>OZ010788.1:436957998-446010513 GCA_963932465.1 Maratus speciosus
AAATAAATAAAAAAAAAAAAAAAAAAAAAAAAAAAAAAAAATAAATAAATAAAAAATGGGGCTTTTGTATTATTACTATATTTTTAATACATATTTTATAAGGATGTTGATTTGATATTTTATATGTAATTGGTGAATTTCATTAATTATTAGCTTTATTATTGTTTAATCTTATTTACAATCATTTGTTATAAATTTTAATTTAATAAGGACAATATCATATTAATTACTAATAGTATGCCATTTTTATAGTGATTAATATACATATAAGTATATTTAATATAAATAAAGTTATACTGTATGGATTAAAATTGGGTAATTATATTTATTATTATTCCTCTATTCTTATTAATATTTTAATATTTATTTATTTTCACCTAGTGTTATATAATTTATTATCGGTTTATTGTTTTTGAATGTCCCACATTCATACTTTTAGGATTTTTATGGATGTTTAAAATAATCCACACACTATATCTTGCTTTTTAGGTAATTGGAATTTAAGTATCAGTTCACCTTCTTTATACTACCATATGTTTTTTATTTCCTGTTCATTTTATAATTATCTTATATATAATAGTTTTTATTAAAGATTTTTATATTTTTAATAATTATTTATATTAATTATTAATGAATTTATTCTGTTTTATAGCATATAGCTATATGTTATATTTTATCGATGTTCTAGAATTATTTAAATTCTTAGTGTAGATTAAATAAATTTGCTAATAGAATATTTTGTATGCTTTTTAAATTTTATTAACAATAGTTTTTTTTTTTTTTTTAAATACATTGTGTGGTTTATATTCAGTTTATAATTATCTATATATAAGGATATTTTTGGTTTTGCTGTTAATAAAACAATTGTTACATTCAATTGCGTATAACTGAAGCAAGTCTTTTGACAATTAAATCATAAATGTAATACTAGATGGCAGCACCACAATTTGTGTTTTTTTTTTTTTTTTTTTCGATAAGTTCTAGATTTACTTCTTCCAGCTACATTTCAGTTATAATTTACTACACCAGGGGGAATTTTTAGCTTAATTTTGACGATATTGTTTAACGGTTTTTAATTAATTTAATAGTGCATTTTAATTATGTAATTACTTTCTATTTATATTATTTTATATTATATTAAAAGTTATTTAACATTTATTTCAATATGTATTAACTGTGTCCTATGGTATCAATTACTGTGATTTCTTAACTGTTTTATTAACCTTAATCTTTACGATATGGGTGCCATGTGAGCGTGGATTTATTCTAAAATATTAATCGGTATGGTGTTTATTATTTCATTTTATATCCTATAAATATTTAAATAGGTTTTATTGTTTTTTCCAATTCATATTATTTGTTTCTATTCTGTTTTCATTTTTAATCAATTCACTTGATTTTAATGGTTGTTAGGGCACAGGGGAAAATAACTTTTAGCTTTAGCTTATATTTCCCACAGAAAACAACCATTTTGCTTATATCATTGAATTCTGTGCCCTTGAAAACGTAATTCAATATATAAGCATTTCCATTATTTGTCGGTGTCCACTTTCTTATTTTTCTTCCATAATATTCTTATAAATATTTTATCTTTTCTTTTATATATATACTTACAGCTTTAATTCACAATATTATGGTTTTTGATGGTGGTAGGTTATGTTTAATTATTGGTTATATATATATATATATATATATATATAATGTAAGACAAATCAGTGTTTCTTAGCCAAGTCAGAAAAACTGAGAAAATAATGATCATATTTAGTTCCTTTTTCTTTTATTGTTTAATTATTTAAGGTGTTTTGGAGAAAAATTTTTATAGTACTACTTAGTTATCCTGTCGACCAAAAATCTATTGCTAAACTATAAGATTAAATGCCAATAATGGTTGATCGTAAATGTCACATTCACTTGACTTTAAGCAAGTTACATGTGTTTAGTGTTTACGTCATCAAGTGATTTTTATTTCAACGCTTTATTTGTATTTTTATTAATGTTATACTAATTTATTTGTTCTTTCGTTATTTAAAATAAAAATTATGTGAATTTGTGTAATTCGGTGAGTGGTTTAACAAAATTGGTCAACGGAAACTAAGTAGTACCAATTTTATACTCATATTTTAAATCATCAAATGTAAAATTTTTTAGATAAGTGTTAAAAGCAAGGGAGGGGGGAAAGGTCCCCTGCCAGTGACCATCATTACTTGAGCTTAAAATTTGGCAAATCATTGCCAATTTTTCACAAATTGAACAAAATTTTGCTGTCCAAATTTGAATTTTCTGGAAAATTATCCTATATTTAGGAAGATATGGAGAATACAGACATTAAATATGCTAAACTAAGAATTTTTTGTTATAATTGCATACTAATACAAGAACTTGTAAACATATCAACATGAAAAGCAATATAGCAGGTTAACAATGAGGGAATATTAATCTTTTCCTTTTTTTTTGGGGGGGGGGGGGGGGAAGGGGCACTTAAAATAGTAAGGAACTATTTTTTGATTACACAGGCCTGCGATGAAAAAAATACAAGGGTATTGATGGCTGAACTTTATGTATTTTTTGGTGCTAATTAAAAAACAAATAATGAATAAATTCTATCACGTCACATTTTCTTGAAAAATATTGGGTCGATTGGAAAGTTTGTCGTGTTGGAAAAATCAATTCGTACCGGTAAATTCTGCCAGGTAATTATAAGACATTAGATATCAGAATCAACGTCTAATAATTAAATGATAGAATTTTCCGATACAAATTGATTTTCCCAACACGACACAACATTCCGATAGACCCAGTTGTTTTAAACCATTTAAACCTATAACAAAATAATCGATTACTGAAAAATCAATTTGCCTCACCGAGAATCGATTTTTTTTACATAGATTTACATGGATAAAATCACTGTTGCCAGATAGCACATGCAAAATTGTCCTTTTCATTTTAGCAAAAATATCGATATCGATGTTACAAAAAATTCTGGAAAATGGAGGTCATTTTCGAAATCAGCCCACCAAATAACATAAAAATCAGCGAAAACTTCTCTTGTATTTTTCAAAAACTTCAATTTCGCAGGCCTGTGTTATTATTATGGGGAGATGTCCCCTTAAACACACTATTTAAGATAATGTTTAATTACAATGATACCCCAGATAACAAAATTATTCATTCTGGAATCATATTTATTACCCAAAATGTCCATTAATTGAACGTTTGATTATAGACAGGAAATCTCATCCAATCAAAATGCTGCTTTATGTTAGTTCATGTATTAAAAAAAAATTGTAAGCTGGATCATGACTTAATCAAATTAAACTGGAAAACAATAATTATTCACTGAGATATCATTATACATTAACATAAAAAAAAAAAAGAATGTTGTACACAAGATTTTGTAGGGCAAAATGCCCCCCCCCCCCCTCCTCCATTTTTTTTCTTGAAGTTTAATTAATTTAAGGCTTTTGGGAAGAATAAATATTATAATTATTTTTTAAATCATCAGCGATGAGAAAAGTTTAATTGATGAAAATTTAAAGTTCATGGAGGGACAGAACTGCACTTCCCTTTGCCAGTGACCATACTTGGCGAGCATAAAATTTGTCAATGCAATGTCAGTTTTTCATAACTCAAGTGAAAGGTTCCTATCGAATTAGAATTTTAACAAACCTTATTGTACCTTTTGAAAGATAAATATTAAAAAGCTTTAAAATGAAAAATTCTGAAATAAAAATATATTTGCATGAAAATACTGCACAATCATATTATGTGATAAATCAGTTAAAATTTATTCAAGTGGAAAGAAAACATACAAAAATAATGTTATTGATTACCTCAGTAATTGGCATAGTACAAGTTTTGATACATCTTTAGAGCTAAGAGGGAGTAGTCAAGTATCTGTCATGGTCTGTTGGCATATCTAATGTGCAATATCTTGAGCAATGCGCACACCGTCAACAAACACCATCCAATCACAGTGTTGTCAACCACGCTCATTATCAGCAGTATTTGAAAGAATATTGCCTATGTGTACGATTCAAAACAACAAATACACAGCTAGCAATACCCATTCAACGAATAAAAATCTCCAGTTGAAAAACTGCCTCTGTAAAAGAAAATATGCAATATTTTATAAAAGTTTATACATATACTGAAAATATCAACATCAAAATAATATCTTATCACTTTTCTCTAAAGTAAAATTTCATAAAAACTATTTTTGATAACTCAAAAAAATGTTAAAATATCAATGCATGAATCAAAAATACTTTCCTTGTGCATCGTAAAAATAGCTTTAAAATCACACTTAAAAACTGCCAAAATGCAGAGACCTCTTTATTTTTTTCGGTTACATTTGAAGGTGAATTGTATTATTGCTGTCACAAATCTTGAAAATAATCAGGTTAATTGTAACCAAGCTCATACTTCGGGACGGGGGTCGGGTGTGTGTGTGGGGGGGGGTAATAAAAATTACACAACAGAACCTTGTATCAATTTACAAAATTAAATTGTTTTTGTTATTTTTTTTTTTGGCGGGGGGGGGGGGGGGGGAGTGTTGAAAAGGGACTAAATTGCTTCTTAATATTTATCAGAATAAAATCCTCTCTAAAATGCAGTAGAATATTTTCATACCTGAATAAAATATACATTTTTCAAGAAATTCTTTGACTCAACTATCAATAAACAAATTGATTCAAAGTTATTGTTTAACTAAATTAAGATGGGTGAGCATTAATATAGTCAATCACTATTTCTTTATTCCGCAATTTTATAGGAATTTGATTCATCAATGTTAGGGATAACAATAATATTAAGATTTTTTTTTCTTTTAACGTGAATAATCTAAAGTAATATTCAATAAAGTTTAATCACTTATTGAAAAATATACATATATAGAAGAATAACAGTAATACTTATACATTTTTAAACGCTTATTGTTTATAGCTTGAATTTTTTTTTAAATAGAGAATCCCAACCGAAATAATACACACCGATGCTGCAATGTGTTTGAATTTTATGTTGGGTAACAAACTGTGTTTGAAAATAATAATAAGAACATAAAAAAGATCGGGAAAACATCTATAATAACTCTAAACTGAGGACATCGTAATCATTATACAACTTGCAATAAAATTATCAAAAAGCAAATTAAAATGTATAATTACTTACTTTAAACCATACGTCTGTATATCGACGATCAACAAGCAAAATCAATAACGCATAACTCTTGTTTACATCTCTGACACTACGTCCCTCTTTTCGACCAATCAGAACGCTTGTTACAAATTCGTTGGGTTAACACTCGGGTCGGCTAATCCGAGGTTGGTGAATACGAAATTTTTTAACCCAGAGTTAACGCCGGGTTAACTCTGACCCGGGAGTTCCGTGATCCGAGGTTTAAACCAGTTTTGGTGAATACGGGCGTAGGTATTCTAGACGCTGTATAGAAAATAGTTACTTCACTATATTGTGGAGCATTCTCACTGGTCAAAATAGAGAGATTCTATAAAAGCGTTGGCGTGACTCTGCAGTTAAAGCTGCAGATTTTTAAGGATGTATATCTACGCCCGTATTCACCAAAACTGGTTTAAACCTCGGATCACGGAACTCCCGGGTCAGAGTTAACCCGGCGTTAACTCTGGGTTAAAAAATTTCGTATTCACCAACCTCGGATTAGCCGACCCGAGTGTTAACCCAACGAATTTGTAACAAGCGTTCTGATTGGTCGAAAAGAGGGACGTAGTGTCAGAGATGTAAACAAGAGTTATGCGTTATTGATTTTGCTTGTTGATCGTCGATATACAGACGTATGGTTTAAAGTAAGTAATTATACATTTTAATTTGCTTTTTGATAATTTTATTGCAAGTTGTATAATGATTACGATGTCCTCAGTTTAGAGTTATTATAGATGTTTTCCCGATCTTTTTTATGTTCTTATTATTATTTTCAAACACAGTTTGTTACCCAACATAAAATTCAAACACATTGCAGCATCGGTGTGTATTATTTCGGTTGGGATTCTCTATTTAAAAAAAAATTCAAGCTATAAACAATAAGCGTTTAAAAATGTATAAGTATTACTGTTATTCTTCTATATATGTATATTTTTCAATAAGTGATTAAACTTTATTGAATATTACTTTAGATTATTCACGTTAAAAGAAAAAAAAATCTTAATATTATTGTTATCCCTAACATTGATGAATCAAATTCCTATAAAATTGCGGAATAAAGAAATAGTGATTGACTATATTAATGCTCACCCATCTTAATTTAGTTAAACAATAACTTTGAATCAATTTGTTTATTGATAGTTGAGTCAAAGAATTTCTTGAAAAATGTATATTTTATTCAGGTATGAAAATATTCTACTGCATTTTAGAGAGGATTTTATTCTGATAAATATTAAGAAGCAATTTAGTCCCTTTTCAGCACTCCCCCCCCCCCCCCCCCCCAAAAAAAAATAACAAAAACAATTTAATTTTGTAAATTGATACAAGGTTCTGTTGTGTAATTTTTATTACCCCCCCCCCACACCCCACCCCCGTCCCGAAGTATGAGCTTGGTTACAATTAACCTGATTATTTTCAAGATTTGTGACAGCAATAATACAATTCACCTTCAAATGTAACCGAAAAAAATAAAGAGGTCTCTGCATTTTGGCAGTTTTTAAGTGTGATTTTAAAACTATTTTTACGATGCACAAGGAAAGTATTTTTGATTCATGCATTGATATTTTAACATTTTTTTGAGTTATCAAAAATAGTTTTTATGAAATTTTACTTTAGAGAAAAGTGATAAGATATTATTTTGATGTTGATATTTTCAGTATATGTATAAACTTTTATAAAATATTGCATATTTTCTTTTACAGAGGCAGTTTTTCAACTGGAGATTTTTATTCGTTGAATGGGTATTGCTAGCTGTGTATTTGTTGTTTTGAATCGTACACATAGGCAATATTCTTTCAAATACTGCTGATAATGAGCGTGGTTGACAACACTGTGATTGGATGGTGTTTGTTGACGGTGTGCGCATTGCTCAAGATATTGCACATTAGATATGCCAACAGACCATGACAGATACTTGACTACTCCCTCTTAGCTCTAAAGATGTATCAAAACTTGTACTATGCCAATTACTGAGGTAATCAATAACATTATTTTTGTATGTTTTCTTTCCACTTGAATAAATTTTAACTGATTTATCACATAATATGATTGTGCAGTATTTTCATGCAAATATATTTTTATTTCAGAATTTTTCATTTTAAAGCTTTTTAATATTTATCTTTCAAAAGGTACAATAAGGTTTGTTAAAATTCTAATTCGATAGGAACCTTTCACTTGAGTTATGAAAAACTGACATTGCATTGACAAATTTTATGCTCGCCAAGTATGGTCACTGGCAAAGGGAAGTGCAGTTCTGTCCCTCCATGAATTTTAAATTTTCATCAATTAAACTTTTCTCATCGCTGATGATTTAAAAAATAATTATAATATTTATTCTTCCCAAAAGCCTTAAATTAATTAAACTTCAAGAAAAAAAATGGAGGAGGGGGGGGCATTTTGCCCTACAAAATCTTGTGTACAACATTCTTTTTTTTTTTTAATGTTAATGTATAATGATATCTCAGTGAATAATTATTGTTTTCCAGTTTAATTTGATTAAGTCATGATCCAGCTTACAATTTTTTTTTAATACATGAACTAACATAAAGCAGCATTTTGATTGGATGAGATTTCCTGTCTATAATCAAATGTTCAATTAATGGACATTTTGGGTAATAAATATGATTCCAGAATGAATAATTTTGTTATCTGGGGTATCATTGTAATTAAACATTATCTTAAATAGTGTGTTTGGGGACATCTCCCCATAATAATAACACAGGCCTGCGAAATTGAAGTTTTTGAAAAATACAAGAGAAGTTTTCGCTGATTTTTATGTTATTTGGTGGGCTGATTTCGAAAATGACCTCCATTTTCCAGAATTTTTTGTAACATCGATATCGATATTTTTGCTAAAATGAAAAGGACAATTTTGCATGTGCTATCTGGCAACAGTGATTTTATCCATGTAAATCTATGTAAAAAAAATCGATTCTCGGTGAGGCAAATTGATTTTTCAGTAATCGATTATTTTGTTATAGGTTTAAATGGTTTAAAACAACTGGGTCTATCGGAATGTTGTGTCGTGTTGGGAAAATCAATTTGTATCGGAAAATTCTATCATTTAATTATTAGACGTTGATTCCGATATCTAATGTCTTATAATTACCTGGCAGAATTTACCGGTACGAATTGATTTTTCCAACACGACAAACTTTCCAATCGACCCAATATTTTTCAAGAAAATGTGACGTGATAGAATTTATTCATTATTTGTTTTTTAATTAGCACCAAAAAATACATAAAGTTCAGCCATCAATACCCTTGTATTTTTTTCATCGCAGGCCTGTGTAATCAAAAAATAGTTCCTTACTATTTTAAGTGCCCCTTTTCTCCCCCCCCCCCCCCAAAAAAAGGAAAAGATTAATATTCCCTCATTGTTAACCTGCTATATTGCTTTTCATGTTGATATGTTTACAAGTTCTTGTATTAGTATGCAATTATAACAAAAAATTCTTAGTTTAGCATATTTAATGTCTGTATTCTCCATATCTTCCTAAATATAGGATAATTTTCCAGAAAATTCAAATTTGGACAGCAAAATTTTGTTCAATTTGTGAAAAATTGGCAATGATTTGCCAAATTTTAAGCTCAAGTAATGATGGTCACTGGCAGGGGACCTTTCCCCCCTCCCTTGCTTTTAACACTTATCTAAAAAATTTTACATTTGATGATTTAAAATATGAGTATAAAATTGGTACTACTTAGTTTCCGTTGACCAATTTTGTTAAACCACTCACCGAATTACACAAATTCACATAATTTTTATTTTAAATAACGAAAGAACAAATAAATTAGTATAACATTAATAAAAATACAAATAAAGCGTTGAAATAAAAATCACTTGATGACGTAAACACTAAACACATGTAACTTGCTTAAAGTCAAGTGAATGTGACATTTACGATCAACCATTATTGGCATTTAATCTTATAGTTTAGCAATAGATTTTTGGTCGACAGGATAACTAAGTAGTACTATAAAAATTTTTCTCCAAAACACCTTAAATAATTAAACAATAAAAGAAAAAGGAACTAAATATGATCATTATTTTCTCAGTTTTTCTGACTTGGCTAAGAAACACTGATTTGTCTTACATTATATATATATATATATATATATATATATACACAAATTAACATAACGCAGCAGCACTGCATTTTAATTGATTGGCAAAACAGTTTCAGTTAATGAACAATTTGGCTAACAAATGCAATTCCTGGATGAATTATTTTTGTTAGCCAAGGTATCGCTATATTTAAAAATTTACCTTAAATGGAATGTTCAGTGTTTTTGATTGATGCTTAAAGCAGCTTAAAAAAAAAAAAAAAAAATTCTCGCTCAACAATGTCAAACTTTTCTAGCTCATTTTTAGTGTATAAGCATTCAATTGGTAGGCATGACAATTTCAGCAATTTAAAAATGAATACAATTTTTCATTTTTCAATAGATTACTGCTTGAGTTATAAGGCTTTGTCTTATAATGACTTTTCCCTTTATCGAAAAACAGAAAAAGGCTATTCAGTTACATACATTCTGAATAAGAGGCATGTAGTGTAGGGTATATGGCATATACATTCTGTATTTTATTTTTTGAAGAAACTCCGTACATCGTCTGTTTCTCAAGTAAAGCTATAATGTATATCCTTTGCATCAGAGGTTTGCCTGAGGCCTGTACCCGGCTTGGCAAAATCAAGGCAAGATTTCAAACGAGCCGTGCCGGAAAAAAAAAATTTAACGAGCTTGCCTGGCTGATAAAAAAAATTAAGCGGGCCTGCCAGCCCAATATATAAATGTTAACAAAGCCAATAAAATATGAGCCATTTTCAATTAATATGACTTTCACGGGAATAAGTCTAAATGTGCGTCATGAGCCAATACTACTTTGACAACATCAATACAGAAATGTAACATGTCGAGTGTAGAGATCGGCATCAGACAGTTACATGGTGTCTGAGTCCTGGCTTAATTCTTTCAGCAGGCTCGTGCCGCGACGAGATAAGATTTGCATTTTTCTCTACATATTAGACCCGGATCAGAACTGGACTTAATTGTTCTCAGGATGTATAGGGCAGGCAATATGTTTTGTAAAAATATTAATGGCGATAATGAACTCCTGTTAAAGGAATCTTTGGAAATATACCTCAAGGTGGTTCTCAAATTGACAGCTCAACAACGTGAAACTTTCTGACTCGTTTTTAACTGTAAAGGCATAAAATTGACCTGCATGACTATTGAAGGGATTTGGAATCGAATAACGTGGTACATTTTTGATAAATAAATTACTTATCGAGATATGACATTCTTGTCACGTGACTGCAGGTTTTTCCCCTTTCCTATGTTGTCGCTTCCGGAAATTTGATTCAAAGCGCTAACTCTACCAGTATTTTTTCAAAGATATATTGCCTTTATCAAAAAATTGTTAACGCCATTTGATTATATAGTTTCTGAATAAGAACACCTGACAATCTTATACGTTTCCGCAGGGCCGAAACTAATGTTTTTTGCACAAGGGCAAACATGGATTTTGGCGTCTCCCCTCCTCTTCCGCAAAGTATGTTTACAAAGAGAATTTTACTAATTTTCTAATAACCAACTTAATTTTAAAATTTAAAATATGTAATACATAATCTACAATGGCGAATCCAAGGGGGAGGTCACGGAAGTCATGAGCCCTCTCTGAACACCAACAAAAATATTCTAAAGATCCTTTTTAAAAGGAAATATACACTAGAGTCCCAATTATCAGAGTTTCTGCTTTCACCGAGTTATTTTGTTTTGATGGGCTGATGGCTTCCATTATTATGAAACAGCCATTATAAATGAAGTGTTAGGTGAAGATGGAAGAGCAGTCGTAAAAAGTTTGAACTCTGATTTTCTGGTCAGAATGGGAAAAAAAATAGCCATAATTTTTTTTTTTTTTGAAAAAAAAAATTTATGAAGAGAATCAGAAGAAAATGATCCATTCCAAAGGTATAATCCTTCATTTGGCGCCCCTTCGTTCTGGCGCCCGGGGCACATGCCCACCCCCCCCCCCCCTTAGTTTCGGCCCTGCGTTTCCGAAAAAAAAATGAATTGAATTCAGAAATGTGTCAGAAAGCAACTTGTTTAGATTTGAAAAAAGCCTTAATAAAAGACAAAGAAATATTTTCAGAACTCTACTTTTTATTATACAGCTTCAAAAGTTATGATGCTTTATCCCTCCTTTTTTTCTTTTATTCTAAACTACATTAATTGTTTAATGAATCCTTATTTGAATGTTGAAACATCTAAGAATCTAAGCAATCATTAATGTTTCTATTGTGTATTTTCTGTCAAGGCGAACACATAGTAATTGAAAAATATACTGCAAAATTATCCCATAAATATATATGCAGTATCTTTAAAGAATTTTAATTGTATGTTAAGAAAAATCTGCGAGTCGGGCCGGATTGGGCCTGATTTAACTGATTTTTGCACAGGCCGGGACAAGATAGGTTTTATTTGGTCCCAGGCCTGGAAATTCTGGCTTATGCAGACCTCTTTCTACTTTAGCTATGGTATATACCCTCTAATCTTTTTACAACAGACAATACTGAAGAGCACTTCCAAATGTTCCGAGATTAAAAGTGACTTTGTGCATGACTCAGAAAATAGCCATTTTGAATCACAGTCCAATTTTACAGAGTAATGTTGCAAATTTCATGCATTTTCTTATGAAAATGACTCTTGGAGTATTTAAAATTTCATGTTGAGTAGAGGGAAAAAAAATTACAGAACTATTAATGTATGCATCATTTTAAAAATACACTATTCTTAGAAATTTTCTTCAATCAGAAAGGAGTCGTAACTCTCCCCCCCCCCTCCAATCCCTCTTTTGTCCAAATGGCCCTTTTTCTTTTGCCTCACAGAGCATATAAAGTTTAAAATCTTTAATCATATTAACATGTTTTGCTGTATTTATTATTTTGTAATTTCAATAAAAATAAATAACCAAAAATCTAAATTACTCCTCTACCCCTCATTGAAATCTATGGTTTGACTTTTTGTCTCCAAACATATGTTTAAAACCGCTAAAAAATTAAGTAACTTGTATGAGAAATTTAATAAGGGTGTATACAAAATATTATATAACAGTTAGAAAGTGATAATTAAGAAGTTGAAATATACAAAATCATATGAAATTTGGAAATGTGTCAATCATTCTAACTTTTGTATGAGCAATTCACTGCCCTGAAAACAAACAAACAAACAAATAAATAAAAATAACTGGATACAGCAAGCTTGAACAGCATTTGAAATCCTTGGTGGTCCGCTGGTCTGAGACCACAAAAAATTCAATCGGACCAACTAATTTGAAAAATTTAGTGATCCACAGGACCAGTAACTTTCTCTCCCTCTGACAGGTAAACGTAAACTTTCCCATCCCTGAGAAAACCGCAACCATGCATAAATCACATAATTTTATTTTCCGTAGTCAGTTGAAATAATTAATCTGAAATAAAATATTTAATTAATAAATAATTTATAGTTTTTCTTTATATACTGTTTAATTTTCAGCAAATTATAATTTTACATTTTATTACGCTGAAAATTTTGGATAACTGCAAAGGAAGTTTGGTTTATATTCTAGGAGGGGGAGGGGGTGGCACTCAAAGCATTAAAGGGACTCAATAGATTTTTATGTAGCGGGTCAGTGATGATGACTGCAGGCCAGTAAATTCTTATGCTTACTCAGGGGTCGATGCAGGGTTTTTTTCTTGTGTTCCATTTTGTGAAAAGGAAAAGTTATTTTTGTGAATTTTATTAGATTTTTGTGAAAAATAACATTTTGTAATGAAAGTTGAAATCGAGTAACTCAAATTCGAACTAAGTATTTATTAACAAATACTTATTTAAACCCTTATGCTAAAGTTTTTTTTTTTTTTTTTTTTTTTTTTCTGGTGAACTGGTTTTATTTACAAATCACCCATTTTAAAACCTAACAAAATAAAAATAATAAATAGTAGTAATAAGTTTTTATGGAAAGGAATTTTGTGAAGGGGCCTGTTTTATTAAAAGGAATTTTGTGAAGGGGCCCATTTTGTTAAATTGATTTTTGTGAAGGGGCCTGTTTTATTAAATTGATTTTTGTGAAGGGGCCCTAAATAGGCCCCAAATTTTGCCTGGATCGACCCCTGGTACTGGTCCTTGGGACAAGTGGCATTTTTATGTCAATTCTACCATTGTTGAAGAATCTCAAAAATACTTTGAACTTAATAATGTCGCATTTATCAGGGGTGGGGAAATACATCCTTTTACTTGCCACTGGCGAGTGAACTTTTAGGTAGTCTTTGAAAACTGCAAAGTATAGAGATACGGCCAATTTTTTTTTTTTTTTTTTTTTTTTACTAGTAGCTATATTTTTCAACTTTCCAAATTACTGCAATATAAACATGGTACTAAGTTCAATTCGATATTAACTTTTAAAATATATATTTTTTTATTTTATATATAAAAAAAAAAAAATGAAAATGCCTTGTAGTAATAGTAATCAACTATTTTTGCAGTTGTGTAAATTTTGTCATAACAATTTTCATCTGTACATTTAATTTTTCTTGCTGGTAAGATTTTCTAGAAATTCCCCACCTCTGGTCATTATATATGCATGTATAAGCACTTCACCAAACAAAAAAAAAAAAAAAAAAAAAAAAATCACTATATGCAGTAATTGTGTTTGAGAATATATCATGAAAGTCATGATATGGTTTATTTCCTACTTCATAACTATATCTAGCTGGCATTGAAGAGATTATTACTCATATTTTGAATGGAGCACTGGGGAGATTCCTATATTCCTAACCATATAAACAATATGCTACTTTTTTTTCAATATACTTTTTTTTATCTACATCAACCAGACAGCAAAATTATACAAAAATAATTAAATCTGAATTATTATATTTAAAAAATATAAGAATAAGTACTTTTAAACATATTTCATTTGAAAAATAAGTTTTTATTATTTTATTATATACTAGATGCACATCTAAAACATATCCACTGTATATTTATAGACATATTTATATCTTAAGAATATAATGGCCAAGAAAGTTAACTCACTAAACTAAATTTATTCGAACATAGTTAATAATTTAGAATTTGCTTATTTCAATACTGATTTCTTTTTTTAAAACACACCTGGAAAACGACTTTGTTTATTTCAAGTATATTGCCTCAGATACTTTTGGCAATATTTCAGTGTTAGAGCTCTCATAAGTTAAATAAAATTATTCATAATGCAGTACTGACTAAAAAAAGAACCTTCATTACTGGAATAAATAAATAAATAACGATTAAAACAATTGACAGGGTACTTACTTGAAAAACTATTTAAATGTATGTGCTTTAATTAGAAAAAAAATTAGCAAGTTGTAAAAAAAAAAAAGACAAAATTGCATTTTTCAAATAATGTAAACATTTATTGAGAATATTACCCCCCCCCCCCCCCCACCCCCTTTCCGCCGCAAAAAAAACCTTTGAAAGCTGAAATTGTATTTCAGCAACGCCAAGCGTTATGAAATGAAATTCGAATACCTACAAAAGAAAAGGTTTTATTCTCGGTGACTTTCATCGATTCGTATATTTATTAAGATAAATAAATCAACGTTTGATATTATTCGAAAATGAAATATAAGTTGAATCAACATAGATAGTGAATCCACGGGGCACAGAATATGTCTAGACACACCTAAAATTTGTTATTTTTCCGTTTTAATCATTGTGATAGGATGAGATGATAAAATTTTAAGCAGCATCGGCATCCATTTTGTTTGTTTATACGTTACTACGCATGCGCTAACCCACGTTCACAGGCAATCCGAGAGTTAACTCGCCAATTTCGGAGGATTAAAACCATGGGGTTAAAACAGTGTTAACTTGCGAATTTAGCTTGGTGAATACCGATTTTGAGATAACCCAGCATTTAACACTAACTCGGGAGTTAACCCGCGTTGGTGAATACGGGCGCTAGTGTCGAAATATGCTATCCAAACAACGCTAAAAATTTGTATCCCTTAAATGTGCGACGATATTGTTAAATCCCAAGTGTCGATCGCAGCGACATCTGTGGGATTTTCGTATTGTGTTATATAGACTAGCAATATCTTGCAGTTGTAGAAAATATCTTGCAGATGTCGCTGCGATCTGTATACTTTAGCAGCATCATTGCACATTTAAGGGATACAATATTTTAGCATTTTTTTAAGTGTTACAGGGATAGCCAATTTCCGTACTATATATTTTAGGCGCTATAGTTTTCTATAAAAGCAGTGGAGTGACTAGGCAGCTAAAGCTGAAGATTTTTAACAGTGCAGTGATAGTACACTGTTAAAAATCTGTAGCTTTTGCTGCATAGTCACTCCATCGCTTTTATAGAAAACGATTACTTGGCTATATTATAGGGCATTCTTATTGATCAGAATACAGATATTCTATAAAAGCGATGGAGTGACTATGCAGCAAAAGCTGCAGATTTTTAACAGTGTAACATTTGTGATTTTTCTGAAGATGACGTTAGAATCTGAGAAGTGTTAGTGCTAGTTATAATAAATGTATCAGTAATTGATAATGATAAAAATGGCAATATACCTGGCCTTCTTATATATGAATTTATATTAAAAGGCAGAAAAAAAGAAATCAGACTGTATTAGAGCTGACTGTACTAGACTATATTGCGTATGGTTCAAAATCTAAGAACACTGTTATGGCTGCTTCCACAGGGCTGCCACAGTCGGCTATTTTTATATTCAGTTCGCACCACTATTTTAAAAAAATACATTTTGTAGTATATTTCTCTTGAAAATGTCGTCAAAGTGTATGTAAAAGTTTTTTGTTTTAAAATAGCGGTGCGAAATAGAATTAAAAAATAGTCACCTGTGGCAGCCCTGCTTCCAGAGTAATACGGCCAAACAAAAGAAATTTAGAAGCCGAATCTTAATATTATGTAATTGGTCGCCCAGTGGCGTGGTCGGTAGCGACAGCTGCTGCCCCGGCGGGGGCCCGGGTTCGAATCCTCGGGTAAGACATGGATGTATTTGTGAAAGTCGCTTTGTAGTTATATAAATATGTAATGGGACAAGAAATAAAAATTGTTGTGACTTGTTGTTGTTTCTGGATATAATAAGGATCATTCGAGGCGAAAAGCCGTAGTTGCTATAGGCCCCAAAGCAATCTCTCCACTACGGTGGGGCACTAAACCAAACCAAATTATGTAATTGATATTAGTTAATAAAAAATCTCTTACCTGATGTTAGAATTTTAATTGATTTCCGCAAGTCTTTGCTCCGAATTGAAATCAATGAAATTTTCTCTTACCTGGTATATGGGAATAGAATTCATTTTGATAAATTGTTATTGCAAAGCTGTTGTGGCTTTACATTTACGGATTTCTGTTGTCCTTTATAAATTCATTTTATTAATATGTTTCTCAGTTTCTGCAAAAGAAATGTCAATTCATTATGTATCAAAGGACACATATCTACAGTTTTAACATCCCTTAAGGGAGTGGAATGCCTTCTAATGAAAGAGATCCAATGTTTTTTGTAGTTTCCCTTCTTTCATATAGCCTTTATAAATTCCTTTAATTAATATTTTTCTTAAAATATTAATGTATTTCCCGTAATAATTAATATACGCGTGTAAGTATTCATACTTCATACAGTATTCCACCGCATTAGCCGGGATGCCGGAAAAAACCGAGGTACACCAGCATGCCGGAAAAACTCGTATTTATCGGCATGCCGGAAAATATGAGGTTTCCATACTAGAGGACGAACGGCTGATTTATTTTGGTTTTTCTAACAACATTTTTCATTTTAAGGAAAAAACATCAATACTTATTTTTCTCTCTGTCTCTGTCTCTCTATATATTCCTTTATATTTAAGTGATTATTAGATTCTATTTATCTTACTAGCTGAGCCGCCCGGCGTTGCCCGGTCCCTTAATAATATTCTAAAGTGAACCTGAAATTTGTATTGCAAAATCTCATAAAAAGACCCAATCTCGAACCGACTGAACCTCGAACCGGATCTTCACTGCCTACAGTACCGTGCAAAATCTTGCAAAAAAAAAAAAAAAAAAATCTCGAATCTTTTAGTTCCACATTCCACCACCAGGGGACGAACTATATTCTTAATAAAACTGTTTTTGAACGAAACTCCGTTAAACAATCTATCTGTAGCTATACTATTCAAGGGGGTGGCGGACTTAAGCAAGAATTTAAAATATTCGTTGAAATTACTATTCGAAAATAGTGGTAAGTACACTTTTGAAATTCTATATTAAGTAAGTAATACTTATCCCAGGGTCTGTCAGAAATCCGCATCTAAAACGGTACAGTTTTTAATATTTGATCGCGCCCCATAAAAAATTTTGTTAGCAAGTATTTAAGATATTTGTTGAAATTACTATCCTCGCTTTTTTCGGCATGCCGGGAAAGACCAGGGACTAATATTCGAAAATCTGGTCTCCCTCGAATTTTGCGGCAAGCCGGCTAATGCGGGGGAATACGGTATAAAACAAGAAAGAAAAAATCATGCGCCAAGCATAGACTATGAAACACTTTCCAGCACATTCAGAATGAATATGATGTTTAATTGAACTATTTGGAAACGCATACACATTTGGAAACCCAAATTCAGAAATTCCCATCTACAGTCGGAAAATTATCCAAATTCTGAGCAGCCCTGTATATGATATATAGATCTGTATCCTTAAACTACACGCATGCAAAAATTTAGTCCAGTTAGGAAATACATACCACAGTTGAAAATTCCCTTTCAGCAATTTTCTCTAATAAGGAGAATGGTAAATGAATTCTTTTGTACTGCCCTATATACGAGGTATAGAATTTATACAAAACAAGCAACATGCAAAAAATTACTTAATTTTAAAAGAGCATACAGAAAGAGAAAACGCACTTTCAGAAATTATTGCTCAAAGACGGTACCGTAACCGATTTCTTTTGTGTGTCCCTGGAAATGAACGGCAAATGCTATGAGTGCCATATCCTGTAGTAATTATCTTGTAGTGAAATTCAGTGATTTATATTAATTTCAATACATTTGAAATAGCGTAATGTCATTAAAATTCTGAAAACAATTTTTCCCCATTGGCCATAATATAACGGAATTTTTTTGAGTGTCCCTGTAAATGAACACACTTCAGATTCAATATCGAATATACCATGGTAAATATCATTAACATACATAAATTGCATGAAAATTCGAGTATACTCACGCGAGTTAGAACGTGGGCAGACAGACAGGCAGTCGGCCAGACGGTCAAACAAACCGAATTCATAAACACTTTTAAAGTATGTTGGAAAGTGTTAAAAAATGAGAAACAAGCTATCAATTCAGTGTAAAAATTCAAATCAAACTTCATTTATTCCCATTAAAATCAACATTTCTGTAAAAGAATATCGCTGATAATTTGTGAATTATACAGACAATGAACTTACACCATTTTTCTTGCCGGAACTCATTTTGTAGATGGCACATTTTGATTGATATTCACTGTCATTACTCACTTTTGAAGTTGAAAATACTTTTTTGTGAAAGAAACTGAGATTCAAGTTATTTCTCGAGGCATCAGAAATCGGTAAGTTTTTAAGAGAGTTTTCTTATTACGACAAGATAAATTAGTGGTTTATTTAATTTTGATAGTAGCGGAGTACCTAATTTAGAAAATTGAAGGGACTTGGTGACATTTTTTTTAACACTTTCCAACAAAGTTGAAAAGTGTTTGACTTCGGTTTGTCCGTCCATCTGTCCGTCTGTCCGACTGTCCGCGCTCATAATATACTCGGATTGTTCTGAAATTTTTGGATGTTAGTGAATTCTATCATAGCACGATCCCTATTTCAAATGAAGTTTGCAGCATGTTTAGTTCATTTACAGAGACAGTCAAAAGTATTCCGTTACATTACGGACAATGGGAAAAAATCATTTCAAATGATTTTTAATGGTGTTACACTATTTAAAACATAATAAAATTGATATGCATTTATTAAGTCCACTAAAATATGCATTCTGTAGAATATGTGATGCAAAGAATAGTTATTATTCATTAACAGGGCCACACAAAAGAATTCCGTTACATAATGGCATAAGGGGGGGGGGGGGTGTTTACGGTGTATTTAAATTATGTTAAACTATTTCATATATAATGAAATTGATATACGTCGCTGAGCTTTAGTATAAGTTATTTCATGTATAATACGAAGTTCATAGCATTTACAGGGACACATAAAAGATTTCAGATACTATATTGTATCCGAATTACTGTAAATTAGGAATGATTGATCGAAATGCATTTTTAATTATGATATGCGCTTTTAAGTTCCACTATATTTATGCATACTATATAGTGTTTATAAATGCTATAGTTCATATACAGGGCTACAGAAAAGAATTCGTAAGGGTTACTGAGTATGAGCGTAAATTGTATATGCATGTATTAAAGGTGGGTTTTAAATGTGTTATGTATTTTAATGTTGAACTGCATTTAGTTTACTAAGAAATGTTTGTAGAATATAGATAAAAGGATACACAGGGCCACGCAAAGAATTGGATACATGGCCGTTTATGGATGATAATTTCTGGAAGTGTGATTTCAGTAGTTTTAAGAGTGTTTTACTTTGAATTAAATTTTATCTAAATAGTGGCGTGTAATAAAGATACTAGGTAAACAACAGGGCTGTACAAAAGTATTCAAGTATGTTTCCATCTATTAGTATAAATTGCTGAAAGAGAAATTTCAACATGTTATGCGTTTTCTTGCTAAACTAAATTTTCCCATTATATAGTATATATATATCAACCTACAGATCAAATACAGGGCTATTAAAAAGAATTGGAATACATATTTGGCTATGGAGGTAACTGCTGAAATCAGTTTTTCAAATGTTTTATGCGTTTTCTAAAAAGTTTACTTAGTTATCTTATTTAACTAAATTTTCGAAGTTTTGTTAAAGCATTCAGGAAGTGTTGGAAAGTGTTCCATAATCTACGCCTACCGCATGATTTTTCTTTCTTGTTTATCTTTTGTATTTAATTAGATTTTATTGATTCTAGAAAATTTTAAGAACTGTAGGTAATGTAACTGGTGTAGCTTATAACTACTTGATAATTGAATAAAATGATTTAGAATTTGAAGAAACGTGATATTAATTATAAAATAAAGCTTTTTTTTTTCGATGTAGTGCTATTTTCTGATCAACATCAATTGCGAAAAACCTATTGCTAAGTCTAAAAAAATATGTTATAAAATAAAGTTATGAATAAATCATACAATTTCCGAATAATTATATAATTTAATGCTTTTGAAATTTTTTACACTGTACTAAAATTATATTTTGTTTTATGGATTGCAAAAGGATTCAGTGTTCTGCATTTATCACACATTTTGGTTTTTCAGAAATAAAGGTTCGATAAGTCCTTTCACATTCCAAAAAGTCATAAAGAAAATGACAAATTAACACATCTGAGTGCAGTTTGCACCATACAACTTGCCAAAAAATCGAATAAATAGTTCAAGGAAAATTGAACATTTTTTCTCTTTTGCCATATAAAATCGGACACTTTGCATATCAGACATATTATGGCAAAGCTTCTTGCAAAAATCTTAATCTGCACTTTAATATGACAATTTGTTACTTTTTTCAATAAAATTTTGAAATCCAAATTAAATAAATATAGAAAAACTATATTTCAAGTTGAACGACAGATTCACCTTAATAAAATAAATGAGAAATATGAATATCAAATTCACAATATATCTTTACTTAATAGGTGAAA
This sequence comes from Maratus speciosus, assembly GCA_963932465.1. Lineage (NCBI taxonomy): Eukaryota > Metazoa > Arthropoda > Arachnida > Araneae > Salticidae > Maratus > Maratus speciosus. The sequence continues at coordinate 436,978,987 of OZ010788.1, forward strand.
AATACAAATGTTAAAACATTTTAAAAACAATGAAGATGTTGAAACATTGGAGTCATATGATGTTTAAAATTCGAGCGCTTTCGACTGAACCATCAGTCGTCATCAGGGAAAGATCACATGAATATCAAATTCACAATATATCTTTACTTAATAAATGCTAAAATACAAATGTTAAAACATTTTAAAAACAATGAAGATGTTGAAATATTAGAGTCATATGATGTTTAAAATTCGAGTGCACTACAATAGAGTGATCTTTCCATGATGACGACTGATGGTTCAGTCAAAAGCGCTCGAATTTGAAACATCATATGACTCCAATGTTTCAACATCTTCATTGTTTTTAAAATGTTTTAACATTTGTATTTTAGCATTTATTAAGTAAAGATATATTGTGAATTTGATACTTAGTTCTCAAATTTTGAAATGTTAATAAATTTAGGGGATACTGCGTTTTATAGAAAAATATTACTTTTACTAATAAAAATAGCAACGAGGATTATGATTAAAATGTATTTTTTAAATATTGAGCCTTAAAATTTCAAAAAAATTGGAAAATATTTTTTTTCGTACCTTTATATTCAGATATATAAAATTCGATGCACAGTTTTATTTATATATATAAACCAAACTTGTATAAAAAAATATATTGGGGATTTTCACTAATATTCATTTAGCATGGGGCATTTTAAAAAGTTCTAAAATATTACGGAAAATTTCTCCCCCCCCCCCTCCAAAATTATATATATATATATATATATATATATATATATTTTTTTTTTTTCTTTTATTGTGATAAATGTATGCCATAATGCATATAATGTACCCTTGAATAATATTTAAAGTGAAACTTACAAAAAAAAAAAAAAAAATGATTTTAAAGGTCCCTCGTCCCTTAATAAATCAGCACTCCAAAACCGATTTACTGATTTCTTGTTGTATGTATCAAGATTTTTCCTCAGTTACATTGAGAATGTTTGACAAAACATAAAAAGCATGGAACAAAAAAGTATACACAAATATTCAATCTTGTAGTATGTATCAAGTTTTTTTCTTAGCGATTTTGAGAACTTTGAATAAAACATAAAATGCATGGAACAAAAAAAGTATGAAGAAGTATTTAATGCTGTAGTACGTATCAAAATTATTTCTTAGCGATTTTGAGAATTTTGAAGAAAAGGTAAAAAGCATGGAAAAAAAATACATAAAAGTATACACAGATCTTGTTAGTAAGTATCAAGGTATTTCTTTAGTGATAATGAGATTTTTGAGCAAAACATAAAGAACACTAAACAAAAAAGTATACACAAATATTCAATCTTGTAGTATGTATCAAGATTGTTCCTTAACAAGCATGGGCTATTTTAAAGACGTATAAACCACGGAAAACTTAGTTTTGAAAGAAAACCATTATGGAGGTATTATTTGAAATACTTGTTACTTTCATTACTTACATTTATAAAAAAAAAAGTGTGAAAATACATTTACACCATATATATGGTAATATACCAGGGTTCGCCCAAGTGGGCCCGCCCGAAAAACACGGACGGGCCCACTTGAAAAAACCCATCATGGGTTTTTTCAAATTTTTTCGTGCTTTCACAACTGTATCATTATTTAATCTAAGTAAAATTATGAGCATAATTTTTACAAGCGTTTATTAAAAGTAATTTATTTGATTTTTAATTAATGAAAGAATATTTTTAATTAATCAATTCTTGATTTAATTAAAGTTTTAAAAAATGCAAAGATAAATGCCGATTTAAATATATTTCAAAAGAACCAGATTTAAAGGAATTTCTAAGCACAGATAAAATGACCGAAAAAGAAATTAGCTGAAAAGAAGGAAGATTTTCTTGCTTGTAATCTAAAATGCATTCAAATGCTTTAAATCTTAATTCATTGCTAAAGATGGCATTTGAACACCATCCTGATTACGCGCCAGGTGTTATAGTTTTTAAGATAAATAATTCCATGTATCATCCTGCTTCAATGTTCAATGAAAGTATACAGGAGTTTTCAACACAAAAATGGTGTTAGAGTATGGCAAAAAAGAGTGAAGAAGATAAGTAGTTTCCTCCTGGATTTTGCCAGTTTTTCTTTTCTTTACATTCAGCTTCATCTAACAATACTTTTCACATTTGGTCTGGTTTGGAGAAAATTACATAATCATTTAGGAGTTGATAAAGCAGCAAATCTAGTAAAAGTGTATCGCCATTTGCGATCTAAATTTACAGATACCACTGACAGTGACTTCTATTTCTATGACAATCTAATTTAACATTTAATACTATTGCAATATATAAGTAGCAAATTTTGCTAAAATTTTCAAAAATATTATGAATCCCATTTCTTTCAATTCTGATTTGAAGTGAATTAAAGAAACTATATTAATTTAGAATGTTTAACTTAAGGTAAGAACTACATAAAAAAAATCCAGTTGTAGTTGGTTTAATATAGTCTTAATGCAGCAAACAGATACAAATGTACCTTTTAAATTAACTTAAAATTTTTATATATATTTATTGCTAATTCATAATTAATGCAAAATTATACCCAGGGTATCACTGATAAATGAAGAAGTTAGGTGCTAAGTATGTGAAAATTAGACATTTAAAGTTTTCTCCAAAAAGCTCAATAAAGCCCGAAAAGACGCAGGTTTTAGACTAGTGGGCCCAGTGGGCTGAGTTAAAAAAAAAAAAAAAAAAAAAAAAAAAAAACCGGGTTTTTTCAAACCCTGTAATATACTGATATTCTCATAATGAAGGGAAAGAATATTTTTTCTAACTGGATTACTCTACAGTCAACTGTGCTACTCTATATAGTGATATTTTTTAAATTTAAGTATTAAATTTTGTAACGAAAACAGATGTTTTTATCTTTTCAGAATTTACCGTCCTTTTAAACTCTATCTAAGGACATTATCGTGCGTAATTAATGTAATATAATACAGTGAATTAGAAAATGTTTCATGACTGATTTTGTAACTTTGGTAGAAAATTAAGTTTTTACATAAAGGAGAGACAGACTTGACAATTTTAATGCATTTGATCCTAAGGAATCTAACATATCGAGTCCCTCATTGAAATCCTTTATCTAGGCTAATCAATCATATACGAGCTAATTTCGAGACCGTATATTAAATGTTATTCACCCAGATTAAGCGTGCTATTCAATGCTTTAATTTCCTCGCGTAATTTTCACAAATATTCAGCTCAAGGGAGATAAGACCAAGTAAATTAACTATGACATCAAAGCAAGTATTGGAGAAACCTGTTCAACGTATATGAATGGATGTTCATAGACTAAGTATTAGAAAGCTTGACAGTGTAAGATTTAATATTTGAGTAAAATGAAAGCATTCGACTTCTATTGTAGTGGGAGTTTTGATTCGGTTGCAGTTAGCTTTGCAGTCATTTATACACCAAATATCACATTTAACAATCGAATATTCTATTATAAAATACTGAATAAAATTTAATTTTAAATTACACAGATTTCTCTAAACCGCTTCAAAAATGTAATAATGTAATTTTATACTATATTTAAGTTTAATTATTCAAGTTAATGTATTACAATAATGCAAAAAAAGATGTTAATAGTTATTTATACTGGAGGATATCTATACGAAGGATGTTCGAGAAAGGAATAAAAATTCGATGGTTCAGTCTAAAAAATTATTCACACTTAAACTTAAAAAGTCAAGCAGTTTTGTTTTTATGAGAAAAGAATAGAAACCTACATATGTGGACCAGAGGACTGACGAGGATAGGTCATTGAAACATAGCAAAAACTTGTTGAATAATAATAAAAAAAAAGCTAACATGAACATAAAAAAGTTGAAACTGGTAGAGAATGATGCATATAAATTATTGCATACGATTGTATAAACTTGTGTAAACGATATACCAGTTTAAATATAAATATCAATAGAGGACATGCCTTCATTAATTTAGGGTATCGTAAATTTCTAATTATCAATAGGAAATAATTGAGATATCTGGATAAAAATATTTTCTGTATATTAATTGATCCTTCTGTACCTAATGTTATAAATTATAGCCATTAATGTTGATTGGTTTGTTTTCAGGGAGCTGAAGATTGAAGTAACCCACAGTACGCAGAAAATAGAGGCTGCCCCCCCCCCCCCTCGTACAGTGTCCGGCAAATTCACAAAGAAATGTTTGCGGCTTATGGAAATGATAGTCCATCATATGACACTGTTGTTAGATGGAAAAGGAATTTTCAAATTGGCCACATGTCCTTCACAGACGATCCAAGTTGTGGAAGACAAAATTGGAGAAATTGAGGAAAAGACCGAAAGGTAACTATCCAAATGATCATCAATGCGACTCATCTTAGTTACGGCAGTGTGTGAACAACTGATTCACGAACACCTGCATATGTCAAAGGTCTTATCACGCTGAGTTCCCAGAATTGTTCACCCCCCCCCCTTCATCTCGAGATTTGGTTGTGGAATCTAAGCGCTACACCCGTCCGATCTCGCTCCAAGCTACTTTTTCTTATTCCTAGAATTAAGAAAAAAGATGCGGTGGCGGTTTGACACCACAAATAAGATGGAACAATGGCTTTCCCACCACTTTAGAGTATTTCAATGACTGACTTATAAAGGTTAAAAAACGCTGGGAAAAATGTATAACTCTGGATATTGACTATACAGAGAAGCCTTAGAGTGAAAAAAAAATTAGGTTTCTATCTCAATTATTCCCTAGTGATAATTAGAAGTTTACTATACCTAAATAATATATTTGCATTTTGTTACTATCTACCTACAAGTTTGAGTGCATATGAAAAAAAAAAAAAAAAAAAAAAAAAAAAAGAGATTAACAAACGTATGGACTGACAGAGAGGCTGAAAAGAAAAGTTAGAATAATAATAAGCTCATTGAGTATGAATGATTATAACATCACTAAAGTGCATCTGAAGACTAATAAGTAATACTAATAATATATGAATTATTCTATTTGACCCTTTAAATAAATTATGCACACTAAGGCTGATGGGGGTTCAACTTTGAAATTTCAAATGGGAACAATCTGATATATATTTTTTCTCTACAATATTTTAAAATCAAATATGACTAATTAAAGTTTTAAATCCTAATTTCATGAAAAAGCGCATTATTTTTAATCAAATCCAACTTAATATAAAGGATTCTCTAGCAAATTGCCTTCCACTTCCTGGCCGTCCTGCAGAAATTAATTCCTGCCAGCCTTAAATGTGATTGGAAAAATGTTATAGTCTTCCATCGATATAGCCTCCAAAAGTTAAGGAACAGGGACTGGATGCTTTCGATTGTACACGGTTTATCTAATATGAGCCGTTCAGTGCACAAATCAATTAACTCCGTAAAACAAAAAGTTGAGAAATGCGAGGAAATAATGTACATTTTTTCTTTTAAATTCCGTTTATAATATAAATTCAAAAATATATTGAAGAATGCATAAATACAGATATAGCTTTCATCTAACGGTATATAGAATTAATAAGAAAGAATAGCCAAAATGTAATCATCAGTAATGTTACAATTTTTATGCGACGGGCGGAGTTAATCGATTTGGCAACTGAAAAAAAGTAATAAAATTAAATTCAGTGGTTAAAATTTTAAGTTTTTTATTACAGAAAAAGTTAGTTATCATATATTTTAATTACAGATTTTCCATAAAAATGAATGTTGACAGTTCTGTTATAAAATAAAGTTATAAAATATATTTTTGCGAAGCTAAGTCTAAGCTAACTTTTGTAAAGCGTTCTTTAAAAGATTATAAAAGATTCATTTTTCCATTAACTTACACATACGTGGAATAAGTTGTTATATTTTATTCTCCTCTACATTCCCCACAGAAGCAATACTAAGGGTAACTGCCTTTTCATTGCCCTCAAGAATAGACTCGTTATACTCAGATTTGTCGCTCACGTAACCGGTCTTTAATGCTTGGCTCAGCAGTAATTTATTTTACTTTAATTCTGATAAGTCGACACTAAAAAATTTACTTTTATCATTCAACGCTTGAGTTACTTTATTGCAACGATTTACATTAGAGTATGGAGTTAATCAAAATGGCCTCAGAAATAAATTATTTATTATTCAATAAGCAAAAAATTTTTGTCATTTAATGGTGTTAATCTTTGTTATTCAGGGAAATTATTACAAATATAAAAAGTTATATCTGTACCAAGTGCTTTGACACTTAAAATTTAAGATTTTTTTAAAAGTGGAGTTAATCGATTTGTGCACTGAAAGACTCATTAGCTACATAAATTATTGACGAATTGTTCTTGAACTTCTGAGATGTAAAGGACATGTTTGATTTCATATTTCTCCTTGAAGAATTAGTCAGGAGGACAATTAGGAGGCTAATAATGAGTTTAATAAGAAAATAATATTTGCGATCACCTATGTAACAGAAAATGCTGAAAATTGTTTGTCACTGTGTTGAATGACTATTTGGGTCCTGTTCAATGCTTGTGTGCATTTGTGTAAGCATAGCGCTTATATTCGTGAAGATGCTATTGTGTATGTGAAAAATTAAAAAAGTTTTTTAATTATAGCATATAGAGTTTCCAATCAAATTTAACACAACTTTCCGAAAACCTGACAAAGAACGATAGCTACAGTATACTGCAATTAAAACATGAAAATATTGAATATTTGATGATATATAAGAATTTGTATGAAATAATTTTTAATTGTGCATGCGTGAAAGATTCTAAAATTTTTATTTTATAATTTGGTAGTCGGCTATTTAGGGTAACTTATATAAAAAGTCCAGTCAAATATCGCTAAAATTTACAAAGATAGGGGCGATATTATATTTTTGTTGTACTATAGCAAAATGTGAATACTAGAACATGAAGATATTTTTCTCTTCAAGTTTGTCAAATTCCTACCAGAAACGTATTTGCATTCAAATTTCATTGTTATTATAAATGTATTCTGTCATGAATCTAACATTTCGATATTTTTACAACAAACGTTCTCCAGACTTTTTTTTTTTTTTTTTTTGTCGTTAACCCGGAAGAACTCGCTGCATGAGATTTTCTCTCACAGTCGTACTTTTTTAAGACTTTTATTTAAATCATTTTTCATTTTAATTAAAATTTCAAAATGTTTTTCAATTACTTTATCTATTTTGTGAATAAAAGTACTAAGCCAACCAAAAAAAGTTGATATTATATAAGTGTAAAGTAAAAGAAAAGCAATTGGGCATTCTCACTAGCGAGTTCTCCCAGGTTAAATCATTTTTCATTTTAATTAAAACTTCAAATTGTTTTTCAATTATTTTACCTATTTTGTGAATAAAAGTACTAAGCCAACCAAAAAAAGTTGATATTATATGAATGTAAAGTAAAAGAAAAGCAATTGGGCATTCTCACTAGCGAGTTCTCCCGGGTTAAATCATTTTTCATTTTAATTAAAATTTCAAAATGTTTTTCAATTATTTTACCTATTTTGTGAATAAAAGTACTAAGCCAACCAAAAAAAGTTGATATTATATGAATGTAAAGTAAAAGAAAAGCAATTGGGCATTCTCACTAGCGAGTTCTCCCGGGTTAAATCATTTTTCATTTTAATTAAAATTTCAAAATGTTTTTCAATTATTTTACATATTTTGTGAATAAAAGTACTAAGCCAACCAAAAAAAGTTGATATTATATGAATGTAAAGTAAAAGAAAAGCAATTGGGTATTCTCACTAGCGAGTTCTCCCGGGTTAAATCATTTTTCATTTTAATTAAAATTTCAAAATGTTTTTCAATTATTTTACCTATTTTGTGAATAAAAGTACTAAGCCAACCAAAAAAAGTTGATATTATATGAATGTAAAGTAAAAGAAAAGCAATTGGGCATTCTCACTAGCGAGTTCTCCCGGGTTAAATCATTTTTCATTTTAATTAAAATTTCAAAATGTTTTTCAATTATTTTACCTATTTTGTGAATAAAAGTACTAAGCCAACCAAAAAAAGTGGATATTATATGAATGTAAAGTAAAAGAAAAGCAATTGGGCATTCTCACTAGCGAGTTCTCCCGGGTTAAATCATTTTTCATTTTAATTAAAATTTCAAAATGTTTTTCAATTATTTTACCTATTGTGTGAATAAAAGTACTAAGCCAACCAAAAAAAGTTGATATTATATGAATGTAAAGTAAAAGAAAAGCAATTGGGCATTCTCACTAGCGAGTTCTCCCGGGTTAAATCATTTTTCATTTTAATTAAAATTTCAAAATGTTTTTCAATTATTTTAACTATTTTGTGAATAAAAGTAAGCCAACCAAAAAAAGTTGATATTATATGAATGTAAAGTAAAAGAAAAGCAATTGGGCATTCTCACTAGCGAGTTCTCCCGGGTTAAATCACTTTTCATTTTAATTAAAATTTCAAAATGTTTTTCAATTATTTTACTTATTTTGTGAATAAAAGTACTAAGCCAACCAAAAAAAGTTGATATTATATGAATGTAAAGTAAAAGAAAAGCAATTGGGTATTCTCACTAGCGAGTTCTCCCGGGTTAAATCATTTTTCATTTTAATTAAAATTTCAAAATGTTTTTCAATTATTTTAACTATTTTGTGAATAAAAGTAAGCCAACCAAAAAAAGTTGATATTATATGAATGTAAAGTAAAAGAAAAGCAATTGGGCATTCTCACTAGCGAGTTCTCCCGGGTTAAATCACTTTTCATTTTAATTAAAATTTCAAAATGTTTTTCAATTATTTTACTTATTTTGTGAATAAAAGTACTAAGCCAACCAAAAAAAGTTGATATTATATGAATGTAAAGTAAAAGAAAAGCAATTGGGTATTCTCACTAGCGAGTTCTCCCGGGTTAAATCATTTTTCATTTTAATTAAAATTTCAAAATGTTTTTCAATTATTTTACCTAATTTGTGAATAAAAGTACTAAGCCAACCAAAAAAAGTTGATATTATATGAATGTAAAGTAAAAGAAAAGCAATTGGGCATTCTCACTAGCGAGTTCTCCCGGGTTAAATCATTTTTCATTTTAATTAAAATTTCAAAATGTTTTTCAATTATTTTACCTATTTTGTGAATAAAAGTACTAAGCCAACCAAAAAAAGTGGATATTATATGAATGTAAAGTAAAAGAAAAGCAATTGGGCATTCTCACTAGCGAGTTCTCCCGGGTTAAATCATTTTTCATTTTAATTAAAATTTCAAAATGTTTTTCAATTATTTTACCTATTGTGTGAATAAAAGTACTAAGCCAACCAAAAAAAGTTGATATTATATGAATGTAAAGTAAAAGAAAAGCAATTGGGCATTCTCACTAGCGAGTTCTCCCGGGTTAAATCATTTTTCATTTTAATTAAAATTTCAAAATGTTTTTCAATTATTTTACCTATTTTGTGAATAAAAGTAAGCCAACCAAAAAAAGGTGATATTATATGAATGTAAAGTAAAAGAAAAGCAATTGGGCATTCTCACTAGCGAGTTCTCCCGGGTTAAATCACTTTTCATTTTAATTAAAATTTCAAAATGTTTTTCAATTATTTTACTTATTTTGTGAATAAAAGTACTAAGCCAACCAAAAAAAGTTGATATTATATGAATGTAAAGTAAAAGAAAAGCAATTGGGTATTCTCACTAGCGAGTTCTCCCGGGTTAAATCATTTTTCATTTTAATTAAAATTTCAAAATGTTTTTCAATTATTTTACCTATTTTGTGAATAAAAGTACTAAGCCAACCAAAAAAAGTTGATATTATATGAATGTAAAGTAAAAGAAAAGCAATTGGGCATTCTCACTAGCGAGTTCTCCCGGGTTCAATCATTTTTCATTTTAATTAAAATTTCAAAATGTTTTTCAATTATTTTACCTATTTTGTGAATAAAAGTACTAAGCCAACCAAAAAAAGTTGATATTATATGAATGTAAAGTAAAAGAAAAGAAAAGCAATTGTGCATTCTTTCACTTAACAGCGTTCGTCGTCGTCCGGTATGCCACCGAATATCTTTTAGAAAAATCGGCTTCACCCGTGGCTTTTTAAATTGTTCGGGTGTCACGTCTTACAAGGAAGGTCTCTATACTGGGCATACTCAGAATATGTTGAAAAAAATGCTAGTGAAAGTACTCATGTATGTAATAAAGGATCAGTTAAAACTAGCGGCGGAATTACAGTAGAAAATCTGTAAAAAAATAAAATACTTTCGAATAATTGGCGTGAAAAGACGAAAGCGGCACGCAATTTGGCGAGCAGCACTTTTCCTCGCCAAAAGCAAACGATTTTAATGAATCTGAAAATTGTTTGTTAATTGATTTTGAGAATATGCGGTATTTAATGAATTTAAACGTAAACCATGAAAGAATTTATTATTATTATTATTATTATTATTATTATTACATTTTGTATTATACTTGTTGCTTGTTGCCGATTTGAACGAAATTTTGTCATTGTTTTATCCTCCAATCCACAATTTAAACGGCTTTATCGGTTATAAAAATAACTTTTAACGCCAGATGAATAATGCTGCCGTAATACATTTCCATACCGAAGAAGTTGTTTCCATAGCAACAAAGTTGAATGGACAGTGCTCGATGGGGCATATTTTTGAGTTTGGAACAATTTTAATCAATTTAAATTTTGTTTTAAATCGTAAAATATGATAGTTAAAATTCGTTATAAGTACATATAAATATATATGACAAAACTATAGTTAAAACAAACTAAAAATGACAAAGCTAAAGTTATTTAAATTAAACTTATTTAAACAAATTCAACATAAAAACTTTTTCCCTTAAAGAGTATTCGACAAGCGTATTTTTTTAAACTTAATTTTTTCGCCAAACGGTGATAAGTCGCCAAATAAGCGAAATTTTCATTTTTTTTTTTTTTTTTTTTTTTTACGGACGTTCTACCGAGGTTCCGCCAAATTTTTTTTTATAAACGTATATACCCATGGGAGAAGAACATTCTGTATTTTTTTCAGATTTTTCTGAGTATGCCCGTATGGAGACCTTCCGTGTTAGAGAGACATGTCTTTTTATACAGCATTGATTTTTCTTAAAAATTATTTTTGTTATTATCTGCATACAGTAATGGTAGCATGTGTGCATACATATATTATTAAGACTTCATTTATTTTATGTTTCAGCATCTAGTAATAACAATAACAATTAAAATTTACTTAATTTTATTCACACGGTTGACGATTCTTTTATTTCAAACATATGTTTCACTCTTTAAATTAAAAAAAAGAGCTATTCTTCCAAACGAATAATTTCTGATGAAACCTAAAAAAAAAAATAGTAGAAATTGCTGTTTTTGTTTAATGCTGTTGTAATACATTTTACAAACGGCTTCAAAAAAGTCAAATCTTTAAATTTCAGTAAAACTTAGCTTTTGGGATTTGGATATCTAATTTCAATATTAATAATGTAAAAATAATTCTTCCCCCAAAATTGAAACAAAAATTCGGGCTTCAACGGGTTAATGATTGCTTTTATTAAAAATTTCTAATCTATACAAAATATTGTTTTTCCAGTTAAACTGCTAAGTTCAGTAGGAACCATAAAATTAAATTTTCTAATGAAAATGTTAAGTTTTTTAGTCATTTAAATAGCCCTAAAACGATAAAACGTGATTGTTAAATTATTAAAGAATAGAATTTTTCTTTTATAAACTGTACACAACATAATTTATGGCTAATTTTTGCTGAAAAGGTCTAATTTTGATTATACTAAACAGTTACATAAATAATACATCCATGACAGTTTTTAAAACTTTCTACATAAAAGACGCATGGTGAGGGGGGGGGGGGGGGTCTCGCATTAAATACATGACCAGGGTTCCCCAAAAACATTGTTTGGTCCTGTAACTGGTGAATTAGAAGTAGCATCCGCCATCCTATCTCATGTGGAAGGTTTTTAATACAGTAAAACCTCCTTATAGCGACAACTTACCGTTCAAATAAAAATTGGTCGCTCCGAGAGGTGGTTTTTTAATGGAGGTCATGTTTAATTCTAGATTTTAATTATTGAAAAATGGTAACAATGTTACTAAAATTTATTTTTCACATTAGGAAAAAATATAAAAATTTAAGTATCAAAATAAAAGTTAATTACATAAGTTAATTGCTGCAGAGTTTTAAAAATGAATACATTGAGCTTTGCTTTAATTTTACAGTTTTATATTTTACTAGCAGGCGCGCCCGGCGTTGCCCGGGGTTTGTAAATAATAACCTTAAATAAAACTTAAGTTTATATGAATTTATATCTTTGGAAATTCTTTTAAATGAACTTAATTTCAGAGGCCCCATTGACTTCCGCAGCGCCTAATGTGTTCCCATCAAACTTCTTTCCGAACGAACCTGTAATCTAGATACTCACAACTTACGGTAGTATTTACCGGAAGTGCCCGCATGTGCCGGAGATAATCGAAAACCAAGTTGAGTGAGCAAAACCTCGTAGGAATCAAGCCCACAGAATAAAAAAAAGAGAGAGAATGTACCATTGTTGTTAGAAAATGTTGGTAACTAAAGTCTAAGATAAAATTTCATAATACAGAAAGTAGATGAATAGTAATCTAAGTTGAAGGCAGCAAATCCCGTTGAAATTGGGCCCTTAAACCCGAGGAAATAACGCGCCACCAAACGGTGGAAGATGCCTCTTCACCTTGTAATTTTCATGAATTACTGTTAACATTAACACGATATTTAAAAAACGGATGAAATCCCTTATCTAAAGTTAACTTTAAAGTAACGCGATTTTTAATTTACGGCTGTAGTGAGTAGACGTAAGTTGATGCTGAAAAAGGAGATTAATGTTCGAAAAAGGTGGTAGCTGAGGTATAAAGGAAGACCGGTCTCTGGTTGCCAGGGTCTTAACTGGAATGTAATTGGGTATAGGAAAATATTTTTGAGGTTTTAAAGTAGCTGGAAGAAGCTAAAACTATGTTAAAGATAATTGCAATACAATAGATAGTTTTTAAAGAAGCTAAAACAAAGGCCCCAAGAAGACGATTAATATTCAAAATTGGTGGTAGCCGAAGTTTGCAATTTTTTTTTTGTAGCTGGAGAACTTAAGAAGTTGTTAGAAGAAAAAAGTTCCCGAATCGGACCATTTTTAAGGGAGCTATAACAGGGGGCCTAAAACGGCCCAACTGATAGTTGAGAGCAGGGCCCTAACATGAAAAAATGTTTAAATGTTTTAGTAGTTAGCGTTTTAGATCATAAGTTAGTCAAAATTAATCATATGGTATGAAATAATCATTTAAATAATATTTTAAAGAAATGTGCAAAAATGGGGTAAATGCTTAAAAAGGGGCCCTAGAGCCCCAATAAAAATATGAGGGTGTTGGTCTAGGGGGAAGAGTCCAAGACTCACTTTTAAAATTCTGCAATGAGAAGGTGAGAAAATTAGGGTGTAAAAAATGCATAGCATACAAAAAGTTCAAGGAGCCCCGGATCGGGCCCTACAGGACCCTAAGGTGCCTCAGGATTTTAACTTGAATATAGAAACGGGAGAAAAACTAAGTGGAAAAATAGTTCCAAAAATGAAGATTGGATTAAAAGGGGCAATTTATTAATAATTTATAATGCAAAAGCTTCAAGGGGCCTTCCCCCTTGGGGCTCGGCTCAAAAATTGGTGGTAGCTGAAGCCTGCAATTTTTTTTGTCGTTCATGTAGTAGCTGGAGAACTTAAGAAGATGTTAGAAGAAAAAAGTTCCTGAATCGGACCATTTTTAAGGGAGCTATAACAGGGGGCTCAAAAGGGCCCAACTGATAGTTGAGAGCAGGGCCCTAACATGAAAACATGTTTAAATGTTTTAGTAGTTAGCGTTTTAGATCTTCAATTAGTCAAAATTAATCTTAGGGTATGGAATAATCATTAGAATAATATTTTAAAGAAATGCGCAAAAATGGGGTAAATGCTTAAAAAAGAACCCTAGAGCCCCAATAAAAATATGAGGGTGTTGGTCTAGGAGGAAGAGTCCAAGACTTTTAAAATTCTGCAATGAGAAGGTAAGAAAATAAGGGTGTAAAAAATGCACAGTACACAAAAAGTTCAAGGAGACCCGGATCGGACCCTACAGGACCCTAAGGCGCCTCAGGATTTTAACTGGAATATAGACACGGGAGAAAAACTAAGCGGAAACATAGTTCCAAAAATGAAGATCGGATTAAGCGGGAAAATTTATTAATAATTTATAATGCAAAAGCTTCAAAGGGTCTTCCCTCTTGGGGCCCGGTCCAAGGGGGAATGGACTTAAGTGGCATGTAGTTTGGTATAAATACACTTTTTAGTAGCTTTTAATGTAATCTGAGGACGATAGAACTATGGTGAAGAAAATTGAAAAAAAATATTGTAAAGGAATTCGGATCATACTTAAAGAAGATGCACCAAGGGCCCCAAGAAGACGATTTATATTCAAAATTGGTGGTAGTTGAAGTCTGAAATATTTTTTTGTCGTTCATGTAATAGCTGGAGAACCTAAGATGTTGTTAGAAAAATAAAGCTAGTGAGTCAGACTATGTTTAAGGGATCATTATAATATAATTTAAAAGAAATGTGCAAAAAATTGGGGAAATGTTTAAAAAAGGGCCCTAGGGCCCCAATAAAAATATGTGAGTGTTGGTTTAAGGAGAAGAGTGCGAAGTACTGCGAAGGTGAGAAAAATAGGATGTGAAAAACGCATGGCACACAAAAAATTTAATGGGCCCTGGACCGGACACTACGGGACCCTAAACTGGCCCATGGTCTTAACTGGAATGTAGAAACGGGAGAATAACTAAATGGAGAATGTATCCAAAAATGAAGATCGGATAAAAGGAAGCAATTTATTAAAAATTATTGCACTAAAACTTCAAGGGGCCCTGTACCGAGCCCCTTGCAAGGGTGCCAGGCTCTTAACTGAAATGTAGAACTGGGGTAGAAACTGAAAGCAGAATTCACACCAAAAAGAAGAAGATTGGATAGAAAACAAGCATATTATTAACAATTTAGTGCACTAAAACTTCCAGGGGACCTGTACTTGTCCCTTTGACAGGGTTCCAGGGTCTTAACTGAAAATGTAGAAATGGGATAGAAACTGGAAGGAGAATTCACCCCGAAAACAAAGAAGATCGGATAGAAAAGAGGCATGTTAATAACAATTTAGCGAACTAAAACTTCAAGGGGCCCTGTACCGGGCCCCTTGACAGGATTCCAGGGTCTTAACTGAAAATGTAGAAATGGAGCAGAAACAGAAAGGAGAATTCACCCCAAAAGCGAAGAAGACCGGGTAGAAAAGAGGCATGTTATTAAAATTTAGTGCACTAAAACTTCAAGCGGCACTGTACCGGGCCTCTTGAAAGGGTGCCAGGGTCTTAACTGAAATGTAGAAATGGGGCAGAAACTGAAAGGAGAATTCACCCCAAAAACGAAGAAGACCGGGTAGAAAATAGGCATTTTATTAACAATTTAGTGCACTAAAACTTCAAGAGGCCCCGTACTGGGCCCCTTGACAGGGTGCCAAGGTCTTAACTGAAAATGTAGAAATAGGGCAGAAACTGAAAGGAGAATTCACCCCCAAAATGACGAAGATCGGATAGAAAAGAGGCATGTTATCAACACTTTAGCGAACTAAAACTTCAAGGGGCCCTATACCGGGCCCCTTGCAAGGGTGCCAGGGTCTTAACTGAAATGTAAAAATGGGGTAGAAACTGAAAGGAGAATTCAACCCAAAAACGAAGAAGATCGGATAGAAAAGAGGTATGTTATTAACAATTTAGTGCACTAAAATTTCAAGGGCCCTGTACTGGGCCCCTTGACAAGGTGCCAGGGTCTTAACTTAAATGTAGAAATGGGATAGAAACTGAAAGGAGAATTCTTCCCCCAAAACGAAGAAGATCGGATAGAAAAGAGGCATGTTATTAACAATTTAGTGCATAAAAACTTAAAGGGGCCCAGGGGCCTCGGCCCTTAAAAAATTAAAAATCTGTGTCTCAGGTGCATCAGGACCTGTCTTGGACTAATCACTTCTGAAGTTTCAGACTTCTACGTGCGGTAGATTTCGCTAGCCATCGCCGACAGACACACACACACACAGAGCGATTTGTTCTTTTATTAGTACAGGGGTCAATCCATTTCAAGTGGTCCAGCACTGGTTGCTCGACCATTTTTAAAAAATCTGAAATTTTTTGTACAATAACCCTAACATAATGGAAATTCAAAATGACTATTATTTTAATTTTATTATTTTTTGTTTGTGCATGGCGGCCATCTTTGTTTCATCGTCTGCAGCAAATTTCTCACATGAAAGGTTTACGGAATTGTAAATAATTCATCGTTTATTTCTCCAATTCAAGTGCGGATTGAAGCAATTTATACAGAATACATTGGGCTAAAAATTTGGTAATAGAGTAGTTTCCGAAACTAACTGCTTATTGGTGAAATTTAAGCATAAAGCTTCAGTTTTTTTCCAAAATTTGTCCGTTTACAAGACGAAATTTTTCTAGAAAGGAAAACTGTAAACATGACATAATTTTTTTTACAAATAGGCCGAAAGTACTTGTACTCACACGCCAAGTTCCAGATTTGGGACTTGGTTTCTCTTCGCTAAAAAAAATCCCAAATTTCTCAAAAATGTCAAAAATCGCACTTTTTAGGCTTAGATATCTCTGGTGGGGCACGAGATAAAAATCTGAAGTTCTGGTTTCTGAGAGTATTGTATGGTAGTGCTATGCACAAGGAATTTCAGGATGGAGATTTGACTACAAGCTGAGATATGGCAAGGGCAACAGTCAAAAGAATACTGCCAAACTAATTTTTTGCTGTAGTCACAGCTAAGTATTTATCTCAGAGTGTCATTTAAATTTATTTTTTTTATATTATCTTTAAATAATAGTAACAGAAAATAAAGCCTTTTGCAAAGCTTAGCAATTAATTTAAAAAATAATTATGCCTAAGGCGTACATTTTGTATGGATTCAGTAATGTTTTTTGTAATTTTAGTAACCAAAAGAAACCTCAGCACTTTTATATAAAGAAAAAAAGATTTTTATACAAGACCTGACACAAAAACAGAATAGGGAAAGAGAAAAGCTGTTAATGTTGGAATACTTTTTGAGACATGATCAAATGTGTCAAAACACATTCCTGCTTGTTGGTTTAAAAACCACAATTTTAAAGCTGCTTGCCAATCCCTGAAACTTGTTCCTACCATAAGTATATTCCTCTAAATGAAACATTATACGACGTTACCATGCATCAGCATCAAGTAATTTTTAGAAAGTAAAGATTTCCAAAGCCCTTTCAAAATTTGCAAAATTTTCAAAATTTACTGCAGAAAATGACATTTTTGCATAAGATGTAAGCTAGGAATTATTAATGAACTGAGATTTGCACATAGTGATTTCAAAGTTTATTTCTATGAGCCAGCAGGTCCAAGGTCTTCAATCAAGTTATTAAGAAATGACAAGACTTGGTTCCTACAAATAAAATTTTGAGAAAGATCAAAATTGTGGTTTTTAAACCAAGAATGTGTTTTGACATGTTTGATCATGTCTCAACAAGTATGACAACATTAAAAGCTTTTATCTTTCCATGTTCTGTTTTTGTTTTAGGTCTTCTATAAAAATATTTTTTTTTCATGTAAAAGTGCTGAAGTTTCTTTTAGTTACTAAAAATACTTACAACAAAAATTACTGAAACCATACAAAATGTATGGCCTTAGGCATAATTAATTTTTTAATTAATTGCTAAGCTTTGCAAAGGGCTTTATTTCCTGCTACTATTATTTAAAAATAATCAAAAACATAACTTTAAGTGGCACTCGGAGATAAATACTTAGCTGTGACTACAACAAAACAATATTTTGGCAGCATTCTTTTGACATGTTGCCCTTGCCATATCTCAGCTTGTAGTCAAATCTCCATCCTGAAATTTCTTGTGCATAGCACTACCATACAATACTCTCAGAAACCAGAACTTCAGATTTTTATCTCGTGCCCTACCAGAGATATCTAAGTCTAAAAAGTGCGATTTTTGACATTTTTGAAAATTTTGGGATTTTTTTTAGCGAAGAGAAACGAAGTCCCAGGTCTGGAACTTGACGTGTGAGTAGAAGTACTTTTGGCCTATTTGTAAAAAAAATTATGTCATTTTCACAGTTTTCCTTGCTAGAAAAATTTCCTTTTGTAAACGGACAAATTTTGGAAAAAAAAATGAAATTTTATGCTTAAATTTCACCAATAAGGATTTATTTTCGGAAACTACTCTATTACCAAATTTTTAGCCCAATGTATTCTGTAAATATTGCTTCAATCCGCACTTGAATTGGATAAATAAACGATGAATTATTTACAATTCCGTAAACCCTTCTTCTGAGAAAATTGCTGCAGACGATGAAACAAAGATGGCCGCCATGCAGAAACAAAAATTAATAAAATTAAAACAATAGTCATTTTGAACTTCCATCATGTTAGGGTTGTTGTACAAAAAATTTCAGATTTTTTAAAAATGGTCGATCAACGAATTAATGATTTTCTGGACCACTTGAAATGGATTGACCATAGATAATTTTTATTTCCAAATCCTTTCGAAGTTCAGTAAATAAATGCATTTTGCTGTGGACGGGAACAAATAATGACGATTTCATTACTTTATCTATTTCTTTGAGAGTTTTCCGACAGAATAGGGCAGAGCCGTTTATGGACCGTCATTCTTAATTTGTAAACAGAGTTAAATTCATCGCCTAAAAAGGCACAAAGGGGTTTAAACACTTAAAAGTTAACGGGGTAAAAAAAAATCTAAACTTAGTTTAGAAGTTTGATGAATAATGCACTCTCCGGAATTATTTTTTTAATAAAACCTTCTTGAAGCGACCAGGAGAAAACGGAATTTGTTTAATTTTCTTCAAAGAAATCGGTCTCTCATGGAGGGAGTTCCACTGGGAATGTTTCTGAATGGAGGTAAAATTAGTATTGAGCCTATGGGAATAAATTTCGTTCCATGAAAAAATGGTCGTTCAGGGAGGTGGTCGCATAATGGAGTTGGTTGCACAGGGAAGTTTCACTGTATTTTGAGGAATTTAACGATCAGATACAAATTCGATGCTACACAATTACTAACTAACAATTCTGATACTAACAATTCTGAACTAAATTACGCGGGGTTTTCACTCTTAAGACAACTCCTCAAATTAGCCTAATATCTTTAATTATAAATGTAGCTGTACATTTAATTTGGTTCCTCTTTCAGGATGCAATCTGACAGTAACAATGAGTTAAACACCTTGATTTGCCTGGGTAGGAAATGTTATTCAACTTCTGAGATATTTCGAGAAACAATTTATTGTTCAAACAAATACCGAGGGCGTGAAAGATTGATGTAAGAGGAATAGAGACTATAACAGCTGATTTTAGATATCATGACATTGAAGTGGTTACTCTTTGCTGCATTGAGAAATTGCGTAATTTTTAAAAGTCCGTGATGCAAATCGACTGTAAAAGTATTAATAGTTTTGCATTTAAATTCCACGCAGAAATAATAAGAATAGTTTTAAAATGATAATCATGAATTTTCTTTTTAACCTTCTAAAAACCCCGCCGGGATAATTCAATCTTAATTAGTTTATTTTATTTTAGCCTATAATAAAAATGGTTTATTTTTTATGCTTTATTTGAAATACTTAGCTTTCTCATACTTACAAGGAGAGGGTCGGAGGTTGGTCTCACCGAATGCGATGAACATTTGTGTATCGATAGAGTATAGTTAGTATATAAATATATGAGTGTCATAAAGAGCAACCCCAAGGAGCTCTTGAGAAAATAAGTCGCAAAGTTTAACCTACAGTTCATAATCAGATAAATTTCCCTCTTTGGCAAGCGATTCAGTAGAACGATCGGCAGCACGTTGAATTTGAGTTTTTTTCGGCCCGGGTTCAAATCCGGCTCGGACTTGTTTTTCTGAATGAAAATTTTTATCAATGATATTCGAACAGCAATTGGAAAAATATGCATAATAATTGAAATTTACGAAAAATATTAATTAAATATATGTTTTGTAGCATATAAGTGCTTTTTTAACAACGAAATTTTGCATGTTTAAATATATAATTAAAGGGAAAAAAAACGCATATTTATATGTCTATAGACCAGAAAGTTTTTGTCGTTATTTAAAATTATTTACAGTTATTTCAATGAATATCAAAAATTTTTAACAGAGAAATAAATTAAAATAAGTGAACAAATATATTATTTTCATTTTGTTTCCTCATTCAAATACTTCAAATATTTCATGGTTTATTAAAAATATGCTTTTATATTTTAAATGTGATTTTTAAAATCTGGGATTCTTGATTTTTAATCTTAATAAGTGTCTACATAGTAATTTCTTTCGGAAATCAATTTTTTTTCTTGTTTAATATTTTTATATAATGCAGTTTAATTATATAAATACAATTTTAAGTGCGAATCTTTACACGTTTACATATTTAATGAAAAGTAAAGATAAAGTAAATAAATCATAATAATAACAAACTAAAAAAAAGCCAATTGGAACTTTTATAGACGATAAAATTAAGCTAATTTTAAAATTTATTTACTGTTATTTACATAAATAACCTACTATTTTTCACAGTGAAATAAATGTATCGTTTTTTACCAACTCGTTTTTTAACTTTTGCATTTTTTAAATCTTGGATTCTTATGATTATAACAATTATTAACATGATTATTAACAATTTAGTGCACTAAAACTTCAACGGGCCCTGAACTGGGCCCCTTGACAGGATTCCAGGGTCTTAACTGAAAATGTAGAAATGGGGCAGAAACTGAAAGGAGAATTCACCCCAAAAACGAAGAAGACCGGGTAGAAAAGAGGCATGTTATTAAAATTTAGTGCAGTAAAACTTCAAGGGGCACTGTACCGGGCCCCTTGACAGGGTGCCAGGGCCTTAACTGAAATGTAGAAATGGGGCAGAAACTGAAAGGAGAATTCACCCCCAAAACGACGAAGATCGGATAGAAAAGAGGCATGTTATTAACAATTTAATGCATAAAAACTTAAAGGGGCCCAGGGGCCTCGGCCCTTAAAAAATTTAAAATCTGAGCCTCAGGTGCATCAAGACCTGTCCTAGACTAATCACTTCTGAAGTTTCAGACTTCTACGTGCGGTAGATTTCGCTAGCCATCGCCGACAGACACACACACACACATACAAACACACACACAGAGCGATTTGTTCTTTTATTAGTATAGATAATTTTTATTTCCAAATCCTTTCGAAGTTCAGTAAATAAATACATTTTGCTGTGGACGGGAACAAATAAGGACGATTTCATTACTTTATCTATTTCTTTGAGAGTTTTCCGACAGAATAGGGCAGAACCGTTTATGGACCGTCATTCTTAATTTGTAAACAGAGTTAAATTCATCGCCTAAAAAGGCACAAAGGGGTTTAAACACTTAAAATTTAACGGGGTAAGAAAAAAATCTAAACTTAGTTTAGAAGTTTGATGAATAATGCACTCTCCGGAATTATTTTTTTAATAAATCCTTCTTGAAGCGACCAGGAGAAAACGGAATTTGTTTGATTTTCTTCAAAGAAATCGGTCTCTCATGGAGGGAGTTCCACTGGGATGGTTTCTGAATGGAAGTAAAATTAGTATTGAGCCTATTGGAATAAATTTCGTTCCATGAAAAAAATGGTCGTTCAGGGAGGTGGTCGCATAATGGAGTTGGTTGCACAGGGAAGTTTCACTGTATTTTGAGGAATTTAACGATCAGATACAAATTCGATGCTACACAATTACTAACTAACAATTCTGATACTAACAATTCTGAACTAAATTACGCGGGGTTTTCGCTCTTAAGACAACTCCTCAAATTAGCCTAATGTCTTTAATTATAAATGTAGCTATACATTTAATTTGGTTCCTCTTTCAGGATGCAGTGTGACAGTAACAATGAGTTAAACACCTTGATTTGCCGGGGTTGGAAATGCTATTCAACTTCAGAGATATTTCGAGAAACAATTTATTGTTCAAACAAATACCGAGGGCGTGAAAGATTGATGTACGGGAATAGAGACTATAACAGCTGATTTTAGATATCATGACTTTGAAGTGGTTAATCTTAGCTGCATTGAGAAATTGCGTAATTTTTAAAAATCCGTGATGCAAATCGACTGTAAAAGTATAAATAGTTTTGCTTTTAAATTCTACGCAGTAATAATAAGAATAGTTTTAAAATGATAATCATGAATTTTCTTTTTAACCTTCTAAAAACCCCGCTGGGATAATTCAATCTTAATTAGTTTATTTTATTTTAGCCTATAATAAAAATGGTTTATTTTTTATGCTTTATTTGAAGTACTTAGCTTTCTCATACTTACAAGGAGAGGGTCGGAGGTTGGTCTCACCGAATGCGATGAACATTTGTGTATCGATAGAATATAGTTAGTATATAAATATATGAGTGTCATAAAGAGCAACCCCCAGGAGCTCTTGAGAAAATAAGTGGCAAAGTTTAACCTACAGTTCATAATCAGATAAATTTCCCTCTTTGGCAAGCGATTCAGTAGCACGATAGGCAGCACTCTGAATTTGAGTTTTTTCGGCCCGGGTTCAAATCCGGCTCGGACTTGTTTTTCTGAAAGAAAATTTTTATCAATGATATTCGAACAGCAATTGGAAAAATATGCATAATAATTGAAATTTACGAAAAATATTAATTAAATATATGTTTTGTAGCATATAAGTGCTTTTTTAACAACGAAATTTTGCATGTTTAAATAAATAATGAAAGGAAAAAAAAAGCATATTTATATGTCTATAGACCGGAAAGTTTTTGTCGTAATTTAAAATTATTTACAGTTATTTCAATGAATATCAAAAATTTTTAACAGAGAAATAAATTAAAATAAGTGAACAAATATATTATTTTCATTTTGTTTCCTCATTCAAATACTTCAAATATTTCATGGTTTATTAAAAATATGCTTTTATATTTTAAATGTGATTTTTAAAGTCTGGAATTCTTGATTTTTAATTAGAATAAGAGTCTACATAGTAATTTCTTTCGGAAATCAATTTTTTTTCTTGTTTAATATTTTTATACAATGCAGTTTAATTATATAAATACAATTTTAAGTGCGAATATTTACACGTTTACATATTTAATGAAAAGTAAAGATAAAGTAAATAAATAATAATAACAACAAACTAAAAAAAAAGCCAATTGGAACTTTTATAGACGATAAAATTAAGCTAATTTTAAAATTTATTTACTGTTATTTACATAAATAACCTACTATTTTTCACAGTGAAATAAATGTATCGTTTTTTACCAACTCGTTTTTTAACTTTTGCATTTTTTAAATCTTGGATTCTTATGATTATAAAAATTATTAACATGATTATTAACAATTTAGTGCACTAAAACTTCAACGGGCCCTGAACTGGGCCCCTTGACAGGATTCCAGGTTCTTAACTGAAAATGTAGAAATGGGGCAGAAACTGAAAGGAGAATTCACCCCAAAAACGAAGAAGACCGGGTAGAAAAGAGGCATGTTATTAAAATTTAGTGCAGTAAAACTTCAAGGGGCACTGTACCGGGCCCCTTGACAGGGTGCCAGGGCCTTAACTGACATGTAGAAATGGGGCAGAAACTGAAAGGAGAATTCACCCCCAAAATGACGAAGATCGGATAGAAAAGAGGCATGTTCTTAACAATTTAGTGCATAAAAACTTAAAGGGGCCGAGGGGCCTCGGCCCTTAAAAAATTAAAAATCTGAGCCTCAGGTGCATCAGGACCTGTCTTGGACTAATCACTACTGAAGTTTCAGACTTCTACGTGTGCTAGATTTCGCTAGCCATCGCCGACAGACACACACACACACAGAGCGATTTGTTCTTTTATTAGTATAGATAATTTTTATTTCCAAATCCTTTCGAAGTTCAGTATATGAATGCATTTTGCTGTGGACGGGAACAAATAATGACGATTTCATTACTTTATCTATTTCTTTGAGAGTTTTTCGACAGAATAGGGCAGAGCCGTTTATGGACTGTCATTCAATTTGTAAACAGAGTTAAATTCATTGCCTAAAAGGGCACAAAGGGGTTTAAACAAAAGTTACCGGGGTAAAAAAAAAAAAAATCTAAACTTAGTTTAGAAGTTTGATGAATAATGCACTCTCCGGAATTATTTTTTTAATAAAACCTTCTTGAAGCGACCAGGAGAAAACGGAATTTGTTTGATTTTCTTCAAAGAAACCGGTCTCTCATGGAGGGAGCTCCACTGGGATGGTCTCTGAATGGAGGTAAAATTAGTAATGAGCCTATGGGAATAAATTTCGTTCCATGAAAAAATGGTCGTCCAGGGATGTGGTCGCATAATGGAGTTGGTTGCACTGGGAGGTTTCACTGTATTTTGATGAATTTAACGATCAGATACAAATTCGATGCTACACAATTACTAACTAACAATTTTGATACTAACAATTCTGAACTAAATTACGCTATCAGTTGCGTATATTTTATTCCAACTTATGCTGCCATCTGAGATTCATTTCGCGAAATTTTCAAATCATTCTCGTATTTTGATGTATTTAGAGATCAGATCCAAACTATATGCGATGCAAGCAATTCTGAACTAAATTATGTAGGCTTTTCGCACTTATATTCACTTTAGCACTGATTGATAAATCTCCAAATTATAGTAATACCTGGAATGATGTAGTCTGTCGGTGACAATGAGCTCAGTAGCTTGATTTCTCTAAGCAGCAAATGTATTCAACTTCAAAGATACTTCGAGAAACAGCTTATTAAACAAATACTACTAAGAACGTGAAAAATTGATATACTGGAATCGAGAGTATGACAGTTTGTTTTAGGAATCATGAGTGTGAGGTGATTAATATTAGCTAAATTAAGAAATTGTGTAATTTTTAAAAATTCGTTATACAAATGGATTGTAAAACTAATAGTTTTGTATTGAAATTTTATGCAGAATTTTACGTGAATGCATAAAGAGTTATAAATGATAAGGATGAATTTTATTATTAACCTTCTAACGGCCCTGTCATAATTCACTATAAATCTGTTTCATTTATTTTATTCGAAATGAAATAAAAATGAAAATAAAATAAAAACTGTTTATTTTTTGTTTCATGTGTTAGTCATTATCTTTGTAATAACTAGATGATGATTTACAATTAGCATTAACCATCCCATTTCACCTAGAAAGATTTTAATATTTTGATAAATTTAAAGATCAGATATAAACTCGATACGATGCAAACAATTCTAAACTAAATTAGGTATGCTTTTCGCACTTAAATTCTCTTTAACATTGATTGGCAATTCTCCAGATTATTGTAATGCATTTTAATAATAGTGTAGCAGTAGCTGTACCTTTAGTTTGCATCATCTTGCATGACGTAGCCTGACAATAACAATGAGTTAAGCGCCTTGATTTGTCTATATTCAACTTCAGAGATATTTGGAGAAGCAGTTTATTATTCGAACTCAGGACGTGAAAGATTGATGCATGGAAATCAAGACTGTGACAGCTGATTTTAATCTACAGTAATTTCAGATATAATAACCCTGAGGGTGATTAAACGCTTGCTTCAATGAGAAATTGCTTACTTATGTTTTATTCATGATACGGTCGATCGTAAAGCTAAAACATTTGTATTGAAATTTTAAGCAAAACTCATTAGAAGAATTATAAAGGACTAGCAGACCCGCACGGAGTTGCCCGGGATTTGTAAATAATAACCTTAAACAAAACTCAAGTTTGTATGATTGTATATCTTTTGAAAATTTTTAAATGAACCTAATTTCGGAGTCACCATTGCCTTCCGCAGTGTACAGTGTGTTTCCAACAAACTTTTCTACGAACGAACCTGTAACATGGGTCCCCGCTACGTATGGCAGCATTTACCGGAAATGCCCCGCACGTGCCGGAGACAATCGAAAACTAAGTTGAGTGAGCGAAACCTCGTAGTAATCAAGCCGACAAAATCTAAAAAAAGAATGCACCATTAATCATTAATGTTAGAAAATGTTTATAACTGAAGTCTAAGGATAAAATTTCATAATACAGAGAGTAGCTGAATTGTAATCTAAGTTGAATGAACCAAATCCCGTTGAAATTGGCCCCTTAAAACCCGAGGAAAGAATGCGTCCCCAAGCGGTGGAAGATAACCTCTCCCTTGTAAATTTAATGAATTACTTTCAACATTAACACGATATTTAATAAACTGATGAAATCCCTTATCTAAAGTTACCTTTAAAGTAACGCGATTTTTAATTTACGGCTGTAGTGAGTAGAGGTAAGTTGATGTTGAAAAAGGAGATCAATGTTCGAAAAATGTGGTAGTTGAGGCATAAAGAAAGATCAGGCAAAATTAAGCATAGGGTATGAATTAATCATTAGAATAATATTTTAAAGAAATGCGCAAAAAATGGGATAAATGCTTAAAAAAGGGTCTTAGCTCCCCACCCCCCCCAAAAAAATGCGGGTGTTGGTGTAGGGAGAAGGGTCCGAGACTCAATTTCAACAATGCAATGAGAAGGTGATAAAATTAGGGGGTAAAAAATTCATGGCACACAAAAAGTCCAAGGGGCCCAGCATCGAGCCAAACGTGACCCTAGGTTGCTCCAAGATTTTAACTGGAATATAGAAACGGGAGAATAACTAAATGTAAAAATGAAGCAACAAAAAATGAAGATTAAGAGAGGAATTTATTGACAATTTATACTTCAAAAGCTTCAACGGGCCCTGTACCGGGCCCCAAGGGGTCAGGAATTTAAGTGAAATGTAGTTTGGTAAAGAGATATTTTTGAGTAGTTTTTAAAGAAGTAGTTTTTAAAGTTTTTAAAGAAGACGCTAGAACTATGCTAAAAAAATTGCAAGGAATTTGGATCATTAGGTTGGATTTAAAGAAGCTGCATCAAGAGCCCAAGAAGGCGATAGTATATGTGTACTATCTGTATAGTATACTTATCTGTAGTATAGGCTTTTGTGTATGTATGTGTGAGTAAGTATGTGTCTGTGCGATTCATTGTTAAGTATAGTTTTAAAATACAATTATATTTATATCGCAATGTTTTTCTTAACAATATTTACTGTAGCTATTCTCCAAAAAACATACTATTTTTTTTTACAATTTTAAATTAACAACTTGAACTAGAAGACTGCACATAATTTCATTGGAAAGAACAATAATCTATTTAAACGGAAGCTAAAATAAAATAATAAAAAATCGTCAAAATTATTTTCAGTTTCCAAACATTCCCAGTCTGTAGATATTTTTTAAAAACTATTGTATCTTCCCAACTCCAATATTTTATGGCATGATATTTGAACATCTGCCCCCCCCCCCCCCCCCCCCCACACACACACATACACTTATTTAAGACAACATTCTACAGAAATTAGAAATTCGTGTATTGAAAAATTATAGCAAAATGTCTATAATAAAGAATTACAAATGTACTTAAAAACCACTCATTCTGGAGTAAAACGTTTAAAAATCTGACATCTCTTCATTTATTTCTTTTTAAAATCAAAGATTAAAATTCAAGATTTTCACTAAATTTCAACTTCATATATATACAAAGGAATTTTTTTTATGAACTCTTGAATAACTGGAAGATCTGTTTGTTCAAAAATACTTGTTTCAATTTTTATTTTTTAAGCGAAATTCTTGCTGTCTACGTAAATAAAATTCCTATAGATGATTCTATATTTCTTCAAAAGTTAGAACTTATGTTGATAGCAAGCCGAAATTAAGAAAAGTTGTTTTGCCTCTTTAAGTATAATATTGCAATTACGGCCAAAGGATGACATGTTTCGTGGCATAAATAAGATTAAGAGTGACAATGCTCTTAGCGGTACAAGCAAAGATTAAAGGCCGAAAGACGAGGATTATTTACATTAGCAGGAGAATTCGCAATAAGGGGACATCTGATGGTCGCTTGTTTGACATCTCAATATTTTATCGTTTAAAGAAGGCTATAAATATTTATTTAGGGCAATGATGGTTTGAAAATTTGTGAGATAAATTTATCAAGAGGCAGAAATAATGAATAGTTAATGCCTAGCGATAAAAGTAAAACAAGTTACGCAAAAGTTTAAAATGCATGTTATATTTAGACTATTAATGGGTACGATTATTCCGCTTTTAGTGTTCATGTCTTTTGTACTGAATTTTTTTCCCTTCCGATATTATTTATTAGATCCTAAGAAAATTATTTTTGTTTCAGTGTGTTTTTCAGCGTGGAATCCCCTTAAAAATGTAATTATTGCAAGTTTTGTAAAATAAATTCACATACTACGTTTTTTTTTTTTTTATAATATATAGCCATTTGTCTCTATTAAGGAAAAGATACTTTTAAAAAAGTAAAATATCGAACAATCGAGTCAGAATAATTTTTCGAAGAAAAAAATGCATTAGTGTCAAAGAAAAAAGGACGGAAAATGAAAATGGAGTTAAAAGTTAGCAGGTTGTCCCACTCTTTGTGGAAACTATCAGAATTTGGAACCACCACAAAGAATTCCGCATTCGTCCATTGATGTCATAGACCATAGCTGTGGTCTAAGATAGCATGAGTAAAATAACCTTGTTCCATAGTACAGTAATGAGTAACTTGTTTTCATCAGGGTTTTGGTCAGTTCTATACTCTAGCAAGGAGTTCTCCACTGCCTAAACAAATAAACAATAGCGAAAAAAAAAATCATAATTTCTGTGTTTAGTTTGCTTTTAATTCTTATTTTATGTTATTTTTTATTTAGACAGTTTTTCAAAGTTAATAAATTAATGTTATAAACGTATATGGTAATAAAGGTAACAAAAAAACTTCTTTTTTATTGCACCATATGATGTATAAAATGTGCAAATGTTAGTAAGGCCCCAGATAGTGGCTTTGTAATTTTTCAATACACATAGATACATATACACACCTTATAATTATTCACATATACGTGCCTTAAAATTATTCTTTACCATACTAGGAATCTTTGTCCCCTACGAGTTACGCTCGGCAACCCCCCCTTCAGACACAAAAGATTCTAAAAACACGTTTTTTTGATCGTCTTTAAAAGGATTACGGAAGTCTGAATTGTAATTAAAAAAACAGATACGATCTCTCTGTAAACGGGGCTCCGTTCACGCCCCTTTCATTGGGGAATTTAAAGACCGAATCAGTTGCTGTTAAGACATCTAATGGCTGTTTTCGTATCTGATTAAAGAAGATCAGTTAAACATTTGAAAATAAGTTACTATAAAGCGATCTACGTAAACATACGCACTGCCGTCCGGTATTTTTAACAATGCTATAAGAGAATTGTTTTAAATAAGACATTTTAAATGTATTATTTCAAATCTGACGTAATTTTCGGCAAAATTTTCTTTCTTTTTTTAATATTCACCTGAAAATACTTTTGTTGTTAGAAAGGAAATATCATTACTTGCGCTGTCTTAGAATTGGTAACAATAGTTAAAAAGATCATCTCGAAATATGAAATAAATGTGTCGTGTAAATATATTTTTAAATTGAAACTGTTTAGCAATATTATTATTGGTCCTTTTAAATACGACGTAATTTCCCGCATTTACTGATTTAAACGTATGTTAATGAATTTATTATTTTAAAGTTTTCTTTCTCTTTTAATATTCCCGTGTAAATAGAATTTTATGACGTAATTTTCAACGTCTTCCTGCTTTTAACACGCAATCATTTAATTCTGATTTTTATTTTTTTTTCTGGTTTTAACAATCACGTACAAATAAAGTTTTAATTGAAAGGGAATATTATTCTTTGTACATTTCTAAAATTGGCAACAATTTAACATAATAACCTTTTTTAAAATATGAAAAAAATATCTTTTGAAATGCTGAAAATTTGAATAAAAAATTAAAAAATAGACTAAAAAAATTAGTTAAAATAAAAAAAATGCAGTTTGCACACCGCATGTTTGTAATGTATATCCTTAGAAAAAATGAATAAATTCCTAAATACCTATAGTTTTTGATCCTATAAAACTTTTTTAATGGAACGATTTTGACCAACTTTAACAATTAATAGCTCTGAAAATAATTCTTCTATTTAAAAACTGTCTACTGCAGCGTGTTTATCAAACATTTCTGTATAATACTACCAATTTTCATATTTTTGTATGCAGTAGTTTTCTTAATATTAGTCGAAGAAAGACCTTAGGTTACAAAAAGTTCATTTACGGCAGCGAAGAGAGCGTTAGTTACTTTTCTTTAGAATAGATTGATTGTTCATATTATTGTATTTTTCTTTTTTCTTTTCTTGTTGCAATGACTATTATTAATTTATTTTTGTAATAAATAAAAAAAAATTACAAAAAAGCGTTGTTTGTAATATTAACCACGTTACTAATTCCTCAGAGCATTTTTGTTAATTAGCCTGCTATGAAACAGTATTTATCGTATTTTGTTTCTGTTTTTATTGTTATAGAGGAGAAGGTCCAAATACCGGCTACTAGGTGTTCTGAGAACTGAGCGCCGCGCAGTCTAGCGGTGATAGGCAGAGTTTGTAACTTTAATTGAAAGAAGAAATTTACGAAAAGTACGTCGCTGACTTCTGTGTCATTTACAAATAGTAAATGCAAACGTGTTGAATCTACGTAATCTGGCACATAAAAATTTTTTCAGATATGTGTTTCTCATTTTTTTTTAAAATATACTGATCGTATATTGGCTTGAATTGTTGATTAAGTTATTTTCTAGACATATTTAGCTCTCAATTGCCACGCGCATATTATTGGTATTTTATTATATGAATGAGTAATACCGGTTTTAACTTAAACATAGCTGTGGTCCGAATACCGGTTACCTAGAGTAATCTAAATACCGGCTAGCCGCTATTTGGACCTCTCTCGGTTGCTCTGCTTGAAGGGAAGGAAAATAAATTAATTTAAATAGTTCCATAATTAATAAATTAATTTATATGGTTCAGGAATTGTTCCAGTTCCATTTCGCAATATGAAAAAAGCAACCATGGCCGTAATTTTTCCGAACCGACACTGGTTACCGGATCACTTTCCAAAAAAGCGCTGTTGGACACTACAAAATTGCCTGTAATAAATATGAAGAGAAAGAAAAAAAAATGACGGAGTAAACCAGGCGAAAGAGGCAGAAATTTGATTTTAACCCTCTCGCTGCGCAACCCGAGATTTCCTCGGGCAACGTAAAAGTAGCAAAATTTGCACAACGCGAGATTTCCTCGGGGATGCATATTTTCCCATCTAATTAACCCTCCTTGATTATTCCCACCGGTTATTTTTTTCGGATAATTTTCCCGGTTAAATTAGAAAAAATTTTTGTTTTGAAAAACCGGTGACAAATGAATAAAAATTCTTAAAAGATGCTCGTCGCGAAGGGGTTAAATACGCAAGTTTTGAAGCTATTTTGATAAAAAAAAATTATGCAGCGAGAGGGTTAAAAAAGTGAAAAAGGAAAATATCCAACAGAAAAAGATGATAAATTTGTGTCTTCTACATGGGTGCTTTCTCTCTGGACAAGGATGGGGAGGGGATTCTGGGTCAATGTTAAGAATGCGATAGGTACTATATCGACGCAGAGAGTAATATTATGTTTTTGATTTTTTCAGATAAAATAATTGTGATTTCAATCAGCAAGCTTTTTTTTTTGTTTTACATGTTAAAAAACAAAATTAGAAACATAATGGAAAGAAGACTGTGAGAGATATTCGTAAAGAATTTTAGAAATTTGACAAAAATACTAATTTATTAAAAATTGCGTATTTTTCTGTGCATAAGAAATGTTATTAATTAATACAATTTTTTAAAATAATATTCTTATTGCTTAATAATTATCATCAGCTCTATTTGTGTGATCTTTTGGAAAAAAACTTAACTAGCCGGTATTTAGACCCCATTTTAAAAACACGAAATTTGAAGACTTTCGTAATTTTGCTTTTTATAAACAGAAAACGCCTTTAAAACTGATTTTTTTTTTCTCTAAACAGGTGTAAAACATGTCAAGGTACCCTACTGTCACTTTTTATTTTATTAATTTTGAAAATTTTATGATCTAGATTGAAAACAAAAGTGGTAGCCGGTATTTAGACCTTTTCCTCTATTTATAGACCCAGAGCCGCCTGACCTACGTTATTGTACCAAATCTAATTTTTTTTCTGTGGATGTATACTACAGTAGGTAAGAACGTATGGATTTTAGCTAACTTGAGTCAGGGGCCTTTTGGCAGGTAACAGGTACTAAAGGTGCCTAAAAATACAGTTTATTTACGTTAAAATATCAAAGCGGGTTTTTTAATATGTTTAATGGGACAGTATAAGAAAGTCATATTCACTATTGCCAGACACTTTAAAGCTCGATAAATTATCGGATAACTTACGTCATAGTATCAAGGCTGAATCTGTCATATGTTATTCGGACAATTGTTCTATAATATTTTCTCATCAGCCTGACCGATCCCATTGGTCTAACATTCTGCCGGACACTGTAAAGTTCCGCTATATGTGGGAGCGTGACAGCATTAGCTCTGCAAGCAAGAGCAAGTGAGAGCATTACCGCTCAGAGCCAATTAATTATTAAAGACTAGTCGCATGATAATTTAGATGTTTAACTCGAATGAACGCGCACCCTTAATAGGGACACGAGCACGCGTGATGGGTCTCAGAAGCCCGTACATACTTTTCTTTTAAAAACATTTAATTACTCATGATTAACATACAGTTTTTGCTGCCACATTTTATAAAGTATAAATAAGAATAATGAGAAAACATGCTTGATAAAAAAGTATCTAAAAATTGGAATAATATGTATTTTTAAAAAATAACTTAATGTACTTGTTTAAAATATATTTTAACATGAAAAAATGCAAGATTACTTAAATAATACTATTAATTTGTCACATCAATTATAATAATGTTATACAGTGTAAGTCAAAATGAATATAGAGATTACAAACGGCTATAACTATTTAATGGAAAATAATTTATCGATAAGATTAACACAGAATATAGACGGAACATTTTGTATACATACGTCATAGATGTTCTATGTGACTTCCCTTGGTCACACGAACAACATCTAGGCGGTAGTCCATTTCACTCCATACATTCTGAAGCATTTGTTCAGTCACCGATGCAAGAGCATTACAAATGTGTACTTTGAGGTCTTCAATTATTTTGGACATGGGAGGCACCCTGTCTTTCACATAACACCACAGAAAAAAATCGGACATTTTTACCGTCATAATTGGCCATTTTTATTAATGAGACAGCCGCAATGAACAGGTTTCTTGTCGTTGAAAAGTTTCAAATCGCACATGCGTAGGCTTCCTCTTCACTGCACTTGCCTTACGTAAAGAAATTTTGAAGTTTCGTCTACATTCTGCATAGATTTTATTGATAAATTCTTTTCCATTAAATAGTTATAGCCGTTTGTAATCGCTGTATTCATTTTGACTTACTCTGTATTATTGATATTTATGAAATACTGACATATAAAACTCAAAAGCATTGTTACAAAAATAAAGGTTATTGACACAGATTGCATATAATAGAGCCGTGTTTGTCACATACATTTTTTTGCACATATTTTACATGTTATTTTGTGTTTTCTATCTTTCGCAACAGGATATATGCGACATATTTTTTTGTGGAGCTCTTAATTTCAAACTGTTATCTAATTCATCCATCTAAATCAAGTACTCCTTCTGAAGAGTATTCATGAGCACTAAACTGCTCCTCGTCAGTTATATCCTCATCCTTATTTTCATTCATCGATTCTTCATCTACTGAAACTTCAGCAAGTAATTTTTCCAAACTTTCATTTCATGTTTGTAACTCGAATAACGATATATTTTGAATTTTTCATAACAACGTGTTTCATTAAAAATATATAGCACTGAGTCTCTGAGGCCCGAATATCCAATTTTTCAATTAAAAATATCTGCCAGCAATTTAACATTCAAAAGTATAAAAGAGAATGACCTTGGGAACAGGTACTGAGAGTGAGGATTCAGCGTGATTTATTTGGACGTATGCTTGGTATATTGATAGATTATAATATTGATATTGCAAAATTTTTATCTTATCCAGTTACTTCAGTGCCTATGCCCATGTGCCATTTAGATGGTGCTATTTGCAAGACCGAAAAATCTGCTTTGATGAAATGTTTAGAGAAAGACATAGAGCAACAGACACCACTTAAATTGACGTACTAATAATTGATGGGGTTTTCTCTGTTGGACACAATGAAAGATGCTCCAAAAATTTTTGGAAGTATTTAAAAAAAATGTTAAGAATGGTCACTCAAATACACGCGATGAGTGTTGACGTTATATTCGACAAATATTTTACACCTGCGATCAAGAATTATAAACGATCCCTTCGACATGAAACTACACAATTGGACTACACTATTACTCGTTGTTGTGTTGTTTATGATGGCCAGTTATCATCACGAGCGATATAGGCCCAAAGGGGGGGTACCCTCCGTGGGGGTCTTTATAAGGAAACTAAATCGTATTAATGCTTAGAAAACCAAGGTTCAAAGAAAAAAACGAAAACTCCGAACGATTAGGCTGACGGGCG
Organism: Maratus speciosus; assembly: GCA_963932465.1. NCBI lineage: Eukaryota > Metazoa > Arthropoda > Arachnida > Araneae > Salticidae > Maratus > Maratus speciosus. Next base: position 437,013,575 of record OZ010788.1, read on the forward strand.
CGACTGGGATCGAACCCAGCACTTACCGTCTACCAGTTTTGAGAGCAGAACCTCTCGGCCACTGGTGAGGCCACTATTACTGGACTTGATCAAGTTCGACCAATTGATTTTATAAAATAGTTAAAAAATTAAAACTTTAATCAAGCTCTAGATGATTTCTTCATTTCACACTGGGCCACGGATGATATGGCGTCATTCATGAGTAATACGTTCATCAATATAGACTTCAGGCAATGCCATTTTTTTACCATTGATAATCATAAGACGGTATTGTCTGATATTGATAAAAATTTATCATGTCCAGAACATGAAGCTGACACTAAAATGGTCTATCATGATCAGATGATCTGATACTGATATTGCTGCAATAATGCTAGGTCACATGTATCATTTAAAAAATAAGGATTCTCATGTTTGGATACTCACAGAACTGGAAACAAGCTGAGATATATCTAAGATCTATACTCAGTGTACTCATCTCTGTGTAAAAACCTCCCTGGATTTCATGCTATCATAGGATGTGATCACAATCCTGCCTTTTTCAAAAGAGGAAAACTGAGACCTTTCAAAATATTAAAAAAAACCCCTCAAATATCAGCAAGCTTTTCTGAGATGTGGCGATGTTGAGTTCTTTGATGATAACGAGAAGAAAAATGTATTTGATATCATACAAAATTATCTGTGTGATGTATACAATGTGGCGGAAATGGCAGATGTAGATGCTGCTCGATTTCAGCTTTTTATCCATACGTATACAGTTTCAGATGTAGATGAAACATTCAACAGAAAAAAATCTCAGAAATTTCGACGCAAGTAATCTACCACATTGCAAAGGTGAACTATTCCAACAATTTCTCAGAGCAAATTATATTCCAAGAATCTGAAATAACGCTCAAATGAAAAAAGCGATCATTTATCTTCCGAATCCAATGGTTGGATACTAGAAGATAACAAGCGTAATTTTAATTGGTTCGAAGGTGATCCACTGTAAAGCTTTGTCAGTGAATCTCTGCAAAGTCCATCAGGTATTTTCTTTTTACCTCAAATTATTTTCATTTATTTGTAGCTATTCGCAATCTAATGAAATTATTTATGTTTTAAAGTCATATTAAGTGAAGGTGCAGATAATGACGACGACTTTGACGTCCAATTAGATGACTGATGTGACGATTACACAGAAAAGATAGAAAAGGATGAGGACAATGAATAATAAATATTTTTTCAATGTATAATTATTTATAAGATTTCTATTTTTCATATATTATTTCTCATTATGAAAAACTATCAGGAAATTATAATTTTCATTAATTTATGCATTTATAATTATTTATAAGAATTCAATTTTTCATGTATTATTTAACATTATGAAAAACTCTCGGGAAATAATCCATGGATTTAATTTATTGTTGATGAAAAATAGTCATTCCAATAAGTATAGTTTTATTATACAGGGTGGTCATAAAAAAACTTTGCCGATATATGGAACTCCAGCGGCCGTTCCGTTAAACCGATCGAGATGAGATTTCAGATACAGTTATTCAGAGGTATGAGCTCGGGATTCTGTGAACGGGTACAAATTGGCGCTCACGGTTATGGTTATAGGTACAGAAACTCAAAATTTTCGAATGGCAACGCCCATTTTTTTTTCATCGCAAAATGCTCAGCGCATGCGAAAACCCTAAATACCTCTAGAACGGTACGTTTATCGCAATAAACGGAAGCGTTATGCACGTACAAAAAACAGCTCAGCGAACGGCCAAAAACAACACGATCGGGGCTCACGGAGGAAATTTGCATATGACAGAGGCAAGAATCCGTTTTCTACGCTGATTATCTGTCGAACTGCATTCTATGATTGTTGTCTTGCCTCTGTCATATGCAAATTTCCTCCGTGCGCACCGATCGTGTTGTTTTTGGCCGTTTGCTGAGCTGTTTTTTGTGTCTGCATAACGCGTCTGTTTATTGCGATACACGTACCGTTCCAGCGCTATTTAGGGTTTTCGCATGCGCTGAGCAATTTGCGATGAAAAAAAAATGGGCGTTGCCATTCGAAAATTTCGAGTTTCTGTAAGTATAACCGTAACCGTGAGCGCTAATTTGTTGCCCTTCATAGAATCCCGAGCTCATACCTCTGAATAACTATATCTGAAATCTCATCTTGATCGGTTAAACACAACGGCCGCTAGAGTTCCATATATCGGCAAAGTTTTTTTTATGATCACCCTGTATTTAGAGTGAAAATGTTTTTTAAATAAAACATCAGATCTATTTGAAATAATTAAATTAGCATTATTAAATGCATTTTAAGCAATTAAAATTAATTTTATACTTTACCATTAAAATATTATTCAATACTTATTAAATTAAGTTAAATTCAATACCTATTAATATCTTAAGGATTAATAAACAACTTTAGATTTATTGAATTGGGCAAAAAGAAATGGACTGTTCCGAAGGGAGGGAAACATTGGATTTCAGGGTGACAGATAACCTCAAACTAAGAGATAAATTTAAAGATAGCAACTCTGAATCATTTAAAAGGCAGTGGATAGAGTAAAAGCTTTTTTGCATATTTTTAACTATCGGAATGCAATTTCTTTCTAACAAGACCCATCCAAAAACATTTGGATTGAATCAGAATTAAAATATTTCTTCCACTCATGCTACTTATTTTTCACACTATTTAAAATTTGTTGATAATGTATTTTATATATAAAAAAATACATATCTAAAATATCTACATATCTACAATACTATCTATATATCTATATATATCTATAATACATATCTACATCTAAATTATCATGTGATTAGTCTTTAATGCTTGGCTCAGAGCGATAATGTTCTCACTTGCTCTCGATTGCAAAGCTAATGCTGTCACGCTCCCACATATAGCGGAACTTTACAGTATCCGGCAGAATGTTAGACCAATGGGAATCGGTCAGGCTGCTGAAAAATATTATAGAACAATTGTCCGAATAACACATGTCAAATTCAGCCTTGATACTATGACGTAAATTATCCGATAATTTATCTAGCTTTAAAGCGTCTGGCAACAGTTATCACCAACGGAGAGCGTCTGGCAGCAGTGAATATGACTTTCTTATACTGTCCCATTTAACATATTAAAAAACCAGCATTGATACTTTAACGTATATAAACAGCATTTTTAGGCCCCTTTAGTACCTGTTACCTGCCAAAAGACACCTGACTCAAGTTAACTAATATCCATACGTTCTTACATACTGTAGTATATATCCTGAGAAAAAAATTTAGATTTGATACTATAGTATACATTCACAGTAATAAAATAACGTTTGATACTATAACGTAGGTCAGGAGGCTCTTGCTCTTTTGAGTTTTACTTTGCAATAAATGTTGCATAATAAAAATTTGTAGGTTATTGTAAAGAAAGCAGGGCTTTTTTCAAGTCGAAACTGCTACTTATATATATATTCATATTTAAAAATAGTTTCTTAAAAAATAAGGAAACACAAATTTTGATCATTATAAAAACTATTTTTAAAATAGTGAAATTTCCTTTTTATAAAAAGAGCATTTTTCGAATAAATACAGCTTGTATCTTGAAAACATATTAAGGAGGATATAACTTTCAAAAGCGAAAGCTTTTGTTTAGATTTTCTCTTAAACAGCTATAAATATTTATTCAGCTCATCAAAATTTTTACACTTAAAAAGAAAAAAAAAGACGTTTTCTAACGTACACTACTGTACCTGTTGAAAAATAAAATCCTTTCGTAAAACTTACATTAAATGGCTGTATTTGTAGCGCCCAACTGTAATCTTTGAATGATTTCACAAAAGCAAGTTGTATTCAATATATAAGGTATTTCTTAACCGTTAAATAATAGCTATTTCCTAAACTGCTAGTTTTATAGATATACTTACATTCATTGCAAAAAGTTTCAGATGATTTTATCCATCATATTAATTTTTTTTTTATGCCGAAATAGTTATTTCTGTAAAAGATAAAAAATGTTAATTTTTGTACGGTGCCTGGATCCTATAAATTATATTTTGAAAAACAATCTTTGTGCTTCAACAATTAAAAATCCTTTTTATTTTTATTTTTACCTTTTTTACGAGAAGAACTAAAAGAACGTTCCCAACCTCCCCCCCCTCCCCCCAAAAAATGAAACTTTAGGCTCTTGGATGTATGTAATATGCAATTGTTTTTTGTTTCCCAAATCCACATTAAGTAGGCAAGTTTTATCACAGAACATTCTTTAACCTTAGGTTATCATTCATTAATAGTAAGCGAAAAAAATTTAAATTAAAAAGTGCTAGCTCTTATTAGTTCTATCGAAAGCTAACAAAATATCAATTATTAATAACATTACAAAGTACTCTGAAGAAAAATAAAAAAAATTAATATGCATTGTCTTTTGATTTTCAAAGGTATTACATAAAGGGTGGTTTCAAAGGTATTATATACAACGTGGTTATAATTAAAGTTCCACTTTGAAATGGTCATAAAAGGAAAAACTACTGGATCAAATGTTATAAAACTTGGTAACAGTTTAAAGGTGGTCATGGGAATTTATTTTGCGCCAAAAAGAACTTCAAATACTCCCCACCAGGGGTGAAATGGTGTTGTATGCAATATTGTTAAACGAAATAGGTGTCGGAATCTAACTTATCATTTTGTTACATGGGTTTAACATTTTTTTGTACCCTTGAGAAACATTGATCTAAACAAAATTACAATTTAAAGGCGTTGAAGGCGACAAAGGTCGAGTGCGCCATCTGTGTAATAAAATGCGTTCGTGTTCTTAAAAGTTCAAACCTCAAATTAGCGATCACAAAATTTGAGATCGCAAATGTGTGCGCATTCCGGACATCGTTTTTTTGCAGGTCGCTAATTTGTGATTTTTGAAGCCTGAATTCGGCCTTAAGACAGGAAGAATCGGTTAAAATGTTTTTAATCGTTTCTAAAACGAAGCTGTTTGTGGGTTTATGTAAAACCGCAAAGGCTTCTAATTGGCTTACGGAAGGAAGAAGAAAATTAGATTTATGCAAATACGCTTTACATGTCATTTGATTTGTCAGATAAAAGTGAGTCTGTTTGTCAAAGCTCTCATTGTTACGAATCGGCAATGTCTCTAACCATGCAAAACCATGATTTTCTCGTTAAATGTTATTATGAATGCGATAGCAATGAAAGGCGTGCTTTGCAAAGATATCGTTCAGTAAGAGGAATACGCTGAAGATCAATGACACCGCAGGGTTTAAGAAAAATGATGGCAAAGTTTGAAGTCACGGATTTGTTATCTGTTGCACCTGGGAGGTGAAGGAAACCTACTTCTGTGGAAACCTAGGAGGTTGTTGCATTAGCAGTGGAGGAAACAATGGAAAGCACACACGGTACGTGCTGTCACAAGTCGAATGGACGTACCATGGAGTACTGTGTACAAAATTGTCCGTAAAGTGCTGCAGTTCAACCGATACAAAATCAAACATTTTCAAGAACTTCAACGTAACGATCCTGCTGTAAGAGAATTTTCGCTTTGGAGTTCCTTGCACGGATGGAAGTTGACGAACATTGGCGATGGAAGATTTTGTGGACAGATGAGGCCCATTTTTACCTAAATGGCAATGTCAACACCCATAACTGAAGGATTTGGGCAAAACAAATCCCTCATATTGTGTACCCAGTTCCATTGCATTCTCCTAAAGTCACCGTTTGGTGTGGTATGACATCAAGTTTCATAATTGGACCATTTTTCTTTGAAGAGCAGTCGACAGCTGGACCTGTTACATGCACTGTGACGGCAGCTCGCTTAGCGTCAATGTCAAGACGTTTCGTCATACCTGAACTCCAGCAACGTGGCATTTTAGACTCCACGGTTTTTATGCACGACGGGGCCCCACTGCACATAGGTACATGTGTCACACAGTTACTTAAGCAACATTTCACGAATGAACGGATTATATGCCGCAAATTCCCCATTTCTTTGCCACCCCGGTCACCAGACCTCAACCTCTGTGTCTTTTTGCTATGGGGTTATCTCAAAAGCACTGTTCATGATGATAATCTAAACAATTTGGCGAAATTGAAAGATGCGATACACCGACATGTCCGTAACATTCATCCTGATATGCTAAGGGCTACTGTTGAGAATGCAGTAATACGATTTCACTTATTTTCGGAAAATGGTGGACTACACATTGAACATTCTTTATAACAAGTTTCAGAAATGATTAAACACATTTTAAACCGATGTCTTCATGTTTTATTTTGTTTAACAATATTGCATACAGCGAAATTTCCCCCTTAGTGGTGAGTATTTGAACATTTTTTTCTGTCTGGAAATAAATTTACATGACCTCCTTTAAACTATTACCAAGTTTGATAACATATGGTCCAGTAGTTTTCCTTTTATGACCATTTCAAAGTGGAACTTTAATTATAACCACCCTGTATATATGAGGACGTGAGTTTCAAAACTCGCCTTATCCGAGAAAAAAAGTTTTCTCCAGTTAAACAAGTTTTCTCTATCAATCTATTCTATTGGCGAACCTGAATTGAAAGCACACTACAATCTGCAAAAAAAACTAGTTTTATCGTTTATTTTTGGCATTGTAAAATCTTGGTTTACCATGAAAACAATGGTCGCAGTCACAAGTCTTTTGCGATTTCCCAAAAATTTATTTTCTGGATAAGGCGAATTTTGAAACTCACGTCCTCATATATATACATATTGGTGAAATGACCGTACAGTTTCATCTTTTTTCTAGCTATCTTCGATGACGTAAGCAAACTTCGATCGCAATCGGAATAACATAGTTTAAACTATTTTTTTATACATTGCAAAGGGGCAATAGTCTGCTTTGCTTGGCTAGTGTCGATTGTAGATAATCCATTGCAAAAGCAGCCAATTTGCTCGTTCCCCCCTTTTTTTTTTGAAGAGAACTAAAAGAACGTTCCCAGCCATTAAAAAATATGAAACTTTGGGCTCCTGGAGGTGTGTAATATGCAATTATTTTTTTGTTGCCCAAATCCACTGTAAGAGGGCAAATTTTTATCCCAGAACAATTTTTGACCTTGTGTTATCGTTCATTAATAGTAAGAGAAAAATTTGAAGTTAAAAAGTGCTAGCTCTGATCAATTTTATTGAAAATTTGCAAAATATTAAGTGTTAATAACACTAAAAAAATTCTGAAGAAAAAAAAAAATTCCAATTACATTTTGTACACTACTCGTAAATTCTTATTTTATTGTTAGTGAAAATTCTGTCTTTGTTTAATTATAGTTCTTATACGTAAAAATGGATATTACTGTGTGTTATATAGTAAATAGTACGTATCAAACTTCGATCGCAATCTAAATAATTAGCCCAAACTATTTTTTTATGTATAGCAAAGAAGCAACGTCTGCTTTGCTTGGCTAGTGTTGGTTGTAGCCAATGCATGGCAAAGGCAGCGAATTCAATTTTTTAAATATATTTTTTAAACTCTACTTCGATAATATTTTATAGGCTATCCGTAACTTTATGTGACATTTTTTCTCCAAATGTTTTCAACAGCATTGACAGTAATGCTTAATAGAATTCTTTTAACACTTTTTAGAGGTATGGATGTTACGGAGTTTTTTAAGCGATTTACACCAGAAGCTAATCAGCACAAATTTACATAATGGACTATCTCAATATAAATTTTAATTTGATTTTGTGCATTAGTTTTTGAGATAGAACGCCCACAAAATTAGTGTCACATACTCACAGACAGACATTTTATAAAATCATGTTTTTCAGGATCTCTGACACCCAAAACGTGTAAATCCGTTGAAAACCGGAATTCGAAAATTTTCAAGAATCCAATACTTTCTTCTTCTAAAGATAGAAGAAAATAAAAGGAATTATGAAAAACAGATCATCCGTTGAAAAGTTATGAAAGAGCACATACGCGTACATACATGTTTGTATGCACACACATGCTACATATATGCTATGGGGTACCCAAAGGTAATATAAATTTTCTTTAAGATGTAAATTTAGTAATTTTTTAAAGCCGCATTTAATCAACTAGGTAATTAACACATATTTCCATGATCTTCTTCGGGCTAGTTTTAAGTTTTCTATCCCAGATTTTAAAAATGCTATAGTTTTGGAGTAAAAATACTAAGCTAATGAGTTTTTTACATTTTCATAAGTATTTTTTTTTTTTTTTAGGATTAAAGTACTGCAAGGATCGGAAAAGATGATAGTTGAACGGGGAAAGGTCAAGAGAAAACATACGATTAAAAAGAACTACTGTTCCGAGTTTCCTAATTTGCTGTCGAGTGATGCTTGCAATATGCGGTCTCACGTTACGATGTTGGGTATAACCCAATTTCCCCTAAATTGAAACAAGATGATTTACTTCAATGGCTGCTTTAAGTTGGTCAAGTTGACCTGAATAAATGGCTGATGTAACGGTTTCTCCGTCATTAAGCAACGTAAAGAGAACTACACTGTGAATGTTCCACCGAACACGCAGGAGAACCTTTTTCTTTGTAGATATTTGGCTTTAGAATTTTCCCGATGATTCTTCAGTGGAAAGGTATTGTTTTTTATCACAGGGTTATCATAGAGAATAGATTTCTGGCTCCTCCTTATCATACAATTAAAAAATTTTCTTTTTAAGATGGTGTAGGAGCAATTTGCATAACCTCTAACCTAAAATCTCTGAAATTTATTCCCATCACAGAGAATATCGGATACCTTTATGGCAGATGCTAAAACTCCTTAATCTACTCCAAGTAACGTAGAATTGTGGACAAAGGAGCATTTTCTGAAATTACCTCAATTGTTCTGTGAGGATCTTCTTCTACAATAGCCCACAAAGCGTCTTCATCACACTGAACTGGACGACTGATTTTTGGGGAATGCCACTGCGGAAATCTGTTGAACCATCGTCGGTCTTTGTGAAGGCTAAACAATTTGAGTAAATCGCATTAATATGCACAGCTTCCGCAGTTGCGCTATGATTACAACTAAACTGAAAGAGCATACAATGACAAATAAGGGTTTCTCCAATTAGGTAGATTTCGTAAGAAATACTACCTATTGCAGTCGTTACCATGGTGCGACTTTTAAAAAATTCCTTCATAACTTTTCATTATAGGACCCCAGGAACCCAAAACCACTCCCACCTAAAAAGTTTATATATATATATATATATATATATATGTATGTATGTATGTACTAAATTTTGTCCGCACGATAAAAGTCGCAATTATGCAAGGATCGTCTTCAAACTCGCCAACAACTTTGAGATGGCTAATATCTCGGCGGGGATTGAAAATGGGCAAAATCGGCCCAAGGGAATGGAAATGGGGAGTGTTCAAAATTTTGAATACCACCTTAACATGATTCGGATAAAACTAGCTCTTACACAACAATGTCAGGAAAAAATAAATATTTTTCGTTATAGCAGTTGTTAACAATTTAAAAAAAGCAATAAAATTCTCACCACAACAATTGCTTTTCTATTGCAAGGTTTCACGTGAAAAATTAAATTAAATAAACAGTTTGAATAATTGAAAGAAATTGAATATTACGTCATAAGTTTTCTAGAGCAAGATTTCTGCATGAAAACTCGAAATGAAATAAATAGTTTGACGAATTAAATATATATATATATTGCATCAAATTGGAAATAAAACGGACCTCAGCAGGTGAATATGTAACGTCATGTGAGTTTCAAGAAACGTATTAAAACATGATGAAAACCCGACAATGGAAATATTAACTTATTTTAACACTCTGAGGTTCTCTGAATTTGTTTTAGCTATTTTTTAAACCTATTACGTAGCCATACGTGTATGTATCCGTGTATATTAGAATTTTCACAAAACGCTTAGCTCTCTAGAGCTCATTCTAAAAGAAAATATCTTGATTTAAGTTTTGTTGGTAAATTTAGTACTTAACTTCGAAATCTACCTCCGCCTGTAGGTCCGAGCCGGCAGGGATTTTTTTACTGTTATTTTGCTTAAAGGATATTTAACGCTGTCTAAAATATCGCAAGGGAGAACATTACATGTATACACTTTAACAATCAAAAGTAGAGCTAGCTTAGTGCTACAGCAATACTAAGAAACACGCCAAACTTAATCGCCCAGAAAAGCGGCAGTTCTTATGGATCCCTATGTGTACATATGGCTATATACATTGGCGTCAAATTTTGAAAAATATTGGGTGAGCTCAAACGGTTTAGGGTAAAATGTCATGGGCATTTTATTTTCTGTGAAGATAAGGCGAGGGATGGGAAAGTTATGATAGGGAAGTTAGAATTTTTAAAAATGGAATATAAAGTTTTGATTTTATTAAACTATATTCCTATATGAGGTCTTCATTTTATAGACCCTAATATTTACTATTATACTATGGACATGATTATATATTAAAACTCAAAGGACTAAAAAATGTCGCACGTCAAAAATCAGTTTAAAATCTTTTACAAAATTTTATGAAAAATCTTTTAATCTTATACACAAAAGGAAAACTAATTGATTTCTTGGTTTCTGAACACCTGCAATTTTCGTGCATTTAGAATGAAAAATGAATTCGCAAATGTGTCATAAAATAGCCAATCCCTATTTAAAAACAGCCTATCATTGCTTCATTTGAATGAATTTATTTGCTAATTTAGACTGTTAAGTTAGACCATAACACATAAAAAGGATGAGTCTGAATGTATACAGAGAGCATTTCTTTGCATCTATACATTGTAACCATTTATTACCATCGCTATCATATAGAGATAGTAATATTTAAACTGGACTATTTGAGTTTTGTTAAATGTGTTGTGTTAACGTCCTGTGTACTTGTTATTAGTATCCATACTGTGTTTTCAAACAAAATGATTTTCAGTGGAATAATTAATTTTTCAACGATTGAAAAATAAACAAGTAACAAAATAGAATAATTGAAATCGGGTAGGCTAAGAAGAAGTTATTGGGTGGGCTCGGGCACCATGGGCCCATATAAGCTGGCGCCACTGAGTATATACAATATATTACACAAGCTAATTCTATAGCCACTTTTGCCGAAAGTATGTTAATAAAGCCTCCTCATAGTAATGCTATGTCTAATGCCATGCTAATACACTGGTTTCCAAAAATTAAGGAAAAATAAAAAAAAGAGTGATAACCCGTTCAAAAATTAACCTATCCGTATGAAATTTGGATATGTTGTTAACTAAAAGATGCTCATTAAAATTACAAAATGCAAATTAGTGGCGCTGCAATCGGATTGCGTCATCTGTGCGGAGCATAAAAATGCATGTTAGAGAGTACGGGTGCTTGTGTCGCTGTGATTATGAGATAAGAAAACTGAGATAGGCAATTCATTAGTATGACCTCGAGGTATCATTTCTCCGCATAGCTGCGATATAGAGCTATTGAAAGATTGGATGTAGGCCAAAGTCAGACAGAGATGGCCAGATGGCTAAATGTGAGTCCTTCTGTTGCTCATAGGCTTTGGCAACAATTTCAAATCACTGGTTTGGCCTCCAGAAGGTTCAGCGAAGAACGAGCAAGAGCTACAACAAGCACCGATGACCGATATTTGCGCTTATGTGTACGAAGGAATAGAACAGCAACACCCTTTCATCTTAAATCCGTCCTTGCTGCAGCCACTGAAAGGTTGGTACCAACGTCTACTGTGCGTAGAAAACTTCATGAAGGTGGGTCTTTACGCGATGCGACCAGATATTTGTGTGCCGCTCACCTCATGTCTCCGGAGGAAACGTTTAAGGAGGGCGCGTCAACATGTCCAATGGACGGCTGATCAATGGAGGCGTGTTCTCGTCACAAATGAGTTCCAGTTAAGCCTCCGAAGCGTTAGTAGGCATTGTTTGATTTGGAGAGAACAGGGAACACGCTATCAGCCATCAAACATTCGTAAAAGAGTTTCGTATGGAGGAGGCAGTGTCTATGTTTGGGATGTTATCTCTTTGGGCGGGCGTACAGACCTCCATGTCTTTTCACGTGGATCTGTGAATGCTCATGTCTATAGAGATGACATTCTTGATGCTTATGTGCACCCTTATGCCGGTTCAAAAGGTAGTGATTTCGTGTTACAGAACGATAACACTAGACTGCACAGGGTTAACATCGTAGAAGATTATCTTTAGCACCAAACAATTCAGCGCATGGAATGGCCAACGCGATCACTGGACTTGAATCCCATCGAGCATCTTTGGAATGCTTTAGGAAGATGTCTCTGCTCTCAATCGCCCTCCTCAGACCCTTGCTACGCTTACAACTGCTTTACGAGAGCAATGGCTCGCACTTCCGAGCGAACTTATCGATCGCATAATTGACAGTATCACACTTCGCTGTATGTGCTGTATTGCTTCTAGGGGTGATCATACTCCATATTAAAGGTACTTTTCCTATACCAAACTGAGACATTTATTTTGTTTATTTTATAATTGTATTAATTTCTGAAACACCTCAATCGTCTGGTAATTTCTTTTAATGTTGTTTTATACCTTACTATGTGTTGTAAATTTTGTCTCAGTTTTATTAAAATCTACTTGTAACATTTTGAGTAATCGCTACTTTTGTTGTTTTTCCTTAATTTTTGGAAACCAGTGTATATTATTAGTAAAAATATGAACAGTAATATGTACATTTTCAACTTTATACTTTTACAATAAATCTGTGAATAAAAATGAATTGCTATTATTGAATCTTATTTATATCATGCCATCATATGGATTTGTCATAATTATTGTCACACAGTAAAATTATAGGTTTAATACTTTCTAAGATTTCCTTATTAACCAAATTATTAAATTATTTGAGCTACAACAAACGATTTCTAGTTTTTTAAATATTTTTTGAGACACTAGATGTTATACTAAATTGTTCTTTCTCTCTTACATTTAGGCACGTTTGGATTTTACTATCCACAGATGTAGAGTTTAGAAAGAAGAAAAGAAATAGTAAAATTTTATTTGAGGACGTCAGTTTCAAAACTCCCGTTATCCAAAGTTTAAAAAATCGAGTTTTCTCTAGAAATATATTCTATTTTTGAACCATCATCGAAAATACATTAAAGTCTGCAAAAAAACTAGTTTTATCATGTAGTTCCTGGCATTGTAAAATCTTGGTTTACAGTGAAAACCAATGGATGCAGTCAGAGGTTTTTCGCGATTTCCCAAAATTTGATTTTCTGGATAAGGCGAGTTTTAAAACATATGTCCTCATTTCAAATCTAACATCTAATAGTCTGTGGGGTTTAGACGGTAATAAGACTATAAATGAAAAAAAAATTAAAAATCCAGTCTTGTAGTCGTAAACGTGTAACTGAAGTGTGTGTCCTCTTTGCGAATTATAGTTTTTGCTTTGCGATATATTTTTTTACATTGTATGTTTTGCAATATGTTCTTTTAGGTACTGTCAGTGTAACAAAAAAAGTTTAAAAAAACATAATTCTCCCGAAAGTCATCCGATAAAAATGTGACTTATATCGATTCGATTCCCGGTAACATAATGGTACCACCATAATCCATAACGTCTTTTAATGACTCAAATATTACTTGGCAGAATGATATGTGATTTTGGATTTGTATATTTGAGGCTTTTAGAAATCCTTTTCTGTTCAAAACAAAAATCAGTTTCTAGAAGTTTGAAATATGTGAATCCAAAATAATGCTCATTCTGCCTGAATAGATTGTGAATTATGTTTAAAAAACTACTCGCATTGCAACCTGTTTTGCAACGATTGAAAAAGAATTTAACATTAGGTGTTCAAAATTTTAAACCTGTATAAATCCTAAATTACTTATCTGAATGACTTCACGTTTGGTATAAGAAGGTAAAATGTGCCAAAAATCTAAATATGATGACAAAATTAGGGATTAGTAATTACACTGCTGTCCATTAAAATTACAACACCTTGAAAGAAAGAAAATACAAAAAAGATATTTATTATACGTAAGCTAAGCAATATGGCATAAAACAAAATAATTAAATTTGTAAGCAGTTTGGGGGTTTACAGGGGTGCGAAAATAGTAGAAACAGCTGCCCCCTGCCAGCAAAATCAGTCCTTACCCAGTTAGGAATGGAGTCGAACTGAGTTTGGAAGACAGAAACGGGCAACTCATTCCATGCTACATTAAGTTTATGCCACACTCCATCAACCGTATTAGCTGGAGAGGGGTGGCGGGCTAGTCTCTCAGCAATCCATGACCAGATGTTTTCGATGGGTGACAGATCTGAAGACCGTTCAGGCCAGGTCAGCAATCGAATACCTGTGTATCGAGGAAGGTCAGAACACGACGTGCAACATGTGGTCTTCCGTTATCCTGTTAGAAGATGGCGTTTGGCAGGCATCGAAGACAGGGCACAACCACTGGACGTAAGATGTCAGAAATGTACCAATCTGCGTTCAAATTACCGTCGATCAAAACTAGAGATGTGCCTGTCGTATACTCAATGGCTGCCCAAACCAGCACACCAAGTGCGGGGCCCCTATGCCGATATCGAGTGCAACCAGACTAGCGTTCTCCTCGGAACCTAAAGACATGTATACGGCTATCAGAATACTGCACGCAGAAACGGAACTCTAGCTTAAAAGACGATATTGTGCCACTCCTGTATCCAGCTTTGTCGTTTAGCGCACCAGAGTCGCCGAATTTCTCTGTACCGCATTTTCAAGGAAAGCCGCAATAATGGTCGCCGTGCTGACAATCTACGTTGCTGCAAAGACGGCGCATCGTGCTAGTGCATCGTACGAGCGTATACTGGGAGCGCTAAAATATGCCCATTTCCTGACTAATGGTCCGTGATGTGGTTGTACGGTTTTGCTGGGCCGACCTCACAATATGTCTGTCCTCTCGGGAGTTGGTGGGAGGGCGTTGAGATCCTGCATGCCGTTCAGTATGACCCTCAGCAAGCCATTGATTCCATATTCACATGACAGTGGGTGGATTTTTACCAGTGCGACGGGTGTTATCACGGAACAATAATCCACACTCTCGATATGCAACGATCCTGCCTTTATCGAATTCTGACACTTGCTGGTAAGCAATTATTATTCGAGGCATAACACGATATTCTGAGCAAATGCCGACCTTACAAAGCGCTTTCCGAATGAGAAATCCAATACGCAACTTTTCTTTTATGCAGTGCTTCAGATGTCGTTTCTCCTGCCTGCGTCGTCTAAATGCGTTAAAATACTAATAATTTGCATAACAATCCCCTAAGAAAACTTTAAGTATAATATTCATTAGTAGACGTTATTACGAACGGTTTGTTACACATTACATTTTCGTATGATGATTTGCTGTAGTTATTAATGGTGTATCTTTTTTTTTTTTTTTTTTTTTTTTTAACACTGACTGTACAATAGTTGTTTACTAATTTTGGTGATATTATTCTGTACTTTTTGCTAAACCATCTATATTTGTTTTGTAAAATTTCTCTAAATTTGCAAAGGAAAAAACTAATTTAAAATCTATTGACTTCCGAATACCTAATTTTTGGAGCCGCTTTCTTTGTTTACATACAATATTAAAAGAACAATTTTTTTTAAAAACTAGCCAGACATCTATAACTCCATTAAATTAAAAATATTGGGAAAGCATGCAACGTGAATTCAAATATTTAAAAAATCGTTTGAAATAGCTGAAAAATAATAGGCCCTGACTTTCATTTTATTTGTTAATTTTTGTAAGTGCAATTCTCTAATGGAAATATATTTATTTTTTCTTGAATATATGTATAGTGAAATCGGTATTAAGATAGATAATATATAAAAAAATATTCATGAATTACTTGAATAAATTATTATACTCTAGTATAAAAGAAACTAAACTATGAATAAGTTTTACGCATATTGTTAGTGATTGCTTTATCGAGAAGAACAACAGGAAGAAGAAAAAAATCGGAAGTTATTTTCTGAAAAAAAAAGAAAATAAATATTTATTTATGCTAAGTAATAACTTTTTGCTTTTGCTTTTAGTTGATTATAAATGAGAGGACTATTTAACGCTTCAGTTCCACACGCAATATATTTCTTTCGAAATTTTTAAGATACTTTCGGCTTTTATTAATTAGTTTCAACATTAATTTGGAATTCTTTTAATTTTTAGAAGATGGTTGCATAGTGACAAATTATGCGCATAAAAAATTTCTTTACCCATTAAGGAGACAATAAGTTAGCTCTTTAAAAATGTATTTGCAAAAAATAAAGAAAAATTTAACTTTTCTCAGTTTCTCACTCTACCTTAAATTATTAGGCAATGAGTATATTTCACGTGTTTTTTAATTTTCACTTTAATTTTTTTCTGTTGATATATTTTCCAAATTTTAAGTTAAATATATCCCTATAAACATTGTAAAAGCAATGAAAGATTTTACGGTTTGGAAAAGTGAATATTTTTCATCACATTCGAAATATGCAAAATAACAACTCCACAAGCATAAAAAAGATTTACTTGACTATATATACAGGGTTAGTGAAATTAAACTTCCGCTACTCAAAGGGCCCTGGAGGGCGTTCTACTAGTCCGAAGAGAAACATATTTGGACAACAGACACTTAGGATTATGTGCTCGAGATTTCTGAAATAAAAAAATAGTTTAAAAAATCGCCACTAGATGGCGCTACGTGTTATCGTGTGAAGAGAGGACAAACTGAGATCCCGAAACACCGAAGGACCAGTGGTCTTACACAAAAGGAACACAATAAGGACAAAACGTGAGCACAGAATTTCCATGGCCAGGAATCATCAACTGCCATTCTCCCGAGAAATTGTAGCGTGAATGGTTTGCGAGTGTCCGGGTCTTGTCGTTCCAATTGCTGAACCACTTGAATCTTATACGGGTAGAAATTCAGAATTCTACGCATTGTCGGACAGTGGAGTACGGCATATCAAAGATACGTGAAATCGTCGGTATAATCACAATTCCATGAGGCGATTCAGTGCTTGCTTCCACGACCGCTGTAGCAATATCATCTATACGACGGTGGTGGTACCCTTTAACTTCCACTTCCCGGCAAATAGCCTAACTTCCTGTTCGCCCGAATTTCACCATCATGTCTTTAAGAGCACGCTCCGATATTAGTCCACGTCGTTGGTTCTTGAGACGGTAGAACTCTCTCACGATTGCCTCTGCATTCTCACCGTTGCGGTAGTACAGTTTAACTAGCAGTGCTCTCTCCGGCAATGTCGGCATTTTGGAATGCTCGTCTGATTGGGGCACAAATTTCTTCCTTTTATCGTGCGTGACATTTGCATATGTTGCTGCAATGTGCTGCTAGGCTGCGCCATCTGGTAGCGATTTTTTAAACTAATTTTTTTTTATTTCGGAAATCTCGAGGTCTGTTGTCCAAATATTTTTCTCTTCGGAGTAGTAGAATGGCCTACAGGGCCCTTTGAGTAGAGGAAGTTTAATTTCGCTAACCCTGTATATATATATATATATATATATATATATATATATATATAGATATATTTTTAGAGTTCCGTACTTAAAAAGTAAAACCGGAACCATTATAAGATTACCCCTGTGTCATAGCCATTTTACTCGTAAACTATGTAACGTGGAAAGTTCAAATTTGGGGAAGTAATAAAGACGATTGACCCACATATTTGCAGATTATTAAACATTCACAAATATACTTAGGAAAAATGTAGAGGGGCTAATTAAGTTACTTGAAAAAAAGAACCTTTGTATATTGTGTGGGGCGTATCGTGTGAAAGCTTTCAGAACGCTGGACTCAAAAGTACATTTCTTTTAATTTTGGTATTATATTTTCAAAGATATCGTCGAAAATGTAGTGTAAAAATATGTCTCCCACCCTCTATTTCCGAATATACTGAAGCTAAAATTATGAAAAAGTTAGAGGTAGTGGACGTTAATTTAAACCTTGCAGGAAAACTATAGCGATATCCTTAGGTCACATAGTTTTCGAGAAAAGCGCATTTTTCCGTTAAACACAAATTTCGATTTGCTGGCGTTCATCAAAGGTGTTGAAGAGCACTGGAGGTACCTATCGTAGCAGAAGTATAAAAGAATTGTTGATAATGATTTTTGAAAAAGATCGTCCGTAATTAATCGAGATATTAACCCTTAAAAATACGGACGGTTTGGACATACATAATGACAGGGGCGGTGTACCCTATGTACCACCGGCTTTTAAAGCCTATGTAACAAATTTAATGATATATTGGTTTAATGCAATGCTCAGTAGTATGTATAAAAGCAATAAATGTCAAATTCTTAAAAACAGACTAATTTAAATAGAATTTATCACATAAATACTATGAGATTCGCGACTATTTTGCATTGAGTGGATCTATAAATACACCTCCCGTGTCTTTAAAAGTTAATTAAAAACCTATCTAGAAAAACGCGGCACAGAACAAGGCGGCGTTGCAACTTTGGGACCTCCTTTCGAAGCGCGATTAGCACAATGCAAGTTTAAGCTTTGAACAAGTTTTTTTTAGCTAAACTGAAAAAGAAAAGATTATTTCTACGGTGAATTTAGTTTTGTGAAATGCGAAATGAAGTTTAAATATGCACTACTTTTATTGCCAGTACCGAATTAAGTTCATCATAAACAGGTTAGGATAAGATTAAAAAAAAAGAGTTATATAGCATAACAATATTTGGTATTATTTAGGCTTCATATCTCTCTGAACTTTTATAGTATACCTATTTATACTTTTGTATTATATACAGTTATACCCAACCCTACGTTGTATAATTTTTACAGTCTTATTATTGTTTTATCAACGATGTTTTTAATAATACAGTTAATAATTCATATATTTATTGTACTGAACCCTCTGAGGGTGTGTAATACTCGCACTTGACTGTTTATTTTGTTATTTTTTACTGATATTTTGCTATCTAGAATTCACTTGAATAACATCCCTTGATACGCATTTATTTTTTTACGGTATTTTCATTTATTGTAGAATGTACCACACTTGAATGTACAATTTAATCTTGGACGGTTCAACCTCACCATACTTACGTTATCGTCGCGCAGAACTTGTCTAAAGTTTTTCATTATATACTAAATTAATCCGATTACAAACTGAATGCAGTAAAACTTTGATTATCCGTCAGTTACGGGATCATTGCTATTATGAATAAGACAATGGACAAAAAATAAAAACTTTC
The DNA here is from genome assembly GCA_963932465.1 of Maratus speciosus. Lineage (NCBI taxonomy): Eukaryota > Metazoa > Arthropoda > Arachnida > Araneae > Salticidae > Maratus > Maratus speciosus. Next base: position 437,032,723 of record OZ010788.1, read on the forward strand.
CCTTCTACTTCGGAAAAAAAAAATGCCTGCGATTGACGTCAAATATTAAATTTTAGTGCAAAGTTTATTGTGTTTTGCGTAGAAACAAATTAAGAGTAGAATTGGAAATTGATTATACTATCATAGACTATTATTTCTCAGATGAGTACATCAAATGCTGTAAAATATAGTACAGTATTTAAATTTATCGTTTTGTATTGCACTGCCCTTGCTGTGCCTAGTCTAATGTTAGTAGGGTCGGTCCAGAAATAAGGTTCCCATCAAATTTACAAATAGTTTGTACAAATAGTTAGACAACATTGTTTATTCTCATAGAAATTTACATCGTTGGAAAGAGGAAAGTTTATTCTATTTCTCTACATAATCGCCGTCTTTTTCTACGCATTTTTGTAAACGGTGCTCCAATTTTTGTATCTCAATGTCGTAGAACTCCGGCGCCGACCCGTTGAGGAAGCGTTTCACCCATAGAGAAGAGATAGGGGTGGAGAGTGCTTTGGTAATCCTAAAGTGGAACCAACATAATAGTCACGTGTTTATAATAGTCACGTGACTTTTACCACCAAAGGCTAGCATATGTTTGCGAAAGGAAAATAAACAAATTACCGTATCGTTAAATTAAAGTGAGAATCTTCTTTTACTAATTTAAAACAGATTTTGAGTTGCTTTGTTTTACTTCGTTTATATTTTTGCACTACTTCACATGCATAATGTGGATGCTCAGTATTTTTATATATATTTTTTTACGACCGGCAACAATTTTCAAATTGCCAAGCAAGCGATAACGAGCGAAATCTGGAAACCTTTACATGAGTAGGGCCGGTCATGTTGATGCCGCTTTTCAACGGAATTCTCTACGGAAAGCACATTCCACCCCTATCTCTTCTCTATGGTTTCACCTCTTCTTTACCGTCATTGTCTCTCCGGAAGCGTTGGCCACCCAAGTGTTTCTTTAACTTGGGGAACAAGTGATAATCACTAGGCGCGACGTCTGATAACCGCCTCCGAAATTGATTTTCTTCCACTCCGTTCTTCATTGTGGAGTTCCTTCCGACCGGCATTAAACTCCCTGCACCACTTTCGGACATGTTGCACGGACATATACTTCTCGCCATACACTTCTGTCGACTGACAACGCATATTCATGGGTGGAGTCCCTTTGGCGTGCAAAAAGCAAATTACGGAACGAATCCCGCACTTGGCGAATCAACAATGGGAACCTCCATTTCAGACGGCTGATGAGCCAAGAAAAAGCGGCGCAGCGAAGCGCGGCCGGGGGAATCGCGTGCGCGGGAACAGACGCGCACAGTGCTGTTGCTGTATTTCGCCTTACTTCTGGGAACCTTACTTCTGGATCGACCCTCGTATCTGAAAGAATAGCTTTAATTGGTGAACACGACAAATAAAGACGGAATGATTGAAAATAGTTGTTTTATATGTACTATTTTACGTATTATTTTCAGAGGTTGACGAATAATAAAAAGGACGGTTAAAAGTATGACGAATAATAATTTTACTCGATTATTGATAATATTAAACATTTAACTTGTTGATGCCCTCTTACTTGTATGGTGATGAGAAAACTGTCTGTCAGTGTAGTGGTGTCAGCTTTAAATCATCGTTCAGACTTGGATGTTCGTAACGTGTAGAATTCCACTTTAAACAGAGATCCCGGTATGTTTCCCCTCGCGTGAAAAAGATAAATGTAGCGTTAAAAGCTAAACAACCAACTTATAAACATTATATATACATATATATATAACTTTTATATAATTACAATTAATAATCTATATTCAATTACAAAATTAAATTAATAAATTGATAAATTTAGCTTCAATAATTAACACTGACATTATACAAAAGAAAGATGGAACCTTTAACTTGTAATACAAAAACAAGCACAATATCACTAATTCAGTAGCACATTGCGCAGATTAATCCATATAAAACATATAAAAAACCCGCCTCTGATCCACAATATATTTTTGATTCTTTCCTGCACAGTCTGGAAAAGTACAGATACGGAAAAAGCCGCTCGAAAGAATTGATACAAACTCGCAAGATTGAAAAATTTTACAACGCATAAAGCTACCATACTGATCGAATATGTCAACTTCTAGAGTTTCTGAATTTATCTAACAGACAATTAACGGAAGAAGAAACAAAAGTATTTGAGCGTGGGCCAAAATATATTTTTCCGGTGAAACCTAATCTGAAACATATCATTCCAGAACTTGAAAATATTGTGCAGTCGACGCAAAACAATAATAAAGATGAAATTCGCAGCGTTATGCACCATGAACTTAGCAAATTATTTAAACAGCCTACAGTGATACCAAAAGATGAATCGAATACTTTGAAAAACCTTAAATTGGCTCAAGAAATTATTTTAATCCAGGCGGATAAATCTAATAAATTAGCTATATTAAATACAGATAATTATCTATATTATAAAGGACAAACATATCTGTGCGTAACGCATACGTCATTTTGCGAATGGCAACACTTCGAAATTTGAAATGAAATTTCGGTTTTGCAATTTTCGCTACTGTAAATTTTTAAACGTTTAAACACCGCACAATTCCAATTTTTACACCTTCGCACAGGGAAAAAATGTGCTTTTAAATGCAATTTGTTTGAAAACTGTATCTCAATTTATTTTTGAGATATTAATTTTTTTGTAGTTTTTAATAAAAATTTTGTAATTGTGGCAACTGTACTCCATTTATATTGAAAGTAAAGGAGAAATAGTCATGGTTTATTATTTTTATTGATTATATCCTTATTGATGCCATTTTCACATTACAAATAAAAGTAACTTTTTCATAATTTTTGAACAAAAAATGGCGTCAGACATTAAACAAAACACGCATTCTTCTTCATAAATCAGTTACATTTCAATATTTTTACATTACGCTGATACCGAGTTTGAAACGCTAGGCAAAATGATTTAGTGAGTAAAAATGATGTCATATTTAAAACAAAACGATCATTTTTTCCCTTTTTTTATAAAACTAAACATTTGAGCAAAACTAAATGGCCAATACTATGACAACTAAAGGCAAATTTCTGAAATTTTTTTTCGCGGATTGGAACTTAACGTTTGTGCGAATGTGCACATGAAAAGTTGTATCGGAAAAGCGTGACTTTAAGTTTGGAAATACATTCATTAATAATCTATTGCGCGTTAAATTACTTTGAAATTGTGAATTTGAGTGGTGCATATGTAAATTATGAGTAGATTTTACGGGGGAAAATTTTATGATGTGACAAAGCGAAATCCTTTTTACTGATTTTTCAGGCCGTAAAAATAACGTATAAGAACCTCAATCGATAACTTCATCATAATTAATAATCTTGATTACGTATTCTAATACAGTTTAATTTTTCAATAATTTCAGCAGTTGAAGTTTGTGGAAATAATATTTTGGTAATTTTAGGTTAAAATACTATTTGTTTTAGAGTTAGACAACCAATGTAATATGAATTTTTTTATTCTAATTATTTTTGTAGGTTTATTATAAATTCGATCTGTCAGTTCCTTTCTAACATTTTAGTTCGTCGAATTTCGACGGGTTCCAACTCGTAAAAATAAAATACTACAATGTACCAACAGTATGGATTGTGTGGAAGTGAAGAAGAATTCGCTGAATAAAATTAACAAAGCAGTTGACGAAAAAGTCAATAAAGTCAATAAAGGAAGTTGGCCTGATAATATGAAAGTACTAGTCAGAATTAATAAATTAGCAATAATCCCAACAATTGTCGGCAGACTCAAAGATTACAAAATAGGTATGTCAACGAGGCCAATAGTAACTAAATGTTCAAGCCCTACATACTAAGGTGTGTCCTACCGAAATAAAGCCACCATGATTATGTGCTGTAACTGGGCACGAAACAAACCAATAAAAACGAAACAAATATTTTAAGAAAGTATATTTTCAAATACATATTTACAAGAAGTAACTCACTCCCTGCCCCACTTGGGCAGGAAAAAAAAAGAATGTGTAAAAAAAGAGGGGGGGGGGTATCCCGCCGAAATAAAGCCACTACAGTTAATAACCAATATATCCGCGATGTTTATATGTGAATTGGTATATACGATGTGGCATACCATTTACCAATTCCTGGAGCATAGTAGCATCAATATTATCCCAGGCTTCAATGATGGCGGCCTTCAATTCTGCCACAGACTGAAACTGTTTGCTATTGGCATATACCGCCCTACTGAGGATATCCCACACATTTTCTTGGGGATTGAGATAAGGGGAAAGCGCAAGCCGTTCCATGATATGCACCCCATTATCCAAAAAACATATTCAGGAGGATTTTGCAACGTGAATGGCGACGTTGTCCTGCTGGAAAACCCAACTTAGGCCACCAATTCTCTCTGCAAATGGCAGTAGATGGGTTTCTACCATTTCTTGGTAATTGGTAGTCTTCATGCAGCCTGAAGGAAGAGCCAGGTTACGTTTATCGCCATAGCTAAAGCCTCCCCACACCATTAATGAGCCTCCATCTTGCTGTTCTTCGGAGAAAATTTCCTCTTCTTTCCTCATGTTATGACAATAGAAAGCAAGAACGTCTAAGCCATCCAAATTAATTTTTTTCTCATATGAGACTATAACACGATGCCACTGGTCCTTCCAGGTTTGATTATATTGGGCCCAATCAATTTTCCTTTGCATGTGGATAGTTTTCAACATGGGCTGCTGTTTCCTTTTCTTATATCGTAAATTGCTTTTACGTTTTTCAATTCGTGACAGGGTTGATCTTGTCACAGGGATGTTATCCTGATTGGCCAACAATTTTAGGGAAATATCACTTCGTGAAAGACTATGCAAAACATCTCTTTCCTGCCTGGAAGTCATTTTTCTGCATGTACACCTCCTTTTTTTATACCCGTATGCATTGCCTTGATTTAAAAAATTGTCTATTACGGTTTTAGATGGTTTGATTTCTTTACATATTGGTCTATGTGAAAGAACTTGTTCCTTAAAAGCAGTTATCTGAACTTTCTCGAACTTTGATAGCTGGGTTTTCTTTCCCGATGCAATGCTGCAGGAAAAATAGAAAATACAACCTTCTAAAGTCTACACAAAGTTCGAGAGGCACAGAGAAAGTATTTGACAACTTCCTGATGTCATAAACATGTTGAACTGCAGCAGCTCGAATGTTGATAGTTACCAATAAATACTAATATTGGCAGTGGCTTTATTTCGGCGGGACACTTTTCCCCTCTTTTTTTACGCATTCATCTTTTTCTCCTGCCCAGGTGGGGCAGGGAGTGAGTTACTACTTGTAAATATGTATTTGTATATAGACTTTCTTAATATATTTGTTTCGTGTCCAGTTACGGCACACAATTACGGTGGCTTTATTTTGTTGGGGCACACCTTATATAAAAAAAGCTTTTGTGGTTAAATTGAAAAATATCTTATCCACTTGTGATCATGTAATTAGTTCAACAAATGAGTTCATTCAGTATTTGAATAACATCAATTTACTTCAGAATTATTTAATAGCCAGTCTTGATGTAATTTCCCTATACCCTTCTATTGACACCCAAAAGGTCGTTATAAGAATAAATAGCTGCATCGACGAAATAGAGAATATAAACCAAAATATGAAAACTACATTAAAAAGTGCTCTTAATCTTATAGTTAATAATAATTATTTCACTTTTGACAATAAAATCTATAAACAAAATACTGGGGCTTTAATGGGTTCTCCTATATCAGGACTTTTAGCCAAATTTATACTACGACCTCTAGAAACAGATATATTCAGTAATCATACCCCCCCCCCCCCATACATGGATAAGATATGTTATCATATGGCAACATACGGATACCTTACTCAATAGCTTCTTAACGCAGATTAATATCCTTGACGCTAACATTAAATTTACATTGGAAATGGAACAGAACGGCACACTACCTTATTTAGATGTAGGATATAGATGTAGCAATTCATATTTTTTTTCGAATATTAATTTCATAATTCATATTATAAAAATTTTAAAATTACAAATTCAATGTATTTATGTTTGGATTTTTAAGTATCATAACTACACACAAAATTATCGCTTTAGGATTATAATTTCAGGAGATATTAATAAAAATATGAAAATGTAATTTAACATTAGCAGATCTAAATTTTGAATGTTTATCATTCAAAATCTTATCATTCAAATGACTAGAAATTTTGTTTCTAGTAGTTTCAACAGAAGATTTAAAATATATTGTCAAAATTGGATGTTGCCATTGAAAAAACAAAGTTTTGTTTGTTTTTGATTTGTAGATGACCACCTAAGTAAATTTCTTTACATCATTTAAAAGTAGACTTTATTTCCAATCGATTGGTACCAGTAACTTTCTTCAACTACAATAGACTTCCTCAAATCCGCACAGCTTGGGACCAGAGGTTGCGCAGATTTTAGAATTTTGCAGATTTCTGGTCATGACTTTGTTTACATTTTTAAAACAGTAATTTAGACGCAATAATGCAATCAAAATTATAATGAATGCTTGTAATATAGTAAAATATTAAATTAATTAAGTAAAGTAATAAACTAAAATGATAAAAAATAAGATAATTTTAAAAATGATTAAATTATTAAAAGTAAAGGTCAAGAATATAATTAATAATGTATAATTAAATATTTATAATAAAGATAATATACATTTTTCTTGACTTATTCAATGAACTTTTCCTCATAAAGGTACCCTCTTAATTCACATCAAAATCATAAAGTAAGTTTTATTTCAGGTTCTTAATAACGAAAAAAGCTTGATTAATACATAAATATATTTGGTAAAAAAATTGATTTCCAGTGATATCAGCAAATCTTGATTTTTTTAAGAAATAAATTTATATAGCCGAATTTGGAATTAAATGAAATATCTGAAAATAAGAGTAATTGTTTTAAATCAAAATGTATTCGAAATATAAATCAAAGTTATCAGTAATTAAGAACAGAAATTGTGGAACTAATTGCCAGTTACTTAAATATCATATAAGAAGTGATGCAAAGTTTACACATGAATTTCGTTTATTCATTTTTTATTCCAGCGCGCAAAACATGGAACCATATTTGGCAATCTAAACACTGAGTCATTTCTGCTATTTTATTTTTCTTACACATTAGGCTCAACCAATCATCATTGTCGAGATTTTTCTTTTTAAATTCTGAATCATTAGATGTATTTTTTCTTCAACATAAGTTTTCTTTACATTATGTTTGTAGTTCGTCCCTTCTGTCATTTTCTTTCCAATTGCAGTGCGCCTATTTTTTAAAACTTGATGTTCCAATTGCTTTTGTGCTGTGATACCTTCCTTTTTGTCTTTTTTTTTTTTCATTTCAAGGTTTACTTTAAATGGCGAAGATGTTAACACAGCTGTTTTTTGGCTCTGTACTTTGATTTAACTACATTTAGCAAGATGGATAACATTTCTAATGATTCTTTGGATTATTTGTTTTTGAGGGGGGGGGGGGGGGGATTTGTATCTGCGCCTTCTTGCAGGTCAATTTCTTCAGAACGTACTCTCTCCTTTTCGTTTCCTATATCTTTAACAGCTTTTGCTGTCACGGGTATTTTTCTTCCAGACGGTTTGTTTGTGTCGTTTTCGACATTTTATAATTATATTAAAAAAGTGTTTAAAAAATGTGCTATACTGAAAAAAGAAATATGCTACGATTAATCAAACGCAAAACATTACATATTCAGACAGTGTTGAATTCAGGGGATCTCCCCGGAGCCTTGAAATAAGCACTCCTCCCGGAAGGTTTGAGATTTTATGCGTTTTAATGGTAAAAAAGTGTATCTACCCTCCAGAACTGTAAAATGTGTGCACCCCCTCACGGAACAGCAAATATCCTCCGGGAGGAAAATGTTTCAATTAAACTCTGTAAATCAATACGCCGCAGGAATAAAGAATTCAAAGAAAATAAATAGAAGTAGATACAAGATAAACGAAATTGCAAAGAAAATTTATTGCATAAACGTGTAAAAATATTTTTATGTTTATATAGGTCTAATAAAGAAATTGATCCAGATATACAGAAAAAAAAATTCAAAAACTTGCATGGAGATAGTACTCCATTATAAAATATTAAAAAATAAAAAAAATAATGTACAAAGCGTACAGCCCTCGAAATTCATTACTTACTTTTCAAATTTATGATCGTATATCTGATTCAATTTAAGCAATTTAAATTTGCCCAATTAAGGCAACTGCTTAATTTTTTAAAACACATAATCTCAAGGCTAAGAACAAAAACGAAATCAAACAAATCCACGTGAAAATTATGCGCAATAGGTAGATGAATTTAGATATGAATATGAAAACACAACAACTTACCTTAGTTTTAATGTATTCACTTACGTTTAGCAGGAAAAAATTAGATCAAAACAGCTATTTTTAGGTTTTTTAAAGTTATCTGAAAACAGCAAGTGGTAGGCGGGTGTTTCTTCTAATCATAAATAACGTCATTCTGATGAGTAGGATTTCAGCTGTAGATGGCGTCTCTTTCTGTATTTAACGGCAGAATGGCAACGGTCCATTTAAAGCATGCGTTCCAAATATGGCTACTCTCCCCTACTTCCTTCATGAAAAACCATGCTTTCAATCATATTATCGAGAATTACATATTAAATTAAATACAGAATGATGTAAAACTAACAAATTCTGTAATTTTGTCCCTGCATTTGAACTGAAAGTTTCATTGTTTATAACTGCGATGATGTGGGGGTTTTAGGCGTTTGGAGATTTTACTGTTGTGGATTTGAGGGAGTCCTGTATAATTAGTTGCAGAGTTAGTAGGGGGTGTTTACTTTTTTATTTCACGACTGTACAAAGATATGTTTCCGACGAAAATACAACCTCTTTATATTTTTACAATATAATTATAAATTAATGCATTAATTTTAAGGCATTTTAAACAATTTGCCCGCCAGAGGTGATAGACCGCCAAATATTCTTTGTAATTTGCATAATTATGTGGGAGGTGAAAAAACAATGGATTTAATGATGTGCCTATAAATGCTTGCCAAAATATGTCAAATCGCTAGAAAACTGCAGCAATGAATTATTTTATAGATAAAAAGTAGAAAATAAACTATATAAAAAAAATGAAGTGTCTAATACTTAAATGCACACTTTTATCGATCAATAGTTTAATATTAATTAATTGACGATTATACGTTGAGAAATAAATTTAGAAATCCCAAAATGATAATCTAAATAAAATGTCCTTTTCACGTGCGTTCGTAATTATATAAATACGTAACACCTATAGTAGTCGTCTGATCTGCCATCTGTCTATCCGTCGGTCTGTCCGCATATAACAGCGCAAAAACTACCCAACCGAATCGCTTGAAATTTAATATATCAAAACTTAAAAAGTTATTAATAAAGGTTTTCTTCATTCAATTTAATCCTATTATACGTAATTAATTCTATGACACCCTATGATAGGTAATAAATCTAGGTTGCCATGGTGATTACGTCCTATTTAAGACGGAGTCCTATTATTTCCATATTACTGAATTTTCTATATATAATCGTAATAAATTTTGTATTTATGCATTTTTGCATAAGACTCAAACCGCTATTGCGCTACGATCTGAATATTTATCAAACTAGTTATAGCACCAATGCAACTCATTTGCCACGTTTCAAGTACAATTTCAGACTTGTTTCTTTTCAACGCAAAATTTATATATTTTTAATAAATTCACATACTTCAGCTTTCTACCAAACATAAAAAAACAGTGACATTTTCATATTCGAGTTTGGTGCTTACGGGCCAAATTAATGTGTTCGAACGGGGAAAAAACCTCCATGAACTACAGCTTAAAAATTAGGCGTAATTTTTAAGATGAACATTGAATGCATATAAATGACTGTTTTTTAAAAGACTATGTTTACTTTTATACTTATTCCAGTTTCTTTTCTTTTCCATTTTTCAGAAATAAAATATCCGAGAATTTGTTTACTAAACGTCATTAAAAATTCATTTGTTTCTTGATGTTGTTTAATTTTTAGGGTTCGTACTTAAAAAGTAAAAACGGAACCATTATAAGATCACTCCTGTGTCTGTCTGTCCGTCTGTCACAACCCTTTTACTCGTAAACTATGGAATGTGGAAAGTTCAAATTGGGGGAAGTAATAAAGACTATTAACCCCACATATTTACAGATTAATAAATATTCATAAATATATTTAGAAAAAATGTAGAGGGGCTAGTTAAGATACTTGAAAAAAAAATTCTTTGTATATCGTGTAAAAGCTTTTGTAGCGCTGAACTCAAAAATATATTTAATTTAATTTTAGGTATTATATTTTCAAAGTTATCGTCGAAAATATAGTGCAAAAATATCTTCCCCTCTATCTAATTCCTAATCTACTGAAACTAAAATTATGAAAAAATTAGAGGTTGTAGACGCTAATTTAAACCTTGCAGGAAAATTATAGCGATTACCCTACGTCACATAGTTTTTGAGTAAATCGCATTTTTCCGTTGCACACAAATTTCGATTTACGGGCATTCAGCAAAATTGTTGAGCAGCGCTGGAAGTACCTATCGTAGCAGAAGTATAAAGGCATTGTCGATCATGATTTTCGAAAAAAATTGTCGGTAATTAGCCAAGATATTAACCCTTAAAGACACGGACGGTTTGGACATACATAATGACAGGGGCATCGTACTCTATGCTCCTTCGGCTTTTAAAGCCTAGATTAAAAAAAAAAAAATAAGGATATATTTGTATAATGTAAATGCCCAGTAGCAATATAAAAGCAATAAGCGTCAAATTGTTAAAAACAGACTAATGTAATTAGAATTAATCCACATAAATACTATGGGATTTGTGACTAGTTTGCATTAAGTGGCTCTCTCAGTACGCCTACCGAGTCTTTAAAGGTAAACTAAAAACCTATATGGAAAAACGTGGCACGGACCAAAGCGGCGTTGCAACTTTGCGACGTCCTTTCGAAGCGAAATACTTTCGAATATACTTGAAAGGCATATAAATACCTTTATTCAGATCGACGTATGTTTCATCGCTCGGATGGCGATATTCCTAAGATCTTTGTTGATGCAAATGTTTTCGCAATTTTTTTTTTAAAAACAAGAAATTGGTAAATAAAATCGCGAGACCAGATGTATAATGAAAAAATATACTATTAATAAAAATAGAATAATTTATCCTTCAAGATTTCATTTACCATCTATTATTCGGGAATCAATCTTTTTACGCAGTGAGAATATTTGCAATGATTCAGCCTCCATTGAGTTACCTAAAATTTGGAAAGAGATGCTCTGAAGAATAAGAAACAATAGTAGAAATTAATTCACGTTCAAAAATATCCGCTTTGTTTATTGTTTGCACTGTTTTTTCCCTCTACATGAGGTCTCGTGATTTTATTTAACAATTTCTTATTTTTAAAAACTTTTGAGAAAATATTTGTATCTATAAGGATCTTTAGAATGTCACCGTCTGAACAATGAAACATATATCGATTTGAATAAAGGTATTTATGTGCCTTTTAAGTGTATTTTCTTTATCACTTTTAGCAATTATTAGCTTATCTTAGATAAGTATGTATTTAAAAAATTTAATTTAAAAATTTAAAAATTAACCGCTACACTTATTTAGTGAAGTAAATAATATAACTCTTCAATGACATTAAAATCATAATACCTTATGACACTTTTAATCTGATCAGACTGATAGATTTATTTAGGTTAGTAAGTTATGCATGAATTATGCTTAAGCCATTGTTTCAACAGTTTTCTTAAGCATTAAATGCTAAACTACTAGTCGCAAACGAAAGTAATCGGAAGCAATTAATTCGGTAAATCTTTTACTTTAGTTAACTGAACAAGATTAATTGTGTGCTGAGATGATATAATGTGGTTCGGTAGATGAATGAAATTTAATTAAAGAACTTTGCGAAGTTATTTGAGACTGTTCACTGGTGTAGAAAAGTTGTAATTAAAATTGATGGTTTAGAATGCACAAATTCATTTGATCGCCTTTTGATTGATGAATCGGAAAATACGATAAAAATTAGTACTTCAGTTTGCTACACTAGTTTTTTTTAAAGAGAAAATACAAAAGAGATTTTTCACTTTATACATGTAAACATTAGGTTATAAATCTAAAATTTAATTGCATAAATATCAGTTACTTTTATCAACGTTCTTAAATTACATTACTTAACAAATGAAAGATAAACATTAATTAAAAAGTCATAATTAAAAATATTCACTCTCATTAAATATTTTAAATTATAACGTCTCAAAATATCTATATTATAAGGGACCCGCACATTTTTAATTTTTACGTTGTCGAATAGGAAAAAAAAATGTAATTTCAAATGTAATTTTTTAAAAAATTATATTGCAATTTTTTCGAAAACTGTATTGCTATTTCCTGAATTTTTATTGTTTTTAAAATAATTTTCAAGCATTTTTTAAACTATCTATATCGCGTGCAGACTATTACGAAGATAAATTCGTATGCACTTAAAATAATATAAATATTTATATTTATATTATATTATATATTATTATTTATATTATATTTATTTTATATTACATTTGTTTCCAGCTTATGTTTAATATCGAAATTTAAACATTCATCAATCAATATACGAAACGATAAAATATAAATAAAACACAGATTTAAGACATGTAATCAAACTACACGCTTAAACCAGGCGATCTTAGGCAATTCCTTCGGCTGTTAACTCCTGGCGCGAGGACAATACGGAACCATCGCTTTTGATAAACTTCAAAACTTTATTTCAACGCATTATTGCTACTTTTCCTATAAGTATGATATTTGGTATTATTAGTAGGCATTCTAAAAAAATATGTTGAAGTGAAAAAACCTATTAGAGTTATAAAAAAAAATTCACCTATATTCTGCAACCCGTGAAGCCCGAGTTCATCCCTTTGTTTTATTAATTGTGAATGGTGTATCTTGTGTGCTTATAATATTTCGAAGCAATATTCTTTATGTATGAGTATTATTTTAATCATATCTTAAACTTTCCTTTCAAAAACTGAATTATAGAAAGAAACAACACAAAAAAGCCTAAGCATACAGTGATATTTATTTTTTATATTTTACAATTTTAAATATTGTAAAAATACAGTGTAACGCCTAGTTCAAGTAAGTAGTTCTTGGTGTTTCCCATTATTCTTTTTAATTGTGAAGAAGATAGGGTTCTCTAAGAAGTCTTTGGAATTACTCTATACGCTGTGAAAAAAGACAGATGTTTCTTAATCTATAAAGTTGTACTATAAATAAGAACGAAAATATACAATAACCTCTTCCGAGTCATCGAAGATTCCGAAAAGCGTTCTTTTACCTTAAAAAACCCCCAGAAAACTATTTATTTACGAAATTTAAAGAAGAATGTATAAAAATAGATTTGTATTAGCTAATAGAAAATAATAGAAATAATAATAGAAAAAAAACTGAATTATAGAAAGAAACAACACAAAAAAGCCTAAACATACAGTAATATTTATGATTTATATTTTACAATTTTAAATATTGTAAAAATACAGTGTAACGCCTAGTTCATGTAAGTAGTTCTTGGTGTTTCCCATTATTCTTTTTAATTGTGAAGAAGATAGGGTTCTCTAAGAAGTCTTTCGAATTACTCTATACGCTGTGAAAAAAGACAGATGTTTCTTAATCTACAAAGTTGTACTATAAATAAGAACGAAAATATACAATAACCTCTTCCGAGTCATCGAAGATCCCGAAAAGCGTTCCTTTACCTTAAAAAACACCAGAAAACTATTTATTTACGAAATTTAAACAAGAATTTATAAAAAATTTTATAAGCTGCCTCGTCATTTTCGGAAATGTTTCTGAGTAGCTTTTATAGTGCAATAATCAGTTTTCTTAAATCGGAATACAGTAAACATCCTCTAATCCGGCATCCTAAGGTCTGTCATGCTGGATAATCCGGCACGACATTCGGAAAAAGTAGCATTCCTTGTTTAATCCCTCCTGTTGTTTTTGATAATCTGATGGAATTTCAGAATGAAGAATTACAAAACAAACCATTACAAACGGTTGAAAATAGCGAATCTATAAATAATTCAATCACCCCGTCGCATCGAATACAAAAGAAACTGACGTTATTCAAGATTTCTTTGAGATGGCTTCTACGAGTAGGCCTACTGTGTCGGCCTACAGTACAAGTTTTCATTTTATAGTCATGTACATATGTTGTACTTTGCATTATTGAGTATTTTTTTAAAAATTATATTCAAGCTGTTTAAATAATTAAAATCATGCTTTACTTTACGGTACATATTCATTTAACGTCTGAATTTAAAAACCATTAAAACACCAAATAAAATAAATTGGCAGACTTGAGCACAGTTAAAAAATAAAATTTATAAAGAATATACTCAAAATCAATTAAAAATACAATATGTAAACGTTTCGCCAAGCGACACGCAAGGCATCATCAGTACAAAAACATCCATTGCCGATGGCAATGGATATTTTAAATATGTCATATGACATATGACATATTATAATTATATAATATTTTAAATGGATATAAACCGCCGCGACGAGCGGCCCATCTTCGTCCGCAGCCCTTTCTTCTTCTACTCTAGTCCGACTCTTTTGCCGATGAAGCTACCGAAAGACTCCTGCTACTTCGAGCCTATTATTAGCAGTCAGGCAATGGATATTTTTCTACTGATGATGCCTTGCGTGTCGCTTGGCGAAACATTTACATATTGTATTTTTAATTGTTTTAAGTATATTCTTTATAAATTTTATTTTTTAACTGTGCTCAAGACTGTCTTAATTTATTTTATTTGGGTGTTTTAATGCTTTACTTTGTTTAATTCCAAAATTTAAACGTTTTTCTTTTTCCTGACATTCATCCTATAATCTGGAAAATTTCGTACTCCGGCATGCTTCAAGTCTCGAACGTGCCGGATTAGAGGATGTTTACTGTATCACTTTTTCGGATGCTATAAATTCTCAGGTAAATATTTTGATATTCAGAAAACATGTTTAACAGGCAAACATACAAAAATAACAGCAGTAACATTAATATGAAAATTAACATTATTTTGTTACAATTGCATACACGAATTCAGTTATGCAACTGAAAATGTTTACTTGAGAATTGATAGAACCCGAAAAACCGATTTTCCGAGTATAAAGAACAGCTTAATGCATTGTAAAAGCTACTAGGAAACGTTTCCGAAAATGGCAGGCAGCTAATACAAATTTATTTTTATGAATTAATCTTTAAATTTCGAAAATAAATAGTTTTTTGAGGTTTCTAAAGATAAAGGAACACTTTTTGGAATCTTGGGTGAGTCGGAAGAGGTTGTTATATATTTGTGTTCGTGATTATTGTACAGTTTCGTAGATTAAGAAATATTCGTCTTTTTTTACAGTGTACCAAAGTTAATCCAGATCTTCGTGCTTTAATTATGATAATTGTTACAAGCTCCATATTTAACTCTTTCGGGTTCGATTTTTATTTTTCAATTTTGAGGGAAAAAAATTCTTTTACGTTAATAATGTTAGCAGTAGCTATTCAAACAGATGTACTGAAGTTTAACCAATATGTCATTGTCTGAAATCTATCTTTGGGTGGGACGCATTTAAAATGAATACCTCAATTCCGGTTTTCATTTCTCATTTGCTCTAAAAATATAGTAGTAGATTTAAAGGTATGGCTGGTAGTCTTATCTTGAAGGGAGTTAACACAATGAAGATTTTTTGAGCAAACTGATGGAATGTTTTCTATGAAAACAGGTGTTAAAAACATACTTCTGAAAGCAATCGAAGGGAATTTTGACATTTTTTTCTACTTTGCATATTTTATATTTTCAGTTATAAGAGAAACACCACCAATAACCATTAAACGTCCAGTAAAATTTTCCGTGTTTTCCCTGCACCAGCAATTTAGTTCTTTTTCGGTAGTAAGTTGATCTTTTTCTATATTAATCAGATAAATATATCGAAGCCTCATCAATTGTAACTGCATATTTTCATTTTTCACTTGCCAAATAGTTTTCATACAGCAATCTGTACATGGTCTATGGCTGAGAAATATATTTCGGCATTAGGAGATAAACAGCATGTTTTTTTAGTTTTGATTCAGTGTTACCAGTGGGCTACTTTTTAAAAATTCAGATTTCTTGACTGGTACCACTTTTCTGAAATGGTAAAATTCCTCTTGTTTTCGCCTTAATTAATATGTCATTAAATAAGGCGAATTTTACTATTACAAAAAAGTGGTACTAATCAAGAAATCTGAATTTTAAAAAAGTAGCCCACTGGCAACACTGTTTAGATTAGCTTTAAATCAGGCTTTATAATATTGTTTACTGTTCCTATAGAGATGTTTAAAGATTTTCCTATAGTTCTCTGGGAAAGGGGGGGGGGGGTGGTGGGTGGAATTTCTTTTAAACCATAAGATGCGGCTTTACATATAATGAAGGTATCTTTGAACATACGGTGAACGTACCTTTATTGGATATGCATTTTACCTTTTGCCAGCCAAATGTAAATAGACAAATGACAATGAAAAAATGAAAATAGAGAAATTTTGAATTAAAGTAAGTTTATTTTACATATTTTTTATACTTTGTAGATAAATGGGTTGTGTTTTTTAATGAGAGGATTAAGATCAAAGCACAGTATGTATTCGACTATAAAAATTACGTATATATTTTGAAATAAAAGATAGCCTATTAGAATGAAATTAAGATTAATAAAAATAGGTTGTTTTTTATAAGATATGGCCAAATGGAAATATTCACGTAACAATGTACGTTTGTTTCTTTAACAATAGGATGTTACAATAAAATTTAACAATGAGGCAGTGATAGCAAAGCAATTATCACTATAAGTTTTATTTCCATAAAAGATTTTGTGTTGCTGGCTTGAAGACGTCGAAGTTTCAGAGAGATCCTGAAAATACTGTGGTTTGTTAATTAATACAGAGGCAGTTATAATAACAAGACTTCTAGATGCAAAAGGAACGAAAACTGTTTTTTCACAATAACGATAAATCCGATTTTGGTAAAAAATCGAAAATTTTTTTATCATTTCATCGTGATTTTAACAAATGAATGTAGAGAAATTTTGAATTAAAGTAAGCCTTTATTTTACTTACTTATTATAATTTGTTGATAAATGCATTGTGTTTTTTTTTTTTTTAATGACAAGATTAAGATCAAAAGTAATATGTATTCGACCAAAAAATAAACGCATATGGTTTATTTTGTTATAAAAAATCACTTATTAAAATAAACTTAAGATTAATAAAAATTATACGTATTTTTTAAAACACAAATGACGAGAATTTTAGTAAAAGCAGGTCAAGCAACCCCAGTCTCATTAAACATATTTGAATGAAGACATATTTAATGAAGTAACAGAATTTAAATATTTAGGATCTACGATCACCTGTGATAATATGGTAGAAGCAGAGATTAAAACCCGACTTGCAGCAGGAAATAGATGCTATTTTTCTCTACGAAACATTCTAAAATCATCTCTAATATCTCGTACATCCAAACTTAAAATTTATAAAACTGTTATAAAACCAATAGTAATTTATGGTAGTGAGACCTGGACCACTACACAAAAAGATGAAAAGCTACTTATCACTTTTGAAAGGAAGATCTTAAAGCAAATTTTTGGACCTATTAAAGAAGGCAATACATGGCGTATAAGGACAAATATGGAGATAGAACAGTTATATAATGAAAAAGATGTAATAAATACTATAAAAATAAGAAGAATGCAATGGTTAGGCCATCTAATCAGAATGAGGGATGAACGAAGCACAAAGAGGATTTATAGTGGTAATTTATTTGGGAAAAGAAGTATTGGTAGACCCAGGAAGAGTTGGATAAAAGAGATAGAGAAAGATCTTGCAGAAAACAAAATTATAAATTATAAAGTAAAGGCCAGAGATCGGAAGGTCTGGAGAAGTATATTGAGGGAGGTCAAAATCCTATATGGATTGTAGCACCATTGTGTAAGTAAGTAAGTAAGAATGAAGACATACATTTTTACTTTAGTTTATTTTTCTAAAAAATAAATTTACTGATAATGTGTTGTGTTTTATTAATGAGAGGATTAAGGCAAAAACTACATAGAGCCATAAAATAATGTAGAGCTATAAAATAAACGTATATAACTTCTTTTGGATTAATAGATCACCTATTAGAATTAACTTTAGATTAATAAAATTAAAGATTGTTTTTTATAGGATATAGCCAAATGGAAATAATGACATAACAATGAACGTTTGTTTCCTTCATATGTTAATGTAACAATAAAATATAACAATGAGGCAGTGATCGAAAAGCAGTTTTAGCTGTACAAGTTTGCTAGTATTTAGTGACAAGTTATGTAAGCTTTGAATTTATCTGCGAACAAGTTATTTTCAGAAACATTATTTGTCCGACATCGAAAGCCACCTTGGATATAGTTTGAGTAGCCAGACTTTTGTATGTAAGTGAGATTTTAATTTAATAGTTTGCATTTTCGTATTTTTGAAAGTTAATTTGACGATTGAAGTAAAATTTAGTTTAGTGTAGAGTAGTCTGAAGTTAAAAGCCCCACTGTCGAAGTTGACAAGAGTTCTTGCAAATCTTGTGCTTTTTAAATTTCTACAGACGCGGTTATAACAAAAATACTTCTAAATGCACGAGAAACATGAAGCGTTTTTTCACTATAATGATCAATTTGATTATGATGCACACATAAACCAAAATTAGTACATAAGTTTTTGTAATTTCAGCGAGATTTGATCAAATGAATATAGAGAAAATTTGAATTAAAGTAAGCATTTTTGTTACTTACTTTTTGATAATTTGTTCATAAATGTGATGTGTTTCTTAATGAGAGGATTAAAGTAAAAAGCAAAATATATATGTGAATATAAAATAAACGTATAGGTTTAAAATAAACGTATAGGCTTAAAATAAACGTATAGGCTATAAAATAAATGGATAGGCATAAAATGTTACTTATTAAAATAAAATTAAGATAAAATAAAATTTAGTTTTTTTTTTCTGTTTTAGCATATGGTCAAATGCAATTAATTACGTAACAATGAACGTCTGTTTCTTTAAGAATGGAATATAAAAATTAGATCTAAAAATGAGCCAACGTTAGAAAAACAGATTCACCAGTACAATTTTGCCTCATTTACATAAAATATTTTGTATTGTTAGGCTGAAACATATCGAAGTTGCCTAGAGATCCTGCAAATCTTGTGCTTAAGTAATTAGTACAGATGTGGTTATAATAAAAAGACTCCTAGATGCAAAAGGAACAAAAATGTCTTCTTGTATTATAATGATGAATTTGGTTTTGATGCATAAACTGAAATTAGTAATTCTCCTTTTTTTGTCATTTCAGCGTGATTTTAACAAATGAAAGTAGAGAAATTTTGAATGATGTAACCCTTTATTTTACATCCATTTTATAATTTGTGATAAATATGTTGTGGTTCTTTAATGAGAAGAGTAAGGTCAAATACCCGGTCAAAAACCCAATATGTATGCGACCAGAAAGAAAATGTATGTGGTTTTATTTTGCAATAAAAGATCCCTTATTAGAATAAAATTCAGATTAATAAAACTACAGATAGTTTTAAATCACAAATTACGAGAATTTTAGTAAAAAGCAGGTCAAGCAACTGTAGTCTAAATATATTTTAATGGAGACATACATTTTTACTTTAGTTCCTTAAAAAAATATATATTTGCAGATAATATGTTGTGTTTATTAATGAGAGGATTTAGGCAAAAACTACAGTATATATGGGGCTATAAAATAAATATATAAGGTGTATTTTGCATTAATAGTTCACCTATTAGAATAAAAGTAAAATTTAAAAAAAATATAGGTTGTTTTTATGAGATATGACGAAATGGAAATAATGACATAACAATAAACATTTGTTTATTTCAGAATGGAATGTAACAATCAAATCTAACAATGAGGCAGCAATAGAAAAGCAGTCTTATCGGTACAAGTGTGCTAGCATTTATTGACAGTTTACTTAAACTTTGAATTTAAGTGATAAACAATTATTTTCAGCAATATTATTTGTTCTACATCGAAAGCCATCTTGGATACAGTTTGAGCATGGCCACAGTTCGTACGTAATTGGGATTTAGTTTTAATAGTTTGCATTTTCGTATGTTTGAAAGCTAATTTGTAGATCGAAGTGAATTTTAGTTTAGAGTAGCGCAGTCTACAGTTAAAATTTCCACTGCAGTCTTTCCTATCATACATAGTTCCAATAAACAGTGTTTTATACTTTAAATTTGAGAATATAGTAATCACCTTGTGGTGGCTCCGATGGCGTTGTCACAACGTAACAAGTGACGTCTGTTTTTTTAAGGATTTAATGGAACAACCACGTTTAACAATAAGGAATTAATAAAAAAAACAATTATCAGTACAAGATTGTGTTATTTGCAAAAAAAAATTTGTGCTTATAGGCTAGAACACATCTAATTTGGCTAGAGTCCCTGCAAATCTTGTGCT
Organism: Maratus speciosus; assembly: GCA_963932465.1. Lineage (NCBI taxonomy): Eukaryota > Metazoa > Arthropoda > Arachnida > Araneae > Salticidae > Maratus > Maratus speciosus. Next base: position 437,053,308 of record OZ010788.1, read on the forward strand.
TTTAAAATTATTTCTGAAGCAGTAATAACAAAAATACTTCTGTATGTAAAAAAAAATAAGAAGAGTATTTTCACTATAATGAGAAATTGATTTTTATGTATACGTAAACCAAAATTAGTAGACAAGGTTTTGTCCTTTTAGCGAGATTTGATGAAATGAGGATAGAAGAATTTTGAACTGAAGTAAGTATTTGGTTTACTTACACTTTGATAATTTTTTGATAGATGAGCTGCTTCTTTAAATTTAAATTTAATAGTTTTCATTTTCGTATTTTTAAATACTAATTTGCAGATTTAAGTGAAATTTAGTTTAGAGTAGCTTTGTCTAAAGTTAAGAACTCAACTGCAGTCTTTCCAACTTTACTTTCAATAAATAGTGTTTTATAATTTAAAGCTATCTCAGTATGTTTCAATTACCTCATGGTAGCCCTGATTAAGCACAATATTTATACGACTATACAATAAACGTATAGGATTATTTTACAATAAAATATAACCTATTAAAATAAGTTAAGATTAATAAAATTATAGATTGTTATTAAAAACCGAAATTACCAGAATTTTAGTAAAAAAGCGTGTCAAATGACATCAGTCTCCGCTAAACATTTTTCAATCGAGACATGTGTTTTCATTCCATTTTCGTATATTCTAGAATGAAATTAAGAATAAATACACAAAAGTTAACAAGTACATAATACACAAGTTTAAAGCAATGCATACAAACAGTCATAAACATATAACATATAAATTAAATGCACATAAATTACCGAATATATAATACCTAATTATAAATACATAAAAATCACGTAAAACGCAAGTAAAATTTAATTTACACGCACATATTTTTACACACACCTAAATCATAATTTAATAATACTAACGTTACTAAGGCATTTTTCAAATATTTTCGGTATAGAATATTCTTGAAAATTGTGAAAATATAATAGGTCAGAAGCTTTAAGCTTAAAGCAAGATAGTGTTGCCTTTGCGACCGTTGTATAGAAATTTGACCTCAAAAGATTAATTCACTCATGCATTTTTATTAACAACATTTGCGATATATTTCTATTTGTTTTTTCTTTCCTGTACGTATATATGTCCTAAATTAAAAAATAAAAATTAAAAAATTAGAAAGGGAGGGGAAACAAAATTTCTTACACAAGCCTAAATCACTGTATTTGGAATGATATTCTATAAAATATATGTTTATACAATCGCTTAAATTTTTTTAATTACCCCTTAAAATAAATCTATAGTGATGATGTGATAAGAAATGTCATTTTTTAACAATATTAAACAAAAAAAATATTTTTAGTAAAAGTAAATAATTTTTTAGTTCAACAATGCAACACAAAAGCTATAGCATAACAGAGAAAAAATTTCTGGGAATAAATTTTACTTTCATATTTTCATTCAAATCCAAACAACCAGAATGTCGGTTGTAACCGTGATATCCGGACAATGTCTCACAAGAGATTGCGCAATCGATGTAAAGGTATAAATATATGGTGAGTTGTAAACATTTATTGTTTAAAAAAAATCTTAAATTGTTTTAAAAAGTGACATAAGTTGTACTAAAGGGTAAAAAATATGTTACGTTATCTATCTCAAGGTGAGATGAAGCATAGAGAGATTAGTAATCTCGGCCTTCGTCAAGTCTAAAAATTAAACATAATTAATGCAAAATCTTTTTTAAGAAATTATGTATGTTAATTAAGAGAAATTCTTGAAGTCATGAGAGGCAGCTCTGCATTGAGGTCCGATGAAGCTTTGAAAACGGTTTTATAGATAGTGGAAGCAACACACTGAAAAAAGCGAAATAGTAGTGGTTCAAAATCCCACTTTAGAAAAACCGCTATACAATCGGTCTTTTTAGGTGCGTTTGTAATTATATAAATACGTAGCACCTATAGTCGTCGTTCAGTCCGTCTGTCTGTCCGTCTGTCCGTCCGTCCGCATATAATAGAGCAAAAACTACCCAACCGAATGGTCTGAAATTTTAAATATATGATTGTTGTAAAATTTTGTCGAGCCATTTCAAATTTTATGAAAATCGGATGTATAGTTAAATTACAGGGACAGTCAAAAGTTTTTCTTTACATTACGGCCAATGGGAAAAATTATTGCACGTGCATTTTAATGATGTTAAAGCTTTCCGAATGGTCTCAAATTTTAAACATATAATTATTGTGACATTTTGTCGAGCCATTTCAAATTTTATGAAAATCGGATGTATAGTTTAATTACAGGGACAGTCAAAAGTTTTTCTTTACATTAAAGCCAATGGGAAAAATTATTGCAAGTGCATTTTAATGATGTTACAGCTTTCCGAATGGGCTGAAATTTTAAATATATAATTGCTGCAAAATTTTGTCGAGCCATTTCAAATTTCATGAAAATCGGATGTATAGCTTAAATACAGGGACAGTCAAAAGTTTTCCGTTATATTAAGGGGAATGGGAAAAAATTATTGCAAGTGCATTTTAATGATGTTACAGACTATGCACTTATGAATTGCAAATAAATACACATTCAGTACAATATGGGGTTCAAAAAATAATTATGAAACTAGTTATAGTACGAACGCACCTCATTTGCCACGTTTGACGAGCAATTTCCAACTTGTTATATTTAACATACCACAATTTTCAAATAATATTAACCGTATTAAGACATGCAATACAAAGACAGGGTCCGTACGGGTCCTTGAATTTCCAGACTAATAAATTCTTTGGTACCAGTATTTTCTCATGGAAAAATCTCTCCTTAAATAAGGCGAAATTTCGTGCGTATAAACTAGATTTATTTTGTATAAAAAAATACTGATATTTGGCCTTAGAAATAACGGTACCCGTACGAACCCTGAAAGAGATTTAAAAGATAAATATAAATAACAGTACGTACAAACTGTCATAAATATATAACATATAATTTAAATACAAAAAAGTTAACAAGCACATAATACCTAACTATAAATAAATAACACTGAGTTAGAACGCACGTAAAACTTAATTTACAGCCATACATACAAACTGTCATAAATATGTAAGATATAAACTAAATAAACATAAATTAACGAATATATAATACGCAACTATAAATACACAACACTGACATAAAACGCAAGTAAAACTTAATTTACATACATATATTTTAACACACACACCTAAATAAAATTTAATAATACTAACGTTACTAACACGTGTTGCAAATATTTACTATATTGAATATTCTTGAAAATTATGAAAATATAATAGGCTAGAAGTTTTAAGCTTAACGCACGATAGTGTTGCCTTTGCGACCGTTGTATAGAAATTTGTCCTCAAAAGATAATGCATTTTACTACCAACATTTGATTTATATTTCTAATTGTTTTTTCTGTCCTGTACATATACATGTCCTAAATTAGACAATAAAAACTTAGAAAATTAGAAAGGGAAGGGAAACAATTTTTCATACAGAAATCTTTAAAATAAATATATTTGGAATGATATTTCTATAAAATATATTTTTATAAAATCTTTTGAATTTTTCTAATTACCCATTAAAATATATCTATAGTGATGATTTGATAAAAAATGATATTTTTTTAACAATACTAAACAAAAAACTTAGTTATTTTTCGTAAAAGTAAATATTTGTTCAGTTCAACAATGCAACGCAAAAACTATTACAACAATATCGAAAAGTTTTCAGGGAATAAATTTTCGTTTCATATTTTAATTCAAAACCAAACATCTAGAATGTCAGTTGGAACCGCGATATCTGGATAATGCCTCATAAAAGAATGCGTAATCGCCGTAAAGGTATATGTATGGTGAGTTGTAAACATTTATGGTTTAAATAAATAGCTTAAATTGTTTTAAAAAGTAGCATAAATTGTACTAAAGGGTGAAAAAAATATCTTACCTTATGTATCTCAAGGCGGGAAGAATCAAAGAGAAATTAAGTAATCTCGGCTTTCGTCAAGTCTAAAAATTAAACATAACTAACGCAAAATATTTTTTGAGAAATTATGTATGTTAATTAAGAGAAATTCTTTTAGTCATGAGAGTCAGCTTTGCATTGAGATCCGATGAACCATTGAAAATGGTTTTATAGATAGTGGAAACAACCCATTGAAAAAAGTGAAATAGTCGTCCAATACTCCAATCTAAAAAAAGCGCTATACAATCGGTTTTTTTTATATTTATCATACCACAATTTTCATACAATATTAACCGTATTAAGGCATGGAATACAAAGATATTCAACCAAAAAAATTATAAATAACAGTGCAAACTGTCATAAATATATAACATATAATTTAAATACACAAAAGTTAACAAATATTTAATATATAACTATAAACAAATAACACTGAGATAAAACGCACGTAAAACTTAAATTACAGCAATACATACAAACAGTCATAAATATATAAGATATAATTTAAATACACATAAATTAACGAATATATAATACGTAACTATAAATATATAAAACGCAAGCAAAACTTAATTTACATACACATATTTTAACACACACACCTAAATAAAATTTAATACTATTAACGTTTCTAACACATTTTGTAAATATTTACGATGGTCAATATTCTTCAAAATTGTGAAAATATAATAGGTTAGAAGTTTTAAGCTTAAAGCACGATAGTGTTGCCTTTGGGACCGATGGCGATGTATAAAAATTTCACCTCAAAAGATTAATTCGCTCGTGCATTTTTACTAACAACATTTGCGATATATTTCTATTTATTTTTCTCTCCTGTACATATACATGTCCTAAATTAAACAAACAAACAAACAACAACAACAATAACAACAACAAAAAAAAAAAACACTTAAAAAATTAGAAAGTGAGGGGAAACAATTTTTCTTACAGAAGTCTTTAAAATCACTATATTTGGAATGATATTTTATAAAATATATTTATATAATAGTTTGAATTTTCCTAATTACCTCTTAAAATACATCTATAGTGATGATGTGATAAAAAATGGTATTTTTTAGCAATATAAAATAAAAAACAAAGTTATTTTTCGTAAAAGTAAATAATTGTTCAGTACAACAATGCAACGCAAAAACTATTGCAACAATATCGAACAATTTTCTGGGAATATATTTTCTTTTCATAGTTTAATTCAAGACCAAAAATCCCGAATGTCGGTTGGAACCGTGATATCAGGAATGCCTCAGAAAAGATTGCGCAATCGCCGTAAACGTAAATATATGGTGAGTTATAAATGTTAAACAGCAATGTAAACTTTTATTGTTTAAGAAAAAAAATAATTTTTTTTTAAAAAGCAATATAAATTGTACTAAAGGGTAAAAAATATGTTACGTTATCTATCTCAAATGGGGAAGAAGAAAAGAGAGGTTAAGTAATCTCGGCCTTCGCCAAGTCTAAAAAATAAACATAACTAACGCAAAATCATTTTTGAGAAATTATGTATGTTATTAATGATGTATGCTATTAATGAAATTATGTTTGAGAAATTATATAGATTAATAAATAACAACTAGTTAATAATAAATTGATATCAGGTAATAATATTTTGCCAAATGGAAATAATGACGTAATAATTAACGTTTCTTTATTTCAGAATTTAATGTGACAATAAAATCTAACAATGAGGCAGCGAAAGAAAACCAGTCTTATAAGTACAATTCGTTATGCCTCCAACTGCCACTGACCAAACAAATCCAAAAAGGATTCATTTGATAAAGGCCTGACGACAATGATAGAAAAGGACAATTATACAGAAGGGAAGGGATCAGCGAAAGAGAAAAACAGAGAAGGGACGGAGAAAAGGACAATGACTGAGGTTCAATGACAAAGAAGGTAACGCAGGTATAAGTCGCACTAGAATGAATGAGTCTTGAATGAACGACTGGTGAACGAATCTTAAAAGGATGTATTCAATGAATGACAGACGATAATGACAGAGAAGGAAAATTACAGAGACACAAACACAGAATCAATGACAAAGAGGACGCAGGCATAAGTCTTACTCATCCAAATACTATTGACGAACTAATCCTAATAGGATCCGTTCTATCAATCACATATGAAGGGGTGAAGGCAAGAGTCGTGCTTCCGACTACCATTGAACGACCGAATCCTAAAAGGAACCATTCGATCAATGAGGATTCGATCAGAGAAGCACAATCACACAAAAGTGTAGAGGACTGAGAAGGGGACAAAAAGGGACCGGAGAAGAGGGCCAGGGTAGAAATAATGACAGAGAAAAGAGAAATGACAGAGATTCAACGACATAGATGGATACGGAGGAATGAGTCTTGCCTCCAACCGCCATTGAAGAAAGAATCCTTAAAGAATCCGTCCGATCAATGGCAGAATGGAGGACGAAGGTAAGAGTCATGCCTCTGACTGCCACTGACCGAACGAATCCTAAAACTATCCGTTCGATCAGTGACAGAGAAAGAAAAGGTGAAGGAGAAGGGACCAGAGAAGGAGTACGGGAAGAAATAATGACAGAGAAAGGGACAACGAATGGGATTCAATAATAAAGGATACAGATGCATCAGACTCGACTGAAACGTCCATTGAGGAACGAATTCTGAAGGGATCCGTTCAACCAACGACAAAGGAGGGGGCACAGGCATGATTCCTTCCCCCAACGGTCATTGACCAAATGAATCCTAAAACGATCCATTCGATCAATGAAAGAGAATTATAAGAGAGAACGAAAATTATAGAGAAAAGAAGGGAACAGAAAAAGGAGATAGATAGAGAAGGAGACACTGACAGATTCAGTAACAAAAATGGCCGGAGGCGTGAGTCTTGCCTCCAACTGCCATTGAGGAACGAATCCTTAAAAAACCGTTCGATCAATGGCAGTGGACAATGGAAGAGAAGTACAATTACAGAGAAGAAAAGGGAACGGAGAAGAGGACAATAATAGAGATTCAATGAAAGAGAAGGAAATGTAGGAATGAGTCTTTCATCCAACTGCCATGGACCGAACGAATCCTAAAAGGATCCGTTCGATCAATGACAGAGGGCAAGGACAAATACAGAAAAGATCAGAGAACAGAAAAGGTGACGGAAAAAGGACCGTGAAGGAGGTACGGGAAGAAATAATGACAGAAAAAGGGACAACGAATAAAATTCAATAATAAAGGAGACAGAGGCATCAGACACGACTACAACGTCTATTGAAGAACATAGCCTGAAAGAATCCTTTCGACCAATGACAAAGGAGGGGACGCAGGCATGAGTCCTTTCCCCAACTGCCATTGACCAAACGAATCCTAAAACGATCCGTTCGATCAATGAGAGAGAATTATAAAAGAGAAGGAAAATTATAGAGGAGAGAAAGGGACAGAAAAAGGAGACAGATAGAGAAGGAGATACTGATAGATTCAATGACAAAGATGGTACGGAGGCATGAGTCTTGCCTCCAACTGGAATTGACGAACGAATCCTTAAAAAATCCGTTCGATCAATGGCAGACTAGGGGACGAAGGCAAGAGTCTTCCCTCCGACTGCCACTGACCGAACGAATCCTAAAACTATCCGTTCGATCAGTGAGAGCGGAGAAAGAGAAGGGCAATTACAGAGAAGACAAAAATAATAGAGATTCAATGAAAGAGAAGGGAATGGAGGAATGAGTCGTTTTTCCAACTGCCACGGACCGAACGAATCCTAAAAGGATGCGTTCGATCAATGACAGAGGACAAGGACAATTACAGAAAAGAGTAGAGGACAGAAAAGTTGAAGGAGAAGGGACCGAGGAAGAAGTGCGGGAAGAAATAATGACAGAGAAAGGGACAACGAATGGGACTCAATAATAAAGAAGACGGAGGGTTCAGACTCTACTCCAACGTCCATTGAGGAACGAAGCCTTAAAAGATCCTTTCGATCAATGAGAAAGTAGGGGGCGCAGGCATGAGTCCTTCACTCAACTACCATTGACTAAACGAATCCTAAAACGATCCGTTCCACCAATGATAGAGAATTATAAAAGAGAAGGAAAATTACAGAGAAGAGAAGGGGACAGAAAAAGGAGACAGATAGCGAAGGACATACTGACAGATTCAATGACAAAGATGGTACTGAGGGATTAGTCTTGTCTCTAACTGCCACTGACGAACGAATCCTGAAAGAATCCGTTCGATCGATGGCAGACTAGGAGACGAAGGCAAGAGTCGTGGCTCCGACTGCCACTGACCGAACGAATCCTAAAACTATCCGTTCGATCAATGACAGAAGACAATTTTAGAGAAGTAGAATTATAGAGAAGAAAAGGAGATGGAGAACAGGACAATAATAGAGATTCAATGAAAGAAAAGGAAATGGAGGAATGCGCCGTTCTTCACCCTGCCATGGACCGGAAGAATCCTAAAAGGATCCATTCTATCAATGACAGAGGACAAAGACAATTACAGAAAAGAGTAGGGAACAGAAAATGTGACGCAAAAGGGTCCAGGGAAGGAGTACGGGAAGAAATAATGACAACGAATGAGATTCAATATTAAAGGAGACAGTTGCGTCAGACTCGAATCCAACGTCCATTGAGGAACGAAGACTGAACGCATCCGTTCAACCAATGACAAAGGAGGGGACGCAGGCATGAGTTCTTCCCCCAACTGCCATTGTCCAAACGAACCCTAAAACGATCCGTTCGATCAATGTGAGAGAATTATAAAAGAGAAGGAAATTTAGAAAGAAGAGAAGGGAACAGGAAAAGGAGACAGACAGAGAAGGAGATACTGACAGATTCAATGACAAAATGGTACAGAGGCATGAGTCTTGACTCCAACTGCCACTGACCAACGAATCCTTTAAGAATCTGTTCAATCAATAGCAAGCTAGGGGACGAAGTCAAGAATCATGCCTGCGACTGTCACTGATCGAATGAATCCTAAAACGATCCGTTCGATTAGTGAAGGAGGACAATGAAAGAGAAGGACAATTACAGAAAGGAGGACAATAATAGAGGTTCAAAGAAAGAGAAAGGAATAGAGGAATGAGTCGTTCTTCCAAGTGCAATTGATCGAACGAATCCTTAAAGGATACGTTCGATTAATGACAGAGGACATGGGCAATTACAGAAAAAAATAGGGTACAGAAAAGATGACGGAAAAGGGACTGGAGAAGGAGTACGGGAAGAAATAATGACAGAGAAATGGTTAACGAATGAGATTCAATAATAAAGGAGACAGACGTCAGACTCGACTCCAACGTCTACTGAGTTACGCATCCTAAAGGAATCCTTTCGCCCGGCAAAGGAGGGGACGCAGGCTTGAGTCTTTCCTCAACTGCCATTGACCAAACGAATCCTAAATTGGATCCGTTCGATCAATCAGACAGTATTATAAAAGAGAAAGAAAATTACACAGAATAGAAGTGAATAGAAAAAGGAGAAGTTAGAGGAGGAGATACTGACATATTCAATGACAAAGATTTTACGGAGGCATGAGTCTTACCTCCAACTGCCATTGACGAACGAATCCTGAAACAATCCATTCGATCAATGGCAGCCAAGGGGATGAAGGTACGAGTCATGCCTCCGAGTGCCACTGATCAAACTAATCCTAAAACTATCAGTTCAATCAGTGAGAGAGGACAATGAAAGTGAAGGACAATTACAGAAAGGAGGACAATAATAGAGGTTCAGAGAAAGAGAAGAGAATGGAGGAATGAGTTGTTCTTCCAACTGCCATGGACCGAACGAATCCTAAAAGGATCCGTTCGATCAATAACAGAGGACAAGGACAATTACAGAAAAGAGTAGGGAACAGAAAAGTTGAAGGAGAAGGGACCGGAGAAGGAGTACAGGAAGAAATAATGATAGAGAAAGGGACAACGAATGAGATTCAATAATAAAGGAGACAGTGGCGTCAGACTCCACTCCAATGTCCATTGAGGAACGAAGACTGAAGGGATCCTTTCAACAAATGACAAAGGAGGGGACGCAGGCATGAGTCCTTCCCTCAACTGCCATTGACCAAACGAATCCTAAAATGATCCGTTCGATCCATGAGAGAGTATTATAAAAAGAAAGAAAATTACAGAAAAGAGAAGGGAACAGAAAAAGGAAACAGATAGAGAAGGAGATACTAACAGATTCAATGACAAAGATGGTACGACGGGGCGAGTTTGCCTCCAACTTCCACTGACGAACGAATCCTTAAAGATTCCGTTCCATCAATGGTAGACTAGGGGACGAAGGTAAAAGTCATGCCTCTGACTGCCACTGACCGAACAAATCCTAAAACTATCCGTTCGATCAGTGACAGAGAAAGAAAAGGTGAAGAAGAAGGGACCAGAGAAGGAGTACGGGAAGAAATAATGACAGAGAAAGGGACAACGAAGGGGATTCAATAATAAAGGATACAGATGCATCAGACTCGACTGAAACGTCCATTGAGGAAAGAATTCTGAAGGGATCCGTTCAAACAAAGACAAAGGAGGGGGCACAGGCATGATTCCTTCCCCCAACGGTCATTGACCAAATGAATCCTAAAACGACCCATTCGATCAATGAAAGAGAATTATAAGAGAGAAAGAAAATTATAGAGAAAAGAAGGGAACAGAAAAAGGAGATAGATAGAGAAGGAGACACAGACAGATTCAATCACAAAAATGGTCGGAGGCGTGAGTCTTCATTCCAACTGCCATTGAGGAACGAATCCTTAAAAAACCGCTCGATCAGTGGCAGACTAGGCGATAAAGGTAAGAGTCAGGCCTCGACTGCCACTGACCAAACGAATCCTAAAACGATCCGTCCGATCAGTGACAGTGGGCAATGGAAGAGAATTACAATTACAGAGAAGAAAAGGGAACGGAGAAGAGGACAATAATAGAGATTCAATGAAAGAGAAGGAAATGTAGGAATGAGTCTTTCATCCAACTGATATGGACCGAACGAATCCTAAAAGGATCCGTTCGATCAGTGACAGAGGACAAGGACAATTACAGAAAAGATCAGAGAACAGAAAAGGTGACGGAAAAGGGACCGGAGAAGGAGTACGGGAAGAAATAATGACAGAAAAAGGGACAACGAATAAAATTCAATAATAAAGGAGACAGAGGCATCAGAGAAGACTACAACGTCCATTGAGGAACATAGCCTGAAAGAATCCTTTCGACCAACAAAGGACGACAAAGGAAGGGACGCAGGCATGAGTCCTTTCCCCAACTGTCATTGACCAAACGAATCCTAAAACGATCCGTTCGATCAATGAGAGAGAATTATAAAAGAGAAGGAAAATTACAGAGGAGAGAAGGGGACAGAAAAAGGAGACAGATAGAGAAGGAGATACTGATAGATTCAATGACAAAGATGGTACTGAGGCATTAGTCTTGCCTCTAACTGCCACTGACGAAGGAATCCTGAAAAAATCCGTTCGATCAATGGCAGACTAGGTGACGAAGGCAAGAGTCGTGACTCCGTCTGCCACTGACCGAACGAATCCTAAAACTATCCGTTCGATCAGTGAGAGAGGACAAAGAGAAGGGCAATTACAGAGAAGAGAAAAATAATAGAGATTCAATGAAAGAGAAGGGAATGGAGGAATGAGTCGTTTTTCCAACTGTTACGGACCGAACGAATCCTAAAAGGATGCGTTCGATCAATGACAGAGGACAAGGACAATTACAGAAAAGATCAGAGAACAGAAAAGGTGACGGAAAAGGGACCGGGGAAGGAGTACGGGAAGAAATAATGACAGAAAAAGGGACAACGAATAAAATTCAATAATAAAGGAAACAGAGGCATCAGACTCGACTCCAACGTCCATTGAGGAACGAAGCCTTAAAAGATCCTTTCGATCAATGACAAAGGAGGGGGCGCAGGCATGAGTCCTTCACTCAACTACCATTGACTAAACGAATCCTAAAACGATCCGTTCCACCAATGATAGAGAATTATAAAAGAGAAGGAAAATTACAGAGAAGAGAAGGGGACAGAAAAAGGAGACAGATAGAGAAGGAGATACTGACAGATAAAATGACAAAGATGGTACTGAGGCATTAGTCTTGCCTCTAACTGCCACTGACGAACGAATCCTGAAAGAATCCGTTCGATCAATGGCAGACTAGGAGACGAAGGCAAGAGTCGTGACTCCGACTGCCACTGACCGAACGAATCCTAAAACTATCCGTTCGATCAATGACAGAGGACAATTTTAGAGAAGCAGAATTAAAGAGAAGAAAAGGAGATGGAGAAAAGGAGAATAATAGGGATTCAATGAAAGAGAAGGAATTAGAGGAATGCGTAGTTCTTCACCCTGCCATGGACCGGAAGAATCCTAAAAGGATCCATTCTATCAATGACAGAGGACAAAGACAATTACAGAAAAGAGTAGGGAACAGAAAATGTGACGCAAAAGGGTCCAGGGAAGGAGTACGGGAAGAAATAATGACAACGAATGAGATTCAATAATAAAGGAGACAGTTGCGTCAGACTCGACTCCAACGTCCATTGAGGAACGAAGATTGAAGGGATCCGTTCAACCAATGACAAAGGAGGGGACGCAGGCATGAGTCCTTCCCCCAACTGCCATTGACCAAACGAACCCTAAAACTATCCGTTCGATCAATGTGAGAGAATTATAAAAGAGAAGGAAATTTAGAAAGAAGAGAAGGGAACAGGAAAAGGAGACAGACAGAGAAGGAGATACTGACAGATTCAATGACAAAGATGGTACAGAGGAATGAGTCTTGACTCCAACTGCCACTGACCAATGAATACATTAAGAATCCGTTCAATCAATAGCAAGCTAGGGGACGAAGTCAAGAATCATGCCTGGGACTGCCACTGACCGAATGAATCCTAAAACAATCCGTTCGATTAGTGAAAGAGGACAATGAAAGAGAAGGACAATTACAGAAAGGAGGACAATAATAGAGGTTCAAAGAAAGAGAAAGGAATAGAGGAATGAGTCGTTCTTCCAAGTGCAATTGGTCGAACGAATCCTTAAAGGATACGTTCGATTAATGACAGAGGACATGGGCAATTACAGAAAAAATTGGGTACAGAAAAGATGACGGCAAAGGGACTGGAGAAGGAGTACGGGAAGAAATAATGACAGAGAAATGGTCAACGAATGAGATTCAATAATAAAGGAGACAGGCGTCAGACTCGACTCCAACGTCTACTGAGTTACGAATCCTGAAAGAATCCTTTCGCCCGATGACAAAGGAGGGGACGCAGGCTTGAGTCCTTCCCTCAACTGTCATTGACCAAACGAATCCTAAATTGGATCCGTTCGATCAATCAGACAGTATTATAAAAGAGAAAGAAAATTACATAGAATAGAAGGGAATAGAAAAAGGAGAAGATATAGGAGGAGATGCTGACAGATTCAATGACAAAGATTTTACGGAGGCATGAGTCTTACCTCCAACTGCCATTGACGAACGAATCCTTAAACAATCCATTCGATCAATGGCAGCCAAGGGGATGAAGGTACGAGTCATGCCTCCGAGTGCCACTGATCAAACTAATCCTAAAACTATCAGTTCAATCAGTGAGAGAGGACAATGAAAGTGAAGGACAATTACAGAAAGGAGGACAATAATAGAGGTTCAAAGAAAGAGAAGAGAATGGAGGAATGAGTTGTCCTTCCAACTGCCATGGACCGAACGAATCCAAAAAGGATCCGTTCGATCAATAACAGAGGACAAGGACAATTACAGAAAAGAGTAGGGAACAGAAAAGGTGAAGGAGAAGGGACCGGAGAAGGAGTACGGGAAGAAATAATGACAGAGAAATGGTTAACGAATGAGATTCAATAATAAAGGAGGCAGGCGTCAGACTCGACTCCAACGTCTACTGAGTTACGCATCCAAAAGGAATCCTTTCGCCCGGCAAAGGAGGGGACGCAGGCTTGAGTCTTTCCTGAACTGCCATTGACCAAACGAATCCTAAATTGGATCCGTTCGATCAATCAGACAGTATTATAAAAGAGAAAAAAAATTACACAGAATAGAAGGGAATAGAAAAAGGAGAAGATAGAGGAGGAGATACTGACAGATTCAATGACAAAGATTTTACGGAGGCATGAGTCTTACCTCCAACTGCCATTGACGAACGAATCCTTAAACAATCCATTCGATCAATGGCAGCCAAGGGGATGAAGGTACGAGTCATGCCCCCGAGTGCCACTGATCAAACTAATCCTAAAACTATCAGTTCAATCAGTGAGAGAGGACAATGAAAGTGAAGGACAATTACAGAAAGGAGGACAATAATAGAGGTTCAGAGAAAGAGAAGAGAATGGAGGAATGAGTTGTTCTTCCAACTGCCATGGACCGAACGAATCCAAAAAGGATCCGTTCGATCAATAACAGAGGACAAGGACAATTACAGAAAAGAGTAGGGAACAGAAAAGGTGAAGGAGAAGGGACCGGAGAAGGAGTACGGGAAGAAATAATGATAGAGAAACGGACCACGGATGAGATTCAATAATAAAGGAGACAGTGGCGTCAGACTCGACTCCAACGTCCATTGAGGAACGAAGACTGAAGGGATTCGTTCAACAAATGACAAAGGAGGGGACGCAGGCATGAGTCCTTCCCCCAACGGTTATTGACCAAACGAACCCTAAAACGATTCCTGCGATCAATGTGCGAGAATTATAAAAGAGAAAAAAAATTACAAAGAAGAGAAGGGAACATGAAAAGGAGACAGATATATAGGAGATACTGACAGATTCAATGACAAAGATGGTAGAGGCATGAGTCTTGACTCGAACTGCCACTGACCAACGAATCCTTAAAGAATCTGTCCGATCAATGGCAGAATAGGGGACGAAGTCAAGAGTCATCCCTCCGACTGCCCCTGACCGAATGAATCCTAAAACGATCCGTTCGATTAGTGAAAGAGGACAATGAAAGAGAAGGACAATTACAGACAGGAGGACAATAATAGAGATTCAAAGAAAGAGAAAGGAATGGGGGAATGAGTCGTTCTTCCAACTGCAATGGATCGAACGAATCCTAAAAGGATACATTCGATTAATGGCAGAGGACAAGGGCAATTACAGAAAAAAATATGGTACAGAAAAGATGACGGCAAACTGACTGGAGAAGGAGTACGGGAAGAAATAATGACAGAGAAATGGTCAACGTATGAGATTCAATAATAAAGGAGACAGGCGTCAGACTAGACTCCAACGTCTACTGAGGAACGAATCCTGAAGGAATCCTTTCGACCAATGACAAAGGAGGGGACGCAGGCATGAGTCCTTCCCTCAACTACCATTGACCAAACGAATCCTTACCATTGACCAAACGAATCCATGACCAAACGGTTACCATTGACCAAACGGTTACCATTGACCAAACGAATCCATGAATCCATCCGATTCCGATTTGGATGGATTCCGAAACGAATCCATCCAACGTCTACTGAGGAACGAATCCTGAAGGAATCCTTTCGACCAATGACAAAGGAGGGGACGCAGGCATGAGTCCTTCCCTCAACTACCATTGACCAAACGAATCCTTACCATTGACCAAACGAATCCATGACCAAACGGTTACCATTTGACCAAACGGTTACCATTGACCAAACGAATCCATGAGAGAGTATTATAAAGAGAAAGAAAATTACAGAAAAGAGAAGGGAACAGAAAAAGGAAACAGATAGAGAAAGAGATACTAACAGATTCAATGACATCAGGAGACAGGCGTCAGACTAGACTCCAACGTCTACTGAGGAACGAATCCTGAAGGAATCCTTTCGACCAATGACAAAGGAGGGGACGCAGGCATGAGTCCTTCCCTCAACTACCATTGACCAAACGAATCCTTACCATTGACCAAACGAATCCATGACCAAACGGTTACCATTGACCAAACGGTTACCATTGACCAAACGAATCCATGAATCCATCCGATTCCGATTTGGATGGATTCCGAAACGAATCCATCCAACGTCTACTGAGGAACGAATCCTGAAGGAATCCTTTCGACCAATGACAAAGGAGGGGACGCAGGCATGAGTCCTTCCCTCAACTACCATTGACCAAACGAATCCTTACCATTGACCAAACGAATCCATGACCAAACGGTTACCATTTGACCAAACGGTTACCATTGACCAAACGAATCCATGAGAGAGTATTATAAAGAGAAAGAAAATTACAGAAAAGAGAAGGGAACAGAAAAAGGAAACAGATAGAGATTCCGATTCCGATCCATCCAACGTCTACTGAGGAACGAATCCTGAAGGAATCCTTTCGACCAATGACAAAGGAGGGGACGCAGGCATGAGTCCTTCCCTCAACTACCATTGACCAAACGAATCCTTACCATTGACCAAACGAATCCATGACCAAACGGTTACCATTTGACCAAACGGTTACCATTGACCAAACGAATCCATGAGAGAGTATTATAAAGAGAAAGAAAATTACAGAAAAGAGAAGGGAACAGAAAAAGGAAACAGATAGAGAAAGAGATACTAACAGATTCAATGACATCAGGAGACAGGCGTCAGACTAGACTCCAACGTCTACTGAGGAACGAATCCTGAAGGAATCCTTTCGACCAATGACAAAGGAGGGGACGCAGGCATGAGTCCTTCCCTCAACTACCATTGACCAAACGAATCCTTACCATTGACCAAACGAATCCATGACCAAACGGTTACCATTGACCAAACGGTTACCATTGACCAAACGAATCCATGAATCCATCCGATTCCGATTTGGATGGATTCCGAAACGAATCCATCCAACGTCTACTGAGGAACGAATCCTGAAGGAATCCTTTCGACCAATGACAAAGGAGGGGACGCAGGCATGAGTCCTTCCCTCAACTACCATTGACCAAACGAATCCTAACCATTGACCAAACGAATCCATGACCAAACAGTTACCATTTGACCAAACGGTTACCATTGACCAAACGAATCCATGAGAGAGTATTATAAAGAGAAAGAAAATTACAGAAAAGAGAAGGGAACAGAAAAAGGAAACAGATAGAGAAAGAGATACTAACAGATTCAATGACAAAGATGGTGACAAAGATGACGGCAAACTGACTGGAGAAGGAGTACGGGAAGAAAAGAGAAGGGAACAGAAAAAGGAAACAGATAGAGAAAGAGATACTAACAGATTCAATGACAAAGATGGTGACAAAGATGACGGCAAACTGACTGGAGAAGGAGTACGGGAAGAAATAATGACAGAGAAATGGTCAACGTATGAGATTGAATAATAAAGGAGACAGGCGTCAGACTAGACTCCAACGTCTACTGAGGAACGAATCCTGAAGGAATCCTTTCGACCAATGACAAAGGAGGGGACGCAGGCATGAGTCCTTCCCTCAACTACCATTGACCAAACGAATCCTTACCATTGACCAAACGAATCCATGACCAAACGGTTACCATTGACCAAACGGTTACGATGGATTTGGATGGACGATTTGGATGGATTCCGAAACGAATCCATCCAACGTCTACTGAGGAACGAATCCTGAAGGAATCCTTTCGACCAATGACAAAGGAGGGGACGCAGGCATGAGTCCTTCCCTCAACTACCATTGACCAAACGAATCCTTACCATTGACCAAACGAATCCATGACCAAACGGTTACCATTTGACCAAACGGTTACCATTGACCAAACGAATCCATGAGAGAGTATTATAAAGAGAAAGAAAATTACAGAAAAGAGAAGGGAACAGAAAAAGGAAACAGATAGAGAAAGAGATACTAACAGATTCAATGACAAAGATGGTGACAAAGATGACGGCAAACTGACTGGAGAAGGAGTACGGGAAGAAAAGAGAAGGGAACAGAAAAAGGAAACAGATAGAGAAAGAGATACTAACAGATTCAATGACAAAGATGGTGACAAAGATGACGGCAAACTGACTGGAGAAGGAGTACGGGAAGAAATAATGACAGAGAAATGGTCAACGTATGAGATTCAATAATAAAGGAGACAGGCGTCAGACTAGACTCCAACGTCTACTGAGGAACGAATCCTGAAGGAATCCTTTCGACCAATGACAAAGGAGGGGACGCAGGCATGAGTCCTTCCCTCAACTACCATTGACCAAACGAATCCTTACCATTGACCAAACGAATCCATGACCAAACGGTTACCATTGACCAAACGGTTACCATTGACCAAACGAATCCATGAATCCATCCGATTCCGATTTGGATGGATTCCGAAACGAATCCATCCAACGTCTACTGAGGAACGAATCCTGAAGGAATCCTTTCGACCAATGACAAAGGAGGGGACGCAGGCATGAGTCCTTCCCTCAACTACCATTGACCAAACGAATCCTTACCATTGACCAAACGAATCCATGACCAAACGGTTACCATTTGACCAAACGGTTACCATTGACCAAACCAATCCATGAGAGAGTATTATAAAGAGAAAGAAAATTACAGAAAAGAGAAGGGAACAGAAAAAGGAAACAGATAGAGAAAGAGATACTAACAGATTCAATGACATCAGGAGACAGGCGTCAGACTAGACTCCAACGTCTACTGAGGAACGAATCCTGAAGGAATCCTTTCGACCAATGACAAAGGAGGGGACGCAGGCATGAGTCCTTCCCTCAACTACCATTGACCAAACGAATCCTTACCATTGACCAAACGAATCCATGACCAAACGGTTACCATTTGACCAAACGGTTACCATTGACCAAACGAATCCATGAGAGAGTATTATAAAGAGAAAGAAAATTACAGAAAAGAGAATGGAACAGAAAAAGGAAACAGATAGAGATTCCGATTCCGATCCATCCAACGTCTACTGAGGAACGAATCCTGAAGGAATCCTTTCGACCAATGACAAAGGAGGGGACGCAGGCATGAGTCCTTCCCTCAACTACCATTGACCAAACGAATCCTTACCATTGACCAAACGAATCCATGACCAAACGGTTACCATTTGACCAAACGGTTACCATTGACCAAACGAATCCATGAGAGAGTATTATAAAGAGAAAGAAAATTACAGAAAAGAGAAGGGAACAGAAAAAGGAAACAGATAGAGAAAGAGATACTAACAGATTCAATGACATCAGGAGACAGGCGTCAGACTAGACTCCAACGTCTACTGAGGAACGAATCCTGAAGGAATCCTTTCGACCAATGACAAAGGAGGGGACGCAGGCATGAGTCCTTCCCTCAACTACCATTGACCAAACGAATCCTTACCATTGACCAAACGAATCCATGACCAAACGGTTACCATTGACCAAACGGTTACCATTGACCAAACGAATCCATGAATCCATCCGATTCCGATTTGGATGGATTCCGAAACGAATCCATCCAACGTCTACTGAGGAACGAATCCTGAAGGAATCCTTTCGACCAATGACAAAGGAGGGGACGCAGGCATGAGTCCTTCCCTCAACTACCATTGACCAAACGAATCCTTACCATTGACCAAACGAATCCATGACCAAACGGTTACCATTTGACCAAACGGTTACCATTGACCAAACGAATCCATGAGAGAGTATTATAAAGAGAAAGAAAATTACAGAAAAGAGAAGGGAACAGAAAAAGGAAACAGATAGAGAAAGAGATACTAACAGATTCAATGACAAAGATGGTACGACGGTGCGAGTTTGCCTCCAACTGCCACTGACGAACGAATCCTTAAAGAATCCGTTCCATAAATGGTAGACTAGGGGACGAAGGCAAGAGTCATGCCTCCGACTGCCACTGACCGAACGAATCTTACAAACGATCCGTTCGATCAGTGACAGAAGACAATGAAAGGGAAGGCAATTACAGAGAAGAGAAGGGAATGGAGGAATGAGTCGTTCTTCCAACTGCCATGGACCGAACGAATCCTAAAAGGATCCGTTCGATCAATGAAAGAGGACAAGGAAAATTATAGAAAAGAGTAGGGAACAGAAAATGTGATGGAAAAGGGACCGGAGAAGGAGTACGGGAAGAAATAATGACAGAGAAAGGGACAACGAATGAGATTCAATAATAAAGGAGACAAAGGCATCAGACTCTACTCCAACGTCCATTGAGGAACGATTCCTGAAGGGATCCGTTCAACCAATGACAAAGGAGGGGATGCAGACATGTGACCTTCCCCCAACTGCCATTGACCAAATGAATCCTAAAACTATCCGTTCGATCAATGAGAGAGAAGTATAACAGAGAAAGAAAATTTCAGATGAGAGAAAGGAACAGAAGAAGAAGACAGATAGAGAAGAAAACACTGCCAGATTCAATGACAAAGATAGTACGGAGGAGTCGTGCTTCCAACCGCCATTGACGAACGAATCCTAAAAGTATCCGTTCGGTGAATAACAGAGGAGAGGATGAAGGTAAGAGCATTTCCTCCGACGGTCATTGACCAAACGAATCTTCCCGTTCGATCAATGGTGGAGAAGAAAATGGAGGCATGGGTCTTGCTCCGTGTAGCATTGACCGAACGAACCTGGAAAGGGACCCGCTAGATCAATGACAATGAAGTGGATGGAAGTTCCACTCGTGTATGCAAGTGCGATAGGCCAAACTAATCTGGAGAGGGACCCGGTAGCTCAACGAATGAGAAGGGGATGGATACTCCAGTCGTGTATGCGTGACATTGATCGAATGAATCCTAAAACGATCTGTTCTGTCAATAACAGGAAAGAAAAATTGCAGAGAAGAGAATGGAACAGAAAAGAAGACAGACAGGAAAATGGACAATGACAGAGATGAGTGACAAAGACGGGAATGGAGGCACGAGTCTTGCCTCCGACTGCGAATTGAAAAACGAATCCTAGAAGGATCCGTTCGATAAATATCAGACTAAAATAGGAAGGCAAGTGTCGTGCTCCGACAGCCATTGACCGAGCATATTCTTAAACAATGCGTTATATCAATAACAGAGGGCAGTGACTGAGAAGGACAATTACAGAGAAGGGAAAGCCTCAGGGAAGGGGGTAGATACACAGAAAGGGAAAATTTCAAAGATTCAGTGACAAGGAGACGGAGGCATGAGTCCTGTCTTCGACTGAAATTGACTGAACGATTCCTAAAAGGTTGCTTTGAACAAAGACAGATAAAGAGATGTAAGTGGGTCTTGCCTCCGTCTGCCATTGACGGAAGGAATCCTGAAATGGCCCGTTCGATTAATGACACAGGAGGCGACGGAGGCAAGAGCCGACTGAAGGAATTCTTAAAGGATTCGTGTGACCAGTGACAGCATAATTGCAAAGAAAGGCTGTTACAGAGACGATAAGGTAACAGGAAAAGATGCAGACAGACAAGGGGATGGAGAAGGAAATAAGTAGAGATTTAATGAGAGAGAGGGAGACGGAGGCATAAGTAGTTCTTCTACTGCCATGGACCGAACGAATGCTTAAAGGATCCGTTAGATCAATGACAAAGGACTATAAAAGAGAAGGGCAATTACAGAAAAAAGTACGAATTAGAGTATTGGATGAAATAGGTTGTTCATGTGAGAAATAATGAAAGAGAAAGGGACAACGACAGACATTCAATAACAAAGAAAGAGACAGAAGCATGAGTCTTGTCTGCTATTGCCATAGATAAAAGAATCCTAAGGGATCCGGTCGATCAATGACAGAGAAGAGGACGGAGGAAGGAGACGTCCTTCCGATTGTCATTAACACAAAGAATTCTTAAATGATCCGTTCGATCAATGACAGAGGTCAATTACAGAGAAGGACAATTACAGAGAAGAGAAAGGGCAGACAAGGAGGCAGAGAAGAGGCAGACAAGTAAGCAGCGCAGAGGATAGTGACAAAGAAATGGAAAATAGAAGAGATAAATGACAAAGTAGGGGACGGAGGCATGAGTCGTAGCCTGCGACTACCATTGGGCGAATGAATCCTAATAGGGTCCGTTCGATCAATGACAGATAAATGAGTGTAGGCATGTGTCTTGCCTCTGTTTGCGATTGACCGAACGAATCCTGAAAGGGCTCGTTTAATTAGTGACAGAGTAGGGGACGGAGACTTGAGTCTTGCCTCCGACTTCCATTGACCGAACGAAATCTAAAAAAAATCGTGTGGTGAATGACAGAGGACAATGACAGAGAAGAACAATTTCAGAGAAGATACGGGAACAGAGAAAGAGACAGACAGGGAAGGTGACGGAGAGGGGGACAATAATAGAGATGCAATAAAAGAGAAGGAGACAGCGTCATGAGTCGTGCTTCCGGCTGACAATGGCCGTACGAATTCTAAAAATATTCGTTCAATCAATGACAGAGCAGGGAGCGGAGGCAGGAGTCGCTTCTATGACTGCCACTGGCCTAACAAATCCTATGAGAGTCTGACCGAACAATGACGAGTAGGTAATGGAGGAATAATTTGTGCCTGCCATTTACCGAACAAATACTAAAAGTGTCCTTTCGATGACAGAAAGGCACGGAGGCATGAGTCTAACCACCCACTGACGTTGACCAAAGGAATCCTACGATCCATAAGATGAATGATAGAACAGGGGATGGAGAAATGAACCTTATCTCCCGCTTCCATAGATCGAACGAATGGTCAGTTCATTCAAAGACAGATAATGGGACAGACCCATGGATCATGCCTCCGACTGCCTTTGACTGAAGGAAAACTAAAATGTCCCATTCTGCCAATGACAGAGAAGGACACGGAGACATGAGTTGTGTCTCTTGAAGCATGAGTCATGACTTTGCCATGAGTTCCGAAAAATATGACGATGAGGCATGCCCATGCACCATTCATAGGAGGAAATTAAAATCCGTTCGATCCGTTTAAAAGAACTTGACGGATGCATGCCTCCCATCGCCATCGATTGAAAGAATCTTCTTAGGAATCGTTATTATGATCAATGAAAGTGAAGGTGACAGAGGCATGCCTCCCACCGCCTTTTACTAACAGAATTCTAAAAAGATCCTTTGAGCAATGTCGTAGAAAGTGTCGGTGGTATATCTGCGTCGACAATGACAAAAAGGAAGTGTACGGAGGAATGTATTCCATTATCGTTGACAGAAGAAATCCTGAAAGGATCCATTTGGTCAATGAAACCTGAGGTGAAGGAGGCTTACTCCCCAATCTCATTGCCCAAAGAAGAGGAATCTGGGGCAGAACGGGATGCCAAGTTGAAAAAATGTTTTAAAAATATAAACGGGTTAATAAAGAGAGCTGCAAATTTCTTTATGAACACATTATAATGCAATAATCACAAAAATTCAATAATATTGCAAGAAAACAAAAGGACAATATATATACATATATATATTTCAGAAACAGAATATTATGCCAATTACCCTGTTCTGCTCCGGGAATGGAGCAGAACGGGGTGTTAAGGACAAGTAATTATAAAAACACATAAAACTAGTGGAAATGAAAAGAAAAGTTTGCTCTATATTTATATAGTTTTAAGTGACTATAAAGGTTTAACTACAGTTTTCATTGATTGTGTGCTTTTCTTAATCCTATTGACAAAATTCACACACCAGGGCAGTCTCATCATCTTCGCTAGCTGTTACCGCACACGAATTGTGTGCTTATTTTATGCACATGGAACAAGCGCTTCAACCTTACACTGACATTGAGTAAAATTCACCGCAATATAAACATTCACAGTCAGAACAAGTTGGTTAAGAACATTTCGAGGCAAAATGGGGTACTTCCCCCATTCCATCCCACCCATTCCGCCCCAGGGACACGATTTAGGTTAGGGAGGTAAGGTCACTCGAAAAAAATACGTGAACTGCAAGGAACTAACGACAATTAAATATACTTCAAGCATGGACTAACTATATTTGTAATGTCAACAAGTATGTATACCTTACCTTGGTTATAAAATCATCAGAAATTACAATACAGAAGCAAAAAATCCCACAACGAATAATTCACTCACCCACTCTCGAGTAAACTAGACCAACATAGCTGCCGAAGTTGAACGGCAACAGGTTTTCAAACTTCTGATTATTGCTGCTCACTGACAGCCCCTCTTTGACACGGAACAACGTCAAACTTCATTCCGCCCCGGTAATCCGTTGTGCCGCGGATTCCCCTATCAAGTGGATTCAATCATCAATTTGTTTTATTTAAAAATTTTTCTTTCGACCTTAGTTTGTGTAGTAAACTCAAGATGCTAAAAAATAAAACAAATAAAAATTTCAACATTCTTCTGTTTTAGGTGCAATAACAATAAATATCTCGATGGGTGAACAATTGAAGAAAAATTAGATATGCTTAGTTTTTTTCAGAGATACTTCAAAAGATGAGCAATATTTGTTCTTCCCAAGAAACTGTGGAATTTCCTCTCCCAAAAGAACATTGGATGCTGAAATCAATAAGCACCCTAAAGCAATTTATGACAAGTATTCATTTTTCAGGGATTGAAAAAAGAAATTGTGAGCAAGAAAGTGTTCATGGTTGTCTATGGTATAACTAAAAAAGGTATGAGAGAGTCATTAACTTAATAGTAAAGTCCCACGAGACATGGAATACAAACATGTAAGCCACTGGTTCCGAATCTTTTGATTAATGAAGCCGTTTTTAGAAGGAATTTCTACGACGAAGCCCTTTAATTATAACGTTCCATATGGTATAAGTTAATGTTTTTTAGATGCATTGGTACTGCACCGCAGAAATAGAGGCAGACAGTATTAGAAACAAACGTGCATTGAATTTTCAATGAAATTATATTTGGAAGATTTTACCATAATATTCAATTTATTCTTGTAGACCATCAATTCACATTGATAATATCAAAATCTGGCCATACATAAAAATTCTGAAAAAATTCAGTAAATCTAAACATTTGAATATAAGAGATTTTACATTGCTAGTACACGCATAATAACGCATAAACATGTGATGTAAAACCTACGGATGGATGTTTAAAACAGTTTTCTGAATTCTGATCCAACTGCTATTAATTGCAAGCAAATGTCTAGTTCTACATTTAAAAGGCTGTGATTTGTAAAGATATTTTGCTTTGGCGGCTGTGTAAACCGAAAATCGCGCTTCACAGAGCTAAGCAGTTGAGAAAGGCAGGGAAACTAATTTTCGTTTCTCAGATAAGGTTTTAAATTATCTGTCATGTGACATCAAAACTCTAATAGACTCCTGGATACACTCTTTTTTTTCTAGGCGGAAAAGAACTAAATATTAGTATTTTCACGCAAATTTTTTACAGTCTTCGGACACGTAATTTACATCAAACATAAAAAATTTAAAACATATGAAAAATTGTAAGTACTTGAAGCTAATCCAAATCTGCTCCCTGTTTGATTGTTTTGATCTTGAAGCTGCTGGTGACTTTTGCTCTCCATATGAAAAAAAAAGAAGAACAAGTATTTTACAGCCAAATTTCCACATTTGTACGTTTGCAAAAGGCAGTAAGGGCTTTAACTGTAGGTTCGTTTCGGTAGATTTTCATTAAAAAATATAAATCTGATAAACTCGAGGGTGTTCGCTGCCAAAGGCAGTGGGGCCACCAGCACGAGAATCGTTTGGAAAGATGTGCGCTTAAATATATAAAATCATTCAGCACTGATTTTAGGTATAATAAGGTTTATTATAACACACCCAAGCAACACCGAGCGAGTCAGCTATCTCATATAGATAAAATCAGATGGTTTATATTTCAAGTCAGGGATTTGTCCTACGACATACGAGATATAAAATTTGATTCGTTGAGACTATTTTGGACAAAAACGAATGGCCAAGCGATAATAGCGAACCTGCGAATATCACCAACTGATGCTTGTCGAACTCGTCTAATCGAAGTCTATGGAATGTAGTTTTCCAATAGTTTGTACAAAAATTACTGTCTGAGCACAATCGGAGCATGTGCACTGTACGGATTTCATGCCTCTCATGGAGAGGCACACTACTTACCTTGAAATCTGGAGCTATTGTTTAACATTTTACAGCATATCACACTAATGCTCGTATTCATAATCTACCTCAATTGAGAAAACTTCTCTCGAACGCTCAATTGGTATTCATCATTAATCTAACCGGACTTCGCTTTGATTTTGTCCAATCAGATTTATAGTGACTTTCATTTCAGCGTTAGACTGAAATTTTTTAGGTTGAGGCAGACGGTGAATACGAACATGAAAGGAGTTGAGAAATTCATACTGACAAATTTACGTATATAATGTAATTTTTAGTTTATCTTCCACATTTTGTGAGCGGAAACATGAAATATAGTGATAGTAGGAATAACTATTTGCTCTAGAATTTATTTGCACAAAATAACAACAGGTTTATTAAAAGTGTTGAGTTAGTTGAATATAGTTTTCAATTTATATTATTTGTGTAAGAATACAATTGGTGCACATTTTAAAAAAATCCCTTGATTGAAATGCACTAATTTCGTTAAAATGTTCTTTATTTTCCTAAAGTGCAATGAGCACCTGGAAAGTTCAAGCGGAGCACTGGTTATTGACCACTGATGTAAGCTATGCTTTTCCATCTAATGTGGTAATGGATATGAACGATGGCATCCCTGCCTTCCATTATAAAATTTCGGTTAACCACAGAAAGATGCACGTTCCACGTGTGAGGAACTTCAATTCAAAAATGAGAGCAATGTTTTGTGCGAAAGTAGGCAGCAGTGGGGGAACTTGGCGAAGGTGTGAAATTTCGCAAACCCGTTCCTCTCTCGAGCAGTCAGCCAGACTGCTTAGGCGCCAGATCACGTGGTCTGACTAGAGAATTAATATTAAAAACATTTTTTCTTTCTTGTTCCTTTTTTAATTTAGTTATTATTGTGAATGTGAATCTTGAACGCAGCAGGTAATAAGCTGCATATAGGTTTTTTGTCATGGTCTTTATAGGAGAAATGATGTTTTGATTTTAAAAAGGAAAATTTATTTGCTCTTTTATTGAACAATACCTGCGCCACTTTCAACGTGAAATATGCTTGATTATTTTAATGTGATTTTACATGAATCGTGAATTTTTCATCTAAGCTCTCCCAACTTTGATTTAAATTAAGAATAACGCGAAGCTCTTGAATTTCATGAAGATTATTTATTATTCTTTGGTGCCGAAACCCGGGAAAAAGGTAAGAAATACCTTTATTATTCTGCATGACTATTGACTCTTGATTTATTAAAAATAACGCTTTCTCATGATAATTTATTTTGAAAATTGAATTTAAATTTAAACATGAATAAACCAGAAAAACTTAAAAGTAAAAGAGCTACTGTTCGTGCAGCTATTAAGAAATTAATTACAAAATGTGATACATTTTTATTTGTTGATATTGATAAGACTGATTGCGATTCTTTAATGGAATCATTAGAGCTCGTAAATGAAAAGGAAGCTCTACTCAAAGAATTAGATTCTGAAATAGATGAGCTAATTCAGGAAAAAACTGAATATGAAAAAGAACTAAAATCGGTAGAAGAATATTCTGAAAAAATATCAAGTTTGAAATTTAAAATTAAGATGAGGCTTAAAAAATGTAAAATCGAAACTGAACCAAAAGTTTTACTAGAATCAAGTAACGGTTCAAAAATCGGTAGTAAACCAGTTTCAGCAGTGGAGCTGCCTAAACTAAACATAGAAAAATTTTCTGTTGATGCAAGCCAGTTCTTGGAATTTTCAATTTTTGACAACGATTCGTTTGAATCTATCGCACTAGTAAATAAATTAAAAAATTCTAAGAACTGGCTTGCATCACCAGAAAATTTGATACTAGACTTCCATCGAAAACGTGACCCCGATAAGGATTGTGAAGTCACAGATTTAATAAATTTTATTAAAACGGAATAAGATGCCGGGAAGCTACTAATTTAGTAAATAACTCCCAAAGCAAGACTTATGAAAATTCTAAAACCAAATATGAAAATTCTTCAAGTAAATATCAAAATTTTCCTCAAAAGAAAAATATACCTTCGGCTGCTGCTTTAAATACATCTACAAAAGAGTTTTGCATATTTTGCAAGTCTTCTGATCATGTAGGACTAAATTGTTCAAAATTCACTGATGAACAAAAGCGATATAAATTAAAGAAAGAAGGTCGCTGTTACAAATGCTTTTACAAGTCGCATTTATCTGTAAATTGTAGAACAAAAATTAATCCTTGTTCCAAATGTGGTAACAACACCCATAGTCATTGGTTTTGTTTTAAAGAAACAACAAAAGAAAATCCTGAAAAAGAAAAGAAAGGTGCAATTGTATCTATGATGTCGGAACAAAAATATAAACAAAATAAAGCAACATTATTGCAGACTTGTACAGTTTCTGTGTCTGCTGGTAAACAATGCTTGTTGGCTCGCGTTTTATGTGATAGTGGTTCAGAAAAATGCTTAGTGAAGAGATCTCTCGTACAAAAATTAAAATTGAAGCCATTGCGAAGAGAAAATTTATTAGTTTATCCTTTTGGGCGGAGACGCCCTTATGAATCTTGTTATGAAGTAGTTGCTCTTGAATTATCCAGTGTTGTGCAACCTATTAACTCGATAAAGATCGAAGCTCTTGTGGTTGATAATATAACTGGAGCTTCTGTGAAAACCCTAGAACCAGAACTTCTAGACATAATGAGAACAAGAGGCTTTAAGCTTGCTGATACAGGTCTTGAACAGGAAATAAATATTTTGCTAGTGTCTGACTTTTTGTGGAAAATATTAAAGGGAATCGAGGGAAAATTGACAAAAGAATTATACGTTGCAGAAACTATTTTCGGTCATACGGTGCAAAGGTAGATAGAGTCGAATAAAAAAAGTAGCTTGTTTGCGTGTTTCAGTTGAAAATATAAATACTCAACTGAAAGCATTTTGGGAGCTAGAAGCAATTGGCATTGCTGAAAGCAATGAAAAGAACATTACCGATCATGAGGTAATAAAAGAATTTAAAGAAAATTTAAAATTCGTAAATGGGCTTTATGAAGCCAAATTATTGTGGAAAAATTCTCGTAAATTGCTTAGAAATAATCTTGAAGTAGCAAAGAAGCGATTTTCTAGTTTAGAAAATAAATTCTTGAAAAACGATTCTCTATTTAACGAATATAACTCCAATTTGCTAGAGCAGTTTAATGAGGGTATAATAGAATTGTGCACCGAGAAAGATGCTAATAATTCCTATTACATGCCACACAGACCTGTTATCTGTGACGACAAAACTACACCAAAAATGTACATAGTCTATGATGCTTCTTCCAAATATGGTGTTTCTCTATCATTAAACGAATGTTTGTATCATGTCTCTAACTTGAATTCTATTGTTTTAGATGATGAAAACATTCCTGTTTCGAGTTTCGAACCCCCAAATACTCCCTTGAAAATTTTAGGATTGATCTGGAACAATACAGAAGATAAATTAGGACTAGAATTACGACTCTTGTTAGAAAAATTAAATAATGATTCTTCTACTAAACGCAATGTTTTGATAATTGCAACCACGTTCTTTGATTCAGCCGGATTTATTGCCCCTTTTGTTATTCGTGTCAAATGCTTTTTACAGCAATTATGGTTAATGGGAATATCATGGGATGAAAGTTTTTCTGGTGAACTAGAAAATAATTGGCAAAATTGGCTTTCAGAAATCCCGGATCTCGCTCACTTGAAAATTCCCTGGCGGTATTTTAGCAATCTGATCATGGAAAAGGAGCATCTCCAACCGCATATTTTTCCTGATGCGAACCCTAATGTGTATGTTCCTGAATTTCTTTCCTTGCCCGAAGATCAGTGGCCTAGGGTTAAAATTGCTGCAACACAATTACCTGATGTTTCTGAAGAAAAGTCTCAAAAAGCAGCAACCATTTCTTGTGTTGTTCAAACAAATAAATCTGATGAAATTCCCATTTTTAATCTTGAAATGTATAGCTCCCTAAAGAAATTGTATCGAGTAACTGCATGGGTATTTAGAATTATTTCTAATATAAAATTAAAGGTAGAAAAAAGAAAATTTGCAGAATTATCATCTGAGGAAATGTTACATGCTGAAAATTTTTGGTTGAAACTAGTGCAGGAAGAAAGTTTCCCTGAAGTTATAAAATCCTTGAAATGTAACAAGAGTATCCCTAAAGAATCGAATCTTCTTCAGTTAAATCCTATGTTGTCAGATGAAGATTTGCTGCTGGTACGAGGACGGTTACAGAAGTCTGATTCTCCATTTTATGAAAAACATCCTGTTGAGATTCCTACAAAGCATAAACTTACTGAAATAAGCGTGAAAGATGCGCATGAAAAGGTTTTTCATTCAAGAGTGTACAGTACATTAGTACAAGCTCGTGAAAAGCTTCCGATTTTAAGACAGTGCATAAAATCAGTCCTGAACAAACGTGCAATCTCCAAGAAATTTAGCGTTCGCCCTGGTCAACTAGTTATAGCAACTCTAAAGCATATCTTGTGTTTACCTTCAACCAAGGAATCCTTAGTGAAACGCTTCCGTTTGCACGAGACTCTTCTAAATCCTTTTTGGAAGCGCTTGAAAAATGAGTATCTTCTCAACTTAAAATCTGCTCACTACACGGACCAGAATAAAGCTTCAGACTTTAAAGTGGATGATGTGGTGCTTGTACATGATGAACACTTACCCCGAAGTTTGTGGAAGTTAGGAAAAGTTACTAAAACCTTTATGGGCAGAGACGGCAAGATAAGATCTTGTGAGTTAAAAGCAAATAATTCATTTATTAAAAGACCTATTAATTTCTTGTACAATCTTGAACTCAGAGTTAAAAAAAAAACTTTCATTTTATTAAGAGACTCAAAAAAAAAAAAAAACTCTCATTGACATTTGACTTTTAGAAAAAATCTTGAATTGTTTCTGTTATTGACTTTAAAAACTTTTTATTTTTTTTCACTTAAAAAAAATGTTTCGTGTTTGATAATATTTCTAATTTTTAGTTTAATTCTTGTGTTGAATATTCTAGAAAAAGTTGTATAGATTTAAATTGTTCTTTCTATTTTTAATAGCAGAAACTTGTTCTCAAATCTTTTAAATTGTTTTATTATTTTATTGAAGTCCAGTATGTAAGCATATATTTTGATTTGTATTGCATTTATGTGTAGTATAATTCATAATATTTTAGAATAATTTTATTTCTACTTTAATTATTTGAATTCCCATTTTAATGAACCCTTGTTCATCGGGGGGAGTTGAAGGGGGGAGTTGAAGGTTTTATAGTGCCCTAAAAGAAGAAAAACGATTTGAGGTCAGAATGTCATCTATGTGCATAGAATGTTATACCAACGTGTCTTTTCCAATTACTGCAGTGCATGATTTTTATTTTTTCAGGGAATTAAAAATCAACACATTCGAAATCCACAATATAAAAACGGAAAAGATGACTTTCTATAGTTAAAGAGGCTAATAATGTTTATTTTCCTTTTTATTGATGCTTTAGTTCTTCTTAGAAAGACCATTAAAACAATCCCATTTCAACAACAACAAAAATCAAAAATAGATCAAAATGATGCATCAGTCCAAAAGGTATATCTGTACATACGATGAATACACACTTCTTTATTAACTACTAACTTTAGGAAAATTTTAAATATAGCTGGAAAAAATATGAATCAGGAACCAAGTTGAAAAATTAATTATTCTATATTTTCAGTTAAAGAATTACACAGGTATATAAATGCAACGATTCATTTTATAAAATCTTTGACACCTTGAAGCGAACGAAGTTTATTGTTCACGACCAATTATTAAATTAACTGAATAAAGTTTATCGTTCATCGGGAAAACATAATTTTAAAAGGAAAATGCAGATTAATTAAAGTGGTGCCTTTGCAGTAAATTTTAGCTATGATCTGTTGTACACTTGCGTAATTGGCACCTCAGAACATATTTTTATATTTGTATGAGATAGCCTAAAAAGTTTTTAATGAAAATGTGAACCAAATTAAAACTAGAACGTAAAATCTTTTGTCAAGCATAGATTATGAGACCCCACAGAACTATAATAAATCTTCACAATTTAATAAGGTAAAAAAGGATATCTGAATAAACAATTTGTAAACCGCATAATACATTTAAAAACACAATTTTAGCAATTCCCTTCTAAAGCAGATAAAAAACATGAAGGTCTTTTGCAGTTCTGTGTATGAACTATAGATTTATCATGTAATACATGCTATGTTTAAATTTAGTTCAGTTAGGGAATGCATAGCACAATTTAAATTTCCCCTTCAGTAATTTCCATTAGTAAATGGAAATGCACTTAAGATGTTTTGTGCAGCCCTGTATATGATCTATACAACTTATATCCACTAAGTAATATGCAAAAAAAAAAATACTATAAGCGAATTATTTTGTGTGTCTGTGTATATGAACGATAAATGCTATTCACACCATATTCTGTAGTAAGTATCTTACAGTGCACCTCAGAGAGAAATATATTAATTTCAATATGTTTGAAACAGTGCAACATGAATAAAATGCACTGAAAACGAATTTTCTCCATAGACGGTATGTAAGGGGATTGTTTTGAGTGTCTCTGTAAATAAACGATAAATGCTATCCGTATCCATACCGTATTCCATAGTAAAAGTATCTTTTAGTGCCCTTCAGAGATATGTATTTCATGAAAAACAACTCGTTGTAAATTCCGCCAAGCCACAAATCTAAAACGACAGTCATAAAAAGAAGTGATATCACATAAAAAGAAGCGATATAGATGTGCAGCGATGACAGCCTCGGGAACTCAGCTTTCGCTTTAGAGTGTTAGTGCAATCCTGAGGGGTAGAATATAGATGTGCATACTCCTAGTACAGTGTAAAAATCTATCACTACTCATAATGTTTTCAAAAGACTCGGAGTGAGGTACAGTATGTGAAAACTGTTTGCGAATGGTTTTGCAATTAATACAGAAACAGGTAAATACAAAACACAACCAATGAACACAAATACGAAAAAAAATAAAAATAAATTAATTTTTTTTTCTTTTAGTCTCTACTATCTTTTTTTGTAAGAAATTTACATTTGTTTGAAACTATAAATAATTTTAATAATTAAATTAACCATTTCAATAGTTATTTTTTTAAAAAATTGTTTTAAACATTCATGAAGACCTTGTGGTAAAAATTTCTTTTTCTGCGAAAAATTTAATGAACGACAAAATATTTCTCCAGTATTGGCCTCCGAAGTCGCAAAAAAGGAGGAAAATGTTTGTTTTGCAGCACTTCCACCTGATCCGTTTTCTATACTTTCAAGAACACTTGCCAACTGGACATATTGAAAATTAGAACATATCTTGGGGAAGAACGGATAAAGAAACAGGACTTTGTACAGGTCCTATAAAAAACGCTGAAAAGAATGACTGACGAAGCAATCATAAATGAATTCATAGTATGGCAACTGGTTTCATAAATATATATATGTCGTAGGCTAATTGAGAAATCCGGCTCTTTGCAAACAGCCTAGGCTCTTTGCAAAGAGCCGGGCTAATCACTTAAGGACACTTATGTAATTATAATTAAAAGTTTAAAATTCAATATATCGACATATGTCTATATATATTGAATTTTAAACTTTTAATTATAATTACATAAGTGTCCTTAAGTTTTTCACTATTGATACATTTTTAAAATAAAGAACAAAATCAAATTTGGAAATGCAGAAAAATTGTACCTTCTTATTGAAAGATAGAATTTTAAATGGTTAAGAAAATACATGGAATAAATTGAAAAATAAATTATGCTATTTTAGAAATTTCTGAATGAAACGGATAAATAAATACAACAGATTATTTTAGGAAATTTTTCGGCTCCATGAAGTCGAAAAACTCTATTGTTCAAGAGAAAATATTAAATTAATTGAATAAATTTTACCATTAATTAAGAAAATATAATTTTATAAGACAAATTAAGGTTATTAAATGAGTTGTCTATGTAGTAAAATAGGTGTAGAGGTAGTGAGGTGTCTATGTTGCATTGTGGAAGTGCTTAATTAAAGTAACAATCAAAAATATATTTTTTTTATGTTGGAAGAAGAAAAATTGCACTACCTTAAACAGTGGAAGAATTTTAAATGCAGCTGGCAAGAAAATTTATGCAAGAACCAAATTGAAAAATTAATCTTTAAATTTTTTTTGTTACCGAATTAAAGCTTTATAAGTGTAGCAAATTATTTTTAGAAAATTTATGACTATATGAGGTGAATAAACTTTATTGTTCTCGAGAAATTACTACATTAACTGGATTAATTTTATCGTTCATTGGAAAAAGATAATTTTAAAAGATAAACGAGGATTAATTAAGGATTTGTCCATGTTGTAAATTTTAAATATTTTTTGTTGAAGAGACGCTTAATTACATTTCAGAATTTATTTAATACAGTTCAGAAGATACTATTGTGCTTGTATGAGCAGCCTAGAGATTAATAAATTGTGAAATTAATTTGGAAATACAAGAAAAATGTACCACCGTAAGGGATTGCCTACATTAAAATGACAGATATCACGTAAATTTCCAAAATTTCTTTTAAGCAATCGTTTTGTTCAGCTGACATGTGTGACCCTAAAAGTTCTTTATTTTTACTTTACTTCATTTACTTGTATTCATTGCGAAGATAAATCTAAGTAAACCGGAAATAAATTCTTGGTAATCAGAACTTATAATTAAAAATGTAGAAAAAATGCAAACATTGCGGGCTTTTAAAAAAGTTTCTATATACTTAATTATTAGAAAAATACTTTAAAAAATGTTTCATTCATGAGAGTTTCAAATATTTTGTGGAAACTTAATAATTAGTTTTTAAAAGGAGAAAGACTTGAAATTTGCTTTTTGAAGAACTTGTTTTCTAAGTTTGTTTGCAGTAGCATTGATAACGAGAAATATTTTATAGATATTCTTATAAATATTTTCCACATTCTTTTATAATTTTATGAAATTTGTCAGTATTTGACACATTTAAAAACTGTTAATTTATTGTACAGAAGAATATTTGAAATCTTTATTTTAAGAAGAAATTAAAATATTTATATATAGGGAATCCGGAGCAGAACGGGGTACCAAGTTGAAAAACTATTTTAAAAATATAAAAGGGTTAATTAAGAGAGCTGCAAAACTTTCTATGAACACATTATAGCGTAATAATAACAAAAATTTAATAATATTGTAAGAACACAAAAGAATAATATATATTTTTTCAAAAACATAATATCATGTCATTTGCCCCGTTCTGCCCCAGGCATGGGGCAAAACGGTGTGGTAAGGACAAGTAATTATAAGAAAATATAAAACTAGTGCAAATGCAAAAAAAAAGTTTGCTCTATATTTATTTAGTTTTAAGTGACTATAAAGGAACTACAGTTTTCATTGATTGTGTCCTTTTCTTAAGCTTATTGACTCTTACATACTAGGGCAGTCTCATCATCTTCACTAGCTATTGCCGCACATGAATTCTATGCCTATGTTTTGCACATGGAACAAGCGACCCAACTTTCAAATGACTTTGAGTAAAATTCACCGCAATATAAACATTCACAGTCAGAACAAGTTAGTTAAAAATATTTCGGGGCACCATGGGTTACTTCCCCATTCATCCCCACTCGTTCCGAGATACGTAAACAAACGTTTAACTACTCGAAACTAAAGACAATTAAGCGTTCTTCAAGCATGTACGTAAGCTTGTACGCAAGCTTGTACGTAAGCATGTACGTAGCTTGTAGCACACGTACGCAATAGGTATTTAACAAAGCGAAAGTTGTAAACTATAGTTGTAATGGAAACACGTATGTATGCCTTACCTTGGTTACAAAATCATCAGAAATTAAAATACAGAAGCAAAATATCACACAACGAAAAATTCACGAACGAACGCTCGAGAAAACTA
The DNA here is from genome assembly GCA_963932465.1 of Maratus speciosus. Taxonomy (NCBI): domain Eukaryota; kingdom Metazoa; phylum Arthropoda; class Arachnida; order Araneae; family Salticidae; genus Maratus; species Maratus speciosus. The sequence continues at coordinate 437,089,027 of OZ010788.1, forward strand.
GACTAACATTTCAACAACTGCCGAAGTTGAACGGCAACAGGTTTTCAAACTTCTGCTTATTGCCACTCGCTGGCAGCACCTTCTTGACACCGAAAACCGTCAAACTTCATTCCGCCCCGGTACCCCCATTGTGCCCCGGATTCCCCTAACTGTGTGTGCAGTTGCCCGTTCAAACTTAGAAATTTCAGCTAATTTCTGTGCATCTGATTCCTGCGATTTTTATAAATAGGGTGAAAAAAACTTTTCTTGTTTTTATTGTTTTATGTCAGAATTCAAATAATTATAGTTTTGTTTATATAAAGAAAATACACAGTGGTCGTAATTACCCTGTTACTGGTTAGAATTACACTTAAAAAAAATTACTTTTTACTAATCTTGGCCATCCTTTTACACACTTAAAAATTTAAGTTAATCTATTTTTTACTTTTCCATATTATTCACAAGAGATCAAATTACCTTTCAAAAAATAGATACAACTCTCTAAATTTACATGAAAGCTGGTATTTAAAAATTATAAACAATCTTTCTGAAAGTTGTCATAATAACCACACCCGGCGCTAAATCATGGAGCGATTCGGAATAATAATAGAGTTTTTGAAATTTATTCATGGAATATGAGATTATTTATGAAACACAATATAGCTGATACTTTAAACTTGTGCTTTTTAGTTTCACAAATTTAAGAAGGAAATATCACCAGTTAAGTTTAATGTGTATTAAAAGTACTTATTTTGCTCAGTAGGTTCATTTTTGGTGTAGGATATTTTAATACCTTGAATGTTATAAATTCTAATAAAAAATTTTAACATCGCGCAAAAAGAAAAAAGCTGTCGCCTCTAATAAATACAGTTACTCGCGACTTAAGAAAAATAGTTATTTAAGTAATACTATTTTTTTTCAGTTCTTTGGAACAGAAAGACACTAAAAATGATAAAATGTTCAAGAAATTCCGCTCATTTACAAGTAAGTGTGCTTTAAGTACACGCTCATATGCACCTGTAGTGGTCCACATGTACCAGTAGTGAGCCACTAAATTTTAAAGTTTAAAAACAAGCCTCCAACGAATTTCTGGAAAATTACTGAAAGAAATCTGATTAACTAAAACTGGTAATTGTTAACTCTACATAAATTTATTCGAATAATAATATTTTTTTGGTTAGTGGATAACTTTATTTCCCAGAGTACTTTCAAAAACGCATTTTTTGAAAAATTATTAGATTTCTTTAAGATAAGTTTTAATTTAAATGCTGTTTCTTTAAGTTTATGTTTTATGTTGCATTAAATTGCTGCTGATAAACTCTATTACCTTTTAAATAGCTTGTTAGATTTGCCAGAACTTAAAATAAATCAGTATTTTATAAATTTCTAGGTCACTTTTTCTTAAACTGTACATATAGAGGGCATGGGGCCCACTACTTAAGCATATGTCAAATTATATTTTAATGCTTATTTTATTTGGAAGAAGCATTTCTTGTTGTTCTAACACTGTATATAATTTATTTAATTGTTTGTTTATCGAACCAATAGTGGACCCACTATTGCTTCTGATAAACATTGATGCACAAGTGGCTCAATTCTGGATCACCAAACGTATAACTTCAGTAAGATATCAAGCACGTGATTGTTAAAGGAAAAGTTAATAGCTGAAATAATTTACATTTCAAAGATGGTGTGTTGGTTGTTTGGTTAAACTTTTATATAGTTTTAAATGAAATGGCTATACATTCATTAAAACAATTTTTTACACTAAAATTTAGAGGTCAGATGCTTTGTGATCTAATCATATGTAAAAACATATGAGAATAATAAATAGTTAATCATTTTTCCTATGTGCAGAAAAACTTAATTTAAATGAAATCTAATCTGTAACTGGTTCTGCTGTAGGCATAGATGTAAATGCACATGAACACAAATAGAAAAAAAAATTGATTTGGGGTTTTTATAAGTTTTGGAGATTTTTGGAGATTTTAGAGGCTTACATCTTTAAGATAACCTTTTTAAGATAATATAAATAATTCTAATCGTTAAATTAACTATTTAAAAATATTTAAAATTTTTCAACATTCGTGCATGTTCCAGAAAATTACTATGCTTTCTACGACAAACTTTATACTTTATTAACATCAAAATCTTCTTGTAAAAATAGTCTCAAAAGTGAAAAAAAAAAAGAAAAGAAAAAAAAAAGAAAAAAAGAAAAAAAAAGAAATAAAACCACTTGTGTCTTATTTTTCTTCCGAAATTAGATAATTGATTGCTTACTCATCATTCCTGCAAAATAACAAATAGGGCAGAAATTCTTTTAAGTTAAGAATTTTAAAAACTGCTCGAGACTGTTCACAGACAATGAAGAGAAAGAGAAATGTTTGTCGGGAGGAAATAATAATTTAGATGGTAATTCAATTTTCGTTACCACAAAGTAATAAATAGTACAGAAAATGTTACGTAATTTAAAGATTTTGAACTGTGTATACTGGAGAAAGTAAACGGATATCGAAAATTTTGATAAAAGGAGGGTATGAGAATTTTGAAGGATTTTTTCTTAAGTAGAAATCTTCTGAAACACAGAAGATTCCCTCCCTGAAAGTTATTAAATGAATGGCATAATCAAGGATGATATGAATGTTATGTGGATGTTATGAATAGGCAAAATCAAGGAATGCGCAGAGAAAAAAAATACTATCTCCTTCGACACAAAAAGCTTGCTCTAAAGCCTACTATTTTCGTTGATAGAGATTAACAGTTTTGATTATTTTCCCTTTACTATTTGCACCATTAGGGCACTAAAAACGAAAAAAAAAAATTAGGGCCAAAAAACAATGGGAATTTTTACTGCTTAATTTGTTAGAGAATGGGAAGGGTTTTCTAAATATAACTTATAGGATCCAGGAACCATATAGAAAATCAAATTTCGTAACGATAAAAAAAAATTATTTATTCTGACGTAAATGGATTTCCATATGATGAAGAATAACATTTGAAATAATTTTGAAATATGAACTTTTTCTGAGTATTCTGAAATCTGTCTAAAACTAGCTGTTTAGGAATTAGCCATTGGTCATTGAGAAGAACGGATATCCTGTATATAACCTAAAAAATTACACTGAAGATTACAGGCCATAATACATTATGTAAAGGAAGATCAAAATTAAAACTATTTGCATAAGTGAAGTTGAGGCCCCTGATCTGCAGATTTAATAGTGAAATTATGTAATGCAACCATCTAAACTTCTAAATACATTTTCATTATTGTGTATATTTAGTTATAGAAAGATAAAAAAAATTAATATTCTGTATAGTACACACTAAACTCAAGAGTTGAACGGATCGCTTTTTGTGTCCAACAACTGGAGCATAGTGGAAGGTAATACTTTTAACTTTTTCCAAAGAATATAAGATAAACGCACCAGTACTTGGCCACTTAAGGACATTTATCTAATTATTATTAAAGTGTAAGTGAATTCCAAAAGTTATATACATTTTTAGCCTAGTCCAAACATTCATGTATCAGAATAAACATTAAAAGTTTCAAAATACATAAAGTCCGGGACTCATTTTGATGTTTAATAACTCATAAAATAATAAAGATAGATTAAAATTAATAACATAAATGGTTAGATAGACTCAAAAAGTTTCATGACCCCTGTCAATGAACTTCCACGTGTGCCCCCGTAGTCGCACGGAGAATATCAAGTCGATAGTCAATTTCACGCCAGGTAGCGGCAAGCATGTCGGCATCCACAGAGGCTATTGCGGTTGTAATTCTGGCTTTTAAGTCATCAATTAGACATGTTGGAAAACTTCCTATTTCGAGAACTAGAAGAGCTTCAGCCACATGTCATTTTTCAACAAGATGGTGCACCACCTCATTGGGGTACCCTCGTTCGTACTTCTTTGAATGACCATTTTCCAGGAAGATGGATTGGGCGAGGAGGTCCAATTCTTTGGCCACCCAGATCACCTGATATAACGCCGCTGGACTTTTTCCTTTGGGGATTTGTAAAGGACAATGTTTACAGGAGGAGAGTGTCGAACATTGATGACTTAAAAGCCAGAATTTCAACCCCAATAGCTTATGTTGATGCCGACATGCTTGCCGCTACCTGGCGTGAAATTGACTATCGACTTGATATTCTCCGTCCGACACGTGGAAGTTCATTGACAAGGGTCATGAAACTTTTTGAGTCTATCTAACCATTTATGTTATTAATTTTAATCTATCTTTATTATTTTATGAGTTATTAAACATCAAAATGGGTCCGGGACTTTATAAACACCCTGTATATTCTTTGAAAAAAAAATGGAAAATAAAAAATGTTACCTTCCTCTATGCTTCAGTAGTCGGCCTAGTAAATTTCTATGCATGAATCTTTAAGTTTTTGACTTATCCATCAAATTATTTACACTGTAATAGTGTATATCAACATTAGTTTAATTTAAAATAAAATATAATATTAAAGAAGCAATGTTTTAAATAAAAACTGATGTCGTAATGAAATCTTTAAGAATTTACCAAAAAAAAAAATATATATATGTTTTTGAAGACAGTCTAGAAAATAAACAAATGTACCAGCAGAAAAAACAATTATTCCAAACAGTCTATGGAAAGTTAACATTTGAGGATGTTAGTCAACCAAATTTCTTTCAGTCGTTTTTCAGAAATGCATTTTAGGCTTGTTTATAAACTTTAAAAATTAGTGACCCACTTCTGGTACATGGCCTACTATAGGTGATTATACCTTATTTTGAAACTTTGAATATTTATTCTGATAGATGGAATTTAGGACTAGGCTAAAACAATATACATATTTTGGAGTTCAATAATATTCTAGAAGCTTATTATTGGTACATTTGTGTTATATATTGATCTGACTGTATACTTGCATAAACAAAAATCATTAACATTTTTCTATTTCGGGGGAAAACTGTGAAAGGACTATACTTCTTAACAAAGAAAAAGAACATCATAAAAGAATTATGAATAGTGTCATCACCTTTCTACTATAAAACATTACAAACTTTTAAAGTGTCATTTTATCCCAGAAAAGCAATTCTATAAATTTTTAAACAATATTTAATCTCTATGCAGCACTACTCGTTTAATCCCCTTAGACAAATTCATTTAGACGATATAAGGTAAACGAATAAGAATTATTGGACGCACCGTTCTTAGCACAAGGATTCTAAGAAAGTTCCAGAGGGTAATTATAGCAGAGAATTTTGTAATAGAAGGACCAAAAGAGATTAATATTTCACGGAAATAATGCAATTGGCTTTGAAAGCTAAACGAATGTGCAATTCTGGCTTGCGAGTGGTAAGCTCAGATTATAAAGTTCCTTAGAAGAGTCGAGTAAATATAGCTTAGAAACTTTAGATGAATTTGGAATTATTTTGAAAAAAAAATATATATAAATCACGGACTGATTTCGAATAATAATAGAGATTTTGAAATTTATTGATGATATATGAGCTGTACAATTACTGAAAAATTATACATCTGATATTTACACTTGGGTTTTTTAAACACACAAGCAGCAAATAAATAAATGAATAAATAAATAAATAAATAAATAAATAAATAAATAAAATTATCAGTAGTTAGTCGAGTTAAACGCATGTGTATTGTACCTATTTTTATCGCAAAATAGGTCTTTTAAGTTCATGTACTGGAATACAAGAATAATCTGATGAGAAACATTGATATGTAGCATTGGTTGTTGACTAGTGATGTTGGTTTTTAAAGTTACTCGAAAATAGCTACAAATTTAACTAGTCGGATGTGGCAATACCAAAACTTTCTTATATCTCCTACATGTTAATATTTCCTGAAAAATAAAGCATATCAGAGCTACAGGTTAGGTGATTCCCACCAAAATCTAATCAGTAACAACTTATGTCAAGTTGTAGCTGAATCTGAAGTTTGATGAAAATCCGTGCATTAGTTTTTGAGGTAAAAGTATTGCGGAAATCGTAAAAAAAATCTACATAGCAACGCCACCTATTGGTCGATTTACTCCAAAAACTAATCAGGACCAATTTATATCAGGGACTAACTGAATCTTAAGTTTGATGAAAATTCATGCATTAGGTCTTCGGATACAATTATTGCGGAAAGCGTGATAAATGCAGCCTAGCAGCACCACTTGTTGGGCGATTTACACTGAAAACTAAACAGCACTAATTTATACTAGGGACTAACTGAATCTGAAGTTTGGTGAAAATTCGTGCATTAGTTCTTGAGATAGAGCTATTGCGATAATCATGAATAATGCCGCATAGCAGCCCACCTATCGGGATATTTGAACTAAAAAGTAATCAGCACCAAATTATATCAAGGACAACGGAATCTGAAGTTTTATAAAAATCCGTGCAGTAGTTCTTGAGCTATACAGCTATTGCCTAAATCGTTAAAAATGCAGCTTAGCAGTGCCACCTGTTGGGCGATTTACACCAAAAAGTAATCAGCACCAGTTTGTATCAGGGACTAACTGAATCTAAAGTTTTATTAAATACCGTTTGTTAGTTCTTGAGATAGAGCGCCCACAAAATTTGTGTCACACACACAGACAGACTCACAGACAGACGTATTGTAAGAACATATTTTTATGGTTCTCTGACCCCTAAAACGTGTAAATCTGTCGAAAACCGGAATTCGAAAATTTTCATGAATCCAATACTTTCTTCTTGTAAAGATAGAAGAAAGTAATAAACTATATGTTTTTTATAGTGCAACTTAAAAATGACCTAAGGAACAGAAATAGATTTAATGAAAAATGTATTGCAAAAGTTGTTGAGAGCGTGTTCATATTAGAAAACAAAATTTTTTCGGGAATTTCATCTACTCTAAAAGGGGTGAATGTTCTTATTCATTATTTCAGCATTTGATAAAAATTTCGTCATTTCGAAATTTACGCATCAGTTTCAAAGACCATGGTTTATTCGGAAGCATAATATTTGAAACATTGCCCTCGAAATCTGCTTTTTTCCCGAAAACAATCGTGTGAAAGTATTTGACTCATGATGTACAACAGGATATCGATAAAAAAGACGCTTTAATTTTAAAATTCAGCAGTTCATTAATTATAATAAATATAAAGGTAAAACAAGTTCGTTGATTCTCAGATTTATAAATTTTCTTTGAGTAATTTGTAAAATGCTTCAAATTTTTGTCAACAGCTTGCGCTACGTTTTCTTAAACTCCTAGGGTGTTTAATTCAACTTCAAATTTTCAAAATACAAAAAATTTCGTCAAATTTTCAAAATGCGAAAGTTTTTTTGCCTTTTAATGGCTAAATAGAACGTAAAAAAAAAGGAGGAACTTTTTATTCAGTTTTACACTTTAGTTTGAGTGTTCTTTCAGTTCGTACCTATGTTCTCACAGAAACAACTTATATCCACGAGGCGGAATTCTTTCATTCATTCTTTCTTTCTTTCTTTTCTTTTCTTTTTTTTTTTTTTTTTTACAGTAACACGGCGACAAGTATTTTGACATTTAGCATTTACTTTCTTCAATGTCTCCAACTTCCTCGCTTGCACGTTTAAAAGACTACTATAGTCACGCGACAAATTTTGCAAGCTAATGGGAAATCCATGAAAGAGTTCTTTATAAATTTCTCGTTTGTATTTCAATATTTTGAAATGATTCTTTTTGCATAAAACATCTCATGCTGATGTCTAAGACATGTCTAAGTTTTGTATTTTGTCGATTTTGGTAGCAGTTTAATGTTGATGACACTCTCAGTTTTGGTAAAAAAAATAGTTTGTTGGTACTAAAAATGAAAGTGTGTGCGATGTTTAGAAAAAAAAATTCAATCAGTAAAATTTAAAAATCAGGTTCTTGCAATCGTCAATATGACGTCAGTATTCCCGTGTACATAACGTAGATGGAAATCGCGTTTAACTGAAAGCATTTTTTTACGTTTAGTATATTTTTAGGTAGATTTCGTATGAAATACTACCTATTGGGATCGTTCCTATGTTGGAATTTCTGAAAAATGTTTGCAGATCTACACCGATCAAGACACCTAGAACCCAAAACCACCCTCAGTAAAAAACTTTATATATCTATCTATCTATCTATCTATCTATCTATATATATATCACTTTCTTCTGGACACGATAACTTTCGTAATTCTGCACCAATCTCTTCCAAACTTATACATAAAATCAATGGGCATAAAATCTCGGTCAAGTTCGTTAATGGGCAAAATCGGACCAAGGGGATGGAAATAGGGAGGGGTTTTGTGAAAACAGAAAACCCCCCATAACTTCTTAATTTTTGTACATATCAAATCAGTTTAAAGTTTTTATTACTTCTAAAAATAGGGCCAAAAATTTATTTATCACAGATTTTTGATAAAGTTAAAAATGGGCTCAAGGGGCGCACAAAATAGGGTTTTTGGGAGAAAAAAACTCATAACTTCGTCAATTCTCAAGATATCAAATCCAATTAATTTTATTATAAATCTCCCTAACATTATCTACAACTTTTATACTCACAAGTTTTTGATAGGACCAATTCGTACCGCAAAGAAAATTAAAAACGAAAAAAAAAAAGGGAGTTTGAAGAAGAAAAAAATCCATAATTCCGTCAATTCAAAAGATAGAAAATCCCCATGAATTTATCATATATCTTCTTAATATTGTCTACAACATCTATATAGATAAATTTTGGATAGGACCAATTCTTAGAGCAAAAACATATTAAAAATACATAGCGGTTGGAGAAAAAAATCATCTTAGTAAGGGTGTATTCAAATCCAAACTGCTAATTTTCCGACTCATTTTACAATTCATTTTTGCTTTCAAAGGCTTCCAATTGGTACGTTTTCTTACTAAGAAACCATATAATGTACCGTAATGGTCGATTTTTTGATAGAGGCAGAATGTATTTTTAAAAATGCTGTTAAAAAGGGCATTTTAAACCGAATTTACCGAAGTGGATTGTGTTGGAAAAATTATCGTATTAAGGATGCACTCAAATCCAAACTGCTTATTTTCTGACTCATTTTTAAATTCATTTTTGCTCCCAAACGCATTTAATTGGCATATTCGCTTATTCAGAAACTATACAATATACCGTAATGATCGATTTTTTGATAGAGACAGAATATATTTAAAAAAAGGATGTCAAAGTGGGCATTTTGAACGGAATTTCGCGAAGCGATTGTGTTAGAAACGAAAAATATTGTCCTTCTGAGAAAATAATTGTTTATATATCAAGTTTTAATTAATTGAACAAAAAATAAAAACACAGGTCGCTTATAAATCTCTTCAAAAATCACGTCAGCAAGTTTCATATTTTTTTAAATTAAAAATGAATCTGGAATTATGCCAGAAAATTTCGAGTTGTTGAGCAGGGAAAAGTATTTTTTTTTGAATACCGCCCTAACATGATTCTGATAAAACCAGCTATTATATAAAACTGAAATAAAAAATCGTCAAAAGCGGCCAGATAAACTTGTTAAGTGGATTTATCTCTAATCATGATTTAGTTTTTGTTTGTGAAATTAGTATATTTGACTTCGAAATCTACCTCTGCCTGTAGGCCGGGCCGGCAGGGATTTTTTAAACTGCCCACAAACTACACATAAAATATTTTTGGTACTTTTGTATCAGTCTCCTGCCAGAGGCTAATACGGTGACAGTGTTCTTCATTTCGAATAGCATATTCGCTCTTGAAAATGAAGACTGTAGCACTTATAGTTCGTTTACAGGTATACTCAAAAGAATTCCGTTACAATACGACCTATGGGGAAAATCGTTTGTAGTGTATTTTAATGATGTTACGCTATGTCAAATGTAATTAAATTAATACGCCTCACTGAGATATATTACAACATACTTTCTATAGAGTATAAAGTGAGTAGTATTTATTGTTCGATTACAGGGACGCACAAAATAACCCTATTACATTATGCTCTATGGTGAAAAACTGTTTGTGGAAAATTTCAATCATATTATGATACTTCAAACATAATAAAATTAATATGCATGTCTGAGGTGGACTACAAGAGATCATATTATGATATTCCAAACATAATGAAATTAATATGCATGTCTGAGGTGGACTACAACATACTTTCTATAGAATATGGATCATATTATGATACTTCAAACATAATGAAATTAATATGTATGACTGAAGAGGATCACAACATACTTTTTATAGAATATGGAGTGCGTAGCATTTATCGTTCATGTACGGGGACACACAAGATGATTTGCTTACAGAACTAATTATGACCGATAATTGTAGGGAGTGCGTTTACAACTGTGGTATGCATTTTTCAACTTAACACATTTTTAGTGTAGTACACGGTGTGTATACATTTTATAGATAATATACAGAGCTACAAGAAAGATTCACATATATTTCAGCTATGGTCAGCGACATGCCGTAGAAAATGTATTCATTTTCTGAAGTGACTTTGTGGAAAAATTGAGCTGTTATAGGTAGGGTTGAACGTTTGTCACAGCGCGAATTTGTGGAATGATTTCTGCGAATTTTAAAATATTTCCTCCAATTCCGTAATTTTTGAAAAATGATATACAGTCTAACTTCAAAAATTCGGCATCATCGGGACCGAGACGATGCCGGATTTCTGAAAATTTCGGATTTTTGGAGGAATATCAAAAAAGTAGTTCTATATTCTTAATTGTGCCTTAAGCCATTATTTAATTCATTATTAAGTGATAATTATGTAAGAAGAAGAGCAAATTAAATATAAAAAATTACTTTAATTGATATTTTCTTTGTTACAGAAAAAGAAATCTAATAAAGAGTGAAATTATTTTTCCCGTGTAATTTCGGAAACATCGATGTAAACTCCATTGAAATGTATGCATTCTTCTAGTGATACCTTTTCCTCTGCTGGTCGTTCATCCCCGTCTTCTGAGCTGCTACTAGCATTATCGGTGGTTCTATTTAGCACAGCGCCAGCGATATCGCTGCCCGTTAAATTGTTCGTTGTTGGTGCATTTTCGTCAATGCTTAGCCAATCATCTATATCCCTATTTTCGACACTTAATGCATTTTCAGATTTTGCGTGTACTATCAGTTCATAAATTGCGGTCTTCTTCCTCATCACTGATGATCCATCCTCATCCATCCGATGGATGATGATCCATCTTCATCCTCATCATTAATTCTTCCTCATCATTGATGTCGCCGTTGCCGAAAATTCGTTCCGACCATATATTGTCCCATGCATATGCCAAAGTTTTCCCCAAAGTTGTTTCCGTTGCTAAGCAACAGGACAGCTCCCAGAAAATTTGTTCAGAAAACAATCGCCTCTGGCAAATGAAAAAAAAAAAAGTCAAATATTCTTTTTTTTTTTTTGCATTTTTACTTTCGATCTTGAAATTTTTAGTTCGTAAAGAAAGAATTGGTTTTTTTCTTCCCCCATAACTTGAAAGTGTAAAAGAAAAAGAAAGGGAAAAGATGGTTTTTATGCCGGATTTTTGAAATTGCCGGATTTCTGAATGCTGGATTTTTGAAGTCATACTGTACATTTTTAATTTAAATAAATTGTATAAATATGGAAAAAATTGCTTGTGTATATGACACAGTAAATAGGTTGCCAGAAAATACGTTATTATCAAATTTATTTTTTCGTCAAGGCTATTTTCTCTATTTCGCCAAGGCTACTATATCGCAAACGTACCGAATTGTGGTTATATTTTGTTAAATGTTTTATTGTTTTAATATCGTAAATATATCATAACCTATACCGATTAAAATTTTTAGGTATATTCATTTTTTCTATTTAACAAACATCTTTGGAAAAGCATATACATAAAAAAAACAGTGGCACTCCGGGAGTGCCAATAGAAGTGAAAACTTCAACAATTACGTGTGTGTTTTTTTAATCGTCAGGAAATGTTTTATGCGTTGAATTGTGTAGCAGCACTAATGAAAGCATCTGGGGACACAGCAGTGCCCCTGCCAAGTCTTGAAAGCACAGCCGTAAGCATCTTTTTCTGGAAGCAACTCAGGGTACTTTTGACCCCCAATATCTTTGTGTTGGTGATTCCCAGAAACTTGAAACTTCGTAAATCTTAAGTAATGTGGAAATGGAACTAAATGCTGAAATTTCACGTTTCGATCTTTTTTATTTCAGAAGATATATGAACTTAAACTTTCCCCTTTTCGACACTGATTCACCGATCATCAAAACTCAGAGGTACGTCCTGTATCCCTAGAATCTTGAAATTTGGTATGAAGGTAGTGTTTGGGATACAATGAAAGGGAAAATTTAAAAAATCCGGAAAATTTGGATAAAAAGTCGAAAAAAAAAAAAAAAAAAAAAAAAAACAGAATTCGGCAGAGATGTGAAATACGAACCAGGTTTGGCGCGATTTTTTAACGTCAATTTGGCGAAAGCCCGTTTTCCAATACCAGTTACAATATATATTTTTAAATTATTTTCTATTGTTTTAAAAAGTAAACAACAATAAATAAACGATAATTTCATTAATAACTATAGAACAAAACAATTGTACAATTTAAAAAATTAAAATAAAAGTAAATGAACAATTTATTAATAAATAAGCAACAGTAGCCGGGTTACCTTGTAAAATAAAATAACGCCATTTTGCTGTCAATTAGGTACCCAAGTGCGTATCTGACATCTCTGCCCCGTATTTTATCTTCCGTAATCGAAATTCCCGCCAATACTGTTGGTTATTGACCAGACCATCAACACGATAAAATACAGCGTTATCGGTTTTTAGTTACACGAAATAGGTAGGTCACGAATACGGTATAATTCATTTTAACTGACGAAAAACAAAATAATAATTTGTTTTAGCAATACGCCGGGAGAAAAAGTGAGTTTTAGCTTACTTCTTCTTTTGCGGATTGAGCTGAAGAGGGAAAAGTTCCTGTCATTCACCGCTTGGCGCGCTAGTGTCTATGTGTCAAAATGCTAGCATGTCGTTACGTTACAGTGTCTCGAAATCAGTGGTTTTTCCCCATCTCAAAAAAAGCTCAACGCGCCTAAAGAAGTTTTCACTTCAAAAATAGTTTTGTGTATAAAGAATCAATTTAAACATTTCTATAGCAACTGAAGTTTATCAAATTAAGCACGAAAGTTTTTAAATTTAGAATTGCATCAAAACGGGGCACTTTTTATATGTGGAGACTCACGGCACATGCCTCTCAATCAGGTCCTGGGTATAGGTAAGGAGAATCAGCTGCATCTTCAGTATGGTTAAAGATGGGAAGGTTACGGTTGAAATAATACTTTTTTATGAGATTTTTCGTCTCGAAGAAAGGAGAATCTCGTTTTAAATAATGTTACTTTTAGGCGTTTCCTGTTTCAGATGATTTGAAAGTAGAATCCAGCTAGAAAAATAAAAAATTTTTGCTTAACGTATCATTTTAATTTGAAACACTCTGTTGAAACTTTAATTCCATTTAAGCAAATCTACACAAAATCAGTGTTTTTTATGCTGCTATATATATAGAATTTCAATGTCCATGGATGTAAAACTAGAGAATAAAATGAACGCTTATACAACAACCGATATAATGTTGAAAGCAGCAAATTAGTATTTTGGAAATTGAAAATCGAATGCTATCGAAATTTTTCAAAAGAGTAACTCAATGTTTATTAATCTGGAAAAGTTTTTTGGTCATTGAAAGCTTATTTTTAAATAACGAAAATATGTTACTGAGTGGTATAGCGACCTGACGTAAGTAAAAATTATCCGCTCTCTTGTCTGTGGGGGAAATCCTGGAAAAAATTACCCTGCGGTTTACAAATCATGTATATGCCTATTTCAGTTTAAATTATTTATTTGTTTGAAACTCAAACATTTTAATAATAAGATATTCAACATAACATATACAGATAAAATTGATTTATAATTCCTTAAGTATGGGAAGGTAACTAGTAATTACTACACACGAGATTTTCGCTTCAGCTCTATTGCTCCTTCAAAACCATGGAGGTATGAAGGAGAGGAGTAGACATGTGGAAGACAAGTGTTCCCCTATGGTAAGCCTGGAAGCCGGAAAACGAGTTCTTTTTCCCCCTCTCTTGCGTCCGCCATGTTTGACTTTGACAGCAGTCCAATCAGCAGTCTCCAGTGCAAGACATGGCTAAATATGGCGGAGGCAGAAGGGAGTGAGATATAAGAACAGGTTCAAGTGACGTCATTTATGTCTACTCCTTTCCATTCATCGCTCCATGTTCCAAACCTTTGAAAGCTACATAAAATACTAATAAAGATGCAGGCTAAGGCGGGGTAATTTTTAATTTTGACAGCATATGACTTTTAATATTTTGATGAAAAATAAAAACAAAAGGATGTGACTTATACATCCTTTATAATGTAATATTATCTACTTCGTTACATGTGCAACTATGACTAAAGGAAAAAAGTGGACTTTGTAAGATATGGAATTGTCTCACTTTGACTGTGTAATTAGTAAAAAACAATGAGTCTCCTCCTTCAATCTACATTAGATGAATGAGTAGCTCCCAAACATGTCAGCAACATTAAAATTTTAATGTCCACATGAGTTCTCAATAATCTTTCTATATGTAGAAAAAAATAAAAGAAGTGTTCACTAGTTAATTGCCGATATTTTAGAAACTCAATGAATCTTTGTTCAGGATTACAGTAACATAAAATCGGTCACTTGGACACTCTGGTGTTACTTACACCCAAAACAATAACAACGATGACAAAAAAATGTTTTAAATCAATCTTGTGTCTATTGAGTGGAGAACAAGACAGCAACTTACCTATGCTATTGAGGCAATCATCTATGTTCCAGCTCTTCTCGGCTTCTTCCAATTGGGAGTATGTTTTGTTGTGATAAAAACACGAAATTTTGTGACCAGATAACTTTAACCACCACATCTTTATACACTAAAGTTACAATCAAGACAAAGATAAATTTGTATTTCATATTATTCATATTATTAATTTATTATTTGTAAGAAAATAACAATGGTGTTAACTAAATACAAAATTACCCTAGACTATAAAATTTGTAAATAATGATAGTTTGTAGATAAATTAAAAATGAGGTTCATTGGATCCACTTCTGGACCGTGTACAAATAAACCGTAACCACTTAAAAAATATATTTATGAACATTTCTCTGTAAATACAAGTACTTTTGTAAATATTTCCTTCGCCCTTTCTAATTTTGCGCCCTTATGATTCGTGCCCCCTAAGCAGTTTGCTAAAACTGCTCTACGGTAGCTACGCCTCTGATGTATATGTCGTAGGTTAATTGAGAAATCCCGCTCTTTGCAAACAGCCTAGGCTCTTTGCAAAGAGCCGGGCTAATTGGAGAATCCATCTCCCTTTTTCCAATTAGTCTGATATTTTTCAGGCTTATTGCAAAGAGCCTAGAAAGCGTTAGGCTAATTGAAAAATGACTACTTACTATCCGATCGGGTGATATTTTTAGCTCACAGGCTATCAAAGCCTGAGAGCTTACGTGCCTGCCGATTCTGTATGTACGTGTGTACGTACGTACGTACGTATGTACGTAACGCGATAACTCTTGATAGAAAAATCCGATTTGCTTAAATTTTTTTTTTCTAGGTTCATTCTGATAAGGTGCTTTCCTGATTAGTTTTTGGGGTTCATTGGTTAAGGATAAAGGGGAAAAAGGGGGGCTAGTCCCCCCCCCTCCCTTAATTGATATAAATGGGTTTTTCATGCAGAAATATTCGATTTGCTCCAAATTTGGTATACCGGTTTATTGTGTTAAGGAGCTTCCCTGATTAGATATGGAAGCTCATTATTTAAGTATAAAGGGGAAAAAGGGGGGCTAGTCCCCCCCCCTTAATTGATATAAATGGGTTTTTCATGAAGAAATATTCGATTTGCTCCAAATTTGGTATACCGGTTTATTAAGTTAAGGAGCTTCCTTGATTAGATTTGGAGGTTCATTAGTTACATATAAAGGGAGGAAAGGGGGCTATCCCCCTGTAATTTAGATAAATGGGTTTTTCAGGCAGAAATATGCGATTTGCTATAAAATTGTTATATCGGTTAATTATGTTAAGCAGCTTCCCTGATTACATTTGGAAGGTCATTATTATGTATAAAGGGGGGAAAGAGGGACAATTGCCTCTCCCCTTAATTTAGGTAAATGGGTTTTTAATGCAAAATTATTCGATTTGCTCCAAATTTTGTTTACCGGTTTATTATGTTAAGGAGCTTCCCTGATTAGATTTGGAGTTTCATTAGTTAAGTATAAAGGGAGGAAAGGGGGGGGGGTAGGCCCCACCCCCCTTAATTTAGATAAATGTGTTTTTCATGCAGAGTTATTCGATTTGTTCTAAATTTCGTATAACGGTTTATTATGTTAAAGAGCTTCCCTGATTAGATTTGGAGGTTCATTAGTTAAGTATAAAGGGAGGAAGCGGGGGCTAGACCCCCCCCCCTTAATTTAGATAAATGGGTTTTTCATGCAGAGTTATTCGATTTGCTCCAAATTTCGTATACCTGTTTATTATGTTAAGGAGCTGCCTGGATTAGATTTGGAGATTTATTGGTTAAGTATAAAGGAGTTACAGGGGCTAGTGTCCCCTTAATTTAGATAAATGGGTTTTTCATACAGAATTATTCGATTTGCTTCAAATTTGATATACCAGTTTATTACGATATGGCTTCCTTCATTTGATTTGGAGGTTCATTGGTTAAGTATAAAAGGGGGGGGGGGAGTGAGGCAATTGACCCTCCCTTTAATGTAGATAAATGGGTTTCCATGCAGAATTATCTAATTTAGTTTAATTTTTGTTCTAGGTTCATTCTAATAAGGAGCTTTTCTGATTAGATTTGAAAGTTCATTGGTTCATTATAAAGGGAGAAATGGGGGAGCTAATACCCCCTTTAATTTAGTGAAATGGTTTTTCATGCAGAATTATCTGATTTGCTTCAAATTTAGTACACCAGTTTATTATGTTAAGTAGCTTCCCTGATTAGATTTGGAGGTTCTTTGGTTAAGTAGAAAGGGGGGCAACGGGGACTAATCCCTTCATTTATTTTTCGAGGGGCATTATTCTTTGAAATAAGAGTATAATATACAATTAGTGTGAATAGCCTGTGAGCTCAATGCCATCAGTTTAACTGGGCAATTTTCTATTTATTAGGTTTATTAACGCATAACCCTACCCAAACCAGAAAAATAAATTACAACAGACCATACCCCGATCCAAGCAAGACAAAATAATTTCAGTCTACATGCAACCCGACCCGAGCCTCCATTTGAAAAAACCCGAAATCCCGAACAAAATCTGATAACCGACAAAAATATTCCAAAGATCCATAATCGGATCCGAACAAGACAAATTAGTTTCCGTGGACACGCAACGCTACCAGAACCTAAAAATTCCATTCGAAGTCAACCTGAAACCCGTCCCGAACCAAATCTTAACCGATAAAAATTTTTCCAAAGAACTATAACCCGATGCAAGCCAGCCAAAATAATCTCCGTCCACCGGCAACCCGATCCGAACCTGAAAGTTCTAATTGAACTCAATCCGAACCTGGTTGAGTCGGTTTTCGGGTTGACTTCAAATGGAACCTTCAAGTTCGGATCCAGTTGAAAAAAAATTAAACTAAATTAGATAATTCTGCATGAAAACCCATTTATCTAAATTAAGGGGAGGGGCAATAGCCCCCCTTTCCCCCTTTTTATACTTAACCAATGAACCTCCAAATCAAATGAAATAAGCCATATCGTAATAAACTGGTACATCAAATTTGATGCAAATCGAATAATTCTGTATGAAAAACTCATTTATCTAAATTAAGGGGACACTAGCCCCTAACTCTCCTTTATACTTAACCAATAAATCTCCAAATCTAATCAAGGCAGCTCCTTAACATAATAAACCGGTATACGAAATTTGGAGCGAATCGAATAACTCTGCATGAAAAACACATTTATCTAAATTAAGGGGGAGGGGGCCCAGCCCCCCCCCCCTTTCCTCCCTTTATATTTAACTAATGAAACTCCAAATCTAATCAGGGAAGCTCCTTAACATAATAAACCGGTATACGAAATTTGGAGCAAATCGAATAACTCTGCATGAAAAACCCATTTATCTAATTTAAGGCCTTTATACTTAACTAATGAACTTCCAAATCTAATCAAGGAAGCTCCTTAACATAATAAACCGGTATACTAAATTTGGAGCAAATCGATTAATTTTGCATTAAAAACCCATTTACCTAAATTAAGGGGAGGGGGGGGGCTAGCCCCCCCTTTCCTCCCTTCATACTTAACTAATGAACCTCCAAATCTGATCAAGCCAACTCCTTAACATAATAAACCAGTATACCAGATTTGAGCTAATCGAATAATTCTACGTGAAAAACGCATTTATCTAAATTAAGGGGAGAGTAATTGTCCCCCTTGTGAAGGCGCCTACCTTCACATATTAATATTAAGACCTTTTCTCTTTCCCCCCTTTAAAATTACATTTTTTAAAATTCTTAAATTTAATTATCTGTCTGCATTCGGATTCAATCTGTTTTTTTGTGCTCTTTCCCTTCATAAATTAAGCATTCAATTCTCAGTCTCTTTAATATTTTCACCGCAGCGCACTGCATTTTAAAGAAAAGAAATAATTTCCTCTTCTCGCCAAGCAGCTGGATTCTAATTTTCATCCTTCTGCTTAAGTTTTGATCATATGCAGAATGTAGTCAGACAAATTACTTCTACATTTTTATCCGTTGGTCCAGATGTAAGAGATATATTAGTCATTTCAGTTATTAACCCTGTCTTTATTTTGTTTTGTTTATTAAAGGGCGCTTTGGCCGCTTCAATCCCATGAGAACTTTAGCAACCCCTATAGAATGTCTTTCGTGGTTTGTGAGCTAGAATTCCTACGCAGCCATTGGCGTTAAATATTTCTTATCACTCTGTTACATCCCCCATTCAATTTCAATTATCGTACTTTGACCGCATGTCTTTTACTCTTTAATCTCGCCATATAGTATATGTATTTGGCGAAATTGTGTACGTACGCTTGCCAACACTCGAGATTTCGAGAAAGTGTAATTTTTGAGGCAGACTAGCTTCTGAACTTGCATGATGTGAATAAAAAAAAATGTAACTCTTCGCTCCCTTCTCCAACATTGGCCGTGTAATTCTCGGCGGTGGTGGAAACGATCCCGGTGCACAATAAAGACCTTCAGTAAATTTCTGCCTTCTATTATCTCAGCAGTTCCTTGCCTCCTTCTTAAAATAATTAACAATTGATTTTTTTGTCTTAGAGTCAATATTGAAGCTTAGCAAAATGAACCACGTGTGCAACAACAAGTAACAACTTTACACCCCTTTCCCCCTCTTTTTACATAATAATGATCTTCCAAATGTAATCAGGGAAGCTGCTTAATATAATTAACCGGTATACCAAATTTATTGCAAATCGCATATTTCTGCATGAAAAACCCATTTATCTAAATTACGGGGGGGGGGGGGGGTAGCCCCCCCTTTCCTCCCTTTATATGTAACTAATGAACCTCCAAATCTAATCAAGGCAGCTCCTTCACTTAGTAAACCGGTTTACCAAATTTGGAGCAAATCGAATAATTCATCATGAAAAACCGATTTATCTAAATTAAGGGGGTAGCCCCCTTTCTCCCCTTTATACTTAAATAATGAGCTTCCAAATCTAATCAGGGAAGCTCCTTAACACAATAAACCGGTATACTAAATTTGGAGCAAATCGAATATTTCTGCATGAAAAACACATTTATATAAATTAAGAAGGTACTAGTCCCCTTTCCTCCCTTTATCCTTAACCAATGAACCCCAAAAACTAATCAGGGAAGCACCTCATCAGAATGAACCTAGAAAAAAAAATTTGAAGCAAATCGGATATTTCTATCAAGAGTTATCGCGTTACGTACATACAGAATCGGCGGGAACATAAGCTCTCAGGCTTTGATAGCCTGTGAGCTAAAAATATCACCCTGATCGGATAATAAGTGGTCATTTTTGAATTAGCCTAACGCTTTCTAGGCTCTTTGCAATAAGCCTGAAAAATATCAGGCTAATTGTAAAAAGGGAGATGGATTCTCCAATTAGTCCGGCTCTTTGCAAAGAGCCTAGGCTGTTTGCAAAGAGCCGGATTTCTCTATTAGCCTACGACATATATACAGATAATAAATGATATATAAATATAAGCTAAAATAAAAATAATTTAACCAAAGATAATATTTTTTATTCTGTTCGTTTAAAAGAACATATATCGGAAAAATAAATGAAGCAAATAGCATTATTCGAGATATTACATATTTATTGATGAGATTTTTTAATTATGAAGATGCTCAAAATGGGAAGCAATGAAGTTTATTACCTTTTCTTTTGGACAAAAGTTTTGTGAAAATCGTATGCAAAGATTCCTGTTTTATTATTCACGGTATTTTAAATCTTTTGTGAAAACAAAAGCAAGCATAATGAAATTGCTTAGTATCTATGCTGATTAGTTCCTTTCACATTGATGTTAATCATAAATACGAGGCAGAATACCGATGCTTTTATTTATGTTTCTGCTATATGAAAAGTTACAGGAAATATGACTTTCGGAAATTAAAGCTAAGGAAATATTACCCCTATTTAACAATGATATAATGGTTCCATTTCCTTGTCTTTATTTCACAAACAAAATATATGCACAATATCAGGAAATTTAGCTTTACGTAAGAATATCCAGGTGTGGTCAAAACACACAGCTGGAAAGAATGAAATTATTATCCTTTATGTGCAACGTAGATTTTCCTAAGTTATGAAAACAAACGAGCAATAGAAAATCATTTCGAAGGAGCAGATGATGTTAAGTACAAGACGGGGTTTATATTATAAAAATAAATTCTCAAGACTTACAATTGACTTACTTATGTTTGTGATTATCATAGTTGAATTAATATTTGTTTAATAAAAACATTTAAAATTCAACATTTCATTAATGAAATGAGATTTTTGGAGCTCAAAGTTTAGATTTCAAGAAATACAACTTAACCCTTAAATGCATAGTGTAACTCAGGAGTTACATGATCTCTTTTTGCGATTTGGCCCTTTCTATTGGTCTTTTGGTGAATTATTATGTGTTAGGGGTCATCCATATATGATGCCACACTTTTTTTCAATATTTCTGACCCCCTCCCCCCCATTTGTCCCAAAGTGTCACACTTCACCATACCCCCTCCCCCCCCCTCTTCTCACATGTCACGCTATATTACATAAACATATACTTGCAGTTCAAATTCAAAGTACTATGTTATAGATCATATTTCAAATTTTATTTTGAAACTTTTAACTACATTTGTGAGCATAATAAAAATGATTCGTGTACTTATTTTGTATGAAATAAGATTAAGATTTACAACAAAAAACATAATTAATATACAATAATATGAAATACTAATTGAAAGAACAATTAAAAACAGTAGTATTTTGGAATTTGAAATGGAATTTAATATATTTGGCTTTAAATGTTGTCTTTACTGTATGAACACAAAATACTTTAATTTCAAAATAACTTAGAAATTTAATCTGCTGATTTTTAATGTTTTTATTTTATCCAAAATGTGTGATGTCACACTTCGTCTTACCCCCTTCCACCCCCTTGTCACAAACTGTGAAGATTTCATGAACCCCCCTCCCCCCCCTCCAAGCGTGACATCATTTGTGGATGGCCTCTTACTTACGTGTGATAACATGCATTTAAGGTCGTGAAGTCTGTATCTGTTTTCTGATTTGTTATCACGAAGATGTTATAACATCTTTTGCTGATACTGTTTGCAATATGCTAGACTGGCGTTTTTTCTATCTTTATAAGGTAGTAATTATTAATTCTGCAAATTATTAAAAGCATTATAAAAATTATTATATCGTTGAATAGATGTTATTGTGCAATGTAAACACTGTAAAGTAAGTATATAATTTAAAATTATCATTTTTTGAGCAATTTTTGTTAACTCAGGTGTAACATTATGACATTATGTCCAATCAGTGATGTGGGAAGGGTAAATACCCAGCGGGTAGGTATTTATTTTTTTGGTATATACCTGGGTATTTACCCAACGCCTGGGTAAATACCCAAAAACTGGGTATTTTCATATTTCACTGTAAAATATCATAATCTTGAAAAAATTCTTGAAATCATAGGTTAGAATGTTTCAAATATGATAGCCGTATTCAGTTTAATTAAAGAAAAATATCAGCATGTCTGATTGAGTGACCTTGCAAATCTTTTCCATTCAGAAAATTCTGATACTTTAAGATAGCAGTCAGTTAAGCATTTTTTTTTTTTAACAAATGTAACTGATATAGTGAGAACCCTAAAACGAAGTGACCATTTAGATGCAATGTCCAATTGAATTTAAGAGGAGAAAGATAAAGAAAAAAATAATTTTTTGAAATTGGTAGGAATTATATGGGGAAGTTATTTGCAGTCTTAAACATTTAATGCTCAAGCTATTGTAAAGTTTATTTTTAATCGAAATTGTTTTTCTAAATATTTTTTTAACATAAAAAAGAGCTCTAAATTTTTGTATCATAATAACAAAGAAAGGGAATTTTTTAAATACGTAATAAAAAAGAAGATAATAAAACGCGTTTCAAAAATCTTTCTTCATCAGTTATAAAGAGACCGTTCAACGTACCAATACAAGTGCAGAAGAAAGTTTTCTATCCGTTCTGGTAGTTGTAGTATGTAATACAAGTAGGATGTGCATCATATAAATTGTAGCACTTTTTAAGGGCAAACAGCAACTTACCCCAAGAAGAAAGAAATGGTGGCATTCATACTCCTACAGTAGACAAAAAAGTAGACTATACCGTTACACAACGGTATGGAGAAATGAGTAGGAATGCTGGGATACATTAACATGCACAAAAGAGCCTATGAGACGCATTAACCCTTTAGAAAGCAATAATAAGAAGATTAACCTATAATATATAATCAACCTATATCCCAAAGAACTATAAAGGATTAAAAGCATAATAGATAATACGTTTTTATAACACATTATGGCAATTAATGAAAAAGCTTATCAGCTAAAGAAAAAAATTGTAGAGAATGTGTTTTAGATTTATATTAAAAAAAAATCAACTGTTTTTAAACCAGTTGTAGAACTGATTGAATCCTTTCAATCACACCATAAGGTATCATCTGTATAACTACTTCCTGTATATTTATTGCAAAGAAAAGGGGGGGGGGAAACATTCAAGAAAAAAATTATTATAGTTTTCTCCATCTTCCAATAAATATTTTAAATCTAGTAATGGAAGAAGGTACAGTTGGCCCCCCAAAAAAGCAATTTTAGTGTCCAAATTGCCAGAGAAATAAAACAGTCATTTCACTGCAAATTATGACTTTTTCAAATTATGTTTACAAAAAAAAAAAAAAAAAAAAGTAAAAATGTTAAGGGTCATTTTCTATAGGGTAACTCCGGGAGAGTCGCCGCATACGGGATAGATGCCGCACTCCTTGTATTTCTTGTAATTATCGATAAATGGTCGTCAAACGCACAATATAGGTGCGCAATGAAATTACTTTAACCAGTGTATAGCGTGAATCCCATTTCGATGTTTACTTGTAGAAGTACAATCCTTAATTTGACGTAAGTCATAGGCGTAACCAGCCTTTTGAACGGGGGGTGCCCAGACTTTTTAACCAGAATATGTTGGATACAAACAATATCTTATATAGTAAAACCTGCTAAAGCGGAACCCCATTAAACCGGCCGAATTTCCGTTTTAGACAGGTTTTCCTCTTAGAATTCATAATTGTGTGTTACTTCTTTTAAAAAGGGCTCAAACGCGATTTTTGTTTGCGTGAAGAGGTGTGAGAAAGGGTTCAAAACATCAAAATTAAATCTAATGGTAAAAAAAAAAAAGATATGTAAATCTCCTTGCAGCAGTGAAATAAGACAGTGACTAAGTGATGTCAAAAGTGTAAAACTTTTTGGCACTCTAACTTCTTACAAAGATTAAAAAACGCTTTAATCTTGCTGGAAACTTTTATAGGCACAGGGGCATTGCATGAGACGTAAACCTAGCATTATCTATGTCAAAGTCTTGTAGATGAAATTTCGCCGGATGATAAATCTCGGATAATACATGCTGTACACAAGTACATACCCACGAAAGTTTTTCAGAATGTGACTCTATGACTTCTTAGGGATCACCGGGGGAGAACCAAGAAATTTTGGAGGGAAGTGCATATAAATAATTATTATAATATTATAAATAATTACAATATTCAATAATAATTCATGTTTTAACCTCAGAATGTGTCCAATGTATTAGGTAAAGCAATACACTAAATTTTGTCAAGATGATAAAAATTATATTATCATGATGCGGCTGCAATAATAAAGATAGGTGCTTGTCTGTCTTCGTGTGTGTGTATACGCGCGAGCGCTGAACTGGGAAAAAACAATGCAGTCCTCACAGCCGCAAGATTTGACAGGAAAGTACCTGTTTGCCTGAAGTCATGCATATCGAAGACAATTTCTGGAATTTTTCAATTAATTTTTTATGCGAATTTTTTCAAATTAGTAAAAGAGAATTCGATTTATATATTTTATCCAGTAAATTTCTTCGTCTTCTTTTCAATAAATTACGAGATTCTTAGAGCGATTTTTCAATTTGTAACAATTTTTTAATGTTACTTTTAGAGGGTTTTTTTCGCGTTCCTAAAAGAAATCCGATTTTAAATATTATACCCAATTAGTTAATTTCGTTCCCTGCTGTCCTTTAATCTTTTCCGAATTTTTAATGCGATTTATAACGGGGTTTTTTTGCACGTTGAGGCGAGTTTTTGACTTTTTTTTTAAACATAAAAAAACCCTCCGGTAATTTTTGCAGTTGCCGTGATTAAATTCAAATTGAAAGAATGTCAAATCAGTTCTCATAAGAAAGCTGAAAATTTAATATGGCTCGGAAAAAAAATCGCGATAATTCAGGATTCGTTTGTTTCGAGACGGAAGTGGTCGTAGCTTGGTCGGGGGTACGTTGCCAAATGCAGTTTCCCCCCCCCCCCCAACCCAATCCTAGATTTCTTTAATTCTATGTTCGTTTAAAAAAAGCAACCAGCAAAACTCTACTAGAAATGAAGTTTTCTTTGAGGGGCAGAGTTTGAAATAAAGTTCGGGATTGCGTGATTTGTGCACAGAAAAGGAAAGATCCGTATAATAAAAAATGCTGTGCAGTATTTCCGCCCTTAAAATTCTTTCACAGATCTGTGATTCTTCAGTGAGTATTTAAAAAAAAATTAAGTCCGCGATTTTTATTTCTTTTGTGGAATCAATTAAAATCAATTCGTGACTCGATCCCGGAAAAATTTAAGAATTTCTTCAAACGAGCGTGAAAAATATCGTGAATTTCGATAAAAGAGTGTAGAAAGAAATCGCGAATTTCGTCAAAGATTGCGCAAAAAAATCAAGAATTTCGATAAATGATTGACGAGAAAATGTTGTAAATTTCCTCAAAAAGTCGCGGAAAAGAGCAGAGGATTTTGTTAATTGGTACGGAAAGATATCGAAAATTTTCTCGATCGGTAGCACAAAACTATCGCGAATTTCGACAAATGATCCCTGTAAAAAAATCAATTTCGTGAATAGGCCGAAAAAAAAATTCGTCAAAGGATCCCGGTGAAAAAGAGAATTTCGTCGAAGGAGCGCAGAAAGAAAATGCGAATTTCGTCAAAAGATCGCGGAAAGAAAAAGCGAATTTTTTCAAAAGATCGTGTAAAGAAAACACGAATTTCATCGAAGGATCGTGCTAAAGACATCCCAATTTCGTCAAAATATCGCGGTAAAAAATGCGAATTTCATCAAAGGATCGTGGTGAAAAACACGAATTTTGTCAAAGGTTAGTGTTGGAAAGTGCGGATTTCGACAATAAATCGCGTAGTAAGACGTGAATTTCGTCAAATGATTTTGGGAAAAATTGTAAATATCATGTAATGATCGCAGGATAAAGTCGCGACTTTCATCAAAATTTAAAGTACTGGGCTAAATCATTGAAACCGGGTCCTTTTCCTAGTTTCAAAAGAACTCTGCGAAACGAGAAGAAACTCCAAAAATCACGTTAAAATTTTCAGAGGAAAAAAATTACTGTATTGACTTGAAAGACTGCAACCATATTCCTTTTACGAATGTCAAAATATGGTCGCGAAACACGAAATTCAACCAACCAACCAACTTCAGATTAATTTTAATTTTCTGTGTTTCTCATTTGATCAATTTCTCATTTTCAAAGGAGGCAGGGTCTGTGCACCCCCATCTTTCCCCCGGCTAATCGCCTTTTACAATTACTATTTCACATCTGCATTCGCTTTCAAATTTTTTTGCTTCATTCTAGACTTTAGACTGCGAAATCAAAGAGACAAATAATTTCTGTTTCTACCCTCGTCAAGAACTTGCGTTAATTTCTCATGAAATTGCAGAAATATGCAATAAAAAGAACGGTGTTAAAAAAATCTCCCACAAAAAAAGGAAAAAAAAAAAGACTTCAAAGTGGGATTATAAAATCTGTTTTTTGGCTTACTACGACTAATACAGATTCTTGTAAATATTCTAGTTAAAAAAAAAAAATAAAATAAAAAAAATAAAGAACATAATTAAAAAAAAAAGAACGTGGAATTTTTTTTTTTTTTTTTTTTTTTTTTTTTTTTTTTTTATCACAGTTCAAAACTTAGGCTGTTAGTTATCTGACCTAAACTAATTTGCTAAACTAATTGAACTCTGCTTTCACTTTTTTTTTCTTTTGTACACTTCGATTTTTTTAAATAATTGTGCTTGAGTCTGCGTAAGCGGGGGGGGGGGGGTGCCCGGGCACCCAGGGCACCCCCCCTGGTTACGCCTATGTAAGTGCATGATTTCACTGTCCAAACTTTTAAACACGTTACGTTTAAATGCTTGTCATACACTAATTACTAAAGGCAGGCATGGTTTCGAAGTCAAAACTAAGTGTAGAGTTTGTATAGAGTACTGTGTGTATGGTTACGACATTCCCCTTAGCGTTGGCAGGTAATTGAGATAGCCGACGTCTGCACCATGTAAAATGGGATACATGCCGCACTGCTATTCCGGTATACATGCCGCAGTTTCTTTTGTACGAGATGGTTAAGTGTTATTAACTTTTCCTTTTCTTTTTGCACAGACTAACCATGTTAGGCATGTTATCAAGTTTACTAAAACCCAAGTAGAAAAAGGGGAAAATAAAAAGTAAAAAGGGCAAGAAAGATGCAAGTCAAGATGATAATAATGAAAAATTGGATTACGCGTAACGCAAACGTTCTTTGGAAACTACTCCAAAAAAGAGGAAGTGTAATTGGATTCGTTGCATCATGTGTTTAAATGTAGTTACATAAAGACTGTGCTTTTTCGACACTTTTTTTGTAGATTGTAGTCGAAAAAACAGGTATCTTAACCCATTCGGGACCATAGGTGCATATAAGCACCTTCATAAAGAGCTTACAAAATTTGTTTCTGGCACCAGTAAAAAAGAAAAGTAATATTTACTTTTATGATTATTTAAGTAAAGGTAACTTCTTTTTAAAAAGTATTACCAACCGAATAAAATTTGTGTAAAAGCCACCGGTCGCGATAGGGTTAACAAATATATTATGTAAAAACAATTTTACTTTTTTTTCTTTTCCCTTTCTAATACATTTATGTTACGTTGTTTCTGACATTATAATTAAAATTTAATATAAAAAAATAAGTCGATAATTTTAATAGTGAAAGTAGGCAACAATTATTAATTTGAATATACTAATACGTTTCATTGTACTCATTTAGTTTCATTTTGTTATTACATAATTAATTATAGTCCAGATATGAATATTTTTTTAAATATTTTTATTTATAATATCATTCTGTTCTTATTAGAAGCGCGGCAAAACTACCGCACAAGGGCGGCGTCTCAGACTGAATGTACGGGTGACGCGCCGCAGTGTAATGTTTTAGAAAAAAAATTGTTAAAAAATATTAATAATTTGTTTTGAATTTTTTGTCGCCCTACATGCGTTGTACATTTAACATTAAATAGCACTGCATGATTTTTTTTAAATTTTATGTCCACCATGGGACTTTATACACAAATTAAAAAAAAAAAAAGTGCGGCATAAATCCCGGAATTACCCTACTAAAATTATACGAAACTCTGAAATTTTCAATACGAGCACCTAATTCTGACATCATATTTGGCTTTTTTGTAAATTTTATCTTAGAGTATCAAATGGGAAGCCATTCGATAAAATAGCTTAGTAATTATGAAGATTAGGAGCTGCAATTTTAATATTATTATAATTAAACTTTCAAAAATCGATTTCTGTTAAAAAAAATTCATTACATTTCATTTTTATTTTTCGAAAATTAATTTTTAAAAAATCGAAAAAATTACGAATTGTAACCTATGAATATTTTTAACAAAAATAGATTTATACGGCTTCAAATATGTGAATTATAAAATTATAGTCTATTCTGAAAAGTAGTTGTGTAATTACACTTAAAAAACTATCCGTATTGTAATGCTTAAAAAAGAATTTAACATTAGCATAACTGCCAACATCTTATGCTGTTTTGTACCACAAAAATTTAATAGAGGGTTTTGCCCTTTTTAATCGGCAGATTACGACGATTAAGAATGCAAAATTTACTATTAAATTTTGTGGCACAAAAAAACGTGAGAGTTGGCAGCCATGCATTAGGAGTTCTAAATTCTAAATCTTCATAATTCCTGAACTACTTGATTAAATCGCTTGCCTTTTGGTTTCCTAAACCAAAATTTAATGACAAAGCCACACATGATGTTGTGTTTGTGTTGAAAATTTCAGAGTTTTGTACAATTTTAGTAACATGAAAGAATACGTAATTTACTATCGCATGTCTATTTTAATTGTTTTCCGGGAAATTTTGGTGAGTAGTGCATGGGGTCATCTTTTTTAAAATTTTTTCCTTTGAAAAATTGCACCTTAAAACAGTCAGATATACATGTTATTTATTTATGAAATCGATCATCATATGAAATTAGATAGCACTCATCTAAGATGGATGTAGTTATTTGCAGAAAAAAAGAGCATATCAGGGAAATAAAAGTCTCGTGAAGAAAAATTAGAGAATGTGTCCCCTTTATTGGAGCATTATCGCCATAATATATTATTGTGGTAGCGATTGGAGTATCCTATATAGTACTAATGCATTAGCTGGAGCGGTATTGCACAAATTATGTAAACAGTTACACAAATTCAATTAAAATAATTTTTTTTTATAAAATTCTTCTGAATAAATACATTATTTTTTTACACTCATCATTATAATTAAAAAAAAATTAAATTCATTATTTGAATGTAAAATGTTGAGTTTCTTTAAAATTTAAGAGTTGTAAGAAGTCTAAAGTTCTTAATTTTTCATTCTTTTTTTAGTAATCTATCATAACTAATAGCATTATAAGTTGTTTTCACAGGTAAATACCCAAAATAGGTATTTACCCGCGTATATATCCTGGGC
Source organism: Maratus speciosus (assembly GCA_963932465.1). Classification (NCBI taxonomy): domain Eukaryota; kingdom Metazoa; phylum Arthropoda; class Arachnida; order Araneae; family Salticidae; genus Maratus; species Maratus speciosus. The sequence continues at coordinate 437,118,535 of OZ010788.1, forward strand.
ATTTACCCTTGGAAATAAATACCTGGGTATTTTACATCACTGTGTCCAATAGAAACAAAAATAAATATTTTCACTATTTTTCTAGTGGATAATTAACAAAATAGACTCAAATATAATTTTTCCGAACAAAATAAAATATCATGCATTAAAGGGTTAAATAACCTCAGAATCCTCCCCCCCCCCCCCCCCCACTCTCACACCGCTCAACAACCTTTAAAACAATGTTGTTTAACGTGTTACACCTTTTCGTTATAAAGCTTTAATAATTTCAGTAAGGATAATAAAACAAAACGAAGAAGAAAAATACTTAGGATAATTATTTCGCTCTATTATACACTAAAAAAATGGGTAATAAAGGATAAATCCCCAAGTCGTGGTAAGACATAAAAGCCAATTTAATTGTCATGATTTTCCACGTTTTCTTGCGGTTGTGTGTTTAAAAAGATCTGTATCACACCCAGAGGAATTTGTATTAGCAATTCTTTATGCTACGCTTTCGCAATTCCTTTCTTTTCTTTTTTCTTTCCTTTGTTATTAGTAGAAAAATCAAATGTGTTGAAACAATCTTTTCTGAAAAACTTCTGTCTAACGAATTTCCAATTTAAATACAAAAGGAATAAAGTTACATGAAAACTTAATCATTGATTGGATAGTTTCAGAAATTTAAGAAATATATTTTTAGGAATTACTGTTTTTTTTATTTTAAAAGTACAAAAATATCAGAAAAAAATTCTAGTTGTTTCAATTTTCGCCTGTTAACAATTTCGGTATTTGGGTGTTATTTTACCCGATTTACTTATAAATGTTTCTTTTGATTTGAGATAAAATGGTTAGAAGAGGACAAGTCTATTAAAACTATTTTCTTAAGTAAACTGATTTTATCACGTATCAATGTGGATCTTTTTTTTTTTTTTACTTCTAAAAAGAAATCTGTTTCAATGAGCTTTCTTAATCAGAAATATCCAGAATATTTCTAAATAACTAAATTCCAAATTAAATTAATTGTTTGAAGCAATGTCAGAAGATACTACAATCCATTTTTTAATGAGGACCCATAAAAGATCAATTTTAACTACCTAAGGCAGGGGTCGGCAAGTAATTTTAAGTGGGGTCCGAATACTTTTGAAGCATTTTATGGAAATCCTGAGAAAAAATCACATAAGTAACACAAGTGCTTAATACTTCTAAATTTTTATTTTTACATACGCATACGCCATATATATACATACAATAGAAAATAGAAAAGTCAGGTATTAGTTCTGAAAAATTACTACGTACACAGGTAGGAGATACTAGGGAGGGTTGACCATACGGGAGGCTTGATCCACCCATCAGTTTTCATATTTAAAAGAATTTCAGAGTTTTATCAATAGGTGTCAACCAAAGCTACTGGAATGCTCAAACAACAGTTTTTGTTTAATACAGATAATCGAAATAGGTGTGAAAAAATTGATTGTGCGGCGTTTTCAACCTAAAAGTTGTGTTTTTTAGAAATATTTTGTAAGCTTTTTTCATATAAACTATATCATAGAAATTTAAGTAAGAAGGTTTTAAGTAATGCAGAAATATACATCTTTCGTTCCAGGCATAAAGATTGTACAGTCAGTTAGGCTTAACATAACAATGTGCTATTCTTTAGAAAAGGGTTATGTAAGGAGGCTTGACACAGTCAATATGAGGGAGGGTTGACCAGATACTCAAGGCGCCCTTAATTAAGTGGTTTTAGAAATCTTTTTATTATACACTGTGCATAATGAAAGTTAATGGTTATATATAAAAAAGAATGTAAATTTATTCTGTAAAGCTACAGTAAAATAGGGTGATGGAAAAGAAAATATTTAAAATTGATTAAAGAAAGATGTGAAAAATTGCTATAGTATCTACTGCATAAAAATTTTAAAGAAATATGAATGGGAAAGTTGATAGGAACTCTTTTCCATTTAAACATTTCTTACAATAGGTAAATAGAAACAATGGAAAAGACTAGTAAGTATGAGAAGAGCAGTTTTAACCCTTTTAGGAACGCGGTATGTTTATGAAACCACTTAATTTTAATTCCCAAATGCCACAATGGCACCAGAATTTTGCTAAAATCTTTTCCATTTAATATGTATGTGAAATATAGCCTTTTTCTTATTTGGAATTAAATTTGTTCGTAAATTCCGGTGCCAGTCATTTATTTCAACATTTTAGTACTAAAAGTACTTTGCCTGAAAGGGTTAAAAGATGTTAATGCTAAGTGCAGATGCGTTGCAAAAGAACATAGCATAGATCAAAAAACTTTAGGAAGGCATGTAGACAAATTTCACCAGGATGAATACAGTGAGATGAAACCAAACTGTGTGACAACTAGAGTTGTCAGGTGGAATGTCACAAAAAGTAGGACAAAGAGACAAAATAAAAAGAGGAAGAGTGGATTCTAAATCCGGACAAAATAATACATGAAACCCTATGAAAACGGAACCTGTCTCTAACGGAATATTGTCTTAATTGTTAAATTTTCGTTTTCCCTGCTATACAATTTACCTGCGCAGACAAAATCCTGTTTAAAACAAAATTTTTCTCCTCTGACTTGCGATTGCGACTAAACACGTTTGATTAAGCATCATATTTTCAAAAATGTTATTTTATAATAATTAAAGCATGTAGCATAAAGTTATTTTGCTTTTTTTAAACTGATTTTATTTCTCTTCACAAATATTTCAATATAAAACAAAGTGGGTCAAGCCTCCCATATAGGGGGTCAAATCCTCCCATATGTGAGGAGCCTTGAACCATTAATTTCTAATGATTAAAATCAATCCTTTTTCATATTTCTTATATATTACACTTATGTAGTAATTTTATTTTGATAACTGATTGCATAACAAATGAAATGATGTATAAAATTTTATTTTACGATCAATATTTAAAAAATAAAAAATCATTTTGTAAAAAGTGGGTCAACCCTCCCTAGCCTCCCCTATACGTTCTGAAAAGTTTTACATACTCTTAAAATAGAAGAGGCAAGTAATCGTTGAAAAATCAAAGCGAAAAATTAGTCTTGAGTCAGTTTTTTATAGTTTGGTTCACGTGGTGAACAACTAATGTGAAGAGTATGTTGAAGGTAGGCGTCTATTAATCTCGAACGATATTTGTTCTTCGAAAAATTCCTTTTGGAGAAAGTTGTTTCACGTATATATGTGGAGCCAAATATAGTAGACACGTTAACAGCTAGTTTTTTACAATTTTCATACTTTTCTGAGACATGTTTGCGCTCTAACGCAGCCGGCCATTCCCACCGCCGCGGATGAGCATCAACGCAGCCGGTCAATTCGGTCCCTCTCACCGCCGCGCCTGTGCTCCAACGCAGTATTTTGTGTTTCACATCATAGCAACTATGCATCACTATAAAAATTTCAAATTAATCACGCTATTATTTATAAAATATAAGAAACAACGATTGCTCAAACGTATCTATTATATGTAAATAAAAAATTATTTATTCAAATTGAAAAATTTTTGCGGTCCAGGCTTTGACCTTCCGCGGTCCGGATCTGGACTACGGTCCACCTATTGCCGACCGTGGGTCTAAGGGATCACCCCCGCCCCCGCCACACACGCAGTCTTTCTCGTTAAAAAATTACGTCGAGCTAAGGAGGCTTTTCTATAGCTTCGGTAGCTTGTTTCTTCATCTCGCTAATTGTGAGGGTAAGATCGCCCTCGTCCGGCGAAGACACTCGCGATCTAATGTTAAACCTATGGGATGGTTCTTTTCCAGTATTTCGTTTGCTTTCGATATTTTTAAATATTTTTTTCTTTTTGCATTGGATAGTTGAGCTCGATCCCTACATCTGCCCTTTTTTACTTTTCCGATTTTGGTTGCAGATTTTTTTAACTCTCCCTTAAGATTACGGACTTTTACTTAAGAATGCACTTTCACTTAAGATTTCACTTTCACTTAAGATTGCACTTTCGCTTAAGGTTGCATATTATATTTTAATTTCACTTTTTTCACTTTCAAAGTACTCTCACTTTCGGAGCTGGTTCTGAAAGTAAAACTGTCATCTTAAAAAATAAAAAAATGAAAACAACCAAAATCGAAAGAGTAAAAAGAAACAGATGTAGGGATCGAGATCAGCTATAAAATGCAAAGAAAAAATATTTAAAAATACCTAAATCCAAACGAAATATTGGAAAAAAAAAAACTTTCCCACAGTAATACCATTAGCTCGCGAGTGTATTGCCCTGATGGGAAAAGACCCTTAAGACATATGTACTGACTCCGGTTACATATAACAGTTAAGAAATACGTGTACTTTTCCATCTGAATGACGCCTGTGACAATTAATTACATGAAAAAGGAGGCTATAAGTATGCATTTATGCTTAAGGGGCTACTTCACTCAAGCGAAAACCACCGCTCGCTAATGTTAATCCTTTTGGAGAAATTTTTACAAATATCTCGTTTGTATTTCCATATTTTTAAATGTTTTTTTTCATTTGATAGCTGAAGTCGATCTCTACAAAGAACTTTTTCTACCTTTTCGATTTTGCTTGAAGTATTTTTTATTTTATTTTTTTTTTCTAGTATTTGTTAACAAAATCTAAAAAGTAAAAAACTCCGTTTTTAGAGATCGCCCCCAGCTATCCAATGCAAAAAAATCATTTAAAATTATGAAAATGCAAACTTCATATTAAAAAAATTTCTCCCAGAGGATTAACATTAGCGAGCTGGTATTTTCGTGTGAGTGAAGACAGAAATATGTGAGTGTTACAGTTGCTGGTATCGTGTGAGTGTTACAGAAATATTCCACTTAAGATTGTTACATTTCAACTACTCTGAATCTATACACTGCTAAATACGGTTAATTACATGTTTGAAGAGTCGACGATAATTATGCATTTTAACGGAAGAGGAATATTCCTTGAAATACATTATGTCTTACCATAGTTCTAGTTGTTTACTGATTTTAACCAATCATTACTTTATTTAATAAAACGTAGTTAAATTAATTAAATAAATTAAGAAATTTTGCACTTCTAAAACAATTGTTATAATTAAAATATTATATTGCATCATTTGTTTAAGACAACTTACTTCTCATATACCGTAACCCAGTTTAAATTTGCTCCGTTTATGAGAGTTTATTAACTTTCCAACGTCCATAAGCAAACTTATTATTGTTTTTCTCTAAATTAAAGGATTACTTTGTATTGTTTTCATTTAAGCAGAGCCATAAAAAACAAATTTTATTAAAAAGAGCCTGTATGGTTGATAATTTGGACTTTAAGCTATGGATGATATCCGTTCCCATCACAGACCCCATCACAACAATAAAAGTACATCAAACATTCTAAATCCTAGAAATATTATTTCAAAATACATTCCGGCAAAATAAATAAATAAATAATATATATATATATAAGAAACTGCTTTTTTGACTTTGTTATTCCGAAAAAGAAGACCCAGCTCATCCTTGATTGTTTGGAGGAAGTACAAATATTTTGGAAATTTATAGTATCATATCAGAAAATTCGACTAATATGAGACTTTTTTCCTATGATTAGGTAAATTTTTCTAGATCTCAACAAAGGCGCAACAGTACACGTTCAATTAAAAACTAAGCTTAGAATTACCTTTCAAAGACATATCACCTGGGGGTTATAATGGGCATTGGCGGGTTAAATAAAACTTGTATAAGGACAAGAACAAAATGTAAAATAATTTTTTTAATAAAACTCGTATAAAGACAAGAACAAAATGTAAAGTAATTTTTTAAAATGATTTTGATACATTTTAAGGAAAAAAAGTACACAGACTTTCACCACTTTTAGAAAACTAATAATTTCACCAGTTTTAGAAAACTAATAATTTCAACACTTTCAGAAAATAATAATTTCACCCCCCTTTGGTATAATAATAAATTAAATAATATTAATAATTAATAATAAATTAAAATATTGAATAGAATAAAAACTGTTTGGAAACATTTATTAGAATAGCCGTCAAGCAACAAAGATGCTGCTTTTCATGATGCTACAAAGTCCAAAGTAACCATTAAAGGAGAGAGGTGTTTCTCGACACCGATTTGTGATGCTTTGTTTTATGACTCATACAGATAAAACCTTTTTTAAAAAAATGATATTTCTCAACTCTATAATTCAGATAAATGTGTATAGAAGTAGTAATGGAAAAGAATAAATAATTGACTTCGAATAATTCAAGACAAAAAATCCACGTTCTACTACTGATTGGAATTTTAAATTCTGGAAATAGTAACCACTATCTTAATTATGGTATAAAGAAATTTTTATAACAAATGCATAATAATTTCATTATTTTTACGCATACAGTATATCAATTTTGTCCAATCTTTTTGACTGTGGTCAGCTTATCAAGCTTTTTTCGAAAAGTAACGTTTGATTTATTTAATTTCGAAATTCTACAATTAAATAAGGTAATAAAACTATTGGAAAACAATGGTAGCTCTGTAGCCCAAGGCCCGCAGTTTGGTCATCTTTGCCAAAAGGTGATAAAAAAATAATTTTTTTATGTGTCTCTCTATTCTAAAAAAAAGTAACTACCGCTGTCACCGCCGCCGCCGCCGCCGCCGGTTTTGAATTTTTTGTGACCGGAGGTCTTTCTTCGTTAATATTAAGAAAAATAATGCATACAAAAATATGAAAATCGGTAGTATTATACAAAAATGTTTGATAAACACGCTGATGCAGACAGTTTTCAAATCGAAGAATTATTTTAAGAGATATTTAATGCTAAAGTTGGACAAAATCGTTCCACTAAAAAAGTTTTATAGGAGCAAAAACTATGCATCGGAATTTAATAATTTTTAGATCATTTTATACGTTATAATTTCCCGGTGTGCAGAATTAATTTATTTTTTTAATTTGACTCATTTTTCGAGGTTTCATTTCTATTTTAAATTCAAATTTTCAGCATTTCGAGAGATATTTTTTTCTTACTAGGGGGCTCGGCCCCCTACGAGCTACGCTCGCCAACCCCCGCCCAGACACCGCAGACTCTAAATGCACGCTAATTTGATCGGCTTTAAAAAGATTTCGAAAGATTGAATTATAATGTAAAAAGCAGTGGCGATCTCCCTATAAACGAATTTCTATTCATTTGTCTTTGATTGGGGAATTTTAACGCCAAATCCGCTGCGGTACTGCTTGATTATCTCGTCGACCAATTTCGCCAAATTATATAAATCGCCAAACCACTCGCCAAATTATACAAATTGACATAATTTTTTATTTTAAATAACAATAGAACAAATAAATTCGTACAACATTAATAAAAATACAAATAAAACGTCGAATAAAAATAACTTGATGACGTAGATACGTGTAACAACATTTCAAAATAAGCTAATATAAAAGGAATTAAGTAAACAGAGTCTTTGTCTCCTGGTATTTTTTAACAAAGCGAAAAGAAAGTTCTTTTAAATGAGACATTTTAAATTAATCGTTTTTAATCTAACGTAATTTTTACCAAGCTATTTTTTTCTCTTTTAAATATTCACGTGAAGATACTTTTGTTAGAAATGAAATATTATTTGCGCTTGCCTAACAAAAATAGTTGAAAATATCCTCTCAAAATATTAAATAAATGTCTAGCGCAATTTCTAAATTTAAACTTTTTTGCAATATTATTTTGTGTTCATTTTATGTAATAACTATAATGTGACGTAAATATGACGTAATTTCTCCTACGACTTCTAACGCATGTTAATGAACTTATTATTTTACAATATCCTTTCTCTTTTAAAATTCACGTGTGTACTTTTATGACATAATTTTTAATAAATTCCTGCTTTTTATACGTAATTATTTAATTTTAACTTGAAAGTTTTTTTTCCTGTTTATAATAGTCACGTGTAAGTAAATTTTTAATTTGAAGCAAATATTACTGCTTGCTCTTTTTATACAGTTGGCAACAGTTTAAATTAGTACAATTTTCTGAAATCTGGAAATATTTCTCTAGAAATGCTGAAAATTTGAATTTAAAATAGAAATAAAACCTGAAAAAATGAGTCAAAATAAAAAAATTAATGCAATCTGCACTCCGGCAAATTCTAACGCATAAAATGATCTAAAAATGATTACACTGTCATGTATAGTTTTTGCTGCTATAAAACTTTTTTAGTGGAAAGATTTTGTCCAACTTTAGCATTAAATATCTCTTAAAATAATTCTTCGATTTGAAAACTGTCTGCATCAGCATGTTTATCAAACATTTCTGTATAAAACCACCGATTTTCATATTTTTGTATGCATTATTTTTCTTAATATTAACGAAGAAAGACCTCCGGTCACAAAAAATTCAAAACCGGCGGCGGCGGTGACAGCGGTAGTTACTTTTTTTTAGAATAGAGAGATTTCAGAAAATTGTACTAATTTAACCTGTTGCCAACTTTATAAACAACGGAAATAATAATGTTTGCTTCAAATTAAAAATTTATTTACACGTGACTATTATAAACAGAAAAAAACTTTCAAATTAGAATTAAATTATTACTTATAAAAAGCAGGAACTTATTGAAAATTACTTCATCTATAATTACACATGAATTTTAACAGAGAAAGGATATTGTAAAATAATAAATTTATTAACATGCGTTAGAAGTCTTAAATAGGAGAAATTACATCACAATTACGTCACATTACAGTTATTACATAAAATGAACACAAAATAATATTGCAAAACAGTATAAATTTAAAAATAGCGCGAGACATTTACTTGATATTTTGAGATGAATTTTTCAACTATTTTTTTTTTTTTTTTTTTTTGGATAGCGCAAATAATATTTAATTTCTAATAAAAGCATTTTCACGTGAATATTAAAAAGGGAAAGAAAAGTTTGGTGAAAATTACGTCAGATTAAAAACGATATATTTAAAATGCCTTATTTAAAAGGACTTTCTTTTCGCTTTGTTAAAAAATACCGGGAGACAAAGACTCTGTTTACTTAATTCATTTTATATTAGATGATTTTGAAATGCCATTGTACCTTTTAACAGCAGCTGAGAGAAATGAATAGAAACCCGTTTATAGGGAGATCGCTTTTGTTTTTTTAATTATAATTAAATCTTCCAAAATCTTTTTAAAGCCGATCAAATTAGCGTGCTTTTAGAGACTGCAGTGTCTGAACGGGGGTTGACGAGCGTAGCTCGTAGGGGGCCGAGCCCCCTAGTCTTTGTAAAGTAATATACGGATGATGAGCATTTTGAAAAGAGAAAATACTATTTCTAGCGTAACACTACACACAGTGTCTCACAAAAGATGAGAAAAAATTTAAGTGGTGGTAGTACACACCAGAAAAAATATTTTTTTTATGCGGTAAATCAGGATTGCAATTTATTAGTTGCAAAAATAAAGGTATACATTCAATACAAGATGAATCTACATTTTCCTTTATAATTTCAGACATTAGAAGATATTTAGCGAAATTTCCAACAGTCTAACTCTACTTATGCTGTGAAGTGTGATGATATCAAGGGAAGGGCTGGAAGCGAACTGTAGTTCACTCAGTGACACTGTACACAGTATAATCTACATTATGTCTCAATGTTGTTTATTTATTCAATATGAAAATTAAAGTACTATGATACAGAAAATTAGCCACATATATGGGCGATTCTCCGATAAGTGAGGGGTTATATGCTACATTTTATCATTTATAGAATTTTCGTTAGCACAAAATGTATTCTGTAGTGCCTTTCTACGATTTCAAAAAGAGTTATAAAGAAAATAATTGTAAATTTTACTCCAATAATATTTAAAATATAAAAATTGTAAATTTTGTTCCTTGTCCTTCACTTCACGCACTGATCTTCTGGAACAAATTTAAGTGTAATGACAAACTATTTTTAGAAATTTTACTATAAGATCATTGTGCCTAAATGTGATGACGCTTAAATGCGACAATGTACTTGTGCTTAAATTCTTACAGCAAAAATCGTACATAAATGCTATAGAGCAGAAACGGCGAGCCTATGGCACGCGTGCCATAAGTGGCACGCTTCAGATTATTTTTGGCACGGTATAGATTCAAGTTTTACATCAAAATATAGTGGGATTTCACAAAATGCATTAATTTATCTAGATGTTATGTCTATCGTTATCGGAATTCGATTAGTCCGGTTTGTTTGTCATACAGACTGAAGAAACTGAAATATAACTTAACCCTTTGAGCTCGGGGGTGGGGGGGGGGGGGCGGTGAATTGCTTAAAAATATCCAAATGTCACATTGGCAACAGTATTTTACAAAGAAAAAATTAGGTTTATATATACACGAAAAAAATCATTGTGACATTTGGAGATTAAAATTACGTGGGAAGAAATTCACCCAGCAGAGCTCAAAGGGTTGATGTATCCCAATATAGTTCAATATTTGTTCGCAAACATTTAAGAATAAGAGAGAATTAGGAGGTTATTGAAAAATAAAGATTAAAAGGCATTATAATTAAAATGACGTTAATAAATCTGTAACAACTTGGAATTCGATTCCAGACACTAAGAACTGTAGGTTCTGGTGATTGCTATTATGTTAATTTTTGCTGCGAGACATTCTTTTCGGAAATAAATAACATAGAAAATTAAAGTAAAAACATCTTGCCAAATGAGTCCAATTCAACTTGCATTCTCTTAAAAATAACTAAATATGAAGCTAATATAAGTTACTTGACATCCAAGATGAGACAACAGATATAATATTTTTAAAATAAATTTTTAGAGAATAACATAAAACATTACCCATATTTTTTTAATGCTAAAAACAAATTTTAAGTAATTCATTAAGAAGAGTAAATTCATTCAGTAAGATACATTATTATTTGATCCATTAAAATATTTATTGTTGGCACGTCATGAGCTCGTCAAATACAGTTTTGGAAAAATTTGGCACGTGGATATGAAAAGGTTTGCCGTCCCTGCTATAGGGTGAGACATCCGAACTTCAGGAACAAAACGCGAAACATTTATCTACATTTAAAACGTTTTCTATTAAAAAATTCCCTTTCGTCCCCCTGACGTCGCTCATTTTATAGTGCCTCCATGTTTCCTAAATGCGATAAAAAATCCCGAAATTGGTTCAAGATTTTTTTCTGTTAACTTTAAAGATCAAATAAAATTACCGAAATCAATGACTTCAATGACTACATTTGCCAGCAAAGTTAGCTCGGGATAACGCGAAAAGTTTTCAGATTTGAGTTCTAAAGTTTACTATGCATTTAGGTAACTTCTTTTCTTAAGTGGCCTATTAGCGACAAAGATAATGTCCTAAATGCGGGGAGACTTTAGGGATATTAACTATGGTAAATTTATATGGTATTTTCATAAATTTCATTAAAATTATGTTTAAAGCAGAAATTGTGTTTAAATAAGATGTGTTGAGACAATAAATTAAGAATTTTAACATGATCCTCCAATAGTGTTTTCTTTTACTGCGTACTTAAACATGTAGTATTTGAAATGATCAAATTAGAAAAATACTCATCTTTCAAATTTTAAATTAAAAAATTACATTTTCCGATTCAGTGAGTGCACCGTAAAAAAAAAAAAAAAAAAAAAAAAAAAAAATATATATATATATATATATATATATATATATATTAACATTCAGCGTATATTTCGAGATCGTTTTCCCTTTTCATAAGTTTTTACAGCAGGAAGTTATAATTTTATTTTGTGAAATAGTCCTAGTACTCGTATGTACTGGTGGCAATTAACTCGCTAGCATGCGCATTCGCCACCAATGTATCTATTCATTCCACAGGATGTTTACAGATTTTCCAGTACAACGTTCCAGATGAATTTAGAAAATTTTTAGTTAGTTAAAAACATTTCTGACTTTTTAAAAATAAAGACACAACATGCAATGCAAACACTCCCACAGCAGACACAATTCGCGTTCCAAATGAGGTTTCACGGATTACGGGTGTGCTTTTTTCACCCGGTACCAACATACGATGAAGGACACAAGAGAAATATATATCTGAACAATGCTTCTAGTGTAAACTGGTGTGAATAAAATTTTTTATTTGTTAGTCAAATCCGGGCAAAATTATTCATCTGAAACAATTTCCAAATTTGTTAAAATTTTTAAATTTCATAAAACGAATCTGTATTTTGTAAGGCAGGGGTGGCGAACCCGTTGCCAGTGGACAAACTGCCATCACTATTTTTGAAGAGAAATTTATTTAATGACAGAAATTATGGAACTAAAATTTTAAAAAGAAAATAAACAAACATAATATTTAAGAAATGATGTAATTGTTATAAAAAAGCTTCAAAAGAATAAACGTCTTTGGAATATACGTGGAACTTTATCATTTGTTTTCAAGTCTAAAAGTTAAAATGTTTATTTGCTTTCAAATATGCTTACGATGTAATATTTTTAATCTGCTTGTGTAAAACTTCATCCCCACCAGTTCCCACTAAAAGCAACGTGGAAATATAAGTTTACATGTTCAGGTTTACATTTGCCACGTTCTGGTGTGTTCCTTGAATGTAAACGGCAACTTCCCGAGCAGTGGTTTGCTATTGCGTGTTAAAAATGTATGCTGTGTTGTCTTTGTAAGACGTTCATTTAAAAAGGACCCGTGGGAACCTCATATGGCCATTATTTTCATGGGACGTTCCTGCATTTTCACACTTTGCGGAAGCTAATCCATCTGCTGCGTTTGAAAGCCGATTGTTAAAAACAGTTTCGCGAACAATTTAAAATAATATACTATGGCTGCGAAAAGCCGTAGAGTCAACCTTTGTTGCATGGTTTAAAACTGTAGCGTATTTGGAAAAACAAAATTGGTGACTGAAAAAACAAAAGCAGCGTCAAAAAATGAAAAAGAGAAAATAATAAAAGCATAAAAAATCAAAAAGAGCAGTTCAAAAACAAAATTCGTTAGAAACCTGAAGTCAGTTACTAAAATAACCTGGAAGTAAAGTTGCAACAACCTAAACCTTAATCCATATAGATTCATACCATTTAGAAATCAAAAAGAAAAATTGAGGCCTACACGGAAGGTGAAAATCAAAAATAAGTTAAAAGCAAACTGAAAAGGAAAATATTTAGTAAAATTTGTTGTATGAGACATTCATTATTTATTTCTTGTTTTATCGGTGGTCAAATTTAAAAGCCTGTTAAATATGGATTTTGAATATGAATTCATTATTTAGGTATAATGCATTCAGGATTATGTACCGTTATGATTTTTAATTTAAATTATTAGTTTATTTAATTGTTCAATAATAAGCTATTCGACTTTGAATTTTATGTATTTTAACTCTTTATTAAGTAATTAAAATATGTATAGCAATTAAATGAATATTTTAAGATGAATTGACATGTATAAAACGCATTGTCACATTTAGGACATTGGACGTCTCATTTAGGATTTAACTGCCGTAAATGCGACAAAAATGGCCTAACTACGACAGTAGTATATTGTTGGCTTATAGTAAAAATAGCGATTCAATTTTTACGAAAGATGTTAGTTTTGAACTAAAGGCACAGTATTCAATAATTTTCAGCTTCATAAAATACGTATTTATTTAACGATATGCCAAATATACCCTAAATGCGACAAAACGATGGATAATCGCGCCTCATTTAGGCACAATGACCTTACAAAACAAAAATTTACTTTCTAAAGTATAAAACAAAGAATTTTTATTGTAAAATATAAACAGCTTTATATTTATTCTGACCATAGAAATGTTGTCCCCTAGTTTTTATGTCACTACTGCCTCCTTGTATAAAACTGCTTATGTGACCATCAAGAAGTCAGACAAAATTTGAAACACAGTTACATTTAGTAGAAGCAGCAATCTTCATTGCGGAGAAAGTCACGTGATTTAATTATCTGGACTTAAAAAAAGTTACAAGCTGCAAAATAGATAGAAAAATAAGAATATACAGTCGGACCTCGTTATCCCGACACCCGGTTTTTATTTCAATCCGCTTATGATGTCAGTTTTTCAAAGTCCCGATTTTTTGTATATGATTTTAATGTAAATAAACTCCGGATTTTACGCCGTTGAATAATTTTCAACTCCGGATATCTCGACAGTTTAGGAAAATTGACCATTTTTCATAATCCATCTTACAAGCACGGAAATTAAGCGGTAAGAAACGTCCTATCCAAACTTTTCACAAAAGTGTCTAAAATACCCATTGAGATAAATGAGAAATTTTACTTCAATTCTTTATCTCAATAAATAAACCCACACATTATGAATGGCTCCAGATAGACAAGTCAATCTACTCGAGGTCTTTTTGTTGGCGCGCTTTCTTGAGGTTACACGGCGTTTTTCATCCGACTGAAACCGAATCATTGCATTGCATTGGAATGATCAGAAATTATCTAACATCCATTTCTGAAACAACGAATATTGATTACAATTCATTGTATAATATTGAAAAAAGAATTGTAGGAAGCACATCTAGGGATAAGCAAACCTTAATTCCTCAATATTTCATGTAAAAAAAAAAAAAAAAAAGTCATCCTCATCATAAATCTGGTTTTTATAATTTTCAATCTTGTTTTTGCGTTTATTTTGTTTAATAATAATGTTTTATTTCTTAAAACTGCAATAATAGTTATGAATTTAAAATTGGTTTAAATTAATAAAAATACAGCTTTTTATAAACATATTTTCCTCCTACTCCGGTTACCACGACACTCCGCTTATTACGACATTTTTTTATGGTCTTTAGAGTGTCGGGATAACGAGGTTCAACTGTATTTATTACTTGTCACTATTGTCTCGTACTTAAATTTTACTTATTATTATTTTCCTTATTTATGTTTTTGTCATGATGTAACATACATTTGCTTAGTTCAAATTATCACATTGCAGTCTTACAACTATTAACTTTCTTAATTTTGTCCCTACAATCCCTGTCCCCTTTCAATGAAATTGCAAATTTTGCTCAACCTTCATTAGAAACATATGCACGAAAATTATTATTTTAAACTATTCAGCATATTTATTGAACTTAGTTCTGTTCGGCTTTTATTTAAATAACTTTATGATGAAATTTCTGGTTCGAATCGAATACAATAAATTATAGAAGCGAGTCAGGTAGGGATGGGTAGGCTAAATTAAAATACTGTTTAAAGTTTATGCCGGAATATCGTACGTTACTCACAACCTTATGCCATATCTATTTCTAAAAAATTTTTCGCTCAACCATATTGTGAAATTACCACACTTATTGGAGAATCGCCCATTGTGACGTTTCATCTGAGATCATGCAAAACTCAGATGATTACTTAAAGTAATAAACGCTTTTAATTGGGTCCTCCAGATGCCTAAACTATAAATTCGCATGTAAATGCCTTCACGAAATCCAGATGTAAAGTTGTAAACTGAATTTAATGATGCAAATAAATTCTCAGTATTGCTGACTGGCACTTGGAGAACTAAACATTTTTAATAAGATGAATCAGAGTACCATGTGGTTGCCGATTAAAATGGACTGAAATCTCGAAGAGAGGCCCGTGGAGATGAGATGCGTTCTTGTAGCGACCGAGGACGGTCGTTTGGACCAGCGAGGAGCGAGCAAGCTCCGACAGAATTTAAAGTTTAAGTTTTTATATGTCCTGTGTGCTGTTGTCCTGACGTGAATAAAAAAAAATTAAAAATGAACGCCAGTTCTTATGAGATCGATGTCTAAGTATAGTCCTCGATAATTTGATTTTTTTCACGTTACACCATACACATTCTATTTTTGATTGTTGGGAGTTGGACTCTTTTAAAAAATAAACAATTATCATTATTTTTTTTAAAATAAAAATTGCGAAATTTATTCGAACTTTAAGTGATAACATACAACAAAATATGTTGTCCAATTGAACGATCTTTTTTTATCTTTTATTTTTTCTTTAATCATTTCATAGTGTGTATTAAATGGAAATAATAATGCGTTTTGAAGAATGAAACATTATACTCGAAAACGGAATTATTTTAAAATCAGTGCATATAGTGAGATTTTTTTCAATATTTAATAAAAAATGTTATATTTTACGCATAACATATCGTGTTATTTGAATTTAAAATTACCTTTAGCATTTATAATATAATTTCTTCAGTCAATTGAATTGTGGAGATTGTAAAATTTGATTGATTATTGATCATAAAATTTGGCAAATATTGATGGAAAAAAAAGACTGATCAATACATATATTTCATGAAATTTCAAATGAAATAATTCATCTTATTCTACTATATTGATACGTCAAAACTTTACTTTAGAGTTTTCAGAATATGCAAATCCAAATTCTATTTTTAGATTAATGATACTGAATCAAACACTGTCTGACACTTAAGTTATAAACAGTTTAATTAATGAATTTCAAGATTTTGATTTATTTCCATTTTTTTTTTCTGATTTTAACGCCTGCAATACATCTGCTGCGGATAAGCCTTCAAGCATTTACTTTTATAATGAGATGTATTTTTTATGATAATAAATTATATGAAAGCGATGAATGAACGTACGATGAAAAGTACCATTAATGTTTACTTTTATGTTAAACTCATTGTTTCTATTGCTAAAATAGATTAAATACCAATGCAGCAAAATTTTATAAAATTTATAGTAGCAAAATTTATGTAATTATGTAAAAGTCGAAATGCAGAAATACCTAATTATTATTATGCAACGTATCATCGTAAACGAGATGATCGTAATCTGTGCGAACAAAATAAGAGAGATAACAATATTTAACATTACGAGCACTTTTTTTTAAACTAGAAAATCAGAAGTGTAATTATAAAGTGCCTCATTCTAAGCTGATCGAACCTGGATTTCGTTCGTAAGTTATGCTTTCAGCTACATTCTAAATCATGGAGCGGCTAACTCAGCGATACTCAACCTGCAGAAAATGTAGGGTTTGAATACCACATTTATAAAATTATGCAAAAAAAAAAAAAAAAAAAAAAAAAAACCGCTTAAATTAGCAAGATAACAGAAGTATTGTAAAAAACGATATAACACAATTAGTATAAATCACAATCAGGTTTCAGTAATAATAATCAGTATTAACAATATAATAAACATAAAACTTAATAATATAATAACAAAGAATTTACGAGTTTTAACAACGCCCCCTAGATATTTGAGAAAGCCTTGACACGCGTCACGAAAACGTCATACAAAGCAGGCAAAACAAAGAAAAATATCATTCATTGGCTCTTGGATCGAACCAATGAATGAATTTTTAGCGATCGACGTCACGGTTTGACGTCACGACGTACAAACCCAAGGCTAACGAAAAAGACAGTCTACCGCGGTGCATCTCACGTGTCTTTTTTTACACACCGCTAGAATGACGTGATGCTATTTTAGCACACCTTCATTGCTACATTCGAGCATCATGCGACTCCAGCGGTCTCCAGGTAACTCCAGTCTGTAGAAAAAAATATATATATATACGTGGAATGCACCGCGGTAGCCTGTCTTTCTTGTTAGCCTCGGTACAAACAAATAGCACGTGCTGCTTTGATTCCATCTCCTCGTATTACACGCCTTAAAATTGGGAATTTTTGATAAATTAACTTTGTGCTTACCTTCAATAAAATGTAGACTACACACTCTGCTGTGTTTAAGTTTTGCTTAGGTGAGATCAGATTTGTTTATGCGTGCTAACCATACATTCCGTCGTCTTTTTTTAATGTCTTCCATTTTACATCCTTTGTTTGTTATTATTCTTGAAAATCGATAAAATACTATACCCACATCTCTAACTGATCGCTTTCCACAATAAAACAGTACACATTATCATGATTTCCAACTTTAATCACATTAACGAACTATGAATTATTTTCAATTTTTGTCGCAATTTCATTCTAAGGACACTGTGAATTTTAGAACGAACCAACCAATCTACTTTTTCCCAAATTGAAAGTGTTCTTCAAATGAGACAGCAACCAAATTCGGGAAAACAGAAAGCTACAATGTTATAAATAGACCCTAGCTATCTAATGCAACAAAATCCTTTAAAAATATCGAAATGCAAAAGAGAATTTTATAAATAACGCCTCTATTGGTTTAAATTTAGCTTGTGAATACCATCGCGTGACTAGCGTAGTCTCTCAATACATTGCTTTCCTTATTAACTCCTTGCCTGTGGAATATACTTGAGAAAAACGTGCCAAAAATTGAATTTATTTTCCTCTGGACGGTTTGAATGAAATTTGGTAAGAACTGCAAAATTACAAAAATCCGCCAAGTGGCGCGAAACTGCCGAACTTTTCGCGGGAAAGTATCACCATCTATTGGGAAAATGATAAATTACATATTATGCATTGAACGAACTGAGTTCGGACTCGGGCTTCACGGAATTGCAACACCGATTTTTCTCTTGCCCGAACTTAGGTCGGGCATTCAAATTTGGCGCATTTGCGTTCGTTGCCCGAACTGAGTTCGGGTGTAACAGGCAAGGGATTAAAGGTTGAATTATAAAAGTATTTTGATTCTGTCACTTCTTTAAACTTATAAAAACCCAGACTTTTCCGAAAATTATATGTATATATATAATTATTTTTAACATTGTTCGATGAATCCTCATTTACAAATTATGATAATCATATAAGCATAGAAAAATAGAGGACAGACAAAATCTTTTGGACAGATATATTCACATGGTAATATAGCTACATACATGATACATTTTCACTAAAATATGTAAGAGTTTATATTCTGAAAATATGCCGAAGAATTAATAGAGATTGCTTTAACTGCGCTTTATGCGAAACGAGTTTTTTTTATTAATACTTCAACAGACTTTTGTTATAATTGATACAACAGCAACAAACACGATACTTAAGTACACAAAATTAATAAACGTGAATAAATTAAATAAAGTGATAGTACCTATAATAAAATTTCACATAAAAAAGCAGAAATAACTGTACTAAAATTACTTGCAGTTACATACATATGATATAAATTATTTTAAATACATTAGAAACATCTAAAAAAACATTAAAAATCCAAAACACCACAAAGCCATCACACGGCCGTCATCAGTGGATATTTAAATGTTGTTATTATTTTTCTTTGCGCTTTTTCGAGAATCGCCTAGAGGAGATCACTGTAATTTATAAGTTGCACGGCAGATAAGATGCCAGATAAAGGTTTTCAAATTTCCAACGAAATAAGTTTTCATCTATTATGCAGCAATTCTTTCCAAACTCCATGGATATCGCATGATAGTGCATCGTTACAAACTATATCTTTATTAGCAATTATTATGATAGATTCTCTTATAATGGCTTCCTTGTAATTATTTGTACAAAAAAAAAATCGATTTATTAAAATTTATTTTTATAGGTTGAGCTAATCTTGATAGTGTAGTATGGGGTCTATTTAATCTGAGATCTGCTTCATGTTCTTTAATTCTATCACGAAATATGCCGTACAACTTTTAATTACCATGATTAGTTCTAGACTATTCTCGAATAAGCGCAAAGAAAAGTGATAACAACATTTAAATACCCACTGATGACGGTCGTGTGATGGCTGAAAACGTTTTGGATTTTTAATGATTTTTAATGTATTTTTAAGATATTTCTAATCTATTTTAAATAATTTCATATTATATGTGTGCACCTGCAAGTAATTTTAATATAGTTATTTGTGCTTTTTTACACGAATTTTAATCTAATTTTAAAATTGTGTAAAAATGTTGTATAATATTCAAGTTGTATAATATTCAGTAATAAAAAAGTTGTATAATATTAAAAAAGTGAATTTAATACTAGAATTTTAACTTTCATTTAGTACCTATAACAGGGTGGCGAGTGGTCAGGGAAAAACACAGTAAAAAAAAGTGGGAACTGTCAGTATTTTATTCTAGAAAATACTTGTAATAATATAAAGGGATTAAAGAAGGGGCATTTCCCTTTAACAAAATACTGGTATTTACAACTTTCTTGACTGTGTTTTTACCTGACCACTCGCCACCCTGTATAATATTTAAAGTAAAATAGAATTGTTTATTTTGGGCAAAATATGCTTATAGTTTATTTTTATATATTTTTCAAATATGGTAATATTTTTCTGGGTTGTCATATACAGTACTTATCTTTAAGACACGGTGTTCACTCAAATGAACATAATGCACAGGATGATACAAAATGGTTTCAAAAGGCCACGTATAAACTTTAAGGGTGGTAAAGCACAGTACAATTTTTGTATAGGAAACTAACGGTTCATATATTCAGTCTAAAATATAGGGTTTGTCATTCAAATCCGAACTCTGATTTTTGTTCATAATTTTAATGAAAATATTATAATGAATTTTCTTAGAGACTTATTTTTATTTGGGTGAAATGTAACGATCTCAGTAAAAGTGGTAAATGTGTTTCCTGCACATCCAAATAGTTCTAAACTAGACAACTGTTGAATTTAGACATTTACCAAAGGAATTTCTACGCTCCAGGGAAGGGGAAGATTCCAGAAATCCAGGTGAGTAATTTGCACTTTTTGAACATTAACAAGCATAAAATCTCAAATCTTCCGGGACGGATTGTGATGTTCCGGAGAGAATACCTATTCTTGAATTCACCATTGAACTAGATGCCTCGTACTTCGGAATGTAATTGACAGTACATACGATTTCATTATCTGAAATACTGTACACTTTCGTCACTTTTCATATCATTGCATTTCACACAAGGTAGCCTGTTGAACATTTCTTTAAAATATCTGCATTTTTGTGAAAATTAGGAACCAAAGCTATGCTTGCATTAGAATGAGACGGTCTGCACTTTTATGTGAATAAATATATTTAGATTCTGATGGATTCGATACGTCTCCAGTGCAAAAATTATTTGTTGTAGATCCACCCATTAAAGTTTGTACGTGGAATTTTGAATCCTTCTATATATTATTTAATTAAGACGTAATTAAATGTTTTATCACTTACCTGATCTGTCATGCATTAAATTGAAAATCAAGTGTTTGTATAACAAGCATTTCATTATGCCCCGTGACGAAGCATAGAAAATTTTAAAAGCAATTGGAAACCGCCTAATTTTATGATTAACAGACTTAGTTCAGTTTCAATATAGCATATTTTATTTTTGAAAAAAATCTTTTATAAATAATTTTATTTTGCAAAAAATGCATGCCTTTAAGTATTTTTAACTTGTCGATTTTTTTTAATAGAAAGGCAGATATGAAATGGTTAGAATGTAATACGTTTTTAGCTTGATTACTAACATAATGCTATCACACATTATTTGCAATATTCTCTAACGGCAAATCACTGAAAGAATTAATCATAAAAAAGGAAAAAGTTTATATATTTCTAACTATGTTCTACTTTAACATTGTAAATAAAAATTGAAGGAGTTTTAAAATTTATCGCGAAAGCATAAGTGAATGTTAATGGTAAAGTATTGATCGCCATGAAAGTTCAAGAGAATTTATTATCAAATCTTTTGAAACTTTTCTTATCTAAAACTTGAGAAATGCAACTCAAGTCTTTGTATGATTTTAAATAGTTTTGAACGTGCAGTTTCTTACCACAACGAAGGCCATACAATAACCTTTTTGATAAAATCAAAGAGGGAACTGTCGTTTAAAATTGTTTTATCTTTGAACTTAAGTTTAATAGTATTTCTCGACGAAAAATCTCTTCTCGAAAATAAATGAAGTTTCTGTTTTTGGATTCATAAGATAATTCAAGATAATAAAACTGTTCTGTGAGGGTTTTTAAGAAAGTTTTTAACTATTCGTGGGGATATTTTGATTTGTTATTCAAATTACAATCCAAGTTAAAAATTCAGGACTTCCCAAAAAGGTGAAAATGCGCTTTAATTATTTACCTGTTGTAGAATAGTAACCAATGTAAATTGAAAAAGTGCGGAAAAGTACAAAATAAGATTACATTAATGAAATAGTCCTACCATTAATTTCCCAAAAGTTACGCTTTTAAAATTTTTATACGAGCTCTCTAGACAAAATTGTCCAATTAGAATTTTTTTCTTTTTGCAACAACAAGATCATTAAAGAAAGCTTAAAATATGTATTTTAAAATTTGAAGAACGTATTAAAATACATTTGCAGTTGGCGTTACGCATAAGGAAATCGATACTTACAACAATATTAATAGTATTTAACTGTAATGTATTTGCAGAAGCATTATTGGAAGAGCTTAATTAAATATTGGAAATGAGGGAAAATGCTTTGCTTTGTGAATTGCTTGTTTTTAAATTACATTTCTTGTTGCTAAAACTGCTTTTGTCTCTACATAAAGCTCTACATTTGCGATACCGATTGGTATCGCAAAGCGATTACGCGGGAGGTTAGTGAGCGTAGAGATCAAGGGGGCTGAGTCCCCTAGTCTTATTAATAAATGTTAGGTTGTTGACTTAAATAGTTTGCTATAGATGGGAATTATTTTATCTTAATTATTTTCCACTAAAAGGATTAAAATACTCTAGACTTTTGTCACAGGCAACACAAGTCAACTTGGTTTTTAATATATGGATTTTAAGTTATTGGTAATTGAATTAGAAATAATAATAAACAAAAGCCCCAACATATACAATTTTTGTCATGGTCTTGTTGATGCAAAAGAGAAAAATATAATTGAGCAATTTATTTAGGGAGGGGGTATCGTATAGAAATAGAACACGAAAGAAAAATCAATCATCAAGCTCAGATTATGAAATACTTTCCAACACATTCATATTTATGTAACAAAACTTCATTGTTTAATAAGTTGAAATAGGATGTCTAATTGAACCATTTGGAAATGCATTAATGTATTTGAAAACCCAATTTCACCAATTTCCATCTACAGACGGAAAATTATCTGAATTCTTTGAGTAGCTCTGTATATGATATATAGATTTGTATCTATAAACTACATGCATGAAAAAATTTAGTTAAGTTAAGGAAATACATGCCACAGTTTAAATTTCCCCTTAAGCAATTTCCGCTAATAAGAAGAAGGGTACGGGAATTCTTTTGTGCAACCTTATATATGAGGTATAGAATTTATACACGACGAGTAACATTCAAAACATTAGTTAAATTTAAAGCGCGAACATTAGCGAAATTAAAAACGCATTTCCAGCAATTATGGCTCAAAGACAGAACTCTAACTGATTTCTTTTGTGTGTTCCTGTGAATGAACGATAAATGCTATAGATGCCTTATTCTATAGTAATCATCTTGTAGTGAAATTCAGCGATTTATATCAATTTCGATACATTTAAAATAGCGTAAACTGTTAAAAATTTGCAGCATTCTGTCCAGTCATTTGACCGTTTTTATCGAAAGCGGTTTCATAACCGTAATTTAACACTATTCTGACCATATTATTGGCCATTTTATGGTCAGAATATAGTTAAATTACGGTTATGAAACCGTTTTTTAAAAAGCGGTAGAATGACTGGACAGAATGCTGCAAAATTGTAACAGTGTAATGTCATGAACCTTCTCACCGCCGCTCTGCAATCTGATATATCCGCACACTAAGCCGCAGGTTTCGCTGCAATAGAAGCATTATTTAAATTAATATGATTCAAGAATGTAAAATCCAGTTTAAAAAAATTAAATCATATTTAATACTCTCAAGGCTTATACGCCTATACGTAATAAAAAAATGTATACCATGTTAGAAAAAAGTTTTTAGCATTTAAAAAAATTACAGAGAAAACAACATTACAATCTTGCCCTTTTGCTCGGTGGTCTTGGGGTTACACTATAAACGATTCTCCCGCATTGACCAGAATGTAATGTAATTCTTTTAAGAGTCCTATAAATGAACTGTTAATGCAACATTTTTCATATTCAATACCGAACATGCCACGGTAAACATCATTAACATATATAAATTGCATGAAAATTCGAGTATATTTACGCGAGTTAAATGTACAGAGACAGCCAGACGGACTGAATTCATAAAGACTTTTCAACTATGTTTAAAATTCATAATCTAGGAAAATATAATCTGTAAACACGAATGGAAATTTATAATAATATTTTCCCAGTTACTCACGATTACGAAAAGCGTTTTTGATCTCTAGAAAACACAGAAACAAATATATTTTCGAGATTTAAAGAAAGATTTATAAAAGGAAAGTTTGTTTTTGCTGACCCTGATTTTCGGAAATGTTTCCGACTAGTTTTTGCACTGTATTAATCAGTTTTTTAAACTCGGGATATAGGTTTTTCGAATGCTAACCATTCTCAAGTAAACATTTTCAGGTTCAATAAACATGTTTTACGGACAAACTTGATAAATTAACATCATTAACATTAACATGAATAATATTTTTTCACTGTTGCATGTGTAAATTCATTTACAAAGCTGAAGATGTTCAGTTGAGAATTAATAGCCTCCTAAAAACCTATATTCCGGCTTGAAAAAACTGATTAGTACATTATAAAGAATACTCGAAACTTTTCCAAAAATCAGTGGCAACAAAAAAAGCTATTTTTCTATAAATGCCTCTTTAAATCTCAAAAATACATTAGTTTCTAAGTTTTCTAAAGATAAAGAATGCTTTTAGGAACCATGAATAACTCGAAAGAGGGTATTGTATACAGTGTGACTTCGAAAATCCGGCATTCAGAAATCCGGCAACTTCAAAAATCTGGCATCAAAACCATGTTTTCCCTTCCTTGTCTTTTGCAGTTAAAAATACTTTTACAGTTTTAAGTTATGGTAGACGAAAAATAGCAATTGTTTATGAATTAAAAACTTCAAGTTCGAAAGTAAAAATGCCAAAATAAAAAATAATATTTGACATTTTTTTTCATTCGTCAGAGGCGACTATTTTCTGGGAGTTGCACCTTTTCTCAGCAACGGCGTGGAGACTAGTACACAAGTTCTTTGGAATCTTTCTTGTGACGCTGTGCTAAATAGAATCGCCGATAACGCTAGTAACAGCTCCGAAGACGAAGATGAACAACAGGCAGAAAAAAAGTGTCACTAGAAAAAAGCATAAATTTGGTTGGAGAATTAATATTTTTTTAGAGAACAAGACTGTATTTCCGAAATAGAGGTTCTTTATTTGTATAAAATACAAGAAAAACTTGTTAAAGAACGGCCAAAAACATTGAAGCAAACAAAATTGACATCGGTGTTTCCGAAATTACACGAGAAGAAATAATATCAATCTTTATTAGAATTTTTTTTCTGTAACATAGAAAATATCAATTAATGTAGGGTTTTTTTTAAATTTAATTTTCTCTATTTCTTAATAATCTCACTTAATAATGAATTAAATTATGGCTAAAGGCACCATTAAGAATATAGTACTACTTTTGATATTCTTAGTTACTACTTTTGACATTTCTTCAAAAATCCGAAATTTTCAAAAATCCGGCATAGTCTCGGTCCCAATGATGCCGGATTTTTGAAGTTATACTGTATTTTCATTCGTGGTTATATTATATTTTCGAAGACTTTTTTTAAAGTGTGTATAAAAGTATAATCAGAGAAGAATCCAAAATTTTTGTCATTTCTTTTGTTTACATTTGGAGCAAGCAGATATAAAGTATATAAATTATTTATTAGAAAAATATATATTACAAATTGAAATGAGGCTAAAAATTATACTTCTGTCAATAAAATTTAGTTTGTAGAAGTTCTGAGATGTGTTTCCTTTTCATTTCTCATTTTCTATTTCAGACTGTTTTCTTTTGAATAATTTAGTGATTAATACAATATTCCTTTTACTACCTTGTAGTTTTGAAAATTTTATTTTCTGACGTCTGTCAGATGAA
Source organism: Maratus speciosus (assembly GCA_963932465.1). Lineage (NCBI taxonomy): Eukaryota > Metazoa > Arthropoda > Arachnida > Araneae > Salticidae > Maratus > Maratus speciosus. The sequence continues at coordinate 437,144,294 of OZ010788.1, forward strand.
AATAAATTTTATTATTTTAGTTCCTTCTTCAAGCACATATTCTTTAGATAAACCTTTTAGCCTTTAAAATCTATTTGAATTGAACTTTTGGCGAATTAAAGGAAAAATATTATTATTTTTTCAGCTATAATAATAAAAAAAAATTAAAATTAGTATTAGACATATAATTAGATTAATAATATATTTCTCAGCGTTTGAACACTCAGCGCTGAGCTTTATTAAAACTTATATTTTTCAAAACTTCCTTAGCTATGGAGAATAATAATACTGAATCCTAATATTTTTGATGTAGTGTGATTGTACAGTAATATGCATTTCTGGTAAAGATAAAACGATTTTTTTTGATAAATCTTTACTATTCAAAAATGATATATTTTATTTAGTAATTAATTGCAAACTTTTTAAGAGTTGCTCAGTTAGATCTCAAATTCCCCCTGCTAATGTTAAAGGTATGTGAGTGTAGTGCATTCGTAATTTTAAAATATCTCCTGAGAAAATTAATATTTTATATAATTAACGCATACAGTGCAGCCCCGATTATCCGAGGAATTGGGTGGCAAGGTCACCGCGGATAACCCGAAAAAAAAAAAAAAAACAAAAAAAAAAAACAGAAAATGGGATGGAAGAACGAAAAAAAAAAATTCAACATAAAAATTATGTTTTAGTGTACAAAAGACATAATAAAACGTTTAAAATACATACGCATGCACAGTGCAACATAAACCTTTGCTTTACGTCTAAATTACTAAAATAAAGAACAGCAAACAAGAAACAATGCCATATATATACTGTACAAAGAGTGTCGAGTTACACCTTTTTAAAAAAATCAGTCACTTGTTTTTGCTTCTTGTTTTGGAAACACCTTTTCTATCTCAAAAATGAAGCTATTTTTTATATGCTTCCCTGGAATTTATCATAATAGTCTTATTTAATTGTTAAATATTTTAATTATTGAGTTTATGTTTTGTTAATAAAATCAAGAAAAGACATCAAGAATTTATATCTGGTATTTTAAACATGGCAACCGAATATAGAAATACTTGTGGCGACGCCATCTTGCGCGGTCAGTAAAACGAGTATCTCGCAGGAAGCGATCGAGCTAGCCTTTTGCTCGGCACGTAAGATCTCGCTTTCTGACCGTGGGTTCTCCGGTTCGATCCCTATCGGCGCCCATTTCCTGCATTGGTGACCTTGAACAAACGAGCACGCACCTTCACAAACATCATCATCTCCTTTCGAGACCAACAGATGGCAGCACTGAAAACACCCCCAGCAGCAAAGCCTGTGAAACGCTCACAGCACGCAACCAGCAATCAAAGCCTGTGAAACTATCACAGCACACAAGCAAAGCCTATGACAACTCTCATAGCACAAAGCCTGTCACGCCGCGCATCTTCGGGGGCACACACATGCGCACGGCAGCACGACAGCATCACTTGGAAACCGCCAACGCAACACGAGTGCACATCGCTCGTACAGCATTAACGAGATGCTCTTCTCACTGGGGGTGGAGTACTGTGGCGACGCCATCTTGCGCGGTCAGTAAAACGGGTTTCTCGCAGGAAGCGACAGAGCTAGCCTTTTGCTCGGCACGTAAGATCTCGCTTTCTGAACGTGGGTTCTCCGGTTCGATCCCTATCGCCGCCCATTTCCTGCATTGGTGACCTTGAACAAACGAGCACTCACCTTCACAAACATCATCATCTCCTTTCGAGACCAACAGATGGCAGCACTGAAAACACCCCCAGCAGCAAAGCCTGTGAAACGCTCACAGCACGCAACCAGCAATCAAAGCCTGTGAAACTATCACAGCACACAAGCAAAGCCTATGACAACTCTCATAGCACAAAGCCTGTCACGCCGCGCATCTTCGGGGGCACACACATGCGCACGGCAGCACGACAGCATCACTTGGCAACCGCCAACGCAACACGAGTGCACATCGCTCGTACAGCATTAACGAGATGCTCTTCTCACTGGGGGTGGGGTACTGTGGCGACGCCATCTTGCGCGGTCAGTAAAACGAGTTTCTCGCAGGAAGCGACAGAGCTAGCCTTTTGCTCGGCACGTAAGATCTCGCTTTCTGACCGTGGGTTCTCCGGTTCGATCCCTATCGGCGCCCATCTCCTGCATACTCTTCTATTACTTTCGAATACATGAATTTTTCTGTTTATATTTATTAATAGGGCTTATTGTATTTTCCTTGCTGTTTGCTTGAATTAACAACAACAACAAAAAAAAAAAAAAAAAAAAAAAAAAAAAAAAAAAAAAAAAAAAAAAAAAAAAAATTCGTTTTGCGGATAACCCGCACCGCGGATCATCTGCTCGCGGATAATCGGGGCTTTACTGTAGCTTCCCTTTTTTCGTGTACTGTTCTTTAAGGATGTATCTTTTTTCTTTAGTTGTCAAAATATTTCTAAAATATACATTTAATTTATCAGTTTATGTGTTAAAATCCTAGTGAAACTGAGTAAGATGTTAATACTTCAAACATAAAATTATTTATTTTAGAATACTTTTGGCAACTAACAACAAAAGAGACATTCTTTAGGAACCTTACACAGAAAAAAAGAAGATCAAAATATTAATCCCCCGAAGGAGATATTTTAAAAATACGAATGCATTACGCGCCCATAGTGTAGTATAGTTACTGATAATCTATAAATAGAGTCATAGTTATTCTATTTATGACCCGAGATTCTTTAAATATTTTCTTTTGGTACGTGAAATCTTGAAATAGAAAAAGGTTTGTCCAAATCAATTGATTTTTTTTCTAAAGACAGACATAAGATAGCTGTGTCAGAGAAATGACTGCAGTACCAGAGCGGAATCAGAACGGGGAAACATCACAAAAGTTACAAGGTCAACGGTCAAAGAGTGAATGCCTGATTATCCGCAGTAGCGATGAACAGCTGTGCCCATAAAAAAAGATGAATCAAGCCAAAAATAGAAAACCGTCTGATCTGTTATAACCCTAACAATTAACATTTGGCGTGAATTTTGAATTGCAATTCAGCCAAGCAATTTATTAATTGGCGTAAGTGAAATTTTAACGTATATATCAAACGCCAAGCGAACTTTGTGAAATTCCATAATAACGAAGATGACGAGGGCCATAAATTTTACTATTCTACATATGAGGTGCCATATAATACAGACAATAGACAGTAATATAAAGGCATGGCGTCTGCTAACGTAAACAAGTAGATCATAATTAATAGTGTATTGCAAGTGAAATAAGTAATTGTATTGACTATAATGTAAGCATTAATAATAAGTGATTACTGCCGGAAAAGGCAAATTATCAAATAATATCTTTTATTTATTCATTAAAGGAAAGAAAAGCATTCAACTACATTGTTAATGATTTTTATAATGAGAGAGTTGATTTCTCCCCCCCCCCCACACTTTTTTTGATTCATTTTGTAACTGCTAGAAATCGGCAAGGTTTTAAAGAATGACATTTATTGGCTGCTATATAGATGAAGAGAATAATATACAGGGTGTTTACAAATGAAATATACAATTTCAACATTATATTAAAGCAAAAATACAAGAAATAAGAACTTATTTTCAATGTTGATATGAAATACATATACATTTTTTAAGACGTTAGTAGATCTCGACATATCCTTCAGTTGCTCTCAAGATATCGAGATGATAGTCCAAATAAATCCATGTAAGGTTCAAAATGTCTGGTAAAACCAAAACGAAGGCTTCGCTAATGCGTTCTTTAAGCTCACGCACAGATTTTACATTTGTCTTATAAACGATATTTTTGATGAAAGCCGAAAGAAAAAAAAAAGATGTGATATCAGGAGAACATGGGGGATGAGGCAACGCGCTGTACCTCCACGCCCAATCCAATGTCCGGTGTCGATGCTTTTTCTTGTCATTGCCTTCTTCTTGTACTGTTGTCGGAATTTACTCTGAACAGTAGTTAAATATTTACATTCCGCAAAACAAAATTCATACGCTGATTTTTCGCTGCCATTTCTGCTACTTTCCGTACTGATATTTGTCATCATATGAGAGTCCCGTCTACCGTTACGATTATAAACTTTAATATTTTGTCCATCTCCTAATAAATAAAATAAGAAATTATTTTAATTGTATTTTTTTTAACGGAACATTGAGGATGTATATTTCATTTATGGGTATTCTATGGGTACATTTATGGGTACTCTATATTATGATGGAAATCAAATTTCCACTGTAAAATTAAAAAAAAAAAAAAAAAAAAAAAAAACACTACAGGCTCTCCCCGCTACACTGGTCGGTTTTTTCAAACGAACTTTAATTTTTATGATTTTACATTTTTAAGCGAAAGTATTTCCAAAACAAACCTAATGTTGTACGTCCTGCTATCTTCGGCAGCATATACCCAGGCAGTATACAGATTATCTATATTTTTAAAACTTTCCAACATAGTTGAAAAGAGTTTATGAATTCGGTTTGTCTATCCGTCTGTCCTTACTCTAACTCGCGTAAATATACTCGGATTGATTGCAATGTAATTGGTATACGCTCTTGAAATTTACCATGACATGTTCAGCATTGAAAATGAAGTGTGTAGCATTTATACTTCACTTACACTGGCATTCAAAAGTATTCCGTAACATTATGGCCTACGGGAAAAATAATTTGCTATGTATTCTAATGATGTCATACTATTTAAAACATAATAAAATGTATACACCCTATTGAGGTGTATTAGACGACGGCACTATGTTATGTGTTGCACTTACAGTACGTATACAGGGGAATTAAAAAGTATTCCGTTATATTATGGTCTATGAAGAAAAACATTTTGCGGCGTATTTTAGTGATGTTTCTCTGTAACAAAAATAATGAAAATCAATTTATGTGGTTCACTAAAATATGCTTTCTGTAGGTGGTGCAAAGCATTTATCATTTATTTACAGGGTTACATAAAACTGCTCGCAGTGTATTTTAATTATGTTGCACTTTTTCAAACATGATGAAATTGATATACGTTACTGAGGTTTACTACAACATGCCTACAGTAGAATATGATGTTCATAGCATTTAATTTAATTTACAGCGGTACATAAAACATTTCAGATACAATACTGTATACGAAGTATTGTCTATTAGGCATGATTGCTGAAAGTGCATATTCAGCTGTGGTATGCGTTTTTAAGTTTAACTAAAATTTTTCATTGTGCATGGTGTGTATAAATTCTATAGGCCATATACAAGGCTAGGCAAAGTAATTCGTAAGAATTGCTGACAATAAGCGTGAATTACTTAAATTTTTATTAAAAATTAAGTTACGCATTTTCAAGCTGAACTATATTTTGAAAAATATGTTTGTAAAATATAGACGTAATAATATACGAGGCTATGCAAAGAACTGGATATATGCACGCCTGAATTAAATTTCATCTTAACGTGTAGCGAGTATAAAAATTTGTTGCTAAAGTACAAGGCTGTACAAAAGAATGCAAGTACATTTCCGTTAATTGGTAAAAAATGCTGAAGGTGAATTTTCAACTGAATTATGCATTTTCTTACTATTTTAAATTTTAGAATACTAAAGTTCTGAGAAATTTTTAATGTAATAGTTACCAGAATTTGTATCGTATATAGGAGTACTAGTGGTATATCTATAGGAGTTCAGGAATTTCGGCTCCAAAACGCCTATAGAACAGTATGAGTTGCGTGTGTTGATCCAGCATTATTGGAGAAAAGGTCTAAGGATTCTGAAAGCTGTCGATGAGTTTGCACAATTGGACGGCTTCGAAATTTTTCCACACCCCGCCTAAAGTCCTCTTGTGGCTCCATCCAATTATGGCCTCTTTCGATCAATGCAACACTATTTTAAGGGCCGTCGATTTGAATCCCTTAATGAAGTTGAAGAAGCATGTCAAGAGTTTTTCAATTCCAAGGAGCCGCCACGGCACTTCCAGCATATCCGGAATCTGGCAGAACGATGGCAGAAAGTCGTGGGCTATGATAGTACTTTGAAGAATAGTCTTTGTTGCTTTTGTTGTTAATTTGCGCAGAATAATGTAACTTTCACAAGAACTTTTTGCTCAACCTAGTAGAATATATACAAATATACACATCATATATACAGCTGCACAAAAAAATAAGAGTACTTTTCCCGCTACGGGCGGTAATTCTTGAAATCTGGTTTTCAAAGATTTTTCTCGTTTTTTAAAATGTGTACTTATTTACTTTACCTTTTTAAACGAGAAATGCAATATTACACCATTCATTTTCTGAACCGTCATAACCATTTGCAGTCTCAATGAATTAATGGAAAATAACAGAACACAATTAATTCAGACTATTGAATTATACTCATAATATTATATTATACTCAGACTCTTATTATTGTTATCAGAATAAGATTTATGTTACGCAGAAATGGCAAAGTTACTTTTAATAATCCATTGAAATTTAATTAAGAAACTCAGCTAAATTATTTTAGAAAGCTTGAAGATGCGCATTATGAGTCTATAAATTATAACTATGGTGAATTAAAATTTTAATTGAAACTAAATCTTTAAATTTTGCAATAACTTGATGATATTTTGATTTATGAATATGAAATAACAATTAATTATCAGAATTTTAAACTTATTTTTTGGCTGGAAAGAATGATTGTATTCATTTCATTGCTATTTTTCTGTTGAAAATATGGGTCTTCGAAATGATAAAAAAAGTGCGATAGTTCATTTAACTTGTACATTTATAACACTTTGCAACATAGTTGAAAAGTACTTATGACTTCGGTTTGTCTGTCTGTCTGTTCGTCTGTCCGAGCACTAACTCTCGTAAATATATACTAATCACACTGATTTTTTTTATTTATTAACGTTTACTAGAGCACGATCTATTATGAAAATGGATTGTGTAGCATTTATAATTTATTTACAGAAACGGTCAAAATGTTCCGTTACGTTACGGTCAATGGTAAAAAATCGTTTCAAGTTCACTTTAATGATGTTAGATCATTTCAAACATAATGAAATTGATACGTATTTATAAAGTGCGCTAAAACACGTATTCTGTGGATTGTGGGGTGCAAATCCTTTATTATTGATTTACAGAGCTGACAAAAGAGTTTCATTACACAATAGTCTTCTACGGGGAAAACCTGTTTGCAGCGTATTTTAGTTCTCTTGCATTGTTTCAAGTATAATGAAACTGATATACATTATTGAGGCGTACTACAAGATACTTGTCATTAAACATGATGCGCATAGCATTTATTGTTCATTTACAGGGACGCACAAAATATTCGGATACAGAACTGTATCTGAAGTACTTTCTGTCAGCGATAATTGCTGGAAGTGCGATTCCATTTATGGTATACGTGTTTAACTAAATTTTTTTCTTATATTGTGGTGTGTATAAACCCGGTAGGTACAGATCATATACAGGGCTACACAAAAGAATTTGTAAGGAATGCGGAGTATCAGTGGCTTTTAATTGAGTTATGCACTTTCAAGTTGAACTTTAATTATTATACTACGAGATGTTTGTATAAGATAAATAAAATTATATATAGGACCACTCAAAGAACTAGATACATGAGATCCATGGGATGATAATGTCTGAAAATGTGATTTCAGTAGTTTTAGTCATGTTTTAGCGCTAATTAAATAAATTTTAGTGTTTCGGTCAGTTCCGTATCTGTTTAGGCAGTCACGTGATTTGCTCTGCTATATATATATATATGATAATTTTAAAATTTTATTATATTTACAAGAATGACAGCAATAATTGCTGCATCAAAATGCAGCGGATATTGGTCTTTTGGTAATATACAGGTGCTGCACCAAAGAATTCAAGTATGTTTCCGTATATTGGTAGAAATTGCTGAAAGTTAATTTTCAACCTATTATGATTTTTCCTACAAAACTAAGTTTTAGCAAACTATGCAAAATATATGAAAATCTGTAGATTAAATACAAGGCTGCTTAAAAGAATTGGACTACTTTTCTGGCTATGGATGTGAATTGGTGAAATCTGGTTTTCAAATGTGTTATGCCTTTCCTAAAATGTTTAGGTATTTTCTTTTACATTACTAAGCAGCGAAGTTTGTTACAGAAATCTGGAAGTGTTGGAAATGGTTTCATAATCTATGCATGATGCATGATTTGTTTCTTGTTTTAAATTAAAAACTTTTTTATGTTTGTTATGGAATAAAAAAAAATATTTTTGGGAATAGTGATATGTGTGAAATTTTTAGATTAGCTTATTTGATTATATATGCTTCTAAAATTAAAACGTTATTTATACTTTGCTACCCCTAATTTCATTATTACTAATATCATTCTTTTAAAATAGAAGAAAATGTAGTTTTAATTCTTTAATCAGAAATTTTATGCTGTTTTATTCGAAAATTACATTTTTGAGAAAAAATGGCTGACTGGCATATAAAACGCCAAGTGGCCAGCTGTGTATCTGTTTAGGGAAGTCACGTGGACACGCTTTTATATACGTATGCATGACTGTTTTAAAATTTTATCCCAATTATAATAATCACATCAATAGTTCCTTTATAAAAACTAGGATATCTTATCTGGGCCTTCCGGGTGATACAACGTAGACAAAACCATTTTTTAAAATAAAAAACTCGGAATAGATTTTTTACATGTAGTATATTTCTTTAGAAAAATCTATTTTTGCTACATCAAAAACTATTTTTGCGTGAAAAATATCATTTATACATTCAAATAAGAGCTTTAACTACATAATATGAACTTTAAAAAGTTCACCGTTTACTTAAATGGTGACAAATAATAATAAAACAGATGCTACAAGTTTAAATTGTACATTTTATTTAAATTTTCGAGTACTTTCGTTCTGCAATCCCGCAGCCATTGTCAGGGAATATTTTCATTAATTGCTGTTCCATTAATTCAAATACGTCATTTCGTTTCAAATGGGAGAGTCTATAATTCTTAGGGTAGCTGGAAGTAGAAGTAGTAGGGCTTCGGATTAAACTTGACGGTGGCTGCGAGATAGCGGATCGAAAGTACTCAGAAATTTAATTAAAATGTATATTTTTGAACATGTAGCATCTATATTATTATTATTTGTCACCTTTTAAGTAAACGGTGAACTTTTTAAAGTTCATATTATGCAGTTTGTGATTGGATTAAGGTGGAGTATTGCATTTCGTCTTATGATTTTATTTATTTAATTTTTTTAAATTTATTAAAAGCGTTACTTCCGGATTAGCCGTAACACTGTAAGCAAAATCTGACCAATTTTCCTGTAGGAATCGGAAAAATAATTGCCCTTATCGTACCGGAAAAATTTTCGATTCAGCTCGGAATAAAATCCGTAAAAAAAAGGAAATAGTCAATAAAACGGTATTTTACGGATTTTATTCCGAGCTGGGTCGGAAATTTTTCCGGAACGATAAGGGCAACTATTTTTCCGATTCCTACAGGAAAACTGGTCGTATTTTTTTACAGTGTATGCCAGAAGTTGATAGCTCAAGTAATCTCCAAACATTTGTTTTGATTCTGATTTTATTACAGTTTAAGCCTAGGATTTTTTAGCGTTTAACGTTAAATTTCTGTTTTATTTAATATTGTATTATTTATTTATTGACGAAGTTTTAATTTCGCTGTGGAATATTAGGCGAAAACAAATGCTGAACTATTTACATGGTTTTAAGCGAAAAGGTGTTATACTTCTGTGATCGACTTGTACGCGATTGAGATCTATTAAAAAAATAATGCTTAAATATAATTAAAAAAATTATGTAAAATCAGGCTTAAAAATTATTTTAAAAATCATATAAAAATAAATAAATTGCGATGCAGTTTTCAAACAGCATTCATTTGAAAGTAGATCTATTTTCCCTATTCGACGGGGCTAAAATAAAAATTATACAATTTTTAGATGTAATTATTGTTATTTTTAAATGAATAAGTGTTGAACTATTTATATTGTTTTAAATGGAAACGGGTTAATCTTCTGTGATCAACTTGCACGCTATTGAGATCTATTAAAAAAAATACTGCTTAAAAATAATTTAAAAATCATATAAAATCACGCTTGAAAATTATTTTAAAATCATAAAAAATAAGGAAATTTCGATACGGATTTCAAACAGAATTCATTTGAAAGTACATTTATTTTCGCTATTCAACGGTGCAAAAATTAAAATTATGCGATTTTTACATGTAATTACTTTCTTTTAAAAAGGAAATAAACTGATTAGGGTGGATTTCCATTGATATGACGTCAGCGTTAGTAACGGGCATATGCGGGCTTTATAATATAGATAAGAAATGCAGTATTATAATGCAACTCTTTATATCTATTCAACTAAAACTATTTAAACAACAAAGCTATCCTGGTATTACACGATTCATTTTCTGACCTGTCATAACCATTTACATTTTCAATGAATTGAATAAAAATAACAGAACACAATTACTCGAGACAATTTCTTACTTTTGCTATCAGAATAAGATTAATGTTACACAGAAATGGCGCAGTGACTTTTAATAAATCATTGAAACCTAATTAATGAGCTCAGCAAAGTTATTTAAGAGCACTTGAAGATGCGCATTATGAGACTATAAATTTTAACTATGGTGAATGAAAATTTTAATTGAAATTAATTCTTCAAATTCTGAAATCACTTGACGTTATTTTAATTTATGAATATGAAATTATCTGAATTGTAAAATAAAATGATTCTTTGACGAGTAAATACGAGCCTTCAAAATGCTAAAAATTTTATTCATGAAATTTTTATTCATTTTATTCACATGATAGTTCATGTAACTTATACAAGGTGGCCATAATTAAACTGACAGTACTCAGAGTGTTCTGTAACGCGATCTAATTGAGAGAATGATGCCAAATTTTGTAAGAAGATTAAACAAGACGGGGAACTAAGGAGTCAAAGAAAAAAAATTAGTTCCAAAAGTCACCGATACGGAATATGTGGCGCTGTGTAACATAAAAGAGAGTTTTAATGCCATATTGAGCTTGAATTAAATCGTTAAATATGCTAAATAAAAGGTAATTTTATTTCAGCATTGATTCTGCATTTTTAAAAATTCGCTTTTCTGCTACACAGCGCCACATATTCCCCTAGTGGTGAATTTTAAAACTACATTTTTTTTCGCGGAATCCTTCGCCTCCCGTCTTGTTTAATCTTGTTACAAAATTAGGCGCCATTCTCTCAATTAGAATGCGCTACATAACACATTGAGTACTGTCAGTTTAATTATGGCCACCTTGTACATTAAATAAAAAAATATTATTTATGTTTTTATGTTTGTTATGGATTCAAAAAGCTATATGGGAGAAAAAGATATAAGGGAGAAAAAGATATAAGGGAAAAGTATTAGATTAGCTCATTGAATTTATAGGATATAGAGGAAGTTCGTGTATTGAGGAATACCACTTACATTTTGATTTAAAAGTTAAAAAAAAAAAAAATAATAAAAAAAAAAATAAATGAATTTACATTAAACGTTAGTAAAGTACAAACTTTGACTATTTCTTAACAGATTTTTAATGAATTTAAAGTAGTAGAAAAATAAATACATATCAGTATTTAGATTTTAAAATAGTATTACTCTGTTCGAGTAATATGAACCAGTCGGGTAACGTGGAGTAGGTTTATTACGAATATGAAAATTGCAAGAAAAACCACAATTTGCAAGAATAAAAAAGATTATTTACTGAATAAACAGTAATACATCATCTTCAAATCATGATGTTTATTAAATTTTTTTTTAATTTTTACAAATATCACAAATGTTGTTTCGGAGCACCAGAGTTCACCTGAGACCATATCGGTCACATCAAGCATGTTATTCTCTCCTCCCCTCTTTCATCCTCAGAATATATTTTCATTTTCAAAACAGGCACTTTGCATCTTCCCTATCTGGTGTCAACCTGGTAAAAAGTTCATCTCAGATGATACGTCGGAGTAGAATGATTGTTCATCTTCACTTGACTCCTCTTGAAACAGTTGTCTAGCGTATATTCCATATATCCCGACATGCCAGCTGGAAAAAAAAATAACTTCTTCCCTCATCAACAAGTTAGCATAGAGGTAAATTGACTAACAGAGATATAAATATAATTGTTCAGCTTAATACCGAATTTGGTTAATATCAATGAGGAAAATGTTTTACAACTAATACGAATTTTATGAAATTCAGCGGCAAAAAATTGCAACAATCGAAAGTAAGACTTGATTTCACCGAGTCACTCCAACAACAGGTATCGAAACAGAATTCACCACATTGCATAATGGGTATACTGCGAAGTCTTATGGCAGTTTTGCGACTCGCTGCAATGCCCTACGGGCCAGATATTGAAGTATTCCATACTGCCCGACCATTCCACAATACCCGAACTTCCTCTCTATATTTTTAATTAAAAATATTATTAAAATTTTATTTTGTTTTAATTATTATTAATATTTACTATTTTTTAAAAATAGACAGTTTAAAAATATTAAACGTAATTTAAAAAAAGTTTATAAGATATTCGGATGCGGGAGTGGATAGGAATGTCTTGAAGAAAATGTAGTTTTAATCACAAGATCAGAATAAGTTTAATGTTACCCAAGGATCTTAAGCTGACTTTTAAATCATTTATTGAAATTTAATTAATGAATACGGCGAAGTTAATTAATATCACTTGAGGATGCGCATTATGAGTCTATAAATTTTAACCACTGTGAATTAAAGTTTTAATTGAAATTTATTCTTCAAATTCTGGAATCACTTGGTGAAATTTTGATTTATGAATATGAAATTACGCAACAATTAATTATCTGAATTTTAAAGTGAAATATTTTCTGAATAAAAAGAATAATGGTATGCATTTCATTCTAAATTATATTTTGAAATTAAAATGGTACTAAACAATAAATCATTTAATCTTTGTTTTTTTTAATCAGTATTAAAATACGATGGTATTAAATTATCTAATGCAGTGAAGAAATAGGACATGCGATTTATGCACAAGTGAGAGGAAATGTTATGTTAAATGCATTTGTAAGCAAACACATTGAATAAATTTAATGACAATTTTGTCCATTAAAAAATGTATTTTTTTCTGTCATAAAAATGGTATAAACTCAAACGATGCTCAGAATATTTTATAATACATTTTCTTAAATGCATTTTTACGAAATTGTTCTTTTTAAAATTATTTACCTCATAAAAATGTACAAATTGAAAAGTTGTTTTGAATATTATATGAAATAATTTCACAATTGTTCTTTTTATGGAATTTCTTTTATATGGTATGCTTTTCTTATGACTTAAAAAAAAAAAAAAAAAAAAAAAAGAAAAAAAAAAAAAAAAAAAGCGCATCAAATCTCGATCATTAAAACTTATAAAAAATTTAAGAAAATCTTTCTTTTTCAAAATCTTCCTTTATTAACAAAAGCTTCAGTGATAGTCGATAATTATTATTTTTGGAAAGAAAACATGACTGCAAATGCTTGAAAAAAATCAGGAAAAATACGTTTTTACACCCTTTTATTTAACTTTGTTTGTCGCCTGTCTGTCTTTGGCAAATCTTGCCATCAAATTTTGACCCCTTCCCTCAAATGGATTTTTCTCAAATGTTACACATAAATGCAGATGAAGATGCAGTTCAATCATAATGCAATATTTAAGTATTTTCAGTGTAATTTTTTATTCGGAATATGTCCCGCGGACGGAACCATATCTCACAATATAATTGGTTGTTGCTCTTGACACTGTGATAGAGTATCTTGAGGATTATCATAGTTGGCAAAAGCCCTTCTCGTGTTTAATAAAAATTTTGTTCAAGCAACGGAAAGTCTTTATTTTTCATTATTTAATTAAGTGAAAAAAATTATTTGAAATAGCAGTAACGATTTATATAATGTGAAGATTTTAGTATTTGTTATAGTGATCACGGTTTTAATGAATTTTAGAGTATAAATTGTAATATATTTCACCCAAAACAGTGCAAAATTACCAAAGTTGGTAAGACTGCTTGCTGGGAACTGAGCGAGAAACAAGTACAGTCGGACCTCGTTATCCCGACACCCGGTTTTCACGTCACTCCGCTTATCACGTCAGTTTTTCAAAGTCTCGATTTTCTGTATATGATTTTAATGTAAATAAACTCCGGATTTTACGTCGTTGAATAATTTTCAACTCCGGATATCTCGACGGTTAAGAAAAATTGTCTATTTTTCATAATCCATCTTATAAGCACAGAATATAAGCGGTAAGACATGTCTTCGCCAAACTTTTCACAAAAGTGTATAAAATACCCATTGAGATAAATGAGAAATTTTACTTCAATCCTTTATCTGGATAAATCAACCCGCACACTATGAATTACCCACTTAAGCACCAGATACACTGTAATAAAATTCGAGCAGTATTCCTGTAGGAATCGGAAAAATAGTTGCCCTTATCGTACCGGAAAATTTTCCGACCCAGCTCGGAATAAAATCCGTAAAAAAAGGAGACATTAATTAAAACGCTACTTTACGGATTTTATTCCAATTTTACGGATTGTATTCCGATTTTACTGATTTTATTCCAGCTGGGTCGGAAATTTTTCCGGTACGATAAGGGCAACTATTTTTCCGATTCCTACAGGAAATCTGGTCCTATTTTTTTTTACAGTGTGGTTTTCAGTCATAAAAAAGAATCTTTTTCCTGTTAGATTTTGTGCTGGATATATGTCTGCCTGTGTAACGTACCATAACAGCTAGAAAAGATATTAAAGTTCATTTATTCAGCCATCTGCTGCAAATAATTCAGCTGTCTAGTTTAGGGCTGTCAGTTAGATAGGTAAACAAAATTAAAGTGCCAATTCTGATGAGGGGCTTGTTATTCTTTGTTTTAAAATTTAAAATGCATTTCTCCTTAACGCAATTCTTGTCTTGTCTCAATCACTCCATATAAATTGGCATTGTAAAAGAATCACTCTTTTCCGAATTTTTATGATGTTTTCAGACTTCACAACATACTTAAATCTCATAGCTGTCTGCTTTTTAAAAACAAATATAAATAAGTATAAGTATGTGATAGAAGAATGTATTAAATTAATTTATTCGAAAATTATTGAATTAGAAGAAACGTAATAGGTACAATTTTCAAATCACATTAACCATCATAAAACCAATTTTAATTTCTTATTAAAAGGATGACTTCAAAAACATCACGGATCTTCGGGGCACTGTGCAACTTTTGTAATTTCTTTAAAACGTTTCTTGGTTTAAAATTTTTTCTAATGCTTTATGGCGTTCTTTCTGATTTCCTTCGGATTTTTGGACTTTCGGATCTGTCAGAATCAAAAATTATTAGTGAAAAAAAAAAAAAAAACATTTAAAAAAGAGCTCTACATATAATTTTTATTAATATGCTATGTATGTCATAGCTTCTAGAAAGTGAAAAATCATTTTAATGCATTTTCTGTTTCTCGTAGAAAAGCGTCTCTCTTCCCCTCTTTTTAGCATTTTTGCTCTCGTGCGTTGCTTGCCACTATTTCCTATGCAGCAACCAGTAGTACTCTGCTACTATGCTCATTGGTGAGTGGTGCCTTTATGACTAAATTTATGACTTTATAATTGAAATAGCTGGAGTCTTAATGTATCAATTAATAATTTACTGTTAGGGATACCTGGTGTCTGAATGTATAAATTTATAATTTACCAAATGGAATATTTGATGTCTTAGTGACTAAATTTATAATTTACCAATCAAGCAGAATTTCTCAGTTTTTGTACATTTCTCAAACTTTCCGAGAACTTTTCCTGAATTTAGTATATAACCTACTATATAGGGTGGTCATAAAAAAACTTCCCCGATATATGTACCCCTAGCGAGCTAACTGCCCAACCAATCGAAAGGAAATTTCAGATTTAGATATTTGAAGGTATGCGCTCGAGATCGTGAAGATTTAAAAGAATAGAGCTATCACGGTTACGGCTACAGCGAAAATTTTCGAATGGCAACACCTTTTGTTCCTGCACAAATTCATCAGCGCATTGAAAAACCATAAATGGTGTTGGAACGATACACGTATGACTAAAATTGCCGGTGTGATATCGTGGCACTCAATCTTGATTAGTTCATATGTAACGTAATATACAGTACTCCAAAACAAATGACTACATTTTTATTTTCACTATGTGTACACAAACACAACTCAAAAACACATTTTAAAACAAATCTTACAACATTATTCAGTTCACAAGCGAAAAAAAAATCGGCTACTGAAAAACATGTCTTGTAGCCACTCCTTCGTTTCTCGCATATCTAAAATGTACTCCTTAGGTACGATAGTGAAGAGAAAAAAGAGCATTGTAAAGAACCAATGATAATTCAAAGACGAGGTGAATTGACACACTTTGCATAATTCACAGGAATAGAAGTAGAAGCACCAATCATAGAACATCATATGCAAACCATTGCGTGTAGAAATTTTTTAATAACAGTGTGGGAAGATTGTTTCTTAAATCAGTTCTTTGTACGTGCCTACAAAATGATGCTTACATTAAAACAACGAGGTGAATTGATAAAGCTGTTTTATCTGTACGGGAAAAATGCAACTGAAGCAGTGCGAGTTTATCACCGAAATCATATAAGTTTCGACGAGGCCCATGTTCCGTAAAAACTGTACTCGATTTGGTGAAAAGAATTTGGAGAAACTGGATGCACATCTGATCGACCACGATCCAGACGACCATTTGTTTCTGTTGAAGTCGTTGCGGAAGCGCATAACAGGATTACTTCGGATCCATTGCATACTGCAACAGGTGATGCACGCAGTTTGGATGTATCGAAAGAAACAGTCCTCGAGATTCTGCGCACTGTTCTGTGGATATTTCCCTATCGATTCCAGCGCGTCCAGATGTTGCCACCTGCAGACGAACAACAGCGTTTGGACTTTTCTCCTTATATATGATGAAGATAACAGCTAGTCATTGCGAATATTATGGACGGATGGAGCACATTTTTCTTTAACTGGGAAAGTAAACTCCAAGAACTGCCTTCACTGGGCTGATGAAAATCTTCACGATGTGACACCAACCCCTTTACACGAAACTAAAGTGACTGTGTAGTGCGGCATCGCAAACACATTTGTTCTCAGTCCTTACTTTTTCGAGGAGGTTACTTCCACAGGTATTGAAACGTACTCCATACAAAGTGCTCGGTATACAAGAATGTTGTAGAATTACGTAATTCCAGAATTGCAGCAGCGAAATGTCGTTAATGATATTGTATGGATGCAAGATGGTGTTTCTCCACACACCGCCACATCTCTTCGACAAGTGCTGCAACAGCACTTTGATGATAGAATCATCTCTCGTAAGTTTGCATTTTCGTGGCCACCATGTTCCCCGACCTCACTCGAATGGATTTCTGGTTCTGGGGTTATCTGAAATCGATGGTGTACACATCAAATCCAAGAAATCTGTCAGAATTTAAAGATGCCATAAAACGTAATGTTATACAGATTCCTTCTGCAATGTTACGTCGGCATTGTTGTCAACAGTCTCACGCATGCAATGCGTTATTGTCTGCGAAGGTGGGCGTGTTAAAAACTGCTAAATCAAATAAATGTTTTTTTTCTCTCTTCTCGCTTGTGTTGTCATTGGTCCTTTACAATGGTCTTTTTTTGCAAGTGGTTTAGGGCGGTAATTTTTATCATACGTGTATCATTACAACGCCATTTATGATTTTTCAATGCGCTGATGAATTCGCGCATGAAAGAAAAATGGGTGTTGCCATTCGAAAATTTCGAAATGTTTTCGCCGTAACCGTAACCGTGAGAGATCTATTGTTTTAAATCATCCAGATATCAAGCGCGTAATTTGAAATAAGTATAGCTAAAATTTCATTTCGATTGGTTGAGCGGTTAGGCCGCTAGGGGTACATATATCGTGGAAGTTTTTTTTATGATCACCCTGTATATATATGAAGACGTGAGTTTCAAAACTCACCTTATCCAGAAAATCCAATTTTAGGAAATCACAAACCTCTGACGCCGCCCATTGGTTATCATTGTAAACCAAGATTTTACAAAGCTAGAAATATTCGATAAAACTAGTTATTTGTAGATTATAGTGTTTTTTCGATGCAGCTTCACCAATACAATAGATTGATAGAGATAACTCGATTTTTGAAATTTTGGATAAAGCGAGTTTTGAAGCTCACGTCCTCATATGTAAAAGATAAAAAAAAACACACTTCACGTTCAAGAAAAATATCGCAGACCTTAAGTATAATGATCTATATTCATTTTGAGAAAACCAATTTTTTAAAGAAACAACCCTAAATGACTTTTTAATGATGCATGCATATCAGAATATTGGCATTTATTTATGATGTTTTTGTATTTCCTGGGAATAATCTAAAAAAATACATAATTAAGAAGTGTAATTTTAATTTTCAGTTGACTAATTTATTTATTATTGAAACATTCGTCATTTGTATAAGCAATTAAAGCGTTATATTTTCAGGAAATGCGTTTTTGATAATGTATTTATCATGCACATATCTGTAATATATTAACAAAATAGCTTTTTATTGTATGTTACTCAAACCTCTGAGTAAGATGACACACAAATGACTTAAAATCTCAAGAAATGTCGTCAGAAACGATATCATAAAGCATGAGAAACATTTTGAAAGTAAGAAATGTTTTAAAAGCATTACAAAAATAGCACCATGATCAATAAAATCTCATGCATTAATATTGCAGTTATTAACGCAAATGGAATTCTGCTTCAAATTAGGCATAACAATACTAGTATTAAAAAATGCTCTGACGAGCACCAAAAAAGGCTAATATGTTTTTAAGTATGAAAAAGGGTTTGACAAGTGCTTATAATTGAGCATGAAAAAAGGACAAGGTGTCCCTTCTTGGCTGCAGCTCACTGTCAATGCCAATTTTGAAAAAGTCATATTTGCGCTTTTTCCATTTAAAATAAATTCGCGGTACTTTAGTTAATCTTTCCGTTGTGCTTTACATGTTAAGTGCACTGTTGTACCGCACATGCGTCTGCAATGCAACTTTGTACAGTGCACTGTATACCATTATTTCTCTATAAATTATACTACACTGTACATTCCTATTATGCTTTTGATTTTTGAACCTCAGAGCACACTCACACTGTGCTTTTGTACTTCCGTATTAAAGGTGTATGCGTCTAATATTTGTTTATAATTTACATGCATTGCTGTACTGCATAGTACATTTTACAGCTACAGCCACTTGCACATAATTTCAACAATCAATGAATGCATTATACTGTTA
This sequence comes from Maratus speciosus, assembly GCA_963932465.1. NCBI lineage: Eukaryota > Metazoa > Arthropoda > Arachnida > Araneae > Salticidae > Maratus > Maratus speciosus. The sequence continues at coordinate 437,163,581 of OZ010788.1, forward strand.
TGCATGCACATGTGGAATTGTTTCTGTGCAGAGTGCTGCAACAGTCTGCACTGCGCTACAAATCAGTTTTCTGTATAGTTCTACACTGCAGGCGTGCTTAGTTGGCCCTGCATGAGTGTGATACGCTGCAGGAACTAAGGTTTTTGGTACTATGTTGCCTTACATTCATGTTTAATCAGGCTGCGTCTTTACTGGCTGTGTCTTTATACTACACATTTTTATCGTAACTGTGGCTGATTTTTTTTTTATATGAAAAAAACGCAAATATGATTTTTTCAAAATTGGCATTGACAGTGAGCTGCAGTCAAGAAGGGACCCCTTGTCCTTTTTCCCATCTCAATTAGAAGCACTTGTCAAACCCTTTTTCATACTTAAAAACATATTAGCCTTTTTTGGTGCTCGTCAGAGCATTTTTTAATACTAGTCATTTAAATTTTTTGATAATTATATATTGAATATAAATAAACCTGAGTTGCTTTTAGATATTCCCAATACTTTTTACTTATTTCGCACAATAATGCACTATTTAACCAAGTAATGCACACTATTTTAAGAGGTTCAAGATTTTTTAATCAAATTCACGTTATTTTTATTCATAATTTAATTTACTTGGGCTCCCTTAAATATAATTATATAATTCCTTAAACTGATATTAGTTTTTGTTGCATTAAAATATCTCAATTTGTTGATTCTCTCTAAACATGTAAACCCTATTTGTTTACAATGGAAGTCTATAGGAATTTGGCGATATATAGCCAAGTTGGTGACAAACTTGGCGGTATTTGACGACAGAACAGGGTCCCGCCTATGGTAACCCCCCTTATAGGTATGGAAATGCATTAAATGCTGTTCTATAACCAATGAGATGCATTTCATTCAAGCGTTGCCATTAAACAATTAACAAACAATCGCTATTTCTGTGACACATACGATAGCGTAATATATATATATAGATTATCATGGAAATCGAACGTTTAGGCCACATCGTATTGTTTAGCTAGGCCAGTTATACTAACATCGTTCTCATGTATTGCTACAATTTCTTTTATTGAACAGCAATTCGCTTAAACTTCTTACTACTGCTATCACTAAGCACTTTTTCATTCTTAGAAGCCACAATGAGAGCTAAAATTAGCGCAAACCTGAGTAAAAGTAAAACAAAAAGTAAATTTTTTTTTACAGTAATAAAGGTACACAAAGCACTCTGATATGCACACCTTACTCCAAACTTGACTAATAACAAAAGTTATGTGAGGGTTGCCAACTGAACTATTCGGCAGCCTTAGTCGTGAACCGAGATATTGCACGCCAACAGAGTCAAATTTTGATCACTGAAGTTGGACACAAACCGAACTGGTCATAAACAGAGGCGGTCGTGAACCGAGATTCCACTTATATTTTGACCTATGAGTTTGCAAATATGGCATTATTTATATATTCAATGGCGATGATCATTAAGCATCTTGGCGATGAAACTCACCGATTTCAAAGTAACGTTCCAAAGTGTATTTGAACCGCCACAGATGCGGTGATATACATGATACGCATTACGTTGACGCGATATTTTTCCGACGCCAATGTCATATACGCACCGGGGTACTTAACTGGCGCCAAAGTTTTGTTATTTTGCTTGATATGGTAACCCGGATGTTGTTGTTTATTTATTAATAAATTGTTATTTACTTTTATTTTCTTTTTTAAAATTATATAAATTGTTTTGTTCTATTGTTATTAATTAAACTTTTTTAAATTTCGCCAAATTGGCGTCAGAAAAAATATCGCGCCAACGTGGTGCGTATATGACATCTGTACCATATTTGGTACAACTTGATTATCCTGTCGACCAAAAAATTATCGCCAAACTATAAGATTAAATGACAATAATGTATGATAGTAAATGTTACATTCACTTGACATTAAACACCATACACGCGTTTGTTACGTCATCAAGGGATTTTTAATTCAAGTTTTGGCACAGATGTCATATACATATATGTCATATATTGGCGCAATTTTTTTTACGCCAATGTCATATACGCACCAGGTACTTAACTGGCGCCAAAGTGTCGTTATTTTGCTTGATATGGTAACACGGATATAGATGATATATTAACGAGGTTTTCGGCAAATTGGCGTCGGAAAAAATCGCACCAATATAGAGCGTATATGACATCTGTGCCCAAGTTTTTATTATTATTTTTATTAATGTTTTACTAATTTATTTATTCTACCATCATTTAAAATAAAAATTATGTCAGTTTGTATCATTTGGCGAATAGTTTGGCGAAATTGGTCGAAGGGATAATCAAGTAGTTCCGTATATTTTTGCTGTACATTTTCGACAATATCTCAAGCAAAAGTACCTCAAGTTAAACGAAACCCTAATTAATTAAGGTACAGATGTCATATACATAACGGGTTTGGCGCGGTTTTTTTCTGACGCCAATTTGACGAAAACCTCGTTTTCGAATAGCAGTTACATACATATTTTTAAATTACTTTCTATTATTTTAAAAAGGAAATAACAATACATAATGAAAAGTTTAATTAATAACTATAGAACAAAACAATTTATATAATTTTAAAAAATAAAATAAAAAAATAATAAATAAACAACAATAACTCAGTTACCGTACCATGCAACATGACGCCATTAACGCGCCAGTTATGTACTCTGGTGCGTATATGGCATCTCTTCCTTATTTAAAATAGATGGAATGCTATTTTTTAAGGTATGCTTAGTATGTGAAGTATTTATATTACTTACTGCATACCTATCGCTTGTGTAAGTCAGGATGTTATGATGATAATTTAAAAAAAACTTACATTTAGCTCCTGAACAGAAGCTTGGGATTTACCCTGTTTTTTTTTTCCCTATCAACTCGTTTGTGCTCCTTTGTGTCTATTACTCCAGTTCAAAATATTAACCAAGAAAGTTTATACATATATTTATGAAAATTATGCATTATCTGCTTAGGTTGACGTCGGTTTCAAAAATACAAAAATTTATCAGTTGAATTTCAGTTTTTATTGACTTATAAAAACAAAAGTACACGTGTTATCCTTTTTTTTAAATTATTGTACTGCTTTTTAGGGAGTGGCAACACGAAAGAAATTATTGAATTAGAAAATTAAAAAATGAAAAGGAGAGATTGCTATAATAATTTTATGGAGACATTATAAAAGACAAATTTGATTTTCTCAGCGACCGTCAAACATACAAAGATGAAAAAAAATCTGTTTTAAGTCTGAACAAGAGGATCAAAATAAAACAAAAACGAAGTTAATCCACCCACTGGAACGTTAGCTACACTATGTTGAATTTTGTGTCTTCATTTTTTCGTTTAAGGTTAAGTAAAAAACTACTGAAAGCTACAGTAATTTTTTTAATGGTATCAGTTTATTCGTCTCGTCGAGTTCTATCTTTCAAAAGAAAAATCATTGTCGTATGTCAACTGGTTCGCCAGAAATTTAAGAAAGTCGTTTGCATTTTCTATTTCTTAATCATATTATAGCTTAACGCTGCCGCGTTTGCTATGATATAGCTTAACGCTGCCGCGTTTGCTATGATAATTTCAGCACAAACGGTTAAAAACAATTTAAACCGTCCTTTTGTAACAGAAATAAAAAAATTTTATGATAATGTAATGTGATTTGAAAACTGTACCTATGAAGTTCCTTCTAATTTGATGATTTTCAAATAAATTAATTCAATACATTTATCTTTCATATATTTATTTATACGAGTTTTTAAAAACCAGACAGCTGTGAAATTTATTTTGTTACGTCTCGTGTATCTATTTGAAGAATTACATGTATCTGATGCACCCTCTTTTTTACCCGACAACCAAGAAGGGTTATGTGTTTCACGCGTATCTGGGTATGCGGATTTCTTTTTACCCTCGAAACATCCGAACGGCTGGATGGATTTTAATGAATGAGATCTCTATCGATTCGTCTTAACCGTCCGATGGTTATAGGTTAGGTTTTGTTTGTATAAATTAAAAATGACGGACGTAAAATACAAAATGCCGGTAGAGACGAAAAAAAAAATTTAGGCACCCTATTGAGTGGCATATCATTGGATAGGTCTATCAAAATGAAGACGATGTTTCATTGACTATTTTACAGTCAGAAGCTCCGTTTAAATAATACACAACCTAGAAGTTGTGTAGGTAGGATCTCTAACTTTACTGCAACTCTAACCATCCTAGACATCCATAGGCCTCATCAAAACAGTGTTTATAGGTAGGAACTGACAATTAAACACAACTTAAAAGTCACCAATACAAGTAAATAAAAAAAAAGGTCAGTAATATAAAAATAGTTGCTCATTGACTAGAAATAAATAATTAGTTCGCTTTTTACGCAGTCGGATTTTTTGATTTTTTAAGTTTAATTTTTATTATTTACCTATAAGAATGCAAAAATGAAACGACAGAAAACAACAATTGTATACAAACAAACGATTACTATTTTATATTTAACGTAAACTTTACAGGTAACAAGTTTTTAAATGTAATGGTTACATTTGTTACTCTTGTACATTTCTTCAACATTTAGAATTAACATGATCAGATAGGGAAGTAAGTCGTCTTCAACTGTTACTGTTTATGTTATTTTTAGAATAGCTAGTGATGGAAAAATATTTTCACGGACAGATTTAGCTGAAGTTTGTCTTATTTTTGTTGTAGCACCTACTCGTCGCCTATCTACTGGAACCACCTTGAGTATCCTACTTAGAGAAATACGGGTCTACAACGTGGTTCGTACGAGGAACCCACTCTATATGTAAAAAAACCAAGCTAAAATATATGCTGATTTTTTATACTTTCGTTTAATGATTTAAATTGGTGATTTTTGAACGGGGATGCTAACAAAATAAAAAAATATTGTTACGATCTACTACATATTTCCAATTGAAGAGGATAAGTGTATAATTTATATATTTTTATAGAGCCACCGCGAAAGAATTCGGGTACTAAATGTTAAATGTTAAACCACAGTTGTTAAAAGTTTGACATACCTTTTGATGATATAACGCTATGTCAAGCTAATTTATACGTAGGATTGGGGTACAAGATAGAGTTTTATCGATTTAAAATGTTGAGTTGACATTTATTGAATTCTTTTTGCGGACCACTGAAAAGAATTTGTTTCAGGATACATTGCAGTCTATAGCTATAGTCAATATTCATGTTACATGTTTTCTAAATCCCAGGAATTTTGATATACTAACAGAAGAGTCAATGGTATCATTTGAAATTTGTAATCTACTTATTATTCGACTGTGAGTTTGAAATATCTCTTGTTAATCTGGGCTGTTAATAATTTTGGGCTTGATTGAAACCATTTTTGATGCTGCCGTAGCTGTAACTATAAGATGGTGAAATCGCATTCCAACATTTGGAGCTATGGTTAAATCGGAACTCCAAATGCATGGACAAAACTTTATAATCTTATGGTTGCAGCTACTGTGCCATCAAAAGTTGGTTCAGCTCAGTACAAAACTTTTAATTGTGTGTTTATCATCGATTATTGAAATATCCCTAAATATAGCACTTTAAATAGCTTGCAAGAAACAGTGCCCACCATTTCTGTGACTACAAAGTGACTGGAAGTCATACATTTTTCTAATTGCCGAAATTAATGCTACCGTATGCTGTTTTAGCTCAACAACAGATTTTTCTACATGCGGGGCATTTTAGTAATTAAAATTCATATAAAAAGCACAAATAAATGTACTAAAATTACTTCCAGGTGCTTAAATGTAATATATTAATTTGTGCATTTTAGTTTGTTAAATGGGTTGAAATTTTAGATTTTTTAACTTACAATTCATCTTTCTGTCGTATCATCTATCGGTCTCTCCTACCACACGTGTTCCCAAGTTTGTAAAATTTCCTAAAAATGAAATTAAAATATGTTATTAGGGCAAACTATAGTGTTTTCTTATCAATGGATAAGTAACGGACAAGTCTGTTAAAAGGTCATGAAACGGTCATTGGCAATAGGGGTCCAGAAGCCCCTAGTACAGGGTCAGCGAACCTATGGAATGCGTGCCGGAAGTGGCACGCAAAAGAACATTTTTGGCACGCCGTTGATTGATGTTTTAAATCACGATACAGTGACATTCATTACACAAAATTTATCGATACAGATGTGTTGAGATTGTTTACATTCGATATTGAAGAATTTAAATTGCAGCTTATTAAATTCCAATCTAGTTGAATGTGTGCTGAAAATTTTATCAAACAGAGACAAAATATGGAAAATATCGAAAAGATTATTAACAAATATAAGTAAAAATGCTGATGATAAAATTAGAGCAACTGGAATTTAATTCCAGAGTTTTTTTTTAAAGAAACTTGTATTTGCATTTAAAAAACTTATCCTCCTATCTACGACTGCGTATAATTATTTTCACAAGTGATAATATTAACCCATTACCTGCTGATGGTGCGTTTTCGCACCATTAAAAATAAATTTAAATTAACTATTAAGATATCACTATTTTTCGATAAAAAATTTGTCTTGATTAATAACAAAAAGTTTGAACATTAAATAAAGCGAAGATTATCGTTTAATATTTGTACTGGCAAACATAAAAAAGTTGAAGACGCCTATCTTTCAGTTTCAACAGTTAATGGGTTAAAACTCAAATATAAACCACTTTCCAGATAAAAACAGTTCAGCTTGCATTCTGCTAAAAGAACTTAAGTATGAACCTCATATTTCCCCCTCCAACGTGCAACAATAAAAATCGCATTTAATGGCATTTTTTTATTATTGTTTTTTAAAATATATTTATTTCTATAAATATTACAGTGTAATACTACATGTATGTTGTCCAATTTTTAAAATCCCAATAAATAATTTTCGAATAATTTTAATTCTTGATTTTCTTTTCCATTAAATTCGTTTGATGAATGGCACGTCATGGCTACGAATTATAATTTTTGGGGAAAGTTGGCACGCGGATGAAAAAAAGGTTCGCCAACCCTGCCATAGTATAACAAAAAAACCAATAATTGACCAATGTGAGTAACAAGTAAAAATTAAATTTAAAAATAAAAAAAACTCGACTGCGTAAAAAGTGAATTAATTATTTCTCATCAATGTTAAAATATTTTTTTATATTACTTACCTATTTTTTTATTTACTTGTATTGACGACTTTTATGTTGTGTTGAATTGTTAGTTCCTATCTGTAAACACTGTTTTGATGAGGCCTATAGATGTCTGTGATGGTTAGAGTTGCAGTAAAGCTAGAGATCCTACCCACACAACTTCCAGGTTGTGTAATATTTAAACGGAGATTCTGACTGTAAAATAGTCAATGAAACATCGTCTTCAATTTGAAAGACCTATCCAATGATATGTCACTCAATGTGGTGCGTAATTTCTTTTCGTGTCTAGCGTCATTTTGAATTTATAAAACAAAATCTAGCCTATAACCATCGAATGGTTAAAACGACTCGATAGAGACCTCATTCATTAAAATCCATCCAGCCGTTGGGATGTTTCCAGGGTATGAAGAAATTCACATACCCAAATACGCGTGAAACACATAACCCTTCTTGGCAGTCGGGTAAAAATGATTTAAACCACACTCTTTAATTCTCTTCTCTTAATAAAATTACCCAGAAAATAAAAGAGATCATGCTTTAAATTTGATAAAATTATAATTTAAAAAATATTTCTTCATTTATTTTGCTACATTTATGATATTTACCTATTGCACCCCAATTGGCGCATGCCAGAGTAAACCTGAAAAAGGGATAATTAGTTATTTTGTTTTGATGTGTATTACAATCTGCGTTCAGATATGAAGTTAAAGTAAAATGAAGTAATTATTTCTGAAATTATTTTAATTTTATTAATTGCACAAAATTAACTGTCACTGCGATAATATAATAGCCCTTAAAACGCAAATGAAACAAGTAAATTACTTATGAGATCAATTAAGCAAATTTAAATTATGCACGTCTCTAGGAAAGTTTAATTAAAATTGCTTGATTAGAAAAATTAGTTCTGATTGTAGGTCTTTTGATTAAATAAATAACATGTAAATATTTTAAATAGTTAATTGACCTCTTGTCTTAGTTAAATACGAAGGAAATGTATCAGAAATATAACATTTATAGATTTAGAACTTCATGAAAATAATGTAGTTGTGATACTATATAAGTTTCTTTTCTTTTTTTTTTTTTTTTAATTCAGTGCCTCATCATTAAATTAAGAATAAGTTATTATAGTTATATTTATAGGATAAAAAATAATTGTACTTGTTATGTTATATATCATATCATATATATTATAAAGCAGTAAGCTCTAGAAGTTCGGTTCGTGTGTTTTCAAAAACTACCCAGTGGATTTTGTTGCAGATAGTGTCATTTGACAGAGAATATTCACGCAATTGTTTATGAGTAAAATATACGGGGATAAACATCAATTTTGATAAAAAAAGTTCATATTTTATTGATATTTTCGACTAAAGGGTTGCAACAACTAATTTTTTGGCAATAATTATCGTTAATAAAAGAATTGAAATGCCTAAATCCTATAGAAAATAATATAAATATCTCGGAAAAAAAGTTACTTATTTCATTTAAAAAAAGAAAGAAAGATCAAAAATCAATTTAATGAGAAATAATATTATGAAATGAAAATATTTAATTTAAACATGAGAGGAATATTCGTAATGGTTAAAAATTTAAGTAAGTTCTTAATTAATACAATATTTGACGATTTATGTTTCGCGCGCCAGGTTTAAAAAAAAATGCATCTCAAAAATTTCATTAGATAAAATCTGAATAGTTATTTTTCGTTTTTTAAAATAATTTTATGTTGATTTTTATCTATTTTCACATTATGTTTCTTACAGGAGAAATTAGCAGAATTAATTTTAAAAATGGCACTAACTGTGAATTGTACTTTGTTTAATTGGGAGATTGAATTTACTTTTGAATTTATTGAATTTAGGCTATTTTAAGCCAAAAAGGCATATTGTTTTACCCAGACATGGAAGTTTTTCGTGAAATACGACATATTCAAATGTAAATTATATAAATAACAGTTAATATTATAAAAATGGAGTCAAATAGTTAAATTTCAGAGCAAATGCACACACAAATATTATTAAAAAATTAATTTCTCATACTTAAAATAAAATAAACACCTTAATTTTCTAAGGCAAACTGCTGGTTTGTTTTCCTCTCAAATAAGTGATTTTTGCAGAATAGAACTGAAATACCGAATATTGCCCATTGCTTTATTTTATTTATTTATTTTTTACAATACTATCGCCATTTTCGCGTATAGAAATATTCACTGCTTCAAAAGTCAGGAACTAAAGTTTATTCTTAAGAATATTTATGCAATTCTGCTTTAATATTATATATATGTATAGAGATAAACATTCTGTAATAATAATTGCTTGCTGAAATAAATTTTGGGAAGAGTTCCATATCCTGTTCTGGTTTTTTTTTTCGCGAGTTTCTTTTGGCGATAAAGGTTTCGATGTGATTGTTGCGATCTTTAGGATTTGAGGTTCCTTTGTTATTACTTGATGCCACAGGTGGATAAATAATAATTTTGCATACATATTTTTGTTATAATTATTTTTTAAAAATAATTTTCCGAGTTTTTTTTAAACGATATTTTCTTCTGTAGATGTAATATTATATATCTGTCTTAACTTTTGTAATATAATATTACGTTTTAATTTCGCATGTTTAATAAATATACAAAATATGAAATATATAAAATTATAAAAGCATGCATAAGTATATAGTATATTTATTGATATGTGTATATAATATGTATTTATATGTATCTCTCTCTCTATATATATATAATTACACACATAATATTTAAAAAAAGAATACAAATATGATGTTTATTATGCAAAAATACATGTTTATAAAAATTTAAAACCATCTTTGAAAAATTTTCTAAAACGATCTTTTGGCGCCATTTTGGATTTCTTCGCCAATCGCGCCAACCAGAACAGGATATGGAACTCTTCTCTAAATTTTCTATTTTGTTTTTAATTCATCATTTCGTTTTATTTTTTTTTCTGCATATCTTTTGTTCTTTTAGGAAGGTATTTAAAATATATTGGACTAATTTCCGGTAATCTTCTGGTCAACAATAATTGCTGTTCTTTCTATATTGTTCGAAGTTTTATTTGTATTTGAAGATTACAGAAGAATTAATAGATTTTGTAATTAACGATTAGTATATATATGGTTTTTTTATGAAGGAAACGAACAAAATTTAGCATTATATAATTTTCATCTTCTGTTATTGTAATATCACCAAAAAAGCAATGCTTTCAATGTACGGCGAAATCTTTGTAATGCCAATGCATGGAACAATATTTGCCTATTTATCAGTTAGTGAATATTAGAAAAAATAAATAAAATGCTGATTGGATAAAATTTATATAATTTCAAAGCAATTTCGGTTGACGCACATCTTTATCAGCTAAATTTAGCGACAAATGAACAATTATTTTCATTTTCGAGAATACTTAGGTAACAGATTGGAGAATAATTTAATTATAAATATAAAGGGAGTAACCGTTTTTATCTCTCCGCATTATTATGTTCATTAGAAAAATTCGGTTAGTATTCATAAGAAAAATTTCATAAGAAAATTGTCGGTTCAAATCTTTACCAAAAATAATATTATTAAACCGTTTGTATGACTAAGGCTGTTTATCATTGTCAGTTTTATTTAAGGCACGGAGTTTTGTTGGTGAAAGATTAATAACTGTGTTAATAGCTGTTTGACTTAATTTAATGGAACGTAGACTCTGTTACATTTGCAACCATATCGTTGGAAATATTTCTAATGCTTGACAACAAATTTCGCTATTGACCGGATCAAAGAAGATTCAGAAGATTTTATTGATTTCCAGGTTTATTTTTCTACCGAATCAGTTACCGAGATCGCTTTCCAGGTTAACGGTTAATTGATTGCAACTCATCTATAAAATGAAAAGCCAGTGAAAATGACGTCCTTTTTATTTTTTCAAACAAATCAGTTTCAAAAAGCCAAGTTTCTTATGCTTCATTTTTCTTTTAGATACTAGCCGCCCTTGGCGACCAGTTTGGTCTCCGTTAGATACGTGCTAAGCATTGTACCATGTTACTTTTATCCAAAATTTAATTTACTTTCTCAATACTTCGCCAAATCAGAAGTTTCTAGTAGAGAAATCAAGAATTCCGTATGTGGGTACTACTTGGTTATCCCGTCGACCAAAAATATATCGCCAAACTATAAGATTAAATATCAATAATGGTTGATCGTAAATGTCATATTCGCTTGTTTTTAAGCAAGTTACACGTGTTTACGTCATCAAGTATTTTTATTTTGACGTTTTATGTGTATTTTTATCAATGTTATACTAATTTATTTGTTCTTTCGTTATTTAAAATAAAAATTATGTCAATTTGTATAATTTGGCGAGTGGTTTGGCGATTTATATAATTTGGCGAAATTGGTTGACGGTATAACTAAGTAGTACCTTTTTATGCTAGCCAGGCGCAAGTGATAAATCATCAAACATTGTCTTTCCAATCGCATTTTTTCATATTTCATTAAATTCATCTAAAATATAATAATTTCACTCATTTTATTTAAAATATATAATTTTAATTTGAAATTCATGACTTTCACTTTTTTTTACCTTTTTTAAGAAAAATAATAAATAATACCAAAAACCATGACTTTTAATTTCAATATCAAGTTATTGTTTTAATTTACCACGCGAAAAAAAAAAAAAAAATGTAAAAAACGGTTGCCTGGCATATAAAAAGTGCAGCGGTCAGCCCGGAATTATTGATGACAGTCACATGACTTAGGCTATTATTATAGAGATGAATTAATTTCAATATCAAGTTATTGTTTTAATTTACCACGCGAAAAAAAAATGTAAAAAACGGTCGCCTGGCATATAAAAAGTAAAGCAGTCAGCCCGGAATTATTGATGACAGTCACATGACTTAGGCTATTATTATAGAGATAGTAGTCCAACAACGTGTTTTGCGTGCAAATAATTTATTAGACTTTGACTTTATTTACTCTGCTGGAACCCAAAGATGGAAAATTCTGATAGATCTATCAAGAGAAGATGTATGTTGCGAAATATCATATAATGCAGAGTGAGGATGCATTCAAGCTGCTAGAACCACACATATAATCAAGCTGAGAGGTCTAGAGTTAAAAAACTATCAAATGAAAATGAATCACCTGAAAATTATTTAAACTTTAAACTCAATGGTCATCTCTGCAATCATTATAATTTTCTCTGTTTTAGTTGCGTGGTGACTAGAGAATATTTAAAATAAGGGTGGTTTTTTACGGCTTATTAACCCATATCCAGACCCGAACCCAAAAAATAACTGACAACACACCGTACCCTGATCCGAGCAAGACAAAATAATTTCAGTCTACATGCAACCCGACCCGAACTGAAAGTTCCAGTTGAAAAAACCCGAAATCTGACACGAACCAAATCTGATAACCGACAAAATTATTCTAAAGCACCATAACCCGATCCAAATAAGACAAAATAATTTCCGTGAACACGCAACCAGACCGAACCTAAAAATTCCATTAGAAAAAACCCGAAATCTGACATGAACCAAATCTAAACGGGACAAAAATATTCCAAAGAATCATAACCCGATCCGAGATAGACAAAATAATTTCTGTGGACACGCAGCCCGACCCGAACCTAAAAATTTAGTTTGAAAAAAAACCCGAAATATGTCCCGTATCAAATAAGATAACCGACAAAAATATTCTAAATAACGAAACCCGATCCGAGCAAGACAAAATAATTTCCGTGGGCTGCAACCCGATCCGAACCTAAAATATTTGTTTGAAAATTCCGAAATATGACCGAACCAAACATGATAACCGACAAAAATATTCTAAAGAACCCGATCCAAGAAAGACAAAATAATTCCCGTGAATACGAAACCTGACCCGAACCTAAAAATTCTATTAGAAAAAACCCGAAATCGAACATGAACCAAATCTGAACCCGACAAAAATATTCCAAAGAAACATAACCCGATCCGAGCTAGACAAAATAATTTCTGTGGACACGCAGCCCGATCCGAACCTAAAAATGTAGTTTGAAAAAAACCCGAAATATGACCCGTACCAAATAAGATAACCGACAAGAATATTCTAAATAACAAAACCCGATGCGAGCAAGACAAAATAATTTCCTTGTACACGCAACCCGAATCGAACCTAAAAATTTCATTTGAAAAAAAACCCTGAAATCTGACCCGAACCAAATCCGAATCCAACAAAAATATCCCCAAGTACCATAACCCGATACGAGCAAGATAAAATAATATCCGTGGACACGCAACACGACCCGAGCCTAAAAATTCCATTATAAAAACGCAAAATCTGACACGAACCGAATCTGAACCCCACAAAAATATTCTAAAGAACCATAACCCGATGCGAGCAAGACAAAATAATTTCTGTGGATATGCATCCCGATCCGAACCTAAAAATTTAGTTCGAAAAAACCCCGAAGGAAATAGTACCAAATAGGATAACTGACAAAAATATTCTAAAAAACACAACCCGATCCGAGGAAGACAAAATAATTTCCGTTGACTCGCAACCCGCTTCGAACCTAAAAATTCCATTTGAAAAAAACATAAATCTGACTAAAACAAATCTAAATCCGACAAAAATATTCCAAAGATCCATAACCGGATCTCAGGCAACACAAAATAACTTCCGTCGGCGTGCAAACCGATCCGAACCTGAAAGTTCTACTTTAAATTAACACGAAAAGTACCCGAAATAAAAATACCGCCGCACCCCGATACGAGCAAGGCAAATTAATTTCCGTTTACACGCAATACGACCAGAATCTGAAAATTCCATATGAAGTCAAACTGAAACCCGACCATAACCAGATCTGAAAATTACAAAATTATTTTAAAGAACCGTAACCCGATTCGAGTAAGACAAAGTTATTTCCGTAGATACGCAACCGGATCCAAAATTAAAGGTTCCATTTAAAGTCAACCCAAAAACCGATCCCAACCAGGTTTCGGATTGGGTTCAGTTAGAACTTTCAGGTTCGGATCGGGCTGCCTGTCGACGGAAATTATTTTGTTATGCTCGCATCGGGTTATAGTTCTTTGGAATATTTTTGTCGGGTTAAGATTTGGTTCGGATCGGGTTTCAGGTTGACTTCAAATGGAATTTTTAGGTTCTGGTCGCATTGCGTGTCCACGGAAATAATTTGTCTTGTTCGGATCCGATATGGATTTTTGGAATATTTTTGTCGGGTTCAGATTTGGTTCATTTCAAATTTCAGGTTTTTTTTCAAATGAAATTTTTAGGTTCGGATTGGTCCACGGAAATTATTTTCTCTTGCTCGGATCGGGCTATGTTTCTTTGGAATATTTTTGTCTTGTTCAGATTTGGTTCATGTCAGATTTCAGGTTTTTTAAATGAAATTTTTAGGTTCGGATTGGGTTGCGTGTCCAAGGAAATTATTTTGTCTTGATCGGATCGGGTTATGGTTCTATAGAATATTTTTGTCGGTTATCATATTTGGTTCGGGTCATATTTCGGAATTTTTCAAACAAATATTTTAGGTTCGGATTGGGTTGCGTGTCCACGGAAATTATTTTGTCTTGCTCGGATCGGGTTATGTTTCTTTGGAATATTTTTGTCGGGTTCAGATTTGGTTCTTGTCAGATTTCGAGTTTTTTCTAATGGAATTTTTATGTTCGGTTCGGGTTGCGTGTCCACGGAAATTATTTTGTCTTGCCCGGATCGGGTTATGGTTTTGGGGGATATTTTTTGTCAAGCTCAAATTTGCTTCGAGTCAGATTTCGTTTTCTTTTCAAATTGAATTTTTAGGTTCTGGTTGGGTTGCATGCAGACTGAAATTATTTTGTCTCGCTCGGATCGGTTAGGATTCATTGGAATATTTTTGTCGGCTTCAGAATTTCGGGTTTTTTTTTCAAATAGAATTTTTAGGTTCGATTTGGGTTGCGTGTCCAAGGAAATTTTGTCTTGCTCGGATCGGGTTATGTTTCTTTGGAATATTTTTGTCGGGTTCAGATTCGGTTCATGCCAGATTTCGATATTTTCTAAAGGAATTTTTAGGTTCGGTTCGGGTTCCATGCAGACTGAAATTATTTTGTCTTACTCGGATCGGGGTACGGCCTGTTATAATTTATTTTTCGAGTTCTGGTCGGGTAATGGGTTAGTAAGCCCAAAAAAATCACCCTGATTGGATAATAAGTTGTCCTTTTTCAATTAGCCTAACGCTTACTAGGCTCATTGCAATAAGCCTGAAAAATATCAGGCTAATTGGAAAAAGGGAGATGATTCTCCAATTAGCCCGGCTCTTTGCAAAGAGCCCAGGCTGTTTGCAAAGAGCCAGATTTCTCAATTAGCCTACGACATATATATTTAAACAGAAATGACCGTAATACGTAAAAATATTCGTACAGAAAAGCCGTAATGCAAAAGTTGTTTCAAACTTCACAGAAAATTATTTCAAACTAGATATAGCATAGGACGGCAGATATGGGAATTTACATGGATAAATAATTATCTGAAATATATTTAGCCAAAATCTGTCATATACTGTAGAAGCGACATATCAAATGTCTTATTCTCACTAGCAATGGTTTACATAATTATACATATGAAAGGAACGGACTTTTAAAAAAAGAAAGTATGAGACTAGTATTTGATTGAGAAGCACAGTAGAAAAGTTTACCAGAAATAGTGTTGCCAGATTGGGGACTTTTTTGTCCCCAGATTGTTGGTTGTCACCGCTTTTTTGAAATAGAAATATTCGGCCTATTTGGATATAATAAATATATCCTATATTTATATAGATTAAAAATTCTGAAAGATAAGCGAATTATACCATTTTAAAAAAAGTGGTGACAGTCAAATAATCTGAATTTAAAAAGCCCCAATCTGGGAACACTGTCCAGAAAATACATAAGTAATATTATAATAGCCTGAAAAGGAAAGCTTGAAAGCAATTAGTGTTCCATCTCCCGTATTTTCCTACACTGAAAAATGGTGCGATTTCTCTTGGAAGTAGGCACCTATGCAGAATATAATTAATGAGAGTTAGACAAACAACGTGAGATTAACAGATTGTAAGTTTCTCATCAGAATACCAAGACGACTGTCTCTAGAACTGTAGACGCAGATCCCAAACTGCTACAAACCTAATAAGGGAGTATTCATAGAGACTTCTGTAATATATCTTAAAGAAAATACACTTGGTACATATAACTTTGGCACAAAACATACACATGATAACAGCCGAAGGTAATCCTAATGTGAAAGTGGACTTACCAAAACCTTTTAATTTTTCTAAAAAAGTATAATAATAAATGTATTGGAAAAAGTAATAAAACTTAAAAGTCAATGCGATTAATGGAATTGTTTTACACCAATGATAGAGTCTGTGTCGCTTTTAAATTTTCTTTTTAATTTTAACCTCAAACCGGTAAGCCCGGGTTTTTTCTCTAATATAGATAATTGTGAAATACAGTTGCACACACACAGTCACATATGGATAGAAGATTTTAAGAATAATTTTGAATAAATAGAAATTTCAGTTAGCGAAAAGAAATATGAATTATATTACAAAAAAGGGGGGCTTAACTTTAAAAGGAATTTGATTTAAATTATTAGAATACGATAATTAAGTTTAAAGATGCATTACTTACTCCATCTCCCAGAAACAAAATCAGCCAGACTCTACTCAATAATAAATCATGGTACAGGTCACACATTTTATTTATAACAGACGAACATAACCATTGAAGACTAATATGTTGAATGAAGAACGTTTATCAATTATAACATTTTTAATTGAATTCTTCTTACTGGATGCTAATATGACGACTTCGTTTGATTTAACATTAACAATGAAACTTTCGCAAGTTAACTTGAATAAATGACGTTAATAACAATCGACTTATTTAAGAACACATAATTTTCAATACGATGGGTAAACAAAAACTAGAAGAATGGTTCCCTTTTATATAACATCACTCGAATAGAATATATAAACTTAAATTTGTGGAATAGACATACCACATGACTTAGACTTGGGACGCTTTAAATCTTTCGTTGAATCTTTCATCGTCATAAAATGAATTAGAATAGACTTCATAACTATCAAACAGAATCACCTCAATTTTACACAAACACAGTAAAGAATTGGGGTTTTGAATTGAAGAATATTAAGACTCTATATTTCCACCTTTCGAATCAGACTGCTTCTCGTTCCGAGCTAGGCTAACGAAAAAGAAAGGCTACTACGGTGCTTTATGCATATCTTTTTTTACAGACCGCTGGAGTCACGTGATGCTCGAATGCACCAATGCAGCTGTACGAAAAGAGCATGACATCACTCTAGCAGTCTGTAAAAAAAGACATGAGGAATGCACCGCGGCAGCCTGTCATTTTCGTTAGCTTTAGTTCCGAGCGATCGTACGCCATGACGCTGACGTAATCCTTTTACGTTAGTCGTCGTTGTCATGGTAACGAGATGTCCCTCGGCCTTAATTTTGCGTTCGTCCAACACATATAATCAACATAATAAAATTATCATTCCTTAATTTGGTGAATTCACTTTTGATTTTTCCCAACATGAGTATAGATTTTTGGAAATATATTAAGTATTAAAATAGATACATTTGTTTCGTGAGAGCAAATTGTCTGCAGTATTTTGTTTGTAGTTTAATAGTCATAGATTAAGAATTTAGGGATCTTCTCACGTTTATCAATGACCTTTGTAATCAGCAGTATAAATGGGTTTTCTGTCGCCTCTAACCTACTTCATCTATCTTATTGGAAATTACACCACCATCACTTAATTCCAATTGAAATGAATTCAGCTTTAAAGTAAAAAGACTCCGGTGAAGTAGAATTTCCAACTTTAATGAAACCCCATATATTCTTAGCAAGCTACTAATTTAATACAAGTTAAAGTATAGAATAATTAGAGCATCAAAAAGTAAAGCATAAAGTACAGAAGAAGAACATTATTAAATTATTTAAAGATGGAAGTTTTTTTTTATGTAATGAACGCTTTTTGAAAAATAAATTAGTTCTTTTATAAATTGTAAAAAATGTTCGTAGAAGAAAAAATAAATAAAAATACATTTTAAATTGATGCAGATATTATCAATACGTACATTTAGCAATGATTCATCGTGCTTTCACAAAGTATATGTAGATCGAAATTGAATCTTGTGCAGAAAATTAATAACTTTAAACTTTAAATAATTAGCTTCTGAATACTGAAATACAGCCATCTGTATACAATAAGGTTTATTGGAATTCTTGACTATATAAAGACTGAATATTTAAATGCATATATTAACAATGAAAGCGATTTATGGTGCTCCGACACACAAAAATCTAAAAAATATCACTTTTTTCAGTTTTCGGCTTAAGAAAGTTGCTTAAGTGCTTAATAAAGTCTTTTTTTTTAAAAATTAACTGGGTACAAAATGAATGTAAATGCACTAATTAGATCAAAAGATATAACCCTTTTTATATTATACTGTTTGTGGGTATCTAAGCAAGAGTTAAAATTTTAAATCCATTTATTTCAGAATGTATATTTTCCAGATTTGTCATATTCAAATTCATATACATAAATTTATATGAATTATAAAGCTATGAGATTAAATTACTTTCGTTTTCTAGCAATAAATTTGTCTTCGGGAAACATTTTGAAAATATGTTTCACGTAGTGACTAGTTTTTGTTTAAATTCTTTGTTAAAATAAGTATTATTTAAATCCCGAAGACAAATTAATATTTATTCTTTTCTATGTTAAAAAAATATATGCAAAGGGCGTTACGTTCCTAGAAGGTATATCAATTTTTAATTATGGCTGCGATAATTAGCTTTATAAAATTTTAATTTATTTAATAATTTACATTTGAAAAGATATATATATATACTTTCTTTCTAGGTAAAAAAAAAAAAAAAAACCCGAAGAACGAAACACTAATCTTGAAAACATGAAACACTTTCCTACACCTTCAAAATGCTGTAAAAATTCACTGTTTAATAAGGTGAAAGATGATTTTTAAGTAAAGAATTAGGAAAAATCGTAATGCATTTGTAAAACCAATTAAAAAAATTACCATCTATAGTCGGAAAAATATTCGAATTCTTTTGTGCAGCCCTGAATATAATTTACATTTTTGTACATATACTACAGTATGTCCTAAAAGTTCCCGTACTCTAACTTGAAGAACTCATTGTCCTTGAATTTTATTTTACATTAAATTTTATAATTTATTATCATTGCTTCAATTCTTGAGTTTTTATGGTTTGGTCCTCTTTTCCCGCTCAATTTGTGCGAGAATCAAATTCTATGTTATTTTGCTCTTCCTAGTGAAATGAGTTTATCACACATTCAGAGAATTGCACGGCTCTAAACTTATTTTGAATGTAAATCGTATGAAAGGCGCAAAGATGTTTGACAAAATAAATATCCAAAAGATGCAATATCAAATAAAGGTACTCTATATCGGTTCGTTCGATGATTTCGTAATACAGGTTCGGTGGAAGACAAGCACAGGAGTGGAAGACTGAAATTTGTTACATCAGCGTTTCTGCAGAACACTCAACGAAGGACATTGCAAACTCCTCAAAAAATCAGTGAGGCATTTGGCACAAGAAATGGGCGCATCTCGTGGATCGACACATAAGGCTTTAAAAGCTTTGCATATCGTGCTTATCGTATAAAAATGGTACAGGAAGTGCTTTTTATCATTAGCATAAAAGTAATCGTTTTAAATTTTGTTGTTTTCTGAAACGTCGGTACGGGAACTTTTAGGACACTCTGTATACAGTATGCTAAAATTTAGCTCAGCTAGGAAACATATAGCACTATTGGAGATTCCACTTCAGCAATTTCTGCAAATTAACATAATTCATTTGTGCAGTACTGTTTATGATCTATAAAATGTTACTTACAAAGTAACATGCAGAGATAGATATATATGAACGTACAGAGATGATCGCCTAGGAACCCAGCTTTTGCTTTAGAGTTATAGTGCAATCCCGGGGGAATAGCTTTTCAGGCTTTGAAGTTTAACATGGTTTAAGGTCAGTTGGGTAATTGAGCAAACAAAGCGTTTTTGTGTTAATTGTAAAATGTAAAAGTTTTTAGGTAATTCTTTTAACAGATGACAGTGAATTTCTATGTATATTTGATAATATGATGCAGAGTTTAAAGTCATTTTGAGGTTACACATGACCATTTTGCCTAACCGACAAAATATATGTTTCATAAAAAAATTAATAATATCAATACATAGAATTATTAATGGGTCAATATCCATTTCAAGTGGTCCAGCACTGGTTGCTCAACCATTTTTAAAAAGTCTGAAATTTTTTGTACAACAACCCTTGACATGATTGAAGTTCAAAATGGCTATTACTTTAATTTTATTATTATTTTTTGTGCATGGCGGCCATCTTTGTTTCATCGTCTGCAGCAATTTTCTCACATGAAGGGTTTACGGAATTATAAATATCTCATCGTTTATTTCTCCAGTTCAAGTGCCGTTTAAAGCAATTTGTACAGAATGAAATGTGCTAAAAATATGGTAATAGAGTAGTTTCCGAAAATAAATCCTTATTGGTGAAATTTCAGCATAAATTTTAAGTTTTATTTCCAAAATTTGTCAGTTTACAAGAGGAAATTTTTCTAGCAAGGAAAACTGTCAACTTGACATAATTTTTTTTACAAATAGGCCGAAAGTACTTGTACTCACACGCCAAGTTCCAGATCTGGCACTTGATATCTCTTTATTAAAAAAATTCCCAAACTTTTTAAAAATTTCAAAAATCACACTTTTAAGGCTTTGATATATCTGGTGGGGCACAAGGTAAAAATCTGAAGTTCTGGTTTCTGGTAGTATTTTATGGTAATGTTATGTACAAAAAAAATTCAGGATGGAGATTTGACTACAAGCTGAGATATGGAAAGGGAAATATGCCAAAATAATACTGTCAAACTATAGTTTTATTGTAGTCACAGGTAAGTATTTATCACAGAGTGTAATTTAAATTTATTTTTTTTATTATCTTTAAATAATAGTAAAAGAAAATAAAGCCTTTTGCAAAGATTAGCAATTAATTTAAAAAATAATTATGTCTACGGCCTACATTTTGTATGGTTTCAGTAATTTTTGTTTTAAGTAATTTTAGTAACTAAACGAAATCTCAATAATTTTACGTAAAGACAAAAATATTTTTATACGAGACATGAGACGGAAACAGAATAGGGAAAGAGAAAAGCTGTTAATATTGACACATTTGTTGAGAGATGATCAAGCGTGTGAAAACACATTCCTGCTTGTTGGTTTAAAAACCACAATTTCAACGCTGTTTGCCAGTCTCTGAAACTTGTTCCTACCAAAAGTATGTTCCTGTAAATGAAACATTTATACGATGTTACCATGCATCAGCCTCAAGTAATTTTCAGAAAGTAAATATATCCAAAGCTCTTTCAAAGTTTATACTGCAAAAAATGATATTGTTGCATGCATATGTGTATGATAAGAAGTAAGCTAGGAATTATTAATGACTGAACTGACAACAGTAACTGGCCGAACTCATAACATCGCTTCTAAATTCTGTGAAGATATTTCTCAGATCTTTGTTGAACATATATAGCCTCTTAGTAAATTAAATATTTGTCATTACATTGTTTTCAACAAATCATATTTCGTGTGTAAATACTGTAATAAAAGAAATAAATCTAATTCATTCTAAGGTACTCTTAATAGCATTTATTCATATCTTTTCCTCGCTATATCTCAGCTTGCAGTCAAATCTCCATTTTTAATTTTTTTGTGCATAATAGTACTATGCAATACTATCTGAAGCCATAATTTCAGATATTTATCTCGTACCCCAACAGAGATATCATAGCCTCAAAAGTACGATTTTTGAATTTTTGAAAAATTTGGGATTTTTTTTTAGCGAAGAGAAAGCAAGTCCCAGATCTGGAACTTGGCGTGTGAGTACAAATACTTTCGGCCTGTTTGTAAACAAAATTATGTCATGTTGACAGTTTTCCTTGCTAGAAAAATTTCCTCTTGTAAACGAACAAAGTTTGGAAAAAAACTTAAGCTTTATGCTGAAATTTCATCAATAAGGATTTATTTTCGGAAACTACTCTATTATCAAATTTTTAGCCCATTTTATTCTGTACAGATTGATTTAACCAGCACTTGAATTGGAGAAATAAACGATGAGATATTTACAATTCCATAAATCCTTCATGTGAGAAAATTGCTGCAGACAATGGAACAAAGATGGCCGCCATGCACAAACAAAAATTAATAAAATTAAAATAATAGTCATTTTGAACTTGCATCATGTTAGGATTGTTGTACAAAAAATTTCAGAATTTTTAAAAAGGGTCAAGCAACCAATAAATGATTTTTTGGACCACTTGAAATGGATTGACCCTAATATTACAAATACCAAAACTACAATACATTGCCAATTCTATATAACAATACAAGTAGTACCGAAAAAACAATACCGATAAAAAAACAATTAATTGTTATACAGTGACTTTACAAATGGTTTATTTTTTCAATACACACGTAGAGTAAGGTGCGAACGAGAAAATATAATTATATGAATGCACATGCACTTTAATACCGATATCAATGCCGATCCAACAATACAGTAAATACACATTTTGCAACTGGATACTGAACTTTGAAAATAATTTTAATTTACAGAAAATACAATACTAATAAAAGAAATTCAATAGTCTGATATACTGGGATATTATAAGTGATTTGTCACTGCAATAAGCAAATAGAGTAAGGTTCAAACTGTAAAATATAAAAACACAATTATAGAATACCCGTAGTCTAATTTAATTCCTAAATTTACACCAATACGGAATCTTATAAAACAAAAATGTCAATAGAATAAATGCACGAGTTACAGTTGAATACAAAAATTGAAAACCATTTGCTATTTACATATTAAAAAAAAAATGCCAAGCCACAAAGGTCAAGCCAGGACCATACCATGGCGCACCGGGTGGAGGTCAATCAGAAAGGAAGATGGTTCGTAAATAAAAATTCGTTAATTTCTAAAAAGTTTGATTTTGTATTGAATCAGAGTGATCCATATACCGGGTGTCCCAAAAAGGACTGACTGATTTTAAAATTCAATAACTTGCAAACGGTGACAGATATTAAAAAAATTCTTGCAGGAGGGTTATGCATAAGGTCAAAAGTTTTATTACAGTGATTTTCAATTTTAGTTCGATTTACAAACAATAGATGGCTCTGTAAGCAATAGTCGCTAAATTCAGGCTCGATTTTTGGTACTTCGTGGCCCGGATAATACATTTCCATCTCCTTTTTCTGCATGGAACAAGATAAAGGACCAAAAATCGAGCCTGTATTTAGCGACTATTGCTTAAAGCGCCATCTATTGTTTGTAAATCGAACTAAAATTGAAAATCACTGTAATAAAACTTTTGACCTTATGCATAACCCTCCTGCAAGAATTTTTTTAATATCTGTCACCGTTTGCAAGTTATTGAATTTTAAAATCAGTCAGTCCTTTTTGGGACACCCGGTATATCCCAATGCATTTGAAACAGTGTACAATCATTAAAATACACTTCAAACGATTTTTCCAAATAGGCCATAATAAAAATGAATTCTTTTGACTGTCCCTGTAAAGGAACTATAAATGCTACCCACGCCTTTTTAATATCGAACATGCCATAATAAACCTCAATAACAAATATCAGTTTATTGGCAATAGGAGGATAATTTACGCGAGCTAGAGCATGGCCAGACAGACATGCAACCAGACAAACTGAATTCATAAACAATTTTTTCACTATGTTGGAAAGTGTGAAAAAAAAGTGTTAAAAAAATGCAAAATAAATACATATGTAATAACCAAAATTTTGTATCCTGTACCACTTTAACCATTGCCTCTTAATAATTACAACATCGTATAAGTTAATGAAATGCGACATCATTAGAAACAAAAGGCAATGAAATAAGAAAATACTTTTTCGCAAAAGACGAGAAAAAATAAATAATAATTTTTCTGAAAAAGCTCCATCTTGTCAAATGATTAATTTATGAAAGACATTGATAGTAACTTTTTGGACAATAAACATTTGTTTGGGAAAATTAAAAGACAAAACGAATAGTGACACATTTTATGCCATAAGGCAGACTCATTAAGCAACAAATCCATGCATTCACTAAATTTAACACCTTACTAGTTTCAGATAAGAAATAAATCTTTGTTTTAAGTGACATACGAAACTAAGAAAGATAATTAAAAGGGAAAACCTTTCAAGTGAGTTAAACATTTTTTGAAGATATTTTTATTTTATGATATGAGAATAATTGATAAAAATATGACACGTAAAATAACACTTTAGCAAAACACGAATGTAATTAAAGAGAAATGGTTGCATGTAACACTTATGTAATATACATATTTTTAATAAATAAAGTACTGTTTCGCTCTGGGAAGATGACGGCTGACTTTGGAATAGTTTATTAGATAACTACAAAAAGCGGCTAACATCCCTTATGTAGGGAAAAAAGGCATTATTTATAGACCAAATGAGAATTTATAGTACAGGGTGGGCGCGTTACATTTTTGAGACAATTTTAGCGTCACTGATTTTTTGCATGTATGATAGATTAGATTGTACAGATAACAAAGTTTCCCTTCAGCTGGTGCATCCTCGGGTAATGTTGCTAGAGCAACTTCGCTCAGAATGCAGCAAAACAAAATTAATGGTACCTGGATTACGGAGGTCATCGTATTAGGATCCGTAATCGAATACATTTTGCTTTGCAGCGAGTTACTAACGCGTTACTAATTGCGTTCTTCATATGGACACCCCTCTTCAATTGTTGCATCAGCTAACTGACAGTTTCGTTAATTGTACTACCTAATCTATCAAATATTCACAAATCAGCAATGCTAAAATTGGTTACAAAAATGTAACGTTGCCTACCGGATTATTATCACCTTATTCAATGAATGGGATTGTCTAATGTCATGTGGCTTACATGTCATCTAATTGCGGCTGGATAATAAAATAACTTTTCAATCAAGTAAATATTTGTGTGAGAGCCATATACAATAACCTTAACCATTAATAAATGTGCGTGTTAATACTAGCAACAGTTATATTTTGGGTGTGTACTATCTAAAGAAGAATTTTGGAACATAATGTGACTAAAATCTTTTTTTTTTTTATAATCAGTTGGCACCTTCAACTATTATTCGTTTTTCAGTGTATTCAATATGATATATTCATCAACTATTTTGCAAGTTAGAGTAGTGTGGGAAAAATACCTTTCTTTTTTACAACAATTTCTTTTTGTAGAAAACAATGACTAGTTCAGATATAGAGTGTCACTTAAGTCTGTTCAAGGACTAATGGCTTAAAGTTCAGTTTGGAAAGTAAATTTGAGATTTAGTGAAAAAATGAACTCTTAAAAATGAACCATTTTACTCACAATAAGATGTATAATATCATTACTGAGCGAGTGCTCGTAATTTAACTATTGCATTGGAAATATTATTTACATAGCTGCCAATCTTCTGTTTTTTTTCAAGTCAAATAAACATAATTGTAATCATTATTTTATCACTGAAATGTTTATTTTTGTTTACTGTGGTCTATTGTTAATAGATTTTCTTAATAAAATTGCTGGTTTTATTTGACTTAAAATAACTCAGAAGGTTGCTGGTATGAACTCATGATCAGTAGTAATTAAATGATTCATATCACGAGAAAAGTTTTTTTATTTTTTTTTTTATTTTTTATTTTTTTTTTTTTTGAGATTGTCCAATACATGGATTGTGTGAATTGAAGTAGTTGTGGATACATACTAAACACTGCAGAGCCAAGAATTTATTTACGCATTGTAAAAAAAAAATATTCACAAGAGTTAAATACGATCCATACGCGAGCATTGACTGCATAGTTTATCCAATGTTTCTTTCCCTGATCATTTTTTGAACTTTCCCTTTTGAATCTTTTAAACTTTTGAACGTATTTTTCTGCACTACACTGTTGCTAAGACCCGAAAAGAGGCACAGAAAAGAGACTATAATACAATACAACGCACCTTAGTCATGGTGCAAAGTACAATCCTTATGTTAAAGCCATGCTTGGCTAATACATAGTATTGTATAAGTTACATTTTATGTTTACTAAAACTTAATAAGTTTATAAAATATCTACAATAACAAAGGCTTCCTATTTACCTTCCTATTTAGTTTTTTTACAAGGTTAGTTGCAATTGCTTTACAATAGTTTTTTAAAAGTTTAGTTTTATTTCATAGTTAGTTTAAATAATTAGTTTAAAAAAGTTATAATTAGTTTATAATTAGTTAAAAGTTTATAATTAGTTTTAAAAAGTTAGTTTTTATTTCATAACTGAAAAAATGTCCTTGATACCTTTAACAGTTTGGTAAAACATCTTCTACAAGTGGTATATAAAGATTTTTCTTTTGCTGTTTTAATTTTTCTCATTGAGTAATAGCACATCAGACATGTCCTTGACACAACATAAAACAATAACTTTAAAAAGTAAGACACTGTTTAGTACGAACTCAATAAAGATATCATGAAAGATGAAGCAATGCAAGGCATATATTGGCCAGGAGCACCGATATCAAAAACCGTACAGGTAACTATTATTAACTCTTTCGAGACTGGCGATTATTTTTACATTAAATTGAATCGCATTTTACATTTTTCCGGTGGTAGATTTCTCTTGAAAATATCCTAATATGGCAGAAATTATTTTACAAACAATGACACAAATAGAATAACTAATTAGTATAATGAGACATATAGGTCCTAACTCATAGACATAAGTTTAAATATTGTTTTGCTTTAGAGGCAAGGGTGAAAATTTAAGATGTCCTGGGTGAAACTAACCCTAGCTATAATGCTTCCTCTATTCCAAGTATTATTTAAGGTATCCCCCGCGGCAAATATCACATTAAAAATATTATTTTAAAGTCTGTATAATTAGCAATCCCAGAGCTGCCACGGGAGACAATTTTTATTTTCTAGTGGTGACACTATTTAAAATAATATTTGTGATAGATTTTCTTGTAGTTGTGGCAAAGATCATGTTTAGGAAAAGAGTAATACAAACCCTTTGGTAAATTGTAAAAATATAATCGACTGTGCCAATCCTGCTATCCAAAATAATTTTTGATTTATGTAATTGGATATGCGTTATTTATGTAAACTGATTAAATATAACATCTTCTAATATTGAGATTATAGAAGATAAAACATAGAAATATGGATAATATAATAGTTTAATATTTTAATAACTTTGGATGAATATTTCTAATACAGTTTCATAAATAAAAACTTTGAATGCATTTTCTAAAAAAAAAAATTAATTTCGGGATACAACCAGTAACAAAAAACGCGTTATCTTTAAAAAATATGGTTATTCTTATATTAGACTAATCGCCTATGCGATTGTGTGAATTTAATGAACTATCGATTTAAATAGCTTAGAATTTTCTGAAAATTTACAGCTATTTTTATGGTTTAACGCACAGAGAATATAAAAAAAAAATCGTTAAAGTGATAATTTGAATGGGGTATATCTCTGGAATTTTTTGTTATGTCTTAGATTGTAGTTCATTATGTTTTTAGTAACTCAAATGATATTTTTATAGGGTAACAAATGAGTAAATTAACACTATGTTTTGTCGTGAGGATATTTTTGGTAAGTATCAGACATATCAGATATTGCACTATTTCTTCTTAAAAGTGCAAAAATTAAAAGAAAATTGCATCAAAGTAATTTATTCAACAAGTGAAACTGAATTTTAATATATCGATTTATTTGAAACAATCAATATCAGACCTTTTTTATTTTTTATTTTTTTATAAATAGGTTACAAACGTAGTGAGATAGCTTTATATTAATTAAATAACACCTTGTCTTTTGCATAACGTATTAATACAATAACAGATTCCAATTCAGTAATAATATTATTTATCCTAATAAGTTAAATAACGTCCACCACTAGTTAATATGTTTATGGCAAAAAAATTACTTAGTTCACAAACATATCATGTTAAACTTCAAGGAATAATTAAAGAAATAAAATAATTAAGAAACTACCTAAAACAACGCCTTAAGAAACCTGACAATGTATTCCAATTCTATAAGATGGTTCTTAAGTTAACAGCTCACCAAATTCGAAACTTTCTGATACATTTTCTACTTCATTTTTAAAAGGAAAGTTACACAGTTGGCGGAGCTAACTATTGAAGCGATTTGGAATCGAAATGAGGTTTCCATTTTTTAAAATAAATACATTACTTATCGAGATATAAGAGATTTTGGTCACGTTACAATAAATTTTTCTCCTTTCTCCCTTTGTCACGTCCGTGAATGCGGATCAAAACGCCTACTTTGACAGTGTTTCCTGAACGATCGTTAGCGTTTACCCCAAAACGCAAAAACCTCTTTCGATTACATTGTACTCGTATCTCAGTAACAACACCTGCCAATTTCATGCGTTTCCGAACGAACATTTACGAGAAAGTAGCTCCCTTTGGATTTGAGAACAATCTTAATGTGATTCCAAACACATCTTTTCTAGTTGACTAACCATCATATCGAACTAAAATTTTCTTTTTATCACTTAAGTAAAAGACTGAAATCTTGTTCATTTGGGGCAAACAAAACATCATAAAAATATAATTTATAATATACATTATCAATCTATATATGTAATAATTATGTATTGTGATATTTTAAAACTATTATGTTTAAGTGATCTTCTTTAAAAAAAATTTGCTGCAGTATATGTCCTATTTGGTAGAGACCAGAAATTAGTAATATAAAGTACATAAACATCAAAAATGCATTTATGATGTAAAGTTTTAAAGATGTTTGCATATGGTGACTCTCATATTCCCTGCTTAACAATGCGAAACTTTCTGACACCTTTTCGGCTCATTTTTAAATGTAAAGATATACTGGCAGACCGGACTACTGAAGCGATTTGGAATCGAATAGCGTTTTATGTTTTTTGATAAATAAATTATTTATCGAGTTATAAGCGATTCTTGTCATGTGAAGACAAGTAAGTTTCCACTTTCTTACTTCGTTGTTGGAGATTCGGTTCAAAACGCCCGCTTTGACAGGCTTTCCTGAAAGAACTTTTCCAGTTACAAAAAAAATGGTAAACTCCAATCGATTACACAATTTTTGGATATGACGATCTGCTAACATTTATGAATTAGTTTTTGTTCGTAAACAAAAACTAATTCATAAATGTGTCAGATAGTAGCTCATTTAAATTTGAGAACAGACTTAATCTAACGTTGTTCCTGAGATATTAATTACATTTCACAATTGTCTAATTTTGCTACAAATTATAGAATGCACACCACTTGAATTAAGTAATACTGTTCTATAGTAACTTGCCTTATTTGGTATATGCCTTATTTGGTAGTAACCAGAAGTTCGACACATAAAGCTATTTAACTTCATTCAGGATATTTTTACACTAATTTTAATAGTATTTAGCAGCATGATTACCAGTTTACGAAATGAAAGTTTGCTTTTCCAATGAAAAGAGAAAACGCAGGACGGCAGAAAATGACTTTCTAAACACGAGAATGGCGATTATCGTTTTAGTTTAAGAAAATTAATCGGTGCTGATTTTGAATACATTCCGTATCCAAGTCAAATGAATGTATTAAGCAAGTCATAAAAGTCTTAATGTTAAACATCTCATTTTCTCTGATGTTAAATTTCGAAAATAAAGTATCCGAGGCAAGCAACACATGAGTTATTACGCATGATCTTTTAAAATGTTTAATGAAAAACAGAGTGAAAATTTTTCAGAGATTACGTCTTCTCAAAGTAACCAAAATTAAAGTAGAATTTGAAAGATAAACGGAAGTTTTAAAATTCAGAATTACCACTGTTAGACTGCAGTTTAAATATCTGATAAGATGTAAAATATTCTCTATTCTTATTGTCGGTTTTTGAACGGATTTAAAACTATATAATGCAGTTAAGAGCTGTGCAGTTTGGAACTTCAGTACACTGTAAAACGAAAAGGAAATGTTTTTTGATCTAGCAAGAAAGTTTATTAAAATGTAAATCCACGATTCCAAAAAGCGTTCCTTTATGTTCAGAAACCCCTGATATCAATAGTATTTAAAGATTTAAAGAAGTGTTTCTAAAACGAAAAAATGTTTTTTTGGGGAAACTAGAGAACCCGTTCAAATCGTTAATTTTTGTTTACGCCTTTTAAAATATAACGTATAAATGCAAACGGACTTAGAAAACTTAAGAAGTAAAGTACAGTCGTGGAAAAAAAAGTAAACACCCCCTTCTAACTCTGTAAAAAATTATCGTAGAAGAAAGTTGCTGGTACCACACGACTGGTAATAAAGTCTACTTTTAAATGATATATATAAAATTTGCTCTGGAGGCAATCTACATATTAAAACGAACCATAACTTTGTTTTTTTTTCAATAGCAGTACATAATTCTGACAGCATAAATGAACTCCACACCCTTCGATTAGCCAAAAAACAAATTTTTATGCAATTCGTATGATAAGTTTCCGAGAAATTAATTATTTTAAAACGAGCCTATTTTATGGGTTGTGTCCAAATTGAAGTTCGGTACTCGATTGTTGACCTAGAAAGCCCTCTTCTTGATCAAGGCATCTTAAGCGCCACTAAAGCAGTCATTGAAGACTGCTAGATTACAAGATAGCATAAGTAATTTCAAAATATCTAGTCACTTCTATCCTAGACGGCCCCTTAAACCATCATTTTGCCGTTTTTAAATCATAATTTGAAAACTACTTGGAAGAAAAATGTGAAATTTTGAATTTCCATAAAGCAGGACTTAATAAGTATAAATTCATCAAAAAAATTGTAGGTTGCAATTCATATTTTTTTTCGATTATTAATGTAATAATTCATAATAGCACTAAATTTTTGAAGCACTAAATTTTGAATGTTTATAATTCAAAAACTTATCATTCAAATGACTTGAAATTCGGTGTCTTGGCATAGTTTGAACCGAAGATTTGAAATATCTTGTTAAAATTGGGTATTGCCATTGAGAAAAATGAAGTTTGGGTTCGTTTTAATATGTAGACGGTCCCTAAGCAAATTTTATATACATCATTTAAAAGTAAACTTTATTCCCAATCGTTCGGTGCCAGTAACTTTCTTCTATGATAATTTGTTGAGGAGTTAGTAGGGGGTATTTATTTTTTCCCCACGACTGTACATTAAGCACAACAAGGCATTATTCTAACTGATTTTCTAAATAAATTTTATCTATTAAAAAAAAAAAACAGTTTTTTAAATAAAAAAATCACTAATTTAAGGCGAGTGGATAAACTGTTTAGCGAGAGTTTAAAATAGATACAATATAATGAAATAATTTGTGAAAAGTTTTCATAAAATTTCAGCATTAAATATGAAATATGTTTATTAAGGCAGATTATTTTTGATTGATTTTTTTGAAATTTTGAAATTTTGTAAATGCAGCATTATTTATTTTTTTAATATACGAAGAAATACATATGTCCAGTATTTTCATATTTTCTGTGATATACAAAAACTACTACTTTAACGCTTTAGAAAGACCATAATGCAACAGATTTCTTTTCCGTGTCCCTATGAATAACGAGCAATGAATCCTACACACTTCATTTTAAATACCGGACATTCTATTGTAAATATCTGTAACATGTAAAAATTTCACGCTAATCTGAGTATATTTATGAGAGTTAGAGTAAGGACAGACAGACAGACAGACCGAGTTCATAAACACTTTTAAACTATGTCGGAAAGTGTTAAAAAAGAAACCCAAATGATCAACTTTGCTAAAATAATCTTAGAATAGCTCAAATTAACTTAAATTAAAATAGTGCATGAAGTGTCACATTTTTATTGCAAAATTATTTTTTAAGTGTAATTAACATAATAATAATAATAATAATAATAATAAACAATTTATCTCGGTCCAGAGTGTTTAATGGTTATTTCCGCGAAAAGGTTTAAAAATTTTATTTTTGTTCGCTTTAAAATTTATTTTAGAATGAATAAAATGAAGATTGCAGTTTATCTAAACGAATAAATATAATTTAAACATGAAAAATTTGGTAACTGCAATTATTTCATTAATTTGGAGAAAAATGTTCTGGAATAATTGTATATGTAATAAAAAAAGTCAAATGAATGATTTTTTTAATCAACAACGAACATACTCTGTGTCTTTGTTTATAATATACATATAATCAGTTTCATAAACACCATTTAATTGGAATGAAATACATTTTCTTACATAAAACATTAAATCTTCTGGATATACATTTTTAATCACTAATTGTGCGACTTCTGTGTTAAGTGTAATTTTTGTCCTTAATCCTACAAATAATAATAAAAAATACTATTATTTTTATTATTTTTAATTACGTACCACTTAACTGGTTTTTTAAACATAATTAAAAAATCTAGCTAGTTGACTTTTGAACTACAACAGTTTGTAATGAAGTCTGATTCCTCCATTGAAAAGATTAAAAAAAAAGTAAATATAAATTAGTATGTTTTAGCCACCACTGAACTTTCTTCTATGCAAATCAAATCGTCTGCAGCCAAAATTAAATTATAATAATCTTTTCGTTCTTGACATATAGCGAAAATTGTGAAAAATAGCAGCGACAGCTGTTGGATGGTATGCACCCATACTCAATAAGAATCTATTTATGACAAGGTATAAAAGAATATGAAGATTGGTAAAAGTCAGATTATTAGTTCTTGAAGTATAGATGTGGCGGAAACCGTGAAAAATGGACCATAGCAATACCACCTGTTGGGTGATTTACAGCAAAACCAAATAAGCGTCTATTAATGTCAAAGTCTAACAGAATATGAAGTTTGATGAAATTACGTACTCTCTTGAAGAACGTACTTACGTACGTTCTTCAGATATAACTATCGCGGAAATCGCGAAAAATACAGCACGGCAGAGCCGGCTTTTGGTTGATATACATTAAAACCTAATCCGTACTAATGTATGTCAAGGTCTAACGGAATCTGAAGTTTCATTAAATTCCATGCATTAGCTCTTGAGTTACAGCGCCTACAAAATTTGTGTCACACACAGACAGGCACACAGGCAGACATTTTCTAAAAACAGTTAAATCGTGTTCAGGACCCTCTAAAACGTACAATTCCGTTGAAAACCGGAAGTCGAAATTTCTCATGAGTCCAATACTTTTTTTCTTGTAAAGATAGAAGGAAGTATAAATAATGATAAATTTTTACTAATTTTTAAATGATTAAAGGATGTATTGAATTCGAATTTGATAAAAAGACTTTTTAGTCCATTTTTAACTGCTTCCATTTTCTTTCTTTCTCTCTTTTTTCTGCTCCACCTTTGAAACTAGAAATTAAAATGCATATGTTATTGTTTCATGATATTTTTAAACAAACATAAAAGTTTCAAACCCTATTAAAAAACATGAATCCTGGATTTGTCCTATTTGACATTTTTCATATTTTCATTAAATGGTGGTGTTCAAAAGCTGTTTCGTAGTTTTAGTTAAACGATTTACACGAAAACATTTTCTCTTATAAAAACGGTTTATTAATGAAGCAAAATAGATTTCACGAGATAAATTCAATTCAAATTTCGTATAATATCACGCTCGATTTTGTGTAAAATAAAAAATATAAAATGCTACACAAAAGCATTCTCAAACGCCGAGAGATTATTTAGTCATACAGTTTTCATAAGATTGAATAAAATTTTGTTATTTGGATTTAAAAAAAACCCTTACAGTAACGAGAAATACATCTATTACCAGAACAAAAAAATTTACTTTTCAAAGCAATCAATTACACCATTAAACATTACCAACTGCATCATCAAGCAACATATTTCAAGTGAATATAATTTCTTTTGAGATTGCCATCGTGAGTTGCCCTTCACTGATGACAAAAGATTCTTACCATCTACCGGCTCTTTATAATGATCACAAATAGGCAATGTTTTGCAATTCATTTTATTCGAGAAGTCGCCTTTTTGCTTAATTAAAGATTCTAAGTTAAGTAAAACTAAATTGACTTGAGACTTTTTTAATTTCTGTGAACACACCAAACTTACTACGCGAATTTTTTAAATAGTATATATTTTTATTTTTATTTTACTATCTAAATTTTTAACATGATTTAAATAGAATCATTTAAAATTTACATGAATTTTTTTTCAAGTTTAAAATGGTAAAATTTCCTTATAATATAGACATAACTATAAATAGTAAATAAATTAGTTTTTGTATACATGAAATATAATTCTTTCAATTTGTCGAAAATATGTAATGCTCATTTAACAAAATCGCATTCAATTTAAACTAGTCCTGTAAAGAAACTGATTGCAATACCTTACATCCACACCAGTCACATTAAGTATCATAAATAAATGCAGATTTTTTTTTATATAGCAGTCATAAAATATTACAGACTTGACTGTAATATATTTAAAAATTATTGTACAAGTGTTTAGAACTATAACTATGGATTACTATAGATTTTAAATAATCTTTTCTATCATGAAAATGAAAGTATTCCGAAGAACAAAATGTTTTATGAATTCAAAAGCAAATGTTCACGAGCTTTTAAAGATAATGTATTCTTTTCAGTATCCATAAGTAATTTATTATCGGCAATTTATTTAAGTGCGGTATCGGAGTAATTTAATCGAATATTAATATATTATCATGATTAACTATCATTATAGTACATTTAATGGCTTTGAAAATCGACAAGAATTTTCTAAAATATTATTCTGAAATAGTTGGATTATTCCAAAAGAGGGTAAACTTTTGATATTCAATAAAAATGACAATGAGGATTACTTATTTGGGGATTGATTGTGCCTAGAAAAAAAAAGCACAAATATTTATAAATTTCTAACCTGATAAATGGTTTAAAAGAAGAAACTCATTTTCTTTTATATTTAATACGTTGAACAAATGATGTGATGTATTGTAAATCATTTTTAAATATTGAGATAAAACACAAACGAATATCGTGAATATTTATTTATTTACATGTCTATATCACATTCAATTAAGGTATTTTTTAAGTATAGTCAAACCCTGTTAAGACGCGTTTCAAGGGAGTGGACAAAGGTAGCGTATTAATCCCTTGACCTCCAGGACGTACGCAGCGTACGTTCTCTCATTTCAGCAATCAACGACCATGACGTACAACACGTACTTCGTTCACTACAAATTAATTGTTGCATATTTGAACCGGATTGGTCTGTGATATGCAACCGATGTAACAGGGCACTGGTCGGGTGAGTTTTAAGACACAAACATTTTACACCGCATAGTCTGGTATATAGCCCTGGATATCAAGGGATTAAGCGGGATCGCGTATTAAACATGATTTATAAAAGTTACAGGAACTGGGCTTATTTATAAATCTAATCATTTAAATGAACTTTAGAGCTTTCATTCATATGTTTACGGTTGAAAATTGTGTTTTTTACGTATAGGCTGGGAGGTGGCAGCACATACAATCATCTCATCGAGTTCACGGCTGAAATTCCAGAATTAGTTAATACTCGATTAACGTATTAAAAAGCAATCGGTCTGCCAAGTCATATCTTGGTGGAAAACACCTGAAAATCCGATTTTAACGGTTGACTCGTAGGTTTAACATTGTGTTTTCCTGCTTCCAGTCTTCCATGTTTTCACAATTTTGGGTGCAGGAAAAAACAATGGTAAACCTACGAGTTTTCAAGTATTTTCCTCCAAGATATGACTTGGCAGACCAATTGTGTATTAATATCCGAATCGAGTTTTAACTAATTTTGAAATTTCAGCCGTGAACTCGATGAGGTGATTGTCTGTGCTTCCGTCTCTCGGTCTAGTATATTTAGTTTAACTTTTAATTGTATTCGACTTTAACTTACTGATTCTTTTTATTGGACCGACTAGAATAATAATTGAAAATAAATATGGATTCAAACATGCCTTTATTGTAGATGAATACGGTACAAATAAAAATAAAACGAAAAAATAATCTTTCTGCTAGACAAATTTTTTAACACAAAGAAAAAATATCAAATCTTCGAATTACAATGAGGTTATTAAAATCATATTTATTGCTTGTGATAATGAGCACCGTTATAATCTGTCCTTCATTTTTAACATAATAAGAAAAAAAAAACTATACTTATTAATATATCTGCAAAAAAGTACTGTTAGCATACCAAAAAATTAACGAAAATATCATAAACATAAAAGACTTATAAAACCACAGTCATATTTGTTTCATCTTTATGAGTTTAAATTTTGTTTGCCTATAATATGCATTATAAAACATACAGTGATATAACGTACCTTTAAAACCTAACTAACAACAGGTATAATCATCTCTAATCATAATAATTTTATGACGTATTTGAGCATCCTGAGTTCATGTATTCTCTCTACTATAGTAAAAACAAACAAGAATCGAGAAAAACAAAGAAATTTAGAACTCGAGATCAAAGACGAAGTATAATGTTGCTAATTTTGCAGAGTGTCTATATTCAAATATCAACCATTGTTTCCTATTTGTAATGTTTGCCTTAATTAATCTGTTAGTAAATAAAATAAATATTACTATTCACAAACAGTATTTTTTATCTGAATAAAAATATCCGGTAATTTATCCTCACGGGATAATAGAGCAGTATAAGCATCTTGATCTACGAATTCGCGTCAAAAGCGTGATTTATTGCTTCAAAGGACTGAAAATCTCTCTTGTATTAAGCAAAATCTTGTAATTATTGTTTGCGTATTAAATGATATATTTTTACATAAGCTTTATGGGCGATGTTCAAGGAATAAGAAGAAATTCGCTTATTAAGCGGGATCGGGTATTATAAGTGAGCATTTTAACCGGGTCGGACTGTATATCATTTTTGTTAATTCATATATAGTGTAACATAGATTCATTTTAATTTTGATTTGTTGTTCATGATTTGAAAAATGTGCATGCTAGAGGAATTCCAGCGTTTCTCCAGTCATGTTCTGCCAAAGCATCGCTAAAACCACACTGTTCTCCTGTGATGCATAATTTTTATTATTTAAACAAGAACGAAAAATCATGCATCAAGCAGGCATAGATTATGAAACACTTTCCAACACTAAGAGAATATTATTAAGAAATTTAATATTTTCATACAATGAAATGAGATATCTTAATTACCAATTTAAAGAAAAGGCACCGAAAACGATTTTGCCCTATTGACCATAATGTAACAATTCTTTTTTGTATCACTGTAAATGAACTCAAATTGATACACACTTCATTTTCAATGGCGAAAATTCTATAGTGAAGCTCATTAACATAAATAGGCCACATGCCAGTCTTGAGTACATTTACGCCATTTAGAGCAGAACAGACCGCCACGCGAACAGACAGACAGACTAACTAAATTCGTAGACACTTTTTAACTACGAGGGTCTATCAATAAGTTTTTGACCTCACATAGAAATAATTGAGTGAAATTTATAAAATCGGTACAGTTTATGAGTCCTTTTCTATATAGTCAGTGTGCACAGTAACACATTTGCGCAACCGGTATTTCAAAGAGAGAAGGGGGATGTATTTCAGGAGGCACGATAGTAGACCCAAAGGGGGGTATTTTTCTAACTTTTACCAACCCCCACATGTGATATGTTGTTGGAAAGACCTGTGACCACTTATTCATACTATGCACCTCCCGAGCCCTTCCCCACAAATTTGACCTCCGGGAGGCACTTTTCTAAATTTTGCGGACATCATTCGTGCCCCCCGGGTGGCAAATTTAAGGGGATTGGCTGGGGAGGTGCATAACATGAATAAGAGGTCACAGGCCTTTCCAACAAGATGTCACACTTGGGGGTCGGTAAAAGTTAGAAAAATGACCCCCTTTGGGTCTAATATCGCGCCTCCTGGAATACATCCCCCCTACTCTCTTTGAAATACCGTTTGCAGAAATGTGTTACTGTGCATGGTGACCATATAGAAAATGAATCATAAAATGTAGCAATTTCATAAATTTTACTGAATTATTTCTATGTAAGAAGAAAAACTTATTGATACAACCTTCGTAAATTTGAAAGTGTTAAAAATGAACTCTTACTCACACTCAGGAAGCCTAAAAAGACACTCTAAATAAACAAACTACCAAAGAACGTAGCTCACGTAAAAAAAAGAAAAAACAGTTGGGAAGCAGAATTCCGCTTTTTCAGAATTTAATTTTGCCCTCGATGAGTAAAAAAAAAAAAAAAAAAAAAATTCAAGGTGTAATCCGTCAAATTTCGACGAAAGAAATGTTTAAGAAGGAACTGTTTTATTAATAAATTAGTTACAATAAAAAATGCATCTTACATTTGTTGGTTTAACTCTCAGGCAAATATTATTTTAACTTAAAGGTCACTGATAAAGACCCTCTACATTTTTGTAAAACTTTGCATTTTATCAGTGTGTGATTTCAATTGATTTATTTTTAAAAGTGAAGCATTTCCATCTGTGAAGAATTTCAAAGCCGCAGGAGTGAAAATGATGCACTTCTACTAAACTTATTTCAGAAACAATATCTATAGAAAAGTATGCATGTGACGTCACTATCGCGGAATAATACACAAACCCAGCAAAAAGCGATGTCGTAAACGCTACAAAATAACTCGGCTATCTAATGATCAATATATAATATGCCTTCATTTGTTTGTAACATTAATATGAATACTTAAAATTAAATACAGTTTATAACAGCTCCATGTTTTATCAGAAACAATTCATTTATATTTTCTCAGAATAGCACGTATTTTAATTACAATTTTTTTTCAGTTGTTATGAGAAATAGCCACAAAAATATAGTAATCTACTATTTTCCAACTATTTTCCCTTCACTTTCTACAGCAATGGAGTACTTCTGTTGGCACCATTACAGAAATGGTATTAAAAATGACAAAAAATTAATATCTCAAAAATAAATTGAGATGCAGTTTTCAAACAAATTGCAGTTAAAAGTACTTTTCCCCCCAATACAAAAGTGTAAAAATTGAAAATGTGCGGTGATTAAAAGTTAAAAAAATTGCAGTAGAATTTATTAGTATTTAACCGTACAATGATTCATCTTCATCATTTTACGGCTGGATTATGTACGTAACGTTATTACTTAGGGACGACACTTTAATTATTGCCTGTAAAAAATAGCATATCGGGGGTTAAAAATAGATAGAACAGTTGAAGTACTGAGAAAGGAGTCATTAAGAAAACTTTAAATTAAATTTCAAAAGCTGAAATGTTTTACTTTTTTATTTCAAGCAAACTTAACTTTTAAGATGTAAATATTTGGAATAAACAGTTTCTGAAAAATCGAAATTGAAATGGGTGAAACGAGCAGAAAACTTTCTCAATTATCATTTATTTGATATGTTAGGTCTAAAAACTTAAAATTTGACATGAGTTTAGACCCGCAAATGCTCACTCAGAACAGTTTTCTAAAAATTCGAAATTTAAAATTGCAGGAGTAAAAAACGTTCTGAAAGTGGGATTTACGTAATACAGCTGGTATAGATGTCTGGTATTTACCATGGTGGTTACTTTTAAGGGGTCTTGTACCTTTTAAACGCGACAAAATTTAGCGAAAAAATTCAAAGTTTCAATTAGTCTATCTTTGAAACCTTTTTATGTATAAACGTGAAATTTTGGATAATAATTAAACAGATTGTGCTTTGTAATATGCTGTCATTAGAAATTTATTAGCCTTTTACAGAATTTGTGTATTGTTGAAATCAAAATAGCGCTTATTTTTTACTCCAGAAGCTACTGCGCGCATGATATCTTGAGAAAGTATGTATGGATTGTCATGAAATTTGGTAAAGATACTAAACATATATGTGTGTGAACTATTTAAAGTGAACTATTCTTAGGCTAAAATTACTTAATTAACTGTATAAAAAATATTTTTGTAAAAAAAAAAAAAAAAAATAAAATTTTTTTATTTATAATGAATAAAAATAGTCATAACTAAAAATATTACCATTGTAAATACTTAAAAGTAGTTCATTTTAAACACACATATTTGTTTAGTATCTTTACCAAATTTCATGACAATCCATACATACTTTCTCAAGATATCATGCGCGCAATGACTTCTGGAGTAAAATAAAGAGCTATTTTGATCTCAACAATACACAAATTCTATAAAGGGCTAATAAATTTCTAATAGTAGCATATTACAAAGCACAATCTGTTTAATTAATATCCAAAATTTCATGTTTATACATAAAAAGGTTTTGAAGATAGACTAATTGAAACTTTGAAGTTTTTCGTTAATTTTCCACGCGTTTAAAAGGTACAAGACCCCTTACGATGTAAATACTCAGCAAAAACGTTTTCTAAAGAATTCAATATTTTAAAGGCGAAATGAGCAAAATACGCTCTAAAAACTTTCTAATTTACTATTTATTTGAAACTGTTAAAACTACAAACTTAAAAATTGGCATGGCTGTTAAAATAACATGTAATTGCTCGCTCTGAACAGTTTTCGAAAAATTCGAATTTTGAAAGGGTGAAGGATAAAAAAACATTGTAAACTTTTTATTCGTGTGATAAAGTTGGTATAAAAGCTTGGAATTTGGTATGGTTGTTGCTTTTAAGATTTCTAAAAAATCCGAATTTAAAAGGATGAAATAAGCTAAAAATGATCTAAATTACGATTTAGTTGTATTTTTTCGGGTTAGAAACTTGAAATTTAGCATTGCGATTTCATTTAAGATCCATACAGTTGATTAAAAATGCGAAATTTAAAGGTGTGGAAAATGTTTTAAATTACGGTTTATTTAGAATTGCTAGAGATAGAAACTTAAAACTTTGCATGTATGTTGTTTTTAAGATTATAAATGCTCACACAAAATATTTTTTACAAAATTCGAAATTTAAAAAGGTGCAGAAGCAAAAAACTTTCTAAGATGCCTATTTTTGGATACTGTTTAGCTAGAAATATGAAATTTGGCATGGTGGTTATTGTTAATATTTAAGCGCTAGCTTTGAACGATTTCTAAAGATAAAAATCTATATTTAAGAGGATATAATTAGCGGGAAACGTTCTGAAAATCTTCTCAAGTATGAATTATCTGAAAGTGTTAGGGGTAGAAACTTGAAATGTGCCATGGCTGTTACTTTAAAAACGTAAATTCACCCAGAGAACAGTTTAAAAAATTAAGCGAGCAAAGACGCGGTATTATATTGTGCTAGTATATTTATAAAATTTCAATACGATCTTTTTGAAAAACAATCTTGAAAACAAATTATGAACCATTTAGTTAGATTACGATTACTCTATTTTTATAACTTCCAAATGATAAAAAAAGACAGTTTCAAGAGAAACGAATAAGATAACTTTTACAGTACTTAAAAATAAAAAGAATGATGGCTATAAAATAAGGATGTCTTACACTTTTTTCAAACATATAAAAAATAAAATATATCAGCTATTTCTCAGTATTTCAGAAAGACACTTCATGTTTTATTTTATTTTTGTATCTTTTGTAAAAACCAACAATATCATAACTTCCGTCAACATACTAACTTTGATATTGTGAAAGTTTGAAATACAAAACATCACAAGCGTCGTTTAGGGAAACTCTAGGAATTCTCAAACTAAAATATCAGGAAATTTTTCTCACCTATCATACTAGAAATAAATATTTTCTGTTTGAGTTTTAGAGTTTGTTATTTTTGTGTTGTGTTTCTTATTTAGGTATTTTATTGTGTCAAATATTTAATATTGTTGAATATTTGCTGTTGTAGTAGTAATTGCCAGTTTAGGTCAAATAAATATGTTTTTAAACGAAAATTTTATTTAATAAAAGAAAAGAAATAGATTCAGCAGACGATCAAGCAGCATTTTATAAAATAAAATTTTTTTGAAACATTTTTATATGACACTAGCTGAATACCCGTGCTTCGCTACGGTAAATTCTCCCTCTTTCACAACTTCCTATTTTGGTCGATTGGCTGTCTTTTTTACTATTTCTCAAACAGTAATTCTAATTTTGCACCTTTTTTTATTTAAGTCAACCTAGTTTTTATATGTAAAGATGGATTTTTGCAATCACTAATTGATTTTTAACTCACTTCTTGGTATGTTAGAATTATAAACATTATATTTACAGGTGTGTTTATAGGTCAATAATGACAATGCAACACTTTAATATTAGAAAAAATTAATTATAAATTAATACATTTATTTTAAGGCATTTTACTGTTAACCTATCTCAGGTGATAACTCACCAAATATTTTCTGTACTTCGTACAATTTTATGCGAGTTGGAACAACAATAGATTTAATTATGCACCAATGAACACTCGCCAAAATATACGAAATGATTAAAACTGCAACAATGAAACATTTTGAAATAAAAAATGCTGAAAATAAGTTAAAAAAATCCCTGCTGGCTCGGGCCTACAGGCGGAGGTACATTTCGAAGTTAAGTACTAAATTCACCACCAAAACTTAAATCAATATTAGAGATAAACTCAGTTCTTTCACTAAAAATGAGCTCTAGGAGCTAAACATTTTGTGAAAATTCTAATATACACGAATACGCACACGCATGTATATGGAATAGGTTTAAAAAATAGCTATTGCAAATTCAGAGAACCTCAAAGTGTTAAAATAAGTTAATATTTCCATAGTCGGGGTTTTATCATGTTTTAATACGTTTCTTCAAACTCACATGCCGTTACATATTCACCTGCTGAGGTCCATTTTATTTCCAATATGACGCAATATTTTGTTTTTTGTTTTTTAATTCGTCAAGCTATTTATTTTATTTTCAGTTTTCAAGCGGAAATCTTGCTCTAGAATACTTATGACGTAATATTCAATTTGTTTTCAATTCGTCAAACTATTTATTCAATTTAATTTTCCACGTGAAAAACTTGCAATAGTAAAGCAATTGTTGTGGTGAGAATTTTATTGCTTTTTTTTTTATTGTTGGCAACTGCTATAACGAAAAATATTTTTTTCTTCCTGTCATTGTTGTGTATGAGCTGGTTTTATCAGAATTATGTTAAGACGGTATTCAAAATTTTGAACCCTCCCTATTCCCATTCCCTTGGGCCGATTTTGCCCATTTTCAATCCCCGCCGAGATATTAGACATCTCAAAGCTGTTGGCGAGTTTGAAGACAATCCGTGCATAATTGCGACTTTTATCGTGCGGACAAAATTTAGTACATACATACATATATATATATATATATATATATATATAAACTTTTTAGGTGGGGGTGGTTTTGGGTTCTTGGGGTCCTATAATGAAAAGTTATGAAGGAATTTTTCAAAAGTCGCACCATGGTAACGACTGCAATAGGTAGTATTTCTTACGAAATCTACCTAAAATGAAGAATGTAATATTTTTATCAATTATTAATTAATTAATTTAGGATTATATGCTAAGTAATACATTTAGAAATCCTAAAAAAAGATTACATAATGTTTCATTTTTTTCTTTCCTGCTGTCCTTACTTTAAAAACAAACAGAGTAAAAATTATATATCATTTAATAAATCATATGTTTGCGTTTTTTAGCAAGTATCAGAAAAAGCAGTGAATTAGTCATAATCGTGTTCTAAGCCCACGCTAGATTAATGTACCGTAACGGAAAAAAAAGCATGAATTTCGGTCAAAAAATTGTGTGTGATTTTTAATATAAGCATTGAATAGTTATAAAACAGTTTTAAAACAACTATTGTTTTCTTATTATTTTGACTTCTATGTTTACCTCTTTTTGTATCTTAATTTTTTAGTCATTAAACAGCATTTAATGCATCTCCATACCTATAAGGGGGGGGGGGTGCCATAGGGGGCCCCTGTTCTGTCGCCAAATGTAGCCACGTTTGTCGCTACATTGTAGATATATCGCCAAAAGTGACGCCAACTTATCGATATCTCTAATATTTCGTCAAATTCCCATAGACTTCCAATGTAAACCAATAGGGTTTACTTATTTACAGAAAATAAACAAATTGAGATATTTTAATG
Organism: Maratus speciosus; assembly: GCA_963932465.1. Lineage (NCBI taxonomy): Eukaryota > Metazoa > Arthropoda > Arachnida > Araneae > Salticidae > Maratus > Maratus speciosus. The sequence goes on from OZ010788.1 coordinate 437,207,810, forward strand.
CAACAAAAACTAATATTAGCATGAGGGATTATATTAATTATATTTAAGGGAGTTCAACGTTCAAGTAAATTAAATTATGAATAAAAGTAACACGATACAATGCTTAGCATGCTTTCCCAAACCTAAATTTTAAGGGAGACCAAACTGATCACCAAGGGCGGCTAGTTTCCAAGATTACAATTGTTAATTTCTTAAAATATATACGTTACTATAACAATGCATAGTCCGTGCGGAAAAAACTGCTTGGAGGTGTACATTTCGTCTCACTATACTATAACCATGAAAAAAAAAAAAACTCTTGTTTTATCGACATCATTAATTCATACATGTCTTTTGCTCATTTCATTTAAAATACACACATTTAAAATATATGTCTAACTAATTTAATTTAAAATGATGAAAAGAAAAAATAATAAGAAGAAAAATACCTTAAACAAAAAATTTTTATTTCAACATCAAAGAGTATTTTGTAATTTACGCAGGCGAAGTATAAATAATGCCATTGTCTATAAAACGAAATGAAACATTTGAAAAAAAAATAATTTTGTTGATAAAAAAAATGAGCATTTAAAAAAATAGATCTTTTGAAAATTACATGCTTTAACATACCAGTTTTTTAGATCAATAAAAATAAGTACTTAAAATAAAAGCATAAATAAATATTTTGCAAGTAATTGAATATAGTCAATTTAAACTGCAGTCTTCAAATTGTAAATATATTTTACTACTGCAGCATGGCGTACGTAATACGTATTTTTCACACTACAGTAAACATTTCATTCCTTGAATGAAGCCATTCATGGTTTTTTGAACAAACATTTTTATATGTATAATTCCTAACTTCTAAAATAATTTTATTGTAGCTTCCTCCTCATCAGATAACTGCCAAATAGTAAAATCTATGTCAGTAATCAGTATTAAATAAGTTATAATTAATAAAAAATGTTTTCTATTCAAAAAATAACAAATTCAAAAGTTTTATTGAATTACGATGGAATAATACTCATAAAAAATATTCACGTTCAATAAATAGCAAAGGTTAATGCTTGGCATGGTTTGTAACAAAAATCGTTTGCACGATTAGGGTTGAAATAAATGGCGCGATATCATACATTTTCGCATGGTGTTCGTAGAAGTAAAAAGTACCACAGATTTATTTATTTATTTTTAATTTAGTTTTAGTTTTGGAGGCGTTTGTAATATTTTTCTTAACTGACATAGTTGTTTTAATTATTTAACCAAAAGAATTGATTAAAAAATTATTCAATTTGAATTTATTCCCTTGCTATAGTAACAGAATGAAAAGAATGAGTTTTTAGAAATTATTACTTGAAAATTTGAGCTTTTGGCGCCAAAGATAGCGCCAAATTAGAAAAATATGAAATATCTCTCGAACTATTGGACTTAAAAGAATTTAGTTAGTACCATTCGATTCAGCATACAAAAATACACCAAAATATGTTATCAGTTGAAAAATAACTATAAAATCAGATTTTTAATGAATTTTTTAAAAGTTCGTTCTCTTTTTTACCCCCCTTAGGGGTGGAATTTTAGAAAATCCTTTCTTAGCGGCACTCAATGCCATAAGAACTATTTTTACCCCAATTTTCAAAATTTTAGGTTCAGTAGTTTGGGCTGCGTGTTGATTAATGCGAAATTCAGACTTTCTTTTATATATATAGATACATAGTATAAATGAACCTGTGAATTCTCGTGATTCTTCCGTAATGTTTTAAACAAGCTAAAAAGTAATTTTTTTTTTCGTCAGTTTCTGAAATGATTTTTTTTCAAAATTTCATGAATTTATCTGTAAATCCCGATGCTTTCCGTTTTTCCGATTTCTTTCCAACAAGGAAGATCTTTTAAATCAGATAGCCAGATTTTCTTGCGTCCATTTAAAAATGTTGTAAATGACAGTTAAAAAAAAAAAAAAAAATGGATAATCCGAGAGAGAAATGTAATTAGCTCCAAGTGATTAGAACTGACAGAAGTGTTATTTTCTAATTTTTTGGGGAAAATTGTTACAATTTTTGTAACTTATTGACGTATTGGACATATGAATAAGTACGAACAGAAATTGAGAAAAAATGATTTGTGCTTTTTTATCGCTACGTTAAAAGTATGATTAACTTTTGATTCGGAAGCTAAATCTTTAACTATGCATTTACAAAATTTTTGTGTTGTGTTTTTTATTACGTATTTTACAAAGCGAAGCGAATTTTATTATGTCAAATATTTAATATTTCTAAATGTATTTTGAAAATAGAATTAACAGCAGTTATTGATATTTAGTTTTTGGTATTTATTTATGATTCCGAGAGTAAATATGTTCTGGAATTATACCAATAATTGAACCTATTTTGTGGGATATTCTGAAACAGGGCAATCCAAAATACTGTGAAGTATTTCCTCAATCTGGCTAGCGTAAAGTCAATTTCGAAAGTTACAACATAAAAAAATGATATATGATAAAGATAAGTCATCGGAATTCACTTGATATCTTTGTCTTCTTCACATAAACAAAGGGATGAGTTTGGACATGTTTGTTCTAAAGTATAATAGTTCCCTTGGAAGCATTCATTTAAAAAACATACTACATCAATTTTCGATGTAAAAGTCTAATTGTAACAATTGAGTGTGTTTCATCATATGTCGTGCAGTAAGGAGCTTTCAAATTAGTTTTAGATAAAAACGCAAAATGATTTTGTAACTTTTTGTATCTTCTAACTTCTGCTGTACATAATTTTAAAGATTAAAACAGTTTAAAGAATTTTACTAGTATTAGATTTTACTATTTAAGTTCATCATCTAAGTCGACTAAATACATTTTATCTAATATTCATGCTTTAAACTTTAAAGTCTATGTCATCTTTTTTGTTATTATAAAATATTTTTGAAAAATTAACACAAAAATGTAATACAATTATACAATTTTAATGAATTATATTAATGTATGTTAGAATTAAATCCCACGTCTCTGGTGGCCGCAATCTGCATAGTAAACCTAAGGTACTATGTATTGAGGGGGTATAGCGACAATTAGCATGCTACCTTTCCTTAGAGGTTTAAGTTAGAAAACACATTGTTATCAGCATGACAGTGCAATTCTGCCCTTGTGTCACAATTTTCATATAAATATTAATAAAAAATGCCTTTAAAAAAAAAAAAGTTATAGGATAAAAATTAATTTATTTTGAAAACAAATGACTCTTATTTTGATTATATTCTATCATTTTAAGATAAATGAAACATGCAATATTTTTTATTTTGCAGAAATTTATAACCAAAAGAGAAAATCACATGGGGTAACTGAAAAAAAAACTTTAAAAGGAAGAAAAACCATATATACATTTTACGAGCTTTGAAGATAAAAACTGATGACAGATAGTAAGATAAAGTAAGAAATGCTCCAGAAGTTTTGGCGACGAAAGTTTCATGAGAAATTTTAAAAGACTCTTGGGAGACTCTAAATCATCACATTCTAACGATAACAAAGTCATTGTCGACAAAACGATTAATTTTATTGTTTTTTAAAAAAATGGTTTTTGCAGCAAAAGTTTTATATGAAATTTAGAAAAATAAAAAGCTAATGAATAAATAAATAACGCTTTGAAATAATCTAAAATTTTAGAAATAGCTTAAAAGGCTTAAAATACCTAGTGAAGCGTTATTTCTTTTGTTATGATACTATTGTTAATATTTTAAGACGTTGAATGTGACAGCCCGAAAATTTAACGCTTATCGTAGATGAGACCCAAATAAAACAATAATCATTTAATCAAACGCTGGAAAATATATAACTGAAGCAAAAAATGTTCTATAACATATTTAAATAGAAAAATAGTGCATAACTATTTTTTTTACTTTATTTGAATCATGACTGCAGTTATTTTAAATGACTGTATGTGGTTTTTAACCATGTGAATTGTTAAGAATAAGTCAGGTTTAACACTAATAGACTGACATCACCTAGCTTTCGCCGTAGCAAAAAGCAACATGTAAATTACATATAGTAATAAGTAATTCGCAACATAAGTTGTAGCCTGACACTATTTATATAAAAAATATGGTTTCCAATCTTTAATCTGCCTATGTCAACGAGTTATTTGTTACATTGTAGATATATTCAGTATCATGTAAGGTATATAATTTATCCTTATCAAAGCACAAACTTGCTAACTACAATATTGTATATTTGGAAAAAAAAGTGACTATATGTTAGTGGTGAAAATGCTTGATTGTAACCTTATCTTCTGGGAGTGGGGTTTCTGATTTACTTTACACTGGGTAATTGCATTGAATTTGTCATGTTGTTAGCGCACATTTGAAATATCGCAGCTTTAACATACACAGTGGCGTGTTGAAATATGTGGTATGAATTCCAACATTTTCGAATAATAACTGTCGTCTTATTTAATCATAGTTTTTTTTGTTAAATAAGGTGACTGTTACTGTAAGAATATAATAGTATCCATGCATTTCCTCCACTGTGTACGCCACTGAGCGTAAATTGGGAGGGTGGGATTTTAAGATATTTTGGGAATAAATGAATCGTTTGCGAAGTAGAGAATGAAATGAAGTCTAATAACCAAAGAGGGGGATCATGGATGTTATCACTTTTATAGTAACTAGGAGATCGTACCCGGGCTTCCCGGGTTACAGAATATAGCTGATTTTTTTTTTATTGAAAACTAATAATTTTTTTATTTGCGATAAATTTTCTTAGATTGCCCATTTACATTAAGAAAGCATTTATCATATGCAAAATACGAATTATACTATCAAATAAGTTTTTAAAATATATCAAAAACGATATTTTCTTATCAGCCGCATGTTAAGAGTTATTTGACCAAGATTTTGCTACTTACGGCATCCTTTTATATTCTGATAATTTCAGAACTTATACGTATCTGTTAAATTTGAGTTTTATTTATATTATTTTATTTATTTATTCATAGAGAAGTTTTTTTAATGGATATTAGCCGTCAGAAAATGATGAACTCTTTATTCTGTTTTAAGGGCAAACGGATTAATCTTTCGTAATCAAGCTCCGCGCGATATAGATAAATTAAAAAATATTTCATGTTTTAAAATTGTTTTTAAAACCATAGACAATCAGTAAACTGATATGAACTTTGCAAACAAATTCCATTTGAAAAAAAAATCCTATTTGGTGATCTAAAAATTTAAATTGTACGATTATAAATATGTTAGATTTGTGTTTTTTTAATATTATTCTTTTGTTTGTTTATAGAAGAAGTATTAATTACGTTAATTTGTATTTCACAAATATCTTAGATTGGTGTGTTTTTTATATTATTCTTTTATTTGTTTATAAAGGAAGTATTAATTTCGTTATGCAAAAATAGTCAGAAACAAATGCTGAACAATGTTTTTTGCTTTATGTGCAAAATGTTTATTATTATTATGTCTTGAAACTGGCACGTGATTAGATAAACTTAAAAAAAATAATGCTTAAAAATTATTTTAGAAAACATAATACATCAGTGAAGTAAGATACAATTTTTAAACAAATTGCATTTGAAAATAATTTTTTTCTCTATGCGACGAAAATCGAAAATGTACGATGGTCAGAAGAATAAAAAATTGCATTAGCGAAAATTTCAAGACCGAAATTTGATCGTGAAGTGTTGCCATTCTCAAAATGACGTCAGCGTTACGCACAGATATGTTTGTTCTTTATAAAAATAATAAAGATCAGTTATTAGGATGTGGTTATCAGTTGAGGCTCTTATGCTTGGTATTCCGGAATGAAAAACAACAATTTTCACCTTCTCAAAATTTGCATATGCACTTCTCATATCCATATTCATCAATTTTTAAAAAATTGTATTTTGTTTGATCATTTTAAAATCCTTTTAACTCAAAACTTGAAGTCACGATTGTCAGCAACATCTTTTATGTGAACAGATGCACTCTTTACTTGAGATTCTAATCTCAATTCCGGAGATTAAAAATTTCCGTAATTTATGTTTTTTAGACGCATTTGTGTTAAAATGTTTAGTTTTATCTGAGAAAATGATCGTTTTCTTTTAAATATGTCTTCATTTTCACTTAAATAAGCATTTAGCCTAGTGTCTGAAACTTAACATCAGTACACATGCTTAAGGAAAAACAATATATAACATTTATGAGGAAAAATTGATGTTTTCAAAAGCAGTATGTCATTTTCAGTTATTATGTCCCTCTAATTATATTATGTTCCTAATGGGGTTTTGCTCCACTAAACCCTATACAACAATTTTTATCAGAAAATATCATGAATAAAGATAAAAATACCTCATTATTTCTCTCTTGTCTGCAAAAATGTAAGCTACCTAATTTTCACCATTTTGAAGAAATTTCATAAAATGCTTTTAAAATTAAAATAAAAAAGTGGGGATATTAAAAACAGATAGTGCGACCACATCTACAAATGAACAGCTTTCAGTTAAATATATATATATATATTAGTAAAATTGGTTCAGCAGAAAAATCATGGCAGATGACTAAAAAGCACACTTGTGTTTAAATATATAGATTATATAAAATTATGAAAAATTAAATTCAGCAAATTATGTTATTTTGATCAAAATTATAGTAGATTGTCCTAAAGAATAGCATTAAAATTATATTATTCGAGAATTTTGGGCAAAAACTTCATTAACAGGATATTATTTTAAACCTCGAATTATTTGTTTGCTTGTCTTACTCGCCGAAGCAAATCCATCCAGGCGAGAATCATAAATTTATGTAATATATTATAAATCGTTATTATTTGCATGTCACCTCTCTTTTATAAAGACACTAAATTTTTCTAAAACATTGCGTTTTATGAGTGTGTGATTTCGATTACATTATTTTGAAAAGTGAAGCAATTTCACCTGTGAAGAATTTCAAAGCAGCTGGGCTATGAAAATGACGCACTTCTACAAAACATAATTCAGCGTTAAGAATTAAAATACAGGCTTTTTTTTTTATAAAATGACGTCATTTGCATCCGCTAAAGAAATCCACTTTTACAATCTAATCTTTAACTTCGTCTATAGAAAAGTATGCATATGATGTCATTATCACGGAATAACAGACAATATTCTTGACATAGCTCGTATTTTAATTTGAACTTTTTTTTTCAGGTTTTTTGAGAAAATGGCAACAAAATGATACAGTAATCTCATATTTTCGTTTTCGACTATTTTCCGTTTACTTTCAATAGAAATGGGGTACTTTTGTTGCCACGATTAGAAAAATGGTATTAAAAACTACAAAAAAATTAATATCTCAAAAATAAATTGATATACAGCTTTCAAACAAATTGCGTTTAAAAGCGCATTTTTTTCCTTATACGACGGTATAAAATTTTAAAATGTACAATGTTTAGAAGTTTAAAAATTTACAGTAGAGAAAAGTGCAAAACCAAAAATTTATTTCGAATTTCAAAGTGTTGCCATTCGCAAAATGACGTATGCGTTACGCACATATATGTTTGTCCTTTATAATATAGATACTAGAAAGGTAGCCCGTCAAAAATTACGGAAATTTAGATATAAAGATATATACAACTCATGTGCAAGAATATGAGTTTTCTCGCTTGTTCCGCAGTGATAGATGAAAATAACAAATTTTAAGAACGAAACACATTTATGAAAAACTATGTACAGTAGAAGACCACTAATCTGCACAGTTTGGTTCCAAGTGTTATGCATATTTGAGGCTTTTTGCGGTCATGTCTATTCAATCTTTGTTTACATTTTTTTAAATTCATATATTGGACAATTTAGATTGTTGAGCCTTAAAAATAAATAAATAACACACTTGAAGTAAGGTTAAAAACTATTAAATTATCGTATACGATTTCATGAAATGGTATTATATGTGTGTACTTCACGATCTTGTTTACGACGTTGGCGAAATTGGTGGCAACTTGTCATAATCCTAATAGTGTGGGCCACTATAACAAAAAAGTAACCAGTTTTTAGTAAAATTTCTGATATAAAGTAGCTTTCAAAAACTTGTGTAAAATTGCAGGCCGTTCTCGTGTTATGTCAGTCCTAGGAATAATTGCCGAAACGTCAGTGAAGGCTTACTGTGGAGACACGAAAAGTTTTGATTTCCGTTTGTCTGTCTGTCTGTCTGTCTGTCTGTCTGTCCGTCTGTTCCGCGATAACTGCCGCAAAAAGCATCCGATCGGCTTGAAATTAATGTGGCATGTTGATGAGGTACTCGGACTTAGCTGTATGGTTTTTGGTTAAATTTAGTTCATTCGTTCGGGAAATATAGAATATTTTATTTTGCTCTGTAATGCTTTTCAATGGCAAGTCAGACGATTTTCAAATTTTCATTTGTTGAAAGAAATGGCTCATATAAAAAATGGATTTAAATGGTAAATTTTTGATGCTGAAATTTTTAACTAAGAGTAGTAAATTATTCCTATTAGTTTGCAATTTTGTCAAAACATTTGTCAGAGCTTTTAAATTAGGTCTATAACTTATGATGGAATTTTATACATGTGTTCGAATAATATAAAACATTTTATTTTATGAATTTACTTATATTTCATTTTTTTTCTTTTAACCGTTGCGTAGCAACTATATCTCATCTAAAAATATCATAAATGTGAAAGTATGTATGGTTTTTAAAGTCAAATCAAAGTTAAAAGGAATGAATTAATGAATGCCTTTGTATAGATATTTGCATATAAATTGATTTAAACGCAGAAATGAAAATAGTATTTATATACTATATAGAATAATATCTTTATTTATGTATTCAACTATTTTGATTATAAAGGAAAAAGTTCGTTATTTTCATACAGAATAAACTGACATTATTCTATTAAACTTTATAAACTTTATTGTTGCCAAAGAAAAAAAAGGGAATAACAATTTCTCCCAAAAAGTTCATTTTAATTTGTAAGATTTTCACGTGCAAAGGGAAAATGCAGCAAATTACAAATAATAAAAAAGATAAATAGGACAGGAATGAATACATATAAACATTTCACACCAAATACCACCTAAATTAATTTTTGTAGTGGTATTTTCCCACACTACGAAGAAAGATTCCTCGATTTACACGATTTTACTTGGCCTTCCTTTTCTCATTGGTTGCGATTTCATTTTCGCAATTGCGTATATTAATTGGCACAAAATTTTACATTTTTATGACTGAGGTATATGTAAGGCCATACAAATAAGAAATTCCGTATTGTTTCCTATAAAATGTGATAAAGTGTTGGTTAACTATATATGTTTCTATTAAGAGGAGCAGGGCTGCCAAGCTTCCGGCGTTCTGGATACCAGTATTTAAATACAAAAAATGTTACTTTATTTAATTGAAACATTTGCGCGATTTAAAAGAACAACATTTTCTGTAAGGTAATAGTGTTGTGCAAAAAGCCTGAGACTTGCCATGCCTGGTGGTGAGTGAAATGTTTTATTTAATGCATTTATCTCTATTTTAATGCTACGTGAACAACGTCCCGTGTAACAGCTTGTAGAGTGTAAAATAAATTATTAAAATAATCCCTATTACGAAAAATGAAACAAAATGCCCGGCTAAGGGAAATAAAAGGTTAGTTAACCTTTCGTAATTTGACCTGAACACAGGTGTGCATCAAATTTCAACGGTGTTTGTAACATCACGATTTTAAATTAAATGTGGATACTATTAAAAGGCTATCACAAAAAATACTTAACGGCGCCATATCACGTTTATCTATTTAGTCAATTGGAAGTGGACACGATGATGAATTATTAACCGTTAGGTTTAGAACTCCCCCTACTTTAGGGTGATTTTAGTAAGTTAATGCTATCGAGTACATTTTTAGATATTTAGATTAGATCTTAGATATAAATATTGCAGAATGGTAATCAAAATTATTATTAGATTTCTAAATTAGATGTCTCAGTTTACATTTCCAAAAGTTCTTTATCCATTAGATACAGATGTTTGTGGTTAGCAGGCAAGTAAATACTGCTGTATGGATATTAGGATAACGTAAAATGTTTGACCAAATTGTTGCTTATCCTTATAAATCGCAGTGTAAAAATGAATCTAAGATATAGGATAATCATTAACTCAATCAATAGAAAATTACAAATGCAAAATAAATTACACAACGGGGGGTTCAGGGGGGGGGGGGCATCCCCCTGAAGAAATTTGCTTTATTATATAAAAATTACTAGAATAAGTAGCTCGTGAGAATTTCAGAATATCATTACATAACAACGTGTTTAATTTAACGCTTCTAATGTCTGAAACCATCGAAATATTTTTTTCTCCTTCTATAAATGTTTGAGTAATTTAAAAGTTTAAATTTTGTTTTTGTAGAAAGATTAATATTAAGCAAAATTTGCTAAAAACAATAAGTTGCAGAGATGACGTTGAGGCTCTTGATCTGCAGATTTACTAGTATTTCTAACACTGAAGATTTTCCATGTATATATGGAATTTAGAAAAGCTTCTCCAAAAGAAAGGTCCTGAAATGATATTGTAATTCCTATAACTTCAAAGTTTAATCGGGCCCTGATGTTGAGTACTGAAATCTAATTGCCGAAACGTCAGTGAAGGCTTACTGTAGAGACACGAAAAGTTTTGATTTCCGTTTGTCTGTCTGTCTGTCTGTCCGTCTGTTCCGCGATAACTGCCGCAAAAAGCACCCGATCAGCTTGAAATTAATTGGGCATATTCGTGAGATACCCGGACGTAGCTGTATAGTTTTTGGTTAAATTTGGTTCATTCGTTCGGAAAATATGGAAGATTTTATTTTTCTTTATAATGCTTTTCTACGGCAAGTCAGACGATTTTCAAATTTCGATTTGTTGAAAGAAAATGGCACGTTTGATTAATGGATTTAAATGTCAAATTATGGATACTAAAATTCCAAATAAAGGTTTTAAATTATTCCTATTATATTGAAGTTTTATCAATATATCTATAAGATTTTTTTATTTACGTGTATAATGTTTTGAGGACATTTACACATGTATTCCAATAATATAAAGAATTTTTAAATTAATTTTCTTGTTTTACATGATACATATTTCTTTTTTTTTTCCTTTTCTTCGTTGCCTAGCGACTGTTATTAGTAGCCTATCATTGCGTCAAATATGAATGAAGTTAGTAAATTACGTTAATTTTGTTGCAGGTACTATCAAAAGGCTATCACAAAAAATATTTTATCGCGCCAAATCGATGCATTTTATGCAATTAACAGTGGGCACGATAATGAATTATTTTCCAGTAGATTTATAGATCTCCAGATATGCCTATTTTGGGGGGCTTTTAATATGTTATTGCTATCGCATGGATTAGGATGTTTAAACTAATGTTTAACCATGCTATAAGTGGAAAAAAAAAGTACAGTTAAAGGCATGTAAATCCTTTTTAACACTTTCCAACATGGATGAAAAGTATTTATGACTTCAGTTTTTCTATCTGTCGCCTGCCGTGTTTCTCTACGTGCTCTAACTCGCGTAAATATAGTCGGGATTACATGTAATTGATATACGTTATTGAGGTTTGCCAAAGTATGTTTGGTATTAAAAGTGAAGAGTGTAGCATTCATAGCTTAATTACATGGGCACTCAAAACTTCTCCGTTACATTATAGTCTTTGGGAAAAATCGTCTGCGGTGTATTTTAATAATGTTACACAATTTTAAACGTAATGAAATTTATATACTTTATTAAGGTGCACTAGAACCTGGTTACTATAAAATATGTTATGTGTAGCACTTACAGCATGCGTACAGGTAACTCAAAAGTATTCATAATATTACAATCTTTGAAGAAAATCCTTTTGTGGCGTTTTTTAATGATGTTACTCTGTTACAAAATAATAAAATTGATATGTATTTTTGAAACATTTTTGTAGTATATGGGGTGCAAAGCATATGTTTTTTTCAGGGTCACACAAAAGTGGTCGATTAAAATGTGGTCTACGGGGGAAAAAAACTCTTCACAGCTTATTTTAACACATTAGCGACGGGAAACGAAAATTCTCGTTTTTATTCAGAATACATCATTGGCTAAGGGAGTGACTTCTACCTTACAGAAAAGACATTTATATTGTGTTGTCCATATTTTTTATAGATTGTAAGACATTATATATTACATCCGTACATTGAAAGATATTTACTGCTGCATAAACATGAAAAACATATCTCAGAAACCAATTTCCGAGACACTTTCAGAAGAGGGAGGAGCTTCTACTGTTTTTAAACCCAGATTTAATTAAATTGCCTGTCGTCAGTGTGTTAATTGTGTTGCACTAATTCAAACATTATGAAATTAAATTACATTACTGTGGTTGACTACAAGAAGCTTGAATATGATTTGTATCGTATTTATCGTTCATTTATAGGGTCACATAAAATATTTCGGATACAGTTCTGGTCTATTAGGGATGATTGCTGAAGAGCATTTTCGATTATGGTGTGCGTTTTAACGTTAAGTAAATTTGTGCTTAATAAGTAGTGCTTAAATATTGTATAGACCATGTACAGGGATACACAAATGAATTCGTAAGTATAAATGAAAATGAGCGCAAATTGCTTCAGTGTTTTTTTTTTTTTTTTTTTTTTTTTTTTTTGAGTTATGTATTTTCCAGCCCAATTACATTTAGTATACTAACAAATGTTTGCAGAATTTAAATAGAACCATATACAGGACTCCGCAGAAACTGGATATATGGTGCACACTATGCATACTAATCCCCGGAAATGTGATATGAGCAGTTTTAAGAGGGTTTTTTGTCTGCATTAAATTTAAATGTTATAGACGACGCGTAAAAATCTTCACGTAATATACAGGGCTGTAGAAAAGAATTCATGTACGTTTCCGTCTATTGGTAGAATTTACTAAAGGACATTAACACAATTAATTGATAATTACAAATGTAAATTAAATTACACTACGAAAGGGTTCAGGGGGCTCTGCCCCCCTGAAGAAATCTACTTTATTATCTAAAAATTACCAGAATAAGTAGCTCATGAGATTTTCAGAATACCATTACATAACAAGGGGTTTAATTTAACGCTTCTAATGTCAGAAACCTTCGAAATATTTTTTCGTTTTATGAATGTTTATGTAATTTCAAAACTTTAAATTTCGTTTTTTGTAGAAAGATTAATATTACTCAAAGGATGCTAAACACAATGAATTGTAGAGCTGACGTTGAGGCTCCTGATCTGCAGATTTACTAGTAAATACAGTTATTTTGAATATTACAACAGAATTAAACAGTTAAACTTATTTAACTTAAACCCGCTGTTACTTCCCGATGTTATTTTTTAGTATTAAGAAAGAAAATTATTTAAAATTTTCAAATCATGCATTTATGGTTTTTTCCGTCTTTAGTAACTAAATAATGAAAAAATAGGCTTTTGTTCTGAGCTCATAAATATTACAATAAAATAATGTAACTAAGAGACATTTAAAAATTAAATCTTTGTGATTACAAAACCATAAACAAACGATACCGCCACCATTTTACCTACTATGACGTCATTAGAATATTGCCCATTGATTGTTGGAGAACTTACTTTGTGAATGATTACCTTAATGATTTAATATTTTTGACGTTTCACGATGAATGAATCATTTGTGTTTGTTTAGGTTTATGGAATGAGATATAAGCTGTGAACCTAATTTCAATTGAAGTTATCCAAGGATATATGTATTTTTAATCGAAATTAAAAACAATGCTTTGATCTCTATCACTTGTGTTTCTTTAGGTTTATGGAATGAGATATTAAGCTGTGAACCTAATTTCAATTGAAGTTATCCAAGGATATATGTATTTTTAATCGAAATTAAAAACAATGCTTTGATCTCTATCACTTGTGTTTCTTTAGGTTTATGGAATGAGATATTAAGCTGTGAACCTAATTTCAATTGAAGTTATCCAAGGATATATGTATTTTTTATCGAAATTAAAAAGAATGCTTTGATCTCGAAAGAAAAAGTTTTAGTTTGTATAATTTGTTATTTTTGTTAATTATTTTTTTAAGTACTTTTCCATTATAGCGCATTTTTAAAAAAAGCTTGGCGCGATTCGGGCATCGGAAAGTGAGATATGTTGCGAAAATATATAAACAGCTATGAAAACAAATCTAATGAACTTTTATCTTTGTTTATATATGCACTTATATACATAAAAAATCGTTTCCAAATATATATAATTTTTTGGCACAGATGTCATATTCGCCCCATATTGGCGCGATTTTTTTCTGACGCCAATGTCATATACGCAATGTATATTTAACTGCCGCCAAAGTGTCGTTATTTTGCTTGATATGGTAACCCGGATGTTGTTGTTTATGCTGTTGATGTTTTCGCCAAATCGGCGTCGGAAAAAAAATCGCGCCAATGTGGGGCGAATATGACACCTGTGCCAATTTTTTTTATATACAAATTACGGCACAGATTTCAGATATGAACCGGAATACCTAACTGGCGCCAAAATGATGTTATTTTGCCTGCTATGGTAACCCGGCTATTGTTTTTTATTTATTAATAAATTGTTTATTTACTTTTATTTTCTGTTTTTTAATTACATAAACTGCTTTGTTCTATAGTTATTATTCAAACTTTTATTTATTTATAGTTATTTCCTTTTCGAAATGATAGCAAATAATTGAAAAATATATAAGTAACTGGTATTCGAAAGCGAGATTTCTGCCAAATTGGCGTCATAGAAAAATCGGTACAGATGTCATATTCGCCCCATATTGGGGCGATTTTTTTCGGTTGCCAATTTGGCGAAAACATCAACAGCATAAACAACATAATCCGGGTTACCACATCAAGCAAAATAACGACACTTTGGCGCAAGTTAAGTACCTGTTGCCTATATGATATTGGCGACAGAAAAAAATCGCGCCAATATCGGGCGAATATGACATTTGTTCCGAAAAATCACGCCAACCCCCATACGTATATGACATCTGTGCAACAATTACTTCTGTTTCTTTATAAAAATGGGTAAATAGCTTTTTTTATATTAAATTGTCGGCACAGATGTCATATACGCCCATATTGGCGCGATTTTTTTTTTTTGACGCCGATGTCATATACGCACCGGGTACTTATAGTAACCCGAATGTTGTTTATGCTGTTGATGTTTTCGCCAAATTGGCGTCGGAAAAAAATTGCGGCGCCAATATGGGGTATTTGGTATATGACATCTGTGCCAAATTGTATACATATGGAAAAAAATGCTTGTGAGTATGAAGCAGTAAATAGGTTGCCAGAAAATACGTTGGCAAACTTCTTTCTCGCCAAGAAACTTTTCTCTGAAGTACTGTACATAAGCAATGATTGCTAGAAATGCATTTTTAATTATGATATGCGCTTTTATGTTTCACTACATTTATGTATACTATACTGTGTGTATAAATGCTACAGTTCATATGCAGGGCTACACAAAAGAATTCGTAAGGGTTACTGAGTATGAGAGTAAATTGCTTAAAGGTGGTTTTTAAAGGAGTTATTCATTTTTACGCTGAACTGCATTTAGTTTCCTAAGAAATGTTTGTAGAATATAGATAAAATGATATACATGGTCACGCAAAGAATTGGATACATAACCGTCTATGGATGATAATATCTGGAAATGTGATTTCAGTAGTTTTAAGAGTAGTTTAAATTAAATTTTAGCTAAATAGTGGCATGTAATAACGGTACTATTGGCTATGGACGGTAACTGCTGAAATCAATTTTTAAAATTTTTTATGCGTTTTCTAAAATGTTTACTTAGTTATCTTGGTACTTCTTAGTTATCCCGTCGACCAAATTACTGTCGTCAAATTGATTAATTGCCAACAATGGTTGCCATTAATTAATTAATTGTAAGATTAAATGCCAATAATGGCCAATAAAACCATTAATTCGACGTTTTATTTGTATTTTTGTTAATGTTTTACTATTGCTTTGGCGATTTATATAATTTGGCGAAATTGGTCGACGGGATATCTAAGAAGTAACGTTATCTTATTTACCTTATTTCCCTAAATAACGAAGTTTTGTTAAAGCATTCAGGATGCGTTGGAAAGTGTTTCATATTCTATGCTTAACGCATGATTTTTCTTTCTTCTTTAGTCTTATTTTGCATTTATTTTATTCTTAATTTTGTAGTCTTATACTGCTTTATAGAAACTTTGGCAGAGTTGTCAGATACGTTATCATATATTGGCGCGATTTTTTTCCGACGCCAATTTGGCGAAAACATCAACAGCATGAACAACAACATCCGAATTACCATATCAAGCAAAATTACGACACTTTGGCGCCAGTTAAATACCCGTTGTGTATATGACATTGGCGTCAGAAAAAATTCGCGCCAATATGGGGCGTATATGACATCTGTGTCGAAACTTTAATATTTAATGTTTAAACTCTTCGCTCCACTCCCCTTGCATATAGTACAAACTATAACACGGATAGCGCAAAATAATAGACAGTTTGGTACTTTTCCACTGTAGGGGCTTTGGCATTTTTTAAAAAAAGCTTGGTGTAATTTGGGCATCAGAAAGTTGGATTTGGGTACTTTTCTGTTATGCGGACACCATTGTCGCCAAGCGTAATAGTTGGCGCAAAATCGTGAATTGAAGCATTTGAAAAATAAAAGAAAAACCATTGTCGATACTAAAGTGAGCATTTAAAAAATATAACATTTGAAAATTCCAGACTTTTACGAACTATTTCATCAAATCACAAATATATACTTAAAATAAGGGAACAAATAACTGCTATAAAATAAAGCAATAAAATAAAAGTCATATTAAACTGCTGGCATAAAATTACAAATATCTTTTAGCATTTTGAAATAATTGGCACATTAGCATAGCATACATTTTGGCATGGTGTCCGTATAACGGAAAAATATCGAGATTTGTTGTCAAATCATATAAACAGCTATGAAAACATTTGATGAGCGTTTTTGTTTGTTTTATATGTATATTATTGATGCTTTTATGTACAAAGTACATCGTTTCTGTATAAAATTAAAGAAACGGCTTTTTTTATGTTAAATAAATCGTATAAATATCGAAAAGAAATGCGTGTGTATATAAAATGAAACAGTGAATAGGTTCCCGGAAAATATGTTACCAAATTTCCTCTTTTGCCAAGGCACCTACCTATACTGGAAAAGTACCTAAAGCACATTAAAATCGTGCAGTTAGGAGCTCACACAGTACACCGATGTCTATTGGCGGTTAATTTATTAGTAGCATCGGGAGGAAGATGTAAAGATGTACTTTAAATTCTCACCCATAGATTTCGAAAAAATATCTTAAAAGAGTGGAGTTTAAATCAAATTTCGGTGACCTCCATTATGAAAGATTGATTAATGGTTTATGATTAATGGTGTTAAATGGAAATTTCGCCAAATTAGCCAGCTATCGCCAAGTTGGCTAACATTTGGCGTACTGTGGTAACCCTGCATTAATATTTTTCAACAATTACTCATTTCAATGAGGCGGTCCTACCGGAATAGTGAGGGACACACAGAGACTTGGATTTTATATAAATAGATAAGTAAATATTTTCTTATATGAGTTCAAATAGTACGGTATAGAAAATGATCTGTTTCATTGTGTTGTTTTTTGTTATTTATAAGGTAATTCTACCAAATAAGGCAGTGCTTTTGATAAGGACATTAGCCTATATCTTATAGGGAAGGGTCGTGGGTCGACAAATGGCAGTATATACCTAAAAGCTTATGTATCATTGGCATCTGCGGATAGTTTAAACCACAACCGATATCGGCTTTGCTATCATTTTCGGACCACTGAATCTTTCAACACGTCGTTGTTAAAAACAGTAAATAAACATTCATATCAAATCAAGTAAAGTACGAATTGGATTTTAGAATCTTTGCATGATGTTGGAGATAATTTAACGATCTATTAGAACGTATGTTGAAAAATTCTGCATTTTTAATTCTGCTTATGTTTGAAAGTAAAATATGTGAAAACAGAAATCCCCTAATAAAGTCAGGCAGTATAAGGCCTGGTTTTATTAAGGGTCACTTCATTTTCATTGTATATTATCATTACCAAAGTTAATTAAACATTTTCTGTGTCAATATTTGTAGAAGACTATGGAATCTATCAAAACAGTGACAAAGAGAGCTAAGAAGAGTGAGGGTCATATAGAATCAGCAGATTTGTCTGTTCGAAACGACAGCCATCCCCTTAAATAGAGCTACCACAGAATAATATTGTTTTACAAGGACAACTCTTTATTTTGTTCTACTATGGTTTAATATCTGCAAAATATCTGTTAATTTAAGTTAAATCATGTATTTAGAAAATTCTGACATTACATAAAACACGTATATCTAATAAAGCATCTTTAACCCTTTATCTACTGCATTATGATCTACTGCATTTTTTTTTTTCATTTAATTTTTTTCAGTTACTACAATGAAAATTAAAGGATATACATTAAAAAATACTCACCGGTCAGAAATTTAATTCGTTAGAGGTAATTAATTAAAGTGGTACTTTAAAGTACGGTAAAGTGCCCCTATTTCGTCCCCCAGTCACTTTTAGGCCTTAAATATTGTAATTTTTAGTGAAAACCTACCAAATTTGGGTTTTACATAGATTAAATACTTACGCACATAGAAACATAGGCAAATATCGTACAAAAAATTGTTTTTTCAAAAGTATCTAAAAAATGCAAAAAGAAAAAAAAAATGGTCCCAATTTCGTCTCCCCAAAAAATCAAATACGCCGAGGCTTAACTTATAACTAAATCAGAATTTATTTCTAAATGAGTATGTAATTTAATCTACATTAAAGTAAGGCACAAAGAAATGGACTAATTATCAGTGGAAGAATAACATAACGAAACATTAGCCATCAAAACATGAGGATAAAATTGTCATGAAAAAGCATTCCTAATTTCGTCCCCGGGACGAAAACAAGAACTGTAAGGGGGACGAAATTGGGACCACGCTACTTTCCAATATGGCGGAGCTTCAATTTCCGTAAGATGAACTGAGCGTCCTAAAACTCACTGTATGCTACTGTCAGCATCTTACCTACGTAAAATATATGCAATGAATAAGAAGTAAAACTTACAGTATGGTAAATAACGTTCTACAAACGACGTAATAAGAACTCGGGTCTTTTAATCGGCGTCTTTAATTTATGTATGCGTCTTGGCGAACGAAACACTGACCCCGTTTTCCTTCCGTCCCCTGCGTCTTGCGTCATAGGTGGCGCCACTTTCGCAGAAGCGGCGAAGTTAAGAGGGACGAAATATGAGCACTTTACACTACCGTCAGTACACTATGCCTAAAATATTCTTGTAACAAAAAACTTGCATGATATTTCATATAAGGTTTAAACTCTCAAAAATGCTAAATAACATGAAGACACTCGTAAGTAAACAAAAAAAAAAAAAAAAAAAAAAAAAAATTGACGTAGTTTTATTTTACACATGGAAAATGAATAAAAATTCAAATTTGATGGTATTAAAAAAAAAAAAAAAACAATTTTTTTTTAGGTTTCGATTTTTTTTTTGCAGTCCTTTAGTTATGCGACGCATATATTCCAGGGACAACATGTTCTCTCGCATCTCCACATATGCAATATATGAATTTGCATATGCTGTTTCAAGCATAGTAAAAAAGAGATGATGCCACAACGTTTTCGATTTCCTATAAAAAAAAATAATAAGGAAACAGAAAAGAAATACCAGAAAAAACATTACTGCAATACAATTTAGTAATTACATTATACAGCAGATTAAAAACGATGGATAACAACACAGATGAAAAGTAAGCAATAGTTTTTCTCCATCACCCAGTGTACATCCAACAATATTTAAAATCTTAACAGTATGCATAATTTAATGTTGTAAAAATACGCATCAATATTACATCCGACAAAATTTAAAATGTTAATTCTGATATGACACATTTATTGTGATTTGACAACTTAACGTGGCCTTATTTAGTTTAGGTACCTTATTTTAAAAATAAACTCCACTTTCCATGTTCTAGGGGAAAGCATATAAAATAGGAGGAGACCTGTTATATGTGTTGCTCATTTGTGAACAGTGATGTGTTGCTCACTTGTCATATATTCATTGTTTAAAAAAAATACTGAGAAAACGGATTTAAAAAACTCACGAGTTGGTCAAATAAGATTTTATAATTTATCTCGAAGAAGAGACCCATAGATACATTAAGATTATACTAGAATAATAATAATAATAATAATAATAATAATAATAATAATAATAATAATAATAATAATAATAATAATATCCTGATAGGTAAATTGAAATCTAAAATACAATATAGCATTAAAAAAAGGGTGGTGGTGGAGAAACTGCTTCTGGATAAATAACAGAACATTAATTTTTTTCAATAATCTACAGAATTTAAGATGCATTAATTATTTAAGACCATGCACACAAAGAAAACTAATATATTAATATTATTAATTTAAAATTTTCTTAGTATATCAAAAAATTTATTCTATGCTTTAACGCCAAAAATGGAACAGCAATAAAGAATACTGAATACTAATTTAAGGCATTTAATTTTAATATATTTAATTGATATAATTTACGATATTTTTGTTCTTGCAGATAATGTTGATTAATTATGATGACGACGGAAAAATTAGCTCTCTTGTTTTCATCTCTAGAACTTATTATTTATAGTAATCAATAAGTTATAACAAGCAAAAGAGTTTAAACGAATGAATTTTTGTAACATTAATTTTGCATTAAAATTTCTCTTATTGTTTGTTGTAAAAGCCGACTCGTTAGGTGACGAATAGACGATAACGTCATATATTTTCAAATTGTCTTGTTTAAACAATGATTAATACAAATAAATCATAATCTTTTCTGCGTATTTTCAAAAATTGAAATATTAAACAATATTTTATATAGCTTGGAACGTGACAGTACAACGTGATAAAAAGCGCAGATTGAGTTAAAATAATTTCTGCATGCATCTTTCTCGGAGTTTTTGAAATTCTATCATCACCGCGCATTCAGATAAACTGTAAAGGCTTTATTAAAACTGTTTAAAAGAAGAAACGATCGCAAAAACTAGCTCATGGTAAAGAGTCAAGACATGAATAGAATCATATGTCCATAGAATTATTTAAGCTTCTTTGACAAAGTCCCCTATTTTAAACATTTTTAATAAAAATTGCTTAGTTTCTCTGAAATTAAAATTGATGATTGAGTTTTAGAAACTACGCAACAGCTGTATACTGATAATATTGTAAGGAAAATTGTGTGTTTTTTAAAATCTAGTTATATCTAGTTGTATATATTGCCACAGAGTTATCTCCTTCTATTTTATTTTACATAGCTACCTGATATATTATATTAATATTTAATGTCATTTCTTTTTAGTTAGAATTATTCTCACAAATGCTATCTTTATAATATGATGTCAGAAGTAAAACTCAAGTTCTTATTAATTTACTAGACAAACGCAGCATCTGCTTTCAATTTACAACAATGTATAAAATATAAAAAAATGTACTGAAATTAATATCCATTTAAATAATCGAAATTTTCTTTTACGTTAAAAGAAAAATCACTTAAATGTCTTTGAAAAAAAGTTTTTTTTTTTTCATTGATAATTTTCATTTTGAAATTCATAAGCAAAAGCATTAACTTCTTTCCAGTAAAACAGATGTGAAAAAAAAATCTTATTAGTTTCACTAAATTTCTCCCTCGGTTAATGATAAAATTAATGCTGCTTTTACATAAAGTAATAAAATTTATTAGGGTAAAGATAAAAATTGAGGTTTTATAATCGTTTATTGAAAATGGGAAAGAATTTATCAAGATAAAAAGAAACATTAAACGACAATTAAGGATTAATTGCAATAGAGAGCTGCTTTTCCTAGTTTTTATTATCTCCGGCATTTACTTAACATCAAAATGATAAAAATGAACGCTATTAAAAATATCGTCTCTTTATCTCATAAACAGTCAAACAAGGATTTATTATATAATTATAAACTGGAAATTGTTGCGTTAATTCAAAAGTTAATACGATGAGTTTATAAAGTTTTAAATAATACTTATCGAAAAAAATCTTTTTCACATATTGAAGGGAAAACATTTGAATGTTTTTGTATAGCAGTAGTTCAGGGATGACGAACCTTTTTATGTGCGCATGAAAAAAATTCACTAGTAATATCTATCAGTGCTGTAATGTACCAAATTTTTATATAAAAAATATTTCAGTATACGCTGTCAATATAAAACACCGGTTAATATAATCAGTCACTTTCGTATGTTAAATAACTAAGAAGAGAAACAGAAATGACATTTTCTTATGGATTTGAATTGAATACCATTGTGTATTGAATTGTATTTGTGCTGCGAAACACAGTCTATAATGGATTTTTTTTAAGTTTAAATTTACGATTGTGCGGACATTGGTGTATGTTGTCTGACGACCTTGAGGTACTTAATTTTGAGTGCCATAATTTCCGAAAAGTAATCTTCGCAGAGTTATTCAATTAAGACGAAGATCACTATTCGAACATAGTGGTTCCTAATAATAAGCAGCTTTATCTAACCTGGACTTGAAACAAAGCAAAAACATTTCCAATCGTGCTCTAGGCTGACCTTGAATAAAACTGTATTAATTGCTTGTCAGATGTGCACAACAAGATTAAATAATTTTTTGCCCCCCCCCCCCTCTCAAGAAAAATCTGAAATGGTGCCCTTGTCTTATATAAAAACACAGCACATAAAAAATATATAAGTAAACAGCTTAGAAACACAAGGTTATCTATTTAAAGAATTCTTAATGTAAAGCGTACATCCCGTCAACTCCCAAACCTTTCTAAATAAGAAATATAATCACACAACGTGCGAATTACATTCGAAAAATCGCGATACTAATCCTGAGGCTAAGGAATTACAGTATTATAATTTTCTTTGTTCTTTATTCTGCTTTTATCGTTTTCATAATCTGCTTAAAGTTGATTAACGTGGGAAGACATAAAAATGAAGTGTGTTTTTTACACGTGAAAACATAAAAGTATACTTTTCTTGGAAGTTGGCTAAAATTAAAAATAAAAAACAATAACAACAATAACATGAAATAAAAAAAAAAATATGTAACTGTGTTTTCACAAAACTTGAAAATCAGACAAAAGTAAACCGATTTTTCGGTCAAGCAAACAGAACTTAGAAGCTATTGATTTCATTGGAATCGCTGATGACTTAGTAGTCTCCAGTAAATATAGGTTTATTTTTATTTCTTGTTCTTTCTCTTTTTTAAAGAAATACCTACTGAACCGATTTCAATACATTTTTTTAAAAATATTTTGATAATAACTAATCTATAATTTGATCGTTCGTCAAAAATTAAAATATTTTAATAGTAATTTTTTATTATTTATTTTCAATTATAAATATTTACACATTTTTGTAAACAAAAAAGTATATATATATTTAATTAACGTTACTGTTCAGCAACTGCTTTTCAAGAAAAATAAACAACGTTTTTAAAACAAAATGTAGATAATTAAAAGACGAAAAATCCCTGCCGGCTCGGCTTACCGGCGGAGACAGATTTCAAAGTTAAGTACTAATTTCACCAACAAAAACTGAATCAAGATTAGAGATAAACATAGTTTAACAACTCATTCTTAAAAGTAAAAACATGAAACTTGCTGACGTGATTTTTTGAAGAGATTTATAAGCTACCTATGTTTTTATTTTTCGTTCAATTAATTAGAACTTGATTTGCAAACAATTATTTTCTCAGTACGACCATTGTTTTAGGTAGCTTTCTTTACAAAAAAGCTACCTATTGCAGCCGTTCGGAGGAAAGCGATTTCAAAAAATTTTGGTATATTTTCATCGATCATGACCCCCAGACCCCGAAACCACCCTCCGTTCAAAATTGATATATATATATATATATATATATATATATATATATATCTATATATATATATATATATATATATATCTGACCTATGTCACACTGTAACTCCCGTAATTATGAACCGATTTCGATGAAATTTGGTGTGTACATAGTACATACCAATGTCTCGACCGAGTTCGTTGGCCAGCGTCATCCACCGTTTTGTTTCAAAATGGCGGCCCTTTAAAATTTAAAAAAAAATTTAAAACTTGAAATGTGGTACCAAAAAATTAAAAATGGAAAAATATTTTTTTCTTATGTATTTGACCTTTATACAAAGATTCCGGAGCAGTTTTTGTTTCGTCTATATTTTAAAAAATGGCTGAATTATAGCATTTTGAATTTCTAGCGTGGCTGACATTTTGAAACGTCCCGAATTTTGTCACGCGATAAAAGGCGTATTTATGAACCGATTTGGATGTAACTTCGTTTATACATAGTACATACCAATGTCTCGACCGGGTTCGTTGGCCAGCTTCACCCGCCATCTTGTTTAAAAATGGCGGCCATTTAAATTTTTAAGAAAAATTTAAATTTGAAATGTGGCACCAAAAATTGAAAATTGAAAAAATATTTTCTTCTTATGTGTTTGACCTTGATAAAAAGATTCGGGAGCAGTTTTTGTTTCGTCTATATCTTAAGAAATGGCTGAGTTATAGCATTTTGAATTTCTAGCGTTGCTGACATTTTGAAACGTCCTGATTTTTCTCACGTAATAACAGGCGTATTTATGAACCGACTTGGATGTACCTTGGTGTGTACATAGTACATACAAATATCTCGACCGAGTTCGTTGGCCAGCTTCATCCGCCATCTTGTTTCAAAATGGCGGCTATTTAAAAAAATTAAAAAATTAAAATGAGATACCAAAAAATTGGAAAATGAAAAAGATTTTTTTGTATGTGTTTGTCCTTAATACAAAGATTCCGGAACAGTTTTTCTTTCGTCTATATCTAAAAAAAAATGGCTGAGTAATAGCATTTTGAATTTCTCTTGTGGCTGACATTTTAAAACGACCTGATTTTTGTCACGCGATAACAGGCGTATTTATGAACCTATTTGGATGTAACTTGGTCTGTACATAGTACATACCAATGTCTCGAGCGAGTTCGTTGGCCAGCTTCATTCGCCATCTTGTTTCAAAGGGGTTGCCATTTAAAAAAATTAAATTTAAAATTCAAAATGAGGTATTAAAAAATTGGAAAATGAAAAAGATTTTTTTTATGTGTTTGGCCTTGATACAAAGATTCCGGAGCAGTTTTTGTTTCTGAAAATTTGTTCTTTTGTTGATATCTTAAAAAATGGTTGATTTATAGCTCTTTGAATTTCTAGCATGGCTAACATTTTGAAATGATCTTGTATTTGTCACGCGATAACACGCGTATTCGCCTATTTCGATGTAAGAAGGCATGTGGATAGTATACATCAACACCTCGACCAAGTTCGCTGGCCAGATTCATCAGCCATCTTGTTTCAAAATGGCGGCCATTAAATTAAAAAATATATATATATTTAAAGTGAGGTGCAAAAAAATTAGAAATTGAAAAAGGTTTCTTTCTTAAGTATTTGATCTTGATATAAGGATTCAGGAGCATTTTTTGTTTGTCTTTACCTTAAAAAATGGCTCAGATATAGCAGTTTCAATTTCTATTGTGGGTGACATTTTAAAAAATCTGATTTTTTGCATGCGACAGCACTCCTATATATTAACCGATTCCGATGTGAGTGAGCATGTGCACAGCAATTACTAAGGTCTCGACCAAGTTCACTGCTTAGCCTCATCCACCATGTTGTCTTAAAATGACAGGCACTTTAAGAAATTCCCGAATTTGGCAGCCAAATATAAGTTACTTTAAAGAAAAGCAGCTTGGATAAAGCTGACTAATTTCGCGAAATTCTCATTCATTATATTGATAAAAATTAGCATTGAATCTCCTATATTCGGTTTCCACTAAATTGAGCTTCGTGTGTTTGCATGATATAAGTTGGCTTTTTTTAAATAAGGATTATGAAAGCTACCTCTTCCTCCCGGCACTGGCCGGAAGGACTTTTTGTTTCCAGAGCTATCGCTTTGGGTAATTCGGTTCAAAATGCCCACGTTGACATAATTTTTTGAAATATATTCGGCCTTTATCAAAAAATCGACCAATACAGCACATTATATAGTTTCTGAATAAGAGAACCTGCCAAATGGATGCGTTTGAGAGCGAAAAGAAATTTAAAAATGAGTTGTTTGGATTTGAGTACACCCTTGACCCCTTGGGGACGAGCGACTGGTATACGTGCCGCGTAAGGTGATCAGAATTCGCGATTATTATCACCAGTAAATTTTTATTGTAAATTTTGCCTTATTTAATCCGAGCATTTTCCCGATTCAATTAGGCAAAAATTTCTGTTTTGAAAAACCGGCGATAAAAGATTAAAAATTCTGTAAAAGACGCTCGTCCCGAAGTGGTTAACACAATAATTTTTTCGCGAACCGCTATTTTTGTTTAATATGATTTTGCTGTTAGAGTTGGTCCTATCAAAAACTTGTCAATATGAAAGTTGTACATAACATTAAGAAGGTGTATAATAAATTTAAGCGGATTGGATATCTTGGGAGTTGACGAAGTTATGAATGTTTTACTTCTTCAACCCCCCCCCCCCCATTTTTTTTTCGTTTTTAATTTTTTTGCGGTAAGAGTGTAAGACTATCCTATCACAAACTTGTCAATATAAAAGTTGTAGATAATATTAAGAAGATTTATAATAAGTTTAAGTGAATTTGATATCTTGAGAATTGACGATGTTATGAATTTTCTTCTCCCTAAAATCCTATTTTTTTCGCTCCTTGAGCCCACTTTTAATTTTATCAAAAATATGTGATACTTAAAATTTCGGTCCTTCTCCTAGAAGTAATAATAACTTTAAACTGGTTTGGTATGTATTATAATTAACAAGTTATGGTTTTTTTGGTTTTCACAAAACCCCTTCCTATTTCCATCCGCTTGGTCCGATTTTGTCCATTAACGTTCTTAACCGAGATTTTCTACCTCTTGATTTCATGTATGAGTTTGGAAGATATTTGTGCAGAATTATAGAAGTTATCGTGTCCATAAAAAAGTGATATATATATATAAAGTTTTGAACTGGTGGTGGTTTCGGGCTTTAGGGGGTCATGATCGGCGTAGTCTGCAGAAATTCCAACATAGGGGAGATTGCAAAAGTAGTATCTCTTACGAAATCTTCCTAAAAACATACGAAGAAACATTGAAATATATTCAGTGGTAGCCGTGAAAATAGATCAATAGAAAATATAGTCTGTTTTCTATTGAGTTTGCTATTTACGTGCTGCATTAAGTTTGACTGAATGAATTTTGGAAAATATTGCCCTGTTAAAAACATGGTTCGTCACTCCGACGAAACATGGTGCAACCAAAATTTTCACCGTAAGATGAAACTTTATTCTAGAATCTGATGCTTCGTTTGAATCATAAACCTGTGTAGGTTGAACGATAAATTCATATAATGTTGAACAATGAACAGGTAAAATGCTTACTAACAATAAATGATAATAATATAATCCAAGGGATTCAATTTATAGTTAACAAAAATAATAGTTGAGGGAGAGGAAATTATTCAAGATATCACAATTCAGCATATTTCATGAAGTAAAAAGCAGAATATTTCCACGTAGTATGTTCTGAATCAAAATAAAATCGAAATGTTTTTCTTTTGTATTTGTCAATTAAGAATAATCACCAGCAAGAGAACATTTTGTAGATTATTATTCACACTCCGAAGATATACATAATTTACAAACATAGATAAAATATTTCTTAGGTGCTTTGTTCTTTCTTTGAAATTCACTCATTTAATAAAATTAAAAATTGAATAGTCCATTTCTTCTCATTAGAATCCGTGACAAAAGAAGCATAGCATGTTTTCATGCTTAAAATCAAATTATTTCAAATGAAATAACATTTACTTTCCCATTTTTGGAAGACCTTGAAAACTACGTCTTGCTAGTAGCTTTCAGATTTCTACATCTTGTTAAAAAAACTGAAGAACAAATATTTAATATCAATTCTCTAGTAGACCACGTGAGTCCTGGCGCCTTCAGTCTGACTGATAAGTGGCCTGTGAAAGGAGACTTGTGAAATATTCCACAAATAAAAAACTGGCTGCCGTTATACTTTACGAAAAAGAGTTAATAAGACCGAGACCTCTGCCTAAAGTGAAATCCAGGTTTCGATCCTGACATCTCTTGACATATAAGTCTGTTTTCCAACCACCTAAAAACAGGCGGATATTGTCCAGGTCTAAAGCAGCATATCGAAATTATGTAAAGCTACTTGTTCTGATTGACAATTGAATAGTGCCATTTTATTTGGTGAAATTCGAAGTCATTTTTTAGGGGGAATCACGAAGAAGATACTTTGTGAAGTAAAGAAGAACGATGTTGGTGTAGTTAAGATTACTTTACACCGTAGAATGGTTCAAATTTGAACTAAAATTTTTAAGAATATGGAGTATAAGAGATAACTAATGCTCACAATAAGATTTTTTGAACAAGTTTTGAAAACATTTTTTGGAGAAATTTGAAGGCATTTTCAAGATTAAATCATGCGGATGTTTTAAAAGTTAAGATGAAAGATATTGTTGATTTTAAATATTTTACCAAATATATACGAAAAATTACGTATCATGTTGATAATTCATCGAGAAACCGGAATTTTAATCCTGATATCACACTTCTTTAAGAATTTCCTTTTTTAATTAAATTTACAAATAATAAACTCTTTGATAAATCTTTAGAGTTTAATTATTCTAAAACGAAGATAATAATTAAAAAATGAGAAGAGGCTCTTCAGGGTTTAAATAAAATACCAAGCTGTTAAAAAAAGCCCCATTTTGCTTTTAATAAAGCCGTAAAATTAAAGTTTTCATATGAAGCTCAGTGATTTAATTTAACAGTAATTATTTTTAGATAGACGCTTACGAAACTTTTTTTAGTTATTTCATAAAATATGCTTAAATGCTTTTCAGTATATGATTTCAGGTGACGAATATGAATGTTTTTATGTATAAGTGAATATTACGTATTAATGTTTCGTAAATTTCTTGCTATACTCAACACTTTTAACTTAAAAAGTAATACATATTTTATAAAACCACATTAATTAAGAGGAATTAATTAACTTCCACCACAATTGAATGAATTAGTTTTCATAAGCAAGAGTAAAGGGTTATTATTTACACAACGTTTTTGTCGTTTATGTATATGAATCAACTCCCAATCACCGTATCATCAAATTCGGAATCACCGTACTGCCATCGTATTTCTGATAATCAGGTTGCAAGAATAATAAGATTATTATATAAATTAAAAAGCAGAATCGTTTTATATTTTAAAATAAATTAATTCATAATTGGGGAGGAGTAGTCTCTGACACCGCACTGTGTCGATGAGATGATCACTGCTATGAGATTTTTCGATGAAGAAAGAAATTCCTTCTGTGGAAAAATCTCCTTCAAATTTGAATTATTTTGCTGTTTTCTATTCTAAGTTTAATGTTTAAATTACACATTTGTACATACTATCATTTAACTAAGAGAGCTTTATTGGATCGATTACTAAATAAGCATGTCTCTTATTATATTTCTCTTTTCCGCTTTCCCAGACAAGTTTACGGGTTAAATACTTGCCGACCTTCCATTAAACTATGTCAGTTTGAACAGTGAAATAAACTTGTTTCAAGGTAGGTAATTTACTTAATAAAAGAAGTCGAAAATGGAACAATGTAAGACTTGTTAATAAATTTCCTAGGCAACGTCAGATCCAATATTTACCAA
Organism: Maratus speciosus; assembly: GCA_963932465.1. Classification (NCBI taxonomy): domain Eukaryota; kingdom Metazoa; phylum Arthropoda; class Arachnida; order Araneae; family Salticidae; genus Maratus; species Maratus speciosus. Next base: position 437,237,591 of record OZ010788.1, read on the forward strand.
TTAGTTTATCTTGCAATAATGATCAGCGTACAAGAAGTATTATTCCAATTTAGTGGAAATAAATCAAAAATCTCTTTCACAACATCATCGTTTTACAGGATGTCCTAAAAAGAACCGAAAGTATTTTTTAAATTCAGTAACAAGAAAACGGTGACAACTATAAAAGTTATTCTCGCTAGGAAATATTGTGTGATGTCGGAAATGTCTTTACTATGCTTCCTTGGTTTAGTTCCAAACATCACCTATAGTGGTCCTGTACTATCTGAAGTTGTTAGAATCTTCAAATTAACGTATGAAAATAGATGAAGGTTCAATACTTTTTAAGTCTTTATTTGTTGAAAAAAAAAAAAAAAAAAAAAAAAAAAAAAAAAAAAAAGCTTTGTGTTTTGAAATTGCAATATTATTTTGAGTAGTATTACAGTCTGAGACAAAGCAACGCCATCTATCTGTCATATTTTAAACTAAAACATGGAAGGCTAAAAATCTAGAACAGAAATAAAGAAAGTCCAGACTTCCTACATTAGCCTTCTGCAAGAATAATTTCAACAGCTGTCATCGTTTACTCGTGTTTTGAAATGGCAATGTTAATTTGAGCATCGTTACAGTCTGAGATAGAGAAACGCCATCTAAGAGTGATATTTGGAACAAAAACAACGAAGTCCAGAAAGTCCAGAATTCACACATTAGGCAAGTATAATTTCAATAGCTGTGATCGTTTACTTTTTTTTTTAATTTTGAAAACGTTTAGTCCATTTTATGTCAAACTGTTGATTTCATTGTTAAAATACATAGTATAAATATTTAAATAAAACTTTAAATACAGTTATAATTTAAAAGAAAAGCTTAGAATCTTGTATTTATTAATGAAATTACTTCTCTAGAACTCTATATAGTAAATTTTAGAACGTATCTATGCTTAAAATCTAAAAAAAATTATTTTGCAGAAATATTATTCGAATAAACTGAAAACTTTACGTTTATGTGAACCTTCGAACATTTACTTTTATATGAAGATTTAACAAGAACGAAAAATGATGCATCAGGCACATATCATGAAACATTTTTCAACACTTTTAAAACACTCTCACTTCCAGCATGTTAGTATTATTAAGAAATTTAAATTTTTTATACAATGAAATTGATCATAGTCCATCTTATTACCAAATTCTTGGGCGTCCTTGTAAGTGAAGATAAATGCTACGTACACTTTAATCTATTGAAAACATGTTGCAGTACATCTCTGTGATTCTTTTTAATTTCATTATGTTTGAAGTATCATAACACTATAAAAATGCAGTGTAAACTATTTCACCACATATATGATGATTTAATGAATTCTCCTGTGCCCCTGTGCGTATCTGTATACGAACTATAAATGCTACTTATACTGTGCTCCTAAAAAGCATGTTTTACATCACTTCAGCAAAGCATCTGAACTTCATTATGTTTGAAATATTGTAACATTATTAAAATACACCGAAAATAACATACCATAATGTAACAGAATTCTTTTCTGTGTCCCTGTGAACGAGCAATAACTCCTACATACTTCACCTTAAATGCCGAATCTTCAGTAGTAAATATTACTAGCATAAAAGCAATAACATAAATATTCCTGTATATTTACGAGAGTTAGAGTAGGGAGAGACAAACGGCAAACAGACAGATGACAGACACACACACACACACAAAACTGAATTCATTGACACTTTTCAACTATTCAATACATATATATAAACTCGGTTTATGGCGTCAGATGCCGCCATACGAAGAATCTACAAGAGTCGTTTTCCATTTCTTCCGGTCAAGGGTCCATTCCTCTTCCAGACCTCTATCCCTCATTGCCTTTGAAATATCATCCATACAGTTATTTTGTGGTCTTCCCCGTTTCTTTTTTTTGTTTGTTTCATAATTGAATGTTATTTTGGGTAGTCTTTCCTCATTCTTTCTTTTGACATGACCATACCAGATTAATTGCTTTTTTTTTAATATCATCTAATATGGTTCCCTTTATTTTCATCATTTCCTTGATTCTGTCATTTCTTATTTTTTCTATTCTTGATATCCTGCATGATCTTCTTAGGGCATCCATTTCTACTGCCGCTAATTTCTTTCGTTCTGTCGCCATAATTCTCCATCCTTCTGCTCCATATAACAATATGCTTTTTACAATAGAGTTTTATATATTATACTTTCTTTTCCTAGAGATCACCTTACTCCACCAAATAGAATTTAATAGTTTTACAGCCTTTCTCCCCTGACAAATTCTGTATTTAATTTCCCGTGAGTCTCTTCCTTCCCTATTAATGTCTACACCTAAATATCTATAATGCTTACAGCTTTCTATTTTTATGTTATTAGTTAGATTTAGGTCTGTCTAATTTCCTCCTATACATAGGTATTTGGTCTTGCTGACGTTCATATGAAGTCCCAATTTCTCATATTCTTCCTTAATTTTTACCGTTATTTCCTCTAAATCATTTTTACTTTTTGCAATTATAACTTGTTCATCTGTGAATTGTAGAGTAAAAATTGACGTTCCATTCACATTAAGTCCCATTCCTCTGCATTTATTCTTCCACATTTTCAATGCTTCTTCAACATAAATTTTAAAAAGTGTTGGGGAGATACAACATCCCTGTCTGAGTCCTTTATCTGTTATAAAACCTTTTGATAATCTTTGGCCTATTTTAATCTTTGTTTTTGATTGTCTGTAAAGTTCTTGAATTGCTCTAATAATACTTGGATTTATAGCCATTTCATTTAATACATTCCATAATTTTGCGATTGGAACATTATCATATGCTTTCGTAAGATCTATAAATAGAAGATGAATTTGATTTCCTATTGCCATTTCCTTTTCAACAATTTGTTTAAGACAAAATATATTATCCATACATGATGTTCCTGCTATAAATCCACTTTGCTCTTCACTTTCCTTCATTCTTCTATTCAACTATTGAATAAAAAGTTAAAATTTCAGTGCAAAATTCACCTTGATTAATAATTAAAATTCATAAGACACAAATAAATGTACATATATTGCTTAAAGGTGCGTCAAATATAATACAAGCCTTTAAAAACACATTAAAGCATTATTACACATTATACTTTTCAACTATGTTGTAAAGTGTTAAAAAGAAACCTACATATTTAACTTCATTAAAATAATCGTAGAATAGACTTCAATTTGCTTTATTATCTTAAATTAAAACATAACATGAAATGTCGCCGTTTTATTGCAAAATTATATCTTAAAGTATGATGATTAACATAATAATAATAATAATAAAAAATGAAACATTTATTTCAGTTCGGAATGTTTAATGATTATTTCCGTGAAACGAATTAAGAATTTTATTGCTGTTAACTTTTGAATTTATTTTAGATCGAGAAAAATGCAGATTACAATTTATCTAAAATATTAAATATAATTTAAACATGAAAATATTGGCAACTGTAATTATTTCATTAATTAGACAAAAATGTTCTGGAATAATTGTATGTAGTGAAAATGCCAAATGAATGTTTGTTTTAATCAAAAACGAAAATCCCATGTGTGTTTGTTTATAAGATACATATAATCAGTTTCATAAACAGAACTTAAGTGGAATGAATTACATCTTCCTACAAATCTCACAAAAAAGCTAAATATTTAGTAGATATACATTTTTAGTCACTAGTGTAATTTTTGTCCTTAATCTAAGAATATGTATATATATATATATATATATATATATATTTTTTTTTTTGTTGTTGTTAATTACGTACCACTTAACAGGTTTTCTGCGTTTTAAACGAATTAAAAACTTTGACTTCAATTAGAACAGTTTCTAATGAAGTCTAATTACTTCATTTGAAAATTAAAAAGAAAAAAAAGCTAGTATGTTGTGGCCATTGTAAAACTTTCTTCTATATAATTCAAATGGACTGAAACTAAGATTAAATGATAAATATTTTCGTTCTTGAGATATAGATATTGCGGAAATCGTAAAAAAATAGAATATAGCAGCGACACCTGTTGAGCGGTATGCACCCAAACACAATATGGTTCTATTTATGTCAAGTTGTAACAGAATATGAAGGTTAGTGAAATTCCGCGAATTAATTCTTGGGATATAGCTATGGCGGAAATTGTGAAAAATGCAGCATAGCAGCGTCATCTGTTGGGCGATTTACACCAAAAGCAAATTAGGGTCTAGTTATGTAAAGATCTAACAGTGTATGAACTTTGATGAAATTTCGCGAATTAGTTCTTAAAATGTAGGTATCGCACAAATCGTGAAAATTGGAGCGTAGCAGCGCCACCTGTATGGTGATTTACTCCCAACCTAATCGTCACTATGTTATAGGTGAAACAGCACCGAATTGTTTAATTACTAAATTATGTCGAGATCTAATTTAATATGAAGTTTTATTAAATTCTGTACATTATTCCTGGAGTTAGTGCGCCCAGAATATTTGTGTCACATACAGAGAGATAGACTCATTTAGAGACATTTCCAAGAACAGTCAAATCGTTTTCAAAACCTTCTAAAATGTAAAAATCCGTCAAAACAGGGAATCAAAATTTTTCATGAATCCAATACTTTCTTCATAAATCTTTATACATTTAATTGAATTTGAATTTACTATAAGTACTTTTTTGTTCATTTGAAGGTTTTCAATATTTTTCTTTGTTTACTTTCTTCTATTTTTACAAGAAGAAAGTATTGGATTGATGAAAATTTTTGAATTCCGGTTCTCAACGGATTTACACGTTTTAGGAGTCAGAGAATCATAAAAACATGTTTTTACAAAATGTCTGTCTGTGAGTCTGTCTGTCCGTCCGTCTGTCTGTTTTTTGTGGGCGCTCTATCTCAAAAACAAATGAACGGAATTTAATAAAACTTTAGATTCAGTTAGTCCCTGATATAAATTAGTGCTGTTTAGTTGTTAGTGTAAATCGCCCAACAGGTGGCGTTTCTAGGCTGCATTTATCACGATTTCCACAATAACTGTATCTCAATGACTAAGGTATGAATTTTCATCAAACTTCAGATTCAGTTAGTCCCTCATATAAATTGGTCCTGATTACTTTTTGCAGTAAATCGACCAACAGGTAGCGCTGCTAACTAGATTTTTTTACGATTTCCGCAGTCATCAAACTTCAGATTCAGCTACAACTTGACATAAGTTGTTGCTGATTAGATTTTGGTGTAAATTACCTAACCGGTGGCACTCATTACTTTATTTTACAGGAAATATTAACATGTATGAGATAGAAGAAAGTTTTGGGATAGCCACATCCGACTAGTCTATTTTCTTGTGCTGCACCTTTGAAGCTAGAAATTATTTTAAAAATGGCATATGTCATTGTTTCGCAATTTTTTTAAATAAAAATTTTAAAGCCTATTAAAATGGCACGAATATTGGGCTTATTCCATTTGATATATTTCATAATTAAATTACACGTTGTTCACGACTGTTTCGTAGTTTTAGTTAAAAGATTTACACAAAACACTTTTACTTAAAAAATTGCTTTATAAACGAAGGAGAGAAAAAAAAAAGATTTAAGAAAGATAACGTCAAAACGGGCATAATATAAAACCCGATTTTGTGTGCAATAAAAAATTTAAGTGGTATACAAAAGCATTTTCAAAGGTCCAGAGATGAGTCATACAGTTTTCAAGAGACCGAATAAAATTCTGATCACAAAAATAAACTAGTCGGATATGCCAATACCAAAACTTTCTTTTATCTTATACATGTTAATATTTCAAAATTCTCTAGTACAGTGCTAAAATTAAATGGCAATGTATGCTCACCATGAGGATTCTAAAGATATGAAATTCCGTACATTAGTTCTTGAGATAGGACTATCTCTAAAATCGTGTAAATCATGCAAAATGCAGCATATCAGCGTCAACGGTTAGGTATTTTACACCAAAATGTAATCATCAACAACTTACATTAACTTCTAACTGAATCTGAAGTTCGATGAAAATTCATGCATTAGTTCTTGAGGCGGAAATCGTGAAAAATGCATCACATCAGCGCCACCTGTTGGCGATTTACACCAAAACTTAAACAGCGTCAATTTATATCAGGGTCTAACTGAATCTGAAGTTTGATGAAATTTTGTGCTTTAGTTCTTGAGATAGAGCTATTGCGATGATCATAAATAATACAGCATAGCAGCGCCACTTGTTGGGGGATTTTCACAAAAAAGTAATCAGCACCATATTATACCAAGAACTAATTGAATCTGAAGTTTTATGAATTTCCGTGCATTAGTTTTAGAGATATAGCTATTGCGGAAATCGTAAAAAATGCAACACAGCAGCGGCACCTGATGGACGATTTACACCAAAAAGTAACCAGAACCACTTTATATAAACGTCTAACTGATTCGAAATTTTTGTGAAATTCCGAGCATTAGTTCTTGAGATAGTGCGCTGACAAAATTTTTGTCACATACAGACTCACAGAGTGACAGAGAGACAGATTGGCAGACAGACATTTTCCAAAAACCATCAAATCGTGCTCAGGGCCTTCTAAAACGAATAAATCCATCAAAAACCGGAAGTCGAAAAATTTCACGATATACTTTCTTCTTGTAAAGATAGAAGAAAGTAAAAACGTACTCTAACGGGAAAAAAACTCCATTAAGATAATAAAAAAATTTTCTTAGTAAAGCAATCAATGACATCATAAAGTATCATTTGTTGAATCACCAAGTACAGTAGAACCCCTTTTATCCGAAACTCTCGATTAACCGAAATCCATTTTCAAAGCATTTTTTTTTAACTATCATATTACTTGTGTGAAAAATCCATTTTGAAAGCTCAAGCGTCCTTTCTGGGCTACGAGTACATATAAATATTTTCGATCAACTTCTTAGAGTTCCTTTGAATTTAACTTGAGCTCCCGTAAGCTGAGAAGTGGAACGAAGAAAACGAACAAATTAACAATTCTGAAGCTTTTAAATGTTTTGCAAAAGGTTTGGCATGGCTGGAGCAGAAGAAAGACTGTGATACTGGTGAACTGATAATGTTAAAAAACTCCCCGATAGACCTTCCAAGCAAAGGCAATTGAAACTGCGATAAACAAAACATTTTTTCAAACCCTTGTGATATATGTAAAAGGTACTTAATTTCAAAATAAAATTCAGGTAATTTATTTTTGTTTCTATGTTGCTATTGCTATATTTTTATTAAGCACTTGTTACCATAATATTAAATATTGCATACATTTCTCCTTAATCTTAAAATTCAAGCATTCCCGATTATCCGAAAATTTCAATTTTCCGAAAGATGGTCGGCCCCAATTACTTCGGATAATCTTGGTTCTACTGTAATACAATTCTATTGAATATTTTCTCTTGCGATATCATCATGTGTTATCCTTCCACTGATGACTTGAAAGAAGCTTTATTTTCAAGATAATTATCATCTATTGACTGTTTACAGTGATCACAAATAGGGAATGTTTTACCATTCGTTTCATTCGAAATTTCAGTTTTTGCTTAATTAAAAATTGCAAGTTAGGTAAAACTATGTTGACTTAAGACTTTTTTATTTACCATTTTAAATACCCTAAATTTATAAATACTATATGAATTTATTTATTTTTGTTTTTGCTTTTACATATAAATTTGTTAAAGATTTAAATAAAATCATTTAAAATATTAAAATAAAATGTTATGAACTTATTTTAGTAAAATTCTCTTATAATATAGAGTTAATTATAATGTTAAGTGTTCTAGTTTTTCATATATGAAAAAATAATTTTTTTTAAATTTATTAAAAATGACCGAGTCTCACTTCACAAAACCGCATTCAATTTAAACTAGCTCTATAAAGAAACATATCGCAATATCTTTAATCCACACCAGTCGCTTGAAGTATCATAAGTAAATGCAGAAATTGTTTTATATCGGAGTGATAAAATATTGTACACATTAAATTGTAACGTATTTAATAAAAATTATAGTAAAAGTGCTATGGATAACAACAATAGATTATTATCGATTTTAATTAATATTTTCTATCATGAAAATGAAAGTATTTCGAAGAACAAAATGTTTTATAAATTCGAAAAGTAAATGTTCACGAACTTTTAAAGATAATGTATTCTTTTCAATATCCATAAGTAATTTATTATCGGCAATTTATTTAAGTGCGGTATAGGATTAATTTAATCGAATATTAATCTATTATCATGATTAACTGTTATTATAGTATCTTTAATGGCTTTGAATATCGACAAGAATTTTGTGAAATATTATTCTGAAATAGTTTTATGATTTCAAAAGAGGTAAATGTTTGATATTCTATAAAAATGACAATGAGGATTACTATTTGGGGATTGATTGTGCTTAGGAAAAAAATTACAAATATTTATAAATTTCTAACCTGATAAATGGTTTAAAAGAAGAAATTCATTTTCCTTTAGATTTAATACATTGAAGAAATGAATTAATCTATTGTATTTTTTTTTAAAATATTGATATAAAACACAAACGACTATCTTTATTTATTTATGTCTCTGCATCACATTCAAGCATGGTATTTATTAAATATATCACTTTTGTTAATTAATATATTGCGTAACATACCTTCTTTTTTATTTTTAATTTGATGTTCATAAGTTGAGAAATGTCGTAGCTAGTACTTTCGAGCCTTTCTCCGGTCATGTATCGCCAAAGCATCTCTAAAATCACAATGCTCACTTGTGATTCATAATTCTTATTATTTTAACAAGAACGAAACATTGTGCACCATGCATGGATTTTGGAATACTTTCCTACACTATCTGAATATTATTAAATAATTTAATTTTTTATACAGTGAAATCAGATATCCAAATAAGCAAATTAAATGTAATACATCACAAACTACTTTGACCCATAGGGGGTCATGTAACACAATTCTTTTGTATATCTCTGTAAACGAGCAACACAATTCATTTTCAATTGCGGAAATTCTCTAGTGAACTTCATTAACACATAAAAATTGCAAGATAATGTAGGCATCTTTACTCGAGTTAGAGCAGGACAGACGGCCAGGCAAACAGAGAGAGAGACTAACTGAATTCATAGCCACTTTTGAACTATGTTGGAAACTTGTTAAAAATGAGCCCTTACTCACACCCAGGAAATCTAAAAGAACAGTCTATATTAACTATCAACGAACGTGGCTCACATAAAAGAAAGACCAGTTCAAGTACTAATAAAGAAATTATTAAAAAAATATGAAATAATATGAAAACTAGAAATAACGTTTCAAAATATCTAATGAAAAAATTAAATGTTTTACTTTTTTACAAGCGATCTTAAGTTTTAAGATGTAAATACTTGCCATAAACGATTTCTAAAAAATCGAAATTTAAATGGGTCAAATCAGCGGAAAACGTTCTAAATTACGATTTATTTGGATATTTTATGTCTAAAAACTTAAAATTTGACGTGGCTATTACTTTAGCGACGTAAATGCTCACCTAGAATAGTTTTCTAGAAATTCGAAATTTAAAAGGGTGCATGAGCAAAAAAAGTTCGGAAACTGTGTTTTACTGGATACAGTTGGTATAGGTACCTAGAATTTGGCATGGTGGTTACTTTTAAGATGTAAATGCTCGATAAGAATGGTTTCTAAAAAAAAAAAAAAAAAATAAAATAAATAAAGACGTGAAATTAGCGGAAAACGTTTTAAATTGCGGTTTATTTAGAATTGTTAGTCAAAGAAACATGAAAATTTGACATGGCTGCTATTCTTGAGATATAAATACTCGCACAAAATAGTTTTTTACAAAATTCAAAATTTAAAAATATGTAGAAGCTAAAAGTGTTCTAAATTCCAATTTTTGTGATGCTGACGTGCTAGAAACGTGAAATTTGGTATGGTGTTATTTTTTAAAGATTTAAGAGCTCGTTAAGAAAGGTTTCTAAAAAAGTCGATCTTTAAAAGAATGAAATAAGCGAGAAAAGTTCTGAAAACCTTGATTAAAACTATGATTAATCTGGAAAGTGTTAGGAATAGAAACTTGAAATTTGATATGGTTGTTACTTTAGTAACATAAATGTACACACAGGACAGTTTTTGAAAATTTACAATTACGCGGGAAAATCCACGGGTTTTGCTAGTATACTTATAAAATTTTACCACGAATTTTTGAAAAAATAATTCGAAAACTAATTATGAAACATTTCGTTATATTACGATTACTCTATTTTTGTGACTTCGAAATAATAAAAACTGACAGTTTCAAGAGTGATGAATAAGATAAGTTTTTCCTGTACTTAAAAAAATAAAATAAAAAGAATGATAGTCATCAAATAAGGTCAGTAATAAATGTTATGTTTTACACCTTTTTCTAAACTTATGAAAATAAAAAATGTATAAGCTATTTCTCAGTATTTCAGAAAGACACTTCATGTTTTATTTATTTTATTTTTGTATCTTTTGTAAAACACCAGCAATATCATAACTTCCGTCAATATACTAACTTTGATGTTATGAAAGTTTGAAATATAAAACATCACAAGTGTCGTTTAGGGAAACTCAAGGAATTCTCAATGTAAAACATCAGGAAATTTTTCTCACCTATCATACTAGATATAAATATTTTCTCTTTGAGTTTTAGAGTTGATGTTATTTTTGTGTTGTGTTTCTTATTTAGGTATTTTACAGAGTGAAATATATTTTACTATGTGAAATATTTAATATTGTTGAATATATTCTGAAAATTTATTATTTTTTTGTACTTATATATACGATTTTCTTTTTTTTTAATGTTTTAAAGATAGTGAATGAAAATGTTTTTGGAACTCAACATGTTCTGGACTAATAGTTCCATTACCAGTTCAGGTCAAATAAATATGTTTTTAAACAAAAAATTATCTATTAAAAGAAAAGAAATATATTCAGCACCGGGATAGCGTCATTTTATAAAATAAAATTTCTTCTTGAAACATGTTTATATGGCGTACACATTATAGTATTCTCGTAATTCTTCGGCAATGTCTTAAAACAAGCTAAAAAGTGAAATTTTTTTGCCAGTTTCTGAAATGATGTTTTTTTTAAAATGTCATTAATATTAATCTGTAAAGTCTGATGCTGTCTATTTTTGCAGTTTCTTGGCAACGAGGAAAATCTTTTAAATCAGATAGACAGATTTTCTTAAGTTCTTTTAAAACAATTTTAAATGACAGTTAAAAAAAATGGATAAATCATAGAGAAAAATGTCATTAGCTCTAAGTTATTAGAGCTGAAGGAAGCGTTATTTTCTAATCTATAGGAAAAGATGTTACAATTTGTGTCGCTTATTGACATATTGGACATAGGAATAAGGACAAACGTAAATTGAGAAAAAAATGCTTGTGCTTTTTTATCCCTACGTTAAAAGTATGATGTACATTTTTTTTTGATTTGGAAGCTAAATCTTGAATTATGTATTTACTATATTTTTGTGTTTTTTTTTTATTATTTAGTTATTTTACAGAGCAAAATATATTTTACTAGGTCAAATATTTTATATTGCTAAATATATTCTTATTGCTAAATATATTCTTAAATATAAATTTAACAACATTTATAGATATTTATTTTTTTATATTTATTTATACGACTCTAAGAGAAAATATTTTCTGGAATTATACCAATAATTCAACCTTATTTTGTGTGATATTCTGAAACAAGGCAATCCGAAGCACTCTGAAGTATTTCCTCAATCTGGCTGGCAAAAAGTCAATTACGAAAATTACAACGTAAAAAATGATATATGATAAACGTAACTCATTTCGAATTCACTTGATAGCTTTTTCTTTTCTCACGTAAGCAAACGATTGAGTTTGGACAGGCCTGTTCTAAAATATTATTGTTTCCTTGAAAGCGTTCGATTAAAAATCGTAATAGGTCAATTTTTGAAATAAAAAACATAACTAATTCTAACAATTAAGTATGTTTAATCATATATCGTGCAGTAAGGCGCATGCAAATTAGTTTCAGAAAAAAAAGACAAAAAGAGATCTAAAATTTGTGTCTTCTAATTTGTGTTGTACACAGTTTTAAAGATAACAAGTTGGAAATTGCTCGTCAAACGTGGCAAATGAGGTGCGTTCGTACTATAACTAGTTTTATAATTATTTTTTGCACCCCATATTGTACTGAATGTATATTTTTTTGCACTTCATAAGTGCATAGTCTGTAACATCATTAAAATGCACTTGCATTTTTTTTTCCCATTCCCCGTAATGCAACGGAAAACTTTTGACTGTCCCTGTCATTAAACTATACATCCGATTTTCATGAAATTTGAAATGGCTAGACAAAATTTTACAGCAATTATATATTTAAAATTTCAGACCATTCGTATTCTGTAACATCATTAAAATGAGCTTGCAATAATTTTTTCCCATTGGCCGTAATGTAACGGAAAACCTTTGACTGTCCCTGTAATTAAACTATACATCCGATTTTCATAAAAATGGAAATAGCTCGACAAAATTTTGCAACAATTATATATTTAAAATTTCAGACGATTCGGAAGGCTGTAACACCATTAAAATGAACTTGCAATATTTTTTTCCTATTGGCCGTAATGTAACGGAAAACTTTTGACTGTCCCTGTAATTAAACTATACATCCAATTTTCATAAAATTGGAAATAGCTCGACAAAATTTTGCAACAATTATATATTTAAAATTTCAGATGATTCGGAAGGCTGTAACAACATTAAAATGCACTTGCAATAATTTTTCCCATTGGCCGTAATGTAAAGAAAAACTTTTGACTGTCCCTGTAATTAAACTATACATCCGATTTTTATAAAATTTGAAATGGCTCGACAAAATTTTACACCAATCATACATTTGAAATTTCAGACCATTCTGTTGGGTAGTTTTTGCTCTGTTATATACGGACGGACGGACAGACGGCCAGACGGACAGACGGACAGACGGTCAGACGGACTGAACGACGACTATAGGTGCTACGTATTTATATAATTACGAACGCACCTAAAAAAGGTATTAACAATTTTACTAGTCTTAGATTTTTCTTTTTAAGCTCATCAGCACATTTTATGTAATTTCTATGCTTTAAATTTAAAATCTGTATCATCTTTTTTGTTTTTATAAAACATTTTTGGAAAACCTATACAAAAATGTAATAAAATGACACAATTTTTATGAAACATATTAATTGTCTGTCACAATAAAATCTCAAGTCTCTTCTGGCTTTCACCGCGTATAATAATCCAAAGGAACTACGTATAAAGCTGATATAGCGACGACTGGCATACAAAATTTTCTTAGAACTTTACATTCGAAAACACATTGTTATCAGCACTTCAGTTAAATTTTGCCTTTGTGTCACAATTTTCCTATAAATCCTTCTATATATATATAAAAAAAAGTAACGCTTTGGAAATGGACCAATGAAAATCTGCGTAGATACCGCAAAACGCATTTGATTGGTCAGAGCTTTCTGACGCTAAAAGGGGGATTACCAAGGCGGGGCGACTCTGTCACCAAACGTCGTCAAGTTTCACGCCAACTTAGCGATATATCGCCAAATTTGGCGACCAAAAATAGTCGTCAAAAAGGACGCTAACTTGGCGCTATTTCCATCATTTCGCCAAATTTCCATAGACTCCCACTGAAATCCAATGGGGTTTACTTGCTTGCAGAAAATCAACAAATTGAGATATTTCAATGCAACAAAAACTAATATAGCTTATGTATAGAGCTTAATTAAACTATATACATTATTTTTAAGCAGAAACACTGTTTATAATATTCGTAACACTATATTTATAATTTTTATTTAATTTGTAATTATTCAAGTAAATTATAAATTTTACCTTTTTTAAATGATTTTATATTTAATAATTCTTATAATTATGAAACTCTGTAAGCTCTAATGATTATGTGCTTGGAGATAAGGAAATAAAATTGCCAGGAGTTGGTTAGGAGCGCGTTTTTACCAAGTGGAATTAAAAATTGAATGCTTAGAAAATGAGGAATCGCGAAACGATCCAAAATGGAAACGCGAAACAATTATGTCTGGGATTGTTCGCGATACCGAACGGAATCGTAAAGCTATTACGCGGCGGTTGGTGAGCGTAGCGAGCAGGCGGGCGGAGCCCCCCTTGTATTAATAAAAATGCCTTTAATAGAAAAATCAATAGGATAAAAATTAAATTTATTTGTAAAAAAATGAGTGTTATTGCGATTATATTATATCATTTTAAGATAAATGAAACATGAAGTAATTTTTATTTTACAGAAATTTATAGCAAAAAGAGACAATCACACGAGGCAGCTAAAAAAGGAAGAAAAACCAAACATAATTTTTACGAGCTTTGAAGATAAAAACCGATGACAGATAGTAAGATAAATTAAGAAGATTTGGCGACGAAAGTTTCTTGAGAAAATTTAAAAGACTCCCGGGAGACTCTAAATCATCACATTCTAACGATAACAAAGTCATTGTCGACAAAAGGATTAATTTTATTACTTTTTAAAAAATGATTTTTGCAGCAAAAGTTTTATATGACATTTTGTTAAAATAAAAACCTAACGAATAAATAGCGTTTTCAAGTAAATCCAAAAATTCGACAGATAGTTTCAAGTACTTAAAATATTTAGTGAAGCTCTAGAGAATCTAGTGAATATTTCTTTAAAAAAAATAACACAAATGTTTACAAAATGAAAATAATATCTACCTAATAATTTAAGAGTTGTTGAATATAACAGAGCGTAACTTTCAAACTTATATTAGAGGAAAACCAAATAAAACAATAAGCATTTAATGAAATACTGAAAAATATAAAACTTAAGTAAAAATTTTCTTTAACATATACACTGGTCTCGAAAAGTTAAGAAACAGGGACAGCGTGCTTTCGATTGTACACAGTTTGCCGAATATCTACCAAAAATATTGGCGAATTGTTCTTGATGTTCTGGGATGTAAAAAACCTGCTTAATTCATATTTCTCTGTGAAAATTTAATCGGGAGGACAATTAGGGGGATAATAATAAATTTAATAATAAAATAATATTTGCGATCAGCAATGTAACAGAAAATGCTGAAAATGGTTTGTCACTGTGTTAAATGACGGTTTGGGTCCTGTTCAACGTTTGTGTGTATTTGTATAAGCATAGCACTCATATTCGTGAAGATGTTATTATGTCTGTGAAAAATTCAAAAGTTTTTTGTTTATATCATAGAGAGTTTTCAATCAAATTTAACACAACTTTCCGAAAACCTGACAAAAAACAGTAGCAACAGCATACTGCAATTAAAACATGAAAATATTGCATATTGGATGAGATATGGGCATTTGTATGAAATAATTTTTAACTGCGCATGCGTGAAATATTCTAAAATTTTTATTTTATAATTTGGCAGTCAGCTATTTAGGGTCAAATATTGCAAAAAATGACAACGATAGGGGCGATCTAGTGAGCTGTACTCTGAAAATAAATTTATTATAAGGGATTTTCCACAACTTTTCAATCAGCTCACTTTATCTTTCTGAGTTTACACAATATTTGACTGGACTTTTTATAGAAGTTGCCGTAAATAGCTGACTACCAAATTATGAAATAAAAATTTTGAAATCTTCCACACATGCGCAGTTAAAAAATATATCATACAAATACCCATATCTCATCAAATATTCAATATTTTCATGTTTTAATTTCAATAAACTGTTGCTACTCTTCTTTGTTCGGTTTTCAGAAAGTTGTGTTAAATTTGGTTTAAAACTCTGTATGCTATTTTTAATGTTTTACAGACATAATAACATCTTCACAAATATGAGTGCCAAGCTTACACAGATGCGCACAAACGTTGAACAGGACCCAAATAGTCTCATTTAACACAATGACAAAACATTTTCAGCATTTTCTGTTACATATTTGATCGCAAATATTATTTTATTATTAAATTTATTATTAGCCCCCCAAATTCCCCCCCCGGGTAATCTTCACCGAGAAATATGAAATCAAATATCTTCTTTACACCACAGAAGTTTAAGAACAATTCGCCGATAATTTTGGTAGATATTCGACAAACCGTGTACAATCGAAAGCATCCATTCCCTGTTCTTAACTTTTGGAAGCCAGTGTATTAAAAATACAACAGTGCAGAACCATTTTTTTTTTTTACTTTGCGTGAGTCATGAATGTAATTATTTTGGTTGAGGGTATACGGTTTTTAACCATGAGAATTGTTAAGAATAAGTCAAGATTAACACTAATAAAGTGAAGTGACATCATGTAGTTTCGTCTTAGCAAATTGCAACATGTAAATTACATGTAGTAATCTATTTCTATACAAATCTATATTAATATTATAAAGAGGTAAAAATTGTTTATTTGTAGGAAGTAAGCTCTGGAACTACCGAACCGATTCCAAAAGTAATGGTATCAAAATGGTGGTGTTAGTCAAACTTAGAACATAGGCTATATATTATGTCCGTGCCACTGGCCAAAAGAAGGCGCAGGAGCAAAAAACGTTCTAAAAATGTGATTTTTGTGTTACTGAAGGGCCTAGAAACATGAAATTTCGAATGGTAGTTACTTATGAGAAACTAATGATCTCTAAGCACATTTCTAAAAAAAATCGAAATTAAAAAGGGGTGAAAATGCGGGAAAAGCGTTCTAAAAAACGTTCTAAATGGCGATTTTTACGCAATTTCAGGAAGTACCAAACCCATTTAAAAAATAATGATGTCAAAATGATGGTGACAACCCTTGCTAAAACATAGGCTACATTTTATGTCGGTGCCTCTACCTCTAAAGGGGGTGCAGGAGCAAAAAAACGTTCGAAATTGCGATATTTGTGTTACTGAAGGGTCCAGATACATGGAATTTGGCATGACAGTTACTTATTAGATAATTAGATATAAATTATCTCTAAGAACATTTCTTAAAAAATTCGAAATTTAAAAGGGGTGAAAAAGCGCTAAAAGCGTTCTAAAAAACGTTCTAAATGGCGATTTTTACGCAATCTCAAGATGTACAAAACTGATTTAAAAAATAATGGTGCCAAAAGAATGGTGACAACCCTTGCTACAATATAGCCTACATTTTATGTAGGTGCCACTACCCATAATGCGGGTGCAGGAGCAAAAAAAAACCGTTCGAAATTGCGATTTTTGTGTTACTGAAGGACCCAGGAACATGGAATTTGGAATGGTAGTTACTTATAAGATATAAATGATCTCTAAGAACATTTCTTAAAAAACTCGAAATTTAAAAGGGGTGAAAATGCATGAAAATAGTTCTAAAAAACGTTCTAAATGGCGATTTCTACGCAATCTCAGAAAGTACCCAACCTATTTCAAAAGTATTGGTTCGAAATTGATGATGAAAGCCCTTGCTCCAACAGGGGCTCTATTTCATGTCTGTGTCACTACCACCTAGGCGTTGCAGAAGAAAACAAACGTTCTAAATTGCGATTTTTGTGTTACTGAAGGGCCTAGAATCCTTAAATTACGCAGGGCAGTTATTTAAAGGATACAAATGATCTCTAAGAACATTTTCTAAAAAATCGAAATTTAAAAGGGGTGAAAATGAGCGAAAAGAGTTCTAAAGAACTTTCTAACTTGCGATTTTTACGCAATCTCCGGAAGTACCGAACCGATTAAAAAATAATGGTGTGAAAACGATGGAGACAACCCTCGCCCTAACGTAGACTGTATTTCATGTCGGTGCCACTACCCCAAAGGGGATTAAGGGGCAAAAAACGATCTAAATTGCGATTTTTGTAATACTGCAGGGCTAGTAACTTAAAACTAGGCATGGTAGTTACTTAAAAGATATAAATTATCTTTAAGAACATTTCCTAAATAATTCGAAATTTAAAAAGGGTGAAAATGGATGAAAAACCTTCTAAAAAAAGTTCTAAATTACGATTTCTACGCAAGCTCAGAAAGTACCCAACCGATTTCAAAAATAATGGTTGGAAATTGATGATGATAGCCCTTGCTCCAATTTAGGATTTATTTCATGTCGTCGTCACTACCACCTTGCGGTTGCATTTTAAAAAACATTCTAAATTGTGATTTTTGTGATACTGAAGGGGCTAGCAACTTGAAATTTGACATGGTAATTACTTCTGAGATGTAAATACACTCTGAGAAGAGCTCCTTAAAAATTTGAAATTTAAAAGGGGTCAAAATGATCGAAAAGCATTCTAAAAGAGTTCTAAATAGCGATTTCTACACAATCTCAGGAAATATAAACTGATTTCAGAAGTAATGGCTTCAAATTGATGGGGTGACAGTCCCAACTCCAACGTAGCCTATATTTTACGTTGTTGCTACTACCACCAGGGGGTTACAGGAGCAAAAAATGTTTTAAATTGCGTTTTTTGTGTTACTGAGGGTGTCTAACATTTTAAATTTGGAATGGTAATTACTTCAAAGATGCAAATGCTTTCTAAGAATTGTCGAAAGAAAATTCCAAATTTAAAAGGATGAAGTGAGCGAAAAGCGTTCTATAAACATTCTAAATTACGATTTTTATGCAATCGTATGAAATATGAAACCGATTTCAAAAATAATGGTCGCAAATTGATGGTGATAGAACCTGCTCAAACATAAGCTATTTTTTTTGTCGGTGCCACAACCTCTAGAGGGTTGCAGGAGCAAAAAACATTCTAAATTTCGATTTCTGCAGTACTGAAGAGGCTAGAAACTTTAAATATAGCACGGTAATCTATCTATACTAATCTTCTATACTAATCTATCTATACTAATATTATAAAGTGGTAAAAATTGTTTATTTGTAGGAAGTAAGCTCTGGAACTACCGAAACGATTCCAAAAGTAATGGTATCAAAATGATGGTGTTAGTCCAACTTAGAACATAGGCTATATCTTATGTCCGTGCCACTTTCCAAAATGGGGTGCAGGAGCAAAAAACGTTCTAAAAATGCGATTTTTGTGTTACTGAAGGGCCTAGAAACATGAAATTTGGAATGGTAGTTACTTATGAGATACTAATGATCTCTAAGGACATTTCTAAAAAAAATCGAAATTGAAAAGGGGTGAAAATGCGGGAAAAGCGTTCTAAAAAACGTTCTAAATGGCGATTTTTACGCAATTTCAGGAAGTACCAAACCCATTTAAAAAATAATGATGTCAAAATGATGGTGACAACCCTTGCTAAAACATAGGCTACATTTTATGTCGGTGCCTCTACCTCTAAAGGGGGTTCAGGAGCAAAAAAACGTTCGAAATTGCGATATTTGTGTTACTGAAGGGTCCAGATACATGGAATTTGGCATGACAGTTACTTATTAGATAATTAGATATAAATTATCTCTAAGAACATTTCTTAAAAAATTCGAAATTTAAAAGGGGTGAAAAAGCGCTAAAAGCGTTCTAAAAAACGTTCTAAATGGCGATTTTTACGCAATCTCAAGATGTACCAAACTGATTTAAAAAATAATGGTGCCAAAAGAATGGTGAGAACCATTGCTCCAATATAGCCTACATTTTATGTAGGTGCCACTACCCATAATGCGGGTGCAGGAGTAAAAAAAAACCGTTCGAAATTGCGATTTTTGTGTTACTGAAGGACCCAGGAACATGGAATTTGGAATGGTAGTTACTTATAAGATATAAATGATCTCTAAGATCATTTCTTAAAAAACTCGAAATTTAAAAGGGGTGAAAATGCGTGAAAATAGTTCTAAAAAACGTTCTAAATGGCGATTTCTACGCAATCTCAGAAAGTACCCAACCTATTTCAAAATTATTGGTTCAAAATTGATGATGAAAGCCCTTGCTCCAACATAGGCTCTATTTCATGTCTGTGTCACTACCACCTAGGGGTTGCAGAAGAAAACAAACGTTCTAAATTGCGATTTTTGTGTTACTGAAGGGCCTAGAATCCTTAAATTACGCAGTGCAGTTATTTAAAGGATACAAATGATCTCTAAGAACATTTCCTAAAAAATCGAAATTTAAAAGGGGTGAAAATGAGCGAAAAGAGTTCTAAAGAACTTTCTAACTTGCGATTTTTACGCAATCTCCGGAAGTACCGAACCGATTAAAAAATAATGGTGTGAAAACGATGGTGACAACCCTCGCCCCAACGTAGACTGTATTTCATGTCGGTGCCACTACCCCAAAGGGGATTAAGGAGCAAAAAACGATCTAAATTGTGATTTTTGTAATACTGCAGGGCTAGTAACTTAACACTAGGCATGGTAGTTACTTAAAAGATATAAATTATCTATAAGAACATTTCCTAAATAATTCGAAATTTAAAAAGGGTGAAAATGGATGAAAAACCTTCTAAAAAAAGTTCTAAATAACGATTTCTACGCAAGCTCAGAAAGTACCCAACCGATTTCAAAAATAATGGTTGGAAATTGATGATGATAGCCCTTGCTCCAATTTAGGATTTATTTCATGTCGTCGTCACTACCACCTTGCGGTTGCATTTTAAAAAACATTCTAAATTGTGATTTTTGTGATACTGAAGAGGCTAGCAACTTGAAATTTGGCATGGTAATTATGAGATGTAAATACACTCTGAGAAGAGCTCCTTAAAAATTTGAAATTTAAAAGGGGTCAAAATGATCGAAAAGCATTCTAAAAGAGTTCTAAATAGCGATTTCTACACAATCTCAGGAAATATAAACGGATTTCAGAAGTAATGGCTTCAAATTGATGGGGTGACAGTCCCAACTCCAACGTAGCCTATATTTTACGTTGTTGCTACTACCACCAGGGGGTTACAGGAGCAAAAAATGTTTTAAATTGCGTTTTTTGTGTTACTGAGGGTGTCTAACATTTTAAATTTGGAATGGTAATTACTTCAAAGATGCAAATGCTTTCTAAGAATTGTCGAAAGAAAATTCCAAATTTAAAAGGATGAAGTGAGCGAAAAGCGTTCTATAAACATTCTAAATTACGATTTTTATGCAATCGTATGAAATATGAAACCGATTTCAAAAATAATGGTCGCAAATTGATGGTGATAGAACCTGCTCAAACATAAGCTATTTTTTTTGTCGGTGCCACAACCTCTAGAGGTTGCTGGAGCAAAAAACATTCTAAATTTCGATTTCTGCAGTACTGAAGAGGCTAGAAACTTTAAATATAGCACGGTAATCTATCTATACTAATCTTCTATACTAATCTATACTTCTATACTAATATTATAAAGAGATATAAATTGTTTATTTGTAGGAAGTAAGCTCTGGAACTACCGAAACGATTCCAAAAGTAATGGCATCAAAATGATGGTGTTAGTCCAACTTAGAACATAGGCTATATCTTATGTCTGTGCCACTTTCCAAAAGGGGGTGCAGGAGAAAAAAACGTTCTAAAATGCGATTTTGTGTTACTGAAGGGCCTAGAAACATGAAATTTGGAATGCTAGTTACATAATTAGATACTAATGATCTCCAAGAACATTTCTAAAAAAATCGAAATTAAAAAGGGGTGAAAATGCGGGAAAAGCGTTCTAAAAAACGTTCTAAATGGCGATTTTTACGCAATTTCCGGAAGTACCAAACCCATTTCAAAAATAATGATGTCAAAATGATGGTGACAACCCTTGCTCAAACATAGGCTACATTTTATGTCGGTGCCTCTACCTCTAAAGGGGGTGCAGGAGCAAAAATCGTTCGAAATTGCGATATTTGTGTCACTGAAGGGTCCAGATACATGGAATTTGGCATGACAGTTACTTATTAGATAATTAGATATAAATTATGTCTAAGAACATTTCTTAAAAAACTCGAAATTTAAAACGGGTGAAAATGCGTGAAAATAGTTCTAAAAAACGTTCTAAATGGCGATTTCTACGCATTCTCAGAAAGTACCAAACTGATTTAAAAAATAATGGTGCCAAAAGAATGGTGCCAACCCTTGCTCTAATATAGCCTGCATTTTATGTCGGTGCCACTACCCATAAAGGGGGTGCAGGAGCAAAAAAACGTTCGAAATTGCGATTTTTGTGTTACTGAAGGACCCAGGAACATGGAATTTGGAATGGTAGTTACTTATAAGATATAAACGATCTCTAAGAACATTTCTTAAAAAACTCGAAATTTAAAAGGGGTGAAAATGCGTGAAAATAGTTCTAAAAAACGTTCTAAATGGCGATTTCTACGCAATCTCAGAAAGTACCCAACCTATTTCAAAAGTATTGGTTCGAAATTGATGATGAAAGCCCTTGCTCCAACATAGGCTCTATTTCATGTCTGTGTCACTACCACCTAGGGGTTGCAGAAGAAAACAAACGTTCTAAATTGCGATTTTTGTGTTACTGAAGGACCTAGAATCCTGAAATTACGCTGGGCAGTTATTTAAAGGATACAAATGATCTCTAAGAACATTTCCTAAAAAATCGAAATTTAAAAGGGGTGAAAATGAGCGAAAAGAGTTCTAAAGAACTTTCTAACTTGCGATTTTTACGCAATCTCCGGAAGTACCGAACCGATTAAAAAATAATGGTGTGAAAACGATGGTGACAACCCTCGCCCCAACGTAGACTGTATTTCATGTCGGTGCCACTACCCCAAAGGGGATTAAGGAGCAAAAAACGATCTAAATTGCGATTTTTGTAATACTGCAGGGCTAGTAACTTAAAACTAGGCATGGTAGTTACTTAAAGAACTTTAAATCTTTAAGAACATTTCCTAAATAATTCGAAATTTAAAAAGGGTGAAAATGGATGAAAAACCTTCTAAAAAAAGTTCTAAATTACGATTTCTACGCAAGCTCAGAAAGTACCCAACCGATTTCAAAAGTAATAGTTTAAATTGATGATGATAGCCCTTGCTCCAATTTAGGATTTATTTCATGTCGTCGTCACTACCATTTTGCGGTTGCATTTTAAAAAACATTCTAAATTGTGATTTATGTGATACTGAAGGGGCTAGCAACTTGAAATTTGGCATGGTAATTACTTCTGAGATGTAAATACACTTTGAGAAGAGCTCCTTAAAAATTTGAAATTTAAAAGGGGTCAAAATGATCGAAAAGCATTCTAAAAGAGTTCTAAATAGCGATTTCTACACAATCTCAGGAAATATAAACGGATTTCAGAAGTAATGGCTTCAAATTGATGGGGTGACAGTCCCAACTCCAACGTAGCCTATATTTTACGTTGTTGCTACTACCACCAGGGGGTTACAGGAGCAAAAAATGTTTTAAATTGCGTTTTTTGTGTTACTGAGGGTGTCTAACATTTTAAATTTGGAATGGTAATTACTTCAAAGATGCAAATGCTTTCTAAGAATTGTCGAAAGAAAATTCCAAATTTAAAAGGATGAAGTGAGCGAAAAGCGTTCTATAAACATTCTAAATTACGATTTTTATGCAATCGTATGAAATATGAAACCGATTTCAAAAATAATGGTCGCAAATTGATGGTGATAGAACCTGCTCAAACATAAGCTATTTTTTTTGTCGGTGCCACAACCTCTAGAGGTTGCTGGAGCAAAAAACATTCTAAATTTCGATTTCTGCAGTACTGAAGAGGCTAGAAACTTTAAATATAGCACGGTAATCTATCTATACTAATCTTCTATACTAATCTATACTTCTATACTAATATTATAAAGAGATATAAATTGTTTATTTGTAGGAAGTAAGCTCTGGAACTACCGAAACGATTCCAAAAGTAATGGCATCAAAATGATGGTGTTAGTCCAACTTAGAACATAGGCTATATCTTATGTCTGTGCCACTTTCCAAAAGGGGGTGCAGGAGAAAAAAACGTTCTAAAATGCGATTTTGTGTTACTGAAGGGCCTAGAAACATGAAATTTGGAATGCTAGTTACATAATTAGATACTAATGATCTCCAAGAACATTTCTAAAAAAATCGAAATTAAAAAGGGGTGAAAATGCGGGAAAAGCGTTCTAAAAAACGTTCTAAATGGCGATTTTTACGCAATTTCCGGAAGTACCAAACCCATTTCAAAAATAATGATGTCAAAATGATGGTGACAACCCTTGCTCAAACATAGGCTACATTTTATGTCGGTGCCTCTACCTCTAAAGGGGGTGCAGGAGCAAAAATCGTTCGAAATTGCGATATTTGTGTCACTGAAGGGTCCAGATACATGGAATTTGGCATGACAGTTACTTATTAGATAATTAGATATAAATTATGTCTAAGAACATTTCTTAAAAAACTCGAAATTTAAAACGGGTGAAAATGCGTGAAAATAGTTCTAAAAAACGTTCTAAATGGCGATTTCTACGCATTCTCAGAAAGTACCAAACTGATTTAAAAAATAATGGTGCCAAAAGAATGGTGCCAACCCTTGCTCTAATATAGCCTGCATTTTATGTCGGTGCCACTACCCATAAAGGGGGTGCAGGAGCAAAAAAACGTTCGAAATTGCGATTTTTGTGTTACTGAAGGACCCAGGAACATGGAATTTGGAATGGTAGTTACTTATAAGATATAAACGATCTCTAAGAACATTTCTTAAAAAACTCGAAATTTAAAAGGGGTGAAAATGCGTGAAAATAGTTCTAAAAAACGTTCTAAATGGCGATTTCTACGCAATCTCAGAAAGTACCCAACCTATTTCAAAAGTATTGGTTCGAAATTGATGATGAAAGCCCTTGCTCCAACATAGGCTCTATTTCATGTCTGTGTCACTACCACCTAGGGGTTGCAGAAGAAAACAAACGTTCTAAATTGCGATTTTTGTGTTACTGAAGGACCTAGAATCCTGAAATTACGCTGGGCAGTTATTTAAAGGATACAAATGATCTCTAAGAACATTTCCTAAAAAATCGAAATTTAAAAGGGGTGAAAATGAGCGAAAAGAGTTCTAAAGAACTTTCTAACTTGCGATTTTTACGCAATCTCCGGAAGTACCGAACCGATTAAAAAATAATGGTGTGAAAACGATGGTGACAACCCTCGCCCCAACGTAGACTGTATTTCATGTCGGTGCCACTACCCCAAAGGGGATTAAGGAGCAAAAAACGATCTAAATTGCGATTTTTGTAATACTGCAGGGCTAGTAACTTAAAACTAGGCATGGTAGTTACTTAAAGAACTTTAAATCTTTAAGAACATTTCCTAAATAATTCGAAATTTAAAAAGGGTGAAAATGGATGAAAAACCTTCTAAAAAAAGTTCTAAATTACGATTTCTACGCAAGCTCAGAAAGTACCCAACCGATTTCAAAAGTAATAGTTTAAATTGATGATGATAGCCCTTGCTCCAATTTAGGATTTATTTCATGTCGTCGTCACTACCATTTTGCGGTTGCATTTTAAAAAACATTCTAAATTGTGATTTATGTGATACTGAAGGGGCTAGCAACTTGAAATTTGGCATGGTAATTACTTCTGAGATGTAAATACACTTTGAGAAGAGCTCCTTAAAAATTTGAAATTTAAAAGGGGTCAAAATGATCGAAAAGCATTCTAAAAGAGTTCTAAATAGCGATTTCTACACAATCTCAGGAAATATAAACGGATTTCAGAAGTAATGGCTTCAAATTGATGGGGTGACAGTCCCAACTCCAACGTAGCCTATATTTTACGTTGTTGCTACTACCACCAGGGGGTTACAGGAGCAAAAAATGTTTTAAATTGCGTTTTTTGTGTTACTGAGGGTGTCTAACATTTTAAATTTGGAATGGTAATTACTTCAAAGATGCAAATGCTTTCTAAGAATTGTCGAAAGAAAATTCCAAATTTAAAAGGATGAAGTGAGCGAAAAGCGTTCTATAAACATTCTAAATTACGATTTTTATGCAATCGTATGAAATATGAAACCGATTTCAAAAATAATGGTCGCAAATTGATGGTGATAGAACCTGCTCAAACATAAGCTATTTTTTTTGTCGGTGCCACAACCTCTAGAGGGTTGCAGGAGCAAAAAACATTCTAAATTTCGATTTCTGCAGTACTGAAGAGGCTAGAAACTTTAAATATAGCACGGTAAACTATCTATACTAATCTTCTATACTAATCTATCTATACTAATATTATAAAGTGGTAAAAATTGTTTATTTGTAGGAAGTAAGCTCTGGAACTACCGAAACGATTCCAAAAGTAATGGTATCAAAATGATGGTGTTAGTCCAACTTAGAACATAGGCTATATCTTATGTCCGTGCCACTTTCCAAAATGGGGTGCAGGAGCAAAAAACGTTCTAAAAATGCGATTTTTGTGTTACTGAAGGGCCTAGAAACATGAAATTTGGAATGGTAGTTACTTATGAGATACTAATGATCTCTAAGGACATTTCTAAAAAAAATCGAAATTGAAAAGGGGTGAAAATGCGGGAAAAGCGTTCTAAAAAAAGGTTCTAAATGGCGATTTTTACGCAATTTCAGGAAGTACCAAACCCATTTAAAAAATAATGATGTCAAAATGATGGTGACAACCCTTGCTAAAACATAGGCTACATTTTATGTCGGTGCCTCTACCTCTAAAGGGGGTTCAGGAGCAAAAAAACGTTCGAAATTGCGATATTTGTGTTACTGAAGGGTCCAGATACATGGAATTTGGCATGACAGTTACTTATTAGATAATTAGATATAAATTATCTCTAAGAACATTTCTTAAAAAATTCGAAATTTAAAAGGGGTGAAAAAGCGCTAAAAGCGTTCTAAAAAACGTTCTAAATGGCGATTTTTACGCAATCTCAAGATGTACCAAACTGATTTAAAAAATAATGGTGCCAAAAGAATGGTGAGAACCATTGCTCCAATATAGCCTACATTTTATGTAGGTGCCACTACCCATAATGCGGGTGCAGGAGCAAAAAAAAAAACCGTTCGAAATTGCGATTTTTGTGTTACTGAAGGACCCAGGAACATGGAATTTGGAATGGTAGTTACTTATAAGATATAAATGATCTCTAAGAACATTTCTTAAAAAACTCGAAATTTAAAAGGGGTGAAAATGCGTGAAAATAGTTCTAAAAAACGTTCTAAATGGCGATTTCTACGCAATCTCAGAAAGTACCCAACCTATTTCAAAATTATTGGTTCAAAATTGATGATGAAAGCCCTTGCTCCAACATAGGCTCTATTTCATGTCTGTGTCACTACCACCTAGGGGTTGCAGAAGAAAACAAACGTTCTAAATTGCGATTTTTGTGTTACTGAAGGGCCTAGAATCCTTAAATTACGCAGTGCAGTTATTTAAAGGATACAAATGATCTCTAAGAACATTTCCTAAAAAATCGAAATTTAAAAGGGGTGAAAATGAGCGAAAAGAGTTCTAAAGAACTTTCTAACTTGCGATTTTTACGCAATCTCCGGAAGTACCGAACCGATTAAAAAATAATGGTGTGAAAACGATGGTGACAACCCTCGCCCCAACGTAGACTGTATTTCATGTCGGTGCCACTACCCCAAAGGGGATTAAGGAGCAAAAAACGATCTAAATTGTGATTTTTGTAATACTGCAGGGCTAGTAACTTAACACTAGGCATGGTAGTTATTTAAAAGATATAAATTATCTTTAAGAACATTTCCTAAATAATTCGAAATTTAAAAAGGGTGAAAATGGATGAAAAACCTTCTAAAAAAAGTTCTAAATAACGATTTCTACGCAAGCTCAGAAAGTACCCAACCGATTTCAAAAATAATGGTTGGAAATTGATGATGATAGCCCTTGCTCCAATTTAGGATTTATTTCATGTCGTCGTCACTACCACATTGCGGTTGCATTTTAAAAAACATTCTAAATTGTGATTTTTGTGATACTGAAGAGGCTAGCAACTTGAAATTTGGCATGGTAATTATGAGATGTAAATACACTCTGAGAAGAGCTCCTTAAAAATTTGAAATTTAAAAGGGGTCAAAATGAACGAAAAACATTCTAAAAGAGTTCTAAATAGCGATTTCTACGCAATCTCAGGAAATATAAACGGTTCAGAAGTAATGGCTTCAAATTGATGGGGTGACAGTCCCAACTCCAACGTAGGCTATATTTTACGTTGTTGCTACTACCACCAGGGGGTTACAGGAGCAAAAAATGTTTTAAATTGCGTTTTTTGTGTTACTGAGGGTGTCTAACATTTTAAATTTGGAATGGTAATTACTTCAAAGATGCAAATGCTTTCTAAGAATTGTCGAAAGAAAATTCCAAATTTAAAAGGATGAAGTGAGCGAAAAGCGTTCTATAAACATTCTAAATTACGATTTTTATGCAATCGTATGAAATATGAAACCGATTTCAAAAATAATGGTCGCAAATTGATGGTGATAGAACCTGCTCAAACATAAGCTATTTTTTTTGTCGGTGCCACAAACTCTAGAGGGTTGCAGGAGCAAAAAACATTCTAAATTTCGATTTCTGCAGTACTGAAGAGGCTAGAAACTTTAAATATAGCACGGTAATCTATCTATACTAATCTTCTATACTAATCTATACTAATATTATAAAGAGGTAAAAATTGTTTATTTGTAGGAAGTAAGCTCTGGAACTACCGAAACGATTCCAAAAGTAATGGTATCAAAATGATGGTGTTAGTCCAACTTAGAACATAGGCTATATCTTATGTCCGTGCCACTTTCGAAAAGGGGGTGCAGGAGAAAAAAACGTTCTAAAAATGCGATTTTTGTGTTACTGAAGGGCCTAGAAACATGAAATTTGGAATGGTAGTTACTTATGAGATACTAATGATCTCTAAAGACATTTCTAAAAAAATCGAAATTAAAAAGGGGTGAAAATGCGGGAAAAGCGTTCTAAGAAACGTTCTAAATGGCGATTTTTACGCAATTTCAGGAAGTACCAAACCCATTTAAAAAATAATGATGTCAAAATGATGGTGACAACCCTTGCTAAAACATAGGCTGCATTTTATGTCGGTGCCTCGACCTCTAAAGGGGGTGCAGGAGCAAAAAAACGTTCGAAATTGCGATATTTGTGTTACTGAAGGGTCCAGATACATGGAATTTGGCATGACAGTTACTTATTAGATAATTAGATATAAATTATCTCTAAGAACATTTCTTAAAAAATTCGAAATTTAAAAGGGTTGAAAAATCGCTAAAAGCCTTCTAAAAAACGTTCTAAATGGCGATTTTTACGCAATCTCAAGATGTACCAAACTGATTTAAAAAATAATGGTGCCAAAAGAATGGTGACAACCATTGCTCCAATATAGCCTACATTTTATGTAGGTGCCACTACCCATAATGTGGGTGCAGGAGCAAAACAAAACCGTTCGAAATTGCGATTTTTGTGTTACTGAAGGACCCAGGAACATGGAATTTGGAATGGTAGTTACTTATAAGATATAAATGATCTCTAAGAACATTTCTTAAAAAACTCGAAATTTAAAAGGGGTGAAAATGCGTGAAAATAGTTCTAAAAAACGTTCTAAATGGCGATTTCTACGTAATCTCAGAAAGTACCCAACCTATTTCAAAATTATTGGTTCAAAATTGATGATGAAAGCCCTTGCTCCAACATAGGCTCTATTTCATGTCTGTGTCACTACCACCTAGGTGTTGCAGAAGAAAACAAACGTTCTAAATTGCGATTTTTGTGTTACTGAAGGGCCTAGAATCCTGAAATTACGCAGGGCAGTTATTTAAAGGATACAAATGATCTCTAAGAACATTTCCTAAAAAATCGAAATTTAAAAGGGGAGAAAATGAGCGAAAAGAGTTCTAAAGAACTTTCTAACTTGCGATTTTTACGCAATCTCCGGAAGTACCGAACCGATTAAAAAATAATGGTGTGAAAACGATGGTGACAACCCTCGCCCCAACGTAGACTGTATTTCATGTCGGTGCCACTACCCCAAAGGGGATTAAGGGGCAAAAAACGATCTAAATTG
Source organism: Maratus speciosus (assembly GCA_963932465.1). Lineage (NCBI taxonomy): Eukaryota > Metazoa > Arthropoda > Arachnida > Araneae > Salticidae > Maratus > Maratus speciosus. The sequence continues at coordinate 437,267,381 of OZ010788.1, forward strand.
CGATTTTTGTAATACTGCAGGGCTAGTAACTTAAAACTAGGCATGGTAGTTACTTAAAAGATATAAATTATCTTTAAGAACATTTCCTAAATAATTCGAAATTTAAAAAGGGTGAAAATGGATGAAAAACCTTCTAAAAAAAGTTCTAAATTACGATTTCTACGCAAGCTCAGAAAGTACCCAACCGATTTCAAAAATAATGGTTGGAAATTGATGATGATAGCCCTTGCTCCAATTTAGGATTTATTTCATGTCGTCGTCACTACCACCTTGCGGTTGCATTTTAAAAAACATTCTAAATTGTGATTTTTGTGATACTGAAGGGGCTAGCAACTTGAAATTTGGCATGGTAATTACTTCTGAGATGTAAATACACTCTGAGAAGAGCTCCTTAAAAATTTGAAATTTAAAAGGGGTCAAAATGATCGAAAAGCATTCTAAAAGAGTTCTAAATAGCGATTTCTACACAATCTCAGGAAATATAAACGGATTTCAGAAGTAATGGCTTCAAATTGATGGGGTGACAGTCCCAACTCCAACGTAGCCTATATTTTACGTTGTTGCTACTACCACCAGGGGGTTACAGGAGCAAAAAATGTTTTAAATTGCGTTTTTTGTGTTACTGAGGGTGTCTAACATTTTAAATTTGGAATGGTAATTACTTCAAAGATGCAAATGCTTTCTAAGAATTGTCTAAAGAAAATTCCAAATTTAAAAGGATGAAGTGAGCGAAAAGCGTTCTATAAACATTCTAAATTACGATTTTTATGCAATCGTATGAAATATGAAACCGATTTCAAAAATAATGGTCGCAAATTGATGGTGATAGAACCTGCTCAAACATAAGCTATTTTTTTTGTCGGTGCCACAACCTCTAGAGGTTGCTGGAGCAAAAAACATTCTAAATTTCGATTTCTGCAGTACTGAAGAGGCTAGAAACTTTAAATATAGCACGGTAATCTATCTATACTAATCTTCTATACTAATCTATACTTCTATACTAATATTATAAAGAGATATAAATTGTTTATTTGTAGGAAGTAAGCTCTGGAACTACCGAAACGATTCCAAAAGTAATGGCATCAAAATGATGGTGTTAGTCCAACTTAGAACATAGGCTATATCTTATGTCCGTGCCACTTTCCAAAAGGGGGTGCAGGAGCAAAAAACGTTCTAAAATGCGATTTTGTGTTACTGAAGGGCCTAGAAACATGAAATTTGGAATGCTAGTTACTTAATTAGATACTAATGATCTCCAAGAACATTTCTAAAAAAATCGAAATTAAAAAGGGGTGAAAATGCGGGAAAAGCGTTCTAAAAAACGTTCTAAATGGCGATTTTTACGCAATTTCCGGAAGTACCAAACCCATTTCAAAAATAATGATGTCAAAATGATGGTGACAACCCTTGCTCAAACATAGGCTACATTTTATGTCGGTGCCTCTACCTCTAAAGGGGGTGCAGGAGCAAAAATCGTTCGAAATTGCGATATTTGTGTTACTGAAGGGTCCAGATACATGGAATTTGGCATGACAGTTACTTATTAGATAATTAGATATAAATTATGTCTAAGAACATTTCTTAAAAAACTCGAAATTTAAAACGGGTGAAAATGCGTGAAAATAGTTCTAAAAAACGTTCTAAATGGCGATTTCTACGCATTCTCAGAAAGTACCAAACTGATTTAAAAAATAATGGTGCCAAAAGAATGGTGCCAACCCTTGCTCTAATATAGCCTGCATTTTATGTCGGTGCCACTACCCATAAAGGGGGTGCAGGAGCAAAAAAACGTTCGAAATTGCGATGTTTGTGTTACTGAAGGACCCAGGAACATGGAATTTGGAATGGTAGTTACTTATAAGATATAAATGATCTCTAAGAACATTTCTTAAAAAACTCGAAATTTAAAAGGGGTGAAAATGCGTGAAAATAGTTCTAAAAAACGTTCTAAATGGCGATTTCTACGCAATCTCAGAAAGTACCCAACCTATTTCAAAAGTATTGGTTCGAAATTGATGATGAAAGCCCTTGCTCCAACATAGGCTCTATTTCATGTCTGTGTCACTACCACCTAGGGGTTGCAGAAGAAAACAAACGTTCTAAATTGCGATGTTTGTGTTACTGAAGGGCCTAGAATCCTGAAATTACGCTGGCCAGTTATTTAAAGGATACAAATGATCTCTAAGAACATTTCCTAAAAAATCGAAATTTAAAAGGGGTGAAAATGAGCGAAAAGAGTTCTAAAGAACTTTCTAACTTGCGATTTTTACGCAATCTCCGGAAGTACCGAACCGATTAAAAAATAATGGTGTGAAAACGATGGTGACAACCCTCGCCCCAACGTAGACTGTATTTCATGTCGGTGCCACTACCCCAAAGGGGATTAAGGAGCAAAAAACGATCTAAATTGCGATTTTTGTAATACTGCAGGGCTAGTAACTTAAAACTAGGCATGGTAGTTACTTAAAAGATATAAATTATCTTTAAGAACATTTCCTAAATAATTCGAAATTTAAAAAGGGTGAAAATGGATGAAAAACCTTCTAAAAAAAGTTCTAAATTACGATTTCTACGCAATCTCAGAAAGTACCCAACCGATTTCAAAAGTAATAGTTTAAATTGATGATGATAGCCCTTGCTCCAATTTAGGATTTATTTCATGTCGTTGTCACTACGACCTTGCGGTTGCATTTTAAAAAACATTCTAAATTGTGATTTTTGTGATACTGAAGGGGCTGGAAACTCGAAATTTGGCATGGTAATTACTTATGAGATGTAAATACACTCTGAGAAGAGCTCCTTAATAATTTAAAATTTTAAAGGGGTCAAAATGAACCAAAAGCATTCTAAAAGCGTTCTAAATAGCGATTTCTACGCAATCTCAGGAAATGTAAACCGATTTCAGAAGTAATGCCTTCAAATTGATGGTGACAGTCCCAACTCCAACATAGCTTATATTTTACGTTGTTGCCACTACCACCTTTGGGTTACAGGAGCAAATGTTTTAAATTGCGTTTTTTGTGTTACTGAGGGTGTCTAACATTTTAAATTTGGAATGGTAATTACTTCAAAGATGCAAATGCTTTCTAAGAATTTTCGAAAGAAAATTCCAAATTTAAAAGGATGAAGTGAGCGAAAAGCGTTCTACAAACATTCTAAATTACGATTTTTATGCAATCGTATAAAATACGAAACCGATTTCAAAAATAATGGTCGCAAATTGATGGTGATTGAACCTGCTCAATCATAAGCTATATTTTTTGTCGGTGCCACAACCTCTAGAGGGTTGCAGGAGCAAAAAACTTTCTAAATTTCGATTTCTGCAGTACTGAAAAGGCTAGAAACTTTAAATATAGCACGGTAATTACTTATAAAATATAAATGTCCTCTAAGAACTGTCGAAAATAAATTCGTCATTAAAAAGGGGTGAAGGAGCGAAAAGCATTCTAAAAGAGTCCTAAATTACGATTTCTATGGAATCTCAGGAAATAATAAACCGATTACAGAATTTATTGGTTGCGAATAAAAAATGATAGTCCCTGATCCTGTACGGGCTATATTTTATGCCGTTGTGACTACCACCTGGTTGGCAGGAACAACAAGAAAGCCTTTAAAAACGTCTAAATTCAGTTTTCTGTAGAATATTGGTAAATACCAACCGATTTTAAAATTAATGTTGGCAAATTAATGGTGACAGTCTCTGTTTCAACATTTTTCGAGACATTCTATTTCAACTCTGTTTCGCCATTTTATGTTGCTGCCACTAACACTAGAGAGGTGGTAGTCTGTTATACAAGAAGCATGGGATTTGCCGCATGATGGTTAATTTTAAGATGTGAATGTGTTAAGATGGTTTCTAAAAAATTCATAACTTCAAATGAATATTGAAATGAGCATAAAAGTCTCAAAATACTTTCTAAATTATCATTTAATTGGAATTAGTTATAGTTCTTCTTATTAATTAAAATCTCATTTCTATCTATTGCACTTTTATTATAAAGTTTAGTCAAACTGTGGCTTAATTTGTAATTTTTGAATTATTTCAAAAAGTGTTCTTCTAATACAAAAAAGTCATGCAAATATCACTTGTCATATTTCAACTATTACGCGAGCAAAGCCGCGGAGTTTGCTAGTAAGTAATAATTAGAAACATAAATTGTAACCTGCAACAATTTTTATACAAAAATTGTTTTTTCCAATCTTTAATCTGCCCTTGGGAAGTAGTTATTTGTTGCACTGTAAGTATCCTCAGTATCATGCATAACGTATCCTTATGTAAGAATAATCTTGTTATTTGCAACATTGTATATTTTGGAAAAAATGAATGTGCTAGTATTGACAATGCTCTATTGTAATCTTCTCTTCTGGGAAGAGGTTTCTAAATGCCATACCTTTAACGTACACAGTAGTGTATCTAAAGATGGAGTATGAATTTTGGTATTTTCGAATAGTAATCTGTGTCTTGTTTAATCGCAGGTTTATTTGATTAAATAAGGTGAAGATTACTGTATGAATATAATGGTATCCATACATCACTGTGTACTCAACCACACCCCCTGAATACTAGGCCTGACCGCTGACACAAAAATGGCGGCTGCCGAAGGCGAAATTTTTTTAACGTAGGTACGGTCCCTTAAATGTAGACACCAGTATTTTATAAAAGAAATTCAGCTGACTTGTGTAGTCTCAGAAAAGTAGAGCCTAAAAAAACTTTAAAAATTTATTGGTACGAATATTTAAGGGTCCGAACACACGCTGAAAAACATCCGCCTTCGGCAGCCGCCATTTTTGTGTCAGCGCTCAGGCCTAGTATTCAGGGGTCGGTGATTCAACTCAGTGTACATTAACCCCTTAACCTACAACTACGTGTGAGACACGTGGTCTTGTATTCGGGCCAAAACTGATTATCACGGGCCTGGCCCGTAGTACATCGGTCGGGCCAAATATAAATATTATGGGATGGCCCCTGGTACAATGATCGAACCAACAAGCTAACGGGATTGCCAATAAATTTTTTGTGGTATATCTACCACAATTATTAAATCAGGTTGAAATTACTTATCAAATATTCCACAAAATTGAACCAGTTGTATCTTACACATGTATTTACATTCCGTAAGTCGTGCGCATTTAATGCAACTTAGGACCGATTTGCCGAACCGTGGAAAGGCTCGAAGGCTGCGCAATCTACTTTACCTTTTAGACCCAGGCTGTTGAAACATAAATCGTAGTTTAAGGGGTTAAGAAAAGGAGTATCTTAAGATATTTTAAGAAGATATGAATCGTTTGAGAAGGAGACAATGAAATCTGATAACAAAAAGAGGGAGCATGGATGTCATCCTTTGTAGAGTATATAAGAAATTTTTTTGTATAATTACTCTTTGCATATCTTGTCATATAAGATACACATAAAATCCAGAAAATTATCAATTTAACTGTGTTGTTGTTTGTTACTTATAAGGTAATTCTACCAAATAAGGGAAAACTCTTGATAAGGACATCAATCTACATCTTGTAGGCGAATGATCTCGCGCCGACAAATGGCAGCATATACATAAAAGTTTATGTGTCACTGACATATCGTCGCCTCAGAGCAACAGTAAGACATGTAGTAATAATAGAAAATGAGATGTCTGACTTACTGCTATGAAAAATTGTGTCTGGATCTGGTGCAATAGTAGAGAATTTTTATAAAACACATCTGAGATAAAATATTAAACTTAACTTTGTGTTTCAGAAGTTGTTCCACTAGACGTAAACACAGTTTCTCATAGCTGTAAGTCAGACATCTCATTTTTTATTATTACTAGTCACTTATTGTTACTCTCAGGCGAAGATATGCGGATTGTTTCATCCACAATCGATATCAAGTTTGCCACCATTTTCAGATCAGTGGATTTTGTGACTCGTCATTGTTAAATTACATAGAAACAAGCACATGGTAACGGGTCAAGACATGAATAGAATCGTATACCCATAGAATTTTTTAAGCTTTTTAGTCCCCCTTTTTAAACATTTTTAATAAATATCGCTTAGTTTTTCTGAAATTAAAATTTTTGTTTGAGTGTTAGGGACTATGAAATAGTTGTATACTCATAATATTGCACGGAAAATTGGGTATTTTTAAAAACTTTGTATCTAATACATATTGCCACAGAGTTATCTGTTTCTATTTTATTTTACACAGCTACCTGATATATTATCTCAATATTTAATGTCATTTCTTTTTAATTACAATTAATCTCACATGTGCTAACTTCATAATAGGATGTCATTAGTAAAATTCAAGTTCTTATTAATTTACTAGACAAATGAACGATTAGCATTGACTTTACAACAGCGTCTAAAATAGAAAAAAATGTTCGGAATTTAATATCCATTTAAATAATCAAAAAATTTTTTAAGTAAAAAAAAAAAAAAAAAAAAAAACACTTAGTTGTCTTTGAAAAAAGTTTTTTTTTTTTCTGTTGAAATTCATAAGCTAAAGTATTAACTTCTTTCCTGTAAGACAGATGTGAAAAAAATGTTATTAGTTTCAGTAAATTTCTCTCTCAGTTAATGGTAAAATTTTACGGAAAGTGATAAAATTTATTAGGGACAAGATAAAATTTGAGGTTTTATAATCGTTTATTGAAAATGAGAAAAAATTTATCAATATAAAAAGAAACTTTAAACGACAATTAAGGATGAATTGTTATAGAGAACTTCTTATAGAGAAAATCTTATTAAAATAGCTTTTATCCAATGAAATGCATGGAATTATATTTTTTCCTTTATTAATGAGTTTGTCAGAAAGCGTATGCGTATGATGTTACATGGTATGTATATAATCCATTTTTATTTATTTCGTAGTTAAGATATTAACTACGAAACGCCTATGTTCGGATTTATTTTAAAAACAAAAATCCACTTTATTGATTAAATACACATAGTGTTTAGTTCAATGGTAATACAGAATGATGATAAAACATAAAATTCTAGCAATATTTTCATAACATTTAAAAAATGAGATCCAAATATGTGTTCAGACTTGTTATAATACCAAGAAAACATCTTATGCGTATGCATTGACATCATGCTTATTCATTGTTGACGATGTCACATTGTTTGGTGGGCGACCGATTATTTTTATGGAAAATTATCTGCGGGAAGGTAAACAAGTACCTAAGTATTTTAATAAATATATGAAAATATATTTGCAAAAATATAAGAAAAATTATTTATCCACTTCATAATTCATCGAGAGACATTTATGTTAGTCCTGCTAAATTCTTACCAAGAATTTACTTTTTAATTAAAATTTACAAATAACAAACGCTTTGATAAAACTTACAGTTTAATTAATAATTACTAAGGATAATAATTAAAAATTCAGAAATGCGTCTTGAGTGTTTAATTAAAATATCAAGCTGTTAAAAAAGCTTCTTTTTGCTTTTAATAAAGCCGTAAAATTAATTTTATTTAACAGTATTTATTTCTAGATTAGATGCTTATAAAACTTCTTGCAGCCATTTCATAAAGCATGCTAAAATGCTTTACAGTTTGTGGTTCAAGGTAATAAATATAAATGTTTTTAACTATCAGTTCATATTATGTATTAATATTTTTTGAATTATTAGCAATGCTCATGACATCTAAAGTAAAAAGTAATACATATATTATAAAACCATATTAATTAAAAGGAATTAATTAATTTCCACTATTGATTTAATTAGTTTGCATAAGCAAGAGTTAAGTGTTAGCGTGACATAACATTTTAGTTGTGTATGTCTGTAAATCAACTCATAATCACCGTTTCATTAAATTTGCAATCATGTATTGCCATCGTATAATGAAGTCGTAAGAGCCATACGATTAGCATAGCATTAAATAAAAATTGAATCGCCTTATACTTTAAATATAAATTAATTCGCAACTGGGGAGTTATAGTCTCTGACATCGCACTTTATCGATTACACCTGCTATGAGATTTTTCGATGAAGAAAGAATGTCAGTCTCTTTCAAAACAGAATTTTTTCGTTGTTTTCCATAAAAAGTTTAATGTTCAAAGTATACATTTGTACATACTACTGTTTAAATAAGGAAGCTTTATTGGATCTATAAATAAATGCATTTGTCCCTTATTGTGTTTCTCTTTTTCGTTTTCCTAGTCAGTTCACGTGGTAAATACTTCGTCCCATGAAACTGTATCAGTTTTACCAGGGAAATAAACATGTTTTAAGCTAGAAATTTACTGAATAAAAAAAATCAAGTATATACAAAGAAGAAACAAGAAAAAATTTATAAAATAAATATTGTGGTTCGAAACGTTTATTTCACGTTGATCAAAGTGATACATTTTTTGCGGAAATTGTCAAGTATTAAAATGGAAATAATTATTAGGTCGTTGCAGATGAATTCTGAGATTTCTTATATGAATTTCAAACAGCAATAACTCTGTGGAAAATGTTTTTTACTAATCAAACTAGACAAATCTTTAGATGATACATCTCTTCGATCCAAATACCAGAACATTTATAAGAGTTAGAACATTTATAACATTTATAACAGTCCTGAAGAAACTCCCCAAAAGCGTTTTTACGTCTGTTTCATTTGGGAACTTTTTCCTTATCGAAGAATTTCCAAATGCTAACCCAGTGATAGTCGTTTGGAAAAAGGTCTGAAAAGTATGGAGTGTGGGAGAGAGGGTCTTAGTGCAAACCGTGTATTTTTTTTTATAGTTGTTCTGGAAACGTGTGGTTTCGCGTTGTCTTGAAGTAGTAAAACTTCAATTTTGTGAACAAATCTATGGTATATAACTCGCAATCTTTAATGCATTGTATCGAGCTGGGTGCAGTATTTCTCTTCATTAATAGTTTTACCACTTTTCTAAAACGAAGTGTGGATGCACCACCGAACAGTCACCATTATCTTCCCCGGATGAAGCATTGCTTTCCAAATGTGTTTCAACTTTCGGGGGCGCATCAGCATTTTTCTATTGCGTAGATAGGCGAGAAGCATAGTAAAAGAGCCACTTTTCACACTTTTCATCACATGTCACTACTCTGTTAAAAGAAGCAACTCTTATGTTTCGGTACAGAAAAGAAGCGGCTTCCACTCGACTTTTCAGGTTTTGTTCAGTGATCTCATGACGGTCCCACTTATTTAGCTTTTTGATGATACCAATTTTGGGAAACTGATGAACATTACGGCTAATTGCTTTACCACGCCCCTTTCAATTTGGCGAAGGTCAGACTCAACTAGTGTTTTCATTTCTTTTTTTTATGACTGGTGCTGTGTATGGACGTTGTTCATTTCCAAGATTCACATCGCAGGATCTTAGTTTTTCGAACCATCACTGTACGGTTCGGTTTTTCATTGTGCCATTTTCAAGTGCTTTGTTCATATTCTTTTCTGCCTCAGCTACGTCTAGGTTCAGTTTAAACTCATAAAGGGACAGTATCCGTATATGGCTAAATTTCATGCGTTGTATACATGCACGTTAATACAGCCCGCTAGCACTCTAATGATTTCTTGTTCACATACAAGGATATTCAAACTTTGTGATCAACACAGCTTGCACCATCTGGCTATGTTTATAAGTATGACGATTACAACTTCTCAAAATATGACATATTCAACTACTTAATATATTCTGTTTTCAAAACTTTCATTAATAACCAAATCGACATATTTGAAATATACTGACTGGATTTTCAGAGAAACTTTATTTTTGTGCAATTGTATAACTTCATCTAATTTTTAAAAATGTGTTATTTGTGAACGTTGAAACGCATACTTGAAATCTGCAAAATATATCACTCATAAATGCAAATAAGCTTGCACAAAATTTTAATTTAAAAACGAATATAAATAACTAATTAAAGAACCAGACAATAAGTCTGCTAAAATGCTCTAGTTCAGTAATAAAACACCTAACCAACATAACATTTCGTTTTACTGTTCGGAAAGAAAAATAAGATATTTCATTTTTAGAAGAAAAAATGCATAATAGGGAAAAATATATAATAGAGGAAAAATATCAAATTAAAACCTATACTCTCTTCAGATTTCACGTTCTAACATTCTCCTTTCAAATTCCAGAACGTTCATATACGTTCAAATAATGTAACTAAATTAGAATACAATTTACAAATATCGTAGAAGCTCATTAATATTTTCTAAACAATCTATAGTCTTAATTACTACGATTCTTTACGAAACATCTAGATATTGTATCGTTAAGAAACGTTTCCTAGTCGTATTTCAAAATTTAGTTATGGTTTAGGAAAAATGTTGCCCACTTTCTCTTCAAAGACGAATGTAACCGTTATTCTTATTAAAAAGCAGTAAACCAACGTTTAAAATGCACAAATAATGCGTGATAAGCAGCAAACAGCTGTTTCGAATCTACAGCAAGATTCTTCTTCAGTGCAAGGGGAAAAAGGGAACAGCGTGCTAGAAAAAGCAAGGCTGAGCAAAATGATAGACAGAGACGCGCTGGCTTATATACCCTCTGCGGGTAGCGAAAGCGCCAGAAACAACCAATGCAAACAAAAGCAGTGGAAACGACTGGGCGGACAAGTAGCGACATCTACCGGAGAAGGAGAGAAAAAGAAACCAAAAAAGGGGAAATTGAATTAAAGCTTTCCAAATATTTGGAAAATCAGGAGTACTAGATAAGTCATTGACTAAAGAGTGAGAATTTTTAATGATGTGGTAAGCTTCCCAAAAATCAAGATCAAGGTTAGAAGAACATTTTTGGATAATGGTGGCTGAGGAAAAATCGAACCTATGTTGAGAAGACCAAGAATGTTGAGCAATAGAACAACGTTTGAGCTCCTGATTTGTAACATAAACTTCATGCTCTTTTAAACGAAATCTAAGTGCACGTTTAGTCTGGCCAATATAAGAAAGGCCACACTGGCAAGAGATTTGGTAAATACCCCAGTTATCTAGGCGATCAACGGGGTGTTTGAGATTTGAAAAAGTGATTTTGTTAACAGGAGAAAAAATAACATTAAAATCAAACCTTCTTAAGATTTTAGCAATTTGCTGACTGATTTTAGGAAAAAATGGTAACACAACTGAAGTATTAGAGTTGGAACTAGAATGCTTTTCAGAATGGACGGATTTCGTCAATTTCTTATAAATAGAATCAATAATATTAGAGGAATAACCACGATCAACAGCAATAGCTTTGAGGTAATTAAGTTCAGCACTAAGTAACTGAGGAGTGAACAAACATTGGTAGCCCGAAAAACAAAAGTATTGAAAGCAGCGAGTTTCTGGTTAGGGAGATGAGAAGAATGCCTGTGAGGTGGGAGACTGACAGCAAAAGGTTTACGAAAGTTTTTTTCCTCAGCCACCATTATCCAAAAATGTTCTTCTAACCTTGATCTTGATTTTTGGGAAGCTTACCACATGATTAAAAATTCTCACTCTTTAGTCAATGACTTATCTAGTACTCCCGATTTTCCAAATATTTGGAAAGCTTTAATTTAATTTCCCCCTTTTTTCGTTTCTTTTTCTCTCCTTCTCCGGTAGATGTCGCTACTTGTCCACCCAGTCTTTTCCACTGCTTCTCTCTCATTGGTTGTTTCTGGCGCTTTCGCTACCCGCAGAGGGTATATAAGCCAGCGCGTCTCTGTCTATCATTTTGCTCAGCCTTGCTTTTTCTAGCACGCTGTTCCCCTTTTCCCCTTGCACTGAAGAAGAATCTCGCTGTAGATTCGAAACAGCTGTTTGCTGCTTATCACGCATTATTTGTGCATTTTAAACGTTGGTTTACTGATTTTTAATATTCCTGCACAAAGGCTTTAATTGCTATTTAAACGTTATTCTTATGTCCGCATGGATTCGGAGTCCCTCTGATATTTTTAAATTTTCAAGCGAAATATTTTTGATACTTTTCCGCACTTTTTAGTCTTTAAGGAGAGTTGGAAAGTCCTATACGTACCATGTTAAATTAATGTACCTTTCCTCAGAAACTACCTAATATATTCATTTGAAATTTTTCATATACATAATATAAATAACTCCTAATAAAGTGAAGTCAAATTTATAAACAGATATTATTTAACTATTTTTAGAAAAAATCTGGAATAAAAGCCACTTTTAAATAACAAAAAAATTTGCATTTGTGCCAAGAAAAACATTTTTATAAAAATTTTATATATATGTAATTAACAAAAGTTTACTTCAGATTGATCTGGGATATGTGTAAAATATTCAGAAAAAATTACAGGCAATAATATGTAGTAGTTTCTATAAAAAGGTACATCAAAGTTCAAAAAACAGTATTTTGAGAAAATAAAGTTTAAAATTCATGTATGTAAAGCTTATGTATGATGTAAACCAACTGAAAGACTAAAAAAAAAAGATAAACTTCTCGTAGTCTTAAAAACAGAAGTAATATACCATTCGAAAGGGAAAAAATAAAGTATTCTTAAAAAAAAAGTTTTTTTTTTTTTTTTTCAAAAATTTGACTTTCAACTGCCCTTAATGTAAATTTCTATGAATATAGTTTTGTAATTTCAAAATTATTTAAGATGAAAATGAAAAACTAAATTCATGTGGCATTATGCATTCACTGTGAAACGTTTTAACATCATGAAAATCTTATTAACAAATTTTCATCATTCGTGCCAGTGAAAAAAGATTTGTCAGTTACCATATCGATTCTTGCTCACAGAATTTGTTTTATTCAGCGAATATTCTACAATCACAAAGCTCTGTTTTCATCACCACTCAACGCACGAAAACAGCTGAATGCAATGTACAAAACACGGTATGTATGGTACGTTACATTATACAATGTTATGTAAATGGTATAGTACATAATTTAGGATGGAGTATTGAATCCTCTAATGTAGACGTGAATTCGGAATATTTATTTACATGATAAATATTAATTTTATTTATATCAAAATACAAATATATTCCACAGTAAGAGGTAAGAAAATTGAATTTACTCCGTTTTCTGACGACGCACAGTTGTATACTTATTGGTATATAGAATAATACTTATAATATAGAACTTGTTTAATGAATGGATAATCACATTTTATAGAAAGCCTTTTTTATGACCTCTTTCACTGCTGGCTACATGGTTTTAGAATGAATAAGAAAAAAGGAATATACAGTAAACTCTCGACTATCCGGACTAGTAAAATAAATAAGGAATGTTGCAAGCGGCCGAGACATGCTGGTTCCAGTCCGTAGGAAAGCAATAATTGACGACAGGAAGGAGCAAGAAGGGATTGCAGAATGCAGTAGCACAGACAGACAAGAAGGGAGGGGGCATTAAGGCTTGATAGCCTGTTTCGTCAGTTGTGCAACGGATGTTAACAACTGCGGACGTTATTTTTCGCTTATCCTGGTTTCTCTCGTATAGGCTTTTGGTGTGCTTCGTGTTTATTTATTGAAGATTGATAAAAAATGGGTGATAAACGAAAAAAGTTGTAGTGACTATGGAGGTGAAACTACGAGTTAGCAGGAGTAAGCGCCGCCAGCTGATATTATCTTTTTGCGTAAATGGAGGGGCATTGCTTCGCGGAAGAGAGCTGACAGGTAGAGGCAGTCATATATTAAGGACTTTTTCGAAAACTAAAAACTATGTTTTGACTATTTTATCTCGTGCATAACTTTTCATATTTGTGCAAATCATTTATTAATAAACAGTAAAATAAGATGCACTAATTATTTACGAATCAGGCTTACGTTTTACGTTAATGTTTTCTTATTTTGAAACTGTATGTACTGTATATATAAAATTTATCTTAAAATGTGTAACATGCGTTTTTAATGTAATGGGGGGGGGGGGGAGCAAGAAGTCTGTAAATATTTATAGAACTCCAGCCTATCCGGCTTTTTTGTTATCCGGCCTACCCTCCACCACATTAGGCCGGACAGTCGGGAGTTTACTGTATCATGAAAAAAAAATAAAATCTTTAGTTTATGAGCTATTAAGTCTGATTCAATCATATAAAGTTGTTGCATCATCCCGGAATATTCAAGGTTGCACAATTATCGAGTAGAAAAATCAAAATGTCAAAATGATTGCTAAACGAAAGAAATTAGTTTGTTTCCCCAAGTTTATTTATCTTAAAGATATATTTCCAGCAATTTATGCATTATATATTTAATAATTATGTAGTCGATATATCCCGACAAACATAGAGCTATAGAAAAGCAATCGGCTGACAGACACTTGCCATTACCAGCGGTATTGGCTGCCAATACCATTTCCGTCTCTTTTTAGGTGCGTTCGTAATTATATAAATGCGTAGTGCCTACAGTCGTCGTTCGGTCCGTCTGTCTGTCCGTCCGCCCGCATATAACAAAGAAAAATCTATTCAACCGAATGGTCTGAAATTTTAAATATATAATTGTTTCAAAATTCTGTCGCGTCATTTGAAATTTTAGTAAAAATTTTTCAAAAATTTTGACGGATAAATGCAATATTTCTATTGCTCCTTTACACACGAAGGACAGTTCTGACAAGTTTAATTTTTTTGACGTTATAGCTAAAAGTATATATTTTAAATATCAAAATTTCAGTCTTGTCTTTTTATTCCTTAATGAGAAAAAAATAAATAGTAAAAAATGTTGTGTAAAATGCAATATTTCTATCACTTCTTTGAAAGTTAAGTAAAGCATTTTAAAACTTTTAAATTATTTGATATTAAAGATAAAAGTGTATATTTTAAATATAGAAACTTTTATTCTTGCTTTCAGTTTATTTTTGCCTCAAGAATATTTTTAATTGAAGTAGAAAAAATGCTTCAGTTGAACAAAGACTTACATATTAATCCTAAATCTAGATACAAAAAATAGATGGCAACCCTCATTTTTTACGCCTTGAAATGGTGTTGTATTTTAAGAAACGAGCGCGAATTCAAAGAGATATAGCTTATGGAATGTAACAGATATTACCTTTTTGAACACATTTTTGCTATGTTAGGAGTCAAAATGCAAACTTGAATTTTTTTGAACATATCATGGACTTATTGATCTTTATATCTGTGCTATATTGTTAATGTTGGACCTTTCCTTTATTTATATTTTTTTTCTCATACATAAGACGAAAAATTATGATTTTGTAATTTTCTAAGTTTTTTTTGAAGATGAAGGAAATAAATGGCAACTTTCAAACTTGGGGAATTTTATCTTCATATGTGATACTACATCAGGCCTAAATTTCACAGATGTTTTTGAATTCCTTTGATTTTGATAACTTTTCTAATTTTCTCAAAATTCAAAAATTTTCAATTTTATGCAACCAATTAAAGATTAATCATGATGTTACCAGATTATTATTACTCAATAAACAGGAAGATAATTTTTCAGAGTTTACAATATTATAAAAAAAAATTCATTTCTGTTAAATAGTTTTGTAGATACCG
This sequence comes from Maratus speciosus, assembly GCA_963932465.1. NCBI lineage: Eukaryota > Metazoa > Arthropoda > Arachnida > Araneae > Salticidae > Maratus > Maratus speciosus. Next base: position 437,282,767 of record OZ010788.1, read on the forward strand.
AACTTCAAACTTGCAACTTTAGACGATTGCACACATGCCATTCTTTATCACAAGTATTTTAAATGTCCAAAACTGCTAAAATAATTTATTTTCTGTGAAGATATTTTGCACAGCTCTATTTTAATATGAATTGAACCTGTGTATCAAATTTTATTAAAATCGGTTACTATGTGGCCACGACTTTTTTTAAATTTTTGCTTATTTTACATGGAATGAGCCTACTACAAGTATTCAGTGTGTGCGTTCTTAGCCACCCGGCATACATCCCAACTATAAACCATCCATACGTTCAATAGCATGTTTCTGTCAATGTTTGTCACAGCAGAAGTGAAGTATTCCTGCACAGGAGTCACAAGGGGGCTTTTAAATTTGATGAGTGTATGTATCGTGTAATGTATCACCCTTCTTTGTAAGTCATATACCTCTCAATACACAGTGTTTTGAAACCCGATGAATCATTTAGGTAACAGTGAATAAAAACAGCAATAATAATATTTAGATAATAACCTTATTACATTGCACATAAACATATATTTTGCATTAAATGCTCAATGCTGCATTTATTTTAATAAAATGCAAGCCTTCCAGCAGGTTGATTATGAAATTATAAATATCCTGCAGTTTATGACTATTGATAAAGCAAAGGAACGCAATAAAATCTTGACGTTTAAGCTCAATAATTCTAAACAAGAACAGTAATAAATTAACAGCTTGCTAATTAATATAACAGCTCGTAAAGAGAGACATAAAAATATGAAAATTGTTAACATATTCCTTACACGTTGCCATAATAAGAAACGCGTAAATGGGATGTTTTATCTGGTAATTAAGTTTCTGTGATACGTTTGTCAAATCTATAGTAAAAGATTAAAAAATAAAAATAAAATAAAAATAAACCGACTTTCACAGATTTGTTTAGAATGAAATAGTAAAAGATATATTGAGTAGAATATCATGCATTTAACAATATCGCCAGACATCATGAGCGAATAAAATTATTGTTCAGGTAAATCCATTTAAATCACTATTCAAGCGTTATCTTTCATATTAGTAGGCATGTTTTGATGAGATTTCATCAATAATTAATGAATATATTTATCTCTTATACCATGCTTTTGTTCCCATTAAATATTATGGAATAGTGATGCGTGCAATGAACTTTGATGTATTCGTTCTTTCGAAAGATAAAATTTAATAGAAAATGATAGTGAATAGAATTTCTTAGAGATTTGAAATCTAATGCTTATTTTGAAAGGAGATTCGTAAGGGATATCAATTAAATGTTAAAGTTTAGAAAAGTTACGAAATAAACATCTTTGCTCGAGTGAAAGTCGATTTGTAAGTAAGTAGTTATACGTAGTTTTGTAAGTACTTATGAGATGAATGTAGTTTGTCCACAAAATTCGGAATCACGATGCCTGCTCGGAAAATTTCTCAAAATATTAATCAACATCCGGAAACAAAAGTTATACTCTTTCTATGCATAATTGTACAGATAGTATAAAAAAATCGGTACACATCTCGATTTTGCAGACCGTTTACGATAAAATTACGCCAAAAGTGTCATTAAACATTTAGAATATTTTTTTTCTCTCAGAACCTGAATGCAATTTTTGAAGTAGGGGTCGTCTACATATTAAAAATTTTCCCAACTTTGAGTTTTCACATGGTAATAAACATTGTTACACTTTATTTGTATTCCTTGGGTACTATAAACTCGGAAAAATATATAGTTTATGCATTTTTGTTAAATCTTCACGGAGTTATAATATATCAAAGTTTAGTGATGCAAAAGTTAAATTCACATGACTAACCTTAATATGTATCTTCTAAAAGAATTTAATTTAATAAAAATTTCTAACTTAATATTTTTATTTACAGCGAGATACATTGAATGGACGCAAACATATTCTAGACGTCATTGTAACTTAAAAGCATAATTTTAATTTGCAAAATTATTAATGAATTCATATTAAAAATGTATGAATTATGACCAATATAAATTTTTACATAAAGTGAATGTGTATCGCAAAAACATAGTGCGTAAGTTTACAGTTCATTCTAAGCATTATATTTCGAGATATAGCTAAATTTTACTTTTTGAAAGTCTAAAGGATCTTATTCTGCTGGCATTCCATCACATGTAAGAAAATCAAAAACAGCAGCCAGAACATTTAGTTGAAAATTCTTTTAAGTAAAGTTTGGGAGAAGAGAGATTATTTTCCTGTTTAATTTATATATCGATTGCCTCTACCATATTTTGGTAGGATTCAGGAATTTTTTGCTTTAAGATATTAATTTGGTGTTCTAAATTTATGTATTCACCCTTAATAATTTTTTTATTACTCTATGTAGATTTAATATAAACCATATATTTTACCTTGCTGCCTTTATCCGATGAACTTAAATATAGTGTAAAAGAAGAAGTTACCACTTAAAAAAAAGAAAATTGATGAAATTTGTAATATATAGACGATCCCTATTTAAAATATTACATTCTATTTTGAAAGAAGACAATATTCCGTGTATAATGACACTTTTGGAGGGATTTTTTATAGTAAACAGTTGGCGAACAAGTCAGGTGTACAGCTCATATTCAAAATATTAGGGTAATTGAGAAAAAGTAATGAGAAAAAATTATTTTTCATTTATTTATTTTTCATACTAAGTAAATACAATTAAATTTCTTATAAATTAAATCTGGAATGTTTAGATAAGATTTTAACATTTACAAAACATAAAATAAAGTACAATAAATTAGGTATACAGCTTTCTGAAACTCATCAAAATATTAGACTATTTTATTTTATGCAACAATATTACTTTATGAATATGAAGTAAATGCTAGTTAATATTTTGTAGCATCCCCTTTAGCTTTCACAACAGCGTACAATCGATCTTGCATGCTATATACAAGGTGTTTACAAACATTTGTATCAATATTAGCCCAAATAGACTTTATACGTGCCACTAACTCAGTTTTACTTGAGGATTTTCTTGGAGTTTTTTCTTCATTATACACTATAAGTTTTCGATGGGATGAAGGTCTGGTGAGTTTGGTGGCGAAGGAAGTTCCTTAAGGTTGCGTTGGCGGAACCACTTCATTGTTGACACCGAGGTATATTTCTTGATATATCTGAGAGTTAACCTTCTCGTAGACGATGCATAACTTTCCAGGTTTTTCTGCACTCATGCAACCCCAAACCATGACACTTGCAGCAAAGTTTATGGAACGTTTAAAACATTCTTTATCAAATGCTTCTTGCTTCATTCTCCAAACTCGAATACCTTGATTACCATATGAAACACAAAACATATTTTCCTCACTAAATAATATATTTTTCTAATCTTCTTCGCTCCATAAAAGTCTTGATTTACACTAATTCAATCTTATACGCTTTTGTTTTGCAGTCGTGAGAAGTTTTGTTTTCGATACACGAGATTCAAACTTAAATTTATAGAGACGTCTTAATGTTGTCGATGTAGAAACTTCAACTCCTGCATTTTTCCATTTTCGGTGCAAGAATCGCGCGCTTTTAAAACGGCTTTTCTTAACTGTACGCTTATGTTTCCTGTCATCTTTAACAGATGTTTTTGGTTTTCGGCCGCCATTTTGGCGATTATTTTGAAATTTCTATTTTTTAATATTGTGTTAGTATTTTAATAACGCTTGATTGCGAACAATGTAAATAATTCGCTATATAACATTGATTTTTACTGTGCCGATACAAATCAACCATACGAAGTTTAATAGATTCAGGAATATGACTCACACGACCCATCTTAAGTCGAAAAAGCAAACAAACTACAAAAAAAAAAAAAAAAAAAAAAATACTGATTTTAAATAAAATCATGTGAATTTAATCAATGATACCACCAGTTATGAATTGATGATAATTAAAGGAGAATTATTTTGAAATATTCTAATATTTTGAACCACTTGAATAAATATTCTAATATTTTGACTTTCCAAAAAATTTTTTTTTCAATTAATCTTTTCAAAAATGATATTAATTTTAAGATAATAAATAAGTTTAATCAACAATAAGTTATTAATAAAAATGTGGTTTGCATATTTGCATTAAAAGACATGAAATTACAAAACGATATTTTCAATTTGTAAAAAAAAGTAATTATTCTAATATTTTGAATATGAGATGTATCGATTTTGTTTATGATGACTGTACATCAGTGTCATTAAATGTGTTTAGCTCAGTTTTATTGAGTAAAGTAAAGGCATTACAGTTCCTTTTTTTCATATTCATATTTTAGTGCGTGATGTTGATTATTTTGAGAATTAATGAACTTCAATGTTCAAAACGGAGCACTGAAGATAATTTTTAGTGGGCTCCATTTCAAGAGGTAATTTGCAGTGTTCCATGATGGACTGAGTTTTAGAAAAGATGTATCAGTAGTTTTTGATCGTAAGCATTTATGATTAAACAAAAAACCAGAAACACCACAGAGTGAGCAATTTCATTTTTCCTTACACATCTTTATGACGAATGCCTGGGATCCAACCGAATCCAATCAAAATAATAAATGAGAGAAATAGCTTGTAATCTTACCTTAATCTTTTAAGATGATTAATGTTAATTGCTATACTTTTCACTAATTTGAGAAGAAATGCTCATTTAGAATTTTATTATTTCTGTCAATACATACACGAAACGGTTTGAATTTCGAATTAAACTTTAGAGAGCTATACTGTACATACGACACTATATATACTTGTGAGCTATACGTTTCATAAAATACAGATCCACTTCTCCGGTTATTAAACAACGCAATTCACCATTTTAACTATTAGCTAGTTCTCTAAGAAAACTCAGAAAAAAAATAAACTAATTGAAATTACGACCTAGATTTGGAGAAAATAAGCCATTGTGCCATTAATTGTGATTTATATCCTAAATATAATGATAACAGAATGTTAAAATAAGCAGAAAATTATGATTGTAGAAGTAAAAATCACGATCTCTAAAAATAAAAGTGGCTGTCGAGATCTTAAATCTATGCAGAATACAACATATGGCTAAACGCTAAAATACGATCTCCCAATTCTCTGGAAAATTTTAATTATTTATACCTAACCAACTAAATTTTAGAGCAGTTATCTGTTTATACCTTCCTTTGGCCAGAAAATGTGACAAATTTATCATATTTTAGATTTTAGAAAGAATTAAGTACTGTGCTTAAAATCACATTCTAGTGCCCAAATTGTCTAGACTAGTATTTAGCATTATATATGGTCGTATGCTACCGAATTAAAAAAATTCTTCGACAATGTATGATCTCCGTACCGATCAATGCACTAACATTTATTATTAACAAATGAAAGTAAAACTGGTTTTGTAGGTTCGACATTGTCCACTGGTGAAGTTATTTTTAACAATTAATAATAATAGAAGTTTCAAATAATATAAATTTTGAAAACAAGACAAATTCATTCCTTACATAAATTTGACAAAACGAAGAAAATATAAATTGTGTTAATAAATATTTGCAAAGTATCATATCATATTAATAAACATTTATATATTTATTGCTGAAATTTTACTTTTAATAAAGAGTGAAATATGTCGCAAATTATAAGTACTGAATGTAATGAGAACCAAAGAGAAAAATGTTTTTTAAAAAGTAATGTACATATGAATAAATATTCATAAATAAAATTTTAATGTTATTAATACAATTCTCATGAAATGATTCTTTATAATTTTTATTACAGTTTCTATAGAGATGTTTAAAGATTTTACGAATGTTCATTGGGCGGTAGGATTTTCTTTTAAAACATGATGTGCGGCTTCAGATATAATATTTAAGGTTCGACTGAAACAGTTTTTTAAGTAAGTATTCCGACACCAAAACCGAATTTCGGTAATCGTCCTATTTTTGGCCAAAAACGAAAACAAAAATATCAAAAATTTTTTTCGAATTATTGCTCATACTTACGTAAATATACATAATTATTAATTAATGATACGTGTTTATTAAACATAGATAATTTATTAATCAATTATACATGTGATTTAAGTTTGCTCTGTGTGCCTCTGACAATTTTTTTTTTTTTTTACATAGAGAATAAATTGTAATTAATTCATCAACGACTCAGAATGATTTTTAATTATACGAATTTCATCTGTTTAAAAAATGTGTTAGCTATACATACCTCAATTTATTTTTTATATTGCGTTTTGTAAATGATCATCTGTTATATTAGAACTTTCTCAAAGTGTATTCAAAACCCTTCTGTGGTACAAACTAAAAATTTTCTATTACTGTTAAGTCTGCAGCTTTTATAATGAGCACCTGAAAAAGTCTTCAAATTTTAGTCAGATATGCATTGTTTGCTTTATAATTTGTACTTAGATCTTGAGTCAGTCATGACTGATAATTATAAACGGTGAAGTTCATAGCAATAAATAAAGAGTGTCTCATTTGAACCGATACAGCTGAAATCAATGAGTAATGTTGAAAATTTCCTAAAGAAGAAAGGAGTTTTTTGGCAGGGGCGCCATTTCAGAATTTTCTTAGGGGGGGGGGGGGGGCAAAGATTTTTTGCGGGAAGTTTTTTGCTAATGGTAGGATCCGGGCGTCTACCCCCCCCCCCCCCCCCGAACGAGAAACGTAAACTGAATCATGCTTACAAAAACAGTAAAAACTTTGAATACGGAAACTCAAGAATTAAGGGCATATTTCGTTTCAAACAAGTTTCCGTTTTAGCAGGTAAAATTTCAATATATTGAATATGAAAAATTTTCTTTTTAGACAGGATTTTATTATAGGTTCCATTTTTACAGGTATCCTCAAAGACTGTTAAACCATCCAGTCTATAGCTCTTTAAAGAGATGTATTACAGTAAAACTTGTAAAAATGAAGCCTGTCTATAACAGAATTCTTTCTCAAAGGAGAAAAAAATCAAATTTCGATGAAAAAACATCATGGAATTATACTTGCTAAGACAGACACCTGACTAAAATGGAACTTTTTTCTAGTCCCTTTCCACTTCTTTTTTTCAGGTTTTACTACAGGGGCTCCATTTCAAGGGTTTCCTGGCGAAGGACAAGGAAAAAATTTCTTTGAGGAACAGGGAATGTGCAAAATTGCACAACGTGAAGAACTGCACAAATCTTACAGAAAATGGGAAAATTCAGCATAATAAAAAAAGTTCTGCTTGATTTTGTCTTCTTAACTTCTTTCACGAACATGTGATTATTCGGCGATTTTTTTTAATTATCGTGAAAGTCCACGATTTTTTTTTCTTTCGAATTCCGCAAAATCAATTCGCTAATGGGTCACAGAAAAAAATCGCGAATTTTGCAAATAAAAAAAAATCTCCAATCCGTCGCGGAAAAAAATCGCTAATTTCTCCAAACGACCTTGGAAAATATTGCTAATTTCATCAGAGATCGCGAAAAGAAATGCAGATTTTGTCAAATGATTCTACAATCTAAAACCCCGAATTTTGTAAAAGGATTGCGAAGAAAATCGCGAATTTCGTCAAAAGGTTGCACAAAAAATTACGAAAATTTAGTCAAACAATCGATGGGAATTTCGTCAAGCGATCGTGAAATAAGTGTTTAAAATAAGTGCTAAAAATTTCGTGTAACTATCACGCAAAAAATTACAAATATTATTAGTCGGTGGAAGAAAAAAAATAATCACGAATTTAAATAAATGATCAGGAAAAAGAATCACGAATTTTGTCAAAAGATTGTAGAAACAAATATGAAATTTCGCCACTTAGTCGCGGGAAAATATTATGAATTTCGAAAAATGGCTGCAGAAAAAAAAAAAAAAAACGTCAATTTCGTGAAACGGCCGCGGAAAAAATCGCAAATTTCGACAGACGATCGCGAAAAAAGAATCATGAAATTCAATCAGTCATGAGATAATTAGCCCATGAGCGTCATGAATAAATCACGAAATTTGCAACTTTTGTGATCTAAAGCGATAAGAAAATTTTCATCAGTGATTTTCTGCAAGTAAAGGTAAGGTAAAGCGTTAATTGTTTCGGATTGTGTTTTCACTATTTTGAGATGGGTTCGTGTCAATCCGATTTTTCAAATTAATCCTGAATATTTTTCAGATGAAAAAGCTACATATTTAAACTTTAATGAATACTATATATATATCTTCTTTTTTTTCTACATAAAAGGTAAAGTTTATATTAAAGATATAATTGTAGGCTTCATTTACAATAATTGTATTAAAATATGGATTAATTTTCTTTCATTTCGAGTCTGGTTGCTTTTCAATAGAAATCTTTTCAGCGCTTTTCGCATTTACATGAAATTATATTCCTGCGCCGGGATAGGTTGACGTATTTTCTTCGTTGCGAGTGAGGTATATTTTAAGTTTTTCGGATTGTGTGCTTTATCTCTTTCGGTCGGAGTCGGGATTAACAAGGAAGTCTTGAATATTTTTCTAATGAAAATCTAGAGATTTGACTATATGGTTGCCCATAGTAATAAACCATGTGTTGATTTCTGTAAATAGGGGATAAAATTATGGACTACTTTAATATAAACGTATTAAAATATGAAGTAATTTTCTTTTACTTTGTGATTTGGTGCAAGTCTGTCGGTTTTGGGGTTGAAGAAATTGTTTTGTCGGGTGCACGCAGACTCCTTTCGTAGTCGTCGAAGAATTTTGAGTGTACCATGTATAATATGATTTAATAAAGCAAATAATTAAGTAATTTGGTAACGTTGTATAAATTGCAGTAAATATAATGTGACCTTAATGATCCCAAAAAATAAAAAAAGTCGGATGATTAAGAATTTGAATTATACTCGCCCCTTCAATCCCCCCCCCCCCCCCACCAAAAAAAAAAACTATCTGAAAAACTGTAAACCTGAATTTCTAGCCATGAGGGTACTAGTTTTCCTATGATCAAGTTGTACACAGCTGGGAAATAATTGATAAAAATAAAATGTCTCTCGTGTATTTTTAAAATTAGCCAAAGTACGATATATGTCTCACATTAAGAAAGTTCGAATAAGAACTTTTTTTGATAATTATTAATTTCTATGCCTAAGGTAGAGGTCTGCACTGGACGGAATTTCCTGGCCCGGTCCGAACAAAAGCAATCTTGGCTCGGCCCGATGAAAAAATTAAAAGTTCGGCCTGAGCCCGGCCCGGCCCGTACAAAAGTCAGTGAAAACAGTCCCGGCTCGTAGAAAAATCAATTAAATGAGGCCTGACTGAATTTCTACAAAAAATTCAGGTTTTTCTAAACATACAATTAAGGTTCTTTTAAAGAATAATACTGCATACATATTTATGTGATAATTTTAGAGTATATTTTAAAATTACCATGTGTTCGCAAGACAGAAAATACACAATAGCAGCATTCATGATTACTTAGAGTCTTATACGTTTCACCATTCGAATAAGGATTCATTAAAAAATTAATGTAGTTTAGAATAAAAGAAAAACAGGAGGGTTAAAACATGATAACTTTTAAAGCTGTATAATAAAAAGAAAATTTGTAAAAATATTTCTCTGTCATTTAATAAGGTTTTTCTCAAATCCAAAGAAGCTACTATCTTATACATTCCTGAATTCATTTCTTTTCGGAAACGCATAAGATTGGCAGGTGTTCTTATACAGAAATTATGTAATCGAATAATGTTATCCATTTTTTGTTAAAGGCAATATATCTTTGAGACAATACTGTCAAAGTTAAATTTTTTAATCGAATTTCCAGAAGCTATAGCGCGGGAAAATAGAAAAAACTGCAGTCACGTGACAAGAATCTCTTATATCTCCATAAGTAATTTATTTATAAAAATGGAAAACACTGTTCGATTCCAAATCCCTTCAATAGTCAGGCCTGTCAATTTTATGCTTTTACAGTTAAAAACGAGTCAGAAAATGCGTCAAAAACTTCGTATTGTTGAGCAGTGAATTTGAGAACCACCTTAAGGTATATTTCCACAGATTCAGTTAACAGAAGTTCGTTATCGCTATTAATATTTTTGCAAAACATATTGCCTTCTCTAGCCATCCTGAGAACAATTCCGGCCTTACTCGACTATGTAGAAAAAAAATGCAAGCCTGATCTCGGCCCGACACGAGTCTGCCGAAAAAAAATAAGCCCGGGCTCAGACACCATTTAACTGACATGTCCATGCTGATCTCTACGCTGGACATGTTACATTTCTGTATTGATGTTGTCAAACTGTCATCGGCTCGTAGTGCACATTTATACTTATTCTCGCAAAAGTCACCTTCATTGAAAATGGCTCATATTTTATCGGCTTCGAATAAGTTTTTATAGCGGGCATGCGGCCCGCTTAATTTTTTTTATCGGCGCGGTAGGCCCGTTGTATTTTTTTGCCGTCCCGTTGAAAAAATTGTTCTAATTCTGCTGGCCCAGGCCCGTGTAGACCTCTAGAATAAGGCATTTATTTAATGCATATGTTTTTATTGCAATCAAATCTGATAAATTATTTTACCGATTGAGCAATTTTTTAATTTTTGTTTCAGTCTGACAATTGATCGTTGATAATATTTTTGAAAAATCAAATTCCTTGGGGGTGGGCTATTGCCCACCTCAGCCCCCCTCAAATGGCGCCCCTGGAATATAGATAGTTTCGGCGGAATTTTGGACAGCATTTTCGCCGAAACCGAATCTTTGGCGAAATTCAGATTTTGGACCGAAAACAAAAACGCAGTCGAAAACGAAATGTCTGAAAGCGGTGAATGTACAGTCGTGGAAAAAAAAAGTAAACACCTCCTAGTAACTCCTCAACAAATTATCACCGAAGAAAGTTACTGGATCCGAACGATTGGAAATAAAGTCTAATTTTAAAGGATGTATATAAAATTTGCTTAGGAGCTATCCACATATCAAAACGGACCATAACTTTGTTTTTTTCAATAGCAGTATACAATTCTGACAGCATAAATGAACTCTACACCTTTCAATTAGCCTAAAAACAAATTTTTTATGCAATTCGTACGATAAGTTTCCGAGAAATTAGTTATTTTAAAACGAGCGTATTTTAAGGGCTGTATCCAAATTGAAGTTCAGTACTCGATTGTTAACCGAGAGAGCCCTCTTCTTGATCAAGGCACTTTCAGCGCCATCCACGCAGTCAATGAAGCCTGCTAGATTACAGGATAGCATAAGAAATTTCAAAATATCTAGTCACTTCTATAATAGACGGCCCCTTAAACCATCATTTTGCCGTTTGTTAAGCATAATTTGAAAAATACTTGGAAGAAAAAATGTGAAATTTTAGTTTTCCATAAAGCAGGCCTTAATAAATCTAAATCCATAAAAAAATTGTACGTTACAATTCATAATTTTTTCGAATATTAATTTCATAACTCATAATTCACATCATAAAATTATAAAAATTGCAAATCCAACGTATTTATGTTTGGGTATAGTAGTATTATTGCTACACAAAAAATTAACACATTAGGAGCATAATTTCAGGAGATATAAATAAAAATACGAAAATGTAATTTAACATTAGAAGCACTAAATTTTGAATTTTTATATTTCAAAAACTTTTGAAAGAATATAACAAAAATATTTCAAAAACTTTTGAAGATTTGAAATATCTCGTTAAAATTGGGTATTGCCATTGAAAAAAATGAAGTTTGGATTCGTTTTAATATGTAGATGGCTCCCTAAGCAAATTTTATATACATCATTTAAAAGTAGGCTTTATTTCCAATCGTTCGGTACCAACAACGTTTGTCTACTATAATTTGTTGAGGAGTTAGTAGGGGTTGTTTACTTTTTTTTTCCACGACTGTACATTTATTGAAAATGCATTTTTTATCACTTTTCTAGTGATATGTAAACTTTGATGTTTCTTTTTTTTATTTTTCATACCACTTATTTTACTAGTAGAAATATTAAAACCATGCTTTTCACAACTTTTTTAAATAATCGAATACGAATATTCCTCTTCGTAAAGCGCGAATACATCGCCTTCGATTCATTTTTTATTTTCCAGCGACATTTTTGAAGAAGAGGTTATTTTTAATGATGAAGGCAATATTTAAACCCTGTTTCGAATAATGTTACATAAGGTTTTAAATTTAAATAACAGAAAAGGCCAAAATCCTTACAAAAATGTGTAAACACCCTCTGTATATAAGGGAACTGCGAATGTTCGGCTATACGGGATATTTGACACACTACCTTTATTATTATTTTTTTTTACTTTTTGATGATAAGTACAAGATGGAAGTATATTATAAGAGTAAGCGTTTTATACTAGCTAAATTATTTTTCAGGAATTTGGGGGTGATTATAATAATAGCAATAAAATCTAGTGAGACTACGCTTGACTTTCGGAACATTTTACAAAATACTAAGTGTTCAGATAAACAGTAATATAAAAATAAATTTCGATCCTAATTTTACAAAATTCAAAATGATCCCACTTGTAAAAATGACCTCATATTCTAAAGAAAACATCACTTTTATTCATAAAATTCAACCTTTTTTTAAATATAATGACCATTTCCAATGATTTTTCACTCCCACTCATGCTGAAATTAAAACCTTTTAATTAAAATAAATATTGAAATTGAATGAACATAGTAATGCTAATGGGAGTTTGAAGTTACTTTAAATATGGATAATTCGCCATTGTTTTTCAACATCATACAGTACTTAATTTTTCCTACGTTTTTATGAAAATAAACCTCCCTGTAATTTTTGTCTTTGGTTTTATGAAAAAAATGTGCGACTAGGTCACGTTCTAGTAAAGTATGACTATTGTATCTGAATAAGATGAGCGTGAATAATAAAAATATGTATTTGAATAATTGAGTTATAAAAGGAAATAGTTTTTTTTTTTTTGTCACAAAATAGTTAAAAAATGGATTATATTACCAAACCCGTTGACCGATTTGTACGAAAATTAATACAGCTTTTGCAACAATGATCTGTAACATATCCACCAAATAGGAGATTAGTAGAAAGCATAGTTTGGCATCGACATCATCGAAAAAACCCAAAAGCTGGACTCTAAGGACTAGAAAACGCAAAAATGTATCATTATATCTTTAGAAAAAAAAATCTTCTATTATATTTTTTGCAAAAATATCAGGTTGTAATGAAAGTTTTCCGCTAAAAAAAATTCCTAACAAAGTTAAAACGCCGCTCCCCATCAAACCAGCACCTTTAGTGCGGGTAGTGATCACCACCCAAATCTATGATTTTTCTACCAACGTTTTGGTAGTTTTTTAAAGCCTTCGGCACAGAAACCTGGAGGCCGCGAATCCAAAAACAGATCAATCTCATTTTGGACGTCCTATGCAGAATTAAAGACAGTGCAGCAAGATGTAGCTGCAGGTGTAAAAAAAGGTAGACGTCCGAAGGAGCGATGTCGGGAATATATGGTGGGTGTGGCAAAAGGTCTCATCAATATGATGCACTTATTAGTCCTAAATGATCCTTTCTCAAAACCAACATTTGAAACCACGCATTTGAAAGGTTGGCCAGATGTATCACTAGCATCCTTCCCACTGTTCCCAAAAGTTTCCTTATGGACTGTTGAGGATGATATGCACTACGGTGACCACAGGCTGATAACCTTGTATATGGATATCCAAACCCCGAAGCTTCCAAAGCGTAGATATCGGACAAAGAATGTCTCATTGAAAAAATTCAATAGAAAATTATCTAAATCATTGCAAGAAAATAATATAACTTTCCAGGATATAAAAACGACGGGGGCATTCGAAAATGAGTACGACAACTTTAAAATATAATAACACAAACCTGTGACCATACTTTAAAGAAAAAAAACTCCACATTTAAACCAACAGTTTCTTGGTGGACAGCGGAACTTAGGAAAATGAGAAGCTTTGTTAAAGCACTTTATAGGAAAACAAAACTTTTGTCTGCATCAGAGGAAGACATGATCAAATTAAAAAAGTATAGAGCACTCTATAAAAAGAAAATTCTGGAAGCAAAGAAAACAGCGTGGAGTTCTTTTTGCTCAAATACCAAAGACCCTTTTGGGAAACTAAAAAAGACGGCATTTAGAGATTTTTACAGACAGGAAGTCTACGCTCTTTCTGATTCCACTACAGCAACCCACTCAAGACAATCTTTTTATGCAGAAATTGCCAATTCAATATTTGGTCCTTCGGACTTGCAACCGCATCAAATTCATCCGCGCTCAACCCAGCCAGTTAATCCATTTATACTCCAAGAACTAAAAGCTGCCATCTTCTCGTTCAATCGGAATAAAGCACAAGGTCCTGATAATGTTGACCATCTGATTGTACGAAATATTTACCACTCACATTCATCTCTATTACTGAATCTTTACAATACTCTATTAAACTTAAATTACTTCCCAAAAAGTTGGAAAATTGGAGAACTAGTCTTTTTTCTAAAGGTAGGTAAGGACCCACAATCTGCTCAGTCATACAGACCAATAACTCTACTCCCAATTCTGGGGAAATTTTTTGAAAAATTATTATTAAAACGAATAAATTATCATTTTCGAAATTCGACAGTTCTACAGAGTTCTCAACACGGATTCTTAGAGGGTAAATCGGCTGAATCAGCGATACAAGAAGTTCTCTGAACAATTGACTTACTTCAACAAGAAAACAACTACATTTCATTAATATCATTAGACATCCAAAATGCTTTTGACAACTTACCTTGGGACGCAACAATCCAAGAACTGGAATTTTTGGGGTTGGAGGAGCCATATGTTAATATCCTGAAATCCTTTTTATCTCACAGAGGAGCGAAACCAAATTAGCTAGCACAAGAAATTCATTGGTTTAGGAAGGGGTGCCCACAAGGTTCATGCTTTGGGCCCTTCCTATGGAGAATCTTCCTAAACGCTCTCTTACGCCATTTAAAATCGTTAGGTTACATAATAATAGCTTATGCAGATGACATTTTAATTATATTAAATGGTAAAACTAGGCGAGAATTAGAAAAATTAGGAAAGGACATCTTAGATTATATTAGTAGGTGGATGTCAAATCACAACATGAAAATATCTTACAATAAATGTAAAGTTCTCCACCTTAGAAGACCAAAATTTTTGAAAAGAGCTCCAACACTCAAAATTGACAACCATTCATTAAAAAGTGAGCCAACTTTAGAATACTTAGGTATCGTTCTGGATAGCACGTTGTCGTTTCTCCCCCATTTACGAAAGAAAAGGCAGGAAATTACACAACTTTCGCAAGACCTATTGAAGTTTGCCTCAGCTTACGGAGGGGTAAACAAATTAATTCTGAAGATTTGGTACAATAGTATCTTGGAGAAGAAAATCACGTATGCTGCAGCAACTTGGTTTCACCGGATAAGCAAAGCCCGTGGGCTTCGTCTGATCTCATCAATACAATACCAATGCCTGTTATTAGTTTCACGCGCCTACAGAAAAACTTCGGCGGATGCCCTTTGTGTTTTAACAGGTATTCCGCCCTTGGCACTTCAACTTGAATATATAGCAACAACAGGAAGAGTCTTACGTCTTGGAACCCCGACAGGAAATCAAGAACCAATATTTTACCAACCAAAAATGAAGTCAGATCAAGTTGAACCATTTAAAGAATATTTCTTTCAAATAGATCCAGAAAATACTCCACATGTAGAAATAAACATTTATACGGATGGTTCCAAGATGGAAGATGAAACGGCATATGCCTTCTGTGTGTATCAGAGAGGAGAGTTAATCCACGAGGATCAAACTAAGTTAAGTAAAGAAAATACAGTTTTTCAGGCAGAACTCCTGGCCATAGAAGAGGCTGTGCTGTGGATTAGGAACTCCCCTCATAAAGAAGTATTAATACACTCGGACAGTCTCTCAAGTCTCTTAGCAATAGAAGATGTTTTTTCAAAAAATCTCATCGCAGTACAAATTATCAAACTACTCCAAGAAACAAGAAAAAAGATCTTCTTTAAATGGGTCCGTGGACATGTGGGTAATGTGGGGAATGAGCATGCAGATTCTTTGGCAAAAGAAGCAACCAAAGCCACATCACATGCCAAATACAAATTCTTTCCCAACCCTCCTTCTTACTTGAAGAAGCTTCTAAAATCATCTCTTCACGAACAATGGCAGACTCGCTGGGACTATGGTACCACAGGACGGTACACATACGCTTTAGCCCCAAAAGTCTCGGAAAAGAGAATCCTGCTGCATAGAAATCTTTTTCTGTTTGCCACTAACCACGGCCCATTTTCATCATATCTTTATAAATTTGACAGGGTTCCTTCTCCATTATGTGTATGCGGTCAGCGAGCTACATCATTGCATTATATCTTTAACTGTACCCTTACATCATATTACCATATAAGAAAATCTCCAAAAATTTCTTTGTCTCAGTGGTTCTCAGTGGTTTTGTCAAATCCATCATTTTGTCAAAAGATAATTGAATGTATGAAAGTTTTAGAAAACAACCATTATTTGTTTCAAAATGTTTTGCCATTTATAGATGATGATGAGAACGTATCTTAACAAATAGACAGATACCACCAAATCAAAATAAACTCTTAGCCACAAACAACACGATTGAACTATAATTGAACTGTTGCAAGAACAATAGACTTTTGAACTTTTGTGTGTGTATATAATTATATAATATTCATCATAATTATTCACTATTTTACCTATTTTTTATATTCTACATTATTTTTAAAATTATGAATCTCTTTCTAATTTAGTATACATATACGTAGCTTTTATTGTATTTTTGCAGAACGCCCAGCTTTGCAGAGTAATTGAGCTTTTGTCGCTCCAACAAGTTTAAAAATCCTATTATCTATTATCTCATGATCTTATTAATTACAAATATCTAAATTTCTCTCGTAAACGCCCAGTAAAAATTGGGCTTTCCATCGTGTATATATTGTACTTATATTGTATTTAATCTTAATATTCTCAATTGGCTTTCCTGTAGGTCCCTTCGGGCCTTTTATTTATTTATTATTATTATTATTATTATTTTTTTTATTTTTTTTTTGTGTGTGTGTGTGTGGTGACGGCGGTAGTAGATGGAAACCGCTGGGTGGGGCTTGTGAGTGCTTAAGCCATTTGGTAGGCCTCCCCAGCTAGCTGACCCTCGAGTCTATACATGGCACTAATGTCTAACTCCTTAGCTAATTCTCGAGAGCTTGAATAATGATCTTCCACAAGTTCTCGCAGGCGAGCCTCGTCAGCATCAGTAGGCCGGCCAGAGCGCTCTGCTTTTTGAATGTTATAGTCCTTGTTTTTGAACTTTCGGTATCAAACCTTCATAGTGTCATATGATACAACATTGGTACTTAAAGCTGTATACATGATTCGGTGACATTCTGTAGCTGATTTTTTGCAACAGAACTGGAAGTAAATGATGTTTCTAATCTGGTAGCGTGATAGTTCCATTTCAAATACCTTATATTTAATGATAGCAACATTTTTTTTTTACAAATTTCACCACACAGTGTTGTAAATCCACTCTCTTTCTTTCAAAAGCCAAAAATCGTTTGACAAAAAAATGAACAAACACATCAATGCAAATTGTTTGCGCAGACGATATTAGCTATGGCGGGAAACTTTCGTTACAACCTAATATATTGCATTATATCTATAATATATTGCATTATATCTTTTTCAAAAAATTATCATTATATCACATTATTCTATCATAATCATTATATCTTTATTATTATCTTTTTTGACAATTGCCGAATATTTAATTCCCTATATTTTGGGGATGACTCGTATGAAATCTTCCCTTTTCATCTTGTGTAATTGAGCACAACTTAATAATTGAGTTTTACTTTGGAAAAAACAATTACCTTATTTCAGTAAACAACAACACATATTATATACATTTTTAAAATTAAGGACTATAATGCAATTTTTCAATTAAAACTAAATGCAAAAATACCCATCCATAAATGATGTGAAGTTTAAATTCAAATAAGTGTGCTTTACAATTCGAAAGAAATTATTCAAAATACTGAAAGCTACATAAATCCTAAATATTTATATTTTGTGCATAATATACATATTTCACACTTGTGCTAAAGATATTACGTTAATTTCTTATGTCTGATTTTTTAAGATACCTTATCCAATATCGAAATATAGTACAAATCATATTTGAATTATCTGGTTATGAAAATATTCATTAATGATGAATATATAAAATTTGGAATGTGAGATACTAACGTATTGGAAATCATTAACTTTAGCCAGTTGACAGATCAAATAAGTACGTTTAGAACCAATAACTGTATTTTACTTATTTAGAAAAATAAGTAAAATAAATACTGTACTGGTGTAAGTTTCTTTTCATAACACAAAACGTCTGTTGAAAGTGTACGTTTTTGATTTAGTGGGTCAAACTTCTCTAAGTGAGGATGTTTGGGAAATAATTTTTTTCAAAAAATCATTTATCACCTTTTCTAAGTTCTGACAATGTAAACAGTTGGCATATACAATTTTTTTACATAATGTAGGGTGAGTTGCTATTGTTTTTTATAGATAAATTATGATCCTTTTAGAAGAAACGGGCCAAACATCCATGGTTCGCGCTACAGATTTCAGAATTTCTTATTTAATTTTTTTTTGCTCATAATATGTTGTGTTTCCTTAATGAGCTGAATTAAGGGCAAAAAATAAGATGCGCGTCAACAGCTGTGTTTATGGTTCGCAGGAAAAATGTCAAAATTTACCTGAGAAAAAATGGGCAAAATTTTGGCGATGAACCATTAATTGTGGCAATTCAGATTGATGGCCATCTTACCTTGCTGTACTGTTTCGGGAAGTTTATAAAATTTTTGAATCTCGTTTTCTACTCTTTTTTTTCATATTTTTCATATTTTTACATTTCATTTTTTAAAATCAGAATTATTGCATTAAAAAAAAATAGTAATCTAGTACTTATTATTGCTTATTAACTGAATTTTTTTGATGTGATTTTCTATATACAAATGCTAAATTCATTAAAATCAAAGTTAACTTTTGTAATTTTAAATATTCCTTTTATTTTCAATTGTATTTGAATGTTAATGTGCTGAAAATGTCGTTATTGAAATTTATCGTAATTACGAAAGTACGTGTAAATTTTGTTTTAAAGAATGGAGAGAACTTTAAAACACGGCGATATTGGTTTATCTCTGAGATTCAGATTGGCGATCATTTTCAAAATTGGCATTTTGGCGCGTTTTTGGAAAAAAATCACCAAGTTCATTCTGAGGTCAACGAACACGTCTAATCCAGTTTAGTTTATATACGGTTATAAAATAAACTATTATGGCTTAATTTGCAATAAAAGATCACCTATTAGAATTAAATTAATATTAATAAAATTATAGGTTGTCTTTTATAAGATATGGCCAAACGGAAATTTCACATAACAATGGCTGTCTGTTTCTTTCAGAATGAAATGTAACAAACAAATCTAACAATGAACGTCTGTTTCTGTCAGAAAGGAATGTAAGAAACGAAACTAAGAATAAGGTAATGATAGGAAAGTTGTTATGAGTACAAGTTTCATTTGAATAAAAGATTTTGTGTTGCTAGGCTTAAAGTCGTCGAAGTTGTCAAAGGTCCTTAAAATCCTGAGATTTGTTAATTAGTAAACACGCAGTTATTATAACACGATTCAAAATGTATGAAAACTGATTCTACACTATAATAATGAATCCAATTTTGATACCTAAACTGAAAAGATTTTGTCATATCAATGAGATTTGAACAAAAAAGTAGAGGCGTTTTGAATTGAAGTACGCCTTTATTTTACTTACTTTTATTATTTGCTAATAAATCTGTTGTGTTTTTTTAATGAGAAGATTAAGGTCAAAATCACAATATGTATGCGACACAAAATCAAACATATATGGTTTATTTAAAAAAATATCACCTATAAAATACAGTTAATAAAATTATAGGTAGTTTTTAGTTTATAGGCAGAATTTTAGTAAAAAGCGTTTCAAACAACCCAGTCTCCTATAAAGAATTCCGAAAGTAGAAATACGTTTTCCCGGTAGTTTCTTAAAAAAAAATAATTTGACGTTAATGTATTGTGTTTAATTAATGAGATAATTAAGGTAATAATTACAGTATATTTATGGCTATAAAATAAAAGTATATAGCTCATTTTGCATTAGTAGATCCCCTATTAGAATAAAATTAAGATTAATAAAATTATAGATTTTTTTTAATACGAAATGGTAAAATGGAAATAATGACGAAGCAATGAACGTTTGTTCATTTCAGAATATAATGCAACAATAAAACCTAACAATGAGGGAGCGATAGAAAAGCATTTTTATCAGAAAATATTTGTTAATGTATTTAGTAACAGTTTATGTAAGCTTTGAATTTATTAGGTAACCAATTGTTTTCCGCGACATTATTTATTGGAGATCGAAAGTCATCTTGGATATAGTTTCAGCAGCCAGACCTCTCTACGTAATTGGGATTTAAATTTAAGATTTGCATTTTCGCACTTTGAAATTTAATTTTAAGATTACCTTAAAATGTAGTTTAGAGTAGCGTATGCTACAGTTAGAAGGTCCACTGCAGTTTCCTTTTTGGTTTCCACAAACAAAGTTTTATATTTTAATTTTATTTGAGTATTTCTCAATTACCTAGTTATGGCCTTGTCACTACGTAACAATGAACATCTATTTCTTTAAGAAGGGTGTGAACAATGAAATCTAACAATAAGGGAACGTTAAAAAAATGTGTGTTACCAGCAAAATTTTATCTCATTTTCTTAAGATTTTGTGTTACTGCGCTTGAAGACGTCGAAGTTGCCGGGAGATCCTGCAAAGCTTGTGATTTGTTAATTAGTACAGATGGAATTATAACAAAATGATTCCTAGATGCTTAAGCAAGGTGAAGTGGTTTTTTTTTTTTTTTTACTATAACCATGAATCTGATTTTTATACATAGGCCGAAATTAGAAGACAAGTTTTTGACATTTCAGCGTGATTTTAACAAATAAATGTAGAGAAATGTTTAATTGTAATAAGTATTTTTGGTACTTACCTTTTGATAACTTGTTTATAAATGTGCTGCGTTTCTTTAATGAGCGGATTAAAGAGAAAAGCACAGTAAGTATGCGACTATAAAATAAGGAAACGCTTACTTTGTAATAAAATGTAACCAATTAGAATAAATTAAGATTATTTAAATTATGAGTTGTTTTTTTTAAACACAAAATACGAGAATTTTATTGAAAACTGTGTAAAAAAACAATCAGTCTCCACTAACTATTTTTAATCGAGACACATGTTTCCATTTGAATTTCTTATTTCATTTATTTTTTAATTTGATGATAATTTGTTGTGTTTCAATAATGAGAGGAACAGAGCAAAAACTACAGTATATGTAGGGATATAAAATAAACTATATTGATTATTTTGAAGTACTAGATCATCTATTAGAATAAAATGAAGAATCATAGGTTCATAATGACGTACGTAATAATGAAAGTCTCTTTCTTTAAGAATGGAATGTTTCATTGTTTCAATTAAATCTAACAATGAAGCAACGATAAAAAAAAAGCAATTTTATCAGTAAAAATTTGTCTCATTTGCTTAAAAGATTTTGTGTTGCTACGCTTGAAGACGTCGAATTTGCCGAGAGATCCTGCAAAACATGTGATTTGATAATTAGTACAGATGGGTTATAAAAATAAAAGACTGCTACATGCTTCAGTAACATAAGGTGTTTTTTTTAAATTATAATCATGGATCTGATTTTGATACACAGACCGAAATTAGAGGATACGTGTTGGAGATTTCAGCATGATTTCCACAAATGAAAGGTGAGAAATATTTAATTGAAATACGTATTTTTTTAATTAGTTTTTAAAATTTTTTGATAAATGTGTTGTGCAACTTTAATGAGTTGATTAAAGTCAAAAGCACAATATGTATGTGACTACAAAATAAACGTTCTTTAGCAATAAAAGATCACTTATTGGAATAAGTTAAGGTAAAAAAAAAAGATTATTTTTTAAAACCCAAATTACGAGAATTTCAGTAAAAAGACGCGTAAATTTGTGTAATAAAGTAGCAACACCAGTCTCCTCTAAACATTTTTAATTCGAGACATATTGTCTTTTTCTTTAAATTGATAATAATGGGTTGTGTTTCATTAATGGAAAGAGCAAGTCGAAACTACAGTATGTGCACGGAAATAAAATGTATGTGGCTTATTTTGGAATAATAGACCATCTAATAAAAAAGCTAAAATGTTTGACAACGATTTTACTCACAAATAACGTACAGAACGTTAAATCGTTGTGCATTATGTGCGTAAAATCGTCATAAAAGATTTTAGCTTTTTTATTACATTTCGCACAAAGTTTAATCTATGCTTATAATAGACCATCTGTTAGAAAAAAATCAAGAACAATAAAATTGTAGGTTAATTTTATAAAAGATATAGCCAAATAGAACTAATACACAACAATGAACGTCTGGTTCTCTAAGAAAGGGATTTAACAATCAAATCTAACAATGATGCAACAATAGAAAAGCAGTTTTACGAGTACAATTTTGTCTCAGTTGCTTAAAAGATTTTATGTTGCTAGGTTGGTAGACGTCGAAGCTGCCGCGAGATCCTTCAAAACTTGTGCTTTGCTAATTATTACAGACCTGGTTATAAAAAAATTCTCCTAGATGCAAAAGAAACACAAATTGTTTTTTCATTAATATGATGAATCCGACTTTGATACTTAAAATGAAATTAGTAGACAAGTTTTTATAATTTCAGTGTGATTTGAACAAATGAAGAAGAGAAATTTTGAATTCAAGTAAGCGTTTATTTTATTTACTTTTTGTAACATGTTGATAAATATGTTGTGTTTCCTTGATGAGACATTTAAAGGGAAAAACAGAATATGCACGCGACACAAAAATAAACGTGTATGGTTTATTTTGTAATAAATGATCATCGATTTGAATAAAGTTAATATTAATAAAATTATAGTTGGTTTTTAAAACACAAATTATGATAATTTTAGTGAAAAGCATGTCAAGCAATAGCAATCTCTTCTAAACGTTTTTGAATGTAGACGCACATTGTCACTTTAGTTTCTTTTTTTTTATGTAAATATGCTGATAATATGTTGTATTTCATTAATGAGAGGTTTAAGTCAAAGTGAAAGATATGTAAGACTATACAATAAACTAAAATGGCTTATTTTGCATTAATTGACCACCTTTTAGAATAAAATTAAGATTAATAAATTAAAAGTTGTATTTTATAAGGTAAGGGAAATGGAAATAATGACATAACAATGAACGTTTGTTTCTTTTAGAATGGAATGCAACAATCAAATCTAACAATGAGGCAGCGATCTGATAGCAGTTTTACCAGTGCAAGTTTGCTAGTATTTAATGACAGTTTATATAAATGTACAATTTATGTACTAACCAATTGTTTTCAGCGTCATTATTTGTTCGACATTGAAAGCGAACTTTGGTATAGTTTGAACAGCCAGACTTCCGTACGTAAGTGATTTTTAATAGTTTGAAGTTTCTTATTTTTGAAGTTTCGTGTTGATTGAAGTGAAATTTAGTTTAGAGTAGCGTAGTCTAAAGTTAGAAGCTGGACTGCAGTTTTCCCTATTTTAGTTTCAATAAAGGGTGTGTTTTACATTAAATCTATCTAAGCAAGTCTCAATTACCTCATACCGGCTATGATGGCTTTATCATAACTCAACAATAAAACGTCTGTTTCTTTATGAATGAAATGTAAAAAAACAGTTTTATCAGTACAAATTTGTCTTATTTCCTTAAAAGATTTTGTGTTGCTATGATGAGAGACGTCGAATTTGACAAGAGATCCTGCAAAGCTTTTGCTTTGTTAATCAGTACAGACTGAATTACAAATAAAAAAAAACTTCTAGATGAAAAGCAATAACAATAGTGATAAATTTTATTTTGAAACATTACTTGACAGGTTTTTGTCTTTTCTACGTGATTTGAATAAATGAAAGTAAAGAAATATTGAGTTGAAATAAGTTACTATTTTGATTACTTTTTTATATTTTGTTTATAATTGTGATATGTTTATTTAATGAGTAGATTCAAGTGAAAAATAAAGTATATGCACGACTGTAAAATAAACTAAAATATTATTTAGTAATAAATCATAACTTATTAGAATAAATTGAAGATTAATAAAGTTACAGGTTGTTTTTTTATGATTAATAATGCCATAAGAAAATCTGTTTCCAAAATAGAACAAAACAATCCAATCTAACAATAGAAAGCTTTTAAACTTTACAATTATGTTGAAATTACATAAAATTTTCTGTACGATTTAAAAAATAATCAAATATAATGATGTGACTACGACATAAACGGAAAATAATAATATATCATTTGTTTCAATAGGATGAAAGACGTCGATGTTACAAAGAAGCCTGAAAACACATATCTGTTGCAGCTGCATCAGTTAAGCTTTAGAGTGACATTAACCGAACGAATACCAAAAGTGTCCGTTCGTTCAATGAAAGACAAGGGGAAGTAGTCATGGTCGTATCTCCGACTGTCATTGACCGAACGAAACCTAAAAGTATCCGTTCTATCAATGACAGAGGATAATGTCAGAGAAGAACAATTACAGAGAAGATTAGAGATTAGTAAATGAGACAGAAAAAGAAGGGATGGAGTAAGGACCAATGATAGGGATACAGAAACAAAGATGGGACGGAGGCCTGAGTCGTGCCTCCGGCTGCCATTGAAGAGCGAAACCTAAAAGCAATCGGAACAATTACAGAAAACAATAAGGAAGAGAAAAGGAGGGGAGGCAAAGGTAATAATAAAAAGAAAGGGACAATGACAGAAATGCTATAACAAAGTAGGGGGCGAAGTCATGACCTCTTTATGTCATTGACCGAACGAATCTTAAAATGTTCGGTTTGATCAATGACAAAGAAACGGATGGAAGCAGGGGTCTTACCTCCGTTTGCCATTGATAAAACGAATCCGAAAACGATCCGTTCGCTTAATGAGAGAGGACAATGATAGAGAAGGAAAATTACCGAGAAGAAATAGCAATAAAAAAGGAGACAGACCTAGCTGGGTACAATCACAGAGAAATGGACAATGACAGATATCCAATGACAAAGATGTCAACACAGGCATGAACCTTTCCTCCGATATCCATACACGGACATATCCTAAAAGGATATGATAGAGTAGGGAACGACGGAGGGAAGGGTGGAGCCTCCGAGTGCTTTTAAACGAACGCATCATAAAACGATCCTTTCTATCAGTGACATAGTGCAATGATTGAGGAGGAAAATAACAGAGAAGATAAGGGATCGACGAAAGATTCAGACAGAGAATGTGACGGTGAAAGCGTGAATGACAGGGATTCACTGGCAAAACATGGGACGGACGAATGAGTCATGCCTCCGAATACCATTGACAAACGAATCCTAAAAGAAACCGTTTGATCAATGAAAAAACCGAAGGCGAGGAATCAGTGGTGCCTCATATTGCCATTGACCGAACGAATCCTAAAGCGATCCGTTCAATGAATGACAGAAAAGGAAAATTACAGAGAATAGAAGGGAGCAGAAAAGGAGACATACAGAGAAGGGGACAATGACACATATTTAATGACAAAGACGAGGATGGAGGCATCAGTCTTACCTCCAATAACCTGACTCTCCTGACAATTCCTGACGAAACTCCTTAAAGAAACCTTTCGATCAATGGCAGACTAAAGGATGAAGGTAAGAGTCATGCCTCCGAATGCCACTGACCGAACGAATCCTAATACTATCCGTTCGATCAGTGACAGAGGGCAATGAAAGAGAAGCACAATTACAGAGAAGAGGATAATAATAGAGATTCAATGAAACAGAAGATAATGGAGGATTGAGTCGTTGTTCCAACTGACATGGACCAAACAAATCCTAAAAGGATCCGTCCGATCAATGACAGAGGACAATGACATTTTCAAAAAAAAGTAGGGAACAGAAAATGTGAAGGAGAACGGACCGGAGAAGGGGTACGGGAAGAAATAACGACAGAGAAAGGGACAACGAATGAGATTCAATAATAAAGGAGACAGGAGCATCAGAGTCGACTCTAACATCCATTGAGAAACGAATCAGGAAGGCTTCCGTTCAATCAATGACAAAGGCAGGGATGCAGGAATGATTCCTTCCCCCATCTGCCATTGACCAAACGAATCCTAAAGCGATCCGTTCGATCAATGAGAGAGAATTATAACAGAGAAAGAAAATTACAGCGAAGAGAAGGGAATAGAAAAAGGAGACAGGTTGAGAAGGAGAAACTGACAGATTCAATGACAAAGATGGTACGGGGCATGAGTCTTACCTCTAACAGCCACTGACGAAGGAATAATTAAAGACTCCGTTCGATCAATGGCAGATTAAGGGATGAAGGTAAGAGTCATGCCTCCGAATGCCACTGACCGAACGAATCTTAAAATTATCCGTGCGATCAGTGACAGAGGACAATGAAAGAGAAGGACAATAACAGAGAAGAGGACAACAATAGAGATTCAATGAAAGAAAAGGGAATGGAAGAATGAGTCGTTCTTCCAACTGCCATGGATCGAACGAATCCTAAAATGATCCGTTCGATTAATGACAGAAGAGAAGGGCAATTACAGAAAAGAGTAGGGAACAGAAAAGGTGACAGAGAAAGGACCGGAGAAAGAGTACCGGAAGAAATAATGACAGAGAAAGTGTCAACGAATGAGATTCAATAATAAAGGAGACAGAGGCATAAGACTCGACTCCAACGTCCATTGAGGAAAGAATCTTGAAGGGATCCGTTCAACCAATGACAAAAGAGGGGGCGCAGGCATGATTCCTTCCCCCAACTGCCAATGTTCAAACGATTCCTAAAACGATCCGTTCGATGAATGAGAGAGAACTATAACAGAGAAAGAAAATTACAGAGAAATGAAGGGAACAGAAAAAGGAGACAAATAGAGAAGGAGACACTGACAGATTCATTGACAAAGATGGTACAGAGGCATGAGTCTTGCCTCCAACTGCCATTGACGAATGAATCCTTAAAGAATCCATTCGATCAATGGCAGACTAGGGGACGAAGGTAAGAGTCATGCCTGCGACTGCCAATGACCGAACTAATCCTAAAACGATCCGTTTGATCAGTGACAGAGGACAATGAAAGAGAAGGACAATTACAGAGAAGAGAAGGGTACGGAGAAGAGGACTATAATAGAGGTTCAAAGAAAGAGAAGGGAATGGAGGAATGAGTCGTTCTTCCAACTGCCATGAATCGAACGAATCCTAAAAGGATCCGCTCGTTCAGTGACAGAGGACAAGGATAATTACGCAAAGAGTAGGGAGCAAAAAAGGTAAAGGAAAAGGGACCGGAGAAGGAGTACGGAAAGAAATAATGATAGAGAAAGGGACAACGAATTAGATTCAATTATAAAGGAGACAGAGGCATCAGACTCGTCTCCAACGTCCATTGAGGAACGAATCCTGAACTAATCCGTTCAACCTATGACAAAGGAGGGGATTCAGGCATGATTCCTTCCCCAACTGCCATTGACCAAATGAATCCTAAAAGGATCCGTTCGATCAATGAGAGAGAATTATAACAGAGAAAGAAAATTACAGAGAAGAAAAGGGAACAGAAAATGGAGACAGATAGAGAAGGAGACACTGACAGATTCATTGACAAAGATGGTATGGAGGCATGAATCTTACTTCCAACAACCTGACTCTCCTGACAACTCCTGACGAATGAATCCTTAAAGAAACAGTTCTCTCAATGGCAACCTAAAGGATGAATGTAAGAGCCATGCCTCCGAATGCCACTGACCGAACGAATCCTAATACTATCCGTTCGATCAGTGACAGAGGACAATGAAAGAGAAGGAAAATTACAGAGAAGAGGATAATAATAGAGATTCAATGAAACAGAAGGGAATGGAGGATTGAGTCGTTGTTCCAACTGACATGGACCGAACAAATCCTAAAAGGATCCGTTCGATCAATGACAGAGGACAATGACAATTACAGAAAAGAGAGGGAACAGAAAATGTGAAGGAGAACGGACCGGAGAAGGAGTTCAACAAACGACAAAAACTTAGACAAACGAATTCTAAAAAGAAATGTTTGATCAATGACTGGGTAAGGACCGAAGGCAAAAGACATGTCTCCGACTTCCATTGACCCAACGAATCCTAAAACGATCCATACGATCAATGAAACAGGATAATAACAAACAAGGAAAATTACAGAGATGAGAAGTGAATAGAAAAGGAGGCGTACAGAGAACGGGAGAGTGACAGATATTCAAAGACAAGGATGAAGATGGAGGCATGAGTTTTGCCTCCCATTGTCCAGATATTAAATGTCAAGGACACGGAGGAGGCATGAGTCTTACTTTTGACTGCCATTGACCAAATGAATCTTAAAACGATTCGTTCGATCAATGACACAGGAAAATGAGAGACAAGGAGAAATACAGACGAGAAGAGAATAAAAAAGGAGGCGTACAGAGAAGGGGAGAATGACAGATATTCAACAACGAGCGTGGTTAATGAGGCAAGAGTCTTGCCTCCGACTGCCATTGAGGAATGGATCCAAGAAGAATCCGTTCTTTCAATGCAGAGTAGGGCTCGAGAGCAAGAGTAATGACTTCGACTACCATTCACTCAGCGAATCCTAAAACGATCCGTTCGATGAATGACAGAGGACAATGACAGAGAAGGAAAATTACACAGAACAGAAGGGAGCAGAAAAGGAATGATGACAAGGACGGAGATGGAAGCATAAGTCTTACCTTCGAATGCTATTGACGAACGAATTTTAAGAAGAACTGTTTGTTCAATGACAGAGTAGGGACCGAAGGCAAGAGACATGCCCCTGCTGCCTTTGACCCAACGAATCAAAAAATGATCCGTTCGAACAATGACAGAGGACAATGACAGAGAAGGAAAATTACAGAGACTAGAACTGAACAGAAAAGAAGGCATTCGGAGAAGGGGAGAATGAGAGATATTAAATGACAAGGACAGGGATGGAGGCGTGAGTCTTACATCCGACAGCCATTGACGAAATGAATCCTAAAACTATCAGTTAGATCAATGACACAGGACAATGAGAGACAAGGAAAAATACAGATGAGGAGGGAATAGAAAAGGAGGCGTACAGAGAAGGGGAGAATGACGGATACTGAATGACAAGCATGGGGATGGAGGGAAAAGTTTTGCGTCCGACTGCCACTTAGGAAAGAATCTAAGAAGGATCAGTTCGTTCAATGCAGAGTAAGGCACGAGGGCAAGAGCCATGACTCCGACTGCTATTCATCCAACGAATACTAAAACGATCCGTTTGATAACTGACAGAGGACAATGACAGAGAAGGAAAATTACAGAGAAGAGAAGGGAGCTGAAAATGAGACATACAGAGAAGGAGGCGATGACATATATTCAATGACAAGGACGGGGATGGAGGCATGAGTCTTGACTCCGACTGCCATTGGCAAACGAATTCTAAAAAGAACCGTTTGTTCAATGACAGTGTAATGATAATTCAATGGATAGTGCAATGACAATGGCAGACAAGGTAAATTACAGAGAGGAAAAGGGAATAGAATAGGAGCGTTCAGAGAAGGATACAGATATTCAATGACAGGAATGGAGATGGAAGCATGAGTTTTGCTTCCGACTGCCATTGATGAATGGATCCAAGAAAGAACCGCTCGTTCAGTGATAGAGTATGGACCGAAGGAAAGAGCCATGCCTAAGACCGCCATTCACACAACGAATCCAAAAACGATCCATTCGATGAATGACAGAGGACAATGACAGCGAAGGAAAATTACACAGAATAGAAGATGGCAGAAAAAGAGACATACAGAGAAGGGGACAACGGAATATGTTCAATGTCAAGAACGGGGATGGAGGCATGAGTCTTGCCTCCGACTGTCGTTGACTAACGAATTCTAAAAAAGAACCGTTCGTTCAACGACAGATTAGAAACCAAAGGTAGGAGACATGCTTCCGTCGGCCGCTGAGCCAACGAATCATAAAATGATCCGTTTGATCAATGACAGACGACAATGAGAGACAAGAAAAATTACTGAAACGAGAAGGGAATAGAAAAGGAAACATACAGAGAAGGGGACAATGACATATAATCAACCACAAGGATTCCCGTATCGAGGCATGAGTCTTGACTCTCACTGCCATTCACAAACGAAATCTAAAAAGAACCTTTTGTACAATGACAGTGTAGGGACCGAAGGCAAGAGACATGGCTCCGACTGCCATTCACCCAACAAATCCTACAACGATCCGTTCGATGAATGGAAGCATGATTACTACATTTTTACCGTAATCACGGAAGAACACTTAAAAGCCTTCCTAATGTGATCGCAGAAGCGTAGAGTTTGCTTTTTAGCCTTCGAAGCCGAAGAATGTATAAATTGGTAAATAAAAGACTTTAGAGGGGGAATTTGCAACATTTCATTGAAAATTTTGAAGTTAATTTCATTAATTTTGTTGTTTCGAAATATTTATCCCTATTTTTATTGTATGCACACGTAATTTCTATAAGTTACCTTAAAATTAGGATTAGCTATGTACCATGTTTCGTACACTCTAAAAACGACATTTTCAAAACTGAGCAAAAAATACTCTAATTTGAGTATTTAGCATAGTCAAAATGGCTCCGAATCAAAATTACTCAAGTTTGAAACATGCATATACTCATTTCTGAAAACATGCACACCCTCAAGAGTAAAACATCATGTTCTCATATTTCAGTATGTCCCTGTTTTCAGAAATGAGTATATTTGATTTTCAAACTTGAGTAATTTTGAATCGGAGTCATTTTGACTATGCGACATACTCAGATTTGAGTATTTTTTGCTCAGTTTTGAAAACGTCGTTTTTAGAGAGAAGCTATACCTACTCCTACTGCCGTTGACCGATGAATTCTGCGCCATTCGTTCGATGCGGCATTTAGATACTTCCAAATGTCATTAACTGAACGAATTTTTAAAGAATATGTTAGATCATCGACAGAGAAGTGTACGGAAGCTTGAGTCATGAGTTCGCCATAAGTTAAAAAAAATATGAGGATTCAGGCGTATTATCTCCACCACTGAGAGGAGAATATTAAAATTACTTCAATACCGCTTTATACAAATAGAATTCTAAAAAGATCCTTTGAGAGATGTCAGGGAAAGTATCGGTGGTATTTCTGCGAACGCCATTGATAGAACGAAATGGTACGGAGGCAAGTATTCCATTATCATTGGCAGAAGGAACCCTAACGATTCGTTTGTTTAATGAAACATAAAGGAAAGAAGGCTTATCTCCCAACCCTATTGACCAAAGCAACAAGCGATTTAATCATCAAATTTGTTTTTTTAATTTTTCGTTCGATCGTAGTTTGTGTAGCAAATTCAAAATACTAAAAAATATATAAATAAAAATAAACATTCTTCTGTTCTAGGTGAAATAAGAATAAATGTGTCGAAGGGTGAATAACTGAAGAAAAATTATATATGCTTACTTTTTTTTTACTTTCCCTTCAAAAGATGATCAGGATTTTTTCCTCTCAAGAAACTGCGAAATTTTATCTCCGAAAAGAACATTAGATGCTGAAATCAATAAGCGCCCAAAGGCAGTTTCTGCCAAGT
This sequence comes from Maratus speciosus, assembly GCA_963932465.1. Taxonomy (NCBI): domain Eukaryota; kingdom Metazoa; phylum Arthropoda; class Arachnida; order Araneae; family Salticidae; genus Maratus; species Maratus speciosus. The sequence goes on from OZ010788.1 coordinate 437,314,412, forward strand.
GTTTATTTCTCACAGATTCAAAAAGAAATCGTGTGAAAAAAGTAATTTTGTCTATCTATGGTGCTACCAAAAAAGGTTTGAGAGATTACTAAATTGAAGCTCAATAAAAAATTATCGCGAGACATAGGGTGCAAACACGCAAAACAGTGATTTTGAACCTTTTGACTCGTGGAGCCTTTTTAGAATGAATTTATATGACGGAGCTCTTTAATTCTATCGTTCCATTTGGTATAGAGCAATGCATTTTAGATGCATTGATACAAAGCCGAAGAAGAGAAGGTTGATAGAATTTGAAAGAAATATGCATTGACTTCTCAATGAAATTATAGTTTGAATACCTTATCATAATATTCTATTTATTCTCATCGGCGACCAATTCAAATTGATAATTTCGAAGTATGGCCATATATAAAAATTCTCCCAAATTCAGTAAATCGAAGCAATTAACTATAAGATATTTTGCATTGTTAATATGACGAACAATAACGCTTAAACATTTAATGTGAAATCTGTGATTGGATTGCTTTGAAGAATTTTCTGAATTCCGGTCCAACTGCTGATAATTGCAAGGAAATGTCTGGTTCTACATTTAAAAGGTGTCTGTATTTCGCTTTGATGGCCATTTAAGCCGAAAATTGCGCTTTACAGAGGTATATTGTTGAGAAAGGCAGAAAAACTAATTTTTCTTTCTGAGAAAATGTTTGAAGTCATCTTTCATAATGGATCAAAACTCTCATAGACATAATGCAATCAGTGGACGTTTCATCTTAAAAGAAGACATTTTAGTGAACTGCATAGAAAACCTTGACAGTTGTTATCGCAATGAGAGATTTATTTAGTTCATTTTTCTAAACATGCCACACAAATGCGCAATTTGCAATCCCAGTCTTCATAAAAAAAATTGCTAGTTAAGCGCCATGATTTATCTAATATCACCACAGCTCACAGTTTCAGAAAACGTCTTCTCGAGGTAACATCTCCTTACTTCAGAATGCAGCAGAAGGGATTGATGTTAACTTCCATAAACATCAGACATTAATTTGAATATTTTTAGAATTTATGTAATACAGATTTCTTGATGTAACATTTGCGAAAATATATAGAGGAACCAAAAAGTTCCTTTTTGCTGGATCTGTAAATTTATAGAAAAAAATTAATCAAATTATGTAGATATTTTTACTGGATTAAAGTAATTTTCACTAATATCTCAGTGCTTAATCTTTTTGAGATTTTTAGAACACAAAAGCACAGATATATGAGAAAGCATGATTACTTTAAATTCATTCGTTTTTGTCGTAATTGCTTGTAATTGCTATAACTGAACTCTAATTCGAAGATATCACTTCAAAAAATTTCTGCTTTCATATATAAATGTAAGATATGAGAAAAATATTTTAGAATTTTGAAATTTGATCCTTTATCTTTTGAATATTTTAACCTCTTTCGCACGTTTTGTACCGTTTGTTAATATTAGAATAAAACTTTACACTGTAAAAAAAAAAAAATAAAAACGACCAGTTTTCCTGTAGGAATCGGAAAAATAGCTGCCCTTATCGTACCGGAAAAATTTTCGACCCAGCTTGGAATAAAATCCGTAAAATCGGAATAAAATCCGTAAAATACCGTTTTATTGACTATTTCCTTTTTTTACGGATTTTATTCCGAGCTGGGTCGGAAAATTTTCCTGTACGATAAGGTCAACTATTTTTCCGATTCCTACAGGAAAACTGGTCGGATTTTTTTTTTTTTTACAGTGTAATTGGAAGATATCAATTCTAAGAAATTTCTCCTTTATTACAGAAGTGTAAGATTAGAAAAACTTTTTCAGTATTTTGTAATTTTATCTTTTACTTTATTTTTTTTTTTTTTGCCTGCTTTGTGTGACGTTTTCGTGACGCGTGTCAAGGCTTTCTCATATATCTAGGAGGCGTTGGTATAATACGATAAAATTGCTTTTAGAACATGCAGCTGTAAAACATTAAGATGTACATATAACAAAAATGTTTACTTCCTAATGCGAATTTTTAATTATTTTCTCTATAGAAATGTCACAAAAAATATTTTATCTTTACTAGTATTGAAAAAGACGTGTAAAAATATTTTTTCTCTCTAACGAAAAATATCCGAACAGATTTTCTTCGACATTTTGTTGGACATCTTGAGTACAACATAAATCTGCGAAGTTATTCTTTCCTGAGCTTTATGCAATTACAACAATTGCTCTTGATAATACATGAAGAGATATCAGAGGTGTTTTCAAGAGTTTAAGCTCCCCCCCCCCCCCCGAAAAGAAGAGATAAACACACCATGTATTTTAATAACTAAATAGTCCCAGAAAAAACAAACAGAAATAATCACTCAACTGGAATTATGTCTTACTTTTAATTTATTTAAAAAAAAATCTTTGGGAGTCGTCTTCATACTGAAATTGTACCAAACGCTACAATTTTCAATAAGAACATCAAAGCTTGACATAATATTTGAATTTTTCGGAAAATTTTACTACAGGATTACAAACGGGAAGTTTGTGGTCATGTAGTTTAGGAAATATGACGGTTTAAAATTTGGAACACCTAATGTTAAATTTATTTGTAATCATTGCAAAACAGATTTGCAATGCGGGTAGTTTTTTAAGAATTACTCAAGAACGACTCGGCAGAATCGGCTGTTATATTTCAAGTTCACATATTTGAGTGTTTTAGAAATCGATCTCTGTTTAAAAATTCATAGATTGTAATTTATATTGTTTTCGAAAATTAATTAAAAAATTATATATATGTAATAAATAAAGTAAGTGATTTCCAGGTGATATGGTCCTAGATGATGTCTAAGATGGGATGAGAAATTGACTCGGGAACCTTTATGCGAATCGAACTCATTTATTAGGCGCTCATCATGCATCTGATTCGCGAGTCGATCGCGGGTCCCGGAGCCAACTTGCGTAGATTTTAGGAGGTTACATGGCCGTAAGTTTAGCTAGCCTCTCAAATAGCCAAATTCCTTCGTTTTTCGCGCGTGTTCTGGGTAATATGGGGAAGATTCTAATATTTTCCAGCAGAGGGCAGAATTGTTAATTTGGGAGGAACATCTAATTTAATTGGTTCATTAAGTTTTGATTGATCTGTGGTCAAGACCCGCACAATTCCCAAGGACTGTGACCAAGTTATTTCTCTCCAAATTCTACATTTTTTTAATGTTTTTGTCTAACTGATTGTAGTCTAAACTGTTTCGTGATTGACTTATTGAAACAGATAGTTACCTAGTCATAACCGACTCTCAGACTAAATTTTATTTTTCAATTCCTACACTTTCCCATACTCTCCCTATATGTATTTATATGACTTGTTGAAATTTTCAATCGTTAATAAAATACTTATTATTCATCCACCCAAGTTCAAATACATTTTTTAAAACTTGTAGTGGATGGCACTTGATATCAATACAGTTTTTCAAATATTAATTCATTAATTAATTTTAATTAATTTTAGTTTTACATGGGAGAAAAAAAATTTCTCTTATTCAAATTTTAAATCGTTAATAAAATAATTATTATTATATCTGTATATTATACTATATTAATATATCTCATAAATTCTTTCAAATTCTTGTTCAAATTTTAAATCGTTAATAAAATAATTATTATTATATCTATATATTATACTATATTAATATATCTCATAAATTCTTTCAAATTCTGAAAAAAAATGTTCTCTTCTTATAAATTCTTGGAAATTATGATCCAAGTTATTTCTCTCCAAATTCTACATTTTTTTTATATTTTTGTCTAACTGTTTGTAGTCTAAACTGTTTCGTGATTGACTTAGTGAAACAGATAGTTACCTAGTCATAACCGAATCTCAGACTAAATTTCATTTTTGAATTCCTACTATTAGTTCACACTCTCCCTATATATATTTATATGACTTGTTCAAATTTTCAATCGTTAATAAAATACTTATCCACTCAAGTTCAAATACTTTTTTTAAAACTTGTAGTGTATGACACTTGATGTTAATACAGGTTTTCAAATATTAATTAATTAATTTTAGTTTTATATGGGAGAAAAAAATTTCTCTTATTCAAATTTTAAATCGTTAATAAAATAATTATTATTCATCCACTCAAGGCTAAAATAAAAATTTTCTTAGAGCCTGACCTAAGTAGGAATTGGCTTTAATATTTTTTATATTACTTGTTATTTTTTAGGTGACTGCGATGCACAATAGAATAAAACCCAGTTTTTCCAGCCATATATACAACGGCTAAATTGTGATTTCAGGTTTTGAGAATTTTATCATAACCTTAATGTTACCATATTTTTAAAATATTAAAAACTACTAAATATTAAAATGATTATTAGGTTTTAAACGCTACAGTCATTGTTATATCATACTATTGATTTTTTTAAATATAAAAATTGCGAACGAAAAATGATGTTTGACTCCAAATAAAAATAAAATAGGCAAATGAATATGTAAAGATCTTTTTTAGCTTAGAAAAATTTTCCAGCTGCAATTTTTTATGAATCCTTACCAAAGTTGAGAAAATAAATTTGTAGAAATATATTTATTAAAAAAACGTACTGTGTTTCCTTGAAAAAAAGATAGATCCCAAAAATAAGACTTAGCATTTTTTTTTCAGGATACTCGTATTATAAGACATATCCCAAACACAAGGCCGTCTCCGATTCTTAAAACATTCATTTTCTAAGAAAATATAATCTTTTAAAATGTGAGAATTTGAAACTATGTAGGCAATAAAAAAATACGAACTGAAAAACTATTTAGGAAAAATGAAATCAAGAACTAAACACAAGTAAGTTGATTTTTTAAATAAAGATACTTTCTACTATAATTCGTTTTATTTATTTTTTATTTCATTTAATGATATCTGATTATTATATTTTAATTCCATAAATACTACGTATTTTTTCTCAAATGAATGACCCTTTTCCATTAAACTAAAAATATTTTGTAGTATGATTTGCTCAAAAATGATTTAAAAACCTAGAACAGGGTTGGCGAACCTATGGCACACGTGCCAGAGTTGGCACGTAAGACAATTTCTCTGGCACGCTAAAAAATAAATTTTATAATTATTATACAGATAAAATTTAATTTCTATTATAATGAATACAATTTTGTTTCATACGGACAGACTATCACAAAGAATGCAATTATTTTTGCATGAAAAGATTTTTCTTTCCTTGTGATGTTATGCAACGTTTGCGACAGGTATTTTGATTTTCTATATGATTTTTATAAAGCTGTATTTTTCAAATTAATTTTTTTAGATAGTCCCTTCAGTAAGATGGCAAATTTATCCAATTTATAAAACTATCAAAATATGAATCAGGTATAAAGCATTCTCCATCGAACATACAACAGCAAAAATCTCATCAATAATTTGTTGATACAAGCTTAATGCAACTTGGATAATCATAACTAGATGTTGCATGAATAATAAGGTCAAAAATTTCTAAAATAAAATTTCGTATTTTTATTTCCTTATTACAGTGAAAATTATTACATAAATGAATAATATTTACGAATTAAAATTTTAATTTAATGGTTTATTCAAATATACAGAGAAATAGCATCTGATTTTTTAACTAGTGTTTTGCATAAACATCGTACTTTGCAAAATTATTTTAAGTCAAAGTGTGGCACGTTATACCATTGATAGATGTTGTTGGTGAATTTTCGGCACGCGCATGTAAAAAAGTTCGCCGATCCTGACGAGATCAAAAGATATTTGGCAATACTGGTATTCGAACTTATATTATTCGAACCTCTTATTATTACGTTCGTCTCAATTATATACTCTTATATTTGGAATATTTTACATCGTACTTTCGACAAAAAAATAATAAATTATTAATTAAATAAATTATTAATTAATTAAAATAATAAATAGCTTCTGTCCCTGCCGGCGAAGTCAGCTACTCAAGAGCTAATGCTAATCTTATGGCGAGGAATTTTTCTAATATCTCGTTTGCATTTCGACATTTTTAAATAATTTTTTTGCATTGGATAGCCGAGATCCGTCTCTACATCGCACCTTTTTTACTTTTTTGATTTTGTTTGCAGATAATTTTTAGAATGACACTTTCATCTTCAGAACCGGTTTTGAAAGTGAAAGTAACTTTATAAAAAATATCTGCGACCAAAATCGAAAAAGTAAAAAAAGGTGCGATGTGAAAACGGACCTCGGCTACCCAATGCAAAAAAAAAAAAAAAAATAAAATAAAAATAAATAAATAAATAAATAAATAAATAAGTAAATAAATAAATAAAATAAATAAATAATAAAATAAATAAATTAATAAAAACAGGGTCGTACTGGCATAACTGTTAGGGCGGTGGCAAAATGGATAAAAAGGGCGCCGATTGCCTTACAAAAAGGTCCAAATGCATATATATATAAGGTGTGTCCCAACGAAATAAAGCCGCCCTAATTCTGTGCCGTAACTGGACACGAAACAAACAAATAAGAACAAGACAAATATATTAAGAAAGTCCATATACAAATACATAATACATAGTAACTCATTCCCTGCCCCACCTGGGCAGGAGAAAAAGATGAATGTGTAAAAAAAGAGGGGAAAAAGTGTCCCGCCGAAATAAAGCCACAGTCAATATTAGTATGTATTGGTAACTACCGACATTCGAGCTGCTGCAGGTCAACATTTTTATGATGTCAGGAAGTTGTCAAATACTTATTCTGAGCCAGTCGGAATTTCTGCAGACTTTAGAAGGCTGAATTTTTTATTTTTCCTTCAGTATTGGAATGGGAATGAAAACCCACCTATCAAAGTTCGAAAAAGGACAAATAACAACTTTTAAGGAAAAGGTCTTTCACATAGACTAATATCTAAGCAAATCAAACGATCTAAAACAGTAACAAACAATTTTGTAAATCAGGGAAATACGTACGGGTATAAAAAAAAGTGGTGTACATGCAGAAAAATGACTTCCAGGCAGAAAAGAGAAGTTTTGCGTCGTCTTCACGAGGTGGTATTTCCCTAAAACAGTTGACAAACGAAGATAACATCCCTGTGACAGAATCAACCTTGAAACGAATTGAAAAACGTATAGGCATCTTGCAACACAAGAAAAGGAAACAGCTGCCCATGTTGAAAGTTATCCACATGCAATGGAAAGTCTTAGATTTTACTGTACAGCATTTTTCAGATATTTAACGCTTCAATACATGGAATATGGATTAACAATATTAATGATAACTGAAACATTTACATACAAGAAATAGAGATTCATTAAAAAATTAAATATCGCACCCTGCGGCACTTCTATAAAAATGAAGATTATAAACATGAAAAGAAAAGTTAAGATAAATATTTTTGGCTTGAACTCCTCGTACGAGACCAATTTTTAACCAAAATTGACGTAAAAATCAATGTTTTGTAGAAATTCACTCAGGCCGTGGCGGGCTCGGGCCGAGATTTTAACTTTTATACCGGGCTGGGCCGGGCCAATAATTTTTTTGCTACGGGCCGGGCCGGGCTCGGGGCGAACTTTTAACTTTTTTACCGGGCCGGGCCAATATTTTTTTTTGTACGGGCCGGGCCGAATTTTTTTTCTCTGAGTCAGGCCGGGCCCGGGCCTGGAAATGTCGGCCCGTGCAGACCTCTACTACAAGTCTTTTCTTTTATGTACAGTTTGGCCGAATATTCGGTTTCATTTTTGTTTTCAGCCCAAAATCTTAGTTTCGGCGAAAGTACTGGCGAATATTCGATATTACTATAACTGCCCTTCCCTAGCCTCCCCCAAACGGCACCCCCATCTGTTGAGCCGCACATAGTATGTATTCACATACAAGGGGATAAATTTAGAAGGTATTACTAATCGTTATTTTTAAATTAAATTATTTTTTAATAATTTTTTATGTTTATAGCACCTTATATTGAATTATTTTTGTTTCAATCAAATTATTTTTTAATTAATAATTATGTACTGCTGTTTCTACTCAAAACATTATTCAGATAACATGCATATATGTATGTTTATGTTAATTACTTTGAATTTATTTTTAAAACAGTTTCGCTTTCGTTTTCGGTCGAAACTAGGGAGGTAAACGAAATTTGGTTTCTGTCGAACACTATTTTTATGTTTGTAAATGAACAGAATTTTTCGCATTATTTAACGTTAAAAAATATTTCTTTGAGAACCGCTTTACGGATTTACCACGTAATCATAACTTATAAATTTCAGAAAATCGAGTTTTATTTTAGCGGCTTTATCCACGGAAAACTTCTTTATGTGGCCAAAATCTGGAATAGACGATTCTATGTAAGTAAAAAAAAAAAAATACAATAGGCATTATATTATAATTATAACATAAAATTTAAACTAATAAAAATTTTCTCAAAATTGCATTTTTAAATTGTTGACTACGACACGATTACTTTAATAATAATGAATTGTTTTACTTTTGTCAGCTTTTTTTCTTATATAATTATGCAGTGCATTAAGGACTTTTTTTTAATCATCACAAATCAGTATTTTTCTACGGTAAAAGTTGAATACCCTCTTCAAATAATCAGCATTAAAAAATAAAATAAAATAAAATAATAAAAAAAAAAGCTTTTCGTAATTTCCACTCTTTGTCCCGTCTAGTCACTAAAATAAATCATATTTAATTAAAAATTACTGTATATTTTAATTTCAGATAAGCTAAATTTAAACTACAATGTTCGCCGCAACTCACACGCACAAAAAACGCACCAGAAAAGAGGCAATAATTTCAAATATATTTACATTTTTCAAAAGTAATATGTATAAAAATTATATTTAAGCATTGTATTACAAAATAAAAAACAAAGTCAAAGAAAATAGAAATACTTGAGGGGGCTCGTCACTCAACTTCCAAATTCTCCTCCGTAATGCTAAGTCTATAAACTTTTGATGCATTCGTATATTTAAAATATCTTCTCGGAAAATTCACATTTTTAGCATCTTTTTTTCTGTGAATTCTTAAAATTTTAACACTTGACACACTCGTAAGATTTTAACATTTCTTATAAAATTAAGTCTATACCTTAGAAATATCTTGAGAACTAAGAAAAAAAAGAAACTTTTAGGAAGTGTACACAAAAAATAGAAGTTAAAAATATTAATTTCCCGAGGAGATATTTCAAATATATGAATCTATCCAATGTCCATAGACTTTACATTAGTGAGGAGAAATCGGAAGCTGGGTGACCAACCCCATTAATTGCTTAATGTGGAAAAAAAATTAAAAGAAGAAGAAGAATCTTGTGTCGTGCGTTAATTAGTATTACATGGGAAAATACCTTCAGCAGAAAGATATTGAGCACCAGAAATCTCAGAATACAGTATAATCAATAAAAAGTGTCACATCTGGTATTACTACAGAAACCATTGGGTGTCTATAGAACCCATTATCTAGTTAACTCGAAACCCCGCAGAAATGGTAATTTGTCTTCTTAGGAACAAGATCCCATCCCACGTTATTGACTAACAGCATTGAAAACTGAACACAAACTGCACTTCTCTTTACTTATATTCACCCATTCTTTTGTAAAACATCTTTTACAGTTTTAGTGGTTTGTCTATTTATTTTCATTACATGTGTATTTTTCAATTTATAAATCGAGGTAGTGTTTGAAGTTTAAAGCGGTTAAGCAGATCCGGTTTAAAAAGAACGTTTTTAGATATTGGCATTTTCGGATGCTAAAAGTATAATCGAATTTTTAAATATATATGAAAAATTAACGTTTTCTTTTTTCGAAAGCAAAATTTACATAAGTTTCCATTGCAAAATCTTGTGAAGAATTAGTCTTGACGGTCTAACACTTATATTATCATTAGGAAACTATGGAATGCTCCACTTTAGTAGAACAAGAGTATCAATTTATGTGTCTGTTTGTGAAGAGTGAACGTGTATGTAAGTATGTGTGTGCGTGTTTGTGGGGGGAGGGGGGGAGGTTGCTATTACAAAAACACGATAATAGTTTTTTGAAAGTTATTTTTACAGAGGCACTTGAAAAGTCTGACCAAGTGACCAAGGGCACCATGATTACAAAAACACGATATTAGTTTTTTAGAACTTATTTTTACAGAGGCGCTTAAAAAATCTGACCAAGAATGGCGTGATGACAAAAGCACGATAGTAATTTTTTGAAAGTTATTTATACAGAGGCGTTGAAAAAAAATTTGACGAAGGGCGCCATGACTACTAAAACAAGATATTAGTTTTTAGAAATTGATTTTTCCACAGGTGCTGAAAAAAAAATTGACCAAGGGCGTCATGATTACAAAAACACGATGTTAGTTTTTTCAAAGTTATTTTTACAGAGGCGCTGAAGAAATCTGACCAAGGGCACCACCATAATTTCAAAAACACGATTTAGTTTTTTGAAATTTATTTTTACAGAAGTGCTGAAAAAAAAATCTGACCAAGGCCGCCATGATTACAAAAACACAATAATAGCTTTTTGAAACGCATCTTTAAGGAGGCGCTGAAAAATATCTGACCAAGGGCGCATGATTAGAAAAACACGATAATAGCTTTTTGAAAGGCATTTTTACAGAGGCGCTGAAAAAATCTGACCAAGGACGCCTTGATTACAAAAACACGATATAGTTTTCTGAAAAGCAGTTTTACAGAGGCGCTGAAAAAAATCTGACCAAGGGCGCATGATTAGAAAAACACGATAATAGCTTTTTGAAAGGCATTTTTACAGAGGCGCTGAAAAATATCTGACCAAGGGTGCCATGATTAGAAAAACACGATGTTAGTTTTTTGAAAGTTATTTTTACAGAGGCGCTGAAGAAATCTGACCAAGGGCACCATAATTTCAAAAACACGATTTAGTTTTTTGAAATTTATTTTTACAGAGTTGCCGAAAAAAAATCTGACCAAGGGCGTCATGATTACAAAAACACGATAATAGCTTTTTGAAACGCATCTTTACAGAGGCGCTGAAAAATATCTGACCAAGGGCGCCATGATTAAAAAACACGATATTAGTTATTTTTTTTGCCTTATTTTAACAGAGGCGCTGAAAAAATCTGACCAAGGACGCCATGATTACAAAAACACGATATAGTTTTCTGAAAAGCAGGTTTACAGAGGCGCTGAAAAAAATCTGATCAAGGGCGCATGATTAGAAAAACACGATAATAGCTTTTTGAAAGGCATTTTTACAAAGGTGCTGAAAAATATCTGACCAAGGGTGCATGATTAGAAAAACACGATAATAACTTTTTGAAAGGCATTTTTACAGAGGCGCTGAAAAATATCTGACCAAGGGCACATGATTAGAAAAACACGATAATAACTTTTTGAAAGGCATTTTTAAAGAGGCACTGAAAAATATCTGACCAAGGGCGCCATGATTACAAAAACACGATATTAGTTTTTTGAAAGTTATTTTTACAGAAACGCTTTAAAAAATCAGAACAAGGGCGTCATGATTACCAAAGCCGCCTCTGACAATGGGACCAAATGAAATAAAAATAAAAATATGCTGTCTTAAATTGTCATTCCCTTTTTATTCTTGTCTTTCGTACTTTTACAAAAAGCAGAAATATCAAACTACCGGCCAGCAACCCCGGACGCTTAATATTTGACAGAAAATATGCTAAATACGTTATTAATACTAATATTAATTTATGTGGAAGTTACTATTCTTCGGGGTACTGAATAAAATCTGGACCAGGGCGGCATGACTATCAAATTCTCTGCCAATGAATCCATTTAAAATGAGAATATGTTTCTTATACAGTGTTTCGTCGCTTATACTTGCACAAAGGACAGAAATACAAAAATACCTGACAACACCAGGGTCGCTAAATACTTAGACGCAGAAAATATGCAAACATATTAGACGCAGACTTATTAGAAGCATTCTTAGAGCAGAACTTATTTAGGCGTATATCTAAATAAGTTAATACATAATATTATTTTTCTTAGAATTTATCTTTAGTACAAGCTTTGAAACAAAGTCTGGTCCAGGATACCATGTGTAATAATGGCATATCTGATTGTCGATAACTTCTGTTATCTCGAAATTGGGTTATCTAATTGTCTTTGATCACACATAGTTTGCTTATGCTATACTTTAAAAAATAAAAAGCATTACTTTTTAATTTTCCAAATGAAAATTTTTGAAAATTTTATGCCTTTCAGAATACACAACTTTAAGCGTGCTTAAAAAAAAAAAAAAAAAAAAAAAAAAAAAAAAAAGTCGATGGGCGCACCGGGCATTTGCCTCGTTGCCCGGTGGGCCAGTACGACCCTGAATAAAAATTAAAATGCCGTTATGCAAACGAGATATTAGATAAATTCCTCTCTTTAGGATTAGCATTAGTTCGCGACTGTCTTCGCCGGCAGGGATAGGAGAGCCTTAAGAAACTAAACGGTTTCCCATTTTTTATTCATAGGAAGAATGTATTGGAATAGGAGTTTTTTCGATTTCTGGTTTGCGATGGATTTACACTTTTACTACTACTTCCAAATAGTAATCATCATCATGTTCAATCTTAGAATTTGGAATAATTTCCCGCAATTAAATATGACAGAGATTACTACATTTAAATAGTGGTACTCAAATACTTTGTATCTAATTTGTCTGTTTGCTTCTGTTTGTCTGTCTGCTTATCACCTGTCTGTGTATTACATAAATTTTGTACCCCTTTAATTCTAAAAAATATTTACTCACAATACATTCTTTAATATTATTCTAATTTAAATAGAACAATTACACGCCAACAATTAGTAATATGAATTATTTAGATTTTCTTTGAACTTAACACGGGCTTACAGCGTTTCGTAAATAATTAAAAAAGAGCACAACAACGTTCTCCATTGGTTATTCAAATTCAAAATCATATCGAGATATGTACTTTTAGTTAAGAGATTGAAATTTGAAATTTGGTGCGTTTTTACTCAATAGAAACTGATATACAAGCTATAAATAATATGCATTACAAAAACATAGCATAGCATCTATTAAAAGATAAAATCCAAAACTGAATCACCATAATTTTTCATAAACATCTGACATATTAAATTTTACATAAATCCATCTCACAAATACCGAGATATAAACATATAAAAAATCTTGATAAGCACAGAATAGCAGCGCAACCTGTTAGGCGATATACACCAAAATCTAATCAACACCAATTTATGTCAAAGTCTAGCTAAATATGAAATTTTATCCAATTATTGAGATAGAGCGGTTACCAAATTTGTGTAAAGCTCTCATATGCATTTTTCGAAAATTGCTAAACCGTATTTAGAACTTCCCATAATTTCTAAATCCACCAAATACGGAAGTCCGAAAATTTAGCGAATCCTATATTTTCTTCTTATAAATATAGATGAAAGTAAAAAACAAACAAACAAACAAAAAACAAACAAAAAAAAATCCCCAAAAAATCCCAGCAATTTTTCAAATGTTTTCACTAAATATTAGAAATTTTGAACTATCTGTTCGTGCACACACACTCACAAAAAAAATTCGATGCTTTAGGATTTATTGCCATTATTGTTTCATGTGAATTATAAAGGTGTTAATTTGTTTCAAACAGAATGAAATTGGTATATGTCACTGAGGCATAGCAGTCTCATCTGTCTTTTACCTGTACTTAGTATACATCAATGTAACTGAAAAATAATATTTGCAAATATTTATAGCTGTTTCACTGGACCACACAAAAAAAAAGGATTTGGATACATTATTTTCTATGGGCGATAATTATTGGAAATATGTTTTCAATTGTACTATGCTCGTTTTCTAGCTGAAGTAAATTTTAGTATACTAAAAGGTGCGAGTAAAATTTATAGTTCTTATATAGGACTGCACAAAATTATTTTGATTACATCACAATCTAAGATCATCTATTGCTTGATATGCTTTTCATATATTATATATATATGTATTTTTTAACTGTGCGAAATTTTTCTTTTGCCACAAAATCCTAAAAACAAATTTTCAGCCCATGCTCTTTTTTTGCTGTAAAGTTAGTTTTTTAGGTATATTGATAAATATAATATTTAGCACAGCCCAGAGATTTTTGGCAATTTTGGAAACAAAATTTAGCACCACACAGTTCCATACATCAAGCAACTGCGTTTCATTGCAGACGAATTATCTGTTTATGATGAAGTCATAAATTTTCTCAACAAAGGTAAAGTGTAAATGGGGGTGCGCATTAAGCAATTGAGTAATGAAGATTCTAGGTAAAGCTTGCATTCTTTATACAGCTAGAGTTGTTGTTAGTAAATTAAAGAAGAGAAATTTGAAGACTTCGTATTAATATTTTAACAATAAAAAATGCTTCATAATTTATGCGTTATGTTTTATTTTTTGGCGACAATGTCCTATTTCTTTCACTGCGGATTTTTCAGTTGTCACCAGAAATGTGTAAGATACTTTTGGTCACCAGCCAAAAAATCGGTTGATATTTTTATCGAACATACATCGCCTAAACTGAAATTTTTATATCTTCGAATAAAGAGAAAATGTACTTTCGAACGAAGTTCTTTTGAAAGATGTAACTCCATTTAGTGATTTTTTATGACTTTTAAAACAATTATCAAGCATTTGATTGTTTTAAAACTCTGTCTCAACAGTGTGGATTTGTTTGCTCCAATAATGCAATGAAACTTGTGGCAGGGTTGCCAAACTTGGAAACGGACTTACCACAGCAAATATATATATAAAAACCATATTAAATACAAGATACCGCACTTTGGCGCTACATTAAATGTTGCCAATGAAAAGACACATTTTCGTTTTATGTAGCAAATACAGTATGATCCCAAAATTCTGGCATTCAAAAATCCAGCATCAAAGTTATTTTCCCCTCTTTTTTTACACTTCGAACTTATGGCAGAAAGAAAAATAGTAATTGTTTACAAATTAAGAACTTTGAGTTCGAAAGTAAAAGTGCGAAAAATAATTAACTGATAAAGAAGAATATGTGTTTTCTTTATATGTCAGACCCGAATAGTTCATTGAACAATAGGAAGGCCAAGAAAACTTGGAGTTGGGAATATATGGCCGCAATAGAACCGCCAATAACGCTAGTAGCAGCTCAAAGGACGAGATCGAGGAACAGACAGAAGAAAAGGTATCACTTAAAAATGCATAAATTTAAGTGGAGAATTAGTAACCTCTTTAGGAAAACAAAACTGTATTTCAAAAATAGGTAATATTTGCTCGTATAAAATAGAAGAAAAACTTGTTAAAAAACGGGCAAAAAAAAAAAAAAAAAAAAAAAAAAAAAAAAAAAAAAAAAAAGAATATAACATTAACGATTACACGAGAAGGAAATGATTTTACTGTTTATTAGATTTTTTTAAATTATTATTTGAAACATAGAAAATGTCAATTAAAGTAAGAGTGCTTTAACTATTTACTTTTCTCTCGTTTTTTTCGTCACATAATTATTACCCGGTTATGAATTAAATTATGAATAAAGTCGCCATTAGGAATTTCAGAAGTACTTTTGATATTCCTTCAGAAATCCAGAATTTTCAAAAATTCGGCTTAGTCTCGTTCCCGACGATGCCGGATTTTTGAGGTTATACTGTATAATTAATATCCAGTTAAATGATGTTGGTAAAAAGTACGTTGCGTCAGAAGGTGTTTGGTATTATTTTTCTTTGTCTTTTTTTGCTAAAGGTAACTTTTTTTCTCGAAGATCCTATATTTTGCTTCTCATTTTAGCATAGCCTACGTGAATTCTGAACGATAGTAACTAATACTTTAGTGATAGCTGTGTCTGTACGCTCGTATTATTATTCTTTAATATATCGGTTTCCTTGTAGCTGATGTTGTAATCTTGTACCCTTTCCCTTGATATTCCCGAAACAGCACATGTATTTTGCTGTTCCGTACAAAAAAAAAAAAAAAAAAAATAATAAATAAATAAATAAATAAATAAATAAATAAATAAAAAATAAAAAGTGACAATATAAATATGCAATTGTAAATAAATAAATAAAAATTAACTTTGTGCTATGCTGTTAGATCAGATAGAGTCTGATCAAACTTTCCGATTTAGATAAACTCGTTATATCCATGTTTTGGCTATTTTTCTTGAATGCATCTATAGTACAATAAACTTTTTTGAAATCTGTGCATGTATGCAAAAGCTATAGTATGGTTCAGCGCACACGCGCACACTTAGAACATAGTGATATTTCTATAATAGCACACTGATGTCGAATATGGTAAAACTATTCACATGCCGAAAAGTTAACAATTTTATATTTTGTAACATTAATAAGTATAAAAGTATCATCGAATAACAATAATAAAAATTATATTCCGACAATACTAAGCGATATTTTAACAGACCGTTTCATTATGTGAGAAAATAACAAATCTTAGATATTTTTCTGCGAGAAATATGATTCTACAAATTTTCCGAGAAATTTCAGCTTTCATGAAACTCATTATTAATCCCTTTTAAAGAATTCATCCAAGCAACTGATGAAGGATGAATAAAAGTTATCGGATTCGCTAATTTTAACACAAGAACCCCGAGAAAGTTAGGGGGATCAATTACAAAGAGGATATTTGAACTGAAGGAACAAAAGAGATTAAAATTTCGCAAGAGAATGCAATCGATTTTAAAAGTCTGCAAGAACTAAGCTGAGATTAATAAATGCCTTTACGAAAAGGGATTAGAATTCATAATTTGAAAAATTCAGAAGAGTTTGGAGGCATTGACAAAAAATATAAATTTAGAATAGCATTTTTGAACTCTGCCGATAATAGGTGCGACAAACATTCTTTTAAACTCCAATGTCATGTTTGTCATGTATGCGACAAATAAACTTAGATTATGAAACGTCTTTAAAATGAAGAGGAATTAGAATTCATAATTAGAAAAATTCTGAAGAGTATGCAACAAATAAGCTGAGATTGAGAAAGTTTTTTTTAAAAAAGGGGGATTAGAATTCACACTTCGCTAAATTCAGAAGAGTTTGGAGACATTGACAGAAAATATAAATTTAGAATAGCATTTTTGAACTCTGCCGAAAATAGGTGCGATAAACATTCTTTTAAACTCCAATATCATGTTTTTCATGTATGCAACAAATGAGTTGAAATTGATAAATTTCTTAAAAAAGAGATTAGAATTCATAATTTGAAAAATTCAGAAAATTTTGAAATCATTGACAGAAAATATAAATTTAGAATAGCATTTTTGAACTCTGCCGATAATAGGTGGGATAAACATTCTTTCTCCAATGTCGTGTTTTTCATGTATGCAACAAATAAGCTAAGATTATGAAACGTCTTTAAAAAGAAGAGGAAATAGAATTCATAATTTGAAAATTTCAGAAGGGTTTAGAGTCATTGACAGAAAATACAAATTTAGAATAACACTTTTGAACTCTGCCGATAATAGGTGCGATAAAAAGCCTTTCTCTAGTGTCATGTTTTTCATGTATGCAACAAATAAGCTGAGATTAAGAAAGGTTTTTTTTAAAAAGGGGGATTAGAATTCACACTTCGCAAA
Source organism: Maratus speciosus (assembly GCA_963932465.1). Lineage (NCBI taxonomy): Eukaryota > Metazoa > Arthropoda > Arachnida > Araneae > Salticidae > Maratus > Maratus speciosus. The sequence continues at coordinate 437,331,940 of OZ010788.1, forward strand.
ATTCAGAAGAGTTTGGAGACGTTGACAGAAAATATAAATTTAGAATAGCATTTTTGAACTCTGCCGATAATAGGTGCGATAAACATTCTTTTAAACTCCAATGTCGTGTTTTTCATGTATACAACAAATAAGTTGAGATTTAGAAATGTCTTTAAAAAAGGGGATTAGAATTTATAATTTGAAAAATCCAGAAGAGTTTGGAGGCATTGACAAAAAATATAAATTTAAAATAGCATTTTTGAACTCTGCCGATATTAGGTGCGATAAACATTCTTTTAAACTCCAACTTCGGGTTGTTCATGTATGCAACAAATAAACTGAGAATAAGAAATGTCTTTAAAAAAAGGGATTAGAATTCATATTTTGAAAAATTGAGAAGATTTTGAAGTCATTGACAGAAATTATAAATTTAGAATAGCATTTTTTAACTCTGCCTATAATAGGAGCGATAAACATTCTTTTAAACTACAATGTCATGTTTTTCATGTATGCAACAAATGAGTTGAAATTGATAAATTTCTTAAAAAAGAGATTAGAATTCATAATTTGAAAAATTCAGAAAATTTTGAAATCATTGACAGAAAATATAAATTTAGAATAGCACTTTTGAACTCTGCCGATAATAGGTGGGATAAACATTCTTTCTCCAATGTCGTGTTTTTCATGTATGCAACAAATAAGCTAAGATTATGAAACGTCTTTAAAAAGAAGAGGAAATAGAATTCATAATTTGAAAATTTCAGAAGGGTTTAGAGTCATTGACAGAAAATACAAATTTAGAATAACACTTTTGAACTCTGCCGATAATAGGTGCGATAAAAAGCCTTTCTCTAGTGTCATGTTTTTCATGTATGCAACAAATAAGCTGAGATTAAGAAAGGTTTTTTTTAAAAAGGGGGATTAGAATTCACACTTCGCAAAATTCAGAAGAGTTTGGAGACGTTGACAGAAAATATAAATTTAGAATAGCATTTTTGAACTCTGCCGATAATAGGTGCGATAAACATTCTTTTAAACTCCAATGTCGTGTTTTTCATGTATACAACAAATAAGTTGAGATTTAGAAATGTCTTTAAAAAAGGGGATTAGAATTTATAATTTGAAAAATCCAGAAGAGTTTGGAGGCATTGACAAAAAATATAAATTTAAAATAGCATTTTTGAACTCTGCCGATATTAGGTGCGATAAACATTCTTTTAAACTCCAACTTCGGGTTGTTCATGTATGCAACAAATAAACTGAGAATAAGAAATGTCTTTAAAAAAAGGGATTAGAATTCATATTTTGAAAAATTGAGAAGATTTTGAAGTCATTGACAGAAATTATAAATTTAGAATAGCATTTTTTAACTCTGCCTATAATAGGAGCGATAAACATTCTTTTAAACTCCAATGTCATGTTTTTCATGTATGCAACAAATAGGCGTAGATTATGAAACGTCTTTAAAAAGGAAGAGGAATTAGAATCCATAATTTAAAAAATTCTGAAGAGTCTGGAGTCAATGACAGAAAATACAAATTTAGAATAACACTTTTGAATTCTGCCGATAATAGGTAGGTGCGATAAAAATTCTTTCTCCAGTGTCACGTTTTCATGTATGCAACAAATAAGCTGAGATTGAGAAAGGTTTTTTTTAAAAAGGGGGATTAGGATTCACACTTCGCAAAATTCAGAAGAGTTTGGAGACACTGACAGAAAATATAAATTTAGAATAGCATTTTTGAACGCTGCCGATAGTAGGTGCGATAAACATTCTTTTAAACTCTAATATCATGTTTTTCATGTATGCAACAAATGATTTGAGATTAATAAATGCCTTAAAATGGGATTAGAATTCATAATTTGAAAAATTCAGAAAATTTTGGAATCATTGACAGAAAATATAAATTTAGAATAGCATTTTGGAACTCTGCCGATAATAGGTACGATAAACATTCTTTCTCCAATGTCGTGTTTATCATGTATACAACAAATAAGTTGAGATTTAGAAATGTCTTTAAAAAAAGGGATTAGAATTTATAATTTGAAAAATTCAGAAGAGTTTGGAGGCATTGACAAAAAATATAAATTTAGAATAGCATTTTTGAACTCTGCCGATATTAGGTGCGATAAACATTCTTTTAAACTCCAACTTCGGGTTGTTCATGTATGCAACAAATAAACTGAGAATAAGAAATGTCTTTAAAAAAAAAGGATTAGAAATCATATTTTGAAAAATTGAGAAGATTTTGAAGTCATTGACAGAAATTATAAATTTAGAATAGCATTTTTGAACTCTGCCTATAATGTTAGCGATAAACATTCTTTTAAACTCCAATGTCATGCTTTTCATGTATGCAACAAATAAGCTTATATTATGAAACGTCTTTAAAAGGGAAGAGGAATTAGAATCCATAATTTGAAAAATTCTGAAGAGTCTGGAGTCATTGACAGAAAATACGAATTTAGAATAACACTTTTGAATTCTGCCGATAATAGGTAGGTGCGATAAAAAGTCTTTCTCCAGTATCATGTTTTTCATGTCTGCAAAAATAAGCTGAGATTGAGAAAGGTTTTTTTTTTTAAAAAAGGGGGATTAGAATTCACACTTCGCAAAATTCAGAAGAATTTGGAGACATTGACAGAAAATATAAATTTAGAATAGCATTTTTGAACTCTGCCGATAATAGGTGCGATAAACATTCTTTTAAACTCTAATATCATGTTTTTTATGTATGCAACAAATGATTTGAGATTAATAAATGTCTTAAAAAAGGTATTATAATTCATAATTTGAAAAATTCAGAAAATTTTGGAATCATTGACAGAAAATATAAATTTAGAATAGCATTTTTGAACTCTGCCGATGGTAGGTGCGATAAAAATTCTTTCTCCAATGTCGTGTTTTTCATGTATACAACAAATAAGTTGAGATTTAGAAATGCCTTTAAAAAAAGGGATTAGAATTTATAATTTGAAAAATTCAAAAGATTTTGGAGTCATTGACAAAAATTATAAATTTAGAATAGCATTTTTGAACTCTGCCAATAATAGGTGCGGTAAACATTCTTTTAAACTCCAATGTCATGTTTTTCATGTATGCAACAAATAAGCTGAGATTAAGACACTTTTTTTAAAAAGGGGGTATTAGAATTCATGGTTTGAAAAATTGAGAAGATTTTGGAGTCATTGACAGAAAATATAAATTTAGAATAGGATTTTTGAACTCTGCCGATAATAGGTGCCGATAATAATAAACGTTCTTTTGAACGCCAATGTCGTGTTCTTCTTAACCTTAAGATTTTATATAAGGATAAAAATTTGTGAAGAAAATAACAGTTAGATGCAATTTATAACATAGCGTTTTTTAAATGATCAAAATGACACAGTGAGGCTCATATACTACGAATCAAAATTTTCATTGAAATGAATTGACACGTTATGTAAACATTTGTTTATTTTAACCATGACATTTACATGCTATTAAGATGAAACGTTCTAATCTAATCATTAATTTTCTTAATCCGTTCGTTTCCATGGATATTAATAGAGGTATTACGAATGTCTTAAATAATTGGTAATATAGAGATTGCATTAAAAATTTTGCCCTACGAAAAATTATGTGTAATGGGAAATGTGTATTGGACAAATGTGTCAAAGTGTAATTTAAGGTTACTGTTATGAGAGTAACAGCATGTTAGCAGTTTATTTTTTTTAATTAAAATTAATTAAATTTAGATTTTTAGAATATAATTAATTTTAAGGTTTAGTTGTTTAGTATTTGAAGAATAAATTTGTATTTTAAGCTTAAATTATGATCAGGCATGTTCTCTTTCAAAAATGTGGAGGGAGAATTTGTTACTTTATTTTTATTTCTTCAGGAGAAAAACTATTCGTTTGTGATGCTATTTTTAAAATTCAATAAAAATCACCCCATGAAAATTACTTTTTAAATTCTTTTTTGATACGTTCAAACATAGTTGAAAATGATTTTATGACTTTGGATTGTCTGTGCGCCTGTCCGTGCTCTAACTCAGATATATAGACTCGGATTGAAATGCAATTGTGATATTTTATTGAGATTTACTATTAATATTATGCATATTACTAGGTAGCATCTATAGTTCAATACAGAGACACTCAAAAGAAATCTGTTACATTATGGTCGATGGGAGAAAATCGTTTGCAGTATATTTTAATAGTGTTAGGATATTTAAAGCATATAAAAATTGATATACATCACAAAGATGCACTGGAATATGCTTACTTTAGAATGTGGTGTGTTAAAAAGCATTTATTGTTTAGCTACAGGGACACATAAAATAATGCTGCTACACTACTGTCTATGAGAGAGAATTTCTGTTGCCGTCTTTTCAGCTGTGGTATGCGTTTTTAACTATTTTGTTTGCAAAAAAAGTTACTGCACGAGTAGGGCTTTCATTTCATTTGTTTACTTAGATATAATCTTTCACATTATTAAATGGTGCACGGGTTCGAAGCCTCGGATACGACATGGATGTAATTGTGAGTGTCCATTTGTAGCGATATAAATATGTAATAGAAAAAGGAAATAAAAATTATTATCGCTTGTGTTTATTTCTATGTATAATAAGAATAATTTGAGGCAAAAGCCATAGTTGTTATAGGCCCCAAAGAAAATCTCCATTATGGTGGTATTTAAGGTCAATGTCAATTAAACGGTGGAAGTTTCGTCATAGTATTCTGAATGTGTTGGAAAGTGTTTCATTATCTATGCTTGATGTATGATTTTTCTTTATGATTTTTCTTTTTTTGTTCACATTTGCCGAAAGGATAATTCTGTATGGGATTTTAACTTTAAGTCTGTATGAGAATAATTTCATGCTGAAATCATTTAATGTAACAAAATAGCCCCACTTTTGCTCTTCGAGAGGGTTAGTAGAAATAATTATAAATTCAAAAACATTAAAAAAATATATTAACTCGTAAAAGTGTAGAAATATGGATTAATTGATTTAATTGGGAATTTTGCCAAATTAGCCAGCTATCGCATAGTTGGCTTCATACATAGTAACTTATCTTTTCGCCAAGTTGGGTATAATTTGGACCTATTATGATAACCATTAGTACTTTTCAACAAATGCTCATTGTTGAAGCTGATACGGATATCTCCGTAAGAAATCAAACTATAATTGATTACACATTAAGTTTAAGTAGTGTTAACCTTAGTAGTGTTAGTTTTATCTTAAGAATCATTTTTGCAATGTCTTTCGAAAACTGAGGGCACTTGAGAGAAGGTCCTCAATTTTCACCCCCGTTAGGTGTCAAATTTTGAAAAATATCGAAATACGTGTTTACTAATTTTAGTTATATTACAGGCATGCCAAGTTTCAAGATTTTATTTTCATTGGTTTATCAGATATGGTGATATTTTTAGCTTTAAATTTGTCCCCGTTGCTTCCCTTAGGGATCGAATTTTTAAAAATCAAAATTTCAAAGGTCTATGTCAACACAAAGGGTGTGAAAAATGAGTAACATGATTTGACTGCAACATACAAATAGAATTTTAAGTTGATGCATGTAAAAAAAAAAAAAATCTAATGATCACTCTACCTTTATCAAGAAAGGTTTATTGAAAAGAAAGGAAAATTCACTTTATTAAGTATAAAGATTGAAGTTTGATCTTTTTGGCCCAAATAATAGTTCAGAGGGGAAATAAAAAATAAGTTGTACTTTGTTCAGAAACTGAGCACGTAGCTATAAACTGAGCAGACAGTCTGAAATAACTCAGTTTAGTGAAAATGGCCATATACTCCACTGTATTATTTAAGTATGATGTAAAACAAATTAAATAAGACCTTTAGCAATAAAGATATGTAATAAACCGACTATGCTCATTTATTTTTTAGATCATAATCATAAAAAATGTAGCAGGGTATAACATAGCATATTGTTACTATACATACGAAAAAAAAAAGTTAAATTATAACCTTCGGAAATTAAAGTGAAGAAATATTACTGTCATTTACCATAATAAAACACAGCTAGTTCCTTGCCTGTAATGCCAAAAAGAACAAAATGCATACACAATATCGGAAAAATTTAGTTTTACGTAAAAATATCCCTATGCGTTCAAGGAATATAATAGAAAAATATAAATTTATTTCCTTTAATATGTGTACATAATCTCCTAAATTATGACAATTAATGAAAAGAAATATATATGTAGCAACAAACCTATTTTATATAATACGTGTTAGTATCATGGAAATAATATTTTGTCGGATTCTTCTTAATTTAAACTTCTGAGATTACTAGGAGTGAGTTAATAACAAATTTACTGGGCTCCTAGTTAAACTCAAGAAAAAATACTTCTTTTTTTTTTCACATACATTCGAAATATAAAACGATTTCAAAATATTAAACTTCAGTAGTCATGATATTGTTTTATTTAAAAGACAAAATCAATTGTAAACGGTCAATTTTTGAATTAGGAAATATACAGGGTGTCCATAATTAAGCGACTCTATTTTAAAGTTGTCCACAGACGGAATCATTGTTCAGAATATTGTGAAATGTTATGGAAAACAGAATAAAGGTATTGGAATTTTTTTTAGCGAAATAAAATTTGTTCAAAATTTTGCCGTCAGAGGGTGTTTTTAACGAAATTCACATTTAGATAGTTTACGATATTTTACAAATTTTATTACTACCAAGCATGTTCCATATGACGGTCATCATTGTCAGTGAACCATCTGAAATTGTAAGATAGCATGTCCCACAGTTCACCGCAGTTTATTCTAGGAAATGCTAAGAACATGTCGTGAAATGCTGTCTTTAAGATGAGGTAAAGTTAATAAATAAAATTTCTAAGCTATCGTAAATGTATGCTAAATAAATAATTCATTAAAGTCCACTGGTGGCGAAATTTTGAACTTTTTTTTCGCTTAAACAAATTCCAATACTTTTATTATGTCTTTTACAAAATTTCACAACTTTATGCAGTTTCGCTGTAGACAACTTTAAAGTAGGGCGTTTATTTATGGACCCCCTGTATATATTATTTCTAAGTTTGGAAAACAGAAATGCTTAGAGCGAAGATTTTTGAATTACGTAATATTTAGGAATATTTTACTTTTTGATTTCTTACTGAAGATGCATTAAATCTAATTAGGATTGGGTGTTAATAGTAATTATGCTTATAATTTTTAATGGCACTCGCTTGGGTTTGTTATGCAAATTTCAATAGAAATTTATTATTCACACAATTGTTAAAAATTCTTTTTAATATAGGAGATGGCGCGGGCGATAAATTAAATGCAAAGTGTCTTCCGGCACTAAAAACGCGTCTTTATATTTTTATTGTCAGAAAGTCCTGAAAATTCATAAAATGAAAGTATGATAACTTGGTATGTTTTTGTCGTAAAAACAGAGAATTTTTTTTTGTTCTTAGCCACAGGGTAAAATGCTTCTAAGATGTATGTAGCCCTATGTAAACAAATGCTATATTCACCATTATCTCAATTTTGAATACCCGGCATATTATAAAAATAATATACTAAAAAACAGAAACTAATTTGGGACGGATGGAGTATTAAAAAACAGAAATGAAATCGAAAGGTCGATTCTTCGCTTCCTTGGATGCGTAAATTGGTTTCTGGGCATGTGCCAATGCTTTTTCCCTCTCGAAAGGACAAAGATGAATACATTAATGAGAGTTCAATGCGAGTTTTAATTAATAACTCAGCTAATTATTAGAAATTAAAAATTTTGAATCTTAGGTGCACCCAGAGAGGCCTTGGATTAACCTTACACAAATTTTCAGCTTTGTACGTGTGGTAGATTTTGCTATTATAAAAATAATATAATATCTGTGCATAGTGTGCAACGTAGAACAAATATATTTAATGAAAATGCATGTTTCGATGGAAAATTTAAAAATTACTTCAAATTTGAGTATCTAATTACACCATCGATTTGAAGAAGGATTCAGCTTTAAGAGCATGTTTTTGGTTTGTAGGTACCTGTAAAATTGATTCCTGGAGGGTCGTTGCCATAAGGAGGAAAGACGTTTTTTGGAAAAAGGACTCTTTTTGAAATTATTTTCAAATAGTCAACTGCGATACTTTTTTGAACTGATTGCGGCATTTGAGACGAAAGTGTAGGATCTTTCGGATTATGTCTTCCAATTTTAACTGTACCGAAACTGTTTGGTCGATTTAGTTAACAAAACTAAATACTCCCTCTATCCGAAGACTGGTGATCGAGTCCTTACAAAATGGTGCCAATCTACTAAACTGCATCGAAAGTTATTTATGACTCCACCTACTTAAAATACAGCAACTAATGTGAGACAAAATTTTTGACCTAAATGTCGCAACTAATTTGGGACGGATGGAGTATTAAAAAACAGAAATGGAATCGAAAGGTCGGTTCTTCGCTACCTTGGATGTGTAAATTGGTTTCTGGCCACGCGCCAGCTCTTTTTCCCTCTTAGAAGGACAGAGATGAATTTTTAATGAGAGTTCATTGTGACTTTTAATTAATAACTCAGCTAATTATTAGAAATTTAAAATTCTGATTCTTTGATGCAGATGGAGAGGTCTTGGATTAACCTCACACAATTTTTCAGCTTTGTACGTGTGGTAAATTTTACAAGATATCGTAGACAGACATATACACACACACAGCGAGCGAAACGTTTTTTTTTTTTTTTTTTTTTTTTTTAGTATAGATAACATACACATGTGTATAAGCAAATACCCGTCTCGTTTTTTTAACATTCTTTTTTCGCTATTTACAACTTTGTATCTGGTAATAACTACATGAGACTCACATTATTCTGCGCGATCATCACATATATTGAAACTCTACTATATCTAAGCAAAACTTTAATTATTGTTTTATCAGGCACGATTATTTTTCTCTTTTTCTATTATATCTTGAAGCAAATATTCTGAATCAACATTTATTCTGATATTTGTTCAAAATTCAATAGATCATTTTTGTCTATTCAAGATATTTCTTTGAAGAATTGTTCTCTAGATAAAACAAATGGAAAGAATCTGACTTTCAAAATATGCCAATAATAGAAAATAAGAAGAAATATATTTTTTTCGGCATAATTTCCAGTAGAAATCTCGCTCTTTATTTTAAATTATTTCTTTAATATATCTTAGCCAGACTTTTTATTTCAGTAATATAACAATTTGAAGGATGTAAGTGAAAAATTTTTTAATATTATTTTTAGTTTAATTATTTGTTACTTTAGAAAAAACAGAGAATCCAACTCGGGCCTCCCGGTTTATAAAATACGAGTATAAGGGAAAACCCTTTTTTTATATTAATATATTTTTTTAGATTGCCCACTAATATCACTCGGAAGCATTTTTATTTGGAAAGTATCAATTTTGCATTCAAATAAAGTTTTGAAATTTATTAAAAGCGATGCTTTCGTATGAGTTAACAGCCGAAGGAATATCCAAAGATTTCGTGACTTACAGCAGTCTATTTTAATTCTGATCATGTCAGTTGTTTAAGCGCATAGTTAGATTACATGTTTTTTAAATTTCTGTTTACATATTTTTTTATTTCATTGATGAAATTTTAACTTCTTTATGGGATATCAGCCGAAAAAAAAATGCTGAATTATTTATATTAACTTAACTGCAAGCGGATTTATGTTTCATAATCGTCTGCAGGTGATAGAGATAGATTTAAATTAATCATGCTTGAAAATTATTTTTAAAATCATAAAAAATGAGTAATTTGCTACACAGGTTTTCATGTAAATTACAATACAGTTTTGAAATAAATTGCATTTCAAAGTTCATTTTTTCTCCCATTCAGTGGCGTAAACATTGAAAAAATGCAATGTTCAGAAATTTGAAAAATTACAGTAAAAGAGAAATTTAGTCGTCTGCTGTTGCCATCGTCAAAAAGACGTCAGCATTACGCACGGACACGTTTGTCTATTATATTACAGAAATTACAACAGGATTTAAATTCTTAATATCAATGGTGGACGCATATCATGCAGGATTCTTCCTTGATCACCACTTTTTGCTAACAGATAAAGTTATAATGTTTCCATTGTCACGTTTTCATTTGAATAATTTATTCCAAACTATAATTTAAAATCACTGTTTAGACAGTGGTTCCCAACGTGGGGCGTACGCCCTACAGGGGGGCAATTTCAGATTTGTTATGAATCCATTCTCTCTGTTTTTGTTTGTTTTGCTTTGCTTTTCCTCATTTCTTAATAAAAGCTATGTTGTAGACTTAAAATAGAAATAATACATGAAAATTTTAAAATACCTGAATAAAAATAATTTTTTCAAAAGTTACAACTTAAAAGTTCAAAAAAGAAATACTACCGGAATAATTATATGAAAATTTTTCTTGGCTATTTATATAATGTTTATATATTTAAAAATTTTTACATTTATTCTGGTTTTAGTATTATTTTAGTGTTAGACACCAGATTATTTTATTATTTATTGAAACTTGTATTTCTATTTACAATGCAATGTGTCACATGGAGAAACTTTTACACATGGGATTACTTAAGGGTATATCTAAAATTAATTATGTTGAACACTTTTAAACTAAAAAAATGTTTTAAATATCTTAATGATGTACTACTTTTATAAAATTAATAAGTCTTCAAATGAACATTACATAAGGAAATGGGTAAAAAGAAAACCTCTTATGGTTCTTGTGCAGATCACATACACAATATATAAACGTGCATACAACATGACATATGCATTTTAAAATTTAAAATGTGGTAACACATGGTGGCAAACTAACAATAATGGGAATAAGAAAGACCGCTTTAAAATAAAAATGTTATGAGGGGAAAGAAAAAAGGCTACTTAGAATGGATAAAGTTGCAAATCTGGAAATGCTACTTGCGAATTATGCTATTCATGCAGTCTCGGTGTTCAAAAAACTTCACCTGTTATTAAGGAAGTACAAAAATCAATTATAAAATGTGTCAATTTTATCAAATGTAAAGCAAAATGTGAGTTTGTTCAAGAATTTTCATGAAGATGAAAATGCTGACTGTATAACACTTTTGTGTCTGCAGAAAGTTGCCAAAGAACGACAAAATTTTTCTAGATGTAAATGCGAAGATATATGGCCTCATTCAAATTCATAGAATTGCGTTAAAATCATATTTATAACAAAAATGTGATTCTTTAGTACTTTTGAATGTGAACGGATTTATCATACTTAATTATCTCTTTTAGGTTTCTTCTTTGTGAATAACAGTTCATTTTTTATATAATAAAAATTATATGTTACAAAGGAGAGGAGTGTATATGTGTGTGTGTGGGGGGGGGGGGTGGGGGGGGGCATCATGAATTTAAGGATGCTCAGGTGGGGCGCGAGCAAAAAAAGGTTGGGAACCACTGGTTTAGACCATTTTAAAGGAAAATTTTCTTAAGATTTTAAGCACAGCCTTAATACTAGAGCTATGCATTGACCCAAAAATGACGTCTGTTGCAGGAAGATTTCTTCAGCGATTGTACATTCTCTGAATTTGAGTAATAATCTTTTTGAGCAGTATTTTTCGCTTCATTTAATCTAAAAAATATAGACGAAGATTACGCTTAAAAAATAATAGTATTAAAATGAAAGGTTGAAATCTTCAAAATTCACCACTAGGGGCGCCGCAATCACTCTCATGGGATATCGCACAGTCATTTAACTATGGTTACACTACACACTCATTCCACAATTTTAGGTCTATCCGTTCAAAAAGTATTTATTTGTTTGTACCCTTACACGCATGTATTTCGTCTTGGTCATGGATCCATTTTTGCATATTCTCAAATGAAGTGACAGAGAATTTTACCGAAAACATTTTAGACAGTGCTGGACGAAATTAGTTATGTTTTCGAAGATGAAATAGAGTCTGGGGAAAACTGAAATGGTAATGAATGGAAACTTGACAAAAATTATGATGGCACAAAACCCCTTATAAATGCATTCTGATTGCAGGAAAGAGGAAAAGGAGTAACTGATTTTAAACTAAATCTGAAATGGATTAAACAGTTTAGATTTTAATTAAACTAGGCAGTGGGCAATGGGAAATGGGCAATGGGTGACTTTGTAATAGGCAGTGTGTGACATATTAAACCTTAAATAACCTCCTTCGTCCCACTCTGCAATATAGGCGAACAATAATGGAGAGGCAAAAGAATTTTTAGTAGATATTTAAATCATTAAAGTATTTTAATATTAAGCCATTCCTTATGGAAGATAAAGGTCTTCTACAGATTAAAAAAAGTAAAAAACTCGAAAGATATTCTAACCAATTTTTATTCAGGTTACACTTCAAAATCTTGGAAAAATGATTAAGACTTCAATGAATTAATTTTGAGAAATATAACCTTAAACTTTGATCTATTGGTAAAGTTAAGCACCGTGATGTCTCTACAAAACTTACACATGATATAATTTGAAGTGACAGAAACAGGCTAAAATAAAAAATATCTTTCAAAGTGTCATGTGATATTTTCACATTGCGATTTTTGAAAATCTCATAATTAAAATATACAGCTAGTATTAAAAAGATATAAAAATTCTTACATTTTAATTACGCAAGTTATCAGCCATTAAAGAAAAATATTTATTTACATCTAAATATCAAGTGTTATTATCTCCAAACCCACCATCCAAAACAGAAGATGAAACATTAATTGACAGCTTAAAATGTTCGAGAGATTATGTAGTCTAAGGTTTTATCTTTCTTTCAATCATTTTTCCTTCTCTCTTAAGATTGCCATTAATGTTTAAAAGTGATTATTAAAACGATTTTTTGGTATTAACTTAAAGCTGTTCAAATTTTTCCTGTCAGAAAAAATATTAATATTTTTTAATAGCTGCTCGAATGCTTTTGTTAAATCTTTTATAATCCTAAAATTGTTTTTAATGATACTTTTAAGTGAAACGTTAAATTCAATAAAAGATAATATAAATTAATTTAGAGATTAAAAAAATTATATGTTTTACATGGTTTTCATAAGTTTGGATATGACTAATAATGATTGGCAAAATAAATTTAAAACAATTTTATGCGTGTGCTGACATAAGATCCTGAAACATATCGCCGTCTCAGAGCAACAATAGGACATCTTAGTAATAATAAAAAATGAGAAATGTCTGACTTACTGCTATGAATAACTGTGTTTGCATCTAGTTGAACAACTTCTGAAACACAAAGTTACGTTTAATACTATATCTCAGATGTGTTTTATAAAAATTCCCTACTGTTCCACTTGTAACTTGTTTAACCATTAAAAAAATTTACTTGGTCCTAGGGTGCTTGATTAGCTCTTTTAATAAGTTAGAATCTCTTTACTACCCAGAACTACACTTCTTTCTCCTCAAGCCTTATTATTGTAGTTTTTCTAGGCTTATTGAAATCATTATTTCTTAAGCTATAAATTATTATAGTATAGATACCTATTAAGGCTATTGGCATTTACTTAATTTGACTAAAATTCTTCAATAATTATCCCTTTTGAAAAAAGAAACATATAAAATCTTTGGAAATAGAACTCGTCTTAAATGAAAACATTTCATGGTTTCAAAAGAAATACTAAGTTGAGCAAAAAGTTCTAGGGGAAATGTCTGAAAGTTGCGCTGTTATGCGCAAATTAACAACAAAAGCAACAAGGGCTATTCTTCAAAGTAGAGACCATCATAGTCCATGATGGTTGGCCAGATTTCGGATTTGCTGGAAGTACCATGGCGGCTCCTTGGAATTGAAAAACTCTTGACATGCTTCTTCAACTTCATTAAAAAGATTCAAATCGACGGCCTTTGAAAAAGTGTTGCAAGACCTTTACTCCAATAATACCGGATCAACACACGCAAATCATACTGTTCAATAGGCATTTTGAAGTCGAAATTCCTGAACTCCCATAGATATACCATACTAGTACTCCTATATACGATACAAATTCTGGTAACTTTTTGATTAAAAATTTCCCAGAACTTTTTGCTCAACCTAATAATACCATACAAATATATACTTGTTAAGACGGATACCTATCTAAAAATGATTTATTCTTTCTCCCTAACGATTCTACTTTCGCAAGTTTTACTGTGCAATAAAAAGTTTCTAAGAGAACGTTCTGAGAAATATAAAGCATGGGTAGGGTAGTGCGAATACTTAGATGTTAATTCAAATAGCTGAAACTTTTGATTATTAGTTAACTTTTAGGACCGCAGTTTAGACATGAGCCACATGGGTCTGACCCGATTCTTTGAAAACATCTTTTGTAGCATTATACAGCCATAATTAGCAACATTTAAGAACTCTTGATAGAGGGGAAATATTTTACCATAAAACGAGGTTGGGTTTCTTCCAGAAACAGGACCTGAGTTAAGCTTGGGTAAACTAGGCCTTGAACACCGGACACCGCCTGATTACCGGACTTTAGAGGCCCCCAAATGTGGAATCCGTTGCAATCAAGTTCATATTTGAGATGTGTTTTGACCTTGTACTGATGAAAATCAATATTTTACACTTTTATAGTAGGATGATGTTAAAGACAAGGATATAGTTATCCAAGCATTTATTTATACCAGACCATATACAAGAAAATTTCATGTACTGTTTCTAAAAATAAAGACTTCGATGCCTTAGAATGCACATATTTGTATATATAGATAGATATTTAGATGAATATAAATATTTTTAAATCTTATTCTACTCTATGAGTTCAAACTATTAATTACAATCAGTAAAATGACGAAAGAGACTTATAATGTCAACTTTTGAATACTTATGTAGCCAAAAAGTAAAAAAAACATATATATTGAAGACTTATAGTGTTAATTATTTTTTTGAAAAGGTAGAGAAATTTTGTAAGTAAAAATGAAATTTAGTATGAAAATTCTTGAAGGTTTTGTAAACAAAATTACCAAAGTAAAATTTGTTTCTATTTTAATCTTATATATTCTACTCAGGTAAGAAGTCAAAATATGAGTTTGTAGATTAAACGTAATTAAAACGATAATGCTGCATTATTATAATTTCTATACAAATGCGCATGAAATCCAAAAATAGAAAGTAAAATTACTTAAAATTGGAGGGGGGTAGATATTTTTTAACAACATTTATTTTTAGTGCTCTAAAATCTACAGGAAACGCGCAATGTATATTGAGAAACGGAAAGTTCGTTAAAGTTTGTTGAAAATTGTAATATGCAAGACATTATGTTTGACATTAGAACGCAGACCGTATTCATTATCTATCTGCCTGAATCATTAATAACTGCACTGTATGCATATGATGGAAATACCTGAATATAATGAATTCAGTCTTTTAGTTTCGTTAACATAATAAGATTTATGGTGCGTAGAGATATCGTAGTGTATATTATAGTGGAAAGAAAATTAATTAAAGAAGTATGTGATGTTATTTGAGGCTCTTTTAGAATATGCATTGTAAAACTATGTGTTTAGTTTTGGCTTTATTAAAATTTTAATTAAAATTTATAGCTCAGAAATTGCATTACGTATGATTATCTTTGATGAATGAAAGGAAAGTTACATTAAAATTTGGCGGATAGGTTTTTGTGGGAAAAATGATCTTTTGTCAGGGAATAATTTTGATTGATTATATGTCACTGCAAGAAAATTCTGGGCTTTCAAAATATTGAATAAACTTGTTTCTCATTTATTCTGGGCTTATTAAATCATAAAAACTTATGTATTGAATATAATTATAAGCTATGATTAAAAATACAACATATCGTTGTCATACCTCAGAGCAATGGAAAAGTTTGGAATTAAATTATTTTCATTGAAGGGTACTGTAGTATAGATAAGCATTGTTTTTTCCTTCTCTTTTCAGAGAATAAATGATTTTTGTTTTCTAAGCTGTTTGATTGCTTTAATTTAATTTTCTATCTGTATTTAGGGTATTTTGATGAAATCCTATTGGAAGAATGTTTAAATATGTTGTATAAAATCAGAATCATTGTCTAGTTTCGTTTAGCAAATTTTAACGTTTTTCAATTATAACAACATGATTTATATTCGGTATGAAGCGCACAGAACAGTATTGTAGTTTTTGAAAATTAAAATAAAACATTTGTAGAAAGTGCAATACTGTTATGAGCGCATAATACCAAATAAAAAAAGAACGAAAAATTGTGCACGAGGCATAGTTTACGAATTGGTTTCCAACGCCAACAAAAATTATTAAGGGCAGTTGGAATCCCTATACCTGCCATGTTACATTAATGTACCTTTTCTCATAAACTACTTAAGATATGGACTTGAAATTATTTTTTTGCTTGAAATAAACAATTCTTAATAATCTGAAGTTAAATTTATAATTAAAGCTTAGATATTTAAAAAAAATCTGAAGTTGAAACCACATTCAAATTTTTTTAAAAAAACATGCAATTTTTTCAACGATAATGATAATAATAAAAAAGTTTTTTTTTTATGAGCTTAAACAATTCTCCTCAGATAAAACAGAGATATGTATAGAATGTTCAAGCAAAATTTCAAAGCATAATTTATAATAGTTTTTTCAAAGAAGTACATCGAAGTTAAAAGCAACATTTTGAGAAAATCAAGTTTAAAGTAAATAAGCACACTAGTATTAAAGTAGATAAACAAATTGAATTACTAAAAATTTTCCAACTTCGGGTTACCGTAGAAACAAAAGTAATATATCAGTAGAAAGAGGAGAAATGGTAGATTCAAAATATTAAAAAATCGAAAATTCGATATGTTTTAGGTTTTGACCTTCCAACTGCCCTTAAGAAATTCCATTTATTCGTACAATGAAATAAGATATCCAAATAACCAATTTAAATAAATTACACTACAAACGAATGTTTTCCCCGTAGAGCGTAATGCAATGTAACTCTTTTATGTGTCCTTGTAATCGAACTGTAAATGTTACACACTTCATTTTCAATAGTGAACTTTCTATAGTGAACCTGGTGTATTTTCTTCATCTCAAAGACAGATGTCTTACCTCCTTTCTGTTTGTACACTGCCAATAGTTGTTTCCTATGGAAGCAACCAGTATTAAACCTGCTATCATATTTATTATTATCCGTCGTCTTTATGATTAAACTGTAATATGAATTGAAAATCCTGATGTTCTTGTGACTAATTTTATAATTTATTAACCAGACAGAAATTCTCAATTTTTCAAAAGTGTATGTGATAGAAATTTTTTACTATTTTTGTTAAAATGAGCATAAAAAATTACGAAGAATAATTTTGAAGAAATAAATTTATATGAAGAAAAAATTTATCTGATTGTATTTTTCTATTCCATGGCTAGAGATAAATACATTAATAAGTGATTCCGACTTTAGATGGTACTTATAAATTCCACTTCAAAAATAGTTAAAAATGAAGTGTAATGGCATATATTTGTTCTCAAATTGATAACTGACGTTATTTCTAAGACTTTAAAAAATAAGATTTTTTTTTAATTTTTTACAATGGATTTATCTATAAATGTATAGATGTTTATGAATATATGATTCACAGTAGAAAGTTAACATCACACATTGCAAAACAAAATGGAAGCTGAATGAAATACAAAGGCTGGTAAATACTTTTGTCAAACATTTCGTTTTGGCTTCACAAAACTTGTGCTATTTACTAATGCCTGAATGATATATTTAACATTGATTCAGAACCATATAAAACATTACCAATGGTACACCTTGGTGATGGATGAATAAAATATTTTTATAAGAGTATTATTCAGGTAGTACTGTAACTTACAGTTGAAGCATAAACGGTTAAAAAGAAGGATTGGTTATTCGTTTTTCAGAGAATTAAAGCATTTGAAACTGAAATTTATGACATAAACAGAATTCAGATAGCGGCTTTTGCAACAAAGTGCATTACAGCCGGATTCCCTGCTCTTGGCTATTTATTCACATAAGAGGCGAATTTTTACAGATGAGGAAGTTTTTAATGACCGAAACTTTTATGTGTGCGCAACGTAAAATGCACACTCTACATGTTAACATGCGTACCAAGAACGGTTCTGGAGCCATGTACTGTGAACCATTTCTTTACTAGTATATGTATATTATCCTCAGGACTTGATGCCACATGTTCTCATATTTTTCTGGACGAGGATTTACAAGTTTGATTAAAGCCGTTACAATCGTATTTCATTAATGTCATGGCAATAAAATGGATGACAAATTTGGGTCGTCACGAATAGGACGTGATGGACCAATCCGTTGCCATCCGATGGACCAATCCATTTGCAACCCGATCTTCCGTTTTATCGAGATTTGATTACGTCTTATGGGGAGTTCCGTAGGCCATTGTTTGTGCAAGGCGAGTAGACACTTTTGATGACCTCGTCATTCGGATATCCATTGCTGTTGCAAGCCTGCGAAAAATACCTCCAGTTTTTGAAATAGTACACCAATCTCTCGATCGACGGCGCCAAGGTTGGATTACTGTTGGTGGATGCTATCATTAGAAACATTGCTGTAAATAAGCATTTGTCAACATGCGTTGTAAATAAATTATCTTTCATTTCATATTTATTTACTGTGTATGAACCTCAACGTGTCACTTTTGCCCATACAATGATGGACAGAGAATGTACCCCTTAAAGTTTATACCATGAGTTCCGAATCACCTTGTATTTAATATTTTTTCTTAGGTGATTTCATATCACACTTTTTATATAATATTATCTCTGTCGGAAAGGAAAGGAGATTATTAATATATCTTATTCATAAATCATAAGGCAAAGTTGATGCATCATAAATCACATATTATTATACTTCAGTATGTGAAATATACGAGGTTATTAGATTTATAAATTTATCGATAGCAATGATTTTCTCACCAAAGGGGATAGTTTTAGAGCCACATCTTTCCTTTAATCTGGCTTGACAAGTTTATTTACGAAGCAAAATCATGACTGATCAAAATTGAATAATTAATTTGTCTGCTTGCTTTCTTAAGTATCGAAGTCAAAATTTAACCGTCAAATTAAGCTAGCCCGATATATTTATTTCAGAAAATCTTTTAATCATGCTTACTCTTCAAAAGTAATTACCAATAACATGTCAACTGGGAAAGTAAAATAGAATAGATACCTCATAACTTAACTGATGAGGTATCTTGTTAAAAAAATAAATTATGGTAATTTGAAAGAAATTTAATTAAAGTGGAAAGAGTTATAAAATGTGTTTTTGCGCTCAGTGGTGTTTCATAAAAAAAACAATAATAAAAACTTTAATTTCAAAACTTACAATTCTTTTTACCTGTCAAAAATTTGATTAATAGTAATTAATTTGCGATATCTTAAAAGAAATATACAATAGATTTGAAATAGGATATCATAATTAGGTCAAACAATAACAATATAATCAATATTATCATAGTGAATATAGGGTAATTTTAGTTTTGCTCTTGTTAAAGTATAATAGTAGATTTAAAAGATGTAAAAAAACTAACATTAAAAGCCGACAGAAAGTTATTGTATTATTATTATACATGTCTGTATAAGAAAGCATTATGTGGTGAACGAATTCACTTTATTTGAATGTGTCAGTCACTTTTAAATCCTTATTTACGGAACTGAATATTGTCTTACTCCTTTTTAGGTTTCCAAATGTGATTAAATAAATTAAAAAAAAAAAAAAAAAAAAAAAAAAAAAAAAAAAAAAAAAACATCATTTTGCGAGAGCCGTCGTTAATCAGTAAGTTCATAAAAGATAAATTTTTTTTATAATTTTTGCTTCAATGACTATAATCAAATTAAATTTTGTAGTAGCTTTTTAAAAACTGAGAATTCCATAAAGTTTAGCTTTCAAATTTACTGTATGATTTGGTATGGAAAGAGTGAATGCAAAAAAAATAAAGTATTCTTCAATATAATGTCTTTTACATATTAACATTTCTGCATGGAATTTCACATTTCTGTAGCACTAATATTTTAGGAATTGTGCTTTTGAAGCAAGAATTCACACCTTCTTATTTGATTCCTAAATAATCAAAACAGAGATATGAATTTCAAAATAAATGCAAATCCTATACTGAATTTTTAAATTTTGAAATAGCTCGCATTTTTTGAATATAATAAAACTTAAATGAAAAAAAATCTTTGATGCTGTGATATATATATAGGAGAGACTGGGGAGGGTTGACCCATTTTTTACTAAATGATTTTTTTAAAATATAAAACCTAGAATAAAGTTTTATGTATAATTTTATTCGCTATATAATTAGTTATCAAGATAAAATTTTGACATATAAAAGAAACTTGAAAAATGATTGATTTTAATGATGAGAAAATAAGGGATTAATGATCCCCACATATGGAAACTTATCACACTTTATTTTATATTGAAATATTTGTTTAGGGAAATAAAATCAATTTTACAAAAGGCAGAATCACTTTATGCTATATTGTTTAATTATTATTTCAAATTATTTGGGGAAATGTCGTGTGTAAACAAACTTGCTTAGACATAATACAAGGCACAGGAGAAATATTCCGTTTTAAACTCTCACTTTTAGTGACACTCGACCTGGCGACACAAGCTGTCGCTTAGTTTGGCTTCATCTCATTGTGTTCATCTTGGTAAAATTTGTCTACATACCTTCCTAAAGTTTTGATCAATGCTATGTTCTTTTGCAGAGGCATAAACACTTAATCTTTTTCTATTCTTTTTCATTCTTTCTTTTTATCTACTGTGGGTACAATTTAAATGAAATAAAATTTCCTAGCAAGTTTCCTATTCATATTTCATAAATAATTTTTTTGCTTCTATAGAAAATTTTCACATCTTACTTTAATAAATTTTAAGCATTTTCTTTTCTATCACCCCATTTTACTCCAGCTTTACAAAATAAATTTACATTATTTTAGAAATTGGCGATTCTCAAAAGGTGGGCACTGGACACACGTCATAACTTTAAGCCTTTCAAACATAACTTTAATTATCATTGACTTTAATTTTTTTTTTTACACTGAGTTTTTAATTCTATTCAGAGACAGAAAATGACATAATTTATTGTAAAAGCTTTGTATAAATATCT
Source organism: Maratus speciosus (assembly GCA_963932465.1). NCBI lineage: Eukaryota > Metazoa > Arthropoda > Arachnida > Araneae > Salticidae > Maratus > Maratus speciosus. The sequence goes on from OZ010788.1 coordinate 437,352,976, forward strand.
TAAAATTTTATTATTTTATGCTAAAGAGGTCAATTTTGCACATTCATAACGTTAACTACTCTAATGTACCACCAAGAAAAAGAGTTTTAACTTGCTTCCAGGTGGTTCTAATGGTAAGCAACGAATGCATAAAGGAAACGGATGATTTTATGATAATTTCGTTAAAAGATGGCAGGCTGATTTATTACTTTTTTGAAGATAGAAGGACTTTTCTATAAAGAATTTTTTTGTATTTTGTTATGTCCTAAAGTAACGTACGCGAAAAAGCTATCATTTCCACGAAAAATACATCAGGTAAGTACTTTAAACTCCTTTATCTAACTTTAAAATTATTTTAAAAAAATTTAAATTATTTGTATTTGTTTTCATAAGATTTTTTTGCAATAAATACACTTTTCTCAAATAAGAAAGTTGAATGTCCGAATCGTGTAACGATGGAAACGCCGATTTTATTTTCGGTAAATTTATTTTTAAAGATGATTTGGTGTCCTGAAACGTATAAAAAGATTTTTATTATAATGTTTAATCGTAAATAATTACCGTGTTTTGTATAAATAAAGTGTATTTAGTACGTGTAATAATATAACTTGACTTGAAGCATGCTCAACTAATGTGTGTAAAATTTCGGACATGCTTATTTAAAAGTATGATTTAAAATTAATAGTAAACTTCTTTTTTTATTGCAAAAGTAATTCTTCAGTGATCTTACGTGTTTTTATGTATTTTGCAAAGTTTTCTTTGTAGCAAATGTACCCCAAAAGATTATTTAAAATAACAATGTCCAAATCGTGGAACGATCTAAACATTAATAATTTTAATTTTCTAAATACATAAATAAATATATTATAACAGAGTCCATTGTTCTAACATACATCTTAAAAAATAAAATAAATATTTTTTTTGTTAAATATTTGTACTTGAGTTCTTTTTTTTAAATTCAAGGTTTAAGAATCCCATCTCCTTAAAATTCCATTCTTCCTCTTTGCTCCACCACCAAAATGCAAGGCAAATACAAAGTTTAAGCCACTTCTTGCTGTAAATTTGGTAAAAAAACAAAAAACAAACAAAAAAGCAACAACAGAAATTGGCAGTATTCAAAGTATAGAAAAGACAGCCAGCGAAAACTGTTAAAGGTACTCAAAAGATTCACTCCTTACACACGACAAACAAATTTGGTACTATTCAAATATGAAATAGGTCTGGTTTTTACAATCTCTGTAAAAAACAATCAAGAATGCATTACCAGTGAAGCTGGTGAAAAAAATATTGTTTCTACAATTGACTCCTCACAGTTGAAAATAGATTGACATTTGTGACTGGTACTTTGTATTAATTCATGATGAAAACTTATGGCCAGGTATTATTGAAAAGATCAGCATTGATAATGGTAAACAAATATTTCCTATAAATTTTTTGACTCCTCAGGCAGACATTGATTTTAACAGGTTTCGTTATCCATCAAAAAAAGACAGCACAAATTAAAAATATGAAGATATTTTGTTGAAATACCCAAATTCACCTCACACGGTGATAGCAAGAGGAGACTTTTCTTTTGATAAAGAAATTATAGATATGTGCATTAAAAAAATGGCAGTATAACTTTTTTTTTGAGAAAAAAAAAGAATAAATTATATATTGGATACTTCTCATATGTTTTTTTGCATAATGTGTAATTCCTATAAAATTAAGATATTACTTCTAAAAAAGTAGTAAATATTTTAATGCCAGAGATTAACATTCGATTTTATTATTATTATTACTGGATAACAAAAAGCTAATTATGCATATATATATGTATACACATACAATTATACACATACATTTACTACATTCTTAGTCTTAAGAATTTTTTAAATACTAAGCGCAATGTCCAAAATCTGTAACGTACGTGCGAAAAAATGTCCAAAATTTGTAACGTACACAACTGCTAATTAAATGCTTTAATAATTAATTTTCCAGAATAGTTGCTGTCTTTTAATGTTTGTGTATAATTTTGTAGACTTATATACTATACTATGAAAAAAAATTGGCCTTAAATTTGAAAAATTTAAAAATACATATAGTTAACGTTTAATGATCCCACCTTTTGAGAATCTCCCAAATATAACCATTAAATCTTCTTTTTGTACTGTGTATAATAAAAATATTTCCAAAAACACTTAATTAAGGGAACTTTCACCATCTGGTCAACCCTCCATCACATTAATTGGGTCACACTTTCCTACATAGCCACTTTTTAAAGAATAGCACGATTATGTTAAACCTAATTTATGGTACAATCTTTATGCCTGGAATGAAAGCTCATTATTTTTACATTACTTAAAACCTACTTATTTAAAGTCCTATGATGTATTTTATCTGATAAAATGTTAAAAAGTATAAAAAAAAGACACACTTTTCAAGTTGAAAACTCTTCATAATTGATTTTTCCACATCTGTTTCAATTATCTGCATGATACAAAGACAATTGTTTGATCATTCCATGTCCCCTATTCCCAAAACTCTGAAATATTTTTTTATGTGAAAACTGAAGGGGGGGGGGTGGTCAGGCCTCCCCTATAGTCAACTCTACCCAGTATCCTATATATATATATATATATATATATATTATTTTAATTATTACAAATTACACGTATTTCATATTAATTGATATCTAAAAAATATATAACTTTTAACATAAATATAAATAACCTTGCAGGAACATTAATAAGATATAATTGTAGAAAATAATTATTATATTATATTATTTTCGGTTTCAGTTTCCATTGTTATTAAAGATGTGCCGAAATTTGGAAGTTATGTATCAGTTTATTTTTAATTTTCAAAGTCCAAAATAAATTATTATTATTTTAAATAAATCGATATTAAACGTATTTAAATTAATTAAAGCATTGAGAGTTCGTAAATGACAGTAAATGTCAATTTCATAGATGCCAAAACATCTCAATTTTATATATAAATTTTTCGAAATATCATTTAAAACTGTATACAACTTATTTAAAATTTTATTTCTGAAACCAAATTTTCAATGCATCAGTGCTGCATTAGTTAGTGTTTTAATCCATCAGTGCTGCATTAAGAATCGCTGACTGTGAAAACTGCCAATTATGTGGAACGAACTTGATTACATATAATATGTGTTTGTCGTGTTACGAAAGGGTTGCACATCATACATTTGTAACTGAAAAAAAACTTTGAATATTCTTCTTTATTTTTATATATCATATTATAATAAATGTAATAGTTTTGAAAATATAAAGTTTTAAAATCCGATCATTCATTTGTGCTAACCCTGTATATTAAGGTAACATAATATAAAAAATAAAATCTCATAAGATAATAAAGAATAAAAGCTCACTTTCTAAACTTGTAAACACTTAACCAAGTAGTAAATCTATTTTAATATACGCACGCTATTTGAAGCTTCTAATGCTGCAGACGTGCAGATAATGGCTTATTAGTAATTCACTGTTTTTGAGTAAGTTTATTTGATTAGAAAGTGTAGATCATCATAGATAATCACCAAATAAAGATATCACCATAGGTAATTTGTAACATTCTAAATAATATGACACTTATGAGTTGTAGAGGATTGATTACTTCAATTTTCCGAATTAACGTTCGCATTAAATTTATCTACCAAATAATCCAATACTTCACAAAGGTTTTCCTCTATACAGGAGAATACATTATACTTATCAGTGATGAGTGCCAGTAAAGTTACTTTTACAGCAACAATAGTCCATTTCTTGACATTTTACAACATTAATATAATTTAGGTAAATTTAAAATGTATAACACGATTAAAAAGTAATACAAGTAATAGCCACTAATTGAGGGTAATTTATTTCAGGCGGATCTTTATAGGAGCTATATCTTAAAATACCAAAATTTAGTTAAAATGTAGTTCTTAAAACACATAATGTCATTAAAAATGTACTTTAAGAAATAACAACCATACGACGGTAAAATATTAGAATATATCTATAAAGTTTTGGATAAGAATTGCACATTCTTTTAAGATTGGACTTGTTGCAGTGCATTCCAATATCGTACACAAATATCAATGAGTTAAAACTGTATAAAATAATTCAATTTTATCTATAATTGTCGAGAGGCAAATGTACATAAATAAAAGCAATATAGTAGAAGTATCCAGTTTTGTTTGCAAGATCCTAAAAAGAGTTTTAAATTTTACTTCTACCATTTTTCATGTAGTATTTTGTAGTAAAAAATATATATATATATGCATTAATTTATTTATTTTTAACATATATACTTTCAACGTTATTTTGAACATTATCAAAACGCACTAATTTCCTATAAAATATAACGTATCCGATTTCTTTATAAAAGATATTAAAATTATACCTTCTTTACTTTCAATAGGGAACATAAAGTAACCAGTCTTAATTAAATATTTAAATAATCTGACAATCTACGAATATTTACAAAAGTTAGAGCACTGACTGATGGACAAATAGACAAGCAAATCAAAGTCACAAGTTCTTTGCTACTCGATTTTAAATGTTAAAAATAGAAGATATAAAGTTGTAACTGATCGCTTTACTGAATATGATAGTGCAGCATTCATAATAATAAAAAAAATGAATTGAATGTTTACAATGTTATGAAATTGAGTATATGCAATTATGCAGGACATATATTAAATGACATCTTGCTTAAATACAATTATTTTTTTCGTAATATTTTCTGTTTGGTTTTGCAGTAAAGCTTAAAATAAAAATATTAAATGAAAGGAACATATTATATTTTATAATATACGAGATTTATTACGGAAAATATCTCAATTTCTTCTGTGTCAGAAACATAATACTTTGCTGGAATTATCTTTGTTAAAGATAATCTTAAATTTAATCCAAGAAGTAAGACTTTAAAGGTAATTTAAGGTTTCAAAATTACAGCTGTTGCATTTTAAAGTATAAGGTAGAATGAGATATTTAGATAATTATTTTCGTGCTTACTTTTAAGAAGACATTCATAATTACGTCACGACATTCAAAATCTGTAAGTTGGTTATTTTATAGTTTTTGTTATGAAATTAATAATAAAGAAGAACCTTGGGAAGTCTGTTAATCGTTGGACTTTTTGAATAATTGAAATAAACACTAATGAAAGGTCCTTAAAAAAGTGACAAAAAGTAACAGGACAAGTTAAAAAAGTTTAATGCTAAATTTGTTGAAAAAAAGCTAAATTTATCCTCACTTGGGCTTGTGACAGCGTTTCTGTCCCATACCTATAATTTTTTATTCAAAATTAATTTAAAACATAATTTTTACTTTTAAATCACATTATCCTCCCCCCCCCCCTCTTTCTTATGCTGAAATATGTAATTAAATTCATTTCTCAGAACCATCCAGCTTTTATTAAAAGGCTTTCTTTCTAAAAACATCTTTATTTCCAGCCGCAATGATTCATTGCCTTTTCCCTTTTCCTTATCTGTTACCGCTTCCAGTTCAAAGAAATAAATAAAAATTATAATCGCAGCTGCTGGTTTCAAGGCCTTCATTAATTTCATCGGATGTTCGCCCGGCGCAGTCAGAAACAATTTTTATCTCTGCTAACATTTGACCGTTGAAATTATTTTAACAACAAAAATAAAAAATGTAAAAATGAACAGATCTTATGGGAAGCATGTATTTATCGTGCTTTGTGGTCGAGCTAAAAGCCAGATGCCTGTGATTTCCAGAATTTTTCTCAGGCAGCGGTCTTCTTTGTAAGATCTGTTGTATAAACAAGTTTCGCTTTTCTGACGCATTTCTCACCGTATTAGAAGCGCTTGCTTGCAATCCCGGCCTCCCCCGTCCGATTGTATCGCCACATTTTTGCGGTAATGTTTATCGCCAAGAGCCTTTGTTCATTTTCGCGCAGTCACCAAAAGTTGTAAATTGGCGATTCTGTGCAACGCCAAGATTTCTTGACTTCGTGCAAAAAAAACTTCTCTTCTGTTTCAGCTCTCGAGATGTAAAGTTGTCTAATAAGAAAAGGCGCTTCGGCGTCCCATGTATTGTGGGGTCTCTCTCTCCCATTTTGGCTCCTGAACCACCTTTCTTTTATAAGATTTTTAATAAAGAAATAGTTCCTCTAATATGGTTGGAGTTTTTGCATTTAAACGAACCATCCCACTGAACACTATTACACAAATTTGGTTCATTGGCCGGACTTTCTCCAACCAAAAAAAAAAAAAAAAAAAAAAAGGAATGCATATTTATTTGAGAGAGAGAATCCCCCAACCTTTAAAATATTTTTTTATGCTGCACTTTCGACGTAGTACTCCTGCATCTTAAAAGTACAATTTTATTCGTGAGGTTTCCTGCCAATTTCCTGACGCTTCGTAAAACACCAGAGCATGCTGTAACATCTATGTGCCGGAGCGGTACTGCTAGATTGCTTCGAAATTGTCTTTCAATTCTAAGCGAAGACTGGATTAACTCTACACTCTGTGGTGCTTCTACAATGGTGATTTTGGAATAAATGAGAGAGTTATGTTGTGACTCATCTACTCCGTTGCCCCACCAAGTTTTTTTTCTCCTCGCTTCACCTGCTGGATGTACAAATGTGAAATATGTTAAATTTTTTTTATGGTGTTTCTCTACAAAATAAGTTTTGCCTTCATTCCAATACTAAGGTGTTTGTTTGGTGCTCCATAGTTAAAGAAAATAGAGCTAATATAACCGCATAGTTTACGGAAAGCCAATAATCTACTGGTGTATCTTGGTATAATATGTGCTGCATTATGCATCTGTGTTGGAAGTCAAAAGAAAAATTATTTCAGTTACGAAATAGTTCGTGAAACTTTTGCCATATGTGCGTTTTTTTTTTTTATGACTACATCTCTAATTTGGATTCTTCATTCCCAGATTGTTTGTTTTGTGCATCTTATCATCTTCAGCATGCAATCTAAAAAAAAAAAAAAAAGAAGATAGCGTTCAACAGGCTCATTCATGTTGTGCAATTCGTTTTCGTGTCATATCTAGGTATCCCAAATTAGGATACCCCAATAGTGATAGAATTGGATGACGTTTAACATGCACAATATTGTTTCTCATATTGCCTATAGATACTTAATTGATATAGTGATTAATATTTTATCTTTCAGTTCTGTTTCTTTTCATGCTATGATAAGTGTTTCTTTAGTTATACTTGCTGTTTAAAAAAAAAAAAAATCGTTACTTCATGCAGTTCATATTTGTTTTTATTACTGCCTTATATAATATGTGACATCCGGAAGAGAGAAGATATCGGCATTAAAAAAAAAAAAAAAAATTATTGTATTTTAAACCGTTAAACTTGCAGCTATATTTCTAGGCTGCTCTTTGCATGTTAGTGTTTAAAAGGTAAGTGCTATTTAAGTTCAGTTATTTTATGAATGTTTAAATATACTTTATTTTCATGCATGACAAGGATTTTCTGGTTTTAACATTTATCGTGAAAGATATTGCGCTTGCATTCCTTGTCGCTATTGCACAAACAATAGCCTTTTAAAATTTATCTAATTTATCTGTGCACATTTTGTTGTTTTTAATTATAGTTATGAATGACATATTTTTAACGAAAGGTGTGTTTATTTTTAATTTAATTTCTATTTTGATTGAAAAGAGATGTATTTGTATTTATCTCTGTTATGAATATTTAATATGTTAGGTAATATTTCATCTGCTTTTAAAAATATAAGTTGTTACTTACAGATCGGCAGTTGAGGTGTAAAGTAAAATTTATGAATAATTGGGATGCATTTCTAAGGGAATAAAAAAAAAGGGTAGCAATTTTTTTAAGTTTGTTGCATTTGATTCACATTAGAAACTTCCTGAGTATCTTGCATTGACACATTGACGCACTTCAGAGATAATATATTCCTTTTATTTTATCTCTAGGCCTTGAAGTTGCTTCTCTGTTGTTTTATCATTTGTTGCACATAAATACGCTGGCTCGTATGCTGTCTGTTAACAGTATGATTTAAATAATATGTTGTGTCATATTGCAACTTATTCAGTATAGTGTCTGTTATGAGTCGTTTTCTGGGGATTTTTAAATGTTTTTTTATTGTTAGTTAAGATGTTGTCATTCAGCCTTTCTTAAAGATTGTGATAAAAAAGTCTATAGATATATTTATCTTAGATTGTAAATGTCTTACTTTTAAATACCTTTTTACACTAGTGGATCTGGGACACACTTTTGAAATTTCTTTTTAGAGTTAATATATATTATTATTTTTTCTATGCAGAAAGTTTTATGTTTTATGACTTTATTAAATTTTTTTTTGCACTGATTAAGAGTAATATGAAATATGTTGGATTTGCATAGTCGTGGCAATTTAAAATAAGTATAGAGGAGGTGAGCATAACATTTTTTTTCTCAGATGTGGGCACTCGATTAGAAATTTACATACAGTTGGCGTAATCATAAGTTTAAAAAAATTTTAGATTATTTATCTTTCACATTAATATTTTCTTGGAGTGTGAACTTTGGCAAAATATTTAGTAAGCTTAGATTAGTTTATCCTGGCATACATTTTATTTAGGCATATTATATAGCTCGAGTCATCATGTCATGGTTACAAAAATATTTTTTTCCCTTTTGGCTCTCGGTTGCTTTTGCAAAATACATAAGATGTACAACATAGGTTTGACGTATAGTTTTAAACAGTTAGTTTTTTGTATGTTTCTCAATGACATGCATTCACATTAATACATTTTTTTTTGGTGTGTAAGTTTGATTGCTTGTACTTCTGTCATGGTTTATGTGGGATACTTCAGTCATTGCGCTATTTTCCATGGGATAGCAAAATGTCTGAAGTGTGTATTTCGATCTATGGTTAAGCAAGTTGGCCGCTAGCTTAATCAGGGATCGGATATGTTTCCCAACATGATTGATGGAGCTACACTAATATTAATTTTACAATTGGAGTAGTGTTTACATTTTAAAAATTATTTTTAGATTGCCAAAATTTCACCTGTAATTGTTTTCCTAATGCTGATGATGGATAACACCTTTACACTAATTTACACTTTATTTCTAACTTGCTATGGGCAGATAGCATTGTTGGGTATTAATCACACATGTTTTTTCCCCCTCTCATGCACATGGTTTGGGATGTCATGTTTGGTCTGGTACTTCACACACACACACATTGACTCGTTCAGTTGTGCTGAATTTTGTTATATTTCAATTAATACTCACCATGGTTAAGGTCATTCATTACCGTCTGTGCATGTATAGGTTTCTTTTAGCATCATTTGTGTTTAGCTTTAAGACTGCATTTTTATTTTTCACTGCATTCACAACTTCGTAGTTGTTTTTAGATAGACTTTCTTTTAATGTCAAGTTTTTTTTTTTTTTTTTTTTTTTTTTGGTTCGTGTGTTTAAAAGTTTTGCATAAATTATAACATAATGTAACTATTGTACATTGTTTGCACAGTCATCTTAAAGTTTTTTTCAAGGGATAATTAACCGGGTGTACAGTTTTACACATGCAGCTAATGTACTGTTTGACTTCATTGTTTACGCGCGGCTGGTGACTCGTTGCTATTTTAGTTATAACATAAGGTATTTTTTTATTATAACTGACATGATATTTGATATCGGTAAGTGTTTTTCTTATAAGAGGTAGTCACATGCATAATGTGAGCTGTTAGGTACACTTTATTTTTTTAAAGGGCTATTCACTAAACTAGGTCTTTGGCCTTTTTTTTTTCTTCTTCAGATTTAAAATTTTTAATTTGCGAGTTCAAATCTCACAGTTGTCTTGTGACAGATACATACATTCATACCACATAAGGTACATTGCTTGTTATTTTTGGCTATCAATATGTTTTTTTTTTTCCCTTTCATTCTTTTCTTGGAACATGTTCGGCTTACATAACTTCTACAATTTTTAGCGTAGAGTTATACATTTTATGCACGATTCTGTTAACTTAAGACAGTAATGAATTTGGCAGATACAGTTTTAGTTTCTTTTTAACCCTTAGTCAACCACTTATTCAACAGTTTTCTTTCACATGTAGTTCATATGTTGGATATTTGTTTGTGTTTCACAACAGTTGTTTTTTTTTAATACATTTTGGTACATCCATATACATACATTACACTAGTTCATGTGTTGATTTACATATTTTGTTCATTTGATTTTACACATTGTACTTTGCTAACGATTTATTCGGCAGTATTTCTTTTTTTTTTTTTTCCTTATAAGTAGTTCATTGAGTAATACACACTGGCTGGTTTAGAGTTTAACCAGGGTTTACACACACATTACAAGTAGTTCATTTGTTTTTTAACCCTTATTCACTACATTTTGATGATAACTCATTAATTATGTAATTGAATCTCACTCGTTGTAAGTGTCTTGGGTTATTACACATATACTGTCTGTTTATTTTGTTGGCAATTACATTACAATTTTAGTTCATTGAGACATTAATACATAGAGTTCATGTGATATTATACAATTTGTTCATGTGTTTACTTACACGTTGTGTATGCTTGCGTACACTTTTGTTCATGTGTTGCATTACAAGTAGTTCATGTGTTTGGGAGTTCCCCCCCCCCTCCCTCCACACACATACAGTTTCTCCTTTTACTTTTCTATCTTTTAAATTTTACACCATGTTTCAATATTAAAATACTTCTTTTTTTAACAGTTTTTTTTGTGTTTGCATAATGTCAGAACATATCAATGGCATCATCACTTTGTATCTATACAAAGATTTTAATGTTTCTAGGAGTTATCCGTCACATGACATATTAAACTACACATACATTTCGAAGTTGTTAATTTTAACAGGTAACATTTTTTTTACACTTTCATTAGATACTTCCTACTTGGAGGTGGCAGATCGAGTAAGATATCTTGTTACACTATACAAAATTGCATACAATTAATTATTAATTGTTTTATAAGTTTGCCAGGGGTTAAATTTTGATCAATACACGGAATGTCAGGATGGCAGTGTAAAAATTCATAAAATGCTAAATTATAACATACTGTGATTTTTTTGGAAACCGGGGACTTAGTTAAATTGCAGGAATCTAAAAAAAACTACCCCTTATTATTTAGGGCAGAAGCCATAAGCTGATGCCACTAGAATTCACAAAATTTCAATATGTAGGGCTACACTTGTTTGAGTGCGTGCAGCTTGCACAATTTTTGTCTCTGGTAGTCCTGTGCGTTATGCACAAATTTTTGTAAGTTTCTTATGCCAGTAATGAAGCAACCTAAGATAATACAAATAAGCTTCAATTTTATGAAAGAATTCATCTTTCTTTAAAGTAACAATTTTTTTTACTGGTGTGTTTTTGTCCTTTGATTTTATTTGCTTGCATTTATTTAATATTATGATCTCATGTAAAATCAAATTTTGAGAAGTCGTATATACAGTAAATGCTTCTCTATATGAATAGATACATGACTAAAATGCTGGTACCAGCGCCACAATACAATGCCACAAAAAAAAATAAATATAGGATCCTGTGTTATCAACTAATGTGGCTATTTTATTTTGTGGAATATTTAATTAAAAAAAAAAGATTATTTTGAATATTATGAGCGCTCAGTCATGGACATAACACAATTCTTGTGAATTGTTTTGAAAGCAAGCAAATATTTTTTTTCTACTTACTTATAGTTGTATAAAATATTTTACAGGAGCTAAAGGGTAATAGTTTCACAGACAAGTTAAAATAGATTTCTTGGTAGATATCAACTTAAATAGTTAATTTTACTTATTTTGTCTTGGTGCATATTCTGTAAGTGCGAAAGTGGACAAAGGATTTTAGGTACATATAAAGCTGCAACGTACACGTTTCAGCTTTCTTCTGTGGTTGGGGTGAGTTATGTGACAGCGTTTCTGTCCCATACCTATAATTTTTTATTCAAAATTAATTTAAAACATAATTTTTACTTTTAAATCACATTATCCTCCCCCCCCTCTTTCTTATGCTGAAATATGTAATTAAATTCATTTCTCAGAACCATCCAGCTTTTATTAAAAGGCTTTCTTTCTAAAAACATCTTTATTTCCAGCCGCAATGATTCATTGCCTTTTCCCTATTCCTTATCTGTTACCGCTTCCAGTTCAAAGAAATAAATAAAAATTATAATCGCAGCTGCTGGTTTCAAGGCCTTCATTAATTTCATCGGATGTTCGCCCGGCGCAGTCAGAAACAATTTTTATCTCTGCTAACATTTGACCGTTGAAATTATTTTAACAACAAAAATAAAAAATGTAAAAATGAACAGATCTTATGGGAAGCATGTATTTATCGTGCTTTGTGGTCGAGCTAAAAGCCAGATGCCTGTGATTTCCAGAATTTTTCTCAGGCAGCGGTCTTCTTTGTAAGATCTGTTGTATAAACAAGTTTCGCTTTTCTGACGCATTTCTCATGGTATTAGAAGCGCTTGCTTGCAATCCCGGCCTCCCCCGTCCGATTGTATCGCCACATTTTTGCGGTAATGTTTATCGCCAAGAGCTTTTGTTCATTTTCGCGCAGTCACCAAAAGTTGTAAATTGGCGATTCTGTGCAACGCCAAGATTTCTTGACTTCGTGCAAAAAAACTTCTCTTCTGTTTCAGCTCTCGAGATGTAAAGTTGTCTAATAAGAAAAGGCGCTTCGGCGTCCCATGTATTGTGGGGTCTCTCTCTCCCATTTTGGCTCCTGAACCACCTTTCTTTTATAAGATTTTTAATAAAAAAATAGTTCCTGTAATATGGTTGGAGTTTTTGCATTTAAACGAACCATCCCACTGAACACTATTACAGGGGTAGATTGGGAATAATAAAGACTGATGTAGTCGTAAAAACAAAAACAAAAACAGGGTAGTACACGCTACAGACAGAGTGTATGCATCAGAGAGCATACGTTACGACTATGGAAGTGGGTTTATCAAGAAGGTATACCGCGTATATCCCCTAAGACATCCCTGATAGTAAAGGATACTGTTATTTATCTCATTTCGCATTATTCACAAAATGCCGTCTTTTCTTTTTTGTATTAAGTTTAGGTAATTTGCTATGCATCTCTTATGATTAAATACCACTTTTTCATAAAAGAGACTACATATTACTTAATATGTGCAACTGGTATGCAGGTATTGTCTCAATTACGAGCACCTCTCATAAGAGCAAAAATCGCGATTATTCTTGTTTATTATTCTTGTTTATTTTGAAATAATAACTTTTGGATAGCTGTATAAAATACTAAACTCATTAAGATGAAAGTTTGCAATTCATAATAAGGCCACTGTCCCTAAATGAGACGCGATTCCTCATAGTTTTGTCGCATCTAGGGTAGAATTTGCATTTTATTAAGTAAATATTTATTTAATGAGGCAGAAAAGTTTTGAATACCGTGTTTTTAGTTTAAAACTAACTTGTTTTGCAGCAATGGAATCATTATATCTAGTTTATGCCAATAATATGCTATTGTCGCATTTAGGTCATTTTTGCGCATTTACGGCAGTTAAAACCTAAATAAGACGTCTTAAAAGTCCTAATTGTGACAGTACGTTTTATACATGCCAATTCACTTAAACATATTCATTTAATCATTAACTGCTGTGACAGAAATTGTCACATACCAACTGTGAGCGATATGAGAGACCGATCGATCAAAAGATGATTAAAAGGCGCGATTAACTCGTAGAATACTGTTTCTGCACTAAACATTTTTACAGGATTAATTCTAATTAAATTTCACAAATTCAAATATTTATAACCAAAGTACTAGGACTACAATCGAAACAAAATTCCCCTAGTAGCTACAATTAAACTGGAAATTACAAGTTAAATTGTGAAAATAAAAAAAAGCATCGGTCAGTAAGACTGCTAACAGCAGTTAAGGGTTAATAATAAGGGTATGTTGCCAATATAATGGTAATGAAATATAACCACATTATTCCTATACGAAATTTAATATGGAATCTAACAGGGTTATTGATTTTTATCAAAAATCTTATTTTGTTAATGAAAAAAACAAATTAATTTAAGAATGTTTTAAATAGCGCCGACATTTAAAATTTTGGTCGGTGCGAATTCGCATTAGTGTGGAGTTCACGGATTAAAAGAGTATTTACAAGATATTTATAACATTATAATCAAGAATATTTATTACAACACTAGTTATTATAAAATGCCACATGATAAAAGTGTTATACTTAAAAATAGATAAAATCGTGCAATGTTTCTAATAATTCTATTTAAACGGGCATTATTTAACCAAAGAGATGCCCAGGGTCGCATATTCTGTTGACCCCTTCCTTCTATTTCTTACACTTTCACAAAAAATTACACGTCTTCTATGCCTTAGAAAGCATATATGAAAACCTAAATACTCATTTAGATAAACATAGTTTTAGTTCTTGAACTTATTCTAATCTAAAATTAGAAAATGTTGATTATAAGGAATAAAAGTAGGTTAAAATAGAATTAAAATATCCGATTTAAGAAATGTGCAAACAAAAATTGGTGATTCCAGCTGCATCATGCTGTAATCGAATTCGGCATTTAAGTTACCGAATGTTATAATCTTTGTAAAATTAACTGACTCAATCGTATTAAAATAAACATAATTTATGTGTTTTCAATCTATAGAAAATTTTTCAGAAATTTTTTTTTATGACAAATTAAAGACCCGCATTTTTTTAAAAATCATTTTAAACACATATTTAAGTAACCGGTTAAAGAAAAGCACTATTGCAGGATCATTCTGGAATTCCTACTTTATTAACTCAACACAGCTTAATTAAACGCAATATCTGCTTTAAACATCCTTTTAACACAATATATAAAAATACCATTTAAACTTATAGCTCAGTTAATCGCCTAAAATTTCTTCGCATTTAGGGCATTCAGTTCATCGCTAGTAGGTGTCTAAAGAAAACAAGTCACCTAAATGAGTAGAATATTTTAGAATTCTAATTTGAAAATTTGTCTCCTTTTCCCGATCTTAGATTTCAGGTAAATGAAACACACGTCGTAGCCTTTGGCGCCCGTAAATTTATTTGATCTCCAAACTTAAAAAAGAAAAATAATGAACCATTTTCGGGATTTTTCGTCGCATTTAGGGAGTATGGAGGCGCTTGATAATGAACTATGTACTTTGTAACGTGAAATTCTTTTAAAGAAAACGTTTTAAGTTCAGAAAAATGTTTCGCGATTTCTTTCTGAAGTTTGGATGTCTCATTATATAGCATTTATATACGATTCTTGCGCTAAGATTTTAAGTACAAGAACATTGTCGCATTTTGGGGTCGTAACCTTTAAGCACATTGACCTTATTATATTTTAATTGTGTTTATATGATTATTGAATACTATAGTCCACTATAACCAGACAAGTACGACTGATTTTACTGTTCTTTTCTAATTACTTCAGATACTAATGATTTCAGCTTACAACATGAAATAAAAGTTTGAGATTTCTTTAGCAAAAACATTTAATAGAACTCCACTTTATATGCATTTACAGTTTCCAAAATTGACACTTTTGTTCATTTAATAACTTTAAAAAGATTTCTTAAGTAGTGTCTTGCTATAGATGTCAGTCAATACTCATATGAATATTTTTATGTTTATAGAACATACCAACTACGCTCCCAATCTTGACATGAAACATCCAGGGTTTTCAGTTTAACGCGACTCAAATTTGTCCTTAAAAATGAATGAAATAGAATTAAAACCGAGAGAAAAAATATTCAAAATAGATGATTGTGTGACTTCAACTTTGTATAAGTATATTTGTTTTATATAAACGTCTAACACACTATCTAACCAAAAGGAAGATCTGAATTACATAATATTAATTTAATTTATAATATAATTGTGATGATGAAAAGGGTTTTGAGATACATGGTGCGTGTAAAAAGTTCGATGAATGGAGGGATATCCTATAAACAACGCGAGTTAAAAATGCGTCCCTGCGCCTGCGCAGGTAGAGACCAGTGGAGAGAAGGCACGTAGCAAGAAACGCAAGAAATTAAGGCAGAATAGTCTGATATGGGCAGTCAACGGTGCATGTTCGGAAACTCGCGTCATATTGAAATGGAGTAACGGATAAACATCAAGTTTTGCTACAAATTTGGAAAAATTGCCACAGAAACGCATGCAATGTTGGTCCATGTGCTCTGAACAGATGCAATGAGCAAAAAATGCGTCTATTACTGGCCTAAACTTTTTCGGGTGGGAAAGAAAACCGTGGATGACGAACCACGTTCAGTTCGACCCTTAACAAGTGTGACGACAGACAACATCGAGCAGGTGCGACAGATGCTGTTAAACAATCGCCGCCTTTTTGTTCCCTCGCCTCAAGCGAGTCATCAAGCATACACGTTTCGCAGACATACATACCAGACATCCTACGGAGTGTAACATCTGTGCTTCGGTTGATCTCAAAAGAGGCCTTCGCTGACACATTCCAGCAGCTTTATCAACGATGTCATAAGTGTATTGTGGCCAACGGATGTTACTTTGAGGGTGATTAAATGTATTTTGTTTCCATGTTTTGTTTTATTTGTTTTATACTTTCATTCACTGAACGCTTTTAGACGCACCTTGTATGTTACATTCTTAATAAATTTTATTCTATTTCAAAGCGAGATTTGGAGTCTCTGAACTGTTTTACAAAAAACTAGTTCACAGTATCTCATATAAAACTCCAGTCACATTTACAGATATCTAAATTAATTAGTTTTCGGAAATTGAACTTAGTAATTTAATTACATTTCTGGAACAATCTCGAATAAATTAAAATTTATCGGTGAATAAAAATTAACAATTCTCTTGATAGAATGAAACATTAAAATAATTAAAATTGTTTTAGTTGCTTATTCTTATTATATAGAATTTTGTTTTATGCTATTTAGAATCAAATGTTTAATCTCATTAAAACAAACGGATTAATTAGTTAACTTTTAGAAAAATGCTTCAAGTTAAGTTTTAAACTGCAAAAAGTAAAGTATGAAACATATTTTTATTCGAGAATGTTCTTCAAATTGTACTGATGTGATCCCAGAAAATGGTAATATGTTGTTTCTCTTCAGAATGTTTAATGATAAAAGAATTAGAAGTTCTTTATTACTTAAAGAATTATCATAAACGTTATTTTATTTCTTTTATAGTAAGCCCAAACTGCTGATAGGAATTCATATAAATGAATATTGCCTATTTTATACAGGAATGGTTTTGATAAATAACAATTTCTGATTAATTAAATAAAAATGTATATGAAAAAAAGAAAAATAAACAAAACTGCAAAAAGTGTACACTGATGAAATTAGAAATTCTTGTGCTAGGAATCCAGTTTTTTCTTTAACTATTGTAAGTATCAAAATTTAAGATTAGAAGAGTAATCTTATAAAATGCGCTGTGAGACAACTATAAATTATTTCGCATCTTTATTTATTTTTTTTTTCGTGTTGTATAGCAAGGAGAACATAAATTATATAACATTGTTTAAAAAGAAAATGTGAAAGTTGTAAAACCTTGCATCGGGAACAAAAGTAGGTAAATTATTACTTTAATGTTTAAATAAATGAACTGCGTGGTAAATACTTCTTCAAAAAGTGTTTCATTTGAAGAAAAATATTTTCTATAATGCTTTAAAAATTATATATTTCGCATTGCAATCTCTTACTTTCTTTCTTAAGGTTGTCACTAATGTATTGCTACAAAATACTTCAAACAACAATCTAAGGAAAATCCAACAATGACAAACCAAAACATTAAAAGGAGTCATTAATGAACGGTATAGCCTATATGTTATGAATGGCCAAACTTAGTGACGGAGTTTGAGACTTGGTGATATTTTGGTCGCAAAATACTTGTATAGGACCTTCGTAAAACGGAGGCTCAACAATGGAAATTTCTGTATTTTTCTGTATTTTGTTCTACAGCAGAAATACGTCATCACTATTGAGAGAATACCGAGAGAAACTGTATAAATAAGACTGTAACCAATAGTGAATCAATTCTAGTTACCAGCGGTTTGTTTTCAAGCGAATGTTTGTCTCTGCGGTATTGTTTACGAGCAAATTTTCTCTCAGCGGTATTGTTTACGTGCAAAGTTTAGATCAAGAGTATTTGTTGCTTTACTGATTTTGCCAAGCTGTTTTCTTCATCATTTGTAATACGGACTGAAATCTATATCTTATGTTTATTATATTCTTATAAAATAAATTGCTTTCGCTGATTCAGAATCTACTTTTGTAAATACAAATCTACTTTCGTAGATAGCAAGTCGAAGATATTGTCGTTAGTCGTTTGATTGCTCTAAATCCATAGAATCCAATTTTTTTTATTCAATTTCGTTGATTGTGAATCAACAAATAAATTCAATTTGAAAATTTACGCTGTGAAAACAAGAGTAGTGCTTATGCGCACTACCACCTGTTACCTGTATACGTAGGATGCAATTAAATCCACTCATAACCTATCATTCAGGGAAATGTCAGAGAACATGGAGATTTAAAGAATGGATGCATCAATTAATGATTGCACCATCAACGAACAATCATTAGAAAAAAACAAAGTTGCAAGAGCAATTATTTAAGCATTGATTTATATATATTGAAAAAAGAATAAAAAATAACAAAAATCGTTATAAATAGGGAAACATTTTGTGATGGACATGTGCCTAATACGAGAGTACACAAAATGCTTCATCGTATTTCATATACGCCCAGGGTTCTCACTGGCTGTTTACCAACATTAGCGATTTGGCGAATAAGAGATAAAAGGCAGTAGCCAAGTAAAAAAAGAGTTAGCAAAATAGATTTGGCGTGAAACACTGAAAAATCTATCTATCTGAACTCCTCATTGTATCCCTTTTTTCAATATGTTCTTAAATAACCTATTTTTTGTAATTGCGTTATAAGCACTGAACCTATTAATTCTAAATGTCTCCTAAAGGTGTAAATGTTTCAGATATTCTTTTAGCAGTCTAAATAAAAATTCAAAACAGCTATCTTTGATTTATCATTTTGAAAATATTCACTAAAAATTGCTTATGACATTTCAATTCTAACCGATAGAAAAAATTGAGTAGCATAAAATTGAATACTACTTTGCATACAAGTAACAAATAGTATGGCAAAAAAAAATAGTTTAACAAATAAATGACTAATTTCAACACCGCATTCCAGCAAAACTTTTCTCTATTTGTCGCTTGATGCGAGTAATTTTGTTTGTGTTTTACCGACACGACGCGACGCCGGCGCGTAGATAGCGATTAACTGACAATAGTCCACTAGATAGTGATAAACTGACAACTGAGACCTATCGCATAATCCTTTCTGTGTCTTTGGATATTGCTAAACTGAATTTGTGTTGAGTCAGTATGTCTATAAATAGAGCATTGTAAATGGCACGGTGCGAAAAAACATTTAAAGCGAACACAATCGTTCAGCAAAGCGGATAAGGATCTCGATAGTATTGGCAATCACACACACACTGAAATTTAGCACTCACAATTTGGCGAGTCTGATTGTTCGTTTACCCGCCAAATGAAGCATTTTGTCGCGATTTGGCCCAATGGCGAGCGGCAGCGAGAAACCTGTCTACGCCCCGTACACTGGGCAGTATAGCGAGCATCTTTAACCCAGATCGTTCGGGTTGGATTGCTTGGTTTATATAACGGACGACATGCAGAAAACAGTTTTAATCTTAAACCAGCGTTAAGGAAAATATCCACACCTTGCCTTTGAGCTTGTTTTCTTTTCTCTTAAACTTTATTTACACGCCCTTTTTTCCTCCAAACTGGATCCCATGTTGAAGCTCAATAATTTTGTTTAGGTCTATGATCGTACAAGATTACGTATTTTTGATTTTTCTATTGTTTATCGCCTTTATATGAAATATAATTTATATGATTCGAAATATTTACAAGAGTGACATCAACCAAACTGCCCAAAAAAAGGAGAAAATGTTTGCTCCGCATCCAACCTAGCTAGGAATTGGCTCCCTTTTCTGGAGATAGAAATGGAGAGAAAGAAAATCTAGGAGACGTGGAAGAGTAGTTCAGATCAGTGGTCTGCAAAATATTTTCATTTCCGACCGCCCCCCCCCCCCCCATTTTGCGTAAAATTTTGTCGCGACCTCTCCATAGACAGTAGACTTTTTAAAAATCATTATCGTCTTAAAGGGAAATTATTTCTGAGATTTGCACTTATGTTTCTACCTTATTAGAGGTCTGAATAAAACACATAATTTTATGAAGCAATGGTTTTGATTTATGCATCTGGGTATAAATATTTTTTTAATGAAAAATACTTAAAAAAAACTTTACAGCATAAGAATTCAATGTGAAGTATGTGCTTGCAAAGAACGTATGATTGCTTCTATATTCGGATCTGTATTGGAAATCCTTAGCCGCAAGTCATCCTCTGTTTACAATCGAGATCAATATGTTGTTTTAATCGCAACTAAATTTTGAAAAGTCGTTTTCACATAAGCAGATCGATGGAAACTGAATCAAAATATAAAATATTATTATTTTTTTCAAATTGGCATATTCGTTTCCAATTCATAACCACAAATTTTGGCAAGGCAGAGATTTAAATTGAATCAGCCGTCATTTGTCGCTTGAAACATCAGTTAACTGTCCTTTTTTATTTAAAAGGACATTGGATTTAAAAATATCAAACGAAAATGCATAACGTATGTAACGTAATTTATTATCTGGACATCTTTACAACCTTTCCAAACAGTTTTCTGTCAATTTTGTCATCTCGCTCACTCGCAAGAAAAGTGACACATCTCGCAAAAATTCATTTTGAGTTTTATTCCACAAATAGGTCTGTCATAGGTGTGTCTTGCTACATAAAAAGTTTCATAAGTGTAGTTATACGAAAAATCCCTTTATTACGCTATTTGCCCATTCGTGACCACAGAAGAGGGGTGGAATCTGTGGGGAGGTAAATTTATCCAACCCTCCAAACCTCATCCTATGCCTTTATTCTTAGGGGTTTTATATTTCTATGCAAGTTTTTACCCCTGCATGCAGAGCTAAATGCTGTACTTTCATGTCACAGGAAAATCATGCAAATTTTCTTTTTGCTCTCCTGTGAAATTTACCTTTGTCGAGATGTGTCACTTTTCTTGCGGGTAAGCGATATGATGGGAAAGGATGTTTTTAAATAACACGAAACCTATGTTATTTTGAAAATCACTGGAACATGTCTGTGTTGTTTTTGTTCAATTCTCTTGCCCAAAGTATCAGCTTATTCATAAAAGCTTAAATTTTACCGTTCGATGTTAAAATGTTTGTACACTCTCCTTTCAGACTTAAAATCAAATTGTTAAGTTTTTTGAAAATATCAACCTTGCAACTGAGTTAGTTTTCCGAGCCATTTTTCATTAATGAAGAATCTTGCTAATGTATGAGTATATAAAAAAAAAAACGACAAAAAAAAAAAGACAAAAAAAAAAAAAAACGACCAAAAAAAAAAAAAACTAATCAAATTGAAAATATTTCGTAGTGTTTTGACGTGTGAGAGACATCTGAGTTCGGTATGTAGTAATGATATCTCATACACAGATCCCTCTCATTACAGAGTATTGGAAAAAAAACGAATGTAAGTTGTGTTAATTAATTATCATAATTTAATCTAATTAATGTAATTAGTTATCATAACAAAATCCTGTAATATCTTGTGCAATTCTTCATAAATCTATTTTGAAAAATAATCAATTCGAAAATATTTCGTAGTATTTTGACGTGTGAGAGACATCTGACTTTGGTATGTAGTAATGATATCTCATACACAGATCCCACTCATTACAGTGTATTTGAAAAAAGACGAATGTTTAGGTTGTGTTAATTAATTATCTTAATTTAATATATATAATGTAATTAGTTATAATAACAATATCCTGTAATATCTTGTGCAATTCTTCATAAATGTATTTTGCAACATGAGTTTGTCTATGTATCAAGCAACTGTTAGATTCTCTTTATTAACCCTTTATCATTCACAGCATTTCAATGCTGATTGGATGTTGGCAAATTACTCTGTTTTAGCTATTGCTCCATAACGAAGGTATTAAAACTTAAACTAAAACAAATCTATAAATATACAATATTTCTTTTCGTTTGGTCCATTACATGCGGCTACCATGTGGGAAGAAAATTAATTCCAGTATTCTTCTATATCAATCATATTTATTTGCGGAATTTTCAGGTGAGAATTAAAGAAAAGAAATAAGCTAAACATCTGATTATAAGAATTGGATATGCTGGCTACTTAAAAAGTACAACGCTCAAGTAAAAACTTACACATGGTAATCCAGGCAAGTAAATACCTTAACTGTTGTTGCCAGTTGACCGAGCACACATTTATATTGTACACAGAGGTTACAGTGAATCATAACATACAAATATTGGAGCACACTTAAAAAATGCAAAAAAAGTACAAAATGAACTAAAGTGATTTAATATAATTATGTTTAACATTACTTACTCTAAAGATAGGAAAAAAATATATTTAAAAATTACAGTTAGTGTTTATTTTTCAAAATTCATTTTACTATGATCTTTATTTGTTGATAGTTGCTTATACTCGTACTTAAAATGAAAAAAAAAAAAAACAGGCTTTGTTTAGTGCCGCTAACTATAAGAAAGAAAAAAAACTCCCTTACACTTTGTAAAATAGTAACTACTCTGGTAGCGTTTCTAACGAATTATCAGTTAATTATAATTGATTTTCGAAAAAAAGAAAAACGAAAAGAATAATGCTAAATACATGCGAAATATTTTAGGAAAAAAAAGTTTTCCTAACATTTTAATATCTATATTATTTTTAAAATATTTGTCTATTATTGCACTCTGAGCACGCCATTGAACTGTCCTGAACTTAAAAAATATGTTATGCACATACTCGATTACAGTTTTTATTTAGAATTAACAAAAGCAGTATATAAATATAATTACAGAATGCACTTGAATGAATGTAAGAAGCAGTAAAATCGAACTACTGAGGCACAGACGAAAAGATCTGCGCCGTCGTCGTCGCTGTAATCACGGTATAAAAACTAAATAGCAGTGTGTGTGTGGGTGGGTGGGTGGGGGGGGGGGGCGACACATGTTGTATGTGAATTTCACCACAGAGCAGGTACAGGGCATCACAAACTGAAACATTTTTTATCACGATGCCAGGTTGCCGAAGTATAGGTATTATATATTAATAGAGACAATTATTTTCATGAAAATATATACTTCTATTTTTGTAAATAATCTTATCTCATTTCACTACTTTTACTCGTACTTGATAATTATTGAAGAAAAGCCTTATATATCTACTTTTTATCAAATAAATTTCTTTGAATTTGGCGACCTGCCAAAATTTTCTTGCGACACACAGTTTGCACACCACTGGTTTAGATGACTGATTTATTCCTCGACCGACTTTTTAAAAACTAAATGGCGAACTACAAAACGTAATGTACCGATTTTAAACAAAATATGGCATTTATAAAAAAGAACGCCTTAAAATTTTTAAAATATCAGTTCTAAGGATGCACATCAACTTTCATTAAAAAAAGTTGAAATTGGCCCATTCATTGGCGAGATATTTCGGGTGCTGACTAACATTGTTTCAAGAAAGTCGTATTTAGAGTTTTGCAACAAGTACAGTCGCCCACGAATTGTGGAACAGAAATCGCTTCATCTTCTACGTATATGTGTTAAAATGTTTCGCCCGCGAACTGTGGAAAAAAAATCACTGCATCTTCTAAGTATATGTGTTAAAATTTTTAAAAACGACGCCAATAAAAATTTAAGAATTTTCAGGCAGAAATGATCAATGAAAGAAAATGCAATTTTTAAAGCTCAAAAGACTTTGCCTTTTTTTTAAACATTATTTTAAAATGTTCACTTTATTTAGGTAAGTTATCTAATAATATCGAGGTTAATGCATGCTTTTTACAAAGGGAAATGATACTGTACAATGCCTATGATTACTAATTTACAGACAAAATAAATACCATGGTCTAAAAATCATGCAATATTTTATAAAGTTTATAAATATTTATTGTTAATTGAAAATATTTTTCCTATTTTTTGATAAAGATCATAAACTTTCCTTAAGATTCTTTTGTACATAACTTATCATCATTATTATTTTTGTAAATCATTGTTTCACTTGAAGGTCGTCTTTGTCAAAAAAAAAAAGTTATTACATTTAACTAAATTGCATAGTCAAAATCTTAACAAAAAAATCATATAGTTTTTCCCTGCTCATTAATATTATATTTCGATTCCAATTGTTTTTAATCGATTAAGTAGCAATATTTCATTCCAGAATTTCCGAAGCTTTTAAGAATTAATTTAACATTAAATATATATACCCTAAAATAAATTGTTTGTTAAATGTTGGTCATTTAAATAAAAATCTTTAAAGTCTAATTATTGGTTGTGTCGTTATCCTATGCTCATTAATAAGATATTTAGCTAATCTTATTTTACAATAAATTATATTTCTCAATATGCTGTAATATTTAATTTTTGAATTTTAAAAGTCTTGTTGATTACTTTATTCACAGGACAACAAGGTTAAATTAACAAGGTTATAATTTTATATAAAGGTTTTAAATATCTTTAACTAAATTATACTTTAAATATCTTTTTTTAGAATCTTTAAAGCTTTATTATTGATTATGTAATTTTCCAATTTTTATTAATAGTATCTTTCAAATGCAGATATTTCAAATATTGATATATTTTTCATTACATTATAATATTTCCTTATAGAATGCCAAAAGGTTTTAAGTAACTAAACTGTAAAATATAATCTGCTACTTCTAAAACCATTAAAACTGTTATTAATGGTTACACAAGTTTTCAATTCTCATTAATATTACCTATTGATTCTACTTTTCCTTTAAATGTTTCTCATTACATTGCAATATTTCATTCCAGAATGTCAGAAGATTTTTAAATTATGTGTTTTCGTGACAGTAAAGTTAACTTTCTAATTAAATATATGCTTTTTTAAAGCCTCAAAAGTATTTGCCGACATTATAAGTGTGACCACATAAAATGTTTCTTTTCTTTCCTTTTTCTTTTCAGGTTAGATTTTTATTTGTGTCCTAATTTAGAACATTCCTAACATTTATGAAGGAATCCATCAATGACACAGAAAGTTTAACATTTTATCATCTAAAGCGTTTGTTGCAAAAATAATGAGTAAACACAAGGCAAACTAATAACAAAATCCATATATCTGCATTTTCTAGAACTCATAAATTATTTTACTTTCACACACTGAAGTGTGAAATTTTGTATAACCATTTCACATCTTCTGCATCATTTGTTTTTTTTTTCTTAGCTTGTTGCATTTTTAGATTGCGTTATAACCTTTTAGAATTCGGAAAGTTGATCGGCATTATTGTTTTATGCCATGGGAGAAATAACTTTTAAATTCAGTTGTTTAAAATGAAATATAATCATATAATTAATATAAACTTAGATATTCTAATAAAAAACATACGTATCTACATTTGTAACATTTACGACAGATTTGAAGGTACATCCCCTCATATACTTTATAGAAGCTTTGCCACTTGAAAGTTAATTTGTTTCTTCTTATCACTGGAAAAATATATATTTTTGGGATAGCATACTTGGGGAAAGTACATTGCACATTGCAATATAAATACGAAGGTGAATAACAAAACAAAACCAATTTTCATAAAACACTTTCATTTCCACTGAGTACTTGCACATTCACTTTTTCACATGGTCTTCCTGAACGTTGATGCAATTCAAATATTGTTCAGAGATCTTCTTAAATTCGAGCAATTCAAATGAGGACGCGAGTTTTAAAACTTGCCTTATCCAGAAAACCAAATATTAGGAAATCTCGAAAAACATCTGATTGCATACATGGGTTTTCATTGTAAAAAAAGATTTTACAATGCTTTAAACACACGATAAAACTAGTTTTTTTTAAAGATGACAGTGTGTTTTCGATGCACGTCCACCAATTGAAAAGATTGGTTGAGAAAACTCGAATTTTTAAATTTTGGATCAGGTGAGTTTTGAAACTCACGTCTTCAAATTTATTACACTTGTTTAATTTTAACACTTGATTACACTTGACTGATTTTAACATAATGATTTTAATTGATAAATACATCCCACGAGTTGTAAGTTTCTAACTTGGTGAAAATGTGTCTAGGCTAGGATTCGAACCAGAGGCCTTATGGCTGAATACTTTGCTAACTGAGCTATCCTGAATACATCTGACCTGAACACTTTTTCACCCAGTTGGAAAATTATAACGCGTAAATTATTTTCTAATTAGAATAATTGTGTTAAAATTAATCAAGTGTAATTACGTATCCAACGTTTTTTGGAGTTCCATTACTTGTGATTTATTCTGGTAAGCTGTTTCATATATCAGACCAGATGTCATAATGAATAAGGTTTCTGGGTGAATTGTGTGTTCGCCAAATTTGCCCAGAATAGCTCAGTTGGCAGAGAATTGGCAGCTTTCACCAAAAGGCCTCTGGTAAGGATCCAGGCCAAGACACTGTTTCACCCAGTTGGAAAATTATGTATGAAAAAGATCATTTGTTCAAGGGACGGAAAGAAATTTGAGAGATTACTTTAACTAAATTTAAATTATGCAAGTTCAGCAATTTCTTTCCCCATTTTGTTGTCGTCCGTAATTTATTCTGTTGTTGCAAATTGTCACAAACTTGCGTTTTAACTAAAACTACCAAAAACAAGTCGGAAGTTGTACGTCAAACGTGGCAAATGAGGTGCGTCCGTACTATAACTAGTTTAATAAATATCCAGATCTTGGTACAATAGCTGTTCCAGTATTATGCAAAAATGCATGAATACAAAATGTATTACGATTAGGGGAGACTAGGGGCGGTTGATCCACTTTTTACAAAATGATATTTTATTTTAAATATTGAGCCTCGAATAAAGTTTAATATATCATTTTATTCGTTATACAATCAGTTATCAAAATAAAATTGCTACATAAGTGTAATATATAAGAAATTTGAAAAATCATTGATTTTAATCATGAGAAAATAATGGGTCAAGTCTCCCCACATATGGGAGGGTTGACTCACTATATGGGAGGCTTGACACACTTTGTTTTATATTGAAATATTTGTGAAGAGGAATAAAATAATTTAAAAAAGGCAAAATAACTTTATGCTACATGCTTTAATTATTAAAAAAAATATATATTGGAAAATATGATGCTTAAACAAACCTGTTTAGACGCAATTGCAAGTCTGAGGAGAAAAAAATTGCTTTAAACATGAATTTGTCTGAGCAGGTATAATTGTACAGCAGGGAAAATGAAATTTTGACATTTAAGACAGTATTCCGTTAGAAACGGGTTCCGTTTCATAGGGTTTCCTGTATTATTACGACCGGATTTAGGAGCCACTGGCACCTTTTTTTGTCTCCGTGTCCTACTTTTTGTGACACTCGATCTGACAATTCTAGTTTTCACGTAGTTTGGCTTCATCTCATTGTATTCATCCTGGTGAGATTTGTCTACAGACATTCCTAAAATTTTTCGATCGATGCTATGTTCTTTTGCAGCCGCATGAGCACTTAACTTATCATTAACATTTTTTAACGCTTTCAGTGGCGAAGTACTTACAGTACTAAAATGTTAAAATAAATGACTGGCCCCGGAATTTACGAACAAATTGACTTGGAAATAAGAAAAAGGCTATATTTCACATACATATTAAATGGGAAAGATTTTAGAAAACTTCTAGTGCTATTGTGGCGTTTGGAGTCAACATTAAGTGGTTTCATAAACGTACCACTGCCGCTGAAAGAGTTAAAAGTGTTGCTTTCATACTTTCTAATTTCCACTGCTTCTATTTACCTATTGTAAGTAATATTTAAATGGAAAAAAGTTCCTATTACATCCTATTACATCTATAGTTCCTATTAGTATCGTATTAGTTCCTATTATCTTTCCAATTTACATTTCATTAAATTTTTTCTTGCAGCGGATACTATAGAAAATTTTCACATCTTTCTTTAAACAGTATTAAATATTTTCTATTGCATCACCCCATTTTACTGTAGCTTTACAGAATAAATGTGCATTTTTTATTAACCATTAGCCTCTTATTTTGCACAGTGTATAATAAAAAGATTTCCAAAACCGCATAATTAATTGAGACTTGAGCATCTGGTCAACCCTCGCTCACATTGACTGAGTCAAGCCTCCCCACATACCCCTTTTCTAAAAAATAGCACATTGTTATGTTAAGCCTAACTTACTCTACAATCTTTATGCCTGGAATGAAAGCTTGATATTTCTACATTACTTAAAAGCTACTTACTTAAATTTCTATGATATATTTTATCTGAAAAAAGCTTACAAATATTTCTAAAAAACACAACTTTTAGGGTAAAAATCCTTAACAATTGATTTTTTCACACATATTTCGGTTATCTGTATGAAACTAAGACTGATGTTTGAGCATTCTAGTAGCTTTGCTTGACACTTATTGATAAAACGCTGAAATTCTTTTAAATATGAAAACTGATGGGTGGGTTAAACCTCCCGTATGGTCAACCCTCCATAGTCTCTCCTATATACATTAAATTCAAAAATACGGAAATAATAATACGTAATTACCATGGCAACTTAGAATCAGTACCTATCATGGGATGTCATTGAATTAATTACGCATGATAGGATTTAACAGAATGAAAAAAACTTTTATTAATAACTTTTGAACTCTTGATTCGATTTTCATGAAATTTGACATATCTCTTCAAAATTCTGCAAAGATTATATATATTAAATTACAAACCGTTCGATTGGGTAGTTTTGCGCTGGTATATGCGGACAGACAAATTGACGGACCAAACGATGACTATAGGTATAACTTATTTATATAATTATAAACGCATCTAAAAAGGAATAAGTTGTTTATTTTAGCATTAAGTTGGTAATCTATTTTATTTCTGTTAAAAACTAAATTCAATTTATTCAACGAAAGGAATTATTTTACAACATTCAAAAATTTACATCGTTTAATGCGGTCTTCAGTTAGAGTATACAAAAAGTGGTCTCGCTGTTAAGTACGCTTTAGTGGGAGTTCACTGTATATAAAATGTAATTTTTTTTCGAGTATCGAAAATAAATTCAAAACTTAAATGTTATTTCTTAGAAATCTGGTGAGAGTCTTCACATTTCATTTTTTAAACTTATAAAACATCACTACTGTCATGATTTCTGTCAACATACCGACATTGTTATTATCGTAAACATTTTGTGATATAAAATATCTTAAGTGTCGTTTAGGGAATTTCTTCGAAATGTCGCTATAAAAGTTGTGAAAATATTTCTTTCTTATCATTCAAAAAATAAAGAGTTTCTTTTGTTATTTTGAAGTTTATAAATATATATATATATATATATATATATATATTGTATTTTTTCAATCCTTTTTTTCGTGCAAAAAATAATATTAAGAATTTAATACACTGTAAAAAAAGACAATTTTTCTTAACCTTTGAAAATATAACTACAAACAGAAATATGTAATAATCTTAAATGATTTATCCACAATTCCGGAAAGCGTGCTTTAGGTTTAGAAACTTCAGAAAACAATATACAGAGTGCCTCAAAACTCCGTGACACATTTTAAAATTTAATATAAAATCAAGCAGTTGCCGTACAGGAGTGCGGTACAGACTAAAATCCTTTTCACGATGAAAAGTTTTCTTCAAGCTAATGAAAACAATTAGTTCCAAACTTCGATCATACATGGCGCCACTTGTCTATATGTTTGGTTTCAAACATGCGTTTTTTCTGATTTTGAGGTTAGTTTTGACGCTATACCACAGAAAAGACGACTCTCAGCGAAAAAGCTAATTACGTAGGTTGATACTTCGAGATCAAATTGAAACTAATCTGAAAATGAGAAAAAATGCATGTTTGAAACCCAAGGAACTGAGAAGTGGCACCATCTATGATCAAAGTTTGGAACTAATTATTTTTATTCACTTGAAGAAAACTTTTCATCGGGAGAAGTATTTTAGCCCAAACCGCATTTCAGCACGAAAATTACTTGATTTTACATTGAATTTTAAAATGTGTCATGGACTTTTGGAACACCCTGTATTTCGAGATTTAAAAAAGTATTTTCAAACACAATTTTTTTTTTTTTGATGCCACTAATTTTCAAAAACGATTCCGAGTAATTTTTAAAGTAGTTTAATGAGTTTTCTCTACCCGGATTATACGTTTTACGGGCACTATCAAATCTCAAGAAAGTATTTTCATGTTAAAAAACATATTTTACGGACAAACATGATACATTAACAACATTAATCTATCTATATATAAAAGTCAATTGTCTGTGGGTGAAGACAGACTTTTCCCCATGAACACCTACTGCCACCCACACTCAGTTGTAGTGGTTAGATAGTCCTTAGTCTCCTGCTGTTACTAAGGCAGTTTGGTCGCGGTGGGTGGAAGTGGGGGATTACAGGGACACTAAAAAATATTCCATTACATTACGGCCTATGGGGAAAAATCGTTTGAGATAGTTTTTAATCTTTATCTCCATATATAAAAGGCCCATCCCAAACTACTGAAGCATGAAATTTGGGGGGTGGGGGGGGATCAGAAAGGACGGTTTTTGAAAATCCCCCCCCCTAAAGGGGTTAAAAGGGGGGGGGGTCATGTGGCCCTATCTCTGCAGCCGTTATAGTTAGGAGCGGGAAATTCCAGAAAATAAATCTAATAAAAAAAAATAAGGACATATTTCAGAGATTTTAGAAATTCCTCCTTTAAGGAGGTTAAAGAAGGGGGGGTCGAAACTTTTTGAACATTTGGCTCTAGCCGTTTTAGCTAGAAGCGTGGAATTCCAGAAAATAAATCTACTAAAAAAGTAATTAAGCACGTATTTCAGCGATTTTAGAAATTCTCCCAAACGGGGGTTAAAAGGGAGTCGAAAATTTTAGAACATTTACCATATCTCACCAGCCGTTTAAGGTAGGAGCGTGAAATTCCACAAAATAAATCTACTAAAAATAATAATTAAACATGTGTTTCAGCGTTTTTAGAAATTCACCCTTAAGGGGGTTAAAAGGGGGGTGTTTGAAACTTTTAGAACATTTGGCCATATCGTAGCAAGCCGTTTTAGGTAGATGCGTGAAATTCCAGAAAATAAATTACTAAAAAATTAATTGAAAACATGTTTCAGCGATTTTACAAATTCCAAATTCTAAGGGGTTTAAAGGGGGTGGGGATCGATAATTTTAGAACATTTGGCATATCTCAGCAGCCATTTTAGGTAGAAACGTGAAATTCAAGATAGCAAACTTACTAAAAAAGTAGGCAAACACATTTCATCTTTGCTAGATATATTTAGTTTGATTCAAGGTTCTATTAGAGAAAGCGACCAGAGATCGGGCGAAGTCTGCTAATCTTAACATACAGTTAATATTATTTTGTTACCCTTGTATATTATTCAGCTGCGCATCTGAAAATGTTTAATTGAAAATTGACGGCATCCTAAAAACCGATAATCCGGTTTTGTGAAAACTAATTAATACACTATAAAACTGCTACTTAAAAACGTTTTCAAAAGTAAGTGGCAGCAAAAGGAACATTGTGCTTATAAATGCTTCCTTCCTTACTTATTATACGAGCCAGGCAATTGATTGTCAAAAATGGCTTCCAATTGGCAATCTTGTTTATCATTGTCAATTACATTCAAAATAGTAAATTAACATTGTTAAATACAAACATTGTTACAAATGGAAAAAAAATAATAATAAATAAAATATAATAAATATCTATTAATATACTAATACAAAATAAAATAAAATATAACAATGACATCATATACAAATGATACAAAAAAATAAACTATAATAAAAGACAAACTATGAACTATAATAAATAAGTAAACTATATTGCATTATAGCTCTTATTAGGTATGTTCGCTATAAAGTTATCAAAAATTAAGGGTTACTGTAATTACTATAATTGGCTCCATGGTTGACGCAATTGTATTTGACGTGGTCCGGATGATACGAAAGTACCACGGCTTCTTTAAATTTCGAATATATAATAGTTTTCAATTTTCTAAGGTTAAAGAAATGCTTTTCAAACTCATAGGTAACTCGTAAGAGGTTATTTTAAATTTTCATTCCTGGTTATATTATATTTTCGTGGATAAAGAATCATTTGTCTGTTTTTCAGTGTAATTAAAATGAGGACAATTGTATTAAAATGCGTATTTTCACGACGTTTTATAATAAAAATAATTTCCGTGTCTTGAACTATGCTGAATCCTTTGTCTAACGAATACTGTTAATACTATTCCTCATCAGTCAACACATGGATGGATTTTTTTAAATATGTGAATGAAATAATAGTAAACAATATTTTAAGTTAATTTTCCTAATGTATATATATTTTAACTGCTAAAAACATTCAAAGTATTTTGTTTTTAATTTATCTATCTTATATCAAAAATTGATATTAGAGAAGAAAATTTTTCGCTCTGTATTCCAGTCAGTATTTGTCCTGTAATCAGTCATATAGATACAAGAGCTTCACATAATATACAGAAAGACATAAAGTTTCTTATAAAATTTTGACAATTACTGTTGTTTCTAAGTAAATCTAATCTACCGCATGACACAGAACGACAAATACTATCTAAGAAAACTATTGAAAGAGAGTCGTGAGAAGGCTTTTATTAGGTTGAGCAAAAAGTTCTGGGAAATTTTTAATCTACCGGAATTTGTATCGTATATAGAAGTACTTGTGGTATATCTATATATCGACAAATTGGTGCAGAAGTATCCGAGATTGGTCCGCCGAAAGCAGTGTTGCCAGATTGGATTTTGTCCCCATTTTGGGGAATTTTGAACCTCTAGGGGAATTTTTTGGGAACAAGTAGTTCGTAGGGAAATTTTTGGGGCCTAAAAAAATTTTGGGGAAAAACCTGGGGATTTCTTTTTTTTTTTCTATTTTCCGTAAAGATTTCTTTTTGGTCCTGTAGAAAAACTGGATCTGTCTCGAACTCAATTTTGATTTGAAAAACGAAAATACAATCCAGAAATTGAAATATCAATAATTATTCTCTTGGATGTGGTTGTGTTCGTTGTTTACTATGTTACATTACAGTTTACATATCTTACAGATGCATGAGACTCTAAAGTCTTAAGCAGCTTAAATCTGCACGTGATTAAATCTGCAGGACTTTATCGAAAAATTCCTTCACCGTACTTGGAAAGTAGATATTTTTCTCTTATGATATACAAAAGCACATCGATTGATACAGCGAAAATACTTTGCATTATGATTATGTACTTCAGTATAGGGATGACAAAAATAATTAAAACAGCGCACCATCTCGGATTCATTCAAATCCCAACTGATGAGAGATTATCTAAAGCTATGGAGCTAATGTAACAATAGTCCAACATTGTTAGACAATACTTTTAAAAACAAACGTAAAATAACTTGTCACTGTAAAATATATCTCTCATTCTCTTAACCCCTTCAGGGGCAAGCAATTACGTTTGTGAAATGCTGAATTCCCACCAGAATCGTTGAAAAATTCTATTTCAAAATAAGTAAAAGCAATTTTACGGCTTTTTTCCATCAAAGTTAGAAAAGTAAAATTTAATAAAATTTTTCTGGTGTAAAACTTCATTAATCGTAGGTGGTATGTAATATATACCGGTGCCGCTCAAGGGGTTAATCTAGCTACAGAATATGCATTCAGCCCAGTTTAAAAGTTTGTTTTTTGTAAATGGGGAATTTTTTCAAAAAAAGGCTTGATTTGGGGAAAATTTTTGAGCTCAAATTACTTAAATATTTTTTATAGTGATAAATTGAAAATTTAAAAATTCCCTTTTTGATTAAAAACTGAGTTGGGGACTTTTGCAGAAAAAAACACTGATTTGGAGAAAATTTCAGAAATTTTGGGGAAATTGACATTTGACTATCTGGCAACTCTGGCCGAAAGTGGGCTTTGTTTGAGCAGGACAATGCCAAATCGCACGTGACCCAGAGGATCAAGGACAAGTTTGCACAGTTGGACGGCGTCGAAATTCTTCCAGATCCCGCCTACAATCCATAGGTGGCTTCATCCGATTATGGCCTATTTCGATCAATGCAACAGTTTTTCAAGGGCCGTCGATTTGAATCCTTTAATGAAGCTGAAGAAGCATATCAAGAGTTTTTCGATTCCAAGGAGCCGCCATGGTACTTCCAGCAAATACGGAATCTGGCAGAAAGTCGTGGACTGTGATGGTCTCTGCTTTGAAGAATAGTCCTTGTTGCTTTCGTTGTTAATTTGCGCATAACAACGCAACTTTTACAAATTTCCCAGAACTTTTTGCTCAACTTAGTATTAAAAAGACGAGGCTGCTATAGAATGACAAATGTTATACAGTTAAAGTGATAAAATATAGTGATGAGAAGGGTTTTATTAAAAAGGTTTATATGAAAATGAAGGAAATAAAAAATGAATATATAAGACATTCTTAAAGACGAAAATTTATAGAAAATAAAATATTAACTTCTCTGCTTTAACAAATAAAATAGTAAAATTTCCATTTATCCACGGAACAAAATTTACCAGGCTTTGCTATTTTGCATTTTATGAACTTTCAGAATTTTCAAGCATTAAAACTGCGTCTTTTTTCCTTCTTTTCAATGGAATTCAATGGTCCAGTGTCATGTCGGGAATAGAAGCAAAGAAAGAATTTGTTTTTTATTCTATATGACACTCGTGCAACTCCCGTTTTTGTTCGGTTTTGTTATAAATGCCAAATTAATTAACAATGGAGCGAGAAATAGATGTTTTCACATACTTAAAGTGTGTTTATATTACATTCACGTGGAATCCAACTTCAGGGTGATCAGATGGATGCACACTCAGGAATACTTTCTTCAATTCACGGAAATATTCCTGGCAGTACTGCTGCCGGTATATATCCAAGAATTGGAGAAATTTCCGTTCTGTTTTCCGTTCTAGGACAGATATTTTCCGAAATATGAATAAAAGAGTTTTATAAAAAATACGTATTTCGTTCTTCCGTGGATCCACTTGTTTTTGAACGTGGGACAGCGCTTTCCGAATCGAGAATCTTAACCACTTGGCCAGCCAGCACTTGGTAGATGACGAGTTTAAAATAAAGATAGGGGTTTGCGTCAAACGGGCTATTGAAAAGGCTTCTTAAATTTCTTGTTCAGAAAGCTCGGAAATTTAAACTTAATTGCAGGGACATTTCGTCGTTATGAAATAATTGTTGGTATTTTAATACTCATAGAATAATAGAGGATAAAAAAATATTACATATTAGACCCATTTTTAATAAGACATAATTTGATTGTTAGATGTAAAATATGAATGTTATATTTTGAATTAAATTCGAAAAGAAATGTTTGCTTCCTTGAATAAAATCGATTGTGTGAACTTGATTGAACTGCTATATATATATTTTTAATGTGCTCGTTTAGAATATATTTTACATGCGAATATTTTTTTTTTTGATACTCTAAAAAATAAATTGCGAATAAGTTTAAATGAATGAGAAAATTGCTACTTTAAGAAATTCGAAAGCATGATTTTTGTTTGTTTGTTTTTAAATAAATTAAAAATATTAATTTATAGAATTTTCGTTTTTTTATTTTAAATATAAATTCGAACTTTGGTATTAATACAGCCAATACGCATGCGCCCAAGTAATAAACAGAATTTAACGGAAAAAGCATGTTTTCTAGCAGTACGGAAATTATTTGTTTAAAAATGACGAATAATTTAGTGTATATAGACGAATTTTTCTAACAGTGTAATGGACATACACACCCTCAGAAATACTTTTTTTCAGTTCACGGAAATATTCCTGGCAGCACTGCTACCAGAATATATCCGAGAATTGAAGAATGTCCGTTTCTTTTTTATCTGTGGCAAGAAAGAAAATATCCGCTAATTGAAGAATTTAACTTCTTTTTTCCGTTCTAGGACAAAAAATTTCCATACTCTGAAAAAATGAGTAAAAAAAACCCCACTTCTCTCGTTCTTCCGTGGATGGCCTTGGCTTTAAACCTGGTATCGCGTGTTTTGAATCGAGCATCCTAACCACTTGGCTAGCGATCGATTGTTAGAGGACGAGTTATAAAGAAAGATATGGGTTTCTTTAAATGAGGGATTGTATGGCTTCTTAAATTTCTTGTTCAGAAAGCTAGAAAATTTAAACTTAATTGCAGGAATATTTTTTGCGTTATGAAATAAGAATTGGTGTTTTAACACTTATAGAATAAGAGAGGTTAAAAATTATTATATATTAGACATATTTTTAATAAGACACATAATTTGATTGTTAGATGTAAAATAATAATATTATATTTTTAATTAAATTCGAGAAGGAGTATTTGCCTTTTTTGAATAAAATCGATTTTTTTTATGTCGATTGGACTACTATATATTTTTTAAATGTCTTCGTTCAGAATATATTTCATATGTCAATATTTTTTTAATATTAAAAAGCAGAAAAAACAACGTTTAAAAATGCACAAATAATACATCAAAAGCAGCAAACAGCTGTTTCGAATCTACTAGCGAGATTCTTCTTCAGTGCAAGATAAGGAAAAAGGAACAGCGTGCTAGAAAAAGCAAGGCTGAGCATTGAAAGAGTATTGAAAGAGTGCTCAGCCTTGCTTTTTCTATCACGCTGTTCCTTTTTCCTTATCTTGCACTGAAGAAGAATCTCGCTAGTAAATTCGAAACAGCTGTTTGCTGCTTTTCATGTATTATTTGTGCATTTTAAAGGTTGTTTTGTTCTGCTTTTTAATATTGTTGCACAAAGGCTTTATTTGCTATTTTTATTTTTTTAATACTCTAAAAAATAAATTTCGAATAAGTTTAAATGAATGAGAAAATTTCTACTTTATTAAATTCGAAAGCATTATTTTTGTTTGTTTGTTTTTAAATAAATAAGAAATTTAAATTTACTGAATTTTCGGTTTTTCATTTAAAAATAAATTAGAAATTTTAATTTATTGAATTTCCGGTTTTTCATTAAAAAAATTAATTCGCACTTTGGTATTAATGCAGACAAAACGCATGCATGCTAGGAATAAATGGAATCCCCCCCTTTTTTCAGACTCTCGGGAAGAATTAACGGAAAACGCATGTTTTCTAGGAATACGAAAACTATTTATTTTAAAATGAAGAATAATTCAGCATATAAAGACGAAATTTTCTGACAGTACAAGTAGTAATAAAAAACAAGACCAGTCATCATAAACTGTATATTTTATTATATAACTTAGTTGCACATTTTAAAGTCTAGAAATACATTTGAAGATCTAAATTCTAGGGATATACATCGTCATCTTTATCTGGAAAATTATTTCTTATTTCTAAATCTGTAAAATAAAAAAAAATAAAATAAAAAAAACTTTACATAAAATGCATTAATAATTTTATGACTTATTTTATGAGCTATTACCTTATTTATATCGCTGTTTTGAATCATTACTTTGAAGGTTAAATTTTATTAAGTTATTTCGCTTTGTTTAAATCATGTATAATATTATACAATAATTTTATGCCGTAGCACCTAAAAAATTAACATGTTGCATAAAATGAAGAGAATTATATCTCATAATGGCGAAGTAAACAATTTAAAAAATATATAAAATATTAAGCACACGTTGTTATTTTTATGACTCATATTATAATTAGATGTTACCTAAGTAACATGTAGTTTCTTTAATATAAAAATTTATCAGCAAAGAAAATAAAAACCTGCAGCTATGTGCTTTACAAAAAGAGAATACCTCCTGAGAACGAGAAATATGAAATCTGCAATTTTTATTTCTTACTGATTGTTTAAATTGTTCTTAAAAGTAAAGTCAGGGGTCATATATAATAAATACAAAACAAACAAAATTTAAGAGAAAAACAAATGTGTTTCAGAAATTAAAGTAGATGGAGAAAGGAACAGATATGAATCGAAACATGTGTAATCTTCAGTTTAAAATATTTATTCCTTTATGACTTTAATTAGAAAAAAAATTAAATTTTTTTAAGCTGGCGCTATTTTGAATATTGAGAAATTTGTACAAGTTTTAATACGCTTGAATGGTCAGTTTATTACAATGAGTTCAACTGTGAATCGAATCATATCGACATCATACCAAATTTTCTCATTGGAAAAAAAACATAAACAACTAAAATGTTCATTAAATAAACAACTCGAATAAAAATGATTAATGAGTGAGAAAAACAATGTTCACTATTTTTTTTAAAACGATATGTATATATATATATAAATATGTATATATAAATAAAATTTAAATGGACAATAGTAAACACGAAAAAGGACAGGCTGATTTAAATGAAGTTGAATATTTATATGTATACAAACATATTTACTAAAAATTGAAAGAAGAACAGATCAGTATTAAAAGATTTATTCACAAACGCGTATAACAATTTTCAATTAGAAAAAAATAGTGAAATTCACTTTTAAATCACAAAAAAACTTCCCTTTTTGCATCACTAAATCCACTAAAATCGAAGTTTATAAAAATTATTAAAGGAATAATTAAATGAATAAAAATGGAAGGCTTTTATGAAATACTTAACTTTTTTAATAAAAATATGCATATACATATGTACATTCACCTATAAATAGTAATAATATTTTTTTTCTTTCATATAATAATTCAAATATTCTTTTTAAGATTTTTTCTGTTTTTAAAAATTGTTTTCTTTTGAGGAAACTAATTTACAACGTATTTTGTAAAATATTGCTTGAATATTCAAAGCCATTAAAAGAAGGAAGATGGAACATTCACAATTGTAAAAAATAAATAAAAATGTCATATTTATTTTTACTCTCTACATTAAAAAATATCTCAGAAAATGTTTTTCATCAAAAAAGCTCAAATAAATTTTTGTCACGTAGCTTATAACATGAACTTCTGTTTTTTTTTTTTTTTTTTTTTTTTTTTTTTTTTAAGATAAATACGGAAATATTAAAATAGCAGAGATTTAACTTCAAGTTCTAAACTAAAAGAGATTTTTAAATTCTAGATAATGTAATACAGTATTTTCATAGGCTTAAATGACATTTTATTAGTAAGATGCAATTTAAACTCTAAAGAAAACGCATTACTAAAAAAAAAACGCATGTATTTTCACAAGACGCTTAGCTCAATTAATTCATATTGGATCGCTTTGCAATTTTTAGTGAATAATCTTGTACTATGAATAATATAATAAAAATAGTTTTGCCTCAAATTAGGATTGAGGATAAACGTTCAAAATAACATTCCAATAACTAATAATTACGGAAATTGTTAATTACACTGTTACGGATATTCCACTGGGAGCTTAATATATGAATAACAAAAATGTCTGGATAAAAATGATTTAACTGAAATACAGGTTGTCATGGAACATATTCATTAAGGTTAAAGCTATAAACAAAAATCAAAAATTATATTCGAATGTGACTTTCAGTATTTTTGATTTAATAAATAGATTTTGACGCTAATTTCCCATTCAAGAATTGTTTGTTCCAGGATGCTCAACTTCCCCATAATCTACATTTCGAGTTCCCAGACATTCTATATTTATCTAATACTCCAAAAATTTTTTAAGGAATATATATATTTGCAATTGTTTCATTATACGTACTTGATATTTTCTCTAAATTTAAGTTACTATAAATTTAAGGTATGCATAATGATAACACCATAAAAATATTCAATAGTTATATATGTAGATGAGTCGAAACGATAGTTGCAACTGACAATATCTTTATGTTTAGTTTTTGTTCTGTTTTTTTAAAGCTTGAATTATGATCAGGCATTTTCTCTTTCAAAAATTCGGATGGTGAATTTGTTACTCTGTTTTTTTATTCTGCAGGCGAAAAACTATCCGTTTGGGATGCCACATTT
Organism: Maratus speciosus; assembly: GCA_963932465.1. Taxonomy (NCBI): domain Eukaryota; kingdom Metazoa; phylum Arthropoda; class Arachnida; order Araneae; family Salticidae; genus Maratus; species Maratus speciosus. The sequence goes on from OZ010788.1 coordinate 437,392,936, forward strand.
AAAATTCAATAAAAATAACCTCATGAATATATTTTAAAAATTCTTTTGTAATACTTTCTAACATATTAGATATAAATTTCCAACTGGGCGAAAAATGTCCGGACCAGGATTCGAAATTTGTTTACCAATTAGAATAATTGTGCTAATATTAATCTAGTGTACTTTCTAACATTGTCGAAAATGGTTTTTATGACTTTGAATTGTCTGTCCGCCTGTAAGATCTTCAACTCGAATATATATATACTCGGATTGCAATGCAATTGTGATATTTTATTGAGATTTACTATAGAATATTATACATATTCCTATGTAGCATTCATAGTTCATTTACAGAGTCGCTCAAAAGAAATCTGTTACAGTATGGTCTATGGAGGAAAATCATTTGTTGTATATTTTAATGATGTTATACTATTTAAAACATATGAAAATTGATATACATCACTAAGATGCACTACAAAATGGTTATTTTAGGGTGTTGTGTGTTAAAAAGCATTTATTGTTCAGCTACGGGGACACATGCAATAATGCAGCTAGAGTACTCTCTATAAGCGAGAATTTCTGGAAGTTCGTTTTCAGCTGTGATATGCGTTTTTAAGTTTAACTATATTTAAAAAAAAAAAAAAAAAAAAAAAAAAAAAAAAAGATTGCTGCACGAGTGGATGTTTTCATTTCATTTGTTTACCTAGATATCGTCATTCACATTATTAAATGGTGGAAGTTTCGTTTCAGTATTCTGAAAGCATTGGAAAGTGTTTCATAATCTGTGCTTGAATAATGATATTTTCTTTCATGTTATAAAGACTTACATTAGAATGTGGTGTGTCAAAAAGCTTTTATTGTTTAGCTACAGAGACAAATAAAATAACGCTGTTAAAGTACTGTGTATGAGCGAAAATTTCTAGAAGTACGTTTACAGCTGTGGTATGCATTTTTAAGTTAACTAAATTTTTTACAAAAACAAATACAAGTTGCTGCACGAGTGAATGTTTTCATTCAATTTGTTTACTTAGACATCATCTTTCACAGTATTAAACGGTGGAAGTTTCGTTACGGTATTATGAATGCGTTGGAAAGTGTTTCATAATCTATGCTATAAGCATGACTTTTCTTTCCAGTAATAGAAACTTATTTTAGAATGTTCTGTGATGTCAAAAAGCATATATTGTTTAGGTACAGGGTCAAATAAAATAATGCTGATACAGTACTATGTATGAGCGAGTATTTCTAGATGTGCGTTTACAGCTGTGGTATGCGTTTTTAAGGTAATCAATTTTTTTTTATTATAAAAAAAAAAAAAAAAAAAAAAAAAAAAAAAAAAAAAAATTAGTGCACAAGTGGATGTTTTCATTCAATTTGTTTACTTAGATATCATCTTTCACATTATTAAACGGTGGAATTTTCGTTACAGTATTCTGAATGTGTTGGAAAGTATTTCATAATCTATGTTTGAAGCATGACTTTTTTTTTGTTTAAAATTGCCAAAAGAATAATTCTGTATGGGATTTCAACTTTAAATCTGTATTAAAATAATTTCACACTGAAATCATTTGAAATAACAACGTCACTTTTGTTCTTCGAGAGGCTTAGTAAATATATCTCTCTATTCTAAAAAAAAGTAACTACCGTTGTCACCGCCGCCGCCGGTTTTGAATTTTTTGTGACCGGAGGTCTTTCTTCGTTAATATTAAGAAAAATAATGCATACAAAAATATGCAAATCGGTGGTTTTATACAGAAATGTTTGATAAACACGCTGATGCAAACAGTTTTCAAATCGAAGAATTATTTTAAGAGATATTTAATGCTAAAGTTGGACAAAATCGTTCCACTAAAAAAGTTTTATAGCAGCAAAAACTATACATGGCAGTGTAATCATTTTTAAATTATTTTATGCGTTAGAATTTGCCGGAGTGCAGATTGCATTAATTTTTTTTTTATTTTGACTCATTTTTTGAGGTTTTATTTCTATTTTAAATTCAAATTTTCAGCATTTCTAGAGATATTTTTTACATTATTTTAGAAAATGGTATTAATTTATACTGTTGCCAAATGTATAAACAGCGCAAACAATAATGTTTGCTTCAAATTAAAAATTTATTTACACGTGACTATTATAAACAGAAAAAAATCATTTGGAAATAGAATTAAATAATTATGTACAAAAAGCAAGAACTTATTAAAAATTACGTCATAAAAGGTATACACGTGAATTTTAAAACAGAAAGGATATTGTAAAATAATAAATTCATTAACATGCGTTAGAAGTCTCAAATAGGAGAAATTACGTCATATTTATGTCACATTATAGTTATTACATAAAATGAACCCAAAATAATATTGCAAATTAGTTTAAATTTAGAAATTGCGCTAGACATTTATTTGATATTTTGAGCGGATCTTTTCAACTATTTTTGTTAGGAAAGCGCAAATAATATTTCATTTCTAACAAAAGTATTTTCACGTGAATATTTAAAAGAGAAAGAATAGCTTGGTAAAAATTATGTCAGATTAAAAAAGATTAATTTAAAATGTCTCATTTAAAAGAACTTTCTTTTCGCTTTGTTAAAAAATACCAGGAGACAAAGACTCTGTTTACTTAATTCCTTTTATATTAGCTTATTTTGAAATGTTGTTACACGTGTCTACGTAATCAAGTTATTTTTATTTCGACGTTTTATTTGTATTTTTATTAATGTTGTACTAATTTATTTGTTCTTTCGTTATTTAAAATAAAAATTATCTCAATTTATATAATTTGGCGAGTGGTTTGGCGATTTATATAATTTGGCGAAATTGGTTGACGGAATAATCAAGTAGTACCGCAGCGGATTTGGCGTTAAAATTCCCCAATCAAAGAGAAATGAATAGAAATTCGTTTATAGGGAGATCGCCACTGTTTTTTAAATTATAATTCAATCTTTCGAAATCTTTTTAAAGCCGATCAAATTAGCGTGCATGTAGAGTATGCGGTGTCTGGACGGGGGTTGGCGAGCGTAGCTCGTAGGGGGACGAGCCCCTTAGTATATATATATATATATATATATATAACCATTAATTAAACATTACCGACCATCATCAAAAACCGCATTATTGTGAATGAATTGACAATAAAAATGGATGCCACAAACCTATAATATAGAACTGTATGTATAAAATAAAGTACCTTATACTTAATTACAAGAATTAATAAGGAAGAATAAAAAAAGAAGACTATGGATTCCGAAAAAATTGAAAAACTTGTATATTGAATTACGTTTTCAAGAGTACAGAATTCAGTGATATAAGTAAATCGGTTGTTTTCTGTGAGAAAAAAGCTAAAAGCTGAATTTTTTTTTTCTTCTGTACCCGAACAACCAATAGAACCAAAAGAATAGTCTCAATATGAAATCAGAACATTATCAAATGGCATGAAATGGAAAAAAAAAACACTGCAACCAATTAAATATTTAATTTATAGCAATAGAAATCTAACACAACTTACCGAATAAATTCCCAGTAGATTTTCAAAATATATTCCCTCACATGGAATCCATAAGCATGATAGGATTAAGGTGAATAAAACAGTTAAATTAACACAGAAATTAAAACCTATGGATTCAGTTAATTTATTTTGAAATAACGTGATAAATACAATTAATATAATATAAATAGAAAATAATTACATTATTTAAAATACCTAAAAACAATTTTAAATTGTTTAATATCAATTTTACAATATTGCCAATAATCAGCGTTAAATACCACCTGGTTTAAAAAAATAAAATTATTACTTTAATAGAAGCTTTAAAAAGACAAAATTTTTGGTTCTGGCATCTATTATTTTATTTTAAAACTATTATTATTATTCAAATGTCACAAAAAGAAGAACATAATAAAAGCTAAAGAAATAAAAACATAACAACTGCATTACTACAAAAATCCTAATATAAAAATACCATACTATTTATCATTATTCAAAAGAAATTTTAATAAATTAAATGTTAATAAAATGCTTTCAATATATTCTATTACCAAACCCATTTAATCTACACTGAAAAATTAAAAAAAAATAACATTGATAATATATAGAATATAGCTATATGCTATAAAATAAAATAAATTATATATAATAACGATATAAAAAAACCTTAATATTTACCTTTACATATAAAAAATGAACAGGAAAGAAAATAAATAAATAAATAAATAAATAAATAAATGGATGTTTATAAAAGATTGTCAGATTCTAAAATTCCCAATATCCTAAAGATCGCAATATAAAGATCGATTTACGTTTACCTGGTAAGGTTTATTAAAAAGAAGAGAAAATTCGTTTTATTAAGTATAAAGACTGAAATTTGATCTTATGTGCCCAAATAATTGTTCCGCAGAAAAAAACAAGCTGTACTTCGTTCAGGAACTGAGCACGTAGTCATGATCTGAGTACACAGTCTGAAATAACTCAGTTTAGGGAAAACGGCCATATACTCCACTGCAGTATTTAAGTATAGTGATAAAAATGAATTAAGTAAGAGCTTTAACAATAAAGATAAAAAAAAAAGCTGATTATGCTCATTTATTTTATAGATGATGATCATAAAAAATGTAGCAGGACGTAACGTAGCATATTATTACTGTACATACGAAAGAAAGTTAAATTATAAGCCTCGGAAATTAAACTGAAGAAATGTTAGTCATTTACCATGATAAAACTCTGCTATTTCCTTGTCTGTAATGCCAAAAAAAAAAAATAAACAAATTGCATGCACAATATCGGGAAAATTTAGTTTCACGTTAAAATATCCGTATGCGTTTAAGGAACGCAATAGAAAATATAAAATTATTTCCTTTAATATGTGTACATTTTCCTCTAAATTATGACAATGAATGAAAAAAGATGTTATATGTAACAGCAAACCTATTTTATATAATACATGATAGTAGCATGGAAATGGTATTTTGTCTGGTTCTTCTTAATTTAAACTTCTGAGATTATTAGGAGTGAGTTAATAACAATTTACTAAGCTCCTAGTTAATCTGAAGGAAAAATACTTCTTATTTTTCACATACATTTGAAATATAAAACGATATCGAAATATAAAACTTCAGTAGTCATGATAACGTTTTATTTAAAAGACAAAACCAATTGAAAACATTCAATTTTTGAATTAGAAAATGTGCAGGGTGCCCTTAATTAAGTGGCCCTATTTTAAAGTTGTGTACAGACGAAAGCATTGTTCAGAATGTTGTGAAATTTTGTAGAAAACATAATGAAGATATGAGAATTTTTTTTGTTTAGCGAAATAACATTTATTCAAAATTTCGCCACCAGATGGCTTTTTTAACGATATCCGCATTTAACATATGTTTAGTATAGTTTACAAATTTTATTACAACTGAACATGTTCCACATGAGGGTCATCATTGTCAGATACAGAAGTTGGGCAAAAATGTGGAAACAGCTAAAAATAAACATATTATCATGCTTAATACAGTGTAGGAAAACAGTTGTCATTCAAAACGGGTTGCAGTCTTTTCGGAATGGATAAATACAGGTACTGCATGGTTTCCAAAGGAATTTTGCGCCATTCTTTCTGCAAAATAGAGACATATTCAGGTAACGATAATGGAGGTGGATAGCGATCACGCAACTTACTGTCCAAAGTAGAGCATAAAAGGTCAATAATATTGAGATCTATTGACTGCAGTAGCGAAGGGAGATGTGAAAAATCATGCTCACAAAAGTAGTCCTAGACGATCAGAGATGTGTGAACAGGGACGTTGTCGTCTTGGAGCACAACATCACAGGGGAACAAACATTGTACCATGGGATGAGCATGATTTGCCAAAATGATCACAAAATGCTTATGTGACCTTGCGAAGTAATCATGGGGTTCATTTAATACCATGATATGATCGCCCAAATCATGACCAACACCCTTCATATTTTACTCTCGGCAGCAAGCAGTCTGCATCGTAGACTTGGTACGGCGGGCGTTCGCCAGTGTTAAACTCGACCAGAAGCTGGAAGCAGTGTGAAATAAGGCTCATACGACCAAATGACTGCAATTCCATTGCTCCATAGTTCAGGTTTTACGGATTCAACACCACGTTTTCTTCTTACAAGCATTTGAATCACTGATGAGTGGTTGCAGCGCGCCCTGAAAATCCCTGGTTATGGAGCTTCTTATTGTTTTGCTGCTGACAGGCTTTGTGAGCGTCTGTCACGATCATTCAACACACACTTTCGTCCGTGTTGTGACTTAGCGGATGATGTTTTTCCGTTTGTTTTGTATGTGGTACAAATCTTCGATACAATGCCTCATAAAATATGAAAACTTCGACTATATTGGTAACAGAAGCACGCACCATAGTAACTCCAACAGTTTGTCCACTTTCGAATTCACTTAGCTCAGACATAATGCGCTCTCAACTACACAGAACACTATTCTGAAAACGACTGACACTTGCAACATATTAAGAACATTATACTGGTGGCATTAGTGGGCAAATACAGCAGCGCCACTTACAGGCTTTGCTAGAATCAACATTTATGATCAAGCATGCACTTAACGGGGTGTTTCCATATTTTTGTCCAACCCCTGAACCATCTGGAATCGTAAGATAGCATGTTCTGCAGTTGACAACAGTATGTTCTAGGAAATGCTAAGAACATATCGTGAAATGCTGCTTTTAAGATCACGTAAAGTTAATAAATAAAATTTCCAATCTATCGTAAATGTATGCTAAATGTGTAGTTCATGAAAAAAAATTCCTCTTGTAGCTAGATTGTGAACTATTTTTTTTTTCGCTTAAACAAATTCCAATCCCTTTATGACGTCTTTCACAAAATTTCACAACTTTATGAACAATAGTTTCGTCTGCAGACAACTTTAAAGTAGGGTCGTTTAATTATGGACTCCCTGTATATATTATTTCTAAGTTTGGAAAACAGAAATGCTAAGAGCGTAGATTTTTTAATAACATAAGATTTGGGAATATTTTACCTCTTGATTTCTTTCTGAAAACGTATTACAACAATTTAGGATTTGGTATTAATAGTAATTATCCTTATAATTTTTAAAGGCACTCCCTTTTGTTTTTTACGCAAATTTTCAAAAGAAATTATTATTCAAACAACTCTTACAAATTCTTTTTAATTTGGGAGGTGGCGCGTTCAATAAAGTAAATGCAGAGTGTCTAAAAACACGTCGGAAAACACTGAAAATTCATAAAATGAAAGTATCATAACTTGGTAAGTTTTTGAGGTAAAGACATGGACCTTTTTTTATTTCTTAGACACAGGGTTGTTTCCTTTTAAGATGTATACTGCTCTATGTAAAACAAATGCTATATCCATAATTATCTCCATTTTGAATACCTGATATACTATAATAATAATATACTACCCGTGCGTAATTGGAAAGGTATAATAAATATATTTAATTAAAAATTATGTTTCTATTGAAAATTGAAAAATTAATTCAAATTTGAATATATAGTTACGTCCCCGACGAAAATAACCTTAATTCGTATACATATCAGTTAATAGTTAACATTATTTCCTATCGGTTGATATTTTAATTTTTTTTCTTTGTCATAAACGATACTCAAAATAGCATAAGATGATGTTTTTTTTCTATGATTGTATATACGATATTTTGCTTTTTTTTTAATTTGACAACAGTAAACGTTTTCTACAGACATTTCAAAAGATATATCACGTGGATCGTTTGATTAAAATTAAAAAATCGGTGATAGAAAGCGAGTTTCTGCTGTATTAAAAAAAAAAAAAAAATTAACGACTCAAGCTTAAACTATAGCTAAAAAATAGCCGCTATTTTTTGTTTGTCCTTTTTACTCTCTTATTCATGAACAATGATATCGCATTCCTTAAGAGTCAAATGCTTATACGTGAAGCAAAGAGAAAGCTTTCTTATCTCATTTCTGAAAACACCTACGCCATTTTCTGATACGACGCACACTATTTGTATTGGGACGCATATTAATAACTTTGAAAAATATGCTTCAGGAAATAAGTATGGTACAATTTCCCTGCCTTTAGTATTTAGTTGAGGATAATAAATACAATATGGAAATAGGTTTACAATAGGCTTACAGTAGGAAAAAATTTCATTTATAAATTATTTGTACGGATTATAATGTGGCATTAGTTATTGCGTTAGTAGAGCATAATATATAAGTTAAGAATCGAAGTTAGAATAACTGGAAAAAGTTATTTTAGTAAAAATACTATTTATAAAATTTAATTATTTAGAAAAAATATTTTTTAACTTAAATTATTCTTGGCTCGTTAAACAATAATTCTGAAATATTTGGCACGTGTACGAAAAAAAGGTTCGCTGTTAAACCTTAATCATCCATTCATTCTTCCTTTATAATTATTTCACTTTTCTTATTCCCATGGATTAGCGTTGCCAGCTGTTGTGAGTTATAGGGGACGTTTCGACCTTCAAAGGTTACAAGATCCTTTCTGATGAACGCTACATGAGGCGCTATCAATAAAGTTTCACCCTTAACATTCTATTTTTTCTGTGTTTTACGCTCACCGAATCCACATTCATAAAAGAATAAATAATATAATATATATAGTATATATATATAGTACTAGACGCTTCCAAGGTTTTAGTGGGAAATCTTTATGACAGGTTATTGCTTAAGGGAAACTTACAAATAGCTTATCATTAATTAAACAACAACAATGGATGTGGCATTTTTTTTATATTTAAAATTCACATAGAATTGTTAAGCTCCACTTATCTTACTGTTGTTACGTAATAGAGAGTACTGGCAATATATTAATAAAGAGTTCAATTTTTACCAAATTGCAATTACCATAGTGATATATTCCTAAAAATAACAGGATTTAAATTTCAATATAGAATATTAAATTTCACAATTTGTTAATCATATAGCGATTATCTGCATTTAGAATACTAATTAAAATTTTTTCTTTCGGTGTTGATGTCTAAGAAGTTATATATGTATATATAACATATACATACACATATGTATAAGCAATTGTCTGCCTCTCTTTTTAAATTTATTTTTCTACTATTTACCACTTTGTATCTGGTAATAACTACATGAGACCCACATTTTTCCATGTGGTAATGATATATGTTGAAATCTTATTGTATTTAAGCAAAACTTTAATTATTGTTTGATATGGCACGATTAGCTTTCTTTTTTTCTAATGTATCTTGATGAAAACATTCAAAAGCAACATTTATTCTAATATTTGTTCAAAATTCAATAGATCATTTTTTACGTCTATTCAAGATATTTCTTTGAAGAATTGTTGCCTAGATAAAACAAATGGAAAAAATCTGACTTTCAAAACATGGCAATAATAGAAAATAAAAAGGAAGATACTTCTTTCTATATATTTTCTCGTAGAAATGCATTTACTTCTTTATTTTAAATTATTTCTTTAATAAATCTTAGTCATACTTTTTGCTTTAGTAATATAACAATTTGAAGGATGTAAGAGACTGAATTTTTAATATTATTTTTGTTCATTTATTTGTTACTTTAAAAAAACTAGAGGATCCAACCTGGACATCGTAGTTTACAAAATATAAGAGAAAACCATTTTGTATTTTAAGATATTTTTTTAGATTGCGTACTAACATCACTCAAAAGCATTTTTATTTGAAAAGTATCAATTTTGCATTCAAATAAAGTTTTGAAATTTATTAAAAGCGATACTTTCGTATGAGTTAATACCCGAAGAAATCTCCAAAGATTTCGTGACTTATAGCAGTCTATTTTAATTCTGATCATTTCTGTTGTTTACGTGAGTAGTTCGATTACATGTTTGTTAAATTTCTGATTATATTATTTTATTTCATTGATGAAATTTTAACTTCTTTATTGTTATATCAGACGGAAAAAATGCTGAACCATTTACATTAACTTAAGTGCAAGCGGATTTATATTTCATAATCGTGTGCAGACGATAGAGATAGATAAAATAAAATTCATGCTTGAAAATTACTTTAAAATCATAAAAAATGAGTAAATTGCTATACAGGTTTTAAATAAATTACACTTTTGAGACAAATTGCATTTCTGTGTGCATTTTCCACCAGTTCAGTGGCGCAAACATTGAAAATATGCGATGTTTAGAACTTAAAAAAATTAGAGCAAAGGCGACATTTAGTCATCTAATGTTGTCATCGTCAAAATGACATCAGCTTTACGCATGGGCAATTTTGTATGTTATATTATAGATATTACAACAGGATTTAAACTCTTGATATCGGTGGTGTATGCATATCATGCAGGATGTTTCCTTGATCGTCAGTTTATGCTAAAAGTGAGGTTATAATGTTTCCGTTGTCACTTTTCCATTTGAATAAATTATTCCGAATTACCATCTAAAATCCCTGTTTCGACTATTTTAAAGGAAAATTTTATTAAGATTTTAAGCACAGCTTTAATACTAAGGCTATGCATTCACACGAAAATGACGTTTGTCGTAGACCGATTTTTTTTTATCGATTGTACATTTTCTTGAATTTGAGCACTATGCTTTTTTGAGCAGCATTTTTCGTTTTATTTAGTTGCAAAAAATATTGCCTAAGATTGACGCTTCAAAAATAATAGTATTCAAAAATCACCACTAGGGCCGCAGCAATCACTCTCATGTGATATAGCATAATCGTTTAACTATGGTCACACACCAAATCCACAATTTTAGGTATATTTGACCACAAATTTTTTTATTAGTTTGCACCCTGTACACGCATGTATTTTGTCTTGATTATGGATTCATTTTTGTATATTCTCAAATGGAGTGACAGAAAACTTTACAAAAAGAATATTAAATAGTGCATGGAATTAGTGATGTTTTCGAACATGAAATGGAGTCTGGAGAAAACTGAAATGATAACGAATGTAAACTTGACGAAAATTATGATGACACAAAATCCTTTCTAAATGCATTCTTACAGCAAGAAAGAAGAAAAAGAGAATTGAATTTAAAATAAAGCTGAAATTTACTAAACTGTTTAAATTTTAACTAAAATGAAATAGTTTGTGTCAAAGAATTTTAGTTACTTAACCCTCATACAGTAGGAGAATTTTAAGAATTTGGATACTTATAAAGACGAGAGATTCGTGAGGTGTGATTATCTCTTTTCTGACTTTTAGGTAACAGTATCATTTTTGTACAACAGGAGGCAATAGGTGACTTTGTAACATTCTACTTACAAAGTGACTTATCGGATAATTACCTTAGAATAATCTCCTCCATCCTACCTTACAATATAGGCGAACAATAACCGGGAGGCAAAAGAATTCTTAGTAGATATTTAAAAAAATAACGTATTTTAATATTAAGCCATGCCTTCTGGTAGATAAAAGTATTATAAAGATTAAAAAAGTAAAAAAAAAAAAACTCGAAAGATATTCTAACCATTTTTTATAAAGGTTACACTTCAAAATCTGCAAAAAATGATTCAGAATTCGACGAATCAAGTTTGGTAAATATAACTTTAAACTTGGATCTAATGGTAAAGTTAAGCACCATGATGTCTTTACAAAACATTTTCATCTGAGAACTATAATGTTTTTATTCCGATAATTTTCTTTAATTAACAAAGTATTTATATTTAACACATGATATAATTTGAAGTGACAGAAACAAGCTAAAATAATACATTTATTTCAAAGTGTTATGTAACAGTTTCACAGCGTGATTTCAGGACAATCTCATAATTAAAATATACAGCAACTATAAGAAAGTTTATAAAAATTCTAAGATTTCAATTACGTAAATTATTACCATAATAAAATGCAGATTAAGTAAAATATTTATTTACATCTAAATATCAAGTGACATTATCGTCAAACCCATCATACAAAACAGAAGATGAAACATTAATTGACAACTTAAAATGTTCCAGAGATTATGTAGTCAAAGTTTTTATCTTTCTTTTAATCATTTTTCCTTTTCTCTTAAGATTGTCATTTTTCTTAAACGCTTAAAAGTGATTATTAACAAGATTTTTCGCATCAATTTAAAGCTTTTAAAAATCTTTTCTGTCAGAAAACGGATAATATTTTTTTAATAGCAACTCGAATGCTTTTGTTAAATCTTTTATAATCCTAAAATTGTTTTTAATGTTACTTTTAGGGTATTAAAAAGTGAAATGTTAAGTTCAATAAAAGATACTATAAACTAATTTAGAGATGAAAAAATTTTCCTGTTTTGCAGAGTTTTTATACATTTTGATATAATTAAGAATGATTGGCATAATGATTTTAAAACTGTTTGATGTGTGTGCGGAAATAACATCCCGAAACATATGTTCAGTCGGTCGATTAAATTTAAATAGTTCAAAAAATTTTATTGCAGTAAAAATTGGTTTTCAAATTCAAATTTATCGAAGTTTTCAAAAGCTGTCTGAAACATGTTTAAAAAATATCAAGACAAATTTTAACCCTTTATTTACTGATGGTACTTATAAGTACCATTAAATAACTTGTTATAAAATTCATTTAATACATCGATTAATAGTAATACAGTTTAGAATGATTTATAGATGCATTACTTTATTTTTGTCCCAAAAGCATTATTGGTTACACAAAACAAAAATATTTTTAAAAAGATGATTTCTTTTGCCTTTGCACCTTTTCAGCTTTCTTGGCGTTGGGGGGGGGGGGGGGGGATTTATTTTTTGATTTGGGAAATATTTCTATATTTATATTGTAACAACATTACATTTGTACATTTCCTAATTCTACAAAATACTAAGAAAAACATTTAAAATAAAAGATTTGAGTAGGGTTATAAATATTGCACAAAATCCCTATAAATTCGAATTTAATAAATCCTTCTAAATCCTTCAATCGTTCTGAAATCCTTCTAAAATTTATTAAATGATTATGTAAATCTTCTAATGCAGCTTCAACAATTCACGAAAAATGCTTTAGGAGATAAAATTTTCATGAATTTATAATTGAGTACATAAAGGGTTTTTAACGTAAACCTTATTTGGCGCATGGCTTTCATTGCAGTGATGGCATTTTAGCTCGAAGAAGGATAATTAGTCCCCTTGTAACTTGTTTAACCACGCAAAACTTTTACTTGGTCCTAGAGTGTTTGATTTGCTTTTTTAATAATTTAGTATATCTTTACTACCCAGAACTAAACTGAACCTCATCGTGCCTTATTTTTGTAGGTTTTTTAGGCTTATTGTACTTTATAACCACTTTTGAAATACAAATAGAAACATAGTAATATCTTTGAAAATAGAAATATTTTATCGTTTTTACAGAAAAAAATGCTATACAATTACATTTATTAAGACGGATACCTAACTAAAACAGATTTTTTCTCTATCCCTAACGATTCTGTTTTAGCAATTGTTACTGCACAATAAAAAGTTTTCAAGAGAAGCTCCTGAGAAATATCAAGCATGGCTAGAACGAATATTTATATATTCATTCAAATCGCTGAATTACTTGTTTATTAGTGACTTACAAACCCCAGTTTAGGCATGGGTCCCATGGTCTGAACTGGTAGTTTGAAAAATTTTACAGTCTTGCTAAAGGGGGAAATATTTTGCAGTAAAGCAGGGTTGTGTTTTGTCCAGACACCGGACATGACTTAAGCTTGCGGATAAATTAGACCGTTGCCTTGATTTCCCGATTTTAGAGACCCGCAAATATGGAACCCAGTTTCGATCAACCTCATATATTAGATCATTTTTGACCTTGTACTTATTAAAATCAATAATTTATACTTTTATAGTTAGGATGAGGTTAAAGACAAGGGATGCATTTATTCAAACATGCATTTGTATGTTTCTATGTATATTATTGGGCATAGAATGTGTTTAATTTTTGTGACAGTATATAAAGGGTTGATGGGGGGGGGGGGGGGGGGGATGAATACCAGACCCTGGTCCTGGATACCATTTGAAGCAAGCATATGTCATTTAAAAAAAACAAACACTTTCCTTGCCTTAGAATACATATATTAGTATATAGAGATTGATATTTAAATATATATATATTTTTAAAATCTTATTCTACTCTAACATAATAATTATAATCAGAAAAAATGTTGGGAGAGAATTAAAATATCAACTTATTAATGCTTACATAGCGAAAAGCCAAAACAGTGTTAATTACTTTTTAGAAAAGTTAGAAAAAGTTTGTAAACAGAAATGAAATTTAGTATGAACATTTTGAAGGTTTTGTAAACAAAATTTCCAAAGTAAAATTTGTTTCTACTTTCATCTTACATATTCTATTCAGGTAAGAAGTCTTAATGTGTGTTTGTAGATTAAATGCATTTAAAACGATAATAATATATTATTATAATTGCTATACAAATGCGCATGTAATCCAAAACTAGAAAGTGAAATTTCTTAAAATTGGAGGGCGATAGATTTTTTTAACGACATTTATTATTTAGTGTTCTAAAATCTACAGGAAACGCGCAATGTAGATTGAGAAACAGGAAGTTGGTAAAAGTTTGATAAAAATTGTAATATGCAAGAAAATATGTTTGACATTAGACAACAGACCTTATTCATTATCTATCGGCTTGAATCATTAATAACTTCACTGTATGCATATGATGGAAATACCTGATTATAATTAATTCAGTCTTTTAGTTTCTTTAACATAATAAGATTTATGGTGTGCAGAGATATCGTAGTATATATTATAGTGGAAAGAAAATTAATTAATGAAGTATGTGAAGTTATTTGAGGCTCTTTTAGAATATGCATTGTAAAACTGTTTAGAGTTGGCTTTATTAAAATTTTAATTAAAATTTATAGCTCAGAAATTACATTACGTATAATAATCTTTGATGAATGAAAGACAAATTACATTAAAATTAGTCGTATAGGTTTTCGTGGGAAAAATTATCTTTTGTCGGAATAATTTTGATTGATTGTATGTCACTGCAAGAAAATTCTGGGCTTTCGAAATATAGAATAGATTCATTTCTCATTGGCTCATACTCTGGGCTTATTAGAACATAAAAATTTATGTATTTAAATATAAGCTATGATTAAAAATAAACCATATCATTGTCGAACCTGAGAGCAATGGAAAAGTTTGGGTAAAATTATTTTCATTGATGGATACTGGTAGTTAGATATACACTGACGTTTTGCCCTAACATTGATTTTTTGCCCTCTCTCTTAGAAAATCAATGTTTTTTTCTTTATTCCTTGTTGTTTGGATTGTTTTAATATAATTTAGAATCTATATTTAGTGTCTTTTGATGAAATTTTATTCGAAGATTGTTGAAATATGTTGTATAAAATCAGAAAGATTGGCTCCTCTAGCAAATGTTAATGTATTTCGATTATAAAAAAATGATTTATTTTTGGAATGAAGCGCTCATAACAGCATTGTAAATTTTACATGCATTAATTTTGAAAATTAAAATAAAACATATGTAAAAGGTGCTATACAGTGTTGGGTATGAGCGCGTTCACTGAACGAAAACTCATGAGTTTCGTTCAATTTCTGTGAACTTTGAGTTGAACTTGACTCACTTTTTGATAAACGAACGTGAGCTGAACGAAAACTCAAAAAATCCGTGAGTTTGAACGAAATTTACAACTCAAACTCACTTTTTTCATAATTTATTTAAAAATTTTCCAGCCGTTAAGAACACGTTTTTTCCATTCAAATGCCATTTAGAGACCTACACAGACTCGGGACGGGTCGAATCTGATCATAGCTTTTACTGGGTCGCGCCCGGGTCTTGCTTTCTCTGCAGGCTCGATCTATGCCGAACCAGACACTTTATTCTAACTTTCATTCTTTCACCGACTGAAATTTATCGGCCCCCCACTACCCTGCTTGAATGAAAATCATTGACCCATCCCTGTCTGACCCGTGTAAAAATTTATTTAAGGAACAGCTTCCTTGGCTCAAGAATTTTTTCCTAAAACACATATTTTTTAAATTACTATTATTCTATAATTGAAATTCTCTTTAAAGAATAGTACACTGTTTCTTTGTTTACTGTTTCTGTTTGACTTCTGTTTCAGGTTCGTGTCTGTTTCGGATTGGGTTTTGACTCTTGCGGTTTGAATTCGGGTAAACCGTTTTTTCAAAAGAATGTCGAAAATAAAAAAGGTTAAAAATCTATATGCAATAAGACATACATAGCGGACACTCACACAGAAAACGGATACTTCTATTTAGCAAACACTTTCCAATTTTTAACACAATTATGTATTTGTATTATACGCTTTTACCGCTGTATACTACACATCTTATAATTTATAGACACATCTAAGTGTGCATAAACTCTCGCAAACGCTGCATATGTGTTCTGTGCATGTCAAAATCGAATTGTTAAATGATATTTTCAACATTATGAGAAAAGAAAAAATGGCTCTTAACTGTACCATAAAGAAAGAATAATCTATAATTGCGTTTCATATACATTTTATTTCACAAGCAATAAATTGAATATACGCTCATACGGATGAAATGCTTATGTATTTTCATCCGGAACATAATTCTGCTCAAACTTTTTATGAAAATCCCAACAACCCGATTAGCAAAAAACTTAAATCTGAACCCAAAGAATTATTGTAGAGTGAAACCAACTCACAGAAAGAAAATAGATTCAGAGATCTGCACGGGCCGGCCCGAGTCCGGCCCGGGTGTTCGGTCCTATTTTCATTCACGGCACTCGGGCCATACTTTTTTCTGAAGGCTCGGGTCCTTCTTTTTTCCTGAAGGTTCGGGTCGGGCCCGGCCTAGCTTAATTTTTCTGTACAGAGCCAGGACTGGTTTCATTCCTAGTCTTTAAGGCCCAAACTTTCAGTCCTAGTTTTGACCCAGCCCGTATGAAAATCATTCTCGGCGTAGCCTGGTCCATTCAAAGGTCAGTAAAATTAGGTTTGGCCCAAAAAATTTTTCAAAAAATCCATACATTTTTTTAAATCGCCATTATACTACTATTAAACATTAAAATTCATTATTTTTAAAGACTAGTAGATTTCTACGCTTATTAAAATACAGTAAAACGTTTGAAAAAGAACATGCCTATAACGGAATCTTGTTTTAAACTGAAAAAGTGTTCATCCATGCAAAATTAATATACTAATACGCAAGAAAAGAATACATATACATTTATAATATATAATACATTTACACTTGCTAAGAAGGAAACTTGTCTCCAACGCATTTTTTTTTTCTTTTCTAAGAAATTCCGCCTTAGATTTTATTATAGCATTTTTCAGATTTTTAACACTTCAATACATGGATTAACAATATTAATGATATCTGAAACATTTACATACAAGAAATAGAGATTCATTAAAAAAATGAATATCGCACCCTGCGGCACTTCAATTAAAAGGAATATTATGAATATGAAAAAGAAAGTTAAGATAAATATTTTTGGCTTGAACTCCTCGTACGAGACAAATTTTTAACCAAATCGACTTAAAAATCAATGTTTTGTAGAAATTCCCTCGGGTCGGGCCGAGATTTTAACTCTTTTCGGGCCGGACCAGGTTCGAGTCGAACTTTTAGATGTTATACCGGGCCGGGCCGGACTCGGGCCGAAATTTTAACTTTTTAACCGGGCCCGGCTAGGCCAATATTTTTTTATGCGGGCCGGGCCGAATTTTTTTTATAAGTCAGGCCGGGCCCGGGTCTGGGAATTTCGGCCCGTGCTGACTTCTAAATAGAATAACCCCGCGCCGAACAACAACAACAAAAAAAGGTACAACCCGATCCGATGCAGGACTCTATTCAACGATCCCGAGTTTTTTGCTATTCAAAGGTTTTACTATATTTGAATATTAAAGAATAATAATAAATATATACATTTCTTTCTGTAAAAGATAAAATTGGTATTAAACATATAATTTATGGATTATTTTCAATGATTGCATTAAAAATGATTTATTTTTCTTTCGTTTCGGGTTCGATTCGATCGGGTTGCGGATTGAAGTATTTCGAGTTCGAAACAGGTGCGGATTGAAATATGTGGGGTTGCGATCATCCAAATTTTTTTTGTCGGGTTGCAAGTCCAGAAATTTTTTTGATGGATTCGGGTGGGGTTGATGGTAGACTTGACTTCAAATGAAATGTTTGGGTTCGGTTCGGGTACAACCCGACCCGCTCAGAACTCTACTTGGCCTCCTGAAGTATCTGTTTAAGATAAATATTAAACTTATAAACATAAAAAGAAAACAAAATTAAAAAATTGTTTCCCACAGGGTGTTGAGGGCGCAAAATTCTCATTCTTGGTTTTTTAAGTGTTTAATATTTTTTGCGTCGTTTACGACGAGTAAATTTTACTATAATTTTTAATTCATCAGAGATAGTCCCGAAAATTTATTTGAAGTCAACCCGATCCAAACACGACAAAAAAAAAAAAAAAAAAAAAAAAAAAAAAAAAAAAAAAAAAAAAAAAAAAAAAGCTAGATCTGCAACCCGACTTGAATGCGCAAAAATAATTTTCGGCCACCAGCAACCCTAATCGAACCCGAAATGAAAGGAAAGTAAATTATGTTTTATTGCAATTGTGAAAAGTAATCTATAATTATACCTCCTCTGCCAATCTTATGGCTTTTTTTTAATAGAAAAGAGTACAAATATTTAATATTCAAATATTCATAAAGTTCATTCTTTAACTATTCAAATATATTAAAACCTCTGGATAGTAGAGATGGTGGGATCATTAAATAGATTTCCTACGTCGGATCAGGTTGTCCAGAAATTTCTGTTTCTGGCCTTAATGTTATTAATTTTTGTTTTTCCGGATTGGGTTAGCCTAGAATAATTCTTGCAGGGTCTAGCTTTTTTTTTTTTTTTCCCCAAATTGGATTGTTTGGATGTTTACAAAATGTTTCAGCAAAACTATGTTTCAGATGAAAATAAATACATTTTTAAGGTTGAAGATTATATATTCAAATTACTGCATGAGAAATAAAATGTATAAGAAATGTGATCATAGATTATTCTTTCTTTACGGTACAGTTAAGAACCATTTTTTCTTCTCTCGGAATATGAAAAATGGGATCAACAATTCGTTTTTACACACACAAAACACATATATAGAGTTTGTGATAGTCTTTGCACACACCCGTTGTATGTGTGTAGATTGGAAGGGCCCCATATGCAGCGATATAAGTGTATAAATATATTAAGAATTGAAAAAGTATTCGCTGAATAGATGTGTACTTTTCGGTTATATCCATAATGAAGATCTTATTGTTTATGGATTTTGAATATAAAAAAATATTTTTGGCATTCTTTTAAAATGTTGGGTCAAACCGAACCCGACCCGCAGTAGTCTAAACCAATGTCTAAACAATGAAAGTTGCAGAACCCACAGCAAAAAAGTAGAATTCAACCCGACCCGCAACGAAAAAGTATATTGTACACCCGGCTCGCAGCTGGGTTTGGATAAAAGCGGATAACCCGAGCCGATGCCGGACTCTACTAACTCACAGGAAGGGCCTCACCAGTGACCAAGAGGTTCTGCTCTCGAAGCTGGTAGACGGGATGTGCTGTATTCGAACCCAATCGCGCCCGTTGGCCTAATCGTTCGGAGTTTCGCGGTTTTCTTCGAACCGTGGATTTTCATGCGTAAATACGGGTTAGGTTCCCTTAGAAAGACCCCCACGGAGGGCACTCCCCTCCCTCTCAGGGCCTATAGCCCTCGTGTTGATAATTGGCCGCCATAAACACAACCAACCAACCACAGGAAGGAAGGATGGGGGGAGGGGGGTTGAGGGGACAGAAGCGGATTTTCCTAAATCAAAATCACATGTATGTTAATCCAGTAATCGAAAAATAACAATACAAATATATAAAAGTTTTTTTAATAATCTAGTCTGTGTTTGTTTTAACTTTATTTAACTTTGAATTTTTAATCTTAACAGAAAAGTCTATTTACTAGATTCTTTTGCTTAAATATAAATAAATTATTTTTCGTTAAGTTATTTATAGAATTTCATGTTTTATCAATTTCATTGTTCACTATTCATGTTTTATCTGGTGTGTATTATTTAATATGAAAAACTCTACAAAGAAGATTATTAAAATGTTCAAACTAAAATTAGATAAAGTCTTCAGGTAAAAAATTCTTTTAATTTCGTTTAAAGTATCATTGATATAAAATCTCATAGATTTTATTCTGCAAAAGGATATCTTAAAATTGAGGAAAAAATATTTATCTAAATTTATTTAATTGTAAGGTTCTGGTTCTCTTTAAAGAGCATTTTGTGTTTTACTTTCTGCCATGGCTAAATTTTGACAGATAATCTCTTTATATATTTATATATATACGTTTCTTAATCACCAAATTTCACAATGATACAACAAAACGGAGGAGACAGCTTTTCTATTGTAGAAATCTTCGTGTTATTGGCTTTCAATCTACATGTTATTTCATTGTTTGAAGGGGCGGACAAACGTTTACATTCAAGCTGATTATTTTCGGTGAATTCTTCCCAAAAGCGGTAAAACAGAACTCACGATGGGTATAGAGCCTCGAGGTACATGATCTTCGGGGCCTTTGATTGTTTGTAACTTCATCTGTGTTCTTGATACACGGGTATCATAAAACGTAGTGATTCTACCTCCCTGGCACCGTGACGATTTTCGAGCTGCGGGAGTTCATAGATAGCTTTTGTGACAGCACTATCCCTCCAATTCTGCATACCCCTTATTTAAACAATAAAAGCAGAGACTGAGAATTGGCCGTATACTCTCATGGATTTTACAGTAACAAGAATATCTTTAAAATAAACCTTGCATGAGCAAGGGATTAAAAATCGATATATGGAATTTGATTTAAAGAACTGCATTAATTTTAACTAATATAAAAGAAAGAAAAGAAAAGGGAAATATAGCGTCTTTTCAAAGAATCTTTTCTTTTTCTTTTCGTTTTTTCTTTTTCTTTCTATTCTATTCCTTTTCACAATTTTTAACACAGTAATTTAAGAAATTAAAGATATAAAGTGAAAGATAAATAAAAATAAGTGAATTACTGCCTCAAATGTCTCTCAGTCGTAAAAAATATAACAAAATAGAAATAAATACATTTTATGAAGAATGGAGTTGAGATTAATTTTTATCCCATTTAATTTTAGAAAGCAATGACCCGAAATCTGTCCCATAGATTGTAACATATGACCAACTGTGTAAAATTTATAAACCTCAGAACATCTAATTTATTTTAAATTAATGAAAGCTGTAAAGAAACTTAAAACATGCTAAAATTTTTCCTGATATATATATGTATATGTGTATTTCAGTAATAAAATTTCGATTGCTTATAAGCAAAAAAAAGAAAAAGAGAAATCCTTTAAGAAAATTACCCAGAATGAAAAAAAAAAAAAGTTATTCATTTTCTGGGGCAATATATATATATATATATATATATATATATATATATATATATATATATATATATATATATTAATGCATTCCATGTCAATAGGTTTAACATTAATGAAGAGAATTTAAGATCTCACTCAGAAATACCCTTAAACAAATAAGCATAAGAGTAAAAATAGTTTTTTTTTATAAACACTTTTTTATAAGCATATAATGCTCATCTTGAAAGTTAAGCCTTATCTTTTGACAGCAATTCATGTTCTTTCCTAAAAATTTCCGTTATAATACATTAACTTGGCGTGGGCACCGAACTCAATTATGAAAAATTCACCCTTATTTTACATGCTTGGTGGAAAGCGCAAGCAAGTGAATTTATTGAAAAATATATGATTTTACTTGTGATTTTTAAGGCTGTTTTCCAAAGGAGCTACTTTCTGTGACATTTCTGAAATTTTTTTTTTCGTAAATGCATGAAATTGGCTAGTGTTCTTGTTCAGTAATTATGTAAAGGAATGGCATTTTTCAATTTTTGGTAAAGCCAGAATATCTTCCAGAAAATACTGTCAAAGTGGGAGTTTTGAACCGGATTCCCGACACAGCAACGAATGAAAGGAAAGAACTTGTTGTCACGTCATAAGAATCACTTATAACCCATTTATGAAAAAATGAAAAAGGCTATTCGATTCGAAATCGCTTCAGCAGTCAAACTTGCCAATTTTATGCTTTTACTTTTAAAAATTAGTAACAGAATGTGTCAGAAAGTTTCGTGCTGTTGAACAGGGAATTTGAGAATGGGTTAAGATAGAACAATAAGAAATAAACAAAATAAACATTATTTAAACTATCTTTTTAGGATATCTAAATTGATTTCTCAATGTGCAATCGTAAATTAAATAATGGTAAACTGTGATTATTAATAAAAGGGTATTATTATTATTAAATCACACACTTCCTTTTTTTATTTATAATAATTTTTGTTACTTTTAATTAAGCCTTTAAAATGTTTCATTGTTGCAAATTGACAGTCATTCCGTATAGTTCGAATTTTATTGGCGCATAACTAAATTTATTATTGTTTCACCTCGTATAGTGTAGATCCGTAGACAATTTTTCTTTTGCCCCGATAAAAATGTTCAAGTTTGGCCAAAACTGCTCCGAGCACAACTCGACCCGTTCCAAAAAATTATTGATCAAACACGGTACAAAAACTAAAACTTCGGCCTAGCCTGCACAAAAAATTAATTGGCTCGGCTAAACACACGCCTATAAGGTTAAAATTGTTTTGTACGAGAAGTCCTAACTAAAAATACTTATTTTATCTTTTTACATCATGTTTATATTCTTCATTTAAAATAAAGTTTTCTGAGCTGTGATATTTATTTTTTAATATTGGTTATATGTGAATATCAGTTACCATTAATATCGTTAATACACGTTCTATGGCTTGGAGATTTAAAAATTTTAAAGTCTATACAATAAAATGTTCTAAGACGGAATTGCATAGAAAAAAAGAAAAATCCGTTATGGGCTGATTCCCCTATGAGCATTGTCTGTTGTAAATGCATTGCATTCTTTTCACAAGTACTGTTATTCTAATTTTAAATAGACCGACATTTTTATTTTAATTCGTTAAACACGGGGTTCCGTCACAGGCAGTTTTTTTCCTCAGGTTTTATAGTATTTTAATTTTATTGCCTAGAATTGCATCTACCCACCTTAAAAAATAATAAAAATAAATACATCAATTTTAATTATATGGAATAATAGCGATTTAAAAATACGTGCATTAAAAGGAAAAAAAAAAAAAAATGGGCAGGGCCAAATCTTACTGATATTTTTACTGGACAGGCCAGAGCCATGCCGGTGCAATGATTTTCATACGAGCTGTATTGGAACTGGGACTGAAAATTTCTGCCTGTTCAGACCTCAAGACGAATTCAGTACAGCCCCGACTTTGACCGGAAAATAAACCCAGTCCCGGCCATCTCGGTCTGAAGCTTTAGAAAAAAGTAATCCTCAAACCCAGCTCGGACAGAGTGTCGGGAAGGAAAGTTGGGCCGGGCCCATGAAGACACTTACATCGAATAACCAGAAGATTTCTCATAAAACTTTGTAAATTTGAACAATAAAGTTCTAATTAAAAAAAAAAAAAAAAAAAAAAAAAAAAAAAAAACGAGTTTTTAGTGAACTTCGCTCACTTTCATAGATGAGTTTGAGTTGAGCGAGTTCGTTTGAAAAAATTTGAATTTGAACGTGAACTTGACTCATTTTTGAGAAGTTGAGTTTGAGTTTGAATTAGTTCGTTTTTTTTGTGAGCGTGCCCAACACTGGTGCTATAGTGTTATTAGCACATAATGCCAAATGAAAAAAAAGAACGAAAAATCCTACATCAGCCATATTTTATGAATTGCTTTCGAACACCAACAGAATAGTATTAAGATTTTTTTTTCTTTATATTCAATGTAAAAGATATTTAAATAACCAATTTAAATAAATGACACTGCAAACTATTTTATTCCATAGTACAATACATAGATCCAATGTAATGGAATTCTTTTATGTGTCCCTGTAAATGCACTGGTTACAATACGGTTCATTTACAGGGACACATAAAAGTATTACACACTTCAGTATCAATACTGAACTTCCTATAGCGAATCTGATTGACATATAAAAGTTGCATGTCAATCCAAGTATATTTTGCTTGAGTCGGAGTATGGACTGGCGGAGAGACAAACCGAATTCATAAGCACTTTTCAATTATGTTGGAAGAATAAGTTGGAAAATCTTGTATAACATATCTAAACAATCTTCAAACATATTTCAATAAGAGAAACCATAAATATAGATTATAAATTATATTAAAGAGAACTTGTTTTTTGAAAATGCAATATATTTGCAAAATGGATCCATTTATAGTTGAATTAGGGCATAAAATTATGAAAACAGGCAAAATTTTATTTATAATTTACGCAAAATTTTAAATTTGTCAATTTTGGACATATTTGTCTTTTCTTTACGCAAGCAATTCGACACTTAGCTCTATTTAATTTATTTTAATTTGTGTTAAATTAATTCGACACAGACATTTTTTCTCTACAATGAATTATAAGTTTTGAAATAAGAATGTCGAAAAAAAAAAACTATAAACTATAATAAAAAACAAACTATAAACTATAATAAACTAGCAAAACCCGCAGCTTTGCTCGCGTAATAGATGGAATATGCCAAGGGATATTTATATGTCTAACTTTCATTAGAAGAAATTATACATTTAGAAATAATTCAAAAATTACTAATTAAGCCACAGTTTGACTAAACTTCATTATTACACTGCATTAGGCAGAAATGAGACTTAAATTAATAAGAAGAACTAAAACTAATTCTGCATAAATGATAAGTATTTTGAAGCTTTTATGCTCATTTCAATATTCATTTGATGTTTAGAATTGTTTAGAAACCATCTTCTAAGTACCCATTTACATCTTAATATTAACTATCATGTAAAATTCCAATCTTCATGTCTAGCGGTCTATCACATCTCTGGTGGTAGTGGCACTAACATAAAATGCCTATGTTGAAACAGACACTGTCACCATTAATTTGCCAACATTAATTTTTGAAATCGATTTTACATTTCCTAATATTCGGTAGAAAATGAAATTTAGAAAGTTTTTAAGGGCTTTTTTAGAAAGTTTTTTGTTCCTCCCAACCCTAGGTGGTAGTGGCGCCGGTATGAAATATAGCCTGAGTAGGATCAGAGACTGTCACCATTAATTTACAACCATTACTTTTGTAATTGGTTTATTATTTCCTGAAAATGCACAGAAATCATAATTTAGGACTTTTTTAGAACGCTTTTCGCACCTTCCCTTCGTTTCATCCCATTTTTATTCCGAATTTATGTTCGACTGTTTTTAGAGCCCATTTATATTTTATAAGTAGCTACTATGTTATATTTAAAGTTTCTAGCTTCTTCAGTATAACAGAAATCTCAATTTAGAAGTTTTTTTGCTCCTGAAACCCTCTGGTGGTAGTAGAACCGACAAATAAAAAGCTTATGTTTGAGCAGGTTCTATCACTACTAATTTGTAACTATTATTTTTGAAATCGATTTGTTAGTTCATAAGATTGCATGTAAATCGTAATTTAGAACGCTTTTAGCTCACTTCATCTTTTTAAATTTGTAATTTTCTTTTGAGGGTTCTTAGAAAGCATTTGCATATTTTAAGTAATTACCATGCCAAATTTCAAAATGATAGACCCCTCAGTATCACAAAAAGTGCAATTTAGAACCTTTTTTGCTCCTGAAACCCCCAGGTGGTAGTGACAACAACATAAAATATAGCCTATGATAGAGCAGGGGCTGTCCCCATCAATGTGCAACCATAACTTTTGAAATTGGTTTGATATTTCTTGACATTGCGTAGAAATCGCAATTTATAACGCTTTTCGTGCTTTTTCACCCCTTTTAAATTTCGATTTTTTTAGAAACTGTTCTTAGAGTTCATTTACATTTTATAAGTAATTGCCATTTCAAATTTCAAGTTGCTAGCCCTTGCAGTATCACAAAAATCGCAATTTAGAACGTTCTTCGCTCCTCCAACTCCGAGGTGGTAGTGACACCAACATAAAATAGAGCCTGTGTTAGACCAAGGGCCTGTCATTATTAATTTCCAAACATTACTTTTGAAATCGGTTTGATACTTCCTGAGATTGTGTAGAAACCGCCATTTAGAACGTTTTTTAAAACGCTTTTTGTGTATTTTCACCTATTTTAAATTTCGAATTTTATAAGAAATGTTCTTATAAATCATTTATATCCAATAAGTTATTACCATGCCAAATTTCATGTTATGGCTCTTTAGTAACACAAAAATTTCATTTTTAGAACATTTTTTGCACTTGCAACCCTTTCGGGTAGTGGCACCGACATAAAATTCTAGCCTGTCTTGTAGCAATGGCTGTCACAATCATTTCCACACCATTACTTTTGATATCGGTTGGGTAGTTCCTGAGATTGTGTAGAAATCGCAATTTAGAACACCTTTCGTGCATGTATACCCTTTTTAAATTTCGATTTTTTTTAGGAAATTTTCTTAGAGATCATTTATATCTTAGAAATAATTACCATGCCAAATTTCATGTTTCTAGGCCCTTCAGTAACACAAAAATTGCATTTCGGAACGTTTGTTGCTCCTGTACCCCCTTTGGGGTAGTGGCACTGAAATAACATATAGCCTATCTTGGAGCAAGGACTGTCACCATCATTTCCACACCATTACTTTTGAAATCGGTTTAATACTTCCTGAGATTGAGAACCATTTAGAACCGCCATTTAGAATCGCCATTTTGAACGCCATTTAGAATCGCCATTTAGAACATTTTTATACAGCTTTTCGCTCATTGTCACCCTTTTAAATTTCAATTTAAAAAAAAAATGTTCATAGACATCATTTATATCTAATAAGTAACTACTATGCCAAATTTTATGTTTCTAGGACCTTCAGTAACACAAAAATCGCATTTTTTAGGGTTTTTTTTGTTCCTGCACCTTTTTTGGATTAGTGGCATGGACATAAGATATAGCCTATGTAGGAACAAAGACTAACACCATCATTTTGGTGCCATTAATTTTGAAATCGGTTCGGTGGTTCAAGAGATTACCTCCTACAAATAAACACACAAACAAACTTTACTTCTTTATAATATTAGTATAGATAGATTAAACTCTCTAGAATAAACTATTTTTTTTAGTGTTTTCTAATATTGAAACATCCATACTGATAAATACAGTTTCTTCGGTGTATGTGTGCTGTTTTCTGAAGAGACTGCTGTGTGCAGAGCTGCACGATTTAGTTGGAAGGTACATGTCTGAAGTTATGTACTTTGAAAGCAGTTTTTAAAATTTTTAAAGTTAATTCTATACGCGATTTATTGACTTTTTGCGTTTAGCGGCGATATTTTCACATTTGTTAGAGGAATCCGGTTTCAATCTTTAGCCCAATATCTTATAGTTTTCCACTTTTCAATAAAGATTATTTGGAATTCGTACGGCGGTTTTTGAATTTTTCGCGAAATTTTAAAGTCTCCCTTTCGTGTGAGAAAAGGGATTTTTTTTTAAAGATATCACTAGAAATATTAGGTTTTATATACCTGTTAGGCGGAAACCTTCTGTAATCGATTAAACATATATGACGCAGATTTGTTTATATGATGTAGATAAAAAAAATATATGAAGTAGGCAAATTTCGTCTACATATGTTAATTTGGACTGGTTCCCAAATATGGAAAATTCAAATATTGAAAAACATTGTTTTAAGGCCACAAGTTTTAACTGCTTTATGTTAGAAACTCGAAATTTTTAGAAAACAAGAGGAGCGAAGATCTTCTTATTTGATATTAATTTCAAATTGACTCCGTCAACCGTTCCTGGAACAAGCAAATGGTATTTACAGGAAGACACCCAGAGGAGATTTTAAGTAATAAATCTACATAAAATTATAATTTAAAGATCTTCGGATATTTTTCTTTACATTTGCTGTAAGACCTTTTTTCGTGTCATATTTCAAGATTCTAGTTCAACATATAGGTTTTACCAGCGAGCTTGTGTGAAAAAACATCGTTTTAAAGCCTTGACATTTTATTGCAGCAACGTAGAAGCTCGAAATTTTACAAAACAACGGGGTCGTATAATTTCAACTTTATACCTTCAGCTTTACCACTCTTGACAGGTAGATGGAAAACAAAGTGATCTTTATAAGGGTTCCGTTTTTCTATTTGAGGTACGGAGCCCTAAAAATATCTCCTCATAACTTTTGTTTATTACATTTAAAAAACAAATTTGGATATTTATGCAATAATATTATGAAATTAAAAATAATTCATTAATTAGAGTTAATACATTGAGTGGGTACTTTTAAGTACCACCAGGTGAATATGAATGAAAATATTTCATAACTTAGAAAATAAGAAAATTGCACAAAAGTTCATTGCATTTTTTAATAACATTTATAAATATGTATCAATTCTCGGTGAAAAAAACGAAAGCAGTTTTCCTTTCCTATTTAAAGATAAAAATATTTCAAGTTAACTTAATTTGAAGTAAGAAACAATTATGCAAAATAATACTTTTTAGTGCTTTTCTGTATCATTTGATATGTATCGAATATTTTTTGATGCGCTGAGTTGAGAAATGCTGTGGCTTTTTTCGAATTTTGTAAGATTTTGTTTTTTTGACAAAATGAGAATGAATATTCAGAGTAAAAATAGGAAATAAAAAAGACTTTAAATAAACTATGTTTCACATTATGTCAATCACCTGCTTTTCAATTTTGCCATTAAGTTGAATGTCATTATAATGTATTTTTGTTATCTCAAAGTAAGATGTCTTCTGTCCTTTTTATATTGTCCACTGCTAATAATAGTTTCTTATGGGAGCAACCAGTATTAAGCCTGCTATCATATATATTAGTATCCATCGTATTTATGGCTAAATTGTAAGATCAATTGAAAATCCTGATGTTTTTGTGGCCAAATTTGTAATTTACTAACCACAGATAAATTCTCAATTTGTCAAAAGGAAAGAACAGAAAAAATAGAAGTGGAGAGCATTTTTCTCAAAATGAGCATAAAAAAATTGCAAAGGAAAATTTTGAAGAAATAAATTTCTCTGAAGACCTATTGTATTTTTCTATTCCTGAGCTAAAAACAAATACATCTTTCTTAATAAATAATATATCTTTCGAGTCCAGACGGTACTTAAAAGTTCCACTTTAAAAGACAGTTTAAAAAGGAAATAAAAGGGCATACATTTTTTAAATTAACAAATAACGTTATTTCTAAGGCTTTAAAAAAATAAGAATTTTTCTTATTTTTTACAATCTATAAATGTATACATGATTCACAGCAGAAAGTTAACATCACACATTTCAAAACAAAATGGAAGCTAGATGAAATATATAGACTGGAAAATACCTTTGGCAATTTTTTTTCCTGCAAAAAACTACTAACGCTATTGAAATATGATAGAATGAAGTATTTAACTTTGATCCTGAACCATACCGTTGGTAATGGATGAATGAAATATATTTATAATGATGCTATTTTGGTGCTGCAAAGTACAGTCGAAGAATAAACGGTTAAACGAAGAAGGATTAGTTATTCCTTTTTCATTGAATTCAAGCTTTGAAAACGTAAATTTAAGACAGAAATACAATTCAGCCAATTGTTTTTGCAGAAGTGCATTGCAGCCAGATTTCCCAGCTATCGGCTATTTATTCACAGAAGAGGTGATTTTTACAGATGCGGGAGTTTGTAATGGGCGAAAATATTTATGTGTACGCAGCATAAAATGCACACGCTACATGTCCGCATGCGTATCAAGAACTATTCTGGAGCCAAATACTGTGAACCGTTTCTTTACTGATCGATATATATACTATCATCGGGACCTGATGACAGACAAAAAATTACGATGATGCCGATTTTCGGACAGCATGGATTGAATGTGATGTACCAATCCGTTTGCAACGCGATCTTCCGTTTTATTGAGCCTTGATTACTTCTTATGGGGACTTCTGAAGACCCTTGTTTATGCAAAGCAAGTTGACACTGTTAAGGACCTCGTCGTACGGATATCCGTTGCAGTTTCAGGTGTACTCCAATTTTTTAAATTGTACACCTATCTCACGATCGATGGTGCCAAGAATGTATTACTGTTGGTGAAAGCTATTTTAAAGAATTATTAGAAACATTGTTGCAAATTTATCTACTGCGTCATAAATAAACTATCCTTCATTTAATACGTATTTACTGTGTTTGTACCTTAACTCGTCACTTACACCCATACAATAATGGAAAGGATATTTCCCCTTAAAATTTGTACCATGAGTTTCGAATCACATTGTATTTAATATTTTTTTAGCTGATTTCATATCAAACTTCCTATGTAATATTATCTCTGTCAGAAAGGGAAGGAGTCCATTAATATATCTTATTCATAAATAATAAGGCAAAGTTAATCTATCATTAATCATAAATTATTATACTACAGTATGTGAAATATCCGAGCTTATTAGGTTTCTAAAGTTATCGATAGCAATGATTCCCTCACCAAAGAGGATAGTTTTAATGCCACATCTTTCCTTTAATCTGGCTTGACAAGTTTATTTACGAAGTAAAATCATGACTGATCAAAATTGAATAATTAATTTGTCTGCTTTCTTAAGTATCGAAGCCGATATTTAACCGCCAAATTAAGCGAGATGATATATTTATTTCAGAAAATCTTTTAATCATGCTTACTGCTCAAAACTAATCATCCATAACATGTCAACTGTGAAAGTAAAATAGATTACCTTATCTGATAAGATGTTTAATTAAAAAATAAATTATGGTATTTTGTAAGAAAATTTAATCAAATTGGAAAGAGTTATAAAATGTGTTTTTGAGCTTAGCGGTGTTTGATAAAAAAGACAATAAAAAATTTAATTTCGAAGCTGACGTTTCTTTTTACCTGTCGAAAATGTGATTAGTATTAATTATTTTGCGAATTATTAAAAGAAATATACATTAGATTTAGAAATCAGATTTCATAATTAGGTAAAAAAATAAAGTTATAATCAGCATCATCACAGTGAATGTAGGGCAATTTCAGTTTTTCTTTTGTTCAAGTATGGTAGTACATTTGAAAGATGTAAGAAGATTAACAGTTGAAAAGCCAACAAAAAGTTATTTTATTATTATTATACATGTCTGGATAAGAAAGCATTATATGGTAAATTAATTCACTTTATTTAAATGTATCTGTCACTTATACAGCCTTATTTACGTCACTGAACGATGTCTTACCCCTTTAGGTTTCCAAATGAGATAAATAATAAAAATAATAAGTAAAACATGTCTTTGTGAGATCCATTATTAATCAGCAGTTCATTAAAGATAAAAAGTTTTGATAATTTTTGCTTCAATGACTATAATCAAATTTAATTTTGTAATAGAGTATTAAAAATCGAGAATGCCATAAAGTTTAACTTTCAAATTATCTGAAAGATTAGGTTCGGAAAGAGTGAATGTATAAAAATTTAAATAAAATATATTTAAATAAAATAAATGAAAAATTACTTTTACAACAACAATAATCCATTTATTGTATTTCACAACAATAATATAATTTAAGTAAATTTAAAATGTATAAAACCATTAAAATGTAAAAAAGCAATATCTACTAATTGATGGTAATTTATTTCAGGCGATCCTTTATTGGAACTATTCCTTAAAATGTGAAAATTTATTTAAAAATTTAGTTCTTAAAACACAAGTCATTAAAAATGTATTTTAAGGAATAAAAGTCCTAAGACGGTAACATTTTCAAATATATCTATAAGGTTTTAAATAAGTATTACACATTCTTTTAAGATGTTGCAGTGCATAACGATTTCATTTACAAATACCAATGAGTTAAAGTTGTATAACATAATTAAAATCTAATTTTAACAATAACCCTTGAAAAGCATATGTACTCAAATAAAAGTAATATAGATGCAATATACCCAATTTTGTTTGCAAGATTCTATAAAAAAGCATTAAATATTACTTCTACCATTTTTAGGGTTTCGTTCATCTGACGAAACCCTATTCGTCTCGCTCCTCTGTCTGTCTGTCCGTCACAGAGCCCGTTCTCAGAAACTATACATATTAGAGACTTGAAATTTTGGGTACTTATAGCTGAACACATCACATCAAACAACAAATCATAAAATTTTGAAAAAGTTGGTAATTAACCTAATTACGGGCTAATTAAATTCTAAAATTAACCAATCAACCTTTTGAATGCAGGTGCGAACACACGTTATCGAAATCCTCCCCAGTTTCTCCTAAGGGTTGCCAGTAAATTCGGCGGATGCTCCGTCAAATCAGCCGGTGCAGGGTTACCACGGAGTAATTTAAGCAATAAATGAAGTGGACCTTTAAAAAGCAAAATCGGATCTGCCGAAGTATCGGTCGTACAAATTCGTAACAGGTGTAGAAATACGCGGGAAAAATTCTACTTTATTTTGGTATAAATTTCAAATTTCTGCGTAGGATAGAACGTAAAAAATCCACTAAAAATCGATCGATAAAAATTTAATTTCTGTGTTTGGAAAGACAATGAAAACAGATTTCCATTCACCGGAAGGCAGCTGTCGTCATCTCTCGACATATCGGCGCAGGAGAAATTTAAGGGGAGGAAAGTCTAATACGAAATTTAAACTTTTTAAATATTAAATTTTTCGATTAAATTTTTTGACATCCGGGCTGGAAATTTCTCGCTGATTTCATACATACCCGGTTCAAAGAGATAGCTTCATTACGAGCTGAGATATTAATTATTATTTTATTAATTCCTTTTATTTCCATCAAATGCCAGATTAAGATGGAGGCACGTGCTTTTTTAACGGAGATTTAATTTAAATTAGGAAATCTAACAATTTGCGTGGGGTGTTTCGACGGCGCGCTATGAGATAAGTATTAATTATTCAATATGAAAAAGTTTATAGGTTTATAAGCGTCATCCCACTATTTCCGAATAACAATTTCAGGAAATATCTTAAATTATTGTTTAAGACCGCCACTCCATGTGTTCGAAACTTTAAGATACTTTATAACACATAAGAAAAAGTGTAAAAAAGAATGGAGTGTGATATTTCTAGGAGTGAAGGGGAAGGGGACTAGATTTATTTATTAAATCTTAGCGTTTGTTATCGCAGAAAATGTTTTAAATTGTTGGTTAAGACTGCACCGCCACCCTCCCGACCATGTATCTACGGAGAGATTGCGCAAAGGAGTTTCGTTCAGATATGCTTTTGTTAAGAATAGAGTGCGCTCCCTGGTGGTGGAATGCGGAACTAACGTAACGCGATTTTATTAAAATTAGGAAATATAACAAGGCGATCCGTTTGCAACTTTAAGATACTTCATGACACATAATAAAAAGCTTATAAAGTAATGGTGCATGCAATTTCCTGTGAAGGGAGGGCGGGGGATGGGCGATGGATTTCTTTTTTAAAAATTAGCGTTTACGACCTTTTTAGATGTCGTTTTTTGAGCACTATGATATACTCAGACACGTGCTGTTTATGAAATATAAAAATGTCAAAATTTTAGTTACCACTATTTCCGAATAGTACTTTCAGCAAATTTCTTAATTTCTCGCTTAAGGCCGCCACCAACTCGAGTAACACATCCACCGATAGGTTGTTTAACAGAGTTTCGATCTGATACACTTTTATTATGAATAGTGTGCGCTCCCTGGTGGTGGAATTTGCAACTAACATAACGCAATTTTGTTAAAATTATGAAATCTAACAAGTCGATCTGCTGGAAACTTTGACATAGTTCATAACACATAATAAAAGGCTTATAAAAGAATGTTCCGTGCAATTTCCTGGGGCGCCTACCTGTCTCAGGTGCTAGACTCGATCCCCTCGACTAATATACCTACGGATAGGTTGCAAAACGGAGTTTCCTTTGGATAGAGGTTTGTGTAGAATAGAATGCGCCCCCTGGTTGCGAAATGTGGAACTAAAAGATTTCGCAAAAGGATAAAGTGTTTTAAAGGAATATTAACGAAACCCTCTGTGCGATCTGTGATCACACTTACCCACTTGTTCATGTAGTATTTTGTACAAAATAAAAAATAAATGGTCATTTGTGAGTATTATAGGCGTACAGAGGATTTCGTACAATAAATACATTAATTAGTAAAAACTCGTTGCTAAAAGAATAACAAGACTTTGTAAAAAACTATACAACGTGGGGTTGGGTATAGCTGTATTTACTAGAAAAACATGAATGTGTATACCATGAAAGTTCAGATAGATATGAAGCCTAAATAGTATCAAATAATGCTATTCTGTATAACTCTTTTTTTAATCTCACCCTATTCTGTTTATGATGAACTTAATTTGGTTCTGGCAATAAAAACAATGTATATTTGAACTTTTATTTGGCATTTCATAATCCCAAATTTAGCGTAGGCGTAACCTTTTCTTTTTACAGTGTACCTAAAACAAAACCTGTGGTCAAAGTTTAAACTTCACGTAGTGCTAATCGCACTTCGAAAGGAGGTCGCAAATATGCAACGCCGCCTTGGTCCGTAACGCGTTTTTCTAGATAGATTTTCAATTAACATTTAAAGACCGTGTGTCGTATTGAGAGAGCCGCTCAATGCAAACTTGTCGCGAATCCCATAGTAATTATGTGCTTAATTCTAATTAAATAAGTCTGTTTTTAATATTTTGACGTTTATTGTTTTATGCTACTACTGGGCATTGCATTACACAACTACATCATTAAAAGTTGTTATCTAGGCTTTAAAAGCCGATGGCGCACAGAGCATACCGCCTAAGGTTTTATGTATGTCCAATATGTTGGTGTCTTTTAGGCTTAATAACTCGGCTAATTACCGACATTTTTTTTCCGAAAATCATTATCAACAATCCTTTTATACTTCTTTGACGATATGTATCTCCAGCGCCCCTTAACTCTTTAGATGAAAGTCCGCAAATTGAAATCTGTGTATAACGAAAAAATGCGAATTTCTCAAAACTATGTGACCTAGTGCAATCCCTATAGTTTTCCACTTTTAAATTAACTTTTACCACCCCTAATTGTTTCATAATTTTAATTTCAGTAGATTTGGAAATAGAAGGGGGGGGGGGGATATTTTTGCATTGCATTTTCCATGATATCTCTGAAAATATAATACCTAAAATAAAAAATAAAAAAATGTATTTTTGAGTTCGGCGTTAAGAAAGCTTTCGCATGATACCCCACACGATACACAAAGAAAAGATTTTTTTTCAAGTAACTTAATTAGCCCCTCTACATTTTCCCTAAATGTATTTGTGAATGTTTAATAATCTATAAATAGGTGGATCAATAAACTTTATTACTTCAGCCAAATTGAACTTTCCACGTTCCATAGTTTATGAGTAAAATGGCTGTTACCGACCGACAGACAGACACAAGACTGATCTTGTAATGGTTCTGTTTTTACTTTTTAAGTACGGGGCCCTAAAAATATATATGCATCTATTTATTTAGTTTTTAAAAATTTTGAACACTATTAAAACGCATTTATTACGCATAAACTATAACGTATCCGATTTCTTTATAAAAGAAATTTGTACTCTATGCTCGTTATTTTCAATAGGGAATATATAATAACGAATCTTAATTAAATATTAAAATTTTTTGACAATCTACGTATATTTATAAAAGTTAGAGCAGTGACTGATGGACAAATAGACAAGCGAAACAAAATCACAAATACTTTTCTACTATATTTTAAAATGTTAAAAAGGGAAGATAGTTGTATCTGATCGCTTTCCTAAATATGATATTGCGACGTTTATAATAATAAAAAATTGAATTGAATGTTTTTAATGTTATGAAATCGATATGAAATTGAGTGTGCGCAATTACGTAAGACATATATTAAATTTCCTCTTGCTTAAATAGAATTATTCTTTTAGTAATATTTTCTGTTTAGTTTTGTAGTAAACCTTAAAATAGAAATATTAAATGAAAGGAACATATTATGTTTTATTATATAGGAAATTTATTACGGAAAATATCTTAATTTCTCCGGAGTGAGAAACGTAATACTTTACTGGAATTATCTTTGTAAAAGATAAGCTTAAATTTAATCCAAGAAGCCAGACTTTTAAGACAATGTAGGATTTCAAAATTACGGCTGTTACATTTAAAAGTATAAGGTAGAATGAGATATTTAGATATAATTATTCTCGTGCTTACGTTTAAGAAGATATTCATAATTGGGTTATGAGATTCAAAATCTGTATGCTGGTGATTTTATAGCTTTTGCTTTGAAACTAATAATAAAGAAGAAAATTGGGAAGTCCGTTAGCTGTTGCCGATTTTTGAACAACTAAAATAAACACTTTAAAATAAAGTCTTTAAAAAAGTGACAAAAAAGTACTAAGCCAAAATAAACTAGTCGGATGTACCAATCCCAAAACTTTCGTCTATCTCATACATGTTAATACTTCAAAATTCGCTATCACACTGCCAAAATTAAAGGGCAATCTATGCATCTCATGAGGATTCTAAAGATATGAAATTCCGTGCATTAGTTCTTGAGATATGAATATCGCTGAAATATTCTAAATCCAGCAAAATGCTGCCTAGCAGCGCCACCTATTGGGTGATTTATACCAAATCCTAATCAGCAACAATTTAATTCAACGTCTGACAGAATCTGAAGTTTGGAGAAAATCCGTGCATTAGTTTTTGAGATAGAGCTATAACGAGAATCGTGAAAATTCCTGTATAGCAGCGCCACCTATTGGGTGATTAACACTAAAACCTAATTAACAACAACTTGTGTCAACATACAACTAAATCTGAAGTTAGATGAAAATTCGTCCATTAGTTCTATGGATAGAGCTATTGAGGCAATCGTGAAAAAGGCAGCACAGAAGCACCACCTGTTGGGCGATTTACACCAACACATAATCAGTAGCATGTCATATCAAGGACTAACTGAATCTGAAGTTTGATGAAAATCAGTGCGTTAGTTCTTAAGATAGAGCTATTGGGGAATCGTGTAAATCCTGCAAAATTCATCATAACAGCGCCACCTGTAGGGCGATTTACACCAAAACGTAATCAGCATCAATTCATATCAAGGACTAACTAAATCTGAAGTTTGATCCAAATCCGTGCATTAGTTCGTGAGATAGAGCTATTGCGAAAATCGTAAAAAAATGCAGCATAGCAGCGCCACCTGTTGAGCGATTTACACCAAAAATTAATCAGCATCAATTTGTATTAGGGACTCACTGAATATAAATTTTTAATTAAATTCCGTGCATTAGTTCTTGAGATAGAGCGCCCACAACATTTGTGTCACATACACACAGACAGACAGACAGACAGACAGACTCACAGAGTCACAGACAGACATTTTGTAAAAACATGTTTTTTGGAATCTCTGACCCTAAAACGTGTAAATCCGTCGAAAACCGGAATTCGAAAATTTTCATGAATCCAATACTTTCTTCTTGTAAAGATAGAAGAAAGTAAAAATGTTTAGTGATACATTTGTTCAAAAAGGGCTAAATTTAACATCACATGGGCTAGATTGGGAATAATGAGTAGTGTAGCCGTAAAAACAAAAACAAGGGGCTAGACATTATAGGCAGAGGGTATACACCAAAGAGCATATGCTATAATTACGAAGGGTATACGGTGTTATTCAGAAGGGATACGGCGTATACCACCGTATATCGTCCACTACATACCTGATAATAAAGGGTACTGTTACTTACTTCGCATTATTCACAAATATTCATTTTTTTTATTATTAAGGTTAGGTATTTTTCTATGCATCTCAAATGAGAAAATACCAGCTTTTCGTAAAACTGTCTATATATTAGTTTAAATGTCCCACAAAAGTTTGACAAGTACTTCTGATTTTACTGTACTTTTACAATTATTGCAGATATTAATGATTACAGCTTACAACATAGAATAAGATTTAGAGATTTTTTTAGCAAAAACATTTAATAGAACTCCACTTTATATGCATATACAGTTGGCAAAAATGATACTTTTATTCAATTAATGACTTTAAGTAGATTTCTTAATTCGTGTTTTGTTATGCATGACAGCCAGGCGTACTCATATGAATATTTTTGTGTTTATAGAATACTAGAAAGGTAGCCCGTCAAAAATGACGGAAATTTAGACATAAAGATATATACAACTCAGGTGCAAGAATATGAGTTTTCTCGCTTGTTCCGCAGTGATAGATGAAAATAACACATTTTAAGAAAACACATTTATGAAAAACTGTGTACAGTAATCTGCACAGTTTGGTTCCAAGTGTTATGCAGATTTGAGGCTTTTTGCGGTCATGTCTATTAAATCTTTGTTTACATTTTTTTAAATTCATATATTGGACAATTTAGATTGTTGAGCCTTAAAAATAAATAAATAACACACTTGAAGTAAGGTTAAAAACTATTAAATTATCGTATACGATTTCATGAAATGGTATTATATGTGTGTGTTTCACGATCTTGGTTACGACGGTGGCGAAATTGGCTGAAACTTGTCATAATCCTAATAGTGTGGGCCGCTATAACAAAAAAAATAACCTGTTTTTAGTAAAATTTCTGATATAAAGTAGCTTTCAAAAACTTGTGTAAAATTGCAGGCCGTTCTCGTGTTATGTCAGTCCTAGAAATAATATTTCTAACACTGAAGATTTTCCATGTATATATGGAATTTAGAAAAGCTTCTCCAAAAGAAAGGTCCTGAAATGACATTGTAATTCCTCTAACTTCAAAGTTTAATCGGACCCTGATGTTGAGTACTGAAATCTAATAAATACAGTTATTTTGAATATTACAACAGAATTAAACAGTTAAACTTATTTAACTAAAACCCGCTGTTACTTCCCGATGTTATTTTTTAGTATTAAGAAAGAAAATTATTTAAAATTTTCAAATCATGCATTTATGATTTTTTTCCGTCTTTAATAACTAAATAATGAAAAAATAGGCTTTTGTTCTGAGATCATAAATATGACAATAAAATAATGTAACTAAGAGACATTGCAAAATTAAATCTTTGTGATTACAAACCATAAACAAACGATACCGCCACCATTTTAACTACTATGACGTCATTAGAATATTGCCCATTGATTGTTGGAGAACTTACTTTGCGAATGATTGCCTCATTGATTTAATATTTTTGACGTTTCACGATGAATGACTCACTTGTGTTTGTTTAGGTTTATGGAATGAGATGAGGCCTCGGTAGCCGAACGGTTAGGACACCGCGCTGCCAGCCGCCAAGTATTGAGAGCGGCAGAGGTCTGCGAGTTCGACTCTCGCTGGTTCCATTGCACACTGTTTGTGGAGCTCCCGGATGTAATTTCTCTGTGTTGTAAATTTCATTGTGCTATCTCGTCCCTGTATATTGACGATGACTTATAAGCGGACCTAGATGTCAAGCACACAAGTCAGATGTATGTGTTAACAACAATATACATAGGGAATGAGATATTAAGCTGTGAAACTAATTTCAATTGAAGTTATCCAAGGATATATGTATTTTTAATCGAAATTAAAAACAATGCTTTGATCTCGAAATAAAAAGTTTTAGTTTGTATAATTTATTATTTCTGTTAATTATTTATTTAAGTACTTTTCCATTATAGCGCATTTTTAAAAAAAGCTTGACGCGATTCTGGCATCAGGAAATGAGATATGTTGTGAAAATGTATAAACAGCTATGAAAACAAATCTAATGAACTTTTATCTTTGTTTATAGATGCACTTATATGCATAAAAAAATCGTTTCTAAATATATATAATTTTTTTAATGTACAAATTACGGCACAGATTTCAGATATGAACCGGGATACCTAACTTGCGCCAAAATGGTGTTATTTTGCCTGCTATGGTAACCCGGCTATTGTTTTTTATTTATTAATAAATTGTTTATTTACTTTTATTTTCTGCCTTTTAATTATATAAACTGCTTTGTTCTATAGTTATTATTCAAACTTTTATTTATTTATAGTTATTTCCTTTTCAAAATGATAGCAAATAATTGAAAAATATATAACTAACTGGTATTCGAAAGCGAGATTTCTGCCAAATTGGCGTCATAGAAAAATCACGACAACTCCCATGCGTATATGACATCTGTGCAAAAATTACTTCTGTTTCTTTATAAAAATGGGTAAATAGCTTTTTTTATATTAAATTGTCGGCACAGATGTCATATACGCCCATATTGGCGCGATTTTTTTTTTTTTTTTTTTTTTTTTTTTTGACGCCGATGTAATATACGCACCGGGTACTTAACTGGCGCCAAAGTGTCGTTATTTTGCTTGTAATGGTAACCCGAATGTTGTTTATGCTGTTGATGTTTTCGCCAAATTGGCGTCGGTAAAAATCGCGTATATGACATCTGTGCCAAATTGTATACATGTGGAAAAAATTGCTTGTGAGTTTGAAGCAGTAAATAGGTTACCAGAAAATACGTTGGAAAACTTCTTTCTCGCCAAGAAACTTTTCTCCGAAATATTGTACATAAGCAATGATTGCTAGAAATGCATTTTTAATTATGATATGCGCTTTTATGTTTCACTACATTTATGCATACTATACTGTGTTTATAAATGCTACAATTCATATGCAGGGCTACACAAAAGAATTCCTAAGGGTTACTGAGTATGAGAGTAAATTGCTTAAAGGTGGGTTTAAAGGAGTTATGCATTTTTACGCTGAACTGCATTTAGTTTCCTAAGAAATGTTTGTGGAATATAGATAAAATGATATACATGGTTACGCAAAGAATTGGATACATAACCGTCTATGGATGATAATATCTGGAAATGTGATTTCAGTAGTTTTAAGAGTAGTTTAAATTAAATTTTAGCTAAATAGTGGCATGTAATAACGGTACTATTGGCTATGGACGGTAACTGCTGAAATCAATTTTTAAATTTTTTTATGCGATTTCTAAAATGTTTACTTAGTTATCTTGGTACTTCTTAATTATCCCGTCGACCAAATTACTGTCGCCAAATTGTAAGATTAATTGCCAATAATGGTTGCCATTAATTAATTAATTAAATGCCAATAATGGCCAATAAAACCATTAATTCGACGGGTACAGATGTCATATTCGCCCCATATTGGCGCGATTTTTTTCTGTCGCCAATATCATATAGGCAACGGGTACTTAACTTGCGCTAAAGGGCTTGATGTGGTAACCCGGATTATGTTGTTTATGCTGTTGATGTTTTCGCCAAATTGGCAACCGAAAAAAATCGCGCCAATATGGGGCGAATATGACATCTGTTCCATTCGGCGTTTTATTTGTATTTTTATTAATGTTTTACTATTGATTTGGCGATTTATATAATTTGGCAAAATTGGTCGACGGGATATCTAAGAAGTAACGTTATCTTATTTACCTTATTTCCCTAAATAACGAAGTTTTGTTAAAGCATTCAGGATGTGTTGGAAAGTTTCATATTCTATGCTTAACGCATGATTTTTCTTTCTTGTTTAGTCTTATTTGAATTTATTTTATTCTTAATTATATTGCTTATACTGCTTTATAGAAACTTATAGAAACCTTATAGAAACTTTGGCACAGTTGTCATATACATTATCATATATTAGCGCGA
This sequence comes from Maratus speciosus, assembly GCA_963932465.1. Classification (NCBI taxonomy): domain Eukaryota; kingdom Metazoa; phylum Arthropoda; class Arachnida; order Araneae; family Salticidae; genus Maratus; species Maratus speciosus. Next base: position 437,434,513 of record OZ010788.1, read on the forward strand.
TTTTTTTCCGACGCCAATTCGGCGAAAACATCAACATCATAAACAACAACATCCGATTACCATATCAAGCAAAATTACGGCACTTTGGCGCCAGTTAAGTACCCGTTGTGTATATGACATTGGCGTCAGAAAAAAATCGTGCCAATATGGGGGCGTATATGACATCTGTCGGGCCGAAACTTTAATATCTAATGTTTAAACTCTTCTCTCCACTCCCCTTGCATATAGTACAAACTATAACACGGATAGCGCAAAATAATAGACAGTTTGGTACTTTTCCACTGTAGGGCCTTTGGCTTTTTTTTAAAAAAGCTTGGTGTAATTTGGGAATCAGAAAAAAAATCGCGCCAATATGGGGCGTATATGGCATCTGTGCCGAAACTTTAATATCTAATGTTTGAACTCTTCGCTCCACTCCCCTTGCATATAGTACAAACTATAACACGGATAGCGCAAAATAATAGACAGTTTGGTACTTTTCCACTGTAGGGCCTTTGGCATTTTTTTAAAAAAAGCTTGTTGTAATTTGGGCATCAGAAAGTGAGATTTGGGTACTTTTCCGTTATGCGGACACCATTGTCGCCAAGCGTAATAGTTGGCACAAAATCGTGAATATCGTGAATATCGTGAAATCTATCATTTGAAAAATAAAAGAAAAACCATTGTCGATACTAAAGTGAGCATTTAAAAAATATAACATTTGAAAATTCCAGACTTTTACGAACTATTTCATCAAATCACAAATATATACTTAAAATAAGTGAACAAATAACTGCTATAAAATAAAGCAATAAAATAAAACTCATATTAAACTGCTGGCATAAAATTACAAATATCTTTTAGCATTTTGAAATAATTGGCTCATTAGCATACATTTTGGCATGGTGTCCGTATAACGGAAAAATATCGAGATTTGTTGTCAAATCATATAAACAGCTATGAAAACAAATTTGATGAGCATTTTTGTTTGTTTTATATGTATATTATTGATGTTTTTATGTACAAATTACATCTGTTTCTGTATGAAATTAGAGAAACTGCTTTTTCATGTTAAATAAATCGTATAAATATCGAAAAACATGCGTGTGTATATAAAATGAAACAGTGAATAGGTTCCCGGAAAATATGTTACCAAATTTCCTTTTTCGCCAAGGCACCTATACTGGGAAACTACCTAAAGCACATTAAAATCGCGCAGTTAGGAGCTCACACAGTACACCGTTGTTTATTGGCGGTTATTTTATTAGTAGCATCGGGAGGAAGATGTAAAGATGTACTTTAAATTCTCACCCATAGATTTCAAAAAATATCTTAAAAGAGTGGAGTTTAAATTAAATTTCGGTGACCTCCATTATGAAAGATTAATGGTTTTAAATAGGAATTTAGCCAAATTAGCCAGCTATCGCCAAGTTGGCTAACATTTGGCGCTACTCTGGTAACCCTGCATTAATATTTTTCAACAATTACTCATTTCAATGAGGCGGTCCTACCGGAATAGTGAGGGACACACAGAGACTTGGATTTTATATAAATAGATACTCACTACTTTCTTAATATTGACATGAAACGACCAAAATTGTCAGCTTAAAACGACTCAAAGTTGTGCTTAAAAATGAATAAAATAAAATAAAACCGTGCAAGAAAATATTCTAAATAGATGATTATGTGAGTGAATTATGTTGCCATTGTATATTTTATAAAAAATCAAATATATTGCTGCTGTATATTCTGAATACCATATCAAATATATTGCCATATATATTGCCATATATTGCCGTATATATTGTGATATATATTGCCATATATATTGTCATATTGGCCATATTTGCCACATTTGCCATATTGCCCTATTTGCAATATTGCCCTATTGCCCTATTTGCCCTATTTGCCATATATATTGCTATATATATTGCCATATATATTGTCATGCATATTGCATATATATTGCCATAAATATATTGCTATATTGTATATTCTGAAATCCATATCAAATATATTGCCATTGTATATTCTGAAATATGTTGCCATTCTTAATAAATTTTTCTCTAAATTTTATTCTATTTTAAACGACATTTAGAGACTCTGAGCTGTTCTACAAAAAAAAAAAAAAAAAAAAAAAAAATAAATAAATAAATTAAATAAAAAAAATAAAATAAAATAAAAAAAATAGTTTACAGTATCTCATATAAAACTCCAGCCATACTTACACATTTCTAAATTAATTAGTTTTCGGAAATGGAATTTAATATTTCAGGTACATTTCTGGAACAATCTATTATATATATATAATCCAAACGGAAATTTCGTTTCGAACATCTATATTTCGAGTTCTACTGCATGGATTTTGACGGAATTTATACTGTTAGATAGGTATCGTTTCAGGGAAAGTTTTAAACTTTAACACGTAGCTCTACGTAGATTAGTTATAGAATTATGACGGAAAGTTCTGTTATTTTGGGAGAAAGGGTTACTATTATTTTATTGGCGATAAATTTCGTTGATAAATGAATTGAAACGGCTGTACATCTCGGAAGAAAACTTTTATTAATTTTATTTAAAAGAAAAAAAAAGAAAAAAAAAGAGAAAAGAAAAAATAGTTTTGACGAGTGGTAATATTATAAAACGACAATATCGAATTTAAAAATGAAAGGTAATGTTTGTAATGCTTAAAAATTTATTCAATATGAAAGATTGCAGTTTTAAACCATATGTGGCTATTTATCGCTTGCGTCAGGTTAAAAAAAATGCATCAGCAAATCTGATAAGATAATATCTGAGTGACAATTTTGTTTTTTTTTTTATTTTTTTTTAATAATTTACTTTTTATTTTATTTAACTCATCCATCATGTGACTTTCAGGAGAAACTAGCAGATGTAATTATAAAAATGACGGTACTTGTGAGTTACATATTGTCTGTTTATTTACGATTTCATTTTATCGCCAAACAATTTAATTTTAAGCCAAAAATGCATAAGCGTGGTTTCGGTTTGAGCGACATTCACAATATTGGTTAATTTTCAAGTAAAGACTGCATTTTTTGAAAAATCTAATTCTACTTATATATATATATAATTCAAATGGAAATTTCATTCCGGCTGCTTAGAACTCGTGTTTTGCTGAATTTACACTGTTAGAGAGGTAATTTTTCGGGGAAGGTTTTATTACATAATACGTCGTTCTACGTTGCTTGGAATCGAATTATAGTTTAAAGTTCTTTAATGAGATGAACCTGATAATGAAAAATTAGCCTTTTTAAAAGATTCTGCCGAATGTATTTCGATGGAACTTGGACTGTTAATTAGATAATTTTCAAGGAAAGGTTTCAGTATAAACCATGTCCTTCTACGTTGCTTAGCTATACAGTTTTAGGGGAAATTCTGTAATCTGGTGAACTCAATTATCGCAATTTAGCCTTTAAAAAAAGTTATAATAAACTGTTTTTGATAGAATTTGCATTGTTAATTTGGCAATTTTTCAAAGATAGTTTTTGTATATAATATATTGTTCGACACTGTTTAGTCATAGAGAAAGGGGGTAAATTCTGTAATTTTCCAATTTTCCCTTTGCGAAGTGGAAGAAATGGGTTTGGCGAGAAAAGGAAAGTTTTCATGCATATTTTCTGTTCAATAATTATAGAATTTATTTACTATAAAGAAGACATTTATCTCTTTTTATATATAAACAGAAGTAAATTGTATATAAATAACAAAAATATTAATATTCATAAATAAAAAGTTTATATATACGAATACATATTTTAAAAAGCATAAAAGTTCATTTTATTTGTTTTCACAGCTGTTCATACCATTTGGTCACAAATCTCACTTTCAGAAACCCGAATTGCGCCAAGTTTTTTAACATCTAACAGCACCCATTGATCTAAAATGAGGAAAATTGGAAAGTAGATGTAGTTTGTAAAGTATGACTTAATTAAGTTGATAAATTACGTAATCGAGCCCACAGACAATAGGCATATTTCGTCCGGATAAGTTACATAATTGAGTCTACAGACAATTGGCGTACGTTACCGGGCGTGGTTTGGCGGACAATTAACTTAGGAAAAGGTTAAAATTGATTCTGTGTTTTTAAGGGGTCTCAGGACTCTTAAAATTGGGAAAAAGGAAAAAAAAAAACCGACCATTTTCAACATTTAATATCTTAAAATGTATTTGATATTAAGAAACAATTTTAAATGGGAATGAAAGTTACAAGTATGTTCTTTCATTTCAAATATTTGAAAGATTGCAAGATGCAGAATTAGCATTTACAGGGGACTTCAAACTGTCAGACATTTGACGAGCAGAAAATCGGCATAACAGCTTATGCGCATGATTACAAAATAAATTTTGCAACTAGAATGAAAATGTTGTGCCTACTTATACCTCAGATTATAATAATTACACTGAACCTAAATAAATTTGTATTTAAAGCATTTTTATATTTTTAATACAAAGTTGTATTTAGCTAATGCAAAATTTAGAAAATTTCAACAATATAAACCCCTAGAAAAATATTTTCTTTTTACAATAAAAAGGAAATTTTAGGTTCAGTTTGTACAGACTAACATGAAACATATGTTTTGAAAATTTCATGAAAAGATATTCAGAAGTTTTTGAGATATCGTGCGCGTTATGCCCAAAAACGTCATTTGGAAAAAATGGCTTCAAAGATTTGGAAACACCGCTGCAGCTACTGAGCGAGTATAATTCTAAATACCATAACTTCTGTTCTAATAGGAATTTTAAGATAACAATTATATCAAAATGTTCAGAAAACATAGAAGTTTAACATCTAAAAAAATTAAAATTTCGAAAATTTTAGAGCTTTAAGAGTCCTGAGACCCTTTAAAGCGGACCAATTCTATAACCAAATTTATAGAGAATTGACGAAATTTGAGAGAAAGTTTTTGGAGACCGTTTACTACTTACGTTATACCAAAATGTACGCTATTGCACCATTTATTTCAATCCTAAACGTGCAAACATATTTTGGTACTTTTCCAATATAGGGATCTTGGCGAAACAGAGAAAATAGCATTGGCGGAGAAGGAAATTTGGCTACATATTTTCTGACAACCAATTCGCTGTTTCATTTCATATACACAAGCATTTTTTTCTATGTTTATATAATTTATTTAACATAAATATGCTATTTATCCAATTTTATATAGAAACAGAAGTAATGTGGGTACTACTTGGTTACCCCTCGAACAATTTCGCTAAATTATATAAATCGCCAAATTATACAAATTGACATATATTTTATTTTAAATAACGAAAGAACAAATAAATTAGTATAAAATTAATAAAAATACAACTTAAACGTTGAAATAAAAATCACTTGATGATGTAAATACGTGTAACTTGCTTAAAGTCAAGTGTATGTGACATTTACGATCAGCCATTATTGGAATTTAATCTTATAGTTTGGCGATAGATTTTTGGTCGACGGGATAACTAAGTAGTAGTACCGGAATTTGTATGTAAAAAACATTAATAATATGCAGATATAAACAAACAAGGAATTTCATCAAGTTTGTTTTCTTAACTGTTTATATAAATTAGCAACAAATCTCACTTTCTCATGCCCGAATTGCGCCAAGCTGTTTAAAAAAAACGTCAAGGCGCCAATAGTGGAAAAGTACCAAATTCATTTTGCAAACTGTGCCAAACAATCTGGCTTACTATTTATTGAACGAGTAGAACGAATTTCTTTTGGCTTTAATTATTATTTAATCGTAAACACGCTAAAAATTTTAATTTACTATTTTTTTTTAATTGAAAGTATTTTTTATTATTAAGTAAAATTAAGATATAACTTCATTTTTCGCTGATTAAAAAATGGAAATGTTTACTGTAATGCTAAGAGACACTTAGAATTTCATGTACGTAGTTTAAATAACGATTATAAAAATATATATATAGTATCCGAACCCACACCAAATTGGCTCATTTTACAGAGAATGTTTTGGTACAAAATGAAATACATTTGTTGTAGACATGATCCTAAATCTCAATACTCGCCGATTGAAAAGTCTTTAAAATTATTCAGCAGAGACAACGAGAAATAACTTACAGTTTTATAAATTTTAAGATTCAATATTCTTATCGATCTATTTATTTCTGCTTCTACTATATATACGAGAATAAAATTCAAATGGGAAATTCGTCCCGGCTGCATATAACTTGAGCTCACCTGACTGGATTTTGATGAGAATCGAAATGATAGTTAGATAATGTTTCAGGGAAGATTTTAGCATATAACACATCGTTGTACGTTGCATATACATATAATTATGTTTTAAAGTTTCATAATCATACGAACCCATTTATGAAAGATTAGCCTTTTTAAAAGATTCAGCAGAATGGATTTCGATTGAATTCGCGCTGTTAGTTAGATAATTTTTCAGGCAGGGTTTTAGTAGACCCTTCTGTATTTCTTAATAATAGAGATGTGGTGGAAAGTTCTATAATCAGTTGAACACGATTATGAAAGTTTAGCATTTTTAAAAAGTTCTACAGAACGGATTTTGATAGGAATTCCATTGTTAGTTACATACCTATTCAGATATGGTTTTAGTATTTTGCATATTGTTCTACGTTGCTTAGTCATAAAATAAAGGTGGAAAGTTCCATAATCATGTGAAACCGATTGTGAAAGATTAAACTTTTCAAAAATGTCTAAATTGCGGATTGATAATACTTGCTTTGTTGATTAGACAATCTTTGGGGAGGTTTTAGTTTATTGCGTATCATTCTACTTTGCTTAGTTATAGAATTATGGGGAGAAAGTTCTATAATCAGATGGACGCCAATATGAAAGATCAGCCTTTAAAAAAAGTTTTACTGGATGGATTTTGTCAGTTTGTTTGTTTGCATTATTAGTTAAATACTTTTTCAGGTTTTGTTTTATTATATTGCATATTGTACTATCATTCTTTACCAAATCCTACTGTGATTCATCAATTAAAAGGGTCAAGACCTTAATAGCGGAAAATTTGTCTGCGCATTTGAAAATATAATAGCACAATGGCGTTCATATCGTTTTCTGCAGTGCGAAAGGTCATTCCAAATAACGTTCCAAATTGCTTTAAATCACAATGTCAAATTCACTGATGCATTTTGTTTGATTCAAGATTCGTTTGGATAAACAGACCAGCGTAGCGGGTATAGCCTGCTAGTCTAGAATAAATTTCAATTTATCGGTGAATAAAAAATAGCAATTCTTTTGATAGAATAAAACATTCAAATAATTAAAATTGTTTTAGTTGCGTATTCTTATTATATAGAATTTCGTTTTATGTTGTTTTGAAGCAAATGTTTAATCTCATTAAAACAACTGGATTAATGAGCTACATTTTAGAAAAGTCCTTCAAGTTAAGTTTTAAGCTGCAAAGAGTAGAACGTGAAACACACCTTTATTCGAGAAGGTACTTTGAAATTCTGCTGACGTGATTCAGCATAATATGTTGTTTCTCTTTAGAATGTTTAATGATAAAAGAAAGATAAGTTTTTTATTACTTAAAGAATTATCATAAACGTTATTTTATTTCTTTTGGACTAAGCAAAAACTGCAGCTATTAATTCATATAAATGAAAACTATTTCCTATATTATGCAGGATGTTTTTGATAAATAACAATTTCTGATTGATTAAATGAAAATGTATTTAAAAAAGGAGAAACATTAAAAATGTACAAAGTGTACCTTGATTAAATTAGAAATTCCTGTGCTAGAAATCCAATTTTTTTCTTTAAAGTATAAGATTATAAGATTACTGTTATAAAATATGCTGTGAGACAGCTATAATTTATTTCGCATCTTTATTTTTTTTATTGTGTTATATAGCAAGGATAATACAAATTAATCCCATATTGTTTACAAAGAGAATGTGAAAATTGTAAAATTATCCATCGGGAACAAAGTATGCCAATTATTACTTTAGCGTTTAAATAAACAAACTCCGTTGTAAATTCTTTTTTAGAAAGTGTTTAATTTGAAGAAAATGTTTTCTATAATGCTTTAAAAATTATACATTTCGAATTGCAGTCTCTTGCTTTATTTGTCGAGGACGACACCAATGTATCGCTACAAAATCCTTCAAGCAATGTAAGGAAAATTCAACAATGACAAAGCAAAACATTAAAAGGAGTCATTAATGTACGTCAAAGCCTATATATTATGAATGGACAACCTTAGCGACAGAGTTTGAGACTTGATGATATTTTGGTCGCAAAATACTTGTATGGGACTTTCGTAAAACGAAGGATCAACGATGAAAATTTCTTTATTTTTCTGGATCTTTTCGGAACAGGAAATAAACATCATTGTTGAGAGAATCACCGAGAGAAACTATATAAATAAGACGTCTACGAATAGTGAGTCATTTCTGGTTTCAAGCGGTACTGTGTCCAAGCGAATTTTGTCTCTGCGCTATTGTTTACGAGCAATTTTTTTCTCAGCCGTATCGTTTACGCGCAAAGTTTGGATCACTAGTATTTGTGCTTTATTGATTTCACCATGCTGTTTTATTAATCATTTGTGATACGGACTGAAATCTATATGTTGTGTTTCTTGAATATTTGTATTAAAAAAATTGCTTTCGTTGATTCAAAATCTGATTTTGTAAATAAAAATCTACTTTCACAGATAGCAAGTCGAAGATTTAGGACAATATCTTATATAACAGTTACCTTGATAGAAATCTCATTCCTTAAATTTGTAGTTGATGAGTGACAATCCTTAATAAACACTTTTCAACCTTTTCAGGGACGGGGCTCAGTCTCTTATTCCAAGTCCTCTACTTACAGGTGTGCTCTAAACCCATAGAATCCAATTCTTTTAAACAAATTTTGAAGATTGTCAATAAGCATTTAAAATCAATTTGAAAATTTACACGGTGAAATGTTGCTTATGCGCAATAAGTGCCTGTGGTGGTCACGTGCACGTAGATCTGTGCACGTAGGAGGATAGTTAGGATCACCCATAATCCATCATTCAGTGAAATGTCAGCGAACATGGAGATTTAAAGAATGGATACATCAGACAATGATTGCACCACCAACGAACAACCATTAGAAAAGTTGAGAGATCAATTATTTAAGTCATCAATTCATAAAAAAGTAAAATATATAAAAAGTCTTTATCAATAGTGAAACGTTTTGTGATTAACGGCTTGCATGGGCCTAATAAGGGAGAACCCAAAACGCTTCATCGTATTCATCATCATTTAATCTTTTCAGGGCCAAAGTACTTCTATTCTTAAAATGTTGAAATGACTGAATGACACCAGGATTTACAAACAAATTTATTTGAAAACAAGTTAAATCTCTTCTTCACGTACTTAATAAAAGGAAAGGTTTCGATCTAAAATTGTGGCGCAAATGTACCATTTAGGGATTAACATTAAGTGGTCCAAAAATGAACCACCACCCTTCAAGTGGTTAAGCCCCGTACGCTGGGCAGTATTCCAAGCATCTTTATCCCAGACCATTCGGGTTGAATTGTCTAGTTTATATAACGGACGACATGCAGGAAACAGATTTTTAATCTTGAACCATGTTTGTGGAAAATAGCCCCACCCGTGCCTTTGAACATTAAGAAAGTAAATTAGCTTGTTTTTTTTATTTCTGAACTTTATTTACACATGCTTCTTTCTTCAAACTGGATCCCTTGTTGAAGCTAAATAATTTTGTTTGGGGCTATGATCTTACAAGGTTACGTGTTTTTGATTTTACTACTGTTTCCCACCTTTATAAGGAAGATACTTCATGTGATTTTAAATATTTACAGGCGTGATAGCAACCAAACTGTAAAAAAAGGAGAAAATGTTTGCTTCCCCATCCAACCTGACTAGAAATTTGCCCCCTTTCCTAGAGGTGGAAATAGAGAGAAAGAAAATCTAGGAAATGGGAGAATAGTTGTTTAGATGACTGATTTATTCCTCGACCGACTTTTTTTTTAATAAAATGGAAAACTATCAAACTTATTGTATTGATTTCCAACAAAATATACTATATTATTTTATTTATAAATCGAACGATTTAATTTTCTAAAATGCGAGGGGTTAGGGAAATACAACTTTTATTAGAAAATGAAAAAAAAAATAAAAAAAGGAAATCGGTCTATCCATTGCCGAGATATTTCTAGTGCCGACTTACAAACAATTGCTTCAAGAAAATCGCATTTAGAATTTTGCAACAAGTACTCTTGTCAGCAAATTGTGGAACAAAAATCCATCTACCTTCTACGCATATGCGTTCAATTTTTTAAAAACGACTTCGATAAACATTTACGGAATTTCAGACAGATTCAATGAAAAAAATGAACTCAATGGAAATTTTTTTTAAATTTCATATAAGTTCACTTTATTTAGGTAAATTATCTAATGATATTGATGTCAATGCATAAGTTTTATAGAGGAAATTGATACTTTACAATTCCTATGATTACTAATTTGTAAAGAAAATAAATATCATTATATGAAAATAATGCAATATTTTTAAAGGACTCTAAATATTTATTGTTAGTTGAAAATACTTTTTAAATTTTTTATTAAAGACGATAAACTTTCCTTAAAATTCTGGTGTACGTAACTTATTATCTTTTATATTTTATTTTCTATTTTTTCTATTTTAGTTTAAATTATTGTTTCACTTGCAGGTCGTTTTTGACAAAAAAAAAGTTATTACATTTAACTAAATAGCATAGTCAAAACCTTTAAAAAAAACTTTTTTCGTTATCATTTTTCTGCGCTCATTAATGATATCACAGTTTCCAAATTTTACTCTTTTTTCCAACCACAATTTTTAATCAGAAAAGAAAAAAAGCGTAAAAATTAGCAGCTATGATAATATATTTCGATTCTAGTTGATTTTAATCGATTACGATGCGATACTTCATTCGAGAATTTCTAAAGCTTTTAAGAATTAATTCTTTCGTGTCAGAAATTTATTAATCTTGTTAATTAACCGTGTTAAGCAATTTAACACTTAATATAAATATCCAAAAATAAATTGTTTGTTAAATGTCGGCCATTTATAAAAAGTCTAATTATTGGTTATGCCGTTATCCTATGCTTATTAATAAAATCTTTGGCTGATATTATTTTATAATAGACTAGCTGTTTAACCCGTTCTACGTGCGGGAGTTCATGGATTTAATTCTAAAACGAAAATTAAAAATAACTATTTGATTTAGAAAATATTTATCTACAACTGTGTGTTTTTTTAATGAAATTTAATTTATCATGTTGCTATGGCAGCAGACGATAAAACGATATCTTTGGAATAAGGGAATAAAAAGAACAAAAAGTTTTGTTGATGTTTGTGATAAAATGTTTATTTTTTTATTTTTTAAAAAATGTAATAAATAAGCGCAATTTAATAAACTCTAAATTTGCATGTGAAGTAAAATAATTATCGTAATACCCGCTACAGATTCTTAGTATTGCAGCGTGGAGTACGTAATATGTATATCTCACATTGCAGTAAACATTTAGAACTGGTTAGAACTCGCGCGATTACGGATTGAACATAAAAAAAGGCAACAATTCGTCAAGAATAAAATGTAAAAAAATCTATTTAAAAATTTTGAATTTTTTGCTCCAATCGTTAATGGGCCTTCTACCAGCAACCGTTTGCCAAATTTCGTAGCCCTGCACCCTGTGGTTTCCGAGTTTCTGAGGTTACATAGACACGTGAAAGTATTTTAATAGGGTATATTATATTTCCCATTATGTTGTAATATTTCATTTCTAAATTTCAAAAGTTTTGTTGATTGTTCCATTTATAGGACAAAAAGATTAAGAGGTGATTTGCTTCTTTTCGCTTGAAAAAAATCGAGATATTTCTTACATTTTCCTATTCGGTATAATCTGTAGATTATCTCTCTGAAAAAATTTGACCGGATTCGAAGTTCTTTCATAGTTATTGAGGGCTTTAGAACAAGGCGTCCATAGGCTTACACTATTTTTATGTATTATATGCGCATTTTACGCAAAATGACTCTCTTCAACAGGTTCAGAACACAAAACTATTATACAGATCTTCCAAATTTTTAAAAAATTAAAGACGATATAATTTATTGCAGCTTGGAGCACTTTCAGCAATTTTTATAAAAAAATAAATATTTTTAGAAGCACGCCAAAGAGGGTCAGAAATAGGCCCTTTTTTTCAAATTGCTGCCACTTTGTTGTTTCAACTTTTTGGCCTCGAAGTGCTTGAAGCTTCAGGCAATATTATCTATTTTCATAATTCCTAAAGAAAATTGATGGCAAATGATTCAGGTGATCAATCGAGTCCCGCCCGATTGGAAGTGCACGGCGCGCACGCTATGACATCCATCCACGCAGCTCGAACCACATCATGAATTTTTCATTTTTAAATATTCTTAAAAGGATAATAAATAACATGCCAAAAAGCCGAAGCTAAATATTTTATTCCTTTTCCAAAAATAAAATGTTAAAAATCACCCTTTTTTCGGCCTTTTAGACGCTATTCTTCACATAATTTTATAACTGATTATCTTTAATTAAATTATACTTTAAGTACACTTTTTTAATCTTTACAGCTTTATTATTAATTATGTATTTTTCCAATTTTTATTAATAGAATCTTTAAAATCAAGATATTTTTGATATGCATATATTTTCCATTATATTAGAATATTATTTTTTTATAGAATGTCAAAAAATTTTAATAAACTAAATTGAAAATTAAAATCTGTTATTATTAAAACCATTAAAACTGTTTTTAATGGTTACATAAGTTTTCAATTCTCATTAATATTATCTTTCGATTCCATTTGTCCTTTAAATGTTTCTCATTACATTGCAATGTTTCATTCCAGAATGTCAGAAGATTTTTTAAATTATATGTTTTCGTGACAGTAAAGTTAACTTTCTAATTAAATATATGCTTTTTTAGCAAGACTCAAGAATATTTGCACTTAAAATTTATCTCTTTTTCTCTTTGCAGTTTAGAATTTTCTTTGTGTCGTAATTTTGAGCCTTCCAAATGTTTTTGAAAAAATCCATCAATGACACGGAAAATTAACATTCCATCACTTAAATTGCTTGTTTCAAAATAATGAGTAAACAAACAAGACGAACTAATAACAAAATCTATATATCTGCATTTTCTAGAACTCATAAATTATTTTCCTTTCACACACTTAGGTGCGAAATTTTGTGTAACCATTTCACATATTCGGGATTAATTGGTTTCTTTAGTCCGCTTCTTACATTTTTTCATTGCGTTATAGTATTTTAGAATTCGGGAAATGTATTAGCATTATTTTTTTGTGCCAAGGGAGAAAAAACGTTTTTTTTCAGTTATTTAATCAGAAGTTAATCATAAAATTAATTATAAACTCAGATGTTCTAATAAAAAAAAATATATATATATCTGCATTCTTAACATTTCTAATAGATTTGAAGGTATATCCCCTCACATATTTTATAGAATCGTAGTCATTTAAAATATTATCTATTTCTTCTTATCTCTGGAAAAATATATTTTTGGGGGATACTATTACTTCGGGAAAGTGCTTTGCATATTGCAATGTTAATACGATGAAGATTATTCAAAGTAAAAGCAATTTTCATAAAATACTTCCATTTCCACTGAAAGAGAGCACTTGAACAGGATCTCCTTGAACATTGATGCAATTCAAATATCGTTCAGAGCACTTTTCAAATTCAAGCAATTCAATAGTTCAAATGTATCACACTTGATTAACTTTAACACTTGATTACTCTTGCTTAATTTAAACACTTGATTACTATTGATTGATTTTAACACTTGGATACTCTTGATTAATTTTAACACAATTATTCTAATTGGTAAATACACAGCACGAGTTGTAATTCCCTAACTAAGTGAAAAAGTATCACGGCCAGGATTCGATTCATGGTCCTTTTGACTGAAGTCACCAATGTATTGCCAAAGACTAACTCTACTATTCTGGATAAATTTAGTCTGAATACTTTTTCACCAAGTTGGAAAATTATAACGCGTGATTTTTTTCCCAACTAGAATAATTGAGTTACAATTAAGTGTAATTACGTATCCAACGTTTCTTCGAGTTCCATTACCTATGGTTTATTCTGTTGAGCAGCTTCAGATATCAGATAAGACGTCATAATCTATGAGGTTTTGGGGTGAATTGTGTATTCGACAGAATACACAATTATTTTGTCCAGGATAGGTCTGTTGGCAGAGCATTGTCAGCTTCTGTCAAAAGGTCCCTGGTTCGAATCCAGGCCAGTACACCGCTTCACACAGTTCGAAAATTACTTGTAAAAAAGATCATTTGTTCAAGGAACGCAAAGAAATTTGAGAAATTACTTTAACTAAATTTAAATCTTGCACGTACGCCAATTCTTTTCTATATTTATTGTCCTCAGTAATTTATTCTTTTGTTACATATTTCACTAACTTGCATTTTAACTAAAACTACTAAATTAAAAAAAAATTGTTTATTTTAGAATTAAGTTTGTAGGATGAAACAGATGAAACAGCACCGACAAACTGGCAATAAATCACGATTAGAAAAAATAAAACTTTGTTAAAATCACCATAAAATACAAAATAACACATGCAATAATACATAACAAATACAATGAAAGCTAATTTGTTTCTGTCAAAAACTGAATTCGATTTATTCAACGAATTTGATTATTTTACATCATTCAAAAGTTTGTATCTTTTAATCCGACTTTGGTTAGAGTGGACATAAAGTGGTCTCGCTCCTAAGTACGCTTTAACGGGAGTTCACTATATATGAAATTTAACTTTTTTCGAGTATCAAAAATAAATTCAAAACTGAAAAATTATTTTTTAGAAATATGGCGAGAGTCCTCACTTTTCCTTTTTAAAACTTATAAAACATTACTACTGTTATGACTTTTGTAAACATACCGAAATTGTTATCGCAAAAATTTTGTGATATAAAATATCTTAAGTGTCGTTTAGCGAATTTCTTCGAACAGTCGCTATAAAAGTTGTGAAAATATTTCTTTCTGATCAAACTAAAATAAAGAATTTCTTTTGCCATTTTGAAGTTTATAAAAAAATATATTTTGTATTTTTTAAAAGTTTTCTCTGCACAAAAAATAAATTTGAAAATTTAAAACAAGAAAGAAAATCATGCTTCAAGCATAGATTGTTAAATTTTTTCCAACACGTTCAGAATAATGTAACAAAATTTCAAAATTTAATAAGTTGAAATATGATATCTAATCGTTTTCTTTTCTACTTAATCTAAACATTCATTTCAAAATAAATCTAGCGTCAACGGTGGTTCAGTGTATCTATTTTCTACGAATAATCAACATTCTTTAAGGCACAAAACAAACATTTAATTACAAAACGGAACATAAAAATCTATTAACTGACATTCGACTGGTTACATCTAAAGAATTCTAACGTCAACAAAAAGATTAATTCGTTTCAGTTCAAAAGTAGACAGTTCAAAGAGAGCATGCGCTGGCTAATTAGCTGTTTTGAGAATTAGCCGGAACAATATCTATCAACTCTATGATATCTATAATATTCTTTGATAACGTTTTGGAAACGCATAACACATTTGAAAACCCAATTTCAGAAATTGCCATCTACATTCGGAAAATTATCCGAATTCTTTGAGCAGCCCTGTATATGATATTTAGATTTATATCTATAAACTACATGCATGCAAAAATTTAGTTTAGTTAGGATATACATACCACAGTTAAAAATTCCCATTCAGCAATTTCCGTTAATAAGGAAAATTGTATGTGAATTATTATGCGCAGCCCTGTATACGAGGTATAGAATTTATACACAACATTAAAAAAAAAAGTTTAATTTAAAAGCGCTTAAGAAAATTGAAAATGCACTGGTAGCAATTATTGCTTAAAGACAGTACTGTAACCGATTTCTTTTGTGTGTATCTGTAAATGACGATAAATGCTATAAATGCCCTGCTGTATAGTAATTATCTTTTAGTGAAATTCAGTGACATATATCAATATAAATACATTTGAAATAGCATAATGTTATCAAAATATACTGAAAACGATTATTCTCCATTTAACCATAATGTAACGGAATTCTTTTGAGAGCCACTGTAAATGAACTGTTAAAGCTAAAAACTTCATATTAGATACCAAAAATGCCATGGTAAGTATCATTAATATATATCAATTGAATGAAAATCCAAGTATATTTACACGAGTCAGGGCGTGGACAGACTGCCAGAGAAACCTAATTGATAAACACTTTTCAACTTTGTTGGAAAGTGTTAATAAGACAGTTTTTTCCTAATCTGGGAAAGTGTAATATAACTACGAACAAAATTTTACAATAATGTTATCCAATTTTCCAGAATTACTGAAAGCGTTCTTTACCTTTTGAAACATCAGAATCAGTATATTTCATAGATGTCAAGAGGCGTTTTCAAACATAAAATTTCTTTTGCTGCCACTAGTTTTCAAAACCGTTTCCGTGTAGTTTTTATAGTGTATTAATCAATTTTCTTTACACAGAATATACGTTTTTCGGAGGCTATTGATTCTCATGTAAATATTTTCATGCTAAGAAACATATTTTACAGACAAATATGCTAATTAACAGCATTAATCTGAACATTAAATGTAATATTATTCATATATATATTCAATAATATTATTATTTTTTTTACCCTTACATGTACTTATAATTTGAATTGCGCAGCTGAAAATGTTTAATTGAAAATTCACAGAATGCTGAAAACCGATATTTTGTTTTTGAGAAAACTGATTAATATACCATAAAAACTACTACTTAAAAACATTTCCAAAAATAAGTGCCAGTAACAAGAACATTGTGTTTACAAATGCTTTTTTAAATCTCGAATATATACTCGTTTTTGAACTTCCTAAAGTTAAAGAAACCTTTTCGGAATCCTGAGAAACTCGTAAGATGCTATTGTATATTTTCATTCGTGTTTATTTTAACATTTGTCTGTTTTAAAGTGTAATTTAAACGAGGGCTATTGTATTAAAATTTGTATTTTTATGTCATTTTATAATGAGAACGATTTCAATTTCCATGTTTTAAAATATGCTGAATCTTTTGTCTAGTGAATACTGTTAATACTATATCTCATCCGTTAATACCTTATAAGATTTTTTTTCAATATGTGAATGAAATATTACTTAAGTTAATATTTTAAGTTAATTATGAAAGTGTATATATATTTTAACTGCTAAAACATTCAAAGTATTTTCTTTCTAATTTAGCTATCTTATACGAGAAATTGATATTAGAGAAGGAAATATTTTACTCTGTTTTCCACCCAGTATTTTTCATGTAATAAGTCATACTAGCTATTTAACCCGTTCTACGGACGGGTATTCATGAATTTAATTCTAAAACCAAAATAAAAAATAAAAATTGGTACAATCAAATTTAAGTTTATGAATATAAAAATGTGTTATATCTGTTAAAAATCAGTAATTACACAACCAATATGCAATACGTATGTACACAAAAAATCAGGTATGTATTAAAAAATCAATAAAAGTAAGTATTTACACTAACAAATTAAAGTTGGGGATATAAAAATCAGTTATAAAGTCAATATTTACACAACTAAACAACCATTTGTAGGAAAAAATGAAATTTACATCGAGACTGCAAAAAAATGTAAAAAATTATTTTAAAATGAAAAATCTTTGCAATGTTTCGTCACCAATGAGGTAAATTTCAGTAGACTCGTTTTTTTAGTGAATATTTACACAACCAAATTAAAGTTTAGGAAATCAGTTATAAAGTCGATATTTACGCAACCATGCAAAAATTTGTAAGAAAGAATGAAATGTACATCATCATTGCAAAAAACCTGAAAAAATTGAAAAAAAAAATTCTTTTAAAATAAAAAATCTTTGCATTTTTTCCCACGTCATCCATGAGGTAAAGTGCAGCAGACTCGTTTTTGTTTCTTTGTTTTTTACAATGCAGCAAAATAGTTGCGACTTAAGATAAAACTTCACGGAAGACAATGTTTTGTGTAAATGCCTTATGTGAGAAATATGAATGGGGCAAATAGATTCCAACTTTTTTCAAGGTTTGACCCTGAGATTTATTGATAGTCATAGCAAAGGCGATCCTAAGTGGAAACTGACGCCGCGTAACTGGAGAGGTAAACTGGTATCCGACGGTGTAAGCAGGATCATCGGTATGAAAACACGGGTGCCTCTCCTATGTCCTGTCAAAACTTCTGCATCTATAACATTTTGCGACAACGTTTTCACTATTAAACGTGTTTTATTACAGAGACCACTGGACGGATTCATGTTTCTAAGCAACATAACAATAACGCCAACTTTAAGATTTAACTGATGTGGTGGCATTCCAGAAGGTGTTAAACTATTGATGAAATCCATTTACAAATTGTTTTGTTCTTCATATCACAAAGTATTGTATCAGCACTAAAATAAGTTTTGACTTCGCCAGGTACTTTTCGTAAAAACTCCTCATTCAATCTCTAAGAATCCCATTCAATCTCAAAGAATCCTCATTCTTGGGACACAAAATGGCTCTTTCTGAAAGATGATCAAGGTCAATTTCAGACGAACCAAAAATATCATCCACTATAGAATACTGCACTAAACATTCTGGAGGTATTTCAATAATGTCTTCTCCGAGTTCATAATCATTAGTCAACCGACCATCCCCCAGGCGAATGAGCCATTCCACGAAATCAAGTTCCTCCGGCTCCGTTCGCATATTTGTAACCAGATTGAACTGTCAAAATCTTGGCCAGAGAGAAGTTTTCTTGATACAACTTTCAAAAATGAGTGCTTTGTTTACATGTATCATTGCCATCCAAATCTCGCAGAAGTCTGTCAACAGCATTCAAAGCATGAATAGGTGACATGGTACACTCATACCATATAATGAGCTTAGCCATTTTCAGTAATCTTCCTTCAGATGTATTTTGCCGAATTTTTGAGGCTGAATTATCTAATATGGGGACTGGTAATTTAAACCGAGAATGTGCAGTTCTTACAGCTTGCAAGAGTATCGATGCGATGCCTGTCCATGCAACGGGAATAGCAGTATGTCCAATTCTTCTGACGTAATGCAGCAAAGTATTGAATATGAACGTTTTTCCTGATCCTGCAAAAGCATTGACAAAGAAAACCTTAGCGACAGTAGCATAATCATTTTGAATACTTTCAATGACAGCATAAAAAATTATGCGTTGTTCCGGAATTAGCATGTTTAACAATCGTTTTCTCTCTGCTCTTTCTTCTTGTAAATCATAGACATCGCATTTGAGGGTTCAGGTAATTCAAAGTTCTGAAGTGTCACGTTGTGTATGCGTAGATGATTGGCTATGTCTTGAAGGGCTCTGTCTCTACTCTTCTGTAGCGGCAGATGGCGAGCAAAATCTTCTGAGAGTTCTGACTTAAACTGTTCCCATAATTGAATCAGTAAATTTAGATTGCCAAAGACACATATGAGCGAAAACAGTTGTCTCAGTTTACGTGGATTTTCAAAACCACATACTTCAGTTAAACAATGTTGCCATTCATCATAATCTTCTAATAAATTTGTAGCACGGCATGCAAACTTGAATGTTTCATGGACAGTTTTCTCATGTGTCCTTAACTCCTCGAAAGACTTGGCACCGGGAACATGACAAAGCAGCATACAAAGATGGAATCGCTCAATATCCTTTGGGCTTACATAATATATCCTGATACTATGAAGTCACCTAATGTAACACGCCTTTGCCACATATTGCCTTTTCATACAAAGTGCTTTGGAATTTCTGTATAGAGATAGATTTTTGCTGAAGGATCAGAACTGTTAAGTAGAAACCAAGCAGTGAGCATGGTGTCTTTATTTCTTGTTCTTACAAAAGCTTCACGTTTCTCCGCTTCCCTAAAATACACAGATTGCATGTCTTGTAGATGCACCGGCAATTTAATAATAACATGGGACTTGTTCTGCATGGGCTTCTCAAGAAGTCGCCACATTACCTCTGGTGCCGAAACATATCGTTCATTTAAGCGTGGCGTACGTAATAAATATATCTCGAAAAATATTTTTCTACTACTGTGCATTTTTTTTTATGAAATTTAATTTATTATGTTGCTATGGCTGCAGACGTTATAAAATGATATCTTTGGGGTAAGGGAATAAATAATATAAAATATTTTGTTGATGTTTGTGATAAAAAGTTTTTTTTTTTATTTTTAAAATAAGGTAATAATTAAGCGCAATTAAATATTTTCTAATTATTTGCATGCGAGGTAAAAGAATTATCGTAATAACCGCTACATCTTCTTACTATTGCAGCGTAGCCTACGTAATATGTATATCTCACATTGCAGTAAACATTTAGAACTGGTTTGAACTCGCGCGATTACGAATTGAACATAAAAAAGGCAAAAATTCCTCAAAAATATAAAATAAAATAGAAAAAAGTCTATTTAAAATTTTCGAATTTTTTGCCCCAATCGTTCATGGGCTTCCTACCAGTAACCTGTGAGCCAAATTTCGTAGCCCTGCGCCCTTTGGTTTCCGAGTTTTTTTGGTTACAAACATACGCGCACAGATTTTAATAGTTTAGATAGATACAGCGTCACATAATAAGCAGAAAGACATAAAGATTCTTATAAAACCTTGATAATTACTATTGTTTCTAAGTAAATGTAACCTACCGGGTGACATAGAACGACAAATACTATGTAGGCAAAGTATTGAAGGAGAGTTGTGAGAAGGCTTTTATTAAAAAGTCGTGGTTTCTGTAGAATGAAAAATTGTATTCAGATAAAATGATGAAAGATAGAAATGAAAAGTATTTATATGAAAATAAAGAAAAAAAAATATAAATATCGAATTAACTAATAACTTAGCAAGCAATAATTGTTGCCAAATTCTATTGAACTACTATTACATTTACCACAAAAGGAACTTCAAGATGATCAGAGGCATAAGTGACCTACACGCTGTAATAAAACAGGGCGCTGTATATTTTATTATACATGGTGTCCATAAAAAACTGTACTAAGTTATAAATTTTAATAGCATCAACTGAAAGCATTGTAGAGTGCTGGTTACTCAACCAGTTTTAGATAAGCGCATGTGTGAGTACTGCTTTCTTATTTACTCGCTTGCAGTGCTACACACGCAAAATGGCGACTCCAGAGCGTAAAGCGTTTTGTGTACTGCAATTTTCTAAGAGTGAATCTGTAATTTTAGTTCAACGTGTGTTTCGTTTAAAGTTTAATTGTAAATAAACAGTAAAAACACACAATACTAAAGAGGCTATTGCTTTTATTACTCCGGACTTGTTAACAGAAGTGGGAGAAGAATTGGATTTTAGGTTGGATATGTGGCGTATAACTAAAAGTGCACATATTAAACATTTGTAAGAAAAAGTAGGTTAGTTTACCGTGAATTTGATGTATGATTTCTTGTAAATAGTCTAAATTAAGCTGTTAAAATATACCATTGAAACTGGGACATTCTTTTAACCCTGTATAACTAAGTTGCACATTTTGAAGTCGATATAAACATTTGAAGGTCCATTCAAGGGATATACATCGTCACCTTTATTTGCAAAAAACTTTCTTATTTCTGAATCTGTAAAACAAAAACAAAAACAAAAAGAAATTTACATAAAATGCGCTAATAATTTTATGACTTATTTTATGATCTTTTAGCTTACTTTGATCGTTGTTTCGAATCATTACTTTGGAGATTAAATTTTATTGATTTGCTTCGCTTTATTTAATTCACATATCATATTATACAATAATTTTATGCTGTAGCACCTAAAAAATTTACATGCTGCATAAAATGAAGAGAATTCTATCTCATAATGGCGAAAAAAAGACAAATTTAAAACGATATAAAAGTATTATGTTCACGTTGTTATTTTTATGACTCATATTATAATTAGATGTTATCTAAGTAACATGTTGCTTTTTTTATCTTAAAATTTATCAGCAAAGAAAATATCTAGCTACGTGTTCTATAGAAAAAGAATCTCTCCTGAGAAAGAGAAACATGCCATTTTAATTCTAAAAGGTGCTATCTACAAAAAACTTTTTTTGTACTGATTGCTTGGATTATCCTTTCTTAAAGTCACAGTTATTTAGTTTAAAAAAAAAGAAAATAACAAAATTTAAGAGAAAAAGAAATGTCTTTCGGAATAAAATAAAATTATAAGATGAAACGCAATATTTCACCTTGATTCAAACATAAAATACACAATGTGAACTTTAAAAAGATCATAAAAGGCGACTAAAATAAAAATTGAGATTCACAAGTTAAAACTGTACATTTTATTTAAAACTTCTTAGTACTTTCGGGCTGTATTTCCCAAGCCCATAATCAGAGAATATTTTAATAACTAATTGCTGTTTATTTATACAAATGCGCCACTTCGTTTCTAAACGAGAGAGCCAATAATTATGAGAATCGACAGTAGAAGTACCAGTCTGTTGGATTGAACTTAAGTAGAGAAAATATACATTAACTGCAGTTACATTTATTTTATTACACCACTTTGTTCTCATACGCCACTTTCATTTTAAATTCGTAGCTGGACAGTCGAAGTAGCAGTGTTTCAGATTAAATTTGCATAGCAAAAAATATTCAACTGACGTACCATAAACTTCAATACGTCACTTTGCTCAGGTTTTCAGGATATTTAATCACATATGGGTGATATTGTACGATGGGGCATCGTTACATATTTGATTGTTTTTACACAGAATTTCTATAGATTTTCTGATAGTGGATGCGTAATAATTGGATGTTGAGTATATAATTTTTGCATGATCAAAATTTATTATTATATTCTGATTAAAAGTTAAACGAGAGAGAGCTGTGGATTGATGACAAAATTTTATATCTGCTTTATGCTCTTTGATTCTTTCTTTGAGTTTACCTTTTGTCATACCTATGTACTGCATTATTCTAGTGCTATCAGTTGTAAAAGGAATAGCACATACACCAGCTAATTCATGTTTCGGTGTTGGATCTATTTTCGTACAAATTAACGCTCTTAATTTTATTGTTGGACAGGCTATTAAATTTATATTGTATTTGAGTAGAGCATGTCTTAGCTATTTTCCTGGTTTGAACGGAAAGCTAAGATATGCTCTACTGAAATGAAATATAAATTTAATATACTGTTCACCAAGGAAATTCGAAAGAGTTAATTTGTAAGAAAATATATCCAACACCAAACAATTAGCTGGTGTATACGCTATTACTTTTAGAACTGATAGCAACAGAATAATGGAATGCACAAGAATGACAAAAGGAAAACTCAAAGAAAGAATCAAAGAGCTTTAATCAGATATAAATTTTTGTCGTCAATCCATAGGTCTCTCTCGTTTAAGTTTTAATAAGAATATTACAATAGATTTTGATCATGCAAAAATTATGCACCTAACATCCAATTATTACCCATCCACTATCAGAGATTTCATAGAAATCCCGTGTAAAAACAATCAAGTATGTAACGACGTCCTATCGAACAATATCCCCAACATCTGGTTAAATATTCTCAAAATAAATTCTGAAAACCTGAGCAAAGTGATGTATTAAAGTATATGGTACGGCAGTTAAATATTTTCTTCCACGCAAATTTTATCTGAAGCACTGCTACTTCGACTGTCCAGGTACGCATTTAAAATTAAAGTGACGTATGAGAACAAAGTGATGTAATAAAACAAATGAAACTGCAGTTAATATATATTTCTCTAATTAAGTTCAATCCGAGTGACTGCTACTTCTACTTTCAACTCTTATAATTATTGTCTCTCTCGTTTAGAAACGAAGTGACGTATTTGTATAAATAAACATCACTTAGTTATTAAAATATTCACTGATTATGGGATTGGGAAATACAGCCTGAAAATACAAAGATGTTTTAAATAAAATGAATATTTTTAACTTGTGACATCTCAATTTTTATTTTAGTCGCCTTTTATGTAAAACAGTGAGCTTTTTAAAGTTCATATTGTACATTTTATGAGTTTCGGAAATTAAAGTAGACGAAGAAAGGAGCGAATAGGAACGAAAACGAGTGTAAACTTAAGTTTAAAATATTTATTCCTTTATGGCTTTAGTTAAAAAAAATTAAAATCCCCCTTTTTTTTCAAATTAGCACCATTTTAAATATTGAGAAATTTGTACAAGTTTCATTGTGCTTCATCGGTCAGTTTATGAAAATGAGCTCAACTATGAGCCTAGTTATATCGACAACAGAGCAGTTTTTCTCATCGGACAAAAATACATAAAACAATTAAAATGTTCAATAAATGCGTGAAACTGAAATAAAAACGATTAATGACTGGAAAAAACAATGTTGACTAAAATGTTTTTAAAAGATATAAATAAAAATTTAAAAAGAATATAAATGTAACATAAATAAAATTAAAAGGGAAATATTAAAAACCAGAAAATACTGGTTTATTTAAATAATATTAAATATTTATATATATGAACAAACATAATTACTTAAAATTCCAACATCAAAGGATCAGTGTCAAAAGATTTATTGTGCATAACAGTTATCAATAATAAAAAATACTAATGGCGAAATTCCTTTTTAAAATATACTTGTACACTAAATCCACTAAAATCGAAATTTATAAAAAATATTAAAAGAATAATTAAATGAATGAAAATGCAAGGCTTTTATGAAATACTCATACTTTTAAGTAAAAATATAAATATACGCATTCACCGATAAATATAATAATACTTTTTTCTTTCTTAAATTTAATATAGTTCAAATATTCTTTTTGAGAGCTTTATTTTTTTTAAATTGCTTTCTTTTGAGAAAACGAATTTAGAAACGGATTTTGAAAATATTACTTGAATATTCAAAGCCTTTTTAATGAAAAAAAGGACATTCACAATTGTAAAAAATACATAAAAGATGTCATATTTTATTTTTACTCTCTATATTAAAAATTATATCAGAAATTTTTTCTCATGAAGGAAGCTCAACTAAATTTTTGTCACGTAGCTTCTAACATGAATTTTTTTTTTTTTTCAAAATGAATCAGAAAATGTTAAAATAGCAAAAACTTAGCTTCAAGTTCTAAAATAAATACGAGAATTTTAAATTCCAGATAATGTCGTACAATATTTTCATAGACTTTGATGATAGTTTATTGGTAAGATGCAATTTAAAGTCTAAGTTAAAACTCATCACAAAAAGGAAAAAAAAAAAAAAAAAAAAACGCATTTTTTAAAATATTGAGTTTAAACAAAATACAAAACACACAGCTCATATATACCGGGTGGGCCAAAAGTTCGTTAAAACTTTAAAAATTCATAAAAAAAGAAGAAATTATGATAAAGGAGTTTGCAAGAAAGGGCTCACAAGGTAGTCGGATTTCTTTTAGCAAGAAACCAAAATTAGTTAAAATATCACATGTAGATCACGCTGACAACCCGAAACTCAATGAACAGGACAGCAATACGTTCCATTCATTTGTTCTTCCAATAACAAATGTTCAATATGACCTACAGAACACTTTACGACACAACTGTTGTCCTGTTCATTGTGTTTCGGGGCATAAGCGCCATCTACATGTGTTTTATTTTTATCTAAATTTGTTTTTCCTGTTAAAAAACATCCGACTACCTTGTGAGCCCTTTCTTGCAAACCGCACACCTTTATCATAATTGAAGAGCTGAGTGGATGAACATGTTATGCCACATTTTCTAAAAAATTTTTTAGCTTTTGGATGAAAGCGTTATGAGGTATCCTATTACATGGTGAAGATAAAATACTAAGATTCTATTTAGTCTTGAAGATTTAAGACATTATTTATTAATATTTAATATTTTAATATTTAATAATGTCAATACTATTGATAATTTTTAATATTTGAGAATTAAATATGAATAAGTTATTCCGAGAGAGTTTAGTACCATACCTGTTAATATTTTAAACACATGGTATCAAACAAAAAATAAATCATTAAAATTTACAGCAAAAACTTTCACTTCAAATTTCTTCACATGTAATTTTTGTTACTTAACATGTTCTACCACTTAGCTCTTCAATTTCTTCCTTTTTTATATGTTTTTAAAGTTTTAACGAACTTTCGGCTCACCTGGTACATAAATGCATATTGGATCGCTTTACAATTTTCAATAAATAATCTTGTACTGTAAACGGAATATAAAAATAGTTTTGCCTAAAATTGGGATTGTAGACAAATGTTCAAAATAAAATTCCAATAACTAATAATCACGAAAATTCTTAATTGAACTTTTAGGGATAATTTACTGGCAGTTTAATATATGTATGACAAAAATATCCGCATGAAAATAATTTAACAGAAATAAAGAGTGCCGCGGATTATATTCATTAATGTTAAAGTTATAAACAAAAATCTAAATTTGTATTTAAGTGAGACATTCTGTATTTTTAATTTAATAAGTACGCTATTCTGAATTTTTAATTTAATAAGTACCTTGCGACGCTAATTTACTATTCAGGAAAAGTTCGTTGCAGAGAAAATTTTCAGTAAGTATATATATATATATATATATATATATATATATATATATATATATATATATATATATATACAGGGTGCAATATGTTATCTATCGCCGACTTTACATTTCTCAACCGTTGGTCGTAGACATATAGTTCCAATTACAAAAACGTTTCAAATGAAGTAAATATCCATGCTGTGGCATTATTTAAAGTAAAAAATCAAGTTTATAAAACTTACGAAATCTAACTTTTTAT
Organism: Maratus speciosus; assembly: GCA_963932465.1. NCBI lineage: Eukaryota > Metazoa > Arthropoda > Arachnida > Araneae > Salticidae > Maratus > Maratus speciosus. The sequence goes on from OZ010788.1 coordinate 437,461,287, forward strand.
ACGGTCCCCCAGTCCCTATAATTACATTTAGTAAAAGTTTAGACATATCAAAACACATATAACACAAAAAGTTTGACATCTGTACTACAAAAATTGACAGAGTTAATAAATTTTAAATTTTGAGATTTTTGCACATGATTTTGTCTTTCATTGAGGGATCAGTTAAAAGATGAATTACAGTAATTCGAGATCAAAATCAGGGTGTAATGTACTTTTTACGCCGAAACCACCTTTAGCCGGTATCTCCAAATCAGGGTATCACCAAAGAGGGTTATTTCATCTAAAAATTTGAGCCGCCTTTTAGGGGTCGTATACAAAGCGAAGAATGAAATATTGAAATTAAACAGAAAAATAAATATCAATTCATTATAATATTGAAAACGGTCTACTATAAAAAATGAATACATAAAATGCCGGAGACTACTAGAGATACTGCACTATTCTCCATTGGTGACAATGCACATTGGAATGCGTGACCAGTACTGAGTCCTGGACACTTTAGAGCATAGCAGGTGTATAAACTGTGCGACAATCAAGGATAATGCGCTACTTCAGATAAACCATAGAAGTAGTCTCAGTCACATAGGCTTATGCCTTGATGTAATTCCAGAGGTAGAAGTCAATGGAAGTCAAGTCCGGTGAACGCGGTGGCTACTTTACCGGACCACCATTTCCAAGGATCTGTTGGCCGAATTCGGTGGCCAGATATGCCCGGACGTTTGATGTTTTATGCAGAGAGGGCCCCATCATGTCGAAACCCCACCCGGCAAGCATGCCGAAGAGCAACACTTCCTACCAGTCACGTACCGTGTTTTGTAGCAAATGCAGGTAACGATCGCCCGTTAAGGTCCCATCTTAGAAGATGGGTCCAACAATCCATGTTGCCCATACACCGCACCATACATGTCGTAATGTCCGGGCGATGTGGAGGTTTCCAGGTCGCATCATCCTTTTGATTATCGCAAAGTTTGCACACCTGCATTGCTCTAACGTGCCCAGGATGCAGTACTGTCACGCATTCAATTGTGCATTGCCACCAATGGAGAATACTTTCAGCAGTATCTATAGTAGATTCCAGTGTTTTATGTATTAATTTTTTATACTAGACCGTTTTCTGATATTATAATAACTTGATAATCATTTTTCTGTTTAATTTCAATATTTAATTCGTAGCTTTGTATACGATCCCTAAAAATCAGTTAAACTGTTTAGATGAAATAATCCTTTTTGTGAAAACCCAATTTGACGATACCGGCTAAAGGTGGTTTCAGCGTAAAAAGGACATTACACCCTGATTTTGATCTCGAATTACTTTAATTCATCTTTTAACTGATCCCTCAATAAAAGACAAAATCGTGTGCAAAAATCTCAAAATTTGAAATTTAATAACTCTGTCAATTTTTGTAGTACAGATGTCAAACTTTTTGTGTTATATGTGTTATGATATCTGTAAACTTTTACTAAATATAACTACAAGGACTGGGGGACCGTATAAAAAGTTAGATTTCGTAATTTTTATAAAATTGATTTTTTTCTTTAAATAATGCCACAGCATGAATATTTACCTCATTTGAAATGTTTTTGTAATTCGAACTATATGTCTAAGAACAAAGGTTGAGAAATGAAAAGTCGGCGATAGATAACATATTGCACCCTGTATACTAGCAAACCCCGCGGCTTTGCTCGCATAATAGTTAAAATATGCCAAGTGATATTTGCATGACTATTTTTATTAGAAGAATACTTTTTAGAATAACTCAAAAATTACAAATTAAGCCACAGTTTGAATAAACTTCAATATAAAAGTGCAATAGACAGAAATGAGATTTTAATTAATAAGAAGAACTAATGTTAATTCCAAATAAATGATAATTTAGAAAGTATTTTGAGACTTTTATGCTCATTTCATATCCTCATTTCAGTATTCATATGAAGTTTTGAAATTTTTAGAAACCATATTAACGCATTTACATCTTAAAATTAACCATCATGTCAAATTCCAAACTCCTTGTCTAACAGTCTACCACCTCTCTGCAGTTAGTGGCACCAACATAAAATGCCGAAACAGAGTTGAAATGGAATGTCTCGAAAAATGTTAAAACAGAGACTGCCACCATTAATTTGCCAATCACATTAACCTTGAAAGCGGTTGGTATTTCCTAATATTCTATAGAAAAGGAATTTAGATGTTTTTAAAGTCTTTCTTGTTGTTCCTGCCAACCAGGTGGTAGTGACATCGGCATAAGATATAGCCCGTATAGGATCAGGGACTATAACTCTTGATTGCAATCAATAACTTCTATAATCGGTTCATTATTTCCTGAGATTCCATAGAAATCGTAATTTAGGAGTCTTTTAGAATTCTTTTCGATTCTTCCCTTCGCTTTACCCCTTTTTAATTTTTAATTTATTTCCGACTGTTCTTAGAGGACATTTATATTTTATAAGTAACTACCGTGCTATCTTTTAAAGTTTCTTGCCTCTTCAGTACCGCAGAAATTGCATTTTAAAAAGTTTTTTGCTCTTGCAACCCTCTAGGGGTTGTGGCACCGACATAAAACATAGCTTATGTTTCAGTAGGTTCTATCACCATCAATTTGCAACCTTTATGTTTGAAATAGGTGTCACATTTCATACGATTGCATAAAAATCGTAATTTAGAACGCTTATAGAACGCTTTTCGCTCAATTCATCCTTTTAAATTTGGAATTTTCTTTCAAAAATTCTTAGGAAGCATTTGCATATTTGAAGTAATTACTATTCTAAATTTTAAATGTTAGACCCCCTCTTTAACACAAAAAACGCAATTTAAAAATTTTTTTGCTCCTGTAATCCACAGGTCGTAGTGACAGCAATGTAAAATGTAGGCTATGTTGGAGCGTGGACTGTCACCATCAATTTGAAACAATTACTTCTGAAATAGGTTTATAATTCCTGAGATTACGTAAAAATCGCTATTTAGAACGTTTTTAGAACGCTTTTTGTTTAATTTCACCCCATTTAAATTTCAAAATTTTAAGGAACTCTTCTCAGGGAGCATTTACATATCATAGGTAATTACCATACCAAATTTCAAGTTGCTAGCTCTTTCAGTATCACAAAAAGTCCAATTTCGAACATTTTCTAAAATGCAGCCGCCAGGTGGTAGTGACGCCGACATGAAATAGATCCTATATTGGAGCAAGGGCTGTCATCATCAATTTCCAACCATTACTTTTGAAATCGAATCGGTATTTTCTGAGATTGCGTAGAAATCGCCATTTAGAACGTTTTTAGAACATTTTTCGCGCATTTTCACTCCTTTTAAATTTTGAATTTTTTAAGAAATGTTCTTAGAGGTCATTTATATCTTATAAGTAACTACCATTCCAAATTTCATGTTTCTAGGTCCTTCAGTAACACAAAAATCGCCTTTTCTAACTTTTTTGCTCCTGCAGCTCCTTTGTGGGTAATGGCACCGACATAAAATGTAGCCTATGCTGGAGCAAGGGTTATCACCATCATTTTGACACCATTATTTTTAAAAAACTGGTTTGGTAATTCTTGAGATCGCGTAAAAATCGCACTTTAGAACGTTTTTTAGAACACTTTTCGCGCATTTTCACCCCTTTTAAATTTCGAATTTTTTTAAGAAATGTTCTTAGAGATCATTTATATCTTATAAGTAACTACCATTCCAAATTTCATGTTTTTAGGCCCTTCATCATTTATATCTAATAAGTAACTATAATGCTTCTATGTATCTATATTCTATTTCTAAATCTGCCTAACTTTCATGTATCTGGGGCCCTTCAGTAACACCAAAAATCACAATTTCGAACGTTTTTTTTTTCTCCTGCACCCACTTTAGGGGTAGTGGAACCGATATAAAATGTAGCCTATGTTTGAGCATGGGTTGTCACCATCATTTTGACACCATTATTTTTTTAATCAGTTTGGTACTTCTTGAGATTGCGTAAAAATTGCCATTTGGAACTTTTTTAGAACGCTTTTTGCGCATTTTCACACCTTTTAAATTTCGAATTTTTTAAGAAATGTTCTTAGAGGTCATTTATAATTAATAAGTAACTATAATGCTTCTATGGATCTATATTCTATTTCTATGTCTGCCTAACTTTCATGTACTTGGGCCCTACAGTAACACCAAAAATCACAATTTCGAACGTTTTTTTTCTCCTGCACTTCCTTAGGGGTAGTGGAACCGACATTAAATGTAGACTATTTTGGAGCAAGGGTTGTCACCATCATTTTGACACCATTATTTTTAAAATCAGTTTGGTACTTCCTGAAATTGCGTAAAAATCGCTATTTAGAACGTTTTTGAAAGCTTTTTGTGCATTTTAACCCCTTTTTTATTTCGATTTTTTAAGAAATGTCCTTAGAGACCATTAGTGTCTTATAAGTAATTACCATTCCAAATTTCATGTTTCTAGGCCCTTCTGTGACACAAAAATCCCATTTTTAGAACGTTTTTGCTCTTGCACCCCCTTTTGGCCAGTGGCTCGGACATAAGATATAGCCTATGTTCTAAGTTGGACAAACACCATTTACTTGATACCATTACTTTTGGAATCGGTTCGGTAGTTCCAGAGCTTACCTCCTACAAATAAACAATTTTTACCTCTTTATAATATTATTACTAGCTGTTACCCGTGACTGCGTTCACGTAACATTTAAAGAAGAAGAAATTCATCAATTAAGCAAAAAATTTCGATATTTAAAAGCATATATAATTAACCTTTTATCACATTTTATAGTAGAAACGCTTCTGATGATCCCAATTTGCTTATTTTTGTTTATGCATATAGGACCATTTAAATTTCTTTTGTGAGCATGAAATTTCATACACCTTTTCTAAGATTAAATGAGGAATAAATTTACATCTCTGTTATACTATTTTATTATTTATAATTCCGTTCAATGATATTGATTTAATTTATGTTTTCGAGACAAAAAATAATATTTAAAGATATATATTAATAAAGAATTTTAAAGGAAAGTGGTTATTAGTAGGTCACTTCAGATGTGACTTTGATATGTTTAGAATAAGCGAAAAATCAACATGCACCATTATGGTTATATTCCAAAAAATCACATATTGGAAGGAAAAAAAAGGATAAATGGTATTAAAAAAATAATCAAACGTGGTGATAAAATAATCAAAGTTCAAAGTAAAAAAATAATCAAAGTTCTAAAATAAATAATAAGAGCACGGGAAATATCTTTACCTTTCAAATATTTATTACGTTTTAATTTCACGGTACCACACTTTTATGAGCTCTAGATCTACCAATAATATCAAAATGTTTATCACGCTCCAAAGACTCTTGAGCCTAAATATTTATTATTAAAGCAATAGAGTTACTTATTGCTTTCGAGGAATAAATCGATTTATGTAAAAACACCACAATTATGAATAAACATTTTCATATCTATTGTGTGTTGTATTTTGGCTTATGAAAGCTTTGAAATTTGCAGGAATATGCTCCAATGGGGTAACAGTGATAGATTGTGTTTCAGAGAGATTTTTAACTATAGATTTCGATAATTTAAAATCTAAAGAAAATTTCCGTTCTTCCTTTGAGCTTTTCGATAAACACGGTGCCTTTATACATTAGAGGGATGTGAAGTGAAAAGCAAATTTATTGCTTAGTTAAGGTTTTGGCTCTTGTGTACACGTAAATGATGTCACATGTAAAGCCTAATCTCAAATTGAAATTACTTGCTAAACTTTTTTAAGTTGACTTTCCTGTGCCATTTATTAAATTTTATTGAAACCAGTGTTATGGGAGATTGTACTGTAAAAGGATGTTAAACTTATATATTTGCGATTGTTAAATTCTGTGCAAATCACGCCATTTTGTATAAAAACTGCTATAAAATGCTAATATTTTCTGAAAGAAAAGCAGCTAAGACTAATGTCAGACGAACGTCTTTTGCACGCTTTTTTCCTTGCGTATTATCCCTACACAATGCTAGCGGCATATGCGTGAGGAAAAAAGCGTGCAAAAAGACGTCCGCCTGGCATTAGTTTAATGATTTAAAATATGACGACACTAGGTTAGTTTTTCCTACGGAATGTTACTTGTCGAAATAAATAAATATATATATATATTCTTTCACTTCATGAATCATTTAAAACTATGCATTTTAATTTATTTAAAAAAAGGGAAACCGATTAATGAAATCCAATATTATTGTACATTTAGAAAAACATTGAAAAATAATTTTTTTTAAATATAATAAATTTCATGTAAGAAAATGTATTTAAAATGTAAGCTAAAATTTCATTTTCAAAGAATGCGACTTTTGATGCAAAATTTTATTTCTGAAAAGTATATTGTTATTTTAAGATTTCGTTTTAACTTTCGAAGCTAGTGTAATGAAGACGACATCGCTTTGACGAAATTAAAACAAATCTATGTTAATGTTTTCGTATTAAAATTAATGCTTTCTATGAAAAAAATATTACATCATTTTTAACCGATAAAAGCTTTTAATAAAAACGCCTTTGTTACATGTTTTAACTGCCATCTTTTAAAATTAATCAATTAAAATAGCATATGATTATTTTAATAAAGGCCTCCTGATAAGGGAGTCTTCATTTTAATTTTAATTCGTGTAAATAGTGGGCAATAACTATCCACTTAAATGCACAGAAGTTATATTTACTCCTTGGTTGCGTCAATATGTCGACAGACGATTTTTGTTTCTGTGGAATAAATTCATTCATGAAGTTTCGATGTGTGTAAATATGTTTTCAATTTTGGAAAATTTAATTTAATCAAGTTTTTGCACCATCTATACTAATTGAAATTCAATTCTTTTTAATTTTAATGAGGAAATAGCGTCAAAAAATATATTAATCCGTTTTAATTCCCCTTTTTTCTACCAAAAATATCTTCTCCTGATAATCATAACGTGAATTTTGAAAAGAAAACTCTCATTTCTATGTAACTTACATTCAAACTTTTTAATCAGTATGGACAGTATTCCTGTGACGTCACAATTGGTAAAATAGCGGTTTTTATAGCCTCGAATCAAAAGCGAGAATAGGGTCCATTTGTAAAAAATATTTGTTATTCGTTTTGATATGACGTCATTATTTATCTATTTTCATTAGTTACTGATATTGATGCCCATTGTATTTTTAACGAATATTTAGAAATACCTGTTTTATTTCAAATTTGACGTCATATTTTTCCAATCGAATAACTTTATTAATAATATTATTCTTTTTCATTCTTTTTCCTTCTAATTATGACACCATTTTTGGCAGAAAACCCCTTATTAACGTAACCGATAATCATACTTCATGCATAATAAAAAATACCCCATTTTTTGTTTCAAGTATGACGTCATATTTATTTTCTTTTGAATTCTTTTTAGTTTAATTTTTAATTAACTGTAGAGGAGAAGTTATTATTCGAGATTTAGTTTGAAATTTTGAATTATTAAGGTGATTATTTGAATAAATTAAATAAACTATAGCCTACGTTCATTTCCGGGTTGTAATCCATCTATATCAGAAAAATACAAAAGAGTTAATTCATCCGTTTAGATGCTGACTTCATTCAAACATTCGGATACACATTGACATTTATAATATTACTAGCAAACCCCGCGGCTTTGCTCGCGTAATATTTGAAATATGCCAAGTGATATTTATATGTCTAATTTTTATTAAAAGGTACTAACTAAATTTTTATTTTATTAAAAGGTACTTATTACTTTTAGGAATAATTAAAAAAATTACTATTTAAAACACAGTTTGATTAAGCATCATTGTTACACTTCATAAGGTAGAAATGAGACTTAAATTAATACAACGAAATAAAACTAAATAAATAATAATTTAGAAAATATTTGGAAACTTTTATGCTCAATTAATACGCTCATTTCAGTATTCATTTGAAGTTTTGAATTTTTTAGAAACCATCTTCTTACATCTTAAAATTAACCATCATGTCAAATTCCAAGTCCTACCACCTCTCTCAACATAAAGGGCTATGTTGAAATAGGAACTGTCACCATTAATTTGCCAACATTAATTTTGAAATTGGTTTGTTATTTCCTAATATTCCACAGAAACGTAATTTAGAAAGCTTTTAAAGGCCTTTTTTAGAGCGTTTGTTGTTCCTGTGAACCCCAGGTGGTAGAATCACCGGCATAAAATATAGCCTGTGTAGGATCAGAGACTGTTACCATTGATTCGCAACTATTACTTTTATATTTGGTTTATATTCCCTGAAATTGCGTAGAAATCGTAATTTAGGACTTTTTTAGAATGCTTTTCGAACACCCCCTTCACTTCACCCCTTTTTAATTCGAATTTCTTTTCGATAGTCCTTCAAGGGCATTAATATTTTATAAGTAACTACCATGCCATATTTAAAGTTTCTAGCCTTTTCAGTATCACAGAAATCGCAATTTAGAAAGTTTTTAGCTACTGCAACTCTCTGGTGGTAGTGGCTCAGACATAAAATATAGCTTATGTTTGAGCAGGTTCTATCACCAACAATTTGTTATCATTATTTTTTTACCCGGTTTGGTATTTTATAAGATTACATAAAAATTGTAATTTATATCGCTTTTCGCTCACTTCATTTTATTAATTTAAAATTTTCTTTCGACAGTTCATAGAAAGCAGTTGTATCTTATAAGTAAATAACATGCCATACTTCAAAGTGTTAGACTCTTCAGTTATGCAAAAAACCCAAATTAGAACATGTTTTGCTTTTGCAACCCTCAGATGGTAGTGACAGCAATATAAAATATAACCTATGTTATAGAAGGGACTGTCACCATTGATTTGCAACCATTAATAGCTTTGGAATTTCCAGAGATTGAGTAGAAATCGCAATTTAGAACGTTTTTAGAACGCTTTTCGCGCATTTTCACTCCTTTTTAAATTTCCAATTTTTTCGAAACTGTTCTTAAAGATAATTTATATTTAATAAATATGTACCTTGCCTAATTTTAAGTTGCTAGCCCCTACCGATCACAAAAATCGAAATTTGGAACGCTTTTTTGCTCCTGCAACGTCTAGGTGATAGTGATACCGACTTAAAATAGCGTCTATGTTAGAGCAGAGGCTGTCAGCATAAATTTCCTACCATTACTTTTGAAATCAGTTTGATTCTTCCTGACATATTGGTGACAAATCGGCATTTAGAAAGTTTTTAGAACGCTTTTGGCTCATTTTGCTCCTGCATCTCCTCTGGGGTGGTGGAAACAGATATAAAATATAGTCTATCTTGGAGCAAGATCTGTCACCATCATTTAAACACCATTATATTTGAAATCAGTTCAGTATTTCCTGAGATTGCATAGAAATTGCAATTTAGAACGTTTTTTACAACGCTTTTTGCGCATTTTGACCACCCCTTTTAAATTTCGATTTTTTTTAGGAAATGTCCTTAGAGATCATTGATATCTTATAACTAACTACCATTCTAAATTTCATGATTCAAGGCCCTTCCGTCACGCAAAAACCGCAATTTAGAACGTTTTTCTCCTGCACCCCCTTTGGGGTAGTGGCACCGACATAAAACGTAGCCTATGTTGGTGCAAGGATTTTCAACATCATTTTGACGCCATTATTTTTTAAATCGGTTTGGTATTTCCTGAGATTGTGTAGAAATCACCATTTAGAACGTCTTTTAGAACGCTTTTCGCGCATTTTCACCCCTTTTAAATTTCGAATTGTTTAAGAACTGTTCTTAGAAAGCCTTTATATCTAATAAGTAGATGATACTTCAAATTTCATATTTCTAGGCCCTTCAGTAACACATAAATCGCATTTTTAGAACGTTTTTTGCTCCTGCACCCCCTTTGGGGTAGTGGAACCGAAATAATAATCAGCCTATCTTGGAGCAAACGTTGTCACTATCATTTTGACACCAATATTTATTAAATCGGTTTGGTACTTCCTGAGATTATGTAGAAACTACCATTTAGAACGTTTTTTAGAATGCTTTTTGTGCATTTTCACCCCTTTTAAATTTCGAATTGTTTAAGAACTGTTCTTAGACATCATTTATATCTTATAAGTAACTATTTTTCCAAATTTCATATTTCTAGGCCCTTCAGTAACGCAAAATTCGCATTTTTAGAACGTTTTTTGCTCCTGCACCCCCTTTGGGGTAGTGGCACCGACATAAAATATAGCCTATGTTCTAAGTTGGACTAACACCATCATTTTGATACCATTACTTTTGGAATCGGTTCGGTATTTCCTGGGATTATGTAGAACTTACCCTTTAGAACGTTTTTTAGAACGCTTTTTGTGCATTCTCACCCCTTTTAAATTTCGAATTGTTTAAGAACTGTTCTTAGAAATCATTTATATCTTATAAGTAACTAATATTCCAAATTTCATATATCTAAGCCCTTCAGTAACGCAAAAATCGTATTTTTAGAACGTTTTTTAGAACGCTTTTTGTACATTCTCACCCCTTTTAAATTTCGAATTGTTTAAGAACTGTTCTTAGAAATCATTTATATCTTATAAGTAACTAATATTCCAAATTTCATATTTCTAAGCCCTTCAGTAACGCAAAAATCGTATTTTTAGAACGTTTTTTGCTCCTGCACCCTCTTTGGGGTAGTGGCACCGACATAAGATAGAGCCTATGTTCTAAGTTGGGCGAACACCATCATTTTGATACCATTACTTTTGAAATCGGTCCGGTAGTTCCTGAGCTTACCTCCGACAAATAAACAATTTTTTCCTCTTTATAATAGGAGTATAGATAGACTAGCAAACCCCGCGGCTTTGCTCGCGTAATTTTTGAAATATGCCAAGTGATATTTATATGTCTAATTTTTATTAAAAGGTACTAACTAAATTTTTATTTTATTAAAAGATACTTATTACTTTTAGGAATAATTCAATAATTACTATTTAAAACACAGTTTGATTAAACATTCCTTATTACACAGCATTAGGCAGAAATGAGACTTAAATTAATAAAATGAAATAAAAATAAATAAATGATAATTTAGAAAATATTTTCAAACTTTTATGCTCAATTAATACGATCATTTCAGTGTTCATTTGAAGTTTTGAATTTTTTAGAAACCATCTTCGTATATCTTACAATCAACCATCATGTCAAATTCCAAGTCCTACCACCTCTCTCAACATAAAGGGCTATGTTGAACTTGGAAATGCCACCATTAATTTGTCAACATTCATTTTGAAATCAGTTTGTTATTTCCTAATATTCCATAGAAACGTATTTTAGAAAACTTTTAAAGGCCTTTTTTAGAAAATTTGTAGTTCCTGTGAACCCCAGGTGGTAGTATCATCGGCATAAAATATAGCCTGTGTAGGATCAGGGACTGGTACCATTGATTCGCAACTATTACTTTTATAATCGGTTTATATTCCCTGAAATTGCATAGAATCGTAATTTAGAACTTTTTTAGAATGCTTTTCGCACCTCCTCTTCGCTTCACCCCTTTTTAATTCGAATTTGTTTTCGACGTTCCTTCGAGGGCATTTATATTTTATAAGTAACTACCATGTCATATTTAAAGTTTCTAGCCTTTTCAGTATCACAGAAATCGCAATTTAGAAAGTTTTTAGCTCCTGCAACCTTCTGGTGGTAGTGGAACAGAAATAAAATATAGCTTATGTTTGAGCAGGTTCTATCACCAAAATTTGTCATCATTATTTTTTTAATCGGTTTGGTAATTTATAAGTTTGCTTAAAAATTGTAATTTATAATGCTTTTCACTCACTTCATTTTTTTTTAATTTGGAATTTTCTTTCGACTGTTCTTAGAAAGCAGTTGCATCTTGTAAGTAAATATCATGCCATACTTCAAAGTGTTAGACCCCTCAGTTATGCAAAAAACGCAAATTGGAACATGTTTTGCTTTTGCAACCTTCAGATGGTAGTGCCAGCAACATAAAATATAACCTATGTTATAACAGGGACTGTCACCATTGATTTGCAACCATTACTATTGAAATAGCTTTGGTATTTACTTAGATTGAGTAGAAATCGCAATTTAGAACGTTTTTAGGACGCTTTTCGCGCATTTTCACCCCTTTTTAAATTTCCAATTTTTTTAGAAACTGTTCTTAAAGATCATTTATATCTAATAAATATGTACCTTGCCTAATTTTAAGTTGCTAGCCCCTACTGATCACAAAAATCGAAATTTAAAACGCTTTTTTGCTCCTGCAACGTCTTGGTGATAGTGATACCGACATAAAATAGCGTCTATGTTAGAGCAAGGGCTGTCAGCATCAATTTCCTACCATTACGTTTGAAATCAGATTCATTCTTCCGGAGATATTGCTGACAAATCGACATTTAGAACGTTTTTAGAACGCTTATCCCGTATTTTGCTCCTGCATCTCCTCTAGGATAGAGGAACCAGATATAAAATAGAGCCTATCTTGGAGCAAAATCTGTCACCATCATTTTTACACCATTATATTTTAAATCGGTTCAGTACTTCCTGAGATTGCATAGAAATCGCAATTTAGAAAGTTTTTTACAACGCTTTTTGCGCATTTTGACCCCCTTTTAAATTTCGATTTTTTTAGGAAATGTCCTTAGAGATCATTGATATCTTATAACTAACAACCATTCCAAATTTCACGATTCTTGGCCCTTCCGTAACACAAAAACCGCAATTTAGAACGTTTTTCTCCTGCACCACCTTTGGGGTAGTGGCACCGACATAAAACATCACATATGTTGGAGCAAGGGTTGTCACCATCATTTTGACGCCATTATTTTTTAGATCGGTTTGGTATTTCCTGAGATTGTGTAGAAACCACCATTAGAACGTTTTTTAGAACACTTTTCGCGCATTTTCACCCCTTTTAAATTTCGAATTGTTTAAGAACTGTTCTTAGAAATTCTTTATATCTAATAAGTAGCTAATATTTCAAATTTCCTATTTCTAGGCCCTTCGGTAACGTAAAAATCGCATTTTTAGAGCGTTTTTTTTGCTCCTGCACCACCTTTAGGGTAGTGGCACCAACATAAAACATAGCCTATGTTGGAGCAAGGGTTATCACCGTCATTTTGACTCCCTTATTTTGACACCATTATTTTTTAAATCGGTTCGGTATTTCCTGAGATTGTGTAGACACCACCATTTAGAACGTTTTTTAGAACGATTTTCGCGCATTTTCACACCTTTCAAATTTCGAATTGTTTAAGAATTGTTCTTGGGAAACCTTTATATCTAATAAGTAGCTAATATTTCAAATTTCATATTTCTAGGCCCTTCAGTAACACGTAAATCGCATTTTTAGAACGTTTTTTGCTCCTGCACCCTCTTTGGGGTAGTAACACCGAGATAAAACATAGCCTATCTTGGAGCAAGCGTTGTCACCATCATTTTGACACCAATATTTTTTAAACCGGTTTGGTATTTCCTGAGATTGTGTAGAAAATACCATTTAGAACGTTTTTTAGAACGCTTTTTGTGCATTTTCACCCCTTTTAAATTTCGAATTGTTTAAGAACTGTTCTTAGACATCATTTATATCTTATAAGTAACTAATATTCAAAATTTCATATTTCTAGGCCCTTCAGTAACGCTAAAAGCGCATTTTTAGAACGTTTTTCGCTCCTACACCCCCTTTGGGTTAGTGGCACCGACATAAAACATAGCCTATCTTGGAGAAAGCGTTGTCACCATCATTTTGACACCAATATTTTTTAAATCGGTTTGGTATTTCCTGAGATTGTGTAGAAACTACCATTTAGAACGTTTTTTAGAGCGCTTTTTGTGCATATTCACCCCTTTTAAATTTCAGATTGTTCAAGAACTGTTCTTAGAAAACCTTTATATCTAATAAGTAGCTAATATTTCAAATTTCATATTTCTAGGCCCTTCAGTAACACGTAAATCGCAATTTTAGAAAGTTTTTTGCTCCTGCACCCCCTTTTGGTTAGTGGCACCGACATAAAACATAGTCTATCGGGGAGCAAGCGTTGTCACCATCATTTTGACACCAATATTTTTTAAATCGGTTTAGTATTTCCTGAGATTGTGTAGAAAATACCATTTAGAACGTTTTTTAGAACGCTTTTTGTGCATTTTCACCCCTTTTAAATTTCGAATTGTTTAAGAACTGTTCTTACACATCATTTATATCTTATAGGTAGCTAATATTTCAAATTTCATATTTCTAGGCCCTTCAGTAACACGTAAATCGCATTTTTAGAACGTTTTTTGCTCCTGCACCCCTTTGGAGTAGTGACGCCGACATAAAACATAGCCTATCTTGGAGCAAGCGTTGTCACCATCATTTTGACACCAATCTTTTTTAAATCGGTTTGGTATTTCCTGAGATTATGTAGAAACTACCATTTAGAACGTTTTTTAGAACGCTTTTTGTGCATTTTCACCCCTTTTAAATTTCGAATTGTTTAAGAACTGTTCTTAGACATCATTTATATCTTATAAGTAACTAATATTCCAAATTTCATATTTCTAGGTCCTTCAGTCATTTTTAGAAAGTTTTTTGCTCCTGCACCCCCTTTGGGGTAGTGGCACCGACATAAAACATAGCCTATCTCGGAGCAAGCGTTATCACCATCATTTTGACACCAATATTTTTTAAATCGGTTTGGTATTTTCTGAGATTGTGTAGAAACTACCATTTAGAACGTTTTTTAGAATGCTTTTTGTTAATTTTCACCCCTTTTAAATTTCGAATTGTTTAAGAACTGTTCTTAGACATCATTTATATCTTATAAGTAACTAATATTCAAAATTTCATATTTCTAGGCCCTTCAGTAACGCTTAAATTGCATTTTTAGAACGTTTTTTGCTCCTACACCCCCTTTGGGTTAGTAGCACCGACATAAGATATAGCCTATGTTCTAATTTGGACTAATACCATCATTTTGATACTATTACTTTTGGAATCGGTTCGGTAGTTCCAGAGCTTACCTCCGACAAATAAACAATTTTTTCCTCTTTATAATAGGAGTATAGATTAAGTATAGATAATTCATATATTTATTGTACGGAGCCCTCTGAGCTCGAGTAGTACTCGCACCTGACTGTTTTTAATCTTATAAATAACTAGTTGGATGTGCCAATCCCAAAACTTTCTTCTATCTTATACATCTTAATATTTCAAAACCTAGTTACACATGTTAATACTTCAATATTATTAGTTCAATACTATACCAACTTTGATTTTCATCTTAAATTTCTGCTCAAGTCAATTAAACGGACTAAAAACGAGTTAATCTATATAATGATATTTGTTAAAATTATTAATTTTTCCTTATTCTGTCGTTATCAGCTGTTTGCGAATAGCCGGCATAGCAGGAAGCGAGTTCCCGCCGCTGCATGAGCCGCCGATCCACAATAGAACTACGAAAAATCAAGAAAAGTATACAAAAATCGCTAGCACGGAGCCCCTTTACCGCGCAATATTTCCAAATTCAAGGAGAACCTGTTGGCCAAAGCCAAAAACAAGCACAAATATTTTGGTTCAATTGTATGCATAATTTTATACGCTGTTCGATGGTACAATAATGAAAATGGCACAGAGATCGGAATTATAGTGCCCCCTTCTTTCGGAATTTTTTCAAGTTCAGGGAGGACTTGTTTGCCATAACCAGAAACATGCACAAAAAATTTGGTTCAATTATATGGATAACTTCATACACTTTTCGATGGTACAATAATGAAAATGGTACAGACATCGCAATTATAGTGCCCCCTTCCGGCAGAATTTTTCCAAATTCAGGGAGGACCTTCGTGATATGACCAAAAATAAACACATAAAATTTGGTTCAATTCTATGCATAACTTCATACACTTTTCGATGGTGAAATATTCAAAATCGCACAAAAATCGCTATTACAGCGCCCCCTACCGGCGAATTTTTTACAAATTCATGGAGGACCTGCTTGCCATATCCAAAAACTTAAAATAAAAATTTGGTTTAATTCTATGCATAACTTCATACACTTTTGAACGATACAATATTCAAAATCGCACAAAAATCGGTATTACAGCGCCCCCTACCGGCGAATTTTTTCCAAATTCAGGGAGGACGTGCTTGCCATAGCCAAAAACTTAAAATAAAAATTTTGTTTAATTCTATGCATAACTTCATACACTTTTGGACGGTACAATATTGAAAATCCCACAAAAATCGCTATTACAGCGCCCCCTACCGGCGAATTTTTTCCAAATTTCAGGGAGGACCTGCTTGCCATAGCCAAAAACTTAAAATAAAAATTTGGTTCAATTCTATGCATAACTTCATACACTTTTCGATGGTAAAATATTCAAAATCGCACAAAAAACGCATTTACAGCGCCCCCTACCGGCGAATGTTTTCCAAATTCAGAGAGGACCTGCTTGTCATATCCAAAAACTTAAACTAAAAATTTGGTTCAATTCTATGCATAACTCCATACACTTTTGGATGGTACAATATTCAAAATCGCACAAAAATTGTTATATCAGCGCCCCCTACCGGCGAATTTTTTCCAAATTCCTGGAGGACCTGCTTGCCATAGCCAAAAACTTATAATAAAATTTTGGTTTAATTCTATACATAACTTCATACACTTTTTGATGGTACAATGGCGACAGACAGACGGACAGACGGACAGACGGACAGACGGACAGACGGACAGACGGACAGACGGACGGACGGACAGACGGACAGACGGACACACAGACAGACAGACATTTTCTATAAACATGTTTTTTGGAATCTCTGACCCCTAAAACATGCAAATCCGTCGAAAACCGGAAGTCGAAAAAAATTTCGATTACAATACTTTCTTCTATTTAAGATAGAAGAAAGTAAAAAATAAACAGGATGAAATATAAGCTTTTCACGCCACCTAATATTGAGAATTCGCTATTTTTTATTTTAAGAACACTTTTTGGTATAATTCAAAAATTACAAATTAAGCCACAGCTTGACTAAACTTCATTATTAAAGTGCAATAGACAGAAATGAGATTTTAATTAATAAGAAGAACTAAAACTGATTCGAAATTAATGATAATTTAGAAAGTATTTTGAGACTTTTATGCTCATTTCATACGCTCATTTCAGAATTCATTTGAAGTTTTGAATTTTTTAGAAACCACCCTAACACGTTTCCATCTTAAGATTAATATATCAAATTCCAAGCTTTTTGTCTAAGAGTCTACCACCTCTCTGGTGTTAGTGGCAACAACATAAAATGCCGAAACAGAGTTGAAATAGAATGTCTCGAAAAATGTTGAAACAGAGACTGTCACCATTAATTTGCCAAGATTAACCTTGAAATCAGTTGGTATTTCCTAATATTCTATAGAAAACGGAATTTAGATGTTTTTAAAGGCTTTCTTGTTGCTCCTGCCAACCAGTTGGTAGTGACACCGGAATAAAATATAGCACGTATAGGATCATGGATTATCACTCTTGATTCGCAAGCAAAAACTTCTGTAATAGGTTTATTATTTACTGAGATTCCATAGAAACGGTAATTTAGGACTCTTTTAGAAAGCTTTTCGCTCCTTCCCTTCGTTTCATCCCTTTTTAATTTCGAATTTATTTTCGACAGTTCTTAGAGGACATTTATATTTTATAAGTAACTACCGTGCTATATTTAACGTTTCTAGCCTCTTCAGTACCACAGAAATCGCAATTAAGGAAGTTTGTTTGTTCCTAAACCCTCAAGGGGTTGTGGCACCGACATAAAATATAGTTTATGGTTCTATCACCATCAATTTCCAACCATTATGTTTGAAATCGGTTTCGTATTTCATACGATTGCATAAAAATCGCAATTTAGAACGCATATAGAGCGCTTTTCGCTCACTTCGTCCTTTTAAATTTGGAATTTTCTTTCCACAATTCTTAGAAAGCATTTGCATCTTTGAAGTAATTACCATTACAAATTTAAAATATTAGACCCCTTCAGTAACACAAAAAACGCAATTTCGAACATTTTTTGCTCCTGTAACCCCCAGGTGGTAGTGACAACAACGTAAAATATAGGCTATGTTGGAACAGGGACTGTTGCCATCAATTTGAAACCATTACTTCTGAAATCGGTTTATATTTCCTGAAATTGCGTACAAATCGCTATTTAGAACGTTTTTAGAACGCTTTTCGCTTATTTTCACCCCATATAAATTTCAAATTTTAAAGAAACTCTTCTCAGAGAGCATTTACATCTCATAAGTAATTACCATGCCCAATTTCCAGTTGCTAGCATCTTCAGTATCACAAAAATCACAATTTAGAACGTTTTTTAAAATGCAACCGCAAGGTGGTAGTGACGCCGACATGAAATAGATCCTATACTGGAGCAATATGTTATCATCAATTTCCAACCATTACTTTTGAAATCGGTTGGGTACTTTCTGAGACTCCATAGAAATCGCAATTTAGAACGTTTATAAGATTTTATAAGATTACATAAAAATTGTAATTTATATCGCTTTTCGCTCACTTCATTTTATTAATTTGAAATTTTCTTTCGACAGTTCATAAAAAGCAGTTGCATCTTGTAAGTAAATAACATGCCATACTTCAAAGTGTTAGACCCTTCAGTTATGCAAAAAACGCAAATTAGAACATGTTTTGCTTTTGCAACCCTCAGATGGTAGTGACAGCAACATAAAATATAACCTATGTTATAGCAGGGACTGTCACCATTGATTTGCAACCATTACTTTTGAAATAGCTTTGGAATTTCTTGAGATTGAGTAGAAATCGCAATTTAGAACGTTTTTAAAAAGCTTTTCGCACATTTTCACCCCTTTTTAAATTTCCATTTTTTTCGAAACTGTTCTTAAAGATCATTGATATGCAATAAATATGTACCTTGCCTAATTTTAAGTTGCTATCCCCTACTGATCACAAAAATCGAAATTTAAAACGCTTTTTTGCTCCTGCAACGTCTTGGTGATAGTGATACCGACTTAAAATAGCGTCTATGTTAGAGCAAGGGCTGTCAGCATCAATTTCCTACCATTACGTTTGAAATCAGATTCATTCTTCCGGAGATATTGCTGACAAATCGACATTTAGAACGTTTTTAGAACGCTTATCCCGTATTTTGCTCCTGCATCTCCTCTAGGATAGAGGAAACAATTATAAAATAGAGCCTATCTTGGAGCAAGATCTGTCACCATCATTTTAACACCATTATATTTGAAATCGGTTCAGTATTTCCTGAGATTGCATAGAAATAGCAATTTAGAATGTTTTTTACAACGCTTTTTGCGCATTTTCACCCCTTTTAAATTTCGAATTGTTTAAGAACTGTTCTTAGAAATCCTTTATATCTAATAAGTAGCTGATACTTCAAATTTCATATTTCTAGGCTCTTCAGTAACACATAAATCGCATTTTTAGAACGTTTTTTGCTCCTACACCCCCTTTGGGGTAGTGGCACCGACATAAAACATAGCCTATCTTGGAGCAAACGTTGTCACTATCATTTTGACACAAATATTTTTTAAATCGGTTTGGTATTCCCTGAGATTATGTAGAAACTACCATTTAGAACGTTTTTTAGAACGCTTTTTGTGCATTTTCACCCCTTTTAAATTTCGAATTGTTTAAGAACTGTTCTTAGACATCATTTATATCTTATAAGTAACTAATATTCCAAATTTCATATTTCTAGGTCCTTCAGTCATTTTTAGAACGTTTTTTGCTCCTGCACCCCCTTTGGGGTAGTGGCACCGACATAAAATATAGCCTATGTTCTAAGTTGGACTAACACCATCATTTTGATACCATTACATTTGGAATCGGTTCGGTATTTCTTGAGATTATGTGGAAACTACCATTTAGAACGTTTTTTAGAACACTTTTTGTGCAGTCTCACCCCTTTTAAATTTCGAATTGTTTAAGAACTGTTCTTAGACATCTTTTATATCTTATAAGTAACTAATATTCCAAATTTCATATTTCTAGGCTCTTCAGTAACGCAAAAATCGCATATTTAGTACTTTTTTTGCTCCTGCACCCCCTTTCGGTTAGTGGCACCGACATAAAATATAGCCTATGTTCTAACTTGGAATAATACCATCATTTTGACACCAATATTTTTTAAATCGGTTTGGTATTTCCTGAGATTATGTGGAAACTACCATTTAGAGCGTTTTTTAGAACGCTTTTTGTGCATTTTCACCCCTTTTAAATTTCGAATTGTTTAAGAACTGTTCTTAGACATCATTTATATCTTATAAGTAACTAATATTCCAAATTTCATATTTCTAGGTCCTTCAGTAACGCAAAAATCGCATTTTTAGAACGTTTTTTGCTCCTGCACCGCCTTTGAGGTAGTGGCACCGACATAAGATATAGCCTATGTTCTAAGTTGGACTAACACCATCATTTTGATACCATTACTTTTGGAATCGGTTCGGTATTTCCTGAGATTATGTAGAAACTACCATTTAGAACGTTTTTTAGAACACTTTTTGTGTAGTCTCACCCCTTTTAAATTTCGAATTGTTTAAGAACTGCTCTTAGACATCTTTTATATCTTGTAAGTAACTAATATTCCAAATTTCATATTTCTAGGCCCTTCAGTAACGCAAAAATCGCATTTTTAGAACGTTTTTTCTCCTGCACCCGATTTGGAGTAGTGGCACCGACGTAAGATATAGCCTATGTCCTAAGTTGGGCGAACACCATCATTTTGATACCATTACTTTTGGAATCGGTTCGGTAGTTCCTGAGCTTACCTCCTACAAATGAACAATTTTTTCCTCTTTATAATATGAAGTATAGATAAGTAAGTGTAGATATATTTGTATACTAGGGGGCTCTGCCCCCTGCATGTTACGCTCGCCAACCACCGTTCAGACACCGCAGAACCTAAAAACACGCTAATCTGATGGGTTTTAAAAATATTAGAGAAGATTGAATTACACTGAAAAAAGCTGTGCAGATCTCCCTGTAAACCGATTTCCATTCAATTCCCTTTGATTGCAAAAATTTAAGGGCGAATCAGTTGCTGTTAAGACATATAATGTTTGTTTTCGTTTTTGATTAAAGAGGGTCAGTTTAACATTTGAAAAGAAGCTAAAAAAAAAATAAATTAAGTATACCGAGTCTTTGTCTCTCGGTATATTAAAACAATCTGTATAGCAATAGCCTAAGTCATGTGACTATCATCAACAGTTCCAGGCGTACCACTTCGCTTTTTATACTCTAGGTGCCATTTTGGTACTTTAATGTTAGCCAGGCACAGGTGATAAGTCGCCAAATATTATTCTATCGCCATCATTTAATCTGTATTATAATAGTTCAAGTCACCAACTGCCATAAACAAATACGGTCTGATCCATTCGCCGTTCATATGAAAGTTTGGCAAAGATGTCATATACGTCCCATATTGGCGCGATTTTTTAACGACGCCAATTTGGGGAACGCATCAACAGCAACATCCGGCTTACCATATCAAGCAAAATAGCAATACTTTGGCGCCAGTTATGTCCCGTTCCGTATATGACATTGGCGTCAGAAAAAAATCGAGCCAATATGGGACCGTAAGTTTTCCATTTTGATTAAAATATAATTTTTTTTTCGAATAAAACTACATAAAAGTTGTCATGGCCATTGTTTATATTTAAATTCATTAAATACTTTTTACACGCATTCTAAAAATCAATTAACAAACAATTTTCAGGTGCATTAAAATCGTTAGCTTTGTTCGAGGAAAAGTACTGCTCGCCAAATCGCGTGACGCTTTCGTCTTTTCGCGCCAAATACTTGAAAGTATTTTATTTTTTTACAGACTTTCTACTGTACTTCCGCCGCTAAATTTGACTGATCCTTTATTACATATATAAGTAGTTTAATTGGTATTTTTTTTCAAAATATCCCGAGTATGCCCAGTAAGGAGACCTTCCTCGTAAGAGGACATAATAAAATTTTAATCATTAGATTTCTGAGTTATATAGTTCTTTCATTTTTTAGGGGTGGACATGGGATATGGGAAGCAGACAGAGGAAGGAGAGGGCTGCACCCCCATTTCACCCTCAAACATCAGTTCTAGTTTTATTTTGAAATTATTTTATTTAGTATTTAAAATATCAAATTCAAAGTATCATTTCTTTCATATTTGTAATATTATTACAAATAATATCTGGAAGTTTAATTGTTAAAAATAGCGAGAGGAAACTATACATTAATATTCCAAAACTTTATTATTATAATTACCTTTGAAATCTCCCGTCCCTACCCTTACCTCACTGTCTAAATAATTTGATAGTAGTAATTGCCTGATATTAACCCTCCGTCTACCAGACGGGTCCATTGGACCCGACAGGTACATACAAAATATTCATTCAAACCAGAAATTTCTTTAAAATAAACTAAGTATATAAACCAGACAAAAATAAGGTAAATAAATAAGTTAAATAGTTTTAAATAAAAATTCTGGTGTAGAACGTTTTATTAAAACTTGAATAAAATTCCCGGTAGATCTAGGGTTAAGCAGGACTGCAAAAAAGCTGGCCTTTTTTACAAAAGGCCAGGCCGAGTGGTAATATTTGGCCAGACACGCACCGCAGGTTTGGTGTGATTTTTATTTTTTTACGAAAATTTGGCGAAAACCTCGTTTTCAAATACCAGTTACATATGCATTTTCGGTAATCCTTAGATATCCCGTCGACCAAAAATCTATCGCCAAACTATAAGATTAAATGCCAATAATGGTTGATCGTAAATGTCACATTCACTTGACTTTAAGCAAGTTACACGTGTTTACGTCATCAAGTGATTTTTATTTCGACGTTTTATTTGCATATTTAGTAATGCTATATTAATTTATTTATTCTTTCGTTATTTAAAATAAAAATTGTCAATTTGTATAATTTGGCGAGTGTTTTGGCTATTTATATAATTTGGCGAAATTGGTAGATGGAATAACTAAGTAGTACCGTACTTTTTAATTATTTTTTATTATTTTCTAAAGGAAATATAAAAAAAAATTATTAATAATCATAGAACAAAATAGTTTATATAATTTATAAGAAGAAATAAAAGTAAATAAACATTTATTATCAAATAAACAACAATAGCCGGGTTACCATGCCAACCTATTCTGAAATATGAAAAAAAATATCTGTTTGATTAAAATTTGAGTTGCCATCATTAGAAAAATGTATATAAAATTAGAAAAAAATTAATATTTCGGAAACTAATTCGAATTTAAAAATTCTAATACCAGTTTTGAAATCTGCGAATCAATATTGATTTTTGGTGTTAATTTCATCGCAAAGTATTTCGTATTTTAGGAGAAATCGCCGTGAAACATAATCAGTTGTTTAATCAGTCGATTCATACTTCCGTTTCATACTTCCGTTTAATAAATTCGTTTCATTAGGATTATATATATATAGGGTAGATGTATTTGAAATTGTTTCATTTTATGTACATGATACTTTCTTAGAGCGACAGTACTCCGTAATAGTAACTGTTAACTATAAATATAAGGTATGCATTATAAAAACTACATAAAAATATTTAACAGTAATATATGTGGATGAGTAAAAACGTTAGATGCAACGGACAATAACTTTATGCTAATAGAACTCATTTGAAGAAATTAGTGAGAATACTGATAAAATCTTCGTCTTCAATGCGCATAAGACTTGTGCACGTGGCTGGAACTGTTAGGTTTTTTTAAACCACGAAATGTGTAAAGGGTTGGGGTTGGGTTGATTTTTGACGGCCGATTATCTACTGGAAGGATATAGGCCCAAGGGGGTGTGCCCTCCGTGGGCGGTCTTTCTAAGGGAACCTAACCCGTATTTACGCATGGAAAATGCAAGGTTTCGAAGAAAACCACGAAAACTCCGAAACAGTTAGGCCGACGGGCGCGATTGGGTTCGAACTCAGCACCTCCCGTCTACCAGTTTCGAGAGCAGAACCTCTCAGCCACTGGTGGGGCTCGAAATGTGTAAAGACTGTTATGCATTGAATCTAAATCGGAATTTTGTTCAGTAATTCGGTTCTTTGAAAAGAAAGTTATAACTGAAATTCATGACAGTTGCATAATGCTTACTGCGGAAAATAGTTTTAAGTAAGAAAATTGTGCATTTCGTTTTGTAATAACCGCATTGCTATTAAAGGTGAGGACTGTCAAGGGTGGGCTTTAATTGCAGCAATGGTGGCTAACCTGGACTGTATTGAAAACTGATTGTTTGAAATAAAAGAATTACCATAGAAAGTACCACAGGTGAACTGTTCACATGAAGCCGTAATATTGTAACAAGTATTAATATGTACCTTATATTAAAGTCCCACATGAGTCGGGGTATATTTACACCTGTCCCGAAATACAAAATTATATTTGAAGTCAACTCGAAATCAGACCGGAACTCTACGAATCTTGACTCAAAACTCGAACTGAAAGAAAATTAATCCATATTTAAATGCAAGAAATATAGTCTATAATTATATCGCTAATATCAATTTTATCTTTTATGAAGGAAAATAATATATACGAGTATATATTATACATAATATATAATATGTGTAATATTTTCCTACGGTAAGTATAATGAATATATTGTACATAATAATATAAAATAACGTCTGTATATTAATTTGTATTAAAGGATACAGTTTATTCATTAACTGAAACAATATTGTGAATTTTCTATTCAAAAGTCAAAGTAACCCGGTCTGCAAGAGTCGAAAAACACCCAGCATGCTACGACGGATAGGGGTAAAATCTGGTTATCCGATGTTACGTCCAGTTTATTAAGCCTTTTAGGTAGCTTTCATTACAAAAAGCTACCTATTGCAGCCGTTCGGAGGAAAGCGATTTCAAAAAATTTTGGTATATTTTCATCGATCATGACCCCCAGACCTCGAAACCACCCTCCGTTCAAAAGTTGATATATATATATATATATATATATATATATATATACAGGGTGATTCAGCTCGTCGGTGACAAACTTTAAGGATCGATAGAGCACACCTAGACGAACATTTTTGAATAGGGAATGTAGGGTCCCTGACGCGATGGTAAGGCGCTAGGCGCTTTCGAAAATTTGGGTGCCGAAATTCGAAACGTCATAAAAACTAGGGAAATGGTTAGATTTTCTTGCTTGTTGCGTCGAAATGATTCTGTTTGTTTAGACTTTCTTCAGTACCAATTTGATAAGCGTATCTCTTAAAACATGGATAGGGGGCGCTGCAGACTTTGGAGAGCTAGACAACAACTTTAAGCCCGTTATTTTGATAATTTAACACATGCTCGCCAAAGTTTATACTCTAACTTAAAGTTTGAACCCAAAAGTAGAGCCCTGCAAAAAGCGTAAGAGCCGGAATAAAATGTCAAAGTACAGGGTGGTCGAAACTCGAAGGCTCCTAAGAGATAAACAAACAGATTTCTTGACTTATGGCATGCATTTTCATGATTCTGTTTGCTGGGGCTCTCTGAAACTCAGTTGAACGGTACAAAAAGAAACATCGATAGGGGGCGCTTTGGGCAAAAAACATAATTCGTTGACATTTCGGACGCTAACTGGAAACGGGGCGCTACGATCAGTTAGTAATAATGAAAACACATTTTCTACCTCTGCTCAACACTTCTGAATAAATTTAGACCAAAAACATCAATGATACTGGAAATTTATTTACAAAAAATAACACTACAGAAGATGCTCGAAATTTCGACCTTGGGCCATGATGCAGGCTTCGCACCTCCGTCGCATTGAGGAGTGTGTGTTTCCAACAATGCCAGGAGTATCTCTGATCTGCCCTGCAGCTGCCACAATGCGCGCCACAAGTTCTTCAGCACTGCTGACAGGTGTATGGTATACCTCGGCCTTCAGGTAACCCCAAAGGAAGAAATCCAAGCAGGTGAGGTCTGGTGATCGGGCAGGCCAGTGAACTGGACCCCCACGCCCGATCCACCGCTGGCCATACCTTGCGTTTAGATGGAGACGCACGTCGTTCGTGTAATGGGCCGGAGCTCCATCGTGCTGGAACCACATCTGGCGACGCGAACCTTCGGGTACGTGCGCCTCATCCAGAAGCTGCGGCAGCACTTGATCCAGGAAAATCAGGTAATTTCCACCTGTCAGCCGTTCAGGTAACAAATAAGGGCCAATGAGGCAATCCCCCAGAATGCCGGCCCACACATTTACTGAGAAACGCTCCTGGGCTGCTCGGCTTCTGGTTTCATGTGGATTTTCATCACACCACACATGACTGTTGTGGGCGTTCCACATTCCCTCCCGGCTGAAGGTGGACTCGTCCGTAAACAAAATGCTGTTTACAAAACGGGGATCCCTGGATCTCATCGCCAAGTACCATCTTGAGAATTCCACTCGAGGGCCAAAATCCTGCTCTCTGAGCAACTGCACCCGCTGGATGTGGTAGGGGTGCAGATTCCGGGAACGTAAGATGCGCCACGCAGTTGCTTGCGAAATGCCAACATGTCTGGCGATATCTCTCGTGCTAAGACCTGGGTTGTCCTCAACCAGGTTAAGCACAGCCTCTTCGTTGTCGGGGGTGCTCACTGATCGCTCCCGTTCAGGCCTGCCTCCGTCGAAAGATCCCGTTGTGGACAACCTCTGGTGTACTCGAGCGAAGAAGGCATGGCAGGGGATTTGCCTGTTGGGGTAACGCTCGGCGTACAACCGCTGAGCGGCTCGTCCATTACAACCAGCAGCGCCATACGCCAAATGCATGTCAGCCAATTCAGAGTTTGTGTACCGTTCCATCCTACTACCGATCTGCAGACAAGTAACCCGAAGCTTAAGTAGGTACCGCACGTTCAAAAGACGTGTCTGCGCATACAACTACGTCATCTCGCGTTGTCGTCTACGCATTACGTATCTTTTGCATATCGATATGGTACGATATCTTTTGCATAAATCAGCAAAAAGCACCTTATGTAAATTTTATTGCGCGCATTGTGCATGATTGAAACCAGCTATGTTTGTTAAAAAAAACAAACAAACTGCAGTTTTAATAGCTTCTTATGATAAGTAAATTACTCTCTTGTTTTGTTTCTAACTGATCGTAGCGCCCCGTTTCCAGTTAGCGTCCGAAATGTCAACGAATTATGTTTTTTGCCCAAAGCGCCCCCTATCGATGTTTCTTTTTGTACCGTTCAACTGAGTTTCAGAGAGCCCCAGCAAACAGAATCATGAAAATGCATGCCATAAGTCAAGAAATCTGTTTGTTTATCTCCTAGGAGCCTTCGAGTTTCGACCACCCTGTACTTTGACATTTTATTCCGGCTCTTACGCTTTTTGCAGGGCTCTACTTTTGGGTTCAAACTTTAAGTTAGAGTATAAACTTTGGCGAGCATGTGTTAAATTATCAAAATAACGGGCTTAAAGTTGTTGTCTAGCTCTCCAAAGTCTGCAGCGCCCCCTATCCATGTTTTAAGAGATACGCTTATCAAATTGGTACTGAAGAAAGTCTAAACAAACAGAATCATTTCGACGCAACAAGCAAGAAAATCTAACCATTTCCCTAGTTTTTATGACGTTTCGAATTTCGGCACCCAAATTTTCGAAAGCGCCTAGCGCCTTACCATCGCGTCAGGGACCCTACATTCCCTATTCAAAAATGTTCGTCTAGGTGTGCTCTATCGATCCTTAAAGTTTGTCACCGACGAGCTGAATCACCCTGTATATATATATCCATATATATATATATATATCTGACATTTGCCATACTGTAACTCTCGAATTTATGAACCGATTTGGATGTAATTCGGTATGTACATAGTACATACCAATGTCTCGACCGAGTTCGTTGGCCAGCTTCATCCGCCATTTTGTTTCAAAATGGCGGCCATTTAAAATTTTTAAAAAAATTTGATATTTGAAATGTGGTACCAAAAAATTGAAAATGGAAAAATATTTTTTTCTTATGCATTTGACCTTTATACAAAGATTCTGGAGCAGTTTTTGTTTCGTCTATATCTTAAAAAATGGTGGAGTTATAGCATTTTGAATTTCTAGCGTGGCTGACATTTTGAAACGTCCTGAATTTTGTCACGCGATAAAAGGCGTATATATGAACCGATATGGATGTAACTTCGTTTGTACATAGTACATACCAATGTCTCGACCGAGTTCGTTGGCCAGCTTCATCCGCCATCTTGTTTAAAAATGGCAGCCATTTAAATTTTTAAGAAAAATTTAAATTTGAATTGTGGTATCAAAAAATTGAAAACTGAAAAAAGATTTTTTTTGTATGTGTTTGACCTTAATACAAAGATTCCGGAACAGTTTTTGTTTCGTCTATATCCAAAAAAATGGCTGAGTTATAACATTTTGAATTTCTTTTGTGGCTGACATTTTAAAACGACCTGATTTTTGTCACGCGATAACAGGCGTATTTATGAACCGATTTGGATGTTACTTGGTCTGCACATAGTACATACCAATGTCTCGACCGAGTTCGTTGGCCAGCTTCATTCGCCATCTTGTTTCAAAAGGGTTGCCATTTAAAAAAAAATTAAATTTAAAATTTAAAATGAGGTATTAAAAAATTGGAAAATGAAACAGATTTTTTTATGTATTTGGCCTTGATACAAAGATTCCGGAGCAGATTTTGTTTCTGAAAATTTGTTCTTTTGTTTATATCTTTAAAAAATGGTTAAATTATAGCACTTTGAATTTCTAGTATGGCTAACATTTTGAAACGATCTTGTATTTGTCACGCGATAACACACGTATTCGCCTATTTCCATGTAAGAAGGTATGGGGATAGTATACATCAGCATCTCAGCCAAATATAAGTTACTTTAAATAAAAGCAGCTTGGATAAAGATGGCTAATTTCGCGAAATTCTCATTCATAATGATTTAGTATTGATAAAAATTAGTATTGAATCTCCTATATTCGGTTTCCTCTAAATTGAACTTCGTGTGTTTGAATAATATAAGTTGGCTTTTTTAAAATAAGGAATTTGAAAGCTACCTCTTCCTCCCGGCACTGGCCGGAAGGACTTTTTTACTTTTTCTCTAAATATGCATAATATAATAATAACGGACATTTTACCAACGTTTCCACCAAATTTCGATAACAAACTCAACAAATAATTTCACGTACTTATAAGAAAACTTATAAAAATTGAAAGTTAGAGAGATATGAAATGTAACTTTTTAATTGCTGTGGAAACATTTGTAGGACGTAATAATATCGTAATGAAAATATTGCAGAATGGTCGGATTCTTTGAAATTTAAAGTATTTGGAAACGAACTATTACAGATGTAGAATTTTACATCAAATAAACCACAAAGTTTTCAAAGAAATCATAAATCCTTTTCTGTGAATATTTCTGTTCTAAAAATGGAGTACGTAATTTTTATATTAAAAATAAGTTCCTTTGATGTGGAACAATCTTTAAATTCTAAATCTCCAAATATCTACTGATGCTACCATGCTATTTGTTTTATTCACGCAAAATTTTTAAAAAATATCTTAAAGAAACTGAAATTACTTCGCATACAGCTTATACCTAACATACATTATTTTACTTTGAATATTTTCCATATATTTCAGAGAATAAAAATCCAGACTACAAAAATATTCCAAAACAAGTAATTGTTTTTTACATAAGCCATAAAAGATATTTTCGAATCATATTTGCTTTGTTCTTTAAAGAAAACTTCCATGGTGTTTTTATAAAAATGAAACATTTTCGGTTTCCTATTTTCGGTATTCAAAAGTGCTTTTATAAAAAATATAATGCGTGTTTTTCGTCTTTAAGAACCTCTTTTATATGCTTGAGAAAATTCTTGTTAGGGAAAAAAATAAAGCGAAAAATTTTTGTGTATGTTTATTAGATATTACTTAAATTAACATTCCACAATTCTTTCTAAAGATTAAAGCTTTTTCTTTTATTAAGCTTAATTTAAAAAAAAAATGGAAAATATTTTTCCTAAGAGTATTTACTTTAGGATTTGATTTCCGAATTTTATTATGACTGTGATAAAACAATCATAAAATTAGCTGAGAAAATATTAAAAAAAATTATGTAAATGTTTACTATCATTGTTATATGATTATGATTGTGCATAACAAATACAGGGTGTCCTAGCTAAGATGTTACAAACTTCGATGTGAGGTAGAGTACACCTAGACGATTCTGAATAACATAGGAATTTCGGGTCGGAAACGCCTTCCTGACCTAGTAAGGCCATTGACAGTGTTGCCAGTGGGCTACTTTTTTTTCGTCTTAATTAATGTGTCATTTTTACCCTCTCAGCGGTTTGGAAGTATTTTTCTGTTTCCCCAAAACAACTTAAATCTGTTGTAGAACAAAATATTTTAAGCAGAATTGTATTTTAAAATGTATGTCAAATAAAGGGCCATGAAGTGTATTTTAGAAATAAGCAGGGAAACAAAATTTAAATTAAGATTATTTTTATAAGCATTTTTATAAAAATGCAGGAAAGCCCTGAAGATTCTCGGAGGGTTAATAAGGCAAATTTTGCTATTTCGAAAAACTGATGCCGATCAAGAAATCTGAATTTAAAAAGAGTAACCCTCTGTCAACACTGGACATTCAAAAGGCTGGATCGCACAAAGCTGATCTTTGGCCCTGACAGAGTTGCCAGTGGGCTACCTTTTTTAAATTCCGATTTCTTGATTGGCACCATTATTTAAAAGTGATAAAATTCCCCTTGTTCAATGATATATTAAGTAAGTTGAAAACAAAGGGAATTTTACCATTCCAAAAGAATAGTGCCAATCAAGAAATCGGAATTAAAAAGAAATAGTCCACTATAGCAACACTGATTCATTGCCCTCTACCGCGTCCGGAAGGCGTTTCCGAACCGGCATTCCTATGTGATTCCGAGTCGTCTAGGTGTGCCCTACCTCCGCTCGAAGTTTGTATTATCTTAGCTATGACACCCTGTATACTATTTTAAAAGGTGGTACATAATGCTGATGAAGGTGTTTTATTGAAATATTTGAAAAGTACCAGGAATAAATTAAAACGATTTCATAATATATAGATAATATTAATTTGAATTTTTTAAAAATATATATCTCACTGCAAAAACTTAAAAAAATCGTAAATACCTTACATGGGCTTTGTATTATTTTAATACCAGTCTAGATAAATGCTGAAGAAGGGGTTTGACTTCAGTCTGTAGAATTTAGGGTAGACCGGGGCTAGTTGGCCCGCTTTTTCTTCTAATAATTTAAAAAAAATTACAATTCAACATTTTAAATTTATTTTTATGTTACCACTATTAGTGTACTTTCAGGAAGAAGTCACGATAGTAAAACTTGAAAATATTAATTATAAGTATTAGTTTAGAAGCTCAAATTGAGACCAAGTCGCTTGGGCCAATCTGCCGCGATTGCGAGGTAAGTTGGCCCACTTCACTTTTTAATGTTCTGATAGTGTAGAAGTTTAAGAAATGATCAAAATTTTACCAAATCTTAATTTTTATTTCTTGCGAACGAAAACACAATAAAGCCTCCTAAATTAAAATAAAAATTTTAAATATTAAAACTGTGAGTTATTCAAATTATTAACTATGACCAAAAAATGCTTTAAAAATTGATTTCATTTTCTCATAAAAAATGTTTTTAATACATTACGGAACAGTTATAAATTTTAATAAAGGCACTCTAGGTGTTAAAACACCATAAATATTAGAGTACAGTAATTTAATAAATCGTTCATCCTTAATTAGATGATTTATTATAAACACCAGATGATAAATAAATTTTATCAAGGCCTCTGTATATTTATTAAGTGCAATAATTCTTTTCTTTCGTTTATTATGCTTTTCTAACGCATCATTCCCTTCAAATTTCTGTCAGTAAAATGTAATATTGCTTCATGATGCTTTGGGTAATGCAAGCTTCTTTGAAATAATGATAATTTTCGTTCATATAAAACTTTAATTCCTAATCAAGTATAAAAAAAAACAGTTTGTTTATCATGAGATATATATATATTATTGATTATATTCATGATTTATTATTGGTATAATGAGATTTAGATAATCTAATAAGTTAGGATATAGAAATATGCTTGATGTAATTATGTTGGATGATATAATTTTTTATATTTTCTGTTTGAACTGCTGATCTTTATTAACGGTTCAGGAAGAGTAGTTATATTCTGTCTGTGGAAGGGATAACATGTCTCCTAAAGGAAAAGATAATTTTTGATAATTAAATAATTGCTTCCTTAAACTGCCCTTTTTATGGATTATGAAGACAGAAAGGATAATTTATTTTCAACGAATAACTGCCCAGGTAAGAGGTTTTCACTTCATAAAATGTGATGTTATTAAAGCATTATTTGTGACAAACTCTTCTCTGGACGGGGAAACAAGGGGATTTTATTAATAATTGAGAAATATCAGAGTCCGGTAGATTTTGATTGTTAGATTTGTTACTTTTAGCGGCAGTATGTAACACT
This sequence comes from Maratus speciosus, assembly GCA_963932465.1. Classification (NCBI taxonomy): domain Eukaryota; kingdom Metazoa; phylum Arthropoda; class Arachnida; order Araneae; family Salticidae; genus Maratus; species Maratus speciosus. The sequence continues at coordinate 437,493,696 of OZ010788.1, forward strand.
AGGAGGACTAACTTTTAGGTAGATTTCGTAAGAAATACTACCTATTGCAATCCCCCATATGTTGGAATTTTTGAAAAACTTTTGCAAATCTACACCGATCATGACCCATAGAGCCCGACCCCCTCCCTCCCAGTTCAAAATTTTTTTATGGACTTTTTTAATATTTTACTTTTCTATGGGCACGATAACATATACAATCAGTTTAAAGTTTTCAAAACTTCTAAGAAAAGGGCCAAAAAATTATGCATGACAGATTTTTGATATAATTAAAAATGGTTTCAAGGAGTGCAAAAAATAGGGTTTTCAGAAGAAAAAAATTCATAACTTCGTCAATTCACAAGATATCAGATTCACTTAAATTTATCATAAATCCTCTTAAAATTATCTACAACTTTTGTATTGACAAGTTTTTGATAGGAGCAACTCTTACAGCAAAAAGAAATTAAAAACAAAAAAGTGTCTGTGTGTGTGTGTGGGGGGGGGGACTGTATAAGGAAAAAAATACATTTACCTTATTCCGTTAAATTCTTGGTGAAATTAGTACTTAACTTCGAAATTTACCTGTCCCTGTAGGGCAAGCCAACAGGGATTTTTCTAAAATTATGAAAGTTATAAATGTTTTTGTACAACAGGAACAGCTGATTTAATTTGGGGAGGAGGTAAACAACATTATAACTTCATTTTTTAAAAAAGATTGACTGGAATAACCAGGAATACAATTAATAAAATAATTCCTTACTATTAATTAATTAAAAATAAATTAAAATAATATTACATGTTACTAAAATAATTCATTAAAACTATCAAAATTCCAATACTCCAGAGCCAAATTCCTACAGATGCCCCTTTCCAAATGGGCCAACTAACCCCGTATCGCCATTTTTGTTTTTCATGACTGTAAGGAATTATTCTGAATGTATTTCAATAAAAAAAACATGTCCTACAATAACTACGAAGAATTATTTTTCTGTATTATTATATATCAAAATCTAAAATGGAATCTAGAAACAAATAAAAGACGATTATTTATAAGAGAGGAAATTTACTCACCTTTGCAAAATTTTGAAAATTCTCAATAATTCTTTAACGGATGCTCCGACTTCAATGGTGCTGATGTCGGAGGAGAAAAGCGAAGCAACGCATACTTGGCTGGACTGACAATGTCATCTAACGCAAAGTTTAAAAAATATCGCGACTGGGCCAACATGCCCCTATGGCCAACTAGCCCCGGTCTACCCTATCTAATGTAGCATGGTATGTATCCCTATTTCTAAGCAGCCAAGATTAGCCATGATATCTAATGATATATCAAACCATAAAACTTAGCATTCTGATCAGAAGCTGTTCCGTAAAGCACTGTAACATATGGTGTCTACCTCTACAGCATATTTAGGCATCGTTATAGTCAGAATAAATGTATATTTCAGTTGAAATGTCGATTTTTCGACGACTGATATGCCGCTAGTCATATTTATAAACTAGCGTTATACGTCATAGCTTCTGTGGATTTCTATCAGAGGTACAAAACCTATCTGCATGTATTACGCGATGTAATTGACACCGCTGACCAGACAATGGCGTATCTGTAGCAATGATCCAATATTGTGCTATCTATTGAGAAAATCTGTCTCAGTTATCACTCTCATGGGTAATACCATTTTATAAGTATTACAACTGTTGTGAAACGGCAAAGGATCTTGCGTATTTATGAAATTGTATATTTTTTACAGTTATTGTTAATTTAATAACCTTTTAATATTTTCTTTCACGTTCAAATCTTTTTTGTTTAAACTAACTTTTAAAAGTAAGTAGCTATGTGAACGCTTCTCTATTCGATAACTTTCTTATCGCAGTGATAATACAGTATCTCTCAAAATTCATATAAAATGTATTAAACAACTTTTGCCATTGAAACTTTTGAAGTATTACTTTTTTCATCTTACTTCACATCAAATTTTAGCTTTACAGCTATTATTTTTTTTTCTCTCTTCTGATTTTATTTCTTTTTATTTTAAACATTTCTTTTCGCTTTAAAACGTATTTTTGCATAATAAACCTTCTTAATATAAGAAATATGGTATTTTATCTAATTACAGCTTAATATTTTATCATATTTGAAACAATTGGTATTTTTAACTGTTTTATATATTTCAAAGACTGATTTTTAGAATAAATAAATGTATTCCTGAAACATTTAATTTTATTTGTTCATTTTTCCGTTTTAAACTTACCTCATCAGCTTTGTACATTTTTAAATAAATGCATGATAAATTAAAACACTATGGGCTTTTTAAATATGTTATAAAAATAAATAATAACATCACAAAAATGTGAATTCTTCTTCAGGCTAAATTATGTATAACTTCTAAAAATCATTAGCTATTATAATGGGTGCTTGTGCAATAATAGAATGTATCTGTGTTCACAATAATAAAGAAAATAAGAAAAAAATGCATGAAATCAAAATATGTTCCTTTTTAAAGTACTTGTTATTGCCGCTTCTTTTGTGGCTGTCTGTTTTTATCTATTGTGTTGCTATTGACTTTTCTACCTCACCTACAGCACTGTTTTTTCCATTTCTTTCTGTCTTGTTTTTACACTTGAAGTAGTTCTATGCATTTTAATCTGAAAAAAGGATTAATTTTTGCAAAATTCCCTGTTTAATGTATTATTTCATGATTAGTTTTAGAAGTTCATTATTTATTAAATGCATTTTGCTTTTATATTTTTTAGACCGCCTGCTTATCTACTATAATTTTTGAATGCTGGATAAATATTATAGGGAATACGCATCAAGAGAAGCGATTTAGTTCTTGTAATCTCACGGTATGGGTCAGCGTCATGGTCAGCGCCCTCATGCCACTAACAAGAAAAGACAGCTGAAGTCACCCAGGGCAAAGCTTTGATATCACGAACGCCAAATGCGATTTAATTGGTGTACGAATAGTGACGAGTTTGTCTGATTGCGGAAAAAGTGGAAGATTGATTGACCGGAGAATTTCTTTGGCAGAGAGCTTATTCAATGTTTCATCTGGCTATCAGCTTAACCGGACTAAAATCCCATCGAAAATGTTTGACATACCTGGGGTCATATCTTGATTCTCGACAATATACTCCAATAAAGAGAAACATCCTCAGTGACGTACTATGACTTGCTGCAACAGCTCTAGAATCATGTAGTACACAGCATGCCACGATGTGCACATATCATATTTAAGTTGGTTTGGTCATTTATGATTTTGTCACGCGTCTTACGGTACTTGAAGTCAGTAATTTGATTCTATTTACAGTTATACTATCGAAGTAACATGTCCCCTTTTCAACACTTTATGTACTTAATTGCACAATAAATCTTTTTTCACTTAATATTATACATTCTAGAAACAGCCATTTTTCGCGTTGGGCCTCCTTGCTTTTTTTTCTACATAGCCATGTGTGTTACGTCCTATGGTTTCGTATGTTAGTGTAAATACTAAAGTAATTTATAAGGGAGCGAGCAGTAATTGGTGCAACATTTTATATAATCCAATATTACGTACATGTAAAATCCAAGTTAAATATACGATGCGTAAATTATACACAAGCCTTATAGTTATTAAAAAATAAAACCTCTCATCATAAATTGTAAATTTTCTTATGTAAATAAATTAGGTGTACATTTTGTTTTTTTATGATGCCCAAAATTAGAAATACTAAAACTGAAGATATCTACAAGCCACTTGTACCTGCAAGTATCTCTTTTCTTAGGCTACAGAATAAAATAAATTTTACATAAAATGCACCATACACCATAACTTTAAAAACAAACAACAATAATTCAATTAAACTTTAAAAAAGAAACATTAAAACAAACCAGCTTAAACAATAACTCCTAATTAAACAAATGAAAAAATAAAACCAGAGAACAACAAACCAGAAGACTATCTCTACCAGAAGACTTTATCTATAAATGCATATATATATACATATATATATATATATATATACACATTTATAGATAAATAGCAACGCTATTTTTTCTTCTTTCTTATATATAGCTCATATATTTTGTTTAAGAAGTTTTTCTCTTTTTGGAAAATTACTTTCTTTTGTGGAAATTAATTTGCAAACAAAACATCTCTTCAATATTCAAAACCCTCAACGTAAAATAAAAAAAAATAAAAATAAAAAAGCACCTAAAATTAACAGAGGTATACTAAAAAATAACATAAAATTAAATATGTACGTTTGTAAAAAAATAAACAAAGTCATAAATTTACCCTGTATTTTTAATACCTACATTAAAAAATGTTCAAAAAAGTCTTTTTATGAAAGAAGTTAAAATAATTTTTGTCACGTAGTTTCTTCGAACATAAATTCTTAAATTTCTCTTTTTCGAAATAAATGAGAAAATGTTAAAATATCTTTTCATAGAGATTTAACTCCAAGTTTAGCAAAATTTAAATAAAGTATTTTTTACTGCTGGATAATGTAATACAGGATTTTCCTATACTTTGATTTAAGAATTAATTATTGAAACGAATTATCGAATATTACGCAAATCTAGAAGAAGCCTATTCCTATTTTATCAGGAAAGCACGCGCATGTTTTTATTTAAGAAGCATTTCATACATAACATTTTTATAACTTTTTTTATATTTGTGATATTGCTTTAGTATCAGATATACGGAATTGAAAGTCTTAGAAAAGACGCATTTGTTTTTAAGTAGACTTTCAAATATTGGTATAATTGGATCTAAAACATCCTGGGATAAAACTGTATCATCGAGTTTGATAGGTTTTATTTTTCGCAAAATGTACGATAGCTCCATCAATTCTTATTGGATAGCTTTACAAATTTTACTAAATAATCTTGAGTAGCATTGTACTATTAACACTCTAGTAAGACTGTTGATAGTGTAAGAAAATCAAATCGCAAAAAAGTTATAGTTCAGAAAAGAATTTGTCTGAAATTCTTTTTCAGCCACACATGTGTCTGAATTTAAGACGCATCTATTTGCAGAGTGGATATAGATATTTTAAAATGGAATAACAATCAAACAATTTCAGCTATTAAAAGGAAGTTACGCTTCCTTATAGGTACCATGTGTCACAAACAGATAGCGCTCAGTGTCTCAAATTCTATGAATACTCAAATTAACGTAAAAAAATATTGGTCAAAGTTAATTTCTTTCTTTCTGTTTAACTGTTGAAACGCGAAAAAAGGAGGTTTGTATTTTTGAATTGTAAGGTTCTTTTGATCATTTTTAGAAATTGAGACAATACAGTGCCATCTGTTCGTGACATTTAATACTAGGATGATAAAAAATGATAAACTAATTCGTGAGATCACACATTGATTTCTTGTAAAAATAATAATCATATATTTCGTCGTTTGCTTAGTATTCCATTCTAAAATCCGTCAGTAATTTTAAGAACATCAAGTGAAAAAATAAAGTGAAAAAATAAAATGTTAGTTTCAAAAGTCAATAATTTTCAGCTTACAGGACACGTTAAAACTAAACTTACTGAGGAAATTGATAAAAGTTCCATGTTCATGGCGAATTAGGTTTATGCAATTAACTGAAGCTGCTAGGTTTTTAAAACGATCAATTATGTTACATCGGTTATTGTGCCCAAATTATAGCAGTTCAGCTCTGTGAGCAAAAAAGTTATAACTTAAATGAAATTCTATGGCAGTATTCTGTTGTATTGTGTACTGTGTGAAAACATTTTTGGATAGCAACATAGTACACATTGTTCAATAATGAATTCACTGCTATCCAAGATAATGACTGTGAGTAGGAGTCATTAACAGCAATCGTAATATGTAACGTGGATCATGTTAAAATAATGGTTATTGCAAATATGCGAATTGCAAAAAAGTCAAGTGAACTGCATTACTCATGTGAAACCGTATTACTACACAAAGACAAAATGGGAAACTCCATTCAGATTGTAGAATATGTTGGACGATGAGTCAAAACAGATTTTTCGCTGCAAACATGTGCAAAAATCGACTTTGCCTCAAAATACTCATGTCGACTTTTTACATATGTTCCTATCAAATTTCGCTAACAAATGCTTCATAAGAATAAATTAATATCAATTGCGAAAACATTTTCTATTGAGTTACGTATTAAGAATACATATAAAAAGAAGTAAGAGGATTATGAATAAAAATGCAATTTTCAAATCATTGCAGAAACATTGTAAGTAGTAATAATGCCGCTATAGAACTATTACAAAATACTCTGATTTTTTAAAGCATTTGAAATATTCTAAATGTAGAATTTAAAGCAAATAAAACACATATCTTTGTTTCATACTAAAGAAAAGGAAACCAATATCAGAAATCCTTTTTTTGAATATTTTTGTCCTTAAAATGGAATGCATAATATTTATATTAAAAATAAGTACTTTTGATGTCACACAATCCTTAAATTCTGAAACCACAAATATCTACTGATACTAAGACACATTTTGTTTGATTCTCATAGAAATATTTAAAAGTGCTTTTGCAGAAACGTAAATTATTTCTCATACTTCTTAGAGTTATCATGCATAGTTTTACTTTGAATATTTTTCAAACTTTAAAAGCAAGAAAATCCAGATGGCTGCAAAAATGTTCCTATATGGGTAATTGTTTCTTACATAAGCCATAAAAGATATTTTAAAATCATACTTGCTTTGTTCTTTACAGAAAATTTTATGCTGTTTTTATAAAAAAGAAAAACTTCCGTTTTATATTTTCGTCTTTCAATAGCGCTTTTATAAAAAAATATAATGTTCGTTTTCGGTCTTTACGAGCCTCATTTCTATTCATGAGAAAATATTTTAAAGAAAAAATTAGTATGGAAAATATATGTGTGAGTTTATTAGACATGACTTAAATTCACATTCTGCAAATCTTTCTAACAATAAACAATTTTTTTACTAAGCCTAATTTTATAAGTGGAAAATATTTCTCATAAGAATGTTTACATTTGGATTTCATAGCAATTTTTTTTTATGTTTGTGATATAACTATCATAAAATTAACTAATAAAATAGTAAAAAAAAATATGGGCAAAAATTTAAAAATGTGGATAATAACATTTCGACATAATTTTAGTTAACTTAGTTCAAGTTTGAGTGGATTCGGAAATAGAAGGGGTGGGAAACTAATTTTTGCATTACATTTATGACGATATCTCTGAAAATATTATACCTAAATTAAAATAAACGTATTTTTGAGTTCAGCTCTACGAGACGTTAATAATCTGTAAATATGTGGGTCAATAGCCCTTATCCCTTCTGCCAAATTTAAACTTTCCATGTGCCATAGTTTACGAGGAAAACAGCTACAATAGACGAACAGACAATCACACACGTGTGATTTTATAATGATTCAGTTTTCACTTTTTAGGTACGGAACCCTTAAAACTATTCACTTGCTGAAACCACACACTTTTTTAATTTAAAAATACTTGCTCTTGCGAACTCCCGATGTCTCCAAAATGCATACACTGTTTAACGGGTCATAACTTTCAGATTTCTTTTTTATTTTTAGTATGTAATAAATTGGAAATAACAAGTGAATCAGGATTAACTTTTGGTAAAAAGATAATATATTTTAAAGTGCTGCTGGAAGTTTTAAAATGTAGCAGAAGTACAAAGACAATATCGCAGGCAGTTTTAGGCATATCCACCTACGTGTATATCGTTCACCAGACCTGTCGCCACTGTACTTTTCTTATGGGGATACCCTAAAGATACAGTCTACACCAGAAAACCAATGAGATTGGAAGTATTAAAAGTCGCAATTGAGCAAGAATGCGCCACAACACCCGATGAAATGAAGTTTGTGATTCAATAATCCGTCGTTATCAGCAGTGTATTAAGCAGAACGATAATAATTTCGAACATCCGAAGTAGGAGAAAAAGTTATGTATAGTTGTAGATTCGTTTGCAATTTAAATGTTAATTATATGTGAATAAAAACTAAGGTTATAATCATTCAAATGGCTATACATTTTTTAGACACCCTGTAATACTGCACAAAACAGAGAATTTCATTTGCCAGATTTTAGCCTTTTTTAGCCTATTTAATTTGAAAATCTACTTTTGCACCATAATGCTTAAATTTTCATTTAGAAAATGTCAAATTATACTTAATATAACATTGAAATTATACATAACATAATCTTTTTATTAAAAAAAATTAAAATGTGACATTAACTTTAAAATAAACGATATTGAAATTTAAACTTATATAATAATTTTTCTCCACGTTTGTTCTTAATTAAACAATATATATTTCCATTTGTCTTCAATTTTTATCTTGCTCATATTAACCACGCACTTCAGATTAAAACAATAAAAATGGCTTTTTCGTAATTTTTAATGACTGTAAACTATTTTCTTTTCACTGTCATTTTCAATAAAATACTACGCTACTTCTCTTTCAATGATCTGCCATATAAATTTTATTTTCATGCTTAAGAATTGTAATTAATCTAACAATTAAATGAAAAAAGATTTATTTAAATTCTAAATGCATCAACTAATTGGCTTATAACTTTCGGAGCGAAAATTACCTATAAAAATCCTTATCAAGTATGGTTAATTCATCATTTAAAAAAAGAATAAAGATTCTAAAATTTAATTGGATGTTAGATTTTATTCTATCAAGTTATTTTCTATGCTTCTATCATTAGTTATATAACTTTAAATATATATAAAAGACTGATTATGAAAGAGAATTTAATAATGAAAGCGAGATACAGAGCACATAATTGAAGTTAAAAATGTATTAAAAAGGACACACATTAAGATGTAAAATACAGGGTGGCCATAATTGAACTACCCTATTTTAAAGTTGTGTACAGACAAAATTCTTGTTCAGAATGTTGTGAAATTCTGTGGAGGAGATAATAAAGGTATTGGAATTTGTTTGAGTGAAAAAAAATAATTCAAAATTTCTCCGACAGATGGCTTTTTTAACGAATTCCACATTTAGGATACATTTCCGATAGTTTACAATTTTTATTACAACCAAACATATTCCACATGGCGTTCATCATTTTTAGATACCACCTGGAATCGTAAGATAGCATGTTCATAAGTTAACTGCAGTAAGTTCTGGAAAATGTCGTGAAATGCTGTTTTTAAGATCAAGTAAAGTTAATAAATAAAATTTCTAAACCATCGAAAATTTATGCTAAATGTGTAATTCATTAAAAATGCTCTCTGGTGGCAAAATATCGAACTATTTGTTTCACTTAAGCAAATTCCCATCCATCTGTTATGTCTTTCACAAAATTGCACAGCTTTATGATCAATAATTTCGTTTGGAGACAACATATGTAGACAATAGGGTCGTACTCTGGTAGACAGTACTTGTGTAAACTGTACTTATGTAGACAGTACAACTTATGTAGCATGTATACAACTTATGTAGACTGTACTTCTGTAGACAGTAGGGTAATTAAATTAAGGGCACCCTATATATAATCTAATTATATAGGAAACAATATTTAAAAATTTCGCTTTTAAAATTAGTATCTTAAGTAAAATGATGTTCTACTAAATTAAATATTATTAAATACTGTTACAGATTTTTACATTTTAATGAAATTTCAGTCTTTCTTCTATGATCATAATCAAATTTCAAGAATAAAATATAACATACTGTTCGTTTTCGAAAGTCGCGACGATCTGGGACGATTCTACTTTCCAAAGGGATGTTTCTCTGAGATGGGCATTTTCCGGAGTTCTCGTCTGCGTTGTCACTAAGATTAGCGTTTTCTTGTTTGTTATTTTTTACTTCCGATCAAAGTTTAAAATTGTATTAATATCTCATTTTAATTCAAATTAAAACTTCTATATTCAGTGTTCAAATCGCTAGTTCAAGTAGAAATAAATCTTTCAGGAGTGGTAGTAAGAAAATTATACATAATGTCATTCAGTTTTGTGATCAAGAAGCAGAAAAAGGAGAATTAATTGTTCCGGTAGCTCATTCTACAAAACGCACCTATCAAATTGTCGGGGTTTCTATTAGCACTACAGTAGAGTCTCGATTATCCGAGTTAATGTGGACCAGACTCACCTCGGACAAGCAAAAAACTCGGATAAACCGGATTAACACAAATCGTAAACGACTAAGGAGATGAATTATAAATTTTCACTTAATTCATTCAATTTTATAGTACTAGTAACATTTATTCCGTTACTTTTAAGAAAAACGGGGAATGAAATTGTTTATTTGAAAGAGTGCTAAGATTTCTAAAAAATGTTTCTTACCGCTAAAACTTGCCAGTAACTTTTGCCTAATTCAATCGCCTAAATATAAACATTGACAACGATTAAATATAGCAAAATTTTGTATTAAATTTTAGAGTTAACAAAACCGTACAAATTCACAGCTATGTGATGCTATTAGTGATATGAAAATTGAAAGTGTAGACTTTTTTTTTGCTCAAAGTATTAAATAGTTTTTTTCAATCGAACTTATACCTTTGAAATAGATCATTTTCTTCTGATGGGCTGAAAGCTTCCATTATTATAAAACAGTCATTACAAATGAAGTGTTAGGGGAAGATGAAAGAGCAGCCGTAAAAAAGTTAGAACACTGATTTTCAGGTCAGAATGGGGAAAAAAATGGCCATATATATATTTTTTAATTATACCATTTGTTTTCCATTCCGACCAGAAAATCAGAGTTCTAACTTTTTACGACTGCTCTTTCATCATCACCTAGCACTTCATTTATAATGACTGTTTCATAATAATATGAGCCATCATTCCGTCTGAAGAAAATAACTCGGTTAAAGTGGAAACTTGGTTAAGCGGTACTCGGATAATCGGGACTCTATAAAAAAGTTCGCCGAGAATTTCAGCAGATGAGAACGATAACATTTAGAGGTATAATTTAACAAGTAAACTTTTTTAATATAATTTAGAAAATAATAATAGTTTTTTTTTCGCGAAAAGCAAAAATGTTGTATAACTTTTTAAATTTTTTAAGCGTTTTCGTTTTTAATAAATATTAACTACAAAAATGTTTTTATAAAGTCGATATTATTTCCCCAAAAGCGCATTCTTAAAAAATGCAGCTAAACAAACTCGGATCACCCCCATTTTGATAAAATCAAACCAGACCTCACGCATGCGCAATAGCGTGGAGGATTTTGCTATCCGAAAACAAATAGTATGGTATCTCTTTGTTTAAGTACACAATCAATCATCTTCTCCTTTGGGCGACAATAAATAAATCTAAGGTATATTCGTGAAATGTGTATAAAACATAGATGCATGCTACAGAAGCTTTGAAAGTTATATTCAATCTTAAGAAGTTCCATAGTGATGAAAAATACTTTATTATGTTCCTGTTTTAATGAATAAGCTTCTATACAAAAAATTGTACATTGTCAGAATTTAAATTATCTTTATTGAGTCATAAATCCAGGATTTAAAATATATGTTAACTCTTTTTTATTATGGTAGGTGACTGAAAATACAGATCGGTTATCTCTGAAACGGCTGATGATAGATACGTACTTCCCGTTACAAAAATGACAGAAATCAAGAATAGATTTAGGATATGGCATATGTTTTATAAAAGCCACATATTAAAATACTGAATTTAATTTTTATACAATCCTTGGGTCCTATAAGATATGTTTAGAAAGATGTCCTGTGTCTAAGAAATAAGATAAATCCCATTATTTTACGATTGAAATTTACCGAGTTATGATAATTTGAACTTTGCTATATTAAAAAATATATATTTGTTTTATATGGCTCTATCAAAAGTATACAAATTATGAAATTTATCAAAAAGACGGTGCAAAACGAAATAATAAAACTAATGAACATTTGCAACAAGAAACAATATACAAACAACTTCTTGCTCGCCGGAGGGTGGGAGGAGTCAAAAAGAGGTACCAAATAAAAATTAAAATTGAATCCTCACAAATTTTGCAAGATATGGGCAACCACCATACTAAGATAGTGAAAAAAATCAAATAGAGAAACTTTGGTTATATATATATATATATATATTAGATATATATATTAGTTATATTTTGAAATATAACTTAAAGGATTTCTATAATAAAATCCTATATAGGAATTCTATATTAAGCTCTACAGCTTATATTTAGAAAATGTAGTCATATGTCGAAGAAGGGCTTTGTAAAAATTCTATTTTTACGAACGAAAATTACCAAAATTTGATATTTTCTTTTATTCAATTTCAGTATTTTCCCGCAATAAAGCTCATCTTTCAGTTTTTTTGTGCCAGAACACTGAAATACTAAAATTCCACGAAATTCTAAGTATAAAAACTCTTTTACCACAAAAATTCGGAGTTTTTGTGGTAAAAGAATGAGATTTTTCAAGGATCTTCTTCGACGCAGGGCAACAGTTTTTTAAAAATAAATTATACGAAAAGGAGACTGCATAAAAAATTAAACTTCGTATTTTAATATCTATACAGCCCCTTTTGAAACAAAAGCGTGCTTTGAAAATATTTTGTAATGGGGGCATATTTCTATTATCAGCGGTTAAAAAGATAATCGAGGATACATCTATTTTGAATAAATTTAATTAGGTTATTCAAAATAGATTTCTGCTAGGTACACACGAAATATAATTCTTTTGTATCTGCAAGTACATCATCTTTAAGCGTGTATTTAAAAAGGACAAAAAATCAGAACGAAATCTGGTAATTTGGTTTCCAGCACTTTTTGCTTCAAATTAACAAGTTGCACAGTCGCCCATGAAATATTAAGAGCGATGAATACATAATAAACTTTGAATTGTCACAGAAAAAGCCATTTGGCTAAAAAGTAAACTTTATTTCAATTTATGTTTTAAAAAATGGTAAGCTTGGGAGTCGCCTTTCATACTAAAATTGTACTGCATTCTGAGAATTTCATTGCGAAAACATAACTTTGGCATAATATTTGACTTTTCCGATTAATTTTACTTTAGAATACCAAACATGAAGTCGTTCTGTCCGGTTGTTTTACGAATCATAAAGGTTAGAATCTTGAAACTTCTAATGTTAAATTCATGTAAATTCATGTAATCTTGCAAAGCAGACTGCAGTGAGAGTAGTTTTTTAAGCGTAACTAAAAAACTACTTAGCGGAATGATCCAATCGAGCTCGCCGGCCTAATCATTCGGAGTTTTCCGTGGTTTTCTTCGAACCTTGGATTTCCTTGCGTAAATACGGCTTAGGTTCCCTTAGAAAGATCCCCACGGAGGGCACCCCCCCCCTCTACGGGCCCATATCCCCAGAGTAGATAATTAGCCGTCATAAACAGCACCAACACTTATCGGAATGAGCGGTAATTTTGGATTCGCTTAACTGAAACTGATAGAAATTGACTTCTGTTAAAAAATTATGGGTTACAATTCGAATTAAAAAAAAAAATGAATGTAAAATGATAGGGTGAAACTCCCAGTAACTGACCCCTTAAGGATCATTTATTGTTCAAATCACTATTATAAAGTTTTGAATCTATTTTATTCTTATCTTTATTTTTAAAAGTTTAGTAGAGATATTTTAAAAAACTTTTATTGATAAAATTTTCAAAAATTATAATTTTTATTACTAAAAATATTTTTTTGTTTATAAATATGGCAAATAACTCCAGTAATTGACACCATCCCTATTTTTAAAAACCAATAGCTCAAACATAAGCTACAGCAGTTAAGACATATAATTTACCACTAAAGGGCACACTTTGCAGAATTTTACAAGAAAATGCTTATTTGAGTTTGATTTTTGCTAAAATTTCAGTTATTGGTTATGAGTCGACAATTGGGGGTTTCACCCCCATATATTTTCAAAATTAATAAAAAAAATGAATTTGTTAAAAGATATCGATTTCTAGCAGTTTCAAATATTCGAATTGAAAATTACAGATTTCCACCAAGCAATTTTTGAGTTATGTTTAAAGAAACTACCTATTAAATGAACTGTTTTGCAATAATTACAATCAATTTAAGATTAGGAGTTCAAAATTTAACCTTCTTTAAATTAAGTAAGGGAATTTCTTTAAATTAAACCAACCTTCATAATTCCTAAACTAGTTGACCAAATGACTACCCGTTTCCTATCCTAAGGTAAAATTTGCTGAAAAAATTCAAACATGATATCAAAAATATGTGTTGGTATGGAAAATTAAGTTTGTAACGATTTCTGTATGAAGGGGACCCCGTAAGCTAATGTTTTTAAAAAAGGAATTTAAAGAGCAGATGATTTCCATTTGAATGGCTATTTCCGTTTTTATCTGAGACAATTTTTCTGATAAAAAATATATTGGATATTCCTTTTTCTGTGGCCCAAAATATTGCTGTGTCCAGTACAGAAATGCTGGCAACCAGCAGATTTTTCAGCGATTTTCCTTGTTTTTGTCCATGCTGGGTGTCTCAACGGTTTTTTTTCTGTTCTATAATAAGTTACATCAAAATAAAAATATTAAATCTGCTACAAAAGGACGGAAAAGTTCTTATATTTATGCAATTCTAAATCATTATACTGTTAATTTAACGCTCTTCGAATTCTTATTCAAATTCAAACCTTTTGTTCAAACTATGTTTAAAAATCAATAGTTATTTTCACGTTTCTATATTCGATGACTTTGTTATTGCTAGACAGTGATAATGCAGTATCTCTCAAGTTTCATTTAAAATAGCTTAAACAACTTTTGCCATTTAAAGTTTTAGAGTACTACTTTTTAATCTTACTTGTTGTCGAATTTTATCTCAAAGTTCATAAAAAGTATATTTCTGGCTGCTGATTTTATTTCTGCTTGCTTTAAATTTTCCTTCCAGCTTAAAAATGTATTTTTGCATAATAAACGCTCTTAATGTAAGTCATATTGTGTTTTATATACTTTAAGTTTATTATTATATCATTTTTAAAATACTTTTTATTTTCGAATGCTTTAGATATCTCAAAGGTGAAATAATTATAGTAAATAAATGTATTTCTCAAACATTCTAACTCATTTGATAATTTGCACATTTTAAACTCAGTTCATAAGCATTGTCTATCCTTTAATAACTGCATGATTAATCAATAAATTATTAACTTTTGTATAAGCTATAAAAACAAATAATAAGCAACATTAAGAAATGAGTTCGTTACCTGGATAAAGTATACGTAACTTCAACACATATACTATTGTACTAATTACTTGTGCAATAATAGGATGTAATGATATTCAGAATAAATATGAAAAAAAAAAAGATTAAAAATATACGATATTAAAAAATACTTCTTTTTAAAATAGAGGATATCTATGTTACTTCCTTTAATTTAAATAAAAAAATAATCGATGTTTTATTATTCAGTGGGGTGAGTAACAGCACCAGTTTCTCTTATTGCAGCCATTTTGGATTCCAGAAGACGGAAATAGTGAGTAGTTAAAGTTGGAAAATTGTTTTGGAAGCAAAAATGTGTAATTTTTTTCTGCATTATTTTATTAGCTTATAAAAGACGACAAATGTTTTCTTTTAACTTCAACACCTAGTTTATCTTTTTTCTATAGTACTAAATGCGATATCAAATAATCACCTATCAAGGTAAAATTTTAAAGAGCCCACTTTTTAAAAATCAACCAGTGTTGTAGCTTGCGCAAAGTAATTCTTTTCTATTAAGCCCTTCTAGGTAAATTTCAATAATTTTGTTCGTCTTTTCTATATTAATTCATCATCATACTTAGGAATTTACACTTAGTAGTAGGTTTTCTCGAACAGAAAAAAATATTGTTGGGGTTCCTTTTTAATCCTTTCTGTCCAAGGAAATAGCATCCTTTACTTGCAACACTTCAATGATTCTTCAATAGTACTCTTCAAATTATCCTTTGTCTTTCTGTCGGGCTTTAGTGCATAATAACATTTGACAGGCGTTCTTTTTTCATTCTGAAAACCTTTCCATACCATCTAAGCTCGATCGCCTGTTAAACATTCTGCCTTTGTTTTCCATGAGTTATGATAATCTTGAATTTTTAACTTTTTTCAACTTTTATGTTCTTGCTGATCTTCGCCACAAGTCCATTTCTATAGACATAAGTTACTTTTGTTTGAGAGAAACTTAAGGCCCATGTCTCTGAACCATATAGTATAAGGCTTTACATGGTTGCAATCTTGTTGATAATTCGCAGTTGCATTTAGTTTAATTTTGAGGAAATATTACTAATCCACAAAATAGAATGCAACATTTCAAATGCTTTGACCTGATCAATCGTGATAAATAATATATCCGATGCGTTTCACTTTCTCAGCAGTTTTTATATTTTATAATCCAATAACGTATCAGCTTTCATACTTGTTGTTAAGCGATGAGATTCACTCAAATTTATATTTAATCCCAATTCATGAAAAATGTATCTTACTTTGCGAGACATGTACAACGAGCCTTCTGCATCATCTTCAATGATGATTTTACCGTTCGAGAATAATAAGTGATGGGTGTATTTATTATTATTAAATTTCTAGCCAATTTTATGGCATTTCCTCGCCCATTCTCTGGGGCAGATTTGAATACATATATTCTAAATAAAGTTAATGAGAGAAAGAAATCTTGAAAAAAAGCCTTTATTAATGATGACATGTTGTTTTAACTATACACATTTTCAGCAATAAATTACTTTAAAAATATTGATCACCTTTTCATTTAAATTTACTATTTTAAGTTACTTCCAAAGCAAATTTCTCGGTACTCTGTAATAAGTTTTTCAAAGATCTAAAAATATAAGTTCTATTATTCTTCCCTTATTTTTCCATGTTTACAGAATCTGTTTGTGGACAAAAGTGTAGTCTATGCAAGATTTACCAGCTGAAAATTCACTTTGCTCTTCTATTTCTTCATATTTGTCTTCTAATCTTTTTCTGGAGATTTTTCCAAATATTTTTATTACTGCACTTTTAACATATATTTCTCTGTAGCTGCTGCAATTTTGTTTAATTTTTTTTAAAATTAGTAATATATCTTTTCTTTAATTCTTGTGGTATTAGATCTCATTCCAAGATCCCACTTTACAATTGAGTAAGCATCCTTACAATGCTCTTACCACCATATTTTAGCGATACAATATTTATTCCACCAGATCCGGGTTATCTTCCAATTTTGCACTCACGAAAGGCTTTTCGACCTCTTCATTTGTGATTTTAAATTCAACATTCCCGATGTTCAAATTTATCTGAATCTTTAAATTCACCCCTGTTCTCTTTAAGGAGTTCCTCAGATTATGCTCTCCAAGCATTAATCTTAATCTTTTCGCGTTTCGTTTAATGATAATTATATTAGTTCTCATTTTCTTAAAAATCTTCCAGGCTTCTAATACTTTTTAAATCCTAGTTGACCATTTATGCTAGCAAAAACTTTATCGCATTCTTGATTTTTGCATGGACTAATTACTTTGAATATATCTTTTCGTTTTTTTGTATATCTCTAAAATAATATAATCTTTTTTGTTTCACAAGTTTAAAAATATTTTTTTTTCTTGAAATCTTTAGGGAATCTCTCGATTTTGCTAGTATTTACTGTTGCCTTTATTTTTACTCCTTGTATCCAAAATCTCAAGAGCAACAGCGGTAACAATTTGTTTAAGATGGTTATATAGACACTCTGCCGTAATTTCAAATTATACAGCCAGTCTATCTCCCATACTTTTATCATATATACTTTTGATGCGCTCTCATCTTTCTGTAGTTATATTCTAAATGCTGGTAACAGTATTTAGCTTTTGTTTGTTCCCTACATATTTTTGCTTTACCAAGGTTCATTGTGTCACGCAAGACCACTCGGCCGCCGACAAGGTGAAGACACCAACGGTGGGATTTTATTGTAAAATTTTCAATAATAATGTGTGAGAATACAGCTTAATGATATCACTTTCATGTATTTAAGTTTTATTTATGTATTTAATTTTTAAAATGAATGTTGCAAATGTAATTTAGCGAAATATTTCAATACTCATATAGTATTAGAACATTCGGCTGAATATAAAAGTCCGACATTTCTTATATTTAATGTTTATGAAGCACTTAAAAGCTTTTTACAAATTGTATAATCAAAAATATTGGTGGAGGTTCAGAACATTAGTGTCTGCAGCTTATATTTGGAAGAATCTTTTTAAATTGTCATAGTGTAGAATGTAGTGTAGTTACTCATGAAAAATATTTTCATTTTATATAAAGCTTATGAGCTAGAATGTTGGGGGAAATCTTTGGATATTAAATAGTACCTATATGTTAGGTTAGAAATATTTCCACATTATTATATATTTCCACATTATTTATGTAAAAACGTAAACATATTTTAAAACAGTGGTTTTTTGACGTGTGTTATCTCATGGTGATTTTTTGTTTTTTAAAATTTTAATATAAGTTTTTTTTACTATACAGGGTAAATTAAAAATTTTAGACAATGACTCTTGGTACAAAAACAGCCAGCCGTAGAGGGCATTGGTGCTCTTACATCTAGAGCCATTTGCTTTGTTTCAAGGAAACCATTTCATTTAACATAATTTCCTATGTGAGTATGTCCGATACATCCAATAAGAAATACGTAGTATAAGCATCCGTTCACATTAATATAATAATTTTAAAAGTCGGTAATAGCTCAGTATCTCTAAATTAAACAAAAATTGGCCTTACATTCAAAGATCTCCTTTACTTGTTATTGTTAAATTTTTGCTAGGTAGATTTCATTACAAAAGTAAAAAAGCTACCTATTGCAACCGTCCGGAGGAAAGCACTTCCGGAAAATTTTGGTACGTTTACACCGATCATGACCCCCAGACTTCAAAACCAACCTCAGTTTAAGTGTGGCTTATATATCTGATTTTTGTCATGCGATAACTCTCGTATTTATTAACCGATTTGGATGAAATTAATTGTATGCATAGTACATACCAATGCCTCAACCGAGTTCGTTGTTCAGCTTCATCTGCCATCTTGTCTCAAAATAGCGGCCATTAAAAAAAAATTAAATTTAAAAAGTGGTACGAATAAATTAAAAGCTGAAAAATATTTTTCTTCTGAAGAGTTTGACCTTAATACAACCTTATACATTCTGGAGTATATTTTGTTTCGTCTTTATCTTAAAAAATGGCTGAGATATAGCAGTTTGCATTTCTAGGGTGGCTGAGATTTTGAAACATATATATATATATATATATATATATATATATATAGTGGTCCAAAGCGTACAGCCCGCGAAATTCATCACATACTGTTCAAATTTATGATCATATATCTGGCCCAACTTTGTCATTTTTTAAAACAGATAATATCAAGACTAAGAACAAAGACGATAGCAAACAATTCACGTTAAAAATATGCGCAATAAACACATGAATTTAGATATGTATATGAAAACATAACAACTTATCTTAGTTTTAAAGTGTTCTGCTACGTTTAGTCGGAAAATATTAGATCAAAACAGATAATTTTAGTTTTTTTTTAAATGGTCTGAAAACAGCACGTGGAAGGTGGGTGCTTCTTCTAATCATAAATGACGCCATTCTCATGAGTAGGATTTCAGCGGTAGATAGCATCTCTCTCTATGTAATCTCTATGTAATTGTAAAGCGGCCCATTTAAAGCGGCGCGGCGTTCCAAATATGGCTATTCTCAACTATTACTTAATTATCGTTTTAAAATAATTTATTAAACCATACATATCTCTTGCTAATATTTTAAACTAATTTATAATTTATTTAAGTTCAATAAATATACATTTAAAATGAGGAATCTTAATAACAATACGGTCAAAGAATGCCATAAGTTATAATATTTAGGAAAATAAATTCCGTGGTCTGATAAGTACGACAATAAACATTTTATTTTTCTTTGAAAAACTCAACGAGTGACGATACTTTGAATTTTATGAAAATTCGAAACTTTCAGGCACTAAAACGTTTTGACAATTTTTTAATGCGAAAAACTCCGAAATGTCATAAATTTCAAATTATCATAACTCCGTAAGTTTTGGTCGTATAAGAACAGAATTTTTACTGTTTCACTTGTGAGAACATGACACAAATGTTTCTAACTATAACTTAAAGCACACAGGGATCGTATAGTTTTTTTAAGTGTACTTTTTTTAAAGTTAATGTTCGATTTATTTCATCCACATAATTTTAAATCTTACTTTATTTTGAACCTATTTGCAATTTACGTTGACTACATTCCTCCAAAAGTAAACAATTAAAGCCCTTTTCAGTCTTTTTATGAGGCCCAGTATACTTGTCCGGGCAGATTTCATATGAGAAATTCAAATAAAGTGTCAAAAATGGGTGTTACTACTCAAACATGAAAAATGATAGAATTTTTAATATGTAGAGAAATCCCGAAACAGAATTTAATAAAGATATTTAACTGTAGATATTTTAACTAGTCGGTTAGGACCTATATTTTTTACACGGTTATTTGCAGCAGAAATGGGAGGAGGGGATATTTTTTTCAAGAACTATTCTATCAAACTCTTAATACTACAAGTAACATTAAAACAAAATTCAAATAATTCATAAATTTGAAATTGTATGAGCTTAAGCAAAGACGTCTCCTTTACATGACATTGACAAGACATTTTTGTGTGTGTGTGTGTTTGGCGGGGGGGAGGGGTGCGAGGTTTGCCTAATATTAAAACAATTCGCCAAGAATGACTTAAAAAGTACAGGGAACTTCGTTCAAATTTTCACAGGATGAATACAGATTGAGACAATGACAATTATAACTATTAAAAAACACAACACGGTAGCATACAAAAACGGATTTCACATTCACATTGCATTAATAGTTACTTTCATTACTTTAAAACTATAAATAATGAAAATTTTGAGGATTTTCATTACCAATTTATCAAATCAAAAATTTAATAACTTTGTTTATCTTATCTTTTAGAAGATTACATTAACAATTAAAAACCATAAACGACTAAGCAGCATAATTACTCACTAATATAGTAAATTATCATGGGAATAGAAACAAATCGTCTATATAATTAGCTTTATTAAAATGTAATTACTGTTTTCACCGTAATGAGGTCAAATGTTGTTGGGATAAACAACAACGTTGCAATAATTGTTGAAGGCTTATTTATTCATTTATTAAGACTTGAGGGTAAAACCTTAATTTGGGGATATGTGTATTCAAAATAGAAAAAGCATATAGATGAATATATTTAAATTAAACAAGTAAGTTTTATATTGTTAACACTAAATTTTAAATAAAATAATCGTAAAAAGAAAAAAAAGGGAAGTTGGATTTTTCTCATACAAAGGTGCATAGTGATATCACAGAATTATTTCTTAAATGTAATTGCAATTAAAAATATGATATAATAAGAATGATGAAATAGAAATACTCTTTTACAAACATAAAGACTGATTGCAATTTATTAAGTGGGTCTTAATGGCGACGTGGCCAACGGGTTAAGGATAGTATCAGTGACATTTGAGGTATGGTTCAAAAGGATCAATCTAAAAAGAGCAATATATTGTTGTGAGCATTTATTTATATACAGGGTGTATCAGGACTGACCGTTCGAATTTGGTGGAGAGGTAGAAAAATAGCAAATCTCAAATAGGAAATCATGGGCCAAACGAAGCCATGACGGTGCTTGTATAAACACTATCTACAGGGCGCTGTGTATCCACAACTTCTGATGACGCGCAAATCTCTCTGGCAACTCCAACTGGTCGTCTTTCGACAAGGTGACTTTGTAGAAGTAACATGAATTATTATACGATAAATTAATATGCAGATATGCATCTAATTTACGGTTTAATAGGGGATAGATGTCAGAGAGCTTCGCAAATATTTGCAGAACGCTACTCCAACCGGCGCAAATCTCAGCATCTAATGTTTGCATGTGTTAATCAACAACTGAAAAGGAATGCAAACGGGCCCACTGTTGAGTGCGAAACACCTTGCGAGGAATACCTCGTGTGCTGAAACTTAGCTGTTCTTCGACAGCCTGTAACATAGCTTCCTCGATGTGTCGATTGGTAACCTCTTATATCATGACAGGTACCGGTAACCGATCGAGTTTTGCGTAGTTAATTATGAACACGTGCAAACATCTGATACTGAGGTTTGCGGCTGTTGAGATTGGGTATTGAATACATTTGCGCAACTTACCTAACGCTTTTCCCTGCCGCACCGTAAGTTAGATGCATATATGTATATTCATTTAACGTATAATGATTCATGTTACTTCTGCAACGTCACCTTGTTGAATGACGACCGGTTGGACTTGTCAGAAAGCTTTGCGAGTGATCAGAAGTTGTGGATACCCAGCGCCCTCTAGAACGTCGTGGGCTCGTTTGCACCCATACTTTCTTATGGGAGATTTGCTATTTTCTACCTCTCCATCAAATTTAGACGCTTAATTCTGATATACCCTGTATATAAAATAATGTGCAAAACAATATATTCCTGTTTTCAGATCTATCATTTTGAACAATACCTCGAATGTCACTGATTCTATTCTTAATCCCGTGCCCACGTTGCCATCGAGACCCATCGTGAACATCGTGAAATATCCTACTTTGGGTTATTTTCAAATTAGGTCTTTTGGGGGTTTTTTGGATGTTTTTCAAATGAAAGAAATATTGGAAGACTTACTTGTTCCTGAAATAAACGAGATCTTCCAGCATTGTTGTTTGTTTTTTGGTATCCTTGGAAGTTATTAAGAAGTTTCGCTGCTTCTCGACACATATCCATCCACATCTGAAATTGTGTATGTTTGTACAATGTGTACTGAACACACGCAGATATATGAGTACGTGAGTGTCAAAATTCGCCTTATCCGAAATTTACAAAATCGCGTTTTCTTTTTCTATCTATACTATTGGTGAACCTTCATAAAAAAAAATACTACAATTTGAAAAAAAAAAAAACCCACCTAATTTTATCGTGTATTTCTGGCATTGTAAAAATCTTGGTTTACAATGAACATGTTACATATGAACATAATGAACATGAACAATACATATTACGCAAACAGAGGTTTTTCGCGATTTCCCAAAAATTGATTTTCTGTATAAGGCGACTTTTGAAACTCACCTTCTCATATATAAATATACGAGTTGGAGAGGTGCATCTACCAAAGTGTTTAAAAAAATGAAATGCCCCCATGATAGTAGAAAGATTATGAATACATACGGTTTATATAAAATATATATTATCTAAATTAAATTTTGCAAAAAAAATATGAAATTTAACCTGTGAATTGCATAACAGAATTCGCTATCTAGAAGCTTCTAATATGCGAATCCAAAATTAAAGCACACTCTACAATGCATATAATCGGTTATACTTTAAAAGTACTTGCAATGCAATCTGTTTTACAACAATTACAAATAAATTTAACATTAGAATTTCCAAACTTTAAACCTTTACAAGTCCTAATTTACTTGACTGAATGGTTTCCCGTTTGGTAGCCTAAAGTAAATTTTATCGAAAAAGTCTAAATATGAAGTGAAAATTGGATGTTCTCACGGAAAATGTCGGAGTTTGGTACAATTTTCTTACACCACTGTACAGCAATTTCCGTATTATGCAAAAGACAACCCCTAATCATTTTTTAGCATGAATTGAAAAAAGACCATTTTCAGTCGAATGGCTATTTCCGTTTCTATTCTGTGAAAATTTAGAGATTAAAGCGTATAAAGTGTTCGCTCTTTTTTTTCTAGCCAATTGTACGTGATGTATAGAAATGAAATATCCATAATAAAAAAGTATACATATTGTAAAAAAATTACATGATAAGAGTGCATGCAAGGTAAATTATTTATAAACATTTTAATCTTACAATCTATTTTTAAATTTAAATATTAATGCAATGCAACATCTTTTTATGCACAGAATTGTTTACTATTATAATTGTCTAGTTAATAATTTTTAGCTAAAGTTTATTAGTTCCGGTATAGTAAGCATTAGAAGATATAAGTGTCAGTATGTAGATAAAATAAATAGTCAATTAATACAGAAGATCTTTTAACTTTGTGATTGAGAGGGATTAATTTTTCACGGAGATAAAACAATCGATCTCAAAAGCTTAAAAGTTTGCAAGAAATAAATTGAAGTCTTAAAATGTTAGAAAAGTCTAGAACAAATCTAAATAGTTTAAAACTTTAAGTAATTGCAGCTATTTAATTAAATAAAAATACAGATGGCTTATAAAATTTATTTGGAAGGGTGGAATAATTGCACAGATAGCATATTTCTGAGCTGTTTATAAAACATAAAATGAGTAAATGCAACTCAATTTTAATTGATTTGTGGTTTACAAGTACATATTTTCAAGCCTGTTTTCGAACCGTGTTTGCCATTTTGGACGA
Organism: Maratus speciosus; assembly: GCA_963932465.1. Taxonomy (NCBI): domain Eukaryota; kingdom Metazoa; phylum Arthropoda; class Arachnida; order Araneae; family Salticidae; genus Maratus; species Maratus speciosus. The sequence continues at coordinate 437,518,027 of OZ010788.1, forward strand.
AATTTTCATGGTTCGTAATTATTACAATGGAATTTTTCACTTAAAAAAGATGAAAAGAAAAACAGATCGTAGGTGAGATTTTATAAAGAAAACTATTGCATAATTACGATGTAATTCACTCGAAAGAAACTTTGAGTATTTCGAAATATTTCTAGCTATATTCAGGCAAATGAACAAAAAATCGGGCTGTTTACTAACAAGAAAACCACTTTGGATGTAATTCGCACCTAGCATGAGGCCTAGTGCATTCTATAGAGCCCTTTAGGCCAAATCAGAGAAGAGAAGCGATAAAATTTGTCCGCAAAAATCGTATTTATTGATTTTAGATCAGGATGACTTTCTGGAAATGCAATATTTGAGGCCACACATCAGACTATTAACATAGAAGGTTTTTTGAAAAAAAAAAGTGCTTTAAAAATACAAATTAGTTAATGATAAGAATAAAATACAGAAAAAAGATTAAAAATTTCTTCAAGAACCTACGAATTTTATTTTGAAATAATGAGACATTATAATTACATTTTTAGGGCACGAAATAAGCCTTATTCATTTCCGTAGATTTTTAGTCGGCAACCATTGCCGAATTTCATAGCCTTCTACTATGTGTGTACCGTCTGTGTATATTTTGTGTGTGGTCTTCTACTGTGAGTAGTGGTTTGGATTAGAATTACCATATTTGACCACTTAACTCGCTTTTGGTATGAAATTTACAAATAAAAATTCACGAATTTAAAATAAAGCCTATGCAAGAATGCATATAGTATGATTTTTACAGGCAAATTTTATCGGTTTTGTAATTTTTACCTATAGTCTAAAAAAAGGACCAGATTTCAATACTAGAAGCGATCTTCAACAAAAGTTGTTACCTTGTAAGTCGCATGTATATCTTATTTGTGTACTATTGATCGCATTATATACGAATATGGAAAATATACACTTTCTACCAGGCGTATTTCGACTGATTTTTTTTTTTTTTATATCATGTAAATCAGTGTGTTTCTGGGAATTTTTGAGCAATTTGTGAAGCAACTGGATGAAGGTGAGTTAACATAAAATTACATTCGAAAATATGGAAAAAGATGTTATACACATGAAAAAAATAATAGCAGAAAAGGTAAGAACCATTCCTTCTTTGTTAGAAGGTTCTAGGGAAAAATACCGAGATGTTTTCGTCGTCATGTACGACAAAGTGGCATTACCAGATTTGAATTTGTTGTATTTACTGAAAGGAAAAGTTTATTGGAAGAAGTATCGCACTATGAAACTTTTTAATGGGACCAACAACGTAAAATGGTTATTATCTTAACCCTCTGCCATCTCCCAATCAATTAATCATACTTCAATTTTTTTAAGAATTCCAATTGTTTCATTAAAGCGAGATTTATTGAATATTATACGGAACCTCTGTAGAATGAATCATTTTGTTAAATGAAAAAAATTTCTTTAATGCTGCTTAAATTATTTTTTGAAACATCAGTATTATCCATCAGATATAACTTGAAATGCCTCTTTTTTTATAAAGTTTCTCCATATTATGAAAAGTATGTTTATCTAGATTTAGTAGTTTTGTTCCAAAAACCTCAGCAAAAGTTTATGTAATCGCCGAGACGAGAAGTCATAAATTATTTCTCTGAGCTTTCTGTTCCAAACTTTCTGTGGTCATCAACAAAAGGGTAGCCTCGACAAAAGAAAGGGGAGGTCATAAACATGTCAGGAAGTCTCCTTCCTGGTACTTCTGTCTCTTGCAATAGCGGTAGCAGATTTACCACATCAAAGAAGCCGAAAGCGCAAAATTCTGTCACATCGCACATTAAGTATATATTTGTATTTATATGTTTATTTATAGACAAATATGCATGCGTAAAAGACATATAATACTAAAGGTACAAAAGATATATATGTGCAAGACAAATGAGGTATAATGCTCGTCAAGATATTAATCAGTACAACAAAAATGCTTAAAAAGCGCGTTCAAATTTTAATTATTAATAAATATTTTACATACATTTATATTTAATAATTAACCTATATTTTAGATTCAGTAATAACATACATCTTAGAAAATGTGTCACATGATGTTACGAAATTAACTTACGCTATTTGTGTAAGTTCAGTACTTTAAACTAAAGTATTATTTAAAGTCGTTTACAATTTTTAACTTAGCAGAACAAACATATTACAAATATAACTTCTGTTTAAAATTAAGTTGAACTATAATTCCAGGAAAATCCAAAAATATCGCTTTTAGATTGCAGATAAAACCATAAGATTAGATACTTGAATCATTTTTATGACTGAGATTTACGAAATTCGCAGAATAAAGGCCAGTTATTTTAAAGTGTTTGAAGCCAAACTATTGATAAATAGAATCCTTTACAGAAATTGCTCATTAACCTTTCAAGTATGGTTAAAAATAGTTTTAAACTTTCAAATTACTAAAACGCAACTATTTCCTGTAATTAGCGAAATAGAACTTTTTTAATTTATGGAATCATGGCACTTGCCTTAATTTTAAAAGAGGTTTCGGTAATAAGTTTTAGGGTAAATCAGTAAAACAGAGAAATGTATTTAACGCATGTATTAGATTTAATTTCAAAATGTTGGGTAAAATTTGTTTTGTGTTGAGATAATTGTAATTAGCAATTAGTTAAGTTCTGTTTTTTATTTACATTCATTTGAAGAATTTCAAATAAATGTTTTGCTTAATTTGGTACTTTTAAGCAGCATGAAAAACGCAATCTGAAAAGAAAAAAATCCGCTCAACTTAGTAGTGGATTTTTTAACAGTAGTTAAGAATATCAATGAATTAAATAACTGTGAATAAAATAGAATTTTTATTAAATTCACATCAGTGCTATATTTAATATTTATAGTGAATAAGTTATATAATGAATATACAATAATATAATCAATTTACATCCATTATTTCATCATGAAGTAAAATTCAGCAGTATTATAAATCTTTTTCTCAGAATGTTTAATTGTACAAAGATTTTCAAGGACAGGCTATTAAAAAAACCATATTGCTAAAAATTTGCTTCAAACTGTCCAGCCATTCGACCGTTTTTATAGAAAACAGTTACATAACCATAATTTAACTTTATTCTGATCTTAAAATGTTCAATAACACTGTCAGGAACATTTAATAATATGGTTAAACAATCGTTATCTTTGACAACAGTCGAATGACTAGACAGTTTACTGTAGATTTTTAAAAGTGTATCGTTTATGGATTTTTCTCGAATATTGTTAATTTATAATAACTTGTTGTATATACGTTGAGCAATAAGAATGCCTATCTTACTTACTAGGCTTAAGTGACCGAAACCTGTAGGGTTTCTCAAAAATATAGCGACAAATTTTTAGGCGAGGTAAGACTCATCATAAGGAGTGAGAATTGCATAGAACCCATGACCGGAAACGTCAAGGGAAAGTGGTGGCACGCCCAGAAAGAGGAATTACATAAAACTACAAAACATGTCTTGTTGAGTACATTTTTGTTGTTTTAAGCAAAATTTTAAGTAAAAATTCGGTTCTGTTGCTTGGACAAAAAAAATATTGTTGACACTGTTAGAAAGTTTTAACAGAATTTTATCAACTTTACTTGAATTAACAAAGTCCGTTTTTTTTTTAATTTTACAATAATTTCGTAATTTAAATTTGTAATTTCAGCAAAATTTTGTTGTTTTTGCAAAATTTAAATTGTTTTGTAGTAGCCATAACTCTCTCACGTATTTTGGTTTATATGACTTGTATAGCCATCTAATTAAATGATTAACATAATTTTTGGATAATTAAAACTTTTTAAATTGGGACGGACTGAGGTAGTTTTAAAAATCCCCCTCTCCCATTTATTTTTCTTGATTTTTTATTAGAAATTGAGCATTTAGATTTTAAATAGTTCGGAATATTTAGCAGGTAATTTATCCTTTGCGTCACCTGGGTCCACATATATAGACCTCTATTATTTTCCTCATAAAAACTAAAAAAAATGATTTTTCTACATTTTGACTACGTTTCTTAATAGCTGAATGTTTTTTGCTCTTAAAGCAAACCAATAAATGACAATATCTATGCTAATTTGCTCATAAAATAGATGTTATTTTCATCAGAGTTTGCAAAATACCTTCAAGGCAATGTGGCCAGAGAATTGAGAAATTTTCATAATTATTTAACTTTAATCCTTTACGATAAAATGTTTTGAGAATTTGAATATCATTCACTTGTTTAAAGGCCTTAAATTTGTGATTGTTTGAATTTAGGTTAGTGATAATCAAATTGGTATTTTAAGGGTATTTGTAATTTTAGATCCCTATTTGTGAACCTAAATTCTTAGTCCCCAAAAGTATCAATTTCCAAAAGGTTCTTTTTTCTGTCATCTGTGATGTCATTTTGTTTGTTTAAGCTTCGGGAACGGAGAGGATAAATCAAAGTAATATGTGTACTGTACATAGTCAATTCCTTGTTGAGGTCTTAATTTTAAAAAAAAAGAAGAAATAATACAAGTCAAAGATATTTTTTTAGGAAATAAAGTATTTGCCGTATTAAAAAAAACTACGTTAGTCTGAAATATTTTATTACTGTACGTATTTTTTTTATATTCTAGCTGGGCTTTGCCCATCTAGACGGGAGTTCTAGACGCGAGTCCTTCGGCTGCGTGTTTCCGTGCACCTTCAAAGAAATCACTTCATATTTATAAAGTCCTACAAAATACCCTTACAATTCGGTAAAATAATTCTCAAGAAATTAGATTAATCCCAAAGAATCACGAAATCTTCATGCAAAACAGAAAAACAAAATCTTAAATCACCGATTTATGCGAGCTATTTTATAAATTTTTGCGGAATTTTTTTTCGACTCACAGTCTTTTCTGAAGAAAAAAAAATGTCTAGAATTTTTAACGATAATTTCCGGAATAAAAAAAAATATTTTACCGGATTCCGCCGATTTCTTTTTCGAAAATCGCGTTTAAATCTGTATTTAGTTTTAAAATTCGGTATCGTCTGAAAGAGTACGTAAATTTTTGGCATTTCGGTTGAAAATTAATGGCGATATTCAATATGTGAAAAAAAATCGCAAATCGCGCGATTTTTATAATTTCTGGTAAAAAATTGTATCGACTGGCCAATCCAAAAAAATTAATCTCAATTTTATAACGAAAATGTCTGGAGGAATAAAACATTTTATCGGAAAGACGGATTTTTGCGATTTCTTTCGAAAATCTGATTAAAAATCCGAATTTTTAGAAAAGATTAAGATCGTCTAAAAGAGAATAAAATTCTTTCTATTATAACGTCAACTCCGCGCATTTCGAGTTGAAATTGTGGCGTTATAAAACATTTAAAGAAAACCGAAAAAAAATCTATATCTGTCCGAGTTTCGAGCATTTATTCTTATTGTATTTTCATTAAAGTTTGAATTTATTTGGAAATATTAAATATATTTTTAATTTTAATGAGTTTTATTTATTTTCTTACTTTTCTTCAAGGAACCATTATAACAATAGGAAATAAAACTGTTATTCTTTTATTCTTATATATTATATATGCGTGTGTGATAAATAAAAGATGTTATTAGAGAAAATAAATGATTTAAAAATATATATTTATATTTAATATATTTCATAGAAAATTCTAACAGTGATAAACAGAAAAATTGTCGAAAACGGCCTATATTTATTTATTAAAAATTTTTTTTTGAATTCATTTTAAAAAGGACCTACAATTATTTGAATCATCAAAAGAATTTTTTAAATCGCTCCTTAAAATTATTATTCATTATAAACTTAATCGTAGAAAGAAAAAACTGCTTCAAAAGTTAATTCAACTTATTTTCTAATTTTATATTCATTTTAAAAGCAATAGCTAAATTTCTTATTTTATTTAAAAATCAAATTATAAAAAAGTTTTAAAAATCATTTTACAAGCTATAAAAATATCAAAAAATCTACCCATCTTTTTAGCATTAAAATTTTTCGCTAAGATATTTATTTCATTCATTTAAATCTACTATTTACCTCTAACAATAAGCCATCACTTATTGAAATGTCTTTCCCTTACAAAACATAGAATCCTCTCCTCAACAGGGCTCAATGGCCAAGTGGTTAAAAACGTTTACCTCCCGTGCTTGGGGGCTGCAGATCGAAACCAACCTCTTTTAGCCTTCTTTTGAGCACCAAAATATGTTCATTTGAAATATTGTAACGAAACTATCATTCTGGGCTCGGGGGAGCCTCCTGATTGATCAAGGCGGACCGAAGTAAATATAGCACAACTGGAATTCTCTGCTGTGTGGATCCGCGACCCCGAGATCGAGCCCCGTCGGAGACGCGTATATTAACAAATATATATATATATATATATATATATACAAAAATATATATAAACAAATATACATGCCAAGACGACTCGTAGATGGCGGAATCAAAACTGAAATATTGTTTCTCAATTTGTGCTGGTGCGACCGGCATTCGTATGCTTTCGGCATTGTGTTCTGTCAATATTAGATCGGCTTCGGGCGGCATATCAAAAGAGTTATGGTAACGGCAGCCGGTGTCGTGGTAATACTGCCGGTAGTCGCAAACGGATGTCGGTCGATTGCTGTGTTATTTAATTTAACAAAAGTTTTTGTAGTATAAACAAAACAAGATCGTAATATAACATATTTTATTATTTGAACGAACAAACTATATTTTGTTGAAAAAGTAAACAGATTGTTAAACTAACAGATAATTATATTTATTCTAAAAAAACTTTCAACAAAAGAATTATGTTAATATGAGTAAATTTGTACCATTTTACTTGAATTAACAAAACATTTTTTTTTACGATACAAATTTTTTTTTGTTAGAATTTCAAAAAAAAAAAAAAAAAAATCGACAATATGTTTTTGTTGATTCAAACAAAGTTTCCATTGACCCATATTTAAAAGAAAAGTTTTGTTGTGCGAACCAAATTTTTTTGATCTAACAAAACTTTTCTCTGGGTGCAGAGGTACAGCCATGGTAAAAGAGATTGGAAATAAAGTCTGCTTTTAAATGATGTATATAAAACTTGCTTAGGGGGGCATGTACAAATCAAAACCAGACCAAACTTTATTTTTTCAATAGCAACACCTAATTTTGACATTATATTTTAAATTATTGGTTTAAACTATGCCTAGAAACGAAATTTCAAGTCATTCGGACGATAAGTTTTTGAATTATTAAGAATAAAATTTAGCGCGTCTAATGTTAAATTACATTTTCATATTTTTATTAATATCTCCTGAAATTATAATCCTAATGTGATATTTTTTTTATTTGGTTATAATACTAAAATAATTAAACATAAATACATTGAAGTTGTAATTTTAAGAATTTTATAATATGAATTATGAAATTAATATCCGAAAAAAAATATGAATTGCAATCCACAATTTTTTTATTGGTTTATATTTATTATATCCTGTTTGATGCGAATTTTCAATTTCAAATTTTTCTTCCAAGTAGTTTTCTTTAAAAACGTCAAAATGATGGTTTAAGGGGTCTATGATGCACAGAAAAGCATAATTTGAAAAAAAAAAAAAATCAATTTATTGAGACATTTGGGCTGGAAAATAGCCGAACCAAATTAAGCGAGTGAGATGTTTACATTGGCAAGAAATAATTCATTAATAGAAGTGTCATAGTCATTCTGTAGCATTTCAACAATCGAGTACCGAACTTCAATTTGGATACAGCCCTTAAAATATGCTCATTTTAAAATAATTAATTTCTCGGAAACTAATCATACAAATTCTATGAAAATTTGAATTTAGGCTAATTGTAGGGTGTAAAATCTATTTATGGTGTCGAATTTGGGTATTACTATTGACAAAAAAAAAATTGGGTTCGTTTTGATATGTCGATGGCCCCCTAAGTAAAATTTATATACATCATATAAAAGCAGACTTAATGTCCAATCGTTTGGTACCAGTAATTTTCCACTATAATAATCTGTTGCAGAGTTAGTAGGGTGTTTTACATTTTTTTCCACGACAGTACAAGAAATAAAGGGACAGAAGTTTGGAAGGCCTGTTCAACAGGCCACAGTGTTGCCGCGAATAATTTTTTGCTTAAAATCTATTTGGACATTCCTATTTTATGCTGTTAAAGTTACATAAAGATGCCATTGTGGGCTAATTCCATGAAAATTTGTCATGTCTGTCACGCAGCTGAAAATCGCTATGCTTGTTGGCTACCAGTATTTTAGAACGGAAAAATGTGACTTATTTTATCGGAGATATCTCATCAATTGAATAACGCGAAGCAAACTTTTCGAAAATAACGGTGACCAACAAGCATAGCGATTTTCAGCTGCGTGGCAGACATGATAAGTTTTAGTGGAATTAGCCTATGATAAACCTGTGAACAAGGCATTTTACAGCATCCTGCTCCCTTTGAACGATTTAAAGTCGCAATCTCCAAATTCACTTTTCATAGTAACTTTAATATATCTTTAGTATGATCTAAATTATAAAACTTCAGCATATACTTCTTAATGCGCTCGCTAATTTTTTTTATTATTTATTTTGACGATTATTGAGGTATATTTGATAAAATTAGGAATCGGATTTTCAGTAATATAAATAGTTTATTTTTTTTAATGTATTTAGTTTCAACACCTGTTGAAACCACATGTTGCGTCTCACATTTTATAGCATCAGTAGCCTGGTAGTACATGCTCGAAAAAGATTAAATAATTTGCTGATGTCAAAGGTGATGGCAGCAGGTAAGGCCCGACTAACCTGTCGGGAGTAACCGGGCCCAAACCATAGGTTAACATCCAAGATCGGGCATTCCCATAGAGCGTAATGGTAATGCGATTGCGATCGTAGCGCCCTTAGTGACAATGGGGAAGAAACTCCCCATCCTTGTAGTATGCTTATTATTGAGTATCTACCTTATTGTGATCTTTCTTTTTTTAATGTTGCATGTTTACGTTTTCGATAGAATCTTACACCGATACATGAACATAGAATAGACATTCTATGTTATATATCTAATATCTATTCTATGTTCATGCACGGATATATGTTTTTTTTTTTTTTTTTTTTTTTTTTTTACATGATTAGTGAACAGTTTTAAGTGCAACGAATACTAGGTAAACATTTCGTCTTGAATGCTATATATCAAAAGCAATGGTGTAACATAAAAATATACGAAATGTTGAACTCTACAAGTCCCAGAAAATTTCATAATTATTCCTCTTTGGCAGGAAAATGTTTATAAATTTATGAAGTTTAACGTATTAAACAATCGTTACAATAATTTTTTAAAATTTATGCATTTTCACTTCCTTACAGATAAAATAAAAATATTGTTTTTAATGTAAATAACGTACAATCAATTCAATAATGATTATAATATTAACATATAAGAAATAATAATAATAATATTACAGATAGGGAAAAATTCCTTTCGACAAATTTTTAGAATTGTATAAATCTAAAAGTTAAAAATAAATAGAGGTACTGACATGACACTCAATAAAATTTTATTCGATATGAATAAATTGACACAATACCTGAATTTGATTTTTTACAATTTAATCTTATAAACTTACATAATTGCATTCTTAACAGAATTTTCTGGCGGCTTTCTTTTATATTATTAGTCTAATTATCGTTTTGTAAGTTAAAAATGAACGATGCAAGTACGGTAAAAAAAAAAAAAAAAAGCAGCTAAATAAATAAAGCAAGCATGAATAGAATATCGTCTGACACTGTTTCGTTTTAGGAACGAATAGATATTCAAACCATAGAGGATAAACATATTTCTTCAACATAGGTAAATTTCGGAAGTTTGTTAGTTTTTCCCCCTTTCCGATAGTGACGCTAGTTCTGTTGCCATTACAGATTTTGCCGTAAATGTCCAATCTTGGTCCTTAATCTATGGCCCAAACCGTCCTTGAGCTTCTCGCCCATAGCCATCAGTCAATTTGTACAAGAAGTTAATGTCTGCCAGTTCCCTGCCCGTAAAATGTTGCATGTTCTTCTCAAGGCGACTACTGCTCGAATGACTGCGATAAAGCAGACATTTCCCCTCCAGTGCTCTGATGAACAGCGCCACCTAGCGGCGTACGATGACGTTTCCGCTCACAGGTTGCTATACAATTATCAATGGTTTTGATGTACCAAACATGCCCTAACAGTTTGTCGTTACATATAAGAGACACCCTGTATAAAAATGGTTGAATAATTGGACAGTGTACTGCATATTTTAAAAAATAAAACACAAAAATTGCATGACTTACAGTTTTAGTGTTAATTAAAATAAAGTAACATTATACGAGAACTCAGATTTAAAATTGTTTACATATTATTTTTAAATTAAAAAAAATAATTGTTTTATATTAATAAACCTAATGGCAATTAAAAAATACAATTTAAATATTTTTAGAGTAGTACTTAATATATTTAAATTCTTTACTTTTTGAATAGTACTTATGTATATAGGTTTTAAAGTTTTAATGCAATATAATCTATATAGTAAAAAACTTCAACAGTACAATTTAAACTCGAATTTTCTGTTCAAATTTTATTTATACTTTTTAATATTACTGAAACATCTTAATTTTTTTATTTATTTGCTTTTATACTTTTTACAAAGTTTTAAATGCACTCACAATAAATAATAATGTGTTTTAGATTTAAAAATTTTGTCGTTACGTGATTAAGTACGCTTTTAGATATGTGCTTTTATTTTTTTGAGTGTTAGTGCCAATTTATCTTAAGTATTTACCTTTAATTTTTTAAACTATATGTTGGTTGTACCGGTAAATATAAGTCACAGTATTGATAGAAATCAGTTATTTTTTTCAGAAATGAAGTTTAACATTTGAATTACTTTCCGTCATTTTGAACATTTGCATATAAAAATATCTTACTATTTACAAAATATATTAAAAATAAAGAAGTTAATATTTTGGGTTAAATAAAAATAAATTATTAAAAATATTTAAAAAATATATAAATATGTGAAAGGAATTTAAGTGTCAATTAAAAATGTTTAAAAAATTCGATAAATGCGTATTTGTACTTGAAAAAATATCATACAATTTGAAAGAATATGAAATATATGTGCTTGAATTCATGCAATTACGAGAATGATAACAAGTCACTGAATTAAAAAGTAAAATCCTAAAAATTAGTATCTTATAAAACTTTATTTTTTTTCTTCTGTTTTTTAGAAATAAAAATGAAATAAAACGTAAGATGTTTGACTTAAAATTTTGACGTAAAATAGAATTTATAATAAATGTAAGCATAGTATTACCTATTGACATCTGGTTTATTAAATCTAAAAAAAAATACTATACAACAATAGTTTCTAATCTGTTTTGCTCGTGGTGGTCATTTTGAGGTAATATTATGCAGAGGAGTAATAGGGGGTGGATAATAAAAGAACTCAAAATAAAGAGATGTATGAACTATTAAAGGATGTCCATGTAATGAAATTATATTTAAAAAAGTTATTATATCATAATATTTGCTTTTTCTCAAAAAGTGTCAATGTGCATTATATTGTCAAAAGTTACCCGCACTTGTCATTATTATTATTTGAAATTATTATTACTTCTCATTATTATTATTTGTTACACCACGCAAGGATCAACAAATATCTTTTAAAAGATAAGCATTCAAACACAGACAGATGTCCATGTAATTATTATTATTTGAAATTATTATTACTTGTCATTATTATTATTATTTGTCACACCACGCAAGGATCAACAAATATCTTTTAAAAGATAAGCATTTAAACTCAGACAGATGTCCATGTGATTTTTATCCGCACTTGTCATTATTATTATTTGAAATTATTATTACTTGCCATTATTATTATGTGTCACACCACGCAAGGATCAACAAATAGCTGTTAAAAGATAAGCATTCAAAGACAGCCACATGTCCATGTGACTTTTATCCGCACTTGCCATTAGTATTATTTAAAATTATAATTACTTGTCATTATTATTATTCGTCACACCACGCAAGGATCAACAGATATATTTTAAAAGATAAGCATTTAAACACAGACAGATGTCCAGTCCATGTGACTTTTATCCGCACTTGATGTCATTGGTATTATTTAAATTACTATTACTTGTCATTATTATTATCTGTGACACCACGCAAGGATTAACAGATATCTTTTAAAAGGTAAGCATTTAAACACAGTCAGATGCCCATTTAACTTTTATCCGCATTTGTCATTATCATTATTTGAAATTATTATTACTTGTCATTATTATTATTTGTCACACCACGCAAGGATCAACAAATATGTTTTATAAGATAAGCATTGAAACACAGACGGATGTCCATGTGACCTAATGTTGTTCACATATCCAAATGAGTTACTTTCTGACTCATTTCTGAAGTCATTTTTGTTCAGAAGCGCATGAAATTGGCAGGTTTCCTTATTCAGAAACTATTTAATCGAATAGCGTATTCCATATTTTGCTAAATGCAAAATATCTTACCGAAAATGAAGACAAAGTGGTCTTTTTTAACCGAATTCCTGACACAACAGCGCAATGTGAAAAATATTGTCAAAAGTTATACGTACTTAAAAGTTCTTCCAGAGTTCACCAAAACAAATCATTCGTGTGACAATTGATTAAACATTGCTGATCAGAATAATAATGTCTCTAAAATAGCATACAAGTGTTTAATGATACTTCCACTGTTCCATTTCTTTTATTGTTTTCTTATATAAATTGTCCGATTTATCATACGAATAAATTAACAAAATTTTCGTCACATCACGTAATGTTCAACAAATATCTTTTAAAATATAACCATTGGAACACAGACAAATGTCCATGTAACTTAAGGCTTTTCTCAAATCCAAATGAGCTACTTTCTGACACATTTCTGTAGTCATTTTTGTTGAGAAACACATGAGTTTCAGGTGTTCTTATTCAGAAACTATTTAATCAAATAGCGTTTTCGAGTTTTTGGTAGATTCAGAAGATCTTTCCGAAAATAAAGACAAAGTTGTCTTTTTGAACAAAATTCATGACAAGGCAGCGTAAGAAAGGGGAAAACTTGATATCATGTGATAAGAATGGCGATTATCAAATAAATTACTCGATAAGTAATTTTTTCTCACAAAATGGAAAACGCTATTCAGTTACAAATCACTTTAATAGTTGTACTGCCAAACTTATACCTTTAAGCTTAAAAATGACTCAGAAAATTTGTCGGAAAGTTTCGCGTTTGTTGAGCAGGGAATTTGAGAATCGCCTTAAATGAAATCTAAACTATAGAACATCTAAATTTATTTTTGCTCACATCTGAATCGTTATATAATAGAATCAAGATTTTCTTAAAAATCATTTCAAATACACATTCCTAGACACCTACTCTCAATACTCTGCTAACGAATGATTAAATTTGATCTTTTCTGATAGTTTTATTTCAAATATTCCCTTTTTCTAACTTGTTTAATTTCTAAGGAATGTACAGGATGCCCATAAGTTAGTGTGTTTCCTTATCTCTTAACTTTTGATTTAAGAACATGACGAAAATATTATTATATATATCTATCTAGTCTAAAAAAAAAGTAAGTAACGCTGTCAGTTATCCGTAATCGGGTAATCTTTTAAAAACAGTATACATTGCCATATTTTTAGAGGCTGCGAAGTCTGAAGGGGGTTGTTGAGCGTAGATCGCACTGGGCAGAGTCCTCTAGTAGTATAAGTATTCGTAAAATACAATTCCAAATGTTTCTTTAATAACACAAACAAAATTAAGCACGCTCCACCAATAACACTGGCAGCGGTGTCGCATTATGGAAGGTTGAGACGTGAGAATTCAAAATGGCCGGTTGCACAAGATAAAGCATTGTACGTGTTGTGGTTCTCCGGAATAAAATCCGTCACAAGTACACAATGTTGCTTAAGGTGTACGTACAGGAAATATAATTTTGATAAATTTGATACATTTTAATATTTATTGTCTTTCAATTATGATCGTTATTTTGATTAATGAAATCTAGCATTGCAAATTTTTGCATATACAGAAGAACCTCAATTATCCGAAGTAATTGGGACCGACAATCTTTCGGATAATCGAGAATGCTTATATTTTAAGATTAAGGAGAAATATATGCAATATTTCGTATTATGATAACAACTGCTTAATAAAATAAAGCAACAGCAAAATAGAAACAAGAATAAATTACCGGAATTTTAATTTTGAAATCTTTTACACACTGTTAAAAATTTTGCAGCATTCTGGCACGTCATTCGACCGTTTTTTTTGAAAAAACGGTTCCATAACCATAATTTAACTATATTCTGACCATAAAATGGCCAATAATATGGTCAGAATAGTGTTAAATTCACAGTTGTGTAAACGTTTTCGGAAAAAAACGGTCAAATGACCTGCAAGAATGCTGCAAATTTGTAACAGTGCATATATGTTTTGTTTATAGCAGTTTCGATTACCTTTGCTTTGAAGCTCTATCCCGGACTCTTTTAATATTATTAGTTAACCAGTATTACAGTTTTTCTGCTGCTCCAGCCATGCCAAACAAATTTTGCAAAACCTTCAAAAGCTTCAGAATTGCTAATTTGTTCGTTTTATTCGTTACACTCCGCAGCTTACGGGAGCTCAAGTTATATTCAAAGGAACTCTAAGAAAGGGGATCGAAAATATTTTTTATATATACTCGTAGTTCGGAAAGGAACGCTTGCACACAAGAAATATGGTAGTTAAAAAATATATATATATATATATATAAATAAACAAAAAGCTTTCAAAATGGATTTTGCACACAAGGATTGGGATAGTAAAAAAAAAAAAAAAAAAAAAAAAAAAAAAAAAAGGTTTAAAAATGGATTTCGGTTAATCGAGAGTTTTGGTTAAAAGATTTTCGGATAAAAGACGTTCTACTGTATAACGTTGTTTGCATCAGTAAAAAAATTTTGAATTCTAATTTACGAATATGTAATAATAGTTTTCTTCCTGTTCTTAAATCAAAAACTGTGAGTTAAGAAAACCCTGATAATACTTTATAGACGCTTTATTTTACTTTTACCTAGGCATGAAGTGTGACACTGTCGCTAAGCATACACTGTAAAAAACGGATTAAAAAACGGAGATTCTACTGGCAATTTAGACGCCAGTACTATTTTTGTATTTTTAGGGAAATTTCCCCCCCATAAATTACAGAAAATTTTCCGTTTTTAACCAGAAAAATGGAAATTTTTTCTGTAATTTATGGGGAAAATTTTCCGTAAAAATACGGAAATAGTACTGGCGTCTAGATTGCCAGTAGAATCTCCGTTTTTTTTTTTTTTTTTTTTTTTTTTTTTTTTTTTTTTTTACAGTGTATTGTATAAAACGATTTCAATTAAAATAAAATAACCTCTCCTGTTCCAGTTTCAACTTGTGATAATTTTAAGAAAATGTCTGTTTTTTGTTTAGGTGGCTTCTGCATTTACTTTTGGTAGCTGTGTAAGCGGGGCATCCTGCCTCATGGAGATATACTTACTAACCTTCCAGTATTCATCTAACCTGTATCAATTTGTCTTTTGAAGCGGAAATCTTACTTAATAAATACAAGCAAATAAGTATCACATAGAAACAAGAATCATTTTATTAAATAAATTTACTGGTACAAAACGCCTTTATTTGACGGGTCAATTTTATACAGTTTTGTGGAATAATATTAGAAGGTTGGCATTTATGCAGGTGTATGTATTTGAGAAAGACCGCAATTCTGCTTTTTAATTTTCATACAATTTTCAAGCCAGAAGTCCGGTAGACTTTGATTTTTGAACAAAAGTTCTATTTGACTTTGGCGGAACTAAACAAATTTTTATTCCGAAAGTAAATTCCAGTTTTCTTGGTTTAATTCTAGTTTTTGCTTCTTAAACTTTAATTTCATGCAACTTTTATTCACTTTATCTAGTGCGACCGTTGACATCTTAAAATGAACATACAGAACGATAGTCTTCCACGGAGCACAGGCTAGTACGCTGATCTACATTGAAGAAAGAAAAGTTATTTAATTTATTTAAAGAGCATCCGTATCAATTATAAGTAATACAAAAATGCATACTGTGTAATGTTATCTTTAAAAACATATAAATATTGATCATGACGTGTTTGGAATGAGACCTTTGGAAATAATAACATTAAGTACAAAAAATTTACAAAAAAGATAAAACTTTTCTATTCATCTAAATAATGCTTTTGTTAGGATACTTTATGTTTAGCTAATCAACAATAATAAGTTCTTGTAACTTTTCAAAATTGTTTTTCTTTAATTCTGACACTGTAGTTCGAAACGAACTTAGAATTTCTAAATGATCTAATTTAAAATTTACTATCAGCTATTTTTAAAAAAGTGTAGACAAAATTATTAAAATTTAGCTATAAATTTGAATCTGTTAGCCAGGATATATAAAATATACGAACAGTATTGAAGTATTTCTGCGGGATCTCAATTTGTCAATAGTACAGACCCATTTTAAAGGCATCCAGTTAACCTTTTATGTACTGAATTATGAATTCATGAAAATTTCATCTTCTAAAGCATTTTTCGTGAATTGTTTAAACTACATTTGAAGATTTGCATAATCATTTAATAAATTTTAGAAGGATTTTATAAGGATTAATTAAATTTGAATTTATAGGGATTTTGTGCAATATTTATAACCTCAATCAAATCCTCGGAAATTATTTTAAATATTTGTCTTAGTATTTTGTAGAATTAGGAAATGTATAAATATAATGTTCTTACAATAGAAATGTGGAAATATTTACGAAATGAAAAATCCCCCCCCCCCCCGCCCCAACGCCACGAAAGCTGAAAAGATGCAAAGGCAAAAGAAATCATATTTTTAAAAATATTTTTGTTTTGTGTAACCAATAATGATTTTGGAACAGGATAAAGTAATGTATTTATAACTCATTCTAAACAGTATTACAACTAATCGATGTATTAAATGAATTTTATAACAAGTTATTTTAATGGTACTTACAAGTTCCGTCAGTAGATAAAGGGTTAAATAAATGACCCAACGATATCTCGAAATATTCATAATTTTTAAATGTCTTTCAAATAACACGAGGAATGAAGCTATGCATTCTTTTCGGATAATAAAAAACAGTATAGTCTGTTTGTAATTATTCGTAATTTAGAAGAAGCATAGCTTTTTAACTGGTTCCTTGTAATTCCAATAATATCAAGATTTCCTCTGTACAGATTTTTTTTTTTTTTTTCAAACCAAATGCTCTTTCTTGAACAAACCTTTTCAAACAATTATCTTATTTTCCAGAAACACGTTTCTTAATTCAAATGCTTTTATCTTTCAATAATAGTTTCAAACCTTTATTAAAGGGATGGGGGGGGGGAGGGGAGGGATTTAGTTAGGAGGGTTTGTTGTTCTCGTTTAGTTAGCGTATGTTTAAAAAATCTTATTTGGAATTTCTCTATAGAAATTTAGATTACAAATAAATTGATTATATAAATAAATATTTTGAATTCTATTCAATGTTTTGTGAAACTTTATATTAATTACGAAACTTATCTTATAGGAAATAGGAAATTCCTCCTGGGAAGTGATTAATGAAATATTTATTTTAAAAAAATGTTATTTTTATATCAATGCAAAATATCTTGAAATGTTGAAGCAGTATCATGCAAACAATCTTTAATTAAAAAGGATTTCTTATACTCCTGCTCATTAATGTAATAAGATTATAGATTAAATTTTTACATGACTTTTTTTCTTTTTAATTACGCAAAAAAGAAATAATATTTTTACCTCCAGGCAAGGATGAACTATAGTAATTTTAAATAAAATGTTCGATCATTTTATTAGATACACATATTTTTTGTACTAAACAGCAAAAAATATTTGGATAAAAATATTTTTAGTGCAATAGAATTGCACGATGGAAATAACTGAATAGAAGTACGAAAACAACAGAAATAACAGAATATTGCATTATAAGAAAAATAATATATTTCCTAAAATTAATGAAATTTTATTCATATGAAAATTGTAATAAAAATATATTTTCTCATTTCAAATAATTTTAGTTATTCAGATACATATGTACAGTCATGGGCTAAAAAAGCATACTATCCAGCTAATTCTGTCGCAATTATATTGTATAAAAATATGATAATTAAGAATCGGTAGGTTATAACATCTATTAATAATTGCTATACTAAAATTTTGCTCAGAGTGTCATCTATATACAGAAATTGTAACAGACTTTAACCTTTTCAATAGTAACATCAAATTACGATATAATATTTGGATTCTTTGGAAAGTTTTACTTTCCGATACAAAACAGAAATTCATTAGGATAAGTAGCTTAAGAATTATGGAGGTTTAAATTTTGACCACTATATGTTAAATTAATTTTAATCCTTTCAAAAGAAGTTGCGTTGCTACCATTTTTAAGCATAACTGGAAAAATACTAAGCGAAAGAGTTGTGATTTTAGATTCGCATATTTTCTCATACAACACCTTACAACTTATATTTTTCGAATACTAATTTCAAATATTATATATATTTAAAATATCATATCTGATATTACTTCAAATCCAAATTTGACCATCTATTTTTATGCTACGATTAAAAGAGTATGCCCAGATACCAAATTTCAAGTTATTTGAATTAAAAGTTTCAGAATTAAAATTGTTCAATTTTGACCGTCTAATGTAAAGTTACTTTTATTTTATTTATTTATATTTCATAAAATAATATATATATTCTTATTTTAATGTATTATATGAATCTATTGCATAAAAGATCTTTTTATTTCCACAAATTTATGATATGAAAATTCTAATTATGAGATTAATATTAAAAAATACATAAATTACAACATATAGGAAATTGTATTGCCTTTGATTCATTATTGTTTTTGTACATACTAAATTTTTCCTCTGACTAGTTCTATTGTTATCCTTAATATATAAATATAATATACATATAGGGGTTGATGTAAGGGTTTAAAAAGTACCTCATTTGATTTAATTTTAATTAAATGCATTTCAAATATAACAAGTATTTTTTTACTGTTAACCTTGTATAAATATTCTTTTGCATTTGGAATAAAAACAATTTATTATAATAATGGCAATTTCATTTCGTGAATGCTCGATATAAATATCAGATTTCAGTTTGGAGAGAATTCTTCAAATCCGTTCTTTATAAAATATATATTATTTCTTAAATTAATAGTAGAAACTCCGTATTTTTTTTCCAATCTAGGCGACTAGATTTTATGTTTTCATATTCAAATTTAGAAGTTACTATTGAAAAATAAATAAATGAAAGTTTGCGTTGTTTTTAATATGAAGATAGATCGGCTATATCTGAAAGGGCTCTGAGGAAGAAGAGAATACACTCTCAAAAGAAAAAAAAATGCAATTTAACAAATTACAACGACCATTTGAAAATTGATTTCTGCAAGGACTACAATTTAAGATATAAAAAATTGCACGGAACTGATCATACATTACGTACGCAATGGATTACATTTTTCGGTGCTGTAAATTTTTAAACTTCTACAGAGCTGGTCGTTCATTACGTACGCCATGGATTAAACATTAATATTCCTGGACCAACTGTAAATGTAATTTCATTCTTAAACTTCTAAACATCCCACAATATTACTTTTTACACCGTCGTATAGAGAAAAAAATGTGCTTTTAAATGCAATTTGTTGGAAATCTGTATCTCAATTTGTTTCTGAGTTATTATTTTTTTTTGTAGTTTTTATTACTTTTTTGTCACAGTGGCAACAGAAGTATCCATCTCTGTTGAAAGTAAAGAGAAAATACACATTACTGTATAGACCAATCAGAAAACGAAAAAAAATGAGGATTCAACCAATAAAACGCTTCAGATATGTTTTTAATTTTCTACCCTAACAGAGGACAATAACCATTTTTCCAAATGGTTAATAAATCAATAAATTGTCTAAAAAGTGATGAGATAGCAAATCGCCAAAATACCCTTTGATTGGAAGAGATTTATCTGTTATTTGAAGAATTTTTGGTCTTTTGAGTGGAAAGTTTTAGAAAATTTTGGTTCGCGAATTTTTTGTGTTTTATAGGAAAAAGAACTCACTCAAAGTCTCAGTTTCTCATACAAAAAAATACAACGCAGCACAGTTGTAGGAACACTTGTGATTTGACGAACATGCAGGTTTAGTTTAGACGATTTCATGCAATTTTTACGTTAGATTAAAGAATTCCCTATAGGAAAACTTTTTGGCGAAAATGTGCAAATCAAAGAGAAAATATTCTGGCTTAACAAAATATAATAAAGAGAAAAATTTGTTTGATTCACGGATTTTTTTAAACAGTGTGGTGTTAATTGATTAGTACCGGTTTCTGCTACAATTTAGGGCGGAATTACTAGAAAAGTGCTTTTTTTTTTTCTAATATTGTTCATTTTTGGACAATTGATAAACAAAATTTTATTAAGAGTGAATTTTAAACATTCCTTTATTCTTCTAGATAAAGTTAATTTTTTGATTAATAAAAATTTACACTGCATTAAATACCCTGGAAAAGTAATGTTTTAAGTTACACACACACATAAACGCTATTTAATATACATATGAAATCAAATCAATTTATGTTAGTTACCAGTTGAATAGGTTTGCTAAAATAAAAGCGGCATTATTAATTGGCAAGGTACTAAAATTCTTGACGGTTTATTAAAATAAAAGTGATAATATTATGACCTTATGTCCGGGATCTTTAAAAAATGCGATCGTTATTAAACTTTTTCTAAGTTAATTTCAGAAAATAATAAAAACAGACTATTTTATGAGTAGTATTAACACTTTTTTGTCTGACGCCCTAATAACTGAACATGCTGTTCCTTTATTTGTTGTTCTGTCTTTACAATTAGTATTTTTATTATTTTAGTGTAGTAAGGTAATATGTGTTTACATTTATTGTATCTTTTTTATGTATCAGAATTTAGTAATAAAATTGAAAAAAAATGCTTAAAGCCTGATACGCTATAAGATTTATTTTAAACATGCCTCACGTTCCTTTAATTTAATAATAAGAGTTGTTTGTCCGAAGCATTAATTTATGATTAAGGTAGAAATACACTGTAAAAAAATCTGTAAAGTCTAGGAAACTGGGATTCCTAGAGCTTTTTAGGTAACGGCAACAAGAAAAATTCCTGTAACAGTCGCTGTTACAGGATTTTTTGTTGTTGTTTTACATAAAAAGTTCTAGGAATCCCACTTTTCCTAGAAATACTTTAGTAACTTTACAGATTTTTTTTTTTTTACAGTGTAGTACTGAAATGATGCATGTTTAATTCTCTATTCAAACTTCAATTCTTACACAAGTTTGTACAATGTTTTCCATATTCGCACATTGTTTATTGTGATATTGATAATACGGAAAATAACTATCACGTTAGATTTCAGTAAATGTTATTGTTCACATTTTGACAGCTTTTTTAATTTTTTATGCTAGAACGTGATTTTTTTTTCACAAAATTAAAAAAAAAATAAACGTTTCTAAAAAAGATAAATAGAAGATTGTGACGCAGTTTAAACGTTTCTAAAAAAGATAAATAGAAGATTGTGACGCAGTTTAAACTACTGCCTGCTTAAAGTAAAGTATCCCCCCCCCCCCCCTTAAAAATAGCATGGTAACATCACATATTTATTATATTAGTTTTACAATTGGGAAAAATTGTGCAAACCTTTCAATAAAAAATTAATTATGTTTAAATGTTTCTACAAAGGATTAATATTTTGAAAATGAATAACCATGGAATTAATTTTTGTTTTTTATTGATTACTTCTACTATATAAGCTAGAAATATAACTTACAAATACACGAAATATTTTAGACTTTTTCTTTCGAAAATAAATACTTTAGATAGGAAATATTTCTGAAGCTTATCGGTACTTTTAAAATCAGATTACATAGAATTTAAAAAAAACATTGTAATCAGTCATCACAGTTAAATATTTGCAGCAGACTGTCCAGTAATTTGACCATTTTTAAAGAAACCGTTTATTTGATCACATTATTATGCGCGCTTGACAATAATATTGTCCATAATAGGGTCAAAATAATGTTAAATTACGTTATATAACTGTTTTCAATAAAAACGGTCGAATGACTAGACAGTTTGCTTCAACGTTTAACACCCTGTTTACAATTTGCGATAAAAAATCCTGTCATTCGATCGTTTTTACAGAAAACTGTTGCAAACCGTAATTTAGCTCTATTTAACCATGTTATTACCATAATAGAGTTAAATTACGGTTATTTAACCATTTTCTATAAGAACGGTCGAATGACTACACTGTTTGCTACAAATTTTTATCACTGAAGTCTTGATCAACTGAAATAATTAACTGAAACCGAAAAAAAAAAAAAAGAAATAGTTTGAACGTTAGTTTTAAAGCAGTGCCACTTTTGTAAATTCTGTTAATATAGCATATTATATCACTCAAGTTTGTTTGTTCATTACATTTTATGAGAAATACAGTTTCATAACTACGAATTTTAAATATTCACGATTAACATACAAGTTCAGAATGTTTCCACGAGCATTCTCTCTTTGATTTTGAACTCAGTGATAGTGGTTTATTTTTTTAAGTTTCCTGTAACTTAGCAATATATCGGGCTGGATTTACAAAACAATTTTTTCGGAAAAAGCGTATTTATAACTATGGAAAAAAAGAGAAGTATTTTCTCAGAGAATCATACAATAGCAGTCCTGTTTTAAATCCACATTTTCTACGTCTTATGAGCGGTATCTGAATGAAATTATTTAAAAGAGCATAAAAGAAAAAAAAAGAAGCTGCACTCCCTGGATTTTAATTAAAACTCACAACTGCAAGTTATTCTCGTCACCTTTGCGCACGACATGATTTTATCATAGATTACTTGTTTCAATTACAATAAAAATTTGTACTATTAATCCGGTAATACGTATGTGTATGCATATAAATAAAACGGGCTGGTCCAATGAAGAGGCTAGAGCTATTTCTTTGCAAGCTTAAACGAAAATAGAGTGGAACATTTCCTTATTATTTTTAAATAAAGGTTAAAGTAGCACAATAAAAAGAAAAGTGCCTAGTTAAATTGGTGGTATTGAGCTCACAGGCTATTGACACTAATTTTATATTATACTGTTATTTATGTCTGTTATTCATAAAAACGAACTCACTTTTTTGAGCAAAACGGTAAATAATCAGGGAAATATGAAAAATCAATTTAGCTAAATTAAGAGCGGGGGGGGGGGATTAACCCCACTTCCCCCTTTATACTCAACCAATGAACAACCAAAACTAATCAGGGAAGTGCCTTACCCGAATGAGCCTGTTTTCAAAATTTGAAGCAAATCGGATAGTTCTATCAAGAGTTATCACGTTACGTACATACATAAGTACATACAGAACCTGCTGGAACATTAGATATCACGCTTTTATAGCCTGTGAGCTAAAAAAAATTCTGCAAGATCAGACAGGTTAAAAAAAAATTCGTTTAATACTAATAATTTATTGAATAGTATTGAAGCATATAATTATCTTTAATAGTAATACATTACTTTTAATGATGTATAACCGAGATTTGGCATAAAAATAATATTTTTAGGGATTTTAGGAAAACTTTGTATGCATTGAAATGACTGGAAAAATTTATAGCTAAGAAAAATATGAAGAAAAATAAAAGACAGTAACAAATGAAAAGTTCAAACTTATATCACAAAATTAATGTTTGACAAATAATCGTTCTTAATCCAGGCAAATAATTACGTATATAAATATAACACACAAATAAATACATATATAAAGGGTTTTATGTCATCGACAAATGATAACTTTATTATTAGGGGCAAATGTTTAAGAATTACCAGTAAACTGCTGAGAATGAATTTGAATTCAATTTCAAAGTATTTTCTTAAAATTTTAAATAGATGTAAAATTAAATTATTACTTAGCTAATAGTGAAACGTAAAATTCTGTTAACTTTTAATCTCAGTACAATTTCTGAAGTTTCTTGTACTAATGCATTTTGCGTTAGAGCAGTGATAAGCTAATATGTCTTAATATCGATCCCTTTTACGTGATAAAATCCCATGACGCTCAATATATTAGATAATTTTCATTTGATCTGATTATTGGAAATATATTCATTATTCGTTACTTTGGATTTGAAGGATTTATTGGATGTTCAAATTACTTGTAAAACAATTATTTTATAGGATTTGACAACGCTCATGATATTACAACTATTTCAAGGCTGAAGTTTCATTTATGAATTTGCAATTAAAATTTAAATAAATATAAGAGTTAAGTTGTTTATTGAACTGTGATTTACGTAATTGTTAAAAATATGCATTAACATTATATTTCAGAATTTTTTTATACAAATTTTTAATATTTTATATAAGGAAAAATTAAACTTCTCTTTATTATCAATACTTTAGGTAATAATAACAATAGTAACCATTGTAATGCTATTTTTATTATCCCTTTAGAACTTTTCTTCATTATGGATAAAATAGTGTTTATGAAAGATAAAAAATATCTCGAAAACTGTCGTGAAAGATGAAAAAGGTACATATAGGTTTTCAAAATATTAATTTCTTACGGCGAATGTATTGAAGCATATTAATCACAGAATTATATTTAATATGAATTAATTATTTTTGATGAATTATAGAAACGATTTGGTATAAACACATTAGATTTTGGAGCAGCTAATATGTATTGCCATGAAAAGAAAGTACTTCTATGCATAAAAATATGAAGGAAGAAAAGGACATTAATAAATGAATACAGTAAATTTATATCACGAAATTAATCGTTAATAAATTGACAAACATCCTTTGTTAAGAGCACAAATACTTACATATTGAAACGGATTCGTGACAACGACATTTACTAAATTAATTTTTAAGGAAAGGTGCTTGACCAGTATGTTGCTGAGATTGACGAAATGAATTTTAATTTATGTTCATTTAAAGTTAAATTTTAAATAATTTGGCAAATAGAAAATGTTTTCTAGACAAAATACGATGCAAATGTCCTTAAATAAAAGTTTTGTAAAATAAAGTTTCTTGAATTAGTGCGTTTTGCTTTTGAAAAGTGATACCGTAATAATTTACCTTAATATGAATATATTTTATGCGATCAAATGCTACGTCGCAAGGTATATCCAATAATTCTGAATTTATCTGATTATTAGAAACATATTCATTATTCATTATCCATTAGCTTGTTTTATCAACATTCATTAAATATAAAAATCGATAATAGAATAATTGTTTTATAGGATTTGGAAACTATTTTTCAATTATTTAAGACTAATATTTCAATTATTATATTACTAGCTGATTTATAATTAAAATTTAAATAAATATCAGGATTCTGCTGCCGTTTATTGAAATGTGATTCACTTAATTGTTTCTAGTCTATTTCCAAATTATCCTCCAGAATTTATTGATATAAATTTTTAATATTTTATTCAAGCATGAAATAATCTTCTCTTCACTATTAGTACTTTACTTAACAATAGTAACAATTTTAATGCCATTTTTACATTTACTATACAATTTTTCTCTATTATTAATAAAACGTTGTTAATGAAAGGTATCAATCAATTAAGAAATTGTATGAAGGACGAGAAAGATAAATGCATGCTATTCTAAAATCAAAATTTATTATGACTAATTTATTTAAGTATATTAAAATTGGAATTTTCTGTAATCCCAATAAGTTTTCTTTGATAAATTATAGCTATTTTTATCATAAAATATATAAATTTAGGGGTGTTTAAAAAATATAGTGCACATGAGAGTAAATCAAATATAAAGAAGACTTTTTTATTAGATTATTCTAAAAATGATTTTTATCAAAATGGTACCAATATTTTTATTTTCTAGATAGCTTTCTTTAACATCTACACACTCTTCCCAACATATAAGGACTTATTATTATTATTATTATTATTATTATTATTATTATTATTATTATTATTATTGCATAGTAAACAGAATTAGGACTATGCATGAGAATTTGTAAGTTAGAATAACTATGTAGAATGTGTAAGTTAGTGTACGTTAGGTGTAAGAATGTGCTGCCGGTATGAAGCGAATTGCAGAAAAATACTTTGAATTCTTCATATGATAAAATTTTCTTTTCTTAATGCTCTTTTATCCCCTTAAACTGTTTTGAGCGAGTGCCGCTCGGGCATAAAGAGTTTGCTATCTTCGATACTAAAAGCTTTTGGATACCACTTAATTTTAACTGCAATCTTTGATTTGTTAAATGGCATAACTCTTTTGATTGTACAAAGCAAAATATTTTAGTACAAAAAAGTGGTTCTATGAACTTATTTTAATTTATTGTGACAAAAAAGAGAAACGGTTAAGAGGTTAATGGGATCAAAATAAATGCTAGTCTGATTATGTTCGGATTGTGAGAAGAACGGTGAAGTGTCGTTCAGTGAAATTTTTGTTTTGTTACAGTGAAATCCTGCATTGTTCCGGAGATGAATATTCGGACCGGAATACAACATTTATAGGACCAATGTGCTGCTTTAATCTCATCCCAAAATTACTATTGCTATACTACATTATATTTCCGTCGTCCATAGATTTGTCGTACATATAACCCCGTAAATCCGAAAAGTTATGAGTGAGAACTTTATCAGTTTTTGCTTCAGTGAAGCAGTTTTACTTTTTGTGCATCATTCCATACTGGATGGCATTGTTTCTCCTTCTTCACGGTAAATTTTTAAATAACTTTTACCTTTTACATATTTGAAACCTAGGGTATGCTTTCCGAGTTGTACATTCAGTCTCTGCCAAATTTCAATAGGTTTGATCTTTTCATTAGTTGAAAGCTTAACCGCTTAAGCACCAGATTCATTTTACTAATAACATGCTGATTTACAGATATATTAACCTTTAACTGATGTCACGCGGTCTCCCAGACCCCGCGACTCCCAGCTGTAAACACTTTTACAGCTTTTTACTTTTCTTTAGTGAAGTTAAATAATATGAATAAAATACTTTTTTCATTCAATTTAATTCACATGCTCCTAAGAGAAGTACAGCGATATTGTTCGGACAAAATTTAAGTAAATTCAACCATTTGAGTTATTTTTTTATTCATTTTATTCGAGGGGTCTGAGAGACCGGATCACATCAGTTGTGTGAAAAATTTTAGTCACATCAGTTAAAGGTTAAATTTCGCGAAAAAGTAGTTTATGTCATTATTTTTAATTACATTTGGATTATTTAATTAGATGCAATGTGTGGAGATTAAATAAAGGTTCGTTTATATTGTACAAACAGAAATAAGGTTTTAAATAAACAACTATTACATGTGTAAAGTTCGTAAGTTTTTCGAATTATTGTTATATTACAATAAAGCGCAGAAATGTAGAAAATAAAAAAAATAAGCTGTGTATGTTTATGCTATAAAGACTATTCAAAACTAATCACAATAGCCACAGAAAAAAAGGTGCATAGAACATTGCAATCTGGACATAAAATGAGGACGTACGCACATATGTCCTGGTTTTGTAATAGAAGATTTTTTGACGTATGCGGGTACGTCGTGGTGCTTAAGGGGTTAATAATTATACTCTGTGGAACCACTCCAAGTTTTTTTTTTGTTATTATTCATAATGTTAGAGATTAAACAAATAAATGCATGAAAAATAAAATGATGGAAAACGAACTTTTTTACTCTAAAGCAACTTATTATAACTTCCTTGACAACCATTATAGTTTTTATTACTGATATTAAAAAAAGTCTTCTTTATAATAATAGATTCACCCTTGTATTAAAATGAAAATAAAATGCTACTGTGTATTAAAATATGATGAAAAGTAATAAATAAATAAATAAATAAAACAAATTTTAATTACAGAATAAATAACTGACGAATTTTCAAAGAACATTTCTTGAGCACACAATTGATAAATTAATTTTTAAGGAAAGTGTTATAGAACTATAGGTAAGTTACTTAGAGATTTAACTATGAATTTTAATTGATTTTCAAAGCGTTTTAAAATCTTAAATAAATGGACAACTGGAAATGTTACCCTAGTTAAAAATGAAAAGTAGAAAACGGCAAGTGATAAACAGATTTGATATTAAATTTATCCAATAATTTTAAATTTGCTTGAATATTGGAAACATATTCATTATTCATTAGTTTGCGTTAAAGGTTTATTTGATTATCAAACTGAAAGTAAGATATTAATTTTAATAGGATTTGGAAACGATATTACAATTATTTGAAGAATGATGTTTTATTTATGAGTTTACTGTTTAGTTTACAATTGAAATTTAGATAAATATGAGAATACGGTTTTCATTTAATGGACGACGATTCATTTAATTGTAAAAAGTCTATTTTAAGATTATCTTACAGAATTTGATATTACAAAATTTTAATATTTTATCGAAATATGAATGAAAATATTCTTCTTTGTCAATACTTTAATGAATAATAATAATAAATGTATAATTAAAATGCCGTTTTTATTAATAGTATGCTAGTTTTCTTCATTATTCGGTAAATATTGTTTATAAATGGTAAAAGTATTAGGAAAATTGTCAATAAATATAGGGAAGGCAATGTTATGTTATTCCTAAAATAAAATTATTGCACTAATTTATTGAAGCCTATTAATCTCAGATTTTGTTTAATATAAATTAATTATTTTGATGAATTATATCTAAGATTTAACGCAAAAATATTAATTTCAAGGGTTACTGAAGAACCTAGTATGCATTACGATGAACAGAAATTAGTACTGTCAGGGGTGCCACTGGCGACTATTTTTTATTTCTATCTCGCACCCTATAACAAAATAAAATCTTTGACATACACATTAACAACATGCGCAAGAGAAGCTACAACACAAAAAAATCCCCCAGTGCGGCAATCTCATACATGTCAATACTTCCTGAAAAATGTAGCATATCAGCATCACCTGTTAGATGATTTACACCAAAATCTAATTATCAACAACTTCGACAGTAACTGAATCTGAATTTTGATGAAAATCCGTGAATTAGTTTTTTAGATAGAGCTATTGCGGAAAGTCTAAAAATTCTGCATAGCAACACCACCTGTTGAAAGATTTACACCAAAAACTAATTATGACCAATTTCTACCAGGAAGTAACTGAATCTGAAGCTTGATAAAAATTCATGCATTAGTTCTTGAGATATAGCTATTGCGGAAATCGGTAAAAATGCAGCACATCAGCGCCGCCTGTTGGGCGATTTACACCAAAAATTAATCGGCACTAATTTATATCAGGGACTAACTGAATCTGAAGTTTGATGAAAATTCGTGCATTTTTTCTTGAGTTAGAGCTATTGCGATAATCATGAATAATGCAGCATAGCATCGCCATCTGTCGGTCAATTTTCGTCAAAAAGTAATCAGCACTAAACTAAATCCTGGAGTAATAGAATTGGAAGTTTTATGAAAATCCGTGCGTAGTTCCTGAGATATAGCTATTGCAAAAATCGTGAAAAATGCCACATAGCAGCGCCACCTGTTGGGCGATTTTCCCCAAAAAACAATCAGGACCAGTTTATATCAAGGTCTAACCAATACAAAAGTTTTGTGAAATTCCGTGCATTAGTTCTTGAGATAGAGCGCCCACAAAATTTTTGTCACATACAGGCTCACAGAGTGACAGAGTGACAGACGGTCTCATAGAGTGACAGAATGACAGACAGACTCACAGACAGACATGTTCTAAAAACCATCAAATCATGTTCAGGACATTCTAAAACGTATAAATCCTTTGAAAACCGGAAGTCGAAAATTTTCACAAATCCAATACTTTCTTCTTGTAAAGATAGAAGAAGGTAAGAAAAAAAAAAAAAAAAAGAAAATAGTTGTGCGACAGGAATATAAAAATAGTTCCAGTAGCACATCTTTACTCTGCATGAAAATAGCAAAAAATATATAAAAATAAATTTTAATAAATGGAGCAAACTTATAGCACAAAATCAAACCCACGCCCCATTACACAATGAAACATATTTAGATCCATGTAAATTATACATTAATTGTAAAAGTAAACTATTTAAGGGGTCTCAGGACTCTCAAAGCTTTAAAATTTTCGAAATTTTAAGTTTTTTATATGTTAAACCCCTATCTTTTCTGAACATTTTGATATAATTGTTTCCTTGAAATTCCTATTTGAACTGAAGTTATGGCTTTTACATTTATACACGTTCAATAGCTGAAGCGACGTTTCGGAAACTTTGAAGCCATTTTTCTCCAAATGACGTTTTTGGGCATAACGCGCACGATATCTCAAAAACTTATGAATATTTTTTCATGAAATTTTCAAAACATATGTTTCATGTTAGTCTATATAAACTGGACCTAAAATTTCCTTTTTATTGCTCAAAACAATATTTTTTTAGGTGAATATACTGTTGAAATTTTCTTAATTTTGCATTAGCTAAATACAACTTTGTATTAAAAATATAAAAAAGCTTTAAATACAAATTTATTTAGGTTCAGGGTAATTATTACAATCTGAAGTATAAGTAGGTACCAAAATTTTCATTCTAGTTGCAACACTTATTTTGTAATCGTGCGCGTAAGCTGTTATGTCAATTGTTTGCTCTAAAAATGTCTAACAGTTTGGAGCCCCCTGTAAATGCTAATTCTGCATCTTATAATTTTTTAAATACATGAAATGAAAGAACATACTTATATGTTTTTTTCCAATTAAAATTGTGTCTTAAAATCAAATAAATTTTAAGGTATTAAATGTTGAAAATGGTCTTTTTTTTCATTTTATCCAATTTTAAGAGTCCTGAGACCCCTTAAATATTAACGGAAAGTTGTTGAGATTGAAAAACGCATTTTGCTTTTGTATCAAAATGTTTGCTTTAAATTTTAAATAAATGGGTAAATAGAAACTATTTCCAGTAAAAAATAAGGGCACAGAGGCATTGAACACTTTCAGTGGATAGTAATTGAGGACTAAGAATGAAAATAGCTGAAAGTCCAAACGAGGAAGTTTTTCAAGACAGCGAAAAAAAGAAGGCGACAACACCTCATTTGTGTCGTTAGATATACAATTTTCCGACTTGTTTGAACTATTACTACTAGGGTTAGCACTTCAAGTGTCTCCTGCTTGTTAAGCTGGGCACTTAGGCGCTTCTCAAATCCAAAATGGAAACTTTATGACATAAATTTTAATTTATTTTTGTTCGAAAATGCATGAAACTAGCAGGTATTGTAGTTAAGAAACTATGTAACCGAATTGTTTTTCCATTCTTCTTTTCTTTTTTTGCAAACGCAATAGATTTTTCAAAATTAGTGTCAAAGTGAGCGTTTTTAACAGAATTTTCGCGCGAAAGAAGAATAAACTCAAGTGAGTGAAAAAGACTGCCACGGGATCAAAATCGCTTCTAACTCAATAAGTAATTTATTTATCAAAAAATAGAAAATACAGTTCGATTCCAAATCACTTCCATAGCCAGACATTCCAATTTTATATCTTTCTGTTAAAAAATGAATTTATAATTGTGTCAATACGTTTTGCGCTTGTTGAGCACAGCAGTTGAGAACAGCACATTTTTTCGTAAAAAAGAAAAAAAAGAAGATTTTAGATTTCTTTGTACTTTTGGTGTTTTCCATTCGTAGCCCTCAATTTTTCTGTTGCTTAAGTATTGAAATGTTCGAATGTCACCAGAATTTACCAAAAAAATTGAATTGAGGATAATTAAATTAGTTTCTTCACGTACATTATAAAACTGAAATTTTCTTGAAGCATTTTGTGTGCATTTGCCAGTTTGGAATTAAAATCAAACGGTATGCATAATCTACTATAATCCTTCAAGGGGTTAAATCCTACTTTTTGAAAAATTCGACTTATACGTTTGCCTTAGAACAGTGATAATGGGAATATGCTTCAGCATAACTTTATTTAGGAGATAAACTATTAGGGTCCCAAAGAAATTCAATAATTTCCAATTTATCTGATTATGGGAAGCATATTCATTAGTTTGCTTTTAAAAGATTTGTTGTCTATTATAACTAATAGTAAAAAAAATATATATTGCATTTGAAAACTATATTAATATTATTTCATGACATATGTTTCATTTAAGCTTTTACTACTTACTTTAGCATAACAATTTAGTTAAATATGAGAATCAGTGTGAGGTTTACTGAGCCGTTGTTCATGTAATTTTTAATAGTATTTTTAAATGATTTTCATCCAGATTTTAATACGATAGTTTTCGCCTTCCCAAGTGTGAATGAAACTTAAGAAATACATTTTGCATTATTAATATTATGGTTAATATTAATAATAATAACCATTATATAGCCATATTTTTGATTACGAATCAAAAATTAAAAAAGATCCTATTACATACAGAATTTTGGACAAGGTTTAAAATTAAAAGCATAAGTTCAATTGATAAAGTTCAACCATGAAAGGAAAAATGGAAATTTAATTGCACGATTTAATATTTTATTACTATTTTTAGTGCTATTGGAATTTAATAGAACAAAAAAGTTTGGAAGATTCAACAGAAGAAATATTTTTATAAGTTGTTCAAAATAAATATAAAATATGAAAGTATGAAACAAAAATAAGTATTTTTAAAACTCGTCTAATATTTATTTTTGTGATAAATAAAAGTATGTGAAAATTTCACACCTTATAAAATATTTTTAAAAACAATTTTGTCTATTGTATGGACGATTGACGTGTAAAGAAACATATGGGAAGAAGATAGCGAATTTCAATATAAATGAAAAATAAATTTATTTTTATGGACATTGCCAATGAAACATGGATGATTATTAAAAAAAAAAAAAAAAAAAAAAAAAAAAAAAAAAAAAAAAAACAACAACAACAACAACAAAAAAAAAAAAAACGGAAAAAAAGTAAAATACCAAAATCTAAGGGAAAAAATAAGCAAGAAAAATAAACAAAATAACGAAAACACCCGACAGATATTTTGATATTGTACGTTTTTTATTTCTTCTTTAAATGACACTAGAGATTTTTTCCAATTTAAAATGACTATCATAAGAAATTAAAAAAGAAAAAGAAAAAAGGGCAGCTGTTGCTTTTCTTAAGATGGTAGTAAAACGTAGAAATATCTTTAATGAGAAATTTTCAAAAATGTCCAAAGTAAAAGACAATTACCTTCAATAAAAAATAATCTAGATTTATTAGGGCTGATGATGCACAGTTACAACTTTAGAAACATTTATAGATAAAGATTTGTCGGTTGAGAAGTTTGCTAGCAATTTTAAATAATTCCAAATAAAAGAGTACACAATTTTTTCAGCTTACACAGATCAATTTCTTGTGATGTTATTCTACATAACAACATTTCCGGCAATTTATGTCTACAAGTACTTTCGGCGAAATTTATCTCGCTACTAGTGTTGTTAGGAGATTCACGTAAATCGGGATTCCAAATGCCCTGGGCATCACTAATTTCTTACAGTTTATTTTGCCTTCTTTGATCGCAGATAATTCTGCTATTAGATAAGACAATGAAAATTACCTTAAAATACTGGTGTTCAAAGCATTTGGAGCCCCGAGTTACGCGGGACACCTGGAAACACTAATCGCTACAGAAAGTATGATGTGACTGTTAATTCTTCTAAACTCGAGGGTATACATTTTATGGTATATTAGGATAGTATAACTCTTTCTAAAAGCAAAAATGTTAAACATTTTTAATCTGGATAGTTCTTTTTACTACTAAACGCTTAGAAAAAGACAAACGTTTCTTAATCTGCGAAAATATAATATACTAGCAAACCCCGCGGCGCTAATATTTGAAATATGCCAAGTAATATTTATATGTCTAATTTTTATTAAAAAGGTACTAACTAAATTTTTATTTTATTAAAAGGTAATATTTTATTTTATTAAAAGGTTTTTTTTATTATTAAAAGGTACTTATTCCTTTTAGGAATAATTCAAAAATTACTATTTAAAACACAGTTTGATTAAACATCATTATTACACTGCATTAGGCAGAAATGAGACTTAAATTAATAAAATGAAATAAAACTAAATAAATGATAATTTAGAAAATATTTTGAAACTTTTATGCGCAATTAATACGCTTCATTTCAGTATTCATTTGAAGTTTTGAATTTTTTAGAAACCATCTTCTTACATCTTAAAATTAACCATCATGTCAAATTCCAAGTCCTACCACCTCTCTCAACATAAAGGGCTATGTTGAAACAGGAACTGTCACCATTAATTTGCCAACATTAATTTTGAAATCGGTTTGTTATTTCCTAATATTCCACAGAAACGTAATTTAAAAAGCTTTTAAAGCCCTTTTTTAGAACGTTTGTTGTTCCTGTGAACCCCAGGTGGTAGAATCACCTGCATAAAATAGACTGTTACCACTGATTCGCAACTATTACTTTATAATCGGTTTATATTCCCTGAAATTGCATAGAATCGTAATTTAGAATTTTTTAGAATGCTTTTCCCACCTCCCCTTCGCTTCACCCTTTTTTAATTCGAATTTGTTTTCGACGTTCCTTCGAGGGCATGTATATTTTAAAAGTAACTACCATGTCATATTTAAAGTTTCTATCATTTTCAGTATCACAGAAATCGCAATTTAGAAAGTTTTTAGCTCCTACAACCCTCTGGTGGTAGTGGCGCAGACATAAAATACAGCTTATGTTTGAGCAGGTTCTATCACCAAAATTTGCCATCATTATTTTTTTTAATCGGTTTGGTAATTTATAAGTTTGCTTAAAAATTGTAATTTATAACGATTTTCACTCACTTCATTTTTTTAAATTTGGAATTTTCTTTCGACTGTTCTTAGAAAGCAGTTGCATCTTGTAAGTAAATACCATGCCATACTTCACAGTGTTAGACCCCTCAGTTGTGCAAAAAACGCAAATTAGAACATGTTTTGCTTTTGTAACAGTCAGATGGTAGTGACAGCAACATAAAATATAACCATGTTATAGCAGGGACTTTCACCATTGATTTGCAACCATTACTTTTGAAATAGCTTTGGTATTTCCTTAGATTGAGTAGAAATCGCAATTTAGAACGTTTTTAGGACGCTTTTCACACATTTTCACCCCTTTTTAAATTTCCAATTTTTTCGGAACTGTTCTTAAAGATCATTTATATCTAATAAATATGTACCTTGCCTAATTTTAAGTTGCCAGCACCTACCGATCACAAAAATCGAAATTTAGAACTTTTTTTGCTCTTGCAACGTCTTGGTGATAGTTATATCGACATAAAATAGCGTCTATGTTAGAGCAGGGGCTGTCAGCATCAATTTCCCACCATTACGTTTTAAATCAGATTCATTCTTCCTGAGATATTGCTGACAAATCGGCATTTAGAACGTTTTTAGAACGCTTTTCGCGCATTTTGCTCCTGTATCTTCTCTGGGGTAGTGGAAACAGATATAAAATATAGCCTAACTTGGAGCAAGATCTTTCACCATCATTTTTATACCATTATATTTGAAATCGGTTCAGTACTTCCTGAGATTGCATAGAAATCGCAATTTAGAAAGTTTTTTACAACGCTTTTTAAGCCTTTTGACCCCCTTTTAGATTTCGATTTTTTTAGGAAATGTCCTTAGAGATCATTAATATCTTATAACTAACTACCATTCCAAATTTCACGATTCTAGGCCCTTCCGTAACGCAAAAGCCGCAATTTAGAACGTTTTTCTAATGCACCCCCTTTGGGATAGTGGCACCGATATAAAACATCGCCTATGTTGGAGCAAGGGTTGTCACCATCATTTTGACTCCATTATTTTTTAGATCTGTTTGGTATTTCCTGATATTGTGTAGAAACCACCATTAGAACGTTTTTTAGAACGCTTTTCGCGCATTTTCACCCATTTTAAATTTCGAATTGTTTAAGAACTGTTCTTAGAAATCCTTTATACCTAATAAGTAGCTAATATTTCAAATTTCATATTTCTAGGCCCTTCGGTAACGCAAAAATCGCATTTTTAGAACGTTTTTTGCTCCTGCACCCCCTTTAGGGTAGCAGCACCGACATAAAACATAGCCTATGTTGGAGCAAGGGTTGTCACCGTCATTTTGACACCCTTATTTTGACACCGTTATTTTTTAAATCGGTTTGGTATTTCCTGAGATTGTGTAGAAACCACCATTTAGAGCGTTTTCTTAGAACGATTTTCGCGCCTTTTCACCCCTTTCAAATTTCGAATTCTTTAAGAACTGTTCTTAGAAATCCTTTATATCTAATAAATACCTAATATTTCAAATTTCATATTTCTAGGTCCTTCAGTAACACATAAATCGCATTTTTAGAATGTTTTTTCTCCTGTACCCCCTTTGGGGTCTTGACACCGGCATAAAACATAGCCTATCTTGGAGCAAGAGTTGTCACCATCATTTTGACACCAATATGTTTTAAATCGGTTTGGTATTTCCTGAGATTGTGTAGAAACCACCATTTAGAACGTTTTTTAGAACGATTTTCGCGCCTTTTCACCCCTTTCAAATTTCCAATTGTTTAAGAACTGTTCTTAGACAGCATTTATATCTTATAAGTAACTAATATTCAAAATTTCATATTTCTAGGCCCTTCAGTAACGCTAAAATCGCATTTTTAGAACGTTTTTTGCTCCTATACTCCTTTTGGGGTAGTGGCATCGACATAAAACATAGCCTATCTTGGAGCAAGAGTTGTCACCATCATTTTGACACCAATATGTTTTAAATCGGTTTGGTATTTCCTGAGATTGTGTAGAAACCACCATTTAGAACGTTTTTTAGAACGATTTTCGCGCCTTTTCACCCCTTTCAAATTTCGAATTGTTTAAGAACTGTTCTTAGACAGCATTTATATCTTATAAGTAACTAATATTCAAAATTTCATATTTCTAGGCCCTTCAGTAACGCTAAAATCGCATTTTTAGAACGTTTTTTGCTCCTATACTCCTTTTGGGGTAGTGGCATCGACATAAAACATAGCCTATCTTGGAGCAAGCGTTGTCACCATCATTTTAACACCAATATTTTTTAAATCGTTTTGGTGTTTCCTGAGATTGTGTAGAAAATAAAATTTAGAACGTTTTTTAGAACGATTTTCGCGCATTTTCACCCTTTTTAAATTTCGAATTGTTTAAGAACTGTTCTTAGAAATCCTTTATATCTAATAAGTAGCTAATATTTCAAATTGCATATTTCTAGGCCCTTCAGTAACACGTACATCGCATTTTTAGAACGTTTTTTGCTCCTGCACCCCCTTTGGGGTAGTGGCACCGGCATAAAAAATAGCCTATTGTAACGGAGCCGATGTCGTAAGGTGGTGTGGTAGCGGGCAACTTCAACGGCCAAGGCTTATTTAAAGTCGAAGAAATATTTTATTGCATTACAAACAATTAAATAATATTTTCTGGATTATATAAGTCTTATTTACAACATTTTTCATATGAGGGTTCGAGTTCAGCTGATAATAATATATTTATAGAATCAAGTCCAGTCCTCGAATAATAGATCGCTTTCAGTGTAGTCAGTCTCTTACTTATCCAATGTCCACTATTTTCGAAGATAGAGCTCACGATGCTCGACAGGAATGTCGCACTTTTGTAGGTGTTTAACCGAGGTTTAGGAACCTCCGATCTTCAATTCCGTGGTGGAGATATTTTAACAGCCACACCTGGCTTTCGCTTTTCTGTGCTTCGGAGTATGCCCCGATGCCGTCGACCCGTGAGAGGTTTCCACTCTGCACGACCAGAAACACCTTGAAGTCTCAACTTCAACAGAAGGGAAAATTAAGCTCCCGAGAATGCTCTCGCATCCTCTTTTATCAGTTTCGTTTTTCCGTCTAGGACCAAAGCCACTCCCATTAGCCACTCACCATCCGTGGGCCATGATCTCATAGGCCAGCCCTTTCTCTATAGGCTGCCGTCAGAAACTTTCGCGTCCGGCTTCATCTCTGGTTTCACTTTCTACTTTCCCACGGGAACGAGGCCCTCGTGAACATCAAAAGAATATTTCTCTCGCTAGATAAAAGAGTTCCTTTCACCCTAGTGTCATCTGCGAAGATTGATAGAAATTGAGGTATTTGTTTCATCTCTAGCGACCTTTTCTAGGACTCTGAAGAAATTTGGAGGCTAGGTGAAAATACATTAGGTTCCCTATGCTGGCTTTTGCCTTGTAAATTGAGAGTTTCAATGTGAGATATCGTCGAATTCTCACACTATCTTAGAGCAAGCGTTGTGACCATCATTTTGACACCAATATTTTTTAAATCGGTTTGGTATTTCCTGAGATTGTGTAGAAACTACCATTTAGAACGTTTTTTAGAACGCTTTTTGTGCATTTTCACCCCTTTTAAATTTCGAATTGTTTAAGAACTGTTCTTGGACATCATTTATATCTTATAAGTAACTAATATTCAAAATTTCATATTTCTAGGCCCTTCAGTAACGCTAAAATCGCATTTTTAGAACGTTTTTTGCTCCTACACCCCCTTTGGGATAGTGGCACCGACATAAAACATAGCCTATCTTGGAGCAAGCGTTGTCACCGTCATTTTGACACCAATATTGTTTAAATCGGTTTGGTATTTCCTGAGATTGTGTAGAAACCACCATTTAGAATGTTTTTTAGAACGCTTTTTGTGCATTTTCACCCCTTTTAAATTTCGAATTGTTTAAGAACTGTTCTTAGACATCATTTATATCTTATAAGTAACTAATATTCAAAATTTCATATTTCTAGGCCCTTCAGTAATGCTAAAATCGCATTTTTAGAACGTTTTTTGCTCCTACACCCCCTTTGGGGTAGTGGCACCGACATAAGATATAGCCTATGTTCTAAGTTGGACTAACACCATCATTTTGGTACCATTACTTTTGGAATCGGTTCGGTAGTTCCAGAGCTTACCTCCTACAAATAAACAATTTTTTCCTCTTTATAATAGGAGTATAGATTAACATATTGAAATATATAGTAACCTCTCCGAAATACCCAAGATTCCAAAAAGGATACTTTATCTTTAAAAACTTCAGAAACCGTTATGTTTTCGAGATTTAAAGAAGCATTTGTAAAAGAAAGTTTCTTCTGCTGACACTGATACCGGATACATTTCCAAGTAGTTTTTATAGTGTATTAATGAGTTTTCTCAAACCGGAATATCAGTTTTTAGGATGCTATAAATTTGCAATTATATATTTTCAGCTTCGTAACTGAACTTACACATTCAAAAGTATCATACGAATTGAATATTTCCAACTGAGCGAAAAAATGCCCAGGCCGGGATTCGAACCCAGATCCTTGGCTTACAAGGCCAATGCTTTACCGTTTATGCTATCAGGGTCGACAACCAGCCAGCATATTTCGATCAGATAATCTTATTGGCAGTAACATCTGGTCTGTCATGTAGACAGCTCAACAGAATAAACCGCAGGTAAAGGAACTCCATATAAACGTTGGATACGTAGATAAACTCTTATTTTAACACAGTTAAACTGATTGGTAAAATTATCATACGAATTGAATATTTCCAACTGAGCGAAAAAATGCCCAGAATGGGAATAGAACACAGATCCGTGCCTTTTTTTCCCCGCTGAGTTGGAAATATTCAATTCATATGATAATTTTACCCATCAGTTTAACAGTGTTAAAATAATAGTACATGCAAAAGTGACAAAGTAGATTTTAATGTTAATGTTGATGCTGTTAATGTATCACATTTGTCTGTAAAACATGCTTGTTGAAAAGGGAAATGTTTAATTGAGAGTTCACAACAACCGAAAAACCTATATTGCAAGTTGACAAAACTGGTTAATATACTATCAAAAGTAACTTTGTTTTTGAACTTGCTTCTTTAAATCTTGAAAATGTATTAGTTTCTGAAGTTTTCAAAGATAAAAAGCGCTTTTCGGAACTGTAGATAACTCAGAAGAGGTTATTGGACCCCTGTACTAGTTTTTAAAATACAGGGTGCACATAAATGATATCCCAACTTTACAGTGATATTAAAAGAAAACAAAAGACAGTACATATTTTTGTTCATAGGAAACAAAAAGTAATAGTTGAAACTGTAAATTAAACACAGTTATAGGTGTTCGATGTGAGCCCTTCCAGAAACACGAACGGTATCGAAGAGTTATCTCAGCATGATTTTTTTGTGGCGCCTCATTGAATATCAGGTGTTTGTTCCACCGCTACACAATGTTGACAAACTTAGGACGTCCATATCTGCAGCCATTCAAAGAGTCACGCCGGACATGCTGAAAAAAGTGTGGGATGCGTAGATATCGCTTGTGTTTCTGGAACGACTCACATTGAAAACTTAAACGTGTGTTGAATTTAAACTTTCTACTGTTATTTTGGATTTCCCATGAACAACAAGGTCGTACTTTCTTTTCGTTTTCTTTTAATAGCACTGTAAAGTTGGGATATTCTTATGTGTGCACTCTGTACAGATTGATCCTGCCGTGTACCTTTTACTAACACATGTTAAAAATTAAAATAATGAAATGTTGCATATAAAGTTTAAGAAAATTTACTTGTTTTTATAACATAAAAAAGTGCCTGCATTTCTGTTCCTGAAAACAAAGTTTTTTTCTGTATTCTCTGACTAGGGAAGTTCCCCAACTGCCAGATCAGGATTTTGTCGAAAGTGGTGTCTTTGGAAAGCTCTTGACATGGGTATTCAGGAAATATATACAACTATCGACCCGAATGCAACTGGTGAAGTGTTACAGACCGATGTATATCTATCATTTTTTATTTCTTCTGCAGACAGCTTACATTACAGTTATGCAACTTGTTGTTGCCAGTGTGAAGTTGGTGAAGATTCCGTCTTCCTTTTACCAAGAAACAGAAGATTGTGACCACATTTTCACAATCATATATAATTGGAACGCACTGACTTGGAATATGCTTTAAAGAACATCAGGAACTAACTCTTAGTCTCATCCTATGGGATGAAAAGAGGGCATCGGCAGGGCCTATGGAGGCAGTTCCCAACGCGCTCAACCATTGAGAATTTTAGCAGCACCTGTGGCTCAACAAATCCAAATGCGCTGCTTCAGGGGAGGTGGCACGCATCCCTGTGACATGCGAAGTCGGGCGCAGTTCTGAAGATGTCGCCGGATAGTCTTCAGGTTGTAATACTATATCCGAGAAACCGAAGATTGTAAAACTCCTTAGTTTGCAATTTTTAGAATAATTTGGGAAAACCAAGGAAAAGAAACCAACGACCGAAGAGAAGGCCATTAGTCAGGGACTATTTAAGACTCTAAAGTTCATGATCGAAAACGAATTTTTGATGTCGCTCGATATTCTATTTGAGATGTGTGTTACATCATAGACGAAAATGAACTGAGAAGTAATTTGGAAATAAATACGGACTCCACTTTCAAATGTGAAGGACCTGAGAAAAAAAAACGGACAGAAAGTGAAGGACTATCGGTAAAAATAATGGCGAAAGCAATATAAACGTATAAGAAGGCAAAGAAAAATAAACTAAAGACTGTGCGACATATATGTAGGCAGGTAAAAGACCACAAGACGATTCAACGGGGGGCACAATACGTAGGAGGGAAGGTGTGAAGATACAGAGCAAAATGAAATTAATTTACAAACACTTGTGGTCGCAATTTTATCCTCATCGTAGACAGTTAAAAGCCACAGTTCATGACAGGGACCTCAGAAATTGGGCCGCTGACAAATTGTTGGATCTTGGAATTCCCGGATTCACAGCAAGCTCACACTTTATCAAGAATTTCAAACAGGCACACAAAATAACCAGTCGAAATGTGACACAAATCGTAACAAAAGCAGATTTGCTTACGGAAGTGTCTTTGCAACCTGTATTCGACGAATTCCAGAGAAACGTGAAAAAAATGATTGAGTTGCGAAAGTGTCCACTTTCCAACGTCCTGAACACCGATCAAAGTGGCTTCCAATACGAGATTGTATCCAACAGAACTCTCGATATGAAGGGATCTAAAGACGTGACGGCATCGGTAATCAGTAAAAAAAAAACGACTCATTCCTATACCGTTAAAATGTGTATTAATACAGCTGAAAAATGTATCGGACATTTACTACTTGTAACACAGGAATGTCAGGGGAATTTGGTCCCTAAATTATGGACAATGTGCAAAGAATATCATCCTCAAATTTGCCCATTACATGCTCCAAGTCAGGAAAAGCACAAAACATATAACTGCGGCATACTTCAATAAGCAAAAATAATCAGTTGGTGATCAGGAAACAATCATGGTGCTGGAGTGGCTAAACGGGTCTATGTTTATGCATTGAGAGATTTGGATTCAATGTGAAGCCTGTTTTTCTCGAATCGGGCACGACAAAATTTCTTCAGCCGTTTATTTCTTTCAAAAATACAAGCACTTAATAAAGAGAATAAAGGAATATTCAAAAACTCATCAGAGTGTTTGGGGAGATGTCGACATGACCATTAGAGAAAGCATAATAAAATTGCATACGTCAGCCTATAATTATTTCTCCTCGCCCACCTTCGAAGAAATGCGTCGGTATGCCTTTCAATAGGCTTTAATAAAAGACATGGATACCTGTATTTCTATCGGTTGAACAGGCATGCTTTAACTTAACTAATAACACCTGTGACAACTGATAAACACCCCCTTTAATTGTGTGTACCTGGCGCAGGAAACACTCGTGCTTCAGCCATTCTATTTAGAAATGCACTACCATCCCTGAAATTACTTTTCCTACCAATCATAAATTGTCTTCTCTGTAATCCATTTTTCTACCTCACAGAGTGTCTTCCCTGCATAGCAAATGACCTGGAGAAATCAATAAATGACAGAAGTACATCCGCCTATAACTCTTCACCAGTTGCGTTCGGACGGGTAGTTGTATACCTTTTCTTGATCCCCATGGTAAGAGCTTTCCAACCACACAACTCTCGACAAAATCCTGATCTAGTGAGTGAATTAATCTAGTTTTCATTATTAACTATTTATTACCTTGCATACAACAAAACGGATATTATAGGAAAATAAAGAAATTTAGTAATATTTATAAATAACTGAATTTATAAAGCAAATGATTAACTTGAAAGTATTATAAGTCGAGCTTAAAAAGTATACTTACACTGTAAAAAAAATCCGACCAGTTTTCCTGTAGGAATCGGAAAAATAGTTGCCCTTATCGTACCGGAAAAATTTCCGACCCAGCTCGGAATAAAATCCGTAAAAAAAGGAAATAGTCAATAAAACGGTATTTTACGGATTTTATTGCAAACTGGGTCGGAAATTTTCCCGGTACGATAAGGGCAACTATTTTTCCGATTCCAACAGGAAAACTGGTCCTATTTTGTTTACAGTGTATATTCATGAAATGAAGTTTAGTAGAAATAGAATGATAAAACAGAACATCAATCAAAAATGAAATAAACGATATCCTAGGTATGTTGGAATAATGCACAGACAATTTCTTTGCCACCTAAGGTGACGTTTGATAGATTACAATGATATAGGAAAAATTGCATTATTTTCCATACTTTCAATTTTCATCATCCACATTTATCAGAAAAAAAATTTAGTTCAAAATTTGATAACGCATAAAAGGATGAAGATCGAACAATATTTTTTGAATTTATAAGGAATTTTTTTTAATTTATCCTGCATGAAATTATATGTATATATAATATCAATCGATGTGATTTGGTAAGATAATATCAAGAGATATTCAATATGCACTAAATGAAGTTATAAGCATGTCTGAATGAGATACTTATTAATATTACGAACACATAAACACAATGTACCGAATTTTTTTTTCTCGCAAGAAAGCAGCAGGAATATTAAACCACATTGAAAATATTATAGAATAGAATATGGGAGAAAAACATTATATAAATTTTAATGAGTCAAAAGAATTATTTTTTTGACAATTCATTACGTATTAAGAATAATTTTCAAATATTCCGTTTAAATTTATAGTTAAGAAGTAGTAAAATAAAAATACAAATCCTAAACGTGATTACATTAATATAAATGCTTTAAAAAACTTTTAATAAACTTACCTACTAGGTTCGTATACACAACAGGCGACTGATATTGAGAATGTCACCGGTTGTGTGAACGAGACTAGTAGGTCTGTTAATTATAAGGTTTTTTTTAGATTTAATGTTTACTGTAATCTCTTTTAGTATGTATATTTTTATTTTAATGATAATAAGCGAATTCTTTCTTATATAATTCTATAATATTCAGTTTTAATTTTCAAATTAACAATAGAGATGAATTAAGGTTTATGCAACAGAAAAAAAATGTTGGTTGTTCCAT
Organism: Maratus speciosus; assembly: GCA_963932465.1. Lineage (NCBI taxonomy): Eukaryota > Metazoa > Arthropoda > Arachnida > Araneae > Salticidae > Maratus > Maratus speciosus. The sequence continues at coordinate 437,562,396 of OZ010788.1, forward strand.
TGCACAAATCTTAATCAACTGATGAATTTTCCATAATTGCAGACCTTCATCAGCATTAAAATACCTTAAATATTTTTTCTTTAGGAAATTTCTTGAGGAAAATCTTTTATAATTTTTCTGAATCATTCACAATTTCATTATATTGAAAATGTGTCTTATATTATCTAACAAGAAAACTGAAAATAAGGAATAGATTCATAAGTTAAAAACTATAAATATAATGATTTCATCAACAATCAGCTTTTACATTACATCTTTAAATACGCGTCGCATTTACTTCACTGTGTTTCGCCTAGTATATTATATCACTAAAAAACAGATTTCTTACTTCTGCAATCTCTAATTATTTCCTTTACTAAACACTCGCCGTATATACAGGGCGTCTGATTTCAAAGACTCTGATTTCAAAATTAAATATCTCAAAGACAAAGATCAATAGAATTATGCGGTAAACGGTTTGTATTAGTTAAGCTGTAAAAATGTTATACAGAAGTTTCAAAATTTAGTTTCAAAAACCATTGGCAGTTGGCGCTGTAATCGCAATGCCTAGAAATTGTGCTTCGAAGTCCAGAGCACTAGAGTCTCATTCCTAGATGGTTCCCTACGGCAGGACGAAAAGTGTGAGGTCCGCTTCTTAGTTGGGCTGATGTGCAGAAGCGGAGCCATGTGTTGACAGAATTGAGAATTGTTTCAAATTTTGTTATAAGCTATTTCGGTCTGGATACCAGTATCTCTGTGATATGTCTTTTCTCTCCTAATTGGTAGATCGTGGAATCGAATTCAAGCAGAGGAGGATTTGTAAAAATTGGAAATCTTTACTTTTTAATATTTACCTATTAAATTTCGAAAAAAAGTTTGAATAAAAGAAATCCAAAGTTTCTAGATTTAAACTTTAATTAAGCTAAAAGAAACCGCTTTTTAAATCGTTAAGTATTTATAATAATGATTCATAAATAATTTTTTTAAATTGTAGAAAATAGTTTGAATGAAATAATACAAAGTTTCTATTTTTAAAAACCTAATTAATTTAAGAAAATCATTTAATTTAAAAAACTAATTTTCATTTTTTCTTATCATTGAGCACAGCAGCTTCTAGCGATATGATCCGAAGTTTTGGAAAGGAGTGCAGCCTCCAAAATACTTTTCCTTCGACGTTGATGATATGACTTATCATCAATTCCTTTTAAAAATGAAGTAATTTAATACATAATTTCTGTCCCTAAAACTTTGTTTACAAAGAAAACAAATATATGTGTTGTGCTAAAACCAAAATATTATGCCGTGATTTAAAAATATAAATGAAAAGTGCAAAATTGCATTTTTATTTATAATAATTCAGGTATAAACAATAATACGAAAACATTATGCCGTAATTTAAAAATATAAAAATAAATAAAAAGTACAAAATTATTTTTCTTTAATAAACAAAATTATTTTTCTTTAATTAATTTTGATTTAAGTAATTATATGGCATTAAAAATTTAATTTAATAAAATATTTTAATATGTTCTTATATAATGATTTCTAAACTTTTTATTGAAAATTCTATTAATTGAAATTCTCTAAAATTAAAGCTGGTGCAATAATTCTGTGACCAGATGCCTCCATTTCTGCACATCACCCAAGGAAAAAGTGGACTTTCCCACTTTCCGTCCTTCCATAGGGAACCATCTAGGAATGAGACGCTAGTGCTTTGGACTTCGAAGCAAACTTTATAGGTATTGAGATTACAGCGCGATCTGTTAACGGTTTTCGCAACTAAATTTTGCAACTTCTGTATAACATTTTTACAGCTTAGCTAATAAACAAACCGTTTACCGCATAATTCTATTGATCTTTGTTTTTGAGATATTTAATTTTGAAATCAGGGTCTTATTCGCTGGACACCCTGTATTAAACATTAGACTTCATAATGAAGTCGAATTTTCAGCAGAGTCATGTTAGTGAAATAATAGTACTTTGTGCATTCTTCGTTCATTTCTATCTTTTCCCATTCAATTCATTTATTGTATAAATATCCGAGCTGCATGATTTTGCTATATTAAAGCATTAGATTGGATAGCGATTACTTATGTTCCAGTAATTGTGAATAAGAACCTATTATGGGCTATGTGCGTAAGTGGGATTTTTCAACGAGATTCATATCGCTAATTCCGAAAAGAAATTTTCTATTTAATATTTTAATCGAATACTGTGTAGTCGTCTTGTTAATTCGATAATTTTGAAATATTTTTATGCTATTATACAAAGTGAAAAATTCTATAAAAATTGCAGTAAAATTGTACACATCTTGATTATTGGAGATCATATTAAAATACCTTTGTAATATATATTGGGGATAGTATTCATAACTTACAAAAGTTGTATCACTGATCATTAACGCCACACCATGGTCAATATTATTTCGCTATACACAATTTAATTTGGGTTACATTTTATAGAATGCTATTATTTTTAAACATCTCAATAAATTATCTGATAATTCTTTTCTTGTCGCCGAAAGCATCTACGCCGTTAATCATATGAAGGAGAAGATCAAATATAGTTTAGGGTCTAAAAACAGGCTAGTTGTTAAATAAGATTATGGAAGGTTCGGCAATCTGGAAAGGAGGGCATAGAACTATCACATTTTGGTAAGGAAGAAGATAGGGGAAGATGAACAGCTGATTCATCGGTGCCTTTAGCAGTCTCATTAAAAAAAAAAGAAAATCGCATATTTTCAGACCTCAAAACTTTATCGATCAAATGAATTCGAATTTCAATACATTTTAATCGATAACTGTTGCATGTTTTGATGTTCCCACGTCACTGATAAAATAATAAGTTAAGTTTTTAGATCCTAGGACAAAGAATATCTTTAACTGATTGGCTGCCTTACAGGACAAGTTTTTCTAAAAATAAGCTAGGAGAGTTGGTCAAAAATGGGTTACTAAATGGGCTAATGGAACTCCAACGAACTACCATTAAACATACAATAAATCTGATGGGTCAACTTCATAACTGCCCCATTTGATATCTCACCAGTAGCAACAGTTTCCAAGAAATACTACTCGAGGTTTCGAGTCTTCAGAGGCATATCTTTTGACGGGATCACTTTACCAAAAGGAATTAACTCGGTCTTTATGCAGTATAACACTAAATAAAACGTAGAAGAAATTGATTGTAGAGTCTGTAAATGATGTAAAACTCCAAAAAATGTGCAAATTAAAAGTGGCGCAAAGAGTCTTCCAACTCCGAGGTAGTGAACTAGTTTGATGACAGCGACAGCGTCATCAAACTTATCAAACTGGATAGTCCACCAGGAGACTGCCCTGATTACAACGATGTGATCAGTATCTTCTGTGAAGTATTTTTTCATCCTGACACAAGAGAAGAAACGTTGGCGCAACGTTTTCAGTGTAAAATGTGGGCACACATAGAATTTTCTGAAGAAGGAGGGGGTGGGGGTGGAGTTAGAATAGGATACATATATTTGCGACTAGTGTAAATGGCATTAAATGCTAGCATTTTCACGATTGTTTCTTTTTCTTAAATAAATGTTTTATGAGTTTACACAAATGTTATTAATGATCTTTTTCTAGACAACCATTTGAAAAACTTCTAATTTTACAGCTTGTGCAATTAAATTTATTGTAAATTACACAGAATATTATTAGAATTTTTTTACCAACCTATCTTGGTGATTATATGTTTTAGGTTGTATTAATATTTTGAAAGTAATGACCATGTAGTTGGTCCAACCTCAAAAGAATGTGGGCATTATTTAGACATTTTCCTCTATTATTTGTTAGTATAAAAAACTCTTAGAGACATTAAAATGTTAATTACTGAAACGTCAAGTGTACAAATTTAGATTTTAGTAAAGTAAGCAAATAATCTTTTAGTTACAAAAAAAGAAAAGAAAACGGATATAAAAAATTTTTACACAGAGGACATAAGGATCATACGGAAAATACTTTGATCTACTGATGTGCAGAATTAAAAATCATAGTACTATTCCGAGTGCTTAAACTAATCTGCTAAAAGTTACACGGACAGTGAATTACTAATAAATAAAACTTAATGGAATTTTTAACCAAATAAAATTAAAAGAAGAATAAATAAATAAATAAAATGAAATACGTTTTGAAGAAGAAAATGTTTGCAATGTTATCGAAAAAAAAATGTTTTATGTCCGGTTATTTATTAGCGCTAATTGTTTTGTTAAATTGTGCACATAGCCCAGTGGTAGGGGAGCAAAAAAAGGTCGAATTCGGAATTAATTAGGGAAAACTGGAAATTGTTTTAATCCTTTTAGTTTAGGTCTAGAATGAATATGCAAAGTTTTTCCCCTCGTAGTAGGTGAGCGTTAGAAAATACATACAGATTTATAGTAAAAAAACACGTTTTTTTACATACCATAACAGTATCTCCAAACAACAAACTCTGCCAAATCATTGTCAATACAAATGTTGTAGAGCTTAAATTTCTGAGTAAAATGAGTACCTACGCTTAATACTTTTGTTGAACATTAAGGTCACAATTCCAGTTTAAAATTTTAGACCCGGTCAGGGGGTTGAACTCAGAATTAATTAGGAGAAACTGAAAATTATTTAAATCCTTTCAGTTTAGGTCTAAAATGAACGTACTATGATTTCTTCCTCGTACTTGGGTGAATGTTAAAAAATATGTACATATTTATTTTCGAAAAACACGTTTTTTTTAGTTTTCTTAACAATATCTCAAAACAGCTAACTCTATAAAAAACTTTGTCAGTACAAATGTTGTAGAGCTTAAAATTCTGAATTAAATGAGTACCATCATTAATATTTTTGTTCAACATTAAGGTCGCAATTCTATTTCAAAATTTTCCCTTAATCGCTAATCAATAGCTTAAAACCAGGAGAAACCAAGTTAACTTAAAAATATCTCAAAACTGCTAACTCTATCAAAAACATTGTTAGTACAAATGTTATAGAATCTAAAATTCTGAGTAAAATGAGTACCTACACTTAATATTTTTGTTCAATATGAAGGCAGCAATTTGAGATATTGTACTGTTAACTTGGTCTCTCCTGGCTTCAAGCTCTTGATTTTAAAAATTTTTAAATAGAATTGCGACCTTAATGTTGAACAAAAATATTAATGATGGTACTCATTTTATTCGGAATTTTAAGCTCTACAACATTTGTATTGACAATGTTTTTTATAGCGTTAGCTGTTTTGAGATATTGTTAAGGAAACTAAAAAAAAGGTGTTTTTCAAAAATAAATATGTACATATTTTCTAACATTCACCCAAGTACGAGGAAGAAAACATAGTACGTTCATTTTAGACCCAAACTGAAGGCATTAAAACAATTTCCAGTTTTCTCCTAATTATTTCTGAGTTCAACCCCCTGACCACGGGTCTACTTGAAACTGGAATTGTGACCTTAATGTTCAACAAAAATATTAAGTGTAAGTACTCATTTTACTCAGAATTTTAAGCTGTACAACATTTGTATTGACGATGTTTTTGACATAGTTAGTGTTTTGGAGATAGTGTTATGGTATGTAAAAAAAGTGTTTTTTGACTATAAATGTATGTATAATTCCTAACGCTCACCTAGTACGAGGGGGAAGACATAATATATTCATTCTAGATTTAAACTGAAGGTATTAAAACAATTTCCAGCTTTCCCCTAATTAATTCCGAATTCAACCCCCTAACCACTGGGCTAACAGAGGACATCAGTCTTTTTAGATGCATGGCAACGTTAAAGGACGTCGTTAAAGGACAACGTTAATTAAAGGACGTCGCTTATACGTGTAAATACTGGATATGTAATAAGAACAAACGCCCTTTCTTCTTCGTTAAAGAGGATGAGGGGCTATGATAACGCGAGATTTTATGCAGTCTCTTAGTGAAAATAACAGTAAAAATTTTGATATCGAGTTCGGTGATCAGCAATTATGTATTACAGAAAGGATTACTGAAGGTATGGCTCATTTACTATTGATTGTGAAGTATATCATAAACCAGCAATGTAAATTCTGATTCAGCTTAGAATAATATCGTGATCTTAAAAAAAAGGGGAAAAATACTTAGGGTATAACACAGTTATCAATACTGGAAATCAAGTCCAGGGCCATTGACGTGGCAAGGCAGAATTCTTCTACACAATCGCTGATGTTCAAAGGCAAGAGAAGCATGTTATTTAGTCCACATGTACACAGGCAAGAAAGTGGTAGCGTAGGTCGCTACTAGTATAAGTTTTGAGCAGAAAGAAATGGGAAATTTGCTGTATAAGTAATAATAGTTTCCTAAAGGTCGCACAGCATTAATGTCATTTGTTACAAAATCTCGTACATCGATGTGGATATGCTACGGGCTTCAGATGACATTTTCAAACGCTGTTAGTTTTTAATGATGGTGAATAAAGAATATTAGTGCTGAAATATAATTGGAATCAGTGCTCTGATTTATAAAAACCATTTTCGATGGAATTTCGGTTTTTTTTTTTAAATACACAAAGCACATTGTTAACAATTTTTAACCGAGTGTTCTTCTATCAAAATAAATTCTTCAGTATGTGAATAACAGAAAAATATTTAAATATTTGTTTCAAAATTTTAAAGTATTTGCGAGTTTATAAGACATTATCTTTCTATTTTTATTTTTTTTTTATTTATACTTTTATAAAACTAGAAAATATTTCAAAATTCATTAATAAAGTAAAATATAAGATCAAACTTATTTAGTTATTAATCGCTAAACAGGGCAAAAAATAATTACCTACAGTTTACAAACAATATTAGATAAAAGAGTTATTTTCTTCTAATTATTTTATCTTGAAAGATGATTCAATTACGCTGCGTAATTTAATCTTAAGTGTTAATACTTTTTTCGTAATGAAATGTTTCCGGAAGAATTGGTAATAAGATTTAATATATATCAAGTTTTGAAAAACTAAAGCTTTATTTTATGTACTAAATTGATTTATTTTCTTGTTTTTTTCATCAGAAAAAGCTTTTGGTGTAATATTTTCAACATATTTTTTGTTACAGTTCAGTTTGCGATATATTTCAGGCTAGGAAATTTTAATCTGTCCATAGTAATTTCTGTAACAGTACTTAATAACAGCAAAAGCATAATTTAAAAATAAAAATAAAATATCGCATTCGAAAAAATGTTTTATTTTAGCTTTTATTATTAAAATTGTAATCATAAAAATGGCACCATTTATGCAAGATAGAATTCATTAAAAGTTATTTTTTTTAATTCCAACTGTATATCCGGCTCGACCAATGGCCGAGAAGTTCTGCTCTCGAAGGTGGTAGGCGGGTGGTGCAGGGTTCGAACCCAATCGCGGCCGTCGGCCTAATCGTTCGGAGTTTCCCGTGGTTTTCTTCAAACCTTGGATTATCTTGTGCAAATACGGGTTAGGTTCCCTTAGAAGGCCCCTACGAAAGGCACCCCCCCTCTTAGGGTCTATATCTCTCGTGTTGATAATTGGCCGTCAAAATCACAACCAACCAACTTTATATCCATATTTAATTTCACAGTCATAGTTTTCCATAACAAAAGAAACAAAATTTATAGTTTCACCGAGTATATTATTCACCGAGACAAACGTTTCTTTTTAACTAAAGAACATGCGGTTAAAAAATAAGTGTTAATTTATTAGGAGAACACTTTCTGACTGTGCAAAAAATGTACTTTTAAAACAGAACCATGCCTATACATATTTTCATCTAAAGCATAATATAATATGCGCCCCTCAAATCCTATAATAATGTTATTATTATAAGTCAGTATAACCGTTTTGTTATAATTTAATCAAAATATCACATGACACACAATAAAATTACCATACGGATATAACGTAACAATTGATAGCAAGTATAAAACTCTAGAAGTAAATTTTAGAAAATAACAAATAAGAAAATACTTTGTTTAATTACTTTATTACAGTGTTGCAGAAATTACAACGTATTATATTAATTTTAAACTGAATGAATTAAACGGATCTAATCCTACTAATCCGTTTCGAAGACGGGTTGAAATAGGGTAAAAAGGTGCGTTTTAAACATTTTTCGTCTTAACAGGTATAATTGCATGGTATTACTTTTACTGTAACCGTGGCATTTTTCTGTTTTAGGCAGGATTGTTTTGTAGACATGTTCCCTTTTACTAGATTTTACTGTACATAATGTAAATTTTAGCTTAAATTTCTCTGAATTTATTGATGCAAAGTAATCCACAATTTTGCATTCGTGGAATTTCGTTTTTTTATTATCTTTTCTTATTATTTTTCCAGTTAATTTTAGAGTCTTTTCCGATTATTCCCTCGAGACAGGTGTCTCATACCACACACACTTGTCTATTCCGTATTTGAAATATTGGACAAATGAGAGCAGATTTTCTTTTTATAATTTATACTTTATGAGAAACTGCTAACATGATAGACATGAGCATGGAAATATCAGAAAACAAACTTACTAAATGCAGTGCCCTCAAAGAAGAATAAGGAAGTTATTAGGCATTCATATTGTTCAGATTACCGGGGCAGGATTCCATAAAAAAATAAAATGATTACTCTCGAAAATTTTTATTGTTTCATGTAAGGTGCTTTAAAAGGTCATTCCATTTTCATCAGTCTTTTGGATGACTGTTACAATTAATAATAATTAATGCGTATTTTTGAATTTTACTACCTCTCATTAAGCTTAGTTCATAAGAATGTTTATGTTTATAATACAAAAATATATCCACAATCCTTTACTCAACATTATAAAGTAAATCCGCCTTTCGTCATTATTAGAAATATTCTTCTAGCTTATAAGACATTACTTACAAACATACAGCCTTAGTAAAAAATATTTGTTTGGGTTATTTTTACAAACTATTAAAATATTATCAGGTCATCAAGTATGAAACTTGTGATTTCAAAAGGGCCAGATTACTAATGTGGCAAACTTCCACCAGTAAAAAACAATAGAAACTTTTGTATTAATCATGACAGTAATTTTTCATGAACATAGCGTTTATATAAGATGAAAATTTCTATTAAACTTTACTGGTGGAAGATTGCCCCGTAGGTAATCTGACCATTATGCAGTCACAAGTTTCATACTGGGTGGCCTATTACATTAATTGTACGATAAATATGTCTCTTTGTTACTAAATAAGTAATATGTACTTTGAAAGAAATGATTTTCATTGGATCTGATATTTCTAAAAGATATTTATATGAGCAGCAAATATGAAATATAAGGAAATATTTGATAGATAAATAAATCCCATAAAAATATATGGAAATCAACAGTTTGGATTTAATCCAAATGAGGTAGATGATCGTAAGATAATAAATTATTGTATACATAATTAATAGCAAAATTTTTTACATTTAAAGTATATCATTATGTTATGAATAATTGACAACAAAAGAGTCTTTAGGATAACAGAAAATTACAGAAAAATTTGGAAAATTCATAGGTACACTTAAAAAATTGTAAATAGGAGTAAGGATACTATACTCTTCATGTTTTATAGTTACCAGAAAAAGATAAATACAGCTGATACGCTGATATTGAATTTCTTTATTTTTTAAATGATGCTTTTTATCGAACTAGTTATTAAAAAAAATAACGATGAATATTTTGATTTGAAATAGTATTACAAAGAAAAAGATGCACTGTGCGAGTGCTTTACAAAATTTCATATGCATTACAAACACAATTTACAGTCCGTCCCAAAAGTTTATAGACAACCATTTTTTAGGACTTAAGAGCTAACTGAACGAGTAAGAAAGACGAAATACATTATGCAAATATATAATGATGAAATAAAAATATTAAAATACTCAAACAACTTTTAACAGTTATAGATTTAATTTTAAAAAATGCTGTCCGAAGAAGATATAGACAACCGGTGTTAAAAGTTAATTTAAGTACTGATATCCAAAATTGGCATATTCCAAGGTGATGTACACTGTAAAAAAAAATCTGTAAAGTTACTAAAGTTTTTCTAGGAAACTGGGATTCCTAGAACTTTTTATGTAACGGCAACAACAAAAATTCCTGTAACAACGTCCGTTACAGGAATTTTTCTTGTTGCCGTTACATAAAAAGTTCTAGGAATCCCAGTTTCCTAGAAAAACTTTAGTAACTTTACAGATTTTTTTTACAGTGTACTCGTGACGCAATAGTTTCCTGAGATAAAAGCGAATATGTCTTTCCGTTTCCAACGGAAGAACGGTTGCGAAGATGCCTTGGAAAGTGTAGTTTTTCAAAAAAGAAAATTTGTAAATCTATCATTTAAAGATTCGTAGATGGAAAGTTGTGGATATTGCAAGAAAAAGTTTACGCAGCAGGGTTGATATTTACCAAATTATGTCAAAAGGTGATAATTTTGAAACAAAATCCCGTTCTGGACGATCAAAGGAAACAACTAATCAGCAAAACTGACAGATTTTGAGATTAGTTTCAACCTACAACCTGTGTGTTAGTTAGTTTCTAAAGAAGTAAGGGCTCCAGTATCAAAATCAATGGTCCATCAATGGCTGCAGCCAAGTACATTTCTTGATTACCTCAAAATACATCGTTCACCATAGTTTACTAAACGGTATAATGACGCTCGTGTTCAGTGGGCCCGAAATCACATGAATGGGACAAATGAATGGTTGAGAGGTCTTTACGGTAAAAAAGGGAAACTTAATTTAGATGGCCCAATGATTGGGCAATGATTACTGGCACGATATTCACAAGGAACCACGAACTTTTTTCATCAGGCAACAAGGAGGAAGTTCATTCATGGTGTGGGAGCATTTTTTATCATGGAAAAACCAATATTGCGTTTTTGAAAGGTCGTCAATGTTCCAAAGATTACCAGACGAAGAAAACACTTGATGAACAGTTACTTCCATTTCAAATGTTGCTAGATGAGGATATCTGTAAAACAATTGCTCCAGTCACGTGTACAGCTTTACAATGACAAAAACAAGTAACTTTTATGGACTGGCTAGCGATAAGTGCTGACCTGATCCCAGAACCTCTGGAGAAGATCAGCTGGAGACGTATATGCTAATGGGCGTCACTTTGCAACGGTTCACGATCTAAAGCTGCAAATCGGATGAAATTGGTTTTCTTTAGAGGCAGAATTTCTTCAAACTCTTGTTTTGAGTATGCCTGATCGAGTTTTTAACGTGATTAGAAAAAACAGCTTAAAAATTTGAACGTTAAATGCAAATAAATGAGTTGTCTATAAACTTTAGGGACAGTAAAATTTAATTTTTAATTTTCTCACAAAGTCTGTGATTGTGTAATATTATTTTTGTATACTATTGTTATTCTCTTGATATTATTTATAATTATAAGTTGTTTTGAAATTGTTAGTCCTATTTTTCAATTGTAAAATAAAAAAAAAAACCCGTTGTCTATAAATATTTGAGGCTCACAATATATTCTTCAATATTCAATTCATACAATTTTCATTTTATAGTTTTTTAGCATATACTTAATTTTGGATTTTATAATTTAATACTTAATTCTGAGATACCTCGGAATTTTCCTTTCGAAACTATAAACTGCAAGGTAACTTAGAAGAATGAATCACAGGAAAAATAAACCATACAAAAAGTAAGAAATGGAAAATCTTCATCGAATGGCAGACATACGAGAGTGATTTGAAAAGTTCGCGAAATGAATCACGAATGGCTACATCATTTGGAATAAAATATACATAACAGATAGCACCAACTCTCTTGTGCGCCAAGTCAATTTTGATATTGTTTCGTTAAGCAATAATTAATTTGGAATTGCTTTGAGCGCAGAATGTTGTAAAAATGTTGCAAAATGGATAAAACTGAAACGCGCGCTGTTGTAAAATATTTTGTGAAAAAAAGGTTGGAAGGCATCAGAAATTCATAAAGATATGCAGGATATTTTAGGAGACTCTGCTTCATCATTTACGGCAGTACATAAGTGGGTGACGGACTTTAAACATGCGTTCATGAGAGCCTAAAAGGTGACCCACGCAGTGGACGATCAAAAACTGGCACAACGCCTAAAATCGTCGAAAAAGGCCATGTTACGGTTATGTAGAATCATCGATTAAAGATCTTCGAGATTTGCTAAGGTTACAGGAATCTCAGATGAAAGAGCATTTCATATTCTAACTATGGAATTAGGGATTAAAAAACTTTTTACAAGACGGGTGCGTTAAAATAGTTAGGGCGTCAGTCTTTTAGAATGAAAATATTTCTAATTGACTATAATCCAAAGAGTCAAACAATAAACGGAGAATATTGCTCGAAAATTCTACACCAAATAGATAAAAAGATCCATGAAAAAAGACCTGGTTTGCGTAAGAAGAAGATTATTTTCTACCAGGACAATACACATCCCCATACACATATGGTAGCAGAGGGAAAATTGAATGAAATAAAGTACGAACTGTTGAACCTTATACACATAATTTTGCTCTTTCGGACTTCTATCTATTTCCACGACTAAAATTTTCCTAAGGGCAAATATTTTTCATGGAAGAAGAAGTAAAAGCAGTTGTAGACGACTATTTTAGAGGACGTGAATAATCGCACTTTCTTGATGACATAATGCTTTTGGAACGTCGTTGGATGAAGCGCTTTGAACTTAAAGGAGATTATCTAGAAATATAAAAAATAATTTAGAAAAAAAAATTCTAATTTTCCGTTTCATTTTGCGAACTTTTATAATCACGTCATAGTCTAAATAATAATAATAATAAAGTCTTGGAACATTTATAAATACTCTTGTTATTCACGTTCAATCAGATTTTTGTTTAAAAATAATCTAAATATAAAATTATTTTCTAAAATTATTAAAAAAATTATTTTCTATCTGGTGAAAATAAAATGTGAATAAATGTGTGTAATTGTGACTGAATTAAATTAACATGTGAAAAATTCTAGAAAAATGCATTTATTGAGAAGAAGAAGCTTAAGGATATTAAACTTCATCAGTGTTGAAAGAAAAACTTACATTTTACTGCTATGTCTAAAGTACTCCAAGAAAAATATTTATTTTTCAGTTTTAAACTGCACATTATCAGCTTTGTTTGCTTGAATTTCTGTTTCAGGTGATAAATTATTAAAATTATCAAAAAATTCGAAAAACGAAAGGTATAGAGTCTTCCCCTTATTTTTGTTTTATAAAGCATACTTGGTACATAAAACAATAAAATGGTCTGTTCAATAAAAAGAAAAGTAACATTACAACTAAAGTAACTTATATAGACGTTCTTGCAATAGAAGAAGATTACTGGAAGAAACTTAGAAGATGTGATTCCAATTCTAAACAATTATTTAAATTACGTTACTTTTTAATTGATCATACAAATCGAGTATTTTCTTTATCGACAAAAAAGAAATTACTGTTTATTATGTTGGATTTATTTATTTATTTAGATTATTAAAATTTTTCATACTATTTCATGCTTCAAACTATTGGTATAAATTGCACTTTTAAACCTATTTTTGAAACCTTTTTGAAATACCTTTCTAAAAAAACTTTCACTTTACTATTTCGTAACATCTTTTTCAGTTTAGTATTATCTAATTAATCTTAAGATACATTGTAAGTATTATATACATATATATATATATAAATATGAAACTTTTTAAAAATAAATTTACTATTAAATCACAAGTTAATTGACACTTTAGAAAATAATCAATTGTTAGAAAACCCTAGAAAATAGCATCAATCCACTATTGTTAAATGCACTAAATATATACAACTTGTTAAATAAATGCAACAATTGAAATGTTGGAAAGAGATAAAATATATGAAAAGGTAAAACGAAAAGTTTTCATTACATGGAATACAATGTCGAAATAAACAAAGAAAAGCTATATAGGGCATATATAATTATTTTTGTTATTCAAGTTCAATCATATTTTTGTGGAGAAAAAAAATCTAAAAATAAATTACTTTTTAACTGAATTAAATTTTACCTAATTGAGACAATTGTAAAAATAGACCAAAGTAAAGATTATTTTTTTCATAAATTAAACTTTATTTTAATTAAATTTTGCTGAGAAATTTTTCAGAGAAAAGCATGTTTTGAAAAAACAAGCTGAAGAATAATAGTTTTTCTAAGTCTGAAAAAATAGTAGATTTGACTCATCTATGTAAAGTACTTGTTATACAAATAATATTTATTTTTGACATTTTCTTTTTTAATCTTTGTTTGCATGAGTTACCTTTTGGTATAATAAATTACAAACTGGAACATCCTAAAACAAGACGCTAAACATCATAACGGTATCATAAAAAAAATCTCATAACCTCTTTAAAATATTAGAAATTTTCCAAAGTACAATTCTTGGCAATAGTTTTTCCTTCTATACTCAGGGTGAAGAAAGGCGTTGGCTGAGTTACACTAACAAATATACTCACATAGTTTCTCTTATTCATAGTCAGACATAGATTTCACTACCCATTTCGATCCTAAAAAAATACATTAATACACACGTTAAAACTCATAACCTCTTTAAAATGCTAGAAATTTTTAAAGTACGATTCTTGGTAATCGTTAAAATAAATACTCCCCCTCCTCACACTTACTTTTTTATACCCGGGATGAGGACCGGCATGGTTGAGTTACACTCACAAATATACTAACAGAATTTCTCTCATTCATAATCAGGCATAGATATCGGTGTCAATTTCGATAACCAAAAAAAAAGTACATTTGTGATTTATTATACCGGGTGTTTCTAAATGAATATGGGGGGTTTTAACTCTTGGTAGTATTTATTATAATAAACTTAAAATTATACAAAGCATACAAGTGTTCAATGTGAGCACCTTTCGTCACACGGCACACATCAAGTCGATAGCTCAGTTCTTCCCAAACGTTGATTAGTATTTGTGGGGTCATTGTTGCAACAGCTGCAATGGTCAGCTGGTAGTGGAGGCACATACACATGATCCTTTATGAACCCCCACAGGTAGAAATCACATGGCGTCAGGTCGGGTGAGCGTCTGAACAGAACTGCTTTGCTAATCAACGTTTGGGAAGAAGTGAGCTATCGACTTGATGTGTGACGTGTGACGAAAGGTGCTAACATTGAACACTTGTAAGCTTGTAGATAAAACTGTTTGAGTTGCTCTTTCGTTTCATGTATTAATTATAATTTTAAGTTTTATGTAATAAATACTACCAAGCGTTAAAACCCCGCTATTGATTTAGAAACACCCCGTATAGGATACAATACACCAGTAATATGACCGAGTGACACAAAATATAAAGCATTATTATATTTCCTATTATTCTGCATAAAATGTTTTGACATGCCAGTGTTTCCTGTGAAGAAGTCTTGCATGTCATCAATAATACAAACTTCAGACAACTTGAATTTTCTGTCGCAACAACATAGGGTAAAATACACAGATGAATTCCTTTCGAATGAAAAATACAATGCGTTACAATAAGCGAAATAATTGTCTAAACAATATCAGTTGAACGGAAGGAAAATTGAAATGTTGTGACAACATTGTTGTCAGAAACAGCACATCGATATCGAATTTTAAATGATTTGACCAATGGCTATACCTTTTTCTCTACCATAATAATTTGTATTTTTTTTTTGGTTTGTTTGGTTCATTGATGTTTTTGAGAAACACCTAATAGTAATTATCACATCCATTTTCCTCACACAATAAATTCACATTTTTTTTGTCCTAGCATGTAACACCCAACTCCGTCACAAACCATAAAAAAATGAAAAGTAGTGATGAAAATAATAAAAATTCCTGTTGCCTCATTTAATACTAAATGGCCAACGTACTACTTTTTGATACAACGCTATTTTAGACCTTTTTGTTACTAATCAAAGCATCATAAAAAATATTCCCAATAATGAAAAGAAATATAAGAACTCTGGTTTTCAACAACAAGTTTTACAATTTTAATGAGAACTTTTCAACAGAAAAGTTCCAAATGGACTCGCGAAATAAATAAGTCTAAATAACTGAATCAAATGAAACGTTGAAAATGCACTCGATAAACAAATAAGTCTAAATAAAACTAAATCAAAAGAAAAGTTCGAAATGGTCTGGCTAAATAAATAAAATGAACGCTTTTGTGAACTGTGATTGGTTGTCTAATTTTTCTTTGTTTTTTATTTTGTAGTTTCTGGGCAGTTGTAGAAATGAAACCGTCAAATTAACATGTAACTTCTTTAGCGCGTGTAAATAATATATATATATTTTGTGTGTACGAAAGTTGTATGTCTGAGTTAACGAGTTATTTATTGATTTATGAAGACGAAAAGAATTTTGAGGACCACGCCGTGCATCCCACATCGAACCCTCAAGGTAAGAGCTTAATTTATTATGATTTTATATGAAATAAAGTTATCGTTCTTACCTATTTTGAATAAGAAATTTCACATGGCATCCCTGCGAGGGATGTACGGTGTTGGTAAAATATTTGTCTTTTGAGATTATTTAGAAATGTTTGAAAGAGTACTATTTAGAAAGACTCAATTGAACTATTTAGAAAGATATTTGAACATTATTATTTTGACTCGCACAGAAAAATATTATGTCAGACAGCGAAAATTTAGAAGTTCTTAAAAAAAGAAGGACAATTTTTCGATCTGCAGTCACTAAAATTTTAAATAAAATTGAAACTTCGATTAAATCAGACGATGTGTCTGTTGAAGAACTGCAAGAATACGTAGAAGGAGTTACTGACAAATTTAATTCATTAAAAATTACGGATAATTCAATTGAATTATTGGTCAATCCAGATGATTTAGGAAAAGATTTAGAGGCGGCTGAAAATTATACCGAAAACGTAATCTTATTGAAATCACGCGCGAATAAGAAAATTAGAGAATTAAATGCAGGACTTTTAAATTTTAAGTCAAAACAAGAAGTAAATAATGAACATTTTTCAGACAGTGTACTTAATGACAAAGTGAGCAGTTCTGTAAGGGTGAAACTCCCGAAATTGAATATACCTATATTTGATGGTAATATAAATGAATGGCTTTCTTTTTGGAGTAGTTTCGAATCTGCCATTCATGATAATAAGTCATTAAATAAAGTCGATAAATTTAACTATTTAAGATCACAATTCCGCAGTACGGCTTTAAGTACAATTGAAGGTTTTCCTGTTTCTGAAAAAAAATATGATGCGGCAGTTGAATTATTAAAAACTAGATTTGGCAATAAACAACTACTTATTCATAATCACATGAGCAATCTTTTGGCTGTCAAGCCGTTAAGAAATTCAGCGGATATTTATGCGTTCCGAAGATATTTTGACAAATTATCCGTTGAATTAAGAAGTTTGGAAAGTCTCGGTACAGAAATAAAACAAATTTCGAGTGTACTGTGTACTACGATATTAAAAACAATTCCGAAAGATCTGTTAATTGAACTTAATAAATCTGAAAATGAAAAGGGCTATTATGAAATAGAGGAATTAATGAATTTTTTATCTGCTTGTTTAAAAGCAAAAGAAAAGGCAACTCTAGTGTCAAACTCAATTTATGAAGATAGGAAAATTCATACTCCTCCTGATAAGAAAAACATTCATCCTTTTCGCGCTAATAAGCAGAAAAGCTATCCCACGGCAAATTAGTTAATATCAACAAACAATACAGTGTTTTGTGAATCATCTAAACATGCATCTGTTAATTGCGAACTTGCAGCTGGCTTATCTATTGAAGAGAGAAAAAATATTCTTTTGAAAAGGGGAGCTTGTTTTAAGTGTTTAGAAATTAAAAAGCATTTATCACGTTTTTGTAAAAGAAATGTAAAATGCCTAAATTGTTATGGGAACCATAATTTATTATTTTGTTATAAGAAATTAAAAAATGAGAAATCTAAAGCACAGACCGAAATGTCGGATACTGCCCTTTTGGCGAACGAAAGTTTACCGAACACTGTTTATTTGCAAACTTTATGTATATGTAAGAAATAATGGTTTTGAATATGTAGTGCGCGCCCTTTTAGATACGGCGTCTTCAAAATCTTATATTTCAAAATTCGTAGCTAATAAAATGGAATTAAGAAGTTTAAGAAAGGTCAGAATCACTCACGGTCTGTTTGTTGGAGGTACCGAAACAACAGTGGATCATAATTGTTATTCTGTCAATTTAAGGGGTTTAAGGGAAGGTAAAAGGATTAAAATTGAGGTCATGGAACAAGAAAACATTTGTGCTAACGTACCCAAGATTAGAGATATTAATTGTATTACGGAATTAAAAGGAAAAAATATCTTTTTGAGCGATATCTGTCCTGAAAGTAGAAAATGTGTATATGAACAAGATTCAAACGAAATCCATGTACTATTGGGAGCAGATGTCGTGGGAAATTTGTTTACGGGAAAAATAGAAAATCTTTCTTGCGGTTTAGTTGCGATGCATACAACACTTGGGTGGACTACTATGGTAAAATTGGCGGTAATGAAAGGGATAGTTCTCTTTTGGTCCTTTCGTTATATGTAAATGATGCCAAAATTACATATTTGTGGAATTTAGATTCTTTAGGTATAGTAGATCCGGCGGAAAAACAATCTAAAAAAGAAGTCCAAAAATTAGTTTTGGAGCATTTTAAAGAAACTGTAAGTCGCGAAACTGATGGTAGGTATAAAGTTTGTCTTCCATGGTTAAACGAGCATCCTCCTATTCCAAGTAATAAAGATTTAGCGATAAAGCGCCTGCAAAATAATATTAAGAATCTCAATTCTTGCGGTTTATTGAAAGACTACGAAGCAGTTTTAAATGAATGGGAAGCTGAAGGGGTTATTGAAAAGGTGAAAGGGGAGGAAAGGCTTAACACTAAAGTCCATTATCTCCCTCATAGAGCTGTAATCAAGCCTACTTCTACAACCAACATTAGGCCGGTATTCGATGGTTCAGCACATGTTAGGGGTTCTGTTTCCATAAATGATTGTATAGAAAAGGGACCTAATCTAATTGAACTAATTCCTTCTGTCCTAAATCGATTTAGAGTGGGAAATATAGGTGTTGTAGCAGATATTTGCAGGGCATTTTTACAGATATCTCTAAATGAAAAGGATAGAGATTATTTACGCTTTTTCTGATGGAGAGACGGGAATTCCGAAAACCTTGAAATTTATAGGCATTGTCGGGTGGTCTTCGGGATCAGTTGTAGTCCCTTCCTGTTGGCTGCTACTCTTACACATCATTTAGATCAAGCACCTGAGAATATTAAAGGCGTTGCTGTAAAACTTAAGGAATCATTTTATGTAGATAATTGTGTAACTAGTGTAGAGTCGTTAGAAGAGTTAGAATATTTTCGAAATGAAGCGCGAAAACTCTTAGCATCAGCGCAATTTGATCTACGTGGTTGGTATTATAATCAGTGCACGGAATTTGCATTAGGCAATAATGAGAAAGATCATTTGAGTGATGAGAATGAGAATAAAATCCCGTTACTCGGTTTAATGTGGGACACCGAAAGGGACACGTTATCGTGCGATTTTCGGAGTTTTAAATTGGAGAATGAGTCCATCACAAAAAGAACGATTTTGTCCTTAACGCATAAAATATTCGATCCCATCGGTTTCACTTGCCCTGTGACCTTAATTCCAAAATTACTTTTACAGAAATGCTGGAAAATAAAGGCTTCATGGGACTCCAAACTGCCCGATGAGATAGTTAAGGAATTTAAAAAATGGACTAACCAAATTAAAGATTTAGGAAATCTTGAGATTCCGCGAAGATTGTCTAACGTATCAGTAAATATTGGAAAATTATCTCTACATATTTTCTGTGACGCGAGTAAATTTTCATATGATACATGCATTTATCTAAGAAATGAAGTATCAAATTATGTTACTTGCCAACTTATTCAGGCCCGTTCTAGAGTAGCTCCTCTAAAGGACATTTCTATTCCACGTCTTGAGTTATTAGCCTGTTGCATTTGAGCTAGATTATCTAATAGCATTAAAAACGATTTAAAATTAGAAAATATTGATACTTTCTACTGGTCGGATTCAATGGATGCACTGTATTGGATAAAACGGGAAGGTCCTTGGGCGACATTTGTAGAAAATAGAGTTAGGGAAATTCGAAAGCTTACCCCCAGCTCTTCGTGGAATTTCGTACCTGGACATATGAATCCAGCAGATTTACCATCACGTGGTTGTTGTGCGAAATCCCTTGTAAAATCTCAATGGTGGCTAGGGCCGACATGGCTTTCGGATTCAAAAGGAAATTGGCCTGACACTAACATTTTGCCTAACATGGACATAGTGAATGCAGAAAAAAGAAAAACGATTGTGACCGCTTCTAACCTAGAGATTAATGAACCCCAATTTTATAGCCGCTATTCCTTGTACATTAAAATTTTGCGAGTTACTGGTTGGATTTTGCGATCTTGTCAAAATTCGAAAAAGGGTAGCGCCGACAGAATATTCGGTCAGTTAACCAACAACGAATTCAAAAAAGCCGAAACGGTTATTTTGAAAATGGTTCAAAGGGAATCCTTTGTGAATGTACATGATGAAAAATTAAAATGTTTACGCACTTTTACAGATTCGGAAGGTGTCATAAGGGTAAAAACAAAAATTTTTCAACGGGAAGATGAGTTTAATTTTAGATTACCAGTATTATTACCTTCAGATCATCTTGTCGTAGAACATCTTATATTTTCGAAACATCTAGAATTGGGGCATTGTGGCGTACCATTGCTGATGTCTGTGTTAAGAGAAAATTATTGGGTACTGAAGAGTCGAAAAACAATTAAAAAAGTAATTAATAATTGTACCGTTTGCAAAAGGCACTCATCAAAACCACCTGAAGTAGGAGAAAGTACCTTACCTGTTGAACGTGTTCGAGATGCTGCTATTTTTGAAATAATAGGTGTAGATCTGTGTGGCCCTCGTTATTTGAAGAATCAATCCAAAGTCTGGATTTTAATAGTCACATGTGCAATTTTTAGAGCAGTACATTTCGAGCTTCTAAATGCTATTTCGACCGACAGTTTTATTCTTGGACTTACCAGGTTCATTTCTAGAAGAGGTCGTCCTTCAGTAATATATTCGGACAACGGCACCGATTTTACTGGCTGTCATAATTTATTAAAAACGATTGACTTCGAAAAAGGGAAAACTGTTATTGTTTTTTCACGTATAGAATGGCGATTTATTCCACCTTCTGCACCTTGGTGGGTTGGATTTTACGAAAGACTCGTCGGAATTCTGAAACGAATGTTGAGAAGAGTACTAGGAAAATCATCTTTAAACTATAAAGAGTTATTAACAGTGATTTGTGATTGTGAGGGTATTATAAATTCACGCCCTTTAACTTATGTTACCGATAACAACGAAGATCTTAGACCGATAACTCCTGCAATGTTTTTGCAAGAACTAACCGAGATAGAAATGCCCGAATTAGAGTTTCTGGATCATAAGAAAATAAACCATCGTTACAATTATAGAGTTAAAGTTAGAAATGACTTAAAGTCAAGATTCCGAAACGAATATCTAGGCTCCTTGAAAAATTCCTCAGTTAGCGGCCAAAAAGCAAGACCTTTGTGTGTTGGGGATGTTGTCCTCATCTGGACTGACAATTCCAGCCGAATAAATTGGCCACTTGGGAAAATTATAGAACTTTATCCCAGTCAAGACGGGGTTGTACGGGTAGTGAAGTTGAAGACTGCGTCCGGAATATTGGTTCGTCCAGTAAAGAAACTCTGTCCTTTGGAGGTGAGTGGAAGCCCCGAAAATCGAAGTGATGCAGCACTGCAGGACCGTTTGACTACTCGCCGAGGGCGAATTGTACGTCCTCCAGATAGATTCAAGTACAGTGATGCCTCAAGTTGAGTTCTGTCCCCCAGTGAACTCAAAAGGGGGAGTGTGGAAAATAAACGTTAATCTTAATTAAAACCGATATTATTGGAACACAATCATTAGAAAATTTTATTAAAACCACATTGTATCTACATCTACATTTAACTTTGAACCCTTTCGCTTTTGTGAACTGTGATTGGTTGTCTAATTTTTCTTTATTTTTTATTTTGCAGTTTCTGGGTAGTTGTAGAAATGAAACCGTCAAATTAAAATGTAACTTCTTTAGCGCGTGTAAATAATATATATATTTTTTGTGTGTACGAAAGTTATCTGTCTGAGTTTACGAGTTATTTATTGATTTATGAAGACGAAAAGAATTTTGAGGACCACGCCGTGCATCTCACATCGAACCCTCAGGGTAAGAGCTTAATTTATTATGATTTTATATGAAATAAAGTTATCGTTCTTACCTATTTTGAATAAGAAATTTCACAATTAGACTTCTGTACAGATATGTGAAGCGTGAACGTTAGGTTTCATAGATACAACAAAAAGATAAAAAGTGATTAATGATCGGTTAGTGTTTAATGTTATACAGTATAATAAAATAGGTAGGTAAGTATTTTTTTTATACAACACTTGTTATTAAATGATTATTGACTTGAAATGACACTCATTAGTCAAACCGATCCCTCTTGGAAAAAGGTTGCACGATTTCAGGCATGCCTTCCAATTCTTCTACACCTAAAAGAAATAATTAAAGATATTTATTTAAGCACCTGCGCGCGAAAGATCCGTTTTCGTCCCGAGGGAGTAGATTGCTGCCCCAGCCGTAGGCGAAGGCTGCAAACACCCAAGGGTCGAAGCTTAGGCTTCTGAGCAGCTCTGGTGCACGTAGCATTTTTAAAAACGGTGGAACTAATTGTAATTAATTAAGTAAGTAATGATTCATGCAACATTTTATCATAACATTATTTTTACGTCTTTCTTTTGTTACCCCTTTTTTACAACTCAAGTCATGAATAGGTTACTTTTGGACCTGAATTTAGAAAACATATTAGCCTATTATTTTACGAACCACCGTTTAAAAAAAGTAACTTATGATTTATTTCTAATTGTTTAAAAATTGAATAGTTATGCCACTGTATTAAAATAAATATTTTGATCACAAATTAAAAAAGTTATAGTGAAAAAGTAAAGATGACATGGAATTATTTATACATATTTACCGTCAAGTACTTCGGGGAATTCCGGATCATCCTCGTCTTCCTCAATTTCAGTAAGAGGCATGTTATTGGAACTGCTTTCGCAGTTTACACACATATTGGAGCACTTGAGGCCTGCTTTTTTGCATCCACAGTTTTTCTGGCAGGTCTTCTTGCATTTGCAAGAAGTGAGTTTCAGAACGGCTTGAGGCGCTGGTGGCTGTAGTGTGGTTACTGGCTCCAGACCATCTTTCATTTTCTTCCAACTCCATTGTTCAGGATCTTTTCCATTCCCAAACCATTGTTGAACTTGAAAATATACCCTAAAGGAATGTTGCTGAGCTGCAGACTCAATAGGAGGTAAGGACGCCAAATGGATTGATATCTTGTATGCAGACCTAAGGTAACATAAATATCTCAATTTGTTTAACAATGTGGCTTCCTTGTCAGCAAATTTATAAATTGAGACCAAAAAATGATTGCCAGAATCAGTAACTGCATCAGCATCTGCCATAGGTTCTTAAAAAATCTCAATGGTATTAGTTAATGCAGAGTTTTTCTTGAGAGTTCGAAGAAACCTCATCTTTCCTACTTTGAACAAGGCTGAAGTAGTATCACAGCCTCCCATGGCATGCAAAAATAATATGTTGTTAGCAATCGATTGATCAAGTTTGCTGTCAGAAGAAAAAATGAGTGGTGAAACTGTCCCTTTGCCTAGCTTTAGAAAGTATACATTTGAATGTAAACACCTACAGCGACAAATCATGATAACTAGCAAATTTACGCCTTCCCCAACAATAACTACAGAGTTATGTTGTTGTGCAATGTCCCTTGCTGTGGTAACAATAAGTGTATCCGCATCCTCTCGTGCCTGTTTTGTGTGAATGTCAGCTACTACTAATTTGTAATTGATTTTTGAAAATCACAGATTTCGGGAAAAAATATCAAAAGTACTACTTAAGATTTTCTTGATAGTGACATTTATTCTTTATTTAATACATACCCAAATGATATTGACGTGAGAAAAAGAGAAAATTGAATGTTTAAAAAACTTACTTTAATTGATATCTTATGTGTTAAAAAAAAAGCTGATAAGTAGTGCAGTCATTTCTTCTCATGTAATTTCTCAAGCATCAATGTCAAGTAACTATCTTCTTTCTTGGATTTTATACAACTGACGAATATCGATTTCGGAAATACAATCTTGTTTCTTTGAAGATGTTATTAATTTTCCGGTCAAATTTATGCATTTTGTCGGTGAGAACCTATCTTCTGATAGGTCCTCGTCCTCGTTCCTCTGAGCTGCTACCAGTGTTATCGAGGATTCTATTTAGCACAGCGTAAGCGATCTCGATGTCCGCTAATGCATCGTTTTTACCTCGGTTTGTAATTCGAAAATAATTGTTATTTTTGCTCTTCCCGTAAGTTGGAAGTGAAAAAAAAAGTGTAGTGTGTGTGTGGGGGGGAGGGGGGGGGGGCAGTTGCCGAATTTTCGAGGTCACACAGTATACCTAAATCACAATAATATATAACCTAATAATAAGTGAGTACATCAGCAAATGTTTACAGTGAAATGCTTACTTTTAGTGTTATGAACGGAAAGGGTAAGAATATCTGTTTTGCGATTTTCCAAAATTACTGGCTTTCGCCGATTTTTCAATGTCTTTAAGGAAGCCATATGTTGTACAATAAAAAAGATAAAAACATGAATTGTAGGTAATTTTCTCGTCTGTATTTTAATATTGGGTCACCTTTTGCGTAAAAAACTTACTTTGCAAGTTATAAGCAAAAACCTCGAAAAATCTGCGATTTTTAGTGGTTTTCTCATGATTTTTCATATTTGCCGAGAGAAATTTTGTTGGACAACTTCAGATTCGTGTTCAGCACCCCCGAAAACATAAAGCTAGACACTGAAATCAATTACACCAGAATTGTCCACTTTAGGCCCTTTTTTAACCTAATTTGACTGGACTAATAGGCTGTTATTCATGTCGGTGTCACTACCCCAAAGTGGGTGAAGGAGCAAAAAACGACCTAAATTGCGTTTTTTTGTAATACTGCAGGGGCTAGAAACTTGAAACTACGCATAGTAGTTACTTATAAGATGTAAGTGATCTCTCAGAACATTTCCTAAATAATTCGAAATTTAAAAGGGGTGAAAATAGACGAAAAACGTTCTAAAAAACGTTCTAAATTGCGAGTTCTACGCAATCTCAGAAAGTACCTAACCTATTTCAAAAGTAATGGTTGGATATTGATGATGACAACCCTTGCTCCAATATTGGATATATTTCATGTCGGCGTCACTACCACCTTACGGTTGCATTTTAAAAAGCGTTCTAAATTGTGATTTTTGTGATACTGAAGGGGGTTAGGAACTTGAAATTTGGCATTGTAATTACTTATAAGATGTAAATATTCTCTGAGAACAGTTCCTTAAAAAATTGAAATTTAAAATGTGTGAAAATGAAGGAAAAGCTTTCTAAAAACGTTCTAAATAGCGATTTCTATCTCAGGAAATATAAACCGATTTCAGAAGCAATGCTTTCAAATTGATGGTGACACTCCCCGCTCCAACATAGCCTATATTTTACGTTGTTGTCACTCACACCTGGGGGTTTGAAGAGCAAAAAATGTTCTAAATTGCGTTTTTTGTGTTACTGGGGAAGGGGGGTTTCTAATATTTTAAATTTGAAATGGTAATTACTTCAAGATGCAAATGCTTTCTAAGAATTGTCGAAAGAAAACTCCAAATTTAAAAGGATGAAGTGAGCGAAAAGCGCTCTATAAGCGTTCTAAATTAGGATTTTTATGCAATAGTATGGAATACGAAACCGATTTCAAACATAATGGTTGCAAATTGATGGTGATAGAACCTGCTGAAACATAAGCTATATTTTATGTCGGTGGCGCAAACCCTAGAGGGTTGCGGGAGCAAAAAACCGTCTAAATTCCGATTTCTGCGGTACTGAAGAGGCTATAAACTTTAAATATAGCACGGTAGTTACTTATTAAATATAAATGTCCTCTAAGAACAGTCGAAAATAAATTCGAAATTTAAAAGGGGTGAAGCGAAGAGAAGGAGCGAAAAGCATTCTGAAAGAGTCCTAAATTACAATTCCTAGGGAATCTCAGGAAATAATAAACCGATTACAGAAGTTATTGGTTGCGAATCAAGAGTGATTGTCCCTGATCGTATACGGGCTATATTTTATGCCGGTGTCACTACCACCTGGTTGGCAGGAACAACAAGAAAGCCTTTAAATACATCTAAATTCCGTTTTCTATAGAATATTAGGAAATACCAACCGATTTCAAGGTTAATGTTGGTAAATCAATGATGAAAGTCTCTGTTTCAACATTTTTTGAGACATTCTATTTCAACTCTGTTTGGTATTTTATGTTGGTGCCACTAACACCAGAGAGGTGGTAGACTGTTAGACAAGAAGCTTGGAATTTGACATGATGGTTAATTTTAAGATGTAAATGTGTTAAGATGGTTTCTAAAAAATTCAAATCTTCAAATGAATACTGAAATGAACGTATGAAATGAGCATAAAAGTCTCAAAATACTTTCAAAAGGATCATTTATTTGGAATTATATTTACTTCTTCTTATTGATTAAAATCTCATTTTTGTCTATTGCACTTTTATAAGGAAGTTTAGTCAAACTAACAAGGAGAGGGTCCGATGTTGGTCTCACGGAATCCAATGACCCTTTGTACATTCATAGAGTATAGTCAATACATAAACATATCAACACGATAAAGTTCAATATTCAGGGGGGCCGTAAAAAAAGAGCCCCAAAACTGACTCATTATTGACTCTTTAGTATATAATTGGATAAATTACACTCAATTGCGAGAGCCTGGGTAGCGCAGTTGGCAGCGCACCAGACTCCTATTTTTCTTTTTTGTGGAGCTCTGCGGGTTCGGTACTCTGACGAGGTTTTTTTTTCCCAGACAAAATAATGATCAGTTATTTTCGAACCACAATTAAAAAATATATATCTAATTATTTAAATGTAAGACAAATATTCATAAAAACATGCTTCTGCACGCACACACACACACATATATGTGCTGATTTATTTACAGAGAGATAGCACTTTTATGGATCTAATGGAGGAAAAAAAGTAAAAAAACTGAATTATTCAATCGACAGAATTTTAATTTTATTCACATTTATTTATAGACTTTTCTATGAACAGATCCCTGTTGTTTTCAGCGAAGTAAATTAAAATACGCTACATAAAATTAAAATATGCTATTTTATTTTTATCTTGTCAATTTAAAAGGTTATAATTATTCAATTTTTTTTTCTTTTTTCAATTTTTAAAACGCAATTATTTTTTTTATCATGGGATCTCATGTTTGGAATTAGAACAACTGTTTTCGGTAAAAAATCTTTTGAGGAAAATTTTATTGCGTAGATTTGCAGGTGGTTTTTAAGCAAAACAAGTGCACTATAGAAAATAAACAAGGTGGGTTTAGAATGTTTACTTTTTTTTTTTTTTTTTTTTTTTTTTTTTTTTAAAGTTTCAGCAGCCATCTGCTGCAGAGCGAATGAGTACGAAATTTTGTTTTTAAAGTTTTGCCGTGATTAGACGTTGTTCTTTATTATAGTGTCATAATTAAAATGAAAAAAGTTATTTTGTAAAAAATGTCTAGTGAAGAAGCTTCTAAATTTACAAATATTGAAGAGTGAATTTCAGAAGATTCAATTCATAGCGAATCATCAAAATTGAGATTAAAAGATTTAATTTCAGGGTGCTAATACCAATCAGCATACAATAGAAGTCTCGCCAAAAAAGTAATTAAAACTGTATTTGTTAAAAAAAAACAAGATATGAATAAACTTTCTTATTCATATACAGCACAGTATGGCATAACTTTGTCTGGAAAAGTACTGCCTCGTGTCTTTTTGTGTTTACAGGAAATAAGAGGTACATTTGGTCCTAAGATACAAATATTGAGAAATCAACATGCAAAACAATGTACGAATGTATTTTTCCTGTCATCGAATTCTGGTAAACTTACCTCACATTTATACAGCGAATTTCTTAGCAATTGTTTAAAAAATTACGGTGGGCAAGAAATTTTTTTTTGATCATCGACTCCTGGGCAGGACAAACACGGTTTAGAAATATTCGACGAAACCTTCCAGAATAAAGATAAACAAACTACTTGTACAATTAAAGTCATTCCTACAAAATGCACAGCTTTGGTTCAACCATGCGACGTTTATTTTTATAGGCAGGTGAAAAATATGATTAAGCGATTACAAAATTGTAATTGTTTAATTGAACAGAAAAGAGAAATTATTTCTCGCGAGGGTTGTATAAAATACATTCAATTATGCACCATCACTTTTCACCTATATTTTGTAACATGATAAAATACGCCTGGCATGAGTCGAAACTTTCACATAAAAGAACAATATTTATGAATGTCAATGAATTGTGTTTTCGAAACGAATTTCTTGAAACGCCTTCTTCCTCTAAAAACATTTCTTTTATTATTTGTGCACGTTGTCGCAAAAGTTTCTGTATCATATGTTTTTATGATAATTATCACCCCGGTTCCTGATCGTAATCAGAACCTCAATTTTAATAGCACACATTTAATTTTTAAGTACATAGTATAGACATAAATGTAAAATAAATGTAAATAAGTGTATGTAATTGTGAAATATATGTAAGTAATTCTAAAATAAATATAAATAATTCTAAATGAAACTAAATATAAAATTTACAAAAATGCAAAATCTTTAATGTAAAAAAAATACATATCTACTGCAATTTTTTTTTTTAAATTTTCTACTTTTCATTATATCCATAACGTTGCAATAAAACTCTATCTCTCTCTGTAAATAAATAAATATGTGTGAATACGCCTATATTTATATTTGTCTTACATTTAAATAATTAGATAATATATATTTTTAATTGTGGTTCAAAAATAACCGATCATTATTTTGTCTGGGGGAAAAAAACATCCTCATCGCAGATTCGAACCCGCAGAGTTCCACGAAAAGAAAATTAGGAGGCTGGCGCGCTGCCAACTGTGCTATCCAGGCTCCCGCAACTGAGTGTAATTTATCCGATTATTTACTAAAGAGTCAATAATGGGTCAACTTTAGAATCCGTTTTTTACGGCCTTCCTGAATATTGCACTTTATCCTATTGATATGTTTATCTATTGACTATACTCTATCAATGCACAAAGGGTCGCGGGATTCCGTGAGACCAACCTCGGACCCTCTCCTTGTAAGTTTATTCTAATAAAAAATATTCATGCAGATATTACTTGGCATATTTCAACTATTACGGGAGCAAAGCCGCGGGATTTGCTAGTAGATTAATATCACGAAAAGTTTGACTTATATACTAGCATTCTCTCTACGTGTGTTTTTTAAATGATATTTTGTACATATAGTTAATATAAAAAGACGTACAGCATTCTCTCTACGTTTGTTTTTAAAACATATTTGGTACATATAAGCAATAAGGAGAAAATTAATATTATAAGTAAAATAAATAATATGGATATTTCAGTCAAAGAAGAATACTGTGTAAACTCGATTGTCCGAGCTACTTGGGACCGCTAGTACCTTAGATATCGGAAATCTCGGTTAATAGAAATTGTGTATATAAACTCGCTGTGCTGGCGAATTTAAAATCTCTTAGAATAAAAAAAAATAATAGAACGTTTTTTAAATGATAAAAATAAACATATATAAAGTTATGTTTCACAGCTCAAGAAATTTTAAAAGGAAAACAACTACTAGAAGTAAAATTAAAAAGCAATCTGAAAATGTTTTAACTATACTGAGTTAAATATTGAAAGATGCATTTTCGAAAATGAAACAAATCTCAAGAAAATGTATATATTTTTTAATTTAATTACACTAATTTGTCAAATTGACATTATTAAAAAAAAATCCGATACTTTTCGTTGAAAAAGTCCGGATTTTCTAGCAGTGGCTGCCCGATCAAGTCAATTTTTGAGCAACAGAAGATCTATCGGCGTAAGGTCTCATCTTTGCTCCGAATGGGCATAAATGTCGTATGTTCCCACAGCTGTTGTTGTTTTGAATTGTTTGGCGATTTTTTGTTGGCATGTTTTCGGTGTTTACGGATATGACAAACTCGGTATGGAAACCCGTGTGACGTATGTGTTGTGACGTGTCGTGTTCTGGCAACCTCTGAGAAGCTTAGATTTTGTGGATGTATCGATGTATTTTGATTTTGATATCGTGTTCTATGGCTGTCTTTTTATTTTTATGTTAAATTTATTGGATGTATTTCATTGACTATAGTTTCTGTAGTCCGTTTAAACGCTCTTGCTGAAGTAATTAAGAAATATGAGGAAATTTTGACATGAAAAGGAGGTTTGTTTATAGCGTGTCAATGCGTATTAAGCCTATTTTGGAAAATGACGGCGGTGTTATATTTTGTGCTGTAGGTTTCAAGAAAGCAGATGTCTGTTAAGGTATGTTGATAATTTTATGTATATTTTGTTGCTTTAAGAGTTTTTTACATTTTGAGATTGCTACAAAACGAGAACTACTGAATTTTGAGAATGCTATACCGCGAAAAATGTTGAATTCGGCGATTTTTTTTCGGTAAATGTGCGCGAAGGGCTCATACAAGGATTACTGATTGCCAGTTTAGCGAATTTTGTTTATTATTTACATTTTATTTTCGTTAAGCCAAACATGCTTATAAACGGGTACTTGGCGACATTTACTACTTGGCGGAAAAGGGGTTTTCACGCCCAGAAGTATTCCAAGATGGCGGCCGGGGGGAACTTATGACATCTGTCAAATTGACATTATTAAAAAAAAATCTGATACTTTTCGTTGAAAAAGTCCGGATTTTCTAGCAGTGGCTGCCCGATCAAGTCAATTTTTGAGCAACAGAAGATCTATCGGCGTAAGGTCTCATCTTTGCTCCAAATGTTTTAGAGCAGTTGTTAGTGCAGTAAAAAGTGTGGTTTTTCTCAAGGCTCATTCAAAGGAAAAAAAAAAATCAGACTATGTTATCGGCTTGGTTAACAGAGACCTCGATTAATCGTAGCTCGGTTAATCGAGGTTTTATTGTACTTGCAAAAATTTAGAGGATGCGATGGTAATCCCAAACAATTTTTGAAATTAATTTTTAATTTTGTTTTAAATCTTAATAGGGGTTTTCATTTCCAGGCAAAAATTAAGTTAATAATGACTGTTTTGGCTGTATTAGTTTATTTACATCTTTTATTTACATATACTGCTTTGTATTTCACACTTAGTATATGAACTGCATTTTTAAAACCTCTTAAAAAGAAAAAAAATAATTAGCCTGCAGTATTCAACTAAAACAATTTCATTTTATTAATTCTTTGGATATTTTTACTCGTTAGGATTTGTCATTTTCTTAAAAATCCTGAGATGTGTTATAAGTTACCAATAAGAAAACATTAAATAAAATAACTTCCATGACTGAAATGTTGGAAAGAGATAATTCACACAAAAAAGTAACAAGCAGAAAAATTTCATCACATAAAAGACATTGTTGAAATAAAGAAGGGAAAAAAGATGCCGGAGTATCTGTAATTACATTTGTTATTCATGTTCAATTAGACATTTGTAGAACGGAAATCGTAAAAGTTACATTACTTTTTAAAAATCATTCTGCCAATAAATTAATTTTCATCTTATAAATACAAAAAGTCAAATACTAATCAAAGAGAATATTTATTTTTAAATAAATGTGAATTTGTGGTAAAAACCTCTCTCTTTTTGACGAAATAAACTAAAGAATAGTAGTATAATTTCTCAGCGTTAAAAGAGAAGATAATACTTTTCTCCTATTTATGAAATAATACAAGAAGAATATATATATATATTTTTTTTTGTTAAGCACTGAAAATTTCATCATTGTTTCTTTCAGTTTCTGTTTTAGATGATAAATCATTACAATATGAAAAAAAGAAGAAAATACAATTTCTCTATGTTTTCCTTTTAAATATGCTTAGAACGGAAGGTAGTAAAAGTGTATATAAAAAAAATAAAAAAATTAATACTACTAGAAATAAAATAAATAATATAGCTTCACCTAAAAAAAAAGAATATTACTTTTAAAAATTAGAAGATGTGATTCAAACAGTTTTCTTAAGTACTTTTAATTTGGGTCTTAAAAATAAATTTTCATTCCTCAACAAAAATTTAAATAATATGATATTTATTGGTTTCATTGATATACTTGCATTTTTTAACTATGTATATTAATTTGTGTTGCACAATTATTTAAACGAATTGTATTTTTTAAGTTAATAAAATATAATGTAATCGTAACAAACAAAGCCTTAATTTTTTCATCCAATAGAAGACATTGTTGAAAACAAACAAGGAAAAAAGATGTGAAGCATAAATAATTACTTTTGTTATACCAGTTCAATTAAACTTTAGTCGAAAGATAATCTAGAGGAAAGAAAATTACTTTTCTAAAATAATTCTGTCAACAAATTACTTTTACTCTGATGAAGACAAAAAAGACAAATATAGATCAAAGTAGAGATTTGTTTTTAAATAAATGAGAATGTGTAGAAATTGGAGTTTTATTATTGAAAAATGGCAGAAAAATGCATTATTTAAGGAAAAAAGAGGGAGGCTATTAAGTTTCCCACTGTTGAAAGAAAATATTTATTGGATTTTACGCCTATGTTCAAAGCGCTGCATCAAGAATGTTTATTTTTGTGGTGAAAGCTGCATTTTATCATCTTTGTTACTACGAGTTTCACCATTGAGATTATAAATTATTAACGTTACAATTTTTTTGAAAAAATAATGATATGCATATCCTCTTTACTTTTTTTAAAAGCATGTATAGTCAATAAAAAATGTAGGCAATAAAAATGATCTTGAAATGAAAAAAGTAATAATATAAATAAATAATATATATATATATTCCTTTAAAAAATAAATATTAATTGCAAAAACTTAGAAAATGTGATTCAATTGCCAAACATTTATTTAAAATACTTTCTTTTTAATTACTGATATACAATGGTCTGCAAAAATTAAGAACGAAATGAAGAAATTTAAATAGCAGCGGTACAAAAAGGCAGGACTGATTTGTATCCTTTTTAGGAAATTCTGCTCACTTTTCCCATATTCTTATATCTCGAAGATATTATGGTACAATTTGTATTGATTTGCAGAGCATCTGTACGACATTAAAAAAAGTCCCATCCTTAATTTTTGCACACCAGTGTATATCGCGATTTGTATATCTCGAATGAAATAAAATAAATATTTAATATTTTGATTTCATTGTTTTATTTACGTTTTAATTTAAAAATGAATATAGTTTTTTTCTTTGCTTCTCATTTATTTATATCAATTTTTAAAAAACTTTATTTATATAAAAAAAAACTTTCATTATTTATCTCAAACAAATTTCATTTTATTAATTTTTAACTTATTGATTTCAATTTAGGATTTTTCGTTTTCTAATATACTCTGAGATACACTATTAGTTTTATATACGAAAGTTTAAATTGTAAATAAACTCCCATAATTAAAATGTTGCATTTTTCTTACCGAATTCAAAACAGTGTTAAAATGAACAAACTGAAAATAAAATTCTATAACTATTTTTTTTATTCATCTTCAATCAGACTTTTGCGAAAGAAGACTAAAAAAAAAAAAAAAAAAAAGATAACTTTTCTAAAATCATTTTACCAAGAAAATCTGATCAAGACGTAAAAGGAAATACACATCAAGCTGAATATTTATTTTAAAATAAATAAGAATTCGATAAAAATAAACTTTCATTATTGGAAAAAAATGCATGTTTGAGAAAAGAAGATGAGAAATATTAAATTTTTTTAGTATTTCTTCATCAGTGCCTACTCCTATCTTTAAAGGGGAACGAGAAGAATGTGTACTTCTGAGGTGAAAACTGCATTTTGTTATCTTTATTTACATTTCAGTTCTGATATGATAATTTTTTAATATACATTTTTTATCAGAACTTTTGAACTAAAAAACTTTATTTTATTATTCTAAGACTTAATATAAAGATATTCCATCATTTCAAGTTAGGACTAATCATTTTTCAGTAAATTCTCATATAAATTCTGAGGTTTCTATAAGAAAACATAATCGTAAATGAACTCCTGTAACTGAAATGTTGGAAGGAAATAAATAACACACGAAATGTAACAATTGGACATCTTTCATCGAATAAGGATATTGTTGAAATAATCAAAGGGTACAGAGCATCTGTAATTATTCTTGTTATTCGTCTTCAATCAGATTTTCACAAAAAGAAAATCTAAAAATAAAGTTATTATTTTTTAATAAATGAGAATTTGAAAGAAACTCATTGTTTCAGAAAAGGCGCCAAGAAATATTACGCTTCTTCAGAATTGAAAGAAAATGATGTATTTTACTCTAATGTTTAAAATACTACATGTAGAATATTCATTTTTGAGGTGAAAATTGCAGTTTTTTTTATCTTTGTTTCTCCGAGTTTTCCTTTGATATAATAAATTGTTAAAAGTATAAAAAGTTACTGAAAAAGAATAAATACATACAATTTTTTATACTCTTGTCATTTAAAGCCTGTTTGTCACACGAAGACAAAAAAAATCTAATCTATAACGAGAAAAGCGATACTATAAATAAATTAAATAATATGGATATTCATCTAAAAGAAGGATATTCTATAAAATATTTTAATCCCAAACAATTATTGAAATTAATTTTAGTTTTAATTGATGATATAAATCAAGTTTTATATATCCCGACTAAAATGAAAGTAATATTGAATATTTTGGTTTTATTAATGAATTTACTTATTTAAATACAAGTTTTTTATATTGTGTTTCACATTATTTTATGTTAATTGCATCGTTACATTAAAAGAAAAACCTGCAATAATAGCTAAAACAACTTTCATTTTATTAATTCTTAGACCATTTATTCAAGTTAGGATTTAACATCTTCCAATATAGGATAGTCCGACCAGTAAGTGAACAGCCCCCAGTGAATGAACAGTTTCTATGTATTTTAATAGAATAAGTTTTGAAAACCTCCTCACTGGATGGGGTTACAACATTGCCTCAATTCTATTTAGTAAGAAGTTATTGCATTCATGATTGGTTATTGAAGTCACATTACTTTAATTTTAGAACATGTTTTATTTTTCATGTCTGAGAAACTCATTGTTTCTGCGCTGAAATAATGAGGTAAGTGCTATGTCATTTCATAAGATTGATAAGAATTTACTGTTTTTACTTGCGTTATGCACTAATTTTAGTGTACATACATTAAATATATACATTATAGCGATATTTCTAATTGTTTTAACCATTGTAGAATATGTACAATTTGAGAATAGGGATGTTTAATAACTGGTTAGCGAAATGTTAAAAATCCAATGAATGAACAGCTGTTCATTCACTGGAAGGAATACATTAGGCTACTTTACCTAGTGAATGAACTGTTTTGGGCTTTATGTTTTTGTGCCTTCTTTTGTATCTATATTTTGAATTAAGTGATTTTTCAAGAATGGCAACAAATGAAAAGTTAAGAGATATAAAAACGTAACAAAATAACATATACACACACATTTTTAAAGGTAATAATTATTGATGACTATCAAATCTTACTTTTTCTATGTTTTTAGATGATTGATAGAAATATTTTCACTGATGACCAAGAAGATTCCTCAAAAAGGAAATATGGGAGGTTCGAGTACCCTACAGATGACCTTGAAAGTACTGTACAAGCTCTGAGGCTCAGGTCAGCTCAGTTTATAGAAAGCATCTGTTCATTTTAATATTCCAAAAGCAACGTTGTCTATGAAACTGCGAGGGAAAACAATTGAAAGTAAGCGTATGGGACATTGCCTGTGTTGTCCTTTGAAGAAGAATAACTCCTTGAACATTGGAAAGTTGGAAATGGAAAATCGGATTTACAATGCATAAGGATGAAGTAAAAGGTGATGTTTACAATGTCATGAAACAAACAAGAAGGAAAAATCCATTTATAGACAAATATCCAGGGGAGAAATAGATGGCTCTTTTTTTAAAGTAGCATCCAAGGTTGGAAATATGAAGTAAGCACCATGACAACATGTGGAACACAGGTCCACATGGGGTGGAATTGGGAGTGGCCTGCAGTACAGTATAGGATCTAGTATTTTAAGGATCATATGAAAGGCATAATAAAAACACCTGCACTTATTTCTGAAACATGCTCTCGTTTGCCTGCAGTTATTACTGTAATACAGAAGTTCAGGGTCATTGATTTAAGGAAATAGAATTAGTTTTTCTTTTTTTTTTTTATCTGTAATTCATGATTAACTCAAAACTAAAAAGTGACAGTTTTTCAAGCTAATTTATTATCGTTCTGGGTTTAAAAAGAACCGTAAATCAGTAAAAACGTGTTATAAGTTATTTGTACAAGTTGTAAATGAATTATGATTATGAAATTTAAGTTGTTTTAAATTGCTGCCTGTTCATTCACTTGAAAATTTTGCGTTTATTCACTGGTAACAACTGTTCATTTACTTGGTTTTTGTATCGATTTCTATTAAGACACCTCTAGCATCCCAAGCAAGTAAAATATAAAATTCCTTTTGTTATTTTTTAATCATTTGTAAACCAACAAATGTATTTGCACTGTCAAACTCCAATAGGTACTAATTATTAAAATATAATGAGTCATATTTTTTTTAAATGTGCTTAAGTGTTCGTTTACTGGTCGGACTACCCTATATTGAATTACATTAAACCTTCTTCCTAGAAAATATTAATTATAAAATAACTTGTGTGACATGTTGGAAGAAAGTGAATCTTTCAAAAATGTAACAAATGAAATTCTTTTCATCCAATACAAGACATTGCTGAAACAAAGAGAAAAAAATATGAAGCATCAATAATTACTCTTGTTATTCGTGTTCAATCAAACTTTAGTAGAAAGATATGTACAGAAAAAAATTACCTTTTAAAATCCTACTGACAACGGTATAGTTTCAATCTGATGAAAAAAAAAGTCAGACATTCATCCAAACGAATATTTATTTTTAGATAAAGAAGAATGAAAGGAAATTATATTTTCATTGTCAAAAAATTTGTAGAAAAGTGCAATATTTGAAGAAAGAGGGAGCATAGTCTAGAATTTCAGAAATGTTGAAAGAAAATATTTATTTGGTTTTGCACCCATATTTTTAAAATACTAGTAGATGAATACTTATTTTTGAGTTAAAATTGTGCTGTATTTTATTTTATTTTATTTTTTATTTTTTATTTTTTTTTACCGAGTTTCATTTACTAAAATATTAACATTCTAAAATTTTCGCAAATATAAGTACATTACTGCTCGTATATAAACCTATAGCGTTCTTTGTATTTTTTTCAGTACCGTATTCCATTGTGTATGCTGGAGAAGCTTAATCCAAAAATTGCTAGAAAAATCTAGAACGCGTGCAATAACATGCGAATTTGAGATTTCACTGCAACCGCTGCATTTGAAGAGCATTAATGTATATATTTGTACTATAATTAATGCTAATATTAATAATAAATAATAATATTATTATTAACTCTCATTATATTAATATCATTAATTACTAATAATAGTATTATTAGCGGATAATGATATCATATGTATGTAGCTTAGGAGCGAAGATTTTTGTGTGTTTTCACCTATTAAATGTAATTGCCGAACATCAGAAAAGTTTTGTCCTAAAATCGATATAGAATTGAATTAAAAGTTTCTTAACGCTATGCAGGAGCTGGTTATTTTTTAAAGTGCAAGTTTATAGAAGTTTCAATGAAGTATCTTGGAATAGTGTAAGAGGGGAAAACAGCGTTGCTCAAGTATGTTTAACGTGACTGCAAGAATAAATTGTCTTTATTCAGATGCCTGTGTTCTCATTTATTAATTATGGGAAAATTCCTTGAATATAGAGCCAGCTGACTGCTTAATGTTTTAGGTGCCTTGAAAATCCTCATCATTTTCCTTGATGAAAATAAAATTCTTGCAATGCGGATAGTAGTTTTCCTCATTGTCCATTTCATATTATTTCAAATTGAATGATGGCGTTTCATAGACCGTGCAATTTTAGAATATTTTTATTTATTTGTTTTGAAAATGACTCGGGTAGAGTTTTAAACATGTAAATAGTCGAAATAAACGTATTTTTACTGTTTTAAAGTTTTTATTTACACTTTTAGCATTTAAAATTAGTATATTATTACAAGGTGTTAATTTCATATATATTCTAATTATATTAATATTATTAATAACTAATTATTAGAAGATAATAATATCATATGTGTGTAGCTCGGAGCAAAGATTTTCGTGTATTTTACCCGTTAAATGTAATTGGCGAGTATCAGAAAAGTTTTGTCCTATAATCGATATAGAATTTAATTAAAAGTTTTTAACGCTCTGCATGGAGGTGGTTATTTATTAAAGTACGACTTTATCGATGTTTCAATGAAGTATCACGTAATAGTATGACAGTGGAAAAGAGTGTTCTCCTACTATGTGTAAAGTGACTGCAAGAATAAATTGTCTTTGTTCAGATGCTTGTGTTCTCATTTATTAATTATGGAAAAAATTGGTGGATATAGACAAAGCTGATTGTTTAGTGTTTTGTCTCGAAAATCATCGTCATTTTCTTTTATGAAAACAATATTCTTGGTACGCGGGTAGCAATTTACCTCATTGTTCTCAAAATGTCTATGCTGTTTTCTTTTAAATATCTGAGCTATTGTCGATATCTTCAACCTTCTTAGTAGTAACATGGAAATTACTGGACCCTCCATGGTCGACTGGTTAAGACACCACTTCGCTAATCACCTGCGAGCTTAGGAGAGGTGTCGGGTTCAATACTGTTTTTGGAGCTCCCGGATGTAATCTTCAGGTGTTGACTATATCCTTTTGTCTATCCCGTCCTTATAATAACATCGACAGCTTATAAGCGGGCATTTGATGTCATGCATACAAGTCGGATGTATGTGTTCAATAAACAACAACAATGGAAATTACTATCTTATGTAACATGCGGAAATATTTCATCGACAGCAGTGACCGAGCAGTAAATAGTTACCAAAATCAATATACAATGTGTTTCAGTACAACGGTTACAAAATTTCAGGAGAGATAATGTACACTTAGATTATAGGAAATCACACAACAATGCATAGTCGGAAACGCTTTAATGGCGCGGTAGTGACGGCACAAGGTACAAGAAAGAAAAGACACGAACAGGGTGCGAAAACATGTTTGTAATTCGTACTACTGCAAAAATGACGAGACAATTCTGGAAAATGCTGAGAAAATTGTTGCACGTATCATGGCAGCTGCTGGGGAAGTCCGGTACACGCCCGGTGTTTTCGAGAATATTAGATCTTCCATGCGCCGGAAATGTGAGGCTTGCATCACGGCTCGGGAACGTAATTTCGAACACCATCTTTGATGACGATCTTTGTCTCTCTTTTTGTTCTTATTTCTTAGTTTTTTGCGGTACTGAAAATAATAAACATGTTTTCTCACTCTGTTCGTGTCCTTTCTTTCTTGTATTTTGTGTCGTCACTACCGCGCCAGGAAAGCGTTTCCGACCATGTATTGCTATGTGATTTCCTAACTGATAGGTGAACTCTATCTCTCCTAAAACTTTGTAATAGCCGTGCTGAAACACCCTGTGTATATATATCATAAATGTATCATATATCATATATAAATAAATATGTTTATTTATTTATTTATTTTGAATATACTTTTAAATGGTCATTTACTATTGTCATTTTACTTTTTAAATTTGGAAGAAAGACAAGAGATACTTAAATAAAACCTGTATTTCAACAGAGTTTTTAAAATTAGTCAAAACAACTAGTGTAAATACAGACGACAATTAGTTTGTTGAACTACATTCACACAGTCTTACGACCATTAATTTTAAGTTATTCCAGATATACTGATTTCGCTTTGGGAGCTTTAAGTCATAATATTTAAGAAAATAAATTCAGGGCTTTCTATCTTAAGATGAATGAACTTAGGAATGGAATATTAGAATTAAATTTCAGCTTTAGGTGCTATTTGATGCAGCCGTTCAAATATAATTTCCTATTATTGTTTCATTAAGAGAGCATTCTTGTTGATATGTATACACTTTTAATTAGTGATATGACTTAATTAATGCGCGTAAGGATGGAATGTTGTACAGAGTTGCGTTTTCGATTATATTACAACGTTTTAACATATTAAGAGCTTATTGTAAAATAATTAATTATTGTTATGGTATTTATTAATTGGCCGATAGAATTGGTATCCTCAACTATTCTTTCAATCGCATTGCTCTCAGTTTATTTAAAATACAAATCTTCGACGAATTTCATTTAAAATACATATATTTAAAATATACTTAAATTAGTTATATTTAACTCCCGTAGTTTAAAATGCAAAACAAAGTTTTTTTAATAAAAAATAATATCATAAAATAAAAACATTTTATTTTAAAAAGGAAGATTTGATTCGAAATTAGACTTGCAAAAATAAAACCGCTATTGGCGAAATATGCTTCCGGCTAACAGAAAAACATGTATGTTATGAAGGAAATATCGGTACTCCAGTTTGAAGCCAATTAGTGTATTTTACCGAATTCGGCAGGGCACTTTCAATGGCAACTTCTTTGTTTCAAGCAATATATTTGGTAGCATTCT
Source organism: Maratus speciosus (assembly GCA_963932465.1). Lineage (NCBI taxonomy): Eukaryota > Metazoa > Arthropoda > Arachnida > Araneae > Salticidae > Maratus > Maratus speciosus. The sequence continues at coordinate 437,603,104 of OZ010788.1, forward strand.
TTGTGTTTCATGTCAAGAATTGAGATAAAACACGGCTGTAGATGATTACTCTACAATAATACAAAAAAATTAAAAATAACCAAAATTAATTTAAAACAATGCTATAATACTGTTGAATATTTTTTGCCAAGTACAAAATATATTTATATGTAGTAAAGATCTCTAAAATTCGCCAATGGCATGCGGTTAATAGGGGAGAGTAGCCATATTTGGACCGCCGCTTTAATTAGACCGTTGCCATTCTGAAGTTAATTACAGGAAAAGACTCCATCTACCGCTGAAATCCTACTCATCAGAATGACGTCACTTATGATTAGAAGAAGAAGCCGCCTATTACGTGCTGTTTTCAGACAATTAAAAAAAATCTAAAGTTAGCTGTTTTGATCTAATTTTTTCCTACTAAACGTAAGTGAATATTTTAAAACTAAGGTAAATTGTTATGTTTTCATATACATATATGAATTCATTTATTTATTGTGCATATTTTTCACGCGGATTTGTTTGATTTCGTTTTTGTTCTTAGTCTTGAAATTAACTGTTTAAATAAATGGCGCAGTTGCCGTAATTGAACCAATTTAAATTACTTAAATTGGACCAGATATGCGATCATAAATTTGAAAAGTAAGTAAGGAATTTCGAGGACGGTATGCTTTGTACACTATTGTTTTTATATTTTATAATGGATTACTATCTCCATGCAAGTTTTTTTTTTTTTTTTTTTTGTATATCTAAATTAATTTTTTTACAGGGTTTAGGCCTATATGAACATAAAATTTTTTTACATGTCTATGCAATAAATTTTGTTTGCAATTTCTATTATCTTGTATGTAATTGTATTTATTTCCTTTGAATTATTTATTCCTACGGCATGTTTGATGTACAGAGTTGAATTCAAACATTTTCCTCCTGCAGGATATTTGTGATGGAAGACTTTTTACAGTTCTGGAGGGTGGAATTATACTTTGTTGCCATTAAAACGCATAAAATCTCAAACCTTGACGAAAATGTTGAAAACGACATAGACAAACTATCTGGAAGGAAAACACCCGTGACAGCAAAACCTGTCAAAGGTATGGGAAACAAAAAACAGACAGTAAGTTGTGAAGAAATTGACCTGCAATAAGGGTGCAGCTACAAATCCTCCCCAAAAGAAAAAAATCATTAGAAATGTTATTTCCCTTGCTAAATTCAGTTAAATCAAAGTGCAGAGGGAGCAAAAAAACAGTTGTGTTATCATCATCGCCATATAAATTCAACCTTGAAATGAAAAAGGGAAAAAAAAGGCAAAAAAGGAAACTTTCACAGCACAAAAGCAATTGGAACACCGAGTTTTAAAAAATAGGTGTAATGCAATTAGCAAGAAAATTATGGAAGAGAAGAACTACAAACATAATGTAAAGAAAACTTCTGTTGCAAAAATAAAATCTGATAATTTAGAATCTAAAAAGAAAAATCTAGAGAGTGATGATTAGTTTTGCCTAATTTGTAAGAAAAATAAAACAGCAGAAATGATTCAGTGTTCAGATTGCCATATACGGTTCAATGTTGTGTGCGCTGGAAAACAAAAACAAAAAACAAAATTCATGTATAACCATTGCATCACTCCTTACATGATATTCAAGTAACTGACAATCAGTTCCATAATTTCTATTCTTAATTACTGATAACTTTGATTTATATTTTGAATACATTTTGATTTAAAACAATTACTCCTATTTTCAGATATTTGATTTCATTATATTTCATTACTGTTATTTGTTTGATTGTTTCATTAATAGCAAACTTTGCTTTTAATAAAATTAGCTATATTCCCTAGTCACTAAAACAACCTGATATTATTTGGTCCAATTTAGGAGACTAGGGGTCCAACTTAGGCGAACAGTTGCTGAATTTGGATCACTTTTGACAAATTTTTCAAATTAAAATAAAATTTAAGATTTTCAAAAAGAAATTGATCTAAATATTTATTTAGTTAGTGGATGAATAGATTGACCCTGTGTAATGATATTTTTCAGATATTATAAAAATTAAGTGAGTTACACCTGAAAATAAGTGAAGTGGTCCAAATTCGGCTACTCTTCCACACCAGAATACCAAAATAAACTTTAAATTGACTAGTCCGCTCTTTCTACCAAACATAAATAAAAGCAGTTGATTCTTCATGATCGGAGCTTACGCCAAATTCATGTATCGTAATTGAAATGTTTCGGAACAATATGAATTGCTGTCATGAAATTAGTCGTCACTTTTAAGATAAATATTAGATGCTTATAAACGTATGTTTATTAAAATCTATTTCTGCTCTTACTATAAACTTTTCACGAGCATAGAAAAAATAAGTGTACAATTTTTATACAATATCTCATTCTTTTTTATCTTTTTTTAAATTATTTCTATAAGTTGACCATGACTACTAGGGTGGGCCGAAAAAATTCAAAAATTGTTTGCACGTCTTAATACTACTGAAAAGTTTCGAATTGGGGATAATAAAAATCGGGTAAAAAGAAATAAAATCGGTTTATATCTTCCGATCGCACATATGCTGGAAATTTTGCCGAAATGTGGTAAAACTCACATTGTTACAAAAATGTTTAGAATTTTTAAATTAGCCTCTTCACGAATGTAATAGCTGAAATTCTTATGTATTAGAATAACAAAACATAATGTTTAAATATTATTTAAATATATCAACATCTTCCGGTCGCGCATGTGCTCTAAAGTTTGCCAAAGTTTGGCAAAAATTCACATTTTTACAATATATATATATATATATATATATATATATATATATATACTTTAATTAACCTTTTCGCGAATGTAATAGAGGAAATTGTTATGTATTAGAACAACGTAATATAATGTTTAAATATTATTTAAAACCTTAAATCCATCAACATCTTCCGGTCGCGCGATGTCTTCAAAGTTATTGAAATTTTGAAACAAAATTGCAAATAAAGTTAGATCATGGTTCAAGGGAAAAAAAATAGCAAAACTTACCCTTCTTTTGTTGGTTTCCTTTATTGAATATAAGTTTTAATGTTTAAAAAGAAAATATGTTTGATCATTAGTATTATTTATAAACATATTTTCTTATTGTAAAAACTAATTTTTATGTGAAGAGAGTCGTAAGTCCAAGAAACTCTTGCTGAACAATTGAACATCACCGTATTCTCTCATTCTTAGCTGAAGGTACTTTAAAATCAGATTTACGGACAAAGTTAGGCATGGTTGACCTGCACAGCAGAGTCTTTATAATAAAACCATCCCTAGACTCAGCTGCAGAAACTTTTCCCGATTCTTTTGTTAAGGGTCTGACGCATCGTTCAACTGCTTGTGTGTGAACTTGGAATGTCTGGAATATTATATACAAGTTAGGGACTGAGACACTTTGAATACGTGATTTAATCTCATCGTCACTGATATCCCTGAATAATGAGGGGGAAGAATAATTACAGTCCATAATTAACTACATCAGAGTAGTCTTGAGCCTTGAAATTGAGTTTTGGTTGCATCAATGTTCTGATAGTTGTTTTCTTTTGATCTGGCTCGCCTTTAGAATTCGAGGAAGTCCGAGCTCTCTTATGTTTTTTGAAGTATATATTTCACGGCTAACGTTAAATTTTCTGGATGAGCAAAAAATCCATTTCGTTCCATCACAATGTCAACAATATTACGCAAATTTTTAGACAGGTACCTTGAAGATTGTATTGCTTATTACACAAGTTTTGGTCCCTCTGTAAAGTACTTACTTATTTTGATACTAAAATACATTGGCATGTATGACTTCAAAATAAATACAGCTACTTCATGAAGTTCAGGCGTGGGACTTTCTTCACTCAAATACAATCTGAGAGTTCAATTGGCTGTTGTCAACCACCCCGAGATTCTCAAGAGACAAGGATCTCATACAGCCAAATCCTCTTTACAGTTTCCTGACTTTATTGCCATGGAAATATCAAGTAGATATTGTTGATCCTTACTTAATATGCTTTTGTCTAATGCGGGGACCTGTCATTCAATACTCTTGACATAAGAAATAATCGAAGTGACAAAATGTTCAGAACTACCAGAAGTTGGAATTACAAGGCCGGTGTAGACTGAACCAGGTTCTTTTATTAGCGAGCAATGTTCTTCCTTTTTTACTCTACGGATCCTTTTCGAATGAGCTATATCTACCTCTAACGTGTTATCACAACACGTGCGTGAATTTCTAGGATTTCACAGCTGTTGCGTTATCGGACCTTAACAGAATTGAACATTTTTTAAACTAAATTTTTAATTCTTTAAATCGTCATTGGTTCGAGCTATTTCACTTAAATCTTCACAAGCTAATTAAGTAAAAAGATTATCGTAAAAATGTGATTTTTGCCAATTTTTGCAAACTTTAGAGCACATGTACGACTGGAAGATGTTTATGGATTTAAATAATATTAAAACACCATGTTTTGTTATTCTAATACATAAGAATTTCTAATATTACATTAATGAAGAAACTAATTTAAAAATTAATTTCTTTTGTACAAATGTGAATTTTTCTACATTTCGGCAAACTTTACAGCGCCTCCGCGATCGGAAAATATAAACCAATTTTATTACTTTTTTACACAATTTTAGTCTCCCCAATTCGCAACTTTTCCGCGGTATTACGACTTGAAAAACACTTTTTAAATTCTTTCAGTCCACCCTAATGATTGCACTGTAAAACATTTATATAACGTTACTCCATGAAATTGGTCGCAGCCTTACTACCTTCACTTTATTGTGTAATTTAACCGATATAATTGGTGTTATGTTACACTAATGTGAAGTATTACGTCAGTTTAAATTACATTAATATAGTTAAATTACTCCATAAGTTAAATACTCCAAAGTTAAATTATTCCATGAAATTTTTACAGTGTAGTGCTAAGGAATTGCAAATTTGAAAAAATACAAAAAAGATGCTCTAACTAGAAAATCCTCTAAATTATAGCATGGCAAACCCAATTATGAATTCATTAATTACACTACAATTTTGACGTCTCTAGATTGCTTTTACTACAGTTTCTCTATTCGTCATATATTATATGAAAATATTTATGATACTTTCAATTCGATTTTATGAATATATATTGGCAGTAATGCACTATTTAGAATAGAAATTAAAAAAAAAATACGTCTGATACCATTTACCGAAAAACATTTTTGTTGAAAGTAATAAATAAAAGTGATGATATGGGTACAACTAACATGTTTCAACGATTGTTTTTTAAGCAGATTTCATAGGAACGTATTGCAAGAAATGGGATTTATTTCTGCACGTGAAGACATATTTGGCTTCTAAAAATTGGAATCATTCCAATAAATAGGTTATAAAAATCAGAAAGCATGTTAGAAACTATTCAAATAATAAAAAGAATAAAATAAAATATTAACTGAAAAATATAGGCCCTCTTTAGAATGACCATCAAGTAATTATTTTAAAAAATAAAATCCATTTTAAATTATTGTTTCTTAACCTACGACAAACTTATCTTTTCCCTAAAATATTCATGTAAAAAACTGTGGACTAGTTTTTTTAGAACTCTCTTAAAAAAATGTATTTTTAAATCTGCAAAAATGGCCACTTTCTTATCTACTTTGAAAAATATCATAAGCTGAGAAAGACGGAATGTATAGAAGGTAACTACTCAGGCTTCAAATTGGCATACTATTAACTATTTGGTGTGTAGAGTCAACTTTCCTAATTGTTCCCACACAGTTTAATACGAGCGAGAATTCAGTGAAATGTAAAATTTACGAAATAATAACCAAAAAATAATATTACATGATATTTGATTTTTGCATTCAAACGCAAATGACTATGAATGCTACATATATATGGAATTTTATAGCAATTTTAGAATTTTATTGATATGTTTATGATTTTTTTTTTACTTTCTCAAAACGAAGCATTGCATATGATAAAAATATTTTCATAGATTTTCTTAGAGTTGGTGTGGTAGGGTTGGACAATAATGTTCAATATACAAAGGATGTCACAGGTATATAGTGATCAGATAGATACATAGTGCTCAGATATATCACAGATATATCTCAGATATATCAGCTAGTCACTCAGATATATAGTGCGGCGCAAAAGTTTGAACAACACTATGATCACAAACATATGTCTGAAGTTTGGAAAAAATGCATTGTTACATAAGTCAGAGGTTACAAAAAAAAAAAAAATGCTGAAATCTCTGCAGTTCTCGCTTATTTTAAATCAGGGTAAACGTGCTATTTAAGAGTGCAGTTTTTTGTAACGAAGAAAACAATTGAAAAATGCATATCGCTCGAGAAGGCTACGAAAAAGCACATTTTGTGAGGATAGAAGAATTAAAAGAATGGCTGTAACTGGCAATTTGTCACTTCATAAGATAAAAATCGACTTGGATAAAAAATATCACGTGACACCTTACGCAGACGAATGCCGAAACAGGATTCATCAAAGAACAAAAATTAGCTCAGTAGCCTTTTCTGAAATAGTGTCACAACCAAGCAAATCTTCAAAGGACAAAACAGCGTATGTATTATTGTGACGAATGGATTAGTGTTATTTTTTTCTCATGAAAAATATGGAATTCGGATGTTCCAGATGGGTCCAGATTCTATTGGCATGACTTGAGGAAAGATCCGAAGAGCATATTCAGTACGCAACAACGTTATGTTTCGCTCTTGGCTACAATGGACAAATGTCTATTTCCTTCCTAAAGGGCAGACAAAATTCACAAAAGTATCAGGAAACTACGAGTGAGTATTTGTTGCCGTTTGGTCAACTCCTAGGTGGACCCAACTGGACCTTTCAGCAAGACAATGCATCGATACACACTTGCCGTTGCACAAAAGAATGGCTTAGACCTCAGAATATCAGTGTGATGAACATGCCAGCACTCATCCCAGACCTCAATACGATAGAGAACATCTGAAGAATCCTCTGACGTGACGTCTACAATAATGGGAAGCAGCATTACTCAGTGCAAGAGCTCAAATCAGCGATCGAGCCAAGTACAGACTCGCTCCCGAAATCTTCCATACTCTCTCGTTATCAATGGAAAATCGCGTATTACATCTCATCAGGTACAATAGAAACACGTTAGATTATTAAAGGATTTTTGTGTTTGTGAAATGTAAATATTTCGATTTTGTGGATAAACTTTTGCGATATTACAATTTCGATTGTTTTATAATTTATTGCTTTCTTTTCAATATATTGCTTCTCAATTCGAAAACATTTAGCTTGTTCATAAACTTTTGCGCCGCACAGTATAGTGAGGGCATAAGTTTTCTATATGATGATGCAACGTTATATAAGGTGGCTTTAGGTGTGATTTCTACGCCAGTGAAACTACGCCAGTGAATGAACACACCGTAATTTTCCAATGGTGCTAAGGGGAAATTGAATTCGGTTCCCTCCCTAAAAAAACAAAACAAATAGTATTACATTAGAGTGCATCTCTATTACATTGGTTCAAATCATGATTTTTTTTCTATAAATATCTCTACTAAGAGATTACATATTATGTATTTCCTAGAGTTGATTTCTTAGCTTCGAAAAAAAAAAGCCAAATTTTTCGGTTTTTTTTTTTCTGTGTGTGTGTGTATGTTTTAGAGCAGTCACTAAGATGGCATGTTTTGATTGATTTTTTTTATCATCTTTTAAACAAGATATTTCTAATAGATCGTATGTCAGTTGCTAACATACTCCGGAAATGAACAATACAAATCTTTAAGTTTGCCTATTTATGCCGATAGCATATTCTCGTTAATGAACTGTGTGAATGCCAAAGATAAAGGCTTTCTTTAAACATCCCAGTAGGAACCGCTGGAGAAGACATTCATATAGATGATGTCCTGGTATTTGTTATCGTTCTATTGATCAAAATGAATATACAAAAATTGTTTCAGGGGTATAGCACATGCATCGTTAAAGAGGGTTGTAATTTATTGTGTATTAAAATTAATTAATTAGCATAAATTTATTAATTTATGAAATCAAAAATGTTTGTCTAACAATGAAAGAATTTAACCTCACAATTAATTGTGTTATTCTGATCCGAGAAAATGCGTCAAGTATTTAACTATTTTGATGTTTTAGTTTCCTTGTATACATTAATATAACTATTTATTTACATTAATGTAATTTATTTTAAAATAAAATTCTAAGGTTTAAGATTTACTGCATTCGTTTAGTATTATGGTAATTTAGATAGGAATTATTATTATAATTCTGGCTCATAAGTTGGTGTTTTTACGTGAAATTAGACCACGCATTTTATTTTTTTAAACTTAAATTAATCGAGTTAATTTTAATGAGTTTTAACCTTATAAAAAACTACCAAAAATATATATAATTACATTCATTTATTGTTACTAGCAGTATATTAGCCAATGAGAGAGTAAGGAGGACTACCGAGATGCGTGGTTGGAATTTTTAATCAAGTAAGTAACCAGTAACATAATAAGTAGAAGGCAATATATTCCCATCACTATTATAGCGCTCTAGTTGGGCTATTTTAGAGAGAAGAGTTATAGAGATTTTTTGTCTCAACCCATTATTGTTGATTATTCATTTTAAACCACATTCTTACCAGCATCATTGGTGTTTGTCTCTAAGTGGATTATCGTGTATTAAAATATTTGAAGTGGTAACTAAAAAATACATATTTCAGAAAATGTCTGTTCATTCGTTATGCTTGTTCAGAAATCCAAAAGGGATATTTTCTGACATATTTTTAAATTCATTTTTGATCAAAAACGCAAGAAATCGGCAGCTGTTTTTATTCATAAATTATGTAATCGAAAGACATTTAAAATTTTTTTTGGTAAAGATAGGAGGTCTTTTAGAAAATACTATGAAAGAGGACTTTTGAACCGAATTTCCGACGCGGCAGCTGAAAAACTTGTCGTCACGTAACAAAAACCGGTTATAACTCGGTAAATAATATATTTATAAAAAAGGAGAAAATGTGATTTTGATTCGAAATCGCTTCGATAATCAGACTTTCCAATATTATGCCTTCAGGTTGGAAAATGAGCCAGAAAATGTGTCAGAAAGTAGCGCGTTGTTGACCAGCGAACTTCAGAACCGCCTTAAGACAAAAAGTAGTTCTGTCTCCCTTACCACTATACAAATATTTCGCTAAAATGGGCAAATTATTACAAAAGTTAGAGCCTAGACTAACAAAAACAACATCAGTAACAACAACGACAAAAGAAATGATTAAATCCTGACAAGCACAAACTTACTTTTTTAGATCCATATAAAATTTATACGAGACCACCATCAAAACGAGACATTTAGATAAAAAAAAAAACCATTTAGCTAAATTAAAGAGGGAATTAGACCCCCTAATCCCCCCCTTATACTTAACCAATGAACCTCCAGATCTGATCAGGGAAGCGCTTTATGAAAATAAACTAGTATACCAAATTTGAAATAAATCGGATAATTTTGAATGAAAAACCAATTTATCTAAATTAAGAGGGGGGTAGCCCCCCGTTTCCTCTTTTATACTTAACCAATGAACTTCCAAATCTAATCAGGGAAGTGCCTTATCAAAATAAACCGATATGCAAAATTTGGAGCAAATCCGATACTTCTATAACGAGTTATCGCGTTACGTACGTACATACATACATACATACATACATACATACAAAACCTGCGGGCACATTAGCTGTCTGGCTTTGATAGCTTGTGCGCTAGTAAGAACAGACAAACTTTGCTAGAAATTTAAATAGCAGTGCATTACCTAACGTTAAAATCATAGGATGGATATAAAAACTGTTGCATATGATTATTTTAAAATGCACATTCAAAGTTTAAGACGATAAATGAGATGTTATCATTACATGCTTCATTTCTTCTAACCACAATTTCAATGGATTCTTTCTGTAGACCTTCAATAGCATTATTACATGGAATTTGTATCATGGCATTTCCAAAATCCCTGTAACTGTCAGGATTGTTAAAATAAAATCTAGCTAGAGCTGTTGTCTGTTGATATTGCGAAATATTTCTTTTATGTTCTTCAAATTTCTTTGTTCTTTAAAACTTAAAAAGCAATGTATCAACTGCAATGTAACCTAAAGATGGTAATATGTATTGACTGAAACACCGATTGTTATAATTTTATTTTAATGTTTGTTTTGTTTTTGACTTTACAAGATTTTCCATATACCATTTAGTACGTCTGTGATTTGTTATTTTCACATTAATATTGATTTTAAATTAATATCATAAAAATCCAATTTTTTGGCACTACTGCATGGTTTGTTTCAGCCTCTTTAATGTTTATTTCAGGATAAAAAAGTAATTTTAGATTTAAATAAAAAGAAAACCAAATGTTATTTTAAATTTAAGTATTGAAATGTAAGCGTTTATTATATATTTTAAAGAGGAATAAAACAAATATAACCGTAAAATTAATGCTGTAATATTATTAAAATTTAATTAAATGCATAATATCAGTATTATTCATCTATAATACTTACATAAAATGGTTATATTTATTGTTAAATATTTTAGATTTTAGTTATTATAATAAAAAAATTATGAGTTTAAAACTCTTCAGCAATTATTACTTGTAGTTTTAATTAATAAGTTCATCCAATTTAAGTTTCATTTCACAAAATAAATTGCTGCACAAAAGTATTTACACAATATTTAAATCCACAAACTGAACCAAAATTCTTAAAACTTATTTTTTTTCTTGTTAAACTCTTTACGTTTACAGCATTTGCTTTATACTACTGCATTTTGAAAGTATACATGGATGTAAAAATACTTTTAAACCACGAATATGTTATGGAACGGTGTTTGAACGTCTAACTTCAAGTTTAAACCAGTTGGACGATGTTCAACATATCATGCTATTTCAAGTTTTGCGAACATTTTCGTAGCTTGATACACAAAAACAATTCCAATCTGTGCATATATTTTTATTTCCATTGTATGCACATTGTAGTGTTGCCAGATAATCAAAATTCAATTTCCCCAAATTTTCTGAAATTTTCCCCAAATGGGTTTTTTTTCGAGAAAGTCCCCAACTCAGTTTCTACTCAAAAAAGAAAATTTTTAATTTTCAATTAACCACTATAAAAACGTTTAACTAATTTAAACTCAAAAAATTTTCCCAAATCAAACCTTTTTTTGAAAAAAAAATCCCCATTTATAAAAAATAAACATTTAAACTTGGCATAATTTTGCATACATATACTACATAGGACGTTTCCTATTGTATACATCTATACAAATAAAAGAAATGTGTATATGTGCCTGCGATGATTAGGAAAATATACCGCTTATATAGTGGTCTGGAAATTCAGTTGGGGATAGTCCAAGGCAGGCCGTGATACGTATAAACTGTCATGTTGTAATGCACAAGCACGAGCACGACCACGATAATTATGATTGATGTTTCCGATTTCTGCATTTTACTTTCATTTTTCAAATCAAAATCGAGTTTTATCCAGTGTTGTCAGATGACTAAAACTAAACTTTAAGTAAAATAATGAAAAAAAATCCCTAAGATTTTCCCCAAAAATGTTGACAGCCCCCAAAAAATTCCCCTGGTGATCAAAAATCCCCCAAAATGGGGACAAAATTTCTAAACTGGCAACACTGGCACATTGCATCTTTTAAACTTTATTAATAATTTCTATAATTGAATTGGTAATAGCTATTTAAATCGCACATGTTAATCTTAAGAAACATAATTTTTAAAAATAAGTGAAAAATAGAGCACAGAAACTAGGACACAAAAACTATTTTTCAAAACAATTGATTTTAATTTGATTTAAATAAAAGTTAGTTCTATAGGATGTGATATTTAATTTTACTATTTTAGAGTTTACCAATTAAAATTTTACAATATTGAATAAGTAATTAAAATTTGATGAAAAATGCATATTCTTACAATTTATTCAAGACTAATAGATATTGTTACTTTCTTTCCTAAGAAATCAATCGCTGATAAGTCTCTAATAATGTGCTAATTCAAACAAAGTATAGCTAAAACATAAATAAGATAAATATACCTTTTGCCTAAAGTAAAACAAAATTTGAGAATCGACTTACCTTCGATATATTCTTAATATACTTTATTCCAAATTCTATGCTATTTATTTCACGTACGTAGAAAGTAGTTTCAATGTGTATTTGAAAGTCCAATTTGCAGGCTAACTCCATTTGTCCTTTTTATTGTCAGTTAAGAAATCTCATTATTTGTCTTAGAAGGAAAACTAATTAAATTATACTTTTCATCAATTGTCCTTCTGCCTAGGGGTTTGAACTTCTAAACTTTGTGCGTTTTAATCGATCTCGACTGAGATGTTTCGTTATTCTAAATGAAAGAGTTGTTCATAAAATCAAAGGTTTAATGATTCCATTCTCTGCATAAATATGTATGTTATGCAATTAATTTGAAACAAATTTAGAAAGAGATATAAGAGGAGATAAAGGAGATCTGGTCTGGTTGTCACAAAAATCCTTTCTTACCTCCTCCAAACTCTCAAATTCATCAGCACACACACTTGATGATTTTGTACAATGGATATAACTTGGGTATGAAGCTGTAATTTGTATTTCCCCAATTAAAGTTGTAGAATGGTGTCTAGATATCTTTTTACATGGGTACTGTAGTAGTCGAATAAGTTTGGAGATTTCGCATGCGATCGTGGTGTTCTGAATTCTAACATTTGAGCGAGAATGAGGCCTATTTTGTCATTTCTTTAAGTTTCGTAAAGTATGCGTGAATCTGACTAGCCCGATTATTTCCCCAATGATATGGTAATGAAATATCTGAGGTTGTTTAGTCGCTATGCGTAGTGTGGTAGGAAATGAAATAGATTTTGAACGCATCTAGCAGTTGATGTATTTTAGTTCTGGAATTGACGCATCATGCATTCAGAATTTTTTTCCACGTGATCACTCAAGTGGAGTTTCCTATTAGCTGTTTCAGTTAGAATCTATGGCTGTGAGCTTTGCCAGCAGGGCTAAAATTTAAAGTTTCGTATTACGAATAAAGATTTATAGGAATTAAAAGGGTTTCTCTTTAGTAATATTGTCTGTTAAAGGAATTTTCCTTAGGTTCATGCAGAACGAACAATGAGTACATTTTGATTTCAGTTATGTGATTTAAATTTAATAACTGTTTTTGGAAAGGACTATCCATCCCTACTTCAGTCTTAAGTTCAATTGATCTTAAATTTGATCATCTGCATTTTAAATCTATACACTCCACTGCCAAATTCCATTTTTGTCGTTATGAATAAATTGTCACCTTGTAAAAATCCGTGTCCCCCCCTCCTTTCGAGTGAACAGCCAGAAGAGTATGTCTTAAAGAATCTAGAAATCGCTTTCTGTTAAAAATTTTATAGGTTACAATATATATATATATATTCGAAAATTTATTTTTATTCTATTTATTTTTGATTAATGTTAAAAAAAGAATGTAGTATAACATTTATTTTAATTATTATTTTTTTCAAAAATCGATTTTTTAGAATCTTTTACATAGAGGAATCCAAAATTACAGCTCTTTCAGCAAAGTAGTTTCTCAGTTATGCTTAAAAAGCTTCATGCATTGTACTTTATTTTACTATTAAATGACATCTGTTTGAGATGTGATACTCGCTACTGTTTATGATACTCGCAGTCAAGAAATTCTTCGTTGAATCTAATGTTTTTTAATAATGTCATTCGCTTCATAAACCTGCATTTTATGTGATTTAATTAAAAGTGTTGGAATTTTTATGTTATTCTTTAGCAACGGGCAGCATAACACCCGATGACTAATTCTAACTTTGTCGTTTACGTAATAAAATAAAATAAAACACTGGAAGCATGAATTTAAGACTTGATAAAAACTTAACTAGTATATATTACGTTAAAATTACATTCATCGCACATGTGGGCGGCAATACAGTAACACTAACAGCCAACAGCCTAACACTAAAACGTTTCTTCCCGCCTTACCGCGGAGCTAATCCGCGCGGTTTTCAGTTACGGCGGAATAGAAACCATGGATGTGGTATGAAGAAAATAGGAGTCAGTTTAGAAGCTGGTTTTTGGTTGTCGGCGATGCCAGATCCCCACAGTAGCCCCCCTGAGCGATAGCGAAACAATTTCCACTATCAGAGGTAGCGAGGGTTAAATCTGACACGCCGACCAGAACGTGTGATTACAGGCTCACTTTTGGGCATGATAGTTTCTGGTTGATTTGCTGATGTCTCTAACACCGGCTGCTTCTGTGCTGCATTTTGATTGGGAGGCTGTTCCTCGCTTGAGCACCAGAAAGCGGGCTTCACTCTATCTATCTGCACTGTGACAGTTCGCTTAGCAATTTTAAGTGTAAAATTTTTTTCAGTTCTTTGCAGCACCAAGTAAGGTCCCTCATACGGAGCTTGTAGGCTTTTCTTAACACAATCTCTGCGCAGAAAGACGTGTGTGCATGACTTAAGGTCCCTGCTGATGAAAATTGGACGGTCAGCTGTAGACCGAGCAGGTACTGAGCACAATTGGCGTACCACCTGACGTAGCCTGCCAAGAGAACTTACCGGATCTGGATCATCAGCTGCTGGCACCAGGAATTCTCCAGGAAGGGCAATGGTAGTACCGTATACCATCTCAGCTGCCGTTCCCTGCAAATCCTCCTTCCATGCAGTTCGCATGCCCAGGAGCACAGATGGCAATACCTTAGCCCATTCGATGGTGTTTTGCGCCATGATTGCAGCTGCCGATGAAATCGCTCCACCTGACCGTTTGCAGCTGGATAGTATGGAGATGTGTGGATCTTGGTAATACCCAGGAATTGATTCAGTGCCGAAAACAGAGATGACTCGAATTGAGGACCTTGGTCAGTCGTTAGACGTAAAGGTGGCCCAAAACGGGCGATCCAACCAGCGAAGAAAGCCTCTGCTACACTCTCAGCCGGTGTGTCAACCAACGGAATTCCTTCCGGCCACTTGGTGAACCAGTCAACACATGTCAAGCAGTACCGAAACCCATTAGATGGTGGCAATTGGCCAACCAAATCTATCTGCACATGCTGGAAACGAGCTGATGGTTGTTCAAATGTGCCAATAGCACTTTTCGTGTGCCGGTGGACTTTGCTTCTTTGGCAGGAGATGCAGGATCGCACCCACACCGCAACATCCTTCTGCATTCTGGTCCAAACATAGCGTTCTGCAACTAGTTTCTGTGTCGCCTTGACACCAGGGTGAGACAAATCGTGCAATTTCTGGAAAACAATCTTCCTCATGCTTGAGGGCACAAAAGGTCTAATGCGACCTGTTGAGATATCACACTGTAACTTTAATTCTGAATCACCGACTGGCATCGTTTGAAATTTTAAACTAGTGTCGCTTTCTCTTGCCTGTTGAAGTGAAATATCAGTTGCCTGAAATTTAGCCATATGTTCCAAATCAACAACACAGGACTTAATGGTCGAAATATTCACTCTCGGCAAAGCGTCAGCCACCACATTTTCTAAACCACTGATGTGTTGTATGTCCGTGGAAAATTGGCCTATAAAATCAAGTTGACGAGTTTGCCGAGGTGAACTTTTGTCTGTTTTTTGTCTAAATGCAAAAGTGAGTGGCTTGGGATCTGTAAAAATTGTAAAGTTCCGACCTTCAAGCATATGTCGAAAATGTTGTACAGCAGAATATGCCGCCAACAGTTCACGGTCGTAAGCACTATACTTCTGCTGTGCCGGTGACAAAGATTTTGAAAAAAAATGCTAAAGGTTGCCAATTGTTATTCACTTGCTGCTGCAAGGCTCTACCATCGCAAAGTCTGACGGATACACCACAATAGATAAGGGTGCCGTTGGTATGAAGTATGCCAATGTAGCAGCATTTGCAAGTTCCTCCTTACTACGTACGAAAGCATCATTAGATTCCTCCGTCCACTGAACTAAGCTTTTTTCGTTCTTTTTGGGGCCTTGTAAATATTTGTTTAACAGCCCCTGTGTGTGCGCAACATGGTAAATAAACCGGCGATAAAAATTAAGCATGGCCAGATAACGACGCAATTCTTTAATAGTTTCGGGACGAGGAAATTTTTTAATCGCGTCAACCTTATCCTGGAGTGGGCTAATGCCCTCAGCGGAGATAGTAAGTCCTAAGAATTTGACATTAGATTGGCCAAAAACACACTTAGACGGGTTCAAACGTACCCCGTACTGAGCTAGTCGCTCGAATACCATTTGCAAATGTTGAATATGCTGCTCGTAATTCTCGGGTTCTACCAGTACATCATCAAAATATGGAATGCAAAAATCAAGTCCGTACAATACTCTATGGATAAAGCGCTGAAACGTCGTAGCAGCATTGGCCAAACCGAATGACATATACAAAAATTCGAAAAGACCAAACGGAGTTGTGACGGCTGTTTATTCAATATCCTCAGGCTGCACCGGAATCTGGTCATAAGCTCTAGCCAGATCCAATGTCGAAAAAATCTTTTTACCGTGGAGTGCTAACGTGCAATCCTGAATATGAGGGACTGGATAGCGATCGGGAACGGTAGCAGCATTCAAATTACGATAATCCCCACACGGACGCCAATCACCCTTAGATTTAGGAATCATGTGCAGCGGGCTAGCCCAAGAGCTGCTGGAAGGTCTGCAAATCCCGGCAGACATCATAAACTGAAATTCCTGCTTCGCCGCACGAAGCTTATCAGGTGGAAGCCTGCGAGGCTTAGCGAACACAGGTGGATCTTTGGTTTCAATAATATGCTGCACATCATGCTTCGGGGGTTTAAGGGAGGCTGAAGTATCCGTAAGACTGGGAAACTTATTAAGTAGCATATGGAATGGCGTTATTTCAGAAACCGTGCGTATTTTACTACTAACTGACTTATTAATTATGCCCTGCGCCTGTAAGTTGGTAATGGGGTCATGCAACTTCCCTTGGCGCACATCAATAAGTAAGCCAAATTGCCGAAGGAAATCAACCCCAATAATTGGCTGCGAAACGTCTGCGAGAATAAATGACCAATGGAATTCCCTGCGCAGGCCTAAATCAAGCTTTAAGAGCTGCTGACCAAAGGTAGGAATAATCGTGCCATTAGCAGTAAAAAGTTGGATCTTATCTGCCGTTCGCGTTTTATTAGCTTTTGATACAGGTAAGACGGACACATCAGCTCCCGTGTCGATTAAAAATTTCAAATGAGTAGAGTGAAGTAGAGTACTGTCATTGAGATAGAGTCTATTTATTTGAACTATCCCGTCACCCTCAGATTTGAGTGACGGCCTTACTAGTTTCCCTCCTATGAGCAAGGCTTGCGGCATTTATTCGCTTTCTCAGCAAACGTGGCATGGTACCAACAGAAATTTTGGGAATTACCATTCCTTTCGGTACTTTTCTCGCGTTTATACTGCCTAAAACGGTCACGGGATTTGGAACGACCCTTCCTGAAATTATTCCCCTTTCCTTCCAACTTCTCCAAGCGTGTAGAGAGTGCAAGAATTAATGATTTTAGTTCGTCATTACTTGACTGAATACTTTGAACCATGGGAGGCGGACCATTCGCAGCAATGATACCATCAGCCATCTCGGCTAATTTGTCAAGCGGGTCATTAGAAATTGCTAAAATTTGCTGAACATTAGTGGGTAGGCGCTGAAGAAATAACGTTTTCAGCAAATCATCTTTGACCTGGCTACCAGCGTTATTTCTCATTTATAGCAGCAAATGGGAAGGTTTTTATCCCCCAACTGTAAACCAGAAATCAACTCACGAAACTGATCCTCACTTAACGAATACTGACTAATTAGTCGCGTTTTTAGCTTTTCGTATGGTTGATCAGGAGGCTGCTCGCTAATGATGTCGCCTGCTATCGCCAGCTCCTCAGGTTGCATTGATGCAACTAAATGATGAAACTGTGTAACACTATCAGTAATCCCTGCAAGCTTAAACTGAGATTCTAAATGCAAGAACGAAAGTTTCGGATTTCCTCGCCAAAACGGGGTCGCTTTTACCCCAACCATCTGAATGCTAGCTGCGGAGTTTACTGGAGTTGTCATTTCATAAAATATTTAATACACAATTAAACAAAAAAATAGTAAATGCAGGAAATATAATAATATATACAGAATAGATGGTTTTAGAAACCCTAGCAAAAAATTATGTGCTCAAATGCGCAGCAAGGCCTAGTAGAAAAAATAATGCAAAAATAAGTATGAAAACAAAAAATTAAAGCATGATAATATGCGGTAAACAATCCTTCAATTCGCCGAGGAGATTGGTGTGAAACACTAAAAT
The DNA here is from genome assembly GCA_963932465.1 of Maratus speciosus. Classification (NCBI taxonomy): domain Eukaryota; kingdom Metazoa; phylum Arthropoda; class Arachnida; order Araneae; family Salticidae; genus Maratus; species Maratus speciosus. The sequence goes on from OZ010788.1 coordinate 437,621,396, forward strand.
GCGATTTACCTAAACATACGATTCTATCTGGCCAGGCTTAATTACAGTATATCATAATAACTCGCGTCATACCCCGAATTTCAAAATAACCATATTATTAAAGAAACAAAAAAGTTAATTTTGATAGCAATGAAATAAACTGCATTTAAAATTTAGTACATTACACAATATATACCTATACAAAAATAAGAGAAAAGCGCAAAATTTAATGTTAAATTTACCACGGGGCAAGCAAAATTAATAAGCACACACAGAGATAATGGTCATTTGAGACACCATCAGAAAAATATATGACTCACCGGAATTATCCTCACGCTATTTATATCTTAGCGCCGAGAACTCCGAATGCCTGTAGGTGATGAAATAAAAAACTCTGCAGCCACTGCATGAAATCATTTCGTGCACAAAAAACTTGTGTAAATTAAAAATATGTACCCTCTCGGGTCACTATTAATGCAGCAGCGTCGTACACCACGCCATAGTAAAGGCGATGTATTAAGATCACTAGGCAAAATGTTCTGTTCAAAGTCGGGTCACCACTTTAGCACAGGGCAGCATAACACCAAATGACTAATTCTAACTTCGTCGTTTACGTAATAAAACACTGGAAGCATGAATTTAAGACTTGATAAAAACTTAACTATTGTATATTACGTTAAAATTACATTCATCGCACATGTGTGCGGCAATACAGTAAGTATATCCTTACAGCTCAGATTCTCAACATCCTTTCACGAGGCAGTCCAACAGTCTAACTGTAAAACGTTTCTTCCCGCCTTACCGCGGAGCTAATTCGCGCGGTTTTCAGTTACGGCGGAATAGAAACCATGGATGTGGTATGAAGAAAATAGGAGTCAGTTCACAAGCTGGTTTTGGGTTGTCGGCGATGCCAGATCCCCACAATTCTCTGCACCGATTACAACAAAAATACGGGTAAATTTAAATCTATTTAACGTACTTATTAGAAAACGATTTCATTTCGACGTAAGGGAGGTGGGGGATGAATGGGACACTTTCACAAAAATATTTTTTTTAATTTTTTAATTTAAGTTATTATCAATATATTATATCACATTTCATACGTTAGGTATTTGACAACATATATGAACAATATTTATTCTAGATTATGATTTATTCAGAAAAATATTATCCTTCTATATATAAAAAAAAGTTTTGATTTGGAAATGGACCAATGAAAATCTGCGTAGATCATCCGGGTATACTCCTACTAGATCGGCATCCATATTTTTTATAACAGGGGGGCTTCCTTCGTTAGTATTAAGAAAACTGTTTCATACAAAAATGTGAAAATCGGTGGTATTATAGAGACATGTTAGATAAACACGCTGATGCAGACAGTTTTTAAATCGAATAATTATTTTAAGAGATATTTAATGTTAAAGATGGTCAAAATCGTTCCATTAAAAAAAGTTTTATAGGAGGAAAACTATACATAGGAACTTAAACATTTTTAGATCATTTTATACATTGGAAGTTCCAGATGTGCAAACTGCAATTATCTTTTTAATTTGACTCATTTTTTGAGGATTTATTTCCATTTTAAATTAAAATTTTCAGCATTTCGAGAGATATTTTTTACACATTTTAGAAAAGGGCAATTACTTTTAACTGTTGCCAATTTTAAAAACAGCGCAAAGAATAATATTTCCTTCAAATAAAAAAATTATTTGCACGTGGCTATTATAAACAGAAAAAAAACTTTTAAATTAGAATTAAGTGATTACGTGTTAAAAATCAGGAAAATATTGAAAATTACATCATAAAAACTACAGTTACACGTGAATTTTAAAAGGGAAAGAAAATTTTTAAATACTAAATTCATTATTATGCGTTAAAAGTCCCAAATGAAGGAAATTGCGTCATATTTAAAAAGGCCAAATAAATAAAAGTTGGCAAAACACTTTAAATTAAAAAATACATTTGCACGAGACGTTTATTTCATATTTTGAGATTAATCTTTTCAACTATTATAGTGAATTTTAAGACAGCGCAAATAATATTTCCTTTCTAACAACAAAAGAATTTTCATGTGAATATTAAAAAGACAAAGGAAACTTTGGTGAAAATAACGTCAGATTTAAAACGATACATTTAAAAGAACTTTCTCATAGCGGTGATAAAAATTACCGAGAGACAAAGACTCTGTGTACATAATTCATTTTACATTAGCTTACTTTCAAATTTTTAACTAATTTTTAATACTTTCCAACAAAGTTGAAAAGTGTTATTGATTTCGGTTTGTCTGTTCGCGCTCTAACTCTCGTAAATATACTCGGATCGGAATGAAATTTTTGGTTATTGACGTTTAGCCTAGCACGAACCCTATTTCAAATTAAGTTTGTAGCCTGTTTGGTTCATTTACAGGGACAGTCAAAGTATTCCGTTACCATTACGACCAATGGGAAAAAATCATTTCAAATGAATTTTAAAGATGTTACACCCTTTCAAACATAATAAAAAATATATGCATTTACGAAGTGCACTAAAATATGCAGAATATTCTGTAGCATATGTGGTGCAACGAATAGTTACTATTCATTTACAGGGCTACACAAAAGAATTCCATTACAAATGGTATAGGGGGAAATTGTTTGCGGCGTATTTTAATTATACAAATTCATATATAATAAAATTGATATACGTCGGTGAGGCTTACTTAAGTTATTTCATGTATAATACGAAGTGCATAGCATTTACAAGGAACATACAAAACATTAGACAAGTATTTTCTATCCGAAATACTGTATATTAGCGGCGATGGTAGGGAATGCATGTTTAATTATGATATGCGCTTTTAAGTTTCACTATATTTATGCATACTATATGGTGTGTGTAAATGTTATAGTTGATACATAGGGCTACGCAAAAGAATTCGTAAAGGTTACTGAGTATGACCGTAAATTGCTCAAAGGTGGGTTTAAAATGTGCTATGCTGAACTTCATGTAGTTTTCTAAGAAATGTTTGTAGAATATTAATAAAATGATATACAGGGCCACGCAAAGTATTGCATAGATGGCCGCCCGTAGATGATAAATTCTGGAAATGCGATTTCAGTAGTTTTAAGAGTGATTTAGTTTGAATTAAAGTTTAGCTAAATAGTGGCGTGTAATAAAGGTACTACGTAAACAACAGGGCTAAACAAAAGTATTCAAGTATGTTTCCATCTATTCGTATAAATTGCTGAAAGAGAAATTTCAACCTGTTATGCGTTTTCTTGCTAAACTAAATTTTCTATTATATAGTATATATATCAGCCTACAGATCAAATACAGGGCTGTTCGGAAGAATTGGAATAAATATTTGGCTATGGATGGTAACTGCTGAAATCAGTTTTTTAAATGTTTAGTTAGTTATCTTATTTACCTTATTTCTCTAAATAACGAATTTTTGTTAAAGCTTCCAGGGATTGTTGGAAAGTGTTTCATAATCTATATTGTACGCATTATTTTTCTTTCTTGTTTTTAATCAAAGACGAAAACACTCATTGTAACTCTAGCAGCGGCTGATTTCGTCTTAAAAATCTCCAATCAAAGGAAAATGAATGAAAACCCGTTTACAGGGAGACCGTCACTGTTTTTTTAAATTATAATGAAATCATTTAAGGCCGATGAAATTAGCATGCTTTTACAATCTGCGGTGTCTGAACGGGGGTTGGCGAGCGTAGCTCGTAGGGGGCAGAGCCCCCTTGTGAAATAAAAAAAAAAAACGTTCCTCCCGGTCCCAATCATCATCACAGCAGGGATGAATGGGACACAAAGATTTTCCTCCCTGTATTTAATTTTACCAAATTAAAATTTTTAATTATAACCTTATATGTAATTACATCTGTAATATATGATTTTACAGCTAGAATCGATATTTTTTTTCAATAACTTCTTTTATTGCAGTTTTAATTTTTAATGCAGGCTTCGGCTATCAATCTGTTCTTTTTTCCCACTTATGAGGCATTTTAGATTTGAAATGAAAGTGCAAAATGTCTTTTAAATATGGCATAGCTAATAATTTTCAATCATAACTTATTAATTAATATTAATTAAATGTATCTTGGTAACATGCAGAACGGAAATTATTGGGTCAATCGGAAAGTCTTCTCGTGATGGGAAAATCAATTCGTACCGTAAAATTCTGCTCGGTAATTATTAGAAATTAGATATCGGAATCAATGTCTAATAATTAAATGATAGAATTTTCCGGTACAAATTGATTTTCCCAACACGACACGACTTTCCGATCGAACCAATATGTTAGGGATGGGGATTTATTTGTGCGACATTTCAAAATTCAATATAATTTCCCCCTTTTATCAATAAACAGATACTATTTTTAACAATTTTATCTATTTTGATTAAGTTTTAGTACCAATTTTTTGATAATCCATTAATAATTATTACAATACAATAAATAACACTCAGAAACTTTAAACAATAACAACTCAAATAATACTATTTAATACTATTATTAACGTAGATTATTAATTTATCAACCTATATAATACTATTTAGTTAATAAATAAAATTTTCAACATCTCTAGGGATGAATGAGAATGTCCCATTCATCCCCATTTGAAATGTCCCAATCATCCCCATGATGCATATATTCCCTTCTAGCCATTTTGCCTCCAAAATTATTTTGTCACAATGGTTACTATTCATTCATTTTAATTATCGATATTGAACCTTAAAATAAATAACTGCAGCATAGCTTAATTTTTTATATTGCATAAGATATTTCACATCTTCAAATGTAAAAAAAAAAAAAAAAAAAAAAAAAAAAAAAAAAAAAAAACTTACTTTTAAGCAGAGATTTCAGAAAATGCAACTTTGAAGGAAAATGAGAACAGCAATGTGGTCTTATTTTTAGTTCTGAAGCACACTGTGGTAGAGCCTTATATGGGGATAGGAAGCAATTTAAAATAAATGTTTATTGCCTAAATATTGAGAATGTCCCATCCATCCCTTGTCCCATTCATCACCTAGCTCCCCTATTGATTGTTTTATGGATTTATAAATTCTGAAGTTATAATGGTTCATAGTAAAAATTTTAATGTCGAATAATATGTTGTTAACTTATTTTATGAGATTCGATTGAAACGCATATAGAAAAAGGTATCTATTCTATGCAAGAGAACGAATTCTTTTCTTTTTACTGTACTGATTACAAAAGATTTCGGAGATTGTTTAAGTATATTTAGAGTACTTGTTAAAAAGTGATTTGATTTCGTACTTGTTAAAAAGTGATTTGATTTCGAAGTATTGTTTTATGGTTTATAAATTCTGAAGATATACTGATTCATAGAAGCTATATTATTTGTCAAATTATATTCGTTGTTGCTGAATTATTTAATGAGATTTACGTGATACAAATGTAGAAAGAGATATAATTTATTCTGTTCACTGATTTATTATAAATGTATTTTGTTATATTTAAAATATATTTAGAGTACATATCAAAAATTATCCCTGTTTTCTGGGTTTAGAATTTCTGAAGATGTAATTGTTCATAGCAATTTACATCAAATTACAAATTATGTTAATTTTGGAAATTTCTGAATGGCTATTTTCTATTAAAGAACATTGCAAAAATTCTACAATTAAAGGTTGAAATTTATGAATTGTTAAAAATTCTTGTTAAAAATTGCCTACATTTATGGGTTTAAAACATTTCAGGTAATAAATAAATTAAGCTATGTATGAATATTTTTAAAGATCCAGATCATTTAGTAGATAAATTTTCTTTCTTAAATTATTTCAAATTTACTTTTTAAGAATTGACATTCGTCATAAATTTTTATATTCTGAAGATTATTATAGATAACATTTGGTATTTATCGTTATTCCAGTCAAAGATTAATTCATTAAATTACATGTTTAATCGTCCATTAGCTGTATAAATATGTATTTTATGTGATTTAGCATATATAGGGTAACTTGGGGTGAGATGCCGTGTTGTACAAGATGCCGTGTCAGATAGTATTCATATGCAAAGGCGTTTTAGGGAAACGTAACTCTTTTGCAAGGAAGAGGGTTCCCTACTGATAGTTTAATCTCTGTTTCTGTTCTTTTTTTTTTTTTTTTAATTTTAAGTGGTGCTTTTTTATCGCTATTTCGTCCTGATATTTCTGGCAAGTATCCAAAATCATTTACGTGACTTCTTTATTTGTCTAAATAAGTCATAGTTTAAACACCAGAGAAATAATCCTGATGTTTTTACAAAGTACTGATATCTGGCCTTTCTGCAAAGCATAAATGGTGGCCGGTTCCCGGTTCTTTACGTCAGTGGGGGAAACGGCGTCTTTTCCAATACTTATGGGTGAGTCGACGACTTTTTTTTTTCGGGGGGGGGGGGGGGGGTAAGATGCCGTTTGTTTCCTTTTTGGTAAGATGCCGTTTTTTTTCCCTTTGGGTAAGATGCCGGTTATTTTCTCTTGAAGTGAGATGCCTGTTATTTTCCGTTATGGTCAAATGCTTAATTATTTCTTCATTGTTTTAAATTACTCTTGGGTATTAGTAAGGTGACAACGGTTCTAATCCGATTATTTATATTAGTAATTAAATCGTGATTTTAATCAAGTGATTTAAAAAAATATTCATTCATTAAAATCATATATTTTTTAATGTTTAAAATCACATAATGAAATATTAAAATCTAAGGTGAACATAATTTGGAAGGATTCTATGTGTATTGTGTCTTTAAAATAAACAATTTTATGTTAAATGCAGTTATGATTAATTTTGATAAATGAAAATATCGGTATATAATATAGTTTTAGATAACTAGGAGTCTCTGTTCCCTAAGAGCTACGCTCGCCAATCTCAATCCAAACACTGCAGACTCTAAAAATACGCTAATTTTATCGACTTTAAAAATATTATGGAAGATTAAATTGTAAACAACAACTAGTGGCAGTCTCCTGTAATTGCGTTTTCATTCACTTCCCTTTGGCTGAGGGATTTGAAGGCCGATTCAATTGCCTGTCGAGACAGCTAACGGCTGTTTTCATGCTTTATTAAATAAGACCAACCGAACAGTTCAAAATTAGCTTGTTTAAAATAGCTAAGCTAACAATTTTATAAAGATGCTATAAGAAAGTTATTTTAAATCAGACAAAAAATTATCGTTTTGAATATGGCATAATTTTCGTCAAAGTTTTTTTTTTCATTTTAATATTCGAATAAAAATAATTTTTAAAGCCTATAATAGCCAAACGTAAGCGGTATGACGATAACAACTACGAATTTCCAGGTGTCTCAAGCCTTTCTAAAATAAAATTAGTCAATAAGAAGTCAAAGGCTAGAAATCGACAATCTTCAACCAACGATGATATGGATGATGATTAAATTCCCTACCAAAATTTGTAAGATGGGAATTTTTTTAAAGTGAGTGATAATGAGTGTTCAGAGTGTCTAGCAGATTGCAATAAAACCTCGGAAAATGTGATTGGATAAAGAACATTCACTGGAACTGTTGGTTACAGAGAAGTTGCTGAAAGTTCCTAAACAAATGTGCAGTTTGTGGCATACCTAAGGTATTTCTGAAAAGGACAAAGGGACGTATGAAAAGCATAAATATAAAAGCTGGACTCAAAAGCGCTATATCACAGCGGCTTTACCGTATTTAACCTTTTAATGATGTTTAAATAAATAAATGAATAAATAAATAAAACATCACGCGATTTTTAGATCAATTAAACCAAAAACTACGGCAACTTTCCCTAATCTACCCTCAATGCATCAATCATAAAAGATTTTCGTGTTAAGTTTAAATATATTTACAGTACTTATCAGAAATCACATTCCTTTTGAAGTATATGTTCTCAAATTCTGAAGCATTTACGTGCAACAGAAATTATATTGCTTTGTATTATTTTTTATGAATATTTGGGATTTTATGCTAAGTGTTATTTTTTATTAGGAAATATTGCAAAAGTTCTATAGTTAGGTAATTGACAAAACATTCTTGTTAAAAAGAATATATTATTTATTTAGTTAATAAATCAGTAAAATTATATATGAATAGTTTTAAATCTATGAATACTGCGGATACTATAAAGATTGCTAACCTATAATAATTTTATTCTTCTTTTTCTGATTATTATTATTATTATTATTTTACATATATTTTTGATCATTTGTTTTTTTTTTCTCTAGTGAATTATATTTCTAATATTTTAATAAAAATTTATAGTATTTAATAAAATTTATAGTATTTTAATCCATCTCTGTTCGAGATTTATTGTTACCCCTAATGAAAAATTCGTTCATTAAATCAAAGTTTGTATGAGTCTTTCCTCTTTATAAATATGCATGGAGAAATATTCTTTTCTATTCGCTGCATTGCCTATTAAAGTATTTCTTTTGTAAATTGAAGTGTATTTAAAGCATTTATGGAACATCTATTTAATTTTGAAGTGTCTTTCTTAACCGCACTTATAAATTCTGTGCATGGAGAGGTTCAGGGGAACTATTACTGTATGCTGATTAAATTGCATTAAGGTTTATTAAATCATTTTATGTGTTCTAAATGAAACAAATGTAGAAAGTGATACACCGTATTCTTCTCATCGCATTTATCACAAAACATTTTATATTTTGAGTACTTATCAAAAATCTATTCCATTTCGAAAGTATTCTTATTTCATGCGTTTATAAGTGGTAAATATGCTACTATTTATAGAAATAATAGCGTTTATTAAATTATATTAGTCGAGACAGTCGAGATTTAATGCTACCTAAAAAATGTTTTCTATTAAAAAATGCAACGAAAGTTATATAATTAAAGACGATAGAAAAGTATTATTGTTATAAATATTATGAACTTTTGTTGGTAAAAATTTCGGTTAATAAATAAGTTACACTGTGCAACAAGTTTTCAAAAGCTCCGTCGATTTAATAAATGAATTTAATTTTTTAATTATTTGAAATTTAATTCTGATGAATTTTCATTCTGCTTTGAAATTTTAATTTCTAAAATCTGTCCATATTAATCGATAAATGTTTGAGCTTTATCGTTACTCCGTATGAAAGACTTGTTTATTAAATCAAAGCTTTAATAATGTCATTCTCTGCATAAATAGGGAGTGCATCATAAATCAGAAAAGTATTTTGTGGTAAGTTTAACTATATTTAGAGCACTTATCAAACATCAATTTAATTTAGAAGTGTCGTTATTGTATGGGATTATTAGTTCCGAAAAGGCGGGGATTTATTGTAACAATATTACTTGGTAAATTGTGTTAGTTATTGTTAAATATTTTTATGTTACTAAGGTGTAATGCACGTAGAAAGAGATAATTTCGCTGAATGTATATCTTTATGCATAGTTCGCTGATTGTATTATAAAAGTTTTTCGTGATACGTTTAAACATATATAGAGTATTTATCAAAATTTGTTTCATTTCAAAGTAATGTTGTTATGTGTTTACAAATTCTGAAGAAACAGTTGTTCATAGTAATTATATAGCTTGCTAAATTATAATAGTTAGAGATAATTAATATTTGATGCTGACTAAAAGCTATTTGATTTTAGAATATGTTTAATTTTTTTTTATAATTAAGAATATAAGTTAAATATGTGCTCTTGTTAAAATTATATGATTTTTTTTTTTGTTTTAGGGGTCTTGTACCTTTTAAAATCGTCGAAAAGCACCAAAAACATTGAAAGTTTGATTTAATGTATCTTCATTATTTTGTATTATGTATAAACATAAAATCAAGACTTTTCATTAAACAGATTATGTTTTTAGGTAGATTTCGTATGAAATACTACCTATTACATTCTCCCCTATGTTGGAATTTCTGAAAATTTTTTGCAAATCTACACCGATCATGACCCCATAGAACTCAAAACCACCCTCAATAAAAAACTTTATCTATCTATCTATCTATCTATCTATATACATCACTTTCTTCTGGACACGATAACTTCTACAATTCTGCACAAATATTTTCCAAACTTATACATAAAATCAAGGGGCATAAAATCTCGGTCAAGTTCGTTAACGGGCAAAATTGGACCAAGGGGATGGAAATAGAGATGGGTTTTGTGAAAACCGAAAAACCCCCATAACTTCTTAATTTTTGTACATATCAAATCAGTTTAAAGTTTTTATTACTTCTAAAAATAGAGCCAAAAGTTTATGTATCACAGATTTTTGATAAAATTAAAAATGGGCTCAAGGGGCGCAAAAAATAGGGTTTTTAGGAGAAAAAAATTCATAACTTTGTCAATTCTCAAGATATCAAATCCAATTAATTTTATTATAAATTTTCTTAATATTATCTACAACTTTTATATTCACAAGTTTTTGATAGGACCAATTCGTACCGCAAAAAATATTAAAAACGAAAACAAAAAGGGGGGGTTGAAGAAGAAAAAAATCCATAACTCCGTCAATTCACAAGATATATAATCCCTATGAATTTATCATACATCTTCTTAATATTGTCTACAACATTTATATAGACAAGTCTTTTATAGGACCAATTCTTACAGCAAAACAAATAAAAAATACATAGCGGTTGAAGAAAAAAATTATCTTATTAAGGGTGTATTTAAATCCAAACTGCTTATTTCCTTACTCATTTTTAAATTCATTTTTGCTCTCAAGCGCATCCAAATGGTAGATTCTCTTATTCAGAAACTATTTAATGTACCGTAATGATCGACTTTTTTGATAGAGGAAGAATATCTTTCAAAAAATTGTGTCAAAGTGTGCATTTTGAACAGAATTTCCCGCAGCGATTGTTTTAGAAACGAAAAATATTATTCTACTGAGAAAATAATTGTTAATAAATCAAGTTTCAATTAATTGAATGAAAAATAAAAACACATGTCGCTCATAAATCTCTTCAAAAATCACGTCAGCAAGTTTAATATTTTTCTCTTAAAAATGAAACTGAAAATGTGCCAGAAAATGAAGAGTTGTTGAGCATGGGAAAAGTATTTTTTTTAGTACCTCCTTAACATGGTTCTGATAAAACCAGCCATTATATAAAAATGAAATAAAAACTCGTCAAAAGCGGCCAGATAAAATTGTTAAAGTGGGTTTATCTCTAATTATGATTTAGTTTTTGTTGGTGAAATTAGTATACTTAACTTCGATATCTACCTCCGCCTGTAGGCCGGTCTGACAGGGATTTTTTAAAAATATACCACTGAAAACCAACTAGAATTTGTGTATTGTTGAAATTAAAACAGCTCTTTTTTCTCTCCGTAAGTCATTGCACGCATGATAGCTTGAGAACGTATGCAATGGTTGTTATGAAACTTTATATAGTTATAATAAGCACACATGTATTTTTAAAAGGATCTACTCCTAGGTCAAAATTATTTAATTAATTATATAAAAAATATATTTTTGTAAAAAAAATAGTCATAACTAAAAATATTACTACTATAAATACTTCAAAGTAGATAATTTGAAACACACTAATTTGCTTAGTATCTATACAAAATTTCATAACAATCCATACATATGTTCTCAAGCTATGCGTGCAATACCTTACGGATTAAAAAAGGTGATATTATAATTTCAACAATACACAAATTCCATGAAAGGCTAATGAGTTTCTAATGGCAGCATATCACAAAGCATAATCTGTTTGATCAGTATTAAAAATTTCACATTTATATATAAAAAGCTTTTAAAGTTATACTAATGCAAACATTTGAATTCTTTCGTTAATTTTCACCGCTTTTAAAAGGTACAAGACCCCTTAAATTCTGTTAATAAATGAGTTTTCATCTGCGTACGACATTCTTTAGAAGGCTGAAAAGTATTTGAAAAATGAATTTTATTCATACAAAGTAGTTGAACAAATATTTTTATTCTTATTTAATTTAAAGTGATATTAAAATTAATATATATTTTGTAATTATAGGCATTTTTTAACTCAAATGTTCAATCGCCTGAGAAATTGGAATACGAGTATATCACTATGAACGGCAAGGTGGTACTAAAATTGCATTAAAAACTTGAATTTAACCGTCTTATTTTTTTTTACGCATATTTTAAATAAAATATTATTCTATAAAATTTCTATAAATTTTTTCTTTGGATTTCTTCAAAAATATTTTAAAGTATTAAAAAATTAGGAGTTAATAAAAATGACATTCTTAAATTGCACATTCATCATTTACCAGATAAGAAATGAAAACATAAAGGCACGTGTTTAAATAAAAGGAAAGACAATGCATAAATTTCTGCTTTAATTCAAACTGAACAACAAAAAAAAAATCTATATATTTATAAAAGTGTAAAAATTAGAGAACAGGAATTCTGCCTTTTTCAGAATTTAGTGTCGCCCCCAACATTTCCATTACTTCATTTTCTTCTGATGGACTGGTGGTTTCTATTATTATGAAACAGCCATTATGAATGAAGCGTTTAGTTGAAGATGAAAGAGCAGTCGTAAAAAGTTAGAACTCTGATTTTCTTGTGAGAATGAAAAAAAAAATGGCCATAATTTTTTTCCATTCTTACCAGAAAATCAGAGTTCTAACTTTTTACGGCTGCTCTTTCATCTTCACCTAACGCTTCATTTATAATGGCTGTTTCATAATTATAGAAGTCACCAGTCCATCAGAAGAAAATAAATCGGTTAAGCGGGACTCGGATAATTGGGACTCTACTGTAGTGCAAAACATATTTGAATTTTAAGACTTAAATCACACGCTTTTATTTTATGTAAAATGACGTCATTTGGATAAATATAGATACTTAAAATTAAATATAGTTTGTAATAGCTCCATGTTTTATCATAAATTATTCATTTATATTTTTCTCAAAATAGCACGTATTTTAATTAATTTTTTTTCAATTTCTACGAGAAAATGGCAACAAAAGATATAATTGCTGTTTTCAACTTTTTTTTATTTACTTTCTACAGAAATGGAGTATTTGAGTTGCCAATATTAAGCAAATGGCTCCAAAAACTACTAAAAAATTAATATTTCAAATGTGAATGAAGATGCAGTTTTCAAACAAATTGCATTATAAAGTACTTTTTTTTTCCCAGTACGGTGGTATAAACATTGAAAATGTGCGACGATTAGAAGTTTAAAAAAATGCTGTAGAGTATTTAATCGCACAATGAAACAATCGCTTTTGTTTTACGGCTGGCTTATATAAGGTAACGTATTGAAGACAAAAAAAGCTGGGAGAAAGAAATAGCATACCGGGGCTAAAATATTACACAGTTTTATAATACATCAACTATTTACAGTCAAACTGAATGAATCGTTTAAAACAACCTAAGTCATAGATAAAAAAGTTTCAGGAATCTGTAAAAACTTTGCTCCGCACAAATGCTGCATTTTGAAGACATTTTTTGCACCCGCTATATTTTCTAAACCTAAAAAATTTTGATCTCTATTTTCAATATATATATGTGTGTGTGTGTGTGTGTGTGTGCGTGTGTAAAACCTTAAAAACGTTTGAACTTCCGTTGTTTTTGATAGAAATGAGATTTAGTGCTCCAAAAATGGCACGATAAAAGTTATTAAATGATTGTATTTAATAGAAAAGTCATCAATCAATAACTTCTACATCTTAAGTATTTGACATTCAGTCGCAAAGGGATCAATCATGAATTATGAATATCACTATTTCCGAATAGTAATGTTCGCCTTATTTTTTCGCATAATTCTGTGATTCATTCGTCGCATTGTTAAATCATAGAATTTTGTGTTCAAATAAAGTGAAGATTACTATTTGGAAATAGTGTAATTGTAAATACGTTGCACAGAGTGTTTATTTATTATAGCGCATATTTATATTCTTTTCCTGTTCGATTAGATTTTCTTCATGTTCTATTGTTCACCATTGGAATATATATTGGTACTATCATTGACATATGTTTTTGAAATGAACGACATTTTTTCTATTTCTTTTGAGAAGAAACCTATAAATAAACATATGTAATTTTTATCTGCACATAGGAGTCTACCTTCAAGGGCACATTTGCAAGTAATAAGTATATTTTGAAAAAAAGTTGGGTCTATAATTTTTTAATTGTGTTTGCATATGAGGACGTGAGTTTCAAAACTCGCCTTATCCAAAAAATCAAATTTTGGGAAATCGCGAAAAACCTGTAACTACGACCCCGTGCATCGAATACCTCCAATTTTTTGTATACTTATAGCTAGCTGCTCTGTGATATCATTGTGTTAAGTTGGAAAATCTTCTTTAATTCATTTAATTAATTAATTGAAAAAAGTTTTGGATAAGAAGAGTTTTGTTGCCAATCTCTATCATACTTGCTGAAAGAAATTAATAGTTTCTATTTGTGGTCATCGGATGATAATATTTTGGATTAAAAAATAAACCTTACGGGAGCAATAAGTATGATTAAAATTTACCCTCATAGCATGCATGGTCACAGTGACGTCATTGTGACGTCACTGTAAGTCACTGTGGTCACGTCACATCTGTGACCAAAATGCCACCACTCAGTGATGTCACATTGTGACTGAGATGTGAAATTCTTAGAAAACTTTAAAAAATTACGAAAATTCTTTAAAACATGTTATTTACTGTAAAATTATATTTTTCTGGCAATTAAAAAAAAATGTGACGTCACTGTTATGTCACTGCTACGTAACGTACGTCACGTCACATATGTGACAAAAAACCCCACTATATTGTAAGTCACAGTGTGACAAAAATATGAACTTCAAAAAACTTTGAAAATGAAGAGAAATATTTTAAGCAGTCACGAGTTATAGCGGCATAAGGAATGAAAATATATTAGTGGATAGCAAATGGTAAATTCTGTCACAGGGGAGAGGGGGGGGGGGGCATAATAAATAAAGTGCACGATACAAGCATTAATAAACTAAATTTTCAGGCTATATTTTATCCATTTGATATCTAAGACAGTGAATTTATACTTTTTCATGATTTCAATTTTATCTAGCATTTGAATAATATATTTAGAATTAGGATTATTAAATTTATACACTTTACATATTTAGTTTGCTGGGAGGAAATTTCTTTCTTTCTTTCTTTTTTTACCGACCAGGATTATTCGAAACACTTCTGTGGTTTCAAACTAAAAATTTTCTATTACAGTTAAATCTGCACCTTTTAATGAGCACGTAGAAAGAGTCTTCAGAGTTTAGTCATCTATGCATTTCTTGCTTTAGAATATTTTTATAATTTGTATTCAAGTCATAAATTCTACTTCTTTCAGACTTTTTAAATAAAATTAGCATTTTCCGAAAATAAAAGAAATATACGAACTTTGTGCAAAACAAACTTTACTTAAAAAAAAAAGAAGAAGAAAAAAGGGGGAGGGTCGTTAATACCATAAAATTTATTTTTACACCTTTTAAAAATTTAAACAATGTTTTATCTAATAAACTCTAATTAAGAATATTATTATTATAATTATTTAGAAAAAAGGAACTTTACAATACATTTAACTTGAATTATTCGGTACGGATAAAAAGAAAAGGTTAAATATATAGGACATGTCTTCAAATACAAAATTTTAATTAACGATACTTTCAGAAAATTACTGCGCATTCAAGTTCAATATTTCTTGTATACAAAAACAAATAATCTGTAACAGAACATCTGCTTGAAAATCGTCTGCCCACAGAAAAATAAATATGAGAAGACGCGGGAAATTGTTCACTGTTTTTAGAACATCACCAAGTCTACAACACTTTAAGATAAGGAAATGACCATTTTAGGATACACGGATATTAATGGAACGTATATGTAAGTGTTATTTAATTTAAATATTTTGTTCCTGATTTGTATATTATGAGTTAAATAGTTTTATGTTATATTTGTAAGAGACTGATCTTTATGTCAGAAGCGATGTTTTTCAATTCGATAACTGTAAAGAAAAATATCTTAATCTGCCATCGCTTGAAAAAAAAAAAAAAAAAAAATCTGCGCAGAGACTGATTCAGGCTTAAGTTCATACTGGAATTAATATAAACATTAATTTACTCTTACTTGAGATTGAAAATGTATGGAACGACAATGATTTGGAATTATTTTATCGGCTTCTTACTATTTTTTGATTACTAACACTTATAGTTATTATTATTTTGGGGTTAAATATGATGTTCGATTATCATGAGATTACGAAACTGTTTCAGATTAGAAATTATCATTATACTGGGAAAATATATTTTTACATATTACAGTAGTGAAACATTTGAAAGAATTTTCTTTTAGTGCTAATAATATTTTAAATTATCTTTTAAAATCCTAAATCTTCAAACCAATGTTTTCAGATTTAACATTTGCCAAAATTATAAAATAATAGTAATTCCTTATACCATACGGAAATATTTTTGAGATATTGTTAAATCTAATAGTGCATTTAATTTATTTATTGTATTTTGCTGTTGTTTAATAGAACAATTATAAATACTAATTATTATTTTTAGTGTTTTTCAAATTGGTATATTTATTTTTTTAAATTGTATGTAAGAATTTTTGTGCTTGTGATTTTAATCAAACATTTAATTATAGACATTCTGAATCGGTTATTAAATTTTCTTCTATTGTAAATTCATTTTCTACGTTTATGATACGCGTAATTATTGGCACTAAAAAGTAAAATATGATATTTAAGCATTGAAATAAAGTGTTTTTCATGCCTGATAGGAAGTTATAGATTAAACTGCTTTAGTATATATTTTTTAAAAGTTCATATAATACAGGATACATAATATAGGACATAAGTCGAAAAGTGCTTATGACTTAGGTTTGTCTCTCCGTCTGTCCGTCTAGCAGTCTGTCCGCACTCTAACTCCCGAAAATATACTCGGATTGCCCTGAAATTTTTGGATGTTATTGACGTTTACCATAGCACGGTACCTATTTGTAATGAAGTTTGTAGCATGCTTTGTTCATTTACAGGGCCAGCCAAAAGTTTTCCGTTACATTACGGCCTATGGGAAAAAATCGTTTCAAATGATTTTTAATGATTTTACGCACGCTTTTAAACATAATGAAATTTATATGCATTTATGAAGGGCACTAAAATATGCATTCTGTTGACTATGCGATGCACAGAATAGCTATTGTTCATTTACAGGGCTAAAAAAGGAATTCAAATACATAATGATATAGGGGTGGAGGAAATTGTTTGCAGCATACTTTAATTATGTTAATCTATTTCATATATAATGAAAATGATGTATGTCGCTTAGGTTTACATACTATAAATTATTTCATGTATAATACGAATAATACGTATATAGCATTTACAGGGACACCCAAAATATTTCAGATACTATATTGTATCCGAAGTACTGTTCATTAGCGATGTTTGCTGGAAATGTAGTTTTAATTATGATATGCGTTTTTATGATTCACTATATTTATGCATAGTATCGTGTATATAAATGCTATAATTCCTATACAAGGCTACACAAAAGTATTCGTAAGGATTACTGGGTATGGGCGCAAATTGCTTAAAGGTGGTTTTTAAATGAGTTATGTTTTTTTTCGCTGAACTGCATTTAATTTACCAATAAATGTTTGTAGAATATGGATAAAATGATACACAGGGTCACGCAAGGAAATGGATACATGGCCGTCTATCAATGATAATTTCTGGAAATGTGATTTCAGCAGTTTTAAGAGTGTTTTAGTTTGAATTAAATTTTAACTAAATAGTAGCGTGTAATAAAGATTCTAGGTAAACTACAGGGTTGTACAAAAGTATTCAAGTATCTTTCCTTACATTAGTATAAATTGCTGAAAAAGAATTTCAACCTGTTAGGCGTTTTCTTGCTAAACTAAATTTTCCCATTATATAGTATATATACACTTAAAAAATGGGTACTCAAAATTGAGTAAGAAGTACTCAATTTTGTACTCAATTTTGTACTCAACTCTAAGAAGTACTCAATTGAGTATGAAGTACTCAATTTTAAATGCGTCACATACTCAAAATAGCTCCGATCCAAATGTACTCAAAGTTGAGAAACACATGTATTCATTTTTTATTCCATGGTTGTGATCAAATATGAATCGTTATGCACTGCCCCCCCCCCCCCCAAAAAAAAAAAACCTCCTAAAATTTAAAGTAAAAATGTACTGACATTTATTTCCCGTTCAAAGTTCTTAACAAGAAATGTTTAATTGATTATTTATTAAGAAAAATAGCAAAATTCTTAGCAAGATACTCAAATCGAATATTTTTATGACAAGAGCATTATTTCCAAGTACTTTTAAATTATTTTTAAAATGCTGTGCATAATTTAATATTTACATTAATAAACATCATTTATGCCGCTATAAATGAAATGAAACATTACAGGGTACAAAACTATTCGTTTGTTTGGGTTTTATAACATGTGATGTTTCAAAATAGAGAAAGCATAGGTTCATTTTTGATCCAAAAATATTCAATTCGATATGAGTACGTCGGTTTACTCATTTTTGAGTACTTCATTTTTTTTCAGTGTATCAACCTACAGATCAAATACAGGGCTGTTCAAAAGAATTGGAAAACATATTTGGCTATGGACGGTAACTGTTGAAATCAGTTTTTCAAATGTTTTATGCGTTTTCTGAAATGTTTACTTAGTTATCTTATTTACGTCATTTCCCTAAATTACGATGTCTTGTTAAAGCATTCAGAAAGTGTTGGAAAGTATTTTATAATCTATGCTTAACGCATGATTTTTCTTACTCGTTTTTTTTTTCTATTTCCGAGATCAGTCTTTTCCTATAAAACATACCAAATCTATTTAGCTCATATTCACAAAGTACAATATACACGGGAATAAAAAATTTAAATAAATATCGCTTATCATGCCGCTCTATAAATAATAGTTGTATTAATATCCGTTAGTCTCCATGTTCATATTTAATAAAGCAATGACAAATAACAACAAATTAAAAAAACTTACACATTCTAAATATCAAGCTTGAACTCAATATCAAGCATAGAACTTAATAAAAAAATATGGCAGTTGATAAGCATTGTTTTTTAAGTGGAAAAATTTAAAATGTTTTAGAAGAATAGGACTCCAAAATAGCGATATTTTGCTAAAAAGTACGGTAAAAAGATAAGATTTTATATTTACAGCAAAAGTTTATTTTAAAATTCATCGCTGTATTAATACTTAGAAATTTTTCCAGAGAGAATCATTCGCCTTATATACAATATTTCAAATGAAAATCAAATATCAAATTAATTGCTTAAAAGGCGCAAAGGAGTGAAAAAGATTCCATGCCGGACTCGAACCCGGGCCATCAGTATAGCACACTGACATTCTACCGACTAAACCACATGGAACGACGCCCAGCCTGTAAAATTTCTCACTATTACATGTTGGCAAGGCTACAAACGCAGCACAAGATGGAATATTTATCGTGAGCCACCGACATGGGGTAAACACGAAACTTAATTAAATCCAGCATCGATTGAAACTATATTAATAATTGGAAATTTTTCCAGGGAGAAACATTCGCCTTGCATACAACATTTCAAATTAAAATTGACATTTAAGCAATTAATTTGAAATTTGATTTTCATTTGAAATATTGTATGCAAAGCGAATGGTTCTCGCTGGAAAATTTTCCAAGTATTAATATAATTTTAATCTATGCTGGATTTAATTAAGTTTCGTGTTTGCATCATGTTGGTGGCTCACGCTAAATATTCCATCTTGTGCTGCGTTTGTAGCCTTGCCAACATGTAATAGTGAGAAATTTTTCAGCCTGGGTATCGTTCCATGTGATTTAGTCGGTAGAATGTCAGTGCACTGTACTGATGGCCCGGGTTCGAGTCCCAGCATGGAATCATTTTCACTATTTGCGTCTTTTAAGCAATTAATTTGAAATTTGATTTTCATTTGAAATCAGTGTTTATGGCAAGTTCGTCACAAATGACACATATTTCACAAATTGGTCACAGTGTGACTTCAAAGCATTGTCGCTTTCGTCACAGGTTCGTCACAAAGTTAATGCCAAAATAGTCACAAATGACACACTTTTCACAAATTTGTCACACCGTGACTTCACAGAGTGGTCACAATGTGACGTCACAAACGACCTCTAAAACGGCCATAACGACCTCGCATTCTAGTCACTATGACGTCACATTGACGGTCACAAAGTCACAGTGTGACTTCACAACGACGTCGCCGTGACGTCACCATGCCTTACGGGTAGTAATACGTTTTATTATACAAAAGCAAACTTATCAATAATCAAATAAAACTTATAACAAATAGCTTATAATTAAAATAACTTTTTTATAAAAAGAATTTAAGATAACATAATCATTGTAACATATAATATTATATATATACACCATGTCCTTCTGTTCGGGTTCCTTAGAAATAATATTTTTATAGAAAGTAAGCACTTCCATTTCTGACCAGTTTTCATCAAAATGTTTTTTTAGCAATCTGTGGACATCCTTAAGTTTCTCTTGCTTCACGGGGACTCCCTCTCCCTTCTTTTTACGAAGAAAGTTTAGTTTTAGATGCCTCTAGCAAAATTTTTACAATCTGAATTTTGATATTCCAAGAATCTTCTGAAATACCCTTCCACAAATTTGAAGATGGCCATGGTTCTTAGTCTTTATATAGTACCTTATCGTAATACCTTTGAAAGGCCCGGAAATGTCTCAGGTTTATGCCTGAGAACAAAAATTAAATCTTTTAACATCTTCTGACAGTAAGAAATATAGAAAACGATTCCCCATTTTTAACTTACATTTTAATCTTCTTTTGCGTGTATACTACCCCATGTGTTCGTATTTCTTTTTCTATTCTTCACCTTTCCACTACAAAATGCAAGAGTTTATTCACTGCCCATTGCACATAAGACATGCTGTAAAACTTATTTAATTAGTTTGTATGAATAGAACTGGTAAAATCTTTAAACGAAAATAGCAACAGGTCACAGAAAAATGAAGGAAAATTACTGTAATAGTAGCTGATAAGCTAGCCGTTCTTTGGTCTTACGCATGCCCAAGGATAAAGCGAGTTTTGTTGCCAACTCCCTAGTGGATAAGGTGAGTTTTGAAACCAAACCAATATTTTAAGAACCCAAAAATAAAGGATAAATTTTTTTTTTACAGATTATAGTGTTTTTTCTGTGTAGGTTTACCAACAGAATAGATTGGTAGAGAAAACTCGATTTTTTAAATTCTGGATAAGGCGAGTTTTGAAATTCACGTCCTGATATGCAATTCACTGAATATTTCCAAACTCTAACTTGGACACAGTAAAACTTATGTCAATGTATATACAGATGACACATTTTATAGGTTTTAGAGGTTACGTCAGCAAATTAACTTGTAGGCACAGTGAATTTCACAATCAGTGTTTAATCATATAAATAAATTACTTGTAAATTTTATAAATAGCATTTAGTTTCTTTCAAGTATTCGGGTTCCATATTGCTTTAAAGCACAATGTCAAATTCACGGATACATTTGATTTGATTCACGTTTGGATAAACAGACCAGCGTAGCGGGCATAGGCTGCTAGTGACCAATACACCTCCTTAAAATAATTGTTATGTTTCAGACTTATTGTTCCCTTAATTATTAATATCATTGCATAAAAATTGGAGGATATTTGATTAAAATTTTCTGAATATGAACTTGATTTAAATAATAGAAAAGAAAGGAAAATATTGCAACAGCAGCTTTTTAATTTTAGAGAATTGACTTCGAGATTTTATTATTATTATTATTAACATTCATGCTTTTTTTAATCAAAGAAAATGCAAAAATAACGTAAATAACTTTATAAATTAAAAAAAGAACATTTTAACGAACTTTATTTGTCCCTTTGAATTAAAATTTAACTCTAAAATTCTAAGACATTAAATGAATATATTTAAGATTTATAAAACTGTATGCAATGAACTAATGACTGAGTTTTTATAATTAATTAAGTCTAATTTTTAGATAAATTAAGAAAATTTCCATTTTTCTTTTCAATTTGTTCGTTCTCTGATAACCTAATGTTAAAAAAGTTAAATTAGAAAATTGGAATGGAAAAAAAGCTAAAAAATATTTTTTTATATCAACATGATCCAAACAGTGACTGATT
Source organism: Maratus speciosus (assembly GCA_963932465.1). Taxonomy (NCBI): domain Eukaryota; kingdom Metazoa; phylum Arthropoda; class Arachnida; order Araneae; family Salticidae; genus Maratus; species Maratus speciosus. Next base: position 437,643,468 of record OZ010788.1, read on the forward strand.
AAATTTATAGGAAATTATGCAAGAATAAAAAAAAAAATATTTCTTAATATTTGCTATTTATTGGCAAGTACATTTAACTTTACCTAACATTTATTCCCTTATTTAAATGAATTAACATAACGAAGGATTGTTTTAAATATGAAATTTTAAAAAGATTAACCTAAGTGATAAAAATATGTTATAATTAAAAAAATAGAGTAATGACAAAAGTTAATGACCGGCGACAAACAATAGCCATAACAATTAATTTTAGATATTAGAAAACTTAACTATCTATCATACATTTTAGATCCATTTTTATGAGTTGATCCTTTGTCACACAAATCAGCTACATTAAACTTTTATTAATACGTTCAGTTCTGGAATGTTTACTTTTATCTTTGTGGATATGACAAGGTAGTTTTTTTTTTTGTAAGAAATGCTTTTGAAACATTATTGGTTACATGTTTAAATAAGATTATGATTATCTGACATCTAATCAGAAATTTGGCTGATAAAAGTAACACGATAAAATGTCAGATTTTAAGAGTCATTCATGTTCGGTGGTATCATATAAATCTGCTCTGTTTAAGAAATTATTCGCAAGAATAAATCAGTAAATTACTTAACTAAAGCTTATTGTGATGACACTATGAATACATTTTTCTGCTTCAAGTGTTCCGTCTATTTATCTGTTTTCTTAAATAAATTTTAAGTGAAACTTAATTAAGTTGAACATATAATCTGTCGAAAATTTGATCTACAAAATAGATATAAAATTTTAAGAAAGAAATGAACAGTGAAGCATAAAATAGTTTACTATAAAAGCAACAAAGATTTACAAGTACTTATTCATTTTAATTCAACGACATTTTGAATTTCTGAAGTTCAGTTTTCTCCCAAGAAAAATGATGAAGACTATGGTATGTTACTTAAAATAAAAAATAATTTTTTTATGATTGCTTTAAAAGTGAAGTGGTGTGAGTGCGTACTAGGGGCACGTGCATAAATCACATGGAGAATCCTGAGATAACGGTGAAGAGATTCAATGTGCGTGGTATAATTCAATAAAGAACGAGTGTTGGTCAGAATCTGTATACGCTTTGTTTGCATGCCTATGAGAATTTTTTATGTAATTTATGCACTTACTCCTGGTTTGCTCTTACCTCCTTTTTTATTTATTTAACTCACAATGAAAATGTCTATTTTGTATGAGAAGATATAGAAATATTTATAATTATAAATTCAAATAATTTCTCTGAAAAAGTCAAATGATAATTTATTTAAAAGAAGGAATATTTTGATAAAATGTTGTTTGAACAATACCAATTATTTACCGTAATTAACTAAAAAATTGAATGTGCTTGAAATAATTACTTTAAATTTGTTCTATTTTCATAAAAATAAAGTATTGTATTCATGAACATTTTTGACTTCCGGATATCAACAAATTTACAAAGTTTGGAATATCCTAAATACAATTTGATTATTTTTAGACCAGTGTATGTCTATTAGTCAGTTTTGCGTTTGCGTTTGTGTGTATGTTACATAAATATTGTAGGACAGGGGAGGCGAAATTTTTTGCACCCGCGTATAAAATATTTCCAAAAAGAAAAAAAAAGTATATACATCACATGTTCATGCCGTGCCAACAACCAAAAAAGTTAGTGCACCAAACAACAATGAATAAAAGTTACTTAATATTTTGTATGTGGAATTAAAAAATATATAGTTAAAATTTAGTGTTTTATACCTAAGATAGTAATTAAAATATCGCTTTTCCTGTTGTTACATCATAGATGCCAAATACTTAATATAACCGTCATATTTATTTATTTTAAAAATAATGCAAGCTGAAAAGAATTCATCGGACAAAAAGTTTCCATTGGAAATTATTATTACTGATTTCTGAAAATAATGATTCACAAAAATTTTTTTCAAAATGGCAAGCACCAGCTTCTTTGAACAGTTCTTCGTGTATTGAAATGAATGCAAAGTTGATATAATTTTACCATCCGCATTTTTTCTTATAATATACTTTATAATGTTTCCTTTCCTATAATGTCCTAATTCTTCCTGAAAACTTATTTTTTAAATCCAATATTAAGCCATATTGGAATTGATTAAGTTGCATTTAAGTTTCTTCAATTTATATGGCTAGAGCAAACAATCGAATCAATCGCATTCAGAAAAACTCAGCTAGTCATTGTATTTTGTGAAATTTTACAATACTTTGATTTAAAACTTGAATTTATGAAGTGTCGAAAAATAATCTGCCACGTAGAACCTACGGAACGCATGAGGTAGGTTCGCCATTCCTGCTGTAGGTATTGCAAAACAGGAACTAATTTTTGGAATTCCTGAAAACATAATATTAGCTTAGACCTTTACACTATTTATATGTTAATTACATAATTCAATTAGCTTTTAGTAGAAACTGCTTAAGGGCTAGCGCTGCGATGCCTTGTTTTTTCCGACTTATGTTATAACTGTAATGCGAAAGCTATGAGATGATATCGCACTAAATTTAATATGTAAGATGGTTATTAGGAATATCTATGCTGATTCAATTCTTGTTTCGATCCTTTTGCAGGATACTAATATTTGAGGTTATTGATTAAAAAAGAATTCGAATTTTGCTTTTGAGTACCTAACATAGAACGCTGTTGGTTATTAGGAACAAATTTAGATGTTCTACTTGACGACAGACACCTGTCAACAGAGTTTTAAAACAATCGAACAGCACAGAATCTTCTTCTGACTTCATGCACAACGGTTTTGTCAGGATTCGCATAAGAAGACAGATTGAAATGTAAACTTCACGACGAACCAGATTCAGTATCGAGACACAGAATGAAATGCGCTCGGTTACTCAACAAATGAGGAGCGAGAGAGGTACGTAATAGGGAATGAATTCGGCTTCTGCTGACCGAGGGATTTCTACTTACAACGTTCGACGCCAGACAGGTGCGCGGAAAGCTGATTCGTGGAATAAAATAAGAAGTAATAAAATGGCTTTTAAAAACATTCGAAAACTAAAAAATAGCTTCTTTCAGGATAGTATAGTTTTGGTAACAGATAAAAGTTAATGAAGGGATTAAAAGTTTTAGATTAAGGTTTCGAATAAGATAATTATTAAGATATGCGTTTTAAGTTTAGAGGAATTTAATAGAAATAAGTAATAGAGATTATTAAGAAATAAGGACATAATGAATATTTCGGAAATTTAGAATAATTTAAATGAATATGAATTTTTATATAACATAAATATATTTATATTATTGTTATATTATTGTTATTACCAGTAGACCCGTGTTAGGCTCTCGCACTGCAATTTTTTAATCAAACAACTTGTTTTAACGATATATGGGACTATGCCAAATTTTTCTTAAAAATATTTCGTATATACATAAACCATTCATCAGTGTGAGTTTTGTTTGTGCATAGAGAAAGAGATGTCGGCATCAGAAATAACATGTGTGATGGTACTTAACCTGAAATTATAACGAAAATTCAGGTTGCAATTTCAGATTTAGGCAAATTATTCTATCCATCGACACCTCATTTATCGCTGCATGCTTCATATTAGTCAAATTCGGTATGTGATATTAGAGGTGAGAAAGAAATCCTACCGAATGATACATCATTCTTCGTTGTAGGCTGCATATTAGTTGATAAAAAAGGATGCTGACAACAGATACAATATATATGAATATTATTAAAGTATTATTATTTCTATTATTATTACTATTAATTTTATTACTGTTTTATTCGGAACTTTAAAACGATCATGTTTTATTATACATTAATATGATAGATTCTTATTTATTCATGTTTTAATTTCTGAAATGTCACTTAAATTTTATTTAAATAAACATTTATAGAACGATTGATATATTCTTTTTCTAAGGTTTTGTTTCTGGCCTGCTTGGCAGTAGCTTACGCCGGATATTATAGAGGACTTGGTTACGGATACCCTAATTTTGGATATGGAGGTTTGGGACCTTTCAGAGGTGATTATGGCTATTCTAATATAGGATACAGAGGCTTGGGATCTTTCTATAATGGTTATCCAAGCTATGGTTACGGTGGTTACTTCAGAGGATAATCATAAAGTCTCTAATTTTGAGGTAAATTACAACTTATTTGTCTCTCAAATTTATCATATGAATATGTACACTGTCAAAAAAACCTCTGTTTTTACAACAACAACAACAAAAAATTATGGCAATATGTGTGCTAGCAAATTTTACTGTAAATTTACAGCATTTTTGTTTATCACGGGTAAACAGCAAATTTGTAAATTTACAGCTTTTTTTTTGCAGTTAATTTTACAGTATTTTTTTTTCGGGTTACACAACAAATATTTCTTATTTCAGCATTTGCTGTTAATTTTGGAGTATTCTTAACACCATAACTGGAAATTTTTAGTCTTTCTTATTGTTCGTAAATATGTGTTTATATTTTACCATCGTAACGTTTAATGACTTTAAATTTTTCTTTTTTTATACTATGATATATATTTTAAAGTCTAAGGGCACTAACTGTTACCTTTAAGCCTACTTATATCATTGTTTTAATAGCACTGTTATATAATAAATTCTGTTTTACATATGTAAGATACAAATTTAGCACCATAAAGCGAAATAAAAAATAGACACCAGAAAAGCAATAAATAGAAAACTTTAAAATTCTGTAACTCATTGTGTAGAGTATTCCATATGTCAATTTTAAATATACTGTGTATAACATACATTGAGAATATACAAAATGCCTAATTTCAGCATCTAGTTGCGAATTATATTGGGCGAAAGCAAAATGCGATCTGCTGCAATAATAGTAAACAAACTCTTTTATTATGTAATGGACTAATAAAATAGTGTATCCAGATTATACATAACAATTGATTTGGAAATTACATATAAAAAAATGAACATAAATTCGCGTAAAACTACTATCTATAAAATCTGAATATTTCCAACGGAAAATCGGGTCATTGGTAGTAAGATTGTTTTTGAAATTTAATAAATCATAATAATATATTAGATAAATAGAAATATTTAAGTAAGAATGTGACAGTACAGAATTTATTAAGTACAGAATGTGAACTATAAGCTTTTTGAGAATAACAAAAATATATTATTTATATTAGTAATTATATTAAAATACAAACTGATAAATTCGAATTTTGAAAACTGTGTAACAGCAAAACGAAACATATCTAATAATGCAATAAAGATTTTTTTAAAAATCTATTACTTAGACGCATACGTATTTAATAACAAAGTCCTATGAGAAAACATAAAGCAAATAATTAAAAAAAACTTTTAATTGAAAAAATTCTCTTTTGCTATAAATTTAGGACAAAATGTTTAATATTTTAACAAATAATTCATCAGCTATTGTTACTAGACGTTCATATACATGTGGGTCAAATGCGAAATTTGTACCTGCCATTAAATAAGACAACTGGCTATTTAATAGTTATTAAATCAATGATACAAATAAACATAAAGATAAAACTTATCCTGGATTTTTTAAATATAAATTAACCATATTAGATGTAAATTTCCAACTGGGCGAAAAATGTCCGGATCAGGATTCGAACCCGGGATCTCCTGGCTGAAGCCGCCAGTGCTCTGCCATCTGAGCTATCCCGGACGATTCTGGTCGAACTTTTTCACCCAGCTAACCTTCATGATTACAGCATCTGGTCTGAAACCTGGTTCAGCTCAACAGATGCTGTAATCATCAAGGTTAGCTGGGTGAAAAAGTTCGACCAGAATCGTCCGGGATAGCTCAGATGGCAGAGCACTGGCGGCTTCAGCCAGGAGATCCCGGATTCGAATCCTGGTCCGGACATTTTTCGCCCAGTTGGAAATTTACATCTAATATGATTTGTTTACCAATTAGAATAATTGTGTTAATATTAATCTAGTATAAATTAACCAGTTTCATGTTTGTGTATCCCAAAGCGCCACTTTGAATTGCAATAAAATACATATTCAGAAAGACTCTAATAATCGTACGACACTAACGCTGATAATAACAAGCTTTGGTATGACGCTTGCTTGTGGATATCTCATTCGTAATATTGTCATGTTGGTTTTGTCAGTGTGAAATAACAACAATTTACTGTAAATCAATACTAAAGTTACAAAAACGCTGTATTTTAATGCTAGTGAAGCAATTCACAGCAAAATTAGCTGTAAATTTTCTCCCTTTTTTTTTTACACTGTAATGGTATTACTCTTATATAATGAATATTTATATGTTATTTGTTTATAACGTATTTAAAAAATAATAAAATGTCTTATCTCATTCAAATTCAAATTCAAATTAAAATTGTATTTCTCTATCGAGATTAATTGGCGTGTGAATAAGGAACCATAGATGAGCCCATTTGTTAAAAAAAAAGATGAGAGTGAGGTAGAACATAATTTTGTGTTGCATAATGCATTTTCGCCTCCATCTTTCGCCAACTTCCTTTTTCCCCCGTAGCGCTGTGAAACACTTCCAATGTCAGGAACGTTCTCGGGATAGCCTGATAACGTACTCTAATTTCAACTACAGGGTGGTCATAAAAGAACTTTGCCGATAAATGGACCTCTAGCGGCTGATCCGTTCAACCGATCAAGATGAGATTTCAGATATAATTATTCAGAGGTATGAGTTATGTGAATGGAGACAATGTGGCGCTCACGGTTACGGTTATAGGTACAAAAACACGAAATTTTCGAATGGCAACGCCCATTTTTTCCCGTCGCAAAATGTTCAGCACATGCGAAAACCCTAAAGAGCGTTGGAACGGTACGTGTATCATAAAAAAAGAACGCGTTATGCACGCACAAAAACAGCTCTGCGAACGAGCAAAAAACTACGATTGGAGTGCGAGGAGGAAATTTGAATATGACAGTGGTAAGACACTAATCACTGATTGCTACACAGGTCGTAGAAAAGAAAACTCTTATTTGGATTCCACATTTTCCACATGGGCGTCATCACAGCTAATTACGTATTGCAAGCGGAAGACTGTCGACAATGCAGCCTAACGTAACGTAGTATGAGGGATGTTTGCAATCTCACATTTGATAGAGTCTTTCAAATCCGGCGAAGTTTTCAGGTTGCACATGTACACTCTAGATTTGAGATATTCCCAGAACCAGAAATCCATAGGAGTGAAGTTTCGTTATCGCGGAAATGGAAAATGGCGTAAGATGACGCGGTCGCCAAAATGCTGGTCCAGGACCATGCAAACAGACTTCGCTATATGTGGATATGCGTCATCTTGCATCCAAACAACATCATTCAGTGCATTTCGCTGCAGCTATTCTGGTTTAACGTAATTTTGTAGCATAGCTGTATAGCGAGAGCCTGTCACAGAGCGCGTTGCAAAACTCGTTGGTGTCGCTTCCTCAAAGCAGTAAGGGTCGAAAACAATTGTGGCTGCAATGCCGCACCACACAGTAACTTTGGTGTCGTATAAAGATAATGGTGCCACATCCGCGTGCGGATTCTTTTCTGCCCAGTGCACTCAATTTTTGGTATTGACGTTGCCAATTAAGGTAAAAAGTGCATCGTCCGTCCATAATATGCGAATAGACCAGTCATTATCGCCATCATATAGGATAAGAAATTCATTTGCAAAGTCTGTACTTTATTGATGGTCTCTCGCGTCCAACATCTGGACGCGCTGGTACTGGCATGGAATCATGCGGATTACAGAGCGCAGTAGGTTTTAGATTCGTGGTTTTCGGTATATCTAATACATGAGCTGCACCTATTGCAGTTTCCATGCGCCCTGAAGTTACTATGTGATGCACTTACATAACAGTATCCTCAGGAACAGTTGATCGTCCTAATCGTCTGTCACTGGTGCAGTCAGTTTCTTCGAATTTCTTTACTAAATCGCGCAGAGCTTGCGGGGGACACGGGCCGCATATTATGTGATGGTTTTGATGGTAAACACGCTAGACTTCCCTGGCATTCATCCCATTTTGATAATAAAGTTTACCAATTCACCACGAACTTTCGCTGGCTGAGTCATTTCATCGGCACGTGTGAGCTCCCGACTGAAGAACCAACATTCTCACTCCACTTTTTATCAGTGTTCTATGTTGAATATCTGTCAAATGGCGTACTGCGATTGGTGTCTTGCCTCTATCAAATTTCCACCGTGCGACCCGATCGTGTTTTTTTAGGCCATTGGCAGAGCTATTTTTTGTGCGTGTATAACGTGCCCGTTTCTTGTGATACACGTACCGTTCCACGCTCTTTAGGGTTTTCGCATGCGCTGAGCATTTTGCGATGGGAAAAAATGGGCGTTGCCATTCGAAAATTTCGAGTTTCTGTACCTACAACCGTAACCGCGAGCGCCACATTGTTACCATTCACATAATCCCGAGCTCATACCTTTGAATAACTATATTTGAAATTTCATCTCGATCGGTTGGGCAGACCGACCTCTAGAGGTCCATATATCGGCATAGTTTTTTTATGACCACCCTGTATAAGTAAATTCAAAATATTCAACATCAAGTTTAACTACTCTAAGAATTAACTAACCCTAAAATGTAAAACACTTCGAAAAATATATTATGAACTAATAAAAAAGGAATAATCATTTTATGCCATTTCATTGTATTTTATATTTATAAAACTTTGTATTTTACATTTTATGAATTGATATTTATAAATTAAGAGAAAAAAAAAGAACTTTAAACGATTGCATCAATTAAAATCATGTTATTCTACACCTTTTAGAAAAAAGATGCTACAGAAATACAGGATATTAAAAACTATGTTCTATGATAAGAAAAACATTCTTCTTTGTTGAAAAGTTTTAAAATAAATTTCTTAATATCTTTGCGTATGTTTTTATGAGCAATAGTATTTGTTTTCTAATATTAAATAAAAACAATATTTTTCTTTTTTATAGGTTGGAGTTGAATAGTAGACATTTGCTATCAGGTATTTCGGAAAGTGTCGCATTCTACTGATACTTCAGGACTTGAAACTGTATAAATATGTTTCACATATTAAAGTTTGCATAAACATGTTTCTTGTTGCAACCTTTTATTGTCTTTCTTCTCAAAAACCATTCTTTTACATTAAAAATCATAGGCTTTTATGCATTTATATTTTATGTTCATTTTAATTAATGACAGAAAAAAACATTGTTAAATAAGGAAATCAATAATAATAATAATAAAAACTTTTTTTCCCCTTGAAAGCTTTCATATAAAGATAGAGGTCAATTTCATCTTATCATTTGAATAGATCTATTAAAAAATTTACAATTCGAGGGTAAATCATGCGGTAAATTTGATTAGCCTGTTTTCAATGTATTGCAAATATTCAAAGTGCATTGGGAATGAAATTTACTAGATACAAAGCTGGCTATAAATGGACACTACATATCCAAAAGTCACTGGGCATTTTCAACTTTATGCGTTTTGTCAGAGAAAAACTTGAGGAATACTTCTGGAATATAAAGAACATATTTAATATCACATTTTTTAGTGAAAGATTTTTATCGAGAACAAACAGGGTGTCAACAATAAATTGGGTAAAAAAATATCTGCGATTACCCTGTAAAATAAAATACTCGAAATGATCAATAGTTGTAGCACATATTTATATGCGTTTTGTACAACATTTGTGTTCATGTGTGTAAAAATAGTACGTATATTCAATGAGACAAAATGTTTCTTTAAAACTTTCAACAGACATTGCATGTTTTCTTTTTTTAGAATGCAGGGTGTCAACCTCATTGAACTACACTTTCAGGAAAATTCACAAAGTAAAGTAGAAACAACAAACTGTATGTAGAGTACAAATATGAGGGTGAATCAATAACTAATGCCTCATGTGTCTTAAAAATTATGTATAGATCACAGCTTGAACTGTCCTCTACACAAATCTGCAGTTCAACATAGTCACCATGAATTTGCACACATTTGCGCAGTCAGTTAACCCAGGCACTAAAATTAATTTGGAAAAATTCTGTGTTTTGCATTTAGCAGGGTTTTGCAATTATTTCTTGGACAAAGCCATACGAAACGTTCAGTGCATCAGCAACATTCTGAACTGTAATGGGTAATAATTGTCTCTTCGAATCAATTCATCATCACGGTCTCGATTTGTATCTGTGAGTGCTGTTGTCGACCGGCAGCTTCTTGGTTTATCTGTAATTACCGTTTCTCCGTTCCCAAACTTCTTCGCAAAGCGTCATATAATGCTGATGTTCGTTACAGCGTTCCCATGAGCATTCTTGAAGCGATTAGGTATTTCCTTAGGTGTACAACCTTATTTTGTCATAAATTTAATGACAACGCTTTCTTTTAGCTTCAGGTGCATGGTTTTAATGAAGCAATTTCAAAAGAAAAGCGCTATATAAGTAGGGTAAGGTTAACTCTATAATATCATGCATTGATTGTCTAGTAGCTGCGAAAGTCATGAACTTTAGAGCGATGGAGGTATTACAATTTGATTTACCCACGTATATTAAATCTTTAATGAAATATGAATTTTTCTATGAAACTATTTCGAACTGCGCATGCCTGAACGGATGATAATTTTTATTTTTTGCGTAATGTAGTAGTCAACTATATAGAGCAACTTATAAACAAAGGTCAGTCATAAACCGTAAAAATTTTGAAATATTTCGGTGGTATAGTGACTTGAATGTCAAATGCTTTATAAAAGTAGCTGAATGATAAAGGATTTTCCTTAACTTGTCAAGTTCTATGTTTTTAAATTAATTTTATTGATGTTTTAGTCTTTGGGAGATCCACTAGAACGAGTCTATTAAAATTAAATAAATAAATAAATTGAAGTATTCATCCAAATCTTAAAAGTGATACTTAAATGCATACACATTTGTTGTAAAGTCTTGTAGTAAAAAAAAAAAATGACAATTTGTGGAAAATCCCTTGTCAACCAACTACATTTAGAAAGCAACTGAAATTCAGTTTATTATATCGAGGAAAAGTTTCTAAAATTTTCCGATATTCAAATTACATTTTTATTTGAGTTGCCTTGTATAGTTGACTACTAAATTATGCACAACAGTTTTTATATATTTCTTGCATGCGCAGGATAAAAATTATTTCCTACAAAATCACATAGTTTAAATTTTTTTAAAAATATATACATATTTTTTAAAATGAAGAAAGTTGTTTCCATTTTACCTTATCATGTCTATTTACCTGAAACTGATATTAAAATTTGATTAAAAAACATGTGTAATAATAATAATAATAATAATAATAATAACTGTTCCTTAAATTTAAAAAATACATTTATATTTCCGTAAATGTATTTTTTACGTGCTATTTTTGTCATATGTCACGTGCTATTTTTGACAAATGAAAATACATGTTGAACAGAATCCTCGTAGTCATTTGCTGCAGCTACAGTTTAATTCAAGTTTTTAAATTTATGCGGTGGTAATAAATATTATTTTTCCATTCACTTTCTTATTGGACCCATATATGCGCTTGTCACCAAACCTTCGCTGTAAAATATGGAATCAATCATGTCTTTTATAACCCTTTAAATAAAATATAATGCTTTATATATATATATATATATATATATATATGTATGTATGGTGAAATTTTTTCTTATTAATTATATAATATATATATATATATATATATATATATAGCATTATTCGGGGTTTTCAAAGTAAAATAAAATATATATATTTTAATCTGTCTTTGCCGAAAAATATCACTATTAGATTATTGATATTGTTTAGTTTATGTTTTATTCAATTCCTACTATTAGCTCACACTTTCCTATATTTATTTATTTATTTATATATTTATCTTGTTCAAATTTTCAATCGTTAATAAAATGCTCATTATTCATCCTATCAAGTTGAAATAATTTTTTTTAAACTTGTACTGAATAACAATTGATGTTAATACAGTTTTTTCAAATATTAATTAATTAATTAAATTTTAATTAATTAATTTTAGTTTTGAATGGGAAACAAAATGGCGGCCATTGGTTGTTGAAGATCAATTAAAGTATTTTCAATAAGGGGTTACCATAGGGGGGACCCTGTTCTGTCGCCAAATACCGCCAAGTTTGTCGCCAGCTTGGCGATATATCGCCAAATTTGGCGGCCAAAATGAGTCGCCAAAAGTGACGCCAACTTGGCGATATCTCTAATATTTCGCCAAATTCACATAGAGTTCCATTGCAAACCTACTTGCTTATAGAAAATCAACAAATTGAGATATTTTAATGCCACAAAAACTAATATTAGCTTAAGGGATTATAGTATATTTTTCTTTGATGACCTAAGTAGGAATTGACTTTAAAAACAAAATTTTTATATTACTTGTTTGTTTTAGTTAGCATCAATAATTCTCCAAAGTTCAATAAAAAAATCTTCATAGTTTTTGTTTTTTATTAGAGTACAGAACAAAAAAAAAAAAGAGTCGAACTACTACCATATTTACAAAATAAAATGAAACAGTTGCAAAAACTTCTTATCTATATTTGAATGTAAATTTGATTCTATTTACAGACAGCGATCAATAGAGTTTTATAGGTTCTTAAGCAGATATACTGAGTTTCTTTTTAAACGCAATGAAGAATATCTGCAAGAAATAAAATGAACAAAAAAAATATTTGAAGTGTTTTTTGGAAGTCATATAATGAAAAGTTATTTTTATCTTTTCGCATTTAAGGGAGATAATGCGTTCTAATGAAGTGGTGCTTAAAAATACGTTAAGTTAGTGAAGTTTATTAAAAGAAATATACGAAACTTATTATTAGAACGTACAAAATTTGGTAATTTTACGTTTAATATTTTTATATATGTGTATTACACGATATTCTAAAATCATAATTGCAAATTTTCACACCTATAAACTAAATACAAAAAGTAAAGTTACAAAAAGGAATTCATAAAATATATGAATCCATTTTTAATGCAATGTTCAGTCCGTGCTTATTTATATATTTATTTATTTATTAAAGATACAGTCGCCTTTATTATTAAAACACTTACAACAAAATTTCAACTCGTGTCTCATCACACTCGGAAGAATAGATTTTTCTTCAAAATTATCTATATTTTGTAAAAGAGAATCGTCTACATATTAAAAGATTTTATCAACTTTTATTTTTCAAAAGGTGACACCCGATTTTGACTCTTTATTCGAGTTCCTTGAATCCAACCAGCCTGCAAAACAGGGTAGTTTGTTTGCTTTTTAAAATCTATACTGATATAGAACAGGTCAGAATTTGAAGATAATAATGTTAAATCCACGGACCAAACATGATACGTCCCAAAATATGCAAAATATCATTCAGTTCAATTTTTTTAACATAAAACAAGAAGTTTCTCTATTCAAAGACATTTTTTTTATTAGGAAGAGTAATGATAAAACATATAACAAATTATGAATTATGATCTACCTTAAGATTTACTGATAAAGAATGAGCATCTTAAGAAACATTTAAGTAAGTTTACAGCTCATTTCAAGAATTAGTCTATGACAAAAAAGAGAAATTGTATTTTAGGACGGTCTAAATCAGGCATGCTGCACATGTGGTTGTAGGAACAATTGGTCATCCTACAACTTGTCTGTGGCCTGCCATTCCTTTGGCACTTAACCTGTGTTTAATTCAATTATTCAGACAATACAGTTTGCACGAAGACTTCCAGTAATCACACTCTTAGATATCCAAACATCAGTGTATTATTTTTGAAGAATAATGAACATTAATTTTCAAGATATTCAGCATTACAATTGTCTGAGCGAAAATAAATTGCGATGATTTTACGCAATAAAGGAGAGTGTTCCGTACCTGTAACAAACATTGTAATTCGCCTTTGGCGATGGAACACCACCCCCGCATCTATGCCAATTGGCAATCAATCCTTTTAATGTAACCCTTTCGTTGAACCCGGATCACGGGTTGAGTACGCATCAGTGTAAGAACCACAACCTCTGCGGCAACAAGTCGCCATTAGCCTTCATTAAAACATTTATGTTAACAGTCCGCTAATTTCTCTTTTAATTTAGAACACCTCCTTACATTTTGGTCCTAGCGACCCGGAGGTAAGACCAGCGCAAACTAATTTAATTTAATTTATGTCAATTTCGTCAACAAGACGAAAGGATGGCAGACTCGGACATTACAGCACTGAATCGGCGGCGTGGCAACATCAAGGCCCAGCTAACGAAGATCGTAAACGCCACCGAGGGAAAAAGTTTCTCAATTGCGGAAACCAAGGCTCAACTAGAGCTCCTTCACAAAATCGAAGAAAAATTCGAAGTGATCAAACATGAATACTACGAAATTATGGACGAAGAAAAGATTGAGGAAGCGGAAGAACAACTCTCGCAATTGGATGAGGAGATACAGAAATTAGAGGTAAGCCTTAAATCATCTTTTCACAAACAAAATGAAGAAAAAAAATAGTAAAATAGACAGCACGTCTGAATCAAAATCTCATGTTAATGATCTAGTTATTGCCAGAGGGGTCAGCATAAAGCTCCCTAAAATTCCACTTCCGATTTTTAGTGGCAAATTTGAAGAATGGTCTACATTTAAGACCACCTTCAACGAATTGATCAATAGCAATCCTCATTTAACAGACAACGAAAAACTGTTTTATCTCAGAGGAGCATTAACGGGTGAACCGAAAGGTTTACAAACCTCAGATGACACCTTTAGCTCACTCTTCAGAGAGCTGGAAGAGCGCTATGAAAACAAAAGAATTATTGTGGATTGCCACATTAAAAATATATTAAATCTTTATGTAATCAATCAAGAGTCAGCAAAAGAACTGAGAAACCTTTTAGATCAGGTAAAAAAGAATTTGAGAGCGTTAAAGGTCCTGGAATTCGATAGAGACACCTTTTCAAACGCTATTTTGTTGAACATAATATTAGGAAAAATTGATCGAGAAACTCGTAAGCAATTTGAATTAACACTAAAGGATAAGGAAGTGCCTAATTTCGATGAATTTTTAGAATTTTTAGAGCGTAGATGCCAAATTTTAAGTAGTATTACTTCTGCGAATGCTTCAAAAACCACCAATAAATCTTTATTTATCCGTACCACCAAATCACAAAATAAAATGTGCATTTTATGTAAAACAGAAAGTCACCCAATATATCATTGCGAGAAGTATAAAGTATGAAACTAAGCGATCGTCTAAACATTGTAAAGAAAAATAAGCTTTGTTTTAATTGCCTTAGTTTTTTTCATATAATTCATCAATGTACTTCAAAGAGCAGATGTCTTGTTTGCAGCTCCAAATCATACTTCGTTGCATAATTACTCATCACCAGATGTTCGAATTTATGAGCCGTCAAAATCTATAAACAATCTGGCTGCTGAAGAGGCAATTAATAAAAATTCAGCTCCCGAAGATTCAGCGCAAAATGAAAATGTAGTTCATTCATTTTTTTCACATGAAAAGAGCCATAAATCTGTCTTAATAAATACTGCGATTGTTTATATAGCAGACATTAATGGTATAAATAATCCTTTTCGTACAATCTTGGATAGTGCCTCACAGAATAATTTTATAAGTTTAAGAGCAGCGGAAACTTTAGGTTTGAAAAAACAATCAATTAACATTCCCGTTTCAGGTCTTAATAATTCACCGATGTCCTTGAAATCTAAAGTGAAGGCGTGTGTCACTAATAATAAGAGAGGCGATTTGCGATGGAATCTGGACTTGTTGGTCATCCCGAGAATCACAGATTTCACTCCTGGAAAGGAAATAAACATAAATAAATTAAACATTCCTTCGAACATCTGTTTAGCTGACCCACAGTTTTTTATTCCAAATAAGGTTGAAATTTTATTAGGTGCGGAACTGTTCTTTGAATTATTAAAGGTAGACAAAATAAAGTTAGGAAAGCACTTATATTTACAGGAAAGTGTGTTTGGTTATCTAATTTCTGGTTGTGTGTATAACAATGTAGTAAACAATACGAAAAAATATTGTTTCTTAACGAAAAATTTAGAAGCTTTAGATAACACATTGAAATCTTTTTGGGAGATAGGAGAGGTGGGAAATTTAAAACCTTGTGATAGCAAAGAGTTGGAATATTGCAATAGGCACTTCGATAAAACGCATTTTAGAAATTCGGAAGGCAGATATGTCGTAGAAATGCCTTTCAAACCGGAAATTTCTGAGCCCAATTTAGGAAATTCAAAAATCGTTGCATTGAAAAGATTAAATTATCTATGGCAACGTCTAGATCGTGACCCTATAATGCGGAATTTATATACACAATTTCTTAATGAATATCAGTTTCTTAATCACATGCATGAAAAAGAGGAAACTAATGAATTTGAGGACGGCTATTATTTACCCCATCACGGAATTTTACGACCATCTAGCGCGACAACTAAATTGCGCTTCGTATATGACGCAAGCGCAAAAAGTAGTAATGGATACTCATTGAATGATTTATTGTGTAAGGGTGGTGTGCTACAGGACGATCTCTTTTCGATATTGGTTCGATTTAGAAAGCATATTTATGCATTTACCGCCGACATCAAACAAATGTTTCGAATGATAGAGATAAATCCGTCCCAATACAAATTCCTAAAAATTCTGTGGAAAGACAGTGCATCATCCCCGGTTAAAGTGTTTCAATTATCCACGGTCACATATGGAACGGCTTGCGCCCCATTTTTGGCCACCAAGGTCTTGCAACAACTCGCCTTAGATGAGCAAAAGGCTTTTCCATTAGCTTCCAATATTGTACTGAAAGAGTTCTATATGGATGATTGCTTGTCGGGGTCATCCAATTTAGAGGAACTTAATTTAATGCAAGCAGAATTAACACAACTCCTTCAGAGGGGGGGGATGATTTTGCATAAATGGTGTACTAATAAGGTCCAATCTACTGACAATCAGATATTTCCCTTGGATAGAAATTCAGAAGAAATAACGGTTAAAACTTTAGGCATGCTTTGGAACAGTTCTAGCGATACATTTACATACAAAACCAACGTTAAAATAACAAGTACTTTCACCAAACGAGAGATGCTATCGCAAATTGCCCGGCTTTATGACCCTCTTGGTCTCTTAGGGCCAGTGATTGCAAAGGCAAAGATATTCATGCAACAATTGTGGTTGCTTAAATTACAATGGAACGATAGTTTACCTTCGCAAATTTCCAAAAAATGGAAAACCTTTATCGAAACATTACCAGAACTCGAGTCCATCAACGTACCGAGATGCTTCTTAAAGGTGCACGTCCAATCAGTGGTACTTAATGGCTTCGCCGATGCTTCTTCAAAGGCATACGGTGCAGTTATTTATGTGCAAACTATATCTAACTCCAACGAAACGGTTAGTCACCTTCTTTGCAGCAAGTCACGAGTGGCCCCTACAAAGGTGATAACCGTACCCCGCTTGGAACTATCAGCGTGTCTTCTTCTTGCAAAATTAACCTGTAAGGTCTTAGATGCTTTAAACCAACAGGTGAATGCTGTGCGACTATTTTCAGACTCGACCATTGCCTTAGCTTGGATGGACACTGCTCCACATTCATTGAAAACTTTTGTCGGCAACCGTGTAGTGCAAATAAAAGACATTTCAAGGAATATTCCATGGCACCATATACCATCGGAGCATAACCCCGCAGACCTGATATCCAGAGGAATGGATGTGAAAAACCTTGCCTCCAGTGAACTATGGTGGAATGGGCCGCCACTTCAAATTCTTAAAGAAGCAATAGAGAAACCTATTTCTAGTCTTACTGACTGCTCGAACACTTATTATTCCAATGAACTCAAAGCCAGTAGACAAGTGACTTTAATTAACAAGATGGACATTAATTTTTTTGATAATTTGTTGACTTTAACAAATAGTTTTCCCAAATTAATTAGAATTGTAGCATATATTTTTAGGTTTTTCTTAAAGTGTAAAAAAATAGCAACTGCAACAGGCCCTGTGTTAGTGGAGGAATTGATGGGGGCAGAAGTGCGCTTGATTAAGCATGTGCAGGTAATGTATTTTTCCAAGGAAATCTCCGCCCTGAAAGGGGGATCTTCGGTGCATGGTTCAAGTAAGTTAAAATTTTTGAATCCCTTTATTGATTCGAATGGCTTGATAAGAGTGGGGGGTAGATTGGCTAAATCTAACTTAACCTTTGATCACAAATTTCCTATAGTGCTACCAGCGGGCTATCGCTTAACGAGAATCATATTTCAGTATTATCATGTACGAGATTTTCATGTCGGGCCCCAGGCTCTTTTGAACACTCTGCGCCAAAAATATTGGCCTCTTAGCGGTAGAAACACAGCTCGCAAGGTAGTACATGAATGTGTACAATGTTTTAAAATTAAGCCTATACTGGCTAATCAAGTAATGGGAGATCTCCCTCCTGAAAGAATAACGCCCAGGTCACCATTTTCCAGAGTAGGATTAGATCTGTGTGGCCCCTTTGAAATAAAATATAAGGGTCAGAGAAAGGGTACCTTCCAAAAAATATACGTTGCCATTTTCGTGTGTATGGCCTCTAAAGCTGTACACTTAGATTTTGTCTCCGACTTGACATCCGAGGCGATAATAGCAACGCTAAAGAGATTCTTCGCTCGTCGTGGGAGGAGTTCGGTAATTTTTAGCGATAACGCTACTAATTTTGTTGGGGCTTCAGCAGAACTGAAGCGTTTACGTAAACTTGTAGCCAGTGATGAAGTTTGTAACGTTTTAGCTTCAGAAGGCATTAACTGGAAATTCTCCCCTCCTAGAGCACCCAACTTTGGTGAACTTTGGGAGGCAGGAGTTAAGGCCTTCAAATACCATTTAAAAAGAGCAGTAGGTTCCGCTCATCTCACGATCGAAGAATTTCTAACCGTAATAACACAGATCGAAGCGATTTTAAATTCGCGACCGCTTTGTCCCTTGTACACAGATGCTGACGATCTTCAGGTGTTAACTCCAGGCCACTTTCTCATAGGCAGGCCCCTTAATTTAATTCCTAAACCTAATTTGATGGAGGTAAAGGATAACTTGCTTAACAAGTGGCAAAGGACTCAAAAATTAACCCAAACGATTTGGAAACGCTGGCAAAACAATTATCTCAGTAATTTACAGGAGAGAAACAAATGGATGTTTAAAAAACAAAATATTTTGCCAGGCATATTGGTCCTATTAAAGGACACTCAACTCCCACTTTGCACCTGGTCTCTAGGTCGCATTACTAAGGTAATCCCAGGTGCTGACGGAATGGTCAGAGTAGTAGAACTACGCACCGCTAAGGGCAATTTTAAACGTTCTGTTAACCAAATAAGCATATTACCCATAAACGACAATAATTGACAAAAATCTGGACTGTAATTGTGTTTCATTGTGTATTAATTTTGTTTATTTTATTTCTTTGCTTATAACCTGTACTATGTTGTGTGTTTTTGTTTTTTTTCTGTATTGCATTTATACATATTGAAATATAATATTTCAACGCCGGGCGGGATGTTCCGTACCTGTAACAAACATTGTAATTCGCCTTTGGCGACGGAACACCACCCCCGCATCTATGCCAATTGGCAATCAATCCTTTTAATATAACCCTTTCGTTGAACCCGGATCACGGGTTGAGTACGCATCAGTGTAAGAACCACAACCTCTGCGGCAACAAGTCGCCATTAGCCTTCATTAAAACATTTATGTTAACAGTCCGCTAATTTCTCTTTTAATTTAGAACACCTCCTTACAGAGAGCTAAACATATTTTCTATATATATATTCTATATATATAAAATCCTAATGAATCGAATTGAAACGAATTTATGTAACGATTCTATGAAACGACTGATTAAACAACTAATTACGTTTCACGGCGATTTCTCCTAAAATATGGAATACTTTGCGATGAAATGAACACCAAAAATCAATATTGATCCGCAGATTTCAAAACTGGTATTAGAATTTTAAATTCGAATTAGTTTTCGAAATATTAATTTTTTCCTAATTTTATATACATTTTTCTAATGATGGCAACTCAAATTTTAATCAAACAGATTTTTTTTTCAGATTTTAGTAAAGGTTACTATTTTAAACTAATTTGGCGAAAAGTTTGGCCTCCCTTAAATGTATGCTAAGAAATGCACCATGTTACTTTTATTCAGAATTCAATTTGTATTTCATTATCATTTTATTTAATACAAAACTTTCATTTAAAATTGAAACCTTTAAAATAAATCGCTTTTACTTCATTCTTTTTTTAAACGAAACGAAAAGAAAAATATTAGACACAGATGTCATATACGCAACGGGGTACCTAATTGGTGCTAAAATGGCGCTATTTTGGCTGACATGGTAACCCGGCTATTGTTGCTTATTTATTAATAAATGTTTATTTGAATTTATTTTCTTTTTATTTACAAAAAATATTATAAATTGTTTTGTTCTATAGTTATTAATTATTTTTTTTATTTATTGTTATTTCATTTTAAAAATAACAGAAAATAATTTAAAAATACATATGTAACAGGTATTTGAAAACGAGGTTTTCGCCAAACTGTCGTAAAAAAAAAATCACGCCAAACCCGGTGCTTTGCAATGCAACAAATATGTGACAATGCAATAAATCATGAGATTTAATTTCCACTTCAAAGCAACGTTTTAATGTTATTACTTCTCCCGTCGACCAATTTCGCCAAATTATATAAATAGCCAAATTATACAAATTGACATATTTTTTTTTTATTTTAAGTAACAAAAGAACAAATAAATTAGTATAACATTAATAAAAATACAAATAAAACGTCGAAATAAAAATCACTTGATGGCGTGAACATGTGTAACTTCCTTAAAGTCAAGTGAATATTTTTTACGATCAACCATTATTGGCATTTAATTTTATAGTTTGGCGGCAGATTTTTGGTCGATGGGATAACCAAGTAGCACCGTTTTAATTTACCACTCGAAAAATAAAAAAATGCTAACTGGCGAGTTAAAAAAAAAAAAGCTATTGGCGAGATTTTCACCCGGCTAACATAAAAGTAACAGGAATTCTTTGTGATCATGGCAACTTTTATGTAGTTTTATTCGAAAAAATAATTTTGATTCTTTAATCAAAAGGAAAACCTTTCTTATGAAAAGCGAAGGAATCAGCCCATTGTTTATGGCAGTTACATGACTTCGACTATTATAATATAAACGAAATAATGGAGATAGAATAATATTCGGCGACTTATCACACCTGTGGCTGGCTAACATTAAAGTACCAAAATGGCCGCCTGGAATATAAAAAGCGAAGGGATCCGCCTCGAGCTGTTGATGATAGTCACATGACTTAGGCTATTATTATAGAGATTGTTTTCAATTTTAAAAACAGCGCAAAGAATAATATTTCCTAACGATTAAAAATTTATTTTCATGTGACTATTAAAAACAGAAAAAAAAAACTTTAAAATTACTATTAAATGTGTACGTGTTAAAGGCAGGAAAATATTGAAAATTATGTCCTGAAAATTGTATTTACACGTGAATATTAAAAGGGAAAGGAAACTTTAAAATAATAAATACATTAATATGCGTTTAACCCTTTCACGGACAAGGCACTTCTATTCGTAAAATCTTGAAATCAGTGAATGGCACCAGAATTTACAAAAAAATTTCGAAATGCAAAAATACTTTTGTTCACTTACTTTATAAAAGGGAAATTTTCATCCCAATATTATGATGCTAATGTGGCATTTAAGAATTAAAATTAAGTGATCAAAGAATGAACCACCGCCCTTGAAGGTGTTAAAGCAGCAAATTTTAGTAATTGTATTATGTCAATCGTTTTATGACGCTGTTAAAAAATACCAAGAGACAAAAACTCTGTTTACTTAATTCATTTTATTTTAATTTCTTTTTAAATGTTTAACTGATCTTTTTTAACCAAACACGAAAACAACCATTGGATGTCTTAACAGCAACTGATTCTACCTTAAATTTTTGCAATCAAAGGGAATTGAATGGAAACCCGTTTGCAGGGAGATCGCTACAGGTTTTTTCAGTATAATTCAATCTTCTCTAATCTTTTTAAAACGGATCAGATTAGCGTGATTTTAGATTCTACAGTGTCTGAACGGAGGTTGGCGAGCGTAGCTTGCAGGGGGCAGAGCCCCCTAGTAAGATATATATATATATATATATATAAAAGCCGTTCTCTGTGTGTATGTTCTTTATACAAATCTTCAATTTTTGATGGATTTGCACGAAACTTCATTTACATAGGCTTTAGAACGTGGAAAAGAGCACTGTCTACTTTAAAAATCATCAGAACACGATTTATCCCTTTTTTCTACCACGTTCCGTAATTTAACATTATAGAAATATGTCTTTTTAATTTTCTAATTAAATCGTTTCTTTCCCGTTGCCACACCCTAAAAAATGACACAATAATGTGAAAAAAGTAACGATAACGCGTTGCTATATTTTTGCATTTTTGAAATTGACGTCATTCTAAACAGAAAACGCACACTATTTATATATAAAATAAAAACTTCAACTATAAGAGCGGTAAAATGACGTAGCACCTTAATTTAATTGTTTTTTAAAATTAAAATATCTATTTTAATACAAACAGTCAAATTTCATGAAAACAATTTAGAAACAATAAAAAAAGGCTAGATATGACGTCACATTCCATCAAATCTTTTCAACGTGTAGTCAATTCACCGTAAATAAATGGCTTCTATATTTTGTTTACTTCTTCGATTGTATACTACAGCCATAATCTGTTAAGTTCGTGTTTTATTTTATGTTATTTTTGGCGTTTTAATTTAGTTTGCCAATTTAGTTATTGAATATTACACGAAAACAAACAAATTCTAAATTAGTTACAATGTTTTTTAACGATTGAGTTAATATTTTGTAATTGGATTGCAAGCATATTTAAAAAATATGCATGCTTGAAAATTACTTTAAACTCCATAAAAAAATCTGTAAATTGAGATAAACATTACAAACCAATCTTACTGAAAGTACTTTTGTTTTCTATAAGACGTTGAAACAATCGAATGTGCGAGGTTTAGAGGTTAAATTGCAGTAAAAGGGAAATTAATTATTGTGTTAGGTTGTTGCCACAGAAAATATGATACCAGGTTACTCATAGACATGTCTTTTCTTTATACTTTCTATTTGTAATATATCTAAACATTATCAGAAGTCATTAATTAATCAAATTAATAACGCTATTTCAGAATCCAAAAGATAGACAGCAAGAATACGTCGAACAACATTTATTCATAATTTTATAAGACTATTGCCAAAATCAGATTTAAAACTTACAGCAAATACATGATGCCATAAATATTATCCATGTATAAAATACATATTAAAACTAAATATATTACACAACACTCTCCCCCTTAAAAAAATTTTGTTTTACAAATGAATAAATAAAGCAGGCAATAATAGTGGGATAAATAACCTTTTACAGAACTATAAATCTAATTGATTTGGAGGTTTTATTACCCTTTTTGGTCGTGGAGTTTTAAGTAGCTGGGAATTGGAGTTTTTATGGCAGTCCAGGGTTCTTTTAGGTGTTTTAACAGCTCTTGATTGATATTATAGACCCACGACGAGAAGAGACCTGTCAATCATACGTGACGTAGCTTAAGACGAACCCATTTCTTCCAAATCGGAGCGGGGATTTGTCTTCTCTACGCCGCGCCGTAGAGGAAAAAGGAAAGGTTGTCATATTTCCCAAATATGCGAGGTTTTGGCGCTATTTATATATATAATATTGACTTTAAAGGGGAATTACATAAAAGCGTTAAAAATTTATATAAACTATGTTACTTTTTAATTATTACGATAATACAGAGAATTAATTATTTTTGTTTAAGTATAATTTATTAAAAATTTTGTTAAAAAATAGTATTTTTTCTTTTTTAATGAATGAATTACATCTCGACTTTTTGTAATAGCGAAATAGTTAAGAAATACTAATTTACTTTATTTAAGCACATCTTTCATTTTAAGAATAATCAATTGAATTGTGTATTTTTGTATAGGTACTAATAGTAAAGGTAATAATATCATATTTTGGACTTTCAACTTATATTATCTTGAAACTTAATGTATTTTTAAATACTTTTAATAATCAATAAAGATATAATTTAACACAATAGTCAATGAAAAATTTAAAAAATAAAATAAAGTAATAATTAAAGATTTTATTTTTAATTTACCAGCTTAATTTATAATATAATTACTAAAACATTTTAAGGCAAATTAATGATCCAACTATGACATTTATCTTAATTTATTTTTAGCTCGATGGACAGAAAAAAAAATCTACGAGCGGAAAAATTAAAAAATAGATGCATCTGTAGTCCGTTTTTAAAAATGAAGAATATCTATATGAAATAAGTTAAATTAAGAAATGCACTTGACAAAAGGAGGGGGGGGGGTGTCCTGATGTAAAATTATAAGCGACTTGCTGTTTCAGAATGGCAGTATTTTTTTCTTTATTTCTGTGCTGTCACGTCCAAAAATTCTGTTCAAACCGCCTGTTTTGATCTTTTCTACGTTTATTTTTTGCTCTATAGACAGAAAAAAAATATCTACGAAGGGAAATATATTAAAAAATAGATGCATCTAAAATCCGTAGCCCAGACCGCATTTTTTAAAATGAAGAATATATATATGAAATAAGTTAAATTAGGAAATGCACTTTAAAAAAGGAGGGGGGGGGTGGAAGCTCCTGGTGTAAAATTATAAGCGACTTGCTGTTTCAGAATGGCAGTATTTTTTTTCTTTATTTCTGTGCTGTCACGTCCGAAAATTCTGTTCAAAACGCCCGTTTAGATCTTTTCTACGTTTATTTTTTGCTCTATGGACAGAAAAAAAAAATCTACGAAGGGAAATATTAGAAAATAGATGCATCTAAAATCCGTAGCCCAGACCGCATTTTTTAAAATGAAGAATATACATATGAAATAAGTTAAATTAATAAATGCACTTTTTAAAAAAAAGGGGGGGGGGTAGCTCCTGGTGTAAAATTATAAGCGACTTGCTGTTTCAGAATGGCAGTATTTTTTTTTCTTTATTTCTGTACTGTCACGTCCGAAAATTCTGTTCAAAACGCCCGTTTTGATCTTTTCTACGTTTATTTTTTTGCTCTGTGGACAGAAAAAAAAAAATCTACGAAGGGAAATATTAGAAAATAGATGCATCTAAAATCCGTAGCCCAGACCGCATTTTTTAAAATGAAGAATATATATATGAAATAAGTTAAATTAGGAAATGCACTTTAAAAAAGGAGGGGGGGGGTGGAAGCTCCTGGTGTAAAATTATAAGCGACTTGCTGTTTCAGAATGGCAGTATTTTTTTTCTTTATTTCTGTGCTGTCACGTCCGAAAATTCTGTTCAAAACGCCCGTTTAGATCTTTTCTACGTTTATTTTTTGCTCTATGGACAGAAAAAAAAAATCTACGAAGGGAAATATTAGAAAATGATGCATCTAAAATCCGTAGCCCAGACCGCATTTTTAGGTGCGTTCGTAATTATATAAATACGTAGCACCTATAGTCGTCGTTCAGTCTGTCCGTCTGTCCGCATTTAACAGAGCAAAAACTACCCAACCGAATAGTCTGAAATTTCAAATATGTGATTGTTGCAAAATTTTGTCGAGCCATTTCAAATTTTATGAAAATCGGATGTATAGTTTAATTACAGGGACAGTCAAAAGTTTTTCTTTACATTACGGCCAATGGGAAAAATTATTGCAAGTGGATTTTAATGATATTAGAGCCTTCCGAATGATCTGAAATTTTAAAGATATAATTGTTGCAAAATTTTGTCGAGCCATTTCAAATTTTAGGAAAATCGGACGTATAGTTTAATTACAGGGACAGTCAAAAGTTTTTATTTACATTACGGCCAATGGGAAAAATTATTGCAAGTGGATTTTAATGGTATTAGAGCCTTCCGAATGATCTGAAATTTTAAAGATATAATTGTTGCAAAATTTTGTCGAGCCATTTCAAATTTTAGGAAAATCGGATGTATAGTTTAATTACAGGGACAGCCAAAAGTTTTTCTTTACATTACGGCCAATGGGAAAAATTATTGCAAGTGCATTTTAATGATATTACAGCCTTCCGAATGGTCTGAAATTTTAAAGATATAATTGTTGCAAAATTTTGTTGAGCTATTTCAAATTTTAGGAAAATCGGATGTATAGTTTAATTACAGGGACAGTCAAAAGTGTTCCGAAAAAAGTGCATTTTAATGATGTATCAGACTATGCACGTTATGAAGTGCAAAAAATTATACATTCAGTACAATATGGGGTGCAAAAAATAATTTTAAAACTAGTTATAGTACGAACGCACCTCATTTGCCACGTTTGACGAGCAATTTCCAACTTGTTTAAAATGAAAAAGATCTATATGAAATAAGTTAAATTAGGAAATGCACTTTAAAAAAGGAGGGGGTGGGGGTGGAAGCTCCTGGTGTAAAATTATAAGCGACTTGCTGTTTCAGAATGGCAGTATTTTTTTTTCTTTATTTCTATGCTGTCACGTCCGAAAATTCTGTTCAAAACGCCTGTTTTGATCTTTTCTACGTTTATTTTTTGCTCTATGGACAGAAAAAAGAATCTACGAAGGGAAATATTAAAAAATAGATGCATCTAAAATCCATAGCCCAGACCGTATTTTTTAAAATGAAGAATACATATATGAAATAAGTTAAATTAAGAAATGCACTTAAAAAAGGGGGGGGGGAGCTCCTGCTGTAAAATTATAAGCGACTTGCTGTTTCAGAATGGCAGAACTTCTTTTCTTTAATTTTGTGCTGTACTTTATGTACAATCATTCTTTCTTTAGAATGAATTGTTTTCCCTTTTGAGGACATGTTTAATATTTAAAAAAAATTGTTTTGAAAAAAAAAAAGTTTAAAAATGGCAAGATATACTAAACGACAGAGAGAGACAGTAAAACACAGCTAATCGAGAGAGGGAAAACAGGTTTATGTCAAGGAATGAGCAAGTTATTGGCGCGAAAATTATTTCATTGCAACCCCTAGCTCTTAGTGGGGAATGGTCAAACTGAAACAGCGGGGTCATTTCCTTGGGTCATTTCCCCCTTCCAGTATGGCCTTGCACACCTTCCGTAAAATAGACTCATCTAAAAGAGGGTGTTTCCCAAGTCTCATCTCGTGGTGGGTTTATAATACTGCTCTTTCTCTGCTGCCTCAGTTGTCTCTATTAGTGTTTGAGATGCTGTTTCATCCTTCATTGAATCAGAAACAATCTTTGCATTAGAATCGGTGACTGTCATTGAAGATCCACTTGCATAATTCAATGGCACACTGCGATGCTCAGAGATTTCAGGAATTTGAAGAGTGCACTTTCTTAGATGATCTGCATGTACAAAGCTCACTTGACCATTTACATGTACCAGGTAGGTACTTTCACTAATTTTCTTTGTGATTATACCAGGAAACCATTTAATTTCCTTGTTTCTGGTGGATTTCACAAGAACATTTTCTCTAACATCAAAATGTCTTTCACTGGCAGTTGAACGAGACCTTTGATTCTCTTGATAGCTCTTTTCCTGCATAATGTGATCACTTCTGAGCTTCGTAATCTTGGTTTGTGGTGTAAATTTGAAAATAAGCTCAGCAGGCGTTTTCAGTGTGACTGATGAAGGCGTATTTCGATAAGCAAACAGTATGCAGTCTAACCTATGTTGAAAACTATCATATACCCTATTAGAAAACTTATGTTTCTTCAACATGTTCTTAATGATATTAACAGATTTCTCTGCAGCTCCGTTGGAGTTTGGATGATATGTGGGTGAATTTCTCAGGATAATACCATTTGACTTAAAAAATCTTACAAATTCTTCGGATTTAAATTGTTTAGCATTATCAGATACAACTTCACTTGGTAATCCGAAAGTGGCAAAAAATTGTCGAAGCTTATGTATTGTAGACTTAGAATCTGTGGTAGAAACAAGTGCTACTTCAATCCACTTTGAATATGAATCTTTAACAATTAAGAGATTGCGATTTTCATATTCAGCGTAATCGATGTGGATCTTTTCAAATGGTTTACCTGTTAGAGGCCAGTTATTTAATGGAACTCTGGGTGCACTTGGCCTTGTTAATTGACACGGGACACATCTGTTTACATATGATTCAATTTCTGCATCTATTTTTGGAAACCAGAAGTATCCTCGAGCAAGATGTTTCATTCGCACTATCCCAGGGTGTTCAATATGTAGAAGTTGAAGAACTTTTCCTCTCAAGCATTTTGGGATTACTAATCTATTTGCTCTTAGTAGACAATTATTTTCGATGCTCAGTTCATCTCTGACTTTGTAGTATTCCTGCAAGGAATCTGCAACAACTGATGGCCAACCAAATTTGGTGTAGTTTTTTGCTTTACTGACATCACAATCAACTGCACTAGCCTTTTCAATATCCTTGGTAGTCTGATCCTCAAATTCTGCGAAATAACATACAAATTCATGAGCACGTTTGTCAACTGGTTCATTATCTTTACAAGGGAGGCGAGAAAGAGCATCAGCTAGCAAAAGATCCTTGCCCTTTATGTACTTCATAATGTAGTCATAGCTGGATAAAATCAATGCCCATTTCTGCATCCTTGAATTAGCCATTTCCGGAACAGGTTTATCATGGCCCAGTAGGATCAACAAAGGCTTTGAATCTGTTTCAGTGACAAATTTTGTTCCTTGTAAATATTTATTGAAACGTTTAATGCCAAAAATAATAGCTAAAGCTTCTTTATGTACCTGAGCATAGTTTCTTTCTGCTTTATTAAGAGTCTTTGATGCAAAAAATATCGGTCTCAATAAACCAGGTGATAATTCATGGCACAAAACTGCTCCAAGTCCATACTCAGATGAATCACACTGTAGAACAATGGGCTTTGTTATGTCATAATGTACCAAAATATTATGTTTATCCAGTAACGTCTTACTTCTTTCAAAGGCATCAATACATTCTTTGTTGAAATGCCATTTTGTATCTTTCTCTAACAATTTATATAAAGGTTTCAGCTTTGACGATAAATTGGGTATAAAATGCTGATAATAGCCTAGAAGCCCTTGATAACTTTTCAATTCAGTGACATTTCCAGGTAATTGTGTATTTGAAATGTCATTACATTTATCCCTAAGCGGATGAATACCTCCAGGATCTTTAACATGACCCAGAACTTTAATTGTATCCTTGAAAAATTCACACTTTTGAATATTTACTTTCACATTGTAAGAATGTAGTTTCTGCAGCACCAGGTCTGTTCTATATTTGCATTCTTCCTTAGTATTTGCACGTATAAATAAATCATCAATATAGCAATCAATGAATGAAAAATCCTTTAGAATGTTATCCATCTTTTGCTGGAACAAGAAAGATGCTGATTTGATACCAAAAGGTAGTTTTGTATAACGCAATAAACCCCTTTGTGTGTTCAGCGTCAGCAACTCTTGAGACTCAGGAGCTATAGGTAATTGATGGAAGGCCATTGATAAGTCAATCTTTGAAAAATACTTTCCTGATCCTATATTTGTTAGAATATCTTCCTGGGATGGAAGTGGATAAAACTGAGTTTCGCAAAATTTGTTTACAGTGACTGAAAAGTCTCCACAAATCCTAACAAATCTTTTCCCTTCGCTGTTCATTTTGGGTACTGGAACTATAGGGGTTGCCCATTTCGAATGACTTACAAGTACTAATACACCTTTTTGAACTAAGGAGTCAAATTCTTGATCGACCAATTGTCTTATGGCATATGGAACTGGTCTTGATTTACAGAAGATGGGTACAGTATCTTCCCTCATAGCTATATTTATTGCTTGACCCATTATTCCACTTGAATCGCTCGAATTAAAACAATTAGGGAATTTGGCATAGTAATGTTGTAAAATAGCATCTTGAGACAAAATAGCTGCATCCTTTGGCTCTTCTGAATTTTGTTTTGGTGTATTTTTAGTTTCATCATTAACATTTGCAATATGGTCATTCATCACTTTATTTAGATCAATACCAAGCTGTTGAATCCAGTAACGACCCAAGAGTGTAGGTCTATTTGATGCTTCAATAACAACTAATGGTAGCCATAAAGTTTTTTCTTGAAATGTTACAGGCACTTTAAATCTTCCAATAATTTTTAACATTTGACCCAGATAAGAACGCAAAGTTGGAATTTCTAATTTTTCAAGTGTACCTAACTTTAAACTTTCAAATTTGCCTTTAGACATAATTGAATGTGCACTACCTGAATCTACTTGCATGTCAATTGGAGTATTACCTACTAAAATATTAATTAGATAAGGCTTAGGAGCTTCATCTGTAACAGCTGCACACACGGAAACTGTGTTTATGTACATTTCATCAAATGCTTCTTCCACAAAGTTTGTTGTAGAAGTTTTGCAAATACTGGCTATGTGCCCTCGGCAATGACACTTATAACAAGTCGCATTTTTAAAAGAACATTCACCTCTATGCTTCTTTCCACAATGTTTACAATTGTTAAAGGACTTGTTCATTTTGTGTCTATTTTCGAACTTACGTTCATATCCACTTTTCTTATCCTTACTTTGGAAATTGTTATTCTGAACAGGAACTCTTTTATTGAATGCTTTATTAGCACTTGAAATTTTTAGAACATTATCTTCCCTAACCTTAAAAAATTTGGCTTCTTTACTAGCCGTTTCCATTGCAAGCGCAATTTCACTTGCTCTATTGAAGTCAAGGTTACTTTCACTTAACAATCTATTCTGAATTTGTTGATCTGCCAAACCACAAACTAGTTTATCGCGAATTGCATCATCTAGAAAATGTCCAAAAGAACACTTACTTGCTGCCTCTTTGATTCTTACAATAAAGGTTGCAACATCCTCAGCATTTTGCTTTAGGTTATAAAATCGGAATCTTTGCATAATCACCGATGTCTGTGGCGAGAAGTGACTGGTTAAAACTTTGATGATTTCACTATAAGGAATGTACTTTAAACTTTTAGGTTGAACGAGGTTTCGTAATGTGGAGAATACTTTTTTCCCGACACACGTCAACAAAGTAGCCCGTTTGTCACTATCATCTTTAATTCTGTTCGCTTCAAAATAAAATTCAATTTGAAGCAGATACTCTTCAAAACAATCGTTGTCATTATAGGCTGGCATTCTACCAGTATGAGGATGATACTTGTCGCTTTCAGATTCTTGCATTATCAAACACACACGAGATCTTCGTAAGTCAAGAAACGAAGCTTTAAGAACACGGATGTAGAAGTTTGATATAGCTGGAAACGCAATTTACGCTCGTCGCCAATGTAATATATCTAAACATTATCAGAAGTCATTAATTAATCAAATTAATAACGCTATTTCAGAATCCAAAAGATAGACAGCAAGAATACGTCAAACAACATTTATTCATAATTTTATAAGACTATTGCCAAAATCAGATTTAAAACTTACAGCAAATACATGATGCCATAAATATTATCCATGTATAAAATACATATTAAAAATAAATATATTACACAACACTATTTAAGTATTGCGCGGCAGCTCAATACTTATTTATTACCAGTGTCACGTCTCAATGTTAATTTAACATAGAAAAGCCTATGGAGATGATAACTTTTTCATTTTTTCTTCCCACCTTTTTGTCCCTGATGCCACTCATTTTTTATTCTTTACTAATTCTAATAATATTATAAATTTAAAGTTTAAAAACGTTTGCCTGACGTCAGGGTCAAAACAAATGGCAAAATACCTTTGCATATGGGTGAATTATAACTCAGAGAGAAACAAGGGCCAATTTTTTTGTATATTATTCAAATATTTTTCTTAATAATTCCAAATTTCACTTTTTTCATTGAGAATCAACGGGCATTTTTAATAGAAAATGCAACATTTTTTCTTCATTGTTGCAAAAATTTCAAAAGCCGTAATAATTATTTATTTGTTTTTTAGTTGAAAGATTCCCACGTGAAAAATTTTAGTTGAAATAGTTTTTTTTTTTTTTTCCAAAAATTAAAAAGGTGAATATGGCGTCATCTATTATATATATATAATCCAAACGGAAATTTCGTTCCGAACGCCGAGATTTCGAGTTCTACCGCATGGATTTTTACGGAACTTATACCGTTAGATAGGTATCGTTCCAGGGAAGGTTTTAAGCTATAACACATCATTCTACCTAGATTGGTTATAGAATTGGTACGGAAAATTCTATTGTTTTGGACTTTGTTACTTCATATTTCCTTAAATATCTGGGCTCCTATTGGTCGTAGAGCTTAGATCTCGCGCCAAAAGTAGCTCCGATGCACCCAAGCAAACTTTTCCCCGCGATTATTTTGCCGTCTTCCGATTTCCTCTAACTCTATTAGGGGCCCGCGTAGGGCCCCTTTAAAATATTTTTCGTAGTAATTTCAGCAATTATCTTAAATTATTGGTTAAGACCGCCACCCTCCCGATTCATGTATCTACGGAAAGGTTGCATGAAGGAGTTTCGTTCAGATACGCTTTCGTTAAGAATAGAGTGCGCTCCCTGGTGGTGGAATGTGGAACTAACATAACGCGATATTGTTAAAATTAAGAAATCTAACAATGCGATCTGTTTTAAACTTTGAGATAGTTCATAACACATAATCTATTATCTATTCTATTATATATATATATAAAATCTATTATCTATTCTATTATCTATTTATATATATAAAATCCAAACGGAAATTTCGTTCCGAACGCCTAGATTTCGAGTTCTACTGCATGGATTTTTACGGAACCTATACCGTTAGATAGGTATTGTTTCAGAGAAGGTTTTAATCTATAACACATTATTCTACCTATATTAGTTTTAGAATTATGACGGAAAATTCTGTTATTTTGGGCGATAAGGTTACCATTTTATTTCTTGGCGAAGTTTTTTGTTGTTGAAAAAATTGAAATGGCTATTACACCTAGAAAAATAAAAGACAAAAAACTGTTACTAATTTTATTTAAAATCTTTAAAAAAGAAAAAAAAAGAAATCCATTTTAATGAGTGATAATATTAAAAAACGAATATATTTAATTTAAACATGAAAGGGAGTGTTCGTAATACTTAAAGTATTACTCAGTTGAAATATTGCAATTGAAATAATATTTGGCGATTAATCTTTTGCATCAGGTTAAGAAAAATGCATCTGAAAATTGATAAAATGATATCAAGGAAGTTCCCCATAAGCGCATGCTCAGCATTATTTGTAAAAAAATATAGAATATTGTTCTCATAAATATATATATATCCATAAAAAAATCGGCAGAACCTCTATTTAGCATTCCTAAAAAAATAATGAAAATTTCCTTTTTTGCGATTTAGCGCTGGATGGCAACACGATAAAATTTTGAATAATACTATGATAAATATTCTTTAAGAAAAACTTTTTCAACTCTCGATACGAAGTTAGTTTAAGTAAGTTTAACTTAAATAAATACATATTTATAACTGCAGTTTTGTCATATACATTTATATATGTAACAATGAAATTTAACGATCGTATTTATGCCGTTTACAATGAAATTTAAATGGATTAAAAGTGTTTCAAACTCAAATTAAGGTCCGATTCTGAGCATTGGCAATTTGACTTCGATATTGTTAGTGTCAGAGACAACAAAAGAGTTTTATTGCCATGGAAACAACAATTTAATATCGAAATGTTTAATGATAGCATTCTTAATTAAAATACACTTAAAACTTATCCAGCCGGTGACACCGTATAAAATTAAATAGCTCAATACAAGTAACACGCAATTTGCATATATTATATAAGCTTACAGCAAAAATAGTAAACTAATCCACAGTTTAAGTTTAAATTCATTGAGCATTAGGCATTTAATTACTTATTTAACAAGGAATTTATAAATGCATTTCAATCTCTTGCATTTGGCGAGGAAACCTATTGGTTCGCCAAAGAGCGTCGAGCGTTCGTCTGTTCGCGCCAAATACTCGAAAAAATATTTTTTTTACAGATTTTCTACTGCGATTCGACCGCTATATTTTTACCGATCTTTTTTACAGACATGAGTCATTTTATTAGCATTTCCTTTTTCAAAATATTTTGAGTATGCGTTTTAAGGAGACCTTCCTTGTGAGTAACAATTATTATTATTATTATTATTATTATTATTATTATTATTATTATGTATCTCTTACAGAAAAAACTAGCAGATGTAATTATAAAAATAATGATATTACATAAATAGCAGTTAATATTATAAAGTGGAGTCAAATATTTAAATTTTAATGCAAACGTTTGCCCTCCCCCCACCCACACACACATATTATAAATAATTTAATTTCAGATATTTAAAATATTTTTCGCGTACTTTACTACGGATACATGCTATTTTGTTTTTCCCCAAACTTATGACTTTTATAACCTCGAACTCAGATCAACAAATATTGTCCACTCTTTTTTTTTTTTTTTTTTTTTTTTTTTTTTTTTTTTTAACATATATCGCCAATTTTTCTTTTAGAAAAGTTTACTGTTTCAAATGTTAAGTACTGAAGATTATTCTTAAGAAAAGTTATGCAATTTTGCGTTATTAATACCACAAAAGAAAATATTTTGCAATAAAAATTGCTTACTGAAATACATTTTCGAGTGTCTTTTTAATTCGTCATCCCATTTTCAGTTTTTTTCTTAAGGTTTTTGATATTGGATTAATCTTCCGTAATCAGGTTACCTGCTAATTAGTGTATTTACTGAACTATTTAGATGTTTCTTTTATATTTGAAAGAGTCAAATCAGTGATCAGACAGTGACTGTCAGACAGTGATCGCGATAGTAGAAGATTACATGAAATTTGTACTTAGCTATTAGTAAATTTATGTTTTTTTCATTTTGAAGCAAACGGAGAACAGAAGATTTAGTATTATATATATTTTTATTTGCAGTTATTTTACTGTCACTAAAAAATAAATACTTGGGGGGGAAAAATTGAAATTCCAATGGTAGCTGGTGGAACAATATTTGTTGATTTATCATTTTAGCCTAGATAAGAAAAAAGTACCTGAAATACAGATAATATTGAAAATAGAAATTATTATAAAGCAAGTTCTTCTGACGCCCAATCCTATTCGCTAAACTGAGGAAAAAATCAACGATTTTAGGTTTATTTAGGCAGCAGACTGAAGAATAATGTAATTTTGAAAATAAAAGGTGTATTTATTTCTCCGTGTTATTGCACTCTTTAGAGAAATGAAAAAAGGTCTTCGGTGCATCAAAAAGATTATTTCGTTATATTATAACGTGTTAGGTTATTAAGTTTTGTATAACTGACTTTATTTGTCATTTACAAAGAGTATTTTTGGCGAAATATCTATAATTCAGACAACAGCAATTTGACTTTATTTAACCCCCCGACTGTCTTGGAAAAGGACAAAATTGTAATGTTGTTTTCTCTGCATTTTGTTTTAAATGCTAAAAAAAAATGATTCTTTGAACATTTTATAAAAAAACATAATAACGAATATGAATGCAATCCTGGGAAGTATTAATCATTGTTCAATGTATTCAAAATACATTAAATCAATAGAATTATATTACTTTAAATATTTTTTGTATTGCAGTGAAACCTGGAGCTTAGTGAACGTATTAACACGGGCTTGTCAGTGAGGGGGATGGGATGTAGTCTGACGCATAATTACGTATGTTTTACGTGTGTTAATTCTGGTAAATTTGTAACCATATAGTTTGCAAACACTTCTAATGTTTGCCGTAAAACTTAGCTGTGCACCCGATTATGGACGATTGGGAAGATTTTGATTGGATGAAAACAAGAGGTTTATTTTTCTATCATAATGAGCTATCGAGTTTTTTTTTTTTTCAGGTTAACAGTTACGTAATTGCAAGTGGTATATATATATATATATATAAAGGAAATGGTAATGAAAATGACATTATTTTAATTTTATTCAAACACTTCATTTTTAAAAATCCACTTTTATGTGATTCACATTTCTTTTAATGACAGTTAAAGACTTTTTGTGTGCAAACAATTTATTACATTTTTTTTTACCGTTTTTACTCTGCTGTAATCCGAAGATAGAAAACTGCAGTAGACCTGCTAGAAGACGTGTATTACAAAATATAATGCAACGTAGAGAGAAATTGTATTTAAGCTACCAGAACCACACATAGCACCAAGCTGAGAAGACCGGAGTTCAAGAGCTACCAAACGAAAGTGAATAATCCGAACATAAGTAATGTTCAGTGGTCACTCTCTGCAATCATTGTAATTATCTCTCCTTTTAGTAGTGTGGTGACTAGAGAACATTTTAACATTTCTGATTATCACAACGGCCGTATTTTCTTCCCAACCTCTACTTTAAATATATACTGTAAAAAGAATTTCTTCTGAATAGTCCGAATTTTGCCTAACCCATAAGATATTATAATAGCTAAATAGCGTTCGCATAGTATTCAGCAAATGCAGAAAGATTTTCCCAGTGAAGGTCCATATTAATTTAAAATACAAGGTCGAATTCATAATTTTGTTTAATCAATGATCATTTGGAAAATGGACCAGCGAAGCGGGTGTAGCCTGCTAGTAGTGCAAATAAAAAGGATATTTTCAGAATACGTTTTTGCTTCGGTCAAGTTTATATTTTAGTAAAAAGTTTCTAATGGATAGCTATTTTTACGTAGGTAGCGAACTCAGTGGGGAATCACATAACTTAAATGTTAAAATGTTTTTTTTTTTCGAGATGATAACTATTTATACCCCAAGTTAAACTTAAGTAATAATTTTCTGATGTGTTTACATCACCCTTTGGAAGAGAATAGGGTTTAAAAATTCAA
Organism: Maratus speciosus; assembly: GCA_963932465.1. Classification (NCBI taxonomy): domain Eukaryota; kingdom Metazoa; phylum Arthropoda; class Arachnida; order Araneae; family Salticidae; genus Maratus; species Maratus speciosus. Next base: position 437,680,276 of record OZ010788.1, read on the forward strand.
GTAAAACTTTTATTTTTTTATTTTTTACTCTATCACAGCTATAATATTGTTAAATATTTACATTTACATTCATAGCTTTCCTGAGTGGGAAATAGGGTATCTAAATTTAAGTGAAGTTAATTTTTTATGTTTTGATTATAGATTTTTTACGTTCAGATTGGAAGTTTTTGTCTAAACTACCGCAACGTACATTAATACAATGGTGAAACATTTTGAATTACACATTAGTAGACTGCATCCCGCATTGTGATGCAGTACCGCATACATCAAAGCCTGATGATGATACTCTGTATTAATTTTGAAATGCGTTCGTCTGAGTGCTGTAGTCATTAAAAAACTTGACATATTAAACAAAAACATAATTTGAAGAACAAATTAAAAAAAACAAAATTTATTTCCTACATTGTTTAAGCCCGAGAAGGGACAGATATTCAGTTATTTCATTCAATTATTCTACATTTAATGTTAAATTTTTGTAACAAATTAGTTAAGCCAATTGAAGATTAAAAAATAAAAATAAAATTCATACAATTTGATACTTAAAACATCCTAAAAACTTAGATTCCGTTCAAATGAAATCGAAATAAATTTTATACTTTTTTAAAAGTTTTGTATTTTGCATGCATCTTATCATTTTATGCACAATTTTCATAAACATAATACTAAATCTGCAATACAAATATTTTCAATTAAAAATGGAAGAAGTCTAAGATTTATTTCGATTTCATTTGAACGGAATCTAAGTTTTTAGGATGTTTTAAGTATCATATTGTATGAATTTTACTTTTATTTTCTAATCTTCAATTGGTTAACTAATTTGTTACAAAAATTTAACATTAAATGTAGAACTAATTGAATGAAATAACTGAATATCTGTCCCTTCTCGGGCTTAAACAATGTAGGAAATAAATTTTGTTTTTTTTAATTTGTTCTTCAAATTATGTTTTTGTTTAATTTCTTATTGCATTAAGAGTAAACGGGTTCATTTTTCGTAATCGGGTTGCACGTACCTTTAAAAATATCCATGCATGAAAATTACTTTAAAATCCATTAAAATCAGAAAATTGAGATACAATTTTGAAAAAAATTTCATTTGAAAGATCTTTTTTCTATTCGACATTGTAAAAAATGAAATTGTGTGATGTTTAGAAGTTAGAAAAATTGCAGTGAAGGCGTAATTTATGGGTTAAAATTTATGGGCACTGACATAGTGGTTGTACTTTATATATATACTATGCAAACGAGAATTTCACTAAATGCTGCGCGATTTGGTGGAATTTTTTTTTTTCGTATTGTGAGGAAAATCACACATTTTTCTCTTACATCCGGCAAAGATAACGCGCATTCTGTTATTAAAGCTCAGAGATTTTACTATGGTTTCGAGACAATAACGTCATGTTTTCTGATTGCCTTTTTAACGTTTTGTGGATGGGAATGAATGCACAAGTTTCAATTATTGTGATTGCCGTATTATTTCGTTTTAATTTATTTTACCTGGAAGGCTCCTTATAATTGACACGGGCGAAGCCTGGTAGTTCTGCTAGTTTAATATACAATTAATGATCTAAGTTGGTAGAAAGTGCTTAACTTTTGTTTCCCGATTTTTCCCAGCTTTGCAAAATTTCGCAAGAGTGTGTTGAACTTATCTTTTCTTTACACGAATTTACCCTCTCCTCATAAATATCCTTTCTTTATATTCCTATTTTCAACTGTGTTTTTTTCAAAGATGTACTTCGCTCCAGAGTTTAGATATGAGACGGTCTCAACCTGAGATTATGCGCCTGAACTTTGATTTTTATGTCAGTCTTCGGTGTTGGTCTGAAAGCGAAAATTGTATTTTTTCACAAATTAAACCTAGTAGTTGGGGGCCACTGTAATACTTACCCATCATGGATATATATAATATAAAATATGAAAATAAAACATGTGTAAACTATTAATAAAATGCATATCTAGGGATAACTAAGGTTACTGAAATTTAATAGGCTTTCTCGCATTATTACATTCTAAGTACATACCAAATTTCAAGCCTTTGTCTCAATTTCTTCGGTAGAGTGTTTAAAATCGTGGCTTGATGACGTCATATACTTTAAAAGTTCTATTACTGAATTGCGTAAAAGAAACATCCTTATAACGACAAAAATAATAATCACATTATCTAACAGTTTATGCGTCTAATTAAACGTCTCATTTGCAATTAAAATATATCTTTGAACTGAAATTTGAATGACATAAAAAGTCATGAAAAATCGATGAATGTGGAAAATATAATTACAAATATCTCTGCAGCTAATTATCTGATGGACTTCATACTTTATGCAAAATTTATGTTTTTTATTGTCTTTTATATTCACTCCTTAAAATAAACAATTTCGAAATTTTTTATATACCTTTATCACAACAAATATTTCGAGAGTCCGAAAAAAATGGTTCCGGATAATCGAGGTTAATGAAATTCAATAGGCTTCTACACACCAAATTTCAAGTCTCTGTCTCAATTTATTCGAGAGATAGAGAATTTACAGACACACACGCACACAGACAGACGGACGGCAATTTTTATTTTCTAAAAATATGTTTTTCGAAATCTCCAGTGCCTGAAACATGGAAATCCATTAAACATTTTTTCGATTTTTAAAACGATTACAAGACTTCCCTATACTACGAATGATGGGTCAGTAACAAGAATAATAACTTGTTGTGCGGGAGATAAGAATGTTGTCTAAGTTTCTTAAAGTGTTTTGCAATCTTTTAAAATTAATTTAATAGAAAATGGGATTGTTATTGTTGGGATATAAGGAGGAATAATCTATTTGATTTCTGAAGCTTTTGCACGATCAGTGTTAGTAACTCAAAGAAGCCTTAGGTTTTATATTACCTACCCTCGCTTTCTGTTTGAATTCCCTTTCCAGAACTATTGGGAATTAGATCTCCTGTTTTTCTGCCAGAATTTTACAATAGCATTTTAAAACAATACGGATTGTGACTTTTCAGACTAATGTCATTATTTCAGTATAAAAACAAATTTGCTGTTTTAAACAGCTTTTCAGCGATATGAAACTCATAAAACGTTCTCATGAGGAAGTATTTCTGATTATTTTTATGTAAGAAGAGGTTTTTAAATGAGAAAATTAATCATTAATCGATTTCAAAGTGTTATTAGCAATTTTCTACTGCGTAATTTCGGTATCGAGATTCTGATGCATAAAAAGTTTGCGGCTGGGATGGGGCTCAGATTGTTGACTCATAGCGCTGGCTTGGGCCTGAAAAATCGAAGTCATCTCTAGTTCCCATGGCTCTCTAGCTAACATGGGGTAATATCATTTCAAATTTCACTAAAAAATGACTATCGTTGTTCCCCCTTCCATAAACTTAAATTCGTAAACAAATTTATTCTGGAATTATTTTTAAATAATTACTTGAAGATTGAAATCTTGTAGACACCACATAAGATTTTTCTCTTTTAATTTCTTTTCTGATTCACTAATTTGTGCTTTAAGAGCCTACTTCACTCATGCGATAAGACCTGTTCGCTAATGCTATTCCTATGGAAGGAATTTATAAAGATATCTTGGTCGCATTTCAATATTTTTAGATGATTTTTTTTTTGCAGTGGCTAGCTGAGGTCGGTTTGCAAAAAGGCCGTTTTTTTATTTTTTCCATTTTCATTGGGGATTTTTTTCAAGAAGACGCTTTCATTTTAGGAACCGGTTCTGAAAATGAAAGTATCCTGATTAAAAATACCTGTAAACGAAATTGAAAAAGTAGAAAACGACCTGAATACAGATCGACCTCATTTAGGCACTGTAAAAAAATCATCTAAAAATATTGAAATGCGACCAAGATATCTTTATAAATTTCTTTCATAGAAATAGCATTAGTGAACGGGTCTTTTCGCGTGACTGAAGTAGGCTCTTAATACTAAACATTCTAATTTATATTTCTATCAAGACTTTTAATTTACTTTTACATTCAATTTTTATTTTTTTTCTATAAATTCACAAATTATTGTGTAAAATTATTCGATTAGGAACTTTATAGTTTAAGAAAGAAATTAAACAAAACGTGGCTATACCTTGTCTATTTATAAATAAATACGAATGAAATTTTAAATGCTGCTTATTAATACATTATTATTATTGGAAATATTTCAGCTACACGTATAAATTTTCATGAACACGGAATCTTACTTGGCTTAGAAGCCTTAATTCTTTCCCTTCTGATGTTGAATTATATTTCCCCCTGTCATATGCAATAAATCTGACGTCCATCATAACAGAAAAATGTTAGATGGTATTATTGAGTTATTTTGATTTCGAAATTTCTGTAGATTGGAGTGGTAGATTCTCGGGATATTGTTATCATTACGATAAAAAATCACGATATATATACGAATGTATTACAATAGATCGTGATAATAGGTGATATATATTACAATAATGTAATATATATCACGAATAATATTACAAATGAAAAATTTAAAAATATTACATACAGAAAATAATTTAAATATAGTATGTTTAATAAAGATTCCATTTAAAAAATTGGGAATGTACTTTATTTCATTTCTCTCTAAAATTATCAGTTTTGAAATTGTAAAATACACTATAGTTTCTTTATATAAAAAAAATACTGCGCGAAAACTGATAAATAGATGTGATTAGAAAAATCATTTTGCACAAATTTCTAATTGTATTGTTAAAAACTGCATTCCTTCTTTAAAAAAAAATGTATATATTATTATTTGCCTGATTTGACAAATGACATAATTTTTAAAAAAGGCCTAAAAAGGAATTCCTGAAAATTATTCTTTTCCGAATTTATAATTCAATTTTTTTAATTATTAAGTTACAAAGTTGAATTTCAAAGTACCTTTTCTGTTTTTTTTATTTATCCGACATACACAAGGGAAATTTAAAGAATAAGATTAACCCGAGAAAATTTATAGAAAGTAACATCAATGGCAATATTTAAAGCTATTCACATTCAAATACAATAATTTTAGAATTAAGTCAAAATAGATTTTTAAATTGATAGATGGAATATTTTGAGAAAGAGATGCGGACAAACTATATGCTTCTGTCAATACTCAGGGTTGATTTAAAAGTATTATCTCTGAAAGATTCTTTCGAAATATTTGTCTTAGCAGTTTAATAGAAAATGGGTTTAAATGATTGAGTTTCTTTTAATTTATTTATCATAAATTATTTACTTATTGTTTATACATTACTTTTTTTTTTTATTAAATTTACTATTTCCACAATCGCCTACACAACATCTTTAATTTGATGTTCTTTATCACGGCATTGGGACAGGTAATGTCCGTCATATATAAATTGTTATTATATTTTAAAAGAAAGGTATTTTACTATAATATACGGAAACACAAACATATATTTACTGTAAAACCTCTATAATAGACATTCGCGAAAAGAGGAACACTTTTTCAAACCCCAAACCATATTTGTATTTGTATATTTTTATTTCTGATAAGCGGGAGAATTCCGCATTTCGGTGTGTCCGCTATCTAGGGGTTTTACCTTTAAAAAAAATGTAGAATTCTTTTATAAAATATGCATATAATTTGAATTTTAAAATAAGATTTGGAATATTTGGAATACAATATTATGTCATCTGCTTTCCATTTCATTATTAATTTCGTAACATAAATTATTCTACTCACATTCATTTGCATGGCAGTCTGTCATGCCTCATTTGTGAAACTTGTGAGTGTTTATAGCTGGGAAACATAAGCAATTAATACCGCCATATATGTATACATGTATAATTATCTGTTTGCTATGGCATGTAAAACAAATCCCATTTCTGTGTGACTAAAATTTACCGAGTCACGATATTATAAATTTTATAAATTTTTAGCGTATGCTGATATTTTAAACGGAAAGAAAACTTTTAAATAAAATAATGGGATTTTTAAATTTTACTTGCTAGCGCATGTGTGAAATTTTTCTAGATATAAATTTATGACTCCCGAACCATAGAAAAAATTAAATTTCGCTACTTTTTCAAAAATAACTACAATGAAACCTCGTTAAAAATTTATCTATTCATACTCCATGATGATGATCTTTTAAGTGGTGTAAGGACAGAAATGAATTACATTGAAGTTAAATTGGTTATATTTCTTTTTTAATAAGCATGATATTGAAATTTAATATATGCGTTTTAACATTATTTTACTTTATTATAGAGGTAATCTTATAATACGCTTAACGAGAAAAGAAACGTAAAAAAAGAATGCAGGTCTAGATATCAACGCTATAAAATGTTTATTATGCAGCTGTTATTAAATGAAAAATTGTACAATTATTGAAATATATCAACATGCAGAGTAAAACGTATGAAAACGGAACCTGCTATATCGGAACGTTGAATTAAATGAAGGAATTTCATGGCGAAAGGAATCTATACAAATATGCCTCATAAAAAGGAAACCTCTCTCAAATGGATTTTTTTTTTCAGTACCTAGCTATTCCGTCTTTGTAAGTTTTTCTGTATCAGAAGACATGAAATAAAACAAACATTACCTAAAAAAAGTATGTCAAGGAAATCTATTTTTTCTTTCATTACATTGATCTCATTTACTTCCCAATTTCACAAATATTGCGAAATTCTCTTTTCCTTATTCAGAAGAAATTAAAGCACGTGAGGTATACTGTCTTTTGGTATTGTTATTGGGTTTTGGTTATTGGGTATTTCTGGTTTCTCTTCATTGGGTAATTGGTGTATTCTTGGTTTCTCGCCAACGAGTTAGTTGTAACTCTTACTTAATTTATTAGCACAACTTTTTGTGTCTTTTATCATTTGTATTTATCGTTTATAGAAAAGAACTAAATCGTAAGTTGAAATTGACATTTAAACTCGACCTTGCATTTTTCGAGCAAAGGCTTATCTGTGTCTTTATTAACATTATTTACTTATCTCTGTGACCATTCCTTCAAAAAACTGACATATGCGGTTTGAAGTTTAAATGTCTTAACGAGGTTTTATTGTATTTTGACGTAAATAGTTTCAATATGATGGGAAATAGTTTCAATCATCATGGGATTCATCAATCATCATCAATAAAAAAAAATCTAATCATGGGAAATAGTTTCATCATATGATGGGAATAGTTTCAATATGATGGGAAACAACATTTGGAAAATTTTGGCAATGGCAATTTCATCTGTAACAGTAACGGCTTAACAGCCATTTTTGTAGTTACTGATATTTGCGTTTTTTCTCAATGCTCGCAAAAGATGCATCTAATACTGCAAAAGGCACAAATGAACTAGCCATTATTCTTTTATTCAATATAAATACATTCAATAATTACCTCTTTTGATTGCCTGTGGTGGACATGTCATGGGTCCACGTGGTGTATGGAAGGGTGTTTTTGAGATTGTTTTATTTTTAAGAACTTAAATACCACTAGAAGTATTGTAAATAAGTATAAATATTTTTGTTTAAAAGGGTGAAAAAAAGGGAAAATAATATTTCTTATCAAATGTAAAGATGAATGTAAATACTTAAAATTTTTTCAAATAGTACGCAAATTCCAAAACATATAAATCATAATCGTAATATATTTCTAGGCTCGCCCTGAAACAATAGGGTAGCCAATTGTGATTGGTAAAGAATCGCCATCTTAAATAATAATAAATTTTCACAGGCGGTCCGGGGACACGGCACTTGCCTCTTGTGCTCTCTTCGGCGTGTCAGGCGGGTCGTTCTGAAGTCTTCTTTCCCGGAGACTGAGGTTCTGGGCTTGTTTCCGCAGGTAGTAAAACTTTTCCCTGCCCTGGGCTTGGGGGTTACACCTAACCATAAGCCAAAAGCGGGTTCTCAGGGTGGGTGCTTACTTACTTACTTTATTTATTGTAGTTAAATTGGTTATATTCATTATATTCATTTTTAATGAGCACGATATTGAAATTTAATATATGATGCGATTTAACATTAATTTACTTTATAATAGAGGTAATTTTCTTTTACGCTAAACAAAAAATGAAGCACAAAAAATAAAAAAAATAAAATATGACCAGATATCAACGATATAAAATACTTACGCTTAATAGAGGTAATTTTCTTTTACGCTAAACAAAAAATGAAGCACAAAAAATAAAAAAAAGAAAATATGACCAGATATCAACGATATAAAATACTTACGCTAATTGCTGTTTTCGTGTTTGAAATACGAAAAAAGAAGCATAAAAAACGGAAAAGAAAAAGAAAATATGACCAGATATCAACGCTATAAAATACTTATTATACAGCTGTTATTAAATGGAAAATCGTACAATTATTGAAATATATCATAATGTATAGTGAAACGTATGTGTACGGAACCAGCCTATATCGGAATGTGGCTTTAAAGGAAAAAAAAAGAAAATAAATTAAAACTGGTGTGAATGAATAAGAACAAAAAATCTTCTCAAAACACCATTAAAATTTTTTAATTCCGCTACGCCTTTCGAAAGATCTGAGTCTTTCTTCGTCAGGAGCAAAGAAGACGTGCTTCTACTATGAAAGCAGCAGCAAGACTGAGCAGCGTACCCTACAAACAAAGTTTGTTTTATATAATACTGCAGATTATCAATAAAAAATATTAACAAATGCATTTCGAAAATGTGAAAATTGTTTCAAAAAGTGCATATTTAATTTTTTTTTCCGCTTAAAACTATTAATTATTTAAAATTTCGTTGGATACACAGTCTTAGGGTTAAAGACCAAAGCACCATAAGCACTCAAAATAATTGCCATTAATATTCAGAAATGATTTTTTAAAGTAATATTTCTTTTTCAAAAATTATTTCTGCATTATGTTGTTGCATATTTAAGAGGATTATTCCAGGATTTTGCTTTCATCTTAATACTTAATACATTACTTTTTTTGAACAGTAGATTTCTTTTGACATAAAAGTACAATATTCAGATCAATTTTCGAAAGTTTGGCATACATTTGGCAAATACATAATTAAACAACGTACTCAAATGCAAACAGAAAGAAACTTGATTAATTAATGAATATAGAAAACCTATACTACAGAGTTAATTTTTAATAACCTGTGCAAATAATTGATCTTTTGTTCTTAAGAAGAAGGTTTAGTTTGAGATTTTATCCGATTTTTCAAACAATGAAAGATATATTAATTAATAAAGCAGAATTCCTTTTAATTCTCCGGAGAATCCATCATAAAATTATTAGTACATTTACACCAGTTTTATTAATTATTGCTAGGTTTTGTTTATATCACATTTAATTTTTCAGTTTAGGCTCTGAAGGGTGTATCAGACGATTTATTGTAATTACTTTTGTAAGTTAAAGTGTTATTTTCTATTTAATCATAAATTTTACAGGAGCAAAAACTAAAATTAAATAAAAATTAAAATAGATGTATCACTTAACCAGTAATATTTTTTAATAAATCATAATTTTAAAATCATCTCTTGACTTTCTACAGAAGTTTTAATCTTAATAAATATAATTTTTTTCCAAATATCGTACTTGCCGTAATATTTTCAATGCGAAACATTGAAAGAAAATCAATTTTCCATAATTCTCAAATAAATGCAGGTATATGTTAAATATAGTTTCTTAAGGAAAATCTAAAAACAAATTTGTCCTGGAGTTTTTTAGAGACTGCTGAATATCTCTGACAGTTTTTAGAGGAAGAAATATTGATTTGTTTGCTTTGGTGGGAAAAAATGCAAAAATTCTTTACTGCAGTCAAGATCCCCTGTCTAAAACCTCGAAATAGAATTTCCAATTTAAAATATCTTTTTCCCCATTTTCCTCCTGAAACTTTTTCTGGTATAAAATTCTTTGACTTTCAAAAGTTTGATTAGATCATTTACACTTCATGTTCAGTTCATAACAGAAGTCATTAAACAAAATGTTAAACGTAAAACTTCTGATTAATGTCATCTACACAAAATAATTTAAAGAGTAAATGATAAGATCAATTTTTTGGAAAAAATATTTTGTTTAATCCTCTTATGCAGAGAAGAAATAAGACGAAAATATCAAGTTCCTGGAAATTTTCTTAACGTGGCATTTTTAAATGTTAGGTTCGCTAAGAATTTTAAAATTGATAATTTTTGTGTAAAATTAACAGACATCTTTCTGTTATTTTTCTAATTTACAATTTTTGTTTTAACCACTTATTTTATAACAAAAGAATAATACTGCAGGGGTTGAAAAAAAATATATTAAAATTCGGTAAGGTAGTTAAATTAGAGAATAAAATCATATCAACAAAAGTATCGTTCTAATAGAATATGACACTGTAAATGAACAAGTAAATTACTACTCTTTTCATTTGATAGAAGAGGATATTAACAGAGCATAATAGAAATACACTAACGGACAAGGGTTAGAGGCTGCCAGTGAGGACTACTTTTTTACATATCACTGTTTCTACAGAATAATAATTTTTCTCAAAGATTAGTAGTAATCTAACACGAAAGTGATTTGATTAAAATAGTGCTAGACAAAATATAAAACAATCGTGGCCTATGGCAGTTATAGGCATAGGTACGGATTGTTTTTTGTCTGATGTGATCAGGTATTATCGTGTAAAAAAAGGAAATTTGGACTAATGACACCTCGGAAGGGAAACGCACGGGTTAGGATAGTAGTAGTTGAATTTTCTGGTAGTAGCATTTTCCAGAGACGATATGACAGTAAAAAATAGTAGGCTCAGTTTTACCATTAAACATATCATTTCAACCCACGCGAGACTCCGGGACTGCCGAAAAAGTGTTTTTTCTTCATGACACTTGGCAGTCTACACGTTCTTCTATACGGTATGACGTGCAGAACCACATGTTACACTAACGAATCTTGCGTATAAATAAAACGTGGGTATATTATTCATCGGTTTAATCTCCACCCTTTCCTCACCAATGCAAATGCCGCCATGGAAGTGCGAGAGCCAATCATATGCCTCTTTAAGGGGGAAACGGTCAAATAATCCATCTTTATTAAGACCCCCAGTCTACGACAGTCCATGGTACTTGACCTCCTGTTGTCTCCTTTAGTGGCAGATCAATTGTCTCAGGATTGGTAGATATCTCATTTTACTTGCAAAACGACATAATCACCACCTGTTGGTATTATAATTTTTTGACGACCGCTTAATTTTTTTAATCGCTTCAAACAGGATCTCCATGCCCTGTAAGAAAACAATTACACTGCTGGCCATTAAAATTGCAACACCATGAAAGAAAGAAAATACAAAAAAGTTATTTATTGCACGTAAACAGTATGGCGTGAAAACAAAATTATTTGTAAGCAGTTTGGGGGTTTACAGGTGTGCAAAATTACTAGAAAAAGCTGCCTCATCTGGCAGCTAAAATGGCCCTTATCCGGTTAGGTATGGGGTCGAACTGGGCTTGGATGACAGAAACGGGCAACTCATTCAATGCTGCTTCATGTCTGTGCCACACTTCATCAACTGTATTAGCTGGAGAGGGGTGGCGAGCCAGTCTCTCAGCAATCTACGATCTATATATTTTCAATGGGTGACAGATCTGGAGACCGTGCAGGACAGGGTGAGAATTAAATATCATGTGTATCGAGGAAGGGCAGAAAACGACGTGCAAAACGTGTGAACTTGCGTTATCTTGGCGTTTTGTTGGTGTTTGGCATGTCTGAAAGACAGGGCACAAACACTGGACGTAAAATATCAGAAATGTACCAATCTACGTTGAAATTAGCGTTGATCCGAATTAGAGATGTGCGTGTCGTGTACCCAATGGCTGCCCAAATCATCACACCAGGTGCAGGGCTCCTATGCCAATATCGAATGCAAGCAGGAAATAAACGTTCTCTTCGTAGCCTCCAGACACGTATACGACAGTCAGAATATTGCACGCAGAACCGGAACTCGTCTGAAAAGACGACATTGTGCCACTCCTGTATCCAGCTTTGTCGTTTGGTGCACCAGAGTCACCGTCTCTCTGTAGGTTGCATTGTCAAGGGAAGCCGCGCTAATGGTCGCCATGCTGATAGACCACGCTGCTGCAAACGTCGTCGCACTGTACGAGTGGATACTGGGTACGCTGCAAACATGCTCATTTCCTGACTAATGGTCCGTGATGTGGTTGTATTATTTTGCAGTGTCGACCTCACAATATGTCTTTCATCTCGGGCCTTAGTCATTGTAAGTCATCAGATCCTGCATGCTGTTCAGTATGACCCCCAGAAACCCATTGATTCCATATTCACATGACAGTGGGTGGATTTCGACCATTGAGACGGGTGATATCACGGAACGATAATCTACACTCTCGAAAGTCAACGATCTTACCTCCATAGAATTCCGACACTTGCTGGCCGGCATTTCTTATTACTGTTTGAGGCATAAAGCGATATTCAGAGCAAACGCCGACCTAACAAAGCGCGCGCTTTTCGAATGAGAAATCCACTACGCAACTCTTCTGTTATGCAGTGCTTCAGATGTCGTTTTTCCCGCATGCATAAATGCGCTGAAATACTAATCGTTTGCATATTCTAACCTCTTCTTTCTTTCATGTGATTTTGACTCTCGTGAGATCATTCCTTCCTGCTGTTGCAATTTTAATAGACAGCAGTGTATAAACTATTTTTACATTTTATCATATAAAATCTTATTCTCTTTCAAAAAGTTTTGAATGGTTACAGAAATGCGTGCAGAACTAAATGATTTTCTTTTTTATGCTCAAAGTAATAACACTGTAAACTGAAATGTCTGAAACGGATACTGAGGTCCATATATAAAAGAAGATATGTCTTCCTATTTCACAACATGATTCCCAGTGGTCAGTGCGGAAGAATACTGTGACAATAGTTTTAGTACGGATTCATGGCAAATAATGCTGTTTATCGCATATTAATTTACATAACTTATTTAGAAAGGCATGAATTGGGATAATAGTAAATAAGAACACTAATATCTAACATTGATAACGCGGACTGTTTTATACTTTTGCCTTGCATGCTGCATTTGCTTATAAGATACTGACCGCCGACTAAGAACTTCTGTTATATGTGGAGCTCAGTGAAAACGAATGATTAAAAAAAGAGAGACACTTTAAAATGTTTTTTTTTCAGTCACTTTGCGCATATGAATCTCCGATACTTGAAATGTCAGAATTGCCGCCATTTTTGAAGGCTCATTTGTCGGCAACAGATAGCGAGAGAGCAATTTCTGATTGCTTTTTTTAAAAGCGTTATACACCGGTATGTTCAACCACATGCAATCCTTCTTGATAAACGGTAAAATATTTGTCTAAAGCAGAGATGGGTTTCTTCCTGAAGTTTCACCTGATTAAAGCATGGTAAAAATGGGCAAACTGGGTATGACCCTACAGCCCATTCCAGGTTTTAGAATTCCAAATTTTGTATGAAATTTTTGTAAAGCTGATTTTTTAAATTAATTAGCATTGCGATTATTATAATCAATATTTTGAACTTTTACAGCAGGACAAGTTTAAAAACAAAAAACATATTTAGATAAATACATTTAAAATAATAATAACTATTCAAATCTCATATTTTAAATTGAAAAAATATAAATAGAGGAAAAATTAGAACATTGGAACCCAAGGATACATAAACTACTCTACAAAAGAATTGATTTAAGTTTAATTTAAACAAACGTTATTTCTCTAGGATGGATTATTTAATTTCTGTATTTCAGAATTTACGAATTATAATTTTAAAATATTAATTATATAATTAAAATTTGATAAAGCATTCATATTCTAAGAATTTACTCATAAATAAAAAACGTCTACATATTAAGGATTGACATTAAGCCGCACAGGTGTCAATTATGAATTTTGATTACCACTATATCCGAATAGAAATTTTCGCCTTATTTAATCTCATATTTCTGTGATTCCTTCGTCGGCATTGGAATATATCTTGGTATTGCCACTGACTAATACTTTTTTTTTTTTTTTTAAATAATAAACCACATATTTTCAATGTGTTTTGAAAGTTAACGGATAAATAAACCTATGACATTTTTGTTTACACATGAGAGCATTTGCATGAAAAAAGTACATTTTGAAAATAATTGGACATGTAGTTTTTTAAATGTGTTTACAAATGCACGTCACTTAATATTTTCCAACATTAATTTTCTTGATGATATATGTAGTGATGTGTGCAAAGTTGCACATCTCATTGTTTTTATTCAATTCCTACTATTAGTTCACACTCTCCCTACATTTATTTATTTATATATATTGTTTAAATTTTCAGTCATTAATAAAATACGTATTATTCATCCTATCAAGTTGAAATAGATTTTTTAAAATTTGTACTGGATGACAATTGATGTTAAAACATATTTTTCAAATATTAATTCATTGATTAAATTTTAATTAATTAATTTTAGATTTATATGGGAGACAAAATGGCGGCCATTGGTTATTGAACAGCGTTTAAAGCATCTTCATATCTATAAGGGGGTTACCATAGGGGAGACACTGTTATGTTGCCAAATGCCGCCAAGTTTATCGCCAACTTGGCGATATATCGCCAAATTTGGCGACCAAAATGAGTCGCTAAAAGAGACGCCAACTTGGAGATATCTCTAATATTTCGACAAATTCCCATAGACTTCCATTGTAAACCTACTTGCTTTAGAAAATCAAGAAATTGAGATATTTTAATGCAACAAAAACTAATATTACCTTAAGGGAATATATTGAATTTTTCTTTGATGACCTAAGTAGGAATTGACTTTAAAAAGAAAATTTTTATATTTCTTGTTTTTATTGTAATAATATCTATGTCTCGCAATTGTTTATGCAATTATAGAACATAGTGCAATTTCTGTCAATCTATATATAGATGACACATTTTATTGGTTTTAGAGATTACATCAGCAAATTGAATTTGCATACACAGTGAATTTCACAATAAGTGCATAATCGCTTAAATCAATTACTTGTTACGGGTATAAATAGCATTTAGTTTCTATCAAGTATGGGAATTGATATTCAGTAGTATTTTAAATATCTTTTATTTGTAAAAGTGTTATTTGGTCACTTTTGTATTAATTACTTATATATTTTGCCTTATACATTATCACTATTATAACTCGTCTCGAACGAAGCATATGCGCTCTCGGCTTGATGCTGATTAAAATGTTGTTGAAATGATTTTTGTTGGGTTTTGTGAAAAAAAGAAATCCTTTCAATAAAACAGAGCTCTGATACAAACATCTATGACGATATGACTGCTAGACTAGCAACAACATTTTTCTAATCATTTCAAAGTCCAATATTTACTTTAAAACAAGCTGAAAAGTAAATTCATTCTAGAAAAAAGTGATTGTGTGTGCACTTTATTGAGAGTTAATGGCATTTGTAAGGACTATTCAAAACTTTGGTTGGAGATTTATCTTGATAACAAGCAAAATGCAAATCTTTAGACTCTTAAAACAAACCTGCTCAAACAAAATAGGTAGCCACACTTTTTAGAGAACACAATGCGTGCATGCTTAATGTTATAAAAATATACTTTTTTCTTTGGATCTTACAAGGAGAGGGCCAACCTTGTTAATCACAGATTTTAAATATTTTAATATGTGTTGTAGGGTAGAGACCCCTTAGTGTCAGGTTCAACGGATTTTATCCAACGCTGCTTAGTTCTTGAGAAACCGGGGGGTCTAATATTAGTACACAAGTTAAATACTTACTTTGCAACCAAAGTGCTGGGTTAGTCGTAGCTCAGTTGGCATGGCGTTTGTCGGCTGATCCGCGAGACCTTGTTCGATACCTGAATACGCTACATTTGTTTTTCTCATTTTTAGATAAAATAGCATCAGATAAAATATAGTCATTCTACTCAAATTAACTAATTACTCAGAAAACAGCACATAAAGGAAAAATCATGTGTAAAGCTTAGATTATGACTCACTTTCCAACACTTCCAGAATATTTTAACCAAACTTCAGTATTTAAAAAGATAAATACGATTCCGAAACATTTTAGGAAATGCATAACACATTTCAGAAAAGAAAAATCAGCAGTTACTGTCTATAGTCGGAAAAGCATTCCATTTGTGAAGTTTTGTAAATGATCTATAGATTTGTATATATTTCTAAAAAGAAAATTAGTTCAGTACGAAAACGCATAAAACAGTTTAAAGTTCACCTGCAACGATTTTTGCCAACTGAACGGAAATATACTCGAATTTCGCACTCAACTTATCATCCATAGGCAGCCATCTCCAAAAGTGCGCTTTTCACTGATTGGTTCGTTTCCGTGGTACGTCAGTATTTTTCTTCCTTCGCGAGTTTAACAAAAAGACAATACACATAATTCGGGGCTCACATTTCTGTTTTGTTTCAAGTGCTAAAGAAAATGTCATCTGATGTCTATTAGACTCGTAGTTTTCTAAATTGATCCTTAAGATCTTACAGCATGACATAGAGAATCATGCCAAAGCCTGAAGGCTTTAGGGATTTTTCATTACAATGTGACAGTTGTTTAAGTTTTTATGTCTGATGAATAAACGTCTTCGAACGACAAACTAACTTCGTTTTCTTTTATGGAGAAATAACCGGATTCTTGAATCCCGTTGTCTAGTTACACTTATGCCGTGACCGTATGAATTAGTAATATGACTGCAAACAACCACCATGTGTTCTAACTCAGAGCTATACCCTGATACATCGAAATATTCATCGCATAGTAAAATAAATTAACATCCTAAGCGACGATATCACACCTCCAATGTTGGATCTAATATTAGCTGTTAACAACAATCTTCCCGGAAGTCGAGTGGATTTGTCGACTGCAATAGCAAACGTCACATATATACACTGTAAAAAAAAACAAAAAAAAACAAAAAAAAACTGTAATTCTACAGATGTAAAGTTACAGAAATCCGTATGCTTACTAAAATTTTATCTGTACACTGTACAAAAAAAGATGTAAATCTACGAAATTAGTTTTTGTAAAGCTACAGAAATCTGTAGCTTTACAAAATAATCTACTAAAATTAGAGTAATCATACTAAAATTTTATTTGTAACTCGGCTTGCAGTTACATAAAATGTTCTAGGCACCCCAGTTTCATAAAGAATTCTAAGTAGCCTTAAATATTTTTTGATTTACGGAGCAAAAGAGTATCTGTTACATGAATTTTTGCTGTTGCCGTTACATAAAAAGTTCTACGAATCCCAGTTTCCTAGAAATATTTTTGTAACTTTACAGACATTTTTACAGTGTATAACCCTTTTTATAGACACTATAACTTTCATAATTCTGCAAAAATCTCTTCCAAACTGATACATAAAACCAAGGGGTAAAAAAATCACTGTGAAGTTCGTTGATGGGCAAAATCAGACGAAGGGGTGGGAATGGGAACGATTTTTTGTGAAAACAGAAAAAACTCCATATTTTCTTAATTGAGATATATATAAAACCATTTTAAAGTTATTATTTCTTCCAGGAAAACAGTCAAAATTTTATGTATGACAGTTTTTTGGTTTCGCTAAAATGGCCTAAAGGGGTAAAAATTATAGGGTTTTAAAAAGAAAAAACTTCCTCAATTCTCAAGATATCAAATCAATTTAAAATTATTGTAAATTGTCTTATTATTATCTACAACTTTTAGATTGACAAGTTTTTGACGGGACCAACTGTTACAGGAAAAAATAGTAATAATACATAAATAAATAAATAAATAAAATAAAAATAAAAAGTAGAGGGGGGGGGGGGTTGTAAAAGTAAAACATCACATTAATATGATTCTGAAAAAACCAACACTTACAGAAAAATGAAATTAAAACCTCATCTAAAGCGATGAGATAAAAATGTTAAACTGGCTTTATCTCTAATCTTGATTTAGGTTTTGCTGGTGAAATTAGTACTTGACATCGAAATCTACGTGTGCCTGTAGGCCAAGCCGGCAGGGATTTTTTTTTAATTGTATGCCGGTGGCAGGACATAGTATTATGGAAATTCCGCCTATCTGTCCCTTTGTTATCCAATCTATCCTGCTGTTACATTAAGCCGAATAGTCGGAAGGTAATCTGTAATATTGGTATAATTTATATAATTATTTTAAATATGAACAAAAACAACTATATTTTATTTAAAACCGATTGGGAAAATATCTAATAATAAGTAGTGTGAAGTATAAATTCTATAAGTGCATTGTATGCATAGTAAACATATTTCATAGCTTACGATAAAGAAATGGTTCAAGATTCTTCTAAAGATATATTTTAAATACCATACCCAATTACCAAGTAATCGTTAAAAAAGGAGTAGTTTTACAAATTAAAATTTGAATTCTCTTGTTATGTTAATTTTTTATTTATTTGTAAAACTTTGAATGTGAGATATTAATTATTCAGGATCATTAGCTTTAGCAACTTGCAAGGTCAAATAAACACTGCTTCGTGTAATAAATGGTATTTATTAAAAGCATTTAAGTAAATACTGCACAGAAATAAGTCACATTTCATTAAACAAAACTTTAGGTGGAAATATATCTGTATAATTTCGTGAATCCTCTCTGATGTGGGGAGGTCTGACTGAACTTACATTGTTATGGATATAAATGTTTGGAAAATTATTTAGAGGCTTTTCAGAATTACGATGCTGTAAAAAGATAGAATACATAATAAGCTATTTATATGAGGAACACGAGATTATACTGAATGCCAAACACAAATTACAAGTGTTTTAGTAAAAGTGATTAAATAACTCCTATCTCTATTATATACTCTTCTTATTGGCCTTGATTTCAGTTCGATCGGAATTCAAAATTAAAGAGAATCACCTCAATGAAGAAGACTGTTCCAATTTTATGGATTAAAATACAAATGATCGTTTAAACATGGTGTTCTTTTTACCGGGGAAATCGTTCCCCTTTTCTTAGAATAAAACCTTTAACTATGGAACAGGAGAAGAAATATATAGAAATACCAAACACTGGTTTTTCTCATCGCCTTCTGTATCCTTTATATCATAACTTCATACCACAATCATCATTTTTTATTTACAAATTCATATTTTATTTTTTATTTATTACTTCCTTATAATATCTCATAATATCAGTAATAAATATATTTCTAAAACTTAACTTACCTTTTACTTCATTTCGTGACTTTATCTATCTGTTTTACATGCTTCACTAATCCTTTAACGTCGATAGCTATTCCTATCATTTTCCTCTCACGGACTTCTTTGCTTTGCAGCCTACATCGGCAAAACCAGTGTTGGGTATGAGTGCGTTCATTGAACGAAAGTTCACGAACTTAGTTCATTTTCTGTGAACTTTGAGTTAAACTTGACTCACTTTTTTAAAAACGAACGTGAACTGAACGACAACTCAAAAAATCCGTGAGTTTGAACGAAATTTACAACTCAAACTCAATTTTTTTCATAACTTATTTTTAAAATTTTCCAGCCGTTAAGAACACGTTTTTCCGATTCAAATTCCATTTAGAGGCCTAAACGGACTCGGGACGGGTTGAGTCTGATCTTCAGTTTTTCTGGGTTGTACCCGGGCCGGGCCGAACCGGATTTATTTCTTGGCCTGTTCTTTATTCTTCCTAGAAGTCTACACCGACAGAAATTTTCTGGCCCGGTCGCCCCTGCTTGTATGAAAATTATTGCCCCGTACCAGTCTGACTCATGCAAAAATCTGTTTAAGGGTGTTCTCAAATCCAAAGGGGCAACTTTCTGACATAAGTTTTAATTTATTTTTGTTCGATAATGCATGAAACTAGCTGGTGGTGTTGTTCA
The DNA here is from genome assembly GCA_963932465.1 of Maratus speciosus. Taxonomy (NCBI): domain Eukaryota; kingdom Metazoa; phylum Arthropoda; class Arachnida; order Araneae; family Salticidae; genus Maratus; species Maratus speciosus. The sequence continues at coordinate 437,700,042 of OZ010788.1, forward strand.
GAAACTGTGTAATTGAGCTGTTTTTTTTTTCTCCTTTTTTTGCAAACGCAATAGATCTTTCAGAAAATAGCGTCAAAGTGGGCGTTTTGAACCGAATTTCTGCGCGAAGGAAGAAAGAGTACTCAAGAGCGGCCAAAAAACGTGTTTGTCACGTGATCAAAAACGCTTATAACTCAATAGGTAATTGATTGATAAAAAAATGAAAAAAACAGTTCTATTCCAAATCGTTTCCATGGCCAGGCTTTCCAGTTTTATATACCTTTCCGTTAAAATATGAATTTGTAAATGTGTCAAAACGTTTTGCACTTGTTGAGCAGAACAGTTAAGAACAGCCTTAAGGAACAACCTACCTTGGGTTAACAATTTTTTCCGAAAATACATATATTTTTAAATTACCATTATTCTACAATTAACATTCTCTTTAAAGAATAGTAGCACATATACATTTCTAGAGGTGGGGATACAGTACTGTAAAACATGTTATAAGAATCTGTGTATGATGAGTTCCTGTTTTAAACGGAAAAATTTCTTTATCGGTGGATCTGGATCTTCAAATTGGATATATAATCCGTTTGAAAATAAATAATACATTTGCAAGAGACCGCAGACCTGGGGAAAAGGGAACTTAACTATAACGATTGTTTCCCTCTCATATGTGATTCCGTCTTAGAAGGTTTTTCGATATAGAATTTTTCAGCTTTTTAAGTCTTCAAGCCGTGTAATTGGATTAATGGTATTGATAATAATTTAGATATTTACATACAAGTAGATATCCATTAAAAAATCAATATAGTTTACAATGGGATAAATAGAAAGAAATGTAGTAGAATGTGTACGTCCCATAAGAATTATTCTAGAGCAGTGGTTCCTAACCTTTTATTGGCCACGCCCCACCGAAGCATCTGTTAAGTCGCGATTGCCCCCCTCCGTTTTCCCCCACACAAATTCTGTAATATATCTTATCATTTTAAAATGAAGTCTATTAACCTGAAGAAAGCCTAAAGGAGCCTTAACAATTATTCATTTCGCATTTTTTTATCTTATCAAATTATGAATTTTTTATCATAAATGTGTTTTTAACAAAATTCTACAAATGAGGCGATACATCTTCACTTTTATGCACAAAAGAGTTTTGTTTTGCCTTTCCAACTTACCTAAATATTTAACAAAAGTGTTATACGGTCCGCATTTTTATCTTCACAAAATGCTGGAGAGACTCACATTTAGCATTAAAATTGATAACAAAAAACGTACAATTTTTTCTATGAATAACAAAATACACAAGAAGCATTAAGATTTATAAAGTTTATAGTACCACGTTTAGATATTCCAAATATTTTTTTCGTTTAAATAGGTTCAAAACAGTAAAATTTAGATATACTTTTAAGTAGTTTTATGTATAAAAGTTTCTCCATGTTGCATACAGCAGAGTAAATAGATATACAAAGCTCATTTCATAAATAATCGAAAAAGTTGAGAAAATTGTAAATTAGATCATTAACCCCCCCCCAAAAATTAAATATTTAAAAGGGTTTAAAAATTGTTATAAAGTTTGTTCATGTGGGTGTTCATTCTGGTGTTAGTTTTATTTTAAGCTTTTGATTCGGAACACCTTGGAAAAAAAAATTATTATTATTAATTTTGAATACATAACTTTTATTTTTACTCTTAAAGATTACTTTCCCAAAAAATCTCGCAGCGAATGGGTGAGTTACAAAGTTGAAATTGCCCCCCGGTGAGGCGCACGCCCCAAGTTGGGAACCACTGTTCTAGAGTGAAGTCAACCTACAGAAAGGAAATCAGAGTAACACTGTCCCGAAAAAAAAATGCAACCCGATCCGATGCAAGACGCTATTCAACGATCCCAAAGTGTCTGCTATTCGGGATTTTACTTATTAGAGAATATATTAGTGTTTGCTCTAGGCCATTTTTGTAGGGTGCAGCGCTTTGTCCTTTTTAAAATCGGAAAAATGCGACCTTCTTTTTTTAAAAATAATGAAATCCCTGCCGAGATGCTCCAAGCAATCGCCCATGAGTCTTTCTTTCCTGTACCACGAATTTTGCGAATCCCCACCAGGGCCGAAACTAGAGGGGGGGGGGGAGCAGAAGGGGCATGTGCCCCAGGCGTCAAAACGGAAAACGAACAGGGCACCAAATGAAGATTGGTTTTTGAGTTCTTAAGAACCTACACTAGTCACTCGAAGAAACTCGCTCGCTAATGTTAAATCTATGGGAGCGTTCTTTTCAAATTTCTGGCTTGCATTTTAATATTTTTAAATGATTTTTTTTCTTAGGATAGCTGAAGTTGATCGTTAATGTTGTTACTTTGTATGTATTCGGTTTTGGTTACAGTTTTTTTTTCTTTATGAGGCTACTTTCACTTTCGGAACCGGTTCTAAAAGTGAAAGTAACTTTATATAAAAAAAAGCAGCGACCGAAATCGAAAAGGTAAACACGAATCCGGTTAAGGATCAATTTCAGCTATCCGAAACAGAAAAATCATTTAAAAATATTAAAATGCAAGCGAGAAATTTGAAAAGAACGCTCCCATAGGTTTAACATTAGCTTGCGAGTTTGGATTCTTCACGTGACTAATGTAGTCTTTTAAGACAATGTGATTCATATCACTGTGACTTTAAACGCCTCATTTGTACTAACTACAACTACCGTAAAATCTGTGAAAATGAAATCTGTCTATTACGGAACCCTGTCTTAAATGAAAAAAATACATGTTCCCAACAGAAAAAATACCAACAATTATACCTGCTAAGATCGAAAACTGTATAAAGCGAAATTTTTTTAAAGTTCCTTTGGATTTCGTTTTCAAGGTTTTAATGTATCAATATTTGACAAAGTTGATTACGTAATTCCGTATTACGTACTTTTCCATTACATATTTTAAATTTTAAAACAAGTCGGCTATTAGAAACTTACTAAAATTCTCTTTGTAAATTTACTTTGCGGAGGCGGGAGGGGGGGTGGGGGTGGGCTAAAATCTATGTTTGCCCCGGGTACAGAAAAGGCTAGTTTCATCACTGAACCCCGTTTCCTATTTATTTCCATCAATTTGTCATAGCTTCTAGTTAAATTAATTACGTATATTTCCCACCCACCCCCCTTTTCCGCCTGGTGGGTGGTTCTGTATAACCCAAAATGTAATATATTTATCGAGAATTTAAAAATGCTATTGAATTACAAATCACTTCTAAAACAATGCCTGAAAATTTCGTGTTTTTATGTTTAAAAAGGCGTCTATGGATATGTCAAAAAGTTTCGCATTGGCAAGCATAGAAAGTTATTTTGTTTTCTTTTTATTGTTTTCATTTCTCTCTCTCTCCCTCTCTCTCTCTCTCTCTCTCTCTCTCTCTCTCTCTCTCTATGTTATTTTTTCACTTACATCTTCTACAGGAAAAGAATGATTTTTTTTTAAATGTATAAAGTTCTTAAAATTTTTGGCTACAACAAAAGTTAGATCTAACATTGTTTTATATAATTTACTGCTGTCTGTTTCAAATATCCTTGAAAAAATTTTCAAAACAGAGCAATTATGTAATTAAAAAGGAAATTTAAAAAATAAATGAGATAAAATGAAAAAAATATATATATCTATTAAAAACACTGATTCAATAAATTGAAAAGAAAAATTCTGCACATTATAATTCTTATTTTTGTTACAATCTTTTCCTTTTAGCGAACATCTGGGTATTTTTCGAATGTCTTTTAAAAACGGAAGAAAAGTGCAATGGGGGGATGACTTTCACTTACATTTGTCAACGTCTTGTTAAATGTTTTGTACAAAGCAGGGCTCGCTTTTGTACTTTCTTATCAGCGAATTCACCATAGGTGGTCGAGGCCGATCAAGGCTATTATCTAGGAGGCCCTAAGCTAAATGGTTATATGTGGTTAGCGGCGGTCAGTTCCATGAATTTGCGTGTGTGAAACAATTTCTCATGTTCTTATATCTGTAAACAAGTCTTGATAAAAATAAGAATTTTTATTGATTTTGTTTACTATATTTTTTTACTTAGCAACAAAATGTCTTTGTTTGGGGAGGGGTATTGTTAACACATGCTGTGGATGGCTCCACAGAATAAATAATTATTACTGTGTTTTATCACAGAACAATTGAAAAAAACTTTCTATTTCTATTCCTATTATTATCTTTAATGAAATAATATAAATGAGCATATGAATATGAAATAATATATAATGTATAATTTTAGAATATAATTTCCAAATTATTTCCTTTTCAATAATTCGATTAATAATATTTAAAAATATCATATATGAAGTACTTTTTTTATATCGTTTTACATACGTAATATAACTAAGTATGCTTAAATTATAATATTTATAGGATTTTTTTAAAAAGAAGTTATTGTTATTTCGGAACTTGACTAATGTAATCTGAGTATCATTTTTAACCCAAATTTTACTAGGTCCTTAACCCTCTCGGCACCGATTTTTTTTTCCAATTTTGGGAAAAATTACTTTTACGCTAACAAAATTAAAAGTAACTATCGAAATCACAGAAGATACAGTTTACTGAAATTTAACGAATGTGTTCTTTACAGAAACCTAACGAATGTAGTTATGTTGCGTGTTTTTCATATAAAAATAGTCTAAGGAAGAATATTTTAAGACGTTTGGAAAATGTCGTATTACAACCAGATTAAACAAACATAAATAAAAAAAATTAGTAGTATTTTTTATCTTTTATCACAAATTACTAATTCGGAAAATGAGTCCCTATTTTAAATTTAAAGAGTGAAACATATGTTTGAATTAAAAGAAACGCCAACGGTTTACTAATAATTAATAAAACTTTTATTATTATTATTATTATTAAATGTTGAAACATAAGTAAAGTAATAATAGTAAATGTATCGACATATGCTATCACTATTAGGTACTGAAATTAACAAAAATATTTTCTTTCTTTCAAATATTGGAATTCGAAGTAGGAGCCTCATTTGAGGCTCAGGGTGACGAGAGGCTTAATAGGATGTAACGAATAGTGATTTGGAAATGAATATTCTGTCAAATTTCAGGCCAAACATCAAAATTTTAGTTTAAATATACATTTTTTTAAAATTAAATAACAGAAATAAAACTAAACACGCATTAAAATTAATTTTAAAAAAACTTTATAAATTGTAAAAGGTTGATCTACTTTGTTATTATTAGAAACACGATGCTAGTAGTAAAACATGGATTTTGACGAATCTAAATTACTAATAGCATAATTTTAACTGTAGGTACTAGTAATTCATATATATTTTGTATAAAATAGGAAATCATTATCTTTGTCAATCCGCTTTTTAAAATTTATTATTTTTTTCAATTTGGGAAATTTGGTTCAATACAAAAAAATTAGATTTTTCATTTTTTTATTATTATTTTTTTTTTACCCTTTACCTTAAACATATCAAATTGGCTTTCTGTAAGTCGCGATGGATAATTATTTCCATAAAACTATAAAGAATATACTCCTTTTCTACTGTTAAGTAATATTGTTATCCTTCGTTAGATTCAATATTAATAACCCCATTTTAATGTTTATTGTTTCTCATAATACAAATGATCTATGACCTAAATTAGCCTTTGATCAAGTAAATTTTATTGGGGGAGCTTGTGTATCCATTGATCAACGGATTTGTAAGAATGGGTCTTTTTCTGAATCCAGTTTCCCAGTCCTAAAATTACTTAGTATAACTTAAATTACGAATTAAAATGTATATTAGAAAAATTAAATTGAACTGAAATTAAAATGAAAAATTTCTTGATCAACGCAAAATGTAATAATCCGCTTGAAAAAAAAAAATACATCTTGCTAAAAAAGGAACCTAACTATAACGATTTTTTTTTCTCTTGTGATTCCGTCTTAGAAAGTTTTCCTGTATAGAATTTTTCAGATTTTTTAGTCTCCAAGCCGTGTAAATGGATTATTAATATTAATAATAATTCAGATATTTACATACAAATAAAAATTCATTAAAAAATCAATATAGTTTACAATAGGATATGGTGAAAGAAATAAAAGAGAACCAGTATTTTGAAACGGATGTGCTTAGACTATTATGTAGTCTGAGGAACTTTTTTTTTTTTTTTTAATGAAGAATATAAACATGAAAAAGAGACTGTAATAATAATTTTATATTTGTCAGAGCTTTTTAAACATATCGACGTAAAAAATATCTATACAGGCTGATGCTGATGCATTTATGCGTCATTTATAGAAACTATTATTAAGAAATTCTAAATTCTTCCCAGAAAGTTTGAATAGTTATTTTTGATTACTATAAGTATAAATATTTCGTGAATAAAATGAAGGGAAATGCTTGGCCCGAGGCCCGAGAAACAAAATAGACGGGCCGGTCCGGCAAAAAAATTGAACGGGCCTATTGGACCGGGCCGGGCCGATAAAAAAAATTAAGCGGGCCTACCGTCCCGCTATAAAAAATTTTAATCGAAGCCATATGAGCCATTTTCAATTAATGTGATTTTCGAGAGAATAAGTATAAATGTGCGTCACGAGCCGATGCTGGTTTGACAACATCAATACAAAAATGTAACATGTCTAGCGTAGAGATCAGCGTCGGACAGTTACATGGTGTCAGGGCCCGGGCTTCATTTTTTCAGCAGACTCGTGCCGGGCCGAAATCAAGCTCTCAGGATGTGTAGGGAAGGCAATATGTTTTGTAAAACTATTAATAGCGATAATGAACTTATGTTAACGGAATCTTTGGAAATATACCTAAAAGTGATAAGATCGATGTAATAGTAAAATCTGTTCATCGTTGTCCGGTCATCCAAGGCTGTCGTATAGATGGCTGGTGATTTCCCCAACATGGTTTATTAGTGATAAATTACAGACCCGTATATCTGCCGGAGTAGCTCAGTGGTTAGAGCAGCAGTCTTGTATACTGTGGTCCCGGGTTCGATCTCTGGCAAATTTTTCACTCCAGTTGGATTTATTGTATGTATGTCTGTATAATATTTATATATACCTTTAACTGCTGAACGCAGGCGTTATTTATGTGTGTATGTGTGCTTTAATATATATTGTAGTATGTGTGTTTTATTATATACCTAAAAGTGGTTCTCAAATTCACTGCTCAACAATGAGAAATTTTCTGACTTATTTTTAACTGTAAAGACATAAAATTGACAGGCCTGACTAGTGAAGGAATTGGAATCGAATAGCGTTTTCCATTTTTGATAAATAAATTACTTATCAAGATATAAGATATTCTTGTCACGTGACTGCTTGTTTTTCTCCTTTCCCGTGCTATCGCCTCCAGAAATTTGGTTCAAACATTTAACTTTGACAGTATATTTTCTCAAAGATATATTGCCTTTATCAAAAAATGGATAACGTTATTCGATTACATAGATTCTGAATAAGAACACCTACCAATCTTGTGCGTTTCTGAAAAGAAATGAATTCAGAAATATACCAGAAAGTAGCTTCTTTGGATTTGAGAAAAGTCTTAATAAATGGCAGAGAAATAGTTTCACAAATCTCCTTTTTACTATACAGCTTCAAATGTTATGTTTTTAACCCTCCTTTTTTTTTCTAAACTACATTAATTTTTTAATGAATCCTTGTTTGAATGTTGAAACGTCTAAGACCGTAAGAATGCTAATGTTGCTCTCATGTATTTTCTGCCTTGCAAACACATAGTAATTTTAAACTATGCTGTAAAATTATCCCATAAATATGTATGCAGTATTCTTTAAAAGAATCTTAATTGTATGTTTAGAAAAATCTGAATTTTTTGTAGAAATTGAGTCGGGCTGGATCGGGCCTGATTTAATTGATTTTTCCACGTGCCGGGCCTGTTTTCACTGATTTTTATACGGCCCGGGCCTGGAAATTCCGGCCCGTTCAGACCTCTAGGCTCTGCTTTTAGGAACACTAAAGAAGGCTCTACCGCTTCAAAGGACTTGGCATTAGAGGTTTACTTCTGGTTCGGGTCGGTTTCAGATTGAGTTTTCACTCTTGCATGTCGGGTTCGGATAGATCCGATTTTTCAAAAGAATGTCGAAAATAAAGTTTAAAAATCTATATGCAATAAGACCTCCATAGCGGACATACACAAAAAGCGTTACATCTCTATTTAGCAAACACGTTTCAAATTTTAACACAATTATATATTTGTATTGTACGCTTTTACCACTGAATACAGGATACGGGACATCTTACAATCTATACACATGCAATATATAAACGCGTGCACAAACTATCACAAACACTATATATATATATGTTTTGTGTGTAAAAAACGAATTATAATATTTTCCATGTTACGAGAGAAAAAAAAATGGTTCTTAAATGTACCGTAAAAGAAGAATAATCTACGATTGCATTTCTTATACAGTACATTTCATTTCTGAAGCAGTAATTGAATATATACTCATTCATATTAAAATACATTTGTATTTTCTTCTGGGAAATAATTCTTCTAAACTTTTAGAGGAAATCCCAACAACACGATTAGCAAAAAACTTAAATCTGTTCCATAAGAATTATTCTAGAGGGAACCCAACCCACAGAAAGAAAATTAGAGTAACCCCGTCCCGAAAGAAAAAAAAGTACAACCCGATCCGATGCAGGACTCTATTCAACGATCCTGAGATGTTTGCTTATTCATAGGTTTCTTGAGTATTAAAGAATATAGATATGTACATTCGTTTATATAAAAGATAAAATTTTTATTAAACATGTAATTATAGATTATTTTCAATGAAAAAACAAGATTTACTTCCTTTTCATTTCGGGTTCGGTTCGGGTTGCAAGTAGAAGAATTTCGCGTTCGGATCAGGTGCGGATGTGCGGTTGCGGGTCGTCGAAATTTTTTTTGTCAGGTTGCGATTCGAAGAAATATCTTTGGTGGATTCGGGTTGGGCTGACTTGACTATAAATGAAATTTTCGGGTTCGAGTTGGGTCTACAACCCGACCCCCTCAGAACTGTACTTGCCCTCCTGAAGTGCCTGTTTAAGATAAATTTTAAACAGTTAAACGTAAAAACAAAAACATAATTAACAAGTAAGAAAAAATCATGCGTGAACCATATATTATGAAACACTTTCCAACACATTCAGAATAATGTAACATTACTGCACTGTTTAAAAATTAAAATATTACGTCTAATTGAACCATATGGAAACGCATAATACATTTCAGAACCCACTTTCAGCTGTTCCCATCCACAAGCGGAAAATTATGCGAATTGCAGCCCTGTATATGATTTATAGATTTGAATCTATTAGCTATACATGCAAGCCAAAATTTAGTTCACTTAAGAGCTACATATACTTCAGTTGAAAATTTACCTTCAGCAATTTCCTCTAATAATGAGAACGGTGCGTGAATACTTTTGTGCAGCCCTGTATTTGAGGTATAGAATTTATATATAACGGGTAAGATACAAAAAATTAATTAAATTTAAAAGCGCATACCGAATTTTAAAGCGTGCACTCCAGCAATTATTACTCAAAGACAATACTGTACTGTCACCGATTTCTTTTATGTGTCCCTGTAAATGAATAAAAAATGCTATGAATGTCCTGTTCTAACGGGATCGTAGTGAAATTCAGTGATTTATATCAGTTTCAATACATTTGAAAAGCATAATGTCATTAAAATACTCTGCAAACGATTTTTCCCCATATACCATAATGTAATAGAATACTTTTGAGTGCCCCTGTAAATGAACGATTAATCCTACATACTTCATATACAATACCAAACATGCTTGCGTGACCCTAAATAACCTTTAACAATTTCATGAAAATCCGAGTATATTTACGGGAGTTAGAGCGTGGACAGACGGACTGACGGCCAGACAAACCGAATGCATAAACACTTTTCAACTTTGTTGGAAAGTGTTAAAAATTGTCTTCCACTGGGTGTTCAGGGCGCAAATTTCTCATTGTTGGTTTTCTTGGTGTTTAATTTTTTTGCGCCACTTACGACGAGTAAATTTTACCATTTTTTTTTTTTTTTTTTTTTTTTTCAGATCATCAGAAATAGAGCCCTGCTAGACTGGAACCCGAAAATTGCATTTGAAATCAACACGCAACTCGACCCGAACGCACCAAAATAATTTTCGGCGACCAGCAACCCGACCCGAAACCGAAATGAAAGGAATGTAAATTATGATTAATGCAATTGTGAAAAGAAATCAAGAATTATATATAAAAAAAGGGCTGGGACAAATTTTACTGATATTTTTACTGGGTAGGAGAGATCCGTGGCGGTTCAATGATCTTCATATGAGCTGGGTTAAACTGGGGCTGAAAATTTCTGCCTGTTCAGACCTCAAGAAGAATGCAGTCCAGCCCCGAGTTGAGCCGGAAAATAAATCCAGTCCCTGCCCATCTCGGTCTGAACCTCTAGAAATAAGTAATCCCTAAACCAAGCTCGGAGCGAGTGTCTAGAAGGAGAATTGGGCCGGGCCCATGAAGACCCTTACATCGAATAACCAAAAGATTAGTTCACAAAATTTTGTAAATTTGGACGATAAAATTCTAATATATATTTAAAAAAAAAAAAAAAAAAAAAAAAAAAAAAAACGAGTTTTTAATGAACTTTGCTCACTTTCATAGATGAGTTTGAGTTGAACGAGTTCGTTTGAAAAATTTTGAACTTGAACGTGAACTTGACTCAATTTTAAAAAATTGAGTTTGAGTTTGAATTAGTTCGTTTTATTTGTGAGCGTACCCAACACTGGGCAAAACTACGTTTTAAACTGATTACGTTTTTCCGCAACGATATTTTTCCCGCCAGATGGCGACTGGGAATATCGTATAATTTTTCGAATCCATCATCGAATCTAGCTTTTGCATCGATTCGAAGCCGTTCCGTGATTGGCCCGTTTCGGGGGCGTTGCTCCGAAACGTTGTTTTCAATCCGGGCCTTTTCATATAAGTATACGATGCAGACATCGTTAGTTCGCATTTTTATCTTCCTTTAAATGGATGTAATCTTTCTAAAACTAAATGGTGGCTGGACCACATTCTGGATGTATTGTTTTAACATACTTGTTATCTTAATTTAGTTATGAGTTTATTTCAATTAGTTTTAATCTAAAGTAATGTATTGTAAAGTATTTCTTCATATCGTAAGCAAGCCGCCATTGTTATGGTGTATCCATCTGTGTTCAAGAATATCTGCTGTGATAATGTTCATGTGAATTGCCTGCTGTAACTTCATCCTGTGTCATCAAATAAAATAAAGATTATTCGTTTAAATTAACTATCATGTGTCTGTTTTATTATCTTAGTTAAGAGATCGTTTTTTACATTTGCTCATTTAAATATTTTACTTCCACACGCCCTCATTACCAGCATATACCTCAACTGGGTTTTTCTGCATACTTTTAAATTGACCCTGTTACGTATATAAACCACTAAAGGTTATATTACGTTCAAGAATTTGGTTATGGGCGGACATAACCTAGGAAGTTGATGAGCTAATCGATCTCTTGAAATAAAACAAGATATTATTTGCAATAGCCCTGAACTATATTTTTTTTCTTCAAAATCCTGAGTTATTATATAGAACTTTTACGTTGAAGGCTAGATATTGAAGTTTTTTTTACAAACTTTTATTAGCTACAGAACTTTTGCATATCCCAACGAACTTTATTCCTTATTTGATGATTCTTCTATAATATACTGGTTTACTTTGCTGTATTATGATTAATTTTTCGTTTGAATAGTTTACTTTTCTTCAAATTTAAATTTTTAAAGAAGTTTCAATACAGGCATAGATAACGGATGAAAAGCTCGGTGGGGGAGGGCAGTAGCACTTCAAGTACTTAACCCCTGACCGCCGAGCAAAAAGGCAGAATTGTAATGTTGTTTTCTCAGTAAATTTAAAAAAGTCTGAAAAAAGATTATTTTTATAACATGACATAAATAATTTAATTACGTATTGGAGTAAAAGCCTTGGGAGTATTATACATAACAAAATATTTTTAAACTGAAGTATATTTGCAGAATTATATTAATTTAAAAAATGTTTCTACTACAGTTAAATCTGCAGCTTAGTGAACGGATATATCAGTTCCCGGCGGTGAGAAGGTTAATTAATTTTTTTGCTGTTTTTGAAAATTTTCCATGATGGCCACAAATACGATAGACAAGTTGAGTTCTATGAACTATGCTACATGGTGTAGTGATATGAAGTATTTGTTGTTAGAAAAAGGCCTGTGGGAGATCATCAGTTTGAAACAAAAAGCACCTGAACTTAGTGCGAGTGTTACTGCCGAAATTATCAGTTAATTTACATCTCGTCCAAACAAAGCTCTTGCTTTGATTTACCTAAATATAGACGCAGAATTTAAACGGTTGATTGACGATTGTCAAGAACCGGCAGAAGCGTGGAATAGACTGGACAAAAAGTTTCACCCCGATTCACGTACGCATCATATGACTCTATTTAATGAACTTATGGAAGAACGGATACGATATGGCGAATCTATAAACGTTTTTGCAACGAAATTGAAAAAAAGTTAACAAGAAATAAAGTCTATAGATAAAAATTTTGCTGAATGTTACTTGAGTTACCAATTCCTGCGCTTTCTACCCTCGAGTTACGACACACTTAAATGTTGGTAAGGATGCAACCGCGGCACAATATGGAATAACATGATGTTATTCCATCTTGTGCTGCAGTTGCAGCCCCAACAATTAAGAGGGAAAGCTGATGTTATTCAATCTTGTGCTGCGGTTGCAATACCGACATTTAAGAGTGAAGGATGCCAGGCTAGGTGTGACGTTGTATGTAGCTCTGGTGCGCTGAAGCAAAAACCCGTGTTCGAACCCTTGGCTGGATACTTTTTTAAATTTTCTTGTTAGCAATGTGAATAAAAATTCCCGTATTTAAATTTAGTTTTCTCGGGCGTAAGTAATCGTTTAAAATCATTAAAATAGAAATGAATATAGTTAAAATTTATATAACTGTATGCAATGGACTAATGTTCGAGTTTTCCTAATTAATTATTAATTATTTACGTCTAATTTTTAAAGCGATACATAAAGAAAGTTTTCATTTGTCTTTTTAATCGTTCTTTAATAACTTAATGTTCAAAAAGTTAAATTAGAAAATTGAAATGGGCAATAAAGGCAAAAGATCTTTGTGTACATCATCATTATTCAAACAGTGTCTGATTAAATATGTGGGAAATTGTGCAAGAGTTTTAAAACTATTTCTTACTATTTGTTATTTATTGGTAAGTACAGATACCTTTACCTAACATTTAATGCCTTTTTTAAGTGAATTAACACATCGAAGCAATCTAAAGGATTGTTTTTAATCTCGCCTGTGTTTTGCAATAACGGCGTAAGGCACAAATGATTAATTGTTCTGGAGAGTCAAAACAAGGAATTCTTCATCCTGTTATTGCATACTCTGCGAGGAACCTCGGGAGTTTTAATTTTTAGGCGCATTTCATATCCAGATTTTTCCTGCAAAAATTTATGTGATTGGTAATAAGGGTTCTAGTGGTTCTTAAGCCCTTAATTCACAACACCTATGGATAGTACCTGTGCGTTAAACCCTACTCAACTTTCTCATTAATAGAGATACACGTACGCCCTTTTTACACATTATAAAATATTTATACCTGACTCTTCATATGCAATAAACACAATTTTGGAAAATATGTGCCTTACCCATTGCAAAACAGAGGCGATATGAAATGTACAAAAGTATGTACCTAAGTATGCACCTAAGTATGTTAAAAATCTAGTATAATTTTTAAAAATTAGAATGAGAACAAAAATAAAAATCAGTAATAAACAAGCGCTATAACTATTAATTTGAGATATTTGAAAACATAACTATCTATTGAAAAATTTTAGGTCCATTTTTTAAATTGATCCTTTATCATAGAAATCAGCTATATTAAACTTTTGTTAATGGGGCATTCTCACAATCTATTGACTTTCATGTCCCTGAATAATAATTTTTATTTTAGTATATATTATTGAGTTTTTTTATTTCATATACTGGGGAACATCTCATTGCATGATTGAATAACAATATTAACCAGATAAATAAGTTTTGGACGATGTTGGGTGTCCAAATACCAGGAAACCTCCTATACCGTCCTGTGTCCCTGATGCTGATTTTTAAGTTTGGAGCTGTTTGCAAAAAATTGTTCAATAGAAATAATTGGATGTAATTTTTTTCCCGAAACTGGAACTATTATTTTATATAACTATGTAGCAAAAAATTAGCCTTCACACATTTTTAGAGTTGTTAATATTTTTTAAACTACCGTCACCCTTTTAAAAATATACAGGAAACAACTTCAGATGCAGCCACAGAATTTTTTTCACCTTTTTCCTCATGCAGAAGTGTGCTAGAGAAAGAATGTCTAAAATTCCTTGATAGGAAATTTACTGCAGAATTTAAATCACCATTTAAATATCAATTTCAAGCATCGTGGCTTTATTGGTAGCCTTACCTCCCCCAAGGTTTATTCCTGCACTTTTCGAGGTAAATTAATTTTTTTATTTAAACCAATGTAAATAACTGTTTCTAAAAATCAATGAACAATGTGGCTGCCACTTAGCCTGAACATGATTTGCCTAAAATAGTTGGTAATTTTCCTTGCCGTTCAATCTTTACCGTCCTTTTATTTCCCATTTCGTCCCTTTTTTCCGATACCGTCCCCTTTTTTTACTTTACCTCCCTTTCTTTAACACCCCTTTAAGACAATGTTATGCCAAAATTTTGTACTAAAAATACTACGTTGTTATTATTTCTTATTTGACTGTCCTGTGGACACTATGCAAATTCATTATATGTAAAAATTTAGAAGAAAACAGAAAGTTATAGTGGTAAAATGGTAAAGAAAATTAAACTCGCAAGTATAACTTAAACCTCAGTTAAATAAAAAAAAATTTCGCTGCTGACCATTTTTTCTTTACTTTGAATCATTAAAGCATTCTTCTATCGGATTAAAATGTTCTTTTAGCAAGTTTAATTTCACCAGATTTTTATTCCCGAAAGTCAAAAGATTGTGAGAATTCCCCTAATACGTACAGTTCTAGAATGTTTAGTTTTATCTTTGTGGATCTGACAAGGTAGGTTTTTTGTAAGAAATGCTTTGGAAACATTATAGGTTATCTGTTTAAATAAGATTAGGATTATCTGACATCAAATCAGAAATTTGACTGATAAACGTTACACGATAGTGTCAGATTTAACATTAAAAGTCTTTCATGTTTGGTTGTATCACATAAATCTGTCTCTGTTTAATAAAATATTTGCATGAATAAAATAATTAAGCAAAGTTTATTGCGATGACACTATGAATACGTTTTTCTGCTTGAAGTGTTTCTTCTATTTGCCTTTTTTTTATAGTAAATTTCTAACTGAAACTAAATTCAGTGGAGCATACAAGCTGTTGAAAATTTGATCAAGCAAAGCGATATAAAATTTTGGGACAAAAAAAAACAAAAAAAAACACTGAAGCATTAAATAGTTTACTATAAAAGCAATAAAGATATACAAGCATTTATTCATTTCAATTCAACGACGTTTTATAGAACCTGAATTTCAGTTTTCTTCCAAGAAAAATGATGAAGACTATGGTATGTTACTTAAGAGTAAAAATATATTTTTTAAATTTTTGTCTTAAAGGCGAAGTGACGTGAGTACATAGTAAAGACAAGTACATAAATTACATGGTAAATCCTACCAAAACGGCGTACAGAGCTGCTGGGCATGGTATAATTAAATTAAGAACAACTGTTGTTCAGAGCGACATCTATATACGTACGCTCTGTTTGCACGTCAACTAGGATTTTTACTGTAATTTATGCACTTGCTCCTGGTTCGCTGTTAAACCATTTTTTCTTATTTATTTAACTCACAATGAAAAAGTTTACTTTCTATTTATTTCCAATTTTATATTCAAATAATTTCTTTAAAAAAGCCAAATGATTGTTTATTTAAAAGAAAGAATATTTTGATAAGATGTTCTTTAAACAATGATAATTATTTACCGTAATTAACCAAAAAATTGAATGTGTTTGATATAACTACTTTTAATGTTCTATTTTCATAAAAAGAAAGTATTGTATTCTCGAACTTTTTTTTACTTCCGGATATCGATAAATTTATAGAGTTTGGAATAGCCTAAATACAATTTGATTATTTTTAGACCAATGTATGTCTATCAGTCAGTTTTGCGTTTGCATTTGTGTGTATGTTACACAAATATTGTAGGACAGGGGAGGAGAACCTTTTTACATCCGCGTACAAATTATTTCCAAAAAGAAAAAAAGTATATATATTTTTTTTCATGCCGTGCCAACAATAAAAAAAAATACTGTATCAAATAATATTGAATAAAAATTAATTATTTGATATTTTGTAAGTGGGGTTAAGAAATATATGGTTAAAATTTAGGGTTTTATTCCTATGACAGCAACTAAAATAATTCTTTTCCTGTTGTTGCATCTTAGATGCCAAATACTTCATAACACCGTCATATAAATTTTTAATAGAATGCAAGCTGAAATGAATTCATCGGACAAGAATTTTCCATTGGAAGTTATTGTTATTGGTTTCCGAAAATAATGATTCACAAAAATTTCTTTCAAAATGACAAGCACCAAATTATTTGAACAATTCTCCAAGTATTGAATTGAATTCAAAGTTAACGTAATTTTACCATAATAAATTCTGCTTATAATATATACTATAATGTTTTCTTTCGTATAATGTCCTAATTCTTCCTGAAAACTGATTTTTTTTTTTAAATCCAATATTGAGCCATATTGG
The DNA here is from genome assembly GCA_963932465.1 of Maratus speciosus. NCBI lineage: Eukaryota > Metazoa > Arthropoda > Arachnida > Araneae > Salticidae > Maratus > Maratus speciosus. The sequence continues at coordinate 437,716,853 of OZ010788.1, forward strand.
GATTGATTAATTTGCATTTATGTTTCTTCACTTTGTATGGCAAGAGCAAACAATCGAATTAATGGCATTCAGAAAAACTCAGCTAGTCATTGTATTTTGTGGAATCTTACAATACTTTGATTTAAAACTTGAATTTATGAAGTGTCGAAAAATAATTTGCCACGTAGAATCTGTGGAATTCGCGCGGTATGTTCGCCTTTCCTGCTGTTGGTATTGCAAAGTAGGAACTAATATTCGGAATTCCTGAAAACATCATATTCAGTTAGAACTTTACTTTATTTTCATGCTAATTACATAATTTAATTAGCTTTTAGTAGATACTGGTTAAGAGCTAGCGCTGCGATATTTTTCCCGATTTATGTGATAACTGTAATGCAACAGGTATGAGATGATATCGCACTAAATTTAATAAGTAAAATGCTTATTATGAATATTTATGCTGATTTAATTTCGTTTTGGTCCTTTTGCAGGTTATGATATGTATTTTAGGTTTGAACTTCAAAGTTGTATACTCATTTGCTTTTGAATAGAAATGCACAATAATTTCGATTTGAGGTTATTGATTAAAAAAGAATAAGTTATTCCAATTTTGGTTTTGAGTACCCAACAGAGCGTGCTGCTGGCTATTTCTTTTATTATTAACCGAATATTAACTCCATGTTGATTTCAGAGAGATACAATACTCTTCATGTTTATGACTGTTGAAATGTTAATATTTAAAATAATATATTAGAATGCTATAGACAAGCGTTTTGATACGTCTGTACTGTACTCGTTTTATTTATGCTTTATGCCAGGCCAAACATAAGGCTTGTACTTGAGTCATTTACATCTATATCTTTATGACAGGAAAATCTTTCAAAAACACGTTGTGATTTTGTGCTACGTGGATAGTTTTAAATAGTTTTTGATTGATCTGTTGCTTATTCAAAAATGAATAGTTCTCCTGTCTATAAAACCACATAATAATACTTTTCCCCTGTAAAAAAAAAAAAAAGTTTTATAAATCGTCAGAAATTGCTTTAAAAGGTAATTTAGTTTTCCTTGAGTTAATATTTTCATGTCCGATTTTGTTGTTGTTCTGTTTCGAGCAAGATCAAATTAATTAAAACAAATTAGTATATATATATATATATATATACACATAGATAGATAGATATAGATATATATTTATATATAAAAACTTTCTGTACAATCATACCATTGAAACAAATGAATTATCCAATAATTATGAAATCACTATTAAGCAGAACAGAAACAATATACTAGTAAAAATGCAAGATGACAATATTAGATTGACAGATAACACATAATGTCCATAGTCTAAATTTCAGAATCAAATGTTATAACAATAGCAAAAATCACAAAAAGTTATTGAAATGCAGCATATTACTAAGATGTTAAAGAAATAAAGAAAATACATAATATTATGCGCATTTGCAGCAGTAAAATATTGTATTTAAAAATTAAGAAATTGTATATGCCATATATATATATATATATATATATATATATATATATATATATATATATATATATATATATATATATATATATATATATATATATATATATATATATATATATACATATATATATACACACACACACACACATATATATATATATATATATATATATATATATATATACATATATATATATACACACACACACACACATATATATATATATATATATATTATTGTCATATTATTATTATTAACAGTAGACCCGTGTTAGGCTTTCGCGCTACAATCTTTAAGCTTATTTTCTGATACATTTTTCATTAATTTATAATTAACTGCAGTTTTTTAATCAAACATCTTGTTTTAACGATATATGTTTTTAAAAATCTTTCGTATCTACGTAAACCATTCATCGTTGTGAGTTTTGTTTGTGCATAGAGAAAGAGATGTTGACATCTGAAATAAGAAGTATGATGATTCTTAACCTGAAAGTATAACGAAAATTCAGTTTACAATGTCAGCTTTTGGCAAATTGTCCTATCCAGTGATACCTCATTTATCGTTGCACGCTTCATATTAGTTGACTTCAGCATGTGATGTCAGATATGAGAAAGAAATTCTTCCCAATGATACATGATGTCAGATATGAGAGAGAAATCCTTCCCAATGATGCATCATTCATCGTTGTAGGCTGCATATTAGTTGATAAAAAGGGATGCTGACAACAGAAACAATATATATGATTATTATTAAAGTATTAATATTATAATAATAATTATTATTATACATTTTATTATTGTTCTATTCGGAGTTTTAAAACGATTCTTTTCATGTTCCATGTTTCTTGATTTATTAATATTATAGATTCTTATTTATTGATGTTTTAATTTCTGAAATGTAACTCAAATCTTATTTAAATAAACATTTATAGAATAATTGGTATATTCTTTTTCTAAGGTTTTATTTCTGGCCTGCTTGGCAGTAGCTTACGCCGGATTTTATAGAGGACTTGGTTACGGATATCCTAATTTTGGATATGGAGGTCTCGGACCTTTCAGAGGTGATTATGGCTATTCTAATATAGGATACAGAGGCTTGGGATCTTTCTATAATGGTTATGGAGGGTATTATCCAAGCTATGGCTACGGTGGTTACTTCAGAGGATAATCATAAAGTCTCTACGCTTGAGGTAAATTACAATTTATTTGTCTCTCAAATTTATCATCTGAATATGTATACTGTAAAAGGAAAAAATGAAAATCCTGGCAATATGGGTGTCAGCAATTTTGCTGTAAATTTACAGAAATTTTGTATATCACGGGTAAACAGCAAATTTGTAAATTTACAGCGTTTTTTTCAGTTAATTTTACTGCAATTTTGTTTTTCAGGTTTTACAACAAATTTTTATTATTTCAGCATTTTTTATGTTAATTTTAGAGTATTCTTAACAACATAAATGTAAATTTTTAGTCTTTTTTATGTAGATATGTATTTCTACACCCCCCCCCCCTGTAATGTTTATTTACTTTAATTTTTTCTTTTTTTATACTATGAGATATATTTTAAAGACTAAGGGTACTAACTGTTGTCTTTATCTCTATTTATATCATCGTTTTAATAGCATTGTTATATAATAAATTTTGTTATACATATGTAAGACACAAATTTAACACCATAAAGCCAATTATGAAAAGACACCGAAAAACCAATAAATAGAACACTTTAAAATACTGTAACTCATTGTATGGGATATTCCATGTCAATTTCAAATATACTGTGTATAACATACATTGAGAACATTCAAAATACCTAGTTTCAGCATCTAGTTGCGAAATATACTTTTTATTGTTAGATAACTGGCAAAAGGCAAAATGCTATCTTCTGAGATAATAGTAAACTCATTGAATATTTCATGGCCCAATAAAATAGCGTATCTAGATTACATATAAGAAATGATTTGAAAATTACATATAAGAAAATGAAAATAAAGTCTCGTAAAAAAATATCATCTACAAAATCTGAATATCTTGTTTTTGAAAATTTAATAAACTATAATAATACATTAAATATATAAAAATATTTATGTAAGTACAAAAAGTGAACTTAAATGTTTTGGAGAGTAAAACAAATACATTATTTATATTAGTAATTACATTAAAATATGAGCGGATAAACTAGAATTTTGAAAAATGTATAATAGCAAAACGAAACATATCTAATAATACAACAAAGATTTTTTTAAATCTGTTACTTAGACATATAAGTGATTAATAATAAGGTCCTATGAGGAAATATAAAAATAATAATTTAATTAAATCTAAACTGGAAAATTTCTCTTTTGCTATAATTTAAGACAAAATATTTTATATTTCAACAAATGATTCACCAGTTATTGTTACCCGACGTTCATACCCATGTGGGCAAGTGCGAAATTTGTATTTTACATTGTATAAGAGAACTGGCTATTTAATAGTTATTAAATCAATGATACAAATAAAGATAAAAATGAAACTCACCCTGAATTATTTAATATATAAATTAACCAGTTTCATGTTTGTGTATCCAAAAGCGCCACTTTAAATTGCAGTTAAGTACATACTCAGAAAGGCTCTAATAATCGTATGACACTAACGCTAATAATAACAAGCTTTGGCTTGATGCTTGCCTGTGGGTGTCTCAATCGTAATGTTGTGAGTTTTTGCGTTATTAGTGGTGTTGAAATAACAGCAATTTACAGTAAATTAATGCTGAAGTTACAAAAACGCTGTATTTTAATGTTAGTAAAACGATTCACAGCAAAATCAGCTATAAATATTTCCGTTTTTTTTTATAGTCTAATGTAATTACTCTTATATATTAAATATTTACTAGGGGCTCCGCCCCTGCTCGCTAACGCTCTCCAATCCCCGTGAATTCTCATTGGGACTACTACGTGGTCCCATCTCGCTTAGCTCGCTCGCCTTTTTTTGAAAAGCTCTAGCCAGCACGAGTAACATCGTAAATCATTTTAACATATAAAATTTACAGAAATTTTTAATGTAAAAAAAAAGCAATTGAAAACATTTGTTGAAAACATAATTAAAAACATATTTAGTTGGTACTACCAATAGGCATAAATCAGTTTAACATTATGGAATTTACAAATTTTTGGAAATATAAAACAATTAACTAAAAACACTACCTTGGAAGCACAATTACTCATTGCGCCTATAATACCGTACAGAACGGCTTAAATTCATTTCGAAAAAATATCGGACTCTCGAACTGTTTGTTCGTGATAGCAAGATAGTCAACAATCACCGTCGAAAATTTCGATCGACATGGAAAATACAATAACTGTCAGGCACTTGGCAAGTTCACAAAACGTAAACAACACGCTTTCTGCTGTGTCTAAAAAAAATTCTTGATTAAAAAGCTGATTTGCTGAATACATCACATGATCGCAAAACAGACCAATAAGTAATCCTTCACACAATGGAAAACTTACCCATAAATCGGTTGTTTGTTTGATAAAATTCCATCGTGTGCCATCCCATTTTTTGAATCTATATGAGAAAACATCCTTTCTTTCAAATATGACATCATTTTCAACATCAGAACCATTCATTCCTTTCGAGATTAGAGCGTTTTAAAATTCAGTGTTTTAAAATTCATGAGTTTCATTAAATATTTATTATAATTAATTGAAAATTATGTAATTTTCAGAAATATTTTAATTTCTGCATACGAAGAATTTTTAAATAAATAGCAATTTAGATGCAGGAGTAAAGGTCAGTGAATATGACGTCCTCAAATTATAGTAAAATATTTTACAATATGGGTGAAAATGCATTTTTTGTTTTCCGAATGACGTAATTATCTTCATCAAAAAAATTTCTCTTTACATATTACTTACTATGATAGATTATTTACTTTTGTTTTATTTACACAGGTTACTTAATATTATTTATTAATATATAATTTGTGTTCTGCTCATCCGTAATTAGTGCACATTTAAAAGAACCATTTTGATATGTTTACATTGTGTTAAAAACATTGAAATTTTTCTTTTAAATATGACGCATGTTTCAGTGGTGAAATCATGCTTTTGACTGCTGGAACGTAATAAGGCAAATTAATTTTATGTTACTACGTTTGTTGTCAAAAGGCAAGCTACAAATTCAGTCTTTTTTTCACGCTACGTAAGAGAAATATATAGATAGATATGTTGTTTGTTTATAGCGTATTTAAAAAATAATAAAATGCATTATCTCCTTCAAATTAAAATAAAACTTAAAATTGTATTTTTCTATCGTGATTAATTATCAAGTAAATAATAGAGCATAGATGATCCCATTTGTTAAAAAAGATGTGAGTGAGGTAGAACATAATTTTGCGTTGCATAATGCGTTTTCATCTCCTATCTTTTACCAACTTCACTTTTCCCCCGTGGCAGGGTGTGAAACACTTCCAATGTCAGGCGCCTTCTCGACATAGCCTGATAACGTACTCTCATTTCAACTATAAGTAAATTCAAAACATTCAACATCAAGTTTACTCCCTTGGGGGCGAGCGACCGGTATACTTGCCGCGTAAGGTGCTCAGAATCAGGGATTATTCTCACCAGTAAATTTTTATTGTAAATTTTGCCTTATTTAATCCAAGCATTTTCCCGATTTAAATAGGCAAAAATTTGTTTTGAAAAACCGATGATAAAAGATTAAAAATTCTTCAAAGAACGATCGTCCCGAAGGGGTTAACTGGCCTAATAATCATCTAGACTTAAAATATAAAACACTTCGGAAGAAATACAAATGAACTAATAAATAAGGAATATTCATTTTATGAGATTTCATTGTATTTTATATTTATAAAATTTTGTATTTTACATTTTTCGAGTTGAGATTTATAAAATAAGAGAATAAAAAGAACTTTAAATGATTGTGTCAATTAAAATCATGTTATTCTACAACTTTTCGAAAAAAGATGCGGTAGAAATGCAAGATGTTAAAAACTATGTTCTATGATAAGAAAAATATTCTTTGTTAAAAAGTTTTAAAATAAATTTCTTAATATCTTTGCGCATGTTTTTATGAGTGATAGTATTTGTTTTCTAATATTCAATAAAAACAATATTTTTCTTTTTTATAGGTTGGAGATGAATAGTAGAAATTTGCTATCAAGTATTTCGGAACATGTCTCATTCTACTGATACTTCATGACTTGAAACTGTATAAATATGTTTCATATATTTAAAGTTTGCATAAACTTGTTTTTTATTGCATCTTTTTCTTGTCTTTCTTCTCAAAAATCCTTATCTTACATTAAAAATCATAGGCTTTTATACATTTATATTTTATTTTCATTTTAATTAATGAAAGAAGAAAACATTGATATCATAATACATAAGGAAATAAATAAAAAACAATATAACATTTTTACCCTTGTAAGCTTTCATATACAGATAGAGGTCAATTTCATCTTATCATTAGAATAGATCTAGTAAAAAATTTACATTTCGATGGTAAATCATGCGGAAAATTTGGTTATACTGTTTTCAATTTATTGCAGATACTCAAAGGGAATGAAATTTACTAGATGCAAAGCTGGCTATAAATTGACACTATATGTCCAAAAGTCACTGGACCTTTTCAACTTTAGGTGTTTTGCCAGAGAAAAACTTGAGGAATACTTCTGAAACTCCAGGAATATAAAGAACATTTTTAATATCACATTTTTTAGTGGAGGTTTTGTGCCGGGAACAAACAAGGTATTAACAATAAATTGGGTAAAAAAATAATATCTGCGATCACCATTTAAAATAAAATACTTGAAATGATCAATAGTTGTAGCACATATTTATATGCGTTTTGTTCAACATTTATGTTCATGTGTGTAAAAATAGCACGTGTATACACGGAAATAAAATGTTTCTTTAAAATATTTAAGAGATTATCGCATGTTTTATTTTTATAGAAAGCAAGGTGTCAACCTCATCGAACTGTGCTTTCAAGAAATTTCGCAAAGTAAAATAGAAATAACGCGCAGTATGTAGAATACGAATAAGAGCATGGATCAATGAGTAATGCCTCATGTGTCTTAAAATGCTATCAATGAACTTATAACAGCAGATATTAGTATACATCATAGCCTGAACTGTCCTCTACACAAATCTGCCGTTCAACGTAGTCTCCATGCATTTACCCACATTTGCGCCATCAGTTGCGCCATCATCCCAAGCGCCAAAACCAATTTGAAAAAATTCAGGGTTATACTCTTAGCAGGGTTTTCCTTTTTTGAGGGTTCTGCAATTATTTCTTGGACAGAGCCATGCGAGAAGTTCAATGCATCATCAGCAGTCTGAACTGTAAAGAGTCTGTCTCCTCGAAACAATTCATAAGCACGTTCTTGATTTGCATCTGTGACTGCTGTTGTCGGCCGGTAGCTCCTTGATTTATCTGCAATTTCTGTTTATCGGTTTCCAAACTTCTCCGCACAACGCCGCACATTGCTGATGTTCATTACAGCGTCGCCATAAACATTCTTCAAACGGTTAGGTATTTCCTTAGGTGTACAACCTTATTTTGCCATAATTTAATGACGACTCTTTCTTTTAGCTTCAGATCCATAGCTTTAATGAGGCAATCTCGAAAGGAAAATACTATACAGGGTGTCCGGTCTCAACGGTGTCCAATGGCTAATTCCTAAACCGTTAGTCATAGACATATAGTTCCAATTACAAAAATGTTTTAAATCAGGTAAAGAAACATTTTAAAAGCGATTTGGGTCAATAAAAACATTTCTTAAAAGATTACGAAATTTAAATTTTTATACGGTCCCCCGGTCCTATAAGTTATATTTAGTGTTTTTTTCCTATTGCACTGACAAGTAAGACAAAAAAAGTCCCATTCATATAACGCTAAAATTGAGCGAGTTATGAAACTTTAAAAATGCATGACTTATGCCACTTTTCTACTCTGAAAACAAATGAGTTCAGCTTGGCTTTGAGGGATCATATACCAATTGTTTAAAGTATTCGAAGATCGTGTATCTGCGCTTTAAAAAAAATATCCTACAAGTATTATGATTAAGTCTCAAATTGGCTAAAATAACATATGTTTTATTTTGTCAGGATTTGAGACTGTTTCTCTTATGATTTCTTTTAACAAAAATTATGTTTTTTTATAAGTTTTTATGTTACTTCAACATTCGTATGTATGTTTTTCCAGTTCAAAATTTGTACTCGAACTTTAACCCACTTTTAAATATCCGATCGAGATTGCATTTTACATACTGGCGCAAATCCGATAACAATCTAATATTATTAAGATTTTCGGTGGTTACCATTTATACATATTTTACAGGATAACACAAAAAATTTCGGATAGATTTCTGCCAAGGAGTTTAAGAACAAGACTGCGATTGTTGGGTTTTTTAACTTTTATGTATTTTTTAGCACTGAATCCGAAAATTACCTTAATTTTTAACCATCATGTCAGGATATTTCGCAAATCATAAATTTTCAAATTTACAGAATAACAAAAATCGAATAGTATAAAGTATAGGAGAAGGTTGTGTTTTTTAACTTTTGATAATTGATTTTTACACACTTTTTAGCACTGAATCTGAAAATGACCTTCATTTTTAACCATAACGTTAGAATTTTTTTACAAATCGCAAATGTGTAAGTTAAAATATAGCGAAAATCTCATACTATAAAACATATGTAAAACATTTTTTATTTTATTTTATTTGATTTGATTAAAAAAATTATTCGATATTTTTGCTTATCCTGGGATTCTTACTGCTATACAGCTGAGTGGTCCGATGAGATAGGGGAGGAAATTCAATTTTAACACTGAACTTCTTAACTTTGAAATTTGCAATTTGCGAAAAATCCTGATATGATAGTTAAAAATGAAGGTCAATTTCGGATTCAGCGGTACAGAATATATAAGAATCAATTATCAAAAGCCAAAAAACATGACATAACCCAACTTTTGCAGGCTTGTGCAATCTAATAATATTTTAAAATGCGTATTATTTTGTAAAGAATTGAGGCTGTTAATTTATAATCATTTTATTTAACAAAAATTCTGTTTTTTCTTTCTTCTTAAAATGTTTATTACAAATTGTATATTTTGCATTAATATGCCAGAATGATTAAAGATCTCAAATTTATATTGCAATGTTAATTTTACTCTCAGCCATTTTTTATATCTGACGAAATTATATTTCGACTAAATTTGTGAATGACCCCCAATTTGCAGCAAAAAATATGCTCCAACTTTAAACAGCTATTACTCGGTCAATTTTAATCGTAGAATAACGGAACTTTTTTTTGTATTACTTGTCAGTGTCATAGGAAAATTTCTCTAAATATAACTTATAGGACCGGGGGACCGTATAAAAATTTAAATTTTGTAATTTTTTAAGAAATGTTTTTATTGACCCAAATTGCTTTTAAAATATTTCTTTACCTGATTTAAAACATTTTTGTAATTGGAACTATATGTCTATGACTAACGGTTTAGGAATTAGCCATTGGACACCGTTGGGACCGGACACCCTGTATAAGTACAGTAAGGTTACCTCTGTAACGTCATGCATTGATTGTCTAGTAGCTGTGAAAGTCATAAAATTTAGAGCAAAGGAGGAATTACTATTTGATGCATTCTCGTTGCCTGAACGAATGATAATTTTTATTTTTTGCGTATTGTAGTAGTGAACTATATAGGGCAACTTATAAACAAAGGCCAGTCATAAATCGTAAAAATTTAGAAATCTTACGATTGTATACTGACCTGAATGCCAGATGCTTTATAAAAGTAGCTGAAAGATAATGGATTTTTCTTAAATTGTCATCTTCTATATTTTTAAATTATTTTTATTGATGTTTTAGTCCTCGGAAGATCCACCAGAACGAGTCTAATAATTAACCAAAACAAAACAAAACAAACAACAACAACAACGAAAAAAAATGCAATTTAACAAATTACAACGACCATTTGGAAAATGATTTTCTCAAAGACTAAAATTTAAGACATAAAAAATAGCACGGAGTTGATCATACATTACGTACGCCATGAATTAAACATTAATAGTGTTATTACATGTAAAAATTGCAAGCGACAGAAATCGTTTGCAATTCGTACGTATTATCCACCTGAAACTTACGTATTATCCCAGCATTTCATTGGCTGTTCGGGAAAAGGCTTTTCCATCGTCAGATTTCCAAGAAATCTGACGGCCAATTTTAAATGAAATTTATTTCTTAAACTTCTAAACATCCCACAATATTACTTTTTATATCGTGGTATAGAGAAAAGAATGTACTTTCTTCATTAAGCTCGCTAAATTTTTCCTTCCCTTTCTCTTTTAATTCCGAAGATTTGAATTCCTCATACACTTTTAATAGAAAATCTTTGTTTTACGATGTATTATTTGTTTGAGTTTTGCTATAATTAAACTGTGCCGCCAATTTCTTCTCTTAATTTCCATTCTCGCGTGCTCTTAAAACTTTTACTTTGTCTTCCAAAGTAAATACATTTCTTACAGACATCATCTAAATTGGTATACTAAGCACACAGCAAGGAACAACGATATGCACTTTGATGCGAGTATACACTGTGTAATAACTTCCACTGTTAAACAAAACTGAAGTGATAACAACAAGTGTAATCTTTCAAAGAAAAGCAACAAAATTAAGATAAACTGGAATCTGGACCATCCCCCGCTTTCTCTCTTTCAAAAGACTCAGTCAATTCCAGGAAAGGGGACAATAGCCGTTCTCCACCAACAACAACAATCCTTCCATAACCATAGTGACATTAAATGCGGTAATTCACGGAAACCAGCTTTTCTCTCCTAGCTGGGGGGGGGGGGGATTACCTTGATTCGTCAGGTCTAAGGAATTAGACTTAGCTGAGTGTGTTTTCCGGAGAGAAGTGGAATTTTGAGATTTCCCCATACAAAGGAAAGTTATTCTACTCTTCAAATGAAAAATTGGAAGGTGATCTTTCAAGGGAGGGGGACGAGAAATAGTGATCCTTTAACACAGGAAAATTAACATTGAGCCTATAGCCAAAAAGTTATAGACCATAAATAAATGGCCTTTCTCAGAGGTGGTCTTACAGGGAGGTTTCACTGTATTTGCAGCCACGAACTTAAAAAAAAAAAAAAAACTGATACAATGCAGTGTATGTGGGGAACGCAATTTATAATCTATCGTAAAATGAAAACATTTTCAGTTGAGTTGTCTCAGAGAATATTTCCGGCAATCCAATTTTTTTTTTTTTTTTTTTTTTTACTGTACTAGTATAACTTGAATCACCATAAAAATTAAAATATAGTTAAATAATAAGTTGGAAGATACTGGTTTGCCATAGTTAACGTCATATTTTGTGCGGTGATAGGTTAAATATGCAGTACGTCTTTATCCAGTTGTAAATCATATTTATTTATTGCTGCCATTTTAATTCATTTTAATAATTACAAGTATTTACGCTTTTCCTCGTTGCTCAGAAATTTTTATCTAATACTGGCATGTCAAATTATTGATTGTCTTCAGTTTTCCATTTAAAAAAAAAATTTAATTTAAAAACAACATTGTTGGAGCGCATCGACGTCTTAGTTCTCGCTTTTCCAATTTTAAAGATTCGAAGATGACAGTTTCAGTAAAAACATAGTTAAAATAAACTGATGAATATTTCCTTTCATTCCGAAAATTTGTAATTCCATTTTTATAAAACATTTCTTTGGGGAATCGAGCCCCAATAGAATTCTGCATGTCAAATTAAAAATTTCAAACCGCATAGTTTCCGTGTAATCATACTATGGATTATTTTCTAATCCTTTCATCCTTTTAAATCTCCAGTATTTTTACAAACCATCTTACCGAGAATTTACGTCTTAAAAGTAGTCACCGTATCAAATTTTATGTTTTAGCAGTAACAGGAACAAAGAAATCCTAAATTCAAAACATTTCTAGCCGTTTGATGGTAGTTTGAAAGAAAGATAAAATGTTGCCTATTTTTAAGCAGAAAATGTCACAATTATTATCCTGAGAAAAGATTTGAAATCGTTTAATAGTTCCAAACTAATCGTTAATTTAAAACGTTTTCCGGTTATTTCATCCTTTTAAATTTCAAAATTTTAGAAACTTTCACATGGGTGGATATACGTCTTAAAAGTAGCTACTACGCTGAATTTCAAATTTCTAGCGCAAACAGTTCTAAAACATCGTAGTTTAGAACGCATTAAGAACATTGTCTATTCGTTTTACATTTTAAAATTTCTATATTTTTAATACTCTTAAGGAAGTATTTTACATTTTGAAATTAACCTCCATCTCATTTATATTTCTAGACTCACAAGGAGAGGGTCCGAGGTTGGTGTCACCGAATACGATGAACATTTGCGTGTCGATAGAGTATAAACACTATATAAATATATGACCGCCATAAAGCGAAACCCTCACAGGGTCTTGAGAAAATAAGTCGCAAAGTTTAAGCTACAGTTTATAATCGGATAAATTTCATTATTTGCCATACGGTTCAGTAGTATGATCGGCAGTATGCTGGATTTGAGGTTTTTCTACCCTGCTTCAAATCCGGCTCGGACTTGTTTCTCGGACCGAAAATTTTTATCAATCATTTTCGAACCGGAATTGAAAAAATATGTTATAATAATTTAAATTTAAATAATTGAAAATAAGAATCCATGATTTAAAAAATTCAAAAGTTAAAAAGCTAGTTGGTAAAAAACGATTCCTTTATTTCACTGTGAAAAATAGTTATTTATTTATGTAAATAACAGTAAATAAATTTTTAATTTAGCTTAAATTTATGGTCCATAAAAGTTTCTATTGACTTTTTTTAATTTGTTATTATTACTATTTATTTTATCTTTACTTTTCATTAAATATATAAACATGAAAAGATTTTCAGTTAAAATTGTATTTATATAATTAAACTGCATTATATAAAAATATTAAACAAGAAAGAAAAATTGATTTCGGAAAGAAATTACTACGTAGACACTTATTCTAATTAAAAATTAAGAATCCCAGACTTTAAAAAATCATATTAAAATTATAAAAGCATATTTTTAATAAACCATGAAATATATAAAGTATTTAAATAAGGAAACAAAATGAGAATAATATATTTGTTCACTTATTTTATTTGTTAAAAATTGTAGATATTAGTTGAAATAATTTTAAATAATTTTAAAAAACAACAAAAATTTTCTGTCTATAGACATATAAATATGCGTTTTTTTTTTTTTTTTTTTTTTTACTTTTCATTATATATTTAAACATGCGAAATTTCGAATTTAGAAAGCACTTATATCCTACAAAACATACATTTAACTCATATTTTTTTGTGAATTTCAATTATTATACGTATTTTTTCAGTTCGGTTCGAAAAGGATTGATAAAAATTTTCGTTCCGAAAAACAAGTCCATGCGGGATTTGAACCAGAGTAGAAAAATCTCAAATACCGCATGCTGCCGACCATGCTACTAAACCGCTTGCCAAAAAAGAAAATTTATCCGATTATAAACTGCAACTTAACCTTCTTGGCTTATTTTCTCAAGATCCCCTGGAGGTTGCGCTTTATGGCGGTCATATATTTATAGACTATCTATACTCTATCGATACACAAATGTTCATCGCATTCGGTGACACCAAGCTTGGACCCTCTTCTTGTCATCATATCGAAAGAAATATGGATTTTAGAACGTTTGTAGCTGTTGCACACCTTTAACGGCAGTTGCATAGAGGTAAAATTAGCCCAGTATTTAAAGCAGAAACTGTCAATGATACCCTCACAGATTTTTTTAATCACCTCAGTAGTTCCTAAGTAATTGTTATTGAAGAGCTTGTTCCACTTATTTTGCCTCTTTTAATTTCAAAATTTTAGAATCTGTTCTGTGCAAGAATTTTCGTCTTTAAAGTAACAACCAGGTCAAATTTCAAGTTTCGTTTTTAACAATTCCAAATAAATCCTAAATTAGAATGATCTTAGAAAGTTTTCTGGTCATTTCACCAGCTTTTTGCATTTTCATGTCTTTAGACACTATTCTTAGCGAGCATTCACATATTACAAGTAACCGCCATGTCAAATTTCAAGTTTTTAGTCCCAAGTGTATGAGGGAAATCGCAATTTTAGATATTTTTGTGCACGCTTTTTAATTTCGATTTATTTTAAATTGTTCCTTACGAACATTTACGCCTTTAACACGTTGGGTGCCACGTCAGTCACCGGTGACGAACACTAAACTTTCCGTTTAGGCCGCGTAACTAACACTTATAGACTGCGTAACGGGAATCTCATTTCCTGGCCCAAACGGAAAGACAGACAAAATAGACTTGGCATCCAACGTGTTAAAGTAATAACCATGTCAAATTTCCAGTTTTTACCCCTAACAGTTTCAAGTAAAACGTAATTTAGAAGGTTTTCAGCTAATTTCCCATTTTTAAATTTTAGTTTTTATTAGAATCCGTTCCTAGCAAGTTTTTACATCTTATATATAATAGAAACCCATAATTCCAAATTTCAAGTTTCTAGCTCCAACTGTAATAAAGTAATTTCTATTTTAGATCATGTCTGAAAAGCAAAACCTGTGCCAAATTTTAAGTTCCTATTGCTAAAAATTTCTAAACAATCGTAATTTAGAACTTTTTTTTAATCCTTTTCTGCTTTTTTAATCCTTTTAAATTTTGATTTTTTGTTAGAAAACGTTCTTAGCAAAAAGTTACATCTTAAAATAAAGCACCATGTCAAATTTTAAGTAACTAGCCACAACAGTATTACTAAAATCGCAATTTTAGAACATTTTTTTGTCCTCCATCTCCTAGGGAATAGTGTTAATGTCATAAAATATGTTTTATCAGAGACTGTCACCATTATTTTGCTACTATTACTTTTTGAATCGGTCCGGTAGTTCCACAGATTATACCCCACAAGCAAATGTTTCTTTTTTTTATAATAGTGTAGATTATCAATAAAAAATATTAACAAATGCATTTTGAAAATATGCGCAATTTTTGAATAAAAATTTTTCAGAAATTGTATATTTTAAATTTCATTTTTTCTGCTTAAAACTATTAATTATTTAAAATTTCGTTGGAGACACAGTCTTAGGATTCAAGACCAAAGTACCATAAGCATTCAGAATAATTGCCATTAATACTTAGAAATGATTTTTTAAGTAAGATTTCTTTTTCAAAAATTATTTCTGAATTATTTTGTTGCATATTTCAGTGCACTATTCTGGGATTTTGCTTTCATTTTAATACATCACTTTGTTTGAACAGCAGATTTCTTTTGACATAAAAGTACAATATTCAGACCAATTTTCAAAAGTTTGGCATACATTTGGCATATACATAATTAAAATACGTACTTCAATGCAATCAGAAAGAAAATTAATTAATTAATATAGACAGCCTATACTACAGCATTAATTTTTAATTACTCGTGCAAATAATTATTATTAAGAAGAAGGTTTAGTTTGAGATTTCATCCGATTTATGTAAAACAATGAAGGATATATTAATTAATAAAGCAGAATTCCTTTTGATTCTTCGGAGAAACCACCATAGAATTATTAATACATTTATACCAGTTTCAGTGTACTATTCTGGGATTTTGCTTTCATCTTAATATATTACTTTGTTTGAACAGCAGATTTCTTTTGACATAAAAGCACAATTTTCAGATCAATTTTCAAAAGTTTGACATACATTTGGCAAATACATAATTAAACAACGTACTTAAATGCAATCAGAAAGGAAATTAATTAATTAATGAATATAGATAACCTATACAACAGAATTAATTTTTAATTACTTGTGCAAATAATTGTTTTTAAGAAGAATGTTTAGTTTGAGATTTCATCCGATTTATGCCAAACAATAAAAGATATATTAATTAATGAAGCAGAATTTCTTTTGATTCTTCGGAGAAACCATCATAGAATTATTAATACAGTTACACAAGTTTTATTAATTATTGCTAGGTTTTATTTATATTACATTTAATTCTTTAGTGTAGACTCTGAAGGAGTATCAGGCGATTTATTGTAATTATTTTTGTACGTTAAAATGTTATTTTCTATTTAATAATAAATTATCGAGTAATAAAAACTAAAATAAAAAAATAAACTAAAATAAATGAACCACTCAAGGAGTAATATTTTTTAAATAAATGATAATTTTAAAATCATCTCTAGATATTCTACAGAAGTCTTAATAAATATATTTATCCCAAAAAAAGTACTTGCCCTAATATTTTCAATGCGAAACATTGAAAGAAAATCCTTTTTCCATAATTCTCAAATAAATGCAGGTATACGTTAAATATAATTTCTTAAGGAAAATCTAAAAGCAGATTTGTCCTGGAGTTTTTTAGATCCTTCTGATATCTCTGACAGTTTTTAGAGTAAAAAATATTGATTTGTTAGCTTTGGTGGAAAAATATGCAAAAATTCTATACTGCAGTCAAGATCCCCTGTCTAAAATCTCGAAATAGAATTTCCAATTTAAAATACCTTTTTCACCATTTTCCTCCTAAAACTTTTTCTGGTATAAAATTCTTTGACTTTCAAAAGTTTGATTAGATCATTTATACTTCATTTTCAGTTCATAACAGAAGTCATTAAACAAAATGTTAAAAGTAAAACTTCTGAGTAATGTCATCTGCACAAAATAAATTGATACATGATAAAACCAATTTTTTGGAAAAAATATATTGTTTAATCCTGCTATGAAGAGAAGCAATTACACGAAAATATCAAATTCCTGGGCAGTTTCTTAACGTGGCATTTTTAAATGTTAGATTTGCTAAGAATATTAAATTGATAATTTTTGCGTAAAAGTATAAGACATCTATCTGTTATCTTTCTAATTTACAATTTTTGTTTTAACCACTTATTTTATAACAATATAAGAATAATACTGCAGGGGTTGAAAAAAATTATATTAAAATTCGGTAAAGTAGTTAAATTAGAGCTTAAAACCATACCAACAAAAATATCGTTCTAATAGAATATGGCACTGTAAATGAACAAGTAAGTCATTACTCTTTTCATTTGATAGAAGAGGATATTAGCAGAACATAACAGAAATACACTAACGGACAAGGCTTAGAGGCTGCCATTGAGGACTACTTTTTTACATATCACTGTTTCTATAGAATAATAATTTTTCTCAAAGGTGCTAAAAAGGTCTCTATTGTGCTAGACAAAATATAAAACAATTGTGGCTTGTGGCAGTTATAAGCGTAGGTACGGATTGGTTTTTGTCCGGTCACTTCGCATGAAATCACCAGACGAACATAAAATTTATACTAGAGCTTCCAGACTCAAACAAAGAGCACTTCATTGAGATATAGACGACTGTACTTGATCGTCTGGTAAAAAGAAGCAATACCAAAAGCACATTTTTTAGTGAATAATATGACCTCACTGAACTAGAGTGGTTGCTATGCATAACTTCTGTATACTCAGTTACACATTTATCCAAATGTTCTTGTTGTGTCTAATGTTGTGTAGACATGCTCATTCCTTGATCAGAATTAGTTTAGGCTTCTGTGTTCATCGATGAATATGGACATATTAGAAAGATTCCTCCCAAAACATCCCACTTACATTAAATTATAACTAAGAAAATGAGCTGGCTAATCTTTTCGAGCGAAATCCCTAACTTCTAGCAATCATTAACAATATGAATCTGATGTTATCTGGCATTATCGGGGAAAAAAGGCACCTCGAAAGGGACACACACCAGGCAGGATGATAGTAGTTGAATTTCCTGGTAGTAGCATTTTCCAAAGACGATGTGACAATAAAAAATATCATGCTCAATTTTACTATTAAACATCTTTCCAAACCAAACGAGACTCCGAGACTGCCGAAAGAGTGTTTCTTCTTTATGACATTTGGTAGTCTACACGTCCTTCAATACTATGAGTGCACAACCTTTTTAAGAGAAGGGCCACTTACGAAATGCTTGGTTTGTCATCAGTAATACAGAGAGAATTCTTTTGCGAGGAGGTGGGGGAGGGTAGAGTCTGCGGCAAATAAAAAACATTGTTTCAGAGGGGTGGCAGCTTCACCCCTTTTAGGTTCCCCTACTCGGTCAACGTACGCAATTCAGTTGGCAAGGATATATTAACGATTTGTGTTTATATATATAAAAGAGATATACCAAGGATTATTTCCAAGTAGTGAAAAGTTTCCTTGACTTTATTCGGAGGGGGGGGGGTAAATTTTGCTTTATTAAAAGTGCTAAAAAACAAACATATGCATGAAAGTGGCTAGTGCCGAAAAAAATGTGAATTTTATGAACGAAGTTAAATTGACGTAACTCGAAATTTTTCTGCAGTCGATCAACGAAATTTGAGATTTTTCTGCGCTTTATCGACAGAATTCGCAATTTTTCCACACCTTATCAACGAAATTTGCTATTTTTCTACGCCCAGTCAACGGAATTCGCGATTTTTTGGCGTCCAGTCAACGAATTCGCAATTCTTAACTGACGGACGAAATTTTAAATTTTTCCCTGCTGCGAATTGCCGAAATTCACGACTTTTTCACGCGATAAACTGTCGAAACTCGCGATTTTACCGTAGCCGACAGACGAAATTTGCAATTCAGGACATTGTTCGCGTTTTTTTCGCTCGCAGTCAACGAAATTCGCAATTCTTAACTGACTGACGAAATTTAAAAATTTTCCCTGCAAATTTGCGAAATTCGCGACTTTTATCGTGGTTAAACTTGCAAAACTCGCGATTTTTCCGCAGTCGATCAACGAAATTCGCGATTTTACCTTTCCCTATCAAAGAAATTAACGATTTTTCTATGCTCGATCGACAAAACTCGCGATTTTTCTTTTCCAGATCAGCGAAACTCGTGATTTTCCCGCACCCGATCGACGAACTCGTTATTTTTCCGCACCCAGTTAACGAAATTCTTTTATCTTAAATGACTGACGAAATTTGCAATTTTCCCGCGGCAAGTTGGCGAAATTTGCGACTTTTTATCGTGATAAACTGACAAAACTTGCGACTTTTCCGCGTTCGATCGATGAAATTCGTTATATTTTTCAACTTCCGACTTACGAAATTGGCAACTCGGGAATTTCCTATATTTAATTGAATGGTATCGGCCAGACGATTAATGAAATTTGCGATTTTTACAATACGATTTTTACGATTAGGAAATTTGCGCTTCCTTTCCGCGTCAAATTGACAAAATTCACGATTTTTTCCTGCTACCAATGGTCAAAAATTGCGATTTTTGCCAATTATAAATTGACGAAATTCGTGGGCCAGAAATTAACCCATCGCGAGCCACTTTTGGCCCGCTGGCCACAGGTTGTGCTTCCCTATTCTATACGATATGACGTTCAGAATCACACGTTACACTGACTACTCTTGTGATAAATAAACGTGGTAATATTATCCATCGGTTCAATCTCCTTCCTTTCTTCACTAACGTAAATGCCGCCGTCGAAATGCGAGAGTCAGTCATATGCATCTTTAGGGGGAAAACGACCAAATAATTCATCTTTATTAAGACCCCAGACTACGGCAGTCCATGGTATTTGATGTCCTGTTGCTTCCCTCAGCTGCCGATTAATTGTCTGAGGATTAGCAGATATCTCATTTTACTTGCAACACGACATAATCGTCATTTGTTGGTATTGTTATTCATTGGCAACCACTTAATTTTTTTAATTGTTTCAACGGGATCTCCATGCTTGTCAGAGAACAATTACAAACTATTTTTGAATTTCATCATACATAAAATCTTATTCTCTTTGAAAAAGTTTTGATTGGTTACAGAAATGCGTGTAGAACTAAATGATTTTCATTGAATGTTCAAAGAAATAACACTGTAAACTGAAATGTCTAACACGGATGATTAAAAAAAAAAAAGAGAGAGACACTTTAATATATCTTTTTTTTTTCACACACTTTACGTATTTTTGAAGGTTCATTTGTCGGCAACAGAGAGCAATTTCTGATCGCTTTTTTAAGACCATTGGCATGTTCAACAACATGCAATCCTTCTTGACAAATTGTAAAATATTTGATCAAAGCAGAATTGGGTTTCTTCCTGAAGTTTGACCTGATTAAAGGGACCATGGGAAAACTGGGCATGGCCTGCAATCCCATTTCAGGTTTTAGGATTTCAAATTTTGTATGAAATTTTTGTAAAGCTGATTTATTATATTTATTAGCACAGCAAGAATTACATTCACTATTTTGAACTTTTACAGCAGGATAAGATTAAAAATAAAAACATATTTATCTATACAGTTAAAATAATAATTATTAAAATCGCATATTTTAAACTGAAGAAATATAAATCGAGTAAAACTTAGAACATTAGAACCCAAGGACACAGAAACTATTCTACAAAAGAATTAAGTTTGATTTAAACAAATGTTTTTTCTCTAGGGTAGATTATTTATTTTCTGTATTTCAGAATTTATGAATTATAATTTTAAAATATTGATTATGTAATTAAAATTTTATAAAGAATACATATTTTGACAATTTACTCTAGACTAACAGATAGTATTACTTTCTTTCGTAAGAAAGCAATAGCTGATAAGTCCCAAATAATGGGCTAATTCAAAGAAAATTGTATCTAGCGACAATATAAATAAATCAAATCGATATTTTGCCTAAAATAAAACAAATTTCAAAAATAGACTTCGCTTCGTTATATTCTTAATATACCTTATACCAATTTTGTGCTGTTTATTTCACGTACGAAGAAAGTAGTTTTAATGTGTATTTGAAAGTTCAATTTGAAGGCTAACTCCATTTGTCCTTTTTATAGTCAGTTAAGAAATCCCATTATTTGTCTTAGAAGGAAAACCAATCAAATTATACTTTTCATCAATTGTCCTTTTACCTAGGATTTTAAATTTCTAAACTTTGTGAATTTTAATCGATCTAAACTGATATGTAACGTTATTCTATATGAGTGACTTGTTCATAAAATCAACCGTTTAATGATGTCATTCTCTGTATAAATGTACATGACATGCGATTTATTTTAAACAAGTTCAGAAAGAAATAAAAAAATATATAACGTGATAAATAGGAGACCTGGGCTAGTTTTCCCAAAACGCATTTCTCAGTTTAATCGCATCCTGTCAGCTCATAAATTCATTACCAACGCAATTGATGATGTTGTTTAATGGATAAAACTTGGATATGAAGCTGTAGTTTGGATTCGCATATTTGAAGTAGTAACATGGTGTCTAGCGACTCTTTTATAAGGTAACTCAAGTAGTCAAGAGAGTTGGGAGATTTTGCGGGTGAGTGTGTCGTCCTGACTTTTAACATGTGAGCGTGAATGAGATCTACTCTGTCTTTTGTTTACGTTTCGAAAAGTATGTGTGGATCTTTGGAAATCTAATTATCACAATTATTTTTTGAATGATATGCTAATTAAGTATCTGTGGTTGTGTATTTCCTAAAGGTAGTAAGGTTGGAGATGGAATCTGTGAATTGTGAATGCATCTCCCCATTAAGTTATTTTATTTATGGATTTCCTGCATCCTGACTTTAGAAAATGTCTCTACGTGTTGATTTAAGTGGAGTTTCAAATGATATGCGTTGGATAGAATCTACGGCTATGAGTTTTAACAGCTTGGCAAAAAGTTAAATCTTCGTATTACGAATAAAAGATTATAGGAATGCACGATGTCATATTTTTGTGTTTTGAATTTAGTAGTGTAACAGAATGACTGCCTTCCCTTATTTTTATAGCATATAGATGGCTCTGTTGCCACTGTCGGCAAAATATCCTGAGATATTTTGCCAAACATGAAGTGAAGTGAAGGTATGTAATTATGTTCGTTCGGGTTTAAATAGAGTTTTCGGCGTGTGTTCGAAATGTATATCCCCTAGAGATCTTTTCATGGAAATATGTATGTTTCAAAGATAATAGCGCTTTTACGCGAATTGTATATATTTTGTGTGTGATTGTTATTAAAATGTGATTGTTTAAGTGTCGAACGAGTTAATCCTATCCCACATCGACACAAAATGGCGCCCAACGTGAAATAAAATCTCCTTCTTCAAAAAACGAAATAAAAATGAGCCGCTATACCAGGTTCAAAATTGTCATCCGGACAATAATGACAGTGGATAATGACACCTTACTCTCCTTAGCCTTACGTAAAATTGATTTTAAATTTTATCCTCTGCATTTTAAATCTATCCACTTTACTCCCAAATGTATTGCTTATCGTTATAAATAAATTGTGTTACATTTTGTTAACTTTGTTTCATGACTTTCTTTCGAATGAACAGACCGGAAGGATATGCCATAAAGCTTCAAGAAATAGACATTTTGTCAATTTTTTTTTTTTTTTTTTTTTTTTTTTTTTTTTTTTTTTTTTTTTTTTTGGTTACAATGCATATTTTCCCGAACGCTTATTTTATATTCTATATAATTTTATGTTTGAAATTTATATAATTTTATGTCAAAATTAGTGTTCGAAAAAAGAAGACATTGTAACCCACAAAAATTTTAATCGAAATCGATTTGTAAAATCATCACATATGCGAATCCAAAATTACAACTCCTGCCGCCAAGTAGTTTTTTAGTTTTGCTTAAAATAACTACGCGTATAGGTACTTTGTTTTACTACTATTAAAAGTGGGTATAACATTAGGAGTTCCAAACTTTAAATCTGCATAATTCCATAACTAATTCGACGGGTGACCTCAGGTTTGGTATATTATGTTAAAAGTTTCCCAGAAAAATAAAAGGATGTAAAAATTATGTGTTCGTATTAAAATTGTTTGTAGTTTATTACAATTTCACTATGAAGACGTTCCACTAAGAATATAAAAAAATAAATTGTAAAAATACATAATTCTCAATCGAATAGCTATCTTCGTCATTTTCTGCGATATTTCTGTTGATTAAAATGTATGGATCGTTCTCGCCCTTTCTCTTTCTCTCTCTCTCTCTTTTTTCTTCAGACTGTACAAAAGCTTCTAAAGATGCAAATCAAATAATTAATTTTTTTCTTTTATTATTTAAAGTTTACGTTCTATGAATTGTTCTTTCGAACAGAGATTTAAATTTCTGTAAATATTAATTGATTTTTGTTTGAGATTTATCTTTACTCCCGGCCAAAGAATTGTCCATTAAATCTAATGGTTTTTAATGAGACAATTCGCTTTGTAAATCTGTATTTTAATGATGTAATTTAAAAACTGTTGGAATGTTCTATTTTATTTACTAGGTTGAGCAAAATGTTCTGGGAAATATGTGAAAGTTGCGTTGTTATGCGCAAATTAACAGCAAAAGCAACAAGGACTATACTTTAAAGTAGAGACCATCATAGTCCACGACTTTCTGCCACCGCTCTGCCAGATTCCGGATTTTCTAGCTAAGTTTGTCACCGTTACCAGCACCTTCATCCTCATTAATCTCATCGACGGCCTTCAGAATCGTTAGGCTTTTTCTCTAATAATACCGGGTCAACACACACAAATCATACTGTTCAATAGGCATTTTGGACCCAAAGTTCCTGAACTCCTATAAACATACCACTAGTACTCCTATATACGATACAAATTCTGGTAACTTTTAGATTAAAAATTTCCCAGAACTTTTTGCTCTACCTAATAATTCATTGATAAAAAATATGTTAGGGTAAATTGAAGTATATTTAAATTACTTATTAAAAAGCGATTTCATTTCGAAGTATTGATTGTTTTATGGAGTTATAAATTTTGGAGATATCACGGTTCATAAAACTTATATTGATTGTCAAATTATATTAGTTGTTGTTAAATAATTTCATGATATTTAATTGAAACAAATGTAGAAAGAGTTATCTATTGAAAGAGAACAAATTCTGTTCTATTTACTGTGTTGATTATAAAATATTTCGGAGTGAGCTTAAGTATATCTAGAATAGTTGTTAAAAAGCTATTTGATTTCGAAGTATTGACTCTTTTGTGGATGTTTACGGTTTGAAGATATAATGTTTCACAGAAGGTACATTGTTTATCAAATTAAAATATTAGTTGTTGTTAAATCATTTACTAAGATGTAATTGCTACAAATATAGAAAGAGATATGTTCTATTCTGTTCACTGCATTGATAATAAAAGTATTTCGTGGTAAATTTAAATATATTTTGAGGTCCTATCAAGAATTTATTTCATTCCGAAGTGTCATTGTTTCATGGATTTATAGTTTCTGAAGCTACAATAGTTCACAGCAATTTATGTCACTTCCTACATTATCTTAATTATGGAAATTTCAGAATTGATGCAATGTAAGTGGTATTTTTTTTTATATAAGAACACTATAAAAGTTGTTTAATTAACCCATTTGTGCCTGAATTTTTGTTTTCTCAAATTTGTTGGTAAAATAACTTTAAAATGTTGCAAAATGAACGGGAAAAAAATTACGCTAATTTTTTTGTACTTATTTGATAAAATATAAACGTACTAAATATGATAATATGCACAATTTTTGTAATAGTATAGTTGTTATAATATATGTTTTGTCTAAATTTATATAAAATAAGCTTTTAAATTGTATATTATGTACTATAATTAGTATTTTTATGAATTACTAAAAAATATATGTATTTCTTAACAGTGGCTAATAACATTATAAGTATTAGTAATAACAAACTAAGGATAATTGCATTTGAGGCTTAAAAGCAATTTGTTTCGTAAGCATCTTAAAAAGGATTTTACATAAATAATTGTCCCCTAAATAGGAAATAAAAATATGTATACATTATTATCTATCACCGTACATTTTGTACGTTACAAAAACGCGTGAAAAATAGACTTGAACACATGATTTCACAATTAAAAAATATATATATTTCAAAGATGTCTACAAGCTAAGATTATTTATTTCGATAATTGGCCGAAAAAAAGAGAAATAAACCTACTTTTAAATTTTCGCCAAAAAGCTTTCATTTTAAGCAAATAAATATGCTGTCATCTTTCAGTAACAGATAAACACGTTTATATATATTTATTTCAAACAATTTTCATGTTATAAAGTAGAAGAAAATTACACAAATTTATTAAAATTCGAAGCGTCCCAAAAATGGCGCGCTAGGCATAAATGGGTTAAAGACTAAACTTAATAACTTTTCTTGTTTAAAAATGTTCTTCGTTTATATGTTTAAAACATTTCATTAAATAAATGAACGGTGTGTATGGATATTTTTAAAACTCAAGATGATTTAGAAAATGAATTTTATTTTTTAAACTGTTCGAAATTTACTTTTTACGAATTGGTTTTCGTCGTAAATTTTAAACTTTTATCTTGTGTAGATTTATGCTTGGAATTTATCATTACTCAGATTTCAAGAATTGTCCATTTAATTATAGATTTAATAGGCCATTCGCTGTATAAATATGCATTTCATGGGGAAAAATGTAGAAATGCATTGGTCATAAAAGTGTTTTGTGGTAAGTTTAAATATATTCAGAGTACTTATAACAAATCACATTCATTTCGAAGTATGGCTTCACAAATTCTAAAGATGCAGTGTGCAATAGGGATTATATCACTATGTAATTATTTTATCATGAGTATTTGGGATTTAATGCTAAGTGTTATTTTTTATTAGAAAAAAAAAATCACGAAACTTCTGTAGTTAAGGAAATTGACAAAGTATTCTTGTTAAAAATGAGATATTATTTATTTATTTTAAAATTTCAGTTAATAAATCAGTAAAATTATATAAGAATAGTTTTAAAGTTATGAATACGGCTAATACTATGACTGTTGCTAACATATATTAAGTGCATTTTATTATTATTTTTGTTATTATTTTACATGTATTTTTGATCAGTTGTAGTTCTTCGGAGGGATTTAACTTTCTAATTTCTCTGTATTTTAATGGATCTCTGAGATGTATTGTTACTCACAATAAAAAATTCGTTTATTAAATCAAAGCATGCATGAGGCTTTTCTCTGTATAAATATGCATTTTATGTGACTTTGGAGTATGTGCAGAAATAGTCTATTCTATTCACTGCATTTGTCATTAAATTGTTTCTTTTGTAAACTGAAGTCTATTTAGAGAATTTCGATTTAATTACAAAGTATCGTTCTTAACCAGACTTATAAATTCCTCACATGCAGTGGTTCACAGGAACTATATGCTGGTTAAATTGTATGAATATTTGGGATTTCAAGCTAACTATGTGTTATTTTTTAATAAAAAATATTACAAAAGTTCTGTTGTTAAAGAAATTGACAATGTGTTCTTGTTAAAAATAAGATATTATTTATTTATTTTAAAATTTCAGTTAATAAATCAGTAAAATTATATGAGAATAGTTTTAAAGTTATGAATACTGCGACTGCTATGTCTGTTACTAACATATATTAATTTCATTTAATTATTATTATTATTATTTTGTTATTATTTTACATTTACTTTTCATCAATTGTATTTCTTCCTAGGGATTTAACTTTCTAATATCTGCGTATTTTAATGGATCTCTGATTGAGATTTATTGGTACTCCCAAAATAAAAACTCCTTATAAATTCCTAACATGGAGTGGTTCACAGGAAGTATATGCTGGTTAAATTGTATGAATATTTGGGATTTCAAGCTAATTATGTATTTTTTTTTATTAGAAAATATTACAAAAATTCTATAGTTAAGGAAATTAACAAGGTATTCTGGTTAAAAATGATGTATTATATATTTGTTTTAAAACTTTACTTATTAACTCAGTAAAATTATACAGTGTGTCCGCTGTGAACGGTGTCCAATTGCTAATTTCTAAACTGTTAATCATAAACATATAGTTCCAATTACAAAAAATGTTTTAAATCAGGTAAAGAAATATTTTAAAAGCGATTTGGGTCAATAAAAACATTTCTTAAAAGCTACGAAATTTAAATTTTTATACGGTCCCCCGGTCGTATAAGTTATATTTAGTAAAATTTTCCTATTACACTGATAAGTAAGACGAAAAAAAGCCCCCTTCATATAACACTAAAATTAAGCGAGTTATGAATCTTTAAAAATGCATGACCTATGCCACTTTTCTGCTCTGAAAAAAAAAAAATGATTTCAGCTTGGCTTTGAGGGGTCACATACCAAGTGCTTAAAGTATTCGAAGATATTATTTCATGTCCATTTTCGCTTTGAAAAAAATCGTACAAGTATTACGATTAAGTTAACATTTATTAAGTTTCAGATTGGCTAAAATAAAATATGTTTTATTTTGTCAGGATTTGAGACTGTTTCTTTTAAGATTTCTTTTAACAAAAATTTTGTAATTTTTATAAGTTTTTATGTTACTTCAACAATGGTATGTATGTTTTCCAGTTGAAAATTTGTACTCGAACTTTAACGCACTTTCAAATATCTGATCGAGATTACATTTTACATACTGGCGCAAATCCGATAACAATCTAACATTATTATGGGTTTTGGTGGTTACCATTTATACTTATTTTACAGGATAACACAAAAAATTTCCGATAGATTACCGCCAAGAAGTTTAAGAAAAAGGTTTAGATTAGATAATACAAGACTGCGATTGTTGGGTTTTTTAACTTTTATGTATTTTTTAGCATTGAATCCGAAAATTACCTTAATTTTTAACCATCATCTCAGGATATTTAGCCAATTATAAATTGTCAAAGTTAAAGAATAACAAAAATCGGATACTATAAAGTAGAGGAGATGGCTGGGTTTTTTAACTTTTGATAAATGATTTTTACGTACTTTTTAGCACTGAATCTGAAAATGACCTTCATTTTTAACCGTTACGTTAGAATTATTTTGCAAATAGTAAATTTGTAAGTTAAAATATAGCGAAAATCTCATACTGTAAAACTTTTTTTATTATATTTTATTTTATTTTATTCAATAATTTATTCAACATTTTTGCTTATCCTTACAGCTAAACAGCTGAGTGATCCGATGAGATGGGGGAGGAACTTCGATTTTAACTTTGAAATTTGCAATTTGCGAAAAATCCTGATGTGATAGTTAAAAATGGAAATCATTTTTGTATTCAGCGGTAAAAAATACATAAGAATCAATCATTAAAAGTTAAAAAGAGAACAATCAGATCTATTTTATAGTAACAAATTTTCGAAATTTTTGTTTTTTTAACTTTGTAATTTACGTGAAAATCTTTATATGATGGTAAAAAATGAAGGTCAATTTCGGATTCAGCGATACAGAATACTTAAGAATCAATTATCATAAGCTAAAAAATATGACATAACTTTTGCAGGCTAATATTTTAAAATACGTATCATTTTATAAAGAATTGAAGCTGTTAATTTAGCATCATTTTATTTAACAAAAATTCTGTTTTCCTTTCTTCTTAAATGTTTATTACAAATTGTGTATTTTGCATCAATATGTCAGAATGATTAAATATTTCAAATTTATATTTCAATGTTGATTTTACTCTCAACCATTTTCTTAATATATCTGACGAAATCATATTTCAACTAAATTTGTGAATGACCACAAATTTGCAGCAAAAAAAATTCCTCCAACTTTAAACATCTATTACTCGGCAATTTTAATCGTAGAATAACGGGACTTTTTTTGTATTACTTGTCAGTGTAAAAGGAAAATTTTACTAAATATAACTTATAGGATCGGGGCAGTATAAAAATTTAAATTCCGTAATTTTTTAAGAAGTGTTTTTATTGATCCAAATCGCTTTTAAAATATTTCTTTACCTCATTTAAAACATTTTTGTAATTGGAACTATATGTCTATGACTAACGGTTTGAGAATTAGCCATTGGACACCGCTAAGAGTGGA
Source organism: Maratus speciosus (assembly GCA_963932465.1). NCBI lineage: Eukaryota > Metazoa > Arthropoda > Arachnida > Araneae > Salticidae > Maratus > Maratus speciosus. The sequence continues at coordinate 437,746,141 of OZ010788.1, forward strand.
CACCCTGTATAATAATAGTTTTAAAGCTATGAGCACTGCTATTAATATGGCTAACATTAATTATTTTTGTCCATGATTCCCAAAATAAACATGGAGATAATAAAAATCCTAAAAATGAATGCTAAAATTAACTTAATATCATAAAATATTCAGTCTAACGTCTGTGAGTGTCATTTTCTTTAGTCAAGCTCACAGTTCAGAAGTCAAATCTTTTAAAGAACTAGTAATTACAAAGAACATGAACAACATACAGTAATGCTGATCATAGTTTTTCCTGAAAAACTTGGCTAACACTGAAATTTTTGAGTTATTGATTTCGCATATGCTTTTCATTTTAATAGTGCAGTAAGAGACTTGAAAGGGCTGGTTAATGTGCAAGCTTACAAACAACTAATTAAGATTCAAGATTTAAAAAAAAATGTATAAAGGTTTCCTTCTTTGCTCTTTCTTTTCCATGGCTCAGTTGTAAATCTTATTTGAAATGTTCTTGTCTCTCCGTTCTTTCATTCTTCCAAGACCTTGGGGCATTCCTTTGCATTTTCGTGGGTGGAGTACTTGAATTTTGAAGTGCTCTCTGGTAAAATTGATAAAAAACTACATTTTGACAGACAGTCGAAATGGAAAAATATTACGGCTGAGAGAGAACAGTATTTGATAAAAAGTGGATTTCTTTTCTATTAACCGTGTCCCCATTTTTTGGCCATGCCATATTAAACGCTTTTGACTGCATTTAAAAATTGCATCTGATTACACATATTAGTTAATTTACTGCTTTTTAAATTTTTGTACATATTTATTCCTAGGGACCTCAAAATTTTTATATCAGTGTTTTTTAAACGATCTCTGTTTGGGATTTATTTTTACTTCCAATAAAAGACTCGTTTATTAAATCAAAGTTTTAATAATGTCATTCTCTCCCTAAATATGCACTTTGTATGATTTCATTTAAGCAAGTCAGAAACTATTTTACCTCATTCTCATCATTAAACAGAAAAGTATTTTGTGGTAAGTTTAACTATAATTAAATCAATTTAATTTAAAAGTGTCGTTATTGTATGGGATTATTATGTTCTGAAGAGTCAGGAGTTTATTGGAACAATATTGTTTTGTAAACTGAGTTACTTATTGTTAAATCATTTTATATTACGAAGATGTAACAAGCGTAGAAAGAAAGATATTTCGCGGAATATATATCCTTTTACATTGCTCGCTGATTGTATCATAAAATGTTTTCGCGATACATTTAAGCATATGTAGAGTACTTATCAAAATTTATTTCATTTCAAAGTACTGTTGTATGTGTTTACAAATTCTAAAGAGACAGTTGTTCATAGTAATTCTATCTCTTATTAAATTATAATAGTTAGAGATGATTAGGATTTGATGCTGTCTAAAAGCTTATTTGATATTAGAATAGGTTTGAAAATTTCTGTAATTAAGAAATATGTTAACAAAGTATTTTTGTTCAGAGTTTATGATATTTTTGTTTAAAATCTGTTAATAATCAAGATCTCATCTGTCTATGATAATATTCATAAGCTGCGAATTATCTGAATAATGAATTTTACTTGTAAAATTAGTTGACAATTTTTTTAATTCTTATTGATTTTAAAGAGATATTAAAATTTGTTCATATTTTGTAATTACAGGCCTTTTTAGTGCAAATATACAACCTCCTTATAAATTGAAATATTAGAATTTCATTTTTAAGCTGCACCTTAGTCATTTACGAGATAAGAAATGGAAACCAAAAAAACGTGTATTAAAAAAAAAAAGAACAAAAGCATATATTTCTACTTTAATTCAAACTCAGCAAATAAATAATATTTAAAAATCACACAGATTTCTAATTCTTCAAACATTTAGAAACAAACTGAATGAATCATTTAAAGAATTACATAACTCACAGATCAAAAAAATTTCTGTAATCAATAAGAACTTTCCTACACACCAATGCTGTATTTTGAAGAAAATTTTTGCACCCATTATACTTCCCAAACTTTTAAATTTGGATCTCGGTTATCAATTACGTTTTATGTCTATATTTACAAAAGAAATCCATGAAAAACATTTGGACTTTTGTTCTTGCGAGAAATAATTTAGTATTCTAAAAATGGTACAATAAAAGTTATTAAAGCATATTTTGAATAAGTATTCCATAAAATAGTCATAAAAAATCTACATATTAAGGATTGACATTAAGTTATGCAGTTGCCAATTATGAATTTTTATTACCACTATATCCGAATAGAAATATTCGCTTTATTTAATCTCATAAGTATGTGATTCCTTTGTCGGCATTGCAATATGTCTTGGTATTGTGTCTGACTAATTTTTTTTTTGTAATAAACCGCATATTTTCCATGTCTTTTAAAAGGCAACAGATAAATAAACGTATGTCATTTTTGTTTACACATGGGAACATTTGCAAGAATAAAGGACATTTTGAAAAAAAATTGGACATGTACTTTTTTAAATGTGTTTGCATATGCACTCCACTTAATATTTTCTAACTCTAGTTTTCTTGATAATGTATGTAGTGATGTGCGCAAAGTTGCACATATCATTGGGTTTATTTTATTGTAATAATAATTATGTCTCGCAATTGTTTATGCATTTATAGCACGCAGTACAACTCCAGTCAATGTATGTATAGATGACACATTTTATTAGTTTTAAAGATTACATCAGCAAATTGAATTTGTATACTCACAAGGAAGGTCTCCATACGGGCATACTCAGAAAAATCTGAAAAAATTACAGAATGTTCTTCTCATATGGATATATATGTTTATAAAAATTTTTTTGGCGGAACCCCGATACAGCTTCCGTAAAAAAATAACGAAATTTTCGTTTATTTGGCGATTTATCACCGGTTGGCGATGAAAAAAAAATACACTTTTATGTAGAAAAAAACTTTTTATGTTCAATTTGTTTATATAAGTTTAATTTAAATAACCTTAGTTCCGTCATTTTTTATTTTTTTTAACTATAGTTTTGTCATTTTTAGTTTGCTTTAACTATAGTTTGTGATGTATATTTATATGTATTTATAATAAAATTTAACTATCATATTTTACGATTTAAAACAAAATTTAAATTGATTTAAATTGTTTCAAGCTCAAAAATAAGGCAGACAGAACGCTGTCGAACGCCGCGTTGTTGCTATGGAAACGACTCCGCCTTCGATTCGGAAATGTATTATGGCAATCAAATGTCAGCTGGCTCTAACTTAAAATAGCTATTTGCAACTTGCAAAGCATGGAAAATATTTTTAACGTGATAAATTAAATAACTACAGCAACAAACAACATATGTATGTAATGTAAAAAATATATAAAAACCTCTTTCATTAATTAAGTTTAAATTCCTTAAAAACCGTACATTCTAAAAAACAAAAAAACAATTTTCAGATGCATTAAAATCGTTTGCTTTTGGCGAGGAAAAATCCTGCTCGCCAAATCGCGTGTCATTTTCGTATTTTTGCGCCAAATATTCGAAAGTATTTTATTTTTTTACAGATTTTCTACGGAAATTCCGCCGTTAAATGTAACTGATCCCTTATTACACCCATGAGCAGTTTAATTCGTATTTTTTTCAAAATATTCTGAGTATGCCCAGTATGGAGACCTTCCTTGTAAGTTAAATTCACAAGAAGTGTATAATCATTTAAATCAATTACTTGTTACCTGTATAAATAGCATTTAGTTTCTTTCAAGTACGTGAATTGATATTACATACGGCTTGTTACTGTTTAAAATACTGTTGAAATTATCTTTGTTGGGTTTGTGGAAAAAAAAATTCCCAGCATGAAAATAGAGCTCTGATACCAACATCTATGACGATACGACTGCTAGACTAGCGAGAACGTTTTTCTAATCATTTCAAAGTCCTTTATTTACTTTAAAACAAGCTAACAAATACATTTACTCTAGAAAAAAGTGATTGCTTGTGCCATATATTCAGAGTTAAGGGGGCCGCGGACCTTCATTTGAGTAAAAATCGACATTTCTTTTTGTGTGTATTATTATTCTGCAATTTTTACTACGTAATTCGTGGAAAACCGCATGCAGATGTGATCATTTTAAGCAAAGTTACAAGTATTTAAAATTTTGTTTACAAACAATTTTTTGGCCTTTTAATATACTTTAAATCTGCTTTTCTCTATACTGATGTTTCAGCTTTTTTTTAAATTTTTTGAAATGCCTCTTGCTATTTAATTTTTGATCAAAATTCATGAAACCGATAAGGAAGAATCCTGATATTGCTTAAAAAAACCCTGTATTCATTTTAAAATTCGACTTCATTAAGACAATTAAATTTTTATTTTTAACTTATTATAAGGCAGAATTTTTATAAAAATAGATATGGAATTCAGAAAAATAGCTCTAAAAATTAACTATTTAAGGTATTAAAAAATCGATACACTGATTTGTTTGTAATATAATTTTACGTGATTAAAATTCAAAATCGAAGAAATATCTAAAAAATTAAGACGCAAGGAGCATTTTAAAACTTCGTTTAAAATTTTATTTATTTTTTATCTTAAAATTGTAATATGACTGGTAATGACTTTTAATGTATTCTATATACTTATGGTGAAATGTACATTTGCACAAAAATTCAAATCTCTATTACGAAAATTAAAAGAGTTTTTTTAAAACGTCCTCAGTCCCTTTAATGGTATATGTAAAGACTATTCAAAAATTTGGTTAGAGATTCATCTTGAAAACAAGCAAAATGCTAAAACTTTAGACTCTGAAAAAACAAACCTTTTCAAAGAAAATAGGTGCACAAAAGACAGCCACACTTTGTTAGATAACGGAATGCGTGTATGCTTAATGTTTTTACCCTTTAGGGGCGTTTAACGACTCCCAATACTGCTGCTATTCACACATGTAATTCAATTTGGATAAGACCTGGTGCAATAAATTTCCCAATTGCTCTGTACATGAATTTTCAATTTAATTCTTTATTATTGTTCTTATCGAAACATTAGAGTTTTCCTATTATGTAATGTCATTCAATAAGGAAAGAGAAATTAGTCATTTTTTTATATTTTAAAATTTCAAAATTTTTATATTTTCAGTCTATATCTAAAATTTTATTTAAAGTGCATAGTAGTGAAAGACATCATTTGTCACTTCTTCTCATTACTCACAACTTAAATTATTGTTATAATTTATAGTATTACTAGTCATATTATTAAATAATAGTAGAGCATCAAACTGTTACATTTTTTTTTCAAACTTTTCATTGCCTCCCTTTTGGTACAACTGCAAACTAAGAATGAGGTTGAAATATTCCTTTTAAATGCCTGGAAAAAGTTTTCACATCATAAAAGCGCAGTTTCAAAGAAGTCTCATTTAGTTGGTATATTTTTTTTCTTTGGATAATATAGGAAAAATATTTTCCAGCTAAGATGAAACTATATTATTGATGATCAAAGGAAATCATGTAAAAAGCAATTTTAGAAATATTTTGACGTTTTAAAATTTCTAAACTCTGTCTATAGATATCATTTTTGCGTGTATTTGTTTCAATAATTTTATATAAATAAAAGTTAATGTTACAAAATTTACAATTTTCTAAAAAAATAAAAATAAAAATTGGGATATTTCGAAATGTAAATTTTATACCGGATCTAATTCCACACCCTAAAATATTAAAATATAACTTTAATATGATATTACAAGATTTGTCTTCTTTTTATATATAAAATTAAAATAAGGCTTATTTACGGAACGGAGTGGGCACAGTAATATTTTCGTGTAAGTAAAACATCGAAACTTTTGTGATTTTTCTTTGAATGTTTTGTGTTTTATCGCATAAAGGTTTCGATATTTACATTTATTCAAATTTTGCATAAAATAAATGAGTTAATTTCAGTAATTATAGTTAAATGATCATTGCGTATTCAACAGTTAAATGCTATTTTAAGCATACTCTAACTAAAGTTTGATTTTAGTGAGTTTTATTTCTAAAAATATTTACATCAAAGTAATAAATGCTTTTATCGCTTTACGTCATATTACTCGTAGTACAAAAAAAAAAAAAAAAACTTTTCTAAAAAACACATATAAAAGATAATGCGACACTTTTCGAAATACCTATTATTTTTTCATCATTCGCAAAAAGTAAGACCTAACAGTACGAGAGCAGAACATTTTTTTTCCTGTTTTCGTAGTGGTAATACGTAATGGACCAGCAGCAGATATGCAGCAGATAAAATGTAGTGATTTTACTCCAATTAACTAATTACTCCGAAAACAGCATAATAATGAAAAATCATGTGTCAAGTATAGGTTATGAATTACTTTCCAACACTTCCAGAATACTTTAACAAAACTTCAGAGTTTAATAAGCTAAGTACGATACCTAGACATTTTAGGAAATTCTTAACACATTTCATAAAAAAAATCAGCAATTACTGTCTATAGCCGGAAAAGCATTCCCATTCAGTTTTAATGCGTTGTAAATGATCTATAGATTTGTATATATTCTAAAAAAAAATTCAGTTCAGTACGAAAGAGCATATCACAGTTGAAAATTCCCCTCCAGCGATTTTTGCCAACAGATGGAAACATACTTGAATTTATTTCTACAACCCTTATTACCTCAGATTTTTAAACACGCCACATATTAAGCTAAATTTAATAGAAAATACACGAGTATCGAGAAATTTTACAAAGATAGGGGCGATATAGTGAGTTGCTTTCTAAAAATAGCTTTATTATGAGGGCTTTTCCACAACTTTTCAACCAACTCACTATATCTTTCTGAGTTTTCAGAATATTTGACTGGTCTTTTTACAGAAGTTACCCAAAATAGCTGGCTACCAAATTATGAAATAAAAATTTTGAAATCTTATACGCATGTGCAGTTAAAAATTATTTCATACAAGTGCCCATATCTCATCAAATATTCAATATATTCATGTTTTAATTGCAGTATACTGTTTCTACAGTTCTGTCTCAGGTTTTTGGAAAGTTGTGTTAAATTTGGTTGAAAACTCTGTATGCTATAAACAAAAACCTTTTGAATTTTTCACAAAAACGTTAACATCTTCACGAATATGAGTGCTATGCTTACACAAATGATATACAAACGGTGAACAGGACCCAAATAGTCATTTACCACAGTGACAAACCATTTACAGCCTTTCCTGTTACATAGGTGATAGCAAATATTATTTTATTATTAAATTTATTATTTGCCCCCTAATTGTACTCCCGATAAATCTTCACCGAGACATATGAAATCAAACATGTTCTTTACATCCTAGAAGTTCAAGAACAATTCTCCAATAATGTTGGTAGATATTCGACAAAACGTGTGCAATCGAAAGCATCCAGTCCCTGTACCTTAATTTTTGGAGGCCAGTGTAAATAAAATAAACACAAAAATGAGGGGCACGGTTGTTGAAGAAAAAAAATCACATTAACATGATTCTGGTAAAACCAACATTGGTAAAACACTCTGGTAAAACCAAGAAAAATTAAATTAAAAACTCGTCAAAAGCAGCCATATAAAATTGTTAAACTGGGTTTATTTCTAATCTTGGTTTAGGTTTTGTTGGTAAAATTAGTAGTTATTCTCGAAATCTACCTGTGCCTGTAGGCCGAGCTGGCAGGGAATTTTTTCATTGCGATAGTACTTATAGAAATTCGGCCTATCTGGCCTTTTGTTATCCAGTCTACCCTGCCGTTAATTTGTAATATTAGTATAATTTATATAAATATTTTAAATATGAACTAACAAAAACTATATTTCAATTTAAACTGATTTAAAAATGATCTGATAATGATTAGTGTGAAGTATAAATTCTATATGTGCATTGTAAGCATATTATACATATTTCATAGCTTGGGATAAAGAAATGGTACGAGATGCTTCTAAAGTTCTATTTTAAATACCACACCCAATTACCAAGTAAAGGTTTAAAAAAGAGTAGCTTTAAAAATAAAATTTGAACTCTCTTGTTCAGAAAGTTTTCATCCATTTGTAAAACTTTAAATGTGAGATATTAATATGTTCAGGATCAGTAGCTTTAGCCAGTGGTAAGGTCAAATATACAATATTTCGTATCATAAATATTATTTATTAAAAGCATTTAAGTAATTAGTGTGCAAAAATAAGTTACGTCTTATCAAAAAAAATTTTAGGTGGAAATATATCTGTATAACTTCGTGAAACCTCTCTGAAGTGGGGAAGTTTGACTCAATTTACAGTGTTATTGAAATAAATGTTTGAAATTTCAGAATTATGATGCTGTAGAAAGATAAAATAATAATCTATTTATATGAGAAAGTCTAGATTATACTGTATGCCAAACACAAATTACGAGTGTTTTAGTAAAAGTGGTTAAATATCTCTTATATACTCTTTTTATTGGCCTTGATTTCAGATCAATCGGAATTGAAAATTAAAGAGAATCACCTCAATGGGATACAACAAAAGAACACTGTTCCAGTTTTATGAATGGAAATACAAATTATCGTTTAAACATGGTGTCCTTTTACCGGGGAAATCGTTTCTTTTTTCTTAGATTAAAAACTTTAACTATGGAACAGGAGAGGAAATGACATCAGTTTGATGAATTCATAATAAAATAGTTTAATTTTATGAATAAAAATGTGCGTTTTATTTTAATGTTGCTATAATTTTCACCCATGAAAATATTCCGCTCATCTAAGATAAGTGTCCAGTATTTCGAACTTAGTATTTAAGATTAATAAAACCTAGATTTACTGATGAAAATTTAGAGCATGTACCAAAAGTTTTCGCCAATAAACATGTTGATAAGTGAAGAAAAAGTGAAAACTAACAGTCAAAGTATTTTATGAAACGTACTCAAATGATTTTGTCAGAATTTAAAGTAAGGCTGATTGAAATATATGATTTTAGTACTTTGTACACTGGTGGAAATTGATTTATGAAAAAATGTTTTTTTAACAAAAACCTCTATAATATTTATCAAAAATGAATGAAATTTCATACATTATACATGCTATGTAAAACAAATAATTTAGAAAAATAAAATTTCATACATATTAATAAACTAAAACATAAAGTCAAAAATTAGATTTTAGTAACATAAAAGCATGGAAATTGATTTATGAAATATCACATTTAATTTAAATTAATAGTTAGTAAAGCCGCCTCTATTCATCAGAGTTTCTTTTATTCTAGATGGCATTGCTAAAACAAGATTTTGAATGTATTTCTTATCAATTAATTTCCAGTTTTCACAGATTGAAGCTTTCAATTCTACAAGTGATGTGTATTGCATCCCATTTGCATAAACCATTCGAACAAGCTGCCCCCAAACGTTTTCGATGGGGTTCAGATCAGGACTAATAGGTGGATGAGCTAAAAGAACAATATTCTGTTCGTCAAACCAATCTTTCATTGCATTTGAAATGTGAATACTTGCATTGTCCTGCATGAAGACGTAATCTAAACCATAATATTGCCATGCAAATGGAAGAAGTGAATTTTCTAAAACTAAACAGTAATCAAAAGGGTTCTGGCGACCGTTTAAAAATACAATTTCACTTTTGCCGTCATAAGCAATCGCTGCTCAAATCATCAAACTTCCTCCACCAAAATTCCTGCTGAATGTAGATTTTGGTTCTCTTCGCAGATCCCTCCAATAATACTTCAAACCATCCAGGCCATCCAAATTAAATCTTTTTTCATCGGAGAAAATGACTTTCTTCCAGTTGTCAGTCGTTGCCATGTACTTCTCGCAATACTGCAAACGCATCTGCTTGTGACGAAGAAGTAACTTTGGACCCGGCTTCATTTTCGACCATCTCAAGTTCCGTGAAGAATGTAAAATTTGCCTAACTCTTCTAGAAGTAACAGGAAGGGATAGATCTGCACAAATCTGCTTTGAACTGTGACCGGCTTTCGATGCAAGTTGAAGAATGCCTCTTTTCTCTCACTTACTTAAACGTGGATTACCGTTTTTGTTAAAATTTTTGCCATAATTTGATGGATCTTTTCTATAGTTATATATCACACCAACTGATCTTTTAATAATCTACAAATTTCCGTAACAGACTTACCACATTCTAGATATGCATCGATTTTAGCTCTTTCTTCCTCAGACAATATCTTTCGTTTACCCATCGTGAAAAGTATGACTGAAAATTATTGCTTCCAATATATAACGCTTTTTATGTCTCCTGTGCATGTCACGTTACCTTGTTTTATGCAAATTTTTGTCACGTTACTTCGGAATAGCCAATGAAATGTCATATTTTATAAATCAATTTCCATGCTTGCAAATTACGAAAATCTAATTTTTGACATTTTGTTTATGTTTAATATTATGGATGAAATCTTATTCCTGCAACTCATTTGTTATACATACTATGTATATCCTATGAAATTTTATTCATTTTTAATGAATATTATAGAAGTTTTTGTTAAAAAACCATTTTTTCATAAATCAATTTCCACCAGTGTGCATTATAAGGCAAATTCGAAACATAATCTCTTGGCAGACATAATTAAAAGCAAGTAAAAATGACGTATTTCTATGCAGTGATAGTAAAATGCTTTAAATTAATTACTGAAAATGTAATTTTGCTTTTAAAAAAAGGCATTAGTTTTAGCAGCGAATCGATATGATTAGAATAGACTTATTTATTATTTTTTATTTGATTTACTCGAGGTTATAAGTTATTTCCAAGTGTCATATAAAGGTGAAAAATGCGTCCTTTTTAGAATCATAAGAATGTATTTCAGTTTGACAATTGAGCAATTACAGATATTAAGGATCATCTAAAATATATATATAACGAGAAACAGTAGTTTAGATTACAGTAACACTATCATCACTAGGCGATCATACCCACCGTTTCCCTGTTCCTTGATAATAATTAATTTACCCTTTTTTTTTTTTTACTTTTAAAACTTTAATGTATTTTTAATAAAAAAGCTAAAATTTTTAACAACGTTTTTTACGCACAAATAACGTACAGAAAGACAAAAAATCCCATACGATCGTTTCCAGGATTCCTGGATCCCCTTCCTCAGTGAGAAGAAAAAAACTAAAATGGGTTCGAAGAACCCCTCGGTTATAGCGCCGAGTGGATTGGACTGATTATGGACTGATTCAAATGGCGGAAACAAAAGTTTATATATCCCGAAGAAATGACGTAATTTACCAGAACTAACTGAAAAAGAGTCACTGCGCAGGACCCCTCCACACTGGTGAAAGAAAATGGTTGCTGGTCATATCATTTACCAAGGAGGAAGTATGTTTATAAATATAGTGAGCTTCGTAAAAGTCTAGATCAAAAACTGAGTTAAATTTTTTAATAATTTTAGCTTTTGGATAATTAAACTGGTGGTTGGAATTCCAACAATGTTTCGCTATTATAGATTTCTCAAATTCCTGCTTTCTAACGTAATTCTGGTGTTCTTTCAGCCTAATTCTAAGTGCACACTTCGTCTGCCCAATGTGAGAGAGGCCGCACTCACAAATAATTCTGTAAAAGCCCCAGGTATTATGGTCGTCAATAGGATCTTTAAGATTGGAGAAAGATATTTTATTGGTTGGAGAGAAAAAACTTTAAAACTAAACCTATTGAGAATACGAGTAATTTGTGTACTGATTTTAGGGAAGTAAGGTAAGACAATAACATTTTTAAATTCTGTATTTGCTGGAACAGGATCAGTGATTATCTGAGGTTTAGCAAAAATACAGTTAATGGCATTTAAACTAAATGGACGATCGATGGCAACTGCTTTTATATACTTATTTCACTATTAAATAAATCAGAATTTGAACAAATTTTACGTGCATAGAAAATAAGAGTATTGAAGGCAGCAAAGTTTTGATGAGGGGGATGACTGGACTTATAATGAGGGGGTAAACTTACAGCAAAAGGCTTTCGGTAAATTGTCGTCAAAAACTCACAATCATTACGAATTACCAGAACATCCAGAAAAGCTAGGCGTTGTTGAGTTTCAATTTTGACTCAAGAACGATTGAAAACTCAACAAATTGAAACTTAACAACGTCTAAAGGTTTTAGCTTTTATATTACAATTCGCACAAAGTTTTATTCATGCTTGTATTTTTAATATTTGGGCGATTTTACGCAAATAGGTCATTTTGATCTTAGTGACGAATAAAAAAATAAATCATATTATAAAAATATGTATAATGATCACTTATAAACAGATTAAGTAAAATAATGCTATAAAGGGACAAAAAAGTGATCAATCTTAATAAATTATATTTTATCCCTTTATAGCATTATTTTACTTACTTAAAATAAATCATGTCAGAAGTTTCTAAATTTTTGCATCAAGAGACTAGAAAAGGTACTTATTAAAAACAAAATAGCTGTCATGCTTAATATTAAGAAATTCTATAATTCTTAGATTTTTAATGAATGAGGCGGTGATTACAAAGTGAGGAAATGACAAATTTGTGAAAAACATTTTTCAATTAGTAATTTTAACAAAACTAGTGCCCTTTGCTTCTGCTTCCTCTGCTATCGCAAGTCTCTGGAGGTTCAATTTTTTTTTTTTTATCAATGCCACATATTGGGTAGTCATGAGTATCCACTTTCGTAGACACTTATAAACTTCCGATTGCCTGTAGGTTCAAAAGCATTTACAATGACTGATTTGTCATCAATTTTCAATAGTTATACAAGATACATTTTATTTTCATGCTTCACAATTATCCAATCCAAGAGTTTAAAATGTCCCGTTGAATGAAATTTAAGGAGTGCACATTTTAAGTATACATAATACCCGATTGAAAAAATCTTTGTTGCCGATTTCTTTCGAAATGCACAGCCTGAATTTTTTTAGTGAATTTCGAAGTAAAATTTTCGCTGAAATCTATATCCGATAAGACATATTGTGTTAAAGATGGCTTTTTTCATTACTTGCTTCATAATTGTAAGCCTCATTTCTGCTCTGCACCAGGAATCTTTTTAACTGAATATTAAGTTGTTTCACAACTTCTTTTAACAATATTTCTCAAATTACTTTTCTGTTCTACTTGATGACATTTCCTTATCTTTTAAATAATAAATAATATTTTTATACACTCATTTGCTTAAAAATACGCTTTTATTTGCATTAAAATAATTAAATTTTTGTATGCTCACTTTGCAAGTATGATATTTTTAAGGAAACAGTCTGATTTGTGCCGATCATAGCGCATGTTTTTCATTAGCATCTGTCATTGCGGAACAATTAACTTGTCAAATCTAAGTTCAGCTAGCAGAATGTTGAAAATCCAGTAAATTAACCTATTTTTATTTATTTATTTTTTTTTCTTCTAATATTTGTCCCAAATATACATTGATTCATTAGAGAACCTAAATATTCTAGTTTAAGTCAAACACTGCTTTAAAAATAACAAAATACAACAAAAATATCTTTACTACTAATTTTTAAAAATACAGTAGAGTCTCGAAAATCCGAGGTAATTGGGGCTGACACTACCTCGGAATACTGAAAACTCGGATCTTCACAAAAAGTAGAAAATTCTTACCAATTATAATTTTACTCAATTAGGATGACAAAGAATGTACATTCCTTTATTCCTTTTGTTATGATATGCAGGATAATTTACAATTAAAAAAAATCAATTTTTTGCTGCTTGAATACATTTATTTGCACATTGCTTTAACACATTGCCAGTTACTAACTGTTACCTCTCCAACACCCAAATCAGTAGCAATGCTTTTCATTGTTTCACCTTCATCTAATCTTTTTATTGCTTTTAACTTAGTTATCATACTTATCATTTTCTCTTATTTTTTCCATTCATTTTTACCACATGTAGCTTAAAGCAATTTGCACTAATCACTTTCAATAACAATGGTTCTCAAAAAGGTAAGGATAAGTAATGTGAAAAAAGCTGACTTTGAATAAACGACAGAGAAACTTACAGTGCAACTGGTCACAGAGTACACCAGCTAGCACCTAAGGGAATTTGGGAAAAAGGAAAATCTTGTAGAACTATTAAAATAATAAAACTTTGTAAAAAATCACCATAAAATAAAAACAATACATATGGCGCGTTTCGAGCTAAAAATATTAACAGCTCGTCATCAGCTAAAGTAAACACGTGTCCGTAAGGGGACAAGATCAAAAATGAACTGAAAGGTAGCGAGTAGAGCTTGCAAAGAATGCGACAGATGGCGCTAGATGAAAGGAGCCCATGCAGAAGACGAAAGTGTTGCCAAAATGATAGGGAAAAAATGAAAATAAAAGAAAGAAACATCCATTTTCCTCTATCATTTTGGCAACCCTTTCGTCTTCTGCATGCGCTCCTTTCAACTAGTGCCACCTGTCGCATTCTTTGCAAGCTCTGCTCTCTACCTTTCAGTTCATTTTTTTACCTTGTCCCCTTACAAACACGTGTTTACTTTAGCTGATGACGAGCTGTTAATATTTTTAGCTCGAAACGAGTCCTATGTATTGTTTTTATTTTATGTTGATTTTTTACAAAGTTTTATTATTTTAATTGTACATGTCGCCAGTTTTCGGTGCTGTTTCGCTCTTTTGTAGAACTAGTTTAGAAACCGTTTTCAAACCAACCTCAACCCTTAGCCTATTTTCGCCTGAACAAGAGAACAAAGGGTGGTGGGTGACTCAAAACGACAATGACATTCTTTCTAGAAAGAAACGAAAATAATTGGCATTCTTTTAGGCGAGGAACAAAAAATAGAAATTTTTATTTTTGACGCCTCGTATTAGGCAGAACCTCGGATTTCTGAGACTCGTATTTTTGAAACTCTACAGTAATGGAATTATTCCCTCAGATAAGATTCACTCTCTTGCATGAGAGAATGACCAGTGAGGGATGTTAAAATTTGAATTATTAGCTTCTAAAATATTTACTCATAAATTGAATAAAAAAAACAATACATATTCTCAAATTCAGGGCCCGACTAGCAAGTTTATGTGCACTTTTAAATGTTCCTGCCCCATTAGATTGGTTGATTTACTGTTATTGGTTAGACCCCCGTATGGTATGCTATTTCTTTCTACCAGCTTATTTATTGTATTCCAAAAAATAACGTAAACCAGCCGTAAAACAAAGCAGTACGATTAAATACATTATAGCAATTTTTTAAACTTGTAAGCATTGCACATTTTCGATTTTTATATCGTCGTATTGGAAAAAAAAACGTTCTTTTAAACGCTTTTTGTTTGAAAACTGTATCTCCATTTATTTTTGAAATATTAATTTTTTTGTATTTTTTAGAGCCATTTGCTTAAAAATCCCTGCCGGCCGGCCTACAGGCGGAGGTAGATTTCGAAGTCAAGTATACTAATTTCACAAATAAAAACTAAATCATGATTAGAGATAAATCCACTTTAACAATTTAATCTGGCCGCTTTTGACGAGTTTTTATTTCATTTTTATATAATAGCTGGTTTTATCAGAATCATGTTTGGGCGGTATTAAAAAAATACTTTTCCGTGCTCAACAACTCGAAATTTTATGGCATAACTCTAGATTCATTTTTAATATAAAAAAAATATGAAACTTGCTGACGTGATTTTTGAAGAGATTTATAAGCGACCTGTGTTTTTGTTTTTCGTTCAATTAATTAAAACTTGATATATAAACAATTATTTTCTCAGAAGGACAATATTTTTCGTTTATATAACGCAATCGCTTCGGGAAATTCCGTTCAAAATGACACTTTGACATCACTTTTTGAAATATATTCTGCCTCTATCAAAAAATCGATCATTACGGTATATCATATAGTTTCTGAATAAGCGAATCTACCAATTAAATGCGTTTGAGAGCAAAAATCAATTTAAAAATGAGTCAGAAAATAAGCAATTTGGATTTGAGTGCATCCTTAATACAATGATTTCTCCAACACAATCCGCTTCGGGAAATTCGGTTCAAAATGCCCACTTTAACAGCATTTTTAAAAATATATTCTGTCTCTATCAAAAAATCGACCATTACGGTAGATTATATAGTTTCTGAGTAAGAAAACGTACCAATTGGAAGCCTTTTAGAGCAAAAATGAATTGTAAAATGAGTCAGAAAATAAGCAGTTTGGATTTGAATACACCCTTACTAAGATGATTTTTTTCTCTAACCGCTATATATTTTTAATTTGTTTTTGCTGCAAGAATTTTGGTCCTATCTAAAACTTGTCTACATAGATGTTGTAGACAATATTAAGAAGATATATGATAAATTCATGGGGATTTTATATCTTTTGAATTGACGGAGTTGTGGATTATTTTCTTCTTCAACCCCCCTTTTTGTTTTCGTTTTTAATTTTTTTTCTTTTTTGCGGTACGAATTGGTCCTATCAAAAACTTGTGAATATAAAAGTTGTAGATAATATTAAGTAGATTTATAATAAAATTAATTGGATTTGATATCTTGAGAATTGACGAAGTTATGAATTTTTTTTCCCCCAAAAACCCTATTTTTTGCGCCCCTTGAGCCCATTTTTAACTTTATCAAAAATCTGTGGTACATAAAGTTTTGGCCCTATTTTTAGAAGTAATAAAAACTTTAAACTGATTTGATATGTACAAAAATGAAGAAGTTATGGGGGTTTTCGGTTTTCACAAAACCCCTCCCTATTTCCATCCCCTTGGTCCGATTTTGCCCATTAACGAACTTGACCGAGATTTTATGCCCATTGATTTTATGTATCAGTTTGGAAGAGATTGTTGCAGAATTACGAAAGTTATCGTGTCCAGAAGAAAGTTATATATATATATATATATATATATAT
Organism: Maratus speciosus; assembly: GCA_963932465.1. Taxonomy (NCBI): domain Eukaryota; kingdom Metazoa; phylum Arthropoda; class Arachnida; order Araneae; family Salticidae; genus Maratus; species Maratus speciosus. The sequence goes on from OZ010788.1 coordinate 437,762,909, forward strand.
ATAAAGTTTTTTACTGAGGGTGGTTTTGGGTTCTAGGGGTCATGATCGGTGTAGATCCGCAAAAAGCTTTCAGAAATTCCAACATAGGAACGATCCCAATAGGAAGCATTTCATACGAAATCTACCTGATATTGGCAACGGAATTACTCCATGTCTCTAGAAAGTAAAAGAAAAATAGTTCTAAAATTGTAATTATATATTTTTGTTACCATTTTCCCATAACAACCGAAAGAAAGTGTAATTAAAATACGTGCTATTTTAAAAAATATATAAACGAAGTTTTTCTGTAAAAACAATGGAGCTATTATAAATTATATTTAATTTTAAGTATCAATGAATCATTAGATAGTCTTTTTTTTTTGTCAATTTTCTTGAATGACGGCATCTTTTTGCTGCATTCGTGCATTATTTTGCGAGAGTGATGCACTTTGCATGCTTTACTGTAGATGTTTAAGAGTAGATCGTAAATGTGGAATTCTTAAGCGGATGCGAATGATGTCATTTTACATAAAATAAAACGTGTGATTTAAGTCTTAAAATTGAAATATGTTTTGTACTGCAGTAGAGTCCCGCTTAACCGAGTTATTTTCTTCTGATGGACTGGTGGATTATATTATTATGAAACAGCCATTATAAATTAAGTGTTAGCTGAAGATGAAATAAATGAAGATGAAAAAAATGGCCATAATTTATTTCTTTTTAATTATGGCTATTTTTTTTCCCACTCTGACCAGAAAATCAGAGTTCTATCTTTTTACGGCTGCTCTTTCATCTTCACCTAACACTTAATTTATAATGGCTGTTTCATAATAATAGAAGCCATGAGTCCATCGGAAGAAAATTAAGTAATGGAAATGCCGGGGGCGACACTAAATTCTGAAAAAGCAGAATTCCTCTTCTCTAGGTTTTTCTTTTTTCTCATAACAAATACGTATTCGAAAAGTGCCAACTCAAAAAATGAAGTATTCCGGAAAATTGAAAAACGGTTCCAGGAATAAATATAAAATATTTTTTTCTATTATTTATTGAAATGATATTTTAACTATATATTGAGATACATTTTTGTCATTTCATCGTATTAATATCTCAAATATCCCATTTTTTCACAATTATGATTTTTAATGGAATTTTAGAAATTGTGAAAAATTCTGTGCCCCTCAGAAATTTCATGCTCCAGGAAATCAGAAACGTGTGCCCGTGCGATAGTTAGGCCCTGCTCAAATTATACCCACTGATGCATTTTTAAGAAATAAATTAACTTTATAAATTTAAATGAGGGATTGATAATTCCATTTTAACACCTATCTCAAACATTCTGAGTTACTAATGAGTGAGGGAATGATCTGAAATATGAGTTTCAAACATTTTTGCCAAATATAAATAGCATGTGAAGACCAAAAAAAAAAAAAAAAAAAATTAATACGTAGAATGAATGTTCATATTATCCCATATATGCCTAGCGTCCTATTTTTATGACGTTTCGAATTTTAACAAATTTTTATAATTTTCCTCTTCTTTAGAACATGAAAATTGTATGAAGTAATTGTTTATAAATGTCTTTATTACCGAGCGATGACAGCATAATATTGATATTTATTTGCTTAAATGAAAGCCTTTTTTCGATGTTTATAAATCTTTTATTTTTTAAGATAGCGAAATGTAAAAAGTAAGTTTAATTGTATTTTTTCTATCAAGGATTCGAAATTCAAGGAAATAAATAAGTCGTAATCTTAGCTTGTAGACTTCTTTGAAATACATATTTCTTTTTAATTGCGAAATTATATGTTCAATCCTATTTTTCATGCATGTTTTTACCGTACAAAATATAGGGGGCTAGGCGCAAATGGGTATATATTTCTATTAGCCATTTAGGGGGCAGTTATTTATGTAAAGCCCTTTTCAAGATGATTTTGAAATAAATTGTTTTTTAGCCTCAAATGCGATTATTCTTAATTTATTGTTAATAATACTTATAATATTATTAGTATCTGTAAATAAATAAATATATTTTTTTAGTAGTTCATAAAAAAGACTAAATATAGCATATAATATACAATTTAAAAGCTTTAGACAAAGCATATTATTATGCATTTCTCCACATATGGGTATTCCCATATTTAGTACACTTACCTTTTATGAAATAAATATGAAAATATTTTAGCGTAATTTCTTTTAGTATTTTTCCAGTTCATTTTGCAACATTTTAAAGTAATTTTACCAACAAATTGAAAAAAGAAAAATTCAGGCATAAATGGGTTAAAAGACAAAAGTCAGACAAAAAAAAGCATAAATATTTCAGTAACGGATGATATTTTTTGTATTTTTGGGTGAAAATGATTACATGTGAGGGAATTATATAATTGGAAGGATTTTTTAAAAAAATAAATATATTTTTTTAATTAAAGCTTAAATTTCATGAGATAATACAATAAACCCTTCTCTGAACTAAAAGTTTAAAAAATGTATTAGGTTTTTCTGCTAAAAATATTAAAATATTCTTCGGTTTCATCATAATCGAATATTTGCGTAGAATCATCAATTTAATTTATTTTTTCTTATTACCCACTGACAACATCTAAAATAATTTTTATATGAAAAATGTATCAAATATAGTTTTGAAATTTATTAAAAGCGATACTTTTGTATTAGTTGTATGTCAGGAGTTAAATTTCTGGTTATTTCAATAAGGTAAGTGCGTAGTTCGAATGCATGTCTGCTAAATTTGTATATTATTTGTATTACGTTATTTTATTTATTTATTCCTAAAATTTAAATTTCGTTATGGAATATTAGACATAAACAAATGTTGAACTATTTATATTGTTTAAATGCAAATGGGTTAAACTTTCGCATTTCGGCTGGGCACGACAGAGATATTTTTTTTCAAAAATCATGCTTGAAAATTATTTTTAAAAACATAAAAGAACAGTAAATTGAGATACAGGTTTCAAACAAATTGCATTTGAAAAACCTTTTTCCCCATTTAACTTTATAAAAACTGAATTAACGAGTTGTATAGGAGTTAAACAAACTGCAGTATAAGCGCGATTTATTGACCGGCACTGCCACTGCCTCTATTACATCAGCATTACTTATAGACATGCTTTCATTTAATAAAATAATTTCCTGAGTTTGTATTCTAAAGAAAATTTTTGGATAATAGAGGTAATCCGGAGGCGAATTTTTTCTTAGTTCTCACCTAATATTTGCAACGACTGGTGTAAAAAAATGCCTGCTTTTAAACAAATTTGACGTTATTTTAATTGCAAAAGTTCAGTTTTTTGTCTCTTGAATACCTTCTATTTCTTCAGAGAAAAGAGTGGTGTATTTCAAGAGAGTGTGTAAGAAGTGGTGTAGTAATTTACATAAATATATATATATTGCATATTATGAAACTTTATATGTAAATATTTTTAACAAACGTTTTTTTTATTTCTAAATTTAAAATATTTCCGACTTGATATTTTTAGCTTGAGGAATTTTATGGAAAAATATTACATTTTAAATAGAAAACTGTTTTAACTCTTTATGTAGTGAATTATAAATTAATGAAAATTTTATCTTCTTAAGCCTTTTTTGTGAATTTTTGAAACTACATTAGAAGGTTTACATAATCATTTAATAAATTTTAGAAGGATTGACGGGTTTAGAAGGATTAATTACATTTGAATTTATTGTGATTTTGTGCAATATTTATAACCCCACTCAAATCTTTTATTTTAAATATTCTTCTTAGTATTTTATAGAATTAGGAAATGTAGAACTATAATGTCCTTACAATAGAAATATAGAAACATTTCCGAATTGAAAAATTCTCCTCCCCACCGCCAAAAAAGCTGAAAAGATGAAAAATCAAAAGAAATCATCCTTTTAAATTTTTTTTTTGTTTTGTGTAACCATTAATGCTATTGGAACAAGATAAAATAATGCATCTATAACTCATTCTAAACTGTATCACTACTAATCGATGTATTAAATGAATTTTATAACAAGTTATTTTAATGGTACTTATTAGTACCGTCAGTAGATAAAGGTTTATCTGAAACTGTACCATTTCTTCTATTTACTGCTCAAAGCATACGTCTTTATATAAACACGTTTTGTGATTTGAAACAAAATGAATTGTACGAAATTATCTAAATACCTTCTTTTTCCAAAATGTTTCATTATCATGAATTCTTTCATTAAAAGCACAGTAAATGTTTAGAATTTTCGATCAAAGAAAGAAGAAAAATTATAATTTCGAAATTTTATCAAGAATTAATTTTGTACAGAATATTATTTTTTTCTTTTTAGCGGGATTGCGTACACCTAAAAAGTCGAAAGGAAGACTGATTTAATTTATTTTGCTAAATAAAATATGCAAACATTTTATGTAATCTCTAATGTAGAAATTTTTTACCAGAACGCTATATTTTATGTGCCTGAGTTTATTATTTAAGAAAAAAAGCTATTTATAAGAGGGTATTTGGAAATTACTTAGCAATTCTAAGAATGGAAAACAAAAATATTTTCAACAACGACAGAAACGTTAGGATATTTATTAAATGATTTTTATGCAGAAATAAAATGAAAATGAGAGAGATTATTTCCATTGTATTTTGTTTCATTATGCATTAATAAAAGCAAGCAAGATAAAATATTTTTAGCGTATTTTGTTTAATTCTGTAGTACAAATAGTATGCTTTTGAAATGAAAAAATTTAAAACGACTTGATATTTATCTTTTTTAAGGAATCCGTATGACCTTTTTACTTTAAAAATGGTTGAAAAGTTTCATTTATTAAGTTTTTAGAATATCATATTTTCACCTTTTTAATAAACCGTGTGTGAAACTTCAAAAGCAAGGGATATTAGGAACATGTAGGGTAGACCGGGGAACGTTTACGCAGTGCACTTTTTTCCGAAACGAGTTATAACTGGCGCGCCTGCAGTCATGACATATTGATGCTGCTCCCTAGTGGGTATTCTAACACGTTTTTGAGCGTCAGTCGAGCTTCGGTCTAGCATGAGGAAAGGCTAATATGTTTTCTGTCAAGGTGAGTAAATTTTGTGTCGAACTTATTGAAACTTATTGTGAACTAATAATACTTAGTTAAGGATAAACAAATATATGAATATTAGCAGAATTTTATCCTGTTTTGAGAACTGTATTTATGTGAACAGAAATGTTATTAATTTTCGTTGCACGTTAAAAATAAATCCAAACATGGCGACGGGACACATTTACGCATTGGCATCGGGCACCTTTACGCACGTTCAAACAGAAGACATTACGTAAAAACTTACTAGTTTCTATGGAAGCAGAACAAGAAGACAGCAAAGGAAAAAGTATGAAACCAAAAACTGCAAAGGGAAAAAGTTTGTACACTCTGGAATAAAGAAAATAGTGAATGAATCGGATGATGAAGATGAAAACTGTGCATGTATTTATTGTTTGAAATCATACAACCAATCCAAAAAAGGTCAAGACTGGGTTCAATGTCTTAGATGCAAAAGGTGGTCCCATGACAAGTGTTCAAAAGGAAATACTTTATTTTTTGTTTGTAAAAACTGTAACAGTGATGATGAAGATGACTAAATAGTTTCTGTTTTAAGTTAGCAATAAGCCCTATGTTTTCAGTTTAGCCTATAAAATGTTCTTTAATTAATTCTCTTTAAATTTTTAAACAGTGTTTTAAGTTATAAATAAAACATTTCAATTTGATTAAATATTTATTTTACTTACACCTTGGTATCGCTTATTATATGCGTAAATGTGCCCCACTTGATGCGTAAACTTGCCCCGCTTGGACCTAAAAAAAATTTTTTTTACAGTTAAAAACACAAATAGGGCAACAACTGAATACACAAATTTTGACTTTATTAACTGTTTTATAAAACCGCTATGTCTAAAATTTCCTATGTTAAAACATAAAAATTAGAAAATTCATTAAAAAAAATTCGCTCAAATGTGCCCAGGTTTACCCTATAATATGAGGCATTATCTTGTTGTTTTCAATATTTATATATTTATATATACAGGGTGTTGCCGGATTCAACCGATAAATTCAGAAAATGATATTAGGCATCAAGAGGATCAAAAATTACAATAGAACATGGGCCACAAACCACGTAATTAATTAAAAAAAGAGTGTGCTCTAATCTAATCGATTTTGGGTTTACAGTAATAACTTTCGACGAAGTATAATAAAATTTCTAATAGACATCCACACCTTTGTAGATTTGATAAAGAAAACAAAATAAATGGGGTAGAAGTTTCCGTTATAAGCGCCATTATATGTATATAAGAGTCCGAATTTTTAAAGAATGCGAATGGCCTTCTTAATTTAAAAAAATTAAAAAGTTTCTTTTAATAATTTTTCAGAAAATCATTTAACACATGTTTAAGAAATCATGTGTGAAATTTCAAAAAAAAAAAAAGGGATGCTAGGAACATGTATCATATGGAGCATTTTCTTTTTGCTTTCAACATACACACACATATATATATATGTATGTGTGTGTGTATTATACATTTAAGTACATAACGACACTACTGCAACTTCCCCTTACTTTAAAGTACTAAAAAATTTAGAAATGCGTAATCAAATTATGATATTTATACATTGTAATTTTAATGTAAAGCTAGATGTTCGTAGAATGAAATTATCTACTTTATCATATTCCAATTCAAAATTTTAGATAATATGGCAAATCCTGTTGTGCAAGGCAATGAGATTGATACGTTATTCTTTTAATCAATGAGTAATAACCAAAAAGATAAATTTATTTTCTTATTTCATTATTCGACAAAACATTTTATCTGAAGTCCGCAAGGTTAAAACCGATACTCGTATTATGCAGATAGTCTGGTGCTTGTTTAATGTTTTAATCTGTTGGGAATTTTCATGAATAATCAATTTGCATAAATGAATCAATTTTAAAAGAAAGCGTCTAGACCAATAAACCACCTTAAAAAAATTTCTTGTGTTTCAGACTTATCGTTATCTTAATTATTAATATCATTACATATAAATTGGAGGATATTTAATTAAATGGTTCTGAAAATAAACTTGGTTTAAGTAATAGAAAGAAAGGAAAATATTGCAATAGCGTCTCTTTACTTTTAGAGAATAGATTTCGAGGGATTTTTTTATTAGTAATATTCACGATTGTTCTCGAAATTCATTACTTACTTTTCAAATGTATGGTCGTATACTCGGTCGAATTTAAGAAACGCAAATTGATCCATTTACGGCAGCCGCGCCATTTTTTAAAATAGATAATCTCAAGACTAAGAACAAAAACCGAAGCGAACAAATCTGCGTGAAAATATGCTCAATAAATAAATGGATTTAGATGTATATATGAAAATGTAACAAGTTACCTTAGTTTTAAAAAATTAGATCAAACCAGCTAATTTTAGTTTTTTTTTAAATTGTACAAAACAGCACGTGGAAGGCGGGTACTTCTTCTAGTCATAAATGACGTTATTCTGATGAGTAAGATTTCAGAGTTAGATGCTCTTTCAGTAATTAATGGCAGAATTGCAGCGGTCCATTTAAAGCAGCGGTCCACATATAGCTACTCTCCTCTAATTACTAATTAATTACTCCTAATTTTTAAAGCAATACATTAAAAAAGTTTCCATTTATCTTTTCTATCTAATCGTTCTTTAATATCTTAATGTTCAAAAAGTTAAATTAGAAAATTTAAATGGGCAAAAAAGGCAAAAAATTTTTTGTTTACATCACTATTTTTCAAACAGTGTTTGATTAAATACATGGAAAATTGTGCAATAGTTTTAAAATTATTTCTTAATACTATTTGTTATTTATTGGTAAGTACATTTACCTTTACCTAACACTTAATGGCTTTTTTAACCCTTTCGGGCACAGTGATGCCAAATGGCATTATCACTTTCACGAAATTTTTTTTAACTTAAAAACTGAATCTCGGAGATTCTGTTTGGTGTCATTCAAAAGACACTTTTTTCTGTAATTTAAGTAGTATTTTTTTATTTCCTCAAGAGATGGTAACAGAGGTTCCAGAAACTGAAAAGTATTGCTTGATTTCCTTTTAAAACGTGAAGTGAAAACATGACTGTGAAAGAAAATATTATGCACACTTTTCTTTTTTTTTAAATTACAATTTTTTAAATATAAGTTGTAATATGTATGAAGTACTTATTTATAATTTAACAATTGTATTTTTATTCCAGTAACAATACCTAGTAAATATACATGATACCAAATGGCATCACTGGGACTTGATAGATATTTTCAACTTAACTCTCTATTTTGATTTCTTATCTGATTTGGTAGTTTTTTGAAAGGAAAAAAAATCCTTTACTATTTATCATGCCAAAACGAAAAAAAAAAAGAGTTTGTATCAATAGAAAGTGCCATTTATTTGCTAAGGAATTATGATCTTTCTGATACAGATATTGAAAAATCTGACGAAGAAAACAGTGAAAGCGCACGCAATCTATCAAATGCAGATGATTTCGTGCACTATTGCGACAATTTGATTGCGCGGCTGTCCAATTCAATTGTTACGCTCGTCGGCCTACCTGTTCGGAGTTTTCAGTGGATGTCCAATTTTCAATATTCTTGATCTGGATACAAATGATTCAGTCGGCCCAGTTACTATTTCTGTAGGTAATAAGTATTAGGAGTTGAAGTTGAAAATGTAGATCAATTAGAAGATAAGACTATTGAACCATTTGAGATGACATTTATAGAAACTTCTTCATTGTCTCCTGTTGAAATTTTAGTCCTTATGACTACTTTAAATTATTTTGTGATGAATAAATTACAGATAACTTAGTATATCAAGTGGCTGAGAGGTTCCGCTGGCAAAGCTCAAAGACGGGGAATGCTGGTTCGGAACCAATTGCGCTCGTCGGTCTAACTGTCCGGAGGTTTCCATGGTTTTCATCGAATCATGCGTATCCTTCTGTAAATACGAGTTAGGTTCCCTTAAAAAGACTCCCACCAAGGGCATCCTTCCCACTGGTATATATCTCTCGTGTGGATAATCGCCCGTCATTAACAGCACCAGGCCCGTGCGAGGAGGGGGCGGAGGGGGCAGTCGCCCGGGCGCGGAAATTGAGGGGGGCCAAACTTATACTACAAACATCTTTTTCTTCTTTTTGTAAATAAAAATAATTTATGTTTGCATATTGGAAAAATTTTTCCCAATGGAAGAACGTACATTTTTCGTTTCAAAGTTATTGCAGTTATTGCACTGTTCTCCCCCCCCCCCCCCACCGAAATACAAATTTATGAACAAGGACTTCTTTCTTTTCAAAACTTGTTTTGGGTCTTTGTCTTAATCTCTTTTCTTAACCTTCTCTTTTCTGAGTGTGTACTACTCACAAAATAGCATGGGGTTTCTTTCTTGGAATATAAAAGGGTTCTAAACTGTTATAGAGTACTGTTAGATACATTTTTTCTGCACCCATTTTCTCGATCCCGTTTGCCAAAATATAAGGGCAATTTTCTCTTATTTAGTTTTTTGAAATTTCTGAATTAAAATTAAACCTAAAGTTTCAAAATAAACGCGAAATATAAATTCAGTAAAATTTGTTTCTGTTTCTGCACTGTTTAATTTTTTGACGCCTGTGACAAAGAAAAGCAGAGAAAAGTTGGAGGGGAGGAAGGCACCAAATTCAAACTTTGCCCCTGGCGCAGTTTTCTCTTCTCACGCTGCTGAACAACAACAACACCGCCTCAGTGCATCAAACAAATCTCTATTCTTGACAAAATCCTGAAACTTCAGTAAATACAATTATACATGAAACGGACATTAAAAAATGAATACACATTAAAAATTTAATGTATATTTTCTTTTCTTTTGATTCCAATGATGCCAAAAGGTATCATGAGCATGTCATGTATAATTCCCGTTTGGTCCCAATTAAAAGGGTTAAAAATTAGAATGATGACAAAAATTAAAAACCAGTAATAAACAAGCGCTATAATCATTAGTTTTAGACATTTGAAAACATAACTCTCTATTACTCATTTTAGATCCCTTTTTTAGAGTGACCCTAATTGATCCTCTGTCATAGAAATCAGCTATATTAAACTTTTGTTAATACGTTCAGTTCTAGAACGTTTACTTTTATCTTTGTCGATCTAACAAGGTAGGTTTTTTGCAAGAAATGCTTTGGAAACATTATAGGTGATCGGTTTAAATAAGATTAAGATTATCTGACATCAAATCAGAAATTTGACTGATAAACGTGACAAAATAGTGTCAGATTAAACATTAAAAGTCTTTCATATTTGGTTGTATCATATAAATCTGTCTCTGTTTAATCAAATGTTTGCATGAATAAAATAATTAAGTAAAGTTTATTTCGATGACACTATGAATACATTTTTCTGCTTCAAGTGTTTTCCTATTTATCTGTTTTCGTATGTAAATTTTAAGTGAAACTTTAAGAATATTTAAGAAATTTTTAAAAAAGACATGAACAGTGATGCATAAAAAACTTTACTATAAAAGCTACTAACATTTACTGGTATTTATTCATTTCAATTCAACGACATTTTAAAGAACCTTTGAATTTCCGTTTTCTTCCAAGAAAAATGATGAAGACTATGGTATGTTACTTAAAATTAAAATTTTTTTTTTTTTAATTTTTGCTTTAAAAATGAAGTGGTGCGAGTGCGCACTAGGGGCAAGTACCAAATCACATTGAGAGTCCTACCAAAACGGTGCACAGAGCTACCGTGAGCGGTACAATTTAATTAAGAAAGAGTGCTGGTCAGAGCGCCATTTATATACGCTCTGTTTGCATGTCTACAAGGGTTTTTAATGTAAATTATGCACTTGCTCCTGGTTCGCTCTTACCTCGGTTTTTTTTTTTTTTTTTTTTTTTTTTTTTTTTTTTTTTAACTTACAATGAAAAAGTTTATTTTCTATGAGAAGATAAAAAAAAATATTTACAATTTTAAATTTAATTAATTTCTCTGAAAAAGTCAAATGTAATTTATTTAAAAAAATAATATTTTGATAATCTTTCTTTGAACAACGTTAGTTATTTAACGTAATTATTAAAAAAAATAATAATGTGCTTGATATAACAATTCTTAATTTGTTCTATTTTTTATAAAAAGTAAGTGTTGAATTCATGAAATTTTTTACTTCCAGATATTGATGGATTTACAGATTTTGGAATGTCCTAAATAGAATTTGATTAACTTTAGACTAATTTTTGTCTATGAGCCAGCTTTGCGTTTGATTTTTTGTGTATGTTACACAAAAATTGTAGGCCAGGGAAGGCGAACCTTTTCACACCCGGGTACAAAATATTTCCAAAAAGAAAAAAAATACATAAATTAAATTTAGATAAATAAAATACCCTTCATATTTATGACTGTTGGAATGCTAATATTTAAAATAATATAGTACGTCCACTAAAGTCCTTACCACCCTCTGAACTTCGGAACAGCTGCTGCTATATTCATAAAAGTAGTGCCTATATATAGTAAAGTAGCCATGGGCTATTCAATAAAACCACCTACAGCGCCACCTGGTGGAAAACTGCGGAGTTAGCATTCCTATCTCGAAAACGGAAAGAGATAGGAGAAAAAGTGATTGACAAAGTTGTAGAAAATCATCGATTTAGTAGAAAAAGACTCCTTATGGGCATTAATGGAAAGAATAGAACGGTTAAAACACGCATTTGGTTTTTCGTGATTTCCTACACTATAATGTCAGGAAATTGTACGAAAGGAGAAATGATATTATCTTTCGGACAAATGTGCACTGCAGCAGACGGTGAGAAGTTTGAGCATCTGAAATAAAGGTGTATTGTTATAACTAGTTGTTTTTCCTTTCTAAAATCATTTTGTCACGTCACCGTGTACGAAATCTAAAAAAAAAAAAAAAACAACTGCGCGTTTCAACCGCACTATTTTTCGCATAAAGGTGGTTGATTTCGACAAGGTGTCTTTTGGTACTAAATGGATGATACTCTACAACTTTGCAAAACCTTTTTTCCATATCTCTTGCTGTTTTCGAGATAGGAATACTACCTGGCGCCTTGGCGGTTTCTAAATGAAACCGCATGACTACTTTATTATAGCTAGATAGCACTTTTATGAATATAACAGCAGCCGTTCCGAAATTAAGAGGGTGGCAAGAGACTTTAGTGGGCGTATTGTATATAAGAATGCTATAGTGTTATGACATGTTTGTACTATACTAGTTTTATTCATGTTTTACGCCAAGCCCAAACATAAGGTTTCTACTTGTGGGATTCAGTGCTACACCTTTATGACATGAAAATCTTTCAAAATAATTTTGTGATTTGTGCTACATGGGTAATTTCAAAAAGTTCATTTTTGATATTATGCTAATACGTGACTTAAAAAATGAATATTTCTTCTGCCTATGAAACCACCTAATAATAATTTTTGCATTCAGAGCAAATTTTATAAATCAACAGAAATTGCTTTAAAAGATAATTTCGTTTTTCTTGCGGCAACATCTTCATGTCCAATTTTGTAGATGATGTATTTCGAGCAAGATCAAATAATTTAAAAACAAATTACACACACACATGCACATATATAGATATAATTGTTTTATTATCATTATTGTTATTATTATTAATTTTATTATTATTATTATCATCACTGTAGTATTATTGTTGCTATTATTACTGTTATTATTATCTTTATTATTGTTTTATTTGGATTTTTAAAACGATCATTTTCATGTTTCATGAGATTCCTAATATGATAGATTCTTATTTATTCATGTTTTAATTTTTGAAATGTCACTTCAGTTTTATTTAAATAAATATTTCCATAGCGATTGATATATTCTTTTCTAAGGTTTTGTTTCTGGCCTGTTTGGCAGTAGCTTATGCCGGATATTACAGAGGACTTGGTTACGGATATCCTAGTTTTGGATATGGAGGTCTGGGACCTTTCAGAGGTGATTATGGCTATTCTAATGTAGGATACAGAGGCTTGGGATCTTTCTATAATGGTTATGGAGGGTATTATCCAAGCTATGGTTACGGTGGTTACTATAGAGGATAATGATAAAGTGTATACGTTTGAGGTAAATTACAATTTTTTTGTGTCTCAAATTTATCATATGGATATGTAATGGAATTGCTATTATGCATTAAATATTTATATATTATTTGTTTTTAAAGTGTTTAAAAAATAATAACATGACTTCTTTCATTAAAATTTAAATAAAACTAAAAAATGTATTTTTCTATCGTGTTTAAATATCTTGTGAATGCGGGACTATATGTGAGCATATTTGTTAAAAAAGGATGAGAGTGAGATAGAAGATAATTTTCCGTTGCATAATGCGTTTTTACCTCCTCTTCTATTAACTTTCCTTTTCCCGCGTATCGCCGTGAACTCCTCCAATGTCAGGCGCCTTCTTGACATAGCCTGATGCCGTACTCTCATTTCAACTTTATGTAAATTCAAAATATTAAACATCAGGCTTAACTAACCTGAAAATTAATTAGCTCTAAAATTTAAAACACTTCCGAAGATGAATGAACTAATAAAACTATGTATGAACTAATAAAAATGGAATAATCATTTTCTGTTATTTCATTATATTTTATAGTTATAAAACTTTGTATTTTAAATTTTTTAAGTTGATATTTCGAAATAAGAAAAAAAAGAATTTTAAATGATTGTGTCAATTAAAGTCATGTTATTCTACTACTTTTTTTAAAAGTGCTATAGAAAATCAATAAATTCAAACTATGTTCTATAATAAGAAAAATACTCATCTTTGTTAAAAAAATTTTAAATAAATTTCTTAATCTCTTTGCATATATTTTTATGAATGGTATTATTTTCTGATGCTGTATTAAAAAAAATGTTTTTCTTCTTTAACAGGTTGAAGATGAGCTACGGAAATTTATTATCAGATATCTCGTAGTGTGTCGAATTTTATTGATTCTTCATAATTTGAAACTGTATAAATATATGTTTCAAATATTTAGAGTTTGAATAAACTTCTTCTTTGTTTATCCTTTTGTTGTTTTCTACTCAAAAAAATTATATTACATAATAAATCATGCACATTTGTACATTTATTTTTTATATTTACTTCCATTCATGAAAAAAGGATACAACGATACTATGTATGATAATAAGGAAATAAATATTTTTTTTTTGTGTGTAAGCTTTCATATGCAGATAGAGTTTAATTATAATTAGATAAGCCGTCATATAATTAGAATAATGTTACTAAAAATCATTAGGAGTGAGTTTTTAATAGCATGCTAATGCTCTTAGATTATCTTTACATAGCGATTATAAATCATCTGGTAAATTTGGTTATGCTGTTTTCAGTTTATTGGAAATGTATAAAGTGCATTCGGAATGAACTTTGCTAGAAGTAATGCTATCTATAGATGTACAGTCGTGGAAAAAAAGTAAACACCTTCTACTAACTCCTCAAAAAATTATCGTAGAAGAATATTACTGGCCCTGAACGATTGTAAATAAAGTCTACTTTTAAATGATGTATATGTTACGGCCAAAACCCGGAGTTTGGCCAGTTCGCGAATTGGCCGGCCAATTCGGGAACTGGCCGAGATTCCTGGCCAAAACCCGAAATACATGAAATTAAAAGCGTATTTCGGGTTTTGGCCGGCCATTTCGCGAACTGGCCGGGAAGACTTGGCCAATGTACGAAGTGGGGATTCAAGGCTGCCCGGTAGGTGGCACTGACGTGCACACGTGATAGTAAGGAACGTTCCGTGCTATGACGATTATATTCTGATATGCTGGATAATTTCCCGCTTGTTTGATATAATTCGATAAATTGGGTTTATTATGAACATTATATTCTAATCTGCTGGAGATTTCTGTCCTCTGTGACTAATATCGATATATCGGATTCATTGTCCAATCTAATAAACAAAGTATCTGAGTGACTCTGTAAATAAACGACAAATTCTACCTAGCGAATAAACTATAGAAAAAAGTTGTGGAGCATATTAGTAATGTATAACAATTTCATTATGTTTGAAGTAGTGTAACAGCATTAAAATACCCACTAAACGATTATTCACTTATATCATAAGTCTTTATCTTAATTCTTTTGGGCGTCCCTATAAACGAAATATAATGTTTATTTAATCAGTACTCTATAAAATAATATATTGCTCACCACATGAGTTAGGCGTGTGAATTTTATTATATTTGAAATAGTGTAACATCATTTAAGTGCACTACAAATGATCTTTCACCATTCACTGAAATATAACGAAATACTTTTGAGTGTCTCTGTAAACAAACTATAATTACTACATATTTCATATATTTTAGATAACAGTCTGTCGTCCATTTTGATGATGCATACCAATTTTATTATAATTGAGATAATGTAACAACATTAAAATGGACAGGAAAAATTTTACCCATTGATGATATTGTAATGAAATACTTTTGTGTGTACCTGCAAATTAACCAAAAATAGTACAACTTCACTTGCAATACCGAAATGTATTTATAAACCTAAATAATATAACAATTACAAGTCAATCGGAGTCTTTACTCGAGTTAGAGCACGGGCAGGCAGACGGCCAGGCAAATTCAATTCATAAACACTTTCAACTATGTTAGAAAGGGATAAAAAGTTAAAATTGGTTTCTGTGTAACAATTTCGCGAAATGGCCGGCAGCGTATGACCACTTCGCGAACTGGCCGACCGCATCTGGCCAGTTCCGGAATTGGCCGATCGCCTCTGGCCAATTCGCGTTTTGGCCGGCCAATTCCCGAATTGGCCTGTCAGTTAAAAACGTTGTTGGCCAATTCCCGAATTGGCCGGCCAGTTCGGGAATTGGCCGATTTCGGGTTTTGGCCGTAACATATATAAAATTAGCTTAGGTAGGCCATCTTCATATTAAAACGAACCCAAACTTTATTTATTTTTTAAAGGCAGTACCGAATTTTAACAAGATATTTCAAATCTTAGGTTCAGACTATGCCTAGACACCAAATTTCAAGTCATTTTAATGATAAGTTTTCGTGTATAGCAATAATACTAAAATACGCAAACATAAATACATTGAATTTGCGATTTTTATAATTTTATGATATGAATTATGAATTATAAAATTAATATTTGAAAAAATTATGAATTACAATGTACAATTTTTTTGATGGATTTAGATTTATTAAGTCTTGCTTTATACAAATCCAAAATTTCACATTTTTCTTTCAAGTAGTTTTCAAATTATGCTTAAAAAACAGCAAAATGATGGTTTAAGGGGTCGTCTATGATAGAAGTGACTAGATATTTTAAAATTTCTCATACTATCCTGTAATCAAGTAGTTTTCAAATTATGCTTAAAAAACAGCAAAATGATGGTTTAAGGGGTCGTCTATGATAGAAGTGACTAGATATTTTAAAATTTCTCATACTATCCTGTAATCTAGCAGTCTTCAATGACTGCTTGAGTGGCCTTAAGATGCCTTGATTAAGAAGGGGCCTCTCTCGATCAACAATCAAGTACCGAACTTCAATTTGGATACAGCCCCTAAAACCCACTCTTTTTAAAATAATTAATTACTCGGAAACGTATCATACGAATTGCATAAAAATTTAGGCTAGTTGAAGGGTGTAGAGTTCATTTATACTGTCAGAATTGTGCACTGGCTTTGAAAAAAAAAAGTTATAGTTCGTTTTAATATGTAGATGGCCCCCTAAACAAATTTTATATACATCATTTAAAAGTAGATTTTATTACCAATCATGGGGTGCCAGTAAATTTCTTCTTCGATAATTTTTTGCAGAGTTAGTAAGGGGTGTTTACTTTTTTTCCCACGATTGTACACTTATGATGGAGCTAAGGGGGGTCGTTATCACTTGCATAGTTTCAATAGTACAACATGCTGCAATCGAAAGTAAACCCCAGTCAGGTCTGATCCGTTTCTTGTAAAAATCTACCAGGCAATAATTTAGCAAATATTTCCATGGAAAAAACTTTATTATACGAAACAGAAGGCTTTTAGTTGTGCGCCCCCCCCCCCCCCATACTCATCAAAACTTTGGAGATCCTCTTTCGATGACACTCAGAGGTGAAGTCCTTTAATACGCCAAGAATACATATGTGTAAGCCAATACGCCAATCTCAAAATATCGGTTAGACTGGGAGCGATATTAAAATTTGAACGAGATAAACGCCAAGTACAGAAACCACATTTGGCTGTCAATTAAGAATTGAAATATAAAAGCAAATCTATCATTGCTTACAGAAGTATAACGGCGAGGATAATTAATGACAAATATCTATTTGCAGGCAGATGTGAAAATGCAATTTATGGGTCTTTAATGTCTATACGATGTTTATCGGAAATATATAAAGTGCATTGGGAATGAACTTTGTTAGAAGTAATACTGTCTATTGTCTATAGATGTACATTGTATGTCCAAAGGTCAATGGGTATCTTGAACTTTAGCCGACGTTTTGTCAAAAACCTATTCAAAAACTTGACGAATACTTCTACAACTTCATGAATATAAAAAACATGTTTAATGTTTTTTATTGAAGGTTTGTTTTCGAGAACATAGAAGGGTCCAACGACAAATTGGGTGAAAAATAATATTTGCGATCACCCTGTAAAATATACTCGAAATGATCAATTGTTGTAGCACATAATTATATACGTTTTGTACAAAATATGTGTTCATATATGTAATAATAAGTATTTTATTATCGATTGAAAATTTGAACAAGATATATAAATAAATAAATAAATATAGGGAGAGTGTGAACTAATAGTAGGAATTGAGAAATAGCACGCATATTCACGGTGATAAAAGGTTTCCTAAAAAAGTGCAAGAGATTATCGCATTTTTTCTGTTTATAGAATGCAGAGTGTCAACCAAATTTAACTATACTTTCAGGAAATTTGAGAAAGTAAGCTAGACACAAAAAACTGCATATAGAATATAAATATATAAAATTTTTAACCCTTTATGTACTGAATTATGCATTCACGAAAATGTTATCTTCTAAATCATTTTTCGTGAATTTTTGAAACTACATTAATAGATTTACATAATAATTTAATAAATTTTAGAAGGATTTTATAAGGATTGAAGGATTTAGAAGGAATAATTAAATTTGAATTTATAGGGATTTTGTGCAATATTCATAACCCCACTCAAATGTTTTATTTTAAATATTTTTCTTAGTATTTTGTAGAATGTACAAATATAATGTTCTTAGAACAGAAATATAGAAATATTTCCAAATTTAAAAATCCCGCCCCACTCCCCAATGTGCCAACCAATAATGCATTTGGAACAAGATAAAGTAATGCATCTATAACTCATTGTAAACTGTAATACTACTAATCAATGTTTTAAATGAATTTTATAACAAGTTGTTTTAATCGCACTTATAAGTACCGTCAGTAGTTAAGGGTTAATGAAATATGAATATTTTTAAGAAACTTTTTCTAACTGCACATGCTAGGACAAATGATATATATCTATATATATGGGTCAATATCACAAAATACGGAAATTGCAGTCCGCAGAATAAAATTTCTATTTAATGTTATATAATGCAATTTTCTTTTTTACATTCTAATAAAAAATATTCTTAGAAGTATTTTAAAGAGATATTATATTCATAATAACACAAAAATAAAGCAATAAGACTTTAATTTTCGGTTGTCATTTTCCGGGCATGTCACACTGCGATGTGTGCAAAGTAAAAGGCTTTCTGCTATCATGTACAAATATCTTTTTTCTAGTTTCTTTTTTTAATTTCTAATTAATAATTATACCTTATATAACACATCAGGGTGGCGAGTGGTCAGGGAAAAACACAGTCAAAAAATGTGTTAAATACCAGTATTTTGTTAAAGAGAAATTCGCCTTCTTTAATTCTTTTGTTTTATTTGAAGTATTTTCTATAAGAAAATATTGGTAGTTTCCTCATTTTTGGACTGTGTTTTTCCCTGACCACTCGCCACCCTGCACATATATGCGGAAGGTAACAAGTTCTGTATTTTACAAATAATTTTCCATAATTAAAATATGATTGTCACTGAAAATGAATATCATAGTTCTGGCCTGCTCATTTTAATCCTTTATGAGGTAAGAAGATGGCGCTGCAGAGTAATTCTTCTTGCTCTTGACATAGTTCAAGTCAGCAGTAAGTACTAAAATCATTGCTACCAGAACTGCTACTTTTAGATATTCGTTTGTAAATAATGTCTTTAAAGGCTTTGAAAAAATTGAGTAGACTTTTATTATGTTATTTTCCAGGCTTCTATAAATTACAATTAAAACTCAACATATCACTGAATTTGAGGTACTATAAAGGAACATGTTCCTTTAAACAAAATGAAAATGTTAGATCTAAAAAAAAAAAAAAAAAAAAAAAAAACAAGAATGTGCAAAATGTTTTAGAATGAAATTGTTATTATCCTGTCATACATATGCCAAGATAATGATACATAATTATAATTACATAAAAATGAACTTAAGCTATTCAAACTTTAAAAATTTTATATGTAAATTGTTTTACTCAGCTGTTCAACCACCATTAAAAAAATATCAGAAGAGTTGAGACGATTTAAATGTACAAAATTTTTGTTTTCAATATCTCACATTTTGTGATATTCAACCATATATATACCCTTTCAAATTTCTAAACGCTTAATATAGATTAATTGTTTAACTTATCGTAATAATGGTAATCATTTTTTCCTTGTAAATGTAATTTGTTTTACATATGACATTGCATTTATATTGCATAATTTAGTGGTCATCTATGTAGGGCAACTTACATAAAAATAGCCAGTCATATCGTAAAAATTTAGAAATATTTTGGTCATATAGTGATCTGAATATCAGTTGCTTTCTAAAAGTAGGTGGATAATAAAAGATTCATACAAATTGCAAGTTTCTGGTTTTTATTATTATTATTTTTTTTTATTGATGATTTAGTTCTTGGAAGAACCACCAGAACGAGTCTACTTAAACAAAAAATAATTAGCAAAATTGAAGTATCTATTAGGGTGGTGCGAAAAAAGTCAAGTTGATATTTCCGAGTTGATATAGTGCGGAAAAGTTGCGATTGGTAAATACAAGAAAAACAAAAAAAAAATTATTTAAATCGGACTTTAACTTCCGATCCCGCAAACCGCCTAAAAATTTAAAAAAATTGAAAATTTCCGATTTTTACAGAATTTTTTTCTTTTTTTACTTATATATATATTTTTATCGTTATAGTGAAAAATATTTGCAGATTGTAATGTTTAATAATAATAAAAATAAACAGTTGCGTTTAAAGAATAGCTTCCGATCACGCAAGCTCAATAAAAATCGGCAAAAATTCAATTTTCAGTGATTTTGATGAATAAAGAAAGTAATCACCTCAGATCAGTTTGCGTTCCAATATTAACATTTGCATATAAATTGTACAATGTACAACTCTTTGCTTGTTTAGATATTTGATAATGTTTAAACAAACCAGAACTCACCACAGGAAGGTAGTTGTACTTCGAGTTCAAACCACACCCTATCCTCCATCCAACCAATGAGGGTGTTTGCTATTTACATTACTTAAATACATAATTTGTTATAATAGAATCAAAACGCTGTATTAAAAAACTAGTGTCGTGACAGTATAAGATATACAATTTGTTATGTCATCTGTTTAAGTCTGACTTTTAGACGCAACTTTGTACTGCGATTTGGTGGTAATGTCTGGTATTATGGACATTGATTTCAGTGTGGCCCTGATGCTCTCTTGATTGGGGCCCACATACCTTAAATGATGCTTCCGTTACCGATTTAATGCACCGCTGGACATCTTACCTGTGGTTGAAAAACTTTTTATCATCCTAGACTGAGATATGACCTGATTGAACGAAGAAATGTATTTCTTCATGGGTTAATCTCCGAAAAAGCGGTGGAAATGTTAATTTTGCTACATTACAATCAATTAATTTTGGATTGTAGGAGTGATAAAGATTCAGATGCCTTTACCCTTTGAAACATTCTGCCTGGCTTTTAACAGCCCTAGCTCTCTTATGTGCCTCCTTTTATAAAAGACCATTACCATCAGTAGGTTTTCCGGGTGAGCAAAGAACGAGTTTCGTTCAGTTTCAAAGACTACACTTTCTTCAGGTTGTCACGAAAGTATCGAGATGTTTTAATTGCTCTGTACAGATGAATAGGCCCGTCTGTAATGTCCTTACAGCATTTTATTTCAAAACGAACTGGCAAGTAAGATTTTAAAATAAATGTCAATATGGCTTTAAGGCATCCGATGGGTTTTCCACGCTCGCGTAAAGTCGAAGGGCTCTATTTGCACAAGTGAGCAATCTGGCATGTGAAATTGGACCGGAGTCACACTTTAATAAGTCATTTGGAAAGTTGTAACTGTTAATTGCTTGACTTACGCCAAGAAGATATCTTTGGTCCTTGCTCAACAGTTGCCTGTCCACTTCTGGAATTTCACAATCAGTCAATTGAAAATTTATCACCGAGAGCTTTACACAACAATGATATTGTGTCCAAATGGTGTACTAAATGATCTTGGGCCAGTAGTTTCAACATTCAAATGTTGAAAAAGATGGCGGGAAGGTAATTCAACAAAATGGAATAAACAAACAACCCACTGCAGTGGTCGTCAGAGATAAACTTCAAGCTTTTTGATAGCACCACCTTTCTATCCAGTATTGGTATTTGTACCATCACAGCCTACCAAATCCAAGTATTCTAGTGAAACCCCTTGTTCAGTAAGACATGATACTATGAAAGCTACAATGTCCTTAGCAGGCACGGAGTTTGGAGGCACATGGCCTACATAAACTGAGTCACGTTCTTTTATGACAGGAAAGTGTTCCTCTTTAATAGTTCAACGAACCTGTTTAGATGCAATACTTTCTTTAACTGGGGTATCGTCCTTTCTTCCGTCAAAATAGTATATGCCATGTAGTTCATCTGAATCCAGTTGACTTTTCTGTAAATTTTATGGAGTTAGGTGAGACTAGGTGGGAGCGCGTACGCCGACTTCAGCGCTGTTTTCCAACGTGGCTAACGGCAGTTGGGTGCACTACTAAACTTTTCAGACCTGAAACGAAGTCTTCGTGGTAAGTTCTAGGTTGTTTAAAAATAACTTAATATGCTCAATGGTATCAATTAACATTTAAATCTTAACCTGAGACTGCAAACTGACCTCAGTTGATTATATTCTTAATGCATGAAAATCACTCAAAATTAAATTTTTGCCGATTTTTATTGAGCTTGCGCGATCGGAAGATATTCTCTAAACACAATTATTATTATTATTATTATTAAACAGTACAAACTGCAAATATTTTTTCCTATAGCGATAAAAAATATATAAACGTAAAAAAAAAGAAAAAATCTGAAAAAATTTGAAATTTTCAATTTTTTGGAAGTTTTAGGCGGTTTGCGGGATCGGAAGATAAAGACCGATTTGAAGATTTTTTTTTTTTGTCTTTCTTGTATTTAACAATCGCAACTTTTCCGCACTATAGCGACTCGGAAATATCAACTTGACTTTTTTCGCACCACCCTAGTATCTATCCAAAAGTTATAAGTGGATATGAAAGTTATAAGTTAAATACATACACCTTTGTTGAAAGTCAGTTAATAAAATAAGAGATTTTGTGGAAAATCCCTTGCCATCCAGCTACATTTACAAATCTACTAAAATTCAGTTTATTATACCGAGGAAACACTTCTGAATTTTCTGATATTCGAATGGTATTTTTATTTAAGTTCCCCTGTATAGTTAGTTACTTAAATTAGGCAAAACAGTGTTTTCTATATATTTCGTGCATGCGCAGTAAAAAATTCATGTATATATTTTATATATTTATATTATAAGTGTAGAATGTTGTTATTATTTTACCTTATCGGGTCAAATTTCCCTTTTTTAAATTTGGTTATAAAAAATAGCATTTTATAATAATAATAATAATAACAATAATAAAATTAATAATAATAAAACAATAATAACATATTAATATAACAACAATAATAATAACATAATAATAATAACATAATAATAATAATATAATAATAATAAATAATAATATTAATCCCCTTTAATAAAAAGCTACTCGTTGCTGACGACTGGCTGTTTCGCTAGTTGTTGCCACAGATTAATCTCGCAAAATAAAACATTTGAAGTTACTGAAAAAATTAATAGCTCAAGAATTATTAGTCAGAAAATTGTTAGACAAACCGCGTTAGAAAGGTAAAAAATTGTATTTTTCTTGATATAAATTTCAAATGTAATAATTATGCCGTTTTTCAAACATTGAATTAAAAAAATTACCAAATTTCACAATGAAGTACTATATGGAAACCTTCACGGGTAAAAAGATAATGATAACGGCAATGTGTCCTCACGTGTATACTGGCTATACAAGTCACAAATTTTAGTGGCCTTATTATTCTGTTAAAATAGAAAAGTGAATTATGATGTCACGAGTGTAAGATTTTTATTTCATTCTCGATAAATACTAATAAAATGCGATATTTTTTTTAGTTGTGAATAATATAGGTTAACTTACGTATGACTTCATATTTAAAAGGAATATATGGTTAATGCATGGCTTTTACAAGAGAAAGTGATATCATGAAGGGCTTTTCATAAATTTACATTTCTTTTTCAATTTTTTTTTTAATTTGAAGAATCAAGAATCTATTTATTTAGGCTTAGGAAATATATATATTTTTTAAATACTGGTATAAAAGCAAAATTTCTCAAAGCTTTAAATATATTAAAAAGAGAGCATATTTGTACAAGATTCATAGTCCGTACGGTGTTTAATTTTAAAATTGATTTTTCTAATGAAACATGTTTAAAACCCGTGCAAAACTATGTATTTCAGCTTGTATGATGATAATAATACTAAAAAAACTGCTGCTTGAATTTTTTAAAGACACATTTATTTTTCTACGAATGTACTTGTTATTTATGCATACATTAACAAACAGGTTGAACAGATCCACGTAGTGATGTGCTACAGCTACAGTTTATTCCGAATGTTTTAATTTATATCGTGATAATATATATTTTTTAATTCAACCTGTTCTTGGCCCCCTATTTGCGCTTGTTACCAAGCCCTCGCTGAAAAGTATGAGGTCAAACAAGTATTTTACATCCCTGAAGTTTCAGAAGTATTTTTCTAATATTTCTCAACATATTCTCTAGATATTCTCTAGATAAAACTTTTGAAATCAACAGAGTCCGGTGAACTTTTGGTCGTATAGTGTAGAGGATCCATAATAAAGAGCTTCGTGTAATTTCCGATATTAGGATCTATTATAACAATTGAGACCAACGTCGGAAGAAACATATTTAATATATATATATATATTAAGCATTATTTAAGGTTTTTTAAAAAATAACTATTTTAACTGTTTTACTCTGCAAAAAAACACAAATGTTTATTAATATACGGAAATGTACGGTAATCACGAATGGAAGTATACAATAACGTCTTCCGAATCCCCTAAGATTCCGAAAAACGCTCATTTAGCTTTAGAAACCTGAGAGGATAATTTATTTTTGAAAGCTAAAGAGGAATGTGTAAAAATATTTTTTTTTAGCTGCCGGTAATTTTCGGAAACGTTTTCGAATAGCTTTACATTAAACAGTCTCTACTCGGAAGATCGGTTTTTCGGATGCTATCATTTCTCAAGAAAACATTTTCAACTGCAAAATTGAATTTAAACATGCATTTGTAACAAAATAATGTTAATGTTAATGCTGTTAATTATTACAGTCGGGGAAAAAAAGTAAATATTCCCTACTAACACCTCAACAAATTATGGTAAAATAAAGTTATTGGTATCGAAAGATTGGAAATAAAGTGTACTTTTAAATGATGAATATAAAATTACCTTACGGGGCCATCTACATATTAAAATGAACCATAACTTTGTTTTTTTTCAATAGCAGTACACAATTCTGACAGCATAAAGGAACTCTATACCCTTCAGTTAGTCTAAAAACAAATTTTTATGCAATTCGTACCATAAGTTTCCGAGAAATTAATTATTTTAAAACGAGCGTATTTTAAGTGCTGTATCCAAATTGAAGTTCGGTACTCGATTGTTAACCGTGAGAGCTTCCTTCTTGATCACCTTAAGTAGTCAATTAAGCCTGTTATATTACAGGCTAGCATAAGAAATTTCAAAATTTCTAGTCACTTCTATCATAGACGGCCCCTTAAACCATCATTTTGCCGTTTTTTAAGCATAATTTGAAAACTACTTGGAAGAAAAATGTGAAATTTTGGATTTCCATAAAGCAGGACTTAATAAATCTGAATCCATCAAAAAAATTGTAGGTTGAAATTCATATTTTTTTAAATATTAATTTCATAATTCATAATTCATATCAGAAAATTATAAAAATTGCAAATTGAACGTATTTATGTTTGGGTATATTAGTAATATTGCTGCACAAAAAATTGAAATTTTGGATCAAAATTTCAGAAGTTATAAATAAAAATATGAAAATGTAATTTAAGATTAGAAGCACTAAATTTTGAATGTTTATAACTGAAAAACTTATCATTCAAATGACTTCAAATTTGGTGTCTAAGCATAGTTTGAACCAAAGATTTGAAATATATCGTTAAAACTGGGTATTGCTATTGAAAAAAATGAAGTTTGGATTCGTTTTAATATGTAGTTGGCCCTTAAGCAAATTTTATATACGTCATTTAAAAGTAGACTTTATTTACAATCGTTCGGTACCAGTAACTTTCGTCTACGATAATTTGTTGAGGGGTTAGTAGGGTGTGTTTATTTTTTTTTTTTTCCACGATCGTACGTTTTTCTATTAAACATGTTTGTTGAACAAGAAAATATTTACTTGAGAATTGATAGCGTCCGGAAAAGTGATAGTCCGATTTTAGAAAACTTATTGCACTATAAAAGCTAATCGGAAACGTTTCTACGGGCAGCAGAAGAAACTTTGTTATTTTAAGTGATTCTTTATATTTCAAAATTATTCAATTCTGATATTTCTAAAAATAAAGAAACACTTTTTCGAAATCATAGGTGACTCGGAAGATGCTATTTTATATTTTCATTTCCGTTTATATTATGTTTTTTTTTCAGATAGAAAAAAAAACATTTTACTTTTTTACGGTGTATCCAAAATTATAAATATTAGATAATTGATATTGCTTAGATTATGCTTTATACGTTTCAGTTAGCATCGACAATTCTCTCAAGTTCAATAAAAAATTCTTCATGGTTTTTTTATATTCTTGATAGAGTATAGTACCGAAAAAAGTTTTGAATAACAAATATATTTACGAAATAAAATGAAACACATACCAAAACCTCTTATCTACGTTTGAATGTAAATTTGATTCTATCTACAGACAGCGATCAATAGGGTTTTATAGGTTCTTAAGCAGAAATATCGAGTTTCTTTTTTAATGCGTTGAAAATTTTCTGCAAAAAAGAAGATGAACAACAAAGAATATTTGAATTATTATGAAAAGTTATTTCTATTTTTTCGCATTTAAATGAGATAAAGCGTTTTAATAAAGCGCTCCTTGAAAAATATCTTAAGTTAGTGAAGTTTATTAAAAGAAATTAAAAAAAATATTATTATGATAAAATAGAAAATGAGTTAATTTTACGTTTAATATTTTTATGCCTGTGTATTACACGATATTCTAAAATTATAATTTCGAATTTTTACTCATGTAAAGTAAATCATGTTACAAAAAAATATAAAACTATTTTTATCAATTCACTTTTTTTTAATGCAATGTCCAGTCCATGTTCATTATATATTTATTTATCAAAGATACAATCGCCTTTATTCGCAGATCGTTCACAACAAAATAACAACCGATGTTTCATTACATCCAGAAAAAAACATTTTTTCTCAACTGCTTTCTATATTTTGCTGAAGGAGGTAGTCTTCCTATTAAAAAATTGTATCATTTTTAAGGTTCCGCACTTAAAAAATGAAAACGGAAACATTATAAGATCACTCCTGTGTCTGCCTGTCTGTCTGTCACAGACATTTGACTTGTAAACGATGAAACGTAGAAAGTTAAAATTGGGGAAAGTAATATAGACTATTGACCCTCATATTTACAGATTATTAAACATTCACAAATATATTTAGGAAAAATGTACAGGGGCTAATTAAGTGAGTTGAAAAAAAAATGTTTTCTTTGTATACCGTGGGGGGGGGGGGGTATCGTGTGAAAGATTTCGTAATGCTGAA
The DNA here is from genome assembly GCA_963932465.1 of Maratus speciosus. Taxonomy (NCBI): domain Eukaryota; kingdom Metazoa; phylum Arthropoda; class Arachnida; order Araneae; family Salticidae; genus Maratus; species Maratus speciosus. The sequence continues at coordinate 437,790,170 of OZ010788.1, forward strand.
CTCAAAAATACATTTATTTTAATTTTAGGTATCATATTTTCAGAAATATCATCGAAAATGTTGTGCAAAAATATGCCCCCCCCCTCATCTATTTCCGAACCTACCCAAACTAAAATTAGGAAAAAAATTAGAGGGAGTGGTCGGTAATTTAAACCTTGCTGGAAAATTATAGCGATTGCCCTAGGTCACATAGTTTTTGAGAAAAGCACATTTTTTCCGTTACACACAAATTTTCATTTGAGGGCATTCAGCAAACGTGTTGAGGAGCGCTGGATGTACCTATCGTAGCAGAAGTATAAAAGCATTGTTGATAATGATTTATGATGAAAATCGTCGGTAATTAGCCAAGATATTAATCATTAAAGTTACGGACGGTTTCGACATACATAATGACAGAGACGGCGTACTCTATGTACCATCAGCTTTTAAAGCCTAGATAACAACTTTTAATGATATATTTGTGCAATGCAATGTCCAGCAGCAGTATAAAAGCAATAAACGTCAAATTGTTAAAAACAGACTAATTTAATTAGAATTAAGCACATAAATACAATGGGATTCGCGACTACTTTCCATTGAGTGGATCTCTCAATACGCCTCCTATGTCTTTAAAAGTGATTAAAAACCTATATGGAAAAACGCGGCACGGACCAAGACGGCTTTGCTACTTTGAGACCTCCTTTCGAAGCGTGTTTAGCAAAATTCCAAGTTTAAACTTAGAACAAGGGTTTTGTTTTAGCTACAGTGTAAAAAGAAAAGATCATTACCACGCTAAATTTGGTTTTATGAAATGCCAAATGAAGTTTAAATATGCACTACTTTTATTGTCAGTACCGAATTAAGTTCACAAGAAAAAAAAACAAAAAAGAAACAGATTAGGATAAGATTAAAAAAAGAGTTATACAGAATAGCAATAGTTGATATTAATTAGGCTTCATATCTCTTTGAACTTTTATGGTATACTACTCATTCATACTTTGGGGCAGCCATACTTAACCTGCGGCCCGGAGACCTTTCATATGCGGCCCGAGACACATAATCATTAATCCACATTTATAAAATTGATTAAGATGAGCATAAAAAGTAAAAATTAATTAACCTTCGCTGTTGTTTTATATATTTCCATGGGAAGCAAAATTTGCCCTTTTAATTATAGTTAATTTAAAATTATGTTAAAACATCGTAATTGCCGTTTTCTTAGTCAAAAATTCTTTTTATTTGACTCTGTAGTCTTATCTGTGCTATAGAAGTGTATACAATTCCTAATCGTCAACACTTATCAAACATCAGTCCAAATTAATTAAATTTGCACTAAATTTCTGAAAAAAAATATTGCATTGAGCAAAAGATTATAAGAGAAAACTTACTAATTTATTTTCTTTAGAATATGAAAGTTCGGAATTATTATATTATTAGATTTATTCTTATTATATATTTAATACTGCTTTTTATGTTTTAATGTTTGTCATAGGAAAAATTGGTACCAAAGATTTGTTACACCACTATTTCCAAACAATTTTTTGTTTCACGTTGTACATTTCTACAACATTTGCCATAGGAATCTACTACGAAGTTTATTGTTTTGAAATAATGTTGTTAAATCTTTTTTGGTAGCATTTCTTCGATTACAAATATTCAACCTTAACTGTGTTATACAACTTATGTTATCTTACTATTTTAATTAATCTGTTTTTACTCTTTTATACATGTGTTGAGGATCGCATAATATAGCAGACCTATATTTGCGGCCCGCGAGAAAAAATATTGAATATGGCTGCTTTGGGTATTGCTATTGGTTATGCTATAACATATGTAACGTTATGAACATTTTGCTAATTTTGGACCCCCCCCCCCCTTACGACATCATACGTTATCATTCTTCACCCTACCTCCATCCGATGATATCATTTTCAATGTCTAAAAATTACTTTATTTTTAGATTCTTTTTCTTTCTTTTTATACGCTTACAGTGATATACACATATGATTATACATTTATTAGTTGCATACTTTACAGATTCAAGAAAACAATAAAATGACAATAAATGAAATTATATCAAATAACATCTAAAAGAGTTAGCTACTTTTTAAAAGTATGAATTAATAGCATATTGTTACATAATGTATTCAAAAGTAATTTTGTCTTCTTGCACTAGTCCCCTGCCCGAGGAGGTTAAAAGCAGAACTTATCAATACAAGGCTGCCACAGGTGACTAATTTTTTTAATTTTACCTCATACCATTTTCTCAAACAAAAGTTATTGATATACTGTTTGAGAACATTTGCAAAAAAATATACTCTACAATTTTTTTTTTTTTTTAAATAGAGGTGCGGGCAATATAGAAAAATAGCCGTTTATGGCATTCTGGCAATAAAACAGAGGACAATATTATTTGTCTTCCTTTACTAGTAAACGCAAGTATCATTTCTTACATATTATGTTCCTGATTTCTCTAACAAAGAGTTATATGCGCATATGGCAGAAGAACAGGAATGCCAAACGTTGGAGTATTTCATATTTTGGAATGAAATCATTTTAATACTTGCACTTGACCGTTTATTTATTTTTAATAACACCCGATTATGACACTTTTGACACTTTCATGACACGTTTGACACAATTTGCTTTATTGGAGTTCCTCGGATATGATCATCCTTCAAAAGTATGTAGTTTGTTTATTCTTTAAACTCCATACTGAGTCAGAAGAGATCAGAATTTGAACATAATAACGTTAAATCCACAGGACAAACATTACATTATATCGTAATAAAATGTGCAATATATAAATCAATCAAAAAGAAAATTTTTTTAAGATACCATAAGTAACTGAAACGTAAAACAGGCATTTTTTATAGTAAAAAATCATATTTCGAATGATGAAAATTATTAATAAATTTATATTAAAAAAAGTTGAATTGGGACACACATTAAGCTTCCCATAAAAAGAATCAACATTTAAAGAAAAAATAGGTGAGAAGTTTTCAGATTATTTCAAGAATTAGTGTTCGAGAAAAAAAGAAATAAATTTTACTTTACGATGCACAGTTGGATGTTTTGATGATCTAGGTGTGACAAAATCCATTTTTCCGATTATCTCGGAATTTGACAAAACCGCGTGTACTGGTAGCTGAATGTCTGTATTTTCGAGATCCGTACTAGTTTTGGTTTAAAAAATCAGAAGTGTCGATTAATTGTAACCTTAAAGTAGCCATTTGCGCATTTGCTTTGAGGGAGTTTCAAAAGTTGCAATAGCTTCTCTAACAAGGAGAGGGTCAACCTTGTTAATCACAGATTTTGATTATTTTAATATATGTTGTAGGGTAGAGACCCCTTAGTGTCAGGTTTAAAGGATTTTATCCAACGCTCCTTAGTTCTTGAGAAACCGGGGGGTCTAATATTAGTACACAACTTAAATACTTACTTTGCAGACGGTATCCCGGGTTAGTCGTTGCTCAGTTGGTATGGCGTTTTCCGGCTGATCCGCGGGCCCGGGTTCGATACCTGAATGCGCTACATTTGTTTTTCTCATTTTTTGTTTTATAAATATACTTGTAAGCGTAACTTAATAATCTCATTGTCAATTAAAATTTTTAATATTGTATATCAATTATAATTTTAACCTATTTAATTTTTTACTTTTAACTAAATAATTGTAATAAATCATCATAAAACTGTTAATTTTTTTAAAATCACTTTTAAAATGTATTTCATATATTCTTTATCGATGCAATGATATTGAGCAATTGTGTCAATTCGTCATTTTAAAGAAACATCATTTACGCATTGCTTTAACAAAGGAAGTCAATGCGATAATACTATTATTCTTGTAAGTAAGCTCTATATAAGTAACAAGCATAATTATATTAAAAATTAGCATCAGAATTAAATTACAACCGATTTTTTGCATATTAAAGATTTTTAAATTTGTAATAAGTATGCTTGCGCTTTCAATTATTTTTCTTTCCCCTGTATCTTTTTTCTGGTTTTATTTTTATTTTATTTGAATATTCTTTCACTTTATCAAAACTAAATGGCGACACAACAGATTTTGTCCCGATTTTGGAATTTTTATCATTCAATAATAGATCCAATTTCTTTTTAAACCTCTTTAAAGGATGAGAAATAATAGTTTACAAATAAGAAAAGATAAATTTAAGTTTGTTAACATTATAATATTAAAACATTTAATTTAAATTATTAAATTATAATTACAAGTATATTTATAAAACAAAAAATGAGAAAAACAAATGCAGCGCATTCAAGTATCGAACCCGGGCCCGCGGATTAGCCGGTAAACGCTATACCAACTGAGCTACGACTAACCTATCATTTTGGTTGCAAAGTAAGTATTTAAGTTGTGTACTATTATTAGACCCCCCCCCCCCGGTATCTCAAGAACTAAGAAGCGTTGGATAAAATCCGTTGAACCTGACACTAAGGGGTCTCTACCCTACAACATATATTAAAATAATCAAAATATGTGATTAACAAGGTTGGCCCTCTCCTTGTAAGTTTGAAAACACGTCCTGTCTATTCTATTTTATTTAAAAGCACGAATTGGCTGATCTAATGTCACAGCTTTATCAAGGTTAGATTTAACAGATTTTTGTTTGAAAATAAGCGATATTAAACCCGCTTTACCGCTTTTATCAAAGGCTGAAATTCTGGATGATCCTTGACGTTGTTTACAAATTTCATCTTGAATTTTAACAAATTATTTAGCATTATTCAGCAATAAGCATTTTTTTAAAATCAAAGTGTCATTCCTAAAGTATTGAAAAATTAAACAAACTCCTGCAGATAGCTGCATATAAGTAAGTTTTTATTAATAAGCAAGCATCATATTAATTTTCAGTGCATGTATGCATGTTTAGTTCAAATCTTGCAAGTCAAATTTAAATCAATTTCAATTATCCTATTGAGCCGAAACAATGAATACATGTTTAATTTGAATGACAATACAATGTTATTATGATTTAAAGAATGTAGAAGTTTGTGCAGGATATTGTTTCTACAGGGATTCACAAAAATTTAGATTAAAACCTGCAAGTTAATTTTAAACCAGTTTCAATAATCTGATTAAGCTGAAACTTTGCTCAGGATATGTAGTTCTGATGACAATGCAATATTATTATAATTTATGGATCGTAGCGTTTAGGCTTTTTTCACAGGGCCACATAAAAACTAGTTCAAATCTTGCAAGGAAATTTTAAACCACCTTAAGTGATCGAATTGAGCTAAAACTTTGCCTACATGTGTTTTTTGATAATTCTATTAAATTATGATTTGACGAACGTAGAAATTATGCATTTTTAATAAGGCCACACAAAAAAACACGGAAAGATTGTCGCTAAAAAGCAGAAATTTTAAGAAAAACTTCAAATTAATTAAATTTCAACAAATTATTTAATTAAATTTCAACAAAATTGCTATAGGTTATTGAGATACACAATAGCATTTTTTAAATGGAAAACAAAGTTCGTAGCAGTTATATTTCTTTTACAGGGACGCATAAAAAATTCGGATACATTATATTTCTTTTACAGGGACACATGAAAAATTCGGATACATTACTTCGGATACATCTATATGTAAAAAATTTTTGTTTCAAAGTGAATAAAATTTATATAGGTTATTTATTCATACAACAGCATTTTTTCAACCGAAAATAATTTAGGTAGCATTTATATGTTTTACAGGGTAACACAAAACATGAAAGTGTTTTAAATATGATTTTATTTTTAAAATTTTATTTTTCAGGATGACTACACAAATTTCTAGAGCAAATCTGAGTAGACAAAAATAAAATAAGAAATGAATGTTAACTGACATGTGCGAATTAAATTGTTTTTTACTTATAGTAAAATAAGTATGTTTAACGCATTCTTTGTAATTCATTATATTTTTATTTTGAAACATTATTGTTAAATAAACCAAATATTTCTCACTATTTGACGTATTTTATTAGGGATACATTCGAAAAATCAGCAAAAACTAATTAAACTTCAACGAAATTATTTTGTCCGCCTAGATCGTCAAAACGTCCCACTGTGCGATGGCCTAAATCAAGCACGCTGCACACATGGCCTATGGGACACAAGCTGACAACTTGTCTTGGCAGGCCGACAACTTGTCTGTGGCGGGCCATGCATTTGACATTTAAACTGTGCTTAATTCAATTGATCAGACAAGCATGAAGACTTGCTCTAACCGTGCTCTTATATATGTCAAACTTCAGGAAGTTTTGTATATGTATATAGGCACATCAAACTCAAATTTGAATTTCAGATCCAAAGATTGTGGATGGAAAGAACGGCAATCGAACAATTCGAACGCAAAAAACAAGGAATCATCAATCTGAATATTTATAGATTTATAAAATTTTATACATATTTTTATAAATTGTTGTGTGTTTTCATGTTGAAACTAATATAATATTTGTGTACGCTGTTCAATTTTACATTACATTACGAAGTGACATGAAGTGTTTATTAAATACTAAGAAATGTGTTAAAAGATTAACAAATTTACTAATTACGGATATTTAAAACACAAAAATATGCATAAAAAAATCTTTTAATAAATTATCTGACGGCTAGAATACTGTATATTTCCAGCATTTTTTGTGATACCATTCACATGGAACAAAGTAGTTCTGGTAGAAATTTCATTAAAATATCTTTATTTTAATTAAAATTATGAGCAATTGTTGTGTTCTTATTAGAGTTGAACAACCTGTATTTTGGGTTGAGTAAATTGATTATAACACTGGTTTCCTATACAAAAATTGTTCCTTTTAATATGCTTTAACACTCCTTAAATATTGTTTAATTTTGACTCACCTTGTATAATCTCTAAAATGAATTATTTGTTATAAATCTTTCTTATTTAATGCACTTTTTAAAAAACTCTATGTTTCATACACTCTCGAAAATATCCATGTGTTAAGCACATTTTCCCGGTGATTACATTTCGTGTTAAAACGAAAAATTCCACTTTGATTTGTCCATTTTCTCCCAAACACAGAAAATTCGCAGATCTAACATAAAAATTACCTGAAATCCTCCGATTTAATCCTCGAGCAGCGAGAAACGCTATTTTCTCGTTCCAGTGCTCTACTTTCTTAAAAATTCAGATTGCTTGATTCCCACCACTTTTTTTAAAGCTTATAATTCGACTTATTCTCGCATTATTTAATCTGGAATTAAATAAGGCAAGAATGATGGGAATCAAACAATCTTAATTTTAAAACAGTAACTTACTGAAAAAGTCACCCGCTGCTGGGAGATTAAAGCTGTATTTTCATTAAATAACAAGGGTGTTCCGACAACTAGCCCTGCATTTTGCATTAAAAACATAAGTTTTATGTATGTCTTTTTCCCCTCAAAACATGAAAAAATTCGCAAATCGAATCTTAAAATTTCCTCAAATTTTTCGGTCAAAAAACGCAAATTTCTGTAAACAACAACAACAACAACAAAAAAATCTCTTCCAAGCATAGGCGTATTCTGGCAACTTGTTACTTGCACTGCTTCCGTTTTTTGAGGAATTTGTTTGTGGGCTTATATATGAGTGATAAGAAAGCATTTTGATACGCAATATTTAGAAAAATTATTAATTTGCCGTTTCTTTCCATTTTTTTTCGTATGTAGCAAACGGGCATTAATTCTTTTCTAATGTAATATAAATGTAATGATCATAACTTTAATAAGCAGAAAAAAATAATAAAGAAAAAACATTAAAAATCTAAATAAGATTTGTAATTTAGTAAAACAATACAGTATGACAGTATTATTCTTATGGAAATAATCGTACAATAAATATTTATCATAACAAATATATATGTTGCAAATCATGTTCAGATTTTTGAAATAAATTTTTAAAAACTTGAAATTTTCAGGTTTACTTTTAAAATTAACCGATATTAAAATTTTCCAGATTAGTTGAATGTTTTACTAATGGTATACGTCTACTTGAAATTCAGCATCCACATGCATACTGCCCCGATTTCTAACTTTTACCAAACTCAACCGACTATGCATTCAGTCATGCTATTTTAAATAGTCTTCTTCTAGATTTGGACAACGACACCTAATGCATAACGTACGTATACTTTACATTACTGAGCGATTTCTCGTCATAAACAATGTTTTTATGCATAGATCGCACATTGAGATTATAATTTCCACATTTTGCTAATAAAAAAATACTTTATTCCAATTCGACGATTTGTTTTAGAGGATAAAATACTGTTCTGCAAAATAATGTATATTATTTCTGAAAGGGAAAGGGAAATCCTAACCTCCAAGCAATAAGCCTGTTACAGTGTTTTCGTACGAACGGCCAAAATCCATCGCTTCGTCCATCTGTTGGTCGGCAACTTTAACTTTCATTTTATTTTACAATGCTAATGATAATTTCTCTGGCCCATATTAAAGCCACTTCAATGTCTTAAAAATAAAAAAATAAAAAACCCCTGTAAGATTCTCATTAGGTCCACGCTCATTTCGCACAATAGAGAGCATTAAAAGAATTCATGAAAAAGTATGAAGAAATCCACAACGTTCTGCAAATAAAAGGGCTGCAGAAGAGAACGTAAGTCGCAGAACTATGCAAGTTATTATAAATGAAGATATGGGTTGTTCAAAATATGACAATTTATGATATAAACTGTGTACTACTGACCAAAGCACAACTTGTGTATAATATAAAATCTAGAATACTATATGAAAAACCAAAAATAAAAAATGAAATGTAAGAAAAAGAAAACTATTTGCAATATAAACAGAGAAGTTGTGAAAAAGCATGAAAGGTCGTCATCTGAAGATGCGTCTAAGAAGTACGAATAAATATTTCTAAAAATGATTTCATTTTTGCCTATGAATCTCATTAGTGTAGATATTCTGTTCATGAGAACGAGACTTTCACTAATATAATCTACTAATATAATCTCTAATATATTATATATAATCTCTGATCACTAATATAATATTAATAATATATAATTATCTAGTCCGGAATTTTCATAGTTCTCTGCTTTTTAACTGCTTTTTAACTGTCACAGGACAATCCAGTACATAGTGCAGTGAGATGGGGGGAAGACCACAAACACACGGAGGTGAATCGTGCTTACCTATGTCCTCAGAAAAACTCGTCAATATACACTAAATTATTCCTCATATTTTAACAAATTATTTCTATATTCCTAGGAAACCTATTTTATCCGTGAGCCCATCCCGAGAGTCTGAAAAAAGAGTGAGAAATTCCGTTTATTCCTAGCGTGCATGCGTATTGGTTTTGTTAACATTTTAAATCGGAATTTATTTTAAAAATCAAAAACCGAGAAAACTATAAATTAAGATTTCTAATTTAATAATAATAATAATAAAGTTTTCCAATTTAAAAATAAATAACAGTTACTTTGCTTATTCATTCAAAAATACACATAATTTATTTTAAGTTGACTAAAGTTAAATAAAATTGAATTTATAAATTTGTTTATAAATAAATATTCGCATTTAAAATATTTTTTAAATGAACACATTTAAAAGATATTTTAATTAAAATATTAAATGGAAAAAATTGATATTACTTAAAAAACAAATTGTCGAATAAAAATATAATATTCATATTTTACATCTAGCAATCTTTTTAAAAATAATTATAATTAATATTTTTATCCCATATTAACACTGAAGTATTAAAACCCTAGCCACAGTCTCATTAAAGATGAAATCTTCCCGAAATTAACTTCAAAATTAAAAGCTTTTTAAAGACATTTATCAAGACATACCCATATGAAGCAAATGAAATTTACTTCAAAGTATTTTGCTACTGTACAAATGTAGTCCAGTGGTTAGCGTGCTCGTCTTGCAAAGCTAACATGGCTGATTCAAATACAAGATCAGCAAAATATTTTTTCCACCTTTCTTCAATTGACTTATGTTTTGCCTTCTGTAACGGCGAAAAAAAAAAAAAAAAAAAAACGGGTATTCGCCAATTAACGGAAATTTCTGTGAATTGAAGGAAATATTTCTGAGATTGTAGAGATATTTCTGGAAAGGACTGTGACTTGTGAGGATAAGAAAAATGTAACAATTATCTACAAAATCAATGGGAACACTTGGTAAAACATATGTTGTAGCGGCCTGTGTCTTTTATCTATAAAATTATACAGCTACAGATAATTTAAATATTACTAATTTAGATACATTTTGTGTAAACCTCATTCTTTTAGGCCGTATTTCGCGAATACGAGATTTGAATTAAGGAAAAATATTCATTTCAACTCATTTTTAGCCAACACCTTCCGAAAAACAGATGCAATGCAGTGTACTCAGAGAATTCTGTTTCTATTTATCATCTATCGTACATTGAAAGAACTATTTTAATCGGTTCACTTGTCTCATAGTTTATATCCGGAAAATAAAAAGTTGTTTCTTTTACAGTTTTAGTATAATTTGAATCAACATAAAAGTAAAAATATTGTTAAGTAATATGGTGCAAAATTTTGATTTAGTATATTTAACAGTCATCTTCGTGCGGCGAAAGGCTAAGGCAGGCAGTACTTCTTTATCCAGTTATAAATGTTATTTCTCTATCACAGGACTGCCAATGGAGACTATTTTTTAATTTTATTTCACATCACTTTCTCAAAAAAAAAGAGATTCACATGCACTTTGACAACACGTGCAAGAGAAATTAAATACAATACTTAATTATTTATTTTTTAAAACACTGGTGCTAATAGAATATAAAAATACTGCCAGTGGCAGCCCTGTTATTGCAATGAATCATTATCATAGTTACTGATCCTTGCGCTTTTCCATTGCTCAGAAAGCTTGTATCTAATACTAGCATGGCAAATAATCGTTTTTTCTACTATATTAAAAAAATTAAATCATTGTCCATGCGCATCTACGTCTTAATTATCTCTGCCCAAAATTTAAATGTTTTTGGTTGACAGTTTCTGTGAAATCACAGTGAAAATAAACTGGTGAACATCCCCCCCCCCTATTTCACCCATATGTAATTATAATTTTTTTTAACACTTTGATGTCTGAACTATTTCAACCGCATATCTCGTTCTGGAGTGAGAGTAAGGTTAGTTGGTGTAACTGGAACCACGAGGTGACTGGGCCATAGGCTATTTTATAAAGAACTGTTGGTGTTTTTTAAGTTTTAGCTTTTGTGAACAATGCCCCTTAATCTCTACTTCCTAAAACAACGTGTACCAACTCAATCATAACTCTCACTTTGCTGTGATAGGTCGTCAAAAATTTACGTTTCTTTTTTTTAAAAACAGCGTCTATATGGTTGAACTTCCTCGGCTGTTTATTAAAATACTGTAAGTACTTTTATTAAACAATCATTTTTTTTAAAGATTAGACATATAACTACATTAATATTATTAGGTATCCATACATATTTACTTCATGTTTCAAATGTAAGCCCTGTGTCCCAGTTACCCTATAAATATTTCAAGAATGGGGTAACTGTGACATGTATTCGGGGTAACTGGACCATACTGGATCCAGTTACCCCCATAGTTATAAATAATTTTTTTGTGTTTCTCTTACTACGGGAAGTAAATTTCTCCATTGTTTTTTTTCTCACAATAAAGAAAATGATAGAATACCTTATTAAAATTATGTAATGAAATTTAAAAAAAGCATATTGAGTGGTATCAAACCACATTTCTTGGCCCCTTGAGAGGCGGTGATGCCGTTATGGCATCACTTAATTTTAATTCTTAATTGCCACATTGGCATCTGAATTTTATAATGAAAATTTCACCTTTATCAAGTACGCGAAAATATACTTTTACTTGCTTTCAGATAGATTCTCTTGTAAATATTGATGTCATTAAATTATTTCAACATTTCACGAATGCAATACCTTGCCCCCGAAAGCGAGATAGCCAGACCTTGAAATTGTACTATACACAGGAGTCGCATTCTATAGGGAAACTTTTATCCTTCCTACCACTATTTTGAAAATAATATCTTCATCGCACCTTTCTGTAAGGGTTCTGGTAGGAACAATAAAATTTCCCTATATAATGTGACCCCAGGATAAAGTACTTAAGTACTTACGTAGCCGTTTGTTCATAGATTTATCTTGCTATTTTTTTCCTTAAAATACCCATGTGACTTTTATACTTATTATCTATACTAAAGTACATAAGTACTTCCTTAAGTTTTATGTTTTTGGTATAAATAAATCTAATATTTTCACTTTTAGTGCTTTTTTTAGACACATTGACAACAAAGGTTTCCCTTACAACGCTGTTTATTGACATATAATTTACATGATCTGCCTGGTTTAAATTTTTTTAAGTTGTTTACACTTTTTAAAACAGGACCTGATATCCGATATGAAAAAATATGAACGCGTGTGGAACATAGACCCCCATTTTTTGGTGCAACTGGACCCATGAGGAAAGAAAGATGAAATATGCACATTTTTATATTTTTAATATTAAAATGTAATTTTGAGCATTTCTGTCTGATAGAGGGAACCTAATTGAACACATTTACAGAAGTTCAGACTTTAATTCAAATGAACATTAGTTTTTTGAAGCTGAATTGTCAGAAGCTCCAAAGTCACATTGTAAAATCATGTCCCAATTGCCCTAACCTTATTTGGTACTTCTCATGATTTTTTAAAAAATACTTGGAATATATGTACTTTAATAATTTTTTTCGGGCTTAGACCTCAAAGTATTTTATTTGGGGAGGATACTATAAGAAACTTCCACGGTTTTCTAATGATTTCATATTTTTAAATGTCTAATATTTTTACAAACGATACTGCCGAGCATTTACGTCTTAATAGTAAGCACTATATCAAGTTTTATGTTTTAGCAGCAACAGAAATAAACAATTCCGAATTTTAGAAAGTTTTCTGGCCGCTAGAGGGTAGTTTGAAAAAAGATAAAAATATGGTATATTTTTCAGCTGAAACTGTAATTATTATTATCCTGAGAAAAGATTTGAAATCGTTTCAGTAGTTCCAAAGTTATTGTAATTTTAAAACGTTTCCGATTATTTCACTCTTTTAAATTTCGAAATTTTAGAAAATGTTCTGAGCAAGAATATATGTCTTATAAATGACTACCACGTTGAATTTCAAGTTTCTAGTTCTAACAGTAACCTCGTAGTTTAGGACGCTTTAAGAAAAAATATGTTCATTTTACATTTTTATATTTCTATTTTGTTAATACGTCTGTTAAACAACCCAGTTTTAAGCAGAAACAAACACCAGTGTTATCCTTATAGACTTTTTAAATCAGCTCAATAGTTCCGAAGTGATGGTTATTTTAGAGCGTGTTCAGCTCATTTTGACCTAAATTTCAGAAACTTCTGTGTGAGAATTTTCGTCTTTAACTTAACAATCATGTTAAATTTAATTTTCTATTACTAGCAATTTGAAATAAATTCAAAATTAGTATGTTTTAGAATGTTTATCAGTCATTGCCCCTTTTTAATTTTTGATTTTTTAGGAACCATTCTTAACAAACATTGACATGTTATAAGTAACCGCCATGCCAAATTTCGATTTTCTGGTCCAAACTGTGTCACAGACAACGCAATTTTAGAATTTTTTGTAACCTCTTTTAAATTTCGTTTTTTTTTATTTTTTTTTTTTTTTTTTTTTTTTTTTATCCGTCCTTTGTGAGCATTTACCTCTTAAAACTAGTAACCATGTTAAATTTCCAGTTTCTTTGTTTAACATTTTAAAATAAAACGTAATTTAGAAGGTTCCCCACTCATTTTTCTTTTTTAAATTAAATTTTTTTAAAAACAGTTTTTAGCGAGCATTCAAATCTCATACAACCAAAATTCTAAATTTCAATTTTTTGGTCACAACAATAACACAGAGAACTCAATTTTAGAACTTTTTTCTCTGCACCCCTTTAATTTTAGAGTTTTTAAAAAACTTTTCTTTCGAGAATTTATGTCTTTAAAATAACATAATGTAAAATTTTAAGTTTTGCTCACAATTCCATATAAATCGTAACTTGAAACATTTTTACATCATGTTTCCGCTCATTCCACACTCTTAAATTTCGAATTTTTTAGAAACTATCCTTATTAAGCTTTTATATCCTATAAGTAATTACCATGCTAAATTTTATTATTCTAACCCCAACAGTATCATGAAAATAGAAGTTGTAGAATATTTTTGGTCGTCCATCCTTTTCTGGGTAGTGTTACTAAAATAATATAGCCTACGTTCCATCAGAGACTATCACCATTATTCAGATTTCACCATTACTTTTAAAATCGGCCTGGTAGTTCCATACATTATCCTTACAGACAAACGAACGTTTTTTCTTTATAATAGTATAGTAAGTATTGATTGCCATAAAAATATATTAACATTTCGATTTTCAACATCTTACTGTGCAATTTTTGTATCAAAATTGATTCAAAAATTGTGTATTTTAAAAATGCTGCTATTTAAAATTATTACTTATTTAAAATTTCGTACAATTAAATAACAAAGTAACATAAACACTTATATTAATTGTCTGAGCGAAGCGAAGGCTAATACTCAGCGAAATATTACTGTCCGGACACTTTACTACTACGATGGATATTAACGCCATGTCCTACTAAAAAAAAAGCCTAATAAAAACTTTTCGTCAAGCATAACTCAAAAAATATTTGTCGGATTTCGTTTCTGATTGCACCAGAAGGTACCTATGAGGGTCGCCTACTGAATGCACCTACTATGAAAAATAAGTTCCAAACCGTTTAAAAATTATGTAGAAAAAACTCTTAAAAAAGCACAATTTATCTGCATACGTCACAGAAATTTGGTGTGCGTCACTTTCACCGGTTGATGTTTTCGTAGACAACTGGTTTGAACACATGGAGCAAATAAAAAAAAAAAATACGCACACAATAATATTGAATAGATCAGTTTCAACCACGTGATCACAAACCTTGCAACAACCCGTGGCAACCAGTTTTGGTGGGCAAACAAATAATAATACAGTATTCCGTACCACGGTGACCGTTTTTAGCCTGTTGTATAAAATCTGGCATGTTGTATGACATACAATTGTGGATGATTAAAACAAAAGACATAAGTGTTTATTGATCCGGGAGGTTATCTTTCTCTGGATGTCTGTCTGCCTATCATACAGCATGCAATTTTCTTGTAAAGGATGATATTATTATGCAGTAAAACCTCCATAACGGACACACCCGATTAGTGAAAACTTCTATTTAGCGGGCATTTTTTCGATTACCAACACTTAAATAACTGTACATTTTTTACTCTCAGTAACGGACACCTCCAAATAGAGGACAAATTCTGCGCACCCGGGGTGTTCGCTATTCAGAAGTTTTACTGGTAAAACCTCCATAGCGGACACACCCGATTAGCGGAAACCTCTATTTAGCGGACATTTTTTCGATTACCAACACTTAAATAACTGTACATGTTTTACTCTCAGTAGCGGTCACCTCTAAATAGAGGACAAATTCTGCATTCTCGGAGTGTCCGCTATTCAGAGGTTTTGCTGTATATAATATTGATAATTATTTTACAGGGCCGCACAAAAGAATAAGAATATATGAAAAGAATATAAACTAATTTCGGGATTGGTAGATCGCTGATGGTAATGTAATTTTAGGATGTTGTTACAGTCATCCGCAGCATGTTTTTAGAGTTTCGTTCATCTAACGAAACCCTACCTGTCTCACTCCTTTGTCTGTCAATTTGTCCGTCTGTCACAGAGACCGTTCTCAGAAACTATATATGTCGGAGACTTGAATTTGCATACTTATAGATGAACACCACACATCAAATGGCAAATAATAAAATTTTGAAAAAGTCTAATATTTAACCCTCTGGGCTCTAACTTGTGTATTTTAAGCAATTTTTCTAACTCAGCCCCTAATTAAGTTGGAGACATGAAAGTTTGCATACTTATAGCTGAACACTTGCGATAACAAGATAAATCATAAAAATTTGAAAAAGGTCATATTTAACCCTCCGGTCTCTAACTTCTGTATTTTAAGCAATTTTTCTAACTCAGCCCCTAATTAAGTTGGAGACATGAAATTTTGCATACTTATAGCTGAACACCTCACATCAAACTACAAATAATAAAATTTTGAAAAAGGTCTAATATTTAACCCTCTGGGCTCTAACTTGTGAATTTTAAGCAATTTTTCTAACTCAGCCCCTAATTAAGTTGGAGACATGACATTTTGCATACTTATAGCTGAACACCTCACATCAAACGACAAATAATAAAAATTTTAAAAAGTCTATTATTTAACCCTCTGTGCTCTAACTTGTGTATTTTAAGCAATTTTTCTATCTCAACCCCTAATTAAGTTGGAGACATGACATTTTGCATACTTATAGCTGAACACCTTACATCAAACGACAAATAATAAAATTTTGAAAAAGTCTATTATTTAATCCTCTGGGCTCTAACTTGTGTATTTTAAGCATTTTTTCTAACTCAGCCCCTAACTAAGTTGGAGACATAAAAATTTGCATACTTATAGCTGAACACATAACATCAAACGACAAATAATAAAATTTTGAAAAAATCTAATAGTTAACCTCTAATATTTTGTCTCGCGCAATTTTTAAATTTAAACTGTTTTGCAATACTATTTTTTGTTCATTTTGCATAGTAAGTGTAATGTGACGTAATTTCTTCTATTTCAGATTTCTAACACATGTTAATGAATTTATTTTAAATTATCCTTTCTCTTTTAAAATTCGCATGTAAATATAGTTTTTATGGCGTAATTTAAAATAAGTGCCTGCTTTTTATACCTAATTATTTAATTCTAATTTGAAGGGGTTTTTTTTTTGTTTATAATAGTAACGTGTAAATATTTTTTTTTTTTATTTAAAGCAAACATTATTGTTTGCGCTGCTTATACAGTTGGCAACAGTTTAAATTAATACCATTTTCTAAAATATGTAAAAAATATCTGTCAAAATGTTGAATGTTTGAATTTAAAATAGAAATAAAACCTCAAAAAGTGAGTCAAATTAAAAAAATTAATGAAATCTGCAGACCGGGATCTTCTATTGAATAAAATAATCTAAAAATGATTAAATTCCCATGTATAGCTTTTGCTCTTATAAATTCTTTTTAATGGAACGATTTTGTAGAAACTTTAGCATTAAATATCTCTTAAAATAATTCTTCGATTTGAAAACTGTATGCATTAGTGTGTTGATCAAACATTTTGCAATAATACCATCGATTTTCATATATTTGTATGCAATAGTTTTCTTAATATTAACGAAGAAAGACCTCCGGTCGAAAAAAATTCAAAACCGGCGGCGGCGGCGCGGCGGCGGTGACAGCGTTAGTTACTTTTTAGGTGCGTTCGTAATTATATAAATACGTAGCACCTATAGTCGTCGTTCAGTCCGTCTGTCTGTCCGTCCGTCTGTCCGTCCGTCCGTCCGTCCGCATATAATAGAGCAAAAACTACCCAACCGAATGGTCTGAAATTTTAAATATATGATTGTTGTAAAATTTTGTCGAGCCATTTCAAATTTTATGAAAATCCGATGTATAGTTAAATTACAGGGGCAGTCAAAAGTTTTTCTTTACATTAGGGCCAATGGGAAAAATTATTGCACGTGCATTTTAATGATGTTAAAGCTTTCCGAATGGTCTCAAATTTTAAACATATAATTATTGCGACATTTTGTCGAGCCATTTCAAATTTTATGAAAATCGGATGTATAGTTTAATTACAGGGACAGTCAAAAGTTTTTCTTTACATTAAAGCCAATGGGAAAAATTATTGCAAGTGCATTTTAATGATGTTACAGCTTTCCGAATGGGCTGAAATTTTAAATATATAATTGCTGCAAAATTTTGTCGAGCCATTTCAAATTTCATGAAAATCGGATGTATAGCTTAATTACAGGGACAGTCAAAAGTTTTCCGTTACATTAAGGGGAATGGGAAAAAATTATTGCAAGTGCATTTTAATGATGTTACAGATTATGCACTTATGAATTGCAAATAAATACACATTCAGTACAATATGGGGTGCAAAAAATAATTATAAAACTAGTTATAGTACGAACGCACCTCATTTGCCACGTTTGACGAGCAATTTCCAACTTGTTATAGAATAGAGAGATACATAAAAATGAAAACTTGTCTATCTGTCTGTTTGAAATTCTATAAAAAATCCACAATTTGGAAGCCAAAATTGTGAAGAGATACGTACATGTGTATTAAAATATGGCCAAGACAACTAAAGTAATCCGGAATCGAAATAACTTATAGTTAATTTTTAATTAATAAAAACCCACCAATTTAACAGCAATTTCTTATCAAATTTAAACATTTTTCGTTATAGCAGTTGCCAACAGTTAAAAGACACAATAAAATTATTACTACAACAATTAATTTTCTACTGCAAGATTTCCACGTGAAAAATGAAAATGAAATAAATAGTTTGCCGAATTTAAAAAAAAAAAAAGGTGAATATTACGTCATAACTTTTCTATTACAAGATATTCACGAGAAATATGAAAATGAAATAAATGGTTTGACGAATTTAAATGAAAGTGAATATAACTTCATAACTTTTCTATTTCAAGGTTTCCACGTGAAAGAAGAAAATATTACGTCATATTGGAAATATAAAGGGCATGGTGGATATAGTATAACGTCATATGAGAGTGAAAAATGTATTGAAGCATGATAAAAACCCGATTAGGGAAATATTGGCGTATTTTAACATTATTGCTCCAATTATAATTAGAAATAAGTTCATTTATAGCTGTGTTCTTTTGCGTCTGTTATATACATTTATACATTTTTATATAGCGTTTTCATTTGATTCATTCAACAACATTTCGATTGCTTTTTTTAATGTTTGTTTTGTGTTGTATGTTAAATTTTGAAATTGATTTTTCAGAACAAACGTCCTTCAAATTCTGGGCAACGCCGGCACTTTAGTTTGTAACAGATAAATGGCTTTTGTATCTGTACATCTAATGCTAATATTATAAAGCGTTATAATATTATAAAGTATATAATATTATTAATGCTTGTACGTTTGTGAGGTGTTATCTCTGAAACTACATAGCCAACTTAAAAAAATGTTGGTGGCCATCTCTGCTCCGAAAAAAGACTATTTTATGTCAGTGCAAGAACCTACATCGCTGCAGGATCAAAAAAGTTCTAAAATTGTGATTTCTGCGATATTGATTGGATTAGAAACTTTAAATTTGGTGCGGTAGTTACTTTTAAGATGTAAATACTCGTAATGAACGCTCTCTAAAAGGTTCAATTTGACTGATAAACGTAAAAATTTCTAGAAAGGTTCTAAACTATTATTTATTTGGAATACTGAAATTTTTGGGATACTGTTGGTGTTAGAAACTAGAACTTTGGCCTGGTAGTAATTAATAAGATGTAAATGCTCGTTGTAGAACGAATTCTAAAAAATAGAAAGACTAAACAAAGCGGAAAAAGATCTAAAGATGATCTAAGTAACGAAGAACATGGAACTGTTAGGAATATAAACATGAAAATTGACATGGCAGTATTTATCATGACGTAAATTCTCGCAATAGAACAATTTCTAAAAATGTCGCTATATAAAACAGTGCGGAATAAAAAAAACTTTCAAAAATTTTCTATTTCTCTGTTACTGCTGAGCCCAAAATCTTGAAATTTTGCTTCGGGTTAGTTTTAAAATATACAATTGTCTCTATGAATGGTTTCTAAAAAATTTTAAATTTAAAAAGATGAAATTAATGGAAAGCGATCTCAATTACCATTAATTTGGAATTATTAGGTACAGCAACTTTAAATATTTCATAATGCTGCATTTCCTCCGCAAAACATGCGATTTAAATGCAACAAAACTGATAGATACCCACCTAGCATTAAATAAATTGTGTAAATATTGAATAAAGACCTGTATGAAACAGTGAGTAGGTTGACCGAAAGTACTTGTTAAAGTGTTCCTTCTCCAGGCTTTTCTCTCTCTCGCCAAGGCCACTAACAGAGGGAAGTGCCGTTTTAAATGTGATATGAATTTTTTATCCGATTCATTTTTCTAGACATTTTATCATAAGGTCATATTCTCAATTATCATTAGTAGATTTTTTACATATTAACTTATTCTGGTGAAATTTTGTAATCGGGTTCATATTGGCGTATGTTAGCTTGCATGATTTGCTGAATAAATATGTATGGATTTGTAAATTACTTCAAATGACACTTTGACAGCTCAAAAGTTATGCAGACGATGTATTCAGATCTTGTGTCATACTTTATGTTGTAATCATTGCCGATTTCTTTTATTTAATACATGCTAAATACAGCTCAACTTGTGCAGAATATGCTTGAAAACAAAACAATACAGCGTATGTAGTGGCCAGCATACACTCATCATTTAAATCCGATCGAGCATATCTAAATCACACTCTAACGAAGCATTGCATGCCACTTTTGATGTATTCGGTACTTTGATACTATATTAGATTTTGAGAAGAGGATTCCTTAAATGTTATCGACAACCTCATTGCCTCCGTGGAAAACATATATTGTACAATATTAACTATTCCGGGGGAGCACACACGATATAAAGTATAGTCCATTCTGTTTAAACATCATATATTTATCATTTAATGTTACTCAAATTGGTGCGGAGCGTCTGATTATGCTCTTGACATCATTTTATACAGTTAAAATTCCGATATAAGTAAATTAGTGTTTCATTTTCTACTTTACTTTTAATATATTGCGTACTTTCAATTTTATATCCATGCATGGCTGTCTTGAATGGTTTGATTTCCCATTTCTTTAAACAGTGTATACGAATTTATATATAAGATCTTGTAATTCTACAATTCGTTTATTTTCATCATTTCAATTTTTCGCAGTATATGGACAATTAATGATAACATCTCATTTTCTTTGCTTCCACATGTTATTATTAAATCTATGTTCTCAGTAATATCGCTCAGACTAATCCCTCTGAGGGAAGTCCTAGTTTATACTAATACTCAGAAATGACTTTTAAATTAAACTTTTTAATAAAAAATTATTTCTGCATCATGTTCTTCCATATTTCAATGTACTATCCTTGGATTTAGTTTTCATCTTAATACATTATTTTGTTAAAACAGTATATTTCTTTTTCATAAAAGCATTAATTTCAGATCACTTTTCGTAAATCTGACACTAATGCAAACATAAAGAAAATTAATTAATTAATGAATATAGAAAACCTATATAACAGAATTAGTTCTTAATTACTTGTGCAAATAATTGTTTGTAAGAAGAAGGCATAGTTTGAGATTTCATTCGATTTATGTCAAACGATGAAAGATAAATTAATTAATCAAGCAAAATTCCGTTGGATTCTCCGGAGAAACCATCATAAAATTATTAATACATTTTCACAAGTTTTATTAATTATTGCTAGGTTTTATTTATATTACATTAATTTTTTTATTCTGAACTCTCATGAGTGTCAGACGATTTACTGTAGTTATTTTTGTAAGTTAATTTTTTTTTTTCTAATTCAGGGGTCTGGGACGCATTTTAAAATATTTTTTCGTTAAAATTTTGAATTTTTTTGTGATGGTTAACCACATCATTTGTAATCAAAACAACATGATAAAACTTCTCATAATGTTAAAAAATTTTTTTAATTTTAAATTTATAAAAAAAGTGCGGTAATTTAAAATCGTTAGAACTCGAAATATTATTTGTAGAATTTCAATTTTTTCCAATTAAATAAGCAGAAATGTATAAGTTTCAATTCTGATTCAGCATTTAAAAAAAATATAAATTTAAAAAAAAATAAAAATTCTTCAAGTAAAAATTAGAAAAAAATTATGTAACTTAAAAAAAAAATTCATATTTTCAAAAGTAATTTTTTTTTTCAAATTTGCTGAATCAAAATTAAAATTAAACAATTGAAAAAGAACTATTCCAAGTTTGAACCATTTATATTTAACGGTTCTTGACTTATAGCAATTTAAATATGTGAAATTGTAAAAATACCCATCATACAGAAAAACGCATTTTCACAAGAAGTCGTTTCGATGACAATTGGTTGAAAACTAGATTTTGTAAACAAACCAAAACAAAACAAAATAATATTTACTGTTTTAATTAATATAGAAACATGATTTTAACGTAATTTTAAGCAGAAAAAAAAAAACAGAGAAAATTTTAATGCACTAAACCTTTTTTTAGAAAATTTGAAAATTTTTGTGTCCCAGACCCCTTAAACAGAAATTATCAAGTAACAACATGATAATAAAATAAAAGTATCACTTAACTAGTAATTTTTTTAATAAATTGTAATTTTAAAGTTATCGCTTGACTTTCTACAAAAGTTTTAATCTTAATAAATATTTTTTTGCAAAAATAGTACTTGCCCTAATATTTTTAATGCGAAACATTGAAAAAAGAAAATCTTTTTTTCATATTCCTGAAATAAACGCATGTATATGTTAAATACAATTTCTGAGGGAAAATCTAAAAACAATTTTTTCCTGGATTTTTTAGAGACTTCTGATACCTCTGTCACTTTTTAGAGGAAAAAAATATTGATTTGATAGTTCTGGAGCAAAAATATGCAAAAATTCTTTTCTGCAGACAAAATCCCTTGTCTAAGACCTCAAAATAGAATTTCCAATTTAAAGTATCTTTTTCGTCATTTCCCTCCTGAAACTTTTTTTGGTTTAAAACTTTGTTTGACTTTCAAAAGTTTGATTAGATCATTTATACTTTATGTTCAGTTCATAACAGAAGTCTTTAAACGAAATGTAAAACGTAAAACTTCTGAGTAATGTCATCTGCACAAAATAATTTAAAGGGTAAATGATACGAGGAAAAAAAGATTGCGTACAGCCTGTTATGAAGAGAAGCAATCAGGCGAAAATATCGTTTTAGAAATCCTTCCGTAAATGAATTTTGATTTTCTTAACGTGGCATTTTTAAATGGTAGATTCGCTAAGAAGTTTGAAATTCACAATTCGTGCATTAAAAAAACTGACATCTTTCTATTATTTTTATAATAATTTTTTTTTGTTTTTCCACAATTTTATAATAGTATAAAAATAAGAATTTAGTGGTTGAGAAAAAATTACACTAAAATTCGATAACTTAGATAAATTAGAAGATAAAACAAATATCAATAAAATTATCATGCCAATAGAACACAGCATTGCTAAATGAAAAATTTAGTCACTAATCTTTTAATTGCTATTTATACGCTACTAGAAGTACACTATGATACAGGGATTACACCGCTTTCATTCAGGACTATTTTTTCACTATCACTGTATCTATGCAATAATAATTTATCTCAAAGATTAGCAGAAATGTAGCAGGAAGACTGATGTGTTTTCTGATGAAAAAGAAACACAACACATCTCCACTCCGCCCACCAATGAGCTCTGGCTTGACACGAATGGCGTCGCAAACGGCAATGGCTTGGAGTCAGTAGAATGCACGCTACAGGTCGCCTGGCTCGGAGCTGTCCTTGAAGTAATCAATTTCTAACAGTTCGTTGTGTCACTGTGGTATCAACTGCAGCTCGAATTTCTGCCGTCAGACGCAGTACGATGCGCCACAGTCGTACGCCGAATACGGCGATCTTCCCTCTCAGGAGTGCCACGTGGCCACCTGGAACCTGGTCTTCTTGAGGTAGTACCATCCCTTGACCACTGCTTCCAACAATCATGCACAGTGGATAAATTCCATCCAAGACTTTCTGCAATATCGCGGAAAGAAAATCCACCTTCTCGTAGCCCGATTATGCGACCTCGTTCCAACTCGGTGAGCTGTTGACAGTGGCTTCTTCGTCTTGTTAAAGGCATTCTTGGCTAACATCAACTCAATATTCACATTTCGAAGCTAAATAACACCTACGAACTTTACAGCACGCATTTAAAGTAAACCTGATCTGCAAGTTCTGAGTGGCGCTACTAGCGCCACACTTATGCGCGAAGCGCGAAATTTCATTCGGTGTCATCTTGCAGATGTATAAACACGCCTACCAAATTTCGTTTATCTAACACGAGTCTTTCTTGGTGTTGGGATTTTTTTCCCTCAGTGTAAGTTCAGGTCATATGAAAGATTTTAATGTTTTGTATAAAAATCAGTTTGTAGCAGTTCGGTTATTAAGAATGAGTGTATTTGAAGTTGCCTAGCGTAGGACATACAACTTACCCTCTAGTAAAGTACTGAAATTGACAGACTTTTCTTAAATATTTGGCCGACTATATCTTTGGACATTTATTGAGGAATTTTAGTTTCCTTACACGAAGAAATATAGATATTTTGCATGACTTAGAGAATCAATACCATTACAGAATATTTTTTGACTAATGTGCTCAGAATTTTAAAGTATTACTTCTATTACAAAATAAGTCAGAGATTACAACGTAAATTTTCTTAAAAAATATTCTTAATATTAGATGCGGAAAGTATGATAAAACCGTATTATCAAGGAAAACCGGATATTTCAGTTCTAAATTAATTTGAACATTCCACTAGCTGGCAATCGTTGAAATACTTAGTTTTTAGCAAGAAGGTGAAGGGGCAATTAGGATACTCGCCTTTATGTAGTTTGTAAATTGTGTATTTAAAATGTTTATTGTTCGTATCTTAGAATTTTAATTTTTTCAAGTTTTCAAAATTTTAAAAAGCGAATATATTTAAATTCTTCGAAACACGTTATATTATTATGTGTAGCAGGTTTATTAAAGATATATTTCCCACAATTAAACTGTTTCTATCATTTATAAAGGCATTTTTTGGCTCGCTTTTCGATCCACATTCTCTTGAGATAAACCAGATATTCTAAGTAGGATTAAAAAAAAAAAGGTATTGAAAACAATGATTTAAGAGCCTGTAAAGGATGTTTGATGGTACGACAGATAAAACTACATGATGAAGCGTGATTATGATTATGATAATGCTGATAAAGTGGTTTAAATTCTTTTCTGCATTTTCTGAAATCGTAATTAATAATGATGATTTTGTCTTTAAATATGAAATCATAAAGCTTATAAATTAACTATTCTTGGTCTAGTTCCTTGTTTAAAGCTGTAAAATTCTACGTTAAAAAAAGAAATTCTACGTTTTTTCATTTGTTGCAAGATTAACATATCCATTCGGTTTTACACTATCGTTGGGGTAAGACAGGATAAATTGAAGTTTTATAAATAATCATTTATTAATACAAATGTGATGAACTAATCATATATTTAAAATGATTTTATGGTACAAGGGTAAGGGAAGAATGCGTACGAAAAGTTACATTAAATACTGTCGGAAATTCTTGCTTGAATAGAAAACTAATACCAAGGTTTGCGGTTTTACTTTACTTTCCTTACATTAATGCCTAGAATCAGTTTCCTCCCTTACATGCCGCCCGAGGAAACACTCGAAATTACCAAGTTAAACCTTTCGTAACACATAGCTGTATGGTTTAGTGTACGCACTTATAAAAAAATTATGTCACACAAAAATGACTAATTCTAATGCTGCTGCAAGAATTTAGCCTGTTGAAATTATAAAATAATAAGATTCAGATGCAATAGTTAATATCCTTGTGCACTTTGAAAATATTTGAACTCTTTTCAAAAATATTTTTTTTAATTGAGAAATGTTAATGAATGAAAGTATGAATCCTCTATAAAGTGTCACTTTTCTCCGTAAAGAGATACTTGAAATGCATTGTAAGATTTTCAAAAACTTTAAAGATATAATTTTGTACACTCACACACCTAAATGAAAATATTTATCAGCTCCTCATCTTAAAAAATATTCAGAAGCAAAGAATTTTTAATTTATATATTTGATTTTAATGATTCATTACTGCTTTAAGTAAAAATATACCCTTTTGCTTCTTGAAGCATTTTAAATATCTCATTCGGGATTCTCATTTCTAGATAGCCATCATTCTGTCGTCAAACTTATTGTTATAAGGGGTCCATTTAAGTAATCAAGTTATCATATTATTTTATGTGAGTGAACATCTATGAATTACAAGGGAAATTGGTCATACATTTATTTAAACGATGAAAGTGGATATTGAAAAACGAATTTTAACCTCTCAGCGAGGTTGTTGTCGCAAATCTTATGACAAATTTGCTTTTTCCACATTGTTCTCACAAATGGCACCGAAATTATTTCAATTTTTATTACTGATATATCTAATTGTCATTCTAATGTATCTGTAATTAAATTTATGAAATATCTTGCATTCGTTTCAGCTTAAGTAGAGTCGTAAAAAATGCGTTAGGTCCCTGTTAGTGCAAAACATTTAGGGATGCTGACACAAAAGGTTAAACAAGTAACTTTTAATCCGAATTAGATATTTACTTAAACAAAATGTTTTACATAACTAATTTTTAACGATTGAATATTTAATCAAATGAAAAATATTAGGAATATAAACTTTAAATTCATACATTTTAGAGCGTAAATATAATATAACCTGTTTCTCTTAAACTTAAAAAAATGAATTCTCAAGTGAAAGATAAACAAAGTAATATTTTTAGTTAAACGAAAGACTTTTGGAAAGAAATGGAGAGAGAGAAGGGAAATGGAATTTATCTAATTTTCTCTGTAATCTATGTTCAATCGGATTTCTGTTCAAAGATATATATTTTGAGATCAAATAATGCTTCTATAATTGAAAATGTATTTTTCGTAAAAGTTAGATAACTTTTAAAGAGAATAAAATAAATGTATGTAAGGGACTATAGATTTATTTTTATGCAAGAGGGTACCGTAGTAAAATTTATATTTCAACCACTTCAAAACTTTATAATTGAAAAAAGCATTCTTTTGACGAGTTAGATTACGTCTGTGGGAAATAATATCCAAATAAAAAAAGCAAATTGATTGTTTGAATAAAGGATCAGCATGTCGAAATTGAAATTTTGATAAGTTTAGAAGGTACGGAAAATGTTCCTGTCAAACAATGGAAAACGCCTTAATTCGTCTACCATGAAAAGAAGATGAAATTTTATTTTATATACGATATTTAGATTTTGTGTGGCATTGAATAGATATTTTCAATTATAAACTGCCATTTATGAGTGCAATTCAGAAACTCTTCGCATTGAGTTAACATATGCTAAAGAATTGTAAATAGCTTAATAAACCCTCTAATTACGGAAACGTACACTGAAAAAAAAAACGGACTAATATACGGAAATACTACTGGCAATCTAGACGCCAGTACTATTTTCGTATTTTAACGGAACTTTTTCCCAGCAAATTACAGAAAATTTTCCGTTTTTTTTTTTTTAATTTAGCTGAGATTTTTCTGTTATTTACCGGGAAAAAGTTCAGTTAAAACACGGAAATAGTACTGGCGTCTAGATTTCCAGTAGTATTTCCGTATTTTAGTCCTTTTTTTTTTTTTTTTTTTTTTTTTTTTTTTTTTTTTTTTTTTGCAGTGTTCGTCGTCCAAAGTATACAATGAAGATTTTGCATGGTCTTTTAATTTGGACACCAGTATATCTGTATAGTTGAATTATTTAAAACAGAAATTGTGAGAATAAATAACACGAAATTTTTCATACTGAAATACTCTCATTAGAACGTAAAAACTGTACGAACACTCATCTAGTCAAGAAGTTGAACAAATTATTAACTAGTCACTGATTAAAAATAAAATTTTCCTTTTGAAAACAGAAATCTAATATATAAAAAAGAAAATGTGTCTGTCTGTCGGTAATTCTATACAAATCCACAGTTTGGAAGCCAGAATTGTGAAATGTTACGTACATGTGTATTAAAGCACGGCCGAGGCCACTAAAGTAATCCGGAAACGAAATAATTCATAGTTAATTTTTAATTAATAAAAAACCACCAATTTAACAGCAATTTCCTATAAAATTAAACATGTTTCTTTATAGCAGTTGCTAACAATTAAAAATTCCACAGTAAAAATCTTACCACAACAATTACTTTTCTATTGCAAGATTTCCATGTGAAAAATGAAAATGAAATAAATAGTTGGGTGATTTTTTAAAATGAATACTACTTCATGACTTTTCTATTGCAAGATTTCCACGTGAAAAATGAAATAAATAGTTTGAGGAATAAAAAAAAATGAATATTACATCATACGAATAAGGAAATATAATGGACGGCAGCAGGTGAATATATAACGTCATATGAGTTTGAAAAAACGTATTGAAGAATGATAAAACCCCGATTATGGAAATATTGGCATATTTTAATATTTTGTGGTTCTCTGAATTTCTTTCCGCGATGTTTAAGTCTATTCCGTTTGTATATGCGTATACTAGATTTTCCACAAATGTTTGGATCCCTAGAACTCATTCTTAGTGAAGAACTGAAATAAAGATTTCAGATTTTTTTAAAAATAAAATTCATAGCATTTTTGTACTTGCCATTTTTCTTTAATCATGAAAAAAATATTTAAATAATACTCGGAAGAAACTTTTCACCAAAAGTATTGCATCTCGGTATCAATCAGATCATTTTTACGAAGTAAGTAGGTAATCTGTCGTCCGCAGTAAATGGAAAACAAAGAGTTAAAATTACGTAAATTAACACGCAATCGCTGATTTTTTAAAATTGATTTTTCAAAACAAACATTCTTAAAATTTCGGGAAATGCCGGGTTCTTTACCTAGTGATCTACAGTGGCGGTCAAAAGTTTCCGGCCTGCATAAAATTTTTGGTTAATTTGTAAGTATACCCATATGAAGAGGATTCTCAAAGTGATACTCATATACTTTATTGACATAACAGTTAAGAACTTATTTATGGAATAAAAATTAAATATTAATAAATTTAACTGACAAAATTAATTGCAAAAGAAAACGCATGTTCTCAAAAGTTTCCGGCCACTTTTGCAAGTTTGGAAAAAATGGTGTTATAACAGAAAATAACAGTGATCAACAACATTTACAATTAGTATTTTGTATTAATACATTTAGCAATAAGTACTGCGGCGCAGCAACATGGCATCGATTCAATGAACGGTTGTAGAACGTCAATGTTAAGTTTTGTCCACGGTTCTTGTAATTTTTGTGAAAAAAGCTGCTGAATTGGAATATTTATAATTCCACACACGTTTTCAAGTTAGTTTCAAAGATTTTCTATTGGATTCAGATCGAATGATTGGACTGTTCATTTCAAAAGCGGATTTTTTTTGTGCGAAAGCCACTGCTTGACCAGCTTGCATATGTGCTTTTGGTCGTTATCATGATGAAACGAATAGTTGCGACCACAATTTTTTCTCCAATAAGGCAGAAAATGATCTTGCAAGATATCCTTATGCATTGCACTATTAATCTTGCTGCGGATTTCAAATAGCGGACAGGCAGATTTTCCAGAAAATGCTCCCCACAGTGTAACGTGTCCTCCGCCATGCTTCATTGTAGGAATAATATATATCGCATCTTATCTTTTGTTTTTAGGTTGTCGGTTGTAATGTCTTTTATCACTCCCAAAAAGATTGAACGTCGATTCATCGGAAAATAGTATTTTTTTCCAGTTTTCACTTGACCAGTCTTTGTATTCCTTGGCAAACGTCAGTCGGGCCTTCTGATGTTTTTTACTTATGAAAGTGTTTTAACAAAGTCTGTTCCATAAAGTTCTACGTCACATAAGCGTCTTGACACTGTAGACAAATTTATTTCAGCAATATTTTAACACCGTAAATCGCGTGGAATTGCAGCGACATTTTTACGCGGGTCATCAACTGCTTTTTTCTGATAATTCTGTCCACAAGAATAGTCGTTTTCCGGGGTCTCCCGGACCGTGGAAA
This sequence comes from Maratus speciosus, assembly GCA_963932465.1. Lineage (NCBI taxonomy): Eukaryota > Metazoa > Arthropoda > Arachnida > Araneae > Salticidae > Maratus > Maratus speciosus. The sequence continues at coordinate 437,819,982 of OZ010788.1, forward strand.
GTTCCGAAGGCCATGACCACCTTTATATTTTTCTAAAATATCGTTTACAGCAAATTTTCGGATCGACAACTTTGGCGCAATCTCACGAGAGGATTGACCCTTTAGCGACAAACAAATCACTCGTTTAGGAACAATAAATTGTTAAACTTTTTATTTTTGAATTTGAAATAAGTTATTCACGTTGATTAATTAACAAACATGGCCAAAGAAAACCACTTTAGTGATAGCAAAAGCTAATGGATGACGAATGGCCGGAAACTTTTGCACGCGCGAATTTCGAATTCCTCCCTTTTGCATCAAGTATCTTAAGTAGCCAATCAAAATGATCACGTGGTCAAAGGAAATTTACTTATTCCTAACTTTTGGAGCCATTCTGCTTCTTCTTCGTTGAAACGTTCTGTCAAACAAATCAAACAAACTAACTGGCCGGAAACTTTTGACCGCCACTGTATAAAAGATTTAATTGAATGCTAACAAGTAACATTCTTCTTTGCAAACATTCTGTAAAATTCCTTAAATATACAATAAAATTTTATGGCTATTTAAAGCTGTTTCAGAAAGTTAAAAAGCAATGGAAAAACAAAAAGTTAAATAAAGAAACTAAATTAATTACCTGAGAAATGTATTGCATAAGCATTAATTCAATGCATTAAAATTTTTTTGAGCTAGTCGCGGTATACTTGAATAAAATACATTCGATAATCATTCACAGACCGAAATATATTCGAATGCTTTTGTGTGGCTTTTAACAAGATTTATAAATATAGTTTAAAAATTCCACTTACATTTAAAAGTTAGAACATCATTATAACTTACTTCAATCAATAATTTTTCTATAGACAGTGTATATCCGAATTTTCATGTGAGACCTGGTATAACAACAAAACCCGTGGTAATACTCCGGTGTTATAATCAACAGAGAACATGCAAACACCATCAAAACACAATTTTAATTATAACTGCCCATGTTCAAATCATTATATGGACCTCCATAATATAAAAATATAAATACTACATCATCATTAATAGGATCGTGTTCACCGAAATTATATATTTAAATTTGCATGAATTTTCGATAGTATGATATCAATAAATACTTTTAAACAATTATCATTGGTATGCTTACAATTTTATTCGGGCTTTGTGAAGGAAGTAGGAATTCTTCTATCGATAAGACACAATATTTTGTGCATTTATAAAGGCAAATATATATATATATATATATATAGCTTTTAGCTGAAAAGTATGAGAATAGTGAAAAATTATATATATATATACAAACACACACACACATACATACAAATATAAATATAATATATATATATATATATTATACTTCTTATTTATATATTTATATTTATAGCATTTATAAATTTCATAGCAATCCAAGTAATTCTTCAAAATTCAGAAGCCAGAGATTGAGAAAATCAGAGAAATACTAAAGACATAATTATTTTTCAGCTATGTTGGAAAGTGCTAATAAAGCATGCTTCACAGGCAAGAAACTTTAAAAACAAATAAATATGAAGCATAAAAGAATAAAAATATATCAGTGCGAAAAAGGACAAGATTCTCATATAAAATATAGAAATCCTTCAACAGAGTTTCACATGTATTCTTTAAAAAATATATTCCGAATTTTAAATGTATTTTCTTTAGGTGTATTTGAGTTATAAAAATGTGCATCGTAAAAGGAGTGTAAGAGCTTGATTTTATCAGAATGAACTACTTAATTTCGTTTTTAGGTCAAAAAAGTACCACAAACTCTTATACGGAAAAGAGAAAAATAATTTCTTTATGCAGTTTAGGATACTGAAATAATCAGTTCTCTTACACAAATATTAGATTAAGTGATGTATGTGATGATTATTATAACTCTAACCAAACAAAATAATTAAGTACAGATTCAAAATAAATAAATTGTTTATGCTTCGCTTTTACTGTCAACCCTGTTTTTTTTTTTTTTTAATATTTCTTTAACATTGGAAGGAAACTGAATTCAGAAAAATATGAGAAATTGTGCTGAATATTTAAAATTGTGGAAAATCTAGGGAAGCTGACATGTGCTATTTTTATCTAAAGGCATCAGTAAATTTTGCATAAGATATTTTTGAAAATGTATGCTAGTATTGTTCAAGAATATAAATTTCAAAAAAGTAAAACCAATAAAATAAAGTGTGGGTTGCATAACATTTTCAAACAACTACATCTTTCATTTATAAGACAATTAAACTTAACTTCAGGATAATATTGAGTTATTATGTTCTGAAAGAAAATATAATTTCATTATATACTTATGATATAAAACTAGCTTTTGTAAGTCTGATCATGCAATTAAATCTAAATGTTACTATATAGCCTTTTCGTTAAGTGGAAACAAGAATTAGGATGTTGTTAACAATATTTGTCTATAGAGGATTTTTTGAATTTAATTTCAAATTTGACATATTAGAAAAGTAATTACAGAAATAGAATATATTAATTAAAAATAATTTCATTAATTTTGTTTCTGTAATTCTTTATGAAAATACTGAACATGAAATAATTTCGTTAATTTTGTTTATGTAATTTTTAGGAAAATACTGAACATGAAACAATCCAACTTACGATTTATTTCTGAACTTTTCTTTACCAGATTTACGATAACAGGATTTTTTTAAATATAATGTAATACAATTTTCATAGAAGTTATCTTTTATTTCAAGATTTAGTTTAATTTGATCTTTTTTCTTTTGGAATTGGTTTTCAAATATCAATAAAGATTTCCAAATTGTTGTTTTTGTGAGGTATAGACCCTGTATTATCATTTAAATAACAACAAAAAATCTATAGTAAATGATAAAAAATGGTTTATAATATGTTTCGAAGAATATATAAAATAAAATAAAAACGAAAAATTTTATCTTATGGAATAGTTGCAATAAAAATCTAATATATGAGTTGTCTAAATCAAATAAGGTGACAAATTATTGAGAGTAAATAATCTTTTTTCGAAATTTTATTACAAGCTGTTTTTATGTTGTATTCGCACAAATCTTTATATTGTCACAAGTTATGTCATAAAGGAGTCATTTCGTTTCGGAAAATATTATTGTATTATCTTTGTGAGTCACCCGAAAGACGACTTTTGCTAGTAAAATTATTATATAAAATATAACACATATTAAAATATATACACCAAAATGCATTTAGAAAAAAAGACTTCGCATTCAACATTATAGAAATATTATGAGACGTTCTAGGAAAGAAAATTAGCCATATGAAATATTCAATAAGTTGAGCTTTCAATACGGAAACCACTGATTTTTTTAACCGGCTTCCAACAAAGAAGTTATGTAATTCACTTTAAAATTGATAAAATTTCATACATTTAATATAATACTAAATTACAAAGCAAATACAATAAAAATTAGACATTTCGGATTCAGTTATGAGTACTGAAACAGCATACAACATTACAGATACACAAATAATCAGAAAAAGATCCGAAGTCAATTACTTAAAAGTGTAATCAGAGTAAAACAGTATATTGAAGTAGTATCGAGGTTGCTTCGTTCATAGACGATTCAGCCAACTCTGTGAATCACCCCTCTAGAAAAATGCTGTTGTTGTAAATGTAAATATTGTATATGTAAATTTTGCAAATAAAACAAAAATTAGAAATTTCGGATTCAGTTTTGAATCCCTCATCACCGTGCGTTACATATTCACAAATAATCACAAAAAGTCCAGAAATCAATCGATTAAAGTTATAATCAGAGTAAAATAAATATTCAATTGAATTTGGGGCTGCTTCGTTCTTAGGCGATTCAGCCAAATTTGTGAACCACCCCTCTAAAAAAAGCGGCTACTGTAAATTTTGACATTCAACTTAATTGTCTGTGCATTCCCAAAATGTGGAATATTATTGTGTTGATTACGCTCTAATGCACATGCACAACAATTTTTGAATTAAGTGTATATCTCTTAAATGAATGTTTCTGCTCCTTTAGTCTAATGTTAAGAGTACCGCCAGTCTCCTTAATATATATAGGATTAAAACTCTATCATGGAATTTTATACATGACTCCTTTCACAGATGATTTAGAATATTTATATTTATAATTATTAAAAAAATGAATTCTGAGGTATAAGATCAGAAATAATATCAACACATTTTTGGAATGTTCAGAAAATTAATAAAATACTAAAAGATAATGCAAATACAACAAAAAATAGACGTTTCGGATTCTGAATCCCTCATTACTACACATTACAGATTCACAAATGATCACAAAAATAACCGAAGTCAATCGATTAAAGTTATAATGAGAGTAAAACAATATATTTAGGTGGATTTTGGGCTGCTTCGTTCTTAGGTGGTTCAGCCAACTTTGTAAACCACCCCCCTTAGAAAAATGCTGCTACTGTAAATTTTGAAATTCAACTTAATTGTCTTTGCATTCACAAAATCTGGAATATTATTATGCTTATTACGCTCTAATGCATGCACAACAATTTTTGAATTAAGAATATCTCTCTTAAACGAATATTTATGCTCCTTTAGTCTAATGTTAAGAGTACGGCGAATCTACACAATTCAGATAGAATTACAACTCTGGTATGGAATTTCATACATGACTCCATTCACAATTGATTTATGATATTTATATTTATAACTAGTTTTTAAAGAAATAGTTGAATTCCGAGGTATATGACCAGAATTAATAATAATGCTTTTAAAGAGTAAAGATACTTTCTCCGAGATGTCTTTCTAATATGGAATAACTACGTAGTCTGTTGGAGATTCACGCTGAAATTGTGAGAGATGTTTATTTGTTATTGAAAACATCGACGCCATCGAAGTGGATAATTGTCGTGCTTAAGTTCCATGAAAAGTATAATTTTCTTATTGATAAATATGATCTCATCACTACAGAACTGAAACGCCCTGTTCGGTTCTTTTTGTGATTGTTTATGTATCTGTTATTTTGTATATTGATATACTGTCTGTAGTGCTATATACTGATGAGGGGTTCAGAACTAAATCTGAAACGTGTAATTTTTATTGCATTTACGTTGTATTTTAGTATTTTTTTAAATGACTGAAGCTTTATCAATTTTAACGTGTTAAATATCTAGACATAACATGTTTGTGCTTTCAATTATTTTGTAATTCGAATACCCGAATGACTGCGATAAAGCAGATATTTTCCCTCCAGTGCTCTCGTGAACAGCATCACTTAGTAGCGTACGATGATGTTTCCGGTCATTGGTTACTGTGCAAATCTAAATTCTTATGATGCCCCTTTCCTTCCCTTAAAGTTTGTCCCAATAATCCTTGGACACCCTGCATATGTCAAAAATAAAATACTCAAAATAAAACAAGTTCCTTTCAAAATAAAGTGCCTCCTTAAAATCAGTATATGCATAAACATAGTTCCCAATGATCTTTAAGTTGCCTAATCTACAGTTTTATTACCTATATTTTCTTAGCAATGACCAAATCTTGCAATAAAGCACAATATACACAATTAACAAACACAGTGATATAATTTTCAATATTGAACAAAAGTTTAAGTCTTGTTTTATGAGTACTGCAATGAGGTATTCGTTATATAACACAGTAAATCCCCGGTTATCCGAAAATTGGCTAAACAGAAAGACCTTAAAATTCCAGTCATTTTTAATGTGAAAAATATTACTGTCAACACTATTTTTACCGATGTCAAATGACATCTTTCTACATACAGGATGGTTATAATTAAACTTTCCCAATAAACAGAATCCTACTGCACAAATGGGTGAACGGAATGCAACGAAATTTTGTACATAGACTATACACGTCATGCGCTCATGGAATTTCGAAAAAAAAAATTGAGTTCCAAAATGTCCACCAGAGGACGCCTTTTCCGGAAAAAAATTAAATTTCCCACAATAAATGGACGAAACAGAATCTAGAAACAATGCTGACATTTATTGACTTTTTCTGATCCCCTTGTCATCGAACCACATTAAGTAAAGGTAAGGAAAAAAAACAGTACTCTGTGAAAAAAAAGTTCAGTTTTCAGAAACAAGAACATTTTTGGACGAAATAGCACAAGAGGAGCAGTTGTTAATCGTGTCCAGGAAGATGTAGGGAAAGATGCTCCATGTGACCACCCTCATTCACTTGCAAAATTTCAAGTGGATGGACAGTGTGTTCAACAGAAGATCGTAACTGATCAGTTGTGATGCTTCGCACATGAAGTGTTATGGAGTACTTTAAGTCATTCAACGTCGCAACACCTCCATGATACAACATACTTTTTAACCGGTCTCATACTCAGAAATCGCACGGATTTAGATCCGGCAAACGTGGGGGCAACTAATAACACGTTCGTCTGTGACGTGTTGGAGCAAGTGCGCCTTCACGGACACATGGATATGTGGGGGCGCGCCATCTTGCATGAAAATGGTCGATGTAAGGAACCGCCTTTGCTGTAGTTGCGGCAAAACACATGTCTGCAGCATATCATGGTACCGACGAAACGTAACGCAACATATGTCAGGACCATGTGCAGCTATTTCCTCGAAGAAGAATGGCCCAAGTATGAATGTTGCCGTGAATCCACACCAAACAGTCACCTTTGCAGAATGTAGGGGAATTTCAGTATGCTTCCGAGGATTTTCCTGAGCCCAAATGCGGCATCTGTGTGTGTTGACTGTCCCAGTGAGGTGGAAGTGAGTCTTGTCGCTGAACAGAATATTCCAAGGCCATAACAGATCAACAGTCATTCTGTTGAGAAAACTGACTAGGAATGAGAGACATTGTGGCTTTTCCCTATCCAACAGCTCTTGGGTATGGTGTATCTTGTATGGGAAGTAGTGCATTATGTTTCTGAGCACTTTTCAGACGATGCTGTAAGAATAGCTTGTCTGTCGAGAAACTGCACGTGCGCTACTGCCCCCAAAATCTGATATTTGTGACTGTGGGGCCACAGTGTCTGACTCGACGGCATCAACAAGTACCGGTGTGACAGGTTTACGGCCTCTTCCAGGTTGAACTCCTAATTTCTCCGTCTTTTCAGATATCTTGATCACGGCCTGGATACCTTTAGTAGACATTGGTCCACGCCGTAGGTTCTTTATACGACGAAATTCACGAAGTGCAGCAGAAGCATACCCCTTGTTATCATAAAACAGCTTCACCAATAATGCACGTTCAACTAAAGATACCGTCATCATTACAGACGGAAACATCGACATAAAACATGACACGTCTGCAAACGTTTTGTACCCTAACATGTTTTCAATAAAAATTCCTCTTCTTCGCAAGCATGAAAATCTCGACATTTTTCCTAGAACTGACAGCTTTTCCCGGTCTTTACATTTTATCACTTATAATTCTTGTTCTGGATTGTTAATATTGTTTATGTATTCCGCTTTGGTAGTTTATTGTGTTAAATTTAATGTGTTTTCCGGAAAAGGCGCCCTCTGGTGGACATTTTGGAACTGAAATTTTTCTTTCGAAATTCCGTCAAATCATCTCGTGTATAGTCTATATACCAAATTTCATCGCATTACGTTCACCCGTTTGCGCTGTAGGATGCTGTTTATAGGGGAAGATTAATTATAACCACCCTGTATTTTTATTTATGACTACTATTTTATTTGTAAGTTTCAGATCAAAACAATTCCGAATCATTTTTAATACATTGAAGAATTGTTTTAATTCTAATGACATCAGCTTCTGCAGACTCATGTGTTTCAAAGGCTAGTGATTGAACCTTTGACCATAACTTACGCCAAGATGTCACTAGTGTTTTGCTTTGAATTTCATCCCTTAAAGAAGCTACACAGAAGCAAACTTTCTGCATATCTACAAGTTTCAAATGTTGAACAACTTGTCCTCCATCAGCCAGCCCTTTAATCAAAAATCGCATTAGGCTTTTTCTGTAATGTCTCTTGATGTTCTCAATAACTCCTTGATCCATTGGTTGAATCAGAGAAGTCACATTCGGAGGCAAAAAAATAGCTCTAATACCGTCCTTTACAAGCTCACTTTCTGATGGGTGCGATGGTGCATTATCCAACCAAAGAACAGACTTCTGAGGAAGTTTCATTTTTTTTCAAAAAACAAAATTACCTCTGTAACAAATTCATTGAGAAACTATTCACTGAAAATGTCATATGTGATCCACGATTTTCTGTGACTGGTATTTCACTGGAAAAAATCTCATATTGAGATTCTTGAATTCTCTGGGCTTAGCCGATTGTCCGACTAACACAAGGGGGAGTTCATGAGACCCTGATGCATTACTGCAAACCAAAAGTTCTACTCTTTGCTTAGCAGTCTTAAAACCCGGAGCCGTTTCCTCTGAAAAATAAGCCAACGTGCGGCTTGGGAACAATTTATAATTCAATCCTGTTTCAGCGCAATTGTAGATTTGTTCAGGACTTCAATTTTATTTTGCAATAATTTCAGTAAACTTCATCTAGAAATACTTTAGTTGTGAAGAATCTGCTAAACGTTTTTCACCACAAATACCTATCTGACGACTGCAGTGCCGTAGCTTCCATCGATCTAACAAACCCAAGCTAGCTGAAAATTGAGGATTTCCGCCCGTTTCTTTGTTTAAACCTTTTGCTTTTTCCTAGGAAAATACGCCCACTTAATGGCAACCCTTTTTCGCGCGCTTGAGCAAACTATAAAAAAGAGCTTCTTCCAATTTCAAATTTTCACACTGCTTCATCGTGCTTCAGCTAATTACGCCTGCATTTTTTCTGATCTTCGTACACCATTGTTCAATTTTGTAATTCATGATGCTTTGAATACGGTACCAAAACATTTTTATTACAACAATGTTCTAAATTACGATCACAGCTTTTCATCAAACACGTTTTCACCATAATCTTCCCGGTTATTCGAAAATTCCTATGGAACCCCGGTTAACAGAAAATGCTTTTGTCCCATGCTTTTCGGATAATCGGGGTTTTACTAAAAAAAGATAAAAGTTTTAGAAATCGACATTCTTAAATATTTTTGATACAAAATGTTACAATTTCAATATACTATAACAAGAGCAACATGCATAAAAACTGAGATACAATGAAAGTAATTTTTGACTTTTGCCTCAGTTACTAAATATTTTTTCAGGTAAAGAAATGTTTTAAAAAGATTCTGTAAAAAAAGTAATAAAATAAAATAAAATAAAAATAATACATATGCATAAAATGGGTGTTACTCATGTATTTCAAGAATTTTACCAAAAGATTTCAATAGTCTAATTTCAAATGTGGCTTTTGTACAAATATACAATTATCAAATTTAAGATAAAGTAATAATTTATGCGATTAAATTAATTAATAGGTAAATAGAACAAAAAACAGGCTGAAGTCATACATAAATAAGAGATATAAATAACAGTTACTAAGTCACATATAAACAACAGATACAAATAAGAAATAAACTAATAAAGTCATGATATCATTTAAAGTCCAATACAAATAACAGATTAAAAAAAGAATTAATATCGTTTTAAGATTTAAACTAGTCAGATGTGGCAATCTCAAAACTTTCTTCTATCTCATGCATGTTAATACTTCCTGAATAATGCAGCATAACAGCACAACCTGTTAGATGATTTACACCAAAATCTAATTATCAACAACTTTGACAACGTCTAACTGAATATGAAGTTTGATGAAAATCCGTGCATTAGTTTTTTAGATACAGCTATTGCGGAAATTGTAAAAAAAATTCTGCATAGCAGCGACACCTTTTGGGCGATTTACACCAAAAACTAATTAGGACTAATTTATACCAGGAAGTAACTGAATCTGAAGCTTGATGAAAATTCATGCATTCGTTCTTGAGATATAGCTATTGCGGAAATCGCGAAAAATGCTGCACAGCAGCGCCACCTGTTGGACTATTTACACCAAAAATTAAATAGCACTAATATATATCAGGGATTAATTGAATCTGAAGTTTGATGAAAATTCGTGCATTTTTCCATGAGTTAGAGCTATTGCGATAATCATGAATAATGCAACACACCAGCGCCACCTGCTAGGCAATTTTCACCAAATAGTTGTCAGCACCTAACTATAATATGGACTAACTGAATCTGAAGTTTTATGAAAATCCGTGCAGTAGTTCCTGAGATATAGCTATTTAAGAAATCGTAAAAAATGGCGCATAGCAGCGCCATCTGTTGGGCGAAATTCACCAAAAACTAATCAAGACCAGTTTATATCAAGGTCTAACGAAATCTAAAGTTTTCTCAAATTCCGTGCATTAGTTCTTGAGATAGAGCGCCCACAAAATTTTTGTCACATACAGACTCACAGAGTGACAGACAGACTCACAGACAGACATTTTCTAAAAACCATCATATCGTATTCAGGACATTCTAAAACGTATAAATCCGTTGAAAATCGGAAGTCAAAAATTTTCACGAATCCAATACTTTCTTCTTGTAAAGATACAAGAAAGTAAAAATGGTGAAAAATAAAAATATATTGTAGTTACGTTTCATTTTAATCAAATAAGCTGACTTATTAATTAACAATGAAACAAGGTTGATTACGTATATTACTGTTCTGAAAACGCGTTCATATTTATACAAATATTCAATCATTAATTAATTTTTTGTTTTAAATTTGTATCTTAAATTTATTTTACGGATTAAATTAAATAATAGATAGAAGTCATATGCAAATAGCGGATATAAATAATAGTTACTTAGTCATATATACATAATACATAAAGTCATAAGTTATAAGAACATTATAGACTCAAACAGAAATAACAGCTATGGAAAACATATATAAATAACAGATAAAGGCACAAAGACAAAATAACAAATCAAATCAAATATAAATTACAAATTAAAAATATTTCTTTAAATCTTATCGTATCGTTATAACCGCGATAATATATATATATATATATATATATAGTGAGCAAAAAAAGTATTTGCATACCAGGTAAATTCGTTGTAGCATAAATAAATAAAAAGCAACTAAGAATTAAAAATACCAACACTTTTACAAAACAATTAAACATATTTAATATCTGACTTAATAATTATTTAAAAAGGTATTTTTAATAAGAATTAAAAATACCAACACTTTTACAAACAAATAAACATATTTAATATCTGACTTAATAATTATATTTAAAATATGAAAACATAAAAAAGTAGCATTTGTACAGCCAAAAAATATCTGCACACTAGCGATAAAAATTGAACTAGGGGAATTATTTATAAGTTAAAAACAGTACTAATATTTAGTATGCATGCGCTTTGCTTCCGTTACAGCTTGTAATCGTCTGAGCATTGATTCTATTAATTTGTGACGTGTTTCACTGCTGATTTGTAGCCATTCTTCCCTAAGAGCTTGCTTAAGCTCTGATTTGTTAGAAATTTTCTTTTTCCTTATTTTCACATCCAAAATATGCCATAAATTTTCAATCGGATTGAGGTCTGTTGATTGTGGTGGCGTTTTCAAATGATTTTTTACATTATAAAGCAACCATAACCTCGTAATATATGCAATGTGTTTCGGATCGTTATCCTGTTGGAAATAATATGAATTATGAATTCCTAATTTCAGAGCACTATTAGATAAATGATCTGGCAATATATTAATATATTGTTTAGCATTCATATTGCCTTCAATAAAGGTCATTTCGCCAACTCCGTTAAAAGACATGCATCCCCAAATCATTACATGACCACCTTTATGTTTTACAGTTGGTTTCAAGTTTTTAACTTGAAGAGAAGTATTTGGCTTTCGCCATACAGTTTTATTACCATCTGAGCCAAAAATATCGAACTTGCTTTCATCGGAAAAAATAACAGTTTTCCAAAACTCTAGTGGTTTGCTAACATAAGCTTTTGCAAATTCAAGTCTTTTCACCCTATTTGTTTCCCTAATAAATGTTTTTTCTTTTTTTTTCGAGAGGCTCTTCCTCGAATATTTGCATCATGAAGAATATTTCTAATTGAATGTGTTGTAACTATTGTTCCCGACGTTGAAGCGACATCAACAGCCAATTCTCGAGCACTTAGAAAAGGGTTTCTTGAAGATTATTTTATGATGGCTCTCCTTTGCCTGGTATTTAGCTTTCTTGGACGCCCAGTTCGCGGCTTATTTATTGTAGAACCAGTTTCTTTTTTCTTCTTAATTACATAACGAACACTAGAAAAATTTATATTTAATTTTTTACCTATTCCTCGGTAACTTAATCCAGAATTGTGAAGAAATATAATCTTCTCACAGGTAGCAACAGACAGTTCACACGTTTTCGGCGCCATTAGAAAAAAAACTCTCCAGAATCCCTGCTCCAGTTAATATATTACGTGACTTTAAAGTGCGGGGCTAATGTACTGCGGGACTGATATGCTAAACATTTGCATAATGTTCACATTTAATACCTTTTTTAACAGTCAATGCTTCCTGTACAAATACTTTTTAGGTATGAGAAAATATTAATTTATTTTTTTAAATGTGTAATATTACTGTTTAAGGAAAATGGGTAGTTATTTTTATTTTCTTCTTATTTAAATAAACGAATAATTAAGAGAATGGTATCAAATTTGCTTTCTATGGTTACTTATGCAAAAAATCGTCTGCGTGCAAATACTTTTTTTGCTCACTGTATATATATTGTAGTTACATTTCATTATAATCAGACTAGTGAATTAAATATTTAACAATGAAACATGCTTGATTATGTACTATATTAGTATTCGGAAAACACGTTTATATTGTAATATCGTTTCTAGAATTTCATAAAAGAATATTGTACTAAAAAGAACTATAGAATCAAATTTTAAATTAGTCTTAAAATAGAATGATGCATAAGGTTTTACCTCTATATAATGTTTAAAGCTTTCGGCATTTTATCTTTTGCGAAATTCAAAGAACATATATAGACAGACAGTTTCGATATATACTTATGCTAATTATTTCCTATCAAAAATTTTGTAGGATTTAAAAGTGTAAAAATACAATAATTTGCTAAAGATTGTTTAATTAAAAAAACAAAAATTATTTTTCTTTGTCAAGTATGTTTATCGCGCTCCATACTGTACCCTTTTTTTTCGCGTGAAACAAACATATATTTGGTATAACAAGTGGTTGGTTCACACAGCTTATATAATAATGTAAAAAAAAAAAAAAAAAAGTTGGTAAAATTGAAAAATAACCAAAAATTATAACAAAACTAATATAATTAGTATTATCTATAATAATTAGTGTTATCTAGCATTAGTATTATATGATAAGTATAAAATATAATAATGTAATACTGCAGAATTCTAAAGAAAACAAATCAGCAGATATTCATTAATTAATAAATCAGAATGCTGTTTATTGCGGTAGCTTTTTTAGGTGCGTTCGTAATTATATAAATACGTAGCACCTATAGTCGTCGTTCAGTGCGTCTGTCTGTCCGTCTGTTCGTCCGTCTGTCTGTCCGCATATAACAGAGCAAAAACTACCCAAGCAAATGGTCTAAAATTTTAAATATATAATTGCTGCAAAATTTTGGCGAGTCATTTCAAATTTTATGAAAATCGTATGTGTTACAGGGACAGTCAAAAATTTTCCATTACCTTACGGCTAATGGGAAAAAATTATTGCAAGTGAATTTTAATTGTGTTACAGCCTTCCGAATGATCTGAAATTTTAAATAGATAATTGTTGCAAAATTTTGTGGAGTCATTTCAAATTTTATGAAAATCGCATGTATAGTTTAATTGCAGGGACAGTTAAAACTTTTCAGTTATATTACGGCCAATGGAAAAAAAAATATTACAAGTGCATTTTAATGATGTTACAGTCTTTCGAACAGAATGAAATTGCTATCACTTATGAAGCGCACTAAAATATACATTTAGTACGATACGCGGTGCAAAAATTTGTATAAAATTAGTTATAGTACGAACGCACCTCATTTGCCATGTTTGACGAGCAATTTCCAACTTGTTTTTAAATGTAAAAAAGATATGCAATGCACATTGAATTACTTTTAAAAAATCTTCGATCAGAGTTGTTTATTAAAAGACGTAATACTAGAACGCATATTGAATTGTAAATCGAATTAAACCAAATGACATTTAGGATCATTTAATATAATACTAAAATAATTATAAATAACAGAGCATATTTTATTTTTCTATAAAAGAATGTAAAAAAAATAGTGAATATCGTAATTTTTTTTTTGTTGTTGTTGTTCGGCTCAAATTTTATTACACATGGATTAATGATTGTGTGTCTTGAGCCCCGCATAAGGTCTACAGCCGCAGGTTGCGTATGTCTAATCTAATCGTTTAGGAAATGATTTTAATCTTTTAAAAGTATTTCTTAATATGATAGGTGGCGAAATTATTCTGTCATCATATAGGTGTATAATACATACAAAATGTTATATAAACGATATGGTCTGTTTATTTCATTCATTTTCAGAATATCTAATATCTAATCACTAATTTATCTAATAAACGTGACTAGACAAAATAACAGTTGCATTTACATTAGTTGATTCACAGCTTTCTTTATGTTGTAAAGGCATTTAAAAACTTCAATAAGTGTTATTCTAGGATACTATGATTCAGATTATTTGCTTAGTAATTTTTATTTGCTATCTATATGTGAATCTGTATGTGAATATTGTACTAATGAATCGATTAGTCTTTTGAAGTTTTAGATCAGATAAACTGAAACGGAATTACTAATGTGTATAATATCATGTCAAGCGTAAAATATTTCAGTATATAAGGGTGAAAGTGTCAAAGAAGTTACATTATTCATTTGTAACACTATTTTTTCATTCTACCAAACAAGAATTCTCCATTAAATAAAAATGATCAAGGCTTTGGTATGCAAAATGTTCTTTTATTTCATGTAAACTTTTTATGTAATAGTTCTGTTATATGCTTTTTTATACTTGAAAAAATTTTAAATGTAGTTTCTTAAAGCAAAAGAAAAAAAGATATCTAAAATTTTTACTTGTATTTTTTAAAATATCAATTTATTTAATTTCATGATTTAAGGGGATTTCTTTATAATTAGCAGTTTAAACTAATTTTGATACACTAAACACACTTGATTACACTAATACAGGGAAATTAAATTAAAAATATACATAAAAACATTTAATTAAAAACAAAAATTTACAAAAATAGACATTTTGCTGTGCAACGCACAGCCTCATCAGTACAAACATCAGAAATAACAGAATATCGAGCATTCGCCTGTAAGGGTGCCTTTACAAGCTCAATGAATCTGGTAGTACGATCCCGAAGGAATATCTTGTGTTTTTGAAAGAAGAACTTTGACTGTGCCCAGGACATGTTCGATATTCTGTTATTGCACAACGAAACATCTATTTTTGTACATTTTTGTTTTTAATTAAATATTTTTATCTATATTTTTAATTTAATTTCCCTGTTTTAATGTAGTCAAGTCCGTCTAGTGTATCAAAATTAGTTTAAATATTCTAATTCAGACGTTGAAAATGTATGTGTATCTTAATTAATTGTTCGTTAATATTACGGCTGTTAAAAATTGACTGAATTGTTAAAATTCTGTTAAAAACTATCATCGTGGTAATTGGTAAGTACAATCTCTCTAAGTTTATTTCATCATTGAAAAAAATAAAAATCCGCAGTTTATTTTTGTGAATTTAAAAACATTCTGAAGAATTTTTTAGACATTTAAAGCCGTTTTACATGTGAGAGTTTTGTTTTTTCCGGATTCCCTGCCCTCATAGCATGCATGGTCACAGTGACGTCATTGTGACGTCACTGTAAGTCACTGTGGTCACGTCACATCTGTGACCAAAATGCCACCACTCAGTGATGTCACATTGTGACTGAGATGTGAACTTCTTAGAAAACTTTAAAAAATTACGAAAATTCTTCAAAACATGTTATTTACTGTAAAATTATATTTTTCTGGCAATTAAAAAAAAATGTGACGTCACTGTTATGTCACTGCTACGTAACGTACGTCACGTCACATATGTGATAAAAAACCCCACTATATTGTAAGTCACAGTGTGACAAAAATATGAACTTCAAAAAACTTTGAAAATGAAGAGAAATATTTTAAGCAGTCGTGAGTTATAGCGGCATAAGGAATGAAAATATATTAGTGGATAGCAAATGGTAAATTCTGTCACTAAAGGGGAGAGGGGGGGGGGGGGCATAATAAATAAAGTGCACGATACAAGCATTAATAAGCTAAATTTTCAGGCTATATTTTACCTATTTGATATCTAAGACAGTGAATGTATACTTTTTCATGATTTCAATTTTATCTAGCATTTGAATAATATATTTAGAATTAGGATTATTAAATTTATACACTTTACATATTTAGTTTGCTGGGAGGAAATTTCTTTCTTTCTTTCTTTTTTTACCGACCAGGATTATTCGAAACGCTTCTGTGGTTTCAAACTAAAAATTTTCTATTACAGTTAAATCTGCACCTTTTAATGAGCACGTAGAAAGAGTCTTCAGAGTTTAGTCATCTATGCATTTCTTGCTTTAGAATATTTTTATAATTTGTATTCAAGTCATAAATTCTACTTCTTTCAGACTTTTTAAATAAAATTAGCATTTTCCGAAAATAAAAGAAATATACAAACTTTGTGCAAAACAAACTTTACTTAAAAAAAAAAAGAAGAAGAAAAAAGGGGGAGGGTCGTTAATACCATAAAATTTATTTTTACACCTTTTAAAAATTTAAACAAAGTTTTATCTAATAAACTCTAATTAAGAATATTATTATTATAATTATTTAGAAAAAAGGAACTTTACAATACATTTAACTTGAATTATTCGGTACGGATAAAAAGAAAAGGTTAAATATATAGGACATGTCTTCAAATACAAAATTTTAATTAACGATACTTTCAGAAAATTACTGCGCATTCAAGTTCAATATTTCTTGTATACAAAAACAAATAATCTGTAACAGAACATCTGCTTGAAAATCGTCTGCCCACAGAAAAATAAATATGAGAAGACGCGGGAAATTGTTCACTGTTTTTAGAACATCACCAAGTCTACAACACTTTAAGATAAGGAAATGACCATTTTAGGATACACGGATATTAATGGAACGTATATGTAAGTGTTATTTAATTTAAATATTTTGTTCCTGATTTGTATATTATGAGTTAAATAGTTTTATGTTATATTTGTAAGAGACTGATCTTTATGTCAGAAGCGATATTTTTCAATTCGATAATTGTAAAGAAAAATATCTTAATCTGCCATCGCTTGAAAAAAAAAAAAAAAAAAAAAAAATCTGCGCAGAGACTGATTCAGGCTTAAGTTCATACTGGAATTAATATAAACATTAATTTACTCTTACTTGAGATTGAAAATGTATGGAACGACAATGATTTGGAATTATTTTATCGGCTTCTTACTATTTTTTGATTACTAACACTTATAGTTATTATTATTTTGGGGTTAAATATGATGTTCGATTATCATGAGATTACGAAACTGTTTCAGATTAGAAATTAACATTATACTGGGAAAATATATTTTTACATATTACAGTAGTGAAACATTTGAAAGAATTTTCTTTTAGTGCTAATAATATTTTAAATTATCTTTTAAAAACCTAAATCTTCAAACCAATGTTTTCAGATTTAACATTTGCCAAAATTATAAAATAATAGTAATTCCTTATACCATACGGAAATATTTTTGAGATATTGTTAAATCTAATAGTGCATTTAATTTATTTATTGTATTTTGCTGTTGTTTAATAGAACAATTATAAATACTAATTATTATTTTTAGTGTTTTTCAAATTGGTATATTTATTTTTTTAAATTGTATGTAAGAATTTTTGTGCTTGTGATTTTAATCAAACATTTAATTATAGACATTCTGAATCGGTTATTAAATTTTCTTCTATTGTAAATTCATTTTCTACGTTTATGATACGCGTAATTATTGGCACTAAAAAGTAAAATATGATATTTAAGCATTGAAATAAAGTGTTTTTCATGCCTGATAGGAAGTTATAGATTAAACTGCTTTAGTATATATTTTTTAAAAGTTCATATAATACAGGATACATAATATAGGACATAAGTCGAAAAGTGCTTATGACTTAGGTTTGTCTCTCCGTCTGTCCGTCTAGCAGTCTGTCCGCACTCTAACTCCCGAAAATATACTCGGATTGCCCTGAAATTTTTGGATGTTATTGACGTTTACCATAGCACGGTACCTATTTGTAATGAAGTTTGTAGCATGCTTTGTTCATTTACAGGGCCAGCCAAAAGTTTTCCGTTACATTACGGCCTATGGGAAAAAATCGTTTCAAATGATTTTTAATGATTTTACGCACGCTTTTAAACATAATGAAATTTATATGCATTTATGAAGGGCACTAAAATATGCATTCTGTTGACTATGCGATGCACAGAATAGCTATTGTTCATTTACAGGGCTAAAAAAGGAATTCAAATACATAATGATATAGGGGTGGAGGAAATTGTTTGCAGCATACTTTAATTATGTTAATCTATTTCATATATAATGAAAATGATGTATGTCGCTTAGGTGTACATACTATAAATTATTTCATGTATAATACGAATAATACGTATATAGCATTTACAGGGACACCCAAAATATTTCAGATACTATATTGTATCCGAAGTACTGTTCATTAGCGATGTTTGCTGGAAATGTATTTTTAATTATGATATGCGTTTTTATGATTCACTATATTTATGCATGGTATCGTGTATATAAATGCTATAATTCCTATACAAGGCTACACAAAAGTATTCGTAAGGATTACTGGGTATGGGCGCAAATTGCTTAAAGGTGGTTTTTAAATGAGTTATGTTTTTTTTCGCTGAACTGCATTTAATTTACCAATAAATGTTTGTAGAATATGGATAAAATGATACACAGGGTCACGCAAGGAAATGGATACATGGCCGTCTATAAATGATAATTTCTGGAAATGTGATTTCAGCAGTTTTAAGAGTGTTTTAGTTTGAATTAAATTTTAACTAAATAGTAGCGTGTAATAAAAATTCTAGGTAAACTACAGGGTTGTACAAAAGTATTCAAGTATCTTTCCTTACATTAGTATAAATTGCTGAAAAAGAATTTCAACCTGTTAGGCGTTGTCTTGCTAAACTAAATTTTCCCATTATATAGTATATATACACTTAAAAGATGGGTACTCAAAATTGAGTAAGAAGTACTCAATTTTGTACTCAATTTTGTACTCAACTCTAAGAAGTACTCAATTGAGTATGAAGTACTCAATTTTAAATGCGTCACATACTCAAAATAGCTCCGATCCAAATGTACTCAAAGTTGAGAAACACATGTATTCATTTTTTATTCCATGGTTGTGATCAAATATGAATCGTTATGCACTGCCCCCCCCCCCCCCCCCAAAAAAAAACCCCTAAAATTTAAAGTAAAAATGTACTGACATTTATTTCCCGTTCAAAGTTCTTAAGAAGAAATGTTTAATTGATTATTTATTAAGAAAAATAGCAAAATTCTTAGCAAGATAGTCAAATCGAATATTTTTATGACAAGAGCATTATTTCCAAGTACTTTTAAATTATTTTTAAAATGCTGTGCATAATTTAATATTTACATTAATAAACATCATTTATGCCGCTATAAATGAAATGAACCATTACAGGGTACAAAACTATTCGTTTGTTTGGGTTTTATAACATGTGATGTTTCAAAATAGAGAAAGCATAGGTTCATTTTTGATCCAAAAATATTCAATTCGATATGAGTACGTCGGTTTACTCATTTTTGAGTACTTCATTTTTTTTCAGTGTATCAACCTACAGATCAAATACAGGGCTGTTCAAAAGAATTGGAAAACATATTTGGCTATGGACGGTAACTGTTGAAATCAGTTTTTCAAATGTTTTATGCGTTTTCTGAAATGTTTACTTAGTTATCTTATTTACGTCATTTCCCTAAATTACGATGTCTTGTTAAAGCATTCAGAAAGTGTTGGAAAGTATTTTATAATCTATGCTTAACGCATGATTTTTCTTACTCGTTTTTTTTTTTCTATTTCCTAGATCAGTCTTTTCCTATAAAACATACCAAATCTATTTAGCTCATATTCACAAAATACAATATACACAGGAATAAAAAATTTAAATAAATATCGCTTATCATGCCGCTCTATAAATAATAGTTGTATTAATATCCGTTAGTCTCCATGTTCATATTTAATAAAGCAATGACAAATAACAACAAATTAAAAAAACTTACACATTCTAAATATCAAGCTTGAACTCAATATCAAGCATAGAACTTAATAAAAAAATATGGCAGTTGATAAGCATTGTTTTTTAAGTGGAAAAATTTAAAATGTTTTAGAAGAATAGGACTCCAAAATAGCGATATTTTGCTAAAAAGTACGGTAAAAAGATAAGATTTTATATTTACAGCAAAAGTTTATTTTAAAATTCATCGCTGTATTAATACTTACAAATTTTTCCAGAGAGAATCATTCGCCTTATATACAATATTTCAAATGAAAATCAAATATCAAATTAATTGCTTAAAAGGCGCAAAGGAGGGAAAAAGATTCCATGCCGGGACTCGAACCCGGGCCATCAGTATAGCACACTGACATTCTACCGACTAAACCACATGGAACGACGCCCAGCCTGTAAAATTTCTCACTATTACATGTTGGCAAGGCTACAAACGCAGCACAAGATGGAATATTTATCGTGAGCCACCGACATGGGGTAAACACGAAACTTAATTAAATCCAGCATCGATTGAAACTATATTAATAATTGGAAATTTTTCCAGGGAGAAACATTCGCCTTGCATACAACAATTCAAATTAAAATTGACTTTTAAGCAATTAATTTGAAATTTGATTTTCATTTGAAATATTGTATGCAAAGCGAATGGTTCTCGCTGGAAAAATTTCCAAGTATTAATATAATTTCAATCTATGCTGGATTTAATTAAGTTTCGTGTTTGCATCATGTTGGTGGCTCACGCTAAATATTCCATCTTGTGCTGCGTTTGTAGCCTTGCCAACATGTAATAGTGAGAAATTTTTCAGCCTGGGTATCGTTCCATGTGATTTAGTCGGTAGAATGTCAGTGCACTGTACTGATGGCCCGGGTTCGAGTCCCAGCATGGAATCATTTTCACTATTTGCGTCTTTTAAGCAATTAATTTGAAATTTGATTTTCATTTGAAATCAGTGTTTATGGCAAGTTCGTCACAAATGACACATATTTCACAAATTGGTTACAGTGTGACTTCAAAGCATTGTCGCTTTCGTCACAGGTTCGTCACAAAGTTAATGCCAAAATAGTCACAAATGACACACTTTTCACAAATTTGTCACACCGTGACTTCACAGAGTGGTCACAATGTGACGTCACAAACGACCTCTAAAACGGCCATAACGACCTCGCATTCTAGTCACTATGACGTCACATCGACGTCACGTGACGTCACATCGACGGTCACAAAGTCACAGTGTGACTTCACAACGACGTCGCCGTGACGTCACCATGCCTTACGGGTGCATACAGAGGAAAAAACCTTTTACAACTATCAATTTTCTAAAGTTGGAAATTTTCCTGTAAGTAATATTGTAATTAATAGTACACTGGTTAAAGTTAATCACATAAAGGGAATTTCCAAATCAGTTATGTTGTTTTCAAATATTTAAATTGCATTTATAAATGACTAGCAAATCCCGCGGCTTTGCTCGCGTAATATTTGAAATACGCCAAGTGATATTTATATGTCTAATTTTTATTAAAAGGTAATATTTTAGTTTATTAAAAGGTACTTATTACTTTTAGGAATAATTAAAACAATTATTATTTAAAACACAATTTGATTAAGCATCATTGTTACACTGCATAAAGCAGAAATGAGACTTAAATTAATAAAACGAAATAAAACTAAATAAATAATAATTTAGAAAATATTTTGAAACTTTTATGCTCAGTTAATACGCTCATTTCAGTATTCATTTGAAGTTTTGAATTTTCTAGAAACCATCTTCTTACATCTTAAAATTAACCATCATGTCAAATTCCAAGTTCTACCACCTCTCTCAACATAAAGGGCTGTGTTGAAATAGGAACTGTCACCATTAATTTGCCAACATTAATTTTGAAATTGGTTTGTTATTTCCTAATATTCCACAGAAACGTAATTTAGAAAGCTTTTAAAGGCCTTTTTTAGAGCGTTTGTTGTCCCTGTGAACCCCAGGTGGTAGAATCATTGGCATAAAATATAGCCTGTGTAGGATCAGAGACTGCTACCATTGATTCGCAGCTATTACTTTTATATTTGGTTTAAATTCCCTGAAATTGCGTAGAAATCGTAATTTAGGACTTTTTTAGAATGCTTTTCGCACATCCCCTTCACTTCACCCCTTTTTAATTCGAATTTATTTTCGACAGTCCTTCGAGGGCATTTATATTTTATAAGTAACTACCATGCCATATTTAAAGTTTCTAGCCTTTTCAGTATCACAGAAATCGCAATTTAGAAAGTTTTTAGCTACTGAAACCCTCTGGTGGTAGTGGCACAGACATAAAATATAGCTTATGATTGCGCAGGTTCTATCACCAACAATTTGTCATCATTATGTTTTTAATCGGTTTGGTATTTGATAAGATTACATAAAAATTGTTATTTACAACGCTTTTCGCTCACTTCATCTTTTTAAACTTGAAATTTTCTTTCGACAGTTCTTAGAAAGCAGTTGCATCTTGTAAGTAAATACCATGCCATACTTCAAAGTGTTAGACCCTTCAGTTATGCAAAAAACGCAAATTAGAACATGTTTTGCTTTTGCAACCCTCAGATGGTAGTGACAGCAACATAAAATATAACCTATGTTATAGCAGTGACTGTCACCATTGATTTACAACCATTACTTTTGAAACAGCTTTGGAATTTCCTGAGATTGAGTAGAAATCGCAATTTAGAATGTTTTTAGAACGCTTTTCGCGCATTTTCACCCCTTTTTAAATTTCCAATTTTTTCGAAACTGTTCTTAAAGATCATTTATATGTAATACATATGTACCTTGCCTAATTTTAAGGTGCTAGCCCCTACCGATCACAAAAATCGAAATTTGGAACGCTTTTTTGCTCCTGCAACGTCTAGGTCATAGTGATACAAACTTAAAATAGCGTCTATGTTAGAACAGAGGCTGTCAGCATCAATTTCTTAACATTACTTTTGAAATCAGTTTGATTCTTACTGAGATATTGGTGACAAATCGGCATTTAGAACGTTTTTAGAACGCTTTTCGCTCATTTTGCTCCTGCATCTCCTCTGGGTTAGTGGAAACATATATAAAATATAGCCTATCTTGGAGCAAGATCTGTCACCATCATTTTAACGCCATTATATTTGAAATCGGTTCATTATTTCCTGAGATTGCATAGAAATTGCAATTTAGAGCGTTTTTTACAACGCTTTTTGCGCATTTTGACCCCCCTTTTAAATTTCGATTTTTTTAGGAAATGTCCTTAGAGATCATTGATATCTTATAACTAACTACCATTCTAAATTTCACGATTCAAGGCCCTTCCTTCACGCAAAAACAGCAATTTAGAACGTTTTTCTCATGCAGCACCTTTGGGGTAGTGGCACCGACATAAAACATAGCCTATGTTGGAGCAGGGATTTTCACCATCATTTTGACGCCATTATTTTTCAAATCGGTTTGGTATTTCCTGAGATAGTGTAGAAACTACCATTTAGAACGTTTTTTAGAACGCTTTTCGCGCATTTTCACCCCTTTTAAATTTAGAATTGTTTAAGAACTGTTCTTAGAAATCCTTTATATCTAATAAGTAGCTGATACTTCAAATTTCATATTTCTAGGCCCATCAGTAACACATATATCGCATTTTTAGAACGTTTTTTGCTCCTACACCCCCTTTGGGTAGTGGCACCGACATAAAACATAGCCTATCTTGGAGCAAACGTTGTCACTATCATTTTGACACCAATATTTTTTAAATCGGTTTGGTATTTCCTGAGATTATGTAGAAACTACCATTTAGAACGTTTTTTAGAACGCTTTTTGTGCATTTTCACCCCTTTTAAATTTCGAATTGTTTAAGAACTGTTCTTAGACACCATTTATATCTTATAAGTAACTAATATTCCAAATTTCATATTTCTAGGTCCTTCAGTAACGCAAAAATCGCATTTTTAGAACGTTTTTTGCTCCTGCACCCCCTTTGGGGTAGTGGCACCGACATAAGATATAGCCTATGTTCTAAGTTGGGCGAACACCATCATTTTGATACCATTACATTTGGAATCGGTTCGGTAGTTCCTGAGCTTATCTCCGACAAATAAACAATTTTTACCTCTTTATAATAGGAGTAAGATAAGATAAGATGGATAGATTTAACCACAAATTAAAACTCAATGCGTAATATCTACATTTTGAGATCGCAATATATCAGCTGTTTTAGAACCATTCATTCAAATTTTTAAAAGCATAACTTGAGCGTTGTTAAAAAAATTCTTTAATAATCTTTTATATTCTATGAAAACAAACATCGTAAAAGTTTAATTAAATTATTTTTTAACTTAAAAAAAGGTTCTTTATTGCACATCTCTTTACATTGAAAATTTATAAATGCCAATTTATTATCTTTTTCAAAGTAATCAATCGTATATTTCAATGTTCATAAGAATAACAAAATGAGTGATAAATGACATAAATTCACCATGCGTACACATTTACAGAATACACACACACACACACACACATATATATATATATATATACATTCTATTTCAAAAAATGTCCCTTCACTTCTTCAAATTATGTATAAAACCTGAAACACTATAATTTTAAATTATTCGTATCCAATAATATTTTATTTTTTTTTACAAAATATCTGTATGATGAATTAATATTATATTTAATTTGTAAACATTCGCATTCAACAGTTTTGTATGTAGAGATAAATAATAAAATAAATAATAGTACATTATAACATGCTTCTCTGTTGTTTATAATTTTCAAAATAATCAAACACACATTTCTATAAACTTAAGAATAACTAAATCGTCGATAAGTGACTTAAATTCACCATGTTTACATTTAAAGATGATAGCTGTATATATATAAAATTAAAAATATTTCAAAAATGGTCATCTTTGAAAGCTTCAACTTATTTATACAAGCTCATTCGGTGTACCTTTAAATTATTCGTATCCAGTAATATTTTAAATTCTTATAAAATATCTGTATGACTGTATTGATCTGTATAAATAAAATATTCATATTATAGTTTATTTATAAACGTTGTCTTTCAACGTTTTTGTATGTAGAAATTTTCAGATGATGAATTTAATATACATTTTTTTTTTAGATTATGTTATTGGCTTGCTTGTCAGTAGCTTATGCTGGGTACTACAGAGGACTTGGCTATGGATATTCTGATCTAGGATACGGAGGCTTGGGATCTTACTCCAGAGGACTTGGTTATGGTGGATACTATAGAAATTTCAATCTAGGGAACAGAGGACTAGGATCTTTCTCTTATGGACGTGGTTACGGTGGATACTATGGAAATTCATATGGATACGGAAGATACTACCCCTAGCTATGGTTATGCTGGATATAACTGAAGCCTCTAAGTGTCAGGTAAGTTATAAATTTTAAAATTTATAATATGTCTCAAATCAATAATACGGTAATATTTTTAAAAAAATTATGTATAATTTAAAACTTGTTAAATCACGATTAATATGTTTTTGTCTAATTGAATTTACAATTTAATCACAAAGTAATCGTCTATCTTCAAATAATTTCAAAACATTCAACATGGGATTTACAAGTTGAAGTATAAATAGAACGGTAGAACTGTATATAGAACTGTAGAACTGTGCCATGTGTGCTAAAACAAAAAGATTCAGAAAACAAATGAATGTGTCTAAAAAGTAGTATTTAATTCAATTTTTTTTGGCATTTTTAATTTTTTGAAAGGATGAATTATACTATGAGAAGTAGCAGCAAATTAAAATTAAAATATTAAAAAAAGGCTATGATGTGTTAGATAATACTTCGTCGAATATTCACGTGTTCGTCGAAACATACAGAAAAAAGCTACATATTAATGAGATGTATTGTGAAAATTACAATTAATATACATGAAAAATAAATTATTTTACATTTTTCTGAAATGAAAAATTTGCAATTAATCATGTTATGTGAGACTAATAATATATTTTATTATAAAATGCTTGTTGCTTTTATTAAAAACTACTTTCTTTTATGATTTTAATTCGCAAGATTTGTTTAGTACATTTGTATAAGATTGTGCTTTAGCTTTTAAAAATATAATATATTTCTCTTTATTTTTAGAAGGGGAAACTACATCAAATACCTTCAAGAGAGTTATAATCCTGTCCATTTACCAGTATTAGAAAATATTGTACCTGCTTAAAGAAAATACATCAAATATTTAAAACTTGAATAAATTATTTTATGGAATGTATTTTTATTTTTCGTTTCAAAAATATTTTCTTTTATATTTTAAACCTATACATTTTGTAAATTTAAATTATGCAATTTACTTCATCTGTTGAGAAAATACTGATTATTTAAATTATGGAATTTAATTCAACTGTTGTAAAAATATTTATTATTTTGAGTTAGTGGTCAGAAGTTGTGCGCTTGAAGTAATGAAACTGCAGTAGTAGATACTTTTTCTAGTAGTTTGTAATACAACGCGTTACATTTTGAGAAGTTTTAAAATATCGAATTGTTCAATTCAAAAAATCAATAACTTCTAGGGAACATTGACGATGCTTTTAACGTTACTTCAGTATAGAAAATTGTGTCATAATACAAAACATACAAAACACGTAATCGTAATTTGTTTCTTTTATGCAAAATGAGTTCTGCACAACAATTTGCATATGCCAGCAACAAATCTCATCATGGATACTTAGCATAGTATCATATTTTTTTCTATTCATACTTGCTAGTAAAAACAAGTGCTGACCTGAGAAAGAATGTAATTGTCTTCCTGGAAACACTCTTTTGCTTATTAGTTATTAGATCTTCATGATTTAATGCCGCATTTCTTATTATGAAAATGCTTTATTGATAGATATATTATATTAATTATATCATAACAGATAAAACTAATGTTTAATTGTTAGCAGGCATTAATGTTAGCAGGCATATAACGCTTATTTTAAAGATGTCATAATTACCTCCAAATAAATTGTAATTATCCTCTATATTGTAAATTTACTATTTTAACAAAGAAAATGGTATACAAGCAGAATGCGCAGACGAATATTTTTATATTCCCTACTCAATTCCACAAAGCGAATCTATAAAAATTGAGGCAGTAGGTCTGTCAGTGGCCCGGTGTGGTACATATA
The DNA here is from genome assembly GCA_963932465.1 of Maratus speciosus. Lineage (NCBI taxonomy): Eukaryota > Metazoa > Arthropoda > Arachnida > Araneae > Salticidae > Maratus > Maratus speciosus. The sequence goes on from OZ010788.1 coordinate 437,847,413, forward strand.
CAAAAAGATACGGACATTTTGCACTGATCAGGAACAATGAATTCCCTTTTTACTGTGTTCTAAATGAAGCTTGACAAAATTATATCATGTAATATTTTTATTTGGTAGAAAGGAGAAAGTTGACTTACCTTCTCGTATAGGTACCTATTGGGTGACTGATGGAACTTCCGCCTCAACATTTGTAGGCGAATTTTCTTGTATTTCTAACATTTCCTTATGCATTATCTTTCTTCATGTTTTAATGTCTTTGGTTATATAGGCCTTATTTGATTATATTCCAGTAGAAGCAATATAACGAAAAGCCACTGTACTTAATATATGTAATCAATTTTTATAGTGGGATGAATTTATCGACAAAATCTTACAGTAGTGAAATAGTCACTACTTTTGTAAAGTAGTTTGCAGTTGCTTCTTTTCAAAACAAGTTATTGTAGTTAACTACTTTTTAGATAAATTAGTTGTAGTTCTCTACAAAAAAGTAGTTTATCCAACCACTGTTTATTGTTTAAATACAAATAAATAAATAAAAATTTCAAATAATATCTTATTAAACATTTTTGTACATATATATAATAATTATACTTTCAATTCTAATGAAAGAAGGAATATCTTATATTTAGGTGATAATGATACATTGAATTTTGTTATACTGATTTTAGTTTAATTGCAAATTAAATATTTAAATAAAAACTATTTGTTAACATGCAGAACAATAACAAATTATGCAGGATATATCCATATGTAAAACTTTTCGCCTTTAAAACTTTATTTTATACTTTAAATATGCAGGATATTTATCCATGATGTTATATATAGATGACGTTTGTGGAACTTTTTCACTTTTGGCTACAGTACATTCTTTATAGATTATAGCCAATGCTCACTGTGGATACAAAATTATGCAACAAAAAGGACTTGAATGTTCAACAGTTATTGGCGAATGAACGACTGTGATCGATGCACGCCAGCACAGAAACCTTACTGTGGAAACAAGAATTGCAAAATCACATGCAAAACACTTGACATTAATGTGTATTTTTTTTTTCGGGAAAAGCTGAAACGATTCCAATGGATCTTTAACCCTTTCACCTTCCGAGGGTTTTCCTGTATTTTATAAGAATGCTTGTAAATTCGAGGATATATATATATTTAAATTGCAGTTTGATGCTATAATATGTTTAATATCACTTCTTTCTATATATGATTCAAAATAAAATTATGTTTAAAATATTTTTGTCTACAGCCATTTTAACATGATTTCTAGAAACGAAAAAATCCGGCCCAGCCAGTCAAAGGATTAAAAATAGTTTTAGCTGCAACTAAAACATAAATTGATATCGTTCGGCTTAAAAAATAAAATATAATATAATAATTATGCTATTCCTCCACCAACCATCCAACCGACAGACCGACTGACCGACAGACCAACCAAGAATCAACCAACCAAATATAAGGTTCTTTTAATGCATTTTGTTTATTTTTTGCTTTACAATCACTTAAAGTTCAGCTACTGCCAAAACTAATTAAAGATAATAGGATTCGCTTCATTAGCTCTAGGAAATTTGACTATCAACGTAAACTATTTTACTTTAAATTTTTTGTGTTCAAAATGAAGTAACTATTGATTTTTTTTATTTTTGTTGTTGTCAAACGATCAGTTTAAAATTTAGCTACTGCCAAATATAGTAAGAGTTTTGAAATTGCTTCACTGGTTCCCGAGAAAATAGGTACATCGATAATAGTTTTTTTATACGTGATTTCTTGACTATTGTCGTTTTTTTAAAAATACAATGTTGAGTAGTACTTAAAGTTTACAAATAAGATAAACTGAAACAATTTTTTTGCCTTCTCTCAAATGCTATTATTAGGTTACCGAAGAAACAAGAATTTCCTTTATACGTCTCAGAGAGCACTGGTAACTCCTTATAGTTCCTTATGTTTCTGTCTGACGAAGAACGCCCTTAAATATTTTTTCCTTACACAGATCTCTTATAGGAGTACTTATTTTCATAAATTTTACATAGAATTACAGGTACTTTTTGCTTAGACCAACACCATTACTGAATATTTTATGACTAGTCCTAATATTTTGACTTATGTGCCAGTAATAAAAAAAAAACTTCTATTAGAATGTAACGCAGAGTTTAGAAGGTAATTTTCTTTAAAATTATGGTTAACATTAGTTGTTGAAGGTACTTAAAATTGCATAGTCTATGTAAATAGAAATAGAATATCTCAGTTCAAAAGGAATTTAAACTATCCATTAGCTAGTAATGGTTGAAATACTGAAATTTTGACAAAAAGGTGAAGAAACTATTATGCTACTCCCGTTTATGTTATTTCTATGTTTAAAATTATTATTATCATCATTATTATTATTATTATTATTATTTTAATTTTTTCAGTTTTAGAAATTCTTAAAAATTAACATATTTAGAGTCTCCGAAACTTTTCATTATTATGTGTAGCATGTGTAATCAACATTTATTGCCCACAATAAAACTGTTGCTAGAATTTATAACGGCATATTTATGGCTCGCTGTTTGATCCACAATTTTTTTTAGGTAAACCAAATATCCTAATTGGGATAAAAAAGATATTGGAAACAATGATTTAAGAGCCGGTAAACGAAGTTTGATGATAAGGCCCCCAAAATTGTGATGAACTAATCATATATTTAAAATGATATTATGGCACAAGAATAAATGTAGAATATGTACAAAGAGTTATTATAAATTCAGTTCAAAATTCTGGCTTAAATATGCAACTAATAATAGGGTGTGCTGCTTTACTCTATTAACCCAACGATTAATACCCCGAGACACTTTTTCCTCCATGAATGTGGTCGATGAAGTAAAAAAAGTGGATAGTCATCTGTTAAACATTTCTTAAAATATCCTTGTATGGTTTGGTGTACGCATATGTGAAGAAGAATTTTATGTCGCACAAAGAGGATTAATCCCGATGTTGCTGCAAGAATTTAGCCGATTAAAATTATAAAATAATGAAATTCAGATGTAATATTTAATATGATTCTGCACTTTTCAAAAAAATAGTTGAACTAATTTCAAAGATTATTTTTTTTCTATTAAGAGATGATAGTGAATAAAAGTCCTCTCCAGACAGTTACTTAAATCCTGTAAAGGAGATACTTGAAATACATTGTAGGTTTCTCAAAAACCTCAAAGATATCATTATGTACACTTACACAATACTTAATTGAAAATATTTATCAACTGCCACCCTTAAAAAATAGGCCATTGGAAAGAATCCCCAGCTTTTTTTAAAATTCGTAAGCTATTTTAATGATTTATAATTAGGGGAAGGTGGCCTAAAATGATCCTAGCGGGCAAAACGATCCACATAGGTTTTCTTCGAGACAGGTCGCGCTATCTGCAGGGTAACACATAAACTAGTTGCGCCAAATGAAGAAGAAGCAATGGCGGTATTCAAACGATCGCAGTATTACGTGTCTGAATGGAATTCTTTAGAAAAGTGGTTTTTATAACATCTGTTATAAGATAAGCACGAATTTTCCTATTTATTTACATATACAGTTTTTCATGTACAGAAATATGACCTGGTTTACTTAATAGAGTATGTTTTTAGATTTGAATTGCACATGCTAAGCTTTACGTTTCTCGGCGTCATCCAGTTATATGACCTAAAATGGACGGCAATGTTGCCGGGTAAAATGAATCATTATGTGAATTGTTTTACTACCGTTTTATTGGCTTATAAAAATCTGGTACCGGTTCCTAGCTATCATGGGAGCCAAATGTGCGACTGCCCCCAAACCATTCTCTTTGAGTCCACGTGTTATTTTACCGTCTCCAAAGAAAACGGAAATCGATGGAATGTGCCATTTTAACGGGCAGTCCTTATAAGAATCAACTGAGCTTGGAAACGAACAGAAGAATAGAGAACAGAAAGAGAAGATAAAACAGGCTGCAATTAAGAAAATTCAATTAAAATATGCTAAATCTAAAAACGAAATAGCCAGAACAAGCAAAGAAAAGAGCAAGAAGTCAAAGCAAAGACGTGTTCCCATCAGTGTTGCCAGTGGGCTATTTTTTTTAATTCAGATTTCTTGATAGGCACCACTTTTCTGAAATGGTAAAATTCCCCTTGCTTTCGCCTTACTTAATATGTCATTAAAAAAGGCAAATTTTACTTTTTCAAAAAGTGGTGCCAATCAAGAAATCTGAATTTTAAAAAAGTAGATCACTGGCAACACTGATTCCCATAAAGAAGAATAGGGTGCCTAAAAACCAATATTTGGAATATAGTGAAACAGATTCAGAGGATGAACACAAGTGTGTTTATTGCGATGAACTGTTTGCCTCTTATGCAGCAGGTGAGGGTTCGATCCGGTGTCACAAGTGTCGTAAGTGGGCGCAAAATGCATGCTCAGGGATAGATGAGAATGACGATTATGTGTACCTTTGCGATATGTGCTTAAATATTCCGAGTTTTCGGATGGGTTGGAAATATGCATTATTTAACTTATTTCTGCGTTTATTATGGGCTATTACTTTTGAAACATAATTTTGAAATATTCCATTTTATTACTTTTCAAAATTATTTGTGACACTTTTTTATTTAAAAATTTATATAAAATAAATTATGAATGCTATTTGATTGTAAAACTTATTTTATTTCATTATGTATTGTCATGATTACTTTTATATCCTTTATTTTGCTGATAAAAAACAATTTACAATTATTTTTAAATGAAGGACAATTTTGCCCTTGGGTGAGGGTAAAGTGATCCTTTGGACACGTTTTCAAAAATCTATTTTTTTCATTACTCAGTTTGGGTTTAAAATATTATTAAAGTATGTTTCTGATGCAAAATATAGTGTAAAACATATTAGCATAGAACTAAAGTTTTATTTAAACAGTTATGATATTTTACACAAGTTTTCCCCTTAAGGGAATCATTTTAGGCCACCTTTCCCTACTTTAAATAAATAGATACCCCCTTGTTTCTTGGAACATTTTCATTACCTTCATTCTGGATCTTAATTTTTTACCAACCTTCAAACGTAACATTGTAAAGCATCATATTATTTTATGTCAAGGAAATTCTATGAATTACTATAAACGTTTGTCATAAATTTGTTTGAATAATAAAAGTGGACACTATGAAAGTACTTTTAACCTTCCAGCGAGATTATTGTCAAAAATATTATGACAAACGTGATTTTTCCTGCACATTTTTCTCACAAATGTAACTGAAATTATCTAATTTTTTACAACTGACATATCTAATGTTTATTATAAAATGCCTGTTATGTGAAAAATGTCATCTTGCAATTGCATGAGCTTAATTAGTGTCTAAAAAAATTTAAGCTCACATAAAAGTTTATAAGAAGTAAATTTAAATCGGAATTAAAATATTATTTAAAGAAAATTTATTACATAATTTTTAAAGAAAGAATGTTTAATTAAATTTAATCAAATGATAAATATTATGAATTTAAGATTAAAATTCATACATTTTAAAGTATAAGTCTAATATAAACTGCTTGTCTTGAACTTCAAAAAATAAATTTTCATTTGAAAGATAAACAAAGTAATATTTTTATTGAATCGAAAGACTTTATGAAACGAAATGGGGGGGAGGGAGAAAATAAATGGAATTTATCTAATTTTCTCTGTAATCTATGTTCCGTCGAATTTATGTTAAAAGAAAATGTATTTTAAGATCAAATAATGTTTCTATAATCGAAAATGTATTTTCCGCAAAAGCTAGATATCTTTTAAAGAAAATGAAATTTATGTAAGGAACTATACATTTATTTTTATGTAAGAGGGTATCATAGTAAAATTTATATTTCAAAGGCTGCATAACTTTATAATTGAAAAAGCATTCTTTGGACAAGTTAGATCACTTCTGTGGGAAATAATATTCAAAGAAAAACCCATTGATAGTTTGAATAAATGATCAGCATGTCGAAATTGAAATTTTGATAAGTTTAGAAACTACGAAAAATGTTTCTGTAAAACAATGGAAATTTCTTTTCAATGGAAATTTCTTTTAACATTGAAGAAATATCTATTTCTATTTTATATGTAATGTTTACATTTTCCTTGAGACTAAATATATACTTATCAACTATAAATTGCCTTTTATGATTACAGTTTACAAACTGTTTTAATTTAACTAAGATGTGTTAAAGGAGTACAAATAGCGTAATGAACGCCTTAATTACGGCAACGTACCTGGTTCAAAATATACAATGCAGATTGTATATGGTCTTTTAGTTTAAACACCAGTATTAATGTATAGTTGAGTAATTTAACGACAGAAATTCTATGCATATACAGTGGTGGTTAAAATTGTGGCCATTTTTTGAAATTTTCATGCTGTATAACTTTCTTTGCTTATCGAATATATTAATTTTCACTTAAATGCAAATGTTTACATATCAAATTCAAGGAAATTTAATGTAGAATTTATTAAAAAAACAGAATTAAAATATTCGAATTACAAAAAAATTACGCTTACTTTAGTCTAAGATACAAACACAATTAGACATGAATGCTGAGGTGTATTGTAATAAAAACTTCCTAGCTAATCCAAATGGCTGTTCTGAGACCCAATCAAATGTCAGTAACTAAAATGTAGTATGTTTTGATTTGTAAAAGCGGTATTTTGCTGGAATGAATATAGAAGAAGGGTGAATACCAGTGTAACTAAATAGAATATTAAAAATATATATATTTCTATGTTTTTCTTTACCTTTCAGGACTAGCGTCTTTTACAGAATTTTTAATCTTTAATCACCGGTTTTTTATAACAGAAAATTTTGCCTAATTGAATCGGGAAAACGCTCGGATTAAATAAGGCAAAATTTACAATAAAAATTTACTGATGAGAATCATCCCCGATTCTGAGCATCTTACGCGGTACGAATATTGGTCGCTCGTTCCCAAGGGGTTAATGCAAATAATTTAAAACAATGTAATCAACAACAAGAACTGATTGGACACCTACAAAAAGAAGCAGAATTGTCATATTGAAAGCAAAAATGGTCTCTCTTATGCTGAAATTGCAAGACAGGTTGGTGGATCAGTCACTTTATCTGGCGTACTAAAGTTGTGCTTACGTTATGAAGAAACTAAATCAGTGATAAATAAGGCATGATCAGGCCAAAAAAATTCACAAGTGCTTCTGACGATAGAAAGATAAAAGGGACATGCCTCAAAGATAGAAGAATTTCATCAGATGTTGGTAGATGTTTAATGAATGCAATGGGTATTTCAGTTCATTCAATAACAATAAGGAGAAGATTAGCAGGTTTTGTATTAAAAGATGGAATTCCGAGGAAAAAACCATTTTTAAATCTTCAGTAATGCAAGTGATGAGTTCAGTGGGCAAAAGAACACATTAATTGTTCAGAAAATCAGTGGAAGCAAATAATCTGAAGCGATTAGAGTAAAATATCGCTCTTGAGTAGTGATGGACGAAAATATGTGAGACGTAGAGTAGGGGAAGATCTGCATCCTGATTACATTAAAGCAATCACAAAGAACCGAATCAATGTCATGATTTGGAACCGTATGTTCTCAGATGGTGTGGGACGCATTCAAGTGATTGATAGCATTCTGAATGCAAAAAAATACACCGAAACTGTCCTGGAACCAAATTTGATACCTTCCATCAGGAATCTCTTCTTCAATAAAGCACAATTTATCTTTCAGCAGGATTCAGCTTCATGCCATAAGGCAAAAATATGCAAAGAATGGTTTACAAATAAAAGCATACAATTATTACCCTGGCTAGAAAAAGCTCTCATCTAAATCCTATTGAAAATTTGTGGCGACGTTTGAAAATCCTTGTACAAAAAAAGCGCCCATCTAATAAAACGCAACTTATTGAAGATATAATTGATTCGTGGCATCATGTGATTAAAAAGAATGACCTCCAAACACCAGTTATCTCAATGAAAAGAAGCTGGAAAGCTGTAATAAAAAACAAGGATTATCGTACTACATAATGCATGTGCAAGCGCAACTTTAAAATACAATGAAAGCTAAGATATATTTTATTTTTTGTAATGCAGATATTTTAATTATTTTTTTCAATAAATTCTACATTAAATTTCGTTGAATTTGATGTATAAACATCTGTATTTAAGTGAAATTTATTATATTCTTCAAGCACACAAATTTATAAAACATGCAAATTTAAAAAAAATTCCACAATTTTGGCCACATCGTTATATATATCTATATCCAGTGTGTCCACGTATAAACTGACCGACCTTTATTTTCGCAGCTGTTGGTCCTAGATGCATACTTTCAATTACAAAAGTGGTCAAAATTAGGTGCAGAGTTAAGATAAAAATCTTTGAAGCGAAAAAACAATTTAGTGAAGAATTACAGAATCTAAATTTTTATACGGTCCCCCGGTCCTATAGTTATATTTGGTAAAATTTTCCTGTGACACTGACAAGTAAGACAAGAACAGTCCCGTTATTCTGCGATTAAAAATGACAGAGTAATAGCTGTTGGAGCATACTTTTTGCTGCAAATTAGGGGTCATTCACAAATTTAGTAGAAATATAATTCCGTCAGATATATTACAAAAATTGTTGAGAGTAAAATTGACATTGCAATATAAATTTGAAATCTTTAATCATTCTGAAATATTACTGCAAAACATACAATTTGTAATAAACATATAATAAGGAAAAAAACAGAATTTTTGTTAAATAAAAGGATGAAAAACAACAGCCTCAATTCTGGACAAAATGATACATAATTTTAAAATGCTGTTAGATTACACTGTCTTTCAAATTCTGGTTTGTGCCATATTTTTTAGATTTTGAAAATTAATTCTTATGTATTTTTTTAGCCCTGAATCCCAAAATGACCTTCATTTTAAATCATCACTTAAAGATTTTTTCAATTCGCGAATTTCAAAGTTTAAAAGCTTAAAGATAAAATTAATCCCCCATCCCTCCCCTTTGAACCTCGTTGGACCCTTGAACTATTTAGCTGTAAGAAACTCAGTATAAGAAAAAAAATTGAATAAATTATTGAATTAAATAAAATTAAACTGAATTAAAAGTCTTACATCTATTTTATAGTATTAGATTTTTCGCTATTTTCAAACCTTGAAATTTACGATTTGCGCAAAATCAGGACATGATGGTTAAAAGTGAAGGTAATTTTTTTATTCAGCGTTAAAAAATACATAAAACGTAATTATAAAAGTTAAAAAACACAACCATCGAAGGTTTATGTTATCTAATCTAAAACTCTTTCTTAAACTTGTTGACGGCAATCCATCCGATTCTTTTTGTGTTATCCTCTAATATAAGGAAGTATAAGATGGCAAATGCCGAAAATCATATTAATATAGCATTGTCATCGGATTTAAGTCAGTATGTAAAATTTAACTTCGATCGGACATTTGAAAGGGAGTTAATGTTTGAGTATAAAACTTAAACTGGAAAGATCAAAGAGTTGCAAGTTAAATAAAACCTTATGAAAATAACATAATTTTTGCTAAAGGAAAATCATTGCTTCGAGTCCTTGCCTAATACAACATATGTTACAATACAATTATTGTAACTAATCTGAAACTTAACTAATAAAAGTCAATCGTAATATTTGTACGATTTCTTTCAAAGCGCAGATACCTTGAAATAAGTTTAAGTACTTTATATACGACTCCTGAAAGCATGGCAGAAATCGTCTGTTTTGAGCTGCAGAAAAGGGGTATAAGTCATGCATTTCAAAGTTTGATAACTCCGTCAGTTTTAATGTTAGTTGAATGGGGCCTTTTTTGTCTTACTTGTTAGTGTCACAGTAAATTTTTATTAATTATCACTTATAGGACCGGGGGACCGTATAAAAATTTTAATTTCGTAATTTTTTAATAAATGTTTTTCTTGACCCAAATCGCTTTAAAAATAATTCTTTACCTTATTTAAACCATTTTTATAATTGGAAGTATGCACCTACCCTCATAGCATGCATGGTCACGGTGACGTCGTTGTGACGTCACTGTAAGTCACTGTGGTCACGTCACATCTGTGACCAAAATGCCACCACTCAGTGATGTCACATTGTGACTGAGATGTGAACTTCTTAGAAAACTTTAAAAAATTACGAAAATTCTTCAAAACATGTTATTTACTGTAAAATTATGTTTTTTCTGGCAATTAAAAAAAAATTGTGAGGTCACTGTTATGTAACGTACGTCACATCACATATGTGACAAAAAAACCACCATATTGTGAGTCACAGTGTGACAAAAATATGAACTTCAAAAATCTTTGAAAATAAAGAGAAATATTTTAAACAGTCACGAGTTACATGGCATAAGGAAAAAAATATATTAGTGGATAGCAAATGGTAAATTCTGTCACTAAAGAGGAGGGGGGGGGGCATAATAAATAAAGTGCACGATACAAGCATTAATAAACTAAATTTTCAGGCTATATTTTATCAATTTGATATCTAAGATAGTGAATGTATACTTTTTCATGATTTCAATTTTATCTAGCATTTGGATAATATATTTAGAATTAGGAATATTAAATTTATACACTTTACATATTTAGTTTGCTGGGAGGAAATTTATTTATTTATTTCTTTTTTTACCGACCAGGATTATTCGAAACACTTCTGTGGTTTCAAAATAAAAAATTTCTATTACAGTTAAATCTGCACCTTTTAATGAGCACGTAGAAAGAGTCTTCAGAGTTTAGTCATCTATGCATTTCTTGCTTTAGAATATTTTTATAATTTGTATTCAAGTCATAAATTCTACTTCTTTCAGACTTTTTAAATAAAATTAGCATTTTCCGAAAATAAAAGAAATATACAAAATTTGTGCAAAACAAACTTTACTTAAAAAAAAAAAAGAAAAAAAAAGGGGGGGGGGGGCTCGTTATTACCATTAAATTTATTTTTACACCTTTTGAAAATTTAAACAATGGTATATCTAACAAACTCTAATTATGAATATTATTATTATAATTATTTAGAAAAAAGGAACTTTAAAATACATTTTAACTTGAATTATTTGGTACGGATAAAAAGAAAAGCTTAAATACATTGGACATTTCTTCAAATACAAAATTTTAATTAACCATACTTTCAAAAAATTACTGCGCATTCAAGTTTCATATCTCTTGCATGCAAAAACAAATAATCTGTACCAGACCATCTGCTTGAAAATCGTCTGCCCACAAAAAAATAAACATGAGAAGACGAGGGAAATAAATAGTTCACTGTTTTTAGAACATCGCCTTCACCACGTCTACAACACTTTAAGATAAGGAAATGACCATTTTAGGATACACGGATATTAATAGAACGTATATGTAAGTTTTATTTAATTTAAATATTTTATTCCTGATTTGTACATATGAGTTAAATAGTTTTATGTTATATTTGTAAGAGACTGATCTTTAACTGTCACTAGCGATATTTTCAAATTCGATAACTGTAAAGAAAAATATCTTAATCTGCCATCGCTTGAAAAAAAAAAAAAAAAAAAAACTGCGCAGAGACTGTGCATGCCTACATTCATACTGGAATTAATATAAACATTAATTTACTCTTACTTGAGATTGAAAATGTATGGAACGACAATGATTTGGAATTATTTTATCGGATTCTTACTATTTTTTGATTACTAACACTGATAGTTATTATTATTTTGGAGTTAAATATGATGTTCGATTATCATGAGATTACGAAACTGTTTCAGATTAGAAATTAACATTATACTGGGAAACTGTATTTTTACATATTACAGTAGTGAAACATTTGAAAGAATTTTCTTTTAGTGCTAATAATATTTTAAATTATCTTTCAAAATCCTAAATCTTCAGACCAATGTTTTCAGATTTAACATTTGCCGAAATTATGAAATAATAGGAATTCCTTATACCATATGGAAATATTTTTGAGATATTGTTAAATCTAATAATGCATTTAATTTATCTATTGAGTTTACTGTTGTTTAATAGTACAATTATAAATACTAATTATTATTTTTAGTGTTTTTCAAATTGGTATATTTATTTTTTTTTAATTGTATGTAAGCATTTTTTCTGTTTGTGATTTTAATCAAACATTTAATTATAGACATTCTGAATCGGTTATTAAATTTTCTTCTATTGTAAATTCATTTTCTACGTTTATGATACGCGTAATTATTGGCACTAAAAAGTAAAATATGATATTTAAGCTTTGAAACAAAGTGTTTTTCTTGCCTGATGGGAAGTTATAGATTAAACAGCTTAGTATATATTTTGAAAAGTTCATATAATACAGGATACATAATATAGGACACAAGTTGAAAAGTGCTTATGACTTCGGTTTGTCTCTCCGTCTGTCCGTCTAGCAGTCTGTCCGCACTCTAACTCTCGAAAATATACTCGGATTGCCCTGAAATTTTAGGATGTTATTGACGTTTACCATAGCACGGTACCTATTTGTAATGAAGTTTGTAGCATGCTTTGTTCATTTACAGGGACAGCCAAAATTTTTCCGTTACATTACAGCCTATGGGAAAAAATCGTTTCAAATGATTTTTTTATGATTTTACGCACGCTTTCAAACAGAATAAAATTTATATGCATTTATGAAGTGCACTAAAATATGTATTCTGTTGACTATGCGATGCAAAAAATAGTTATTGTTCATTTACAGGGCTAAAAAAGGAATTCAAATACATAATGATATAGGGGTGGAGGGAATTGTTTGCGGCATACTTTAATTATGTTAATCTATTTCATATATAATGAAATTGATATATGTCGCTGAGGTTTACATACTATAAATTATTTCATGTATAATAAGAATAATACGTATATAGCATTTACAGGGACACACAAAATATTTCAGATACTATATTGTATCCGAAGTACTGTTCATTAGCGATGATTGCTGGAAATGTATTTTTAATTATGATATGCGCTCTTATGATTCACTAAATTTATGCATAGTGTATGGTGTATATAAATGCTATAATTCCTATACAAGGCTACACAAAAGTATTCGTAAGGATTGCTGGGTATGGGCGCAAATTGCTTAAAGGTTGTTTTTAAATGAGATATGCTTTTTTTGCTGAACTGCATTTAATTTACCAAGAAATGTTTGTAGAATATAGATAAAATGATATACAGGGTCACGTAAAGAATTGGATACATGGCTGTCTATAAATTATAATTTCTGGAAATGTGATTTCAGCAGTTTTAAGAGTGTCTTAGTTTGAATTAAATTTTAACTAAATAGTGGCGTGTAATAAAATTCTAGGTAAACTACAGGGTTGTACAAAAGTATTCAAGTATGTTTCCATACATTAGTATAAATTGCTGAAAAAGAATTTCAACCTGTTAGGCGTTTTCTTGCTAAACTAGATTTTCCCATTATATAGTATATATACACTTAAAAAAATGGGAAGTCAAAATTGAGTAAAAAGTACTCAATTTTAAATGCGTCACATACTCAAAATAGCTCCGATCCAAATGTACTCAAAGTTGAGAAACACATGTATTCATTTTTTATTCATTGGTTGTGATCAAATATGAATCGTTATGTACTGCCCCCCCCCCCTAAAAAAAAGAAAGAAAAACCTAAAATTTAAAGTAAAAATGTACTGACATTTATTTCCCGTTCAAAGTTCTTAACAAGAAATGTTTAATTGATTATTTATTAAGAAAAATAGCAAAATTCTTAACAAGATACTCAAATCGAATATTTTTATGACAAGAGCATTATTTCCAAGCACTTTTAAATTATTTTTAAAATGCTGTGCATAATTTAATATTTACATTAATAAACATCATTTATGCCGCCATAAATGAAATGAACCATTACAGGGTACAAAACTATTCGTTTGTTTGGGTTTGATAACATGTGATGTTTGAAAATAGAGAAAGCATGGGTTCATTTTTTATCAAAAATATTCAATTCGATATGAGTACGTCGGTTTACTTATTTTTGAGTACTTCATTTTTCTCGGTGTATTAACCTACAGATCAAATACAGGGCTGTTCAAAAGAATTGGAAAACATATTTGGCTATGGACGGTAACTGCTGAAATCAGTTTTTCAAATGTTTTATGAATTTTCTAAAATGTTTACTTAGTTATCTTATTTACGTCATTTCCCTAAATTACGATGTCTTGTTAAAGCATTCAGAAAGTGTTGGAAAGTATTTTATAATCTATGATTAACGCATGATTTTTCTTACTCGTTTTTTTTCTATTTCCCAGATCAGTCTTTTCTTATAAAACATACCAAATCTATTTAGCTCATATTCATAAAATACAATATACACTGGAATAAAAAATTTAAATAAATATCGCTTATCATGCCGCTCTATAAATAATAGTTGTATTAATATCCGTTAGTCTCCATGTTCGTATTTAATAAAGCAAAGACAAATCACAACAAATTAAAAAATTTACACGTTCTAAATATCAAGCTTGAACTCAATATCAAGCATAGAACTTAATATCAATCATAGAACTGAATTAAAAAATATGTCAGTTGATAAGCATTGTTTTTTAAGTGGAAAAATTTAAAATGTTTTAGAAGAATAAGACTCCAAAATAGCGATATTTTGCTAAAAAGTACGGTAAAAAGATAAGATTTTATATTTACAGCAAAAGGTTATTTCAAAATTCATCGCTGTATTAATACTTAGAAAATTTTCCAGAGAGAATCCTTCGCCTTATATACAATATTTCAAATGAAAATCAAATATCAAATTAATTGCTTAAAAGGCGCAAAGGCCAACATAGTGAAAAAGATTCCATGCCGGGACTCGAACCCGGGACATCAGTATAGCACAATGACATTCTACCGACTAAACCACATGGAACGACGCCCAGTCTGTAAAATTTCTCACTATTACAGGTTGGCAAGGCTACAAACGCAGCACAAGATGGAATATTTATCGTGAGCCACCGACATGGGGTAAACACGAAACTTAATGAAATCCAGCATCGATTGAAACTATATTAATAATTGGAAATTTTTCCAGGGAGAAACATTCGCCTTGCATACAACATTTCTAATTAAAATTGCCTTTTAAGCAATTAATTTGAAATTTGATTTTCATTTGAAATATTGTATGCAAGGCGAATGGTTCTCTCTGGAAAAATTTCCAAGTATTAATATAATTTGAATCGATGCTGGATTTAACTAAGTTTCGTGTTTGCATCATGTTGGTGGCTCACGCTAAATATTCCATCTTGTGCTGAGTTTGTAGCCTCGCCATCATGTAATAGTGAGAAAATTTCCAGCCTGGGTATCGTTCCATGTGATTTAGTCGGTAGAATGTCAGTGCGCTGTACTAATGGCCCGGGTTCGAGTCCCAGCATGGAATCTTTTTCACTATTTGCGTCTTTTAAGCAATTAATTTGAAATTTGATTTTCATTTGAAATCACAGTGTTTATGACAAGTTCGTCACAAATGACACATATTTCACAAATTGGTCACAGTGTGACTTCAAAGCATTGTCACTTTCGTCACAGGTTCGTCACAGAGTTAATGCCAAAATAGTCACAAATGACACTTTTTTCACAAATTTGTCACACCGTGACTTCACAGAGTGGTCACAATGTGACGTCACAAACGACCTCTAAAACGGCCATAACGACCTCGCATTCTAGTCACTGTGACGTCACATCGACGTCACGTGACGTCACATCGACGGTCACAAAATCACAGTGTGACTTCACAACGACGTCGCCGTGACGTCACCATGCCTTACGGGTAGGACCAACGGTTGCGAAAATAAAGGTTGGTCAGGTTATACGTGGACACATTGTATATAATAAAGATGAAATCACAAATATATGAACAAATTTGTAAAAGTCTAAAGATGAACAAGATATGAACATTCTTGGTAATTAATATAGCTTACTTTTAGGTGTTCAATTTCATTCTGTTCATTTTAATTATCTATCTATCTATCTATCTATCTATCTATCTATATATATATATATATATATATATATATATGCAGTGTGCAACATGTTATCTATCGCCGACCTTTAATTTCTCAACCGTTGGTGGTAGACATATAGTTCCAATTACAAAAACGTTTTAAATGAGGTAAATATTGATGTTGTGGCATTATTTAAAGTAAAAAATCAATTTTATAAAAATTACGAAATCTAACTTTTTATACGGTCCCCCAGTCCCTATAGTTATATTTAGTAAAAGTTTACACATATCATAAAGGATATAACACAAAAAGTTTCACATCTGTACTACAAAAATTGGCGCAGTTATTAAATTTCAAAGTTTGAGATTTTTTCGCATGATTTTGTCTTTTATAGAGGGATCAGTTAAAAGATGAATTAACGTAATTCAAGATCAAAATCAGGGTACTATGTCCTTTTTAAAGCGAAACCACCTTTAGCCGGTATCACTAAATCGGGGTATCACCAAAGAGGGTTGTTTCATCTAGAAATTTGAACTGACTTTTTGGGGTCGTATACAAAGCGAAGAATGAATTATTGAAATTTAACAGAAAAATAAATATCAATTTATTATAATATCAGAAAACGGTCTACTATAAAAAAATGAACACATAAAACGCCGGAATCTACTAGAGATACTGCTCAAAGTATTCTCCATTGGTGGCAATGCACAATTGAATGCGTGACAGTACTTAGTCCTGGACACGTTAGAGCATAGCAGGTGTGCAAACTGTGCGACAATCAAGGATGATGTGACCTGGAATCCTCCACATCGCCCGGATAGTACCACACGTGCGGCGCGGTATATGGGGAACCCAGATTGTTGGACCCATCTTCTACGATGGGACCTTAACGGGCGATCGTTACCAGAATCTGCTACAAAACACGGTACGTGACTGGTATGAAGAGCTGGCACTCCGAAATGTATCCTGAGTATGGTTTCAACATGATGGGGCCCTCTCCGCATAAAACATCAAAAGCCCGGGCGTATCTGTCCACCAAATTCGGTCAACAGATCCTGGGATATGGTTGTCCGGAGTGGCGACCGCGTTCACCAGACTTGAACCCCATGGACTTTTACATTTGGGGTTACATCAAGGCATACATATATCTGACTGAGACCACTTCTCTGGTTTATCAGAAGCAGCGCATCATCCTTGATTGCGAACAGTTTGCACACCTGCTATGCTCTAACGTGTCCAGGACACAGTACTGTCACGATTTCAATTGTACATAGCCACCAATGGAGAACACTTTGAGCAGTATCTCTTGTAGATTCCGGCGTTTAATGTATTTTTTTTTATAGTAGGCCGTTTTCTGAAATTATAATAAATTGATATTTATTTTTCTGTTTAATTTCAATATTTCATTCTTCGCTTTGTATACGACCCCTAAAAGTCAGCTCAAATTTTTAGATGAAATAAGCCTCTTTGGTGATACCCCGATTTAGCGATACCGACTAAAGGTGGTTTCGCCGTAAAAAGGATATAGCACCCTGATTTTGATCTCTAATTACGTTAATTCATCTTTTAACTGATTCCTCAATGAAAGACAAAATCATGTGCAAAAATCTCAAACTTTGAAATTTAATAACTGTGTCAGTTTTTGTAGTACAGATGTCAAACTTTTTATTTTATATCTGTTACGATACGTGTAAACTTTTACTAATTATAACTATAGGGAATGGGGGACCGTATAAAAAGTTAGATTTCGCAATTTTTATAAAATTGATTTTTTACTTTAAATAATGCCATAACATGAATATTTACCGCATTTGAAACGTTTTTGTAATTGGAACTATATGTCTACGACCAACGGTTGAGAAATTAAATGTCGGCGATAGATAACATATCGCATCCTGTATATTACATTTATAAAATTTATACATTTCTAGAAAATTTAGTGGCCTGAGTTTAAAAAAAACCCACACAAATACTAAAGACAATTAATTTTTAACTTACTCTCTTATATTTTTGACTTATTAAAATTAATTAAACAATGATTCAAAAGTAATAATTCTTTTATGTATCATTTTTACTACCTACACTATTATTATTATTATTATTATTTATTTTTTTACCAATGGAATGAAACTGATTCCAGAAAGAATATGAGATGAAACTGTGCAGAATATTTAAAATTGTGAAAATACGAGGGAATCAAACATGTGTTATTATCATCTAAAAACATCAGTAAATTTTGTATTAAAATATTTATTTGAAAATGTAATATACTTTTCAAATGACTAAAAAGAAATAAAACACAGTCCAGATTGCACTACATTTGAAACAAATACATCTATCTATCTATCTATCTATCTATATATATATATCAACCAAACTTCACTTGAGGAGAATTTTGAATTATTATGTTTCAAAAGAAAGTACAACACATTATATTGTTATGATACAAAACTTGTAAGTAAAATCCTTTTAATGCAATTAAGATAAATGTTTATGCCTAATGCGAAGACAAGAATCAAAGAATTTGGATGTTGTTAATAATATTTATCCACAGGGGTATTTTTTAAATCTTATTTTAAAGTTGACATATTAGAGAAATAATTTCAAAAATGCAATATATTAATTAAAAATAATTTCATGTTTTCTTTCTTCTTTTTCTTTTTGTAATACTGTAGAAAAATATTGAACATGAAACAATACAACGCAGCATTTCTTTCTCATTTTGTCTTTACCAGATTTACATTAACAGCATTGTTTTAAATGTAATGCAATACAGCTTTCATAGAAAATAATATTTTACTTCAGTTATAGTTTAATTTGATATTTCTTTTTATAGAATTAGTTTTCCAATATCAATAAAATTTCCAAAGTTTACTTTTAGATGTATAAAGCTGCATTATCCTTTAAATAACTACAAAAATGTATACAGTCACCGACAAAAAATTTAGTATAATATGTTTCGAAGAATATATAAAATACGAAAATACGAAAAATTTTATCTTACAAAGAAGGAATTGCAATAAAAATCTGATATCTGAGTTGTCCAATACAAGTACTGTGACAAATGATTGAGGGTAAAAAATCTTTTTTCGAAATTCTAACACAAGCTGATTTTATGTTGTCTTCGAAAATAATCTATATATTGACAACAGTTGTATCATATAGATTTCTTTTCGGAAAGATTTGTTGTATTAGCTTCGGGAGTCTCCCCAAAATAGACTTTTGCTAATAAAATTAATATATAAATTATAACACGCATAAAAATATATGCATCAAATTTCTTTAAAATATAAACTTCAAATTCAACATTATAGAATTTACATGTGACGTGCTTTAAAAGGAAATTAATCATATGAAATATTCAATTAACTGAATTATCAATAAAGGAACCATTGATTGTTTAACCAACTTTCAAAATCGAAGTCATATAATTCACGCTAAAATTGATAAAACTTCATATATTTAATATAATATTAAAATGCAAGGCAAATACAATAAAAATTAGACATTTCGGATTCAGTTCTGAAAACCTTATCAGTGTACAACATTTCAGATACACAAGCATTCAGAAAAAGAACCGAAGTCAATCATTTAAAAATATAATCCGAGTAAACGAGTATATTCAGGTGGAATCGGGCCTGCTTCGTTCATATACGTTTCAGCAAACATCGTCCACCACCCATCAAGAAGAATGCAGCTATTGTAAATTTCGTAATTTGGTTAAATTTTAAGAGTGCGGCTAGTCTCCTGAATATCGATAGAATTAGAACTCTGACATGGAATTTTATGTATGACTCCTTACACTTCTGATATGAGCTATTTATATATTAGTGACATTTTCTCCGAGATACTTTTGTAATACGGAATATTTACGTAGTCTACTGAAGATTCACGCAGAAACGGTGCGGGTTGTATATTGCCTGTTATAGAAAACAGAAAACATCTTGGATCGAAGTGGGTAGTTTTTATGCTTAAGATCCATGCAGATTACCTTTTTTTCATTAATGAAAGCCGTCACATCACTACAGAACTAAAACGTTCTGTTCAGTTCTTTTTGTGACTGTATTTGTATCTGTAATGTGTATACTTATGAGGAAATCCGAACTGAATCCAAAACCTCTAATTTTTATTCTATTTAAAATGTCTCAAGTTTTATCAATTTTAACGTTCTAATTAAGTATATCCAGACGCAACAATTTTGTACTTTTAAAAGTTATGTAATTCGTTTGCATTCACATACATAGTTCCAATTTTCATGTAATTTTGGTAGCTTAAATACAATATCACTGAATAATAAATACATTATATTTCGTAATAAACGTCTTCTTGTGGAAGGTCTACTACTATTGTTTTTCTCTTCAGATTCCAGCATAATAAATATCGTCAAAAATGTATTAAATGATTTGCAGACAAAAAAGAATGTTTAACTATCATTTTTAAAAGAATAAGGAAGCTTAAAAATGTGTTTTTTAAAGCTGAATTGTTTGAATAAAATTGAAATGACGTCATTTTTACAGCCATTTTATTTTGTAGACAAGTTGCAATCATATAACCCTTAACCCGGTAAGAAACTCAATGAATTAATCTTATAGAAAAATAAACCC
Organism: Maratus speciosus; assembly: GCA_963932465.1. Taxonomy (NCBI): domain Eukaryota; kingdom Metazoa; phylum Arthropoda; class Arachnida; order Araneae; family Salticidae; genus Maratus; species Maratus speciosus. The sequence continues at coordinate 437,867,951 of OZ010788.1, forward strand.
CTTGTAATAAAAAGCTAAAATCTTAAACAACGTTTTTACGCGCAAATAACGTACAGAACGATAAAAAATACCCATACGATCGTTTCGAGGATTCCTCGATCCCCTTCCTCAGTGAGGAAAAAAAAATAATTGAAATGGGTTCGAAGAACCAGAGAAACTTCTTCGAATCCATTTCAATTTCTTTTTTTTTTTCTCTCTCTCACTCAGGAAGGGGATCGAGGAATCCTCGAAACGATCGTATGGGTATTTTTTTATCGTTCTGTACATTATTTGTGCGTAAAAACGTTGTTTAAGATTTTAGCTTTTTATTACAATTCGCACAAAGTTTAATCTATGCTTATAAACCTCTTGTATTCGATAAAGTCTTTCTATCATCCATGATCGACTCTATTTTGAGGACTGACGTCAATCATTAAAAGTGATGTAACAATATTGTTATAGATGTAACAAAGTTAATTACCAGGCAAGTTACGTTCCAATAAATAATGTCATTAGTATCGACTCACTTACAGATCGTTCCCCAGCAAATCTCCGTACCGTAAATAGGGCTGACCACGATAACCATATTTATACAATGTTTTTATGCATTTTGGTCAATACTTGAACCAAATATTTATTTTGCATTTTCTAGAGAGCATAATAACACGGGCAAATACATGGGCTTGCTATTTCCTTTATATTCAAGGGTAAATTATTCTTCCGTCTATTGTGTAAATAAACCAAATTATCAAAATATCTCTTTTTGTTGCTATGTTTAGCTGCTATGGTGTGCGTCAGGACAATATGCTTTATAATGATCGAAGTTTAAGTATAATTTTATCCTATCTATGCTGAAATGATAAGTCGACAGACATTATTCCATTTGCCACCATTAGAAACATAAAGATTTTTTCCCTCCATTGAAAGTATTGTTTTTTTTATGAGAGTAAAATAATTTGAGATAAAAAATAAATAATAATAAAACTTCTTTTGTTCTTTTGCTTTATTATGAAAAATCATAATTTTAGTCATCGCTAATTTCAAAATCTATCTAATCTTCTGTAATTTGATACTCCGCGCCGTCCTAAGTTCCTTTCAAATATAACGAAAATGTCCAACAATATTCTAAATATGCTAATTGGCGGGGGATACTATGCCGTAAGATTAGTTCAATATCTGTAACAAAACCTTTTAAAAGAATGGTTAAGCAAAAGAAAGTTATGTAGAAAAAGCTAAAAAGAAATGACAATTAAAAAGAATATCTGAAATTTTAGGCAAGCAATTTTTATTGCAAAATGTTGGCTCTTTTATAGTAACTAGGGGATCGTACCCGGGCTTTCCGGGTTACAGAATATAGGTGAAAACATTTTTTTAAATTGAAAAATAATATTTTTTTTATATGCAATACATTTTTTCGATTACCCACTTACATTAAAAAAGCATTTTTCATATGAAAAATACGAATTATACAATCAAATAAATTTTTGAAATTTATCAAAAGCGATATTTTCTTATTAGCCGCATGCTAAGAGTTATTTGACCAAGATTTTCCTACTTACGGCATCCTTTTATATTCTGATAATTTTAGAGCTCATATATGTCTGTTAAATTCATGTTTTATTTATAATATTTTATTTATTTATTTTATTTATTTTAGGGAAGTTTTTTTTTTAAATGGATATTATCCGTAAGAAAATGATGAACTCTTTATTTTGTTTTAAGGGCAAACGGATTAATCTTTCTTAATCGAGCTTCGCGCGATATAGATAAATAAAAAAATATTTCATGCATTAAAATTGTTTTTAAAACCATAGACAATCAGTAAACTAAGATTAACTTTGCAAACAAATTCCATTTGAAGAAAAAAAATCCTATTTGATGATCTAAAAATTTAAATTGTATGATTACAAATATGTTAATTTAATTAATATTTAATATTATTCTTTTATTTATTTATAAATGAAGTATTAATTTCGTTAATTTGTCTTTCACAAATATGTTAGATTGGGGTTTTTTAATATTATTCTTTTATTTGTTTATAAAGTAAGTATTAATTTCTTTATGCAAAAATAGTCAGAAACAAATGCTGAACAATGTTTTTGCTTTATGTGCAAAATGTTTATTATTATTATGTATTGAAACCGGCACGTGATAAGATAAACTTATATTTTTTATACTTCTCTATAAAATTACCAGTTCTTACGTTTTTATATGCAATAGTTTTTGCAGGATAAACCTAAAAATTTAATGGTCACAATACTTTTAATTACTTTAAAAGCAGGGACAGAAACCATTTATTAAAAGAATCAAGGTTAATATTTCAATACTGTGAAAAGTTATAATTAAAAAAATATTTAATACAAAGGTACACTCGTTTCCAAAAATTAAGGAAAAACAACAAAAATAGCGATTACTCAAAATGTTACATGCACATTTTAATAAAACTAAGCCACAATGTACAACACATAGTAAGATGTAAATTAACATTAATAGAAATTACTAGACGATTGTGATGTTTCAGAAATTAATACAATTAAAAAATAAAGAAAATAAATGTGTCAGTTTGGTATAGGAAAAGTACCTTTAATATGGAGTATGATCACCCGTAGAAGCAGTACAGCACATACAGCGATGTGTGATACGGTCAATGATGCAGTCGATAAGTTCGCTGGAAAGTGCGAGCCATTTCTCTTGGAAAGCAGTTGTGAGCCTGGCAAGAAACTGAGGAGAGGGATTGAGAACAGCAACATACTTCCTAAAGCATCCCAAATATGACCGTTGGGTTTCAAGTCCGGTGATCTAGATGTCCATTCCATGCTCTGAATTGTTTGGTGCTGAAGATAAACTTCCACGTTGCGAGCCCTCTGCGATCTAGCGTTGTCCTCCTGTAACAGGAAATCATTACCCATTGCGCCGGCATAAGGGCGAAAATAAGCATCAAGAATGTCACCTCTATCGACGTGAGCATTCACACGTGGAAAGACAGAGAGGTCTGCACACCCACCCAAAGAGATACCATCTCAAACACAGACACTGCCTACCGCTTATTAATCTCTTTCACGAATTTTTGATGTATGATAGTGCGTTTCCTGTTCTCTCCATATCAAACAACGCTTACTATCGCTTTGGAGGCTAAATGGAGACTCATCCGTGAAGAGAACACGACTGCATTGATCATTCGTCCAGTGGACTTGTTGAAATGTCCAACTTAAACGTTCCCTCCGGTGATGCGATGTGAGTGACACACAAATGGAGGTCGCCTCAAGTAAAGACCACTTTCATGATGACTTCTATGCACAACAGACGTTAATACAAACCTACCAGTGGTTGCAGCAAGGGAGACTGTAAGATGAGAGTGGTTGCTGTTCCATTCCTTCGTACACATAACCGCAAATATCGGTCATAGGTGCTTGTCGTAGCTCTTGCCGGTCCTTGGCTGAGCATTCTGGAGGTCGAAGCAGTGATTTGAAATTGTTGCGAAAGTCTATGAACAACAGAATGACTCCCATTTAGCAATATGGCCACCTCTATCTGACTTTGACCTCCCTCTAATCTTCCAATAGCTCTACATCGCAGTTCTGCGGACAAACGATACTTCGAGGTCATAATAATGAATTGGCTATCTCAGTTTTCTTATCTCATAATCACAAAGACACCTGCAGCCGTACTCTATAAGCAGGCATTTTTATCCTCCTCACAGATGGCGCAATCTGACTGCAGCACCACTGATTTACATTTTGTAATTTTATTCAGCATAGTTTAGTCAACAACATATCCAAATTTCATACGGATAGGTTTCTTTTTGAACGAATTATCGCTGTTTTTGTGATTTTTCCTTAATTTTCGGAAACCAGTGTATTATAGAAAATATGTTTTTTATTGTTTTATTTTCGAATTAGATCAAACAGTATAAGACTGATTGCTTATGAAAAATTATTTTTTGGAGATTTATTATAATTTTTAACCATTTGTAAAAATGGTTATTGTTCTCGTCAGGGTAAGAAATCAAAAGCATGTCTGAACGTTTTCATTGGTTTAATCCGCAATTTATTCTTTATCTGATTGATATATACAGTAATCTGTATTTCCCTTTGGTTTCAACAACGATGGACAACATAGTGTTGCCACTATGACAAAAAAGTAATAAAAACTACAAAAAAAAATAATAAATCAGAAACAAATAGAGATACAGCTTTCAAACAAATTGCATTTAAAAGTACATATTTTTCTCTATCCGACGGTATAAAATGTAATATTGTCGGATGTTTAGAAGTTTAAGAATGAAATTTTATTTAAAATTGGTCGTGAGATTTTTTGGAAATCTGATGATAGAAAAGCCTTTTCCCGAACAGCCAATGAAATGCTTGGATAATACGCAAGTTTCAGGAAATCTTGCAATTTCTGTCGCTTACAATTTTTACGTATAATAACACTATTAATGTTTAATTCATGGCGTACGTAATGTATGACCCGCTCCGTAGAAGTTTAAAAATTTACAGTACCGAAAATTGTAAAACTGAAATTTCTTTTAAAATTTGTTTACGATGGGTCCAGGAATGTTATCGTTTAATCCATGGCGTACGTAATGTAGGATCAACTCCGTGCGATTTTTTATGTCTTAAATTTTAGTCTTTGAAAAAATCATTTTCCAAATGGTCGTTGTAATTTGTTAAATTGCTATTTTTTTTTCTAATTGTTATTTAGTCATTTTTTTATTCCTTCGAATTTCAACTGGTATCATTTCATTTTTTTTTATTCCGTCGTCTATTCATATTCTTTAAAATTGCGAGTGTTGCTTGCAAAACATTTCTTTGAATAATTTTTTATCTGCCTATAATATTTGAAACATCCCGAATATTGTTTTGAAAATTTAATATGGAATCTGTAAGAGATAAAACAAATATATTGTTACCTCGTCTTTAAAATAATCTGGTTGGCCCTCAGAAATATCACTCAAGTTACTTGGAGAAGCACTACATGACATGCGCAAAAACATATTTGAATAATTCTCCAACGTATATCAAGTAATAAAGTTAGTTAATTGAAAAAGCAATAAATGAATAAATCCATTACATGTTGATTTACAAACCATTTTAAACAAGTATTTTTGAAGAAATAAATAAAACAAATTCCAAATGGTTGTTTCTTGTTTTAATTTGAGAATACTTGTTATTACATGGATTGTGGCATTTTATAGTGAGAATAGCTTGGTACAAAAAAATATATTGTGGGAATCGTCTATAGTTATCCTCATTCAATTTAACATCCTTTGTCCAATTCGGATTGTTTGAATGAATGAACAGATGCAATAAGTAATATATTTTAAAGTTTTGACATGTCTCAGTAAAGCAAACAAAAAGCATTACACGATACGATTATTATTTTTAAAAAACTAGTCGTTTGGCGCCACCATAATACTTACCGACCATGGATATGCATAATATAAAATATGAAAATAAAACATAAATAAACTATTTATAAAATGCATTGCAATTCCAAAATACAATTTAAACGTATATTTAAATATTTTTAATACATAGTAATGCTTACTGAATGGAGGGTACTACTTGATTATCCCGTCGACCAATTTCGATAAATTATATGAATCGCCAAACTACTCCCAAAATTATACAAACTAGCCACCCTTGGAGACCAGTTTGGTCTCCCTTAAAATTTATGTTTGGGAAAGCATGCCAAGCATTGTATCGTGTTACTTTTATTTATAATTTAATTTACTTGGATCCCCTTAAATATAGATAATATAATCCCTTAAGCAAATATTAGGGTTTTTTTTTTTTTTTTTTTTTTTTTTTTTTTTGCATTAAAATATCTGAATTTGTTGACTTTCTGTAAGCAAGTAAACCTATTGGTTTACAAAGGAAGTCTATGGGAATTTGGCAAAATATTAGAGATATCGCCAAACTGGCGTCACTTTCGGCGACTAATTTTGGTCGCAAAATTTGGCGATATATCGCCACATTGACACCAAAATTTGGCGGGATTTGGCGACTCAACAGATGTATACATTGGCATGATTCTTATTTTAAATAACGAAAGACAAATAAATCAGTAAAAGATTAATAAAAATACAAATAAAACGTCGAATTAAAAAGCAATTAATGTCGCAACAAATATGTGTAACGTGTTTAATATCAAGTGAATGTGACATTTACGATAGGTCATTATTGGCATTTAATCTTATAGTTTGGCAATAGTTTTGGGGTCGACGAATAATCTAGTAGTACTGAATTTCGTAAAAGAAACATCCTTATAACTCCAAAAATTATAATCATATTAACTAACAGTTTACTGCGTCGGATTAAGCGTCTCATTTCCAATTAAAATATATCTTTGAATTGAAATTTGAATAAAATACAGGGTCATGAAACATCGAAGAGTGTAAAAAATATGATTACAAATATCTCGGCAACTGATAATCCGATCGACTTCATTCTTTATGCAAAATTTATGTTTTTTTATTGCCTTTTATATTCACTCCTTCAAATAAACATTTTCGAAAATTTGTATACCTTTTATCAGAACGAATATATCGAGAGTCTGAAAAAAATAGTTCCGGATAATCGAGGTTACTGATATTCAATAGACATCTTCCCATTATTACTTCTAAAGTACAGACCAAATTTTAAGTCTCTATCTCAATTTGTTCGGGATACAGAGCGTTTACAGACACACACACATACACACACACATATAGACAAACGGACGAGAATTTGTTTTTTCTAAAAATATGTTTTTCGGAATCTCCAGTGTCTAAAACGTGTAAATCCGTCAAAATTTCTTTTGCTTTTTTTAAAAAGATTACAAGACTTACCCTATACTTATGATGGGTAAGTAATAAAGTGGTAGTGTGCATCTTAAAAACATATTAAATTTTTATAACGATGGGCCAGACTTTACGAAAGTTAGAGCCTATAAAATAAAGAAAAAGAAAAAGAGAGAGAAAGACAAACATATCATTTTCAGACCCAAATGAAATTAATACAAGACGATAAGCAGAAGAGGACATTTTCAATAGAAAAAAGTGCGCAAGCTGAGACGCCAGGAGGTTAAGAACTAACACACGAAAATGAACCACCCGAACATTATTCATATTCAATAGCCAATCTCTGTAATCATTTTAATGCTCGCTAATTTAGTAGTGTCGGAATAGAGGACATTTTAATTCATGATATCATAACGGTCTCATTTCCCTACCAAAAATCACTGAAATGATCAACTAAAAGAATTGCTTCTTAATTGCCCAAATTTTATCCAACGTATAAGATAATGTAATATCGCAATGACGTTCGCATCGTTTTCGAAATGCAGTAGGGCATTGCAGGCGAAGGTCCACATTGCTTTAAAATGCAAGGTCAAATTCACAATTCCGTTTGATTCAAGATACCATATATGCGCAAGCAGAGATTCCCGGTGTTCAAGAACTAACAAACGAAACTGAACCAACCTAACATTATTAAAGTTCAACGGTCTATCTCTGTATTCATTGTAATGCTCTTTAATATAGTAATGTAGTAATTAGATAAAATTTAATTCCTGTTGTTTAATGGTCTCATTTCCCTACTAAAATGCACTGTAAATAATCAACTAAAAGAATTGCTTCTTAATAGCCCAAATTTTCTCCAACGCATAAGATAATATGATATCGCAATGGCATTCGCACCGTTTCCAGCAATGCGGAAGGACACTCCAGATGAAGGTCCACATTGCTTTAAAATACAAGATCAAAGTCACAATTTAGTTTGATTCGTTTGGAAAAATCAGCGAGTATAGCGGGCATAGCCTGCTAGTTAAAAAAAAAAAAAAAAAAAAAAATCAAAGTAGCTTGCGTGGGCTCATTGAATAAACAGCTGGCATTGAAAAAAATAATTAATAATAAATAATAATTATTAAAATTTGTTCAGTATAAAACTCAAGGCAAACGAGGAAAAACTGGAAAGGCGAACAATGATAGTTAAGACAAAATAAAATAAATAACGCATCATTATTAGTGTCTCAGCTTTTTGCAAAGAAACAAAATGAAGAAACAAATAATTGCAGACTGGCATTTATCAAAATTTCAAGTAAAAAATTAAATGCTTGATTTTAAAAATAAACCTTTAAAAATCCTTAAATTTTGTGACAGTTTTAAGATAAAATTTTTTAAAAGCTATTTTTTTCTTTTTACTATCTTGTGCTGTATAGTGCGAAATTATGCGATTTTCAGGAACAAAGATGTGAATGCTGAAATAAAGCACTTGGTGAAAAAAATCGAGAAAAAGCACTTAAAACTAAAAAAAAACCTAAATTGAATATTGTCAAAATCTCTTCGAGATTTTCCTTGCAGAACCAACAAGCCAAATGTCTTAGCGCTGGCCTTATGCATCACAATGTGAAAGCATATGGAAACAGACACAAAAGTTGCTTAATGGAGGATATTCCAAATATGGGTTCGAGGCTGAAAAAAGTCGCGTGATACCGGTAATTTACCCAAGAAACTTCTAACTGATAAGAAGGGAAGCTATTACTGCTTTGACTCATGAACTCTTTCATCGGCTAGCGAGGATTTGCATTACACGTATATGGAGCCTTCCCTTCTTTACGCTAGAAGTTTTTACCTTGACCACGTGATCATGAAGTAGATGGAATATCCTCCATTAATACAGATATTTATTTTTCTTGAAAGGTCTTGTATTGGTACCCTTCATTTGACGAAAAAGAACGAAGATTTCACTTTTCCAGTTTTTTGATAAAAGTGTATTTAGACAACCTAGTATGTATTTAGAGTAGACGAAGTTACGTAAAGATGTGATGATTATAAAAAGAGGAAAAATGCTTCTTACTGCATCCATTTTTCTTTAAATGATGCATAGTTGCAATCTTCAAAATCATTTTCCCCAGATTGTGTTTATTCTTTACAGCAGTATGATCAAAATGCTAAAACTTCAACATATAATTTTTTATTGACTCACTGTTTCTTTGGACGACCTTTAAAGTGCAGTTCATAAAATTAGGAATCAGATTGTCAGTAATATAAATATTTTATTTTTAAAAAAAAAAAAAAATAGAAAATTAATCTTTTTAATATTTTTTTACTCATGTATCATGACTTTTTATTTGTTTTTCTTAAACAAATTAATTTTTTTAAAATCTGATCCGTACCATTTCTCTAACTTTTACAACAAGTGTCACATTCTTTCTTGATTAAATCATCTTTCTTCATTTAACAATATGTCAAAAGTAAAATACTCGAATTAAATAGTTTCTTCTCAAAATCAACACATGCATCAACATCTTCACCAATGATCGTTAAATAGATTCTATGATCTGTAATTGTATGTCCTATCTATTTTCCTTTCATTAGGGTGATTACATACAAAATGAGCATATCAGCTGTGGCTGACACGTCACAGATTTTAATGAAAATCAGCATATAAGTAGATCTTTTTTATTTATGAATAAATGCAAAATAATTGATTTCAGGATTGTTTATTTAAGTATCAAACTTACATTAAAAGTTGACGTAATATTAAGGTTTTGTCTATATGCTTGAAATTTCAATTTTGATTATTAGCCTAAAGAATGGAAAGACTGTACCAAAAATAATTTATAATTAACAATCAATAATAAGTAACCGTTTGACGTAATTTAGTATCTTTATTTTCCCTATTGAGAAAAAAAAATATGCAAAAATTTGAGACGAAAGTAGAATATTTCGATTATTTGTTTGAATATTAAAGAAAGATCTTAAAATTTTAAAATTATTTGATGCTACAGATAAAAGTATGTATTTTAAATACAGAAACTTTCATTCTTGTCTTTTTATCCCGTAATTGGAAAAAACAATGAACAATGAAAAATTATCAGGTGAAAATACAATAGTCTTATTACTTGTTTGAACATAAAGGAAAGCTTTTAAATTTTTAAAATTGTTTGATGTTACTGATAAAAGGGTACATTATAAATACAGAAAGTTTAATTCTTGCCTTCAGTGTATTTTTGCCTACTCTACATTAAAATATTTTTGAGCAGAAACACTTTAAAGTAGAGCAGAATTTAAAAAATAACTGTATTATAATCCTAAAACGATGTATATGGCAGTACTAATTTCTTTTCTGAAATCCATTGAAAGAATGGGAAAAACACGCAAATTTTGAAGCGCAATACCTCATAAATGCAACAAATGTTACCTTTTTGAACCTAATTTTATTATGTTATGAATCAAAAGGCAAATTTGAGATTTTTTTGAGCATATCATGGGCTTATTGATCTTTATGCCTATGTAATATTGTATATGTCTGATGTTTTCGTTCAGTTGATTTTGTACTTACAAAAGAGTAAAAATTGTGATTGTGAATTTTTTCTTTTAATTTCTAAGGGTTTTTTTTTTTTTTTTTTTTTTAAGATAAAGGAAATAAATTGTAACTTCCAATAACTTTAACAATGCGACTCCCATGTGTAACACTATACAAGACATTAATTTTAAGGGCGTTTTTAATTCCTTTGATATTTATAACATTTTTAATTTTCTCAAAATTGACAAATTTTCAAATTTTAAAACCAGTGTAAGATTAAATATAATATTACCAAATTCTTATTACTAAATAAATTTGAAGATAATTTTCTGGAGGTTAGAATATTGTAATTTTTTTTTATGTTAAATAGTTTTCATGATACGGAACTTCAAACATGAAACTTTGAACGATTCCACACTTGCCATTCTATATCAGAAGTTTTTTACTTATCCAGAACTGTCAAAATATTTTATTTTTTTATCAAGGTGTTTTGCATAGATCTATTTAAATATGAACTGAATCTGTGTATGAAATTTTATTAAAATCAGTTACTATGGGGCCACGACATTTTTTAAATTTTAGCTCATTTTGTATGGAATGACACATTACTGAAAAAATTTTTTGTCTTGTTTCATCAGTAATACAGTTTACTTTTTTTTAAAATGTCGATTTGGTTGAACTTCCTCGACCTTTTATTAAAATACGGTAAGTACTTTTATTAAACATTCTTTTTCTTTAAAGATTAGGCATATAAATACATTAATATTATTAGGTATCTATACATATTTACTTCATGTTTGAAATGTAAGGCCGGTGTTCCATTTAACCCATATATCTTTCAAGAATGGGGTAACTGGAACATGTATCAGGAGTAACTGGACCATTTGGGATCCAGTTACACCAACAGCTATAAATAATGTTTTGGGGTTTCTTTTACTACGGGAAATTATTTTCTCCATTTTTTCTCTCTCTTTTTTTTTGCTTGCAATAAAGAAAATTATATAACGCCTTATTAAAATTACATAATAAAAATTTTAAAAAAGCATGTTGGCGAGTATCAAACCAAATTTCTTAAATGGGATAGCTAAACTTCGTAATTTTACGATACAGATGAAGAGATGTAAATACACTGTTAAAAATATTTACGGGCAGAGGCCGGCAGTAGAGATTCCAGCCATACCCCGTAAAAAAAAAATCCGTGCCCACAATTTTGTGTCAACGTGTACACACTAGTGGAGTAAAATGTATGGGGTAGTACCGTATTTGGTGGTTTTTGATTTTACCGTTGATGTAACAGATGGGCTAGAACTGCAAGAATATCTGGATTGCCCTTAATTTTGTAAGTATCTAAAAATATCGCTGTAAAATTACGGACAGAAGCCGGCAGCAGAGATCCAGTCATACCCCGTAAAAAAAATTCCATGTCCATCATTTTATGCAGACCGTAATTTTACGGGGCAAAGATGCACTTCAAAACACAATAACACTTTACTACTGCTCCGTAGCACGTTAGATAATAATCACAGAATCGCTTTTTTGGCGGGTTAAAAAATAAGTTATGGTTGCGGTTAACTGACATTATTTTTCGAAACACGACTAATAGTCCAGGCAATAGAGACCGTATAGGGGCTCGACCTAGAAAATTCATGGTAGTTCTGGAAAAAGGCTTACTATGTTTTTTGGGTCGCTGAATCCGAATTTTTAACTTCCCACCAAAATTTTCCCCGGCAACCCCCTTAAATTTTGGTAAAATCCCCCCCCCCCCCAAAAAAAGCTTTTTATTAAAAAAATCAATTTTTTTATTGTTTTAGGGAAAAAATATCTAGAAATTCAGAAAGTAGACAAAATTTGCAACAAATGAGTTACATGACATTATGACTTAGGATGAAGTGGAAGAGGGAATCTGCCTCGGGTCATGCGCGCGGTTCTGCGTGAAATAAGTTGCGCTATTCCACTTAACCACTCACTCGTTTACATTCGCCCTCCCATCTCCCCTACGAACTTTCTTTATAAGGTTTACTTTAAGTTTTTCGCGTTGCTGAATCTGAATTTTTAACTTACCCCCGAACCCCCCCCCCCCCCCAAATAGTTGTTTTTAACTTAAATTTCTTATTGTTTTCGAGGGAAAAGCATTACGAAATTCAGAAACTAGATAAAATTTGCAACATAAAGGATATATGATATTATAACGTAGGATGAATGGGGAGGGGGTGGGCTGCCTCTGAACAGGCACTACGGCGCTACGTGCACTAAGTTATGAAGTCCAGGCAATAGGCGATTTTACATGGCAAAATTAATACTAGTTCTGGATTTCGACTCACGTTATGTTTCTTGGGTCGCTGATTCCGAATTTGTAACTTCCCACCAAAATTTCACCCGGAAACCCACCAAAAAATTGATTTTTTGAAAAAATTTGGTTTTTGAGAAAAGCGGCGCGGGGAATGTTCCGAGGCAGCCCCCTCTCTCCCTGTTTATCCTACGTCATAATGTCATATATCCTATTTGTTGTAAATTTTGTCTAGTTTCTGAATTTTGTAATGCTTTTCCCCTAAAACAATAAGAAATTTAAGTTAATAACAACTATTTTTGGGGCGAAAATTTTGAGGGTAAGTTAAAAATTCGGATTCAGCGACCCAAAAAACTTAAAGTAAACTTTATAAGGAAAGTTCGGAGGGGAGATGGGAGGGCGAATGTAAACGTGTGAGTGGTTAAGTGGAATTGCGCAACTTAGTCCACGCAGCACCGCGCGGATGTTCCGAGGCAGATCCCCCCTTCCCCTTCATTGTAAGTCATAATGTCATATATCTAATTTGTTGCAAATTTTGTCTACTTTCTGAATTTCTAGATACTTTTCCCCTAAAAAATTTCTAATAAAAACCTTTTTTGGGTTTTTTTTTTTACAAAAATTTGGGGGGGGGGGGGTTGCCGGGGGACATTTTGGTGGGAAGTTACATATTCGGATTCAGCCACCCAAAAAACATAAAGCAAGCCGATTTCCAGAACTACAAGTAATTTTGCTAGGTAAAATTCCCTATTGCCTGGACTATAAAACGAATTGTTACACCCTAGTGGAGGAAAATGTATGGGGTTGTACCGCATTTTTTTAGTGGATCAGACCGTTTTTAATTAAATAAGGCTGTTGCTCGTGAAAATTGAACAGAAAAGGCTCATAAACTTACAGTTTTATTCTGAGAGTGTATAACAAAGTAGCATTATTGGAAAATTATCGAAACTAATAAAAAAAAAATCCCAGCCGGCCCGGCCTACAGGCAGAGGTAGATTTCGAAGTTAAGTATACTAATTTCACCAACAAAAACTAATTCATTATTAGATATAAATCTACTTTAACAGTTTTATCTGTCTGCTTTTGACGAGTTTTTATTTCCTTTTTATAAAATAGCTGGTTTTATCAGAATCGTGTCAAGGCGATATTAATTTTTATTTTTTCCCATACTCAACAACTCGAAATTTGCTGGCACATTTTCAGATTCATTTTTAATAATAATAAAAAAAAAAATGAAACATGCTTACGTGATTTTTGAAAAGATTTATAAGCAACCTGTGTTTTTATTTTTCTTTCAATTAATTAAAACGTGATTAATAAACAATTATTTTCTCAGTAGGGCAAAATTTTTCGTTTCTAACACAATCGCTTCGGGAAATTCTGTTCAAAATGCCCACTTTGACATCATTTTTTGAAATATATTCTGCCTCTATAAAAAAAAAAATCGATCATGAATGTACATTATATAGTTTCTGAATAAGGGAATCTAGCAATTGGATGCGTTTGAGAGCAAAAATGAATTTAAAAATGAGTAAGAAAATAGACAGTTTGGATTTGAATGCACCCTTAATAAGATGATTTTTTTCTTCAACCGTTATGTATTTTTAATTTGTTTTTGCTGTAAGAATTGGCCCTATCAAAAACTTGTATATATAAATGTTGAAGACAATATTAAGAAGATATATGATAAATTCATGGAGATTTTATATCTTGTGAATTGACGGAGTTATGAAAATTTTTCTTCTTCAACCCCCCCCCCCCCTTTTTGTTTTCGTTCTTATTTATTTATTTTTTTGCGGTACGAATTGGTCCTATCAAAAACTTGTGAATATAAAAGTTGTAGATAATATTAAGGAGATGTATAATAAAATTAATTGGAATTGATATCTTGGGAATTGACGAAGTTATGAATTTTTTTCTCCCAAAAACCCTATCTTTTGCGCCCCTTGAGCCCGATTTTAACTTTATCAAAAATCTGTGATACATAAAACTTTGCCCTATTTTTAGAAGTAATAAAAACTTTAAACTGATTTGATATGTACAAAAATTAAGAAGTTGTGGAGTTTTTTTTGTTTTCACAAAACCCCTCTCTATTTCTATCCCCTTGGTCCGATTTTGCCCATTAACGAACTTGACCGAGATTTTATGCCCTTTGATTTTATGTATCAGTTTGGAAGAGATTGGTGCAGAATTACGAAAGTTATCGTGTCCAGAAGAAAGTGATATATATATAGATAGATAGATAGATAAAGTTTTTTACTGAGGGTGGTTTTGGATTCCAGGGTTCATGATAGGTGTAGATCAGCAAAAATTTTTTCGAAAGTCCAACATAGGAACGAGCCCAATAGGTAGTATTTCATACGAAATCTACCTAAAACAGTCAAGTGCGAGTATTACTCGCGCACAGAGGGTTCCATACAATAACATATGAATTAGTAATTGTATTATTAAAAAAATACCCTTGCTAAAAGAACACTAAGACTTTGTAAAAACTATACAATGTTGGATTACTTATAGCTGTATAGTATACAGGGTGCAAA
The DNA here is from genome assembly GCA_963932465.1 of Maratus speciosus. NCBI lineage: Eukaryota > Metazoa > Arthropoda > Arachnida > Araneae > Salticidae > Maratus > Maratus speciosus. Next base: position 437,883,046 of record OZ010788.1, read on the forward strand.
GGAAAGTCCCTTTATCCTGAAAATACTTGCGAACGGAGACAGCTACAACTAAACAAGTGCAGTAATGGTACAGTAAAGCGACTACGCCCGACCTAATGCAAACGACGGCAGCACCCCTAGCGGCGAAATTTGGAAGATAGCCATTGCAAATCTGAAACGAAAAGATTTAGAGCTAATTTTCCAATTAGAAAGTTTTAGAAAATCAATTATTTAGTACGAAAAGATATTTGGTTCACATGGATAAAATAAATCGTCGCCTGCATACCCAAAAATGTCCGAAATCCATGAACGACGATTCTACTTTGCCTATTCACATTCCGGAAATGTAGCAGTGCACAATTGCAGATTGTGACGTTGTACTGTGCTGTAATGTCTGTAAAGATTTAATTTCCAATGCATTTAAAATTTTAGAATAATCCTTTCAGGGCCAGAAGAATTCTGTTCGTAAACTGATGAAATAATTGAATGACAGCAGAATATTCAAACGAATTTCACAGAAAATAAAAAACCACTAATTTGCAATTTCATTACAAAAGTAAAATTTCATTAAAATATTCTTGGTGCCATTTGTCAGTTTTGGAATTAAAATTAGGAGTCTAGACCGTCTAGCCACCGCCCTTGAAAGGGGTAAATCTATGTCGTCGTATTGCAGAAGCTTGCAACAGACGTTCCATGCTGAAAAATGTGCATGCAGAATTACTCTCACGAATACAAACGTGTATCGTGAGCAATGGCGAACTTTTCGAACATACTGAATATTAACTTTTTATCATTTTGAGACAGTTTGTCTTTTTTTGTGTCTGATGTTCTCAAAATGTATCGTGATAAGTACGTATTTATAGCATAAATTCTGCGTATTTCTTCATACTTCTGACTATTCCAGTCAAACGTTTAAACAAAATGGAGTGCATCGATTTCGGACATTTTTGGGTAAACAGACGAAGATTTATCTTATCCATGTAAACCAAATGCCGTATTCTATTAAATAATTGATGCACTAAAACTTTCTAATTGGAAATTTTGCTCTATCTCTTTTCGTTTTCAATTTGCAGTGGCTATTTTCCAAATTTCGTCACTAAGGGGCACTGCTGTAGTTTTCATTAAATCGGGCATAGCCGCTTTACTATACCGTTACCACACTTGCATAGCTGCAGGTTTCCCCGTTTACAAGTATTTTGAGGTTAAAGGGATTTTCCTTTGGACCATGTATACTAGAAAAGTATAAATGGATATACCATGAAAGTTCAAAGATATATGGAACTTAAATAATAGCAAATATAGCTATTCTCTATATTTGTTATTCCATTTAGGTTTTTATTTAACCTTTAAAGACATAGTAGGTGTATTGAGAGAGCCACTCAATGGAAACTAGTCGCGAATCCCATATTATTTATGTGATTCATTCTCATTAAATTAGTTTGTTTTTAACAGTTTGACGTTTATTGCTTCTACACTGCTACTGGGCATTGCATTACATAAATATATCCTTAAAATTTGTTATCTAGGCTTTAAAAGCCGATGCAGCATAGAGTACGCCGTCCCTGTCTTTATGTATGTCCAAATCGCCCGTGTCTTTAAGGGTTAATATTTCAGCTAATTAATGACGATTTTTTCTGAAATTCATGATAAACAATACTTTTATACTTTTGATGCGATAGGTACCTCCAGTTCTGCTCAACACTTTTGCTGAAGTCCATAAATCGAAATTTGAGTGTAACGGAAAAATGCCATTTTTTCAAAAACTATTTCACCTAGGGTAATCGCTATAATGTTCCTGCAAGGTTGAAATTAGTGTCTACTACCTCTAATTTTTTCATAATTTTAGTTTCAATAGATTCGGAATTAGATGGGAGGGGGGGGCATATTTTTGAACTACATTTTCCACCATAACTTCGAAAATATAATGTCTAAGATTAAATGATGAATATTTTTGATTTCAGCGTTACGAAAGCTTTCACACACGATATACAAAGAAAAGATTTTTTTTCAAGTAACTTAATTAGCCCCTCTGCATTTTCCCTATATATATTTATGAATATTTATTAATCTGTAAATATGTGGGTCAATAGTCTTTATTACTTCCCGCAATTTAAACTTTCCAAGTTGCATAGTTTACGAGTAAAAGTACTGTGACAGACAGACAGACACAGGAGTGATCTTATAATGGTTCCTTTTTTACTTTTTAAGTAAGGAACCCTAAAAATAGTTCTCTTAGATATAAAAACACGGTTACATTCTTCAAAGATTTATTAGACATCGAACTTTCATTGAGGTAAATAGAAAAGAGAATGAGATATTTAAATACTTACGTAACCGTTTGTTTATAGATTTATCTTGTCTATTTTTTTTCTAAAATACCCATTTAACTTTTATACTTATTATCTATACTAATGTACATAAGTACTTACTTGATTTTCTTTCTACAAATAAATCAAATAATTTCACATTTGGTGCTCTTTTTAGGCACCTGATACCCCATCTAAAACAAACAAACAACAACAACAAAAAAAATGGCGTGTGAAACATAGGCCTGCCTACCTGGCCCAGTTGACCTTTGGATCCATGAAGAAAGAAAGACGAAAACTAGAAAACACGAATTCTGCTTTTTCAGAATTTTGTGTCGCCCCCGATGAAAAAAAAAAAAAATAGTATATATAGGTAGTACAAAACATATTTCAATTTTAAGACTTAAATCACACGCTTTTATTTTATGTAAAATGACGTCATTCACATCCGCTTAAGAATTCCACATATACGATCCACTCATAAACATCTACTGTAAAGCATGCATAGGACGTCACTATCGCAAAATAATACACAAATACAACAAAAAGATGCCGTCATTAAAAAGATTCAAAAAAAAAAAAAGAAAAAAAAAGAAGGCTATTGAATGATTCACAGGTCTTCATTTATGTTTGTAACATTAATATAGATACCTAAAATTAAATATAGTTTATAATAGCTCCATGTTTTAAAATAAATCATTCGTTTATATTTTTTCAAAATAGCACGTATTTTAATTACATTTTCTTTCGGTTGTTATCAGAAAATGGCAACAAAAATATATAATTACTATTTTAGAATTTTTTCCCCTTTACTTCCTGCAGAAATGGAGTACTTCCGTTGCCAATATTAAGCCAATGGCTTTAAAAACTACAAAAAAATTAATACTTCAAAAATAAATGGAGATACAGTTTTAAAATAAACTGCATTTAAAAGTACTTTAATTTCCCAATGGGACAGTATAAAAACAGAAAATGTGCGATGGTTAAAAGTTTAAAAAATTGTTCTAGAGTATTTAATCGAACAATGATACATCTGCTTTGTTTTACGGCTGGCTTATACAATGTAACGTTATTTTTTGGAGATGACACAAAATAAACTGGGAGAAAGAAATAGCATACCGGGGGCTAAAATATATATTTTTATTTTATTTTTCGGCGGTAAAACGTAATTTTGAAAATTTCTCTCTGACAGAGTGATCCTAACGGAACACATTTACAAAGGTTCAGACTCTAATTCAAATTAACAGTAGATTTTGGAAGTTGAATCTCCAGAGTCACATTGTTAAATCATGGCCTAGTTGTCCCACCTAACCTTGATGATTGTGTGTTTCGAGCCACACATAATAAAATAGCTAGGTTAAGTATGATTTAAAAAAAAAAAAAGTTTATGAAAGTGATTTTAATCTTTCAAAAACGTTTCTTGATATGGTTGGTTGGGATATTAGTCTATCGTAATATAGCTGCATAACACATACAAAACATTATATAAACGATATGATCTGAGTATTTCATTCACTTTAAGATTATCTAATATCTAATACCTGATTTATATAAACGTTACTAAAAAACTAGAACTTTTTTACTTACATTATTTTATTGACAACCTTCTTTATGTCGTAAAGGTATTTACAAAACTTCATAAAATATTACTACTTTAAACTATGAATAACATTTCATGCTTGGAAAAGTTTCTTTAGATATCTATGTCTCCGAATATCATACAAATAAATCGTGTAGTCTGCTGAGATTTACTGATAAGATAAAAAGATATAGACTTTCGAAAGTATAATTTCAGGTCAAGCATAACATATTTTAGTATATAAGGTTAAAAGCGTCAAAGCATTTACATTAGTCATTGTAACAAAATTTTATTATTCTCTTAAACACGAATTCTTCGTTAAATAAAAATGATCAAGGCTTTGGTATGAAAACTTTCCTTTTATTTGATATAAACTTTTTATTTACTAATTCAGTTTTTTTCTTTTATAACCTGAAAAGTTTTTAAATAAATTACTCTAAATTATTAATTGTATTTTTTAAAATATCAATTTCTTTAATTTGATAAATTAAGGGTATTTCTTTATGATTAACAGTTGTTAAACATTCTGTTAAAAATTATCATCGTGGTAATTGGTAAATACAATCTCTCTAAGTTCATTTTATCATTGAAAAAAATAAAAATCACTGTTTATTTTTGACAGTTTAAAAACTTTGTTGAGAAATTTCTTAGACATTTAAAGCCTTTCTTTATGTGGGAGTTTTGTTTTTGAGATTTTTCTGGAGTCCCTGCTTATAGAGATAATATCTTATGCAGTCATCAATTTTCTAAATTTAGAAATTTTTCTGTGAGTATATATTTCAGCAAATAGTTTCTGTAATATATATATATTACTCAGGCTAAATTTTATTATATAAACTCCATTTGTAAATTAGTTATGTTATTTTCAAATATTTAAATTACATTTATAAATAGTGGATAGCTTTAAAAACAAATTAAAATCCAATGTTTATAGATCTATATTTTGAGTTCGCATTATAGCAATTGTTTTACGACCACTCTTTCAAACTTTTAAAAACATAACTTAAGCGTTGTACAAAAAAAAAAAAAAAAAAAAAAAAATGCTTTTATAATTTTTCATATTCTATCTTTTACATTCCATATGTTTTTATATTCTATTAAGAAATTCAATTCATAAACGTTTAAAAAAACACTTTTTACGCAAGAAAATATTCTTTATTATCGATTTCTTTACTTTTTGTATTTTTATGCTTATTTAATATGAGAAGATTTTAAAAGTAATTCCTTAAAGTAGATGTACTTAATTCTTTTAAAAGTATTTTTAAATATATCAATTTATTTAATTTTGTAAATTAATGGTGATTTCTTCGAAATTAACTGTTTTATAATGCTCTGGTAAAATTCTCATCGTAGTAATTGCTAAACAAATTCTCTAAGTTTTTTTATTATTAAAAAAATTAAAAATTTACAGTTCATATTTCACAATTTATAACTTTCTTGATCAAGTTTTTAGACATTTGAAACATTTTAATATCTGGGAGTTTAGTTTTTAAGTTTTTGCAGATTCAAAAAATAAATTGCTTCTTTAATAGTTTGTTTTGTTATTCTATCAAAAACAAAATCATAAAAGTTTGTAGAAAGACTTTGTACAAAAAAGTATATTGGTTGTTATAACTTTCGACACACTGCTAATTTTATAAATGTCAATTTTTTAAAGCCAGAATGGAATAAAGATATCTTCATTATTGGATATAATAATTTAAAAATAATTAATAGTACTACATTATAATATGCTTCAGTGTTGTTTATCATTTTCAAAATAATCAATCACACATTTCAATAATCTTAAGAATAACTAAATCGTCGATAAGTGAAGTAAATTCGCCATGTTTACATTTGCAGATGATATATCTACCCCATCCTAATGAAACGAATTTATGAAACGGATATATGAAACGGCTGAAATGAAACGAATTTATGAAACGGATAAATGAATCGACTGATTAAACAACTGATTATGTTTCAAGCGATTTCTCCTAAAATATGGAATACTTTGCGATGAAATTAACACCAAAAATCAGCATTGATCCGCAGATCTCAAAACTGGTATTAGGATTTTTAATTCCGAATTAGTTTTTGAAATATTAATTTGTTTCTAATTTTATATACATTTTTCTAAGGATGGCAACACAAAATTTAATCAAACAGATGTATTTTTTCATATCTCAGAAAAGGTTGACATGGTAACCCGGCTATTGATGTTTATTTGATGATAAATGTTTATTTACTTTTATTTCTTTTTATAAATTATATAAATTATTTTGTTCTATAATTATTAATTATTTTTTTTATTTCCTTTAGAAAATAAAAGAAAATAATTAAAAAATACGGTACTACTTAGTTATTCCGTCGAAAAAGTTTGCCAAATTATATACATCGCCAAAATACTTGCCAAATTATACAAATTGACATAATTTTTATTTTAAATAAGGAAAGAACAAATGAATTAGTATAACATTAATAAATATACAAATAAAAAGTCGATATAAAAATCACTTGATGACGTAAACACGTGTAACTTGCTTAAAGTCAAGTGAATGTGACATTTGCGATCAACCATTATTGGCATTTAATCTTATAGTTTGGTCGACGGGATAACTAAGTAATACAAAAAATGCATATGGAACTGGTATTTGAAAACGAGGTTTTCCCCAAATTTTCGTAAAAAAAAATCACTCCAAACCTGCTGTGCGTATATGGCATCTGGCCAAATATTACCACTAAAAAAAAAAAGGCTAACTGGCAAGTTGAAAAAAAGCTATTGGCGAGATTTGCATCTGGCTAGCGTAACAGTACCAAGAATTCTTTCAACCATGGATATTTTATGTAGTTTTATTTGAAAAAAAAATTTGATATTTTAATCAAAATAGAAAACTCACGGTCCTATATTGGCGCGATTTTTTTTCTGACGCCAATGTCATATACGGAACGGGCACTTAACTGGCGCCAAAGTATCATTATTTTGCTTGATATAGTAAGCCGGAAGTTGTTGTTTATGCTGCTGATACGTTCCCCAAATTGGCGTCGTTAAAAAATAGCGCCAATATGGGACATATATGACATCTGTGCTAAACTTTCATATGAACGGCGAAGGGATCAGACCGTATTTGTTTATGGCAGTTGATAACTTGAACTATTATAATATAGATGAAATGATGGACATGGAATAATATTTGGCGACTTATCACCTGTGCCTGGCTAACATTAAAGTACCAAAATGGCACCTAGAGTATAAAAAGCGAAGAGGTCCGCCTGGAACTGTTGATGATAGTCACATGACTTAGGCTATTGTTATAGAAATTGTTTTAAAATACCGGGAGACAAAGACTCTGTATACTTAATTTATTTTATTTTAGCTTCTTTTCAAATGTTTAACTGATCCTCTTTAATCAAAAACGAAAACAACCATTGGATGTCTTAACAGCAACTTATTCGCCCTTAAATTTTTGCAATCAAAGGGAATTGAATTTAAACCCGCTTACAGGGAGATCTGCACAGCTTTTTCCGGTATAATTCAATCTTCTCTAATATTTTTAAAACCCATCAGATTAGCGTGTTTTTAGATTCTGCGGTGTCTGAACGGGGGTTGGCGGGCGTAGCTTGCAGGGGGCATAGCCCCCTAGTCTACCCTATATATATAAAATCCTAATGAAACGAATTTAGGAAACGGATATATGAAACGGCTGAAATGGAACGAATTTATGTAACGATTCTTTGAAACGACTGATTAAACAACTGATTGTGTTTCAAGGCGATTTCTCCTAAAATATGGAATACTTTGCGATGAAATTAACACCAAAAATCAGTATTGATCCGCAGATCTCAAAACTGGTATTGGAAATTTTAAATTCTAATTAGTTTTTGAAATATTAATTGTTTTTCTAATTTTAAATACATTTTTCTAATGATGGCAACTCAAATTTTAATCATAACAGATATTTTTTTTTCATATTTCAGAAAAGGTTATTATTTTAAACTACTTTGGCGACCAGTTTGGCCTCCCTTATATGTATGCTAAGAAATGCATCATGCTACTTTTATTCATAATTCAATTGACTTGAAAAATATTTCGCCAAATCGAAAGATTCTGATAGAGAAATCAATTCTGACGGTATTTTTACGTTAGCGAGACGCAGGTAACGTTTCGCTAAACATTTTTCCCGTCACATTTTTTTTATATTTCATTAATTTTATTTAAAATATAATCCTTTCATTCATTTTATTTAAAATACACAATTTTCATTTAAAATTGGTGGTTTTCACTTCTTTCTTTGTTTTTAAAACAAAACGAAAAGAAAAAAATTAGGCACATATGTTATCGACGCAACGAGGTTCCTAATTGGCGCCAAAACGGCATTTGCGACCATGGCAACTTTTATATAGTTTTATTCGAAAAAAAATTTATTTTTTAATAAAAATGGAAAATTTACGGCCCCATATTGGCGCAATTTTTTTTCTGACTCCAATGTCGTATACGGAACGGGCACTTAACTGGCGCCAAAGTATCGTTATTTTGCTTGATATGGTAAGCCAGATGTTGTTGTTTATACTATTGATGCGTTCCCCAAATTGGCGTCGGAAAAAAAAATCGCGCCAATTTATGAAGAATTGGGATGTATATGACATCTGTGCCAAACTTTCATATGAAAGGCGAAGAAGTCAGACCGTATTTGTTTATGGCAGTTGATGGCTTGAACTATTATAATTTAAATAAAATGATGGCGATAGAATAATATTTGGCGACTTATCACCTGTGCCTGGCTAACATTAAAGTACTCAAATGGCACCTAGAGTGTAAAAAGCGAAGTGGTCAGCTTGGAACTGCTGATGATAGTCACGTGACTTAAGCTATTGTTATAGAGATTGATTTAAAATACCGGGAGACAAAGACTCTGTATACCTAATTCATTTTATTTTAGCTTCTTTTCAAATGTTCAACTAATCCTCTTTAATCAAAAACGAATACAACCATTGGATGTCTTAACAGCAACTGATTCGCCCTTAAATTTTTGCAATCAAAGGGAATTGAATGGAAACCAGTTTACAGGGAGATCTGCACAGCTTTTTTCAGTATAATTCAATCTTCTCAACCCATCAGATTAGAGTACTTTTAGATTCTGTGGTGTCTGAACGGGGGTTGGTGAGCGTTGCTTGCAGGTGGCAGAGCCCCCTAGTATATCTATAAAAAAAATTCAAAAATGGTCATCTTTGAAAATTGCAACCTATTTATACAAGCTGAATAAGTGTACTTTTAAATTATTCGGATTCAATAATATTTTAAATTCTTACAAAACATCTGTATGATGAACTAATATTACATTTTATTTATAAAGGTTGCTTTTCAACGTTTTTGTACGTAAAAGCTTCATATGATGAAATTAATATGCATTTTTTTAGGTTATGTTATTGGCTTGCTTGTCAGTAGCTTATGCTGGGTACTACAGTGTACTGGATTATGGATATTCTGATCTAGGATACGGAGGCTTGGGGTCGTACTCCAGAGGACTTGGTTATGGTGGATACTATGGAAATTCCAATCTAGGGTACAGAGGACTAGGATCTTACTCTTATGGACGTGGTTATGGTGGATACAGAGGCTATTATCCTAGCTATGGTTATGCTGGATATAACTGAAGCTTGTAAGTCTCAGGTAAATTATAAATTATTAACAAAATCCGCGGCTTTGCTTGTGTAATAGTTGAAATATGCCACGTGCTATTCATGTGCATACTTTTATTAGAATAATTTATACTGCTAAAGATAATTAAAAAATTACTAATTAAGCCACGGTTTGACTAAAAATCTTTATCATACTACATTGGGCGAAAATGACTTTTAAATTAATGCGAAGAACTAAAACTAATTAAAAAAATGATAATTTAGAATATATTTTAAAGTTTTACACTAGTTTGAGTTTTCATTTGAAGTTTTGATTTTTTTAGAAACCGTTCTTAGTAAGAATTTACATCTTAAAAATAAAAATCATGCCATATTCCAAGCTTCTAGTCTAACGGTCTACCATATCACTGATGGTAGTGGCACCAATATAAAATATAGCCTATGTTGGACTAGAAACTATCATCATGAATTTGCAACATTACGTTTGAAATCTGCTTTGTATTTCCTGAGATTCCATAGAAATTGAAGTTTTTAGGATGCTTTTTGCATATTTTACCCTTAACTTTCTAATCTTTTAGATACTGTTCTTATAGAACATTTACATCTTATAATTATCTACTACGAGAAATTTCAAGTTTCTAACCCCTTCAGTATCACAAAGTCTGCAATTTCAAAAAGTTTTTTGCTCGTTAAACCCCTGATGGTAGTTGCACCGACATAAAATATCGCCTATGATAGAGCAGGGACTGTCATCATTAATTTGCATACATTACTTTTGAAATCGGTTTGGAATTTCGTGAGATTAAACAGAAATAGTAATTTAGAACTTTTTTACAACGCTTTTATCTCATTTCACCATTTTAACTTTGAAAATTTTTAGAAACTGTTCTTATACAGCTTTTACATCTTAAGTACAATAATGCAAAATTTCAAGTTTCTATCTTTAACACTTCCATAGAAATGGTAATATAGAACTTTTTTACAATGCCTTTTGCGCATTTTCATTCTTTTAAAATTCGAATTTTTTATAAACTGCTTTTAAAGAGCATTTATATATTCCAACTTACTACATGCAAAATTCAGCTTTCTAAGTCCTTCAGTATCACAAAAATCGCATTTTTAGAATGGTTTTTGCTCCTCTACGCACCTGCGGGTAGCAGTTGGAATAGGGCAGTTGCCATCAATTTGACACCATTACTTTTGAAATCGATTCAGTATTTCTAGAGATTAGCCCCTGCAAGAACACGAATAAACTAACTTTACTTCTTTATAATATTAGTATAAAGCGATTAAATATATAATATGTCTTAAATCTTATACTACGTTAATATGTTGAAAATTTTTGTTTATAAGTTACAGATTTGTAATATGGCAGTTCCTTTTTTTTTTGTGTCCAATTGAAATTACAATTTTATCACAAAGTCGACGTCTATCTTTAAATAACTTCAAAATATTCAACATGTTATTTACATGTTTCTATGTTAAAATAGAAAAAAAGGAAAGCAATTAATCTTTCTAAAAAATTCAGTATTTTATTCAAATTTATTAATATTTTTAATTATTTTTAAAGGATGCATTATACTATAAGAAATGGCAGCAAATTAAAACTAAAACCTTTAAAAAAGGTTATGATCTGTTCGATAATAATTCGTAGAAAGTTTGAGTTAAAAAAATAATTTACAAAAAACATATACAGGGTGTCCACTCTCGAAAAGACTCCACTCACCTAAACCGTTAGTCATAGACATATTGTTCCAGTTACAAAAATGTTTTAAAAGAGGTAAAGGGATATTTTAAAAGCGATTTGAGTCGATAAAAACATTTCTTAAAAAATTACAAAATTAAAATTTTTATACGGTCCTCCGGTCTACAAAAAACTTATACAGGGTGTCCCCTCTCGAAAAGACTCCACTCACTTAAACCGTTAGTCATAGACATATTGTTCCAGTTACAAAAATGTTTTAAAAGAGGTAAAGGAATATTTTAAAAGCGATTTGAGTCGATAAAAATATTTCTTAAAAAATTACAAAATTAAAATTATTATACGGTCCTCCGGTCTTATAAGTTATATTTAGTAAAATTTTCCTGATACACTGAGAAGTAAGACAAAAAAAAGCCCCGTTATTCTACGATTAAAATTGATCGAGTAGTAGCTGCTTAAAGTTGGAGCATATTTTTTGCTGCAAATTAGGGGTCATTCACAAATGTAGTAGAAATATAATTTCGCCATATATATTTAAAAAAAGGTTGAGAGTAAAATTAACATTGCAATATAAATTTGAAACTTTAATCATTCTGACATATTAATGCAAAATATACATTTTGTAATAAACATATAAGAAGAAAAAAAAACAGAGTTTTTGTTAAATAAAATGATTAAAATTAACAGCCTCAATTCTTTACAAAATTATACATATTTTAAAATGTTATTGTATTACACTAGCTTGCAAAAGTTGGGTTATGTCATTTTTTTTGGTTTTGATAATTGATTCTTATGTATTCTGTACCGCTGAATTCGAAACTGATCTTCATTTGATCATCGCGTAAAGATTTTTTGCAAATCGTAAATTTCAAAGTTAAAAAAAGAAAAAAATAGCAAAATTTGATACTATAACATACATGTAATTTTTGTGTTTTTAACTTTGGATGATTGATTTTTATGTATTTTTTACCGCTGAATCCGAAAATAACCTTCATTTTTAATCATCACGTCAGGAATTTTCGCTAATTGCAAATTTCAAAGATAAAAAGTTTAAAGTTAAAATTGAACCTACTCTCCCACCTCATTGGACCCCTCAGCTGTTTAGCTGTAAGAATCCCAGTATAAGAAAAAAAAAAAAAAAAAGAATCAATTATTGAATTAAATAAAAAAAATGAATAAAAAAAGTTTTACATCTGTTTTATAGTATAAGATTTTCGCTATATTTTAACTTTGACATTTACGATTTGCAAAAAATAAAAATTAAGATAATTTTCGGAATCAGTGCTAAATAACGCACAAAAGTTAAAAAACACAACCATCGGAGTCTTGTGTTATCTAATCTAAAACTTTTTCTTAAATTTCTTGGTGGTAATCTATCCGATTTTTTTTGTGTTATCCTGTAAAATAAGTACAAATGGTAACCACCAAAAATCATAATAATATGTTATCGAATTTACGTCAGTATGTAAAACTTAATATCGAACGGATATTTGAAAATGAGTTAAAGTTCGAGTACAAATTTTGAACTAGGAAATACATCAGTTCTTGAAGTTAAATAAAAACTTATAAAAATAACAATTTTTGTTAAAAGAAATTACAAAAAGGATCAGTCTGAAATCATTACAAAATAAAACATGTGTTAAAATATAATTATTTTAGCCAATCTGAAACCTTATAAAAGTTAACTCTAATGTAATACTTGTACGATTTTTTTTTGAAAGCGCAGATACACATGAAATAAGTTCTTCGAATACTTTAAGTACTTGGTATATGACACCTCAAAGCATGGCCGAACTCATTTGTGTTCAGATGCAGAAAAGTGGTATAAGTCATGCATTTTTAAAGTTTCATAACTCGGTCAATTTTAGTGTTATAGGAACGGGACTTTTTTTGTCTTACTTGTCAGTGTAAAAGAAAAAATTTACTAAATATAATTTATAGGACCGGGGGACCGTATAAAAATTTTAATTTCGTATTTTTTTTTTTTTTAAAGAAATGTCTTTATTGACTCAAATCAATTTTAAAATATTTCTTTACCTCATTTAAAACACTTTTGCAATTCGAACTATAAGCGTATGACTAACGGTTTAGGAATTAGCCGTTGGACACCGTTGAGAGTGGACACCCTGTATATTAATGAAATGTACTGTGAAAATTAAAAGTAATATATATGAAAAGTGAAATATTTTACTTTTTTTCTTAAATTAAAATATTATTACAATATAAGATATTTGGATTATCGATAATTATTATAAATGATTTGTTGTTTTTATTAACAGCTATTCGTTATGAATTTTGTTCGTAAAATTTTTCTGTATATTCATATAAGATTCTACTTTATATTATAAAAAAATAATTATTATTATTACTTTCTTTTATAGGAGGAGAAACTATAACTTCAAGATACTTTCAACCCTACACTGAAAATAAAACGACATTTTTACAGTACAAAGTATTGTTCATCTCGCGCTCAAACTCGATCATAGTCGAATGCGCTGTTACTTTCTTTCGTTTCTTGATTATATAAACATGAAAAATACAGTAGTTGCATAAAATTAACAGCACAATGTGCTGGCAATTTGGCCTCCAGCAGTTTGGGCTGGCAAATCTACAATGGTTTTTTTTTTTTTTTTTACAGTGTACTCATTCGGCGTCATTAGAAAATTCTGTACATGCCGAAAGAAAATGCATTAAATATTTAAAATTTGAATAAATTATCTTATGAAACCCATTTTTATATTTCTTTCAATTTTCTTCTTTCTTATTATAAACCTTTAAATTTGTTAAATTTAGCTTATAGAAGTTATTTCAACTGCTGAAAACATAAAGATTATTTCCTGTCGATGTTTTGAAGTTGAACGCAACAAGTAATAAAACTACAGCTCCATTCCAATTGTAGTTTGCATTGCAACGTATTACGTTTTGAAAAAAAAATGTAATGTAATAATGTAATGAGTAGTGCGATACACAACCACACACACACAAAAAAATAAAACAAAACAAAAATAAAACTGTACTTTGTTGTCATCATTTACGTTACCTCTAACATTAATAGGGTGGTGTGGGGGGAGGTGGAGTGAACCTTTTCACAAAACACGCACTCGTAATTTGATTCTTTTGTGCAAAATGGATTCTGGACAACAATTTGAAAATATCAACAGTAAATCTCTTCTGTGGTGTTTGGCATAGAGTCACAGATTTTTCTATCCATACTTGCTGGTAAAAGCATGTACCCCAAACAGAAAGTAACTTCTTGCTGAAAACACTCTTTTACGTATTTGTTGTTGATCTTCAGATTTAATGTCAGATTTCTTTTTTTAAGAAATGCTTTATTATAGATATATAATCTTATTTTATTTCACAACAGGTAAAATTAATGTTGAATTGCTCTAGGCATATAACGAGTATTTTAAAAATCAAATAGCGAGTAAATGGTAATTACATTGTTAGATGTAAACTTTGCTATATTAACAAGAATGGGAAAAGCAAGTTGTTATGTGCAGATGTGTGTTTTCATAATCCAATACTCAGTTCCACAATACAAATCTATTGAAATTGAGGCTATAAGTCTGTCAGTGAACCTATGGTAGTACTTATACAAAAAGGTAAAGCCACTTTCAACTGATCAGGAGAACAGAATTCGCTTTATACGGGATCGTAATGATGGCCTCCCTGAAAAAAAGGAGAGATTTCTACGATATAGTTTTAGTATTTGCCAGAAAGGTTAAAATGACCTTACCAGCTTGTTTAGGTACCTCTACTGGTTGATTGATAGACCTTCCATTTTTTAGGTGGATTTTCATTTTTTTTCAACATTTCCTTGTATGTTATATTTCTTAAATTTTAATGCCTTTGGTTATATCTAGTGCTGCCAGTTGTTACGCCTTAATCCGAACTCCAAATGCTCTGGAAACCACTATATTAAAGTAATTTTGTTCGCATTATCTAATGGCAGTATTACCTGAAACTAAAGGTGGCGAAATAAACTGTAAGAAATTAATGGTGTCCAGAGTATTCGGAGACCTCATTTATGCGGGACACCTGGCTACACTAGTTATACACTGTAAAACAATCTGAACAGTATTCCTGTAGGAATCGGAAAAATAGTTGCCCTTATCGTACCGGAAATTTTTCCGACCCAGCTCGGAATAAAATCCGTAAAAAAGGGAAACAATCATTAAAACGGTACTTTAAGGATTTTATTCCAAGTTTACGGATTTTATTCCGATTTTACTGATTTTATTCCGAGCTGGGTCGGAATTTTGCCGGTACGATAAGGGCAACTATTTTTCCGATTCCTACAGGAAATCTGGTCCTATTTTTTTTTTACAGTGTATCGCAATTATTTGATTGGCTTCTAGTAAACGTGATGTAACAAAGTGCCGTCTATTAATTAATCTATGTCCTCAATTTTGAGAGAAGATGGAATTACTTCACAAAATTTGAAAGTAACAAAGTAGTGACTACTTTTGTAAGGTAGTTTGTAGTTGCTGATTATTAAAACAAGTAGTTGTAGCTGTAGTTAACTACTTTTAGATAAAATAGTTGTCGTTCGTTATACTTCCGACAACTGTTTACTGTTAAAAACCAAATAAATAAATAAAAATTATAAAGAAGATTTTATTAAGCATTTAAGTACAGATATATACAGGGCCTCCATAATTAAACAATCTTATTTTAAAATTATCTACATACGAAACTATTGTTGAAAATGTTGTGAAGTTTTGTGGAGGATATAATAAATGTATTGGAATTTGTCTGAGCGAAAAGAAAATAGTTCAAACTTTCGAAGCCAGCGGACGTTTTTTAATGAATTATATATTTAACATACATTTACGATAGTTTATAAATTTTATTACAAAAAATCGTGTTCCACATGTTTGTCGTTATTTTCAGATACCATCTGGAATCGTAAGATAGCATGTAGCACAGTTCACCGCAGCATGTTCTGGGAAATATTCAGAACATATCGTAAAATGCTGTCTTCAGAGTCAGGTAAAGTTAATAAGTAAAATTTCTAAACTATCATAAATGTATGATAAATGTGTAATTGGTTAAAAAACGCCCTCTGGTGGCGAAATTTAGATTTTTTTTGTTTAAACAAAATCCCGTCGTTCACATAATTTCCCAACTTTATGAACAATAGTTTCGTCTGCAGACAAATTTAAAATATGATCTTTTAATTACGGACATCATGTATATTAATTGCACATTCAAATTATAATATAAAAAGCAATATCTTTATATTTTGATGATAATGATACATTAAATTTGGTTATACTGTTTTTTGTTTAATTGCAAATTAAGTATTAAAGTAAGAAAATCTTTGTTAACGTTTAGACATCCTCTTTAAAACTTTGCACGGTTAAAACATTTTTATAACTTTGAAAAGGACTGATAACGATAATGCATAAACTTTGCGGAATTTTTCCATTTTTTGGTACAGCGGATACGTTTATAGCAAATGTTCATCGTGGATGCAAAACTCTTAACAAAAATTTTTTGAATGTTCACCAATTATTGGCGAATGAACGACTGTGATCGACGTCCGCTAGAACACAATCTTTAAGATGGCGACAAGAAATGCGAAGTCACATGTAAAACAACTGACATTAATGTTTTGTTTTTTTTTCTCGGAAATACTGAAACGATTCCAATACTTCTTCAAATACAGTTTTAGCAGCAGATAAACAATAAATTGATCGTTTGACAAGAAATAAAATTAAAAATACAATAATTACGCTATTCCACAAACAATCTATAAATCTTGGATTTTTTAATACCTTCTTTTGTAGTCTCACAATCGGTTTATATTTCAGCTACAGCCAAAACTATTTAAAATGAAAAGAAATCGTTTCAGTACCTCCAGAGAAAATTATGTACATAAATGTAAGCTATTTTACATGCGGTTGTTTGCCTGAGAAATCGTTAAACTATTATTATTTTTTTAATTATTATTTGTACCAAAGGCTCAATTTATAACTTATCTACTACCAAAAATATAAAAAACAGCATTTAAATTGCTTCAGCAGTTTCCGAAAAAATAGGTACAGTCGTGGAAAAAAAAAGTAAACACCCCCTACTAACTCTTCAACAAATTATCGTCGAAGAAAGTTACTGGTACCGAACGATTGGAAATAAAATCTACTTTTAAATGATGTATATAAAATTTGCTTAGGGGGGCATCTACATATTAAAACGAACCATAACTTTGTTTTTTTTTTCAATATCAGTACACAATTCTGACAGCATAAATGAACTCTACACCCTTCAATTAGTCTAAAAACAAATTTTTATGCAATTCGTACCATAAGTTTCTGAGAAATTAATTATTTTAAAACGAGCGTATTTTAAGGGCTGTATCCAAATTGAAGTTCGGTACTCGATTGTTAACCCAGAGAGCTTCCTTCTTGATCAAGGCACCCTAAGCAGTCAATTAAGCCTATTAGATTACAGGATAGCATAAGAAATTTCAAAATATTTAGTCACTTCTATCATAGACGGCCCCTTAAACCATTATTTTGCCGTTTTTTAAGCATAATTTGAAAACTACTTGGAAGAAAAATGTGAAATTTTGGATTTCCATAAAGCAGGACTTAATAAATCTGAATCCATAAAAAAAATTGCAGGTTGCAATTCATAATTTTTTTTAATATTAATTTAATAATTAATAATTCATATCATAAAATTATAAAAATTGCAAATTCAACTTATTTATGTTTGGGTATATTAGTATTGTTGCTACACAAAAAAATAAAACATCAGGATCATAATTTCAGAAGTTATAAATAAAAATATGAAAAAGTAATTTAACATTAGAAGCACTAAATTTTGAATATTTAGAATTCAAAAACTTATCATTCAAATGACTTGAAATTTGGTGTCTAGGCATAGTTTGAATAAAAGATTTGAAATATTTCGTTAAAATTGGGTATTGCCATTGAAAAAAATTAAGTTTGGATTCGTTTTAATATGTAGATGCCCCCTAAGAAAATTTTATATACATCATTTAAAAGTAGACTTTATTTCCTATCGTTTGGTACCAGTAACTTTCTTCTACGATAATTTGTTGAAGAGTTAGTATGGAGTGTTTACTTTTTTTTTCCACGACTGTACATCGATGTTAGCTGTTTTACAAGTGATTTCGTAACTGTTGTCACTTTCTTAAAAACTACACACTTGAACATTACATAGAGTTTACATATAAGGAAAACTTAAACAATTTTCCTTGTCTTCTCGAAAATGCTTATATTAGATTACCGAAGAAACAACAATTTCTTTTATACGTCTCACAGAGCATTGATAACTTATCATAGTTTTTTTTAAAAAGCTTTTTTCGAATGTTTATTTCTAACAGTGAATGTTCCAAGTTTAGAAAGAAAAAGAAAAATGAAATGGATATCTAATTTACGAAGTAAGATGAAACAGACGCCAGAACCTTTTATGCAATTTTGAATACAAATTTGATTTTACGTACAGAAAGACAACGATCAGTGAAGCTTTAAATGCACTTAAGTTAAAATATTCTATTTGTTTTTTCCTTTAGATATATTTCTTTAAATATATTCTCGTAAGGAAGGGGCTGAATGACAAAAGAATTTTGAGTTCTTTTAGGGAGCCATGTTACTGAAGGTTATTTTATCATTCTACGATAAAAAAAAAAAAAAAAAAAAAAAAAAACAATTACAATTACAAAAGCTTGATGATCTTTGTAATATGTCTAACATTAAAAAAACTTATTAAACTATGTATACGGGTGATCAAAAGTCCTTCGATAAATATTAAAGTGTGGTAGACAGCAATACAATAAACAATTTTAGGTAGCTTTCATTACAAAATGCTACCTATTGCAGCCGTTCGGAGGAAATTGGTTCCCAAACATGTTGGTATATTTTCACCGATCATGACCCACAGACACCGAAACCACCTTCCGTACAATTATTCATCTATCTATATATATATCTGATCTTTGTCACACTGGAACTGTCCTATTTATGAACCGATTTGAATTTAACTTGGTGTGTACATAGTACATACCAATGTCTCGACCGAGTTCGTTGGCCAGCTTCATCGGCCATCTTCTTTCAAAATGGCAGAAATTTAATTTTTTTTTTAAATTTAAAATTGAAAAGTAGGTACAAAAAAATTAGAAATTGAAAAAGATATTTTTTTTATGTGTTTGACCCTGATACAAAGATTTCGGGGCATTTTTTATTTCGTCTATTTCTTAAAAATGGCTGAGTTACAGCACTTTGAATTTCTAGTGTTGCTGACATTTTGAAAAGATCTGAATTTTGTCATGCTAACAGGAGTATTTATGAACCGATTTCCATGTAACTTGGTGTGTACATAGTACATACCAATCATACCAATGTCTCGACCGAGTTCGTTGACTAGCTTCATCCGTCATCTTGTTTCAAAATGGCGGCCATTTAAAATTAAAAAAAAAATTAATTTAAAATAAAGTATAAAAAATTAGAAATTGAAAAAAAAAATTCTTGTGTGTTTGACCTTGATACAAAGATTCCGGAACATTTTAGATAGCTTGTATTTAAAAAAGCGACCTATTTCAGCAGGTCGTAGGGAAACTATTCCAAAAAAATTTGGTATATTTTCACCGATCATGACCCCTAGACCCCGAAACCACACACACACACACACATATATATATATATGTATGTATGATCTTTGTCATACTGTATCTCTCGTATTTATGAACCGATTTGGATGTAACTTGGTGTATACATCGTACATACCAATGTCTCGACCGAATTTGTTGGCCAGCTACATCCGCCATCTTGTTTCAAAATGGCGGTCATTTAAAAAAAATAAATAAAATGAGGTACAAAAAAATTAGAAATTGGGAAAGAATGTGTTTGAGCTTCATACAAAGATTCCGGAGCATTTTTTGTCTCAGTTATATCATAAAAAATGGCTGAGTTATAGCACTTTTAATTTCTAGAATAGTTGACACGATCTGATTTTTGTCACGCGATATTACGCGTATTTATGAACCGATTTGGATGTGACAAGGCATGTGCAAAGTACATGACAATCTCTCGGCTGTGTTCGTTTGTCAGCTTCATCCACTACCTTATTTCAAAATGATGGCCATTTAAATATTTAAAAAAATTAAAAATCTAAAATGAGGTACAAAAAAATTAGGAATTGAAAAAGATTTTTGACATATATGCTTGAGCTTGATACAAAGATTCCGGAGCATTTTTCGTTTTGTCTTTATCTTAAACAAGTGGGTAAATGTGATCACAGATCGCACAGAGGGCTTCGTTTAATATTCCTTTTAAAACACTTTACTCTTTTGCAAAATCATTTAGTTCCACATTTCGCAACCAGTGGCGCACTTTATTCTAAACAAACCTCTATCCGAACGAAACTCCGTATGACAACCTATCCGTAGATATATTAGTCGAGAAGATCCGGCCCATAGCACACGGTATAGTTAGGCGCCTCCTGGCGGTAAAATGTGGAACTTAAATATGTAATGCTATGGTGCATTATATGAAAAAGTGGTCAAAAGCGTGTCGGCAAAAGTTAGAAAAGTGCCCTCAGGCGAAAAGGGGAGGATAAAGAATTGCTTAAAATACACGAGTTAGAGCCCGGAGGAATAAATAATATTAGACTTTTTGAAAATTTTATGATTTTTCGTCTCATCGTCTATAAGTATGTAAAATTTCATGTCTCCAACTTAATTAGTGTTTGAGTTAGAAAAATTTCTTAAAATACACAAGTTACAGATCGGAGGGCTAAATATAAGACTTTTTGAAAATTTTATGATTTGTCGTGTGAACGCAAGTGTTCAGCTATAACTATGCAAAATTTCAAACCTTCAACTTAATTAGGGGGCTAAGTTAGAACAATTGTGCAAAATGCATAAGTTAGAGACCGGAGGTGGTAAATATAAGACTTTTTTAATTTTTTATGATTTGTCGTGTGATCGCATGTATTCAGCTATGAGTATTCAAAATTTCAAATCTTCAACATTATTAGGGGCTCAGTTAGAAAGAAAAAAGCTTAAAATACTCAAGTTAGAGTCCAGAGGTTTAAATATAAGACTTTTAGGTAGCTGTCATTACAAAAAGCTACCCATTGCAGCAATTCAGAGGAAAGCGATTTAAAAAAATTTGGTATATTTTCATCGATCATGACCCCCGACCCCGAAACCACCCTCCGTTCAAATGTTGATATAATCATATATTCCTTAATATACAATTAGTACTTACATGATCTTTTTAAAAAACAAATTAACACATGCGTAAACAAAATTACAAAAAAAAAACCCTTATAAAATAAGAAAATATTTATAAATAAATATTATAGGACGGTTGGGTGGGTAGATGTTAGAGTACGGAGGAGGATGGTGTTGTCTGGATAATAAGCAATGGTTAATTTATTTATTAAAATTGATGGGGCATTTTTTGAATTATAACTACATTGCTAGTACACTTTTTATATCGAGGTTGAATCGATATTTTATATATATATGGTGACGTTAAATTTTTATTTCAATTCATATTGAATTTATTTAGCTTAATTAATATTTAATAAAGTTAACAATTAACTTGTTTTTAATTTTTAGCCTTCTCGGGACAATATCGTATTAATTTTTTTATATTAATTTCTAATAGTATACCATCTTTATGGAGAATAATATGCATAATAAGTTTATTTGATATAACTGATGTTATTACAGTTTGTATTAAAATTGGGTTATTAGTTTTATATTATTCTTCTATGCTTTTTAATATTGTTTAATTTTGAACTTAGTATTAAATGATTAATTATCGATTTTATGTGAATGTTAATCCCAAATTCATATTCTTTAGTTTTTTATGGTTAATATGAAAATAAACCACACAATTTATTTGTTATCATTAGGCAATTGGGAAATAAAGACATAATTCTATCAACATCCATTTTTATTTATTTATTTATTTATTCTTCCCGTTCATTTTATTAATTAATTATTTTTTTATTTAAAAGTATTTCTTATAGTTTTTTTTATTTTTTTATATTTATATTATATATAATTTTTTATGCATAATTTATTTAGTGTTATAGCATATTGCTATATTATATTATTAATGTTTTAAAATTATTTAAATTTTCAATATAGATTAATTGAGTATGGTAGTAGAATATATAGTAATCATTCTATTAACATTTGTATTTATTTAATATTTATATGAATAATGACATATAATATGGTATTTTTATATTAGGATTTGTTGGGATATAGCAGGTGGTATATTATGAAATAATTAGCTTATAATAGCTCAATCTTATGACATTTTCTTCATAATAGTTTCAAGTTAATATAATAGATGGCAGTACCAAAATTTAAATTGGATTCTGTCTGATGCTTCGATTTGAGTAATAATATCAATTTTTAACACATGGTGGAGCTTAAAGCTGGCTATTTGCGATATTGTAAACTAATAGGTTTTTTTTTTTTTTTTTTTTTTTTTTTTGCTTTAGTTAAGAAATATAAAAATTTAAAAGTGTTAAGAGGTATTTTACTTATTATGTAATTATTTTCTTATTTATATTATTTTAATTGCATTTATCACGGTATTTCAAAATAGATTAACTGTATCCATTAGGTTTTTTAATCTATGTTAACTTAACTGTAAAAATAACCTTAAACTTATAGAGCTTTTGGATACCATGTGCTTGAGTGTATTAGGATAAAATAACTGGGCATTTATTAGGTATTTTGAGTAATATTGCTATTTTTCCTTGCTATAAATTAAATATTTAAAAGGTTATATTGCTTTTTCCATTTCATTGCATTTAATATCATTCTGTTTTCATCTTGAAACTATTCTCTTGGTTATATTGGTCGTTAGAGTACAGGAGAAACTTTTTTTCAGCATTTAGCTTTTTTTCTCATAGAAAAACGACTAATATTGCTTATATAATTGAATTCTGTACTCTTGATAACGTAATTCAATATATAAGCTTTTCAATTATTTTTATCGATATCTATATATTCTTCTTTTTTTTCCTTATTAATTCTTCTTATATAGTACAAGGGATTTTATTTTTTACATTGCAGCATGTATATTATGTTTTTGGCATCCATTCAGTGCGTTTGGGGACACTGTATTGATGTAAATTCATTCATACTATGACAATTTTTGTTGGTGGTCAGTAATGTTTAATTAATGGTTTATATATATATATATAACCAATAATTAAACATAACCTACCATCATCAAAAACCGTAATATTATGAATTAAAGCTGTAAGTATATATAAAAAAGATTAAATTATTTATAAGAATTATTATGGAAGAAAAATAAGAAAGTGGACACCGACAAATAATGGAAATGCTTATATATCGAATTACGTTTTCAAGGGCACAGAATTCAATGATATAAGCAAAATGGTTGTTTTCTGTGGGAAAAATAAGCTAAAGCTAAAAGTTATTTTCCCCTGTGCCCTAACAACCATTAAAATCAAGTGAATTGATTAAAAATGAAAACAGAATAGAAACAAATAATATGAAATGGAAAAAACAATAAAACCTATTTAAATATTTATAGGATATAAAATGAAATAATAAACACCATACCGATTAATATTTTAGAATAAATCCACGCTCACATGGCACCCATATCGTAAAGATTAAGGTTAATAAAACAGTTAAGAAATCACAGTAATTGATACCATAGGATGCAGTTAATACATATTGAAATAAATGTTAAATAACTTTTAATATAATATAAAATAATATAAATAGAAAGTAATTACATAATTAAAATGCACTATTAAATTAATTAAAAACCGTTAAACAATATCGTCAAAATTTAGCTAAAAATTCCCCCTGGTGTAGTAAATTATAACTGAAATGTAGCTGGAAGAAGTAAATCTAGAACTTATCAAAACAAAAATCACAAATTGTGGTGCTGCCATCTAGTATTACATTTATGATATAATTGTCAAAAGACTTGCTTCAGTTGTAAGCAATTGAATGTAACAATTGTTTTATTAACAGCAAAACCAAAAATATCCTTATATATAGATAATTATAAACTGAATATAAACCACACAATGTATTTAAAAAAAAAAAAAAACTATTGTTAATAAAATTTAAAAAGCATACAAAATATTCTATTAGCAAATTTATTTAAACTACACTAAGAATTTAAATAATTCTAAAACATCGATAAAATATAGCATATAGCTATATGCAATAAAACAGAATAAATTCATTAATAATTAATATAAATAATTATTAAAAATATAAAAATCTTTAATAAAAACTATTATATATAAGATAATTATAAAATGAACAGGAAATAAAAAACATATGGTAGTATAAAGAAGGTGAACTGATACTTAAATTCCAATTACCTAAAAAGCACAAATATAGTGTGTGGATTATTTTATACATCCATAAAAATCCTAAAAGTATGAATGTGGGATATTCAAAAACAATAAACCGATAATAAATTATATAACACTAGGTGAAAATAAATAAATATTAAAATATTAATAAGAATAGAGGATTAATAATAAATATAATTACCCAATTTTAATCCATACAGTATAACTTTATTTATATTAAATATACTTATATGTATATTAATCACTATAAAAATGGCATACTATTAGTAATTAATATGATATTGTCCTTATTAAATTAAAATTTATAACAAATGATTGTAAATAAGATTAAACAATAATAAAGCTAATAATTAATGAAATTCACCAATTACATATAAAATATCAAATCAACATCCTTATAAAATACGTATCAAAAATATAGTAATAATACAAAAGCCCCCATTTTTTTTTTTTTTTTTTTTTTTTTTTTTTTTTTATAAATTAACCATTGCGTATTATCCAGACAACACCACCCTCCTCCATACTCTAACATCTACCCACCCATCCAACCTATAATAATTTTTTTATGTTATTTTACAATTTTTATTTTTTTATAGAGATTTTTTATTTTTTTATTTTATAATTTTTTTGTAATTTTGTTATATATATATATATATATATATATAATATATATATATATATATATGGGGCATTCTCACAACCTTTTGACTTTTGGGAAAAAAAATCTGGCGAAATTAAACTTGCTAAAATAACATTTTAATCTGATTGACGAATGCCTTAATGATTCAAAATAAAGAAAAAATGGTCAGCAGCGAAAAAACTTTTATTTAACTAAGGTTTAAGTTAAACTTTCGAGTTTAATTTTCCTTACCATTTACCCCTATAACTTTTTATTTTCTTCTAAATTTTTACTTATAATCAATTTGCATAGTACCCACAGAACATTGAAATAAGAAATACCACAAATGTAGTACTTTTAATACAGAATTTTTGTATAACATTGTCTTAAAGGGGTGTTAAAGAAGGGACGGTAAGGTAAAAAAAGGAACGAAATGGTAAAAAAAGGGACAAAATGGTAAAAAAAGAGACGGTAAGGATGGAACGGTAAAGAAAATTACCACCTATTTTTAGGAAAATCATGTTAAGACTAAGTGACAGCCAGAATGTTCATTGATTTTTAGAAACAGTTGTTAACATTGGATTAAATTATTATTACTTTTTAATTTACCTCCAAAAGTGCAGGAATAAACCTTGTGGACGGTAAGACTACTAATAAAGCCACGGTGCTTGAAATTGATATTTAAATGCTGATTTATATTCTGCAGTAAATTTCCTGTCAAATAATTTTAGATATTCTTTCTCTAGCATACTTCTGCATCAGCAAAAACTTGAAAAAAATTCTGTCGCGGCATCTGAAGTGATTTTCTGTATAATTTTAGAAGAGTGATGGTAAGGAAACTAAAACCTAGGGGCAGAGTTCAAAAAATAATATCAACCCTAAAAATGTGTGCAGGTTAATTTTTAGCTACATATTTATATAAAACAATAGTTCTAGTTTCAGAAAAAAATTACATCGAATTATTTTTATTGAAACAATTTTATAAAGACAGCTCCAAACTTAAAAATCAGCATCAGGGACAAGGGACGGTAGATGAGTTTTCCATGTGTTTGGACCCCCAACATCGTCCAGAACTTATTTATTTCGCTAATATTGTTGTGAAATCATACAATGGAATGTTCCCAAGTATATGAAATAAAAAAAACACAAAAAAGTGTATTAAATTAAAAATTATTATTCAGGGACATGAAAGTCAAAAAATTGTGAGAATGTCCCATATATATCTGATCTTTGTCACACTGTAAGTCTCGTATTTATGAATAGATTTGGGTATAACTTTGTGTATACATAGTACATAACAATGTCTCGACCGGGTTCGTTGGCCAGCTTCAGCCGCCATCTTGTTTCAAAGTGGCGGCCATTTAAATTTTTTAAAAAATTTAAAAAAAATGTGGTAGCAAAAAATTTAAAATTGATTTTTTTTTCTTATGTGTTTCACATATATACAAAGATTCCGGAGCAGTTTTTGTTTCGCCTATATCTTAAAAAATGATTGAGTTATATCACTTTGAATTTATAGCGTGGCTGATATTTTGAAACTACCTGATTTTTGTCAAGCAATAACAGGCGTATTAATGAACCGATTTGGGCGTACCTAGTCGTGTACATAGTACATACCAATATCTCGACTGAGTTCGTTCACCAGCTTCTTCCGCCATCTTGTTTCAAAATGGCGGCCATTAAAAGAATTTTTTAATTTTAATTTAAAATGATGTACCAAAAAATTCGAAAATGAAAAAAAAAAAAAGTTTCGTATGTGTTTGACCTTAATATAACGATTCCGGAACAGTTTTTGTTTCGTCTATATCTAAACAAATGGCTGTGTTATAGCATTTTGAATTTCTATTGTGGCCGGCATTTTGAAGCGACCTGGTTTTTGTCACGCGATAACAGGCGTATTTATGAACGGATTTGGATGTAACTTGTTGTGTACCTAGTACATACCAATGTCTCGACGGAGTTCGTTGGTCAGCTTCATTCGCCATCTTGTTTCAAAAGGGCTGCCATTTAAAAAAAAAAATTAAATTTAAAATGAGGTTACAAAAAATTGGAAAATGAAAAAGAATTTTTTTATGTGTTTGACCTTGATACAAAGATTCCGGAGAACTTTTTGTTTCGTCTATATATTAAAAAATGGCTGAATTATACCCATTTGAATTTCTAGCATGGCTGACATTTCGAAACGATCTGATATTTGTCACGGGATAACACGCATATTTATTAACCTATTTCGATGTAAGAAGGCATGTGGATAGTACATAGCAAT
The DNA here is from genome assembly GCA_963932465.1 of Maratus speciosus. Classification (NCBI taxonomy): domain Eukaryota; kingdom Metazoa; phylum Arthropoda; class Arachnida; order Araneae; family Salticidae; genus Maratus; species Maratus speciosus. The sequence continues at coordinate 437,910,487 of OZ010788.1, forward strand.
GTCTCGACCAAATTCGCTGGCCAGCTTCATTAGCCATCTTGTTTCAAAATGGCGGTCATTAAATTAAAAAAAAACTATATTTAAAGTGAGGTGCAAAAAATTTAGAAGTTGAAAAAGGTTTCTTTCTTAGGTATTTGACCTTGATATAAGGATACTGGACCCTTTTTTGTTTTGTCTTTATCTTAAAAAATGGCTCAGGTATAGCAGTTTGAATTTCTAATGTGGGTGACATTTTGAAAAATCTGATTTTTTGCCTGCTACAGCACTCGTATATATCAACCAATTCCGATGTGATAGAGCATGTGCACAGCAATTACTAAGGTCTCGACGAAGTTCACTGGTTAGCCTCATCCACCATGTAGTCTTAAAATGGCAGGCACTTCAAGATATCGCCGAATTTGGCAACCAAATATAAGTTACTTTAAATAAAAGCAGCTTGGATAAAGTTGACTAATTTCGAAAAATTCTCATTCATAATGATTTAGTATTGATAAAAATTAGTATGGAATCTCTTATAATCGGTTTCCACTAAATTGAGCTTCGTGTGTTTGAATAATATAAGCTGGCTTTTTAAAAATAAATAATATGAAAGCTACCTCTTCCTCCCGGCACTGGCCGGAAGGACTTTTTCAAAATTTTGTGTTTTGTCGTTTGATGTGAGGTGTTCAGCTATAAGTATGCAAAATTTCAAGTGTCTAACATATATAGTTTTTGAGAACGGGCTCTGTGACGGACAGACAGACAGAGGAGTGAGGCGAATAGGGTCAGATGAACGAAACCCTAAAAATGGCTGAGATATAGCAGTTTGAATTTCTAATGTTGGTGACATTTAAAAGAAACTGATTTTATGTCTGCGGAAGCACCCGTATGTATCAACCGATTCCGATGTTAGCGAGCATGTGTACAGGAATTACTAAGGAAATAACTTTAAATAAAGCCAGCTTGGATAAAGTTGACCAATGTCGCGAAATTCTCAATCATATTCTGTATTGACAAAAATTAGTATTTAATCTTCTAAAATCTGGTTCCACTGATTTGAGCTATGTGTGTTTCAATAATATAAGCTGACTTTTAAAAAATAAGAAATATGAAAGCTACTTCTTCCTTCCAGCACTGGCCGGAAGGAATTGCGACCAGCAGGTACACAGTGAAAATAATAATGCCAGTTTTCCGGTACGAATCAGAAAAATAGTTGCCCTTATCGTACCAGAATACTTTCCAACCCAGCTCGGAATAAAATCCGTAAAATCGGAATAAAATCCGTAAAATACCGTTTTACGGACTTTTTCCTTATTTTTACGCATTTTATTCCGAGCTGGGTAGGAAATTATTCCGGTACGATAAGGGCAACTATTTTTCCGATTCCTACAAGGAAACTGGCAGTATTTTTTTACATTGTACTTTAAAGCACCACAGTATTTTTTCCCAATTAAAACACACTCATTGAATGCAATCGGTATGGTACTTTTAGGAAACAAAAGTAAACACTTCCCTTGACCATCACTAGGTAGATATAGCAGATTCAATAAGCTGAAAATCGTTCAAAAAGCTATTTTGGCACTTATAAATGTCAATTTTGCTTCCATTTTCTTGTCTGACATGGTATCTCTAACTATTACTTATAAACATCTTAAATTATAAAGGTAGGGGCTATCATATTTTTTTCTTGTTTTAAAGAGATCACTTGACAATTTGTTATGCTTAAAAATATATTTTTCAGTTTGTTTACTTTACGAAGCATTTTTCAAAGCGGTACTTTTGAGTACCGTCGGGATTACGTTGAACAGTATTTTTATTTAGATTTTTATAATTTGTATACATATGCCTCATAAAAACGTGTATATTTACTAGGGATGCGTGTGTGCTGACACATGGATTTTGATGCAACGGTTGGGAAGATATTGCATGATTTATGCATGGTGTTGATGAATAATAAAGCAAAAAATATGTTATTTTTATCTTTAGATAACATGTTGTTATTTTTTTTTAAAAAAGGGGTGGGGGGGGGGACTGCAAATCATAAAAATAATCTAAAAATAACTTTTAGCATTTATATGTAACCTTTTGAGTTTTCTACAACTAAAAGTTTGTTAATTTCTTTCAGATATGCTTTCCATTGGACGACTGTGTTACAACTGTAGAATATTCTTCTAATGGCGAAATGCTCACTGATGATGCGACAATAACATCATCATCTAGTCATATATACATCATAGACATATATACACTAAAAAACAATAAGAAAAAAATGGATATAGTTTTTTTTTCTAAGTCTCGATTTTTGTCTAAGTGTTATGAACCAATGATACTTTAAATAGCCAAAACAGGTAATTAGCCGTAATTAACAAAAAACTAAATCTTTTATTTTTAGTGCATATATCTTCTAATGTATCAAAGTAATTCAAGGGAAAAAGTTTCGAGGAGATAATTTTTGAAATTCATAATTTTGCATATAAAGGGTTAATACACTTTTTCATCTAAAGCAAATCTTCGTTAATTTGCATATGGTTCTTATTTTAACTCATGCAATATTTTAAATGAGTAAGTCAGTTTTTTGTTTCTAACATTCGTTAACTTTAAAAATATACCGCTATGACCTTTTTCGTAATTAACTTGCTGTAGCACTATGTTAAAAAAAGAAACTTTTTATGTGACCATTTTTGTCCTGAGGGGTCGTATAAAAAAATTAGAAAGCTGTAACTTCTTGAAAATTAACAGGAGAATTATTTCATTCACATAATCTTATTTTATATTTTATATTGGACACTTCTGCAATTTACATAAACAATTTGACACCGATAAAAAATTACAGCACATTGCAGTCTTTATGGGACACGTTGCATTTCTTCACGTTACGAGATATTATGTTTGCATGACTTGTGTGTTCGACATGCCCATGCACACTTATCTACTGTACAATTCTTGCGACATTGGTCTATAATTGGAAGTACCGTTTGGAAATTATCATGCTCACTATCACACACCTATACAAATCGTTATTACAGTACTTTCTGTACACTTTGTGTTCGGAAAATAATAAAGCTTATTTTTAAAAAAAATGTTAATGAAAAACAAATTTCTATTAAATGTACGAAATACTTTTCGTACTTTTCGCTAATGATGCTTGTTTACATTTCCGCGATATACACTGTCCTATTACACTCGTATTTTCCCTGTAGAATCTGGCGCAAAATGGTTTTAACCCTTTGTATCACCGTGTTGCATGTTTGCAACATACCCAAAAATCAATGTTACTTATACAGTAGGCTTTAAAAGATTTTTATTTATTACTGCTATCATGTAAACCTTTCGAGCCTGGCTGCTTTTGCACAAATTTTTTTCGGCTGGCACCACGTTTCTTAAAAAAATTACCTTTACTTAAATAATCATATAAATGTTCTAATTAAAGAAAGCAAATATTACATTTCTTTTCTGCTGGTGCCGAAAAAATATCTTCTACGCTCTTTTTGAAGGGGCATATATTCACCCATGATCCCGAATGGGTTAGCACAGCAGTTAATATAAATTAGTCATGGAATTCTTAACAGAACAACTATACTCGGTTATTTTTTCATGCCAAAGTTTTATTTACCATTGGAGCAGCTTCTCACTGATGTTTCTAAAATGAACTTCTTAAAATTTGCCAAATTAAAAAAGCTGGAAACGTCCAAAAATAGATTTTTTTACAAAGATAAGTTCAGATACTTTACAATTTTGTATTAAAAAATTGACAATATTTATAAGAAGTACGTAATTTTCTGTTTATTGCAGATGTGTAAAAAATATCTTTCAGTCACTATTTTAAAATTTTTATGTTCAAAAATTTTTTTAATCATTTTTTACATTCTTAAAATGGTGTAGTCTAACATCTGAGTAAATATTTTGCAGATCGGAGATGTTGAGTCACAAAGAGTTAAAGATGGATTAAAAGCAATTTGATCTTTCGAATACAGTTTTTTACGAATTCATTTTTTCGAATACAGATCTTGTGACAGTGGTCTATAAAATATTCATCAACTAAATGGGAGCTCAATCGAAAGTACAGTTTGGTACACTCTCAGAAATACTTTCTTCAATTCACGGAAATATTCCTGTCAGCACTGCTACCAGAATATATCCGAGAATTGAAGAATGTCCGTTTCTTTTTTCTCTTCGACAAGGAAAAATCCGTCAATTGAAGAAATTTCCGTTCTTTTTCTTCCGTTCTAGGGTTGAAAAATTCCGTAATCTGAAAAAGGAGTAGAAAAAAAAAATACTTTACTAGTTCTTCTCTGGATGGCCTTGAACCTAGGACCGCGGGTTTCGACTAGAGCATCTTAACGACTAGGCCTGAGAGCACTTTATAAGTGTCGAGTTTAAAAGGGAGATATGGGTTCTCTTCAAATGGGTAATCGGAAAGACTTGTTAATTTTCTTGTTGAGAGAGTTAGGAAATTTAAAAATAATTGCAGGGACATTTCGTCGTTATGAAATATTGGTTGATGTTTTAACCCCTTGGGGACGAGCGACACGTATACGTGCCTCTTGAAGCGCTCAGAATCCTTGTTTTTTCTCACCAGTAAAATTTTACTGTAAAATTTGCCTTATTTAATCAGCGCATTTTCTCGATTCAACAAGAGACAAATTTCTGTTTTTAAAAAACGGTGACGACAGATTAAAAATTTCGTAAAAGGCTCCCGTCCCGAAGGAGTTAACATTTATAGAATAATAGAGGATAAAAATTAGCTCATATTACACATATTTTTAATAAGACATATTAGATTGTTAGATGTAAAATATCAATATTGTATTTTTGTTTAAATTCGAGAAGAAATGTCTGCTTTTATTAATAAAATCGATTTTTTAAGTTGACTGAACTACTACATATATTTTTAAATGTGTTCGTTTAGAATATATTTTACATGCGAATATTTTTTCCATACTGCAAAAAATAAATTGCGCATAAGTTTCAGTATGAGAGAATTGCTATTTTATAAAATTCGAAAGCATTATTTCTGTTTGTTTGTTGTTAAATGAATTAGAAATTTTAATTTATTGGATATTCAATTTTTCATTTTAAAAATAAATTTGAACTTTGGTATTAATATAGCCAATACGCATGCGTACAAGGATTAAACGGAATTTTTCTCTCTTTTTCAGAATTTCGGGAAGAATTAAAGGAAAAAGCATGTTTTCTAAGACTACGGAGATTATGAATTTAAAAATGACGATTAATTTAGCGTAAAAAGACGAATATTTCTGACAGCGTATTTATCGGGCTCCCTCTCTCTCACATACACAGAAATCATGATCCAATACTTCCTTTACTCTTTGTAATCAGAATATAATAAAGATAATTTTTCAACAAATTTTAATAAAAAAAAATAAATAAATAAAAGTGCGATAATTTTTTTCCATATGTGGCATTAAAATAATTTTTTTTTTCTAAAACTAGTTTGGCATTTATTATTTATTTAAGAGGACACTGGATATTCAAAACACTTTTTTACATTTTTTACTCAATTATACGGAAAATTTTGAACACAAAATAATTCATACATTTCTAAGTAAATTAAACAATTTTATTAAAAAAGAGTTTAAATTATAAATAAAAATATGTTAATTAATTACTCTAATTAAAAATGCTCCATGCGCATTAAATTTGGCTTTAGAAACCTGGTGTTTTGTTAAATGGTAGATTTATAATATTGTAACAAAAGTTTGTATGCGTTTTAAAATTATACTAATATATTGAGAAAAAATAATAAAAACCTTCCAATATTTGAACATTTTCTGAAGATTTCACGGAAAAAAGTTATATAACTTCCAAATTTTCATTTTATATACACTAATGCATACATATTAATACTAAGATTTGAAATATGGCATATTGCAAACAATAATCCTTAATGATATGAAAACTGGATAAACAATAAGACGCATGGAATATGTTGAATATAATAAGAAAATTTTCATTGTTTGAAAACACGATTTACAGTCGTTTTAAAAGTTTAAGACCAGCAGACGAATTTTGGCATTTTAACAGGAAGCATCATTAACGCCGAATATTATACCATCTTATGTGTCGATTATGTCCGACTCGTTCGCTTGCTATAATTTACTTCACCCGTCTCATTCTTCGTCGGTTAAACAACCGACGAATGTAGATGTAACCGTAGATATTGCTGTTTTTAACACTTTCCAACAAAGTTGAAAAGTGTTTATGACTTCGGTTTGTCTGTCCGTCTGTCCGCGCTCCAACTCCCGTAAATATACTCGGACTGTTCTGAAATTTTTGGATGTTAGTGACCTCTACCATAGCACGTTCCCTATTTCAGATGAAGTTTCTAGCATGTTTAGTTCATTTACAGGGGCAGCCAAAAGTTTTCCATTACATTACGGCCTATGGGAAAAAATCTTTTAAAATGATTTTTATTGATGTTACATGCTTTCAAACATACAAAAATTGATATGCATTGATCAAGTGCACTAAAGTAAGCATTCTGTAGAATATGCGGTGCAAATAATACTTATTATTCATTTACAGGGCCACGCAAAATAATTCCATTAGATAATGACATAGGGGTGGAGGAAATTGTTTGCGGCGTATTTTAATTATGTTAAAATATTTCATATATAATGAAATTGATATATGTCGCTGAGGTTTACTATTACTTATTTCATGTATAATACAAAGTGCATAGTATTTACAGGGACACAGAAAAGATTTCAGATGCTATATTGTATCCGAAGTACTATACAGTAGCGATGATTGCTGGAAATGCACTTTTAATTCTGTTATGTGCTTTAATGTTTGGCTATATTTATGCATAGCATATGGTGTGTATAAATGCTGTAATTAATATACCGGGCTATACAAAGGAATTCGTAATAGTTACTGGGATGATTTCAAATTGCTTAAAGATGGTTTTTAAATGAGTTATGCATTTTTAAGCTGATCTGCATTTAGTTTACTAAGAAATGTTTGTAGAACATAGATAAAATGATATACAGTTTCACGCAAAGAATTAGATACATGGCCGCCTATAAATGATAATTTCTGGAAGTGTGATTTCAGTAATTTTAAGAGTGTTTTACTTTGAATTAAACTTTAGCTAAATAAGTGGCGTGTAATAAAGGTAGTATGTTAACTACATGGTTGTACAAAAGTATACAAATATGTTTCCATGTATTATAATAAATTGCTGAAAGGGAAATTTTAACCTGTTATGCGTTTTCTTGTTAAACAAAATTTCCACATTTATATAGTATATATATCAACCTACAGATCAAATACAGGGCTGTTCAGAAGAATTGGAATACATATTTGGCTATGGACGGTAACTGCTAAAATCCATTTTTCAAATGTTTTATGCATTTTCTAAAATGTTTACCTAGTTCTCTTATATACCATATTTCCTTAAATAACGAAGTTCTGTTAAAGCATTCAGGAAGTGTTGGAAAGTGTTCCATAATCTATGCTTAACGCATGATTTTTCTTACTTGTGTAATCTTTGTAATGTACAAAAAAACGCCACTTTTGGTTGCAAAAATGGCAGAAATAGTTGCCCTATATAAATATGGCTTTTCTGAACGTGAAATAGCTAAGAGGGTATATGTGAACAAGATTGCTGTTCATTAAGCTGTCAGTAATTTTAACATTTTGGGAAAGTATACTGACTTGTAAAGAAGCGGTCGGCCATGAAAAACTAGTGCTCGTGATGGTCATGTGATCCGAAGGATGGTAATGCGATGTCCAACAGCCTCCTGCAAGAAGGGTAAGCGTACTCTGACTGCAAAGGGTACCGACCTCAGTTTGAGCACTATTTCAAGACGTTTGACCAAAGATTTTGATTTATTATACTACAAAACTGCTAGGAAATCACATGGTCATCAAGAGCACTAGTTTTTCTTGGCCGACCACTTCTCTTCAGGTCAGTGTACTTTCCCAAAAAATTAAATTTACTGACAGATTGATGAACAGCAGTCTTGCTCAGATGTACCCTCTTAGCTATTTAACGTTCAGAAAAGCAAACTTTATGTAGGACAACGATTTATGCTTTTTTTGCAACTGAAAGTGACGGTTTTTTACCCATTACAAATATTAAAAAACAGCACCGTCTACGGTTAAATCCACAAAACAACTGGCGAGGAATGAGACGGAGGTAGTCATTTATAGCAGGCGAACGAATCTGACGCAATCGACACATAAGATGGCATTATATTCTGCGTCCATGGTGATTTCTGTTAAAATTCTAAAATTCGGCTGCTGGTCTTAAACTTTTGCACACGACTTAAAAGATTCAATTTTAGTGCAACTCAATTACGGTGTACAATTTTGAAATGCTTGTAACTTCCCTAGGAATCTCCGTAATTACTTGCAGGTTTTTGCAAATGATGCAGTTAAAATTGAAGTATATTAAAAAAAAAAAAAAAAAGAAAGAAAAGAAAAAGAAAAAGGAAAAGGAAAAACGAATTTTTAGCCGATATTTTGCCAAACTGAAGGTCCACGGCCCCTTTAAGAATGTTATTCTCTTTGATCTTAATATTTTACTTCGGTTGAAAGAAGATATCTTCAGATGTAAAAGTATTAATTTCAGATCGTTTCCGAAAATATGGAATGCGTTTTGATAAATGAATAATACGCACATAAAATAAAAAAGCACGATGAAAATATATTAAAAGATTAATATAGAAAATCTATATGATAGAATTGGTCATTAATGATAAATAACCGCTCTTAAAAGGTGCAGGTAATTACAGTTTTAAACCAATTTATATCAACGAGAAACGATAAATTAATTATTCAAGTGAGGAAAACATCATAAAATTTCTAAGATTTAGATGATAATTTAATTATGAATTCATTTTTATCAGGATTACAGTGAGAGTAAATTATCTCGATAATTACAAAAAGATCTTTGAATAAATGATACAAGAGAGTAAATAACATTAAATCGATAATTCCATCCGAATTCCCTGCAATTATCCCTCCAAATAACGTTAAATCAATAATTTTGACCAAAGTATTGTTTTATGGAATTGAAGCATCCCTACCACCTGAATGATCCTTGAGATAGTTATTATTGATACCGAATGAAACATCAGGAGAAAAACGATGACAGACAAATATAGATGATTTTTATTAAAAAAATTAAGAGCATGGAATTTCATCGTTCTTCCCTATCTACAGTAAACCTTCTATTGTGTTTTTCCAAAAGACTTTCATCGTCCTTTACCCTTTATACGTATTTTAATCTATTTTGTTTTCTAAGAATTACCTTCATATCTGTTTCGAATCAAGGTTACAAAACGCCGTACACAGTAATAAATACTGTGATAAAAATTTCGAAAAATGTCAACTATCAGCATCCCCCCTCCCTCAACCACTGAATATATTTCTTGATATAAAAAAATTTCTAATTGAAAAATTTTTTAAATTCTACAAATAGTTTTTTCTTTTCCCATCGTAATTTAGAATTAGGAAATATACGGTATTTCTCATCAATAACATATGAGGGCCCCAGAAGCCAAGGGATACAAGTGACAACATTTGGATTTGGAGTAAATTGAGTTGTTGGAACATCAGTAGTAATTGACTGAATTAAAATATGGAACTGTTGCCTATTTCACAGCGGTCTTTGAACGCTTATTTCAGTAAGTGTTAAAGAAAATTTGAGTACATTTTTTTTAAGTTAAGTAAAGGTTAAAGAGTTGTTAAGTACTTTAAAGAGCGTAAGTAGTTGACCTCTGGAACTCAGCACATAATTAGGAAATCACTTATATTTCTTTCCTTCCAAACAAAAAGCCTTATTTCCTGATAGTCCGTGCACTTAGCTCATTTTTTTCAATTTTGTTAGTTATACCCCTTGGCTTCTGGGGTCGTCATATAACCCGTAAGGCATGGTGACGTCACGGCGACGTCGTTGTGAAGTCACACTGTGATTTTGTGACCGTCGATGTGACGTCACGTGACGTGGATGTGACGTCATAGTGACTAAAATGCGAGGTCGTTATGGCCGTTTTAGAGGTCATTTGTGACGTCACATTGTGACCACTCTGTGAAGTCACGGTGTGACAAATTTGTGAAAAGTGTGTTATTTGTGACTATTTTGGCATTAACTTTGTGACGAACTTGTGATGAAAGTGACAATGCTTTGAAGTCACACTGTGACCAATTTGTGAAATATGTGTCATTTGTGACGAACTTGTCATAAACTCTGTGATGATTTCAAATTAATTGCTTAAAAGGCGCAAAGGCGAGCTAGTGAAAAAGATTCCATGCTGGAACTGGAACCCGGGCCATCAGTATAGCGCACTGACATTCTACCGACTGAACCACATGGAACGATACCCAGCCTGGAAAATTTCTCACTATTACATGTTGGAAAGGCTACAAACGCAGCACAAGATGGAATATATATCGTGAGCCACCGACATGGGGCAAACACGAACCTTAATTAAATCCAGCATCGATTGAAACTATATTAATAATTGGAAATTTTTCCAGAGAGAAACATTCGCCTTGCATACAGTATTTCAAATGAAAATCAAATTTCAAATTAAAATTGCCTTTTAAGCTATTAATTTAAGCTATTAATATGACTAAACACTGAGTATTCTTTCTACGTGCGCATTAAAAGATACAGACTTAACTGTAATAGAAAATTTTAGTTTGAAACCACAGAAGGGTTTCGAATATCACTGCTCGACAAAAAAAGAATAAATAAATAAATAAATAAAATAAAATAAAACAACTTCCTCCCTGCAAACTAAATATATAAAGTGTGCAGATTTAATATTCCTAATTCTAAACATGTTATCCAAATTGCTCCAATACGTACCATTTTTCCGAGAAACACTTTTATAATAATAGCAATCAGTGAAGGATTAAATTGCAATGGTAGATAAAATTGAAATCATAAAAAAGTATACTTTCATTGTCTTAAATAACAAATTGATAAAATATAGCATGAAAATCTAGTTTGTTCTTACTTCTACCGTGCATTTTCCTTTTTCTGCCCTCCCCCCTCTTTACTATTTCCTATCCACTAATATATTTTCATTCCTTATGTCGCTGTAACTCGGGCATGTAATATCTCTGTTCATTTTCAAAGATTTTTTATGTTCATATTTTTGTCACACTGTGACTTACAATAAGGTGATTTTTTTCGTAACATATGTGACGTGACGTACGTTACATGCAGTGTCATAACAGTGACGTCACAATTTTTTTTAATTGCCAGAAAATATAATTTTACATAAATAACATGTTTTGAATGTTTTTTGTAATTTTTTTAAGTTTTCTAAGAAGTTCACATCTCACTCACAATGTGACATCACTGAGTGGTGACATTTTGGTCACAGATGTGACGCGACCACAGTGACTCAGAGTGACGTCACAACGACGTCATCGTGACCATGCATGCTATGAGGGAATATATACGGCAAAGCAAAATATCCATGACTAACGCTGTCGTCTTATACACAGTGGCAATATCTGACCAATAAATTTCGCTTTAATTGTAAATTTTTTAACTTCATAATATCGCAGAATTTTAGTTTTTTTCCGTCAAATAGGAAAAAAAAAATTCTTTCAAATGTAGTTTGTTTGAATTGTATCTTAATTTACTGATTCTTTGTAGTTTTAAGATAATTTTTAAGCATGATTTTTTAAAGATCTTTTTGTCGCGTGTTGCTCGATTACAATAGATTTACTTGTTTGTACTTAAAACAATGTAAATCGTTCAGTATTTTTTTCGCCTAATATTCTATAACGAAATTAAAACTTTATCAATAAATGAGTAAAATTATAAAACAGAATAAATAAAACACAAATTTAACAGACATGTAATTGAACTGTTGGCATGTAATAGAACGCTTAAACCATAGAAACTATGAGAATAAAAAATGCTGGTATAAGTAGTGAAATTTTTGGAGATTTAGTGAGCAGTCTTAAAAATATATATATTAAATGTAAAAAATCTATTAGAGTTTATATATATATATAAATAAAATCACCTATGTTCTGTAACCCGGAATCCTTTGGTCTCTATAAAATGAAAATTTTCGTGTAGAGTGAAAAATAGTTATTAAATTATATCTCTGTAATCCTTAGCTTTTGAGAAAAACTACGAAAGGTAACATTTGGCGTCATAATCATGTTCGGGAAAATTAAGCTTCATATGAAACATGAATATTATACATTATGCTTAGAATAATAGAAACTCAATATAGTATCGGCATATACTTAAACACGCTTGTGCAATTGGAATCGATAAAAAAAAAAAAAAAAAAAAAAAAAAACGATCTAGCGCAGCCGGTCTTCTCATAGAGCTATAGAGTTGTACGAATATACCTTCGGAAGACCTAATTAAGTTCTATAAGCTATGCAGTAAATCTGTTCGACAGTGCGGCGCAATTAAATGAGTTAGTTAAGAAGGATTTTCATTACTAACTATTTTAAAACAAAAATTTTAAATAATATTAGATGTTGAAGATGATTTACGGGACTATCTGCGATAACTAATACCACACATCGAATGTCTATGCAGTTGTAAATAAGCCAACTGTCACATTAGAGAAGTTGCTACTTCTAAGCTTTACATGAAATACAATGTAAGAGTAATCGTTACTTAAAAGACTTTTTTTTTTTTTTTGCTAGAATTTTTCTGTTTATGACTTTTGTAAAGAAAAATAATTCTTAAAAAATATGCGAAACGTAAATATTTGAGCAAGAGGGGGTCAAGAGGCTGTCAAGTGATATATCACATGAGGGGGTCGGGAAAATTTTAAAAAGTGCTCCCTGGGGTGGAAAAATTTTAAATTCTGATTCTTAGGTGCATTCGGACTTGCCTTGGACTAGCCTCATACAAATTTTCAGAATTGTACGTGAGATAGATTTTCCTAGCCATTGAACACACAGAGACTAACTTTATTTTATTATTATAGATTGTAAATTTATTATCAATTCTAATTTCTTGGAAATTCTATTATATGGAAAATATTTCTTTCTTAATGGCTCCTTATTTTTTATTTATTTTACATTATAGCATTTAAGTTATAAACCAGTTATCAAACACAAACAACCCTAAAGTATCCATAGCTAAAATTGAAATTGATGCATAGTGATTCATATATGTATCACACACAGTTTTTTTTTTTCTAAAAAGGGTAACAAAATTCTAAAATAATATTTTTAAATATTTTTTTAACATTTTCTAGTTTTAATTATCTGTATAAAAAAATATTGAAGTGTAGGTTTAAATTGTGCTCAAATACGGCCCCGAATCTATTTAAAGGTCACTTCTATTTCTCAATTTATTAATTTCCTTCGCAATAAAATTAGTTTATCTGATTATCAGTGCTTTATGTATTTTCAGAACATTTGTATTGCAAGTCTCTTTTGAAAATAGATATATTAATTTTGCGTTTGAAAGATTGATTCTGAAATAAAGTAATAGATATTTGCTACAATGAGACATTATTAGGTTGCAGTATTATTTTATTTTACATCGTCAAACAAAAAATATTCAGTAGAATTTTGAAATTTTGATCAAAATTAGAAAAATAAGAAGATATTTAATTTATAAATTTGGCGTTTATCATATAGATTTGTAAAAAGAAAAAAAAAAAAAAAAAAAAAAAAAAAAAAGACATTTCGAATACATTTCGAAAGGTATAACTACAAAATGGCGTAAAACAAAATACGCCAATAGGTCAAAAGTTTCTTTAAAAGTTTCCTATGGCATTAATTTTTTTTAAATCAAAACCATAGAAAATGAATCTGGATAGTTAAAGAAAAATTAGTTTAAAAAAAAAAATCTAACATATTTTAGTATATTTGCCTGTTTGCATTAAATCATCCTTGACATATTTTCTATGAAATAATCTAATTTTTTATCCTTATCATTTTAAACATACATTCTTTAAACATATATTTCATGGTATGTATCATGCATGTAAGTAAATAAAATTCAATTTTCTCTACTGATGAATTTAATTGTTTATTTAGCTTATTTATTTTATTAGTATTAAGAAATAACTTTCATTTGTAACAGCTTAACAAACTTGGACCCTTGTGTCATAAAAAGTACAATGCGCGCCTGCTTTTAAGAAGACATATAGAGTGCTTGCTAAAAAAGGCTATATCCAATGGCATTTATTAAAATTTAAAACCTCAATGAAATAAAAGGAATAAAAACAAGAATAATGTAATAAAAGGAAGTATATTTAAGTACCTTAAAGAATATTAAAATGAAAGAAAGTCTCTTGTGAGCATAAGCAGAAATAAGTGGAAATAAAAAATAAGTACGAAGTATTTCATTTTTAATATTCTTCCATAATAAAATTTTAATAGTGATGCTGATTGAAAAAAGCATTTTTTTTCACCCTCAATTCTTTATTCCGTGAATTTATTATAATTGAGCAATAAAAAACTGTATTAAAGCAGTTATGATACTTTCTCCTTTCTTAAAAAAGATTCTTTTATATAAATTTTGGATGTGACATTTTAAAAGAGTTTTAGAAAAATATATAATTGTTTTAAGTAAAAAATGGGTATTCAAAACTACGAAAAAAGTATACAGTTTCATAAATGTTATGAACAGTCTTCTTAAATCATTAAATCTCCCAAGATAATTATTTCCATTAGAGGATTTTTTGCTAAATTCAAATCAAAGAAAACCATTTTTATAGTTCCAATTTATTAGTTTATAAAAATAAAACGTAAAATTGAAGTCCGAATAAGCGATTATAGTGCTACAAGTTTAATTTAATTTTCTAAAACATTTAGAAAAAACACTAGGGTGGTACTGATACTCTAAAATATCGTTAAAAAATAAAGTGAGATTTATTTTCATTTAGTATATGCTGTTTCCTGTAATAGTTTTGATTTAATTTTCAATTTTTTTAGTAGGTGCGGAGTGAAAGTTTGTAGATCAAAAGTTGTTTTTCAGACAGCAGTTTTGAAAGTATGATAATAATTTTCGTGCAGCCCTGTATAAAAACTTATAGAATTTATACACACCGCGTAATGTAGGAAAAATTAATTATGTTTAAAAATGCATACCATAGCTGAAAATGCACTTCCAGTAATTATTAATTACAGTCAGCTTTCTTCCTAACTATTTTTATATGGCTCTGTAAATGCCGCGTAAATGTACATACACTAAAATCAACGACAATCTCGTTGCACTATATATCAGTTATCCAATTTAATGTCTTTGTTTTTGAAGTATCATAACATCATTAAAATGCACCGTAAACAATTTTTCCGATGGATCATAATGCAATGAAATTACTTTGTGTATTCCTGTAAATGAGCTATAAATGCTATTTCAACCGTAAAGCTAGTTGAAGCTACTTGATGTTATTTATACTCATGAGAGACTAGTCAACCCCACGGATTCTTACCAATCTAATTATTTTTGAAATACCGTAACATCAATAAAATGCGTCTCAAATAATTTTTTTCCATAGACACTAATAGAATGGAATTATTTTGTGCGTCTTTGTAAAGGAACTATAAAGGTTAGAAACTTCTTTTTAATACCGATAATAAATTTCAAATAATATATAAAAATACATGGTAATCTTAGTATATTTGGGGAAAATAAAAAACGGCGAGGTGGCCCGGGGGCTAGATAGACAAATCGAACTCATAAACACTTGTCATCTTTGTTGAAAATTGTTAACACGTATTTTGAAAAGTGATAATCTTTTTATGAAAAATTTTGACATTTATGAATCTTCTGTAAATTCTAATTAAAGGGATGTACGGATTCGTCTATTTTTCGATTTATGAATTATAATATGATGGATAATAAATAATCACTAGCTTCTTCACTAAGAGCGCCAAGTACATTTTTTTTACTCTTTTGACACCACTATTTTTATATCGCAATCTATGCTTTATTTACTCGCTTAAATGAAGTCAAGTCAAGGATCTGACTTCATTTAAGCGAGTAAATAAAGCATAGATTGCGATATAAAAATAGTGGTGTCAAAAGAGTAAAAAAAATGTACTTGGCGCTCTTAGTGAAGAAGCTAGTGATTATTTATTATCCATCATATTATAATTCATAAATCGAAAAATAGACGAATCCGTACATCCCTTTAATTAGAATTTGCAGAAGATTCATAAATGTCAAAAATTTTCATAAAAAGATTATCACTTTTCAAAATACGTGTTAACAATTTTCAACAAACATGACAAGTGTTTATGAGTTCGATAAAAGATTCCAATAGCAACTTCTCTCAGCCAGTTAAATTCCTTCCTTCTAAGCTAAGCTCCTCCTCTTTTCCCCTGCAATAATAAATAGACCCGCTTTCTGAGCGGATCGCCATTATTCCCACAGACTCAGCTGTGGACGGTGCTCCCAATCCGTGGTGAATCGATGTCTCAAAGGGCCTTTTTCAAGGCCAAATGACTGCGAACATCTGTGCAGCCATGGTAGACTGGACCCGCGATGAAGCGTGGGCTAGGCGCGGGAGTTACTATCCATTGAGTATTTTAATTATCTTATGTATTTTAAATTTTTAACTGTTAGTAACTTTTTAATTTAATTCTTTTTACTTTTCATTTTGAGCTCAGGAATTACTTGTTTGTTCCCCCCCCCCCCCATTTTTAAGCATTTTTTCCCAGTACTGCCAAGATTCAGTTCCTGTTAGGCTTCCATTGTGTTACTGTCGGGGATGTGGGGCAGTGGCCCCAGGCTCCTCGGAAAACCGTCAGAAGTAGTAGTCAAGGATCTTATACTATTATACTTTTGTTTTAATTCGTGGATTTTGTGTTCCTTATATGGCACTTGTCATCCTGCTTGTACCGGTTGTCGTGAAGGGCTTAAAGGTAGTGTAATCAAATTTTCGAATAAAATTACCTTTGGTTATGTTTCATATAAGGCCGAATTATTGAACAAGGCTTTTGAAATGTACTTTTGAATAAATTAAAAAAAAGGAATTAAATAATTTTGGGTTGGTTTGTTTTGGTGTGTCTGGCAAGTTACGCTTATTTTTTGCGCACAAGTCAGCTCCATTTAAAGTAGAATCCAATGCATTACAAACGTCCTTACCTGTGTGGGGTATTGAATACGACACCGTTTGTCATGTAGCCAATTCTCAAACCACTAGACAAGCTGGTAGGTGAAATTCTTTTATAAATATAATGAACTTAACATTTTCCCTCTAAACTTCGCTAGTAAATGCGGCTTGCATATTTGCTAAGTCTCCAGAGTTTTTAGTCTATTATCTCGCAATAAAAATATTAGTTTTATTTACGAAAAAAAAATTATGATCAAATAAAACAAAGATTACTTTTTTGAATTTACTGTTACTCAAAATATCAGTTTCTATGATAAAAATTGATGTCGAGTTTCACTCGGCCAAGCAGTGAAAGGATTTAATAATCTTAATAATACAGTTATTTTCAACATATAATAAAAACATAACATGATATTACATATCCTCATTTCGATTTTTCCTCAAGAATGACATATCATACAGAAGAAAACATGTTATATCAAAATCTTTTATTGAAAACTTTTCTTGATACATTTAGATTCAGTATGGAATTTATGTTATATTCCTATTATTTTTTCATACCAAATGACATAAAGGAAAATGTATTATCACAGTTATATCTTTCTATTCATAAATTATTCAGTTGTAAAAAAAAAATTCTTTTGTTATGGTGCAATAGCTCAGAAGAATTTTTATTTCCAGTGTCGTAGAGAAAATGATTTTTTTTTCAATCTTTCTCAGAAAAATTAGCAAATTCGTCTTTCCATTTTAAAAAGAAAACATTTTTGATACATAATATAAATTTTGACGATTCAATTAAAGTAAAAGAATAATTTATCTTATGCTTGTCTTATTTTCATTTGAGAAATAGGAAATGATAAGAAATTGTGAAAAGCTTGAATTTTTTAATGTTAGTTCAACTATCTTACATCATATTAGTAAACGTTCAGTTTAAATAAAAAATTATGAAAAGAAATTGTAAGTTCTAATCAAAAGTGTTTTAAACACACTGATATATTTCTTACTCAGAAAATACGGGAAAGCACGAAAACATTATTTATTTATTTATGCCTAAGTGGAGCAAGATCACCAAATTGCTATGATCTGGTGTAGACCTTATTTACTCCACCCAGTAAGTACCTCGACATGTGGGGATTTACTACAGAAACTTCCAGACTTGGGATAGAAGGCACATTCCAACGAGGAAATAAAAAAAATGAAATAAAAAGTAAAAATAAACTAGAAAAGAGGAATTCTGCTTTTTCAGAATTTAGTGTCGCCCCCGATGAAAAAAAAATCCCTGCCGGCCCGGCCTACAGGCAGAGGTAGATTTCGTAGTTAAGTATACTAATTTCACCAACAAAAACTAAATCATTATTAGATATAAATCCACTTTAACAGTTTTATCTGTCTGCTTTTGACGAGTTTTTATTTCCTTTTTATAAAATAGCTGGTTTTATCAGAATCATGTTAAGGCGATATTAAAAAAATATTTTTCCATACTCAACAACTCGAAATTTTCTGTCACATTTTCAGATTAATTTTTAATAATAAAAAAAAAATATGAAACATGCTGACGTGATTTTTGAAAAGATTTATAAGCGACCTGTGTTTTTATTTTTCTTTCAATTAATTAAAACTTGATTAATAAACAATTATTTTCTCAGTAGGGCAATACTTTTCGTTTCTAACACAATCGCTTCGGGAAATTCTGTTCAAAATGCCCACTTTGACATCATTTTTTGAAATATATTCTGCCTCTATCAAAAAGTCGATCATTACTGTACATTATATAGTTTCTGAATACGAGAATCTAGCAATTGGATGCGTTTGAGAGCAAAAATGAATTTAAATATGAGTAAGGAAATAGACAGTTTGGATTTGAATGCACCCTTAATAAGATGAATTTTTTTCTTCAACCGCTATGTATTTTTAATTTGTTTTCGTTTTAAGAATTGGCCTTATGAAAAACTTGTCTATATAAATGTTGAAGACAATATTAAGAAGATATATGATAAATTCATGGAGATTTTATTTCTTGTGAATTGACGGAGTTATGAAAATTTTTCTTCTTCAACTCCGCCCCCCCCTTTTTTTTTTCCTTGCGGTACGAATTAGTCCTATCAAAAACTTGTGAATATAAAAGTTGTAGATAATATTAAGGAGATGTATACTAAAATTATTGGATTTGATATCTTGAGAATTGACGAAGTAAGGAATTTTTTTCTCCCCAAAACCCTATTTTTTGCGCCCCTTGAGCCTATTTTAAATTTTATCAAAAATCTGTGATGCATGAATTTTTGGCGCTATTTTTAGATGTAATAAAAACTTTAAACTGATTTGATATGTACAAAAATTAAGAAGTTATGGGTTTTTTTTTCGGTTTTCACAAAACCCCTCCCTATTTCCATCCCCCTTGTCCGCTTTTGCTCATTAACGAACTTGACCGAGATTTTATGTCCCTTGATTTTATGTATCAGTTTGGAAGAGATTTATGCAGAATTGCGGAAGTTATCGTGTCCAGAAGAAAGTGATAACACAATTGCTTCGGGAAATTCCGTTCAAAATGCCCACTTTGACATACTTTTTTGAAATATATTCTGCCTCTATCAAAAAATCGATCATTGCGGTACATTAAATAGTTTCTGAATAAGCGAATCTACCAATTAAATGCATTTGAGAGCAAAAATGAATTTAAAAATGGGTCAGAAAATAAGCAGTTTGGATTTGAGTGCATCCTTAATGCAATGATTTTTCCAACAGAATCCGCTTCGGGAAATTCGGTTCAAAATGCCCACTTTAACAGCATTTTTTAAAATATATTCTGCCTCTATCAAAAAATCGACCATTACGGTACATTATATAGTTTCTGAGTAAGAAAACGTACCCATTGGAAGCCTTTGAGAGCAAAAATGAATTGTAAAATGAGTCAGAAAATACGCAGTTTGGATTTGAATACACCCTTACTTAGATGATTTTTTTCTTCAACCGCTATGTATTTTTAATTTGTTTTTGCTGTAAGAATTGGTCCTATACAAAACTTGTCTATATAGATGTTGTAGACAATATTAAGAAGATATATGATAAATTCATGGGGAAATCTTTTGAATTGACGGAGTTATGGATTTTTTACTTCTTCAAACCCCCTTTTTGTTTTCGTTTTTAATTTTTTTGCGGTACAAATGTGTCCTATCAAAAACTTGTGAATATAAAAGTTGTAGATAATATTAAGGAGATTTATAATAAAATTAATTGGAATTGATATCTTGAGAATTGACGAGGTAATGAATGTTTTTCTCCCCAAAACCTTATTTTTGCGCCCTTTGAGCCCATTTTTAACTTTATCAAAAATCTGTGATACATAAAACTTTGGCCCTATTTTTAGAAGTAATAAAATATTTAATGTGATTCGATATGTACAAAAATTTAGAAGTTATGGGGAGTTTTCGGTTTTCACAAAACCCCTCCCTATTTCCATCCCCTTGGTCCGATTTTGCCCATTAACGAACTTGACCGAGATTTTATGCCTTTTGATTTTATGTATCAGTTTGGAAGAGACTGGTGCAGAATTGCGAAAGTTATCGTGTCCAGAAGAAAGTGATATATATATATATATATATAGATAGATACATAGATAGATAGATAGATAAAGTTTTTTACTGAGGGTGGTTTTGGGTTCTAGGAGTCATGATCGGTGTAGATCTGCAAAATTTTTTCAGAAATTCCAACGTAGGAACGATCCCAATAGGTAGTATTTCATACGAAATCTACCTAAAAAATATATGTATATATAAATAGTACAAAACATATTTCAATTTTAAGACTTACGCTTCTATATGCTTCTATTTTATGTAAAATGACGTCATTCGTATCCGCTTAAGAATTCCAAATTTACAACCCACTCTTAGACATCTACAGTAGGGTGGAGTGGAAAAAACGAAAATCGGAAAATCAAAATGCAATACCACGCAAAAGTTGTGTATGGTCCTCAGTAATAAAACTCTGCAGTTTTTTCGAAATCAAATTTTATCTTCTGGTGCCCCCGGGAACCCCAGTTTTCGCCAAACTCATCAAAATCTCCTTGTAGAAGTTATCAATAAAAATTAAGATAAGGCTGGAAAACAGAAATGTCCTAACGCGGAAAACGTGTGTATGCTACGTAGTAATAATCCTGCACAGTTTTTTCTAAATGAAGTTTTATCTTCCGGTGACCTGGATCCCCCAATTTTTGTTAAATTCGTCAAAAATGCCTTGTACATTACAGTAAAGCATGCATGCATAGGATGTCACTATCGCAAAATAATACACAAATGCAGCAAAAAGAGGCCATCATTAAAGAAACTCGACAAAAAACAGCTATCTAATGATTCATCGTCCTTCATTTGTTTGTAACATTAATATAGTTATTTAAAATTAAATATAGTTTATAATAGCTCCATGTTTCAACAAAATTATTCATTTATAATTTTTTCAAAATAGCACGTATTTTAATTT
Organism: Maratus speciosus; assembly: GCA_963932465.1. Taxonomy (NCBI): domain Eukaryota; kingdom Metazoa; phylum Arthropoda; class Arachnida; order Araneae; family Salticidae; genus Maratus; species Maratus speciosus. The sequence continues at coordinate 437,931,978 of OZ010788.1, forward strand.
CTTTCGTTTGTTATGAGAAAATGGCTACAAAAAGGTATAATTGCTATTTTAAAACTATTTTTCCTTTACTTTCTACAGAAATGGAGTACTTGAGTTGCCAAAATTAAACAAATGGTTCTAAAAACTGCAAAAAAATTAATATTTCCAAAACAAATTGAGATGCAATTTTCAAATAAATTGCATTTAAAAGTACTTTTTTTTCCAACACGACGGTAAAAATATTTAAAAGGTGCGATGCTTAGAAGTTTAAAAAATTGCTATAGAGTATTTAATCGTAATGCTTTGTTTTCTGTAAGGTAACTTTATTTTTTGGAGACGACACAAAATAAGTTGGGAGAAAGAAATAGCATACCGTACCGGGGGCTAATACATTAACACATATAAACATATTATAAACTAACCGCTGGAATATAAAGTTCCTATGCGACAGGCAGCAGTGTGTTGATGCTCCAGATAAAAATCCATTCATCAAAGAAGAAAACTTGAGGATAGTATCATGATTCTGGACCACATCGTCCGGATGGTATGTGCACAGGAGACCTATGCCTGCGCAACAAGGGGCGTTAGTACTGCCAGGAGCTCGACAAGAGCTTTAACGCGACAATGGTCGAGTCTCAGGAATGCAGAGGCAGAACAGCCAGAAGTTAAGACTAGGGCTACTAGAGATACTCTAGATAAACTCTAGAGGCTCTTGTTAAGACTGGCCAGGTCCATCAGAAAGCGAAAAATTCTGCCAAATGGTGGAGTAGTCTTAGGCGGGATAAGATGATTTGAGCCAAGTATCTGGGAGGGGAGGGGGGTTACAAAAGGTGCCAGGCCTCTGTGAATGTGGAGAAGAAATAGTAATGATCTGGGGAACCAAAAACCTCACACTCGCAGAGGTCCATGCCAGATGGTTTGAAATATTTTAGTTATGTCCTGAATGGACCATGACAGGAGAGAAAAGCTGATGTGGGAGGGGAGAAAGCTAAGAGATTATAGGAGACTTTGCGGATTAGGGAACAAACAATGCAGTTTTGTTGCTATTTTAAGCTTAACAAACAATGCATTTTAGATAAACACACACACACACTACAATACATAAAAAAGCACACATAAATAACGCCTGCATTCAACATTTAACAGTATACAGGGTGATTCAAAAAAGATGGGAAAAATTTTAAGAGGTGATAGTTACACACCCAAACAAACATTTTGTATCAAAGAATGCATGGTCGAAAACTAAACGTAAAAAAGTTAGAGGGCGCCAAAAGTTATGTTCTTATACAAGGCAAAAAAAACACAATGAACGATTAAGTTAAGTTACGAAAACAAATTTAATGGCATTTGATTTCAATAAGTGCTCAAAACATTGACCGGCAGCTGTTATGCACGCAGTACAACGGCGAAGAACAGATTGGCGAATTTTCTGAAACACACCAGGCACCACTGCGCTCGCCAGATCTTTCATGTCTCGATTTTTTTTGTGGGGACAGCTAAAGGCTCTTGTGTATGAGACTCCCATTGAGTCCGCAGAAGAACTTGTCGCCAAGCTTTCGGCTGCTGTAGGGGAAGATCGCGATATAAATTTTTCCCATCTTTTTTGAATCACCCTGTATATAAATATTATACAGACATACATGCAATAAACCCAACTGGAGTGAAAAATTAGCCGGAGCCAGGAATCGAACCCACAGGGACCACAGCATTCCAGGCTGTCAGTGGTCAGTAGTTAGAGTGACAGCCTGGAATGCTGTGGTCCGGGTTCGATTCCTGGCTTTGGCTAATTTTTCACCCCAGTTGGGTTTATTGTATTTATTATATGTATGTCTGTATAATATTTATATATACTATTAAATGCAGTTTTGAGCCTATTTTAAATCTCTAGTACGCGTTAAATGTAAAAGCCTGAAGCTATTTAGACAATTACACGCATTCACATATATACATACGTCAGAGTACACATGTTTGTGTAATTGGCATAAGAGGGTGCATATATATGTAACCATATTAACATTTTATTGGGTGATAGGAATATACTTACCACTTAATTTTTATTGAAAACTGATAGATTCGCACCGGAATTTCTAGTAAAATATTTTCTTTTTATAACGCACGTGATGTTTGGCTGCCAGTTCGGCCACTTACTTAAATAGACTTTCCTCTCTCTTTTACTTTCATTCTGTCTTTGATTCTCGGCAGTGATGCTGGGAGTTATCAACACCCTCTTTTACAGTAGTGTTATTTCACTACACTTAGAATAACAATTCCTCTTTTTTCTTATGATGTGCAAAACAAATACTCATCGACAGGGCGTCGATTTGTTCTACAAATGGGTAGCCCCTGGAACTGTATGCTGTTCACTGTTCAAGCTGCTTTTTATTTTTCTGCTTATTACAAAACTTTCTTCTCTATGAATTAAATCGACTGCAACAAAATAAAATTACGATCTATTCGCTGTTACCGTATATCTATCTCGGAAATCGGGATAAACATGATAGAAGCAGCACATTAGGTACGATTTACACCTAAACCGTAGTCAAAGTCTACCGTAAACCGTCCACCTAAACCGTAGTCAAAATTTTAAATCTTAAACAATCCTGAAATCTATTATTTTACATTTACTCATAAATAGATATGATCTACTTATATACCGATTTTCATTAAAATCTCTGGCATGTCTGCCACAGATGATTTGTTCATTTTGCATGTAATGACCCAATAAGTATAGTTTCACGTTAAATTTGTGTTTAAAAAATATACCCATTACAGCAGTCACAGGTATGTTTTCTTATATATTTATACGAGGGTAGGCCGATAAGTAATGCACAGATACTTGTAGAGCTCGAACGAAATGACCTTCAGAAACGCGCTCAGTGGCATGTGGAAGTAACATCCCTTCTCTATACGCATGTGCAGATTTGAAGTTGCTGAATTCATCCAGTGTGTTTTGAGAAGCAGAAGTAGAGACGTGTTCTAGTGCTATATCAATGCGAGTTAAACAGCGTGCTGTTATCATTTTTTTTTTACTGAAAATGTGACTCAAGCTGAGATTCATCGTCGTTTAAAGATGACGATGCTGCTGATAAGTCTACTGTAAATCGATAGGCAGTAAAATTTTGTGATTGCGAGCCTAGAAAAGCCATAATAGTTGATGAAAAACGCAGCGGAGGTCCGATCGCTGCCCAAACGATAAACATCGCAAACTCGTCGACAATTTCATTCAAAATAACCGTCGAATTACTGCGAAGTGTATCGCAAACCATATTGAACTATCCAAGGAATGGATAGTCTTCATTATTGAACAATTGCGATTCCGTAAAATCCGCAACTGCAGAGGTTCTGCGAAACCTAAAGTTTGAAGCAATTCGACACACTCCGTACTTCCCCGATCTTGAGCTTTCCGATTTTTATTTTTTTCTGTGAAGTCCTGGATTCGATTAAAAGTTGGCAGAAATTTTCAGTGACGGAATAAAAAAACTTGTTACACGTTGGGAGAAATTTGTTAGCCTTAACGGTGACTATGTTAAAAAATAAACATGTGATTTTGAAGCATAAGAATTGTATTTTAATGTACTTTTCGTCCGATCTTGCTATTTGTTTATATTCGTGTTCTACAAGCATGTGTGCATTTCTTTTCAGCCTACCCTCGTATATATATATATATATATATATATATATATATATGTGTGTGTGTGTGTGTGTGTGTGTGTATATTATTATATATATATTATTATATATATTATATTTAGTTCATTAATTTGAGAAAAGCGACAACTATTTTCATAACAGTGGTGTCTAGATATAGTAAAGTAGCTATGTACTATGCGATAAAATTACTTACAGTGCCACCTAGTAACAAACTGCAGAGATAGCTTTCTTATATCGAAAACAATATGAGATATAGGAAAAATCACATTGTAGAGCATTTTCAATGTGGTCCTGAATTATGTCTTAGATTTTAAAAAAAACTTTATTAGGATCCCAGAAATGTAGTCTTACATCCAATCACCAGCGAGTATACGAGACTAATTGTATGCATAAATCTGATATTATACGCATATTTACTAATAAAAGTAACATATGCAAGTAAGGTATACTTTTTTTAGTAAAATAAATAAAGCTAAATATACTCAATATGTCTACCATCGGGACACATGCAGAAGGCATGATGCATCGCTGACGATGGTGAACACAATAAGTATGCTTAACTTAATTTTTATTATTATTAAATTAACTATACCTTTATTATATGTTTTCGCTTTATTAATAAATGCGCATTTGACTTATGATGCTACATTTCTGAGTTCAACTAGTGGCTTACTTAAACTGGTGATTGGATGCGAAAAAATACATTTCAAGATTTTACAAAGGGTTACTTTAACATATAAGATATCATTTTGTGCCAAATCACGAATGCTCTACATTGTAGTTTGGAATTGAGTTTTTACCATATCGCGTACCGTTTCTGATATCCAAGGTAGACAGTTTTTACTCCAAGATTACTTTTAGGTGGCAGTGTGAGTAGTCTCATCGCATAATGTATGGAAATATATGTGCGCGTGTGTCTAACACGTCTAATTTTTAACTTTTTGCAATATTTGTTGCATATCAAACAGTCTGAAGTTTTAGTTTTCTTCTACTCGCCGAACTTCATTATTTCAACTTAATCTTACCTTTAAATTGCAAGTAGAACTTTAATAAATATTTATATCATTAAATATAATTTTAAATTGGACAATAATCATGATTATATTAATATTAAAGTCGTCTATTAGATTTTCGAAGGGGTAACACCACTCTGACGCGCTGAATTTTAAATTACTTCTCGAAAACGTCTTTTAATAAGAAGCGATGTGTTGAAAAATCCATTTGCAGTAATTCATTTTGCATATATTAAAATTAAAAAAAAAACCTATTTTGGTTAACTTGTATATTAAACAATGTTGATGGAGGACGTGCTTCGAAGAATGAAGGTCAACGGTACACACGTAAACTCATCCTAAATGTAATAAAAGTATGAGTTTTATTAGTTCAAATGCTAGTAAATTACGTAGCCTCTTTCAAAAGCATAAATTTTTAGCAAAACGAAAGTTTTCAACCATACATTTCGTTGCTTAAAGTTAAACAGCACAATTAAATATCAATATTTCGAAAGATTTACGTATTTTGCTAGAAAAATATGTGACACTTAATTTTCAATAAAATCAAGTTTAGCTATTTAATTAAAGATTAGGGGAGGTAGAATGTCTACTGATTTTGAAAAAAAAATGTTCTAAAAAAATATGCGCTTCAGGCAATTAACCTTTACATATGAGCTCATATATATACTCAAGTCCACTGCTCAACAATTTTCTCGCACATTTAAAGACTCATGTTTAACGTAAAAGCACAAAATTGGCACAGCAACTATGGAAGCGACTTGAAGTCGAAAGACTTTTCTATTTTTTGATAAATAAATTATTTATCGAGTTATAAGCGATTTTAGATCACGTGATAACCAGTTTTTCTCCCTTCGTTGGCTGGTATCTCTCTTTTTGTCCAAAAATTCGGTTCAAAACGTTAACTTTGACAGTATTTCCTGACAGATCTTTTGCGTTTACCAAAAAATGGAAAACGTCTTTCGATCACATAGCTTCTGAATAACAACACCTGCCGATTTCATGCGTTTCCAAATAAAAAGGAATTAAAACTTGTGTCATAAACTTGCCCCTTTGGATTCGAGAACAACCTTAATGTTTTTGTTACTGTTTATTCTTTATGGTGCCTTATGGGGGCTTATGAACCTAGCTTCCGCAAAAGAGTGGGACTAAGTGGAAGAATAAAGGGCTGCGGACGAAGAGGGGCCGCTCGCCGCGGCGGTGCCTCCTATAGCTACAAAATTGTCATTTAACTTTCGATATCGATTTCTAACTAATAAAATATGATTTTCTTGAGTGTAAAAAAAAAAAAAATTAAGCGACAAAAAGTTTTTCGAAATTTTAAACTGGTCAAAGTGGTGTTAGCATATAAGTTTGCTATCATAAAACGTATTCATGTTTAAATCGAATTTTGTTCACTAATAAGAATTGCGCTGAGTATCCTTCTTGAGAAATCACAAATATTGAACTGAGCAAACTGCTAAATATAAATAGAAGGTTTAAAGCCTACAGCTTAAATTTGTTATAATTCGTAGATGTTTAAGAAAACGTTTTGCGATTCATTTAATGTAATAAACGGAATTGGAAAAGGACAAATTTATTAACTTGCATTTTATCTTATTCATTTATTTTGTTTATCAATGAATTTTTCAGAAACATTGAGAAATATGTATTTTTGTTTGTTTGTTTGTTTGAACATTTTGATCATTTGTCTAACTAGTAAAAATCTCTTTATTAACTTTATATATTAATTTTACTTTGTAAGAATTAACAAAGATGAAATATTTTCGCTAACCAGAACATATTAAACTATACATTTTGATTATAGTAGATTTTTAAATATATCTTTAAAAATTTTTGAAGATTTTGGAGAAATTTTGAAGAACGTAAATTATCATTCAGTGATGAAAAATTTCAAGCGAAATTATTTTTTGCGGCAGTTAGAATAGTTGGAAAAATTATTGTACTTTTGTTTGAAAAGAATTGCAGAAATTGAAAATTAAATACATTTCTCTTAACTATAAACGTTATTAATTATAACATCTAATTAAAAGTAATAAAAAAAACGTTCATTGAATGATTTAGCAACACAGATTGAAAATAACTGGTATTGCTGCTAGAATAAAAGTTGAAATAAGTAATTTATGTATCTCATTATTATTTGCTATATTATTACCGCCAAGTTTTGAAAGTAAAGTGCACAAAAGTTACTTTTAATTGTACTGAGTGTACTGAGTAAGCGAAGTTCATTTGCGGTCACTACAGTTGTATCTTTCTGACTCTTCTCCTCCTAAAGCAGTGTTTCTCAATCTATTTTGGTTGACGGCACACTAAAAATATAAGTTATTATTTGCGGCACACCTGAATATAAATAATGTGAAAGTTGTATGATACAAAATAATTATATTTATTTACAAAATTTATTCAATGAAAAGGCTCAGAGTATTTTCTTGAACAAATTAAGTCAAAACGAGGTTCTAAAGTCGCTGGATAATTTTGCACTTCATCGTTAACTTTGAAAAGCCTGATCCGCTTTTTTGACTTGTTTTCTGTCAATGCTGAAAATACCAATTCACAGATTCAGGAAGATGCAAAAGGCAGAAGAATTTTAATAGCTTTCAAGCTGATTACGGAGCACACATTTTTGACAGAAAGCCAAAACTCATCCAAATTTTTTTCGAAGATTGTTGAACGGTAAAACGTATCGTTTCTCAAATCAATAAACTGTTCTTTTTCGGATGTCAAATTTGGTGTCTTGCAAATTATAAATGGGTTCGTTAACTGTACCTATTCGTCAACTGAAAGCGAAGGAAAGTAGTTTTTAAGTGTTAGGCACATGATAAATAGAAAATGTTTAACAAAATTCGTGCCCTTAAGGAATAATTATATAACACAAGTACCGTAGACTTAACGTTAAAAGTCACTAGCTGTTTACTGTTTTTCACATTACATAATGTATCACTATCTATACTAATAAAAGAAAGTTCCGCTCTGTCTGTGTGTGTATGTATCTGTGTATCCGTGATGACTAGAGAAATCTACCACAGGTAGAAGTCTGACCATTTGTATGAAGATAGTCCAAGGCAGGTTCGAATACAACTGAGGCTCAGAAGTTTAAATTTGTGGTAATTAGCCGAAATATTAATTAAAATCTACACAAACAGATCGATTTAAAATAAAAGCATTTCTTTTATCAGAACCACAAGTTCTGCTGGGAGGCTTAATCGACTATCCAATTCAAACGCTCCGTACATAGGAAACATGGAGCCCGTAGAGGCTAGAGCTTTTAGAAGGACAATAAAAATAATGACAGTTTTAAGTAATTGTCTAAGGCAAGCAAAACTAATCAATATATCAATTTAAAATTTTCAGAAAAAATGTAGATTTTTTTTTTTTAAACATCTGAATAACAAACTTTTATTGCTTTTTAATTTTTGCAAAAAACGATAGCGACAGTACAAAAATTCGAAAAAATAACCACACAGGAGTGAGCTTTAAAAAAAAAAAACTGAACTAAAAAGAAATCCATTTTAGCAGATATGCTGACCCCCCCCCCGCCCCATCTAATTTTGCATATGAAAAGAAACCAATTACTAAACGTTGAGAAATGTTAAAAATATAATTTTAAAAGTTTTATTAATTTAATCGTAGATTAATGCTGTATTTTGTGGCAACATTCCCCTTATTTGGGTTAAGGATTTGCCCAGAAGGGTTTCTCCTTTTTATTTACATTTAAAAGTATACTTTCCTAAATATACACTTCAATTAGCACCATTTTTGAATGTTAATGTCGCATTCTTTTCTGGGGTTCGGTGTGCTCGATTTCACCGGGAATTGGTTCATTCAACTTAGATTTAGACTACTACAGTTACCACCACTTTCGAACATTAACGGCGTATTCTTTTCTCGGGTTCTACGAATTTCATTTCAACGGGAATTGATTCATTAAGCTTCAGCTTATTATACCCTTGTAGTTTTTAGTTGCATATTCCACCGCCAAGGGGCATTCATATCGCGGGTTTTACTTGCCCGATTTCAACAGAATTAGTTTCTTTCATCTCATTTTACGATTATATTCAGATTTTCCGGCGCCTGATACTTTAGATTCAACGCTAACATTTTTTACGATTTATATTATATAGGAAATTAAGCAGACCAAAAATCTTTTTAGAGCCCGTTCTTTGTCTTTAAAAAAAATTGCACATTTTTTTTTATGAGTGAAAATATAAGTTTATTTAAAAAAAAATTCTTATCATCAGTAGAGGCTAGTTTTTTCAGGGTATAAAAATTAAAATCTCCCTAAATGCTGTGCTATTTTTTATGAGTTTTTGTTCTTTTTAACGTTGTGGTAAGGAAATCGTATATACGAGGGCTGTTCAATAAAGAATGGTCATAATTTTTTTATTGCGAAACATTATTGTACGCAAATTTACTTTTGTGTTTCATTGTTAGCTTAATGAGTAATGAATATGTGGTAATTTTTTGTTAATTTATTTACAGTAGTACGTCAGTGGTAGCCATGAAAGTTCATATACTTTCAGAATCACCTACAGAAACGATGGATGCAACACGCAATGAGCAATTATGCTCCCGTCTGCTGGAAATTTTGCTTTCGCCAGAAGAAATTGTCAGTCAAAGAGTATGCTATAAGAGATTTATGGAGAGTCTGTTCTTCCCTGTAGCACAGTTAGATAATGCGTTGAGATGTTTAAGACAGTGAAAGACAATCATTTTTAAAGGAAGATGGACCGGAGTTCATCTAACTGAGCATACAGAAGTCAACATAATACTGTCGCAATTATTATCAGAGTAGATCGTCAGATATGAGAACTGCTAAAAATATTGCAGGTAAAATGGCGTGCCACCCATACGCTGGTAACAGAAAAGTTAACATGGGGCGTGTTTGTGTACCTTGAATTCCGATTCTCCTCATACCAGAACAACATGACGTTCGCGTGGAGGTTGATCGAAATTGAACGTGATATTACATGAGCATGAGGTGAATCCCCTAACGTAATAATACACTTCGACTGACGATTTCTTCAGGCAAAAGCAAAATTTTCAGCAGTCAAGAGCATATTTGTTCATTGCATGCTATCTCCATCGTGCTTGTAGGCGATACTGAATGCATCTGAACTTTCATGGCTGCCACTGACGTACTACTAGAAAAAAATGAACAACAAAAAAAATTACCACATATTCATTACACACTACGATAACGATGGAACATAAAAGTAAATTTGTGTGACATAAAGTATGCTAATAAAAAAATTATGATCATTCTTTTTTGAAGTGCTCTTGTAGTTATATGTGCTAAAAAATCGCGCATACTCATTTATAAATCTGAGCGCCAAAATGACATGATTATCTCTGATATTTGTTTTACGTGGGCTTTATGAGAGCTCCGTTGTGGTGATCATATTATTTTTAGGATATTGTGTTTTCGTTTATTTTACCCAAAAGGCCGTCATGATTAGCAGCGTATTAACACGAGTTTATATGAAAGTAGCCCGTTATTTCAGTAACAATTGAAGATTTCGGTTTACTTCTCTGCTGGTCGTAGATTTTATTAGTCTAGAACTATAACAGAGATATTATTGCACATGTACTGTCACTATCGATATTTAATGTTAATTTCAAAATTACAAATAAATGAATGTCTGGTTGGCGACATCAGATGAATGTTTTTTCTCTCAGCTCAATTTTGTGCTGATCTCGCAGCCACTTTTTTAGCATATTACAGTTAGAATTTCGCCAGTAGTTATGTTCTCAAAATGCTCATTTGCGTTTCCAAGGGATTTTTGAAAAGTGTATGCATGAAAGGGATTTGCTGCATTTGCGTTTGTATGCATTTGTAAGAGTACATGCACGCATAGTTACATACACGCAATAACGGGAAAAGTTCACAATTTTCTTCACAGATAAGTTGGCATATTTTAGAGAGTGCAAAATGGTTCACAGTTAACTTTATAATTGTTAACACTTATACAGTTATAATACATTTTTACCAGTATTGATATAATGTCATCGTCACTGATGCGCATGCATATGCTTTATAACATAGATGAAATGTGACAAAAAATTAATTTCTACAGACCATGCAGCAACGAAAAACCATTGCATGTATTAATGCCTTTTTAGTTTAGATTTAAAAAAGAAAAGTTGCTAACCTATATATATTTTTTAATTTCTTGCTTTATGTAATAAGTTTTTACAAAAATGGGTACAGAATTTAAATATAATGAATACAGTTGTTTGATGTAAATAACGCTTTGACAGGTGTAATTTACACTTAAGCAGGGAAAACAATTTTCGTATTTTGCGATTATAGAGCGCCACTTAAAGTCAAACACAATAGTTGTCTTCAAATTTAACAAGAGGTAGAAATGGAAAAACATCTTATAAAATCCTTTTCATTTACCATAATTGAAACAAAGAAATTTTTTTTTATTTATTTCAAGCAAATATGAAAATTTTAAATATACGTGATGTTTTGAAATTTTTTTTATTTATTTGTTTCATAATTTCGATTTTATTTTACTGCAGAAAATATGGAGATAAGTTTGTTGACTAATATTTAAATTTTTTATTAAACTATTGTTATTTGACGGGTTTATATTTAGCTTTTCTACTATTATGTAATATGTATGCAAATGACTTTCGTAAACTTTTAGATGAACCGATAAACATTTATCAGCATACGCTAGATGAACACTTTCATTTTGCTATGTTGTTAATGATTTTGTTACAAAACAATCTATGAAAAAGAGCTATAAAAACCTAATAATTTTTAAATCATCAAGTTTAAAATTTATTTCTTATAAAGCACAAATATATTTTGCAAAACATAAATAAAGAACTGAGAATGTGCTTAAGAAGAAATGTGCTGCTGTATTTCCAAATATTTTCTTTAAGAAAATGCGAAATTACTCTAATTTTCAAGTATGAGACATAAATAAAACTCATAGTTGAGAACTGCTGAAGCATATGAATGTTTTGTTTTCAAGATTTGTATACTATATTTTAGGAAAAGTCTAAAATCAGATTTGTTTCGAAGTTTCGTTTCAAGAAACAAGAAATGTGTTCGACAACTGTTGGTTTGAAAAATATCGATTTTTAGCTCTAGCCGAAACAGTAAATAAAAATTCTATTTTTTGTCAGTTCTCTTGTCTAAGAACTGAAAAAAAAAGAATTTAAAATTTAAAATATCTTTTACGTTATCTCTTGCTTGCTGATTTTTTGTTTTTTTAACTTTGAAACTTTACTTGATTTTCAGATTTTGATTAGATCCTTTATACTTTATGTTTAGGCATTACATTGAATGAGAGTCTAAGATTTCTCAAGTATATCGTGTAATAAAAATAACATAAAAAAGAGTTTAAAGAGAATTGAAAAAGAAAAAAATAAAGCATGGTGTTTTCAAAAGAAATACTTTTTCTAAAACTTGGTTTAACGGAATGCAATTAGATGGTAGCAATTGCATTCGAGTTCTTAGACTTCCAACTAGAAATAAAGCTTAAATAATCACAATTATACATTGTGTATATATTCTTGTCTAAGTTATCGTATACGCTTAAAAATGATTTCATAATATTTATCCATGATTCTGATCAGCATTTGTTTGTAATTGTTGCAGTAAAAGGAACCGTTTAACATGACAACAAGAAACACTGTAACCTTCAAGTGTGGATTTCAGTTGAGAATATATTTTGCGGTTTCAGTCTTAGTTTCACAGTTTTATGTCTAAAGATGTTTTCAGAATACTCAGTCATAATTCTAATCAATATTTTCATGAAATGTTTTAAGAATGAAATTAAGTTAAAGTATGCATACTTCGGTTTCTTTCAAGTGTGGTTATATTTATTTATGAATCTATTTTGCAACGTCAGTCACAGTTGGAGATAGTTTAGGTTTAAAAGTGTTTCACAATGTATAGTTATGATTCTTAGCTAATTAAAAAAATCAAGCTTGACAAGAAAAAATACTGTAACGGAAGTTTAATTTACCTCACGTGAAGTTAATTTTGTTTAGGAACATGTTTTGTGACTTCAGTCACGATTTTACCATTTTATGCTTCAAGTCGTTTTTATAACATTCACTGAAGATTCTAATGAATATTTTTATATAGTAATATGAAAACCCAGATAGGCAAAAATAATTTAACAGTAACTTTGTTTTATTTCACATTATTTCTGTGTGACATCAGTCGCAATTACGCTTTTCTATATGCTTAATTTGTTTTAAAATATACTATGATAATTCTGGTCAATATTTTTATATAATTATGCAAAAAGTTAGATATCAATAAAAATTTTATACGTAACTTTAAATTCACTCACATGTGGTTAATTTGGTTTAGCAATCTATTTTTCGACATCAGTCTCAATTGCATACTTTTTATGCACTTAAAAAGTTTTGAGAATATTCAGCAATGAATCTGATAGATAGGGATATGTAATTTTAAACAAGTCAGAAATTGTACGTCAAACGTGACAAATAAAGGGGAGTTCATACTATAACTAGTTTTATAAATATTCAGATCTTAGTGCAATGGCTTTTGCACTCTTATTCAAAAATGCATGAATACAAATTTTATTACGATTATACATATATGCTGTGATATGCGGACTGACAGATCGACGAGACGACGACTATAGGTGCTACGCATTTATATAATTATTAACACATTTAAAGAAGTAATCACGTAAGGCAACAATAATCATTTTCCCATTAACAGTGATTTATTTTAAGTATCGTTCGTTTCGTTAAAAAATATCTGTTGTGAAATCAGTTACAGTAGCTTCAACAGCCCTCTGTATCATCTGACATTTTAAAAGAATAAAAAAAATAAGTTTCTATACCTCAAAAAAGTATTACTTAAGCAATTAGTTATAGAGTGTGGAACTAAAAATGCCCACTTCCTGAAAAAATATATACGATGTATAGTTTGAAATTAATTGTTAATTGTTTTTAATTGAAATCCACATTGAATTTTTTAAAGAATTCGAATAAGTCTTCCATATTTTAAGCTACACGTTGCAATAGGTTTATTAGTCTAGATATTATTTTATCAAATGCTGCCAATATAAATATTTTGTTGCTTTTCTACATTTATATGTTTTGTGAATTATATTGAAAAAACACACGAAGTTATACTTCAAGACGTGAATTAATCATTTATTACTCCATTTTTACTTCTAATTTGATAAATTTAGTTTGAATAAAGCTGAAAAGATTTGTTTGTTATCTTTTCTGTAATCTTTTTACTATTTTGGAATTTTTGCGCCAAAATAAATACCAAATATATTAAAGACCAATTTCGATATATATTACCTAGGTTGAAGAATTCGATGTAATTAAAGAATGAAACATGATCTTTCTTACTTACGTATTATACACTGTTAAAAGTTTTGCAGCATTCTGGCAGGTCATTCGACCGTTTTTTGAGAAAACGGTTTCATAACCATAATTTAACTATATTCTGACCATAAAATGGCCAATAATATGGTCAGAATAGTGTTAAATTACGGTTGTGTAGCGGTTTTCGGAAAAAACGGTCGAATGACCTGCCAGAATGCTGCAAATTTTTAACAGTGTAGAGAAATTAAGCTGGGAAAAAGTTGCTGGCTAATAAGTTGAATATAGATCTTCTTTTCTATACTTATCATTTGTGCATTTTTATAATTTTCTTCTGTGTTTATAAATTTGTTATACGTAGACATGTTGTTTATATACTTGAAACATATGCAATTACGAACCTATTGATTGCTGATAAATTCACCTAATGCTTTTAGCAGTAGTTCTAGATCAACAAATGCCGGTTTTATATAGCAATCTTTCTTTAATTTTAATTTAATTTAATTTTTTAACAGAATAATTAAAATAGCAAATGAAAAAAGCTAGAAAGAAAATTTTGAAATTATTAATCGCGTACAGCTAACTGCTAATTATTAGTTTTATTAAAACACAATTATTGAATATGTGAGAATAATATACTTCTCCTAGTTTAATTTTTACTGTCTAGCTCTGTTAATTTTTATTAATGAGTATTATACAAAATACTTTTTAATGTAAAATAATTTAATGGTTATAAATTATATCTAATATAGGGAGAGTAGCCATATTTGGACCGCCGCTTTAAATGGACCGATGCAATTCTGCCGTTAATTACAGAATGAGACGCCATGTACCACTGAAATACTACTCATCAGAATGACGTAGTTTATGATTATAAAAAGCACCCGCCTTGCACGTGCTGTTTTCAGACAATTTTAAAAAAACCTAAAATTCGCTGTTTTGATCTAAATTTTTCGTACTAAACGTAATAGAATAATTTAAAACTAAGGTAAATTGTTACGTTTTCATATACATATCTAAATTCATCTGTTTATTGCGCATATTTTTCACGTGGTTTTGTTTGCTTTAGTTTTTGTTCCTAGCCATGAGATTATCTGTTTTTAAAAATGGCGCAGTTGCCTTAATTGGACCAATTTGAGTTGCTTAACTTGGGCTAGATATACGATCATAAATTTGAAAAGTAAGTAATGAATTTCGAGGGCTGTACGGTTTGGACACTATTTTTTTTATGTTTTATAAT
This sequence comes from Maratus speciosus, assembly GCA_963932465.1. NCBI lineage: Eukaryota > Metazoa > Arthropoda > Arachnida > Araneae > Salticidae > Maratus > Maratus speciosus. The sequence continues at coordinate 437,947,194 of OZ010788.1, forward strand.
GGATTACTATCTCCATGGAAGTTTTAGAATATTTAATTATTTTTTGTATTTCTGGATCAATTTCTTTATACAGTTTAGGTCATATAAAAATAAAACATCTCTTTTACATGTGTATGCAATAAATTTTGTTTGCAATTTCTTTTATTTTGTATATACCGTATATACTCGCGTATAAGTCGACTCGCGTATAAGTCGACACCCTAACTTTCGAATACAAATTCTGCAAAAAATCAAAAAACCGCGTATAAGTCGACCCCCTAATTTTTTACTTCAATTTTGCGCAATATCAATCCAAAGATTTCACTTGCCAGTGCGAAAAGGTAGAAAGTAAACAAAAACAGATCTTTGAAATTTTTTCAAATGATAAATTATTATTATTTGTATTTATATATATATTATTTTATTCATACACATAAAAAACAATAATTTGCAGTATTCGAAGTTTTTGTTTTTGCTTTTTTAACTGACTCGCGTATAAGTCGACCCCACAAATTTGCTTACCGAAAAGTGTCAGAAATTCCTCGACTTATACGCGACTATATACGGTATTTGTATTTACTTTCTTTTAATTCTTTATTCGTGCAGAGTATATGACTTAGAATTGTGGAAAATAGCAGAAATGATTCAGTGTTCAGATTGCCAAATATTATTCCATTTTGTCTGCTGTGGAACAAAAAATTAACAAAAAAAATTCATATGTAAGCCTAGAATCACTTCTTACATGATATTCAAGTAACTGACAATTATTTCCATAATTGCTATTCTCAATTACTTATAACTATTATTTATATTTTCAATACATTTTGATTTAAAACAATTACTCTTACATTCAGACATTTCATCTCATTATATTTCACTGCTGTTTTTTTTTATTGTTATTTCATGAAGCTAAATTTTCTTTTAATAAAGTTAGTTAATTTCCTACCCACTGAAAACAGTTTAATATTCTTTGATCTAATTTAGGAGACTAGGAGTCCAATTTAGGCGACCAGTCGCTCAATTTGACCCACTTTTGACAATTTTTTCAAATTAAAATAAAACTTAAGATTTTCAAAAAGAAATTGTAATAAAGTTTTATTTAGTTAGTAGATGAATAGATTGACCACGTGTAGTGATATTTTGCAGACATTTCAAAAATGAAGTGAGTTACTCCTGAAAATACGTGAAGTGGTCCAAATTTGGCTACCCTCCACTATCAGTTAGTTATTTTAATATTATACACCAGTGAAATAAATGAAAATGCAGGCTGCCTGTAGATCCAATCTTGGCTATAATGTTGTTTTCGCTGTAAAAAAAAAAAAAAAAAAAAAAAAAAAAAAAAAAAAAAAAAAAAAAAAAAACTCATTTCTTTAATATATTTCTCAAACGGATTTTCTTTGAAAAAAAAAACAAAAAAAAAACACTATTTTTCATCATATAATAAAACGTATAAGAAAATTCTCTTTAAAAATGAAAAAGATTTTTTTTTATATTTATTAAAAAATGTACTTAAATAGCTTGTTTTTTTCTTTCATATCGGAAAATGTTTATTCAAAGGTGTTGACTTCCATCAAAACGAAAAGAAACTTTTAAGTTCAGAAAACAAAACTAGATTACCTCTGCCTTTCTATATATATATATAGAGAGAGAGAGAGAGAAAGTGTTACGTTTATATATATATACACATATCTTTTATTATATATATGTATGCACATATCTTTATCAGAAAATAATTTCCTCAAAATAAATGGCTTTTTAAAGTCAAAAGTATCCCTTACATAAAGAATTCAGAGAGTATAGAGGAAAATACGAAAACACCTTCTTTTACAGTAACTTTCTGATAATTTTCTTGGAAGAATAGAATTTTCTATTCGTTTTCTGTTTATTTAATTTAATTTTTAGAATACGTCAGTGTGCACGTGATTCAGAAAAAAAAATAATTGTATACAAAAACGTTTAAGGAGGTCCGGGACACAATTAAAAAAAAAAAAATATTTACTGAGTTAAAATCTTGAATTTTTATGTGATGGTTAACCATGTTATTTGTAAACAAAATCACATGATAAAAGTCCTCATATATTTAAAAAAATTAATTTAAAATTCTTTAAAAAAGTTGGATAATTTAAAATCATTATAACTCGAAATACTATTATTTGTAGAATTTCAATTTTTTGTCATTTAAATAATAAGAAATATATAAGCTCTCAGAATATTAAATCAGCATTTTAAAGAAGATTAATTTAAAAAATTGAAAATATTTAAATAAAAATTTTAAGAAAAAATGTTGTAACTTTTTAAAAAAATCATATTTTCAAAAGTGAATATTTTTTTTTTCAAATTTGCTGAATCAAAATTAAAGTAAACTAATTGAAAAAATGATATTCCAAGTTTCATCCATATATCTATAACGGTTCTTGAGTTATAACAATTTAAATGCGAGAAATGGTGATATATCCATCATGAAGAAAACCGCATTTTCGCAAGAAGTCGTTTTCAATGACAACCATTGCTCGAAAGCTAGATTTTGAAGACAAACTAAAACGAAAAAAATAATATGTTCTGTTCTAATAAGCATATAAACATGATTTAAGTTTCATTTTACACAGAAAAAAGCGTAGAATGTTTTACTGCAATAAAATATTTTTAGAAAATTTGAAGATTTTTGTGTCTCGGACCCCTTCAAAGAATAACACATTTTCGAGTCTTCTTGGATTCTCCATCTATCAATCTTATTTCCTGATGACGTTTTCTGTAATTATTCTGATATTTGTTATGTATGTATTTGACATTCTATAATATTTTTTTCAAAATTTCAACTCTTAAAAACTTGATATTTAAATAAATAAATAAATATTAACTATTCAGTATAATTTTTATAAACTGTATCATAAAACACAAAAAAAACAAAACAAACGACGCTTACTTCTAATAGCTTTCTAACACAACGAAAACTGCAGCTCGACTAAACTAATGTGCGCCCCTGAACCCATTTTCATAGCTAAACTTTTCAATGCGAATGTCATCCGATGATGCTGGCGTACGGTCAATTAGTACCTAAAAATACTTTGTTTAATACTCTTTCAAATGCAACGTAGTTCTTATAGCTATCATTAGTTTTTTTAATGTTGTTAAATTTTTCGAGATGAACACTTTTTGTAGAACTTACGACATAAGTATGGTACTCTAATTTCGGCATCTAAGGGGTATTCTACGTGAAAATCGCGAAACGCGCATCATTAACAATAAGTTCATAAACATAAAATATACTTTTCAGAAAGAATGAAAGAACGTTTAAAAAGCACAAATGCAAGTATATGAGACGTGCATACTGCTGTTTCGGGACTTCTAAAGCTCCGTCATCTGTTCAAAATTTAAAAAAAATTAAAAATTAAAAAATTAAATATTAAAACATAGGACATACCTCATAGATTGCCTGTGAATGGTGAAAATGTTTCGATTTAGAAAAAAAAAATACATATAAATTTTAGAAAACAAATATTATAAGAAATATATTTAGAAAAAAAGTATGTTTTAATCTTAAATTTTTTAAGTTTTATTTTTTTTTTTTAATTTTGCACTGATGATGATTTGTGGCTACAGTTAACACAACAGAAATTACACGACATCTCCAACACGTTTCGGAACTTAGATTTTCTACTTAAGTTACGTCATTTATGAAAACATTATATATATAAACTATTCAAAATTTCCAATGAATGTGAATTGATGCAGCTGCTGTTATATGTTGGCAAGAAAAGTAAGAATTGATATTTCCCTGACAGGGGCAGTAACCATACTAGAAAAACCTCAAAAAAGTTCAGAGAGGCACAAGCTGTTGTCCTTTGAATTTCTTTGAAACAGAAAGAAGCTCTGAAAAGGCAATCTATTTTCAGGTTGTCGATTTTTGAAGATATCAATTACAATTTACATTTCTTTTTAAAGTTCTTTTTTCAAATATCCCTTTTCCTCGAAATACCTGTTTTGTCCATGGCATCTCAAAAACCGTTACAAATATTTCGCTAAAATTTTCTAAATCATTTATCATATAGCTATGACTTGATATATATAAAAGGAATGATATTGTAAAAGGATGCAGCTTTCACCAACTTTCTCTTCAGCAGCGATGCAAGTGAGGCAAAAAATTATTCCTAAGATTAACAGTAAAGAAATATATATATTTCATTGCAAATAATAACACGCGTGCACGTGTGTGTGTAGGAGGTTGGAGGGTAATCATATTTTACCTTTGTTCTATATTGGATATTTCTCAAAATATTCTTATTTCTCACGCTTGTCCGAATGTTTTCGGAACAATAAGTTCATAAACATAAAATTTACTTTTCACAAAGAATGAAAGAATTTTTAAAAAGAACAAATGTAAGTATATGAAACGTGCATACTGCTGTTTCGGGACTTCTAAAGCTCCGTCATCTGTTCAAAATTTTAAAAAAATTAAAAAAATAAAAATTAAAGATTAAAACATAGGACATATCTCATAGATTGCCGTCAATGGGGAAAAAGTTTCGATTTAGAAAAAAATTCATATAAATTTTAGAAAACAAATATTATAAAAAATACTAGTATATAACCCGTCAAAAATGACGGAATGTTGATCTGCGTTTCATTTTTATAAGTTTTGATACAAACAAAATGAAGGTTTTATTATTAAAGGGTTTGTATTCTAGAAAATGACAATCAAAAATTATTCTTTCTTTCCTAAAATTTTAATTTAATTTTATCAATGTTTAAGAGCTTAGCTTATATGTATTTGAAATTTGCTTGCATTGAAAATAAAATTAATATTTCTTATCAAATGTAATTAATATGTAAGGAATTTTACAATGACATGTACTACATGTATTAATTACATAATTGCAAATAAAAATTTGATTTTTAACATTGTAAAATTTGAACATAACCTTGGAGTGAAAACAATTATAATTTAATAAGAGAATGTGAAAAAATAATTTCCTCATACTAATGCAATCCTGATTTAAAGGAAAAGCTTTCCCACAGTTATATATGTATTATGTATGTATGTATATATACAATATATATGTATGTATAACACTGGTGCCCGGCTAACCAAAAAGTACCGATTTTTTTGCACTCTAAAAGGTTAAGTATTCTAATTTTCACTTTTAAAGTGCTGCTATAACAAAAAATTGAAAAAATCGATAAATGCGCCTCCATAACTATAATTATTGACCGTTACAAAGAATGCGAGCAAACAGTGGCGTAGCCCAGGGGGTCCGGACACCCCCCTCCCCCCCCCCCCCCCCCCCGAAAGTAGAACTGGTTTACTGAATCCTGGATACAGCAGTAAAAACTGCTAAGACAGAATCACAACGGATCTATAAAAAATTCCGCTTTAGAGAGGTGTTCGTCTTAGAAGGTATAATTCAAAGGTATGTCTTTCTTCGGGACTATGAACTTTTCCGTTTTAGGCAGGTTTCCGTTATAAACAGTTTCTGTTTTCACAGTATCCCTTAAAACTGCTAAAACGTACTCATTTCCCAAACTTTTTTCTTTCACGTACCCCTTTCTTAGGTTTTTCATTTCGGAGTACCCCCATTTCTCATAAACACGCCCCCCTTCCCCCCCTCACTCAAGGAGATAACGTAAACATGCTTTTTTTCATTAGTAATCTTCTTATCACAACCATATAATAAATCGATGAAAATTACATTGCTATTCCTAACATTTTTGTGACTTCCGCCATTACCGATATTATTTTCACACTAGTATATTATCGCCGTCACAAATGACGGAAAGTGAATGATAAATCTTCAAAACAATAGTTAAAAAAATATTTTTCTGACTTAAAAAAAAAAAAAAAAAAAAAAGCTGCCTGATGCATTTTGTTAATCAAAAAGTATTATTCTTTGATTTTTTATGATTAGAGCAAAGAAATATGTAAACTACAATTTAGTCACCAGCGCTTAAACGCTTCATTTCCAGCTACACATTCTATCACGAAAATACTTGTTTAGGTTCCCTCTACATTAAAAATTTGTTGTTTAGTGGGACTTTATTTTTTCGCTACAAATTATGTTAAAATTCATGATTTTATCTGCAAGATAATTAAAATATGCTGCGCCGATAAGAGATATTCATTTTATTTGCAATGTCTTCAAATCTGATGAAGTGCATTGTAAAAAAAAGTACGATTACAACAGAAAGTTGACGGCAAAAGAATTACCAAGAAACATAAGCTCCTAATTTATTGGGAATTAACACTGCCTACAGAGGCGCTGCTCGCAGCCTTCGGTACAGAAAAAATTGTCTCTTTAACCCTTTATCTACTGATGGTACTTATAAGTACAATTAAAATAACTTATTATAAAATTAATTTAATACATCGATTAGTAGAAATACAATTTAGAATGAGTAATAAATGCATTACTTTATGATGTTCCTAAAGCTTTATGGGTTACACAAAACAAAAATATTTTTTAAAGGATGATTTCTTTAGCCTTTGCATCTTTTCAGCTTTCTTGGCGTTGGAGTGGGGGGGGGGGGGGGGGTGATTTTTCAAATCAGAAATATTTCAATATTTCTATTGTAAGAACATTATATTTGTAGATTTCCTAATTCCTAATTTCGATTTCCTAATTGCTACAAAATACAAAGAAAAATATATAAAATAAAAGATTTGAGAGGGGCTATAAATATTACACAAAATCCTTATAAATTCAAATTTAATGAATCCTTCTAATATTTATTTAATAATTATGTAAATCCTCTAATTTTGGTTCAAAAATTCACGAAAAATGCTTTAGAAGAGGAAATTTTCATGAATTAATAATTCAGTACATAAAGGGTAAATTTCCCTTTGAATAATGCTGAAGTGCCATTGAAATAATTCTTTATTGCAAATGGATTTGAAAGTTTTAGATATTCAAATTCGAATAATTTTTACTTTGTCATATAAGACAGAAAACAAATGTCACAGTAAATATGAAATTCTGCAAAAGAATAATCATTCTGGATAAATTAAAAATACATGTAATGCAATGTGCTTGAACGTACCTTTTTAATGCGAAAGTTCTATATTTTCTCCCTAGATGGCGATAGTTATCCGTTATTTTTAAATTAGAACTTGTTGTTGATGATGAGGATTTGGCTTTTAAATTTAGAACTTAACAGTTTTTGAAGGTTTTAAACAAAGTTAAAATATTTAAAGGTTTAATAAACTATTACAAATATTTTAAGACCAGCATCGGCTGGTATATTTTTTTTGTATTTTACCTGTATTTTTTTTTTTTTAATGAAGCGTTCAAAGAGTCATTTGTTTGTTTGTAGATTTGCCGAAATTTGAATCTGAATGGCAGCAGTATCGTTTGTTTACGTCCGATTTCTATGTTTATAATAGCTTAATTTTAATTTAGAACTTAATACATTATAAACAGATATCATACACATGTTTTATGCGAAAATATGCTGAACAGACATGATTTCAAATAAAAAAAATTATCATTTAGCCGTCATATGCTAGGATATGTTTTTCATTAAGCCTAACATGGCGTTTAGCTACGGTCGTTTCGCAGACCAGAGTGGTTCGCACCGGCATGGTTCCGACGGTCCCCTGCACTCAGATTTTATTATAAGTAGATATTTAGAAAAGCAGTATGTTTTAATCTTAATTTTTTTAATTTTAATTTTTTTAAATTTTGCACTGATGATGGAGCATTAGAAACACCAGAACAGGGGTCAGCTAGGTGGGGAGGCCTACTAAATGGCTTAAGCACTCACAAGCCCCACCCAGCGGTTTCCATCTACCACCACCGTCACCCCCCACCCCCCCACACACACAAAAATAAAAAAAATAAAAAAAAAAATAATAATAATAAATAAAAGGCCCGTAGGGACCTACAGGAAAGCCAATTGAGAATATTAAGATTAAATACAATATAAGTACAATATATACACGATGGAAAGCCCAATTTTTACTGGGCGTTTACGAGAGAAATTTAGATATTTGTAATTAATAAGATCATGAGATAATAGATAATAGGATTTTTAAACTTGTTGGAGCGGCAAAAGCTCAATTACTCTGCAAAGCTGGGCGTTCTGCAAAAATACAATAAAAGCTACGTATATGTATACTAAATTAGAAAGAGATTCATAATTTTAAAAATAATGTAGAATATAAAAAATAGGTAAAATAGTGAATAATTATGATGAATATTATATAATTATATACACACACAAAAGTTCAAAAGTCTATTGTTCTTGCAACAGTTCAATTATAGTTCAATCGTGTTGTTTGTGGCTAAGAGTTTATTTTGAATTGGTGAGAAACACCAAAACAGTTGTATACACGTTTCATATACTTATATTTGTGCTTTTTAAACGTTGTTTTATTCTTTCTTAACATTTTAGCACAAAGTACAATCCGCCTCGCCTTTTTGTATAAAATGTAGTTTCTCTACTGTTTAGATTAATTGTTGATGGAGCTGTGAAATGTTCTTAATTGCCCTAGTGAGTTTTTAGTAGAAAACAAAAATTGTTTGTCTAACGGAAATAGTATTTTCTTCCATGAGAATTTAAAAATGAAGAAATTATTCAGAGATATACCTCGATTTCATTCACGACAGCAACAATCGAAATAAATACGGCCGTTTATTCTTTAACAGAAGACTTTCATGATCTATTCTGATGTGTTATCCCGTACATTTCAAAACAGAAGAACTTTGCCGTTTGTCAATTGATAGTACTCTAATGTATATCTGAAAAATATATAAGAACTGTGAAATCAAAAATAACATGTCAAGCCCGTAAATATTTTAGAAAGTCAGTTTGAATAAATCAGTTTTAACCTATCTATATTTAATCCCTTTCAGGAAAACGTTCCAAACTGGGAAAGTAGCATTTAAAATAAATTTAAAAACTACATTTTACCAATATTGACTTGAAAAAAAAAATCCCAGATATAATAAAAGGTGGCTTGATTAAAAAAAAAAAAAAAAAAAAAAAAAAAAAAAATAGAAACCGCATTGCAATCAGGAAAGGTACAGAAAATCATAAAAATGGCACTTTACATCTTTTTACATGGAGACCAAATTTTCAACTTAATTTATGTCAGTTCATAAATTAAAAAAATAAATGTTTCATTAATTCTTATATTTTGCCTTTCATTTAATCTACTTATTATTATTTACATTTTTACATCTAGTGTAAAAGACGATCCAGTGGAAACACCATAAAATTTATCTATAGATATACATTTCTGTTTAAATAACTACTATCTTTAAACAAATCATTATTAGGTGAAATTGTAAAAAAGGAACTTAAAATATACATGGCTCTGAATTCGACCTGTAAAGATCCGTCGGCCAGTCATCGATCTCACTCAAACCTCATCATTGGTCAACATACTCATATCATAAATGCTCGTTTTCACCATCTACATCAACCTTGAAAACCTCGGTCGAACGCTAAAATTGTATTTAACATTAATTTGATTGGACTCCGCCTTGATCAGATGCAATCAGGTTTATCATGAATTTCTTTGAGCGTTCGTAAAATATTTTCTATATTGAGGTGGATGGTGAATACAAGCATTAGTACAGTTTTAGACATGAGTGTCTGATAAAGAAAATTTCACCATAAAATTAGATCTGTATCTATCGCAACTATCACATTTACCGATCGGAAACTATCTCATTTACCGATCGGAAACTTTCACATTTACCGATGAAAGTGCGAAGTTACTGATCACTACAGGAAAATATCATCGACAATTTACAGCGTTTCAACTTTACTTTCTCTGACGACCGACTTACACATAAACTTCTATCACACGTACTACTGTATGATTTGAAATATATATGAGTATGAGTCGCATTTGATTTCAGGTGTTTTGTTCGCGTTCGAAGTAGGAAAATTAAAATAAATAAACGTTCTCAAATGTAAACAACACGTGTCGCATTTGGCGAATAATCACCGCTAGGTGTTTTTAAAAGTAGAGTAAAACTAGATGACTCAAAGATTTTTTTGAGCGCTCTGATTGGTGATATTCGAACTAATATCTCGCGTGTGAGATGAATAAATTGATAAGTTTGGTATTGACGATATTAGGATATATTATAAACTATCACATATTCATTTTGACTGCTTCCCTTTTAGAAAATCGGTTTATGGGGAAATATCCGCTATTGACTGTGATATGACGTTATGCCTGATAGCAACTTTACAAAGACTTAATCTGCGTAGTTATTACTTATTCATAATAGAGTTTAACGGCCGAAAACTTTTAATTATGATTTCGAAATATTAGCCACTTTGTATTTTTTTATACATCTCTTATTTCTTATTTAATAAGAAAACTGATTACCAAAGTGAGGTAAAGTAAATTTATTAAAATAACTTTCAATGAAACAATCATTAAAGGTCTAAATAAAAATGAAATGTATTGAGATTTAGAGTTTAAATTGGGCAGTTACTATGAGAGCTATAGCTACGAAAGCTGTTGAGTCGCGTTACTCTTATGTGTATAATTTATAACTTTTGTTTTTTAATAAAAAGTGATTCATACTTTAAATTGTTGTGCTTATATTTATAAACAAAAATATATATCAATATAAAAACAAGACTAATGCTTGTTGGGATTCATTAATACACATTTGCATCTAAGAATTAAAGCACACTTTTCTTCTTAACTTGAATTTTCTAAAAAAAATGAACTAAATAAATTAACCCATTTGCACTCTTTTTACTCCAATGGAGGAACATCCAACATATGACTTTAAATTACCACAACTGCTAGGAGTTAATAACCGTGTTACTCTAAAATGAAGACAATCCGGGGTATCATTTTCCGCGCCAAGTTTCTATATAACTCTTTGTCTGATAGAAGTCCATATTTTGTTCATTGTACAATGTTTAAGGAAGGATAATCTTCTTTTGCGTTCTTCGTATATTTCCATAATAGTTTCTGGACCGGTTAACTTCGATAAGTAATAATAATCTTTGCAACGGTGATATATGATTTTTACTATTTGAATTAGTTAAAATATTTTTTTTCAGTCTTTGTGGTAACTTTGCTGAACAAGATATTTTTTTTTTAACTCTTGGATAACACATCTCTCTTCGAAGTTTTTCTAAGTGTAACTGATCATCACGATTGAAATTTTCAGCATTTGTGGAACTTCTTGGGTTTTAAACTATTCTTTTCTTGGATTTTTCATCCAATTCAATGAAAGAATTTACAGTCTAATTACATTTCTTGGAATCTCAACAGCTCCTCCATTCCATTCATTATTCTTCTTTGTTAATATATTTGCATTTGGGGTTTGAAATCGTTACGATCCTCAGTTCAGGTTTTAAAAATGAGAAATAACATTTGAAAAATTTTATTTCAACCTCAGAAAAAAACATCATTATGAAAACAGTAATTTTTAGACAAGTCCAATTTTTATGTACATTAGGTAATTTTTGTTAAGGTAAGCTGGAGTAACTGGACTCACGAGGTAACTGGCATAGGCTGTATTATAAAAAAACATTGATGTATTTTATGCTTTAGATTTTGTCAACATTGCACCCCCATCTCTACTTCTTAAAACAAAGTGTGCCATCTCAATCAGAATTCTGTCTTTGTGTGATAGGTTTCCGAAAATTTAGTTTTCTTCTTTTACAAAGAATGTCGATTTCGTTGAGATTCCCCGACTTTTTATTAAAATATGGTAAATACATTTAGTAAACAATCTTTTTCTTTAAAGATTAGGCATATAAATACATTAATAGTATTAGGTATCCATACATATTTACTTCATGCTTCAAATGTAAAATCGGTGTTCCAGTTACCCCAAAAATTTTTAAGGATGGAATAACTAGGACATGCATCAGGGATAACTGGACCATGTGGGATCCAGTTACCTCAACAGCTATAAATATGGATTATAATTTTTCGGAGTTTCCCTTACTATGGAAAATTAATTTCTCCATTTTTTTTATGCATGCAGTAAAAAAAATTATATAATGCCTTATTAAAATGACATAATAAAATTTTAAAAAAGAATGTTTTCCGGGTATAAAACCAAATTTGTTAAGTGTGATAGCCAAACCTCGAAATTTTACAATGCAGATGAAAAAGCGTAGGGGAGATGGGAGCACATTTGAACATCGGGCAGATGTGAACATCACAATTTTTCAATAGTTTTTTTATTTGAAAAATATTACTAAAGATGATAGCACCCGTAGATATATTGGTAATTTTTTTTAAAAGCTTTTTGACATTTTATTTGTCTTCTGTAGCCAAAACACTGTTTATTGATCTCAAAAGAAAAATCCTTGTTCAAAGTTGATAGTCGAATAACTCTATTTATTTATTCATTTATCTGAATTTGAGTGTCTTAACATATACAACGAATACTAATAAATATTTTTTATAAAGTCCTTTTTCTTCTAAAATTGGGAAATGTTAATGATTCACAAATTTAACTCTAGCAGCCATCTGGGGCACTTGTGAACAGACTAGTTGGGGGCAGATATGAACAATTAATAAGTTCCCCAATAATCATTCTCTGATTCTGTTCCTTTCAGTTAACTTCATGTGAAATGATGCGAGTTCTATTATCTATAATTTTACTGAAATAGAATATATTTTCCCAACAAAAAATTGATTTTGTTTTGAAACTTCCACAAACACATCTTTCAGCAAGTACATAAAGAGCAACAAGCTCGTTTACGTTCAATTGTACATTAAATAAATTTAATATTTTCTAAAATGCAATAAGTGTTATGTATTATTTTACTAAATGGTTTACAACAATATTTGTTACGCATCATTAATACAAATGTATTACGTTAAACAACTTTGCAAATTTTTCTATTACATTTGTTCTAAACTTGCAATGATAGCTTACTCCATCTGTAAAACAGTTATGTATATGATGCTTTGAATGGAGGTATCAGTAATATAGATATTAGTAATATTTTAAGAAAGTAAAATTTTTAAACTGATAACTACCGTAAAATCCAAATTCCACCCCCCCCCTCTTTCAAAAGATAAAGAAGTTAAATTTGGAGGGGGGGGGGGTTAAAGTCGAGATTTTTTTAAAAATCATTAATAAACCCTTCTTTATCTATAATTTACAAGTAAATAAGGCAAATACAGGAGTGAGAATCTTACGTATTTTGGCAGATTTCCGATAGATAGTATCTAAATACCCCTCCCTAAAATTTCCCACAAACAAAATCCCCTAAACAAAATTTAAAAGTTTTAATTTCTTTTTCAAAATTCTTTCAAATTTCTTTATTTTTTTTAATTGCAACAATACTTAATGAATCATCTAAGTCCCCCCCCCCAAATCTACTTATTTTCATTTTAAATCTTTTGCTTAAATATATCACCCAGAAACTAAAGAAGTATAAAGTTTTATTTGGTGTAAAGTTATTTAATGTATGCCTAATAGTGATACTTTATTGACTTCTCTTCATTTAACTAAGTAAACTTTGCGAATAATAAATGTATATCATTGCAAACATATAAAAAGAAAAAATTGTAAAAATAAAAATAATTTTTAGACTCTAATAACGATATCATTAGGGATGGGGGGGGGGGGAGTTGAGGAATAATAGTGTATGATATCATAAGAAGGGGGAGGAGGTCCAAAATTATATATATATATCAGTGAAATTTATGACAAAACAATTGTAAAGTAAAATTTTTAAAAACTTTTTTTAAATTCAGACACATTACAGTAACACAATTATGAAATATTTTTAATTTTAATATGCACGATATTTCTATTCAGGTTGCAAAGAGATCGTTTCACTTTCCTGTAAGAATAAAACAGCTTTCAAAAAACAGTTGTGAAGTTTGAAATTGATTTTTGAGGCATAAAAAAATCATAAAATGATGGATAACAGTTAGTAATTGATTATAATTAAAGATGTACCACATTTCTAAAAAAGGAAAAAGAAACTGCTCAACTCTTTGAGACCAAAATATGAATTGTGAAAACTCCATGGATATAAGAATAAAAATATTGTCACTCTACCAGAAAGAGTTACGTAGTTAAAATAAAAGATTTAAGAACAGCCTTAACAAAATGTGCTTTAACAAAAGATGCTTTATATTTTTTTCATTCTATTCTGTCCTTCAGACTTTATTATTTATATTTTTATTAGTGCATAGATATTTTTTAGAAAATAAAAGTAGTGGAGCCAAAAGATATATATATATATATATATATATATATAAAGAGAGAGAGAAAGGACATCGTGTTAATCACTAAATTGTCCAAGTTAAAAAAGAAGAAGAAAAAAGAAATAAGCATTTGACTGAAAATGAGTCTTTTTCCAATTTATCTTTAAAAAAAATAAGCCTAGGGGCAGTGTTGTAATAATAAAAAACTCAAAGAAATAGACAGAGAGTATATGCAACAGTAATGAACGTTCTTGGCTAGAGTCACAGAGCTCCATTTATAACAGGAGTTCTTAGTTAGCGGTCAGAAGCTTGCAAGGCAAATGAAGCATGCAAGGCAAAGGTAAAAAATAGTTCGCGTTATCAATGTAATGTTACATATTAGTGTTCTCATTTACTATTATTCAAATTTATGCTTCCCTAATTAAGTTACAATTATCAAATTAATAAATAATTCTCTAATAATGTAAGGGAATGCGATAAACTGTATTTTTTGCCATGAATACGAGCTAAAATTATCGTCACTGTATCCTTCCGCGCTGACCGCTGGAAATCATGCTGGGAAATAGGAAGAGAGATCTACTGTTATATATGGAGCTCAGTGGCTAGAGTATACGCTATTAGCTTTATTTGAGAAATAGAGGGTATACAGAACTTTTTTAATCAATCCAGAAGGTATGCGGCATATACCTCCATTACACCCGTGCTTAGGATTCGTTTTCATTGTGAAATTGTGCCAAACTTTGAAATCGTTAATACGGACACCTAATTTTGACATCATATTTAGCTTTTTCAGTAAATTTTGTGACATATCATCATCTATGTATTCATAATCATAATCATTTAAGTATTTTGTTATATGTAAGTGGCAACAGCAGTATGTTGTTTTGTATTTTGGATCTAAGTCAGGTAGTTGACTATGTTTATTCTATTTTAATTTTCTAATATTTTAATAAATAACTTAATCAATAATGAACTGATATAAAACAAAATGGAATATGGTGTCAAGAGTTTAATATCTGCACCAATGTATGATGACAGAAATAGAACTATCACATTTACAAAACGTGGAACTAAGTGTTCAACTTCAATGAAATCATGGAGATTATCAATCATTTGTAATACCAGGTTTTTATTTCTTTATGATGAATACTAGGGGGCTCTGCCCCCTGCAAGCTACGCTCGCCAACCCCCGTTCAGACACCGCAGAATCTAAAAACACGCTAATCTGATCGGTTTAAAAAATATTATAGAAGATTGAATTATACTGAAAAAAGCTGTGCAGATCCCCCTGTAAACGGGTTTCCATTCAATTTCCTTTGATTTCAAAAATTTAAGGCCGAATCAGTTGCTGTTAAGACATCCAATGGTTGTTTTCGTGTTTGATTAAAGAGGATCAGTTAAACATTTGAAAAGAAGCTAAAATAAAAGGAATTAAGTGTACAGAGTCTTTGTCTCCCGGTATTTTAAAACAATTTCTATAACAATAGCCTAAGACATGTGACTATCATCAACAGTTCCGGGCGAACCACTTCGCTTTTTATATTCCTGGTGCCATTTTGCTACTTTAATGTTAGCCAGGTACAGGTGATAAGTCGCCAAATATTATTCTATCGCCATCATTTCATCTATATTATAATAGTCCAAGTCATGTAACTGCTATAAATAAATACGTTTATTTGTATACCTTTATTTGTACGTTTTATTTGTATATTTATTAATGTTATACTATTTTCTTTGTTCTTTCGTTATTTAAAATAAAAATTATGTCAATTTGTATAATTTGGCGATTTACATAATTTGGCGAAATGGGTCGATGGAATAACTAAGCAGTACCGTATTTTTAAATTATTTTCTATTATTTTTTTATTTTTAAAGGAAAATAACCAAAAATATAATTAACTATAGAACAAAACAATTTTTGTAGTTTAAAAAAAGAAAATAAAATAAATAAACATTTGTTATTAAATAAACAACAATAGTCGGGTTACCATATCAACCAAAATAATGACATTTTGGCGCCAATTAGGTACCCCGGTGCGTATATGACATCTGTGCCTAATATTTTTCTTTTCATTTCGTTTAAAAAAAGTAAAGAAGTGAAAGCCATTTACTTTAAATGTTTCTGTTTGTATTAAATAAAATGATAATGAAATACAAATTGAATTATGAATAAAAGTAACATGATACATTTCTTAGCATACATTTAAGGGAGGCCAAACTTCTCGCTAAATTAGTTTAATATAGTAACCTTTTCTAAAATCTGAAAAAAAATATTTGTTTGATTAAAATTTGAGTTGCCATCATTAGAAAAATGTATATAAAATTAGAAAAAAATTAATATTTCGAAAACTAATTCGAATTTAAAAATTTTAATACCAGTTTTGAAATCTGCGGATCAATATTGATTATTGGTGTTAATTTCATCGCAAAGTCTTCCATATTTTAGGAGAAATCGCCATGAAACATAATCAGTTGTTTAATCAGTCGATTCATACTTCCGTTTCGTACTTCCGTTTCATAAATTCGTTTCATTAGGATTTTATATATATATAGGGTAGATTATTTTTTATTTTTAAAGGAAAATAACCAAAAATATAATTAACTATAGAACAAAACAATTTTTGTAATTTAAAAAAAGAAAATAAAGTAAATAAACATTTATTATTAAATAAACAACAATAGTCGGGTTACCATATCAACCAAAATAATGACATTTTGGCGCCAATTAGGTACCCCGGTGCGTATATGACATCTGTGCCTAATATTTTTCTTTTCATTTCGTTTAAAAAAAGTAAAGAAGTGAAAGCCATTTACTTTAAATGTTTCTGTTTGTATTAAATAAAATGATAATGAAATACAAATTGAATTATGAATAAAAGTAACATGATACATTTCTTAGCATACATTTAAGGGAGGCCAAACTTCTCGCTAAATTAGTTTAATATAGTAACCTTTTCTAAAATCTGAAAAAAAATATTTGTTTGATTAAAATTTGAGTTGCCATCATTAGAAAAATGTATATAAAATTAGAAAAAAATTAATATTTCGAAAACTAATTCGAATTTAAAAATTTTAATACCAGTTTTGAAATCTGCGGATCAATATTGATTATTGGTGTTAATTTCATCGCAAAGTCTTCCATATTTTAGGAGAAATCGCCATGAAACATAATCAGTTGTTTAATCAGTCGATTCATACTTCCGTTTCGTACTTCCGTTTCATAAATTCGTTTCATTAGGATTTTATATATATATAGGGTAGATTATTTTTTATTTTTAAAGGAAAATAACCAAAAATATAATTAACTATAGAACAAAACAATTTTTGTAATTTAAAAAAAGAAAATAAAGTAAATAAACATTTATTATTAAATAAACAACAATAGTCGGGTTACCATATCAACCAAAATAATGACATTTTGGCGCCAATTAGGTACCCCGGTGCGTATATGACATCTGTGCCTAATATTTTTCTTTTCATTTCGTTTAAAAAAAGTAAAGAAGTGAAAGCCATTTATTTTAAGTGTTTCTGTTTGTATTAAATAAAATGATAATGAAATACAAATTGAATTATGAATAAAAATAACATGATACATTTCTTAGCATACATTTAAGGGAGGCCAAACTTCTCGCTAAATTAGTTTAATATAGTAACCTTTTCTAAAATCTGAAAAAAAAATATTTGTTTGATTAAAATTTGAGTTGCCATCATTAGAAAAATGTATATAAAATTAGAAAAAAATTAAAATTTCGAAAACTAATTCGAATTAAAAAATTCTAATACCAGTTTTGAAATCTGCGGATCAATATTGATTATTGGTGTTAATTTCATCGCAAAGTATTCCATATTTTAGGAGAAATCGCCGTGAAACATAATGAGTTGTTTAATCAGTCGATTCATACTTCCGTTTCGTACTTCCGTTTCATAAATTCGTTTCATTAGGATTTTATATATATAGGGTAGATAATAGGTAATATAACTAATGATTATGATGATAAATTAATATGAGAATAAAAAGCATGTCAAAGGATATTTTTTCCTTATGTCCATATGTGTCCCACGTGTGTTCACATCTACCCCGCTGACGGGGCACATGTGAACAATTTTTTAAATTTATAAAACTATTAAAAAATGTAAGAAGAACTATACAGGCGATTTTTGAAAAATTGCCATTTGTAAAAGAAAGTCTTGTTTACTATATTGAATAGTTTTTGTTTATATAAATTAATCCAGTTATGAGGAAAAGCTATATTTATGCAAACTTTTCATATGTGAACTCATATCCCCTACATAAGACGAAGAGACATTATTAGAAAATTATCGAAACCAATAAAAAAAAGTTCTGTTCGATATAAAAACATGGTTACATTCTCCACAGATTTACTGAATTTATCGAACTTTCACTGAGGTAAATAAAAAAGAGAATGAGATACTCAAGTACTTACGTACCCGTTTGTTCACAGATTTATCTTGGTTTTTTCCCTAAAATACCCATGTAACTTTTATTCTTAATATTACCTACATTAAAGTACATAAGTACATACTTAATTCTTACGTTTTCTGCATAAATAAATCTATAATAATTTCCCATTTGGGGCTTTTTTTTAGACACCTTGACAGCAAAGTTTTCCCTTACAATGCTCTTTAGTCGGTATATAATTTACATGATTAGCCTGGTTTAAACTGTTTTAAGTTATTTACACTTTTTCAAACGGGACATGATACCTCATATTTAAAAAATGAGGTCCAGTTACCCCTCTTTTATGAGGCAACTGGACCGATGAAGAAAGAAAGATGAAATATGTATATTTTTTATTTTTAGATATTGAAATATAATTTTGAAAATTTCTGTTTGACAGAGCAAACTTAACTGAACAAATTTACAAAAGTTCAGACTTTAATTCAAATGAACATTAGCTTTTGAAAGATGAATTTTCAGAATATCCAGAGTCGCATTGCAAAATCGAAGCCTAGTTGCCCCACGTAACCTTAATCATTATTTTGATATTTGATGTCCCAAGAACTCAAAATATGAATGAAAAAGAATGCAGAATTAAAAAGTACACATTAGACCGATACGATTTCTTTAGTCCTTATTTAAAAAATTTTGTAATATTGCAACTAATTTTAAAAACTCATGTCTAAATTTAATTAAACTGTATAACAGAACAATAAACTTCCATAAATTATACTTAAATACTTTGATTTTTTTTAAACCGCTAAAGAGAATACAAAGTAGAACAAATATGTAGTTTTTAAACAGTTGCTACAGCAATCTTATAATGCGTTTACTCAGTTCCAAACAACGATAAACACAAACACGTAACCACCTCGTTATTATCCATAATCATTTGCCTTCAATTTCAGCTATTTTATAAATATAAATTTAAAAGCAAGACATTAATATCGAAAGGAAAATAATGAAAATATGCCTAATTTTAAACCATTTTTGCAATTATTAAAACAGAATATGTTTCATTGGGAATATTAAAAATCTATTTTCACTTGTCTTCTCTTCACTATTTTTATCAATTATATATCGTGTACTTCACAAAATAAATATATTTAATTTCGAAAGACATACCATCACATTGCAAAACGATTTAAGGCTCTTGCAATGAACAATACACTCTTCTTTGGACTAATAGAATAAACAATTAAATTTAAAAAATCAAAAAACCCGACTGCGTAAAAAGCGACTAATTAATTGTTTCTCATCAATGTGAAATTTTTTTTTTCAATTCCCACTATTAGCTCACACTCTCGCTATATATATCTTGTTCAAATTTTCAATCGTTAATAAAATACTTATTATTCATCCAATCAAGCTCAAATAAATTTGTTTAAACTTGTAGTGGATGACACTTGATGTTAATCCAGTTTTTTTCAAATATTAATTCATTAATTTAATTAAATTAATTAATTTCAATAACCGAGAGAGCCTTCTTCTTGATCAAGGCATTTTAAGCGCCACTCAAGAGGAAAGAAGATTGGGAGAAGAAAATTCTCTTATTGACCTAAGTAGAAGTTGACTTAAAATATATTTTTTTATATTACTTGTTTATATTACTTACCTATTTTTACTTTCTTCTATCTTTACAAGAAGAAAGTATTGGATTCGTAAAAATTTTCGACTTCCGTTTTTCGACGGAATTACACGTATCAGAGATTCCGAAAAACATGTGTTTACAAAATGTCTGTCTGTGAGTCTGTGAGTCTGTCTGTCTGTGAAATAAATTTTGTGGGCGCTCTATCTCAAGAACTAATGCACGGAATTTAAAAAAAAAATTATATTCAAGTAGTCCTTAATTTAAATTGGTGCTGATTAGTTTTCGGTGTAAATCGCCCAACAGGTGGCACTGCAATGCTGCATTTTTCGCGATTTCTGCAATAGCTGTATATCCAAAACTAATGCACGGATTTTCGTCAAACTTCAGATTCAGTTATTCCTTAATATAAGTTGGTGTTGGTAACGTTTTGGTGTAAATCGCCCAACAGATGGCGCTGCTATACTGCATTTTGCAGAATTTACACGATTTTCCTAATAGCTCTATCTCAAGAACTATTGCTTGGGTTTTCAACAAACTTCAGATTCAGGTATACCTAGATATGAATTAGTGCTGTTTATGTTTTGTTGTAAATCGCTCAATAGGTGGCTCTGCTATGCAGCATTTTTCATGATTTCCACAATAGCTCAATCTGCAGAACTAACGCACGGATTTTCATCAAACTTCAGATTAATTTAGTCCTTGACATGAATGGAAGTTTTATACATTTTGGTGTAAATCACTCAACAGGTGGCGCTAGTATGCTGCATTTTTGTGATTTCCGCACTAGCTCTATCTCAAGAACTAATACTTGGATTTTCAACAAACTTCAGATTCCGGTATACCTTGATATGAATTAGAGCTTGTTTGTGTTTTGGTGCAAATCGCTCAACAGGTGGCGATGCTATGCTGCATTTTTCAGAATTTCCTCTATAGCTCTATCTCAATAACTAATGCACGAATTTTTACCAAACTTCAAATTCAGATATACTTTGATATGAATTGGTGCTAAATTTATGTAATTTATTGTACTATTTAAGTGATTTAATTGGTGTGATTTATATGGAAGAAAGTTTCGTGATGGCCACAACATACTAGTTTTTATTTACTTGTATTGATGACTTTTAAGTTGTGTTTAATTGTTAGTTCCTACCTATAGATGTCTATGTTGGTTAGAGTTGCAGTAAAGATCCTACATACACAACTTCCAGGTTGTATAATATTTTAACGGAGTTTCTGACTGTAAAATAGGCAATGAAACATCATCTTCATTTTGAATTACCTATCCAATAATATGCCACTCAATAGGGTGCGTAATTTTTTTTTCGTCTCTATCGCCATTTTGTATTTTACGGCCGCCACTTTGAATTTATAAAAACAAAACCTAGCCTATAACCATCGGGTCGTTAAGTCGAATTGATAGAGATCTCATTCATTAAAATCCATCCAGCCGTTGGGATGTTTCGAGGGTATAAAGAAATGCACATACACAGATACGCGTGAAACACATAACCCTTCTTTTCAGTCGGGGAAAAAGATCATTATTTGTGTAAGGGAGTAAAATATTGTATCCACTGGACCCTGGATCCTCAGTGACTCATGTATATCATGAATCCATTTATCGTTCTTGTGTAGTAATTTTCGAAATCGACTTCTGGCTAGCCAGATTCGCGAAATACCTCAAGTGCGACGAGTATTCCAGGACGCCATGATATACTCGGAACCCAGTACATTAACAAAGCTCCGAATTAGCAATTGTATGTTGTGAATTCACTTAGTACATGTGATATTAATATACATATTGAATAGTATTTCCTTTTTAACACTTTCCAACAAAGTTGAAATGTGTTTATGACTTCGGTTTGTCTGGTCGTCTGGCCGTCTGTCCACGCTCTAACCTCTCTAAATATGCTCGGATCGTTCAGAAATTTTTGGATGTTAGTGACCTCTACCATAGCACGTTCCCTATTTCAAATGAAGTTTGTAGCATGTTTAGTTCATTTACAGGGACAGTCGAAAGTTTTCCGTTACATTACGGCCAATGGGAAAAAATCGTTTCAAATGATTTTTAATGGTGTTACACTGTTTTAAACATAGTAAAATCGAAATTCATTTAAGAATTCCACTAAAATATGCATTCTGTTGAATATGAGGTGCAAAAAATAGTCATTGTTCATTTACAGGGCCACACGAAAAAATTCCGTTCATAATGGTATAGGGGAAATTGTTTGCGGTATATTTGAAAGGATTTCAGATACTATATTGTATCCGAATTACTGTATATTAGTAATGATTGCTCGAAATGCATTTTAACACTTTCCAACAAAGTTGAAAAGTGTTTATGCATTCGGTTTGTCTTGTCGTCTGTCCGTCTGTCCATCTGTCCACGCTCTAACTCCCGTAAATATACTCGGATTTTCATGGAGTCGATAAAGGTTATTTAGGATCACCAAAGCATGTTTGATATCGTATATGAAGTATGTAGGATTAATCGTTCATTTACAGGGCACTCAAAAGTATTCCTTTGGATTATGGTATATGGCGAAAAATCGTTTGCAGAGTATTATAATGACATTATACTATTTCAAATGTATTGAAACTGATATAAATCGCTAAATTTCACTATGATCATGTTAGAACAGGTCATTTATAGTATTTTTCATTCATTTACAGGGACACACAAAAGAAATCGGTTACAGTACAGTACTGTCTTTGAGTAATAATTGCTGAAGTGTACGGTTTAAAATTAGGTATGCGCTTTTAAATTTAATTAATTTTTTTACATCCTACTCGTTATATATAAATTCTATACCTCAAATACAGGGCTGCACAAAAGTATTCACGTACCGTTCTCTTTATTAGAGGAAATTGCTGAAGGTAAATTTCCAACTGAAGTATACGTATCTCTAAAGTGAACTAAAGTTTGACATGCATGTAGTTAATAGATTCAAATCTATATATCATATACAGATCTGCTGAAAAAATTCGCATAATTTTCCGATTGTGGATGGGAACAGCTGAAATTGGATTTTGAAATGCATTGTGCGTTTTCATATGGTTGAATTAGAGGCAATATTTTAATTTTTTAAACGGTGCAGTTTTGTTACATTATTCTGAATGTGTTGGAAAGTGTTTCATAATCTATGCTTGACGCATGATTTTTTCTTACTTGTTTTACTTGATTTGAAGCAAACGTTAGTAAGTCTTGTCAAAGGATTTATAAAAGCATCTATAATTTTAATGGAAGCACGTCTGAAATAAATTTTTATGAAGAAAAAAATAAATAAATAAAAAAAAAATAAAAATAGTTTTTAATCTACTTGCATATTTATACAATTTTGCCTAAAAAGAAGGAAATGCTCTTTAAGGCGGACATTTTACTTATTACTTACAAATTACTTATGTAGGACTTATTTACAAAATGTAAATAGAAATATTTATAGTATAACATAATATAAAAAACAGATCAGTTAATATTGTATTTTTTTCACATGGTACGTCACAATCCGTACGATATCATTATTTAGAAATGATATATGAACGTAAAATGTGTGGCCAAATGATCTTTAAAATATATTTTAAAGAATGAATAAAAAGTTAATAATAAGAATAAAATAAAAAGTGTGGCTGAATATTTACAGTCTTCATGCGAAACCTTTTAAATATTCTAAAATGAACAGCAAAAATTAGATATGACAGCATAGGAAATAAAATATAAAGACTCAAGAAACCCTGCCGTTCGTTAGAAAAATACAATAAATGTAAAAACATCCATTACCGCCTCTCGCGTTAAAGAAACAATTTAACAAGTAACTTCTTGTAGTAATGATTCACCTTTATTTTTATTTCTAATCACAAAAAAAGCTTCGCATTAATGGAGATTAATGTTTTTGGCCTTCAGAAAAAGCATTTAGAAAAGTAGACACCGTTTATAGCAAAGGAGTTGCAAAACTTGATTCCGGAAGTCGCAGCCAGTTAAAGTCTATATTGTTTAGAAAGTTTAGAAAATTGTATAGTTTATTTCTTAATGTGACATTATTATATATAGAAAACTTGCAGTGAAAAGATATTTTATCCGAATTCCACCAAAAAATCCTAAAGAAAGCAAAACTTCTTGCATGTTCAATGGAAAGGGCAGAATACAGTTTTTTAATATAATTTATTATGTAGAGAAATAATAATCATTATTCAATTAGGAAAAGATTCGTCTTGGAATTATAAAAAAACTTAAAATTTTTGTTAAAGGTTTTTAAAATTATGGAAAAAAATTTACATATTATTTTCACTATTTATTTGATCTGTATCATTATTGTTATTAGGAATGTATTCTGCCATTTTTGTACTAATGTACATTGATCTAACACTAGCAGGAGTGACGGAGCTAAGCTCGGTCAAAATTAGTCTTCTATTCAGTTCGACATTTTATTCCCACAGAATCATTCTTCCTGTTTAGATGCGATTGGTATGATCCTGAGACATAGGGACCCAAAATGACCCACTAACCGGATGTTTTCGAACATGCGACCTAACCAATGCTCTTCTCGAACCCGAGAACGATAGAATACAATACATTTAGTCAAAATCGTTAAAGTCGTTTTATAAATAAAATTAGCTTGACCCACGGTAATCCAAAAGGGATCCACTAATCTAAATTTTTCGACATTTGACCTATCCCAATGGTCTTCTCGTGCTGGGAATCGATGTAATAATTATTTTTCCCAAAATCGTTTGAGCAGTTTTTTAGATAAAATTAGCTTAACCCACAGTGACTCAAAAATGTCCCACTAATCGAATTTTCTCGAACATGTGACTTAACCCAACGGTTTTCTCTTGCTCATAAAAGATATAATACAAAATTTTGTCATATGTTTTGAGCCGTTTTTTAGCTACAATTAGCTTGATCCACAGTGACCCAAAAATGACGCAGTAATCGATTTTTCTCGAACATGTGAATTAGCACACAAGTCTTCTCAGCCCAGAAACGGTATAACAGAAAATTTTGTCAAAATTGTTTGAGTCGTTTTTAGATACAATTAACATGACCCACAGTTACCCAAAAATGACCCATAAATCGAATTTTCTCGAACATGTGACTTACCCCAATGTTTTTCTCATGCTCAGAAATGATATAATACAAAATTTTGTCAAAATGTTTGAGCCGTTTTTTAGATACAATTAGCTTGATCCACAGTGACCCAAAAATGACACAGTAATCGATTTTTATCGAACATGTGACTTAGCTCACACGTCTTCTCATGCCCAGTAACGATATAATACAGAATTTTGTCAATGTTTTAAGCCGTTTTTTGTTACAATTAGCTTGATCTACAGTGACCCAAAAATGACCCATTAATTGATTTTTCTGGAACATGTGACTTAGCCCGCACGTCTTCTCATACCCAGAAAGGGTATAATACAAAATTTTGTCAAAATTGTTTGAGTCGTTTTTAGATACAATTAACTTGAGCCACAGTGACCCAAAAATGACCCACAAACTAATTTTCTCGAACATGTGATTCAGTCCAATGGTCTTCCATGCCCAGAAACGGTATGATGCAAAATTTTGTCAAAATCGTTTGATTCGTTTTTTACATACAATTATCTTGACCCATAGTGACCCAAAATGTCCCACTAATCGATTTTTCTCGAACATGTGACTTAGCCCAATGGTCATCACATGCTCCGAAGCGGTATATTAACAAAATTTTGTCAAAATGTCTTGAGGTTTTTTTTAGATCCAATTAACTTGACACCTGACCCATTGTGACCCAAAATGACCCACTGATCGAATTTTCTTGAACATGCGACCGAGCCCAATGGTATTCTTGTGCCCGAAAACGATAGAAATCAAAATTTCGTCAAAATTATTTTCTAGATAAACTTAGCTTGACCCACAGTGACCCAAAAAATGACTCACTAATTGAATTTTCTCTAACATGTGACCTAGCCCATTGGTCTTCTCGTAATTCAAAACAGGTAGATTACAAAATTTAGTCAAAATCGTTAGGGCCGTTATTTAGATAAAATTAGTTTGACTCGAGGTGACCAAAAATGACCCAATAATCGAAATTTCTTGAACATGTGACCTAGTCCAACAGTTTTCTAGTACCAAAAAATTATAAAATACAAAATTCAGTCAAAATCGTTAAACCGTTTTTAAGATAAAATTTACATACACACACACACAATTTTTGCTGGTATTTTAATATAAGATTCCGTCATCTTTGCAAGAAATGCTCTTCTGCAAATTTTTATAGACTATGTTAAAAAGAATATTTTTGTGAATTGTCGGACAAAATAATTTAGTCATTTTTATGTTAAAAATGTCTAATTATGATCACATTAATAAGTGAAATTGATTTTAGACAAAACTAAACTATGTGGCTGTACAATTCATGAAGGATGTAGGCCGACAGTGCCTACCACTGTTTTCTTGACCCTGTGCTCCGAGGTGCTATACAGCATATGCCCCAGTCAGGTGGTCAGCCTAACGTGGGACCCTCGGTGCTTAGTTCCCAAGCAAGCTTGGTAATCATTTTATCAACCCCGAAGGATTGAAAGTCTGAACAAACCTTGCTCAGTCGGGAGTCAAACTCTCGACCTGCAGATGCTCTGATCACTACGCCACTTCTTCAAATAAGATATAGTGTAATAATTATTTGCTTTTATGCTGCTTGTTAAGTGTGAAATAAACTTCCAAATGATGTGTGTTTCCGAACGCTAAGTCATATAGATTAAATGCTAATCCACAGTTTTTGCAATGGCATCATTTCGGGCAAAGTGGCTACAAAGAGATCGGGCAAAATAGCCCAAAAACGATTCTTTATTAATTTTTCATAATAAAATACTACTGAAAAGTATTTCTTTGAAAGAAAGAAGACAGTTCGGAGTAATAACGTCTGCAGAGAAAGGCTTATTCTCGACATTTTCAGTCTGCATGTCTTCTGGGAGCTCCTTGTATTCCTCCATTCGTCATATTGATACTCATTACTGTTTACTTTATAGTCTACCGATTAAATACTTAAAACATTACAAAACATAATACTTATTCTTAATGTGTATTACATCAGCTTGTGTTGATTATATATACTTCCTGAATCAATGAAAATTTTTCATTTACCTTAGCTGGCTACTCAGCCTAGGGGGAAAATGTGGCCATTTTATAATTTTTCTCTTAAGGTAACGTGAACATTTTAAAATAATTAGAAAAAAATAATGTAGCAATTGAAACTAAAGTTATTATAGTTACTATTGATATTTGTTTCTAGAAGTTTACCGATTAAAAAATATCATAGAAATTCATCAAATGTTAGCGTGACCCCTTTACCCTTCCTTCCCCGATTTACATTTTATAGCTTAATTTATAGAATATTGTGAATAACAGACAAAATAGGTTTTATATAACTACACAACAAACATACAGTTTCCTTCCCGAAAGAACTGAAATTTAAGAGGAAAACTTAAAAACTTTTTTAAAAATCTCTGAAAAGAACTGAAATTTAAGATGAAAACCTAAAAACTTTTTAAAAAATCCCCCAAAAGAACTGAAATTTGAGATGAAAACTTAAAAACTAAAAAAAAAAAAAATCATTATGCTTTCTTTTGTACTTTTTGAACTTTTAAAGTGCTTAGAAATTCCTTCAGCAATGTTTTTTGTTTCAGCCAATATTTCATTCGTCACAACCATGTCAAAGATCTGGTGACTTGAAACGCGTTTCTCTTGGAAGGTATTTTTTAAATCACTGTGAAATCCCAGACTTTTAACTTTCAAACTACTTATCTTTTGCAATATAGACAAAATTTCGTAATTTGAGGGAAATTTTGAAAAATTTAACATTTTAATAATTTAGAATTTTTTACTGTTAGTGAAAAATTAGCTTCAAAAAGTGACACCAAAGTTCAAATATCCGCTATTTTGTGAAAATTTGATTTATCTTACCAATTTTCGGTTTTGTATTCAATTAACTTAATAAATTAAAAGAATGGATGTAATTTATTTTCTTTCATATAATCCCTACGCTGATTTACAGTGCAGTCTGTTCAGAGTGTACTTTGAAAAAATTTAAATTAATTAAAATATTAACGTTTTCATATGAACATATTCACACTCTTTGTGGAAAGTATAATAAATTCAAGGCCCAAAATCATTTCTTTCTATGTGTATTATTTAAAGAAAACAAAGGAAAAAATAACTTAACTTCCCAGGTTGTGATTAAAATGCTAATAACTTCAAGAATGTTAACAGTTATAGAAAATGGAAAATCTATTAACTATATTTTTATAATCATTAATTTAAAAGCATTGTTAATTTAACGCGTAACGAAAAATTACTTGAAAAATGTGTGTCCCATAACGTGTCTCAAAATGTACTCACAGAAATAATACGGTATTTTATAGTGATAAGATAAAATTATTCAAGATATTAATTGCTAAAATTTGAAAAACATAATTGAACTCGGTTTTTTAATAACGTTTGAAAATCAAATTTTCTTCCGATAATGAGTTTCTTTTAAATAACGATGCAATTACACTGCGGGTTTTTTCCCTAAAGAGTTAATATTCTTTTATAAGAGTTTTTCTTTTTTAAAAATTTCGGTTATTTAAAATACGCCGTTCTCTATAATTACGAGTACACTTATGTCAATAATATGCATTGTTATAAATTTTAGATTACGAGAGTGAGTCGGAAAATAAGTTTCCCCTGGCAACTGTGGACAGATGTGTGTATGAAAGACAAAAAATGTAATGAAACATTAAAGATAAGATGTAACTTTATTTTTCTACATAAATGCCAAGTGAGTTCAGACATTTGTCGTACCCCTTTATAAGCTTCAAAAAGCTCTCCTTGAAAAAAATCAGGGCTCTGCATCATTTTGTTCTCGGTAGATATGGAGAGAAAGTGCGTTGTGAATTCATGGTCAAAAAAGGTAGTGAGAGCGGCTGTCCGCTGTGAATGGGCACGCGGAGTATCGGGAGCAGAAATCCATAACGGCCACGTGGAGATCTGTGGGCCAGATGTTATGTCGAAACAAATGGTGCGGAGATGGTGTCGCCAATTCAGTGAGGGACGTCAGCAAGTGCTGGACAGACCGGTACCTGGACGGACGTGCACGGCCACTACAGACCAAAGCAATGCTTGACTAATTCTTTGTAAGCAATGCTGAAGTCACACAAGCCGTTCAACGCTTCTTTTGTAGGCAGAGCCCTGTTTTTTTCCTGGAGGGCTTTATGAAGCTTATAAAAGGAATGACAAATGCCTCAACTCTCTTGGCACTTAAGTAGAAATATAAATTTACGTCTTATCTTTAATGTTTCATTGCATTTTTTGTCTTTCATACACATCTCTGTTCACAGTTGGCAGGGGAAACTTATTTTCCGACTCACCCTCGTAATATTGTTATGTTGTTTTTCTCACTATCAAACCAAGACCCGAACCGGCCTCTGTCTGAGACCGTCTCATCTTTAGATTTACAAACAAAGCATCAACTTGATACGAAATTAAACAAGAAAGATAAATCATGCGTCAAGCATAAATTATGAAACACTTTCCAACACTTCTAGATTACTTTAACAATACCTCGAATATATTAGGTAAATAAAATACCTAAGTAATTGTTTTACAAAACGCTTAACATATTTGAAAAACGGGATTCAGTAATTACTGTCCATACTACTGCTGTAAAACTACTTATTCTTTTGAGGAAAAAGACGAATTCTTTCGTACAGACCTTTTTATTACCTATATAAAAAATGTACAAGACCCCTTAAAAGTACAAGACCGCAGGCAAATTTGCCCCGCATTCGCCACGTACTAAACTAAAATTTAATTCGCTCAAAAAGCACACTTAAAACTATTGAAATCACACTGGCAGAAAAGATCATTCATAGGCAGACATATATCCAGTTCCTTGCGTGACCCTGTATATGATTTTATTCATACTCTACAAACATATTTTAGTATGCTAAATGTAGTTCAGCCTAAAAATGCATAACTGAAATAAAAACCAACTTTAAGCAATCACGCTCATATTTAGTAATGCATATGATTTATTTTGTGTAGTCAAGTATAATATCTATGGCATTTATACATACCTCATAACATGCGAAAATTAGTTAAACTTAAAAATGCATACCCAGCAATTGAGGCTTAAAGAAGACTAACTTCGTTTTAATGGGCGTTTTTTTAAACAAAGGAACATTGAATATTTTCTATATATTTATGCAGTGATAACAAGTTACCCTTGATTAAAAGAAAATTAATGAGTTCAATCAAAATATCCCGAGAAAAAATATTATATAGATACAATATTTTTATAGTTACAATTACTTTAACTGTTTATTATGAACATTTTTACTTGATGGAGTTAATCGATTTGTGCACTGAACGGCTCAATTGCCGCTAATAGACAGAAATTCGAATGCAGAAATGTATACGAAATCTTCTGTGTGTCCCTATAAATGAACGATAAATGGTATGCACATCATATTTTACAGCACGTATTGTAGTAAACTTCATCAAAGTATATCGATTTCATTATTTTAAGTAGTGAAACATAATTAAAATACGCTGCAAGCAGTTTAACTTCATAGGTCATTATGCAATGGAATTCTTTCTTGTAGTCCTTTGAATAAATAATAAATGCCCTGCATCCCGTCACAGAATGGATGTGTTAGTGCGCTTTATAAACGAATATCAATTTCATTATCTTTGAATTGGTGGAACATCATGAAAATACATTTGAAACGAGTTTTTCCCACTGACCGAGATGTAACGGAATACTTTTGGTTATTCCTGTAAATTATCATTAAATGCTAATGTATTCATTTTTAATAGGGGTCAGTAAATAAAAATAATATATTAAAATTATGAAACAATTCGAGTATATTTATGCGAGTAAGAGTAGGGACGGACGGACAAAACGGAGAGGTAAATTGAAGTCATAGACACTTGATAAATGAATTGTGCACATCAAATTTAGTCATGTTAAAGCAAAAGGACAACAAAGTGCTTAAACGCAAGAAACAAAACTGACTTAAACCGATCCAAACTACAAGGATGACTGCTCGATCGTAATTTTTGAGTTGGAGCTGGTGGCTGGAAATTTCTAGGGACGCGATGCTCTCTGCGACTTTAACCTTTTTGGGCCTGAATTTTTTGTTTTCTCAAATTTGTTGGCAAAATCACTTTAAAATGTTCAAAATTAACTGAAAAAATACTAAAAAAACTACGCTGAAAATTTTTTGTATTTATTTGATAAAATGTAATCGTACTAAATATGAGAATATGCATAATATTTATAATAGTATAATATGCACAATTATATAATTTGCCTAAATTTATGTAAAATAAGCTTTTAGATTGTATATTATATACTATATTAGTATTTTTATGAACTACTAAAAATATCTGGGAGCACGGCAGTGCGTCCGCCAAGTTCGCACAAGCCGTAAGCTACCTTTTCCTGAACCATTTCGGCATACTTTCCACCCCCTCATAATGTCGTTTTAGGGAGAGATATAGAATTTTTTCTTTTATACACATGTTCATATGGTCAAACTGAACTAAGGTTCACAATATCATGTTTCTGTATTTAGTAGTTTTCGAAATATTAAATTCCGAAAAAGCGCTTTTTTGTCACTGACTCACTTCGCATCATCAAATAACTAAGGTACTTCTAAAAGTCGTAGAATCATGAAATTTCACAAGTAAGTTGGGTTTGTAGCACAATTAACCAGAAAAATCTGAAAACACAGAATTTTCGCTTCTAAACCCTCCAAACAGGATGTGTTGATTTGGCCGTATACATTCAGTTGGGCCAATGCTGGTCGCCAAAACTCGATTACAGAGTTTTGAAGGTGTCACGTAATTTCAAACTGAATGAAATTGTATATGCTTTCCCGAAAATGCTGATTAAATAGAAAAAATGAATATACCTAAAAATTTTAATCAGTATAGGTTATGATATATTTACGATATTAAAACAATAAAACATTTACCAAAATATAACAGCAATTCGGTACGTTTCCGATATAGTTGCCTTGGCGAAATAGAGAAAATAGCCTTGACAAGAAAAGAAATGTGATAATAACGTATTTTCTGGCAACCTATTTACTGTGTCATATACACAAGCAATTTTTTCCATTTGTATACAATTTATATAATTTAAGGAACCCATTTATTTATTTTTATATACCAACATAAATGATTTGTATATAAAAAACATAATTTTATATATGTATAAATAAAATGTTTATATGTATATAAGGTACTTGTTAGTTATCCCGTCGACCAATTTCGCCAAATTATATAAATCGCCAAACCACTCCCCTAATTATACAAATTGACATAATTTTTATTTAAAATAGCGAAAAAACAAATTAGTTATTATAACATTAATAAAAATACAAATAAAACGTCAAAATAAAAATCATTTGATGACGTAAACACGTTTTGTCAAGTGAATGCGACATTTACGATCAACCATTATTAGCATTTAATCTTAAACTTTGGCGACAGTAATTTGGTCGACGGGATAACTAACAAGTACCGTATATAAATATATATATATATAAATAACATAAAAGTTCATCAGGTTTGTTTTCATAGTTGTTTATATTATTTGGCAACATATCTCAGTTTCTGAAGTACGAATTGCGCCAAGATTTTTAAAAAATGCCAAGGTCCCTATAGTGGAAAATATCCTAATTCTCATATGAAAATTTAAAAATCTCCTTTTAATTAAATGAAATGTGTAACTAATAAATATGTCTTTAACGATGTGCGACAGATACGGCGTACGAAGACCGCTGCTAATGTTATTATATTGTATTATTAGACTACTTACTGTTAATTTATTGTTAATTTTAAATCTGTAAAAGAAAGATTATAGTTATAGATAAGATATGTTGGTCGCCAAAACCCGATTACAGAAAATTAGCCTGAGTTATAAAGGTGTTACATGATTTCAAGCTGAATGAATTTTTATATGCTTTTACAAAAATCTTAATAAGGCAAATCTTTCAGTTTATCTGTCCATATTTCTATCTTTTACTTCCTTAAAACAAATTTTGTTAAAGACTGGGAGATGTCTGCACAGATCATCACCTCATCGAGTTGACGTCTGAAATTTTAGGATTAGTTAAAAATCGATTAGCGTATTAAAATGTAAATGGTCTGCCAAGTCACATCTTTGTGGAAAGCACCTACAGACCCGATTTTACCGGGTTGATTGGTGGATTTTCCATTGTGTTTTCCTGCACCCATTCCTCCATGTTTCTATACTTTTGTATGCAGGAAATAGTAACCTATCAGTCAACCACTAAAATTATGCCTTCAGGTGGTTTCTACCAAGACATGAATTAACAGACCAGTTTGATTTTAATATGCTAATCTAGTTTTGACTAATCCTAAGATTTCAGCTGTAATCTCGATGAGGTGATGGTGTGTGCAGACGCCTCCCGATCTAGTATAAATGTCGGAATTCTAATCTTAATAGCACTCTGGTTAATCTGGCAATTATCCCTACTATTTATGGAACACTATACCTTTAAGTGCGTTTTAGTGATGTTAATGAACTTTATGCATATGCATCATACATATAATACATATGCATACAATACGTAATACATTTGCATCATACATATTATAGGTATGTGTATAATACATAATACATATGCATCATTATGACGTCAGAATAAACAAAACATTTTTTGTCGCCAAATTTGAGAATTGACATGATATATTATCAAATTTGGCGACACTTCGCTAAATGTTGATAAGCTTGGCGAGTATTTGACGCTAGTGGATATTTTTCATTGAGTTAATTATTAATGCGAGCCATCAATTTATATTTTTCCGCATATCAACTGAATAGTTAAATGGTATAACGTACGAATATTTCCAAAGTGCCAATAGTTTCGTCACTGCACAAAACCTCTGCCATTGTTATTATATTGAACTGTTATTATACTTACTGTGACTATGTTGTTAATCTTTACTCTGCTAAAACTTCTGTATTATATAAAGAGAATTTACGGAAACTATTAAAGCAGAGAAACTGCCAGTTCTCCTTATGATTATTATAATTCTATAATATGTAAACTGTTAATAGATATGTATGTACGTTAGAATGAATCTTCTATAATCCGGTTCTTCGCATTTTAGTTTTCAGGTTTCGAATAAAATTAGCTAAAATCTTAAAACCATGGCACATTGGCTAATTCCTCAACAGGATTAGATGAAAAGAAAGATAGATTTTCAAATGGATCAATGGCAGTGAGCCCGTAGACCTTCTATTCTTCCGTAATCAAGTCTATTGAAAAGGTTAACGTGAAACAAAAGATATTAGCATCAATATGGTTTAATGTAAATGCAGATATTGTCAAAGGATTTCATAAGAACCATTTCACTTGTACCCAATCGTAACAGTTAAAATACAACAACTGGCAGTGAGCCCAATTAGAAACGATCACTTAATAGGATAAAAAATTTCCGCATTAGAGAACGAATCGTAACTGATAAGGAAACATGCATAAGTGAGTTAAGAGATCTTTGTCATGAAAGATGAAATACATAACAACAGAAAATATATGATTTACTTCCATGATCGTAAAGAGTTCTTGATTTCTCTATCAAAAGCTTCCGACTTGGCGAAATAATGGGCAAGTAAATTATGAATAACAGTAATATGATGCAACGTTTAACATGCAATTAATAGAGCAAATACTGCTTGCTAGAGGCGGCTAGTACTTTAATACCAAAAGAAATAAAGTATAAATTTGTAAAGCTTAATAAAATAAATCTAGGTATTTTTATGTTAGCCGGGCGCGAGTGGCAAATCGCCAAATGCTATTCCTAACTCCATTGTTCATATTGCATTCATTTCATTTAAAAATATAAACTTTTCAGTCATCTCATTTAAAATAAATGCATTTCCCTCATTTTATTTAATAGAATATGTAACATAGAAATAAATAAATAAATAAATAAGAAATAATAACGTAAACCAAAATGTTTTATTTGAAAAATCAAACCATTGTTACTAATTTACACATGTGAAAAATGAAAACTGCTATTGGTGAAAAAACAAAATGCTAATGTGGAGATTTGCTCCCGGCTAACATAAAAGTACCAAAATTTAAGTTTTTTTTTTTATTACTATAGTTTAGAAAAAAAAATTGAAAAAACATACAAAAAGTAGTGATATCCCAACAAAAAGTTTTCGGTAAAAAAAAGAAAAAAGCGCCAAGTTCTCCTTAATGTTTCGGCCAGAAAAAGTAGTGATATCTGAAGTTCGCACAAGTTAAAAGCCAAACATCCCAAATCTTTCATTGAAAATGGCTTCCTGCGACTTGGCCGTTAATGCTTTTGAGAGGGTTTTTCAAATTTTAAAGTATGTACAAATGAGCTACATGCCAACTACATTTTTTCATTACTTTAGGCATTTTGTTGCACAAAGTACAGAAATAAATTACACATTTAAAAAAAGCATTTAAACCACTTCAGTCTATTTAAATACTTAGAAGTTAAAAATAACAAAATACTTGTTTCGGAAGATAATATCTCTAATTGCTAAAACATAATTAGTATCAGCTTTAACAGTTTATAAATCGAATACCTCTTAATGTATGCAAACAAACTATAATAAATGTTCAAACAAAAAAAATCTCTTTCGTCAATGCACAAGATTTCAATATTATATAATAAAATATTATGTAACATATAGAGAGATTTGAAGTAAGTAAATATTGTTTTATTTCTTGGGTTTTACGTTAACGACTTTAGCTTTAGACCGTACAAAATGGCAATTAAACCACCAGTGGACTAAATGATCTGTAATCAAAACTAATGTTTGTTTAAACTGGATGGTATTTATCAGAAATCTTTTACTTATAATGTCTTTATGTGAATTTGCCTCTTTACATTCTAATATTACTTTTAAAATTTAAATAATTCATAAATGCGAAATTTCCAATCAATAATTTTGAAATGCTGTGGAAGGCATTAACGGCCAAGTCGCAGGAAGCCATTTTCAATGAAAGATTTGGGATGTTTGGCTTTTAACTTGTGCGAACTTCAGATATCACTACTTTTTCTGGCCGAAACATTAAGGAGAACTTGGCGCTTTTTTCTTTTTTTTACCGAAAACTTTTTGTTGGGATATATTTATTCCTTTACAGAGACTAATAACATTATAAATATTATTAATTATAAATTAAGAATAATCGTATTTGAGGCTTAAAAACATTTTATTTCATAATCATCTTTAAAAGGATTTTACATAAATAACGGTCCCCAAAATGGCTAATAAAAATTTGTACACATTCGTGCCTTGCGACCTGTATTTTCTAAGTTACAAAAAGACATATAAAATAAGCTTGAAAGTATAATTTCACAATTAAAAAAAATACGTATTTCAAAGAAGTCTATAAGCTAAGATTATGACATATTTATTTGGATCTTTGATAGAAAGAATACAAATAAGCTCACTTTTTACATTTCGCCATCTTGGAAAACGAAAAATCTATAAGCACATATAAAAGCCTTCATTTAAGCAAATAAATATCCACCTAATGCTGTCATCTCTCAGTAACAGTTAAAGACATTTATAGATAATTATTTCATTACAAATTTATTAAAATTCGAAGCGTCCCAAAAATGGGACGCTAGGCATAAATGGGTTAAGAGCCTTTTTAACACTTTCCAACATATTTGAAAAGTATTTATGAGTTTGATTTGTCTTTCTGTCTATCTGTCTGTCCGTGCTCTAACTCTCGTAAATACACTCAGATTACCATGAGATATATATATGTTATTCGTGTTTACTGTAGCATATTCGGTAGTAGCCGGCTCGGCCTACAGGTGGAGGTAGATTTTGAAGTTAAGTACTAATTTCACCAACAAAAACTAAATCAAGATTAGAGATAAAACCAATTTAACAATTTTATCTGGCCGCTTTCGACGAATTTTTTATTTTATTTTTTCTCTAAGAGCTCGTTTTATCATAATCATATTAAGTCAGTATTAAAAAAATATTTTTTCCCGTTCAACAACTCGAAATTTTCTGACATATTTTTAAAATTAAAATATGCTGACGTGATTTTTTAAAGAGATTTATAAGCGACTTGTGTTTTCATTTTCCGTTCAATTAATTAGAATTTGATTTAAAATTATTTTCTCAGTACAACCATTTTTTCTTGTTTCCAGCACTATCGCTTCGGGAAATTCGGTCCAAAATGCCCACTTTGACAGCATTTTTTGAAATATATTCTGCCTTTATCAAAAAATCTATCAATATAGCACTTTATATAGTTACTGAATAAAAGAACCTGCCAATTGGATGCGTTTGAGAATGAAAATAAATTTAAAAATGAATCAGAAAATAAGCCGTTTGGATTTAAGTATACCTTTAATACGATAATTTTTTCGTCAACCCCGATTTTTGTTTAAAGTTTTTTTGCTGTAAGAGCGGATCCTATCAAAAACTTGTCAATATGAAAGTTGTAGATAATATTGATAAGATGTATAATCAATTTAAGCGGATTGGATATCTTGTGAATTGACGAAATTATGAATTGTTTTCTACTTCAACATTCCCATTTTTCTTCGTTTTTATTTTTTATTACTTTTTTTATTTTAATTTTTTTTTCAGTATGCGTTGGTTCTATCAAAAACTAATCAATATAAAATTTCCAGATATTATTAAGACGATTTATAATAAGTTTAAGTGAATTTGATATCTTAAGAATTCACGAAATTATGAATTTTTTTCTCTCTAAAACCCTATTTTTGCGCCCTTTGAGCCCATTTTTTATTTTATCAGAAATTTGTGATACATAAGTTTTTGGCCCTTTTCCTAGAAGTAATAATAACTTTAAACTGATTTGATATGCATAAAAATTAAAAAGTTATGGGGGTTTTTCGTTTTTCACAAAACTCTTCCCTATTTCCACCCCCTTGGTCCGATTTTGCTCATTAACGAACTTGACCAAGTATTTCTAGCCCTTGATTTTATCTATGTTTGGAAGAGATTCGTGCAGAATTATGGAAGTTATCATGTCCATAAAAGAGTGATATAGATAGATAGACAGATAGATAAAGATTTTACTGAGGGTGGTTTTGGGTTCTAGGGGTCACGATCGGTGTAGCTCTGCAAAAACGTTTCAGAAGGTCCAACATAGGAGCGATTGCAATAGGTAGTATTTCATAGGAAATCAGCCTAAAATGAAATGTGCAGCATTAACGATTCATCTATAGAAACACCCAAAATATTCCGTTACATTATAGCCCTATGGGGAAAAATCTTTTGCGGTGTATTCTAATGATATTACACTATTTTATACATACTGAAATATTTATATATCACAGAGGTGTATTACAAAATGCTTGCTGTAGAATCTGGTGTTCGTATAAATTGCCATTCATTTACTCGGGGCACACTAAAGTATTTGGCTACAGTACTGTGTATGAAGAATAGTTGCTGAAAATGCGTTTTCAATTGTGATACGGTTTAAACATTTAACCATTTGTTTCCATATTACTTGGGGTGTATAAATTGTATAGATCATATACACCCGAAATATTCCGTTACATTATGACCTATGGGGAAAAATCTTTTGCGGTATATTTTAATGATATTACACTTTTTTTAAACATACTGAAATATTTATATATCACTGAGGCGTATTAAAAAATGCTTGCTGTAGAATCTGGTGCACATATAATTTATCGTTCACTTACTCGGGACACACTGAAGTATTTGGCTACATTTGAAGAATAATTGCTGGAAATTGCGTTTTCAATTGTGATACAGTTTAAACATTTAACTATTTGTTTGCATATTACTTGGGGTGTATAAATTATATGGATTATATACAAGACTACACAAAAGATCTCATGTGCATTTCCGTTTGTTGACGGAAATTGCTGAATGGAAAATTTCAACTCTACTACGGGTTTAACTGAAATAATGTTTAGTAGATATGTAATATACATATGAATCTATGCATCATACACAGGGCTGCGCAGAAAAAAATCGGATAATTTCCGTACGATTTATGGTAATTGCGGAAATATCGTTTTCAAATGCGCTGTTAAAAATTTTGAAGCATTCTGGCAGGTCATTCGACCGTTTTTTGAAAAAAAAACGGTTTCATAACAATAATTTAACTGTATTCTGACCATAAAATGGCCAATAATGGGGTCAAAATATTGTTAAATTACCGGTTGTGTAACAGTTTTCGGAAAAAAACGGTCAAATGACCTGCCAGAATGCTGCAAATTTTTAACAGTGTATGTTATGCATCTTTAAATTGTTTACTTAGATATATTTCACCTTAATGGGTCTTAGGACTCTTAAAGCTTCAAAAATTTTGAAACTTTAATCATTTTATATGTAAAACTCCTGTCTTTTCTGAACATTTTGATATAATGTTTTCCTTGAAATTCTCATTAGAATTAGGGCGAGTTATGGCTTTTAGATTTATACCTGCTCAATAGCTAAAGCGGCGTTTCTGAAAATTTGAAATATTTTTTCTCCAAATGCCGTTTCTGGGGATAACGCGCACAATATCTCAAAAACTTCTGAATATTTTTTCATGAAATTTCAAAACATATGTTTCATGTTAGTGTGCATAAACTGAACCTAAATGTCCCTTTTTATTGTTCAAAAAAGTATTTTTTAGGTGATTATACTGTTGGGATTTTCGAAATTTTGCATTACCTAAATACAACTTTATATTAAAAATATAAAAAGGCTTTAATTTCAAATTTGTTTAGGTTCAGGATACTTATTACAATCTGAAGTGTAAGTAGGGACGAAATTTTTCATTTTAGTTGCAAAATTTATTTTATAATTTGTGAGTAAGCTGTTTTTACCATTTTTCTGATCGTCAAATATCTGGCAGTTTGGAGCCTCCTATAAATGTTAATTCGGCATCTTGCAATTTTTTAAATACATGAAATGAAAGAACATACTTATATCTTTCATCACATTAAAAATTGTGTTTTAAAATCATATACATTTTAAGATATTAAATAATGAAAATCGTCTTGATTTTTAGCCCCCGGTATGCTATTTCTTTCTCCCAGCTTATTTTATGTCGTCTCCAAATAATAACGTTACGTTGTATAAGCCAGCCGTAAAACAAACAAATGTATCATTGTACAATTAGATACTCTACAGAAATTTTTTAAACTTCTAAGCATCGCACATTTTCAATTTTTATACCGTTGTATTGGGGAAAAAAGTACTTTTAAATACCATTTGTTTCAAAACTGCATCTCCATTTATTTTTGAAATATTAATTTTATTGTAGTTTTTAGAGCTATTTGCTTCATATTGGCAACGGAAGTACTCCATTTCAGTAGAAAGTAAAAGAAAAATAGTTGTAAAATAGTAATTATATATTGTTGTTGCCATTTTCTCATAACAACCGAAAAAAAATTAATTAAAATAAGTGCTATTTTGAAAAAAATATAAGGGAATGATTTCTATTAAAACACGGAGCTATTATAAGCCATATTTAATTTTTAGTATCTATATTAATGTTGCAAACAAATGAAGGCATATAAATCATTAGATAACCGGGTTTTTTTTTCCGAGTTTCTTGAATGACGGCATCCTTTTGTTTCATCTGTGTATTATTTCGCGATAGTGACGTCCTATGCACACTTTACTGTATCTGTTTAACAGTTGAATGTTTAAGCGGATGCGAATGACGTCATTTTACTTAAAATAAAAGCGTGTGCTTTAAGTCTTAAAATTGAAATATGTTTTGTACTACTTATATATACATATCTATATATTTTTTTTTTCATCGGGGCGACACTAAATTCTGAAAAGGCATAATTCCTGTTTTCTAGTTTTTCATATTTTTTTCATCCCCCCCCCCCCCCTTAATAAATTCTAAAGTTTTGTTACAGTATTCTGAATGTGTTGGAACGTGTTTCTTAACCTATGCTGGACTCATGATTTTTCATTCTTGTTTTAATTTGAAATTAAAAATTACCCTTTGCTGGTACAGTGTGCACCGCTGGTACTGCTGTTTTCTGTAATAAAAATAATTAATTCGAGTAACATCTAAATAGAAAGAAATTTAAATTGTGTATTTGTAAACATGTATTTAATTTTGAAAATTACACATTTAGAAGCTTAAATAATAATATAACTTCTCTATTTGCAAAATTTAAAAAATATATTTCGTACGCATTTTAAATAAAGAAAAGCTTTTAAGGAATAAAGTGACTTTGGGAACAGAAAGGAAGAAATAAATTGAATTTTTCTAATATTCTATGTTATCTATGTGCAATCAAACTTCAGTTGAAAGAAAACACATTTTAAACACTAAATATTTTCCTGTAATTGAAAAAGTTTTTACAGGAAGTTTAGATTGCTTTTAAGCAGAATAATATATCCAGTAAGAACTGTAGAATTATTTTTATAAAGTAGGAACCGTAATAAAGTCTAAGTTTTGATAACTTGAAAACTTTATAATTGAAAAATGTTCTGCTAGCAAGTAAAGTTGCCTGATGAAGATGAAATGTCATATTAAGACATTTCAATTTTATTTTTAAGTGAATGAGAGGATTGGTGAAATTTAGATTTTAAAAAGTTAAAAATACTTAGAAAATATAGGGGAACAATTAAAGATCTCTAAATTTTTTTGTACAAAAGACAAAAAACAATTGTTTTAACAATGTATTGAGAACGTAAAAGCGTTTTATAATATTTCACTCTTGCATTTATATACATGCTAAAAAAAATAAAAAGCCTAAATTTACGATGTAGTAATTAGTTACTGTTAATTACATGAAATTTTTCGTGTATATATAAATTATTCATATGTATTTTTTTAATGTGTAAGTTATTCAAGTGATTTCAAAGCTGGGAAGATATAATTTTGCTGGTATAATTGTTGTACATTTACAAGCATATTTTTCAATAAGTACTTCAATTTAAAAAATTACTCTTGTGTTGGAAACGGATCTATATTATTGTGTTATTTCTGAAAATATATTAGTTTCCAAAAATGGCATGTCTGTTTTCTCTATCTCTCATTTCTCAAATATTTTAAAAAGAAAGCCAATCGTTACTGAATTTATTTATGTTCTTGATGCACATATCACCTAT
The DNA here is from genome assembly GCA_963932465.1 of Maratus speciosus. Taxonomy (NCBI): domain Eukaryota; kingdom Metazoa; phylum Arthropoda; class Arachnida; order Araneae; family Salticidae; genus Maratus; species Maratus speciosus. Next base: position 437,989,505 of record OZ010788.1, read on the forward strand.
TTTATAAAAGAAAAATAAGGTACGTGTACTAAATAGTGCCACTTTAAGGTTCCAGATTACAACGATCAGTGTTACATCAGAACTAACATTTAAAGTAGATGGATATAATATTTATGCATGTTTTTACAATATTAAATGATGCTAAGTCTTGTCTCTTTAATTGTGGAGAGTTCAAAAGAAAAGACACTTTAAAGTAGCTTCAGTAAGAGTATGTGTTTTAAAAAATTCCATAATTTTCTAGATACGTGATACAACTTTAATTAACAGACGTTTTGCAAGTATTACACCAAAATAGAAAAAAAAAGATTTCGTAATAAAATATTCTGTGCTTTCTTTATTTCCGGGTATGCCATTTCGAACAGTCAAAATTGCTGATTCCATATGCATTTCGCTCTATTGAGTTTTGTTTACCACCTCTTTGATAGATTCGATAGTTTACTGCATATATTGACACAGAAAATATGTAATTAGCTTTGGTAATGATAATAAACGATAAAGGTTCATAATATGAAAGAGTTGTCCGAGGACTTTCCGTTGATATATCACATGAGGGATTCTGGAAAAGTTTGAAAATTGCCCTCTCCCCCCATTTGAGTCCACTCTCGCCGTCAGAAAACAACATACAAATGATACTTATTGTAGAAAACGCTACTGTTTTAAGTTAAATTTTCTAGCCCCCTCCCTTCCTCGAAATTCTACTTTCCCACCTTCTTTAAAATTTTTAAGTGTTATTAAATATCTCAAATGTTAAAATCGATCCAAAAAATCGGACGTAAAATAATAATTAGTCCAAAAGGCTTTTGTAGAAAACTGCACGACTTAAAAAAAAAAAAATCCGCGGCCCGCGAAATTCAACTCCGCCTCTTTCATAAAAGTTTTTATGTGTTATCAAATATGCAAAAGTTTAAAATCGATCCAAAAAATCGCAAATACAATAAATATAATTAGTGGAGAAAGCTTAGATTTAAATAATGTGCCGTTAGAAAGACTTTCTTTTTTTTTTTTTTTAATCGATTTTTCGGTAAAATAAAAAGGTCTTAATCGATAAAAAAAATAGATATTCGGAAAAAGCGACGAAAAATAAGATGCATACCTTTAGAATCTGTAAATGTACAATTTGTTACAATGTTACACCCTGAAAAAAATCCCAGTCCAAAAAGTTTCTGTGGTTTTATCTGCTGGTGTTGTAAATGTCGTCGGGGAGAAGAAAAAGAAATTCAAAGTAAATCCTTAATTAAATCTAAATTTCAATTGATAATTAGAGTTTCACTGGGAATATTTTAACGAAAATTACATATTTGTAATCAGCGAAAAAAATTGCCAAGGTCTTAATTGAAATATAGAAATGGGGTAAAAAATGAATGGAGAATTCGCCCCAAAAAAGAAGACTGGATATAAAGGAGGCGTGTTATTAGCAATTTAGTACATAAAAATTTAAGGGGCCCAGGGACCCCAGCTCCTTAAAAATTAAATTCTGAACTTCAGATGCATCACGACCTGTCTTGTTCTATTCTCACCTAAATTTTCAAACTTCTACGTGGTAGTAGTTTTCGCTAGCCGTCGCACACACACACACACACAGAGAGAGAGAGAGCGAAACTTTCTTTTATTAGTACTAGGGGATCTTACCCGGGCTTCCCGGGTTAAGGAATATAGGTGAGAACATTTTTTTAAATAAAAAACTAATAATTTTTTTACATGCGAAAATTTTTTTAGATTGACCACTTACATTAAAAAAGCATTTTCCATATGGAAAATACGAATTATACAATCAAATAAATTTTTGAGATTTATCAAAAGCGATATTTTCTTATTAGCCGCATGCTAAGAGCTATTTGCCAAGATTTTGCTACTTATGGCATCCTTTTATATTCTGATAATTTCAGAGCTTATACATGTCTGGTAAATTTGTGTTTATTTATGTTATTTTATTTATTTATTCATAGGGAAGTTTTTTAATGGATATAAGCCGTAAGAAAATGATAAACTCTTTATTTTGTTTTAAGGGCAAACGGATTAATCTTTCGTAATCGAGCTCCGCGCAATATAGATAAATTAAAGAATATTTTATGCTTTAAAATTGTTTTTAAAACCACAGACAATCAGTAAACTGAGATGAACTTTGCAAACAAATTGCATTTGAAAAAAAAAATCCTATTTGGTGATCTAAAAATTTAAATTGTACGATTACAAATATGTTAGATTTGTGTTTTTTCAATAACATTCTTTTGTTTGTTTATGAAAGAAGTATTAATTTCGTTAATTTGTCTTTCACAAATATGTTAGATTGGTGGTTTTTTTAATATTATTCTTTTATTTATTTATAAAGGAAATCTTAATTTCGTTATGCAAAAATAGTCAGAAACAAATGCTGAACAATGTTTGTTGCTTTATGTGCAAAATGTTTATTATTATGTATTGAAACCGGCATGTGATAAGATAAACTTTAAAAAAAAAAAATCAAGCTTAAAAATTATTTTAGAAAATATAATACATCAGTCAATGAATACAGTTTTTAAACAAATTGCATTTGAAAGTAAATTTTTCCCCTATGCGACGAAAATTGAAAATGTACGATGGTCAGAAGATTAAAAAAATGCAGTAGCGAAAATTTCAAGACCGAAATTTGATCGTGAAGTGTTGTCATTCGCAAAATGACGTCAGCGTTACGCACAGATACGTTTATCCTTTATAATATAGATACTTAATCAGTAAAATATAATAAAGATCAGTTATTAGGATGTGGTTATCCATTGATGCTCTTATGCTTGGATTTCCGGAATGAAAACAGCAATTTTCACCTCTCAAAATATGCATACGCACTTCTCATATCCATATTCATCTTTTTTAAAAAAAATTGTATTTTGTTTGATCATCTAAGGTGCCTGCCTACGTACGGAGCAATTTTTTCCAAAAAAGCTATTTAATTAGTTTTTAAACTTATTTTTACTAAGATTAGGACTAGAAAATGTGAAAAAAAAGTAAAAAATATTTCATTTATTGATAAAATTTTGGTAAATGGAGGAATTTATAGTAAAATTTGGTGAAATTTGGCCCGAAACGCAAAACACTCTAAAGGACATTCTACTGTATGTATCTTAATTTCCTTTTTACACTTCATATTTATGACATTGGTGAAGGCAATTAACTAAAATCTAAGAGATTCTTTAAGTATAAGTAACTTATAGCATATCGCACCTGTTTACATGTTAATTTTCATAAAATTCATCGATGTCATTCCACAAAAACATCCATAAAACCAAAAATATTTATTCTAAATTTAAATCTTTAGTTCCTTGCCTTCACAATAGTGTAAATAACATATATTTTAAATTTCATAGTGATATTCCAATAACTTTTTGAGAAATCATGTTTTGCGTATGGAATTTTCACCGAAAATTACATTTTCCAAAAAATGCATTTAAAGTTTAGATTTACGTTTTACTACAAGAATTTACAGTAATATACATCTAAATTTCATGGAGCATATTATTTACATTTCTTATTATTAAACAAATGCATCCAAAATCGCGCAATTTCTCCAAACATACGACCCTTTAAAAGCAATTTAAAAATTTGAAAATTTTAAATTTTAAAGCCCTTTAAACAGCACCTTGTTTTTGAGTGACAGCTGTTGAGTAGTTTTAAAACCGCTATAACTCCGTATCTATTTCACGTACAATAAAAACAAATACAGTTTTGGAAAGGTAAAGAATTGGTCTTTAATAAAATAAAATAAAATCTATTTGACAATTTTGGTCGAAAATTGCATTTTCAACGTAGTCAGATACCTTAAAAATCAAAAATTAACTTAAAACTTGAAGTCACGATTGTCAGCAACATCTTTTAAGTGAACAGACGCACTCTTTACTTGAGATTCTAATCTCAATTCCGGAGAGTAAAAATTTTCATAATTTATGTTCTTTAAACGCATTTGTGTTAAAATGTTTAGTTTTATCTAAGAAAATGATCGTTTTATTTTAAATGTGACTTCCTTTTCACTTAAATAAGCATTTCGTCTGGTGTCTGAAACTTAGTAACACTTCTCATGAAGAAGAAAAAACAATATAGAAAATTTATGAGGAAAAATGCGTGTTTTCAAAAGCAGTACGTCATTTTCAGTTATTATACCACCTAATATAATATTTTGCTCCTAATGGGATTTTGCGCCACTAAACCCTATACAACAATTTTTATCAACAATTTTGAGTTTTGTCAGAAAATAGCATGGATAAAGTTAAAAATACCTCATTATTTCTCTCTTGTCTGCAATAATGAAAGCTATCAAATTTTCGTCATTTTGAAGAAATTTCATAAAATGCTTTTAAAATTAAAATATAAAAGTGGGGATATTTAAAATAAAACAGATAGTGCGATCACATCTACAAAGGAAGAGCTTTCAGTTAAAAAAAAAAGCAAAGAAAAAAAATTAGTAAAATTGGTTTACCAGAAACATCAGGGCAGATGACTAAAAAACACACTTCTGTTTTAAATATATAGATTATATAAAATTAGGAAATATTAAATTAAGCAAATTATGTTATTTTGATAAAATTATAGTAGAATGTCCTAAGGAATAGCATTAAAATTTTATTATTCGAGAGGATTTTCGACAAAAACTTCAGGAACACGATATTATTTTAAACCACGAATTACTTGTCTGCTTGTCTAACTCGGCGAAGCAAATCCATCCAGGCGAGAATCATAAATTTCTGTAATATAAATCGCTATTATTTGCATGTCACCTCTCTTTTATAAAGACACTGGAAATTTTTGTAAAACATTTCATTTTATCAACGTGTGATTTCGATTACATTATTTTAAAAAGTGAAGCATTTTCACCTGAGAAGAATTTCAAAGCATCTGGGCTGTGAAAATGACGTACTTCTACAAAGCATAATTCAGGTTTAAGAATTAAAATACACACTTTTTCATAAAATGACGTCATTTGTATCCCCTAAAGTAATCCATTTTTACAATCCAGTCTTAAAATTCGTCTATAGAAAAGTGTGCATATGACGTACTTATCACGGAATAACAGACAATGTTCTTGACATAGCCCATATTTTAATTTCAGCTTTTTTTTTAAGGTTTTATGAGAAAATGGCAACAAAGTGATACAGTATATCCTATTTTCGACTATTTTCCGTTTACTTTCAATGACTTTCAATAGAAATGAGGTACTTTTGTTGCCACGATAAGAAAAATGGTATTAAAAACTACAAAAAAATTAATATCTCAAAAATAAATTGAGATACAGCTTTCAAACAAATTGCATTTAAAAGAGCATTTTTTTCCTTATACGACGGTGTAAAAATTTAAAGTGTGCGATGTTTAGAAGTTTTGCAGTAGAGAAAATTGCAAAACCAAAATTTTATTTCAAATTACAAAGTGTTGCCATTTGCAAAAAGACGTATTCGTTACCCACAGATATGTTTGTCTTTTATAATATAGATAGATATGTCCTTACATTAAACCAACATGTACTTATCTTAATAAATAAGAATCGATTTTCTAGAAGACCATCATTATACTTTTAAATAAATTAGATATTTTCACAAATAATTTTCTTTTTCTAATATTAAACTAAAGACAGAAAATGACGTTGTTTTATTAAGGTAAATAAACGCTTAAAAAGTATTTAAACTAGTCGTATGTACAAAACCCAAAACGTTCTTCTATCTCATACAGGTTAATACTTCAAAATTCGCTATCACAGTGCCGAAATTAAATGGCAATCTATGATCCTCGAAAGAGGAAATTTCGTGCATTAGTTCTTGGGATATGACTATCGCTGAAATCGTGTAAATCCAGCAAAACTACCAGCAGCATACTACCTAGTCGGCGATTTACACCAGAACCTAATCATCATCAACTTATGACAACGTCTAATTGGATATGAAGTTTGGGGAAAATTCGTGCATTAGCTCTTGAGATAGAGCTTTTGCGGAAGTCATGACAAATGCAACATAGCAGCGCCACCCGTTGAGTGATTTTCACCAAAATATAAGCAGCAGCAATATTAATCAAGTTAACTTGAATCTGAAGTTTGATGAAAATTCGTGCATTAGTTATACGTTATAGTAGTGAGTATCACTGCTTAGTTCCTGAAAGAATTTAGCCGACATTAAAAGGAAACAGTTGTAAAATTGTGCAAAGCCTTTGACAAAGTGGCAAAAAAACAAACAAAAAGAAAAGAAAAAAAAAGATGTACGGTGTAAGGTAAGTATTGGAGGAAGGGTTCATTTGAGGGACACGCCATATTCAGGTGCCAACGAAGTTTATTGCTCTTTAAAGCTCAGGAATATATAAGCAAGTGCTTATACGTTAAGTGAGCGAGTACGAGTACGTCTCGCGTTAAGTTTTATAGCAATGTTTAATGTGCATTCAACAACTGAAAATCTTGACTGAAATTGAAATCGTTAGTTTTTGGAAAAAAATTCCGTTATAGTGATTTTTATGTTTTGCATAAAGATTTGTATGATACTCCTTCCATCGGGGACATGAAAGTTTTTGTTAAGACAAGAGATTCCGTTATAGATAGGTTCCGTTTTAACAGGTTTTAATGTATTGTTGAATCTACTTTTAACACTAGGAAAATAAAGAATTTCATAACTGTACATTATTAAATCAATAAACAGAAAATTTTCGAATTACAAAATTTATTTTGGATATTCTTTAAACAAAACCATTCCTTTAAAATCTTAATTTGAATAAAATGTCAGTTATCGTTATTATTATTATTTTTTATCATCTGTTCAACCCTACACAGTTGCTTCAAGTATACAGGGGTTTTAAAAAAAAAGAAAATTCATATATACGTCGGATAATAACTCAAATATACTATTGCTGATTGCATTTACTGCTTTCTTAAATAACAAAAATCGCTGCGTTTAAGGCCAAAAACATTTTTCTAAAAGACGAAATTAGATTTCTTCATATTTATTTTTTCTAGTACAAATTCGATTTCGAGAATTCGAAAAAAGCATCAGATGCTACATCCAGACAAAAATTATTCCACGAGATATTTTGCAAGCAATGCGATTTCAAAGAAAATGCCCTAGAAAAGAAATTTGAAACGAAATTTTTATTTCTTTCAGATATAGAAGAATTTATATCTGAAGTATGTTAATCAGTTAAAAAGGTAATATAAAGAGATTTTTATATTTTTCGTCTTAAATTAAAGAAAAAGTTATCTTAAAGAAAGTAGTGCTTTCAAATCAATTAAAATAGAATATTCTTATTTATAACTAGTAAATATTGGATATTTCCTCATAAAAAGTGTTAAAATAAATGAAGTCAGAGTAATTGTATTTAAAATATTTTTTATTTATTTCATCAGTAGTTTCTTGTCTCTTTTTACTTTCTTCTATCTTCAATAGAAGAAAGTATTGTAGTCGAATTTTTTTTCGACCCCCGGTTTTCGAACGTACCGTTTACACGTTTTAGGGGTCATAGATCACAAGAAACACGTTTATAGAAAACGTCTGTCCCAGTGACCGTATGTCGCAATTGTACCATCGAAAACTGGAATGAAGTTATGCATAGAACTGAACCAAATTTTTTTTTAAGTTTTTTTGCTATGGCAAGCAGGTTGTCCCCTAATTTGGTAAAATTCCGACGGAAGGGGGCGCTGTAATAGCGATTTTTGTGCCATTTTCCTTATTGTACCATCGAAAAGTGTATGAAGTTATGTATAGAATTGAAAAAAAAAAATTATGTGTATGTTTTTGGCCATGGCAAAAAGGTCCTCCCTGAATTTGAAAAAAATTTGCCGGAAGTGAGCTTTGTAATAACGATGTTTGTGTCATTTTCATTAATGTGCCATCGAAAAGTGTATGAAGTTATGCATAGAATTGAGCTAATTTTTTGTTTATGTTTTTGGCTATGCCAAGCAGGTCCTCTTTGAATTTGGAAATATTCAGCCGAAAGGGAGCACTGTAATAGCGATCTTTGTAAATTTTTTTCAATTTTTCGTAGTTCTACTGTACACCAGCAGCTCTTAAAGCGACGGTAATTTCGCATCATGATAAGCCGGCTATTCTCGAACAGCTGCTGCGAGAATAACGGAAAACTATTGATTTTAATAAATATCATGATTGAGATTAATTCGTTTTTACTCGGATTAATTGACTGAAGCAGAAATTTAAGATGAAAGCTAAAGTTGGTATAGTATCGAACTAATAATATTAAAGTATTTACATTTGTAACGGGATTTTGAAATATTAATATGTATTAGATGGAAGAAAGTTTTGGAATTTGCGCATCCAACTAGTTTTTTTTTTTTTTTTTTTTTTTTGGTTTGAATATATATATATATATACTGAAAGTATATTAATCAGTTGAAAAATATATATAAAGCGATTTTTTTGTAGAAAAATATATAAATAGATAGATGTGTAAAATTTTAATGAGAGTAATGCTTCCAGATTAATTAATATAGAATATCCTTGTTTATCAGTAGTAAATATTGTATATTTATCTTAAAAAGAATTACGATAAAAAGTCAGAATAACTGAATTAAAAATATTTTTTAAGCTATTTCATCATTAGTTACTTGTCTATTTTTGGGGGGTGGAGGGGGCGACATTTTTTAAATATGCAATTAACCAGTTAAGAAGGTAATATAAAAAGATTTTTGTATTTTTCGTCTTCAATTAAAGAAAAAGTTATCTTAAAGAAAGTAGTGCTTCCAAATCAATTAAAATAGAAGATTCTTATTTATTATTAGTAAATATGGTATATTTTATGATAAAGAGAGTTTAAAAAAATTAGAACAACTGTATTTAAAGTATTTTTTTATTTAATACATCATTAGTTTCTTGTCCTTTCTTTTCTTTTCTTTTCTTTTTTTTTTCTTTTTCTTTCTTTTTTTTTTTTTTTTTTTTGAGAAAAAAAAACTTTATTGAAATATATTGAGTTAAAAATTTAAGTGTGTTTTAGTGTTATTTATGACGGCCAATTATCTGCACGAGAGATATAGGCCCAAGGTAGGGTGCCCTACGTGGGGGTCTTTCTCGGGGAGCCTAACCCATAGTTACGCAAGGTTTCCCAAGGTTAGAAGAAAACCCTGAAAACTCCGAACGATTAGGCCGACGGGCGCGTTTGGTGTTATAAAGGTAATATAAAGAGATTTTTTGTATTTTTCGTTTTAAATTAAAGAAAATGATATCTTAAAGAAAGTAGTTCTTCCAAATTAATTAAAATAGAATAATCTTGTTTATCACTAGCAAATGTTGCTTATTTCATCATAAAAAGAGTTTAATCAGAAAGTCAGAATAACTGTATTTAAAATATTTTTTTGTTATTTCATCAAGAGCTTCTTGTCTCTGTTTTTTTTTTTTTTTTTTTTTTTTTTTTTTTTTTTGAAAAAAAAAAAAGTTACTGAAATATATTAATCCCTTAAAACGTTAATACAGTCGGACCCGCTTGGTTGCATGCAATTGGTCCCACTGAATTGTATGCAATTAAGTGGGGTATGCATTTAAGCGGAAGCAGTAATTAATGTTATAAGTATAGGTTATAATTACATCATATACCATAGATATGATAAATATTAATGGACTATAACAATTTACACAATAATTTAAAAAATAGTTATTGTAATAATAGCTTTAATCAATAATTTATTATTACTCTGTATATAATAATATACATTTTAAAGTATAATGTATTATAACACTATTTACGTTACAGGGTTTAATTTTTCATTATAATTTATGTGATTTCATTTAAGTGAAAATTAAAATTAAAGTAGAATAACAATTTTTTGTTTTTACATCATACCTTTGAAAATAAATAAATTTCTGTATAAATTCATTTTATTTTTCATTATTTGCCAATTTATCCTTTATTTGTTGCCTCTAAAAAATCGTTTATAGAAGTTTGTTTTTTCCTACTTCAGACACTGCATTTCTTCACTCCCGGTTCGGCGCTAAATATTGTTCTTTTATTCTCTTGACCGTCCATATTGTATTTTCCCCTAATTCCAGAATTTTCAAAGAAGTACCACCAGCAACTCGAGTCGCTATATATATGACAAGCTTTAAAAGAAAATCACACCTGTTCAAAATCAACTAGCATGCGCTTCCAAGAATTAAGAGAGTAAAGTCTATTCTTTCACGGCGATTTCTGCTCATCGATTTTATAGATAACAAACCATTATTTCAAAGAAAAATATTCCCGTTCTTAATTTTTTGCCATTCGCCGCCTTCACGGGAATTCGCAATATCCGGATTACTAGATTGGGGATATTTTATGAGATTAAACGGGGATTGTTAATATATTTAACATTAACCTTATGGGGACCGGTTCTGTTCTACGAATAGTTCGAAGCATTCTATGCATATAAGCGGGGTATGCAATTATCCGTTATCCAATTAAGTGGGTCTGACTGTATACATAGATTATTTGTATTTTTTTTTTTTTTTAAATCAAAGAAAAAATATATAAATAGACAGATATGTAAAATCTTAAAGAGAGTAGTGATTCCAAATCAATTAAAACAGAATATTCTTATTTATCACAAGTAAATATTGCATATTTCATCTGAAAAAGAAATAAAATAAAAAATGCAGAATAACTGCACTTAAAATATTATTTAGTTATTTCATCTTTAGTTTCGTGTTTTTTTTTTTTGTTTTTTTTTTTAAACTTTACTGAAATATATTAATCAGTTAAAAAGATAAAATGAAGAATTTTTTCTATTTTTCGTCTTAAATTCTAGAAAAATATATCTTAAAGAAAGAAGTTCTTCCAAATCAATTAAAATAGAATATTATTATTTATCCTTTAGTAAATATTGCTTATTTCATCATAAAAAATTAAAAATAAAATGTCGGAATAACTGTATTTTAAATATTTTTAGTTACTTCATCATCAGTTTTTTTTTTCAATTTAAAAAAAAAAAAAAAAAAAAAAAAAAAAAAAAAAAAAAAAAACTTTACTGAAGTATATTACTTAAAAAGGTAATATAAAGAGATTTTTGTATTTTTTGTCCTAAATTAAAGAAAAAAAAATATCATAAGGAAAGTATTTCCAAATCAATTAATATAGAATATTCTTATTTACAACTAATAAATATTAAATATTTCATCGTAAAAAGAGTTAAAATAAAAGAAGAACGTAAAATCATGCGTCAAGCAGAGATTATGAACCATTTTCCAAAACATTCTGTATACTACAATAAAACTTCACAGTTTTATAAAATGAAAAAATGATATATAAATAAACAATTTGTAAAATGCATAACACATTTGAAAACACAATTTCAGTAATTGTCATCAATAATCAGAACAATATCTGAACTTTTTCTGCAGCCTTGTATATGATCCACAGATTTATTAGATAATACACAGTATGTTATAATTTATTTCAATTAGGAAACGCATGGAACAGTTGAAAATACTCCTTCATCAATTTCAATCATAAAATGGAAATGTACTTTCGATGTTTTGTGCAGCCCTGTATATGATCTATAGAATTTATGCACACTAAGTAATATCCAAAAAAATGTTAGATTTAAAAACGCATACTACAACGCTAAACGCATTTCAAACAATTATTGTTCATAGATAATAGCATTGTAACCGAATTATTTTGTGTATCCCTGTATATAAATGGTGCATTATATAAACCATATTATATAGTAGGTTTCTTGCTGCCCACATCAGATTTATATATTAATTTCAATATGCTTGAAATAGTGTAATATGAACAAAATACGTCGCAAACAATTTTCCCCCATAGGCCGTAATGTAACGGAATTCTTTTGAATGTCCCTGTAAATGAACGATAAATGCTAAACACTTCATTTTCAATACCAAATATGCCACAGAAAGTCTCAATAACGTATATTAATTTCATGGTAATACGACTTTATTTACGCGAGTTAGAGTACGGACGGACAGACAGACAAAGTGATAGCCCGACAAACAGAATTAATAAACACTTAAAAATAGATCAATTTAAAAACGTGTATATTGAAAATGTACTTCCACCAATTAATGTTCATTGGCTCCAATAGTTTAATTTCTTCTGTAACCAAATTCTTTTGTGTGTCCCTGTGAATGAACGATGCATTCTATGCACACTATATTCTATAGTAAACACCGTGTAGTTTATCTAAGTGATATATATAAATTTCAATATGCTTGAAATAATGTAATATGAACAAAATACTCCGCAAACGATTTTTCCCTATAGGCCGTAATGTAACAGAATGCTTTTGAGTGTCTTTGTAAATGAACGTAAATGCTATACACTTCATTTTCAATACCGAACATGCCATAGTTATACCCAATAACATCTATAAATTTCATGATAATCGCACTATTATTACGCGAGTTAGAGCACTGACGGAGAAACAGACACACAGACAAACAAACCGGATTCATAAACACTTTTCCTCTTTGTTGAAAAGTGTTAAAAATCAGAATAACTGTATTCAAAGCACGTTTTAGTTATTTCATCATTATTTTCTTGTCCTTTTTTGTTTGAAAGAAAAAAAAAAAAACTTTCGAAATATTTGATTATTTTGCGTAGTATTTAATCTACTCTTCACTATATTGCATTTTTAATCTATAGGGTAGTCTCCCTAGTAATCTCCCAGTAAGGCTATTTAAATAGACAATATGCCTTACTGGGAGCATCATAAAAATTTACATATAGTTTTCACAAATTTTAAATATTATAGTATTTAACTTCTTACTAATCTGTTTCGTCAGACATGCGACCCACTATTTGTTTGAAAACTCGATTTCATCTATGGTTTCTCTTGCGCATGTGCAAGATTTTTAGCAAAACTATCATATCTCCTAGACTATACAAAATATTGTTCTACAAAAGACACTCACACGTTCAGAAAGAATGCTAAAATCAGCTAGTTAATGACATTTTAACAACTAAAATAGCCAGTTTATCTATAACAAGAACGAAAAATCATGTGTACGGCATAGATTATGAAACACTTTCCAACACATTCAGAATACAAAACAAAACTTTATAGTTTATTAAAGTGAAAGACGATTTCTAAATGAATAATTTGGAAAACGCATAACCATAACGTATTTGAATTCCAAATTTCTGCTATTATCATGAATAGTAGGGGAATATACATCTTTTTTTTTTTTTAGTGCAGCCATGTATATGATCTATTGATATGTATGTATACTACATAGCATGCGAAAAGTTAGTTCATCGAAACGCATAGCACAGTTAAAAATTTCCATTCAGCGATTATTATATACTGAGCGAACTTGCCCAGCGTTGCCCGGGTACGTCAAAAAACAGCAGGAATTGCGAAAAAGTTGTGGAAATCACAATAAGATATCGCGAGAAAATTTTAAATCGCTGCACAAATTTCGAAAACAGAAAAAATATATATATATTGCGTTCGAAGATTGCAAGTTGATTCCTTTCACTAATGTGGAAAAATGGTAGCAAATCACTAAAATACACTAAAAATCACATACAAAATTCCCGAAATTCGAAAATTGCTATACGAAGTCCGAATAAACTTTATTGAAATGAAGGCAATGTACTTTAGGCCAAAAATGGAATGTCAAAAAATTGCAATAGATAGCGAAGAAACGTAAAAATCGAATTAAAAATCTCAAAAAATTCAAAAATCACGAAAGTCAAAATTTACTATAATTGGATAAATGTTTCAAATCTAATTCCTTCGACCTGCGGGCTCTCTTAAAATTTATGTTTTGGAAAGCATGCTAAGCGTTGTTTGATGTTACGTTTATTCATATTGTTTTACAAAGGAAGTCTATGGGAATTTGGCGAAATATTAGAGATATCGCCAAGTTGGCGTCACTTTTGGCAACTAAATTTGGTCGCAAAATTTGGCGATATATCGCCAAGCCCCTACGGTAACACACCTTATAGGTACGAAGACGCATTAACTACTGTTCAGTAATCGCATAAAAAATGCGCTAAAAATTCAAAAATCGCTGTACGAATTCTGAATAAAACTCTTTTGAAAAGAGAGCAAAATTTACTATATTGGGTTAAAAGAAAGAAACCGTATTCTTTTCACTAATGTGGAAAAATCGCCTCGAAACTTAAAAAAGCGTTAAAAATTGCATAAAAAATTAAATTAAAAAATTCTAATCAAAAAATCGAAAATCGGGCTTCGAGGTGCAAAACTTCATACATAGACGTACCTTTTCCCCAAATTTTGTAGCTCTACGTGCAGCGGTCACTTCAGAACACCGTCGACACACTCACTCACACACAAACCTCTTTCCTTATTATTATAGATAATATATTAATCTCGGATACTTATATAATATATTTTATAATCGTTAAATAACCGTAGGAGAATAAATAGAGTCAGAATATGTTAATAAGACAGGTTTATTTAACTCAAGCCAATTGTATATGAATAAAACGTAAGATTATTAAGTCACTAGCAGTACACCGTTAGAATGTAACGTTATGAACGAGAGGTTAATAAAAATAATATTCATCAACACCAAATTTAAAAAGAAGCAGAAACTTCATCGATAAAAATGACGTGTGTATGTCGAAAATTTCAAACATGATGAAATTGATGTACATAACAGAGTTTTACTACAAATTGCTTCATGAAGGTTCGTATAACGTTCGTAACATTTATCGTTCATTTATAGAGTCACATAAAAGATTTCGGGTACAGTGCTGTCCATTAACCTAACATTCATTAAGAAAAAATATTGTCTACTAGGGGGATGACTGCCGAAAGTGCGTTTTCTGCTATGACATGCTTTTTTAAGTTTAATTTTACATACCACATGGGTGTATAAAATCTATCATTGATGCGTTATCATTCACATTTTTCATAAATTCACACTATGAGTTTTAAAAGATATGATATCAAAATTTAAGTGACGCCTTGATGTAGCCTTAAACAATTTGTTTTAAAATTCAATTTTAATTGTTTTCGATTTGGCTAAATATATTTACACATCTAACCAAAACTTTTAATTTTCCAATACACTGTTAAAAATACCACTTTCACTGAACCTGTACAATGCACTGTAATGTATTTATATAAATAAATTGATTTATCTTTTGTGCCAAGCTATTCAAAATCAAAAGTAAAATTTATGTAAGTGATTTCTTTATGTCATAGTATCCATTTGCATATATTTCGCTTAGTTTGGATACAATGACGCAAAGAAATCACTTACACAAATTTTACTTTTGATTTTGGATAGCGTGGCACAAAAGGTAAATCAATTTATTTATATAAATACATTACAGTGCATTGTACAGGTTCAGTGAAAGTGGTATTTTTAACAGTGTATTGGACAGGATGTATTTTGACAGTAAAAAAGCATTCCTAGTTTAAAAAACTGTATAAAATGCTTGGGAAAATATTCCCTCTAAAACCTCGTCTAATTCGAACCAACCTCATTCGCGTATTAAACGTAGGTTTTTCTTGCCATGGACTGATAAAATTTAAATGCTTATTAAACGGATTAGCTTATTAACCGTTCGCGTATTAAGCGGGTTTTTTTATATGCATAAGATAGGTGTATTTCAAGGGGCCGAAGAAAATTCGCGCATTAAGCGGTTTCGCGTATGAAGCAGGGCACGTATTAACGGGGTTCGACTGTATTTTTCTCTTTTTTAATATCATTGTATTCTAGGCCTGTTATTTTGTGTAATTAAAAAGATAATTTTAGCATTTTCATGAATTTCTAAAGAAAATGCAGACATTGTCTTGACTTTTAATTATTAATTTAAAAGTTTCAATTTGTGTCGGAAGGAAAGAGCACTAAATTTAATTTTCTATGAATTTTTCTTCCACCTAAGGCCTCCCTTCGAGGAATTTTAATCTATCAATAAATTTTATTGTTATTTCTGTCGAAAAAATCTGCTCATTAAATATAAGTTTTAAAATGCTTCCTCAATATACAGGGTGTCCCCGAATTCATGGGACGAACTGTAAAGGAAGATAAAGTACACATATAGGAGCAATTTTGAAATAGCAATGTGGGGTCGGAAATGAAAAGGTTTGGCGAAAACAAAAAGAAAAGAAATACAGAGGAAACGAAAACGAGCGTTTGATTGACTTAACAGTTACACTAAGTGATCAAATTTGCCATTAGCAGTATCTAGCAAGTGATTGGCGTACCTTTTCGCATATTCCAAGTGTTTTACGAATATTTGCAGCACCGACTGCCACAGATTGCGGTCTTCATCCAAGTCAACTGGTGTCTCATAAATGAAACATCTAGAACCTTCGAAAGGATACGCCAATTACTTACTAGACGCTACCAGGTATGTTGGTGGTACATTCGAGAACTTACTGTAATTTTTATCTCCATAAAGCACTTGCTTTCATTTCCTCCGTACTTCTTGTTTTTCGCCAAAACTTTTCATTTTCGACACCACATTGCTATGCCAAAATTGGTTCTTTATTTTCCCTTTACCTTCTGTTACAGTTTGGCCCATGAATTCGGGTACACGTACACCCTGTATAGAAGTTACCATAGAAAAGGGCTGAAGTGGAAAAATACATACTATAAACTCATACACACTCTATCGTTCTTAAATAACGGCGTGCATTTTAAACAATAAAATTCTCATCATTTACTGTCATTTGTTTTACAATAAATTAGCAGCGAGTAGTTTAACACAGACATTATTTTATGATTGAAAAAACTGCTTTTATGTATAAGTTTGAAAGCAAACTTTTTCAGAAATGCCTCATACTACTTCCTCTACCTTCAAAAAAACCGAAATGTTAATTCTTAAACATTGCTAATACATAAGATTTTTTTACAAATAATATTCATCTGAATAAATAAATAAATAAATAAATATATATTGTTGCATCCTATTATGACTAATTTTATCTCTCGAACGATAAAACAATACTCAGAATATAAAAATAGGATTTGTTTCAAATACAGACTCGACTGAGACAAATGAGACAAATGATGCGAAGTCTCAAAGCTTATGAGGGATTTTTTTTCGAATACAAACCACACTGACTTGTAATGCTAATATTTTAAGAGGGAGAGTTTTTTTTAATAAGCAAAAAACTAAACTGTATTTCACAAGAAATACAATTAAGTAATTATTAAAAGTCTACATTTTGCAAAATGTATAGAATGAATAGATCAAACTAGAATGCGAAGTCAAAGGAAATGCTTTCGTTTCTGCTGTCTGTAAAATTTGACATGCATACTGTGCACAAAGACTGGCATAAAAAATACATTTTGACATTTGCCAGACGTTATATTTTATATGCTTCAAAAATATTTCCTGTAAAGTAAAGGAAGCAGTTTCAAAATGTTGTACTTTAAAGAATTTCAAAAGACCCCAAATAATACATAAACCTATTTTATTAGTTTAAACACTAATAAAATTTTGTAGTTATCCGTATCAAGTTAATAGTACACTGGCGTTCAAAAGTCAGGAACAGTGGCTAGATGCTTTCGATTGTACATGGTTTGTCGAAAATCTACTCAAATTCTGGATGAGTTGTCCTTAAACTTCGAGGATGTAAAGAATATGTTTGAATTCATATTTTTCTGTGAAGATTTAGTCGCGAGAGTAATTAGGGGGCAACAATAAATTTAATAATAAAATCATCTCCTGGGTGGGGTGGCAATCAAGATTTTTCCGAACAGCTCATGCGACATATCATCTAAAAGCTCCTTGACCACTCTTTCATATTATGAACCTCCCTTATCTTATTCCCACGAATTTCGCCCTTCAGTAGCACCTTTCAAACATTTTTTTTTTTTGCAATGGTAGCGTTTTTTCAACAATAAATATCATTTTAGATCTGTTTTTTTTTCTTCTTTACGGAGCCCTTGGATAAATATTATTTATAAAATATAAAAATTTGAAAGAGGTGGGAAAGAGTGTATTCCGGGAGGGGCGCGATAGTAGGTCCTCGGTAGGGAGCATTTTTTAAAAACATTTACCGAGCCCCTCAGGTGATGCATCATTGGATAGCCCCTTAACCATTGTTTCATATTACGCACCTCCCGCCCTCATCCCCCCTATTTTGCATCTGAGGGCACTTTTCTAACTTTTGCCGAAACTCCCATGTGACATATCATTGGAAAACCCTTTGACCACTCTTTCATAGCGGAATGTTTGTATATAACATATTGCAACCCCTGGCGCTGGAAGCTGAAACTAAAGGGTTTTGCAGCGAGTGCACAATATGCCTGCTATACGGTGCCGCTTTGTCAGTGGGTACACGTATCAGCGTTACGTTCTAAAAGTCGTTTATTTAGAACAGAGTACGTCCCCTGGATTTTGCAAAGACTGCGCCGCACGCCTGCTACACTGTGTTACAAGCAGCCGGGACCAGTGCAGGATGCTCATATAGAACATATTGCGCCCCTTGGCGGTGGAACTAAATGGGGAATAGATGGTGTCGGTGCTGAAGTAGTAACTGTTGTTTGTTCTTCTTCATTATTAGGTATAGAAAATGAAAAAGGCTTCCTTTTCTTTGTTAGTTAAATATTTATCTGCGACTAAGTTTAACCATAGCGGGTGTACATCTTTCTTTATGGTCTTTGGTAACGGACATGGTTTCAACTGGTCACAGAGATTCTCAACTCTTGCCATGATGGCTTGTTTTGATCCCGGCCACATGTTACAAATATGAGTGTTGCTGGTGATGATGACTGAAGTTGGTCTTTGGTATTCATCGCTGCTTATTTTTGTGTGTGTGTGTGTGTTTGTGGACGAGCGTCAGTACCTTCTAGTATGACTTTAAGTTGCTCTATCATTGTCTGGTCGACACTATGGTTTCTTTATTATTATTCATCTTTTTTTATGCAATCTTGCCACATAAATGTATAAGAAGCGGTTCCTTGATTAACCTCTCCCTAAAAAAATGCTGCTTTTTGGAGCGATATAGTTATATATGTTTTCCGCTATTTGGTTCTCCACAAAGATAAATTGCGCCATTTTTGAATTAAAGAGTTCATTTGTTGGTGTTAACATGAATTTTGGTGGTCGTTAAAATCTTTTGCTCTCTGTAGAATTGGTGTATCAAGGGATGCTTGAATTTCCAACAATAATGCCGATTTAAAGTTTAAAGAAAATGTTCTTTTAGTATGTATTTCTCGAAATTGTGGGTTTGTGTAAAAATAGCTAATTAATTTGGATTCGTTTTGTGATCTTGTTTTTTTTTATCATCCTCATTATTTCTGTTATATCAACAATGATAGCATTATTTTGTTTAAATCTAGTTTCGTTTTTTACTTTAATTGATTGCATTAGTTACCTTGTAGCGTACTTATAGTGGTGTGTTTCATGAGGAGTCTTATAAGCTTTAAATATAGATATTTTATTCAACAACGGGCAAAGGGTTGGCAGACAAGATCTAATAAATTTTGCCCTCACTCCGTGATAGCAATAAAACAATCTTAATTAAATATAAATCTTGAAAGTTAACTCACGTAACTTCATTTCTCCGGAGCGTACATGACCTGCGATGGCGGGGTTCATTTCAAATCCACGTCTAGATTTCATCTCATTTTAAATCTGTTCTTGTTCCCATGCTTTGCTCTTACCGTACATGGCCATTTCTCCACACCAAAACTATTTACGCCAACTCACACTCTCTCCAACGTCTAACTGCATTGAGACTACTGACTGACCGCTAACATATTTTGGCTCCCCTATTTATACTCTGGCAGACTGAGCAAATAAATTTGCATACGGTTACTACTAACTCGCGGAATAGCGAACTCCTAATTAAAGATGCACCGTGCATAATTAGAATGACTCTATATTAGAGTTACGTCTTACATCATGTTCACCTTCAAACCATTAGAGAGCGTTATTTGTAACAAAGTTACTGATTACTTATAACCTCTGATAATAAATAATCAAGTACAGGATTAAATAGAGTATTTTTGAATATGATATGTCGGGGAGGTATCTGCATATACGCTAAGAAATTAACTGCCGATTGGCTTTTGAAAAAAGTGCTATTTTTTTATCTTGAATTATGCGGTCGTTATCAAATCGCGAATTTTTCGTCATTTGTATTAAACCAAGAATGCAATATTCACCCTCCGGGGGGTGTTTTCATATGAAAACTATTATTTTCTAGAGCAGAGGTTTAACTAGCGGGTGGTCGTCTAATTGTAAATTGTTAAAGACAGCATGTACTATCACTCGGCAGTCGAAAGCATAAGAATTATATGGATTTCACGAAGTTTTGCTAGAGGTACTGGGTACGTTGTGAAGAAGATATGCTTACCAATGGATCATTTGTCATATATGAGGTACGGTCAAAAAAATCCCGAAATAGGTCAATTACAAATTATTAAAAAATAGAAAAATAATTTTACCTTATTGGCTTTCAAAGTACTTTCCTCCTGCATCCACACACATCTTCAGCATTCGTATTACTGTTCAAAACACTCCTTGAATCCATTTTTTGAGACGTCCTTCAGTAGCTTCGTTGCATTTTCGATCACCTCATCTGAACTCATAAAACGGTATTTCTTCAATTTCACTTTCAGTCGTGGAAACAGGTAAAAAGCCGCTGGTGCTAGGCCGGGGAATAAGGAGGGTGTTCCAGAGCGGTAACACTATGTCTGGCAAGCTATTTTTCACAAACCTGCGTGAATGTAGGCGACCATTCTGGGAATTTATTGACTCTACTACGTATGTGCGTCGAAAATGAGGTTGATCATAATATATAAAGTATATGTGTTAGGTAAGGATTTGTTACAAGGGGTTAAAATCGGTTATATGTTTTAAAATCATTCGAACAAGCCCTTTGAAGACGGGCTTTGCTCAAAATGGTCTGAAAAGATTTCAGACTAGGATGCAGCTGTGGAAAACGGCGGTAATGTAAAGAAAAAGTAGACATCATCACCATCGCTGAATGGGTGAAAAAAGCGTGGCTTGAAACGCCACAAGGAAAGATAGTCCCATCGTTCAAAGAAATTTTGCATCAATTATGCGATGGAATTGAACGGAGGATGATGATATGAAGATATTATGATACTTTAATATGAAGAAGATGGACACGATGATGATGATGTAGTAGACGCTGATGAAATTCATAATGATATTTCAATCAAAAAAGTGATTTTAAGGAGTTGTTTATAAATTCAGATATTTACTTGATTAGTAAATGATAATTGGTGACTTTTTTACTTTAATACTTTACTTTTTTTAATTGGTGATTTTTGGTAAAAGGAATGAATATTATGAAAAGGGAAATGCATAAGTTTGTTATGTTATTTATATTTAATATTTTCTATTTTTGAAAATCACGTTTGGATTTTTTTTTTATTCGTGTATGAGCGATCTCCTTTTTTTTATGGGAATATCCTCATTTTCAACTGAAGCCCTACTTGCATAGTCAAAAACACATATATGTAGTTTGTTCAATTCTATTAAGAACTTCATACATTTTCCGGTGAAATAGAATAATCACTCCGAAATTTGGTATTACGGCGTCACTTTCAGGCCGATTTTTTCCAAAATCTCACCCGATGACTTTACATCTAAATGAAAAATTTCGTCAAAAAATATTCATAAATTCTTCACTTAAACTAAAATAAAGTAATCGATTAAATCGCACAAAAATCACTATCACAGCAACTGTTTTTGTGGGAATATCCCCTTTTACAATCGGGACATGACATCTGTAATCAAAAACGTACATATGGAGTTTGGATTAATTCTTATTACATTACATCAAAATGAAAAAATTCGTCGAAAAATATTCATAAATTCCCCACTTAAACTAAAATAAAGTAATCGATTAAATCGCACAAAAATCTCTATCACAGCAACCCTTTTTGTGGGAATATTCCCATTTACAACCGTTACAAGACATCTATAATAAAAAACGTACATATGGAGTTGGGATAATTCATATGATCATTACATCAAAATGAAAAATTTCATCGAAAAATATTCATATTTTTTTTTCATTTAAATTAAAAAAAGTAAACGAGAAAATCGCACAAAAATCATTATAATAGCGACCGCTTTTATTGGAAATTCTCCATTTGCAACCGGAACATGACGTCTATAATCGAAAACGTATATACACTGTAAAAAAAAAAAAAAAAAGAGAGATTCTATTGCAATCGAGACACCAGTACTATTTCCGTATTTTAACGGAAATTTTCCCCATAAATTCCAGAAAAACGGAAAATTTTCTGTAATTTATGGGGAAACATTTCCGTAAAAATACGGATTTTTGGAATTTATGGGAGGAAATTTCCGCTAAAATATGGAAATAGTACTGGCGTCTCGATTGCCAGTAGAATCTCCGTTTTTTATTTCGTTTTTTAACAGTGTAGGAAGTTTGGGTTAATCCTCTCGCTGCGGAATTTATTTTTCAAAATCCCCTTCACGACGAGCGACTTTTAAGAATTTTTTTTCTTTTGACACCGTTTTTTCAAACCAAATATTGTTGTCTAATTTAACCGGGAAAATGTTCCGATTAAATAAGTCAAAATTTCCAATATTAAAATAACTGGTGGGAATAATCAAGGAGAGTTAATCAGACGGAAAAAATGCATCCCCGAGGAAATCTCGTATTGCCCAGCGAGAGGGTTAATTCTATCGATAACTTCATACACTTTTGAAGACACAAAAGAAGAATCGCTCAATAATTTCTATCACAGCTCCCTATTCTCGAGCAATACCCCTAATTTCAACTGGAACCTCACGTTCAAAGTGAAGATTATATATATGTAATTTTCTTCAATTCTATCAATGACATCATACAATTCCCGATGATATAGAAGGAAAAGCGCACCTAGTGTTATTACAGTGCCATCCTCAGAGCAATTTTTTTCAAAATTTTATACAAACCTCACCCTACGATATTACATCTAAATGTAAAATTTCGTCGAAAAATGTTTCTAAATTCTTTACTTAAACTGCAAAAAATCGAGAAAATCGCACAAAAAATCACTACCACAGGGTACCAGAGATTAAAGGTCTGCATGGGCCAAAATTTTCAGGCCCAGGCACTGCAAAAAAGTTAAAAGTTCAGCCCAAGCCCGGCCCGGCCGTAGAAAAAAAAATATTGGCCCGGCCCGATATAATAACTAAAAATTCGGCCCGAGTCCAGCCCAGCAGGGAAAAAAATTAAATTTCTGCACGAGCCCGGCCAGAGTGAATTACTACAAAAAATTGATTTTTAAGTCGATTTGGTTAAAAATTTGTCTCGTACGAGGAGTTCTGACCAAAAATACTTATCTTTTTTTTTTCATGTTTATAATCTTCAATTTTATGGAAGTGCCGCAGGCTACGATATTTATTTTTTAAATGAATCTCTATCTCTTTTTTGTAAATATTTTAGTTACCATTAACATTTTTAATCCATATTCCATGTATTTAAGTGTTAAAAATTTGAAAAATACTATACATTAAATACAGTAAAATCTTCTAAGACGGGATTGCATAGAAAAGAAAAAAAAATGCGTTTCGACATGTTCCCTTCTTAGCAAGTGTAAATGTATTATATATTCTTTTCTTACGTATTAGTATATTAATTTTGCATAGATCAACACGTTTTTCAGTTTAATTCATTCCGACATAGGCAGGTTTTTTTTTTTTATACGTTTTGGTATATTTTAATTTAGCTATGTTTTAATAAACGTAGAAATCTACTATTCTCTAAAAATAATAAATTTTATTGTTTAATTGTAGAATAATGGCAAGTTAAAAATGTATGCATTTCTTGCAAAAATTTTAGGGTCAGGCCTAATTTTACTGACATTTGAACGGAACAGGCCACGCCGAGACAATGATTTTCATACGGGTTGGTTCAAAACTAGGACTGAAAATTTTGAGACGTGAAGACTAGGAGTGAAACCAGTCCCGGCTTTGTACAGAAAATATAAGTTAGGCCCGTCCCGATCGTTCAGGAAAAAAGTAAGGTCCGAACCCAACCCAGCCCGTAAAGAGTAGTCACTATGTCAGTCTCGGCCCGAGCATTCAGAAAAAAGTATGGCCCCTGCCCGGCCCGAAAAGAGTGGAGACCAGGTCCAGCCCGGCCTAAGGGCCGTGAATGAAAATAGGTCCGAGACCGCTTCGGGCCACGGGCCGGACCTTGCAGATCTCTGCCACAGATATATGTGGGAATATTCCTATTTTCAACTGGGATCCGACGTCCATAGTCCAAAGGTATACATGAAGTTTGGTCAAGTTCTATTCCTAACGCCATATGCTTAACGAGATACAAAATAAAAATCGCGCAGAAGTCGATTTCAGAGTGCCACCCATCTACAATTTTAACTCAATTTGCAGGCGATAGGCAAAAACATATGTGAGAGGTTTTGTTGAATTCTATGCATAACTTCAAACTCTTTTCGATGATACAAAGAGAGCACACAGACAAACATTTTGTAAAAACATGTTTTTCTGGATTTCTGACTCTTAAAACGTGTAAATCCCCCGAAAACCGTAAGTAATAAACATTTCGATTACAATACTTTATTCTATTACAGATAGAAAAAAGTAAACATGTTCTACATGTCTATGCTCTGCCTAAGAAAAACTTTTTATTCAGAGTTTACTCTTTTAAAAAAGATTTGACAATTTGAGCTAAAATATAAAATTTTTATTACTTTCACTATCATATCAGATTCTTAAAACAAATTCATTTAGGAAAAAGGTATTAGTAAAAAAATAAGGACGGGAGTTTCTTATTTGAACGTAACTTTACTGAGTAAATTAATTTCTTCTTTCCAATTCTTAATTTACATTTTACATATACAAGGAATTTTTAATTTATTCATGCAGCAAAGATATATATTTTCTCTATTCAATAATTGTATTTGACATGCATCATAGGCTGTTCTCGTGTTGATTTTTCTCAAACCGCGAAAAAACTTTAAACATAAAAATCATCATATGAGTAATATTAGTAGTTTCTCTTTTGAATTCATTTTAAAACTAATAATGCTATCAATATCTCAAATTAATCTAGAATGGCTTCGATGCTTTATAGATGCTCGATAGATGGCCATAGTTTTTAAAGATTGAAATAAAAATTCTTAGAATGCAAATACAAGAAATATTTGTGCATATTTGAAATTCTTATACATATACACATCGTATTTTCCACAAAAAATAATTAAATATCGAGAACAAAAAGTGGGGAACAAAATTGAAATTAAAATGGCAAATGGCCATCTCTCCTTCAAGCCGAGGAGAGATGGCCATTTAATACAAGAAAGAAAAAATAAACATAAAGTACCACAAAATAACACATTTCATGTAGTTAATCATGAAAAACACATAGAACTTTGTAAAGATGCCATTATATCACGGAAAATCAGTGAATAAAATTTGAATAAGCACAATTCGAAGTATAATTTTAATCCTTCTCGTTTCGTAAAATTTTAGCAAAATTTCGGCAAAGATCTTGATGGTTGTACACGTTTCATGGAACCACTTCTGGCACCTTATGCATTGTATGCAGTAATCCTTTTTGGTTGTGGTATTATATTCTTCTCCACAAACAACACGTGATCCTCATACAATTCTATTTTCTCGGAATCTGTAGAACCTAATAATTTTAAATGTATTTCATCTTCTTCGCTACTGGAAGTGTCAGGTTTTTTTTTTCTAGCATTTATTTTAGATTTTTCGAGATTTTAAGTTTATTTATGAACCTTATCTGTTTCTGGAATGAATGTTTCCGAAGTTTTTCTATATTTTCTCAAACAAAAATACATCGTTAGCCCCTATTATATTATTCATATTGAAACATTTATATTAGTTAAAATTTAAATAATTATATCAATTAATATAATTATAAATATAAAAATTATATAATTATTTAAAAAATAATTATATTTAGTTAAAATCCTCACTCCGTATAATTTTGAAATATTGATTATAGGTGGCCATCTCTCCTAAAATTGATGGACAGATTGCCACACAATTTAAAGCGTCATTCCGCCATTGTACGTCTTTGATTTAGACTTAAAAGCAAAGATTGGATTAGATACGTGCTTTAAAAGTCCTTATAGTAAAACAAAATGTAACATAGGTACTGCAAAACATTCAGATACATAACTCAACAAAAATATCCAATCACTAAATTAAATAAACATTAAAATTACACTTTCTTTTTATAATTAAAAAACACAGCTTCACGTCGCAATGAATGAACACGTTGAACTATTTCTTACAATCAAAGTTTATGCTGCAATCTATGGTATAGTTTTTGAAATATTTTGATTGGGCATCTCTCCTCTATGTCCATCTATCCCAGAATTACCCTATGTGAAGCTACTTGTGGAAGTATTTTTAAATTAAAGCCTGTTTATGGGATTCTTATTAAAACTTATGCCTATGAATCTCTCAAACAAACCTGTATGATATAGGATGCTATCCATGTTTATGTTTTCGCTGCTGAAATAATCATTAAATATTTTTATAAGGATAATTTAATCCAATATCTGAAAGTGGTATGAACGTAGAATTAAATGAAGGTATTTATGGTTGTTGAAAGCCATAAACACTGAGTAAAAAATAGCTTCATAACATATTTATGCCTAGCGGCACATTTTTGGGACGCTTCGAATTTTAAATAAATTTGTATAATTTTCTTCTTCTTTATATCAGGAAAATTATATGAAATTATTATCTATAAATGTTTTTATCTGTTACCAAGAGTTGACAGCGTATGATGGATATTTATTTGCTTAAATGAAGGATTTTTTCGGTGTTAATAGATTTTTCATTTTTCAAGATTGCAAAAAGTAAAAAATAAGTTTACTTGTATTTTTTCTATTAAACATTGAAATAAATAAGTCATAATCTTACCTTGTCGAGACTTCTTTGAAATACGTATTTTTAAATATTGTGATATGTTCAAGCCTATTTTTTATATATTTTTGTAACATACAAAATATAGGACGCTAGGCTTGAATAGGTACTTATTTTTGTCAACCATTTAAGGGAGAGTTATTTATGTAAAGTTTTTTTCAAGATATTTATGAAATAAATTATTTTTAAGCCTCAAATATGATTTTTCTTAGTTTAATATTCCTAATACTTATAATGTTATTAGTCTCTGTAAAGAAATAACAACTGTAGAAAAACTGACTGAAAAACGAAGATTCTACTGGTGATCGAGACGCCAGTACTATTTCCGTATTTTAACGGAAATCCCCCCGCCCCCATAAATTTGAGAAATCCGTATTTTTATGGAAATGTTTTCCGATAAATTACAGAAAATTTTCCGTTTTCTGGAACTTTTGGGGGAAATTTTCCGTTAAATTACGGAAATAGTACTGGCGTCTCGATTGCCAGTAGAATCTCCGTCTTTTAGTCTTTTTTTTTTTTTTTTTTTTTTTTTTTTTTTTTTTTTTTTTACAGTAAATGTATTTTCTAGTAGTTCATAAAAATACTAATTATAGTATATAATTTACAATTTAAAAGCTTATTTTATATAAATTTAGACAAAACATATAATTATGCACATTATATTATTACAAATATTATGCATATTCCATATTTAGTACATTTACATTTTATCAAAGAAATACAAAAAAAAAAAAAAAAATTACCGTAATTTTTTTTAGTATTTGTCCAGTTCATTTTGCAACATTTTAAAGGGATTTTACCAACAAATTTGAAAAATCAAAAATTCAGCCATAAATAGGTTAATATGGTTCTTATCTTTCTAAAGGTTTACGAAATTATAATAAAACTTCTTCAAAATTTTCTGCGATTTCAAAATGTGGTCTTTTATCTTTACCAGCCCCTGCAGCCAATAGATTTCCGAGATTTAAAGAAACATTTCTGAAACAAAGGTTTCTTTTGCTGACCCTAATTTCGGAATAGTTTTTACCGTGTTTTAGTCAGATTTTTCAGCCGGAAATATCTGTTTATCTCCTACTACCAATTCTAAAGTAAACATTTCCTTCTGCGCAAACAGAATTTATATATGCGAGAGTTACAAAATAATGTTAATTTTAATGTTAAAGTTAATGCTGTTAATTGTAATGTTAATGTTAATGCCGTTAGTTTGTTATGTTTTTACTTTCTTCTTTCTAATGAAGAAAGTATTGTAAACGAGATTTTTTTCGACTTCTCGTTTTCGATGGATTTACACGTTTTAGAGGTCAGAGACACCGAAAAACATGTTTACGCAAAATCTCTATTTGTCCGTGTGTATGTGTGTGTGTATGTTCGCTTTATATCATCGAAAAGCGTACGAATTGAACCATTTTTTTTAAAAATATGTTTTTGGCTGTGGCCAGCAAGTCCTGTCTGAATTTGGAAATATTCCGCTGGAAGAGGGCACTATAGCCATTTTCTCGGTTTTCCATAGTTATGTTGTATATCAGCTGTTCATGCAGCGACCAGCAATCTTCATTCACTAAATACGGTAATTCTCAAGCAGCTTATGTAAAAGAGAATAACGGACAACATTGGTTTTTATAAATATTATGATCGAGATTAACCCTTTATCTAATGACGGTACTTATAAGTACATATAAAATAACTTGTTATATAATTCATTTAATGCATGGATTAGTTGTAATACAGTTTAGAATGAGTTATAGATACATTATTTTATCTTGTTCCAAAAGCATTATTGGTTACACAAAACGAAACTATTTTAAAAGGATGATTTCTTTTGCCTTTGCATCTTTTCAGCTTTCTTGGCGTTGTTGGGGGGGGGGGGGGGGGATGGGTTCAATTCGAAAATAATTCTGTATTTCTATTGTAAGAACATTATATTTGTACATTCCCTAACTCTATAAAATACTAAGAAAAACATTTAAAATAAAATATTTGAATGTGGTTATAAATATCACACAAAATCCCTATAAATTAAAATTTAATTAATCCTTCCAAATCCTTCAATCCTTCTAAATTCCTTCTAAAATTTATTAAATGATTATGTAAACCTTCTAATTTAGTTCAAACAATTCTCGAAAAATGCTTTAGAAGATAAAATTTTTATGAATTCATAATTCAGTACATAAATGGTTAACTAATTTTTACACCGATTAGTAAAAGGAAGTCGAAACTTTGACGAAAATCAAAGTTGGTGAAGTATTGAAGTAATAACACTGACGGATTAGCATGTGTAACAACTTTTTCAAATATTAAAATGTATGAGAAAGAAGGAAGTTTTGCGATTTTCACATCCGATTAGTTCGAACATTAAAATGCTTAGTTGTGAAGTGATAGCATTAAAAAATCAGATATTTCGGGTTGATAAAGCTGTTTAATGCATTGTAAAATATTTCCGAAAAAAAAACCACATTTGTTTCAGAAAGGGGTTATATCATATCTTCCTAAACCTTAATAAAGATAAGAACTAGATAAAGAAACAGTTAAATGTATATATAAATATTATACAGACATACATACAATAAATACAATAAACCCAACTGGAGTGAAAAATTAGCCAGTTCCAGTAATCGAACCCGGGACCGGTTTTCACTCCAGTTGGATTTATTGTATGTATGTCTGTATAATATTTATATATACCTTTAACTGTTGAATGCAGGCGTTATTTATGTGTGTATGTGTGTTTTAATATATATTGTAGTATGTGAGTTTTATTATAGATAAAGAAACATTTGTCTTTTTTTTTTGTTCTGAAAAGAAAGACCAATGTTTCTTAACCAAGAAAAATATAATATAACCGCGAACAAAAGAGTACAATAAGCTCTTCCGAGTTACTCATGATTCCTAAAACCGGTATTTATGTTTAGAATCCAGAAAAATCCATATATTGTCGGTATTTAAAGAAGTATTTATTGAAACAAAGTTTATTTTGCTGCCACTGATTTTCGGAAACGTTTGCGAGTAGTTTTTCTACTCCATTAAACAGTGTTTCCAAATCCGAATATCAGTTTCTAGGATATCAATTCTCAATTAAATATTTTCAGATGCATAATTGAATTTATGCATGCAAAAGTAACAAAGTATAGTGACATTAATGGTCATGTTATTGAAAGTTATTTATGTTGTTCATCTGTATATTTTCTGAATATGAAAATATTTCCTTGAGAATTAATAACATCCAAAAAATCTGTATTCAGATTTCAGAAAAATACTTAATATACTATTAAGGCTACTCTGAAAAGTTTCCGAAAATCAGGGGCAGCAATAGAAACTTTGTTTTTATAAATGCTTCTTTAAAGCTTTATCCCTTTCGGGACCGGCGTCTCTTACACAAATTTTATTCGGTGGCCACCACTTTTTTTTTTTAAAGTTACCTTCAAATACATAATTTCAAAAATGCTCTAATTATATCAGGCAGTACATCGTACTTTTTCTTTATTACTGGTGCAATAAAGTAATTTTGCAAAGAAAGATTATGTCAAGTCAAACTCGACGTTGACGATTATGCCGAAAAATAAAGTAAGTCTTTATGTTCCCAGAATTTTATTTGTTATGAATAAAAACTTTGTCCGTATAGCAACTTAGGACACTTACTTTGCGACTCCCGATGGTTATAGTGATTTTTTTAGCATATGTTTACACTGTTGAAAATCTCTATCAAACTGTCTCGCTATTCAACAATTTTTATAGATAACGGTTATTGACCATATTATGAAGCGTTCCCATTGGTCAGAATACAGACAAATTACTATTAAGACACTGTTTTCCGTAAAAATGGTTGCATGTCTGGAAAGTTCGCTACAAAAAAAGATGTTAGAAAAAAATG
Organism: Maratus speciosus; assembly: GCA_963932465.1. Lineage (NCBI taxonomy): Eukaryota > Metazoa > Arthropoda > Arachnida > Araneae > Salticidae > Maratus > Maratus speciosus. Next base: position 438,020,169 of record OZ010788.1, read on the forward strand.
TGGTAGAAATTTCTTTCTTGAACATATTTCTTCTGAATAATGTCTTCTTTTGGATTCTTAATTTACAATTTACCTATGTAAGAAATTTCTAATTTCTTCATGCAGCATATATATATATACATATAGTTTTTTTCCTATCCGGTAGTTTTGTTTGATATGCATGATAGGTTGTTCTCATATCAATGATTCTCAAACCATAAATGACCATTTAATATTTATTCGTATTTTCTGTATCAGATTTTGCTGAGATTAGATTCGTATCAGATTTTTAACAGTGTAGTCATTCTTACTAGAAAACATTTATTTACTCTCAATTATCTACGGAAAGATTGTTGTGCAAAAACGTTTATGTGATATCGATGTAGCAATTTAATATTCGTATTTTTGATTTCTTTTATAATATTAACCAGTATATAATAAATTTGTTTATTATTTTTTTAATTAATTTATTTTATCTTGTTTTTTACCTTTATTTTCCTTTCATTATCAAAGAAAATAACTATCTAAAATACATTTAGTTTTATAAAATCTAAAACAACAAATAACATTTTAACATACTAAATAATATAAAAACATGTATAACAATCACTTATAAACAGATTAAGTTAAATAATGCTATAAAAAGTGATAGAATATCTTTATTAAGATTGACGATCGTTTCGTCGCACCAACGGCGACATTTTCAAAATCATTCCCGATAGATTTTAAATTATGTGAAAATATTTTCTATCGGGAATGATTTTGAAAATGTCGCCGTTGGTGCGACGAAACGATCGTCAATCTTAATAAAGATATTCTACCACTTTTTATAGCATTATTTAACTTAATCTACTAAATAATAATAATAATAAATCCCATATTATATTAGGGCTTTTTTATTTCATTATCAGACAGCTGAATACTGAGATTAAATATTCCTGTTCCGTACTTTATAAAGCTTTTTTCTTTACGTTCTTAAAATAAGTAATATCGATTTTCTTTATCAATTCAATATATTTTATAGATTTTGAGAAACGCATTTCTTATTTGAATACAAAACATGTATTCAACTAAAAATTTATTAACTTTATTATTAACTGCCAAAAATAAACAAATATCTGAGAACATTATTTGCTTTTCGAAAACATTTGAACTTAGAAAATAAATAATATTTTATTGAAAATAACTAAATATATTCTTTAAAATAATTTTTCATCATCGTGAGTTCCTTGCCAAAAACCATTGAAGATGTTTTAAAATTCTGCTCCCAGAAGAAATAAAAAGAAAGAAGAGACAACCTTGGCAAGCAATTTTGAACATTACTCTTTAAAAAGAATTACAAAGTTGCTTCAAATATGAATGCTATGCAAATATGAGCACGAATTGCGGGAAGTTTCGTTTTATATTTACTATTAAAAATTTTAAGTTAGATTGCATACCCGATAACACATATTAGAAGTACGTTGAAAAAATAGAATATTATTTTCTTGATATTTAAAGCTCAAATAGTTACACAAATAAATATACATATAAAGCTGATTTTAGTTAGATTACTTCAAATTTTTTGTGATAAGTAAGAATAGAAAAAATAATTTTATAGATAGATTTTCAGTTGAAAATATAAAAAAAAAATATTTAAATTAAACATTCATATTTTCAATACTTGCTAAAGGGTTTCGAAAACGCTTATATATGTTATTTTAAAAAAATGATTAAAAAAAGAAGACAATTAGTAAATAAATAAATAGAAATGCTTAATTCATCTTTAAAAGTTAAAGTTAAACTTACACTAAGTGCAAAATTACTTAAAAGATGACACAGTATTTAAAAATGTTAAATTATTTTAATACCTTAGTATACTTTCAACTATAAAACATAGTCTTCCTCGGAGGAATATAAGAAATACAACAGTTATTTATTGAACGCTTAATTTTCAAAATACACGTAGATGGTGACGAAAGGAGTGAAACTATCTTCCACTTCCCTATATCCATGTTTTATTTTATTTTATTTTCCCAATGTTACCGGATCTATAAATTAACTTCCACTTTCACTCCTTTCGTCACCATCTAGGGTAAACGCACCGGTAGTGGTCCACGTACCTGTAGTGGGCCACTAACTTTCAAAGTTTAAAAACAAGATCACAATCAATTTCAGAAAAACGACTGAAAGAAATCTGATTATTTAAAGTCCTTAAATGTTAACTTTCCATAAACAGTTTGGAATAATTGTTATTTTCCTGTAAATATATTTGCTTATCTTCTGGAATGTCTTCAAACAGAGATTTTTTGGCAAATTCTTAATGATTTCATTAAGAGATAAGGTTTTATCTAAAGCGTTGTTTCTTTAATATTATGTTTTATTTTGAATTAAAGTGCGTTGATATACTCTATTACATTGTAAATAATTTGTTAGATTAGCTGAAAACTTAAAAATTGAAAATTATATTGATTTTAAGGGGTGGTCCACTTCTGGATCACAATTTCTTAAATTGTACCAATAGTGGGCATGGTGGCCCACTACTGGAGCACATGCCAAAAAATTTTTTTATGTTTAAATTATTTTAATTAAGTATTTTTTGAGGTTCTAAGACTTTGTATATAATTTATTTAGTATTTTGTTCATCAGAACCAGTAGTGGGCCAGGGGCCCACTACTGGTGCACAAGTGGTCCACTTCTGGAGCAGCGAAAATGCAACTTTACTAAGCTATCAGACATTTGATTATTAAAAGAAATTAATATCTAAATTAATTTATACTTCAAAGGTTGAATACTCAATAAAGGTTCAAATTTTTTAGCCATATTTAAATAAGCATTACATAGAAAAACTGTAGTGTTATTTATGGATGGACATACTTCTCACATGTCTTTGAATCTAAGAATCTTCTATTTGGCTCATGGAGTTAAAATGGTAGCTTTGCCCCGAAATTCCAGATACCTAATGCAACCAATGAACATTTCTGTTTTCCATACTCTTAAAAGTGCTTAGCAACAGGAAGTAGTGCACTTCAGAATAACTCATGAAGGCAAACAGATGCAGAAACATGAGTTTCCACCAGTCCTAAAATCAGCACTTGATCGTTTATCTCCTGCAACCAGTGTGAATGGATTCAAAGCAAGTGGACTAGTTCCATTGGATCTAAAGAAAGTAAATGTTGAATCCACACTAACATAAAAAATGTGATAATATCACCAATAAAGGAGAGAGAAATGGCTTCTTTCTTGGAAGTTCTTGAAGATAAAATTGGAGAAGAAAAACAAAATCTTTCTCAGAAAATAAAAGCAAATTGAAAGGTTCTGTGGAGCAAACAGATCTTTACTACTTATGGTTGGAGATGAAGGAGACTTTGAACATGGAACTAATTTCTCAGGTAATATATCGCAAAACAATTTGGGTATAAAACACTTGAGTATATATTTTTTACTATTATTTATTCCATTTTTACATTTTACTTGTTATAGGGTACACCAGTCATATCTGTTGAGGCAGCGTACACTGAATAGCCTATTGATACTGTTGATACTGAAACTATTGATCAGGAGCAAAGAGCAATTGTTGAAGATGCTGAGGTGAACCTCTTCATTCAAGAAGAATCAACTGAGACTGAGAGTCATTCAGTGCTTTCAAATGGTGGGCCATCTAGAAATGTACCATCTCCCTTCAAAAGAGTTCTATTTTGGCCAGAAGGGGGAGATAACACAAAGAAAAAGAGTAAAAGAGAAAATTCCTGCAGTTGTGGCTTCTCCCTAAATGCTTCAATATTATAAGAATAGAGAAGGCCTTAAAAATGCTAAAGATGCAGAAAAAGAAAAAAAGACTGAAAGAGAAAAAAGAAAAATTCAAAAGGAAGAGTTAAAAAAATAGCCGATGGGAAAAAAGGAGAGTCAGGAAATTATCGCCCCAGTCTGATGCCTCTCTTTTATTGTAAGTTTCAACCTAAAGTACTCTTTGTAATAAATTGACTATAAACCCCTCTCACATTTTGAGATCTTTTTCGTTTTTGGATAAATCATTTTGTTTTGCAGTCATTTCAGCTTTTAATTATCCTGTTTATTATATTTGTCTTATTATTTATCACCAATGCGAACTAACAAATTGGGCGGATTTTTTTTTAAAGTTACAAAATACAACAGACTGTTATTTAGAGAAAACAAAAACTATGCATTTTGATTTTTAAAAAATTTGCTAAATTGTCTACTATTATTGTGTATAAAAACTGATATATATATTTTTTCAACCATTTGTATCATTCTGGTACAAAACACAGAAAAGGAATTTTAATGTCAGAAATCGCTGAAAATTCATAAAATTCACTGTAGCACATTTCAGAAAGTCTTGATCACAGAATATGGGAATATTTACTGTTTAACAAGTGAAAGCATATAAGCAGATTTTCTAAATATAACTTATAGATCACAAAAACTGTACAAAAATTAAATTACGTAACATTAAGAAAATGCAACTATTTTGATGGAAATGGATTTTCACATGATGAAAAACATATGAAATAGTTCAGAAATTAAAATTATAACTCTAAAACTAAGCTTCTTGGAAATTAGCAATATTTAAACGATACGAAAGGACACCCTGTATATAATCTAAAAAAATTATTTTAAAGCTTGTAGGACATTAGCTTTTATGTAAAGTGAGATAAAATTAAAATTGATTTACAGAACTAAAGTTGAGGCCCCTGATCTGTAGATTTACTAGTGAGATTATTTTACGTAATCATCTAAACTTCTATGCATGCTTTCATTATTGTGAACATCCTATTCTATAACTGTAAAAAAAAGTATAACTTCAGTATTTTGACACTAAACTCAAAACTGGAGTGGCCCACTTCTGGGGGGCCCACTTCTGGTGCATCAAAAATTTACTACTGGAGCATCGAGGAAGGTAACTTTTTTTATTTTTCATTTTTTCCAAATAATATATTTTGAAACTTTGAATGTTTATTCCGATACATGAAGGTTAGGACTACGTTAAAAAAAAAAATATCATTTAGAATTCATAAATAGTTTAATAATAATAAGATAAATGTCCTTAAGTGGCCCACTACCGGTGCGTTTACCCTACGTGGATTTTGAAAATTAAGCGTTCAATCAATAACTGTTGTATTTCTTATATTCCTCCGAAGAAGACTATGTTTTATAGTTAAAAGTATACTAAGGTATTAAAATAATTTAACATTTTTAAATACTGTGTCATCTTTTAAATAATTTTGCACTTAGTGTAAGTTTAACTTTAAGAAGACAATTAATTTTTAAATATTTTTTAAACATATAATAATTTAAAACATTGACAACAAGAAGGGATCTGAAATTTAAAAATATATATATACATTTATAGAGGTTACTTCTTTCGCACCTGAATTTATAAATTTTGCAAAAAATTTTTGTAAAATGAGGTATTATGATTCTTATTATCACTGTTTTAAAATATTTGACATGAGACGCTTTGAGTAATGAGGTCAGGAAATTATTGATAAGAATTGACCGAAACTGGTTTTTAAGACCGAAACAGAAAATGAATTTCGGTGATCTTAATTTTCCGCCTAAAACGAAAATGTCCATTTTTTTAAATTAATTAATACCTACATAAATATACATAATTATTAATGAATTATAGGTGTTTATTAAACATAAATAATTATTAATTATTTATAAGTGTGGCCCAAGTTGCCTCCTTGTGCCACCGACCAAAACTTTTTATTTTCATATAAAATAAAATTTAATTAATTCATCAACAACACAGAATGTCTTTCTAATTATATGAATTTCATCTAATTAAAAAATGCTTTAGGTACATTACATATACCTCAATTTATCTTTTATAAGGTTTTTTGTAAATGATCATCTGTTATACTAGAACTTTCTTCAAGGTATTCGAAGCACTTCTGCGGTTTCAAAAAATTTCTATAATTGTTAAGGCTACATCTTTTAATGAGCACGTGAAAAGCGTTTTCAAAGTTTAGTCATATATGCATTGCTGGCTTTATATTTTGCACTCAAGTCTTGGGTCAATCAGGACTGATTATTATAAACAATGAAGTTCATAGCAATAGATAAAGAGTGTCTCATTTAAGACTATACAGCTCAAATTAATGAATAATGTTGAAAATTTCCGAAGGAAGAAACGAGATTTTTGAAATACAGATAGTTTGGTGCGGCCGAATTTTTGATAACATTTAGATTTTGGGCCGAAAACGAAAACGAAATCGAATTTTTTATTGATCTTTAAATATTCAGATTTTAGGCCGAAAACGAAAACGAAACTGAATTTTCGGTCGATATCGAATAACGAGTATTAATATAATGATATATATGCTTTTTTTAAGAATTGAAATATAAAATCGATTTTTGTAGCATTAACTAACCTTCTCTATAACAGTATAACGTATCAAAATAGAAGAAAAAATATTAGTTTAATAAAATGTGTTTAATCAAAAATTTTTATGAAGTAATATTTTTTTTACCCCGAATAAAGATATTTTTATTTTTGCAAAATATTTAAAAAATTTCTCGTAATATGGCTATTTATTAAATTTATATTATCTTCATATACCTACCTGTCATTTAACAAAATGGTCTAAAAAAAAGATCAAGAAAATTTTTGCGAAATATTTATAACATTTCTCTTAAAATGATTATTTATGAAATTTAAATTGTCTTCATATATCTATCTAACATTTCACAAAATGGTGTAAAAAAGATTAAGAATGCACTTCCAACAGATTAGCTAAGGTTTAGTCATAAGTTAATCAGATAACTTGGTCGAACACCTCCAAATTCTGTCTGTGTCGTATTACATGGTTTCATTGTTTCATTATTTCATAATTTATTTTATGTCTTTTAAAACTGTAAAGGCTTATTAGTATGAATAGGATTTTCTGCTTTGTAAATTTTGCTTTCATATCTATATCTATGTATAATTATACACTGAAGAAAGAATTACTTAATATGCGAAATATGTATATTAAAATAAATTTACATTCACGATGAACAGTCAAGCATAAAATACTTCAATATATAAAGAGGAAAGTTTACAACGAGTCCATAAACTTGTTCAAATACTGTTTTGATAATCTATTGAATTTGAATAATTTTTTCAATAACAATGTTGAAGACTTTGGTAAGTTTGTACAAAACACATTCAATTATCTCAATGTATTTGATTTTTATAATGAAAATAACGTATTTAGATTGTAGTTGCGTTTGATATTGTTTCTTATAAAAAATTTACTCTAAACCGTTCTAATTGATTATTCATTCAAAAAATTTGATTCTGTTTCAAGTTCCTCTATCCCCCTCAAAAAAAAAAAAAAAAAAAAAAAAAAAAAAAAAAAAAAAATCTTTGTTGCATTTAATAAAGAAAATTATTATTAAAAACTACAATTTAAGTGATTAACGATCTCATTTTGATCAAAGTCTATATAGATCTGGAATAAATTATTCTTAATAGTTCGAAGTAACAATATGGAAAATTTACTGCTGTGTTACCAACATTAACATTTTTTTTTTCAAAATGCTTTAAATATCTACAGGGTGTCCCCGAATTCATAATCCAAACTGTAAAGGAAGGTAAAGTTCCTATAACAAAGCATTTTTGGTATAGTAATGTGGAGTCAGAAATGAAAAGTTTTGCTTCAAAACAAAAAATGCGGAGGAAATGAAAGCAAGCGTTTTATTGACATAACAATTACAGTAAGTTCTGGAATGTGCTACCACCAACATCGATGCATAACTGGCAGCGTCTAACAAGTGGTTGGCGTGCTCTTTTGAAGGTTCTAGATGTCTCACCTATGAGATACCAGTGACTCTGATAAGGTGCTCATTACAAGACTTTTCAGTCGTTGCTTCAAATGCTCGTGAAACACTTGGAATCTGCGAAAAGGTACGCCAGTCACTTGCTAGATGCTGTCAGTGGCAATGACAGCAGTTACTGTAATTGTTATGTCAATAAAACGCTCGTTTTCTTTCCCACCGCTTTTCTTGTTTTTCGCCAAAACTTTTCATTTCCGACCCCACTTTGCTATACCAAAATTGCTTATTTATCTTTAGTTTAGCTTCCCTTACAGTTTGAAAATGAATTCGTCGACATCATGTATACATATAGGGATTGCGGGGATTAAAATCTCGCCCCAAGGTTAAGCGCAAGCCAATGGTTTTGATTTACATTCCAGCAATTCCCGAACTAACAATATTTTCTTTTTATTACCTAATACCTATTACCTTTCTTTTAATACTCTCTTTTTATTACCTAAAATTGTTAAAAATTTAAAAACACATGAAAAGTGCAACTGGTTTAGTTGACACATTTTAAATTTCAATAAAAATTTTAAACCCAATCATTAACTCTTATTTCTTCAGGAATATTAAATAAATTTTAGTAAGACTATTAATGGTGTTGATGTTTTACGCCATTCTTAATTCGTGACAACTATTATTAAGAAAGGGAGCTTTAAAACAAAGCTTATAACCTAAATAACAACTTTATTTATCCTCTGTAACTCAGTTTTAACTCTTTCTTACAGTTTTTCTTTTCGATAAAAATTATTAAAAATTTAATTTTAAAATCAAGAAAGAAATCTTTTTTAGGAAGTAAATCAGATAAGAAGCTTACTTTTCCATTATCAATGGTTTTATTTTATGAAAATTCCCAATTTTAATAAAACAGTGAAATGCAATAAATAATGTAATAAAATAGAAAATAGGCCATATCGCATGCGGTAGTAACCACTGCTTTCCAGAAATATACAGCTAATTAACTACTACCTCAATAAGTTACCTAAAATTTTTGATTTATTTTATTCAACGGAAGACGGTTACGAAAAATTTAAAACTTGGGGAATTGAAAATCTGTCAAATCGAATAGAGTAAATCCCTTTTCTGTACACAATAAGGCAGTATCCTACCAGTAATTAGAAATACCGTTACGTAAAGAAAAAATACAATGTTTGTACAAATTATTGTGCTGACGGTTTTTCGTTTCAAAGACTTTCGTTTCAAAGAAAGATTTTTATACCGCTTTAACTATACATTTTAACTCTAGCCTTTCCTGTTTTGTTTTTTTAACCAAGGACATTTTATTTGCTTAATAAATAAATACATTATAGAAATCTAATTTGTGTAAGTATCGAAAGTATGAAAGATATTATTGTCCAAAGAATGTACAGAAGGTCCATCACACTGCCCTGAACGGTATCAAAAGACCCGATCACGGAAGATATAAACGGAAAATTTTAAAACCTAAATTTAGTATGTTTTAGACAACAATCAGCAGATTCGTGTGGGCGGGACATGCAATACTCCGGACGACAGCGACGGCTTTTCCATGATTATAGAAAAGAAGTAAAAAAGCAGTCAATTTTAAAAATGAAGTTTTAAATTACTTGAATGAATCCAAAACTGTCTTTAGTCACCATCAGTGTTTGTATGCTTTGTGTTTTGCATCAATTATTCATTTTAACATAATTCACCCTTTTTCGCATTGAATTCTTATTATTGAATTATTCTCAAATGTTATTTTGGAAAGAAATTAGCACAAAATTTGAAGTTTTATAAAAATTCTGTAACAGTAGACTTGCTTTTTTATTTTGAAGATAGTAGAAAAATTAAAAAAAACAAAAAACTTTACGAAATGCCTTTTAAAATCATACATAAACATAGAAAAGATAGTGAAAGAGAGAGAGAGAAAGAGAAGACATGCAACAGAAAAAGGAGAATTTTTATTTTCTTAGGCGACTAAGGGACAAACAGCTAAAAGTTTCTGCAAAGAAGACTTTAAAGAAAAATTACAAGAAAGATTGAAGACAAGAAATTACAAGAAAAAATTGAAGAAAAATTACTTTTCAGAAAATTAAAGAGGAAATTTGTATAAAATGCATTGTTGAAAGATCTATGCTAGCTCTAAAACACTCTTTGATTTTTTTTAAGTGAGTTAGTAAAGAAAGAAAGAAACAATTACTTTCAAAAAATAATTTTCAAGTGGTTCAAGTCGTAGAACTTATAATTTTATGATAATTTTTTGTCTATCGACTTGAAACAATGTTTAACACAGGTCAAAATTATTTTCGTTCTTCTAAATTGTTTTATTTTTATCTGTGCATTTTTGTATACATTAATTGCATAAATAATTAATGATTAATGTATTAGGATATTCGCACTTATTCCTTCGATGACTAGAAGGATTACGAAGGATTTTCGAATGGCAACGCCTATTTTCTTTCCATCGCAAAATGCTCAGCGCATGCAAAAACCCTAAATAGTGCTGGAATGGTACTTGTATAGCAATAAACGGATGCGCTATGCACGCACATAAAACAGCTCTGCGACCCCCCCCCCCCCCAAAAAAAAAAACACGATCGGGGCGCACGGAGGAAATTTGCATATGACAGAGGCAAGACATCAATCACAGAACGCCGTTCGCCAGATAGTCAGCGTAGAAAATGGATTCTTGCCTCTGTCATATTCAAATTTCCTCCGCGCGACCCGGTCGTGTTTTTTTTGGCCGTTCGCAGAGCTGTTTTTTGTGCGTGCATAACGCGTCTGTTTATTGCGATACACGTACCGTTCCAGCGCTAGTTAGGGTTTTCGCATGCGCTGAGCATTTTGCGACGAAAAAAAATGGGCGTTGCCATTCGAAAATTTCGAGTTTCCGTACCTATAACCGTAACCGTGAGCGCCAATTTGTTGTCGTTTACAGAATCCCGAGCTCATACCTGTGAATAACTATATCTGAAATCTCATCTCGATCGGTTAAACGGACCGGCCGCTAGAGTTCCATATATCGGCAAAGTTTCTTTATGACCACCCTGTATATATGTATACAGACACATTTGCTACATTCTTAGTCTTAAGAATTTGGTACAGATGTTATATTCGCCCCATATTGGCGCGATTTTTTTCCGACGCCGATTTGGCGAAAACGTCAACAGCATAAACAACAACATCCGGGTTACCATATCAAGCAAAATAACGGCACTTTGGCGCCGGTTAAGTATACATTGCGTATATGACATTGGCGTCAGAAAAAAATCGCGCCAATATGGGGCGAATATGACATTTGTGCCAAGAATTTTTTAAATACTAAGAGCAATGTCCAAAATCTGTAAGTCAAAAATCTGCAAATGTCCAAAATTTGTAACGTACGCAACTGCTAATTAAATGCTTTAATCATTAATTTTACCAGAATAGTTGTTGTTTTTTAATGTTTGTGTATAATTTTGTAGATATACTATTAATATGTTTATGTATTATATTTATAGACAAAATGCTATACTATTAAAAAATATTGGCCTTAAATTTGAAAAATTTAAAAATTACTTATAGTTAACGTTTAATCATCCCACCTTTTGAGAATCTCCCGTTATCAAAAAGATGCATTTGGAATAAATCAGTAAGTTGTTAACTTACAATTTATTTTTCTTCTAGCCCCCCTGTTCAAGTCTTTGAGAATATGAAAAAGTCTTGCAATGAAGTTCGAACCGACAATTTTTTCCTTTTTTTCTCTTAGAAACTCTTTGTAACAGCAGAGTGACTTTTCTAATTTTTTCTTCTATTCGTTGTTACATTTTGCTCGTCTGAATCAATATTTTCAAGAACGGTCATTCCAGTTTCAATAAGGTTTCGTCCTTCAGTTAATTTTACAATCTAGGCTCAAAATCTTCTACTTTTTCTTCTGCAGTACTTTGTTTCTTTAATTAGATAACTTCGTCGATAATTAATTTTGGATCAGGGAAATTTATGAGTTCAACAACATGTTCAGAATCGATCTCAAAGTTCAGTTCTCTGCCATTTTCGCCGATTTCATCAATTAAGAGAGATCCTGGAGCACAGTTTTCAGATGTTTTCTTAGTCTCCGCGAAGGAAAAGTGGCATTGTCTTTCCAAGCATCTCTCATTGTTTTTTGCTGAACTTCACCTTATGAACCCCCTACGACTGTGACTGCATCTGAGAAGTTAAATTTCTTCCTAAAATCTTCAAAAAAGTTCAAAGTGCGTCTTAATTAAAGGAAATTTTTTAAAAGGAAAAACGATGTAAATGCGGGTGACGTAACTCGGGGTACTACTGTCTTAGATTTGTTGTATCCCGCGTGCAAACATATATTTTCTGGTTTCGTAACACTAATTTCGAAAATTAATGTTTGTCTTATTTAACCCCTTGCGCTCTGTGACGTATACATCGTACGTCATGCTTTTCTGGCCATTTCCGACAGTGACGTATGTCATGATATCTGGCTGATTTATTAATTAGGCATTCCAAATTCTCACCAGAATGTTTTAACTCTTATTTTTGCTTTACAAGTTGAATGATTTTCCATAAATAAAGTAAAAGAAAATTACCAATAAAATTTTTGTACTTGTTAGTTATCCCGTCAACCAAATTATTGTCGCCAAATTCTAAGATTAAATGCCAATAATGGTTGATCGTAAATGTCACATTCACTTGACTTACACGTGTTTACGTCATCAATTGATTTTTATTTCGACGTTTTATTTGTATTTTTATCAATGTTATACTAATTTACTTGTTTATTCGTTATTTACAATAAAAATTACGTCAATTTGTATAATTTGGCGATTTATGTAATTAGGCAAAATTGGTCGACGGGATAACTAGCAAGCACCAAAGTGTTTGTGGTGTTAATTCAAAATTTCAAAAAAAAAAAAAAAAATCTGCCAGATGCGACAACACTGGTGGCTAGTGGCATACATCCGCTAAGAGCGCAAGAGCACAAATGGTTAATTAAAGAAATTTGTGAGTAAACAAGTAAAATATTTCTATTACAAAATAGTTATATTCTAAAGCTATAACAGTACGATTCCTGTTTTTTGCACCTATGTGAGATATAATAGAACGTAAAAGGAAAATAAACAAATGTTGCTACTTATTTGTGATACTCCACTATTTTATTTAATCTTTCATTTCTGAATAAATAAATTCTATTTATTCGATTTGTTATTGCCTTATGTATTTTCACGATACCTGACTGTGATGCTTCCCACTGACAAATTTTCCTCCAAGGCAAAAAACAATCAATAATTCAACAATAAATGCGAAATATGTTTTCAGGCGTACAATAATAACAAAAAAAGTTGTTTGTTTAAAATGCAGTTATTTTCAAAGAACAAATTTCAATTCGAAGTAGGTAATTTTCTATGCTTAAATATACAACTCGGATAACTCATCTATCGCAACGGAACCTGCGTCTGTTATATGTAATCCAGTTTTCTTACATTATCCTAATATAAGTTTTATAAAGTTTGGACTCTTTTTTTAATAAATGTATAAATGATAATATTCTTATATTTTTTTTTCAGATACTGTTGGTAGCCTACATAGCAGTTGCTTATGCCGGATATTACAGAGGACTCGGTTATGGCTATTCTGATCTAGGATACAGAGGTCTGGGATCCTACTCCAATGGACTTGGTTATGGTGGAAATTATGGAAATTATAATCAAGGATACAATGGACAGGGCTCCTATGGTTATGGTGGAAATTATGGAAATTATAATCAAGGATACAATGGACAGGGCTCCTATGGTTATGGTGGAAATTATGGAAATTATAATCAAGGATACAATGGACAGGGCTCCTACGGTTATGGTGGAAATTACGGAAATTACAATCAAGGATACAGAGGTCAGAATTCCTACTCCAATGGACTTGGTTATGGTGGGTACTACGGAAATTCTTATGGATATGCAGGAAATTATCCCAGCTACGGTTATGGTGGTTATTATAATAGAAATAACTAAAACTTTTACTCAGTTTTTAATGCAAGTTTCAGATTGCTCATTCATAAATTTTTAAAGTGAATCGGTTTTGTAAATATTTATTTATTTAAACAAACTTAATAGAATACGGCATGATGTATTTATAACACTTACATTTTTCCATCAGGAATTGTACCGGCATAAGTAAAGAAATAAAATGTATAAGATATGTTTATTGTTAATAAAAGAAAATTATACTTGTTATAACGATAGATTTTTGCTTGTAATTATTTCCCCACAAAATTATAGTAATGTTAAAATTTAAAAAACTTTAGTTATAAATGTTAGATATTAATTTATAATGTTTTAATTTAATAATGTTTTTGATTTGGGAATACAAAAAAATACCTAGCTTAATATTTTTTTTAATAGACCTTCTAAAATAATTATAATCATTCATTTTTACTTATAGGTACTATTATTTATTAAAGCATAAATTTTGAAAAAAATATAGGTTAAATACAATTGTCTAAATTATAATTATCACAGTTTGACATGAAGTTATAAATGTTGCATGTAGGATTGCATACATTGTGTTTTGCATTTTAGACAAAGATATGTCACTTATATTTCGCCAAAGGATTTCTAATTTTTAAGATAGTATATTTCTTTAAAGCTAATATGATATTCACATTTATAAAAATTACATAGGTTACCAGATTTGATCTTATTAAGGCGATGTTTTAAGACTAGTTTTAGTATTTAAAGTATTTTACTTAAATGAAAATTTCAAATTAAAGCATGAGGAAGAATGCATGCAATTATACATTTTAGTGAGTTACCAATAACTTAACTTCTTGATGTTTCAAAAAGTAAAATCTAAATTATTTAATTTGTTCGGTTTGTTTTAGATACATTAAAATATAAACAAATCCTATGTCCTATAAATGGGGGTAAATGTAAAAACACAGATAAGAAAAAGTTTCGAAATAATGTAATGTAAATTGATACAAAGTATTATTAACCATTTGGAAATGGTTGTTGTTTTCGATTCGAGAATCGGGCCAAATAATGCTCGCATTTTATTTTTTTTTAACAAAATTCAAAGATATTCTTTACTTTTAGAAGAATTTTTATTTGAATTAGAAAGGCATAAAATCGCTAAAAATTGTTTGAATAGGTAATCGAAATGCATAAAATCGTTAAAAATTGAAAAAGTTACAAAATGGGTAGGCGCAAATTATCAGATATGGAAAAATCCACAGCCAAAGAGCGACGCCGAAATGAAAATCGTCTTGCAAAGCAAAAATCGAGGTCTTCAACTCATTATGTAGGCCATAAAAATCGAGGTCTTCAACTGATTATGTAGCCCATGAAAATCGATTACAGAATAAAAGACGAACGCGAAAAGGGAAACAATCTAATGTTTAATCGTTTGATAGTAAAAGGCCATGTCTCGAAAGGCTACAATCTACTAGCCAAGGTGTTTTACAATCGGTTGCTTCGAGCCGGGAAAAATTGAGCTCAACGTAGGTAATTTGTCGCAATCTGTCGATGATTCGGTGGAACTGCTTTCGATTTGTAAACTGTTTTTCTTCTCGAAACGGGACTTGGAGAGTTTATCGATGAAGGTTTTGGTCGTCTGAAGTTTAATCTTTGCGATCTGTTGTTGAAGAGGATGCGACGGAATTTGGTGGAAGAAATAAATTCCAAATTGTCGTTGTAATCTATTAAATCACAGTTTTTTTTTAATGTCGTTTTGAATACAAATTAAGTTGTAGCCAGTAAAGACTGTAATCAATAAATCATTGATATAAATAAAAAGAAAAATTGGTTTTCATTTTCACTTTTAGCTTGCAGATTATCAGTAAGAGTAAGCTCGAGTTATATATAGATTGGGAGCCGGCAGCACAGACAACCACCTCATCGAGCTGGAGGCTGAAATTCCAGAATTAGCTAAAACTTGATTCCCATATAAAAACGCAATCGATCTACCCAGACATATCTTGGTGGAAAACACCTAAAAACCCAATTTTAGCGGTCGACTCATAGGTTTACCATTGCGTTTTCCTGCAACCCAAAGGTATGAAAACATGGCAGAATAGAAACAGGAATACACAATGGTAAACCTACGAGTCAACTGGTAAAATCGGGTTTTTAGGTGTTTTCCACCAAGATATGACTTAGCAGACCGATTGCGTTTTAATATATGAATCAAGTTTTAGTTAATTCTGGAATTTCAGCCTCCAACTCGACGATGTGGTTGTCTCGTGTTTAGTACGCCTCCTTGAATTTTGCAGACCAGAAAATTTTCCTGCACCAGTATTATCTTATAGAAAATCTCTTCTTAAAAGAAGGCGAAATTTTGTGCATTTAACCTAGATTTCTTTTTCTATAAAAATATACTGTTAATTTTCCTGGGGAAATAACGATACCCGTAAGAACCATTTCTCTGTGCTGCCCACGGCTCCCGGTCTAACAAAAAGGCTTAAATGATTTGGTAAAGCTCTATTTTGAAACGGAATCATTAGTGCTTATAAACGTGCGGAGATTTTAATTCAAATGTAATTCAAAAACCATTTCTAAAATTAGCAAAAGCTTTCTAATTTTCAATTTTTTTTTTTTTACTTTTATTTCTTACATTGTCAGAAAATTGTCTTAATTTTTAAAATGCTTCATAAGATTTTGCAATTTTCATGAATATTTTTATACTAATGGTAAACTTCAGTAATAAAGTGAAGTCCAGCTGTTGGTTCTTTCTTTATTATGAAAGAAAACGCATTTTTTATGAGTGAAAATCGAAATTCTTTACTGAACATGGAAGGTGGGTCTATGTCATTTATGTATGGAATATAATATTGCACATGTGGCCGCCGCGGCTCCAGTTATATGCCATCATCCGAACATCAAAAATTTCGATGACTTTTTCCAGAATCAGTGAATCCATTGCCGAAATTTCAGCCCAGATGTTACGTTTGAGGTCTTGGATTGTGCGGGGAGCATTGGCGTACACTTTACTTTTCAGAAACTCCCTAAGAAACTAATCCATTCGGGTTAAACCGCACGATCTTGGCGGCCAATTCATATCAGAATTTCTTGAAATTACACGATCTGGAAATTTCTCGTCCAATAAGTTGATGGTATGGCGAGCAGTGTGTGCCGTTGCACCGTTGTTATGTTGTCAACGAGTCCATAATTACAAATGGAATACGTTTGACAGCTCATACATGTATGACACATGGCAGCAAATAACCTATGAAATATTCATGGTTAAGAAAAACCCAGCAGATGGACCACCCTATAATGTTGATTGAAGACCGGGTTCTTGAATGCACAGAGAAAAAAAAAGCTCCAACTATTAATTTGCTGGAACAATGATTTTATTTAAAGCATTTTAGAGGGGGTGGTTCAGCTAGTAAAATGGGAGAGAGACCCCGATGACAAATGGGACGCCAAAGCGCCCTTCTTTTACCAACTTTACATCTCGAAGGCAAGCAGAGAAGAGAAAGTTTTCGCTAGAAGTCTAGAAATCTTGGCATTGCACAGTATCGCGGATTTACAAGTTTTTGGTGACTGTATTTAGGTAGACAAAGGTTTTTTTTTGGCGATATACATTACAGCGATCTATCTCGTGTCTCTACGAGATGGGTGACGCCTAGGTTGCAATAATCGCTTCTAATTACGATGAGAGAGGCGACAGAAAATCTGGACATGATTATATTACAGAGCGGCATTTGCTTAAATGACTGTTACTTAAAACTGCACAATGCAGACTGCTGCATGGGGAAAATGCCGAGAGAAAAGGGAATCTGGTTTATAGCTCGACCATTATTCACGATAACGTACATGATTCCCATAAAATACTTTCTTTTACTTTTGTTGTTAATACATTTTCAACGGTCAAATATTAGCATAGATTAAGAATTGCTTATATGTGACGTGGGCGAAAGCCGATGCAATTAAATGAAGACATACTGTTACCAGCAGCTGCCTTTATAATTTTTTATTTACTTTTTGCACTGGAAGTAGTAACGGGCAGATAAAAGATTCAATGAGAAAGGGAAAAAAGTAACTGAATATTTAAGCGCAATGAATTAAAGATGTTTTAGAAAGTAACAAACACTTTAATAAAAATCCGTATGGTGTTAAGAAATGAATTTAATTGCATATTTCAGTATGAAAAAAAGGAGGGGGGAGGATAACATGTATTAAAAGAAATAAAGTTATGTTTTGAATTAATTTTGAATAAAAAGAGAAATATGCGACAAAAAATCTGTCACACACCCTGTATTTGCGGGTTAATTAAAAGTGATTGCTGTGATTACAAATGACAGTAATATTGTTGGAAATAATGATTGGAAGAAAAACCTTTCAACGCACTACAGAAAGAAGTTCTAAGTTTAATTTTCGTTCTATGTGTCTCTCCATTAGACGCAAAAAACCTACAAGCGGCAGCCAAATTCACATGAGACCGTTTGAATACATTGTGCATGACTCCTTGTGATTGCTTTTTAGGAAGAGTCTTATAAAGAGTTGGAGGTTGCTGTTTTTTTATTTTTTATTTATTTATTTATTTTTTTTTGCCTACAAACAATGAACGAACGAAAAAAATGCTCATAGGGAATGCATCGACACCAGTAAATATACGAACATGCTCCACAATATCTGTGTGTCTAAAAGGAGTCACAGAACAGTTATAAAGCACGCAAGCAAAACTTTGAACTTCCTTATCTATTGCGTTCAAAGAGTTTCATCAAATCACTGTTTATAACAAAGCTGTTGTCAATTTTAAATGGGAAAATCATTTTGATTCACACTGTATTTAATTTTAATATTACTTCCAGTGTACAGTAGGGTGTCCACTCTCAACGATGTCCAATGACTAATTCCTAAACCGTTTATCACAAACATAGTTCCAATAAAAAAATGAGGAAAAAAGAGTATTTTAAAAGCGATTTTGGTCAATAAAAACATTTCTTTAAAAAAAATTACGAAATTTAAATTTTTATGCAGTCCACCGGTCTTATAAGTGATATTTAATAAAAATTTCCTGTACACTTAAAATAAAGGCAAAAAAGTCCCTTTCATGTAACAATAAAATGGATCGAGTTATGAAACTTTGAAATGCATGACTTATACCACATTTCTGCATCTGAACACAGATGAGTTCGGCCATGCTTCAAGGGGTCGTATACAAAGTGCTTAAAGTATTAGAAGAACTTATTTTGCGTGTATTTGCTCTTTGAATGAAAGCGCTTTGAAAGAAATCTTACAAGTATTACGGCTGGACAAACTTTTATTAATTCAGTTTCAGATTGTTTAAATAATTTTAAAAATAATTTTAATATTTTAACTTACGTTTTATTTTGTAAGGATTTGAGATGGTTTCTTTTCATGATTTCTTTTAACAAAAATTGTGTTATTTTTATAAACTTTTATTTAACATGCAACGATCGTAGGTATGTTACATAAAAATTTTACTTTGAAATATTCATTTAAATTATTCTAAATTTCCGGCATATTCATTATTTCCCTATTTCTTAATAATCTCTATTATTTATTTCTAGTTAAATTCCTATAAACTTAAAACGCGTATCTTAATAATTATCGTATTCGAAACCTTAATCTAAACTTTTAATCGTTTTATTTATTTTTATCAGCTACCAAAAATGTAATATTCTGAGAGTTGTAAAATTTATGTAATTTTATGTGTCTGTATTAACTAAGTATTTACTGTATCGTTCAAAAAACAATAAGTATCATTTAAAGCCTCATTAAAAATATGTCTAAGTTATAGTTTTTAATAAACCGAATTAAATAAAATCTATTCAACAATAACTACAAACGTAGCAGTGACACTTTTGAAGTTGTAATTATTGTCATGCATGTCACTTATTGATTTATTCCTGATATGCTTGTTCCTGAAGAACTAAACTGTAGAAAACCTACAATTTTATAAATCTCCAGCATTTGCTAATCTCTACAAATTAAAACATTCGAATTAATCGCTATCTGCCTATCCCAAATAGAAGCTTTAGTACACACTGCTCTGTACACACTTAAATTAGTTATCGCTTTCGAAAGCAAAGAAACATGGACTGTTGTTTCCGAAATTCCCACAGTGTTTGATTTAAAACGCTTATCATATTTTAAGAAGATTATAAATTCGTAGAAAAAAACATGTAAAGCTTAAAAAGTTATAAATTTTAAAATTATGAAAGCTAATAAAAACACCCAATATAAAACCATTATCCCTAAATATGACACGACCTTTATACTTACTTCCATACAGTTTCAAAATAGTTTCAAAATAAAGGAACATATGAATCAACATATCGAAATAAATATAGAAATAAATATAGGATGTCTGTTGCAGATACATTTTTATTTTCAAACTTTGATTTGCTCTATCATATTTAAACTTAAGGCCATTTGTCAGTCAATTTGCAAATTCCCCTTGCTAGTCTATGGGCGTATTATGCATTCGTATATTTAAAATATCTCCTCAGGAAATTAATGTTTTTAATTGCTTTTCTCTCTCTACTCTTTTTAAGGTTATAGGAAACTGATCAAACATCATTAGAGCAAATAATTATCACACTACATATTATATTCAAGGCTGGAATAATACAGTTGAAGTTTATTCCAACAGAATGAAACATGTCCAGACCAGGAATCGAACATGGATACTTGGCGTGCCGCGCCAATGCTTTAACTGTTAAGCTATCCAGACGATTCCTGGCTGACATAATTCAATTTTATTTGTTGGACATGGCTGCGAACTGCAGCGCTAGTTTTATTCATCCGAGCTATAACTACAGTATTCACATGATGAAAGTGTGTTTTAATACGGAAACTTCTGTATACCATGTAATTAGGTCATAGTGAAGAGAACGAATATTTTTTCCAACTGGATTAAATAATGTTCAAGGCTGGATACTCTGGTTTTTTCTACCAGAGCGAAAAATGTCCAGACCGGGAATGGAACCTGGATACTTGGCGTGCCGACAATGCTTTACCTGTTAACCTATTACCCGCTGGTGTTGCGTTGACGCAACACAAAAATTAAATGCACATGTTTCAGTTATTTACCTACCCACCACTGTTTTTCAATTAAAAAATTGGCCTTACATAAAACACAAAATTTTAAGATCAAATAAAGCAAAAATTATGTTTCAGAATTTGTGGTAACAAACGACGTTCATCTAAAAAGTTGAAAACCTCAGCCTTATAGTTTTGGCAGTTAATGAGTTAAGCTATCTGGATGCCATGTATCCAGGTTATATTCCTGGTCTGTACACTTTTCGGTCTGTTGGAATAAGCTTAAACTGTGCTACCCCAGCTGTGAATATGACTTGATCCAGTTGGAAAAAATATCCATTCTCTTCATTATGACACTACATATTATTTAGCTGTAAAAAATAAATTTTATCACTCGTTTAAATTGAAAAATGAGAAAAAAAATAAAATGAGTTGATGAGAACTAGAAAAATGTAGTCTTTAACTTCAAAATCGCAGATAATAGTCCAGGCAATAGGGAATTTTACCTAGCAAAATTAATGATAGTACTGGAAATCGGCTTTCTAGATGTTTTTTGGGTCGCTGAATGCGAATTTGTAACTTCCCACCAAAATTTCACCCGGCAACCTCCCCAAATTTTGGTAAAAAGCCCCCCCCCCAAAAGGTTTTTATTAAAAAAATCAATTTTTTATTGTTTTAGAGAAAAAGTATCTAGAAATTCAGAAAGTAGAAAAAATTTCCAACAAATCAGATATATGACATTATGACTTAGGATGAAGGGGAAGGGAGGATCTGCCTCGGAATATGCGCCCGGTGCTGCGTAAACTAAGTTGCGCTATTCCACTTAACCACTCACATGTTTACATTCGCCCTCCCATCTCCCCTCCGAACTTTCTCTATAACGTTTACTTTAAGATTTTTGGGTCGCTGAATCCGAATTTTTAACTTTTCCCCAAAAATCCCCCCCCCCCGAACCCCCACCCCCAAATAGTTGTTTTTAACCTAAATTTCTTATTGTTTTAGGGGAAAAGCATTACGAAATTCTGAAACTAGACAAAATTTGCAACAAATAGGATCTATGACATTATGAATTAGGATGAACGGGGAGGGTGAGGGCTGCCTCTGAACATGCACAGCGGCGCTACGTGCACTAAATTATGAAGTACAGGCAATAGGGGATTTTATCTGGCAAAATTAATACTAGTTCTGGATTTCGACTCACTTTATGTTTTTTGGGTCGCTGAATCCGAATTTGTAACTTTC
Source organism: Maratus speciosus (assembly GCA_963932465.1). NCBI lineage: Eukaryota > Metazoa > Arthropoda > Arachnida > Araneae > Salticidae > Maratus > Maratus speciosus. The sequence continues at coordinate 438,042,152 of OZ010788.1, forward strand.
CACCAAAATTTCACCCGGCAACCCCCCCAAAAATTGATTTTTTGAAAAAATTTGGTTTTTGAGATAAGCGCGCGGGGAATGTTCCGAGGCAGCCCCCTCTCTCCCCGTTTATTCTACGTCATAATGTCATATATCCTATTTGTTGCAAATTTTGTCTAGTGACTGAATTTTGTAATGTTTTTCCCCTAAAACAATAAGAAATTCAAGTTAAAAACAACTATTTTTTTTTGGGGGGGGGGGGGGTTCGGGGGGGGGAATTTTGGGGGTAAGTTAAAAATTCGGATTCAGTGACCCAAAAAACTTAAAGTAAACCTTATAGAGAAAGTTCGGAGGGAAGATGGGAGGGCTAATATAAGCGTGTGAGTGGTTAAGTGGAATTGCGCAACTTAGTCCACGCAGCACTGCGGCGCATGTTCCGAGGCAGATCCCCCCTTCCCCTTCATCCTAAGTCATAATGTCATATATCTAATTTGTTGGAAATTTTGTCTACTTTCTGAACTTCTAGATACTTTTTCTCTAAAATAATAAAAAAATGATTTTTTTAATAAAAACCCTTTTTGGGGGGCTTTTTACCAAAATTTGGGTGGGTTGCCGGGGGAAATTTTGACGGGAAGTTACAAATTCGGATTCAGCGACCCAAAAAACATCTAGAAAGCCGATTTCCAGTACTACCATTAATTTTGCTAGGTAGAGTCCCTATACGGTCGCTATTGCCTGGACTATAATACTACCAGCATATGTAATGGACTGTTTCGCTCTAGTTTCTGTATGGCGAGGGCACTATGCAGCGGATTAAACTCAAATTGCTACTTTGCCCTCACTGGCCACTTTACCTGTCCTTCCTCTATCCAATCCTTTAAATGAATGAGAGTACGATTCCAAACGCTTAGTGGGAATTCAAGCACATAGGGTCGACACGAAGGTGTTTCAATCAGATAGAAATAATTGAGTGAACTTTATGAAATTGCTACAATCTAATAGTCCTTTTCTATATACAGTAGCCTCCCTCTTAACCGGTCTCCTCTTAACCGGAACTCCGCTTTAACCGGGCGACTTTTTTCCCCAACATCAGATAAAATTCGAGGATGACGACCTCGGGAACTCAGCTTAGGCTTTCGAGTCGAAGTGCAAACCTGAGTGGAAGGGGCCAAAGTTCAGAAAGGAGAACGTTTGTTCTAAATGGATACGCGTTGACCTTCATCAGAGTTGAATTCAGGGTGTGTTCCGGTAGGGGTATGTTCCCCCCCCCCGCCCAGGAACAATGAGATGTCCCCCTTGGAAAATTTGAGATTTTGTGTTTTTAATGGTCAAAAGTTCAATCCTCCACCCGGAACTCTGTAATGTCTGATCTATCTGCAAACTTTTTTGTACAAACATTTAAAAAGCTTGAGGGATGCGCAGAGATCACCATAGATGTATAAGAGTTGATTGAGTCTGATAAGTTTCTAAAGCATGAAACATTATTTGACGAGGATATAATTAGGGCAGTAACTGATGTTCTTCAATACGAAGACGATCCAGTTAAAGTTGACACTGCTAAAATTCCTCATACGGAATGGGTAAAAGTATTAGAGTTGGCCCTACGCTATATGTTGAGCAGCGGCTAACAGCTTCCTCGGTTAAACTTATGATGTTAAAGAGGTGGACAGATTATGCTGCAAAACGTCGGACATACTGCCTTCAACAGAAGAAGGTCGCTGATTTCTTTATGGTTGATTAACTTAAATATACATAATGTAGCACAATTTCAACACTTCTCAACTGCTTATAAAGGTGTGTAGCGCCATTTTTAACAAATTAATTTGTGTTAAATATTTCTCATTATTTGTTATGAGTCATAAATTTTCTTTCAATTCAGTTAATTATAACTAGTATTAATTTCACAAAATATATAAAATATGTACATTTTAAAACCTACCTAAATTAAAAATCTAAATGCATCGTTACAGGTTTAATTAATTAAAATACGCAGATGGTATTTAATTTTTTTTTTAACTTCTCCGCTTTAACCGGTTTTTCTCTTAACCGGCTTACCGTCGGTCCCGTTTAGGCCGGTTAAGCGGGAGGTTACTGTATACTATTATTTTGACACAATCAAACTGATAGGTAAAGTTTTCATGCGAATTTGAATATTTCCAACTGAGCGAAAAAATTGCATTGGCCCTGTAAGCCATCGATCTGGGTTTAATTCCCGTCCTGGGCATTTTTTCGCTCAGTTGGAAATATTCAATTCGTATGAAAACTTTTCTATATAGTTACCGTGTACAGTAACACATTTCTGCTAACGGTGTTTCACAGAGAGGGGGGAGGATGTATTCCAGGAGGTGCGATAGTAGGAACAAAGGAGAGCATTTTTCTAACTTTTATCGACACCACATGTGACATATTGTTTGAAAGGCCTGTGACCACTTATTTATGCTATGCACCTCCCGAGCTCCTCCCCCAAATTTGCTCTCCGGGGAGCAATTTTCTAAATTTTTTGGACATCATTCACGGCCCCGGGGTGAAAAATTGGGAAAAGAGGCTCGGAAGAGCATAACATGAATAAGTGATCACAGGTCTTTCCAACAATATGTCACATGTGGGGGGGGGGGGGGTCGTCCAAAGTTAGAAAAATGGCCCCTTTGGCAAAGTTAGAAAAATGGCCCTCTTCGTACCTCCTGGAATACACCCTTACCCCTCTCTTTGAAATACCGTTTGCAGAAAAGTGTTACTGTGCACGGTGACTATATAGAAAAGGACTAATACAATGTAGCAATTTCATAAATTTCACTCAATTGTTTCTATGTGAGAGCAAAACATTGATACACCCTCGTATTTCCTAGCTTATCATTTGCTTATTTTCTTTATGTTTGTACTAGCTATTGTAGTTTTAAACGCTTTTCATGGTATTTTAATGCTACATATCTCATGAAAGTTTCTTTGAAATAAAAAAAGCTTTCGCATAATACGATGAATAATATACCTAAAAATAGAAAAATATAATCTGAAATCATAGCTTTGAGTTATATGCCGGAATGTACTGCACATCAAAATTTCGAATAATCCAAAATTTTGCTCATCCAAACAAGATAAACATCTCAATAATTTCGGATTAACTAGACTCTACTATATTTTGAAATAATTAAAATATTAAATGAAAAACACAGTAATATTTCAAACTGTAAAAACAAACAGAACCTCTGCTGATACAAAATCATTTTTTATAATAATAAAAGTATGAATTGTTTCAGAATTGTACCCAAATTTATTTTTAGTCCATACCAGTTTACAAATAAATATGATACTTTTATAAAAACAGTCATGAAAGATGAGAAATAAAAAGATATATTGTTTCCAAAGTCAATTACTCACTATCTATTTATTATAGAATATCAGTCTTGGACACTATTTGATCTTGATAAATAACTTTTGCTTAACAATAGTCTTCAAGTAACATAAAAGCATTAATTTTAGGGATATTTCGAAAAATGAGGAATGTACATTGATAAATGTATTTTACTTCCAATGAAAAAAAAAAACTAATTAATTACCGATTACAGAAAACCTATATTTTGAAATTAAGCATTAATAACTTGTCAAATAAAGATTTTAAGCATACAGAATAATTAAGGATTGTAAATGGTTTATGTCTATAATAATCGAAAAATTAATTTATCAATGTAAAATATTTCATATCCCCGTCAATTCTTAAATCAATAAATGTATCAGTTTTTCTTACCTGTTGAAGATACATAGACAAAGAAAATGTTTTTAAGTTTTCCAAATAAGGTAGGAATTAAGATATGGATATTGTGCAAATAATTTTGCAAAAGTTAAACTTTTTTTCTTTTTATAGGGTACCAGGCTTCTATAAGTAATATTTAAAAAAAGTTTCTTTCTGCTTTGACAAGTAAACATTCTTCAACGACCAGAATCCACCGAGTTATGATACTTTGACTTTTACCAAGCTTTCTGCACTAAAACCAGACAGACAATTTTAAAGTGATGAAAGATGCAAAATTTCAAGAATTTTAACGTATCATAAAACAGTCAGCTTCAGTCGTAGAACAATAGACTTTATTAATTCTAATACAATTTTTCTAATTGGTAACTAAATCATACGAGGTGTAATTTTTCAACTGAGTGAAAATGTGTTCAGGAAACTGTTTGAACCACGAACCTTTGTCTTAAACTGTCAATGCTCTACCTGGACAATTCAATCAGCTATTCTGGACAGTTCACTCAGACAACCTTTAGTAATGACCTCTGGTATGCTATAAGATTGTCATTACCGAAAAGGTTCTCTGTGTGAATTGTGTCCGCCGGATTTGCCAGGATAGCTAAAATGGTATGGCATTATCAGATTATACAAAAGGTTCCTATTTTCAGTTGAAAAATTATAACTCGTATGATTCATTTACCAATTAGAATTATTGTATTAAAATGAGTGAAATGTAATTGTGCGTATCAAATGGTTACTTGGAGTTTGATCACCTTAGTTTCATTACCTGCGATTTATTGTGTTGAGATGTTTTAGATAATAGACCAGATGTCATTTTCAGAAAAGTTGTCTGACTGAATTATGTTCGCCGGATTCGTGCAGGATAGCTCAGATGTTTGCGTACTGCCAGCTTAAACCAAAGTTCCCTAGTTCAAATTCTTGTCTGGGTACATTTTCAATTAGCTTGAAAATAGTATTATTTATATAACAAGTTGAATAATTCAAATTACTGAAGTGTAATTGCGTATCCAAAAATTTACTTGGAGTTACATTAACTACGATACAAACCAGCTGTTATTATCAAAAATGTTGTCTGAGTGAATTGTGCCCATCGAGGTTGCCCAGAATAACTCAGATCGCCGAGAATGGCATGTTTAACAAAAGTTCCCTGATTCAAATTCTGGCCTGGATATTTTTTCACTCAGTTGGAAAATTAGAAATCGTATTGAACAATATAATTTTTACTCTTATAGTTATCACAGCATGGAGATTATTCTTCTAAATATAGCTTATTTATATAGATTATTATAAATATAGCTTATTATAAGCTAGAACTCAGACACCGTATACAAATTTTAAAAACTTTAATTTTTAAAAATTAAAGACAGGACAGTTTTGTCTACATAATATTAATTCCTACTTTGTTTTATACACTTTTAGTTCCTATAAAATAGTGTTTTACAGCTGGTTGTCATCAATGAAAATATGTGAAAAACTTAAATTTCGTATATGAAACTGGGGCTACAATAATAGGACTACAAAAAAAAAGTTAATTTAGTATCATTTGGTGGCTAAAAAGGGAAATTTTAACTGGGGGGTAGGGAAGGAACTCAACTTTTTTTAAATAGGCTCAGTGGGATATTATTTACCATATATTTTCCAATTCTAAATCGAATGACACCATTTGTAAATTTAAACAAGCAACCAACGGTTACAAAGTTACGACAGGTTTTATGAAAAAAGAAAGTCAAAACAATACTTTAGGAAAAAGCATAACTTTATTATATTTATTTTAAGTTCAAAACATGTTCTTTGGATCTTATTAAATATTGTTAAACTTATTAAGTGTCTTCAAAATTACAATATTAAAAATCAAGGTATATGATATATTGATTACGGCTACCACAGGAGACTATTTTTACCCGACTGAAAAGAAGGGTTGTGTGTTTCACGTGTATGTGGATTTCTTTATACCCTCGAAATATCCTAATGGCTGGATGGATTTTAATGAATGAGGTCTCTATCAATTTGTCTTAACGGTCCAATAGTTATAGGATAGGTTTTGTTTTTATATATTCAAAATGGCGGCCGTAAAATACAAAATGGTGGTAGAGACGAAAAAATAATTGCGCACCCTATTGAGTGGCATATCATTGGATAGGTTTTTCAAAATGAAGACGATGTTTCATTGACTATTTTACAGTCAGAAACTCCGTTAAAATATTATACAACCTGGAAGTTGTGTGTGTAGGATCTCTAGCTTTACTGCAACTATAACCATCATAAACATATACTGTTTATCCGTAACGAGAAAGACCCTGAGAAATATCTTCCTCCCCGTGGTCACTATAGAAACGGACTCGTCCACTTCCTTTTCAGGTGACCGTAGTATTGTTGGCTTCTTTTGTATATACTAGGTGCGAAAACAAGGGGAGAAAAACGCAGTATGCTTTGTGTTCTTGTCATCGCCAGACGGTTATATTCTTCTCTCCTCATTAATGCGCATTTAATTTTATATTTTCCGACTGATTTAACTTTTAATCATTGCTATCTGAGACTGTATACCACTGTCAGATTCCCTATCGTTAAAATAACATCCACTTTTAAGAAAGGGGAAACACTGCATTCCCAAGCACGTAAGATAGTAACGTGAATATTAAAAAGCAGAAAAACCAACGTTTAAAATGCACAAATAACATATGAAAAGCAGCAAATAGCTGTTTCGAATCTACTAGCGAGATTCTTCTTCAGTGCAAAAGGAACAGCGTGCTAGAAAAAGCAAGGCTGAGCAAAATCATAGAGACGCGCTGGCTTTTATACCCTATGCGGGTGGCGAAGGCGCCGAAACAACCAATGAGAGAGAAGCAGTGGAAACGACTGGGTGGACAAGTAGCGACATCTACCGGAGAAGTAGAGAAAAGAAACCAAAAAAGGGGAATTAAATTAACGCTTTCCAAATACTTGGAAAATCTGGAGTACTAGATAAGTCATTGACTAAAGAGTGAGAATTTTTAATGATATGGTAAGCTTCCCAAAAATCAAGATCAAGGTTAGAAGAACATTTTTGGATAATGATGGCTGAGGAAAAATCGAACCTATGTTGAGAAGACCAAGAATGTTGAGCAATAGAAGAGCGTTTGAGCTCCTGATTTTTAACATAACCTTCATGCTCTTTTAAACGAAATCTAAGAGCACGTTTAGTCTGACCAATATAAGAAAGACCACACTGACAAGAGATCTGGTAAATGCCCCAATTATCTAGGCGATCAACGGGGTGTTTGAGATTTGAAAAAGGGATTTTATTAACAGGAGAAAAAATAACTTTAAAATCAAACCTTCTTAGGATTTTAGCAACTTGCTGACTGATTTTAGGAAAAAATGGTAATACAACTGAAGTATTAGAGTTGGAATTAGAATGCTTTGCAGAATGGTCGGAATTCGTCAATTTCTTATAAATAGAATCGATAATATTAGAAGAATAACCACGGTCGACAGCAATAGCTTTGAGGTAATTAAGTTCAGCACTAAGTAACTGAGGAGTGGAACAAATATTAGTAGCCCGAAAAACAAAAGTATTGAAAGCAGCGAATTTCTGGTTAGGGAGATGAGAAGAATACCTGTGAGGTGGGAGACTGACAGCAAAAGGTTTACGAAAGACGGTAGTCTGAAAGCCATTTTCACAACGAATAACAAGGACATCCAGGAAAGAAAGACAGTTATTGGTCTCAATTTCAGAGGTAAATTGAATGCAGGGATCAATGGAATTCATAATAGAGAGAATATGATTAATATCCGAATTCATTTCAATCAGGACATAAACATCATCAACATAACGAACATAGAATGGAAATTTTAAGATTTCAAAAAGCTTGACCTCAAAATAGTGCATATAAATATCGCATAAAATTGGACTAAGAGGATTACCCATAGCCAAACCGTCAATCATACGGAAGAAATTACCATTGAAAACAAAAGTATTTTGCGACAAGCAAGCGCGAGTGAGAAGTATAAGTTCCTCGATTTCAAAATAAGAGAAATGGAATTCACAAAGCCTTTTCTTGAGGCAATCTAAAGCCCCCTCAACCGGAACGTTTGTAAATAATGATTTAACATCAAAAGAAACCATCATGTGACCCTGCGGCTTAAAATTATGAAGTTTTTTAACAAAATCAAAAGAATTCTTAACAGTGAAACAGTTACTGCTCAAAAGTGGGGAAAAAACAGAAACTAAATATTTGGCAAGCTTATAAGAAGCTGTACCGATACTAGAGACAATAGGTCTAAAAGGAATGTCAGGTTTATGGACCTTAGGTAAAGCATAAAACCTGGCACAATGCGCAATAGACGGAATAAGGGACTTCTTAAAGTTAGCAGGAATAATGGAATAGTGAAATTAACTCTATTAAGTCTGCCATTAAGTCTTCTTCCATTATTCCTGCTAACTTTATTTGCTATTTTTAAGTAACGTGAATAGTTTCTTGAAAGCGGAGGCTGCTGCGAAATCTTTGAAAATACCGATTTCCCAAGCTACTAAAAGAGCAGCTGAAGCAACAGGAGTGTCCGAATCTACTGTGAAAAAATTAAACGTGAAGTGAGTAAATTGGAGCAGAGTGATGATAATATTTTGTCTACTCCAGGACAAGACCGGAAATTCGGAACTGTATTATTGATGATTTCAATAAATTTGCTATAAGACAAATCATCCAGGACTTGTATATTGATGAAATATAAAATATGAAAAAAGAATTACACCAACACACATAATTCCTCCTGTAATTTTACATCCATATCATATTTATTCTATAAAACATATACGCAATTTATGATTTTTTTGCATTGTTAAGAAGGCATTTTTTTTTCTGAGTTTCCCCTAAGCAGTTTCAGGCACCCTAATTGCCATTTTGGTTTAAGAAATATCCCCATTTGCCCCTCCCCCAAAATATGCCCTTCTTGCCCCTAAGTAAAAAAATGGCACCTTGGACTGAATGCTGCAAATTTTTAACAGTGCTGTCTGACTGCACAAAAGAGCAGCTTCGTAAACAACTAGTAAATGTGAAATTGTAATTGTTTGCCAATTGTAATAAATAATAATTATAATTTACAAAAACATCATTAATAATTTATAAAAATCTGTAATTTAATTCACCCATTTCCCTCTTTTTTTTTATCGGGAATTAACAAACATGTCTTTTTTTTAAATAAACGAAATAATATTCCTTCTGCTATAATTTTAAGATGAAATATAAATATATTTGTTACTAGGGGGCTCTGCCCCCTGCAAGCTACGCTCGCCAACCCCCGTTCAGACACTGCAGAATCTGAAAATCTAAAAATCTAATGGGTTTTTAAAATATTAGAGAAGATTAAATTATACTGAAAAAGCTGTGCAGATCTCCCTGCAAACGCGTTTCCATTCAATTCCCTTTGATTGCAAAAATTTAACGGAGAATTAGTTGCTGTTAAGACATCCAATGGTTGTTTTCATTTTTGATTAAAGAGGATCAGATTTTGTCTACTCCAGGACAAGACCGGAAATTCGGAACTGTATTATTGATGATTTCAATAAATTTGCTATAAGACAAATCATCCAGGACTTGTATATTGATGAAATATAAAATATGAAAAAAGAATTACACCAACACACATAATTCCTCCTGTAATTTTACATCCATATCATATTTATTCTATAAAACATATACGCAATTTATGATTTTTTTGCATTGTTAAGAAGGCATTTTTTTTTCTGAGTTTCCCCTAAGCAGTTTCAGGCACCCTAATTGCCATTTTGGTTTAAGAAATATCCCCATTTGCCCCTCCCCCAAAATATGCCCTTCTTGCCCCTAAGTAAAAAAATGGCACCTTGGACTGAATGCTGCAAATTTTTAACAGTGCTGTCTGACTGCACAAAAGAGCAGCTTCGTAAACAACTAGTAAATGTGAAATTGTAATTGTTTGCCAATTGTAATAAATAATAATTATAATTTACAAAAACATCATTAATAATTTATAAAAATCTGTAATTTAATTCACCCATTTCCCTCTTTTTTTTTTATCGGGAATTAACAAACATGTCTTTTTTTTAAATAAACGAAATAATATTCCTTCTGCTATAATTTTAAGATGAAATATAAATATATTTGTTACTAGGGGGCTCTGCCCCCTGCAAGCTACGCTCGCCAACCCCCGTTCAGACACTGCAGAATCTGAAAATCTAAAAATCTAATGGGTTTTTAAAATATTAGAGAAGATTAAATTATACTGAAAAAGCTGTGCAGATCTCCCTGCAAACGCGTTTCCATTCAATTCCCTTTGATTGCAAAAATTTAACGGAGAATTAGTTGCTGTTAAGACATCCAATGGTTGTTTTCATTTTTGATTAAAGAGGATCAGTTAAACATTAAAAAGAATATAAAATAAAATGAATTAAACATTCAGAGTCTTTGTCAACAGATATTTTAAAACAATCTCATGTGAGTATCATCAGCGGTTCCGGGCGGAACACTTTGCTTTTTATACTCTAGGTGCATTTTGATACTTTAATGTTATCCAGGCACAGGTGATAAGTCGCCAAATATTATTCTAACCCCATCATTTCATCTATATTATAATAGTTCAAGTCATCAAATGACATAAATAAATACGATCTGATCCCTTCGCCTTTCATATGAAAGTTTGGAACAAATGTCATATACGCGCGATTTTTTCCAACGCCAATTTGGGGAACGCATCAACAGCATAAACAACAACATCCGGCTTACCATATCAAGCAAAATAACGATACTTTGGCGCCAGTTAAGTACCCGTTGCGTATATGACATTGGCGTCAGAAAAAAATCGCGCGAATATGGCCGTATATGACATCTGGGCCGAAAGAAAAAAAAGCCGGGTGCAAATCCGCCAATATCTTTTTTTCAACTCGCCAGTTAGCATTTTTAGCCTCCTGTCCGGTATGCTATTTCTTTCTCCCAGCTTATTTTGTGTCCAAAAAATAACGTTAGCTTACCAAGGCTAGCTGTAAAACAAATCATTGCGATTAAATACTCTTTAGCAATTTTTTAAACTTCTAAGCATCGCACACTTTCAGTTCTTATACCGTCGTATTGGGAAAAAAAAGTTCTTTTAAATGCACTTTGTTTGAAAACTGTATCTCCATTTGTTTTTGAAATATTAATTTTTTTGTAGTTTTTGGAGCCATTTGATTAATATTGGCAACGGCATTTTATCCATTTCTGTAGAAAACAAAGGAAAAATAGTTGTCTGAGCGAAGCGAAGGCTAATACTCAGCGAAATATTACTGTCCGGAGACTTTACTACTAGAATGGATATTAACGCCATGTCCTACTAAAAAAAAAGCCTAATAAAAACCTTTCGTCAAGCATAACTCAAAAAATATTTGTCGGATTTCGTTTCTGATTGCACCAGAAGGTACCTATGAGGGTCGCCTACTGAATGCACCTACTATGAAAAATAAGTTCCAAACCGTTAAAAAATTATATAGAAAAAAACTCTTAAAAAAGCACAATTTATCTGCATACGTCACAGAAATTTGGTGTGCGTCACTTTCACCGGTTGATGTTTTCATAGACAACTGGTTTGAACACATGGAGCAAATAAAAAAAAATACGCACGCAGTAATATTGAATAGATCAGTTTCAACCACGTGATCACAAACCTTGCAACAACCCGTGGCAACCAGTTTTGGTGGGCAAACAAATAATAATACATTATAATAAAACACTCATACTACATATATTAAAACACATTGTTTGTATGTCTGTATAATATTTATATATACCTTTAACTGTTGAATGCAGACGTTATTTATGTGTGTATGTGTGTTTTAATATATGTAGTATGAGTGTTTTATTATAATTATCGTAGATCGATGTAATAGTAAAATCTATTCATCGTTGTCCGGTCATCCAAGGCTGTCGTATAGATGGCTGGTGACTTCCCCAACATGGCTTATTAGTGAGAAATTGCAGACTCAGGCATCGGCCGGAGTAGCTCAGTGGTTAGAGCAGCAGTCTTGTATACTGTGGTCCCGTGTTCGATTCCTGGCTCTGGCTAATTTTTCACTCCAGTAGGGTTTATTGTATTTATTGTTTGTATGTCTGTATAATATTTATATATACCTTTAAATAATAATACAGTATTCCGTACCACGGTGACCGTTTTTAGCCTGATGTATAAAATCTGGCATGTTGTATGACATACAATTGTGGATGATTAAAACAAAAGACATGAGTGTTTAATGATCCGGAGGTTATCTTTCTCTGGATGTCGGTCTGTCTATCATACAGCATGCAATTTTCTTGTAAAGGATGATATTATTATGCAGTAAAACCTCCATAACGGACACACCCGATTAGTGGACACATCTATTTTGCGGGCATTTTTTCGATTACCAACCGTTAAATAACTGTACATTTTTTACTCTCAGTAGCGAACACCTCCAAATAGAGGACAAATTCTGCCCTCCCGAGGTGTTCGCTAGTCAGAAGTTTTACTGGTAAAACCTCCATAGCGGACACACCCGATTAGCGGATACCTCAATTTAGCGGACATTTTTTCGATTACCAACGCTTAAGTAACCGTACATGTTTTACTCTCAGTAGCGGTCACCTCTAAATAGAGGACAAATTCTGCATTCTCGGAGTGTCCGCTATTCAGAGGTTTTACTGTATATAATATTGATAATTATTTTACAGGGCCGCACAAAAGAATAAGTATATATGGAACGAATATAAACTAAATTCGGGATTGGTAGATCGCTGATGGTAATGTAATTTTAGGATGTTGTTACAGTCATCCGCAGCATGTTTTTAGAGTTTCGTCCATCTAACGAAACCCTACCTGTCTCACTCATTTGTCTGTCTGTTTGTCCGTCTGTCACAGAGCCCGTTTTCAGAAACTATATATGTCGGAGACTTGAAAATTTGCATACTTATAGCTGAACACCACACACCAAACGGCAAATAATAAAATTTTGAAAAAGTCATATTTAACCCTCCGGTCTCTAACTTCTGTATTTTAAGCAATTTTTCTAACTCAGCACCTAATTAAGTTGGAGACGTGACATTTTGCATACTTATAGCTGAACACCTCACATCAAACGACAAATAATAAAATTTTTAAAAAGTCTAATATTTAACCATCTGGGCTCTAACTTATGTATTTTAAACAATTTTTCTAACTCAGCCCCTAATTAAGTTGGAGACATGAAATTTCGCATACTTATAGCTGAAATCCTCACATCAAAAGACAAATAATAAAATTTTGGGAAATGTCTGATATTTAACCCTCTGGACTCTAACTTATGTATTTTAAGAAATTCTTCTAACTCATCCCCTAACTAAGTTGGAGAATTGAAAATTTGCATACTTATAGCTGAAAACTTGCGATAACACGATAAATCATAAAATTTTGAAAAAGTCATATTTAACCCTCCAGTCTCTAACTTCTGTATTTTAAGCAATTTTTCTAACTCAGCCCCTAATTAAGTTGGAGACATTAAATTTTGCATACTTATAGCTGAACACCTCACATCAAACGACAAATAATAAAATTTTGAAAAAGGTCTAATATTTAACCCTCTAGGCTCTAACTTGTGTATTTTAAGCAATTTTTCTAACTCAGCCCCTAATTAAGTTGGAGACATGAAAGTTTGCACACTTATAGCTGAACACTTGCGATAACACGATAAATCATAAAATTTTGAAAAAGTCATATTTAATCCTCCGGTCTCTAACTTCGTATTTTAAGCAATTTTTCTAACTCAGCCCCTAATTAAGTTGGAGACATATTTTGCATACTTATAGCTGAACACCTCACATCAAACGACAAATAATAAAATTTTGAAAAAGTCTATTATTTAACCCTCTTGGCTCTAACTTGTGTATTTTAAGCAATTTTTTCTAACTCAGCCCCTAATTAAGTTGGAGACATGAAACTTTGCATACTTATAGCTGAACACCTCACATCAAACGACAAATAATAAAATTTTGAAAAAATCTAATATTTAACCTCTAATATTTTGTCTCGCGCAATTTTTAAATTTAAACTGTTTTGCAATACTATTTTTTGTTCATTTTGCAAAATAAGTGTAATGTGACGTAATTTGTTCTATTTCAGATTTCTAACGCATGTTAATGAATTTATTTTACAATATCCTTTCTCTTTTAAAATTCACATGTAAATATAGTCTTTATGGCGTAATTTCCAATAAGTGCCTGCTTTTTATATCTAATTATTTAATTGTAATTTGAAGGTTTTTTTCTGTTTATAATAGTAACGTGTAAATAATTTTTTTTACACGTTTTTGAAGCAAACATTATTGTTTGCGCTGTTTATACAGTTGGCAACAGTTTAAATTAATACCATTTTCTAAAATATGTAAAAAATATCTGTCAAAAGGCTGAATATTTGAATTTAAGATAGAAATAAAACCTCAAAAAATGTATCAAATTAAAAAAAAATTAATGAAATCTGCAGACCGGGATCTTCTATTGAATAAAATGATCTAAAAATGATTAAATTCCCGTGTATAGCTTTTGCTCTTATAATTTTTTTTAATGGAACGATTTTGTCCAATTTTAGCATTAAATATCTCTTAAAATAATTCTTCGATTTGAAAACTGTTGGCATTAGTGTGTTGATCAAACATTTCGCTATAATACCACCGATTTTCATATATTTGTATGCAATAGTTTTCTTAATATTAACGAAGAAAGACCTCCGGTCACAAAAAATTCAAAACCGGCGTGGGCAGCGGTGACAGCGTTAGTTACTTTTCATAGAATAGAGAGATATATAAAAATGAAAACTTGTCTATCTGTCTGTTTGTAATTCTATAAAAAATCCACAATTTGGAAGCCAAAATTGTGAAGAGATACGTACCTGTGTATTAAAACATGGCCGAGACAACTAAAGTAATCCGGAATCGAAATAACTTATAGTTAATTTTTAATTAATAAAAAACCACCAATTTAACAGCAATTTCTTATCAAATTTAAACATTTTTCGTTATAGCAGTTGCCAACAATTAAAAAACACAATAAAATTATTACTACAACAATTAATTTTCTACTGCAAGATTTCCACGTGAAAAATGAAAATGAAATAAATAGTTTGCCGAATTTAAAAAAAAAGGTGAATATTACGTCATAACTTTTCTATTGCAAGATATTCACGTGAAATATGAAAATGAAATAAATGGTTTGACGAATTTAAATGAAAGTGAATATAACTTCATAACTTTTCTATTTCAAGGTTTCCACGTGAAAGAGGAAAATATTACGTTATTGGAAATATAAAGGGCATGGTGGATATAGTATAACGTCATATGAATGTGAAAAATGTATTGAAGCATAATAAAAACCCGATTAGGGAAATATTGGCGCATTTTAACATTATTGCTCCAATTATAAATTGAAATAAGTTCATTTATAGCTGTATTCTTTTGCGTCTGTTATATACATTTATACATTTTTATATAGCGTTTTCATATGATTCATTCAACAACATTTCGACTGCTTTTTTTAATGTTTGTTTTGTGATGTTGTATGTTAAATTTTGAAATTGATTTTTCAGAACAAACATCCTTCAAATTCTGGGCAACGCCGGCACTTTAGCTTGTAACAGATAAATGGCTTTTGCATCTGTACATCTAATGCTAATATTATAAAGCGTTATAATATTATAAAGTATATAATATTATTAATGGTTGTATGTTTGTGAGGTGTTATCTCTGAAACTACATAGCCAACTTAAAAAATGTTGGTGGCCATCTGTGCTCCGAAAAAAAGACTATTTTATGTCAGTGCAAGAACCTACATCGCTGCAGGAGCAAAAAAGTTCTAAAATTGTGATTTCTGCGATATTGATTGGGTTAGAAACTTTAAATTTGGTGCGGTAGTTACTTTTAAGATGTAAATACTCGTAATGAACGCTCTCTAAAAGGTTCAATTTGACGGATAAACGTAAAAATTTCTAGAAAGGTTCTAAACTATGATTTATTTGGAATACTGAAATTTTTGGGATACTGTTGGGGTTAGAAACTAGAACTTTGGCATGGGTAGTAATTAATAAGATGTAAATGCTCGTTGTAGAACGAATTCTAAAAAATAGAAAGACTAAACAAAGCAGAAAAGATCTAAAGATGATCTAAGTAACGAAGAACATGGAACTGTTAGGAATATAAGCATGAAAATTGACGTGGCTGTATTTATCATGACGTAAATTCTCGCAATAGAACAATTTCTAAAAATGTCGCTATAAAATCAGTGCAGAAACAAAAAACTTCCAAAAATTTTCTATTTCTCTGTTACTGCTGAGCCCAAAATCTTGAAATTTTGCTTCGGGTTAGTTTTAAAATATACAATTGTCTCTATGAATGGTTTCTAAAAAATTTAAAATTTAAAAATATGAAATTAACGGAAAGCGATCTCAATTACCATTAATTTGGAATTATTAGGTACAGCAACTTTAAATATTTCATAATGCTGCATTTTCTCCGCAAAACATGCGATTTAAATGCAACAAAACTGATAGATACCCACCTAGCATTAAATAAATTGTCTAAATATTGAATAAAGATGTGTATGAAGCAGTGAGTAGGTTGCCCGAAAGTACTTGTTAAAGTGTTCCTTCTCTAGGCTTTTCTCTCTCTCGCCAAGGCCACTAACAGAGGGAAGTGCCGTTTTAAATGTGATATGAATTTTTTATCGATTCATTTTTCTAGACATTTTATCATAAGGTCATATTCTCAATTATCATTAGTAGATTTTTTATATATTAACTTATTCTGGTGAAATTTTGTAATCGGGTTCATATTGTCGTATGTTATCTTGCATGATTTGCTGAATAAATATGTATGGATTTGTAAATTACTTCAGATGACACTTTGACAGCTCAAAAGTTATGCAGACGATATATTCAGATCTTGTGTCATATTTTATGTTGTAATCATTGCCGATTTCTTTTATTTAATACATGCTAAATACAGCTCAACTTGTGCAGAATACGTTTGAATACAAAACAATACAGCGTATGTAGTGGCCAGCATACACTCATCATTTAAATCCGATCGAGCATATCTAAAACACACTCTAACGAAGCATTGCATGCCACTTTTGATGTATTCGGTACTTTGATACTATATTAGATTTTGAGAAGAGAATTCCTTAAATGTTATCGACAACCTCATTGCATCCGTGGAAAACAGATATTGTACAATATTAACTATTCCGGGGGAGCACACACCATATAAAGTATAGTCCATTCTTTTTAAACATCATATATTTGTCATTTAAAGATACTCAAATTGGTGCGGGGCGTCTGATTATGCTCTTGACATCATTTTATACAGTTAAAATTCCGATATAAGTAAATTAGTGTTTCATTTTCTATTTTATTTTTAATATATTGCGTACTTTCAATTTTATATTCATGCATGGCTGTCTTGAATGGTTTGATTTCCCATTTTTTTAAACAGTGTATACGAATTTATATATAAGATTTTGTAATTCTACAATTCGTTTATTTTCATCATTTCAATTTTTCGCAGTATATGGACAATTAAAGATAACATCTCATTTTCTTTGCCTCCACATGTTATTATTAAATCTATGTTCTCAGTAATATCGCTCAGACTAATCCCTCAGAGGGAAGTCCTAGTTTTAAAATAGTAATTATATATTTTTGTTGCCATTTTCTCATAACAACCGAAAGAAAATGTAATTAAAATACGTGCTATTTTGAAAAAAATATATAAACGAATGACTTCTGTTAAAACAATGGAGCTATTATATACTATATTTAATTGTAAGTATCTATGAATCATTAGATAGCCGTTTTTTTTTTTCGATTTTCTTGAATGACGATATCTTTTTGCTGCATTTGTGCATTATTTCGCTATAGTGATGTACTATGCATGCTTTACTGTCGGTCTGTGAAATTCTTAAGCGGATGCGAATGACGTCATTTTACATTAAATAAAACGTGTGCTTTAAGTCTTAAAATTTAAATATGTTTTGTACTGCAGTAGAGTCCCGCTTAACCGAGTTATTTTCTTCTGATGGACTGGTGGCTTCTATTATTATGAAACAGCCATTATAAATTAAGTGTTAGGTGAAGATGAAAGAGCAGCCGTAAAAAACAATTATGGCCATTTCTTCCCCCCATTCTGACCAGAAAATCAGAGTTCTAACTTTTTAAGGCTGCTCTTTCAACTTCACCTAACACTTCATTTATAATGGCTGTTTCATAATAATAGAAGCCATCAGTCCATTAGAAGAAAATGAAGCAATGGAAATGCCAGAGGCGACACTAAATTCTGATAAAGCAGAATTCCTGTTCTCTAGTTTTTTTTTTTTTTTTTTTTTTGCGTCAAATTTTGATTGTATTTCAAAATATGTTTGCATTTTCACAATATGCATTATACGACTCTTAATTGATGATATGTTTTTTCGACCACATTATTTTTTTTTATTGTTCGAGTGGTAAATTGAAACATTGATTTGAAGTTGAAATTAAATGTCATGGTTTGTTACATAATTTAATATTTCGCCAGATGTCATATACGCACCGCATGTTCGGCATGATTTTTTTTTCTTTTTTACGAAAATTTGGCGAAAGCCTCGTTTTTGAATACCAGTTACATATGTATTTTTGGTACTACTTAGTTATCTCGTCGACAAAAAATCTATCGCGAACTATAAGATTAAATGTCAATAATGCTTGATCGTAAATGTCACATTCACTGGACTTTTAGTAAGTTACACGTGTTTACGGCATAGGGTGATTTTTATTTCGACGTTTTATTTTTATATTTATTAATGTTATACTAATTTATTTGTTCTTTCGTTATTTAAAATAAAAATTTTGTCAATCTGTACAATTTGGCGAGTGGTTTGGCTATTTATATAATTTGCGAAATTGGGTGACGGAATAACTACTACTAGTCCAGTCAAATTAGGTTTTTTTCTGGACATAATTATGAGAGTTTTGAAACTTGGTAATATTGTTTGGGAGGGTCTACTAATGAACATACTAAAAGTCCTGATTGATGGGGGTGAGCTCGAGGTGGGGGAGATAAAATAAGGCATCATTTTTCGATTTTTTGTTAATATCTCATAATCTATAAGTCCTACAGAAAAATTTCTAGTGAAAAAGTTAAAGAGAATTAAATTCTCTACAAAAAAGGTGCTAAACATTTTTCTCTAGAAGCCATAGTTAACGAGATAATCGCATTCAAATATGAAGAAATTTGCCGAAAGTCACACCAGTGCCAGAGAGCGGGTCAATGGCACTTGCATTGCGTCTATTTAACTTAAATTTAAATGACCGTTAATAAATGTTGTGGTCAGGTGTATGGAAGTCTGAACAATAACTTCAACAAATGACATTTTTCTTAACTATAGGTTATGTTATATAGATTATATGTTCCGTAATCGGGTTTGAAATCATTTTAAAAAGCATGGATTAACGCCAATTTAATTTCCTTCTGTAACTTTTGTTTGGTTTACTTTTTTTTTACATAGATTATAGACATGTTGAGCCTTCAATCCGTCAGGACCAAAGAGGAATACGACAAGTTTGTTCAATAGAGCTATTTCACGATTCGACGCAGCGACAAATTTTGGACAGGAGTTTGGTTGGACATAACCATTGAGCAAAAACTAATGCTATCTATGACATGCTCTGTAGAGCTCACATATGGACGAGGAATAAGTGTGGTCTGGGCGCCACAGCTACCTTTCATATTTGTACCTCCCTGGAAGAATTCTGTGGATTAACTCTTTCTTCTGGTGATTCATAAGGATTTTCGTGAAGCTCGGATGAATAGAGATGATGCGGATAACTCCAAAATTTCAGCCTGGTTTGAAAATCACCCGCCCTTTCCTCAGATAGATATAATTATATCAATATCTTTTGAGGTTATTGGAGATGAAACTATCACCTGCTTCAAAACTTTGGAAATCAGGAGTAAAAAGATGATTTAGGTGTCTAGAAAATTTTACTAAGGCTTAACATTTTTGCCTTTAACCAGTTGTACGCTGGATTAGGTTTAGTACTGCCTCAGAGGCAACAGGATCGGTGGTTGTGATAGGCACTAATGTATGAAAGATCTTACGTTTCCAACCCCAAATCTCAGGAGACAGTTCATTTCCCTGCCACAGCTGTATCCGTAAGCATATATTTTTATCTGAAGAGGTTAAGCCTATGAGAAGAACAAGTATATATACATCCTGTCCAACAACAGTAACGTTGTCACTTTCACTCAGTGCATCTATAGCAATCGGAACAGTCAGAGTGTTGGCATAATTAGGACTTTGCTGTCGTGAGACTTCTTTGTCATTTAAATTAGAGGTTAGAATGGGAATCAACATTGTCTTATTGTTCTTATTTGAGAGAAACTGATTTTGTGGGACACTGATGACAGTATGTTCTTCAAAATATATGTCAACTGAAGTTTTCACTGAGCACCTTCTATTTTGTTCAGCTACTTTGATACTGTTTACAGTGTCAGTACATCGAAAACAATTCTGCGTCCCTTTCCACAATAGAGTTTCTTAACGTACTTTATTTAGGTGTTGCAAATTCCTGTATTGTTTATCCCTTCTTCCAAACCACCTCATATAACAGGAAACCACCATCCACAACTATTGTTTGTTGTTGGTATATTATCTCACCTGATTGTTCAAATATTTGACACAAAGCACTTTTCTTTGTCCTGCACATTCCGCAATCATTGAAAAGAGAGAGAGGATAAGGAGCCAATTCATATTGTAGGTAATTTGCTAAATCATCATTACTACGTTTGCTCAAGGAAATCCGTTGGAATCTAACTAGAGGATCCACAGTTTTAGTAGTATCATGAAATTTTATTGAATTGTGCATACGGTTGAGTGATTGTGCTATACCTTTCCGAGTTAGTTTCCCATCTGAATAACATTTGCCTGAATCATCTTTTTACTCCCGATTTCCAAAGTTTTGAAGCAGGTGTTAGTTTCATCTCCAATAACCTCAGAAGATATTGATATAATTATATCTATCTGAGGAATGGGTGGGTGATTTTCAAACCAAGTTGAAAGTTTGGAGTTCTCCGCATCATCTCTATTCATCCGAGCTTCACGAAAATCCTTATGTTGTTCACCAGAAGAAAAAGTTAAACCACAGAATTCATCCAGGGAGATATAAATATGAAATGTAGCTGTGGCGCCCAAACCCCACTTATTCCTCGGTCATGTGTGAGCCCTACAGAGCATTTCATACATAACATTAGTTTTTGCTCAATGGTTATGTCAAACCGAACTCTTGTCCAAAACTTGTCGCTGCGTCGAATCGTGAAATAGCTCTATCGAACAAATTTGTTTTATTCCTCTTTGGTCCTGACGGATGGAAGGCTCAACATGTCTATAATCTATGTAAAAAAAAGTACACCAAACAGAAGTTACAGAAGAAAATTAAATTGGCGTTAATCCATGCTTTTCAAATTGACTTCAAACCCGATTACGGAACATATAATCTATATAACATAATCTATAGTTAAGAAAAATGTCATTTGTTGAAGTTATTGTTCAGGCTTCCATACACCTGACCACAACATTTATTAACGGTCATTTAAATTTAAGTTAAATAGAAGCAATGCAAGTGCCATTGACCCGCTCTCTGGCACTGGTGTGACTTTCGGCAAATGTCTTCATTTTTGAATGCGATTATCTCGTTAACTATGGCTTCTAGAGAAAAATATTTAAAACCTTTTTTGTAGAGAATTTAATTCTCTTTAACGTTTGCATTAGAAATTGTTCTGTAGGACTTATAGATTATCTGATATTAATAAAAAACCGAAAAATGGTACCGTCTTTTACCTCCCCCACCTCGCGCTCACCCCCATCCATCAGGACTTTAACTATGTTCATTAGTAGACCCTCCCAAACAATATTACCAAGTTTCAAAACTCTCATAATTATGTCCCAAAATGACCCAAAATCTGCCTAATTTGACTGGACTGTACATTGTACTGTATTTTTTAATTATTTTCTATTATTTTCAAAAGGAAATAGCAAAAATATAATTAATTACTATAGAACAAAATAATTTATATAAATTTAAAAAAGAAATAAAAGTAAATATAGATTTATTATTAAATAAACAACAATAGCCGGGTTACCATGTCTATCAAAATAATGCCATTTGTGCGCCAATTAGGTACCCCGGTGCGTATATGACATCTGTGTCTAATATTTTCCTTTTTTTTTTTTTTTTTTTTTTTTTTTTTTTTTTTTTTTTTTTTTTTTTTTTAAAGAAGTGAAAGCCATCAATTTAAATGTTTCATTTTTTAAATGAAAGTTTTGTATTTAATAAAATGATAACGAAATACAAAAAAAGCATTGTTCTTAGCATAGATTTAAAGGAGGTCCAACTGTCGCCAAATTAATTTAAAATAGTAACCTTTTCTGAATTAAGAAAAAAAAAATCTGTTATGATTAAAATTGAAGTTGCCATCATTAGAAAAAATGTATTTAAAATTAGAAAAAAATTAATATTTCGAAAACTAATTCGAATTTTAAAATTCTAATACCAGTTTTGAGATCTGTGGATCAACACGGATTTTTGGTGTTAATTTCATTGCAAAGTATTCCATATTTTAGGAGAAATCGCCGTGAAACAAAATCAGTTGTTTAATCAGTCGATTCAAAGAATCGACACATTTCAGGCGTTTCATATATTCGTTTCATAAATTCGTTTCATAAATTCGTTTCATTAGGATTTTATATATACGAGTTGGAACCCGTCGAAATTCAACGAATTAATATATTTAGAATGGAACTGTTAGATCAAATTTATAATAAACCTACAAAAATAATTACAATAAAAAATTCATCTTAATTGGTTATCTAACTCTTAAAACAAATAATCTTTTTAACCTAAAATTACCAAAATATTATTTCCAAAAACTTCAACTGCTTAAAATATTGAAAAATTAAACTGTATTAGAATATGTAATGAAGATGAGTAATTATGTTGAAGTTATCGATTGAGGCTCTTACGTTTGTTTTTACGGGATGAAAAATCAGTAAAAAGGATTTCACTTTGTCACATCATAAAATCCCCCCCCCCCCCCATAAAATCTAAACTGTACGTTATTTTCACATTCTCAAATTTTACATACGCACCACTCAAATTCACAATTTTAAAGTATTATTAACGCACAATACATTATTAATGAATGTATTGCCAAACTTAAAGTCACGTTTGTCCGATACAACTTTTCATGCGAACATTCGCATAAAATTTAAGTTCTAATCTCAGTACACGCGAAAATTTACCTTTAGTTGCCATAGTATTGGCCATTTAGTATTGGTCAAATATTTAGTTTTATCAAAAAAAAATGATTGTTTTGTTTTAAATATGACATCATTTTTACTCACTGAATCATTTTGCCTAGCGCCTCAAACTCAGTATCAGCGAAATGTAAAAATATTGAAATATCTTTTTCAATCTTTTGATTTATGAAGAAGAATGAGTGTTTTTTTTATGGTTGACGTCATTTTCTGTTCAAAAATTAGGAAAAGTTACTTTTATTTGTAATATGAAAATGGCATCAATAAGGATATAATCAATAAAAATAAATAAACCATGACTATTTTCCCTTTACTTTTAATAGAAATGGAGTGCTTCAGCTGCCACAATTACAAAATTGGTGCTAAAAACTATTAAAAAAATTAATATCTCAAAAATAAATTGAGATAGAGCTTTCAAACAAAGTGCATTTAAAAGTACATTTTTTACCCTATACGACGGTGTAAAAATTGAAACTGCGCGATGTTTAAGAGTTTTAAAAATCTGCAGTAGCGAAAATTGCAAAACCGAAATTTCATTTCAAATTTCAAAGTTTGCCATTCGCAGAATGACGTTTGCGTTACGCACAGATATGTTTGTCCTTTATAATATAGATAGGATAGATTTAAAAGCTTATTTAGAAATAAAGCGCCAGCATTATTCATTGTTTTACACACTGTATCTCGAGCAAAATCTAATCGCGGTCTTTGCTGGAAAAATTCTTAAGAGATGAATAAATCCGTCAAGAATTTTAGAAAAAAAAATAGTATTGATTTTGAATTTTTCTAAATAAAAGTGTGTTAAAGTCACATTTCCTATGGAAAAAGTTATGTCAGATTATGAAATAAAATGAATAATTGGAAAAATTTCTTTCTTTTTTTTATTTAGGACCATTTTTCAGTTTTTAACATTATCTTGACTTTCAAACATTGCAATAGATCATTTTATCTTTTACGATCCGATAAAAACAGTAGTCATTATTAGCAACATTCAGGGAAATAAACGGTCAAGTGTGAGTATTACTCTCACTCAGAGGGTTCCGTACAATGAATGATTTAATAACACAATAAATGTGCAATAAATGTACAATAAATGATTTCCGTACAATAATGAATTATTAACTGCATTATTTTAAAAAAAAAATCGTTGCTAAAAGAATAATAAGACTTTGTAAAAAACTATGCAATGTAGGTTCGGGTATACCTGTATGTACTAGAAAAGTATGAATGGGTATACCCTAGAAGTTCAAAGAGATATGAAGACTAAAGAATATCAAATATTGCTGTTCTGCATAACACTTTTTTTAAGCTTATCCTAATCTGTTTATGATGAACTTAATTCGGTACTGACAATAAATGTATAGCATATTAAAACTTCATTTGGCATTTCATAAAATTAAATTCAGCGTAGAAATAATCTTTACTTTTTACAGTGTAGCTAAAACAAAACCTGTGGTCAAAGTTTAAACATGGCATTGTGCTAAGCGCGCTTCGAAAAGAGGGCGCAATGTTGCAACGGCGTCTTGGTCCGTGCTGCGTTTTTCCCAATTAAGTTTTTAATTAATATTTAAAGGCACAGGAGGCGCATTGAGAGATCCACTCAATGAAAACTTGTCTCGAATCCCATAGTATTTATGTGATTAATTTTAATTAAATTATTTCTAACAATTTGCTGTTTATTGCTTTTATACAGCTAATGGGCATTGCATTAGACAATACATCATTAAAAGTTGTTATCTGGGATTTAAAAGCCGATGGTAGATAGAGCACACTGCCCCTGTCATTATGCATGTCTAAACCGTCCGTGTCATTAAAGGTTAATATCTCGGTTAATTACCGGCGATTTTTGTTTTCGAAAATCATTTTCAACAATAGTTTTGTACTTTTGCTACGGATAGGTACTTCCAGCACTCCTCAACATCTTTGCAGAATGCCCGCAAATCGAAATTTGGGTGTAACGGAAACATGCCCTTTAGTCCAGTCATTTGGTAGAAAATAGGGGAAAGTTTTGGTGTAGTTTTGATATTTGGTGCCTTTATGTTTTTGGGTAGCTGAATGCGAATCTGAAGTTTGCCAACAAAATTTATCCCGGGAAACACGTTTTTTTTGGCAAAAAACTGGAAAAAAAACGGGATTTTCTTTGTTTTTTCAAAATAACTTCAAAATTATGCATTTTACGAAAAAGTCTTCAATGCATAAATTAAAGAGGATAAAATTTCCTACATTTTACGTACTAAAAGTGTTTTTTTTTTCTGATCAATAGTTTAGCCGTGACAATGCCGCAAAAATGGGTGTGAAAAAAAAAAAAAAATTTTGGCGTCAATATAGTCGCACCGCCATGAAATTGAAAAATGTTATTGCCGAAACGTCAGTGAAGGCTTACTGTGGAGACACGAAAAGTTTTGATTTCCGTTTGTCTGTCTGTCTGTCTGTCTGTCTGTCTGTCTGTCCGTCTGTTCCGCGATAACTGCCGCAAAAAGCATCCGATCGGCTTGAAATTAATGTGGCATGTTGATGAGGTACTCGGACTTAGCTGTATGGTTTTTGGTTAAATTTGGTTCATTCGTTCGGGAAATATAGAACATTTTATTTTGCTCTGTAATGCTTTTCAATGGCAAGTCAGACGATTTTCAAATTTTCATTTGTTGAAAGAAATGGCTCATATAAAAAATGGATTTAAATGGTAAATTTTTGATGCTGAAATTTTTAAATAAGAGTAGTATATTATTCCTATTAGTTTGCAATTTTGTCAAAACATTTGTCAGAGCTTTTAAATTAGGTGTATAACTTATGATGGAATTTTATACATGTGTTCGAATAATATAAAACATTTTATTTTATGAATTTACTTATATTTCATTTTTTTTCTTTTAACCGTTGCGTAGCAACTATATCTCATCTAAAAATATCATAAATGTGAAAGTATGTATGGTTTTTAAAGTCAAATCAAAGTTAAAAGGAATGAATTAATGAATGCCTTTGTATAGATATTTGCATTTAGATTGATTTAAACGCAGAAATGAAAATAGTATTTATATACTATATAGAATAATATCTTTATTTATGCATTCAACTATTTTGGTTATAAAGGAAAAAGTTCGTTATTTTCATACAGAATAAACTGACATTATTCTATTAAACTTTATAAACTTTATTATTGCCAAAAAAAAAAAAAAAAAAAAAAAAAAAAAAAGGAATAACAATTTCTCCCAAAGAGTTCATTTTAATTTGTAAGATTTTCACGTGCAAAGGGAAAATGCAGCAAATTACAAATAATAAAAAAGATAAATAGGACAGGAATGAATACATATAAACATTTCACACCAAATACCACCTAAATTAATTTTTGTAGTGGTATTTTCCCACACTACGAAGAAAGATTCCTCGATTTACACGATTTTACTTGGCCTTCCTTTTCTCATTGGTTGCGATTTCATTTTCGCAATTGCGTATATTAATTGGCACAAAATTTTACATTTTTATGACTGAGGTATATGTAAGGCCATACAAATAAGAAATTCCGTATTGTTTCCTATAATATGTGATAAAGTGTTGGTTAACTATATATGTTTCTATTAAGAGGAGCAGGCTGCCAAGCCTCCGGCGTTCTGGATACCAGTATTTTCTCTCTATTCTAAAAAAAAGTAACTACCGCTGTCACCGCCGCCGCCGCCGCCGGTTTTGAATTTTTTGTGACCGGAGGTCTTTCTTCGTTAATATTAAGAAAAATAATGCATACAAAAATATGAAAATCGGTAGTATTATACAGAAATGTTTGATAAACACGCTGATTCAGACAGTTTTCAAATCGAAGAATTATTTTAGGAGATATTTAATGCTAAAGTTGGACGAAATTGTTCCACTAAAAAAGTTTTATAGTAGGAAAAACTATACATCGGAATTTAATAATTTTTAGTTCATTTTATACGTAATAATTTCCCGGTGTGCAGAATTGATTTATTGTTTTATTTTGACTCATTTTTCGAGGTTTTATATCTATTTTAAATTCAAATTTTCAGCATTTCGAGAGATATTTTTTACAGATTTCAGAAAATTGTACTAATTTAAACTGTTGCCAACTGTATAAAAAGCGCAAGCAATAATGTTTGCTTCAAATTAAAAATTTATTTACACGTGACTATTATAAACAGGAAAAAAACTTTCAAATTAGAATTAAATAATTACGTATAAAAAGCAGGAACTTATTAAAAATTACGTCATAAAAAGTATACACGTGAATTTTAAAAGAGAAAGGATCTCTCTATTCTAAAAAAAAGTAACTCCCGCTGTCACCGCCGCCGCCGCCGCCGGTTTTGAATTTTTTGTGACCGGAGGTCTTTCTTCGTTAATATTAAGAAAAATAATGCATACAAAAATATGAAAATTGGTAGTATTATACAGAAATGTTTGATAAACACGCTGATGTAGACAGTTTTCAAATCGAAGAATTATTTTAAGAGATATTTAATGCTAAATTTGGACAAAATCGTCCCATTAAAAAAGTTTTATAGGAGCAAAAACTATACATCGGAATTTAATACTTTTTAGATCATTTTATACGTTATAATTTCCCGGTGTGCAGAATTAATTTATTTTTTTAATTTGACTCATTTTTCGAGGTTTCATTTCTATTTTAAATTCAAATTTTCAGCATTTCGAGAGATATTTTTTTACTTATTTCAGAAAATTGTACTAATTTAACCTGTTGCCAAACTGTATAAACAACGGAAACAATAATGTTTGTTTTAAATTAAAAATTTATTTA
This sequence comes from Maratus speciosus, assembly GCA_963932465.1. Classification (NCBI taxonomy): domain Eukaryota; kingdom Metazoa; phylum Arthropoda; class Arachnida; order Araneae; family Salticidae; genus Maratus; species Maratus speciosus. The sequence goes on from OZ010788.1 coordinate 438,069,966, forward strand.
CACGTGACTATTATAAACAGAAAAGAAAAACTTTCAAATTAGAATTAAATAATTACGTATAAAAAGCAGGAACTTATTGAAAATTACTTCATCTATAATTACACGTGAATTTTAACAGAGAAAGGATATTGTAAAGTAATAAATTCATTAACATGCGTTAGAAGTCTTAAATAGGAGAAATTACATCACATTTACGTCACATTACACTTTTTACGGAAAATGAACAAAAAATAATATTGCAAAATAGTAGTTTAAATTAAAAAATAGCGCGAGACATTTACTTGATATTTTGAGATGAACTTTTCAACTATTTTTTTTTTGGACAGCGCAAATAATATTTCATTTCTAATAAAAGCATTTTCACGTGAATATTAAAAAGGGAAAGAAAAGTTTGGTGAAAATTTCGTCAGATTAAAAACGATATATTTAAAATGTTTTATTTAAAAGGACTTTCTTATCGCTTTGTTAAAAAATACCGGGAGACAAAGACTCTGTTTACTTAATTCCTTTTATATTAGATGATTTTGAAATCCCATTGTATCTTTTAACAGCAGTTGATTTTTCCGTAAAATTCCCCAATCAAAGAGAAATGAATAGAAACCCGTTTATAGGGAGATGGCCTTTGTTTTTTTAATTATAATTCAATCTTCCAAAAAAATTCAATTAAAGTCGATCAAATTAGCGTGCTTTTAGAGACTGCAGTGTCTGAACGGGGGGTTGGCGAGCGTAGCTCGTAGGGGGCCGAGCCCCCTAGTACTGTAAAATAATAAATTCATTAACATGCGTTAGAAGTCTTAGGAGAAATTACGTCATATTTACGTCACATTATAGTTATTACATAAAATGAACACAAAATAATATTGCAAAAAAGTTTAAATTTAGAAATTGCGCTAGACATTTATTTGATATTTTGAGAATTAATTTAAAATGTCTCATTTAAAAGAACTTTCTTTTCGCTTTGTTAAAAAATACCAGGAGACAAAGACTCTCTTTACTTAATTCCTTTTATATTAGCTTATTTTGAAATTTTGTTACACGTGTCTACGTCATCAAGTTATTTTTTTTTCGACGTTTTATTTGCATTTTTATTAACGTTGTACGAATTTATTTGTTCTTTCGTTATTTAAAATAAAAATTATATCAATTTGTATAATTTGGCGAGTGGTTTGGCGATTTATATAATTTGGCGAAATTGGTCGACAGGATAATCAAGTAGTACCGCAGCGGATTTGGCGTTAAAATTCCCCAATCAAAGAGAAATGAATAGAAATTCGTTTATAGGGAGATCGCCACTGTTTTTTTCAATTCCTACTATTAGCTCACACTCTCCCTATATTTATTTATATATTTATATATTTATCTTGTACAAATTTTCAATCGTTAATAAAATACTCATTATTCATCCTATCAGGTTGAAATAAATTTTTTTAAACTTGTACTGGATGACAATTGATATTCATAAAATTTTTTCAAATATTAATTAATTAATTAAATTTTATAAACACATGTATAATAATCACTTATAAAGAGATAAAGTTAAAAAATGCTATAAAAAGTGATAGAAAATCTTTATTAAGATTGACGATTGTTTCGTCGCACCAACGGTGACATTTTCAAAATCATTTATGATAGAAAATACTTTCGCAAAATATTTTAAATTTAGGTTTATTGTTTTAAAATATTTTGCGAAAGTATTTTCTATCATAAATGATTTTGAAAATGTCGCCGTTGGTGCGACGAAACAATCGTCAATCTTAATAAAAATTTTCTATCACTTTTTATAGTATTTTTTAACTTTATCAATTAAATTTTAATTAATTAATTTTAGTTTTGCATGGGAAACAAAATGGCCGCCATTGGTTATTGAATTTCAATGAAAGTATTTTCAATAAGGGTTACCGTAGGGGGGACCTGTTCTGTCGCCAAATACCGCCAAGTTTGTCGCCAACTTGGCGATATATCGCCAAATTTGGCTGCCAAAATGAGTCGCCAAAAGTGACGCCAACTTGGCGATATCTGTAATATTTCGCCAAATTCCCATAGAGTTCCATTGTAAACCTACTTGCTTATAGAAAATCAACAAATTGAGATATTTTAATGCAACAAAAGCTCATATTAGCTTAATTATATTAAATATTTCTTTGATGGCCTAAGTAGGAATTGACTTTAAAAACAAAATTTTTATATTACTTGTTTAAATTATAATTCAATCTTTCGAAATCTTTTTAAAGCAGATCAAGTAAGCGTGCATTTAGAGTCTGCGGTGTCTGGACGGGGGTTGGCGAGCGTAGCTCGTAGGGGGCCGAGCCCCCTAGTAATACAAAAAAATGTTACTTTATTTAATTGAAACATTTGCGCGATTTAAAAGAACAACATTTTCTGTAAGGTAATAGTGTTGTGCAAAAAGCCTGAGACTTGCCATGTCTGGTGGTGAGTGAAATGTTTTATTTAATGCATTTATCTCTATTTTAATGCTACGTGAACAACGTCCCGTGTAACAGCTTGTAGAGTGTAAAATAAATTATTAAAATAATCCCTATTACGAAAAATGAAACAAAATGCCCGGCTAAGGGAAATAAAAGGTTAGTTAACCTTTCGTAATTTGACCTGAACACAGGTGTGCATCAAATTTCAACGGTGTTTGTAACATCACGATTTTAAATTAAATGTGGATACTATTAAAAGGCTATCACAAAAAATACTTAACGGCGCCATATCACGTTTATCTATTTAGTCAATTGGAAGTGGACACGATGATGAATTATTAACCGTTAGGTTTAGAACTCCCCCTACTTTAGGGTGATTTTAGTAAGTTAATGCTATCGAGTACATTTTTAGATATTTAGATTAGATCTTAGATATAAATATTGCAGAATGGTAATCAAAATTATTATTAGATTTCTAAATTAGATGTCTCAGTTTACATTTCCAAAAGTTCTTTATCCATTAGATACAGATGTTTGTGGTTAGCAGGCAAGTAAATACTGCTGTATGGATATTAGGATAACGTAATATGCTTGACCAAATTGTTGCTTATCCTTATAAATCGCAGTGTAAAAATGAATCTAAGATATAGGATAATCATTAACTCAATCAATAGAAAATTACAAATGCAAAATAAATTACACAACGGGGGGTTCAGGGAGGGGGGGGGGCACCCCCCTGAAGAAATTTGCTTTATTATATAAAAATTACTAGAATAAGTAGCTCGTGAGAATTTCAGAATATCATTACATAACAACGTGTTTAATTTAACGCTTCTACTGTCTGAAACCATCGAAATATTTTTTTCTCCTTCTATAAATGTTTGTGTAATTTAAAAGTTTAAATTTTGTTTTTGTAGAAAGATTAATATTAAGCAGAATTTGCTAAAAACAATAAGTTGCAGAGATGACGTTGAGGCTCTTGATCTGCAGATTTACTAGTTGATATTCACTATTAAATGTTAGGTATTGTAAAATGTTGCATGTAGCAGTCATAATTTCGTTACAGGATCATTCAAAAGTATTTCATTATATTACGGCCTATGGGGAAAAATCGTGTTTTTTTTTTTTTCAATAATGTTTCAGAATTTCAAACACTTTGAAATTTATATACATATCTATGAAGTGCACTACAAGATGATTTCTTATAGAATATGGTATGGGTAGTATTTATCGAACATTTACAGGGACACTAAAAAGAATTATGTTACATTACGGTCTATGGAGAAAAATTGTTTGTGGTGTATTTTGTTCATGTTACACCTTTTCAAAAGTATTTAAATTGATATATATCTCCGAGGTGCTCTATAAGATGCTTACTATTTAATATGATGTGCCATTGATCTTTCATATACAGGGCATACAAAATAAATCAGTTATATTTTTCTCTGTATGAACAATAATTGATGGAAGTGCATTTTCAGTTGTGGAACACTTTTTAAATTTTAAAAATTGCTATTTAGTGCTATTTAGTAATTGCTATTTAGCTAATTACTATTTAGCGTGTATAAATTCTATAAATCATATATAGGACTGCACAAGACATTTATATACCCGCTTATTGCTGGAAATTGCTAACGAGGAATTTTCAACTGTGCTATGCGTTCACTAACAGTTCTAAATTTTAGCATATTGTGAATTATATGATAAATCTATAGTTTATATACAGGGATATACAAAATTTTCAGCTATTTTTTCGATTTTGGTTGAAATTTTGTTTACAAACGTGTTATATGTTTCACAAATTATTACTTAGACACCGTTTTTTACGTTATTAAACTATGAAGTTTTATTATAGTAGCCCGAATTCTTTCAAAAATGTTCCATAATCTGATTGGCGCATGATTTTACGTTCTTCTTTCTACTTTTAATGATACTTTCTTAACGGTATGGAAGCAAAAATGATAAAACTATTTTTGTATTATTATAACAAATTCTGAAATTTCTTTTTCTAAAATTTAAGGTACGAGACAAACATTCGACAGCATTAATGAAAATTGCTGTGTTGCATATTCTGTTGTATATTCATATTTATTTCTGCACAAACCTTACAGGAAACCTAACAGGAACCTTATGTAAAGATAGGGAATCATAAGATATCATGATTTATATCATGAGAAAATGCCTACATTATGTTTTGCATTGTATCAAATCTGAATTTGGAGAATTTGTCTGGATCAATTTTGTAACCACTCAGAATTTGCAGCCAAGTAATATATTTTAAATGATTTTGTCCCGATATATCTACATACAACTGGCAATTTTTGTCCAAATTTGGTCATAAATTTAAACATTTCGCTCTTGCAAAACTTCATGTGCTCTTCATTGTAATTTTCCTCTATAAACAAAATATTTTGAACCAAATTCACATTTAAATTCTTGTTACCGTTGCAAAATGGTGCAAAAGTTTATTTATGTGGCTAACATAAATTCTGCTCTCTTTGATTTAAAAAAAAAAATGGTACTTGAACTAAAATGTCAAGAAAAAGTCATGCCAGAAGGTATCAAATATTTTTTATTAAAAAAACATTTATTTTATACTATTGGTAGTAATAAAAACACCCACTAATTCTATACGTCTATTTTCTATGCTGTAGATATCGGTGAAAAGCAGGGACCCTCAAGTAAAAGAAAGCGGAAATAATATTTTTTTGTTTTTTAAATAAATGTACTTACTAATGTACATGTTTATTTATAATTAAATAATGATTCATAATGAGTCGTCCTATTTATTATCAGCAACTTCATTGTAAAATGTAGTCATTCATATAATCTTCAGTATAATTTAAAGTCAATTCTTGTGTAAAATGGTCACTTTTCATGTTAAATCTACGTACAGCGGCGTAATTCCCGTTTTCTCTGAATTTTTTGATTTTCACTCCCATTTTTGTGGCGTTGTCACGGCTAAACCATAGATCAGAGAAAAAGACTTTTAATACATAAAATGCAGGAAATTTTATCCTCTTTAATTTATGTTGTGAGGACTTTTACGTAAAATGTATAATTTTGAAGTTATTTGGAAAAAAACAAAGAAAATCCCGTTTTTTTCCTGTTTTTTGCCAAAAAAAGTGTTTCCCGGAATAAATTTTGTTGGCAAACTTCAGATTCGTGTTCAGCGATCCACGAAACACAAAGGCACCAAATATCAAAACTACACCAAAACTTTCCCCTATTTGTCCTTTTTGAGCACCTAATGTCTGGACTACTTGGCTAATCGCTATAGTTTTCCTCCAAGGTTTAAATTAATGTCTACTACCTCTAATTTTTTTTTTTTGTAATTATAGTTTCAGTAGATTCGGAAATAGAGGGGGGGAGGACATATTTTTGCACTACATTTTGGACGATATCACTGAATATCTGAAATTAAATGTATTTTGAGTTCAGCATTACGAAACTTTCACACGATACCCCACACGATATACAAAGAAAAAACAAATATTTTTAAGTAATTTAGTTAGCCCTTCTAGATTTTTCCTAAATATATTTATGAATGTTTAATAGTCTGCGAATATGTCGTTTAATAATCTTTAATACATTCCCCAATTTGAACTTCCCACGTTCCATAGTTTACGAGTAAAATAGCTGTGACACATAGACAGACAGACATAGGAGGGATCTTACAATAGTTCCGTTTTTACTTTTTAAGTACGTAAACCTAAAAATCAATAAAAATATTAACTTTATAAAATATATAAAAAAGAACTAGTCGGATGTACCAATCCAAAAACTTTCTTCTATCTCATACACGTTAACACTTCAAAATTCGCTATCACAGTGCCAAAATTAAATGGAAAACTATGCTCATCATAAGGATTATAAAAAGATGAAATTCGTGCATTAGTTCTTCAGATACAGCTATTGCTGAAATCGTGAAAAATGTCGCATAGCAGTGCCACCTGTTGGTCTACTTACACCAAAAGTTAAACAGCACTAATTTATATCAGGGACTAACTGAATCTGAAGTTTAATGAAAATTCTTGCATTAGTTCTTGAGATAGATCTATTGCGATAATCACGAATAATGCAGCCTAGGAGCTCCACCTGTCGGGCGATTTTTACCAAAAAGTTACCAGCATCTAATTATATCAAGTACGAACTAAATCTGACGTTTTATGAAAATACGCACATTAGGTCTTGAGATAGAGCTATTGCGGAAATCGTGAATAATGTATCATAGCAGCGCTACCTGTTGGGCGATTTACACCAAAAACTAATCAGCACCAATTTACATCAGGGATTTCCTGAATATAAATTTTTATTAATTTCCGTGGATTAGTTCTTGAGATAGTGCGCCTACAAAATTTGTGTCCCATACAGACAGACAGACAGCCACAGACTCACAGGAAGACATTTTGTAAAAACATTTTTGGGGGTATCTCTGACCCCTGAAACGTTTAAATCCGTGGAAAACTAGATCGAAAATTTTTACTAATCCAATACTTTCTTCTTGTAAAGATAGAAGAAAGTAAAAATGAAAGAATGTGTGTTTCGAAGAGAAAAAAAAATACATTTTTGATTGGATAGGAAGGAGAATTTTAGAAAGAAATTGTTTAATTTTAAGACGTCCGCCATGGAGATTATAGTAAGATTTTTAAAGCGTTAGGATTATCACTGTTATCCAAGTTTTATTTGCAATAAATAAATAAATTAATATAATAAATATTTGACCATGTATTTTTAAACGAAACCGTCGATCCAATATAAAGCTACCAAACGTCCGGTTTGTTTTCAAATTAAATAAAGACACTTTGAATCAATAAAATTTATTTTTAAAAAATCATGCCTTATTTCTTGGCGATGCTTATCTAGGCGATATATTTTTCATTTATTAAGGAAAGTGTTTGGTTAATATATATATATATATATATATTTTGATTAATATATAAATATATATATATTATAATAATAACGTCAAAATATATATATATATATATTGACGACATTTTGATTGTCGAACTGAATGGAATAAAGATTAACCATGAATTTAAATATTATCCTAAAAATTTAGAATTGAAACTTTCCGGTAGTCATAATAGTTGCAATACAAATTACTTAGATGTAAATCTAAAATTAGAAAACAGAAATTTAATTACATCGGTTTATGATAAAAGAGACGATTTTAACTTTAAAACAATTGCAATATTGAATTTCAATTCAAATGTCCATATATCGGTATTCAAAAACATTTATATTAACGGTTTAAGCAGATTAAACCGATTGACATCGGATAGTGTCATTTTGAATGAGGATATACTGAAATGGTATGTCACTGCTGTGAAACAGGGTTATCCTGTGAGTCTGGTCAAAAATATGACGTATAATTATGTTAGAACTTGCAAGAACAGAAGTGAATTGATGCCTTTACTCGAAGCGTGTGGTTTACGGAATGTAGTGGAAACAGGTCGCTTTTGATATGGATTGATTTCGGTCGGTGGGTTTCATTTAGCTTTAATCTTGTTTCATTTGTTTTTTCAATATGGTCTCGACAGGTAAATCTGGGGAATGTTGCATGCTTAAAAACAGTTTTAACCCTGCATTAGCGTGTCATAAGCCACGCAGACCTGTCTCCATGTTTAATTAGTTATTTGTCTTGTTTCTTATGGTTGTTTTGTTTAAGTTAAAGTTGGTTATGTTGTGTTTCTTTAAGTTTGTTTATTAAGTTAAATTATAGTTCTTATTTGGTTTGGTTAAGTTAATTTTGTGCTTCAATTAAAGTTTACAGTTTGTGGTAATGCTTGAAATAACTATTGGAATTTTTTAACTATATATATATATATATATATATATATATATATATATATAAGACTTTAAAAAAGCCATAACAACGAAGTGTTCGCATTTGTGCTACTAGTATATATAAAAAAAAAAAAAAAACATTGAATATTAATTGAATTACGACATTGTTTGTAATCCTGTACCTTCAAAACTGCTGTAAGTGTCTTATTATGAGGGAAAGTCAGGAAGTAGGTTACAAACCGATGTGAGAGGTCGGAATGTAGTAAATGCTTTCCAAATATGATTTCGAATTTATGAGACAACAGTTTTACAAGATGAGCAGCTGCATTCGAAAATGGAGACTGTGCTGGAGTAGATTTCGAGGATGTACATGAAGAGTTTCTGTGGGAACTTCTTCAACATCCACCCCACAGCCTAGACTTAGCTCCAAACGATTATCACCTGTTTGATCCGCTGAAATTGCATCTGGGCTTCAAGCGTTTCGCGACTGATGCAGACGTTGGATGTAAGGTATATAGACGGCTGACGGAGCAGTCCAAAGACTTTTATGCAGCAGGCATTGGAAAACTCATAAAGACATGGGAAATATATCAATGTAAATGTTAATTATACAGAGAAATAAACATGCTTTTCAAGTAGGTATCTTGGTTTCCCTTTTTGTTTATTAGCTTTTTCTAATCTGCTTATTGACTTGCGCTCGTAGCTGAATAAAAATATTCCTCAAAATTTTTCCAGATATTTTTAAATAGACAGATTGCCTAATAAAATATTAGGAATTTTATGATTTTCATCAACAGTTAAATACCAAACCATGAATTTTAGAGGTGTAGTTCCAATTACTTCTGAAATGTGTTTTTCACCATAACACTCCAAATTTTGACATCACAGTGCCAAAATTAAATGACGATCTATGTCCATCATGAGTATTCTAAAGGATCTATTTATATGAAAGTGTAACATAATAATATGAAGTTTGATTAAATTCCGTACCTTAGTTATTGAAATAAAGCTATCACGAAAATCATCATAAATACAGCCTTGCAGTGCCATCTATAAGATAATTGACACCAAAAGCTAATCAGCACCGAATTATATCAAGGTGTAACTGAATCTGAAGTTTGATGACAATCTGTGCTTTAATTCTTGAGAAATAGCAATTACGGAAATCAAGAATAATGTATCATAGCAGTGCCACCTAATGGGAAGTGACACCAAACAGTTATCAGTACCAATTAATATCAGGGACTAAGTTAATCTGGAGTTTTATGAAAATCCGTGCAATAGTTTTTGAAATATAGCTATTGCGGAAATCCTGAATAATGCTGCATAGCAGAGACAGCTGTTGGGTGATTTACACCAAACACTAATCAGCACCAATTTATATAGGGACTAACTGAATATAAAGTTTTATTACATTCCGTGCATTAGTTCTTGAGCTAGAGCGCCCACAAAATTTGTGTCACAGACAGACAAATTGTAAAAACAAGTTTTTCGGGATCTCTGACCTATAAAACGCGGTAAATCCGTCCAAAAATGGAATTCGAAAATTTTCACAAATCCAATATTTTCTTCTTGTAAGATAGACAAAAGTAAAAGTATGATATCTCACTAAAAGATAAAATTCAATTTAGTCAAAAACTATGTGCGTATGCTCAGTCGATATAGAAGCAACAAAAACACCTTCTAGTGATTGCATAAAAAGGTGATGTGATCAGTCATGAATAAACATAATAACGTCTTTTTTCAAAATGTATTTTATAAATAAGAAATTCTAAAATTTTAGAATTCGAATAATCCAAAATAAAATATAAAATACCAGGCATTCTTCCATTTAAAAAAAAATGTTGAAAAAAAAAATAAAAAGATTGCCATAAGTGCCATTTATTTCATAAAAGAATTTAACAGTATTCCTTCCGTGTTAACGCCTCACCTTTCTCTTTGTCAGCAAAGCGTGAAATAATGATGGTTTTGCTACGATGGAGATTAACGTATTTGTCCTTCTGAACAACTTTTCCGGTGAGTGTTTATGGAATTTTGTTGCAAAACCTGCTTCCGGAACGATGAATAAAGTTTAAAGCTCGTATCGTTTGTAAAATTCGGTAATTTATTTAATAATGGGATACAAAATATGTAAAATATGCTCAAGTTATAGCGACAAGTGGTACATAAAAATAAGCGTTATTCATCCGAGTTACATAAGTACTTAAAGGTAAATGGTGTAATTATAAAGTGCATTTATAAATACATAAAATAAAACCTTTAGCTCATTACTTTTCAAGAACTTCAAAACACAAGAAATACTTTTGTAAAACTTTCATTCTATTATATATTATCCTTTCAATTCTGTAGTCTTTTACAACGCAAAAATAATTTCTATAACATGTACCAATAATGCCTTTAAAGATGTTTTATTTTAAAACAATTATACATTATATATGATCCTTTTACGTGGTCACAGGACCTGAGTTTGTCGAAACGATCAAAATCATCGCCTTTTCCAAAGTATCAAAACAGAAATAATATGCAATTAAGGCTTTTTTCCCTTTCTACCTAAAGTATATCTTCTTAGCTATAGTATCCAGAAAAATAAATGTTGTATATGCAAAATTGATATTTAAATTTAAAATTTAAACATTCATCTCACTATTGCGTGAATATATATCATTAAGTGTCGTGCGCACGATAAAAGTCTAAATTATGCATACAGAGAATAATTTTTGAACAAAATATAATCATAACACACCTACTGCTGAATTAGAACCAAAATACATGCAAAAGGTTTTGTTTAAAATTTAATTTTAGCACAAAATAAAAAAAAATAAAATTGTTGCCAAAAACTTGAATGAAATCTTAGTTAAATGTGGTCCTGGTCCTCATGTCTAGATAACGACACGCTTGGTTTCTTCAATCGAACTTTTGATTTATTTAGTCTCATTTCATTAATAAGTATTTATTTTCAGTGGATGGCACCACAGCATTTTTTGTTCTCATATCTTTAGTCAATGTTCGACAAATTGTCTCTCGCACAGGAAGACTTAATCTCTGAGTTTTACCCATTAAGCATCACATTTTCCCTGAAGACCGCTGTAGAAACAGCTCAAAACGTAAAAACTTAATCATAAAAACTTAAAAAAAAATTATTGGTGATCGGAACCGTACAAATTCTGAAAAACATAATCCGCCTACGACAGCTGCCATTTTTTTTCACAGAGATCAGGACTAGTATTCAGTAAGCGGTGGCTAAATGTGTTATTTATTAAAAAACGCCCTCTGGTGGCAAAATTTTGAACTATTTTTTCGCTCAAACAAATTTCCATTTCTTTATTATGTCCGTCGTTTAATTATGGACACCCTGTATATAACGATACGTTGATATGAGAGCATTCTTTCTTCCAAGTGTATGGGAATACGTTTTTCATATTCTTTACGAGCTATTAATTAATTTTGATTTTACAAGTTGATCACACAAACAAATTCACTTTTCTTTATTCGTTTTTTTTTTAAATACACTGTCCAATAGAAATGTCTTAAAGTATCTTACTATGTTCGAAGCTTTTTTATTTTAGAAAAAAAAAAGTGCAATATTGAATAAATACACATACTTTTGTTCAATTGTAAAATAGAATGATGAAAAAATATAAAATCCTAGAAATATCTTGATAATCTTTTAAAAGTTGGGGGGGGGGGCGGAGATAGGTTGCATTTTGTATGTAAACTTTCATACTTACGACATACAACGTAGACTCAATTCATTTAAATATATTGCAACTTCCTTTGTCTAACATAATACTATTACACTTACCTGTGTGCGGAACTAAGAGTTTTACAATATCTTGAAAATTACATGAAATATTTCAAAATATGTCAAAAATACATCATTTTATTCAAAATTACAGTTTTTAACATTCGATTACCTATAAAATAGTTACATTATCACATAGAGATTTAGGTGCCAGTTGAGAACTTAATGAGTAATATGGAAAACATTTTGAGAAAATTTCACTCAAATATATTTAAAAAAATTATGTAATGAAGTTTATCGAACATGGATATAATGAAGAAATTGATTTTCCAGAAATCGCATTTAAAGATTTATTTTATATCTTTCAGATACATATAAAATTAAAGGTATCTCGCTTGCATTTCAGTATTTTTAAACAATTTTTATTGCATTGGCTAGCTGAGCGCAATCTGTACAAATGGCGTTTTTTACTTTTTTGATTTTGTTTAGAGATATTTTTAATTAGGACACTTTCATTTTTCGTAACCGGTTTCGAAAGTGAAAGCATCCTCTTGAAAACAACCTGCAAACAAAGTAGAAAACGGCAGATGTAGAGATCAATCTCAGCAATTTAATGAAAAAAAAAATCATTTTAAAATTATTAAAATGCAAACGAGATACCTTAAAAAATTTCTTCCATAGGATTAGCATTAGCGAGCGAGTTTTTCCAGGTGACTGAAGTAGTGATAGTTCTTTCAAAAAAAAAAAAAAAAAAAAAAAAAAAAAAAAACACAAAAACGGCCTTTTTAACACTCTATCGGTCGCAACTCTGGGACTCCCGAGTTCGGTCGAAATATTCCTGACAGGCACCTATTAGAAAATCGCCATTAGAAATTAAGTGACGCAACTTTAACGCTCTTAAAGTGATCAGTGACATTCATTAGGATGTACCAAGAGAGAAGATTTCAAATTTGAATGAAAAAATCTTGTTTATTACACTAAAAGTAAGTAATACAAAAAAGACTGAAATTTCAAACCCAGCACTAAATTTCCTTCAGTTTTCGTCACAAAAACAAACAAAAACATTACAATTATGAACGAAACTGAAAATGCAGGTAGAATGCAATCAGCCTTAGTCCGATGCGCTGTCAAAATATTGAACAGTGGAGGTGCGTTGACCCGTTGAAGTGCAGCTTTAGCAGATAATAATTGAATGGGACATGCAGATCGCATGATGATATTTATAGCATTTCTAGTTGAACATTTTTCTGGGACCTGTTTCTGCAGTACAGGTGATGCACCTACATCATTTGGGTAGGGATGGGGAAGTGGGAGGATTTCTCCCGATCATCGATGGGACAATATCTTTTCAAGTGAACTTGCAGGCTGCTCTGAACTCCAGCGATCTTCAAACTTATTCGGGGTAGCTTTCCAATTATCAGTTCATGGGCCAACCTTTTCAGGTACACACTTCTGCTCAATGGTTCGAGTTGATTGCCAAGGCTTTGAGTGCTGATGTTACCCACATTGAGCATTGTAAAAAAATGACCATTGGCCAACGCTTGATGCTTCGATTTACATTGTATGTAGAGCACATTTGATATGCAATATCAACCCCACTTTTGGTTGTGTTGTCGAAACTAATCAATTCTGGTGCGTTGTCATGAAGAGGGAATACAAGAATGACGTTTGTCTTTTAACGGGGGATGTAGCAAATTTAAGTTTTCCCAATATTGAACAATAAAATGAATTCAAACCTACATATTTCCCCAAAATATCCACAACTTTTATAATTTTCATCCACGAAATGAGTGAAATAAGCAATTGTGATGATAAATAATACAAAATAAGAACCTTTAAGAAACGTACGAGATTGGTTGCAATTGGCCTGAGAGGTCACCATGGTTAGATATCTACTCCGAGCGAATGGCGGTGAAACTGGCTTGTCCGTGGTTCCCAACGTGGGGCATACGCCCCACCGGGGGGGTGGCTATTTGACATTTTAGGGGGGGAATTCCATATTTGTCACTCAAATTTGCTTTGGAAAAGTTATGTTGTAGACTAAAAATAAAAAAAAAAAATTACATGCAAATTTAATAAAACAAAATAAAAAATATAATCTTTCTTTTAAATTAACTAGGGGATCGTACCCGGGCTTCCCGGGTTAAATAATATAGGTGGAAACATTTTTTTAATTGAAAACTAATAATTTTTTTACATGCAATAAATTTTTTAGATTGCCCACTTACATTATAAGAGCATTTTTCATATGGAAAATACGAATTATACAATCAAATAATTTTTTTAAATTTATCAAAAGCAATATCTTCTTATTATCCGAATGCTAAGAGTTATTTGACCAAGATTTTGTTTATTCATAGGGAAGTTTTTTTAATGGTTATTAGTCGTAAGAAAATGATGAACTCTTTATTTTGTTTTACGGACAAACGGATTAATCTTTCGTAATCAAGCTCCGCGCGATTTTTGCAAACAAATTCCATTTGAAGGAAAAAAAAAATCCTATTTGGTGATCTTAAAATATAAATTGTACGTTTACAAATATGTTATATTTCTGTTTTTTCAATATTATTCTTTTATTTATTTATTAAGAAGTATTAATTTCGTTAATTTGTCTTTCACAAATATGTTAGATTGGTGTTTTTTTTAATATTATTCTTTTATTTGTATATAAAGGAAGTACTAATTTCGTTATGCAAAAATAGTCAGAAACAAATGCTGAAAAATGTTTGTTGCTTTATGTGCAAAATGTTTATTATTATTAAGTATTGAAACCGGTACGTGATAAGATAAACTTAAAAAAAAAAAAATCATGCTTAAAAATTATTTTAGAAAAGATAATACATCAGTTAATTACGATACAGTTTTTAAACAAATTGCATTTGAAAGTAAAAATTTTCCCTATGCGACGAAAATTGAAAATGTACGATAGTCAGAAGATTAAAAAATTGCAGTAGCAAAAATTTCAAGACCGAAATTTGATCGTGAAGTGTTGCCATTCGTAAAATGACGCCAGCGTTACGCACAGATACGTTTGTTCTTTATAATATAGATACTTAATCAGTGAAATATAATAAAGATCAGTTATTAGGATGTGGTTATGAATTGAGGCTCTTATGCTTGGTATTCCGGAATGAAAAACAGCAATTTTCACCTAGTCAAAATTTGCATACGCACTTCTTATATCCATATTCATCATTTTTAAAAATGTACTTTGTTTGATCATTTAAAAATCATTTTAACTCAAAACTTGAAGTCACGATTGTCAACAATATCTTTTATGTGAACAGACGCACTCTTTACTTGAGATTCTAATCTCAATTTCGAAGAGTAAAAACAGTACACATGCAGAATATAAAAACAATATAGAAAATTTATGAGGAAAAATGCGTGTTTTCAAAAGCAGTATGTCATTTTCCGTTATTATGCCCTCAAATATAATATTCTGCTCCTAATACGATTTTGCGCAACTAAGCACTATACAACAATTTTTTATCAACAATTTTGAATTTTTATCAGAGAATAGCATGAATAAAGATAAAAATACCTCATTATTTCTCTCTTGTCTGTAATAATGAAAGCTATCTAATTTTCACCAAGTTGAAATTAATTCACCATGTTGAAGAAATTTCCTAAAATGCTTTTAAAATTAAAATATAAAAGTGGGGATGTAAAAAAAAAAAAAAGATAGTGCGATCACATCTACAAATGAAGACCTTTCAGTTTAATAGAAATGTTAATAAAACTGGTTCAGCAGAAAGATCAGGGCAGATGACTAAAAAACACGCTTGTGTTTTAAATATATAGATTATATAAAATTGGGAAAAATTAAATTAAGCAAATTACGTTATTTTGATGAAATTATACTAGAATGTCCTAAAGAATAGCATTAAAATTTTATTATTCGAGAGAATTTTGGACAAAATCTTCGGGAACATGATATTATTTTAAACCACGAATCATTTGTTTGCTTGTCTAACTCGGCGAAGCAAATCCATCCAGGCGAGAATCATCAATTTCCGTAATATAAATCGCTATTATTTGCATGTCACCTCTCTTTTATAAATACACTCTAAAATTTTATAAAACATTGCTTTTTATCAGTGTGTGATTTCGATTACATTATTATCAAAAGTGAAGCATTTTCACCTGGACAGAATTTCGAAGCAGCTGGGCTGTGAAAATGACGCATTTTTTCAAAACATAATTCAGGTTTAGGAATTAATGTACACGCTTTTTTATAAAATAACGCCATTTGCATCCTCTAAAGCAATCCACATTTACAATCCAGTATTAAACTTCGTCTATAGAACAGTATGCATATGACGTCATTATCACGGAATAACAGACAATATTCTTGACATAGCCAATATTTTAATTTCTACTTTTTTTCCAGGTTTTATGAGAAAATGGCAACAAAAAGATACAGTATCTGCTATTTTCGACTATTTTCCGTTTACTTTCAACAGAAATTGTGTGCTTTTGTTGCCACGATAAGAAAAATGATATTAAAAACTACAAAAAAAATTAATATCTCAAAAATAATTGAGATACCGCTTTCGAACAAATTGCATTTAAAAGAGCATTTTTTCCCTTATACAACGGTGCAAAAATTTAAAATGTGCTATGTAGAAGTTTAAAAATTTGCAGTAGAGAAAATTGAAAAAACAAAATTTTATTTCAAATTTCAAAGTGTTGCCATTCGCAAAATGACGTGTGCGTTACGCACAGATACGTTTGTCCTTTATAATATAGATAAAAGTTTCAAAATAGAACAAACCAGAATAATTTTACGAAAATCTATTAATGAAATTTTGATAACTTCCTCCCGTCCTGACCTTTTCTTTTTTTTATTATTTATAATGTCTATAATTTTTCCGGTTATTAAGGTTGTTTTTAAATTTTTCGCAACACTTTCAATTATTATTCAATATTAGTCTTATTTTTGTTCGCTCTGTGTGCGATACCTCAACTGAAGGAACTTTCACACGCGAAACTAGTTAAGGGTACATCTAAATCTAATCTGATTGCTTTGAACATATTTAGCCTAAAAAATATTTGAACTATCTATACCAGGTACTACAAACTTTATAAAATTTATAGATCTTAGCAATAGAAAAGCAAATAGATAAATATTAAATATCTATGGCTGCTTACATAGTAATAAATATACATCATCACATATACATTTTAAATTTTAAAATCATATAATTCACTTTTTAGTAAATAAATATTACAGAGTGCGGAGTTGTTGGGGGGGGGGGGGGATCATGATTTTACAGATGCGTCGGTGGGGCGTGGCCAAAAAAAGTTTGGGAAACACTGGGCTAGGTGTAATACAAACATGGCTGAAAAGGATTCGAGTATCTGGAAGGGCGAAGCATAGCGCAGTCTAGTCGCGGAGAGGACAGCGGAAATAATTATTCTCTAGACAGATTGATTGTGTACCTTATTGAGGATTTTAGCAAGAAAATTAATTATTTATAAAAATATTCGCTTCTTGATAGAAATGACAGAAGAGCACTTTTCTATGAAAAGGTAAATAAGGAAACGTTTTTAGAAGATCTGAGTTCATTGTACAGCCAGATAAAAGAGGCAGTAAGAAGGGTTTCCAAAATGGTTCATGTTATCTATGCTCATTTAAATCTTATGGCAAGGAAAATCCATTTAAAACACAAAATAGATTCCTGTAATTTAAAAATGTTTTCTTCTGAGAAACGTGATTATATGAGATAAAAAGAAATTGTAGGGCAAAAAATATCGATTTAATTTTAAGTAAGTTATAAAACGGCGTTCAGTAAATTCGGAACTTTGGTAATTTAAAACAATATGAAAAATACCTTGGTGAAAAAGATATGGAACAATTTCAGCCTTATGTTTAATAAGACTTCGACAAAGACCAATGCTGGATTCTTCTTTGCACATAGAAATTAGTATGAATGGATATTAAATTTTTGAAATGGATTATAAGAACTTTTTAAAACTGAAATAGTTTTAAACTTAAAAAGAAACAAATAATTTATAAATGAGAAATTAAACATTCAATTTATTATTTCAAAAAAAGAAAAGCCTAAAGTGAAAAAGTAAATTCACAAAAATGATAAAAAGCGATAATATGAGAACGTAAACAATTAGAAGGCACAACGATAATGTTTACGATTTTATCCTTCTTTCTCTTATGCTTTTTATTAAATAATTTAAAAAAAAAACAGAATAAGAAAGAAGATCTATTTTCAGTAAAAAAGATATTTTATAAACATAATCCTTAAAGAAGAAAAAAAGTGCTTGAAGTTTGAAAACAAGAAAATATTTCATAAATCCGCCATGGTCTTTTTATATCGTTTAACCACATAATTAACACCCGAGGTTTAAATTTTAAGATTAAATTAAAATAAGTGCCTTTTACCTTAAAAGAGTATTTACTCCTAAGACTTATAGAAAAAATTAAAAAAGTATTTTCAGACATAACGTCTATTTTAAGAAAAAAATATATTTAATAAACATTTATCTTCAAGAAGAATTTTTTTTTTTTTTTTTTTTTTTGGGGGGGGGGGGGCTGAAAACATGAAAATAGATCCTAAATCCGCCATGGTCTACTGACGTTAATATATCTTTTCATATCGTTAAATCACATAATGAACACTTGGGGTTTAAATTCTTTATTAAATTAAATTAAGGGCTTTTTCGTTTTAAAGAGTATTTAATCTGACGATTTAAGAACATATTAAGAACATATGTAATAATAGTCGAAGGAATAATAGTCTTCTCTTATTCTTTAATTATGAAAAAGAAGATATACCGTATATACTCGCGTATAAGTCGAGGAATTTCTGACAATTTTTGGCAAGCAAATTTGTCGGGTCGACTTATACGCAATTAAAAAATAAAAAATAAAACGCCGAATACTGCAAAATTCTGACCTTTTATGTGTATGAATGATAAAATATTACAGAAAATATACAAATAATAATAATTTATCATTAAAAAATTTTTCAATGATTTATTTTTATTTACTTACTACTTTTTCGCATAGGCAAGTGAAATATTTGGTTTGATTTTGCGCAAAATTGAAGTAAAAAGTTAGGGGGTCGACTTATACGCGGGTTTTTGATTTTTAGCAAAATTTGCACTCGAAAGTTAGGGGGTCGACTTATACACGAGTCGACCTATACGCGAGTATATACGGTATGTTTTTTTTTTTTTTTTTTTTTTTTTTTCGGAGCGTATGTGATTCGTAAAATGCATATGAATTTCATTTGTCTGTGTTCCAAGGAGAAAAAGTTCTATTATAATATTTAGTCTAAATGAAATTTCTGAAGTAAAATATTCTCAAACTGTCAGTTTCTTTTAGAATCATGTTCTAAGTGTCTGAAAAGCTTGAAATGTTCAGTCTAAGAGAAACATTTAGTCACCAATTTTACTCTTCTAAAAAATTATGTAACAATTTAAGCAAAATGATTAAATATTATCCTATCATTGTCATCCTAGATTATTAAAACTAAATTAATTTAGAATAGATAAAGACGGAAAGTGCCTTTCCAAAACGTGTTTTTCTTGAATAAATCAATTTCTTATTTACAACTTACATATGTAAGAATTTATTTATGCTAATTTATTCATGCAGCATTGATACATATTTTTTCAAATTCAATAATTATGTCTGATGTTTATAATTGGTTGTTCTCGTGTCGATTTTTTTCAAACCATGAATAATCTTTAAAACTTAAAATCATTATATGAGTAATATTCATATTTTCTCGTTGGCTTTAAGACCTAATAATGCTATCAATCTCTGACACAATCTAGAATGGTATCGATGTTTTAAGATTTGTTGCGTAAATAGTCAATAATAACTTATTAATACTTGTGCTGCATTTCAATGCGTGTTGTAGGAAGAATGTGGACGCATATTAAGGTACTTGTGGTAGCATTCATCAATTAAAATCTTCTCTTATTACAGCTATTGTTGCTATCAATCTCTCATGCAAGTTTTTAAATCTAGAATAGTAGCGATATTTATGTTTTTGGTACTAAAAAAAGCATTAAACATTTTTGTCCAGCGTTTATTGGAGTTCCACTACCTGCGATTTATTCTGTTGAGGTGATTTATATATCAGACCAGATGCTGTGATCAATAGGTTAGCTGCGTGAATTAGGTCCCCCAGATTCGTGCAGGATAGTTCAGTTGGCAGAGATTTGACAGCTTCAGACAAGTGATCCTTGGTTCGAATCCTGGCCCGGACATTTTTCAGTCATTTGGAAAATTACAACTCATGTGATTTATTTACCAATTTGTATAATTGTGCTAAAATTAATATAGATATTTTTATAAGCATGGTTTATTCCTATATATGTCTCTAGTATGAAGGAGATTTAAGTGAAATAATCGATGTTTACTGAAATCCATAACCACACTATTAAAAAATAGTTTATTAATCGAGTTTTGTGTTTTTTAAGGTTTACAAAAACACAATACAACCTCCTTCGAATTACGGATTCCATAAAAGCAATCCTTTATCGGTAAAATCCTCTACAACCAGCAGATTTCCAAGATTTTAAAAAAGAACTTCTGAAAAAAGATCTTTCTTTTTTAGCTTCCCCTAATTTTCGGAAATATTTCCGAATAGTTTTTACAATGTTTTAATAAGTTTTGACCATCGGTTTCTCGGATGTTACCAATTCTCAAATAAACATTTTCAGCTGCGTAAACAAAATTTATATATGCGAAAGTCGCAAAATAACGTAGTTTTAATGTTAATGTTAATATTGTTTAATGTATCCAGTTTGTTGAACCTGAAAGAGCTTACTTGTGAATTGATAGAATCCAGAAAACCGATATTTTGGATTAAGAAAATTGAACAACATACTTTAAAAACTACTTAAAATAATATTGATGAACCCTTTTCCTAAGCGTACTTTTGATTACCATTATAATATTAATCTTTATATAATAAAGATGTTTACTGTTTTTTTTCTTCTTATTTTACATATTAAAAATCTGAACTCTTTATTATATTTCCTTTATTTTCACTATCAAAGGAATATAACTATCTAAATATATTTAGTTTTATAAAATCAAAAGCATCTAATAATAATTGAACCAACTAAATAATAATAAAACAGCAATATGTTTTATTAGAGCTTTTTTTATTTTATTATCTAAAAAATAGATACTCAAATTAAATAATTCTGCTCCATTCTTTGCAAGACTTCTTTACGTGCTTAAAATAAATAGTATCGATTTCCTTTATGGAATCAAGCTGTTTTGCACATTTTAGGAGAAACATTTCCGATTTGAATACAAAATATATATTCAACTTAAAATTCATTAAGTTTGTCATTAACTGTAAAAAAAAAAAAAAAAAAAAAAAAAAAAAAAAAAAAAAAAAACATTTTTCTGCGAACATTGCTTGCGTTTCGGAAATATTTGAACTTAGAAAACGTATGTTTTCTAAAAAATCATAAACACTGTGTGAAAACACATACAAAACTACAAAACAAGTGTTCTTAAAAAGCCTCAAGACTCTTAAAATTGGAAAAAATGTTGAAAAAAACATTTTCGACATTTAATGTCTTAAAATTATATGATTTTAAAACACAATTTTTATTCAGAGGAAATATATATATAGTCTTTTCATTTCATGTATTTAAAAAATTACAGATGCAGAATTAACATTTACAGATGGTTCCAAACTCTCAGCGAGCAATGTGACGAGCAGAACACTGGTATAACGGCTTACGCGTAGGATTACAAAATAAGTATTGCGACTAGAATGGAAATTTTGGTGTCTGCTTATTGTTCAGATTGCAATAATTACCTTGAACATAAATAAATTTGTATTTAAAGCATTTTTATATTTTTAATACAAAATTGCTATTACCTAATACAAAATTTAAAAAATTTCAACAGTATAGTTACCAAAAAAAAAAAAATATTTTTGTGAACAATAAAGAGGAAATGTTAGGTTGAGTTTATACAGACTAACATGAAACATATGTTTTAAAAATTTCATGAAAAAATATTCAGAAATTTTTGAAATACTCTGCGAGTTATGTCCAAAAAACGTCATTTGTTGAAGAATGACTTCAAAGATTCGGAAACGGCGGTTCAGCTATTGAGCGGCTATAATTCTAAAAGCCACAACTTCTATTCTAATAAGAATTTCAAGGAAACAATTATATTAAAATGTTCAGAAAAGATAGGCGTTTAACATCTAAAAAATTAACACTTAAAAATTTTTGCAGCTTTAAGATTCCTGAGACCTCTTAACCTAGCCCTTATCTTTTTAAAAATTTACGAAAATTATAATACAACTCCTTCGGAGTTACCTGTGATTCCTAAAAGCGTGTTTTATTTTTAGAAGCCTGTGAAACCAACAAATTTCCCAGATTTAACGAACTATTTCCGAAACAATATTTTTTCTGCTACCCCCAATTTTCGGAAACGTTTTCGAGTAGTTTTTTTTTCAGTGTGTTAATTAGTTTTCTAAATCCGAAATATCGATTTTTCGGATGCTATCAGTTCTCAAGTAAACACTTTCAGCAGCGTAAACTGAATTTATATATTACAAGAGCAGCAAAATCATGTCAATATTTATTGTTAAAATCAATGCTGATAATTTTAATGTTAAAAATTATGACGTTAGTCATATTTGTTGACAATGAAAATGATTACTTCAAAATTGACAGAATCAGAAAATGTGTATTTTGAGTTGAGAAAACTTATTAATATATTGTAAAATATACTCGGTTAAAATTTCCGAAAAAAAAAAAAAAAAAAGAAAGAAAAAGAAAGATAGAGAGAGATTTTCATAGTCATTGGTAATTCGGAAGAGGTTATAATACTATGTTTTCGGAAACTTTAATGAAGATAACATATAGATTAAGAATTATTTGCCTTTTCTTTCAGTGTAGCTGATGAAAGTGAACAGACAATATGTCATGTCAAAATAAATGCCACGGCGAAGGGGCTAGCACTGTGCTAAGCATCGGGATCATATGCTGCAAAGTCTGACCTGATTCTAAGCATCCCTTCTTTTTCCAGAACTGAAAACGTCTCTCACATGAATGTATTTTGGTACTACAGTAAACTCTGTCTAAGGCGGAATCGGTCGGGACTGAGAAAAATTTCCGTGGTAGACAATATTCCGGCTTATGCAAAAAAGCTCTCCTCCCCCCCCCTCCCCCCCCCCAAAA
The DNA here is from genome assembly GCA_963932465.1 of Maratus speciosus. NCBI lineage: Eukaryota > Metazoa > Arthropoda > Arachnida > Araneae > Salticidae > Maratus > Maratus speciosus. The sequence goes on from OZ010788.1 coordinate 438,093,120, forward strand.
AAAATCCCTGGAAGATGACGATTATTTATTGATTCTCCTGACTAGAAAATCGGCTGAAAACTGAAATTCTGAAAGATCCTTTGTCTTTTTAAAGATAAATGAGAAACTTTATTCAATTTCTTAGTACTTCTGTAATACATTCATACTGGAAATTTATACACACCAAAAAAAAAAAAAAAAAAAAAAAAAAACTTCGAGAATGAGAAAGAACGCTATAATTTTGAATTTGAGTACAATCTTAAAGTATAATATATTGTACTTTCGAAAATACGTAATCATTTTCATAAATGTTCATTTTACTAGAAATATTAACTTTTAGATGCAATTTTGCATATGAAAAAATGGCATAAGCAATAATTCCTTAAAATTTAAAGTTTCTGTTCTTTTGAATTAACTTTTTTAAAAGCTTACGGAATTTTAGCTAACATGCTCGACATTGAGTTATTTGACTTATCAGTTTTAAAGTTTAATAAACAAAACGCTTTTCTTTTTTAAATTATCCTTTTTCCGCCTTATGCAAAATTTTGGTTTCGGTGGGACCTTAAAATCCTTTCCCTTTCCGCGTCAGACAGATTCCGCCTTATGCAGCATGAATTAATGTAATTTTCTATGGGTTCGCCGGGACTTGAAAAAATTTCCGCGGTAGACAGATTTCCGGCTTATACAGAGTCCGCCTTAGACAGAATTTACTGTAGTGACAAAATGAAGACTGCCATAAAGCAGTTTTCCGTATGTAGAATACGATTTTTACTAACAGGGGTTTTCAAAACTTGCTATGAATTGTAGAAAATGCATCTATATACTTGTTAATTAAGTTTAAAAGTAAAGTAATGCATGTACACAATACGTTATTTGTCTTCAATAAAAATGTTGTCCATTGCAAGAAAGGCGAACATAATTTTCCTCTTCCCGTGATAATAAAGATTTTCTTTTAAATACTTCTACACTGTTAAAAATCTGCACCAAACTGTAACACCATTGGACAATTTTTATAGATAAAGGCTACTTGACAATATTATGAAGTGTTCTCATTGGTCAGAATGGAGGTAAATCACGGTTAAGAAATCGTTTTCTATAAAAACGTTTGAATGACTTGAAAGTTTTCTACGTAAAATATGTTAGGGAAAAAAGGACAGAAATTTCTTTCTTGAACTTATTTCTCATGTATGAATTATTTTCTTCTTTTGAATTATTAATTTACAATTTAACTTTGTACAAAATTTCTAATTTCTTCATGCACCATACATATGCATATTTTTTTTTCTATCAATAATTTTGTTTGACATGTATGAGAGGTTGTTCCCGTATTAATGATCTTCAAACAAAATTTTCTGTAACAGATTGTGTAGAGACAAAATTCGTATAAGATTTTTAAAAGTGTAGTCATTCTTACTAAGCAAGCATTTATTTACGCACAAGTTATCTTCCGAGTGATTTCTGTAGAATAATGTCTAACTATGTAATAACGATATAACACTTTCTCAAATGTATTTTTAATTAACTTTATAATATCAACAGATAAATACTAAATTTGTTTATTATGATTATTATTATTAATTTTAATCAAATTTTTTAACTTGTTTTTTCTTTTATTATAACAAATATAACTATTTAAAATAAGTTCAGTTTAAAAAATAAAAAACAGCAACTAATATTTTGAGGGGTATTGTACCTTTTAAACGCAACGAAATTTAACGAAAAAATTCAAAGTTTGAATTAGTCTATCTTCAAAACCTTATTATGTATAAACTTGAAATTTTATATATTGATTACACGGACTGTGCTTTGTAATATGCTGTCATTAGAAATTTATTAGCCTTTTACAGAATTTGTGTATTGTTGAAATCAAAACAGCTCCTATAACTCTATAAGTCATTGCGCGCTTGATATATTGCGAAAGTATGTATGGATTGTCATGAAATTTTGTAAAGATATTAAACATATACGTGTGTTTGAAATGAACTACTCTTAAGCTAAAATTATTTCATTAACTATATAAAAAAATATTTTGTAAAAAAAAAAATAATAATAATAAAATTTTTATATTTTTCATGAATAAAAATTGTCATAACTAAAAATATTACCAATTTAAATACTTAAAAGTATTTCATTTTAAACGCACATATTTGTTTAATAACTTTACCAAATTTCATGACAATCCATACATACTTTCTCAAGATATCATGCGCGCAATGACTTCTGGAGTAAAAAAATAGCTATTTTGAATTCAACAATACACAATTTCAGTAAAAATGTAATAATTTTCTAATGGTAGCAAATTACAAAGCACAATCTATTTAATCAATATCCAAAATTTCATGTTTCTACATAAAAAGGTTTTGAAGATAGACTAATTCAAACTTTGAAGTTTTTCGTTAATTTCGATGCTTTTAAAAGGTACAAGACCCCTTAACCAATTAAACATTAAAACACTGTAAATTTACGTAATATTACGGCTTTTTTATTTTCAGTCAAGTATACTCAAATTAAAGAGTTCTGCTATATATTCTATAAAGTTTCTCCTTTACGTGCATAAAAAACCAGTATCGATTTGTTTTATTAAGATATTTTTTAGATTACATTAAAAATGTTCCTTATTTGGATACAAAACGTGTATTCAACTAAAAATCAATCAAGATTCTTATTAACTGCCAAAAATAAACATCAGTTTCAGAACATTATTTGCGTTTCAAAAACATTTAACCTTAGAAAATGGATAATATTTTTTGAGAATAACTAAATTTATTCTATAAAAGAATTATTCATCATCGTGAATTCCTTGCCAAAAACCATTGAAGATGTTTTAAAATTCTGCTCCCAGAAGGAACAGAAAAATTGAAGAAAAGACTTTGGCAAGCAATTTTTAACATTACTCTTTAAAAAGGATTACAAAGTTGCTTGAAATATGAATGCTATGCAAATACCAGCATACGAATTCCGGAAAGTTTCGTTTTATATTTACCAGTAGAAAATAAGATAGTTTAAATATCCGATAATATATATAAGAAATATGTTGAAAATAATTTTAGAGTATTATTTTCTTTAAATTTAAAGCTAAAATACATAGACAAAGTACTATGCATTTAGAGCTGATTTTAGTTATATTATTTCAAATCTTTTTTACAGTAAAAAGAGAAAAATATTGTTTTTATAGTTAGCTTTATAGTTAGCTTTATAGTTAAAACTATCTTAGAAGTAGATTTAAATTGAACAAGTTTCGATACTTGTTAGGAGGTTAATAAAAATACTTATATTTCTAATTCAAAAAAGTACTAAAATTAATGGAAAATTAATTTTTAAAATACCTTTGTCTAAAACACCATAATTTAGAAATTTAACCTCATTTGAGCTAAAATTTCCAACAAAAGCGAATAAAAAATTTAAATAAAAATTTAATTTAAATAAAACAAAATATGCATTCATTGTGATAATCTCTTTTGCACCTGAATGTATAAATTTTACATTGTAAAATGAGTCTTGAATTATTAGCACTGCTTCAAAATAATTTATATGAAACGCCTTGAGTAATATGGCAAGGAAATTATTAATATGTTTATATATGGAGAGTTTTTTTTTTTTAAAGTGGTGAAATGTAAAATAGATTTCAGTAGCATTAACTTATTTATATCGTAGGGAAATAGAAAATTGATTAATCTCATAAAATGTTATTTTAGCTATATTATATTATGAAGTAAGATTACTTTAAGACCGAATAAAACTATTTTAATCTTTGAGCAAAATATTTAAAATGTCTCTCTTAATATGGTTAATTATGAAATTTATTTTATATTAAAACGTTTATATAATGCTTCGCAAAATGGTGTAAAAAGATTAAGAAACTACATCAGTAAATTACTAAACATTTAACCATAAATTCATCTGATAACGTTACCGAACACATTGTATCGCTTTGCACTATTTCATTAGTTCATTAAGTACTTCGTTATGTATCTAAAAAGTGTGTAGCTTATTACTATGAATACGATTTTCTGCTTTGTAAATATTCTTTACATACTTATTTCTATGTCTAATTATACACTGTATATTAATTATTTAAGTGAAGTATTTAATATGTAAAACATATTTTGCATGTACATTATATAATGCAATGAACAATCAAGCATAAAGTCTCTTAGTATATAAAGCGGAAAGTTTTCAAAGAGCCATAAACTTGATTAAATAGTGTTTTGACAATCCATCGAATTGGAATTCTTTTTTGAATAAAAATGTTGAAGACTTTGGTAAGTTTATACATAACCCATTCAATTATTTCAATTTATTAGATTTTTATAATTTATTTAGATTGTAATTGTGTTTAATATGTTTTTTTTAACATATTTAATTCTAAATAGTTCTAACTGATTATTCATTCATTAAATTTGATTCTTTTTAAATGTTATTATTTTTTCTTATCTTCTCCTTGAAACGTTTGTTGCATTTAGCAATACAATAATTATAAAATAAATTGCCATTTAAGATTAACTATCTCATTTTGAAAAGAGTAGATATAGATCTGACATAGATCTATACTATATCTGGCGATATTTATAAATATAGGGATGCCAAGGATTAGAATCTCAATCCAACCTTAAGCGCCAGAAAATACTTGCGATTTACACTCCAGCAAGCGCAAATATAACAATATTTTCTAGTGCGATTTTTCGATTCCTATTTTTTTTTCTCTAAAAATGTACAAAATTTAAATCTCTCTATTCTAATTAAAAGTAACTAACGCTAAATCTGCCGTGAATGATTATTATGTTTTAGATCGAAGGTCTTTCTAAGCTAATATTCAGAAAATTAATGTATATAAAAGTATAAAAATTGGTACTTTGTAGAGAAATGGAAGAGAAATGTTTAATAAACACACTAAAGATGGCAGTTTTTTATTCGAAGATTTGTTTTAAGAGCTATTTAATGTTGAAGTCAGTCAAAATAGTACTATTAAAAAGTTGTATATGAACAAAAACTATACATTGCAATTTATACTTCTTTTGCATGAGCATATTTAATAAGCTGACGGTGTGCAGTGTGCAATTAATTTTTAATTTGATAAAATTTATGAGGTTATTTTATTTTCATTTTTTTAATCAAAATTACCTCATTTTAATAGAGATTTATTTGATTTTTCGAACACGTTATTTTTTATATAGTTGCGAATTGTAAAAGAGCGCAAATAATTTACCTTCAATTAAAAAATGCGAATAAACGTGAAGATTAAAAACAGATAAAGAAAAACTTTTAAATAATAATTAAATGATGACGTGTTAAAAACATGGTGGGTATAATTGGTTATTTGAGCAAATACGAGGGTGTATCAATAAGGTTTTACCCTCACATAGAAATAATTGAGGGAAATTTATGAAATTGCTACATTTTATGATACCTTTTCTATATAGTCAGTGTGCACAGTAACACATTTGTGCAACCTGTATTTCAAAGAGAGGGGGGAGTCGAGATAGTAGACACAAAAGGAGGCATATTTGTAACTTTTACCGACCCCCACATGTGACATATTGTTGGAAAGGCCTGTGACCACTTATTGATGCTATGCACCTCTCGATCCCCTCCCCCTAAATTTGGCCTTTGGGGTGGGCACTTTTCTAAATTTTGAGGGCATAATTCATGCTCCCCGGGGTGCAAATTTGAGGGGAGGGCTTGAGAGGTACATGGCATGAATAAGTGATTACAGGTGTTTCCAACAATATGTCATATGTGGGAGTCGGCAAAAGTTAGACAAATGACCCCCTTTGGGTCTACTATCGTGGCTCCTGGAATACATCCTCCCTCCTCTCTTTGAAATATCGTTTGCAGAAATGTGTTACTGTGCACGGTGACTATATAGAACAGGACTAAAACGATATAGCAGTTTCAGAAATTTCACTCAATTATTTCTATATGAGGGCAAAAACTTATTGACACATCCTCGTACTGCAATTTTAATGAAAATTTGAAATCTAAGAATTAACTTTTATTTCTTCGGTAATATTTTTTAAGACCATTAATGCTATTGATGTTTTATATCATTCATGATTTATCATAATTATTTTTAAGAAAATGATTTTTAAAACAAATGCTATAATATAAAACGTAACTTTATTACCCTCTGTACGTCATTTCTTGCTGCATACCTTGACGATTAAAGCATTAAAAAATTAATTTTGAGATCAAGAAAAAATATTTTATATGCAATAAACCGTATATAAAACTCACCTTTCCATTAACAGTGGATTTATTTTTTGAATAATCAAAATTTTGGTAACGATAAAGTATTGCAATAAATACAGTAAAATAGAACACAAGCAAATAAATGCAGAAGGAAGTATTAATTTTCTGAAATAACACACAACTAATTAATTGCTACTCCAAAACATTACCTAAAATACTGCTTTCTTTTTGTTCAATGGTAAATGGCAATAGAAATTTTTTAAAATATTGGGGAATCAAAAGTATTTCAAATCTACTAGAGAAAATCTCTTTTCTGTTACACGATAAGACAAAAGGCCATTTGTCAATAGAAATGTTATTACGGAAATAAAAAACATAACGTCTGTAAAAATTATTGTACTGATATATTGTTTGATATATATATACAGTGTGATTCATAAATATCGGAACAATAGGCTATCTCTATAAATATTACCTCTAGGCACATGCTTCCAATGGCAAAGTTTCATAAAAATGGTGGAAAATTTAATGGCATAAGTTACAACTCGATGAGGGGTCTATTTGAGAAAATACAAAAACTAAATTTTTATACGACCCCCGTAGAGTAAAATTTCCTTATCCATTCCTGAATTGAACACAAAAAAATTCCTCTCGATATCTCCAAAACTCGCAGAGATATTAAAATCCAAAATTCGTGACTTACACCATTTTCTCTGCCTCTGAGCAACAAGTTATTGACTCATTTTGAATGTGAGATAGGGATTATCCACAAATTATACGTTATTAAAAGTCGGTTTAAAGCAGTGCCTCTCTTTTGGAAATAAAATAGCAGCCAGTATATTTTACGTAAAACTTGCTTTAAACATATGCTATAGGTCTGCCTTAAAGGTCTGCACGGGACGAAATTTTCCGGCCCGGGTCCGTCCCGACCCATAGAAAGGAGTTCTTCTCTGCATCTGGGAAAAAGTTAAAATCTCGGCTCGGTCCGACTTAATTTCTACAAAATATAGTTTTTTATGTCGATATGGTTAAAAAAAAGCGTATGGAGGAATTCTGACTAAAAATACTTATTATAGATTTTCTTTTGTCATGCTTATAACATTCATTTTTAATAAAGTACCAAAGGTTGTAATATATATATATATATATATATATATTATGAATCTCTATTTTTATGTAAATGTTTAACATATCATTTAATATCTTTCATCCATTTTCCATGTATTGAAGAGTTTGAAAAATGTTATACAGTAAAATTTAAGACAGAAACACATAGGAAAGAAAAAAATGCGTTATATACAAGTTCCCTTTTAGGAGGTGTAAATGTAATCAGTTTTTATCTCAGGTATTATAATATTCATTTTGCATGGATCAACACATTTTCCTATTAAGACAGGATTTTCACATAGGCAGGTACTTTTCACTGGTTTTACGGTATTTTAATTTTTTTAACTTTAAATCTACTGTCCTTTAAATATGAATTTTAAAGTTTAATTGTAAAAGAATGGCAATTTAAAATGCATTTTATTTAAATCACTTTAATATGCATTTTTTGTAAAAATTTTTGAACTAAGCCAAATTTTACTGATTTTTGCACGGATCAGGTCAGTCAGGAACAATGATTTTAATACGGGTTGGGTCGAGACCGGGACTGAAAATATCACCGCATACAGACATAGGAAGACGAATGCCAGTCCCAGCTCGGTATGAAAAAAATACCTCAGGGCGGCCCGGCCTTGTCAACCCATCAGAGGAAGTAACGTTCGGGCCTGGCGCATCCCCAGAATACAGACATCTTTTAATCGCCTCGCCGGGACGATATAAAAAAAGAAGTTGTTAGGGCTAAAAAAAAATCTCTTAATCGATATGTTAGAAAAACCTTGCTTTAAATCAACTGACGGACATTTCAATAGTACAGCAAGGAGGCGGAAAGAAATAAAGTTGAACTGAATCGTATGTTTAAGCTGCAGGGAGGAGTTACTTATTCATCTGCAATTTTTTTAAAAAAGCATTTAAACATTTATTAGGAGCATTTATGATTATGAAACATTTTCCAACACTTTCAGAACACTTTGACAGATTTTCGCTGTTTAATGAGCTACCTAAGTTAAAGTTTTAGAAAACACATAACACTTTTAAAGACCAGACTTCAGTAATTACCGTCCAGAGCCGGAAAAGTACATCAATTAGTTTGTGCAGCTTTGTATTCGATCTACATATTTGCAATATATGCTACATAGACTGCTAGAATGTAGTTTTTTAAACAAAATGCAAAATAGATTAAAATTTCATCTTCAGCAATTTCCACCAATAGACGGAAACATACTTGAATTCATCTATACAGCCTTGCATATTTCCTACAGATTTTAATAGACGTCGCATATTAAGCTAAAATTTAATTCAGGCGAAAATAGGTTTAAAATTAGTGAAATAACACTTGTAGAAATTATCATCCATAGACGGCTATACATCCAGTTTTTTGTGTGGCCCTATATATGATTTAATTTATACTTTACAAACATCGTTTAGTATACTAAATATAGTTCAGTTTGAAAATGCGTAACTCAATTAAAAATCCCCTTTAAACAATTCACCTCCATACTCAATATTGCTTGCAAATTCTTTTGTGTATCCATTATATGATCTATAGCATTTATACACACTTCCCTAGAATGAAAAAATGTAGTTAAAAACGCACTTCCTGACGCTGAAAATAATAACTGAAAACGCACTTCCAGCAACTATCGCTAATAAATAGTAGCTTGGATATAGTACTGTAACCGCTATCTTTTGCGTGTCCCTGTAAATGGACAGTAAATTCTAAGCATATCATATTCTAGAGCAAGTATCTTGTAGTAAATTTCAATAATATATATCAATTTCATTAAATTTGAAATAGTGCAACATAATCAATACGCGCTGCAAATAGTTGTTTCCCATAAACCCTTATGTAACTGAATTCTTTTGTGTGACCATGAAAATAAATAATAAATGCTTTGCACTCCATATTCAACAGAACTCATGTTATAGTCCCTTCAATAAATTCCTATCAAATTCGTCATGTTTGAAATGGTGTAACATAATTAAAATGTAATTGAAACATACTTTTCCCAAAGATCATAACGTAACACAATACATTTAAATGTCACTGTAAACGACGTAAAAAGGCTACGCAATTCATTTTCATTTTCAGGAGCGATGCTTCTATAGTAAACATCAAAACCATATGCAAAATACAGGGCGATCCTTGTATATTTATGAGAGTTATAGTTCGGACATACGCACAGATAAATCGAAGTCATAAACACTTTTCATCTATGTTTTAGAGTGTTAAAAAAATTAGAAATAGCTGATTCTAGTGAACTAAAGAGAAATTCTTTATTCCTAAGCAGATATTAGACAAGGATTGCCAGATTGGAGATTTTTTATTTAAAATATTTACCACTATTACCTCAGAACATCAGAATAGTAATTTTCGTTTTTTCCCTCCCAAAACGCCGTACATTCCATGATCAAATCCACGTGTTCAGCTTGGCAGGAGTCCCTGCCAATATTTATTTTTAGGATTCGTGGCATTAATTTCGAAAATTAATATTTGTCTTATTTAATAAAAGAATTTGTCTTATTTAATCAAATAAATTTTTCATTAGACAAGGAGAAAATTTATATTTAAAAATAGTTCTATTACAACTTGAAACAGTACAAATCCAGTTTTATGTACCTATGTAAGATAGCTTGTTTTACAAAACAAAGTTATTTTACTAATTTACGATTCCCCACTATTTTATATATTATTTGCTTTTTACATATACTAATTATTAGATTTGTTTTTCAGCTATGAATTTCCACGTCATTTGAATGTGCTATTCCCCTATTGAAATTAAAAAACAACCAATAATTCTACAACAAAAGCCAAATATGTCTCGCGGAATTAATAATAAATTAAAAAGAAAAGTGATGTTTGTTTAAAATGCAGTGATTCTCAAAGAATAACATTCGGAATAAATGGTTTAAATGAAGCGAAGATTACTAGTTATAAAATTGTAGTATTTTGAATAAGAGAATTTGCCAATCTCACAATCCTGTATAAGATTATACAAAAAATAAACGAAGGACTGTAATTCAAAATAGTCATATGATTAAATGTACAACTCGGATAACTTATTTAGGAGATCTGAATCTGAAACATTTACATATTTAATGTGTTATAGAGTAATGCAGTTTTCTTGTCTAAAAATGGTTATAAGTTTTATAATGTTTGGATTATTTAAAATATATACATATAAATGATAATTTTGTTATCTATTTTCCAGGTACTGTTGATGGCCTGTGTAGCAGTAGCTTATGCCAGTTATTACAAAGGACTTGGTTATGGTGGAAATTATGGAAATTCTTATCAAGGATACAGAGGTCAGGGATCCTACGGTTATGGTGGAAATTATGGAAATTCCAATCAAGGATACAATGGACAGGGAACACACTCCAGTGGACTAGGTTACGGTGGAAATTATGGAAGTTATAATCAAGGATACAATGGACAGGGCTCCTACGGTTATGGTGGAAATTATGGAAATTCTAATCGAGGATACAATGGACAGGGCTCCTACGGTTATGGTGGAAATTATGGAAATTCTAATCAAGGATACAATGGACAGGGCTCCTACGGTTATGGTGGAAATTATGGAAATTCTAATCAAGGATACAATGGACAAGGCTCTTATGGTTATGGAGGAAATTATGGAAATTCTAATCAAGGATACAATGGACAGGGCTCCTACGGTTATGGTGGAAATTATGGAAATTCTAATCAAGGATATGGTGGATATTACAATAGAAATAACTAAAACCTTTGCTTTGTTTTTTAATGTACGTTTCAGATCGTTCATTCATAAATTTTTAAAATGATCTGGTTTTGTAAATATATTTTTATCTATGCAAAATAAAAAATAAAACGGCACAGTTTATTTAATAATACTTACATTTTTTCAACCACACATTTTAACTATATAGTTAATTAAATAAATTTATTAATATGAGGTTGGTTAATAAAAAAATTATTTGTTATAAGGATTTTTTTTTTTTGTATAAATATTTTTCCAAAAAATTATAGTTTTATTAAAATTGAAATAAATTTCAGCTATAAATGTTGGATGCTTCTTCAGTTTTCCATGTGAGAATATAAAGAATATCTCACTTTTTTAACAATAAAATTACCAAAATAACTTTAATTATATATTTTTAAGGATACTACATACTGTTATTTCTTTAAAAATAATTTTGGAAAAAAAAATGTAAGTTACATAATTTTCTAAATTATAATCATAACAGAAACGTTGCATATTGAATTACATATATTGTGCTTTTTGTTTTATTCAAAGATACCTCATTATTTGCATTTCGCCGAAGTATTTCCACTTTTTAAGCTAATATGAAATATACTATTTCTCTTAAAAGTCAATATGAGATTTACATTTTCATAAAAATTACACAGATTACCAGATAAGATTTTAAAAAAGCAATGAGGTTGCCGGCATCTTCAAATACAAAATTCGATATTTGATGCTGATTTTAATTGAAATTTTGTTTAAAAAATGCTATTAGAGTGCTTTCACTAGTTAAGGTTTTTTCCTTAAATAAAAATTTCTAGTTAAAGCAGGAGGAAGAAGACTTATATTTACACGTTTTTGTGATAACTATAAGTTAACGACTCGAAGTTTCGAGAATTAAAATATAACTTATTTAATTTGTTCATTTTGTTTTAAAATCAGTGCCATATTAATAAATCATAAGTCCATACAGTGATGGTAGCGAGATAAGAAAAATTTGAATATAATTTGTAGAGTTAAATCATACAAAATGTTTCATATGTCGTTTTGAATACAGATTTAATTGTAGCCTGTAAATACTCCGATCGATAAATATTTGGATATACTTAAAAAGAAAAACTGGAGCATAATTTTTTTTTACAGCTTGTCAATTTTCAGTAAGAGTAAGCCCGCTTAACAAACGTTTAAATTATTTGTTATAGGTCTATTACGATACGAAATAATTAATGCTTAAAAACATGTGAAGATTTTATTATTAAAGTACTTTCATTAACAGTAATTCATAAACACTTCCTTAAATTGGCAACCGTTTTCTAAATTTTTAAAATAATTTTTATTATTTTTAATTTGAATTTGTAAAATTATTTCTAAGATTTTGCAGTATTAACCTATATTTTAATAAATTTTTCAACTACATTTCAGCAGTGAAATTACGCTAGAAATTATTGAATATTAATGATGTGAATTATCCCACTGCTAACAAAGCGTAAACCAACTTAGTGAAAAATGTCCAACCCGGGAATCGAACCCGGGTCCCTGGAATAGATCTCCAGTGCTCTACCACTAAGCCACAAGGACGATCTCCAGCTTGGCATTTCTCACTTATATAAGTCGGTAAGGCTGCTACCGCAGCACAAGATGGAGAAGTCTTGGATGCACAAGATGGACTTCTCCATCTGAAAGAAGAAAAGACAAGCACAAGATGGACTTTTACGTTTTGTTAGCAGTGTGATAATTCACATCATTAATATTCACCTATATTTGTTTAATAATGCCAATGCTAAACTTTAGTAATATTTGAGGGTGAATTAAAAGTGAATGCCCTGATTACAAATGACAGTAACTTTATGGGTAATAATGATAGGCAAAAACCCTTTAAATGCAATGTAGAAGGAAGCGCTATGTTTTTGTTTTTACTAACTTAATAACTGTGCTCTGTGTTTTATTTACTTTATATTTGGCTTCCTTTATACGCTTGAAACTTCTCCGTAGTTGTCTATTTCACATCAGACGGTTTGAATAGATTATTCATGACTCTTTGTGATTGTTTTATATGAAGAGTCGGATATTTCTTTGCCTGCAACAAGGAACTAACTAAAAGTGACCATAGATAACGCAATTACAACAGTGTATATTAGAGATGAGTTTGGGCACTTTCTTCGAAGCTCGAACCCGATTTTATGAAATCCGAGCCCGATACCAGTAGTAAAATGTTGATAACATCTTTAAATTGTTTCAATATTAATTTTCTTCTTTCAGAATCTCTTCTTATGTAGAAATATGTGCTAATCCTAAATAATCCCTCATGGAAACGTTTCATGCTTTTGTTGTGCCTTAAAACATGAATAAATTAAAACTTTGTTTTTTATACAAACCAATGCCATAAATCTACACAAGTCACAATTCTTATTTTTTTTATACATCATTGTACAATTATGGCAGAAAGAGTTATGTTTTCCAGTAATTCTGAAAAGGAGATTCAAACAGAAAGTGATGATTGACAAGAATTATTTCACGGCTTTTTTATCTTACTAACATTGACTATATAAAAGCTTCAGAATCAGATATAATATTTCTTCATATATTATATATTCCAATAATAAAAATTCATTTTAATTTCAAATTGATTTTTGAAGGATTGTAAAATATTTTAAGAAACTTAGACTACATTGTTGCTTCTGAAATAACAAGTTATCTCTTTTTCATTATTTTTTCCAATTTGTGAATAATTTTTTTTTTTTTTTACTTTGCGTCCAATCCCGCCATAGCTCGAAGACTGGTCTGTCTTATCTCAAGTGTCTATATGAACTTGAACATGCTTCAGAATATCAGGGTGAAATGGACTATCTCATATTTTTTTTTCTATGTGACTAAAAGGAGCCACATAGAACACTGTAGTGCACACAAACAAACTTCAAAATTCCTTCTCGATTGTATTTAACACTATTTCTACCGGTGTCAAATGACACTTTTTATAAGATTTCCACTTATATATTTTCATTTGTAATTTTCAGATTGAATCAATTGCACATAATTTTTAATACATCAAAGATCTTTTTATGCTTATTAAATTCAAGAACTAGTATTGTGCTCAGCGATTTGATCTATCGCACTAGTCCGAACTACGCCTCCAGATTTGGGCGACGTTAACTAAAAATTTCATCACTTCGGAGTTCATAAAGTAAATACTGAGTTTGCTTGAGAACTAGAAACAAGGGTGTCGAGTTATGCTGATTACCTGACAAAAACTATTACCATATATCTATCGCCTTGGGGCCCATGGTAAAAAGAGCAGATTTAATTTGTTCATTCGTCGGCCATGATCACTAATGGACTATAGCTTCGCTTAACTTAGATTAGTATATATATTTCAGTCGAAACACATCGCAGTCGCATTACATCAGATCGGGGCGAATTTTATTAGGTTGCACGGATAAAATTGTCCTCAGTAGACATTTCGTGACGTAGGACGGAAAAAAATTCAGGAAAAAAAAGTAAATTTAATTTTAATATTATTTCTCCATAATTTATTTCTCCAGGAGAAGAAAAAATATACGTATTTTTTTTTCTCACTGATGACTTGTAAATGATGTTAAAATAAAATAGATAAATTTGCCTGAAAAGTAGAACAACACGAATAATCAAAACCTATTACAGTAAATTTTAAAAGGTCGTGCTTAAAAAAAAAGTTTCTCGAATTTCGGCATTCATTCAACGATTTCATTCACATATCATCAAAATCTATTACAGTAAATTTTAAAAAATCGTTTTATTAAAGAAAGTTATATTTTTCAATAAACCAGTATTTTTTGAACCGAGTTAAAGGAAATCTGTGCAACAATAATAACATACGTGGCAGTGGCACCTTTGAAGTAATAATCATTGTCAGGTATGTCATTATTTGATTTATTGCCAATATCCTTGTGCCTAAAGAGCTTTTATAAATCTGCAGCATATGGTAATCGATGCAAATGACAACATTTGAATTAAGCGCTATCTGTCTATCTCAAACAAAAGTTTTAGCATACTCTGCTCTTTACACTCTTAAATAATTAGACTAAGGAAAATCAATGAAATGAATATGTATACAAAAACTGGCACAAGAATAATTAGTTATTCTTTCCGAAAACAAGAAAAACAAAAATTTAAAGAATGCTTATGAAAGGGCTAAGGTGGGCAAATGTGCTCAAAATTCACGGCCGTCGTCAAATTTCAGGACTGTAATTTCCACAATTTTCGCAGTTTTTGATTTTAAACACTTATCACATTTCAAGAAGATTATAAATTCGTAGGAAAAAACATATAACGCTTAAAAAGTTATAAATTTTAAAATTATGAAAGTTTATAAAAAGTACCATTATAAAATTTGGTCACCCTACATATGGTCCCCTACATTTGCTCACACTACATAACCCTTTATACTTATCTTCAAAGCAGCATCAGAATAGATAAACATACGAATCAATATATCAAATTAGGAATCAATGTAGGATGTTTGTAGCAGATGATTTTTTTTTCTAATTTCGATTTGTTCTATCATATATTTAATATACGCAGTAACTTTTTTCCCTTTAACATGGATTTAGAGATTTAGAAAAGATAAGGAAAAACTATCTATAAACAATTCATTATGCAAAACAATTTTTGAATTTTTAAATAAATGAATTTTGTTAGGTGACTGATGGAAGGTGTGAATCTATATATTATAGTTGCTAACATTTTCTTTCGTTTCAAGACAAATATAGATATATTAATTCTGCAATTTAATTTTATTATTTAAATTTTCTGTATTTCGGCTAAAAAAACAGAGGTTACTAGCTATAATGTATGCAAACGCATTTTTAAAATCAAGATTGCAGTTGGAAAATTTCTTATCTCTAAAATCCAGCTTAATAGTTGAGTGAGAATATTGTAGAAAAATTCCTTGCTTTTAAAAATACATCATGTGAAATATCAAAGTTACATCAGAAGATATATGATAAAAAGCAGCATGACAAAATGTCTTCAACCTTATTAGCATTTTCCACAACGAATCACTTGGATAGATGTGAACTAAAAAGTTAATACGTACAGTTCTATCCTGATGGTCTGAAAGTTTTGATTCAGATATTCGAATAAAAATTCATTCGATTTTTTTAACGAATGAAATGAGCCTTGGTATAGACGAAAATGAAAAAAAAAAATTACATTAAAAACTAAAAAATAATTTTAAGATGCATATTGTTTTAATACTTAAAACAATAAAAACATTGTGAACGTATTCAGTTACGTAAATTAATCAGATTTTTATTTAATCGGAAATTTTTGCCATTATGTAAGACAAAGACTTTCATTTGGAAAAACAAGTTTCTCAAAGACAGGAAAGGTTCAATCCCTGTTATACCTGACGCAATGCAACTTTTTAATGAACTGATTAGTACATTGGATGAAGTTCCTTACTTTGCCGAACGAAATGCTAAGAATTTGGATAATGACGATATATTACGTCAACGTCTTATGAGTATGACATTGACAATACACCGGAATGCAGATCCACATAGCTAAGTGCATTTGTAGCATCAGAATATGATGCGCAAAAACTAGCCGCTCCATTAGTTTCTTCAGCATGAAATTTGAAATGGTGCAGTTACTCCTTTCCTAATGTCTGAATTAATGGATTGTCATCTGTCTTTTCATAATTTCCGATATTTTTTGCTTTCTTCATTTGTTATTCTATTAACCGTATATTTCGGCATATAACAAACACTGTTCAAATAAGAAAGCGGGTCATATTTAACAGTTTCGCGTTATACGCCGGGAATAAAAAGGAAAACCGGGGACATAATACTTTTGTGCCTTCATAAAATCAATTTTTCAGAATCAGTCTTAAGAAAATTTAAAAACAGTGTGGTTGATTGGCAGGAGCATTTTAATTTCTCCAATATAAACAATGCTATAAATAATTTAAGTTGACCTTAAGTTAAGTTACTTTAAACCTGATTTTCTCAGTTTCTAATTTTTAAACTTACCTGAAAAAAAAACGTAATGACTGTATAGTTAAAATATTTTGCATGAATCTGTTACATATGGGTCTTAATTCACCGATCTTCAGTTAAGTGAAAAAAAATTCCATAGATTTTGATATATAGCATGATAAATACTAAAAATTTTCAAAATTGTAATTTCTTTAAAGTATTTTTAAAATTATTAAACTATTAAAGATTTTAAAGATTTTGGTTGAGTTAATAAAGACCAGTTTGATACTAGAATTAGGATTCTACTGTATTTTTTTTCCAAGAGTAATCTTGTTGGTAAGCAAAAGTCATTAAATTTCTTATTTGAAATTTTAAGTAAACATTTTGCGTAATTATTAAATATCTGTTAATTACAATGTCAAAATCGAAAAAAAATTATTATATTATTATATTACTATAAACACTGTAAAAATTCACTGTAAAATGAGCAAAACTTACTGATTTATGTCGTGTCGCAAAAAGCATCTTATAATGAACAATATTGGACTCGAAAGGTATTGAGATTTCTGTGCTAATGAATATAAGATGAATGCGTGATCCTTTGAATGAACGAGAGTACGATTTCAAACACTTCGCGGGAATTCAAGCAGATAGGCTCGAAAACAAAATGTATGATTTAACTTTGCATTTGCTTATTTTCTTCATGTTTTTACTAGTTATTATAGTTTCAAACGTTTTCCATTGTACAGCGTTAGCGTCATTCTGTTTGTTTTATCCTTTTAATCAAGCTCTGTCATATTATCCTACTAATTATTGCTTACCTTAAAAATTGTCCTATCTTAAATTTTAGGTATCATTATACTCATCACATACACATCCTATCATTATGCTTATATTTTAAATGTTAAATTACTAAATAATTAGATGTAATTATAAGTACCTATGTTAACTTCATTTTATAACAATATTTTAACTATTCATCATCAACTATAACTGTAAAAAGTCCTTCCGGCCAGTGCCGGGAGGAAGAGGTAGCTTTCACATTCCTTATTTTAAAAAAGCCAACTTATATTATTCAAACACACGAAGCTCAATTTAGTGGAAACCGAATATAGGAGATTCAATACTAATTTTTATCAATACTAAATCATTATGTATGAGAATTTCGCGAAATTAGTCAGCTTTATTCAAGCTGCTTTTATTTAAAGTAACTTATATTTGGCTGAGATGTTGATGTATACTATCCACATGCCTTTTTACATGGAAATAGGCGAATACGTGTGTTATCGCGTGACAAATACAAGATCGTTTCAAAATGTTAGCCATATTAGAAATTCAAAGTGCTATAATTCAACCATTTTTTAAGATATAAACAAAAGAACAAATTTTCAGAAACAAAATCTGCTCCGGAATCTTTGTATCAAGGCCAAACACATAAAAAAATCTTTTTCATTTTCCAATTTTTTAATACCTCATTTTAAATTTTAAATTAAAATTTTTTTTAAATGGCAACCCTTTTGAAACAAGATGGCGAATGAAGCTGGCCAACGAACTCGGTCGAGACATTGGTATGTACTATGTACAGACCAAGTAACATCCAAATCGGTTCATAAATACGCTTGTTATCGCGTGACAAAAATCAGGTCGTTTTAAAATGTCAGCCACAATAGAAATTCAAAATGCTATAACTCAGCCATTTTTTTAGATATAGACGAAACAAAAACTGTTTCGGAATCTTTGTATTAAGGTCAAACACATACAACCATCATAGCATGCATGGTCACGGTGACGTCGTTGTGACGTCACTGTGAGTCACTGTGGTCACGTCACATCTGTGACCAAAATGCCACCACTCAGTGATGTCACATTGTGACTGAGATGTGAACTTCTTAGAAAAATTTAAAAAATTACAAAAAATATTCAAAACATGTTATTTATGTAAAATTATATTTTCTGGCAATAAAAAAAAAAAAAAAAATGTGACGTTCCTGTTATGTCACTATGTGACGAAAAAACCACCATATTGTAAGTCACAGTGTGACAAAAATATGAACATCAAAAATCTTTGAAAATGAACAGAAATATTTTAAACATGCCCGAGTTACAGCAACATAAGGAATGAAAACATATTAGTGGATAGGAAATTGTAAATTCGGACACGAAAAGAGGTGGAGGGGGGGGCATAAAAAGGAAAATGCAAGGTACAAGTATCAACAAACTAGATTTTCATGCTATATTTTATCAATTTGTTATCTAAGACAGTGAAGTATACTTTTTTTATGATTTCAATTTTATCATACATTGCAATTTAATCCTTCACCGATTGTTATTATTATAAAAGTGTTTCTCGGAAAAATGGTACGTTATGAAGCAATTTGGATAACATATTTAGAATTAGGAATATTAAATCTGTACACTTTACATATTTAGTTTGCAGGGAGGAAGTTTTTTGTCGACCAGTGTTACTGGAAACACTTCTGTGGTTTCAAACTAAAATTTTCTGTTTCAGTTAAGTCTGCAGCTTTTAATGAGCACGTAGAAAGAGTATTCAGAGTTTAGTCATATATGCATTTCTTGCTTTAGAATTTGCATTCAAGTCATATTTTTTCCTGTTAGTGTTTAACTATTTTAAATAACTATTTTTAAAAAAATTCTACTTCTTTCAGACTTTTTAAATAAAATTAGCATTTTCCGAAAAAAATATTTATACAAATTTTATACAAAACCCATGATATAATTATTCATATTTTAAATTCGTGTTTTAGAAATACGACTTTAAAAAAAGCTATTTTACAAATAGTTTTATTCTACAGAAAATTAATATAAAAAAATGACAGATTGACAAAGAAAATTTTTTTATCCTGTATACTCTCTTTTCATTTATTAAGATGCCTAATTTGTATTTATTACGTATAAAACAAACTTTACTTTAAAAAAAAAGAAAGAAAAAAGGCAGGTGTTTCATTCAAATAGAAAATTTTCATTACAGACAAAAATTATAATAATACAGTATAAGCACCTGCTTGCGCGTGCGCGTGCGCTATCATCTGCGCTCGATTAAACCGTAGAATAAAATAAGGATCAGAACTTTTGACGCGGGAAGTATGTCTGACAATTTTGTCATTTTGTCAGAAATATGTCTGACAATTTAGGATAAAACACGGATATTATTAAACTATTTATGGAACTTAAAAGGTATGCCTTATTTAATTTAAATTTTTTATTCCCGTTTGATAGATTAAAGATAAATAAGTTGTAGTATGTCATATGCAATGAGAGTGATCTGCAATTCTTTTCCGATTCGATGCTGTAAAATATCTTAATCTGCATCGCTAGAAGGGGGAAAAAAAAGCTGATGCAGAGACTGATTCTAACACAGTATTTATCGTCATTAATATTTTGGAGTTAAATATGATATTCGATTATAATGATATTAGGAAACTGTTTCAATTTTGAAATTAACATTATACTGGGAAAATATCTTTTTACATATTGTAGTAGTGAAACTTTTGAAAGATTTTTTTTTCATTGTTACTAATATTTTAAATTAGTATTTAAAATCTTAAATCTTCATACCAATGTTTTCAGATTTAACATTTGCCAAAATTATAAAATAGTAGAAATTCCTTATAACATATGAAAAGATTTTTGAGAAATTGTTAAATGCATTTAATTCATCTATTGTAGTTTGTTGTTGCTTAATAGTACAATTATAAATACTACTTATTTAGTGTTTTTCAAATTGATATATTTATTTTTTTTATTCTATTTAATCATTTTTTTTTTGCTGTTTGTGATTTTAATCGAACATTTAATTGTAGACATTCAGAATCAGTTATTAAATTTTCTTTGATTGTAAACTCATTTTCTACGTTTTCGATACATTTATTTTATTGGCATTAAAAAATAAAAAATAATATTTAAGCATTGAAATAAAGTGTTTTTCAGGCCCGATAAAGTTGAAAAGTGTTTATGACTTCGGTTTGTTTGGCCGTCTGTCCGCGCTCTAACTCGCGTAAATATACTCGGATTGACTTGAAATGTTTGGATGTTATTGACGTTTACCATAGCAAGGTCCCTATTTGTAATGAAGTTTGTAGCATGTTTAGTTCATTTACAGGGACAGTCAAAAGTATTCCATTACATTACGGCCTGTGGGAGAAAAAATCGTTTCAAATGATTTTTAATGATTTTACACGCTTTCAAACAGAATAAAATTGATATGCATTTATGAAGCGCACTAAAATGTGCATTCCGTAGAATATGCAATGCAGAGAATAGTTATTGTTTATTTACAGGGCTAAAAAAGGAATTCCAATACATAATGATATAGGGGTGGAGGGAATTGTTTGCGGCGTACTATATTTATGTTAATCTATTTGATATGTAATGAAATTGATATACGTCGTTGAGGTTTGCATACTATGAATTATTTCATGTATAATACGAAGTGTATATAGCATTTACAGGGACACACAAAATATTTCAGACACTATATTGTATCCGAAGTACTGTTCATTAGCGATGATTGCTGGAAATGCATTTTTAATTATGATATGCGCTTTTATGATTCACTACATTTATGCAAAGTATATGGTGTATATATATATATGCTATAATTCTTATAAAGGACTATACAGAAGTATTCGTAAGGGTTACTGGGTATTGCTTAAAGGTGTTTTTTAAATAAGTTATGCATTTTTACGCTGCACTGTATTTAATTTACTAAGAAATGTTTGTAGAATATAGAGAAAATGATATACAGGGTCACGCAAAGAATTGGATACGTTGCCGTCTATAAATTATAATTTCTGGAAATGTGATTTCAGCAGTTTTAAAAGTGTTTTAGTTTGAATTAAATTTTAACTAAATAGTGGCATGTAATAAAGGTTCTAGGTAAACTACAGTGTTGTACAAAATTACTTAAGTATGTTTCCATATATTAGTATAAATTGCTGAAAGAGAATTTCAACCTGTTATGCGTTTCCTTGATAAACTAAATTTTTCCATTATATAGTATATATATCAATCTACAGATCAAATACAGGACTGTTTAAAAGAATTGGAAAACATATTTGGCTATGGATGGTAACTGCTGAAAATGTTCAAATGTTTTATGCGTTTTCATGTTTGGTTAGTTATCATGTTTACGTTATTTCCCCCGATGTCTTGTTAAAACATTCAGGAAGAGTTGGAAAGTGTTTTATAATATAGGCTTAACGCATGATATATCTTACTTGTTATTTCTATTTCCCAGATCAGTCTTTTCCTATAAAACATACCAAATCTAATTAGCTCATATTCACAAAATACAATATATACGGGAATAAAAAATTTAAATAAATAGGGCTTATCATGTCGTTCTATAAATAACAGTTGTATTAATGTCCGTTAGACTCCATGTTCGTATTTAGTAAAGCAATGACAAATCACAAAAAATTAAAAAGCTTACACATTCTTAATATTAAGCTTGAATTCAAGATCAAGCTTAGAACTTAATAAAAAAAGATGTCAGTTGATAAGGATTGTTTTTTAAATGGAAAATTAAAAATATTTTAGAAGAATAGGACTCCAAAATAGGGATATCTTGCTAAAAAGTACGGTAAAAAGATAAGACTTTATATTTCAAACAAAACTTTACTTTAAAATTATCATAGTGTTTATGACAAGAATCATCACAATATTAATACTTGGAAATTTTTCCAAAGAGAAACATTCGCCTTGCATACAATATTTCAAATGAAAATCAAATTTCAAATTAATTGCTTAAAAGGCGCAAAGGCCAACATAGTGTAAACATTCCACGCCGGGACTCGATCCCGGGTCATCAGTATAGCGCACTGACATTCTACTGACTAAACCACATGGAACGATACCCAGCCTGGAAAATTTCTCCCTATTACATGTTGGCGAGGCCACAAACGCAGCACAAGATTGAATATTTATCGTGAGCCACCGTCATGGGGGTCACGATAAATATTCCACCCTGTGCTGCGTTTGTAGCCTTGCCAACATGTAATAGTGAGAAATTTTCCAGGCCGGGTATCGTTACATGTGGTTTAGTCGGTAGAATGTCAGAGCGCTATACTGATGGCCCGGGTTCGAGTCCCAGCATGGAATCTTTTTCACTATGTTCGCCTTTGCGCCTTTTAACCAATTAATTTGAAATTTGATTTTCATTTGAAATCATCACAGTGTTTATAACAAATTCGTCACAAATGACACCTATTTCACAAATTGGTCACAGTGTGACTTCAAAGCATTGTCACTTTCGTCACAGATTCGTCACAAAGTTAATGTCAAAATAGTCCCAAATGACACACATTTCACAAATTTGCCACACCGTGACTTCACAGAGTGGTCACAATGTGACGTCACAAACGACCTCTAAAACGGCCATAACGACCTCGCATTCTAGTCACTATGACGTCACATCGACGGTCACAAAGTCACAGTGTGACTTCACAACGACGTCGCGGTGACGTCACCATGCCTTACGGGGAAAAAAATCTTTTTCATTTTCTAATTTTTTGGTATCTCATTTTAAATTTTAAATTTTTTAAAAATTTTTAAATGGCCGCCATTTTGAAACAAGATGGCGGATGAAGCTGGACAACGAACTCGGTCGAGATATTTGTATGTACTATGTACACACCAAGGTACATCCAAATCGGTTCATAAATACGCCTGTTATCATGTGACAAATATCAGGACGTTTCAAAATGTCAGCCACACTAGAAATTCAAAATGCTATAACTCAGCCATTTTTTAAGATATAGACGAAACAAAAACTGCTCCCGAATCTTTGTATCAAGGTCAAACACATAAGAAAAAATATTTTTTCAATTTTAAATTTTTTGTTACCACATTTCAAATTTAAAATTTTCTTAAAAATTTAAATGGCTGCCATTTTTAAACAAGATGGCGGATGAAGCTGGCCAACGAACTAGGTCGAGACATTGGTATGTACTATGTACAAACGAAGTTACATCCAAATCGGTTCATAAATACGCCTTTTATCGCGTGACAAAATTCAGGACGTTTCATAATGTCAGCCACGCTAGAAATTCAAAATGCTATAACTCAGCCATTTTTTAAGATATAGACGAAACAAAAACTGCTCCGGAATCTTTGTATAAAGATCAAATACATAAGAAAAAAATATTTTTCCATTTTTAATTCTTTCTTACCACATTTCAAATTTAAATTTTTTAAAAATTTTTTAAATGGCCGCCATTTTGAAACAAAATGGCGGATGAAGCTGGCCAACGAGCTCGGTCGAGACATTGGTATGTACTATGTATACATACCGAATTACATCCATATTGGTTCATAAATTCGAGAGTTACAGTATGACAAAGGTCAGATATATATATATATATATATGGATATATATATATATATATATATATATACATATATATCAACTTTTGAACGGACGGTGGTTTCGGGGTCAGGGGGTCATGATCGATGAAAATATACCAAAATTTTTTTAAATCGCTTTCCTCCGAAAGGCTGCAATAGGTAGCTTTTTGTAATGAAAGCTACCTAAAATTTCTCGGATTTGCCCAATTGTGCAACCCATTGTGAATTACCTGTAATAATCATATAATTTTCATTAAACAGGCTCTTCCAGACTGCTGAGGATTTCGGGCTCGTTCGCGGGCACTGGGGTCTCCGCTGGATACTGGATATGTGTTTTCCCCTCATGGACTAATCACCTGTTATACCAAAAGGTTGGCTGTCCACGAGTGGTTGATTAGTGATTAGTACAGTGTTAGCATAAATGAATCACCGGATTTCAAAACACTGTGTATTGAGAGGTATACTACTTACAAAGACTGTTGATACTTGATAAGATATATGCAGTCACCAAGTTTAACCCCTCAATTCTCGCTCCCGTGATATTCACGGGTTGTGTTCTTTATTCAGATTGCTTGATCCCCACCAGTTTTATAAAATAGTGCAGTTGGTTTTATTAAGGTATCATTTTATCTGACATTAAGTAAGGTGAATATTTCTTTTATAAAAAAGTAGTGGCTGTAAGCAATTGGAATTTTTAAACCGTAATTTAATGTGACCGTTAAGGGATTAAAAACCTGCCTCGCGTGTCACGTGCAGGAACGCATCACTGCTGCAGCGACGGGCATTGACAGAAACATGCTATTGAACATATGGGCGGAACTGGATTACCGATTGGGTAGTGTGCCGGGTGACTAAGGACGCAGACATTGAACATTTGTAGTATGTTCCAGAAACTTGGTGAGTGTATGTATATTTTCATGTGTCACCCATTTTCATATACTTTTAAATAAACAGTCTTTTGAAACCCGATGAATCATATAGGCTAACACTGTATTTCCATGCTACATATATCATGAAAGTTTCTTTGAAAAAAAGTGTGCGCCTAATATGGTGAATATACTTAACAATAGAAAAATACGATCTCAAATCATAAGTTCGAGATATAAGCCTAAATATACGGAGTGTCAGAATTTCGGATAATATAAAATTTTACTTATCCGAACAAGGTAAAGATCCCAATTAGTTCGGATTAACTGCGTTCTATTACATTTTTAAATAGTTAAAATATTAAATGATGAATAAGAATAATATTTTAAACTGTAAAAACAAACAGAATCTCTGGTATTATAAACATTTTTTTTTTTCATAATCAGTGTTTGATTTGTTTGTAATTTGCACCCAGATTTAACTTAAATATAAGTCAAACATTTTTAGTTCATACAAGCTTCCAAATAAATAAACACTTTTGTAAAAACAATCATGAAAGATGAGAAAAAAAAAAAGATATATATTGTTTCCAAAGTCAATTCCTCACTACATATTTATTAAAGAATATCATTCTTGGACATTCTTTGATCTTGATAAATAACTTTTGCTTAACAATTGTCTTCAAGTAACACAAAAGCATTATTTTGATGAGATTTCTAAAAATATGGAATGTATTTTGATAAATATATTTTACTTCGAACATGAAAGCAAAAAAATTGATTAATAACCCATTACAGAAAGCCTATATTTTCAAATTAAACATTGATAACTTGTGAAATGACGATTTTAAGCATACAGAATAATTAAGGATTGTAAATAGTTTATGTCTATAATGATCGTAAATTAATTTATCAATGTAAAATATTTCAGATCCCCGTTTATTCTTAAATGAATAAATGTATTAGTTTTTCTTACATATTGGCGATATAGATACCCCCGCAGATATATGCTCTCCAGTTGGAGATACCCCGCTTTCTAGGTTTGTTCGTAATTATATACGTACGTAGCAGCTATAGTCATCGCCTGGTCCGTCCGTCTGTCCGCATATAACAGCACAAAAGTTACCAAACAGAATAGCTTGAAATTTAGTATATATAATCGCTTCAGAATTTTGTCGTGTCATTTCAAATTTTATGAAAATCGAATCAAAACATAAAAAGGTATTAGTAAAAGTTTTCTTCATTCTATTAAATCCTATCATACGTAATTAATTCAATGATACTCCATGATAGGTAATGATTCTTGATTGCCATGGTGATTACGTCCTATTTAAGATGGAGCCATATTATTTCCGTATTACGGAATTTAATAAATATAATCTTAATAAATTTTGTGAACATGCATTTTTGCATAAGAGTGCAACAGCTATTGCAACAAGATCTGAATATATATAAAACTAGTTATAGTACAAACGCACCTAATTTGCCATGCTTGACGTATAATTTCCGACTTGTTTTTCTCTTCTTTGTTCCTTTTTTTTCACATCTGCTCAATCAACAACGTTGAATAGCAACCAAGAACCAAAGAATTTAGAAAACTAAAGCAAATCACTAAAGAGCGCTACAGCATTGTTGACAAGGTGTTCATCAGATGGATCACCGCCATGCGGCGATCAGCCAAATTTCGCACCATTCCCTGAGAGTTCGCAAAATATGAGATGTAAGATTTGGCATGATTACCATAGTTAATGTAAATTTTGCTGTTTAATTGCTAGAATAAATTTAGTTCAAACATGTTTAATTTAAGTCATAAAAAATGTAAAGTGTTCTATGCAAGTACTTATTGAGCGTTTATGAGCATGTTAAGTGCAAATACACTTTAATTACTATATACGGGGTGTCCCGAAAAAAAGATTGAAGCGCGCTTCATTTTTGTTACCTGTTGGACATACATGGACAGAGTAATTTGCTA
Source organism: Maratus speciosus (assembly GCA_963932465.1). Taxonomy (NCBI): domain Eukaryota; kingdom Metazoa; phylum Arthropoda; class Arachnida; order Araneae; family Salticidae; genus Maratus; species Maratus speciosus. Next base: position 438,120,271 of record OZ010788.1, read on the forward strand.
AAGTTTTTAAAATAAGGCAGGAATTAAGAATTTATAGGTGTACAACTAATTTTCAAAAAGTTACACTTTTTAAATTTTTATAAGGTCCCAGCACTCTCTATAATTTATATTTATAAAACTTTGCTTCCTGCTCTGACAAGTAAACATTTCATTTACAACGATTAGAATTCAACGAGTTGTAATACTCTGAATTTTATGAAATTTCGGAGTTTTTTGCACTTAAAATAGACTGGGAAGTGCCAAGAGCAACGAAATTTATTGAATTTTAAATTATCATAACTCAGTCAGTTTTAGACATGGAACAATAGATTTAATTGATTTTAATACAAATTTCCAATTGATAAATAAACCATACGAGTTGTAATTTTACAACTGAGTAAAAATGTGATCAGGATAGGATTTGATCCAGGGAGCTTTGACTTACACTGTCAATGTTCAACCTGAACAATCCATTCAGCTATCCTGGAAAATTCACTCAGATAATTTTTGGTAAAAAAAAATCTGGTATGTTATATGATGTCATTATCAAAACGATTGTCTGTGTGAATTGTGTTCGCCAGATTTGTCCGGGATAGCTCAAACGGTAGAGCATTGGCAACTTAAACCAAAAGTCCCTCGTTCATGTCCTCAGTTGCAAAATTACAACTCCCATGATTTATTTACCAATTATAATTATTGATTTAAAATGAGTGAAATGTAATTACGTAACCAACGGTTACTTGGAGTTCGGTTACCTTACTTCCATTACCTGCTAATCGATTACCTTAGTTCCATTACGTGCTATTTATTCTGTTGAGATATTTCAGGCAATAGACTAGATGTCATTTTCAAAAAGGTTATCTGAGTCAGTTGTGTCCTCCGGATTCGTCCAGGATAACTCAGATCGAAGGGCATTGCCAGATTAAGCCAAAGCTCTCTGGTTCAAATTCTTAGCTGGGCACTTTTTAATTCAGCTTAAAAATATCAAATCGTATGATTTATATACAAATTTGAAAAATTCTGTTTAAACTACTGAAGTATAATTACGCATTCAACGTTTACTTGGAGTTCCATTAACTACGATACAGACCAGATGACATTACCAAAAATTTGTCCAAGGGAAATGTGTCCGCTAGATTTGTCCGGGTTACCTCAGATCATTGAGCATTGGCAGGTTAAACAAAAGTCCCTGTTTCAAATCCTGGCCTGGACACTTTTTCATTCAGATGGAAAATTACACATCTATAGAACAATAAAATTTTTACTGTTGTGCTGACCACAGCATGGAGATTATTTTTCAAAATATAGCTCATAGAACCCAGAGGCCGCAGAAAAATTTAAAAAGCTACTGTTATGTAAAATGTTAATTTAAAAAATTAACAACAGGAGTGTTTTATCAGCATAATCTTAGTTTCTACTTTGTTTTACACACTTTTAGTCGCGGTAAAATAGGTTTTGCAAAGACAACTGGTGGCCATTAACGAAAATTTGAGAACAACTTCGTTTTTTGGTAAATGAAGATCCGAAGACTCCCCCCAAAATAAAGTAATTTAGTACGGTTTGATGGCTAAAACGGGAGTTTTAACTCTGGGGGCGGGGAAACTCAACTTTTTTAAATTCGATGAGTGGGATATTATTTACCATGTACTTTTTAATTCTAAATCTAATGACACCATTCGCAAGTTCATGCAACCAATTTACAAAGTTACGACAGGTTTTGTGAAAGTCAAAAAATATACTTTATGAGAGGGCAGAACTTTATTACATTTATTTTATGCCCGAAACATGTTCTTTATATCATATTAAATATTCGTAAACTTATTAAATATCTTCAAAATCGCAATAATCAAAATAAGGGTCACCTGAGTCATCAAGGCCTTCGAAGTTTTCAAAACCGACTTCAGTTTAAACGAAACCCTAACTTCTTCCTTTTGAAGCAGTGGATTTTAGCAGGCTACTCGCTCATAAAGTTTATTCCGCTTTTATTGCAACTGTATTGGTTAACAAACAGTCACTTATATAGGGAAAATATATCAATTGAATTATTTCAACAGGAGCAGGAGCTAGATTAGTCCAAACAGGATGTAAATCACCGTAATGACGTGCCCCACCCCATTGATCGGGTTTCAATTCATTTCAAAACCGCTGTATGACACTAGTTGTGTCACACCCGCTAAACGCGCGTGCGAGAATGGTGTAGGTTTTTATTCCATTTTGTTGACCTTGTGATAAATTAGGAGGACACGCTTTCGTCTTCAAAGACCCTATTTTGTAATTTATGAAAATTATAGGCTGGTCATGTCCTATAATGGCAGTTAGGACCGGCTATGTCTTGAATAACAGTAGTTGCTAGTAATTGCTGAGCTACAGCTGTCTGAACAATTAGCATACCTGCCACTAGACTGTATCAGTAGGACGTTATTGTTTTTAAGTATTGTAAATTGTATGATTATCAATGGTTTCTTGTTTTCTGTATAACCTAAAAAAGCCTTTATTACCATAAACCACAGTACTTGCAGAAGCCTGAAACAGTGTGGTACTTTTGTTATTCTTCACAGAATTTTGAGGACCCTGGTGTTCATCCTCAATGTATTACGGTTCGATTCACTACCTAAAATGACTTGTAACGTGAGTGTGTAATATATAAAAAAAAGTGTAATAAATTTGTGCTATTGAATAAAGTGTAATTTTAGACTTTTTATTCATTAAACCTATCGTCACTCGCGGTTTGCAGATTGTGTCATTCGATTCAGCATAAATAAAAACATGAAGTGATACCTCACTCTATCTAGTTAAAAGAAGTAGATTCATCATATTGTTGTCATCTATTTGTTAATTTTTGATTTATTTTACCCGTACTATTTAGCAATTTACATTGGATACGTATCTCCAAGAGTAAAACATTCGATCGCATTTCAAACATTTTCGGACATCTTGTATTTGATATCGTATTATTCGTATGAAAAGATTTAACAATTAAGCTTTTTTTAATAGCATCCACTAAGACATTCTACAATGAAACCTTTGATAAGATCTACCCGAGAAATTCGATCAAAGCTGCTACAACATTATTTTATTTGAAGCTTGAAAAGTTTAAACAAAACAGGCTATGCAATGCAGGCTGTCCGACTGCAGAAAAGAACAGTTCCTCAATGACACCTATAAGTGTGAAAATGTAACTCTGATATCTTCATATCTCCCCTACCCCGCCGCTCCCTACCAAAAAGATAAATAATAATAATAATAATAATAATAATTATAATAATAATAATAATAATAATAATTAATATACAATTTACTTCAGCCAATTCTCATTTTTCGGTTATTGGGAAATTAACAGACATGGTTTTCATAAGAAATGAAATAACATTTCTTCCGGGATTTTTAAAGATGGAACATATGTCGTTAACAAAATATCTTTGTTAACGACATTTTTTTTAGAAATAAAGTTTTAACATTATTCATTATTTTTCACACTGTATCTCGAATAAAATAAATCGCGGTTTTTGCTAAGAAAATGCTTAAGAGATGAAGAATGTCATCAACAGTTTTGAGGAAAAATTAATATTGATTTTGAATTTTTTGGAATAAAACTGTGTTAGAGTCACATTCCCTGTCAAAAAAGTTATCTGAGACCAAGGAATAAAATTAATGATTTGATTTTTTTTCTTTTTTGCTTTAGGGACAACTTTTCAGTTTAAAAAATTATATTGACTTTTAAACATTTCAACGGATCATTTTATCTTTATCTATCCGATTAAAAGAGTAGTCATTACAAGAAGAATTAGAGAAAAATATATAAAATATCAACTTTATAAAAGATATTGAAACGAAAAATGAAAGAATGTACGAAGAGAAATTACATTTTGGATTTTATAAGAAGTGGAATTTATAAAGAAATTGTTTAATTTTAAGACGTCATTTTAAATATTGTGAAGTAAGATGTTTTAAGGCGTTAGTGATTTCACTTTATATAACTTTTATTTTCAGTAAATAAATAAATAAATGATATAAGGATTTGACGATGTATTTTTATACGCCACCGTCCTTTGATCTAATACAAAGCTCCCAAACTTCCGGTTTATTTTCAAATTAAATAAACATTCTTTGAATCAATAAAATTTATTTTTTAAAAAATCATGTCTGATTTCTAGGCAGCACTTATGTTATTTCATTTATTAAGCAAAGTTCCTGGTTTAAAAAAAAAAAAAAATGTTTATGTGACTTTAAAAAACAACAACAAGAACTAAGTGTTCAAATTTGTGCTGCTAGTACGCAAAAAAGCATTGAACTGTAATTGAAGTACGAAAAAGTTTGAAATTTAATGAACAGATTGCATAATAAAAGTATAAGGTGTTTCTTCTTATCATTTTAACCAAAACCCAATTCCTAAACAATTAATTTTCAAGTTGTAATTGTAATTGCTTTTCAAATGTGTTTTTCACCATAATAATATACATTTACTTTTTAAAGAGTTATAATATTTACATTTTTATATGGCTCCGGGGTCATAGTAAAAGCTACATTTAGAAAAACAATTTCCATAGTTTAGATAGTAAAAATAAGAAACAAAATTCCATTTTGTACGAATTTCTAAAATTTTCTGTCATTAAGAACGCGTCCTTATGCTATCAAGGGGTTTCAGCATTCTTGTATTTTCAAAATTTTAATTTTTTGATATGTTAAACTTTTTTCTCAAGATTTTGATATAAATGTTTCTTTGAAATTCGTATAAGAAAAGAAGTTACGCCAGGGCTTTAGAATTACACAAATGCAGAGCTGAAACGGCGTTTCCTAAACTTTGAATTCATTTTTCTCAAAATGACATTTTTGGGCATAACGCACAGGATATCTCAAAAGTATCTCAATATTTTTTCATTAAATATTCAAAAGATATGTTCCATGCTAATCTGCATAATCTGTACCTAAAATTCTCTTTTTATTGTTAAACAAATATTTTTTTAGACAATTATACCCTTCAAAACTTCAAAATTTTGTATTAGATAAATGCAGCTTTGGATTAAAAATATAAAAATGCTTTGAATATGAATTTATTTAGGTTCACGGTAATTATTCCAAATGAAGTAAAATTAGGCACCAAAATTTTTATTCCAGATGCGAAATTTATTTTATAATCCTGAGCGTGAGTATCTCGCCATTTTTTTTGCTTGGCAAATGTATAACTGTTTGCAGCCCCCTATAAATAATACTTCTGCATCTTGTCATTTTTTAAATATATAAAATGAGTGAACATACTTATATGTTTCATGTCTCTAAAAATTTTGCTTTAAAATAATATACATTTTAAGGTATTAAACGTAGAACATGGTAATTTTGTTTTTATTTTTTAAAGTTCTGTGATTCCTGAATTCCATAAAACGCTGACAATTTAAAAAATGCAAAGTACCAAAACTAATTAAGTTTTGATATCAGAAATATGAATTTAAAAATGTTCTGTTTGTTAGAACACGGAGAAAGCTTTTCCTAAATATAAATCATAGGATCAAGGACCATTGAAAAAACTAAATATGTAACTTAAAAAAACTAGTTTCATGTAAGTTGAGGAAGAACGAACGAATATGAAAGGGTTCTGCAACTGGAACTACTGGTCCAGGAAAAACACAATTAGGAATTAGTTATTGGTCAATATTAAGAAATTACATCATGTTCACATATACGTGTATATAATAAGTATTTTTAATAAAATACATTCATTTTTATAACTTTAGAGATTTCCTTACTGACCAGTCACTTTCTGATGACATTAATCCACTGTCCATTGGAACTAACTGCTGAAATAAATAAAATAAAATAAATAAAATTATTGATACCCACTTTACAAAATTAAATTAAAGTTTCAATTAAAATATTAATTGCTACAAAATGTTATCTCAAATTACACAATCTCGTATTATAATTATTAATTGCACTTTTAAATTAAAATACTTTTCATTGATTTTATGCATTCCCTTTGCTAAACGCTGGTGTATAATAACAAAAAGTATGAGATCTCACTAGAAGATAAATTTCAGTTTCTGAAACATTTTGTCGATATAGAAGCTACAAAAACATCTTGATATAGTGGCTGCATGAAAAATGATCAATGGCTAATAAACATAACATCGTCTTTTTTAAACTTCGAAAAATTTCACAAATCCAATACTTTCTTCTTTTAAGATAGACGAAAGTAAAAGTATGCTATCTCACTAAAAGATAAAATTCATGCTTCATTAATTCATAAAACTATGTGCATATGTTATGTCGATATAGAAGCTACAAAAACACCTTATAGTGATCGCATGAAAAGGTGATGTGATCAGTCATGAATAAACATAACATCGTCTTTTTCAAAATTTATTTTGTAAATAATAAAATACAAAGTTTTAGAATTTGAATAATTCAAAATGAAATATAAAATATCAGACATTACAACAATTAAAATGATAATAGTTGAAAAAAAAATGTCATTAGTGCCATTTATTTTATAGAAACAATTTAACAGTATTTCTTCCATGTTAACGCCTCGCCTTTCTCTTTATCACCAAAGCGAGAAGGAAAGATGGTTTTGATAAGATGGAGATTAATCTCTTTGTCCTTCGGAACAACTATTCCGATGAGTGTTACGGAATTTTGTTTCAAAACGTGTTTCCGGAACTCTGGATAAGGTTTTAAGCTCGTACCGTTTGGAAAATTATGTAGTTTATTTAATGATGGGATAGAAAAATATGTAAAATATGCTGAAGTGAAAGCGGCAAGTGGTACATAAAAATAAGTAGTGTTCATCCGAGTTAAAGTAAATTAAGGTAAATTTTGTAATTATAAAGTGTATTTATAAATATATAGAATAAAACCTTTAGTTAATTAATTTTGAAAAACTTCAAAACACAAGGAATAATTTCGTAAACTTTTCTTTCAATTATATATTATCTTTTAAATTCTGTAGTCTTTTACAATGAAAAAATAATTTCTCTAGCATGTACTACTAATCCATTTAGAGACGCTTTATTGTAAAACAATTGAATAATAGCTGATTCTTTTAATGAAATAATAAAGAAAACAGTTATTGTCATAGCTAGGGATCACAAGTAGTGCTCTACAATTAGCGAAACTACAATTGCTACTTTTTAAAGTATTTTTGTAGTGTAGTGCGCCACAGTTTGATCAATGTAGTGTAGGGAGTAGAGATACTAAAAAAGAAAAAAAAAACAGTAGTTTGTAACGGGAACATACTCTAGTTTTAATGCTACTTTAGGAAACATAAAATGTGCCGTTCTACAAATCACAAGGCCGCAACTTGCTTCTTTGTATGAAATTTATTCTGCTCAACAATTTGCGCATCTCAGCTGCAGTGTATAGCAACGCATCGCATGAAGTCATTTATTTGTCACATTGACACTTGTATCTAAAATTAACTGCTAACTCCCAAATAAAGTAATTTTCTTGCTAGCAACACCTGTCTACTTACTCGTTATTAGCTCTTTATGTTTTAATGCCGGGATTCTTAGTATTAGGTATCCTTAGTATTTATCTTAGTATAGGAATTGCTTTAATGGTACATTTATGTATCGTTTTGCACTTAGAGTAGTTTCTCGGTAATTTTCTAGAGTATGAAATTAGACAACAGAGTATAATTAACTCTCAACAGAACTCAATACAATTAATTTATTAAGAGTGTATTGGAAAGTTAAATAAACAAATCTATAGGTAAATACATGTCACTGGTACAGTCGTGGGGAAAAAAAAGTAAACACCCCTACTAACTCCTTAACAAATCATCATAGAAGAAAGTGACTGGTACCGAACGATAGGAAATAAAGTCTACTTTTAAATGATGTATATAAAATTTTCTTAGGGGTCATCTACATATTAAAACGAATCCAAACTTCATTTTTTTTCCAATGGCAATACCCAATTTTAACGAGATATTTCAAATCTTCGGTTCAAACTATGCCTAGACACCAAATTTCAAGTCATTTGAATGATAAGTTTTTGAATTATAAACATTCAAAATTGAGTACTTCTAATGTTAAATTATATTTTCATATTTTTATTTATATCTCCCGAAATTATGCTCCTAATGTGCTATTTTTTTTTTTTTTTGTGGTAATAATACTAATATACCCAAACATAAATAAGCTGAATTTGCAATTTTTATAATTTTATGATATAAATTATGAATTATGAAATTAATATTCGAAAAAATTATGAATTGCAACCTACAATTTTTTTTATGGATTTAGATTTATTAAGTCCTGCTTTATGGAAATTCAAAAATTTCACATTTTTCTTCCAAGTAGTTTTCAAATTATGCTTAAAAAACGGCAAAATGATGGTTTAAGGGGCCATCTATGATGGAAGTGAGTAGACATTTTGAAATTTATTCTGCCGTACTGTAATCTAACACGCTTCATTGACTCCTTGAGTGGCGCTTAAGGTGCCTTGATCAAGGAAGCGGCTCTCTCGGTTAACAATCCAGTACGGAACTTCAATTTGGATACAGCCCTTAAAATACGCTCGTTTTAAAACAATTAATTTCTCGGAAACATATGGTACGAATTGCATAAAAATTCGTTTTTAGGCTAATTGAAGGGTGTAGAGTTCATTTATGCTGTCAGAATTGGTTACTGCTATTGAAAAAAACAAAGTTATGGTTTGTTTTAATATGTAGGTGGCCCCCTAAGCAAATTTTATATACATCATTTAAAAGTAGACTTTATTTCCAATCGTTCGGTACCAGTAACTTTCTTCTACGATAATTTGTTGAGGAGTTAGTAGGGGGTGTTTACTTTTTTTTTCCACGACTGTACATTCATAGCCCAATGCAATAACTACTGTAAGAATAGTAAGAAAAAAAGTATGCAGTGTATGACTGTACATAAATGTGAACGTTCAACTCTAGATCCTCATTATAGCCGTCGTTCACATATGTAGCCCTGTTTTGGTGCCTCTAGCTGTAGCCAGCTGTAGTTTCGTCGCATTTTTACTTCATTTTCATTTCATTTTTTCATTTAGTTATTTTCCCGTTTCTACATTCCAGTCAGGACACTGGTGTCCCAGCCCGTCCCCCCCCCCCCCCCGAGAATTTTTTTTTTTTTTTTTTTTTTTTTTTTTTGCGCCATGCATATTTTATCCCATAATTGTGTCACCATCCGAGTGCATAACTTGAAAGTTAAATCTTGGACTCCTCTCTCCGGGCCAACACCCTGATATTTTTATTGGGGCCATAGTGCCCTGTTTTAAGCATTTATCCCCATTTTTTGCCCATTTCTTTTAAAATTTTAATCTAATGATGAATTCATGCCCTATACTTAATTTCGATTAATTGAAGATCTAAAGTGCTAAGTATTCGGACCTTTATTAACATGTTTTCATCTTACAACCTTGCTCTCAACTATTAATTGACAACTTTTGGGCCCCCTATTATAGTTTCTTAAAAATGTTCGATTTACTAGCTTTTTTTCTAACCGCTTCTTAGGTCCTCTAGATACTAAATGAACGTCAAAAAATATCTTAGACTTTAGATACCACCAATTTTGTACATTAATTGCTTTCTTGGGCCCTCGGTGCAGCTTCTATAAAAATTATCCTCTTTTCTTGCAATTTTCTTTAACATAGGAATAGCTTCCTCCGGCTACGTTATAAATTACAAAACATTTCATTACACTCCATTTAAGACCCTGGCCCTGGGGCCCGGTACACGTCCCCTTGAAGATATTGTGCCCTATATTGTTAATAAATTGAACCTTTTAATCCGATGTTCATTTTCGGAGCCATTTTTCCATTTAGTCATTCCCCCATTTCTACATTCCAGTTAAGAACCTGTCCATCTAGGACCCGGTCCTGGCCCCTTGAACTTTTTTTACGCCATGCATTTTTCACCTCCTAATTATACCACTCTCTCAGTACATATTTTTAATGCTTAGTTTTGTACTTCTCTCCCCGCACAACACCCTCAGATTTTTATTGCGGTCCTAGGTCCCTTTCTAAGCATTCCCCCCCCATTTTTTGCGCATGTCTTTAAAATTTTATTATAATAATTGAGTCATACCCTATGCTTAATTTCGACTAATTGAAGATCTAAAACTCTAAGTACTAGTAAAACTTAGTTGTATAAGCATCACCTACAGTAATAACCTCTACATTCATCCTTGCGTTTTAAACAAACTATTCTATATTCACTAATAGTTTAGATACATTTTCTAATTTGAATTTTTTATCATCTAGTCTGTATAACATTTGAACTAGATTACCGTACTCCTCAGGTAAATGACGGATTAACAGAAAATATACTAACAGTTCTGGCATATCAAATCCTGCATCTTTAATTTGAACCTTTTTTCATCAATTTTTTTTACTATATAAACCGAAGATTTGTTCTTGCGAGTTTATCTTCGATCAATCAATACGCCTTTTACGTCGAGTTTCCACGCAGGATAGTTATAATCCAATAGTTTCGGGAAAGAACAAGTTAATTCTTGAACCTGTGCCATTATACTTTCAAAACAGTATCTATTTCAACTAAAACACACCACATTACATCTATATGGCCCAGTGCCGAAACTAAGGAAGTGGGGGGGGGGGGGAGAAGTTGCATGTGCCCCGGGCGCCAAAACGAATGGTCGCCAAATAAAGATTTTTGTTTGTCGATTTTTCTCACGTCTATGTTTAGCACGGTATTGTTAAAATCGTCCTATCTGGGGTATGCCAAAGCATAGAAGAATCTAAGGATGACATTGCATAAGGATCCTGTATAAAGCGGATTTTTTTCCGTTTTCAAGATTTTAATGAATCAATATTTGACAAAGCAGATTGCGCAGTTCAGTATTACATATTTTATGATTACATATTTTAAATTTTAATATAAGTCAGCAATTAGAAATTTAGTAAAAATCTCTTTGTAAATATACTTCGAGGAGGAAGGGGGGGGGGGGGGGGCGCCAAAATCCATGTTTGTCCCTGCTGCAAAAAAGGCTAGTTTCGGCCCTAATTTGACCTTTAAATAGCATGACATAGCTCTTTAACCATGATAGAAATTGAGCAGATTTTTTTAAAAACGCAGGGTTTAAGGTCTTTGGTGTGGTGTCAAGTATAAAGTACATTGATGAAACAGTTTAATTTGAAATAACAGTTCCATTTAATAATACAGATTGAATGTTAAATTTAAATAATAAAGAAATATACATGTACTTCCAGCATCTGATGGAAACTTGGTTGTTATCACATGTTACTAACATAACTAAAATATAATTTCTACAAAGAGTAAGCTTAAACTAGTCGGTTTATTCCTCCTTCCATCACCATCCATGGAGTTCTTTCACATTTTAATTTTTTACCAGGTTGTCTCTCAGCTTTAAATAAAACCTTCTAAAATATTCGAAAACTTCCGCTTTATCCTTAATTATATAAACTTCACTCCTTCTAGAATAATCATCAATTATTGACAAAAAGTATTTCCCCCCTCCTAACGAGTTAACCGGGCTAGGACTACAAAAATCCATATACACTCTATCGAGAATTTGCCTAGAAAGGCGTTTATACAAATAATTTCTTTTAAACTATTTTCTGTTATATTTTGCAATTAATTCTATTAGATTTTTTTTATTGGGGTATAATAATACACGCCAATTTTAAAAGGTAACTTAACATAACTTTTAGGCAAATCATTATATTTTAGTTAGGTTAGTAACACGTGATAATAACCAACTTTCTACCAAGTGCTGGAGATACATGTATATGTCTTTATTATTTAAGTTTAACATTCAAGCTGTATGATTAAATGGAACTGTTTTTTCAAATTAACCTTTAACTGATGTCACAGAAATTGTCACAGAACTAGTTTGAAGTTGTCTGTGAGACCGCTTCATGGAAAGATGAATAAAAAGGCACGATTAACTCATAGGATGGCGTTCTTGTACTAAACTTTTTGTACAGGGCTGTTATAATTAAAATTCACCTATTCAAAAGTCTCTGGTGATAGTACTAAAGTTCCAAATGGAACAAAATTTCGATAGTGTTTGTAGTTAAACAGAAAATTGCAAGTTAAACTATAAATATTAAAAAAAGCTGCGGTCTGATAGACCGGTAACATCAGTTAAAGGTTAAACTGTTTCATCTATGTGCTTTATACTTGACACCACACCAAAGATCTTAAACCCTTGCGTTTTTAAAACTCTGCTTAATTTCTATCAAATATTAATCTTCTTTTTCGGCATCCACTTACGTTTACTTATTACACCTGTGAATTAAAAATCATATTACTGTTAAAAGTAAGTGCTTAACTTTAGATTGGAGAGATTTCATCGGTAAATTAAATATCGCGTTAATGTTAACCTTTAACAGATGTTACCAGTCTCACAGACCGCTGTTTTTTTTTTTTTTCAATTTTTATAGTTTAACTTGTAACTTTCAGTTTAACTACAAACACTACCGAAATTTTATTTCCTTTTTGAACTTTAGTAATATCACTTGAGGCTTTTGAATAGGTGAATTTTAATTATGACGTTCATGAATTTAATTATGATTACCTGTACAAAAAGTTTAGTACAAAAACACCATCCTTTGAGTTAAACGCGCATTAACCCGTAACTGGAGACATGAATTTTCTTACGTGTTCGGAGATGTAATGTTATTTTCCTTTTTTGTCTTTTGTAAACAGCATTGGAATTTTTTTAGAAACGCAATATATTCTGGAAATCATGTAATGATAAAAGAACTAATTGTCGGTACTGGGGAATGATTTTATTCAAGGAAAAAAAACACATGATTATCAGAGCCAAAGAACAACGCGGAGTCATTCTGACTCCCGTCTCCAGTTACGGGTTAAATTCATCTTTCGATGTAGCGGTCTCACAGACCGCTTCACAGTAGTTATGTGACAGTTTCTTTCACATCAGTTAAAGGTTAAACGCAATTTGTTAAATTTACAGGGGTGGGACACCTTCTACCACTTCGGTTCAAGATCATTCCTCGGTTTCCATGATCCCGATTACAGCGGGAATTGGTTCATTCAACTTAGATTATGATTCAACTACTTTCTGTAATATGAAAATTTATCTTAGATTTCAGTTACCAACATTTACGACTATTAATGGTGCCTTTTTTTCCGGGTTCTATTAGACCGATTTCAAAGGGAAATTTTCCATTCAACTTAGATTACGAATCAGCTATTTTCTGCAAAATGAAAGTTTATATTAGACTTCTGTTACCACCATTTTCGAACATTAGCGACGCATTCTTTTATCATATCCTTGTTTCTATGGGCTGGATTTCAACGGAAATTGGTTCATTCAACTTAGCGTACTATAGTTTTACATGTTTTTAGTTCCACCTTCCACCGCCAGGGGCTGCATTCTTATCTCCGGTTCAAACTTGTTTAACTTGTTATTAGAATGACTCCGGCGCATGAGAAGCACAACCGGTGTACGCTGACTTAGGCAGCTGGCAGCCAGATTACAGGTTCGTTCTGAAAGAAGTTTGTTGGGAGCACACTAGACTCTGCCAAAGGCCCCGGAAACTAAGTTCATTTGAAACACTGTATGCTGCCTAAGGATGTGAGACTCCAAAACTAGGTTCATTTGAAAGATTTTCCGAAGGTATAGATCATACAAATTTGAGTTTCGTTTAATGTTATTATAACGGCACCGGGCAACTTTGGGCTGGTCAGCTAGTATATAAATAAATTCAAACATTCTCAAACTAAAAAAGAGGGTGGGAGAGGTTACTTGCTGATGGAAAAGTTGCCTGAAAAATATAATTTGGAAATAAATGAAAGTGTTAAAAGAATTGTGAATTAAAAGACAAATAAGGAAAGGTTCACAGTGATTGTATGCTATTTAGATCCAGTGCAACTTCTGTCATTATATTTTAAACATATCTTGTTTTATTTTTATTATAGAAATAATGAAAAGTTATTGTTATTACTAAGTGCTCATAGTCATATTTTCTACTGAAGGTACAATTGGAGATTCTGAAGATATAATTTGAAGATCGATGGCATATTCATTTCTAGATTTCGGTATGCACCCAGTATTTAGCTGATTTCTCACCAAAACCGAATTAAAAACTTTTTTTTTTTAGGTGCTGCTGTGAAGAAGTCAGAAGAAAGCCATAGACTTTTAGCAAACTTTTACATACTCCAGGGAGAGAAAATATCTTTAAAACATAATTTAAAAAACTATAAACATAAAATTAATTATGGAAGATAATATCTCTCAAAATTTTATGTACATATTTCTTATTGTGTGTTTTGTTTTAATAAAAAAATAATTTATCCCTGCCTTTAAAATTTAACTTCTTTTCATTAAGGTTTTTTTTAATTTAAACATACACATGGTTATATATATATATATATATATATATATATATAAGAATTTTGAAAATGTATAGCTGATTAGAAAATTAACCATTCGGCCCTGGCGGTCACATATGTGTTCCTTACTTTTAAAATGCTTTAAATATGAAATGATCATGTCATGCTGCAAGACCTAATGGCCACATATGTTTGTATTTGATAAAATGTATAATTTTAAAGTAATCAAAATAAAATAAATTAATATGTATTTTACTACTCAAAACTGCTGCCTGACAAAAGCTTTAATTTTTTTGGACTTTAATAAAAAAGTCAGGGCCGAAAGGGTTAACAATATTTTTTTTATGATTGCGGAGTATGTGTTTTCTCTTAACAAGGATAGTGTTGCCCTATTAAAATAAAAAAAAAAGTTTATTTGAACACGAGACTGAACAGAGGTTTTAGAAGCCTTTTTTCCACAGAATAATTTGAACAAGCTTTCAATATCAACAAAGCGATTAACATATTTCCAAGCCATAAAAGATTGCTTTTAATACACCTATAAATAAGCATGTATATATTTCTATATATATTATAAAAATTTCGAATTTTACAAGAAAACTTATTTAAAGTTTGTTAAAAAAACAATAGACATGTATATTAAACTTCTTCACTTTCTAAAGTTAGCCATATTTTATAAATTTTCATTTTATAAATTCAAATAGTGTAAAATAAAATTTTGTGTGCAATTTAAGGATCATGTGCAGTAGATTTTAGCATGAAAAAAATATGATCCGGATAGATTAAGACAAAAATAGAAAGATCATGTATTATACTTATATTATTTAGTCCGATATCAGAAATTTCTACAAAAAAAGGTGTAAAAGAATTAGGTGTTAATCCTTACATTTCTCTTTTCAGAAATTTTAAATTTCAAGATAAAAAAACTTTAATTTTGAGATTTTTTTGTGAACTTGAAAATATATTTTGTGTAACAATATTTTTGTACATACAGGATTTGATTTTATTTGTACTAAAGACCGTGTATGCATAAAAATAAAACCATGAGTAAAGGATATTTGGGGTAAAAAAAATGGTCGCATGTGTTTGGACCCAGACTGGAAAATGGTTAAATTAGATTTGTAGTACACCAAATAAAGTACTAGTCTCCCCTCTTCTTGTATACAAGTAAATTGGTCATCCATGATTTTTTAATTAAATTTTATGCAAATAAGTAGTTTTCTTGTGTACATTGTTTTTCGTTATATTTGAATCTAGTGCACGGAGTACTGAGTTTCAGGGTTTGTCATTAAAGATTAGCAATTGAATATTTGTTGCTTTCATATTGGGCAAATCATCAGTGTTATATATATTTTTAACACAACTTCTGCCGGTGTCAAATGACACCGGTAGAAGTAGTGTCAATAAAGTTTGCTGTACATTCAATTAAAATTCATTTTACTATGCGAAAAATTCTCAAGTGAAAAAACTTACAGGGAGAGAAATATAATACAAATTCAGAAATAAAAGTTATGGTTTTAAACTGAGCTGAAATAAGTAATTTGTGAATTTTATTTAAATCATTTTTATTACGGAAAATATTCGTTACCACCCAGTAATTTACTCTATAAAGTGACTTCTGTAAGATGACTTCTCAAATACAATCAACTAAAGGCAAGCACATTTAAATAAAACAATGTACGCGTCAGAGATCTAAAGCATCATCTTCTCCCACAGCATATCATTTTTCAGGATATTTAAAATCATTTATAACCGAGAGATACATAAGTAAAAGGTGTCTGTAATGAAGTATTATTTGCACAAGTAAAAAACAAAAGATTTCATAACAAAAAAATAATTTTTATTAATTGATAACTTGTTTCAATCAGTTGAAAGTAAAATTAAGAAAATGACAAGTTAAAAAAATGCAACAAATTAATGTGCAAGCAAAGGGAAAAAAATCCAAATAATAATAGAAGAAAATGAAATGCCCATTCTACTGGAAATTGTCTATTGAAAAAAATTAGTTTTGAGAGTTATCTTCATGCTGAAATTATAGCAAACTTCAAACATTTCCATTTGTACACATAACTTTGATATTCTGTTTGGCTTTTGCACATTTGAAGCTTCTAGAAGTCTATTTCTATTAAAAATTCATAGGTTAAAATTATTTTGTTTTTCGAAAATGAATTAAAAAATTTTTTTTTTATAAAGAACTATAAAACATAACCAATATTTTTTAAACAGAAATTGATTTCTAGTTGTTTTAAATGTGCGAATCCAAAATTAAAGCTTATTCCAGCGAGTACTTTATGAATTACGCTATGGTCACTATGGAAAAAACTATGGTCATTGCAATCTGTTTTGCATAAATTGCAGATTAATTTAACATTAAGAGTTCCAAACTTTAAATTTCATAATTCTTAAACTATTTGATAAGTGACTTATTATATTCTAAAATAAATTTACCATAAAAGCCAAATATAATGTCAAAATTAGGTTATATTGAAATGTTTAAAGTTTGGTGCAATTTATGAATGAAGATAACCCCGTAAGCTTATTATTTTTTATCTTTAAGTGAAAGAAGACAATTTTCAGTGAAATGGCTATTTCTGTTTATTTTTTTTTTGGTGGGTGGGGGGTGGGGGGGGGGTGGAGGGATGTATAGTGATTGAAAAATGTATGGGGTGTTTATTTTCTTTTGGTTGTACAGCAATAGAAATTCTTTCCAGCGCTAATGAAACGTGAGTGTCGTTCATGCATTTAATATGCATGCAACATACCATATACTTGTGCTATACATAGGTGTGGGTTTTAAAGTATCCAGGACAATTGAAAATGTTGTGTTCGCTTTATAATACTTTATACTGAAAAATTTTTGTGTATGATCTAAATACTTAGAAACCGGAGCAATCATCTTCCACACACACTTTGCTATTGGCTACACCTGTGCACAGTTTGGCTCTGATAAGTTGGCATCTCATCTTTATACAATTCTCTTTGTTGTATATATGAGCATATTTTTTCGCATAATGAAAAGAGCTATTTCAAGGTGAGAAGTTAATTTGTTTGAGTAAGATTTGTTTTTCATTTATAGGACAATTTTACATTCCTCACAAAACATTTCTTTTGCTTTTAGGAGAGCAGGGACATATCAACAGATGAAAAGATTTGTTTGAACACTATTTTGGTTTCCTTTTATTTCTCTTAAATATATTAAGATTTTTTGAGGATATATATAATCATTCAGGATTACAAATAAAAGAAAAATATGTTTTGTACTTTATGAACATAAAATCTATTTTAATGGTGTACTTTTCATTATACTTGGACATTATTTCGATTTCCTTTTATCTCTCTTGAATATTATATATTCTTTTGGATGCAGATACACATATTCAGAATTGCAGATAAATAGGAAACAAGGGTTGATATTTTAAGCATTTTGATACCGTAAAACATCATATCTTATTATAAGGGTATACTTGTACACTTTTTAAGGAAAATTGTTTAACATATCACCTTAAAATTGTTCATCCTTGTTTAAGTTACTTATAATCTTAAAATGCCTTTTAGCATAATTATATTGTTTGAAAAAGAAATTTAAATATAAAAAAACACTGATATTTCATCTATAAAATTCGTGTTTTCTAAAAATATAAATAATTGATTAATCTTAGTATAACTATACTAGTAACAAAAATATATATATATATAATTTCAAGGTGATAATACGCTAATAAATTGTACAATTGTAATACAAATCATACGAATGTTTTACGATCTCAAAATACTTAAAATATTAACTCTTGTTTCCCATTTATCTGTAATTCTGAACGTGCGTATATGCATTAAAAAATATTTAATATTTAAGAGAGGTAAAATGAAATCAAAACAGTATCAAAAAGCGACTATTTTCATCTGTCATTGTTTCTAATCCCTATAAGAAAAGTTTCTCTACGATACAGAATGTTTTTCTGATTAAAAAAATACATTTCCATAAATAAAAGAAAAAGTTTCTGTGCTACACGGGAATTTTTACTTTTTTCAAGATTGGTTTATTGACTGATTCGGAAAAGTTTCCGTTTTAACATGGAATACTTTTTATCCATTCTACAATTCTACCAAAACATTTCTTTGTGTGAACGGAAAGTTTTCCTTATTTTGTCGGAATACGTTCTATTATTACAGATGAGTTTATTTATTTATTTGGAAAACTTTCCTTTATAAAAGGGATAGTTTTCTAACTCTACAGAAACTTTTCTTTCTACATAAGGAAAAATTTCCGTAAGAAACCGGAATTTATTCTGTATTTAAAGATTAATTTCTGAATCCAATAGGAAAAGTTTCCTGGCAGATAGAGGAAACTTTCTATTTTTTTTCGGATTTTATTTCGAGCTGTTTCGGAAAATTTTCCGAACAATCTAATTTAGAAGTACACTATCCATTAACCCTTAGTGAGAATTTTAGCAACGAAATTAATTATTTATAAAAATATATGCTTCTTGATAGAAATCATAAAAGAGAACTTTTCTATGAAAAGGTAAATAAGGAAACGTTTTTAGAAGTTCTGAGATCATTGTAAAGTCAATGGGGAATAAGAATGGTTTTCAAAACGTCTCTATGCTCATTTAAATCTCATGTCTCGGAAAATGCATTTAAATCTCAAAATAGATATCTGTAATTGAAAATGTTTTCTTCTGGCAAATTTAATTCTACTAGTGAGAGAGAAAATGTAGGACAAAAATATAGATTTAATTTTAAGTAAGTTGCAAAACGGAGTTTGGTAAATTGTGAACTTTGGTAAGTTTAAAATAACGCGAAAAATATATAGATGAAAAAGAAAAGAAACAATTTTAGACTTATGTTTAAGAAAACATTGAGAAAAACCGAGGCTGGCTATTCTTTGCATATAAAAATTAGTATGATTGGATATTAAATTTTTGAAACGAATTCTAAGAAGGATTTTTTTTTTAACTGAAACAGGTTTCATCGTAAAAAGAAAAAAAAACTTTAATTTATAAATAAGAGATTAAGCTTTCAATTTATTATTTCTAAAAATGTGAAACCAAAATTGAGAAAATGAATTTACAAAAATGATAAAAAGATGATATATCTGAAAACGTAAACAATAAGAATCCACTAACAATAAGGTATCCGATTTTATCCTACTGTCTTTCATACTTTTTAAGCGTTAAAAATACATTATAGGAAAGAAGATCTACTTCCAGAAAAAATATATTTTATAAACATTTATCTTCGAGAAGAAAAAAGTGATTGAGGTTTCAAAAGAAGAAAATAGTTTATAAATTCGCCATTGTCTAGTGATATCGTTAAATCATATAATTAACTCCAGAAGTTGAAATTCTGTTATTAAATTAAATTAAGTGCTTTTAGCTTAAAAGAGGATTTACTCCAACGACTTAAAGAAAATATTTAAAAACATATTAAAAAATAATTGAATGTTTGAAGGGTTCTTAAAAATATTTTTAATTTTTAAAAGAAAAATTAAAACATTATTTATGCATTTGTTAACCAGTAAAATGCAAATAAGTTTAATTCTGAACAGAAAATGTTCTATTATAATAATTAGTATAACTGAAATTTCTGAAGTAAAATATTCTTAAACTACCAATTTCTTCTAAAATCATGTTCTAAGAGTCTGAAAAGTTAGACATGCTCATTATAAGACAAGCTTTTACTCCATAATTTTTACTCGCTTAAAAAAAGATGTAACAATTTGAGATAAAAGATTAAAATATCATTCTATCATTGTCATCCTAGATTATTAAAACAAAATTCATTGTTTTAGAAAAAATAAGGACGGAAGTATCTTTCCTAAACGTATTTTTCTTGAATAAATGCATTTCTTATTTTTATTTCTTATTTAAAACTTACATATGTAAGTAGGTATTCATACGAATTTATTCATTCAAATTGCGAATTTATTCATGCAGCATTGATACATGTTCTTTCCTATTCAGTAATTATGTTTGAGATTTATGATGTTCTCGTGTTAATTTTTCTCAAACCACGAATAACCTTTAAATATTAAAATAATCATATGAGTAATATTCGTATTATGTGTTTGGCATTATTTGTTATAACTAATGATGCTATCTATCTCTTAAAACAATCTAGAATAGCATCGATGTTTTAAGCGTTGGTGCACAAATAGGCAATAGTAGCTTTTTTATAATTATGCTGTATTCCAATGCATGTTGTAGGAAGAATGTGGACGTATATGAAAGTACTTAAAGTACTTGTGCAGTGTTAAAAATAAAGAAAAAATTTGTAATTCTACAGGTGTAAAGTTACAGAAATCTGCATGCTAACTAAACTTTCATCTGTGTATTGTGCAAAAAATATGTAAATCTGCAAAACTTGTTTTTGTAAAGCTACAGAAAGCTGTACACTGTAAAAAAATAATGCCAGTTTTCCGGTAGAAATCGGAAAAATAGTTGCCCTTATCGTACCGGAATAATTTCCAACCCAGCTCGAAATAAATCCATAAAATAGTAATAAAATCCGTAAAATACCGTTTTACTGACTATTTCCTTATTTTTACGGATCTTATTCCGAGCTGGGTCGGAAATTATTCCGGTACGATAAGGGCAACTATTTTTCCGATTCCTACTGAAAACTGGCAGAATTTTTTTTTTTTTTTTTACAGTGTAGCTTTACAAAAGAATCTACTAAAATTACAGCAATCTTTGTAAAATTTTATCTGTAACCCGGGTTGCAGCTACATAAAATGTTCTTGGCATCCCAGTTTCCTACAAAATTCTTAGTAACCTTACGGATTTTACGATTTACGGTGCAAAAGTGTATCTGTTACATGAATTTTTGTTGTTGCCGTTACATGAAAAGTTCTAAAAGTCCCTGTTTCCTAGAAAAATTTTAGTAACTTTAAAGATTTTTTTTTAAAGTGTGGAAGCATTTTACGATTTAAACTCCGCATGTATTCTTTTTATAACTATTCTCGCTATCAATCTCTCATGCAGGTCTTTATGATCTAGAGGGGTATCAATGGTTATGTTCTTGGTACTGAAATAAGCATTAGACATTTCTATCCAGTGTTTATTGGAACATTACCTGCGATTGATTTTGTAGGGCTGATTCATATAGTAGACCAGATTCTATGATCAATATGGTTATCTGCGTGAATTAGGTCCTCCAGAAGCTTTGAAAGCTCCAGCCAAGAGATCTCTGGTTCGAATACTGGCCCGGGCATGTTTCACCCAGCTGGAAAATTCCAACTCATATGATTTATTTACCAATTAGAACAATTATGTTAAAATTAATCTGTATATTTTTATAATCAACTTTTATTTCAATAAATCTCTGTAGCATGAATGTAGATTTAAGTGTAAGAATTGATTTTTACTGAAATCCACAACTACACTATTTAAAAAAATGTTTCTTAAGGGGGGGATATGAGTGAAATATTTTGAAAAAAATGTTTATTGTTTTACTGGCCTAAAAAGATTTTTGAACCTTTTTGAATATATTGGTATGACCGTTTTTTTCTGACCATTAGAAATAATCGTAGAAATTCAAGGGAATACACCGACTCTCGGACAACACACCTATTCACGTTAATTTTACGTTAACGTTTTATACTTATTTCTATTTTTAAATTCTACTTGAACCACTATATTTTAAAAATAAATTTTGTAGTATGCACAAGTTGTCAAAGTACAAGTAAAAGTCTTTCCTATAAAAAAAAGTAATGCTAACCGAATCAAATTCGTGTAAGAGATGCTGTGCCGCAAGTCACATGGGAAGAGACATAGAACCGACAACTGTTAACATATTACCTCATTAATTACATGAAACTAAATTTTATCCAGGTGTTTATATGTAATTTAATTCATGTGTTTGATAAAATTGTGCAAGAAATTCACACAAATTAGAAGTGTCTAATTTTTTTGCCTCTCCTGAAAAATCGTACTTTTCAGGTAAAATTCCTACCATCTAATTAAGTACTCGAACGATTTTTATAATTTTTTATGGTAGATCATATATAAGATCATATATGGCAGACAGTTTAAAAAAACTTAAATTAGTTTTTAAAAAATTCTGAAAATGGACATTACTCTAAAATGAAAAGTTTCATTCGCAGAAAAAAAACTACCTACCATAAATCTTGATCATAATCCAGTGAATATAGGTTTAAAATTTCATCAAAATCGGTCGGGTAGTTTCCGAGGAACCGTGTTTTAAGACTGGCATATTTGCCATAAGATTGCACCCAGTCTTGTCTTCTCTTAATCAAGCCTTTGTGTTTCTAAATGTTTTAAAAGGCACAATACAACTTCTTCATGGTTACTGATTCCATTCAAGCAATCCTTTATTGGTAGAAGCCTCTGAAACCAACAAATTTCCGAGATTTAAAAAAGCATTTCTGGAACACCTTTTTTTTTATGCTGCACTAATTTTCGGAAACATTTCCGAATGGTTTTTATAATGTTTTAAAAAGTTTTCTCCATCGGTTTTTCGGATGCTATTAATTCTAAATTAAACATTTTCAGCTGCCTAAACAAAATTTCTGCATGCAAAAGTAGTAAATTAATGCCACATGAAAGTGCTTGCTTGTGATTTAATGGCATCAGAAAACCGATATTTAAGATTAAGAAAACTGAAAAACATACTGTAACAACTTCTATGATATACTATAACATAATGTAACTACTTCTACCTTAACCACTGCTGTAAACTACTTCGATTAATATCGATAAATCACTTTCGTACTTTATATTATTCTTATAATATTAATCTTTATATAATATACTTGTTTCTTGTTATATTTTTTATTTTATTTTAATTTTAATTTTTTATATTTTAATGTGGTGAGAGTTCCGACTTTTTGCAAACCGGTATAACCTTAGGGAAATTGTTGTTCTCTTAAATCGCAGAAATGTTCCGATTAAATGAAATAACATTTTCTCTAAGATTATACTGGTGTGCAAAAAGTCGGAACTCTCATCCCTGATTTTAAAAATCCGAACTGATTTTTATATATTTTTCTTGCACTATCAAAGGAATATAACTATTTAAAATATATTTAGTTTTGTAAAATCAAAAACATCACATAATATTTGAACAAACTTAATAATAATGAAAAATTTCATAACAGGAGATTTTTTATTTTATTATCTAAAAGTTGGATTCTGAAATTAAATAATTCTACTCCATACTTTGAAAGACTTCTTTTTTTACGTGCTTAAAATAAATATCATCGATTTTCTTTATGAATTCAAGATATTTTGTAGATTTTACGATAAACATTTCTTATTTGAATACAAAACATGTATTCAACTCACATTTCATTTAGTCTTTCATTAACTGCCAAAAATAACCATTTCTCTGAGAACGTTGTTCACGTTACGGAAACATTTGAACTTAGAAAACTGATAACATTTTCTGAAAACCATAACCACAGTGTAAAAACAGAAACAAAACAAATATTCTTAACCTAGCTCTTATCTTTTTTAAGTTTTACGAAAAATATAATGCAAAGTGTGTTCTTAATTTCAACTTGAGTTCTTAGTCAAGCTTAAGAACAAATGTTCTTAATCTAGCTCTTATCTTTTTTAAGTTTTACGAAAAATATAATGCAACTTCTTCGGAGTTATCCATGATTCCAAAAAGCGGTCTTTTATATTTAGAAGCCTTTGAAAGCAACAAATTTCCCAAATTTAAAGAAATGTTTCTGAAACAATATTTTATTTTGCTCTTCATAATTTTCGGAAACGTTTTCGGGTAGTTTTTTCAGTGTATTAATCAGTTTTCTGAACCCGAAACATCCGGTTTTTTTTTTTTTTTTTTTTTTTTTTTAAGTTATCAATTCTAAAAAAACGCTTTCAGCAGCGTAAAGTACATGCAAGAGTAGCAAAATAGTTTATTGTGAACGTTATTGCGGTTAATTTTATTATTAAGGCTAATGCCGTTAATTTATCGTGTTTGTTGAACATAAAATGTCTACTTGTGAATTGATAACATCCGATAAACCGATATTTTGGGTTAAAAACTGATTAATCAACTGTAAAATCTACTCGAAAACGTTTCGGAAAACAACGAACAACGAACAACAACAACAACAAATCACATTTGTTTCACAATTCTTCTTTAAATATTAGAAATCTTTTAGTTTATACCGACAACGGAGCGCTTTTCTGAATAGTTGGTAATTCGGAAGAAGTTATATTATATTTTCGTAAACATTAAGAATGATAAGAGTTCGATTAAGAAACATTTGTCTTTATTTTCCTCTGAAAAAGAAAGAGCAATTTTTCTTAATCTAGAAAAATATAGTATAACCGCGAACGAAAATATACAATAACTTCTTCTGATTTACCCAAGATTTCGAAAATAGGTATGTATATTTAGAATCTTCAGAAAGCAATGTGTTGTCAAGATTTAGGCTAATGTCAGACGGACGTCTTTTTGCAAGCTTTTTTACTTACGTATTATCCCTTCACAATACTAGCGGCATTGTGTAGAGATAATACGCAAGTAAAAAAGCGTGCAAAAAAGTCCGTCTGACATTAGCCTTAAAAAAGTATTTACAGATTTTTTGATTACCTTGATAATATTAACATATATATAATACATTTGTTTATTATGATTAATATTATTAAAATTATATGTTATCTTATTTATTTTTACATTTTTAAATGTTCCTTTTTAGCTTTTAAGGAATCTTTAAAATTATTTTTCTTTCATTATCAAAAAAATATAACTATCTAAAATAATACTTCAACAAACTAAATATTAAAAAACTTTATAATCATGATATATTACTGGTTTTTTTTTATATGAAGATACTTAAATTAAAGAGTTTTGCTCTGTACTCTATAAAGCTTCTTCTGTACGTGCTTAAAATAAATAGTATGGATTTTTTTTTTTTTATGAATTCATTTCGTAGATATTACTAAAAACATTTCTTATTTGAATACAAAACATGCATTCAACTAAAAATTCATCGAGTTTCTTATTAACTGTCAAAAATAAACATATCTCTGACAGCATTATTAGCGTTTCAAAAACATATAAACTTAAAAAATGGATAATATTTTTTTGAAAATAACTAAATTTATTCTATAAAAGAATTTTTCATCATCGTGAATTCCTTTCCAAAAACCACTGAAAACGTTTCAAAATTCTCCTCCCAGAAGAAATACAAAGAGTGAAGATAAAACTTTGGGAAGCAATTTTGAACAATTACTCTTTAAAAGGAATTACAACATTGTTTAAATTATGAATGCTACGCGAATATGAGGACGAATTGCGAAAAGTTCCGTTTTATATTTACCAGTAAAAAAATTAAATTTGATTGGATATCTGATAATAATATTAGAAGTATTTTGAAAAAAAAAATCAGAGTATCATTTTCTTGATATTTAAAGCTCAAATACATAGACAAATAAATATACATACAAATCTGATTTTAGTTAAACTTTTTCAAGTTTTGCGTGACAGTACAAATAGAATAATATTGATTCTGTAGTTCGTTTTTCAGTTGAAAATGACTAGAGAAGTAATGAGAAGTATAATTAAATTGAATGCTATATTGAAATCTATACCTGTTAGAAGGTAAAATAAATACTTATATTTATTAATTAACAAAGCACTAAATAGGTGTAAAATAAATTTTAAAAGTAGTTTTGTCTAAAACACAATAATTTGGAAATTTGACCGCAAAATTGAGTAAACATTTCCAAAAAACACAGTGCTGAAAAAAACATTCATTTATAATGCTTTTTTGCACCTGAATTTATAAATTTTTCATTGTAAAATGAGTTTTTTTTTATTAGCACTGTTTCAAAAATATTATATGAAATGCTTTGAGTAATATGCACGGAACATATTAATATATT
This sequence comes from Maratus speciosus, assembly GCA_963932465.1. NCBI lineage: Eukaryota > Metazoa > Arthropoda > Arachnida > Araneae > Salticidae > Maratus > Maratus speciosus. The sequence continues at coordinate 438,146,419 of OZ010788.1, forward strand.
CATATATGGAGTTTTTTTTTTTTTTTTTTTTTTTTTTTTTTTTTTTTTAGAGGTGAAATGTAAAATCGATTTCAGTAACATTAACTAATATTCTTTATAATGTATGAAATGAAAAAAAGGATTAGTTTGATAAAATGTTATTTTACCTAATTCTTTAATGAAGTAAGATTTACAAAATATTTAAAACGACTACCTTAATACCTTTAGTTATGAAATTTATGTAATATTCATAGATCTATCTATCATTTCGCAAAATGGTGTAAAAAGATACTTTTTTGCGAATACCAACTATCTACTTCAGTCAGATTACTAAATATTAAGTCATAAATTCATTTGATAACGCAGACGATCACAATGGATTTCTTTCTGTATCGCATTGTAATATTTCGTTAGTTCATTAACGACTTAGTTTATGTATCGAAAACGTGTAACACCTATTACTATGAATATGATTTTCTGCTTTGTAAATTTTCTTTACATACTTATATCTGTATCTTATTATAAACTGTATATTAGTTATTTTAATGAAATGTTAAGTAGACAAATTAAATTTTGAGTGCACTATACACAATGCAGAAGACAGCCAAGCGTAAATTTTTTTAGTATATAAAGAGGGAAGTTTTCAAACAGTCAATAAACTTGAATAAATAGTGTTTTGACAATCCTTCGAATTGGAATACTTTTTTGAATAAAAATGTTGAAGACTTTGGTAAGTTTCTACATAATCCATTCAATAATTTCAGTTTATTTGATTTTTATAACTTTTTTTTTATTTACTGAGAACTTTTATTAACTTGGGTAGTAACAACGTTAGTTTCTTTTTAATTAGAATAGTGAGATTTAAATGTTCGACATTTTTAGAGAAAAAAAATAGAGAATCTAAAAATCACACTTGAAAATATTGTTATAATGGGGCTTGCCAGAATGTAAATCTCATTTTCCGGCGCTTAAGGTTGCTTTGAGATTCTAATCTTGGCATCCCTATATTTATATATAGCGCCAGATATAGTATGTCAGATCTGCATCTACTCTTTTCAAAATGAGATGGTTAATCATAAAGGACAATTTATTTTATAACAATTTTCATTGCTGAATCTAACAAACGTTTTAAGTGGAAAATAGGAAAAAATAAAATAATTAAAAAGAAACAAATTTAATGAATGGATAATCGATTAAAACTATTTATAATTAAATATGCTATGAAACAATGATTTGAAATCAAGAAAAATCCCTTATGAAGTAAACTGTATATAAAACTCACTTTCCCATTAGCAATGGGTTTATTTTATGACAAATCTTAATTTTATGAACGATAAATATTTCAATAAATATAGTAAAATAGAAATATGTTCATAATGCATGCGGAAGGAAATAATAATTTTCTGAAATACCATACAGCTAATTAATTACTACTCCAAAACATTATTTAAAATACTGCTTTTTATTTTGTCCAATTGCAAATGGTTATAGAAAATTTAAAACATAACGGCAAATCAAAAATAAGTCAAATCTAGTAGAGTAAATCCATTTTCTGTTACACGATAATACAAAACGCTATCTGTTATCAGAAATGTTATTACGAAAAGACAAAAACATCGTTTGTAAAAAATTATTGTACTAATATATATTGTGCGGTATATAATACTATCTTTTCATAGATTAAATTTATATCATTATTAATTATGCATTTTCCTGATATATTTCATTTTTTAAAACTAAGACCGTTTTGTTTGCTTAATAAATAAATGCACAATAAAATGTCCTTCTGTCCTGTGCAGGGAGGAACATGTAACTTCCTTATTTCTTGTTTTTAAGATTCCAGCTAACTTAACTCGGAAGCACGGAGCTAAATTGACAAGAAGAAGATTAAAGTAGATTAATTCGCCATTTTCTTCAATAGTGAATTTGAAAGCGATTTTCTTTGAGTTAGCCAACTATAGTCAAACATAAGATAAATCATAGCCTGGCCATAAATAAACTCTGTGCATGGATACAGCGATTTATTTCTGATTGTCAAATTTGGCGATATTTTGCTAAGTGTCGCTAAGTTTGGCGAGAATTCATTGCTAGCGTATATGAGAATATACATTTACACATATGATTAAAAAAAATGGTGCCATCAATGCAAGATCATTTGCGAGAGTACCACGTTCACTGAAACTCATGAATTAATCTCAGATTTTATTTTAAATCTTGTTTTAAAATATCAGCCACACTATAATTGGTACATCTGAGACAATTTTTGTATTTTTTTTTAGAGTTTGAAATCTTTAAGTAGCCGTTATTTTGAATAAAGAGGGCGGATAAAAGCTGTATAACGAACTCGTTCGAGACCTAAATAAGATTAATACACATGTTTATTTATTTCCAAATCAGATTATAAATAGGAGTGTTATCGCATGACAAAGATCACACACACACACACACACACACACACATATATAGCTCTATTATTTGTTTACGATACGTCTTTTAATGGTTCAACAATATTTCGCTGGTTATTTGTATCTTTTGTCTTTAATTGGTTATTTTATCAAAATTTGGTGGTTATACATATGTTTTATATGGATTAATCGTCCGCAATGTGCTTGTGAATTAGTGGTATTGTGCTTGATTTTGTATTACTATTTAAAGGTTCCATATTTATTTTGTATAATGTCAGAGTTATGAATTGAAGCTAAATTTATTAATTTATTAATTTAATTTTAGTAATTGGAAATAGATGATGATTTGTAATTATATAATGGTTATATATATATATATGTACAGTGAGCAAAAAAAGTATTTGCACGCAGACGATTTTTTGCATAAGTAATCATAGAAAGCAAATTTGATACTATTCTCTTACTTATTCATTTATTTAAATAAGAAGAAAATAAAAATAACTACCCTTAAACAGTGATATTATACATTTAAAAAAATAAATTAATATTTTCTAATACCAAAAAAGTATTTGCATAAGAAGCATTGACTGTTAAAAAAGGCATTAAATGTGAACATTATGCAAATGTTTAGCATATCAGTCCCGCAGTACATTAGCCCCGTACTTTAAAGTCACGTAATATATTAACTGGTGCAGGGATTCTGGGGAGTTTTTGTTCTAATGGCGCCGAAAACGTGTGAACTGTTTGTTGCTACCGGTGAGAAGATTATATTTCTTCACAATTCTGGATTAAGTTACCGAGGAATAGGTAAAAAATTAAATCTAAACTTTTCTAGTGTTCGTTATGTAATTAAGAAGAAAAAAGAAACTGGCTCGACAATCTAAATACCAGGCAAAAGAAAGGCATCATAAAAGAATCATCAAAAAACCCTTTTCTAAGTGCTCGAGAATTGACTGTTGGTGTCGCTTCAACGTCGGGAACAATAGTTACACCACAATCAATTAGACATATTCTTCATGATGCAAATATTCGAGGAAAAGGCCCTCGAAAAAAAACTATTTATTAGTGAAACAAATAGGGTGAAAAGACTTGAAAAGCTTATGTTAACAAACCACTAGAGTTTTGGAAATCTGTTATTTTTTCCGATGAAAGCAAGTTCCATATTTTTGGCTCAGATGGTAAGAAAACTGTATGGCGAAAGCCAAATACCTCGCTTCAAATTAAAAACTTGAAACCAACTGTAAAACATGGCGGTGGTCATGTAATGATTTGGGGATGCATGTCTTTTAACGGAGTTGGCGAAATTACCTTTATTGAAGGCAATATGAATGCTAAACTATATATTAATATATTGCGAGATCATTTATCTAATAGTGCTCTGAAATTAGGAATTCCTAATTCATATTATTTCCAACAGGATAACGATCCGAAACACACTGCATATATTACGAGGTTATGGTTGCTTTATAATGTAAAAAATCAATTGAAAATGCCACCACAATCGCTAGACCTCAATCCGATTAAAAATTTATGGCATATTTTGGATGTAAAAATTCGGAAATAGAAAATTTTTAACAAATCAGAACTTAAGCAAGCTCTTAGGGAAGAATGGCTACAAATCAGCAGTGAAACATGTCACAAATTAATAGAATCAATGCCCAGACGATTACAAGCTGTAATTGAAGCAAAGGGCATGCATACTAAATATTAGCACAGTTTTTAACTTATAAGTAATTCCTCTAGTTCTATTTTTATTGCTAGTGTGCAAATATTTTTTTGGCAGTACATATGCTACTTTTTTATGTTTTCATATTTTAAATATAATTATTAAAGCAGATATTAAATATGTTTATTTGTTTTGTAAAAGTGTTGGTATTTTTAATTCTTAGTTGATATTTATTTATTTATACACAAGCTACAACAAATTTACCCGGTGTGCAAATACTTTTTTTGCTCACTGTATATATAAATTTACATTTGAACTGAGGGCGGTTTGGAACTTAAGCGGGGTCGTGATAGGTAAAAATAAACCGAAATTTTCGGAATTGCTTTCCTCCGAACAGCTGCAATGGGTAGATTCTCCCTTTTTCTAATAGAAGCTACATAAAAGTAATTTTGTAATATGCATCGAAATGTAGCGCAGAATATTCACTAAAAGCTGTCAGTTTTAAAAACGAAATTTAAAATTTTTCCAGTGATACTAAAAGTGTTTTGTGTCACAATTAGAACTTGGTAGCCTAACGCATTACAGCAATTATTCATTTTCACATAATGCACGCTCTTTTCCATTGAATACTTGTACTTTTACATGTAATTCGGGAGAAAATACAGCAAAAAATTTGAAGTTGAATTTAAAGAATCCCGTTACAGCATATTTATTTATATTTTCTGGATACTAGAAAGATATTAAAAAGAAAATTTATTTTACGAAATGACCTTTAAAATAAAATAAATGTAAAGGATAGAAAAAAGAAAAACATAGACGGAGAGACAAAAAGAAAGAGAACATCCACACGAAGCAAAAAAAGAGTTTTTATTTTCTCAGGCGATTACGGGACTAACAGCCAAAAGTTTCAGAAAAAAGAAAGATAAGAAAATTAAAAAATTAAATTTGAATAAATTAAAGGGGAAAGCCGAAAAATTGATGTTGTAAGGTACATAGCTTTAAAGCATTGCATAATTGTGTTAGGTGCATTACAAAATTGAAAAAATTTAATTTTTTAAAATAATTTTCAATCGGCTAATTTTACAATTTTAGAAAGTTTGAAAATCAGCTTGCAACATTATTTACCACATTAGTTTTTTTCTTTAATTTCTTAAAAATTTTAAAAAACATAGAGATGCAATGAATTTTCAATTTTTATTTCTTTGTAATTTTCAAAAGATTATTTTTAAAATAATTTCCTTGCTTCTAAAATGTTTTATTTTTATCTGTGCATTTGATAAGCATTAATTGCATAAATAATCAATTATTAATAGATTAGGACAGTTTCATTTTTTTAAATTGATTATGAGATTTTAGAATAACTAAGGAATATAAAAATAGATTGGTTGGTTAATTGGTTTTATGACAACCAATTATGTACACATGAGATATACGACCGAGGGGAGTGCCCTCCGTGGGGATCTTTCTAAGGGATCCTAACCCGTCCTTACGCAAGGATATTAAAGGTTTGACGAAAACCACGAAAAACTCCGAACGATTAGGCCAACGGCGCGATTGGGTTGGAACCTAAGTCTACAAGATTCGAAAGCAAAACCTCTCGGCCACATGTGGGGCACATAAAAATTGATTATTCATTAGATATTAGCGGAACTTTTAAATTAACTTCTCACAGTTTAAGACCAGAAAGAAAAAGAATAGATTATGAAACAACAGTTCCAAAACACTTTGATAAAATTTTGCTGTTTAATAAGCTACCTAAGTAAACATTTTAATATTTTGAATAATTTGGCGAATTTGGACCACTTCACTTATTTTCAGGTGTAACTCACTCATTTTTACAATATCTAAAAAATATCACTACACGTGGTCAATGTATTTATCTATTAACTAGTTTAACCTTTAGAACAATTTCTTTTAGAAAATTTTAAGTTTTATTTTAATTGGAAAAAAATTCTCAAAAGCAGTCCAAATTCAGTGACTGGTCGCCTAAGTTGAACCCTTAGTCTCCTAAATTGGACCAAACTATATTAGGCTGTTTTAATGATAGAGAATATAACAAATTTTATTAAAAGCAAAATTTACGATAAATGAAACAATTATACAAAATAACAGCAATGGAACATAATAAAATCAAATGTCTGAAAATACGAGTAATTGTTTTAAATCAAAATGTATTCAAAATATAAATCAAAGTTCTAAGTAATTAAGAATACACTATGACGCAAAAGTTTAGACAATGAAGAAATTCTTACATACTTTGAAAAATATTTATTCAATTTTCAAATCACTGCTTGAAATTAATCTGCTGTACATATAAACAATATTTATGACAAAGAAAAGTGGAATTGTGCATATTGCAATAAATTAAATGGTAACAAAAATAAACTGCTGTCTCAAAAGTTTAGACACAAATTAAATAAAATCGAAATAAACAATTTTTAAAACCTGGTTGCGCATCCATGCTTATGTATTACGTCATATACACGAGATTGCATGGAAGAAACTAAATCTTGCATAGTTTGTGGATCGATATCGTACCATGCATTCTCAATAGATATCTTAAGTTCCTTTTCAGAAGAGTATCGTCTAGCGTTGCTATAAACTTTGCGACAAATGATGCTCCAAAGGTTTTCTATAGGTTTAAGATCTGGGCTACATGCTGGCCAGTCGAGAACTCTTATATTATGGGAATTAAACCAAGATTTTGAATGTTTTGCAGTGTGAATTGAAGCATTGTCTTGCTGAAATTCCCACTGAGGACCCCCTAGAAGCTCAGCAAATGGCAGTAGGTTTTCTTCTAATGTCTGTGTATAATGCTGTGAAGTTTGACGACCACTGGTGAAGGTCAGAGATACTTGTCCATTATAGCAAAAGGCTACCCAAACCATCACCGAGCCCCCTCCTTGTCTGCGACTAAAAAAACGTCGAGGTTCCTTCTGCAAGTCATGCCAATACGATAAACAACCATCTGGACCATCCAGATTCCACTTTTTTTCATCGCTAAATATGACTGACTGCCATTTCTCTCCATATGACATATGCTTTCGAGCCCACATAAGTCTTTGTAACTTATGATGTGGTTTCAGAGCTGGTTTCTTCTGCATTTTGCTATAAACGATTGTTCCTTTTTCCAAAATTCGTCTACGAATCGTATCCTTTGATACAGAGAGTCCCGATGAGCTTTGAACTCCACGTACGCTCATTTGTTGAGTACTCGCTAGTCTTTGTATCAGGCGATCCTCTCGTACATTTGTCACACGTGGCCTCCCAGACCGACATTTTGCTTTATATTCGGAACCACTCGATAAAACTCGCTAAATAGATTTTTTTGACCTATTAATAATAGCATAAATTTCAGAAACGCTCTTCCCTTCACCTTTCAACTGCCAAATCCTTGAAACCTCATTCACTTGAATTTCTTTAGCTCTCGGCATGTCGACTATGAAGCGCAATCGTTTGCAGAACTTAAGTACTCCAAATTTGTGACATCATCGATTCTAAATTTGCATATGCCAGCGAATATTCAAAGAAATTTAGAATAGTGTCTAAACTTTTGCGACAAGCACATTTGAATTTTTATGAAAAAAATTAGTATTATAGCAAATAAAACGACTGTCTTTTGTACATAGCATTTTAAATCAGTTTTTGAATATATTTACAGGTTTTTGTAATTCTGACGTCATAATTCTACATTTTAAAGCTGAATGACGTCATTGTCTAAACTTTTGCGTCATAGTGTATAAATTAAGGAACAAATTACCAGTTACGTGAATAACATGTAAAAAGTGATGCAAAGCTTACAAATGAATTTACTTTTTTGAATTTTTTTATTCCAGCCAGAACAACACGGAACCCTTTTGACAATCTGAACACTGAATTATTTCTTCTATTTTAATTTTCTTACAAATTACGCAAAACCAATCATCACTGTCTTGATTTTACTTTTTAGATTCTGAATCATTCGACTTTTTTTTGCAAAAGAAGTTTTCTTTATCTTATATTTGTAATTTTTCCCTTCCATCAGTTTCTTTCCCATTGGATTATGCCTGTTTTTTAAAACTAGATCTTCCGTTTGCTTTTGTCCTTTGAGAGATTCCTTTTTGTCGTTTTTAGTTTTTTTTTTTCATTTCAATGTTTACTTTATATGGCGAATATGTTAACACAGTTGTTTTTTGGCTCCCTCTGTATTTTAACTTTGGGCAATTGAGATAACATTTCTAATGATTCTTTCGCATTTTGGAAGGCTTTGTACCTGCAGCCTACTCGAAATTTATTACTTTCTTTTTAAATGTGTGATCGTCTTTCTGGCCCAATTTGAACAATTCAAATTGGTAATTGGTAATTTAAGGCAACTGCGCCATTTATTAAAACCTACAATCTCAAACGAAAGAGCAAAAACAAAAAGAAACAAATCCTTCTGAAAATTATGCGCAATAAACGCATGAATTTAGATATGCATATGAAAACATAACAACTTCTCCCAGTTATAAAGCATTCTCCTACGTTTAGTAGGAACAAGTTAGATGAAAACAGCTAATTTTAGATTTTATTAAATTGTCTGAAAATAGCACGTGGAAGGTGGGTTCTTCTTCTAATAATAAATAACGTCACTCTGATTAGTATAAGTTCAGGGGTAGACGACGTCTCTTTCTGTATTTAACGGCAGAATTGCAGAGCTCTATTTAAAGCGGCGGGTGGTCCAACTATGGCTAATCTCTCCCAATAGTTTTAAAGACCAGATTTTATCATTTACTCTCCAGAACCGGAAAAGTACTCCAATTTGTGTGTGCAGCTCTGTAATTGATCTACAGATTTTTAATATATGCTACATTCACTGTTGCAATTTAGTTTATACAGAAAACGCATAATAGATTAAAATTTCATCTTCAGCAATTTGCACCATTAGACGGAAACATACATGAAATCATTTATTCAGCCTTTCATAATTCCTACAGATTTTAATATACGTAAGATATTAAGGTAAATTTTAATTCAGGCGAAAATAGGCTTAAAACTACTGAAATCACACTTGTAGAAAATATCATCCGTAGGCGGTCATACATCCAATTCCCTGCGTGACCTTGTATATGATTTATCCCTTTCCGAAGCGGAGTAGTGAAAATGATGAAATGATGGACTGACTCCAGAATTTAAAAACGAATTTATTAAAAAATAAAAACTTGTTAATTTACTGTACTTTATAAAAGGAAAATTTTTATTAAATATTATGGGTGCCAGTATTCTTAAAATTAGGTGTCTTTTTTTTTTGTTGTAACCGCCCGCTAAAGTGTTAATTTATACTCTGCAAACATATTTTAGCATACTAAATACAGTTCAGCTTGAAAATACGTAACTCAATTAAAAATCTCTTTTCAGCAACTCGCGCTCATACTCAATATTACTTGCAAATTCCTTTGTGTAGCCCTGCATATGATCTATATCATTTATACACTCTCTCCTAGAATTCAAAAATTTTGTTGATAACGCATACCATCATAACTACAAACGCACTTCCAGCAATTATCGCTACTAAATAGTAGTCCGAATACAGCACTGTAACCGATATATTTTGCGTGTCCCAGTAAATGGACAGTAAATTTTATGCACATGATATTCTAGAGCAAATATCTTGTAGTAAATTGTAATAATTGTAATTGAAATAGTGTAACATAATTAATACGTGCTACAAAAAATTTTTCCCCATAAACCATTATGTAACTGAATTTTTTTATGTGACCCTGAAAATAAATAATAAATGCTTTGCACTCCATATTCCGTAGAACTCATTATATAGTGTCCTTCAATAAATTCCTATCAATTTCGTCATGTTTGAAATGGTGTAACATAATTAAAATATAATTGAAACAGTCTTTTCCCAAAGACCATAAAGTAACACAATACATTTAAATGTCGCTGTAAACGACGTAAAAATGCTACGCAATTCTTTTTCATTTTCATTAGCGATCCTTCTATAGTAAACGTCAAAACCATATGCAAAATACAGAGCGATCCTAGTATATTTTTGAGAGTTATAGTTCGGACATACGCACAGATAAACCGAAGTTATAAAAAGATTAGAAATAGCTGATTCTAGTGAACTAAAGAGAAATTCTTCATTTCTAAGAAGATATTAGACAAGGATTGCCAGATTGGAGATTTTTTATTTAAAATATTTACTACTATTACATCAGAACCTCAGAATAGTGATTTTCGTTTTTTCCTCCCGAAACGCCGTACATTCCGTGATCAAATCCAAGTGTTCAGGTTGGCAGGAGTCCCTGCCAATATTTATTTTTAAAATATGTGACATTAATTTCGAAAATTAATATTTGTCTTATTTAATAAAAGAAATTTGTCATTAGACAAGGAGAAGATTTATATTTAAAAATAGTTGTATTACAACTTGAAACAGTACAACTCGGATAACTTATTTAAGAGATCTGAATCTGAGACATTTACATATTTAATGTGTTATAGAGTAATACAGTTTTCTTGTCTAAAAAAAGTTTTAAGTTTTATAAAGTTTGGATTCTTTTTTTTTTTAAATATATAAATGATAATTTTGTTATGTATTTTTCAGGTACTATTGATGGCCTGTGTAGCTGTAGCTTATGCCAGCTATTACAAAGGACTTGGTTATGGAGGAAATAATGGAAATTCTTATCAAGGTTACAGAGGTCAGGGATCCTACGGTTATGGTGGAAATTATGGAAATTCTAATCAAGGATACAATCGACAGGGATCATACTCCAATGGACTAGGTTACGGTGGAAATTATGGAAATTATAATCAAGGATACAATGGACAGAGCTCCTACGGTTATGGTGGAAATTATGGAAATTCTAATCGAGGATACAATGGACAGGGTTCCTACGGTTATGGTGGAAATTATGGAAATTCTAATCAAGGATACAATGGACAGGGCTCCTACGGTTATGGTGGAAATTATGGAAATTCTAATCAAGGTTACAATGGACAGGGCTCCTACGGTTATGGTGGAAATTATGGAAATTCTAATCAAGGATACAATGGACAGGGCTCCTACGGTTATGGTGGAAATTATGGAAATTCTAATCAAGGGTACAATGGACAAGGCTCCAACAGTTATGGTGGAAATTATGGAAATTCTAATCAAGGATATAGTGGATATTACAATAGAAATAACTAAAACCTTTGCTTTGTTTTTTAATGTACGTTTCAGATCATTCATTCATAAATTTTTAAAATAAACTGGTTTTGTAAATATATTTTTATCTATACAAAATAAAAAAGCAAACGACATATTTTATTTAATAATACTTACATTTTTCTGCCGCAAATTTTAACTACATAATTAATTAAATAACTTTATTAATATCAGGTTAGTTAATAAAAAAAGTATTTGTTATAAGGATTGTTTTTTTTATAAATATTTTTCCATAAAATTATAGTTTTATTAAAATGGGAATAAATTTCAGCTATAAATGTTGGATGCTTCTTCAGTTTTCCATGTGAGTTTTTTTGTGTTTTTTTTTTAACAATAAAATTATCAAAATAACTTTAATTATAGATTTTTAAGGATACTGCATACTGTTATCTCTTAAAAAAATAATTTTGGAAAAAAATGTAGGCTATATAATTTTCTAAATTATAATCATAACAGAAATGTTGCATATCTAATTACATATATTGTGTTTTTTATTTTATTCAAAGATACCTTATTATTTGCATTTCGCTGAAGTATTTTCACTTTTTAAGCTAATATGATACATAATATTTTTCTTAAAAGTCAATATGAGATTTACATTTTCACAAAGTTACACAGATTACCAGATAAGATTTTATAAATGCAATAATTGAAATTTTTATTTGAAATTTTGTTTAAAAAATGCTATTAGAATGCTTTCACTAGTTAAGGTGTTTTCCTTAAATAAAAATTTCAAATTAAAGCAGGAGGAAGAATGCATATATTTATACGTTTTAGTGATAACTATAAGTTAACGACTCAAAGTTTCGAAAATTTAAATATAACTTATTTAATTTGTTCATTTTGTTTTAAATTCAGTGCCATATAAATAAATCATAAGTCCAAATAGTGATGGTAGAGAGATAAGAAAAGTTGAATATAATTTGTAGAGTAAAATCATAAAAAATGATTCACATGTCGTTTTGAATACAGATTTAATTGTAGCCTGTAAATACTCTGATCAATAAATCTTTGCATCTCTCCTCTATTCTAAAAAAAGTAACTACACTGTTAAACATTTTGCAGCATTCTGGCAGGTCATTCGACCGTTTTTTGAAAAAACGGTTTCATAACCATAATTTAACTATATTCTGACCATAAAATGGCTAATAATATGGTCAGAATAGTGTTAAAATTACGGTTGTGTAACCGTTTTCGGGAAAAATGGTCAAATGACCTGCCAGAATGCTGCAAATTTTTAACAGTGTACCGCTGTCACCGGTTTTGAATTTTTTGTGACCAGAGGTCTTTCTTCGTTAATATTAAGAAAAATAATGCATACAAAAATATGAAAATCGGTTGTATTATACAGAAATGTTTGATAAACACGCTGATTCAGACAGTTTTCAAATCGAAGAATTATTTAAAGAGATATTTAATGCAAAAGTTGGACAAAATCGTTCCACTAAAAAAGTTTTATAGGAGAAAAAACTATTCATGGGAATTTAATCATTTTTAGATTATTTTATACGTTTGAAGTTCACGGTGTGCAGACTGTATTTCTTTTTTTTTAATTTCACTCATTTCTTGAGGTTTTATTTCTATTTTAAATTTAAATTTTCAGCATTTCGAGAGATATTTTTTACTTATTTCAGAAAATTGTACTAATTTAACCTGTTGCCAACTGCATAAAAAGCGCAAGCAATAATGTATGTTTCAAATTAAAAATTTATTTACACGTGACTATTATAAACAGGAAAAAAACTTTCAAATTAGAATTAAATAAATACGTATAAAAAGCAGGAGCTTATTGAAAATTACTTCATAAAAAGTATATTTACACGTGAATTTTAAGAGAGAAGGGAAAGTGTAAAATAATAAATTCATTAACATGCGTTAAAAGTCTTAAATATGAGAAATTACGTCATATTTACGTCACATTACAGTTATTGCATAAAATGAACACAAAATAATATTGCAAAACAGTTTAAATTTAGAAACTGTGCTAGACATTTATTTGATATTTTGAGAGGATACTTTTCAACTATTTTTATTAGGAAAGCGCAAATAATATTTCATTTCTAACAAAGGTATTTTCGCGTGAATATTTAAAAGGGATAGAATAGTTTGGTCAAAATTACGTCAGATTAAAAACGATTAATTTAAAATGTCTTATTTAAAAGACCTTTCTTTTCGCTTTGTTAAAAAATACCGGGAGAAAGAAGACTCTGTTTACTTAATTTCTTTTATATTAGATTATTTTGAAATGTTTAACTTACTTTACTTAATCAAAGACAAAAACAGCGATTGCATCTTTGGTACTACTTAGTTATCCCGTCGACCAAAAATCTATCATTTTCCAAACTATAAGATTAAATGCCAATAATGGTTGATCGTAACTGTCACATTAACTTGACTTTAAGCAAGTTACACATGTCTACGTCATCAAGTTATTTTTATTTCAACGTTTTATTTGTATTTTTATTAATGTTGCACTAATTTATTTGTTCTTTCGTTATTTAAAATAAAAATTATGTCAATTTGTATAATTTGGCGAATTATATAATTTGGCGAAATTGGTCGACGGGATAATCAATTAGTACCGCAGCGGATTTGGCCTTAAAATTCCCCATTCAAAAAGAAATGAATAGAAATCCGTTTGTAGGGATATCGCCACTGTTTTTTAAATTATAATTCAATCTTCCGAAATCTTTTTAAAGTATATCAAATTAGCGTACTTTTAGAGTCTGCGGTATCTGAACGGGGTTTGACGAGCGTAGCTCGTAGCGGGCAGAGCCCCCTAGTATACTTAAAAAGAAAAATTGGAGTATATTTTTACTTTCAGCTTGGTAATATTCAGTAAGAGCTCGCTTAACAAAAAAGGTTTAAATTACTTGTTATAGGTCTATTACGACACGAAATAATTAGTGCTTAAAAACATATGAAGATTTTATTATTCAAGTACTTTCATTAACAGTAATTCATAAACACTTCCTTAAATTGGCAACCGTTTTCAAAACTTTTAAAATAATTATCATTATTTTTAATATGAGTTTTAACTTTTTAAATTCTTTGTAAGATTTTGCAGTATTTACCTATATTTGTTTAATAATACTAAACTTTAGTAATATTTCTGGGTGAATTAAATGTGAATTCCCTGATTACAAATGACAGTAACTTTATGGTTAATAATGATAGGAAAAAATCCTTTAAATGCAATGTAGAAGGAAGCTCTGTTTTTTTTTTTTTTTTTTTTTTTTTTTTTTTACATACTTCATAACTGTGCTTTAAGTTTTATTTAGGTTACACATGAAACATTCCCGTGGTTGTCAATTTCACACGTGACAGTTTGAATATACTGTTCATGACTCTTGAGGAATGCTTTTTAGGAAGAATCTTATGAAGAGTTGGAGATTTCTTTGCCTGCAACAAGGGGCTAACTGAAAGTGTCCATAGATAACGCACTGACAACAGTGTATATTAGAGATGAGTTTGGGCTCTTTCTTCGAAGCTCGAGCCCTATGATATGAAATGCGAGACCGATACCAGTAGTAAATATACCAGTAGTAGTGTTTATAACATCTTTAAATTGTTTCAATATTAATTTTCTTCTTTCAGAATCTCTTCTTATGTAGAATTAAGCACTAATTCAAAATAATCCTTCATACCCACGTTTTATGCTTTTGATGTGCCTGAAATGAATGTTATGAATAAATTAAAACATTGTTTTTTATGCAAACCAATGCCAGAAATCTACAAAAGTAACAATTCTTATTTTTTTTTTATATATCATTGTAAAGCTATGGCAGAAAGAGATATTCTTTCTAGTAATTCCGGAAGGGAGATTCAAACAGAAAGCGATGAATAACAAGGGATATTTCACGACTTTTTTTATTTTACTAACACTGAGCATGTAAAATTTTCAGAATCAGATATAATATTTCTTCATATATCCCATTAATAACCATTCCATTTAATATCAAACTGATTTTTGTTTCAGAAGATTTGTCAAAGGATTGTAAAAAAAATTAACAAACTTAGACTACATTGTTGTTTTTCAAATAACAATTTATCTTTTTTCATTTATTTTTTCAATTTGTGAATAATTTTTTTTTTTTTACTTTGAGCCCAATCCCGCCGTAGCTCAAAGACTGGTTCATCTTATCTCAAGTGTCGATATGAACATGCTTCACAATATCATTGGTGAAATGGACTATCTCATCAATTTTTTCTGTGTGACAAAAATAAGTCACATAAAACAATGTAACGAACGCAAACAAGGCTTTGAAATTCCTTCTCGATTGTATTTAACACTATTTCTTCCGGAAGGTGTTGTTACACTGAAACTACATTATTGAAAGACGTTTTTCGTTTTTTGTAAACACAATAGATACTTCAGAAAATACTGTCAAACTTGTCGTTTTAAACCGAATATCCCAACGAAAGCTGAAAAACCTGTCAATGAAGGGCAAAAAACGCCTTGTGATTGGTCTGAATATTTTATACTTTTACGTTTAAAAATGTGTATGTCATTGTGTCATAAAGTATCAGGTTTGTTGAGCAGTGCAGTTTTGAACAGCTTTAACATGGTTCTGATAAAACCAGCTCGTACAGAAAAATGAAATTAAAAACTAGTCAATACCGGCCAGATAAAATTGTTAAACTAGGTTTATCTCGAATCTTATTTAGTTTTTGTTGGTGAAATTTATACTGAACTTCGAAACCTACCTGCGTCTGTAGGCCGAGACGGAAGAGATTTTTTTATACAGTATTATAGAAAAGAAAATTCAAAGACAAATGTCACATTCTGCATCTCTCACACTTAAACAGGTAATCAGCGAACCCAGCACTTAACCGGAAGCCTAACTTGAAAACCTAGAGGGTTAGAAGGAAATTTGGATCAGTGCTGCTAGGTGTCCCGCGTTAATCAAGGCTCCAAATGATCTGGACACAACTAATTTTTCAGTGTTTATTTCTCCATCTTTAATCGCAGATAATTTTGCCGTTAGATAAGGGGAAGAAAATTACTTCAAAATACTGGTGTCCAGAGCATTTGGATCCCCGATTTATTCGGGACACCTGGGAACACTACCTAGAACAGACATTACACATACAATGCAACTCGATACCAAAAAACACAGCCACTAATGGTAAATTTAACAATGCAAAGCAAACAATTTACACAATAAAGTTCTCGAACAGTACAACTTAATAATCTATAACTTGAGACCAATAACCACTATAACGTTTTAAAAGATCTTGTACAATATTTTAATATTGTGTACAGAAAACTATTTAAAATTTTTAATATTTGTATTCATGAAAATTTAGGTAATCAATCAATAAATGGTTAATAAATGTTCAGCATTCTATAAGTTACCACTTAGTTTCATTAAGTGCACCGGAGCTATTATTAAAATAAATCTTATTGTATGTTTTAATTAAATATAGACTTGAATTATAATGATTGTACGGTTGCGGAAAGAAAAGTAAACACTCCCTACTACCCAACTTTGACACCATAAATTAATTCTTCGCCGTTCAATTAGCCTAAAAACAATTTTTCTTGATATTTGTACGATTAGTTTCAAAGAAATTAATTATTTTAAAAAGAGCCTATTTTAGTGGCTGTACCCAAATTGAAGTTCGGTACTTGATTGTTGAAATGCTACAGAATGACTATGTCACTTTATTAATGTATTATTTCTTTGGATCAATCCATTTCAAGTGATCCAGAAGATATTTTATTGATTGCTTGTCCATTTTTAAAAAATCTTAAATTTTTTATACAACAACCCTAACATGATGGAAGTTCAAAATGACTATTATTTTAATTTTATTATATTTTGTTTGTGTATGGCGGCCATCTTTGTTTCATCGTGTGCAGCATTTTCTCATAACCTAGGGCTTACGATATTGTAAATAACTCATCTTTTATATTTCCAATTCGAGTGGAGTTTAAAGCAATTAGTTTAGAATAAAATGGTCTAAAAGTCTAGTAATAAAATAGTTTCCTAAAATAAATACTTACTGGTGAAATTTTAGCCTAAAGTTTAAGATTTTTTCCAAAATCTGTCAGTTTATAAGAAGAAGTTTTTTAGAAATTAATGCTGTCAACATGACACAATATATATATATATATATATATTTTTTTTTGGAAATAGGTAGAAAGTTCTTGTACTCACATGCCAAGTTCCAGATCTGGGACTTGTTTTCTCTTCACTAAAAAAATCTCAAATTTTTCAAACATTTCAAAAATCGTACTTTTAAGGCTTTGATATCTCTGGTGGGGCACGAGATAAAATTCTGAAATTCTGGCCTCTGATAGTACTTTATGATAGTATTATGCGCAAAACAAATTAAAGATGGAGATTTGAATGCAAGCTGAGATATGGCAAGGACAAAATGTCAACAAATGCTATTACGAGTACCTTAGGATGAATTAGATTTATCTTTTTATTATAATACTAGCAGGCTGAGCCCGCTGAGCTGGGCCATTTTTCAAATAAACCTTCAATCAAACGAAATGGAGAATTCAACCCTGTATTTTAAATTAATATGAACATTCACCTGGAAAGCCCTTCGACATTTCCTGAATACGCATCGGACGCAATTGCGCTATTATATTATCTGATGTGTTAGACGAAATACGGGCAGTTCAGAAGCAACTCTTTAGTACATCATGTAGAGTTTGGGATGGAAATGCGGCCATTTCGATCATATCAACACCCTACTAAAAAGAGAGAATTACAATGATTGCAGAGATTGACCATTTAACTTAAAGAATGTTCGGGTTATTCACTTTCGTTTATTAGTTCTTTTCCCCCGGGCTTCTCAGATTGGTGCTATGTGTGGATCTGATAACATAAATACAATCTCTCTCTACGTTACATTATATTTGCTAATATACGTCTTCTTTTGGCAGATTTTCTACAGTTTCTTAACTTCGATTTCCAGTAGAGTAAATACAATCAAAATAGTTTTTTTAACTTTTATATTTTAAAATGTGTGAATCATGTAAAAGTGGATATTTAAAGCGGAATTGTGTGAATAAAATTAAAACAATGTCATTTTAACTGCCGTTTCTTTTTATATACCAGTTTTAATCATGCAACTATTATCCTAGGAAAATAACTTCGATAACTAATCCAAATAGAAAATTAAACCTCTAGTTTTCATTTAATAAAATATTCCCAATCATTTGTAATCGGATCCACAGCCAAGCTTGATGTGAAGAGTTAGAAATTTTCGTAACGGTATGGCTACAAATGTACCAGAGTTAGCTACAAAACAGAGTTAATAACGCGCCAAACGACATTCCATTAAATAATGTCAAATTTCTGTTGATTGATTTTTAGAACTTTCACTACCAGAACTCTTTGCGAATGATAAATAAAGTTAGTTAAGCAAAATTTTTAGTCGTGATCTTTTTGGCAAATAGAAGATTTTTTTCGCATTTCTCTAATGAGCGTAATAAGACGGAGAAATAAACATGCTTTTATTTTCAAGGCGTCATTATTCCTCAGTCTGTCGCCTAAATAAAACTAAAAACGTTAATTTGTGACTACGATCAGCTGTTCAGGCTATGCATCAGCCAAAATTTCTTTATAATGATTGAAATTTTATTTGAGTGTGAATTACTTTTTTTTAAACCTAGGGTAAATGAACAAATATTGTTCCATTGACCACCTTTGGCATTTGAAAGGTTCTTTTTTTTTTTTTTTTTTTTTTTTTACATTCAAAGTAATGTTTTTTTAGTGATAGTAAAATAAGCCTAAAATTTGTCACTACGATCAGTAACACGGGCTGTGCATAAGCCAAAATTGCTTTATAATGATTGAAATTTTATTTGAATTTGAGGTACTTTTTTTAAAAAAAGGCTAATTGAACAAATTTTATTCCATTGGCAACCTTTGGCATTTGATTTTTTTTTTTTTTTTGTACATTCAAATTAATGTTTTTTTAGTGATAGTAAAATAACTGCACATGAAAAATATATAATAGTAAATCTTCTTTTGTCCGTTTGCTCCATAATAAAAAAAAATCCCTGCCGGCCCGGCCGACAGGCGGAGGTAGATTTCGAAGTTAAGTATAATAATTTCACCAACAAAAACTAAATCATGATTAGAGATAAACCCACTCTAACAATTTTATCTGGCCGTTTTTGACGAGTTTTTACTTCATTTTTATATAATATCATGTTTTATTAGAATCATATTAAGGAGGTATTAAAAAAAGTACTTTTCCATGTTCCCAACTCGAAATTTTCTGGCACATTTCCAGATCCATTTCTAATAGAAAAAATATGAAACTTGCTGACGTGATTTTTGAAGAGATTTATAAGCGACCTGTGCTTTTATTTTTCGTTCAATTAATTAAAACTTGATTTATAAAGAATTATTTTCTCATTAGGACAATATTTTTCGTTTTTAACAGTATCGCTTCTGGAAATTCTGTTTAAAATGTCCACTTTGACATCATTTTTTGAAATATATTCTGCCACTATCAAAAAATCCATCATTTCGGTACATTATATAGTTTTTGAATAAGAGAATCTACCAAATGGATGCGTTTGAGAGCAAAAATGAATTTAAAAATGAGTAAGAAAATAAGTAGTTTGGATTTGAATGCACCCTTAATAAGATGATTATTTTTTAACCGCTATGTATTAGGTAGATTTCGTATGAAATACTACCTATTGGGATCGCTCCTATGTTGGAATTTCTGAAAAATTTTACCAGATCTACACCGATCATGACCCCTAGAACCCAAAACCACCCTCAGTAAAAAACTTTATCTATCTATCTATCTATCTATCTATCTATATATATATATCACTTTCTTCTGGACACGAAGAATCCAATTCTGCACCAATATCTTCCAAACTGATACATAAAATCAATGGGCATAAAATCTCGGTTAAGTTCGTTAATGGGCAAAATCGGACCAAGGGGATGGAAATAGGGAAGGGTTTTGTAAAAAACCGAAAACCCTCCATATCTTCTTAATTTTTATACATATCAAATCAGTTTAAAGTTTTTATTACTTCTAAAAATAGGGCCAAAAATTTATGTATCACAGATTTTTGATAAAGTTAAAAATGGGCTCAAGTGGCGCAAAAAATAGGGTTTTTGAGAGAAAACAATTCATAACTTCCTCAATTCTTAAGATATCAAATCCAATTAATTTTATTATAAATCTTTTTAATATCATCTACAACTTTTATATTCACAAGTTTTTGATAGGACCAATTCGTACCGCAAAAAATAAAAAGAAAAACGAAAACAGAAAGTGGGGTTGAAGAAGAAAAAAATCCATAACTTCGTCAATTCAAAAGATATAAATTCCCCATGAATTTATCATATATCTTCTTAATATTGTCTACAACATCTATGCAGACAAGTTTTGGATAGGACCAATTCTTACAGCAAAAACAAATTAAAAATACATAGCGGTTGGAGAAAAAAATCATCTTAGTAAGGGTGTATTCAAATCCTAACTGCTTATTTTCTGACTCATTTTACAATTCATTTTTGCTCTAAAAGGCTTTCAATTGGTACCTTTTTTTACTCAAAAACTATATAATGTACCGTAATGGTCGAAGTTTTGATAGAGGCAGAATATATTTTTTAAAATGCTGTTAAAGTGGGCATTTTGAACCGAATTTCCCGAAGCGGATTGTGTTGGAAAAATATTTGTATTAAGGATGCACTGAAATCCAAACTGCTTATTTTCTGACTCATTTTTAAATTCATTTTTGCTCTCAAACGCATTTAATTGGTAGATTCGCTTATTCAGAAACTATATCATGTACCGTAATGATCGATTTTTTGATAGAGGCAAAATATATTTCAAAAAGTGATGTCAAAGTGGGCATTTTGAACGGAATTTCCCGAAGCGATTCTGTTAGAAACGAAAAATATTGTCCTTCTGAGAAAATAATTGTTTATATATCAAGTTTTAATTAATTGAACGAAAAATAAAAACACAGGTCGCTTATAAATTTCTTCAAAAATCACGCCAGCAAGTTTCATATTTTTTTTAATTAAAAATGAATCTAGAGTTATGCCAGAAAATTTCGAGTTGTTGAGCACGGAAAAGTATTTTTTTTAATACCGCCCTAACATGATTCTGATAAAACCAGCTATTATATAAAAATGAAATAAAAACTCGTCAAAAGCGGTCAGATAAAATTGTTAAAGTGGGTTTGTCTCTAATCATGATTTAGTTTTTTTTGTGAAATTAGTATACTTGACTTCGAAATCTACTTCCGCCTGTAGGCCGGGCCGGCAGGGATTTTTTTTAAATTTGTTTTTGCTGTAAGAATTGGTCCTATCAAAGTCTTGTCTATATAAATGTTGTAGACAATATTAAGAATATATATGATAAATTCATGGGGATCTTATAGCTTGTGAATTGCCGGAGTTGTGGATTTTTTTCTTATTCATCCCCCCCTTTTTGTTTTCGTTTTTATTTTTATTTTTATTTATTTTTTTTTTTTTTTTTTGCGGTACGAATTGGTCCTATCAGAAACTTGTAAATATAAAAGTTGAAAATAATATTAAGGAGGTTTATAATAAAATTAATTGGATTTCATATCTTGAAAATTGACGAAGTTATGAATTTTTTTTTCTCCCAAAAACCCTATTTTTGCGCCCTTTGAGCCCATTTTTAATTTTATCAAAAATCTGTGATACATAAATTTTTGGCCCTATTTCTAGAAATAATAAAAGCTTTAAACTGATTTGATATATACAAAAATTAAGAAGTTATGGGTTTTTTCTGTTTTCACAAAACCCCTACCCATTTCCCTCCCCTTGGTCCGATTTTGTCCATTAACGAACTGAATCGAGATTTTATGCCCCTTGATTTTATGCATCAGTTTGGAAGATATTTGTGCAGAATTGTGGAAGTTATCGTGTCCAGAAGAAAGTGATGTATATATATATCTATATATATATATATACACACATATAGATAGATAGATAGATAAAGTTTTTTACTGGTGGTGGTTTTGGGTTCTAGGTGTCATGATCGATGTAGATCTGCAAAAAAATGTCAGAAATTCCAACATAGGGGAGAATGTAACAGTTAGTATTTCATACGAAATCTACCTAAAAAACATAAATTTACTAATCGCTAAGTACGAATTTCGTGTAATCTTCTGAAATCGGGTTTACCGTCCACGGTTCCTTTCAAATATAAACGAATCTACATCACAATATTAAAATGTTTATTTGCTTAAAAGACGTTATAAAAACACATTAAAAGTAAATTAAAAAGTAGTTTAAAGTAAATTAAAAGTAATTTTTAACTTACTTTTAATGTGTTTTTATAACGTCTTTTAAGCAAATAAATATTTTGATAAATTGATATGATTAGTAGTGGACGTAATTTTGACTTACTACTTGCAGTTATTTACATTTGTATAAACGAATCTTCCAACATTATATAGTAAATTCGTCAATTGTAGGGCGGCTGATTATGGAAGATTCATCCAATATCTTTTTATAACATTTCTAAAAGAAGGGAAGATATGAAACAAAAAGTAATGACGAATGAAATGGAATATCGAAAAGTGATTTCAAACAGCAATTTTAATTGCAAAATGTCTTTTTTCGTGATAGAAATAACGCATAATTTCTTACATTTTCTGAAGAACAATCTTTATTACTTAACATTGTAAGCATTGTGCGTTTGTATAAGGGAAATTGGCGATATTTTTTTTTATTAAAAAAAGAATGGACAATGTTAGCTAATCTGGCTTCGAGATTATAAAAGTCACAAATTTAGTGAAACAAACCGACATGTTTTCGCAGTAAAGTATGATGAGAATTTTTTTATATGTCTGAAATTAAATTATTTTACAATATGTACGTGCGTGTGTGGGAGATTTTTATACTAAAATTAAAATATTTGACTCCATTTTTAAAATATTATTTTCTATTTATATATTGTACATTTGAATTTTAAAACATACTCTAAAAATGCTTTCGTACACTTGCAAAATCACCTTTATTTTAAACATAGCTTGAACCTAATTCACGCTTCCGTCTTTTTGGCTTAAAAATCAAATTGTTTGGCGACAAAAGTGAACTAAAAAATCACAAATAAACATATAACATGCAAATCCTAAGTACCATCATTATTCAATTACATCTGCTAGTTTCGTCAGTAAGTCACATGATGGAGGAGTTAGAAATAAAAAAGAACAAATCAAAAACAAAATTGTTACCACAAGTAAGGTCTCCTTAAAGAGCATACTCAAATTATTTTGAAAAGAAAAATGCTTTTAAAACTACTCATGAATGTAGTAAAACATCAGTCAAATTTGGCGCAGAATCTCAGTAAAAATCGGAAATATAAATAAATATATATATATATATATATATATTCGAGTATTTGGCGCAAAAAGACGAACGTTCCACGCTATTTGGCTAGCCAACACATTTCCTTTGCAAATGCAAGATATTTAAATGCATTTGAAAATTGCTTGTTAAATAAGTGTTTAAATGCCTAAAACTCAATGAATTTAAACCTAAATTAAGGATTAGCGTATTACTTTTTATCTCTAAGCGTATATAATATATACAAATTGTGTGTTATAGTAGTTATTTAATTTTACATGGCTTCACCGGCTGGAAAAGTTTTAAGGGTACTATTTGATTATCCTGTCGACCAATTTCGCCAAATTATATAAATTGCCAAGCTACTCGCCAAATTATAACTGAATAGGTATGTAAACTGACAAAATTTTTATTTTAAACAACGAAAGAATAAATAAATTTGTAAACATGATTAAAATTACAAATAGAAGTCAAATTAAAAATCACTTGATGACGCAACAAACACGTGTACCGTGTTTAATGTCAAGTGAATGTAAAATTTACGATCAGCTATTATTGGCATATAATCTTATAGTTTGGCGATAGTTTTTTTGTCGACGGGATAATCAAGTAGTACCGTTTTAAAGGTACATATAAATATTATACAGACATACATACATAAATACAATAAACCCAACTGGAGTGAAAAGTTAGCCAGAGCCAGGAATCGAACCCGGGACCACAGTATACAAGACTGCTGCTCCAACCACTGAGCTACTCCGGCCGATACCTGAGTCTGCAATTTCTCACTAATAAACCATGTTGGTGAAGTCACCAGCCATCTATACGACAACCTTGTATGACCAGACAACAATGAATAAATTTTACTATTACAACGATCTACGATAAATATAATAAAACACACATACTATAATATATATTAAAACACACATACACTTTAATATATTTTGTAGTATGTGTGTTTTATTATATTTATCGTAAATTGATGGAATAGAACTCGAAATATAGACGTTCGGAAAGAAATTTCTGTTTGGATTATATATATATATATATACTAGCAGGCTATGACCGCTACGCTGGTCTGTTTATCAAAACGAACCTTGAATCAAACAAAATGTATCAGTGAATTTGGCATTGTGACTTAAAGCAATATGGAACCTTACCTGGAATGTACTTTCGCATTGCGGAAAAAAAGATGAATGCCATTGTGCTATTATATTTTCAAATGTGCAGACAAATTTTCAGCTATTAAGATCTTAAACCTTTTAGTTAGTCAATCATAGTAGGATTTTTTAAAGAATTATAGTACAATATGCAATATAATAAAATAAACCCTGAGAAAGTTATTTAACTATAATACAAACAAACAAACTGACAAAATCCATCCACTAAAACTTTTTTTAAAGACTGATCTTTCCTATTGGGTCCATCTGATTATAGAACTTTCCCACATAATTCTATAACCAAGCAACGTAGAATGATATACAATAAACTAAAAACTCCCCAAACATTGTCTAATCAACAAAGCAAGTATTATCAATATCCGCCCTTTAGAACTTTTTCAAAAGTCTAATCTTTCATAATCGGTTTCACATCATTATGGAACTTTCTGCCTTTACTTTCAGTGGTGTAGTCGTAAAAAACACAGAGGGTATACGCTCAAAGCAGAGGGTATACGCTCAAGTCAAAGCGTATACCCTAGAGTGTATATACTGTAGCTTTCTTGAGAAACAGAGGGTATACGGTATTCCTTAAAAAAATCCAGAAGGTATACGGCGTATACCCCCGTATACCCTCCACTACACCCCTGTTTACTTTATGACTAAGCAACATTGAACAATATGCAAAATACTAAAACCATATCTGAATAGGTATGTAACTAATAATGGAATTCCTATCAAAATCCGTTCTGTAGAACTTTATAAAAAGGCTAAACTTTCATAATCGGGTTCAACTGATTATAGAACTTTCCACCACATCTTTATTATTAAGCAATGTAGAAGGGTATAGTATATAATAAAACCCTGCCTGAAAAATTATCTAACAGTGCAAATTCAATCAAAATCCAATCGGCTGAATATTTTAAAAATGCTAATTTTTCATAATCGAGTTCGTATGATTATATAACTTTAAAAAATAATTATATGTATAAGCAACGTGCAACGATATGTTATATGCTAAGATCTTTCCTGAAAAATTATCTAACTATCACTTCGATTCTCTAGGAAACAAACAATTAGGAACTAGTTATTGGTCAATATTAAGAAATTACATTATGTTCACATATACGTGTGTATAATAAATATTTTTAACAAAATACATTCCTTTTTAAAAGTTAACAAATTTCCTTACTGACCAGTCGATTTCTGATGACGTTAATCCATTGTCAATTGGAACTAACAGCTGAAAAAAAAATTTTATACCCACTTTAAAAATTAAATTAAAATTTCAATTAAAATGTTAATTACTACAAAATGTATTCTGAAAGTACAGAATCTCGTGTTATAATTTTTAATTACATTTTAAAATTAAAATACTTTTCATTGATTTTATGCATTCCATTTGACAAACGCTGGTGTATAATAACAAAAAAAATGAGATCTCAGTAAAAGATAAATTTCAATTTATGAAAAAAATATGTGCATACATTATGTCGATATAGAAGCTACAAAAGCATCTTGATATAGTGATTGCATGAAACAATGATCAATCATGAATAAACATATCATCGTCTTTTTTAAAACTTCGAAAAATTTCACAAATCCGATACTTTCTTCTTGTAAGATAGACGAAAGTAAAAGTATGCTATCTCACTAAAAGATAAAATTCATGCTTCATTAATTCATAAAACTATGTGCATATGTTATGTCGATATAGAAGCTACAAAAACACCTTATAGTGATCGCATGAAAAGGTGATGTGATCAGTCATGAATAAACATAACATCGTCTTTTTCAAAATTTATTTTGTAAATAATAAAATACAAAGTTTTAGAATTTGAATAATTCAAAATGAAATATAAAATATCAGACATTACCACAATTAAAATGATAATAGTTGAAAAAAAATGTCATTAGTGCTATTTATTTTATAGAAACAATTTAACAGTATTTCTTCCATGTTAACGCCTCGCCTTTCTCTTTATCACCAAAGCGAGAAGGAAAGATGGTTTTGATAAGATGGAGATTAATCTCTTTGTCCTTCGGAACAACTATTCCGATGAGTGTTTACGGAATTTTGTTTCAAAACGTGTTTCCGGAACTCTGGATAAGGTTTTAAGCTCGTACCGTTTGGATAATTATGTAGTTTATTTAATGATGGGATAGAAAAATATGTAAAATATGCTAAAGTGAAAGCGGCAAGTGGTACATAAAAATAATTGGTGCTCATCCGAGTTAAAGTAAATTAAGGTAAATTTTGTAATTATAAAGTGTATTTATAAATATAGAGAATAAAACTTTTAGCTCATTAATTTTCAAGAACTTCAAAACACAAGGAATACTTTTGTAAACTTTTCTTTCAATTATATATTATCCTTTCAATTCTGTAGTCTTTTAAAATGAATGGAAAAATAATTTCTCTAACATGTACTACTAATGCATTTACAGACGCTTTATTGTAAAACCATTAAATAATAGCTGATTCTTTTAATTTATTAAATAATAGAAAACAGTTATTGTCATAGTTAGGGATCGGAAGTGTGCTCTACAATTAGCCAAACTTCAATGCCCACTTTTTAAAGTACACTTTGTAGTGTAGCGCCCTACGATTTGACCAATGTAGTGTAGGGAGTAGCGATACAAAAAAAAAAAAAAAAGAAAGAAAGAAAGAAAACCAGTAGTTTGTAACGGAACAGGCTCTACTTTTAACGCTATTTTAGGAAAAATAAAATGTGTTCTACAAATCACGTGACCGTAACTTGCTTCTTTTGTATAAAATTTATTTTGCTTAACAATTTGCGCATCTCAGCTGCAGTGTATAGCAACGCATCGCATGAAGTCGTGGATTTGTCCCATTGACACTTGCTTCTAAAATTAAGTGTTAACCCCCAAATAAAGTAATTTTCTTGCTAGCAACACTTGTCTACTTACTCGTTTTTAGTTCTTCATGTTTTAATGCCAGAGTTCTTAGCATTTGGAATTGCTTTAATGGATGATTTAAGTATTGTTTTGCACTTAGAGTATTTTATCGGTAATTTTCTAGAGAATGAAATTAGACAACTCAGTATAATTAACTCTCAACAGAACTCAATACAATTAATTTCTTACGAGTGTATTGGAAAGTTAAATAAACAAATCTATACGTGTCACTGGTACATTCATAGCCCAATGTAATAATTACTGTAAGAATAGTAAAAAAAAAAAAATATGCAGTGTATGACTGTACATAAATGTGTTACGTTCAAGTGTAGATCCTCATTATATCTCTCATTCACATATGTAGCCCTGTTTTCGCGCCTCCGAAAAAGAGAGCTGTAGTTTAATCGCATTTTTATTTCCCGTCCAAATACAGTGCACGGGCACAGTGTACGGGTAGTATTGTAACACCTATATGAAATTATAATAAAGCAATGATAAAACATCAATTATGAAAATGTTGATTTATATATTAATTTCAAATGCTAAAAGGTGTAAATGAAATTTTAAAACCAGTAAAAATACGTTTATTTCGACTGTTGACATGTTTCGACTCACCCCGAGTCATTTTCAAAAACAAATAAATAATGCTATTCTAAATTTGCACGGCCTATGACACGCCATCATTCAGTTTTCCACGTATTCTTTCATATTATGCTCGTTAAATTTTTATTTCATATGGATGTTTATTGTATAGTTTTACAGTTTGGGGTAACCTGTGTTCGTTTTAACTACTTTTAGAATGATCTTTGTGTATGCGTGTATATATATATATATATTTTTCATCTTTTCAGGTCCTCAGAGACATTTGTAAAATTAGGATTAATCTTTTCTATTGTATTTTTACTAATTATTTGAACCCATAGTATTCTGTAACGGGTTCGGAGAGTCGAGTGGTGTACTCCACATTTTTTAAAAATGTAACTGTATAATATGTTAAATATTCTATGCATTATATATATCTCTCTTTCGCTAAGAAATGTGTGTTATGTTTGTAAGCTAACATTTTGGAGACAAACGTAAAACATTTTATTCTTTTTTATCTTTCAGATTTTTTATTGTCCTCGGTCATATCATACTTATTTAATTGCATGTCGGCAGACGCGACATAACGAGTGTTCACTTTGTTATCTAATTTGTGTCTTCAATTTTTAATGTCAATTGAATTTTAAGAAATTAAACCCGTTGCTTTGTGATCCATTAAGGTTCATAGAATACAGTGGCCAATACTATTTTCCTGACCTTGAGTCCCGAGGTGCTATTCAGCATATGTCCCTGTCAGGATATCAGCCTAACGCGGGACCCTCAGTATTTTCTTTCGAAGAGAGCTTGGTACTCGTTTTATGAAGATAGTGGGGATGAAAGGTTGAAGCCGGGAGTCAAACCCTCGACCTGTATCGTGTTAGAGAGAGGCGTAGACGATTACACTACTGCGCTTGTGTAAATTGGTACCTTTGGCAAAATCTGGAAGAAGCGAAGTAGTCACTGCATTTGAAATGTTGTTTGTAGTCTCTTCTTCTTCTTCTTTTTTTTTTTTTTTTTTTTTTTTTTTTTTTTTTTTTTTTTTTTTAAGTAGTGTACTTACAGTTAACTACATTTTCGATAAAATAGTTGTTGCAGTAGTTCGCTACAAAAGAAAGTAATTTTTCCTACTTTTGGTCATAGCGGAAAAAGGAAAAAAAATAATTACATAAAATATCTAAAACTTTTATTCTGAAATAATAAGGATAACCGACAATCAAATTTGTGATTTGATTTTTTTTTTAAAGTGGTATTTCAAAATGAGGGATTTTACAAATATTTTAATACTTAGGCAAGTAAATTATAATATTATAGATGATATAAATTGTTTTAAAAGATAATTTTGTGAGAGCTAATTGCATTATGTAACACACTTTTATGCTTATATGAAGCATATTAATCCGCATTTATTGGTTTTATTCTGCAGCTTTGTACACACGCAAACACGCATACACGTACGCACATACACAAACTTTAAATGTAAAAATACATAAGTTATTTTTTTTTTATTTAGATGATTAGACAAGAAATTCTGCATAATTTTTTTTTGTATCATGAATTAATGACATAAACACTTTAAAAATAAACTAAATTAATATTTACATTTTTAAAATCTATTAATCTATATATATATATAAAAGAAAGTCTGGATTTGGGATTACTCAATGCACAGCCCAAACTACTGAACCTAACATCTTGAAATTTGGGATAAAAATACTTCTTATGACATAGAGTGCCGCTAAGAAAGGATTTTCTAAAATTCCACCTATAAGGGGGGTAAAAAAGAAAACGAACTTTTAAAAAATTCCGTAAAAATCTAATTTAATAGTTATTTTTCAACTGATAACATATTTTACTCTATTTTTGTATGCTGAATCGAATGGTACTAACCAAATTCTTTTAAGTCTAATACTTCATGAGATATTTCACATTTTTATAATTTGGCGATGTTTTTGGCACCAAAACCTAAAATTTTCAAGTGATGATTTCTAAAAATACATCTGTTAATATAGCAACTGAATAATTTTTAATCAATTCCTTTGGTTAAATGATTAAAACAACTATGTCAGTTAAGAAAAAAATTACAAGCGCCTCAAAAACTAAATCTAAAAAAAAAAAAAAAAAAAAAAAAAAAAAAAAAAAAAAGACTGTGGTACATTTTTGTTTTACCAACACCATGCCAAAATGTATGGTATCGTGCCATATATATCAGCCCTAACCGTGCGAAGGATTTTTATTGCAAACCATGCCAAACATTAACATATGCTATTTATTGAACGTGAATATTTTTTATGAGTATTATTCAATCGTAATCTCGCAAATCTTTTTTATTTGTAATTTTTTAAATAGAAAATATTTATTATTAATTACAACTTACATTTATTACTGATACTAACATGGATTTTACCAGTGATCGATTACTTAATTATTCAGTGAATTTTTTAATAAAATACGCATATCATTTGCTTGGTTTAGCTTGGTCGTCAGGTTGCGTGCTTGTAGAATTATGGCTGAAAGTTCTATAATCTGGCGAACCCAATTATTATGAAAGGTTAGCCTCTTCAATTAGTCTATTTAACGGATTCTGATTAAACTTGCATTGATAATTTTTCAGGAAGGCTTTTAGTATATTACATATTGTTCTATTGTTTTTTACTGAATCCTACACTAAATGATCAACTAAAGAAGTTGGTCTATAACAGCCTAAATTTTGTACGACTCAATAAAAGATATGAGTAATGATGTTCATATCGTTTTCAGCAATTCGTTTGGACATTCCAGGTAAATGTCAATATTGATTTAAAACTGACGATCAAATTCACAGATATATTTCGTTGAATCAAGATTTCGTTAGAAAATCCGACCAGCGTAACGGTAGAAGGCTGCTAGTTATTTTTTAAAAGTCTAAATTGCTCCATGCTTTTCAATTTTCAAAATATTTTATACATTATTTTCAATTTGATACTTACAACATTATATAAAAAATTGTGCATCCATTTTTTAATACGACTTATTTAAATAAAACTGGCACGAATATTATTTATTAGAAAGAACGTTTTACAATTAAGGAGAAGGAAACTGGCTAAGCATTCACATATTAATAGACTTTTTTGCTTATTTGTGGAATTTCACATCGGCCCTGTTTTCCAATAAGAGCGTAAGGTACTAATGATTAATTATTCAGGAGAACCAAAACAATGATTTCTTCACATTGTAATTGCTTACCGTGTAAGTACCCTTTGAAGTAAAGTTTTAATATTTAGGTATATTTCAAATCCAGTTTTTTCCTGCAAAAATTTATTATTGGTAATTAAGGGCTCAAATAGCTCCTTAAGCCCTTAATTTCTTACATATACGGATAGTACCTGATCCTTAAGCCATACTCAACTCTCTCTATATAAACTTTATCAAAACAGTGTTTATAGATAGGAACTAACAATTAAACACAACTTAAAAGTCATGAATACAAAAAAAAAATAGGTTAAGTAATATAAAAAAATGGTTTAACATTCATGAGAAATAATTTATTAGTTCGCTTTTTACGCAGTCGGGTTTTTTGATTTTTTAAATTTAATTTTTACTTGTTTAATTTTAAAAAGAAAAATTAAAGCATTATCAGTGCATATGTTAACCAGTAAAATACAAATAAGTTTCATTTGTCTGTATTCTGATCAGAAAAAGTTCTATTATAATAATTAGTCTAACTGGAATTTCTTAAGTAAAATATTCTTAAACTGCCAGTTTCTTCTAAAATCGTATTCTAAGAGTCTGGTGAGATAGACATATGCCCAGCTAATCAATTTTACTCGCTTAAAATATGTATAATACTTTGAGCTAAAAGATTAAAATATCATTCTATCATTGTATCCTAGATTATTAAGACAAAATTCATTGTTTAAAAAGAAAAAATACGGTCGGAAGTATCTTTCCTAAACGTATTTTTCTTAAATAAATCTATTCCTTATTTTCAGCTCTTATTTACAACTTACATATGTAAGAATTTATTCGTGCTAAAATATTTATGCAGCGTATGTATATATATTTGCCTATTCAATAATTACGCTTGACATGCATGATGGGTTGTTCTCGTGTCGATGTTTCTCAAACGTTTTTAGAAGATGTGAATTCGCTGTAAAGCCAAACAAAATATGGAATAAGAAGGGTTTTCAAAATGCTTCTTGTTATCTATGCTTATTTAAATCTTATATCTCAAAAAATGCATTTAAAATTCAAAATAGATTTCTGTAATTGAAAATGCTTGATTCTACGAGAGAGAGAGAAAATGTAGGGCCAAAAATATAGATTTAATTTTAAGTAAGTTGCAAAATGGAGTTTGGTAAATACTGAACTTTCGTAATGTTAAAAAAACGGTGAAAATATATCGACTAAAAAGAAAAGAAACAATTTCTACTTTACGTTTAATAAGACATCGACAAAGACCGATGCTGGATTTTCTTTCCATGTAGAAATTAGAATGACTGGATATTAAATTTTTGAAACGAATTCTAAGAACTTTTTTTTAATTAAAATAGTCAAAATCGTAAAAAGTAAAAAGATATTTTAATTTATAAATAAGAGATTAAGCTTTCGATTTATTATCTCTATAAATGTGAAACCAAAATTGAGAAAATGAATTTACATAACTGATAAAAATGTAATGTATATGAAAATGTAAACAATAAGAATCCACTAACAACAAGGTATCCTATTTTATCCTACTGTCTATCATACTTTTTATACTTTAAAAAGACATTACAGGAAAGAAGATGTATTTCCAGAAAAAATATATTTGATAGACATTTATCTTCAAGAAGAAGGAGGTGGTTGAGGTTTCAAAAGAAGAAAATATTTCATAAATCTGCCATTGTCTGTTGATATCGTTAAATCATATAAGTAAAACCAGAGGTTGAAATTCTATTATTAAATTAAATTAAGTGCTTTTTAGCTTAAAAGAGTATTTACTCTTACGACTTCACGAAAATATTTAAGAGCATATTTAAAAATAACTGAATGTTTGAAGGGTTTTTATATATACTTTTAATTATAAAAAGAAAATAAGAATATGTTAACCAGTAAAATGCAAATAAGTTTCAGACTGAACAGAAAAAGTTCTATTATAATAATTAGTCGAAATTTCTGAAGTAAAATATTCTTAAACTGCCAGTTTCTTCTAAAATCATATCATGTTCTGAGAGTCTGAAAAGTTGCATGCTGAGTATAAAACAAGCTTTTAGTCAATAAATTTTACTCGTTTAAAAATGATGCAACAATTTGAGATAAAAGATTAAAATATCATTCAATCATTGTCATTCTAGATTATTAAAACAAAATTATTGTTTTAGAAAAAATAAGGACGGAAGTACCTTTCCGGATGAATTTTTCTTCAATAAATATATTTATTATTTTATTTCTTATTTAAAACTTACATATGTAAGTAGATATTCATGCGAATTTATTCATTCAAATTTATTCATGTTAATTTATTCATGCAGCATTGATACATATTTTTTCCTATTCAATAATTATGTTTGAGATTTATGATAGGTTGTTCTCGTGATGATTTTTCTCAAACCATGATAAGCTTTAAGTATTAAAATAATCATTTGAGTATAATCATTCATAATAAATCATTCATCAATTCATAATCATTCAATAATCATTCATATTATCTGTTTGGCATTATTTATTATAACTAAATGCTATTGATCTCTTTTTTAACAATCTAGAATGACATCTATGTTTTAAGATTTAGTGCACAAATAGACAATAGTAACTTTTTTTTATAATTATGCTGTATTCCAATGTATGTTGTAAGAAGAATGTGGACCTATATTAAAGCACTTATGCACTGTAAAAAAATGTATAATTCTACAGATGTAAAGTTTCATAAATCTGTATGCTTATTAAAATTTTATCTATACACTATACTAAAAAAGATGTAAATCTACAAAACTTGTTTATGTAAAGCTGCAGAAATCTGTAAGCTTTACAAAAGAATCTACTAAAGTTACAGCAATCTTTCAAAAATTTTATCTGTAACCCGGGTTGCAGTTACATAAAAAGTTCTAGGTATCACAGTTTCCTAAAAAATTCTTAGTAACCTTACAGATTTTTTGATTTAAGGTGCAAAAGTGTATCTGTTACATGAATTTTTGTTGTGGCCGTTACATGAAAAGTTCTAGGAATCCCTGTTTCCTAGAAAAATTTGAGCAACTTTACACTATTTTTTTTTTTACAGTGAGGAAGCATTTTTCAATGAAACTCTATTCATGCATTCTTATTACAAATATTACTGCTATCAATCTCTGATGCAGGTCTTTATGATCTAGAAGGGTATTAATGGTTATGTTTTTGGTACTGAAATAAGAATTAGACATTTTTATCCAAGGTTTATTGGAACATTACATGCGATTTATTCTGTGGAGCTGAATCATATAATAGACCAGATGCTACGATCAGTAAGGTTATCTGCGTGATTTAGGTCCTCCAGTTTCGTTCGAGATAGCTCAGTTGGGCTTCAGCCAAGACATCCCTAGTTCGAATACTGGCCCGGGCATGTTTCACCCAGCTGGAAAATTCCAACTCATATGATTTATTTACCAATTAGAACAATTATGTAAATTAATCTATATATATTTATAAGCAAGTTTTATTCCAATAAATGTGTGTAGCATGAATGTAGATTTAAGTGTAAGAATTGATTTCTACTGAAATACATAACCACACTAATGAAAAAATATTCCTTAAGGGGTGAAATGAGTGAAATTTTAGGTAGCTTTCATTACAAAAAGCTACCTATTGCAGCCGTTCGAAGGAAAGCAATTAAAAAAATTTTTGGTATATATTTATTGATCATGAGCCCCAGATCCCGAAACCACCCTCCGTTCAAATGTTGATATATATATAATCTTTATCACACTGTAACTCTCGTATTTATAAACCGATTTGAATGTACCTTGGTATATACATAGTACACACCAATGTCTCGACCGAGGTCGCTGGCCAGCTTCATTCGCCATCTTGTTTCAAAATGGCGGCCATTTAAAAAATTTTTTAAAAATTAAAATTTAAAATGAGCTACCAAGAAATTAGAACATGAAAAAGATTTTTTTTCTTTGTGTTTGACCTTAATACAGAGATTCCGGAACAGTTTCTGTTTCGTCTAGATCTAAAAAAAATGGCTGAGTTATATCATTTTGAATTTCTATTGTGGCTGATATTTTGCAACGACCTGATTTTTGTCACGCAATAACAGGCGTATTTATGAACCGATTTGGATGTAACTTGGTGTGTACATAGTGCATATCAATATCTAGACCGAGTTCGTTGGCCAGCTTCATTCGCCATCTTGTTTCAAAAGGGCTGCTATTTAAAAAATAATAAATTTGAAATTTAAAATGAGGTATCAAAAAATTGGAAAATGAAAAAGATTTTTTTATGTGTTTGACCTTGATACAAAGATTCCGGAGCAGTTTTTGTTTTCGTCTATTTCTTAAAAAAATGGTTAAATTAGGGGAGAGTAGCCTAATTTGGACCACTTCACTTATTTTCAGGTGTAACTCACTTAATGTTTGGAATATCTGCAAAAGATAATTACACAGGGTCGATCTATTCATCTATTAACTAAATAAATATTTAGATCATTTTTTTTTAATCTGAAATTTCATTTTAATTTGAAAAATTTCTCAATAGTGGTCCAAATTTAGCAACTGGTCGCCTAAGTTCGACCCACAGTCTCCTAAATTGGACCAAATAATATCAGGTTGTTTTAATGACTAGGGAATATAACTAATTTTATTAAAAGCAATTTTTGCGATTAATGAAACAATGAAACAAAATAACAGCAATGAAATATAATGAAATCAAATATCTGAAAATAAGAGTAATTGTTTTAAATCAAAATGTATAAGTTATCAGTAATTAAGAATAGAAATTATGGAACTAATTGTCAGTTACTTGACTATCATGTAAGGAGTGATGCAAAACTTATACATGAATTCTGTTTATTGTTTTTGTTTTCCAGAGCACAACATGGAACCGTGTATGGCAATCTGAACGCTGCATCATTTTTGCTATTTTGTTTTTCTTACAAATTATTCAAAACCAATCATCACTGTCTAGATTTTTCTATATAGATTCTGAATTATCAGACTTTTGTTTTTGCAACAGAAGTTTTCTTTACATTATGTTTGTAGTTCTTCTCTTCCATCATTTTCTTACTTATTGCATAACGCCTATTTTTCAAAACTCGATGTACCAATAGCTTTTGTGCTGTGAAAGCTTCCTTTTTGTCTTTTTTTTTTTCATTTCAAGGTTTAGTTTTAATGGCGATGATGTTAACACACTGTTTTTTGGCTCCCTCTGTACTTTGATTTAACTGAATTTAGGAAGGTAAATAACATTTCTAATGATTTTAATTACTTTTGGGGAGGATTTGTAGCTGCAGCCATGTTGCAGGTCAATTTCTTCGCAACTTACTGCTTTTTGTTTCCTATATCTATAACAGCTTTTGCTGTCATGGGTATTTTTCTTCCAGACAGTTTGTCTATGTCTTTTTCAACATTTTCAACAAGGTTTGAGATTTTATGCGTTTTAATGGCAAAAAAGTATAATTCCACCATCCAGAACTGTAAAAAGTCTTCCATCACAAATATCCTGCAGGAGGAAAATGTCTGAATTCAACTCTGTATATCAAATATGCCGTAGGAATAAAGAATTCAAAGAAAATAAATACAATTACATACAAGATAAAAGACATTGCAAACTAAATTTATTGCACAGACATGTAAAAATATTTTTATGTTTATATAGCCCTAAACAGTATAAAAAATTAATCTAGATATACAAATAAAAATTGCATGGAGATAGTATTCCATTATAAAATATAAAAAAAAAAATAGTGTACAAAGCGTACCGTCTTCGAAATTCATTACTTACTTTTCAAATTTATGTTCGCATATCTGGTCCAATTTAAGCAACTGAAATTGGCCCAATTACGGCAACTGCGCCATTTTTTAAAACAGTTAATTTCAAGACTGAGAACAAAAACGAAATCAAACAAATCTGCGTGAAAATATGCTAAATAAACAGACGAATTCATATATGTATATGAAAACATAACAACTTACCTTAGTTTTAAAATAGTCACTTACGTTTAGTAGGAGAAAATTAGATCAAAACAGCTAACTTTAGGTTTTTTTAAATTGTCTCAAAACAGCACGCGGTAGGCGGTTGCATCTTCTAATCATGAGGGACGCCATTCTGATGAGTAGCATTTCAGCGGTAGATGGAGTCTCTTCCTGTAATTAACGGCAGAATGGCAACGGTCCAATTAAAGCGGCGGTCCAAATATGGCTACTCTCCCCTATAGCACTTTGAATTTCTAGCATTGCTGACATTTTGAAACGATCTGATATTTGTCACGCGATAACACTTGTATTTATTAATCTATTTCGATGTAAGAAGGCATGTGGATAGTATATAACAATGTCTAGCCCAAGTTCGCTGGCCAGCTTTAGTTTTTTCCGTGTATTAATCAGTACCCGAAATATTGGTTTTTTGGAAAGCTATCAATTCAAAAAGAAAAAAAAAAAAAAAAAAAAAAAAAAACGCTCTCAGCTGTGTAAAGTACATGCAAGAGCAGCAAAATAATGTTACTTTTATTGTGAAAGTTATTGCAGTTAATTTTATTAATAATGCTAATGCCGTTAATTTATCGTGTTTGTTGAACATAAAATATCTACTTGTGAATTCATAACATCCGAAAAACCAATATTTTGGGTTGAAAAACTGATTAATCAACTGTAAAATCTACTCGAAAACATTTCGGAAAACAACGAACAACAACAACAAAGCACATTTGTTTCGAAATGCTTCTTTAAATATTAGAAATCTTTTAGTTTCTACCAACAACGGAACGCTTTTCTGAATAGTTGGTAATTCCGCAGAGGTTGTACTATATTTTCGTAAACATAAAGAATGATAAGAGTTCGATTAAGGAACATTTGTCTTTTTTTTTCCTCTGAAAAAGAAAGACCAATTCTTCTTAATCAAGAAAAATATAACATAACCGCGAACGAAAATATACAATAACCTCTTCTGATTTACCCAAGATTTCGAAAATCGGAATGTATATTTAGAATCTTCATACAGCAATGTATTGTCGAGATTTAAAAAAGTATTTACAGATTTTTTTTTTCTGTCACTGATTTTCGAAAGTATTTCCGAGTAGTTTTCCTACTGCATTAAACAATGTTACCAAACCAGAATATCAGTTTCTAGGATATTAAATGTCAATTAAGCATTTTCAGATGCATAATTGAATTTATGCACTAAAGAGTACTTTAATGTTAATGTTAATGGTAGTTATTTATTATCTTTATTGAATACTTTCTGAACATGAAAATATTTTATTAAGAATGCAATAGGTTTACATGTAATAGAATTTACACATGCAAGTCTAATAAAATAATGTCAATTTTACTGTTAAATTTAGTGCTGTTAATTTTAATGTTAAAATAAATTCTGTTAGTTTATTGGCGTTTGTTGAATATGAAAATGTTTATTTAAAAATAGATAGCATCCGAAAATGTGATATTTTTGGTTGAGTAAGCTGATTAATATTCTGTGAAAACTGCTCGGAAATGTTTCCGAGAATAACGGACAACAAAAAAATTTATTTTAGAAATACTTCTTTAAGCCTCAGAGATCTATCGGTTTTTAAAAATCTGAAAAAAAAATGCTTTTCGCAATCATTAGTAATTTGGAAGGCGGTATAATATTATATTTCCTTAACACGTTCACGCCGGCTCGGTGGGTCACACCCGACTGTCTCAGAGTTGTCAAGTCTCCGGGTTTTTGCACACCATTGTTATTTTAGAGAAAATATTGTTCCCTTAAATCACCCAATTGTTCTAATTAAATAAAATAATATTTTCTGTATTAAAATACTGGTATCCATAAAGCCGCAAACTTTGCAGCTCTGAGACAGTCGAGTGTGACCCACCGCGTCGGCGTGAAAGTGTTAAACCTTAATAAAAATAACAGCTAGATTAAGAAACATTAGTCCTCTTCTTTTTTTTTGGCAGTGCAGCTAATGGATGGAAATGGGCATGGTTTCATGTCAAAATAAACGCCACGGCGAAAGGGCCAGCAGGGCTTTAAGGGTTATGATCGTGACCACATGCTGAAAAGTCTGACATGATTCTAATAGACCAGCAGGTGGCTGCACAGACCATCACCTCATCAAGTTGGCTGGAATTCCAGAATTAGACAAAACTCGGTTAGCATATTAAAATGCAACTGGTCTGCCAAATCTTGTATGGTGGAAACCACCCGCAGACACGATTTTAGGGGTTGACTGGTAGGTTTATCAAAGTGTTTTTTTCTGCACCCAAAGGTATGAAAACATGGAGACTGGGAGCAGGAAAACACAATGACTTACCAGTCAAACACTAACAATCAGGTATTTTCCACCAACATGTGACTTGGCAGACAAATTGCACCTTCATAAATTTCAACAATTCACAATTTCAAAATTTCACAAATGAATTTTTGATTACCTTGATAATATTAACATATATATAATACATTTGTTTATTATGATTAATATTATTAAAATTATATGTTATCTTATTTATTTTTACTT
Source organism: Maratus speciosus (assembly GCA_963932465.1). Lineage (NCBI taxonomy): Eukaryota > Metazoa > Arthropoda > Arachnida > Araneae > Salticidae > Maratus > Maratus speciosus. The sequence goes on from OZ010788.1 coordinate 438,186,286, forward strand.
TTTTAAATGTTTCTTTTTAGCTTTTAAAGAATCTTTAAATTTATTTTTCTTTCAAAAAATATAACTATCTAAAATAATACTTCAACAAACTAAATATTAAAAAACTTTATAATCATGATATATTACTGGTTTTTTTTATATGAAGATACTTAAATTAAAGAGTTTTGCTCTGTACTCTATAAAGCTTCTTCTGTACGTGCTTAAAATAAATAGTATGGATTTTTTTTTTTTTTTTTTTTTTTTTTTTTTTTTTTTTTTTTTATGAATTCAAGTTATTTCGTAGATATTACTAAAAACATTTCTTATTTGAATACAAAACATGTATTCAACTAAAAATTCATCAAGTTTCTTATTAACTGTCAAAAATAAACATATCTCTGACAGCATTATTAGCGTTTCAAAAACATATAAACTTAAAAAATGGATAATATTTTTTTTTTTTTTAAATAACTAAATTTATTCTATAAAAGAATTTTTCATCATCGTGAATTCCTTTCCAAAAACCACTGAAAACGTTTCAAAATTCTCCACCCAGAAGAAATACAAAGAGTGAAGATAAAACTTTGGGAAGCAATTTTGAACAATTACTCTTTAAAAGGAATTACAACATTGCTTAAATTATGAATGCTATGCGAATATGAGGATGAATTGCGGAATGCTCCGTTTTATATTTACCAGTAAAAAAATTAAATTTGATTGGATGTCTGATAAAAATATTAGAAGTATTTCGAAAAAAAAAATTAGAGTATCATTTTCTTGAAATTTATAGCTCAAATACACAGACAAATAAATATAGATACAAATCTGATTTTAGTTATACTATTTCAAATTTTTCGTGACAGTAAAAATAGAATAATATTGATTCGATAATTCGTTTTTCAGTTGCAAATGCCTAGAGAAGTAATGAGAAGTATAATTAAATTGAATGCTATATTGAAATCTATACTTGTTAGAAGGTAAAATAAATACTTATATTTAACAATTAACAAAGCACTAAATAGGTGTCAAATAAATTTTAAAAGTACTTTTGTCTAAAACACAATAGTTTGGAAATTTGACCGCAAAATAAGTAAACATTTCCAAAAACACAGAGATTAAAAAAACATGCATTTATAATGCTCTTTTGCACCCGAATTTATACATTTTTCACTGTAAAATGCGTTTTTTCTTATTAGCACTGTTTCATAAATATTATATGAAATGCTTTGAGTAATATGCAACCAATTTATTAATACTATATTAATATATGGAGTGTTTTTTAAAAAGAGGTGAAATGCAAAATCGATTTCAGTAACATTAACTAATATTCTTTATAATGTATGAAATGAAAAAAAAAGGATTAGTTTGATAAAATGTTATTTTACCTAATTCTTTAATGAAGTAAGATTTACAAAATATTTAAAACGACTATCTTAATACTTTTAGTTATGAAATTTATGTAATATTCATAAATCTATCTATCGTTTCGCAAAATGGTGTAAAACGATTAACTACATACTTCAGTCAGATTACTAAATATTAAGTCATAAATTCATTTGATAACGCAGCCGAACACATTAGATTTCTTTCTGTATCGCATTGTAATATTTCGTTTGTTCATTAACGACTTAGTTTATGTATCGAAAACGTGTAACACCTATTACTATAATTATGATTTACTGCTTTGTAATTTTTTTTACATACTTATATCTGTATCTTATTATAAACTGTATATTAGTTATTTTAATGAAATGTTAAGTAGGCAAATTAAATTTTGAGCGCACTATACACAATGCAGAAGACAGCCAAGCGTAAAATTTTTTAGTATATAAAGAGGTAAGTTTTCAAAGAGTCAATAAACTTGAATAAATAGAGTTTTGACAATCCTTCGAATTGGAATACTTCTTTGAATAAAAATGTTGAAGACTTTGGTAAGTTTATACATAATCCATTCAATAATTTCAGTTTATTTGATTTTTATAACTTTTTTTTTTAAACTTTTTGAGAATTTTTATTAATTTGCGGTAGTAACAACGTTAGTTACTTTTTAATTAGAATAGGGAGATTTAAATGTTCGACATTTTTAGAGAAAAAAAAATAGAGAATCTAAAAATCACACTTAAAAATATTGTTATAATGGGGCTTGCTAGAATGCAAATCTCATTTTCCGGCGCTTAAGGTTGCTTTGAGATTCTAATCCTGGCATCCCTATATTTATATATAGCGCCAGATATAGTATGTCAGATCTGCATCTACTCTTTTCAAAATGAGATGGTTAATCATAAAGGGAAATTTATTTTATAACAATTTTCATTGCTGAATCCAACAAACGTTTTAAGTGAAAATAGGAAAAAAATTAAAATTTAAAAAGAAACAAATTTAATGAATGGATAATCGATTAAAACAGTTTATAATTAAATATGTTATGAAACAATGATTTGAAATCAAGAAAAAACCCTTATGAAGTAAACTGTATATAAAACTCACTTTTACATTAGCAACGGATTTATTTTATGACAAATCTTAATTTTATAAACGATAAAGTATTTCAAAAATATAGTAAAATAGAAAACTGGTCATAATGCATGCGGAAGGAAATAATAATTTTCTGAAATACCAGACAGCTAATTAATTACTACTCCAAAACACTATTTAAAATACTGCTTCTTTTTATTTAATTTCAAATGGTTATAGAAAATTTAAAACATAACGGCAAATCAAAAATAAGTCAAATCTAGTAGAGTAAATCTATTTTCTGTTACACGATAATACAAAACGCTATCTGTTATTAGAAATGTTATTACAAAAAGAAAAAACACAATGTCTGTAAAAAATATTGTACTAATATATATTGTGTGGTATATAATACTATCTTTTCATAGATTATATTTATATCATTATTAATTATGCATTTTACTGCTATTTCATTTTTTTAAACTACGAGCGTTTTGTTCGCTTAATAAATAAATGCACAGTAAAAAAATCCTTCTGTCCTGTGCTGGGAGGAATATGTAACTTCCTTACTTGTTGCTTTTAAGATTTCAGCTAACTTAACTTGGAAACACGGAGCTAAATTAACAAGAACAAGATTAAAGTAGATTCATTCCCCGTTTTCGTCAATACTGAATTTGAGAGCGATTTTCGTTGAATTAGCCAACTATAGTCAAACATAAGATGAATCATAGCCTGGCCATAAATAAATTCTGTACTTGGATTCATTTATAGCGATTTATTTTTTATTGTCAAATTTGGCGATATTTCGCTAAGTGTCGCTAAGTTTGGCGAGAATTCATTGCTAACGTACACTGTAAAAAAAAAAAAAAAAAAAAAAAAAAAAAAAAAAAGGACCAGATTTCCTGTAGGAATCGTAAAAATAGTTACCCTTATCGTACCGGAAAAATTTCCGACCCAGCTCGGAATAAAATCAGTAAAATGGGAATAAAATCCGTGAAGTACCGTTTTAATGAATGTTTCCTTTTTTTAGGGATTTTATTCCGAGCTGGGTCGGAAAATTTCCCGGTACGATAAGGGCAACTATTTTTCCGATTCCTACAGGAATCTGTTCGGATTTTTTTACAGTGTATATGAGAATATACATTTATACATATGATTAAAAAAAATGGTTCCATCAGTGCAAGATCATTTGCGTGAGTATAACGTTCACTGAAATTCATGAATTAATCTCGGATTTTATTTTAAACCTTGTTTCAAAATATCAGCCACACTATAATTGTTACATCTGAGACAATTTTTGTATTTTTTTTAGAGTTCGAAATCTTTAAGTAGCCGTTATTTTGAATAAAGAGGGCGGACAAAGCTGTATAACAAACTCGGTCGAGTCCTAAATAAGATTAATACACATGCTTATTATTTCCAAGTCAGTTTATAAATAGGAGTGTTATCGCATGACAAAGATAACACACACACACACACACACACACACATATATATATATATATATATATATATATATATACAGTCGAACCTCGTTAAGACGAAGTCGAAGGGCAGCAAAAATCATTTCGTATTAACCGAAATTCGCATTAACCGATAAAACAGCAAAAGGCATTTAGGATGATTTAAAAAATAAATCATTAAAATAAAGATATCAAAGAATGTAAATGATATCTGCAGAGAAATATTTTATCGTTATTTTATGTTAATCTGCATTTTTATGCAAAAAAGAACGTTTCTAACATCACGATAGAAGCCCAAAATCCATACTCACACAGATACACGCATGACGAACCTAGTACTATATGTATTGTAATATACTTATAAAAAAATAAATGAGTAAGGGGAAACGAAATGTAAAAATAATATATTTACCTCTTTAAGTTAAACTTTAAAAAAATCTTTTATTAATTTTTGTTTCAAAATTTTTATTCTACATTTGTTTATAAAGGTATCCAAATTTTTCAAATTGTCCAAAGCACAATTGGACTTTGCTTCTTGAAACAGAAACCACGGAATAGTTTTTAAAGCTTTTGTCGCTTCATTGAAGGACACGGAATGGATTTCAACTTCTGCATCAGCCTCCATTTTATTCAACACTTCCTCTTTATTCGCCTTTTCCGATAAATTGGCTAGAATATCGCCATCTGTCATGGGTTGTGCTGTCATAGCATTTTCATCAATTCGAACGCAATGTTCAAACGACAGGGGAGAAATTATTCCTATTTCTTCAGCTTCTTTCTATCACATCGCTCATTTCTGTTTCATTTGCTTGTGCAACATCTTCCACTGAAAAATCACCATTCCTGAAACCACCATGCCATTTTTTTTTTAACAGTGGGAATAACTGAGTTCCATGCACTTCCTAGGAAATACATTGCTTCTGAGCGATCGATGGAAAATGCTGTCTTTTGCGAAAGCACTCGATAAGTTTTTGTTTACTTCTTTCCTGTAGCGAGTTTTTAAACACTGAATAATAGCTTGGTCACATGGCTGAAGCTTTGCTGCAGTATTTGGAGAGGTTGGGGAACGCATTTTATCGATTTTAGCCTTTTTACATCTTTGTAGGCTGTACAATTAATTGACCGTCAAAATGCAAATCTTTCTCTTTTGATTGGTGAGTCTTGAGTCTAATTCCAATAACAATTTTGAAAAAATTTCCGTATTTATCTAAGCAGTTTTAGTGAATGCGTACTGAACAGGTAGAGTCTTTACACACTTAAAGCAACTTGGTTTTGCGAATTTTCCGATAATATAGATAGGTAATTTTTCACTACCACCCATATTGCAGGCTACCAGTACTCTGACTCGTTCTTTATTACATTTTACACTGGAAGATTTCTACTTGAAAAGTTAATGTAGATGAAGGACGTGCTTTATAGAAAAGCGCAGTTTCATCTGCATTGAATATATCGCGAGGTGCATAATCTCTTTTAATAGCCGGCCATTCTTTAGAGAAAAACAAATCTACACTACCATGATTAACTGCAGACCCTTCACCACATATCCTTTTGGAGATAATACTATGGCGTTCTTTAAACCTCACCAGCCATCCATTTGAGCATGTAAAACCATCGACACCAAGAGGTTCTGCAAAATACTTTGCTTTTTCTTGTAAAACAGCACCAGTTAAAATGATATTCTGGTTTCTAACTTCTCTTATCCATTTTAATAAAACAACTTCAATTTATTCATTCTTAGCATTTCTCATTCGTTTTCGTTCAGGTTCGAACTAATTGATAGCACAAGTCATTCCAATTTGTTCTCGATTCGTAATAACTGTCGAAACTACACTAGCAGGTATTCCTTACTTCGCTGCAAAACTCCCACCACTAACATCACATAAAATTGTCTGCTTAGTTTCCAAACTAAGAGCCTTTTTTCCCTCACTCATTTTCACAACTGGAGGTCCAATAGGACTAGAATTCAATTAATAAAATATTTCTAGCAAAGAACTTTATTCCCATCAAGTGATCAACCACGTGCTAGCAACGAAATGAATTGCTCACAAAAGAATTTCAATATCACCAGAGAAAGACTGCAACTCTTTTCTCTTACCCCACGATCACCATTACCCCACCTACCTTCACCCACCGCATTTCCAAGGACAAACGCATAGCCTCCCTCATTCAATTCAGAAAAAGGGATAAACTTGTTTCAAGGTGAAAGATCGCGACGAGGAAATATTTTTATTAGATGCCATACTTACTTCGTCTTAAACGGGAGAAGTTAGTCTTCACGTTCGTATTAAACGGTGCAATTATTATTGTTTTCCAAGATAACGTGATGGGGAAACTATTATCCTTCGTCTTAAGCGAAATTTCGTACTAAGCGTTTTCGTCTTAATGAGGCTCGACTGTATATCTATCCATCTATCTATCTATCTATCTATATATATATAGCTCTATTATTTGTTTACGATACGTCTTTTAATGGTTCAACAATATTTCGCTGGTTATTTATATCTTTTGTCTTTAATTGGATATTTTATCAAAATTTGGTGGTTATACATATTTTTTATATGGATTAATCGTCCGCAATGCACTAGTGAATTAGTGGTATTGTGCTTGATTTTGTATTACTTGTTAAAGGTTCCATCTTTATTTTGTATAATGTCAGAGTTATGAATTGAAGCTAAATTTATTAATTTAATTTTAGTAATTGGAAATAGATGATGACTTGTAATTATATAATGGATATATATATATATATATATATATATATATATATATATACATTGGTTATCAAAATTAAGGAAAAGACACAAAATGCTAATTTTCAAATACGCGAACACTCAAAAGGAAATAATACAATTCGAGTAATTACTATCTCTACAACACAGCTAGCCCATATAACATCTCATTCCTTTCACATATGGTCACAAGTGTCACAGTCACTACGGTGAAGCAAAAAAATAGGAAATTCCATACATCTCATCATGAGTCTCAAATGATCACTATATGTGACTCCACTGAGACGTTACTGTGACTGCTGCTTTGTGACGAGTCACCAGGTGACTTTACAATGTAGTTAAATTGTGACTCTCATGTGACTGTCATTTTGAGACTCAATTTCATAGTCATCATGAGCGTTGCATTATGATAAGTCACCAAACAATATCATATTATAGTCACATGGAGACTTTTCCCAAAAGAGCACAATGGTGACTTCACAGTAGTCTCTCTGTCACCTGAAAGTCATCATGTGACTTTAATGTGACATTATTTGGTAACTTATCAGAATGCAGCGTTCATGATGACTTTGAAATTGAGTCTACAAATGACAGTCACATGATAGTCACAATGTAACTACATTGTAAAGTCACATGGTGACTCGTCCCAAAGCAGCAGTCACAGTGACGTCTCAGTGGAGTCACATATAGTGATCATTTGAGACTCATAATGAGGTGTATGGAATTTCATATTTTTTTGTTTCACAGTAGTGACTGTGACATTTGTGACCATGTGTGACATGAATGAGATGTTATATGAACTAGCTGTGTTGTAGAGATAGTAATTACTTGAATTACATTATTTCCTTTTGAGTGTTCGCGTATTTGAATATTAGCATTTTGTGACTTTTCCTTAATTTTTGATAACCAGTGAATATATATATATATATATATATATAAATTTACATTTGAAGTGAGGGCGGTTTGGGAGTTAAGCGGGGTCGTGATAGGTAAAAATAAACCGAAATTTTCGGAATTGCTTTCCTGCGAACAGCTGCAATGGGTAGATTCTCACTTTTTCTAATGGAAGCTAAATAAAAGCAATTTTGACACATGCATCGAAATATAGCGTAGAATATTCACTAAAAGCAGTCAGTTTTAAAAACGAAATTTAAAATTTTTCGAGTGATTCTAAAAGTGTTTTGTGTCACAATTGGAACTTGGTAGCCGTACGCATTACAGCAATTATTCATTTTCACATAAATCACGCTCTTTTCCATTGAATACTTGTACTTTTAAATGTCATTCGGGAGAAAATACTGCAAAAAAATTGAAGTTGAATTTAAAGAATTCCGTTACAGCATATTTATTTATATTTTCTGGATACTAGAAAGATTTTTAAAAGAAAATTTATTTTACGAAATGACTTTTAAAATAACATAAATGTAAAAGAAAGAAAAAAGAAGAACATAGACGGAGAGACAAAAAGAAAGAGAACATCCACACGAAGCAAAAAAAGAGTTTTTATTTTCTCAGGCGATTACCGGACAAACAGCCAAAAGTATCAGAAAAAAAGAAAGATAAGAAAATTAAAAAATTAAATTTGAATAAATTAAAGGGGACAGCCGAAAAATTGATGTTGTAAGGTACATAGCTTTAAAGCATCGCATAATTGTGTTAGGTGCATTACTAAATTGAAAAAATTTACTCTTTTAAAAATAATTTTCAGTCGGCTAATTTTACAATTTTGGAAAGTTTAACAATCAACTTGCAACATTATTTACCACATTAGTTTTTTTTTTTCTTTAATTTCTTAAAAGTTTTAAAAAGCATAGAGATGCAACGAATTTTTAATTTTTATTTCTTTGTAATTTTCTAAAGATTATTTTTAAAATAATTTCCTTGCTTCTAATATGTTTTATTTTTATCTGTGCATTTGATAAGCATTAATTGCATAAATAATCAATTATTAATAGATTAGGACAATTTCATTTTTTTAATTCATTATGAGATTTTAGAATAACTAAATAATATAAAAATAGATTGGTTGGTTGATTGGTTTTATGACAGCCGATTATCTACACATGAGATATAGGACCGAGGGGAGTGCCCTCCGTGGGGATCTTTCTAAGGGATCCTAACCCGTCCTTACGCAAGGATATTAAAGGTTTGAAGAAAACCACGAAAAACTCCGAACGATTAGGCCGACGGCGCGATTGGGTTCGAACGCAAGTCTACAAGCTTCGAAAGCAAAACCTCTCGGCCACATGTGGGGCACATAAAAATAGATTATTCATTAGATATTAGCGGAGCTTTTAAATTAACTTGTCACAGTTTAAGACCAGAAAGAAAAAGAATAGATTATGAAACATTTTCCAACAGTTCCAAAATACTTTGACAACATTTTGCTGTTTAATAAGCTACCTAAGTAAACATTTTATAATTTGGAATAATTTGGCGAAATTGGACCACTTTACATATTTTAGGTGTAACTCACTTCATTTTTACAATATCTAAAAAATATCACTACATGTGGTCAATGTATTTATCTATTAACTAGTTTATCCTTTAGAACAATTTCTTTTAGAAAATTTTAAGTTTTATTTTAATTGGAAAAATTCTCAAAAGCAGTCCAAATTCAGTGACTGGTCGCCTAAGTTGAATCCCCCAGTCTCCTAAATTGGACCAAACTATATTAGGCTGTTTTAATGTTAGAGAATATAACAAATTTTATTAAAAGCAAAATTTACGGTAAATGAAACTTACAAAATAACAGCAATCAAACATAATAAACTCAAATGTCTGAAAATACGAGTAATGGTTTTAAATCAAAATGTATTCAAAATATAAATCAAAGTTCTAAGTAATTAAGATATAAATTAAGGAACAAATTACCAGTTACGTGAATAACATGTAAAAAGTGATGCAAAGCTTACAAATGAATTTACATTTTTCCTTTTTTATTCCAGCCAGAAAAACACGGAACCATTTTGACAATCTGAACACTGAATTATTTCTGCTATTTTTATTTTCTTACAAATTACGCAAAACCAATCATCACTGTCTTGATTTTTCTTTTTAGATTCTGAATCATTCGACTTTTTTTGCAAAAGAAGTTTTCTTTATCTTATGTTTGCAGTTTTTCCCTTCCACCTGTTTCTTTCTCATTGGATTATGCCTGTTTTTTAAAACAGATCTTCCATTTGCTTTTGTGCTTTGAGAGCTTCCTTTTTTGTCGTTTTTAGTTTTTTTCATTTCAATGTTTACTTTATTTGGCGAATATGTTAACACAGTTGTTTTTTGGCTACCTCTGTACTTTAACTTTGGGAAAGGGAGATGACATTTCTAATGATTCTTTCGCATTTTGGAAGGCTTTGTACCTGCAGCCTACTCGAAAATTATTACTTTCTTTTTAAATGTGTGATCGTCTTTCTGGTCCAATTTGAACAACTCAAATTGGTCCAATTAAGGCAACTGCGCCATTTATTAAAACCTATAATCTCAAGACAAAGAGCAAAAACAAAAACAAACAAATCCTTCTGAAAATTATGCGCAATAAACGCATGAATTTAGATATGTATATGAAAACATAACAACTTATCCCAGTTTTAAAGCATTCTCTTACGTTTAGTAGAAAAAAGTTAGATGAAAACAGCTAATTTTAGATTTTATTAAACTGTCTGAAAATAGCATGTGGAAGGCGGGTTCTTCTTCTAATCATATATAACGTCACTTTGATTAGTATAACTTCAGGGGTAGACGACGTCTCTTTCTGTATTTAACGGCAGAATTGCAGCACTCCATTTAAAGCGGCGGGCGGTCCAAATATGGCTACTTTCTGCTAACAGTTTTAAAGACCAGATTTTATCATTTACTCTCCAGAACCGGAAAAGTACTCCAATTCGTTTGTGCAGCTCTGTATTTGATCTACAGATTTGTAATATATGCTACATTCACTGTTGCAATTTAGTTTATACAGAAAACGCATAATAGATTAAAATTTCATCTTCAGCAATTTCTACCATTAGACGGAAACATACATGAAATCATTTATTCAGCCTTTCATATTTCCTACAGATTTTAATATACGTAACATATTAAGGTAAATTTTAATTCAGGCGAAAATAGGCTTAAAACTACTGAAATCACACTTGTAGAAAATATCATCCGTAGGCGGTCATATATCCAATTCCCTGCGTGACCTTGTATATGGTTTATCCCTTTCCGAAGCGGAGTAGTGAAAATGATGAAATGATGGACTGACACCAGAATTTATAAACGAATTTATTAGAAAATAAAAACTTGTTAATTTACCGTACTTTATAAAAGGAAAATTTAAATTATTTATTATGCGTGCCAGTATTCTTAAAATTAGGTGTCCTTTTTTGTTGTAACCGCCCGCTAAAGGGTTAATTTATACTCTACAAACATATTTTAGCATGCTAAATACAGTTCAGCTTGAAAATACGTAACTCAATTAAAAATCTCTTTTCAGCAACTCGCGCTCATACTCAATATTACTTGCAAATTCCTTTGTGTAGCCCTGCATATGATCTATATCATTTATACACTCTCTCCTGGAATTCAAAAATTTTGTTGATAACGCATACCATCATAACTACAAACGCACTTCTAGCAATTATCGCTACTAAATAGTAGTCCGAATACAGCACTGCAACCGATATCTTTTGCGTGTCCCAATAAATGGACAGTAAATTTTATGCACATGATATTCTAGAGCAAATATCTTGTAGTAAATTGTAATAATTGTAATTGAAATAGTGTAACGTAATTAATACGCGCTACAAATAGTTTTTTTCCATAAACCATGATGTAACTGAATTATTTTATGTGACCCTGAAAATAAATAATAAATGCTTTGCACTCCATATTCAGCAGAACTCATGATATAGTGTCCTTCAATGAATTCCTATCAATTTCGTCATGTTTGAAATGGTGTAACATAATTAAAATATAATTGAAACATTATTTTCCCAAAGACCATAACATAACACAATACATTTAAATGTCGCTGTAAACGACGTAAAAATGCTACGCAATTCATTTTCATTTTCAGTAGCGATCTTCTATAGTAAACGTCAAAACCATATGCAAAATACAGGGCGATCCTAGTATATTTATGAGAGTTATAGTTCGGACATACGCACAGATAAACCGAAGTTATAAAAAGATTAGAAATAGCTGATTCTAGTGAACTAAAGAGAAATTCTTCATTTCTAAGCAGATATTAGACAAGGATTGCCAGATTGGAGACTTTTCATTTAAAATATTTACTACTTCTGAAGCTCAGAATAGTAATTTTCGTTTTTTCCTCCCGAAAAGCCGTACATTCCGTGGTCAAATCCACGTGTTCGGCGTGGCAGGAGTCCCTGCCAATATTTATTTTTAGAATTCGTGGCATTAATTATAAAATTAATATTTGCGTTACTTAATAAAAGAAATTTGTCATTAGACAAGGAGAAGTTTTATATTTAAAAATAGTTGTATTACAACTTGAAACAGTACAACTCGGATAACATATTTAAGATATCTGAATCTGAGAAATTTACATATTTAATGTGTTATAGAGAAATACAGTTTTCTTATCTAAAAATAGTTTTAAGTTTTATAAAGTTTGGATTTTAAATATATAAATATTTTTTAAAAATATATAAATGATAATTTTGTTATGTATTTTTCAGGTACTATTGATGGCCTGTGCAGCAGTAGCTTATGCCAGCTATTACAAAGGACGTGGTTATGGTGGAAATTATGGAAATTCTTATCAAGGATACAGAGGTCAGGGATCCTACGGTTATGGTGGAAATTATGGAAATTCTAATCGAGGATACAATGGACAGGGCTCCTACGGTTATGGTGGAAAATATGGAAATTCTAATCAAGGATACAATGGACAGGGCTCCTACGGTTATGGTGGAAATTATGGAAATTCTAATCGAGGATACAATGGACAGGGCTCCTACGGTTATGGTGGAAATTATGGAAATTCTAATCAAGGATACAATGGACAGGGCTCTTACGGTTATGGTGGAAATTATGGAAATTCTAATCAAGGATACAATGGACAGGGCTCTTATGGTTATGGTGGAAATTATGGAAATTCTAATCAAGGATACAATGGACAGGGCTCCTACGGTTATGGTGGAAATTATGGAAATTCTAATCAAGGATATGGTGGATATTACAATAGAAATAACTAAAACCTTTGCTGTGTTTTTTAATGTACGTTCCAGATCGTTCATTCATACATTTTTAAAATGAACTGGTTCTGTAAATATATTTTTATCTATACAAAATAAAAAAGCAAACGACACATTTTATTTAATAATACTTATATTTTTCTATCGCATATTTTAACTACATAGTAAATTAAATAACTATATTAATATCCAGTTGGTTAATAAAAAAAGTATTTGTTATAAGGATTGTTTTTTTATAAATATTTTTCCACAAAATTTTAGTTTTATTTAAATTGAAATAAATTTCAGCTATAAATGTTGGATGCTTCTTCAGTTTTCCATGTGAGAATATAAAGAATATCTAACTTTTTTTAACAATAAAATTATCAAAATAACTTTAATTATACATTTTTAAGGATACTGCATACTGTTATCTCTTAAAAAAATAATTTTGGAAAAAAAATGCAGGTTACATAATTTTTTAAATTATAATCATGACAGAAATGCTGCATATCGAATTACATATATTGTGTTTCTTGTTTTATTCAAAGATACCTTATTATTTGCTTTTCGCCGAAGAACTTCCACTTTTTAAGCTAATATGAAACATACTATTTTTCTTAAAAGTCAATATGAGATTTATGTTTTCATAAAAATTACACAGATTACGAGATAAGATTTTATAAAAGCAATAAGGATGCCGGCATCTTCCAATAAAAAATTTGATATTTGACGCTGATTTTAATTGAAATTTTGTTTAAAAAATGTTATTAGAATGCTTTTACTAGTTAAGGTGTTTTCCTTAGATAAAAATTTCAAATTAAAGCAGGGGGAAGAATGCATATATTTATACGTTTTAGTGATAACTATAAGTTAACGACTCAAAATTTCGAAAGTTTAAATATAACTTATTTAATTTGTTCATTTTGTTTTAAATTCAGTGCCATATAGATAAATCATAAGTCCAAATAGTGATGGTAGAGAGATAAGAAAAGTTGAATATAATTTGTAGAGTAAAATCATAAAAAAATTTCCATATGTCGTTTTGAATACAGATTTAATTGTAGCCTGTAAATACTCCGATCAATAAATCTTTGCATCTCTCTATTCTTAAAAAAAGTAACTACCGCTGTCACTGCCGCCGGTTTTGAATTTTTTCTGACCGGAGGTCTTTCTTCGTTAATATTATAAAAAATAATGCATACAAAAATATGAAAATCGGTAGTATTATACAGAAATGTTTGATACACACGCTGATGCAGACAGATTTCAAATCGAAGAATTGTTTTAAGAGATATTTAATGCTAAATTTGGACAAAATCGTTCCACTAAAAAAGTTTTATAGGAGCAAAAACTATTCATGGGAATTTAAACATTTTTAGATAATTTTATACGTTTGAAGTTCCCGGTGTGCAGACTGTATTTCTTTTTTTTTAATTTGACTCATTTTTTGAGGTTTTATTTCTATTTTAAATTTAAATTTTCTGCATTTCGAGAGATTATTTTTTACTTATTTCAGAAAATTGTACTAACTTAACCTGTTGCCAACGGTATAAAAAGCGCAAATAATGTTTGCTTCAAATTAAAAATTTATTTACACGTGACTATCATAAACAGGAAAAAAACTTTCAAATTAGAATTAAATAATTACGTATAAAAATCAGGAACTTATTGAAAATTATTTCATACAAACTATATTTACACGTGAATTTTAAGAGAGAAGGGAAATTGTAAAATAATAAATTTCTTAACATGCGTTAGAAGTCTTAAATATGAGAAATTACGTCATATTTAGGTCACATTACAGTTATTGCATAAAATGAACACAAAATAATATTGCATAACAGTTTAAATTTAGAAACTGTGCTAGACATTTATTTGATATTTTGAGAGGATACTTTTCAACTATTTTTCTTAGGAAAGCGCAAATAATATTTCATTTTTAACAAAAGTATTTTCATGTGAATATTTAAAATAGAATGAATAGCTTGGTCAAAATTACGTCAGATTAAAAATGATTAATTTAAAATGTCTTATTTAAAAGAACTTTCTTTTCGCTTTGTTAAAAAATACCGGGAGACAAAGACTCTGTTTACTTAATTCCTTTTATTTTAGCTTATTTTACTTAATCTAAGACAAAAACAGCGATTGCATCTTTAGTACTACTTAGTTATCCCGTCGATCAAAAATCTATCATTCTTCAAACTATAAGATTAAATGCCAATAATGGTTGATCGTAAATGTCACATTAACTTGACTTTAAGCAAGTTACACGTGTCTACGTCATCAAGTTATTTTTGTTTAAACGTTTTATTTGTATTTTTATTAATGTTGCACTAATTTATTTGTTCTTTCGTTATTTAAAATAAAAATTATGTCAATTTGTATAATTTGGCGAGTGGTTTGGCGAATTATATAATTTGGCGAAATTGGTCGACGGGATAATCAATTAGGACCGCAGCGGATTTGGCATTAAAATTCCCCAATGAAAGAGAAATTAATAGAAATTCGTTTACAGGGAGATCGCCACTGTTTTTTAAATTATAATTCAATCTTCCGAAATCTTTTTAAAGTCGATCAAATTAGCGTAATTTTAGAGCCTGCGGTGTCTGAACGGGGGTTGACGAGCGTAGCTCGTAGCGGGTAGAACCCCCTAGTATACTTAAAAAGAAAAATTGGAGTATATTTTTAATTTCAGCTTGGCAATTTTCAGTAAGACCTCGCTTAACAAAAAAAGCTTTAAATTA
The DNA here is from genome assembly GCA_963932465.1 of Maratus speciosus. Classification (NCBI taxonomy): domain Eukaryota; kingdom Metazoa; phylum Arthropoda; class Arachnida; order Araneae; family Salticidae; genus Maratus; species Maratus speciosus. The sequence continues at coordinate 438,201,837 of OZ010788.1, forward strand.
TTTGTTATAGGTCTATTACGATACGAAATAATTAGTGCTTAAAAACATGTGAACATTTTATTATTCAAGTACTTTCATTAACAGTAATTCATAAACACTTCCTTAAATTGGCAACCGTTTTCTAAACTTTTAAAATAATTATCATTATTTTTAATATGAGCTTTAACTTTTTAAATTCTTTGTAAGATTTTGCAGTATTTACCTATATTTGTTTAATAATGCTAAACTTTAGAAATATTTCTGGGTTAATTAAATGTGAATGTCCTGATTACAAATGACAGTAACTTTATGGTTAATAAAGATAGGAAAAAACCCTTTAAATGCAATGTAGAAGGAAGCTCTGTTTTTTTTTTTTTTTTTTTTTTTTTTTTTTTACATACTTTATAACTGTGCTTTAAGTTTTATTTAGGTTACACATGAAACATTCCCGTGGTTGTCAATTTCACATGTGACAGTTTGAATATATTGTTCATGACTCTTGAGGATTGCTTTTTATGAAGAATCCTATGAAGAGTTGGAGACTTCTTTGCCAGCAACAAGGGACTAACTGAAAGTGCCCATAGATAACACACTTACAACAGTGTATATTAGAGATGAGTTTGGACTCTTTTATAGAAGCTCGAGCCTAAAATGATTTGAAATGCGAGACCGATACCAGTAGTAAAATGTTTATAAAATCTTTAAATTGTTTCAATATTAATTTTCTTCTTTCAGAATCTCTTCTTATGTAGAATTAAGCACTAATCCAAAATAATCCCTCATGGCAACGTTTTATGCTTTTGATGTGCCTGAAATGAATGTTATGAATAAATTAAAACTTTGCCTTTTTTGCAAACCAATGCCAGAAATCTACAAAAGTCACAATTCTTATTTTTTTTTATATGTCATTGTAAAATTATGGCAGAAAGAGATATTTTTTCTAGTAATTCCGGAAGGGAGATTCAAACAGAAAGCGATGAATAACAAGGGATATTTCACGACTTTTTTATTTTACTAACACTGAGCATGTCAAATTTTCAGAATCAGATAAAATATTTCTTCATATATCCCATTAATAACCATTGTGGAATATTTTGCAACCTTCTCTCGCGGGCCTCTCTTAGCCAGGCGGGCGCCGCGAAGGATCACGTGACGTTTGAGAGAATTGATATTAAAAAACATTCTTTTTTTTCTTGTTCCTTTTTTAGTTAGTTTTGTGAATGTGAATCTTGAACGCAGCAGAAAAATATGCTGCGTATAGGTTTTTTATCGTGGTCTTCTATTAGAAGAAATAGTTTCTGAAGCATTAATTGTTTAAAAAGCATTTCTCTTGTTTTTACTTCAGTTTGAATGTGAATCTCGAAAGCAGCATGCTGGCTGTGTATTTCTTGATCTTCCGAAAAGGGAGAAATAAATATTCTTGAACATATAAAAGAAATTATCTAAAATTCCCAGTGTGGAATATTTACATGTTTTTAAAGAAATAGTATCCAAATGTTTTCATTGTACATACTGTAAATATTTAATAGTGTAAATATACAAAGTTTTTAATTATCCTGTGCTTGACTTGGATTTATACTGAAAACACCAACGCTATTTTCTGTTGTGAAATATGATGACTTTAATATGATTTAAATGGAATCTTGACTTCTTATAATAATGCTCTCCCTATAACAATTTCGTGAACTGTGATTTAATTGTGGAATAACTTGAAATTCTTCAAGTTTTTGGTACCTCAACAACCTTTATTATTCTGCATGACTGTTGATTTTTTGAAAATATACATTTTTCATGATCATTTATTTTGAACATTGAATTTAAATTTAAACATGGATAAGCCTGATAAGTTAAAAAGTAAAAGAGCTACTGTTCGTGCAGCCATTACGAAATTAATCACAAAATGTGATACATTATTATCTGTTGATATTGATAAAACTGATTGCGACTCATTAATGGAATCATTAGAGCTCGTAAATGAAAAGGAAGCTCAACTAAAGGAGTTGGATTCCGAAATGGATGAGCTAATTCAGGAAAAAACTGAATATGAAAAAGAACTAAAATCGGTAGAAGAATATTCTGAAAAAATATCCAGTTTGAAATTTAAAATTAAGATGAGGCTTAAAAAATGTAAAATCGAAACTGAACCAAAAGTTGTACTAGAATCAAGTAACGGTTCAAAAATCGGAAGTAAACCAGTTTCGGCAGTGAAGCTTCCTAAACTTAACATAGAAAAATTTTCTGGTGATGCAAGCCAGTTCTTAGAATTTTTTAATTTATTTACTAGTGCGATAGATTCAAACGAATCGTTATCAAAAATTGAAAAATTCCAATATCTCAAATCCTTGTTGTCTGGTCCTGCATATAATATTGTATCTGGTTTTGAACTGACAGATCAAAATTATTCTACTTGTTTAAAATTGTTAGAAGAGAGGTATGGTAAGCGGGAAAATATCATAAACTGTTACATGAATAAAATTCTAAATCTTGAACCAGTGAAATCCTCTAACAATGTTATTTCTTTAAGGAAGCTGTACGATAATATTGAAACTAGTATGAGAATTCTTGATGCGTTAGGAGTAACATCAGGCTCCTATGGCCATTTATTACTACCCTTATTACTGAGATTATTACCCGAAAATTTGATACTAGATTTCCATCGAAAACGTGATCCCGATAAGGACTGTAAAGTCACCGATTTAATAAATTTTATTAAAACGGAATTAAGATGTCGTGAAGCTACTAATTTAGTAAACAATTCCCAAACCAAGACTTATGAAAATTCTAAAACTAAATATGAAAATCCTTCAAGTAAATATCAAAATTTTCCGCAAAAGAAAAATATACCTTCAGCTGCTGCTTTAAATACATCTACAAAACAGTTTTGCATATTTTGTAAGTCTTCTGATCATGTAGGACTAAATTGTTCGAAATTCACTGATGAACAGAAACGATATAAATTAAAGAAAGAAGGTCGCTGTTACAAATGCTTTTACAAGTCCCATTTATCAATTAATTGTAGAACAAAAATTAACCCTTGTTCCATATGTGGTAACACTACCCATAGTACTTTGTTTTGTTTTAAAGAAACAGCAAAAGAAAATCCTGAAAAAGAAATGAAAGGCGCAATTGTATCTATGATGTCGGAACAAAAATATAAACAAAATAAAGCAACATTATTGCAGACTTGTACAGTTTCTGTGTCTGCTGGTAAGGAATGCTTGTTGGCTCGCGTTTTATGTGATAGTGGTTCAGAAAAATGTTTTGTGAAGAGATCTCTAGTACAAAAATTAAAATTGAAGCCATTGCGAAGAGAAAATTTATTAGTTTATCCTTTTGGGCGGAGACGCCCTTATGAATCTTGTTATGAAGTAGTTGCTCTAGAATTATCCAGTGTTGTGCAACCTATTAACTCGATAAATATCGAAGCTCTTGTGGTTGATAATATAACTGGAGCTTCTGTGAAAACTCTAGAACCAGAACTTCTAGAGATAATGAGAACAAGAGGCTTTAAGCCTGCTGATACAGGTCTTGAACAGGAAATAAATATTTTGCTAGGGTCTGACTTTTTGTGGAAAATATTAAAGGGAATCGAGGGAAAATTGACAAAAGAATTATACGTTGCAGAAACTATTTTCGGTCATACGGTGCAAGGGCAAATAGAGTCTAATAAAAAAGAAGTAGCTTGTTTGCGTGTTTCAGTTGAAAATATAAATACCCAACTGAAAGCATTTTGGGATCTTGAATCAATTGGCATTGCTGAAAGCAATGAAAAGAACATTACCGATCATGAGGTAATAAAAGAATTTAAAGAAAATCTAAAATTCGTAAATGGGCGTTATGAAGCAAAATTATTGTGGAAAGATTCTCGCGAATTACTTAGAAATAATCTTGAAGTAGCAAAGAAGCGGTTTTCTAGTTTAGAAAATAAATTCTTGAAAAACGATTCTTTATTTAAAGAATATAACTCCATTTTGCTAGAGCAGTTTAATGAGGGTGTAATAGAATTGTGCACCGAGAAAGATTCTAATAATTCCTATTACATGCCAGACAGACCTGTTATCCGTGGCGACAAAACTACAACAAAAATGCGCATAGTCTATGATTCTTCTTCTAAATATGGTGATTCTCTATCATTAAACGAATGTTTGTATCATGTCCCTGACTTGAATTCTAATGTTTTAAATGATGAAAACATTCCTGTATCGAGTTTCGAACCCCTAAATACTTCCTTGAAAATTTTAAGATTGATCTGTAACAATACAGAAGATAAATTTGGACTAGAATTACGACCCTTGTTAGAAAAATTAAATAATGATTCTTCTACTAAACACAATGTTTTGAAAATTGCAACCATGTTCCTTGATTCAGCCGGATTTATTGCCCCTTTTGTTTCTGGTGAACTAGAAAATGATTGGCAAAATTGGCTTACAGAAATCCCTGATCTCGCTCTTTTGAAAATTCCCTGGCAGTATTTTAGCAACCTGATCATGGAAAAGGAGCATCTCCAATTGCATGTTTTTCCTGATGCTAACCCTAATGTGTATGTTCCTGAATTTCTTTCCTTGCCTGAAAATCAGTGGCCTAGTGTTAAAATTGCTGCATCTCGATTACCTGATGTTTCTGAAGAGAAGTCTCTAAAATCAGCAACCATTTCTTGTGTTGTTCAAACAAATAAAGCTGATGAAATTCCTATTTTTAATCTTGAAAAATATAGCTCCCTAAAGAAATTGTATCGAGTAACTGCTTGGTTATTTAGATTTATTTCTAATATAAAATTAAAGATAGAGAAAAGAACATTTTCACAATTATCAGCTGAGGAAATGTTACATGCTGAAAATTTTTGGTTAAAGCTGGTGCAGGAAGAAAGTTTCCCTGAAGTTATAAAATCCATGAAATGTAACAAGAGTATCCCTAAAGAATCAAATCTTCTACAGTTAAATCCTATGTTGTCAGATGAAGTTTTTCTGTTGGTACGAGGACGGTTACAAAAGTCTGATTCCTCATGTTATGAAAAACATCCTCTTGTGATTCCTGCAAAACATAAATTGACTGAAATAATCGTGAAAGATGCACATGAAAAAGTTTTTCATTCAGGAGTGTCCAGTACATTAGTACAAACTAGTGAAAAGTTTTGGATTTTAAGATCCAGACAGTGTATAAAATCAGTCCTAAACAAATGTGCAATCTCCAAGAACTTTAGTGTTCGCCCTGGTCAACTAGTTATAGCAACTCTAAAGCATATCTTGTGTTTACCTACCATAAAAGTGAACGATTTGATTTTAGTGAAACGCTTCCGTTTACGTGAGACTCTTCTGAATCATTTCTGGAAGCGCTTGAAAAATGAGTATCTTCTCAACTTACAATCTGCTCACTACACGGACCAGAATAAAACTTCTGACTTTGAAATATATGATGTGATTTTTATGCATATGAACATGTATCAAGAACTTTCTGGAAGTTAGGTATTTGTGGACAGAGATTTAAAAAAAAAAAATGAGGTCTTATGAACTGAAGGCAAATAATTCCATCATTAAAAGACCTATTGATTCTTGTGTATAATTTAGAGGTGAAAAAACTCTGAACTTTTTTATTAATAGAACTGAAAAAAAAAAAAAAAACTTTCATTTCATTAAGAGACTAAAAAACTCTCATTGACATTTGACTTTTAGAAAAAATCTTGAATTGTTTCTGTTATTGACTTTAAACAACATTTTATTTTTTTTCACTTAAAAAAAAAAAAAAAAAAAAAAGAAAGTTTCTTGTTTGATAATATGTCTAATTTTTAGTTTAATTTTTTTTGTGATGAATATTCTAGAATTTGTATAGATTTAAATTGTTCTTTCTATTTTTAGTAGCGGAAACTTGTTCTCAAATCTTTTAAATTGTTTAATTATTTTATTGAAGTCCAGTATGTAAGTATATATTTTGATTTTGTATTGTATTTATGTATAGTGTAACTGATAATTTTTTAGAATAATTTTTATTTCTACTTTAATTATTTGAATCCCCATTTTGATGAACCCTTGTTCATCGGGGGGGAGTTTGTGGAATATTTTGCAACCTTCTCTCGCGGGCCTCTCTTAGCCAGGCGGGCGCCGCGAAGGATCCCGTGACGTTTGAGAGAATTGATATTAAAAAACATTCTTTTTTTTCTTGTTCCTTTTTTAGTTAGTTTTGTGAATGTGAATCTTGAACGCAGCAGAAAAATATGCTGCGTATAGGTTTTTTATCGTGGTCTTCTATTAGAAGAAATAGTTTCTGAAGTATTAATTGTTTAAAAAGCATTTCTCTTGTTTTTACTTCAGTTTGAATGTGAATCTCGAAAGCAGCATGCTGGCTGTGTATTTCTTGATCTTCCGAAAAGGGAGAAATAAATATTCTTGAACATATAAAAGAAATTATCTAAAATTCCCAGTGTGGAATATTTACATGTTTTTAAAGAAATAGTATCCAAATGTTTTCATTGTACATACTGTAAATATTTAATAGTGTAAATATACAAAGTTTTTAATTATCCTGTGCTTGACTTGGATTTATACTGAAAACACCAACGCTATTTTCTGTTGTGAAATATGATGACTTTAATATGATTTAAATGGAATCTTGACTTCTTATAATAATGCTCTCCCTATAACAATTTCGTGAACTGTGATTTAATTGTGGAATAACTTGAAATTCTTCAACCATTCCATTTAATATCAAACTGATTTTTGTTTCAGAAGATTTGTCAAAGGATTGTAAAAAAAATTAAGAAACTTAGACTACATTGTTGTTTTTCAAATAACAAGTTATCTTTTTTAATTTATTTTTTAAATTTGTGAATATATTTTTTTTTTTTTACTTTGAGTCCAATCCCGCCGTAGCTCAAAGACTGGTCCCTCTTATCTCAAGTGTCGATATGAACATGCTTCACAATATCATTGGTGAAATGGACTATCTCATCAATTTTTTCTGTGTGACAAAAAGAAGTCACATAAAACAATTTAACGAACGTAAACAAAGCTTTGAAATTCCTTCTCGATTGTATTTAACACTATTTCTTCTGGAAAGTGTTGTTAGACTGATACTACATTATTGAAAGGCGTTTTTCATTTTTTGTAAACACAATAGATACTTCAGAAAATACTGTCAAAATTGTCGTTTTAAACCGAATTTCCCGACGAACGCTGAAAAACCAGTCAATGAAGGGCAAAAAACGCCTTGTTATAGGTCTGAAAATTTTATACTTTTACGTTTAAAAATGTGTATGTCATTGTGTCATAAAGTATCAGGTTCGTTGAGCAGTGCAGTTTTCAACAACTTTAACATGCTTCTGATAAAACCAGCTCGTACAGAAAAATGAAATTAAAAACTAGTCAATAGCGGCCAGATAAAATTGTTAAACTGGGTTTATCTCTAATCTTATTTAGTTTTTGTTGGTGAAATTTATACTTAACTTCGAAATCTACCTGCGTCTGTAGGCCGAGTCGGAAGAGATTTTTTTAAACGGTATTATAGAAATGAAAATTCAAAGACAAATGTCACATTCTGCATCTCTCACACTTAAACAGGTAATCAGCGAACACAGCACTTAACCGGAAGCCTAACTTGAAAGCCTAGAGGGTTAGAAGGAAATTTGAATTAGTGCTGCTAGGTGTCTCGCGTTAATCAAGGCTCCAAATGCTCTGGACACAATTAATTTCTCACAGATTATTTCTCCACCTTTAATCGCACATAATTTTGCCGTTAGATAAGGGGAAGAAAATTACTTCAAAATACTGGTGTCCAGAGCATTTGAATCCCTGATTTACTCGGGACACCTGAGAACACTACCTAGAACAGACATCACAAATACAATGCAACATGATATAAAAAAACACAGCCACTAATGGTAAATTTAATAATACAAAGCAAACAATTTACACAATAAAGTTCTCGAACAGTACAACTTAATAATCTATATCTTGAGACTAATAACCACTATAACGTTTTAAAAGATCTTGCACAATATTTTAATTATTAATAATTATTTAATTTGTATACTTTTTTATACAGTATTATAGAAAAGAAAATTCAAAGACAAATGTCATATTCTGCATCTCTCACACTTAAACAGGAACACAGCATTTAACCGGAAGCCTAACTTGAAAGCCTAGAGGGTTAGAAGGAATTTTGAATTAGTGCTACTAGGTGTCCTGTGTTAATCAAGGCTCCAAATGCTCTGGACACCACTAATTTCTTACAGTTTATTTCTCCATCTTTAATCGCAGATAATTTTACCGTTAGATAAGAAGAAAAAAATTATTTCAAAATACTGGCACCCAAAGCATTTGGATCCATGATTTATTCGGGACACATGGGAACACTACCTAGAACAGACATTACAAATACAATGCAACAAGGTACCACAAAACATAGTCCCTAATGGCAAATTTAACAAAGCAAAACAAACAATTAACATAATAAAGTTCTCGAACAGTACAACTTGATAGTATATAACTTGAGACCAATAACCACTATAACGTTTTAAAAGATCTTGTACAATATTTTAATTAATAATAATTATTTAATTTGTATAATTTTTTTATACAGTATTATAGAGAAGAAAATTCAAAGACAAATGTCACATTCTGCATCTCTCACACTTAAACAGGAACACAGCATTTAACCGGAAGCCTAACTTGAAAGCCTAGAGGGTTAGAAGGAATTTTGAATTAGTGCTACTAGGTGTCCTGTGTTAATCAAGGCTCCAAATGCTCTGGACACCACTAATTTCTTACAGTTTATTTCTCCATCTTTAAGCGCAGATAATTTTGCCGTTAGATAAGGGGAAGAAGATTACTTCAAAATACTGGTGCCCAAAGCATTTGGATCCCTGATTTATTCGGGACACCTGCGAACACTACCTAGAACAGACATTACAAATACAATGCAACATGGTACCAAAAAACATAGTCCCTAATGGCAAATTTAACAATGCAAAACAAACAATTAACACAATTAAGTTCTCGAACAGTACAAGTTAATGATCTATAACTTGAGACCAATAACCACTATAACGTTTTAAAAGATTTTGTACAATATTTTAATTATTAATAATTATTTAATTTGTATAATTTTTTTATACAGTATTATAGAAAAGAAAATTCAAAGACAAATGTCACATTCTGCATTTCTCACACTTAAAGAGGAACACAGCATTTAACCGGAAGGCTAACTTGAAAGCCTAGAGGGTTAGAAGGAATTTTGAATTAGTGCTACTAGGTGTCCTGTGTTAATCAAGGCTCCAAATGCTCTGGACACCACTAACTTCTTACAAGTTTATTTCTCCATCTTTAATCGCGGATAATTTTACCGTTAGATAAGGGGAAGAAAATTACTTCAAAATACTGGTGTCCAGAGCATTTGGATCCCCGATTTATTCGGGATACCTGAGATCACTACCTAGGACAGACATTACAAATACAATGCAACATGGTACCAAAAAACATAGTCCCTAATGGCAAATTTAACAATGCAAAACAAACAATTAACACATAAAGTTCTCGAACAGTACAACTTAATAATCTATAACTTGAGACCAATAACCACTATAACGTTTTAAAAGATCTTGTACAATATTTTAATTATTAATAATTATTTAATTTGTATAATTTTTTTATACAATATTATAGAAAAGAAAATTCAAAGACAAATGTCACATTCTGCATCTCTCACACTTAAACAGGAACACAGCATTTAACCGGAAGGCTAACTTGAAAGCCTAGAGGGTTAGAAGGAATTTTGAATTAGTGCTACTAGGTGTCCTGTGTTAATCAAGGCTCTAAATGCTCTGCACACCACTAATTTCTTACAGTTTATTTCTCCATCTTTAATCGCGGATAATTTTGCCGTTAGATAAGGGGAAGAAAATTACTTCAAAATACTGGTGCCCAAAGCATTTGGATCCCTGATTTATTCGGGACACCTGGGAACACTACCTAGAACAGACATTACAAATACAATGCAACATGATACCAAAAAACATAGTCCCAGGTGTCACCTGCAGTCCCTTTATCCTCGCTTGTACTGTGTGAAGATATTTTACTGATTGCTTCGCCATTTTAAAAAAATCTTAAATTTTTTGTACAACAATCCTAACATGATAGAAGTTCAAAATGACTATTATATTAATTTTATCAATTTTTGTTCGGTTCGTGCATGGCGGCCATGTTTGTTTTATCGTGTGCAGCATTTTCTCACATCCTAGAGCTTATGATATTGTAAAAAACACATCTTTTATATTTCCAATTCTAGTGCGGTTTAAAGCAATTTGTTTTGAATAAAATGGCCTAAAAGTCTGGTAATAAAATAGTTTCCTAAAATAAATACTTACTGGTGAAATTTTAACCTAAAGTTTAAGATTTTTTCCAAAATCTGTCAGTTTATAAGAGGAAGTTTTTTTAGAAATTAATGCTGTCAGCATGACACAATTTGTTTTGAAAATAGACAGAAAGCAACACAATTATTCCAATTGGTAAACAAAATTTGTTTACCAATTGGAATAATTGTGTTAATATTAATCTAGTGTAATTTCGTATCCAGCGATTTCTGGAGTTCCATTACCTGAGATTTATTCTGTTGAGCTGAACCAGGTTTCAGACCAGATGCTGTAATCATCAAGGTTAGCTGGGTGAAAAAGTTCGACCAGAATCGTCCGGGATAGCTCAGATGGCAGAGCACTGGCGGCTTCAGCCAGGAGGTCCCGGGTTCGAATCCTGGTCCGGACATTTTTCGCCCAGTTGGAAATTTACATCTAATATTAATTTTATAATTCATAATTCATATTATATAGTGTAAAACCATTAGCAATGGCCCGGTTAAGGACGAATTTTGCGGTTTTTAGCTAATTATTATAACGTGCGATTTTTTTTTTTTCATGAAGATGATCAAAATGTAACAAGAAAGGATGGAAGAAGACTTTTGTGTCAAGAAAATCAACAAAATATAAGTTTATTACTTTACAAGATTTGTTTTACTATAAAGTACAAATACATTAGTAATGGTCCGCTTTACATTCGTAAAGGCCCATCACTGCATTAGTGATGGCCCACCGAACTCGATTCTTCTTTTTCTGAGTATTTTTTCATAATTTGGCCCTGATATTTTTGTGGTTTCTTTCTTGGTCATCTTAACTCTTTTGTTAGCTATCTCAGCTTCTTTTTTTCGTTTTAGAGCTCTTTCTCTCTGTTTTACTTCTTTTTGCTGCAATTCTTCTTTTTCCGTACCTTATCTTTTTGCAACTCGTCCCAACTTTGCGATGTTAAGATGAAAGGCATTCTCTACGATCTCCTCTTCCCTTTCCTTTCTGGACTGTGTAGCCATTCGAAGATTTATTTTAACCGTTGTGGGTGGTATTCAGCTGTAGAAGTAGTGTTGTCTTTATTTTCCGGCTCCGAAAAACTGCCTTCGTCGAAACTCTTCGGCTCCCGCTGAACAATTCTGACATTCATAGGAATTTTTTCGAAGGTGTTGCTGTTACTGAATGTCGTAATTGGATAGGGTACCATGATGACTTTGCCTGAGTAATATTCTTCAGCTGGATCCGTTGCCTGGTTTGAATGTTTGGTTTGGTCTCCAGAATATTACACAAAAGGCGTAAAGCTACCGATTCTTCACTTTGAGTATTTTCGACTTCTTCAAAACACTTTCACCTACCGACGACTTGATGGAGCTCCTCAATCGATATATTTATCAGTTTAGTGTTTGGAGCCTCATTACAAGCGGTTACAGTTGAAACATCACTTCATTGATCACATCATTGATGTGAGCCTTGCACGTTGAATTGTCTACAGCGTCTGCACTGAATGGATAGTCTTTTGTCCAGAAAAACCATTTTTTATTGCCATCGTCATGTCGTTTTATAGAGCGATTTTCAAGATTGGAGCGATGTGCACTTTAGTCACAGCTTCATGTGGATGATTTTTGCGCCAGCAAAGAAGGGCCTTGTTCCATTGAGCTTTTAGCGACCGAAAAGCAGCTACGTCGCAAGTTTGAAGTATATAGGTTGCATTTGGGTATAAAGCTATCAAAATTATTTGTAGAGATTTGCAATGTTCACTGGTTTCATGCGTAAGATGCGTCTTGTGTCCATCTACAAATAAAATTACCGGCAGTTTAACATCATTCTTTGCTAGAAAAAGGGAGCAGATATTTCCTATCCATTCATAAAACGTAATAATAGCTTCATTAATAATAATAGCTTCTTTTAACGAGTGAAACATTCAGAAAGTAAAAATATAAACAGAAATGATTAAACTCTTACCTTTCGTAAAACTTGTTTTTACTTTGGGTCGTTTCTCTAAAGATTCCTTGACGCTTTCTATAACATATTACTTGCGTTTGGGGAATCCTTCCTTTACAGAGTGAATAATCCAATTCTTTAGGAGAATTTCCTTTCATGTTTAACAGCATCAACTGCCTTCTCAACGCGATCCTCCTGTTCACTACTCAATTTCTTTGGAGCCATTATCTCTATTCTAAAATAAAAAAGAGATAGCTGTACTAACACAGAATAATCGCAGAATTAAAGTTTTATTGTTTGCTTAGCTTGATGCCAAAAGGAAAAATAATGGAACTGTATCATCCCATGCCACGAATTAGTTATTAGATACCTACACACTAGCCCGTACATAGTAAATGTAACATGAAAATCAAAATTTCAATTTCTCTAAACAATTCCAAGTAATTCGTAATTTAGAGTGTTTTCAGTTCAGTTAAGCTTTTTAAATTTCCATATATTTTAGAAACCGTTCTTAATGAGCATTTATTTCTTATAAATAACCACCATGAGATTATCTTGTCCCAATAATATCAAAGAAATTGAATTTTTAGAATTTCTTTTATCCTGCATCCTTTTAAACTACGATTTTTTAAAAACAGTTTTGTGCGATAATTTATGTCTTAATTGTAACAGCTACGTCAAATTTCAAGTTTATATTCCAAACAAGACCATAAAAATCGTAATTTAGAACGTTTGCTGCTCATTTGACCCTTTTAAATTAAAAATGTTTTAGAAAGCATTCTTGACGAGCATTTGCTTCTTAACCACCGCAACACATGTCAAGTTTCTAGCCCCTTCAGTATCACAAAAATCTGAATTTTAGATCTATTTCAGCACACATTTCCTTGAAAAAAAAAAAAAAAAAAAAAAAAAGCTATTTTGTGCCTACATTTGCAATTTAAAAGTAACAGCCATGTCAAGTTTAAATTTTATATACTTAACAATTCTATTGAAATCGTAATTCTATAGAAAACGTTTTCTGCGCATTTAAATCCTTTTTGAATTTTGAAAGTTTTTTAAAAACTGTTTTTAGAGTGTATTTATATCTTGCAAGTTACCATCAAGTCCAATTTCTAAATTTTATACCCTTCAAAATCACACAAATATGCATTTTAGAAAGATTTTGCTCTTACATTCCTTTGGGATTATGATACCAACATAAAATATAGATATAGTGAGTATAGATATAGTGAAGTACAGACTATCACCATCATTTTGCGAACATTACTTTTGAAATGGGTTATTAGTTCTATAAATTTACCCCTTCAAACAAACGTTTCTTCAATATAATATTAGTATACGAATAATATTTACAAATATTTAATGTTAAAACTATTTTGAATTACTTTTATAACTTAATTAAACATACTGAAACATAAAAAGTTTCTTTTTTTCCCAAGATTTTTACTCACTAGATGCGAAGCACGATCCAGATATGAATCCCTCTTAAGAAACGTCATACAACTGAACTATCTTGCACTCTAAAAAGCTTAAAGCTAAATTTTAAATATTCATAGCTGGTTATAGACGCTAGTTGTGATACCAAAGTTAGGTAGTTAGGGTGTATATTCTAGTCTAAAAGGGTAATCAGTTATGCCATTTACAAAGGAATGTCGTGAGTACAAAAAGTATAAAATAAAGTGGACATAAATGAGAGGAATATACCGTAATTTCCGGCTTATAAGCCGCGGATCAAACAATTCTGTTTAGACCCAAAAGCCAAATATTTACCGGGATTTTAAAAGTTAGATTTTATTTTTTAAAAAATTCTGGGTCGAAAAATGATTGTTTGATCCGCAGATTATACGCCGGAAATTACGGTACTAATATAAATTTGTTATCAAACACTTTGATTTAAATGTTTTAAAGAAATATATGTATCATTTACATTTGGAAAAAGCATATGCATTAAAAACGTTAATTAATGACAACACATAACTATAAAATATAAAAAGTAAGTGTGGGCCATCACTATTGCGATCATGAAAAAACAGCATCAGTAGTGACCCACCCCAATAGATGGCTTAAAAAGCTTATTTTGATAACGCCAATATGCTTGGATATTAGTTAAACTTTACATAAGTTATTAAAACTTACTGTTTTTCGTTTATCTTTCTTGAAAATTTCGTACACAGCACGAAGTCCAACTTTGCTCACTAAAAGTCTTGCTAAGAAACCACAGCTGAAATAGAAAAAAAAAGTAGCTTCGGTAGGAGCAGCCACTGTTCACGTGACGTGCGTTGATTTGCCAAAACAAAGGCATAATGTGACAGTAGAAAGACCATTTTATCACTTCTCATTGGCGCTAAGTTCAAATGTTAACTGTTTCGCGTCTAGCTTCGTAGGAATATTAAATGGACCATTACTGGTATATGGGCCATGATAGGTGATTTTACCCTATATTTTTTTTATTACAAATTCAATGTAATTATGTTTCGGAGTTTTAGTATTACAACCACACAAAAAATTATCAAATTAGTATTATAATTTCATAAATAAAAATATCAAAATATAATTTAACATTAGAAGCTCTAAATTTTGATTGTTTATAATTTAAAAACTTATCGGCCAAATGGCTTGAAATTTCGTTTCCAGGCATAGTTTGAACAGAAGATTTCAAATATATTGTCAAAATTGGATGTTGCCATCGAAAAAACAAAGTTTGGTCTGGGTTGGATATTTATATGGCCCGCTAATCAAATTTTATATACATCATTTAAAAGTAGACTTTATTTACAATCGTTTGGTACCAGTGACTTTCTTCTATTATAATTAGTTGCAGAGTTAGTAGGGGTATTTAGTATTTTTTGCCAACGACTGTACATAGGAGGAAAGTTTTAATAGTCATAATAAATAGGATTGCCTCAAGAACCACAGTCGAACATGTTTATTGTCAACTTTATAATTTTATAATTCAAATGTTGAAAGCTTCTATATTAGTTATAAAATATAATGTTATAGTATTGATATATATATTTTTTTCTGTATGCATTTTGTTTATAAAGACAGCATGGTTATTCCCATATTTTATGAATGCCAAAATATAAAATATATATCTTTACGATTTCTGACGAGTTTTACATTACTTAGGCCTTAGGCCATAAACATGTTTACATGATTGAAACTTTTCTTTTAGCTTGTGCTGGCGCCATTGTCACGTGATACGTGGGCGCGGAGAGGAAAGTGAGACACTGTTTTTGAGAGTCTGGAAGGTAGAGGTATTGTTTATGCCGGGCTGTGAGCGAGGCGGGGTTTTCGTAAGAAACCAAAAGTTGGTTATAAAAATCTTTCGAGTTGCCACGGGGACGAGAAAGTGAAGTAATTTAATAATATAGTGAAAGAGTAGTTTGTGTGTACGTTATAGAAGTAGTGTGGCACACTCAAACCGGAACACTTATATGCAAATACTTCTGTGTGTATTAGCGTCTTTTTCTTGTCATATAAATGTACTGTCTTCTGCATTCTTATAATTAAACTTCTTTTTGTGTTAAAAAGGATTAGTGATTTGTGACCCAGAAATATGCTTCTGACGTCAAGCGGGAATTGAGCATTACACGCTCTCTTACGAGAACCAGAGCTGTTATATAAAGTAAGTGGCATGCCTTTTTAATGTTTCTGCATGAAATAAAGAAGAGTATGAATAAAGAAATATTTGAAGATGATTTAAGTAGATAAGGAAATAGAATGTAATTTATAATTATAAGATTTATATAGATGATTTAAGCATATCACAGAAAAGAATGTGATTTATATTATGACATTTATTGCTTAATTAATTTATTTAAGATGAGAGTATCTGTTATATGTAGAAGTTAGTATAAATGTTTTTAAAAGTGAAAAGAAAAATGTTTAGCATTAAAGGGCTGAGAAAAGAGGATTTGGTTATAGTCGCGACTGAGTTAGGCCTAAAAGTAGCGGCTGAGCACAGAATTATAGATTTAAAAACACTCATTGAGGGAAGCCACCAATATTCTAAGGATACTGAATTTATAAAAGTATTTTTAATTACTATGGTATCAGAAAGAATTGAAAAAGAAAAACTCGAAGCCGAGATACTTAGAATTGAAAAAGAAAATGTGAAAACGGAACAAAACACTGCACTAGAGTTAGAGCGCACGAAATTAAAAGTCATAAAAGCCCAATTAGAAATGGCTAAGATTCAGTCGGATGATAAAAATTCTGACCCGAGGGGGGGGGGGGATGGACAAAAGTCCCATGCTAATTCTTTAGAATATCTAATTAAAAGTGTTAGAATTCTGAGCATGCCAGTCCCGAGTAAACCGGAAGCGTGGAATTTATTTTTTAGTTCGCTCGAAAAAGCATTCGAAATGAAAAATGCTGCGGAGGAGTTAAAAGTTGAAATTTTACTAAATTTAGTAGGCGAACGCGCGGCGCATTTATTAGTTTATGTAAACACAGATGAAATGAAGAGTTATCCGAAGGTAAAGGCTCTAATTTTAAAAGAATTTCAACCTACTCCCGGAAGCTTGTCTAGAAAATTTCCTTACGGCAAAAAGAATGAAAAATGAAAATCATTTACAATTAGCAAGCAGAATACGAGCCAATTGGAATTTTTATTGTGAGCTTAGGAAAGTAAATGATTTTGATACGCTTAATGAAATAATTGTCACTGATAGATTATTAAGTTCATTAAGTTCAGAAACGCGGAGTTATGTTAAATTAAGGCAAATGGATGACTGACTAAAACCACGGGAAATCGCGGAGTTATGCGACAATCGGTTTACTTCAAAAGGTAGAACTTTTTCGGAATTGTGTGATAGACCTAAAAAATCCTTTCGCAATTATGACGAACCCGGAAGTATGGATCATGGGAAATATATTCCACCTCATGTCAGAAATAATGTTCTTTCTCGCGATAGAAAAACTAATGACATTTGTAGGCTATGTAAACAAACAATTCATTTGCGATTCTGTCCAAATGATAAAGAAAAAATAAAATGTGGAATTTCCGCAATCAAACGAAAAAGCAATCGGGTATTGAGAAAAATAAACATGATGGAATGTTAGTTGCTAAAGTGACAGCTTTATGTTCTGAGAATGAGGCAATAAATAATACGCAAGCTTTGCAATACCAGGATGTGTGGTGAGGGAGGGGCGGAAAATGAGTACACTAATTGATAATGCGGCCGAAATTCCAGTAGTTAATTCAAACCAGATACCAGATTCATTTAAAAATAATGAAAATTCAAAAATTCAGTTGATATACGATTTTGGAGAAAAATAACCGCGGATCCAATAACTTTACCCATAGCTTTAGATTATGGACAATCAAAAAGTGTACTTAACAGTGTAGATGTTTTGTTCGCAACAACAAATAAATTATATGGGTCATGTATTATCACGCCAACGATGTATGAGTTACTACAATCGGGTCAGAGTGGAGGGGAAGAAAATGGATTATGTGATGTGTCGGCGCCTATGGAAGAGATGCAGTCAGAAAGGGGGGAAGAAATTAAATATAAAAAAGCAGGGGGTAGTGAAATGGAACAACAAAGTATGAATGATGAGAATTTATGTTTATTGAGTCGAAATGAAACTGCAGAAAAAGAGTTAATGATTAGCTGTATTGAAAGGGAAAATAATAGTTTAGATTTAAATGTGGGTCATCAATGAGATGCGAGTATTTACAGAGCGCAACAGAAAAGTTGCGAATCGTTACAGGGAGCTTTCAAAGATGCAGGAAAAGAGAAAAATTGGTTCGTTATGGTAGACAATTTGCTTTATGATAGGGAAAGAGTTTCGGGAAATCAAGTTATGCAATTAGTGGTACCAAAGGTGAGGAGGGGGGAGATTTTAAAAATTGCGTTCTCGCTAATCATCTCAGCATGAAAAAAACAAAAGAGAGAATTCGTTATTCATTTTTTTGCCCAGGTATGTCGCGGGATGTGGAGGAATATTGTGCATCGTGTAAGGATTGTCAACTACGGAGCAGGGAGAGGGCCAGGGATCAAATACCCATTGTCCCAATTGAGAGACCGGAACTTCCATTCGACGTTGTAAATATTGACATAATTGGAAAATATGAACCTCCTTCAGCGCGTAGGCATCAATACGTACTTACTTTTGTAGATCAACATTCGAGATGGCCAGAGGCAGTTCCGTTACGGACAATTACGGCTAAAGCTACGTGCATACTACGTTGTTACAGATATTTATGTGACCAGAAATACCCCGTGTAATAGCGAGTGATCAGGGCAGAAATTTTATTTCAGGTTTAATACAAGAGTTTCATACCAGGCTGAGGGCGGCTCCTAGATTTGTTACGCCGGGGCACCCACAGAGCCCGGGATTATTTGAACGATATAATCAGGTATTGAAACGCATGTTACACCATATAATTCGTAGTGACCCTAAAAATTGGGGTAAAAACATCCCCTATCTATTATTCGCGTACAGAGAAATTCCGAATAGCACTACGGGCGTAACGCCATTCAAATTAATGTACGGAAGGGAGGACAGAGGGCCATTAGCGGTATTAAAATCTACGTGGGCAGGCAATATCCCACTACCCATAAATCTAGGAGCGCGACCGAATACCTCCAGGAGTTACAAATTAATTTCGAAAGAGCAACTGAACAAGCGACAATAGTATCGGAGGTAAAGCAAAGCTCGTATGCGAAGTACGCTAATCGAAGAGCGATTTACAAGGAATTTAGACCGGGGGACCAGGTATCTTTATTAATCCTGGACTCTACGAACAAACTTTACGCGAGGTGAACAAGACCAGCCGAAATAGTGGGGCGCTGTAACCCTGATTCTTACAAAGTGAAATTAACAACGGGAATGTTAGAAATGTCCACGTAAATAAGATAAGAAAATTTACTCCTAGGGTACAGGCTGTGGGGGTGATCTTCGAAAATTAGGAAGAATTAGGGGAGGTCCATCCCATCCCAACGAAAGATAACTACGACTTATTCAATATAGAGGAAGTTGATCTAAGTCATTTAGGAAATGTGCAGAGGGAAAAAATGTTACATTTATTATATAAATATAAAGAGTTATTTTCCAGAAAAGGGCAAATAGCCAAAGTAGGAGAACATAAAATACGAATAAGTGATGCAAAAAAGAAAAAGCCGTACGTTTACCGAGTCACAGGGGCCTTAAAGCCGGAAGTAGGCAAAAAAAAATGAGGAGCTATTGGAACTAGGTCTGATTAAAGAAAGTGAGGCAGAGGCGCCACATCCAGTAGTGTGCGTGATGAAGAAGGATGGGGGCCTTGCACCTATGCGTAGGTTTTCGAGCACTAAATGCTATTACGAAAACTGATGATTTTTCAATGGAAAATGCCGCCGATCTGTTATTCAGTATTGGAAGGGCCAATGTGATAACCACCATAGACTTACAAAAACGGTATTGGGTCATATCATTGGACGAGAAAGTCAATTTTTCACATGTTTTAAACCTCACAGGGCTCAGTATCGCTTTAAAGTATCGCTGAGCCTTCGGGCTCAGGAACGCAGCTGCGACTTTTCAAAGAGAAATGAATAAAACACTTTCCGAATACAAGGAGTTCGCCAGAGCATATATAGACGACATAGCCGACTTTTCTGAAACATTTTCTGAACACCTGAAGCATCTAGAAAAGAAATTTTCCTAGAAAGAAATTCTAGCTTACTCTAGTTTCGTTTTCTCCTATGTTATTAGATTAGCTTTAGCATTAATTATGCGACACCTATATTCCAAGGGCAACATGTTCTCTCGCATCTCCACATATGCAATATATGAATTTACATATGCCATTTCTAGCATAGCAAAAATGAGCCGGTATCACAACTTTTTCGATTTCCTTTAAAAAATAATAATAAAACAGAAAAGAAATACCAGGAAAAGATTACTACACCACAATTTAATTATAACATTAAAAAGCAGATAAAAACGATGGATAACTCACAGACGAAAACGAAACAAGAAGATTTTCTCCAACACCCAGTGTACTGGCGGTGCTTATAAGTACGGCCGAGTAATTCAACTGTTAAATCAAATACATACACCTCTTACTTAAAATAACTAGTCAAATTGTATTCTAAGATCATAATGAACACATAAAAAAATTCAACACTTATCTTATGTCCTTTATTATGTTTGCAGCAATAAAAAGTCAAACGTGACAATCTGTACAAAATGTCGGCAGAAAATACATCGACTGTTTCGAAGATAGCTACCTTTCTCGCTAAAATAATGAGCCTAGGACCACTCCTGCAATGCATCATGAAAAAGTGGAATTAACACGTTCACGCCGGCACGGTGGGTCACACTGCACTGTCTCAGAATTGTCAAGTCTCCGGCTTTTTGCACACCACTGTTATTTTAGAGAAACTGTTGTTCCTTTAAATTGCCCAATTGTTCTAATTAAATAAAACATTTTCTGTATTAAAATACTGCTATCCAAAAAGCCGGACACTTATCAACTCTGAGACAGTAGAGTGTGATCCACCGCGCCGGCGTGAACGTGTTAAAAGAGTGTTTTCTCAAAGTACATTTAGAATATCTGTAATATTCACTATGAAAGTTTAAATGAAAGTTTAAAGTGAGTGGTACTTATAAATACCGTCAATAGATAAAGGGTTAAAATATCAAAGCTCATTTCTTATTCGGAAATTTATTTCTGAAGAATGCGACAGAAAAACATAAGTCACAGCAGGGAAAGAAAACTATGGACGAAAAGCTTCTATGAAATGTTTTCCTTATTTTGTGCGCCTTAATATTTGAAGTAAACAAAGGAGAATATATTTATCTTTAGAAAAATTAGAAAACAGACATTTAAACACGAAAATTATCTGATTTCCGCCTGCCTTGTCATTAACTGAGAAATTATTGAAAAGTCCGTGTATTTTTTTCATTTAGAAATCCCTTTTCTTCAAAAAAGTTTGTTTGAGATTTGTACCAAATTTAACATTTAAATATTAGTCAAACTGTCTTAGACCATAACAGCTTACAGTTAAATGCTTTTATAAACAAACGCTATGAAAGATAAAAAATAAAAGATGTTTTGTTTCCAATGTCAATATCTCACTATTTATTTATTACAGAACATCATTCTTGGACATTCTTTGATCTTGATAAATAACGTTTGTTTAAGAATAGGCTCCAAGTGACATAAAAACATTAATTTTGTTGAGATTTCGGAGAATCAGGAATGTATTTTGATAAATGTATTATACTTTGAATATGAAAGCGAAAAATTAATTAATAATCGATTACAGAAAACATATAATTTCAAATTAAATATTAATTTTATAGAAAACGATTTTAAGATTGCATAAAAATTAAGAATTGTGAATGGTTTATGTCTATAACGATCGAAAAATTAATTATCAATGTAAACGATTTCAAATACTCGTTAATTCATAAATCAATAAATGTATTAATTTTACTTACCCCAGCATAGATTTTGTAAGTTCTAATTGTAAATTCAAAAATTAAAATGTTTATTTATCCAAAAATCAATAATTTCATAAATTTTTCAAGTTTCATAAACTATTCAGTGATACACTGTAAAAAAAAAAGTTTGTTAAAATACGGAAATTGTACGGGCAATTGAGACGCCAGTACTATTTCCATATTTTAACGGATTTTGTTTCTGTAAATTTTGTGAAGAAAAAGGATTTTTTTCTGGAATTTACGGAAAGAAATCCGTTAAAATCCGGAAATAGTACTGGCGCCTTGATTGCCAATACAATTTCCGCGTTTTAACGGAATTATTTTTACAGTGTAGGATAGATTAATATGAAACCAACCTATGTTTCATTTGATTTTTTGCAAGTTTTTCGCCACGCTTTTCAGTATGAGGCTGATCCAGTCAGTTCTTACGAGTTTCCTCTGTTTTTCTTCTTTGTTTCATTGTTGTCAAATGAGCAAAATTAAGTAGCAATCAAGAACAAGCAAACGTTTGCAAAACTAAGTAAGTCACTAAAGAGCGCTGCCACATTGTCGACGATATACTTTTCAGGTGGATCACAGTTATGCGGCGATCAGGCAAATTTCGGCCGGTGACCAGGCACACAACCCGATAAGCTGAGCATCCCGCTTGACATACAGGGGCCTGGTAAGCCATAAGAAAAAGGTGCCCTAAAATGTATTTGTTTTTATTGCAGTATGTTATACTACATGGTTTTAACAATATCTCAACGTACGCTAAAAATTATCATTTCTTATTCAGTTTGAATTACAAGCCTTGCCAAAGATAAAATATTTATAGACATTGATCAAATGAAATGCGCTACGTATTTTAAGAGAATTATGTTAATATTGAGGTTTGTCTCTATGCAGCTTACAGAATGTTAGCATATTTTTAAAAGTTGTTATCATACATACAGATATTCACGGATAATTCCTTTTCGAATATGTATTTTTTTTTAGGAATGTTACATGAAATGTTACTGATAATTCAACATTAAATTTTCCATAACTTTGTGTCCATGAAGGTGAGTGATAAAGGCCCACGATAAAATATGGAGAAATGATAAATTTTGAAAGGACGCGTTAAAATATGGCATGTTATTCTGCATAGATCCATTGATGCATCCTTTTTTTTCTTATATAAGTTTATAATTATTATCGTTTTGCATCCCACCTTCTCTATGCATTGCTAGGAAAACATTAAAAATCTCCCTGATCTGCAGATTTTATTACTAGTTCTGCATGGAATGTCTAGGAAAAATATACCCTAGAAATAAAAATGAAGTGCCGTAATTTCTGGTGTGTAAGCCGCGTCTGAAATAAGCATCTTCCGAGCCAGAAACAGTACTACTTAATGAATAAAGTCAAATAAGTCTACTCCGAACCAGAAATTTTATTGAATAAATAAAGTCAAATAAGTACCAATAGAGAAATGTTATATTTTATTAAATACAATTTCTGGTAGGAAAAAAAGTTATTTCAGCTGTGTCTTAAACACTGAATCTTATGGTATTCAGTAATCTTAGACGCTCAGTCTGAGGTTATTGAATACAGTCTTATACATTTTTATAAGCATTTTAAATTTTCCTCTTATTTTTTACACTAGAAATGTAAATAAAATTTCACTACATTAGATATATTGTAATAAACCTGGAATGAAATAGGCGCGTGGTGATTTTCTAATTAGCCAAAAACTTCATTCGTCCATTGAAATATTAAGAAACAAATGAGCATTTTCGAATTAGTCTACAGCTGTTTAGGCTTTTTGCAATAAGCTGGAAATATCAGGCCGATTAGAAAAAGGACGATGATTCTCCAATTTGCCGGTCTCTTAGCAAAGAGCCGGATTTCGCAATTAGCCTACGACATGTATATGTTATGGGCAATGAATGAACCGCCGGCGTTCTGTAGAATACTTAGACATTTTATAGAATGCTTAAAACTGGCCGGCAATGTACAGAACGATACATATTTCACACATTTCCTAAGCATTCTATATAATACCAAAAGACAAACCGGCAAAGTATGAAATACATCTCTGTTTTCATTCGACTATCACGTAGCAAAGAACATGA
This sequence comes from Maratus speciosus, assembly GCA_963932465.1. Classification (NCBI taxonomy): domain Eukaryota; kingdom Metazoa; phylum Arthropoda; class Arachnida; order Araneae; family Salticidae; genus Maratus; species Maratus speciosus. The sequence goes on from OZ010788.1 coordinate 438,225,612, forward strand.
CTTTTAACGCTCGCCTCTCAAGTTCAGAATTTGCCATTTTTATTTTGCACTTTGTCCGAGAATGTTAAAATAGTTTTTCGTCGTGAGTGTAAAATTAGTTTTGTACTATGCTGTATCAAAATGAAAGAACAAAATGTACTATTGGAAAAGGACTCGTGATCAATAGACATGCAATTAAGATTCGCCGATGAACTGTGTAAAGTTCAGTTAATGATGAAAAAAAACAGTTTGTTCTTAAACAAAACTACTTACCAGAAGTTATTAAATGATGTGAAAAATGGCAAAATGAAGCTAAAAAGGAACACCGGGACTATTCAAAAACTATGATGTGATATTTGTGGAAAACAAAAGTATGTACAATTATGCTTTTAAAGAAGGCGTCAGTACTTTACAGTATTACGTCAGGGACTGCGGGTTATTTCACGTACTTGATGAAGCTCGTTTGGCTATTGAAAAAGAGGACGTGATAGAATGTTGAAAGAACATTAAACCTGATACAAAACGTTACACACCACTATATTGAACTGTACTTACACCTTTGTGAGCCTAGCCAGAAAAAACGGAAAGTTATTAAAAAGGGTATTGTTGTGAAACCTATCATTTTTTCTGAATTTAATTCCAGGTGTCAGATAGATCTCATTGATTTTTACTCTCATACAGACAGAGAATATAAATTTATTATGGTGTATCAGGATTATCTCACAAATTTGCAATTCTCAAGATTCTGACGTCAAACACAGCTTAAGAAGTATCATGCAACCTAGTAGACATATTCCCGTTGCTTGGAGAGTCATCAATATTACAGTCTGATAATAGAAGGGAATTCAGCAATAAGGTGGTGACCAGCTTGAAGGAGTTTTGGCCAGCACTGACGATCGTCAAATAGCTAATCAATATATAGAGAATATGTTCTGCACTTGAATGGAGGAGAACAAATCTGAGAGCTTGAATGAAGGATTGAGTTTCGTTCAATTTAGGAAAATACAGCTTATCATTCTGGGATTAAAAAAGCCCCATATGAAGCTCTCTTTGACTGCAAACATAAAGTAAGTCTTACAACATGTTTTCTCCCATACGTTTTAAAAGACATAAATGCAGAGGAGCTGCTAGAAAAATGAAAAGAAATCTTCAAAACAATGCAAAAAATGAAAGATGTTGCTTAAAAATATATGGATGCGAGTAGTCGATGGTGGATTAAACCAACAGGATGATGAAATTCTCACCGAATAAATTTCCGTTTCTGTTACATGTTGCGTGTTTTTAAAGAAAAACAGAGGTACACATGCACAAAGTGTCGTACAAAAATCATATCTTTTGGGGTCATGCTAGTAAAAATAATGAAAAGAATGTTTTGGGCATTCTTTGTTTCTAAACGGAAAATGTTATCTATGGTAAAATTAATTCTAAAATCAGTTTGAAAGAACAATCCAATAAATAAAACTGAATACTGAAAAAAAAAAATACCACTGCTTCTTTGGGAAAAATTGTGCGTGTTCCTATTCCTGACGTCGGCAAGGGACGAGGCGATTCGCGTAATATATTGGGAGTTGTACTGAGTGCGACAAAGGACGGTTTCTACCGATATGAACTTCTGACGGAATTTAAAACAACTGTATGCGATATCACAAATTCATTTTATGCTCTAAGAACTTGATTAGAACTGAAGATACTCCTGACCACAAAATTCTTCTCCAGTCAGTTGTAATTACTCAATCCAGTGGAAGGTGCCAAATTCGTCAAGTGTATGTATAAAACAAAGTGAAAAAATATAAAATATTTTTGCATGAAAAATATCAAATGAAATGTAATTCAGTATGCCATTCAAGCTTGCAACAAGTAGATTAATTTTAATTTTTTATTTTTTATATGGAAATTTGGTTTTCTTCAATAATAAAGGCATAAAATTTGTTTTGTATAACTTTCATTTTTCTTTTCGTATTTTGAATTTTAAAAAAATATGGAACGCTTTTATTATTTTTCAAAATAACGTATATTTTTCAGAAATGCACACCTTTTAACGATTGATTTTAATGATCCTATCATGAACTTTTTTCATATTTAGCTTAAATAGTATCTGCCGTTCTATAGAATACCTAAGTATTATTTATAATGCCTACCGAAAGTACAGGTTGTCCATAATTAAACGACCCTACTTTAAAGTTGTCGAGAGACGAAACTATTGGTCAGTAAATTGTGAAACTTTGTGACGGACATAATAAAGGAATGGGAATTTGTTTAACCGAAAAAAAAAATTCAGTTGAAAATTTCTCCACCAGGGGGCTTTTTTAGTGAATTACACATTTTTTAATGTTTTTACACTTTATTTTTCTCAGATTAAATAAGATAAATGTACATACCGCCCGTGAAAAAAATAAAGAGGAAAAACTTTTAAAAATTACTGGTGTTCGAATTGAACGGACTATACATTGTACAAACTCTGAAAAAAATAAAAAAATCCGTCCACACCAGCCGCCATTTTTTTCTCAGAGCTCAGGCCTAGTATTCAGTGGGTAGTGGCTAAATGTGTAATTTATTAAAAAACGCACTCTGGTGGCGAAATTTTGAACTAATTTTTTTCTCGTTCAAACAAATTCCCATTCCTTCTTTATGTCCGACACAAAATTTCAATACTTTCTGACTGACTAATAGTTTCGTATTTAGACAACTTTAAAGTAGGGTCGTTTAATTATGGACACCCTTTATACAATACTTCTCATATTTCATACTTTACCTAAAAATACGACGAATTCTATAAAATGCCTAGGTATCCCATAGAATATGCTGGTGTTTCAGACATTTTCAGTTACATATACGGGGTTCAATATGTTATCTATCGCCAACCTTTAATTCCTCAACCGTTGATCGTAGACATATAGTTCCAATTACAAAATCGTTTCAAATGAGGTAAATATTCCTGTTGTGGCATTATTTAAAGTCAAAAATCAATTTGATAAAAATTACGAAAACTAATTTTATATACGGTCCCCCAGTCCCTATAGTTATATTTAGTAAAATTTTATACATATCATAACAGATATAACACAAAAAGTTTGACATCTGTGCTACAAAAATTGACCCAGTTATTAAATTTCAAAGTTTGAGATTTTTGCACATGATTTTATCTTTCATTGAGGGATCAGTTAAAAGATGTATTAAAGTAATTTGAGATCAAAATCTGGCTGCAATGTCCTTTTTACGGCGAAGGCACTTTTAGCCGGTGTCGTCGGTATTTTTGAATGTTGTTCGACCCATAAAAGTTAGCACAAATTTTTAGATGAAATAACCCTATTTGGTGATTCTTCGATTTGGTGATACCGGCTAAAGGTGGTTTCGCCGTAAAAAGGACATTGCACTCTGATTTTGATCTCGAATTACTTTAATTCATCTTTTAACTGATCCTCAATGAAAGACAAAATCATGTGCAAAAATCTCAAACTTTGAAATTTAATAACCGGGTCAATTTTTGTAGTACAAATGTAAAACTTTATGTGTTATATCTGTTATGATATGAGTAAACTTTTACTAAATATAACTATAGGGACTGGGAGACCGTATAAAAAGTTAGTTTTCGTAATTTTTATAAAATTGATTTTTCACTTTAAATAATGCAACATGAATATTTAGCTCATTTGAAACGTTTTGGTAACTGGAACTATATGTCTACGACCACCGGTTGAGAAATTAAAGGTCGGCGATAGATAACATATTGCACCCTGTATATTGATTTTTTGCAAATGTGCATAGTGGGATAGATTTTTTCAATGAAACTTGAAGTTTTATTGAATTCAGAGTGAATAATCTCTTTATAGTAAATTTTGCAAATAATAATTTATAAATATTATTTGAATTAAAGAATAAGTTTATAAAATTTCAAAAAAAAAATTCATTGTCATTGCATATATATATAATAATAAATATTATCAGAAAACTTATGCACTGAAACTTTTTAGTTGTAAAGTTGCACATTTATAATCAATGTAAATATACTAAAATTAACAAGTTTATTTTTGAAGTATATTAGGACATTCTTTTATAATTGTTTAATCTTGAAGACTAACGGAAACTTTAATGTTGAATTATCAGAAACATTCAATGTAACATTACAACTAAAAAAAAAAAAAAAAAAAAAAAAAAAAAAAAAAAAAAAAAAAAAAAAATCCATATTCGCAAAGAAATTAGCCGTGAATATCTGTATGTATGGTAACAACTTTTAAAAATATTCTAACATTCTGTAAGCTGTACACAGACAAACCACAGTATTAACATAATTCTCTTAATATATGTAGCACATTTCTTTTGATCAATGCCTATAAATATTTTATCCCTCATTATAAATGAATTTGGCAAGTCTTGTAATTCAAACTGAATAAGAAAGGATAATTTTCTTTGCGTACGTTGAGATATTGTTTAAACTATGTAGTATAACATATTGCAATAAGAACAAATAGATCTTAGGGCACCTTTTCTTATGGCTTACCAGGACCCTCTATGTCAAGCGGAATGCCCAGCTTAACGGGCTGTGTACCTGGTCACCAGCCGAGATTTGCCTGTTCTTTGTATGGCGGTGATTCACCTGACAAGTACATCGTCGACAATGCGGCAGCGCTCTTTTGGGACTTACTTAGTTTTGAAAACGTTTGCTTGTTCTTAATTGCTACTTAATTTTGTTGATTTGGCATCAATGAAACAAAGTGAAAAAAAAAGGAGGAAACTCGTAAGAACTGACTAGATCATTCGGTCCTACTCATACTGAAAAACTGCGATGAAAAACTTATAAAAAATCAAATGCAACATGGAGTGGTTTCATATCAACTTATCGTATCCCTGAGTAAATTTTAGTTTATAAAGCTTGAAAAATTGAGCAAATTATTGATTTTTAGATAAATATACATTTAAATTTTTGAAATTTATGATTAAAACTTACAAAATCTATGTTGGGGTAGATAAAACTAATACATTTAATGATTTATTAATTAGTAATGAGTAATGAGTATTTGAAATAGTTTAAATTGATAATTAATTTTTCGAACGTTATAGACATACGCTGGTAAGTCTGCGAGTTCGCATAATCTGAGGTAAGATATAAATGCAAAGATTACCATAGGTAATGCATAATTTCTGATGAATGGTTCCAATTGATTTATTACAAATAAATTTAAATTAAGAAATAAACAAATTATTCTATGTTACAACTTACTGAACGTTTATGAAAAGATGCAATACCTTTAAGTTCCCGCAAAAACTGAAACGTGTTTAATTTTTTTTTGCCTTTTGGAAATATTTAGGCAATGTAAATTGTAAAAGTGTTGAAAATAAGATAGTATTTAAGGTTTGTATGGATGAAATAGTCCTGTAATTAATTTAAAAAAAGTTACACTTAAAAGAATTTTTTAGGTCTCAGAGTTCTATAAGTTAAATTTAGAAAACGTTTCTCCCTGCTCTACTTTGACAAGTACAGCAGTACAAATTCCCTCCTTCAATGACTAGAACTCACCGAGTTATGATATTTTGAATTTGACGAAATTTCTGAGCTTTCTGCTGTAAAACCATACAGACATTTTTTTAATGCCTGGAAGTTTCAAAATGCCATAAATTTTGAATTTATCATAACTTAGTCAGTTTTAGTCATAGAACAAAGGGATTTTTACTGTTGTACATCTCACAGTATGGACAATATTAATCTAATTATAGCTAATTGGACCCAGGTACCCAATAAAAATTTTAAAAGAGTCAATTTTTGAAAATAAATGGTAGGACTGATCAACATAATCTTAATTTCTACATTGTTTTAAACACTTTTTTAATTTACTACATTGTTTTAAGCACTTTTGTAATTTACATTGATAACATATCTTCATCAGGTAAAATATTAAATTGCATTTCCACATTTGTGGGACACCTTGTATATGATATCGTATTAAAGTAAAATTTACATGATATATAATAAATGGTTAAAACAAAAATTAATTTTTTGACAGAAGATATAACGCCCTGTTCTTGATATAAGTAGAGAGTGAGTGCGTTTATCAATGGAGATAATAAATATGAAAATCTTTGACATCCTGATATGTTTGCCTTGAAAAATAGAATAGTTTCAAGGCATGTTATTCATCTGTTCCATTACAATTATTCAAAAACCTTTCCCAATGTATATAAATATTACCAATTTAAAACTATATCAAAAATTAACCATTAACATTTTAAAATTTTTTATCTCACTTATTGAACATTGTTATTCTTAGTCCCATAAGACGTCTTCCCCCTATAGCAATTTTAACACTATAAACTAATCTGCAAACATATATCATATATAGAAATGGTAGTAAGACATTTTGTATAGAGTAAATGCTTATAATAAATTTATTGAATTTTCTAAAATGAAACTTTGAATACGATCTAACCGAGTACTTTGATTAAGGCAAATACAGCATTATTATATTTAAAGTTAAAAAACAGTAATTTCTGTATTCGTAGTCTATGAAATATCTGTAATTTTCTTTATCCATTTGTAATTTTTTTGTTACCGGGTTATCCAATCGAAAGTGTAATTTTCTCTTTGCAACATACATTCGTTCGTTCTCTGTTTTGTTATCTTTTATAAAATTGATATTTTGTAGAATTTTTCCCTGAATCTTTCAATAATGACTACTCTTTTAATCGGATCATAAAAAAATGAAGCGATCTATTAAAATGTTTGAAAGTCAAGATAATGTTTAAAACTGAAAAGTAGCCCCTAAAGCGTATAAGAAAAACCCATAAACGTGTTTTTTCTTAAGAGGTGATGTAATACTTATTCAGCTATTTTAGAACATGGAACATAAATAATCTTTGTTATTTAAAAGTTCTTTTAAATAAAATGCAAGCTTTATACAATATTTAACACACTTTCTCATGAATAAAATATAATCGCAGTTTTTGCTGGAAAAATGCTTCTAGAGATGAAGAAAGTCATCAAGAGTTTTGGGTGAAAATGAATATTGATTTTAATTTTTTGGAATAAATTGTTTTAGAGTTACATTCTCTGAAAAAAAATGTTACCTAAAACCGCGGAATAAAATGAATGATTTGAAATTTTTCTTCCTTTTTTGCTTTAGGGACTACTTTTCAGTTTTAAACATTATCTTGACTTTCAAACATTTCAATACATCACTTCATCTTTTTATGATCCGATTAAAAGAGTAGTCATTATTAAAAACATTCAGGGAAAAATTCTATAAAATATCAACTTTATAAAAGATAACAGAAAAGATAACGAAGGAATGTAGTTGCAAAGAAAAAATACATTTTCGATTGAATAAGAGTGGACATTTTAGGAAGAGGTTGTTAATTTTAAGATATCATGTGAAATATTCACTTTTGAAATAAGATGCTTTACCGAGTTAGGACATAGGTTAGCCAGATTTTATTTTCAATAAATAAATAAAATATGAATGTATTTTGTATCTATGTATTTTTATATGTCACCGTCATTCCAATACATGGCTGTGAAACTTCTGGTTTATCTTCAAATTAAATAAACATGCTTTAAATAAGTAAAATTAATATTTCAAAAATTGTTTTTGTTTCTATGCGATGCTAAATTAATTTAATTTATTAGGTTGATATGTAACGGTATGTAGGTTAAAATGTTTATTTAACTTTAAAAAACAACAACAACGAAGTGTTGGTGGATGTGCTACTAAGATGCAAAAAAGCATTGAACTGAAATTCAATTACTCCATTGTTTTAAATCTTATGCCTCCAAAATCTGCTGTAAGTTGGTTATTAGATGACTAAAAATATTCCTCAAAACATTTATTAGATATTTTTTAATGAGCAGGTTGCATAATAATATTTAAGTTATTTCTTCTTATCGTTTTGGCTAATAGCTAATTCCTAAATCGTTGATTTTAGAGGTACAGTTGTAATTGCTTTTCAATTTTTTTTCCATAATAAAATCCGTATTAGTAAATTAATTTATTCATACTCAATTTACGAAATACAATTATAATTTCAAATAAAATATTATTTAATACAAAATATATTACGAAAGTATTGAATCTTGTATTACAATTATAAATAACATTTTAGAGACTGAAATACTTTATATGATTTTATGGATCCCATCTGTTAAACTCTGCTGTGTAAAAACAAAAAGTTATAATATCTCAGTAAAAGATAAAAGTCAATTTATGAAAAAAATATATGCAGATATCATGTCGATATGAAAAATACAAAAAGAGCTTAATATAAAGCTTGCATGATAAAAATTATTAGATGCTGAATAAATATGAACAACGTATTTTTTAAAATTTTATTTTATAAATAAGAAAATCTAAAATATTAGAATTGAATAATTTAAAATGAAATATAAAATACCAGACATTCTACCACTGAAAAATATCTTTGAAAAACATAATAAAGGATTGTCATTAGAACCATTTATTATATAGAAACAATTTAACAGTATTTCTTCCATGTTAACACCTCACCTTTCTCTTTGTCACTAAAGTGTAAAAGAAAAATGGTTTTGCTAGGATGGAAATCAATGTATTTGTCCATCGGAACAACTATTCCGATGAGTGTTTACGGAATTTTGTTGCAAACTTGATTCCGGAACGTTGAATAAGGTTTTAAGCTCGTATCGTTTGGAAAATTAGGTAGTATATTTAATGAAGGAGTATAAAAACATGTAAAATATGCTCAATTGAAAGCGGTAAGTGGTACATAAAAACAAATGATCTTCATCCGGGTTAAAGTGTATAAATGTGAATGATGTAATTGCAAAGTGTATTTATAAATATATAAATGGTGATTCACTACCGTTTCTTTAAATTTTGAGGGGTGGTACAGCCAACGAAAATAATTTTTTTTTCTTAGGAATGTTGGGTCGCAATCTACTTATTCAGTCCTAAATACAGGGTGTCGCACTGTAAGGCGAACCCAATTTTTTCCCCAACTGTTACTGTAATGGAGATATCTTACTGGTATATTCAAAACGTAGTTTTTTTGTGTGAAATGTGATAGATATTACCGAAAGTCCAGTATAATTGGGTCACTGATCTACATGTATCATGAGCTAAATTCAAAATTACGAAGTCTCTAGGGCAGTGTTGTTTGGACGAAGATCGTGGCCATTTTCAGCAATTCAATGTTATCAAATTTAATAGAAAGCAAAGTGTAGCAGTTGAAAATATTGGTAAAATAATTTCATTATTGTTAAAACTACGAGGATGGATCAGAGAAAAAGTTACGAGGGCAATAAAAAATTATTTATGAACAATAGACACAAAATACAAAATGGAATTAACAGGTATACTTACTGATCACTTTTCCACATAATCACCAAATCTATTTGTACATTTATCTCAAGGCAGGACAAACTTGTTTAACCCAGCGTGGTAGAAATCATGTCCCTGCCCATTGAGCCACGTCTCAGCAGCTGTTTTCACATCACTTTTAGAAGAAAAATCTGTTCCATATAAGTGTTTTCTTGAATTTCGGAATCAGGAAATAGTCACTGGGTGCCAAAACCTACCTGTTTTCTTTTTGAGGGGTGAAGGGCGCTACATACTTCCCACATGAACTTTTGAAGCAATTCTTGAGTTTAGTGCGCAGTATAGGGCTGGCAATGTCATGCAGGAGGATGACACCACTACTTAACATGCGAGGGCGTTTGCGTTGGATGGCTTCTCGTAACCTTGCCAAACTGCTACAAGCGAGACCACTTTTCTAAACGTCTTGTTATTTCAATTGCTCTGGGGTGTCTCCGAATTTACGCTACTGACCCGAACAACCGCTGGAAGATAACTAGCCTCATCTGTCTCCACTCTGGGAAAAAATATCGAATAGGCCACTACACACATAACTTATTACCAAGTGTTCCAATTCAATTTCCCGTAAATAATCGTTGCCTTTTTTCTTTTCTTCACAAATCACGGCCCTTTCCAAAAATAAATTTACGACATAGGTAAACGTGATTCCCTCCTTTGTGCATGTGGTCACCTCTCCAACTCACTGCACTATGTACTGGATTGTCCTCTGACAACATATTACCACGTTAAAAAACACAGAAGTATCGCGATTCCAGATTCGATTATTTATATTAGTGAAAACCCTGTTCTCATGAATATCAGCATTAATGAGATTTATAGAGAAAAATGCAGTCATTTTTAGAAATAATTTTCAATACCTTTCGGACACTTCTTCAGACGATCATTTATGATTTTTTTATCTTCTTTGTTTCCATTGTAAATAATTTTCATATATATTCATTGATCATTATTATTTTTTTATTATTATTGGTATTATAGTTATTACAAGTAGTGTTTTTGTTACTAATATTTTGTATTTATTATAAATCGTCATGTTTTGAACCAGGCAGCTATATTGAGAATCTTACAGTTTTTGGAGTTACTAAAGCATAAATATAAACATTGACTAATATTTTTGAAAACTGCTGTCAAAAGGATGCTGTCTGTAGGAAAATACTTAATCAGGTTTACAGCTTTGAGCTACAGTTCGGATTTCCCTTTCCCCTCTATGAAAAATAATTTTAAAATGCTGCTACTTGTAACCCCTTTCTTTTATCCATCCTCGTATGAAGAAATACTCGGGCTCGATTTGCAGTGAGACACTCTATATTTATGACTAAATAAGTTGATTGTGAGCCAACCTTTCTATATAAAAATGGTTTTTTGTGAACTTTACCATCCCTAAACGTACCTACACGCAGTAGCAAATCACCGTGTAGAATGAAAACTTTAGGTTACTATTTTTCAAGATTTTCAAAACGCAAGAGATACTTCTGCAACTATATTTTTTCAATTATACTATTCTTTCAGTTATATAGTCTTCTGCCATACAAAAATAATGTCTATACATGGACTGGTAATGCCTTTACAGAAGTTTTGTTGTAAAATATTGGAATAATGTATGATTATTTTTATTTACAAATACCTGAAGAAAGAGTTATTATCATAGCGGGAAAATTAAAAAAATGATTACACTAATAATCAAAACTAACTTATTATTTGCTAAAGTAATAAAAATGCATTTAGGGGCGATCCATAAATGATGTCACACTTTTTTTTAAATTTTTTTTACCTCCCTCCTCCATTTTGTCAGAAAATGTCACACTTCATCATACCCCCTGCCCTCCCCTTGTCACATGTCACGCTATATTATGTAAACATATACTTACAGTTCAGAAACAAAGCACTACGTTATAGGTCATATTTCAAATTTTATTTTTGAACTTTAACTATGTGTTTTAATGGCATTTGTGAGCATAACAATAAAAATGATTCGTGTACATATTTTGTTTGAAATAAGATTAAGGTTTACAACAAAAAACATAATTAATATACAATAGTAATAAAATATTGATATGAAAGAGCAATTGAAAACAGTAGTATTTTAGAATTTGAAATGGAATTTAATATATTTGGTTTTTAAATCTGATATTTACTTTATGAACTTATCTTATATTTGCAAGATACTTTAAAACAGATTGATTTTGAAGAAGAAGCCTCACTATTAGTTTTACTTAAGTGGAATTGCCATCACATTTCAATTGTCATATTAATATGAACATTTATAAACTAATATATTAAACATAAAATAGAAAATACTCTGAATCATTTACTATTACGACTCTTCCTCCCTTGGAGAAGATATATGCTCGTCCATAGAGTACACAGGCATTTTGACATCACTCTCATCCTCGGGGATAGTAAGCCCTCTAATGTCAATACAATGATAGTAAGTCCTCTAATGTTTAACCAAAATGTGTGGTGTCACACTTCTTCTCACCCCCTCCCACCCCCTTGTCACAAACTGTCACAATTTCACACCCCTCCCTCCAATCGTGACATCATTTCTGGATGGCCCCTTACAGGGAAATAATTCCTTTATTTATTCAGATCTACATGTTTCATCGCTCTGGCGGCGACAATCTTAAGATTTATATTAATACAAATATTTTCGCAAAAGAATTTTTACTTGAAAAATTGGTAAATAAAAATCACGTGTTCTCATGCATAATGAAATGAACTGTATTAAATATCTAAAACTTTTATTCTGAAGAAATAACGAACACCATTTATCTAGTTTGAGATTTGATTTTGTTTCAAACGTAGCATTTAAAAATTACTGGTTTTACGCATATTTTAATACATGATCAAGTAAAATGTAATAGTATGTAATAGATTGCATGAACGGCTCTTAAAGAGAGTTTTGGGAGAACTGGATGTATCACTATTTTGTTTTACTTTGTAGCATCTTAAACTGAGTTATTCGTTTTAAATAGAATGTACACACATACGCACTCACGCACACATACAATAATCATAAAAATATATATACAAAATTATTTTAATTTGTTACAGGGACGATTAATTTTTAAAATGTTTTTATTATTTAGGTGATTTGGGTAAGAAATTCACAGAGAATTGTGTTATATCATGAATGAAATGGACATTTAAAAAATCAATTTAATAAATATTTACATTTTTTAAATATTAACCAAATAAAAAAATCTGGTTGCTTTAATTAACTTTAACTATTTTATAATTATGAACTATTTGTGATAATAAAACGTTTCAGATATAGAGAGAATTTCATCTTTGGAAATCGAATTATATGCAACAAAAAACTTAGATAATGCACGCATACTAGATCAATTTTAACTCAATTATTCTAATTCTAATTGGTAAATAAATCATATCAGATATAAATTTCCAACTGGGCGAAAAATGTCCGGACCAGGATTCGAAACAGGGATCTCCTGGCTAAAGCCGACAATGTTCTACCATCTACGCTATCCCGGACGAATCTGGTGGATCTAATTCACCCAGCTAATCTTACTGATTGTAGCATCTGGTCTGACGTCTGAATGAGCTCAACAAAATAATTCGCAGGTAATGGAGCTTCAGAACTGTTGTATACGTAATTACACTAGATCAATTTTAATACAATTATTTTAATTAGTAAATAAATCATATTCGATGTAAATTTCCGACTGGGCAAAAAATGTCTGGACCGGAATTCGAACCAGGGATCCCTCGGTTGAAGCCGCCAATGCTCTGCCATCTAAGCCAGGGATGCCGAACCTTTTTGAGCGTGCAGCCAAAAATTTCGAAATTATTATGTACCAACATTCTAACGTGTCAGAAATATTTTAACTTAGATAAAATCCAATAACTAATTTTTATAGAATTTTTACTTAAATATATTTACACTTATACTAAATTCGATTCCTAACTTATTTATTAAGTTATATTTACTGAATATTATAACCATGTCGCATCGAATTTCGTTTCATAAATCTATAAATGAGATTTACTTTTATTATATACTTCCGAATGAGATCATTTTTAGTTCGTAACGTAGAAGAAGGTTAAATAGATACATAATTATTTACACTAACAGTTAACATTCAATTTTCAAAATTAAAACCTAAATATTTTAGAACATAAAATAACTTAAAAACCTAAACTTAAATAAAATAAAACCTAATCTGAAGTAGAAGCGTGTCAATTAGGTATATTACTATGGAAACTATCGCTTAAAATCAATTTTAAAAATAAAACCTTTGAAATTTGATAGAGAAGCAAAATTATTTGGAAAACATTATATGTTGAATGGTTTGGTGAGAAAATTGCGCTATCATTGAAATTTATAATACCTTAACTCATTCAAAAGTAACAGTTTATTTTAAAGTAAATTATATACCAGTTACCAAAAAAAAAAACAATATTTGTTGCAGAAAAGCATAAAATGGAATATTCTTCGTAAACTGAATATAATCTAAGTTTTTCCGCATGACAGATAAGTTTTCTTGGGTTCCAAGTTTGGCACGCATGCCATAGGTTCGTCATCCCTGATCTACACTGTAAAAAAACCACTGTAGATTTGCCAGAACAAACTCGATCACAGTGAATGTGCTGTATCTTTCTTTGGTTTCCTGACTATATTAACATGGAAAATACAGTAGTTGCGTAAAATTAACACCACAATGTGCTGTAAATTTGGACACATTTATTTTACAGCACAAACTGCTGGCTGCCAAACTGCCAGCACATTGTGCGGTTAATTTTACGCAACTACTGTATTTTCCATGTTAATATAGTCAGGAAACCAAAGAAAGATACAGCACATTCACTGTGATTGAGTTTGTGCGCGAGATGAACAGTACTTTGTACTGTAAAAATGTCGTTTTTTTTTACAGTGTAACCTTTCCCGGACGAATCTGGCGGATCTAATTCACCCAGCTAACATTATTGATTGTACCATCTGATCTGACATCTGAATCAGATCAACAGAATACACTTTTAAAAATTTATAATCAAATAATGTTTCAGAAAATGTGAGTTCTTCGTCAAACCAAACAAAAAGAGGATGTTTTCATATTATTTCTTTTTATCTATGTTGAATACAATAGCATATCACGAAAAATGCATTTAAAAATCAAAACAAGTAATATAAAAATTTTGTTTTTAAAGTCAATTCCTACTTAGGTCATCAAAGAAAAATTTAATATAATCTATTAAGCTAATATTAGTTTTTGTTGCATTAAACTATCTCAATTAGTTGATTTTCTATAAGCAAGTAGGTTTACAATGGAAGTCTATGGGAATTTGGCGAAATATTAGACATATCGCCAAGTTGGCGTCACTTTTGGCGACTCATTTTGGTTGCCAAATTTGGCAATATCAAGTTGGCGACAAACTTGGCGGTATTTGGCGACAGAACAGGGTCCCCTCTATGGTACCCCCCCCCCCTCTTATAGATATGAAGATGCAATAAATGCATCAATAACCAATGGCCGCCATTTTGTCTCCCATGTAAAACTAAAATTAATTAATTAAAATTTAATAAATGAATTAATATTTGAAAAAACTGTATTAACATCAATTGTCATCCAGTACAAGTTTAAAAAAAATTATTTCAACTTGATAGGATGAATAATAAGTATTTTATTAACAATTGAAAATTTTAACAAGATATATAAATAAATAAATAAATAAATAAATATAGGGAGAGTGTGAACTAATAGTAGGAATTGAATAAATTCCTGTAATGGAAAATTCTCCCTTCGGTCTTTGAAAAAAAAAATACGGATTTCATTTTAAGTGACTGGAAAATAATAGTTTAGTAAATTCCTGATTTTAGTAAATTAAAAAGTTTTAGAAGAATAACCTCATTTACAAAATAAATTAAAATAATAAGAAAAAGGTCCGATATTATTTAAGTGTGAATGAATATATTTAATTTTATTTTTAGCACTACTTTTATTTTTAAACTCAAGAATATTTACATTTGAAGTAGAGACTAAACAAAAAAAAAAAAAAATCATTATTATTTTTAAAACGTTCGATAAATTATTTTAATAAGTGTAAGCGATTAATGCATTGGATTTAGATTATTTAAATAATTCTTTAATTAAATTGAGCTATTTTAAAATATATTACTATGTTTATAGGCAATGCTTTTTAAATTGGAAAAAGTCTAATAATCAAAACGGAAAATTTAATCACCAATAAATATAATTAACAACCGCCACTACTCTTCCACTGCTGGCAGTTTCTTTCATACATTTTTTAAATTTTAATTGTGGATTTGGAAAAAGCATGAGAGCTTTTTTTATAACTTCATGGAAAAAAATAATAATGATTGCATTGTAGTATATCTTGAATATTGCCTGTTGAATTCAGTTAAAAAAATTAATTTAGAAACGCAATAAAATTTCTCAGTGAACTTCGGACAAAGTTTAAATAAATAAAATATGCAATATTATGCAGTATAATTGTTCTTTACTAATATCATTTTTTTAACATTAATTTAGAACATTATTTTGAAAGGAATTTCTTAGACAAAACTTTGACCTGTATTCTTAAAGTATCAGCTGCGTGGCATTTTACTTTAGGTAAAAATTTTGCAAATACTCTTATCAGACATGGTTTTTCAAAATATGCATTTTATTATTTTTTGCTTTTTAGTTTCTGGCATCTTTTCTTGTGTATGTGTGGATATTTTTTTGTTGTCTTTGTTAATTCAAAGGACCACCTACCGATAAATTTCATTTATTTATAATGATTAAGTAAAAAGTCTGTTCAAAGGGAAATATCGTTTTAGGCAATTCGGCGACTATATAAACAATCACGTATTCGAATCCACGGCAAAAAAATAGTATTAGTTAAAATTCCATTAGCATATTAAAATGCAACAAATGTGCCAAGTCATATGTCGATGGAAATCACCTACAGATCCGATTATAGTGGTTGATTGGTAGGTTTTCCATTGTGTTTTTCTGCATCCCGCCTCCATGATTTCATAGCTTTGGATGCAGGAAAATAAAATGGTAGAGCTATCAAATAATCACTAAAATATGGTCTGCAGGTGATTTCCACCAAGATATGACTTGGCAGACCGCTTGCATTTTAAGGTGTTCATCAAATTTTAACTAATCGTAAAATTTCATCCGTGAGATCGATGAGTTTGCGGGTTGTACAGCTGCCGTCTGGTCTATTAGACAATTCAATTTTGGTGCTCCTAATCGCCAACTATAATATCTTAATCGCCAACGGCGACGTGGCAACTGCATTTGTAGAGTCCTGTATATGACAACAGCATAATTTAAATATGAAATTAATTTATCTCTAGGTATTTGGTTACATGCAATAGCGAAAAATAATATATGCATGACGTATAAAATATGCAATCAAAGAATAAAAATATGTAAAATTTGTAAACAAATAAAAGTTTTTAGAAGATGTGAGATACTTGTTAAGCTAAATAAAAGTGAGTACAGGTAGTGTTTTCAGATGCTTCTTTTATCAATGTTCAATCAAATCTTATGTCGCGGAAATTCGTTCAAAAATAAAAATGTATCTCTGTAGTTTAAAATTCACATTTCCGTCAACATGATTCCATCTTCTGAAGATAAAAATGAAGGAAGAGTTATATTTTATATTTTAGGCAAGTGGTAAGACAAAGTTTGGTAAATTCGAAACATTGTTAAGTTTGAAATAATCTGAAAAATTCTTTTAATAACAAAATAAAGGGAAAAAAGAACCGATTTTTCTTCAGTTGTAAAAAGGAATATTGAAAGTTACTTTTAATACTATGTTTTGATATAAACTTCAGAATATTTGCAATTCAACTAGCGGTTACAGAAAAATGAACTTAAAAAAATTAAATTGTAAACAATATTTTTGATAAGTATTGTATACAGCATCGAAAACAGTGGTCTTTTCTGGGCTCGATCGCATGTTTGTGGTTCCCATTTAGTAGTTTACCTACAGGCAGAGACGTATGCTAACATCTTTTTGGTTGGCCACCCAGATCTGTTGAACGTTTAAAAAGTGTGTTTATATAGAAATATATTTGTTACTTTAAGGGCCACGTGCACCAGTATTAGGAAAATCGAATAAAGTCGCTCCATTTTTTTTTTTTTTTTTTTTTTGTAATTTCAAGCTAGAAGTTAAATAGAAGTGGGTAGGTTCTTATAATATCAATGTTTTTCCCTTTTTTTCTATACAGAAGAAATAATTTATAGCCGTTGATCAAATCTATATCTAATAAGTATACTAATAAAAGGTAAAAATTGTTTATTTGTAGGAGGTAAGCTCTGGAACTACCGAACCGATTCTAAAATTAATGGTATCAAAATGATGGTGTTAGTCCAACTTAGAACACTATATCTTAAGGCTATATCTTATGTCCGTGCTACTGGCCAAAATGGGGTACAGGAGCAAAAGACGTTCTAAAAATGCGATTTTTTGTGTTACTAAAGGGCCTGGAAACATGAAATTTGGAATGATAGTTACTTATAAGATACTAATGATCACTAAGGACATTTCTTTAAAAAAATCAAAATTAAAAAGGGGTGAAAATGCGCGAAAAGAGTTCTAAAAAACTTTCTAAATTGCGATATTTACGCAATTTCAAGAAGTACCGAACCGATTTAAAAAATAATGGTGTCAAAATGATGGTGGCAATCCTTGGTCCAACATAGGCTACATTTTATGTCGGTGGCACTACCCCTAAAGGGGGTGCAGGAGCAAAAACAACGTTCGAAATTGCGATTTTTGTGTTACTGAAGGGCCCAGATACATGGAATTTGGAATGGTAGTTACTTATAAGATATAAATGCTCTCTCTAAGAGCGTTTCTTAAAAAATTCTAAATTTAGAAGGGGTGAAAATGCGCGAAAAGTGTTCTAAAAAAACATTCTAAATGGCGATTTCTGCGCAATCTCAGAAAGTACCCAACTTATTTCAAAAGTAATGGTTGGAAATTGATGATAACAGCCCTTGCTCGAACATAGGCTCTATTTCATGTCGGTGTCGCGACCATCAAAGGGTTGCAGAAGATAAAAACGTTCTAAATTGCGATTTTTGTGTTACTGAAGGGCATAGAATCCTGAAATTAGGCAGGGCAGTTGCTTTTACGATTCAAATGATCTCTAAGATCATTTACTAAAAAATCGAAATTTAAAAGGGGTGAAAATGAGCAAAAAGCGTTCTAAAAAACTTTCTAAATTGCGATTTCTACGCAGTCTCAGGAAGTACCGAACCGATTTAAAAAATAATAGCGTGAAAACGATGGTGACAGCCCTCGCTCCAACATTGGCTGTATTTTTCATGTCGGTGCCACTACCCCAAAGGGAGTGAAAAAGCAAAAAACGATCTAAATTTCGTTTTTTGTAATACTACAGGGGTTAGCAACTTGAAACTAGGCAAATAATTCGAAATTTAAAAGGGGTGAAAATATACGAAAAACGTTCTAAATTGCGATTTCTACGCAATCTCAGAAAGTACCCAACCGATTTCAAAAGTAATGGTTGGAAATTGATGATGACAGCCCTTGCTCCAATATAGGATCCATTTCATGTCGGCGTTACTACCACCTTGCGGTTGCGTTTTAAAAAACGTCCTAAATTGTGATTTTTGTGATACTGAAGGGGCTAGCAACTTGAAATTTGGTATGGTAATTACTTATGATATGTAAATACTCTCTGAGAAGAGTTCCTTAAAAATTTGAAAATTAAAAGGTGTGAAAATGAACGAAAAGCGTTCTAAAAACGTTTTAAATAGCTATTTCTACACAATCTCAGGAAATATAAACCGACTTCAGAAATAATGTTTTCAAATTGATGGTGACGGTCCCCGCTCCAACATAGGCTATATTTTACGTTGTTGTCACTACCACCTGGGGGTTACAGGAGCAAAAAATGTTCTAAAATGCGTTTTTTGTGTTACTGAGGGGGTCTAACATTTTAAATTTGGAATGGCAATTACTTCAAAGATGCAAATGCTTTCTAAGAATTGCCGAAAGGAAATTCCAAATTTAAAAGTATGCACTGAGCGAAAAGCGTTCTATAAGTATTCTAAATTATGATTTTTATGCAATCGTATGAAATACGAAACCGATTTTAAACATAATGGTTGCCAATTGATGGTGATAGAACCTTCTCAAACATAAGATATAATTTATGTAGAGGGTTGCAGGAGCAAAAAACTTTCTAAATTGCGATTTCTGCGGTACTGAAGAGGCTAGAAACTTTAAATATAGCACGGTAGGAAGGAGCGAAAAGCCTTCTAAAAGAGTCCTAAAATACGATTTCTATGGAATCTCAGGAAATAATAGGCCGATTACAGAAGTTATTGGTTGCGATTCAAGAGTGATAGTCCCTGATCCTCTACGGGCTATATTTTATCCGGGCCTCACTAACACCTGGTTGGCAGGAACAACAAGAAAGCCTTTAAAAACATCTAAATTCCGTTTTCTATAGAATATTAGGAAATGCCAACGGATTTCGAGGTTAATGTTGGTAAATTGATTGTGGCAGTCTCTGTTTCAACATTTTTCGTGACATTCTATTTCAACTCTGTTTCGGATTTTTATGTTGGTGCCACAAACGCCAGAGAGGTGGTAGACTGTTAAACAAGAAACTTGGAATTTGACATGATGGTTAATTTTAAGATGTAAATATGTTAAGATGGTTTCTAAAAAATTCAAAACTTCAAATGAACACTGAAATGAGCGTATGAAATGATCATAAAAGTCTCAAAATACTTTCTAAATTATCATTTATTTGGAATTACTTTTAGTTCTTCTTATTAATTAAAACCTCATTTCTGTCTATTGCACTTTTATAGCAAAGTTTAGTCAAACTGTGGCTTAATTTGTAATTTTTGAATTATTTTAAAAAGTGTTCTTCTAATAAAAAAATGTCACGCAAATATCACTTGGCATATTTCAACTATTACGCGAGCAAAGCCGCGGGGTTTGCTAGTATATGATAAAACTAAGATAAGAACTGCCACAATGCAATATTAGTAAAACTTTTCCCTGCCCTGGGCTTGGGGGTTACACCTAACCATAAGCCAAAAGCGGGTTCCCAGGGTGGGTGCTTACTTACTTACTTACAAGGAAACCACTTTTGGGGCTGCTCCCACTTATCATTAAGGCCTGGTGCACTTTAAAGCCAAATATTAGGAAATTTGAGAATCGATAAAATTTTCTGTTAAAATCATATTTATTGATTTTACAGCAACAGAACTTTCTGAAAATGCAATTTTCGAAATAACTTATCGGCTATTTCGACTATTCACATAGAATTGTTTTTAAAGAAAAGCATTTAAAAATTCAAATTAGTCAATAATAAGTATAATATATTGAAAAAAGTTTAAAAATTCCTACAAGAATCTATGGAATTGATTTTGAAAAACTGCAACTTTATAGTCACATTTTTGGCGGGTTTTTTTTAAAGTAGACCTTTCCGACAACTCTATCCAAATGTCATAGCTGCTTGTCGAGTATGAGTGAACAGTGGTTTGGACTCTAATATCCGACCTAATTAAGCACAGTAAATTTTCTAAATTATATAAAAATATTTATTTACTTTATCATAACTTTTACCAAAAGACACAACATTTAATACAAAAAAGGTTCATTTTAAACATTCGAAACTTTATTCTATCTGACTTCAAAAGAAAATAGTTTGCTTATTTTGTATTTCAATAAAAAAATAGTTTTCAGTGATCTTGAAAGCTTTTAACAGATGTATATTTACTATTTATACATTTATCGTGTGCATAGAAAAAAAACTAACTCTTGTTTCTTATGCTATTATCAAACAAATCGCAATCTCATTTAATTCTAATAACCGTACATACACTAAAATCTAAAGGGGTAAAGCAGCGAAAAATGTTTAGCACCATATTTGGCGAGTTAACTCACTTTTGGCGTGAAATAAACCAAAAAATTTCATTAATAAAAAATTGAAAGTATAAAAAAAATACAAACTATGATTTTAACAGAGAAATTTTATCGGTTCTCTAACTTTTATGTATAGGGCTACAAAATGCACGAGGTTTCGATGCTAGGTACGAACAGCACCAAAAGTGGTTCCCTTCTTAGATATGAAAATTTTAAATGTTATTTTTACTCAATTTTCTGTATAACTGTCTGTAAGAAACTGTTTTAGAATGTCAATCAGTTATCAACATCAATCAATGATTCAGGATATTTTAGATTTGCACTATTTCATGAGGCTTACACATTAAAATAGTTAAAATAATGATGAACTTAATAAGGGAAATATTATTTGTCATATAATTTCGACTTTTAGGGAGATATATGCAATGCAGTTTGTGCAAATGTGATATAGAAATATAAAAAAAATAGCTATTTTTTCTCATCGAAACACCTCATAATATGCACAAAATATTTTCAAAAAATTATTTCATTTTTAATTTGAAAGTAATGAAAAATATTTTAACTTCACATGTATATCAAAGCTACTTCAATCGACTTTTTAGCGGGTAAAAAAAAATTATCGTTGCTTCACAAATTTTTATTATAAAAGACAACTTTAATCGATAAAAATATAAATAAACAAAAATAATTAAGGAATTTACAAAATAAAATTCATTAATATTGCAGAAATCAGTTTGGTATAAATCAGTAACAGTACAGAAATCAGTAGCACATTTGGTATAATTCTTTACTTCTTATATCCCGTCTAATTCGCTATTATGAACTAGATGCTCACCATCACAATCACATGATTTCACTCTCAAAGTAAACAAATATTTAACATATT
This sequence comes from Maratus speciosus, assembly GCA_963932465.1. Classification (NCBI taxonomy): domain Eukaryota; kingdom Metazoa; phylum Arthropoda; class Arachnida; order Araneae; family Salticidae; genus Maratus; species Maratus speciosus. The sequence continues at coordinate 438,247,704 of OZ010788.1, forward strand.
TTATTCGAAATTATAAAAGAAAGGAGTTTTAAGGCTATTTCTTCCATTTGCAAACGAAAAATATACCAGGAAGAAGGTTTTAGTAATATATATTATTCAAAAAACGTTTGTTGAATAGAAACGTCCTATTTGAGAAAACGAAAGTATCACGAAAGTTTAATACGCAGAATATGTAACCGTACTGGCAATCTGCGAATTTTTCTACAAATATAAATGATGCATGGAAGCTAATGTTACTGAGAAAATATTACGTAGATTATTTTTCTCAGTCAGATACTAAAAATAAATTAAGTCTTCAAACTAAATAAACATGCGCGTTGTTTGCATATCGTTTCAATTTCCAGTAACGGTGTTAAATGCAGGTTCATATTCAGCGGAATACAAACGTTCAAAATATATTTCCAATGATTTTGATTGTCATCAAAAAGTATTTTAATTAAAACAACTGTTTTTTTTTGTTTGTTTGTTTTTTTAATTTTCCAACCTAGATGAAAAGTGTTTAAGAATTCGGTTTATCTGTCTGCCGTCTGTACTTGTTCTAACTATCGTAAATAGGCTCGGACTGCGACGTAATAAATATACGTTATTGGGGTTTACTATGGCATGTTAGGTATTGAAAATGAAGTGTGTAGCACTTACGGTTCATTTACAGGGACACTCAAAAGATATTCGTTACATTATGATCTATGGGGAAAAATCGTCTGTGGTGTATTTTAATGATGTTACACTATTTTGAAAATATTGAAATTTTTACATATATATCAGTAATGTGTACTATAAGACACTTACAGTAGAATCTGGTGTGCATTTAGTTTATCGTTCATTTACAGGGACACACAAAAGAATTTGGCTACAGTAGTGCCAATGAACAGTAATTGCATCGACTGCGTTTTCATTTGTGATAGGTTTTTAAATATAATTATTATTATTATTGTTGTTGTTGCATATTACTTGGTGTGTATAAAATCTATAAATCATATACAGGGCTGCCAAAAGAATCTCAAGTACATTTGATGGAAATTGCAAAATGGCAATTTTCATCTGTGCTATGAGTTTAATTGAATTATTCTTTTATCATACCAGGTAGTATACATATAAATCTATAGTTCATATACAGGACTGAACAAACAAATTTGGATATATATCCGACTATTGATGCTAATTGAAGAAATTGGGTTTTCGAATGCATTATGCATAATCAAAATTGTTTATTTAGACATGTAATAGAATGTAAAGTTTTGTAACTGTACTTTGAATGTGTTGGTAAGTGTTTCGTAATCGATGCTGGATTCATGATTTTTCGTTCATGTTATTAATCAAAATATTTTTCGCTAAAAGATGCCATATACTATTGAATGGAATGTCTGATTCTTTGTATAAAAGTTCAGAGTTTAAATACTTATGAGATTTAACACCCTATCTTCATTTAAGAATATAAAGTGAGTGTTTAAAAAGCAAAATTTACAAATCTGATTTGTACATATACAGGGCGGTCATACAATCCACATAAAATTTAAATATTCACAAGTCGACAACACGATATGATAGTAAGTGTGGTTTTTAGTAAAATAATTGTCGTGCTGCTGGATGTTTTTTAAACAGCAAAACAATTTTATCTTAAATATTCACGATAGAGGAATGGAATATAAATTTATATGAAAGAAATACATAAATTAGGTTGAATATAAAAGAATTTAATAGTCCGTAACGACTTTTTTCATTTAATGATCAATTTCATGCGTAGAATAAGTTACTAAGCGATAAGTAGTCATTATTCAGGGTGATTCAAAGTGAATGGGACAATAAGCGAAGCCACATTAAAATGTAGCAATGCAAAATAAAAATTAGAAAATAAAAATATAGCTTGAAAGTACAACTATACCAGTTTTATCTGGCAACAATGAAAACTGTGTTATTGAAATCGTCACTAGAGGCGCTGTTATTCAAAATTGCAACATCCCCACAAGAGAAATTTACTGTGTGCAAGAATATGCCAAATTTTCATCGATCATTGTTGTTAAGGGGACAAGGGACCTTAAAAACCTTTAAAATCATTTTTTTTTTTTTTTTTTTTGTAAATTTCACTTTAACCCTTTATCTACTGACGGTACTTATAAGTACCATTAAAATAACTTGCTATAAAATTCATTTAATAGATCGATTAGTTGTAATACAGTTTAGAATGAGTAATAGATACATTACTTTACCTTGTTTCAAAAGCATTATTTTTTACACAAAACAAAAATATTTTTAAAAGGATAATTTCTTTTGCCTTTGCATCTTTTCAGCTATCTTGGCGTTGGGGGAGGGAGGGGGGATTTTTCAATTCGGAAATATTTCTATATTTCTATTGTAAGAACATTATATTTGTACATTTCCTAATTCTACAAAATACAAAGAAAAATATTAAAAAAAAAAAAAAAAAAAAAAAAAAAAAAAAAAAAAAGAAGATTTGAGTCAGGTTATAAATATAGCACAAAATCCTTATAAATTCAAATTTAATTAATCCTTCTAAGTCCTTCAATCCTTCTAAAATCCTTCTAAAATTTATTAAATGATTATGTAAATCTTCTAATGTAGTTTAAATAATTCACGAAATATGCTTTAGAAGATAAATTTTTCATGAATTCATAATTCAGTAGATAAAGGGTTAAATATTATTCAAGGGTACATTATATGCATTATGTCATGCATTTATCAACCACACACACAAAAAAATAAAGTCTTAGAAATCTTCGAAATAAAACTATATATCGAATTTTATATACAGTAGACTCTCGTTTTTACGAACCTCTTTTTCACGAACACTTGCGATTTTACGAACTATATAGTGGTCCCGAATACGCTCCCATAGAATCAATGTAATTTTTCGCTCCCATTTACGAACTACAGATTATGAAAATCTCTTTTTTGCGAACTCAGTTTTCGTACTTCTGATTTTTTTTTTTTTTTTTAAGTATCGGAATGCAGTGCTAACATCAGTTAAACTCTATACAGGTACAATGAGACATCAGGTACATTCCAAGAATGTGTTGATTTTCCCCAATCTCTTTCGTAGGGAGGGGTATAGCAACAATTCCAAGTAGTGGTTGTCAGGACTAAGGCACTTTTTTGAAGGAAACAATAACTGTGAAAGGTAAAGGTAGTAAAGGTTTCCATAGATAAAATGGAAACATGTATTTTTCAAAATGTGATTTAAAAAAAAAAAGATAATGTTTTCATCTATGTATTTTCACCTACTAAGTACTAATACAGTCTGCGTTTTCATATGTAATATTTTCAAAGCATGGTAACATATGTTTCTGTGTACTAAAATTATTTTTTGTGTATAAATTTGCATTTATTTCTTGTATATTTAAAAATACATGTATAACTTTATTAAATAATAAATAATCTTGAAATACTGCTTCAATCATGAAGAGGGGGCAGTTTGATAAAAACAGACATAAATAATGTACGTATTTATATCATTTTTGGTGTTTTTCTATTTTACGAACTTTCTATTTTACGAACTATTTGGGTGTTCCCTACGAGTTCGTAAAAACGAGCGTCGACTGTATTTGAATATAAAGGTTTAAAAAAAAAAAAAAAAAAAATTAAAATTTTTTTAAAAAATTTTCAAGATTTTTTTTTTTTTTTTTTTTTTTTTTTTTACCTTTATATTCAAATATATAAAATTCGATGCACAGTTTTATTTATATATATATATATAAACCAAACTTTTTATAAAAAAATATTGGGGATTTTCATTAATATGGAACGCGCAGGGGACATTTCGAAGATTCCTAAGACGACGCGTAAAATTCCATTTTTTTCTCAAAAATAATTTTTTTTATTATTATTTTTTGTGATAAATGCATGCCATAATGCATATAATGTACCCTTGAATAACATTTAAAGTGAAATTTACATAAAATAAAAAATTGATTTTTAAGGTTTTTAAGGTGTCTTGTCCCCTTAAGAGAGAACGTTTAATTACGTGCATTTTTTTCCTTTGGGGGTACTTGAAGGACAAAGTGATCATGCTCCCCCTTTCTTAGAACTTACAGCAATTAAATCTGCGGATAAGTGACGTGTAGTATTCACTAACATTAGATATGCTAGCAAGTGTTTCAGGAATTGGATTACCACATAGACATTTGCCGTATCACAGGAGTGGCCCACATCGGAAACTTTAGAAACTTATTTAGTTATAGTTTCACATTAAAGTAGTATTCAAAAAAAAAAAAATCATTACAGCTGTCACAGGTATGTTTTCTTTTTGTCCCATTCATTTTTAATCACCCTGTAAATCATCAATTTTTGAATCTCTGCATTCTTGATTGTGACAAGCGTAAAATTTTGGAATACGAAGGCAACATAATAGTGTTTAAAGAATGGGCTCTGACACTTGGCCTGGAAGATCGCATTATAGATCAGGACAGGGTACCAGGGCTATTTATTTAAACGCTGTAAAAATGAAACACCGCCATTGCGTTGTGAACTGTCCTACAGTCAGTCAAAATCAAATATAAAGGAAGCAACCCATGCATTGTAATCAACAAATTGTTGCAGAAATAAATTGTACAAAGCTCTAAAAGTTTTAATATGACCATCCAATTTTGTTTTTTTTTTCCTCAAAAATACCGAACGGGAACAAATTCAGTTAAGATGTTTAGGGTTTATAAAGGTTCAAAATCTGGAACTTCTAATGTTAAATTAATTTTGATAGTCGCAAAACAAATTACAATATGTTTAGCTTCTTAAGCATAATTCAAAAAGTACTTGGCGGAATGAATTGAAATTTAGATTTATATTTGAAGCTTCGTGAATTGATTTCTGTTAAACATTTTATAGGTTACAACACATATTGTTTTTTGGAATATTAATTTAAAAATAAAAAAAAATATGGAAATTTTTTTCGAATAAAATATCTGTTGTAACCTATAAATATTTCAACATAAATCGATATCTAGAAGCGACAAATGTGTTAATCCAAAATTACAGCTCACTGCGACATGTAAATTTTGAGATGCTTAAAAAACTATCCGCGTTGCAATCCGTTTTGCAACGACTACAAATGAATTTAACGTTAAGAATTACAAAGTTTAAACTTTTGTAACTCCTAAATTGCTTCACCGAATGACTTCCATTTCATATTATAAAGTAAAGTCTATTGAAAAAGCCAAGTATGCTGTCAAAATTAAGCGTTCGTGTTGAAACTTTGAGAATTTGGTATAATTTCTCTAAGAAGACAGCGCTCTAAGCCTTTTATTCAAACAAAACTTAAAAGAAGAAACTGTTTCCAATCGAATGGCTATTATCATAATTTTTCTTTCTACGTTAATTTTCTGATTAAAATAAAAGTTACTTTGTTATTTTATTTTTGACTGCACCTATGTGATGATTCACTATTGACCGATTAATTTATGCTCAAAAGATATTATATCAAAATGGATGTACTTAAAATTATAAATATCAAAAATGAATTATCAATTAATTTGATTTTGCAAAATCATCAATCATCACGTTCTCATGTTAATTTGGAACACAAAAATGTTCTAATGTCACTGTTTATATAAAATGCAACTTTAAATGGAATATGTGAGTCGTTATGTTTTTGTTATTAACTGTTTCTAAAATATTTTGAGGATTTCAACTGTATTTTGATGTAATACATTGCTAAACTATCGATATTAATTTATTCATTTGTTTTGAAAAATAATTCAGAGTGCCAGTAAAAAAAGGAAATATGTCAGATAAAAAGAATTATAATTTCTCAATAAGTAAATAAATAAATAAATATGCAGAAAATCTAGTATCTAACGATGGCAATAGGAAGACATTCTTACTGAAATATGCATAAAAAATAAATGAAATGTTAATTCATAGATTGTTAGTCACAAAAATGTAATATCTGAGTTGTTGCTTAAGAATAAGTTGACAAATGATTGTCAGACACATAATAGCATATAGTTGTTTATTCCTTCTTAAGATATTTTCGTTTCTAGGCTTTCTTCACAAAAATCATAATAATATTGAAAGCTGTGTCATATGCTAGATATTTTCCGAAAGAAAATGCTACTTATTTAAATATTAAATATCAGTATTAAATATAATCGAAAATATTCAAATATTTAGGCCTTATTTTCAAATTCCCTCATTATATACTATTTACAGATTTTTATATACATAATATATTAAATTATTCGGGCGTTATCATTCGCAATGAATTCACTCTGCATTAAACTTATAACTATCAAAGAATTACCTAAAACAAATTATGGAACTGACTTTAAAAAAACAGTTTCTAGAAAAAAATACTTATTTTCCGAAATTCGATCATTTAATTTACAATTTGGCCACCGCAACTTGACTCTCAGCTTCCGAATTCCGCTTACTAATGTTAAGGGTATGGGCATTTGATGTATTCGTATATTTAAAATATCTTCTCCGGGAAGTTGTATTTTTGAATCCTTTTTCTTGTGTACTCTTCTTAAAAGATGTCTCTTCTTTTCCTAATTCTCAAAATATTTCTAAAGTATATGCTTAATTTTATATGGAGCGTTAAAATCTCACTCTAAGTTCATCAGCTTTTAACATATAGAATATTAAATTAAGCATATATTTTAGAAATATTTTGATAACTAAATAAAAACGAAACATCCTAGTACACAGAAAAAAGGAGTTAAAAATAGTAATGACATAGATTAGCATAAGACAAATCACCGATTGTCTAATCATTCCAGTTACAGATATATATTATCTCCCATACTTTTATTTTTATGGATTATCATATGCATAATTAATTCTTAATATCTATTTTAAAAAAATGATGCAAAGATAGACACTATATGGCCAAAGGTAACCGGTCACTTGCGATATTAGACGTTTTGCTCAAAATCATAGCTTGAAAATTCTGAAAATTATCGTCGATAGAATAAGCTCGAAATCCGTTGTTCCCAAAAAGAAGCAATAAGATGAGGGGTTGTATCAAATATCTGTTGATTAGTGCCGAGATAGCGTTCACAATATTGCACGTACTACTCTATTTGGATACATCCCCTCATCTTTTTGCTTCCTTTTTAAAACAACGGATTTCGTGCTTATTCTATCGACGATAATTTTCCGAATTTTCAAGCTATGATTTTGAGGCATTTACAAAAGTTGCTCTATATACTTAGCTGATACATTATGCACATTATGTTTTGATTGCATTCGCGCATACGCAGTGAAACATTTTTTAGTATACCTGCTCATTTTTCATTAAATTTTTATTATTTTTTAATTCTGATTGCAGAGTATTGTGTACAATGTTCATCATATTTTCTGAAAAGAACTTTTTTTTAATTAAGAACTCTGCAAATTATAAGCAAAACATTTGGCGAAATTTGGGACTGTTTTTTATAAAACCTTAATTTCTCTACGAGTATACATGCTATCCTCATAAAAATGAACACAGTATATTACAATAAGCCATTTATTAATAATCTCGAGTTTGAACGCTTTTGCTACATTAGTTGTTACAGGGTTATCCAAAAGATATTCGTTCTTTTTCAATTTGTTGACGGTCCCCTATTTGGTTTCGGGAAAAAAATCTTCGCGGAAATATATGACCTATACTATAATATTTACACCCCTGCAGTTTCAGGTTAATTACTCATGTATTTTTCTAGATGTTTAACAAAACGTCTAAAATCGCAAGTGACCGGTCATCTTTGGCCATATAGTGTAGTCAATATGCGGAACACTGTGGAGGAGTTGTTCTTGTTACTCTTCCATTGAGATATTGACTCAGAGTCTCAATTTTAGAATTCTTCGTGTTCCGCACTCATTTATGTGCGTGAATTTAAATCGTTTTCTGGCTCACTTAAAGTTTCACAAAGTAAGTATAAGCTCGGTGGATTTGGAGGGTGATTTGTATTTTGGGAAATTTATGATAATTAGATAATTTTAGTTGTTCCGTAGCAATAAACGCTGAGAATTTTCTATGAATCGGGTTTACAGTAAATTCTGCCTCACGTGTCTAAAGCTAGGGAATCGACCTATTATTTTAGTGTATCCAGCGTCGGAAATTTTAGGTACAACAAATATTGCTTTCAAGAATTGGAGTTAGAGCCAACTTCTCGGATTGATGAATTGGTAATAAGTACTTTCGTGCTCCAAATACAGTTTATTCAAGATTTACTCAGTGCCGTTGAATTTAATGTTCTTTATTAGATTACCATGAAGCTGGCCAACGAACTCGGTCGAGGGATTGGTATGCACTATTTATACACGAAATTACATCCAAATCGGTTCAAATATATATATATATATATATCAACTTTTGAATGGAGGGTGGTTTCGGGGTCTGGGGGTCATGATCGATGAAAATATACCAAAAAAATTTTAATTGATTTCCTCCGAATGGCTGCAATAGGTAGCTTTTTGTAATGAAAGCTACCTAAAATGAACGAAACTATACAATGACTCCTTCTGAGTTATCCGGGATTCGGAAAATTTTCTTTATCTTTATAAAACTCAGAAACGAATATATTTCCGATATTTAAAGAAGCATTTAAAAAAAGTTTCTTTTGCTACCACTGAATTTCGGAAACGCTTCCGAGTAGTTTTTAGGCTGTATTAATCAGTTTTCCCAGCAAAATAATATATATTTTTAGAATGCTATCAATTGTCAATTAATTATTTCCATTTACGTAACTGAATTTTTAAAAGCAACAAAACTCACATTTCTTTGTGAATGGTAACAAATGGTCTTTTTACTACATCATTTTCGAGTTACACGATCCACTCGGAAATCTGGTTTTTTTTACATGATATTTTAATTGGTGCTATGGGTGAACAAATGATAGCAATTTTTAAACATATTCCGTTTTTAGCGGTGGAATGTTTATCTTTTCGCTTCATAACTATCACTGTCAGTTTCTTGATATCTTATATCAAAGTTACAAAAAAGTTTTCTTTAAATATGATAATATACAAACCTAGTTTGACTCCTCGGTGAAGTTGGTAAATATTTTCTGCAATATTTGATGAGTAATAGGCTTTAAGTGATGTTCTTAAACATTAATTGCAAATTATAAATGATGAAGAAAACGAAATCGTCCTATGTTTTAAATGCAGACACGCTAACGAGTGCGCACTGTTCATTCATTGTCGTATAATATTCCTAGATTTCAGTCAAATTAAAAATTAGCGAGAAAATCAAAAGACAAAAAAGTTAACAGTATTAAACCAGTGTTATAAAATGGAAGCCCATTGTAGTGGATTTATAAAATATTATATAATTTGATATTTCGGAGTGTAACTTCATTTTTATGAAAAAATATTGCAAGAGTGAAAAGATTTAAAAAAATAAATAAAATATGATATTTTTTGTAAATTAAAGAGTTTTGAGCAAATTAACTCAAAATTTTTATAATAAATGTTTTCCTAACCAAGTTATTTTATTTATATGTTTCCCAATTCCTTATCCCCTACTATATTTCTTTTGAAATTGAATTGCTCATGGAACTCATTTTTAATTTATCTTTTTTATTATTTTTATTATTTATACGTACTTTGTTTCTTGAATGAGTCATCTGTTCTAAAAATGGAATTTTCAATGGTGTCAATATTTTAAACAGCTTTGAAATTTTTATTTATAAATAAGTATTCAACTTTTTCAAAGTATATCATATTGAAAGCAGTAACGTTTTATGTCTTTCTATTAACGATAACCAAAATAACTGCTTCATTTTAAAATGCACTATGACAGAATTATGGAAATAATGATTCATGGAACATTTAAAGCTTTTTCCGTCTGTCCAATATCTTCTTTTTTGCATAATCTCGGAATAGAATTGCGTTTGTTTTATTACTTTTGGAAATCTTAAGAAGTTTTTAAAGAAAAATATATTTGTGAAGAAGTTTCATTAGTTACTGTATCGTCCTATCTAGTATGAAATAAAAATTTCGAGATAATAATCAGTAAAAAAATTATTTTTCAAATGATAGGAAGGCAAAAATATCTTTAGAGTTATATGTAAAATATTTTTTTTCTAAGATTTAAAGTAAATTTAAATATAATTAAAAATTATTTAATTAGATTTAAAGTCATAATCAAAAATTGCAATGGAATATGGTCTCGCAAACCACCTATTTAATAAAAAATAAGTAACTCAACTTGGGTTGCCGGTAATAACTTTCAGAAAATTGAAGTATAATATAAATGAACTTTTAATAGACATGATCACTTTTGTTGTAAATGTGATATAAAAAAGTGGCCAAATTTTCTATTATACGCGCCAGCAGTACGTCCTACTTCATGCTTCACATTTTAGACTGCTATCACCAGTTCACACGGTATCATCGATAGTGTGAACAGTCTGTTTTCCCGGAAATTTTCGTGATATTAACACATTTTCATATAAAAAAGTTACATATCCTTACATATTCATTGCACTGTTTTTATTTTTCTTAAAATTATTACCGTGAACCCGAGTTCAGGTTAGGATGAAACACCCTGTATTTGTTACTAAAAAAGTGGTTTGCGGTTTCATGTTCTATTAGTAGGAGAGCTGTTGAACATTTTAGGGATGCTATTTGAGGCACCCTGAAAATTTGTGCAACACTTCTTTTGTAATGGCTGAATACAAAATCGAATGTCTGGCTGAAGGATTGCGGCCCAAAAACTGTGCCAGACACGTGTCAAGTGCCATTTTTTGACTACCCAAAAAAGGTATTTGAGGCACGCTGAGATTGAGACAGAATAATATTCATGCTTAGAAAAAAATATTTTGAAAATGACAGACACTTTAGTCGGCACAAAATCTGTGTTAGACACGTGTCAAGTGCCATTTTTCCAAAAATGGCACGTGTGCCAAAAATGGCACATTTTTGGCAAAATGGCACTTGACACGTGTCTAACACAGATTTTGTGCCGACTAAAGTGTCTGTCATTTTCAAAATATTTTTTTCTAAGGATAAATATTATTCTGTCTCAATCTCAGCGTGCCTCAAATACCTTTTTTGAGTAGTCAAAAAATGGCACTTGACACGTGTCTGGCACAGTTTTTGGGCCGCGATCCTTCAGCCAGACATTCGATTTTGTATTCAGCCATTACAAAAGAAGTGTTGCACAAATTTTCAGGGTGTCTCAAATACCTTCCCTAAAGTGTTTAACAGCTCTTGGACTATATGGTAATTTTTCATCCACTTGATGCCTATTATCACCACACTGAATTTGACGATCGAATTCGGCAACATTCTGTATATACTATATGCATATTTACCTATGACTTACAGGTCGCTTCAGATTAAAAAAAATATAAAAAATTAATAGATTGCAATATCAGAGTTTGATTTACACCATAAGAATATACTATATGTAGTATGCACGTGATAATATGGTATATGTCAATATTTTTCATATATTTTAATATTTATGGACATTGATGGCGCCACCTGTCGATACAAGTTTGAAATATATATATATATATATATATATATATATATATATATATATATATATATATATTTTTGTCATAAAAAAAATTCGACTTCTTAAAAAAATCTTAGTGTCCAAACTGCACTCCAATCTGACAATTTGTTACATTTCAAATTTTACAAATGTGAACGGCCTTATGGGACATCCGGCATATATTTATAAAACTTTTTTCCCTCTCTGTTTTTTCGATGTATATATAAGTATGCCCACGAGTATCTTTAGGCGAAGGCAGTAGGATTTTTATTTATTATTATTCATCTATCTATTGTTTAACTAATGCACATGCAAAAAAATTGGTGTTTGGCATTGAGTTTGTTATTATTATGTGAATATTTTCATATAAAATTTTCGATATATCAATCGATCGAAACTTCACTTAAGTTCACTCTGTTCGGCATACGCAATAAATCGGTGTCGACGATTGTATAATGACCAGTCTGAAACTTATAACAGAAATAAATATTTCAAAATAACTCGTTGGAAATGAATTTTTGGTATTAATTATGCATTTTCAAAACAGTTTTAAATATTGAAATTATTAAAGAGTTTAAAAGAATTTTTAAAAGTTTATCCTAATGTCTAGTTAAATTTTCAAAAAACAAAAAAATTGATAACTCTAACGGTTCAAGCCCTGCATAGTGAACTTTCCAGTAGTTTTGATCGATTAAAATATCAAAGCTTTTATTTTAACACAGTCAAACTTACTGGTAAAGTTATCATACGAATTGAATATTTCCAACTGAGCGAAAAAATGCCCAGGCCGGGAATCGAACCCAGATCCTTGGCTTACAAGGCCAATGCTTTTCCATTTAAGCTAACTGGGCCGACAACCAGCCAGCATATTTCGCTCAGATAACCTTATTGGTAGGAACATCTGGTCTGTCATGTAGACAGCTCAACAGAATAAACCGCAGGTTAAGGACCTCCATATTAACGATGGATACGTAGATGAACTATTATTTTAACACAGTCAAACTTACTGGTAAAGTTATCATACGAATTGAATATTTCCAACTGAGCGAAAAAATGCCCAGGCCGGGAATCGAACCCAGATCCTTGGCTTACAAGGCCAATGCTTTTCCATTTAAGCTAACTGGGCCGACAACCAGCCAGCATATTTCGCTCAGATAACCTTATTGGTAGGAACATCTGGTCTGTCATGTAGACAGCTCAACAGAATAAATCGCAGGTTAAGGACCTCCATATTAACGATGGATACGTAGATGAACTATTATTTTAACACAGACAAACTTACTGGTAAAGTTATCATACGAATTGAATATTTCCAACTGAGCGAAAAAATGCCCAGGCCGGGAATCGAACCCAGATCCTTGGCTTACAAGGCCAATGCTTTTCCATTTAAGCTAACTGGGCCGACAACCAGCCAGCATATTTCGCTCAGATAACCTTATTGGTAGGAAAATCTGGTCTGTCATGTAGACAGCTCAACAGAATAAACCGCAGGTTAAGGACCTCCATATTAACGATGGATACGTAGATGAACTATTATTTTAACACAGTCAAACTTACTGGTACCAATAAGGTTATCTGAGCGAAATATGCTGGCTGGTTGTCGGCCCAGTTAGCTTAAATGGAAAAGCATTGGCCTTGTAAGCCAAGGATCTGGGTTCGATTCCCGGCCTGGGCATTTTTTCGCTCAGTTGGAAATATTCAATTCGTATGATAACTTTACCAGTAAGTTTGACTGTGTTAAAATAATAGTTCATCTACGTATCCATCGTTAATATGGAGGTCCTTAACCTGCGGTTTATTCTGTTGAGCTGTCTACATGACAGACCAGATGTTCCTACCAATAAGGTTATCTGAGCGAAATATGCTGGCTGGTTGTCGGCCCAGTTAGCTTAAATGGAAAAGCATTGGCCTTGTAAGCCAAGGATCTGGGTTCGATTCCCGGCCTGGGCATTTTTTCGCTCAGTTGGAAATATTCAATTCGTATGATAACTTTACCAGTAAGTTTGACTGTGTTAAAATAATAGTTCATCTACGTATCCATCGTTAATATGGAGGTCCTTAACCTGCGGTTTATTCTGTTGAGCTGTCTACATGACAGACCAGATGTTCCTACCAATAAGGTTATCTGAGCGAAATATGCTGGCTGGTTGTCGGCCCAGTTAGCTTAAATGGAAAAGCATTGGCCTTGTAAGCCAAGGATCTGGGTTCGATTCCCGGCCTGGGCATTTTTTCGCTCAGTTGGAAATATTCAATTCGTATGATAACTTTACCAGTAAGTTTGACTGTGTTAAAATAATAGTTCATCTACGTATCCATCGTTAATATGGAGGTCCTTAACCTGCGGTTTATTCTGTTGAGCTGTCTACATGACAGACCAGATGTTCCTACCAATAAGGTTATCTGAGCGAAATATGCTGGCTGGTTGTCGGCCCAGTTAGCTTAAATGGAAAAGCATTGGCCTTGTAAGCCAAGGATCTGGGTTCGATTCCCGGCCTGGGCATTTTTTCGCTCAGTTGGAAATATTCCATTCGTATGATAACTTTACCAGTAAGTTTGACTGTGTTAAAATAATAGTTCATCTACGTATCCATCGTTAATATGGAGGTCCTTAACCTGCGGTTTATTCTGTTGAGCTGTCTACATGACAGACCAGATGTTCCTACCAATAAGGTTATCTGAGCGAAATATGCTGGCTGGTTGTCGGCCCAGTTAGCTTAAATGGAAAAGCATTGGCCTTGTAAGCCAAGGATCTGGGTTCGATTCCCGGCCTGGGCATTTTTTCGCTCAGTTGGAAATATTCAATTCGTATGATAACTTTACCAGTAAGTTTGACTGTGTTAAAATAATAGTTCATCTACGTATCCATCGTTAATATGGAGGTCCTTAACCTGCGGTTTATTCTGTTGAGCTGTCTACATGACAGACCAGATGTTCCTACCAATAAGGTTATCTGAGCGAAATATGCTGGCTGGTTGTCGGCCCAGTTAGCTTAAATGGAAAAGCATTGGCCTTGTAAGCCAAGGATCTGGGTTCGATTCCCGGCCTGGGCATTTTTTCGCTCAGTTGGAAATATTCAATTCGTATGATAACTTTACCAGTAAGTTTGACTGTGTTAAAATAATAGTTCATCTACGTATCCATCGTTAATATGGAGGTCCTTAACCTGCGGTTTATTCTGTTGAGCTGTCTACATGACAGACCAGATGTTCCTACCAATAAGGTTATCTGAGCGAAATATGCTGGCTGGTTGTCGGCCCAGTTAGCTTAAATGGAAAAGCATTGGCCTTGTAAGCCAAGGATCTGGGTTCGATTCCCGGCCTGGGCATTTTTTCGCTCAGTTGGAAATATTCAATTCGTATGATAACTTTACCAGTAAGTTTGACTGTGTTAAAATAATAGTTCGTCTACGTATCCATCGTTAATATGGAGGTCCTTAACCTGCGGTTTATTCTGTTGAGCTGTCTACATGACAGACCAGATGTTCCTACCAATAAGGTTATCTGAGCGAAATATGCTGGCTGGTTGTCGGCCCAGTTAGCTTAAATGGAAAAGCATTGGCCTTGTAAGCCAAGGATCTGGGTTCGATTCCCGGCCTGGGCATTTTTTCGCTCAGTTGGAAATATTCAATTCGTATGATAACTTTACCAGTAAGTTTGACTGTGTTAAAATAATAGTTCATCTACGTATCCATCGTTAATATGGAGGTCCTTAACCTGCGGTTTATTCTGTTGAGCTGTCTACATGACAGACCAGATGTTCCTACCAATAAGGTTATCTGAGCGAAATATGCTGGCTGGTTGTCGGCCCAGTTAGCTTAAATGGAAAAGCATTGGCCTTGTAAGCCAAGGATCTGGGTTCGATTCCCGGCCTGGGCATTTTTTCGCTCAGTTGGAAATATTCAATTCGTATCAAAGCTTTATTCGAAAATATTCAGTCAGTTAGACGAAAATACAATAAATTTAGTGTCTAAAATATTTTTTATGTGAAATATCAAAAGAAAAATCAGTTACTGAAATGCCATAAAATTGAAATCATATCAGAAAAAAATTCCTCCTAAAGAATCTCCGGGATCCAAGCTCTATATGATCAGACCTATCGCCTCAAATTTGCATTTGCTGATTAGGTACTGAATTCTGTTTCATGTTTTTAAAAACTCCTTGGTAACCATGTGACAAAGCATGGGAATGAAACATTGCAATTTGCTTTCATTATTTATTTTTACGATTATGAATGAAAAAATAAAAAAAATTCTATTTTTTTATAAAGTAATTAAGTTTTACTGTCCTATATCATATTTCAAACTGTAAATATTGAAATGCAAGTAATTAAAAATTTCTTCTAACCAATGGTTCTTCAATGGCGCATAAGAAGTCTTAAAATTTTCTTGTACGTACCTTAAAATACCTATATCTCAATTTTCTTCCTGTTGTCTTGAACGATACTATCTCTAGGGATTTATATAAGGCATAAGTTTTCTTTTTAATAAATACGCGGTACATAAACATATTATGGTTTTATTTTATTTTATTTATTTATTTATCTGTCAGTTTAGATACGTATAATATTTTTACGTAAAGTATTATTTTTTTTTTAAATTTTAAACAAAAGAATTACGTAATGCCATGCATCAAAAAATTATTCATCTTGTAGGAAGTACATGTAAGATCTAGCTTAAGTATTTCCTTCCGGAATTTTATAATATTTCATATTCATATGTCTTTAAAAATAACATATGCATTGCAACACAATTTTCAAATCTACTTCCTTTGTTTTGCGGGAAAATGTTAATGTTTTAACTATGAAACAAAATTCTTTCCGAAATTATTTTTTCCTTACACACACACAACCAAATTTACATTTATAAAAACATTATTTATTTATAAAAGAAAAAATCAGTTCAGAAAATAAGCGATGTTATCAGAAAATATTTAAATATATACTTTTTATTTATAATTTTTTCATTATGCTGATATATTTGGCAGAGAATAGTGGGAATGTTTTAAAATTCACGATCTGTAAGCAAAGAAGTATGATGAGACGATTTCGGAAAGCTTTTTGGAATTACTTTCTAAGAAAGACTCGTAAAATCATTTTGTTTTTCTGCATTAGAAATAAACAAAAGATACTAAGTTGTATTTTTTTTTAAGAAAGTCTGTGAAACTTTAAATTAAAACTTCTTTTTCAGTGTTTTTTAGAGTATAAGAAAAAGAATGTATCTTAATTTATTATCGAAAGTTAAAAATAAAACTAAATTAAAAACTACATGGAAATTACAGTAAAATGTATTTTTTTTATCAATAATAAACTTGGACCTGTTTTAAGAAATTAAGGAGATGTTTCTAGTAGATGTTTATAAATAAAAGTTTCAAATGCGTTTTCTGAAAAATGTGACTTTCTCGGACAACCATCTAAGATAGATTTTATATATAGATCGATACATTATTATTTAAATTCTATAAAATCTAAATTCTGTTAAATCTATCCTAAAATTTGTGAATTTGTGAATGTAATAAACTGTCGGTTTAAATATCTAAGCTTTTACTAAAATTTTTATGCAATTTTTATTCAAAAAACATAGAGGAATAAAATACATATTCTAAAAGTGATTAAAGGAAACATCGAGGCTTAAAAATCTTTTAATAAACTATAGTCGCATAAAATTTGAAGAATATGCATGAATTTAAAACCATATGTGAAGTTTAGAGCTGCACCTGCATCCGAAATCCAAGCGGCGCTAGTATCGCGCAGTAATAATCAGAAATCTGCTTAGAGTTTAAAGCGTGAAGGAACGTAAATAGAAAAGAACGTATATGGACGAACGACGTGTATGTCAAAAGAAACAAATTTTTTTCCGACTATGTAAGACATTAAGACGCCCTGTTTAATATCGTGAAAGCCGGGATTTGAATATTTCTCAAGTGAAAATGTTGTTTGCTTTTAGGTTATGGTTAAGTGACGGAGATAATCAGTGTTTTAATTCGTGTTCTATGGTTATGTCCGAGTCCTGCCATGTCAATAAATCTGTATTTTCATGTCTAATTGTTTGATATCATATGATATTTTTTTGTTTTGTTTTGTTTGTTTTTTTATGCGAAAATACTTTATTTTTTAATTATTACGGACCTTCAGAATGTCGCCGTTATTTTGTGTTCACTAAATGGGTCGATTTGTTTATTAAAAGGTTTTAAGTCTTTGTGTTTACTGTGATCCAAAATAGTATCTGTATTTTATTTTAATGATATTAAGTGATTTTTCTAAGAAAAGCCTAATGCGTCTTTATAGAAATATATAACAATATATATCAGGAACACAATATATATATATAACAATATATATCAATATATAACAATAACCAGAATGATATTCGATTCCATGATCTTTCCTAGATAATTAATCTAGGACAACTACAATTTTCTGACAATTTTGACAATTTCATCCAAGAAAAAAGCGGTCCATCTTCGTCCGCAGCCCTTTATTCTTCCACTTATTCCGACTCTTTTACGGAAGCAAGTTTCATAGGTCCCCAGCCTCGTCCCGACTAAGAGACTCTCTAGGAAAAGCGAAATTGAAAAACAAAAATCAAAAATTGAAACCGGACAAATTTAAAAAGGAAATTACACAAATTAAAGACACCGAAAACCGGGAAGGGAGGACTCGTGTCGATGAAGCTACCGAACGACTCCTAGCTACTTCGAGCTCATTATTAGTCTCGGTTGGGGGAGGGCGGGTGGGTCAACCGCCGCGGCGAGTGGCCCATCTTCGTCCGCAGCCCTTTATTCTTCCACTTATTCCGACCTTTTTGCGGAAGCAAGTTTCATAGGTCCCCAGCAACGTCCTGACTAAGAGACTCTCTAGGAAAAGCGAAATTGAAAAAAAAAAATCAAAATTTGAAACCGAACAAATTTAAAAAGGAAATTACACAAATTAAAGACACCGAAAACCGGTAAGGGAGGGCTCGGGGCGATGAAGCTACCGAACGACTCCTAGCTACTTCGAGCCCATTATTAGTCTCGGTCGGCGGTTGGGGAAGGGCGGGTGGATCAGGTTCGACCAGAGGGGAGGCCCACCATATGGCATAGGCTCGACAAGCCCCTACTGGTGGGTGATATCCACTAACCGCCGAAACCGCCGCCAAGGGCAGTGACCGACAGAAACAGAGCGACAGAAACTCTATAAATAGATTAAAATGATGTAACAAATAGCAGACACTACTTAGAAAACTTCTCTCCAACGGAATTTTCATAATCGGGTACATAGCCAGTTGGCATATTTTGGGAGCATTGTTTGTTAAAGAGATAATTATAATGGTTATATCTATGGAAGATATTTTGAGATATAGATTGTTGTTCATTATATTTTTAGTAACTAGAATTGTATATTTATGAAATGAGTTAAATTTTTCTTGTGAAGACAATATTAAATACTACATTATTTTTCCTTAAAAACTGCATAAAAATAATTTATTTCAACAAATGAAAACGTTTTTTTTTTTTTTTTTTTTTTTTTTTTTTTTTATATATATATAGAGGAAAGAAGAGTAAGAAGATGATATTCGATTCCACGATTGTTCCTAACTCTATAAATAGATTAAAATGTTGTAACAAATAGGAGACGCTACTTAGAAAACTTCTCTCCAACTGAAATAACATATGAAAGGATTTCATCCGCCCTGAATAGACGAAAAGAGAAGCTTTTTCGAAGGAATGTCATATTCGTCATCTTGCTCAATATAGGGGGGTTTCTTTAGAGTGTCTGCTTGGCTTATCCAACCAGAACAGTTAGCATGAACCCAAGATTTGCACACGAAGCATTGAACCAGAGATGATCCTTGACTGTCCCTACAGTTATTAAGTATCATTTTCATTCCTCGTACAAATCATCCGGAGCAAGACTCCCTTATCATATAACAGAGTTGACAATCGCTAAGTTTTCTTTGTCCGCTGTACACGTGGTCACAAACCACATGGTTGTACTGCCTCTAGCGCCATCTAACATGAGAAATAGAAACATTTTTAAATTAGTTTTTTATATCTGTTTTCCCATTTTCTTTACGATATGCTGTATATTTGTAGTTTATAAATGATAGTTGTTAATTTTAAAAATTTCATATGTTCTAGATATTTTTTTAATAACACGAACTTATTTTATTGTTAAACAAAAAATTTATTTTTCAATTCCGTTATGTAAATAATAATAATAATCAGGAAAGAAAAATATTTTTCCCCGAATTCTTCAGTGAGATTAGCTTTTGAAAAAATGGATAGCATCTGGATCCCGAAAAAGTTAAATATTTTAATACATTTTTTCTTTTATATTTTCAAATATGTGATTTACTTTGTTAATAGTGTTTTGTTTCTTTTCACAGTTAATTTCACGTTACAGTATTAATTTAATATCGTTCCTTCAATTTTATAAATGTACATTTTGATTTATTTATTTATTTGTTTATAATTTTTTTTTTTTTTTTTTTTTTTTTTTTTTTGTAGCGATGGCGTATCATTTCAGCTTAACATACTTTAGGCTCAAGCTTGACTGTTTTTTCATCTAAAGTTTCTATATATTAATCCATGAAAATTTTCATAATCGGGTACATAGCCAATTGGCATATTTTGGGAGCATTGTTTGGCGCATAATTAATTTCCTTGTTGTAACTCACATAGCGTTGCGTGAGTTACTGTGTATATGGGATCTTATGTACATCTGTATATGATATATAGAAGTTCAATGCACCTCATAATGTACTAAAATTTATCTAAGCACGAATCCAGAAATTACCAGCCTTAATAATAATAATAACTGTAAAACTTAATAACATAAATAAATTTCGCTGAAATCAATGTATTTTAGGAAAGTTAGAGCACTTATAGATTGACGAACAAATGGACTGAAGCCAAAAGCACTTAAAAAAATTGGAAACATAAAAAAGTTTAATAATCACTTAAATTTATACGTGTCACTCAGTTTCCCACCCCCCCCCCAAAAAAAAATATATATATAAATTATTCTCATGCTAAGATTTTGGTGTTTGTAAATCTTGGTTTGGGATTCTTCCTTAATCAGACCTACAGCGAGTTGGCTTTTTACAGTAAGTGTAGTTTGCTGCAATACTAATTTTATTTTTAAACCATATAAAGGATACCACATTGTTCCAGCACTGCGATTTTGCAGCTAACATTGACTCTGGAACAGATTACAGAAAATTAGCTAATACTACATTATATAATAAAAAGTCGGTACTTTTCAATCCTTGGCGAGAGAAGGAAATTTGGCAACGTAATTTCTGGAAACGCATTCACTGTTTCATATAAAGAAGCAATGTTTTTCAATATTTATACAATTTGTTTAATATAAAAAAGCAACTCATCTATTTTCATATACAAATAAAAGTAACTTGTATATAAAAAAACAATAATAATCCATATAAATTAAATTTATCCATGTAAATTCTTGTAAAACAAGCTAACAGCTCATATGCTTTGTTTTCATAAGTGGTTATATAATTTGGCAACAAATCTCACTTTCTGAAACCCGAATTGTGCAAAGATAAAAAAAAAAGCCGCAAAGACGTCTTTACTGAAAAAGTACCAATAAATCTTCCATTTCAATTTTCATTTTCAACATTTTTCACATTTTTCAAAGCCAGAAAATAATTGTGGGAAATAATTTATCCTTTACGTATTTATTTTAGTGGAATTAAAAAAAAAAACGTTTTTGACAATTTACACAATATTGTGTTGTCACATTGTTATTGTCAATAACGCAATATTTTTCATTTTTCCCTATACGGAAACGTTACGATATGTTTACGATACTGTTTACGTTTACTGTTTATGTTACTGTTTACGATACCGTATACGTTTATGTTACTCCGTAAACGAAATGTTTACGAAATATTACCAGTAGCATGCATCAGGTGGCGTAACTCCAGACAAAGTCAGTTAATAAGTTGGCAATTATCGCGGACATTTTCACCCATAGACTTTCTCGGATTGTCAAGTCTGTTATATGATAAGGGAGTTTTGATTTGTATTATACAATATACATCTTGGTCCATCATCTAAATATTTGTTTGAACTAGGTTTATCAGTAAAACCTTCGTTGTAGAAAATCTATATTTCGCATGATTTTTTTTTCGAATTTTAACTTGAAACTATTTTAATAAGTGATTGAAATAACTGATCACGGACGAGTAATTTTTCCTGAGCTGTGAGGTCATAAAATAGTCCGTATTAAGTTATTTGTAATGAGAGATTTTTTAAAAATATCTACTATTTTAAACTTTAAAATCTTACGCTTTCCGACATAAATTTAACGATGCCTGCAAACAGCAAAAAAAAAAAAAAAAAAAATTAAAGTGAAAATCATGTTTCTGAAAAACTTAAATAGTTTCAACATACTAAGCATAGAAATAAGTTTCTGAAAGACGAATTTTAAAATACTATTCAGTAGATAATTGCATGCATGTTTCACTGATAAATAGGAATTAAAAGAAATCATCGAGTTATTCTTTAATTTTCTATTGTTACGTAGCTTGCATTTAGTAACATATAATAGTAAATAGTAAACAAATCTTTTTAAAAGTTCAAAAACAGAAAATAGTTGCAAACTAATTCGCAAAATAAAATGAAAGTGCCAAACCCCCCCTATGAGTTTTAGAATACAAATTTGATTTTATCTTCAAAAAGGTTGCAATCAATAGAGCTATGATTGTGCTCAAGAAGAAAAAAAAAGGGCTTCATTTCTTCTTTAAATATCTTAGAGATTTTCAGAAAGAATGGAGCTGAATAACAAAAGAATCTGTAAATTGTTTTCCTGGAGCCCTATTGTGTAGAAGAATTTAATCTTCTATGTTTAAAAACACGTAAGGTGTTTCAATTATAGTGGCGACATTTAATTAAATCATTTTATCACTAAAATGTTTTAATTTACATGCAAGACGATTTAATTAAAGCATTGATAATGACAGTAATAATGTAATTAAATCATTCACAGCCAATGTGTTTTAATTTACACGTAAGAAATATAATTAAAGAATAAATGTTTAATCAAATCACGGAAATTTGATATCTAGGTACATAGAATCTAAAATGCCTCAGCATAAATTGTTTTTGTTTTGTGTGAAATACTCTGAATCTGCCACATTCCAAAAATCAATTGCCATTTTTTTTTCTTGTACGTTTGTGTGTTTCAGAATAAACTTGTTCTACTAATCTGATTTAAAGGAATTATATTTTATGTTAAAAAATATGAAAGTATGGAGAAGTTACAAGCATTTCTGCACCTCACTATCAGAGAGCACAAAACATGGCTTATAACACTAAAATGATTGCAATTTAATACATATTAACGTAAATGCAAATTAAACTATTCATAATATCGAATGAAAATAAATGCAAAATGTAGTGATTATTTCAAATTTTTTTAAATATTTTAATTCTAATTCTCCGAATAGAAATTTATTCGAGTTTGTCTAAAAAACAGCTCTGTTTGCATTTGAATGAAATGTAATGTTTCATGTAAATAAAAGTAATCCAAAAGTTTCAAAAATCAATAATTTATAAAAGAATGAAGATATAAAGTTGCCATTTGAACATGAAAAGAGAAGCTTATTTGTCAAGAAATAAGTAAATATTGGCAACATAGTTTATTACATTGACCGCCGGATGGAGCAGCGGTTTCTCTAGATGTTATGCAGCGTGTGTGTTTCAAAACTCATATTAAAACTTTGAGGGGAAAAAGATTACACCTAGACAAGCAAACACACCTACAATTTACGGTCATAACTTAAGAGGTGAAGCACTAGAAGGCATTTCCTGATTGTGGAAAGAAATGTCTTTATAAAAATTATTTAGAAAATTATTGATGATTTTATTTATGTATAACATTTGGGCAAATCCGAATCGTAATATTCTTTGTAATTACAAAAAAAAAAAAAAAGAAATCAAAAAATCGTGTAGTAAGATTTTTATATTTGATAGCGTTATGAAAGGGGGAGGTGAAGGGGTAACATTGGATCAAGTTCCTTATATAGGATTTCCTTAAAAGTATGTCAAACATACATTGAAGTCTTTTGGAGAAGAAAAGGATACCAATTCTCAATTATGTTTGAAAATCTCCAATGAATAAATTATAAACTCTATGGATTGAATCTTTGAATTAATTCGAAATAAGATATGGAACAATATTACATAAAACATAGTTCAGAAATTATATGATAAAATTTATTGCTCAAACACATTATTCATTACAATCAGACAACGTCGGTATTACATAAAACATTTTTCAGAAAATGTATGATAAAATTTATTGCCAAAACACATTATTCATTACAATCAACGTCAATATTGCATAAAACATATTTCAGAAAACGTATTATAAAATTTATTGCACAAACACATTATTCATTACAATCAGAAAACGTCCTCTAACGCTTCACCGCTTATGTTGCGACAATGCATTGAAAGAGGCCATGTGCTTAGGTGTGTTCTACTTTCCTCTAAAGTTTCTATTCTGATTTTTGAAAACCCTGTAAAGGTTAAAAGCTTTATGGAATAATGACTGCTTGTTCAATGTTCTGATCGCCACTCAGGATTAAAGTTGTTGGATGAGGCGCCATAATATTCACAGCATTAAATAATATTAATGTTCATAAGGAAGACGAAATTTACCGGTTAGAACATTATGATGTTTCCATTTAAGTTCATGTTCACTTATGACCTGTACTATCTCCATTACTGAAAGTTACGAAATATCCGATCGGTCGAACTTAGTGATCATGAATGTAGGAAGGACTGACTGTGGATTAGGATATCTCCAAATGTAGAATTTATTAGCCGTGCACAGTTCTAGCTATGTAACTGGTACAGTTCGCATTCTTGTATGAACTGTATCATAAATATGAACCAAAACGAATACTGTTGTTTTCCACATACAGGAACTTAGCTATTTATTCCACAGTCAATTTAGTTTTTTGATTGCGAGCGTTTTATCCGATTTAACATATGTGTGTGAAAACCACATCTATTCTTTATTCTTCTCTAATTTTCTCAAGTTAGTTCGTCACTGTAGGAATCTAAGGTTCGAGATTTTAAATAGCAGTTTTCTGTTAATTAGGGTGGGTTCGTCAATCTGTGTTTTATAAAAACGAGATTGTGAATTGGCTAAGACGGATTTGAGAGTCGGATACTGTCTCGCGAAGGTGAATGAGGGTTGTAGGTCTGGTGTGACGCTTCGAGACCTCAATATCGAGCTTTGAAGTGGTATCCAGTACCACATGCCCATTTTAGATTGTCACATCGTTGGGAAGAAAGATTTCTTCAGTCGGAAAGAGGCAGTTCAGCATATTTTGAATAATCTACACGGAGGTTACGGGAGTCTAATATTTAAGTGAGATGCTGACGGTGTTCTCAAGAAGCCTGCGTTTCTTCGATATTGGAACCCTGCTTAGATTTAGCTTGAGCAGCCAGTTTTTACGCATGTAAGTTAGTTTACAATTAGTAGTTTGAATTTAAGTTTTTGAGGGTAAATTTAAAGTTGATTTGAGTATGTTTCAGAGTACCATACACTGTCAGAAAAACTCGTCTATATACACTAAATTATTCTTCATTTTATAACAAATAATTTCCGTATTCATAGAAAACCTTTTTTAACGTGAATTCTTCCTGAAAGTCTGAAAAAGAGGGAGAAATGACGTTCATTTCTAGCACGCATGCGTATTGATTCTATTAATACTAACATCCGAATTCATTTTTCGAACGAAAAAACAAAAATTCTATAAATTAACATTTCTAATTTAATAATAAAAAAAAATAATAAAATTAACTATAACAGCAACAAAGAAAAGAAACGTTTTCGAATTTAAAAATAGATAACAATTAATTTTCTCATCATTTAAAAGTATTCACACTTTATTTTTTAAAGTTATACAAAAACATTCACATTTAAAACGTATTTTAAATAAACATATTAAAAATAGTTATTTTAATTAAAATATTAAAAGAAAAAAATCTATTTTACTCAAAACAAAATCTCGCTTAAAAGTATAATATTCATATTTTACAACTAGCTATCTACAAAAAAATATTTATAATTCATATTTTTGACCTAATTTAATATTAAAGTATTAAAACCCCAGCCATAATCTCATTAAAGACGTAATCTTACCAAAATTAACTTCAAAATTTAAAGCTTTTTAAAGAAATTAATCAAAACATACCCATTTGAGGCAAACATATTTACTTCAAACTGTTCCACTACTGTGCAGCTGTAGCCGAGTGGATAGAGTACTGGTCCTCGTAACACTAAGATAACTGGTTCGATCCCAAGGTCAGCAACATTTTTTAAAATCCTTATTTGCTTTAATTGATGTATATTTTAGACCGTTTAAACTAAAGCTGCTCGTGTTATACTTAGAGTTAATTTAGAATGTATAACTTTTAGAAAAACAAAATGTATATTTGTTTGGACAAGCGGTATCCTTCTGTCTTCAGCAGTTTTCAAATTATTGATTTTTCAAATGTGTTGAAACTTTTGGGCACACGGTACTTATTACGCATCATATTGTACATTTTGTGAGTAATTGATTATCCATTTTATTACTTAACACAAAGCGAAACCTAGAAACTGCATCTATCACCTTTTTAATGCTTCAATAATCAGACAATGAATTCATTAAATTTTTATCATTTAACGCGTCAAATGCAATGTTCAGTAATTATGTCCAGTTGTCAATTAGCAATGTCCTTCTCTATTCATTCTGTAAAGCACTTTTACTAACTAAAATTACTTGTCAATTTATTTTAAGTAAATATCGGAGAAAAAACTTCTGAAATTGTTCAAATAAGAACTGCAAGAAACTGGAATACATTAAGTTCTGACGATAAAGAAATAAAAATCATTACACCTATGTAAATGTTTACCAAAACGTGGACACCAAACATTTATCTTTTCTATTTTTTGAGTGCATAAATGAGACCCATAAAATTTAAATAAATTATAAATCATGTTATGAATTTTATTAAATTAGATGAGATATTGCATAGAGGAGATATTAAAATTTATAGTTGGAATTTAATACATTATGAAAATTTAAATAATGTATAATAAATTTTAAAATTACACTGCTTAATGTTAAAATTTATTAATATATGCAATGTATCAATAGACGAAAAAATTAATGTTTTGCAGAAAAAAATATTTTTGAAAACTTTCTTTACTGATTTTATTCAGCAAAATAAAAAGAGACAATACGTTATGAAATATTTATGGTAACTAGGCACGCTACAAATAGAGCGCCACATATATGTGTAATATATTTCTTCACATTTTCTAAAATGCCTTCAAATTTTTCAAGCTATAAACATATTTATATTATGAATGGATGAAAGGCACGTAGATTACATAAAAAGTCTGAGAAAAAAGCGACTGCATCTGATTTCAGCTTCCAAGGTTTTTCCTGAGAAATGCGTTTTGGAATTTTAAAAACAAGCCATAAATCATAGCATGTAAGCAAATATTTTCACGAAGAACCTTTGAATAAATGTTTTCATTAAGTTATGTGCTGTATGATTTTTTTAAAATATGAAATGCAGTTTATTCAGAAAAATAATAAAATGACCGATGATTAATTACTGGGAGATTAAATTTACCACTGAGTTAATAATAAGACTGATTGCGATTTGCATGCATTTAACAATTATACACTATACAGTCTGATTTTATCCATTAAATTTTTATTTTAAAATGCTTTCCGATTTTTAAATATTTATTTGCCGATTGATGCATTAAATAAATGCATGTTTTCTGTACTAGACGAAAATTTAAGTGTTTGATACTTAGTGTAAAGGTATATCCCGCAATATCTGTCACCCAAACTATCCGATTATAAGGAAATTAGAGGGGGGGGGGATCTTTTAGTGAAGTACTCGAAGGTAACGATGCAGTGTTTGGTTTAATTTGATTAACTTGTTCGTAAAATATAGAATATCTTCCCGTAAGGCATGGTGACGTCACGGCGACGTCGTTGTGAAGTCACACTGTGATTTTGTGACCGTCGATGTGACGTCACGTGACGTCGATGTGACGTCACAGTGACTAGAATGCGAGGTCGTTATGGCCGTTTTAGAGGTCGTTTGTGACGTCACATTGTGACCACTCTGTGAAGTCACGGTGTGACAAATTTGTGAAAAGTGTGTCATTTGTGACTATTTTGGCATTAATTTTGTGACGAACCTGTGACGAAAGCGACAATGCTTTGACGTCACACTGTGACCAATTTGTGAAATATGGGTCATTTGTGACGAACTTGTCATAAACACTGTGATTTCAAATGAAAATCAAATTTCAAATTAATTGCTTAAAAGACGCAAATAGTGAAAAAGATTCCATGCTGGGACTCGAACCCGGGCCATTAGTACAGCGCACTGACATTCTACCGACTAAATCACATGGAACGATACCCAGGCTGGAAAATTTC
Source organism: Maratus speciosus (assembly GCA_963932465.1). NCBI lineage: Eukaryota > Metazoa > Arthropoda > Arachnida > Araneae > Salticidae > Maratus > Maratus speciosus. The sequence continues at coordinate 438,275,621 of OZ010788.1, forward strand.
TCACTATTACATGATGGCGAGGCTGCAAACTCAGCACAAGATGGAATATTTAGCGTGAGCCACCAACATGATGCAAACACGAAACTTAATTAAATCCAGTATCGATTGAAATTATATTAATACTTGGAAATTTTTCCAGAGAACCATTCGCCTTGCATACAATATTTCAAATGAAAATCAAATTTCAAATTAATTGCTTGAAAGGCAATTTTAATTTGAAATGTTGTATGGAAGGCGAATGTTTCTCCCTGGAAAAATTTCCAATTATTAATATAGTTTCGATGCTGGATTTCATTAAGTTTCGTGTTTACCGCATGTCGGTGGCTCACGATAAATATTCCATCTTGTGCTGCGTTTGTAGCCTTGCCAACCTGTAATAGTGAGAAATTTTACAGACTGGGCGTCGTTCCATGTGGTTTAGTCGGTAGAATATCAGTGTGCTATACTGTTGGCCCGGGTTCGAGTCCCGGCTTGGAATCTTTTTCAGTATTTGCGCCTTTTAAGCAATTAATTTGATATTTGATTTTCATTTGAAATATTGTATATAAGGCGAAGGATTCTCTCTGGAAAAATTTCTAAGTATTAATACAGCGATGAATTTTGAAATAACCTTTTGCTGTAAATATAAAATCTTATCTTTTTACCGTACTTTTTAGCAAAATATCGCTATTTTTGAGTCCTATTCTTCTAAATCATTTTAAATTTTTCCACTTAAAAATCAATGCTTATCAACTGACATATTTTTTTATTCAGTTCTATGCTTGATATTAAGTTCTATGCTTGATATTGAGTTCAAGCTTGATATTTAGAATGTGTAAATTTTTTAATTTGTTGTGATTTGTCATTGCTTTATTAAATACGAACATGGAGACTCACGGATATTAATACAACTATTATTTATAGAGCGGCATGATAAGCGATATTTATTTAAATTTTTTATTCCCGTGTATATTGTATTTTGTGAATATGAGCTAAATAGATTTGGTATGTTTTATAGGAAAAGACTGATCTGGGAAATAGAAAAAAAACGAGTAAGAAAAATCATGCGTTAATCATAGATTATAAAATACTTTCCAACACTTTCTGAATGCTTTAACAAGACATCGTAATTTAGGGAAATGACGTAAATAAGATAATTAAGTAAACATTTGAAAAATTGATTTCAGCAGTTACCGTCCATAGCCAAATATGTTTTCCAATTCTTTTGAACAACCCTGTATTTGATCTGTAGGTTGATACACTGAGATAAATGAAGTACTCAAAAATAAGTAAACCGACGTACTCATATCGAATTGAATATTTTTGGATCAAAAATGAACCCATGCTTTCTCTATTTTGAAACATCACATGTTATCAAACCCAAACAAACGAATAGTTTTGTACCCTGTAATGGTTCATTTCATTTATGGCGGCATAAATGATGTTTATTAATGTAAATATTAAATTATGCACAGCATTTTAAAAATAATTTAAAAGTGCTTGGAAATAATGCTCTTGTCATAAAAATATTCGATTTGAGTATCTTGTTAAGAATTTTGCTATTTTTCTTAATAAATAATCAATTAAACATTTCTTGTTAAGAACTTTGAACGGGAAATAAATGTCAGTACATTTTTACTTTAAATTTTAGGTTTTTCTTTTTTTTTGGGGGGGGGGGGGGAGGGGGGCAGTACATAATGATTCATATTTGATCACAACCAATGAATAAAAAATGAGTACATGTGTTTCTCAACTTTGAGTACATTTGGATCGGAGCTATTTTGAGTATGTGACGCATTTAAATTTGAGTACTTTTTACTCAATTTTGACTTCCCATTTTTTAAGTGCATATATACTATATAATGGGAAAATTTATGTATTAGCAAGAAAACGCCTAACAGGTTGAAATTCTTTTTCAGCAATTTATACTAATGTATGGAAACATACTTGAATACTTTTGTACAACCCTGTAGTTTACCTAGAATCTTTATTACACGCCACTATTTAGTTAAAATTTAATTCAAACTAAGACACTCTTAAAACTGCTGAAATCACATTTCCAGAAATTATAATTTATAGACGGTCATGTATCCAATTCTTTACGTGATCCTGTATATCGTTTTATCTATATTCTACAAACATTTCTTGGTAAATTAAATGCAGTTCAGCAAAAAAGAGCATAACTCATTTAAAAACCACCTTTAAGCAATTTGCGCCCATACCCAGTAATCCTTACGAATACTTTTGTGTAGCCTTGTACAGGAATTATAGCATTTATATACACCATATACTATGCATAAAAATAGTGAATCATAAAAGCGCATATCATAATTAAAAATACATTTCCAGCAATCATCGCTAATGAACAGTACTTCGGATACAATATAGTATCTGAAATATTTTGTGTGTCCCTGTAAATGCTATATACGTATTATTCGTATTATACATGAAATAATTTATAGTATGTAAACCTCAGCGACATATATCAATTTCATTATATATGAAATAGATTAACATAATTAAAGTATGCCGCAAACAATTCCCTCCACCCCTATATCATTATGTATTTGAATTCCTTTTTTAGCCCTGTAAATGAACAATAACTATTCTTTGCATCGCATAGTCAACAGAATGCATATTTTAGTGCACTTCATAAATGCATATAAATTTTATTCTGTTTGAAAGCGTGCGTAAAATCATAAAAAATCATTTGAAACGATTTTTTTCCATAGGCTGTAATGTAACGGAAAACTTTTGGCTGTCCCTGTAAATGAACAAAGCATGCTACAAACTTCATTACAAATAGGTACCGTGCTATGGTAAACTTCAATAACATCCAAAAATTTCAGGGCAATCAGAGTATATTTTCGAGAGTTAGAGTGCGGACAGACTGCTAGACGGACAGACAAACCGAAGTCATAAGCACTTTTCAACTTGTGTCCTATAATATGTATCCTGTATTATATGAACTTTTAAAAAATATATACTAAAGCAGTTTAATCTATAACTTCCCATCAGGCATGAAAAACACTTTTTTTCAATGCTTAAGTATCATATTTTGCTTTTTAGTGCCAATAATTACGCGTATCATAAACGTAGAAAATGAATTTACAATAGAAGAAAATTTAATAACCGATTCAGAATGTCTATAATTAAATGTTTGATTAAAATCACAAACAGAAAAGAAAAAATGCTTACATACAATTTAAAAAAATAAATATACCAATTTGAAAAATACTAAAAATAATAATTAGGATTTATAATTGTACTATTAAACAACAGCAAACTCAATAGATAAATTAAATGCCTTATTAGATTTAACAATATCTCAAAAATATTTCGATATGGTATAAGGAATTCCTATTATTTTATAATTTCGGCAAATGTTAAATCTGAAAACATTGGTTTGAAGATTTAGGATTTTGAAAGATAATTTAAAATATTATTAGCACTAAAAGAAAATTCTTTCAAATGTTTCACTACTGTAATATGTAAAGATACATTTTCCCAGTATAATGTTAATTTCTAATCTGAAACAGTTTCGTAATCTTATGATAATCGAACATCATATTTAACCCCAAAATAATAATAACTATAAGTGTTAGTAATCAAAAAATAGTAAGAAGCCGATAAAATAATTCCAAATCATTGTCGTTCCATACATTTTCAATCTCAAGTAAGAGTAAATTAATGTTTATATTAATTCCAGTATGAATGTAGGCATGCACAGTCTCTGCGCAGTTTTTTTTTTTCAAGCGATGGCAGATTAAGATATTTTTCTTTACAGTTATCGAACTTTAAAATATCGCTTCTAACAGTTTAAAGATCAGTCTCTTACAAATATAACATAAAACTATTTAACTCATATGTACAAATCAGGAATAAAATATTTAAATTAAATAAAACTTACATATACGTTCTATTAATATCCGTGTATCCAAAAATGGTCATTTCCTTATCTTAAAGTGTTGTAGACGTGGTGAAGGTGATGTTCTAAAAACAGTGAACTATTTATTTCCCGCGTCTTCTCATGTTTATTTTTTTGTGGGCAGACGATTTTCAAGCAGGTGGTCTGGTACAGATTATTTGTTTTTGCATGCAAGAGATATGAAACTTGAATGCGCAGTAATTTTCTGAAAGTATGGTTAATTAAAATTTTGTATTTGAAGAAATGTCCAATGTATTTAACCTTTTCTTTTTATCCGTACCAAATAATACAAGTTAAAATGTATTGTAAAGTTCATTTTTTCTAAATAATTATAATAATAATATTCATAATTAGAGTTTATTAGATATACCATTGTTTAAATTTTCAAAAGGTGTAAAAATAAATTTAATGGTAATAACGAGCCCCCCCCCCCTTTTTTTTTTTTAAAGTAAAGTTTGTTTTGCACAAATTTTGTATATTTCTTTTATTTTCGGAAAATGCTAATTTTATTTAAAAAGTCTGAAAGAAGAAGAATTTATGACTTGAATACAAATTATAAAAATATTCTAAAGCAATAAATGCATAGATGACTAAACTCTGAAGACTCTTTCTACGTGCTCATTAAAAGGTGCAGATTTAACTGTAATAGAAATTTTTTATTTTGAAACCAAAGAAGTGTTTCGAATAATCCTGGTCGGTAAAAAAAGAAATAAATAAATAAATTTCCTCCCAGCAAACTAAATATGTAAAGTGTATAAATTTAATATTCCTAATTCTAATTATATTATCCAAATGCTAGATAAAATTGAAATCATGAAAAAGTATACATTCACTATCTTAGATATCAAATTGATAAAATATAGCCTGAAAATTTAGTTTATTAATGATTGTATCGTGCACTTTATTTATTATGCCCCCCCCCCTCTCCCCTTTAGTGAGAGAATTTACCATTTGCTATCCACTAATATATTTTATTCCTTATGCCATGTAACTCGTGACTGTTTAAAATATTTCTCTTCATTTTCAAAGATTTTTGAAGTTCATATTTTTGTCACACTGTGACTTACAATATGGTGGTTTTTTTGTCACATATGTGACGTGACGTACGTTACATAGCAGTGATATAACAGTGACCTCACAATTTTTTTTTAATTGCCAGGAAAACATAATTTTACAGTAAATAACATGTTTTAAAGAATTTTCGTAATTTTTTAAAGTTTTCTAAGAAGTTCACATCTCAGTCACAATGTGACATCACTGAGGGGTGGCATTTTGGTCACAGATGTGACGTGACCACAGTGACTTACAGTGACGTCACAACGACGTCACCGTGACCATGCATGCTATGAGGGTTCTTTCATAACAAACTACACAATCTGAACATTAAAATTTTTCTGTTTACTTAAAATGTGGCAGGTAATAACACTACAGATGTTACAAGTTCAAAATATATATTTTATTTAAATTTTCTAGTAACTTTCGGTCTGCAATCCCGCAGCGATCTTCAGGGAATATTTTCATTAATCTTCGTTCTATTTATATCAAATACGTCACTTTGTTTGGAGTGAGAGAGTCTATAATTCTTCAGGTAGCTGGAAGTAGAATTAGTAGTGCTCTGTATTAAACTTCCGTACAGGAAAAAATATTTAACTGCCGATCGAAACATTTTAAATACTTTGTTCACATACATCACTTCGTTTTAAATGGGAATTTTATTTAATAATTTGTTAATTTATAATTAAGTTCTGAATACGATACATACGACACATACGTTCACATACAACATTGCAGTCCAAAATTACTAGGAAATTTACATAAAATGTATATTTTAAACGTGTAGCATCTGTATTATTATTATTTGTCACATTTTAAGTTAACAAAAATTTTTTTAAGTTCGTATTGTGTAGTTTGCGATTGAATCAAGGTGGAATATTGCATTTCGTCTTATGTCCAATTAATAAGATTAATTTAACACTCTTATTGGGAAATTTTAGCGTCTATAATTTACCATTTAACTCTATTAATCAAATGCGCCTTTTTCTTTCAACAAATGGAAATTTGAAAATCCTCTCAATTGCCTTAGGAAAGAGTTATGCCGCAAAGTAAAATGCTTTATATTTTCCAAACGAATGAAGAAAATACAACCGAAAATTTTACATATAAATGCAAGTCTATCACCAACAATCCTTCTTAATTACAAGCTAATAGGATGCTTTTTACGGGAGTTATCGTGAAACAGACAGATGGAAACCAAACACTTTTCGAGTCTCCACAGTAAGCCTTCGCTGACGTTTCGGCATTAATTCAGTCGCTTTGTCAATACGTTTCTCAGATATGCACAATTAGCTGAATAATGTTTAGTGGAATTTTATGTGTTTATTCGAAAATAGTAAAATATCACTTTCTGACTTTTACAATTTTGATAGATGGGTATCTTTTCTCTTTTCATTTAACATTTAACTTGCAAGTGTATTCCATAGCATATTCAGAAAAATTAAAATTTAGTAAAATAGCTATATTTCGACACAATTATTCAAAAGTACGATGTATTTATAAACAAAAAGCTTATTTTGTGATGATTTTTGTATGTTTGTTTTTTTATTGAAATAGATAGGGATTTATTTAGATAATAGCTTTCTCCTTTAATTGCTGTAAAATAAACAAAAATATTGTTTTTTGAAAATAAAAATTTCAAGAAATTTGGATTTCGGCACTGTAAAAAAAAATCTGTAATTTTTACAGAAAAAAATGGTATCTTTCTATATATATAAAAAAGTAACGATTTGGAAATGAGCCAATAAAAATCTGCGTAGATTTTCCCGGTACACTCCTAGATCGGCATCTATATTTATTCTGACCGGGAGTCTTTCTTCGTTAATATAAAGAAAACTGTTTCATACAAAAGTACGAAAATCGGTGCTATTATAGAGAAATATTTGATAAACACGTTGATGCAGACAGTTTTTAAATCGAATAATTATTTTAAGAGATATTTAATGTTAAAGATGGTGAAAATCATTTAATTAAAACAATTTATGTGAGCAAAAACTATACATAGGAATTTAAACATTTTTACACCATTTATTACATTGGAAGTTTCTGGTGTACAGACTGCATTTATTTTTTTTAATTTGACTCATTTTCTAAGGATTTATCTCCATTTTAAATTAAAATTGTCAGCATTTCGAGAGATATTTTTTCACATTTTAGAAAAGGGTATTATTCTAAACTGTTGCCAATTTTAAAAACAGCGCAAAGAATAATATTTCCTTCAAAATAAAAATTTATTTACACGTGGCTATTATAATCAGAAAAAAACTTTCAAATGAGAACTAAGATATTACGTGTTAAAAATCAGGAAAATATTTAAAATTACGTCATAAAAACTATAGTTACACATGAATTTTAAAAGGGAAAGAAAATTTTTAAATAATAAATTCATTATTATGCGTTAAAAGTCGCAAATGGAAGAAATTTACGTCATATTTAAAAAGGCCCAATAATTGATAGCTGAAAAAATACTTTAAATTAAAAAATATATTTGCGCATTTATTTCATATTTTGGGATAATCTTTTCAACTATTATCGTGAATTCTAAGACAGCGCAAATAATATTTCCTTTCTAACAACAAAAGTATTTTCGAGTGAATGTTAAAAAGAGAAAGAAAACTTTGGTGAAAATTACGTCAGATATACAACGATACATTCAAATGTGTTATTTAAAAGAACTTTCTTATAGAGCTGTTAAAAAACCGAGAGACAAAGACTCTGTTTACTTCATTCATTTTACATTAGCTTATTTTTAAATTTTTAACTATTTTTTTTTAATCAAAGACGAAAACTGCCATTGTATCCGTTAACCCTTTATCTACTGAAGGTAATTATAATTACCATTAAAATAACGTGTTATAAAATTAATTTAATACAGATGATTAGTTGCAATACAGTTTAGAATGAGCTATAGATACATTACTTTGTTCCAAAAGCATTATTGGTCACACAAAACAAAAATATTTTTTAAAGGATGATTTATTTTGCCTTTGCATCTTTTCAGATTTCTTGGTGTTGTGTGTGGGGGGGGGGGGGGGGGGGATTTTTCAATTCGGAAATATTTCTATATTTATATTTTAAAAACATTATATTTGTACATTTCCTAATTCTACAAAATACTAAGAAAAATATTTAAAATAAAAGATTTGAGTGGGGTTGTAAATATTGCATAAAATTCATATAAATTCAAATTTAATTAATCGTTCTAAATCTATCAATCTTTCTAAAATCCTTTTAAAATTTATTAAATGATTATGTAAATCTTCTAATGTAGTTTAAACAATTTACGAAAAAGGCTTTAGAAGATCAAATTTTCATGAATTCATAATTCAGTACATAAAAGGTTAACAATCGCTGATTTCGCCTTAAAAATCTCCAATCAAAGGAATATGAATGAAAACCCGTTTACAAAGAGATCGCCACTGTTTTTTAAAATTATAATTCAGTATTTTTAAAGCCGATTAAATTAGCCTGCTTTTAGAGTCTGGGGTGTCGGAACGGGGGTTGGCGAGCGTAGCTCTTAGGGGGCAGAAACCCCTAGTTTTTTTACAAAAAAAAAACTGTTTTAAAGAAAACAGTTTTTTCTGATTAAAAAGCCGAATATTGTAATTTTTTCAGAAATATCTATATCTTTTACTGAAAAAAGCTGTTTAAATAAAAAATTACACATATTTTCTGTAAATTAAACGATTTTCACTAGCGCAAAAATTGACAGTTTTTCCCGTCAATTTGAGATTTTTTTTTTTTTTTTTACAGTGTGAATTATATATGTGTCGTAACTAGATGTTTACATTTCTATAAATATCTTTATTACACATGATCTTATCCAAGTTCTTCAATAGATGCAGATATTTCGTGGTTGAATGATAAGGATGTATTTCGAATTGCTAAGGATAAAATATCCTGTACACTGCTTTTTTCTCATGAACTTTTATTGTAAAAAGTCCACATAGATATACTCGAATCTATAACTAGTTAAAGATTCAAGTAGATCTATGGGGGCATTTTATATATTCACAATAATTGAGTTTCAAAATTAATGAGACAATACGGGTTTGTTTCTAAGACCTATAAAAATGTACTTTTTATTCTATAAAAATTACAAGAAAAACCAATTATAGGACATTATTTAATATAATCGTCTATAGTGTGTCATTTCTTAAAAGTTTGATTTCTTGATCTTACGGAAATCTTATACACCTAAAAATATATGCATAACAACAAAAATACATTAAAAATTATAATATATTAGACATACTGGAATGTAATATTTAAAAAAATAAAAAATAATAAATGTTATGCAGAGCTGAAGTTAAGGTCCTCAGATCTGCTGATTTCTTTGTGTTATATTGTTTTTTCCGGCTATAGAAGTAATATTCACAGGTTTCGATAAGCAACTACCTTAAAAATACAACTATTCAAATTAGTTTTCGAGTGAGATTTAAAAAAAATAATAATAAAATTTTATGCGGAGATGAAGTTGATACTTCTGTCTTCTGACTGCTGACTAGTTTGTGTTATATTGGTTTTGTAGGCTATAGACGTAGTATATACTGATTTCGATAATCAATACTCTTAATATTACAACTATTCAAATTAGAAGCTCTTTTTGGATTCCGTCCAGTAATACATTTTACTACTTTCTATCAACTTATTCCTTTCTCAAAATATACAATCTTGCATATATTTATTAAAATTCAGCTTTGTCCTTATAGAACTGCACTAAAGGGCAACTGAAAATATGAAAATAATCAAATCATGGAAATTTAGATGACACGTTACGCAAATAATCAGAAATAATAAAAACTTCAAAATATTCTTATTATTTAGAGAGTAACCTTTAATTTAGTTACAACTCGAAAAACTTTTTTACCTTACAAATAACTTTTCTCATAAGATAACATCACTCTGCACTGTGAAAAAAAAAAACATTTTTTGATCTCCTGGGATTGTTATGAAAATGTAATATAAACACTTTCGAGTTACCCATGGCTAAGGAAAGCCTACCTTTAGCTTCAGAATATTCAAAAACAAATAGATTTCAGAGATTAAGATAAACATTACTGAAATCACAGTTTCTTTTGTTGCCCATAACTTTCGGAAACATTACAAAGTCGTTTTTGCAGCGTCTCAATTAGTTTTCTCAAATAAATTTCAGCACGAAATATCGATTTTTTGGATATTATCAATTTTTAAGTAAAAAATTTTCAACTGCAAAACTCATACGTAGAAGTATAACAAAGTACTGTTCATTTAATGATGTTAATTCAACATGTTTATCTGTTGAGCATGATTCACGAGCATGTAAATGTTTACTTGAGAACTGATAGCATCCGAAAAACAGATATCTCGTGTTGCTACTAGTAATACTGATTAATGCATTGTAAAACTACTTTGTAACATTTCTAAAATTACAGGCAGCAACCAGCAAGGGAAACATTTGTTCGAGAAATGCGGTTTTGAATCGCGGAAATCTTTGGCTTCGGAGGTGTCTGAAAATTAAGGTAATTAAATTATCTGTTAATTAAATGCTTTTTGGAGTAGTGGTTACCTTGGAATGGGTTATATTATATTTTCGGAATTTTTTTGCTGCAGATCAAGAGACATTTCATAATCAAGATTGAAAGTGCTAAATAAAATGCATTTTTAATTAGAATAATAGAATAATGTCAATGCACCACTTAAATAAATAAAATCCAAAATATTTTTTTTTCTTCGTCGCTATTGATTTAAAGTGTAATGCAATATAAAATTTTAAAGAGCTGAACTTTTAAAAAAGTCTCATTCGTAATTATTTAAAAAGCTTAGATGGCGCATAATACCTTCGTTACTTTATATTGCTACATATATATTCAAGTACGAATTTATTACTTTGAATCCACACTGACAGAGTTAAAATATAAAAATCTTTGTAATAGCTCCGTTTACTGTTGAAGTTTATCTTCAGAATATGTTTACGTGGATCGCCTGCTAGAAAAAATAAATATTTAGTGGAAGAGTCATTATTTAACCGTTTTCAATTCCAGAGTCTAAAGTTAAATTAAGTATATTGCATTAAATACAAATAAATTGGGTATGAAATATTTTCTGCTATATCAGTATTGGGTGTTTCTACGACTTCTGAGAGAAGAACCTATTTATTTACTATCTTCGGTGACTTTTGATGATAATGCGAATGAAATAAAAAATGTGTTCTCACGAACTGCCCTGTTAATGACTTTTCCAATAGTTTTAGAATTGCACTTTTATTAATAGAAAAGTGACAGAGTACAATGCTATGCACACTGCACACCTTTTTATCAGTTTTTTAAGTAATAAAATTCAATGACTTATATATAAATATTATCAACAATGAAATTGTAAAGTGCATTCGTTATCATTTTTTTCTGTTTTTCTACTAAAAAAAATAGGCTTTGAGCTTAAAAGTTTAAAAAATATTGAATTAGTCATTTGAAGCTTTATTATCTTGCTTTTGTTTTTCTGGCGTCAATGTCTTTCTTGTAATGTGCTTTTTCTAATTTTAAAATGCTTATCAGATTTATTATTTAATGTAAGGGTCTTTAAAAAACAAGATAAATGACAAACTAATTGATAAAAAATGGAAATTTTGTGAGTCTTTTTATTATTCAAAATGCCATACGTTATGTATGTATATGTTATCTTTTTTATCAGCTCTGTATCAAAATCTGCATTTATTTTTTCTGTAGGAGAATAGGACATGAACTAATGTTTTCTAAAACTACCTTAACTACTCACCAGATATCTCATTATCCTTTAGTTTTCAATTCGAACTTTACAATGCTCAATATATCTATTAACTACTTCGTTTTCTAAATAAATGTTATATTATAAAGAACAGAGATAAAATGTATACTATATTTAAAACAAATTATAATGCTATATTTATGTCTAAGAGCTTTATTTATTTATTAATTTATTTCATTTTTGCGCTGTGAGAAATATAAAATCCACATGATCATTCCTAAAATATCTCTTAAATGTTTTTACTTACAAAAAATGAGCTGGAATTATATATTTTTGGCTCTGTGTCAGTTTAATATGGGAAGGTGGGATGATAAGAGATGGGAACCCAAAGTAACCATTCTTAATATGTATTATAAAACATGAAAAAAAAATTAAAATATAGTTCTTACCTTCAACATGCTACTACTTATCCAACAAAATGCTATCATGGTTTATAGACAAAACTTTGTCTTTGTTCCTGAAATAAATTTCACTTTGAATTACTCATATTAATAGAAAATTCTTGAACGCTAAAACATTATAGGATAAAATTGGTTAAGATATTAGATATTACTGGTATGTCAGGTTTTGACTCATAAGACGATAATTCATATTCTATTTTGAAAAGTATCACAATTTTTTTCAGATACGTACTCTCAGCATTGTCTCTCATCACCTCTACGATAATTATTGCCTGGAGGTAATTAGATCAAGCCGGCAAGAGCATCATATAGAGGGTACCTCTCTATATCTCTCTGTGTAACGTTTGTGAAGTAATCCCTTATTTCAGCTTAATCTATGTAAATTCATATTTTGCATAAATAATATATACAGAAATGTATATTATTTGTAAAACAAATAAAAATCTCGTGTAAAACAATGAAAACCCAAAAGGAAATTTATTTTCTTACTCTGATGACATATGTTGATAAGGATTTTCTTCCTTTTTAATTGTCTAATCATTAGGCACTGGGATCTTTAAATTCCGGGCAAATAGTGTAACACAGTATTTACATGAATGTCGGATCACAGGTGTCTTATTAGGTGGTATATTACACAGAAAGGTGTACCTCACAGGGATTAATAAAAGATAGAAGATTTTTGTAACGCCAAAAATGGCTTTAAAATAATGTTAATGTTTCATGAAATTTTGGACTTCAATGTGTTTTTGTAACACCTATTTGCTCATTACAAGAGAAAACAATGATATTTTAACCCTTTATCTACTGAAGGTACTTATAAGTACCATTAAAATAACTTGTTATAAAATTAATTGAATACATCGATTAGTACTAATGCAGTTTAGAATGAGTCATAGATACTTTAATTTATCTTGTTCCAAAAGCTTTATCAGTTAAACAAAACAAAAATATTTTTAAAAGGATGATTTCTTTTGCCTTTGCATCTTTTCAGCTTTCTTGGCGTTGGGGAGGGGGGTATTTTTTAATTCAGAAATATTTTTATACAGTCAAGTCTCTATATAACGAAATCCATTGTTCCAGTAAAAAAATCGTTATATAGAGAATGAGTAAAATGTCCTATTTAATGAGTAAATTTCGAACAAAAATTACTTTTGAGGTGTTTAAATAAGAATTTGAAATGTTTAACTATAAATATTAACCTAATATTGTATTTCTGAATTATTTAAACAGTTTCAATAATAATAAAAAAAAGAACATACATTTATTTGAAAGTATAATAAAAATCACATAAGGAAAACTGAAATCTGTAATTTTTCGCTGTTTTGATTTCAAAATTATTACACTCTCGAAAAAATGATCACACTTTAGCAAGGAATGAAAAATTGTATCGGGAACATTTTCCTCCATTTGAATTCTCATTCACCTTAAACTTCAATTACCTCTCTGATCCTGCTCTTATATGTGTAACAATCCAATTGACACTGTTTTAACCCATTAAACGCCAACGCTCCCGTTGCGGGAACAACAATTTGTTATTTTTCCCCTCAACATATTTTTGAATTATTTAAAAAATACATTTTGTGCCGAAAAGTTAATAGTATGGCGTGTAGTATACATATTTTTTCAGAATGATATATATATTTACTATTTTTTGCAGATTTTTTTAAAAAGATAATTTTTGGTTTTTAGACTTCCTCAAGTAAAATTAGTAAAAAAAAAAAAAAGTAAATTCTTTAGTTTTTAGAAGTGCAGTGAATATTTAAAGCCAACAGATCATCTAATAATAAATTCCTAATACGAAGTAAATGTATTCATTTAAAGCAATATTAGAAAGGTTTCTTTCGCATGTTCCCACAACGGGAGCGTTGGCGGCTTGTGGTTACATTCCCGTCCCTTTGTCTGCAAGCGCGCTTCCATAAAGAGAGGAACATTTTATATTGGTTTTTCATGAAAAACAGTGTATGTCAGTTCACTTGAATGTGGATTTGTAATATTATACGGAAAAACAGAACCATTGTGAACAAAAAACCCCTTAAAATTTACCTTTATGATGTTCATCCGCAGAAAAAAAAAATCTTTAAATTACAATTAAAATGCAAGATGCAAAAATAAAAGATTGCGTTTTGCATGGAAGTAAGTTATTACTAAAACATTAAAAAAGAATTTTGGTAATTTCTTGTAACAGTAAATTTGACCATAAATTAAGATATAATACAGTAGTAGTTGGCAGCTACATTTGATATTTAAATCCATGGGTAGATTCATATACAATATAAAAAAAAGAAAAAGAAGGATTACGAAAATTCTAAATTGTTTCATGTTATATTAATTGTACTAACGGTGATACTGTTGTAGATGGATTTTTAAATACATGCAGACCTCTTATTAAAGAGATAATATCTATATATTTTTAAATAATTTGAAAATCGATATTTGGTAATAGTAACATGAAAAGCATTTATTATATTGAAATAAGAGATGTCTCAATTTTCATTTGTAAAACACTACTTTATTTGAAACAGGTAATAAAGAAAATTCAAAACATCATTTAGGAATATATAGAGTTATATATATCAGTTACGTGTCGATGAAAAAAAAAACTATATTCTAATATAAGTATATGCCAGAAATCTAGGTGTAAAACAAATTTATACATATGTGCGTGTAGTGTTTATTACAACATAATGTTATATCTGAGTTATTCCTTTCAAGTTGCATAGACAATGTGTAGGGAAATAATAATATAGAAAGAGTGACGTTATATTTCTAATATTTTGAATATTCGTTAAAAAATTTGAATGAAAGTGATTTATGAATATTAATATTAAATTTTTATTCCATATATTTTTTGTAATTGTTCATATGTTTGTTTATTTGTTTGCATCATTCCTAAAAATGAAGTTTTATTAAATTTTCTTATCGCAATTGCATTATGGCAGGAGAAAATAACGCGCGTTTCTTTGCAGTTCAGAGGAAGGTTCAACCACCATTAGGCGCCAACGCTCCCGCTACGGGAACATGTTATACATTCTAAACGGTTACAGTTATTAAAAAAAATTCAACTGCTTTATCATAGGGGCATCTTATATATATAAAATATATAAATAAATTTTATTTATTTAACGTACTTAATATAGCGGCGCTTAATGGGTTAAGAAGTATTTTGGAAGGTGTGTGGGAGGAGGGCGGGAGATGAATTCGTTGGGCATAAAAAACAAGGAGATTCAAAGTAGAAAAGTAAGTTAAAAAACTCAGCACTGAAGGATAAATCACTAATCAGTGATGGAAAATTGATTCCATGTGATTTAGAAGCTTTTTTAAACAATAAATAAAGAACATTTTATGAAAAAATTCGTTATATGGAGATAGATATTTCGCTATATGGAGACTGTTTTTAATGAGATCATGGGAAAAAGGGACCGTTCCTACTAAAAATTCGTTATATAGAGAAATTCGATGTATGGAGTTTCGTTATAGAGAGACTCGACTGTACTTCTATTGTAAGAATATTATTCATATTCTTAATTCATATATCATCATTCCTAATTCTACAAAATACTAAGAAAAATATTTAAAATAAAAGATTCGAGTAAGGTTATAAATCTTGCACAAAATCCCTATAAATTCAAATTTAATAAATCCTTCTAAATCCTTCAATCATTCTGAAATCCTTCTAAAATTTATTAAATGGTTATGTAAATCTTCTAATGTAGTTTCAAAAATTCACGAAAAATGCTTTAGAAGGTAAAATTTTCATGAATTCATAATTGAGTACATCAAGGGTTAATATCGTATTACCCCGCTTGTCTCTTGTAACACGTAACGTCTCTCACATTCTAGTTAAAAAAAACCTTATATTCAATAAAAATTTCAGTACAAAAATAAATAAAACTTACAATATTAACGTGAAAATAAAATAAATCACAAGCTTACTAAAGGGTGTAAACAGAATGGTGTTATGTTAAAAACTAAATTGTTCACAATCAATTTACGAAATACAATTATAATATCAATTCAAATATTAATTACTACAAAATATATTACGAAAGTATTGAATCTTGTATAACAATTATTAATAACAGTACAAAGACTAAAATACTTTACATGATTTTATGGATCCCATTTGGTAAACGCTGGTGTGTAATAACAAAAGTTGCGAAATTTTACTAAAAGATAAATGTTACTATAGGAAAAAAAATTCCAGATATCATGTCGATATGGAAGCTACAAAAACAGTATAACATAGCGATTGCATTAAAAAAAATAGATCCTGAATAAATATAAACAACGTCTTTTTTAAATCTTTACTTTATCAATAAGAAAATTTAAAATTTAAAAAATTGAATAATTCATAAGGAAATATAAAATACCAGGCATTCTACCATTACAAAAAAATATTTTTTGAAAAATATAAAAATAATTGTCATTAATGTCATTTATTTTATAGAAGCAATTTAACAGTATTTCTTCAATGTTAACGCCTCACCTTTCTCTTTATCACCGCAGCGTAAAGGAAAGATGTTTTTGCTAGGATTGAAATTAATGTTTTTGTCCTTGAGAACAACTACTCCGATGAGCGTTTACGGAATTTTGTCGAAAAACGTGATTCCTGAACTTTGAATAAGGTTTTAAGTTCGAATCGTTTAGAAAATTAGATACTTTATTTAATGAAGGAATATAAAAATATGTAAAATATGCTCAAGTGAATACGGTAAGCAGTACATAAAAAAAATATCTTCAAGCGAGTTAATGTATATAAATGTAAATGATGTAATTATAAAGTGTATTTACAAACGTATTCATTACCCTGTCTTCAAACTTTGAGGGGTGGTACAGCTTACTAAAACGAACATTTGTTGTATAGGGATGCTGGTCGCAATCCACTTATTCAGTCATAAATAGAGGGTATCTCACTGCATGGCGAATCCGAATTTTTAATCCAACAGTAACTGTAAAGATATTTCACCGATATATTCAGAAACTTACTAGATATTACATTGCTAACTAAGCCCAAACCAACAGAGTGGAAAATGTCCAAGTCGGGATCAGAGCTCCGATCCTTGGAATAGCGCTCCAGTACTCTACCATTAAGCTACAAGGACGATACACAGCTCGGCATCTCTCAGTCTGAAATTTCGGATGAGATAAAAGGATTCAATTTAGGAAAGTAAAAGGAGAGTGAGAGTTGGGGTCTGCACGGGCCGGAATTTCTAGGCCCGAACCCGGCCTGAACGAAAGCTATCTTGGTCCGGCCCGGTGTAAAAATAGAAAGTTCGGCCCAAGCCCGGGAAAACATGCCTGGCCCGGCCCGACCCAATTTCCAAAAAAAAAAAAAAAAAAAAAAAAAAAAATCCGTTTTTTCTCGACATACAATTAAGATTATTTTAATAAATACTACATACATATTTATGGAACATTTTACAGTATATTCTAGATTACTATGTGTTCGCAAACAGAAAACACACAATAGTGAACATTAACGATTACTTACAGTGTTTTAATCATCGTCTCCAGAGACATTTCAAAATTCAAATAAGGATTCATTAAAATATCAATGTAATTCAGAATAAAGGATTAAAAACATGATAACTTTTGAAGCTGTATAATAAAAAGTAGATTTGTGAAAATATTTCTCTCGTTTTTAAGGCTTTTCTCAAACCAAATGAGCTACATTTCGATACATTTATGAATTCATTTCTTTTCGGAAACGCGTAAGATTGGCAGGTATTCTTTTTCAGTAAATGCCATTTTTTTTCATAGATAAAAGCAATATATCTTTCTGAAAATACTCCCAAAGTTAGCGTTTTAAATCGAATTTCCTGAAGCGATAGCACAGGAAAGGAGAAAAAAGTACAGTCACGTGACAAAAATCTCTGTTATCTCTGTAAGTAATTTATCAAATATGGAGAAAGCTATTCATTTCCAAATGCCTTCAATAGTCAGGCCTGTCAATTTTATGCCTTTATAGTTAAAAGTAAGTCATAAAATGTGTCTCAAAGTTTCGCATTCTTGAGCAGTGAACATGAGAACCACCTTAAGGTATATTTCCAAAGATACTCTTAACAGAAGTTCATTATCACTTTTAATACTTTTACAAAACATAATGCCTGTCCTACACATCCTGAAATCGATTAAGACCAGTTCCGTCCCGGCGCGAGTCTGCTTAAAAAAAATTAGACCCTGAATCAGACATCTTGTAACTGTACGATGCCGATCTCTACGATCGGCATGCTACATTTCTATATTGATGTTGTTAAATTCGCAGCGGCTCGTAGCGCACATTTATACTTCTCGAGAAAATCCTATTAATTGAAAATGGCTCGTATTTTATCAGCTTCGCTTGAATTCTTATATCGGGCCGATAGGCCTGATTAATTCTTTTATCGACCCGGCCCGGCCCTGCCCGCTGGAAAATTCGCCTTCATTCCGCTGGCCCGGCCCGGGCCCGTGCAGACATCTAAGTGAGCGATACCAAAAGCTGAGTAAGCTTGGATGGCAGAGCATTGTAGTGCTATTAGAAGGATCCGGTTTCGATTCTGGACTTGGACATTTTTCACTCTCTTGGTTTACGCTTAGTTAGCAATCTGAAAATTTTCACGTATTTAATATTTAGTACCTTTGGGCGTAATTTCACTGCTGGAAATTGAAAAATTAATTAAAATTAAACTTATTTTATTTTGAGTGAAATGCGATATATATTACAGGAATTCCACTATAATTAGGTCAGTGATCTAAATGTACCCTAAGTTAAATTCCAAATTACGAAGTCTCTAGGACAGCGTTGTTTGGGTGCAGATTGTAGGCATTTATAACAATACTTGTGATGTTATCACATTTAAAAGAAAGTAAAATAATTCTGTTGACAATATTGGTAAAATATGTTCATTATTGCTAAAACTATTAAGAAATACTCGGACTCGACTTGCAGCGAGTCTAGTGTTGCCATGCCCGCAGTCACAAAAAGCGGGACACTGAGTCATGAAAAGCGGGATATTGGATTCTTAATTGCGACATAAAAATACATTAAATCCTATGAAAACGAAACCTGCCTATAACGGATTACTATTTAAGTCGTAAAAATATAGGATTCTGACAGAAAGAGTACCATATAAACTTTTAGACTTTTTAAAATTTGTAAAGAAATAATGGTTCATCAGATGTGAGTTCTTTGTCGAACCAAACGAATGAGTGCTGTTTTCATATTATTTCTTGTTATCTATGTTCAATACAGTAGCATATCACGAAAATTGCATTTAAAAATCAAAATAAATTCATGTAATTGAAAATTCTCACTTCCGTCATTGGAAAAAAATATAAAAAAAGGAATACAGATTTAAGTTAAAGTGAGTGGGAAATAATAGTCTAGATTTTGGTAAATTAAAACGTTTTATAAAAATGTACCTCATTTAGATATTAAATTAAAATAATACAAAGAAAAATAACCGATATTATTTAACTGCTAATGAATTTCCTTAAATTTATTTTTATCACTAGTTTTAGGTTTAGACTGAAGATTACTTTTTAAGTAGAGATTGCACAAAAAACCCCATTTTTTAAAACTTTCCATGTATATTTTTTAATATATATCGATTATTGCACTAGATTATTTATTTAAATCATTCTTTAAATAAATTGATCTTTTCTAAATTATACTAATATATTTTAGCAATGCTATACTAATTGGAAAAAATCTAGTAACCAAAACCAAATTTTTTGCCACCAATAAACATAATTACCAACCTTCCTTCCTCTCGCACTGTTGTCAGTTTCTTTCATATATATATATATATATATATATACATATTTTATTTCAAAATTAATGAAAAATTACCGCATGAATGGCGCTACAGCAGCACATATCAAATGCAATAAAACATACTTCACCATTTCAAAATGCCAAAACACCATAACTCCAAAAGGAAGATGTATATCTGAAAAATTTTTTTAACTATAAAATACTTAAAAAACAAGAAAGACGGGTAAAAAACAAAAACAGTCTGTTCTTCTTCAGTGGGAAGACAGACAAAAAACTGACTCCACCCCCACTTTTAAAATTTGCAGGTTTCTGAACACATGTCCATCCCGCATTCAATACTGAAAAACTATTGTCATTTTATTATTCAAATTTCATAAAAAACTAAAATAACCCAAATTAAAACAAAAAAGCATAATGTTAACAATACAAAAATTATCATACAAAAACAAAAAAGCTTTAATAAAAAGTCTTTTAGAAAAATACTTAAAAAATTGCCATTAAAATATAAACAAAAGAAATTAACTGAATGCATGAATGCAGAAGAAACGTGCGCCCCCCCCCCCCAAACCTTCAAAATAAAATTTCTCAAAACATGAAAAACAGTAATATCTCTATAATGTTCCTCACCCGTCAACAATAAACAAATAATTTTTCTTCCAAAGCCATTGTCAAATACTAGAGTTCCAAGTCTGCAACTTTCCTTCGTTTCAATTCATCAATAAACACCCGTTCTTTTAGCAAGACTTTAGGATGCATACGTCATATAGAAAGTTCTGGAAGGATGCCATCACATGTTCATGCCGCCATTCCACATCGTTGCCATTCACTTTTTAAAACTGTCTTTAAATAATATTTCAAAAGCTTCATATGGTAGTTATTATTATAAAATAAATTAGCCAATAACTTAAAAATCTGTTTATAAAAATTATTATCTCTGCCACAAATTTTATTGAAACGTATTAAATGATTAATTATAATATTTATGTAAATTTTTTTATGTAAATTAGAAAACCAATGTGGCATGCTTCTAGTAAAAAAATTAAAACTATTTCTCTTATCATACAAATCCAAAATCAATTTATTATCAATAATTTCAAATAAAATATCCAAAAATTCTGCATTATAATCATCACGGTTCGCTCTATTCAACTTTAAACAATTTGGATATATAATATCATATTCATTAGAAAAATCAAAATATCATCAATATACCTAAAGACCTTTAAAGACATATTATATTTTATAGTATACTTAAATTCATAATAAAACAAAAATAAATTTGCTGCTGTACTAGAATAGTTTGTCCCATCCCTATACCACAAATCTGATTAAAGGTATTATTGTTAATAGTCACATAATTATTATAAAAACAGAAATGACATAAACTTAAAAATAAATCTCTATTAATATTTAATTCATCATTTATACTAAAAACAT
Organism: Maratus speciosus; assembly: GCA_963932465.1. Taxonomy (NCBI): domain Eukaryota; kingdom Metazoa; phylum Arthropoda; class Arachnida; order Araneae; family Salticidae; genus Maratus; species Maratus speciosus. The sequence goes on from OZ010788.1 coordinate 438,296,937, forward strand.
TCATACTAAAAATATTCATTAAAACATCATAAAGAGAATCAATAGGTATATTGGTGAACAGATTTTCAAAGTCGAATACCTGCATTTTCAGAGGAGTCAAAGGCAATTTGTCCAGAATTTCAACACTATTATCAATTGACCAGAAATAACTATACTTCTTAAATTTATACTTTAAAAAATCATATATATTTTTTAATAAATTCTGTAAACCAATATTAAAATTTTTATTAAGGCTTTTAGAAGTACTACAAATAAATCTAAACTTAATCGGATCTTTATGAAATTTAGGCGTTAAGAAAATAAATGGCAAACAGTGATGATTAGAAACATCAAAATTATAAGAAAACATACTTTTAACTTACTTTTTATATGCAAAATTTTTTTTAACAACAGGATTTCTCTCAATATTAACTTTTGAATAAAAATTTTCATTACCTAATTCACCCTCTATTTTATCAATATAAAACTTCTTGCATATTATTGCATAATTGTTAGCTGCTTTGTCCACAGGGACTATAAAAAAATTATTCTGTAAACTTTCAATAAATTTTACATCTTCATCTTTAAAACTTTGATATTCATACTTATCAGAATTTAAATAACCTTTTAAAAAATTATTGAAATGCCCCAAAATTTGAGACTTCCATTCAAAAAATGCCTCCAAAGGCATACTAAATTTATAACTATATTTCTTTATAAAATTATTGACATTATCCTTAAAAATCTTTAGTACTTTATTGCTGCTAATTTTACTATTAATTCTAAATTTTGTAATAACTACCCTATAAAGTTTTTGAAATATTATTTAAAGACAGTTTTAAAAAGTGAATGGCAACGATGTGGAATGGCGGCATGAACATGTGATGGCATCCTTCCAGAACTTTCTATATGACGTATGCATCCTAAAGTCTTGCTAAAAGAACGGGTGTTTATTGATGAATTGAAACGAAGGAAAGTTGCAGACTTGGAACTCTAGTATTTGACAATGGCTTTGGAAGAAAAATTATTTGTTTATTGTTGACGGGTGAGGAACATTATACAGGTATTACTGTTTTTCATGTTTTGAGAAATTTTATTTTGCAGGTTTGGGGGGCGCACGTTTCTTCTGCATTCATGCATGTCAAGTTATATTCTTTTGTTTATATTTTAATGGCAATTTTATAAGTATTTTTCTAAAAGACTTTTTATTAAGGGTTTTTTGCTTTTGTATGATATTTTTTGTATTGTTAATATTATGCTTTTTTGTTTTAATTTGGGTTATTTTAGATTTTTATGGAATTTGGATAATAAAATGACAATAGTTTTTCAGTATTAAATGCGGGATGGACGCGTGTTCAGAAACCTGCAAATTTTAAAAGTGGGGGTAGAGTCAGTTTTTTGTCTGTCCTCCCACTGAAGAAGAACAGACTGTTTTTGTTTTTTACCTGTCTTTCTTGTTTTTTAAGTATTTTATAGTTAAAAATTTTTGCAGATATACACCTTCCTTTTGGAGTTATGGTGTTTTGGCATTTTGAAATGGTGAAGTATATATATATATTAATTGTAGATTTTGAAAAAGCATGAGAGTTTTTCTTATGACTTTATTGAAAAGTAATAACTATGATTGTATTATAGTATATCTTGAATACTGACTCAAATGTTCAATTCAGTTAAAAAAATTTATTTAGAAAAGAAATAAAGTTTCACAACGAACTTTGAACAAAGCTTGAATAAATAAAATAGGCCACATTTTGCAATATAATTGTTCTTTACTAGCATCATATTATTTTTTTTTCAAGGATATTATTTTGAAAGAAATTTCATAGACAAAACTTTAACCTGTGTTCTTAAAGTTTCAGCTACACGGCATTTTACCTTAAGTAAGAATTTTACAATATATATATATATATATATATATATATATATCTGAGGTGTTTTTTTAAATTCTACATTTTTTTTTTTTTTTTTTTTTTTTTTTTTTTTTTTTGCTTCTTAGTTTCTTGTATCTGTTTCTGTATATATGTATATTTTGTTGTTGTTGTTAATTCAAAGTACCACTTACCTATAATTTTCATTGATTTATAATCATTAAGTAACGGGTCCGTTCCAAAGAAAGTATCGTTATAGACAATTCGGTGACTGCGTAAATCATCACACCATCGAATTCACGGCTGAAATCTTAGTATTGGTTAAAACTCAAGTAGCATATTAAAATGCGACTGGTTTTCCAAGTCATATCTTGGGGAAATCACTTGCAGATCCAATTGTACTGATTGATTACTTGATTTAACACTGTGTTTTCCTGCTCCGACACTTCCACGTCTTCATACCTTTAGGTACAGGAGAATACAATTGTAAAGCTACCAATGAAGCACTAACATAGCGTCTGCGAGGTGGTTTCTACGAAGATATGACTTGGAAGATCACTTGCATTTTAATATGTTAATCAAATTTTAACTAATCCTAAAATTTTAGCATTAAAATCCATGAGGTGATGGTTTGGGCATCCGCCGTCTGGTCCATTAGACAATTCAATTTTGGTGCTTCCAATCGCCATTTAAATTATTTTAGCCGCCAGTGGTGACGTAGCAACTGCATTTGTCGAGCCCTGTATACGAGAATAGTATACTTTAAATATATAATGAATTTCAACTCTAGAAATTTGGTTATATGCAATAACAAGAAATAATATATATATGCGTGGTATAGAATATGTAATCAAAGGATGAAAAAAATGCTATTTAATATTTATAAATAAATAAAGTTTTTCAGAAAATGTGAAATCCTTGTTAAGCTAAATAAAAGCGAGTACAAGCGCAACGATACATGCAGTGTTTTCAGATGATTCTGTTTATCTATGTTACATCCAATCTTACGTCGTGGAAATTTATTCAAAAACAAAAATATATCTCTGTAGTTTAATATGCTATTTTCCGTCAAACATCATTCCATCTCCTGAAGATAAAGATCAAAGAAAAGTTATATATTTTATTTTAAGAAAGTGATAAGACAACGTTTGGTAAATTGAAAACTTTGTTAAGTTTAAAACAATCTGAAAAATAGTTTTATTAACAAAATAAATGGAAAGAAGGAGAAGATAAAGAACCGAATTTTCTTCAGTTGTAAAAAGAAATATTGAAAGTTAATTTTAATACTACATTTAGGTTTAAACTCAAGATTATTTACAATTCAACTAGCGGTTACAGTAAAATGAACTTAAAAAATGAATCGTACAATGCATATTAAAATTTTTAAACAATGTTTTAATAGATATTGTATGCCAGCTTTATTTTTCAATAAAATAATGTAAGCGTAACTATTTCTGAACTTTGCGGAGACAGACAAAGATTTGGTTTGGAGGAGGGAGCTGCGTTCATTGAAATCAGCGGACTTTTCTGGAATCAGTCGAATCTTTTTTGTTAATATTTAGTAGTTTACCCACAAGCAGAGACGCAGGGCCGAAACTAGCCTTTTTTGAACCAGGGTCAAAGGTTTGGATTTTGGTTCCCCCCACCCCCACCCCTACTTCGCGAAGTAAATTTACAAATAGAATTTTACTAAGTTTGTAATTGCCAACTCATTTTAAAATTTAAAATGTGTAATAATAAAATACGTAAAGCTCTGGAAAGTAAAGAAAAAAATACAGTGGATTCTCGATAAGTCGAATTCGAAGGGACCGGCGAAAATATCCGCGATATCGTAAGTTCGACTTATCGAAAATCCTTAAATACATACAGAAAAAATATAAAAACTAATTCATTCTTATAGATAGGAATTGAAATTATACTGTAATAACGGAGTCTGGCAAAATGAGCACTAAAGAAAAATACAATTTAATAGTACATAATATAAGGTACTTACAAACTCAAATTTTGTGAAAAAAACTTGTTTATGATGACTGCTTGAAGGAAGTTTTTTGTCTTTCACTGGTTAGAAAGTCGCTCACATCTTGTAAACAAAGGAAAAGAAAATCGTCCACACCATCTCTACTTTCGAGATATTGCTGAGGTGTCGTCATTGCCGCATGTGCTTCTTTATTATTTTGTGGTGAAACGCAATTTACTTCCTCGTCATCTTCTTCAGATTCAGGATCGTTCTCCTTATTTTTTATTGCATCAACTATATCTGAATCACTGAGTTCTCCGCAAACTGCAACATTTTCGTCAATATTCAAAAACCAGTATCGTCATCTTCAGAAATAACTTGATCTTGTTGACTTTCATTCACAACACATAAGTCCGCATTGCTTGCGAAGAAACCACATCTACTGGAGCAATTTTTGATAGTAATTTCTTTCACATCGTTGTTCCAGGCACTCGAAATTAGTCTAATTGCTTCTAACACATCACACTTTTGATTTATACCATTTTCGTCATCCTCGATTGCCTTCCGCACTAGACGTTTTCTGTAGGAATGCTTTAAACATTTAATTATTCCCTGGTCTGCTGGTTGTAGCTTAGATGCTGTGTTAGAAAGGAGAAATTGTAACTTGATAAATTTCAAGTTCAAAAGTTGCCTGTGAGCAGTACACTGATCAACGAAGATCAACACTTTACGCTTTTTTGCATGAAACACTACATCCAAATTTCTGATGTATTCCTCGAACAATATTAGCGTCATCCAAGTTTTGTGATTAGATCTGTACTGTACGGGAAGTGACTTTTTATGTTTGAAACAGCGAGGAATTTTATATTTACCGATGACCAGTAAAGGTAATTTTTCTGTTCCAGAAGCATTTCCTCCGACAAGGACAGTTAAACGTTCTTTACTTAGATTTCCACCGGAACATGATTTCCCCTTAAACATCATCGTCTTGTTAGGAAAACATTTGTAAAAAAGTCCCATTTCATCCATATTGAAAACGTCGTCCGCGCTATAACTTGCAAGACGTTTAGGTAATGAAACTGTCTTCCATTCATCACACAGTGCATCGGACACATCTTTTTCTTCACCGTGTAATGTCCGAAACACGATGTTGTGTCTGGCTTTAAACTTTTCAAGCCACCCCGTGCTTGCAGTGAAGCCTTCCACATTCAATAATTTTGCGAAATCCAAAGCTTTCTCTCGTACATCGTACCACTTATAGGAATTACACTCTTCTGTGTCCTGTAATATGTAAACCATTTTACGAGAGCTGTTTCGATATCTGGGAAGGCACACGTCTTCATCCTTTTGCACTTTGGGTTCACACTTGACTTATGTCTTTTGAAAATGCTTTCCTTATCTTTCAGTATAGTAGATAGCGTGTTGGGAGGGATACCATATTTCAGGGCTATATCTTTTCTTTAAATTAGATTGTCTTCAATATCTTTTATCAAATTTACTTTTTGTTCTAAAGTAAGAATGTGTAATTTCCACTTCGACATTTTGAAAGACCCAATAGAAAACGTATCACGATGTGAAAGCAATAAACACTAAAATGACAAGACTCAACATTAAAGTAATGAACTTCAATGAAATCTCAATAGAATCGAAAAAAAAAAATCCTTGCATAAAAGCGTGGGAAATTTGACCAATTAGAATTCACTTAGCCACCTGCTCTGCTTCCAAAGAATAGATGTTGAGAAAAGGGAATGCATAAAAGAGAAATGAATGGGGTGAAGAGTGGGGGGATGGGACGATTTCAGCTGAAATTCCAAACTCGCAGAGGCTCCACACTGTCTGATGTAGGAAGTAAAAATAGCGCCTTTCAAAGCCGGCGAAGAAGTGCAGAAAAGTTTTAACTAACAGAAAGTGCCAGTATTTTTGAGCTGAGGCTGAAAAATTAAGGAATTGGTCGAATTACTGTTTTCTCTCAATCGGGAAAAAAAATCGACTTAAAAGATGTAGACTTCGACAGAACGAGAAAGTTTAATATTGAATTGTAATAAAGGAGCCGGGACTTCGTGTAAACATCGACTTAAACGAATATTCGACTTATCTGACTTCGACTTATCGAGAATTCACTGTAGTTAGAAAATAGTAATTATATCATTCTGTTGCCATTTTCCAATAACTACTGAAAAAAGTAATTAAAATACGTGTTATTTTGAAAAATGATTAATGAATGATTTATGATAAAGCATCGAGTTATTATAAATTATATTTAATATAATTATCTATATTACAAATAAATGAAGGCATATGAAGCATTAGATAGCCTTTTTTTTTCTCGAGTTTCTTGAGTGACGACACCTGTTTTTTTTTTTGGATTTGTGTATTTTTCAGCGATAGTGACGTCCTATGAATACTTTACTGCAAATGTTGTTTAAAACTGGATCGTAAATGTGGAATTCTTCAGCTGATGCGAGTGACGTCATTTTATGTAAAACAAAAGCGTTTGTTTTAAATCTTAAAACTAAAATATGTTTTGTATTATCTATATTTATATACATATATATATATTTTATCGGGGGTGACACTAAATTCTGAAAAAGCAGAATTCCTGTTTTCTAGTATTTTATACATACACACACACACACACACACATATATATATATATATGTTTCCTTAAGGGCCATGTGCACCAGTATTCGGAAAATCGAGAAGTATCACTGCAGATTTTTTTTCCTTTGCATTATAAAGCAGGAAGTTAAATTTGGTAGGTTGTTATCAAAGTAATGTTTCCCCTTTTTCTATACAGAAGAAAGAATTTTTTGACGTTCATAAAATATATGATAGTTATTTCTCAATTTTCTGTATAAACTCTCAATAGGAAACTGCTTTAAAATGTCAATCAATTAATAATATCATAAATTATTCAGGAAATTTTAGATTTGCGCTATTTTATGAGGCTTATACATTAAAATATTTAAAAGAATAATGACCTTAATAAGGAAAAATGTTATTCATTAGTCTTATTCATTTCGACTGTTATATATGCAATACAGTTTGTAAAATTGTGACATCGGAATATAAAAAATTTAGATATTTTTACGCATCAAAAAGCATCATAATATACACAAAATATTTATAAAAAATATATATTTACATTTCTGTTTTGATTTTTATAATGACAAATATTTTGATTTCGCATGTGTATTAATGATATTTCAATGGATGTTTTCGCTTATAAAAACAATTCTCTCAGCTTCACAAATTATTCCTATGAAAACAAATTTAATCTATAAAAATACAAATAAACAAAAATAACTGAGGATTTTGCAAAATAAAATTCATTAATGCTTCAGAAATCAGTTACATTTGGTATATATTTTTTAAATAGAAACAATCCATCTAATTTGCTATAATGAATAAAATTCTAACCATCACAAGCCCATGACTCCACTATTCAAAGTAAACAAATAAATATGCAATACATTTCTCTCGAAATTATCAAAGAAGGGAGAAACAAGGGTATTTCTTCGATTTACAAACTAAAAATATACCAAGAAGAAAGTTTCAGTAAAATATATTAATCAAAGAAATTTTGTTGAATAAAAACGCCCTAGTTGCGAAAACGAAATTATCAACAAAGTTTAATACGCAGAAGCTGCAAATTGCGAATTTTTCTGCAAACATAAATGATGCATGGAAGCTAATGTTACTGAGAAAGTATAACATAGATTTATTTCTCAGTCAGCTACTACTACAAAAAAAAAAAAAAAAAAAAAAAAAAAAAAAAGTGTTCAAACTGAATAAAAATGCGCGTTGTTACCATATGGTTCCAGTTTCCGTTAGCAGCGTTAATTGAAGTTTCATATTCATCGAACTACAATCAAATGATTTTTATTGTTATCAAAAGAGTACCTTAATTAAAACAATTGTTTTCAACATACCGGGTGTCCCAAAAAGGACTGACTGATTGTAAAATTCAATAACTTCCAAACGGTGACAGATATTAAAAAAATTCTTGCAGGAGGGTTATGCATAAACTCAAAAGTTTTATCACAGTGATTTTCGATTTTAGTTCGAATTACAAACAATAGATAGCGCTGCGATCAATAGAGGCTAAATTCAGGCTCGATTTTTGGTACTTCGTGGCCCGGATAATACATTTCCATCTCCTTTTTCTGCATGGAACAACAGAAAGGACCAAAAATCGAGCCTGTATTTAGCGACTATTGCTTACAGCGCCATCTATTGTTTGTAATTCGAACTAAAATAGAAAATCACTGTAATAAAACTTTTGACTTTATGCATAACCCTCCTGTAAGAATTTTTTTAATATCTGTCACCGTTTGGAAGTTATTGAATTTTAAAATCAGTCAGTCCTTTTTGGGACACCCGGTAGTTGAAAAATGTTTATGACTTCAATTTGTCTGTCTGTCGTCTGCTGTCCGTCTGCCACCTGTCTATCCGTGCTCTAATTCGCGTAAATGTAGTCGGATCACCATGAAATTGATATATGTTATTGATATCCACTATGACATGTTCGGTATTGAAAAATGAAGCTTCTAGCAGTTACAGTTCCTTTACAGGGATATTCAAAAGAATTCCGTTACGTTACGGCCTATGAGGAAAAATCCTTTGTGGTGACTTTTAATAATATTTCAGAATTTCAACTCTTTGAAAGTTACATATGTATCTGAAGTACACTACAAGATGCCTACTATGCGGTATGGTATGGATAGCATTCATACTACATTTACAAGAACACTCAAAAGAATTCCATTATATTTCAGTCTACGGGGGAAAAGCGTTCTCGGTGTGTTTTTAAACTGTTACACTATTTCAAACATATTGCAATTGATATATATATATCTGAGGTGCACTGTAAGATATTTACCTTAAAAGATGATGTGCAACCATTCATCATTAAAAGTACAAAATAATTCAGGTGCAATCAGGTAAGATTTTCAGGTAAATAAAAGCTAAATAATAATTCAAGTAATATTTTCGTACAAAATAATTCAGGTACAATACTCTCTATGAACAATAATTGATGGAAATGCGTTTTCTTTTGTGGTACGCCTTTTTAAATTAAACTTTAAAAAAAATCTTTCTTAGTATGTATAAATTCTACACATCACATATAGGGCTGCATAAAACATCTGGGGTACATCTACGTTTATTTATTGCTAATTGCTGAAGGGAATTTTCAACAGTGAAATGCGTTTTCTAATTGAACTGAATTTTAGCATGCTATGTATTATATGATAAATCTATAGTTCATATACAGGGGCTGTGCAAAAAATACAGATTTTTTTTTTTACTTTGTACTTTTGATGGGAATTGATGGAATTGTGTTTTCAAATGTAATATACCTTTTACAAACTGTTTATTTAGGCATTTTTTTCACCTTATTAAACTGTGAGGTTTTATTATAGAATTCTAAATTTGTTGGAAAGTGTTAAATCTTCTATGCTTAATGCATGATTTTACGTTCTACTTTTATTAATATAAATGATGATTTTTGCTTAAAAATACTGTACAGTATTGAATGAAATATCTGAATCTTTATATAGACATTCAGAGTTTAAAATACTTATCAGATTTAACACCCTCTTTATTTAAGAAAATAAAGTTGTAGTTTAAAAATCAAAATTTGAAAATCTGATGTGTGGATATACAGGGCGGTCATACAATCCACATAAAATTTAAATATTTACAAGACAAGAACAAATATGGAAGGTTAGTGTGATTTTCACTAAAATAATTGTCGTGCTGCTGGATGTTTCTAAAACAGCAAAGAAGTTTCAGCTTAAACATTCACTGTTGAGAGATCTAATGTCAAACCATATCCCAGATATACGTAAATTAGGATGAATATCAAAGAATTTACTAGTCTGTAAAGTCTTTATTTCATTTAAGAGCTCTTAGAATTCTTAAATCTTCAAAATTTGCAAAAATAATTTTTTTATATGCTAAACTTATGTCTTTTCTGAACATTTTGATATAATGGTTTCCATGAAATTCCCATTAAAACAGAACTTATGGTTTTTAGAACTATACCCACTCAGAGATAAAACGGCGCTTCCGAAACTTCGAAGTTTTTTTTCTAAAAATGATGTATTTGGACATAATGCGCAGGATATCTCAAAAACTTCTTCATATTTTTTAGGAAATTTTCAAAAGATATACTTTATGTAAGTCTGCATAAACTGAACCATTTTTTTTAATTGTTAAAAAAAAATATTTCTTTAGGTAGTCAAACTGTTAAAAATTTCAGAATTTTGTATTAACTAAATACAAGTTAGTATTGAAAATATAAAAACTATTGAAATACAAATTAATTTATTTTTCAGGGTAATAAATACAATCTGAAGTATACTTAAGCTCCAGAACTTTTATTTTAAATGCAACGTTTATTTTGTAATCCTGCGCATAAGCTGTCATGCCCATTTTCTGCTCGAGAAATGTTTGACATTTTGACGTCCCCTATAATTATTAATTCTTGATCTTGTATTTTTTTAAATGTATAAAATGAAAGAACATACTCATACCTTTCATCCTACTAAAAATTGTGTTTGAAAATCATATACATTTTATGATAATAATTTTTATTTTTAAATAGTCATTTTTGTTCTTCATTTTTTTAAGCGTTCTGAGACCCTTAATGAATAATTTGATATGTTGGGTAAATTACTGAGCAATAAGTAGATATTATAAATAAGCAATGTTTGGAGGTCTGCATTCTTGATTGTGCCGAACGTAAAGTTTCGGAATACAAAGGCAACATAATGGTGCTTAAAGAATGGACTCTGACACTTGGCATGGAAGACCACTTGGAAGCTCCGGACAGGAGTGCGAGGGCTATTTTCTTTAGCGCAGGGCTATTTTCTTGCATTTTATTGTATTTAGAGCTATTTTCTTGTAAAAATGTAACGCTCTTGCGTCGTGAACTGACGTACAGTCAGACAAAATATAAAATAAAGAGAGCAACCCATACATTTTAATTAAAAAATTTCAATATGAACATCCAATTTTGGATTTTGTTTTATTCCACTCAAGGGTACCGAACGGAAAGCCATTCGATCAAGAAGTTTAGGATTTACAAATGTTTAGCATTTGAAACTTCTAATTTTAAATTACTTTTTATAGTTCTAAAACGAATTTCAATATGTTTAATTTTCTTAAACATAACTAAAAGAAATATCTGGCGGAATGAATTGAAAGTTAGATTTATATTTGAAGGTTTCAGAGTCGATTTCTGTTAAACATTTTACAGGTTGCAACACATATTTTTCGAATATTAATTAAACACATATAAAAAATATGAAACAATTTTTTGAAAAAAAAATATGTGTTGAAATCTATGGAAATTTCGTCGGAAATCGATTTCTAGGAGCTTCAAATATGTGAATCCAAAATTACAGCTCACTCCACTACGTAAATTTTGAGTTATGTTTAAAAAACTATCCGCATTGCAATACATTTTGCAACGGCTACAAATGAATTTAACGTTAGAAATTACAAAGTTTAACCCATTTGTGCCTGAATTTTTGTTTTCTCAAATTTTTTGGTAAAATCACTTTAAAATGTTTCAAAATGAACTGGAAAAATACTAAAAAAAATTAAGGTTAATTTCTTTTTTGTATTTATTTGATAAAATGTAAAAGAACTAAATATGAGTCTTTCTAGCAGAATAATATGCATAATTATATATATTGCCTATATTTATATTTAAAATGTTTTTAAATTGTATATTATGTACTATAATTAGTATTTTAATGAACTACAAAAAAAAAATACATTTATTTCTTTGCAGAGACTAATAACGTTATAACTATTATTAATAATAAAATAAGAATAATCGTATTGCAGACTTAATAACAATTTATTTCATAAATATCTTCGAAAGGAGATTGCATAAATAACTGTCTCCTAAATTTCTAATAAAAATATGTGTCCATTTGTGCCTAGAACCCTACATTTTGTACATTACAAAAATGCATAAAAAATAGGCTTGAACATTTAATTTCGCAATTTAAAAAAATAAGTATTTCAAAAAAGTCCACAAGCTAAGATTATAACTTGCGATTTTGGGTCCATGATAGAAAAAATACAAATAAACTTACTTTTTACATTTCGCCCTCTTGAAAAATTAAGAATCTATAAACACCGAAAAAAGCCTTAATTTAAGCAAATAAATATCCACCTTGTGCTGTCATCTCTCGGTTATAGATAAAGGCATTTATAAATAATGATTTCATGCAATTTTCATGTTATAAAGAAGAAGAAATTATACAAATGCATTAAAAATTGAAACGTCCCAAAAATGGGACGCTAAAAATTGGGTTAAACTTTTGTAACTGCTAAATTGTTTTACCGAATGACTTCCAATTCGTATTACAAAGTAAAATCAATTTAAAAATTCAAGTATGCTGTCAAAATTGAGTGTTTGTAATTCTCAAAGTTTCAATAAAACTTTGAGAATTTGATTTATTTTCTCTATGTCAGCCCTCTAAGCCTTTTATTCAAACAAAAATTAAAAGAAGATATAGTTTCCAATCGAATAGCTGTAATCGTCATTTTTTCCAGCGTTAATTTTCTAATTTAAAAAAAAAAGTAATTTTATTCATATTCAAGGCTGGAGTAGCACAGTTGAAGTTTATTCCAACAGAGTGAAAAACGTCCAGACCAGGAATCGAACCTGGGTACTTGGCGTGCCGTGCCAGTGCTTTAGCTGTTAAGCTATCCGGATGATACCTGGCTGACACAAGTTATTCCTCTTTTCCGACTGTAATATTCGATTATTTACTTATTGGGGGATTCATTTATGTACTGTACCGATATGGATATACCTAAAATTATCAATATCAAAAATTAATTATCGATTTATTTTATTTTGCAATATTATCAATCATCACGTTCTCATGGTAATTTTTAACAAAAATGTTCTAATCACACTGTTTACAAAAATTGCAACTTCAACTGACCTATGTAAATCTTTATTTATTTGTTATTAATTGCTTTTTAAAACATTTTGGAGATTTAAACGGTATTTTGATAGAATATATTGTTAAAACTATCCATCTTAATTCATTTATATTTGTTTTTTTTTAAATAATGCACAGTGCGAATAAAAAAAGGATATACGTCATATTTCAAAATTAAAAAGAGATATTTCTCAACAAATTTTAAATATGCAGAAAAACTAGTATCTAACGATGCCAATAGGAAGTTGTTCGTACTGAAATATGCATAAAATATAAATGAAATGTTAATCAATAGATAGTAAGTCACAAAAATGCAATATCTGAGTTGTTGCATAAGAATAAGTTGACAGATGATTGTCAGACACATAATAGCACATAGTTGTTTCCTCCTCCTTAAGATACTTCCGTTTCTATGCTGAATTCACAAAATTATTAATGAAATTGAAAGCTGTGTCAAATGCTAGACATTTTCCTAAAGAAAATGCTAGTTATCTGAGTAGTAAAATCATCGAAAATCATTCATCAAAAATATTCAAATTATTAGGCATTATTTTCAAAATCCATTATACTAATTTCAGAATGAAGGGAAAGAAAAGAAGGTAGTAGATTTTCTGGTAGGGTATATATGTACCATTTACAGAATCTTATAGATATATAATATTTTGCATTATTCAGAGGTTGTAATTCATAATGAAATCGCACTACATTAAACAAAAATTATAAATATCAAAGAAATATTTTAAACAAATTATGGAATTGACTTTTTAAAAACTGTTTCTAGAAATACACACTTATTTTTGGAAATTCGATGTTTTAATTTACTTTTCTGACCACCAAAACTTAATCGTTTAATTTTACTCAATAACATTATAATAAGAGTACTTATTGTGTAATTGCAATACGCGAGATTCAATGTCAAATAATATGCGTTCAAGCAGTAATTTTCATAAAAGATAATTACATATGAAGTAACTTGCGATTTCGCAAACATAAAAGATTTTTTTACTAATACAGATGATAAAGAGAAAATTCTGACAAATATTTGTTTCAGGATTTTCATTTCAACTTTTTCACGCATATCTTTGTAGCGTTCTAAATAGTTAGAAAATGAATAAACAAATAAATGAATATGGAAGTATAATTTTAGTACTCTTAAAATTGATTTTATTACATTCAATAGTAATCTGGAATTCGACATGAAAAATTTAATCGTGCGATAATTCCACTTAGATTTGAATCTGTATTTATTACTACAAAGCTTTTCTTTATATTTCATCAAATCATACTTAAGTTGGAGAAGAGCAAAAGTAAATGTTTTTGCTGAAATATGGTGCTGAGTATTTAAAGTAAGAACATAGCCAAGCCACCAATTGTCTAATCATTCTAATTACAGATATATATTGCAGTCATCTTTAAAAATTGAAGTACTGATATGCTCCATTCCTGACTATCCTAGGCTCATTGTATTTAAAATGCATCATTGAATTACAATTGTGATTTTTTTTTGGAATGGGGGGGGGGGGGTAGGGGTCAAGTCTTGTTTCTAGTGATTTTTGTTTCCATCTTAGTGTCTTTCAAAATATTATTTGAATTTTGAAGAAGTTCAAATTGAAAGGTGGACGAGTTCTCCTTCCCTGTTTGAGTCTTTTTTTTTTGTGTGTGTGTGTGCATTTGCGTTAAAATATGTTTTTACATCACTGCAACAACCTTTTGAACGTTTTAATAAACATTGCCCGCATTCTGAAATGCAAATTGATGTGAAGGATTCCTCTTAAAATGACAACGTGACGGAAAGTCTCCCCCAACTTTACACATTTTTTATAGTTTACGAAAAATATGTTTTAAAAAACGCTTTATTGCTTTTCATGGAATTCTTATAATATATTGATGAATGGCTTTAGATATCAATCTGAAACTATATTAAAATTGGATGAAACTGTATGAATTCTTAATCTTGTTCTTTGCAATAATACGATTTTCTTTACCGATTGAGAAAGCCCAATAAAATTTATTTTATTATATGAAAACGAAATTAGATTCGAAATAAATACTTATGCCCTATGATCTTTCTTATAATGTTAAAATATTTTATCTCTTTTTATATTTATGAAGAATAATACATATTTTTAAGGCCAACAAAGATGCCGTAATTATTGTTTTTGCGTTATACTATTTTATGTACTTAAGGCTGCTTTACAAAATTATGAAACTGCTATGTTCCTAGAATAAACAAGATTATTTTCAACGGAGAAATTGCATTTAAACATGTTTATTTTCTCTAGAACTGATTCAATTTCAAAGATTCGAAAAGGCATCAGATGTTGCAGAAGTGAAAAATTTCATTTCGTGATATTTGATGCAAAAGAATGTTACATTAAAGAAGACATTTTGGCTAAATATTTTAGTTTTATAAGAAATATATTCATGAATTCATATACGATATTATGTATTAAGTTTTTCAGCACATTTATATCGACCAAAAAATTTATTTTCTTTTAACTAGTATTAAAGTTACGTTAATTTCTATTGTATTAAAATAAAGATTCTTTTCAAAACCTTGTGTTACATTGTCAAAACATAATCATGGTAAAATGAATTTTATCTAGCGCCATATATGTCATAGGAAATGGTCATTATTAAAGACATTCATAAATCCAAGTCTGAATCAGGATTAGAACCAGTGTTGTCAAATTTGCTACCTTTTCAAAACAACAACAAAAAACTACCAGTCTATCAGAATTTCTGTACAGTAATTTTTTTATTTTATTTAATGACAGTCATTCATTGATTACATAAAACAAATATTGCTGCACAGAATTTCTCGTAGGATGGTAGTTTTTTTTTATAAATATAAAAAAGGACTAAGTTTGCAATACTGATTAGACTTTGACAACGACCGATTTTCAACCAGATTTCTGAGTCCTGCGCTGTAAAAAAAAAACTAGTTGGATGTGCCAATCCCAAAACTTTCTTCTATCTTATACATCTTAATATTTCAAAACCTAGTTACACATGTTAATACGTCAATATTATTAGTTCAATACTATACCAACTTTGATTTTCATCTTAAATTTCTGCTCAAGTCAATTAAACGGACTAAAAACGAGTTAATCTATATCATGATATTTGTTAAAATTATTAATTTTTCCTTATTTTGTTATTATCAGCTGTTTGCGAATAACCGGCTTAGCAGGTAGCGAGTTCCCGCCGCTGCATGAGCCGCCGATGCACAATAGAACTACGAAAAATCAAGAAAAGTATACAAAAATCGCTAGCACAGAGACCCTTTACCGCGCAATATTTCCAAATTCAAGCAGGACCTGTTGGCCAAAGCCAAAAACAAGCACAAAAGTTTTGGTTCAATTGTATGCATAATTTTATACGTTGTTCGATGGTACAATAATGAAAATGGCACAGAGATCGGAATTATAGCGCCCCCTTCTGGCGGAATTTTTTCAAGTTCAGGGAGGACTTGTTTGCCATAGCCAGAGACATGCACAAAAAATTTGGTTCAATTATATGGATAACTTCATGCACTTTTCGATGGTACAATAATGAAAATGGTACAGACATCGCAATTATAGTGCCCCCTACCTGCAGAATTTTTCCAAATTCAGGGAGGACCTTCGTGACATAACCAAAAACAAACACATAAAATTTGGTTCAATTCTATGCATAACTTCATACACTTTTCGACGGTACAATATTCAAAATGGCGCAAAAATGGCACAAAAATCGCTATTACAGCGCCCTCTACGGGCGATTTTTTTACAAATTAAGGGAGGACCTCTTTTCCATAGCCAAGAACTTAAAAAAAAATTTTGATTCAATTCCACGCATAACTTCATACACTTTTCGACGGTATAATATTCAAAATCGCACAAAAATCGCTATTACAGCGCCCCCTAACGGCGATTTTTTTACAAATTCAGGGAGGACCTGCTTGCCATATCCAAAAACTTAAAATAAAAATTTGGTTTAATTCTATGCATAACTTCATACACTTTTGGACGGTACAACATTCAAAATCGCACAAAAATCGCTATTACAGCGCCCCCTACGGTGCATTTTTTCCAAATTCAGGGAGGACCAGCTTGCCATAGCCAAAAACTTAAAATAAAAATTTGGTTCAATTCTATGCATAACTTCATGGACTTTTGGATGGTACAATATTCAAAATCGCACAAAAATCCCATTTACAGCGCCCCCTACCGGCGAATTTTTTCCAAATTCAGGGAGGACCTGCTTGCCATATCCAAAAACTTAAAATAAAAATTTGGTTCAATTCCATGCATAACTCCATACACTTTTGGATGGTACAATATTCAAAATCGCACAAAACTTGCTATATCAGCACCCCCTACCGGCGAATTTTTTCCAAATTCCAGGAGGACCTGCTTGCCATAGCCAAAAATTTAAAATAAAATTTTGGTTTAATTCTATGCATAACTTCATACACTTTTTGATGGTACAATGGCGACAGACAGACGGACAGACGGACACACAGACAGACAGACATTTTCTATAAACATGTTTTTTGGAATCTCTGACCCCTAAAACATGTAAATCCATCGAAAACCGGAAGTCGAAAAAAATTTCGATTACAATACTTTCTTCTATTGAAGATAGAAGAAAGTAAAAATGTCTTAATCTATGAAAGTATAATATAACCACGAACGAAAATATACAATGACTTCTTCAGTGTTATCCAAAATTCGGAAAAGGTTTTTCATCTTTAGGAACCTCAGAAACCAATATATTTCCAATAATTAAGAAGTATTAAAAAAAAATTTTGCTGCCACTGAATTTCGGAAACGTTTCCGCGTACTTTTTATGGTGTGTTAATCAGTTTTCATAACAAAAGAACATATATTTTTAGAATATTATCAACTGCCAATTAAACATTTAAAGAGCGTAACTCATTTTTTAAAAGCAACAGATCTCACATTTCTTTGTGAATGCTAACAAATGATCTTTTTACTACATCATTTTCCAGTTATGCGATCCACTGGAAAATATGTTTCTGTTAGATGACATTTTGATTGGTGCTATGGGTGAACATCCGATAGCAATTTTAAACTTATTCAGCTTTTTGGAAGTGAAATGCTTTTTTCTACACTTCATAACTATCACTGACAGTTTCTTGATAACTTAATAACCAAAGTTACAAAAGAATTTTCGTTTAGACAAATAATGTAAAAACCCAATTTGGCCGTGCTCGGTTAATTTGGGAAAAAGTAGCTGCATTATCCGATGAGTAATATGCATTAAGTGATATCCTTAACATTAATTACAAATAGAAAATACTGAGGAAAATGAAATTGTCCTTATTAAACGGAGATGCGTTTTAAACGGCGACACACTAACTAGAGTGATCTGTTCATTCATGGCCATAATATTCCTAGATATATAAACTAATATTAAAAAATTATCAGCGAGTTAACAAGTGACAACAAAATATAAAAAGTATTAAACCAGTATTATAGAATGGAAGCCCACTGTGGTGGATTTAAGGAATAATATGTTATTTTACAATTCGGAGTGTAATTCCATTGTTATGAAAAAAAAAAATACTACAAGAGAGAAAAGATTAAAAATGTAAAACATCGAATTTTATTTAAATCAGCGTGTTTTGAACAAATTAATGTATAATTTTTACAATAAGTATTTTCCTAACCAAGTTGTTTTATTTATATGTTTGTCAATTCTTTGGCACTTACTATATTCCTTTAAAAAGTGAATTGCTCCTGGAAATAACGTTCTATTTCTCTCTTTTAATACTTTTCTTATTTATGCGTGCTTTTTTTATTGCATGAGTCATTCATTCTAAAAATAGAATTTCATTGGCTCCAATATTTTAAACAAGTCTGGCATTTTTATTTATAAATAAGTATTCAAATTTTGCAAAGTATGCCATACTGAAAGCCATAACGTTTTACTTATTTCTGTTAACGGTAGTCCTAATAAATGCTTCATGTTAAAAAGCACTGTCTCAGAATTGTGAAATAACGATGCACGGAACTTTTAAAGCTTTTTCAATCTGTCCAATATCTTTTTTGACACTTTCCAACAAATTTGAAAAGAGTTTGGCATTCGGTTTGTCTGTCCGCTTGTCCACGCTCTATTTCTCGTAAATACACTCGGATTTTCACGCAATTAATAAATGTTATTTAGGGTCAACAAGACATATTTGATATTGTATATGTGAAGTATGTGGGATTAGTAGTTCATTTACAAGGGCAATCAAAAGAATTCCATTGCATTATGGTATAAGGGGAAAAATTATTTGCAGAGTATTTTGATGAGATTACGCTATTTCAAATGTGTTGAAACTGATATAAATCACTGAATTTAACAAAAAGGTGATAACGATAGAATAGGGCACTCATAGTATTTGTCGTTCATTTACAGGGACACACAAACGAAATCGGCTACAGAGTCTTTGAGTAATAATCGATGAAAATGTATTTTTAAATTCGGTATGTGCTTTTAAATTTAACTAATATTTTGCATGTAACATAAATTCTTTGCACATAAATTCTATACCTCACATACAGGGCTGCACAAAAAAAATCGCGTACTATTCTCCTTATTAGCGGAACTTCCTGAAGAGGAATTTTCAACTGAGGTATATGTATTTCTTAACTCAACTGAACTAAATTTTGGCATGCGTGTAGTTAATATATACAAATCTATTTATCATAGACAGGGCTGCTCAAATAATTCCGATAATATATTTTCCAATTGCAGATAGGAAAAGCTGAAATTGGGTTTTCAAATAAGTTATTCGTTTCCATATGTTTGAATTAAGCATAATATTTCAACTTATAAAACGGTGCAGTTTTTTCACATTATTCTGAACGTGTTGGAAAATGTTTCATAATCTTTGGTTTATGCATAATTTTTTCTTACTTGTTTTAGTATATTCTCGGGATAGAATTATAGTTGTTTTATCGCTTTTGAAAATCTTAAAGAAGTTTTTGAAGAAAAATATATTTCTGAAGAAGTTTTTTTAGTTACTATACCCTCCTATCTGGTAAGAAATAAAATATTCAGACAGTAATAATTAAAAATAGATGTAAAAATGATCGGAACATTAAAATATTTTTAAAGTTATAAAATGTCTTATGCTTTACTTTAAATTTTCTAGAAAATTTTATGTTTAAATGATTTTCTGAAAAAGTTGTTGGAATATTTTTTTCTTCATAACATAAAAGGTTTATAAATTTTACTAGCAGCCATCGCCCGCTACGCTGGTCGGTTTTTCAAAAGAAATCTTGAATGAAACAAAATATATCTCTGAATTTGATCATGCGTTTTAACGCAATATGGACATTTTCCTGGTGTATCCAACCGAATTGCTGAAAGCAATATGAATTTCATTACGCTACTATATATTTTATTGAGTCATACAAAATTTAGACTGTTAAGGACCAATTTCTTTAGTGTATCTGTTAGTGTAGGATTCGGTAAAGAACAATAGAACAATATGTAAGATACTAAAAGCGTTCATGAAAAATTATCAATGCAAGTCTCACCATAATCTGTTAATTGGACTTATTGAAAAGGCTGATCGTTCATAATAATTGGGTTCGCCTGATTCTAGAAATTTCATCTATAATTCTACAATCAAGCAACCTAACAACCAAGCAACACTAAGCAAATGATATGTGCTTTATACAAAAACATTCACTGAAAAATTAACTAACCGATCAAGTTCTATCGAAATCCACCTAGCAGAATCTTTTAAACTGGAAAATGTACCGAAACCGTCCCTAAAATGATCTAATTAACAGTTTAAGTCCCATAAAAAAACATTAAGCAGAACCTTTAAAAAAAGCAAATCTTTCAAAATTGGGTTCATCTGATTTAGAACTTTCCCCATAATTATTTAACTAAGCAACGTAGAACGCTATATTTTATACTAACATCTTTTCTGAAAAACTATCTAACTAACAATGTAAGTCCCGTCAAAATCTATTCAGCAGAACTCAAGATTTAAGCGGCCGGATGAAATTTCTCTTTGCATTATATATATAGAGAGAGATAGTTAAATATAAATTTCATAATTGCATTTAACCCTGATTATAGAACATTCTGAGAGGTAGGGGTAGGTATATACCGCATCACTTCTGAATTTAAGGAACTCAGCTCAACTTCTATAACTATAGCATATATACTCTCTAGTATATCCTCTCTCTGTAGCGTATATCTTCCAATTTTCTTTACTCTACCACTGAGAACTTTTTCCGCATAGCTCCGTAACTAAACAACACAGAATGATATGATAAATATTGAAAAAAAAACACTGAAATATTATCTAACTTACTGTTCATTTAATTAGTTGACTTGAAATCTTTCATAATCGAGTTTAGAGCTCCCATAGCAACTTAGAATGATGATTTTTACATTAAACCATCTATAAACCAAATTTACTATTTAACAGTTAAGTTCTACAAAATTCTGTTCAGTAGAACCTGAGTTGTAGTCATATTTACAATATTTATTGCTCATTAAACCTTTTTTCTTTACATTTGAAATAAAATCAGTAACTGTTTTGGTATTTCTCTGTTATGCCAACTCCATTCTCGCCAAGCGTAATAATTGGCACAAAAATGAAATGATACATTAGGGGGAATAAATACAATTTCGCTAATGTTTATAGCGCATAAAATATTTTGACTTAATTGAAAATTTAAATAAAAAAGCAATTTAACAAATTACAACGACCATTTGGAAAATGATTTTTTCAGAGACTAAAATTTAATACATAAAAAATCGCACGTAGATGATCGTACATTACGTACGCCATGAATTAAACATTAATAGTGTTATTACACTTAAAAATTGCAAGCGACAAAAATTGCCTGCGACTCGTCAGATTTCCTGAAACTTACGTATTATCCACCTGAAACTTACGTATTATCCAAGCATTTCATTGGCTGTTCCGGAAAAGGCTTTTAAATCGCCAGATTTCCAAGAATTCTGAGGACCCATTTTAAATGAAATTTCATTCTTAAACTTCTAAACATCCCACACAATTACTTTTTACACCGCCGTATAGAGAAAAAAATGTATTTTTAAATGCAAGTTCTTTGAAAGCTGTATCTCAATTTGTTTCTGAGTTATTAATTTTTTTTGGTAGTTTTTATTACTTTTTTGTCATAGTGGCAACAGAAGTATCCATCTCTGTTGAAAGTAAAGGGAAATTACATATTACCGTAAAGACCAATCAGAAAACGAATAAAATGCGGTTTCATCCAATAAAACGCTTCAGATATGTTTTTGATTTCCTACCCTCACAGAGAACAATAACCATTTTTCGAAATGGTTAAAAAATTGGTGATAAAAAAAATGAGCATTTAAAACATATAACTTCTGAAAATTACAGACTTTGACCTACCATTTTTTTTATCAATAAAAATAATGGTACTACTTGGTTATCCCGTCGACCAAAAATCCATTGCCAAACTATAAGATTAAATGCCAATAATGCTTGATCGTAAATGTCACATTCACTTGACTTTAAGCAAGTTACACGTATTTACGTCATCAAGTGATTTTTATTTACACGTTTTAAATGTATTTTTATTAATGTTATATTAATTTATTTGTTCTTTCGTTATTTAAAATAAAAATTATGTCAATTTGTATAATTTGGCGAAATTGGCCGACGGGTACCAAAATAAATATTTAAAATATAAGAATAAATAAATATTTTGCAAGTAATAAAATATAGTCAATTTAAACTGCAGCCTTGAAATTGTAAATGTCTTTTACTACTGAAGCATGGCGTACGTAATACGTATGTCTCACATTGCGGTAAACATTTCAATCTTTCAATGAAGACATTCATGTTTTTTTTGAACAAAACATTTTTATATGAATAATTCCTAACTTCTGAAATAATTTTATTGTAGCTTCCTCATCATCAGATAACTGCGAAATAGTAAAATCTATAGCAGTATCAGTAATAAATATTTTCTATTCAAAAAATAACATATTAAAAAGTTTTGCGAGATTATGATGGAATAAAATAAATTCCATCATTAATAATTCCTGCATAAAAATATTCACGTTCAATAATTATCAAATGTTAATATTTGTTAATGGTTTGCAATAAAAATCGTTTGCACGCTTAGGGTTGAAATAAATGGCGCGATACCATACATTTTGGCGTGGTATCGCGACGAAAATTAGAACGAAAAAGTACCACAGTTTTTTTTTTTATTATTTATTTAGTTTTAGTTTTTGAGGAGTTTGAATTTTTTTTCTTATTAACAAAGTTGTTTTTATTTAACCAAAAGGATTGGTTAAAAAATTATTCAATTTGAATTTTTTCCCTTGCTATAGTAACAGAATGAAAAGAATGAGTTTTTAGAAATTATCACTTGAAAAATTCAGGTTTTGGCGCCAAAGTTAGTGCCAAATTAGGAAAATATGATATATCTCTGGAACTATTGGGCTTAAAAGAATTTAGTTTGTACCATTCGATTCAGCATACAAAAATATACCAAAATATGCTATCAGTTGAAAAATAACTATAAAATCAGATTTTTAAGGATTTTTATTTTAAGTTCGTTCTCTTTTTTACCCCTCTTAGGGGTGGAGTTTTGGAAAATCCTTTCTTAGCGGCACTCTATATCATAAGAAGTATTTTTATCCCGATTTTCAAGATTTTAGGTTCAGTAGTTTTTGCTGCGCGTTGATTAATACAAAATACAGACTTTCTTTTATATATATAGACTAGCTGAGTACCCGCGCTTCGCTGCGGTAAATTCTCCCTCTTTCATAACTTCCTATTTTGGTCGATTGCCTGTCTTTTTATGTGCGTTCGTAATTATATAAATACGTAGCACCTATAGTCGTCGTTCAGTCCGTCCGTCCGTCTGTCCGTCCGTCTGTCTGTCCGCATGTAACAGAGCAAAAACTACCCAACCGAATGGTCTGAAATTTCAAATATATGATTGTTGCAAAATTTTGTCGAGCCATTTCAAATTTTATGAAAATCGGATGTATAGTTTAATTACAGGGACAGTCAAAAGTTTTTCTTTACATTACGGCCAATGGGAAAAATTATTGAAAGTGCATTTTAATGATATTAGAGCCTTCCGAATGATCTGAAATTTTAAAGATATAACTGTTGACAAATTTCGTCGAGCCATTTCAAATTTTAGTAAAATCGGATGTATAGTTTAATTACAGGGACAGTCAAAAATTTTTCTTTACATTACGGCCAATGGGAAAAATTATTGCAAGTGCATTTTAATGATATTAGAGCCTTCCGAATGATCTGAAATTTTAAAGATATAACTGTTGCAAAATTTTGTCGAGCCATTTCAAATTTTAGGAAAATCGGATGCATAGTTTAATTACAGGGACAGTCAAAATTTTTCTTTACATTACGGCCAATGGGAAAAATTATTGCAAGTGCATTTTAATGATATTACAGCCTTCCGAATGGTCTGAAATTTTAAAGATATAATTGTTGCAAAGTTTTGTTGAGCTATTTCAAATTTTAGGAAAATCGGATGTATAGTTTAATTACAGGGACAGTCGAAAGTGTTCCGTTACATTACGGGGAATGGGAAAAATTATTGCAAGTGCATTTTAATGATATTACAGCCTTCCGAATGGTCAGAAATTTTAAAGATATAATTGTTGCAAAGTTTTGTTGAGATATTTCAAATTTTAGGAAAATCGGATGTATAGTTTAATTACAGGGACAGTCAAAAGTGTTCCGTTACATTACGGGGAATGGGAGAAAATTATTGGAAGTGCATTTTAATGATGTATCAGACTATGCGCTTTATGAAGTGCAAAAAAGTATACATTCAGTACAATATGGGGTGCAAAAAATAATTATAAAACTAGTTATAGTACGAACGCACCTCATTTGCCACGTTTGACGAGCAATTTCCAACTTGTTTACTATTTCCCAATCAGTAATTCTAATTTTGCACCTTTTTCTTTTGTTTAAGTTAACCTAGTTTTTATATGTAAAGATGGAATTTTGCAATCACTAATTGATTTTTAATTCACTTTTTGGTATGTTAGAATTTTAAACATTATGTTTACACGTGTGTTTATAAGGTCAATAATGACAATGCAACTCTTTAATATTAGAAAGAATTAATTATAAATTAATACATTAATTTTAAAGCATTTTACTGTTAGCCTATCTCAGGTGATAACTCACCAAATATTATCTGTACCTCATACAATTTTATGCGAGTTGAAACAATAATACACTGCTGGCCATTAAAATTGCAACACCATGAAAGATTGAAAATACAAAAAAGATATTTATTGTACGTCAAAAAAGATATTTATTGTACGTAAACAGTATGGTATGAAAACAAAATGATCAAATTTGTAAACAGTTTGGGGGTTTACAGGGGATGCGAAATTAGTAGAAACAGCTGCTCCCCCTGGCAGCTAAAATGGCCCTTACCCGCTTAGGCATGGAGTCGAGCTGGGCTTGGAGGACAGAAACGGGCAACTCATTCCATGCTGCTTCAAGTCTATGACACACTTCATCAACTGTATTAGCTGGAGAAGGGTAGCGGGCCAGTCTTTAAGCAATTCATGACCAGATGTTTTCAATGGGTGACAGATCTGGAGGTCGTGCAGGCCAGGACAGCAATCGAATACCCTGTGTATTGAAGAAGGTCTGAACACGACGTGCAACATGTGGTTTTGTGTTATCTTGCTGGAAGATGGCGGTTGGTAGGCCTCGAAGACAGGGCACAACCACTGGACGTAAGATTTAAAAAATGTACCGATCTGCGTTCAAATTGCCCTCGATCCGAACTAGAGATGTGTATGTCATGTACCCAATGGCTTCCCAAACCATCACACCAGTTGCAGGTCCCCTATACCGATATCGAATGCAAGCAAGCGACAGGAGTTCTCCTCCGACCCTCCAGACACGTATACGGCCATCAGAATACTGCACACAGAACCGGAACTCGCCTGAAAAGACGACATTGTGCCAGTCCTTTATCCAGCTTTGTTGTTCGGCGCACTAGAGTCGCCGACTCGCTCTATGCTGCATTGCCAAAAGAAGCCGCAGTACTGGCGGCCGTGTTGACAGTCCATACTACTGCAAACGCCGTCGCACCGTACGAGCGGATACTGGACGCGCTGCAAACATGCCCATGCCCATATCCTGACTAATAGTCCGTAATGTGGTTATTCGGTTTTGCAGGGCCGACCTCACAATATGTCTGTCCTCTCGGGCGTTAGTCATAGGAGGGCGTCGAGATCCTGCATGCCGTTCAGTATGACCCTCAGCAATCCATTGATTCCATATTTGCATGACAGTGATTGGATTTCGAACAGTGCAACCGGCGATATCACGTAACGATAATCCACATTCTCGACAGGCAACAATCCTGCGTCTATCGAATTCCGACACTTAGTGGTAAGCATTTCTTATTATTATTCGAGGCATAACACAATATTCTGAGCAAACGCCGACCTTACAAAGCGCTTTCCGAATGAGAAATCCACTACGCAGCTTTTCTTTTATGCAGTGCTTCAGATGTCGTTTCTCCCGCCTGCCTCGTCTAAATGCGCTGAAATACTAATCATTTCCATATTCCAACCTCTTCTTCCTTTCATGTGATTTTGACGTTCGTCACGTCATTCCTTCCTGGTGTTGCAATTTTAATGGCCAGCAGTGTAGATTTAATTATGCGCCAATGAACACTCGCCACTGCCAAATGATTAAAACTGCAACAATGAAACATTTTAAAATAAAAAATACTGAAAATAAATTAAAAATGAAGAATGTAATATTTTTAAAAAAATATATTTTTATATATTATTAATTAATTAATTTTGGATTATATACTAAGCAATACATTTAGAAATCCTAAAAAAAGATCACATAATGTTTAATTTTTTCTTTCCTGCTGTCCTAACTTTAAAAAGAAACAGAGTAAAAATTATATATCATTTAATAAATTCATCTGCTTGCGTTTTTTACCAAGCATCAGAATAAGCAGTGAAGTAGTCATAATCGTGTTCTAAGCCTAGATTAATGTACCGTAACGGAAATTTAAAAAAACAACAACAACAACAAAAAAAACATGAATTTCGGTCAAAAAATTGGGTGTGATTGAATAGTTATAAAACAGTTTTAAAACAACCATTGTTTTCTTATTAATTTAACTTCTATGTTTATCTCTTTTTGTATCTTAATTTTCTAGTCATTGAACAGCATTTAATGCACCTCCATACCTATAAGGGGGGTTACCATAGGGGCCCCCTGTTCTGTCGTAAAATGTCGCCAAGTTTGTCGCTAACTTGGAGATATATCGCCAAAAGTGACGCCAACTTATCGATATCTCTAATATTTCGCCAAATTTCCAGAGACTTCCATTGTAAACCAATAGGGTTTACTTGCTTACAGAAAATCAACAGATTGAGATATTTTAATGCAACAAAAACTAATATTAGCGTAAGGGATTATATTAATTATATTTAAGGGATTATATTAATTATATTTAAAGGAGTTCAACATTCAAGTAAATTAAATTATGAATAAAAGTAACACGATACAATGCTTAGCATGCTTTCTCAAACATAAATTTTAAGGGAGACCAAACTGGTCGCCAAGGGCTGCTAGTTTCTCAGATTACAATTATTAATTTCTTAAAATATATACGTTACTATAGCAATGGACAGCCCGTGCGGAAAAAACTGCTGCGGGTGTACATTTCGTCACACTATATTATAACCATGAAAAAAAAAAACCTCTTGTTCTATCGACATCATTAATTCATACATGCCTTTTGCTCATTTTATTTAAAATACACACATTTAAAATATATGTCTATATAATTTCATTTAAAAGGTTGAAAATAAAAAATAATAAGAAAAAAAAATACCTTAAACCAAAAAATTTTAATTCAACATCAAAGAGTATTTTGTAATTTACTCAGGCGAAATATAAATAATGTTCTTGTCTATAAAATGAAATGAAACATTTGAAAGAAAAATAATTTTGTTGATAAAAAAATGAGCATTTAAAAAATATAACTTTTGAAAATTACATACTTTAACCCACCAGTTTTTTAAATCAATAAAAATAAGTACTTAAAATAAAAGCATAAATAAATATTTTGCAAGTAATAGAATATAGTCAATTTAAACTGCAGTCTTCAAATTGTAAATGTCTTTTACTACTGCAGCGTGGCGTACGTAATACGTATTTCTCACACTACAGTAAACATTTCATTTTTTGAATGAAGCCATTCATGGTTTTTTGAACAAACATTTTTATATGTATAATTCCTAACTTCTAAAATAATTTTATTGTAGGTTCCTCCTGATCAGATAACTGCAAAATAGTAAAATCTATGTCAGTATCAGTAATAAATAAGTTATAATTGATAATAAATGTTTTCTATTCAAAAAATAACAAATTAAAAAGTTTTACGGGATTACGATGGAATAATACTCATAAAAAATATTCACGTTCAATAAATAGCAAGTGTTAATATTTGGCACTGTTTGCAGTAAAAATCGTTTGCGCAGTTAGGGTTGAAATAAATGGCGCAATATCATACATCTTGGCATGTTGGTAGAACGAAAAAGTACAACAGTTTTTTTTTCTTTTTTTTTTTAGTTTTAGTTTTTGAGGCGTTTGTAATTTTTTCCCTAACTGACATAGTTGTTTTAATTATTAAACCAAAAGAATTGATTAAAAAAATATTCAATTGAATTTATTCCCTTGCTATAGTAACAGAATAAAGAAAATGAATTTTTAGAAATTATAACTTGAAAATTTGAGGTTTTGGCGCCAAATTTGAAAAATATGAAATATCTCGCGAACTATTGGGCTTAAAAGAATTTAGTTAGTACCATTCGATTCAGCATACAAAAACACACCAAAATATGTTATCAGTTAAAAAATAACTATACAATCAGATTTTTAAGGAAATTTTTAAATGTTCGTTCTCTTTTTTACCCCCCTTAGGGATGGAATTTTGAAAAATCCTTTCTTAGCGGCACTCAATGTCATAAGAACTATTTTTACCCCAATTTTCAAGATTTTGGGTTCAGTAGTTTGGACTGCGCGTTGATTAATACAAAATTCAGACTTTCTTTTATATACAGTTGAACCTCGTTAACACGAACACGCTTAACGCGAACTACTTTTAACACGAACTGTTTTCAGTTGTCCCGTCAAATTGCATAGGGATTTACTGTTATTTTATTCCTTTTAACACGAACACGCTTAACGCGAAATACTGTTTATCACGAACTGAAAATGATCGGCCGTTGAAATATTTCCTACTGATAGTACGAACGAATCAAGATTTCCCAACCTTTCGGTGCAATTGTACTGAGTTCTTTTTTTTTTTTTTTTTCAAACTCCAAATTTTTGAAAAGATGTTCGTCTGGGCAGGGGGAAGGAGGTGTCTTTTGTTTTGATAACAGAAAATCAGCTATTGTAAAATTGGCAGGTCCAGGTTGTGTTGTCTCTTTCTGCCCTCTCAAAAGGTAAAATGCTATTGTAAGGATTACACTGAGGGGTGAAAATAACTTTGTGAAATGCTGGGTAGGAAATTCCACTGGTCAGAAAATCTGCTCATCCTTTTTCGCGCTTTAAAGCGTGTCTACTTTGACGGTAATCGCTTTCTTGACAACTTTAGGATTTCATTTTCGCAATGAAATAAACGAAAATATAGAAGTGAAAGTGAAAGAGTATTGAATTCGGGGAGGGGTTAGCTTCAAGAAAAGGTTGCCAATCTTTCGCATACTCTAGTGTTAAATCTAGTGATCTGTGGTTTGCACGCACGTTTTCTTCTAAGTTCCATAAATTTGTTCAAGTAAAAAAAAAAATGGATAAAAAAGTGCAGAAATCGTTGAGTTTAGAAAAGAAGATGGAAATTTTAAACAACGTAGACGATGGTAGATTGAAAAAATCCGAAATTGCTCGAAAATTTGGAATTGCAAAAAGCACATTATCGACCATTTTAAAAAATCGGCAAAAAATTGAATGTGCTTCTGTTGTTAACGAATTCGGACCTTCCCGTAAACGAATGAGGAATGCTAAGAGTGAAGAGGTGGAAATAGCACTTATGAGGTGGATAAGAGAAATAAGAGCACAAAACGTTCCTCTCACCGGAGCAATTTTGCAAGAAAAGGCTCGCTTTTTTGCTGATGCTCTTAATGTGAGCGATTTTCAGTGCTCGTCTGGATGGTTACAAAGATTTAAAGACAGAACAGACATGGAATAGTTTGCAAAAAAGTTTGTGGCGAAGAAGGCAGTGTAGGCGTCGAAACCGTAGATGATTTTCTGAGAAACAAATTGCCTACGATTTTGAAAAACTATGCATTACGTGACATATATAATGCTGATGAGACTGCGATTTACTGGAAAGCACTTCCTACCCGCATCTTATGCTTAAAAGATCAGAAATGTTCTGGTGGAAAGTACAGCAAGGAGAGGTTGACGGTTTTGGTAGCATGTAATATGGATGGAAGTGAAAAGCTACCTTTGTTAGTCATAGGAAAATCATCACATCCAAGGTGCTTCAAATCATTAAAAACATTACCGGTGAAATATGAGTTTACAAAAAAGGCCTGGATGACTTCAGACATTTTCACCAAATGGGTAAAAGAATTGGACCGAAAGTTTCAGCAACAAGATCGGAAAATATGTCTTCTTTTGGATAATTGTAGCGCACACTCCCCAATTTATGGATTAAAATCTATTCAACTTGAATTCCTCCCTCCAGGTACTACATCTAAGTTACAACCTTGTGATCAAGGGATCATACGCAGCATGAAAGCCTTTTATCGTAGAGAATTGATTCGCAACACAATTCACTGTTTTGACGAAAAGAAAGAATTCAAAATTAATTTGTTAGAGGCCTTGGTGTTGCTTCGAACAGCATGGCGAGAAGTAACATCTAAAACAATCATAAACTGTTTTAAAAAAGCGGGATTTTGTATAGATGATATTGCAGAAGATGTGGCAGAAGATACAAAAGATGAAGTAGAATCTGACTTGATCAACGCGGCACGAGATTGGGGAATACTTCCCGATAGCATAACATTTAATGCATATGTCTCAATGGATGACGATGTTATGACATGTGACGTCACAACAGATGACGAAATCATTCACAGCGTGAATAAAATGATGAATCGCTTATCAGATAATAATAATCATTATTTTTCTGATACAGACGAAGATATAGAAGACAATGACACTTCCGTGGAAACTCCAGT
The DNA here is from genome assembly GCA_963932465.1 of Maratus speciosus. Lineage (NCBI taxonomy): Eukaryota > Metazoa > Arthropoda > Arachnida > Araneae > Salticidae > Maratus > Maratus speciosus. The sequence goes on from OZ010788.1 coordinate 438,327,968, forward strand.
TAGCCTCATGGAAGCTTTCACTGCATTACAAACAGTGCGTCGTTTTGTTATGCAAGAAGCTGATTCTGGAACTACTTTAGAAACTGTAGAAAGACTCGGTGACTTTTGGCGAAAATCTTCTAACAAAAAACGTAAACAGTCCACTATTACAGACTTTTTTAAACGTACTCCAGCACTGTAAATGTAACCCGGCGTATACAAATACTATTTATTAAAATATATTGTTTAAAAAATTGATTGTTTTTTTTAAGTCGAGCTTTAGTGGTTCTCATTGGATATAGCGTAAATACCGACCAGTTTCCATTGAAAAGACTATATTCTTGATGGATAGATCTTAGGAAACAAACCGAACACCAGCAACACAGCAGATTTTGAAGGTACGTATGCTTATATGCTTATATTTATTCATGTTCCATGTAATTATAATATTTTTAATATATGGATAACGCGAACTACTTTTAACACGAACAAAAAAAGTTTCCCCTTGGGTGTTCGCGTTAACGAGGTTCGACTGTATATAGATTTCACAGAGTAAGGAGGTTGCACAATTTAACAATATATCAATACATACATACATACATACATACATTTATTTTTTATCGTTGGATCAGTTCAGTGGTTTTGAATTTTTGGTTTGATTTTTGGATATATATATATAATTATTTATTTATGTCTCATAAGTCGATTCACATTTCATAAAAATAATAGTTTTTCGTATCAAAGCTCAGTTTGCACCATAAATAAATAGTACATGTAATAAGCACGTGAGAAAAAGATATATTTCTAAGTAGAAGTAAGTACCTTTTGTAAGATGTCAATATTTTTTTTTCTTTTAATAACATGGACCTTGATAGTGGTTCTCTTTTAATGACATGGATCTATGGATAAAAGTTTGAAATACTTTTTTCTTTTGTCTCAAAAAAATATTCGACTCCTTGATAAATCTTAGGTTGCAAACTGCATACTAGTTTGACAATTTGTTACATATTGAATTATTCAAATATGAATGGACTTACGGGACACCGGGTATATATTAATATAGCTTTTCCCTAGGTTTTTTTTTTATAGTTTTATATTGTCTGCGCGTAACTTTAGAAGAGATCCTCCGAATCAGAAAAGTATTTTCTTGTTGAAACCAGTTCAAGGATACCGCTTTATTACGTTACAAAAATGATATTTCTATCTTTCTGTCGGGCTGCACTTTTGCCTGATTTAAAGGGAAGGGATCTCGATACGATTTGTCTATTAGGGCCTTTTAAAAATGTAATTATTTATTTATTTTTAAGCTAATACACATACAAAAAAATTGGTGTTTGGTTTTGAATTTGTTGTAATTTCGCTTAATTTCGTAAATATTTTCATATAAAAATTTAGATATATTAATAGATCTGAACTTCTCCAAAGTTCACCATGCTCGGCATGCAAAATAAATGTGTTTCGACGATTGTGCAAAGCCAAAGAAATAATTTATAAGATAAATCAATATTTCACAAAATGTCGGCGGAGGTAAATTTTGGCATTCATTTTTCATTTTCAAAACAGTTTAAAATTTTGAAATTATTAAAAGTTTAAAGTTTTTTAAAGGTTTATTCTCCAATTAAAAAGTCTAGTTTAATTTTCAAACAACAAATTTTAATAGCTCTAACGATTCGTACGACGCGATAGCTCTGCATAGTAAACTTTGCATTGAGTTTAGATATATTAAAATATTAAAATTTTATACGAAAATAGCCACTCACTTAGACAAAAATACAATAAATACAATGTCTAAAAACATTTTTTCTATATGAATTATTTAAAGAAAAATCAGTTAACGAAATGTCATAAAATTCAAATCATACTGGGAGAACTTCCTCCAAAAGTCTCTCCGGGATCCAAGTTCTATATAAACAGACCTATCACCTAAAATTTTCATTTGGTGGTTAGGTACTCAATACCGTTTCATGTTTTTAAAAGCTCCTTGGTAACAGTGTGACAAAGCATGGAAATGAAACATTGCAATTTGCTTTCATTATTTATTTTTACGATTATGAATGAAAAAATAAACGTTTATCTAGTTTTTATGATAAACTTTTCAATCATAGTAAAATAATACAACAAAAAGTAAATAAGTTTTACTACACTTTATCATATTTCAAGCTATAAATATTGAAAGGTAAGTAATTAAAATTCCCTTATACCCAAAGGTTCTTCAATGGCGCGTAAGAAATTGTAAGATTTTCTTGTGCGTACATTAAAATACCTATATATTCATCTATATTCATCCTGTTGCCTTGAACGATACTATAGCTAGGGATTCATATACAGCCAAAGTTTTCTTTTTAATAACTATGCGGTTCGAAAGCATATTATAATTTTATTTTATTTTATTTATTTATTTATTTTTTTGCTGTCAGCTTAGATATGTATAATATTTTTATGTAATGTATTATTATTATTATTTACTTTTAAACAGATGAATTAATTCCATACATGAAAAGATTATTCATGTTATAGGAAATACATGTAAGATCTACCTTAAGTATTTCCTTCCCGCATTTTATTATATTTCGTATTCACATGTTTAAAAGAAATAAATATGCATTACAACACACTTTTCAAATCTATTTCCTTTGTTTTGCGGGAAAATGTTACTGTTTCAAAGATAAAACAAAAATTCTGTTAAAAAAACCTTTTCCTTACATACACACAAACAAATTTACATTTATAAAAACATTACCTATTCATATAACGAAATTCAACTCAGAAAATATCTAATATTATCAAAAATATTTAAATATACACTTGTTTTTACAACTTTTCATTATGCTAATTTCTTTGGCAGAGAGTATTGTGAATGTTTTAAAATTCCGATCTGCAAAGAAAGACGTACGATGAGACGATTTCAGAAAGCCTTTTAGAATTACTTTCTAAGAAAGACTCGTAAAATCATTTTTTTTTCTGCATTATCAATAGACACAAAAGATACAAAGGTGTATTATGTGTTTATTTTGTGAAAGAAACTCTGTGAAGCTTTAAATTAAAACTTCTTATTCAGTGTATTTTTGAGTAATAAAAAAAATGGATGTATCTTTATTTATTATCTAATATAAAGTATGAAGATAATTTAAAATCTACATAAAAATTACGGTAAAATATTTTTTGGTGAAATTTATTAATAAATTTGCACTGTTTTAAGAAATCAAGGAGAATGTTTCTAGTAGATTTTCAGAAATAAAAGTTAGTTAAATCTCCTTAAATCTCAGAAATTCTCTCATTGAATAAGTCAATAAATATTATTAAAAATTAGCGGTAGCAATCGGCTATTTGTGGAGCAACATTTTCACCCCTGTATATGTCCACACATTATTATTCAAATTATATAAAACTCATAGCCTAAATTTTGTGATCTTGTGAATGTAATGGAATGTCGGTTTAAATATCTGAGCTTTTACTGAAATGTTTATATAACAAATATTTAGAAATAAAATATATATTCTAAAAGTGATTAAAAGTAACATAAATACTTAAAAATATTTTGTTAAACTATTTTTGCATAAAATTTTAAATATGGGCATTGATTTAAAAGCGTATGTGGTTTTTCTCTGCACCTGAAGCGAAATCCAAGCGGTGATTAATGACGCGCTGCAATAAGAAGAAATCTACGAGATTAAAGCGGGAATGAACGTAGCTGGACGAACGACCTATAAAAGAAACAAAATCTCTTTTTCGATGATATAATATATTTAACAATGTGATAGCCGGAATTTGAATATTTCTCAAGTGAAAACGTGGTTTGCTTTTATGTTATAGTTAAGCTAAGGAGATAATAAGTGTTTTAATTAGAGTTCCATATTTATATACTCGTACTATTATGTCAATGAATCTGTATGTTAATGTTTAATTGTTTGATATCATTTAGGTGGTGTCTCTTCCTACACATATGAAGGTTTTTTTTTGTTGTTGTTATCCAAAAACAGTTTTTTTTATCATTACAGGCCTTCAGAATGTCGTTATTTTGTGTGTACTAAATCAGTCGAAATGTTTTTTAAAAGTTTTTTAAGCCTTCATGTTCACTGTGATCATTATAAATTATATGTATGCTATTTTAAGGATATTAAGTGATTTTTCGTATGTAATTCAATATGAAAAAATATAAAAATCATCATGTACACATCAAAGTGATGATTTCAATAGTTATACCCATGGAAATTCGTATTTTATGACGCAGATTGTTGTTTATTACATTTTTAGTAACTTGAATTGTATATTTATGAAATGAGTTCAATTTTATTCTTCTTCTTGTGAAAACAATATCAAATACTACATTTTTTTCATTAAAAAAATAATAATTCACTTCAAGAAACGAAATTTTTTTATATAGGGGAAATGAGAGTAAGATATCCATATTAGATTACAAGATTATTCCTAAATCGATAAATGAATTTAAATTTTGTAATCGATATGAGACACCTCCTAGAAAAAATGCTTCCAACAGAAATGATTTATGAAATGCTTTTATTCGTCCTCCAATGTGCGAAAAAAGAAAGTTTCCCAAGTATATTCACCATATTCACCATCTTACACAACACTGTAAAAAAAATACTGCCAGTTTTCCGGTAGGAATCGGAAAAATACTTGCCCTTGTCGTACCGGAATAATTTCCGACCTAGCTCGGAATAAAATTCGTAAAAATAAGGAAATAGTCAGTAAAACGGTATTTTATGAATTTTATTCCGATTTTACGGATTTTTTTTCCGAGCTGGGTTGGAAATTATTCCGGTACGATAAGGGCAACTATTTTTCCGATTCCTACCGGAAAACTGGCATTATTGTTTTTTACAGTTAACACATGGGTGAAGAAATAACAGTTTGTTAAAGATAAAAATATTTATAAAGATTAACTTTAACGATAAGGTAAATACGGTTAGTAGCAACGTAAAACTTTATTTGACATATTTTACAACATCCCACATATTCATAATTCATTTAAAACATGTTGTAAATAAAAACAAAATCTCCAGAGTGTCTGCCTGGATTATCCAAGCAGAATAATTAGCATGAAACAAAGATTTGTACACGAAGCGTTCAACTAGAGTTTATCCTAACCTGTCCCTACAGTTATTAAGTATCATTGTCATTCCTCGTACCAAACATACTATACATCTTGGTGCATCAGCAGCGTATTTCTTTGAACTAGGTTTATCTGTATATCTTGTAAACAATCTATATTTCGTATACATTTTTTTTTGTTTCGAATTATAATTTGAAAACGTTTCAATGAGTGATTGAAATAATTTATCACGGGTAATTCCCTGGGCTGTGAGGTCCAAAAATGGCAATAACACATTTGAAAATCGAAATAACTACTTACAAGTTGCTCTGAAGCGAATTGCTTAAAGTGAGCTACATGAACCTCCAGAGTAAAATTTACTGCAATTGTAAAAAAGTTCACTTTCTTACAGTTTCTTTATATAAGCGTTCTAAATATAAAATTTTAGAATTTCGTCTCACTTATTAACGTCAGCAGTCGCAAAATAATTCATATTTTCTTCCCACTGAAAATGAAATACAATGTAAGATCATGTCTCATTGAGCCTTTAGTAAAAAATAAATATTTCTGTTTTTGCCAGACGTTTCCCAAATTTCCTTATTAATGAAAAATTTGAAGTTAGACACGTTTATAAATTTCTGAAATATTTTTAAATTTCATTATTTTTATTATTGTAGAAATACTATTGAAGAAAGTACTTTTTGTAAAATATGATGCTGTTGTTGTTGTTTATGACGCCAATTATCTACACAAGGGATAACGGCCCGAAGGGAAGTGTGTCCTCCGTGGGGTTTTTTCTAAAGGAACTAACCCGTATTTACGCAAAGTAAACCAAGGTTTGAAGAAAACCACGGAAAACTCCCAACGATTAGGCTGACGGGCGCGATTGCGTTCGAACCCAGCACCTCCTATCTACCAGCTTTGAGAGCCGAACCTCTCAGCCGCTGGTTGGGCTGCAAAATATGATGTACAGAAATATGTGACGTAAGTTGAGCTCATTTTCATACTTTCGAACTGATGCAAAATTTATTTTTTTCTTTAAAGTAACACATGGAAAAAAAATAAAATTTTCTGAAGTACAAGATTTTTCAAATGGTTCATTATTTTTTTGTTATAAAAATAAACAAATTGCAAAGTAATGTCATTAAGGTAAAAGAAATCGACAATATGGACAATGAAAACATTCAATTAAAATTACTATAATTACGCACTATTATTTTAATTGCTTCAGATCGCCAGTTTTCGGTGCTGGTTCGCTGAAATGAAAACATTCATTCAAGTGACATCTGCTTCTTTTTTCTTCAGTTACTTTGAAATCTATAAATAATTGTTTAGTAACAAAAGCTTAATATAACTAGCACTAAAAAGAAAATAGAACGTAAAATGTGTTACTCGCCAAAGTTGGCAACATTGTTGTAAAATATCAATACATTCATCTCGAGGGTTGGTAGAAATGCATAATGACATCTCACAAGTACTCACAGTTTTTTATTAACATTATTTCTTTGTAGTGAGCGTAGTGAAATGTGTCCCGACATTAGAAATGTAATCAATCAAAGAAAAGCAGAGATGTGTGGTTTGGTTTTTGGTGGCTGAGGATGATGGAACACCCGAAATTCATCGTCGCATGACTGCTGTTTATGACGCGCACTGCATGTCACAGACATTTCCCAGTGTGTTGGATTCTTGAAGAAAAACATTCGTGGATGTCATTTCCATTCGGACCTGGAAGTTCGTGAGTGGGTGAGTTTGTGAATGCGTCAGTAACCTACCTCTTTTTAGAAGACTGGAATTGATTTACAAATTGATTATTACAATTACAAATTGATTACAAATATCATTTGTGCTATTATGACAATAAGGTAGTATTCATGTACGCTATACTAATTCATAGTCGACTAGAACTGATTTAATCTAACTATTTGAAAAAAAAAAAAAAAAAAAAAAAAAACATAATTACGAAAATCATGTTTAACATAAGTTTAGACAATAGTCCTTCCCAGGCATTTGTGATGTAAGGAAAACAACAATGTGAAATTATGGTTTAGAAGTCTTGCGGACTATATTGCGTTATTTGTAAAGATAAACATCTACTATTTAAAACTTTATAATGTTCATGCTTACAGACGTAAATTTAACAATGTGTGCAAAGAGAAACTATTTTTTTTTCCTTTTAATGTGAAAATCATGTTTCTAAAAAACTTAAAAAGTTTCAACATACTACGCTAAAAAATGATATAAAAGTGATAAATTACCTTTATTTAGATTAACATACGCTTCATCGCACAAACGGCGATATTTTAAAAATCATTCTTGATAGAAATATTTTCGCAAAATTATTTAAAAATAAGAACTTGGTAAATAATGTCACGAGACTTCTTGCATAATTAAATTTAGTGCAAACATAAAACAAAAGTTTAATATCTCCCTTCTTGAAAAACCTTCCATGAAATTGAAAAATATAGTATGCAAGAAAATAGGTCCAATTGAATCAAACCAGTTATCAGGAGTATATGATATACCTTTAACTAAAGAATATGGAACAATGCAGTGTTATATAGGTATGACAAGCAGAAAACTTAAAACTGGAATCAAAGAACATATAGCAGATAAGAATTTGGCCGGGTTATGCAGCAAAGAACCTATACAGATCGATTTTAAAAATAGCAGAATAATTTATCCCTGAAGATTTTATTTGCCATCCATTATCCGGAAATAAATAAAGATATTTTAATGCAGTGAGAATGTTTGCAATGACTCAGTGTCCCGTGAGTGACCTAAAATTTAGAAAGGGATGCTATTCAGTCTTGTAGCAATAGTAGAAATTAATTCACACTCACAAATATCCAATTTTATTTTATTTTATGTTTGCACTGATTTTCATGAAGTCTCGTGACATTATTTGACAAGTTCTTGTTTTTAAATAATTTTGCAAAAATATTTCTATCAATAATGATCTTGAAAATGTCGCCGTTTGTGCAATGAAACGTACAATCTAAATAAAGGTATTTTATCACTTTTATAGCATTTTTTAGCGCAATGTGTTTCATTATAAGTGATTATCATATATATTTTTTATAGTTTCAACATACTAAACTTATGAAATGGTTTTCTGAAAGACGAATTTTAAAATATTCAATTTATATTAGGATGGATGTTTGTATGTTTCACTGAAAACCAGGAATTAAGAGATATTATTGAGTTATTCTCTAATTTTCCATTTTTTACGTTGCTTTTATTATATAAAATATAATATTAAGCAGTAAATAAGTCTTTCAGAAAGATCACAAACAGAAAATAGCTTCAAAATAATTTTCAAAATAAAACGAAAGTGCCAAAACCCCCTTCTATGAGTTTTAGAATACAAATTTGATTTTATCTTCAAAAAGGTTGCGATCAATACAGCTATATGATTGTGCTTTAGAATAAAGAAAAAGAGTTCATTTCTTCTTTAAATATCTTGGAGATTTTCTGGAAGAATGGATCTGAATAACAAAAGAATCTGTAAATTGTTTTCCTGGAGCCCTATTGTGTAGAAGAATTTCATCTTCTATGTTTAAAAACTCGTAAGGTGTTCCAATTATAGTGACGACATTTAATTAAATCATCTTACCACTAAAATCTTTTAATTTACATGCAAGATGATTCAATTAAAGCATTGATAATGAACAGTGATAATGGATTTAAATCATTCACAAGAAAAGTGTTTTAATTTACACTTTAGGAATTTAATTAAAGTACAGGTTGGTCATAAAAAGAACTTTGCCGATATATGGAACTCTAGCTGCCGGTCCGTTCAACTGATCGAGATGAGATTTCAGATATATTTATTCACAGGTATGAGCTCGGGATTCTGTGAACGGCAACAAATTAGAGCTCAAGGTTACGGTTATAGGTACAGAAACTCCAAATTTTCGAATGGCAACGCCCATTTTTTTTTCGTCGCAAAATGCTCCGTGCATGCGTTATGCACGCACAAAAAACAGCTCTGCGAACGGCAAAAAAACACGATCGGGGCACACGGAGGAAATTTTCATATGACAGAAGCAATACACCAATCACAGAACGCCGTTCGCTACACTGTAAAAAAAAAATCTGTAGTTCTACAGATGTAAAGTTACGTGCTTACCAAACTTTCATCTGTAACTGTACAAAAAAATCTGCAAATCTACAAAACTAGTTTTTGTAAAGCTACAGAAATCTGTAACTGTACAAATGAATCTGCTAAAATTACAGTAATCTTACTAAAATTTTATCTGTAACCTGGGTTGGAGTTACATGAAAAGTTCTAGGCATCCCAGTTTCCTAAAAAATTTCTAGTAACCTTACAGATTTTTTGATTTTCGGCGCAAAAGTGCGTCTGTTACAGGAATTTTTGTTGTTGCCGTTACATAAAAAGTTTTAGGAATCCCAGTTTCCTTGAAAAACTTTAGTAACTTTACAGATTTTTTTTTTACAGTGTAGATATTTAGCGTAGTAAACGGATAAAAAGCGGGGCAAAGTGGAGTATTTGACCCAAAAACGTGGCCAAAAATGCAAAAATTAAAATTTCGTCAACAATTGTAAAAATCATATTTTTTAATAGCTATCTAATTGTTGCACCGATCTGTGTCTATTTTAGAAACCTGAGTTATATCCGGTGGCTCCTGTCCTCAGCTGAAGAGGAAGTTTCTTTGTGAAAGGACGTGGTTTTTGTTTTTTGTTTTTGGCATTGTTGTTATGTTTAAATATAATTTTTTGTGGCTCAATGAATTGTTGAAGTGAAACTAAAAAGAGCTTACGTGTTTAACAAAGGTCAGAGCTTAGTGTTAAACTATGTGTTAATTTAAATAGTTTCGTTTTTAGTGCAATAAAAAAACATTTATTGTGTAAAAGAGTTATTTTTAAAGCGTTTTGGCTCTCATTTATACATATCGAAAGCTTTTTAAATATGTGCCGCGCTTTGTCCAGCCATGCATGAATTATAATCGTATTAGTTATAGTCTTGAGTGTATATTTATGCAAAAAAATCTTCCACATATTGTTGCCATTTTTTATATATATATATTTTTTTTCGGGATGACTATTTAAATGCTCTGTTTTGCGACCAACCAATTTAAGAGATAAGAACTATATATTTACTGTCGTATTACAGGTTTTTAGCTCACAGGATATTACCGGAGAGCTTTTGCACCTACATATTCTGTCTGTATGTATGTACGCACATATGTACGTATGTAGGTACGTACATACGCACGCAACTCGATATCTTTTGATAGAAATATCCGATCGCCTTCAAATTGTATGTACTTATTTATTGAAAAAGGGTTCTCTAATTAGTTCTTGGAGCTCATGTGTGTAACATAAGGAAAAAAAGGGGGAAATTAACCCTTTCGAGGGCGGTGTCCTTAAAAATGGACACCTAGTTTTAATTCCAAACCTGACAAGTTGCACCAAGAAAATTTAATTAAAGTTTTCCTTTTATAATGTACGTGAAAATAAGCAACTTCATATTTGCTAATAACTCCGTTTATCAAATAAAAAGACCAAGCCATACAGTAGCGAGATCCTACAACTTATTCTTCAAGCAAGGTCTGATGGTAGTCCCGATAAAAGCCAAGAAGAGAGTGATGAAGAAGATGAAGAAGAGTTCTGAAGAATCATTTTGAAACTGGTAATATCTTAAATACATTCAAAAACTAGCAATCTATACTGTATAGACTTCACTTTATTGAACCTAGTATTAAATATGACACCATTATTCATAAATTAAACGCAATAATTATTATTAAATGTAATTTAAATGTAATAAGCATTATTAAATGTAAATAATAAGTTTCATATATGGTAAAATTAAATACATTTAATTAATTGTTAATAGTGAATAAGACAAACCTATCAACAATTACTTTCCTCTTAAAAACAGTAAATAGTTAAGGTTACAAGTCGCTCAACTTTCAAACTCCCTTTGGTAATGTTAAGTCAATGGACATGTGATTTATTCGTATTTTAAAATATCTACTAGGTAAATTAATATTTTAACTTCTTTTTTCTTTATGCTCTTCTTAAATGATGACTCTTTTTTTTTTCTTTATTGTCAAAATATTTATAAAATGTATGTTTATTATTATGTGAAGTGTTAAAATCTTACTTACACTTCGTCAGCTTTTAAGATATAAAATATTAAACTAAGCTATGGATTTGTATGTATACTTCATAGTATGCTAAAAGTTAGTTCAGTGAAACGCATAGCACAGTTAAAAATGTCCATTCAGTCATTTCCGTGAATAAACGGAAATGTACTTGAGAACTTTTGTGCAGCCCTGTATATGATCTATAGAATGTATCCACTCCAAGTAATATTTTAAAAAAAAATGCTCTATTTTAAAACGCCTATCACAACTACAAACACACTTCCAGCAATTATTTGTCATAGACTTCAATAGTTAAATTTATTCTTCAGCCATATTCTTTTGTCTGTACCTGTAAATGAACGATATATTCTATGCACACCATAAGTGCCTTAGTACACCTTAGTGATGTACATAAATTTCAGTACGTTTACAAGTGTGATATCATTAAAATACAGAGCAAACGATTTTTCCCCATAGACCATAATGTAAGGGAATTCTTTTGGGTGTCTCTGTAAATGAACCGTAAACGCTATAGGCTTCATTTACAATACCAAACATGCCATAGTGATACCCAATAACATCTAAGAATTTCAAGCCAATCGGGCTATATTTACATCAAAAAATATTTTTGATCAGGATTTCGGGTCAAATACTCCACTGTGCGGGGTGGGAATGCTAGTTCTTCAGTCAGGAGCTCGCATATGCCGACGAAATGGCTCTGCCAGCGAACTTTATGGTGAATTCCTAAAACTCTATTATCAAAATGGGATAAATGCCGCGGAAACCTTCCGTGTTTACCGTCGAAACCATCGCCAAATACGTGGTCCTTATAGCCCGCAAGCTCCTCGTGATTTAGTAAATAAATTCGAAGAAACTGTCTGCACCTGTGATAGACCGCGATCCAAACGACCAACTGTTCCTGAGGATACTGTTATGGAAGTGCATCACATAGTGACTTCAGGACACATGCAATCTGCAAGAGGTGCAGCTCGTGTATTGGATATACCGAAATCAACGGTCCTCTAGCTACTACGCTCTCTAATCCGCATGTTTTCATACTGGTACAAGCGCGTCCAGATGTTGGACGTGGAGGACCATCAACAACGTTTAGACTTTGCAAATGAATTTCTTATCCGATATGATGGCGATAACGACTAGCCTATTCGCATATTATGGACGAACGAGGCACATTTCACCTTAACTGGCAATGCCAACACCATAACTTTTGTGCACTGGGCAGACATGAAGCCACACGCTGTGGCACCAGTACCTTTATACGACGTTAATGTTACTGTGTGGTGCTGCATTGCAAGTACAATTATTCTCGGGCCGAACTTCTTTGAGGAAGCGACACCAGCGGGATTTGTAACTTGTTCTGTGACAGGCTTCCGCTGTACAGCTAAATTACGTCGTACCAGAATTTCTGCAGCGAAATGCACTGAATGACATCGTTTGGATGAAAGATGGAGCACCTCCACAATAGCGAAGTGTTCGCAGGGTCCTGGAACAGCATTTTGGCGACCGTGCCATCTCACGCCAAAATGTACATCAAATTCAAGTGTAATCAATACTACTTTAATTTGTACATTTCTATGGCTACAGTAGTTAAAAATTTACTAATTAATAATACATTTCGTTTTAAGAACAACTTTTGTAAAAATAATAAATTGTTTTAGTAAAAGCTGACTTTAAAAAAAATATAAGCAGACCTTTTTAAAGTGGCTTAAACCAGAAGAAGCCAGCCGGTTTTAACAGCCCTGGCTGCAATCCGACAGCCCTGTATTAAACAAAGTTTTATTATAGGGTATAGAGTCCCCAACATATCCTTATCAAGGTATTTCATCAACTACTTACCTGACCTTTGAATTTCTAAAAAATGAGGAAAAACCAGTCACATAACTTGCCAGAACATGGACAATTCAATTTAGAACAAAGGAATAAGAAAGTGAAAATGGATGTTCCATTTTCTCATAGGAGAAAAACATAAGAAGGGGAAAGAGAAATGGGATGTTTCATTTTCTGATAGTGGAAAAGCCTGATCATTTACATTACCTTTGTGTAACATTTATCATTTTTTCCTTTGAAAATAGCATGAGACCCCACTTCTTTTTCTTTTCCATGTTTTTGTACATATCAACAACTACACGATATCTTTTGTTTAATCAACTTTTATGCTTTTTTCAGATAGGACTAATTCAAAAGTTGCAGATTTTGAAACTTTTGCATATTTAACACATTGTATCTGCTAACAGCATCGATATCCATGCAAATCTCTATATTACTTAGCTTGTCCTAATAGTAAACTTTCATATTCTAAAAGAAAAATTTGGGGACACTGTTGCTTAAATAAATTATAAAAAAAAAGGATGAAAACGGACAAAAACGTCATTTTGATTACATTTTGTGGCAACATAATAATGAAAATTAACAATGCCCCATGAAGCAAGTAAATTTTACTGAGCAAATAGTGTTATACTAACAGTTTATGACAAAATAATTTTAGGATGTTGTTACTTTCCAGAGATATACAATTCAAACATACTGGCATTTCACTTTTAATAAAAAATGGGATTCATGATCATGAACTTTGACATTTTCTACAGGGAACAGGAAATTTTTTCGGGGCTTCAAAATTGCACATTATTCATTAAATATGATCAACTTAAACATAAAAATTCAAGTCAATTAAAAAATACAATTATCAAAATATCACTTTAGTGTCATTTAAAATAATGGCTCTTAATAATATAGATGAAATATTGAGAGATAAATGAAATATTGTATGCATGAAATGTTGAAATTTATTATACATAATGGATATTTAAATAATGTATAATGCATTTTAACATTACGCCGCATAATGTTAAAATTTAATAATATTATACAGTGTATCAGTAATCGAAAAAAGTTAATATTTTGCCAAAACAAAATTGAATAGTTTCTTTACTGAATTTATTCAGCAAAATAAAAAGAGACAATCCGTTATGAAATATTTATAGTAACGAGGCAAGATACAAATAGACCGCCACATATATGTGTAATATATTTCTTCACATTTTCTAAAATGCTTTCAAAATTTTCAAGCTATAAACATATTTATATTATGAATGGATGAAAGGCACGTAAATTACATAAAAAGTCTGAGAGAAAAGCGACTGCATCTGATTTCAGTTTCCAAGGTTTTTTCTGAGAAATGCGTTTTGAAATTTTGAAAACAAGCCATAAATCATAGCATGTAAGCAAATATTTTCACGAAGAACTTTTGAATAAATGTTTTCATTAACTTGTGCGCTGTATGATTTTTTTTTATGTGAAATGTAATTTATTCAGAAAAATAATAAAATGACCGATGATTAATTATTAGAAGATTAAATTTACTACTGAATTAATAGGAAAAGAAATTGTGATTTGTATGCATTTTGTTTTTTATAAAATAATTATACAGTCTGGCTTTATCCATTATTTTTTTATATTTAAATAATTTCTGATTTTTAAATATATATTTGCTGTTTAATACGTTAAATTTATGCTGCTTTATGCACTTTTATTTTATCATTTTAAATGTTATGTTTCGGCGAATGAGATAATTATATGATATATATATTTGCCGATAAAACGTTAGTTGAGTCTTACTGCAAAGAGCCGGAAAAAGGTGGTGTTTGTCTCTTAGTATAAATATATATCCTTCAATAACTTTCATATAAAACAGGAGATTACAATATAATTAGTAGGGATATGTTGGTGATGCTATCGAAAATAACTATATAGTTTTTGGTTTAATTTGATTAACTTGTTCGGAAAATATGGAATATCTTCTTTCATGTCATAAATGCATTCTTATGGTAATTGATATGATAATAGAATTTCATTATTCACTAAAACAAATAGTGAAATTTGAATAAGTGATTTAAATGTTAAAATATGAATGATAAATTACGTCTATATGGAAGTCCTAAAATAGTAAGTCTGCAGATCAGAACTCTCAACGCTTTGGAAGTCGTTCTCTTATAATCTCACGTTGCATAACATTCAACATCCAACAATCCCCAATTTAATTTTGTTAAATTTCATAAATATTTATAGACATGTAAAACTCTTTCAAGTTTTCGGAAATTAGAAGCGTTAAATTATACGGATAACTTTTCTTTTCTTTTTCCATTTAACATCTAGTTAGAAAGTGTAT
Organism: Maratus speciosus; assembly: GCA_963932465.1. NCBI lineage: Eukaryota > Metazoa > Arthropoda > Arachnida > Araneae > Salticidae > Maratus > Maratus speciosus. Next base: position 438,343,296 of record OZ010788.1, read on the forward strand.
TTCATAGCATATTCAGAAAAAGAAAATTTAATAAAATCCACTTATCTGACACAATTATTAAAACAAAATTATAGATATATTTTTTAAACAAAAAGCTTATTTTCAGATGGTTTTTGTATGTTTTTGTCCTTATTGAAATAGATAAGGGTTTATTTTGATAATGGCTATATCCTTTAAATGCTATAGAATGAAACACAAACATTTTTCTCAACATATAAATTGCAAAAACTTTGGATTTCTGAATTATATATATGTTGTAACAGAAGTTTATATTTCTATAATACCTTTATTACACAAGATCTTATCCAACTTCTGCAACTAATGCAGATATTTCGTGATTGAACGATAAGTATGTATTGTCACTTGCAAAAAATAAAATCTCCTATACAAGGCTTTTCCTAATGAACTTTTAATGTAAAAAGTCCCCATAGATATACTCAAACCTTTAACTCTTTAAAGATTAGGTATCTATGGGGAATTTACATATTCACAATAATTGCAAATTTAATTAGGCAATTGAGGTTTTGAGTTTGAGCCCTTTAAAAAACAACCTTTTATTCTATGAAAATTGCAAGAAAATACAATTACAGGACATTATTTAATATAATCGTGTATAGTGTAGCATTTCTTAAAAGTTTGATTTCTTCATCTTAAAGGAAATTTTATACAATTAAAAACATATGTGTAACACAAACAAGAAAGAAAAATCATGCGTTAAGCAAAAATTATGAAACACTTTCCAAAACTTCCTGAATTCTTTAGCAAAACTTCGTTATTTCGGGAAATAATGTAAATAAGATAACTAAGTAAACATTTTAGAAAACGCATAAAAAAATTTAAAAATTGGTTTCAGCAGTTACCGCCCATAGCCAATAGTACCTTTATTACACGCCACTATTTAGCTAAAATTTACTTTATACTAAAACACTCTTAAAACTACTGAAACCATATTTCCAAATATTATCATCCATAGACGGTTATGTATCCAATTCTTTGCGTGGCCCTGTATATCTTTTCTATATTCTACAAACATTTCTTAGTGAATTAAATGAATTTCAGCGTAAAAATGCATAACTCCTTTAAAAACCGCCTTTAAGCTACTTTCATACCCAGTAACCCTTACGAATTCTTTTGTGTAGCCCTGTATATGAACTATAGCATTTATACACACCATATAGTATGCAAAAATATAGTGAAACATAAAAGCGCATATCATAATTAAAAATACAATTCAGCAATTATCGTGAATGTACGGAACTTCGGATACAATATAGTATCTGAAATATTTTGTGTGTCCCAGTAAATGCTATGCACTTGGTATTATACAGGAAATAACTTATAGTAAACCTCAGCGACGTATATCAATTTCATTATATATGAAACAGTTTAATATAATTAAAATAAGTATACAAACAACCCCCCCTCCCATATGATTATGTAACGGAATTCTTTTGAGTGTGGCCCATGTAAATGAAAAATTATTCTTTACACCACACATTCTTCAGAATGCTTATTTTAGTGCACTTCATAAATGCATATTAATTATTTTATGCTTGAAAGCGTGTAACGTCATTAAAAATCATTTGAAACGATTTTTTCCATTAGCCGTAATGTAATGGAATACTTTTGACTGTCCCTGTAAATGAACTAAACATACTACAAACTTCATTTGAAATAGGGATCATGCAATGGTGAATCTTAATAACATCCAAAATTTTCAGGTCGAAGTATATTTACGAGAGTTAGAGCGCGGGCAGACGAACAGATGGACCAACAAACGAAAATCATAAACACTTTTCATGCAACTTTGTTCGAAGGTGTTAAAAAGCGGATTATAATATAATAGACATATTTTAAGGCATACAGTGAGATTTAAAAAAAATTAAAAATTAAAATTTTATGAGGAGCTTGATGCTTCTGTCCTCTGTTTGCGGACTAGTTTGTGTTGTATTGGTTTTGCAGGCTATAGGCGTAGTATTTACTGGTTTCGATAATCAGCAATCTTAATAACACAACTATCGAAATTAGAAGCTCTTCTTGGACTCCGTCCAATAATACATTTTAGTATTTTCTATCAACCTATTCATTTCTCAAAATATGTTAATATTGGATGTATATAATAAAATCACGGTTGGTCCTAATTGAACTGCATTCATGGACAAATGCAAAATGTGAAAATAATCAAATCATGGACATTTAGACAAAATGTTACGGAAATAATCAGAAGAAAAAGCCCTTCAAAATAAGCTTACTATTTAGAAAGTAATATTTAATTTAGTTATAACACAAAAACCGTGTTTATCTTACAATTAACTTTTCCCATTCAGTAACATCACTCTGCACTTAAAAAAAAAAAAAAAAAATCTTCTATGCTGGTTATGAAAATGTAATATAAACTCTTTCGTTTTACCCACGGTAAAGAAAAGCCTACCTTTAGCTTCAGGTACTTAAGAAACAAATAGATTTCAGAGATTAAGATAAAAATTACTGAAACAACGGTTTCTTTCGTTGTCTATAACTTTCGGAAGCATTACAAAGTAGATTTTTCAGTGTATCAATTACTTTTTTCTAATCGATATCAACACAAAATATCGATTTTTCGGATATTATAAATTCTCAAGTAAACATTTTCAACTGCAAAATTCATACGGGGTAAAAGAACGTTCACTGTATGCTGTTAATTCCGTATGTTTGTTTGTTGAACGCGTTTTACGAACATGAAAATATTTGCTTGAGAATTGATACCTTCCGAAAAACAGATATCTCGATTTGATACTGGTTGAAAAACAGATTAATAATGCTTTGTAAAAACAATTTTGTAACATTTCGAAAATTACAGGCAGAAAGGGCAACATTTGTCTCAGAAAAGCATTTTTGAATCGCGGAAATCTATTGGCTTTGGAGATGTCTGAAAATTAACGAACGCTTTTTCGAGTAGTGGTTAACTTGGTACGGATTGTATTATATTTTCGTAATTTTTTTGCTACAGATCAAGAAAAAATTATCTTTTATTAGAATGGCTTTTTCTTGTCATAAGTAAGAATGAATGCGCTAATTTTAATGGAATAATGTCAATACCCCACTTAAATAAATAAAATCTGAAATAAATCTTTTTCTCCATCGCGTTGATTTAAATTTTAATGTAATTCAAAATATTCCAGAACGGAACTCCCCAATACTCTTTCACAAGTATTCACAAAGCTTAGATGGCGCATAATGCCTTCGTTAACTTTATATTGCTGCATATATATTCAAGTACCAATTTATTCCTTTGAATCCACACTGACAGACGAAAATATAGAAATCTTGAAATTTTAGCTGCGTTTAGTGGGGAAGTTTATCTTCAGAATATGTTTACGTGGATCGAAGATGCTGAGCCGGCTAGAAGAAATAAATACTCAGTGGAACGATCATCATTTAACCGTTTTCAATTCCTGAGTCTAAAGTTCAATTCAATATATTGTATTAAATTGAAATAAAAAGAGTATGAAATATTTTCTTCTATATGGTATCCAATGTTTCTACTGCTTCTGATAGAAGAAGCTATTTATTTACTATCTTCCGTGATTTTTTATGCTAATGTGATTGAAATAAAAAAATGTGTTCTTACGAGCTGACCTGTTAATGACTTTTCCAATAGTTTTAGGATTGCACTTTTATTAATAAAAAAGTGACAGAGTATAATATTATGCACACTGCACACCACTTTATCTGTTTTTTTTTTTTTTTTTTTTTTTTTTTTTTTTTTTTTTTTTTTTTTTAAGTAATAAAAATCCAAAGACTTATATAGAAATATTTTCAACAAAGAAATTTTAAAGTGCATTCTTTATCGAGTTTTTCTACTAAATTTGAATAGGATTTGAACTTAAAACTTAAAAAAGTATTGAACTAGTTATTCAAAGCTTCATTATCTTGCTTGTGATTCTCTAGTTTCTAAGTCTTTCTTGGAATGTATTTTTTTTCTTCTAATTTTAAAATGCTTATCAGATTTATTATTTAATTTATGGGTCTTTAGAAACGAGATAAACGATAAACTAAATCATTAAAAACTGTAATTTTTGAGAGTCTTTTTTTATTATCCAAAATGCCAAACGTTGAGTCAATATATTTTGTAATAGCTCTTTATCAAAATCTGCAATTCCTTTTCCTCTGTGAGAATAGGACATGGATTAATGAGTTTTAAAACTACCTCAACCAGTCATCACGTATCTCACGTCCTTCTAATTGTATTTCAAACTTTATCATGCTCAATATATCTATTAACTTCTTTATTTTCTAGAAAACAAAATAAATGATGTATTATAAAAAAAAAATAGAGAAAACATATATGCTATAAAAAATGTAATGTAATATTTTATGTCTACGCGATACATTAATTAATTAATTAATTTAATTTTTGTGCTGTGTGAAATAGATAATCCACATGACCATTTCTAAAATATCTTTTAAATGTTTTACTTACAAAAAATGAGCTGAAATAACATATTTTGGCTCTGCCGCAGTTTAATAGGGGAAGATGCTATGATAAGAGATGTGCTCCCAAATTAACCACTCTAAATATGTATTTAAAAATAGAAAAAGCATTTTAAAATTCAATTTTACCTTCAATAGGCTACTAACTATCCAATAAAATTCTATCATATTTATATACATAATTTTGTCTTTTTTTCTGGAATGTAATTTCACTTTGAAATACTCACATTATTTCAAAACTCTAAAACATTATAATATAAAATCTGTTAAGATATGGTATATTACTGTTATGTCAGGTTTTGACTCATAAGACTTTAATTAATATTCTATTAAAAAATATTTATATCAAAAGTTTTTTCAGGTACGTACTCTCATTATTGTCTCTTTATCACCCTGCCTAGAATTATTATCTGGGGGTAATTAGAGGCACGACGGCAAGAGTATCATTCTATATCTCTTTGTGTAACGTTTGTGATTTAGTTCTTTGTTTTAAGTTAATGCTTGAAAATTCATATTTTGTATAAATAACATATAGAGAATTAAATATTATTTGTAAGACAAATAAAAAATCTTATTTAAAACAATGGAAACACAAAATGAAATTTTATTTTTCGACTGTGATGAGGCATGTCAAAGAGGTTTCTTTTTTTAATTGTGCCAATTTTAAACACGAGGATCTTTAAATTCCGGGTAAATACTGTAACACATTATTTACATGAATGGTAGAAGACCAGTGTCTTATTATTTCACAGGGATTAATAAGATATAGAAGATTTTATTAACGCCAAAAATGGTTTTAAACAAATGTTAATGTTTCCTAAAACTGTGAACTTTATTGTGTTTCTGTAACACCTATTTGCTCATTACAAGAATAAAAAATTATCTTTTAATATCTTACAACCCCGTTTGTCTCCTGTTACCCCTACCGTCCTTTACATTCTAGTTAAAAGATCCTAATATTCAACAGAAATTTTAGTACAAATATAAATAAAACTTACAATATTAACTTGAAAATAAAATAAATCACAAACTTACTAAATGATGTGTACAGAATGTTGTGAAGTTAAAAACTAAACAGACATTAAATGAAAATTCTAACAATTGAAGTTTTGGTCATCCTCTATGACAATCTTCAGGAAACAGTTGTTATATTGCTTTTCAAAAGGTAATGAAGTTTGTTGAAATTCCGGCGTTACTTCTTGAGATATGACTATTGCTATTATTGTGCAAATCCTGAAAAATGCAAAGTCGCAGCTGGACCTGTTTGACGATTTACGCCAAAAACCTAATCAGCAACATCATATGTCAACGTCTAACTCAATCTAAAGTTTGATGAAAACACGTGTAGTTGGTCTTGAGATAGAGCTATTGCGGAAATCTTAAAAATTTAGCACAGCAGAGCCTCCTATTGGGCGATTTACACTAAAACCTAATAAGCAACATCTTATCTCAACGACTAACTGAATCTGAAGTTTGATGGAAATCCGTGCATAAGATCTTGAGAATGAGCTATTGAGGAAATTGTGAAAAATGCAGCATGGCAGCGCCATCTATTGGGAGATTTCAACCAAAAACTAATCAGCACCAATTTTTATCAAGGACTAACAGAATCTAAAGTTTTATTAAATTCCGTGAATTAGTTCTAGAGATAGAGCACCCACAGAATTTTTCTCTCATACAGACAGAAAGACTCATAGACAGATATTTTCTAAAAATAGTCAACTCGTAAAAAATTAAATAAGTCAGATGTGAATAAACCACAAATCTTTTGTTATATTGGTGTGAAAACATTTAATATAGATTAAAACATTAAAATATGCATTCTACAGTTTCAGCTAATAATTGCAGTTCCGTGGACTTCCTCAGGTATAGGAATAGACTAAGCAGGATAACAACGTCAAAACTGCGCCAGGCATAAAATCGTACACATGGGCAAAAAACAACCAATGAGCATAAAGTCGGGTGGAGTTTTGACATTGCTGATCCAGCTTAGTTCATTTACTTTCTTGAGAAAGGCCACGGAGGTATGCTGAAAATCTAGAATAAATATTTTAATGTCTTTAATGTTTTGATCTATATTAGATGTTTGTAAACCAATATAGCAAAAGATCTGTGGTTTATTTACTTCTCACTTATTTAAATTTTAAGTATCTTCGGTGTAATGGTCCAATATTGTTTATAGTCAAATCGTGCTCAGGACCTTCTAAAACGTATAAATCCTTCGGAAACCAGAAATCGAAAATTTTTCACGAATCCAACACTTCTTGTAAAGATAGAAGAAAGTAAAAATTTATCTAAAAAACCTCTCTTGCTCAATTTCTAATGTTTGCTTATACAACTTATTTTTTTATTTCTAGAGGTGAATTAAAGAGAAAAAACAGTTTTGTATTTAACAACCTTTTTACATTTATAAATAAATTCTGGTCAATGCTTTACATCAAATTGAAATTATACTGGTGACAAGTTAATTGAATAATTAAACATTTATAAAAGTATTACCGAAAAAATGATATTTATTTTTTCCTATTAAAATAAGTACATAAATGTAAAATAACTAAAAGAAAAAGAAGTACGCAATGGAAAATAAATGTATTTCTTTTAAACAAGATTACTCGTCTAAAATTGTATATTGCCACAGGATAGAATGAGAAAGCTATAAGAATAAACAACAAAGGACGCTAAAGGGCGTAAAGGAAAAAATCTGACAGGTTTATAGGATTCATAAGCATTGGTGTGAAAAATGAAAATTTTCGTTCTTACTTAAACTGTAACATTTAGAAATATAAAACATGTTTAAATGTTTAATAATTTCCTGAAATGATATTAAATAGAATCATAAGACGAAATTCAATACGGTAGAACCTCTTTTATCCGAAACTCTTTTAACCGAAACTCTCAGTTAACCGAAATCAATTTTTAAAGCTTTTTTTTTTTTACCATCACATTCTTTGTGTGCAAAATCCATTTTGAAAGATTTTTTTTTTAAACTATCATATTCCTTAAGTGCAAGTGGTCTTTCCAGAAGTAAGAATACATACAAATATTTTTTATCCCCTTTCTTAGAGTTCCTTCGAATTTAACTTGAGATCCCATAAGCTGCGGAGTGGAACGAAGAAAACTACCAAATTAGCAATTCTGAAGCTTTTGAATGTTTTGCAAAAGGTTTGGCATGGCTGGAGCAGCAGAAAGACTGTGACACTGGTGAACTAATAATATTTAAAAACTCCGTGATAGAGCTTCAAAACAAAGTCAATTGAAACTGCGATAAACAAAACATTTTTTCAAAACCTTGTGATACATGTAAAAGGTACTTAATTTCAAAATTAAAATTCAGGTAATTTATTCTTGTTTCTATTTTGCTATTGTTTTATTTTTATTAAGCCCCTGTTACCCTGATAGGAAATATTACATTTATTTATCCTTAATCTTAAAATTTAAGCATTCTCGATTATTCGAAAATTTCGATTTTTCGAAAGAGGATCGGTCCCAGTTACTTCGGATAATTGAGGTTCTACTGTATTCCATTTGGATTCAATCACAAAATACACAATATGAACTTTAAAAATCTCTGCGTTTTACTTACAAGGCGACAAAGATAATAACAATTTAGATGTTACAAGTTGTCAATATACATTTTATTTAAATTCCGTAGTACTTTCGGCCTGCAATCCCGCGGTCATCTTCAAGGAATATTTTTATTAATTGCTGTTCCATTCATTCAAAAAGCATGAAAATTGATTCAAAGCTTCTACTACTGTTCAGCTACGCATTTAAAATGAAAGTGACGTATATGAACAAAGTGACGTGTTAAAATAAATGGAACGGCAGTTAAAAATTTTCCTCTATATAAGTTCAATCCAAGGAACTACTACTTCTACTTCCAGCTGCCGTAATAATTACAGTCTCTCCCATGCTAAACCGAGGCTAACGAAAAAGACAGTCTACGGCGGTGCATTCCTCATACCTTTTTTTTACAGACAGCTAGAGTGACGTCATGCTCTTTTCGTACACCTGCATTGGTACAATCGAGCATCAAGTGTCTCCAGGGGCCTGTAAAAAAAGCCTTTCTTTTTCGTTAGCCTCGTACCAAACGAAGTGACGTATTTCAATGAAAGGAACAGCAATTAATAAAAAACATTCCTTGACAATGGTCCGGGATTTCAGGCCGAAAGTACTACGAAATTTAAATAAAATATATATTTTAACCTTGTAATATCCATATTATTATTATTTTTGTTGCTTTTTAAGAAAAACGGCGAGCTTCTTAAAGTTCATGTTGTGTATTTTGTGGTATTTAATAGTTTGTTTAATCCTTTTTTTAAATGTTACACACCAGATTTTAATGCAAAACAAAAGATCAAAAGTATGAGCGAAATTTATAAAGATAAAGAAAGAAATTTTTTAGTGTAAAACCATCTGAATAATGTGATGATTATTATTGAAAAATTACATACTTATGAAACTAATTCCACTTGTGATAAACCAAACATATCGATACTTTGTAAAGTATCTACATTAGTATAAATTAAATCAAATGTAAAGGGTACTAAACAAAAATGATAACAAAGGAAAAAGCTTGCGCAAAAATACAAAAATCAGGTACATCAGATTAAAATAGAAGGAAACTCTTTTGAAGAATAATTGAAGATCACTCTGTATGCAAATAAAGTAACTACGCAATACAATCCCTTTATATCTCTTACTGAACGGATATCGGCCAAATAAAAGTTGAAGTGATTCTATTAACTGTTTTCTATTTGGCCCCTTTCCAACCGATTAAGAGAATTGCAGATGAACGTAAAAATTGATGAAGATATACAAGATTTCTTCCTGTAACGTATTTGGTTTAAGAATATAAAAGTTCGACAGCTTGTTTTTCTTCTTTAAATGTTTTGCTGAAATAAAATCCACAAAAGAATGTGCACCAGAAAAAGCTCCGGGAAGATATTAATGTAACGGCGGCTAAATAATCGTCCTTTCTTGATAAATTACTAAAGAATGTTGAAAATCACTGAACATGATAGATTCCAATCTGTGTTCTAAAAGGTATTTTCCTTTATTTTTTTAAATAAACAAATTTTGTTTACACTAATACTTTTATATTATAAATGACTATGAAAAATATGCTTATTGTACTAAAATTTTCATATAAACATTCACTAAAATGTTTTTCTCTGTGCCTAATTTTTTTGTAACCTAAAGTATTAAAAGGAGACAAAGAAGATTTTTAAAAAAGTCAAATTTTAGGATTTTTTGTGAATTTCAGTAAGAACATACTCTGTTGGAAGGGCGGATGTATGGGGTGGGGTGTGGACAGTGTTGCCAGATGAATACTAAAGTTTCATTTTGGATACCACTATTTTCGTAAAAAATTAGTCGCCTTAATTAATTACAGAAATTTTGCTGTTGAATAAAGCGAATACTATAGCACTAGAATAGTGGTATCCAAAATAAAATTTTAGTATTCATCTGGCAAAACTGGGGGCGGAGGAAGTAGAATTTATTAAGTTATGTTTGAAGAGTATTTCGTAATTTTTTCATTAAAAGTATTACATTTCGTGCTTTACATTCATCTAAGACGAATTAGCTAAGTGTACGTGGACAATAGTGGCTATCACACGCTGTGTTACTACCGGCTCTGGTTGCTGCTGCAGAATACGTGGAGTCGGGCCGAAACAGGCCCGTTTCAGTGGCTAGGCCGTTATGTCATCGATTCTCTTTCGTGGAACCTGGCAAGTGGGAATCCCTTCTGGAGACTAGTGAGTGTTCCCCACGAAAAAATTACTTTAGCGCCGAACGGAATCGAGGATCCCCTATTGTCAGGCTACTTCTGGAATTCAAGCCAGAGAACGAAATAACACGAAACATAAAATATTAGCAAAGTAAATAATTAGATTGATAAAAAATGGGAAATTTAGTCCCCAGCACAGTGCGTACTTGGGATAACCATTGCTGGAATGTCAGGGCCACGGGTAGAAAGTGAAAGCAAAAAGGGGTGATCCGGCCTCAAACTCACGTACACTCAACGTTCTAACACACTTGACGCCAACCTCTGTAGCGAGGAGCTTTGTCGAGAAACTTCAATAAAATTATCACTACAAAAATCATGATAAAATAATGTGTGTGAGTAATGGAATACAACACATTTTTTTTATTTATTTTTTATTGCTGGCAACAATGAAATTTTCCCTGATAGCCAGTTTGTTCTCTATTTGTAGTACCCTATGCATGAAAATTTCTTCACAGACTGATATGTATGCGTAAAGTTTTTTCACTTTGAATTAATTTTACAAAAATATTAGATTTATTTTACAGTTTGTTAAGTATAGATAGTATGAGATACACCCTAAAAGCATAATACAGCACTACTATAATGCCACAAGTTTAATAATTAAATAATTAATACAAAGAGGTTTCAAGATTTTCTCTTTGAATTCTGGGTTATTTAATCTTGAGCTAGCGAGTTTGGTAGACGGTGTTATGCCTAGTTTATAGCGTGATGTTGTGTATTATGTCTTAGTCTAAATTAACCCTAATTCATTTTTCTGCTTAATTAAAAGTTATCATTAAGTTTATTAGTTGTCAATCTACTTTATTACAAATGGTAATCGTATATTATACATTTAAGTAAATTTAATAATAGTTCAGAGAACAAGACTTATTGAGTATTTCAGTAAAGTACACTGATCTAAACAACAATCTAAAAACTACACACAATCTAAAAAATAAATGAAATTTTGTAAATGGCCATTAGTATATAAAATACAAAGTTTTCTGTTACAATAAAGAACAACTTTCTATTTTTGAGAAAAATAAACTAAGATATAAATGAATTAAGTATAAATAGTTTAAGTACAATTAGCTCTTAGCTTGCATACTAAAATTTTCTTTGATAGGCAGTGGAACATTGAAACAATGTTTACTGCTTCTTGTCTGATTTGATTAAGATTATCAACAGTAACTCACACTATAAATCTTGCAAGAAAGATTTACGAAAAAAAAGGCTGTTTTTTTTGCTTATTTTTGATTTATTTTTATTTTTTTTTATTTTTTTTTTTATATATAAACCAAAAATTTTCGAGGTGTGAGGGAGTCAATTACTAGCGCAATTACTCTATTATCAATCAATGACAAAACATTTGTCTTAGCATTCCCTCAACAAGTAATTGTAGTAAACTCACATTTATTTATGGTGATGATTTTAAGAAAGGCCAAAGTTATAGAGAGCATTTTATAACATTGAAAATTTCACATGTTCACAATATATATGCGAGCATATATATTATAATTATTTAGAGATGACATGGAGACTTGTTATTTCGTACTGGTATTAATGGAAGTATAGCATAAACCAAAACGCGCAGTCGAATGTTCGAAATGTCAAAATAGTTTCAGCCCTTTTGAAAAATTATCTGTATAAGACACACGCATGTGCACAAAAAATTTATTTTCTCGCCAAAGCGCTTGGCGACAGAGATGGGCACCAAGTGTGTTGGGACGTTGAGTGTTTGTGAATTTGCAGGCCGGCCGGACCCTGTGATACTGTCTGTTTTCCGATCGCACATAAGGCACCAGAGTATCCATTTGTTTCCATTCACGCTAGGGGGGTCGCATCTAGCTGCAGCCATACAAGCCTCTGATTTGGTAATGGATGTCCACACTATGCTATCCAAAATGACAGAATCTTCAGATGCGCGTGCTCTGGAAGTGTAGTCGCAAGACCGGGCGTGAGGATTCATTCTTCACCTGCACCCGTCAGGGTCCCCGCTTTAGCCTTTTTCTGAAACTGGAAGGGGAAACCACGGCGTCTTCATCTGAGATCCAGGTCATATTCCTGCGCCAATGCTAAATTGATTCAAGACCACTTGGAGGTGCGTATACCCTTACATCCATGTAAGATTATTTAGTACGTGTACCCATCCAATACTGGAGATCGCGCTGCTTAATACTGAAGCCCTGACGCTGCGAGAAAATCTCAACTCAGTTCTTGGAGAGGGACCGGAACAGGTTCGTTTCTGCAGCAAGGGTAGTCACATCATGGCCCCCTTACGCGGAACCTCACAGGAGAGAACAGCTTCCAAGAGACTAGTGAGGAAAACCTCACTATTGTCCTGCTTTACTGAATCGAGATTCTCCTGTGAACATGCTACCTCTGCGATTTAAGTCAGTGGATGGGGCAGCAGAAGCATAAAAGACAACATAAATGTTAAAATAAAAGATAGATAAAAGCAAAAATAGGAAATTTACTTCCGTATAGCTGAACCGACTACCTTCTAGGATGTTAGGGCTCCTGGGTAAATAATAAAACCTAAAAAGTTTTGGTCCGGCCGGACCCTGTGGTCGAGCCGTTATTCTGCCACCAGAGAAACTACCTGCCTGCTTCCAATCACACAAGGGTGACTGAGCCGCCACGTCCTCAAAAGATCATGAGTAGGTTGAGCATGTTCGCATGATGCTACATCGAACGACCGACTATCCAGGTGCACGTTTTCCGGAAACGTACTCTCCGTGCTGGACCTTAGATTCCATCGGTAAGCTGCACGCGTTAGGAATATCGCTTTAATCTTCTTCCGAAACTGGAAGAGGCCGCCACGGCGTCCGCGTCCAGGCTCTCGCTCATTTTCTTGAGCGCCAAGTTGATTCGAGACTACCTGGAGGTGCACATAGGCTACATCTATGTAAAGTAATTCAGTACGTATATTCAGCCAATGCTGGACATTACACAGCTTAAAATTGAAGTGCGGACGCTGCGACAAAACCAAACTCAATAGATGGCAGAAGGGCCGGAATAGGTCAGGTCGTGCAGCAAATCCGTCACATTATCGACTCCTTACGCGGAACCTCACAGGAGAGACCCGCTTCCGGAGACTAGTGAGGCACTCTCCATTACAGTCTTGCTTTACCGCCTGCCGGAATTGAGGATTCCTTATAAACAGGCTGCCACTGCGATTCAAGCCAGTGGATGACATCCATGTAAATGAGGATATTCTGATAATACAGAGTCACTTAACCACTTGCACTGAGCATTCGTGAAATATCAAAATATTAATAAAAATGTTAATGCAATTAATTTTTGATTATTCGCTACCGCGAATATTTTTAAAATTTAAATATGTGAGTAAATTGCGACCATAAAAAAAATTCAATTTAGCCTTATAAAAATTACATTAAAATCTCGTTGTACAAAATCTAATTATCCCCATACGCATATATAAATCCTACATATAGCCATAGAGATTTCATATCTGAACTTTTGTATTAGAATTTATAGGAAATCGGTCGAACTGATCGATAAATCAAATTTAACGAGATAGAAAAAATAAAAGATGTCGTTTTGAGAAGTATGTGATTACAGTTTTACTTTGTATTTACAACTGTGTATTTTTCGCAGTAATTTTTTCGATAATTCGAATTTCAAAAAATCGTTTCTGAACTATATTCCAAATACAATAAGTTATCATATATTTTTGTTTGAATTTTTTGAGAGTTTCAATCTTATATTTCCTTAAACTAGTATTCTTATATTATTTGTCTTTTCATCATTCTGTTTTTCCAGTTTTCTATTAATAGTGTTGAAATTACTTTTTTAGTTTTTTATGTATAGTTATTATTCTAAAATTGAAATACGCAATTTTTTTCTACAAAAGGCGAAACAACTATGGAATTTTTCTTCAATTTTGGAATTTATGTGATTTGAAAATATCCCTCCAACATCATTTAGATCTTCTTCTTTTGTTTTTATTTTTCTTGACTTCACCATTTATGTCTTTGTTCTTCAACGTAAAATAATGTAACTTTCGCGTGAAATAAATATTATTTTCAAAGAATATCTTCCACCATTTTAAATAACATAAAATATATGTATTTGTTTTCCTTTTAATATTGAAATGCTGTATCGATTTTGTGGGCGAAATCACATTACCCAGCTGGAAATACTGTTATTTTATATTAATTACAGGACTACTTCAGAGAAATATTAAAAAGTCTTTTCTTGTTGCTTTAAGTGTAATAGTTGTAGTTTTTGAAAAGGTTTTGCTAGACAACTCCACTCATTTGTTTTATCATTTAATATAACTAATCAGGGCAAATTTTTGATGTATGTATATAATTAGAGGTTGACCAAAAGCTCGGTTTCGTTTTTGTTTTCGGTCCAACATCTGAGCTCGATAAAATTCGTTTGCTGCTGAAAATTCGACCGGACCGAAACTATCAATATACCAAAAATCTCGTTTCTTCCTTCTGAAATTTTGAACATTACTCATCGATTTGAGCTTTATTGGCTCAAATGAGACTATTTATTGCCACGTACTTCGTTTTTTATAATTATCAGTCATGACTGACTCAAGACGTGAATGCAAATTATGAAGCAAGCAATGCATACATAACTAAACTTTTTCCCGCGCTCACTAAAAGCTGCAGACAATACAGTAATAGAAAATTCTCAGTTTGAACCCGAACACGTGTTTTGAATACTCTGAGAAAGTTCTAGAATAACGGATGATCATTTACAGATATCATTATAAAATATAGGTGTGTATACATAAAACTAAAATATTTTTTTAATTAAATGAAATTCGTATAATTAGAAAATATTTCTGTGTCGTTGATGAATGCTGGACAGATAATTACACCTGTTTATTTTTTATTAAATATATTCAAAATTGTTAATTGGTCCAAATCATCCAAGCAACCTCATAGCAAATTGGTATATAGTTTTATATACCTTAGATAAATTTAAATAATATAAGTGATCGTACTTACCTAAATTCTAGTAGAAGAGCAACGCGAAGCATTAATAAAATTAAATTATAATTCGCGTCAAAAAGTAATTATTAAATTTGAATAATTACGAATAAAATTAAGAGTTTGCGTTGTGAATTATTTAGACGAACTCTTCCACTTATGAATTAAACTAAAATTTAAGCTGTAAAAAAAAGAATTGACACACTTTAAATATTATTAATTAAATAATTACAGAAACTTTTTAAAACTTGATTAAATATTTTATTTACATTGAACATATCTATTTACAGAAAAACATAATATTAATTCAAAAAATAGAAAGCAACACTTTTGTTTGCTTCTCATTATTTTAAGTATGTTTAATCTTTTTTAAAAAAAAGACAATATTTTCACGTACTCTAATTATTATAATTGTTTATTTTTGCTAAAAGAAATACTCTCTTTCATTTTTAAAATTACCTTAATCTTATTTAATTATTGGTTTGATCGGATCTCAGATAACTCTCTACCATAAAATATCAGAAAAGTATTTTTTAAGATTTTTCATATGATCTTAAGTGGTAAAAGAAAATGTTTAAAATAGTACCTTCTTTTAATATACGGGATGGTGGCCTTTATTTATCAAATTCCGAGTTGTTGCGTTGCTTAGGATCATGGCAATGTGTCATCAGGAACGCATCCTCAATTTGGCTTGATTAGGATCACTCCGATCTGTACATCAGGAAGACATCCTCAATTTGGCTTGTTTAGGCTCACTCCGATAGGTACCTCAGGAATACATCCTCAATTAGGCTTGATTAGGCTCGATTAGGCTCGCTCCGAAATGTCCATCTCGCCTGGGCTTTACTAGGGCTTACGGGACTCATTGCACGGGCTTTCAGGAGAGCTCTTGCATCCTCTACATCTTTTTTCAGACTATCTTTTTTAAACCTTATTCTTCTTGCACACCAGCTCCTGCAGTGGGAGGAACTATTTTTTGTCTAGTCCACTGTTATTGGATGTGAGAAGATTTTTTATTATACTTCGATAGGCCTATTAGCTAGCAGTCTGCAAATGGCCCCTAACATATACTTTAATATTATTATCTGCCTTAAAGTTTGGGTGGTCTGAAAAGTCATAAATTTATCCCAACACTTTTATTGAGGCCATAAATTGATTCCAACGTTTTTATGATTTTACGATTTCTAATTATACACCACTTTCCATTGGCTTGTCATAAAACGACACCATGGCGTCTGCGTATTGTTGTTGTCTGAGATCCGAACTCCATTCAACGTTATACATTCATTTTACAATACAACAATTTTTTAAAAATATATATTTAATCTTTAAAATCAACTTAATAATTTTTGTATGAACTTACACTCTTATTTTACTTAAATATATAAACATTATAATTTTACACTCATAATTATATTTTATAAAAAATATTTATACAAACAGAAATAACAAATTACGCAATTTTACTTTGATTTAACCAACATGGTGCGGGAACATATCATAGTTATATGTTGCCCAGCATCTCTCCCGGTATCGGAAGAAAAAAAAAATAAAAACTGATTGCTGGTTTTATTTTTTTTGTAAAGCTTAAAGGAATGTACGTGTCCATATGACTGTGTATCTACACAGTTTTTGAGCGAAGACTGTAAAGTTCAATTATGAATGGTTCTGGTATATTTGATAAGAAGTTCTTCTATTGTTTCATAACAGAAAGTTCAACACATGATAGCATAGTTGTCTGTTGACATTCACATTTATAGAAGACCTCTGTACTGACAATCAGACGTCTTTCTCGAAGCCTTTTTTCTTTACCACACACATGTTTACTAATTTTGTAACTTTACAGTTTAAGTGCCCAAAATACATTCAAAGCTATAATTTTGTCTGAAATTAATATGCCGAAATAAACCTCATTATAAGAAAAATAATGGCATACGCATTTGACATATTATTTCATCACATACAACCTTATGACACAGTGTTTTATCTAAAACACATTTTATACTGAATAAAAGTAAATACAATGCTTGTAATATGACATGTTATATTTTCACATAATTAATCTGATGTATTCAAATTATAATCAGAAAAATATTGTATACAAACTTGTTACATTATTTTATTTATTTGTTACTTCAAACATGTATGATCTGTCAAAATGTACAAGCTAATTCATCTCCTTTAATATATCATTACGCAATGCTTTCCAACTTTACCCGATACGAGAAAGAGGAAAAAAAAAAAAAAGAAGAAGGAGGAGAGAATGAAACCAGTTTTGAACGTCCCCGATTCTTTCGAAACGAGGGGTTGGTCAGCTACTAATCCCTTTCTGCGAGATGAATTGTGCTGTGACAAAATTTTACGACTTCAAAAAGTAAGTATTTAAAACCATTTCATGCTTGTAATTACCTTATTAATTAGTATAATTTCTTGATATACTTTCTTCTTAACTCACTGTGCATGCCTGTATGTAATTTTAAACATAATCTATGCATAAACAGTGTATGTATTTGTATCGTATCTAATGTAAACCTTCTGCTTTTTTTTTATTATTTTGCAGGGGGAAAATGGCGATTCTATCATCGGAATTCTCCTGCCTCATACTGGAACTGAAGCGAGGGTGGCTTTTTATTCATTCAGGTTTAAATCTAAACCAAATTGCCTTTCAGGATTAAAAAAAAATGCATATAATTTTCTTTAACTGATTACATTGTATATTTTTAGACCTTTTTAACAAACACAAATTTTGATTCATGATATTGTTTACTATTAAAATGTAAACAACACGGAAAAATGACTTCTACGGCCTCTCAAAAAATGCAAAATATGCATTACGCTGACCTTAAAAATGCACCTTCATTTAATACTATTAAATAGTGTTGTCAGAAAATGCCATTGACGAAGAAGAGAACAATTTTTTGTCTTAAATTATTATTTATTTAGCCAACAATTCTATCTTAAAAGATTGTTAAATTTTCATATTTATTTATTTTTTTTACTGAATGAAATAAAAATTTATTTATTCAAAATTTTATTTATCATTAACATTCCGTATGTGAATTCTACTGTCTAAAATTTAATGATATGTTTAAAAATAAAAGATAATAAATTATTATTATTAATCAAACATTAATAATTATTATTTAATTATAAAAAAAAATGTACTTAATACACTTGTATAATTAAAAAAAAAAACAAAAGTAAATGATAATTACTACGTAAAATCGTATGCAGCCCTCTATGAGTACCCGGCCGGACCAAAGAACTTCTGCCAGCAGAAAAAATCTTTGTATACTCACAAACAACCACATCCAATTTTTTTTATAGATCAAGTTTTTAAAATAATTACTGTACGTACTATAAAAAAAATTAAGTAAATAAATTTATTAAGCCATACTACATATTTTAATAAAATTAAGGCCAATATATATAAATATATTTATTTATTTATTTTGTTTTCTTATGTTAAATTGGCCAAATTATATAAAAAAAAAAAAAAAATTATGAACTCACACACTCAAATTTATCAATACTATGTATATTTATATATGTTAAATTTAGAATTGCATTTAATTCTAAGGGAAAGTAAAGAGAAAAAAAAATGCTTAAATTCTAAACTAACATAAATTTATAAAATATTTCATTTAAAAAAAAAAAAATCTAATTTCTAGCTGATTTCAGCAAGATGTCATTTAATATTTATATTAAATAATTTTGCTAATACATTTTATTAATTGTTAAATTTGCATATTTTTATATATACAAGAAAAATATAATAGTCTTACATAAACTTTTACACTACAACAATGTTATTAATTAATTTAACTTGAATTTAAGCCTACTTTAATTCTAATTGAATACCGTTAATAAAAGTAAATTAGCTTATCAAGTTAAATATAATATAAACTATGTTTGTCTAATGTTAATTTTGCTGAAAATTCCATAAATTTTAACTGTAAATGCTAATTGCTATACCTTTTGTTATTTATTTTGAAAACAACACGAACTTATATTTTTATTTATTATTTTTTTTATTAAATCTAGGAACTAAACACTGAGCTAGACACTCCATAAATGTGTAAAACCTAAAAATCAAAAGTTTTCCTAAATAAAACTCAAAATGCTGCTTTTTACAATATAATATTACTAATTTTATTGTTTCTGAGCATAACATCTAGTAATTATACCATACTTAATTTTTTCTTCGATTCCTTTTTCAGCCAAGAATCCTGAAATTTATGCCTAGGTGGACCATATATTGATGTATCTGTGAATAATTTTTCTACAAATATATTGTTGGTGTTGGTGCATACCCAGCCGTAGGCCAAAATTGTACCCTATACAGAAAGCCTTTGGTGAGAAAATTTTAATTTTACTTCAATTATTTATTTGTGTATTTTTTTTTTTACTATTATTTTTGTGTGCAATCATGTTGAAATAACTTGCCTTGTCCATTGTTATACATATATATGTTTTTTTAAAACCAATGTGCTACACCAAAATCCTTTTTTTTAAATTTTTTTATAACACTTTTGTTCATAAAACTTATCCCTGCTGTCTAAATTCTAGACTTTAGCATATAAGTTGTACTTGAACTACCGGAGTAAATCTTAGCACTTTTTGTATATTTTATTATATTTAGGCTTATAGCTGACCGCTATCCTAATATAGAGTGCACTAATAATTTATTCCTTGTCAACCATCTATTTATATAAGAAAAAAATATATATATATGAGTATGCTATAAAGCTGTTCTAACTACCCTGAACCTATAGCTTACACCTACTCATTTTAAAGAGTAATTCTGAAATTTTGTCATCTAAATTGTAAGGCTATTAGCAAAGGCTACCCTTATAGAAGACAGAAAAAATTCTCTTTTTTTTTTTTTTTTTTTTTTTTTGAAAATTACTCCAACATTATTTACTATGAAATTAATTAAGTTTTAATGTTATTTGGCTTTGTTAAGAATTTATATTTTCTAATTCATATTCGAAAAGAAAAAATATATATATATATAACTTTTGCCTGGAGAGAAATATTTCACTGCTCCATTGAAGTTTTGTGAAGCACATTACATAATTTTATAAGTATGTTTTCGGGTGCGCCCTGCACATTTGCTCAATATTGTAACCCTGAGACAAATTGGCGTTCCCATGTTCCTATCCTTTCTTATTATTATTTTGAATTTTAAAAAGGCAAGTTATTAATTTTGTTTCAATTTTTTTTTTTTTTTTTTTTTTTTTTTTTTTTTTTTTTTTTTTACCTAAAAGAAAAAAAATTTATTTTTAAATTTTGAAAATTTTTAAATTTTGAAATTCGATTAATTATGCATTTTGATTTATTTTTAATACCAATTCATATCCCTTACTTGTCCCTTTGATCATCAGTTTTACCCTTATTTTTATACTTTTTGGGATACTTTTGAGCATTGTCTTTTAAATTCTCATTTTTATCCTCATTTGGATAATAACTGGCATGACTCTGAGGTTGACTATTCCTATATGGCACATGCTGAGGGAAGTAATTTGGTGGGGGTGGGGGATATGGAGAATATCCATAGTAACCACCTGTGGGTGCATAAGATTGAAAATGCCACTGCTGGTTTGGGTTAACAAATCTAGGATTAAAATTCGCTCTCGGTTGATACTGTCCATTATAAGAGTACCTTTTATTAAAATGCCGACCTGCGAAATCTCTGCTATCCTTATATGTATTTTTATTATCATTTTTGTACCAGCACGTTTCTAAAGTATGCGAATTTTTTTTACATAATTCGCACCATCTGCTTGATGCAGTGTCTTTTGTTTTAATTTTCAAATTGTTTATTTCGGAAGTCAAAATTTTAATTTGCTCCGCGCTTTCCATATTTAATTTTAACAATTTGTCCAAATTTTCCTCAGTGGAGGTTTTTGTAATAGAATTAATTTCCTTTGATGCAACTTGATTGTATGCATCTTCCATTTGTTTCGCAAATTTACATGCGTCGTTGAAATTTTTCGGCGCCATTCTTCGAATGTCCAAGCTTAAATCTGCCCTAACTGATTCTAAAAATCTTGTGAATTTTATCATTTCAAATAAACTACCATTACCGTTGTCAATATTTTGGCCACTTTTATCTAGGTAAAGTTTTGCAGCCGCATTGAATTCACTGATAAAATCAGCGATAGCCTGCGCAGGTTTTTGCCTAAGAGAAAAAAAATTGCTTTGAGCCGCAGAAAAACTTGTTTTAGTAGAAAAAGTATCGATTAATTTTTCTTTAAATTGACCATAATCCTTTTCTGTATTAAGATTTTCTTCGTTAGCTAATTTATCTCTAGCACTACCGACTAATTTCGTTTTCAAGAGCGCTAGTTTCGAAACATTCTCTAATTCCGTTTGCTTAATTAGATTATCGAATTCGTTCAAAAAAAATTTAATATTCGACTCTTTCTTTCCGTCAAAGACGAGGATACAATTCAACAGCGTATCAACACTAGGTTGAGTCATTGTATTCTTTTTAGTTTTTTGTAGCGAATAATTTAGAGAAATAATTTTATTTTTCTGTCCTCTGGTTTTAACTCCAGAAGTATTTAAATCTACACTTCTCCTTTTAAATTTTCGCTTATTGTTGGGCATAACCTTTTAACAGAATGTTTCTGTTTATCATACTTTTTTTTTTTTTTTTTTTTTTTATTACCACATATGTATGAAAATATTCTAAATTGCATAAATACATAAAAACAACAGCACTAAAATTTAAAAAAAAAAATTCTTAGGAGATGAAGTTGTTTTGTAGATTATTCTTTTACACACATAAATACCCCTAAAATATTTATAATACACGTATATATAAAAAACAACATAATTTCATTTAACAGAAAAATATCTGTCTTTTTCTACAGAAAAAACAATCTTTTTTTTTTTTTTATAAATATTGTACTACTACTTCGTAGTACGACTCATAAATTTTCTTTTGTATCAAGGTGATACAATTTCAAAAATCGTGATCTATTGACATTTCAATCCTTTTTATATCAGACATATTATAAAATTTTACTCATTATTCTTATTATTATTATTATTTATACATTATATAAAAAAAAATTATTTTTACAAATGTGTCATCTGTGATGTGAATGCCATTATTTTTCAATGGTAACTGAGATCCAACCACAAGAGAAAAGAGAGAAAAAAAAACAAAATTGTAATTCCTAAATTTACCTATTATAAATCCCAGAATTATTTTTCTCATTTCCTTTTTTTTTTTTTTTTTTTTTACTAACATATATTATTCATTTTATTTATATAAAATTATTATATGTGTGTCATTATTGTTACAATAATAAAATTAATTTTAATAAAATTTTAATCAATTAAACTTACATACCTACAATATCTTTAAAATTGTGACATTAAAATAATACTTAAATTTATTTTCCTTTATTATTATTATTATTATTATTTCTAATGACCTCAGATGAACGTTCCTGAGTCATAGCACCATTTACCTATCTAATGACCTCAGATGATCGTTCCTGAGTCAGAGCACCATTTTATTTATGAATGACCTCAGATGATCGTTCCTGAGTCAGAGCACCATTTTACTATCTAATGACCTCAGATGCTCGTTCCTGAGTCATAGCACCATTTTACTATATGAAGGGGGGATGCTGGACAGATAATTACACCTGTTTATTTTTTATTAAATATATTCAAAATTGTTAATTGGTCCAAATCATCCAAGCAACCTCATAGCAAATTGGTATATAGTTTTATATACCTTAGATAAATTTAAATAATATAAGTGATCGTACTTACCTAAATTCTAGTAGAAGAGCAACGCGAAGCATTAATAAAATTAAATTATAATTCGCGTCAAAAAGTAATTATTAAATTTGAATAATTACGAATAAAATTAAGAGTTTGCGTTGTGAATTATTTAGACGAACTCTTCCACTTATGAATTAAACTAAAATTTAAGCTGTAAAAAAAAGAATTGACACACTTTAAATATTATTAATTAAATAATTACAGAAACTTTTTAAAACTTGATTAAATATTTTATTTACATTGAACATATCTATTTACAGAAAAACATAATATTAATTCAAAAAATAGAAAGCAACACTTTTGTTTGCTTCTCATTATTTTAAGTATGTTTAATCTTTTTTAAAAAAAAAGACAATATTTTCACGTACTCTAATTATTATAATTGTTTATTTTTGCTAAAAGAAATACTCTCTTTCATTTTTAAAATTACCTTAATCTTATTTAATTATTGGTTTGATCGGATCTCAGATAACTCTCTACCATAAAATATCAGAAAAGTATTTTTTAAGATTTTTCATATGATCTTAAGTGGTAAAAGAAAATGTTTAAAATAGTACCTTCTTTTAATATACGGGATGGTGGCCTTTATTTATCAAATTCCGAGTTGTTGCGTTGCTTAGGATCATGGCAATGTGTCATCAGGAACGCATCCTCAATTTGGCTTGATTAGGATCACTCCGATCTGTACATCAGGAAGACATCCTCAATTTGGCTTGTTTAGGCTCACTCCGATAGGTACCTCAGGAATACATCCTCAATTAGGCTTGATTAGGCTCGATTAGGCTCGCTCCGAAATGTCCATCTCGCCTGGGCTTTACTAGGGCTTACGGGACTCATTGCACGGGCTTTCAGGAGAGCTCTTGCATCCTCTACATCTTTTTTCAGACTATCTTTTTTTAACTTTATTCTTCTTGCACACCAGCTCCTGCAGTGGGAGGAACTATTTTTTGTCTAGTCCACTGTTATTGGATGTGAGAAGATTTTTTATTATACTTCGATAGGCCTATTAGCTAGCAGTCTGCAAATGGCCCCTAACATATACTTTAATATTATTATCTGCCTTAAAGTTTGGGTGGTCTGAAAAGTCATAAATTTATCCCAACACTTTTATTGAGGCCATAAATTGATTCCAACGTTTTTATGATTTTACGATTTCTAATTATACACCACTTTCCATTGGCTTGTCATAAAACGACACTTATGGCGTCTGCGTATTGTTGTTGTCTGAGATCCGAACTCCATTCAACGTTATACATTCATTTTACAATACAACAATTTTTTAAAAATATATATTTAATCTTTAAAATCAACTTAATAATTTTTGTATGAACTTACACTCTTATTTTACTTAAATATATAAACATTATAATTTTACACTCATAATTATATTTTATAAAAAATATTTATACAAACAGAAATAACAAATTACGCAATTTTACTTTGATTTAACCAACATGGTGCGGGAACATATCATAGTTATATGTTGCCCAGCAATGAATTAATTGTGTTTTATTTTATATGAAAATAAAAAGTTTTCGGTCTAAGGCACAGAAAAACAATCCGGGCCATGCGTATAATTAATTAATAATGTTCGCTTTCTGCCGAAAATATGACGATCACCGAAATTCGGTTAGGCCTTAAAAACCTGCTTCGGTCGATCCTTATATATAATGCATTTTAATTCAGCAGTAAAAACGAAAAATAAATAAGTAAAGGATTACTTACATAAAATAAAAAGTTGAAACTTCTCATAATTAAATATTAAATGACAAGTTAAAGCGGTTCGTAAATCCTCAGCTAAACAATGGGAAACTTTCTGACACATTTTCTGGTTCATTTTGAAACGTAGAGGGATAAAGTTGGCAAGCCTGACAGCTGAAGTTATTTGGAATGGGAATCTGTTTTTCATTTTTTGATAAATAAATAACTTATCGAATTATTTGTAACTGTGCTCACGTGACGAGCTGTTTTTCTGCCTTCTCGCAGTATCGCGTCTGGAAATTCAGTTCAAAACTCTAACTTTGACAGTGTTTTCTGAAAGATCTTCTACCTTTACCAAAAAATGGCAAACGTCTTTCGTTTATATAGTTTTTGAATAAGAACACCTACCAATTTCATGCTTCTCCGAACAAAAATGAATTACAAAATGTGTCAGAAAGTGGCTCTTTTGGATTTGAGAATAGACTCAAATATTTATCACTGTCAAATATTATCTATCGTTCAATAAACTGGATACATTTTTTTCTTTCAAAACTTCAAAATGCTCACTTAAATTTCATATTATACTAGAACACTTACGCAATTACACATTTGTTCCTGTACTTAAAATAAAATAATATTATGGCAAAAACTTTTTTTTAAGATAAGATTTTATTTATTTATTTATTTTATTTTATTTTTTTTTTTTTTTGTAACGTGATCAGCGAAAGGAATTTTTTTTTAAATTTGACTATTTCAACGCGCTCTAGTTTTTCAAATATTTGCACATCCCCATCTTGATTTTTTGTCTGAGTCAAACGAAGGCTACTTCAGGATGATATATTATTTAGGGTCCTACATATACTACGACAAATATTAAAACTTTTCGTCAAGAGTAACTCAAAAAATTATTTGACGGAATTCAATCTTATTTTTGCAGGAGATACATATGAAAATAAAAGCGAGAATGACCTATTTAGCCCAGTAGTAGGGGAGGAAAAAAAGGCCGAATTCGGAATTAATTAGGGAAAGCTAGAAATAGTTTTAATCCATTTAGTTTAGATCTAGAATGAATATGCGAAGTTTCCCCCCTCGTAGTAGATGAGTGTTAGAAGATATATACAGATTTATAGTCTATAATGTCACAAAATAGCTAACTGCCAAAAACACTGTCAATACAAATGTTGTAGAGCTTAAAATTCTGAGTAAAATGAGTATCTACACTTAATATTTTTGTTGAACGATAAGGTCACAATTCTACTTTAAAATTTTAGAGCTGTGGTCAGGGGTTGAACTCAGAATTAATTAGGAGAAAAATGGAAACTATTTTAATCCCATAAGTTTAGGTCTAAAATGAACGTACTATGTTTTCTGTCTTGTACTTGGGTGAATGATAGAAAATATGTGCATATTTATTTTCGAAAAACACGTTTTCTTTAATTACCTTAACAATATCTCAAAACAGCTAACTCTATAAAAAACATTGTCAGTGCAAATGTTGTAGAGCTTAAAATTCTGAATAAAATAAGTACATCATTAATATTTTTGTTCAACATTAAGGTCGCAATTCCATTTAAAAAATTTTCAAATCAAGAGCTTGAAGCCAGGAGAGACCAGGTTAACTTAACAATATCTCAAAATTGTGGTCTTAATATTGAAAAAAAAATATTAAGAGTAGGTACTCATTTTATTCAGAATTCAAGGCTCTACAACTTTTGTATTGACAATATTTTTGATAGAGTTAGATGTTTTCAGATATTGTTAAGTTAACTCAGTCTCTCCTGGGTTCAAGCTCTTGATTAGTCATTAAGGCAAAATTTTGAAATAGAATTGTGACCTTAATGTTCAACAAAAATATTAATAATGGTACTCATTTTATTCAGAATTTTAAGCTCTACAACATTTGTATTGACAATGTTTTTTTTTTGTTTTTTTTTGTTTTTTTAATAGAATAGCCGTTTTGAGATATATTGTTAAGGTGATTAAAAAAAAGTGTTTTTCGAAAATAAACATGTACATATTTTCTAACATGCACCCAAGTACGAGGAAAAAACACAGTACGTCCATTTTAGACCTAAACTGAAGGGATTAAAACAGTTTTCAGTTTTCTCCAAATTAATTCCGAGTTCAACCCCCTGAGCACGCGTTTGAAAATTTAAAGTAGAATTGTGACCTTAATGCTCAACAAAAATATTAAGTGTAAGTACTCATTTTACTCAGAATTTTAAGCTCTTCAACAATTGTATTGACAATGTTTTTGACACAGCTGTTTTGAGATATTCTTATGGTATGCTAAAAAACGTGTTTTTTGACTATAAATCTATACATATTTCCTAACGCTCACCTAGTACTAGGGGGAAAACATAGCATATTCATTCTAGACCTAAACAGAAGGGATTAAAATAATTTCCAGCTTTCTTTTAATTAATTCCGAATTCAACTCCCTAACCACTGGGCTAATTACCGAAAACAAATTTTAAATCGTTAGGAAATTAAATTAAAAAAAAAATAGATAAAAAAGCTTAATTAGATACCGCCTTTCTGACATACGTCACGAAAGTCAAGTGAGACGTCATTTTCACCTCGGAAGATTCTCGTAGCTAAACATATTAGAATATATTCCATAATCAAATTGCACGCTCATTTAGATTAAAGTATAATAAAACGTATTTCAGCTTTATTCAAATGCAATGTAAATCTAATTTTTTTCTATTTGAATGAAAAAAAAGTAACCTATTTACTTAGTATGAGTTTCATATAGAATTTTAAAGGAAATTTAAAGTTTTCTGCAACGATTTACGCGTAAGATAATGATATTTTGATCAAATATCATTTTAACTCTCTAATTCCCACTACAAGAAATAGCTATGGAAAAAGGTTTTTTTTTTTTTTTTTTTTTTTTTTTTTTTTTTTTTTTATGTTGTTGTGAGTCAAATAAAGTAAAAATATGAAAAATAAACGGTCAAGTGCGAGTGTTACTCGCACACAGAGGGTTCAGTACAATAATATATGAATTAATAAGTGTGTTATTAAAAAAATACCGTTGCTAAAAGAATATTAAGACTTTGAAAAAACTATACAACGCAGGGTTGTGTATAGGTGTATAGTATACAGGGTGCAAAGGAAAGTCCCTTTAACCTGAAAATACTTGCGAACGGAAGGAGCCACAGCTATACAAGTGAGGTAATGGTACAGTAAAGCGACTACGCCCGACCTAATGTAAACTACAGCAGCACCTCTAGTGGCGAAATTCGGAAAACAGCCATTGCAAATCGAAAATGAAAAGAGGTAGATCAAATTTTCCAATTAGAAAGGTTTAGAGCATCAATTAAATAGTAAGAAACGACATTCGGTTCCCACGGATAAGATAAATCGTTGCCTGCATACCCAAAAATGTCCGAAATCGATGAGCGACGATTCTACTTTGCCTATTCACATTCCGGAAATGTGGTAGTGCACATTTGCATATTGTGACGTTGCTCTGCGATGTAATGTCTGTAAAGATTTAATTCCCAATGCATTTAAAATTTTAGAATAACCCTTTGAGGGTAGAAGGATTCTGTTCGTAAACTGATAAAATAATTGACTGACACCAGAATTTTCAAACGAATTTCTCAGAAGAAAAAAAAAACGCTAATTTGCATGTTCATAACAAAAGCAAAATTTTATTAAAATATTCTTGGTGCCATTTCTCAGTTTTGGAATTAAAATTAGGTGGCCAGAACGTCTAGCCACCGCCCTTGAAAGGGTTAAATCTATGTTGTCGTATTGAAGAGGCTTGCAATAGACGTTCCTTCCTGAAAAATGTGCATGCAGAATTACTCTCACGAATACAAACGTGTATCGTGAGCAATGGCGAACTTTTCGTACATACTGAATATTAACTTTTTATCACTGTGAGACAGTTTGTCTTTTTTTGTGTGTGTGTGATGTTATCAAAATGTATTGAGACAAGCATAAATTGTGCGTATTTATTCATACTTCTGACTATTCCATTCAAACTTTAACACAGAATGGAGTGCATCAATTTCGGTAATTTTTCGGTAAACAGGCGAAGATTTTTCTTATGCCATGTAAACCAAATATCGTATTCTACTAATTAATTGATGCTCTAAAGCTTTCTAACTGGAAATTTTGCTCTATCTTTTTTTCGTTTTCGATTTGCTGTGGCTATATTCCAAATTTCGTCACTAGGGAGCGCTGCTGCCGTTTTCATTAAATCGGGTGTAATCGCTTTACTATACCGTTACCTCACTTGCATAGCTGTAGCTCTCTCCGTTCACAAGTATTTTCAGGTTAAAGGGACTTTCCTTTGCACCCTGTATACTAGAAAAGTATAAATGGATATACCACGAAAGTTCAAAGATATATGGAACCTAAATAATAGCAAATATAGCTATTCTGTATATGTGTTATTCCATATAAGTTTTTAGTTAAACTTTAAAGACATAGTACGTGTATTGAGAGTGCCACTCAATGAAAACTAGTCGCGAATCCCATAGTATTTATGTGATTAAATCTCATTAAATTAGTCTGTTTTTAACAATTTGACGTTTATTGCTGTTATACTGCTACTGGGCATTGCATTACATAAATATATTCTTAAAATTTGTTATCTAGGCTTTAAAAGCCGACGGAGCATAGAGTACGCCGTCCCTGTCATTATGTATGTCCAAACCGTCCGTGTCTTTAAGGATTAATATATCGGCTAATTACGGACGATTTTTTCGAAATTCATGATCAACAATGCTTTTATACTTCTGCTACGATAACTTTTATACAACAATGCTTTTATACTTCTGCTACGATATACTTCTCTAGCTCTGCACAAAACTTTTGCTGAAGCCCGTAAATCGAAATTTGAGCGTAAAGGAAAAATGCAATTTTCTCAAAAACTATGTGACCCTAGGTAATCGCTATAATTTCCCTGCAAGGTTTAAATTAATGTCTACTACCTCTATTTTTTTCATAATTTTAGTTTCAATAGATTCCGAATTGTGGGGGCATATTTTTGCACTACATTTTCCACCATAACTTTAAAAATATAATACCTAAAATGAAATTAAATCTATTTTTGATTTCAGAGTTACGAAAGCTTTCACACGATACCCCACACGATATAAAATAAGAGATTTTTTTTTTTTTTCAAGTAACTTAATTAACACCTCTACATTTTCCTAAATATTTGAATTATGAATATTTATTATTCTGTAATTACGTGGGTCAATAATTTTTAGTACTTCCCCCAATTTGAACTTTCCACGTTACATAGTTAACGAGTAGAAGGGCTGTGATAGACAGACAGACAGACACAGGAGTGATCTTATAATGGCTCCGTTTTTACTTTTTAAGTATGGAACCCTAAAAATGAGATTTTATTGTGTTTTAAAGGATTTCTGTATAGTAGCGTTATGCTACTATGGGCAGATTCGGATGAAATCAGTAGGATTTTACCATATTTCAAAACTATTTTTTTTTTTTTAAAGAATTATATTTTTACATCTTGTATGACCTGAAACAACTTCTTTCTTTGTTTATATATAATTATCTATATTTTTATGTAATATCTAATTTTTTCATATAATGTTATTTTTTCCACCATTTATTCAATTTTACACAATAATAATAATATTAAAACCTCATTTTACTTTTAGATTTTTTGTACAATTATATTTATATAATACATATGTAGTATGTAGCGGGAATAAAAAAAAAAGGTTATTTTTCTACAGATGGTAACCAGTGGTTTGTTTATCTAATACGAGTACATACGAAAATATTTTTTTTTTTACTCTACCTTTCTAAAAATATAAACATTTAAAAAGTTATAATCGTGAAGTTTTACATACAGGTGTATTAAAATTGTATTGGGAGATAAAAAGTGCAATTCGAATTCTAAATAAATTATGGTTCATTTTTAATTAATAATAAAAAAAAAAGATAGCAGCCATTTCTTATAAGATTTACTATTTTTCGTTACCAAAAATCAAAACGCACAATAAACACACCAATTAATTAAAAATATAGTAAACAACAACGCAGTTGATCTGAGCTGAATTAGCTAGTGTAATATATACCACGTAGTACAAATATACTAAATATAATATACTTGAGTTATACGGCTCAATAAAAAACGTTTTATGCTTAGAATTTTTTTAACTTAAAAATATAAAGTTCAAAATATTGATTCCGGATTTAGATCATAATTTTCTCTATTTATAAGTGAAAAGGAATTTCAATATTTTGTTCAAAAATTCTAAAAACAAAAATAATTTTATTTTATTGTATACAGAAATTATAAATTTCAAGCAATTTATTTCGGATTTATTTAATAACATGAGCATGTTATTAAACGTAAGCATTAAATGTCATGAATTAAAAGTAAAACAAGTATCTTAAGTTCAAAGGTAACACTAAGAAGTACAAATTCTCTTTGAAAATAATATAGCAGGAAAAATGATACCATGGGCTCATGATCAATAATGCGTGTGGTAGCATATCTGCTACGTTGATTTCAATTACTCATTTTATCATTAAAAAACAAACTTACATTGTACTGTTTTATCCAGAGTATAGATGTAACTCTTTTTATACCTATATACTATATTATTTAGTTTTATTTCAATAAAATATTTGAAAAATGTAGCAAAAACTTACCACTGTAAATGCCATTTTGTCCTGTTTGTTAGAAATGTTGCTTCAAACTAATTTTTTTTCTTATTTAGTGCGCCATCTGCATTCAAAATTCATAGCTAACATTACCCAAATGTGCAATTACTGCTGTAATAACTTAAAATATATATTATTTATGAAATTTCGTGTTAAAACTTAAAGCTGAACATATGGTATCAGATTTGCTACAATGGGCAGTAGAGGGTTAATATGGCCTTCATATACCCATTTATATAAATAATAATAAATCTATCTGTTAGGCTTTACAGTGAAGTACATGCATATTTTTTCAATTCCGCCAATGTAGAGTTTTAAAATGTATTTTTACAGTAGACATTGAAAGAATTTTTATATAGTTTAATAGTAACTTACACTTCAGTACCTATCTGGTTTGTAGCCATTGTTGTCGACAAACTCAAGCTGGCTAGCATCAGTGCGGTTTAAGCTTTATAAGTTTAGTTATATAAACATGTAGGTAAAATTTTAAATTCAAATATAAATATTGCCGCAAAGAAACAAGCTACAACAAAGAAATTAGCCACACTAGCTAAAATATTATTTCGGTAAAAATCCGATTATGTAACTTTTAAAAGTTTAGCTTTTAAAAATCGCTTAGTTTTTTTTTTTTTTTTTTTTTTTTTTTTTTTTTTTTTTCTTAAGCTGTGCGCATTTCGATCTTATAAAATGAGATTCGGTACCAAATGATATAAAAAATTATGAAAACCCAACTGATGAACGTTACATATTTTATATAGGGTCCTTGAAATAACTTAATCTTAAGAATCTGCGATTTCGCGTCAAATATTACAAACAGGCAAAAAAATGAAACGGCAGTCAATGGAAATAAAGTTTTAATCTTATATGCTTTTTTTTTTTTTTTTGTCATTTTTCTTTTACATTATTATATAGCTTATTTACGTATAGATTAAGCAAATTGCTTCTAAATGTAAGTATTAAATAATGTAAATATTAAAAAAAAATTAGTTCATTCCATAGTTATTTTATAATGACATAACAATATGATCAGATATTTTTTTTATATATATAAATAAATGTGGTCAGAAGATGCTTTTGAAAATTTAGATTCTCTCGCTAAATTGAACCATACCATTTAATCTATCACACCAATGTTCTTATAACAATGAAGTATCTAATAAACTGTTAAACTTTTTTGAGATAGTGTTTCATTTTCATTATTTATCAGAAGTTATTGTTAAATCTGTATTTTCAGCAATATCGATCATACCTAAGTCCTAGTCACATTTAACAATTATATTTTGATTTTTATAAATAATACATAACTTAATGTATTTTAACCGTATTATGTAAATTTTAACTGGGTCAAAAGAAAAATATTTACATATATGTAAATGCTTATAAAAAATCTGAAGAAAAAATCTGAAATATTTATTTTCGAAAAGTAATTTATTTTATAGTATTTTTGCACTTTAATGAATTACCCTAAAGAAAATCGGTAATTATTTATAAAAAACTTTTACCTATCTTTAACGCATTTGTTAGATTTTATAGGCCTTTTTTTATCTCAATTATTTATTAATTTACATAACTGTTCTATTGCACTTTTGAAAATTTTTTAATTGATTTACACTTTATTTAATGTATTATAGGTTACCTTTGCCTTTCTGTAAACAACAAGAACTGAAAATAAAAGTTTTATATGAACAGAACATTTTTAAAATGTAGCTTTTTTTATATTTACATACACATAAATGCTTATAATAAGTAGTAAGAAAAATCTAAAATATTTAATTTCGAAAAGTAATTATTTAACAGCACTTTCAGAATTTAATGAATTACCCTAAAGAAAATCGATAATTATTTATAAAAACTTTTACTTATCTTTAACGCATTTCTTTAGATTTTATAGGCCTTTTTTGCAATCTTAATTTTTTATTAATTTACATAAATGTTCTATTGCACTTTTGAAAAATTTTAATTGATTTAAACTTTATTAATGTGTATATTACAGTTTACCTTTACCCTTATATAGACAACAAGAACCCCAAATTAAATTTTTATATGAAAATGGGTGTCATAATTACATTGAAGAAAAGTTTACTCAGAACTTTAAAAAATAACCTATATATAATGAATCAGTTAGATTCTAATGTAGCATTAAAATTAATAGTGCCTTTTCAACCGAATTCAAATAAATGTCTTTATTATTTTTATCTCTTGAAATTGAAGAAACAAGATAACACAAGTGTACTTTCGATTCACTATCTTTACGATTCATTCATTTAATGTTTGTCTAAGAGAGAATGCGCATTTAAATATAGTCTCAAGTATTCAATATTCATCTCTTTAAAGGAAGTAGCTTCTACACCTGGAATAAAATGACTGGTATTAAAAATGCCTGTTACGTTGTTATCGACAAGGCGTAAAAGGAGATGTGCATTGTCGATAGATAATGAAAAGTTTGTCCTTGAGAACAAGTTTGCGATTATATTGCGAACATAATTGCAATATGAAAAGTGGGAGTTCAAGATGTCATGCATCATTCTCTTACATAACGTAGGGATATGAAATTTCCTTAAATAGTTTGTAATGCTTTAAGTGCTTCAGTTTTTTCCAGGAACACTTAATACAACGGTGAATGAAAACATTATGTTAAGCTTTAATGAATACATGAGCACCGGCAGTAGGGAGGGAGGCATTTCCCCCTTTCTACATTTAGTAATTAATTTAAGGGGGTCCGGGACACAATTTATAATAATTTTTATTTATTGAGTTAAAATTTTCAGTTTTTTTGTGATGGTTAACCATGTCTCTTGTAAGGAGAATCATATGATAAAACTTCTCATATATTTTTTAAAAAAAATTTTAAATTTAAAATTAATTAAAAAAGTGGGGTAATTTAAAATCGTTATAACTCGAAATATTATTTGTAGAATTTTAAGTTTTTTTCATTTAAATAGACCGAAATATATAAGTTTTAATTCAGATCCAGCATTTTAAAAAATATTAATTAAAAAAATATATTTAAAGTAAAAAAAAAAAAAAAAAAAAAAAAAAAAAATGGTGTAACTTCAAAAAAATCATATTGTTAGAAATAAATATTTTTTTTTTTCTAATTTGCTGAATCAAAATTAATGTAAAACAGTTGAAAAAGATATGTTCCAAATTTGATCAATTTATCTTTAATGGTTCTTGACTTATAACGATTTAAATAAGACTATTGGTGAAAAAAGCCATCATGAAGAAAAACGCATTTTCATAAGAAATAGTTTTCCTGACAACCATTCCTTGAAAGCTAGATTTTGAAAAACACCAAAACGAAAAATTTAATATTTCCTGCTCTAATTAAGTTAGAAATATGATTTAAACGCCATTTTAAGCAGAAAAACACAGAAAATTGTAATGTAATAAAAAGTTTTTAGAAAATTTGGAGATATTTGTGTCCAAGACCCCCTTAACTAAATTTTCTCTAACTCTGATAAATTAGAAACAATAACAAAAAATCATGCGTCCAGCATAGATTATGAAGCATTCTCCAATGCATTCCTAATACTGTAACAAAACTTCACAGTAAAAAGTGGTGAAAGATGATGTCTAAATAAACACTTTGAAAAACGCATAACGCATTTGAAAACCCAATTTGTGTTATTACCATACTTATATTTTGCGCATCCCTATACGTTATCTATAAATTTGTATATATATTACATAATATTCTAAAAGTTTTTCCAGTTAAGGGGGCTGGTCACTCAGCTTCCGATTTCCCCTCACTAATATAAAGTCTATGGGCATATGATGCATTCGTATATTTAAATTATCTCCTCGAGAAATTAATATTTTTAACTTCTATTTTTGTGTACACTTCCTAAAAGATGTCTCTTTTTTTCTTAGTTCTCAAAATATTTCTAAAGTATAGACTTAATTTTACATGAAGTGTTAAAATGTTACTCACAGTTCGCCCGCTTTTAACACATAAAATATTAAATTCAGCATACATTTTAGAAATATTTTGAAAACTAAGAAAAAAAAGAGACATCCTTTAAGAAGAGTACACAGAAAAAAGATTTTAAAAATATGAATTTCCCGAGAATATATTTTAAATATACGAATGCATCAAAAGTCCTTAGTCTTAACATTACGGAGGAGAATTCCGAAGCTGAGTGACCAGCCCCCTTAAACGAAAATTTCCATTCAGCAATTTCCGTCAATAAACGGAAATGTACTTTTGTGCAGCACTTTATCTATTTATACATATGATATATATCGATTTATGCACACAATAATATGCAATCATAATAATAATAATAATAATAATAGTAATTAAATTTCAAAACCCGTACCACAACTGTAAACGCACTTCCATCAATTATCGTTCATAGGCTTCAATAGTTCAATTATTGTTAATTTTCTCTTGCAGCCAAATTCTTGTGTGTGCTTTGTAAATGAACGACAAATTCTAAGCACAGCATATTCTACAGTATAAACGCCTTGTAGTACATCTCAGTGATATTCATAAATTGCAATATGTTTAAAACAGCGTAATATCGTTAAAATACACCGCAAACAATTTTTCGAAATAAACTGTAATGTAACAGAATTCTTTTGAGTGTCCTTGTAATGATCCGTAAATGTATATACACTTTATTTTCAGTACCAAACATGCCATAGTAAACCTCAATAACATATGTGAATTTCATAGCAATCTAATTATATTTACGCCAGTTAGAGCACAGACAGTTTGCAGACAGACGGACAGCTAAACCGAAAGCACTTTTCAACTATGTTGGAAAGTGTTAAAATTATTTCTTTCCATGTGACGTAAAAGTAATTAAACAGGAACAGCAAAAGGAATTACCGCTTGATCTGCATCCCCACCCAATCGCCAGCACTTTGCAATGTAAATTTTAATTTTGTTCATTTCATGTCCGTGTGTTTAACTATGATTTAAAACTGGGGTGGGGTCATTAGGCAGAACTCCTAGAACAAACGAAATATAAGATTCATATTTCTTGTTAAATTTTGCAGTGTTTTTCATGACGATATGTTGAAAAAAATGTCTTGCACGAGAGATTTTGGCGTACAAATTTTAGTTTAGCCTATTCCATTTTTATATTATCTATTTTAACAAGTTGGAAATTGCACGTCAAACGTGGCAAATGAGGTGCGTTCGTACTATAGCTAGTTTTATAAATATTTTTTGCACCGCATATTGTTCTGAATGTATATTTTAGTGCACTTCATATGTGCATATCAATTTCATTCTGCTCGAAAGTCCGTGAAATCATTAAAATGCACTTTAAATATTTTTTTTTTACCATTGGCCGTAATGTAACGGTAAAATTTTGACTGTCCCTGTAATTAAACTATACATCCGATTTTAATAAAATTTGAAATGACTCGACAAAATTTTACTTCAATTATATATTTAAAATTTCAGACCATTCGGTTGGATAGTTTTCGCTCTGTTATATGTGACGGATGGACAGACAGACGGACCGAGTGACGACTATATAGGTGCTCCGTATTTATATAATTACGAACGCGCCTAAAAATCTGAATTGCCTCAGTGCTTGCCATTGACATATGGGATACCTCGAACTCAAAACGGCAAATGATCTTGGTGATCAATATATCAAAGGTGGCGTTTTTCGCAGTTCTGAAAAAAAAAAAAAAATCTCCATTACTAAACTGTGGATCACAGGCACATCTGTTCCAAAATCTTGTCGCTCTTTTGACTTTTTTCGCCCGACGCACATGAATGAATATGAATTTTTTTAAATATATTAAATATTTTTATAAGAAATCAGAATAGAAACATTTCATCACACACATGGCATTTAATATATATATATATATATTCAGATGTTGTTTCTATAATCAGTAAAATACTGGTCTTATAAGTTAGATATCAGTAAATAATATTTGAGAAATATTTTTTTCAAACCATCGCCTAACATGCAAAGTTGAAAATGTTTAATATCGTAAAATACTTGCTATCAAGTATTACTAAATTTATCGTTAATATTATCAATTTAAATAAGTTAAATTATTTTTTTAGGTTATTATTTATAAAAATTATTGTTTTTAAAAATTTATTTTGATCTAAAAATCTTTTGTAACATATATTCTGGTGAATAGTGAGTATTAATTAAAAGTATTTAATTGGTTATTTTTTTTAGTGTAAAGTATTTGATTTTATTTGAAATTAATTTACAATACAATAAGCAAAGAGGATTTTTCTTTATAAAAAAAACTTATTTCTCAAAACCACTACAATATATATATATATATGTAAAAGGCAAAGCGCTATAAACTATTAGATCATACTACTACTTCGAAACTGCAGACATCAAACTAGTACATTGTGTCTACTGTCAGAACTGTAGTAAGATAAAGTGTTGTATGAACTGTGTTAGTAATTATAAAAATTTTCACATATCACAAAAACAGGTCTTCCAAAACATTTTACTTTCTCTATTTGTATAGTCTATTTAAGATTTTGCATTTATTGTATTGTTTTTCTTTCAATATTTTAACCATTTACGTCGCTGTAACCATGATTTACTTCGATTAAATTATTCTATTTTGTATTGTAGACTTTTCTTTATATATTACAGTTACTAATGAATATTTTAATAAATTTATTAAACCAATTATTTAGTTAAATGTCCCAAAAGAGTACCAAAATTGAGACTCGTAATATTTATTTATTTATTTATTCATTAATTTTAAGTCAAATCACAAAATATCCGAAGAAATGAGAAAAATACTTTTGACATCAATTTTAAAACTGCTCAAAAGGGATCAGTAGTCCATATATTTTATACAGTAAATAAAATCTTCGAGGTATCTTGCTGTTAAAGTAAGCAATATTTCGATAAAATATATGTATTTGTATAAAAAATCTGGAAAATGGTCTCAAAAGATTTTGACAGCTTTTATAGATCTCTTATCGTAGAAGTTCTTTCACATACCTTATATATTTTCCTCCTAAAATCGGAGAAAAATATTTTCGATTTGGATCATAGACTAAAGAAAAGACAAGTTTTTCTTAAATTGCGGAAATATAGTATAACCACGAACGAATGTATTCAATATCCTCTTCCGAGTTACCCATTATTCCTAAAATCGTTCTTTATCCATAACAACCTCAAAAGCCCATATGTTTTCGAGATTTAAACAAGCATTTATGAAAGTATTTTTTTTTCTTCCACTGATTTTCCGAGTATGTTTTCTAGCGTATTAATCAGTTTTCTCGAAACCAAAATGTCGGATGCTATCAATTCTAAATTGAACATTTTCAGCCGCGTAATTGAATTCTTACAAGAAAGAGTAACACAATTATCTGAAGTTTAATGTTAATATCAATATTATTAATTTATCATGTTTGTCTGTACCCCACAGTGGCGTGTCCAGTGGTTTGGTCTAATGGGACTGCAGCTCCCTAAACTTTGTAGAAAATTGTAGAAATTTGTAGAAAACATGTAATTATAGCATTACAAGTTTAATTACGAAAGTAGCAAAATGTAAGGAAACCTACCGAGATGAAGTTCAAAAGGAAGCGAAAAATATTCCGTTTTAGAGAGGTTTTCATCTTAAAAAGTATGTCATTTTGCAGAGACCATGAAATTTTCCATTTCCGTCAAGTTTCCGTTATACACAGTCGCTCTTTACACGTGTTTTATTGTCTAAAACATGATATATTGTAATTAAAAATGTATTATTTATTTTAATTAGTTTCAAAACATTAATAAAAGGCTTATACTTGCTGTTTATCAGTTGAAAGCCTGTGATTTAAGGTAAATGTATAGATTGAAACATCTTATCAATATGAATTGGGAATCCTTGAAACTTCTTTTTTAATTTACTAAAATTCTTGGTGCGTTACAAACTTGTTATTCAGCTCGTTACAGCACTGTGATGTGTATTTTATTTCCGTGTATTGAAGGAGGATATGTGTTAAAGGAGTTTGGGGGTGGGGGTGGGGGTTGTAGAGTGAGAACGTACTTAAATAATTTTAAATTTGCTGTTTACTTCTGTAAAATTTATAATTTAGTGATACCTTTTAGTAGATAAGTTTCAGTATTTTGTTTTAGAAAAATGCGGTGCAACCATGGAATTATACTTGTTAAGATGGAAACCTGCCTAAAACGAAGTTTTTTTCCAGCTTTATGCGATTACATCTAAGCAGGTTTGATTATATAATAGATGCATTGCCTGCTGTGATAAAACCCTGTTTAAAGCGAAATTTTCCCAGTTTTTTGAAATTTCCACTTACAAATATTTACTGTACTAGGGGGCTCGGCCCCCTACGAGCTACGCTCGCCAACCCCCGCCCAGACACCGCAGACTCTAAATGCACGCTAATTTGATCGGCTTTAAAAAGATTTCGAAAGATTGAATTATAATGTAAAAAGCAGTGGCGATCTCCCTATAAACGAATTTCTATTCATTTGTCTTTGATTGGAAAATTTTAACGCCAAATCCGCTGCGGTACTGCTTGATTATCTCGTTGACCAATTTCGTCAAATTATATAAATCTCGCCAAACCACTCGCCAAATTATACAAATTGACATAATTTTTTATTTTAAATAAGAATAGAACAAATAAATTCGTACAACATTAATAAAAATACAAATAAAACGTCGAATAAAAATAACTTGATGACGTAGATACGTGTAACAACATTTCAAAATAAGCTAATATAAAAGGAATTAAGTAAACAGAGCCTTTGTCTCCTGGTATTTTTTAACAAAGCGAAAAGAAAGTTCTTTTAAATGAGACATTTTAATTAATTGTTTTTAATCTAACGTAATTTTTACCAAGCCATTTTTTTCTCTTTTAAATATTCACGTGAAGATACTTTTGTTAGAAATGAAATATTATTTTACGTTTCCTAACAAAAATAGTTGAAAAGATCCTCTCAAAATATTAAATAAATGTCTAGCGCAATTTCTAAATTTAAACTTTTTTGCAATATTATTTTGTGTTCATTTTATGTAATAACTATAATGTGACGTAAATATGACGTAATTTCTCCTACGACTTCTAACGCATGTTAATGAACTTATTATTTTACAATATCCTTTCTCTTTTAAAATTCACGTGTGTACTTTTTATGACATAATTTTTAATAAATTCCTGCTTTTTATACGTAATTATTTAATTTTAATTTGAAAGTTTTTTTCCTGTTTATAATAGTCACGTGTAAATAAATTTTTAATTTGAAGCAAATATTATTGCTTGCGCTTTTTATACAGTTGGCAACAGTTTAAATTAGTACAATTTTCTGAAATCTGTAAAAAATATCTCTAGAAATGCTGAAAATTTGAATTTAAAATAGAAATAAAACCTGAAAAAATGAGTCAAAATAAAAAAATTAATGCAATCTGCACTCCGGCAAATTCTAACGCATAAAATGATCTAAAAATGATTACACTGCCATGTATAGTTTTTGCTGCTATAAAACTTTTTTAGTGGAACGATTTTGTCCAACATTTTGCATTAAATATCTCTTAAAATAATTCTTCGATTTGAAAACTGTCTGCATCAGCATATTTATCAAACATTTCTGTATAAAACCACCGATTTTCATATTTTTGTGTGCATTATTTTTCTTAATATTAACGAAGAAAGACCTCCTGTCACAAAAAATTCAAAACCGGCGGCGGCGGCGGCGGCGGCGGCGGCGGCGGCGGCGGTGACAGCGGTAGTTACCTTTTTTTAGAATAGAGAGATTTCAGCCCCTTCCGAAATGTTAAATCTAGATACGCTACTGGTAACACATGTTTGCTGAACATGATAATGTTTACTAGAGAAAATATATCATTCAAAAAACCTATATCGCGGGTCAACAGAAATGCTTAATAGCCTATAAAAACTACTTAGAAATGTTTTTGAAAATCACCAGCAGCAAAAGAAGCTTTATTTTTATGAATGCTTCTTTAAATAGGCAGAGCGCCTAAAAACTTTTTTAAAAGTCTTTTTTTTTGTTTGTCTATTATGAAAGAATAACATGTTACTGAACTTGATGATGATACTTCAATTAAAATCGGTTTTATGATAAACTATGTGGAGCGATACCTATCCAAATCAAGGTAAATTTGAACTTTAAAGTCATTTTTCTCAAATCAGATATTTTTGACATTGCGCGCATCCTGTTTCATAAACTAAGTACCATAGAAACTTAAAAGTTTGGATTATATTGCATTTTATATACCTTTATAACCTCTACCTATTTTTAAGTAAATACCTGAAACATATTTATTTATTTATTATTTTTATTGAAATTTTATCATATATTTTGCGTTTTATGGTTTAATTGCCTGAAAAAAAAATATTTTTATTTGTAAACTAGATTATTATTTTAGGTCGAAATTAATGTACGACATTGTAAGATTATATTTATATATATGTAATAATAAGTGAATATATCGAATATATTTTTTATAATCCTGCACGCAACACATGTATGTCATTGAAAATTCTTAATTAGTCTATCTTAATTAAAATAAATACCAATTCTGTATCATTAAAATTATTTAAAGGAATATATAAGCAAAGATTTGTACACTTTATTCCAAATTAAATTGTTTAATTTGAAGAAATATTTACAGCTCCAAAATTTTTTTTTAATACTGTGTTAAATCCTGCAATATCGAGCTACTGAAGGTGATCTACTCTTTAAAACTTTAAAATATGTTGGTTGTTGAGATTTCTAAAGAAAAAGAACTTCATTCAGAATCGCCGATAATTCGAAAGTGGTCATTGTATATTTTCGTTCGTAGTTATATTTTATTTTCCTAGTTTAACAAGCATTGGCTTTTTTTTTTCCCTCAGTGTATTATAGAAACTAAAGTTTCTAAATTTCAAATCTTGTAAATTGGAAGTCATTAGACAGGGAATTGTGTCTACTCTTTAAATATGAATGCCATTTTTTTTTTTAATGGATCGTAATATTTGTAATAACTTTAATTTATTTAACTATAACACACATATTTGACCCTTGTTTAAGTTCCTTGAAATCAAAGCACCCCGGGAAATAGTACACTTTATACACTCTTTGTAAAATTTTCATGGAGTTTCAAGAAGTCAAAGTTTGAGGATGTTAATGTCAAATCCATGAGACAATTTTAATTTGCATCTTCTTAAACAAATCGACGAATTTGCGTGTTTTGGGTTTAATTATATACAGGGCGTTTCCGAATTCGACAGAAAAATTCAGAGAGGTGATAGTATTCATTAAAAGGATGAAAAATTACCATAGAACATGGAGTCACAAACCATATATTTAATCAAAAATACAGAGGGTTTTACCCTGACTTAATTTGGGTTGACTGTAATGACTTTCAAAAATTTGAAGTATATTATAATAAAACTTTTAATAGACATTCTAACCTATGTTGCAAATGTGATAACATAAAAAAGTGGTAGAAGTTTCCAGTATACGCGCCAGCAGTATGCACTTGACGCTCCACATTTTGTACTGTGATTAACAGTTCATACGATATCATCGTTTGCTTGATCGCCCTGATTTTCGAGAACTTTTCATGATGTTTATAACATTTCACGCAAAACAAAGTACACATTGGTGCATCTTCATTGCAATATTTTTATTTTCTCAAAATTATTAACGTCAGCCCAAGTTCAATCAGGATGGAACTTCCTGTATTTGTGACTAAATAAGTGGTTTGCGACCCCATGTTCTATGGCAATTTTTAGTCTTCTTGATTTAGTCTTCTTTTTCTTCACCCCTCTGAATTTAGCGATCGAATTCGGAAACAACCACAATAAGAAATAATACCAAACATATTTCAGATTTTCGATTAATAAAAATAATTTTAAAAAATATGAATAAATTCATTTAAAAAATTATAAGTTATGACATATAGTATTTATTTTACGTAAAAATAATGAGTGTCATCCAAAACATGGATACATGTTTTTATAACTGATTCCTACTATTTTTTTCACACTAGGGTACTCTGCCCCCTACGAGCTACGCTCGCCAACCCCGCCAAATCGCAAAGCATGCTAATTTGATCGGCTTTAAAAAATTTCGGAACAATGAATTATAATTAAAAAAAACAGTGGCTATCTCCCTGTTAAGGGGTTATTTTCGTCTTTCATTAAATCAGATCAGTGAAACATGTGAAAATAAGCTAATACAAAATGATTTAAATAAACAGAGTCTTTGTCTCCCGGTATTTTTTAACAACGTTGTAAGAAAGTTTTTTTTTTTTTTTAAATAAGACATTTTAAATGTATCGTTTTAAATGTGACGTAATTTTCACCAAAGCTTTCTTTTTCTTTTTAATATTCGCGTGAAAATACTTTTGTTGCTAGAAAGGGAATATTATATTCACTGTCTAAGAATTCTCAAATCAAGAGCAATGCAACTCTTCTAGGCACTTCAATAACATCTTCATTGGTTCATTAGTTCAAAATATCTCAATTTGTAGTTTTTCTGTAAGCAAGTAAACCCTATTGGTTTACA
The DNA here is from genome assembly GCA_963932465.1 of Maratus speciosus. NCBI lineage: Eukaryota > Metazoa > Arthropoda > Arachnida > Araneae > Salticidae > Maratus > Maratus speciosus. The sequence goes on from OZ010788.1 coordinate 438,387,167, forward strand.
GTGCAAGTCTATGAGAATTTGGCGAAATATTAGAGATATTGAAAATTTGGCGTCACTTTTGGCGGCTATTTTTGGTCGCCAAATTTAGCGGTATATCGCAAGTTGGCGACAAACTTGGCGGCATTTGGCGACAGAACAGGGTCCCCGTATGGTAACCCCCCTTATAGCTATGGAGCTGCATTAAATGCTGTTCAATAACCAATGAGATTTTTTAACGCATATTAATGAATTTACTATTTTACAATTTTCTTTCCCTTTTAAAATTCATGTGCAAATATAGCTTTTATGACGTAATTATCAATATTTTTCTGCTTTTAAAATGTAATCATTTAATTCCCATTTGAAAATTTTTTTTCTGTTTATAAGAGTCACGTGTAAATGAATTTTTAATTTGAAGGAAATATTATTCTTTGCACTGTTTTTAAATTTGGCAACAATTTAAAAGTTGTTCCCTTTTCTAAAAGTTGTTATATCTCATATCTCATGAAATGCTGAAAATTTGAAATTAAAATAGAAATAAAACCTCCAAAAAGGAGTCAAATTAAAAAAATAAATGCAGTCAGCACACCGGGATCTTCTAATGTCTAAAATGATCTAAAAATGATTGAATTCCTTTGTATAGTTTTTTCTGCTATAGAACTTTTTTAATGGAACGATTTTGACCAACTTTAACATTAAATATCTCTTAAAACAATTCTTCGATTTAAAAACTGTCTGCCTCAGCGTGTTTATCAAACAATTCTCTATAATACCACCGATTTTCATATTTTTGTGTGCAATATTTTTCTTAATATTAATGAAGAAAACACTCCGTTCACAAAAAATTCAAAATCGTCGTCGGCGGCGGTGACAGCGTTAGTTACTTTTTTTTTTTTTTTTTTTTTAGAATAGAGAGATACAGAGAAATTTTGATTTTGAATTGCATAATACGAGCGTCTTGGGTTATTAAAAAAATAGATAAAAAAGAAAATTTCAGAAACATACTAAACACATCTTATAGAATATTCTTTTATATAAAAGTAAGTTTATTTTATATTTAAAGTTTTCGAATAATTTTACTTAAGACCTATTGAATGTTTTCGGTATTTATTTTAGAAAGAGCTTAATATTATTTTTCGAAATTCATCGATAAAGCTCTAATAATTTTCTTTTAAAAATTTTAAGATATAAGAAAAAATATACGAACTATACTTTTTTCTTATTATCAATTAACACAGCTATAACTTTAAAAGTTAGGGTTTACTATCTGAAAAATTAAAGTTGATACAATTTTTAATATGTAGACGAATCCTATTTCAAATTAAGAAAAAAATGCTCAGTTATCAGCGAAATTGTACCTATCACGCCTTTGTATGATAACTTGGTGGTAAAATAGTACGGGAGTTCCAACTTTTTTTAGACCAAAAGTTCTTTTACCTATAAAAATAATACTCACAAAAAATTCTAATTTATACACAACATTTTAAAATTTTAACTATTTATACTGGCTTTCATATATAAAGGGTCATTTTTAAATACGAAAACAGCTTTTTATTGTTTTATTTGTTTGGCACTAGATTCTTAGTGTTGACTTAAATTTGAAATTAATTCCATTTTTTTTTATAAAGTTTATTTATTTCACTTATTAATAATGCACTTTTTATAGAATTTTAACTTTAACATAATTTCCTTACTGTCTGTATTTTTTAATTCATAAAGCAGTGACGTTTAAATTAAAGATTTTTTAATTCTAATATTTAACAAAATATGTCACGAGCAATTTTAATTTAATTCCGGAAAAATAATTGTTGTTTGTTTCCGTTTTAAACTTTAATTTATAAATTAAAAATGCACAAAAATATTTGCTTTTAGAATACTTTTATTTCACTTTAATAATAAAACGTATTTAAAAGTTTTGAAATTAACCAAATTTTTTATAAATTTTTTCCTTGATTTGCAACATTAAAAGAGAATGAAAATGTATTTGTCAAAGAATTTTAATTTACTTTAGTTTTGAAATCTGAAATTTACTTATTACTTTTCTTATTTATTTTTATTATTAACTTAATTATAACGAAAATGTTTAAATTTAATAAATATATCATTTCAAGATAACGTGTTTTTACTTGCATTGTACTTGCTTTGTGCAGTGTGATTCCTTAATTCCGTTTTTCTTCAAAAATTTAGTGAAACGACTGGTATTCAATCTACGTAATACTTCATTATATTTAGCCTTTTTTAATTTCCCTACATATATTACTCACACATCCGTGATGGAGAATGTGGTATCACGTTATTTGAAGAATAAAGATACATTCACCACATACTTATTACAACGATTCAGTAACTACAGTGCAAAGTCTAAAGTTCGGACACCCAAAGTTCGGAATTCTCCAAAGTTCGGACTTTCCAGTGGCAGTTTTCAAGAAAGAAGTGAAAAAACAAAATTGTTGAAACAAAAAAGGTGTATAGCGAGAAGCTTTATTACTGAATCTTAACTCATGTCTATCTATAGAATAAAAGATAAACTTCTTAATGATATACCTAAGTTAATAAAGCAGCCCGCATTAACCAAAATGTTCAATAGTTCAGAAAGATACATTTTCTTCTTAAATTGTTTGGTTCTCAACTGCTCAAAATGTTTTGACACATTTACAAATTCTTTTTTAACGGAAAGTCATAAAATTAAAAGGCCTGACTATGGAAGCGATTTGGAATCGAATTGTGTTGAATTATAAACGATTTTGATCAAGTGACAAAGACGATTTTCACCCTTCCTTGTGTGGTTATTCTTCTTTCGCGCGGTTCAAAACGCCCACTTTGGCACTATTTTCTGAAATATTTTCTATAGCATTTGCAAAAAAACGGAAAACACAGTTCGATTACATAGTTTCTGAACAACAACACCTGTTAGTTTCATGCATCTCCGAACAAAAATAAATTAAAACTTATGTCATAAAGTTGCCCTTTGGGATTTGAGAACTGCCTTAAATAAATGTTTTTGTTTTACTTTTTATTTTGTTATGATTTATTTAATGAAAATGATTGTTTAATTTAGTATTAATAGTTGTTATATACAATTTTTGATATGTGAACGTCACGTTTTGCCTTTTTATGTAGTGAATTTTCTTTGATCCAAAGTTCGGAAAAATCCTAAGTTCAGACTTGGGAAAATCCCGAGGATTCCGGACTTCAGACTTTGTACTGTATTACACGTATTACAAGTGTTGAGACGCCATCTCGCAATAAAACTGGCGCAGAAATTCCCTAGCTTTTTGCTCCGTCCTACGGCGCAAGGCGCTCGCATACCAGTCAGTAGGTTCTAAATTCAAACCCAGCCAAGATAATTCTTTGAAATCTAGGTTGGTGACCCGAAAAAAAATGCGCAACCGTCACAACAGATGGCAGCACCACAACGAACTTACCCGTAGTAGGCAACAGCAAATAGCTAAACAATCGCAGGCCAATGTCTAAATAAGACGCTTTCACTGGAGGTGGAGTGTGTAGCGAAGTCATCTCTCTCGCAACTACAACAAAATGTAAATCTTCAGCAAAATAATATATGATGAGACTTTTGCTATGTGCTACGGCGATCCCTTCCACACAGTAGGTCCTAGGTTCAAACCCAGCCAACGGCAATTCTTCGAAACTTGCAACAACGATATGTAAATTTTTATCACGGTAAATTTAGCCTAAAAAAATATGCTACCGAAATTTGTTTCTCCCTCATACGTGACAGAGCATATGGCATCGTATTATTTTTAGATCATTGATACATTGATGATTACATTCATTACAACTACATATAAAGTATTATACCTACTACAACGATGCATTAATTTTCTCTACGATATATATAGCTTATTAAAATGTATTAATAGTAATATGCTACAAATACTTTTTTTTCACCATTCAAAGAAGACATAATAATTTTGAATATCTACTTAATACTTCGTACTATTCGAGGAATTTTAAATTTTCTGAAATAGACGTTACACCCGACACGTGATGGAGAATATGACATCAGATCATTTTGAAGTTCAACGAGCCGTGAAAGGGAAAAGAAACCCTAAAAACCAAAGCATACAGAATCGTTTCTTTGCAGTGTTAACAAATGTTAATATTCTATTTTATTCACTATATCTTCGGACTATCATTAATTTTCTCCACGACATTTTTAGCTTACCAAATATACTATGCAATTACTATTAAAAAATGTATTATACATTCTCTTTTTACCATGCAAATAAAACATCATAATTATGTGTATTTCATTATACTTGAGCCCTCTGTAATTTTCGAAGTAGTATGTTATTCAACTACACGTGATGGAAAATGTGACATCACGTTATTTGAAGAGCAGTGAGCTGTGAATGAAGAAAGAAAAGCGACCGTATATAAAATCGCTTATGCACTATACCTTTGCATTCTAACTAATATTATTTCAAAGATATAATTCGCTATAGCTACTATTTTAAACATCAAGCTGGCAAAAAAATTCTTACACAGTTTTTTTTAGTGATTATAAGATTGCAATAACAGTACAATTATATATAAAAAATTATGTGTATAATTTATAAATCTACTTCTTAATGGTTATTAAATTACAATAATTCTCCATAAATTAATTATTAGTTTTCCACCCGATTTTAAATACCGATAATACTATTTTACTACTATCGTAAAAAATACACTAAAATAGAAATACTCTTATAAAAAATATATCGCCATAGAAAATGGATTCCCGCTTTATCATATTAATAGATTAATTCTTTACAGAATCATAAAAATTCCACCAAGAACACCTTAACAAAGAAGAAATACTACAAGATAAATTACATACCAAGCCTTTTTGGAAATCTGCGACATGCTCTTTTTCCATATGAAATAAATTTGATTGCTGCCCCACCCCTCTCCAAAAGTTTGAAGAATTACTGAGTGTAAAAATTCACCCCGTTCTCGAGATGAAATTTTTGGAGTGTAATACATCACTACGATTGTGGAATTAAACAGCGTCATTCTGGTCTCTCATGATTTCATTTGATACTTAAACAGACCAACAGCTTGAATATATCGGGACGACGACTTGAAAGTTGAAAGATCAGATAAAGGAACTTAAAAGTGACCTACGATTTAATAGACAAGCTACCGCTATTTACAGACTTTGTCAAAAGCAGAACTTTAAAATTGATTTGAATAATGCGAGAATTTTATTTCCTCTAAAGAATTATTATAAACTAACAATCCGTGAATCTATATGAATAGTAAACAGGAGTAGAAAAGACATTATCTTACAACGTTACAAATATATGACTAAGTTTGATTAGAGAGCAATGATTTGTAATTAAAGAAAACTATCCCTCCTCACCCCACCTCTTTTTCGTTTTCCGCCGTGTAATGATATCGACCATGGAACACGGACAAACGATTTTCAAGCGAGGTTTTTATGAGTAGATATGGACAAGTAGTCGTAACGCCTGTTTAAATCTGAAATCCGGATGATGGCTAGGTACATAGCCGAAAATACTTGATTTTTAACATCATAAAACTTTATGAATCAGATTTTAGACAGTGAATCATTTGTGTAACTTTATTTTGAATTATTAAGATAATTTTTAGCATTCTGAACTAGTTTATTTTGTCAGAAATACTCCTTTTACTATGCAAAGAAAAAAACCATAATCATGCGCACGTCATTATATTTCATCCTCTTTTAATTTGCCGAACTATTTTAATCCTCCACTCGTGATTGATAATGTGACGTCGCATTATTCGAAGAGTAGTGAGCCGTGAATGGAAAAGACATTCTAAGAGTGACCGAACATAACATCGCTTATTCACTATAGCTTTGCATACTAACTAGTATTATTTCAAGTCTATAATTCGCTATAGCTATTACTTTAAAAATCAAACTGGGAAAAAAGTTTTCGGGAACATGTTATATATCTTAGACAGTTTTTTAACTGATTAAATAATGCTAAAAACAGAATAATTATATTTAAAATGTATGTTTAAGCTCAGTGGCGTACTGGTTGGCACGTCTGACTGCCACGCTGCAGGTCGAGAGTTCGACAGCCGGCTGATCAAGATTCACTCAGTGCTGCCTCCCTTCAGGTTCGATAAAATGAGTACTAAGCTACTTGGGAAATAAGCAATGAAAATCCCGCGTTAGGCTGACCACCTGACAGAGACATATGCTGTATAGCAGCACGGGACCCTGGGTCAAGAAAACAGGTATGAGTGCTGTATGTGCTGATCGTTCATGGATCGTATAGCCACATGTTTAGATTAGTTATTTTTTATTTATTTATTTATGTATGTTTGTGTCTTAAAAAATAATTCTCTGTGTTTTTAAATATAAATAATTCTTCAGAATATTAATTATTAATTTCCAACTTACAGAAAGTACTATACTAGTACTATCGTAAATAATGTACCAAAATAGTAGATAATATATCAATGCTCCTTTTACCAAACCATGAAAACACCATTACCATGCACACGTCATTATATTTGAGCTTCTTCTAAGTTACCGAAATATTTTACTCCCTACTCGTGATTGAAAATGTGACATTGCATTATTTGAACAGCAGTGAGCCGTAAGTGGAAAAAGAAATTCTAAAAGCGATCGTATATACAATCACTTATTCACCCGAGCCCTGCTTACTAACTAGTGTTATTTCAAGGATATAATTCGCTATAGCTGCTAATTTAAATTAGTATGCTATGGCCATCACCTAACTTTCTTCTATATAAATCACATAAACAGCACTAATTGATATCAAGGTATACCTGAAAATGAAGTGTGATAAAAATTTGTGCATTACTTCTTGAGATAGAGCTATAGTGGAAATTCTGAAAAATGCAGCATAGCAGTGCCACTTGTTGAGCGATTTGCACAAAAACATAAACAGCACTAATTCATATCAGGGTATACCTGAATCTGAAGCTTGTTGAAAATCCAAGCATTGGTTCTTGAGATACAGCTATTGCGGAAATCGCAAAAAATGCAGCATAGCAGCGCCACTTCTTGAGCGATTTACACCAAAATGTATAAAACGTCAATTCATGTCAAGGACTAACTGATTCTGAAGTTTGATGAAAATCTATGTATTAGTTCTAGAGATTGAGCTATTGCAGAAATCGTGAAAAATGCTCCATAGCAGCGCCACCTGTTGAGCGATTTACACCAAAAAGTAATCAGCACCAATTTATATCAGGGACTAACTGAATATAATTTTTTATTAAATTCCGTGTACTATTTCTTGATATAGAGCGCCCACAAAGTTTCTGTCACATACAGACAGACAGACTCACAGACATACATTTTGTAAAAACATGTTTTTCGGAATCTCTGAACCCTAAAGCGTGTAAAACCGTCGAAAGACGGAATTCGGAAATTTTCACTAATCCAATACTTTCTTCTTGTAAAGATAGAAGGAAGTAAAAACAAACTGGGAAAGAAGTTTTCGAAAATATGATATGTATCTCAAGAAAATAATTAGATCTAAAAGTTATGCTTATATCTTATAAAACTAATTCTCAATGTTATTAAATATCAATAATTTTCCAAAATATTAATTATTAATTTTCAACTTGCCGATAACACTGTGCTATTAATATCGTAAAATATATAATATAATAGCAATACTCTTTTTAGTATACAACGAAAACACCATAATCATGCACACGTCATTATATTTGAGCCTCTTTTAATTTACCGAATTATTTTACTCTCCCACTCGTGATTGAGAATGTTCCATCGTATTATTTCAAGAGCAGTGAGCCATGAATGGAAAAATAAATTCTAAAAGCGGCTGTATATAGAATTGCATATTCACATTAACTAGTATTATTTCAAGTCGCTATACCTGTTACTCTAAAAATCAAAACGGGAAAAAAGATTTCTAAAATATGATATGAAACTTAAACAGTTTTTTCAGTAATTAACGGAATAATTAGATGTAAAATTTATGCTTATATGTTATAAAACTAATTCTCAATGTTATTAAATATGAATAATTCTTCAGGATATGAATTATTGATTTTCAACTTGCTGATAATACTATAGTATTACTATCGTAAAAGATATGCTATAATAGCAATACTCTTTTTAGTATGCAACGAAAACACCATAATCATGCGCGCGTCATTATATTTGAGCCTCTTTTAATTTACCGAAATATTTTACTCCCCCACTCGTGATTGAGAATGTTCCATCGCATTATTTCAAGAGCAGTGAGTCATGAATGCAAAAATATATTCTAAAAGCGGCTGTATATAGAATTGCATATTCACACTAACTAGTATTATTTCAAGTCGCTATACCTGTTACTTTAAAAATCAAAACGGGAAAAAAGATTTCATAAATATGATATGAAACTTACACAGTTTTTTCAGTAACTAACGGAATAATTAGATGTAAAATTTATGCTTATATCTTATAAAACTAATTCGCAATGTTATTAAATATCAATAATTATTCAGGATATTAATTATTGATTTTCAACTTGCCGATAATACTATAGTACTATTACTATCGTAAAAGATATACTATAATAGCAATACTCTTTTTAGTATACAACGAAAACACCATAATCATGCGCACGTCATTATATTTGAGCCTCTTTTAATTTACCGAAATATTTTACTCCCCCACTCGTGATTGAGAATGTGGCATCACATTATTTGAAGATCAACGAGCCGTGAAGGAGATACGCTGTGTCACCACAGAATGATTTGTTTGTCCTTGAAATAAGAGCTTCCTTGAAAGAGAGCTTGTCAGACAGCAAGCTACAACGATATGCTGATGAGTATAGGATGACAACAATATTCTGATTTTGCTTACTTACCTTATCAAGAAGAGTATCATGTTTTCTCCGATAGTCTTGGAGAAATGTGTGCAGTAGCTTGTGAATGACCGTAAGCTAGATTATGAAATTCGAAATTAGGTTATTAAGACTTGAATTCAATATTTATTTGTAGTTATAAAGAGAATAAGTATTGCGATGATAAACATGATATGAATTGACAAAGTTATGAAAGAAGTCAATCAAATGAGAAATATGCAGTAATATTTACTTTTAAAGAAAATTAATATTTTATCTGAAGGGCAAAGAGAATTTTTTAAAGTTATAAAACTTTCTTTATAAATTGTTAAATACGTTCAGAGGTAATAAAATTACTAATTCCTTAATTTTACTGAATAAAATTATTATTTTTACTAATTTACTTTTCAAAGTAACAAACTTAATTGATAATTTTGTAATTATCTAAAGATTCGACGCATAAAATAAAGTAATTTTTTTTGTTACTGAGATTAAAGTAATAGGGCTGCCACAGACGACTAATTTTAAATTCTACTTGCACCATTATTTTAAGAAAATAAATTTCATAGTATATTTCTCTTGCAGATGTTATCAAAGTGTATGTACAAAAATTTTGTTTTAAAGAAATAGTGCGAGATTGAATTAAGAAATAGTCGCCTGTAGCAGCCCTGCAGTAAAACGTTATTTTTGTATGCTTAGTTTACCAAAGAGAATATCTGATAAGAGATTTATCTGATAGTCCTTGAGAAATGTGTGCTTCAGTGATCTTAAATTACATTATGGAATATGAAATTAGCTTATTTAGATTTAAATTCAATATTCATTTATGGCTATAATGACAATAAGTGTTTCGGTGATGAATTTGAAATGTATTAACAAATATATGGAAGAAGTCAGTCAAATGAGCAGAAAGAAAAAGAAAATTGTATCTGAAGGCCATACAAAATTCTTCATACTTGAGAAACTTTCAATTATTAAATAGATATGCTAAATGAAATTACTAATACAGTAAAACCCCGGTTATCCGAAAAGCATGGGACCAAAGCATTTTCGGATAACCGGGGTTCCATAGAAATTTCCAGATAACCGGGGTTCCATAGGAATTTTCGAATAACCGGGAGTCTTAAGGTCAAAACTTGTTTAATGAAAAGCTGTGATCGTAAATTAGAACATCGTTGTAATAAAAATGTTGTGATACCATATGCAAAGCACCTTGAATGACAAAATTAAACAATGGTGTACGAAGATCACAACAAATACAGGCTTAACTAGCAGAAGCATGATGAAGCAGTGTGAAAATTTGAAACTGGAAGAAGCTCTTTTATTTTTTAATTTACTCAAGCGCGCGAAAAAAGGTTGCCATTAAGTAGGCCTACTATTCGTGAAAAAACAAAAGATTTAAACAAGGAAACGGGCGGAGATCCTCGATTTTCAGCTAGTTTGGGATTGTTCGATCGATGGAAGAGACTGCAGTTGTCAGATCGGTATTTACAAGCGAAAAACGTTCAGCAGATTCTTCAAAAGTAAAGTAATTCCAGATGACGTTTTCTGAAATTATTACAAAATAAAACTTAAGTCCTCAACAGATTTACAATTGCGATGAAACAGGATTCAATTATAAAATGTTGCCAAACCGTGTGTTGGCTTCTTTTTCAGAGAAATCGGTACCGGGTTTTAAGATTGCTAAGCAAATAGTAGCACTTTTGGTTTGCAGTAATGCATCAGGATCTTATGAACTCCCCCTTGTGTTACTTGGACAATCGGCTAAGGCCACAGCGTTCAAGGATCTCAACATGAGATCTTTTCTAGTAAATTATATTTTCCAGTAAAATACCAGTCACAGAAAATCGTGGATCACGTGTGACATTTTCAATGAATGGTTTCTCAACGAATTTGTTCCAGAGGTAATTGAGACCCAGAATTTTCCAGAAAAAATTCCAGAGGCAGTTTTTGAATAAAATGAAGCTTCCTCAGAAGCCTGTTCTTTGGTTGGATAATGCACCATCGCACCCATCAGAAAGTGAGCTTGTAAAGGACGGTATTAGAGCTATTTTCTTGCCTGCGAATGTGACTTCTCTGATTCAACCAATGAATCAAAGAGTTATTGATAACATTAAGAGACATTACAGAAAAAGCCTGATACGATTTTGGATTGAAGGACAGGCTGATGGAAGACAATTTGTTCAACATTTGAAACTTGTAGATATGAATAATGGTGGCTAATGTGTAGCTTCTTCGCGGGATGAAATTCAAAGCAAAACATTAGTGAAATCTTTGCGTAAGTTATGGCTTTAGGTTGAATCACTAATCTTTGAAACACACGAGTCTGCAGAAACTGATGTCATTGAAATAAAAACAACTCTTCAATGTATTAAAAATTATTCAGAATTGTTCTGATCTAAAACTTACAAATAAAATAATAATCACAAATAAAAATATGTTGGAAGGTGTCATTTGACATCGGTAAAAATAGTGTTGACAGTAAAAGTTTTCACATTAAAAAGGGCTTAAAGGAATTTTAAGGTCTTTCGGTTAATCCGATTTTCGGATAACCGGGGTTCTACTGTACTATTAGCTAATATTGTTGCTAATAATATTCGTAAAATATTATATTTATTAAGTTACTTTATAAATAAATAAGACGTATTTTATATATATATATATTTTAATTCTCTAAACGAAATAAAACGATATAAATTTTCTTTTACAAAATTTTTTATGAAATATAAGTTAAATAATTGAAATGATATAAGATAGCAAAACACTGCTAGTAATATTTCGAACGATATTTAATAGTTAAAATATAAAAAGAATCATCGTCAAACTATTTTCTATAAAATCCCAGTTTAGTTAGGTTCTGAGAATTTATCATATGAAATGAACGGAAAATATTTCTAATATTTGTTTTTACATTTCCTAAAGTGTGAAAGTAGTCACGCTATAGCAGTAGTGTGAAATCGATTTTAATTATTTTTTTCATTGCCCACAACTTTTCAAATTTATTTTTTTATTTTTTCGTATTATGTAGGAAGAAAAAAAAAACGTTTTATTTCTTCCGTATGTTAGAAAAAATAACAATTATTTAATTTAAACAAATTTTTTGACAGATTATTATTCTCATTTTGTTTTATTCCACTTCCCTTTTTGTAGCTATCAAATTAAGCTACCGAAATGACAATAGTGGCAATTTACTATAATTATAAACATAATGGATAACGTGAAGTTTTTCTATTTTAATCTAATTAATAGATTTATAGTTTAAAAAATATGTAAGGATAAATTAAATTAATTGTATTTTAAATCCATCCAATTATTTCAATGTTTTCATTTAGTAAAATAAATAATAAGAGCTGTATCCTCGTAGAAAGTGCTTCTTATCTGTAAGATTAGCTGGGGCAACTGGACCATGATTTTACAATGTGACTCTGAAGCTTCTGACAATCCAGCTTCAAAAAGCTAATATTCATTGGAATTAAAGTCTGAACTTCTGTAAATGTATTCAGTTAGATTCCCTCTATCAGACAGAAATGCTCAAAATTACATTTTAATATTTAAAAATATAAAAATATGCATATTTCATCTTTCTTTCTTCATCGGTACAGTTGCCCCATAAAAATGGGCAAGTGGACCAGGAGGGTCTAAGTTCCACACGCGTTCATTTTTTTTTCATATGGGATATCAGGTCCTGTTTTAAAAAGTGTAAACAACTTAAAAATTTTAAACCAGGTAGATCATGTAAATTATATATCAACTAAAGAGCGTTGTAAGTGAAATCTTTGCTGTGAATGTGTCTAAAAAAAGCACTAAAAGTGAAAATATTTATAGATTTATTTATACCAAAAACATAAAAATTAAGTAACTACTTATGTACTTTAGTATAGGTAATAAGTATAAAAATCACATGGGTATTTTAAGGGATAAAATAGCAAAGTAAATCTATGAACAAACGGCTACGTAAGTACTTAAGTATTTTATCTGTATCCAGGAGTCGCATTATATAGGGAAAATTTTATTGTTCCTACCAGAACCCTTAATGAGTTACCTTCATGATAATTTTATTTAACATATTGTAAAGAAAGGTGCGATGAAGATATTGTCATAATGTTCAGTGGGATGGTTCGTTTAAATGCAAAAAAAAAAAAAACTCCAACCATATTACAGGAACTATTTCTTTATTAAAAAAATCTTATAAAAAAACGGCTCAAGTGGAGCTAAAATGGGAGAGAGAGACCCCACAATACATGGGACGCCGAAGCGCCCCTTTCTCATTAGACAACTTTACATCTCGAGAGCTGAAACAGAAGTGAAGTTTTTTTGCACGAAATCAAGAAATCTTGGCGTGGCACAGCATCGCCAATTTACAACCTTTGGTGACCGCGCGAAAGTGTACAAAGGGTTTTGGCGATAAACCTTACCGCAAAAATGTGGATTGCACGTAAGCGCTTCTAATTAGGATGAGAAAAGTAACAGACAAACCGAAATTGTTTATCCAACAGCTTTGACAAAGTAGACCGCCGCCAGAGAAGAATGTTGGAAATCACAGGCATCTGGCTTTTAGCTCGCCCACAAAACACGAAAGCTACATGCTTCCCATAAGAATCGTTCATTTTTACTTTTTATTGTTAATGCATATTCAACGTTCATGTATAAGTAGCGATAAAAATTTCTTATCACTGCGGCGGGGAAAAATATCCAATGCAAGAACATGAAATGAGACTAGCAGCTGTGCTATTTAATTCTTATTTATTTCTTTGCACACGCAGCAAAAACGGGTAGTTACAGATTAAAAAAAGGAAAGGAAAAAGAAAATGATTATTTGAGCGCTTTGAATTAAAGATAATTTTAGAAAAATGAAAGAAATCACTTTACCAAACTCTGGATGGTTTTGAGAAATGAATTTAATCACATATTTCATTATAGGAAAGAGGGGGGGGGGATAATATGATCTAAAAGTAAGAAAGTTATGTTTTAAATTAAATTTTGAATTTAAAAAAAAGGTATGGGACAGAAACGCTGTCACATAACTCACCCCCACAACAGAAGAAAGCTGAAACGTGTACGTTGCAGCTTTATATGTACCTAAAATCCTTTGTCCACTTTCGCACTTACAGAATATGCACCAAGACAAAATAAGTAAAATTAACTATTTAAGTTGATATCTACCAAGAAATCTATTTTAACTTGTCTGTGAAACTATTACCTTTTAGCTCCTGTAAAATATTTTATACAACTATAAGTAAGTAGAAAAAAAAATATTTGCTTGCTTTCAAAACAATTCACAAGAATTGTGTTATGTCCATGACTGAGCACTCATAATATTCAAAATAATCTTTTTTTTTTAATTAAATATTCCACAAAATAAAATGGCCACATTAGTTGATAACACAGGATCCTATATATATATTTTTTTTTTGTGGCATTGTATTGTGGCGCTGGTACCAGCATTTTAGTCATGTATCTATTCATATAGAGAAGCATTTACTGTATATACGACTTCTCAAAAATTTGATCTTACATGAGATCATAATATTAAATAAATGCAAGCAAATAAAAACAAAGGACAAAAACACACCAGTAAAAAAATTGTTACTTTAAGGAAAGATGAATTCTTTCATAAAATTGAAGCTTATTTGTATTATCTTAGGTTGCTTCATTACTGGCATAAGAAAATTAGAAAAATTTGTGCATAACGCACAGGACTACCAGAGACAAAAATTGTGCAAGCTGCACGCGCTCAAACAAGTGTAGCCCTAAATATTGGAATATTGTGATTTCTAGTGGCATCAGCTTATGGCTTCTGCCCTAAATAATAAGGGGTAGTTTTTTTTTAGATTCCTGCAATTTAACTAAGTCCCCGGTTTCCAAAAAAATCACAGTATGTTATAATTTAGCATTTTATGAATTTTTACACTGCCATCCTGACATTCCGTGTATTGATCAAAATTTAACCCCTGGCAAACTTATAAAAAATTAATAATAAATTGCATACAATTTTGTATAGTGAAAAAAGATATCTTACTCGATCTGCCACCTCCAAGTAAGAAGTATTCAATGAAAGTGTAAAAAAAAAATGTTATATGTTAACAGTAAACAAATTCGAAATGTATGTGTAGTTTAATATGTCATGTGACGGATAACTCCTAGAAGCATTAAAATCTTTGTATAGATACAAAGTGATGATGCCATTGATATGTTCTGACATTATGCAAACACAAAAAAAAACTGTTAAAAAAAGAAGTATTTTAATATTGAAACATGGTGTAAAATTTAAAAGATAGAAAAGTAAAAGGAGAAACTGTATGTGTGTGGAGGGAGGGGGGAAAAACTCCCAAACTCATGAACTACTTGTAATGCAACACATGAACAAAAGTGTACGGAAGCATACACAACGTGTAAGTAAACACATGAACAAATTGTATAATATCACATGAACTCTATGTATTAATGTCTCAATGAACTAAAATTGTAATGTAATTGCCAACAAAATAAACAGACAGTATATGTGTAATAACCCAAGACACTTGCATACGAGTGAGATTCAATTACATAATTAATGAGTTATCATCAAAATGCAATGAATAAGGGTTAATAAAACAAATGAACTATTTGTAATGTGTGTGAAAACTCTGGTTAAACTCTAAACCAGCCAGTGTGTACAACTCAATGAACTACTTGTAAGAAAAAAAAAACAAAGAAATACTGCCGAATAAATCGCTAGCAAAGTACAATGTGTAAAAGAAAATGAACAAAATATGTAAATCAACACATGAACTAGTGTAATGTATGTATAAGAATGTACCAAAATGTATTAAAAAAAACTGTTGTGTAACACCAACAAATATCCAACACATGAACTACATGTGAAAGACGACTGTTGAATAAGTGGTTCACTAAGGGTTAAAAGAAACTAAAACTGCATCTGGCAAATTCATTACTGTCTTAAGTTAACAGAAGCGTGCATAAAATGTATAACTCTACGCTAAAAATTGTAGAAGTTATGTAAGCCAAACATGTTCCAAGAAAAGAATGAAAGGGAAAAGAAAAATAAAAAAAATTTTGATAGCCAAAAATAACAAGCAATGTACCTTATGTGGTATGCATGTATGTATCCGTCACAAGACAACTGTGAGACTTGAACTCACAAATTAAAAAATTTTAAATCTGAAGAAAAAAAATGCCAAAGATTTAGTTTAATGAGTATATGTGAATAGCCCTTTAAAAAATAAAGTGTACCTAACAGCTCACATTATGCATGTGACTACCTCTTATAAGAAAACACTTACCGATATCAAATATCATGTCAGTTATAATGAAAAAAATACCTTATGTTATAACTAAAATAGCAACGAGTCACCAGCCGCGCGTAAACAATGAAGTCAAACAGTACGTTAGCTGCATGTGTAAAACTGTACACCCGGTTAATTATCCCTTGAGAAAAAAAAAAAAAAACTTTAAGATGACTGTGTAAACAATGTACAACAATTACATTATGTTATAATTTCTGCAAAACTTTTAAACACACGAACCCAAAAAAAACTTGACATTAAAAGAAAGTTTATCTAAAAAAAAAAACTACGAAATTGTGAATGCAGTGAAAAAAAATTCAATTTTTAAGCTAAACACAAATGATGCTAAAAGAAACGTATACATACACTGACGGCACTGAATGTCCTTAACCATGGTGAGTATTAATTGAAATATAACAAAATTCAGCAAAACTGAACGAGTCAATGTGTGTGTGTGTGTGTGAAGTACCAGGCCAAACATGACATCCCAAACCATGTGCATGAGAGGGGAAAAAAAACATGTGTGATTAATACCAAACAATGCTATCTGCCCATAGCAAGTTAGAAATAAAGTGTAAATTAGTGTAAAGGTGTTATCCATCATCAGCATTAGGAAAACAATTACAGGTGAAATTTTAGCAATCTAAAAATAATTTTTAAAATGTAAACACTACTTCAATTGTAAAATTAATATTAGTGTAGCTCCATCAATCATGTTGGGAAACATATCCGATCCCTGATTAAGCTAGCGGCCAACTTGCTTAACCATAGATCGAAATACACGCTTCAGACATTTTGCTATCCCATGGAAAATAGCGCAATGACTGAAGTATCCCGCACAAACCATGATAGAAGTACAAGCAAACAAACTTACACACAAAAAAACAAACAAAAAAACGATGTATTAATGTGAATGCATGTCATTGAGAAACATAAAAAAAAATAACAGTTTAAAACTATACGTCAAACCTATGTTGTACATCTTATGTATTTTGCAAAAGCAAACGAGAGCCAAAAGTGAAAAAAAATATTTTGTAACCCTGACATGATGACCCGAGCTATGTAATATACCTAAATAAAATGTATGCCAGGCTAAACTAATCTAAGCTTACTAAATATTTTGCCAAAGTTCACAATCCAAGAAAATATTAATGTGAAAGCTAACTAATCTAATATTTTTTTTTAAACCTATGACTACGCCAACTGTATGTAAATTTCTAATCAAGTGCCGACATCCAACTGAGAAAAAAAAATGTTATGCTCACCTCCTCTATACTTATTTTAAATTGCCACGAATATGCAAATCCAACATATTTCACATTACTCTTAATTAGTGCAAAAAAGAATTAATAACATCATAAAACATAAAACTTTCTGCATAGAAAAAAAAATATCTATTAACTCTAAAAATAAATTTCAAAAGTGTGTCCCAGGTCTAATAATGCAAAACGTATTCAAAAGCAAGTCATCTACAATCCAAGATAAATATATCTATAGACTTTTTTTTTTATCCCAATCTTTAAGAAAGGCTGAATGACAACATCTTAACTGACAATAAAAAAAAAACATTTAAAAAAAACCCCCAAAAAACTACTCATAAAAGACACCATACTGAATAACTTGCAATATGACACAACATATTATTTAAATCATACTGTTAACAGACAGCATACGAGCCAGCGTATTTATGTGCAACAAATGATAAAACAACAGAGAAGCAACTTCAAGGCCTAGAGATAAAATAAAAAGAATATATTATCTCTGAAGTGCGTCAATGTGTCAATGCAAGATACTCAGGAAGTTTCTACTGTGAATCAAATGCAACAAACTTAAAAAAATTGCTACCCTTTTTTTTATCCCCTTAGAAATGCATCCCAATTATTCATAAATTTTACTTTACACCACAACTGCCGATCTGTAAGTAACAACTTATATTTTTAAAAGCAGATGAAATATTACCTAACATATTAAATATTCATAACAGAGATAAATACAAATACATCTCTTTTCAATCAAAATAGAAATTAAATTAAAATAAACACACCTTTCGTTAAAAATATGTCATTCATAACTATAATTAAAAACAACAAAATGTGCACAGATAAATTAGATAAATTTTAAAAGGCTATTGCTTGTGCAATAGCGACAAGGAATGCAAGCGCAATATCTTTCACGATAAATGTTAAACCCAGAAAATCCTTGTCATGCATGAAAATAAAGTATATTTAAACATTCATAAAATAACTGAACTTAAATAGCACTTACCTTTTAAACATTAACATGCAAAGAGTAGCTTAGAATTATTTCTGCAAGTATAACGATTTAAAAAAAAAAAAAAAACAATAATTTTTTTTATAAAGTAGACATCTTCTTTCTTCCGGCTATTACCTTTTATAAGCAGCCTTATTAAAAACAAAATGGAATAGTATGGAGTAATAAAATTTTAACCACGTATGAAAATAGAAACATTTATCATAGCCTGAAAAGAGATGAAACTGGAAAAAAAATATTAAAAAAAATATTGTATTAAGTAAAATTAAGATTTTAAAAAGGAGAAAAAAAAATGTCCATGTTGAAATTTGTATTGTATTCTTATTTTTTTTTTTTTTTAACACAACCTAAAAATGCACTTTTTTAACTGTGGTAAGTAGTGTCACACTAAGTTCACTTTGAGATTTTATAAATCACAGTAAAGCACATACTTTTTAGATGGTACGTCCCTGTTATTGTAAGTGAGAAACACTTTTTTTTAGATTTCCTTGAGCAAACACATTTCGACAAGAAAAGAAAATTCTATCACAAAGGCAATATTCGGAATGAAGCACGATGAATTTTAACCTTGTCAGGTGCACTTTTTTGTAGGAATCACTAGATTTAACTTTTTTTCTTTTTTTGCAATTTCACAAACAAACAGAAAAAGAATTGTTATTTTTTTTTTGTTGACACACTTTTGAAGAAAACACAGATCACTTGCAAAAACTCCAGTCACTGATAACACACATGTAGAAGACTCCAGGAGAGATTAAGCACAAAATTGGCGTTGATGATAATATCAGGTGAGATGATAGGTAACAAACGTCTTTATTCCAACGTCACTAGTGTAGTATCAGGATTGTGCGTAGAATTAGTCCAGTTTTCAATTAAAATGCAAATAAAATTTTTGAAGACATGTAGCAGCGGTGCTCCGGCACATACATCATCCGGATCATTCATCATGTACTGGTGTTTACAGAAACATCAGGAATGGGCAGAGCAGTTGAAGAATAAAGTTGTCCTTTTAAGCTGCAGGAGTACTACGTCGAAGGTGCGGCATAAAAACATTTAAAAAAAAGGGGGGGGGAATTTCTCTCTCTTAAATAAATAAGCATTTTTTTTTTTTTTTTTTTTTTTTTTTTTTTAGGTTGGAGAAACGACCGGCCGATGGGCCAAATTTATGTCATAATGTTCAGTGGGATGGTTCGTTTAAATGCAAAAAAAAACTCCAACCATATTACAGGAACTATTTCCTTATTAAAAAAATCTTATAAAAAAACGGCTCAAGTGGAGCTAAAATGGGAGAGAGAGACCCCACAATACATGGGACGCCGAAGCGCCCCTTTCTCATTAGACAACTTTACATCTCGAGAGCTGAAACAGAAGTGAAGTTTTTTTGCACGAAGTCAAGAAATCTTGGCGTGGCACAGCATCGCCAATTTACAACCTTTGGTGACCGCGCGAAAGTGTACAAAGGGTTTTGGCGATAAACCTTACCGCAAAAATGTGGATTGCAAGTAAGCGCTTCTAATTAGGATGAGAAATGTAACAGACAAACCGAAATTGTTTATCCAACAGCTTTGACAAAGTAGACCGCCGCCAGAGAAGAATGTTGGAAATCACAGGCATCTGGCTTTTAGCTCGCCCACAAAACACGAAAGCTACATGCTTCCCATAAGTATCGTTCATTTTTACTTTTTATTGTTAATGCATATTCAACGTTCATGTATAAGTAGCGATAAAAATTTCTTATCACTGCGGCGGGGAAAAATATCCAATGCAAGAACATGAAATGAGACTAGCAGCTGTGCTATTTAATTCTTATTTATTTCTTTGCACACGCAGCAAAAACGGGTAGTAACAGATTAAAAAAAAGGAAAGGAAAAAGGAAATGATTATTTGAGTGCTTTGAATTAAAGATAATTTTAGAAAAATGAAAGAAATCACTTTACCAAACTCTGGATGGTTTGGAGAAATGAATTTAATCACATATTTCATTATAGGAAAGAGGGGGGGGGGGATAATATGATCTAAAAGTAAGAAAGTTATGTTTTAAATTAAATTTTGAATTTAAAAAAAAGGTATGGGACAGAAACGCTGTCACAGATATTATTTTCAAAATAGTGGTAGGAACAATAAAAGTTTCCCTATAGAATGCGAACCCTGTGTATCGTACAATTCCAAGGCTTGGCTATTTCGCTTTCAGGGACAAGGTACTTGCATTCGTAAAATGTTGAAAAAATTTAATGACACCAGTATTTACAAGAGAATCTATTTGTAAAGAAGTAAAAGTATATTTTCGCGTACTTAACAAAGTTGAAATTTTCATTATAAAATTCCGGTGGCAATTAGGGATTCAAATTATGTGATGCAAACACGGCATCACCGCCGCTCAAGGTGTCAAGAAATTTGGTTTGATACCACCCAATATGCTTTTTAAAAATTTTATTACGTAATTTTAATAAGGTATTCTATAATTTCTTTTATTGGGAGCAAAAAACAATGGAGAAATTTATTTCGCGTAGTAAGAGAAACTCAAAATAATTATTTATAATTATTGGGGTAACTGGATCCAGCATGGTCCAGTTACCCCGGATACATCTCCCAGTTACCTCATTCTTGAAAAATTTATGGGGCAATTGAGAACACCGGGCTTACATTTGAAACATGAAGTAAATATGTATAGATACCTAATAGTATTAATGTAGTTATATGCATAATCTTTAAAAAAAGTTTGTTTAATAAATGTACTTACAGTATTTTAATAAAAAGCCGAGGAAGTTGAACCATATTGACGTTGTTTTTAAAAAAAGAAACGTAACTTTTTGCAACCTATCACAGCAAAGTTAGAGTTATGATCGAGTTGACACATGTTGTTTTAGGAAGTAGAGATTAAGGTGCATTGTTCATAAAAACTAAAATTTAAAAAACATCAACAGTTTTTTATAAAATAGCCTATGGGCTAGTTACCTCGTGGGTTCAGTTACCCCAACTAACCTTATTACAGATAACACTTTCTAGAAATGAAATCTAGTAACATTTTGACATTGTTCATCGTATGTTTAGAATCTAAAGAACCTTCCCAGTTTGAAACTGCTGTTTTTTTTTGTTTGTTTTTTTAATTTCTCTAATTCCAATTTTAATTTAAAATATTCTGTTAGAGAGAAAAAAAAACCTTTGATATTTTATAACAATAGGTAAAGAAAGTTCATACAAGCGTAATTTTTTCATTCTATTATTAGATTAAAAAAAAATAATTTATCCAATACTATGTGTATTACGATATTTTTCTATTATTTATTCTAATTGAAATTTTAAAATCCTAAACTTTAATTTCAAAACTCAAATTTTTTCAGTTTGGTGTATTATAAAGATTATTCACATATTTTAAGAATGTTATTGTTATTCAGTAAAATCTTAATTTTAAAAAAATGACGAAAAGTATCTTGAAAAGCTCAAGCAAAATTTATTTCATTTGAGAAAATCGCAGTTTTAATACCATATAATTTGATTGTGTATTCTAAGAGTTCTAAATAGGGGAGAAAATAAATAAAAGATAAAACATTGTATAGAAATTTGAGAGGTCTTGTTTAATTTATGTATATTTTGATGCGTTTTCAGTAAAGTTAATAATTTTATCCCTTCTTATATCAATGTTGTTTAAAATCCTATCTGCTAGATTCTGATAGGGGACATCTCGATATCAAACGTGTTTTTATGTCATTGTCTTTTGCATTTAATTTTATCTTAATGATTAACCTTTTTCTACGTTTAATAAACATTTTAGTTAAAGATTATTCTTTCTTTTCTCTTAATAAAATTTTGAGATGAGGTCCTAACAGGTCATCTACCACTTTACAGATTACTCAGTTTAAGAAATTGTTATTCTATTCACTTGCACTATTTGTATAGCACCTAAAGTTTCTAAATATATATGTGAAATTCCGGCGACCCTCCTCTATATCTACGTAAAAGTAGTATAGGAACCCATACTCAAAACTTTGCCGACCCTCCGTTATTAGGAGACAACTGGAGCGCAGTCGTGGTGGGGAATAGAAGGCAGACTCAAGAAACATTGTAAGAATTTCCCGTTCAATAAATAATAGAGGCATCGTAAACTTAAACGTTGTTTATTTGGCAGACACAAATTACGACAACCCCAGTAGACTAGCCATCGGCTCTAGAAATATAGCTGTATCAATTCCTAATAAACTATATGATGTTAAAAAGTATTAGAATCTCACAAATTAAAAGTCATACACCCGAAGTGACGGCTTATTATTAAACAACCGAAAATTGTAAAAAATCTGGACTCCCATTCAATGCAACGGTATAAATACTCAAAGAAAACGAACGCGAACGGATACATTACAAGTGAAGAACCAAAACCGTCGAAAGAGCCGGAAGGACGGGGCGGGAGACAGGCTTCGATAAGACGAGCTCCGGGAGAAGGAGGAGTACGCGTACGGGATATGGAACACCATAGAACAAAAATATTAAAAACATTGAAAGAAAAATAATTTAGTCTCAGAATAAAATGAAAGAAAGTAATTTAGTGGTTTTATAAGAAGTAAGTGACAAACGGATTAAGGTTTTTAGAATAATAATTAAAGAATACGCAGGTTTAAAGGCATGAAATAAAAGACAAAAGATGTTTAAGATATTATTAAAGATAGGTAAAAAGGGGTAGATATTAAGCATTTGGAATAGTTTTGCTAAGATAAAAGGGAGAATTTTTTTTATTATTACACACACATATACAGGGTGTCCCAGAAGTAATGGGACAAACTTTAAGGGGAGGTAGGGGACATCACAAGGATTCAGATTTGCATAGCAACCCAGGATCGGAAACGCTTCCCTGGCGCGGTGGTGACGACACAAAACACAAGTAAGTTAGGATACGAATAAGAGGAGAAAATATGTTTATTATCCTTAGTACATCAAAAAACTAAGAAGAAAGAACATTAAAGGGACAACGATCGTCATCAAAGTAGGTGTTCGAAATTACGACCCCGGGCCGTGATGCATGGAAGCGCATCTCCGGCGTGTTGGAAGATCTAATGTTCTCGAAAATACTGGGAGAGCCCCGGACTTCCCCAGCAGCTGCCACGATGCGTACAATAAGTTCCTCGACACTTTCCAGCACTGTCCCGGCATTTTTGCAGTACTAAGAATGTTTTCTCTCCCTTTTCGTGCCCTTTATTTCTTGTGTTTTGTATCGTCACTATCGCGACAGGAAAGCGTTTCCGACCCAAATCTGAATCCTTGTGATGTCCCCTACCTCCCCTTAAAGTTTGTCCCATTACTTCTGGGACACCCTGTATATATATATATATAATATAATATAAATAAAATAAAATTTGTTACTGATTACGTGAATTAGACTCATAACATGGCTATATGTGAAAGCGTAGGTAAAGTATTTCACAGTCTAATAACTGAGTACTCATTTCATGATTAGAAATGTTTTAATTTTAAATTTACAACGCGCCTTTTCTTATGAAAAGGAATAACATTACCGTACGATCATCTTGGTTGCTTCAAGGGGTTTTGACATCCAACTTCATTATACTGACAATTTCGATTCCTCTCGCTCAAACCTTATTGAAGGATTGTAACGAGAGATGTCAAGATCTCATTGAAGTATAGTGGGTTTCTCTTGTAACTTTGGTTTAGTTTTCAAGATATTTCATATATTTTGTACATACAGAAAATTTGAATCTGAGTGTGTTGCTTTAAGTTCTTGCTAACTACGATTTAATTAGAGGGGACTCGCTTTTCCAAATTCGGAACATGTGGTAAAATAATAATAATAAGTAAGTAAGTAAGTAATTAAAAGGGAAATGCCTTGGCATTTGATTACAGGAGGAACCCAAAACATTAGAAATTGTATCAAAGGGTCATTTCTCTGAAAAATAATGTATATTTCTTTATTGTTATTATCAAATTTGAATTGTACTATACAAATACACAGTGACCCCCCCTCCCCCACACCAAAAAAAAAACACCATTGAAAATTTCAAAAAGCTGTATGCTTGTTAGAAACCGAAAGAAACTTTTGAATACTACTAGGTGGAAATCTAGAATGTGTAATCCGAGTGACTAAATAGGAGAAGGAGTTCTGTAGCAGTGTGCATAAATACCCACACAAGTGTACGTCAACATGTTTTTACCTGGAAGAGGGTTCTTACATTATCGAAGTTTATTTTTCAAACAAGAAATCGTTGCAAGAAAAGACTGTTTCATGATCGGCCTGGTGAAGAGTATGCGTTATCTGACTTAGCAATTAATTGAATAATGCAGCGATTTCGGAAAGATCATACAATAACTGCTGAAACGACTCTTCGTGAATATGATTAAGCGTAAGTACATACGTGTCTAGTAGTTATAAGGAGTTCTATTTAGGCATCTATTGTCGTTTATAAAAATAAAAGTAAGTTTTTGGAATTTATTTGTAATTTTTTCGGTATTTAACTAGAGCACTTTAGGATACCCTGTACATACATTGATTGAAAATAAAACATAGCTGTCTAGTTAAATATTATCTTCTAATTCTTCTTCTTATATAAAAAGGCACTCTTACTTTGAGACGATATAACCTTCACATGCGTTTTAAAGTCTGATAGTTGTTTTTTGTATGCGTCTTGTTATTCCTAAAGGAATGCTGATTATAATTTCTAATTTAATTGCAACATAAAATATTTTTCAGAAATAATTTCAGCTATGTATTTTTCCATTAGAGACAAACATGCACTTAATATATCTTTATAGCTTAAATAATAGATATTATTTTGATATAATTTTGTTGTTTTATATATATTTCGGTAACATCGTCAATATTTTAACATAATGAACATTATAATTAACAAAACATCAAATTTTAATAAATCTCTAAGTTTTAAAAGGAATTAAAATATATTTTTTGTAATAAAACTTTTAGATTAATTTTAATAATTATATGTATTATGCAACAATATATTATATCTTCTATCAACATTTAACAGTGATTGATTAGCTGTGTGTATTCTATAGATGCGTAATCGCCTGTAGAAATTTGTCAGAATTGTACCATTAACTGTACCATTATGTATCTTTATTATAAAATTAAAGATTAACGGTACTATTATCTCATACTCATTGCTGTGTTGTTGGTTACAGTGTCACATAAAAGAGAAATTTGATAAGGTATAAGAAATATGTAATATAATATATGTACAGTTCATATTCAAAATATTAGAATAATTGAGAAGAAGTAATAAGAAAAAATATTTATTTATTTATTTTTGATACTAAGTAAATGCAATTAAATTTATTATAAATTAAATCTGGAATGTTTCGATAAGATTTTAACATTTTCAAAATATAAAATACAGTAAAATAAATTAGTTATGCAGCTTTCTGAAACACTTCAAAATATTAGAATAAAATTTAGATTGGCTCAAAATATTAGAATATTTTATTTTACGCAACAATATTAACTTATGAATATGAAGTAAATGGTAGTTAATATTTTGAAGTATCGCCTTTAGCTTTCATAACAGCGTACAATCGATCTTGCATTCTATATACAAGGTTCTTACAAACATTTCTATCAATATTAGCCCAAATAGACTTTATACGTAACACTAACTCAGTTTTACTTGAAGGAGGATTTTCTCAGAGAGTTTTTTTTTTCATTATACACCATAAATTTTCGATGGGATAAAGGTCTGAAGAGTTTGGTGGCCAAGGAAGTGTCTTAATGTTGCGTTGGCGGAACCAATTCTTATTTGACACCGAGGTATGCGGTGACGCTAAATCTTGTTGAAACATGAAATCATCTTCAAATAAATCTTCTGATGATGGAATCATGTAATATTCCAAAATTTCTTGATATATCTGAGAGTTAACCTTTCCGTAGACGATGCATAAGTTTCCAGGTCCTCCTGCACTCATGCAACACAAAACCACGACACTAGCAGCAAATTTTACGGTAAGTTTAAGGCATTCTTTATCAAATGCTTCTTGCTTCCTTCTTCAAACTCGAATATCCCGATTACCATATGAAACACAAAACATAATTTCATCACTAAATAATGAATTTTTCCTCAATCTTCTTTGCTCCATAAACGTCTTTATTTATACCAATTCAATCTTATACGCTTTTGTTTTGCAGTCATGAGAGGTTTTGTTTTCGGTACACGAGCTTCAAACTTAAATTTATGGCGACGTCTTAATTTTATCGATGTAGAAACTTGAACTCCTTCTTCTTTCCATTTTCGGTGCAAGAATCGCCACTTTTAAAACGGTTTTTATTAACTATACGCTTCAGTTTCCTGTCATATCTAGCAGATGTTTTTGGTTTTCGGCCGCCATTTCGGCGATTATTTTGAAAATTTCCATTTTTTTAACATTGTGTTAGTATTTTACTAACGCTTGATTGCGAACAATGTAAATAATTCGCTATATAACATTGATTTTTGCCGTGCCGATTCAAATGAACCATACGAAGTTTAATAGGTTCAGGAATGCCACTCAAACGACCCATTTTAAGACAAAAAAGCAAACAAACTTTAAAAAGCATACTGATTTTAAATAAAATCCTCTGAATTTAATCAATGATGCCACCAGTTATGAATTGGTGATGATAAAAGGAGAATTATTGTGAAACATTCTAATATTTTAAACCACATGAATAAATATTCTAGGATTTTGACTTTTCAAAATAATTTTTTTTTTTGAATTAATCTTTTCAAAAATGATATTAATTTTAAGATAATAAAATAAGTTTAATGAAGAATAAGTTCTTATTAAAAATATCGTTTGCATATTTGCATTTAAATAGATTAAATTACCAAACGATATTTTTAATTTGTAAAAAAAAAAAAAAGCAATTATTCTATTATTTTGAATATGAGCTGTATTTTCCTTTGTAATTTTTTTTAAATCAAAGATACAGTAGCGCTCAAAAGTACGCTTTTGGATAATAATTGAACAAAGATAATAATTGACTTAATTAAACACAATAATAAAGTACAAAAATTAAACATTAATTTTATTTAACCATATTCAATGTTTTTCAGAATTTTAATAAATTAACTATCGTTTGCTAGAAAATAACAAGAAACCCATGAAAAATCAGAAAAATTATAAATCAAAAATATTTTGGCATTATAATAAAAAATATTTTTAACACAATAATTATCAAATAATAATGTGTCAGTCAATTTTCAGTAGCATATCCTCTGGCCTTTATGATAGCATCACAATGCGCGGGCATCGAGCCGACTAACGTTTGTATCCGATCTAAAAGAATTCAACCCCACTCATTTCTAAGAGCTATAAAGCCTCCTTATTTGAATAATTTTCGCATCTTATTCTACGATCTAACTCCTCGCATAGATGCTGTATGAGGTTCATATCCGGACACTGACTTGGCCACTCTAGAATAGCCTTCCTATTCTTAGAATATATCAAAGACTTTTTTTGTTGGTCTTAGGCCATGTAAACCAAAGAAGTTTAGGCGTCGTTTGAGAGTTGAAACGTATATGTATATGCCGTAATTTTCTTCCAATTCTTTTTTTTATTACTACAGCCGACTTATGACAATCTCTTGCAGATAGCTTTTTTATAATACGGTCAACATTGCAAGTTGTGTTTTTCGGGTGGCCCCTTCGAGGCCTAATTTTTGATAGATTTCCGTTTATTAAAAACTTTATTCAAGTACTAACTAGCTGCCGAGACTCGTTAAAAAACGAGCCAATTCTGCTTGAGTCCTTCTTTGCTTAAGTGCATTTACAACGGCTTTTCTAAATTCCCTAGAATATTCTTTGTATTTCGGTATTTAAAAATAATCACAATAAGTCTATGCAAACACTAATCGAAGCTATAAAGCAACTGACGCCTTCAACAATTAAATACAAACTAATTGTCAAAATACTTTTGAGCTAAGGAGGAGCCATATTTCTTTAGT
This sequence comes from Maratus speciosus, assembly GCA_963932465.1. Classification (NCBI taxonomy): domain Eukaryota; kingdom Metazoa; phylum Arthropoda; class Arachnida; order Araneae; family Salticidae; genus Maratus; species Maratus speciosus. The sequence continues at coordinate 438,415,465 of OZ010788.1, forward strand.
GGCGCCGAATGTAAACAAACAAGTTGGAACTAGATACCTTTGAATAACTAAAGTCATATTGTTCTTAATAATAGAGAATATATTTTCTGTTTTGTTTTTATATTAAACAAAATAAGAGTGAATATAAAGGTGTCAAAATACTTTTGAGCGCTACTATATATTTATAGTCACATTCATTTATAAAATTACAAATCAAATGTACTGTTATGTCATACTTTTTTTTTGTCTTGTTGCTAATTGTGTAACGCAAAGGAGGAATTTCACATGGTATAACAAACATATAACGCCATGAATTTATTATTAGTTGTCAAATCTTTTGCAATCAAACAAATATTTATACCTATATTTCTTTGTAAAATTAATGATCAACAGTACCTTTATGTGATACTTGTTGCTGTCTTGTTGCTAATTGTGTCACAATTTATTTTTGACAAGGTATAACAAATATATAATGACATGAATTCCTTTTCAGTTTCCCAAAATTTTAAGATCAAAAGTATAATCATAATCGCATTTCTTTATAACACTAAAGATCAACAGTACTGTTATCTGATGCTTATCGCTGTCTTGTTGCTAAATGTGTCACATGAAAGCGGAATTCGACAAGGTATAACAAATATGTAATTCCATGAATTCCTTTTCAGTAGCAAAAATTTTAATTTCAAAAATATATTTATAATCATAATTATTTTTCCTTCTCCCCCCCCCCCTTTTTTTGTAAATCTATGTTTGTTTTAGTCGTACAGACTACTGTTATTATATTATAATTACAAAGATATTAATTCACGTTGTGATATTGCTATCTTTTTCGCACACTAAGCTAAATCTAATTGCTTTATTTATTAAAATATATATATCTATGACTCATACTTCGTTTCAATTCATTTTTTCAAGACATATCGAGCTCTGATACTCAAGAAGTAAGCAAAGAATAAACATGACATTTTTTTTTTTTTTTTTACTATTTTTTTTCCAGCCAAAACCAATAGTTGGAACTGCCTTTAGAATATCAAATAATTTCAATTGTCCGCCATCCTTTTATCGAATTCCGATATCATTAAATATATATGTTACAACATAAAAAACAGCATCAGTGTAAGCCATGATTTTTTTTTTTCTGTCAAAGAAACATCATGGTATACAGAAGTCGTTATTGACATATTATTTATTTATATTCGAATATGTTTGAAGAAAAAAAGTAATAATTACACATGCAGAGAGGTTTTTATTTTAAATTGCCTTTTTTACATTCTTTAACAGAATAAGAGTTTTACAAGCTAAAAAAAAACTTTATACCTGAATTCTTATTTAAAACTATTTAACTTATATATTTAATTTATTTCTGTACTGTATATTTTTAATTTGTTTCAGTGCTGTATATTTTTAATTTATTTCAGTACTGAATATTTTTTAATTTATTCCAGTTCTGTATATATTTAAGTTAATGATTAAAACACTTAAGATACTCATCAGCATTCTACATATCTAAAATCAAAACTAAATGCACATTAAAAATACACCCATCGTTTCAGACTTATTCTGACAAGGCATCATCAAGGGTTTCTTGACCTTTACGGAGCTTACATTACACACACTACAGTCATTGTGACAAACACTAAACTGAAAACGTTTCTATGAAAAATCACAAATCTTCAATATATATATATATATATATATTGCAATGGATATGGCGCCACCTATTGGTAGACTATAAAATTATTATCAAAGTTAGGAAAAACTGAAATTAACTTTACAAATGTATTCCTTTCAAAATATTTAACCAAACACTAGAAACCTGAAATGAGATAGTGTCATTACGAGCTTCGTCTTTCCTCAGACTAATTTCAATAGATTCTGTTAATAAGAGAATCTATGGAAATACGTATCTATACAATATCTCATTTCAGGTTTCTGGTGTTTGGTTAAATATTTTGAAAGAAATACATTTGTAAAGTTAAATACATATTTTCCTAACTTTGATAATAATGCTATAGTCTACCAATAGATGGTGCCATATCCATTACAATATATATATATATATGTATATATATTTTTTAAGTTTTGTGATTTCTCACAGAAATGTTTTCAGTTTAGTGTTTGTAATAGTGACTGTGGCATGTGTAATGTGAGCTTTGTAAAGGTCAAGATACCCCTGATGATGGCTTGTCAGACTAAGTCTGAAAAGTTGGTTGTATTTTTAATTTGCGTTTAATTTTGATTTTATATATGTAGTACGCTGATGAGTATCTTAAAGGTTTTTAAGCATTAAGTTTGACATCGTAAGTCCAAGTTTTTATTCGTTATTTCAGGAGTTTTATTGTGCGAATTGAAATATATCCATTTGGTACCAGTCAAAATTATCACCCATGGTCGTTATTGTGTTAATTGCACATTATATTTAATTCCCCTATGTTTTGGAGTCTGAGGCTAAAAAGAGATCGTAATTTTAGGATATGAGGTTGCGATTGTAATTTCCTACCTATAATGTTTGGCAAATCTGCTCAGAAAATGTCTAATATTTTAAATTCAAAGGTGTCGAAAAAAATGCAACAGTGAACGCTAAGATTTAAAAATTGCTCCTTATCCCTTACTATGCGTCTATATTCGTTTTCAAAAATTCATGCTCCATAATAGAATATATTTTAACAATGAAAACGATAAGGGCCAATATCTGACAATTTCATTCCAAAATCTGTATTTTTTTTTAAAATTAATATACCAACTACCACATACAATTATATGCTATGATACATGTTTTTTCATTTAAATACTGTAGTGTTTTGAGATCAAGGATATATATTTTATGCGTAGGATAAACTTTTAAGGAAGAAAGTGTCTGCTCACATCATAATCAGTGTCTAATAAGTGGGACTAAGGTGATGTTTTTGTCTTAACTGCTGCGCAGCCATTTTGTTGAATCATTTTTCACACATGTAAATTATTAAATATGCCACGTGATATTTGTAGGTTACATAAAAATAGTTCCAATAACATTTTTTCATAAATAAAAAGTTAAATATGGGGACATGAATGATGCTATATAAAATACGCATACCTATTTAGAACAAAAACTAAATATTTCTAAATATGAAACAAAGAGAAGAACAACTTAACTTCATCCATGGTGGCTTGTTGAACTTAATTGCTGTTGCAATGAAAATAATTCTGCCAGTGCCACCCAATACCTGTTAACGTAAATGTGTGTTTAGAGGGACTGAGATGATTGCCAAACTCAGGGACAAATATCTATACTACAATATTTTACTATACAATCTATACTAATAAAGGAGAATCATATTTTCCCATACTGTTTATATATATATATATATAGGTATAAATATATAACAGCAAAAGTTAATAATATTTATTGAAATTATTTTAGCGTACATTTAATATTTGATATTTGTACCTGGGGACAGGGACTGAAATGAGGATTTCGTTTATTTCAAGCTTAAAATGAATTATTTATAGATCATTATATGTCCGTTTATCATTGGTAATTGTTATAACAAATGTTACAATATATTACATTTTTCAGTTTTTTGTTTTAGTATAATTAAGGAAATATTATTGGTAGTGGACGCAAGTTGTCCAATTTTTAGATATTGATCCATAAGTAAAAGGGCGTGAACAAATGGGGGGGGGGGGTAAATAAACCACTTGTTACTTCACTGTAATAAAGTTCGCAATGTCCAAGATTGCTAAGTTGGGAATAAAAAAAAATATATCTGCCGTTATTTCAGAGCAGTAATCTCCGCCTTATTTAATGACAGTCAGTCCGTGATTAAATAAAGGAAAGATTACTAAAAAGAAAAAGTGAAGATATTTTTACTGCAATTTCTTCGCGTTGCTGGCAATATTATCTATGTAATTTTACGACGTCATTTATTTCTACCTGTGCGTTTCTTCTGCAAAATAAAGAAAAGAAAACGCCTCATAAATTTAATTGCTAAAGTGTCGAAAAAGAAAACGAGACTAGCTGTTTCGTTGGAAAACATGTCTTTCTTCAGTTTTTTTATTTATTTTTTATTTTTTTTTTTAAGTTTTTAAACCTTTTTCTTGAACGGGAATATATTAAAGTTTCCAATTTTTAATATGAACACATAATTTTGACACCACCATATATGTAATAACATTTTCCCCACAGATAACAAGCAGGAAATCATTTGCTGAAATATACTGTATAGAATATGTTATTTCTACATCTAGGGAAATATAATAAAACCATGCACGAAAAGGTACAATAAAATATCTAGAAAAAGAGCGATTTCGCCCTCCGTTTTTTCCCTGATCTGCGGAAAGCTTCTGAATTTGGCGCAACAAGCAGTAAAGGGCCATTTTATGATGTCCATTATGTTTTTAAAATAATATCTCGATTAATTAACAAAAATGAAAAGCCTGAGACTCATGCATTCGGACCGACCTTGGACTATCCTCATCCAAATATTCACACGTCTACCTGTGGTAGATTCTTCTAAACATTGCGGATAGACACAAAAACAGAACATCTATTTTTTTAGTAGTATAGAATGAGAACCAGTTAGCTTATTTCAGGGAAAGTGCTTTGGTACACGAGAGTATTTTTTGGTGACAACTACATTAATTTTAGTCTGTTGTAACCTTCTGAGGGGGTCCGATTTTGTATTTTTCAAGATTTTTTCCCAAAACCTTTCGGCCCATCAAATTTTATTTCTTGCATGCCATCTCTGTCTGATTTATAAACTGAATGTATAAACTCACAAGACAATCCTATATTAAAATATCTAATAACTCGCTGTAAAAAAAAAAAAAAAAAAAAAAAAAAAAAAAAAAAAAAAAAAAAAAAAACATGCATGATATGATGAAGCCTTTTCATTAAAACATTCCACAGAGTGCTAGAATTATACTCTAAAAGTTTCATTCAATTACGTCCAATAGTTCTTGAGAAAATTGTGGAATACATAAACACATACATAATGACCAAAACCGGAAGTTTCTTTTCTTAAAAATACAGCCAAAAGCATTTTAAAGATTTTCAGCTATTACTAAACAACAATTTTTATCTACAAAGGGCTTTGGTTCGAAAACATTTCACCATGTAATTAACTTTTCCCCTTAATTTATAAACTTTTTCATTTTATAAATTTCCCAAAGGAAAGCACTTACCGTATCAATGTTACCATAAGTTAATAAAAAAATATCTGTGTATTTATGTTTTGCTTGAAATATATTTCAAAAGCAGTTACGTCCAGGGAATGGAATTTAGATTTCGTAACTGATGTTTTTGGTGCTATAGGCATTAGGAAAAATAACAAAGTAATTTCTGACAAGTTGAAGATAGATACACAAAATATAGACTTGAAAATGTAATATTTTTTAGATGCTAAAATTGCTTCCCTTTATCGATTTAGTTTATGCCAGTAAAGAAAATCCTTGATAAGTGCATTTCCAATAAAATATATGTGTATGCTGATGTGAATGAATGTCTGTTTCTATTCTCTGATAGTTTTTCAATATATATTTCAATTCGGTTTTCTAAGAATTTTAGGATATTACTAAATGCAGTTAAAAAGAACATTTTGTGGGGCTGTTTATTTCCTCAAGTATTACATATTTTTTACGATTTTATATTCTTATTCCTTTTATAGATGGCACTTATATGATTTATTTCGAAAAAAATATATTTTGAAATTTATTTACGTAAAAAACGCGAATTATAACCCATAAATGTTTTAAAATATATTGATTTATGAAAGCTTTAAATATTCGAATCCAAAATTACAACTCATTCGGCAAAAGAGCTTTTGAATTATGATTAGAAAATTACTCACATTGCAGTCTGTTTTACAAAGATTACAAATGAATTCAACTTTAAGAGTTCCAAGCATTAAAGCTTCATAATTCGTAAACTACTTGATCGAATGACTTTCTGTTTAGTAGCCTAAGGTAAAACTTACGGCAAATGAAAAATATGATGTCAAAATTGGATGTTCTTATTGAAAATTACAGAATGACAATTTGAAAACTAAAATATGTGTTAGATGTATATTTCCAACTGGGCGAAAAATGTCCGGAACAGGATTCGAACCAGGGCGGCTCTTGGCTGAAGCCGCCAATTCTCTACCATCTGAGCTATCCCGGACGAATCTGGTGGAACTTTTTCACCCATGTAACCTTATTGATTATAGTATCTGGAATAATTGTGTTAAAATAAATCTAGTGTAAAATATACCGGGTGCCCCAACAATGACTGATGAATTTTAAAATTCAATAACTTCCAAACGGTGGCAGATATTTAAAAAATTCTTAGAGGAGGGTTATGTATGATGTCAGGGATTTTTATACTGTGATTCTTTATTTTAGTTCGAATTTCAAACAATAGATGGCGATGAGAGCAATAGGCGCTCAGTCCAGACTCGATTTGTGGTACTTTGGGATCCATTCAATACATTTTAATCTCATTTTTCGCATGGAAGAAGAGAGAAACCGAAAATTCGAGCCTGGCTTTAGCAGTTATTGCTTGCAGAGCCATCTATCGATGATATTTGTAACTAAAACTGAGAATCGCAGCATGAAAACTCCTGGCATCTTACATAACACTCCTGCAAGATATTTTTTAATATCTGCCACCGTTTGCATGTTATGGAATTTTAAAATCCATCAGTCATTTTTGAGACATCCGGTATGTTATATTTTTTTGCCGATATGTTTTTGTACATCTATTGTTTACAGCATTTTTTTATAATTTTATTGTAAAATCTGATCTCTCTCATTATTGAAATGATTGTGAGAGTACATGTAAGACATCGAATTATTTTTGCCTGGTGCGTTCAGATACACTCACATAAAATATCTTTATTATCGGAGCATTTGCTCACAGTAAAGGAATCACTTGGGAATGTTTCTCGCATATGTGTACTTCTTATGGTGTTATTACACGAGGACTCAAAGACGCTTGGAATCCCAGGCGTCTAGTGACAACAGCCGCCTCACGGTCCGTCTTTTCCAAGCATTTCATTGGCTGTTCCGGAAAAGGCTTTTCTATTATCAGATTTCCAAGCATATGATTGGCTGTTACTGGTGACTCGCCTCGTTTTGTGCGTCAAAGATGCTCCGACAGAAGAAATACGCTCGCGCTCCAAGCGACTCCCCTGGAGCCATAGGAATACATGGAGACGCCCGGAATCTGAAGCGTCTTTGACCCTTCGTGTAATAACACCATTATTTTCGTATCTTAACAAAATGAAGTTGATTGAGCATATCTATACTTTCAGACATTTTAACATTCCTTTGTGTGGGTGGACTTGACAACATTGGGGTTTTTCTTTGTAATTTATCGATGATAATTAGCTTTTGCACGTAGTCGTTTTTTAAATGCGTTTGTAATGATATAAATACGTAGCACCTATGGTCGTCGCTCGGTCCGCTTGTCTGTCCGTCCGTCCGCATATACTAGAGCAAAAACTACCCAACCGAATGGTCTGAAATTTTAAATACATAATTGTTGCAAAATTTTGTCGAGTCATTTCAAATTTTATGATAATCGGATGTATAGTTTAATTACAGGGACGGTCCAAAGTTTTCCGTTACATTACGGCCAACCGGAAAAAAAATATTTCAAGTGCATTTTAACGATGTTATAGCCTTTCGAACGGAATGATATTGATATGCACTTATGAAGTGCACTAAAATATTCATCCAGTACAATATGCGGTGCAAAAAATATTTATAAAACTAGTTATAGTAGTAACGAACATCGTTTGACACGCAATTTCCCACTTGTTATAAATTATAATGTTTTCGAAGGTCGGGTGTATTGTAACAGCAAACTATACTGCTGTTTCTAGCAAATAATTAATTTTATGGTTATGTTTTTTTTTCAAAGTACCAACTGCCATGTTATGATTGACCAAAGCTGATGTGTCCGACGTTGTTAATGGCTGATAAGAAATGCAAAGAAAGATTTTATGACCGATTTTACAGTGGTAAACTATAAGACTTAGTTTGTTTGAATAAAGTTGTTTTTAGGAGTGTACGGGTCTTTTATTTTTTTTATATCCCCTTTATATTATTTTTATTTTTTATACAGTATTTTGAAAACAATGTTTCTTTTGCCGAGTAGCTCTTACACAGTATTAATCAGTTTTATCAAACCGAAATAGTGGTTTTCAGATGCTATCAATTCTGAAGTAAGCAATTTGAGCTACTTAACTCTTTATGTACTGAATTTTGAATTCACGAAAATTTTATCTTCTAAAGCATTTTTCGTGAATTTTTGAAACTACATTAGAAGATTTACATAATCATTTGAAAAAAAAATAGATAGATATTAGAAGGATTGAAGTATTTAGAAGGATTAATTAAATTTGAATATATAGGGGTTTTGTGCAATATTTATAACCCCCACTGTAATATTTTATTTTAAATATTTTTCTTAGTATTTTGTAAAATTGGGAAATGTACAAATATAATGTTCTTACAATAGAAATATAGAAATATTTCCGAATTGAAAAACTTCCCCTCCCACCCCCCGAATGTCAAGAAAGCTGAAAAGATGCAAAGGCAAAATAAATCATCCTTTTAAAAATAATTTCGTTTTGTGTAACACATAATGCTTGTGGTACAAGGTAAAGTAATGCATCTATAGCTTATTCTAAACTGTATTACTATTAATCGATGTATTACATGAATTTTATAACAAGTTTTTTTAATGGTACTTATAAGTACCGTCAGTAGATAAAGGGTTACATGAATTTATAGATGCAAGAGTAACAAAATAATATTAATTATAATGTTATTAATAGTGCTGTTAATTTAGCATGTTCGTCTCTGATACATGATTTTTGAACATGAAAATGTTTACTCGAGAATCTATAGCATCCGAAATACCGATATCAAGGTTTCAAAAAACTGATTAACGTGCAATAAAAGCCATTCAGAAACATTTCTGAAAATTCCAGGTAGCAAAAGAAATTTTGTTTTTATAAATTCTTCATTAATTCTGAAAAATCTATTGGTTTCTGAGGTTTCTAAAGATAAAGGAGCGCTTTTTGGAATCGTGGGTGACTCGAAAAAGGTTAAATAATATTTTTTTTCTAACTAGTTATAATATATATTTTTCGACTAAGAAACAATTGCCTTTTTTTATAGTGTAGGTAATAGATGGTGAAACGAAAGTTTTTAATTTATTTAATAAAATTGTGAAAATAAATTTTATCTCAGAGACTGTTTATAACAGAAAAATGATCTGAATTTTTGTGTGTCATAAAACTAATTCGCATCTTACGAATAACTTACCCTTTTTATCTAGCGTAAATAGGAATTTTAACGATAATCTAATGGTAGATAATCTAATAATGATAATCTAATGGAAGATATTTTGAGAATTTTAGGCATTTTTTAATTCCACAATTTTGATATTTAATTTCAGAAATCAAATTCAGAAGCTTATACCATTTAAATTTTCAGATTTATTCAAGTTGCGCAACTTGAATTAAAAATTATTTTAAATATTGCGTTCTTGGCTTTGTATTTTTTCCATAAAATAAATTTAAAAAATATCATTTTAATATTTGATAGTAATAATTTATGTTTTTTTTAAATATTAATAAAAGAAAAATTTATATTTTAAAAAAATCATAAAAAGTTTAGAATAAAGCAATTTTTAAGAAAAATGTTTAATAATAAAAACAAAATCTAAGGTAAAAGGTCAAGTCTCCGTAAATCAAAATTAAGTTTTGTGATAGATGCAAAAATCAATTAAAAAGTCAAAACATTCCTATTAAATAGACCAGTTTAAAAGATTTGGTGTTACGTTTTAACCCTTTATGTACTGAATTATGAATTCATGAAAATTTTGTCTTCTAAAGCATTTTTCGTGAATAGTTTAAACTACATGAGAAGATTTATATAATCATTTAATAAATTTTAGAAAGATTTTAGAAGGATTAATTAAATTTGAATTTATAGGGATTTTGTGCAATATTTATAACGCCACTCAAATCTTTTATTTTGAATATTTTTCTTAGTATTTCGTGGAATTAGGAAATGTACAAATACAATGTTCTTACAATAGAAATATAGAAATATTTCCGAATTGAAAAATTACCTTCCTGCCCCAACGCCAAGAAAGCTGAAAAGATGAAAAGGCAAAAGAAATCATCCTTTTAAAAATATTTTTGTTTTGTGTAACAAATAATGCTTTTGGAACAAGATAAATTAATGCATCTATAACTCATTCTAAAATGTATTACTACTAATCGATGTATTCAATGAATTTTATAACAAGTTATTTTAACGGTACTTATAAGTACCGTCAGTAGGTAAAGGGTTAAATGCTTTCATTCTTTCAAGCATTGCTTTAAATGTGAGTCATTGAGTGTAATTTAGATAATAAAAAGTTGCTTGGACTTGCATTTAGTAGATGCGGTTGAAAAATTGTAATTGTTGCATAACATTATATATATTAAAACGCAAAGGTAAAAATTTAAGTAGATCGAAATCGACACATTTGCGCATGCGTCAACTGTTTTTCGAATATCTTCAAATTAGAGTTAAGCTGAATGCAGTAGTTTAAAGGTCTGAATTTTTGCAGAGGACTCGGATTCGAACCCAACGCTTGGCAAAACGATTTCTGTAATATTTTTGCCGATAATTAATTTCATTAATGACATATTTTATAAGGAAGAGAAGATATATAATTTTTATTTTATTATTTTTTATTATAACAATGATTTATAATTAAATAAAATTTAACACACAACAATATTTAAAAAATAATAATAATTTTACATTTAAAATATTTAAGCTAAAATATTTCGCATGTAATTATCCATTAAATAAATTGAGCTGGTCTAAAATGTTTGTTACATTTTCTGACCATTATTAAAAATATATATGTGTGTGTGTCAGAAAGAAAAGTTTGCCATTCTTTTCCGTAAAACTTAAAAAAATAAAAGAGAACGAAAGAAAAATATTCCTACAAGAAGTATAAAAGAAATTATCTTGATATACATGGTTTAATATACAAAAATTGTATTAAAATGTAAAATAAACATCAAGTAATAAAAAATATATATTATAAATCGTTAGCTGCATCAAGGTTCAAATTTAGGCTTTTAGAGACGTGACTGATAAAAATAAAACTTTTTTAAGTTTTAATGGTCGTGTGGTTACAAAAATAAATAAATAAATAAGTATAAGTATTGTCATTTTTTTTTCTAAAAAACTGAGACCGTAGTAAGTAAAAATAAACGCTCTACGCAATATTTTTAGATAAATGTCTGATAAAAAGCAAGAATATTTGGTTGTAAATTATAAACTTAAAATTCTTTCGCTTCTTTGAATAGGTTATACTGACAGCACCATCTATCGCCTTAAAGAAATAGGAATCACTTATGCAATATATAAATTTGTCGCGAATTCAATAATTAATTTAAAAGCAACTAATTAAAAATTCAAGAATTTTTCTCATGAAACATTCAAGTTATTTACCTTCAAATCGTGAAGGGTACTATATAGTTTTATATTAAATTAATAACACATTTCCTTAAATAAAGACTTGTGGTTTGAATGTATAGAGAGAGATTTCGTATTTTTGGGAAGGCATATTTGCTCAGTTCTTAAAAGTTACCATTAAAATCTAGATCCCATACCTTTGAAATATTTCCTTTAAAAGGTTTTATCTTTGATTGAACTCAAATTAAACTTTTAAGTATGACTTCCAAAGTATTAAAATAAATATTGATTTTATGTCTAGAGTGACACTTAGCCTAAAATAACACATAAAAAATGTAACTGAAATGTGTTTGAAAAAGATTTTAAAATTTCGTTCAAATAGTATTTGACGAGGCACATACATTTTAATAGTAAAAATTAAATATTTTCGCAAACAGATGTTTGTAGTCATTCCATAGTTACTCGTAAGTTTAACAGTATCCTTATGGATAAGTCTAAATTAAGGAAAAAACTTTACGTTACCATAACGGGATTTCTTGGTCTAGGGTTATGCCAAAATTGAAGTTTCTGTATTACCGCGTCTTTTTTTCAAGTACCTTACATCTATAAATGCAAGTGAGGCACCATTACCACTGTTAATTCTGTATAAAATGTGGGACGAGATGGTAGGTAGTTGTATAGATATTTGTATAAAGACTGAAAGAACATATATATACATCATTTTTAGATGGTTGTACACAATGTTAGAGAGGTGCTATTACATTTACAAGCTATTTTGTTCTAATTGATTTGAGTTGTTCATTTTCAATGCTTGTGACAACTTTTGACAACAACAACATTTTAAATAAAAGAGGTGGACATTTACACCGTAAAAAGTTACATATAAGCGTGAAAATAAACATCACAAGTTTACTACACGGTGTATAAACTGTTGCAATGTCGGCTCTGCTTTTAGAAGACATTACGACAACGTTTTCCTGATGAAGGTCACAGATGATGACCGAAACGTTGAATATTTTAACTGTATTTTAATGTTTGTATAGTTTTTAGACTTTGTAACAGATTATACACCATTTAGTAAACTTGTATTGTTTATTTTCACGTTTATATGTAACAACATTTTTTTTAAAAATTATATATACAAACATTTTATTTCGAGACGCAGGCCATATGTTAAATTATAAAACTTTAAATTTAAAAAGAAAAATAAAGAACAGCAATGAACAATATATTTTCTATTCAATTATTTGCGGAAAATGCAGCATAAAATGAATTTTCTATATATAACATTCCATCAAAGGTTAAGACATCAAATGTTTAAACAAACCAAAGAATTTGCAAAGTTATGATAAAAATAATAGACACGGCATGTCACAAAGATAAGAACTAGATATAAGATAATAAAATGGATATGCAAACAATTTTTATTCTTTGGATTTTTATCGAAAAAAATGCCTCCTTTAGAAATGATAAAATCTTTTACATTGTACCCTTGCTGAGATACAACAAAACAGGATTTATTCACGAACTCATTTGAATACAAGGATTTTTGTTGTTGTTGTTAGACCAAATATTCTAAAAAACTTATAAAATGCAGAAAGAATGATATTTATTTGGTATTTCAGTTTTGATAGATCTACCATTCACGTATTTCTAACAAAAGAGAAAAAATATACTTCAAAGATACATACAAAAAATATGTATTATTCTATTAGTCTTCCATCTTATTCATGATGTTTTTTCTAATATACTATTATACATAAAGACGATCAAAATATTCTGTGACTTTTTTCATATTATTGAAATAATTTCAATCAAAGAGGAAAAATTTAAAATCTAATTCAAAAAATAATTTTTTTTATGACGATGGGTAAGTTTTGCAGTTTAAGGAGTATATAATATATTTTGGAATATGTAAAACATGTCTCAAAAATTTATGTATAACATATCACTGTGGTTTATAAAGGTTTCTACTAGTAAAACAAACAGACTAATAAAAACTATTTATTTATCATAAATTTTTAAAGAATATATTGAGGGATTAAATCAAAAACTTTACGTAGAAATGATTTTACAATTTCTTGCCAAAGTAGCATATAGACAGACGACTCTAGAATGTTTAAAGAAAAACTTTGTTTTAAAAAATAACTATTAATTGTTTATTTATATCTAATATTATACTCAAAATTTCTTTTAAAGCTTGCTAGTTGTTATTTCATTTGACACCGTTTATGAGATTTTCAGTTATATTGTTATGACCTATTGCATTTTTTTGTTGATATCTAGCTATTAAAGAATACGTTTCGCTCGCGAGGAAATACTCAAGCGATTTGAAAACTTTTAATTAATTTTTTGTGGGGTATAGAAATTAAAAATTTTGAACGCTTGTTTTTCTGCAAAATCAGCAACTTTTTAGTAAATTTATAATAATAAAAAAAGTAAATAAATGGATAACAATATTGGGGATTTATAAAACTATATGAAGATCATTTGTCTAGATCAAATTAAATTTATATTTACTTAAAGTGATAAAATACTTTTAACAAGGCAAAAAATTACCTTTATTTATTCATATTAGAGATATGTTTCATTGCTCGTACGGCAACATTCTCAATAATAAATATGATACGAATATTTTCACAAAAATTACTTAAATTAATTTTTTTAATTAAAATAATTTTTACGAAAATATTCGTATCATATTTATTATTGAGAATGTTGCCGTCGGAGCATTGAAATACATGTCTAATATGAACAAATAAAGGTAATTTTTTACCTTGTTAAAAGTATTTTATCACTTTAAGTAAATATTAATTTAGTTTAATCCTGGGGAGTTAAGCCCTACAGCTTTATAGCTTTTAGGTAAACGGAAAGGGAACACCCAATTAGATTATATAAAACCAATAATTAATATAAAACAACAATTCATCAACGTAACAAAGAGACTGTACTAATATATACTTAAAAAATCTATACAGGGCATATCTGACAAAGGGGGCAAAACTTTACGGGTTAATAGAAGGCAGCTCCGAACAGAGGTAATTGCCAATAGAGCATTGCCAATAATTTTCCCCATACCGTATTCAAGTTGCATCCATTTCATTTAAAATACAAAACTTTCATTCACTTAATTTAAAGTACAGGATTTTAACTGATTTCATAGTACTTTTCCGATATTACTTTGCCTAGGCATTTTTTAAAAGCTTGGTGCAGTTTGGGCTTCAGAAAATGAGATTTTTTTCCAAAAAAATATGAACAACTATGTAAACAAACCTGATGAACGTTTGTGCTTTTTTTTCATATAAATGTAAACATTTTATTTATTTATAATAATATTACTGTTTTTTTATACGATTTATGGGAAGAGTTTCATGTTTTGGTCTGGTTGGCGCGATTGGCGAAGGAATCCAAAATGGCGCCATAAAGTCGTTTTAGCTTACGGGATTGATTGCGGGAAAACATAGATTTTAAATATTTATAAACATATATTTATTCAGTAAACGTTGTACAGGGTGTATTTGAAAAAGGAGGAAAAACTTTACGGGATGTTTGAAGGCAGCTATACGAGCAAATTTCGTCATAGAATGTATGTTCGGAACGTAAACAGTGAGAAATTAAGAAGTAGTTTTCCAGTGTCGCAGTTAAAGAATTAACACAAAAATGAGAGGCGATACTTCAAAAAACATTTTATAATAGGAATGTAATTAATGTACATGCTCAAAGATATTGCTCAAAAGATTTTCCGCCAGCTGTAATGCATGCATCACACCTGCAGTATAGGTATAGACGCACATTTGCTAAGAGCCAGGCATTTCCCGAATATCGCCGGCAACTAGAGGCGGTAACAATCCTGGCGACAAGATCCATATCGATTTCAATGGGGGCATTCGTAGATTGGTCTTTTAATATGGCCCCAAAGGTAAAAGTCCAAACACTAGAGATCCAGCGATCTTGGTGGCCAAGCTATGGGACCACCTCGACCAATCCGTCACCCTGGGACACTCAAAATGAAACTTCCTTTTACCTTATCACCGCTTGCATTCCGACCATACATTACATGATGAAATTTGCTCGTATAACAGCGTTCTGTAACCCCATAAAGTTTTGTCCACTTTCAGATACCCTGTATATAAACATAAAAATTAAAAATAAAGAGAACCAACCATCAGAAGATAAAAGGAAAGTGGAGTAAGTTAAAAAGTTGGAGTAAGTTGACTTTTCAAAAAAATATTAATTAATCTGAATGAATTTCATGCATTTAGAGATGCGATTCAAGGGAACGGGGGGGGGGGGGGAATTCAGTAGCTTTTAAACAAATATTTTAAAAAGATGAATGACAGTTTTTTGAAAATGTTTGACGTGATACTGGCTATAGTTAAAGGACATAATTCTAAAATGTAATGTAATGAAGTTGAAAGTTGATTAAATATGCAGTAGGGAGAAAAACTTTTTTTTTTTTTTTTATAGGTAGAGGCGCTGGTGAAATGCGCCATGATTTGTAAAAAATATAAACAAATATGCATTGTTAATGAAAAGTGCAGTTGAAACTTGAGGGATAAGATCATATGCATATCTTTCAGATATCAACCTTACAACCATAGACGAGTAACTATTGCAATTTTAATTTTTATTTATTGTCGAACGACAATTTATAATTTATCTACTCAAATAAATAAATAAATAAAAAAGAAGTGAAATCACTTCTTGCAATCTGTATGTCACGCATTTTCTAAAGTATCCAAATATGAGGTTAGAATTAGGTGTTCGAATTGAAAATGTTAATATTTGTTACGATATCTATATGAAAACGTCCCGCTAAGCTTATTTTTTTTATAACATATATTCAAATAAGGAAAATCGAATGATTATTTTAATTATTCTCAGCGTCCGATTTTGATAAAATATTGTTGGGGTAAGCTTTTTTTTTTTTTTTTTTTGACCGATTATGCTTCAACAACAAATAATACTAAATCCGTCTTATAGCCCTAAATGGTTTATCTGGAGCTATTTTTTCCTCTTTTCAATATTATGAGCTTGTTTCTTTGAAAATAGTCCCGTTGCCTTTGTTGTATACTTGTAATCCATAACATCAAATATAAGTTATTATTTTAAATATATATATATATATATATATATATATATATATATACCAGGTGTCCTAAAAATCTAACTGATTTTAAAATTCAATAATTCGCAAGCGGTGACAGATATTTAAAAAATTATTGCAGGAGGGTTATATATAATGTCAGGAGTTTTTTTTTAAACCATGATTCTCGAATTTAGTTTGAATTACAAACAATAGATGGCACTGCAAGCAATAGGCGCTAAATTTAAGCTGGATTTTTTGGCCTTTCTCTTCTCCCATGCCAAAAACGGAGGTTAATATGTATCGAGTTGTTCCCGATGTACCAAACATCGGGCCTGGATTTAGTACATATTGCTCACAGCGCCATCTATTATTTGTAATTCGAACTAAATTCGAGAATCACAGTACAAAAAACTCCTGACATCATACATTACACTTCTGCAAGAATTTTTTAATTATCTGTCGCTGTTCGCAAGTTATTGTATTTGAAAATCAGTCAGTCCTTTTTAGGACACCCGGTATATATATATATATATATATATATATATATATATATATATATATATATATATATATATTTATTTGAAAGGAAAACTTTCTAGGTGGATGAAAAGTCGTACAATATTTTAAAGAAGAACGATATCTAAGAACTTGTCAAAAATTCTCAACTTTTATTCGCAACAATTTTCCTATCAATGTCATGCTATGAAAAATCTAGTCTCACTTTCAAGCTCGTTTGGTGTGCTTATTATTGACGGGGATATGTTTATATGTATAAATATATATGTATGACATATTTATATGCATAAATATACATGTATGATATATTTATGTGTATAAATATATATGCATGATACATTTATATGCATAAATATATCATGTACAGGTATACAGAATTAATATCTATTTATTTATTTTCATCATGTCTTCTAGAATTATATTTGAATTTTCAAAATAATTTTTCCAAATTTGAATTATTTGATTAAAAAATACGATGTGATATTGTTTGTTCGATTAATTTTTCCTAGTTTGGAAAGAAAAGTTATCCCATGCAATGTAAAAGTTATACTACGTATTAAAATCGGTTACTATATTTATACACCATTTACTGAAAATGTTCATCACAAATAAATTTGAAATAGAGATACCTTTGATTAATACTTAAATATGTCGTTCCAATTGCGCTGCAAAAAAGAAGAAAATGTGTCTAAATATAACTGTTATCTTTGTTAAGGTTTACTAAAATATAGTGTAAACTTTTTTGAGTTATCCACTATTCTGAAAAGCGTTCCCTTATCTTTAAAAGCCTCTGAAACTAAAAGAATTTCGACATTGGAAGCATTTCTGAAACAAAAGTTTCCTTTGCTCTCCGTCTTTTTCGAAAATGTTTCCATCTAGTTTTTATTCAGATTTCTCTCCCTGGAATCTTGGTTTTTCAGATGCTATCATTTCTGAAATAAACATATTCAGCAGCGTAATTGAATTTATACATGAAAGAGAGGTAAAATAATGTTAATTTTGGTATAACCAATCAGGTTATTTAGTTATTTAGTAAAAACATTATAATTGTTTATGCATGAACTTCACCTAATATCTTCCTACTCTAATATTCAAGTTACTTTTATGTAGTGATGTATGCAAAATTGCATATCTCATTGGTTTATTAATTGTTGTAATAATTATGTTTTGTTATTGTTTATGCCTGTATAGAACATAAAACATTTCCTCTCAAGGTATGTATTGATGACACATCTTATAGATTTTAGAGGTAACACTAGCAAATTGTATTTATTTTGCTTTATATTATTAAGTTTTTCATGAGATTGTAAAAATCAATCATTGTTAGCGCATCTTAATGTATGCAGTGGATTTGAATCTTCCCGCCGGTATTGCACTCCTGTTAATTCTGCTAATTTATCCTGTTTGTTAAACATAAAAATGCTTACTAGAGAATTAACAGAATCCGAAAAAATGATTGTTCGGTTTGAATTA
Source organism: Maratus speciosus (assembly GCA_963932465.1). Classification (NCBI taxonomy): domain Eukaryota; kingdom Metazoa; phylum Arthropoda; class Arachnida; order Araneae; family Salticidae; genus Maratus; species Maratus speciosus. The sequence continues at coordinate 438,433,979 of OZ010788.1, forward strand.
ACTGATTAATACCCTGTAAATTCTACCCTGAAATGTTTCCGAGTAGTTCTACTGGGCACCAAAAGAAACTTTTGTTTTAGAAATATAACTTTAAATCTCGGAAAATTTCAGTTTAAGAGGTTTATCAATATAAAAGAACGCTTTTTAGAACCATTGATAGCTGGGAAGATGTTATATTATGCTTTTGTAAGTCTTTAGAAAAAAGAGATCCTGGTTAAGAGTAATTTGTGTTTTTTACAGTGTGAAAGTTGTTAAACGAAAGATGCATTTTATCAAACGACCTCAAATAATGAAGGTCTGATGCATTCCTTGAGGATGTATTTTTTTATGTATGTTCATGGATAACTATTTAACTAAAGATCTGAATTTTGTAATTACCAAAAGGACTCAAACCAGCTTCCCGGTTTGCAGAACAAATTTCCCGGCATAAAGAACAGAGAAAAAACAACTTTCTCACTGAAACATCTAACAGATTTTTTATATTTAATATATTTTTTTAAACTGCCCACTAACAACAACAACAAGAATTGTTGTACGAAAATTATTAAAATTGATATTTATTAAAAAAGATAATTTCTTATTAGTCACATGTCAGAGGTAAAAAGCCGAAGTATTCACCATAAGATTTCGCTACTTATAGCAGCCGTTTTTGATTGGGATTATATCAGTGTTAAGATACGTAGTTCTATAACACATCTCTGAAATTTGTGTTTAATTTATATTACCTAATTTATTTATTTATATATTGAAGAAGTGATAATTTTGTTATGGAATATTAGTTGGAAACAAACGCTCAACTATATATTTTTACTGACTTTATCTTCTGTAATCGAGCTGCGCATGATAGAGAGATATTTTTTTTTAAACTAATTCATGAAATCTATTTTTAAAAACATAAACTATCAGTAAATTGAGGTACAGTTTTCAAACAAATTGTCTTTAAAAGTACAATTTTCGACGTAAAAATAAAAATTATACAATGTTGAGAAGTAATTAAATTCTCGAAATAGAATGCTTAAACCATTGTGACTATTGATATGATGTCAGAATTACTCACGGACATGGTCTTGATTTATAATACAGACAGTTTTTTTTTTTTTTTTAAGCCTCTTTGTTATGTATATGTGTTTACATAACAAATTGTTAATATACGAGTTACTAAACAACTTAACAAAAACGTTATCTATGTTTATGTATAATTTTTATCAAAAACAATTGGTACGCTTCTCGGTCTGTCTCATTCTCTGTGTTTGGTCTTTCTAGTTCTGAATTTCATAAAAATTGGACAATCGTCACAATATTGTATGTATGCTGAGAAAATAAATGAATTTTACATTTTAAATATAGAGTAATCATATCGTGAATACTAAAGTCATGTTAAAACTTTTAATATAGGATCATCTACTGCGCGTCAAAACCAAGCAATGCTGTTTGCATTTTTAGAAATACGCTGCTATCAATGCATTGGTCTATTCGTGACCTATTTACCTACCTCTGGTAATTGTGTATTTTAGTAACTCTTTCTCTCTGCTTTGAGTTGCTATTTTGACAAACACGTGCCTATTGTTGAAATAGATTAAAAAAAAAAAATCCTTGAAAATTATTAAAACACTTAAAAAAGAAGACACTAAATGCAGCTGCAGTTTAATGCATATATCATTCGAAAGTTCATTTTGTTTTCATATTCGATAATATAAAGAAATCGCACGATGTTTAGAAGGGAAAATAAATATAGCATTTGGATTTTTGGCAGGCTTCCAAAACTAAGCAATATATTTGATTATTTTTTTTAAACAATGATTCTAATTGGTAAATAAATCATATGAGTTGTAATTTTCCAAATGAATGGACTCAAACACGTATAGTAAATTACGTATATAGTAAACTATGTGTTAATAAATGATGTAATTATGTATCCAGTGTTAACTTGGAATTCCATTACATGCGAGTTATTCTCTTGAATTGTTTCATATAACTGACTAGATTCCGTCACCAAAGCTAGATAAGTGAGTTGTAGTCGCCAGATTTGTCCAGGATAGCTCGGTTGGTAGAGCATTTGTAGATTACGCCAATGGTCCCTGGTTTAAATCCTGGCCTGAACACTTTTTCACTCACTTGGAAAATCGCAACTCACATGAACAACACATTTCTGACGAGACTAAATTGGACGTAGTGAAAGAAACAGGCTTTAGTCACTCATAAAAAAATTTCCGCAAAAATACTACATATCGTTCCAAACTACAATCGATTAAACACCCAGAAGGGCATGCAATTATGTAAATAAAAGCTTACGAAATTTCTGAATCTCAGTTTTAAATTATTTATTTTAATTTATTGTTCTAAAAATTGCATTCAGTAATATGAATTTATTTATTGGTAAGATGCTATTACTTAACATAAGGTAAGGGGAAATATTTTTTGATCTAGGAAAAACTTTAACGAAAATATAATATAACCTCTTCCAAGTACGGCTGCCAGAAAATACTAAAATTGTTTTTTGGGTACTACTTTTTCCGCAAAGAAATAGTCTATTTAATTATGGAAATTTTAGGAGGAAATCAGGTAAATAATAGTATAAAAAAATAGCAGTATTCAAAATAAACTTTTAGTATGTTCCTGGGAAGCCTACTTTTAAGTTACCCATGATTCCTAAAAACATCACTTTATTTTCAGAAACCTTAGAAAAGGATAGATTTATGAGATTTAAAATAGTAATTCTGAAACAAAACTCTCTTTTACTCTCCGTAATTTTCGGAACTTTAAGAAGTAGTTTTTAAAGTGTATTAACCAGTTTTATTAACTAGGTATCAACACAACATATGGGCCTTTTGGATGTTATTAATTTTCAAGTAAATATTTTTATGTTTAAAAAACAGGTTCAACAGAAAAAACAGCGTAAAATGAACATTGTTTTTACACTTGCATGTATAAATTTTATTATGCAGCTTAAAGTATTTACTTGAAAATTGATAACATTCAAAAATCCGATATTTATTGTCAATAGTGTGTGGGCAAAATTAAATAATGCAAGGTAAAAACTACTTCGGAATGTTTCAAAAAATTATGGCCAGAAAAAGAGACTTTGGTTTCAGAAATATGGGAGACTGGGAAGGTTCACCATAGGGGAGGCTTGACCCACCCTTCAGTTTTCATATTTAAAAGAGTTTCTGTATTTTACCAATAGATGGCAAGGAAAGCTACTAAAATGCTCAAGCAATAGCCTTTGTTCCATGCAGATAATTGAAACAGGTGTGGAAAAATCAATTGCGAAGAGTTTTCAGCTTAAAAGGTGCATTTTTTAACATTTTCTAAGATTTTCTCAGATAAAATGTACCATAGAAATTTAAGTAAGTAGGTTTTAAGTAATGGAAAAATATTGAGCTTTCATTCCAGGCATAAAGATTGTACAGTAAATTAGGTTAAACATGACCATGTGCTATATCTTAAAAAGTGGCTATGTGGGGAGTCGTGACCCAATGAATGTGAGGGAGGGTTGACCAGATGGTCAAAGCTACCTTAAATAAGTTTTTTGGAAATCATTTTATCATACTCTGTACATAATGAAGGTTTAATGGTTACATTTCTAAAATAATGTAAATTTATTCTTTAAAGCTACAGTAAAATGGAGTGAGAGAATGAAAATTGTTTAAAATTGATTAAAGGAAGATATGAAAAATTGCTGTTGAAGCAAGAAAAAAATTACTGAAATATAAATTGGAAAGTTCACACGAACTTTTATTTAGTTTAAATAGTACATAATGTAGGTAAATAGAAAGGATGGAAAATACTAGAAAGGTTGAAAGCAACAGTCTTAAGAAATGTTTAGTGTTCATGCCTCTGCAAAAAGGCATAACATTGATCAACAAACTTTAGGAAGGTATGGAGACAAATTTCACAAAGTTATATATTACAGTTATGTCACAATTTTATTTAGCCTGAGATGAAGCCAAACTATGTAGCACCTAATTATGCCAGGTCGAATGTCACAAAAAGTGTGTGTTTTAAACGTAATTTTTAACGGAATGTGCCTTGAATTCCGCCTAAGCAGGTTAGTTTACACATCACATTTTCCCAAATATTTTTTATTAAAAATTAAACCATGTAGCATAATGCTATTCTGCCTTATTTTAAACAGATTTTATTTCCCTTAACAAATTTCAATATAAAACAAAGTGGCTCAAGCCTTCCATATAGCGGTTCAAGCTGTGTCAAGCTGTGTCACATATGAGAAACCTTGACCCATTATTTTAACATGATTAGAATCAATCATTTTCCAAGTCGCTTATACATGTCGCAATTTTATTTAGATAACTGATTATATAAAGAATAAAATGATGTATGGAACTTTCTTGATGTATGAAACTAAGTTCAATATTTAAACAATAAAAAATTATTTTGTAAAAAATGGGTCAACCCTCTCTTGCCTCCCCTACTTCGTTAAATTCCGGAAATATATTGGTTTCTGAAGTTACTGAAGATAAAGGAGCTGTTTTCGAAATCACGAATAACTTGAAAGAGGTTATATTATATTTCTATAAACCTCCTAGCTAGAGTAAACAAGACCTAAAAATCCTGCGTCCAGCCTAGATTATATAACAGTTTCCAGCACATTCAGAATATTGTAACAAAACTTTATTAAGATGAAATATGGTGTATAAATAAACAATTTGACAAATTCCTAACGTATTTGAAAACGCAATTTCTGCTATTACAATCAATAGTCGGGAAAATATCCGTTAATTTTCTGTTTTTTATGCAGACCTGCATATAATCTATTGATTAGTATGTTTGCTAAAAGTTAATTCAATGAAACGAACAGCACAGTTAAAAATTTCCATTCAGCAATTTCCGTGAATAAACGAAAATGTACTTTACAAATTTTGAGCAACTCTGCATGTGATCTATAGATTTTATTCGCAACAAGTAATGTTTTAAAAACAGTTCAACTTGAAAAGACGTACCATAACTGAAAACTCACTGCCAGCATTATTGTTCATAGGTTTCAGTAGTTCAAATTCTTTTGTGTATGCCTGTAAATCAACGATATAATCTACGCACGCCATATTCTACATTATGCGCTGTGTAGTTCACCTCAGTTATACATATAGATTTATGTATCTTTAAAATACTGCAATATCCTTAATATACAAAAGAAACATTTTTCTTCATAGACGGTAATGTAATGGAATTCTTTTGAGTGTCTCTGTGAATGAACCGTAAATGTTATACACTTCATTTTTAATACCGAACATGCCATAGTGATACCCAGTAACATCTATCAATTTCATGGCAATCGGACTAGATTTACGTGAGTTAGAGAACGGATGGACAGACAGACAGACGAATGAATTCACAAACACTTTTCAACTTTGTTGGAATTTTTTGTTATATTTGTTTATAGTGTAGAATGGGAATATTTCCAATAAATATAAAATAAGTTATGGTTGTTATTTGCATCTGTTTTACTTTAATATCGCATAGCGAAATAGGCTATTTGATGTTGGCCTTTCATTCTTAATTTATGAATTATTCAGTAATATCTTTGCACTGAAAGTGGAAATACGGCCGAAAGAATCAAAGAAACTATACATAAAGCGAATAAAGTAACCTTTCTGTGAGAATTACATCTCAAAACTTTCGGAAGGCCACAAAGTAAATGTGGATATTTAATCAACATTCGAAGAATATGTTCTACAGACATTTAAATAATAAATATTCGAGAGATATTTGAACTTTCTTCTTCCTTTTTATAAACTATTTATTTTTAAGGGTTCATGAATATGTAATTATAAAGCGAAATATATAATACTAAATATCTCTATTAGAGAAAAATATCTGTTTTTTTTTTTATTCTTGCAGTAGAATTAAATATTTTCTTTTTTATTAGGTTTTTTTTTCGCATATTTTCATAATTATATCTACAGATATTTTGAGAATGAAGTAGATCGCTAAAGTAACGTTTTATAAATCGAAAATTTAACTTGAATAAATAATGCGAAATGTTTAACAAGTAAAGTATCTGAATACCAAGGATTTCCTATTAATTTTTAGAATCAATATTAGGTGTTTCACACATTTTTTAAATATATTTTATATGCATGTTAATACATAACATTGAAATGGTGCTTTGGATTTTACGCATTTTGTGTAAATTTTATTATTACTTTTTTAATAACGAATATCTGTTAATCAGTCTGACAAACGGTTAATTTTGTTTTAAAATTCAGAAGAATAGACTAATCGTCCCAAAATCCGAGTACGATATTAAAACTTTGCAGCAGTATTCTTTAAAAAAAAAAAAAAAATCCGTCAATTGGACGAATTCTTACATTTATTATATTTCCTTGAAACCCAAGAATTTCCGCTTTATTTTGCCACTTTTTCCTCAAAGTACAGAATTCCACAATCTAAAATCCATTTTATCAGAAATCTCTCAATGTAAATTTGCATTTACTTCAAATGACAGGGATGTTCCAGCAACTGCGCTGCTTAGTACTTTTTCGTATTTGAAACTGAATTTTTTACGTATGACCTTTTCTCCTCCAAACGCGAAAAATTCAAAAATTTAAGCTCAAAGTTTATTGAAATTATGCAGTCAACAGACGGAAATTTCTTCTGATTGTATTACAATATCTTCCAATCATAGTAGTATTCCAGCAACTTGTTGCCTGTACGTTTTAATTTTTCTGACGATTTTTCTATCAGAGCGCATTTTCTCTTTAGAAAATACACAATATATATATATATATATATATATATATATATATATATATATATATATATATATACATACACACACACACATGTATATATATACATATATATGCAAGAGCACATAAAAAAATCTATGCATTACTATTATTTACCTGCTTAAAACGGATGAATGCTAAGTAAAATTTAAATATGATGTTTAAACAGAGCACAAATTATTCTGGTGGGAAATCGGAGGAATGTGGGAGTTGCGTTGTACACATCCAGTTTTCATCTTATGGCACACTGTGATAACTTACTAATGTGAAATATGACGTCTAAATGAACAATTTGAAAAACGCATAACGCATTTGAAAAACCGATTTCACCTACTACCATGAATAGTCATTAAAATATATGATTCTTTTTGTGCAGCCCTGTGAATGATCTACAGATATGTATGCATACTACATAGTATTCTAAAAGTTAGTTCAGTAAAAAATACAGCACAGTTAAAATTTTCCACTCAGCAATCTCCGCCAATAAACGGACGTTGTTGAGAACTTTTGTGCAACCCTGTATAGAGTTTATAGAATTTATACACGCCAAGTATTATTTAAAAAATAGTTAAATTTAAAACCGGATACCACAACTGAAAACGCACGGCCAGAAGTATTGTTCGTAGGCTTCAATAGTTCAATTATTGCTTATTTTCTTTTGTGTAACCCTGTAAATACACGATAAATTCTATGCACACCATATTATATAGTAAAAACTATGCAGTGCGCTTCAGTGATGTATATCAATTTCAATATGTTTAAAATGCTGTAATATCATTAAAATACACGGCAAGCTATTTTTCCCCATAGACCATAATGTAACGGAATCCTTTTGAGTGGCCCTGTAAATGAATGAAACATGTTACACACTTCATTTCCAATACCGAACATGCGATAGTAAACTCCAATAACATATATCCATTTCATGGAATTCAGACTATATTTACGCGAGTTAGAGCATGGACAGAGGGACAGACAAACTGAATTCATAAACACTTATGAACTATAAAGGGTAATCTTATCGTTGACCTATAGCTAATTCCTAAACCACTCGTTTTAGAGATATACTTCAATCGCATAAATATTCTAAACATTGTTCTTCATAATATAAAAATCCACCTAGATCAAAATAGTATTTTTTTAAGTTAAAATAAATTAAGTTATATACAGTCCTTGACACTTATATATTATGTGAAATAATTTTCTCCGTGTTCTAACGAGTAAAACAATAAATATTTAATTCTTTTACGGCCAACATTTACGAGTTATGCATTTTAAATTTTATGAATCTTCAGCGTTTTGTCTCGATAAAAACGCATTTTCTGTTTATCCGAACGCGACGAAAATTAAAAATATTCAGAGTATTATAACTCGGTAAGTTTTTTGCATGTAAAAAGGGAATTTTTACTGTTTTATTTGTTCATTTCTCTCTATATACACATTTACATATACATATTTTAAATAAGAATTCTGATGTAAATGCATTGTCATATGATGAAAAATAATATTTCATTTATCCCTCTTTTCATACTACTTTTATACGAAATCTAGTATAGCATAAAAATTCCTTCTAACATTTAATATTCACGTTACTATTACAATTTAAATATTTAGCACAGTATTTTAATCTTATATTATGCTCTTTTTATTATTCTTATTTTGTCAACATCATTCAAAGGTAATAGCAAAGCATAAAGTTCATAGTAAAATGCTGTAAAATCATAGTTTAAAATACCGAGTTCCGGTGTCGGATAAAAAGTGATTTTAACACCGAAAAATAAGTATTTTTAAAGAAAAAAATCTAATAATAAGATGTAAAGGGAGAAACGTGAAAGGCGAAAATCATGTCGCCTGAATTCCTTATAAACATTCCTTTCTCTCTCAATAAAGTTTGAGTCATGGCTATAAAAATGTCGGATTCGACAGCTTCATCCACGTACGTGAGACGTTTTTGGAATTTCTTGAGTTTTAGAAATGTAAAAGCAAAATCAGGGTTTTTTTCCACTTTATTTTATATAGACTTACTTAAATATTAACGTGGAGATGATAATTTGAATTTTCAAACACATACCTTTTATTCCAATTATGTTTCACATGATAAGAATTGCAATTTGAGACCTAATTGGGTATATTTTCTTAAGGGGCAACACCACTTTAATGTTCGGATATTTAAGGCTTTCTCGTAAATTTCTTTTTAAGAAAGACGATGTGTTTATAAAAAAAATAATTTGCACTAATTTGTTATACATATATTAAATTAGAAAGCTGTATTCTTTAGTTGATATATTAAAAAAGTGCGGATTAATAGCAGATGTGCAGGAGCGCTTCGAAAAAAGAGTATCAAGCGGTGGAGATGATAACTCAAAGGAAACTTAACCTAGAATAATGAAACAACATAAATTAGGGGAGGGGATGCTGGTACAAAATATAGTAAAATACCCAGATGTTTTTTTAAGAATATCTATTTTTATTAAAATGCATAAATTCACAGTAAAATGTAAATTTTAGACAAAGTTTTTCTTTACTTAAAGTTACACAGAAAAGCGGGATATTTCAAAAAAATGCAACGCATTTTAATAGAAGCATATGTGACAAGTGTTAAAGTGTGTAACGTTTTTGAATATGCTGTTCTGAAGAAAAAACATGCATTTAAAGTACATATGTTATAAAATAATTACCAGGGAAACCATTAAATTTTTTTCTGAATTGTAGTGCATGCCTGTGAGTAGTAACAATATGAACTTTTTATAGAGCGAATGCATACCTGCGAGCAACAATAATTCGAACATTTCTATTTAGTTACTTATACTTGGGATGATCTCTACTTAAACAACAACCAATATCGCTCTTTCACATTCGATATCTGTTTCTAACTAATAAACTAGTAAAGTATGTTTTGGGTGAGTATACCATAGAGAACATTAAGTGGCAAAAAGGAATTCAGAAATTTTAAAGGGGTCAAAGTAGTGTTATCCTTTAACACACAGATACATTCCAGATACAGATGTCAGAAATGTTGCATTTATCTCTAATGAATATCCTTTATAGGAAAAGTCAGAGATAGTTGCCTCCCTTAAGTCCCCCCCCCCCCTCACTAATTATTTCTTTTTTACAGTAAGGATTTTTATATTGCACATTTAACCTACTCCAAATGTTATGTAGAACTTCATAAAAAATTACTGTAATATAAATATTAAATAAAATCGGATTTTTATCAAAACACTTAATCAATGATTTTGGCCATCTATTTGACTCAGGGCAAGATGCCCCACTTGATCGGAATAGATGCTCCAGTCAGTAGCTCTGGAAATAAGAAAAAAATATGGATGCAACCTATGAACTAACACATTATTCAATACCTGTTTCAATAACATTCACTAAATATTTCATGGATAATGTCTAATAAATACATTATATTTCATCTGATACTATCTCTATCTCATAATAACATACAGCAAGAGCCAAACACATTTTTGACGAATATAACTTATTTTTGAAGACATAAATCCCTGTAACGTCGTCTACTACACATCTTGATAACGATAACGATTGAGAGTAAAAGAACGTCACTAGCTCCGTCACATGTCCAAAAGCTTAAATACAGTGACTGGTTCAATTAACACGATGGGAATTTTAACCTGGATTTATCCTATCTGTTTACAGTGACAAAGACGTTATTCATAGAATATTTAAGAGGTAGCTGATAATAAAATAAAAGTAACGTTGGTTTGTGCTTTAATGGAAAATACTAGACTCTGCTGTTGTGTAATACAACTAGCTATTAAATGGAGTTCTGGTTTCAATAGTTTTACCGTGTTCAGAGTGATAAAACGTCTGACGGATTTTGTCCTTTTAATCTATTGTCAGTATCCCATTTCAGATAAGAATAGCCAGAAACGACTTGTTGCTTTAGAAAAACAGTGACGTTCAAAGAAATGTCACCTAAACGCAGTATTTACAAAAATACATTATGTTGCATTTGATGAGAGCTGTTATAAATTTTCTACAGAAATAAAATACAATAACATTCAGGGTTTACTTATTTCTTTTTATTCTTCGCTTTTCCTTTGTTCTTGAGTTCGCGAAATGAAACTTACCTGGGAGTTTGCATAACTTTGTTTGGGTTCTCGGGTTCTTTTCACTGGGTTTTCCAATACAGTTTGCAGAATATGAGAAACTAGTGTGAAGTTTATTGCATAACTATTCTTAATGACTCCTTTATTCGTAAAGTTAAAATTACTTAAATGTAGTATTTAGGTGTTCCACAAAACGATATTTAAGGGAGCATTTTGCCAATGTGAAGGTACATATAAGACTAGTTGTTCATTAAACGTTATAGGGTAAGTATTTATTCACTTTTTGAGATTTTAAAAGTAATCTAAACTTCTAAGAGCATTGTATATATATTTTCACAGAACTTTGGTGAAGATAAGGACTAGACTGGAACTCATGCCGCACTACTTTTCTCCTCTCATTCAAGTATTTTATCTTAAAATTTAACCTAGATTTGTATATTTTAAGCAGTGGCTGCTGAAAAGGGAAAAGGAAATGTTACAGTATAACACAGAATTTTCCCTTTAAATTTGCGAAAAATATATTGACGACAAATTGTTTATTGAAAATTACCAAAACGGTAAAATCTTTAGTAATATCTCTCTTCTAACTTTTCAAAGTGCAACTTATAAAAGGAAGTATTTTTCAGTTGTGGAATTAGTTGCTGTGACTAATAAAAAAATTAAAATAAACGTGTTTATTATTCATCGATATTCTTTAAATAATACAATAGCTATTTTTATGCTTATTTAATATATTCTCAGCATGTTATTCATTTTTAAAGAAACTTTGTATAAAGATCTTTAATAAAAAACCAATAAAATATTTTCAAAAATATTTCCTATCAATATTAACTTTTGTAGAAATTACGAAGACATTTCAATTCTCTACATAAAAAGTACAATGCGTCCTTGTGGGAAATATAATATCAGGATGTACGATCAATATCGCAACATCGAGGATGATAAGCAAAATAAATAAATAAATAAATAAAATTTATACAATATGCGATTTTTTTTTTCGTTTCTCTGTTCTTTTTGCCTTTTAAACATGCAAATATGATATCTTGCGATTTAAAATGAAGTTGATTGATATGTGCTTGGGTTTTGTGTTTCATTGCAACAAATTTTTATAAGAATTTGTATTATAAAACCGATTTTAAGAAGAACTGAATAATCGATATCATATTACAGTGTTTTTATTTTTAATAAATTACGAATTATAAATTTATAGGTTTAGCTTGTTTAAATGCGTTAGAAATTTCTGAAATTCTTTTATTATATTTCGATATTTATATTAAATAATTTGACTATTGTCATAAATTCCTTTCCCAGTGAAATAAGAATCTAATACTGTGAGATGAGATTCCTTATCACATTTAAAAAAAAAATGTTTGTGATTTCTTCAGCTTTTCTTCTAAATTTTTATAAAATTAAACAACAAAGAAACTGATTGATTCCAATTTTACGATAAGTCATAAAATTTTAACATTTTAAAAAGAGATGTAACTTGTCATATTTCTTAATATTACAATAAGAAAATTTATATTGAAACAAACTCTATATTTTTATTGCTTTAATTTAAATTTAAATTATATTATACTATGAGATCGATTTTGAATAATTTACTGAGCATTGTTTGTCTATGCATATTTATACCGGTGCAATGTGCGATAGTTTTATGCACAATATTATATGTATAACCAGATTATATAGTGTTTATACCGTGGAAGAGTGTTGTAAAATAGCAAACAATGCATGGAGTAGCTAGATTAATGTTTAGACATGAATTACATCAAACATGTTTTGATGCGTATTTCTTATTGTTCATACTGATGATTTATCAGCATAAAAAATTCTTGTGGCCAAGTGGTTCTGATTTAGAATATTTGAATATTTGCAATAACATTTTCGAAAATTTTTGATGAATTCTATATAAGCGGGAAGAAATCAAATGAAGAAATTACTGCGAATTTTGTTTTTGTTTTTAATAAAGCAGTCATCTAATAGCAGTACCATGAGAGACCCGAACGAGGTGACAGGCAGTTTACAAGGCAGACGTAAGTCAGTGATAATCAGTTTTCAGATATTAATCTATTCAGTTCACGTGCACAGAAATGTGGACCGCTTTTCTTTTCCTCATAAAAATTAAACTGTTTGATTTTTTTACATTTTTACTTAACTTCTACATAGCTGAATATTTTTTGCTTTGAAACAAAACCAATAAATGCCAGATATCGTGCTTATTTCCTCATAAAATAAATGTCATTTTCATCCGGACTTTCAAATTGCCTTGAAGACAGTGTGGCCAAAGAAAGTGAGTAATTTTTGTAATTATTCCACTTAAACCATTTTCAATAAATTTTTCTGAAGATTTCTAGACCATTCACTTGTTTAAAGCCCTTCAATTTGTTATTGTGTGAATTTAGGATATTGATAATTAAATTGATATTATAAGGGGGCTAGTAAATTCAAATCCATATTTGTTAATTTACATTACCTGTCCCCTAAAGTATCAATGTTAGAAAAAGGGCTCTTTATGTCATCTATAGTGTCATTTTGGTCTATGCAAAAGCTATAAATGTGTTTTAATAGTATTTATTTAAATTCAGATCTCAAGAGGTTATTACAAGTACATCGAGCAAAATATGGGAACCCTAAAACTATCCCAATCCTAAAGTATACCTCAATGGATGTAATTTGAACTTCAATCCAGCCAAGCAATTCGTTATTTGATGTATCAGAAATTTTAAGGTACTTTTTTGATGAAATGCAAAACAATAGGAAACTTATATTTAGTAGCTACAATATAGACACTAATGCATGTTTGACGCTTTCTTTAACACTTTCAGTAACACTTTCAGTACCTGATATAAGTTGGTGCTGAGTACTTTTTGGTGTAAATCGCCCAGTAGGTGGCGCTGCTATGATGCCTTATTCATGATTTCCACAAAAGCTATATCTGAAGAACTAAGGCACAGATTTTCAGAAAACTTCAGATTCTGTTAGTCCCTGATATAATTAAGTGCTGATAACTTTTTGGTGTAAATTTCCCAATAGGTGGCGCTGCTAAACTGCATTATTCATGATTATTTCAATAGCTCTACTCAAGAACTAACGCACAAATTTTTATCAAACTTCAGATTCAGTTGGTCCCTGATATAAATTAGTGAAGTTTAGTTGTTGGTGCAAATCGCCCAACAGGTGGCGCAACTATACTGCCTTTTTCACGATTTTCGCAATAGCTGTATCTCAAGAACTAATGCATGAATTTTCATCAAACTTTAGTTTTAGTTAGTCCCTGATATAAATTGATCCTGATAAGTTTTTGGTGCAAATTGCCCAACAGCTGCCTCTGCTATGCAGAGCTTCTCACGATTTCCGCAATACCTCCATCTCAAAAACTGATGCACGGATTTTAATCGAACTTCAAATTCAATTAGAAGTTGACATAAGTTGTTGCTGATTAGATTTCGGTGTAAATCATCTAACCGGTGGCGCTGCTATGCTGCATTTTTCAGGAAGTATTAACATGTCTGAGATAGAAGAAAGTTTTGGGATTGCCACATCCGACTAGTTCAGATTGCTGTCACTCTTAAGAGAAGTGTTTGAAGAACAGTGGTTCTCACTTCTAAACCGGGAGACAGCTGCACAGACCATCATCTAATTGAGTTGATGGCTGAAATCCCAGGATTAGAAAGAACTCGATTAGCATATTAAAACACAACTGGTCTGCCAAGTCATATCTTCGTGGAAATCACCTGGAGACCCGATTTTACAGGTTGATCCGTAGGTTTATCATTGTTTTTTCCTGCACACAAAGGTATGAAAATATGGAGGACTGGGAGCAAGAAAACAGAATAGTAAATGTACCAGCCAACCATTAAGATCGTGTTTGCATGTGTTTTCCACCAAGAATATGACTTTGAAGAACAGTTGCATTTTAATATGCGAATCACATTTTAAATAATCCTGGAATTTCAGCCGTTAACTCGACGAGGTGATTATTTGGGCAGCTGCCTCCTAGTCTATTCTTTTTTATCTTTTAAATACTCATGAATGACAGTTACATCCCAAATTGATGTACATGCTGTATTGCTGCTAGAGATATCCAAACTCGATATTGAAGATAATTTTTAAATCTGCAAAATTCTGTAATGTTCTAATATCTAAAAGATCGTAATTATCTTATATTTATTTCATCTTATATTATATTTTTAACGTATGTCAGTTTTTTGTATATTTTTATTGAAATGAGAGAGTAATTTTTCACTTAATCACTTTTTGTGTCCTGCAACTGATATTAATATAAAAATTATTTAAGGATAACAGTGCTAAGTAATTTTCACTATCATGCAAATTGAATGTATATTTTTTGATAAAACAGTCATTAACTATTAGTATGAAATTTTAGATAAATTTCTTTAAAAACAGTCGTATTTCTAGCTAAATTTCTAAATATATTATTATTTGCCCTTGTTTGCTTTTTAGAACGCGTCTATAGTTTCGATTTTTAAGGTAACAAAAATATTTTTCACTTTTTTTTATGTATTTGCATTATTATTCATATTTAATTAGTAAAATTGTCATTAATGTTAGTTTTGAAATAATAGAATCTAAAATATAAAAACTTATTTTCTTCAGGTTTTAATAATTTGACACTGGAGATCATTTCGTTAGTTATCGCAATGCGTTCTCTGTTATTGACAGTTTCTTATTTTAAATTTGGATGCTTTCATAAAAGAAGAATGCCCCCTTTCATATTTCAATCACTTGTCTCTTTTTCAATTCGTGATTTATTCTAAAAATTTCTTTATTTCTCTAGACATACGTCAACATTACAGTAAAGTTTCTTTTTAAAATAAATATACTTCCTTTTAACTCCACAGTCATTGATTATTTGCTAAGTTTCCTGTTTCATAGTTATATGGGAAATGGACAATCATCTAGATTGCTTTTGCTCATGTAAAAAACATTATCTTCACAAATTTATTTTTATTAAATGAAACGTGAAAATAATTTATTGCAAAGGAAGTTTAGAATGAGATATGCGAATAATAATAAGAGATTGTTCTTTAAACTGAAAGCATGAATGGAAGAAGTTATGCAACAAAAAATAAATTTCGAGAAAAGGAAGTGGAAGCATTATATTCTAATTTTTTTAATTCTTTCGTTATTGGAAGCACGTTTAAAATGTTATTGCATGTGGTATTAAATTTTTACCATAAGTGCTTAGCTACTTTCTTATAAAAGGCGATATTAAATTTTTACCATAAGTAAATAGCTACTCTGTTATAAAACCTATAGCATGATGTTTAAAATTTTATTGCAGGTGGTACTAAATTTTTAACTTAAGTCCCTAGCTATTCTCTTATAAAAGTTGTCTATGATAATGTGGATTGTAAGTTTTGCGTATGATTCTGGCGTGTTTGATTGAACATTTGTTCATCAATAAGCCTCTAATTGTTTCATTTCTTTGACTCTCTTCCTTAAACTGTGACTGAATTTCCGGAAATCTCATTTTCACCAGTTATTTTGGGGAACGATATGCTAATTTAATTTCTGCGGGCTCCATGCCAATTTTATCTGCTATAAATGCGGCAATATGTTTCAGATTCAGCGGATGATGTCGCATCTCGCCCATTCTGGAAATCAAGAGTGGATTCGAGTTGCCTTGAGCCTTCCATGTGCCGTGCTTTCTAATAAGCTGAGTTTTGAAGTAGAATCTTCAGTTGAAAGTGAGCCAGTGTGGCACGGTGTTACAATTTGATATTTCGAATAAAAGAATAATGGAATCCAGTAGGTTTCATCCGTAATGCTACTGAAGTATTTCACAGTGACATTATATGTAGTGCTGTTAGAGTTTATAGTGACAGTTTTTGCATCGATCTGGGGCAATATTCTTAGGTGACAGTATACGATAAGCTTAGCCATTATATTTAGGAGCTAATGTTACAATTTGGTGAATTTCAAGGGGATTACACTACCTCCTCTCACTTTTTGTTTGGTGTTCAAGATTGTAATTTGAGCATCGATATTTAATTCTGCCCGCTACACTACCATCCACATAATCTTATTAATATTTTTAATAAACGATTGTTATAGTTTAATCTCATGTCATGACTACTTTTATAACTGTTGGAGCCAAAAGATCCGCTACAAACTGTCTGAAAAAAAAAATCGTATAACATTTAATTATTATACATTAAATTTACTATTATTATTTAAATTATTAAATATAAAATTATTAAGCATTGTAAAATAACGTCTTATACCTCCAAGAATGATTACAAACTTACTATTTTAGGTTTATCATTTTATAGATTATCTCATAAAACCTTCATATAGAAAATAAAATATGTTGAAAGAAAATACTACATAATATCTTTTTTCTACCATGTCATCGAAAAAAAATCACTTTTATCATATTGCAAGCTAATATTGGGACACTATTTTTTTATGCCATATCTTGGTAATATGGTCTATATGTTGTCCAATATTGAAAACGGGCGCATAGTCCCAACATTGAGATGTTTACATTTTTAAGCGTTGAACTAATATTACTTTAGAATTTCATTGTCAATATTGATAATGTAAAGCTAACATTTCTACAATACTGATGTTTTTTCATAAATATTTTCATTGTAATTATTTCTGCAACAGTCGAATTTCATTCAAAATATTTCCAATGTAAAGCCAATATGTCTATAATAGTGTCTTTTCATTGCGACGCCAAAGGTTGTATCAAATATATTTTGATTAGTGCCAAGATAGCATACACAATATTGCATGTATGGATACAATCTGTCATCTTTTTGCTTCTTTTTGGGAACAACGGATTTCGAGCTTAGTCTTTCGACGATAATTTTCAGGATTTTCAAGCTTTTATTTTGAGACTTTCAAAAAAGGTGCTCGATATACTCAGCTAATACATTATGCATTTTACATTTTAATTGCATTCGCGCATGCGCAGTGAAATATTTTTTAGTGAACCTGCTTATTTTTCATCTAATTTTTATTATTTTTTAATTCTGATTACAGAGTATTCTGTACAATGCCGTTTGTCATATTTTTTGAAAGGAACTTTTTTTTATATTAAGAACTCTGCAAATTATAAGCAAAAAACTTGGCGAAATTCGGGACTGTTTTTATAAAAACCTTAATTTCTCTACGAGTATAAATGCTATCCTCATAAAAATGAACACAGCTTATTACAATAAGACACTTATTAATAATCTCGAGTTTTGCTCCATTAGTTTTTACTGGGTTATCCAAAAGATATTCGTTATTTTTCAATTTTTTGACGGTTCCCTATGGGGTTTCGGGAAAACATCTTCGCAAAAATATATTACCTATAGGGGAGCTAGGGGATGTATGGGACATTCTCAATATTTCAGGCAATAAACATTTATTTTAAATTGCTTCCTAACCCCATATACCTCTACCACAGTGTGCTTCAGAATTAAAAGTAGGACGACATTGTTGTTTTCATTTTCCTTCAAAGTTGCATTTTCTGAAATCTCTGCTTAAAAGTAAGTTTTTATAAATTTGAAGATGTGAAATATCTTATACAATATAAAAAATTAAGCTATGTTGTAGTTATTTATTTTAAGGTTCAATATCAATAATTAAAATGAATGAATAGTAACCATTGTGACAAAATAATTTTTGAGTTAAAATGGCTGAGAAGGGATATTATGCATCATGGGGATGATTGGGACATTTCAAATGGGGATGAATGGGACATTCTCACTCCTCCCTAGAGATGTTGAAAATTTTATTTATTAATTAAAACGTATTCTATAGGATGATAAATCAATAATTTACGTCAATTAATAGTATTAAATAGTATTATATGAGTTGTTATTGTTTAAAATTTCTGAGTGTTACTTATTGTATTGTAATAATTATTAATGGATTATCAAAAAATTGGTACTAAAACATTAATCAAAATAGATAAAATTGATAAAAATAGTATATGTGTATTGATCAAATGGGGAAAATTATATTGAATTTTGAAATGTTGCACAAATAAATCCCCACCCCTAACATATTGGGTCAATAGGAAAGTCGGGTCGTGTTGGGAAAATCAATTCGTACCGGAAAATTGTATCATTTAATTATTAGACATTGATTCCGATATCTAATGTCTAATAATTATCGGGCAGAATTTTCCGGTACGAATTGATTTTCCCAACACGACATGACTTTCCGATCGACACAATAATTTCCGTTCTGCATGTTTCTACGATACATTTAATTAATATTAATTAATAAGTTATGATTGAAAATTATTAGCTATGCTATATTTAAAAGACATTTTGCACTTTCATTTCAAATCTAAAATGCCTCATAAGTGTAAAAAAAGAACAGGTTGATAGCCGAAGTCCACATTAAAAGTTAAAACTGCAATAAAAGAAGTTATTGAAAAAAAAGTATCGATTCGTGCTGTAAAATCATATACTACAAATATAATTTGCATATAAGGTTATAAATTAAGTTAAACAATGCTATAAAAAGTGATAGAATATCTTTATTAAGACTTACGATCGTTTCATCGCACAATCGGCGAAATTTTCAAAATCAATCATAATAGAAAATATTTTCACATAACTTAAAAACAATAATATAGTAAACAATGTCACGAGACATGAAGCATAATGAAAATATTACAACCATAAAATAAAATAAAAATTAAATTAGCTATTTGCGAGCGTGGATTAATTTTCACATAATTTAAAAACAACATGGTAAACAATGTCACGAGACATCAAGCATACTGAAAAACATTGCAAAACATAAAATAAAATAAAATTAACTTGGCTATTTGCGAGTGTGGATTAATTTTTACTATTGTTTCTACAATTACTTAGTATCTCTTTCCAAATTCTAGGTAAATCAAGGGACACAGAATCATTGCAAATATTCTCGTTGCGTAAAAATATTTTTATTGATTCTCGGACTATGGATGGTAAATAAAATCTTGATGGATAAATTAACTTGCTATTTTCTAAATTCAATCTGTAAAGGTTCTTCGCTGCATGATCTGGCCAAAGCTGTGGTTCTTCTATTGTATTTGATGTCTGCTATATGTTCTTTGATTCTAGTTTTAAATTTTCTGCTTGTCATACCTATATAAAACTGCTTTGTTCCATCTTCTTTGGTGAAAGGTATTTCGTATACTCCTGCTAATTGGTTGGACTCAATTTGATCTATTTTCTTGCATACTATATTTTTTATTTTCGTAGATGGTTTTGCGACTAGGAATATATTGAATTTATTGAGTTTATATTTTAAACGTTCGAAGAAACCAGGAAAATATTGTAAAGTGGATAACGTGGAATTTTGAGGCTTGAAATTTCTTTTCTTTTTGTTCTTCAAGCTCTTAATTAATTTTTCTATGGTGCTTTCTTTGTATCCATTGTTTCTTGCAATATCATATATTTTATTTATTTCGTTATTTAAATGTTCAGGGGTACAAACTGTGAAAGCTCTCTGAATAGAATGTCTAAATGCAGAAACTTTGTATGAAAAAGGTGCTTGCGCATTATTAGGGATAATGGATTGACTGGCTATGGGCTTTCTGTACACAGTGCGCTTTATTCCTTGGTGCGTCTCGATTAATAATACATCTAAATACGGTAGCGTACCATTTTCTTCTATTTCCAATGTAAATTTAATTTTAGAATCAAGATTATTAATCTGGTTCAGAAAGTTATTGAGCAAGGTTTCTTCATGTTGCCATACGATGAAAATATCGTCTACGTATCTGATCCATGAATGGGGGGTATAATCCAAATTGTATATATCCATTTCAAGAGGTCGTAATATAAATTCAGCTAATAATCCTGATATAGGAGAACCCATTGGAGCTCCGTTATTCTGTTTGTATATTTTGCTGTTGAAAGTGAAGCAATTATTATTAACTATGAGATTAAGAGCACTCTTTAGAGTAATTTTCATATTTTCGTTAATACTCTCCATGTGGTCGATGCAGTTATTTATATTAGTAACGGCTTTTTGGGTATCAATAGATTGGTATAAAGAGACTACATCTAGACTGGCAATTAAATAATTCTGAGGTAAATTAATGTTATTCAAATATTGAATGAACTCATAAGTTGAATTAATTACATGATCAGAGTTGGGCAAAATATTTTTCAATAAAACTACAAAAGCTTTTTCCATAAAATATGTGGGGCTTGAGCATTTATTTACTATTGGCCTTATTGGCATATCTATTTTGTGGTCTTTGAGTCTGCCGACAATTGCTGGGATTACTGCTAACTTATTAATTCTCATTAGAACTTTCATATTATCAGGCCAGCTCCCTTTATTAACCAATTCGTTAACTTTTTTGTTAATTATGTTAAGTGGATTCTTCTTGACTTGTTGACAATCCATATTGTTAATACACTGTACCATTTTATTTTTATAGTCATCAGTATTTAATAATTTTTTATAAGGTTATAATTATAAATTTTAATTTGGTAAAATTGAATACAGGAAGGAAAATCTTTGTGTCCCATCCATCCCTATTAGTGTCCCATTCATCCCTGCTGTGGGAATGATTGGGACAGGGAGGAACGTTTTTTTTAATTTCATAATATTTTTATGAATAAATCATAATCTAGAATAAATATTGTTCATATATGTTGGCAAATACCTAATGTATGAAATGTGATATATAATATTGATAGTAACTTAAATAAAAAAATATAAAAAAAAATATTTTTGCGAAAATGTCCCATTCATCCCCCACCTCCCCTACTATATTGTTTACACACCTGTCAGTTTCAGGTTGATTCCTCGTGTATTTTTCTAGACATTCGTCAAAAATCGCAAGTGATCGGTCACCTTTGGCCATATAGTGTATAAAGCCAATACTTAACTATTATTGATATGTCACTAAAAATATTTCTGATGAATGTAATATTGGGCACCATTATAAAAAATATTGTTTTACTACCAGTGTTTGATTAAATATTGGGATAAATGTTTTTTTACTTCACATAACCATAACTAAACCGTTTTAAACAATAACGTAAAATATTATATCCATTAATCTTCAATAGTATCGATTTTTATTGCGCACTTTTAAATGGAAAATATAGATTCATTTAGATACAGAAATATTCCAGAGAAAAACTGAAACTTATTTTTTTTCTGTTTATACTATTTAAAATGATGTATTAAAATCAGAAAAACCTTTACTTCAAATAATTTTACATTTATATTTAAAAAAAAAAAAAATGAAAAAGGATTTATCTTATTCTTAGACAGAAACTCCTACCTACACATTCATAACAATAATTCTGAAAATGCTCTTTAACTTTTTTTTTTGTTTGTTTTGGCAAATATAATATTCTAACCGCTATTTGTGGTTTAGAAAGGGTATTGACTCTTATGTTCATCTTAAAATCACTAACATTATTACAGAAACGCTTCTGCTAAATTGAAAAATAAACCCGTTTTAAAGCATATTTAACATTAGCTGTTTTAAACGAGTCTCAAATAATTCGATACATTTTCCTTTGAGAAATGCAAAAGAATTTTCATTTCTTCGTTTCAAAATCCTTCAAAAGTGAAATTTTATAAGGTTTTCTAATATGTATAATAAAGGATTTAGATCTGTGTTTTAACTGCTTTCGAAAATAAAGTATATATTTTAAAGATTACAAAATGAATTACTATTTTAGATTTTTTTTTTCATTTTATTAAATATACAATGTCGGATATAAGGAATAAAGGATTGATCATATGTTTTAAGTCAGAATTAATTTGAAGAAATTAAATTAACATCTGTAATTTAAGCAAAAATATAGCATTGTCACATTTAGGTCATTTTCGTCACATTAATACTAGTTAAAACCTAAAAAATTATTTCCAAACACCCAAATATGACAATACATTTTATGCATGTCATTTCATCTTGATTTTTATAATATATGTTAGCAAATATATAGTAAATTATCACCTTGTAATAATATACTAACTTTAATTGCTAAAAGGTGTAAATCAAAACTTTAAAAAATATAAAAATAGACTATTACTCAAGAAATACTCAAGAACTTATAAAATACCATTTTTTAGAGCAGACGAATCAAAGAATAAGAATTGCTATATTGGTATGACTAGCATAAAATTTAAGTATATAAAAAGGAGCATGGAGCTGATGTTAAATATAATAGAAAATCCATAGCCCTAGCCAGATTATGTCAAAAAACTTTCAATTAAATTTCAATGTCACGCCGTAATTCAATATGTAACGATGCAGCATCATTTAACTTACCAAAATTATGCCTCGAGCCACTCAATGGTTAAGAAAATAAAATAATAATCCAAGTAAAATAAAAATTAACGTGCATAATATGAAAGAATACGTGGCAAATTTAATTATAGCGTTTCATAGATTGTGCAATTTTAGAATATTTTTATTTATTTGTTTTGAAAATGATTCGCGTAGCGTTGAAACTTTTATACAGTCGAATAAATCTATTTTTACTGTTTTTAAAGTTTTAATTCCCACCTTTTTGCAATTAAAATTTGTGTATTAGTTATTATCAGTTTGTAAATATTTAATACTGTATTATATTTAATTTATAAACTACTTCACATTCATATTTCAAACGCTTTTATCTTTGCTAAAATATGAAAAAGAAGTAACAAATGAATGACCAATACAACATTAAATTTACCAAAACAATGTCTATTACTGTATGTTCTACAAAACTATTTCATAAACTAAATTTTTTATACTTAAGAATTCCTGGAAAACTGAACTTGTTCTTAGAAGTTCCGTAATGGGACATCTGCCTAATTCCCTATTTCCTAAAATGAAAAATAATATTAATCATAAATCTAATTAATAAAATGTATCTCATTTCAACATTGTTATTACATACATTTGAAAAAACCCTGACAATTTGGCAAGCATGTCTTTAATTTCATATCATAAATCAATTTCACATCATCACAAATTTTCACATCATTTTAGCCACTTCGTACTTTTGGGACAAATCTTTATCATTATGCTTACTTGGACTTCTTTATCTATATTAATAGCGACAAAAGTGTATAGAGAAATTCACCCAAATACTAAATAATTGCATAGCTGATAATCGTAATATTATCATTAGATGATTAAATTAGCATTAGCTAGAGTGAATGCTAATATGAATGCTTTCATGGAGAACTATTGTGAATGCTTGTATGAGAAGCTAAAGTAAATGCTCCCAAAAGACAACTGTTTTACTTAACTATGTATTTTTGATATAAATAGACAAAACGGCGTTAATAGCGCCCGAACTTCTTGTATTTATTTATAGTATATTGAGCCAAGTATCGTCTTATTAATCATGTATTGTTGGATGACGAATATTTTATTATGCAATATACATATATTAAACGTCTGAATTTGAAATTTTTAAAAGACTAAACAAAAAAAAAAAAAAAAAAAAAAAAAAAAAAAAAAAAAAAATTAAAAATACTTTTAGAAAACGTTTCGCCAAGCAATTGCAAGGCCTCATCAGTGCAATTTAACCATTGTTAACCACAAACAGTGAAACAAATCAAGTATAGTTAAATTTACAGGTATTTTTTTAAAAAACAAGCAATATTCACCAGGAATGGAACAGGCTTCATTCAATGTTAGCGAATTTATTACAATTGTTACAATAAATTACAGTTTAACTTATTTTGAAATCAGGTTGTAACAGTTATTACGGTAAATTGTTTCTAGACGGCGGGTTTACTCAATTACGTTTGATAACATTGAATGAAGTCTGTTTCATTCCTGTTGAATATTGTTTGTTTAAAAAAGATAACTTTAATTTTAACTGTACTTGATTTGTTCTGTTATTTGTTTTTACAATGGTTAAATTGTACTGATGAGGCCTTGCGGTTGCTTGGCGAAACGTTTACTGAATGCATTTTTAATGTTTTTAGTAAAACTGTATAAGTCTGTCTTATTTTATTTATTTTATTTAGTCTTTTAACATTTTAATATTCAAAACTTAATTTATTGATTATATTCCTTTATTCTTTTCTTAAATGTACACTGCTTTTATTACGTAAAGTTTTGGATTACATTTTTATAAAGACTGAATTTTCCTATTTTGATCCTCTGAAATAAGCAACTAAGTATTCATAAACAAAAACCACACAAATATATAATTATGTGTAAATTGCGAATTATATTAAACCCACAAAGTTCAATTACTCACAATTTCTGCTTTTATGTGTAATTTTAATTTAATGTATGGAAATACCACGTAAGCCTGCAAAGTACGAATCATGAAAGGCTTTCCGTATTTGAAGGATTCAATTCGGCGCAATTTGGTCATCAAAAAATCCGACACCTAAATGTGATTTAGAACAACTCTAGTTTAAAACGTGTTGCCTTTTCCACTTTTTCTTCTGGAAATACATTTTCATTGCCGTCACATTCACATCAGTTTTTGTTATTTTTTTTCTTTTCACATAGGAACAATTTACTGAAAAAATTAAATAAATATACATGGACATATCAGGGTTCGTACGGATACCGTTATTTTCAAGGCCCAATATCAGATTTTTTTTTTATAGAAAAATAAATCTAATTTAAACGGACGAAATTTCGCCTTATTTCAGTAGAGATTTTCCGAAACAAAATACTGGTACGGAAGAATTTTCTAATCATGAAATTCAAGCACCCGTACGAACCCTGACATATTTTTGACAATCAAATTTGATGAAATATTTTATATTCAGAGTGTCCACAAAGAAATCACTGAAAAAAAAATTGTTAAAATAAATGTGATTAAGTGATATAAAAACATTCTTAATTAAACAAGTTATAATAAAAGAAAAAAAAATCATTTAAATCACTTTTACCAACCATTTAAAATTTTGTATTGTCTGTGAAAATAGGGAGGAAGTTCAAATTGACGACTTCATAATTAAGTCACAAATATATTGACATGCGTAGAAAATTCCATGAAAATTACATTTCACAGGCAGAGATCATGTAAAAAGTCAAAAGAAATTAAGTTTTAGGATCATAATTAAAAAAAAAAAAAAAAAAAAAAAAGCTTTTTCACAAAGCCATCTTAGTTTGTAACTTGTAAATTTCTGTACCTAGTTTTGATTTACTAATAATCTCTCCTGTAAATATTTTGGAGTTTTTTGCAAGTATTTATCATCTTTATTTTAAAGTTTAGTGGAAGTGTAGCATCGTGCAACGTTCTTCTTTGGAGGTTGAAGAAGAAAAAAAATCCATAACTTCGTCAATTCACAAGATATAAAATACGCATGAATTTATTATATATCTTCTTTATATTATCTACAACTTTTATATTGACAAGTTTTTGATAGGGCCAATTTTTACAGCAAAAACAAATTAAAAATACATAGCGGTTGAAGAAAAAAATCATCGCATTAATGGTGTATTCAAATCCAAACTGCTTATTTTCTGACTCATTTTGAAATTCATTTTTGTTCTCAAACGCAACCAATTGGTAGATTCTCTTATTCAGAAACAATATAACGTACCGTAATGGTCTATTTTTTGATAGAGGCAGAATATATTTCAAAAAAGGACGTCAAAGTGGGCATTTTGAACCGAATTTCCCGAAGCGATTGTGTTGGAAACGAAAATTATTGTCATAAGTTAGAAAATGATTGTTTATAAATCAAGTTTTAATTAATTGAACGAAAAGTAAAAACACAGGTCGCTTATAAATTTCTTCAAAAATCACGTGAGCAAATTATATACTTTTTCTTTTAAAAATGAAACTGAAAATGTGCCAGAAAATTTCGAGTTGTTGAGCATGGTAAAGTATTTTTTGAATACCGCCTTAAGATGATTCTAATAAAACCAGCTCTTATGTAAAAATGAAATAAAAACTCGTCAAAAGTGGCCAGATAAAATTGTTAAAGTGGGTTTATCTCTAATCATGATTT
Source organism: Maratus speciosus (assembly GCA_963932465.1). Taxonomy (NCBI): domain Eukaryota; kingdom Metazoa; phylum Arthropoda; class Arachnida; order Araneae; family Salticidae; genus Maratus; species Maratus speciosus. The sequence goes on from OZ010788.1 coordinate 438,460,722, forward strand.
AGTTTTTGTTGTTGAAATTAGCACTTGACTTCGAAATCTACCTGCGCCTGTAGGCCGAGGCGGCAGGGATTTTTTTAAAGGTAAATCGTACAAAATGTATGTTATTATCTTGTAGCAGTAAAAAGTAAATTTTCTAAATGACCATTTTTTTCTGGGGGATCGAATAAAAAATTTAAAAAGTGCAATTAAAAAAATTAATTGCAGGACTATTTCGTTGATAAAATCTTATTTTCTATTCTATTATGAACACTTTTGGTATTTGCATTATCTACTTATCTCCAAGGAGCAAAAAATAAAAGCCCGGTTGAATCATTTGGTCTTGCACAACAACGCATACGGAATAGTGAATGATCCTCTAATTTTAATCGAAGTGTCACTATGTGAATATAAATATATAAACACTTGAATCTTACATGATTCTTTACATTAATCATTAATTCGACAATTTTTTACACCTAATATCTTGATAGGCATATCAAAATAAAATTAGTTCTTGCATCAATTATTATATCTAATTTATATTAATGAGAAATGTCATCCTTCGTAAAATACTCGAAATTTAAATTACGTTGGCTTACCCAAGAATCTTATACTTTTACCTTTACTTTAATTAAGTATATAAAAATCAATTTGTTGTTAAATTTAAGATCTTTATAAAGACATTTTTAAGTTCTTAAAATGTATATAACACAATTTTTAATAACGACTTGAGCATTAATAGAAAATATTTTCCACTTACTAATGACATGATAAATTAAACAGAGAATTATGTTCCATCAAAATTCAGTAATTTTGATTAGCAATACCAGAATAAAGCCAACATATTGAGAACGGCCGTACGTATGACAATCAAAAAGGACCTTAATTAAAAGTTTGTTGTGTTTAGTAAGTATAAAAATTAATTTATTTTTATTCTACTTTTTTAATTCTGAGAGCGCTGTATTTAATAATGATTCTCAAAATAGATTTTTGGGCTTATTATCTAGAATTCTTAATGTTAATAAGAAAGAAAATATCTATTTTTAGTATATCACATTGCTTAAAATTCTTTAGAACTTTCTTATGCAGCCTGTATGCTTCATTCTTTGGAGCACAGTTCTATTCGTTATATAATTATATTTAAATATTAACTCCTTGACTACAACAACGTATCCTGCGTACGTGTTTAAAAATATGATGGTTTGGTACGATCTTAACCTAATCTCAACACCAGCAGTTCTGCATAATAAAATTTCACTTATTTAATGACAGAAATTCTGCCATTAAATAACAGGAACAGAATTACATATAGATTAAATAGCATTTACAGAAATACAGCTATTAAACCGTAAAAACTGAAAGAATCCTAATACATGGACTTGAACCCTGAGGTCGTTAAAGGTTTAAATACATTTAAAACACTTTATGTAAACACTTATAAGTGTGCTTACATACTTTACTTTCATCTTAAATTAGTGACAGAATACTTTGATGAATCGATCTATTTTAATGAATTTAAATGGTTTCAACACAAAAAGTCCATAAGAATATTTAAATAATTTACCCTGAATAATACTAAATGTGTATATATTTATATATATATATATACATGTATATATAAACTTTAGTAAAGTATGAAGTTTATATATACATGTATATATAAACTTTAGTAAAGTATGAAGTTTACTATAATCTGTTATAAATGGAAGTTGGTTATACAAATAAGAAATTATTTATAAAATTTTAATCATGTAGAAATGATCAAAAGAGACATACAGTTAAACGTTTTATGCGTAATCGCATAGTTCAAAGCAAATGACAATATTTATAGCTAAACATCAAACTGGTTCGCGTTTGACTAATGCTACTTCATAAGAAACTTCTTGAATATTTTAACATAATACAGACACGTAAAGTCACAGCAAATTCCAAATTTAACTGGGACATTTAAAAATATTTTAATGAATAATAATAATCTATCTAATACAGTTGATTAACTTAAATTCTGAAAGAAATTAATTATTATCAAATATGTAAAATGTGTATGAAATTCATTCAATGCCATAGTTTATAACACGATTAATTTAGTAAAGAAAATGCGATATTTTAAAATTATTTTAAGTCTTGCACTGTAAAAAAATAGGACCAGATTTCCTGTAAGAATCGGAAAAATAGTTGCTCTTATCGTACCGGAAAAATTTCCGACCCAGCTCGGAATAAAATCAGTAAAATCGGAATAAAATCCGTAAAATTGGAATAAAAATCCGTAAAGTACCGTGAATGTTTCCTTTTTTTTTACGGATTTTATTCCGAGCTGGGTCGGAAAAATTTCCGGTACAATAAGGGCAACTATTTTTCCGATTCCTACAAGGATACTGTTCGGATTTTTTTACAGTGTGGTTATATTTCTGAATAGTTCGTGTGCTATTAAGTGAATTAAAATCTCCCCGCATCATTAGTTTCTGCTGTGGAAAAAAATCTGTAGAAACAATATTTAGATGATTACAATACAATTTTTTCAAATGCATAACTTCTGTTTATGTCCAAATTTATTAATTAATCCAATAGTAATAGCTTTTACTAGTTTTAGTAAAATATTTTGTATGTGAATAACTCTGAAAGAACAAATTCTATAAAATTCTTAAACGGGAAAACTAACATGCCTTACGGCAAGCTGCCCAGACAGCATAGATTCTGAGTAATCCATTAATGCGCAGACGTCAGACGGCACTAATAAACATGATGCCACCTTGACTACTCAAACAGACTAGTTAGTGTGATTCCGCCATGACGCTTACTGCCAGTCAAGGGAGAGCATCGATCAGCGCACATCACTCTCCCTGCGCCCCAAATACCATTGGAAGTCATGGTCACTGCAATAGAACTCACGTACTGGAGGATTAAATAGCGGGGTTCGGGACCACACCTCCAAATCCTCCAGGAACTTCGGGTGTACCGGACACTCATATGAGAGCCGGCCTTCGCCCTTCACCCTGGGTTTCCTGGGCTCTTAATATACTAATATTAATGATAAATTAACGTTGTTTTATAAAGTTTTTAATTCTATACATATAGCGGCTGTATCATTAATTTGTTAACATTTCAAAAATTTATAAAAAGTGAAGGTATTGATTTATTTGAATGCGGTTTGCGACAAAATGATTATCACACGAAGGGATATCTTTTTGAGGAAAGAAAATACTGAAACTAAAACTGTCAACAGAGGGCACTTCAACATTCAAATCCCAAACTTTCGTAGCAAATTACGGTTATTTCCGTGGAAATATTTATAAGCTCACAGCAGTAAATGTTCTAGGTGTTAGTCGCCGCAGCGAATGGTCCACTTTGTGAGCGAGTAAGAACACCGTTAACCAGACATGTAGCATATCCGAATGGATGCAGGAGATTTTGTGGCGTATGGTGTCCTTTAACTCCGCTAAGGAAGACAAACTACTGAGCTATACTCAAGATTTTAAATAACCCCCTTTGCCAAAAATCAATCGGTGTCAAGTCCGGTGAGTGAAGGGGATAAAAGCAGTTTTAATGCAACGGCACTGATAAACCATTCTTCTTTAAACGTATTTGTCCAGAATTGCATCACTGGAGATTTTAGATGAGGAGGTCTTGCATGAAAAGCTTGTTCTGCTTGAAAGTTATTGTGGATGAGAGATTACATTCCAGTAACCTAGGAATGAATTTCTCTTTTATAATTTTCAAGTAGTAGTCTCCAGTAACTGAGCATGGCTTCCATCCTGCTTTTACACTGGATTGTTTAAAGAAAAAAATGGCCCAAAATAATGGGTAAGTGAATTCTCACAAAACAGTAACGCGTGGTGCATGTAGTGGCTCCTCTGTATAGGCATGTGTGTTCTTCTGTGTCCAGATTCGACAGTTATGGGTATTAAACATGCCATGTAATGAAAAATGAGCCTCATATGTCAACAAGATGTTGAGAAGCCTCTGAGCGCCATTTGAGACTTTCGTCAATACCTGCCTTGCAAATTTCTCGCGCGTAGCTGTGTCATTTGGTAAGAGTTGGTTAAGTGATCGGGAAAGATACGGAATACCGATGTCTTCAGTATGCCAGTTATTCTCTGTACTTCTCTTGTAATACTTACAACTCTCATGAACTGTTCACTTAAAGTGACCATTTGGGAGGGTTGAGCGGAGGTACGAGTTTCTGATAAACGCAGTTGACCGCTGCGAGGTCGATCACACAAACTTCCTGTTTCTTCGAAACACTGAAAAACAGCTATTGAAACTTTTCCCTTCTTCATTGTTTTGCGTCTGAAACCCCCGTAAAGTTTTGATCGGCAATTCCTGGCTGAGGTAAAACAGCTTCACCATTAGTATCTTATCCACAAATGTTAACATGAGATAGAAATGCGTATAGACGCCAGTAACAGGAAAATTTGAAATCTGCTGTTAAAACTGCACTCGGCATATTATAGGAATCTAATTTATATATTTACTGTTATTGGACTGGGGAAGCGACCACTATTGACAAAAATTTTCACTGAATAATTTTTTGTTTTCCATAAAATACTTCCCACATGAGAATAATTTCCCCGCAAACCGCATTCAAATAAATGGATCAATTCATTTTTTATGAATTTTTGAAATGGTAACAGGATTTATCGGGCACCCCATACATAACATACATATCAAACTAATAATAAATGTAACATCATTGATAAGCTTCGCGAAAGAAACTTCAGTTTATACATAGTTTGTTAAACTGGTATGGAAAACCATCATCCCGGTCGCAGGCTAACAGAATCTTTTTACCCGTGCTCCGGTCAGGCAACGCTGCCCTAGGATACCTCTACAGGAACATACATGCTGGGCAAGGAAGAGCAACGCACCCCGCGCGTACTCTCTCTGCACTCAGAATGGTCGAAGTCCGATCACTGCAATAGATTGTCTGAAGTATTAGAAGGTGCGAACCGCGGGCATTAGAATAACCCCCGGATCCCTCCAAGGACCTGAGGGAGATCGGTCACTTACAGGAAAGTCGCTACCTAAGACTGAATCTTGAGTCTCAACGAAGAGTTTTACTTTACCAAAGCCTGCGCAGACCGAAACCTGCCAGGTATGGCATTGTTATTCGGCAACGGATAAGAAAAGAAGGTGTTATTCGCAAGCAGCTGTGGGTAGTGCGAAAACTTCCTCACTGAGAGATAGGCACTCCCTCGCTAAGGCTCTAAACTTCAGCGTCATACCACCTGACCCTAACTAGGGACTGACTGCTAATTACCTTGCGCTCACATTGTTCCTGGACATAAGCGGTCTATCCTCGATAAAGGTAGCCGCAACGAAGAAACCGTAGTTTGACCACTGGCATATATTTCGAATGAGTTGCTAATATTTATAACTGCAACAAATGATCAACAGTAACTCTAACATCATTATGCAATAAAATTCAATCGGACAATCTTAATTATTTTTAAAAGCGTATTAAATTCTTACTTTCCTCAAAATATACGTTACGTATCTTCGTTACTTTGAATCTCAGGACAATAAATATCACTTGATCATGACATTTGCAGAACTTATTGGGCATATGCCGAAAATCCGAATATTCGCCTCAAATACTTTACACGAAAATAAGCATTACGCTTCCTGCTTAATCAGCAAGTGAAGCGAATTTATAGTTTACACTAAATTTTTGAAGACGTTTCTGCTATGGACAGTATTGTTTCTGATTTTATTTCAGATTTATTAATTCGGAAATTATTCTGATTAATTTTCTATTTACAGTGTAGTGGTCAGCTCCCAACTGCTCCAGCTGAAGGATCAAAGAATGAACAAATTCTGGCTATCACCACATGCTGCTGTCGACTGTCACCCCCGAAGGTTTGGGCAACCTCACTGTGAATTTCAAAAAAATAACTGTATGCCTTTTGAAAATTATTATTTGAGAAAAACAGTATTCGATCAATAAAAAATCTCATAGTTTAGCATAAATTGCAATTGAAGAAAAACCGCTATAGTATAAAATACAAATTTATTTTGATTAAATGAATCAACTTTAAAATATACCCATAGGAATCAACTTTAAAATATACCCTTATTTGTTTAGATAACTGTAAAACTCTTACAAAACTGAATCAGATTTTCTAAAAAATATACTCTTCATTATTAAATTTTATTTTGTTAATACATGGGTAATTATTGAAAGGGTTAAATATTATGGAAATTTGACCGTCCATTATTGAAAATAATTGTGAAAAATTACATATTTAAACTATAAAATTATATAAACTATCCATGTTATTGATAAATGTTAAAAAAATACCACATTTTTTTTATTTTTAATGTATAAATAGAATACAAATAATTATATAAATTTGCTCTTAAATAGACATTTTTATTAAATTATTTTAGTGATTTTGTTTAATACTTACGTTAAAGCGTTCCATTCATTTTAGCAAAGTAGTCCTATTACTGATAATAGGCCATTCAAGAAAATAGATTTTTTTCCCTGAGTTTAATGCGTACTAGCTTAATTTACTTTCTTATTTATTTTATATACTTTCCAAATCATGAATGGAAAATTGGTCGTTTACTTTATGGTCCATTTTAAACTTTTTTGCTATAATGTTATTATAAGTAAAGATTCTACAGAATGCTAATCTAAGTTCCATTTTATAAATAGCACTTCTTATGTACATTATATCTGAAGTTATTAATTAAAAAATATATATGCGGATTCAATTTTGGCAATGAGTACTCAACAAGGGTACTGTTGTGCTATTCTTTTGATTTATTAAATTATTACTGTAATATAAGTTAAATTAAAAAGAAAAAAACCCTTCAAATTCATAACAGTCAGTGCATAACTGCACCTGTGCCAGTTCACATCTGATGAAGAGAGTAAAAAGGTGTATGGCAATTAAATAAAATTTTCTATTCTTCTTTTACTATCTTAAAAACAAAATTGATATATATCGGATTGCACATTACATATTTTAAAATAAAAAAACTTGCATATGAAACGTAACTTTAATGTGTAATTTCGTACCTTTTATATATGAAAGTTAAGAAAGATAGGGATCAACAACTTTCATTTGCACGTGATAAATAACGCAGTTTGACATACGAATGAACTAGGAATGTTCATTAGTTGAATTTTCAACTGCTAAATGTTCAACATTCATTAGATAAAAGTTCAAAGTTCATTAGTTGAATGCTCAACATTCATTAAGTTCCACATTAAGTATCACAACATTCAAGTTCAACTGCACTGAAGGAAAGGACTCTTTTCACTTGTGCTTTCACATACCAATAGAATGAACATTTTTCTTTACAAATCGTTTATTATCATTCAAAATTACATCTTAATGGCAACTTTTAAATGTAATTTCACATTTGAAATTTTATCTTTTGCTTTAATATTATGGATGTCATTTTCTACTTTTTTAAAGTTAAATAAGCATATTTGAAAAAGAAATGTTACATAATAAATAAAATAAAATGTTTACTACGCTTTATTAAATAAATGAGGACCTAATTTTGTCAAATAATTTTGTTTTGGTTCAATACATGTTTATATGATTTTTAAAAGAGTAAAAGTTAGCAGCTATGTAAAATGAATAAAAATCTGGATAAAAATGTTCTTTTCTTATCCAGAACAGAAAAAGAGACAACTACAGAACTTGTTTCGTAATTTTTCGATCATGCGAATTACTGGGCTGAAATATTTTGAAAACAACGATCTTTCCTCGATTCAAAATTGGTAACAGCTGCCATGCATTTTTTTTTCGTTTTTGAATCAGATTTATATTGGAATCTTGCATGCATCTAACGATCGTTACATATTTTTCTCACTTTACATCGTTTAGAGAGACAGGATATTGAATTTGAAGTAACTGGTATAAACTATAATGAGGGCGCATTTAATATCCGTATCGGAAACGAGCTCTGAAATTGGGCATTTTAAAAAATGTTCTTAAAGGAATGTGATAAAAATAAAATATTGATTGCAAATACTATAAGTTACATAACTAAGTGGGCGGTACATATTGAATTATTTGATTTTAGGAGCACATTAGACGTCTTTTCTGTTTTAAAAAATTCATTTAAGAATTTACAACTTTTCTATTTATTTGATTATGTTTCCCATTGTTTGAAAAAATATATAAACTAAATTTATTTTATTAGATTCTATGATAAAAATATAAAAGTGCAATTTAAGATTCCATAATGAAATCTAAGGAGAAAAACATTTAAAGGTTGTACAAATATTCATATATAAACGACCTAGAAAAATACCCGCTGATCCAAAAGCAGCATTGCCATGTTGGGCAGCCCAGCTCAACATAGCAGCGTTGCCCAATTATTTTATTTAAACTATCTGCCTTTAATTCAAAATAGTAATTTTTGCGCTAATAATGCGGACATTCTGTAATTAAAAAAACAAAGACTACTAATCGGAAAAGAAGTAAGTATTTTGTACGCAAAATTTCCCAGTCTAGCAACGCTTTCCAAAAGTAACAGAAAAAGAAAAAGTTCAATAATTTAGAAAGTATATATAGTAGCACTGAGCCTTTTTCTCAAACATGCAGAGCGATAGCGACTTTTTCTTTAAGAAAAACAATTTTTACTTCGAGAAAAGTTATAGTTACCACATCTTACTCAGCATTTCTTCGAAAACCGAAATGCCCACTATTGTCTACACTTTTATTGGTTTGAAGTCCCCTACGCAATACTAACATTGTCTGTATTTTGGCTTTAATGGCAGCAGACATTCTTAAGAGTTATTGAAACACCCATCTAGCAGAATATACAGATACGTTTTCGACGACCTGGAGAAGTATTTCAATACAATTTGTTGCGTTCTAGTTCTGTTACTGTTACTGCACATGATGTGCATCAATCATATGGCACCTCTATAATTTAAACTCGATTTCCTCCCGCTATTTTATTTTTCGCTCGAAGTTTTTTTTTTTGGTGTAATTTTGAAGTTTCGAGACACTATTGTACAATAAAAGCCAAGGCAGTTGATGGTTGCAGACATACTGGGTCCGATCATTCTGGTGCCCACAGTCATGTCGCATTCAAAGCCATTCAAATCTCTTATTTTTTTCCCACGAATAGGCTAACTGCAAAGTTCACTAATGCTTTTGATCAACCGAAAGTTTTTTTTTTTTTTTTTTTTTTTTTTTTTTTTTTTTTTTGAAAGAGTGAAAAGTAACAGAGATTTAAAATGAAGGGTTGTACATATAAAACTACCTGTCTTTGTGAAAAATATCAAGTATTTTTATGTTTTCTCGCACAGAGAAATTGTTTTAAAGGATTTCCTATGAAAAAACTCATTTTATTACTTCTCATGTCCTTTATATCTTGCCTAATTGTAAATGTGCACAGAAAATAAAAATTGCTCATTTTGCGTAATTTAAGCCGTGATGCCCTATTATTAGAACACTGTTTAATTAGTTTACTAATTATTTAAATTATGTAATATTTCATATTATAGTTATTTATGTCTATTCAAGCTTATTTAGTATGCAATTTATTTTTTATCTGTTTCCAAATTAAATCAGGGCCGAAGGGGTTAAGCATAGAGATTTTTAAAACACGTAATAAAATAAAACCTCTTTATTGACCGGGATTTAATTGAATTTATTTGGTAACTGAGCTATGCTTCAATATGATCCATACGGCTATATTCTTTCTTTTAACTAAAATTGTAATGGTTTTGGTAAGATTATCAGAAAAAAATTAAAAATACACGATTATAAGTTCTTTTTAAGTTTTTAAAGGAATTTTTTTTTCACTTTGATTTTCACTTTCAAATGTAAAACTTTGCAAAGCAAATTTTTGTGATAATACGGACAGCGGACATAATTCGAACATTTTCCAGTTTCCCTCGATAAATCCATTTCTACTTTTACTTCACCTTTTAGAAAAGAAGCAGTGAAAAAAGACAAAATGTCTTTATTTTTATGAACAGAATTTTATATCTATTTGATATTAATAGAATGTAAATAGAAGAACTTAAAAGTCAAATTAAACATTCCAAAATGTCGACAAATATTCAAATGATCAAAAAGCTAGAAATCAACATCTGAATTCCGAATAAATTTGATTTAAATGTATTGGGCCGGGATGCGCTGAACAAACCATCACCTCATCGAGTTCATGGATGAAATTCTACAATTAATTAAAACTCGATTCCCATATTAAAATGCAACTAGTCTGCCAAGTCATATCTTGGTGGAAAACACACGAACACCCGATTTTCGTGGTTGACTGGTAGGTTTACCATTGTGTTTTCCTGCTCCTAGTCCTCCATGTTTTCATACCTTTGGGTACAGGAAAATACAATGATAAACCTACCAGTCAACCACTAAAATCGGGTTTCAGGAGGTTTCCACCGAGATATGACTTGATAGACCAGATGCATTTTAATATGCTAATCAAGATTTAATTAATCCTAGAATTTCATCCGTGAACTCCATGAGGAAGAACCCGATATAAGACATACCTTGGCAGTCGCTTCTCGGTCTATATCATTACTGTTAGAAATTCGGAATCTTAGCATACAAAAATGGTTTCGCATTTCGTAATGGTTATTTTTTTTTTCTATATCTAGTTTTCTGAAAAATATTGTTATTTATGCCCCAACGATAAGTATTTGAAAAAATATATAGATTAAATATTATATAAAAGAATTAAAAATCCTAACAGATCCCGAAGTGCATTGTATTTTTCTAATTCAGTAATTACATAAAAAATGCGAATTTAGTAAATGAAAATAACAACGACCGTATTGTAACGCAAGCATACACTGATAATCGCTTCCACAGGAACAGTTACTCAACCAAAACAGTTGATAACATGACTGTAGCTTCTTTTTCAACTTTTGTTTTTCAAGGTACAGAAACCGATTCTTAGTAAATGATGAAACTAACACTCAAACCGCCAAGTGGTCATATTATTCATAGGTACCTTATAATTTAAAAATACAGTTGCAAACATTTGTACATTTAAAAAAAAAAAAAAAAAAAAAAAAAATTATTTAGTTGAATGTGTCGAAATACAATTTCCCCAAATCTTACTCATCTAAATATGCAGCTCTTCATGAAATACAAATCATTTATTTTTTTCAATTAGATGATCTTTAAATTAGATTTATTAAATTTATCTCATTAAATATACCTATTTCTCAATTTCTAAAAAAATATTTAACATTTAAATGGAACTACGTGAAAATAAAACAATAAAGCTACGTATGCTAATTATGTCTAATAAAAATTCAATAAGCAATTCAAAGTATTGGAATAAACGTTGAAGTTATTAATTTTAAAGCGAACATATGGTGAATGTAAATTTCTCTCGTTTAGAAAAATAAATAACGTTTATCTTCGGGAAAACTTCATTTAATTTCCATACATTAAATACTATTTTATGTTACATTGTATAAAGGTATCATGTAAGGAAATAATTCCATTTTGATTTTAACTTAATTCATATTGGACTATTTTTATATTATATTTTTTATTCTCAAGCTGAGCAATATATATTCTTTTCCATTTCATTTAGTAAAACAATGCTATAAAAACACGATTTACCTAAAAATATTTCAGTTAGGAATGTAAGCGTTGTTATTTCAAAGTTTTTAGAAACAATAAAGAATTTAAAAAAAGGTATGAAAAGTTAATTTCACATTACCCACATAGTAAAAGACTTAGAAAGAATTTTACAAAATTGATGCATGTGATTTGTTGCATGGAGCTTAATCCTAAGATATTTATTTTTTCCGTTTACATGTTAGTTTATTATATAATCTTCATATCTATTCATCACATATCGCAGAGTATCCTTTTTTGTTCTTATCTGAAAGTTAATCGTAATTTAACTCTGAGAAGAAAATATTTTTTTTTATCACACTAGGGGGCTCGGCCCCCTACGAGCTACGCTCGCCAACCCCCGCCCAGACACCGCAGACTCTAAATGCACGCTAATTTGATCGGCTTTAAAAATATTTTGAAAGATTGAATTATAATGTAAAAAGAAGTGGCGATCTCTCTATAAACGAATTTCTATTCATTTGTCTTTGATTGGGGAATTTTAACGCCAAATCCGCTGCGGTACTGCTTGATTATCTCGTCGACCAATTTCGCCAAATTATATAAATCGCCAAACCACTCGCCAAATTATACAAATTGACATAATTTTTTATTTTAAATAACAATAGAACAAATAAATTCGTACAACATTAATAAAAATACAAATAAAACGTCGAATAAAAATAACTTGATGTCGTAGATACGTGTAACAACATATCAAAATAAGCTAATATAAAAGGAATTAAGTAAAGAGTCTTTGTCTCCTGGTATTTTTTAACAAAGCGAAAAGAAAGTTCTTTTAAATGAGACATTTTAAATTAATCGTTTTTAATCTAACGTAATTTTTACCAAGCTATTTTTTTCTCTTTTAAATATTCACGTGAAGATACTTTTGTTAGAAATGAAATATTATTTGCGCTTTCCTAACAAAAATAGTTGTAAAGATCCTCTCAAAATATTAAATAAATGTCTAGCGCAATTTCTAAATTTAAACTTTTTTGCAATATTATTTTGTGTTCATTTTATGTAATAATTATAATGTGACGTAAATATGACGTAATTTCTCCTACGACTTCTAACGCATGTTAATGAACTTATTATTTTACAATATCCTTTCTCTTTTAAAATTCACGTGTGTACTTTTTATGACATAATTTTTAATAAATTCCTGCTTTTTATACGTAATTATTTAATTTTAATTTGAAAGTTTTTTTCCTGTTTATAATAGTCACGTGTAAATAAATTTTTTATTTGAAGCAAATATTATTGCTTGCGCTTTTTATACAGTTGGCAACAGTTTAAATTAGTACAATTTTCTGAAATCTGTAAAAAATATCTCTAGAAATGCTGAAAATTTGAATTTAAAATAGAAATAAAACCTGAAAAAATGAGTCAAAATAAAAAAATTAATGCAATCTGCACTCCGGCAAATTTTAACGCATAAAATGATCTAAAAATGATTACACTGCCATATATAGTTTTTGCTGCTATAAAACTTTTCTAGTGGAACGATTTTGTCCAACTTTAGCATTAAATATCTCTTAAAATAATTCTTCGATTTGAAAACTGTCTGCATCAGCATGTTTATCAAACATTTCTGTATAAAACCACCGATTTTCATATTTTTGTATGCATTATTTTTCTTAATATTAACGAAGAAAGACCTCCGGTCACAAAAAATTCAAAACCGGCGGCGGCGGCGGCGGCGGTGACAGCGGTAGTTACTTTTTTTAAGAATAGAGAGATATCAATTCCTTGTTTGATATCATTTCATTTTCAGATACCAATTTGTGCTCAGAACCGCAGCATGGCAGCTGGAGTGTTAGTATTATACCGCGGTATCAACAATTTTTATTTGCAGTACAACGTCATTAAAGAATATGTTTTTGCGTTAAAAATATAGATTTTGGCGTGCTTTTCGTTTCACTGGATTTCGAGGAAATCTCTCAGAGAGATATCAGATACCAAAGAACGCCGCCTAACATGATAAAAAATCAAGTCGAAAAGGTATATTTCCATGTTAAACTCAGTAGAAACTTGTTTTTTAGGAGTTCAAACTCTACATATTTCTACATCGTTCCTATATGTACAATATATATTACGGTTATTTATCAAGCCCAAAAATCCGCATGCCGGCATATACTTACCACTTGAAATTCTTTTTATTTTTATTTGTTTTCTGTCCTCATAAAATGTACATAACACTTCTTCATTCCCAGGAATGGCGTCTATGATCAGATATCACTTATTGTAAATAAAATAATCAATTAATAAATTTATCTGTTTAGAATTTGTTATTAAATTCTAATTAAAATAAACTCTGTCATGAAAGCATGATTGTACTTTTATTAACAAATTAAATTAAAAAATGTATTAATGCTGTCTCTGCACTGCCGTAATTTTAAATTAACGCTTTCTACCGTTTTTTGCTTTAATACTAGAGGCACTCTATTGACAAAACTTGAAAATTACTTTTAAAATCTACTTTGTAGCAGTTTGTCATTCTTTCCGAAGAAACTGGAAATAAATTATATCTGTTAATTGCAGTGCTTAGAATTGAAACGTCTCGTAAACTCAAATACGGTGAATTCGATTATAGTCATAATAGTTCGATTATAATAGTCACGTGTAAAATAAATTTTTAATTTGGAGCAAACATTATTGTTTATACAGTTGGCAACAGTTTAAATTAATACAATTTTCTAAAATCTCTCTGTTCTAAAAAAAATTAACTTACGCTGTCACCGCCGCCGCCGGTTTTGAATTTTTTGTGACCGGAGGTCTTTCTCCGTTAATATTAAGAACAATATTGCATACAAAAATATGAAATTCGGCTGTATTATAGAGAAATATTTGATAAACACGCTGATGCAGACAGTTTTCAAATCGAAGAATTATTTTAAGAGATATTTAATGCTAAAGTTGACAAAGTCGTTCCATTAAAAACGTTTTATAGGAGCAAAAACTATACATCGGAATTTAATCATTTTCAGATCACTTTATACGTTATAATTTTCCGGTGTGCAGAATGCATTTTTTTTTTTTTAATTTGACTCATTTTTTGATCTTTTATTTCTATTTTAAATTCAAATTTTCAGCATTTCGAGAGATATTTTTTACTTGTTTTAGAAAATTGTACTAATTTAACCTGTTGCCAACTGTATAAACAGCGCAAACAATAATATTTGCTTCAAATTAAAAATTTAGTTACACGTGACTATTATAAACAGAAAAATAACTTAAAAATTAGAATTAAATAATTACGTATAAAAAGCAGGAACTTATTGAAAATTACTTCATAAAAACTATATTTACACGTGAATTTTAACAGAGAAAGAATATTGTAAAATAATAAATTCATTAACATGCGTTAGAAGTCTTAAATAGGAGAAATTTCGTCACATTTACGTCACATTACACTTATTACGCAAAATGAAAAAAAGTAATATTGCAAAACATTTTAAATTTAAAAATTCCGTGAGATATTTATTTGATATTTCGAGATGAACTTTTCAACTATTTTTGTTGGGGCAGCGCAAATAATATTTCATTTCTAACAAAAGTATTTTCACATGAGTATTAAAAAGAGAAATAAAAGTTTGGTGAAAATTGCGTGTTATTAAAAACGATACATTTAAAATGTCTTTCATTTATTTATTTATTTATTGAACAACAAACATACGCTTTGTGTGCTTGACATGAGAGTCCGCTTAAAATGCCTTATTTAAAAGAACTTTCTTTTCGCTTTGTTAAAAAATACCGGGAGACAAAAACTCTGTTTACTTAATTCATTTTATATTAGCTTATTTTGAAATGTTTAACTGGTTTTATTTAATCAAAGAGGAAAACAGCCATAGTATCTTTTAACAGCAGCTGATTTTTCCTTAAAATTCCCCAATCAAAGAGAAAGGAATAGAAATCCGTTCATAGGGAGATTGCCACTGTTTTTTAAATTATAATTCAATCTTTCAAAATCTTTTTAAAGCCGATCAAATTAGCGTGATTTTAGAAACTGCGGTGTCTGAACGAGGGTTGGCGAGCGTAGCTCGTAGGGGGCCTAGCCCCCTAGTATGTAAAAAATATCTCTCGAAATGCTGCAAATTTGAATTTAAAATAGAAGTAAAACCTCAAATAATGAGTCAAATTAAAAAACTAAATGCAGTCTGCACACCGGGAAATTCTGACGCATAAAATGATCTGAAAATGATTAAATTCCTATTTACAGTTTTTGCTCCTATAAAACTTTTTTAATGGAACGATTTTGTCCAACTTTGGCATTAAATATCTCTTAAAATAATTCTTCGATTTGAAAACTGTCTGCATCAGCGTGTTTATCAAACTCTATAATACTACCGATTTTCATGTTTTTGTATGCAACAGTTTTTTTAATATTGACGAAGAAAGGCAATGCTTAAGCATTCAAGTTGGATGCCGATCTGCCGGGAATATCTACGCAGATTTTCATTGGTCCATTTCCAAATCAGAACTTCTTTTTATATATAGAAGGATTGTTATTCATGAATAGCAATTCACATATCCAACTTCTCAAATAATTTCATATAAAGTATCAATGGCAATAATACAATGATAGGATTTTGTTTAAGGGGAATTTCGAAGGACTTTGAAGATTTTTGTTTTCTCATGTACATTTACTTATTATATTCTCCTATTATTATACGTAATATTTAGAAAAAAACATGATTTTGACAAGAAAATAAAATATTTTGTGGTTAATAATCGAGAATTTAAATTTTAAAAAAATTAAAGAATTTTAAAGTTTGCTGTTTTTTCATACATTACCGTGTTTAAAACACTAAAACTTCTACAAATATTTGTCAAAATACTCCATTACTTTTTTATATCTTCAATATACAGTAAACTCTCGACTATCCGGCCTAATGTTGCGGAAGGGTAAGTCGGATAATAAAAAAGCCGGATAGACCGGAGTTCTACAAATATTTACTAACTTCATGTCCTCCCTCCGCCATGATATTAAAAACACATGCTACACATATGATAAATTATATGTATACAGTAGATACAGTTTCAAAAGAAGCAAAATATTAACATAAAACGTAATCCTAATTCGTAAAAGATGAGTAAATCCTTTTTTACTGTTTATTAATAAATGATTGCACAAATACGAAAAGTTATGCTTGAGAGTCAAAACTTACAGTTTTTAGATTTTGAAAAAGTCCTTAACAGAGTTGCTTCTCCCTGTTAGCCCTCTTCCATGACGCAATGTCCCCCCTCCCCCCCCCCCCCAATCATGCAAGTAGATGATATCAGGTGGCATCGATTCCTGCTGATTAATGTACTGCAGTGCTGCTTCAATCGTCTTAAACCCTTGCGAATGTGGGATGAGATTTTTCCTGCAGTCCTTTTAATCTTTTTCTTCTGATATTTCTCGCTCTGTAAACACTTCTACAATAACGTTTTCAACTAATTTATTAATTTCTTCGTTTGCCATTCATTTTGTATTGTCTTCTGCACTGACATCGTCAGAGCCCGGTATATTTTTCAGCAACGGAAGAAGCTTATCATTGTCATCCCCTATTAGCAGTTTCCCACACGGCTTTATGTTTACTTTTTGGTTTAAAAAGATAATCCAAGCCCTTGAAATTACTGTTTGGAATTTCTTCCCATACTTTTGGGACCTACCTGGACGGTCACCTGCCAGTCTTGGTCGCTTGCAACATTCATCATTTTTTTAATAGGCCGGATAGTACGGAGGGCCGGATAGTCGGGAGTTTACTGTAGTTATATATCTTAATAAAATTAGGGCTGGATATTACAGTACAATAATATATATATATATATAAATCAAAACGTTGAAGAAATAATGTTTTTTGCTGCGCTTCTGCCTACGTTTGTATACATTATTTTTCTCATAAATTAATTAATTATTTATAAAACGAATCCCTAATTTTATTAAGTATATAGAAAAAAAATAATGTAGTGTTTTGACAAATATTTGTGGAAGTTTTAGTGTTTTAAACACAGTAATGCGTCAAAAAACAGTAAACATTAAAATTTTAAAAATTAAAAAAATAATAATATATTCTCTATTTTTACCCACAAGATGATTTTTTCTTGTCAAAATCAATTTTTATAAGTATTACCTATAATAATGTGTGTACGCAATAAGTAAATGTACATCAGCAGAAAAAAAAAATGTTCAAATTTCTTCATTAGATACAGAATCCCCTTAATATCGATCAGCTTTGGCCATGTTTCTATAGAGAGTATGCCTTCTGGAAGGAGTTTTCAAAAAGAAGTGACATGAATAACCGTTCACGTATAATTAAAATTCTGAAAACATAGCGCATTCACCGTACCCAGACTATATCGATCCTGCGAACATCTCTTCAAGTTCATAATTTTTTATGGTCAGCATGCTAACATTTGGCCACGATATAAAAACATGGGCCCATAAATTAGCTAGCTCCTTTTAAAATTCAATATCAATCCAAGTAACTAACGTATGAGTGAGAGGTTTCAACCGGAATGCTTCATGTAATATTTTTTTTTTTTTTTATATCAGCAGAAAAAAAAGATATGTTGTTGCTGGATGTAGTTATATCCAAAAAAAAAAAAAAAAAACAAGAAAAGAATATGTCGCACAAACAAAGCAATTATAGATTTTTATTTTGTCACAAATCGTTAAATAACCTTTACATTTTGCAATTTAAAACCATAAATATCAACATTTGAAAATTTTAAATATTTTTTTCTGTTTTCTTAGGTGTACCACCAACTATTGGCAGAATTTAGAATGAAATTTCTTCTGAATA
Source organism: Maratus speciosus (assembly GCA_963932465.1). Lineage (NCBI taxonomy): Eukaryota > Metazoa > Arthropoda > Arachnida > Araneae > Salticidae > Maratus > Maratus speciosus. The sequence goes on from OZ010788.1 coordinate 438,479,068, forward strand.
AAAACTTTTTTTCCCGGGAAGCATTTCAATAGAACATCAATTATTCAACTTTGTATTCTATTATAAAATGTGCTAGTTAATTTATATCCACTCTGTATTTATTGGCAGCATTTGAATTTTCTAGAAATGAGGGAGTTGAGCAATAGAGAAAGAAAATCTTAAGGGAATTTTCAACTATTATTCTGAGCAATGATTTTTGAACATGAGATTCAAACGCAGCAGAGATTCTGATTATAGAGAAAGGTTAAGATAATAAACATGAAAATGTTTTTTAAAATTGTAATAAACTCGGGGGAAAAATAAGTACAATATTTATTTAAATTGGCAAAAAATTAAATAGAAGCATTAGACAATTACGAGGATAGATTAATAAAAAAAAGGCTACAAGAGTTATAAAAAATTGTTTATTAACAATAGACAGGAAATAGAAAATGGAATTAAGAAGAATATTTGCGGATCACTTTTCTACATAATCAACAAATATATTTAGGCATTTTTCTGAACGGAGGACAAACTTATTTAACCCGTCTTGGTAGAAATTACTTCCTTGCCCATTGAGCTAGTTCTCCGCAGCTGTTTTTACATCTCTGTCTGAAGATAACCTTATTTCAGATAAGTGTTTCTTTCAATTTCGGAAAAGGAAATTAGTCACTGGATGCCAAATCTAGGGTCTTTTGGGGTGGATCCTGACTTCCCACCTAAACTTTAGCAAAAAATTTTGAATTTGGCGAGAAGTTAGGGGCTGGCATTGTTATGTAGGAGGATGACACCCTCATTCAATATGCCAGGGCATTTGTGTTGGATTACTCCAAGTAACCTTGTCAAAGTAGAACAAGCGAGGCCACTTTTCTAAACGTCTTGACATTTCAATCGCTATTACATCTCTGCAAACTTGCACTATGTACCCGCACAGCCATTATAAGATAATTAGCGCCAACTGTCTCCACTCTGGGGGAAAATATTCGCTCTACAATAATTACTATTCAAATGCTACTACTTGTAACCTGTCTTTTAGGTCCACATTCGTACATTGGTAAAAAATTAAATAAAAGCGGTTAACAAACTGTCCAGTCATAAATTTCTTTTGTAGTAACAGTGGCGTTCGATTCATAAAAGCAACATACTCGTTGCTTGTTCGTACCTGCCAACTTGACGTTTTATTTACAGGGTGACAAGAAATAACTGTCCAAAAATCTACCAAAAACAAACCAAAAATCTGTAACTACCACTAAAGTTATAAACTTATTGTCATAGAATTGATTCTAGAAATCTACTAAACAGGTATAAGTAAGTTAGTTTTGATAACCATTATGGTTAACAAACGACCTGCCATAATTGAATTACATAAAAAAGGAATGAAACAATGTGAAATTGTTCAACGATTGAAAGGGCCTAAACAGACGGTTTCATACACAATCAAAAGGTTTAAAGATCTCGGACATGTTGGTGACAGGCTAGGAAGAGGAATAAAACGCACAGTTAACACATCAAGAAACCGGGCAGTTATCAAAAAGCGAGTTCAACGAAATCCTGGGATTTCAATAAGAAAGGTTGCTGGAGAGATGAAGATCAACAGAGAAACCGCACGTTTGATGGCAAGAGTAGAGCTTGCTCTTCACCCTTACAAAATGAAAGAGGCTCAAAAGCTAACAGCAGAGGACAAACGCACAGGACTTCAAAGGTGTAAAGAACTGTTAAAGCGGGCCGCAGGTGATCGATGGCAAACATTTGTCTTCACAGATGAGAAACTGTTTTCGATTGAACAAGCTCACAATAGCCATAATGATAGAGTTTGGTCAGCAGAAGCACCTGGACCTTCTTTCATTGTTGAACGGCGTCAACGACCCCAATTTGTAATGGTTTGGGGTGGGATATGTGCTAGTGGGAAAACACCACTTGTTTTTGTTGATCAAAGGATAAAGATTAATCAACAAACATATCTTTTATAACGCCGCTCTCTTATTATTACTAATTACTCTTAACTAAGGAAGAATGCATAGTTATAATATTACTTATAGTTTATTATATACATTATTTACAGCAGCTGCTAAACGCAGCTCTCAGAACAAAACACATCTTATAACTGCGCAGAAATATTCTTGGCTACGTGCAAAGCCTTACAATTCCAGACTGTCCGTGTATGGTGCTGCCATCTATTAATACACATCTCAACTATTATTGAGATATGACACCCCTCCCCTCATAGTTCAAACGAACTACAGGCAATCTTGTTCTATGACTTCTTCGAACTGGAGCACTTTTCTTACAGTCCTCGTCATTGTTTTTAGTCGAATTGTCTTTTACACTTTTATCTGTCGTAACATCATTTTTATTACTTACAACTGTACCTGCCACAATATCACGCGAAGGCTGAGATTGGCTTGGTTCTATAGTATCATCATTATTAAGCTATTCTTTTATTTTTCCATTAATTCCCGAAAAACGGTTTTGGTTAACCCTTTCATACCTATCATAATTACTGCAATTTTTCCACTATGTCCCATATTTTCAACTTTGTCTGACATTAGTTTATCATTTCGATTTATCTCTACAACTCTTTCTGATATTTCATGACTTATATCTTTATTACGTCTCAACTGATCAACGTGACGTTTACACATTACTCCATCACATCTATTTACTAAAACCCATCTACTCCCCAATAATTTCATAATTTTTCCTTTTACCCATTTCTCCCCTTTTCCAAAATTTTTAACAAAAACTAAATCATGAAACTTATATTTGTGCAGGGGTTGCTGTATTTTAGGTTTTGATGGTAATACCAAGTGAAGGGCTGTTCGAACTGGCCTTCCAAACATTAATTCAGCAGGAGTTTTACCAGTCACCGAATGAGGAGTGGAATGACTAACAAAAATCGTGAAATTGACAATGTTATGTCACTTTTATCTAGCTTTTTAAGGCAATTTTTCACAGTTTGCACATATCTTTCCGCTTGTCCGTCCCACACAATATATGTATGTCCCCACAATAGACGATTTTCTAGACAGGAAATTTCCTCCCTTCTACGAAAATATGGTTGATATTCTTCTTGTTTAACCTTTTTCGGCCACCCATGTAATACCCACTCTAAAATTTGTTTAGTTACGGTAATTTCAGTTGTCCACTTTGCAATAGTTTTAGAAGTAACAGGCCAATTATCATTATTTGAAACAAACAACATTTCCGCAGGATTACTCACTATGTTTACAGTTTCTGGGAGAGGTAATCTACTTAATGCGTCAGCATTTTTATTTTTTTACCTTCGGGATACTCAATTGTATAATCATACCCAGCTAACATTAACGACCATCTCAGCATTCTAGGTGATAATGTATCAGGTACCTTTTTAACAGGATCAAATAATCTAATTAAAGGTTTATGATCTGTTATAATTTTAAATTTTTTCCAGCTAAATATTGGTGGAATTTAGTGACACCAAACATTACAGATAAAGCTTCTTTATCAATCATGGCATAATTTCTTTCAGTTTTATTTAAAGTTCTCGAAGCATAAGCAATAGGTTTCTCTTTACCCTCAACAATGTGACTTAAAACTGACCCTATACCATATTCAGAAGCATCACAGTTTAAAACTATATCTTTGTTTACATCATATAATTCTAAAACAGGAGATGTAGTTAATAATTGTTTCACTTTTTGAAACGCCTTTTCATGCTTTTCTGACCATGTCCACTTTACATTATTATCTAATAATCTATGTAAAGGTTCTAAAACATCTGAAATATTAGGCAGGAAGTTTCTATAATAAGAAATTAAGCCTAAAAATGAACGCAATTGTGACACATTATTTGGAATTCAAATTATTTGGAGCATTCAAAATAGCATTAACTTTTTCTGGAATAGGTCTAATTCCTTGCTGAGATATTTTATGACCTAAATAAGAAACTTCTGAAACCATAAATTTTAATTTTTCCTTATTTAATCTGATACCATGCTCAGAAAAGCATTTCAGAACATTTTCAGCTCTTTCAGAATGTTCTGATTCATTACTAGCACTAATAATAACATCATCTAAAAATACACCAACATATTCAATTTTTTTAAAAATATGTTCAATTTTTCTTTGGAACATTCCAGGAGCACATTTTACCCCAAATGCTAATCGTAACACATTAAACAAACTTTTATGAGTATTTATAGTCAAAATCTTACTACTTTCATTATCTACAGGTTGTTGTAAATATGCATCTTTTAAATCAAAAACAGTAAAAAATTTACCACCTGATAATTTAGAAAATAATTCTTCCATTCTAGGAAGAGGATATTTATCATTTTCAGTATTATATTGTTATTATTATTAATTATTAACTGTTGCTCTATAATCACCACATATTCTAACAGAACCATTAGGCTTAGGAACAATTACTATAGGACTAGCCCATTCTGAATGATCAACAGGTTTTAATATACCCTCATTAGTTAATCGTTCCAATTCAACATCAGTAGCTTTTCTTAAAGCAAAAGGAACAGGTCGAGACTTAAGAAAAACTAGTTTTGCATCTTTTTTTCAATTTTATTGACGCCGGAAGACCATTGATTGTTCCGATCCCGTCAGCAAAAACATTAGGAAAATTTCTAATTAAATCATCTTTCGAAATGCTTGTAATCAAATTTATATTAGGCCAAAATAATTTTGATGCTTTTAACCAAGTTTTTCAGATTAGACTCGGACCCTCCTCTTTAATTACTAATATTCTTAAATCAGGTATAGAATATTCATCCACAACAGCATTTAATTTTAATTCCCCCAAAACAGTTAAGGAATCTTTAGTATAAGTTTGCAACTTAATATTAGATTTAATTAAAGGCAGCTTACCTGAGAACAATTTATGAGCAACACTTTTACTTACAATAGTATGAGCCGCACTACTATCGATTTCAAATTGTATTTTTACACCATTTGTTTTAACAGATTTAATCCATGACACCTTATTGGAGTTGTTGTCCATAAAATTTAAACATATTCTTCCTGAACAGTTTTAATTTTTCTGTTCTTAAAAGGTTTCTCACTTTTCATTCCGAAGTTTCTGTTACGACAACAAATTTTTAAATGCCCCAATCGATGGCAGAAATGGCATTCTGCAGATTTAAAAGGACATAACTTGGGGTTATGATTTTTAGAACATCTATAACACGGTTTCTCAGGCGCGAATTTATCTTCTTTAGGCTTAGGTGCATGAGTATACTTCTCTACTTTCGATTTCTCTCCTTTCGGAACACGCACTTGATTGACAGTTGTGTAGGGATTTCACTCCAGCCTCAGCTATCTCAAATGACTCAGCTATTTCCATCGCTGTTTGGGACGTTAAGTCTCTAGAATCCAGTAATTTTTGCTGTATTTTCTCATCCTGGATGCCAAACACCAACTGATCACGCAGGCGGTCATTAAGCGTATTCCCGAAGTTACAATATTCGGATAAACGACGTAAATCTCTTATAAAATCGGCTATATTCTCACCTTGCTTCCTCAGTCGTTTCTGGAACTTAAATCATTCCACAATTTCACTAGCGCGTGGTGAAAAATGATCTTTAGCTTTCTTTAAAAGATCTTCGTAACTGATTTCTTTCAGCGAATTTGGAACAATAACATCACGTAAAATAGCAAAAGTTGTTGTTCCAACCGAACTTAATAAAATATTTTTCTTCATTTCATCATTCTTGATGCCGTTAGCTGAGAAATAAAAATCAATTTTCTCGACGTAAATAGTTCAAGGAACATTTGCATTATATTCTTCCAAGCGTCCCAGAGTAATTATTTCTTTCTCGGCCATTTTCCGTGCCACTTTTTCTTTTTCTCTTTCGAAAAAGATTTTTTTTTTTTCACACGAAAAATTTTCACTGCTTTTTAGTTTGGGTTAAATCCCATTTTCGTCGCCACTTTTATAACGACGCTCTCTTATTATTACTAATTACTCTTAACTAAGGAAGAATGCATAGCTATAATATTACTTATAGTTTATTATATACATTATTTACAGCAGCTGCTAAACGCAGCTCTCAGAACAAAACACATCTTATAACTGCGCAGAAATATTCTCGGCTAGGTGCAAAGCCTTACAATTCCAGACTGTCCGTGTATTGTGCTGCCATCTATTAATACAGATCTCAACTATTATTGAGATATGACAATATCGCAAACTCATTTTGGAAGATGTTGTCTTTCTTTGGTCACAAAAGTTCTTTGGAAACAAAAGATGGACCTTCCAACAGGATTCCGCACCTGCACGCAGAGCTAAAGGCACTCAAGATTGGTGCAAGACACATTTTCCTGACTTCATTGGAGCTCAAGAATGGCCACCGTATTCCCCAGATTTGAACCCAATGGATTATTCTGTTTAGTCCATCTTGGAGACAAAGGTGTGTGCTAAACCTCATAAAACTTTGGCATCGCTAAAGAAATCCTTATCCAAGGAATGGGATAAAATATCAGTAAGTGAGTTGGGGCCCATAGCCGAAAATTTTGTGACACGTTTAAAGCTTTGTATTAAGGCTAAAGGTTTTTTCTTTGAAAATTTGTAAATATATTAGACGAAAAAATGTATTCATATTTATTTTGAAGTTTGGTCGTAATATTTTCATTAGCATTAAAATTATAATATATTATGTGTGTCCAAGTTATTTCTTGTCACCCTCTATTTATTTATTTACATATGAAAACAAACAAACCACATGTTTTATTTAATAAAATAACTTATTAAATAATCACATAGAAACAAGAAAATTTACTTTAAATATTGTTTATGGTTCAAATTATATTTTTATGACTTGAAAAAAAGACCCGAAGTTTGGCAGATAAGGGGAAGCAATGACTGCATTGCTTCTATGGGCCGCATATTACTGTATAGTAGTCAGTCTTATTTTTAGTTTCAAAGGGTCACACTTTTGAAAAGCATTTTCTTTATGTGGCTTTATAACGTTATGAAGTTTAACTTTATGAAGATACATTTAACAGGACTAAAGTGCATGCATAATTACTCGATTGTGAAAATATACATTTAAAATATAATTTTCGCTTTTTCTTTTTATAATGTTGCATTTTAGTAGACACTATGCGATGACAGTCATTATTATGCATAATTATAATTTGAAATTTTATTTTATGATGTTAAAAATGTAATATTTCCTCTTTAATTTTAAAGCCCATATAATGAAATAGCGATTTAGAGTTTACATTAAATTGCTGTAAATTTCCAGCGCAAATGTTTTACATAATTATATTCTTATAAACAGATATCAACGGGATCAGCAGTATAAAAAGAAAATAACAACATTTTATGCATTTTACAAGTGAGATAATTTAAAATTTTATCTATTTTAACTTTTGAGAATACGTTTAAAATTGAATTTCTTGTACACTTCAAATTAAATTTAAGCATTAACGTCTAAAATTATTTCGAAGATTGTATTTCAATTGTATAGCATTTAATTTTTAATCCTTTAAAGGGCAGTGGTATATTATTTGTGCCAATTAATTTTAATTTAAACTTCTATTAGAATTTCTGAATAAAAATTTTCTTTTATAATAAACAAGAAAAAATGTATCAAACTTGAATTTAACAATTTTCTGCTCCAAAATTCTGGTGAGATTTCAACAATACAAGACATAATTACTAGCAACCTGAAAGAGTTAAAAATTAAAATATCGAGAATGATAATATATTATAATTTTTATAATAACTAAATTTTATTCAATAGTTCAATTTTTTTAAATTTATTTTTCGTTATACATTGTCAGAAAAACTCGTCTGTATACACTAAATTATTCCTCATTTTTTAACAAATAATTTCCGTACTCCTAGAAAAAAGGTTTCACCGTTAATTCTTTCCGAAAGTCTGAAAAGGAGGGAGAAATTCCGTTCATTCCTAGCACGCATGCGTATTCGCTCTATTAATATTAAAATTAGAATTCATTTTTAAAACGAAAAACCAAATATTCTATAAATTAAGAATTTTAATCTAATTTAAAGAAAAATAATAAATAAAAAATATAAACCAACAACAAAGAAAAGAAGCGTTTTCGAATTTAAAAATAAATAACAAATTTTTTCTCATTAATTTAAAATTATTCACAATTTATTTTTTAAAGTTATAAAAAAAATAGTAGCATTTAAAATATATTTCAAACTATCACATTCAAAATAGATATTTAAATTAAAATGTTAAATCGATTTTATTCAAACATTTTCTTGCATAAATATAAAATATTTATATTTTACACATAAAAATTTTTATAATTCATATTTTTATGCTATTTTAATACTAAAGTGTTAAAGCACCAGCCACAATCACTTTAAAGACGAAATCTTTCCGAAATTAACTTCAAAATTTAAAGCTTTTTAAAGAAATTAACAAAGCCATTACCATCTGAGGCAAACATATTTACTTCAAATTGGTTCACTATTGTACAACTGTAGACAAATGGTTAGAGTGCTGGAATCGTAACAATAAGGTAGCTAGTTCGATCCCAATTTTCTTCAATTGACGCATATTTTACCTCCGGTAACGGAGAAAAAGAAACGGATATTCGTCCAATAACGGAAAAATCCTGGTGGCACTGCTACAAGGAAATTTTCGTGAATTGAAGAATGTAGTATTTCTCAGAGTATATGACATATAGTTTAAGCTACAAAAAAGAATATATTTTTCAGCATATCGCAAATCTCGAATTTACGCCTTTATTATTTATCTCGTTTATTAAAAGTGCTTATTCGTCCAATAACGGAAAAATCCTGGTGGAACTGCTACAAGGAAATTTTCGTGAATTGAAGAATGTAGTATTTCTCAGAGTATATGTCATATAGTTTAAGCTAGAAAAAAGAATATATTTTTCAGCATATCACAAATCTCGAGTTTACGCCTTTATTATTTATCTCGTTTATTAAAAATGCGTGTTACATTTCCTTAAAATAGCCGCAAAGGAATTTTACCCTTAAAAATATAAATATATATAGAAAATACTATTATGCATGAATATATTTTTATCTTGAAATTTAATATATCATTAATATAGCAAGATATTTAAAGGGGAAATTAAAGAAGAACTTTTGTACAGAGTAAATTGGATCCAAAGATCATAAAGAGTTTAGATTAAATTACCATAGACTGAGATACCTTAGTTCAAAATTCAAAATTATCAAGAATTTTCTCTGATTAAGACAAGCTAATATAAATGTTTTACTAACTGAAAAATTATTATATAACGGGTACCCCAAAAAAGACTGACTGATTTTAAAATTCAATAACTTTCAAACGGTGACAGAAAAAAAAATCTTGAAGGAGGGTTATATATGATGCCACGAGTTGTTTTTTTTACTGCGATTCTCGATTTTAGTTTGATTACAAACAATAGATGGCGCTGCGATCAGTAGGCGTTCTGTTGAGACCGAAACTGACGTCACTCAGTACTGATCCGAAGGAAGGAGATTAAGGTTATGGAGTAAGTCTCATTCAGTAATACAATCTTGCTCTTAGTTCCCGATACTGAACTCAGTCGATATGATTTAGATTTTGTTGGCGTCAGAGCAACAATAGAGACAAATATTTTTTCTAATGGAAACATCTTCAAAATCGAAATGCGTAACAACAATGTTCAAATTACTATATTTTATAAACTTTTTACATTCCAAGAAAGTTAAGATTTTTTAAAAACCTGCTATCTTTATATCAAACAAATTTATCCTTTTTAAAACTTTAACATAGTTGAAAAGTGTTTATGCCCTCAGTTTGTCTGATCGTGTGTATGACCACCTTGCCATGCTCTAACTCGCGTAAATATATTGGGATTGCCATGCAATTGATATGCTTTATTGAGGTTTACTAGGCACGTTGCAATATTCATCGTTCATTTCCAGGCACACACAAAATAATTCGGTTACAATACTTTCCATTAACAATATTTGCTGAAAGTGAGTTTTCAAATACGGGACTTTTTTAAAGCTTAACTTATTTTTTGCCTATTACTTAGTGAGTATGTATTCTATAATAGATCATATACATGGTAGAACAAAATGCTTTTGTTTTTATCACGCTTTGATTGAAGCAGTGGTACTCCAACGCTATAAATAATCTTTGTTCTATTGTATAACACACTTCCATGATTTTTTTTTCAACATGCGTAAAACTCTATTGACGAACTTCTTTAAAGATCTAAAATTTCTTAGAATTTAACAAAAGTTATGAGATTTTTAACAACATGGACAACTGCAAATTACTAAATCTCTTCACCTGGTTTTAAAATACGATGGATAAAATATTCTTTAAATCAGACAGTAAAATGTAAGTTAATCCTGAAAAAATAAGCTTATTCATAAATGTAAAACCGTGCAAAACATGAATACTGCTTACTAAATTCATGCCCGATTCCAAACGCTGTTGGTATATCTAAGAATTCATTATTTCCATGCCAACATTTCATTAAAATCATATCAACTGAGTTCAGAATCGGACCTTAAGAGCAACATTATATTGGCGAATGAGACTCCCTCCATAGCCTTCATCTCCTTTCTTTGCATCAATGCTGACTGACGTTAGTTTCGACTTCGACTGAGCGCGAATTGCTCTCAGCGCCAACTATTGTATGTAATTGAAATTAAAATCGAGAATCGCAGTAAAAATCTCCTGACAGCATACATAACACTCCTGCAAGAATTATTTTAATATCTGTCACCGTTTGCAAGTTAATGAGTTTTAAAATCAGACAGTCTTTTTTGGGACACCCGGTATATATACAAATAGAAATACAGGAAATATACACATATAAATAAATTAAAAGAAAAATACACATGTATGTACACACACACACATATATATACATATATATACTCAGAAAGAGAGAGAGAGGGGGTATATATATAGAGATATATAAAGATTGCTTCTAAATTGATGACTCACTGAGCAAAATTTCAGCTTATAAATAATTTCTAATAAGACTTCCCTAATAATGAAGTACTTTTTCCTGACATATTTCTAAACTAAAAATCATTTTTTTCTCATTATTACCATGGTAGCAAAAATAAGTCACTCTTTACTAGGCCATAAATAGGTTACTGATGACATGATTATTATTTAAGGATGGGTACCATTCATAAAATGATAAAATCTCACCCGTAATTCACTAAACATATCTCACTGATATCGATATAATTTTTTTACTTTTCGTGAGTTCTACCAAGACATGTTGGGATAGTAATAATTGTTATGAAATATGAAGGAATTCGAAGGAATTGAGTTCGTCAGAGACCTTTCCTTAAACAGACGCAAAATACAGTGTCCATAGAACAATGTCCCAGTTTCTATGGTATATTATAACAATTAATTTAGACTATTTACAACAAATAATACATCAAATTAGAGGTAAATTAACCTAGTTTTTCTTACAAATGTTCAATATGTGCGCCTTTAGTTATTCAACTCACATCCAACCTAAAGTCCAATTCTTCCTAGACTCCGGTTAACAAGTACGGAATAATGGAAGCAATAGCCTCTTGAATTTTGTGTCTCAACTCTGGCATATCATTGGGTAGCAGCGGAACGTGGACTTGATCTTTTATAGAGACCCAAAGTAAAAAATCGCATGGCCCTAAGGACTTTTAAATCTTCAGTCCAGCAATAACGATTTACACTCAAGAGTCGCCATTTTGGGTATGTGGCACTGCAAGCGAATAAATAAGAAAGTGTACTCGGGCATGCGCTTATCTAAAACTGTTTGAGTGACTCTTTATTTGTAACCTTGAACCAAAACTCTATAACGCTTACAGTTGATACTATTAAAATTTATATCTGGGACATAATTTTTTGGCTACTTTGTATAACGAAATACGTTTTATCGATGAGTTATTGAACGCTGCAGTTAACAGCCCAAGTACATTTCAAATAGTTGATGCTACTAGATACATTAGAGATGAAAAATATGTTCAAGTCTCGCTCGTTTCCCAAGTTATAGTACCACTATTTAAGATTATACACTATTTTGAGATCAAATAAAGCGCAGATTAGTATTCGGAATTAATGATATTCAAAATTTGGAACCGTGCGAGTCCGTTATCAATCTAATAATTTAAGTTTGAATGTTTGTTTTTTAGGCTTGGAATTTTACTTTATTTATTTCCGCAATAAATTATTAACATTATTGATAAAGTTTATAAGATAAATAAATAAAAAACTGTTTTCTCTACATTTTTAAAATTTTAATATTTTATTGAAATAAGATATTTGAGAATTTGAACATTTTATAGATTTTTGAAAACAAAATACAGGGTGAAACTCTTTTTTTTTTTTTTTTTTTTTTTTTTTTTTTGACAAACGTAGGCAGTGTAAATTCCACAAGTGTCAAAAATTAGGTATTAAATGAAATTTTGTTCATAAAATGTTCCGCTGATCAACTCACAAAAAGTACACTTTTTAAATATTTATACGGTTCTTGGGAACTAAATTTTAAAAGTAGAAGATTTTTTTCCATCCTTTGGCAAGTACAATTGCAAAAATTCAATTTTTCTGAAAACATTATAATAATATAACTACATAAAATAGTCTATGTTAACATTAATGATAAATTTCGTAATGAATAATTCGAAGAAATAATTCTTTTAAAAATACTTATTCTATTATGTAAATCAACATTTACGTAATTAAAATGTCTTTTTACCCGACTGAAAAGAAGGTTTATGTGTTTCACGCGTATCTGGGTATGTGGATTTTTTATGCCCTCGAAGCATCCCAACGGCTGGATGGATTTTAATAAATGAGGTTTCTATCGATTCGTCTTAACCGTCCAATGGTTATAGGTTAGGTTTTGTTCTTATAAATTCAAAATGGCGGCCGTAAAATACAAAATGACGGTAGAGACGAAAAAGAAATTTACGCACCCTATCGAGTGACATATCATTAGATAGGTCTTTCAAAATGAGGACGATGTTTCATTGACCATTGTCAGAAGCTCCGTTTAAATATTACACAACCTGGAAGTTATGTAGATAGAATCTCTAGCTTTACTACAACTCTAACCATCATGAACATCATCGAAACAGTGTTTATAGATAGGAACTAGCAATTAAACGCAACTTAAAAGCCATCAATACAAGTAAAAAAAAAAAAAATAGGTATGTAATATAAAAAAAAATAGTTTCACATTTATGATAAATATTTAATTAGTTCGCTTTTTACGCAGTCGGGTTTTGATTTTTTAAATTAATTTTTTATTTATTGTATTTGATTAACCATAAATATAGTAAAAATATCTAAAGAGATAATTCAGGCGTAAAGATTGGTAGGTATTTTTCATTCATTAAATAGAAAAATAATAAGAAATTTGTAATCTCGTGGAATTATATCAAAATGTATTTAAGAATTTGTTTCTAAAAACTATTAAAAATTTAATAACTTATATCGGAAAAAAAGTTTAATGATTTTTTTAATTATGATTCTAATTTATTGATGATCAAAACGTAAGTACACGTTTCATAAAATTTGCAAAAAAAAAAAAATCAAGATTGACAAACGTTTTTTTTTTAAACTGTAAGAATGTAGCAAGATTTTTTCTTTTTGCATAATTTTTTGTCCGCTAAAAAACGGAACCGTTTCTTTTAATCCTTATATCAATTTTTATTTTTTTTTTTTTAAAGTAATATCTTATAAGTATTTAAAGTAAGTATTTTTTGTTTTATTTAAAATGGGGTCTATTTAGGGAATATTAATAACCAGTTATTGAATAATACTCTAATTAGTTCAAGTAAGGAAAAGAAAAGATTTTTTTCGTAATCGTTAAATTTTTTTAATATTCTTTTTTATTTCTTATGTTCTTTCTCAAAGATCTTTCCACTTATTTGAAAAATCAAATATTTATAAGGAAAATATGTACATGTCGCGAAACTGCATGTTCTAATTCTGAAAATTCTTACAGTTCTTACGCCTTTAACTTTTGCACGCCGACAGTTAGAGGGATAAAAGAAGAGTTCCAGTTGTAGTAAACTGACTAATCGCTTTTCGATGAGACTACATACTGCGCTCTTTAGTGGTAAAATTGGGAGTTTACCTGCAGCTATCGAAAACTATACGCCATACTGGAAAATGGCCAATTATAAAGCTGTAGAGTAGAATCAATTTAGTCCAAAATACAATTTGCGCACATAAAATGCTAAGGGGAAAAACTTAGTTGTTTCACTTCATAAGCTACGAAATGTGCAGCGTGGAATAAAACACAAATACAGCTACATTAAACATTACATTGAACACTGACAATAAAGGTATATAATGTAACTAATCTAGAGGTACGTCAGTACCTCCGCCAAGTAGAGAAAGCACAGCCATAGATTTCTTTTCAGGGAGCAATTCAGGGATCTTTCGACTCCACCTTATCTTTGCTCTGGAGTTTACCAGAAACCTGCAACTTTGTTTGTCTAGAGTACTTTACAAATGGATTCAAATGCTCAAATTTCGGGTTTCTACCTTTTAAAGTTCAGAAGATATATGAACTCAAAAGTTTGGATTTTTTTACACTGACCCACTCGCTCACCAATCATCAAAAATCTGACGTAGATCGAACAGCCCAATCAACTTGAAGTTTTGCATAATGTCAGTGTTTAGGATACAAAAAAAAGACAAAATTAAAAAACCCAGAAAATTCGAATAAAAAAATCGAAAAAAACCCCCCGAAAAATAGAAAAAATTTGATTTGTAGGAGTTTTCGGATTTTTTTATTTATCCTAAACGTTTTCTTTATGCTAAATAACCTCAGATGATCATCACTTTTCTTAAAATCACTTTAAGGTACTCCCCGCCCCTCTCTATATCTTTGCTGTAGTTGCCCTGACACCTGTAACTCCTAAAGGGATAATTCGAAACGTCTTTGCAGACGGAACTAAAGCTCCGAATTTCTGGAAACTCCAAATAGTAGGTATAGGGAGTGGGCTTGTTGAAAGCCAGTGGATGAATTCAAAAAAGAACCCGAAGACAAGAAAAGGAGCACTATTTACAAAAAGAAATGAAATTCCATGAAAAACATCTCATGTAAAAAAATGTATGCAAGTCTCGTGACTCTTTAACCGTAAAAAGTTTTGAGATATGTCGAATCGAATTTAGCTCTCTTATTAACTCCGACATTTTCATTCATAAATCACTCAAAGTCTCTACACCTTTAGTTAATGATTATTTTGTGACTTTGCATTTACGCAGCACAGGGAAGTTATTACACCTTACACTCTGTTATAGGATGGGATGGGATTATTTCATTAAGGCCAAATATAAACAGCCATCATATTCTCGTGCTGCAATTGCTAAGTCACAAAAAAATCATTAACTAAAGATATAGAGACTAAGGAGTAATTTGTGAAAGAAAATATAGTTAATAAGAGGAGCTAAATTTAGCTATACGTGATCTCAGAACTGTTTACAGTTAAAGAGTAACGAGACTTGGCTACATTTCTTTTTACATGAGATGTTTTTGATTGGATTGTAATTTTCTTTTTGTAACGCATTTCGTGGTACGTGCTAGCGTTCGAAATCACAAAAATGAGTGTTTTACATATTAGTTTCTTAATAATTATGTATGCAAAGTGTCCATTCATTTTAAATTGATGAAGCTCTAAACGTTGTAATTGACTATTAAATCAAGATTAGAAAGATCACTCTCAATTTTGCTCAATATACCTACTCTAGTTTTGTGCCTATTGCTGTTGGCTTTCAAAATTTCAGGCATGAGAGTTTTACGAACGAAACGCATTACTAAATGTATTTTTACAATACAGTGGTACATCGGTTCTCAAACACAATTCGTTACAAATAAATGTTCGCGAACTGAATTGTTCAAAAACGGAATAAAAATTTACCTTAAGGTATAGTAATAATACTATTAGCTAATTCCCACCTCCAAGTCACTCATTGTATTTATTTGTTTCAAACAACTAAAATATAAAAAAACGCATAACAGTACAACAAATGCATTGCATGAGAAAAAGGATAATTTTATAGTATTTGAATAAAAGTTTAGCAGAAATACAAAATAAAAAAGCATATAGAAATATCATACGTTTATTAATGACTTGAGTTGGAGGAAAAGGATAGGGGGGGTGGGGGGTGTTCCACTCCTTTGGTTTTTAGATTATTAAAGACCACTAAGTTAACTTGCTGTTTATGAATCTCAAAATGCATGAAATTCGTTAGTACCGGAAGCACTGTATCGCACTTTATCGCACTGTATATCAATGAATCGCATGGGTACTTCTTTGCCCATAACAATGTAAGAAATAAAGCAAAATTTCTAGATTTAGTAGTCATTTTGCACGGAAATACCAAAATGTATGAATTTGTTAACTCTGTGAACGCCAAGCCTCATGAAATGCTGCCAAAAACTTCTGATGTTCAACTACCACTATTAATCGAAAGGTAATCTTCGTCTTTTTTCAAGGGCAAATTTCTACTATTAAATCAATTTATCGTTTCTTTTTGGAAATACTAGTACAAAATAAATAAATAAATAAATAAATAAGACTTGGTATCTAATTCCATAATATATGTGCGCCGTGCGTTAAAATAAAAAACTAATTCTGTCGTTTTTTCTACGTTCTTCTATTCCGTCGATTATACGACAAAACTCTCTACGAGAACCAAATTTCTTTTCGAGAACCAAATGAATTTTGATCGCGAATTTCTTGTTCGAGAACTGAATTTTCCGATAACTTGGGTATTCGAGAACCGAGTTTATACTATATATAACATTTTATGTTATAACCAATTTAAATTTTGAATCAATTAGCAATTTCTTCCGTAATTTGTTTAGTATTCAATTTTCGGAATCAGAATCATTGCTGTCCGAGATTTCTCACTTTTTACGTCTTTTCGCTCTAGATTATTAAGTAACGAAATTTAATTACATTGATTATAAACAGCTTTTCATAATCCAGTCTACAATAATTATGTATAAATAAAAAAATGATAATGGAATGGAATCTTCCATTGATCTGTTGGATTCTACACACCTGATTTTGATAGATGATCTGAATGAGCTTTTATGAAAAAATAGACTAGAATGATCTTAAATGTTATCAAAGAATGGGATATTCGTTCTAGGCTATTATAAAAAATGCTAATAAGGGAGTTCCACTTAACGTTGTATAATAAAAAAAAAATACATAGAAATAAAAATACTTTTGAGAGTTTTGAATTTTCTTTAATGTTTACAGCAACTGAAAAAAAAAACGGTAAGTTACGGAACTTTTATTATAATAAACTAATTTTCGTCAAAATATTTGTTGTATAAAAATTTTGCAGACATTTATACTTATATTTTCAGTTTAATGTATTTCTTCTTTAAAAAAAGATATTTGTAGAAATGATTTCACTAACCTGCATTGTAACATTTCATATTATTATTAAATAACCTCGTAAATATGAAGGAAATGCAATTGATATGTATACGAAAAACGATAAATTCATTACCACTTATGATCAAAAGATTAATTTATAACTGTGATAGAAATAGGACAGCTAGAGTGGATTTCTTATTGCCTAACGAACCATTTTCCATCAATATACGCAGAGTAAATCAGTTTATTGGGGGAAAGTTCGATTTTTCCTTCGTATTATGAGAGCATGCTATAGAAGAATGTAATATGATTTGTTACGTTTATTTGATTTTGATTCAATGGCCAGTATTACTTTAATATTTGTTTCTCTTTTTGAAGACAAAATATTCTATGAATGCGCAGATATACTGCATCATGTTCTCTAACGAGAAAGGTTATGTGTAATTTTTGTAAATCTTTAATATATCCAATATACATATACACTGAGTGGCCATAAAAGTTGAGGCACTCCTTATTTGAGAGAAAACCAAACCAAAAGTGACGTAGAATTACGTAACAACACAGAGTTGCTTACATATGGAACTCTCAGCTTCGTACGACGTACCTTCATGGAAGTTACTGTAAAAAGGGGTAAGACGAAAGATTTAAGCGACTTTGAATGAGGGATGATCGTCGGTGCAAGAAGAGTTGGTGCCAGCATCTCTGAAACGAGGAATCTTTGGGAATTTTCTCGCCCAACAGTATCTCGGATGTTTAGGGATTGACAGTTGAGAAAAAAAGGACATTCTGGTCGAAAAATGCTGTTGAATGAGAGAGGTATTACGCGAATAGCTCGCATAGTCCACAGCAACAGAAAGGCAACAACATGGCGAATTACAGCTGAAATGAATGCAGGTGCATCACAAAGCACTTCAGTTTCACGAGACTATAAAAAGTGTTTTTGGTATCGCAGAAAAATAGGAAAAGGCTCTTTGTTCAGGACGAACGAACGTGAAATTGGTCCTTGAGGTCAGCATAAAAGTAGCCTGGTTTTATGAATCTCGTTTTCTGTTCCATGCTGCAGATGGTAGGAGTAGAATATGGCGCAAACAATACAAATTAATAAACCCCTCCTGCCAAATGACAACTCTTCAGGTTGGAGGTGGTGGAATTATGGTATGATGAATATTTTCCTGCAGTGCTCTTAGTCCCTTGATATCTGTAGACACAACTCTGAACAGCACAGCGCACCTCAACATCGTTGATGATCACGTGTATTAGCTTCTGGCTTTAATGTTCCTTTATGGAGATGGTTCCTTTCAGCGAGACAATGGACCTTGCCATCGTGCTCGGTCAGTCGTAAATTGGTTTGAGGAACACCAATCAGAGTTTAACATACATCCAGGGACAGCTCAGCCCCCTAACCGCAATCCTATTGAGAATTCCTGGGACGAAGTCAAAAAAGTACTTCAAAGCTTGGAAATTCCACCATCCAATCTGACCCAACTTATAGCTGCCATTATGTCAGCATCGGCCAACGTTCGTCAGCGACAGTTTCAGCAACTTCGTTGAGTACGTGCTAAGAAGAATATCGGCTGTGATCAGAGCTAAAGGTAGTCCAACTCGTTAATAGAGGGTGTGTCTCATTTTTTGGACACTCAGTGTACATAATTTGGAATTTTTTGTAGACATTTTCTCACGCCTATTTTTAGCAATTTGAAATTTTAATTTCTAAACTTTATTCAACTTGGCTAAGCTGAATAAAATAAATTGCTGAATAAAATTCAGAAAATTAAAATTTCAAATTATTAAAAATTGGATTTTTAAATTTGCTACAAAAATTTCCAAATAATAAATATTTTAACCCTTTAAGATATGACCTACACAATTGTGTAGATGCTACTAAGAAAACAGATAAAACAATATTCATATTCAAGGCTGGAGTAGCACAGTTGAGGTTTATTCCAACAGAGCGAAAAATGTCCAGACCAGGGATCGAACCTGGATACTTGGCGTGCCGTGCCAATCCCTTACCTGTGAGGCTGACATAATTCACTCAAGAGTGAATTATGTCAGCCAGGTATCGGTCTGGATAGCCTAACAGGTAAGGCATTGGCACGGCACGTGCTACTCCAGCCTTGAATATGATTTAATCCAGTTGGAAAAAATATTCGTTCCCTTCATTATGACAGATAAAACAATTTCCTCTTTTTCTGTAATTTAACGCCAAGCATGCACCACACAATTGTGTGGATCCTTTTTTTATTTTTTTTTTCAATATAATATGATCCTATTAATTAGGTAAAAACCAAGACTTTTAATTTCTACCAAAACTCTTGAGGTTTTAAAGGGATAGTCAATTTCATTGAGGGTGTACTTTCTTTCATTTCGTGCTTACCCCAGGATTGGTGGATCATGAAAATATCCCATCTTATGGTGCACGTACAGCCTTGACAACAGATAAGAGAAAAAAATGCTAAGCTGGATGTGGATATCGTCCAGGTAGCTCAGTGGTACAGCGTTGGCGCGTAATATCATTGAGCCTGTTAGAATCCAGTCTTGAATATTTTTTCATTCTGTTGGTTCTCTTAGCCAAGTTGAATGAAATTCAGTGATTAAAATTTTAAATATAATACATCCGTCGAAATAATTCAAATTCAAAACCAAGTTTTAAAATTTAAAGTATAGTATTGTAATACTGAAGAATCATTCATAATATATGCATAGCTGATGATTTTTCTTTCTAGCCTTTTACTGAATTTTGCGTTCAGAGTGTACTTCTATACATTTTATGAATTAGTACCTTATGATATGCTATACATTGTTTCAAATTGTTACACATTACTAATTATTTTTTTAAATATTTTATGTAGAACTTTTAACGTATGATTAACTATTTATTTTTGAAAACAATACTTTGCAGCATTTAAATACTTCTTTGCATTCAAATCAAATGTTGGCGCAAAATATAAAGATCTTGGAATTTTTTTTTTTACGAGTCCAATAATTAACAGTTGAAGCAAGCTGGCATTGTAAAATTGTCTTTTCACGAAAAACATAATTTAACCTATTCTCTCTTACTAATTTGTTCATGCAGAATTTCTCAGAAACATAGAAGAAGTAAAAAAGAAAAAAAGGAAATCTGAATATGAAGTACCGGTGTCATGTGTATAAGGGCAATTCCATCGTAACGGACGTAACATTTTATCATCGAATTTTGTTTTCAAAACTATGTGGAAAATTTACTAATAAAGCTAGAACAAATTTTTACAATTTAAAATATTTCTTACTAAGGACTTAATACCATAATACCTGCAGATTATTTCAATCTGTCTTTGAGTCCCAAAAATTGCAATTCAAAATTCTGTAACTCACGTAACATAAAATGTAGAAACATTTTTTCTGCCTTCATTGAAGTGTAAAAATTATCAAAACTATCCCGTTAAAAAAGTGATTTGATGTTCTCAACAACACTATGTAATGACAAATTATGACAGTAACTTGTTTAATTAATTTCTGAATAATAAAAAAGAAAAAAAATGGTATTTACACGTGTAAGTGACGTAACCTTTATTGTGTAACAGACGTAACATTATGACTTTACAAAGACAATAATGGTACTTAACTTACTTTGTAAACAGTAATTTACAATGCCCTTTCATTAGGATTTTATTATAGAATATAAAAATAAAGTTTTTCAATCATATCCTTAAATTAAACATTTTATAAATTTTATTCCCCCCAAAAATGATAATTTTCTGTGTAATTGCCCATAAACATTTGCCAGTACTTTAAATATTACCATTGAACAATATATTAGTGTATAAACATAAATATGCACTGAAATAATGAACAAAATTAGAAGAAAGAAGTGATGCACGTACATACACCAGTTATCTTAGATAAAGGTTGCCTACAATTTAGTTGGGCAAAAAGAATGATTTATTGAATGGAACTGACAGGAAAAAAATAAAGTACATATTGTTGTAAGATACAAAAATAGTTTACGTTTATCATTATCACCATTATTTCGTCGTGCTTGCACTGCAGAATGAGTTTCATGAAACCAAAGACAAAATTTCGCTTTTCCAGCATCGTTGTACGTCTCCATTATCGTACTGACGAACAATAATGATTACCGCTCGTATACTCGATAGCGTCAGCTATGACACCTAACACCATCTATGATTAAACTTCGGCAATATTACTACCAGTCTCACTTTCAACTAGTTAATTTCACTTAATATTTAGTTCTTATCTTGCGAAATTGCCTAAGTAATTTGTAGACACTGAATTTCACACACATGTATTTCACTGAAAATAGAGTCAGTTGAGTAAAACATCAGCTTAAATTACTAATTCTTAACTGATATAATAACGTATTTATTTTGCGTAATTTTATGAGATTAGATAGATTGATACACTCTCGCCACAAAAACTAAACTCACTACTGTAACTAGAAGTATCCAATTTTTAATTAAATAATACATTTCGTGTACAATTTGTATGTGTTAGCAACTTTTTTCCGCATAGCCTAGAACTCTTTCGTAGTCATTGGCCAAGTTATCATGAGAGAACTGTAAGTGACCGACATTTGGAGTTTTATTATGGTACACTGTAACATAAAGGACCATCTACGTTAAATGATAAATGCCTTAAGAATGATTCTATAAGTAATACAAAAATATGTTGGATGTGAACCCTGTCAGTAATTAAAGACAGCAGCTTGGTTTTTCTAAGTAGCTGTTCTAGGGAACAAAATGAATTAATATTTTCAGTCGCTTATTTTTAATTGTTACACAGAATGATATATACAGTGGATTTGGGATAAATATTGATCAAAATACTAAGTAATAATTTTAAATCTCCAGACCGTTTAATTCATATCCCTTTACCAGTCTTCAAATCGCTTCATTAATCTCTTTTAACCTTTAAAGACACGCATTGATTGAGCCAGTGAGTTAAAAAAAACTTTTGCGAATTCAGAAACATTTACATGAATATTATTTGCGCTTCATTTCCACTATTCCTAGAGACCATTACATGTTAAAACAATGCCAAGTTCACAATTTTTTCTGCTCTCCTTATTTTTATTGGTAAGTCACCACTGGTGTCTGGAATACGTCTTTTTGTATTTGTCTAATTTGTTCTATTTTCTTTCGTAATTGAACTTTTATTATATATGTGGTGTCTATTACTTTTGTTCTAGTACTAGACATTAGACACAATTCTTCCTTATTAAAATAATAAAACTTAGTAAAAAAAAATCACCATAAAATAAAAACAAAACATAGGACGCGTTTGGAGCTAAAAATATTAACAGTTCGTCATCAGCTAAAGTAAACACGTGTCCGTAAGGGGACAAGGTTAAAATTTAATTGAAAGGTAGAGAGCGACAGATGGCGCTAGCTGAAAGGGGGACATGCAGAAGACGGAAGTGTTGCCAAAATGATAGAAGAGAAATTGATAGGGAAAAAATGGAAATAAAAGAAATAAACAAAATTAAATTAAAATAAAATAAGTAAATTAAAATATATATAAATATAAATAATAATAATAAAGAAAGAAATATAAAAGAATAAAACAAGAAAACCAAAAGAACCCCTTTTTAAACAAAATAAAAAGAAAAGAAACAAGAGAAGAGGTAAAAGAATTACAAAAGTAATTTCCACGCTGGAGAGAGGAAAGGAGATGATGAGAGATCATTGCCAAGATTACCAGAATTTTTAGAAATAAAATATGCTTCATGAAAATCCAAGTGAGAGGGAGAGGCAGGGGAAGAAAAAATTTTGGCCACGGAGAAATTGAAACAATGACTGGAAGTCCAACAGTGAGAAGCAATCGAATATTTAGAGAACTCTCTACCTTTCAGTTCATTTTTGACCTTGTCCCGTTACGGACACGTGTTTACTTTAGCTGCTAACGAGCTGTTAATACTTTTTAGCTCGAAACGCGTCCTATGTTTTGTTTTTATTTTATGGTGATTTTTTGCAAAGTTTTATTATTTTAATTGTTACTTATAGCCAATTTTCGGTGCTGTTTCGCCACAATTCTTCTTTAGCTTTAAAGGTGGTTATTTAGGCTTTTAAAAGCTTTCACGTATGTAGTACGCCGATCGTGTTTTTATGTTACTATACACAGTCCATGTTTTACTATTTGTACTGATTCTAATTATTATTTTTTTTAAAACAATTTTATGTATGTTACATTTGTACCACTGCTAAACATTGCATAAAACAAATATATCATTAAACGTTGTCGCTATTTAGGCTTTAAAAGCCAATGAGTGTTTATCTATATGTCGCTACAAACGGTTCGTATTTTTAAATGTTAAAGATTGGAGCGAACGGTTGGGATATGAAGAAATTAAAATTAAAGCGGTCGTCAGAAAAATAACATTTCCGCAAATGTAGCTATTATTACTCGTTAAGAATAAAAGCTATTACTTAAGAATAAAACCTACTTTCTTTTTTTTTCTAAAATCATTCTAAAATTTATATTAGAAGTTTTACCAAAGTATAAAAATTGAAATTTCCATGTAAAAAAAAAATAATACCAGCACATAAAAATAGTTATGTTCAAAAAATCATTTGACACATATTCACATCACAATGGATAGTAATTAAGCAAAATATTCTTGTGAAATTCGTTGGATACTTTCACTTTTGAAACAAAAAAAGTATAATAAACTGAACGTAAGACTTCACATTTTTTACATAAATTATTCAAGACCAGACTTTCCTTTTATCTGTAAGAAAAGAAATATGTATCCTCTTAACAATCCAGATTTGCTGGAATCATTTTTATTCATTCCGTTCCATTAAATATGCAACAGCGTATATTACTTCTCCATAAAAAAGGATTTCTTAGAGTAAAATTATGTCTTAGGAACACTTTTTCTTGCCATAGTAGATTTTTTAACATTACTTAAGTATAACATTTTAGCATGCTGTTACCTAATATTTCTCTTCAACTCCTTTAGTTATTTTCCCCAAAATATGAAAGAAAAATCATTTGGTTAATGAGAATTATAAATATGTGAAAAGATAATGAAACTGAAACATGGGGTGTTATAAATTTTAACTAAAATAGAAGTAAAAATCCTGAAACAATGAGGTAAAATTAACAGAGAAACTCTTGGATTAAAAACTTTGCAATTGGTAACTTCTGTAACTTCTGACAATATTTTTTGAAGTGAAGCATCTCAATTTTAATTGATATTTTAAACAGTATTAATAACTAGACATCATAAATAGCTGATAAAACTTTGAATTAAATACTATTTCTGAGTGTGTTAATGTATATGAGGTGGAAACTATGGATTTTTTAGGGACACATTTTCGCTTCCTGCCAATCCTTCTATATATATAAAAAAGGTTTGATTTGAAAATGGACCAATGAAAATCTGCGTAGATATTCCTGGTAGATCGGCATCCAATTTGAATGCTTAAGCATGGCCTTTCATCGTTAATATTAAAAAAACTGTTGCATACAAAAATATGAAAATGGGTGGTATTATAGAGAAATGTTTGATAAATAAGCTGATGCAGACAGTTTTCAAATCGAAGAATTATTTTAAGAGATATTTAATGCTAAAGTTGGACAAAATCGTTCCATTAAAAAAGTTTTATTGGGGCAAAAACTATACATGAGAATTTAATCATTTTTAGATCATTTTATACGTTATAAGTTCCCAGTGTGCAGATTGTATTTATTTTTCGTATTTGACTCATTTTTTGAGGTTTTATTTCTATTTTAAATTCAAATTTTCAGCAGTTCGAGAGATACTTTTTACAAATTTTAGAAAATGTTATCAATTTAAACTGTTGCCAATTGTATAAACAGCGCAATCAACAATGTTTACTTCAAATTAAAAATTTATTTACACGTGACTATTACAAACAGGAAAAAAAATTTAAAATTAGAATTAAATGTTTACATGTTAAAAGCAGGAAAATTACGTCATAAGAACCATATTTACACTTGCATTTTAAAAGAGAAACAAAATCTTAAAATTAAAAAATCATTATTATGCATTAAAACTTGTAAATGGAGGAAATTAGGTCATATTTAAAATGACCAAAAAATATGGCAAAACAATTTAAATTGAAAAATATATTTGCGCGAGATATTTTGAGATAAACTGTTCAACTATTATCGCGAATTCGAAGACAGCGCAAATAATATTTCCTTCTAACAACAAAAGTATTTTCACGTGAATATTAATAAGAGAAATAAAACTTTGGTGTAAATTACGTCAGATTTGAAATGATGCATTTAAAATGAATTATTTAAAAGAACTATCTTATAGTGCTGTTAAAAAATACCGGGAGACAATGACACTGTTTACTTAATCCATTTTACATTAGCTTATTTTCAAATGTTTAACTAATTTTTTTAACTAAATACGAAAACAGCCACTGTATCTGTTAACAGCAACAGATTTGGTCTTAAAAATCCCAAATCCAAGGAAAACGAATGTAAACCCGTTTACAGAGAGATCGCTGCTGATTTTGTTTTTGTTTTTTTTTTAATTTTAATTCAATATTTTTAAAGCCGATCAAATTACCGTGCTTTTTGGATTTTGGTGTGCCTGAACGGGGGGGGGGGGCGTAGCTTGTGGGGGCAGAGCCCCTTAGTATAATAATTAAAAATCATACTTTTATGCATAGTTAATTTCCTCAAATAACTCCTTTTAAAATATATTTTCAAACTACTGAGTATCCTATAAAACAACTTTTTAACTGAAGTCAAAATACTTTTCTTTTCATGCATTTATTTTTGATTAATAATTTAATTTTGCCATAATCTCAGTCAATCGAATCAAAATATATTGTCCACAAGATATTTCGTTTTTTGTTATGTCTCGGAACATACCCAAATCTCAAACAATACGTTATCACAACTACGCCGGATAAAACTTATTAATTTCATTTAGTACACTGAAATATGAAATAATATACATATAAAGTGAATTAAATGATGAACATTCCAGCAGAACAGTTGCTTATTTCCTGTCAGAATACAATTTAATTTCCTTAAGTAGCTATCGATCTGTTTGCATTATCGACAATGATATGAATCGATATGCAAATCGAAATCATTCAGCGGAGTCAAATAAGATATTGGACTCTTTATTCCTTTTATTGAATATTGGATACTTTTGTGTCTGTGACTAGGAAACTAAAATATATAGTTCTAGAATTTCAGCAATTTATTTAATTGGGGAATTGGAGAATGATTGGAGGACTCATTATAACAAAATATTCCTATTTTAGATATCAATGTGAACATTTATTTATATTTAATTTATTGGAATTTTTTTTCTCAAGCAAACAAAAGATAAATTTAATTTCATTTAAAAAATCAAAAAACATGACTGCGTAAAAAGCGAACTAATTACTTATTCCTCATCAATGTGAAACTATCTTTTATATCACTTGCCTATTTTTTTTTATTTACTTGTATTGGTGACGCTTAAGTTGTGTTTAATTGTTAGTTCCTATCTATAAACACTGTTTAGACGAGGCCTATAGATGTATATGAAAGTTAGAGTTGCAGTAAAGCTAGAGATGCTAGAGTTGTAGTAAAGCTAGAGATGCTACCTACACAACTTCCAGGTTGTGTAATATTTAAACGGAGCTTCTGACTGTAAAATAGTCAATGAAACATCGTCTTAATTTTGAAAGACCTATCCAATGAGTCGACACTTAATAGGGTGCGTAAAAATTTTTTCGTCTCTACCACTTGTAACCATTTTGTATTTTACGGCCGCCATTTTGAATTTATAAAAAGAAAACCTAGCCTCTAACCATTGGACGGTTAAAACGAAACGATAAAGACCTCATTCATTAAAATACATCCAGCCGTTGGGATGTTTCGAGGGTATAAAGAAATCCACATACCCAGATACGCGTGAAACACATAACCCTTCTTTACAGTCGGGTAAAAAGAAAACAATAAATAAACTTAAATCATATACATTTCATACGTTACAACACACATTCCAACATTTCTCACTCTTTGGATTTTAACCCTGTACTATCATAAAGTCTTTATAGTTCCTTATTTACTATAAATTGATATTTACCGAGTAAATGTTTGAACATCTCTATTATACACATATTCTTTATTATAATATCCTCCTGCTGCAAAAAAATGTTGCATAAATGTTTATACATATATATAATATATATAATAATATAATATATATAATATAATATACATAATATATATAATATATATTATGTATATTATATATATAATATATATAATATATATAATATATATAATATATATAATATATCGCATATATATAATATATATAATATAATACGTTATATATATATAACGCAGAAAGAAGTTAACAGTTGATTAAAAGGAACCAAAACTCTAGTACATAAATGGAAATCAGAAAATTTCATTCGAAAACTCTGTTATGTGCTATATAAAACATATGCAATCTTTTGAAAATCTTTCAAGTTTATTGTAAATTATCCATTGTTATCGCTGACTCTTTAGCAAAAATTTCCATTTGAAGTCATCTGAAATTTCTAATGCATAAATTATTTCAAATAATTCACAAACACTTCCATAGATTGTGTTGAGATAGGAATTTCTGATGTTATCAAGTCTCAAACTTTTAACAATGCTATAGAAAAAAAAACAGCCAAAAGAAGTTAATAGTTGTTTAAAAAGAACCAAAACTCTAGTAGTACATAAATGGAAATCAGAAAATTTCATTCGAAAACTCTGTTGTGTGTTATATGAAACATATGCATCTTTTGAAAATCTTTCAAGTTTATTGTAAATTCTCCATTGTTATCGCTGACTCTTTAACAAAAATTTCCATTTGAAGTCATCTGAAATTTCCTTTGCATAAATTCTTTCAAATAATTCACAAACACTTCAATAGATTGTGTTGAGATAGGAATTTCTGATGTTGGATCGATATCATTATTTCTTCTACTAGAATAAAAATCCGAGACATAAATCTGTCTTTCTAATCAAGAAAATCGATTCATTTTCAACATTGCTCAACAAAGCATAAATGTTGCAGTAAATAATGTTCATTTTAATCAAACTCAAACAGTCACTACAGAAATTAGCGTTAATTTAAAAAGATTGTATGCTTCTATGTAATACGACATTCTGAAGAAATGTTCTAATTTCCGACAAGAAGAGTTGAGTATTTGAGAACCAAATGCGGAATGAAGAATTATTGTAAAATATTTTAAAGCAATTCATATATTTTATTTCTACAAAAAGCTATTTAAAATATATATATATATATATATATTGTAAATATATATTTAAATCTGGGATTATTAATAGCCTCAACAATGAAACTTAACAAACTTAAGAGATTAATTAATAGATTACATGATCTTATACAGTGTGTCCACATATAACCTGACCGACCTTTATTTTCGCAACCGTTGGTCCTAGATGCATACTTCCAATTACAAAAATGGTTTAAATAAGGTAAAGAATTATTTTTAAAGCGATTTGGGTCAAGAAAAACATTTATTAAAAAATTACTAAAATTAAATTTTTATACGGTCTCCCGATCCTATAAGTGATATTTACTAAATTTTAATGTGACACTAACAAGTAAGACAAAAAAATTCCCACTCGTCTAACATTAAAATTGACCGAGTTATGAAACTTTGAAATGCATGACTTATACTACTTTTCTGCATATCAAAACAGATGATTTCGAGCATGCTTTCAGGGGTCGTGTATAAAGTACTTAAACTTATTTCAAGGTATCTGCGCTTTGAAAGAAATCGTACAAATATTACGATTAACTTTTATTAGTTAAGTTTAAAATAATTCTATTTTAACATATGTTTTATTTTGTAAGAATTTGAGGCTATGATTTCTTTTAACTAAAATTATGTTATATTCATAAGGTTTTATTTAACCTTCAATGGTCGTCTTTCCAGTTTAAAATTTGTACTTGAACTTTAACTTACTTTCAAATGTCCGATGGAAGTTAAATTTTACATAGTGACTTAAATCCGATGACAATGCGATATTACTATGATTTTCGACTCTTATCATCTTATACATACTTATATTAGAGGATAACACAAAAAAAAAATCGGACAGATTACCGTCAAGAAGTTTAAGAAAGAGTTTTAGATTAGATAACACAAACCTGCGATGGTTGTGTTTTTTAACTTTTATAATTACATTTTATGTATTCTTTAAAGCTGAATCAAAAAATTACCTTCACTTTTAATCATCATGTTAAGATTCAAGGTTAAAAAATTGTGAAAAATCTGATGCTATAAAATAGATGTAAGACTTTTTTATTCAGTTTAATTTTATTTAATTGAATAATTTATTAGATTTTTTGGCTTATACTGGGTCTCTTACAGCTAAATAGCTCGGGGGTCCGATGAGATTGGGAGGGGAGGGGGGATCAATTTTAACTTTTAGCTTTTTAACTTTGAAATTTGCGATTTGAGAAAAATCCTGACGCGATGGTTTAAAATGAAAGTCATTTTCGGATTCAGTGCTAAAAAATACATAAGAATCAATTTTCAAAAGCTAAAAAACATGCCACAACCCAAAATTTGAAAGACAGTGTTATCTAACAGCATTTTAAAATATGTATCATTTTATAAAGAATTGAGACTGTTGTTTTTCATCCTTTTATTTAACAAAAAATCTGTTATTTTTATCCTCTTATAATGTTCAGTACAAATTGTACATTTTGCAGTAATATGTCAGAATGATTAAAGATTTCAAATTTATATTGCAATGCTAATTTTATTCTCAACCATTTCGTTAATATATCTGACGAAATTATATTTCTACTAAATTTGTGAATGACCCTTAATATGCAGCAAAAAATATACTTCAACTTTAAATAGCTATACTCGGTCAATTTTAACCGTAGAATAAACAGACTTTTTTTGCCTTACTTGCCAGTGTAACAGGGAAATTTTACTAAATATAACTTATAGGATCGGGGGACCGTATAAAAATTTAGATTCCATAATTTTTCACTAAATTGTTTTTTCGTTTCAAACTTTTTTATCTTAACCCTGCACCTAATTTTGACCATTTTTGTAACTGGAAGTATGCATCTAGGATCAATGGTTGCGAAAATAAAGGTCGGTCAGGTTATACGTGGACACACTGTCTATTTGAAAGACAAGGCTGTTTTTTCAGCCATCTTTTTACTGTTTTTTTTTTCACTGAACCGTCTTTGGTAATTACTTTTTTAAATGAAACCATTTTATTTGTAGATGTGCCCAAAATCGCTACTTTTTAAATAATACCATATTTACATTTTAATTTTAATTTTAAAAGCCATTTGTAAAATTTCTTTACACTGGTGGCAATCGGGTTACTTCCATTGTTGAAGAGAAAAGGCAAACAATAGGATTTACCATATCATTATAGACCAGGAAGTGGCTTCACAGACCATCACCTAATCTTGTTTACGGCTGAAATTCCAAGGTTAGACAGAACTCGATTAGCATATTAAAATGCAGCTGGTCTGCCGAGTCATATCTTGGTGGAGAACCCCTGCAGACACGATTTTAGTGGTTTATCGGTAAGTTTATCATTGTGTTTTTCTCCACCAAAAGGTATGGAAACATGGAGGACTGGGAGCAGGAAAACACATTGGTAAACCTACCAATCAACCACTAAAATCGGGTTTGCAGGTGTTTCCCACCAACATATGATTTAGCAGACCAGTTGCATTTTAATATGCGAATCGAGTTTTAACCAATCCCGGAATTTTAGCCGTCAACTCGATGATGTGACAGATTGTGCAATTGCCTCCCGTCAATAACGGATGTCATTTTCACATTACAATTAAAAATAACTTTTTTGAAAATATTGAACTGAAACTGATGTCACGATAAAAAACCACATTTTTACCCATAAAGCTGTTACAATTGAATATTTTTCATTGCGCTGATACTGTGAATGAGATACTCTTCTCAGGGAGTGAAAATGACAGCATAGTAAAAATGAAATGAGTATTTGTCTTGATAAAACTAAATAATTTATTATGAGTCAATTAGAATGCATCTAAAGAGGGATGTATGGGCGAAAGATTGTGTTTGAGTATGTGTATTAGCGTTAAATATTAGAGTAAAATTCCACATATTTTTAGTGTTAATACATACGTATGCCTGTAAAAATATTTAATTTATTTCCTAGTTATTAATTCAAGTGATATGCTGTTAGGAATGTAGTTACGTTAGTTAAGTAATTCTATATCGATTAATAAACGATTTTCCTTTTACAGGTGTAAATTTCCAAGAGAGGAGAAAAGTCCGGCCTAGGATTCGAACCAGGAATGTCTTGACTGAAACCGCCAATGTTCTATCAACTAAGCAACACCTGACAAATCTCCAGGACTAATTCACGCAACTAACCTTCACCCACTTAACCTTTTCACCGTGTTGGAAATGTACAACTGTTATGATTTATTTACTAATTGAATAAATCTGTTAAAAATTAATCTAATTTTTCTTTTATAAAAAAAAAATGATTTTTAATAAAAAATGCTTTTACGCATACTTATTCATTAAAACAAGTAATATATGAACTGCACATTTGGTCATGAATCAAATAAAATCGCTAATACTGACTAAATATTGAATAATTTTTTTAATATAAAATATAATTAAAAAGCGAGTAATAATAATCTTTAAATTCTAATGTAAAATTCTACATTATTTAATCTGTCATTGATTTAGAAGATATTTAAATAACTGTTAGTTATTTAATAAGTAATTTTCAATATTTACTCCAATAAAGACATATTTCTGTAAATTAATTGTTTATTCCACAACAAAATCTATTTGAATTGCAATATGCCATTGTAATAAAAAATAACCACAATTTTTATTTAAAATTTACTGTATAAGAATCATTAAAAATGAAAAAGTAAATAAACATTTTATTTCAAACATAAAAGAATACGATTTAGTTGTAATAGGCTTGCAACACCATTTATTTTATTTTTTCAAACAAAATTACTTGAATTTAATTAACTCGTGAATTTTGCGTTAGTTCAAAATGCATTTTTTATATGCGAAAAGCTTAAACTTAGTTATAATATCTCTTAGTCAAAAGCTTTTTTCATGCCTTTCTGTTTATTCTGATAATATCTTTACATCATTATATACTTTAGTTGACCATCATTAACTACAGAAAATATAAGAGACGAAACATTAACGTAAGAATTTTTTCAAGCAGAAAATGTTATGCAAACTGCGTGGAGATAATGTCAGATAGATTTTGCGTGATTTTATCTGAATGATATATTACCTAAAGATTTAAGCTGGATGCAAAAAAACAAAACAAAATCGTTTAATGCCAAAATTTGGCAGCGTAATATTAGATTATGCATAATCTGTTTTAAAAGCAAAATAATTTAAATATTTTTATGGTTTTTATAGTAACAGATTATTCACTGATGTATCTTTATGATAAAACAGCTCCGATTTTAATATAAGTACAAAACAACGGAATACGATTTTTAAAAAGAATATTCACAGAAAGTTGGGGATTAAATTTCGAAATGGGTAATTTCAAATAGTATCATTATAAGTTTTACAGATAAGTACTGAAGTCAGGTAAAATTAAAAGGTAATACCGAAAACATCTGTTGACATGAAGCATATGTATTTATAGCATATACGATAAATTCAGTACATAGTAATTAAAATATAAATATATTATTAACACTATTTCTACAAAGACTTCAATTGATGTATTTTCATTTGTAATTTTGAATAAACAATTACAAATAATTTTTCATACATTGAAGCCTTTTTTATACTTATTACATTAAAAAACTACGAGCAAAATAAACAAAAATCAAAACTTTAAAAAGGTGTCATTTGACAGCGGTAGAAATAGTGTTAAACATTAGAGATGCATCGCATGTTCTCTACAATTAATATCCTACCATATATCTTACTCTCTA
This sequence comes from Maratus speciosus, assembly GCA_963932465.1. Lineage (NCBI taxonomy): Eukaryota > Metazoa > Arthropoda > Arachnida > Araneae > Salticidae > Maratus > Maratus speciosus. Next base: position 438,512,331 of record OZ010788.1, read on the forward strand.
TCAACCTCTAGAAAATAACACCAGGTCCTTCATACACAACACGAGAGATAAAATTTCCAAGAAAAATAAATTACCACAATCATTAAATTTAAGACAGATAATTTAATCAATTTGTATGCGCTCATAGCTTCAAAATGTATTTCTAAATTAAAGTCATATATTTTGATACAGTTTGCATTGAAAAATACCCTCTTTATAAAAACACGAAATTTCGGTATCAAATAATGTTTTATATTTATTATACATATGCATATGTAGGACGAAATAAATATATGAAAATTCACAGATGAACAGAATATTGGAATTGAGAACAATTCAAAACGTGTGTAAAATTAAATACCATGTCTTTTAACGAAAGAGAAATTAGGAGGGAAGGGACCAAAAATTATAATAAGCTTAATCATAAGGATGCCCAGTTGCGTAGTTGTTGCCGCGTAGCACTACCAGCGCAACAGATTCCCAGTTAGATTCCAGGCAACAGACTGGGAAAGGTTCTCTCAACCTTTCAACAATCGTATATCGAAATGAATTCCAAACATTCTTGGGAACTAAACACGGTAGGCTGACCACCTGGTTGAGTCATATGCTGTATAACACCTCAAGCAGTCAGAAAACAGGGCTAAGTACTGCCCAAGGCCAAGATACTCAATGTATTGTAGCACCGCTGGTTTTGCTTACGAAAATAAATGCTAAAATCGGTAAAATGCATTCTCAATTTTGCATTTAGTTGTCGTTATATAACGTTTCTATATCAATGATCACGTACTTGGTTTCTTTAAAGTTATACATTATATCATTTTATTCAGATAGTAGTCATTAAAATTTTTATACAATATACAGCGTGGTGAAGAAACGAATAATATATTTGAAAGCAGAATATTGCACAACGCAATAGCTTGCAGATGGGGAATTGGAAGAAGATAAGATGCCATTTCATGAGAATATAGTAAAAGCTGTAGTTATTACGAAACGGTCCGTTATTTAACATTCAGTGTCAGATTCGTTAAACTTATTCACTCAAGCCAAAATGTTGTTCCAAGATGGTACTTGATCATATAAGCAACAATAAAATATTGCCTAAACCAATCACTGCACTTTAATAACTCACTTCCTCTCAGAATAATATTTAACATGGTAACTGCTAAGATATTCTTATCAAATGACTTATTATCGATTTCCCGCCTCCCAACCGCAAGATACTTTAAGCTATTGTGCCTATGCAATATTTATCTCCTATCAGTCGCCTCCATGCCACCCTGTATTATATTTGAACACTTTTTTTGTGTGTGTGTGTGTAAATTATCAAATTACTTTCTTTGCTGGTTGCGACACTCATTTTTTTTTATGTTTTTTTTTTTTTTTTTTTTTTTTTTTTTTTGTAAATTATCAAATTACTTTCTTTGCTGGATGCGACATTAATTTATTTTTAAGCTCAACGGCCAAGCAGGCTGAAAAGTTGTGTTTCAGTAAAGAAAAGATAAATACAATAAATGCAAGCAATAGATGTAGTACAATCATAAGTGTATAAAATATAAACAAAATTTTAAGCTTCTTCAGTATTGATAGAAGAACTTTTACAGAAAAAATTCCCGATTAGCTACTTTAATTCTTATCAATATCACAGCTCTGTGGATATCAATGAAGGATATCCTCAAACCTATCGTTGTAATTTAACACGCTTACATTGTTTAGCTATTGTTACATGGTATTAAATTCGTGATAATGTTATTATATAGCAATTATTTACTTTTGTTTCACTCATTGTCATTTTTTGAAAGTGTGGTAAATTTAATTACTTTATCAGAATAATTATTCATATTATGGCTCATTGTGCTTCAAAATGCTTTGTTTTTATATTACGTAACTTGAATGTAGAATATATTTCGCTATCTTACGATTATATATTCTAATGCCGGAATAAAAGATCCGCATGTATGAATAAGTAGAATTTTACAAGATGACAGAAGAATAACGTACATTAAAATAGTATTTATATCCAGTTTCATCAAGTAAATATTGTAAATAAAATATTAATGTTACTAGTTTTATTCTCTTATTTGTATTTTATGTAAAATACTTCGTGACAGAATGTTTTGTAAGTTGATGTTACAATGCATAATATTAGAATAAATGAAGTGGCATTTCTTTCAATACATTTACTTCTCTTTTGTATTTCGTATTATATATTATAAAAAAGAATATTAAAAATAGGAATAGAAATAATAAATACAGCAACTCGCAGTGCTTCCGTTTATGCTAACTGCATCTTTCATTCACGTTTTTCAAATATTCTTCATGTTTTTCAACAGCTTATGAAGGAGATGTGAAATATTTATGATTTCCGTTTGTCTCTCAATCTTTCTGACAATCAGCTTGCTCTCTAATTTTCATAGTTATACAGTAGACACTCTCAAATCCGCATAGTTTGGAACAAGATGTTGTGCGGATTTTAGAATTTTTCGAATTTATGTTCACTGTTTTGCTTACACTTTTTAAACAGTGGTTTGGATGTAATAATGCTTCAAAATTATACTGAATGCTTACAATATAGCAAAACATTAATTTAATTAAGTAAAGCAATAAAGTTAAAATAATTTTTCTTCAATTATTCAATGAAACTCACTTCATAAAAGTGCCCTAATAATTCACACTGAAATAATAAAATAATGAATTTTTATTTCATGTTTAGCCAGATTTAAATAACCAAAAAAGATTAACCCTTTATGTACTGAATTATGAATTCATGAAAATTTTAACTTCTAAAACATTTTTCGTGAATTTTCGAAACTACCTTAGAAGAATTACATAATCATTTAATAAATTTTAGAGGGATTTTAGAAGGATTAAAGGATTTAGAAGGATTAATTAAATTTAAATTTATAGGGATTTTGAGCAATATTTATAAACCCACACAAATCTTTTATTTTAAATATTTTTCTTAGTACTTTGTAGAATTAAGAAATGTACAAATATAATGTTCTTACAATAGAAATATAGAAATATTTCCAAATTGAAAAATCTCCCCCCTCTTCCTGAATGCCAAGAAAGCTGAAAAGATGTAAAGGCAAAAAAAATCAAACTTTTAAAAATATTTTTGTTTCGTGTAACCAATAATGCTTTTGGAACAAGATAAAGTAATGCATCTATAACTCATTCTAAACTGTATTTCTATACTAATCGATGTATTAAAGGAAATTTAAAACAAGTTACTTTAATGGATTTATAAGTACCGTCAGTAGATAAAAGATTAATACATAAACGTGTTTTGTAAAAAGATTGTGATCACCACTGCCATCCGCACAATCTCTAATTTTTCCAGAATTAAATTTATACTTAATTCATCATAAAGCATGAATTCAGTCACATTAACCAGAATTTTATATTAAAATGTGTACAAAATGATAAAAAAAATAAAAAAATCTTGAATATTTCTTCTACATTTAAACTGAAATATTCTTCGTTTACGTCTGCAATTATGTGGTTATTTTACGCGTTTGCTGGGATTTTAAAGTTTCGGATTTGTGGGAGTCTACTGCATTACACCGCTCAAAACTGATTAGGTGATTTTTGAAGTTACTAATTTTAGACTTCTTTTCGTTTCAGATTTCGATTTTGTTCATTTACCATGCTTAGTAATTCACCTTGATTTCATGCAAGCGATTTTATAGAAAAGGCAACATATAAAGAAGACAGCTGAAAGTTAAAACCGGCAAATGGAAATCCGTAAATAATATCATAAGACGAAACGGAATATTTCACTTTGATTCAAACATAAAATATATTATATGAACTTTAAAATGTTCATTGTTTTACTTAAGAAGAGCCTAAACACCTTCTCATAACTTCTAAAAACATAAAAACATGTGAGAATCTATCTTGTATTATTTTTAGTCACCTTTTAAGTAAAACAGTGAACTTTTTAAAGTTCATATAGGAAATCAGTAATTTAATTAGGATTTTATACACTTATGAAAACGATTCAGACCTTAAATCGCTATTATTTTTATTAAGTCTGATATTTGTAACTAATTATTTTTTGTATTTATAATTGCATTTTACATGGTATTTTAGAGATTTCTAAAGATCACATAAACTGTACTGTACACTGTCAGAAAAAGCCGTCTTTATACACTAAATTATTCGTCATTTTTGAACAAATAATTTCAGTACTCCTAGAAAACATGCTTTTTCCGCTAATTCTTCCCAGAAGTCTGTTTATACCTTGCACGCATGCGTATTGACTCTATTAATACCAAAGTTCGAATTTATTTTTTAAATAAAAAAACGAAAATTCAGTAAATTAATTTTTTTAATTTATTTAAAAACAAACAAACAAAAATATTGCTTTTGAATTTAATAAAGTAGCAATTTTCTCATTCATTTAAACTTATTCGCAATTTATTTTCTAGAGTATTAATAAAAATATTCACATGTAAAATATATTTTAAACAAACACATTTAAAAAATATATAGTACTTCAATCAAGTTAAAAATGTCGATTTTATTCAAAAAAGCAAACATTTCTTCTAAAATTTAATTTAAAATATAATATTTATATTTTACATCTAACAATCAAATTATGTCAAAAATATGTCTACTATGTAACAATTTTTATCCTATATTATTCTATACGTGTTAAAACATCAACCATTATTTCATAACGACGAAATGTCCCTGAAATTAAGTTTAAATTTCAGAGCTTTCTGCACAAGAAATTTAAAAATCCCTACTAATCCCCCATTTGAAGAAACCTGTATCTTCATTTTAAACTCGCTCCGTTCCAAGTGCTCACTAGACGAGTGGTTAAGATGCTCGGTTCGAGACGCGCGGTCCCCGGTTCAAAACCAAGTAGATCCACGGAAGTAAGAGATGCGTATTTTAAACTATTTTAATCAGATTACTGAAATTTTCTGTGCTAGAACGGAAAAAAGAAACGAAAATTTCTTCAATTATCGGATATATACCAGTAGGAGCGCTGCAAAGAATATTTCCATGAATTGAAGGAAGAATTTCTAGGAGTGTACAGAATTGAAATGCTCATTTAATTACTTAATTACTATGTCCCTTGAATAAAAATGCGTAAAAACCATGTACTTTAGATTCTGTACATGGAAAGTAAGATTTATTGGAAACATAAAACTGCATATTTAGGTCGGAATTGTCTTTACACTAATTTACACAAAATGAACATGTTCAGGAATAAACTTTATATTACCTTTGAACACTATTTTTATATATGTAATCTCAATTACTAAAAATACAAATTTAGTTTTATCTTCATGATCCTTTCAGTTTTGAAGAGGTGTGCTTGTTGAATCAGATTTCATTAACTATTCAACACGAGATGTGTTTCGATATGTACAAAGATTATGTTAAAAGCGCATACGTATCAAATTTCATGTCTGAAATAACAAAATTCAGATAAAGCTTATTTTCATGGAACACGAAATGACATTAGATGTTATTATGAATTCTTCTAAAAAATTATGTTTTATTACGGTATAGCTGTAATATTATATTTAATGTGAAATGAGCGAATATCCTTGCTGCTCACATTTTATGTAGTTATGATAGAACATCCTGTAGAGGTAAAATGACATATATTTTCCTTGTAATTACCATTCAACTTACATTTTCCTTTTAAATATTCAAGGCTTTTCTGCATCAAAAGAAAGACATTAAGAAGTTCTTCATAAATAAATAATACTGTTTTAATAAATAATAAAATAAAGTTTTATTTGAAATTAGTCATGGATATATAAATATATTATTATTTTTTGTCAATTTGTTCCACCTGAAAGACGTTATTATCAGCGAGATATCGGGTATGTGATTAACTTATTAATATATTGAAAAAATTCTTAGATTAATTTATAATTATTTAACCAACCGGTTTCCAATGCACCCTCTAAATGCGCCTCTTTGCATTCCTTATATATCAAAAAAATCTCCAAAGCCAAGTTCAAATCCATGTATTGGTTTCTTGACTACTCAATGAAGGTATTGATAGTTAATCGACACTTACTGCAAAGTAGTTCGCTAATTCTTGGCTATGCTGGCTTTGGCTAATTCTTTAGTAATGCTGTCTAATTCTCGGCTAATTTTTGTCCCACGATTACCCAAAGTCAGATATGTCCACTTTGTCATGCCATCAGCAAAAGGGGTTGGGTTGATTTTTGACGGCCAATTACCTACTCGAGGGATATAGGCCAAGGGGGGAGTGCCCTACGTGGGGGTTTTTCTAAGGGAACCTAACCCGTATTTACTCATGGAAATCCATGGTTCGAAGAAAACCACGAAAACTCCGAACGATTAGGCCGGCGGGCACGATTGGGTTTGAATCCAGCACCTCCCGTCTATGAGCTTCGAGAGCAGAAACTCTCAGCCACTGCTGGGACCGCCATTGGCAAAAGAAACATTTTCCGACAAAGGCCTGATAGTGGTCCATCCGTTAGCTGCTCAGCTACGCTCAAAGTTAGATGGACATCTCTGTCTACTCTATCATTTGCAAACCATTACCAACAGTTTCGAAAAGTTTCCGACGATGGGCCAACCATCTGTGCTACTTGGAATAATTATAAATAACCAGACGCTTTTAATTAATTTCGCTTTGCGTTTACCATGACTTTTAAAAGGTGAGTACTAACATTTTCTCTCAATTTATCGCTAGAACAGGAGATTTAGGAGTGTTGTGCATAAAAAGTATTAAGAAAATATTGCTGCAGTTCCCTACTGCACACTGTGGTGCATGGTATAAAAAGTACAATAAAAAACGCTTTAACATTGCATGTACGAGTATTTGTCTTATTTAGTGACAACGTAACTAAAAACAATATGATCTGGCATATTTTACATTTGACCGAACCATTTAATTTTCTTTTGCAATTAACAAAAACAACGCAGACAAATGTAGTAATAAAAGTTACAAACATGCAAATAATTACTTAAAAGGTGTGCTAAAAATTTATAAAGATGTTAGTTTGCTTCGATATTTTTCGAACGCATAGGCGTTCATTTTCAAGAGTAAAAAATGAATGACTGGATGGAAGAAAACATACGTAAAACTAGATAAATACTACGCATGTGCAAGTTCAGTCCACCGCTCCAGAAAGAGGGAGTGGGGGGTTAAAAGATAAGTCATATTTTCAAGAACTTTTTAAATACCCAGATTGCTAAACCAAATCGTGGAAATTTTATACGAAAGGACATCGTTACAAACTGTATCATTTCTAAGTAAAATCTCAATGGATTCACGGATTATTGAACAGTAATGGTTAGATGTTGGAATGATAACTTTAGCTTTTTCGAAGTTTACTTAATATTTTCTTTTTGATGCAATCTGGATAAAGCTGTACTTGGTTGATCCTTGATAGACTTGAAACTTGATATCAGATAAGTCCTCTTTTAGCATTTCTTTAAATTTTCGAGATGTCATGCCGATATAGAATAAGCTTTTTTGATGTTATGTGTTGAATGGGATTATATAAACTCCTGCTTTTTCAGTATTTGGAACTAGATCAATTTTACTGTGAATCTAATCTTTCAATTTTGCTGGAGGTTTAGCTATTAAATTAATATTATACTTTAGTAGTGGATATTTCAATCTCTCATAAAGCTGTGGGATATATTCAAACGGGCAAAAAATAAACTTGTTCCAACTTAATTCATTCTTTTGTCTTGCTTGTTTTGCTTCATCAAATAATCTATTAATGCATTTAGGAGGGAGACCATTCTCGAACACAATCTGTTTAATTAAATTAATCTATTTTGTTTTAGGTATTTACCCGTACAAACTTCGAAGGCACGTTTAACGTAAAAACTGTAGGCAGGAATTTTATATGAAAATGAGGAGTTACAATAAATAAAAAAAATAGTATTGTTAGATCTGCATTGTTTTCTATAAACGGTACTCTCCAATTTATTTTTATGGCTGTTCTTTATCAGTTTAATATCAAGAAAGGGTAAAATACCATCTTTCTCAATCTCTAAAATAAACTTTATCCTTAAATCCAATTCATTACATTTTAACAAAAAATCATTTAGAGACTGCAAATCATGATACCAAATTATGAAAATGTCATCAAAATATCTAATCCAAACTCATAGTTGGATTTCAAAATTTTCCGTAATCTCTGTTTCTAAGAGTCTAAGTTTTAATTCGGCTAAATATCCTGAAATGTGGGATCCCATAGGAGCACCTTTTTGTTGTCTGTAATATTTACTGTTAAAAACGAAAACATTATTTTGTGTAATCATGTCAAGTTAATTGCTGATTTTAACGTGGTAATAAAATCTTGATAAAATTTTGGATTACTGTCAATAGATGTTTCAATTACCTTAACAATTTCATTAATATCTGTAGAAGGATAAAGAAAGACAATATCCAGATTGGCAAGAAAGCTGTTCAATAATCAGTGAATTCATTGAGATTTTACTTAGAAATGATACAGTTTGTAACGATGTCCTTTCGTATAATATTCCCGCGATTTGTTTTAGCATTCCAGGTATTTCGAGAGCTCCTGAAAATATGACTTAATATTTTCACACACACCCTCCTCTTTCTGGGACGGGGGGCTAAACTTCTCTTGCACATGCGTACTATTGTATCTTGTTATCCCCCGGGACGGTATGCTATTTTTTTCTCCCAGCTTATTTTGTCTCCAAAAAATAACGTTACCTTACAGAAGGCGGCAATAAACAAAGCAGATATGTCATTGTGCGATTAAATGCTCTATAGCAATTCTTTTAATTTCTAAGCATCGCACATTTTAAATTTTTATACCGTCGTATTGGGAAAAAAAAAGTACTTTTAAATGCAATTTGTTTGAAAACTGAATCTCTATTTATTAGCCCCCGGTATGTTATTTCTTTCTCCCAGCTTATTTTGTCTCCAATAAATAACGTTACCTTGTAATACGCCAGCCGTAAAACAAAAGCCGATGTTTCATTGTGCGATTAAATACTCTACAGCATTTTTTAAAATTTCTCAGAATCACACATTTTCAATGTTTATACCGTTGTATTGGGAGAAAAAAGTACTTTTTAATGCAATTTGTTTGAAAACTGTATCTCCATTTGTTTTTGAAATATTAATTTTTTTGTAGTTTTTAGAGACATTTGTTTCATTTTGGCAACTCAAGTACTCCATTTCTGTTGAAAGTAAAGAAAAAATTGTTGAAAAATAGCAATTATATCTTTTTGTTGCCATTTTCTTATAAAAATGAAAAAAAAATTAAAATACGCGCTATTTTGAGAAAAATATGAATGAAGGATTTATGATAAAACATGGAGCTATTATAAACTATATTTAATTTTAAGTATCTATATTAATGCAAATGACGTCATTTTACATAAAATAAAAGCGTGTGCTTTAAGTCTTAAAATTGAAATATGTTTTGCAGTAGAGTCCCGATTATCCGAGTACCGCTTAACCGAGTTATTTTCTTCTGATAGACTGGTGGCTTCTATTAATATGAAACAGCCATTATAAATGAATCGTTAGGTGAAGATGAAAGAGCAGTCGGAAAAAGTTAGAACTCTTTATGGCCAAAAAATTATGGCTATTTTTTTTCCATTCTGACCAGAAAATCAGACTTCTAACTTTTTCCGACTGCTCTTTCATCTTCACCTAACGCTTCATTTATAATGGCTGTTTCATAATAATAGAAGCCACCAGTCCACCAGAAGAAAATGAAGTAATGGAAATGCCGGGGGCGACACTAAATTCTGAAAAAGCAGAATTCCTGTTCTCTAGTCTTTTATTTTGATATTTCCTTTAGAAAATAATAGAAAATAATTAAAAAATACGGTACTACTTAGTTATTCCATCGACCAATTTCGCCAAATTATACAAATGGACATAATTTTTATTTTACATATGTTTTCTTCCATTCCAATCAATCGATTTTTCCCCTTGAAAATGAACGCATGTGCATTCGAAAGATCTCGGGGTATACTAACATCTTTGTAAGTTTTTAGCACATTTAAGTAATTATATGCATGTTTTTAACTTTTATATTATAACAAGATGAAAATTCCTTCATGACATTTGTTTTAGTATAGTGTTTTATTTTGTAGAAAAAATGTACAATAAGGGGGTTTGTCAGTGAGATCTCAAATTCTCTCACTAATGTTACACTTAAGGCCATTAGTATTTAAAAAATATTTCATAAGGAGATAATTATTAACCGACTTCAAAACGGAGGTTATCAATTCGATCTGTATGTATGTTTTGTACATGTTCACGCATAACTTTCTTAAATATGAACCGATTTTGATAATTTTTTTTTTGTTTGAAAGTGTAAGTCACCCATTTGGTCCCATTGCAATTTCATAAAAATCTGATAATTAGAACATTTAAAAAAAAATAAGAACTTTATAATTCAAATCCTTTTTTAAGCAGTCGCTCAATTATAAGCGCTCGTCTTTGATACTGTTACTCTTACAGAGATACAAGATCTTTCAAAGTGCGAAAACTTAGCTGGACAAGGGCCGAGATCCAGTTAGATTTTTCGCTGGTAGTGAAACGAGATTGACCAATCAGAAGCCTGCAGTTTTGCGAACTTTTCGCTGTTTGCAAAAATGCAGGCTTCTGATTGGTCGATCTCGTTTCGCTAAGAGCCTAAAATCTATCTGTATCCCAGCCATTCTGTCATCCACCAAACCGAAAGGCCCACATAGACAGAAACCGATATCGGAAGTCGGTGTCGAAAAGTTGAAAATCAATCTTTAAAGTTTCTCATGTACCAGAGCACAAGTACAACGCCTAGGATAAATAGTGTGGAAATCTGATATCCAAACAGTACTAAACAATTGTATCCCTTAAATGACCAATGATGCTGTAATCCAATCAGCCGATCGCAGCGACATCTGCGTTATATTTTCAAATTTCAATGTAAACATTGTACTATAACTGCTTCTAGACAAAGTTGTTTTGGAGTTTAGAAAAGATCCTCAGATGTCGCTCCGATCGACTTTTTGGATTTTAGCATCGTTTTACATTTAAGGGATACAGTATTTTAATACTTTCTAAGTACTACTGCTACAGAGTCCAGAATATATAGTGTGGAAATCGGCTATCCCAGTAATAAAAAAGTGCTAAAATATTGGATGTCAAACAATGCTGAAAGCCATTGAGTCGATCACAGCGACATCTGCAGGATATTTTCTATAACTCCAAGACGATTTGGTCTAGACGTTGTAATAATACGATATGTTTACTTTGAAATTTGAAAATATATTGCAGATGTCGCTGAGATCGGCTCCCTGGATTTCAGCATCGTTGCACATTTAAGGGGTACAACTTTTTAGCGCTGTTTGAATAGCAGATTTCCACACTATGTATTCTAGGCACTGTACTACTGCGATAGTAAGTCAGTATGTTCTGAATATCTAAATCTGGGGAACCAATGAGAACGGTTCAGGATCTGAACCCAGTAGGCATTGTGAACATGCTTACAGCATCTAGAGCTGGACCACATGGAGGATATTCCATCTGCGTTTTGATCACGTGATCAAGGTAAAAACGTCTAGCGTAAAGAAGGGAAGGCTCCGTAGACGTGTAATGTAAATTCCCGCTAGCCAATGAAACAGTTCATCAGGCAAAGCAGTAGCATCTTCCCTTCTTATCAGTTAGAAGTTTCTTTGGTAAATTACGGTTTCACGTAAATTTTTTCAGCCTCGAACCCATATTTGGAATATCCTCCATTACAGTGCCTAGAATACATAGCGTGGAATGGAGGATATTCCAAATCTGGGTTCGAGGCTGAAAATAGTCACGTGATACCGGTAATTTACCCAAGGAACTTATAACTGATAAGAAGGGAAGATACTACTGCTTTGCCTCATGAACTGTTTCATTGGCTAGCGGGAATTTATATTACACGTCTACGGAGCCTTCCATTCTTTACGCTAGAAGTTTTTACCTTGACCACGTGATCAAAACGTAGATGGAATATCCTCCATTCTGCTATCCAAGCAGCACTAAAAAGTTGTATTCCTTAAATGTGCAATGACGCTGAAATCAAGGGTGCCGATCGCAGCGACATTTGCGATATATTTTCGGATTTCAAAGTAAACATCGTATTATTATAGCGTCTAGACCAAATCGTCTTGGAGTTTTAGAAAATATCTTGCAGATATCGCTCTAATCGACTCACTGGACTTCAGCATCGTTTGACATTTAAGAAATCCACTATTTAGCACTTTAAGTATTACGGAGATAACCAATTTCAACATTATATATTCTAGACGATGTAACCAAATCGTCTTGAAATTTTAAAAAGTATTCTGCAGATGTCGCTGTGATCGACTCATTGGTTTTTAGCATCGTTTGACATTTAAGGGAACCAATATTTTAGCACTTTTTTAAGTATTACTGGGATAGCCGATTTCCGCACTATCACTATATATTCTAGACGCTGTAGTTATATAATAGAAAATGCCTTGGTTTGCTATAGTTTGGACATAAGTTTCTCTCAAAGCACTTTGCCGCGCTCTGATGTGTAAACTTTATTTATGGATTGTCAGCTTTTCCACAACCAATTCCGTTGTCCGTAGGTATCGATGTGGACTTCATAGTTTACTGGATGCGGTAACTTTCCGAAGTGCAAGATCTTGTCTAGAAAAGATGCCGCATTCAGAAAAACCCAAATATCTAAAACGATGCTAACCGACATCGGAAGTGGGGATCAAAAAGCTTACAATTCAATAGCAAAGTGACCTTATACATCAGAGTTTAGCAAAGTGTTTGTATTAGTCGGTACACTGCAAAGTGGCTCCATACACAGTACACATAAAAGTGCCTTCTTATGTTTAGAAGTACTGGCTTCGGTTATCAGATTCAGACTAAACACCTAATCATTGGCGCTGATTTCTGATGTCTTTACTGCCTAAGGATGGGGAGTATTGGTACAGCGTCTAGAATACCTAGTGTGGAAATATGCTATCCAAACAGTGATAAAAAATTTTATCTCTTAAATGTGCGACGATACTGCTAAAATGCCAAGTGTCGATCGCAGCGACATCTGCGGGATTTTCGTATTACTAGTATTACATTGTATAGACTAGCAATACCTTGCAGTTGTAGAAAATATCCTGCAGATGTCGCTGCGATCTGTATATTGCAGCAGCATCGTTGCATATTTAAGGGATACAATATTTTAGAGCGTTTTTAAGTATTACAGAGATAACCGATTTCCACACTATGTATTCTAGTCGCCATAGTATTGGTATGAGCATGGTGACAGACTGAAAAAAAATTACTGATTGATAGATTCTGGACAAAAGCTATCGCCATGAATCTTGAAGAGCTTGCCATTATTGCCAAACTAATGCTTGTTAAATTGTCCTCCACTCGTATAATCAAACTTTTCCAAGCGAATATCGCCAAGTTCTGGAATAGAAAATGTCTATTTTTGCCGTAGTGTAGGCAAACACGTATGTATAAACAGAATCTGAGCATTGTATGTCACCACTCTCAAATAGAGGCACCTTACATGAGTAAACATGTAAGGTGAGTTGATGGAGATTATCGGAAAAGAATAATATAGAATTATGTACCACATGATTGGTTTATTGAATATATCTCACCTGTGTGCTTGGCGTCAAGCGCCCGCTTATAAATCATCGTAAATATACAGGAACGAGATAGCACAAGGAAATTTACAGCACCAGAGAATTACATCCAGGAGTTCCACAAAGAGTGTGCAACGGAGCCAGCAGGATTCAAACCCAGAGTCACCTACGCTCTCAAGCGATTAGCAGTGTGATGCCTTGACCACTCAGCTACGGCAGGCCCTGGACCACATTTTCAAACCTGACAAGTCTACAGCTTTTTGGATGCCAGTATTTTAGTACAGAAATTTTTGTTTTATTTGACAGAAATTTTTTTGAAATTTAAAAGAACAGACTCTATAAAAATTACAAGTTCGCAAAAAAGGCAGGCTTTTGATTGGTCAATCTCATTTCGCTAACAGCGAAAAATATATCTGGGTCTCGGTCAATAAACTTGAAGAGTCAATACAAATATTACTACATAGTCTGCATTTTGCTTCTTGACAACGGAGTCCTACAAAAAATAATTTTTGAATGTAGACCGTGGCTGAATGGTTAAGGCACCACACCGCTAATCGCTTGAGAGCGTAGTTGGGCTGCGGGTTCAAATCCCGCTGGTTCCATTGCACACTCTTTGTGGAGCCCCCAGATGTAATTCTCTAGTGTTGTAAATTTTCTTGTGCTATGCTTGTGAACTCCCCCTTCCCCCACACCTTCAAATTCCAAAGTCCTTGTGCTATTTCGTCCTTGCATATTAACGATGACTTATAAGAGGGCCCCTTATGTCAAGTACACAAGTCACGTGTATGTTATCAATAAATAAATGAATGTAGGCTGTTGTGAATATAATGTACTTGTTTAAAAAAATATCAGAAGTATTAAATGCTAATAAAATCAATACTTTTAATGAAATTATAAAGAATTTGTTAAAAACTATTTGTTTGATAAATAGTTTTTGTAAATTGTAATTTCTTTGACAAGTTATTTATTTATTCAACAGATGAAATCCGGATAATTATGTGTTACGGTGTGAATAATTAAAAAGTAGGAAATAAAAGCAAACATTCACAATCGATAATGATTAAACAAATAATTTGCTGAAGAAATAGAGCATTTTTTAAATTTTGTATCATATTTTCCATCATCACTTTATTCATGGTAATAGCTACAATATATTCACAATTTTACTATACTTAAGATAGGTTGGCACCAACTTCAAAATGTAATTGATTACTTTTTATATGTATATATTCGTAAATTAAATCATAAATATGTAAATTAATCTTTTGTAAAAAAATATTCTCTAGAAAATCCATGTTTGGTAGATATTAAATTCTATACATTAAATTTAACGTTTTTATGCTGATACATGATATCCGATGTGCACTTATTGAATAACGCTTCGTCATTAGAGAAGTTTAAAGAATTATTTAATTCTTTTTAGTGCTTTTTTTGAAGTCGGTTAATATTTTTTTTGGAAAAGATTATTTTATTTTTATCTTGTCTTCTTTTTGAGTACTTTTTAAAAGGGATATCTCCTTTCTTTTAATTATCGAAATACTTATAAAAAAAATATTAAATTTTATTTCGAATATTTAATATCATAGTCACAGCTCGTCTGCTGAGCAAATATAACACATAAAATATTAAATTTGTCATAAAATATATTTTTCGCGATTAAAAAAAGGGGAAGATATCGTTCTAGAAGAAAACACATAAAAAAAACAAGTTATAAATATTATTTTCCTGAGGATATATTTTAAAAATAAAGACGCATTCGTCGTCTATGAGTTCTTCGCCCCACATTAGCGAGGGGAATTTGAAATCTCCCTGGCCACTTAGCAAAATCATTCAGAAAAATATACCATTCCTTTTATGAAAATCTATATTATCAAGCAAAAACATGCCTATGAGTAACGCTGACGTCATATTGAAGGTGATAATACCTGAACAATACATTTCGGTTTTAGTGATATCTTTTTACCTTATAAACTTCATATAATTTCAATTTTTACACCGTCGAATAGGAATAAAAAATTTGTTTTAAATGCAGTTTGTTTGAAAGCTATATTTCGATTTACTAAATTGTTATAGTTTCTAAAATAATTTTTAGCATGATTTTTTAAAAAATCTGTCTTTATCGTGTGCTGCTCGATTACGAAAGATTAACTCGATTGCACTTAAAACTATATAGATGGTTCAGCATTTCTTTCCGGCTAATATTCCTTAACGAAATTAAAACTTCATCTTAAATAAAATAATTTCAATAAAACACTAGTTTAATATACATATAATCGAACTATTCTGTTAAATTGTTGAAATTATGAGAATCAAAATGACATTTGTAAGTAATGAATTTCTTTCTCTATTAACTCTTGGCATGCGACAATACGAAAGTATCGCTTTTAATAAATTTCGAAATTTGATTTGAATACAATTATCATATTTGTTATACAGAAGAACTTTTTGGTAAACTGTAACCAGGGAAGCCCTGATTTCGATCTCCTGGTATCTTTAAAAGAGAGTACGGCAGTCCGTGAACTGTACGCATATCAAGGTTAAATCTCTCATGTGATACATGTGTGATATTTTCAAAATACCAATAAATAATTATTATTTATAAAAAGAAGTTGTAAAGAAATATTTGGAAAGATTTTATATAAAGTTAGATCAATTTCACGCCCATATACATTGTATGTCAGTTTATAAACTCATATAATAATATGAATCCAGTAAAAGCTATGAAAATGAAACTTTTCTATAAACGGAATCATGTTTTAAACAAGAAACATTCATGTTCCTGACGGTTAGTATACTATACTATTATACTTGCTAAGATGGAATGCTTTGTATTTTTTTGTTGGTCCTTTGTGACTTTATTCTCTCATGTTTTACTGTATATACACATTTGCCCACACAAATAAACAAAAAGCTACAAATATACAAATTATTTTTTAAAATCTTTTTTTTTTTCTTTCGCAGTTTTTTCAAATACGTTAAAATTTAATGCCTAACAATTCTGAAATGTTACAATCCTTTTTGCGAAAATATTACGAATCTTGTTTGCGGAAATTTTATAATCTTCTTACGGAATCTTGTGATAAAAATGAGAAGAGCGGGTGTTTTCGTCTGTTTTATTGTATACAGTATATACGTGTTTTCGTTGCTTCGAATCACAAATATTCACATTTTCAACCTTTTGCTCTGATTGTTTAAGACACTAAGCTTGCCCTAATTCGAACTATTCATTTTATATCAGTTATTCATTAATTTTCAATTAAAAACCTAATCTGAATGTTGTAATGTATATAAATAAACCAAAGGTTTTGCGAGTCTGCCTACGCTCTCATGCGGTGATAAAGCCAGAGCTTCGACACAACCAGTGCTACGACATAAAAGGAGGGCTACATAAAAAATATATAATAATAATAATAATATAAAAAAATCCTTTTATTTATTTTTTTATTTTTTATTTTCACTTTTTAGTTTCACTTTTAGTTTTATTTATTTATTTTTATTTGATTTTGTTTGATTTGTTTTGACTTGATTTTATTTCATTTTATTATATATATATTTTTAATTTTAGTTATTCTTTTCTTTTCTGTAATTTTTTTTTTTTTTTTATCTTGGCGACACTTTCCTTTTCTGCATGTGCTCCTGTGAGATTGGTGTTTTCCTTTCAGCTAGCGCCACCTGTTGCATTCTTCATATGTTCTCTCTTCTGCCCTTTCTGTTCATTTATGGCCTTTTCCGCTTTCGAAAAGGTATTTACCTTGGCTAATGACGGACTGTTAAAATTTCCAACCCAAAACGCATCATGTGAGTTATTTTGTTTCATGGTGATTTTAACAAAGTTTTATACTTCTAACATTAACATTGGGCACGGTAATATCGCAAAGAATACCCGAGAACCCCCCCCCCCCCCCCCGCCCCGAAGAAATTTTTCAAAACTCGATTTAGATTTTTGTTTATTATGTTTTAAGCTAATTTTTCTTGGATTTTTGCACTGGTATTAACTTTTTTTTTTGCTCCTTTCTTTCTAAATGTCGTATAATTTAAGTCTTCACAGTCCACAATTGAAAGAAAAATTCACTTTCAGATAAAGTTCATCTCAATACTGAAACTTAATTTACGAATTTTTAAAGATTAATTACAAAAAACCTTTTTAATTAAAAAAAATAAACATGTAATTTTTTTCGCTCCTTTCTTTCTAAATGTCGTATAATTTAAGTCTTCTCAGCTCACAATCGAACAAAAAAGACTTTCAGAAAAAAATCTATATCAAAACTGCAACCTAATTTTCGAATTTTTAAAGATTATTTTTTTTTTAAAAAGTCGTTTTAATTAAAAAGAATTATGTAATTCTTTGCTTACAATTTGAATAAATGTCAAACTACAAATGATAATTTTGTTTCCCCATTTTATTTCTTTGCACAACAAAGATATATTGTAAAACTATACATGAAAATCACTTCATCAAAACTTACTTAATATTTTCTAAAAGTAATAAAAATACATTTACAATGCAAATAAATACCTTTATTTATTCAGATCGGCATGTTTCATCGCTCTGACGACGACATTGTCAAGATTTATAGTGATGCAAATATTTTCACAAAAATATTTAAATTGAAAAACTGGTAAACAAAAATTACGCGATCTCGTGCATAATGAAATTAACTGCAGTATTAGCAAGAAAAAATTAAATTAAAAAAGTAAAAAATAACCGACTGCGTAAAAAGCGAACTAATTAATCATTTCTCATCAATGTGAAACTTTTATATTATTTAACTATTTTTTATTGACTTGTATTGGTGATATTTGAGTTGTGTTTAATTGTTAATTCTTATCTATAAACACTGTTTTGATGAGGCCTATAGATGTGTATGAAGGTTAGAGTTGCAGTAAAGCTAGATATCCTACCTACACAACTCCCAGGTTGTGTAATATTTAAACGGAGATTCTGACTTTAAAATAGTCAATGAAACAACGTCTTCATTTTGAAAGACCTGTCCATTGATATGTCCTTCAATACGGTGCGTAAAAAAATTTTGTGTCTCTATTGCCTTTTTGCATTTTACGGCCGCCATTTTGAATTTATAAAAACAAAACCTAGCCTATAACCATCGGATGGTTAAGACGAATCGATAGAATCCTCATTCATTAAAATCCATCCAGCCGTTTGGATGTTTCGAGGGTACAAAAAAATCCACATACCCAGATACGCGTGAAACACATAACCCTTCTTGGCAGTCGGGTAAAAATTGATATTTTTGAACTTGAATTATTTTATACTATTGTTTTATTATTCTGCTGGGAGCCTCTCTTAAGGTCGCGTGATTTTTCGTTTACCAGATTTTCAATTTAAAATTTTTTGCGAAAATATTTTTATCAGTATATATTTTGAGAATGTCACCCTCAGAGCGATGAAAACTGTCGATCTTAATAAATAAAGGTATTTATTTGGCGTGTAAATGTATTTTTATCACGTTTAGCAAATATTAAGTAAGTTTTGAAAGATATATTGTTTTCTTTCTAACACTTTCCAACAGAGTTGAAAAATGTTTATGAACTCAGTCAGTCTGTTCACCTGATCGTCTTCCATGTTCTAAAACGTGTAAATATACTTGGTTTACCATGCGATTCATTTATCGAGGATTATTATGGCATGTTCAGTATTGAGGAAAAAGCGTGTAGAATTGGTAGTTCGTTTACAGGGACGCTGGGAATAATTCCGTTACATTATAGTGTATTGCGAAAAATGGCTTGCAAATTTTTAATGATGTTTGTATATTAATATATCTATTAAAATTGATATACATCAATGAGCAGCATTACAATATGCTTTCTGTACAGTACGATTTTGCATAGTATTTACCGTTTATTTACAGAGACACACAAAATAATTAAGTTACAGTAATATGCCTATTAAAGACTCTTTGTGGAAATACATTTTCATTTGTGGTATGCTGTTATAAACTTAAATAACATTTGGCATATTATTTATTGCAATTCATTCCTGTTTATCGAAGGAAATTACTGAAGAGGAGTTTTTAAATGTATTATGCGTTTCCTAATAGAACTAAATTTTAGCATACTATGTAATATATTGAAACCTATAGATCATATAGGGCTTCACAAAAGAATATGGATACTTTATCAACTGTACATGACAATTGCTGAAACTGGATTTTCAAATGTGTTGTGTGTTTTTCAAATTGTTTATTTTAATATCATCTTTCGCGATATGAAAATGGTAAGTTTCGTTACATTATCCTGAATGTGTTGAAAAGTGTTTTATAATCTGTGCTTAGTGCACGATTTTCCTTTGTTTGTTCTAAATTTTGAAAAAATAAAAACCATATAAACAATAAGAACCATTTTGGTTCTTAAAAGAAAAAAATCTGAGACTCTGAGAAAATGCTTTTTTTTCGGGGGATCGCAAGTAAAAAGCTTTAAATTCATGTTTGAAAAACAGTTGAAATTTGATTTGAAAATTTATGTTTGAAAATGCATCTTTTATTTTAACATGACTTCACTTCAAGGACGGATTTCCACTATTTAGGTACACTTTTTTTCATTATCTCCATACGATGAACTGGTTTACTAACAGTTTTTTTTTTTTTTTTTTTTTTTTTTTATAAATATAAAATACACAAACATAAAATATTTGTAGAAATACTTGCTGACTAATAAAGTACTTGCTAGTACTAATATAGTACTTTAAAGTACGAAACATGCAGTGCAAGTCACAAAATTTAACATTATTATACACTAAATAAGTATATAAAACAGATAAGATGAAAACTAACTCTTACAATAAAACAACGTTAATTAACAAACGACTACGGAACAAATCAAGAACAGTTAAAGTTAGTTATTTTAAAAACAGACAATATTCACTAGGGGCAGAACGAGCTTCAATAATAGTCTGCGATCGCAATTGAGTGAACCAACCCTCAAGGAGTAATCTACCATGATAGCTGTTGCAACTCGATTTTTTCAAAATACAGGCGTTCGCAATTAGCGGGATGAGATTCGTTTGAAGTGAATGTTGGACAATGTTTTAATTCAAATTACCATTTCTTAAAGCATCCGTATGTTCCTTTAGGCGAATTTCCAACGATCTACCTGTTTCACCACTGTAAACACTATTGCAATCTTTACATGGAGAAAGACGTTTCAGAAGATCCAAGATTATTCCCTTTTCTTTTCTTGTTAAACCTTTAGTGAAGTCAAAGAGAGGTTTTGCCATTTCTAATTCAGCAAGTCTTCAGTTTCTCTTTGCTGCCATCGCTCATAACGACGGCTTATTACGCTCTTTCCGTCGTTTTCTACATTATCACTTCATGAAAGTTTTTAGCTTTGATTGCTTACGTATCTTGGATTTTTTAAAGTACAGTAATGACATTCTGAAGTCGAACTTGGATAAGAAATATGCTGATAAATTTACAAATCCCCTTATGAAGGTTACTTCTAAATCTTCTACTGTTACATCGAACAAAAATGATTGGGCCATGAATATTTCGCCTAAGAGTTTATCAGTGTCGAATCTGCTTTCCTTAATAAAGTCTTGAATGACTGTCTGGGTTCTCCGAAATTAGATAGTCCCGATTTACTTGCTTCTGCTGAATGAGCTGTACACTGTTAAAAATAGGCCCCACCAGTGGCCGAGAGGTTCTGCTCTCGAAGCTGGTAGACGGGAGGTGCTGTGTTCGATCCCAATCGCGCCCGTCGGCCTAATCGTTCGGAGTTTTCGTGGTTTTCTTCGAACCTTGGTTCTCCAAGCGTTAATACGGGTTAGGTTCCCTTAGAAAGACCTCCACGGAAGGCACTCTCCCCCTTCGGGCCTATATCCCTCGTGCAGATAATTGGCCGACATAAATACAACCAACCAACCAACCAACTGTTAAAAATATCGTGAAAAATTACCTCTTTTTTTAAAGACTATCTATTTTCTGACCAATAAGAATGCTACATAAACGCCTGTGGAGCAATCTCATTGATCAGAAAATAGATAGCCTTTAAAAACAGAGGTAATCTCTGAGAAAATGCTTTTTTTTCGGGGGATCGCAAGTAAAAAGCTTTAAATTCATGTTTGAAAAACAGTTGAAATTTGATTTGAAAATTTATGTTTGAAAATGCATCTTTTATTTTAACATGACTTCACTTCAAGGACGGATTTCCACTATTTAGGTACACTTTTTTTCATTATCTCCATACGATGAACTGGTTTACTAACAGTTTTTTTTTTATAAATATAAAATACACAAACATAAAATATTTGTAGAAATACTTGCTGACTAATAAAGTACTTGCTAGTACTAATATAGTACTTTAAAGTACGAAACATGCAGTGCAAGTCACAAAATTTAACATTATTATACACTAAATAAGTATATAAAACAGATAATATGAAAACTAACTCTTACAATAAAACAACGTTAATTAACAAACGACTACGGAACAAATCAAGAACAGTTAAAGTTAGTTATTTTAAAAACAGACAATATTCACTAGGGGCAGAACGAGCTTCAATAAAAGTCTGCGATCGCAATTGAGTGAACCAACCCTCAAGGAGTAATCTACCATGATAGCTGTTGCAACTCGATTTTTTCATAATACAGGCGTTCGCAATTAGCGGGATGAGATTCGTTTGAAGTGAATGTTGGACAATGTTTTAATTCAAATTACCATTTCTTAAAGCATCCGTATGTTCCTTTAGGCGAATTTCCAACGATCTACCTGTTTCACCACTGTAAACACTATTGCAATCTTTACATGGAGAAAGACGTTTCAGAAGATCCAAGATTATTCCCTTTTCTTTTCTTGTTAAACCTTTAGTGAAGTCAAAGAGAGGTTTTGCCATTTCTAATTCAGCAAGTCTCCAGTTTCTCTCTGCTGCCATCGCTCATAACGACGGCTTATTACGCTCTTTCCGTCGTTTTCTACATTATCACTTCATGAAAGTTTTTAGCTTTGATTGCTTACGTATCTTGGATTTTTTAAAGTACAGTAATGACATTCTGAAGTCGAACTTGGATAAGAAATATGCTGATAAATTTACAAATCCCCTTATGAAGGTTACTTCTAAATCTTCTACTGTTACATCGAACAAAAATGATTGGGCCATGAATATTTTGCCTAAGAGTTTATCAGTGTCGAATCTGCTTTCCTTAATAAAGTCTTGAATGACTGTCTGGGTTCTTCGAAATTAGATAGTCCCGATTTACTTGCTTCTGCTGAATGAGCTGTACACTGTTAAAAATAGGCCCCACCAGTGGCCGAGAGGTTCTGCTCTCGAAGCTGGTAGACGGGAGGTGCTGTGTTCGATCCCAATCGCGCCCGTCGGCCTAATCGTTCGGAGTTTTCGTGGTTTTCTTCGAACCTTGGTTCTCCAAGCGTTAATACGGGTTAGGTTCCCTTAGAAAGACCTCCACGGAAGGCACTCCCCCCCCTTCGGGCCTATATCCCTCGTGCAGATAATTGGCCGACATAAATACAACCAACCAACCAACCAACTGTTAAAAATATCGTGAAAAATTACCTCTGTTTTTAAAGACTATCTATTTTCTGACCAATAAGAATGCTACATAAACGCCTGTGGAGCAATCTCATTGATCAGAAAATAGATAGCCTTTAAAAACAGAGGTAATCTCTGAGAAAATGCTTTTTTTTCGGGGGATCGCAAGTAAAAAGCTTTAAATTCATGTTTGAAAAACAGTTGAAATTTGATTTGAAAATTTATGTTTGAAAATGCATCTTTTATTTTAACATGACTTCACTTCAAGGACGGATTTCCACTATTTAGGTACACTTTTTTTCATTATCTCCATACGATGAACTGGTTTACTAACAGTTTTTTTTTTTTTTTTTTATAAATATAAAATACACAAACATAAAATATTTGTAGAAATACTTGCTGACTAATAAAGTACTTGCTAGTACTAATATAGTACTTTAAAGTACGAAACATGCAGTGCAAGTCACAAAATTTAACATTATTATACACTAAATAAGTATATAAAACAGATAATATGAAAACTAACTCTTACAATAAAACAACGTTAATTAACAAACGACTACGGAACAAATCAAGAACAGTTAAAGTTAGTTATTTTAAAAACAGACAATATTCACTAGGGGCAGAACGAGCTTCAATAAAAGTCTGCGATCGCAATTGAGTGAACCAACCCTCAAGGAGTAATCTACCATGATAGCTGTTGCAACTCGATTTTTTCAAAATACAGGCGTTCGCAATTAGCGGGATGAGATTCGTTTGAAGTGAATGTTGGACAATGTTTTAATTCAAATTACCATTTCTTAAAGCATCCGTATGTTCCTTTAGGCGAATTTCCAACGATCTACCTGTTTCACCACTGTAAACACTATTGCAATCTTTACATGGAGAAAGACGTTTCAGAAGATCCAAGATTATTCCCTTTTCTTTTCTTGTTAAACCTTTAGTGAAGTCAAAGAGAGGTTTTGCCATTTCTAATTCAGCAAGTCTCCAGTTTCTCTTTGCTGCCATCGCTCATAACGACGGCTTATTACGCTCTTTCCGTCGTTTTCTACATTATCACTTCATGAAAGTTTTTAGCTTTGATTGCTTACGTATCTTGGATTTTTTAAAGTACAGTAATGACATTCTGAAGTCGAACTTGGATAAGAAATATGCTGATAAATTTACAAATCCCCTTATGAAGGTTACTTCTAAATCTTCTACTGTTACATCGAACAAAAATGATTGGGCCATGAATATTTCGCCTAAGAGTTTATCAGTGTCGAATCTGCTTTCCTTAATAAAGTCTTGAATGACTGTCTGGGTTCTTCGAAATTAGATAGTCCCGATTTACTTGCTTCTGCTGAATGAGCTGTACACTGTTAAAAATAGGCCCCACCAGTGGCCGAGAGGTTCTGCTCTCGAAGCTGGTAGACGGGAGGTGCTGTGTTCGATCCCAATCGCGCCCGTCGGCCTAATCGTTCGGAGTTTTCGTGGTTTTCTTCGAACCTTGGTTCTCCAAGCGTTAATACGGGTTAGGTTCCCTTAGAAAGACCTCCACGGAAGGCACTCCCCCCTTCGGGCCTATATCCCTCGTGCAGATAATTGGCCGACATAAATACGACCAACCAACCAACCAACCAAATGTTAAAAATATCGTGAAAAATTACCTCTGTTTTTAAAGACTATCTATTTTCTGACCAATAAGAATGCTACATAAACGCCTGTGGAGCAATCTCATTGATCAGAAAATAGATAGCCTTTAAAAACAGAGGTAATCTCTGAGAAAATGCTTTTTTTTCGGGGGATCGCAAGTAAAAAGCTTTAAATTCATGTTTGAAAAACAGTTGAAATTTGATTTGAAAATTTATGTTTGAAAATGCATCTTTTATTTTAACATGACTTCACTTCAAGGACGGATTTCCACTATTTAGGTACACTTTTTTTCATTATCTCCATACGATGAACTGGTTTACTAACAGATTTTTTTTTTTTTTTTTTTTTTTTTTTTATAAATATAAAATACACAAACATAAAATATTTGTAGAAATACTTGCTGACTAATAAAGTACTTGCTAGTACTAATATAGTACTTTAAAGTACGAAACATGCAGTGCAAGTCACAAAATTTAACATTATTATACACTAAATAAGTATATAAAACAGATAATATGAAAACTAACTCTTACAATAAAACAACGTTAATTAACAAACGACTACGGAACAAATCAAGAACAGTTAAAGTTAGTTATTTTAAAAACAGACAATATTCACTAGGGGCAGAACGAGCTTCAATAAAAGTCTGCGATCGCAATTGAGTGAACCAACCCTCAAGGAGTAATCTACCATGATAGCTGTTGCAACTCGATTTTTTCAAAATACAGGCGTTCGCAATTAGCGGGATGAGATTCGTTTGAAGTGAATGTTGGACAATGTTTTAATTCAAATTACCATTTCTTAAAGCATCCGTATGTTCCTTTAGGCGAATTTCCAACGATCTACCTGTTTCACCACTGTAAACACTATTGCAATCTTTACATGGAGAAAGACGTTTCAGAAGATCCAAGATTATTCCCTTTTCTTTTCTTGTTAAACCTTTAGTGAAGTCAAAGAGAGGTTTTGCCATTTCTAATTCAGCAAGTCTCCAGTTTCTCTCTGCTGCCATCGCTCATAACGACGGCTTATTACGCTCTTTCCGTCGTTTTCTACATTATCACTTCATGAAAGTTTTTAGCTTTGATTGCTTACGTATCTTGGATTTTTTAAAGTACAGTAATGACATTCTGAAGTCGAACTTGGATAAGAAATATGCTGATAAATTTACAAATACCCTTATGAAGGTTACTTCTAAATCTTCTACTGTTACATCGAACAAAAATGATTGGGCCATGAATATTTCGCCTAAGAGTTTATCAGTGTCGAATCTGCTTTCCTTAATAAAGTCTTTAATGACTGTCTGGGTTCTTCGAAATTAGATAGTACCGATTTACTTGCTTCTGCTGAATGAGCTGTACACTGTTAAAAATAGGCCCCACCAGTGGCCGAGAGGTTCTGCTCTCGAAGCTGGTAGACGGGAGGTGCTGTGTTCGATCCCAATCGCGCCCGTCGGCCTAATCGTTCGGAGTTTTCGTGGTTTTCTTCGAACCTTGGTTCTCCAAGCGTTAATACGGGTTAGGTGCCCTTAGAAAGACCTCCACGGAAGGCACTCCCCCCCTTCGGGCCTATATCCCTCGTGCAGATAATTGGCCGACATAAATACAACCAACCAACCAACCAACTGTTAAAAATATCGTGAAAAATTACCTCTGTTTTTAAAGACTATCTATTTTCTGACCAATAAGAATGCTACATAAACGCCTGTGGAGCAATCTCATTGATCAGAAAATAGATAGCCTTTAAAAACAGAGGTAATCTCTGAGAAAATGCTTTTTTTTCGGGGGATCGCAAGTAAAAAGCTTTAAATTCATGTTTGAAAAACAGTTGAAATTTGATTTGAAAATTTATGTTTGAAAATGCATCTTTTATTTTAACATGACTTCACTTCAAGGACGGATTTCCACTATTTAGGTACACTTTTTTTCATTATCTCCATACGATGAACTGGTTTACTAACAGTTTGTTTTTTTTTTTTTTTTTTTTTTTATAAATATAAAATACACAAACATAAAATATTTGTAGAAATACTTGCTGACTAATAAAGTACTTGCTAGTACTAATATAGTACTTTAAAGTACGAAACATGCAGTGCAAGTCACAAAATTTAACATTATTATACACTAAATAAGTATATAAAACAGATAATATGAAAACTAACTCTTACAATAAAACAACGTTAATTAACAAACGACTACGGAACAAATCAAGAACAGTTAAAGTTAGTTATTTTAAAAACAGACAATATTCACTAGGGGCAGAACGAGCTTCAATAAAAGTCTGCGATCGCAATTGAGTGAACCAACCCTCAAGGAGTAATCTACCATGATAGCTGTTGCAACTCGATTTTTTCAAAATACAGGCGTTCGCAATTAGCGGGATGAGATTCGTTTGAAGTGAATGTTGGACAATGTTTTAATTCAAATTACCATTTCTTAAAGCATCCGTATGTTCCTTTAGGCGAATTTCCAACGATCTACCTGTTTCACCAATGTAAACACTATTGCAATCTTTACATGGAGAAAGACGTTTCAGAAGATCCAAGATTATTCCCTTTTCTTTTCTTGTTAAACCTTTAGTGAAGTCAAAGAGAGGTTTTGCCATTTCTAATTCAGCAAGTCTCCAGTTTCTCTCTGCTGCCATCGCTCATAACGACGGCTTATTACGCTCTTTCCGTCGTTTTCTACATTATCACTTCATGAAAGTTTTTAGCTTTGATTGCTTACGTATCTTGGATTTTTTAAAGTACAGTAATGACATTCTGAAGTCGAACTTGGATAAGAAATATGCTGATAAATTTACAAATCCCCTTATGAAGGTTACTTCTAAATCTTCTACTGTTACATCGAACAAAAATGATTGGGCCATGAATATTTCGCCTAAGAGTTTATCAGTGTCGAATCTGCTTTCCTTAATAAAGTCTTGAATGACTGTCTGGGTTCTTCGAAATTAGATAGTCCCGATTTATTTGCTTCTGCTGAATGAGCTGTACACTGTTAAAAATATCGTGAAAAATTACCTCTGTTTTTAAAGACTATCTATTTTCTGACCAATAAGAATGCTACATAAACGCCTGTGGAGCAATCTCATTGATCAGAAAATAGATAGCCTTTTAAAACAGAGGTAATTTTTCACGATATTTTTAACAGTGTAGGTTCCTGCCCATTGGTAAGGCATGATATGTGACATTGTATTTATGCATCGATCTTAAACTCTAATTACTCCATTCCTGCTAGTGCTGAAGATTCCTTGCGTATTATCAAGAGACTGAGATCGGGCAATGGAGGATATTCAATCTACGTTATGATCACGTGGTCAAGGTAAAAACTTCTAGCTTAAAGAAGGGAAGGTTTGGTAGACGTAATGAAAAACTCTCGCCAGCCGGTGAAACAGTTGATGGGGAAAGCAGTAGTAGTCTCTCTTCTTATCAGTTAGAAGTTCTTTGGGTAAATTACCGGTATCACGTGACTTTTTTAGCCTCGAACCCAGATTTGGAATAAAGTCCATTTGATTTTAATTACGAAAGCCGATAAAAGTAGAACTACTGTTGTTATGGATAGGTATACTTATGATTTAAAGGCTCATGAACTACTTGACGATGTGAATACTTATTCTGTTGTTAATAAAGATCAGACACCTTCCCTTCAACGTAAGATGAACTTGATTATTTCAAAGTTTGAAAAGCTTAAAAAAATCCCTCCAAACTCTGCTTATAAATTAAATCTTATACCGGGTTTGTCCCTCGTTTTTATGGGTTACCAAAGATTCATAAACCATTTATCCCACTTCGTCCCATTATTGATTTTTCTAAGTCCCCTTTATATAATCTTTCTAGTTACTTATCCGCGCTTCTTAAAGCTCTTGTGTTAAAATCCAGTTACAGTCTTTATTCTTCTAACAAATTTCTTCATGATTTACAGGGTTTTGTTTTTCCTATCGGTTATATCATGGCTTATCTCGACGTTGTTTCGCTGTTTACTTCAAACCCTTTCGATCTGGTCTGTAAAGTAATTAAATATATCTGGCCCACTCCAACACACCCTACTGATTTTAATGTCGAAAAGATTGTTGAATTGGTTAAGTTTTCTTTGATCTCAAACTGTTTTGTATTTAATGATCGCATTTACAGTCAAATTTCTGGTACTGCTATGGGGTCCTCCCACTCTGTTGTAATTGCTGAACTTGTAATGCAGAATATTGAAAATGCTATTAATTTTGAGCCTGGCCCATGTATCCTTTCTTAGAGACGTTATGTCGACGATATTTTTTTGATAGTGAAAGAAGCAGATTTAAATGATATTCTCACGATTTCTAATTCTATTGGTAATCCTATTAAGTTTACTGTTTGAATTGAAAATAATGCTGAATTACCATTTCTCGACATTCTAATCCGCAGACAAACAACTAATATCTCTCAATCTATCACCACTACCGTTTACAGAAAACCTTCATCTACTATTCAATATACTAATTTCAGTTCAATATGCTCTTTAAGCCATAAAATAGCTGTTATTAAGACTTTAGCCTTCAGGGCCATTAGATATCGTATTTCCAGTAATGACTTTGAAAAAGAGAAATGTAAAATTTATCGCAATTTGATTAATAATAGCTATTCTATTGGTCTTGTTAAAGAAATCTTTAAAAATACTTTAAATTTTGTAAATTATACTCCCTCCTTTTCAACGTAGTAAACCAAACTCTTTTGTCTGCATCCCTTATTATAAGACATTTCGGATAGAATTTCTGGCATTTTAAATTCATTCAATATTGGGGTTTCTTTTCTACCAATTAATAAAGTTAATTCCTTTTTCAGTAAGCATAATTTCAATATGATAAGTCTAAATTACCCGGTATCGTTTACGTTATTCCATGTAAAGATTGCAATAGTGTTTACAATGGTGAAACATGTAGATCGTTGGAAATTCGCCTAAAGAAACATACTGGTGCTTTAAGAAATGGTAATTTGAATTAAAAAATTGTCCAACATTCACTTCAAGCGAATCACATTCCGCTAATTGCGAACGCCTGTATTTTGAAATCGGGTTGTAACAGCTATCACGGTACACTGTTAAAAATATGGTGAAAAATTACCCCTGTTTTTAAAGGCTATCTATTTTCTGACCAATGAGAACGCACTATAGGTGTTTATGCAGCATCCTCATTGTTCAAAAAATAGATAGCTTTTAAAAAAAGAGGTAATTTTTAACGATATATTTAACAGTGTAGATTACTCCTTGAGGGTTGATTCACTCAATCGGGATCGCAGACTTTGAATGAAGCTCGTTCTGTCTCTAGTGAATATTGTCTGTTTTTAAAATAACTAACTTTAACTGTTCTTGATTTGCTCTGTCATTTGTTATGCAATGGATATTTTGTACTAATGATGCCTTTCGCTTGGCGAAATGTTTACTAATTGTATTTTAAATTGTTTTTTAGTATTTTTTATAAATTTTATTTTTTAACTGTGCTGAAGTCTGTCTTATTTTATTTTATTTGGTGTTTTAGCGGTTTTTATTTCAGACATTAAATGTATATATATTGCAAACATAAATTTGTATTAATAATTTAGGAAAAAATTAAAACTTTTTGTGTAGCGTTATTTAAAAGAAATGCAAGTATAGACTTTTGTTTCATTTTGACTATTAAAGACATTGAGAATTCTAAAATGAAACTAATTGTGAGTCCTAAGAATACATGCATTTTGTATGTGACAGTATTTGTATGCGCTTCTAACATTATGAGTATCAACCAGAAGGACAATCATCAGCAATTTTCTACTTTAAAAACAATTGCCCAGTTTGTATGAAAAAAAATCTTAATTTTATAACAAAAGAAATTCTGTTCTTTAAAAAGTAATGAATGAATGAATCAAACGTTATTCATTGGGAGTATTGTATTAAAAATTTAAGAATTATGTAAACATAATTTATTTCTTTATATTAAAATTAAACTAGCCTTTTATGATTGCAGTGTATTTTACTCTTATATTTTAATTCCCAAACTGTAACACTATGAAAGTCTGTTTAAATTAGGGAAAGGAGTTGTACCTCGGTCCTACTTTGACATTTTAATTTTTAATTTAATTAAAATATGCAAATTATGAAATATAAAGATATTGTCTAATTGTTTATCATATTCTATTTCCCTCATAATTTTCTTGAATTCTTATTTTAGACCTATCATAGTTTTTCTTTTAATTAAAAAACTAGTCGATGGAAAACACCGTAAAACTTACCCATCATAGATATGCATAATATAAAATATGAAAATAAACCATGCGTAAACTATAAAATGCATTGCAATTCCAAAATAAAATTTAAACGTATATTTAAATATTTTTAATACATAGTAATGCTCTATTACTGAATTGCAGGTACTACTTGATTATGCCGTCAACCTATTTCGATAAATTATATAAACCGCCAAACTTCTTGCAAAATTATACAAACTAGTCGCACTTGGCGACCAGTTTGGTCTCCCTTAAAATTTATGTGTTGGGAAAGCATGCTAAGCATTGCATCATGTTACTTTTATTCATAATTTAATTTACCTAGACTCCCTTAAATATAATTAATATAATCCCTTAAGCTAATATTAGTTTTTGTTGCATTAAAATATCTGAATTGGTTGATTTTCTGTAAGCAAGTAAACCCTATTGGTTTACAATGGAAGTCTATGGGAATTTGGCGAAATATTAAAGATATCGCCAAGTTGGCGTCACATTTAGCGACTCATTTTGGTCGCTAAATTTGGCGATATATCGCCAAGTTGGCGACAAAGTCGACGGCATTTTGCGACAGAACAGATGTATAGATTTTCATTTTAAATAACGAAAGAACAAATAAATAAGTAAAAGATTAATAAAAATACAAATAAAACGTCGAATTAAAAGTCACTTGATGACGCAACAAACACTTGTACCGTGTTTAATGTCAAGTGAATGTGACATTTACGATAAGCGATTATTGGCATTTAATCTTATAGTTTGGCGATAGCTTTCTGGGTCGACTGGATAATCGAGTACTACCGAAATGCGTAAAAAAAAAATCCTTACAACTCCAAAAATTATAATCATATTAACTAAAAGTTTACTGCGGCGAATTAGCGTCTCATTTCGAATTAAAATATATCTTTGAATTGAAATTTGAATGGAATACACGGTCATGAAAAATCGAAGAGTGTGAAAAATATTTTTACAAATATCTCGACAACTAATTATCCGATTGACTTCATTCTTTATGCAAAATTTGTTTTTTCATTGTCTTTTACATTCACTCCTTCAAATAAACAATTTCGAAAATTTTTGTATACCTTTTAATAAGAACGAATATTTCTAGAGTCCGAAAAAATATTTCCGGATAATCGAGGTTACTGATATTCAATAGGCTTCTTTCCATTAATACATACTAAGTACACACCAAATTTCAAGTCCCTATCTCAATTTGTTTGGGAGGTAGAGCGTTTGCAGACACACACACACACAGACGGACGGCAACTTTTTTTTTCTAAAAATATGTTTTTCGGAATCGTCAGTGTCTGAAACGTGTAAATCCGTCAAAATTTTTATTTCGATTTCTAAAACGATTACAAGTGTTACACTATACTATGTATGATGGGTAAGTAATATTAATTTTAGAACCAAGGTACAACACCCATGTTCTACCTTGGTCCTAAGCATGTTGTACCATGGTTCATGCATCATTTTTTCTATAAAAAATAAAAATAAAATGGACGAAACGTTTTTATGACGTATTTCAAATAAATTTTAGTATATTTGATAACAGTTTTTTCATAGATATTTATTCAAAGTTTTGTTTAATTAATATAAAAGAGAAGGTGTAATTAGAGGGAAAAGAAGGGGGGGGGATAATTCCAAACACAATAAATATCAATTGCATTTTAAATGCTTCATAGCATTTATATATATATATATATATTATACAGGTTTGTTTCATCACGACGCAAAATTTAAAAAAAAACAGTTGCCGAAAAACCTAAGATTATTTTTCAAAAACTGATAATATTTCAGGAAATACATAAAGAATTATTAAGTGTCTTACAATAAGGCTACGTTCTAGCAAAATGCTAATGATTTGTCAACTGATTGAAAAACATATTTCCTTCAAGTATAAATTCTATTCTAGTGCTTTTAAGACGTTTCATGGACACAACAATAATCTCTTCTTCATCATTGTCATCATTTATGCATATTTTAAGTACACAAGTGATTTATATAAAATGTTGAGTTCTGGATTCCTTCCATTAATGATACAAGGGCAAACTTTAGGACACTAACATTTTCATTTGCTTGATTTTTAATAGACTAATATACAATTGTGTTGTACTTTGGACCTGTTCAAGCTACAACACTATTGCTAGGTGCAAGGTACAACACTTAGTGACTTGAAAAAGAATGGCTTCTTACCATTTTCTAGTTAGGCTTAACATGATTTGAAACTCATGTTCATAATGCACTATAAATACTCTTTTGTGTATAACTTTGAATTTAAAACAATTAGCTGTTGATAACGAGATATAATGAAAAGTTGAACTGTAAACAATTTACTTTTTGACGATCAAATAATTTATCTAATAATTGTCTGCAACATATGCTGACTAAAGTGACCAATTGAAAAGTGACATCTAGTAGTATATCTGAAATCTACATTGATTAATTTGATACAAATCCAATAAATAGAGCTAAAAACGATGTATGTCATATATGTTCAAGTTACAACACTTCTCCTGCTCATAATAAGTTATATTAAAAATGTAAATTTTAAGAAAATGTTGAATTTTATAGAAAGTGAAGTTGGAATTATTTATAATGAAGCTTTTCACATTACTGGAGAAATAAATTTATGTTGAAATAAGATAGTCTTATGTAACTAAATACATTGCATCTAAAATAATAGAGATTTATTAAACAATAAATTTCTTTAACATTTAGTTTAAGAAGTAGAGAAGATATGAATCATTTTCATTTTAATCCTCAAGTATGCAGATAATAAGCGTTCATTGATTAATATTTACCAGTAAAAAATAAATTAGTAATGTATTTATTGGAATGAAAATGAGAACGTTTTTTTATATACAAATTGAGCAAGTGCTTTCGAATTTGAAAACTGATGATGATTGCCATTTTGATAGATAGCCAGAAAGTTTAAAGTGTATAATTACCGCAACGTACAAGTTGTGTGAATTAGAAGGGTTTTCAATTATTTTTTTGGAGAATAACACAAACTCGATTTAAAAAAGATATTTTCCTTGAATTAAACACTAGTGTAATTCAGTTTACTTAGTAAAAGCTGTTAATTTTAAAATGAATTTAAATGAAACGAGAAATTTAAACTAATTATTTATTGTAATTATTTTCAAGAAATGCTATCAGAAATGTATTAATTTCCTTATGATGTTTAAATCTTATGCAATAGTGTAAAAATATAGGTGTTTTATGTATATAAAAATAACCTTATTGAGCCATTAAAAAAATGCACATATTATGGACGTTAAATATGTGTTATTTAGAATTAAAATAATTTATTTCCATCATATATGTCAACAAGAGGTGGTAAATTACTAGAAAACTGGATAGTTATTCGGGAGCGCAATAAAAAACACTAGGGGGCTCAGCCCCCTGCTCGCTGACGCTCGCCAAACCACACGAATTGCTACACAATCATATTGGGATCGCTACGCGATCCCAGCTCGTTTCGCTCGCTCGCCACTATTTATGTCAACTCTAGCCAGAATGAGTGCCATCATAAATCATTACAACGTATTAAATTTGCAAATATTTTTAATGTATAAAAAAGTAATGGAAAACTGTTGAAAATGTAAATAAAAACGTAACTTGGAAACAGAATTAATTTAAAACCTTAGTGAAAACACAATAAAAAATATTTTTAGTTGGGCCGCTATGAGATCCGAGCAAGCGACATATGAAATTTACTAATATTTTAATTCATAAAAAAGTAATTGAAAATTTTGTTGAAAATATAAATAAAAATGCATTTATCAAAAGTTTGGCACTGTGATTTGTTGATTATCATTGAGAAAACTAAGCGAACAGGAAATTGATGGCGTTTAAATTTAAATGGCATGTTAGTGTCAGATGGGGTCCTTCTCGTTTCATTTTGCCTATAGTATTGAAAATCCCGGCTTAAATTAATTTAAAACTATAATAAGACGCTATAAAACATGCTACGTATCACGCTATGGAAATGTAAACAAAACGTTTTCGCCTGTGTCTAAATACAACCTTGGATCAAAAAGCTACGTCACCGTAAAACGGACCAATAGCAATTGTCATTCATGTATTGCTCAAACGGTTTGCGTTAAAAGAGAGATCCTGTCTGGATTTTGATTTGCTGAGTGGGTTGGGACATGTGACCGTAACTACCACTGAGAAACGTCGCTTTGGCTGTTGCCAAATAGCAAGCTACAAGTACAGCCCTTTTTCAGCGCTACGTAAGAGAAATATATATATATAGATTGGAGCATGTAAGAGCGGGAACTTATTTAACTGTATAATAATTACTGAAAGGTTATTTACAGTCAATAGTTTGAATAAAGTTTTCAAATTTAATAATGTTTCAATTAAATTAATTACAATACTTTCCACTACTACAAATACACAAATTTTTGCAATTACATGAGGATACATGGTATACAAACTACAAAAATACATGACACAGGGGCTAGAGATACAAAAGTACAAGTTACAAAAATCTTTCTATTCTAAAAAAAAGTAACTACCGCTGTCACCGCCGCCGCCGCCGGTTTTGAATTTTTTGTGATCGGAGGTCTTTCTTCGTTAATACTAAGAAAAATAATGCATACAAAAATATGAAAATCGGTGGTATTATACAGAAATATTTGATAAACACGCTGATGCAGACAGTTTTCAAATCGAAGAATTATTTTAAGAGATATTTCATGCTAAAGTTGGACAAAATCGTTCCATTAAATAAGTTTTATAGGACCAAAAACTATGTATGGGAATTAATTCATTTTTAGATCATTTTATACGTTATAATTTCCAGGTGTGCAGAATGTAATTATTTTTTTAATTTGACTTATTTTTTGAGTTTTTATTTCTATTTAAAATTCAAATTTTCAGCATTTCGAGAGATATTTTTTACTTATTTTAGAAAATTGTACTAATTTAACCTGTTGCCAACTGTATAAACAGAGCAAATAATAATGTTTGCTTCAAATTAAAAATTTATTTTACACGTGACTATTATTAACAGAAAAAAAACTTTCAAATTACGATTAAATAATTATACGTATGAAAAGCAGGAATTTGTTGAAAATACTTCATAAAAACTATACTTACACGTGAATTTTAAAAGAGAAAGGATATTGTAAAATAATAAATTCATTAACATGCGTTAGAAGTTTTAAATAGAAAAAATTACGTCACATTTACGTAACATTACACTTATTACGTAAAATGAACAAAAAGTAATATTGCAAAACAGTTTAAATTTAAAAATTGCGCGAGACATTATTTTGATATTTTGAGATTATATTAATAAGATTAATATTAATTTTATTGAACGCGTTTAGACTGCTTTCGAGCAACTATTTAGTAATTTATTAAAAATAAAAAAGATTACAAGCTGAAAATGAAGTATCATCGACAAAAAATATGATTTCAAAGAGAAAAATCTGTGAAGCAGAAAATAAAGAAATTGCTTAAATGGTTTAGTTAAGATTCGTTAACCTTCTGTGTCGTTTCCGTCGAAAGCAGGCATTGGTATTTGTGAAATATATTTGCATTTTGATGCAGATTTGCTTATTATATTAGCTTATTTTGAAATGTTTAACTATTTAATCAAAGACGAAAGCAGCCATTTTATCTTTTAACAGCAGCTGATTTTTCCTTGAAATTCCCCAATCAAAGAGAAATGAATATAAGCTCGTTTATAGGGAGATCACCACTGTTTTTTAAATTATAATTCAATCTTTCTAAATCTGTTTAAAGCAGATCAAATTAGCGTGTTTTTAGAGACTGCGGTGTCTGAACGGGGGTTGGCGAGCGTAGCTCGTAGGGGGCCGAGCCCCTAGTTATGTAAACGGAAGTATATTACAAAGGATATTTAGGATATATTCAAAAATAGAGAGAAAAAGGAAATATGTCCAACACAAAAATATTATATATTCAAGGTATTTGAGTACATTAAAAGATACTTTAACAACATCAACGAGACAAATGTGCCCGACAATGAAGAAAGGAAAAATTGAGTTAAATTTTCTTCAGATATTTTTGTTACGATAATTTGTAATATGTAACGACGCTTGACGTTATAAAAATAGAAATAGCTCTATATAACTCTATCATAAGGCTTTAAAATAAACCTTTCCTACTATTACATATTATTAGCATCATTTGATCAATTATTAGATATCTCTGAAATCCCTATATTAAATAGTCCTTAATAAAACGGTTACGCGGTTGTCGTTAATCCCTGTTGGCCTTTGGTCAAAATACATTGGGAATTTTCCGAGAAAAAAAGGGCAGCTCTTCATAAAGGAAAAATTTTTATTTGTTATTTTTTGTAGGAAACAGTTGCAAAGCATCCACAATAAAACACAGCTTGTTTCGATATTATACGACATCTACTTCAGTAGTTACTTCAGATTAAACTAAATTTTAGGAAAATATGCTATAAAAACATTCTATTACTCCGATGACTCGCGGCCCCACCAGTGGCCGAGAGGTTCTGCTCTCGAAGCTGGTAGACGGGAGGTGCTGGGTTCGATCCCAATCGCGCCCGTCGGCCTAATCGTTCGGAGTTTTCGTGGTTTTCTTCGAGCCGTGGATCTTCCATGCGTTAATACGGATTAGGTTCCCTTAGAAAGACCCCCACGGAGGGCACTCCCCCCGGGCCTATATCCCTCGTGTAGATAATTGGCCGTCAAAAATCAACCCAACCCAACCCGATGACTCGCTTCAAGACAGATGACGCAGTTTTTGAAGATAACTAATGGCATTAAATCTGAGCTCATAAACTCATGTTTTGGAGTTTTATACTACAGAGCGGAAGGGTTTTTCCTTCTCTTCAGATATGGGAAAGAACCAATAACAGACCAAAGAAGCCTCGAACTGTATTTGAAAGCCGTAAGAAAAGTGGAATTGTGTGGTTCTCTCTGAAAAAGTATGCCAATCGACGTTTAGAATAAAGTAATAAAAAAGGAAAATGGTACTTAACAGAAAATTTTAATAGAATTCATATCGGCATTTAAGATTCAGAAATGAATGACTTTGAAACAAATAATAACTACAGAAAATGTTTTTTAGGCTAGATTTTTAAAAGAAATAAAATATAAAAATACGCCTTTATGAATTTAAGTAAACGGATTGAATGGAATATTATTTAAAATAGGGAATAATTTAATAAATTATTATTGTAGAATCATTTTAGAAAGGAAATTTTCATGGAATAATTTTAATGAAGCACGGAAATTTGATTTTCGTAAAATTTCTTTAGATGAATTTGACTTTGAAAACCCTTTCACTTAATTTGATAAATTTCATGTACTTGAAATTGAAGTGAAGAGTCACCAACTATTTGATGACGCATTTGTGGTAGTTCTGGTGCATTTGTGGTCCCTTTAAAACGTCGTAGAATATGGCAGAGATTATTTTTCAGGAACACGGTACGAATATAATACAAAATAGTCTGCTGGAACCTATATTTCCCGCCCCATAGTGGAAGAGCTAAGCAAACAAATCTCCTAATCTTTAAAATAAAGGGTGTTCCAAAATTCACGCAAGATTTGAATTTTGCGCCATTTGTGCGGCAAAGTATATCTAACGAAACAAAAAGACAGCGTGACATGCTGTCGGTTCAAGTTTATTAGAAATGGTGCCCTACACGAAAGAACAACGCGTTCTTTCTGTTCAATAACTGCAGGAGTCATTTCCTGGCCGTGCAATTTCCCAATTTGGTGATCAGAATTGACCGCCCAGAGCATACGAGTTAACGCCATTGGACCTTTTTTCTTTTTATTTTTTTAAGTTTAAGGTTTAACAAGCCCACAAACACTTATGCCTTGATTGAGGAAATTGAAGGTTGTATCAACGAAATAAATAAACAGTTCAATGGAAATGGGGAAATGTTTTGTTCCTCAGCAGTTCAAATAACTCCTTAGTTTATTAAATCTTTATCTGTGTTAGGCTATCAGCCCCTGTCCATATCTGCAGCTCTTGTAGTTTTCCATTTAGTTAATTGCTGCATTTCTTTTACTACCTCTTTGAATGCAAGATTATCCAGTTTAATTTATGAGGACTACATTTCTAAATGAACCATATTTATAGTAAAATATATAAGCTTCAGTTTAAGTTCTCAATAAAAGTGACCTACTGAGCAAAAATCAGTGAAATTAATTATTGAATGAAAAAAATAAATTTTTGAGAAGGTTTAAAAGAAATCATAAAGAAACATAGTTAGTGAATATGATGTTTCAATAAGTACTGTTGAAATTTAAAAAAAATAATGATAAAAATTCGATTATTGAAGCTTGTTTGGATAATAGTAATTTGAAAGATGAAGAAAAAGTAAAACTGACCACCAAAAGCTAAACGTTGCTTTTTAGAATATTTTATAAAAGCTGATTAAAAACTATTCTTACCTCCGGTTCCATTTTGCAGGTTAAAGCAAAATAAATTTGAAATGAATCAATGATTTTGAAGCTAATAATGAATGGTTAGAGGCGTTTCGTATGAGAAACAATATTTGATTTCGCCTTCTACGTGGTGAATTAGCTTTAGTCGATTGAAATGTTGCAGAGTATTGGAAAAAGAAACCGAGAAAAAAATCGAAAGGGTATTCAGTTAAAAATCAATATCATGCAGACTAAACAGATTTTTCTTTTTTACCCGGCTGAAAAGAAGGGTTATGTGTTTCACTCGTATCTGTGTATGTGGATTTCTTTATACCCTCGAAATATCCAAACGGCTAGATGGATTTTAATGAATGAGGTCTCTATCGATTCGTTTTAACCGTCCGATGGTTATAGGATAGGTTTTGTTTTTATAAATTCAAAATGGCGGCCGTAAACTACAAAATGGCGGTAGGGACCAAAAAAATTTTTACGTACCCTATTGAGTGGCATATCATTGGATAGGTCTTTCAAAATGAAGGCGATGTTTCATTGACAATTTTGCAGTCAGAAGCTCCCTTTAAATATTACACAACCAGGAAGTTGTGTACTTCGGATCTCTACCTTTACTGTAACTCTAACCTTCATAATAGACATCTATAGGCCTCATCAAAACAGCGTGTGTAGATAGGAACTAATAATTAAACACAACTTAAAAGTCATCAATACAAGTAAATACAAAAAAGGTAAGTAATATAAAAAATAGTTTCATATTGATGAGAAATAATTAATTCGCTTTTTACGGAGTCGGGTTTTTTATCGACGAGTACCTACAAAATCACTTGTTGAGAAAAATAAAAACATTTCGGTGTGTAATTGCTAAAGGAAAGGCATACTGTTCGAGTAGTACACATGAAAAATTAAAACCTCTTGTAAGTTGAAACCTTGTAATTGATTAATGCCCGATATATTAAGGAGAACGGAATAAAGAAAACTGAAATATTACAAGAGAGAGGGAAATTTCATAAAAAGATATCGATGAATTCAAAGATTTTTGAAGAACCGATAAAACCTGCAAATGCGAAATCGAAATTGGAGAAGCGAAAAATGTTTTTTTATTGATTGATAATGCATCTAGTTACATTTCACCGAACTCTGTGACTGATGTGGAAATACAGTATTTGCCTGGAAATTAATCTGTTTATTGTAACAATTTAATCAAGGAGTAATTCATGCTATGAAACCAATTTCTCGTAAATTAATCTTGAACTCTGTCATAAAAAACGATAAATATAAAGATGTGTCCGC
This sequence comes from Maratus speciosus, assembly GCA_963932465.1. NCBI lineage: Eukaryota > Metazoa > Arthropoda > Arachnida > Araneae > Salticidae > Maratus > Maratus speciosus. The sequence goes on from OZ010788.1 coordinate 438,552,961, forward strand.
TTTTACAAAATCAGTGCCTGCGTATGATGTCATTAAATAATGCACCTAGATGGTCATGATCTAGCATTAACCTAGTGAATACAAACCAGCAAAGATTTCAAACTTGAACGATTGTGAAACGTTTTCATAAGGTGGGGTTTTCAAATATGAAAGAAAAAATTGAAAATTGAAAATCAAACAGCATAATAAATTAAAAGCATCGTAATATAATTCCAAAGAATATTCAATATGAATTAGGAAACTGCCTTTCTACAATTGATAAAGAGCTAATGATTCATGTAAATACTGCCCATGAAAAACTTTCTACATTACTGTTAGTAATAAAAGTTTCAGATGAGCATTATTAGAAAGAGAGTTAGTGATCAGTAATCAAATTAATATCCCAATGAGCTTCTAAAACGTTAATAATTAGAGGATCCTTATAATGAAATAGAGGAAAATTGTTCTCAATCGAAACTAAAAGCGTCTCAGAAAAATGTCATTTCTGACTTTTTTTAAGAGTCAATCTTCGAATTGTTCAACTACAATACACATAAATATGCTGACATCAATTTGAAACTATTGAAATTAAAATTTACAAATGTTTTAAAAGAAATTGGTTATTTACCCTAAACTCGGGACACTACCTATAAAAGTCTCTCTATTATCTCTGTAACTCTGAACCAAATGTTACTGATTTAAATAAAAAATCATTATATAACGCATGCTATAAGGAACTTTAGACATTGTTTGCTTTAACTTATACAGTATTAGTGGGAGCAATCCCAATATTTCTATCGATTTCAGCTTTTTCAGTAACTGGAAAAGTGCGACAGAGGCTTTGTTGAGTGGAATATTTCATCAAAAGTTATATCAAAAGTTTTTGCATGCTTGTTTTTTTTTTTTTTCAGATTTTTTGAGCAATAAGGGAAAAATTGAAACTTTGAGTGGTGATAATGTGGCATCTTGTTTGGAGGGAATAACAAATTATATCAAGATGTTTTTCTTTTGTATTCAGGCTTGTTTTTATTTGTTGAGCATTACTAGCCTCTCTTTCTTTTGTGCAATGAGCAGCAAATTAAATACGAATGTTTTTACATCATTGAAAGAATTAAACGGCTAAAATGGAAATGGGCTGGGCACATTGCAAGAAGACAAGACAATAGATGGAGCACAAGCACCCTACAGTGGTATCCTAGAGATGTAAAACGGCCAAGAAGACGACCTCAAGTAAGATGGAGTGATGAAATCAGAAAAGTAGCCGGTGTAAATTGGATGACTAAAGCTTTAGACAGAAAACATTGGAAAAATCTGGGGGAGACCTACATCCAGCAGTGGATTGAAAATGGTTGATGATGATGATGATGATGATGATGATGATGATATATATACGAGGGTGGATCAATAAGTTTTTGCCCTCACATAGAAATAATTGAGTGAAATATATGGAATTGTTACATTGTATGAGTCCTTTTCTATATAATCACCGTGCACAGTAACACATTTCTGCAAATGGTATTTCAAAGAGAGGGGGAGAATGTATTCTAGGAGGCTCGATAGTAGACCCAAAGGGGGCCATTTTTCTAACTTTTTCCAACTCCCGCATGTGGCATATTGTTGGAAAGGCCTGTGAACACTTATTCATGCTATGACCTTCCGAGCCCCTCCCCAAAATTCCCCCCCAGGGGCATGAATGATGTCCGCAAAATTTAGATACCCCCCACCCCCCCGGAGGTCAAATTTGTGGGGAAGGGCTGGGGAGGTTCATAACATGAATAAGTGGTCACCGGCCTTTCCAACAATATGTCACATGTGGAGGTCGGTAAAAGTTAGAAAATGTCCCACTTTGGGTCTACTATCGAACCTGCTGGAATACATCCCCCCCCTCTCTTTGAAGTTCCGGTTGCACAAATGTATTACTGTGCACACTGACTACATAGAAAAGGACTCATAAAATGTAGCAATTTCATAAATTTCCTTCGAATATTTCTATGTGAGGGCAAAAACTTACTAATACACCCTCGTATATTGTACCTTCAACTGAAATCATTAGCAACAAATTTCAATTGAATTTGTAAATTTTAAATCCCATGTTTTCAACAAAGTTTCCTAAAATTGGTTCAGTGATAGTTTTCTTTTGAAATTATTTTAATTTTGAATTGAGGACTAATAGGTCAAGATTAATTAAAAATAATTATCCTACAAACTCACCATTTTTTTAAAATCATTTATAGCCATAATTTGGCGCATGTTACTAAAAAGTTTGATTATGTTCACATTTTTCAAATTTGTAATCAACAGTTTAGTGCAGATTCGATAATACTATAGTCGGATTTAGTGTGGATTTGAATTCTGTGGTGTTTCGATGGGAGAAAACAGATGTGACACTTACTTAGTATCCCGACCACAGAAGATATTCGTCCCAGCCATCCAGATAAGAATATATATATTTTTTAACCTATAAGCTGCAAGTTAAGATACAGGGTGTCCCAAAAAGGAATACCTTTTTTAAAAAATGAATAATTAACAAACGAATACAGTTATTAAAAAAATTCTTGCAGGAAACGAATGTGTGAAGTCTGGAATTTTGTTTAGAATTTATTATTACGCTTTAATAGTTCAAAATCTGACCAACAGATGGCGCTACAGCACATTTTGGTGGCTATATGAACAAACGGGGCATGCGGGAAGACCAAACAGAAGTAGAAATGGCAAATGAAAGTTCAGTAGGAACCATTTCAAGGGAAACAGTAGTTGTCGTTGCGTAAGTTCTTCAGAATGGTGTGTTCGTTGGCCATATAGCCACCAAAATGTACTGTTGCGCCATCTGTCGTTCATATTTTGAACTATTATAATAAAGTGTTCTAAACAAAATTCCAGACTTCACACATCCGTTTCCTGCAAGAATTTTTTAATAACTCTATTCGTTTGTTAATTATTCCTTTGTAAAAATAGGTACTCCTTTTTGGGACACCCTGTATATATATCTACGTTTTATTAACTAGTCAGCCCAATCCATGTAGAAATAAAGGAAACATTTTTATGCATTCTGCTAGTGCTACTGTGTGTTATTTATTATAAACACTATTTAATTGCTGAATAGATTAAGATAAACAGCTATTTATTTTGTCAAAAATTAATAAAACCATTAATTCTGGTAATGAAAAATGGAAAAAAGAAGAAGAGCAATATATCTTAAAACATTGATTTTAAAATACCAATGCTAATTGTTTTCTATAAAATCAAATTAAGGATTAATGTCAGGGGTTCATTGAAAGGGAAATAAATTTCACTAATGTTTACAAATTGGTTTCGATCATTTTAACACTTCTATCTTCAAGCATGTCCATGTAAAGAAATGTATCTTGTGTTAAAGTAATTGAAAACAATTGTAGAATTAAAATATTGCAGGAGACTTTCTTTGGTAAATAGTTCTACCAGGAATGATGATTTATTGGTGCAGATTAAAAAACCTATTTAATGACTGCATAAAGCACGTTTTTGAACATTTAAAAGGTTGAAAAATTGCTAACTTGAGATTTCATATTAGTTTTTAAAGCAGTTTGTTACATAGGTATTTCTATAAATATAGTTTTCTAACACATCTGTAAACCATTACTTATTGTTATTTTGTTTAAATATTTTTAAATATAATTAAAAATTGAAATTAAAATTAAAATGTAATTTCGAACATGTTTTATTGTATTGTTAAAGATGGAAACACTTCCCAAGCAAATTGGACTATTATTTATAGAATTTTTTTCATTCTTAAGACTTTTTCCTGGTGGTGTTTTTTCTTTTCACTTTGTTGATTTTCCAACGACGAGCCACCACGCTTCTAAAGCAATACTCAGAATTCTTCACTGTCGATGACCTTTAACCCTTCATTGTACCACGTGCCACATCTGGCACATATCTAAAAACACTGTAATTCTTATTATGTGAAAAATATTTGGCCAATATGATCTCTATCTCTGATCAAGAACAGTCCAAAGAATGGAATAACACATGTCAGATTTGACAAAAAATTAGAATTTGTTCTTCGAAAACAAAAAAAACAATTCGATCAAGCTATTAAGGTAAAATTTACTTTCATTATTTTTACTGAATACTTAAAAATATTAATATAAAAAAGTTGCAGAATGTTAAGCGGATAAAATTAATTAATTTCAGCTCATTTTGTTGTGAAATATAGCAATGCAATACTTAAAAACCATAATTGTGTACATAGGGTACGCACCATAAAATATCAAATTTTAGCTGAAAATTTGAAAATTAATTTCGTTTTAGTATTTTTTCCATTATAAGACCAATATGTAGATTTAAATAATTTTTTTTATAAAAATAGAAAAAATTGTGCAGTGAAGGGTTAAGGTTTTTTTTTAATTTTAGGAATCTGAATAAAATCAATTTTTAGATACCAAAAAACTAAATTCTTGTCAGTTAGAAAGTTTTTTATATAAATGAGGGCGTTTACATTTTACAAATTCTTACAATTCACCGTAAAAATTGAACTACAAAATACTAATCCAAAAATCTAACTACAAGAAAATAAATACCAAATACCATGTAATTCCATTTAATATGTTTTTTCATTTAAATATATAAATTTAGATAAAATGGAGTTAAAGATATAAAATCATACAAATTTGAGGTTTGTTTAAGGGTCATTCATCTCGGTTCCGGACAACGCCGGATGGGTCAGCTAGTACACATATAAACACGTTATTTATATGCATATATTTATATTTTTTATATACAATTTACTTCTGATTCGAAATAAAAAATATATAAATGACTTTTTATATTAAAAAACTACAGGCATCCCCCGACTTACGTATTACGCGACTTACGTAATACATCTCGAAAATTGCATTTGTGAATATGCTAGCGCGCTTGATAAGCAGTTGCATACTTTTGATATTTATTTTATAAATAAAATATATAGATAGAAACCACAACCGTAATATAGTTTATATATTAGATAGAGTTACATTTATATTAGTATATACAATCAAATCTATCACAAAACAACTTAATCTTTATTGGTAGTTATTCATAGTAGTAATCTAATTCATAATAAATACAGTTTATGCTTATCAAGTATTATTTTATTTTCTGTGTGCTATTCATTTGTCTTGCCATCAGAAATTCATGGAGAATAGGTTAAATAAGTCCCCTTTAATTATTTCTTATTTTTATAGTCGTTTGATGTAGATTCAGAATTGTTATAAGAATTCAATGATTCAAGAATTCATTCATCAATGTTAGATTTATAAATCCCGTATTTCACAAGACATCTGAAAAGTGTTCTTAAAGTTTGTTTTTATATTTTTTCATACGTTTATATCTATAACTAATAAAAGAACATATCGTTCTGTGTGTGAATGTATGCAATGGATAGTAAAAACTACTGCACGTAGAAGTCTGCAAATTTAGGTATGAATAGTCCAAGATAGGTCCTTATGCACCTGAGGCTCAGAATTTTAATTTTTTAAGGGCCGGAGTCCCTCGGCCCCTTTAAGTTTTTATGCACGAAATTGTTAATAACATGCCTCTTTTCTATTCGATGTTCTTCGTTTTAGGAACGAAGTCTCCATTTAGTATCTACCCCATTTCTACATTTCAGTTAAGATCCTGCACCTTTGGGGCCCGGTACAGGGCCCCTTGAAGTTTTAGTCTACTAAATTGTTAATAAATTGCTTCCTTTTAATCCGATCTTCATTTTTGAGATGCTTCCTCCATTTAGTTATTCTTCCGTTTCTGCATTCAAATTAAGACCCTGGGGCAGTATAGGCTACGATAGGACTCGGTCAAGGGCCCCTTGAACTTTTTGTGCACCATTTTTCACCCCCTAATTTTCTCACCATTTCAGTGCGTAATTTTAAAGTTGAGCCTTGAACTTTTCTTCCTAGACCAACACCGACATATTTTTATTGGGGCCCTAGGACCCTTTTTTAAGCATTACACCAATTTTTCGCGCATATCTTTAAAATTATATTCTAATGATTAATTCATACCCTATACTTAATCTTGACTAATTGAAGATATAAAACGCTAAGCACTACAACGTTTTAACATGTTTTCATGTTAGGGCTCTGTTGTCAACTATCAGTTGCCCCTTTTGGGCCCCCTATTATAGCTCCCTTAAAAATAGTCCGATTCACTAGATTTTTTTTCCAACAACATCTTAGGTTTTCCAACTACTACATGAACGACAAAAGAAGTTTTCAGAGTCAGCTACCACCAATTTTAAATATTAATCGCCTTCTTGAGCCCTTGGTGCAGCTTCTTTAAAAATTATCCGAATTGCTTTCAATATTCTTTAACATAGTTCTAGCGTCCTCTGATTACTTTAAAAACTACTAAAAATAACTTTAAACCGAACTACATGCCACTTATGTTCCTGACTTCTTGGGGACCGGTATAGGGTCTCTTGACGCTTTTTTACCATAAATTGTTAATAAATTGCACTCTTAAACCGATCTTCATTTTTGGAACCATTTTTCCAATTAGTTATTCTCCCGTTTCTATATTCCAGTAAAAACCCTGGGGCACCCTAGGGGCCGACCCGGGGTCTCTTGAGCCTTTTGTGTGTCTTGTATTTTTCACCCCTTATTTTTCTTACCTTCTCATTGCATAATTTAAATATTGAATCTTGGACTCTTCTACCTAGACCACCACTCTCATATTTGTATTGGGGTCCTAGGGCCCTTTATTAAGCTTTTATCCTATTTATGCGCATTTCTTTAAAACATTATTCTATTGATTAATTCATACCCTATGCTTAATTTTGACTAATAGAAGATCTATAATGCCAAGTACTAAAACATTTCAACATGTTTTCATGTTAGGGCCCTGCTCTCAACTATCAGTTGGACCATTTTAGTCCCCCTGCTATAGCTCCCTCAAAAATGGTCCGATTCACAAACTTTTTTTTTCTAACAACTTCTTAGTTTCTACAGCTACAACATGAAAGACAAAAATAATCAGACTTCAGCTACCACCAATTTCGAATATTAATCGCCTTCTTGGGGCCTTTGCTGCAGCTTCTTTAAAAATTATCCGATTATATTGCAATTTTCTTAACATAGTTTTAGGGTCTTCCAGCTACTTTAAAACCATTGTAAAATTTCCTTATACCCAATTACATTCCAGTTAAGACCCTGGCCCCCAGGAACTGGTCTTTGTTTATACCTCATCTACCACCTTTTTCGAGCATTAATCTCCTTTTTCAGCATCAACTTACGTCTACTCACTACAGCCGTAAATTAAAAATCGCTTTACTTTAAAGGTAATCTTAGGTAAGGGATTTGATCCGTTTGTGTATTGCGCTAATGTTAAAAGGAATTCATGAAATATACAAGGAAAGGGGGCATCTTCCACTGCTTGGGGCGCATTATTTTCTCGGGTTCTAAGGACCCAATTTCAACGGGATTTGATTCATTCAACTTAGATTAAAATTCAGCTACTTTCGGTATTGAGAAATTTTATCTTAGTTTTACTGCAGCTACCAACATTTTATAACATTAATGGTGCGTTCTTGTTTTGGATTCTATGGACTTGATTACTATGAGGTCTGGGTCACTCAACTTGGTTTTCAATTGTCTCGACACGTGCGGGGTACTTCCGGTAACTGATGCCATAGGTAGCCGGGACCCATGTTGCAGGTTCGTTCGGAAAGACGTTTATTGGGAACACACACTAGACGCTGTGGAAGGAAATGGGGCCTCCGAATTTAAGTTCATTTAAAAGAATTTCAAAAGATATAAAATCATACAAACTTGAGTTTTGTTTAAGGTTATTATTTACAAACGCCGTGCGGGTCTGCTACTAGTTTATATACGAGTAAATTCTGTCGCATGCTGCTTTATTTATAAAATAATACGGTGTAAGTACTGTATATCTACCCTATATATATAAAATCGTAATGAAACGGATATTATGAAACGAATTTATGTAACGATTCTATGAAACGACTGATTAAACAACTGATTATGTTTCACGGCGATTTCTCCTAAAATACAGAATACTTTGCGATGAAATTAACACCAAAAATCCGTATTGATTCGAGGATCTCAAAACTGATATTAGAATTTTTAAATTCGAATTATTTTTTGAAATATTAATTTTTTTCTAATTTTATATACTTTTCTCTAATGATGGCAACTCAAATTTTAATCATAACGGATATTTTTTTTCAGATTTTAGAAAAGGTTACTATTTTAAACTAATTTGGTGACCAGTTTGGCCTCCCTCCTCGTATGCTAAGAAATGTATAATGTTACTTTTACTCATAATTCAATTTGTATTTCATTAATATTTTATTTAATATAAACTGAACCGTTCAAAATAAATGGCTTTCACTTCTTTTTTTTTTTTTTTTTTTTTTTTTTTTTTTTTTTTTTAACGAAACGAAACGAAAAATATTAGGCACAGATGTCATATACGCACCGGGGTACCTAATTGGAGCCAAAATAGCATTATTTTGGTTGACATGGTAACCCGGCTATTGTTGTTTATTTAATAATAAATGTTTATTTACTTTATTTTCTTTTTTTAAATTACATAAATTGTTTTGTTCTATAGTCAATTATGTTTTTGGTTATTTTCTTTTTAAAGTAATAGGAAATAATTAAAAAATACGGTTCTACTTAGTTATTCCGTCGACTCATTTCGCCAAATTATACAAATTGACAATTTTTATTTTAAATAACGAAAGAACAAATAAAGTACTATAACATTAATAAATATACAAATAAAACGTCGAAATAAAAATCACTTGATGACATAAAGGCGTGTAATTTGCTTAACCCTCTAAGTGTTTGGGGCGTAATATTCCGTTCACTGAGCTCCAGGTTTCACAGCAATACAAGCAATATTTAAGATAATATAATTCTATACATTTAATGAATTTTAAATACATTGGAGAATGATTAATACTCTCATGGACTACATTCATATTTGTAATTGAGGTTTTTTTTATAATATTGAAAGAATCATATTTCCTTAGCATTTAAAACAAAATGCAAAGAAAACAACATTACAATTTTACCCTTTTGCAAAACGCTCGGAGGGTTAAAGTCAAGTGAATGTGACATTTACGATCAACCATTACTGGCATTTAATCTTATAGTTTGGTGATAGATGTTTGGTCGACGGTACCCAAGTAGTACCAAAAATACATATGTAACTGGTATTCGAAAACGAGGTTTTCGTCAAATTTTCGAAAAAAAAAAAAAAAATCACGCCAAACCCGGTGCGTATATTAAATGATGTAACAAACCATGAAATTAAATTTCAACTTCAAAGCAATGTTTTAATTTACCACTCGAAAAAAAATGCTAACTGCCGAGTTGAAAAAAAGCTGTTGACGAGATTTGCACTCGGATAGCGTAACAGTACCAAGAATTCTTTGCGACCATGGCAAATTTTATGTAGTTTTATTCGAAATTCTTTTTTTTTATTTATTTTTTAATCAAAATGGAAAACTTTCGGCACAGATGTCATATACGGACCCATATTGGCGCGATTTTCTTTTCTGACGCCAATGTCATATACGCAACGGGTACGTAACTGGCGCCATAGTATCGTTATTTTGCTTGGTTTGGTAAGCCGGATGTTGTTTATGCTGCTGATGTTTTCCCCAAATTAGCGTCGGAAAAAAAATCGCGCCAGTATGGGGCCGTATATGATATCTGGGCCAAACTTTCATATGAAAAGCGAAGGGATCTGAGTGTATTTATTTATGGCAGTTACATGACTTGGACTATTATAATATAGATGAAATGATGGCGATAGAATAATATTGGCGACTTATCACCTGTACATGATTAACATTAAAGTACCAAAATGGCACCTGGAATATAAAAAGCGAAGTGGTTCGCCCGGAACTGTTGATGATAGTCACATGACTTAGGCAATTGTTATAGAAATCGTTTTAAAATACCGGGAGACAAAGACTCTGCACACTTAATTCATTTTATTTTAGCTTCTTTTCAAATGTTTAATTGATCCTCTTTAATGAAACACGAAAACAACCATTGTATGTCTTAAGAGCAACTGATTCGGCCTTAAATTTTTGCAATCAAAAGGAATTGAATGGAAACCCGGTTACATGGACTGCATCTGCACAGCTTTTTTCAGTATAATTCAATCTTCTCTAATATTTTTAAAAACGATCAGATTAGCGTGTTTTTAGATTCTGCGGTGTCTGAACGGGGGTTGGCGAGCGTAGCTTGCAGGTGGCAAAGCCCCTAGTAAGTATATATACTTACATATATATATACATAATAAATATTGCAGTTTCTTACAAAATTTTACCTAAGCAACTAACAAATTTGACTTACGTAAAATTCAAGTTACGTAAAACTTTACGGAACGCATTACTTACGTAAGTCGGGGGATGACTGTACATAAATACTGTAAATATTGCTTGTGTATATGAAACAGTGAATAAATTGCCAGAAAATGTGCTGCTAAATTCTTTCTATGACCAAGGGCGTTCTCTCTATCTCTCTAAGACTAAAAAAGAACCTAAAAGTGAGGAAAAAGAAAATTAAGAAATGAAATTTCGTTAATTACCATTTACATTGTTTTATTAAAGTAAATCTCTTTTCCTTGATTTGAGTTTTCACATATAACTGTCACTGTTTGTACACTTTGAATCTCAAAACAAACAATTAAGACGCTTTTAATAGTTTGTGTAATTTTATTTCTTCTTAAAATTAAAAGTATTGAATAAAATCATCAACGTTTTTTGTCAAATATTTGGATAAACTTAAATAAATTATTTTCAGGGTTTTATGAACATTATTTTAATAAAATCTATCAAGGAAAATAATATCGAAGCTTAAATTAAGTTTTTAAAAAACTACTTCAAAATTTCCCTTTCCATTAACATTAAATATTGATTCATTAATATCAATTATGCTACACCATTTGTTCGATAAAAAGAATCTTAAATTGAATATTCAAAGTATGCCGCTTTAAGCACGGAAATATCTTAAACGTTTCTGGCTGAAAAAATTCTGTAAAATATATCACTATATTAAAAGCATAAATAGAGAAATTAGTAGATTTAAAAAATATATAATAAGTTGAGTTCGGAAAAAGACAAAAGATATTTATATGAATGCTTTTCTTTTTTACAGCTGTACGTTATTAGGTAGATTTCGTATGAAATACTACCTATTGGGATCGTTCCTATGTTGGAATTTCTGAAAAATTTTTGCAGATCTACACCGATCATGACCCCTAGAACCCAAAACCACCCTCAGTAAAAAACTTTATATATCTATCTATCTATCTATCTATCTATCTATATATATCACTTTTTTCTGGACACGATAACTTTCGTAATTCTGCACCAATCTCTTCCAAACTGATACATAAAATCAATGGGCATAAAATCTCGGTCAAGTTCGTTAATGGGCAAAATCGGACCAAGGGGATGGAAATAGGGAGGGGTTTTGTGAAAACCGAAAACCCCCCATAACTTGTTCATTTTTGTACATATCAAATCAGTTTAAAGTTTTTATTACTTCTAAAAATAGGGCAAAATTTTTATGTATCACAGATTTTTCATAAAGTTAAAAATGGGCTCAAGGGGCGCAAAAAATAGGGTTTTTGGGAGAAAAAAATTCATAACTTCGTCAATTCTCAAGATATCAATTCCAATTAATTTTATGATAAATCTCCTTAATATTATCTACAACTTTTATATTCACAAGTTTTTGATAGGACCAATTCGTACCGCAAAAAAAAAATTAAAAACGAAAACAAAAAGGGGGTTTGAAGTAGTAAAAAATCCATAACTCCGTCAATTCAAAAGATATAAACTCCCCATGAATTTATCATATATCTTCTTAATATTGTCTACAATATCTATATAGACAAGTTTTGAATAGGACCAATTCTTACGACAAACAAAAAATTAAAAATACATAGCGGTTGAAGAAAAAAATCATCTTATTAAGGGCGCATTCAAATCCAAACTGCTTATTTTCTTACTCATTTTTAAATTCATTTTTGCTCTCAAACGCATCCAATTGCTAGATTCTCTTATTCAGAAACTATATAATGTACAGTAATGATCGATTTGTTTATAGAGGCAGAATATATTTCAAAAAATGATCTCAAAGTGGGCATTTTGAACCGAATTTCCCGAAGCAGATTGTGTTGGAAAAATCATTGCATTAAGAATGCACTCAAATCCAAACTGCTTATTTTCTGACTCATTTTTAAATTCATTTTTGCTCTCAAAGGCATTTAATTGGTAGATTCACTTATTCAGAAACTATATAATGTACCGCAATGATCTATTTTTTGATAAAGGCAGAATACATTTCAAAAAATGATGCCAAAGTGGGCATTTTGAACGGAATTTCCCGAAGCAATTGTGTTATCACTTTCTTCTGGACACGATAACTTCCGCAATTCTGCACAAATCTCTTCCAAACTGATACATAAAATCAAGGGACATAAAATCTCGGTCAAGTTCATTAATGGGCAAAAGCGGACAAAGGGGACGGAAATAGGGAGGGGTTTTGTGAAAACCGAAAAAACCCCATAACTTCTTAATTTTTGTACATATCAAATCAGTTTAAAGTTTTTATTACTTCTAAAAATAGCGCCAAAAATTCTTGCATCACAGATTTTTGATAAAATTAAAAATAGGCTCAAGGGGCGCAAAAAATAGGGTTTTTGGGAGAAAAAAATTCCTTATTTCGTCAATTCTCAAGATATCAAATCCAATTAATTTTATTATACATCTCCTTAATATTATCTACAACTTTTATATTCACAAGTTTTTGATAGGACCAATTTGTACAGCAAAAAAAAAAAAAAAAAAAAAAAAAATTATAATAACGAGAACAGAAAAGGGTGTTGATAAAATTAAAAATAGGCTCAAGGGGCGCAAAAAATAGGGTTTTTGGGAGAAAAAAATTCCTTATTTCGTCAATTCTCAAGATATCAAATCCAATTAATTTTATTATACATCTCCTTAATATTATCTACAACTTTTATATTCACAAGTTTTTGATAGGACCAATTTGTACAGCAAAAAAAAAAAAAAAAAAAAAAAAAAAAAAATTATAATAACGAGAACAGAAAAGGGTGTTGTGTACTTATATCCTAAAAATATTTTTATGTTTAATTTTTATACTCGTATGTTGCATAATTTTGTTTTAGGGTAGAGCGAGGAATGTGGGAGCTATAGATTTTTTATTTTGATATATCCGGCATATATCAATAAAAAGAAAATTGTCCAGTTAAACTGATGGCATTCAGCTCACAGGCTATTCACACTAATTGTATATTATACTCTTATTTTTAAGAATAATGACCCTCGAAAAATAAATGAAGGGATTAGCCCCCGTTTTACCCCTTTATACTTAACCAAAGAACCTCCAAATCTAATCAGGGAAGCTCTTTAACATAATAAACTGGCATACCAGATTAAAAGCAAATCAGATAATTCTGCATGAAGAAAACCTTTCGCTAAATTAAGGGGGGTATGAGCTCCCCCATTTCTCCCTTTATGCTGAACCAATGAACCTTCAAATCTAATCAGAAAAACTCCTTATCAGAATGAACCTAGAAAAAAAAAAAACTATATTAGATAATTCTGCATGAAAACCAATTTTTCTAAATTAAGGAGAGGGGACACTTGCCTCCCTTTTCCCCTTTTATACTTAACTAATGAACCTCCAAATCAAATGAAGAAATCCATATCAGAATAAACTGGTACATCAAATTTGAAGCAAATCGAATAATTCTGCATGAAAAACCCATTTATCTAAATTAAAGGTGGGACTAGCCCCCGTCCCACCATTTATACTTAACTAATGAACCTCCAAATCTAATCAAGGCAGCTCCTTAACATAATAAACCGGTATACGAAATTTGGAGCAAATCAAATAATTCCGCCTGAAAAACCCATTTATCTAAAGTAAGGGGGTAGCCCCCCTTTCCCCTCTTCATACCTAACTAATGAACCTCCAAATCTAATCAAGACAGCTCCTTAACATAATAAACCGGTATATCAAATTTGGAGAAAACCGAATAATTCTACATGAAAAACCCATTTATCTAAATTAAGGGGGTAGCCCTCCTTTCCTCCTTTTATGCTTAACTAATGAACCTTCAAATCTACTCAGGGAGGCTCCTTAACATAATAAACCGGTTTACCAAATTTGGAGCAAATCGAATAATTCTGCAGGAAAAATCTATTTATCTAAATTAAGGGGGGGGGGGAACCTAGCCTCCCTTTCCTCCCTTTATACTTAACTAATGAACTTCCAAATCTAATCAGGGAAGTTCCTTAACATAATAAACCGATTTACCAAATTTGGTGCAAATCGAATAATTCTGCATGAAAAACCCATTTATCTAAATTAAGGGGGGGGGGGGGGACTAACCCCCTTTCCTCCCTTTATACTTAACTAAATAACCTCCAAATCTAATCAAGGCAGCTCCTTAACATAATAAACCGATTTACCAAATTTGGTGCAAATCGAATAATTCTGCATGAAAAAATCATTTATCTAAATTAAGGGGAGGGGGGGGGGACTAACCCCCCTTTCCCCCCTTTATTCTTAACTAATGAACCTCCAAATCTAATCAAGGCAGCTCCTTCACATAATAGTCCTGTATTCCAAATTTGGAGCAAATCGAATAATTCTACATGAAAAACCCATTTATATAAATTAAGGGGGTAGCAACCTCCTTCCCCCCCCTTTATACATAAGCAATGGACTTCCATATCTAATCAGGGAAGCTCCTTAACATAATTAACCGGTATACCAAATCTGGACCAAATCGGATATTTCTGCATGAAAAACCCATTTATCTAAATTAAGGGGGGGGGGACTAACCCCCCTTTCCTCCCTTTATACTTAACTAATTAACCGATAAATCTAATCAAGGCAGCTCCTTAACATAATAGTCCGGTATACCAAATTTGGAGCAAATCGAATAATTCTACATGAAAAACCCATTTATCTAAATTAAAGGGGGGCTAGCCCCCCTTTCCCCCCTTTATTCTTAACTAATGAACCTCCAAATCTAATCGAGGCAACTCCTTAACATAATAAACCGGTATACCAAATTTGAAGCAAATCGAATAACTCTGCATGAAAAACCCATTTATCTAAATTAAGGGTAGGGTCTAGCCCCCCTTTCCTCCCTTTATACTTAACTAATGAACCTCCAAATCCCATCAGGGAAGCTCCTTAACATAATAAATCGATTTACCAAATTTGGCGCAAATCGAATAATTCTGCATGAAAAACACATTTATATAAATTAAGTGTGGGGGTGGGACCTAGCCTCCCTTTCCTCCCTTTATACTTAACTAATGAACCTCCAAATCTAATCAAGGCAGCTCCTTCACATAATAGTCCTGTATTCCAAATTTGGAGCAAATCGAATAATTCTACATGAAAAACCCATTTATATAAATTAAGGGGGTAGCAACCCCTTTCCCCCCTTTATACATAAGCAATGGACTTCCATATCTAATCAGGGAAGCTCCTTAACAATTAACCTGTATACCAAATCTGGAGCAAATCGGATATTTCTGCATGAAAAACCCATTTATCTGAATTAAGGGGGGTAGCCCCCTTTCCTCCCTTTATATATAACTAATGAACATCCAAATCTAACCAAGGCAACTCCTTAACATAATAAACCGGTATACCAAATTTGGAACAAATCGAATAATTCTACATGAAAAACCCATTTATCTAAATTAGGGGGGTAGCCCCCCTTTATACTTAAGTAATGAGCTTCCAAATCTAATCAGGGAAGATCCTTAAAATAATAAACAGGTATACTAAATTTGGAGCAAATCGAATATTTGTGCATTAAAAACCCATTTACCTAAATTAAGGGGGAGGGGACAGGCCCCCTTTTCCCCTTTATCATTAACCAATGAACCCCAAAAACTAATCAGGGAAGCGCCTTATCAGAATGAACCTAGAAAATTTTGTTGAAGCAAATCGGATATTTCTATCAAAAGTTACCCCGTTACTTGCGTACATACAGAACCAGTGGGTCTTTGATAGCCTGTGAGCTAAAAATTATGAAATTTGTACATACACCTGATTTCATATTGAAAGTTATCATAAGAAACATAATCTTTTTATTTCAACCAAAAGAATTAAATATGTGTTGCCTCCCACATACACACACACACATACATTACAAATTTTCTCGAGTGGGTTAATTACCATACTCAGAAATACTGTTCACGTGCAGTGTTTTTCTGTTGCGTTAAATGTGTAATAATATTAACTGAAGGCGACAGATTGCACGTTTTCATTAGGGGAAGACAAGACTGGATGCAATCCTGCAGAAAATATGCCACTTTAGGACCGGTTTCCTCGGAAACTACCCGACCGATTTTGGTGAAAATTCAAATCCATATTCACTGGATTATGCTCAAGATTTGTGAAAGACAGTTTTTTTCTGCGGCTAAAACTTTTTTTTTTTTTTAAAGCAACGTCGATTTTTCAGGTTTTTTTTTTTTTTTCTGAAGCTAACTAATTTTTTTTTTTAAACTGTCTGCCATATCTGATCTTATATTTATGCTCTACCAACAAAAAAAAATATCAAAATAGCTCGAGTATTTTATGAGGTAATGGGATTTTCACCATAAACGTACGATTTTTCAGGAGAGAAAAAAACTAAACACTTCTAACTTCTATGATGTTCTTGCACAATTTTATCAAATACATGAATTAAAGTATATACCGGGTGTCCCAAAAAGGACTGACTGATTTAAAAATTCAATAACTTCCAAACGGTGACAGATATTAAAAAAATTCTTGCAAGAGGGTTATGCATAAAGTCAAAAGTTTTTTACAGTGTTTTTCAATTTTAGTTCGAATTACAAACAATAGATGGCGCTGTAAGCAATAGTCGCTAAATACATGTTCGATTTTTGGTCCTTTCTGTTGTTCCATGCAGAAAAAGGAGATGGAAATGTATTAACCGGGCCACGAAGTACCCAAAATCGAGCCTGAATTTAGCCTCTATTGATCGCAGCGCCATCTATTGTTTGTAATTCGAACTAAAATCGAAAATCACTGTAAAAAACTTTTGACTTATGCATAACCCTCCTGCAAGAATTTTTTTAATATCTGTCATCGTTTGGAAGTTATTGAATTTTAAAATCAGTCAGTCCTTTTTGGGACACCCGGTATAAACACTTGTATAAAATTTAGTTTCATATAATAAATGAGCTAATGTTTTAACCCTTATCAGTTGTATGTCACTTCCTGCGTGACTTCCGGACCAGTATCTCTCACACGAATTTTCATACTACAAAATTTATTTTAAAAATATAGTGGTGCGAGTAGAATTAAGTATAAAATGTTAGCGTAAGAAGTAATGTGCTATTATTTCTAATGGTCAGAAAAAACAGACATACCAATGGATTCAGGAAGGTTGAAAGAACATTTTAAGCCAATAATATAAAAAAAAATTAAAAAATAATTCATTCATTTCTCCCATTAAACACCTATTTATACATACTTTACAGAAAAAATGATGAAGAAAAAAAGAATAAAGTGAAAAACTACAGTTACATATTTTAAACTAATTGCCCGTATGATAGCCTGAATTGATGCTTGTATATTAATATAAAATCCATTCAAAATGATTCATTTATTGGAAAGCCTTTTACAAATACACAAAACGTACCAAAGCTTCCCTTTTTAAACAGAAATGGTTAAATAAATAATCATTCTATAGCATCATTCTAGCATACAAATGTTTATTTATCCTTGAAAGACAGTTTTGCGTAAAAAGTGATTATCCTAATTATTTAAAGTTAGAATATATTATCCATATTAGTAAAAATAGATGTCTGTGTGCATGAGTGCCTGTGTGCTTGTGTGCCGTTTTCTAAAGAGAGCGCTGCACAGTGGGACGTTTGGCAAATCTGGGCTGCCTAAATTATTTTTTTTCTTTAAGCTAATTTGAATCAATTAGTTAACCTATAAATACCCTTTTTAGAAATAAATATTGTTTTTTAATAATTTTTTTTATGTTGTATGGTTTTATGCTTATTTGTTTAATAAAATATAGTAAAAACATAAAAATGTTTGTTTGAATCCATTGCAGACATATTTACATTCAACAATTAAATCACGCCTTCTTCTTCCGTTGAATTATCTAAACATCCAATTAATAAAGTAAGCTGTTGCACAGGCTGTGACTCCAAGGTGGGACATTCAACATGAAACTTTTGATAATTATTTGAAATAGTGGATCCAACCCGGCCATTCCGGGTTACATAATATAGGCGGACACTTTCCCCTTCTTTTTCAAAATGAAAACAATAATAATTTTTTTACATTAACTAAATTTTTATTTATTTATGTATTTTGCATACTAACAACATAAAAGATAATTTTTATATGAATAATATCATTAAGGTATCCAAATAAAGTTTTGAAATTTATTAAAAGCGTTACTTCCGTGTTGGCCTAGTGCCAATAGTTAACAACCAAAGAAATCGCCAAAGATCGCTATTTACTGCACAAATTTCAATTCTGATAATTTTAGTTGTTTAAACGTGCAGATGAATTGCATGTCTTAAATTTGTGTTACTTATTTTTCATTACTTTATTTATTTACCGATGAAGTTTTATTTTTTTTTTAATGAAATATAAGCTGAAAACAAATACCAAAGTGTATTATTTTAAGTGCAAGTTAAGTGTTTATGTGTTTTATTATATTTCGGAATCGTCTGCATGCGATAGAAAAAAAAGTGTGCTTGAAAGTCATTTTAAAAACCATAAAAAAATAGTAAATTGCGATACAGTTTTCAAACAACTTGCGGTGAAGTTTTCAAATGAATTGAATTTGAAAGTACTTTTATCTCTTTTTCGACCGTCTAAAAATTTTAAATGTGCTATGTTTAGCAGTTAAAAATTGCTGAAAAAGCAAAATTTAATCGTCTGCTGTTGCCACTATCAAAATGACGTCAGCGTTACGCACGGACCTGTTTGTCCTTATAGATTAGTGTAAATACCCGTCCTAGGACGGTGGGTAAAAATTGTGTTTTTTCACTTAAAATTTGAAAAACTGATAAAAGTAATTGACAATATGGGAGCGTTTAGATGAGCAAAGTTTGGCTAATTTATGTTCTAATAAACACACTATTAGTATTTACAATACTTCTGGGTAAACCAGGCTTTCCGGCTAATATGCCATAACAAAATTAAGAATACTTAATAAAAAGAAATTTAAAAAATATGCAATAATTAATACTAATTTTTTATAACACTTTGAAATTGTATTTTTATCGTTTACCGCCCCCCCCCCCGAAAAATAAATAAATAAATAAATAAAATAAAAAAAAACAAGTAATATAAAAATTTTGTTTTTAAAGTCAATTCCTACTTAGGTTATCAAAGAAAAATTTAATATAATCCCTTAAGCTAATATTAGTTTTTGTTGCATTAAATTAATTGTTGATTTTCTATAAGCAAGTAGGTTGACAATGGAAGTCTATGGGAATTTTGCGAAATATTAGAGATATCGTCAAGTTGGCCTCACTTTTGGCGACTCATTTTGGTCGCCAAATTTGGCGATATATCGCCAAGTTGGCGATAAACTTGGCGGTATTTGTCGACAGAACAGGGTCCCCCTATGGTAACCACCCTTATAGATATGAAGATGCATTAAATGCTTCAATAACCAATGGCCGCCATTTTGTCTCCCATGTAAAACTAAAATTAATTAATTAAAATTTAATTAATGAATTAATATTTGAAAAAACTAAGTTAACTTCAATTGTCATCCAGTACAAGTTTAAAAAAATTTATTTCAACTTGATAGGATAAATAATAAGTATTTTATTAACGATTGAAAATTTGAACAAGATATATATATATAAATAAATAAATAAATAAATACAGAGAGAGTGTGAACTAATAGTAGGAAGCGAATAAACAAAATTATATGTATATTGATTAATAAATAGGATAAATTTTAAAGAAATAAAACAGTCTCAGTGTATTTTAAATCAATCAATAAAACTTGCAAGCAAAATACGAAAGCTATTTTTATTCAAGTATAAGTTTTATAAATGTCTTTTACTGTTTCGTAACCTTAATTTTTTATATATGCAGTTTTTAAATTATTGTAATACAAAGAAAAATCAAACATAGTTAATGCCCATTTTTAATAGTCGTACAAAACTTTTGTACTTAATGTTTTAATGTATCAAATGAAAATAAACGTTTATGCTTTCTTTCACAAACGACGCTATGTAACGAACAACGAATCCCGTTGAACTTTGAAAACCACTGCTAAAGAATCCTTTCCAACCCCAGTGGACCTTGTCCATTCAAGTTGTGGGGTAAGGAAACCGGCATTTTCCCCTCATGTTTTATTTCCCTGTGCGATCTTTGCGTCAAATTTCAACAGAAACGAATTTACTGAAGTGTCTCGGGAAGAACACTCTCCAAAAAAAGACTGTTTATTGGAAGAAGGTGAAGCATTGTTAAAATGTTTTTAACTCCTATTGGTGTTTTTCTTCTGTTTACCCGTGGCTGACATCACCTGAGTAAGCAGGGTAGCACAATTTCAAGTGAAGTCATTTATGTTGTCTCTTTTAATCTTCATAGCTCCATGGTTTAAGGTTTTTTCAATAAATCACAAAAGTAAATTACTCGCTACCACAGCTCCTTGTTTACGCTTTACGCTACGTTCGTTTTCAACTCGATTTCTATAATGGTTTTTCAACTGCGCAAATCACTGAAATTTTTATTAGTTTTGAATCTTTTATAGAAAATTATGTTGAACAGAAGAGATTTCAGGTAGAAAAGATTTGTATTTAGGCAGATAAGTTTTCTCATACACATCTCAAATCGAAATTAAGCCTAACGTGGCTCCATGTTATCAGATACTGGTAAGACTGGTGGGTTCGTCCCGGTTTCGTTACACAGTGTTTTATTATATAGAGATAGTACACATATTTCATTGCTGATTTTATTTAAATATTTAATGATCAGAAAACCTTCTTTCTTTCGGAAACACATAATAAGAGTTCTGTTTTTATCTTTTTTTGTTGTTGTTGCTGTTATTTACGTTTCTACTAGTAAGTAATCGTGTCATCTCACAGGTACAAAAAATTGTAGCGTGCTCTGCAAATAACTGTAATTTTCAAATTTTAATGTTTCTCATTTCATCGTAATTTATATTGGAAAACATAAACCTCCATTTAATTGAAAACTTTCGAGAATTAAAGCAACTAGCAGTCTTATTTATAAATTTTACCAGATTATAAAAAACAGAAAACGCAATAAATTTTTCTTTTAATTTTAAATTTAAAAAATTGCATTTCAGTATACTTTTTGCAGGATTATAATAAAAGTCACTTGTGTTCCGTTATCTAATTTTTGTTGAATATCATGAGATAATACAATATTGAAATATGCCTTGTTTTTTAAGAGAAATGGCAATATAAATTGTCTATTAAAATATCCATACATATTCATAATTCATCTTTATAAAAAATGTCCTAAGATACATTTATATTGTTTTTAACATTGATAAAAAGGAAATTACTAACAACACCATAATGCTACTATTCGAAATTGAACCTATCTGGTGAGAATTTAAATGAGCACCTTGAATGCAACAAAGCTTTTGTCAAAAGTGCTATGAAAGACCTGATTCTGACTGTCTGGTATTTCCAGCAAAAAATCTTTACTACTTTTATGCTCTCATTTGAAGTGTTGCAGATGTTGTAACTGATTCCAGTCACTTTAAATAATTCAAACTTTTTTTATTATTTAAAAAGTCATACTTCTTGATATTTTTGTTGCAATTTATTCATGTTTAAATAGTGTAAATATTATTTTGTGACACTATGTGTAGTTTCTTATAATATTCATGTGTATCTTCTTCTTTATCTATTGAAAGTATAATATTAATAAAGTAAATCCTGTAAAAACGGAAAGTATCTTTATTGGAAACCTATTAAAGTTTCATGGTCGTGCATAAAATTGTATAATATAAATATAAGACAATGTACTTGCTAAAATAAAAATGTAAAATATATTTTTGATCATCTAAAGTAGGGATGTGCAACCTGTGGCCCGCGGGCCAAAAGTGGCCCGCAATGGGTTAAACTGTGGCCCGCGAATTTCGTTCATTTATAACTGAAAAAAATTGCAGTTTTTGTCAATAGATCGTAGGAAAAAAAATCGTAAATTTCGTCAGTCGTTTAAGAATTGCGAATTTTGTAGATCAGCCACGGAAATATCGCAAATTTCGGCGATTGGTCTTGAAAAAATCGCGAATTTTGTCGATAAGGCGAGTAAAAATCGCAAATTTCTCTGATCGGCTACGGAAAAATCGCGAGTTTTGTCGATCCTGCCCGGAAAAATCGCGAATTTCGTTAGTCGGGCCCTGAAAAATAGCGAATTTTGTCGATGATGTGCGGAAAAATGGAGAATTTCATTGACCGGCAGCAGAAAAATCGTGAGTTTCTCACTTTATTCGGATTTTAAAAAAACGCGAATTCTGTCAATTTGCCGCTGGAAAAAATTGCAAATTTCGTCAGAGTCAGTTAAGAATCGCGAATTTCGGCGTCCAGCGGAGGAAAATCACAAATTTCGTCAATCGGGCACGGAAAAATCGCGAGTTTTGTCGATCGAGCTCCGAAAAATTGCGAATTTCATTAGTAGGGCACGAAAAATTAACGAGTTTTGTCGATGATGCGCGGAAAAATTGAAATTTTTGTTGACCGACAGCGAAAAATCGCAAATTTTGTTCATCAGGGGCGATAAAACGCAAATTTTGTCGACAAATCACGAATTTTGTCGATTGGGCACCGAACAATTGCGAATTCCGTTGGTCGAGCACGAAAAAATTGCGAATTTTGTGAATCAGGCACGGAAGAATAGTTAATTCAGTTCACCAGACGCGGGAAAAATAGCGAATTTCGTTGATTAGGTGCGGAAAAAAGCGAATTTTGCTGATCGGGCTCGGAAAAATTGTGAATTTTGTCGATCAGACGCGGAAAAATCGCGAATTTCATTGATCAGGCTTGGAAAAAATCTCAAATTTCGTTGATTGGTTCCTTCTCTCCTCTTCGTTCATAAAGTTCACATTTTTTTCGGCACTAGCCACTTTGATGATTATGCTTGTTAAGCACTTATAATAAAACAAAATTTCCTCCCCCGAATAAAGTCAAGGAATATTATCCCTCCTTGAAAACAATTAGTGCTATATTTGTGTTATATATACAAACGTAAACTGTTGATATATCCTTGCCAACTGAATTGAATAAGTTGACTGGGTAGGGGAACCTAGAGGTGTAACCCCCCCCCCCCCTGAAACCATATTTTTTATCTGATATAGGCGATAGACCACCTGCCCGAAATACAAATCTCTCCATGTTACTTATGTGGCCCTCGACAACCCAGACATTTTTGTACGTGGCCCTTCTCCCAAAAAGGTTGTGCACCCCTAATCTAAAGGGTTTGACAGCTTATTTATGCGATTTATATTAGCGAAACTTATAAAAAAGTTAATATCATAAAATACACAATCTTTGAATGAAGGTGAAAAATTGCATTTCGTCTTATGATTTTATCTTTTTTTTTTTTTTTTTTTTTTTTTTTTTAAGATATTGTCTCATGACGGATATTAGAAAAGATTTCTATTTCTAATGTCAGTAAAGTTGTTTTACATTTATTAAATACTCTTGATTTTCTTTTAACACCATTATTTTAATTGTAAATAAATCATATCAGTTGAAATTTTGAAACTAAGTGAAAAAGCGTCCAGGCCAGGATTCGAATCGGGGACCTTTTGGCTGAAGCTATCAATGCTCTGCTAACAAAGCTATTCTGGTCAAATCTGGCGGAGACACAATTCATCCAGAAACTTGATCAATTATGTCATCTGGTTTGATATCTTCATCAGTACAACAGAATAAATCGCAGATAATGAACTCTAAAAAACGATTTATTCTTCAATAGGTATTCCTGTTAGTGGTGGTTATTTGATCGACTCAAAATTTCGAAAAAGAAATCGCATAAAGCATTCTTTATAGACGTAAAAATTATACTTATAAGTTACAAATCACTATTTCAGTTTAACTTGGAGTAAACCTTCTACATGCGACAGAATATGTAGTTCACGACAGTGGCGCCAACTTATATGGGCATGTGGGGCACGAGCCCACCCAATCTCTCCGCCTACTCATCTTCCATTGATTTATTTCGTTATTCATTTATTCTTTTATTTAATCGCTGAAATAAAATTTGGTTTTATTGACGTTCTTAAAAGGCTTTTGTTTGAAAAATAGTAATGACACCAATTAGACTTACAGAAGCACTGACAGCCCCTTTAGCAGATGTATAATTAAATTTCTTTCAAAAACATATTTCCTGCATATTTTGTCATTTGTTTTAATGTCTTGAATCGATAAATAACTAAGGTGACTAAAATGTAGTTTTTTCTTCAAATCTAGTTTCTTGCACTTTCACTAGTTAGCAATTTTTATGCTGTTTATAATAAATATTAATATTATCTATAAGGAAGAACTTATGATAATATAACTTAAATAAATTATTATAATTTTACATTTTACTTAGAAAAACCATAATTTGACTTCGAATTATCCACTTTAGTCATTTGTTCCTCCTCCACCCTTCTCTTTACACACGCGCACTTAGTGGGAAAAAAATTTATAAGTTATTTTACTCAAAAAATTTTGAGCCCACCCAATATTTTACAAAAGTTGGCGCTACTGGTTCACGACCCTGGATTCTTATACGAAAATTGGTACTTTTCTGTTAGCCGGCCTAAAGTGATGACTCACCAAATCTTATTTCAGTTAGCATCATTTGAGTTGCTTACATTTCCAGTCTTTCAACTCAATTCTAATTCGTTTTAATTCAATTTAATACCAATTCGTTTCAATTCAATTTTAATAACCAAAACTTTTTATTTTAGCGAGATTCAAGTACTTGTGATGATGATGATGGAAATTTGGGATTTAAGTAAAAGAGAAGAACAAGCCATATTATTTTATTTATTTTTTTTTTTTTTCAAGGAAAGGCTTAGAAATGCATTTTGCACGAAAGGACATGAAATGGAATTATATTTCTGCTATATTATCCGATGCAGCGTTCATACTTGTCACAGTAAAAAGCGCATGGTTTAAATCATCTCGATTGGATTTCTTAAATTATGTGCGATTTATTTATGGATGGGATGAACAAAATGACATCCATAAAATGGTGTGAAGGAGAGGGGCAAAATGAGGTAAGAAGAAACATCGTGATACAGCCATCACCATAACCGTCAGAAATAACACAAGTTTCTTTTTTTTGCGCAAATAAAATCAGATAGGATGATTTCATTATGAAATAAAGTTTTTCTAGTTTATGTTATCTCTTATTTGAAGATTTTTGTTATTGACTAAGCATAATTAGTAATTGACAAGGCGGTGGCTGCACAAACCATCACGTCATCGAGTTCGTGACTGAAATTTTAGAATTAGTTAAAACTCTATTAGCATATTAAAATGCAACTGGTCTGGAAAGTTATATCGTGATGAAAACCACCTGCAGACCCGATTTTAGTGATTGGTTGGTTGGTATACCATTGTGTTTTTCTGTACTCAGTCCTCCATGTTTTCATATCTTTGGTGCACAAAAACACAATGGTTTATTTACCAATGAACCACTAAAATTGGGTCTCCAGGTAGTTTCCATCAAGGTATGACTTGGCAGACCAGTTGCATTTTAATATGCTAATCGAGTTTTATCTAATCCTAAAATTGTCTTTGCAGCCACCGCCTGATCTATAATGAATCCTGTTGTGCAGGATTTTGTTATTTGTATTGATGTTTTTTTTTTTTTTTTTTTTTTTTTTTTTTTCCTACGAATTTTATCCTGATTATTATTTAGTTATATTTAGCCAAGCTTTTTATATTTAAGATATTAAAATAGAAACTATCAATTTTTTATAACTAATCTTGTAATGTTAAAATATTGGCTATTGGTTATTGGCTAATGTGTTATAAGATTGGCGAAAAAAAAGGCGAAATTTGGCGCTCCCTGGTGCCTGGCTAACATAAAAGTACCTCTAAATTGTTTAATTGATGTGTGTTATCACCCCTAAAAGTTTGCATTAATAGTTTTTATCGTTGTCTGGCATGATTAAGCAATATCTTGCCTTTAAATGATTAATTTTGTTAAAACTGTTAATTAAACTCTATCTTTTTAGGTATTGTGTTCAGCACTAAATTAAGCGTAGATGTTCTTTTCTTTATTGACAAATTAACATACTAGATTGATTTCACAAAAAGTCCATAGATATTTATAAAATTCCTAAAAGAACCTAGTAATTTCCGGTTATTTTACATGCTTCGTTGCTGATTTTAATTATAGATAACTAAAGCGCTTTTCTGTAATCCAGAAGCTAAGTATTGTTATACGAGCGAAAATTATTTAAGAAGACAGAGACTGATTATACGTTTTATCTGTTTCAAATATTAACTTTTAGTATTAATGCAGAAAAACATAGTTAATGCGTTACAATTATGTTTTTTAATAACATTATCTAATCTAAATAAATTTATTGCGAAGAAAATTTTTTATCCTATACATCAGTTAGGTAAATATTTAGCTCCTTGCTCAATAAACTGTTTTGGTCATCTAAATAAAGTCAGCAATTCTTGGATATTCATTAAAATATTAGATCTTTAATCATTCATAATTACATTGTTTTCATGTTATAAACTGATAGAATAAACTCTTTTTATGTTACAAACTCTCCAGCGTGATTGTAATAATAATATTAAAAAAATGTTCCAAACATTGTTATTCTTGATAGGCAAATGTTTTATCCGATAAAACGTCATGTCATCCAATACGTCGTGAACTCCTATCGTACAAAGCAACCACTTATGTACCAATGTTGCATTTTAAAGGAAAATGTAATATAATTTCTCTATGCAATTTATCTCAAATAAAAATTAGCCCCTAATATTTTTGTGAATCTTCATAATAGATTTATAAAACATTCCCCATTAGTTATAATTTTTTTTTTTAATTATATCTTTTGAATACAATGAACGTTGCATTTAAGAATGTAAAATAATAAATTTACGGTGTATTGGTACGTTATCACTGACATTCATTCAGTGAAAGTAGATTTGTATTTAAAGACATATTTATGAGTCGGGAACTGCAATTAATTTGAAAGATTTCCAGAAATATAACGTAAAAATTTCGATTTATAGCGAAAGTAATCAGAAATACAACATTGTTAAAATCAATAAAGTACAAATACTCCTTAACCTAACTTCGCGCGTAAAAAGAACTGCGATTAGAACTGACAGGATTTTCGCAGGCGAGCTTTATTATTATTATTGTTATGACGGGAACATTGATGACGTATATCATATCGCAGAAAGTTTACAGAAGATTCCATCGTACATATTCCGTTATTTGAAATTACCTTATAGCTATTTAACAACCGAAATGGTCGTCGCCAAGACGCCCAGAAAGTCGTCAAGGTCAATCACAAGATACTGCAGTGTAAGGGCCATCCCGTTCGTTGTTGAACATAGTCACTATTGATACCTTACTATTCTTAAGATTTTCATTGTTGTATTTTCCTTAGATTGTTCTTTAGAGGAATTTTGTAACAGCATGTAACAGCATGTAAGTATGTAATTTCAACAAGGAAATTATGGGGATCATTCCCTTGCTGAACACATCACGTGAGAAGTGTTAAGTATGCGGATAATTTAAAAATTAAATATTATTTAACTACTCTCGCACGTAAATATAATTGAAGGGTGAGGCTTTTTTAATACATTCCAACATAGTTGAAAATATATTTATGATTTTTATTTGTCTTTCTGTCCGTCTCTCTCTTCTCTAATTTTTTTAAATATACACGCATTTTTATGTGCATTTTATGTATGACTGAGGTTTATTTTATAATGTATGTTATTTGGGTGTGTAGCATCAATAGTTCGTTTACAGGGACACAGAAAAGATTTACGCTACATTGCGATCTACGCGGAAAACCGTTTGCAGTTTATTTTAACAATGTTGCTATAGGGAAGACTGTGTATAGTAGCCGCAGTTTTGAGTTATAGATTTTTATTAATTTTTTGTTTAAGTATTTTAAAAAAATTTAACTGTACTTTTAAAGAAAAGACATATGGCTTTAAATACCCGGAGTTCTGAATTTATAGCTTTTATAGTTTACCTTTAGCGGAAGCCTGAAGTAAGAGAAAAATGTGTGCCAACCTACCCCGTCGCGGTGCAATTTGCCTATACCTTATGGGGTAAGTCGGCACACGCTTTATAAAAAGTTAAAAGTAACTCAAATAAGGCACTCCGTTAAGCGAAATCAATTTTATTGTTACCAGCAAGTTTAAACAAAAGAATTATCTCCGTACAATGTAGATTCTAAATTATAGAGACGCAAAAATAATGAAAACAACATTAACATTGAGTAACTTTTATCCTACTCTATATAATCATCAGAGTTACAGTTATCACAAATATAAAACTGAGTTTCTCCGTTTGAGTAGGCCTCATGTGCCCAAAGCTTTCATTGTAACCACTTTTCTCTATGGTTCCAGTTTTTCAGGCTACCAGCATACACCAGACAATAACATTCCTCGTCATCTGATCTACTGTTAAAAATCGTGCTTTTCTCAATTACAAGTTTTTTACAAGTTCTTTTTTTTTTTTTTTTTTTGTAGGTGAAACAAAGTTTTCTTTGAAATCTCTTTACCTTTGGCCAATTTTTACTGTCGCCTTTCTTTTGTTCTTTATTGTACTTCAACTTTTTTTCCTCTCTAAAGTCTCCTTTTCATCTTTCAATGCCTTTAGATTTGTTGAATCTGTTAAAATTTTTGTGGTTCCCTTTTTTCCTACATCTGTCTCTCCCTATTTCCTTTCTTGATTCTGTGTTTTTTAATGGTCTAATATCCCAAGGATTTAACGATCTAACATCCTAAGCCGAAATCACAGGAGAACAGTGACTGCTTGAGATAAAACTGAAAAATTTAATAGTGAATCTTTTGAACATCCAGCTTCTCGCCTGTCATAGGTGAGTTATGAACACCGTCACTCGGTTGAAATTCACTCTTCATAATTTGGCAATATTGGATCAGGCTTCTGGAAGGAATATTAAAAGCTTTAGCAATCTTCCTAATAGATATTCCGTTAATTAATATGGCATCCACAACATTTCTTACTACATTGTTCGGTGTTTTAGCGCGTTTTGTTTTTCTCTAGTAATTACGCATGTTTTCTGTAAAATAATAATAATAATAATAATTAACCTAACGGGATAAAGTAGCAGAAAATATTACGAAACAATGTAACGAGGTGCGTTCGCGCACCGAACCAACTCGCCCGCTCCGTGTTCAATGAGCCTACTAGCCCCATAATAAATTTCTTCACAAAATGGGACATGTAACCTTCTAAACATAAACAATCCAAGTAAATTACATATGGAGAAGGTAGAGTTAATCATACACTATAAAAAACGACAGAAGTTAAATCACAATTATTAAAATAAGTATTAGAAATTAGACAAAGATTGAAGCAACAAAAAATTAATTATCAATGGAAAAAAAGAAAAATCGTAATAAATGTTAACTGCACGTGGGTAATGCTATAAAACTATAATGAGGATTGGTAGAAAGCAAGAAGAAAGGTACTTGTCACTAGTTGCGCCGTCTATACACAAGCAGACGAATTATGAGTACTGCATCTACTTACCCCTGTAGCCAACTAGGCACGGTCCCCTCTACTTGGAACATAATGAAACTGATATGGATCACTAAGGTAGGTTTCAACATGCTGTATGTGGAATATACAATGAGTAGCATTTATATTTTATTTATAGGAACACACAAAGGAATTCCACCCACTGTGATATATGGACAGCAAACCATTTGCGGTGCATTTTAAAGATATTGGGATTTTTCAAACATAATGAGCTTGATACATATCAGTGAGTTGCACTACAACACGTTTCTAAACATTATGGAATGCATAACATTTATCGTTTAGTGGATTGATAATGACAGACAATTGCTGGAATTGTGTTTTCAGCTATATACTATATTAAACCTAATTAATTTGTAGTGTATTACATCGTGTCTATAAACTCTATAGATCGTATACAGACTACACGAAAAAAGTCGCACATATTAACGGATATGGACAACTTTTGAAAATGGATTTTTAATGTTTAAATGTTTATGTAATGTTTATTTCGATGTCTCATTACATTGTTGGGAAAAAAAAATTAAATTTCTTAAGCATTTTTTAACAAGTATTTCATAATCTACAAGTATTTCATAATGCACGATTCTTCGTTCTTGTTTATGGTTATCTTGACTTTCGAAAGTTATTTATTATTTTATAGTGACCCTATATCTATTAAAACATTTTGTAGCTAAAATTTTCCGTATTTTTTGTGTGTGTCACGTAGCCGTGTAACTTACGTCGTTATAGATACAGGTGTTAGTCAACTATCAAATACTCTTGTATCGCGCACCCCTGAACGTTTACAGTAAATTTTGTACGAGCAAACATCACGGCTTACATTAAAACACGATGTTATTTATTTATTTGTGTATTTTTGTCCAATAAGAATACTTTATAACCGACGTAATAGTTTCTTTGTATCGATTTTAACAAGCACCCAATTTTATTTTACATTCAAATAACATATAAAGATATTGTTTTCTTCTTTTTTATTTAACATTGTATCTAATAAATTCTCAGATATTTTAGAAGGAGTTATTAGTTAATAAATCTGTTATAATTCATGTTATATTTACGTTTAAACATATTTTTGATATTTTTTTTTCTTTTACAGGTCGAAATTGTAAAAAAAATTCATTTTATACTCAGACGAATATGTAAAGTTCTGTAACTCCCTTAAAAATTGTCCGATTAACTAGATTTTTTTTCTAACAACATCTTAGGTTCTCCAGCTATTACACGAACGACAAAATATATATATATATATATATTTCAGGCTTGAACTACCACCAATTTTGAATATAAATCGTCTTCTTAGGGCCCTTGGTGTATCTTCTTTAAAAATGATCCGAATTCCTTGCAATTTTCTTTACCATAGTTCTAGCGTCCTCGGATTACATTAAAAACTACTAAAAAGTGTATTTATACAAAACTGCATGCCACTTAAGTCCCTTCCCCCTTGGGGCCCGGTACAAGGACCCTTGAAGCTTTTGCACCATAAATTATTAATAAATTGCCCCTCTTAATCCGATCTTCATTTTTGGAACCATTTTTCTATTTAGTTATTCTCCAATTTCTATATTCCAGTTAAAATCCTGTGGCACCTTAGGGTCCTGTAGGGCATGATCCGGGACCCCTTGAACTTTTTTGTGCTATGCATTTTTTATACCCTAATTTTCTCACCTTCTCATTGCATAACTTTCAAATTGAGTCTTGGACTCTTCCGTCTAGACCAACACCCTCATATTTTTATTGGAGCTCTAGAGCCCCTTTTTAAGCGTTTACCCCATTTTTGCGCATTTCTTTAAAATATTATTCTAATGATTATTTCATACCCTATGATTAATTTTGACTAATTGAAGATCTAAAACGCTAAGTACTAAAACAGTTAAACATGTTTTCATGTTAGGGCACTGCTCGCAACTACCAGTTGGGCCATTTTAGGCCCCCCTGTTATAGCTCCTTTAAAAATAGTCCTATTCACGAGATTTTTTTTCTAACCACTTCTTAGGTTCTCCAACTACTACATTAACGATAAAATAAATTTGCTGACTTCAGCTACTACCAATTTCGAATATTAATCGTCTTCATGGGGCCTTTGTTGCAGCTTCTTTAAAAACTATCTATTCTATTGCAATTTTCTTTAACATAGTTTTAGCGTCTTCCAGCTACTTAAAGACCCCTAAAAAATTTCTTATACCCAACTACACCCCAGTTAAGACCCTGGTCCTCTGGGCCCGGTCTTTCTTTATATCTCAGCTACCACCCTTTCCGAACATTAATCTCCTTTTCCAACACTAACTTACGTCTACCCACGACAGCCGTAAATTAAAAATCGCGTTACTTTAAAGGTAACTTTAGATATGGAATTTCATCCATTTATTAAATGTCGTGTTAATGCTAACAGAAATTCATGAAATTTACAAGGTGAGGAGGCATCATCCACCGCTTGGTGGTGCGTTATTTCCTCAGGTTTAAGGGCCCAATTTCAAGGGATTTGCTGCTTCCTTTAACTTGGAATATAATTCAGCTACTTTCTGTATTATGAAATTTTATCTTAGACTTTAGTTACC
Organism: Maratus speciosus; assembly: GCA_963932465.1. Lineage (NCBI taxonomy): Eukaryota > Metazoa > Arthropoda > Arachnida > Araneae > Salticidae > Maratus > Maratus speciosus. Next base: position 438,585,302 of record OZ010788.1, read on the forward strand.
AACACTTTCTAACATTAATGGTGCATTCTTCTTTTTTTTTTTTTTTTTTTTTTTTCGTTTCTGTGGGTTTGATTCCTACGAGGTTTGGCTCATTGAATTTGGTTTTCGAATGTCTTCGGCACGTGCGAGCACTGCCGGTAAATGCTGCCATATGTAGTATGGATCTAGATTACAGGTTCGTTCGGAAAGAAGTTTGATGGGAACACATTAGACACTGCGAAAGGCAATGGGGCCTCCGAAATTAGGTTCATTTAAAAGAATTTACAAAGATATAAAATCATACAAACTTAAGTTTTATTTAAGGTTATTATTTACAAACACCGGGCAACGCCGGGTGGGTCTGCTAGTGATATATATAAAAATAAAAGAGAAACACATATTGAAGAAACAAATTTCACCGTAGACCTATTCTTTTCGTGTACTGCAGATGAGGCTAATATCAGTGCACGATTAATTTGGCCGACAAGTAACACAAATAAATTTCATTGTATTTATTCGTTTTAAGGTGATATTCACTACTAGCCAGTAGAATGATATTATTTCTCATTAAATAATTCATTTTTCAAACTTTTCATGTTTATTAACAAATATCTTCTACACGAATAACGTCTAATGCTTATTTGTTATTGAATTAAAAAATACTCAGTATGGTTTAGGATAACCTGTATACATATATAAACAGAGAGAGAGAGGGAGGGAGAAACATAATATATATATGCATAGATATATAGATGTATATATAGGTGAAAGGTGTAATAAGAAAAAATAAGTGGAGTTCGATAAAAGACAAAATATTTTTCAATGAAACATTTTTCTTATATCACGTATAAATGACACATTTTCCGCCTTTCTTTAACAATATTATTTAATGATCCATTTCTTGGAATTTCTGGCTGGATATTTTGATTTATGTGAACTAAATTTTGTAAAGTTAAATAACTTAGAATTGAAAATAAATCATTTTCCATCATGTCTCTTTCTTCTTTTCTTTTAAGACTTATGACAAAGAGTGAAAACACAATTTATATAAAAACGTCATTGAAAGCTATAGAAAATTGAAATTCAATGTCCTTATTTTAGATAACAAAGTTCACGAACTTTGATGTCATTACATCATATTTAACAATCTAAAATAAATAATGATGATGATGGTAATAATAATAATAATAATAATATTAAATAATTATGATAATGAAAATAAATGAGAAATAACAATAATGAGAATGAGAAGAAATAAGAAATATCAATAACAATAAAAACAACAGAAACAACAACAATAATAATAACAATAACAAGAAATAAAAAGAAAGAATAGACAATAAATAATAAATAATAATAACAATTATAATAAATAATAAGAAGAAATAATAATAACAATAATATTTAAAAAAATTCGCAACAATAATAATAACTAAGAAGATGAAATCAGAAATAATAATAACAGTAATAATAATAAATCAGAAGAAATAATACGTTTTATGTAAACGACTTACGGTAATTTTCCTAATCATTGTAGTGTAAGAATAAATAAAATCCCACTGATATGTAAAGATGATATTGGCTTGAAGTACATAGATTATATTATGTGTGATGTTTAAAATGAAAAAAAAATGTTTGGTAGCTCATTAGCTACAATTTGTATTTAATTACTTTATTCAATCAAAATATTAAAAGATTTAATATTTGGTGTGAATAGGGTAATATTTTAAGTCGCTGAATAATTAATTGAAATAGCAGAAAACTATTTTCTATAGTTAATATAATTCATTTTCACTATCGTTTTATGTTATATGGTTAAAGATCGTGTAAAAGAAAAAAAAGACATACAGCATGATTTGAAAAAGATTGGAAAAAATTTAAGAGATAGTGCACACCAAAACAAACAGTTATGAATATGAAATCAATGTTGAAATGTATTTTTCCACTCAAAAATAGACTGTGTCTCGCTTTATTTCTAGCAGGGTTGTCGTTCATACCTTTAACTAAAGTAAGTATAGTATTTGAAAGCAATTTTCAATTGTCTTACAATGCTTTTATAAAACACAACAGTGTCATGAAAACCGGAGGGCGTCTACAGCATTTCGGTAAGTGAAACCGTATAAATTGTGAATTACATTAACAGGTAGGGAGTGTCTTACTCAACGTTATTTGTATAAAGATAATAGCCACTTCTACCATTTATCTTGATATTCCTAAATTTTAACAAAAGTCTCTTGTTTTCTATAATAAAAGTGTTTCCTGTTGTGTAAATTACCACCTTTTAAAGTTTGCGCAATCTATTTTTAATCACCCTGTAAAAGTGCTCTAGTAAAGGTGTGTTTACTAAGAAAAATTACATCTATACTAATATTATAAAGAAGTAAAGTTTGTTTATTTGTAGGAGGTAAGCTCTGGAACTATCGAACCGATTCCAAAAGTAATAGTATCAAAATGATGGTGTTAGTCCAACTTAGAACATAGGCTATATCTTATGTCCGTGTCACAGGCCAAGAGAGGGTGCAGGAGCAAAAAACGTTCTAAAAATGCATTTTTTTGTGATACTGAAGGGGCTAGCAACTTGAAATTAGGCATGGTAGTTACTTATATGATACAAATGATCTCTAAGAAAATTTCTTTAAAAAATGAAATTTAAATGGGGTGAAAATGCGCGAAAAGCGTTCTAAAAAACGTTCTAAATTGCGATTTCTACACGATCTAAGAAAATACCGATTCGATTTTTTAAAAAAATAGTATGAAAACTATGGCGACAGCCCTCGCTCAAACATAGGCCATATTTTATGTCAGTGCACTACCCCAAAGGGGGTGCAGGAGCAAAAACGTTCTAAATTGCGTTTTTTTTTTTTTTGTGGTACTGCAGGGGCTAGCAACTTGAAATTCGGCATGGTAGTTACTTATATGATATAAATTATCTCTAAGAACATTCCTTTAAAAATTCGAAATTTAAAAAGGGTGAAAATGCGCGAAAAGCTTTCTAAAAAACGTTCTAAACTGCGATTTCTACGCAATCTCAGAGAGTACCCAACCAGTTTCAAAAGTAATGGTTGGAAAGTGATGATTACAGCTCATGCCGGAAACTACGCTCTATTTCATGTCGCTATCACTACCACCTTGAGGTTGCATTTCAAAAAAAGTTCTAAATTGTGATTTTTGTGATACTGAAGGGGCTAGCAACTTGAAATTTGGCATGGTAATTACTTATGAGATGTAAATGTTCTCTGAGAAGAGTTTCTTAAAAATATGAAAATTAAAAGGGGTGAAAATGAACGAAAACCGTTCTAAAAACGTTCTAAATAGCGATTTCTACGCAATCTCAGGAAAAATAAACCGATTTCAAATTGATGATGACAGTCCCTGCTTCAACATAGCCTATATTTTACGTTATTGTCACTACCACCTGGGGGTTACACGAGCAAAAATTTTTCTAAATTGCACTTTTTTGTGCTACTGAGAGGCTCTAACATTCATAATTTGGAATAGTAATTACTTCAAAGATGTAAATGCTTTCTAAGAATTGTCGAAAGAAAATTCCAAATTTAAAAGGATAAAGTGAGCGAAAAGCGTTCTAAATTATGCTTTTTATGCAATCGTATGAAATACGAAACCGATTTCAAACATATGGTTACAAATTGATGGTGATAGAACATGCTCAAACATAAGCTAAATTTTATGTCGGTGCCGCGCCCCTAGAGTGTTGCAGGAGCAAAACACTTTCAAAATTGCGATTTCTGCGGTACTGAAGAGGATAGAAACTTTAAATATAGCACGGTAGTTACTTATAAATGTCCTCTAAGAACTGTCGAAAATAAATTCGAAATTAAATAGGGGTGAAGCGAAGGGAAGGAGTGAAAAGCATTCTAAAAAAGTCCTAAATTACGATTTCTATAAAATCTCAAGAAATAATAAACCGATTACAGAAGTTATTGTTTGCGAATCAAGGGTGATAGTACCTGATCCTATACGGACTCTATTTTATGGCGGTGTCACTACCACCTGATTGGAAGGAACAACAACAAAGCCTTTAAAAACATCTAAATTCCGTTTTTTATAAAATATTGGGAAATACCAACCGATTTCAAGGTTAATGTTGGCAAATTAATGGTCACAGTCTCTGCTTCAACATTTTTCGAGACATTCTATTTCTACTCTGTTTGGGCATTTTATGTTGGTGCCCCTAACACCAAAGAGGTGGTACACTGTTAGACAAGAAGCTTCTAATTTGACATGACGGTTAATTTTAAGATGTAAATGTGTTAAAATGGTTCCTAAAAAATTCAAAACTTCAAATGAATGCTGAAATGAGCGTATGAAATGAGCATAAGTCTCAAAATACTTTCTAAATTATCATTTATTTGGAATTAGTTTTAGTTCTTCTTATTAATTAAAATTTCATTTCTGTCTATTGAACTTTTATAATGAAGTTTAGTCAAACTGTGGCTATATATGTAATTTTTTAATTATTCCAAAAAGTTTTCTTCTAATAAAAAATAGTCATGCAAATATCACTTGGCATATTTCAACTATTACGCGAGCAATGCCACGGGGTTTGCTATTATATTATATTTTTAATCTCATTTAAATTCAAAATTAAATATCTTTCTAGATGAGAGGGATATTGATCATACCGATCTGAAAAAAACAACTGAAAAATAATGTAGATATTATATGGATGGAAAGACTGCAACGGCCGTTTCATATACAGCAAAATCAGGGACCTAACCAAAAAGTTGATTTAGACATATTTCCGTATTAAAAAGTATATTGCCTGTTATGATGATATGCCATTCAATTTTTGTGGTACCATGATGTATTTCCTCCAAAAGGAAACTCTCTGAGAAATATTTCTATTTAACAAAATTCAGATAGGTATACATACGTGCAGTAGTATTAAAGATTTAAAAGTATCCAAATGTATGAAACTTCTTTATTAATGTGAGAAAAAATATGAAAATTCAAAAAGGCTCAATTACACAGACAGACACTATGTAAAATATTGCCTTCTTTATTGTAAAGTAAAAATCACAGTACATAGTATAAAGCCATTCAAATCAAGTTCTTTAATAAAATGAAATTTTAAACATTACTTACATGCATGTTCATATGCGTATTTTAAACACAAAAAATCCCTGCTGGCCGGCCTACAGGCAGAGGTAGATTTCGAAGTTAAGTATACTAATTTCACCAACAAAAACTAAATCATTATTAGATATAAATCCACTTTAACAGTTTTATCTGTCTGTTTATGACGAGTTTTTATTTTCTTTTTATAAAATAGCTGGTTTTATCAGAATCATGTTAAGGCGATATTAAAAAAATATTTTTCCATACTCAACAACTCGAAATTTTCTGGCACATTTTCAGATTAATTTTTAATTAAAAAAAAAAATATGAAACATGCCTGACGTGATTTTTGAAAAGATTTATAAGCGACCTGTGTTTTTATTTTTCTTTCAATTAATTAAAACTTGATTAATAAACAATTATTTTCTCAGTAGGGCAAGATTTTTCGTTTCTAACACAATCGCTTCGGGAAATTCTGTTCAAAATGCCCACTTTGACATCATTTCTTGAAATATATTCTGCCTCTATCAAAAAATCGATCATTACTGTACATTATATAGTTTCTGAATAAGAGAATCTAGCAATTGGATGCGTTTGAGAGCAAAAATGAACTTAAAAATGAGTGAGAAAATAGACAGTTTGGATTTGAATGCACCCATAATAAGATGATTTTTTTCTTCAACCGCTATGTATTTTTAATTTGTTTTTGCTGTAAGAATTGGTCCTATCCAAAACTTGTCTATATAGATGCTGTAGACAATATTAAGAAGATATATGATAAATTCATGGGGATTTTATATCTTTTGAATTGACGGAGTTATGGATTTTTTACTTCTTCAAACCCCCTTTTTGTTTTCGTTTTTAATTTTTTTTGCGGTACGAATTGGTCCTATCAAAAACTCGTGAATATAAAAGCTGTAAATAATATTAAGGAGATTTATAATAAAACGAATTGGAATTGATATCTTGAGAATTGACGAAGTTATGAATTTTTTTCATCCAAAAACCCTATTTTTTGCGCCCCTTGAGTCCATTTTTAACTTTATCAAAAATCTGTGATACATAAAATTTTGGCCCTATTTTTAGAAGTAATAAAAACTTTAAACTGATTTGATATGTACAAAAATTAAGATGTTATGGGGGGTTTTCGGTTTTCACAAAACCCCTCCCTATTTCCATCCCCTCGGTCCGATTTTGCCCATTAACGAACTTGACCGAGATTTTATGTCCCTTGATTTTATGTATCAGTTTGGAAGAGATTTGTGCAGAATTGCAGAAGTTATCGTGTCCAGAAGAAAGTGATAACACAATTGCTTCGGGAAATTCCGTTCAAAATGCCAACTTTGACATAATTTTTTGAAATATATTCTGCCTCTATCAAAAAATCGATCATTGCGGTACATTATATAGTTCCTTAATAAGCTAATCCACCAATTAAATGCGTTTGAGAGCAAAAATGAATTTAAAAATGAGTCAGGAAATAAGCAGTTTGGATTTGAGTGCATCCTTAATGCAATGATTTTTCCAACACAGTCCGCTTCGGGAAATTCGGTTCAAAATGCCCACTTTAACAGCATTTTTTTAAATATATTCTGCCTCTGAAAGAAAACGTACCAATTGGAAGCCTTTGAGAGCAAAAATGAATTGTAAAATGAGTCAGAAAATATGCAGTTTGGATTTGAATACACCTTTACTTAGATGATTTTTTTCTTCAACCGCTGTGTATTTTTAATTTGTTTTTGCTGTAAGAATTGCTCCTATCCAAAACTTGTCTATATAGATGTTGTAGACAATATTAAGAAGATATATGATAAATTCATGGGGATTTTATATCTTTTGAACTGAAAGAGTTATGGATTTTTTACTTCTTCAAACCCCCTTTTTGTTTTCGTTTTTAATTTTTTTTTTTACGGTACGAATTGGTCCTATCAAAAACTTGTGAATATAAAAGTTGTAGATAATATTAAGGAGATTTATAATAAAATTAATTGGAATTGATATCTTGAGAATTGACGAAGTTATGAATTTTTTTCCCCCAAAAACCCTATTTTTTGCGCCCCTGGAGCCCATTTTTAACTTTATCAAAAATCTGTGATACATAAATTTTTGGCCCTATTTTTAGAAGTAATAAAAACTTTAAACTGATTTGATGTGTAGAAAAATTAAGAAGTTATGGGGGGTTTTCTGTTTTCACAAAACCCCTCCCTATTTCCATCCCCTTTGTTCGATTTTGCCCATTAACGAACTTGAGCGAGATTTTATGCCCTTTGATTTTATGTATCAGTTTGGAAGAGATTGGTGCAGAATTACGAAAGTTATCGTGTCCAGAAGAAAGTGATATATATATATATATATATAGATAGATAGATAGATAGATAAAGTTTTTTACTGAAAGTGGTTTTGGGTTCTAGGAGTCATGATCGGTGTAGATCTGCAAAAATTTTCAGAAATTCCAACATAGGAACGATCCCAATAGGTAGTATTTCATACGAAATCTACCTAAAAAGGAATTTTACGTCCGTGTAAAGAAACCAAATCTAAAATATTCACGCTTATTGCTTTACCACGCTTTAAAAGCCATAAGGCTAGACAGTGCTTTTTTTGACTTAACTGACACAAATATTTAAAGATTTACGAAAAATATGCATATTCTATTAAATAAACACGGTAGACATTAAACGTGGTATGCTTTCTTCGGACCATCTTACGGCGAATTATGGATCAAAGTTAACTACAATTAAGGAATGTGAAGAAATGAATTTTCTTGTAAAAGTTATAAATAAATTCATAGCATTATAATATTACTTAATACAATATGATATCATCTTATATAGCATTTTTTTATAATATTGGAGAATATTCTTCTTAGTTGGTGAAATTGATTGAGAAAGAAAAATTATTAACAGTGACTTTGTGTACTTGTAACATAAAATCTATAAAACAAATTATTGAATATGAATTAAATTAAAAGTATATGTATAGTAAGTGTTTGAATTTACACTGAAATTATAATTTTCTAAACAGTAGTGATGAAATATGAATGAGCAATCTATTTCGCAAAAGTGTATTTTTATAGGTTTAAGTTCGTACTCCGAATTACTAATTTATATTTAGCCTAAAAAACAATAAAATTATAAAACAACTTTTTATTCCAAGCTATAAAATGGCAGTTGTATCTAACATGTATTAAATTAAGCTGGTTAAGGAAAATGGATTCAAGTTTAATGTGATTGCGGAAACCAAGAAATAAAAACTGTCTAAATAAAAGGTTGCTTTGAATAAAAAGAAATTTTGAATATTCGGGATGGAAGAAATGCTTTTATAGGAATTTTAATTTAATCTGTTTTTAGATATTCAATGAAATCGAAAAGAGAAGTCTCGTAAGTGTTTCCATTTACTGTTTAACAAATATATGTTCGCATTCTTCAATAAACCGTTTCATTCTTTGAAGATTCAAATATTAAATTTACTTAAATTCTTACATCTTTGAAAAGTACTTTTGCTTCCTTATTTGTAAGTCAGAAGTGAAATGTTTAATATTATCGAATGTAACTTTTAGAAGAGCTTTTTTTTAAGATATTAAAAAAAGTTTTCCTTTCGAGAAAGTGCTAAAGTTAGTATATGCTAATACATGAAAAATAACAGTTAATTTAAATAAACTCTTTTACAAATTAAAAAAAAATTCTCAAAATCCTTCTTAAATTTTAATTATATGTGAGCAAGAAATAGTTCAAAGTAACCGTCAAATGTATCTTTAAATTGATATTAAGAAATAAAGGATGTCACTAATGTAATGTTTTAAGTGAGTTTCTAAACATTAATTAATAGGCTACAAATAATATGAAAGAAGAATTTAGCATGTATGTTACATACATTACAGTTATAAATGTTGAATGAGCTCATTATCATCTGCGACATTTTAAAAAATTGAACAAACCTATGCTGAATTATTCATGGATGGACATTCCTCAAAGCTATAACAATTTCGCAAATTATTTTATGCAAACAATTCCATATCATTGTTACTCGCTCTTTTTTATGAAGCCCCATGTGTAAGTGAGAATAAAATTATAGGGAATAACAAAAAGTGCAAAGCAGTGTATGTCATGCAAAGTATTAGAATATTGCACTGTTAAAAATTTTGCTCAGGTATGAACCGAACTTTGGTTCTGTAGTATCTGCAACCATAAGATTGTACAACCTCGTTCCAACATTAAGAGTTATAGTTAAACAAGGCTTATAAATGTTGGAAAGAAATTTCACCATCTTATGGTTCCAGCGGGTGCAGCATCAAAAGTTGATCAACATAGGACAAAAATTTTAACCCGGGAGAACTCGCTGCATGAGATTTTCTCTTACAGTCGTACTTTTTTAAGACTCTTATTTAAATCATTTTTCATTTTAATTAAAATTTCAAAAGGTTTTTCAATTATTTTACCTATTTTGTGAATAAAAGTACTATGCCAACCAAAAAAAGTTGATATTATATGAATGTAAAGTAAAAGAAAAGCAATTGGGCATTCTCACTAGCGAGTTCTCCCGGGTTAACGGTGTAAAGTAAAATCAGATTGGGTTCATTCGCTTTAGAGACCTTTTAGTATTATGAAATATTCAGTGTGCGATTATAAATGGAAATTTATAGAAGAACCTAAACAGTAGTGTATCATTGTTTGCTTTTGATAAATATTTTATGAGATGTCACTGTACCTCATCGATGCCAATCGACATAATATAGACAAAGATTTTGAATGAATACGAATAATCGGTTTACATAAAAATACTTTTTGAAATCCTTGCTTACATGATGTGCAATGACCCAGCCGTGCTAGCGCAGGACCAATAGATTAAATGATTGGGGCGTGTCAAAAACCCCTAGTGAAACAAAAAATATTACGTCAAACTATGACATAAATCGCATTTAAATGCTTGTGACAGATTGTGCATCTTTATCTCAACAGTTAACACAATGTTCACTAATATTTTTACTCAGGATTCTTGGCGCAAAACTTTCGATATCTCCAGCTACAGTTTCCTGATAAACGCTTACAGTGCAATCTGCTGATTACAAAAAAGTGTTAATTAATCTAAGTACTGCGTTAATTTTTACTAAAACGATGGCTAAATACGAATTAGACGCTATAAATGTGAACGCTGAAAAACGTCTGAAAAACAAAATATTAAGTCCATCTAGAAAGATGAACGCCAGTTGAAAATGAAACAGATCATCGAAAAGTGAACATACTCCTACTATTTCAAAATACTTAAACAGTTATGCAATTCAATAAGTTTGTAAAAAAATTAATATATTTCGCAGACAAAGGTAAATTCCAAATAATGAAAGATTCAGTTTCAGTTAAACCAAATCATCTTTAGGAAATTCAAAGGCTCCAAACAAAATAAAATTGCTCTAGTATATGTAATTAAAGTAGTTTAGTAGTATCTGTAGTCTAGTAGCCGGTCTGTGAGACGGTTAACAGAAATTAGTGGTTAATCTAAACTAAGAAAGGTAATCCCCGCCCTTCTTATAATCAGTGCAAAAACTCTAAAAACTAATTCTGGAAGCACATTTCTCCAATAAGCCGATATACAAAATTTGAAACCAATCGGAAAATTCTAACGAAATTCTTCCTTGTTTAATCTAAACAAAGAGTAATTATCCCCCTCGTTCTCATATTCGATGTACAAAATCTTAAAACTAATTCGGGTAACAAATTTAAAATTATGAAATTATAATGCGTTAAATTTGTATTTTTTATAATGAATGAATTTGAAATATTTTTTTATGTTCTACGGAAGGTTAAACTTTAGTAAATTAAATTAAGAGGGAGCTGAAAAATTGCTATCAATACAAGAATACTATTTAAATAAAGGAATAAGCATGGAGATTATATCTGTAATATGATGCCTCGGTATTAATTCTTCCTAATTTTGTTGTGAGAATGATATACTTAAGGAATTTTATATTTCTATTTTGTATTTAGATTTCCATTTAGTGCTTCTGAGTATATTCTGATATAAAGAGAAGGAGCGTTTGGAATGTGTGAATTAAAATTATCTGAGCACAGCTATAAATGTAAAACACATAAATATTTTTCACTTAAAAATTCGAGGGAATTATACCCTTTTGAGCCAAATTTTTAAAAGGATACAAACGAATTGCTTAAATAGAAAATTTATCAGTACAAACACTGTGTCCCCTGACTTGTTATGGAATTATCTCCCGGAAGTGCCATGATTAACGAAGAGAAAAAAAACAGTTCTTTGTTAATCCACAATCTTGAAGATTTAAACAAACATTCTCACGTATTCAGATTATTGGATAATTACAAATAGGAAGTCTTACACCCTATCATAAATGAGGCATACATCTCGGATGCAAGGTGGGCAAGTATCCTTTTAATCCGGAAGAGATGCCCCAGCCAGTAACTCTGGTAGTAGCAAGAAATATGGCTGCTACCTACACTAACACATAATTTGATACCTGTTTCAACAATATTCACTTAACATCTGATGTAAAATCTTTAGTAAGTACATTGTATTTCGATTTCTACTTGTCTCTATCTCAGAAAAACTTTCAGCAAAAGTCAAACTTACCTTTGTTTGACGAATATAACTTTTACGTGAAAAAATAAATCGCTTTACCTTTGTCTACTACGCTTTTATATAATAATTTATAGTATCAGAATGTTACTAACTCCGCCACAAGTCCAACAGCTGAAATGCAGTATATAGGGCAGCTAACCTGATGGGAATAACTTGGACTTAGCCTATCACTTGAAATTCTGCATTTTATTGGCAGCCGGGGATTTTAGAAGTAGGTTTTATATTACATCTTATATCATCATCGTAATGTATTTTGATACTTTATTTGAAGTTACAAGCGTAGTAATGTGCGTAATATTAAATTAATTTGCAAATTAGCAGTTTATTAATCTACCAGATTTTGAGAATAACTTTGAGAATGATTTTGAGAAATGTTGTATTATAAATTTTTAAACATAATTAACGATTATTAAAGGAATATTTCTATTATCTATTATATAGTATTTACTGGTACTTTGTGCGTATTTTTTTCGAAAATTTTAGATCTAAAATTTGAGTGCGAATTATACATACATGCAATATTTCCGATAGCTATATGAAATCACACATTTTCACTAAGTCGCGGGATATAACTCTTCGATATTGCCATAAAATTGTACCAATGCAGAAATAATAAGTAAAATGATAGAAATAACTGTATTTTTATCTTCCGTAAGTTGTCATTGTGAATAAATACAATATTCCCTTTTGAATTTTCTGCCAAAATTACAGGAAAAGCAGTACACTGTTAAAAATAAGACCGGAAACAGAGATTCCAGTCATACTCCGTAAAAAAAAAATCCATGCCCATAATTTTGTGGAGCCCGTAATTTTAGGGATATAATGCATTTTAAAACAAAATAACACTTTGCTTATTGTTCCGTAGCACGTAGCACGTTAGATAATCATCAAAGAATCGCTTTTTTTGGAGGGTTAAAAAATATGTTACGTTTGCGGTTAAGTGACATTATTTTTCGAAACACGACTAAAATGAAGGGTTACACCCTAGCGGAGGAAAATGTATGAGGTCGTACCGTATTTTTGCTAACAGATGGGATAGAACTGTAAGAATATGTGAATTGCCCTTAAATTTCTAAGTATCTAAGGGATAAGGCCACTTATTTAATGGATCAGACCGTTTTTGATCAAATAAGGCTGTTGCCCGTAAAAATTGAAGGGCAAAAGCTCATAAATTTACAGTTTTTTTCTGAGAGTGTACTTTTTATCTTACTGGAGAAAAGTTACTCAAAACTAAATTATCATAACTGAATAATACATTAATTTAAAACTTACCAAATATAAATATATCATACATCTTACATTAAATTAACATTGCATAACAGAGAAACAACAAATATAAAAACATACTCCGTAAAAAAAAATCTATGCCCATAATTTTGTGGAGCCCGTAATTTTAGGGATATAATGCATTTTAAAACAAAATAATACTTTACTTATTGTTCCGTAGCACGTAGCACGTTAGATAATCATCACAGAATCGCTTTTTTTGGAGGGTTAAAAAATATGTTACGTTTGCGGTTAAGTGACATTATTTTTCGAAACACGATTAAAATGAAGGGTTACACCCTAGCGGAGGAAAATGTATGAGGTCGTACCGTATTTTTGCTAACAGATGGGATAGAACTGTAAGAATATGTGAATTGCCATTAAATTTCTAAGTATCTAAGGGATAAGGCCACTTATTTAATGGATCAGACCGTTTTTGATCAAATAAGGCTGTTGCCCGTAAAAATTGAAGGGCAAAAGCTCATAAATTTACAGATTTTTTCTGAGAGTGTACTTTTTATCTTATTGGAGAAAAGTTACTCAAAACTAAATTATCATAACTGAATAATACATTAATTTAAAACTTACCAATTTTAAATGTATCATACATCTTACATTAAATTAACATTGCATAACAGAGAAACAACAAATATAAAAATAACAATACTAGTAGCAATATACATAATTTGAAGATTCGTTTGTGCAATTCACAATTAATCAATGTTATCGGGAATAAATACAGTTCTCCTTACTGATATTATTCCTAAAATCGTCTCTGCTACGGTCTACAGTGCGTCCCAAAAGTTTATAGACAACCCTTTTTTTTAATTTAAGAGCTAACTAAACGAGTAAAAAAGACGATATAAATTATGAAGATGTATAATGATGAAATAAAAATAATAAAATACTCAAGCAACTTTTAGCAGTCATAGATTTAATATAAAAAATTTAAAAGAAAAAAATGCTGTCCCAAAAATATATAGACAACCGGTGTTAGAAGCTGATTTAAGTACTGATGTGCAAAATTTGTATATTTCAAGGTCATGTACTTGTGACGAAATAGTTTCCTGAGATAAAATCTAATCTGTCTTTCCGTTTCCGACTGATTACAATGACGCCTCGCAATGTGCAGTATTCCAAAAACGAAATTTTGGAAAATTATTGTTTAAAAGCTCGTGACTGGAAAGTTGTGGACATTTCAAGAAAAAATGGATGTAGCATGGTTGGTATCTACCGAATTCTGTCAAAAGGTGATAATCTGAAGCAAAATCCCCTTTTAGGCGACCAAAGATAACAACTAAATTATAAGACAGAGAAATTTAGACATTAATTTCAACCCAGAACCTGTGTGTACGGTTAATTTCTATAGAAGTAAATGTTTCTGTACCAATATCCACGGTCCATCGACGACTGCTAGCAGGTACATTTCTTGATTTTCGCAAAATGCGTCATTCGATAAAGTTTACAAAACGAAATACAGACACTCGTGTTCAGTGGACCCGAAATCACAGGATTTGATCAGATGAATTGTTGAGTGTTCTTGTCAGTGATGAAAATAAATTTAATTTAGATGGGCCCGATGTTTGGGCATATTAATGGGACGATATTTGAAAGGATTCCAGAACTTTGTTTAGTAGACAACAAGGAGGGGTTTCACTCATGGTGTGGGTAGCATTTCCTTATAATGGAACACCCATATTGCTTGTTTGAAAGGTCGTCAATGTTCCGAAGATTAACAGAAAAGGCTTGAAGTACAGTTACTTCTATTTGGAAAGTTTATAGAGGAGGGGGATAAATGGATGTACCAGTACCAGCAACACCATTGCTCCATTTTCGTGTCCAACTTTACAATGCAGTGGTTTAGACAAAACCAAGTAACTGTTATAGACTGACTAGCCCTTAGTCTTGAGATGAACCCAATAGAGAACTTCTGGGGAAGATTAGCTAGAGACGTATATGCTTAAAGACGTCAATTTGCAAGGGTTCAAGAAACAAAGCTGCAATTTGAACGAAGATGATTTTCTTTGAAGTCAGAACTTCTTCAAACTCTAGTTTTGAGTATCCCTGATCGAGTTTTTGAAGTGATTAGAACAAAACGGCTTAAACATTTGAACGTTAAAGGAAGAAAAATGAGTTGTCTATAAACTTTTGGGACAGTCAAATTTAAGTTTTAATTTTTCTCACAAAGTCTATGGTTGCGTAATATTATTTCTGTAACGTATTATTATTGAGTTGCTATTATTTATAATTATAAATTGCTTTGAAATTGTTACTCTACTTTTTGAATTGGAAAATTTAAAAAAAACCGTTGTATATAAACTTTTGGGACGCACTGTATACATTCATCAGACAAATCACCTTCGCTTCAATGTTATTCGAAATTAAATTCCAGTAACTTTGAAATTTTTAATGTTTTCCATGTCTTGAGTATCCTTGCACAGGTAGTATATTTTTCTTAAATCATCTACATTCATATAGTGCGTATTATATATTATATATATATGTGAGGGCGTGAGTTTCAAAACTCTTATCCAGAAAATCAAAATGTTGGAAATCGCGAAAAAAACTGACGGCATCCACTGGTTTTCATTGTAAACTAAGATTTTATAATGCCAGAAATACACGATAAAACTAGTTTTTTTTTGTTTTTTTTTTTAATTGTAGTGTATTTTCGATGCACGATAACCAATAGAATAGATTGATAGAGAAAACTCGATATTTTAAATTTTTTATAAGGCGACTTTTGAAACTCACGTCCTCATATATATTTATTATATAGTGTGACCACATATAACCTGACCGACCTTTATTTTCGCAACCACTGGTCGTAGATGAAGCTCAGTGGTGGAGTGGTCAGGGCATCTGACTGCCGCACCGCAGGTCGAGAGTTCGACTCCCGACTGGGCAAGGTTCACTCAGCCTTTCATCCCTTTGGGGTCGATAAAATGAGTACCAAGCTTGCTTGGGAACTAAACACCGAGGGTCTCGCGTTAGGCTGACCACCTGGCCGGGACGCATGTTGTATAGCACCTCGGGGCCAAGAGTCAAGAAAACAGAGATGGGCACTGTCGGCCCAGATCCTTCATGGATTGTATAGCCACAGAGATTAGTTTTGGTCCTAGATGCATACCTCCAATTACAAAAATGATTTAAATAAGGTAAAGAATTACTTTTAAAGGGATTTGGGTCAAGAAAAAAATTTATTACGAAATTTAAATTTTTATACGGTCCTAGAGGTCTGCACGGGCCCGAGGCCCGTACCCGGGCGGCGAAATTTAGGCGAATTTTCAAACGGGTCGGGTCGGCAAAAAAATTGAACGGTCCTGCAGGGTCGGACTGAAAAAAAATTAATCGGGCCTTTCGACCCGATATAAGAATTTAAGCAAAACAGATAAAATACCAGTCATTTTTAATGAGTATGACTTTCTCGAGAAGTATAAATGTGCGTCACGAGCCGATGCGAGTTTAACAACATCAATACAGAAATGTAACATGTCTATCGTAGAGATCGGCACCGTACAGTTGCATGATGTCTAATCCCGGGTTAAATTTTTTCAGCAGACTCGTGCCGGGACGGAACTGGTCCTAATCGTTCTCAGGATGTGCAGGGCAGTTATTATATTTTGTGAAAGTATTAATAGCGATAATGAACTTCTGTTAACAGTATCTTTGAAATAAGCTTAATGTGGTTCTCATACTCACTGCTCTACAATGCGAAAATTTCATTCACATTTTCTGACATATTTTTAACTATAAAGGCATAAAATTGACAGACCTAACTATTGAAGACATTTAGAATCGAATAGCTTTTTCCATTTTCGATAAATTACTTACAGAGATCAGAGTTTCTTGTCACGAGACTGTACGTTTTTCTCCTTTCCTGTACTATCGCTTCCGCAAATTCGATTCAAAACGCTAACTTTGGCAGTATTTTCTGAAAGATATATTGCTTTTAGCTAAGAAAAAAACGGCATTTACATAGTTTGTGAATAAGAATGGCTGCCAATCTTACGCATTTTCGAAAAGAAATGAATTCATAAAAGTGTCGAAATGTACAGTCGTCGAAAAAAAAAGTAAACAACCCTTACTAACTCTGCAAAATATTATCGTAGAAGAAAATTACTGGTACCACACGATTGGTAATAAAGTCTACTTTTAAATGATGTATATAAAATTTGCTTAGGGGCCACCTACATATGAAAACGAACCATAATTTTGTTATTTTCAATAGCAGTACACAATTCTGACAGCACAAATGAACTCTACACCCTTCAATTAGCCTAAAAACAAATTTTTATGCAATTCGTGCAATAAGTTTTCGAGAAATTAATTATTTTAAAAGGAGCGTATTTTATGGGTCGTATCCAAATTTAAGTCTTGTACTAGAATGTTGACCGAGAGAGCCCCCTTCTTGATCAAGACATCTTAAGCACCACTCAAGCACACATTGAAGACCGCTAGACTGCAGGATAGCATAATAGTCCAGGCAATAGAGATCGTATAGGAACTCTACCTAGCAAAATTAATGGTAGTACTGGAAATCGGCTTTCTAGATGTTTTTTGGGTCGCTGAATCCGAATTTGTAACTTCCCACCAAAATTTCCCCCGGCACCCCCCCCCCCAAATTTTGGTAAAAAGCCCCCAAAAAAGGTTTTTATTAAAAAATTCAATTTTTTTATTATTTTAGGGGAAAAGTAGCTAGAAATTCAGAAAGTAGACAAAATTTGCAACAAATTAGATACATGACATTATGACTTAGGATGAAGGGGAAGGGAGGATCTGCCTCGGAACATGCGCCGCAGTGCTGCGTGGACTAAGTTGCAAATTCCACTTAACCACTCACACGTTTACATTAGCCCTCCCATCTTCTTTCCGAACTTTCTCTATAAGGTTTACTTTAAGTTTTTTGGGACGCTGAATCCGAATTTTTAACTTACCCCCAAAATTTTCCCCCCGAACCCCCCCCCCCCAAATAGTTGTTTTTAACTTAAATTTCTTATTGTTTTAGGGGGAAAGCATTACGAAATTCAGAAACTAGACAAAATTTGCAACAAGTAGGATATGACATTATGACGTAGGATAAACGGGGAAAGAGGGGCTGCCTCGGAACATTCCCCGCGCGCTTTTCTCAAAAACCAAATTTTTTCAAAAAATCAATTTTTGGGGGGGTTGCCGGGGGAAATTTTGGTGGGAAGTTACAAATTCGGATTCAGTGACCCAAGAAACATCTAGAAAGTCGATTTCTAGTACTACTATTAATTTTGCCAGATAAAATCCCCTATTGCCTGGACTTCATCATTTAGTGCACGTAGCGCCGCAGTGCATGTTCCGAGGCAGCCCTCACCCTCCTTGTTCATCCTAATTCATAATGTCATATATCCTATTTGTTGCAAATTTTGTCTAGTTTCTGAATTTCGTAATGTTTTTCCGCTAAAACAATAAGAAATCTAAGTTAAAAGTCCGGATTCAGCGACCCAAAAATCTTAAAGTAAACCTTATAGGGAAAGTTCGGAGGGGAGATGGGAGGGCGAATGTAAACGTGTGAGTGGTTAAGTGGAATTGCGCAACTTAATTTACGCAGCACCGCGCGCATGTTTCGAGGCAGATCCTCCCTTCCCCTTTATCCTAAGTCATAATGTCATATATCTAATTTGTTGTAAATTTTGTCTACTTTATGAATTTTAGATACTTTCCCCCTAAAACAATAAAAAAATGATATTTTTAAAAAAACCTTTTTTTTTTGGGGGGGGGGTGGTTACGAAAATTTTGGGGTTTCCAGGGGGAAATTTTGGTGGGAAGTTACAAATTCGGATTCAGCGACCCAAAAAACATCTAGAAAGCCGATTTCCAGTACTACCATTAATTTTGCTAGGTAAAATTCCCTATTGCCTGGGCTATAAGAAATTTCAAAATATCTAGTCACTTCTATCATAGACGGCACCTTAAACCGTCATTTTACCGCTTTTTAAGCAAAATTTGAAAACTACTTGAAAGAAAAATGTGAAATTTTGCATTTACATAAAGCAGGATTTAATAAATGTAAATCCATCAAAAAATTGTAGGTTGCAGTTCATAATTTTTTCGAATATTAATTTCATAATTCACAATTTATATCATAAAATTATAAAAATTACAAATTCAACGTATTTATGTTTGGGTATTTTAGTATTATTATACTACACAAAAAATTAGCACATTAGGAATACAATTTCAAGAGATATTAATGAATGTATGAAAATGTAATTTCACATTAGAAGCACTAAATTTTGAAGGTTTATAATTCAAAAACGTATCATTCAAATGACAAGATTTGAAATATCTTGTTCAAATTGGGTATTTCCATTGGCAAAAATGAAGTTTGGGTTCGTTTTAATAGGTAGATGGTCCCCTAAGCCAATTTTATTTACAATATTTAAAAGTGGACTTTATTTCCAATCGTTCGGTACCAGTAACTTTCTTCTACGATAACTTGTTGAGGAGTTAGTAGGAGGTGTTTACTTTTTTTTCCACGACTGTACCTCTTTTAGATTTGAAGAAAACCTTAAAAACAGAGGCGGCCGGTCCATTGGGGCCACTGGGGCCAGGCCCCACTAAAATTTTCCGTTCATTTAAAAAAATTTGATTCATATTTTTAATTTAAATCTTTAAAAAAAAAAAAAAAAAAAAAAGAACTGTTTACTGAAAATATATTGCAAAGAAACCCTTCTTACATCGTGCCCACTCATCCGTTATCGACTCTCAGCATCTATTTCTTTCTCAGAGGCAATAAATCACTTTACTGGCCACTACTTACTTCTGAACACCAAGGTTACTGTATCGGGGCACAAGACATTTGTGCCCATCTGGCGCGATAATGAGTATTTCCCTACCTCACGTGTCATTCAATTTTGGCGATGTACTGCTCTTTTAGAGCTAAATCTGCCGTATTTTTTTGCAATGTGGGGCACTGGGCGAGAGTGCCCTTGATGCAAAGCTTCTGTTATACGGGGATTCTTAAAAATATTTGGCGACATTTGTATTACTATTGCTGCTTATTCGTTAAATTACGCGATCTTTGAGTACTCTGTACTCTCTTTAAATGAAGACACATGTTATTGTTAAGGTGTATTCCAATCCAAACTGCTTATTTTCTGATTTATTTTTAAATTCATTTTTACTCTCAAACGCATCAAACTGGCAAATTCTCTTTGCATAATGTGACGTGCTTGTCGATTTTTTGAAAAATGCAGAAAATATTGCAAAAAAAAAAAAAAAAAAAAAAGAAAAATGCTATCAAAGTGGGAGTTTTGAACTGGAATTTCTGAAGCGGGAGATCTGGGGATGAAAAAAGGGGTCCTACTGAGAAAATAATTGTTTTAAAATCAAATTCTAATGAATTGAGCGAAAAATGAAACCACACGGCCTCTTAAACATCTCTTCAAAAATCACCTCAGCAAGTTTCATCTTTTTACTTTTAAAAATGAGTCTGAAAGTGTCACAGAAAATTTCGAGCTGTTGAGGATGGAAAAATATTTTTTCGAACACACCTTTAAATTTTTAAAATAAAAAAATGAATTCTGTAGATGATTTATTATGCCCTTTTCAACAATGAATTTGGAAGAAAAACTTGAAAATAAACGCCTGGAACCTTATCAATAACCGAAGAATTTTGAAATGCAACGAAAAGATGGGGAAAAACTACGCTATTTCTCTACACAGTGGTATCAAAAATTTCTGTGGATTTCAGAAAGTGAAGAAAAAAAAAAGCATTGTTCTGTTTTTATTGTTTATTGTTTGGAGGGGTGAAATTATGGAGTATGGCTGGCTGTAACGATTTGAAGCATTTTTCTGAAAGAGTAAAAAAACATGAAATGAGTACTACTCATTTAAATAATGCTATTAACTATAAAACCTTCGGAACTGTCAATATTGTAGCGCAGTTAGATGAAGGTTACAGGATTTCATTACAAAAACATAATGAAATGGTTGAGAAGAACAGGTATGCACTAAATCGTAAACCGAGGTATGTTTTTAGATTTGGTCACATACGCCTCAAAACTGGACACTATATTGGAAGACCATAACTATACAGAATGAGCTGTTGGATTGTATATATGAAACGTATATGCATGAAGTTAAAAATGAGATTTCTGCTTCTAATTTTGTAGATTTACAAGCTGGCGAAACTATATTGATGTAAGCTGCACTTCACAATTTGTTATCATTTTACGATATATAAAAAACAACAAACCCTTGTAAAGGTTTGTTCAATTCATTGATGTCTATGATAAAACAGCAGAGGGACTTACTAAAATCTTAACTCAAAATTTAGAAAAGTTTTATTTAAAAGATAAGCTCCTTGCGCAAGCATATGACGGTGCGCTGTTGTGAGCAGGTGTCATACTGGAGATCAAGAGCGAATGAGAGAAAATTTTAAAACATTTTTGAAAAACTCCATGGGGCAGGAACGATTAAGCACACTCTTGCTGTTCTTTCAGTCCACAAAGATTTTATTAGTACAATATCAGAATTTGATGTAAAAGTAAGTGAAAGATTTGCTAGTCGAAAAAATCGACGTGCCTAATTTCTATTTAAATAATGCATTAAATTTTAATTTGTGAATGGATTAAATCTTTGCAAGAAAAATATGTATTTTTTTCTATTAAATTATGAGATAATTATTTTTGGTTTGATTTGTGAATTTGTTTTTTAATTTAATAATGTTTGACCAGAGTAAGTTTAATGTGAATAATGGTAATTAAATTTAAAGTTAGTGAAAGATTTGCGCATCTAAAAACATACCAAACTTTAATTTAAATAATGTACTAAATTTTAATTTCTGAATAGTTTCAATGTTTGCAAGTAAAGTTTATATTTTTTTCTGTAACGTTGTGAGATTGTTATTATTACTATTATTATTATTATTATTATTATTATTATTTTGTATATTTGTTTTTTAATTAAATAATGATGGATCAAAGTATGTTCAATGTTAATAATGGCAATTAATGGTATGTTAAAAATTGTAATTAATTTGATAAATTTGAAATTAACGTTGATTACTTGAAAAAATAATTAAATTTTTATTTACAAAAGTAAGATTACTTTTTTAATTTTATTTTTAAATAATTTGTTTTTATGTTTAAACAAGAAATATTAATACATAAAAATTTACGATATGTTATCAGGGCCGGGTCCCACCAGTGAAGATTGGCACGAGCCGCCACTGCTTAAAAATGAGAGAAATATTTTCACAAATCTACTTTTTATTATACAGATTCAAATGTTATCATGTTTCTAACCCTTTATTCTAAACTAAATTAATTTTTTAATGAATCCTTATTCGAATTTTGAAACGTCTCACAGTAGAGCAAAATCCCAAAAAGCTGGCCAAAAGTCGAAAAATAAAGTTATTATTTAGGAAATTTTGACTATACAGATGGCTAGAATAATGTTTGGAGGGTCAGAATGTATATTTATAAAAAGGTTTTTGTTTTGCCTTGGCAACTTGTGTCAGTTGAAAAGTGATGCTAGGAAGATTATCATCTGAGGCGAACAAACAGAGCAAAACAATGGTTCCTTTAAACATGTGCCACATTTTTCCATATCACCCAATTTTAATGCTTGAAAATGGATTCAAACGATGATAGTATGTACATTTTCTGCGCGTGTTACAAAAATTATATTAAGTACATAATAATTAATAATTTCGTGAATATTTTTGATAAAAAAAAATATATATATATATATATATATATATTTGCTTTCAAACATAAAAAAAGTTTATAAGTTCCACAGTGTTCCGCAACGGAATGTAATGGAAATAATAGCCTGGACTATTATCTATGAATAATGAAAAAAAAACCAGCTGCCAAAAACTGCCATTCTGCATTTCGTGCAGGTTTTTGCAACCACAAGTAAAAATGTCACTTTTTAGTCGCTTCGAAAGCTATGACATTAATTATTATTCACATAAATTTAGCTGGCAAACATTTTTGAAATTTTTAGATTATTCAGTTTTGTGATAGATTATTATGTATTATATTACAAATAAGTATTATAATCATAAGCATAAATGAATTTAATAAGCAAGATTAGCAACAAAAAAATGAAAAGAAATCTCTATCATCGATACGATAGAAATACATTTTATTATCTCTATAGCTAAAAATTTTGTTTATTCTATTGTAATTAAAAAAATTATCTTGCCAATTGCAATCTTTGCTAGATCATACTGCTGAACGTATTTTATTAATGGGAATGGAAATTGTTAAGAATCTTACTTCCGAGAACATTAGCAATCTGAATTTGATTTGGAAGTGGGGATGTGATAGTACATCTGGTCAAAGTACTTTTAAACAAAAATTTGGTTGGCTGGTTGATTTTTGACGGCCGATTATCTACTCTTGGTATATAGGCCCTAGGGGGAGTGCCCTTCGTGGGGGTCTTTCTAAGGGAACCTAACCCGTATTTACGCATGGAAATCCAAGGTTTCGAAGAAAACCACGAAAACTCCGAAACGGTTAGGCCGACGGGCGCAATTGGGTTCGAACCCAGCACCTCACGTCTACCAGCTTTGAGAGCAGAACCTCTCAGCCACTGGTGGGGCCTAAACAAAAATTTATCGTTGATGATGGTAGAAATTATGTTCAAATAGTTTTTTCACTTCTCTAGTGCCACTAGAACATTTAAGTGTTGTGAATAATTCAGAAATCGTTATCTGGAAAAATTCGAGGTCTTCGTCTCCTCAATTTTTTGGGCCCATCTGAATTTATTTTTTGCACGAAAATACTGAAGTTACTGTCAGTGAAATGTTACAGATCAGGAGAATAAACGTATTTCTTTTAAAACAATCATTGATAGAAAGTAAGTAGGCGTTAATTACAAACTAGCTTTAACGATGATTGGTTGTAAAATTTTTAATGCCATTACTAGTAATTTGTCAGCTCTACGTTGGTATCTATGTCAAGCAACTTCAAAACAGTTTAATAACCTTGATAAATTTTCGAATTAAAGTTGAATGTAAATCATTTACAATTCGGGATGCCTACGTTACATGCCTGTATAAGATGTTTTGAGTGTAGCTTGCATTTGGCATACAAACGAGATATAAAGGAATGGCAAGCGTGCACTCCTGACGAGAAGAACAAAAATAAAATTGCAAAACAAAAATCTCAAAAAGGAATTCGTTTACAACTAGGACCTCGCGTCTATAAGCCATAGCTCGGATTTGGGAGTACAGATGATTACAATACAGCTGGTCGATTCTTTGAAAACGCAACTATTTCAGCTTCCATAACGAGGCTAGACAAAGATTTGCTCGAACGATTCCACGTATTATTACAAGTAAATTCTTAACATTCATTTAATCAATTTCGTGAATTATTGCTCACAAACAACTTGTAAATTCGTCGAATTGTATTCCTAGTTCTATATGCCAACTTTAGTGCACAAACTACTTATTCATGGCACTGAAATAATAGCTTCCTCATTATTGCCTTTTGGGCAAATGTCGGAAGACGCTCAAGAATCGAGCAACAAATTGATCAAAGGTATCGAGAAGATTTCTCCCTAAAATGCAGTAGGACTTAAACAATGGAAATTTTTTTTGCAGCTGTTAATATTATCAGTTCCCTTCATTTCAAGCTTACGTAAATTACCATCGAAGAAATTAATATCCTTGACCCTAGAGGCAAAGAAACGTCTGTAAAATATTTCGACACCTCCCCTTCTGAAGAGCCTACATACTAAGTAGGCTCTTCAGAAGGGGAGGTGTCGAAATATTTTACAGACATTTCTTAATTACGTAATATACTAAATTACAGATGATTCAAAAGATGAATTTTTGAATATCCTTTCGTTTTATTTTAATAATATATAAAAATTAAACCTTACAGTAATTTATTTTTCATTAATGTAGTTAATTGTATTTCATAAATAAAAATTCATTATTTAATTTCGATTAAAAATATCTTAGTTCCTTGAAAATACCTAATAACATTTAGCCTCGAAACTTTTTTATTTTCGAAACTCAAAATATTTTATTTAAGTCTAAATGTTTTTATTTTTAATGCGCTATTTTTTTAATTTCATTTTTGAATCGTGCTCAGTATCCTCAAAAGCACCTGTATACGAAATTTCATAGAACTTGAATAACTTTCAAACCATTTATATGTAAGTCCGCCATATTGGATCCGCCATATTTTTTTTTTAATTTGGAACATTTTAGAATTGAGATCAGCATCCTGAAAAACCACCGTGCACGAAATTTTGTGGCATTTAAACAACATTTTCATATTTTGGCCAGCTTTTCGTGATTTTGCCCCACTGTGCGTCTGTAGAAACGATGACTAAAACACTGTAAGTATTCGTTAGTGTATTTACTATTGTGTGTTTTCAGTTTTACGAACACATTATAATCTACAATATACAGTAAAATGTTCTCATAAATATGTATGCAGTATTCATTAAAAGAATCTTAAATGTATGTCGAGAAAAAACGGAATTTTTTGTAGAAATTGAGTAAGGCCGGACCTGTTTTCACTGATTTTTGTACGGGCCGGGCCGAGAACTGTAAAAATGTAAACGGAAAATTCGGATAGATTACCGTCAACAAGTTTAAGAAATAGTTTTTAATTAGATAACATAAACCTACGATGGCAGTGTGTTTTAACTTTTATAGTTACGTTTTATGTATTTTTTAACGCTGAATAAAAAAATTACCTTCACTTTTTACCATCATGTCAGGATTATTCGCAAATCGTAAATTTCAAGGTTAAAAAATAGTGAAAAATCGGATGCTATAAAATATATGTAAAACTTTTTTATTCAGTTTAGTTTTATTTAATTCAATAATTTATTCTTTTTTTTTTTTTTTTCTTTTTGGCTTATACTGGTTTCTTATAGCTAAACAGCTCAGGGGTCCGATGAGGTTGGGAGTGGACGGGGATCAATTTTAACTTTGAGCTTTTTAACTTTGAAATTTACGATTTGAGAAAAATCTTGACGTGATGGTTTAAAATGAAGGTCATTTTCGGATTCAGCGCTAAAAATTACACAAGAATCAATTTTTAAAAGCTAAAAAACATGGTACAACACAAAATTTGGAAGACAGTGAAATCTAACAGCATTATAAAATATGTTTCATTTTGTAAAGAATTGAGGCTGTTGTTTTTCCTCCATTTATTTAACAAAAATTCTGTTATTTTTATCCTCTTATATGTACAAATTGTATATTTCGCAGTAATATGTCAGAATGATTAAAGATTTCAAATTTATATTGCAAAGCTAATTTTACTCTCAACCATTTCTTTAATATATCTTTCGAAATTATATTTCTACTAAATTTGTGAATGACACCTAATTTACATCAAAAAATATGCTCCAACTTTAAACAGCTATTACTCGGTGAATTTTAATCGTAGAATAACAGGATTTTTTTTTGCCTTACTTCTCAGTATAACAGGGAAATTTTAAAGATAACTTATAGGATCGGGGGACCGTAGAAAAATTTAGATTCTGTCATTCTTCGCTAAGTTGTTTTTTCGCTTCAAACTTTTTTTTTATCTTAACACGCAACTAATTTTTATCCCTTTTGTAACTGGAAGTATGCATTTATGACCAACGGTTGCGAAAATAAAGGTCGCACAGTGTGGTATTTCGCTGAAAAAGCTGGCCAAAAGTCAAAATTTCAAATCTCGTATATAGCTGATCATTTTCTGGTTGGTATAAGAGCACTATCCTGTCCATATGATAACGGGTTCATTTCGATCTGTAGACTCTTCAGTTGTCTGGTATTTTACTTAGAATTCATGGTTTGTGCATTTCTCTTTTTATGTTTCTGATATATGCATCTTTTTATCGAACGTCTAAAAAACTATTCTTAGTAGAATTTCAGAAACTTTTTACGGTTTCTAAAGAAGAAGATGTATACTTCCTTTTACATAAATATTTTTGTATATATAATGCATCTTTATTATGATTTTCACGTTTGAAACCACAATTTTTTAAAATTAAATATTTTAGATAAAATTTATAATTTTAATAGGGAGTTAAACTGAGTTCAGTAAGAACTCTTGCGTTTTCATACAGTATATGTCGGTTAATTAAAAGATATGAAATAAAATCTACCCCCATTTGACCCCCATTTTTTTAATAAATAAAACAAAATTTCAAAAAAGTTTTTGAAAAACAGTTTTTTTTTACTGTATTAAAATTTTAAATTTATTATATGTTTACATTTAATATTTGCTGTAGTTTTTTACTCTATACTGGTGACCATTTGGTGTGCAGAGGACAAATCTGAAAATTGAAGAGAAAAAATCCCTTTTTTTAACCCTGTGAGCTCTGGTGGTTGAATTTTTTCCCTCTTAATTTTAATCCCCAAGTGTCAGAATAACACCGGAATATTCGACCAAATTTATTCGAAAAGAGTTTAATGCATTTTTTTTTTCGTTTATATTTTAAATCCAATTATTTTATTTCAAAATACTGGTTGCAATGTGACATTTGGGAATTTTGAAGAAATTCACCCACCAGAGCTCAAAGAGTTAAGTGGTTAGACGTGCCTTCGTTTTATTTTAAGCAAGATGTTTTTTGATCGTACAGTGATAACGTGCACTAAATGATTCTTTGTAAATAATGTTACATTTTGGTTTTGTACCAAGTGTTTATAATATGTGAATTATCTGTTATCATTTTGGATAATATATTTTCGATTAGCCGTAAAGAAGGGCGTTCTTTTCTCACTAACAAGGTAAGAGAGTTTTATATTATTAAGAAGAGATGTACTAGATATACATATATTAGTTTTTATTCAATATACGAAAATCAGTACAAATATCAAAAAAATATATGTGTAATGTAATCAAAGTAGTGTGACACAGAAAAATAAACAAGAAGTTGAAGTTTCTAGGAAAGAAACTTATCGAAATTACGAAATGTTCAGAAAATTAAATACATTTGCTCCTTTACAAAGTAAAATCTTTCGAACATGCTTATAAACAGAAATGAGCTTCTTCGCGATTTACTGAACAATGTTTTCAAGAAAACAACGAGGAATGACTGAAACGAATGCTTTATTTTCCTATAAGGACAATACTCAGTTGCCCAGCTAAAGAATTAAAAGTTTGTAGTGGCAGAAGTAAGAGGCGTAAAACAGAACAATTGAGATATGAAATAAGCAACGAACAATTGACACACGCAGATCAAATGAGCGAAAGAGCTGCAGGATATGCAGTTGCAGATATCTAAAAAATTATTAAAGACGTTACAGCCAGCCCAACTAGGAAAAAAAATATTGAAAAATTTTGAATTCTTCGGTTTAGACAACAAAACTAAGTACATTGAATTTATCATCGACTGAGGCTTTGACCATGTTTATTGCAGCAGATTTCACTTAAATCAATATAATATAATTTGGACTTCTAATAAATATGTATGTCCTTGCTACTCACTTCTATAGCGAGCTAAAGAGAGCTACTTGTTATATTCAAAAGATACCACATTACTGACAACATGGCGGAAGTAAAATCTTTTAGATCACACTACTCAAAGAATGTGTAAATACATAGAAGATGTTTTCACAACAGCATGTGAAGCAGAATTGAAAAATTTAGAATATCTCTGCAAATGGGGTTGTGACGGCTCCCAGCAACAAATGTTCAAACAAAAGTTTGAAAACTCCTCAAACATCTTCCAAAGCTCTTTAGTTCATTTGAGATTAATAAGTAACATAAATGGATTTCAAAAAGTATGGTGGCCAAACCTTGTACTTTCATCTCCACGTTTTTGCCGTTTTATACGAATAAGATTCATTCACAAAGATAATGACATAATCCAAGAGGAAGTAAAATACATTGAAGAGCAGGCACGGAATTTAATAAACACAAAGATACTCACAGCTTATGGCTTACTGCACGTTCAGTACAGATTAATGCTGACTATTGTCGATGCTAAAGTTTACAATGCTATTAACAGCACCAATTCCAAGATGCGATGTAATATTTGCAAACAATCATCCAACGATTTTAATAAGTTAAAAATAGTTAAAGATATTGACCCTGATTCTTTAAAATTTGGTCTCTCAATACTCCAGTCTAGGATCAGATTTTTCGAGTCAATTCTACATCTTGCTTAGACGATTCCAATAAAAAAAATGGCAAGCAAGAAGTGATAATGATAGATTGTCAATAAAAGAAAAAAATCAATGCAAAACAAGTTTTAAATTGAGATGCGATTACTGGTAGGCATTGCAAAAGCCCATTTCGGAAACACCAATAACGGAAACATCTCAAGAAAGTTTTTCTCAGATCCAGAAACATCAGCTTAAATTACAGGAATTGACATAAAATCAATGCACTACCTAAAAACTATTCTAGAAGGGTTATCTAATGGTTCTAAAATAAATACTAGAAAATTTTAAGAATTTGCGAATGATACCTCTAACCATTATCTAAATTTTTATGTTTGGCAACCAATGTCAACCACATTAGACAAAATCTTGATTCACGGAGCTACTATTATACAACATGCATTGCGTCCAATCGGGCAGCTACCAGAGGAAGCGGCTGAAACTCGCAACACGCATTTTCGTTAATATAGGCAAAACTTTTCAAGAAAAGTCTCGCTCATAGACTGGAATCATGAGTGCTTAATCGCTTACTTTTATGTTCTGATTCTTTAAGTTTTGGTATGCGAAAAAACTCCACAAAACATAAAAATTTCTCTGCAGAGGCATTACAGATTTTATTGCCAGAATCTAGTTTTCGAGTGATTCTGAAGAGGATGATGTGGACGACTATAATCAAAAGAGTGATGGTCAGTAGGACATTAAATTGTTACACATATTTGCATAAATTGTACGAAAGGTGAGTTGTTTCTAGCATATTAAAATATTTTTCGTTTTCTTAAGACATTTTATCTGCTATAGAACGCACAAAAGATTTTAAATAATTTTGGCCAGGTTTTTCAGCAAAATACCACACTGTGGGTCGATCAGGTTATACGTGGACACTGTATATATATTTTACACTGTATATATATTTCCCTTTTAATTCTTGAACTCCACGGTACTGTAAATTTGTCACCGACTAAAGTTTTAAATATTGCCTTTTTTTTAAAAATATACTCTCATTAATTTGCATTTATCATTAAGAAAATAAAATTTTTAATAAAAATAAATATCATACTTTGATTGATCCTTATATTTTGTATAATAATTATGTGTTATATTTTATTATCACTATATTGCCAAAAAAGTTATACGCAGTTTAAGTTATGGAATCTGAAGTTGTACTAGTGTGGCGTGTGCCGGTGTTGATTCGAAGTGTGGTTAAAAACTACAAGTTAAAAACAAGGTGCATATTATAGAGGAATAAATACACTAATGCATTTACTTTAATGTAATGTTTTTTAACTGGTTAAAAATGCTAATTGAAAGATTTCTTATCTTTTAAATACTTTGCGCACTGTCTAATTTCAAGTACTAAATTTCTTTTATTTTCTCTAAACAAATTACCGTACTTCATTGATTTAAAAAGAAGCTCTGTGAAGTGTTAAACACTTTTATAAGAAAATACCAATTTCCGGATATTTTTGAAGCTTCACTGGTGATGTTAATTATAGATAACTGAGAAAGTTATCCAGAAACTACTGTCATAGATACGAAAATTATTATATTTGGAAATAGATTGATGACACATTTTACCTCTGTGTAATATCCATGTATAATACTTTATTAATTCCTAACATTATATATATATCATGATATAATCATCTTTAATTAAACTAAGTATAATGAAAGAGTAATATAAT
Source organism: Maratus speciosus (assembly GCA_963932465.1). Taxonomy (NCBI): domain Eukaryota; kingdom Metazoa; phylum Arthropoda; class Arachnida; order Araneae; family Salticidae; genus Maratus; species Maratus speciosus. The sequence goes on from OZ010788.1 coordinate 438,616,022, forward strand.
GTGAATCAGTGAAAATGATTTTTGGCTTTTCAGTTACATTAACTGTTCGATTCTGATGTATCTAACCAGCATATTTTAAATAATTTTTAAAATCATGGAATAACGTAAGTACTGAATGTGGTATAAAAAACTTTGATACATTAACACCTAAAGCAGTTTTATACAAATTATTAATACTTTCCGATGAAGTCTTTAAATAAGTTTTAAACATTGTTAACCCTCTCGTTGCATAATTGTTTTATCAAAATAGCTACAAAAATTGCGTACTTAACCCCTTCGCGACGAGCTTCTTTTAAGAATTATTTTTCTTTTGTCACTGGTTTTCAAAACAAAAATTTTTGCCTAATTTAAACGGGAAAATGCTCCAATTAAATAAGACAAATTTTAGAATAAAAAAATAACTGGAGGGAATAATAAAAGAGGGTTAATTAGATGGAAAAAATTCATCCCCGCGGAAATATCGGGTTGCCCAGCGAGAGGGTTAATATTACTGAGTAAAAAATTATTGATATTCCCGTTCTAAAATTTTCATCGTTGATGCATTTTTATTCAACTATTTTCTTTTATACCGATTCTTCGCACCGATTATGTGTAATATGTGTAATTAAAAAAAATACTAAACCAATTTAACATGCGGATACCTTTATCTATAGTTTTAAAAACATGTAAAGCAAATTAATTAACATCAGACTAATAATGTCCCATAAATGTAAAATTTATTTTAAAGATTTTTTCTGTTATAAATATAAAATCTTTAGTCAACTGATTTTATGGGAAATATTAAAAACTAATATAGAAATACTTCCGTATCAATAGATAAAAGTTTTTTAATACCACGATTACTACTTATATCATTCTGTGATCTTTCAAATATTTTTATATATTCTGGTTAAATACAAAAGACTACAACAACAGCTAAGTTAAAGGAATACTTTAACAAATGTTGTGTATTGTAATCATGTATCAAAGAATCCTTCAATAAATACTAATATTTGACGCACTTAGCCTTCCAGAACAGCAATTAAATAGTTATACGAAAAAAAAATACAGTATTAAAAATTATTTTGTCCTGAAAACATTATATGCAATTTAAATAGGTAGACAAGTGCCATTTGTCTAAGGTAATTAAAAGAAATTCCAGTTTTTATTTCTCAGATTTTTCTAAAATTTATTTTTATCCCTCACAAAACGGCTAATAAGTATATCGCTTTTCATTGCTATATCCGTCATCTTTTATCGATCGCATCTCCATTTTTCAAGCCTTGAAACAAACCTCCACTTCCTTTTCTAAACTATCTGCAAAGTTTATTAAAGAGAAAATTTTTATATCCTTCAAGAACTATATTTTAACTGCCAATCAAAAAATCTTAAACCGTTTTCCTTTTCTTAAAATTTTCTATAAAATACACTAAAAAATAACTCGTTTAGAAGATTTCTTAATCTTAACATATTTGGTTTAAACTTGACGGGTTAAGTATTTATATCAATTTATAACCTTTTCCTTAAAAATATATTTTTCCACGACATAACTTATTGGCTTATTTCTCGTCTAATAATTTTGAACGGCGAATACTTTTAAAGAATTTTGAGCAAAATATTTTATTTTGAATTATCTTGTTTTTTGTAGAAGTTGTATACTTTTGAAATTTTTAAATAATGCGGTACTTGCTTGAAAAATTTCTTAAATGTCCGAATAATGATTTTTTTTACGCGAAGAAACAACGAAATATTAAAAGTGATATACAATAATAATAATAATATAATAGTAATTTAACGAACACCAAATTTGGAAAAGATTACGCCTAGAAACATGACGTTTATAGTGCTTTGGTTACATAGAAAATACAATTGATTTCACTAGAAATGTCATTCTATATTTCGACAAAAAAAAAAAAAAATCTTTACTAAAGAGCATTGAAAGACTAAGGTAAATGAACCTATTGGGATCATGAACCAGTAGTGGAGTTATTAACAGTTAATGTTTCAAAACCAGCCCTCAACGTATTTCTGAAAAACGACTAGAAAAAATCTGATTGACTAAAATCCTTCGATATAAACTGTTTGGAATGATTGTTTTTTTTCCATTGGTCGAAAAGTTTATTTTCTAGAGCGTCTTCTAAAACCGTCCTTTTAAAGGATAAATAAAAAGAACTTAGCTCCTGCTATTTTCCAACAATTATTTGCTGCACATAGATAAATTTTCAATAGTTACACTGACATATATACAGATGGTTCTAAATGTGGAGATATTGTTGGTTGTGGGTTTTTTTTTTTTGGGGGGGGGGAATACTTCTATCAGCTATCGGCTTCATTCGTCTACTTCTGCGTTTACAGCTGAACTGATCGCGATAGAGAGAGCCATGTTGCACATTTCTCATCATCATAACACATCCTTCATCCTTTATACTGTCTCAAATAGTTCTACTGACGCAATAAAATCTTTTAAAAAGCATCTTTTTATCTCATCCATCCTAGATTTTTATAATAAATTGACAAGACGTGGCTATAATATTTTATTCTGCTGGGTACCTGGACACATGAGTATTCCTGGTAATTAGAAAGCAGATCAGACGGCAAAACGTGCTCTTAATCCATTACACCATAAAGTTCCTTTCTCAGACGTTAAAGTACTTATGAATAATTTTATTCAGAATAATTGGCAAGATAGTTGGGATTTATAAAACAATAATAAACTGCACCACATCAAACCTACCATCATGACCTGGCCTCCTATTTATCCAAGAAAAACTGATGTTATGCTGACTCGTCTGAGAATTGGACATTCTAGAGTCACTCGTAAACACCTTTTACTTCGGAAAGATACACCCATGTGTCCACATTGTCATTTTGATTACCTGACCATTCATCATGTTTTAACTGACTGTCCGGGCCTCCGGCACTTATATATAATCTATTTTAACACACCCTCACCAATCTTGACAAACCTCATTAGGGAAACACCTCATGGGGCACTCTTTACTTTTTTAAAACTTGCAGGATTTTATTTTGAAATTTTTCTGTAATTTTTCTGTATCATTGGTTTGAAATCTCAGAATTTCCTTTACACTTTCATGACATCTGTATGGGGCTCGCCCATCCAGACTGCCCTTTTTATAAAAATATTTTACTGTTTTACTCTACTGCTTTTAGGATTTAAAGTTTTTTTTATTTTTCTACACTTGTCAGGCCGTTTCTGGATGGGATACCCCATCTAGATTGCTTTTGTCATAGCATTTTTTATTTTACTTACTTATTTTCTCTCTCACTTTTGGTGCTTTTAGTTTTTGTTCTGGCGCAGCATGTCCCTTAAGGGATTTTGCGCCATAAAACCCCATACAACCAACCAACCAAACTTCTAAAATCGATTATTTAGCGATTTCTTAGACACTCCATTATAAGGTAATCTTTTATTATAAATATTATTTCTTCAATATTGTGTTTCATCTTGCATTAAATCACCTCTGATATACTCTATTACGCTGTAAATAATTTGTTAGATAAACGAAAAACTTAAAAAATAAGTATTTTATTCATTTTGAAAGGTGTCCCGGTCCTCTTTTGGGTCATTATTTCTTTACTGTACTATAGTGGGCACGGATGGCACGGAGTTCTTGTTGTGGCACGTGGGCACGGAGTTCTTGTTGATAGAAGTTGCAACATTTCATGTTTTTTCCCCCTACAGTTTGTACCATGTATACCTATAAATAGAAAAGTGCATTTTCAGCTTCAAAAAATTCATAAAATTCAATGTAACATAACTCGGCATGTTTTGGTTGTAGAAGAAATGAATTTTTATTGTTTAACTTGTTACGAGATGGAAGAAGTTTTTCTAAATATAACTTATAGGACCAAGCAACTGTATAAAAAACGTAAATTAGCTTTAAAGACTTTATAAAAAACTTTAAAAAATAATTTTAATAAAAGTATCTATTTTGACGTAAATGGATTTTCTTATGATGACGAACAACACGTGAACTATTTCTGCAATTTAAACCATACCTCTAAAAATAGTGGCATAGGACTCAGCTATTGGTCATCGATAAGACGTTACCCCCTATATATAAAACCTAAAAATTTACACTGCAGACTATTGAACATTAGATATTCTGTAAACTGAAATAAAAACAAAAACGATTATCAGAACTGAATTTGAGGCCCTTGATCTGCAGGTTTACTAGTGAAATTATTTAATGTAATCATTTGCACTTCTAAATTTTCAATATTGTATATATTTAATTTTAGAACTGTAAAACAATTAATAACTTATGCATGGTACACAGTAAACTTAATATTTGTGGACTCAAGTGGTTCACTTTTGGGGGACTACCACTAATGCATCAGAAATTTACTATGTCCACTACTGGAGCATAAAGTAATGTAACATTTTTAATTTTTTTCCCAAAATATATTTTGAAACTTTGTACTCTTCTAATATATGAAGATTAGAAATAGGTAAAACAATGTATGAATGGGTGTCTGGAAGAAGAGAGCATGTTACAAATTAAACATTTTACAATAAACAATTAATATCATCGATTAGTGATGTCCTTTGCACCTACTGCAACAAAAGCCCTTCTTCTAAACTTAATTACCCTCCATTTTTGTCATCATGCTGAACACTGTCTAGTAATAAATAAAGAGGGGTAAGGAAAGTAATAATATATTTTTGAATGTATTGTTTTAATTTTGTATTTAAAGTAAACTATACTTCTATATTATGAAATTGCAATTCTTTAACACTGGGTAATAATGTAATAATCAGTTATTCCACATAGGTCTTCCCCCCCCCTCCCTCCCCAAAAAAACTTCTCCAAATTCGTAACCTAGGCCCTTCTTGCACAGACCCATTCATATATCTTTTGGAGTTCGCTAATTTCTTAATAATAGCTAGATAAATGTTATTACATGATATATTTATATTTATGTTATTGATATATTTATATTGATATATTGATATATCGATATATCGATATATTGATATATCGATATATTGATATATCGATATATTGATATATCGATATATTGATATATCGATATATTGATATATTTATATTTATGTTATATGTGAAAATAGACTTTTTAAAAACTTTTATTCGAAAATTAATAACAAAGTGTACATACATAAATTGTATATTTCTATAAAGTACATAAAATGTATGTTATGCTAACAAACCCATAGTGTAACAAACACCACCAGAATTTAATTAAGCTTTATACTGGTTGGAATTTATTAAAATTGGAGAAAAATGTGATAGGCGGAAAGGTTATATGATTTGAGACTGGAATCAGAAAAGAACATTAACAAAAGTCAAAAACTAATTTTGTCATAAAAGTATATATTCTAGAGTTTTATAATTGAGACGAAACCTAATGGTAAATAGTATTTCTGTACTATTTTAATCTATAGTATCTAACAGTTTTAATTTTAAGTATTAGATTAAAAACATTTCAGTGTATTTTACAGAAAATTTATAATTTTAAATTTCTGTCAATTTTGTGGAATTCTCTGTAACTAAGTGAAAATTCGAATAAAAAAATCGAGATTAACAATTTGGGTATATATATCATGAAAAATCAATTTCAGTTTAGAAAGTTCTCTTTTATGTGTAAATTGCAGTAATTCTAATAATTCAAAGCTAAGGGATTACACTATTCTTGATTGTAGAAGAAATTACTGTAAAGTTTTTATTTTAGAGCTCTTATTGAAAATTATGTTAACAATAACACACAAAATGCCATGATTTTCAAAGAATCCACTTATAATTATTTAGAGCATTTTGTGTATGAAATTTCAAAGAAAATTGATTTAAAAAATGAGTTTTCAAACTTTTAAATGGAACCTGATGATACTTAATATTTATTTTGAAACCTGAAAACACAGTATATTCAAGAACTTGGTCAGGATTCGTCAGTGTTGTGAACAAATGTAATCAACAGGTTGTCTACTAGCGGACGTTTAAACGATAATAATAATAATGCTACTGATGGTAATAAATTAATTTTAGTAAGCAAAAACAATATACTTTTGCTGCAATTATAAAAATAGATTATATGGCAGGAGCAAACTGGAAAGGTGTAAATATGCAGTAGATTCGAGAATTACTATCGGGAATTAGTTCTAATTTTCAATCCAGAAAACACATGATATTCAAGATCTTGGTAGGTCTCTTCATTGTTGTGAACCAATGTAATCAGCCTGTCATCTAACGAAAGTTAAAATAATAATAATAATAATGATGCTGATGCTAATATATAAGTAGTAATAATAAGTAATAATAAAATAACTTCGAGTAATAATAAGCTCGAAGTAGCAGGAGTCGTTCGGTAGCAAAGCGATATAAGTAATCGTCCTATCTTAAATGGGAGAAGTAACCGCAAGATTAAAAGCGAGGTCACATCAATCAAGGTCATGCGCCACGTAGCGGATGGAGTGTGAACTACAGGTACCTAACTGTTTTCTTACTAACACCACTAAAATTGTAAAGTTTTTTTCACCTTGATTAATAACTGAAGTGCCTCTGATAAGGCGAAGAAAACTTCGTGGTGTCAAGTGCGTCTGAATGCCCCTCTCGCTACGCCATTATTTTGCAATAAATGTGGCAAACAAAATTCATTTCCATGAGTGACTGAAGATTTAGAAAATACGCGCCACTCTAAAAGCCCGCGTATGTGAATTATCACTCCGTCCACAAGGTGGCGCAACTGTGTTAATTTACGCCTGATTCCAGCATTAAGTTTGTTCGCTTACTTATAACGCTTTGTTCGGTAGCTTCAGGGCCCCAGTCCTACCTCCCCGCTTTTCGGTGTCTTTAATTTGTGCAATTTCCCATTTAAATTTATCCGGTTTCAATTTTTGATTTTTTTTTTCAACCTGGATTTCGCTAGAGTGTCTTTTACTCGGGAGTGGCTGGGGACTTATGAACCTTGCTTCCGCAAAAGAGTCGGAATAAGTAGAGGAATAAAGGGCTGCGGACGAAAAGAGGTCGCTCGCCGCGGCGTTATCTTATCTTAGTAAGCAAAAACAACATACGTTTGCTGTAATTATAAAAATAGACTATATGACAGGATCAAATTGCAAAGGTGTAAATAGACAGCACATTTGCGTATTAGTATTGGGAATTAGTATTTTTTTTAAACCTGAAAACACAATATATTTAAGAGCTTGATCACGTTTCTCCATTGTTGTGAACAGATGTTATCAGCAGGTCGTCTACTAACGGGTGGTTTTAAAAATTAATAATAATAGCATCTTCCTGCTGACGGTAATATATTAATTTTAGAAAACGAAAACAACATGCATTTGCTACAATAATAAAAAATATACTATATGGCAGGAGCAAACTCCAAAGGTGAATTAGGCAGTATATTTGCGTATTAGTATTTATTTTATATCCTGAAAACACAGTATATTCAAGAACTTGGTCAGGATTCTTCATTGTTGTGGAACAATGTAATCAGCAGGTCGTCTACTTACGGATAGTTTAAAAAATAATAATAATAGCATCTTCCTGCTGACGGTAATATATTAATTTTAGAAAACGAAAACAACATACTTTTGATTAAATTATAAAAATAGACTATGTGGCAGGAGCAAACTACAAAGGTGTAAATAGGCAATAGATTCGTGTTTTAAAGTGCATCAAAGGTCTATCAGTTTTATCATTTTATAATGTTTAACTATTAAAACAAGAAAAAGCTTTAATTTTGGTAATTTCTAAGTTAATTTGAGCATATATAACAGTTTTAAATAGCACAGAAGTAGCAATTGACAAAAATTTAAACTATTTTTTAAAGTAATACTATTTTTAAAAGTAACTTTTTTATTCTTATATTTATAACAGATAATGCATTATTAAATTTCAAAATTGGAAGTCCTTTGTGAAACAGTCTGTAAGTTAATTTTTTTTTCATCGACAGCATTATTTACTAAATTTTTTGTTATGCATTACTTTCAAAAGGTGCATGTACAATGCAAAAATGGGCTGACCGAAGAAAAAAAAAATAATTTATTTAATGAGGGTTTTCTTTTTATAAAAAATAATATTAGAATAGACTTACTGCTATATTTATTGTTACAGATTACAATATACTGTGTAGGATATTGTTTAGATTTTTTTTTTTCATTTTTTCATAAAAATGAGTTTAATTTATATTTGAAAAAGGCTTAGTCGCACTCACGAAGCAATATTAAAAAAATCGTAGTATTTTAAATTTAATTACCCTTATAGTCTTCATCTAAAAATAGTCAATACTGCTCAAAGTTTTTTTTTAATATATAAAATAACTTAATTCTTATATTAATGGAACGTTTATCTTTTAAAAAATCTCTTTATTACTCCCGTTCTATTATCGAATCATCGGAAACTCCTTTTATTATGCCCTCACTATTTTTAAGTGTAATCTTTTCTCTTTCATTCCCTCGGGATACAAGAAAAAAGAAACAAAAGATTCAAGATTTATTTATTGTTAAAGTTATTTTTTTCTCTCTCTAACAATTGCTCGCATTTTTCGGGTAAGATTAGTTTCATCAACATCAAGTGCTATGAATTACGTTAAACCGCAAAAATACAAAAGGTTGTTCTTCTATTCATTAGATCGGTAATATGTTACTTTAGGTATCTAATAGAGCGCGTAAATGACTTTTAAATAAAAAAGGATCTTTTTTATACCTTCTTCTTTTGAACACATTTGTATATTAAGATAACTAGCCTATACTTCCTCCATCATACATAGTACTGATATTTTAATTGTAATGTACAAATGTATTTTTAATTATTTTTGAAAAAATCTATACTAAGAATATTTTGTTGTGTGTTTTACTATCCCCACTTTTTTACAGATATTTTCTTTAACCGTATAATATTTGATGATTTGTTATTTCAACAAGTATACTACCCTAAAATAGGATGTGATTCATATATTTTATTGAATAAAAGAGTGAAAATATGGCTATATAAACAATAAAAGGCATAAGTATTTACAAATATGAATATATCAGAGATAGAGAATGGACATCTTGTAGGAGAAAAATTGTATTTGTGCTCACTTACAGCAATAAGTATACAGGGTGTATCCCAAAACCTGTATACGCTGTTTAAGATTCATAACTGGTTTCTCTTTCTTTTCAGGGTGTAATTATTTTAAAACAATGAGTGGACCATGATTAACCTTTGAAAAAAGAAAAATTATTTTAAAATGTTATTGAAAGTATGAAAATTTAGCAGGAGTACAAAGACAATATCGCAGGGAGTTTCAGCGGGTCACCAGACCAGACTCCAGGGGACTTTATCTTGTGGGGATATCTTAAAGATAATCTCTACACCTGAAAACTGACGACACTGGAAGTATTATAGCCTGCAATTGAGCAAGGATGCACCATAATACCAAATGAAATGTTTGTTGATGTTTGTGAACCAAAAAACCCACCATTATCAGTAGTGTATTGACTAGAACGGTAATAATTTTGAACATCTAAGGTAGGAAGAGAAGATATACATTTTGTGTAGATTCTTTTGAAATATAAATATTAATTATATGTGAATAAGAAATGAAGTTATAATCATTCAAACTGTGCATACATTTTTGGAGACACTCTGTATTTACTTCAACATATATATTTGTTGAACTTAAAAGTATGTGCAAAATGTGAGGGACTTACTAATATCTTGTCACATAAATTACGAAATGAATTACTGTATTGGAACTAAGAATAAATGAATAAAACAAAAGCATAAAAAAAGATTTAAAAAATATCTAAATGTAAATATATTTTTCTCAGTGTTAATATTGCATATTGCTAAACATGAATGATCAAGATTCAGATAACTTTTATACGTGTTTTATATCTTTTTTTTTTTAAATCTCAATGTAGATTGAATTTTTAAATAAATTATGAAATTCTGCCAAGCACCCAAGCAAAAAATTTAATTTCGATTACGTATATTTTTTCATTAATTTGAGCTAAATTTTTTACAGCAATATACAATAAATACATAGTTTCAACGGACAATTTATAAAGCTCAGCTATGTACATAAAAACTCAGCAAGAACCATGCTGGTAAACAACATACAAGAACGAAATTATTTAGTTGGGCATTGAAAGAATGAAGAAAATGCTAAATGATGTTCCATCATTTCGAGGCATAACAAGGGTAATAATTTATACGCACAACTCAATCATTCCGTACAGTGAAATCTCATGTTAACGTATCGAAGTTTTAAAAAATAGGTGATAATTTCTCATTACGTATTATATTTATGAAAATACATTTTTCACCATCAGAAAGTCGACTTTCAATGCCGGTGTAGGTCATTTAAAAAAATTCTCAAAAATATATTGTTAAAGATACAGAATACTTTTCGGAATCATGGGTAACATGGAAGAGGTTATTGTATATTTTCGTTCTTATTTATGTTATATTTTCATAGATTAAGAAAAATTTGCAGTTTTTTACAGTGGTAGATGTCGAAAAGAGCGTATGTAACCCCGTTGTGTTTCTTGCTATTATTTCTAATAGTTTTATTTATTATTCTCAAATGTTTAAGATCGAGTGTTACTTGATTCTTAAGGTTTAATAAGAAATACAAATAATAATTACATATGCAGATTTATAATCTGCTATTTGAAAATGTACATCATTACACCGCTCTGCCCTATTTCTCTTTCTTTAATTGTTCGAACCTATCATCAAAAACTCAAAGTATTATTTACTCAAATTATTACATCCAAGGGCATTCGGTTGATGACAGTTAATGAGGAGTCGACTTCTGCAGTTCATTATTATTCCACTCGATAATCCTTTAAGGCACGTTACGCTTGTTTCTAATTGTCAATATAATCTCTTTAAAACAATTTAGCGAAAGAGACATGGATTTGTGAATGTATGTCTTTTTCATTATATCTCCTTAAGCTTAAGTTAGGGGAAGATTTAATTCTTCTCTTTCAAATGTAATTTTGTTTAATTTAATAACTTGATATCAAACGTAAACTTTAATTAAGAGAGTAGTTAAAGTTTCCTTAGCTTATTACATAAATGGAAATACCTAAGACTGCTGCATAGAATATTAATTGCGGTTAGGTTCTTTATGTAACTTAAATCTGGCACATTAGAAATTAGGATCCAGCATCATGTGTGCGTTTAGTTCAGTTATAAAGTTTTCATTTAATACTCAAACTAATAAATTCATTTATGTGAATTATGTAACTTTTTATACTTAAAAAAAGTTCAGAATGTAAAATGTGAATGAAATGTGCATTATTAGCTGGAGTTTAATTTGTGCTTTTCTTGCTTTTTTTTTAGATGCACTTCATAACATTTACAGAGATATAAAAATTTAAATCTTTACATATAACTGGTGTTGTTTTCTTGTTGTTGTTGTTGTTTATGAGATTAAAAAGAAAATCATTGTTATTAGTAAAAAACCTTCTAAATATGACTTAATTCTTCTCTTTCAAATGTAATTTTGTTTTATTTAATAACTTGATATCAAATGTAAATTTTAATTAAGAGAGTAGTTAAAGTTTCCTTACCTTATATAAATGGAAATACCTAAGACAGATGCATAGAATAATAATTGCGGTTAGATTCTTCATGTAACTTCAGTATGCAATAGTAGAAAGTAGGCACCAGTGACATGCGTGCGTTTAATTCAGTTATAAAGTTTTCATTTAATACTCAAACTAATAAATTCTATAACTTTTAATATTTAAAAATAGTTTCGAATCTGAAATGTGCATGAAGTTTACATTATTATTTGGAATTTGATTTGTGATTTTCGTTGCTATCGTATGCACTTGACAACATTTACAAAAATATATAAATGCCTACTTTTACAATTACTGGAGTGTTTTCTTGTTGTTTCTGTTGTTTATGAGATTAAAAAGAAAATTTGTGTTATAGAGATTACCGTTCATAAAGAAAAAAAATAGTGTCTAGAATAAGCTGTAAGAACCTTTTGGTAAAAATCGAAAGGTTTAAGAAGTTAGAGTCAATTTAAAGTGAACGCGGGCCGGCTGAAAAACATGTATACAGGACACGGTGAGACACAGCTGAACGCGTGATTTCAAACGAAGTTTCAAAATATAACAATTACCTAAAAGTTTTCATGCTCTTCTTCTGTTTTCTTGAAAAGACATTTTCAGTGCGCCATAAAAAGTGTCGTTTAAATGGACAAACCAATCCACTAGTTTCTTTTTGAAAATTATTATTATTGTTATTATTATTTAGGTTCATTAACTTTTATAGCATATGTAAATATTAATAATAGAATTAATAATGATACATTTAAGCGCCGTTGAAATAAAAAAAAAAAGACAATTTTCAAATGTTTACCATTTTATAAAATTTCATTCAATCTCACCCAAAATACGTTCATTGCCCATTCATGAAATTCAATAGGTCTTCTAACAAATTTGATTTTTTATTTTATTTCAGATAACTTTTTCAAGCTGCGCGGTACACTGCGCATACTTTCATTAATTTTGACAATTATTTTATAATAAAACTATTGTTTAAGAGATCTCAGGACTCTTAAAATTTGAAAAAGTGGTAAAAAAAGACCATTTTGAACATTTAATATCGTAAAATGTGCATTCTTTTAAAACACAATTTTTAATGAGATGAAAGATATAAGTATGTTCTTTCATTTCATGTATTTAAAAAATTGCAAGATGTAGAATTAGCATTTACAGGGGGATCCAAACTGACGGATGTTTAACGAGCAGAAAATTGATATAACAGTTTACAGCTATTACAAAATAAATATTGCAACTAGAATGCAAATTTTTGTGCCTACTTATATTTTAGATTATAATAACTACACTGAACCTAAATAAATTTATATTTAAAGCATTTTGATATTTTTAATACAAAGCTGTAATTAGCTAATACAAAATTTTGAAAATTTCAACAGTATAATCACCTAAAAAAATATTTTTTTTTAACAATAAAAAAGGAATTTTAAGTTCCATTTATACAGACTAACATGAAACATATGTTTTGAAAATTTCATGAACAAACATTGAGAAGTTTTTGAGATATACTGCGCGTTATGCCTAAAAAACATCATTCGGAGAAAAATGACTTCAACGTTTTAGAAACGCAGCTTCAGCTATCGAGTGAGTATAATTCTAAAAGCCATAACTTCAATTTTAAAGGGAATGTTAAGAAATAAATTATGTCAAAATATTGAGAAAAGATAGGAGTTTAACAAAAAATAAATAAAATTTCGAAAATTTTAAAGATTTAAGAATCCTGGGACCCCTTAAGATTTTTTTTAATAGAACAAAATATAAATAATTAATTGCCAAATTCAGTTATAGTGTCACTTTATTCTGTCCAACAAAACATAATAAAATTCCTAAATTGACCTACTTTTTCGGCCGATGAACGGTAATTTCCTCATAAGTTAAAAGAGAACAAATTTCAATCTTTCAAATGTAATTTTGTTTAATTTAATAATTTGATATAAATGTAAACTTTAATTAATAAAGTAATTTAAATTTATTTAACTTATTATATAAAGAGAAATACCTAAGAATGTAACATAGATTAATAATTGAGGTTAGATTCTTCATGCAACTTTAATCTGAAACAGTAGAAATTACTGATTAGAGAGATGCGTGTGTTTAATTTAGTTATAAAATTTCATTTCAAACTGAAATTAATAAATTCATTTATACAAATTCTACCACTTTTAATATTCGAAATAGTTCTGAATGTAAAATGTTTATGAATTTTATATTATTAATTTGAATGTTAGTTACACTTTTAAGCGAAATTCTTTCAAACCGTAATTGATATTATGTCTTAAAAGATAATAATATATTTTTTTATAGATATCTGATAGGGATTTTTGATCATTTTCGCAGTAAGGAGGTTAAAGTTAAAATAAATATTTTTTCATTGAAAAAAAGGAACATTATGAAAATCTTTTTGAAACAATTAACTCAGTTTTACTTTTACAAAGTTAGAAATCACAACAGTTACCTGTTCATAAATGAGAGGCTCAGAACCATAGTAGACCAAGTCCATTTTGAAACAAGTGGATAAGTATGATCACAGATCGCACAGAGGGTTTCGTTTAATATTCCTTTCAAAACGCTTTATCCTTTTGCAAAATCTGTTGGTTCCACATTTCGCAACCAGGGGCGCACTATTTTAAACAATCCTTTATCCGAACGAAACTCTGTTTTACAAACTATCCGTAGATATATTAGTCGAACGGAAAGGGCCCATAGCACCCGAGTTTGGTAGGCGTCCCTGGTGATAAAAATTGGAACTAAAATATGTATATGGCTATTGTGCATAATATGACAGAGTGGTCAAAGGAGTGTCGTCAAAAGTTAGAAAAGTGCAACCCCGGGTGAAAAGGGCGAAGGTTAGAAAAATTGCCAAAAATGCAGAAGTTAGAGCCCGGAGGGGTAAATAATATAAGACTTTTTGAAATTTTATGATTTCTTCGTGTGAATGCAAGTGCTGCTATAAGTATGAAAAATTTCACATCTCCAACTTAATTAGGGGCTGAGTTAAGAAAAAACACTTAGAATACACAAGTTAGAGTCCAGAGGGGTAAATATAAGACTTTTTCAAAATTTTATGATTTGTTATTTTATGCGAGGTGCTCAGCTATAAGTATACAAAATTTCAAGTCTTCAACTTAATTAGGGGTTCAGTCAGAAAAGAAAGCTTAAAATACACAAGTTAGAGCCTAGAGGGGTAAATATAATGCTTTTTCAAAATTTTAGGATTTGTTGTTTGATATGACATGTTCAGCTATAAGAATCCAAAATTTTAAGTCTTCAACTTAATTAGGGGTTCAGTCAGAAAAGAAAGCTTAAAATACACAAGTTAGAGCCCAGGGGGTAAATATAAGACTTGAGTCGGGCTATACATAAATGTGAAAAAAGAAACATAAAAGAAGAACGCCTTCAATATGCAAGAGTTACTAAAATACAGCAAAGTGAAGTTTTTCAATTAAAAAAAGGTATGACCGTGATTTTTTGCGCATGATCTGTGGATAAATAAACATTTTAGGACCCGAAATTTGTTTAAAAAATGTGTTGACAAATAAATACTGCATTTCGGTAAGTCATAACTTATAAAAAATAATTCTAAACGTATTTGTACGAACTGTGGATCGTAAACCGGAAATTACGGTATGTTCTAATTCTCGTAATGAAATACAGCGATATTAAAAAAATGCTGGTTACATAAAAGTATATATATATATATATATATATATATATATATATTAGAATATAAACGTATATTTGTATCAGGAAAATTAAACAATTTTTAGGATGCTATATTTAAAAAATAAAATCAGAAACAGCATTTCGCACACCAGCAAGAAAAGGGACATATCTCGACAAAATTCGTTTTGTGTTTTATTACACTAATAAGTCTGTCAAAGATGTGTCTTATTATACAACATTACAAGTTTCATAAGTGTAGTTACGTGGATAATCGCTTTGTTACGCTATATGTCCATTTGTGACCACAGACGAGGGATGGATTGTGCGGGGAGGTAAAATTACCAAACCTTCTAAACCTCATCTCACGTCTTAGTTTTCAAAGGATTTATGCTTTTATGCACGTGTTCATTACTGCATGCAAAGCTAAGTGCTATGATTTCATGTTACAGTAAAATCATTGAAATTCCCCCCCCCCCCCCTTTTGCCTCTCTTGTGAAATTTACTTTTACCGAGATGTGTCACTTTTCTTGCGGGTGAGCGATATTATCAGTCGTGTATCTGTCCGTCTGTCACAGCCGTTTTTCTCGAAAACTAAGGAACGAAGAAAGTTCAAACTTGACATTATTTTAAAGGCTATTGACCAACATTTATATAGATTATTAGCCATTCGCAAAAAATTTTAGAAAAATTTAGGACAGATAATTAAGTTACTCGAAAAAGAAAATATATTTTTAATATCGTGTGGGTATCGTTCGAGAGATCTCGTGACACCGAACTAAAAATATATGTTTGTTTTAATTTTAGGTATTACATTTTCAGAGGTATCATCGAAAATGTACTAAAAACATATGCCCCTCCCTTATTTCCGAATCTAGTGAAACTAAAATTATGAAAAAATTAGTGGTAATAGAAATTTATTTAAATCTTGAAGGCAAACTATAGCGATTATCTAAGGTCACATACTTTTTAAAAAATCGCATTTTTCCGTAACACACAAACTTTACTTTGAGGTCGTCCAGCAAGAGAATTGAGGGGCGCTCAATGTACCTGTGGAGGGGTAATCATCCAAGAATTGTTGATAATGATTTTGTTAAATTGTCGAAATGATCATGATAAATTGATGAATTTAATGATGACAAATGAATGTAATGATAATATTGTGAGAAATTAGCCGAGATATTAATTAAAAATTTCTAGGAAAACATGACAGGGGACCTTTTGTGCTCGAATAAAACTCGCACTTGACCGATTATTTTTATATATACTCATATTATTCTGCTGAAGAACAAGATAAGAAGTAAAACTTGCCTAAATTCGTATCTTGTTTTGTTTTGTTTTTTCCCCTTAAAAATAACCCCAAATATTGTGGTATTTCTGAAAGTATTGATGCTCAATATCCAGCACTTTTCATACATACATGCATACATACATACATGCTATATATTATAGCAATTTTTAAATTATTAACTCTTAAAATCAGAAAAATGGATCTTTTAAAAATGAATGCCCCATTCCGTTTTAAATATAGAAATGCTGTAAAATATAATATGAAAAAATAAAATTATTAAATGAAAATAGTTGTAATGCATCATGAAAATGATCCAAACTAAAACTTAGAAAATGTAAAATGAAAATATAGAAAAAATAAAATGAAAATATAGGTACACAGTGTTTAAATAGCACACAAATTGTAGACAGTTACAGTGAAGAATTTAAAACGAAATTTGTGTTTGTACCACTTCATGTTAGACTGTTCGTTGATGCTTTCTTCGAACTGTTTACATTTCAAGAGTTGATGACATTTCTTTTAAAATTTAGGAAAAGAAAGTGATTGTTTCGTTCTGCAAGTAACTCAATTAACTGTGTTACAGTTCACATATCTTCAGTCTAATTGTAGGTAGAATTTGAATTCGAATATCATACATATGCTGCGTATTTCAAGGAATTAAATCTAAGAAAGCGAAAGGAAGAAGTGCGTAATCGTGTTTCTTTTTCAAACAATCAACATAGTTTTCAGCGAAACAATATCTAACTACGTAGCATTAAAGGTATATTTATATTTTGTCATAAAGGAAAACATGTATTATACGTTACTTTAATAATCATCTATATCTTGGAGACATGTGCTCCCATACATAGGGGAGGGATAGTTTTTACCTTACCACCACATAGCAGCGACACATCCCAGTATCTCGATTTATCAGTTTTTTTACCTATTAAAGCATTCCACAACGTCTCCCATGAAACATGAATGCCGAGTTCAACCATGTTATGTACCAGATTACTGAGGGTCATTCCATGTCAGTTCAGGCAAGCATGTAACCCACCATCACAGATTTTGATGAAACTGCGTATGTTTGTTACTTTTATTAAGATATGATTCCCAGTATTTTTTTTTACTCCTTGGTCAAATAGTTTCTGAGAAAAAAATTGTAAAAATTTTGAAAACTGCCATCAGTTGGCATTCTTGACTGCTCGATTTTCAAATGTAGCATGACATAAATATGATCATATTTCAATATCTATTCCACAAATCATCTTCAAATAATTTATGCATAATATATAGGGTACGTATTTTATGAAAAAAATACTGTTACGCTTATATAACATTTTAAGTGTGTCTAAAAAAATGTTTAATCTTTGAAGTCGTGATTTTTTTATGAAAAATAATGCATTACCTAAAATTGCATTATTAACAAAAGGCGGTATTTTTATTAAATTTATTTTTTGTGGGGGATATACTTAAAGGTGTCCTTTACCTGATTCTGAAATAAAAGTAGTGGGATTTTGGGTGTTTTTAGTAGTATTTCATATTTAAAAATATTTTGAGGCGTATTTCAAATCAAATCAAGCAGAGTCATTCCATGTCAGTTCGCCTAAGATATTTAATTCACTGTCACAAATTTCAATGAAACTGGGTATGTTTATAGCTCATTTTAAGACAGGATCAAGGAAATTAAAGGTGATTACAAGTAAAATATTTTTTAAGATAAAAAAAAATATCTAAATTTTTAAATTTTTAAAAAAAATTTTTTAATGGCAGATCTATATTCAAAGACTGCATAAAAAAAAGTCATTTCAATATAAAATCACTAAATAAGTTTCAAATAATGTATATGTGACAAATAATGTAGGCAGATTATTATTTATTGTTGTTTGTCATGTTTAAATGCTAAGAGTGTGTTTAATCTTGTGAATTCTTAAAATCAAGAATTTTGTGAAAAATAATGTATTAATCAAAAATTTATTATTAACCGAAGGCAGGATGTTATTACTTTTTTTAATTGTACGTAAAAATATCTTTTCAATAGTTATAAAATAAAAATAGTGAAAATATGAGCAATTTTAATAAAATTTTCATAAAATGTGAATGTTTAATGATAAATATTGAAGCTTTTCATGCTAAGATGTACTAAAATGACTGCGATATCGTGTATTTCTACTCTTGCTTAAATATAATACATACAATAATAAAATAACAAATATTATTTACAGCAATAAAAATTAAATAGTACCAGTTCCTTTACCAACACTACATTGCTCAACAGCCGACTTAAAATCAACAGCCTGCACTCTTATTGAAAAATACTTTCAACTGTTCAAATGATAAATAAACTGAATTTAAAAATTTTAATATCAACTTATTATCTTAAGACGATAATAATAACTAAACAACATGATGAATTTATAAATCAGCTTTTAATTGAAAAGTCATGAAATGGTCCCTTTAAATATTGTTGTTCATCGAGTCAATCAAAACAAATTATATAAAAAAAAAAAATAGTGAGCCTAATATGCTGACTGCAATGACACTTCGAACAAAACTAATTAATTCATTACCATCTGAAATCAAACCCGAAAGATCAAAAGAAAAAAAAATCATCTGTAGTGTGAATGTGACATACTCAGTGGTTGTTGAGGTATGTCTTTGTGACATTTTCACCTGTACTTCAATAAAATATAAACATGTAAGCTTTTTTCATTCATCCAAATTAAGTAAAACAATTATAAAATTTTGTTGTCATTACACCAGATGTTAAATTTTTCGTTACATACTATTAGATAAGTTCTTTACTTTTAGACATTATTGACATAATATCATAAAATTTACTATATGTATTTTCTGTAAGTGTATAAACAATATATATATGCTTTATTAAACATAAATGAATAATTTTTAAATAATTTGTTTGAGAACAGGGATATATATACACACATATATATGTTGAAAATCCATCTTTCAGCAATATTGTGATGAAATAAATCAAATTACCGTAATTTCCGGTGTATAGCCCGCGGATCATACAATCGTGTTTCGACCCAGAAATTTTTAAAAATAAAATGTAACTTTTTAGATCACAGTAAATATTGGTCTTCAAATACTAAATAAAATTTCTGGGTCCAAACTGAATTGTTTGATCTGCGGGCTATACACCCGAAATTACGGTACATATCATTAGAAACTGAATAAAGTTACAAAAGTGCAACTCATTAAGTTTTAAATATTTTTTTAGATATAGTTATTTGAAAGATATAAATATAATGGATTATGCATTTTTTGCATATATTTAAAGCACAATACGTCAAAATTTTCTTCAACAGAGTGAAATTTGGTTTTTTTTTTTTTTTCAATATTAGCAGCTCAATGCTAAATTTTCAATATTAACAGCCAAATATGAGTTTAAAGATTAGGACTGTCATTTTGAAAATTTCTATTGGGCGGTGAGGAGCTAGTGATTTTTCTCTTTTTTGGAAAGGGATAATTGCTCTTCGCCCTAGAAGTTTTACTAAAAAACAATATTGTTTATTTTTTTCCTTAAGAAACGAACATAAAAGATAATTTGAAAAATAAAATAAATGTATAAATAAAAATATTTCCACTGATGATACATTGGATAGGTTTTACATTTGAAAATATTGATAATTTTAAATATGATTTAAATACTACTAAAACCAACCAAAATCCCACTATTTTTATTTCAGATCCAGTTATAATGTAGTATTATGTACAATTTAAAATTAAAAAATTAGTCATAGAAACTCCGCCTCTGATTGATAAAGATTTTTTAATAATTTCCTTATTTTTTGTAAAATATTTTTGATTTCAAAGATTATACAATTTTTTAGACACATTTAAATATTTTTTAACATTACAGCAATATTTTTTTCATAATCTACATACTATATTTACCTTGCTTAAATTATTCAAAGAAGATTTCTTTATTAGTTATTGAAATATGATTTTATATATAAAATGAGGCCTTTGAAAATTGAACAATCATTAATGGCAACTCGTGGCATTTTTCCAAAATTTTGATAATTTTTTCTCATATGTTCACTATTTTATTTTATAACCATTTAAAAGATATTTTTACGTACAATTTAAATAAAGCAATAACACCCTGCCTTCGGTTAATAATAAATTTTTGATTAACACATTATTTTTGACAAAATTCTTGATTTTAAAAATTCATAAGATAAAAGACACTCTTGGTGTTTAAACATGATAAAAAACAAGAAATAATAATCAGCCTACATTATTTGTCACATATACATTATTTGAAACCTATTTAGTGATTTTATATTGAAATGACTTTTTTTTTTTTTTTTTTTTTTTTTTTTTTTTAATGTAGTCTTTGAATATCGAACTGTCATTAAAAAAATTTAAAACAATTTTTCAAAATTTTGATATTTTTTATCTTAAAAAATATTTTACTTAGGATCAAGAAAATTAAAGGTGATTACGTCTTAAAATAAGCTATAAACAAACCCAATTTCATTGAAATTTGTGACAGTGATTAAATGGCTTAGGGGAACTGACATGGAATGACTCTGCTTGATTTGATATGAAATGCACCTCAAAATATTTTTAAATAGGAAATACTACCAAAAACACCCAAAATCCCACTATTTTTATTTCAGAATCAGGTAAAGGACACCTTTAAGTATATCTCCCATAAAAAATAAATTTAATAAAAATACCGCCTTTTGTTGATAATGCTTTTTTTGTTAATGCATTATTTTTCATAAAAAATTCACGACTTCAAAGTTTAAATATTTTTTTAGACACACTTAAAATATTATAAGCGTAACAATATATTTTTACTTTCTTCTATCTTTACAAGAAGAAAGTATTGGATTCATGAAAATTTTCGAATTCCGGTTTTCGACGGATTTAGACGTTTTAGAGGTCAGAGAACCCGAAAAACATGTTTTTACAAAATGTCTGTCTGTGACTCTGTGAGTCTGTCTGTCTGTCTGTCTGTCTGTCTGTCTGTCTGTCTGTGTGTATGTGACACAAATTTTGTGGGCGCTCTATCTCAAGAACTAATGCACGGAATTTAATAAAAATTGATATTCAGTTAGTCCCTAATACAAATTGATGCTGATTAGTTTTTGGTGCAAATCGCTCAACAGATGGCGCTGCTATGCTGCCTTTTGTATGATTTCCGAAATGGCTCTATCTCAAGAACTAATGCACGGATTTTCATAAAACTGCAGATTCTGTTAGTCCTTGATATGACATGATGCTGATTACGTTTTGGTGCAAATCGCTCAACAGGTGGCGCTGCTATGCTGCATTTTTATGATTTCCGCAATGGCTCTTTCTCAAGAACTAAAGCACGGATTTTCATGAAACTTCAGATTCAGTTAGTCCTTGATAAGACTTGATGCTGATTACATGTTGGTGCAAATCGCTCAACAGGTGGCGCTGCTATGCTGCATTTTTTACAATTCCCGCAGTGGCTCTATCTCAAGAATTAATGTACGGATTTTCATCAAACTTCAGATTCAGTTAATCCTTGACATGAATTGAAGTTTTGTACAGTTTGGTGTAAATCGCTTAACAGGTGGCGCTGCTATACTGCATTTTTTACAATTTCCGCAATAGCTCTATCTCAACAACTAATGTTTGGATTTTCAACAAACTTCAGATTCATGTATACTTTGATATGAATTAGTGCTGTTTGTGTTTTGGTGCAAATCGCTCAACAGGTGGCGCTGCTATGCTGCATTTTCAGAATTTCCATTATAGCGGTATCTGAAGAACTAATGCAACAATTTTCACTAAACTTCAGAATCAGTTAATCCTTGATATGAATTGATATTTTGTACATTTTGGTGTAAATCGCTCAACAGGTGGCGCTGCTATACAGCATTTTTCACGATTTCTTCAATCGCTGTATCTCAAGAACTAATGGACATATTTTCATCAAACTTCAGATTCAGTTACTCTTTGATATGAAATGATGCTGACTACGTGTTGGTGAATATCGCCCAATAGGTGGCGCTACTATGCTGCATTTTGCACTATTTCCTCAATAGCTCTATCTCAAGAACTAATGCACGAATTTTTATCAAACTTCAGATTCAAGTACACCTTGATAAATGTTGATACTGATTATGTGGTTGTGTAAATCGCTCAACAGGTGGCGCTGTTATGCTGCATTTGTCATGATTTGCGCAATAGCTCTATCTTAGGAACTAATGCACGGATTTTCCCCGAACTTCATATTCAGTTAGACATTGACACATGTGGATGATAATTAGGGTCTGGTGTAAATCACCCAATAGGTGGCGCTGTTATGCTGCATTTTGATGGATTTACACGATTTCATGGACAGTAATATCTCAAGAACTAATGCACGGAATTTCATCTTTTTAGAATCCTCATGATGATCATAGATGCACTGTGATAATGAATTTTGAAGTATTGACAAGTATGAGATAGAAGAAAGTTTTGTGATGGCCACAACATACTAGTTTTCATAAGCTGCGTACCCTAAATATTCTGCATAAATTATTTGAAGATGATTTGTAGAGTAGATATTGAAATATGATTATATATATGACATGCTACATTTGAAAACCGAGCTATCAAGAATGCCAACTGACGGCAGTTTTTCAAAATTTTGACAATTTTTTTCTCAGAAACTATTTCACCAAGGAGCAAAAAAAATTACTGGTGATCATATCTTAATAGTAAGAACAAACACACGCAGTTTCATTAAAATCTGTGATGGTGGGTTACATATTGATATTTTACTGCCTGATTTGACGTGGAATGCCCCTGAATGTGTTTGTGAAATACGCCGGAAAAAATTAGCACTGTCTCACTGTGTATTAGGCGTGGTACATAGTGCGACAAATTTAAGCTGATTATTAAAGGGATTTATTTTCCATTTTCTGTTCATGTGTGTAAGTAATTATGGTGTGCAAGATGTTCCCATCAAGCATATTTATATTTGAAATTGTTAAATGTTTTTCGGTGGATTCTATCTCCTAATTAATGTTTGTAAAAAGGCAGTCTCACTCTGTACGTTATATAGGGAAGACTAGGGGCGGTTGACCATACGGGAGGCTTGACCCACCCATTAATTTTCATATTTAAAAGAATTTCAAAGTTTTATCAATAGGTGTTAACCAAAGCTACTGGAATGCTCAAACAACAGTCTTCGTTTCATAGAAATAATCGAAATAGGTGTGGAAAAATCAATTGTGAGGTATTTTCAACCTAAAAGTTGTGTTTTTTAGAAATATTTTGTAAGCTTTTTTCAGATAAATTATATCATAGAAATTTAAGTAAGTAGGTTTAAAGTAATGAAGAAATATCGAGCTTTCATTGCAGGCATACTGTACAGTAAGTTAGGCTTAACATAACAATGTGGTATTCTTTAGTAAAGATCTATGTACGGAGGCTTGATCCAGTCAATGTGAGGGAGGGTTGACCAGATGCTCAATGCTGCCTTAATTAAGTGGTTTTGGAAATCTTTTTATTATACACTGTGCATAATGAAAAGTTAATGGTATATACATAAAATAATGTAAATTTATTCTGTAAAGCTTCAGTAAAATGGGCTGATGGAAAAGAAAATGTTTAAAACTCGCTATAGAAAAATGTGAAAAATTGACAAAAAAATGAGAAGGTTGATAGGAACTATTTTCCATTTAAATATTGCTTACAATAGGTAAATAGAAATTGGAAAAGACTAGAAAGATCTAGAAAGTATGAAAGCAGCAGTCTTAACCCTTTGAAGGGCAGTGGTATGTTTATAAAATCACTTAATTTTAATTCCGAAACATCACAATGGCACTAGAATTTTGCTAAAATCTTTTCCATTTAATATGTATGTGAAATATAGCCTTTATCTTATTTCCAAATAAATTTGTTCGTTAATTCCGGTACCAGTCATTTATTTCAACATTTTAGTATTGAAAGTAATTTGCCCCTTAAAGGTTTAAATCATGTTAATGATAAATTAAGTGCTTATGTGGTTGAAAAAGAACATAGCATCGATCGAAAAACTTTAGGAAGGTATGTGGAAAAATTTCACCAGGGTGAATACAGTGAGATGAAGCCAAGCTATGTGTCAACTAGAGCCGTCAGATCGAGTGTCACAAAAATAGAACAAGGAGATAAAAAAAAAGCGGGATAGTGGATCCTAACGCCGGACATGATAATATGAAACACTATGAAAACGGAACCTGTCTCTAACAGAATACTGCCTTAAATGTTAAAATTTCATTTTCCCTGCTGTAAAATTATACCTGTTCAGACAAAATCCTGTTTAAAACAAAATGTTTCTCCTCTGACTTGCGATTGCGTCTTAACGGGTTTGTTTAAGCCTCATATTTAAAAAAAATATTTTGTTATAATAATTAAAGCATGTAGAATAAAGTTATTTTGCTGTTTTTAAACTGATTTTATTTCTCTTCACAAATAGTGCAATATAAAACAAGGTGGGTCAAGTGCCCCATATACACTTATGTAGCAATTTTATTTTGATAACTGATTGTATAACGAATAAAATGATATATAAAACTTTATTCTACGTTCAATATTTAAAAAATAAAAAATCATTTGGTAAAAAGTGGGTCAACCCTCCCTAGTCTCCCCTAAGTGCGTGGACGTGCGTGTGGATAAGTGCGTGTAAGTTTTTCTATAATATTTCTTATAATATCATATAAATGCACAGTTTATCAGTTACCTTAAGCATTAGTACATTGATTATCTATTTTTGGTAACTAATAGAACACACATAAAAAAGTAATGGATAAACGATTCTTTAAACACTGTTATCTTATAATTATTTAATCTCATGATTTTTAATAATGTCATCCTTTTGATTTTATTATCGAAACTAAATTTATATGTCATCGCTATAATAAATAATTAACGTTTATTCCTGTAAAATATACGTTAACAATTGCCTTTTACATAAGTAACCCACAATTAAATATTATAAGTTTATACAAAATTAAATTTCGCTACAAAATTTTTTCGAAATATTTTTTGAAAAATAATTTCGAACCACGTCCTTCCCAATTTCCTTATGATATAGATTCGCTTTTTCTGTATTAGATTCATTTTATTCTGGATGATAAATTATGCTTGGTAAATCCATTCAGAACTTTGAAACTCATGCTTGTGTTCTTCAAAACGTTTATTTTTTTTCTATTTTGTAAGATTTTAATATTTCAGTTGTAACAAGATTTTCTGTTCCTGTATTGTACCACATTTGTTTTTGGTTTTTTAGTTAGGTTTGTGCAGTATTTTGAATTTACATGACATCCAAGATGCCTGAAAAATGTACTCTTGAAAATTTTCTTTAAGTTGCCCAGTTCTGTTTTTAAGGTTTTTCAATTGAAGAAGTTTCTGCCTGTGATCATTACGTATGTGTGTATGAATGTATGTCCTTTATTTTCTGAACACCATCGAAACGGATTTAAACGTAACTTTTACAATAAAATTCTCATATACCAAGGAATGTTCTAGGCTAAAATGATTCATCATATCGTGTATAGGTGTTTACAGGAACACGAAAAATACTTTAATAAAAGAGTATCCCCTGCGTTTCAAACATGAATTATGAACAATTGATTGCTTTTATAAATATGGCAGATGAAGCATACAGAAATTAAAATGTGATTTGTCGAAAAGATTTTTTTACAAAATCTTGAATGATGAGCAAATAGACTATCTTTATAAATACGAAAGTGGCATAAAATTTTAATGGCTGAGGGGATTTTGGACGAAATCGTAAGCGATCAGCACTTAGATTGCCTCTATAGTATATAGAATAGAAAAAAACTGGGCATTAAAGTGTGATTGGTCATGAGAATTTTAGAGAAAAGTTTGACGAGCTTACCATTATCATCAAATTAATGTTTGTTGACTTGCTCCACTTGTTTAAAAGAACTCGTTAATGCGAATATCCCGAACTTCAAGATTGTGAGTTGTAACAGTTTGGACGAAAAATTCTAATTTCCGCAGGTGCCATGTACGTATTCTACGACAATTTTATTTACACAGACGTTAAAGTGGCAACAACATAGACTAAATTGAATGGAATTTCCGTAAAACATACTCTAATGCTTAAACAACTTACTACAAAATAAACCAATTGGCGCTCAGCAGATAAATAAAAAAAGTAATGTTAAAAACACGAGTTTTTTCCACGATTATTAGCGTAAAGATAAAAACAGTTGATGTGGCACTGGTATTTTTTTTTCCAAATTTACTTGTTTTAAAATTAACTTATATTTTCATGTTTTTCTGAAAATTAAAATGACCCTATCAAAATATCTGCTTCTTGCAAATTCTCATAGTCAAGATTCAATCTGTACTGGGTGGAATGTTTATTAAAAATAATCAAATCTCTTAAATGAGTTTGGTTTCATATCAAGGAAATTAACAATTCACAAAAGGTTTTAATGGAAATGCATTGTTTTATATTTCGTGAATTTTTTGTACATATTTTAAAAACAGGTATTTTGGTTTTATTAAAACAATAACTTCTTAATGAAATTTTATCTGTTCCAGAAACATTTAGTTTTTATATTCTAAATTTTCCATAATAGGAAAATTAAATTAATTCTATTTTAAAAATATGAAAATTAAACAACAGATAAAATAATATGTGTTACATAAATTAGTAAACACTTTGTTGCCCACAGAACATAATGAAATCAAGTAATTTCTCGTGTTTCTTGTAAACGTGCGATAAATGTTATCCAAAATAGTTTCAAAAGAAAACATTGCTTTATTGAACCTCAGTAACGTATATTAATTTTGTGAATATTGAAACCCATTTACAATATATATATATAACCAGACTGATTATTTGACGTCATGCAGATGTTTACTTTCTGTTAGAAAAAAAGATTAACAACACATAAGAATTTTTTTTTTTTTTTACATTGTAAATTACTTTTAAAATGTGAGAATTTCTTCTAATACCGAAAAGTTTTTGTAGGATTCTATTATGCGTTGTACGCCTGAACATTTGCTTTTCAATCTGAATTTTAACTTATGTAAAAATGCTTTTAGAATCGGATGCATTTTTTCTCTATTAATCACTTCACCCCCAGACTTCATTTCGCTGGTGAATGGTTATATACCAGGCTGTGCGGTGCAAAATGTTTGCGTCATAAATCATTTCATTACTTCCGTGATATAATAGTAATGAATTTAAGGTCGTTAAATGATTTACAACACTATCATAATAAGTATAAAATAATATATAAAATTTGCACATTATATACATACACTCATAAACAGAATACATTATATACATAAAACTGAAATGAGAGGACGTACGCAATGTACGTCTTGGTCGCTGATTAATAAAATGAGAGGACGTACGCAGCGTACGTCCTGGGAGTGAAGAGGTAAGTATAAGCATTTAAACTTTCCTTTTCTTATCTTTTAATAGTCAATGATACGTTTAAACAGTAAGAATGTCATGGCGGCCGTAAAATACAAAATGGTGGTAGAGACGAAAAAAAAAAAATTACGCACCCTATTGAGTGGCATATCATTGGATAGGTCTTTAAAAATGAAGAAGATGTTTCATTGACTATTTTACAGTCAGAAGCTCCGTTTAAATATTACACAACCTGGAAGTTGTGCAGGTAGGATCTCTAGACTTACTGAAACTCTAAACTTCATAGACATCTATAGGCCTCATCAAAACAGTGTTTATAGATAGGAACTAACAAGTAAACACAACTTAAAAGTCATCAATGCAAGTAAATAAACAAAAATAGGTAAGTAATATAAAAAATAATTTCACATTAATGAGAAATAATTAATTAGCGGAGTCGGCTTTTTGAATTTTTAAATTTAATTTTTACTTGTTCGTTCATTTAATTGAAACTTGATTTATAAACAATTATTTTCTCAGTAGGACAATATTTTTCGCTTCTAACACAATCGCTTCGGGAAATTCTGTTCAAAATGCCCACTTTGACATCATTTTTCGAAATATATTCTGCCTCTATCAAAAAATCTATCACTACGGTGCATTATATAGTTTCTGAAAAAGAGAATATACCAATTGGATGCGTTTGAGAGCAAAAATGAATTTAAAAATGAGTAAGAAAATAAGCAGTTTGGATTTGAAAACACTCCATATAAGATGATTTCTTTTCTTCAACCGCTATTTATTTTTAATTTGTTTTTGCTGTAAGAATTGGTCCTATCAAAAACTTGTTTGCATAAATGTTGTAGACAATATTAAGAAGATATATGATAAATTCATAGGGATTTTATATCTTGTGAATTGGCGGAGTTCTGGATTTTTTTCTTCTTCACCCCCCCCCCCCCTTTTGTTTTCGTTGTTAGTTTTTATTTGGAATCTTGAAAATTGACGAAGTTATGAATTTGTTTCTCCCCAAAACACTTTTTTTTGCGCTCCTTGAGCCCATTTTTAATTTTATCAAAAATCTGTGATATATAAATTTTTGGAAACTTTAAACTGATTTGATATGTACAAAAATTAAGAAATTATGGGGATTTTCGGTTTTCACAAACCCCTCCCTATTTCCATCCCCTTGGTCCGATTTTGCCAATTAACGAACTTGACCGAGATTTTATGCCCCTTGATTTTATGTATCAGTTTGGGAATACATAGATAGGTAGGTAAAGTTTTTTACTGAGGGTGGTCTTGGGTTCGAGGGGTCATGATCGGTGTAGATCTGCAAAAATTTTTCAGAAATTCCAACATAGGGGAGAATGTAATAGGTAGTATTTCATACAAAATCTACCTAAAAGTATCTTGTATAAAGTACTTCACATTTCATTGAATATAAAGCACCTATCCTGAATGTTTGTTTGCGTATAAACGTTGATATACCGAGAAATAGTCCATTTTTGGAAATTTATAGCAAATTGTTTGTTATTAATTGGATATTTTTCAATTATAAGCGCAACTCGCCCTTCATCATTTTTAGTAGACATCAACATTATTTTAAAGAGGGACAAGCGTAGAGAGAAACTTTATAAATATTTTCGTTTGCTTCATATATAAAAAGAAAATGCATTGTGTGAAATATTTCATGTTTTACTTTGCTTTATTTCTTAATCTTATCGAAACATTTTTATTTTACAGCAAGATTTTATCTTCTTAATTGAATTAATCTTCGCATTAAAAAAAAAAATAAAAAATTATTTACGTATATACAAAGACAAATTTAATTTGCTCTTTTCACCTTAATTACTAACATTTCTTCAGCTGAATATTCAAATTTAATTTAAAAAAAAACCCGCAAAAAACATGTACGATTAGGGAAAAAAGGAAAAAAATTATGCCCATTATTGTTTTTTTTTTTCTTACCAGTTTTATATGTACATAATAAAGGGCAAAACAATGTTTTCAATTTAATATTTTCCCCCTTCTGTTGTAGAGGGGAAAAAAATCTTTTTGAAATACCGAAACTCCATCGACGTCATTTCTAAAAGAAGAAAAATATTGCCAGAGGAAATTTTTAAAAAAATCTTTGAAAGGAAAGAAAATCAAATTAATTTTTTACTCGTTCAAACTCCGTCATAAATTTGATATTAATGCACAAAATATTCAAAGAAATAATCTTTTTTTCATTCTTTCTGCCGGTAATATGGGAGTCAAAAATTAAAATATAACTAGTTCGTAAATTTGATTGAAGCTTAAGATGACAGTTACTGCCATGCCCACAGGTTGCTATAGAAACGAGTACCACGTGATGCCAGAGAACCTAGGTGGCGTCCAGAGGTTTTCGGTATTTTCCATGTGTGTTTAATGTATCGCTTTTTTGGCGATTTTTTGAATAAAATTCAAAAGGTGGAATAGAAACTTTAATCTTTCGTACGTAGAAAATTTAATAGTAAAATAACAATAGGAAGAATGATAATAATATACACTTGTTACATTAGTATGTATTTCATACTTTTGAAGCAGTAAAGCTTTCACTGAAATGTTTCCTATGGAGAAAAATTCTAAGCAGGCAAGCATTTATTTATGTTATAAAAATTTTTAGTAAAAACGATAAAAAATGAAAATGCACTTCAATATAATCAATATAATCTTTTTATTATTAATAGCCATAATTTAAAGCAGTGCTTTTTGCAAATATGACATTGAAGCATTTTCTTTAAAATGAAGATTTTTTGCGCTCTTTTAATATTAAATGCAAATTTTAATACTTCAATCCTTTTGAATTACAAGAAAATTATATAATTTGGATTTATTTGACAGATTCTAAGTTAGAAGGTAACTCAAGTGATTTGTTCATGTATAGGGAAGTTTAAGCAGGAATTGGACAATTTTCATAAAAACTTTCGTTACTCATTGCATTCTTTTGAATTTTGGATAGCGTTGAGCTACAATAATCAACAATAGTTATCGGAAACTAAAATAAACGTTCAAGCGCGAGTATTACTCGTGCACAGAGGGTTCCGTACAATAAGTATGTGAATTTACAATTGTATAATAAAAAACATCGTTGCTAAAAGAATAGTAAGACTTTGTAAATAACTATACAACATAGTGTTGGGTATAACTGTATATATACTAGAAAAGTGTAAATGGATATACCATGAAAGTTCAAAGAGATGTGGACCCTAAATAATATCAAATATAGCTATTCTGTATATTTCATTTTTTTTTTTAATATTATCGCAATCTGTTTATGATGAACTTAATATGGTATTGACAATAAAGGCAGTGAATATTTAAATTTCTTTAGGCATTTCATCAAACTATATTCAGCGTATTAATAACCTTTCGTAGTAATAACCGTTATACAGTGTAGCTAAAACAAAACCTTTGTTCAAAGTTAAAATTTCGCATTGTGCTAAGCGCGCTTCGAAAGGAGGTCGCAAAGTTGTAACGCCGCCTTGGTCCGTGCCGCGTTTTTTTAGATACTTTTTAATTAACTTTTAAAGTCACTCGAGACGTATTGAGAGATCCATTCATTGCAAACTAGTCGCGAATCCCATAGTATTTGTGTGTTTCATTCTAATTAAGTGGTCTCATGTCTCTTAAAGCTTCAAAATTTTAGAAATTTTAATTTTTTTAAATGTTAAACTCCTATCTTTTCTGAACATTGTGATACAATTGTTTCCTTGAAATTTCCATTATAACAGAAGTTATGGCTTTTAGAATTATACCTGCTCAATAGCTGAAGTGGGGTTTCCGAAACTTTGAAGTCATTTTTCTCCAAATGATGTTTTTGGCCATAATGCGCAGGATACCTAAAAAACTTCTGGATATTTTTTCATGAAATTTTCAAAACATATATTTCATGTATAAACTGAACCTAAAATTTCCTTTTTATTGTTCAATAATTTTTTTTTTATTTTTTTTTTATCAAAATTTTGTGTTAGCTAAATACAACTTCGCATTAAAAATATAAAAATACTTCAAATACAAATTTATTTATGTTCAGGGTAATTATTATAATCTGAAGTATAAGTAGGTACCAAAATTTTCATTCTAGTTGCAATATTTATTTTTTAATCCTGCGCGTAAGCTGTTATGCCGATTTTCTGCTCGTCAAATGTCTAACAGTTTCGAGCCCCCTATAAATACTAATTCTGCATCTTTTAATTTTTTAAATACAGGAAATGAAAGAACATACTTATATCTTTTATCCCAATAAAAATTGTGTTTTAAAATCATATACATTTTAAGGCATTAAATGTTGAAAATAGGTCTTTTTTCCCAATTTTAAGAGTCCTGAGACCCCTTAAATTTGTCTGTTTTTAACAATTTGAGGGTTATTTCTTTTGAAAAATGCGATTTTCTCAAAAACTATGTGACCTAGGGTAATCGCTATAATTTTCCCTCAAGGTTTAAATTAACGTCTACTACATCTAATTTTTTCATAATTTTAGTTTCAGTAGATTCGGAATTAGATGGGGGGGGGGGGACATATTTTTGGGCTACATTTTCGACGATATCTTTGAAAATATAATACCTAAAATTAAAAGGAATTTACTTTTCAGTTCAATGTTACGAAAGCTTTCACACGATATACAAAGAAAAGATTTTTTTTTTCAAGTAGCTTAATTAAGCCCTCTACATTTTGACTAAACATATTTATGAATGTTTAATAATCTGAAAATATGTGGGTCAATAGTCTTTATTATTTCCCCCAATTTGAACTTTCTACGTTCCATAATTTAGGAGTAAAATGGCTGTGACAGACTTAAGACAGAACGACAGACGCAGGAGTGATCTTATAATGGTTCCGTTTTCACTATTTAAGTACGGAACCCTAAAAATATAAGATACGTTAAAATATTTGAAAATTTCAACTTGCAGACAATTTGAAAATTGGAAAAAGATATTTCCTCACCCTTGAGTGTAGAAGCAGTGGAAGTATATAGTTTAAGTAAGGGAAATGTATAAGGAAATTACATTTTAATGAATATTGTAAGTTGTCTTGTCCTAAGTTAAATGAAAAGCACAATTTGGCTTTATTTATTACAATGTCTTTTGCAAAATTTAAACTGAAATATCAAAATACTTTGAATTCAGAAAATCTCATTTACAGATAAATAGTAAATAATGCATTCTATTTTAGAATATATTTTAATATTTGCTACAAAAAATTATTCAATGTTACGAAAAATATTTAAAATTGGAAATTTAAATAGTTGTAACATTTTGAAAACACAGAAGAAAGAAACGAAGCTTGTCCCATATCTCCCTCTCTTTCTCTCTTAGTGTGCCATTCGTTCTTCCAAGACCATTGTAAAAAAAAAAAAAAAAAAAAAAAAAAAAACTTTTGGATTTACAGAAAAAAATATCATCCAGGACATTTTTTTTTTTTTTTTTTTTTTTTTTACGGCAAGAATTTGTATTTACTAAGAACTACCTGTTATTTTAACGATTTTGAGCGGAATTTCGTAATTAATAGAGATTATTTATCTAAAAAATATTTTTTAACAGTCGTTCGGGTTGTCAGTTTTTTTTCTGTAAAATCATGAGATTTTTCTTACAGTGTAGTTGTAGCATATTTACTACCTGTTTTAGTTGTAGCATATTTACTACCTGTTTTAACATGTGCTTTACTGCTTTTACTGTGCTACATACTGCTTTTTATTATTAGCGTAATTATTACCCTTTAAATACCAGATGTAACAAATTATAGTGACATTTTTTTGTTGTTGTTACTGTTGTTTTACAACTTTAATAAATGTCGAAATCAAGCTCCAAATAGAATTAACGATTCACTTTTTGTCTGTAAAAATGAGACTATTCTACTATAAATTTTTAGAACCTTAGTACTCCACCTTGTGTAGAATCGACAATAAATGACATTGTTTAGTTTAAGAAAAAAATAGTTTTAACCAGTCTTCTTTTCCCTACTAAGTGTTTTTTTATTATTTTTTTTTAAGTATTTAACTTTTTTCTGAAAATACAGTAGTTAAAAAATCACCCTGAATAGATATACAAGGTGGCCATAATTAAAACGGAATTATTTTGAAGTCGATTGTAAAAATGTATTGCGCTAAATGCTGGAAAGGTGGTGTAAATACTATTTAAACCACGGGGAATATAGTTATTGCGGAAGACAGATATGATATCGTCAGAGTGGCAAATGTGGCAATTTGGGAAAGTAACATAAGCAAAGAAAAAAAATGAGAACTTGTCACGTTATTGTCTAAGATTTTATGTAGCCAAACTCCTAAAACTCTATTTATGCCCATGATTATTTTGACAGAAATCTGAACTAAGGCGTTATGTAAATACGCTTTGACTATCCCCCCACCCCCTCCTTCACCAATAGTGTTTTTAATTTTATGTTTTCTAATATCTTTCCGTTGTTTTACTTTAATTTAGGATCTACATTCACAGATTGTCTGATTAATTTTTGAAGACTGTTTCGATGTGCCTTGCAAACAAATTTTGGTGCATTTTAAAGATAGCAATACAAATTTTTGTCAATATAAAATGCTCATACTACCGTAAGTTTTACGTATAATAATATTCAGTAATAATATGTAAGTTTCTGGTGTTCTGTAAGATATTCAAACAATCTTTAAATATCAATTAGAAAGTCAGAAAATATATATTCGAAATTATATCAAAACAATCGAAACGTCTTAGAAACAAGTGGGTAAGTGCGATCACAGATCGCACAGAGGACTTCGTTTAATATCTCTTAATACTTTATCCTTAAATTAACAAAACAAAATTGTTAATTTATAATTATTAAATCCTTACATAGATGGCAGCAACATTTAATTTTAAAGTAATTAAAAAATATTTTAAAATCAAATTAAAAATGTTCAAGTAAAATTATTTAAATAAAATTTAAAAATCCGAATATTTTTAATTTTTGCAATTGCAAAAATTCAGTTGAGACATAAATATAATTTAAAATTTTTAAAAGCAAAAAATTGTATAAAACATATTTAAAATGCTGATATAATTCAGAAAAAACCATATGAATATTTTAACTTTCCAAACGCTCACTAGATGTCGAAAAAAATGGATGTTAAAAACACTGTAAATCTAGAAAATGAATGCAATAGGAATTGTTCCGAATTTCAAAATTTTTCGATCCTTTTTAAGCGATTATTGTGACAAAAGAAAATATTATTTAATAAAATTTACAATATCTATTGAACTTGTTTAACAGCCTTTTAAGCATTTTGAGTTCACCATCTGAGCTTTGTGTAAATGATTGTTAGCTAAAATTAGTAAATTCTATGTCAGAATTTCTTAATGAAGATCACAAACACATTTTCTGTTGATATCGATCTGAGTGGGATGCATAAATCGTCGGCACATTCAGTTAACCAGCAGTCAGGACAGCATCGAGCAGTCAGGTGTCTAATATCTATATTATAAAAGACAAACGTGTCCGTGTGTAACGCTGACGTCATTTTGACGGTGGTAAGGCTAAGGAAAAAGGCAGGCTACCGCGGTGCATTCCACGTATCTTATTTTACAGACCGCTGGAGGCTGATGATCTCGTGATGCTCGTCACGTGATGCTCGAATACTCCAATGCAGATGTACCAAAAGAGAATCACGCCACTCTAGTGGTCTGTAAAAAAAGACACTTGGGATGCACCGCGGTAGCTTGTCTTTTTCGTTAGCCTCGGACGGTGACGAGAGCAGACGACTAAATTTCCTTTTACTGTTTTTTTTTTTTTTAATTTCTAATCGCATATTTTTAATGTTTATGCCGTTGAATGGGGGAAAATATACTTACAAGGAAGGTCTCCATACGGGCATACTCAGAAACATCTGAAAAAATTACAGAACGTTCTCCTCATATATGTTTATAAAAAAATTTGGGCGGAACCCCGATACAGCGTCCGTAAAAAGTAACGAAATTTTCGCTTATTTGGCGATTTATCACCGGTTGGCGATGAAAAAAAAAATACGCTTTTATGTAGGAAAAAACTTTTTATGTTGAATTTGTTTATATAAGTTTAATTTAAATAACTTTAGTTTTGTCATTTTTAATTTGTTTTAACTATAGTTTGTCATATACAGGGTGTCCGGTCTCAACGGTGTCCAATGGCTAATTCCCAAACCGTTAGTCATAGACATATAGTTCCAATTACAAAAATGTTTTAAATCAGGTAAAGAAATATTTTAAAAGCGATTTGGGTCAATAAAAACATTTCTTAAAAAATTACGAAATTTAAATTTTTATACGGTCCCCCGGTCCTATAAGTTATATTTAGTGAAATTTTCCTTTTACACTGACAAGTAATACAAAAAAAGTCCCGTTATTCTACGATTAAAATTGACCGAGTAATAGCTGTTTAAAGTTGGAGCATATTTTTTGCTGCAAATTGGGGGTCATTCACAAATTTAGTCGAAATATAATTTCGTCAGATATAAAAAATGTTTGGGAGTAAAATTAACATTGCAATATAAATTTGAAATCTTTAATAATTCTGGCATATTAATGGAAAATATACAATTTGTAATAAACATTTAAGAAGAAAAAAAAAAACAGAATTTTTGTTAAATAAAATGATTCTAAATTAACAGCCTCAATTCTTTACAAAATGATACGTATTTTAAAATATTATTAGATTACACAAGCCTGCAAAAGTTGGGTTATGTCGTTTTTTAGCTTTTGATAATTGATTCTTATATATTCTGTACCGCTGAATCCGAAATTGACCTTCATTTTTAACTATCATATCAGGATTTTTCGCAAATTGCAAATTTCAAAGTTAAGAAGTTCAATGTTAAAATTGAATTTCCTCCCCCATCTCATCAAACAACTCAGCTGTTTAGATGTAAGAATCCCTGGATAAGCAAAAATATCGAATAAATTTTTTAATAAAATAAAATAAAAAATGTTTTACATATGTTTTATAGTATGAGATTTTCGCTATATATTAAACATTTGCGATTTGCAAAAAAATTCTAACGTGATGGTTAAAAATGTAGGTCATTTTCAGATTCAGTGCTAAAAAGTGCGTAAAAATCAATTATCAAAAGTTAGAAAACACAACCATCTCCTCTACTTTAATTTATTCGATTTTTGTTATTCTTTAAATTTGAAAATTTATGATTTGCGAAATATCCTGACATGATTGTTAAAAATTAACGTAATTTTCGGGTTCAGTGCTAAACAATACATAAAAGATAAAAAAACCCAACAATCGCAGTCTTGTATTATCTAATCTAAAACTTTTTCTTAAACTCCTTGGCAGAAATCTATCCGAAATTTTTTGTGTTATCCTGTAAAATAAGTATAAATGGTAACCACCGAAAATTTTAATAATATTAGATTGTTATCGGATTTGCGCCAGTATGTAAAATGCAATCTCGATCGGATATTTAAAAGTGGGTTAAAGTTCGAGTACAAATTTTGAACTGGAAAAACATACATACGATTGTTGAAGTAACATAAAAACTTATAAAAAAAACAATTTTTGTTAAAAGAAATCATAAGAGAAACAGTCTCAAATCGTGACAAAATAAAACATATGTTATTTTAGCCAATTTGAGACTTAATCATAATACTTGTAGGATTTTTTTTTCAAAGCGCAGATACACATAAAGTAAGATCTTCGAATACTTTAAACACTTGGTATATGATCCCTCAAAGCCAAGCCGAACTCATTTGTTTTCAGAGTAGAAAAGTGGCATAAGTCATGCATTTTTAAAGTTTCATAACTCGCTCAATTTTAGCGTCATATGAATGGGACTTTTTTTGTCTTACTTGTCAGTGTAATAGGAAAAAATTACTAAATAGAACTTATAGGACCGGGGGACCGTATAAAAATTTAAATTTCGTAATTTTTTAAGAAATGTTTTTATTGACCCAAATCGCTTTTAAAATGTTTCTTTACCTGATTTAAAACATTTTTGTAATTGGAACTATATGTCTATGACTAACGGTTTAGGAATTAGCCATTGGACACCATTGAGACCGGACACCCTGTATATTTATTTTGTTATGTATTTATAATAAAATTTAAATATATTTTACGATTTAAAACAAAATTTAAATTGATTTAAATTATTTCAAGCTCAAAAATAAGACAGATAGAACACTGTCGATTTGATTTTGTTGCTATGGAAACGACTTCGTCTTCGATATGGAAATTTATTATGGCAATCAAATGTCAGCTGACTATAACTTAAAATAGATATTTGCAACTTGCAAAGCATAGAAAATATTTTTACAGTGATAAAATTAAATAACTACAGCAACAAGCAACATATATAAGTAATATAAAAAATATATAATAAACGCTTTCATTGATTAAGTTTAAATTCATTAAAAACCGTGCATTATAAAAAACAATAAACAATTTTCAGATGCATTAAAATCGTTTGCTTTGCTTTTGGCGTGGAAAAATCCTGCTCGCCAAATCGCGTGTCACTTTCGCATTTTCGCGCCAAATATTCGAAAGTATTTTATTTTTTTTACAGATTTTCTACTGAAATTCCGCCGTTAAATTTGACTGATCCCTTATTACATACATGAGTAGTTTCACTAGCATTTTTTTCAACATATTCTGAGTATGCCCTGTAAGGAGACCTTCCTTGTTAGAAATACAATTTGTTTCAAAACTGTATTGCAATTTATTTGAAAATTGTATCGTAGTTTACTCATTTTTATGGTTTTAAAAATAATTTTCAGGCGTAAATATATATATTTTTTAAATCTATCTCTATCATCCGAAGACGATTACGAAAGATAAAGCCGTTAGCACTTAAGTTAATATAAATAGTTTAACCCCCCCCCCCCTCCGATATACAATGACGAAGCTCAAATTTCATAAATAAAATGATCAAACAGAAATTTAGTAAACATGCAATCGAACTACTCGCTTAAACCACTGAAATTATCAGAATTAAAATTGACTGCTTTATGTCACGAAATTTTTAGATATTTCTACGTCTATTAATTCGTACGAAAGTATCGCTTTAAATAAATTTCAAAACTTTGTTTGTATACTAAATTAATACTTTTTAAATAAAAATGCTTTTGGATGTTGTTAGCGGGTAATCTAATAAATATATTAATATAAAAATTGGTTTTCCCTCATATTCTTACTTTTAGTGGTAGGAGAGCTACTAGCGACGGAGGGAGGGGTGGATAAAAAATCATTCCAAAACTCTTTCCTGAATTAAGAAATATTGCTCAAACCCAAATAATAGTATAAAAAATTATTATACTTCCTCGAAAAAAAAAGTGTGTCAGCATAAATTATGAAACATTTTCCAACACATTCAAAATAGCGTAGCGATACTTAAGCGTTTCTAAAGATGAAAGATGATATCGAATATGTAAACAAGGTTCAACTATGTGAGGAGGCTACCCAAGGGCTAAAGCTCTACTAGCCCCACCGAACAACTCACGTTAGACACCTTCTATCTTATATCCCGATAAAGTTTTACAAAGTTTTACGAAGTTTACACTGTTAAAAATTTTGTGGTACGTTGAACCAATTTTTGGTGCTCCAGTAGCTGCCACCATAAGATGGTGAAATCTTGAACCAACATTTGGAGCTAAGGTTCAATCGGAGCTCCAAATCTTGGAGTGAGATTTCACCATCTTATGGTGGCAGCTACTGGAGCACCAAAAGTTGGTTCAACCTACTACAAAATTTTAAACAGTGTATGGATCATAATTATTTTTGAAAACCCATAACACGTTGAAAACACAATTTAAGCAATTACCATCAACAGCCAGAAAAGTATTCGAAATATCTTGTGAAGCCCTGTATATTATATACAGATTTGTATATGTACTGCATAATATGCTCGAATTAACACAGTTGAGAATTCCTCTTCACAATTTTCCCCAATATAAGAAAATGTATATGAGTTATTTTGTGCAGTCCTGCATATGACTGCAGAATATATACAGACTAAGTAATAAGAGAAAAATTAGTTGAATTTAAAAACGTATCCCGCAAACGAAAACGCACTTGTAGCAATTATCTCTCATAGGCATTAATGAAACAGGATTCTTTTGTATGTCCCTGTAAAGAAACGATAAATGCTATAGATGCTGTGGATATTATATTGTATAGTAAGCATTTGTAGTACCTAGGTTCTGTATATCAGTTTCAATATATTTGAAATAGCGTAGCATCATTACAATACATTAAAATAATTCCCCATAGAGGATAATGGACCGAAATTCATTTGAGTGTCCGGTTAATCGAACTTTAAATGCTATACACTTCATTAACAATTCCGAGCATACAATAGAAAACCTCAATAACCCAATATATCAATTACACACTGAAAAAAAATATGGTTCTTGCATCTAGAATCTAAATTGTGGCTCT
The DNA here is from genome assembly GCA_963932465.1 of Maratus speciosus. Lineage (NCBI taxonomy): Eukaryota > Metazoa > Arthropoda > Arachnida > Araneae > Salticidae > Maratus > Maratus speciosus. Next base: position 438,656,274 of record OZ010788.1, read on the forward strand.
AGAAAAAATAGTTCCATGTCATCCTTATAAATTCTAGTCCAATTTGTTAGAGAGTTCTAGAGTCTCCTACTAGAATTCAAGAGCGTTTTCCTATATTCTCGTGGTCAAACCTATTTAAAAATTCCTGCAAATAGATAGAAACACAAGAGGTTAATTTTAGTAACTATAATTCTAATTTATGAAACCATTCCAGAAATTAAAATATAATTTCTCGCTACTGAAACGATTCATTATCATTTCGTCACCTAGAAAACAAGAGACTAGAAATTCTAGATAATTTCGTCTATTCAGCTTAGTTACTTACACTATTCGCATAGCTCGGAAATCTACATTTCTAGTTTTGGGATTCAGAAAAGAACTAACTATTCATTCTAGGTGAAGGCGGTATTTTTTTTCTCTCAGTGCATGGCATTCCGAGTACATTTACACGAGTTAGAGCATGACCAAACAGAAAGTTGGCCACACAAAGCAAATTAATAAACACTTTTCAACTATGTTAGAAAAAAAACCCATGAACGAGAAATTAAAAATTGAGGTCTGTATTTGACAATGATTACCAGATATTATAAAGGCATGGACTATTACAGCATGTACAGTTTCAATAACTAGATACAATGTGATAAAATACACATGGCTAAAGGATGTACTGCGTTAAAATATTAAAATTGTACAAAAATATGCATAAATTGCATATTTACGAATTTTTGTGTTAATTTTAATATTTTTAACGTAGTACATCATTTAGAAATGTGTATTTCGTCACATTTTAGCTAGTTATTTAGATATTAGATAATTTTTCAGCCGTCGGAAAATATGTTTTCGTTAAAATAAATAGTTGTTGTGAAGTTAATTCTAAACATTTTGTAAAGAGCACATGAGTACTATTAATAATTCTGAGATTAACGATTACATCTGTAAAATCTTGTGCATTTTCTGTTTTTCTCATCACGGAATATCTGTCATTAAATGAAGCGAAGATTTTTATTCTGTAATAGTGGTATTTTTAACAAAGCAACTCCACAACTTTGCAACACTATATTATTTCCTAATATTCTGGACATGAGTCTGGTTGCATGCTTGAAATGAAAACTGCACACTAGCTAATTTTCAGATGTGAAGTATTATTTATATAATTTTATTTAAATTTTATCTTAATTATTCCTTAAATTTAAATATCTTTTTTTAGTGTTCTATAAAGTAATTTATGGCAAATGATCAGTTAAAAAAAAAGAATATCTGATGTTTTGTTTAATTCTTTAAATAATTTTGTTTTATTAATTCATATGTTCCAAAACAAACAACAACAAAAATAAAGTTAGATAAAAATTCCCCCGTTTTTAGGGGTGGGGGGGTGGGGGTACAAAGTATTCTTGTAATTCTTATTGATGCTATAAATTTAGCAAAATGCTCTTTTTAAACTATGAGCTGTGCAATACATGTTATTCCTTTTAAATTCGGATTGTGGTACTTTTCTAATAAAAATCGCTGAAAATGCTGCATAGCTTTATTGCGTTATCTTGGAAGGTTTAAATGAAAAGCAATATGTTTAAAAGGAAAGAGGAAAGTGTAATTTTATGTCTTTTAAGCAGCATCTTTTTTGTTCGAATTGCAATTATTGATCTAACTGTCCAATGTTTCAAAGATCCTTTTTTAAAAATCCAATGAGAAAATTTTTTAATTACAATGAACTTTATTCTGGGCTATATTTGTGCGATTAAAAACAGAAAACGAAAAGATTGCTTAAAATGACAACAAAAAACTTTTGTCGAAACGATATTCTTTGTTAAATGGTAAATAGTTTACATTATAGGGGAGCTGGGGGATGAATGGGACAAGGGATGGAAGGGATATTCTCAAAATTTCAGGCAATGAACACTTTTTTACCCGACTGCCAAGAAGGGCTGTGTGTTTCACGCGTACCTGGGTAAGTGGATTTCTTTATACCCTCGAAACATCCCAACGGCTGGATGGATTTTAATGAATGGTGTCTCTATCAATTCGTCTTAACCTTCCGATGGTTATAGGCTAGATTTTGTTTTTATAAATTCAAAATGGCCACCGTAAAATACAAAATGGCGGTAGAGATAAAAAAAAAATATTTACGCACCCTATTGAGTGGCATATCATTGGATAGGTCTTTCAAAATGAAGATAGTGTTTCATTGACTATTTTACAGTCAGAAGCTCCGTTTAAATATTACACAACCTGGAAGTTGTGTAGATAGGATCTCTAGCTTTACTGCAACTCTAACCTTCATAGACATCTATAGGCCCCATCGAAACAGTGTATATAGATAGGAACTAACAATTAAACCCAACTTAAAAGTCATCAATTCAAGTAAATAAAAAAAATAGGTAAGTAATATGAAAAATAGTTTCACATTGATGACTAATAATTAATTAGTTCGGTGTTTACTCAGTCGGTTTTTTTTTATTTTCTAAATTTAACTTTTACTTGTTTAAGTTGCTTTCTATTCTCATATATGGCACTACCATAGTGTGCTTTAGAACCAAAAGCAAAACCACATGACTGTTTTCATGTTTTGTATTTCATTTTTTGCATGCATTTTCTAAAACTCTGCTTTAAAAGTAACTCTTTTTAACATTTGAAGTTGTCAAATATTTTATACAATATACAAAAATAAGATATGTTGTACTTATTTATTTGGAGATTCAATATTGGTAATTAAAATGAATGAATGTTGAGCAATGTGTCAAAATAATTTCTGAGGCAAAATGGCGTGCAATTCAATCTATGTATCATAGAGATGATTCAAAAAATTTCAAATGGGGATGAATGGGAAGTCTCATTCATACTTAGAGATGTTGAAATATTTATTTTTAAATAAAAAATATTATATAGGTAAATAAATTAATAATGTATGTTAATTATTAGTATTAATCAGTACTCGTATTATATAAGTTGTTTATTAGAAAAAATTATATTGAATCTTAATTATAGTATTGTAATAAAGATTAAATAGTTTATCAAAAGATTGCTAATGAAACTTATCAAAATAGATAAGATTGTTAAAAATAGTATATGTTTATGGATCAGATAGGGGAAATTATATTGAATTTTGAACTTGTGCTTAAATAAATCCCCACTCGTACTTCCCCTTACATAATTTCATTTGTGCGTGATATCTAAGATACATTTAATTAATATTAATTAATGTGTTGTGAATGAAAAATATTTCCTATGTCGTATTTCAAAGACATTTTTCACTTTCATTTTGTTCGGACCTTGTGCGCATGCCGAACGAGCTCCGTAGCTTTGCGGTCATGTGACCCAGTTCAGTTGTTGCTTAGCTGCCATTGCGGCACGTTGTGTATTCGAGCGGGTCTTATCCCCAAGTATAGAGTTGTTCCTTAGCTGCCATTGCGGCACGTTGTGTATTCGAGCGGTTCTTATCCCCAAGTATAGTATGTTGTTCTTGAGCTGCCATTGTGGCACATTATGCTATAGCGGGTCTTATCCCCAATTATTCTGTTGCTTATAGCGGGAGTATTCCCCAAAAGATGTTTTACGAACGCCACTTGTTCTAACAGCGGGTTATTACCCCAAAGTCACCGCCTCATTCTATATGTTTTTCAGTGTTTGTGATTGTTGTAACATTTGTGTGCTGTGTGATATAAAAATGTGAAAAAGAAAACTATTTGTCTTCAATCTTAAAGTTACGCACAGTATTCACATACATTTTTGTGGTCCGTCGAGCCGGAGCGAAATAGCTGCTATGGAAAAATTAAATAGAACAAAAGGTGCTCTAAAAGGTGCTATAACGAAATTAGAAAATTTCGTAAAAGATAATACAGACGAAATTAATTACTCGAGTACCGAGCTCGAAATAAAGATTCGAAAATTACCTGAGCTTCAAGCAAAAGTATCGGAAATACGGGATAAATATTATGATATCCCTGAGATTAAGGACTTACCAGAAATCGAAAACGAGTTAGATGAACTCGAAGATCGTCTCGAGAAACTTGAGGTAAGTCTCAACATATTTCTTAAAAATCTTAAAGTTTCTGAAATAAATGTGCATGCTGATAGTATTGAATCTATAAGTTTGAATAATATTAAAGTTAAGTTACCTGAAATCCCACTACCAACATTCAATGGTAAATATGAAGAGTGGTCAATCTTTAAAGTACAATTTACAAATTTAATTATCAATAATCCTCAGTTAAATGACGCTCAGAAGCTGTTTTATTTGCAAGCATCGCTAAAAAATGAAGCAAAACAACTAGAGAGCCCAGACGATTCCTTTGAGTCATTGTTTACAGCACTTACTGAAAGATTCAAAAATCAACGTTTGCTCATTGACACTCATTTATCGGCCATAGTTAATTATGAAAAAATACATTACGAGTCTTCTAAAGAATTGAGATCCTTTATTGATTGTGTAAATAAAAATTTGAGGGCCTTAAAAGTATTACAATATGAACAAAACAATCTGTCTGATGCTATCCTTATCAATATTATATTGCAAAAGGTAGATAAGGAATCTCGAAAATTATTTGAATATTCGATTAAAAAATCAGAATACCCGCAATTTAATGAATTAATGTCATTTTTGGAAATCCGCAGTTCTACGTTAGAAAGCGTAAATAAATACTCTGCTTCAAAACCCTTAAACAAAAACATTCCTCTTTCGAACAAACAAAAAAATTTCATGCTAAATTCGAATGATAAATCGAATGAAAAAACTTGTATTCTGTGTAAATTGGCTTTTCATAATTTGAACAAATGTTCTCAGTTTCTAAAAATGAATGTTTCTGAACGATACGATTTTGTGAAGAAAAATAAACTGTGTATTAATTGTTTGAAAAATTCTCATTTCGTAAATTCTTGCATTTCAAAATATAATTGTAATACCTGTGGATTGCGACACAGCTCATCGCTTCATCGAGATAAAAAAAATAAATCCATAAATGAATTGGCTTCCCCCCAAATTTCCTCCCCTCTTGCAGGTGCGGTAAACAGAGAAACGGAAAACATTTCGTTAAATAATGAATCTTTAAAGACCTTGAATAATATAAGTAAAGAAAGAAAATCAATTTTATTGAGTACATGCTTTGTTTTTATAGAAGATAATTTCGGAAATAAACGAAAGTTTAGAGTAATTTTGGATAATGCTAGCAATGTCAATATTTTAACTAAGGATTGCGCTGACATGCTGAAATTAAAAAAAAGGATAATTAATGTACCCGTTACAGGATTAAACGGTTATACTTATAATGTAAAAAATAAAATTTCGAGTGTAATTACAAACGAAGATGGCTCTTTCAGGGAGAATATAGATTTCTTAATAGTTCCCAAAATCACGGATGTAATTCCATCAAGGCAATTAAATGTATCGGACATTAATTTACCGAATATTGTGGAATTGGCAGACCCCACATTTTTCAAACCGGGAAAAATTCACGCATTGGTTGGCGCTGAATTATTTTATAGAATTTTAAAGCATAATTCAGTTAAGATAAATGATAAACTTTTTCTGCAAGACACTGTTTTTGGATGGATCCCAACTGGGGCGCTAGAGGAGAACACGCAAACAAACAATATTACTATGTGCAATTTCGTTAGAGATTTCGATGAAATAAATGATAATTTAAAACAATTTTGGGAGCTTGAGTCTATAGGCATAAAACATGATGATCCGAAAATATCGGAAACTGATCAAGCACAACAAATATTCGATAAAACTGTCAAATTTGTAGGCGATCGTTATGAAGTTCAGTTACCGTGGAAAAAAGACTGGAAGGATTTAAATGATAATTTTAATGTTGCGAAACAGCGTTTGGAAGGTCTAAAAAGAAAATTTTATCGAAACCCAGAGCTTTTTCGACAATATTCTGAAATAATCACGGAATATTTAAAGCAAGGAATTATAGAGCAGGTGCAAGAAAATGAACCTGTTTTAGACAGGGCAGTTTATTATTTGCCCCATCATGCGGTCTGTAAAGAAGATAAACTTACTACAAAGGTCCGAATCGTCTTCGATGCCAGCTCTCATGATAACAAAGATTTGTCCCTTAATGATTGTTTATGGCCCGGCACCAACTTAAATCCACTTCTATTTGATATTTTAATCCACTTCAGATTATACGAAATTGCCTTTTCTTCTGATATAGAGAAGGCGTTCCTTCAAATCTCACTAGCTGAAAAAGATCGGGATTCTGTCCGTTTTCTGTGGTATGATGATGGTTTAAAATCTTTCAAGGTCTTCAGATTCAAACGTGTTATTTTTGGAGTCAATGCCTCTCCATTCCTCCTATCTGCTACCATAAAGGAGCACATCAAGCGGTTTACGAACCTACACCCAAGAACTGTTCACCTACTCGATAAATATATTTATGTGGACGATTTTATATCTGGCGAAGATACGCTGCAAGAAGCTCTTGATGTTTCCCTGAATGCTAACAAAATAATGTCTGAAGCAGGAATGATTCTTCGAAAATGGATAACCAATGATGAAGCGTTACTGCAGTGCTGGCAAAAGGAAGGTTTAAATATTCAAACAGAACATGCTGCAATAAGCCTAGGAAGCAATCTAAGCAAGGTATTAGGAATGTCCTGGAAAACAGAAGAATATTGTCTGACATTCGAAGTCAAAAGTTTAATAGAATTCTTGTCATCGCAAAAAAGCTCAAAACGTCTACTATTGCAAGCAGTTGGTAAAATCTTCGATCCGTTAGGCATGCTGACGCCATTCACCATTAGAATAAAATGCCTGTTCCAAGAACTATGGCTAAAGAAGACAGCATGGGATGAACAGTTACCAACTAATGTGCACGAAAAATGGTTAAAGTGGCTCGAAGAACTTCCAAATTTAGCAGAATTAAAAATTCCGAGGAAAATTCTTGGTAGCTTGAATCAAGTAATAGCTGTAGACATACATGCCTTTTCTGATGCTAGTAAAATAGCGTATGGATCTGCAATTTATCTGAGAATAAAAAGAGAGAGTGGTGTGGAAGTCAATCTCGTGACTTCAAAGAGTCGTGTTGCACCGATAAAGGAGATAACTCTGCCTCGGCTAGAACTTCTCGGAGCCTTACTAAGTGCAAGACTGACCAATAAAGTAAAACCCATCCTAGATCAAAAAATCACATCGAAAGTGTACTATTGGACGGATTCCAAAATAACCTTATTCTGGATCAAAGGATCATCAAAGCGATGGAAGCAGTTTGTGGCTAACCGTGTCATAGAGATTAATGCACTTTCAGATTCGAACTCTTGGTATCACTGCTCTAGCAAGGACAATCCTGCCGATCTCTTGATCAGAGGTGCGAGTGTTAATTCCCTTGTAGAGAATCCAATGTGGTTTAGGGGACCAAAATTCCTAGCAGCTGATGACTTAGTGACTGAGCAAGAAACTATTTCTGTGCCAGAAACAGATTACATCCCAGAGGCTAAATCAAAATATAAAAATAACTGTAATGATTTCAATTCTAATATTTCTCTTTCTCTTTTCAGGAATCCTGAAGAAGTAAATTTTTTTCTCAACATAAGTGGTAAATACTATAGTATTCTTCGCATACTGGCATATGTTTATAGGTTTTTTCACAATTGCAAATGTAAGTTAGCAGACCGGCGCAGAGGCAGCCTCACAACCCCAGAAATAAAAAATTCAGAAGTTTCTCTAATTAGATTAGTACAAAATGCAGAATTTCAGGAAGAGATTGAGGGTTTAAAACGGGAATCAAGGGTTCCCCCTTCCAGTGAAATTAAATGTCTATCCCCCTTTTTCGATCAAGATAATATCTTAAGAGTTGGCGGTAGGTTTGAAAATTCAGATTTAAACTTTGATAAGAAGCATCAAATTATTTTGCCGAAAGGCCATAAGCTCACAAAACTCATATTTGAGCATTTTCACAGGAAGTATTTTCATATTGGTGATTCAAACTTTAATCCATTACGTACGAATGCGGTTTTGGCGCGTAAGTGGAAAAAATTTAGCGCGAAAAGTAGTGCATGATTGCGTTGTCTGTTTTAGGAACAACCCAGTTACTGCTAAACAAATCATGGGTGACCTCCCATCGGAAAGAGTAACTCCAAATTTTACGTTTAACCATACAGGAGCCGATTTTTGCGGCCCTTTTGAGATTAAATAAAAATCAAAGGAAAAGGGATTTTTCATAAGGTTTATATCGCGATTTTCGTTAGCTTAGTAACAAAATATTTCTTCAGAAATTTAATGAAATCTAATGTATATACTTATTTCTCATTGTTTATGCATTTTAAGGTGCTAAGATTTACATGTTATTTTACATTCAACTTTTCTTAAGAACAATATAGAACTATTTTTAGAAAATAGCTTAAATTTTGTAACAAAGAATTTAATTTTATTGTATTGTATAGTCCTTATTGTTGCTACTTATTATTATTGTATTTGTATTGTAATATTATTTTGTGGTATTGGTATTTTATTTAGTTCTTGTATTTATAGTGTATTTTGAATATTTTGAATGTGCTACGCACATTGCAACGCGGGGCGGCATGTTCGGACCTTGTGCGCATGCCGAACGAGCTCCGTTGCTTTGCGATCATGTGACCCAGTTCAGTTGTTGCTTAGCTGCCATTGCGGCACGTTGTGTATTCGAGCGGGTCTTATCCCCAAGTATAGAGTTGTTCCTTAGCTGCCATTGCGGCACGTTGTGTATTCGAGCAGTTCTTATCCCCAAGTATAGTATGTTGTTCTTGAGCTGCCATTGTGGCACATTATGCTATAGCGGGTCTTATCCCCAATTATTCTGTTGCTTATAGCGGGAGTATTCCCCAAAAGATGTTTTACGAACGCCACTTGTTCTAACAGCGGGTTATTACCCCAAAGTCACCACCTCATTCTATATGTTTTTCAGTGTTTGTGATTGTTGTAACATTTGTGTGCTGTGTGATATAAAAATGTGAAAAAGAAAACTATTTGTCTTCAATCTTAAAGTTACGCACAGTATTCACATACACATTTCATATCTAAAATGCCTCGTAAGTGGGAAAAGAGAACACGTAGACAGTCGAAGTTTGCATGACAAGTTAAAACTGCAGTAAAAGAAGTGATTTTCAACGCCGAGATATAATAGCCATTATAAGATCATATATTACAAATATAATTACACATAAGTTTATAATTATAAATTTTAATTACGTAGCATCGAATACAGGGAGGAAAATATTTGTGTCCTATCCATCCCTATTAGTGACCCATTTACCCCTGCTATGGGGATGATTGGGACAGAGAGGAACTTTTTTTTTTAAATTTATAATATTTTGCTGTATAATAATAATCTAGACTAAATATTGTGCATAGATGTAGTCAAATACCTAACGTATGAAATGCGATACATAATATTGATAATAACTTAAGAAAAAGTATTTAAAAATAAATATTTTTGTGAAAATGTCCCCTTCATTCCCCATCTCCCCTATGTCAATTTTTATACGTATTTATTTATCTTATATAAAAGTTATCGTTAACTATATTTCTAATATATTTTTATACGGTAAAATAAGAACATATGTTTGAGAAAAATATAGCTAAAATTTTAATATTGAAGAAAAATGATTAATTATATTATCTTTAAAAAAATGAATTTTCACTTCGAATATTTTAAATAAACATCTTTTCTAAGTATGTTTAGTTGTATTATGTTTTTACTATTCTTGAAATATAATTTTGAACTATAATTAAAATTTATAATTAGAAACAATGAGTTCAAAAAGAAAAAGAATTCTTTAACGTTTAAAAACTGTACTTAAATTTCTGACACGTGTACATAACAGGATTGACCGTCCCAGAATTACATAATCCCTTCCTTCGCATGCATTAAATGCAGCTTTTTTTAAAGTTAAAAAATAATATTTCAAAATAAAATAAAATATTTTCACACTTTTTAAAATATGAAATTATATGCAAGTCCATTGACTATTCATTTAAATGATGAGGGTAAAGTAAATACAGTCAAGCGTGTACAAGGAGATTTTTAATGAATATTATTTGAAACGACGTAAAACTATTCAAATATACATGTAATTTAGAAAATATGTAATGTATGTAAACGAGTATATGTACCAGTATGTAACGTATCTAAGCCACCAGTATATAAACCATAAATATATTCACGTTCATTGACTCTTGAGTTAAATGATGAGGGTAATGTAAATACTGGTAAGCATGTATAGTGAGATTTTTAATAATCATTATTTGAAAAGAAGTAAAATGATTCAAAACCATAAATATATAAAAGTTCATTGACTGTTCAGTTAAACGATCAGGATAAAGTCTACTGGCAAGCATGTATAGGAAGAGTTTTAATAAATATTACTGGAAAAGAAGTAAAATGGTTCAAAACCATAAATATATGCATGTTCTATGACTGTTCAGTTAAATGATGAGGGTAAAGCAAATACTGCCAAGCATGTATAAGGAGATTTTTAATAAATATTATTGGAAAAGAAGTAAAAATATTCAAATATACGTGCAATTTAAAAATAATCTAATGCATGTAAACCAGTATATGTACAGTCGTGGAAAAAAAAGTAAACACCCCCTACTAACTCCTCAACAAATTATTGTAGACAAAAGTTACTGGTGCCGAACGATTGGGAATAAAGTCTATTTTTAAATGAGGTATATAAAATTTCCTTAAGAGGCCATCTACATATGAAAACGAACCCAAACTTCATTTTTTTCAATAGCAATACCCAATTTTAACGAGATATTTCAAATCTTGGGTTCAAACTATGCCTAGACACCAAATTTGAAGTCATTTGAATGATAAGTTTTTGAATTATAAACATTCAAAATTTAGTGCTTCTAATGTTAAAATAAATTTTCATATTTTTATTTATAACTTCTGAAATTATGATCCTAATGTTCTAATTTTTTGTGTAGCAATAATACTAATATACCAAAACATAAATACGTTGAATTTGAAATTTTTGTAATTTTTTGATATGAATTATGAATTATGCAATTAATATTCAAAAAAATTATGAATTGCAACCTACAATTTTTTGATGGATTTAGATTTATTAAGTCCTGCTTTATGAAAATCCAAATTTCACATTTTTCTTTCAAGTAGTTTTCAAATTATGCTTTAAAAACGGCAAAATGATGGTTTAAGGGGCCGTCTATGATAGAAGTGACTAAATATTTTGAAATTTCTTATGCTATCCTGTAATCTAACAGGCTTAATTGACTGATTAGGATGCCTTAATCAAGAAGAGAGCTCTCTCGGTTAACTATCGAGTACCGAACTTCAATTTGGATACAGTCCTTAAAATACGCTCGTTTTAAAATAATTAATTTCTCGGAAACTTATCGTACGGATTGCATAAAAATGTGTTTTTAGACTAATTGAAGGGTCTAGAGTTCCTTTAGGCTGTCAGAATTGTGTACTGCTATTGGAAAAGACAAAGTTATGGTTTGTTTTAATACGTAGATGACCCCTAAGCAAATTTTATAAACATCATTTAAAAGTAGACTTTATTTCCAATCGTTCGGTACCAGTAACTTTCTTGTACGATAATTTGTTGAGGAGTTAGTAGGGGGTGTTTACTTTTTTTATCCACGGTTGTACCAGTATGCAATGCATGTAAACCGCCAGTGTATAAAGCAAAAGTATATGCAAGTTCATTGACTGTTTAATAATGGTAAAGTAAAGTAAAAATACTGGTAAAGTAAATACTGTCAAGGGTGTATAGGGAGATTTTTATATAAATATTATTGAAAAGAAGTAAAATGATTCAAATATGCGTATAATTAGTTTTAACATAAAATATTTAATTTAGAATATAACTTTTAAAATTTATTTTTGAAAGATAAAAATTTAAAAATGTGGATGTATCTTTTATGACATATTCTGTCTAAATTTATGGTCTACTTTAATATAGGTATTTTGTAGATTTGTTCATAAGATTTGACTTATAATAAACGATATTTTCTGCAAACAAACTTTCGGAATTTTCTAATTAACTTTGTGATAAACTGTACGGGTATTTATAAGAATAAAGATGGAGAATAATTAAATTCTAACAATTGAAACTTTACGAATACTGTATTTATTCTTTGAAAAATAATTAGTTTCGAATTTAACTAGTCAAAGTTAGAATTAAAACTAGTTCAATAAGTTAAATACTTGTGTTAAAGGAGACTTTTTAGAATAAATTGAATCACTCCAAAAAATCTATTATTATGATTACACTATTCGTGATAAATGCGAGGAAATTATTACACTTATGATAGTAATTTACTTTGAATGGCGATGCAGCTTTCAAGAACAAATTCGAAAAGTTTTAAATGAAAACCCATTGAGCGGTAACTAATTGTACATTTTCAACTACAAACTGCTACAAATTAAGATAAAGTATCGATAATTACTAAGTGCTGAAGTATTTAGTTCTACTATCTGCAAAACTTTCCTTTAGGAATTACTTCGTTTATGCACACTGTTATTAATGCGAGAAGGAAATATATTGAAATCTTTATGAAAGTTGAATTTTGTGTTTGAAACTTACTATGAATATTGTTCCCTGGTAAAACATAAAAAGCCATTTTGCATTTTTTGAAATTTTATCGGAAAGAGTTTATTTAATACTATCCAACATAATTAAAAGGGTTTATTTCTTCGATTCGTGTGTCTGTCTATCTATGTTCTTTCTAACTTTCATGCACATCATTAAAATATCATGAAATCTATCTATGTTCCTTTTAACCCTTTATCTACTGACGGTACTTATGAGTACCCTTAAAATAACTTCTCATAAAATCCATTAAACACATCGATTATTTGTAGTACAGTTTAGAATGAGTTATAGATACATTACTTTATCTTGTTTCAAAAGCATTATATTGGTTACACAAAGAAAAATATTTTTAAAAGGATAATTTCTTTTGTCTTGTATCTTTTCAGCTTTCTTGGCGTTGTGTGTGTGTGTGTGTGTGGGGGGGGGGGGGGGGAGGGGGCGAATTTTTCAAATCGGAAATATTTCTATATTTCTAATGTAAGATCATTATATTTTTACATTTCCCAATTCTACAAAATACTAAGAAAAATATTTAAAATAAAAGATTTGAATGGGGTTATAACTATTGCACAAAATTCCTCTAAATTCAAATTTACTGAATTCTCCTAAATCCTTCAATCCTTCTAAAATCCTTCTAAAATGTATTAAATTATTAGGTAAATCTTCTAATGTAATTTAAACAATTCAGGGAAAATGTTTTAGAAGATAAAATTTTCATGAATCCGTAATTCAGTTGATTAAAGGTTAAATGAAATATATCATTTATCGTTCGTTTACAAATACTTTCAGATACATTATGGTCTATGGGTGATATTCGTTTGAAATACATTTTAAGGATGTTACACTTCTTCAAACTTTACGAAACTAGTATATATTATTACCATGCAAAGCAGCGCATAATTTTTTTTATTAAATTTCTGAAACTGCTTACTTATGCTTCCATAATGCTGCGCTATTTCTAACATAATTTATGTTTTTGAGGTGACTGGAACATACATATAGAAAATCATGTATGTAACAGTTAATGCTCTTTTACTGTTAGTGCAGAAGAATAGGAATACATTATTGTCTATGAGAGTTAAAGGCAGGATGTACGTTTTTAGTTCTGTTAGGTGTTTTCAAACATCTAAGTTTTTTCACACCATATACGTATGATGTATATAAATTTTACATATCATATTAGGTAAATCTTCTAATGTAATTTAAACAATTCAGGGAAAATGTTTTAGAAGATAAAATTTTCATGAATCCGTAATTCAGTTGATTAAAGGTTAAATGAAATATATCATTTATCGTTCGTTTACAAATACTTTCAGATACATTATGGTCTATGGGTGATATTCGTTTGAAATACATTTTAAGGATGTTACACTTCTTCAAACTTTACGAAACTAGTATATATTATTACCATGCAAAGCAGCGCATAATTTTTTTTATTAAATTTCTGAAACTGCTTACTTATGCTTCCATAATGCTGCGCTATTTCTAACATAATTTATGTTTTTGAGGTGACTGGAACATACATATAGAAAATCATGTATGTAACAGTTAATGCTCTTTTACTGTTAGTGCAGAAGAATAGGAATACATTATTGTCTATGAGAGTTAAAGGCAGGATGTACGTTTTTAGTTCTGTTAGGTGTTTTCAAACATCTAAGTTTTTTCACACCATATACGTATGATGTATATAAATTTTACATATCATATAAGGAGCTTCCTTAAGTACTTTAATCAATTACTACTATCTATGGACTATATTTGTTAAACTGGTTGATGCTAAAGGAAGGTAGTAAATGTTATTGAGATACACTTCATGTTCCTCATGAAAAATAGTACTTTGAGCTTTAACTCTTATTTTACGCACTCAATACATAACAATTCTACAATTATAATATTATACTAATTATACTAATTTAATATTCTACAATAGATTATTAAATATCCGAGTTAACTATTTAAAGAGATTTTGAAGAGTTACACAACTGAATATCGATATTTATAAAATCTATGCAACAAAATACCCTTTATTATTATTTTCTTCTTTTTAATGGAATTTTTTTTAAACGTTTAAAGAAGCTAAAGAGTTTTAAAATCTGCGTACTATTTTGTGAACTACATATACGAGGGTGGTTCAATAATTATTGTCCCTAGCACATGTAAAATATTTGTACTGCGATGGTTGTTCTGGAATACCGAAGCCTAATGTCTTAGATGCCTATATGCTCAATTTCAGAACCGTAGCTGCTATATTCACATAGTTTTGGAGGGAGGAGTGAAAGGGGAAAAGTAGAAGTGAAAGGCTGATTTATAGCTTATGGGGCTAGATTTGTGACAGGGGATGAGACGTAACTACTGTCGTTTGGACTCGGGATCATAGTGATCTAGCCACATCTCATCCAATGTCCAAATGTAGCCTCATAAGCTCGGAACCAGCTTTTCACCCTGACCCTCCTTCTTAAAAACTCCCTCCAAAATAGGTCTTTAAAACGTCACCCCTCTTTCCAAAACTATGTTAATATAGCAGCTACAGTTCTGAAATTGGTCATATAGGCATTTAAATATGTAAATACGTAAATGATTAGGATTCGATAATCCACATCAAACATCGCAGTACAAATATATTATATACATTAAGGACAATAATTATTGAACCACACACGTACAGTAGGTCGTTTGTGTAATTTATAGAAAGGATTTTCGTAGTTAATTTCACGGCAGAAATTTCGTATCCTTTGCCACAGTTTGACTTTACTGAATAGCTGTGATTCATGGCTACAATTTTACAATACATGACTATACAAAGAAAAATTCTGCTTTCGTTGAAATTTCAGCAAAAGATGCAGTCTAGAATCAGTGTTATCCAATAGACTCAAAACATCACAAGAAATACAAAATGCATACAAAAAATTTATTCTGAAGATATTTTTTAGTTATTTTTGCGACTGATTTCTTATATTGAAATATCGAAATTCATTCTTAATTATTAGTTGTATAAATATTATTTACAGAGCATATATTTTATATATTACGAAATCTTGAGATATTTTAAATATGAATAATTCTTAAACGATTATTTTGTTAAATTAATACTGAATAAATGCGTTATGAAAAGTTAAATAAGTGATTTTATGATGCTTCCTATCGTAACGAATTCTCTCATAAAAATGACAATAAGATATAGTTTTAATATTAGAATTATAAAGTAGTCCTGTAAAGAAAGTATCTCCAAATTAAATATATAAAACTTTAGTTAAAGCGGGATTATCTAAGATTCCTTTCTAGCAACGAAATAGTCGTCATTATTTTCATTTTTATTTAAGTAGGAATGTTGCGTGTTAAGCAGGAAGATAGAAAAGTATTGAAATTTGGAGGGAATTTAAAAATTAAAAATCACAAAAAATAAATCTTATAAGTTTTAGCCATTCTGGCATTTAATACCAAAAAGGCAGACAAACTACAATAACTTTAACCACATTTTTTTGTGCTTTATTTTATGAAAAAAATTGCAATATCATATTTATCAATTATTGTTCTCTTTTTTATGCACCTTTAAAATTTCTAATTATGTTCGCACTTCAGTTGAGAGTCCTTGACAAAAATTATTTTAACAAGTAGCACTATTCGTCGGAACTTGAGTAATTATTTAAAAATCTTTTCAGACATCCGCTATACTATTATTGTAATTACAATTTTTGGTATAGTGAAGTGAGTATATCATTATCGATAATACTTTGAATATATAAGTTTAGAGCTAAAAATTATCGTTTGATAATAATGAGCCTGATTAACATTTTTTGGAAACTACGTACTTTAAAATAATCACAATAGGGAAATACCATGAAACTTTCTTTCAAGGAGACAGCAATAATATTATTAAAATAATAATACTGCTATCAAGGCGCCTATTGTTAAGGAATGTATAGTACTTTTATAAGAAACTTACAAAAGGTTAAGAAAATTAACCTTTATAAATAAATAAAACAAGGTTTTAAACATCAAAGATATAACAAGTATTGCGTACCGGTGGTTTTCGTAGCGTTGAGCATGTATCATCATCGGCGCAAAAGATAATGGAAATTCTGCTCATATATATAATTTAAAAAATTGTCTGACGGTGCAATCAATGCTGCTGAAACCAATATGCATTAATTTTTACTTTCTTCTATCTTTACAAGAAGAAAGTATTGGATTCATAAAAAATTTCGACTTTCGGTTTTCGACGGATTTACACGTTTTAGGTGTCAGAGATTCCGAAAAACATGTTTTTACAAAATGTCTGTCTGTGAATCTTTGAGTCTGTCTATCTGTATGTGACAGAAATGTTGTGGACGATCTATCTCAAGAACTAATGCACGGAATTCAATAAAAATTTATATTCAGGTAGTCCCTGATATAAATTGGTGCTGATTAGTTTTTGGAGTAATTCGCTCAACAGGTGGCGCTGCTATACAGCATTTTTCACGATTTCCGCAATAGCTCAGTCTCAATAACTAATCCTTGGATTTTTAACAAACTTCAGATTCAGGTATACCTTGATATGAGTTAGTGCCGATTATTTTTGGCGCAAATCGCTCAACAGATGGCGCTGCTATGCTGCATTTTTCAGAATTTCCACTATAGCTGTATCTCAAGAACTAATGCGCGAATTTTCATGAAACTTCTGAATCAGTTAGTCCTTGACATGAATTGACATTTTATACACTTTGGTGTAAATCGCTCAACAAGTGACGCTGCTATGCTGTATTTTTCAGAATTTCCAATATAGGTGTATCTTAAGAACTAATGCACGAATTTTCAGCAAACTTCAGAATCAGTTAGTATTTGACATGAATTGATATTAACTCTATCTCGAGAACTAATGCTTGGATTTTCAACGAACTTCAGATTCAGGTATAACTTGATATGAATTTGTACTGTTTATCTTTTGGTGCAAATCGCTCAACAGGCACTGCTATGCTACATTTTCAATTTTAAAAACTAACTGTTAGCAGCGTCGCAAGTATTAATAATATAACTATTAGGTACATATAAAAATCACAAAAAAATGAAGATAGCTAGGACTATATACATATATTTAAGTATTGCTCGGCAGCGCAATACTTATTTATTTCCAGTGTCACTTCTCAATGTTAATTTAACATAGAAAAGCCTATGTAGATCATAACTTTTTCATTTTTTCTTCCCACCTTTTTGTCCCTGATGCCACTCATTTTTTTTATTCTTTGCTAATTCTAATAATATTATAAATTCAAAGTGTAAAAACATTTGCCAGACGTCAGGATCAAAACGGATCATAAAATGCCTTTGCATATAGGTGGATTATAATCTAGAGAGTAACATGGGCTAATTTTTATTTACATTATTCAAATATTTTTCTTAATAATTCCAAATTTTGCTTTTTTGACTGACAATCAACGGATATTTTCTAATAAAATTTAACATTTTTCCTTTATTGTTGTAAATAATTCAAAAGCCGTAATAATAATTTGCCTATTTTTAGTTGAATGATTTTCACGTGAAACATGAAACTGAAGAAACTGAAGAAACTGAAATAGTTTTTTTAAGAATTAAAAAGAAGAGTAATATGACGTCATAGTGGAAAAAAAAATGACATTTTCAAGCAGATTTTTTAAGTTCAGATTGTAATTTTTTGACCAAACTACAACAACCTGCATTACTGCACTGGTGAATCATTTTGAATTATACATAGTAAACTGCATCACAAATTGTGATGCGATATCGCACAAATCAAAGCCTGATGATGATACTCTCCATTAATTTTGACATGTGTTTGTCTGAATGCAGTAGTTATTAAAAAACTTGACATATTAAACAAAAACCTAATTTGCAAAAAAAAAAAAAAAAAAAAAAAAAAAAAATATTTCCTAAATTGTTTAAGCTCGAGAAGGGGCAGATATTAAGATATTTCATTCAATTCGCTCTACATTTAATGTTAAATTTTTGTAACAGATAAGCTAAAACAATTGAACATTAAAAAATAAAAATGAAATTCATACAATATAATCCTTTAAACATCTATATACTTAGATTCCGTTCAAATGAAATTGAAATAAATCTTAGACTTTTTCCATTTTTAAGTTGTAAATATTTGTACTGCAGATTTTGCATTATGTTTATGGCGATTGTACAGTCGTGGAAAAAAAAAAAGTAAACACCCCCTACTAACTCCTCAACAAATTATCGTAGAAGAAAGTTACTGGTACCGAACGATTGGAAATAAAGTCTACTTTTAAATAATGTATATAAAATTTGCTTAGGGGGCCACCTACATATTAAAACGAACCATAACTTTATTTTTTCAATAGCAGTACCCAATTCTGACAGCATAAATGAACTCTACACCCTTCAATTAGCCTAAAAACGAATTTTTATGCCATTCGTACCATAAGTTTCCGAGAAATTAATTATTTTAAAACGAGCGTATTTTAAGGGCTGTATCCAAATTGAAGTTCCGTACTGGATTGTTAACCCAGAGAGCCGCTTCCTTGATCAAGGCACCTTAAGCGCCACTCAATGAGTCAATGAAGCGTGTTAGATTACAGTACGGCAGAATAAATTTCAAAATGTCTACTCACTTCCATCATAGACGGCCCCTTAAACCATCATTTTGCCGTTTTTTTAAGCATAATTTGAAAACTACTTGGAAGAAAAATGTGAAATTTTTGAATTTCCATAAAGCAGGACTTAATAAATCTAAATCCATCAAAAAAATTGTGGGTTGCAATTCATAATTTTTTCGAATATTAATTTCATAAATCATAATTCATATCATAAAATTATAAAAATTGCAACTTCAGCTTATTTATGTTTGGGTATATTAGTATTATTACCAGAAAAAAAATTAGCACATTAGGAGCATAATTTCGTGAGATATAAATAAAAATATGAAAATATAATTTAACATTAGAAGCACTAAATTTTGAATGTTTATAATTCAAAAACTTGTCATTCAAATGACTTGAAATTTGGTGTTTAGGCATAGTTTGAACCGAAGATTTGAAATATCTCCTTAAAATTGGGTATTGCCATTGAAAAAAATGAAATTAGGATTCGTTTTAATATGTAGATGACTCCCTAAGAAAATTTTATATACATCATTTAAAAGTAGACTTTATTTCCAATCGTTCGGTACCAGTAACTTTCTTCTATGATGATTTGTTGAGGAGTTAGTAGGGGGTGTTTACTTTTTTTTTTCCACGACTGTACATAATATGATAAGGTACATGCAAAGTACAAAACTTTAAAAAAAGTCTAAGATTTATTTCAATTTCATTTGAACGGAATCTAAGTATATAGGTGTTTAAAGCATTATATTGTATGAATTTCATTTTTATTTTTTAATGTTCAATTGTTTTAGCTTATTTGTTACAAAACTTTAACATTAAATGTAGACCGAGTTGAATGAAATATCTTAATATCTGCCCCTTCTCGGGCTTAATCAATTTAGGAAATAAATTTTGTTTTTTTTAAATTTGTTTTGCAAATTAGGTTTTTGTTTAATATATATTGCAATAAAGGAACAGGAAGTAGTTATATAGACACTATATTATGGTGTTAAGTTTTTCATATAATAAATGAATCTGGTGTTCATTTGATTGAAAGGATTCATTTAGTTCTGCAACTGGTTTAAAAAAATATAATTTTGTTTTTTCAATACGAATCCAAAACACATTATCTAAAAGTTTTCTCTTTAGCTTATAACTATCTGCCGCAATTTGTAATAAAAGCTTATTATCTTTTATGCTTTTAAGCTCTTATAGTGCTATTTTATTACATTCTTCTATACCTTCTTTACAAGAAGGGAGTATTGGATTCGTGAAAATTTTCAAATTCCGGTTTTCGGCGGATTTACACGTTTAAGGTGTCAGAGATTCCAAAATTTTTTTACAAAATGTCTGTCTGTTTGTATGTGTGTCTGTGTGTGACACAAATTTTGTGGGCGTTATATCTCAAGAACTAATGCACGGAATTTAATAAAAATTTATATTCAGTTAGTCTCTGATATAAATTGGTGCTGATTAGTTTTTGGTGCAAATCGCTCCTCAGGTGGCGCTGCTATGCTGCATTTTTTACGATTTCCGCAAAGGCTCTATCTCAAGAACTAACGCACGGATTTTTATGAAACTTCAGATTCAGTTAGTCCTTGATACCAGTTGGTGTTTACTATGTTTTGGTGTAAATCGTCCAACAGGGGCGCTGCTGTAGAGCATTTTCCACGATTTCCGCAATGGCTCTATCTGAACTGATGCGTGGATTTTCATTAAACTTCAAATTCAGTTAGTCCTTGATATGAGTTGGCGCTGACTACTTTTTGGTGTAAATCGCCAAACAGATGGCGCTACTATGCTTCACTTTTTTCTGATTCCCGCAATAGTTTTATCTGAAGAAGTAATGCACGGATTTTAATCAAACTTCAGACTCAGTTACCAAGTTGACTTAATTTGTTGCTTATTAGGTTTTGATATATATAATAAGTACAGAACTTGTGTGAAAATATAAATTATTTAAAACAACGTTTAAACACACAATAAAACAACATATTTGATCATACGTATACGTTTCGTTAGTACAAGGACTCACATCCTCAGTGTAAAAACTTTAAAAGCTCTAAAAACAATATCCCCCCAACTGCATGTACGGTGAAAAAAAAAAAAAAAAAAAAAAACCCAAATGTCAAAACATAATACCAAAAGACCATCAAGTTCTAACAGCCAATGAAATTAATGCGGAAGTGAAGAGTCGTGACACAACAAATCCATCCAGAAAGTTGAGATGTATGGTGTACTAGATAAATCATTAACCAAGGAGTCTTTAAATTTATGGATATGAATAGCCTCATAAAAGTCTAAATCCAGAGGAGTAATACATTTCTTGATAATGGTAGCTGAGTCAAAATTAAAATTATGTCCCTCCCCCCAGCAATGAGAGGCGATAGAGGATTTCTGTAATTCTTTTTTCTTTACATAGTTTCTGTGTTCATTGATTCTGTAACGGAGTTTTCGCTTAGTTTGTCCAATGTAGGACAAACCACATTGGCATTGAATGTTGTAAATGCCCCAATAATTATGTGGAGGAATTTGGTCCTTAAGTTGCGAAAAAGATAATTTATTAACCGGTTTAAAAACCACATTAAAATCATAATGTCTTAAGATATTAGCCATCTTAAAGCTAATGCTATTATAAAATGGTAAAATGATAAGATTGGAAATGGAAACCGTAGTAACAGGAGAATCAAGATTATTAACATATTTATTAAGACTATGAGAAATTAAATTATTGATATAAGACAAACTAAAACCTCGATCAATAGCCACAGATCTAATGTAATTTAATTCTGTAATAAGTGAATTATTATCTGAACAAATTAAGCGAGCTCTATTAATCAAAAAATGAAAAGCCGAAGCTTTTTGGGAAGGGGGGTGACATGAATTGAAATGGGGGGGGGGGTGTGACAGCAAAAGGTTTACGGTAAACGCAAGTGTCAAAGGTATTAGGCTGACGTGTAACCAACACATCCAGAAATGGCAATCTATTATCTATTTCAACTTCATAAGTGAATTGAATGACTGAATCTATTGAGTTTAAAATCGTTAATATATTGTCAACAGAAAACAGAGAAAGGTCCAAGAGTGCAAAAGAATCGTCTACATATCTACAATAAAATGGGAAGTTGATAAGGTTAAACATTTTAACCTCAAAGTAATGCATATATAAATCTGCTAAAAAAGGGCTAAGGGGATTACCCATTGCTAAACCATCTGTCATAGAATAATATTGATTAGAAATTTGAAATGAATTTTGTTTTAAACAAGTACTGAATCACATTATTGAGTTATTCAGTACTTGTTTAAAACAAAATTCATTTCAAATTTCTAATCAATATTATTCTATGACAGATGGTTTAGCAATGGGTAATCCCCTTAGCCCTTTTTTAGCAGATTTATATATGCATTACTTTGAGGTTAAAATGTTTAACCTTATCAACTTCCCATTTTATTGTAGATATGTAGACGATTCTTTTGCACTCTTGGACCTTTCTCTATTTTCTGTTGACAATATATTAACGATTTTAAACTCAATAGATTCAGTCATTCAATTCACTTATGAAGTTGAAATAGATAATAGATTGCCATTTCTGGATGTGTTGGTTACACGTCAGCCTAATACCTTTGACACTTGCGTTTACCGTAAACCTTTTGCTGTCACACTCCCCCCCCATTTCAATTCATGTCACCCCCCTTCCCAAAAAGCTTCGGCTTTTCATTTTTTGATTAATAGAGCTCGCTTAATTTGTTCAGATAATAATTCACTTATTACAGAATTAAATTACATTAGATCTGTGGCTATTGATCGAGGTTTTAGTTTGTCTTATATCAATAATTTAATTTCTCATAGTCTTAATAAATATGTTAATAATCTTGATTCTCCTGTTACTACGGTTTCCATTTCCAATCTTATCATTTTACCATTTTATAATAGCATTAGCTTTAAGATGGCTAATATCTTAAGACATTATGATTTTAATGTGGTTTTTAAACCGGTTAATAAATTATCTTTTTCGCAACTTAAGGACCAAATTCCTCCACATAATTATTGGGGCATTTACAACATTCAATGCCAATGTGGTTTGTCCTACATTGGACAAACTAAGCGAAAACTCCGTTACAGAATCAATGAACACAGAAACTATGTAAAGAAAAAAGAATTACAGAAATCCTCTATCGCCTCTCATTGCTGGGGGGAGGGACATAATTTTAATTTTGACTCAGCTACCATTATCAAGAAATGTATTACTCCTCTGGATTTAGACTTTTATGAGGCTATTCATATCCATAAATTTAAAGACTCCTTGGTTAATGATTTATCTAGTACACCATACATCTCAACTTTCTGGATGGATTTGTTGTGTCACGACTCTTCACTTCCGCATTAATTTCATTGGCTGTTAGAACTTGATGGTCTTTTGGTATTATGTTTTGACATTTGGGTTTTTTTTTTTTTTTTTTTTTTTTTTTTTTTTTTTTTTTTTTTTCACCGTACATGCAGTTGGGGGGATATTGTTTTTAGAGCTTTTAAAGTTTTTACACTGAGGATGTGAGTCCTTGTACTCACGAAACGTATACGTATGGTCAAATATGTTGTTTTATTGTGTGTTTAAACGTTGTTTTAAATAATTTGATATATATAGCCCAACAGGAGGCGCTGCCATGCAAAAAAGTTTACGATTCCTGCTATAGCTCTACTAAAAAACGCATAATAACTGTGCTAATGCACAGGTTTTCACGAAACTTCAGATTCAGTTAGAAGTTGACATAAATTGTTACTGATTAGATTTTGGTGTAAATTATCTAACCGGTGACGCTCCTATGCTGCATTTTTATGGAAGTATTAAAGTGTATGAGATAGAAGAAAGTTTTGGGATTGCCACATCCGACTAGTTTCATCATTCCTTTCTAAAGTGTTAGTGGGTCTTACTGGTGTTTCTGTTTTTGTTTTCATACGTTAATGTTTTCAAAAAATTCTACTCGTTTCTCCTTACGGGTGGGTACTGGTATAGTCTAGTTTTTTCGTCTACTTTTAGAGAATGAACAACACCATTTTTCTGTTTTTGGAGTAAATTGCTGTTTCCCCTTACAAAGGGTTACAACTGAAATCGTGCACACCTTACTTGGATTACATTCTATCTCTAAGAGACCGGAAAGAAATCTTTTTTCTGTTCTCGTGTCTCGTACTGGTTTGTAGGACATCAGCCTTTTTCAGACTGATGGCGACAGATTTTTGAAACTCGTTATATTATGCTTTTTTTTAATGTGTAATTAAAAGAAGCGTCTATCTTTCGTATTATGAGAAAAAACTTTAGAAGCCCTTATTCTTTATCAGATTTAAAAAAAAAAATATTTCGAAAAAGAAATTCAGTTAAAAACAAACTATAAAATAGCTTGAGCATTAGAGGTTTAAGACAATGCAAATAACTTACCCATTTAGGTTTTACTGGCAATTTCAAGGATTCAACTTTTGTTTTTTACATTTTTCATTATGAATTCGACTGAACATTGACTGTTTTCTCATTTACTTCCCCTGACTATATCAATTACCAGAACATAGAAAACTGGAAAGAAAGGTCACTCAATTGGGTAATATGCAGGTATTTTTCTTTAATTAAACTGAAAGCTGTTATCGTATTCGAAATATTCTAACCTATGATTTTAAGAATATTTTCAAGGTTATAATATTTTACAGAAAAATATTAAAATATCCAATTTTGGCTATTTACGTCAGGCTCGGATAAAAATCCGTGTACATATGAAACAAATAAATAAATACCTACTCGCTGGGTGTTTACAATTCCCACATCACTAGTTTTACGCTGGAAGTTGATTTTTTTTATATTTTACTGTACGAAGAAATTTTCGGCGATTAATTCGAATTTAAACTCATTTCATAATGCAAACAAAGTTTTAATTTATGAATTAAGAAAAAATTTGCAATGAGCAAGTCTGTTGAAATTCCAGGGGTTGTGCTCAAATGGAGCACGTATAGTACCTCCTTTTTTAGCTATAACTTATTTTCGTCGCTCAAACGACATGTGAGCCCAAAAGATTTAATGATACCAAAGAAATTCTTTTAGTGTGTCTTATTTACCAACGCAAACAACATCTAAAATTTTATCGATATTAAATAAATTTAACATATATTAATATATAACTTAAATATAAGCCCCATTGCAGTCATGTTATTCGAATTTTCAAAGGGCCACTATTTTTGAACGAATTATCAAATTTTCATGATTAACAAACTCATCCAAGATATTTTACTTTATATATATATAATTATATATATATATAATAAACCTACTCTTCTCACTGAGCTGGAAGGACGTGTACAATGTTACATTATGAAAATGCACCGCAAACGATTATTCTCAATAGCCATATTATAATGGAATTATTTTGTGTGTCTCTGTAAATAAACTATGATAGCTATTTATTTGAATAACGAACTCATCCAATATATTTGCAAGATGAATATACTGTCCCCATTTGTTTAAAATCGTTTTAGTATTTCGGGCGTTATCGTGATAACGTTTTGAATTATACAATATGTATACACCATATGGACAAAGCTATTGCAATAGGTCAATTTCAAAAGAAAAAAAACTTAATAGAATTTTGTTGTCGCTTCAAAATATATGCTTTCGTTTGATCAGCCGAATGTTTGAGTAAATTAAATAAATACTGATTTTAACTGAATTACGTTTGCAAGCTATATCTGTATTTTTTCTAAAACATTTGTTGTAATTTACATATTCTATATTGTAAAATTTAGAAATAAATTTTAATTAAATATTTTCTCGATACCTATAAATTTAATTTACAAATAAATGTACTCTTATTTTTTAAAATTATTTTTTATTAATTTATTATTTTTCCAATATATGATGAAACATAATTATCAAACTTTATAAACAATAATTACATATTTATTAAAAAATAATCACCATTTACAAGAAAATGTATCATTACGTGACATAAAATGACAAATTTCAAATAAATAAATAAAAACGCATGTAGTGAGATGAGAAATGCAGCTGATTATTTAGTAGTCAACAGATATACATGTTGACTTTTCTTTGCTGCTCTGTAACAGATAAAGTAAATTTTGAGATCATTTATCTTTGTAATCAAAGGTAAAATCCAATATCCCTCTGATACTGTTGCGTTTTAAAATCTTCATAGTAAGACTTTCTTTTGTAAAACAATAAATATATATATATATATATATATATATGTATGTATGTATATATGTATGTATGTATATATATATATATATATATATATATATATATATATATATATATATATATATATATATATATATATGAATTCTTCTAATATAAATCTAAGTACTTTAAAACATCTTCACACTTTTAAAAGTAATTTATTGGCTCGTTAAACACCCTTCGGCGGGAATCAATTTTTAATATTAAAACAAATTGTTCTACGATAACCAGATTTCATGTAAAATCATATAAAGCAAAGATAAAGTAATAAAAATTACTTCAGAATGGATAAATTCAATATACTTGAGGGGAAGAAAGATCATACAAATTTTGATGGCAGTCGACACCCTTTGCTTGGCAAAGAATAGAGAAAATATTCTTCGACTATTTTTCTTAAAGCGTATTTGGGTCATTCTCTCAAAAGTGTACTTTTTCAATACTAATTTTTCCTGTAAAAAAATTTTGTTTTTCAAGACAAATGTTATCATTTTTAGAAACTTATCACTTACTGCAAGTAAAAATCAACAATGGTCTAGCTACTTCATATATATATATATATATATATATATATATATATATTTTTTTTTTTTTTTTTTTTTTTTCAGTAACAGTATTTTTTATTAACATCATTCACGGAGGTGAACTTTATGCTACAGTTATGTTTGTGTAGGGAGACAAAGCATAGAAAACTAATTATTCTATTAAATAACTAGGGAGCAATTCTGTGTAAGAATGCATAATTAATTTATTAGGAATGAATGTAAAAATACACAGAAAATTCATCTCCCATCTGGAGCTTCTTTTCATCACCCATCTTTTATATGTTATTCAAATCTTCTCTTTTAAAGTTTTGAAACTATCTTTTTTGATTTACAGTCTTTGTAATTTTTTTTAAAGCTTTTTCTCTGAAATACACATTTTCAAAATTGAGAGATTCGTGGAGGTGAATATCACGGAGGTGAGGAATTTATTTTTTTTTGAGAAAAATTATTTTTGTTCTGTAAATCAACATCTGTTGATATAATTACATAAACAATATATAAGAATGTATCTTAGTGTTGATTTAGTCACCTTGAATTACAGTTCACGGATGTGAGAATCTCAATAACCCTGGTTGTTGTTTTTTTATAACAAAATGTAACACCAGAACATAAAAAAAAATTCTGATTTATAATTTAACAACAGCAAACATACTGGCTAACTTTAGCATCATAGGAAATAAAATCTGATGATAATTTTACCATCGATTAACGTGAAAATGCAACTTAATGTTTGGTCCATGGAGGTGAGAATTTATTTTGTGATACGCATTTCTGTACTCAGAAAACAAACAAAAATACAAAGAAAGTAATTAACTATGTTAAGGGGACGAGGGACCTTAAAAAACCTTAAAAATCAATTCTTTATTTTTTGAAATTTTGACTTTAAATATTATTCAGGGGTACATTATATGCATTATGATAAGCATTTATCAAAAAAAAAAATTGTTTTTAAATTATTTTTGAGAAAAAAATGGAGTTTTACGCGTCGTCTTAGAAATCTTCGAAATGCCCCATGCGCATTCCAAATCAATGAAAATGCCCAATATTTTTTATAAAAGTTTGGTTTATATATATAAATAAAACTGTGCATCGAATTTTATATATTTGAATATAAAGGAAAAAAAATTAAAAATTTCAAAATTTTCTCGAAAAAATTTCAAAAATTTTGATTTTTTTTTTTTTTTTTTTTTTTTTTTTACACCTTCATATTTAAATATATAAAATTCGATGCACAGAATTATTTATATATATAATCCAAACTTTTATAAAAAATATTGGGGATTTTCATTGATATGGAATGCGCAGGGGGCATTTTGAAGATTTCTACGGTGACACGTAAAATGCCATTTTTTTCTCAAAAATAAACTTTTTAAAAATTTTTTTTGTGATAAATGCATGCCACAATGCATATAATGTACCCTTGAGTAATATTTAAATTAAAATTTACAAAAAAAGAAAAAAAAATTAAAAAAATTTGAAATTTTGAAATTTTTTCGAAATTTTTCAATTTTTTTTTTTTACCTATATATTCAAATATATAAAATTCGATGCACAGTTTTAATTATATATATAAACCAAACGTTTATAAAAAATATTGGTGATTTTTATTGATATGGAATGTGCAGGGGGCATTTCGAAGATTTCTACGACGACACGTAAAATGCCATTTTTTTTCTCAAAAATAATTTTTTTTAATTTTTTTTGTGATAAATGCATGCCGTAATGCATATAATGTACCCTTTAGTAATATTTAAAGTTAAATTTGCAAAAAAATGAAAAAAAAAATGAAAAAAAATGAAAAATTCTGAAATTTTGAAATTTTTTCGAAAAATTTCAAAATTTTTCAAAAAAAATTTTTTTTTAACCTTTATATTCAAATATATAAAATTCGATGCACAGATTTTTTTATATATATAAACCAAACTTTTATAAAAAATATTGGGGATTGTCATTGATATGGAACGCGCATGGGGCATTTCGAAGATTTCTAAAACAACGCGTAAAATTCCACTTTTTTCTCAAAAATGACTTAATTTTTTTTTTTTGTAATAAATGCCTGCCATAGTGCATATAATGTACCTTTGAGTAATATTTAAGGTGAAATTTACAAAAAATAAGAAATTTATTTTTAAGGTCCCTCGTCCCCTTAAATCACTCTGCTCTTCAGACGGTAGTAGCTATAATAATAATTATTTAACTATTTTTTTTTTCAGTTAAATAAGTAATCAAACATTTTCCTTAGTAACACCGGGTGTGTGACATGACACGAAGGTGAGATCTCCTTTCACTTTCAATAGAAAACATAAATTAGTTAAAAAATATTCATGTCAAGTACTGTAAAAGGCTTTGTGACTGGAATGGTACACTTTTGGAAGAATGGCCCATTTAGACACGATTGGAATATTCTGGTGAAATTACGTAAAGGACTAATTATTAAAAATATCTGAAACATGCTTTTTTCTGCATCCATTTCCCTTTGAATCTATCGGAATTGCTATATTTAAATCCCCTTTTCTCACAGTATATATTATCACAGTATATAAGTCCGGGTTTTCTTTACATTTTACTATCCTTAAAACGCTTAAACTTCAAAAGATATGGAAGAAATTGACATGTATATATTTTGTAAATACAGAGGTATTCTAAATTCATGGTACAAACTTTAAGGGTTGGTACAGGACCTTGTGACAATCATTTATTGTATAGGAATGTATGGACGCAAGTGACGCGTTGAGTACAAACACCAGGGGCCCAATATGGCCCTTTTTTTAATTTTAAAATTTCTCATTCATACCAGAAAAATTCCTGTACTATTATTTTCTTTATTTAATAAACACATTTCATGATTACATAAAGAAAAAAAAATTCTTTGAAAATTTCCGGTATGAAATCGAAATTTTTGAAAAATAAATAAATAAATAAATAAAACGCAAAATTGGCAAATCTGACAAACACAGGAAATGCATGAAAAGACATAGAAATAGAGTTTCTTTTTTAATTCAATAACTTCGATTTTCGGAAATTTTCAAAGAAGAATTATTTTTTTATGTAATCATGAAATGTCTGTCTTAAGACTGTTCTCAAATCCAAAAGGGCAACTTTATAACATAAGTTTTAATTCATTTTGTTCGGAAATGCATGAAACTAGCAGGTGTTGTTGCCCAGAAACTATGTAATCGAGCTGTTTTTTCCGTTTTTTTTTTTTTTTTTTTTTTTTTTTGCAAACGCAATAGATCATTCAGAAAATAGTGTCAAAGTGGGCGTTTTAAACCGAATTTCCGCGCGAAAGAAGAATAACCACTCAAGAAAGGGAGAAATAAGTGTTTGTCACGTGATCAAAATCACTTATAACTCAATGAGTAATTTACTGATCAAAAAATGGAAAACACAGTTCTATTCCAAATAGCTTCCATGGCCAGGTCCTTCCAATTTTATATCTTCCCGTTAAAAAACGAATTTGTAAAAGTGTCAAAACGTTTCGCGTTTATTTAACAGAGCAATTCCGGGACACAAAAATCTCTAAATTTTCCAAAAAACTTTTATTGCATTAAAACTTTTTCTGTGTTTTTCTTCTTAAAATGACGTTTAAATCATGTTTCTATCGTAACTAGAATAGAAAATATTAAATTTTTCGTTTCGGTTTGTTTTCAAAATCTAGCTTTCAAGCAATGGTTGTCATGAAAACGATTTCTTGTGAAAATGCGTTTTTCTTCATTATGGCTTTTTTCTCTATTTCTCGTATTTAAATCGTTATTAGTCAAGAACCGTTGAAGATAAAAGGTTCAAACTTGGAACATGCCTTTTTCAATTATTTTACTTTAATTTTGAATCAGCAAATTAGAAAAAAATTTTTACTTTTGAAAATATGATTTTTTTTAATATAAAAGTTACACCATTTTTTTTTAAATTTTTACTTTAAATATTTTATTTTATTTTATTAATATTTTTTATAATGCTGAATCTAAATTAAAACTTATATATTTCTGTTTATTGTAATGAAAAAAAAATTGAAATTCTACAAATAATATTTCGAGTTATCACGACTTTAAATGAATTTTTTCACTTTTTTAATGAATTTTAAATAAAAAAATTTTTTTTGAAAAATATATGAGAAGTTTTATCATGTGATTTTGTTTACAGAAAGCATGGTTAACCATCACAGAAAAATTCAAAATTTTAACTCAATAAACAAAAATTATTTTAAATTGTGTCCCGGACCCCTTAAATAAAGAATATAATAGTATAGAAATTTTCTGGTAAGAATGAGAAATTTTGAAATAAATGAAAAGGGCCAAATTGGCCCCCTTGTGTTTGTACCTCAACGCGTCACTTGCGCCCATACATTCCAATACAATAAATGACTGTTACAGTGTCCTGTACCAACACTTAAAGTTTGCATCATGAATTCAGAATCACCCTGTATAATAATCGAAAAGGTACAATGTGTTTCTTTAAAATCTCTTCTTGATGTTAAGAATGTTTCCTAATGTTTGTTGATACAGGAACATACAAAACAACCACAAACGAAACAATGCAATAATCTTTTTCGAGTTACCACTATTCCGAAAAGCATTCTTTATCTTTAGAAATCCGAGGAAACTAATATACTGTTCTCTTTCGAAAGCCGCTCCCAGAACTCTGGGACGATTCTACTATCCAAAGGGGTGTTACGCTAATATAGGCATTTTCCGAAGCTCACTTCGGCGTTCTCGTCTAGATTGTCACTAAGATTAAGATTGGTGCTTACTAGTTTCTTATTTTTTACTTCCGATCAAAGTTTAAAATTCTATTAATATCTCGTTTTAATTCAAATTAAAACTTCTATATTTAGTCTTCAAATGCCTAGTTCGAGTCGAAATAAATATTTCAGGAGTGATAGTAAGAAAATTATATATAATGTCATTCAATTTTGTGATCAAGAAGCAGGAAAGGGAGAAATAATTGTTCCGATAGCTCATTCTATATAACGAGGCAGTCAAATTGCCGGGATTTCAAGTAGTACTATTAAAAAGATTCGCCGAGAAGCTGGAGATGAGCGCAATCTTGTTTTTTGTTTATCTAAAATAAAAAGTTAAAAAATGTCCTTGTAAAAACAGGTATAGATGAATTTTAGCAGATGTGGAGGATAACATTTAACATATTTTAACAAGTAAGCTTTTTTAATATAATTTGCAAAAAAATAAAATAAAATAAAATAAAATAAAATAAAATAAAATAATAATAATAATAATCTTGTTTCGCCAAAAGCAAAAATGTTGTACAACTTTGTAAATTTTTTAAGCGTTTTCGTTTTTTATAAATATTAACTAAAAAAAAAACTTTCTTACATAAATCGGTATTATTTCTCCAAAAGCGCATACTTAAAAAATGCAGCTAAACAAACTCGCCTTACCCCTATTTTGATAAAAATCAAAGCAGACCAGACGCATGCGCCGTAGCGAGGAGGTTTTTTCTATCCGAAAACAAGCAATATTTTCGAGATTTAAAAACAAATTCAGAAAAGCAATTTTTTTTCTTTTTTTAAAAAAAAAGGCCATCATTTTCGGACATGTCCCGACTAGTTTTTACAGTGTATCATTGAGTTTTTCAACCAGAAGTATAAGTTTTACGTATGCTATCAATTCTCGAGTAGACATTCCCATGTTCAACAAACATTTTTTTTCAGTGAAAATGAGAAACTAATAGTATTGGCTTTAATATTAAACTTAATGTTACTCTTTATGTACTCTTGAATGCATAAATTCAGTTACGCAGCTGAAAATAGGGGAGGTAGGGGAAATATGATACACTTTTTTAAAACTGATTTTTACAACCCTTAGAAAGCTATTTTTAAATAATTTTTTCGTGTTTTCTTATAAAGTACCTTTTATTCATTTATTAAAAATATTGTGAATTTAAAAAATAGTCATTCAAAAAATTTATCCCAATTATTTTGAATGGCTACTACTGTATCAAATCTCCCCATTACTGCGGAGGTTTGATACACTAGCAAGGGAGGTTTGATACATTGTTATGTAAATTGAGAAAAAAAAATGCAGACAATTCGATTTATGCGTCATACAATTTTTTATGATCAATCTTGAAATATTTAAGTAAAAGTTGAAACGGAATGACATTGACATTTTTTTTTTTTTCAGAAATGTATTTTACAAAAATATTTAAACTATTGCTATTATTTAAACAATCCTATTAACACACTTTTTAGAAAATAAATAATGAAAAAAACCTCTAGAGATCTAACTGCAAGGAAAAATGAAGTGAACATTGCTGATTTGCAAACAATTTAACATAAATTTAGCACATTTAAGATTCCTTTAACCCTTTCAGGGGCAAAGCATTTTTAATGCTAAAGTGTTGAATAAATGAATGGCACCGGAATTTACCAACAAATTTAATTAGAAATAAGAAAAGGGATATATTTCACTTTCACACTAAATGGAAAATATTTTACCAAAATGCTGGTGCCAATGTGGCGTTTGGGAATTAAAATTAAGTGGATTCATAAACATACCACCACCCCTGAAATGGTTAAAAGAAAAACTAATATAAGTAAAATCGGGTAGATTTAACGTTTTTTCAATTTGCCCTTCGTAAATTATAGAAACATTTTCCATTTCAGGCCATTTAAACTTTTTCCCTTCTACATGACAAGCAAAGCTAACTAACCATCTATCATCGCACTGCTTTTCATTGTAATCTACATAATGACTATGAATAGTCTCCTTGTTCTTCCTTACCAATTTCAGTAGCTCTTGCTGTAAAACAGTAATGAATAGTACAGTCCTATATTAGTTTACAACTTAAAAAATCTATTAAATTTCAAATATACAAGCATATCATTTCTCCCCAGTACTAATGTATCATTTCTCCTTATTATGCCTTATTGGATTTTCAGTCACTTTGTACAAATGCAGTTGCAAAATGGTAATCTACTTTCTATTAAAACCTAATCCTAACAATGTGCTTTATAAAAAAAAAAATAAAAAAAATACAAGATATTATCTTCACAATAATAAGAGTTATGAAAGAAAATCAGTCAATGAAAAAAATTACATTGACATTCCAAAAACCTTCAAAATTAAAAGAAAAGAAAAGTTGTCAGTTCTTCACTGATTAGTCCAAGTACTGATGGCTTCAGCAAATAAAAGAAGCCTTCACATGTGTTAGAATGTCTGTTAATGCCATTTGTTGAGAAAAATTGTCAATGTATCAACCCTCCCTATGTATCAACCTCCCGTACCTCCCCTACTTAAAAGAGAATTGATACCATCCTAAAAACTGATGCACCTGTTTTAAAAACTGACGAGTCGGAACTCGTCGAAATTTGACGAACTAAAATGTTTAGAAAAGAATTGTTAGATCGAATTTATATTAAACTTATAAAAATAATTACAATAAAAAATTCATCTTACATCGAATGTCTAACTCTTAAAACTAATAATATTTTAAACCAAAAGTTACCAAAATACTATTTCTACAAACTTCAACTGTTTAAATTATTGAAAAATTGTATTAGAACACGTAATCAGGATGAGTAAATATGATGAAGTTATCGATTGGGGCTCTTATGTTTGGTATTACGAAATGAAAAATCAGCAAAAAGAATTTCGCTTTGTAACATTTAAATAGATAGAAAATTCCCCCCCCCCCATAACACTTACGTCACTTTCACATTCTCAAACTTTATATACGCACCAAAGTCATACGTTTGTCCGATACAACTTTTCATGTGAACATTTTCAGTCTTGACATGAGGATCTAATCTCAGTACCCGCGAATAAAAAAATCAGATATTTGACTTTTAGACGAATTTGTGGTCAAATATTTAGTTTTATCAAAGAAAATGATCGTTTTGTTTTAACTATGACATCATTTTCACTCACTGAATGATTTCGCCTAGCGTCTCAAACTTAATATCAGCATAATGAAAAAGTGTTAAAATATGAAAAGTTTATCAGTGAGAATGCGTATTTTTTTATAAGCTGATGTCATTTTCTGTTCAAAAAATTTCAAAAAGTTACTTTTATTTGTAATGAGAAAATGTCATATAAGAATATAAACAAAAAACAAAAACAAAATAAAATAAACCTCATTATTTCTTATTTCTCTGCAACAATGGAATTAATCCAATTGCCACCATTTTGAAGAAATATCATAAAACGCTTTTAAAATTAAAAATAAAATATAAAAATGGAAAGAAAGAAAGAAAGAAAATAGCTAGAACGGTCACGTCTACAAATGAACAGCTTTCATTAAAAAAAATAAGTTTCATGCATGATTGCATTGTATTTTAGTAGAATAATAATAATAATAATAATAAAACATTTATCTTTTTTGCAGTGAGTACTGCAATTCAATATAATGTAATTAATTTAATTAGTGTTCGGTTTTGCAATAGAGCGCTATACTTTTTGTTTGTTGTTGATTTAATGTAGGGGAGATGGGGGATGAATAGGACATTTTCAAACAAATATTTTTTATTTTTTTATTTAAGTTATTATCAATATTATATATCACATTTCATACATTAGGTATTTGACAACATAGTATATAAACAATACTTATTTTAGATTATGATTTATTCAGAAAAATATTATGAAATCAAAAAATGTTCCTCCCTGTCCCAATCATCCCCACAGCAGGGATGAATTGGACACTAATAGGGATGGGTGGGACACAAAGATTTTCCTCCCTGTATTCAATTTTACCAAATTAAAATTTATAAATATAACCTTATATATAATTATATTTGTAATATATCATTTTACAGCACGAATCGATATGTTTTTTTTTCAATAACTTCTGTTATTGCAGTTTTAACTTTTAGGGCAGACTTCGGCTATCAATCTGTTCTTTTTTCCCACTTATGAGGCATTTTAGATTTGAAATGAAAGTGCAAAATGTCTTTTAAATATGGCATAGCTAATAATTTTCAATCATAACTTATTAATTAATATTAATTAAATGTATCATGCAGAACGGAAATTATTGGGTCGATCGGAAAGTCGTGTCGTGTTCGGAAAATCAATTCGTACCGGAAAATTCTGCCCGGTAATTATTAGACATCAGATAGCGGAATCAATGTCTAATAATTAAATGATAGAATTTTCCGATACGAATTGATTTTCCCAACACGACACGACTTTCCGATAGGCCCAATATGTTAGGGGTGGGGATTTATTTGTGCAACATTTCAAAATTCAAAATAATTTCCCACATTTGATCAATGAACATAAATTTATATAAAACATATACTATTTTTAACAATTTTATCTATTTTGATTAAGTTTTAGTACCAATTTTTTGATAATCCACTAATAATTATTACAATACAATAAATAACACTCAGAAATTTTAAACAATAACAGCTCATATAATACTATTTAATACTATTAATTAACGTAAATTATTAATTTATCAACCTATATAATACTATTTAGTTAATAAATAAAATTTTCAACATTTCTAGGGAGAAGGAGAATGTCCCATTCATCCCCATTTGAAATGTCCCAATCATCCCTATGGTGCATATATTCCCTTCTCAGCCATTTTGCCTCAAAAATTATCTTGTCGCTATTCATTAATTTTAATCATCAATATTGAACCTTAAAATAAATAACTACACATAGCTTAATTTTTTATATTGTATAAGATATTTCACATTTTCAAATGTAAAAAGAACTTACTTTTAAGCAGAGATTTCAGAAAATGCAACTTTGAAGGAAAATGAAAACATCAATGTGGTCCTACTTTTAGTTCTGAAGCACAGTGTGGTAGAGCCTTATATAGGGGCAGGAAGCAAATAAATGTTTATTGGCTGAAATATTGAGAATGCCCCATCCATACCTTGTTCCATTCATGCCCTAGCTCCCCTACATATGCAGAAGTTCGTACTTTTCACTCAATTTTAACATAGATAAATACTTTTTTTTTAAATAAACTAATGTGTTTCTAGCAAAATCATTTCTTAAAGTAATGTACGATGAGCTTGTGAATACATGAAAAAAAAGTCCTTCCGGCCAGTGCCGGGAAGAAGAGGTAGCTTTCAAATTCCTTATTTTAAAAAAGCCAACTTATATTATTCAAACACACGAAGTTCAATTTAGTGGAAACCGAATATAGGAGATTCAATACTAATTTTTATCAATACTAAATCATTATGAATGAGAATTTCGCCAAATTAGTCAGCTTTATCCAAGCTGCTTTTATTTAAAGTAACTTATATTTGGCTGAGATGCTGATGTATACTATCCACATGCCTTTTTACATGGAAATAGGCGAATACGTGTGTTATCGTGTGACAAATACAAGATCGTTTCAAAATGTTAGCCATACTAGAAATTCAAAGTGCTATAATTCAACCATTTTTTAAGATATAAACAAAAGAACAAATTTTCAAAAACAAAATCTGCTCCGGAATCTTTGTATCAAGGCCAAACACATAAAAAAAAAAATCTTTTTCATTTTCCAATTTTTTAATACCTCATTTTAAATTTTAAATTTAATTTTTTTTAAATGACAACCCTTTTTGAAACAAGATGGCGAATGAAGCTGGCCAATGAACTCGGTCGAGACATTGGTATGTACTATGTACAGATCAAGTAACATCCAAATCGGTTCATAAATACGCTTGTTATCGCGTGACAAAAATCAGGTCGTTTTAAAATGCCAGCCACAATAGAAATTCAAAATGCTATAACTCAGCCATTTTCTTAGATATAGACGAAACAAGAACTGTTCCGGAATCTTTGTATTAAAGTCAAACACATACGAAAAAAATCTTTTCCATTTTCCAATTTTTTGGTATCTCATTTTAAATTTTAATTTTTTTAAATTTTTTTAAATGGCCGCCATTTTGAAACAAGATGGCGGATGAAGTTGGCCAACGAACTCGGTCGAGATATTTGTATGTACTATGTACACTCCAAGGTACATCCAAATCGGTTCATATATACGCCTGTTATCGCGTGACAAAATTCAGGACGTTTCAAAATGTCAGCCACGCTAGAAATTCAAAATGCTATAACTCAGCCATTTTTTAAGATATAGACGAAACAAAAACTGCTCCTGAATTTTTGTATAAAGATCAAATACATAAGAAAAAAATATTTTTACATTTTCAATTCTTTGGTACCACATTTCAAATTTAAAATTTTTTTAAAAAATTTAAATGGCCGCCATTTTGAAACAAAATGGCGGATGAAGCTGGCCAACGAACTCGGTCGAGACATTAGTATGTACTATGTACATACCGAATTACATCCAAATCTGTTCATAAATTCGAGAGTTACAGTATGACAAAGGTCAGATATATATATGGATATATATATATATCAACTTTTGAACGGAGGGTGGTTTTTTGAAATCGCTTTCCTCCGAACGGCTGCAATAGGTAGCTTTTAGGTAGCTTTCATTACAAAAAGCTACCTATTGCAGCCGTTCGGAGGAAAGCGATTTCAAAAAATTTTGGTATATTTTCATCGATCATGACCCCCAGACCCCGAAACCACCCTCCTTTCAAAATTGATATATATATATATATATATCTGACCTATGTCACACTGTAACTCTCGTAATTATGAACCGATTTCGATGTAATTCGGTGTGTACATAGTACATACCAATGTCTCGACCGAGTTCGTTGGCCAGCTTCATCCGTCGTTTTGTTTCAAAATGGCGACCATTTAAAAAATTTTTAAAAATTTAAAATTTGAAATGTGGTACCAAAAAATGAAAAATGGAAAAATATTATTTTGTTATGTATTTGATCTTTATACAAAGATTCCGGAGCAGTTTTTGTTTCGTCTATATCTTAAAAAATGGCTGAGTTATAGCATTTTGAATTTCTAGCGTGGCTGACATTTTGAAACATCCTGAATTTTGTCACGCGATACAAGGCGTATTTATGAACCGATTTCGATATAATTCGGTGTGCACATAGTACATACCAATGTCTCGACCGAGTTCGTTGGCCAGCTTCATCCGACATTTTGTTTCAAAATGGCGGCCATTTAAATTTTTTTTTAATTTAAAATTTGAAATGTGGTACCAAAAAATTGGAAATGGAAAAATATTTTTTTCTTACGTATTTGACCTTTATACAAAGATTTCGGAGCAGTTTTTGTTTCGTCTGTATCTTAAAAACTGGCTGAGTTGCAGCATTTTGAATTTCTAGCGCGGCTGACATTTTGAAACGTCCTGAATTTTGTGACGCAATAAAAGGCGTATTTATGAACCGATTTGGATGTAACTTCGTTTATACATAGTACATACTAATGTCTCGACCGAGTTCGTTGGCCAGCTTCATCCGCCATCTTGTTTCAAAATGGCGGCCATTTAAAAAAATTAAAAAATATAAAAATTAAAATGAGATACCAAAAACTTGGAAAATGAAAAAGATTTTTTTTGTATGTATTTGACCTTAATACAAAGATTCCGGAACAGTTTTTGTTTCGTCTATATCTAAAAAAATGGCTGAGTAATAGCATTTTGAATTTCTATTGTGGCTGACATTTTAAAACGGCCTGATTTTTGTCACGCGATAACAGGCGTATTTATGAACCGATTTGGATGTAACTTGGTCTGTACATAGTACATACCAATGTCTCGACCGAGTTCGTTGGCCAGCTTCATTCGCCATCTTGTTTCAAAAGGGTTGCCATTTAAAAAAATTAATTTAAAATTTAAAATAAGGTATTAAAAAATTGGAAAATGGTAAAAAAAAATTTTATGTGTTTGGCCTTGATACAAAGATTCCGGAGCAGTTTTTGTTTCTGAAAATTTGTTCTTTTGTTTATATCTTAAAAAATAATTGAATTATAGCACTTTGAATTTCTAGTATGGTTAACATTTTGAAACGATCTTGTATTTGTCACGCGATAACACACATATTCGCCTATTTCGATGTAAGAAGGCATGTGGATAGTATACATCAATACCTTGACCAAGTTCGCTGGCCAGATTCATCAGCCATCTTGTTTCAAAATGGCGGCCATTAAATTAAGAAAAAAAGTATATTTAAAGTGAGGTGCAAAAAAATTAGAAATTGAAAAAGGTCTCTTTCTTAAGTATTTGACCTTGAAAAGGATTCAGGAGCATTTTTTGTTTGTTTTTACCTTAAAAAATGGCTCAGTTATAGCAGTTTCAATTTCTATTGTGGGTGACATTTTGAAAAATCTGATTTTTTGCATGCGACAGCACTCGTATATATCAACCGATTCCGATGTGAGTGAGCATGTGCACAGCAATTACTAAGGTCTCGACCAAGTTCACTGGTTAGCCTCATCCACCAAGTTGTCTGATAATGGCAGGCACTTTAAGAAATCGCCGAATTTGGCAGCCAAATATAAGTTACTTTAAAGAAAAGCAGCTTGGATAAAGCTGACTAATTTCGCGAAATTCTCATTCATTATATTGATAAAAATTAGTATTGAATCTCCTATATTCGGTTTCCACTAAATTGAGCTTCGTGTGTTTGAATGATATAAGTTGGCTTTTTTTTTTGTAATGAAAGCTACCTAAAAAAAAAAAAAAAGTGTAAAAATATAAAAAAATGATTTTTTTTTTTCATTTTTAAAATTCTATTAAAAATTAACCTCTTTGCTACTGAGAATTAAAGCAGTATTATTAATTATTACTGAATTATTTCTTCACCCATTTGACTTCAGAGCAAGATTTTTATTGTATTTGCATTAACTGGAATCTTAGACTTCAAAACATATCATTCTGATATCGAAATTATAATTATGTTTGAGTACCATTAATAAAACGGGACAAAACGGAGGTCCCCCATTAGGGGACCAAGGGAGCGAAGAAGTTTAAAAAATTATGCATATTTTTTTCAAAATCTCGCTTGAT
The DNA here is from genome assembly GCA_963932465.1 of Maratus speciosus. Taxonomy (NCBI): domain Eukaryota; kingdom Metazoa; phylum Arthropoda; class Arachnida; order Araneae; family Salticidae; genus Maratus; species Maratus speciosus. The sequence continues at coordinate 438,696,999 of OZ010788.1, forward strand.
ATTATATTTGCTTTGTCGTGAAAATTATTTTGTTTAGCAATTTCATCTTATAACATGTAACAAAGTTTAAAGATAAAGCAAAGATATGGAAATGTGGCATTTGCTAAAAGCATTGTTAGGGTGCGGCATATATTTTAATAGAAAAAAATATAATTGTATAAAAAGTCTCCGACAGTGCAATCATGTTTCAATCTTTAAAGTCTCCGACAGGGCATTGACGATGCATCTTCTGCAATTATGCAAATGAAGATAATTATAAAAGAATTTACTACCGTTGGATCCGTTATTCTATTTAGTTATAAATTTTGTTTGCAGGAGAAATACTTACCAAAGTAATATCGAATGTTCCCAAGGAATTTCGTAAACGGAGAAGCAGCAATGAATGCTTTTAAAAAATGTCCGACATTCTGTGTTCTTCCATTTTCTTAATCTGCATAAAAAGGTACTATAAATGTGTAAGATTTTTAATATATAATAATTAACTTAAAGAATAATAATTAAAAAAAAACCCTTTTTTTTTTTTTTTTTTTTTTTTTAAATTCTTAAAGAAGGGGAAAATAATTAGCTTCTAAAAATTGGTTATACTTTTTTTTTGTTTTTTTCATTATTAACCAAAAAAAGTTTTTTTCACTTATGTAATTGAGACAACATGTTTCGAAAAACCGTTTAAGAGCAAAGTAGTATAAATCAATCTTTATTTATTTTTCTGCCTTAAGTATTTAAGTCACTTTGTTCTAGACTAATTGCCTGTAAATAAAACAGATCATTAGTTCTGAGATAAAAAGAGCGAAAAAAAAACCTTAATGCTTATTATGTACCATTATCGATATTCATTGAATGCGTTAAACATATGTGTCGAAAGTTGCTTAAGGGCGTAGTTCCAGTTTTTAAGCAGTTAAGACGCTTTTTATTTTTTGTTAACAGCTTCTTTCAAACTAAATATTTGTTGCAATAAGAATATTAACATTTCTAACAAACTGCTTCTAAATACAAATTTTTCCAACATTTATTAATATGATAAAGGTATCATTTTAAAACATATGATAAAAAAAAATTCTGTATGTATATCGATTACATAAAAAGGGCTAATATTTAAAGCACAAGAATATACTTAAAGAAATAACATACAGTCTATATTGGCACATACTAATTTTTAAAGCAGTCAGGTGGCTGAAAGGTTTTTTCTTCCGTTTTCCTGAAATTTCAAGTAAAGTTAATATCATACGTTTATTATATTTAATATATAATCCTTATAAATTTATATATATATATATATATTATAAATACCTACACGTCCCAGCAAAGAAAGAAACAGTGGGCCATCAGCTGGGAAAAAGATGGCAGCCAGCAGTGCTATCAGCGGTAAAGTGCAAGGGTGCCATTACTTAAACCTGTTGAAAAGTGTCCAAGCCGAATGCAGCTGGCCCATCAGTGATGGCCAACAGCAGGCCAGCATTGGTAGTCCATCACATCATTTCAATCCGCCACTTTTCCTGCAGTGCTAGCACCTATCCCACTGCTATTCCTTTGCTGGCCCAGCACTTTCCCTTACAAAAATTTCTTATAGAATTCTATAAAAAACAAAATATTATATAATTATGGCTCTTTTTTCTATAAGCTAGTTTCACCAAGAGCTATAGAAGTGTCTATAATAGAAATGTCTATAGAAATATTTGAACTGCATGTGGTCATCCTCCCAAGTACTGACCGCACTCGACGTGGCTTGGTTTTTCGTGATCGGACATGAACAAGTGCTTTCAGCGTACGCTACGATTACTCGTAGTTTTCAAGCTCTCATTACACTATTTCCAGTTTTTTTTTTTTTTTTTTTTTTTTTTTTTTTTTTTTTTTTTTGTGATTTACGTCCCCAATCATTAAACTGGTATAGAAATTATTCTATTGTATAGAAATCCTATGTATTTTATATGCTTTTTTTTTATTATTATTGATTCTGAACTGCGTAAATTATGAAAACCGAAATCCTTTGTAACCTAGTAAAACCAGATTTAAGGAGAAAAAAAAGTGCGTTAAAATAAAGAATTTATTTTTTTATTCATTTACTTATTTATTTTGTTGGTGGCAGTGGTGCTATATTTTTTACAGTTTCAAAAAAATTAGCTTCACAGCTTAAATTGTGTTAAGATATTCATTGCCAGCACCTATCTTGCTGCTGGCCAGCAATTTCCTCTTTGCTGGGGTGGATATTAAATGCGTGAACGTTTTTCACATTGCTGACTAAGCGTAAACCAACAGAATGAAAAATGCCCAAGCCAAGAATCGAAGCCGGATCCCTGGAATAATGCTCCGATTCCCTACCACTGAGCTAGGAGGACGATACCCAGCTTGGAATCCCTCATTCATAACTTCGGGGGTAATTTCACTACTGAAAATTAATTTAAAAATTAATGAAACTTATACCTATTCCTGTTTTACAAATTTCCATATAAAATATATAAATATATACAGAAATAATTATAAAATAACTTCTAAAATCTAGTTATATATATATATATATATATATATATATATATATATATATATATATTAGTAAAGTTCTTACACGTGTAGTCAAAGCAATATTCTTTGGACGAACCGTCTAATATTAGCTCCTTATTTTATTTTTGAGCCTTACTTATTTAAGTATTATTTCTAGATTTATATCATGTAAAAAAAAAAAAAATAAATAAATAAATAAATGACTAAATAAATAAATAAAATAAAAAGTGTTCGTCAATTCTCAAATGAAAAAAAGAGGAAAAAATGTGCTTAATGCTTATTATGTCCCTTTATCGATATCCATTGACAGTGTTAAACATATGGGTTGAATATTTACTTAAAGATTTGGTTCATTTATTTTTTCAATATTAGGATGTTTTCACTGTACTTAATAACATTTTTAAAAATAAATCTTTGTATAAATGTCAATGTTAACATTAAAAGTATAATTTTTAACATATACAATATAGACCTTAATCACCAGACACTTTCAATTTTAGACATTTTGTTGAATACTTATATTTAAAGATATGCTTGTCGGATTTTTATGGAACTTCAGGATTATGAAGAATATGACTTCATATTTATCAACGGCGATTTAGTGAGAAGGAAAAATAGAGGGGCCAACAAATAATGAAAGAAAAATAATAATATTGGGATCAGTCTTAAGAATAATGATCTATCGCTACGGCTTACCAATATATGGATATTGTAGAATATGTGTATTCAATTGTGTAAGAATAGCACGTATATTCATGGAGATATATTGATTTTTTTCTATTTAAGTTCAAAAAATTCTGGCATGTTTTTTGTTTACATCATGAAGGGTTTTCTATCATATTTAACGCCAGTTTCAGAAAATTTGACGAAATGTAGTAGAAATAATATAGTGCAATTCGAATGTAAATATATTAAAAATTTCGTGAAATATGAGCAGTTGTATGAAATATTTTTATCTGCGCATGCGCGCACGATAACAAATATGTATTTTCCCTTGATTTAAAATTCAACTCTGTGGAGCAACTCATAAAAAAAAGCCTGGCAAATATCGTGAGAATTTAGAAAGATTTCGGCGATAGAGGGAGCTGATTTTTAGCTGCTCTCAAAAATCTGTTGGAGGATAAGGGATTTTTCACCAATTATCATTTTTTTATTAACTGGTTTCAGTAAAGGAGTTAGTATTGAACGAAAGTCGACGAGTAGATTTAAAAGAAATGCTTAGATTTTGATACATCTTTTTTTCTTGGAATAGTCCCCTTCTGTTGGTTTTCCAACAAGAACTACAGCATCAATAAAAAATTAAAAGAAAAAATAAAAACGTTAATTTATGGAAAACATCTTATCATTTAGCTGTTTTTAGAGAAAAACTAAAAATCAGATCTCTCTCTATCGTCGATATCTTTCTGAATTTTCATGATATTTGACCTGCCTTTTTTTATGAATTTCTTCGTGGCTCGTGGCTCCGATTAAATCATGAAAAAAAAAAAAAAAAATATCGTGCGCGCATGCGCAGATAAAAAAATATTTCACTCTACTGCTCATATTTCATAAAATGCTTAATATATTTACATTGCAATTACACAATATTAATTCTACTACATTTTGTCAAATTTTCCAAAACTGTTGTAAAATTTGATAGAAAACATTGCATGATAAACAAAAAATATACAAAATTTTTTAAAAAAGAAAGTCGATATATTTCCATGAACATACGTGCTATTCTTACACAAATGAATACACATATTGTAGAATATCCACATATTCGTAAGTTATAGCGATACATCATTATGTGCATTTTATTTTACAGGTGCTAAATATTATTTTTTTTTTATTCTTTGTTGGACCTTTTCTTTGTCATTTTAATCAAATCGCTATTAATACATATGAAGTTAAACATATTCTTCATAATCCTGGACTCTCAGAAAAATCCGTCAAGTGTATCTTTAAATATTCGACAAAATGTCTAAAATTGAAATTGTCCTGTGATTCATGACTATATTGTGTATATCGAATACTTGGAAAAATATTTAAAAAGCTGAATATTTTAAACACAAAAGTGTACCTGAAGAAATTCATGCACATATACTATATTGATATTTTCTAATATGTAAAATGATTAATCATTTTCCTTTTAATTTAAGATATTTTCCAGCAAAATATAATATGCATACAATATTCTCTTCATAACAATTATATAATTTCACGAATTTTCTCAAAAATTACTACTCTTTTTTTTTTTTTTTTTTTTTTTTTTTTTTTTAATCTCAGAAAATAAATAAATAAATAAAATAAAATATCTTCTAAAAACTTCCCATACTTCCTTTTTATTTATCAATAAAGATTTTCTTCACTAATGTAATCGAGTAGACGGGTTTTACAAGGGCTGTCTAATAACAGCTTACTATAAATCAATCATTGTTTTATTTTTCTATCTTAAGCATTTAAGTAACTTTGTTCTAGACTAATTGCATGTAAATAAAACTGATCATTAGTTCTCAGATAAAAAGAGAGGGGGGAAATGCTTAATGCTTATTATGTACCATTATCGATATTCATTGGCTGTGCTAAACATATGTATTAAACGTTGCTTAAGGATGTAGTTTAAGTTTTTCAGTAGTTAGAACACTTTTTATATTTTTAGTTAACCGCTTTTTTAAAAGTAAATATCTATTGTAATATCAATGCGAACATTTATAACAAACATCTATTATATATATGTATATATATATATATGAATTCTCTAAATTGAGTATTGCCATTCTGTTCTGTTAGTTTGTTATTAAATAATGTTTTCTAAGTTAATTTTAATACTTGCCATCTTTAATAAAAGATATGGTCAAATTTTATAGGAAGAACTTGTATACCGTATTTTGATTTTCAAAGGTATTATATATAGATATATATTTATATTTATATATTTATATATAACCATTAAATAAACCTTACCCGCCACCAACAAAAACTTTGAAATTATGAATAAAATGACATTAACGAATACAGTTCCAGCATTAAAAAAACATTACAAATTACCAACAAAAATTGTGAAATTAATAAATAGAAATTTATTCAGTGACAATTAAACTGTTCCCCTTAACATATTCAAAAAAGATTTTAGAAACATAAAGAGTAGAAAATGAATAATGGATATTTGTAGAACCTACACAGATTCATGAGGTCCCAAATGCCTAGAGTTCCACAAATTAAGTGTGTGGTTTCATCTTCATATTAGCCATAAAAAAGCTAAAGAATGTGAATTCGGGGCTACCACACACATAAAACCGAGAAATAAACCATTAAACACCAATTAAATTCAAAATGAAACAAGATAAAAAAGGATAGAGGAAAAAAACAAATTAACAAATTAAAGTCCATACTGTCATAACATTAGGTACAACAAATATAAATATTACGGTTTTTGATGGTGGTAGGTTATGTTTAATTAATGGTTATATATATATATATATATTGATAAATTATTTTTCACTAGATTCAAATCTCGGTAAAAAAAATAACAAAATCTACAACTAATAAAATATGAAAGAAAAACGAAGCCATGAAAAAAACCAGAAATAACAATTAGGAGACAGGCTGCATGGCTAACGACATACACTGCGGGGTTTGACTAATTTTTTGTGCACTACGTCCTTCTTCACCTGTCGAGGCCAGATTAATTAAAACACCAAACAAACTTAAGTCCAATTAATCGAGTCTATGAAAGACCACACAGCAAAACTATTTGCATCTAATATCTATCGATATATCATTTGTATCGGATAATTTGATTATTTTATTTCTATAGCTTTTTTTCATGATAAAGTTATGGTTTAAATCGTTTAAAATAATAATAATATGTACATATTTACATTTATCCGTATGATAAAGTCATATTCTAACCGATATAGTAGTAACATCTATATATATGCCGAATGCATAAAAGTAAATTTTAAAAATCAAATATTTGAAACATATAATCTGTAAAGAGAAAAAAATATTTATTTATACCATGAAGAAAATTAGAAAAATATTTATTATGTAAAAACTTGACAAAAGAAATCATGAAATGTAAATTCGCAGATCATTATCCATTTAATTATGATGCATAACAGTAAAAACTGAAGATGTATTTAAAGTAAAAATTGTTTTTTGAAACATTTTTTTATGTCATACGCCACAGTATCGAGTAATATCCCAAGTTATTAACTTGGTGGCTTTAAAGTTCAAAAATTCGAAACACATTCATAACAAAGTTGTGTTTATTTTGCTTAAAATGTTGGATTTTTTTAAAAAACTGGAGTTGCGTCGAAGGAAAGTTTCTTTTAATATTTTAGTCATCAAATAACAGAGAAAGATAATATACTATAATACGTTTAATTAGGTTATTGATACGGAAATTTCTGTGTGATTTAAAATACTTTATTTAGGATGTATAAGCTAATAACCTGTTTTTAGAGGCTGTTTATTTGCATAAAAGTTTTAACTTTCATAAATCGATATTCAATAAAGCCTTTATTAACAGTTCATACAAAAATAATTATATGTACCACAATATTGTTAAAATATGCTTCGCAGTAAGAAATGTTGACCAAATATAAGTATTCGCTATAAAATATTATGAGTCTGATTTTTAATGATGCGCTGCAATACATGCTTTTTTTGCACACCGCCTGACACGATATTGCTACATAATTAAATAGAAATGAAGAAGAAACAAATGTTAACAAATACAATAAGGAAAAAAATATTAATAATATATAAAAAATGTGCCATGCTGTTTGTATTTTGTAGTTTTGATGAGAGGGTTCTCGCCGATATTCATGAGTATTTTGAAAAGTAGTCGGATAAAATTCTTAAAAATAGGCACTTTATAAATGACTCTAAATGTATATTTTTAAACATTGAAAAATTAAACTTACAATAAAAAGTTTTTTCATTATTATGTTATGAGAAATATTATAAAATTTTGATATTATATTTTAACATATTGAGGCGCAAGAAATTTTTTATCATGATGTATACGAAGCTTATATACTATATATTTTAGTCCTTAGTTTATTACATTTTATTATTAATATTAAAATCTAGAATTTTTCGTCTTAAAACTGCGCACCATAATTCTTTATTTTGATTAACATATATTTCGTAAATAATTTCACTTATATACAAATGTTTGTAAAACAGATATTTTTAAGTTTTTGTTGTCATTTATATTGTTTTATTTTGCCTCTTAAAGATTTCTAATTGAAGATTAGAATGATTTGAATAGGTATAACTATGCTTTGTCTTAAAAACAAAAGAAAATATATTCACCTTTCGTATTGGGAATATTTCTTTAAAACCTCATGCCTTTTTTTATCAGTAACTTTTATCATATTTCATAAAATTATGACTCCATCAAATAATGTATGTAATACGTATGCAGCGTATATGTAATATTGCAGGTAAAAGTATGTAATAATTTATGTAATATATATAATATTTTTACAACGAAATCACCAATAGGAGCACTCACTGAGAGGAATGGTTTATGGATATGCACATATTTTAGTAAGCGCAATTATTCAGGAATTTTAATCTACTATTTTTAAATAGGCTTTTGTCTCTCAGAGGAGATTGAAGTGTAGAGATATTTTGAATTACAATATCTAAATCTCATTATTAAGTTTTCTTTCTATGTTGAATTCATTACTGCGTAACATTGTGTTTAACAGTTACATTTCACTTGGAAAATTTTATTTAAAAGTTCGGGAAATGAGCCACTTATATTTGAGAGAAATAAAACTGACTACAAATGCAAAATGCAAAACAAATAAATAAATAAATAACATAAAATTCCACAATCTTTTGCTGTTGGTTGATGATTGGAGAAATGGCTTTGAGCATTGGAATCTTACAATATTTCCATTGGTACCAAAAATATACTACTTATAAAGTATTTTATCTCATTGTGGCCGACTACTGGAGCACACTCTATATGATTACAAAATTTGTCAATAGAAAGTGAAATTGAATTGCAAAAATAGCTTTTTTCGGAGATTTACTTATTCATAAAATACCATATCAATCCATAAAATAGACATAGTTATTAAAGCAGGAGGATTCAAAAGAGATTGATGTACACTTAAATTGTTATATAAACCTGTTAAAGTAAGTATCGGTAGGAAAAAAATCTATGCTGGTACATCTCATTTTTCAATCTATTTTGAAATACATCGGAATAAAGTTTCAAAACGACAATCGAAAATAAAACAAAATTTTCCCTTCTAAACCTCTGAAGCATTTTACTCAAGAGACTCTTTTTTTTTTTTTTTAGGAGACCTTCACAGACTCATAACACCTTGCGTAAGCTTCGAATTTTTACCTATCGTTGGCGTAACGTTGGCTGATTTTCTTTGGCGAAATTTATTTCTAGCAACCCGATTTCACGATCCTCAATCAGAGGCTACGAACCATCAAGTCAAACCACAACAGGAAAACAGTGCGACGTGTCTCGAGACACCACATTCTCGTGTTTTTTCCCCCACCGATGTTTATATTCCGTCCTCATAAAATCTATTAATCAATCTGGTTTCGTGAAGCATCTCCCTTTTTCGGATAAGCTAACTGTATATAGAAATACCTGTTAAAAAAAGTTTTTACGGCGTAATCAAAAGAACACGTGTGTGAGAGAGATATTGTTAGTGTGTATAATGCTGTGAATGAAGCTGCTACTATTTTTGTGATATAGTGATAAAATATAGAGAACAGTACACTTTGGAATTATAATTTTAATATGTGCGACATTATGGATAACCCAGAGGTAGAAAAATACATGGAGGAGTTGAATAAGAAGTTGAGGAAGGGATGTACAGCTCATCTGAGCCCGGAAGGAAGGATCTTCTATATGAAGTAGGATCCTTTCTTTTCTCTCTCTTTTTTTAATGTCATATGATTCTTTTCTGAAATTAAATGAATATGATTATTTATTGTTTTAAAGACAGGTATGAAAAACATTTTACGTAGGAAATGGGCGACATTTAAAAACGTACGTTTAAAAGTTGAAAATTTAATGCAAAAATATTAAAATATTAATAACAATAATTTATTTTAATATAAATATATTAAACTATTAATAACAATAAAATAATTTAATATAAATATATTATAATGTGAAAAAGACGTAATCAAACAACACGTGTGTGAGAGATAATGCTAGTTTGTATAATGCTGTGAATGAAGCTGCTACTATTTTTGTGATAAAGTGATAAAATATAGAGAAAAGTACACTTTGGAATTATAATTTTAATATGTGCGACACCATAGATAACTCGGAGGTAGAAAAATACACGGAAGAGTTGAATAAGAAGTTGAGGAAGGGATGTACACCTCATCTGAGCCCGGAAGGAAGGATCTTCTATATGAAGTAGGATCCTTTCTTTTCTCTCTCTTTTTTTAATGTCATATGATTCTTTTCTGGAATTAAATGAATATGATTATTTATTGTTTTAAAGACAGGTATGAAAAACATTTTACGTAGGAAATGGGCGACATTTAAACACGTACGTTTAAAAGTTAAAAATGTAATGTAAATTATATTAAAATATTTATAACAATAAATTATTTTAATATTAAAATCTTAACAAGTAATATAAGTCAATTCCTACTTAGATCAATAAGATCATTTTTTTCTCCCATTCTTCTTTCCTCCTGAGTGGCGATTAAAATGCCTTGATCAAGAAGAGGGCTCTCTCGATTATTGAAAATTAATTTAATTTAATTTAATTAATAATTAATATTTGAAAAAAACTGGATTAACATCAAGTGTCATCCACTACAAGTTTAAAAAAAAATATTTGAACTTGATTGGATGAATAATAAGCATTTTATTAACGATTGAAAATTTGAACAAGATATATAAATAAATAAATATAGGGAGAGCGTGAGCTAATAGTAGGAATTGAATAACATTAAATTATTGTAACATAAACATATTAAAATATTTATAACAATAAATTATTTTAATTTAAATATATTGTAATGTGAAAAAAACGTAATCAAAACAACACGTGTGTGTGTAATGCTGGGGATGAAGAAGCCACATTTTGTGAAAGAGGGATAAAAAATAGAAAAAAATGTAACACTTTAGAATTATAATTTAAATATGTGCAGCATTAACCTCCATTTTAAAATTACATGGATCAGTTTAATAAGAAGTTGAGGAAGGAAGAAACTTATATATTCTTGTTTTTCTAAAACAAATAAATGTCTTACTAAATCTAAAAATTAATTCTGCTATTTTAATGATAGAGGAAAAAGCACTTCTACTATTGGAAGTGGATGGTAATAAAAACACATGTTTTAAATTAAATGTTAACGATAAATATTTGCCAAAAATTTCTAATTCAAGAAATAAAATTTTCTAAGGATGAAATTGGTATCAATTTAATTTCAAGAAAAATACAATTGTTTAATTTTTTTAATTAAAAATAAAATTTATGTATGCTTTCTCCCCCCCCCCCCCCCCAAATTCGCTTGTTATGAGATTTTTCGTTTGACATTAAATAAATTAGGCAAGTTATAAAAATAACAGTTAAAGAAGACATTTTATAGAGCAGAAGAGGCTTTTGACATTGTCTTTTTGGTAGTAATATGCGCTTAAAACATTCGCATTTAGTCTTCTTGTATAACATAATTTAAATCTATATTTTCACTACAAAGGTAACACTTTGGAATTAAAATTTTAACATGGATAACCCGGAAGTGGATTGCCTCGAAATTACATGGAGGATATAAATAAGAAATTAGGAATGGGATGGAACGTTCTTCTGATCCAGGAAGAAAGGATTTTTTACGCATATATACAGGGTGCCCGGGCTAAAACTATCCAAAAATTATGGCTTATTTTTACGGAACTTCCCATTAGAATTTAAAAAAAAATGTTTAAATAAGAATAGCATCTCACAAAGTTTTAATATCAATAGACTTCTTTGTGTCACCTTTGGTAGCATGTCAAACGTCTAAACGGTAATCTTGTTCTCCCCAGATGTTTTGTAGTATATCAGGAGTTGTTATACAAATTGCTTTTTTAATACGCTTTTTCCACTCATCCACAGTTTCAGTTTTTTGTATGTTCAATGTTTTAAAATCTCGGAGGAGTTTCCAATCCCCGGAAGTGAAGTCTATTGTATTCTAATGGATAGTTACGTAATAATAAGCCACAACTTTTGGAAACCCTGTATATATGTATAATCTTTTTTTAATTAAAAGAGTAAGGTTATATATTATTTTAATGTGAGTAATGAGACACATTTTACATAAGTGGCCGGCACTTAGAATCCTACATTTTAAAGTTAAAATTTCAGTGTAAATATTTTCAAAATGTTAAAATTGAAGCAATAAAATTTTCTCGGAATTGAATATCTATAAACGATTTTAAATAATTGAAATCATATATATTTTTTTTAGGATTAGAAATGAGATCCCATTTTTTAAATAGATATATTTTGAAACTTAAAAGAATATGGTTGTTTATTGTTTTGATGTAAAAGACGAAAAACATTTCACCTAAGATGTAGATGTCAATTAAAAACGTGCATTTAAAAATTAAAATTTACATATGAATGTTCCTAAAAATTTAAATATGAATTACTAGTTTTTTTTTAGAAATCGAATATCTATGAATTTTTTTCAATTATAAAACTTTTTCAGATTAATTTTTTAAGACAAAAAAAAAAAAAAAAAAAAAAAAAAAAAAAAAAAAAAAACTCTTTTGTAACAAAAAAATAAGGTATTTATCATTTCTATGTCAGAGAATTAGAAAAATTGTATGCTAGAAGTGACGATATAAGAAACGTGCATTTTAAAAATTAAAATTTCAATATAATTACTTACAAAAATTTTAAATTGAAGTAGTTAAAATTTCTAGGAATCGAATGTCTATTATTTTAATTTTAATGACGAAACTATTGAGGGTGTATTTCTTGAGAGGAGGAATATGAAATTTTTCATAAATAATTTCTCTTTTTAAAAATTACAAGAATAAGGTTATTTACTGTTTTAGTGTAAAATGGGAAATGCATTTCACGCAGGAAGTAGATGGCAATTTAAAACATTCATTTTAAATTTAAAATCTCATTATACATATTTCGATAAATTTGAAGTAATGCAATTTTCTAAGGATGTATAAATTTAATTCAGAGAATAAAATTGGTGATACTTTTTTAATAGTAGAAATACGACCTTTTCATCTTTATTATTCTTTAGTAGATAATTCTCATTTTAGAATTAAAAGTATGTTTCTTATATATATATATATATATATATATATATATATATATATATCAGAGATAAAATGTTTCGCATAAGAACTGAAAAAACGAAGAATACTTTGAAAAAACGTGTGTTTTGGAGTTCAAATTCATGAACATTTGGAATAAATAAAGTATCAAATAAATTGAAGACAAATAAATTGATTAAGTAAAATAATGACAAATAAATTGAGAAATTTATAATCTTTTATATAAAATTAATTTCAAGAATAAAAGTATATTTTATTTCACGATTATGAATTTCGCTTGTTTAAAAAATATAAGTTGTGTATGTTTTTAAATAGATCAATTATTTATGAAATTTTATTACTGACACTAAATAAACTAGACACGTTACAAAAATATTAATTTTAAATATAGGAGTTTAATCCAAATTAGACAACAATATCAAACACTTTAAAGGAACTCGGCACAATTTGAACTGTTTTTTAATTTAATTATTTTATAATAATGTTTTTACACATTATTATGAAAGAACATGATTTAAGTTTTAAAAAAAATCAATTTTAATGGTAATATTTGAAAAATATAATATAACAAAGAGAAAAATCATTTTTAAAACACAATTTTCAAGCAATTTTGCCACAATTTTCAAACAATTTTAATTGAAAAAAAAATCACTCTTTTCTTAGAAGTATACTGTAAAAATGGGGGAAACAAGATTTCCAAAAGTGAATTAGTTTAAGAAAACATAATAGAACGTCATGACATATTAGAAAAAACAGTAAAACTAACTACTTACTTAAATTTTTATTTTTAATAACTAGTTATATTTTGGAAATCCAATGCCTAATTCTTTGAAATTCATCATTAAGATAGTCGAAATAAAAATATAGCGAGTCGATTGAAAAGTATATGTTGATATTTTCGCATTTTAATCATACTGCATAATGCTATATTGAAATAAACAAAAACTGAGAAAAATTGAATATTGTAAGACTGGATTATTTAAAGGGAAATGATGCAGTGAAAATCCGTTTACACATATTTTTAATCATCGGAACTATGTGACGACGAATGTCTAGATTTATTTAAAACAAAAAGTTGGGAAATTAATATTTTCATCATTTTTTACAAAATGAAAAATACCGAGTCCCTTAAAGTAAAAATAACAAAAATAATTTTGATAAACCTTTTCATAAGACTTTTGAAATATAGCTACAAGTTTAACATACAGGTGAAAAATTGTACTTACAAATTTTATTACATTTTTAATGTCCTTTCAGTTATACAATTATTTTTTGTTATTGCGTATGGAGATTTTTTAAATTAACACACACATCTTCGTTTCTCGATAAAAGGTACAGCTATTTGCATAGATAAAGAAATCGAAGAAAGAAATAATATTTTAGAGGTATTTTGGAATAATAATAAATAATAATAATAATTAATAATAATAATAATAAATAAATAAATAATAGATAAATAACAATAAATAGAAAACAGAAATAAAACTTAATAAATATGAATCCATATTTCAAAGCTCTTTGTTTTGTATGTATTACTACCCTTTATGAGTGATGTCTTTAAAGTTTTAAACGTTTGTGAAAGTACTTTTTACATGTGATCTAATATGAGTCAAAAACCTTTTCATTGATTACAAAAGGGTCTTTGAAAAATGTCATTTCGGTCATAATATTTTTTGTCTCTTCAAGAATTCGTATTTACTTCTTTTTCATATTACTTTTTTTCTATATTTTCATATTCATTTAAAGAGCTTTTTAACACCCTTCGAACACAGTTGAAAAGTGTTTATGGATTCGGTCTGTCTATCTGTCTATCTGTACTCTAACACGCATAGACTCATATATATGATGATGTAGTTTACTATGGTATACTCGGTATTGAAATGAAGTTTGTAGCATTTATATTTCCTTTCCAATTAAAAAAAAAAAAAAAAAAAAAAAAAAAAAACCGTTACATTACGGTCTATGGGGAAAAATCGTTTGCGGTGAATTTTAATGATGTTATAGAATTTCAAACATATTGAAATTAGTATATATCACTGAGGTGCACCACAAGAGGGTTTCTATAGAATAAGACGTGCATAGCATTCACCTTTCATTTGCAGGGGTACACAAAAGAACTCGGTTACAGCACTGTCTAAAAACAGCAATTGCCAGAAGTGAGCTTTTAAATTAAACTAATTTTTTGCCTACTACCGTGTGCGTATAAATTTTATCGATGATATACCAGGGAACAAAAAAGATCTCAAGTACAGTTTCATTTATTGATGAAAATTGCTTGAGGGTAATTTACAACTACGCTATTCGTTTCCTAGAACTAAATGTTAGCATACTATGTAATATATATAGAAAGCTATAGATTATATACAGAGCTTCTCAAAATAATTCGGATATTATTTCAACTATTGATGGCAATTCCCAAAAATGAGTTTTAAAATGTATTACGCGTTTTCCTAATTGTTTACTTAGACATCATTTTTATGTTATTAAGCTTTTAACCTATGATTTACGTTTCAACAGCCTGGGTCCAAAACGTAAACAAGATCGTGCAGCCTTCGAGCCATTCTACGGTTCGGCAAATTCGTCTTAAGTTGTACCAAACGCGCGCGACTTACGGAATGTAAATACATGTGTAAGATACAATTGTTTTAATTTTGTGGAATATTTGATAAGTAATTACATCCTGATGTAATAATAGAGGTAGATATACCACAAAAGCTTTATTAGTAGTCCCGTTAGCTCATTGACTCGATCATTGTACCAGTGGACATGGCCGTAATATTTACATTTGGCCCGATCGATGTACTACGGGCCAGGCCCGTGATAGTCAGTTTTGGCCCGAATACAAGACCACGTGTCTCCCACGTAGTTGTAGATTAATGGGTTAAACGCTGAAGATTTGTTAAAGTATTCTAAAAGCGTAACAAAGTCTCTCATAACCTATGTTTGAGGCATGATTTTTCATTCTTTTTAAGATCTATTGATGTGTCTGAGTCTTGTATCGCACATAATATTCTTGATGGCATAGCACATAAACGAGTTTAAATTTCGATGTCTAAGTCATCAAAAACTTTTCAGTTAATAAAGTAATTACTTGTTATTCCATTTTAAGGGTTAAATATATATATATATATATATATATATATATATATAACCAATAATTAAACATAACCTACCACCATCAAAAACCGTAATATTATGAATTAAAGCTGTAAGTATATATAAAAAAAAAGATTAAATTATTTATAAGAATTATTATGGAAGAAAAATAAGAAAGTGGACACCGACAAATAATGGAAATGTTTATATATTGAATTACGTTTTCAAGGGCACAGAATTCAATGATATAAGCAAAATGGTTGTTTTCTGTGGGAAAAATAAGCTAAAGCTAAAAGTTATTTTCCCCTGTGCCCTAACAACCATTAAAATCAAGTGAATTGATTAAATGTATATGGAAATAAAATTTCACTCTGTAATTTAGTGAAAAAAAAAAAGTTAAATTTTAAACGATTTTTTTAATAGATAATACATAAGTTAGTATGTAATGTACAATATTCCGGCATATTCTTTAAACAGTATTTTTCTTTAACATAACTTCCTCTAATCGACCCGTTTCTATATTCTATTGCATTCGTTTCGAACCACAAATTTCTTCATAAAATTAATATTTTTTTCAAAGCCTCATAGAAGTATGTTCAATAAATATGCTGAATACTTTTAAATGAAATTCTGATGTATATGTTTTCAATCAAAGTTGAATAAAATTACAACAGGGTTCTGAGCTGACGCAATTTCATTGAAAGGAGATTGGAGTGACAGAGACAGTAATGACAAAATTAAGAAAATTGCTTCTGTGCTCATAGAAAGTTAATCTTAGTAAGACTGCAATATATTTTGAACTAAGCAAAAGTATGTTACATCATGACAAAATCACAAATAAATAAAAATAATAATACGTAAGTGAAGACAGTAGTGACAGATATTAAACACATTCTTATCTTTCTATACATTTCGCAGCTTGTTACGGATTTTGAAGTCCAGATTATTAAACCTTGTGACTTTCTCAGCAATCAAGTTTGCTACTTCTACTAGTAAATGTTACTGTTCTTTAAGACTGTTCTCAAATCCAAAAGGGCAACTTTATGACATAAGTTTTAATTTATTTTATTTCAGAAATGCATGGAAACTAACAAGTGTTATTGTTCGAAAACTAAGTAATAGAACTGTTTTTTCCTTCTTTTTTTTTTCAAACGCAATATTAAGAAAATTGTGTGAAAGTGGGCGTTTTGAACGGAATTTCCGCGCGAAAGAAGAATAACCACTCAAGAAAAAGTGTTTGTCACGTGATCAAAATCGCTTCTAACTCAATAGGTAATTTATTAATAAAAAATGGAAAACACAGTTCGATTACAAATCGCTTAAATAGTCAGGCCTTCCAATTTTATATCGTTCCGTTAAAAAATGAATTTGTAAACGTGTCAAAACGTTTTGCGCTTGTTGAGCAGAGCAGTTGAGATCAGTCTTAAATTTTATATGATTTCTTGATGGCCACATGAGTAGTTTTATACAAGGGAACAGTAGTGACATTAAATCTAGGAAACAAAATTTCTCTGGCCAGAATAAATAGAAAACAATTTATAATTTGCAATTAAAATTCTGTATTTTATACTTTAGATTGTAATTTTTTTTTATTTTGTATGGTAAAATTTCTAAAACAGTTTAAAATTGTACTCAAGTTTGTTGTAGAAGTTCGATGAATGAAGTGAGGGACAAGGAACACAAATGAGAATTTGAATAATTTTAATTTTACTGGAGTAAAATTTACAGTTATTTTCTTGAAAATTCTTTTTTTGAAATTGTAGAAATTAGGTATTATAAAATACATTTTATGCTAACGGAAACTATATAAATGATAAAATGTAGCATATAACCCAAAGGGACATAAATTACCCACTTACTGGAGAGTCGTCCATATAACCATTATAAGACAACATAATTTCACACACACAAATATATATATGCATACATATATAAGGAAGAAAAATTGGAGGAAATTGATGCTAATATTTATAGAATCAAGTATTCCGTAATGCAGATTCGGTAAACAAAAGAAACATACCCATGAAAAGTTTCGTTTCTATGAGTATAAATCAAGTTAAAATGTAGACTTTGCGATTGCAATATAAAAATATTATCTGAATGAGTATCATCGTTGAAGTTGGAATGCGTCTTATCTAAAATATAATGATTGTTGTTATCTCTCCCGCCCTTATTTTGAATTGGTTCAAAGAAACTCTTGAATACATGAATTACACATCAGAAATTAATTTAAAAAAAGGACTTTTGTGTGTGTGTATGAGGGAGGAGGGGTTTCGTTCTAGTCAGTCTGAATAATAATTTTTTAAAAGATGTTAATTCGGACTTTTTTTTTGACAGTGAATGTATCGAAATACAAATAAGAATGTACATTTAAAAAAATTATAAATATCTTCGACTGCTAGGTATAAAAAAATCGTCAAATGTTCCTTAATAATTAATTTGATAGCTTTTGCGGATGTCTAGTATTACAGTAATCTCACATTTAAAACAATATACAGTAGCTACTCTATAAGGTATTTTTTATTTATTTATTATTATTTATTTTTTTAATGAGAGGGAAATCCATAAATACGGTAATAATATCTATCATGAAGGTACACTTGATAAATTATAGAATTAGTATGAAACCCGTGTTGGAGCTAGTGAGAGATTTAAATTGAAATAATTTTTAAAGTCTTTTTCATGAATATTTAATCCAAAATGAGCTTATAATATTTGAGAAATGCCTTCTTTTGAAGTTTCTAGTCTTTTGGAGGTGCTTAATAATTACATTTATTTTGAAGTACAATGCGCGGAAATGAAATTTAACTTGGCTTAATTTTTAATTATATTATTATTATCTTAGGCGTTGTTAGTTAACACAACAAATTAAAGGAGATACATGTCCAATAAAACAGATTTTAAAAACATTTTCAACTGCCTTCCTTTAAAATGCGTAGTAAAATATTTTAATCATCTCTTTATTGACTCTAAGTATGTGTTAAATTTGCCAGCAATAACTCTTTATTTTTCTCTTTTCTCATCTAGATTTTCAGTTTGGTACTATACGAATCTCAGTGGGCATATGTATTATAATTACTTTCAATTGTTATTTCTGTTTAAAAAATTTGCCCGTCATGGACTGAAGGCCACAGAATTGGTCCCCTACTTTCAAAAAACTTGCTGACCCTGCTTTAGAAGAACAGTTTAAAACAAATATATAATTAATGAAGATAGACACGATTATTGTCGTAAATATTTATAAGCTATATAATTTTCTAAAGTAAACATACTGAATCAAACAGATAAGCTATTTGTCTCAAATATTTTAATAAAATTATTTAAAAAATAAAAATAAAATATCGAAACTAAGATGGAGTCTTAAAATATGCTCTTTCTTTTAAGCTCAAATTTATTTTAAAATAGCTTTGAAATTATTAGAAATTAGTGCCATTAGTTTTGAAAGTTCAAATATAAATTCATAACATAAAGTAATTCTCACTTGAATTAGAGCTCTAAAAAAAGAGAAATTACAAAATCTTTTATACTAGAGATGATTTGATCGCTACTTTCAACAATTTCAATTCGATATTTATGTATTTAACAAATTCATAAAAATAAACAAGTTGCTTCTAATTTATCCCAAGCACTGCAGAAAGATATTTTAGAACTGAAAAACAACCTTTCAGTGTATTTAGTAAAACATAATTAAAGATCAACATCACACGATCAAAATTATTCATTGATATTGATTTCTAAAACTATCCACTGATATTTTCAGACAGAATCTTAATGTTAAACAAATTATTATCTCAAGAGATATTTATTTTTAATTAATATTCGGATAGCATACGGGATTTTTTTTACACAATCGTAATTTTTATTTCTCGTTTCAAAAGGCATTTTAAAGATTTTTATGAAAAATTTCTTGAAAGATAAACAAAATTTAAAATTTAAAGTTTCTATATTTCGTGCTTAATTTATCAAATTAAAAAATAGTTAACTAAAGCCATTTATTCTGTACTGATATATAAATAAATAAATAAATAAACTTCTCCTAATTTGATGTAAGAACTGTAGATAGAGATTTTTAATAGCAAAAACCGTTCTTTTCAGTCAATTTAGAAAAACACGATTAAGGATCATCGTCACACGATCTAAATTATTCAAGATATTGATTGCCAAAGTTTTTCACTGATATTTCCAGAGAGAGCCTTAATGTTTCTGACCAAATTAAATTAATACTTCAGGAGAGGTTTATTTTAAACAGATATTCAGATCGCACATTTATTTTTATATGCAATAGTAATTTGTATTTCTAGTTTCAAATTACATTTTTATCACATCCACATTGTCCAAATTACATTCTGTTTTCAAATTTTTAGCATTGAGAAAATTTTCTTGGAAATTAAACAAAATTCAAAATTTAAGGCTTTTGGAAACAAGTCTTCAGAATATTAAAAAAATACTAAATTGAATTTTCGATAAAATAAACTAGTTATGAATGCTAAAATTCATCTTAATAATATAATGTAAAATTACTTAAATGATTCAATACTTAAAAGATGATTAAACAATTAAAAAGAGGTTAAAAATCGAGTACTTTCAGTCAGTACTAAGCTATCGTCAGCATTTTAAAATTTAAACAGTTCCTATGAACGCTACTTGTCCATAACTTATTCACAATATCATCTTTATGCACTCAATCATTTGTGTAATTTTATATTGAATTTTTGATTTTTAACTGATTTATAAATCAATTACTTTCTCGTAATTTATCACAAGGACTCTTGAAAGAGATTTATAATTAAACATCAAATACGTAAGTTTTAATTAAAAATTAAAACTTAATTAATAAGGAATTTTAATGAATAATAACTTTTTTATGGAAAAGTTCCGTTTAGTAGGCGTAGTAAATGCTTAAAGAACTTTACACGGTCTAAATTATTCAATATATTGATAGCCCATGTTTTCTGTTGTAATTTTAAAATAGAACCTTAATGTTTTTGATAATAATAAGTTTTAATTTCACGAAAGAATTATCTTAATTAATTATTGAGATCACATGCGTATTTTTGTATGAAACTATTAGTTTTATTCTAAGTTTCAAAGCATTTTTTTAAAACATTTATAAAATTCTTCAAAAGTTAAACAAATTTCAAAATTTTAAACTTTTTAGACTAATTGTTTAAATTAGCATTTTTAGAAATTACTAAATTAAATTAATTATTTTTGACTCATTTATAGAGAAATAAATTTCTCATAAGCACTGTGGAAAAAGATTTTTTTAACTCGATAAAATTTCTTTTCGACCGCTATAGTAAGACACCAATAAAGATCTTCTTCACATAAAATTATTCAATATATTGATTGCCAAAGTTTTTCACTGATTAATTAGAACCACATCTTTCCAAGTAATAACAAACTATTACCTTAAGATTCCTTAAGATAAAATAAATATTCAGATCGCTTAACGTATTTTTCGATGCAATGTTAATTTTGATTTCTAGTTTCAAAATACATTTTTAAAACCTTTGTGAATTTTTCCTTGAATATTAAACAAAATAAAAATTTTAAAGATTTCTAGAATCTGTGTTTAATTTATCATGTTCAAAAATGATTAAATTGTTAGTTTTTATCTAATTCATAGATTAATTTAGCTTCTAAATTATCATAAGTGCTGTAAAGATTACTTTTTAAATAAGAAAAATTCAGTTTAGTGGATTTAGAAAAAAAAAAAAAAAAAAAAAAAAAAAAAAACATTAAATATCATTCTTAAATGATTAAATTATTCAAGTAATTGCTTGCCAAACTTTACGGTTAACATTTCACTTAATGTTTCTGTTAATAATTAATTTTCACTTCACAAAGATTTCTCTTAACCTTTTAGCGGGCTCGCTTAATTAATTTTTTTTTCTAGTCGCGTGACGTATTTTTGGGCAAAATAGTTACATAATTACAAGCGCAAAATATTTAATAACAGTAATAAAAGTCATGTTAGAAGAGCAATTATACATGGCAGTACTGAAACATAGAATTTTATTTTTGCGAGAAGAAATTTGGAAAAATCGCTTTTTAGTTTCTTCTTTCTAAAGAAGAAAATAATGTAATCGAAATTTTTTTCGACTTCCGGTTTCCGATGGATTTGCACGTTTTAGGGGTCAGAGATATCGAAAAACATTTTTTTTTTATAAAAGGTCTGTTTGTTTGTATGTGTGTCCTCTCTGCACCATCGAAAAGTGTACGAAGTTATGCACTGGATTCAACCAAATTTCATATGTAGGAGACACTGTGGAGGGTTGACCTATTTTTTACAAAATGATTTTTATTTTTTAAATACTGAACCTAGAATAAAGTTTCACAGATCATTTTATTCGTTATACAATCAGTTATCAAAATAAAATTGCGTACATAAGTTAGTCCGCGCAATAGGGAATTTTACCTAGCAAAATTAATTATAGTTCTGGAAATCGGCTTACTTTATGTTGTTTGGGTCGCTGAATCCAAATTTGTAACTTTCCACCAAAATTTCCCCCGGAAACCCCCCAAATTTTCGTAAAAAGCCCCCCTCCCCCCAAAAAAGGTTTTTATTAAAAAAAAAAATCATTTTTTTTTTTATTGTTTTAGGGGAAAAGTATCTAGAAATTCAGAAAGTAGACAAAATTTGCAAAAAATTAGATGCATGACATTATGACTTAGGATGAAGGGGAAGGGGGGATCTGCCTCGGAACATTCGCGCGGTGCTGCATAAACTAAGTTGCGCAATTCCACTTAACTACTCACACGTTTACATTCGCCCTCCCATCACCCCTCCGAACTTTCCTTATAAGGTTTACTTTAAGTCTTTTGGGTCGCTGAATCCGAATTTTTAACTTAACTCCAAAATCCCCCCCCCCCCCCATAGTAAGCCTTTTCATAGTAAGCCTTTTTCCAGAACTACCATGAATTTTGCTGGGTAGAGTCCCTATACGGTCTCTGTTGCCTGGACTAAATATACTGCTTAAGAAACTTGAAAAATGATTGATTTTAAACATGTTAAAATATGTGTCAAGGCTCTCTACATGTAGGGGGCTTGACCCACTTTATTTTGTATTGAAATATTTATTAAGTGAAACAAAATCTGTTTTAAAAATAGAAACATAACTTTATGCTGCAAGGTTTAATTATTATTTAAAAAAATATTTAGGAAAATATGATGTGTAAACAAACCTGCTTAAATGGAATTCAAGGCACAAGAGAAAAATTCCTTTTTAAACGGCCACTTTTCTTGAATCTCGACCTCGCAACACTAAATTCTATGTAGTTTGGCTTCATCTTATTGTATTCCTCTTGGTGAAATTTGTCTACATACCTTCCTAAAGTGTTTTGATCGATGTTATCTTCTTTTGCAGAGGAATAAATACTTAACATTTCTTAAGGCTACTGCTGTCATCCGTTTTAATTTTTTCCATTCTTTCTATTTACCTACTGTGGTTACTTTTTAAATGAAATGAAAGTTCCTATCAACTTTCCAATTTATATTTCATTAAATTTTCTCTTGCTTCTATAGCAATTTTCCTCATCTTCATTTAATCAGTTTTAAACATTTTCCTTATCACCCCACTTTACTGTAACTTTACGAAGTAAATTTGCAATATAACCATAAACCTTTCATTTTGTTCAGTGTGTAATAAAAATATTTCCAAAAACAGTTAATTAAGGAGCTTAGACCATCCGGTTAACCCGCCCCACATTGATAAGGTTAAGTCTCCCCACATAGCCACTTTTTAGGTGCGTTCGTAATTATATAAATACGTAGCACCTATAGTTGTCGTTCAGTCTGTCTGTCTGTCCGTCCGTCTGTCCGCATATAACAGAGCAAAAAGTACCCAACCGAATCGTTTGAAATTTAAAATATATAATTGTTGCATAATTTTGTCGAGTCATTTCAAATTTTATGAAAATTGGATGTATAGTTTAATTACAGGGACAGTCAAAAGTTTTCCGTTACATTACGGCCAATGGGAAAAATTATTGCAAGTGCATTTTAATGATGTTACAGCCTTCCGAATGGTCTGAAATTTTAAATATATAATTGTTTCAAGATTTTGTCGAGTCATTTCAAATTTTATGAAAATCGGATGTACAGTTTAAATACAGGGACCGTCAAAATTTTTCCGTTATATTACGACCAATGCGGAAAAATTATTTCAAGCGCAAATTAATGATGTTATAGCCTTTCGAATAGAATGAAATGGATAGGCACTTATGAAGTGCACTAAAATATATATTCAGTACAATATGCGGTGCAAAAAATATTTATAAAACTAATTATAGTACGAACGCACCTCATTTGCCACGTTTGACGAGCAATTTCCAACTTGTTAAAGTATAGGAGATAGTTACTATGTTTAGCCTAATTTACTGTACAATCTTTATTGCCTGGAATGAAAGCTCAATATTTCTACATTACTTAAAATCTACTTACTTAAATTTCTATGATATATTTTATCTGATAAAATGTTACAAAATGTATCTAAAAAAATACACTTTTAATCAGAAAAATCTTCACAATTGCTTTTTCCACACGTGCTTCAATTATGTTCATGAAACAAAGACTATTGTTTGGACATTTCAGTAGCTTTAGTTACGACCTATTGACAAAATTCTGAAATTCTTTTAAATATGAAAACTGAAGGGTGGTAAAGCCTCTCTTATGCTCAACACTCCCCAGTCTCCCCTATATATTTTTGGCTATGGCCAGCAGTTCCCACTTGAATTTGGGGATATTCCGCTTTAAGGAGGCGCTGTAAGGCGACTTTCGTGACATTTTAATATTGCATCACCCGAAAGTGTAGGAAGTTATGCATAGAATTGAATCAAGCTTCATACATATGTTTTAGAATTTAGCCACCAGGTCCCAGTTGAAAATTTGGTTGTTTTCCCGGAAGAGGGCGCTTTGATCGTTCGCAACCATCTAATCCGGCGATTCGCAAGCACCTGACATACAACAAAATGACGAAAGTATTGATTTTAATAAATATCAGGACGGAGATTAACTCGTTTTTAATCCGAATAATAAAATTAAACAGAAATTTAAGATGAGCATTAAAGTTGGTGTAGTGTGGAAGTTATAATAAGGAAGTATTAATAAGTGAAACAACTTTTTGAATAGTTAACATGTATGAGAAAGAAGTGTATTTTGGGATTGGTATATCCGACTAGTTAATTTATAAATTAAGTATAATTTTTAACAGTTTCATCCATTTTAAAGTGCTTTCGCATACAAATTTCAAATATAACAAAAAAAAAAAAAAAAAAAAAAAAAATTCGAAATTAAGAGAACTTTTTTTGTTTTTTACTAAAACAATGGAAAAATAAAACTTTTTATATTGACAAAATATAAATTTTACTAAAATTAAAAATCTGTTTACTAAAAAGGTGCATAAAAATTTATTAAAATATTCCGTTACAAAATGAACTTGTCTTTAAAAAGCTAAAAACCGTTGATGTTAGAAATCATTTGAAACAGAAATAATGATTCCTGAGATCTTTCGATCGCAAACGCGATCATTTTCAAAAGATAGTTTCAAAGGATTGAAAGGATATGAAACTATCCTTTGAAAATGATCGTGTTTGCGATCGAAAAATCTCAGGAATCATCTTTTCTGTTTCATATGATTTTTAACATCGACGGTTTTTAGCTTTTTAAAGACCAGTTCATTTTGTAACGGAATATTTTAGTAAATTTTTATGCACCTTTTTAGTAAACAGATTTTTAATTTTAGTTATTTTATCGCAAGGTAAAACACACTGAGCTCGTTTTGAGTTTTACGTTTTTCAATTTTAAATTTTACACTTTTTTTTGACAATATTTTGTAATGTAAAAAAGTTTACAAACAATTGTAAATGTCATTCACATAATTTTTAAAAAATTCAAATTCAAACGTTAAGAAAATTTAAATGCCTATTGCAAACTTTGTAACACTGTCTTTTATTTTTTGTTAATGAAAGCTTAATTTGTTTGTAATTATGCTTAATTAGATGTATCAAAAGTAATGTTGATATATAGCTCAACAAGTGCTCATAACAAAGGAACTTATATTGTTAGTTAATATTTCTTTAATTACCGCTTGACATTCTCACGTTCGATATTTTTTCTCAAACTCTACTTGCAGAAAAAGGAATGATGGTCAGATTATCTTTTGTTCTCCATAGGTGTTTTCTTTGGCTTCTAACTCTTTTAAATTTACTGATTGATTTCCATGCGTAATAGTATGATGAAAATCTGTATTAAAACGTAGACACTTTCTATAATGACTGGGCGTCTTTTAAATTCATTTTTCAATTCTAATTGTAAAAACGTTTAGTATCTTTAGTGTAATCTTTTAGAATATTTAGTATCTGACACTCCTATCTCTCTCTTCTATTATGGTTTTTAGTATCTGACTTTGATTATCTGCGTGATTAAATCTCTGAATAACGAGAAGAATAACTTTTTTGTGCGTGATAATACACATTATTTGAAATACATATTAGTAAAATATCTACTCGAATTTTCTTTTTGAAATATTTACAAAATTAAAATGTACCGCATTAAAAATTTGAAAATATTTGAAACATATATTTGATGGATTTCTTTACTTGTTTCATCATCATTATTTTGTTGATTTATGATTTATGTAATGATACAAATTTTAAAAAATGAATAGAAATGAAAGGCACCAATGCAATTCTAACCCAAAATCATTTTTCATATCATAATTTTGACAATATATTTGCCCTCAGGTTTAACCTGATAACATTTGTAACCTCTCTTCTGTTTCATATTTATATGCATGAATGCATATTTGTATGGTGACAGTAAGTTACATTATATAATTTCCAAAGATTCTAGAATATAAATTGTGTTTTAAAAAAATGTTAAGATAAATCAAAATGGAATGAGTGGAAATAAACTGTGGCGATTATTTCCATTTAATTTTTATTTAGTATAATCTAAAGGAATTTATTATTATTTAATAATTCCTCATTGATTTTACTTGGTGGAATATGTTATTATATATACTTTTAATGTAATATAAAATTTACCTAGAGACTTTATATAATTGAATATTTCGGCTTTGAAAACATTAAAACATGTAAGCTGATTTATCTAAAAAAGCAGAAATATACTTTAAGTTTAACCCTTTATCTACTGACGGTACTGATAAGTACCATTAAAATAATTTGTTGTAAAATTCCTTTAATACATCCATTAGTTGTAATACAGTTTAGAAAGAGTTATAGACACATTGCTTTATCTTGTTCCAAAAGCATTATTGGTTACACAAAACGAAAATATTTTAAAAGGATGATTTCTTTTGCTTTTCCATCTTTTCAGCTTTCTTGGCGTTGGGAGCGGGGGAGGGTTTGAATTCGGAAATATTTCTATTGTAAGAACATTATGTTTGTACATTTCCTAATTCCACAAAATACTAAGAAAATATATAAAATAAAAATTTGAGTGTGTGTGTTTTTTTTTTTTTTTTTGGGGGGGGGGGGGGAGAATATTGCACAAAATCGCTATATTTTCAAATTTAATTAATCCTTCTAAATCCTTCAATCCTTCTAAAAACTTTCTTCAGTTTATTAAATGATTATGTAAATCTTCCAATGTAGTTTCAAAAATTCACGAAAAATGCTTTAGAAGATAAAATTTTCGTGAACTCATAATTCAATACATAAAGGGTTAAATGAATGATGTATAAATCCAATACACTTTTGTTCTGTTATTATGTATGCTACATGGCTGAAATCTTAAAGCTTCGTGAAAGCTGCCCAATCACTGAGGTGGACAAACAACTGTCTTGATTGTTTATCGAAAGCGCTTTCTTTTTTTAATCTGCTACATAATTTAATAAGGAGCTCAACAAACTAACGTTGAAATTTCTACAAATGTTAAATGCAAGCTAGATTCAATTGAAATAAAGAAAAAGAATTTTCATATATTTCCAATTTTTGGAGCTTTTTTTTTTTTTTTTTTTTTTTACCTATTAGGATGCAAATTGTAAGTATTAAACACTTTTCAGCTACATTTAATAATAAAGTAATTCTACAGAATTTCTGAACTATCATATATATATTAAAGTTGAACCGAGGTCATTGTGTTAGGAACTTAATTTTTACAACTGTTGAAATCTAATTCACATGAGGTCATTTGAAATAACTTTTATTGACTATTAACTTTTTATCATCTGTTTTGCCTATCTTATTAAAAGGAATCCAGAGTAATTTTATAAATATAAGTGTGTTTCAGTACAGAATCTGGAATTTTACTTGTACTTAATGCATGTTATACCTAGGGTAGCCAGATTTATCTCAGAAAAAAAAAAAAAAAAAACCCGGAAGATTTTGATTGACAGTTCTTAGTTTTGGTTTATTGTGCTATCGTCCTTTTTTATGCCATACTAAACTACACTGTTAAAAATTTGCAGCATTCTGGCAGGTCATTTGATCGTTTCTTCCAAAAACGGTTACACAACCGTAATTTTAACACTATTCTAACCATATTATTGGCCATTTTATGGTCAGAATATAGTTAAATTATGGTTATGAAACCGTTTTTTCAAAAAACGGTCGAATGACCTGCCAGAATGCTGCAAAATTTTTAACAGTGTTTATTGAATGTGCCATTAATGTTTTCGATGGCAAATTTGTTTAAAAAAGGTTATTAATTAATCGATTTAATCATTATTTTTCAACTTTATTTGTATTACATTATTCTATTAACATTGTTTAACTAAATATGTATCATTTAATTTAATTTTCAGCAATTTAACTATATCGCATTTTGAAAGAAAAATTAATTGATGTGTAAGAACAAATATAAATCAAAACATCCTACAATTCAATAATGATCAGGAAAATTTTAGTAATGGGCACCCTACAAAAATAATTTTTTGTATTTAAGCATAAAGGGAAATAATAAATCAAACAAGATATTAAAACTTAAGGTACAGATATACTAAATGAAAAATTTTGTAATGCAGATACTTATATTCTGTAATAACGTCAAGTTCGGATGATCTAATCCTACACAATATTTTGTGAGTGTGCAATTAATACTACTCAACTCTCCCAAGATTTTTGTCATCCTGATCAGAAATAGCCATTTTTACATTTGAGGCACAATTGTATACCTTTTTTTCGGCAAAAGGTGAAATTTTTAAACAGACTGAAAAAAAAAATCTTCAAACTGTCAAAAGTAAGATGTGGTAGAAAAACAGGAGAAATCGTCGTACGGGACAGTATAAAACGTTCACTGTACGAAAAATGCTAAAAAACGTACAATTTACGGGAAAAACGTACAATCTGGCAACTCCAGTATACCTGTTGTAAAGAAATGCTCTATGTCCAGTCCATGGTGCTCTTAAATTAATGCGGTCATCCATCTCTTCTTCTTCCCCAAAAATGTAATGTTCTTACATTTTTTTCAAACTTCGTGAAATGTAATTCAAAGTAAAAGAACAAAAGACAGTAAAAAATCCTAAGTAAAAGAGATTCTGTGGATTCCTGGCAAATAAATTTTGAATTTATACCGGATAGGTTTTTTGATATACAGTAATACCTCGACTTACGTCAACAATTCGTTCCAAGACTAGCGACATAAGTCGAGGTACATTTAGATGATCAAAAAAGGATAAGCAATAAAAATTCACCAAAATATAATGAATATATTCTATTGTACTTAGGAATTATGTTACATACATTTAATATTAGTAAAAATAATGCATTTGCAATACTAGAATTTAGAATAAATCAATAAGTTGTTAACTTACAATTTAATGTTCTTCTAGCTTCCCCGTTCGAATCTTTGAGCATGTGAGAAAATCTTACAATGAAGTTTGAAGCAACAATTTTTTTCTTTTATCTTAGAATCTCTTTGTAAGAGCAGAGAGAGTTTTCTAAGCTTTTTCTAGTTGTTGATACGCTTTGCTCATCTGAATCATTATTTTCAAGAACTGTCACCCCCTATGCTCAAAATCTTCATTTTTTCCCTTAGACAGTATTTTTCTTTAATTCGGTAAATTCGTCGAAGGTTAATTCCGGATCAGGAGAATTTGTGATTTCAACAACATCTTCAGCATCCATCGCTAAGTTGAATTCTCTTCTATTTTCAAGGATTTCGTCAATTAAGATAGATACAGATTCGCAATTTTCAGTTGTTTTCTTAGTATCTGAGAAGGAAAAGGGGCACAGTCTTTTCCAAACATTTCTCATTGTTTATTACTGAATTTCACCCCATGAATCCTCAATACTGTGACTGCATCTGAAATCTTAAATTTCTTCCAAAAGTCAACAAAAAAAGTTTCAAAATGTGTCTTATTTAAGGAATTTTTTCCCAGTCCAGACGACGTAAATCCGGAGTGACGTAAGTTGAGGGGACGTAAATCGGAGTACTACTGCACCCAATTTATAAAATTCACGAATTCCTGATTGAAAGGGTAATAAAATCATTTCTTAAATGGTGTTTGATGTATCGTTTTAAACATCAATACCTAACGAAAAAATCACTTTCAATATTATCACCTAAAGAAATAGTAAATAGAAAAACCCATATTCATTATACAATAAATTGTTTTCAGATGCATAGCGAAACATAAACGATTGTTAAAATAGTGTCTAAGTATTTTTATAATCTTGAAAATACGTTGAAGCTCAATCATACATTTTGAATTATTTGGAAACTCACACAAAATAAAATTATGCAAAATATCTTTTGTTATCAAAAATATTGTTGCTTTCTATTATTCTAATGGTTATATTTTTCATCCATATATTTGTCTTCTGCATTTAAATATTTCTAAAAATTAATTTTTTTCCCCATACTAACGGGATTAAGAACAGAATGTCATGATAACAATTATTTTTACAGAAATATTTTGATTCCTTTATTTTTAAAAAACTTTACTACGATCACGGCATTATATTTAATTCCTTCTATTTCTTTGAAATTTTCAAACATGATAAAACAGCGTTTTAACAATATTAATTCCAGGAATCCCTTTTAGTAGAGCTTGAATTTCATTCTTATTTTTCAAATAATGGGATTTCGGGAAATGTTGACATTTGGCGATATATTTTAATTGAAAACATTAAGATTTAATAACTATTCGTTTTTAAAGTCATAACAACAAATCCTTATATATTTTTAAATATGAAATGTGAGCGTATTTTTCTTTCTATCTTGACGACCAAAAAAAAAAGTAAAAAGCAATAATAACACACATTACACGGCATTTCATACTTTGTGTCTAGGAAATATTTGTTTATTGAATTTAAGTAAAGCTCATAAATATTTATAGAAATAAATAATGCATGGAATAACAGGTTATAATAATTGTGGTGACATTTACAATTTTTTTAGCTTATTTTTTATTCACACAAAATTATATCTATGTGTGAAAAATATCTAAGAGAAGTTAAATAAATATTTCTAGCATTATGATCCAAAAAAAAATTCCCCATCTTAATTCCAACATTTTAAAAGTTAAAATAACAAATTTAGTGTGGGAAAACGTAGTTATTTGGAGTTAAATAGAAAAACCGTATACAGATTTTTATAAAATCGCTGGAAAAATATTTATACTAGAAAACGAAACGTTATTAAAAGTTAATAATTATATTCTGCAATTTTATAAAAAAGTTATATTTAAGATGAAATTAAATTCAAAAGTTAGATTAATGAAGTGAAATTTTCTTTTATGAAGGGCTTACTGGATTAGGCAATATAATTCAATTGAGAAAATCGAAATCGCGAAGACTATGTAAGTTAACCGAATTGTATTTTGGCAATTTTGAGATTATGCGCAAAAAATTCCCAATTTCTAAAAGCTCTTTTCCTTAATATCAGGCTTGTGTAAATGTTATGTTAAAAACTGTTATAAAAAATCCCAAAAATTCGCTGGAAAAGTATTTATACTAGAAAACAAAACGTTATAAGTTAAACGTTAAAAGTTAATAATTATATTCTGCAATTTTATAAAAAAGTTATATTTAAGATGAAATTACATTCAAAAGTTAGATTAATGAAGTGAAATTTTCTTTTATGAAGGGTTTACTGGATTAGGCAGTATAATTCAATTGAGAAAATCGAAATCGCGAAGACTATGTAAGTTAACCGAATTGTATTTTGGCAATTTTGAGATTATGCGCAAAAAATTCACAATTTCTAAAAGCTCTTTTCCTTAATATCAGGCTTATGTAAATGTTATGTTAAAAACTGCTATAAAAAATCCCAAAAATTCGCTGGAAAAGTATTTATACTAGAAAACAAAACGTTATAATTAAACGTTAAAAGTTAATAATTATATTCTGCAATTTTATAAAAAAGTTATATTTAAGATGAAATTAAATTCAAAAGTTAGACTAATGAAGTGAAATTTTCTTTTATGAAGGGTTTACTGGATTAGGCAGTATAATTCAATCGTGAAAATCGAAATCGTGAAGACTATGTAAGTTAACCGAATTGTATTTTGGCAATTTTGAGATTATGCGCAAAAATTTCATAATTTTTAAAAGCTCTTTTCCTTAATATCAGGCTTATGTAAGTGTTATGTTAAAAACTGTTATAAAAAATCCAAAAAATTCGCCTTACTAATATTTTTTATCAGTTGCGTGTTTCTGAAAATAATTACATAAAACAAAGTATTGTGTCTATTTAAACTGCAACTTATTGATGTGTGTGATTTAAAAAAGTACTTAGAAAAGCATGCTTTGTAAATAAAATTAAGAGAAAATTCAAAAACTTGTTTCCTAAACATGAAAAAATTCATTGTATTAATAACTAATGAATATTAATATGCAACAAAGTTACTAATAGTACTCTTATATGTCACTGCGATAATATTCACATCGTTTGCGTCAAATTCATTACCACCAAAAAAAGGAATAATTTTTTTGTGATAATTCAGATATTAACCTCTGTAGTTCTGAAGCTAAAATAATAATACAAATGCTTATTCAGTGTTTTTTTTTTCAAACAAAATGACATCGTAAATGACAGAAAAAATATCTTTCTTGAAATTGATCCCTTAGACGCTTAGTAATTTAGGTTCAAAAATATTCGTCTAAAACTACAAACCCCTTAAAAACTTCAATTTAGTAACCATTAACCTAAATTACCGCAATCACAAACTTAAGAACTTTAAACAAGTAAATAATCTACAAATCCTCAAATTTTTTTATTGAAAAAGATTTAAGTTAAATGAAAGTTTCTCACTTTCTTGGTCATACTGTTTTTTGGACATTTTTAGGCATTTTACGAACTCAGAAGAAAAAAAAAACATTTATTTTATGTAGGAATCAACTTAGATACTGCCATTTGTTCGTTTGCTTTGAACGCAAAAAACATTCAGCAGAAGTGATGTGAAAATGTAAAAAAAAAAAAAAAATCAAATAATTTAGTTTTTATAAGAAAAACAACAGAGGTCACCATATGGGAGACCCAGGGACCGAAGATGTTAAACAAAAATCCGAATACCAACGTTATAAATAATACAAAAAATGCAGCATGAGTTGTGGAATACAGACGATATAATTCACAAACATAAACATGGGTGAACGTTCTCTATTCTACAAAATTCTCTTACATAAAATAAGGGATATAACCTAGACTTCCCGGATTAC
The DNA here is from genome assembly GCA_963932465.1 of Maratus speciosus. NCBI lineage: Eukaryota > Metazoa > Arthropoda > Arachnida > Araneae > Salticidae > Maratus > Maratus speciosus. Next base: position 438,730,492 of record OZ010788.1, read on the forward strand.
AGGATGTAGGTGGATTTTTGCTTTATTGAAATCTGTAATGGATTTCTTTTTTTATATTTAATATATATATTTTTAGATTTCCCACCAAAAATACCGAGAAGCATTTTGATGTGAAAAATATCAGTTATGTATTCAAATAAAATTTTGAAAATTGTTAAAAGCGTTATTTTCAATAACCCGTTTGTCAGGGTAAATAGACATAGAAATCTCAGATCGATACTTACAGCAGACTTTTTAGGTGCGTTCGTAATTATATAAATATGTAGTACTTACTGTCGCTCTCTGGTCCGCCCGTCTGTCCGTCTGTCCGCGTATAACAGCGCAAAAACTACGCAACTGAATGGTTTGAAATTTAATATATATAATCAGTGGAGAATTTTGTCGAGTCATTTCAAATTTTATGAAAATCAAATCAAGATTTAAAAAGATGTTAATAAAAGTTTTCTTCATTCTATTAAATCCTGTCATACATAATTCATTAAATGATATCCCGTGATAGGTAATGATTCTAGATTGACATGGTGATTACGTCATATTTAGATGGAGTCATATTATTTCCTTACTACACAATTTAACATATGCAATCGCAGTAAATTTTGCATACATGCATTTTTGCATAAGAGTGCAACAGCTATTGCACCAAGATCTGAATATTAATAAAACTAGTCATAGTACAAACGCACCTCATTTGCCAAATTTGACGTACAATTTTCGACTTGTTGATTCTGATAATCGCCGTTCTTTAAGCGCGTAGTTTGATTCCGAGTCGGTTAAAGTTGTGATTTATTTATATTATTTTAATATTTTATTTATTTATTGATAAAGTTTTAATTTCTGTATATAATATTAGCCGGATGCAAATACCGAACTATTTCTATAGTTTTAAGTGCACACTGATTAATCTTTGGTACTCGAGCTGCTAGCAACAGAGATAGAAAAAAAAAATCATGCTGGCATTTTTTTAAACCATAATAATTCAGTAAATTGAGATAACTTACTTAATACAGAAATGCGTTGTAAGTTCGATACAAACTTCCTTAACAAATTTGTCTTATTTAGAATGTCTTGATCTGGATCCTAAATTTGGCGTTACAGCGAACATCTTAATCATCATGAAACAAACAAGGTTATGTGAATAGGAAGCACAATGTCAGAGCACTCAGTGAATTAAAATATTAAAAGGAATGCATAATACAATTTAAATCTTAAAATTAGTAAGCATTTTAATTTCGTGTGTGGAAACTCGTTTTCGAATTTATAAAATGTTGGGAAAGTAATATAAATTTGACATTATAAATATACATTTAGTCTAACAGTGTTAGAAAAATATTTATTACCATGGAATTTTGTTATTTAAAAAACAAATATTTTAGGCGTAATACTTTTTTATACGAAATTTCCAGTTTAACGTTTTTGATATTTATGGTTAAATATCTGATGCAGCTGTTTTATTAATTTTTTGCCTTAAACATTTTATGAAACTAGTTACTTTCATAATTATACGTAAATATTCGATATAATTTTGTTTACTTTAATTAACAGATATTGATTTCCTATTAGAAGATCTCATAGTATACTGTTTACCATAGTCTTAAATTAAGTTTAAACTTTTGATACATATTATGTATGAAGTTTCAAAGAAGTGACGTAAATGTTACGGATAACGAAGTTTATAATGATAAAATTAGCGTAACTATTTCAAACTCTTAATTATCATTTTCGTGGATTTAAGAGAAATGACAGTTTCTAATTATACCAGGTGCGCGATTATTAATTAATTACATCGAGAAGAAACATTTTTAATTTCGGAAAATCAGTTTTTACTGCTTTGGAAAAATTTAATTATGGATTTTAGACATAAGAGACGTTTGTCTAACAAATGTTTAAAAACACATTTTAAAATATCTCAGTAAACTACATATAATAATTTAAAAAAATTCTATTATTATCTATTATTATATTTTTAAAAATATAAATGAGTAGAATAGTGATGTAAACGATGTAAAACTTATTTCATGTTAATTTTGTAAGTTATTTTTTCTTCCTATTAGCATGTTTCATCGCTGCCACATATTATATGAAATTAAATTATGTTTCCGTTTCGTCAGTATTGTATTGCATATAGACCCAGCACAAATAGGAAGACCTGGAATATACAGGACCATCGGAAAAGGTTTTAGACACATTTGAAAAATCAAAACCCCAAAAGTAATTGAAATAACATAATAATTTTCGTTGCGAATTTATCGGCAATTCTTCAAAATTTCTTCGATGTAACTGTTTTGCAGCCATGATTTTCAGCCTATGCATAAATACAGTGCACGGTGAAATCCTAAAATCTTAAAAAACAATTTAAAATAAAGGTAACAAAAAAAAAATGCTATTTAACAAATTACAACGACCATTTGGAAAATGATTTTTTCAAACACTAAAATTTGAGACATAAAAAATCGCACGGAGCTGATCATACATTACGTATGCCATGGAGTACATTTTACGGTACTAAAAAGTTTTTAACTTCTACGGAGCTAGTAATTCATTACGTACGTCATGGATTAAACATTAATATTCCTGGACCAATTTTAAATGACATTTTATTCTTAAACTTCTAAACACCCCACAATATTACTTTTTACACCGTCGTACAGAGAAAAAAATGTACTTTTAAATGCAATTTTTTTGAAAGCTGTATCTCAATTTGTTTCTGAGTTATTATTTTTTTTTTGTAGTTTTTATTACTTTTTTGCTATAGTGGCAATAGAAATATCCATCTCTGTTGAAAGTAAAGGGAAAATACAGATTACAATATAGACCAATCAGAAAACGAATAAAATGCGGTTTCAACCAATAAAATGCTTCAGATATGTTTTTGCTTTCCCACCTGACAGAGGACAATAACTATTTTTCCAAATGGTTAATATAATGACACCCTCAGTGCTAAAAAAATTTGGACAATATGAATGTCTTTTTCACCTCGAATTACTTCCGCGCATAGATTTGATGGTCTCAGACGTAAAACAATGGCCTCTAAGGAATTTTGGAGAATTGCCGAATACTTTGCAAAGAAAATAATCGAGTTGCATTTGTTACTGCTGGAGCATGTGTCCAAACTTCTCCAAAGACGCTGTATTATGTCTGACAGGAATTAATTTTTTTTAAACATTTACATGGGAGTTCGGACAATATCTGTCATCGAATACTTGCTAAGTTGGAAAGATACTGCCCTATGAAAATGCCATTCCTTTTAAATTCCGAAAATGATAATAAATAGTCTCGAAAAGTACTAGAAGTTTTTTTTATCGATAACAAACATTTTAATTCTTTGCAACTGTATGTACATTACGTCTAAAAATGTAAAACTTAAATTTAATATACATTTACTATACATTCCTTTAATAATTTATGCTCAATTCCTATCTGCTTGCTTATTTGCTCGCTTATTAATAACATTACACTACGAGAAATTGAAAATTAATCTCGCTTAAGGCTGTTCTCAACTGCACTGCTCAACAAGCGTAAAACGTTTTGATGCATTTACAAATTCATTTTTTAATGGAAAGATATAAAATTTGAAACCCTGACCGTGGAAGTGATTTGGAATCGAGCTGTGTTTTCAATTTTTTGATAAATAAATTACCTGTTGGGGTATAAGCGATTTTGATCACGTGACAAACACGTTTTTCGCCCTTTCTTAAATGGTTGTTCTTCTTTCGCGCGGAAATTCCGTTCAGAACGCCCACTTTGACACTATTTTCTAAAAGATCTATTGCGCTTGCAAAAAAAAACGAAAAAAAAAAAAACAGCTCCATTACATAGATTCTGAACAAAACATCTGCTAGTTTCATGCAATTCCGAACAAAAATAAATTCAAATTTATGTCATAAAGTTCCCTTTTTGTATTTGAGAACAGCCTTAAGTATAAATATTGAAACAACCGATTTTATGATAAAGCGAAAAATAAAAAGCACATTTAACATTACATAGAACTTATTACACTGTATTTAAATGAATAAAGTATGACGAAAGCCAATCGGTGTATGTCAATATATTTTAAAAATTCAGAAATAATATGACATAAATTCAATTCCGACAGTTTCGGGTCAATTAAAAAGAGCCCATTCTCAGGGTTAGCATCCAGAGAAACCAACGCGGTCTTATCTGTAATGTAATATATCAGTATATGTAATTGTCAGTATGTAAATTATGAGTTTCAGAACAAATAGTGATATTTTTCTAAGGCAGTTTCCGAAAATCAATTTATAAAAACGGTAATAGCGTCAGCTATTGCATAAAATCCAATTTAAAATTTTAATGAAACGTAATTATAGTTTTGATGAATTCTGTCCATCTATTTGGTATAAACGATGGTGCCGTGGTATAAACGATAACCAGGTCTGTAAAGATGGTGTATCTTATGTTATACCATGTACATGCACAGAATTCCCCAAAACTGTAAATTACGTTTCATTAAACTTTTAAATTGAATTTTAGGCAATACATGACGCCACTACAGTTTTTATAAATTGATTCAACTCCCCCTAGGCAAATGTCACTATTTGTTTTGAAACTGGTAATGTACATATTGCACGGATAAGATCGTGTTGGTTTCTACGGACTCTACCCCTGAGAATGGGCAAGTTTTTAATTGACCTGAAACTGACGGAATGTAAGTGTATTGTATTATTGTAAGTAATTTATGTGATTTTATTCATGAATTTTTAAAATATATTGACGTACACTGATTGGCCTTCGTCAACTTTATTCAAATAGATTAGATAATTATTACTATTTTATTATTATACGTTATAGTCAGTGGATACTTTTGTAAATACAACTGAATGGTGTTATTATTTTACAGTGTAAAATTTACTAAATATTTAGTTAATAATTTATGCTCCATTATCATCTGCTTGTTTATTTGCTCACTGATTAATAACTTGAGTAAAAATGATCGACTATTTACTCTATTTCAATGTAATATTGAAGTGGAATTACAATATAACGCCATTTCTAAAATATTATTACAATATTCATTATTTTATAAATTGCATTTACCTTTATCTTACTGAATTACATTAGATAGTTTTTAGCTCACAGGCTATCAAAGCCTGTGCCCGCCGGTTCTGTTTGTACGTACGTACGTATATACGTAACGCGATAACTCTTGATAGAAATATCCGATGTGCTTTAATTTTTTTCCAGGTTCATTTTGATAAGGCGCTTCCCTGATTAGATTTGAAGGTTCATTTGTTAAGTATAAAGGGAGGAAACAGGGGGCTAATCCCCCTTAAATTAGATAAATGGTTTTTCATGCAGAATTATCCATTGAGCTTCGAATTTGGTATACCGGTTTATTCTGATAAGGCGCTTCCCTGATTAGATTTGGAGATTCATTGGTTAAGTATAAAGAGGAGAACGGGGGCTACACCCCTCCCCCCCCACACACATACACTTAATTTAGATAAATTGGTTTTTCATGCAGAATTATCTCTTTTGCTTTAAATTTGATATAACGGTTTATTCCGATAATGCACTTCCTTGATTAGATTTGGAATTTCATTGGTTAAGTATAAAAGAGGGAAATGGAGCAAGTACCCCCCCCCCCCCCTTAATTTAGATAAATGGGTTTTCATGCAGAATTATCCAATTTGCTTCAAAAAAATTTCTATATTCATTCTGATAAAGAACTTTCCTGATTAGGTTTGGAGGTTCATTGGTTAAATATAAAGGGGGAAATGGGGGAGCTAATACCCCTCCCCCTTAATTTAGCGAAATGGTTTTTTCATGCAGAATTATCCAATTTGCTTCAAAAAAATTTCGATATTCATTCTGATAAGACGCTTACCTGATTAGACTTGGGGGTTCATTGGTTAAGTATAAAGGGAGGAAACGGGGTCTAATCTCCCTTAATTTATTTTTTGATGGGCATTACTGTTTGAAATAAGAGTATAATATAAAATTAGTGTGAATAGCCTGTAAGCTCAATGCCTCCAGTTTCACTGGGCACTTTTTTTACTTTTTATGTTTTATCATCAGTGGACTTTTTAAAAATACAAATGTGCGAAGTTAAAGTTTAATTTTACAGCGTAAAATTAACTACGTATTCAGTTAAAAATTTATTCTGTCTTACTATCTGCACTGCATGTTTATTTGCTCGCTTATTACTTAATATTTCAAAATTTATCTGCTTTCTATTTCAATATTATATAGGAGTAAAGGATAACGATGTCATATTCAAGATATCCTTGCGATTATTATTATTTTTTAAATGACATTTATCTTTGTTATCAACCTTCAGTTGTAACAAAATTTTAATATTTTACTGATAATTTTTAAAAAAACAGAAAATAGCTTTACAAGTGCTATTTAAAATCTAATCACCAATGCCAACTTGTAGGATATAATCAGTACGTAATGCATGATTGAGTACAAAAAAATAAATGTTTTCCAAGTATCATACTGTATTTAGTGGTTGAATAGTTTAGAAAAAGTCAGTTGTTGCAACAAAAAAATTATGATTGTCGTATAAACTACGTTAAATTTTACTAACCTGTATATAAATAGATATTACAATTTATATATAATTGTTATTATTGTATATACATAGATATTATATTTTATATTTTAGTTCGAATTCTTTAGAAAATGACAACTTTCTATATTTGAAGTGCTCAAAACCAATGTGAATAAAATTCCTTTTCGTTTTTATTCACAAAAATTTCAGATGAATTTGAGCTCTAAAATAATAATTTGCTCAACAAACCATGTCTCAGTTTGAAAACACGAGCAACAAGTGGTACTATAGTGTGTTATGATTCTGAATAAAATTAACGAGACCCTATTAAATTTACCTCCAAATATCTTTATGAAATGTTTTATGGAATTGATCCATTTTTACTCTAGGCGCAACATTTATAATATCTTTAAAATGTATTTATAACTTAAGAATTTGTGCTCTAAAATAATAATTTACTCAACAAACCATGTCTCAGTTTGAAAATGTGAGCAAGAATTGGTACTAGTCTGTTATGATTTTGAATGAAATTCACGAGACACTATTAAATTTACCTCCAAATATCTTTATGAAATGTTTTATAGACTTGATCCATTTTTATTCTAGAAGCAGCCTTTATAATATCTTTAAAACGTGTTTATAATTTACGAATATCCCAAAGATATTTTAATAAAGAAAATATGTTTCCATTTACATCAGTTCTATACAAAAATATATTCAGGAGTCTAGAAATTTTTCTAAAGCTAGGAAGCAAAGAAATAGGCAGTTGGTAATGAAGAATTACTAGCAAACTAAGCTTGAATTGAAGCGGACCTTAACAACGTCGCGTTATAACAAGCTTATTCTGCAATTCCAGATTTACAGTAGTAGAAAATGAAACTAATTTAACGAGGAGTTAACGACCCGATAAACAAGTCATTTAATCTTTAGCGTCAAGCATGTATGATTTTAGATTTGATAAGGTTCTGTGGTTCTATAATAAAAAATAGATGATACGCATGAGCGAATGCAAAGCTTGTATTGTATCAATCCGTTTTAACTATATATATATATCAACTAAACATTATCTCTTCCAATACTAAAATGCTAAAAATATTGCTGTGAATGGAGTTCATTAACATTCAATGGAAAGAATATTCTGGAATATTTATACTCTTAATGGGCAAAATTACACAAATTCCTTCCGATTTTCTTAACGTAAGGTTTCAAGCTAAAATGTACCACACTCTATTCATTACGTGAATGGAATAAATCTACGCTTTCATTTTTAGTCAAGTGAAACAAATCACTCTGAGTTTGTAGCATAAATAAAAGATGACTAATGCCAGTATTTTTTATGCAATTCAGAATTTCATTTAGTAAAAAGTATACCGCATTATCCGTACTTCATTGATGTAGAAAAATACATCTACGGTTATTTTTAATCATATTAATATTTTCTGCGATCACTTTTTACTTTTAAGTAATTTTTAAATTTTTCAAGTATGGCCACTCTGAATTGTAATTGAAAAGTTTTATGCATTGCAATTGCAATTACAGACACATAAAATTTATGTACAGTCATGGAAAAAAAAAGTAAATACCCCTACTAACTCCCCAACAAATTATCGTAAACGAAAGTTATTGGTACCGAACGACTGCAAATAAAGCCTACTTTTAAATGATGTATATAACATTTGCTTAGGGAGCTCCCTACATAAAACGAGCCATATCTTTGTCTTTTCCAATAGCAGTAGACAATTCTGACAGCATAAATGGACGCTACACCCTTCAATTAGCCTAAAAACAAATTTTTATGCAATTCGTACGATAAGTTTCCGAGAAATTAATTATTTTAAAACGAGCGTATTTTAGGGGCTGTATCCAAATTGAAGTTCGGTACTCGATTGTTGACCGAGAGAGCCTCCTTCTCGATCAAGCCATCTTAAGCGCCACTCAAGCAGTCATTGAAGACTGCTAGATTACAAGATAGCATAAGAAATTTCAAAATATCTAGTCACTTCTATCATAGATGGCCCCTTAAAACCATCATTTTGCCGGTTTTAAAGCATAATTTGGAAACTACTTGAAAGAAAAATGTGAAATTTTGATTTACATAAACCAGGACTTAATAAATCTAAATCCATCAAAAAATTGTAGGTTGCAATTCATAATTTTTTCGAATATTTATTTCATAAATTATAATTCATATCATAAAATTATAAAAATTACAAATTTAACGTATTTATGTTTGGGTATATTATTATTATTGCTACACAAAAAATTAGCACATTAGGAGCATAATTTCAGTAGATATAAATAAAAATATGAAAATATAATTTAGCATTAGAAGAACTAAATTTTGAATGTTTGTAATTGAAAACTTATTATTCAAATGACATGAAATTTGTTGTCTAGGCATAGTATGAATCAAAGATTTGAAATATATTGTTGAAATTGGGTATTGCTTTGAAAAGAAATGAATTTTGGGTTCGTTTTAATATGTAGATGCTCCCCTAAGCAAATTTTATATACATCCTTTAAAAGTAAACTTTATTTCTAATCGTTCGATACCAGTAATTTTCTTCTACGATAATTTGTTGAGGAGTTAGTAGACGGTGTTTAATTTTTTTTCCCATGACTGTACTACTCTGCCACATGCCTGTATCAGTTATGCGCAGAATATTATCTTTTTTGGCATGAGACATGGGTAAATAATGTGGGTTTTTTTTCACGTACCTTGTTTTGAATACCTTTCAGCTATGTACAGATAAATTTGGCTGTTCTGATAATGTGATTATTTCACACATTATTATTTGTGCACATTGGGCAGCAAAGTCTTATTTCTTTCGTCTGGGACCTTTATGTCGTCATACGAAATGTTTTATCCACGTAATATTAGAAATGTGTACCCAGGTAACACACGTCGATGTGATAATGGTGGCACGAGCTGTGCTACCACTTTCGCAGTTATCTCTCATACACCCACTTCTAAATATCACATAATTTTAATGTTTACATTAGCAATCTATAATAAATAGGAATTAACGTTAAAATGAAGTTTATTTGAAAATTTTATATCAGTTTCTTAAATTTTATATTGGTTTTTAAATAATTTTCAAGCATGATTTTTTATAAATCTGTTCCAATGATGATCATTTGTTTGTTATAATAATGTAAAGTAACTAAGTAGAAAGTGGCAAATTGATCATAGTTGGCAACTGATTGCCAATGCTGGCTGAGAACAAATTAAAAAAATGAATCAAATAAATATTTTTTTAATGCAATTAATACTCCGTAACTGGGCATGTCCAGGTCTTGCCATCGTAGCCGCAATTTTCTTTGGAGACCATTTTCATTTAACTGCTTCTAGCAGTCACAGAGAACACTGCCTTTTTCGAATTCCTCATAATTTGTCAGATTCTACTAGATATCAGCGAATTTTTGTTTCGTTTGAACCCCCTGTATTGTGGCGAAAGACTGTTGAATGCATGAGTTTAATTGTAATAATCCTGTTCATAAATATTAGTACAGTAACACTATACTATCAGTTAATCGAGAATTTTTCTTATATTTCTGTCAAGCGGGCTCAGATACCGCATATACTAGCTATGCGACGATTTTTGTGGCAATAGCTAAGACTTAGACGCTTTTAAAAAACACTATTTTGCCAAATCACATTTGTTTAAATATGCTATGACTTTGGATCTTATTGCGGAAGATTAAAAAGAAGATCTGATTAACCACATAAGATACCGCACTTTGATGCTAAAAGAAAATCTCTCAACAAAAATTCCGTTTTTCATTTTATCCTTAATATAAAATTAAAATAATTTAAGATGAATCTCTTATAAGATACTTGCACGTAATATGCTCTGGCTTTTTTTTTTGTTATCTTTCTTTTTTTTTATTTTATTTATTTATTTATTTATTTATTTGTATTTCTTTATATTTTTTGTTATTTATTGTTTTCACTGGGTACTTTTTTTTTTGCCCTTGAAAACAAGTTTACAGCGCAAGAGTGACGGTAAAAATATGTTTTAAAGATATAACTACAGAAAGAGACTAATGAAAATACTACACTGCTTTCTGCAAAGTATCCTACAATTGGTAATGAACGCATTAATTTTTTTTAACTTCATACTTTAGCTATAATATTAGTTTCTTATAGTAGAAATAACTTAAATCTAAGATGATGATTTTATTTTCATAATGATTTCAAACTTCTTGATCTTTAACACAGCCTTATATAATTGTAAGTCGTCTTTGCTATTTAGTGAAACTTTATTAATCTGAAAATTTCAAGAAAGAAAAGTTAATAAAATTAAGAGAGTTATCTTAATACAAATAATTTTGGGTTATTTAATTGAAAAACATCAAATTCAAAACGTTTTAATTAAAAATATTAGTTGTTGCGTATTTAAATGTATCCTGCGAGTCGGAAAACTTTTAAATTGGATATGTACACTCGAATTATTTGCGCAATCATAACTTTAAAGTTTTATTTCAAATTAAGACTTCTTTTTTATAGTGAGTTTCTGACTATTGAACATTTTCTATTTTTCTATTTTCTTTGAATGATTTTAAATCTAATTGTTGTCCAATGAAAAAGAATGCTCTGATGTAGATAATATTAAGTAAATAACCTTATGATATTAAATAGATGCTTTATTTAGCATTTTTAAAAATTAATTTTTGCTTTCTACAAATGCATTTATTGGTAATTATTAAAAAGATAGACTCATGCTTATAAAATTTGTCTTCGGCATCAAAGCAAGACTAACATGCCATTTCTTTACAATAAAAAAATAAAATATACGAGTGTTAATTATTGTATAAAGTTTCAAAGCAACAACCCAAACTGACTGTAAATCGAATCACTGTGCTTTGAAATAAAGTCTGTAACTTGAAATATCTGATCATTATATCTTTGTATATAATACCAGAATAACATAAAAAAGTCAATATACAGAGTGTCCCAAAAACATAGGTACAAACTTTGAGAGAAAATATACTGCACTGCATCAAACAATTTTTGTATAGTAAACTAGAGCCATGTTCTATTTATTCAGTCAAAAATACTGAGCGTCTTTCTGCAATCCAAACCCAGATTTTTGTTCTTCGCTTTTACATTGATAAAGGTATTTAACAAAAATCCAACAGACTTACTTCGTTTTGGACGAAACGCGATGGCATTGCAAAAAAAGCTGGAAGAACATAGTAATCAAATAAATTACTATCTATGAAATATGAACTACATTCTGCAGAATATTGAATCTAGTATAACAATACTTGGATGTGGATAGTGGCAAAATCTATCGCTTCTTGTAATATCATAACATTTTAAACTAAACACAGAAAGTGTGCTGCAAATTTCTTTAAGCTATCATCGTTATTTTTAAAACTGTGTGCAACGTACAAATTTAAATTGATGTGAGGTTTCTTGTATTTTTGATCGAATAAATGAATTACGGCCCTAGTTTTCTATATAAAAAATTTTTGTTCCAGTGTGGTCTAACCTATCTTAACGTATCTATATTTTTGAGAAACCCTGTATACGAAACCCTTTTTACAAAATAATAATTACCAAATCTAATACATACTGCGAAAGGCATCATTACATTGTGAACAAAATTTTCATACGGGACAGCCTGAGAAATACCATATTAAACATTTAGATAATCAAAATGGGTCAACGAAAAATTATGCTGCATTTAGTCTACTGTCTCTTACATTAGATATAGAGAGTGATAGATTTGTATAACATATTATACAAATATAACCCCTGAAAGTATATTTGACGTAAAGATACGTTTAAAATCCCTTCCAAGACATCAAAAGTCTTCATAAAGCGGTGTTTTAAAACATTTATTCATTTGAAAACTAATTAGCGAGAAATAATTACTAAAAATAACAAGCAATAATCTAACAATGTAGTTGATCTCCTTATCACAATTTTATTACTAACATAATCAACACGTTTTAAGGTAATTTCCAGTAAACACAATTAAAGAATTTGTATCATTTGTTGCTCCTTTTAGAAACATATAAATGACATGTATATCTTACAATTTAAATTCTGATGCAAATATGAGATAACAAATTCAAGGCTTCGTAACTTTCTATTTCCTTGACATTCTTTTATTATTCGTGTCACATTGCAATTGTAATAAAAGCCTTTTACTGATTGTATCTCAACTTGCAGTGTCGTAATTTGAACCTAGCCATTTGTTCAATGAGATTTTCTTTCTGTTTCTTTCTTGCGCGGTTTCATTTTCCAGCTATTGTCAAACAGGATAATTGTTTTCTAGGCATACAGAGAATTCTTTTTTACCCGACTGAAAAGAAGGGTTATGTGTTTCACGCGTATTTGTATATGTGGATTTTTTATACCCTCGAAATATCCCAACGGCTAGATGGATTTTAATGAATGAGGTCTCTATCGATTTGTCTTAACGGTCCAATGGTTATAGGCTAGGTTTTGTTTTTATAAATTCAAAATGGCAGCCGTAAAATACAAAATGGCGGTAGAGACGAAAATTACGCACCCTATTGAGTGGCATATCATTGGATAGGTCTTTCAAAATGAAGACGATGTTTCATTGACTATTTTACAGTCAGAAGCTCCATTAAAATATTATACAACCTGGAAGTTGTGTATGTATTGTGGATCTCTAGCTTTACTGCAACTCTAATCATCATAGACTTCTATAGACCTCATCAAAACAGTGTTTATAGATAAAAACTAACAATTAAACACAACTTAAAAGTCATCAATACAAGTAAATAACAAAAAATAGGTAAGTAATATAAAAAAAAAATATTTTAAGTCAATTCCTACTTAGGTCAATAAGAGAATTTTTTTCTTCCATTCTAACTTTTCTTTTGAGAGGTTTTTAAAATGCCTTGATCAAGAAGAGGGCTCTCTCGGTCATAAAAAACCTTGATCAAGAAGGGGCTCTCTCGATTATTGAAAATTAATTAATTTAATTTAATTAATGAATTAATATTTGAAAAAAATTGGATTAACATCAAGTGTCATCCACTACAAGTTAAAAAAAATTATTTGAGCTTGATTGGATGAATAATAAGTATTTTATTAACGATTGGAAATTTGAACAAAATACATATAGCGAGAGTGTGAGCTAATAGTAGGAATTGAAAAAAAAATTTGTTTCACATTGATGAGAAATAATAATTAGTTCGTTTTTTACGCAGTCGGGTTTTTTGATTTTTTAAATTTAATTGTTTATTATAAAACAGTAAAGTGTTATTTTTAACTGTGTATAGCATTTCACGATCTTTTGAAACGTTTTTCTTTCCGGTTTTTTATTGTAGAAAATATTAGTTTTGCAGAAAAGAAGAATTATACAGAGTGTTCTTAAACTGTGTTCACAAAATAAAAGACAAGTAGTTTTTGTATAATAAACCAGGGTCGCAATTCATTCTGTTAAAAATGAAAGGTGTTTCGCTGCAAGCGAATCCTGTATTTTCATTCTAACTTTATCGATATAATTGAGATATTAAAAATAATATATAATTAAGATATAATTGAGGACATTTTAGCGAAATTTCATCAGAATAATTTTTTCAATAAAATACGATGCAAACACAGAACTTGCTGAACGTGCACAGTAATGCCATTAGCGTACAATTACCTATGAGTATTTTCTATAATTTGGAACAGCTTCTACTGCAAATTTGTATGGACACGAACTTAAGCCATTTCTAGAAATTCTCGGATGAAACTGTCCCCGATTGCAGTCTTGGATTTCCCCATGTTTCTCACAAAGCAAAGTTATTCTGTAGGAAACATCTTTAGAATATAATAAAACACACATATATATTAAAACACACATACACACATAAATAACGCCTGCATTCAGCAGTTAAAGGTATATATAAATATTATGCAGACATACATACAATAAATACAATAAACCCAACTGGCGTGAAAAATTAGCCAGAGCCAGGAATCGAACCAACATGGTTTATTAGTGAAAAATTGCAGACCCAGGTATCGGCCGGAGTAGTTTAGTGGTTAGAGCAGCAGTCTTGTATACTGTGGTCCCGGTTTCGATTCCTGGTTCTGGCTAATTTTCCCCTCCAGTTGGGTTTATTGAATTTATTGTATGTATGTCTGCGCAATATTTATATATACCTTTATCTTTAGAATATGTTCATTACTTTTAAAGTGTTCAACAAAAATCCGTGCTCAGCTTGGAGTGAGACATCTTACAATTTCCCTAAAATCAATGGATGCAACCCTGGTTTCTTATACAAAAATTATTCGTCTTGATGTGTACTGTTACCTCTTTCATTTTGTAAAGATAGTTTACAAATACTCTACAGTGTTAAAAAATTCATTTTGAAAAATATGCATTACTCGAATAAATACAAATTTAAAAATTAAATAAAATATTAAATTAACCTATTTATGCCTAGCGTCCCATTTTTGGGACGCTTTGAATTTTAATAAATTTGTATGATTTTCTTCTTCTTTATAACATGAAAATTGTATGAAATAATTATCTATAAATGTCTTTATCTCTTACCGAGAGATGACAGCATGAGATGTATATTTATTTGTTTAAATGAATTCTTTTTTCGGTGGTTATAGATTTTTCCTTTTTCAAGATGGCGAAATGTACAAAGTGAGTTTATTTGTATTTTTTCTATCAAGGATACAAATAAATAAGTCATAATCTTAGCTTGTAGACTTCTTTGAAATACGTATTTTTTTTAATTGTAAAGTTATCTGTTCAAGCCTATTTTTTATGCATTTTTGTAACTTACAAAATATAGGGCGCTAGGCAAAAAATGGGTACATATTTTTATTAGCCATTTACGGGACAGTTATTTATGTAAAGTCCTTTTCAAGATGATTATGAAATAAATTGTTTGTATGCCTCTAATACGATTATTGTTAGTTTATTATTAATAATAATTGTAATGTTATTAGTCTCTGTAAAGAAATAAATATAATTTTTAGAAGTTCATAAGAATACTAATTACAGTTTATACTATACAATTTAAAAGCTTATCTTATATAAATTTAGACAAAACATATAATTATGCATATTCTACTATTACAAATATTATGCAAATTCCCATATTTAGTACCATTACATTTTATCAAATAAATACAAAAATGTTTTAGCGTAATTTTTTTAGTATTTTTCTAATTCAGTTCACGACATTTTAAAGTTATTTTACCAACAAATTTGAAAAAACAAAAATTCAGGCACAAATGTGTTAAGCAGGGAATGATTAAATTTTTCATATCACTAAAATACGTGATCTAAAAACTGAAAGACATTTCTTTATAATATATTTAATATTTAATTTAGAAATTTTCTCTTTATAATGCAAATTTTGCTATTAACAATGGATGATTTAAAATTTCCCCAAATTCTTAAATTAAAGTTTATTTTGTAGATAAAAAGACATTTTTCTCTCCCCTTGTTCTTAAAGTATGTTTTTTCATAAACATAAGAACATGCTTTTTCATGATAAAATTCTTTCCACATAATAAATAATTGAAGCTTGGAGAGTTGTTTTAATAGTTGGAAAATATTTATCAAAATATAATGAATTAATCAAAAATAGTTTAATCATTTTATTAAAAATTTTTATCGAAAAAAGTGATTGTTTATTGAGAGCGTTATTTAATTTTTTTTTCAATATGAATTTAATTTTTTTAGAACACGTGCTGATTGAAAAATGTAGTTATGAATTAGAATGCAAAACATTTAATAAAACAAATTATTTTCACTGATTTAATATATATATATATATATAACCATTAATTAAACATTACTGACCACCAACAAAAATTGTGATAGTATGAATAAATTTACAACAGTACTGTTCCCCATACACACTAAATGGATACCAAAAACATAATATACAATCTGCTATGTATAAAATAAAGTCCCTTGTACTATATAACAAGAATTAATATGGAAGAAAAAAGAAGAATATGGATTTCGATAAAAATAATTGAAAAGCTTATATATTGAATTACGTTATCAAGAGTACAGAATTCAATTATATAAGCAAATTAGTCCTTTTCTGTGAGAAAAAAAGGGTAAAAGCTGTTTTTTTTCTCCTGTACTCTAACGACCAAAATAACAAAGAGAATAGTTTCAAGATGAAAACAGAATATTAAACGCTATGAAATGGAAAAAGCAATACAACCTTTTAAATATTTAATTTATAGCAAGGAAAAATAGTAATATTACACAACATACCTAATAAAATCCCAGTATTTTTTTATCCAAATACACTCCTGCACATGGTATCCAAAAGCTCGATAAGTTTAAGGTTATTTTTACAGTTAAGTTAACACAGATTTTAAAACCTAATGGATACAGTTAATCTATTTTGAAATACCGTGATAAATGCAATTAAAATAATATAAATAGAAAATAATTACATAATAAGTAAAATACCTATTAACACTTTTAAATTTTTATATTTCTTAACTAAAATAAAACATACCAAAACTATTAGTTTACAATATCGCAAATAATCAGCATTAAGCACCACCATGTGTTAAAAATTGAAATTATTACTCTAATCGAAGCAACAGACAGAATCAAATTAAATTTTGGTGCTGCCATCTATTGTAATAACTTGAAACTATTATGAACAAAATGTCATAGGATTAAGCTATTAGAAGTTAGTTCTTTCATAATATACCAACTGCTATACCCCAACAAATCTTAATATAAAAATATCATATTATATGTCATTATTCATATAAATGTTAAATAAATACAAATGTTAATAGAATGATTACAATATATTCTACTACCATATATATATATATATATGGTCATGTATATATATGTATGTATATATATATATATATTTCAATATTTTAAAAATAATATTTAAATAGAAAAACTAACACTGAATAAAAATTAATTACATCAAAATAAATTTTTGTTCTGAGGCAATGTGAAAAATGGCAGTATACATCAACACCTTATCTTATCAATAAATATATACAATATGTTATCTTATATTGTGATCGAATTATATATCAATTATACAGTAATCGATTGTTTAGATAATAGGATGTTCGAAGAGTGCTAAATCGTATACAGAATATAATTATATTTTTAAAGAGTATTTAATTATCTGAAAGAAAATTTAAAGGCAAAAAATATTTTTTCAACTGTTTTGCTAAATAACATTGTATAATCTGTATATTCCGGGATTAATTTGAAAATTTTACGCCTCATCCATTATGATTTATGATAGTCACACAGTAATTATCTCGGACTATTGGCCTGTCAAATAGTATGTCATTCCTTAATGTTTTTGTTGATCATGTTTTCTCCAATTTCTTTATAGGACTGAATAAAAATTGCTATCGAAAGTCTCGTGAAAATGCTTTTTTAAAAATTTAATTAGCATGAAAACCGTTCGACTTTTAACGATATTTATGCAGCATTACAGAACGTACTCTGACTCATTTAGCATTATGTTATACACAGGTTACCATAGCGATAGTGCACTACTTTAAACTTGATTGTATCCAACTGCGATTACAGAGCCACTAGCGGCTACTATAGTAACCTTTTTAGGCTTGCGTCAGTGCCATTATTCGTCTTATTTTCATTGCGTATATCTTTTCATTATACATTGGTAAAGATTGTTATTGTTTAAAACATGAAACATTGTATATTCTATGAAGCGGACTCCAAAAATGGAGCAAATAAGTGAACAAACACAAGTTAATTATGTTGAAATAGGACCGAAAAACTGGCAATAAAACACAATTAAAATAATAAAATTTTGTAACATCATCATAAAATCAAAACAACACACAAGACGCGTTTCGATCTAGAAAATATAACAACCCGTCATCGGCCGCGGGATCGAGGATTACAGCTGTCTAAAATCCGTCATGTACGCTACTGGCGCCTGGTGCATGGAAAATCCGTCATGGGTGCAAAGTCCTCCAAGTTACCTATGAATTATACCTCTGGAGGTGCCTTATCAGGCGAAGGTCTCGTTACCTGTCCTAGGTTCCAATTTACAAGATCATCTTGAGTAGCAATGTGCAGGTGCCAAAACACAAGATATAAATATTAAATAATCAGTGTAACAACGTCCACAACTAAGCAATGGACACTGCCGATACGATCTAGGCGCTCGTTAGGTTTATTGCCGCTAAGCGGCGATTAGGCGGTCACCCGCCTCGATTCCAGGTATCAAACCCGTTCAGCAGGGGCTACCCGACAGGTCAGGGGTCTGGTCATCGGTTAGGTAGAAAGAAATGCAACACCTCCCCCTTTTCGGACACGTGTTTACATTGACTGATGATGTGCTGTTATATTTTCCTGTTCGTAACGCGTATTGTTCGTTGTTCTGACTTTTTGGTGATTTATACAAAGTTTTATTTTTTTAATTGTCCAGTTAATTAACTGCAAGAAAAAAATGACTGGAAATAACTTTTGAGAGAACAAAACAAATGTACTATCAAACTATTAGGACGTGACAGTTTGCAATTCCCCCTAGCTCCAACTAGTCTAGTTTGCGCTAGCATCACACCAGATTTCAGTTCTAGTGTCTTATTTGTATGATAATCCGAGATGTTAAAAGTATTCTTATATTCCCAAGTTTGCCTGATATCGCTGAACAGACGCAGAATTAGTAATTCACTTTCATTATTAATTTATGTGCATAAAATTACAACCAGTTATTTCTGTAGAGTTAAAAAATAGAAAATTACTTACTTCTTACATTTATACTTAAGTTCATTTTCTTTGTAATAGTATTTACCTTTGATAAATTTAAACGTGCTTTAATTTAAGCTGTTTCTCCCGCACACATACTTTATATGCAAATATTATGTTTAATAAATAAACCTTTTCGGATACTGTCGAACACCAAGTGGTCTGAAGTACACTTCTCTTTTATTACAGTTGAGATACATAAAATTACAAACAGTTATTTCGTATAGACACATAATAGCAAACTATTTATTTCTCTCATCTATACGCAAATATCTTTGTCTTTAAAATGTGCGTCATTTATTGGTTAAAACTTATATCTTAGTGTTTTAAAAACAAACATACATTTATATGCTCGCAATGTATTTATCGGTACATACGTATCGGTAACATTGTATACATTATCGGTTATCTTCGAGCGCCAAAGTGTAAAAAAATAACGCTTCAAACTTTCTATTTACATAATATAAGGAAATCGCAAATGACTTTGCTAGAATACAAGTATAGAAATTAAGCTGAAATTCCATAAAGCTGGCCACTGCTATGTATGCTTTATAAAAACCTACTTAATCCTCTTAGTACCAGGTTTTAATATTTTTGAGTATTCTTAGTTTTACATGATTTGAAACAGAAATTTAATTTTATTGTATGTAACTTCTCCCTAGAAGGGGTCTATATAATTTCATATATTGAGTATAAATTATTCATTTGTTCTGGTTAGAAACATTAAAATTTTCAAAATAGGAAATAACTGGGGTCAAATAAGACCCCAATAGTATTAGGAGTGTTAAAGAAAGAACTAACTTCTCGAATAAATTTTATCGTATAGGTATGTCAAGGCGTCATTCGAAACGTTTCTTTTTCAATCTAAAATGTAAATTTTTAAAAAAATGTGAACACTAGAAAAAAGTTACATGATTGAAGGAGAATAATGTTCACTAAAAAGCTAATTTTTGAACACAGATAAAATTTCATAATTATTGTAACTTTCATGAAAAGTCACTGTTAGAAATTCACCATTCAAAAGTATATGGTTATGCTGTTAATGCTATTAAAATATTTTCACTTTTTAATTCTATTTTTTGTTGTTTTAGGAAAGTAATTTTTATCTTCTGGAATTTTAACATTTCACTGTGGAAAATATAAATTTAGTATTTTTATGTTCTTTGAAACACGAGAAGAAAGAAATATATTTTTCGCACATTAAGTGCCAAATTGAAAAGTTTGTTAAAGGCGCATTTTTAAATTACAACTGATGAGAAAAAATTTCACAACAATGCTAATTAACTTCCTTTATTTAACGGACCATTTAGAAAACCCATTTACATTCTCTTTCATTTTGTTTAAAGAACAAGGTCTACTTCACTTACAGTTTTTACGTTGATTATTTCTGACATTCTTAGTTCCAAAGAGGAAATTTATTAGTACTGCATAAATAAAATTAAAGAGAAAATTTTACGACAATTACTTTTGTCAAAAATAATTTACAATCGTAGAAAAGTTTTTAACTAGAAATTCAGGCTTGAAATTTGTAAAAGATTGAAAAATTTTTATTTGCTTTGTAATTTGATTTTTTTTTTGAGAATTTCTATTAGGATAGATTTCGAATACGACACATTGATAATAAATACTTAAAGTTAATTAAAACATAATGTTCCTTTATCCATCTATTTGATATACATATTAATTTATGTGTTTATTTCAAAATTTATTTTTTAATAAATCATAAATAATAATAATTATTAAAAAAAAATAAATGAATATTCTTTTTTATGATACTTATTTTATAGTATATATTTATAACCTGTAAATTACAAATTAACACGTCATTCTGGATCTGTCTAAAGATTAGTTTGGTTACTTTGTACTTTGGAGAGAAAGTTAATTTTAGAGAAGTATTAAATTTTGTCTACCAAATGTAATTAAAGGGATATGGTGCAATTGTATCAAAAAGGTATAAAATTGTTGAATCTATTATTTAAAAACGGACCATTAACTATAATATATTTCTAAGCACAGAAGAGGTTCGAACTTAAACCATTCAACGATTTCCACAAAACTTTTGTGTGTATCTGTAACCGAACTATCAGAATTACATATCTGATTAACACAATCATCCAAAATACTTGAAAGATCAATACACAGTCTCAATTAGCTTCGAATCACTTCAGTATTTCGGTCGTTATCGAGGTGATAACTGCTTTTGTATGTCCCTGTAAATGAATAATAATTGTTACATAAACGGTTAAAAAAAAAAAATAAATAAATAAATAAATGTAATTCTGCAGGCTTAAATTTACAGAAATCTGTATACTTACTAAAATTTTATCTGTACACTGTACAAAAAAAGACGTAAATCTACAAAACTAGTTTTGGTAAAGCTCTGTGATTTCTGTAGCTTTACAAAAATATCTGTATTTTTTTTTATTTTTATTTTTTTTTTTTTTACAGTGTACTTGATTGACGAACTCGTCCACGATAATTTTAATACATTGTTCCTTTTATGGGTTCAGTATTTCGGGCGATATCTTGTTGAAGTTTTGAATGTTTTGCTTTTGTGCGTCCCTGGTACGGGTCTTATAAGATTTACGTTCTTGATAAACGAACTCATCTAAGATACTGACAGGATAAATGCACTCTCCGAATTACGTTCGAATTGGTTTAGTATTTTGAACGTTGTCGAGATGGAAATATTTGCATTGTATATATTAATGGTTCTAACTCGGACATCCCGAATTACAGAACGTACTGCCCGGTATATAGCATATAGATGAATAACTTTTTTAATTGAAAACTCTAATAGATATTTTACATTAAATTCATTCTTTTCATTGCCCATAAACAACACCGAAAAGAAATTTTATATATGAAAAATAGCATATATACAGAGTATTGCCGTACTGCCGACATATATATTTATTATTCACAAAACATCAAACCTTAAAATGATTACTTTTATGCTAATGATAAAAAGCACTTTTAACATCATGTAGGAAAAAATACAGAATTTACATTTAGTATAAAATTTCAAAGCGTCGAACCCCTTTTAAGGGGCATAACTGAACTCGTTTGCGCATTTTTGTAGAAATGCGTTTTAACATGCTGGGAGTGACTTCTTGTATCCCATGAGTCATGTCAATTTTCAGATCATCTATTGTTTGAGGATTATTTGCATAAATTTTGTTCTTTAAATATTCCCACAGAAAAAAAGTTTAGGATTCTCCGATCAGGGGATCGAAATGGCCAAAGATTTTTTGAGATGAGTCAATCGCCAAAAAATTCTTCAAGCATGTCCATGGTTTCATCACTTGTATGGAATATTGCACCATCTTGTTGGAACCAATAATCTTGTTCATTCACTTTTAACAATGCAACAAATTGCTGGATCAACAGTTGATTCGAAAACAGAGCTCCAACAATCCTTTCGCGTGATACAGCACACCATAAGCCAATTTTCTGAGAATGTAAAGGCTGGTGTAACAACTTTTGGCCTTCAAATCCTGTGCATGTCTTCCACCTAACCTGTATTATGAAATCGTAGAACGAGCCAATATAATCGGTATAGCATCATTTAAATATTTTTTCGCCGAACATCTTTACACCTTTCATACGATTAACATTCAAAATACGTTTCGAGCAGCTCAGTTCTCTGAATGCGTGGTAAATTAATGTCACTATCAAGAACGGTTTTACAATTTATTGACAATGGCACTTCCTTATTAGCCGTATGGCAGGTGTAAATATCTAAAGAAATCGCTGAGGATTTCACTATTTACAGTCGTCTTTTTTATTCTGAATATTTCAGAGTTTAAGCACATGGTTCGATTACATATCTATTTAACTTGGGTTTTATTTTACTTATTTATTTCATGAGGTTTAAATTTTATTTTGGAATATTAGCTGGAAATGAATAATATATTTTTTCTAAACTTGTTTCAATTTCAATTGGATTAATCTTCCGTACTCGGGCTGCACTCGATAGAGATAGATTTAAAAAAATAATTATTGAAAATTGTTTAAAAACCATACAAAAAATCAATAAATTAAGATACAGCTTTCAAAAAAATTGCACATCAAAGTACATTTTTTTACTAGTCGAGGATATAAATATTAAAATTGTGCATTAAATGTTAATAAATGTGGAGAGAAAAAGTCAAACTGATTGCTCAGGTCATTTCCATTGTCAATGTGACGCTTGCAATACTAACGAACATGTTTTACCTTTATAATACATACCTCCCCACCTCCACATGCATATATATATTAAACAAAAGCCTAATTTGAAGAACAAATTAAAAAAACAAAATTTATTTCCTACATTGTTTAAGCCCGAGAAGGGACAGATATTATTTCATTCAATTCGTTCTACATTTAATGTTAAATTTTTGTAACAGATAAGTTATGCCAATTGAACATTAAAAAAAATAAAATCCATACAACATGATACTTTACACACCCTAAAAACTTAGGTTCCGTTCAAATAAAATCGAAATCAATCTTAGACGTTTTCCATTTTTCAGTTGTAAATATGTGAATTGCAAATTTTTGTATTATTTTTATGATGATTGTACATAAAATGGTAAGATACATGCAAAATACAAACTTTAAAAAAGTCTAAGATTTATTTCGATTTCATTTGAACGGAATCTAAGTTTTTAGGATGTTTAAAGTATCATGTTGTATGCATTTTATTTTTATTTTTTAATGTTCAATTGTGTTAACTTATCTGTTACAAAAATTTAACATTAAATGTAGAACGAATTGAATGAAATAATATCTGTCCCTTCTCGGGCTTAAACGATGTAGGAAATAAATTTTGTTTTTTTAATTTTTTCTTTAAATTAGGTTTTTGTTTAATATGTCAAGTATTTTAATAACTACTGCATTCAGACGAACACATTTCAAAATTAATGCAGGGCACCATTATCAGGCTTTGATTCATGCGGTATCGTATCACAATTTGTAATGCAATATACTTATGTATAATTCAAAATCTTTCACCAGTGCAGTAATCCAAGTTGCTGTACTTTGAGCAAAAACTTCCAATCTAAACGTAAAAAATCTGTTTGAAAATGTCATTTTTATTTCTACTCTGACGACACATTCAACTTCTTTTTAATTCTTAAAAAAACTATTTTAGTAATTTTTCACGTGAAAATCATTCAACTTCATATCATCATACATATTATTAGTACGGCTTTTGAATTATTGGGAACAATGAAAAAAAAAAATGTTAAATTTTATTGGAAAAATGTCCATTGAATCACAATGAAAAAAAATGAAATTTGGTATTATTAAGAAAAATATTTGAAATATGTAACTAGTGTAAAGGTCATTCACAGGTTAGTTGTACTTTGGTTGGTAAGGCGTCCGAGAGGGGGGGAGGTTAGTAGTTTTAAAAGGTTATCGTTTCCATATATAAAGGGTAATTTTGAGAGACTTAAAAGTAAATTAATGAAGTTTAAGTTAGAATTAGTTGCTAAACCACCTCCTAAATTGAAACATCTTCTGTACAGACCTTTTGATCCGGTTGCACAGGAAGATCTCGCGGGTGTGTATGAAATTCCATATGAGAATGAAGGGGGGGGATATTAATTATTATATTGGTATGACAGGTAGGAAGTTTAGGATAAGGAGGAGAGAGCATGAATCTGATATAAAATTTGGTAGGGTAACTGCGTTTTGCATGTTACAGCCTTGATAACTGCGTTATCAAGGCTGTTTTTAAAGAGGGGGGTTAATATTTGTTTCAGGGATAGTAGATTAGTGTTCGTTTCGAGTTTATACCGTAAGTCAATCATCCGTGAATCTATTGAGATATATTCTAGGAGGGATACTGTGTGTAATGATTCTTTTTCCTTTGATATTCCAATTTTATGGTTGGAATTCCTTAATAAATACTTAAAAAGTGAGTCTGGTAGAGGGAGCCGCGGTAGCGGAGGCTATTTGAGACCATAGAGGGCGCAGTGTTTGCATTTTTATGTTTTTGGTTTTTAGAGTATTTTTTGGTACCCAGTGTCATTCAGTTTCTATTCATTATGTGTATGTTATGAATACGGTTTTTACTATTAAACCGAAACATGTCAACATATTTTGATTTTTATTTGTGACACCTATTTAAGTAAAATAAATGTATGTTTTTATTTATATGATATGAAAGGGTGAAAAGTAAAATTTGTTTGAGTTTTTTAGGAAAACTTACAACAGTTTTTGACATTGAAAAATGTAAATTAAAAAAACCCATGTTACTCTCTGGGTTATAATTCACCTATATGCAAAGGCATTTTATCATCCGTTTTGACCCCCACTTCAGGCAAACATTTTCACACTTTAAACTTATAATATTATTAGAATTAGTAAAGAAAAAAATGAGTGGCATCAGGGACAAAAAGGTGGGAAGAAAAAAAAAATGAAAAAGTTATGAGCTCCATAGGCTTTTCTATGTTAAATTAACATTGAGAAGTGACACTGGAAATAAATAAGTATTGCGCTAAATAATATATATAACCATTAAATAAACATTACCGGCCACCAATATATATATTTGGTGTTAAAACCAAAACAACACGATTTTCGTACTAGAAAACTATCAAAACTGATAAAATTCAAAGTATCATAAATATGGGAAATTTTTGGTCGTTCCAAATGGCTTTTTTTTTTTTTGCTATACCAAATGCATTTAAATTAACTGATCGGATCTTGGGAACATAAAAAAAATAAATTTAACGATTTATGAAAATAATTTTGTAAACTTAAATGACATTTAATATGAAGCAGGACAGTATTTACAACTTCTTGCAACTTCAAACTTTTTAATGAACAGTTTAGTAATTAACCATTTTTCAGGGGGAAAAGGTAGACTTTGTATAAAATAAAACTGCATACTGAAACCAAAAGATGATACCAAAAGTTTTTGAATTTCAGTTACACATAATAACATTTTAATGAAACAATATATCACATCACTCATACTATAGTAAAGTATATTTTATTAAAGGAGGAACGATATCCTTTAATTTTCCTAGAAGCATTTTTACGTGATCGCAAAAATTGCATTATATATGCATATGTTAAAATTTTATTCAAAATATAAGAGCGAATGCAAAAGAATTTTCTTTTCTTAGATTCAAAAAACAGAATGATGAATTCTTTAAGAAGGGATAATATTCAAATTTCTTTGTGTCTAAGCCGACCATATATAATAAAAATGAGGTTGGAGATTTTCTATAAAGTACATAGTTACTACAGCGTTTGGAAGATATGAATAGTTTGCCTTTCAACACTTTATATTTATGCAAAGGAAACTTATTTTTTATCTCCTAAGGTTATGAAAGTATGTTAACCTTCCATCTTTCAACAATGAAATGTGAAGTGAACATTACTCATTGTTTCTACTGAATCATATGTGTGACGACAAACTTTTCCTTTTTAATAAAAGATTAATGTAAGAGATTTTTCGGATACCACGAAGCATGCACCATTTTTAAATTATCGCAAGAATTGCATAACATATGCACAAGTTAAAATTTTATTCAAAATATAAAAGCGATTGCAAATTAATTTTCTTTTCTTAGGTTCAAAAAACAGAATGATTAATTCTCTAAGAAAGAATAATATTCAATTTTCTCTGTGTATACGTCAACCATATATAATAAAAATGAGGCTGAAGATTTTCTTTAAAGTACATTGTCACTACAGCGTTTGGAAGATGTGAATAGTTTGCCTTTCAACACCGTAATATTTATGCGAAGGAAACTTATTCTTTATTTCCTAGGGTTATGAAAGTATCTTAACCTTCCATCTTTCAACAATGAAATGTGAAGTGAACATTACTCATTGTTTCTACTGAATCATATGTGTGACGACAAACTTTGCCCTTTTAATAAAAGATTAAGGTAAGGAATTTTTCGGATATCACGAAGTATGTACCATTTTTACATTATCGCAAAAATTGCATTACATATGCATAAATTAAAATTTTATTCAAAATATAAAAGCGATTGCAAATGAATTTTCTTTTCTTAGGTTCGAAAAACAGAATGATGAATTCTTTAAGAAAGGATAATATTCAAATATCTTTGTGTCTAAGTCTACCATATATAATAAAAATGAGGCTAAAGATTTTCTATAAGGTAAACAGTCACAACAGCGTTTGGAAGATATGAAAAGTTTGCCTTTCAACACCATAATACCTATGCAAAGGAAACTTATTCTTTATTTCCTAGGGTTGTGAAAGGATCTTAACCTTCCATCTTTCAACAATGAAACGTGAAGTAAACATTACTCATTCTTTCTACTGAATCATATGTATGACGACCAACTTTCCCTTTTTAATACATAAAAGATTAAGGTAAGAGATTTTTCGGATACCACGAAGCGTGTATTTATTTTAATTTAACCAGTGAGGTGTGACGCTGTTAGTAGACTTCTCAAGCAAAAACATGTTTATAGCTTGTGGGAGACATTAAGGCCTAATTTAAAATATGGAATGCCAATATAGGCAAGATTGATTGATATAAGCATTCCTATCCGCAGACATACGTGTTCAAACTTTCACATACAGACATATACGAGTTCTTATTCATATACATTCAGTTCCAAGTTACCACATTATTTAACCTCTTCAAGCCCTTGGACACATACGTGGACGTTTAGTTTTTTTTATCATTATAATTACTGTCAATAATAAAAAGAACAAAAATTTGATAATAACTTATTCAATACAGAATCCCTCAAAAAGAGAAGTAAAAATTTTATGGTTTGGCTGCGCTGATAATGTTATTTCCGATGTTCAGTTAGAGATGTAAAAAAAAGCGTGAAGTAATGTTTCGGCAGTCAGTGTTGTTGAATTATTTGAACAAATCGTCAGTATTTGATAAAAATAATATCAGATATAAATAATATATTAAACATATTAAGTTCTAATAATTTGTAGAAATGTAAGAAAGAAATTTACTGTTATTTCTTTTATTTTTAAGAAATCATTTCACTCATAAATTATCATTAACGCTCAGTGGCCACAAATAGGGATTTTCTTTTTAACTTTTATTGTTTTCCCCTTTTTTTATCTTCTTGAATTCCTATTAATATAAAATAAATAATATTTTTAAAAAATTAAGTCTTTTTCTCTCGCCATACGAAAATCATCTCTGAAGAGGTTCAACAAAATTATTCAAAATTTCCCAAAGAAACTTTAAGGGGTCTTAGGACTCTTAAAGATTCAAAATTTTCGAAATTTTAATTTTTTTAGATGTTAAACTTCTATCTTTTCTGAACATTTTAATCTAATTCTTTCTTTGAAATTCCCATTAGAACAGAAGTTGTGGCTTTTAGAATTATACTCACACAATAGCTGAAGCGGCGTTTCATAAACTTTGAAGTCAATTTTCTCCAAATGACGTTTCTGGGCATAACTCGCAGGATATCCAAAAAACTTCTGGATATTTTTTCATAAAATTTTCAAAGTATATATTTCATGTTATTTTGTATAAACTGAACATAAAATTTCATTTTTATTTTTCAAAAAAGTATTTTTTTAACGTGATTATACTGTTAAAATTTTCGAAATTTTGTATTAGCTAAATACAACTTTGTATTAAAAATATAAAAATACTTTAAATACAATTTTATTTAGGTTCGCGGTAATTATTACAATCTGAAGTATAATTAGGCACCAAAAATTTCATTCTAGTTGCAATATTTATTTTGTAATTATGCGCGTAATCTGTTATACCAATTTTCTGCTCGACAAATGTGTGACAGTTTGAAGCTCACAATAAATACTAATACTACATCTTTAAATTTTTTAAATGCGTGAAATGAAAATATATACATATACCTTTCGTAATAAAAATTGTGTTTTTAAATCATATACATTTTAAGATATTATATGTTGAAAATGGTCTTTTTTTTTCGTTTTTTCCCAATTTTCGTCCTGAGACCGCTTAAGAGACAAGAGGACATACAACAAACAATTTTGGTATAAAAAACGAGGATAAATCTATTCATTTACTAAAAAATTCAGGGTGACTCACTCCAATTCGAATATTATTGCTGTTCATCATTTTAACAAAATAAATATGTATGTATTTTAAAGAACTTTCCACCTTTCTGTGAGTGAAATGCAATAATTTCAAGAAAACTGGTGAAAGTGTTCATTATCGTGTTAAATGAAATAGTATGTATTGTCAATTACATTATAAAATATGGAAAGGTTAGTTACATGCTTTTTTAAATGTGGATGGTGGCCACTGCCCTCCCTATTTGTAATCAGTTACAGTTCACACAAATAAAGGTCTTCAGCAAATTTCGTTAATAAATCTTCATAATCGTTAAAATTATGAATAACAATCCAAATTTAGATGGGTAAAAGAAACCCTATATTTTTAATGAGTACATATTTTTTAAATCTTGTTTAACTCTAGTTTGACTCTAATTCTTTACACAATCGTAAAATTTTTACGCATAATTTTGAACTACTTTTAAACAAATGATTTATTTTCTGTATGTTTGAAAATAAATCTTTCATTTTTTTTTTCTTCTATATTTTTCTCTTCTATATTCTTGATAAAAAATATTACCCATTCAATTTTAATCGCATTTTAAAACTCAGTGATTACATTTAAATTTGAAAAATTAGATATTAGTCTCCTGACAAATAAAAAACTTATTATTAATATTATTATATTTTTTGAATGTTTGTTGTTTTAATACAGAACTTCATTAAAAATATTTTAATAATGCAGCATGTTTATCACATGCGAGATTCTTGATAAAAAATATTACCCATTCAATTTTAATCGCATTTTAAAACTCAGTGAGTGAAAAATTAGATATTAGTCTCCTGACAAATAAAAATCTAATTATTAATATTATTATATTTTTTGAATGTTTTTTTTAAATACAGAACTTCATTAAAAATATTTTAATAATGCAGCATGTTTATCATATGCGAGATTGTTATAACTTATTAAAACTCATACAGATTTTTGAAAGCAACACGAAATTTAATATTACAATCAGTATGATCATACTTGTATAAAATAACTTTACATCACACAATTAAAAATTTTTATTCATCTTTGGAACACATCTCAAGGAATTTGCAACATTTTAATTAAATTATTACCGAATCGCTCGATGGGTTATTGGTTGATAAAAGTCTTATAGATGAAGCTATATGAGTGAAATGCGAGGGCTGTTCAATAAAGAATAATCATAATTTTTTATATCAACATATAATCAACCTCACTCATCATCTAAATTTTAATGGTGCTTTTCAAAATAGTTCATATTTAATGCAATTCATTTGTCCCCCTGTTTTCACACCTCAAAGACATGCTGGAAACAACAATTCCCTCAAAAATTCTCCAAATCACCCACAAATCACCTCCAAATCGCCTCCGATGTCTTCACCAATTCTTCTAATGATGAGAAATACTTTCCACGGAGGTATCTCTTCACATTATGGAATTCATCTCATCTTCCTGTAACATCCATCACCTTAACGAATTTCCGAAAGAACGTACTGTTGTTCGGGTATGAGGAGTCTCCGAACTCACAGCGCACAAACTTGTCTCATGTATTAATTCCCACGGAGGTATCTCTTCACATTATAGAATTCATCTCATCTTCCTCTAACATCCATCACTTTAACGAACTTCCGAAAGAACGTGCTGTAGTTCGGGTATGAGGAGTCTCCGAGCTCACAGCGCACAAACTCGTCTCATGTAATACTTTTCACGGAGGTATCTCTTCACATTATGGAATTCATCTCATCTTCCTGTAACATCCATCACCTTAACGAATTTCCGAAAGAACGTACTGTTGTTCGGGTATGAGGAGTCTCCGAACTCACAGCGCACAAACTTGTCTCATGTAATAATTCCCACGGAGGTATCTCTTCACATTATGGAATTCATCTCATCTTCCTCTAACATCCATCACCTTAACGAATTTCCGAAAGAACGTGCTGTAGTTCGGGTATGAGGAGTCTCCGAACTCACAGCGCACAAACTCGTCTCATGTAATACTTTTCACGGAGGTATCTCTTCACATTATGGAATTCATCTCATCTTCCTGTAAGATCCATCACCCTAAAGAATTTCCGAAAGAACGTGCTGTTGTTCGGGTATGAGGAGTCTCCGAATTCACAGCGCACAAACTCGTCTAATATTCAATTTTCTGTTATCAACGTGTGGGAGGTACGCAATTATATCTGCAATATTTTTAACAGTTCGAATATCTAGCGTCTTCTCTGACAATAATAGAGACGGCATTAATGCTGACTTGTGCAAGCGCAGTTACAGGAATTCCGGGTCCATATTTCTTTGGAGATGATTGTCTTGAAATGAAATCATTTCATCTAATCATTGTAGATTTAATTTCAATAAAATTTCAAATTTTCCAAATAAAATTTTAGTAACTACTACCTCATTTGGATGTATTTTTCTTTTTGCATTTTCCCCCGTATTGTGGGAGATATTGCATGCTTCTGTTACGTGCACCAAAGATAACATGTATTTTAATTTTAAAAGTTAAAAAAATTACCACAATGTGTCAAAAGAACATCCCTTTTCTGAATTTAAATTTCGCGAGTTCCAAAATTAAAACTAAAAATGTGAGTTTTTTCATAAACGTCAAGTTAAGGCTGTTCATAAAATTAAGGCTGTTCTCAAATTCAAAGCAGCAACTTCCTGAGATATTTTTTAATTCATTTTTGTTCGGAAAAGCATTAAATTTGCAGGGGTTGTTATTTAAAAACTATGTAATCGAAAGATAGTTTCCATATTTTGGCAAAGCTATAAGATCTTTCAGATGGTGTTTTGAACTGAATTTCGGACGCAACAGTGCAATAAAGGAGGCCGTCACGCAACCACAATTGCTCATAACTCGATAAGTAATTTATTTATGAAAAAAAGATAAAACTCATTTCAATTCTAAATCGCTTTAATCGTAGTCAGGCCTACAAATTTTAAGCCTTTACGTTTAATGAGTCAGAAAATGTGTCAGAAAGTTTCGCGTTGTTGAGCAGGGAACTGGAGAAGCACCTTAAGCATTATTGCAGGTTAGTATTTTGTAATAAAGTTGCATGCCAGATAGTCGCTTTTAAAACATAAGTCATTCTATATTGTTTTAAACAAAGGTGCATGCCATAATAGGTGTCAGGCGCAATCATTAAAATAAGAATATCCTAGCGCACAGCCCCATTACCGAAGATAAACCCGTCAATATACTTAGAGATAAAAATAGTTCTGCATTTTTCATTCAGCTAATAGGACTAATCCTTCATAATTGGGTTCACATGATTATATAACTTTCCCCTATAATTCTATGACTAAGCAACGGAAAACAATAAGTTACGCACTAAAATCTTCCCTAAAAAACTAATAGTGCTAGTCGCATGGAAATGAGTTCTGAAGAATTCAAGTTATATGCACCCGGAACGAAATTTCCATTTGAATTTTATATACTTATCAGGTTATTTTGAGTAGTTTGATTTGATATCTGTTAAATTCGTGTTTTATTTTAGACATTTTAATTTCGTTTGCTAATTTAGTTATTGAATCTTACGCGAAAGCAAACAAATTCTGAATTATTTAAAATGTTTTTGAACAATTGAGTTAATCTTTTGTATTTGAGTTGCAAGCATATTTAAAAAATATGCATGCTTAAAAATTATTTTAAAACC
Organism: Maratus speciosus; assembly: GCA_963932465.1. NCBI lineage: Eukaryota > Metazoa > Arthropoda > Arachnida > Araneae > Salticidae > Maratus > Maratus speciosus. The sequence goes on from OZ010788.1 coordinate 438,763,424, forward strand.
CATAAAAAATTTGTAAATTGAGATAAACACTACAATCAAATATTACTGAATACTTTTGTTTTCTATAATACGTTGGAACAATCGAATATACAATGTTTAGACGTTAAACTTCAGTAAAAGGGAAATTTATTGTTGTGTTAGGTTGTTGCCACCGAAAATATGATACCAGCGTTACTTACTCATAGACATGTCTTTTCTTTATACTATTACATTAAGTGTAAACAGGTTCATCTTTCCTAATCGGGTTGCACTCAACTTTAAAAATATCCATGCTTAAAAATTACTTTAAAATCCATTGAAATCAGAAAACTGAAGTACAATTTTCAAACAAATTTCATTTGAAAGATCTTTTTTCTATTCGACATTGTAAAAAATGAAATTGTGTGATGTTTAAAAGTTAGAAAAATTCCAGAAAGGCACATTTTATGGGTTACAATTTATGGGCACTGACATAGTGTTTTTACTTTATAATGTAGATAATACCATACAAACGAGAATTTCACTAAGTGCTGCGCGATGTGGAGGATTTTTTTTTTTCGTATTGTCAGGAAAATCACCTATTTTTCTCTTACACCCGCCAAAGAAAACGTGCATTCTGTTATTAAAGCTCAGAGACTTTACTATGGTTGCGAGAGAATAACGCCACGTTTTTTTATTGTCTTTATAACGATTTGTGGATGGGAATGCACAAATTTCAGTTATTGTGATTGCCGTATTATTTCGTTTTAATTTATTTTACCTGGAAGGCTCCTTATAATTGACACGGGCGAAGCCGAGTAGTTCTGGTAGTTGGAAATAAATATGAAAAAAAAATTACCACATTCTCATTATACATTAAGCAAACGATGGAACATAAAAGTAAATTCGTATGCAATAAAGTGTGCTAATAAAAAAATTATGATAATTCTTTATTCAACAGCCCTCGTAAATAACACCTGATGAACGTAGCGATTGTTAATGAGGGCGTTTTGTCAGAAAGCTGCGACTTTAAAATTTTGTTGCCTGAACAAAATAAAGAAAAAAACTTTCAGCTGTAGGTTTTCTCATATGGCATACTATATCACCGTATGGTCAATAGAAGGGGACCAAAAACTCCATTAGATGATATTGTAGGCCTTATCAAAAACTTCCTTGATGGAAGGTACGAATTAGAGCGTTTTTTTGAAAATTTCTTGCTACAGTGGAGAAAATACAGGTGGACACTAAAATCCTCTTTTTTTAAAATAATGCTTAATACTTATAGATTTAACTTCACTAAATTTAAATGTAGCAATGGAATTATTGTATCACCTATCATTTTTAGGTTGGGTGAATTGTTTAAAAATTAAGGCATTTTATGTATTACTAAAACATTAAATGGAAAATGTGTCAGGAAAAAATATATTTGTCTATTTATAAATAACCTATAAAAAAATGTATATAAACACTCGCAAAGATATAGTGAAGAAAATTAAATGTTCATTATTTGTTATTATTAGAAAACTATTTCTCAGAAAAATGGTACGTGTTAGGGAAATTTGAATGGCATATTTCGATTCAGGAATATATTTTGCATATGAGAAATTATTATTCAGGAAAATCTAATTCTAGCGAAGACTCTGAAACAATGTACTAAAGCCTCTTATATGAAATGGATGTAGTTATTTCAGTTAATACCTTCCGGTCAAATAGAATGGAATTGATTAGTACGTTTAAGATATAACTAATACTAAAGGATCTAGAGAAGAAACATCATACTCAAATAAGGTGACAGACATGTTATAATAAAGATAAATATAATAATCCATACATCGATTATTATGAACAATAATGCTTTAAAGCACTTCATTCTACTTATGGTTCATTTTATTCTGTTTTTGATTTATTCAAAAAAGCTACTTTATTCGTACTCAAACATTTTATGTCTTTCCATAAATCTAAATGCGCATACACATACGCTCACATGAATATTTAAAAAATTTTGGCATTATAACATATCCTAGATTTATAAAATGATAAAAATATTAAAAATCGATTATATATGTTGTGTTGTTAACTTGCTAAAATACACTATAAAAAAAAACCGACCAGTTTTCCTGTAGGAATTGGAAAAATAGTTGCCCTATTCGTACCGGAACCTTTTCCGACCCAGCTCGGAATAAAATCCGTAAAAAAAAGGAAATAGTCAATAAAACGGTATTTTACGGATTTTATTCCAAGCTGGGTCGGAATTTTTTCCGGTACGATAAGGGCAACTATTTTTCCGATTCCTACAGGAAAACTGGTCGTATTTTTTTTTTTTTTACAGTGTACGCCTATTTAATCACTCATGATGTGCTATATTAAATATATTTTAAAATTGGGAGGAACGGAATTCTTTACACGTATAAAGTCCCTAGTAAAATCATGATTTACCCACCCAATTTTATCAGTGAAAATTCGAATAAATAAAATACACCTTTAATAAGCGTAAAACTTGCTACAATAATGGAAAGCACTTGTTTACTTCATATTTTTGTTAACCATTAACATAGACATACTTAAATATTTAAATTTGAAAATATGGTACTTTTTTTAATTATCTGTGTAGGAAGGTGGTTATTTCATTATATCGTAAATTCAAAAAGACGTTATTATGATTTTAAAGCCATATTTCGAATATGACTAGATTCTTCATACAATGATGTTTGTCTTCTTGATATGTATAATATTTTTTTAGTAATTTTCTCAAGGAATGAAGCTATCTGCAAATGTGTTTTTCAATTCATTTAACTGACATCTTCTAATTTTTTATAGGCTGCTAAAGCTGTATAGTTTAGTAAAATAATATTTTTAGTACTACAGCTTGTTCATATTAACTTTATACTTCATTTCTCTGCGTTATTTGAAAATGATTTTTACTCTGTCGGCCCTTAATCTTTTTTGCAAAAACTTCAAAAAATATATAAATGTGAGCAAACAGGAATTAGAAATGTGTAACGTCTTAAAATGCCTCTGAAAGCGCGCATGCATTTAAAAAAAATATCTAGATTAAAAATTAAAAAAAAAAAAATGCTTAAAAATAATAAAAACAACTGAAAAAGAGTAACGACCTAGGGGACAAGAACTCCCTGATAATGGCTTGTTAGAAAAAGTCTGAAACGTTTGATGTATTTAATGTGTGTTTAATTGATAATAATGTTATAGTCTACCAATAGATGGAAACATATCCAATGAAATATTGTTTTTGATGTTAAATGATCTTTTACAGAAATGTTTTCAGTTTAATGTTTGTGACAGTGACTACTGTGTTGTGTGTAACGTAGCTCCGTAGAGTTCAAGAACTCCGGAATGATGGCTTGTTAGAAAAAGTCTGAAATGTTGGGTGTATTTTTAATGTGTGTTTAATATTTTTTTTATATATGTTGTACGCTGATAAGTATCGTAAGTGATTAATCATTAAAGGATCTCGGGACTCTTAAAGCTTCAAAATTTTCGAAATTTTATTTTTTTTTTACATGTTAAATTCTTATCTTTTCTGAACATTTTGATATAATTGCTTCTTTGAAATTCCCATTAGAACAGAAGTTATGGCTTTTACAATTATACCTGATCAATAGCTGTAGCGGAGTTTTCGAAACTTCGAATTCATTTTTCTCCAAATGACGTTTTTGGGAATAACGCGAACGATATCTCAAAAACATCGGAATATTTTTTCCCGAAATTTTCAAAACATATGTTTCATGTTAGTCTGTATAAACGGAACATAAAATTTCCTTTTTATTGTTCAAAAAGATATTTTTTATGTGATTATACTGCTGAAATTTTCTAAATTTTGCATTAGCTAAATACAACTTTGTATTAAAAATATAAAAATGCTTTAAATATAAATTTATTTAAGTTCAGGGTTATTATTATAATCTGAAGTATAAGTAGACAACAAAATTTTCTTTCATTTACTGATAAGAAGTTATTAGAAATTACACAATAATGTTGAAAACGTTATGTTTTTTTTTCTTTTTTTTTTCCAATTTTAAGAGTCCTGAGACACCTTAAAATGAATTTCATTGCAGAAACTCGATAAAATATTTTTCGAAAAATGTCTTTTTCACCTCTTCTTCTGAACCTTTATAAATAGATTACTTTACAATTTCGTGTAGCCTACTTTTAATTTCTGAAAAAAAAGATGAAAAAAGTCTGCTTTTAGTTTGATTTGACACTTAAAGAAAAAAATCTTAAAAGTTCATATCCTAGCTCTACACTGTAAAAAATATATATAAAAAAATAATTATAATAATTTCTAATATACGAAAATATAATATAACCACTAACGAAAATATAAACTCTTCCGAGTTACCCACGATTCCGAAAAAGTATTTTTTATCAATCTTTAGAAACCTCAGAAACTAATAGAGTTTCAAGATTTAATGAAGAATTTAAAAATCAATTTCTTTTGCTGTCCGTAATTTTCGTATACGTTTCGGAGTAGCTTTACTTAGTAACAGCTTAGCAGAATTCCTACATGCCAGACGGACAAAATATTTTTTTTATGTTAATGTTATTGCTGTTAGTTTAGTATGCTTGTCTTTCTGTTAAACATGTTTGTTTAGCATGAAAATATGTTTACTTGAGGACTGATAGTATGCAAAAAAGCTTTGTTGTGAATACACAAAACTGATTAATTCACTTTAGAAACGTTTTCGAAAATGCTCGGAAGCGTTTCGAAACGTACCGAAAATTATAAATACTATAAAAGAAACTTTTGTTTTAGAAATACATCATTAAATTTCGCTAATCTGTTAGTTTCTGCGTTTTCTGAATATAAAGAAAGTCTCTTTGTAATCGTTGGTAATTCGAAATAGGTTAAATTATTTTTTCCATAAACCTTCTAACTAGATCAAGGTACATTTATCTTTTTTTTCATATTGTAGAGGGTTTCTGAAATAATGAATTCAGTTATAGCCTCATAGTAATTGACAGTAATTCCAAATCTATGTACAGTCGTGGGGAAAAAAGTAAATACCCCCTATTACCCAACTCCTCAACAAATTATCGTAGAAGAAAGTTACTGGTACCAAACGATTGGAAATAAAGTCTGCTTTTAAATGAAATATATAAAATTTGTTAAAAGAGGGCCATCTACATATCAAAGCAAACCCAAACTTTATTTTTTAAAACAGCAAAACCAATTTTGACATCATAAATAAATTTTACACCCTTCAATTAGCCTAATTACTAATTTTTCTAAATTCATAAGATTAGTTTCAGAGAAATTAATTATTTTAAAATGAGTATGGTTAGTTGGGGCAACTGGGCCATGATTTTACAATGTGACTCTAGAGCTTCTGACAATTCAGCTTCAAAAAGCTAATGTTCATTTGAATTAAAGTCTGAACTTCTCTAAATGTGTTCAGTTAGATTCCTTCTATCAGATAGAAATGCTCAAATTACATTTTAATATTTAAAAATATAAACATATGCATAATTCCTCTTTCATTCCTATTGGGTCCAGTTACCCCATACAAATGGGGTAAGTGGACCGGGAGGGTCTATGTTCCACAAGCGTTTATTTTTTTTCATATGGGATATCAGGCCCTGTTTGAAAAAGTGTAAACATCTTAAAAATAATAATAATAATAAACCAGGCAGATCATGTAAATTATATATCAACTAAAAAGCGTTGTAAAGGAAACCTTTGCTGTCAATGTGTCTAAAAAAAGCACTAAAAGGGAAAATATTAGATTTATTTATACTAAAAACATAAAAATTAAGTAAGTACTTATGTACCTTAGTATAGGTAATAAGTATAAAAGTCACATGGGTATTTTAAGGAGGAAAATAGCAAGGTAAATCTATGAACAAACCGCTACGTAAGTACTTAAGTACTTTATCTGTATCCAGGAGTCGCATTATATAGGGAAATTTTTAGTGTTCCTATCAGAACCCTTAATGAGTTACCTTCATGATAATTTTATTTAACATATTCTAAAGAATGGTGCGATGAAGATATTATTTTCAAAATAGTGGCAGGAACAATAAAAGACTTCCCTATATAATGCGACCCCTGTGCATCGTACAATTTCAAGGTTTGGCTATCTCGCTTTCATGGGCAAGGTACTTGCATCTGTAAAATGTTGAAATAATTTAATGACACCAGTATTTACAAAATAATCTATTTGTAAACAAGTAAAAGGTATATTACTTAATAAGGGTGAAATTTTTATTATAAAATTCCGGTGCCAATGTGGCAATTAGGGATTAAAATTATGTGATGCCATAACGGTATCATCGCCTCTCAAGGGGTCAAGAAATTTGGTTTGATACCACCCAATATGCTTTTTCTTAATTTTATTACGTAATTTTAATAAGATATTCTATAATTTCCTTTATTGTGAGCAAAAAACAATGGAGAAATTTATTTCCCGTAGTAAGGGAAACTCAAAAAAATTATTTATAACTATTGGGGTAATTGGATCCAGCATGGTACAATTACACCGGATACATGCCCCAGTTACCCCATTCTTGAAACATTTATGGGGTAACTGGGACACCGGGCTTACATTTGAAACATGAAGTAAATATGTATAGATACCTAATAATATTATTATAGTTATATGCCTAATCTTAAAAAAAAAAGATTGTTTAATAAAAGTGCTTACAGTATTTTAATAAAAAGCCGAGGAAATTCAACCATATTGACGTTGTTTTTAAAAAAAGAAACGTAAATTTTTGACAACCTATCACAGCAAAGTAAGAGTTGTGATTGAGTTGACACACGTTGTTTTAGGAAGTAGAGATTAAGGTGCACTGCTCACAAAAACTAAAACTTAAAAAACATCAACAGTTTTTTATAAAATGCCCTATGGCCCAGTTACCGCGTGGGTCCGGTTGCCCCAACTAACCTTATATTTTAGGAGCTGTTCGGCACTCGATTATTGAAATGCTGCAGAACGACTATGTCACTTGTATTATTTCTCGCCAATATGACCCATTTCACACTCGCGTAAAGTGTTTCGACTATTGCCAAGCCCAGACATTTCAACAAAATTTGTAAGATATATATATTTCAAATTATGCTTTCCAGCAAATCATAGACGGCCCCTTAAGCCATCATTTTGACACGTTTCTTAAGCATAATTTGAAAACGACTTGGAAATAAAATTTGAAATTTTTAATTCGCATAAAGCAATACGTAATAAATTTAAACCTATAAAAGAAATTTATGTTGCAATCATAATTTTTTTCAATTTTAATTTTATAATTCAGAATTCATATTATAAAATATTAAAAATTATGAATTCAATGTATTTATGTTTGGTGTTTTTAGTATTATAACCATACCAAATATTAACACATTAGGATTATAATCTCAGGAGATATTAATAAAAACATGGAGAATGTTATTTAACATTAGATGCTCTAAATTTTGAATGTTTATAATTCAAAAACTTATCATCGAAATCACTTGAAATTTCGAATCTAGGCATAGTTTGAACCGAAGATTTAAAATACATTGTCAAATATGGGTGTTTATATCGATAAAAACAAACTTTGGGTTGGTTTTGACATTTAGATGCCCTCTAAGCTAATTTAATACACATCATTTAAAAGACTTTATTTCCAATCGTATTGTGCCAGTAACTTTATTCTACTGTAACTTCTTGCAGAGTTAATAGGTATGTTTACATTTTCTTTCCACGGCTGCATATCGCATACATTTTTCGTCTTCTTTATCTAGTTCAATACCTTGAACGAGGAATCTTTCACTCACTTATGAGAATTTCGTCAGAGGATACACAACATAAACTATGTAATAACATAACTACTGTATTTTGTTGCAGAGTTAATAGGGGGTGTTTACTTTTCTTTTCTGCACATCGCATACATTTTTCGTCTTCTTTATCTAAAGTTCAATACCTTCAACGAAGAATCTTTCACTCATGAAAATTTCGTCAGAGGATACACAACCTAAACTATATTAAAAATTTCCAATGCAATGCAATGATTCCTTACTACCGCATATTAAATTCGGGATTTATTAAACACTGTTGCAGCATTAATTTCTAAAATAAAGATATGCAAATAACGCATTTGTTCAAGTGCTCTCTTTCTATCGATTTGACTTTGTTAATTGAAGGGTGCTGATTGACCTACAATTAACCCAGATAACTTGTGCTTTTGGGCTTCAGCGTTCCAGATACTTGAAGATGATCTTATGCATAGTCTTTATTATTCATATTATGACATACAATAAAATATAATTAAATTTTATATCTTCCTTTTAAATGTACTATTTTACTTTGTTCCTTTATCAGCAGTCATCGTAAAACATTTAGTGCTTTTGATGAGATTGATAAGAAATTTTAATCATATTGCTTCAGTTTATAATATGTCACAATAAATCTAACTTCGATATTTAAAACATCATAACTTTCGTATTCTTTTATTGTCATAATAAAAATAACTCGAGATAGACTGAGAATATGCTATGGGAACATACTGATCCGTCTAGCTTGGGAAAGGGTGCTTTAGTTTGAAATGGGAAAAGCATGAACGCAATCTTTTAATATATTTTGTAAATGTTTGCGGTAAAGTGGTAAAAAAACAATTTGAGCACGTACTATAATTAATACTTGTGATTACAAATATACTTGTAATTTTTTAACACTTTCAACATAATTAAAAAGTGTTTATGAATTTCGCATTTCTGTCTGTCTAGCCGTGCTTTACCTTGAGTAAGTATACTCGGATTGACATGTAATGTTAATAAGGTTAACTATAGAATGTTTGCTATTGCAAATTAAGTGTGTAGCATTTATAGTTCGTTTCCAGAGACATACAAATTAATTACTTTGCATTATGGTCTATGGGATATATCTTTTGTTGTGCATTGTATTTAAATTCCTTGCATAGATATTTCACTTCAACGTATTAAAAAAGGAATTTTTTTATTAATGTTCTGTTAGTTTTAGAACGTCTTTCATAATCTATGCTAGTTGCATCATTTTTCGTTCTTATTTATTTCTCTTACCTTTCGTTTGTGCATTGTACATATTTTTCATTAGACCATATAAGAGATATCCTTCGCTATGTCACTATTAAGGAAAAACAAAACAAGCATTACACTAAATATATACATTCACACACTTCTTGGAATTTCCCGGAGTATGGCACCATTATTTTAGACTGAAAATCTTTGCCTAATATTTTTTCTTCTGAGTATTTTTTTTTTCTTTAGAGTATTTTTTTCTAACATTAATCGCAGAATTTGTAATATTTTTCTTCCATTAAATAGTTCGAAAATTGTTCTAGAACTGTTCACGTCCTGTAAAATTATTTTCCATTATAATAGTTAATTTAGAATGCAATAGTAAGTCATTTAACATTTCGAATTATTCAATTAGCCTAACAATTAAATTGTATTGATTGTTACTATTACATAACAATATTGAGATTTTTCCCTAAAATTCCCATGAAATGAAGATTCTTAATTTTGATCATTAAATTTTGACGCCAAAATTTAATCTGTGACTTAACTGTGTGTTGTCTGATCGTGTGTTGGTAGTTATTTCTCAAATTATTACTTTTACATCAGATGAAAAAAAATTGTTAAATTTATAAATAGTTATACTATTTCATATCTAAGAAGTAGTTTTTCGCAGGAAAATATATTTATGCCAGGCATTAATAACTCTAATAGAAAATAGGTTTAGTTACTTTTAAGACAACGATTTTTTATTCATTGCTTAAATTTGCTAATTATTTTTCGGATACTTAAAATAATACATTGTAAATTTAGATGAATATTTTTGAATTTGTAATCCTTGATATATAAAGGGATAGCTATCATGTATATTTGCTTAAGAAAATATTAGATGGACTGTACTTTCTTTTCTCAAAACATCTCTGCAAGCTTCATTTTGATAATCAATTCACACATTCATACATATGCTTTATGGAAATTTTTAACTGTGATAGTGATAAAGTACGATCTTACAGTAAACTATGGATTTTAAATGATATAGGTTGAGAAAAAATATGATAAAGCGTCAGTCAATTTTGACAATTAAGGTGTGTAGTGTAACCACCAACCGTACGAATATCTTTATGAACGAATATCTTCACTAGATTAATTTTAACACAATTATTCTAATTGGTAAACAAATCATATTAGATGTAAATTTCCAACTGGGCAAAAATGTCCGGACCAAGATTCGAACCCTGGACCTCCTGGCTGAAGCCGCCAGTGGCGTCACTGGCGGTTCCAGCCAGGAGGTCCCGGGTTCGAATCCTGGTCCGGGCGTTTTCGCCCAGTTGGAAATTTACATCGAATATCTTCACTGTAAAAATTAGAGAAAGTGTCTTTGTACAGCAGAAATCTTTACGAAATTTTTTTATGAAAAAATAACTTCGTAGTTAACCACGATTCGGGAAACCGTCCCCTTCACTTCCGAAACAATTTAGAGAAGACCAATGAGAAATTTTAGAAAATTCTACGCTACAAGGTTCATGAACATTATTATGAATTAAATTTTTCCTTTTGCTTCTCGAGAGTTTCATAAAATATTAAGGTGTATGTTTTCAAACGTGTGCCTTTCTGTTAATTTTAGAAATCCTTACGGTTTTAAAGTTTTCTGGTTGATTAATGCCCTAAAATATTTTGAAGATAAGAAACATTTTTCCAGAATCGTGGGAAACTATATAGCTAAAATGCGTTTCCATAAAAAATTCTTTTATATCAGAAAAATTATATAAAATTTGCTATATGTGCTGTTGCTAACCAATTCTGACGACTGAGTTACACAAACAAATCTTTTCAGTTTAGCCTATTTGGAACATCTATTTTTATTTTCCTTAATTCCGCTACATTATTTTAAAATTAAAAAAATAATAAAGTACGCAAAAAGGTATTTTTTTTTTTTAGTCCTTTCCAAAAAAAATTTAAACTTTTTTTTTTTTCTCATCTGCCGCGATAATGATAAAAAAATTGCTTATGATCCCTTTTTTTTTTTTTTTTTTTTTTGCCAGCGTAATATATTGAAAATGGATATCAGTGAATTGTTAAAAAGCCATGCGTCGAATAATTCTTTGTTTCGACGCTTATTTAATAATATAATATATATATATATAAAGGACTTTTAATTAATAAAAATATGGCAAAAAGTATTCTGCTCAGTCTTCTTTTGAAACTATGATCTTCATTTTGTTGATCAAAACAGCATTTTTCGTTTTATTCTACTTTTATTTTATTATTTAACGAGATATTTTGTGTAATTTTTACTTAAAATTCATTTTTATGTTAAAAAAAGACACTAAATTCAAATATTTGATTTCAGGCTTTTATCTCTGTAATACTTAATAAAGATTTTTTTTCTTTTTGTAAATATTGTAAAGAAATAAAATGAGTAAACCTAGTTTTCTAAACATACTGTTATTTATGTTTGCTTAGCATTAAATAAACGTTTTTCTAATAAGAAGTATATAAAATAAATTTTACTGGCGTATCATTTTTTCATTATTTTTATTTTTATTTTAAAATTCAATCTATGGTTTTTATATTCGTAATTTTAAGATTAAAATACACAAATCATTTATAATACGTGGGAGAATTATTTATAACTTATTCGCTTTAAAAATTACGAAATAACTATAAATCAAAACTTTACCGGTAGAACAAGTGTTAATATTATATATTTTCGGGTCAAAATATTTATGTGCGTTCTTAGTTGTATATTTTGATCATTATTGATTAAGTGTGGTTCAGTTTCTCTGTGTATATGCATAATTTGGAAAAATGAGGAAAATAATATTTATTTTGTAAATTTAAAATATTTAGTGCACAAAAAGTAATAATTCAACAAGAATGCTGATTTTTAAATACGTTAAAATTCTTCGCTAAAATAAAATTTTAATGTCTAAATTTTAAAGTATATTAAAATTGCATAGTTTTAGCTAACATTAATTTTTAATTGTCCTTTTGTATCTAATTTAGAATAATTGAAGTATGTAATTTAAAAATAATATTTACACTTTCAATTTAAAATACTTTAACTATTAAAAAAAAGGATCTATTTTTTAATTCTGAAAAAAAAAAAAAAAAAAAAAAAAAAGATTAAATTCTGTGGTGCTAAAATCATTTGGAGGATAATGGACGGCGGAATCCAACTCCATTTTTTTTAATTTTCTTCTATGTTTACAAGAAGATAGTATTGGATAAGTGAAATGTTTCAAATTCCGGTTTTCGACGGATTTATACGTTAACATACTTATAAACCTGTTTTTACAAAATGTCTGTCTGTGAGTCTGTCTATCTGTGTGTGTGTGACACAAATTTTGTGGCCGCTGTATCTCAAGAACTAATGAACGGATTTTAATAAACTTTAGATTCAGTTAGTCCCTGATATACATTGGTGCTGATTACTTTTGTGTAAATTGGCCAACAGGTGGCGCTGCTCTGCTGCATATTTCACGATTTCCACAATAGCTATATCTGAAGAACTAATGAACGGATTTGTATAAAGTTTTATATTCAGTTAGTCCTTGATATAATTTAGTTCTGATTACTTTTGTTGTAAATTGCCAAACAGATGGCTCTGCTATGCTGGCATTATTCATGATTATCGCAATCCCCCCTTTCTCAAGAACTAATGCATGAATTTTCACCAAACGTCAGATTCAGTTAGTGACTGATATAAATTAGCTCTATTTAGTTTTAGGTGTAAATCGCGCTGCTATGCTGCATTTTTCACGATTTCCTCATTAGCTCTATCAAAAAAAAAAAAAAAAAAAAAAAAAAAAAAAAAAATGCGCGGATTTTAATAACAGATTCTCTTAGAAGTTGACAAATGTTGTTGCTAATTAGATTTTTGTGTAAATCATTTAACCGGTGGCGCTGCTATGCTGCATTTTTCAGGAAGTATTAACATGTATGAGAAAGCAGAAAGTTTAGGAATTGCCACATCTAGCTAGTTTTTTTTTTTTTTTTTTTTTTTTTTACTATAGGCCTTAAGATGCTATCTATAGCATCTCGCCCATCGAAGTCCGCCCCACCAGTGGCCGAGAGGTTCTGCTCTCGAAGCTGGTAGACGGGAGGTGCTGGGTTCGATCCCAATCGCGCCCGTCGGCCTAATCGTTCGGAGTTTTCGTGGTTTTCTTCGAGCCGTGGATCTTCCATGCGTTAATACGGATTAGGTTCCCTTAGAAAGACCCCCACGGAGGGCACTCCCCCCGGGCCTATATCCCTCGTGTAGATAATTGGCCGTCAAAAATCAACCCAACCCAACCCATCGAAGTCCCCACCCTGAATTGGAACCGACAATGTAGTTCCCAAGCACCCTTAGTACTATTTTTATTAACCCCGAAAGTCTGAAAAATTGAGCAATTCTTTTAAAAATTTGAAGCTGAACCTCGGATTTGTGTGATAGCTCAATAGAAACAAGGCTACATGACGTCAGAGAATTTATAGTAATTCATTATTACAGTAAAGCACCAGAATAGCGACTGTATCCCAAAACTACGAATTTGCCCACTACTTAGAAATGTCAGATATTTAGAGAGTATATAAATATATACGTGTATATATATATATAAATATGTATATAAATATATACGTGTGTATAATGAAAAGGTGTTGTCTAAATAGAGGTGCTATTCAACATTGCCCGTTATGGAGTTTTTTATATTACTTTTTTGTCATACGTTAAAAGTTTTAATTAAAATTAAAATCCATACCAAAATTTATGAAATTTCTTACTTTAAGTTAATAATAGTATGTGCATTTTTAATTCTATATTTAATTATAATTGATGACTTTTTTTTTAATTTGTCACCTATACTTAATTCATTTGTTATAGATAATTGTATTTTATCTGTTCTTTTTTTTTATTTCCAATTTTTTAATCATTGTTTTTCGTAGTACATTTGTTTTCAGTGCTCATTAAAGTAGTACTACATTTAAGAAATAAATACGCTCCGTTTACCTTAAAATTACACATTTTTACGAATAGTTCCTGATGCAGTGTGTTTTCTTCAAAAAATACAACGAAAAAAAAGCTTAATCTATCCTACAAGAAAGTCCTGATATTTCTAATTTTAGAAATTTTAAATGTTCCACTGCCTAGAATTGGGAGAAATAAAAAATGAATTAAATATTATCTGACTAATTTTTGCTTATTTTTGTTTTTAAAGCAATATTAATTCTTGTATATTATCCTTAAAATTCTGACGTATCCAAATGAATTATAAAAACTAGAAAAGAGGAATTTTTTTTTTTCAGAATTTAGTGTCGCCCCTGATAAAAAAAAATATATATCTATATGTGTATATAATTATAGATAGTACAAAGCATAATTTAGGTTCAACACTTAAAACACATGCTTTTATTTTATACAAAATGACGTCATTCGCATCCGGAGAAAGAATTCCTCATTTACGATCTAGTCATGAACAACATCTACAGTAAAGGTATGTATATGACGTCACTATCGCTAACATGAACCTGGACAAAAACAATTGGCTATTTAATGATTCACATGCCTTAATTTGTTTGTAATATTAATGTAGATACTTAAAATTAAATATAGTTTGTAATACCTCCATGTTTTATCAGAAATCATTCATTTATATATTTTTTTCAAAATAGCACGTATTTTAATTAAATTTTTTTCAGTTATTATGGGAAAATGGCAACAAAATGATATAATTATAGTTTCAAAATATTTTTCCTTTACTTTCTACAGACATGGAGTACTTGAGTTGCTAATAAAAAAACAAAAGGTGCTAAAAACTACAAAAAAATTAATATCTCAAAAATGAATTGAGATGCAGTTTTCAAACAAATTGCATTTAAAAGTACCTTTTTTCTCTCAATACGACGGTATAAAAATTGAAAATGTTTTATCTTAGAAGTTTATATAAGAAGTTTATATCAGAAGCCTATATAAGAACCATAATTCTTAGAAGTTTAAAATATTTCACTAGAGTACTTAACAGTACAATGATACATCTGATTTGTCTTATGGCTGGCTTATACAAAAGAACGTTATTTTTTGAAGGCGACACTTTATTAGCTGGGAGAAAGAAATAGCATATCGGGGGCTAATTTGAACTCGAGTTCAAATGTAAATTTAGAAAAGGAATAAATGCCATAAAATATTATTTTTACAAGACACTGAAAACGGCGTTCTGACTAAAGCGCCAACTATCACAAGCTTGCGGTGGTTTTGTTATTTAACATTTGACAGCTAACTTTTATATATTTTTTGTCGCTGAACTCGGAAATGACCTTCAGTTTCAACAATCAAGTCAGGAATTTTGCAAATCGTAAATTTCAAAGTCGAAAAATAGCAAAATTCTGATACTATAAAATAAATGTGATGGTTGTGTTTTTGAAATTTTGATACTTGGTTTTTATGTACTTTTTAGCACTAAATGTGAAAATACCTTTCATTTTTAACCATCATGTCAGAATTTTTCGCAAATCGTAAATTTCAAAGTTAAAAATAAAAAAAAAAATAAAAAAAGCCTGACGTGATGGAGAAAAATGAAGTCCATTTTCGGATTCAACGCTACAAAATACGTAAGAATCAATTATCAAAAGCTAAGCAATATGACACAACCCAAATTTTGCAGGCTTGTCTATTCGAAATAATATTTTTTAATAATAAACACCTTAAAATGACATTTTTATAATAGATAACTTTAAAATTCTAACGCACTAAAATACATATAAACATATGAACTCGATTTCAAATGTAAATTTAACAATTAAATTTAAAAAATCAAAAAACCCGACTGCGTAAAAAGCGAACTAATTAATTATTTCTCATCAATGTGAAACTATTTTTTTTTTTTAATTCCTACTATTAGCTCACACTCTCGCTATATATATCTCGTTCAAATTTTCAATCGTTAATAAAATACTTATTATTCAACCAATAGAGCTCAAATAAAATTTTTTAAACTTGTAGTGGATGACACTTGATGTTAATCCAGTTTTTTCAAATATTAATTCATTAATTAAATTAAATTAATTAATTTTCAATAATCGAGAGATCCCTCTTCTTGATCAAGCCATTTTAAGCGCCACTCAAGAGGAAAGAAGAATGGGAGAAAAAAAATCTCTTATTGAACTAAGTAGGAATTGACTTAAAATATTTTTTTTATATTACTTGTTTATATTTCTTACCTATTTTTTATTTACTTGTATTGATGACTTTTAAGTTGTGTTTAATTGTTAGTTCCTATCTATAAACACTGTTTTGATGAGGTCTATAGATGTCTATGATGGTTAGAGTTGCAGTAAAGCTAGAGATCCTACATACACAACTTCCAGGTTGTATAATATTTTAACGGAGCTTTTGACTGTAAAATAGTCAATGAAACATCGTCTTCATTTTGAAAGACCTATCCAATGGTATGCCACTCAATAGGGTGCGTAAATTTTTTTTCGCCTCTACCGCCATTTTGAATTTATAAAAACAAAACCTAGCCTATATTCATCAGGAGGTTAAGATGAATTGATAGAGACCTCATTCATTAAAATCCATCCAGCCGTTGGGATGTTTCGAGGGTATAAATAAATCCACATACACAGATACGCGTGAAACACATAACCCTTTTTTTCAGTCGGGTAAAAATAGAATAATAACTGTAAAATGTTATTTTTGGAAAACACTTAAATAGGCGTTCTGATTAAAGCAACAAATAATCGAAATAACATTTTTCTAATAAATACCGACAAAAAACATTTTTATAATAAATGCCTTTAAAATTCTGACGCACCAACCTATATTAGAAACATGTGAATTCCAGTTCGCATGAAAATTTAGAAAAGGAATAATTGCTTGAAAATATTAATTTTACAAGACACTTAACACTACGTTCTGATTAAATCAACATGTATTAAAAATAACTTTTCTATAAATAATAGTTTTATATTAAATGCCATATTAAAAATAAATATCCAATAATAACATTTTCATAATAAATATCCTTAAAATTTTGACGCAATAAGATGCATTCTAAAAATATGAACTCGAATTAATGTACAAATTTAAATTTAGAAAAGAAATAAATGATAATAATAAATTATATTTACAAAGCACTTAAAAGGCGGGATTAAAGCAACAAATATTCGAAATAACTTTTTTATGAATGACTTTTTGTAATAAATAACCTTTTCTATAATAAATGCTCTAAAGTAACAATTTCATAATAAATACACTTAAAATTCTGACGCACCAAAATGCATTATAAAAATATGAACTTTAAATTTAGAAAAGAATAAATATTGTAAAATATTAGTTCTACAAAACGCTTAAAACCGCTCCGTTCTGATTAAGGCCACAAATATTCGAAATAACATTTTATGTGTTTGCTAGCTTGCTTTTTAAGCTACGCTTGAAAGTAATTAGCCGAATTTTTTATAGCCATTAAGTAATACGTGCAGCTGTATCATATGTATAATAATCCGCTAGCCATTATAACTAGATACTCGATTGAAATTCTAGCGTTAAAAGTGATGACATAGTCTCAATTAGCAGGTACCGTAATGGGAGCAATTTGCTATCTAATAATTTTGAATGGCAACTCCTGATTCTAAGCGAATTAAAAAGTTCTTTTTAAAAAATATTTTGTTTTCTGAGAAAGATGTGTTTAAAAATTTTATTAAATGACTTTTATTGCTTAAGCTATTACGGTAATGTTTATATTTTGAATTCTAAATTCATGATCGTTATATATATATGTATATAAACACGTGTCTCTCATAAGCGCCAGCTCTGATAAATATGTATATTTATGAATATGTTAAAATTTAGATGTTAAAACTGTTATCAATTTAAGTTAGGTAAACAAAGTATTTTTTTTATTATTATTATTTTAAAATTTCGCTGGCTACAAAACATGCGTAATTTTATTAAATGACTTTAACTGCCTCAACTGTTATGGAAACTTTTATATTTTTAAACTGATCATCAGTGTAAATCTATAATAATAAAGAAAGAAGTTTGTGTGTGAGTGAGTGAGTGAGTGTGTCGACGGTGTTCTGAAGAGACCACTGCACGTTGAGCTACAAAATTTGGGGAAAAGGTATGTCTATATATGAAGTTTTGCACCTCGAAGCCTGATTTTCGATTTTTTGATTAGATTTTTTTTATTTAATTTTTTATGCGATTTTTAGCGCTTTTTTATGCTTCGAGGCGATTTTTCCATATAAGTGAGAAGAATATGGTTTCTTTCTTTTAACCCAGTATAGTAAATTTTGTTCTCTTTTCAAAAAAGTTTATTCGGAATTCGTGCAGCGATTTTTGAATTTTTAGCGAATTTTTTATGCAATTATTGAATAGCATTTAATGCATTCCCATACCTATAAGGAGGTTACCGTAGAGGGACACAGTTCTGTCGCCAAATACCGCCAAGTTTGTCGCTCACTTGGCGGTATATCGCCAAATTTGGCGACCAAAATGAGTCGCCAAAAGTGACGCCAACTTGGCGATATCTCTAATATTTCGTCAAATTCCCGTAGACTTCCATTGCAAAACAATAGGGTTTACTTGCTTACAGAAAATCAACAAATTGAGATATTTTAATGCAACAAAAACTAATATTAACTTAAGGGATTACATATTAATTCGATTTTTCCACATTAGGGAAAAGAATGTGATTTCTTTCTTTTAACCCAATATAGTAAATATTGTTCTCTTTTCAAAAAAGTTTATTCGGAATTCGTGCAGCGATTTTAGAATTTTTAGCGAATTTTTTATGCGATTATTGAACAGCATGTAATGCATGTCCATACCTATAAGGGGGGTTACCGTAGGGGGGATACCGTTCTGTCGCCAAATAACGCCAAGTCTGTCGCCAACTTGGCGATATAGCGCCAAATTTGGCGACCAAAATGAGTCGGCAAAAGTGACACCAACCTGGCGATATCTCTAATATTTCGCCAAATTCCGATAGACTTCCACTGTAAAACAATAGGGCTAACTTGCTTACAGAAAATCAACAAATTGAGATATTTTAATGCAACAAAAACTAATATTAACTTAAGGTATTATATTAATTATATTTAAGGGAGTCCAAGTAAATTAATTACGAATAAAAGTAACATGGTCTAATGCTTAGCATGATTTTCTAAACATAAATTTTAAAAGAGCCCACAGGTCAAAGGAATTAGATTTGAAACTTTTATCCAATTATAGTAAATTTAGACTTTCGTGATTTTTGAACTTTTTGTGATTTTTAATGCGATTTTTACGTTTCTTCGCGATCTGCTGCAGTTTTTTGACATTCCATTTTTGACCTAAAGTATATTCTGCCCTCATTTCAATAAAGTTTATTCGGATTTCGTATAGAAATTTTCGAATTTTTCGGAAATTTTGTATGTGATGTTTAGTGTATTTTAGCGATTTGCTACTATTTTTCCACATTAGTGAAAGGAATCAACTTGCAATCTTCGAACACAATATATATATATATTTTCTCTTTTAAAAATTTGAGAAGCGATTTAAAAATTTTTCGCGATATCTTATTATGATTTTCAGAGCTTTTTCGTAATTCCTGCTGTTTTTTGGCGTACCCGGGCAACGCCGGGCAAGTTCGCTAGTAAGGAAATAAAAAGAAACAAAAACTTCTATCTCTAATCAGATTCAACACATCTTTTAAATGTGTCAATTTATGCGTAGGTTAAAATTTACAAATTAAAAGTGCTCTTTTTTTAAGTTAGTAAAACAATGCATTTTTAATTGTTTTAAAATTTAGAACAGGAAAACGCATTAAAAAATTGTTTTTCTAAAACATTAAAAATGGCACACATTGGGGTAAAAATTATCCAAAAATGACAAAAAAAAATGAAAAATAAAATTTGATATTGCAAATAAGTATGGTTATTTTAGGTAAGTAGATAAAATGTTGTATAAGAATATGTAAAAGAATAAAACAATATAAGCGATTGCTCACCTCATCGCATGACTCAGTTCAAACTTACAAAGTAACTTTTGGTTAACACGTTTATTTATTTACTTACTAGCTAATATAGCCGGTGTTGCCCGGAATTTTAAGAATGTTTGTTTTGAAAAATAAACTTCAAAATTAAACATACAGTATAAAAAAAACGATAAAAAAAGCAATAAACCCATCTTTATTTCAGTTCTTCACTAAGAATGAGCTCTACGGACCTAAACCTTTGTGGAAATTCTAATGTACAGGCATACACACACGTATATGTATGGAATAGATTTAAAACTGACAAAAACAAATTCAGCGAACGTCAAAATGTTAAAATAAGCAATTATTTTCAAAATCGGGTTTTTCTCATATTTCACTACGTTTTTTTAAACTCATATGACGTTATATATTCACCTGCTGAAGTTCACTACATTTCCAATATGACGTAATATTCACTTTTTCTTAAATTCGTCAAACTATTTATCTCATTTTCATTTTTGACATGGAAATCTTTCAATAGAAAAGTAATTGTTGTGGTAAGAATTTTATTGTGGCTTTTTAAATGTTGGCAACTTGCTATAAGGAAATTTCTTTTTAATTTGATAGGAAATTGCCATTAAATTGGTGTTTATTTATTAATTAAAAATTAACTATAAATTATTTCGATTCCAGATTACTTTAGTTGTCCCTGCCGTGTTATAATACACTTGTACGTAGCATTTCACGATTCTGGCTTCCAATCTATGGATTAGTATAGAATTACAGACAGACAGGCCAATTTTCATTTTTATATATTAGATTGAATATTTCTGTTCAATAAATTTCTTGCTATAAAACTTTTCATATCATAATCTTTAAATTATTGAACCTTCAAATACAGATATGTTACTATATTTATTACGAAATTTCATTATTCTGAATGCGAAATATCGTCTCAAAATGAGTTTACAGTTGTATAAAACGAATGAGTATTTTTATTAGTAAAGATTTTAAACACATTTAAAATTTATGCTAATTTTAATTGCAAAAAAGTGCAAATTAAAATTTAAAAACAGTAAAAATATAGCAACATGTATAATAATCACTTATAAATAGATTAAGTTAAATAATGCTATAAAAACTGATAAAATATCTTTATTAAGATTGACGATCGTTTCATCACACAAAAGGCGACATTTTCAAAATCATTCACGAAGGACAATATTTTCACATAATTTTATAAATATTTCATAAAAATTTAATAAATTATGTGTAAATATTTTCTATCGTGAATGATTTTGAAAATGTCGCCGTTTGTGCGATGAAACGATCGTCAATTTTAATAAAGATATTTTATCACTTTTTATAGCATTATTTAACTTAATAAAAATGTGCTTATACGATTGTTTACATGTATCGATCCTACCTGAGTCATTTTCAAAACAAATAAATAAAAATATCCTAAAATTGCACGATTTATAAAATGCAATCATTCAATTTTTCATATTATTCACGTTACTTTTTTATTTTACTTGGATGCTTATTTTTATTTTCTTAACCATTGAGTATCTCGAGCCATACTTTTGATAAGTTAAATGTTGCTGCATCGTTATACAATGAATTTTTGCGGATTACAATCTCTATGTTGCTGTTTTCTAAACACGTGTTTACTGTTGCTGATGACGAGCTGTTAATATTTTTAGCTCGAAACGCGCCCTATGTATTGTTTTTATTTTATGGTTATTTTTACAAAGATTTATTATTTTAATTGTTTCACATCGCCAGTTTTCGGTGCTGTTTCGCTCTACAATCTCTGTGGTTTCTCTTATAATAGTATAGAGATGGATAAATTATATTACTTTCATTGAAATTTATTTGGATGGTTTCTTTCTGTTTTGAAAATGACGCGGATAGAATCGAAACAGGTAAACAATCGAATAAACATATTTTTACAGTTTTTAAAGTTTTAATATACATCTTTTAGTAATTAAAATTAGTATATTATTACAAGGTGTTATTTTGTTGTATATTTATATTTAAAATTGTTTAAATATCAAGGTCGTTCACTTTCTCAAGTTTTGACGTGTTGGAAAGGTAATAAATGTGTGAAGAATCCTTTAATTTGTTGTCCAAATTTGCCATTTAGTAATTTATCTTATACAGGCTCCCCCCTCTTAACTCTGTCTAACAGCTTATTTCTAAAGCTTTGGCTTTCGAAACATAGTTTTTATTGCAAAAAGTTTTCGGATTCTGTTCTCCAATGGATTATAATCTCATATTAAAAGCCATTTACATCATAGTTATTTTTGGATATTTTTCAAAATTTAAAACTTTATATGGCCTCTGGATCATATAATTTACAGTTAGGAATGTCTTCTCTACACTGTTAAAAATTTTGCAGCATTCTGGCAGGTCATTCGACCGTTTATTGAAAAAACGGTTTCATAACCATAATTTAACTGTATTCTGACCATAACATGACCAATAATATGGTCAGAATAGTGTTAAATTACGGTTGTTTAACCGTTTTCGGAAAAAACGGTCAGATGACCTGCCAGAATGCTGCAAATTTTTAACAGTGTATGCTCCAATAAATAAAAAAAATCATTCTTTTGCAATAATAATAATATAATAATAATAATTATACAATCAAAATTAAGCATTTTCTGGTACTATAAAGAGGTCATACAAAATACTCGAAATTTAAATTAATTCATAAAATATTATTTTTTACATTAGAATTTTTGTTATGGTGAGAATCTTGTTATTCCGTTGTTAATTTTATTTAATAATAAAATCAGGTTAAATGTGCTTAATTTGTTCACAATCAAGGAATGGATGTGTATGCCTACGAGCGTATGTGTACTGCTGCCGATTGTGGACAGCTTGAACATATTTAACTTGATTATCTCATCAAAATAGATTATACCTGGCTTACAAGTGACTTATATTAAACTCTGTGGCTTTAATTATACCCATTGCATTAATTACTAGCTGATTCTTTTCTTTTATAAATATAGATACCTTAATTACGTGCTTTATTAGTGAATGTGCATCTGGGTTTTGATATACACTCCTGCAAATGATTAGCAATGTATTTAAGCCGGTGATTAGTTATCAAAAAGTTAATATTTTGAGGGGTCAAAAAAACAATTTTCTCATTTAAACCGTTATTTGATACACTATGGCCAAAGGTGACCAGTCACTTGCAATTTTAGACGTTTAGTTAAATTTCTAGAAAAATACATAAGGAATTAAACTGAAAATGCAGGTGTGTAAACAGTATAGTATAGGTCATACATTTCCGCGAAGATTTTTTTCCCGAACCTATGGTAACGGTCCCCTATGGTGTTTCGGGAAAAAAAATCTTCAAGGAAGAAATATAGGACCTATATTATACTGTTTACAAACCTGCAGTTTAAGGTTAATTCCTCATGCATTTTTCTAAATATTTAACAAAACGTCTAAAATCGTAAGTGACCGGTCACCTTTGGCCATATAGTGTACTAAATCGAGGACGTTCTACTCATTTGTAATTGTGTCTTTTTAGCTATATTCCATAGATTTAGAGATAGGGTTAATAAATTCTAAACTTCGCTACTAAGGGCTGCCACGAGCACTCTCATATGATAGTGAATAGCCGTTTTACTATAGGTAGACACTTGTTCCACAATTCTAGCTATATCCGTTCAGATGTTGTTGTTGTTGTTTGAATGTTCTACAGTTTGAGTATTGACTTTAGTCTGCATCCTGAAAAAAATTAACTAAATTATTCTTTGCTATTGGAATTTAATTACCTGTTTTACTTAAAAAAGAGTTTATTGTGGCTTTATCATGTTCATCAAAACTTCATAAACATTTTCACTTCAACAATAAATTTATGCCAACTTTTGGGGTCTGTTATCACACTGTGTGACGCTCTCATAAATGCTGTTCAGAAATCCCAATTAACTACTTTCTGACACATTTTTTTTTTTCTGTTTTTGTTCGCAAATGTATCAAATTGGCAAGAGCTGTTGTTAAGAAACCTTTTAATTGAACTGTTTCGTTTCTTTTTTCGTAAATGCATTTTTTTTTTCAGAAAATATTGTCGGCCCCACCAGTGACCAAGAGGTTCTGCTCTCAAAGCTGGTAGACGGGAAGTGCTGGATTCGAACCCAATCGCGGCCGTCGGCATAATCTTTCGGAGTTTTCGTGGTTTTCTTCGAACATTGGGTTTCCAAGCGTTAATACGGGTTAGGTTCCCTTAGAAAGACCCCCCACGAAGGGCACTCTCCCTCTTAGGGCTTATATCCCTCGTGTTGATAATTGGCTGCATAAACATAACCAACCAACCAACCAGAAAATATTGTCAAATTTGATATTTTCAAGAGAATTTCCAGATGCGATAGCGCATTAAAGGAAAAAAGACTGCCGCCCTGAAACAATAATCACATACAACTCAAGATGCAACTAATTTATCAGAAAATGAAACAAAAAAGTCCTCTTTCCAATCTTTTCAATAACCATGCTTGCCAATATCATGCTTTTATGTTTATAAATAAGTCAGAAAATGTGTAGGAAAGTTTTCCGTTGTTGATCAGGGAAAAATATTTCTTTGAGAACCTCCTTAAAGAAATAAATAATCCAAAATAACATTTTTTATGTGTTTGTTAGTTTGCACTTAAAGCCACGCTTGAAGGTAATTAGCAGACTTTTTTTACAGCCATTAAGTCATGCTTAAAGTTGTAGCATAGGTATAATAATCCAGAAGTCGTTATAACTAGATGCTTGGCTGAAATGCAAGCATTAAAATGATGACACAGCCTCGATAAGCAAATTCGGTAATGGGAGCAATTTGCGTCAGAGTTCTTGTTTTTACTGCAATATATGCGTGTTCAATTATCTGGCGGAAATAACGTGAATTATATAAAACTGTTGATTACCGAACAAAAAATTTCACTTTGAGTATCTATTAATTTCGAGTGGTATTTCCTTTTTCTAACAAAATTAAAAGTTCTTTAAGAATATTTTTTCTTGCTATATGAAACACACGTTTAAAATTAATATTAATTGAATTTTATTGTTTAAAATATCTATGTTATAAAGCGAAAATATGCCTTTGAATATTACTCATGTCATGTTGATAATGACAACATCTTACCAATAAGTAGTGCTTTTAGTGCTTTTTTTTATTACTTCTAAGCATCGCACAATTTTGATTGTAACATTTTATGATTTTTAACATAATTTTCAAGCATTATTTTTAAAAATCTATCGGTATTGCGTGCAGGCCGATTATAAAAAACTGTTAATTACCGAACAAAAAATTCCAATTTGAGTATCTATTGTATTTTATAGTAGAGACGTATCGAATGGAGATATATTTCCTGATTCTAAGAAAATTAGAAGGTTCTTTTGCAATATTTTTGCTTGCAATGAAACAAGGGTTTAAAATTACTGTTACTTGAATTTTATTGTTTAAAATATCTATATTATAAAGTGAAAATATGCACTTGATTATTACTCATGTCATATTGATGATAGCAACATCTTACCAATATATTCTGCTTTTACTGCAATTTTTTTAACTCCTAAGCGTCGCACAATTTCAATTGTTACGTTTTATGATTTTTAAAATACTTTTTAAACATCATTTTAAAAAATCTATCGCTATCATGTGCAGCCCGATTATATGAAACAATTAATTACAGAACAAAAAAATTTCACTTTGTGTAGGGGAAGACGGGGTACAATGAAACACGGGGTACAATGAAACATTACTTGTAAAATCAGTCAAATTTGTCATAGAGAGTTGCAGTTTATATATATGTTATACAACTATATGTTCCAATTACTGATGTGATTTGGATACATTCAGACTTCTACAACAGTAGCAATAGAAGATTATTGCTTTTACGCCATTGAAAGTAACTTTCTTTACTAAAAGTAATTTTGTTTATTTTTCCTTGTTGTTATATGTAATAATTATTTTTTCTATACATTGTTTTCTTTGGGTTGTTGTCTTCATACCTCCAAAACCAAACTAAAAAAAATAAATATTAGAAGTTTGAAAATAAATTTTTATTTAGTAACCTCAGTGCGGGGTACAATGAAACATGTTTTATTATAGTAATAAAAGTAGTAAATAGAATATATTAGAAGTAAGAGTAGGAAAACAGAAAAAAAAGAGTTTTGTTCTAACCAGGTCAGTAAAAAATGCTCTTGTTAAGCAATTAAAAAACAGAAAGAGAAAAAAAAGCTGAGAAGGGATTGTTTTGTAAACAAACTTTGCCTGCTACAGACTCTGATGATGATCCAGATTTTTTTCCAGGCCCAGCTGGTCATCGAGGTACTAAGAATGAGATATTCACACACAACATGTATGGCACAAGCAGTATCCGTATAAATGAAAACATAAGGAAATATATACTGTTGGAGAAATCATACATTTAAATGAAGTCAAATGTGAAATACTTTATATAAAGACTCCAACCTAGGTTTTTTTTTTTTTTTTTTTTTTTTTTTAGAAACTTACATAAAAAAAAACTCATTCTGTTGAAACTACCACCCCATATTCCTTCAGGATCAACTGAAATATAAACAGAAATGTTAACTTTTGAAACTGACTTGCACCAATTTAATGTAAAATGAAAGGTATTTCTTAAACTAATAGAATTTTCTTATTTTTCATCTTAGCCTATACTATTTTTATCAATTTCCTTATTAATCAAGTTTTGTTTTTGTATTTATCTCATTTTTCATAAAATAAACTATACTGGGTGAAAATTGCTTCTATCATTTGGAGTGTTTCATTGTACCCCAGTATGTGTTTCATTGTACCCCGGCATACGGGGTACAATGAAACACTGTAAGACATTTATTTTTTGTTATTTTTCAAGCATAAAGATATTGTTTAGAACCTAATAAAAATTTGTTTAGATGGGGAAAATACAAGATTAAAAATATGCATTAATTATATTTTTGTGCATGCAAAATTGTGGATAGGAAAAAAAAAATTAGTAAATTTGGTTTCATTGTACCCCGTCTTCCCCTATCTATTGTATTTTCGAGTAGAGACGTATCGTGTGGAGACATATTTCCTGATTCCAAGAAAATTAGAAAGTTCTTTTTAAATATTTTTGCTTGCTATGAAACAAGCATTTAAAATTATTATTACTTGAATTTTATTGTTTAAAATATCTATATTATAAAGCGAAAACATGTTTGTGAGTAAAACTCATGTCATATTTATGATGGCAACATCTGACCGATAAATTTTCTTTTACTGTAATATTTTTTAACTTCTAAGCACCGCGCCCTTTCAATTGTTACACCGTAAAATAGAAAGTACAGAATGATTTTTCAAATGCAATTTATTTGAAAACTGTATCTTAATTTACTTATATTTTTAAAATAATTTTCAAGCATCATTTTTTAAAAATCTACCGCTATTGCGTGCAGCCTGATTATACAGGGTGCAATATGTTATCTATCGCTGACCTTTAATTTCTCAACCGTTGGTCATAGACATATAGTTCCAATTACAAAAACGTTTCAAATGAGGTAAATATTCGCATTGTGACATTATTTAAAGTTAAAAACCAATTTGATAAAAATTAGAAAAACTAATTTTTTATACGGTCCCCCAGTATAGTTATATTTGGCAAAAGTTTACACATATCATAACAGATATAATACAAAAAGTTTGACATCTGTACTACAAAAACTGACT
Organism: Maratus speciosus; assembly: GCA_963932465.1. Taxonomy (NCBI): domain Eukaryota; kingdom Metazoa; phylum Arthropoda; class Arachnida; order Araneae; family Salticidae; genus Maratus; species Maratus speciosus. The sequence continues at coordinate 438,791,022 of OZ010788.1, forward strand.
GAGTTATTAAATTTCAAAGTTTGAGATTTTTGCACATGATATTGTCTTTCATTGAGGGATAAGTTAAAAGATTAATTAAAGCAATTCGAGATCAAAATCTGCAATGTCCTTTTTACGGCGAACCCACCTTTAGCCTTTATCGCCAAATCGGCGAATAACCAAATAGGGTTATTTCATCTAAAAATTTGAGCTAACTTTTATCGCTCGAACAACATTCAAACGTGCCGACGATACCGGCTAAAGGTGACAAAATGACATTGCACCCTGATTTTGATCACGAATTACTTCAATTCATCTTTTAACTAACCCCTCAATGAAAGACAAAATCATATGCAAAAATCTCAAACTTTGAAATTTAATAACTCTGTCAATTTTTCTAGTACAGATGTCAAACTTTTTGTGTTATATATGTTATGATATGTGTAAACTTTTACTAAATATAACTATGGAGACTGGGGGACCGTATAAAAAGTTAGTTTTCGTAATTTTTATCAAATTATTTTTTTACTTTTAATAATGCTACAACATGAATATTTACCTCATTTGAAAAATTTTTGTAATTGGAACTATATGTCTACAGCCAACGGTTGAGAAATTAAAGGTCGGCGACAGATAACATATTGCACACTGTATAAAACTGTTAATTACCGAATAAAAAATTTGAGTATCGATTATATTTTTGAGTAGAGATATGTCGAGTGGAGACATATTTCATGATTCTAACAAAGTTAGAAAGCTCTCTTGTAATATTTTTGCTTGCTATGAAACAAGCGTGTAAAATTATTATTACATGAATTTTATTGTTTTAAATATGTATATTATAAAACGAAAACATTTTTATTGATTTTTATGATTTTTAAAATAATTTTTAAGCATCATTTTTTAAAAATCTATCGGTATGGTGTGCAGCCTGATTATATTATAAAACTGTTAATTACGGAACAAAAAATTTGAGTATCTATTATCAATGCAAAAACCCTTGACGGGTTAAAAGTTTCTGACGCAGCACTTTATCTTATGCTCTAAGAATTTTAAATATGGAACTTAAAAATACTGATATCAAATTTTGAGTGACGTTATGCTATTTCTTAAAAAATATATTTGTATTTATTTCATCATTTTATTTTTGTTTTATTTATAATCGCATGTGCAAAAGTTATGTTCAACATGAAAAGCTGCATAAAATTTTATTCGCTGTTGCTTTATCATTTACATCTCTCATAAATTCAAAATATGAGTTTTAAAAGATATGATATAAAATTTAAGTGACGCCTTGATGTGACTTTAAAAGGTTTGTTTTAAAATTCAATTTAAATTATTTTTGACTTGGTTAAAATAATTTTTTACATCTACACAATACTTTTAATTTTCCAATTCACTGTTAAATATATCACTTTCATTGAATCTATACTATGCATTGAAATGTATTTATTTCAATAAATTGATTTATCTTTTGTGTCACGCTATTCAAAATTGTGAGTAAGATTTATGTAAATGGTTTATTTGCGTCATTGTGTCCAAACTACATGAAATGTATGAAAAAGGATAGTTTGACGCAAATAAACCATTTACATAAATCTTACTCACAATTTTGAATAGCGTGACACAAAAGATAAATCAATTTATTGAAATAAATACATTTCAATGCATAGTATAGATTCAATGAAAGTGATATATTTAACAGTGAATTGGAAAATTAAAAGTATTGTGTAGATGTAAAAAATTATTTTAACCAAGTCAAAAATAATTTAAATTGAATTTTAAAACAAACCTTTTAAAGTCACATCAAGGCGTCACTTAAATTTTATATCATATCTTTTAAAACTCATATTTTGAATTTATGAGAGATGTAAATGATAAAGCAACAGCGAATAAAATTTTATGCAGCTTTTCATGTTGAACATAACTTTTGCACATGCGATTATAAATAAAACAAAAATAAAATGATGAAATAAATACAAATATATTTTTTAAGAAATAGCATAACGTCACTCAAAATTTGATATCAGTATTTTTAAGTTCCATATTTAAAATTCTTAGAGCATAAGATAAAGTGCTGCGTCAGAAACTTTTAACCCGTCAAGGGTTTTTGCATTGATATCATTACTTTTTTTTAGGTTAGTGATAAAATGATTTAAAAAAAAGATACTTATGGAATTTAATGCAGATTTAATTTTTACTATTTTATTACAATTTTCCTTACAGCAGTTTGTATATAAAAACAACTGGGTAAGTATAATCGCAGATCGCACAGAGGGTTTCATTTGATATTCCTTTAAAAACACTTTATCCTTAAATTAATAAATCCAAAATGTTAATTTATAATTATTAAATCCTTACATAGATGGTGTTTCATAGATGGATAGTTACATAGATGGATAGACGTTTTTATCAAACATTTCTCTATAATACTACGCAATTGCGTCAAAAGATGGCGACACCAGAAGTCTGATATGCTTATTATGTAAACTGTAATCAAACTTCATTGATATTTATAAATAAAACATTTCAACTAAATTATTTATTATAAAAGAATTATTACATCACAATAGCTTTTATGCAAGGAAAATAATAATTATAATAATAATAATATTATGGATATCAGTGATTATATATTGATTGACCGTCATAATAATAAAAAATGATATTATAAAAAGAAGAGCTGAAATGAATTGTTTTTTTACGTTTCTGATCGTGTGATTTATATTCAAATAATAATTATTAATGTATATTTTTTGTAAAGTGATTGAAATTAAATATATTTATAAAATTTATGGTAATATTTTTATTGTTGAAAAATTGCCAAGAAATAATCATCATCAAATTGGCGTCATTATAATTGTAATTTTATTTAACTTAATAGCAATTAAAAAAATTACAAAGGAACTGAGAATAATGGTCAACTAGCAGACTTTAAAAAAAAAAAAAAACATTCACATGTGAAAACACGTATCAGGAGTATCGAACAGCCTATCGTATGATCAGTAAACGATGGCCCTTAGCCACTCAGCCAGTGGGAAGACAAAATTTTTCTCCCCAAAAGTGGTTAAAAAGAAAGCATGTGTATGAATACAGTGTCATCCATTTTCGGTGAAATTTCCATAGAATGGCGAAGAAATATAGTCCGATTTTTCATGCGCATTATAAGAGGAACGAGAGTCTTGCTGGAAACAAGTAAATTGTTATTTGGTTCATCTGAAACATATTTATTTGATTTTTAAAAAATCGCCCGTGTCATTTTCGAGAGAAAAAAAAATCGAATTATTTAACGAACGAGAGTTTTCCCAGAAAAAAGAAAAGTGTTATTCACCTCACCTTAATCACATTTATATTATGTATCAATTTAAAAATAATCGTTAGAACCGTTTTCGAGATTTTCAAATTAGGAACTTCCTCGATATGATACCAACGTTTTCACTTTAAAAATGGCTATTTAGATCTCAAAATATACTGCACGTAGAAATGTAAAAATTTCAGTATACGATTAGACTGCAGATATAAGACTGTTCTAGAAAATTCAGAACAATAAGACATATATCTGCTGAGTTATTAAAAGGCGGCTTTTCGCGTTTTCTTTGATGTCGAGTTAGCTGTATATATGAGTTCCGCCATCTACGAATTCTATGATACGATACGATACGATTTTAACGATACGATACGATACGATTTTAGGCTTAAGGCTGCGTCACTCGGAATACTACCGTCTTCCATGATATTTTCGAGTTCAGATATATCGAGTGGAGACATATTTCATGATTCTAAGAAAATTAAAAGTTCTTTTGAAATGTTTTTACTTGCTATGAAACAACTGTTTAAAATTAGTATTTCTTGAATTTTATTGTAAAAATATGTATATTATAAAGCGAAAACATGTTTACTGATTTTTTTGATTTTTAAAATAATTTTTAAGCATCATTTTTTAAAAATCTATCGCTATCGCGTGCTGCTTGATTATATAAAACTGTTAATTACAGAACAAAAAATTTCACTTTGAGTATTTATTATATTTTCAAGTAGAGACAAAGAGTGGACACATATTTCCTGATTCTAGCAAAATTAGAAAGTTCTATTGAAATATTTTTGCGTTTAAAATTATTATTACATGAATTTTATTGTTTAAAATATTTAAAATATAAAGCGAAAACATGCATGTGACTAATACTCATGTCATATTTATGATGGCAACATCTGACCAATAAATTTTACTTTGACTGCAATTTTTTTTTTAACTTCTAAGCATCGCACTTTTTCAATTGTGACTCCGTTAAATAGAGAATAAAAATGTTCTTTCAAATGCAATTTATTTGAAAACTGTACTTAGTTTACTGATTTTTAAAATAATTTTTAAGCATAATCTTTAAAAAATCTATCTCTATCGCGTGCAGCTCGATTACAAAAAAAAAAAAAAAAATAAAATAAAATAAAAAAACCGTTTGTACTAAAAATAATATAAATCGCCCAGTGTTTAATTCCGTGTAATATTCCATAACGAAATTAAAACTTCATCAATAAATAATAATATAATATAAATAAATTACACATTTAACACACATAGGGTAAAGTGCCAATATCTCGTCCCCTTTCCTAATTTCGTCCCCCCCTAACTTCTTCGCTTCTGTGAAAGTGGCACCACTTATGACGCAAGACACAGGGGACGGAAGGTAAAAGGAGTCAGTATTGAAAGTTTCGTTCAACAAAATAGGAATACATAAATTAAAGAAGGCGAATTTCCTATTTTTAGAGATTTGAGTTCTTATTATTTTGTTTGTAAAACGTTATTTACTGTACTGTAAGTATTTATTTCTTATTCATTGCATGCATTTTACGTTGGTAAGATGCTGACAGTAGCATACAGTGAGTTTTAGGACGCTCAGTTATCTGACGGGAACTGAAGCTCCGTCATATTGGGAAGTAGCGTGGTCCTAATTTCATCTCCCTTACAGTACTTAATTTCGTACCGGGGACGAAATTAGGAATGCTTTTTCATGACTTTTTTTCAATATTTTTCCTCATTTTTGGATGGCTAATGTTTCGTTGTGTTTTTCTTCCACTGATAGTTAATACATTTATTTGCGCCTTACTTTAATGTAAATTAAATTACTTACTCATTTAGAAATAAATTTTGATTTAGTTATACGTTAAGCCTTGGCGTATTGGATTTTTTGGGGGGACGAAATTCGGACCATTTTTTTTCTTTGCATTTTTTTTATACCTTTGAAAAAACAATTTTTCGCATTGTTATTTTTTTTGTACGATATTTGTCTACGTTTCTAAATGCATGGGTAGTCTATCTAAAATCCAAATTTGGTAGATTTTCACTGAAAATTACAACTTCCAAGGGCCTAAAAGTGACTGGGGGACTATAATAGGGCACCTTATCCTATCGAACTACGCGATTAAGCCACTGAAATTATGAGAATAAAAAAGGCTGCTATAAATAGTGAAATCTATGGCAATTTCTTCGACTTTTAAACTCTGGCATGCAGCTAACATAAAAGTATCCCTTATATTAAATTTCAAAACTTAATTTGAATAAACTATTGATATTTTCATATAAAAATGCATTTTGGTGCTGTTAATGGACAAATTAAAAAATATATATTTATTTTTTTGTAATATAAAAAATGTATTTAAAAATGTTTTTCAGCCATATTCTAATAACCGGGATGCCAAGTTGGATGCTCTAGTTACTATAACGATAATATTTTAAAACTCGGTGTAGAAAAAAAAAAATAAAAAGAAAAGATAAGTTCTTTATAACTTTCAGCGCATCGTTCAAATTTACGTTTATATGTGTTAAAATTTACTTATTTATACTGTTCGCATTTTTAAGTTACTTAAACAATATATTAAAGCTGTTAAAAAACTCTTTCATATCTTTTATTTTTTCCAGTAAACAACATTGTTTTCCTGGCACAATTACAAATGTGTCGCCATTGTTGCGTGTATGAAATTTTCTATTATTTATCGAGAAATAGAATAGCTTTTTATATTTTGACATAAATTTAAGTTTTTTATTTATCTTTTAGAAACGACGAGAATTTTCCTTCACAAATTTAATAATAATCAAAAGTATATTACAGAGACTTTCATTTGATTAACAATGGGTTGCATGAAATGTAATGAGATCGAGGGAAGGTGTTGGCCGGCTGAAGAAATATTTCTGGCCGACTAAATCCAACAAATGTCCACCAATGTCCATCCAATAATCCACCTAAATCCACTGTGCGGCAAGCGCCCTCCGTTTTCGAAACACATCTCAAAAACACTACTTAAACTTAATAGATACTTAATTATAGTTTGATTTCCTATGGAGAAATCAGAATCAGCTTCAACAATGAGTATTTGTTGAAAAGTACTAACGGCAAAGCTACCGCAATAGCGCAAAATTTTGGCCAACTTGGCCAAATACCACCAAATTTGATGCTTATTAAAAAAAAAAAATGCTCTTTTCCCCTATATTTTAGTGAATTTTTTTAAAGCATGTTTATATTATTTCGAAACATGGATTCGCTTTTTGTATAACTTTAAGTAACAAACTCATTGAAAATTAAGATTTTACTTTGAAGTGGCGCATTTTATTTAAAAAAAGAATATATTTTTTAAAAAACGTCTACGCATTTACGTATCTTTCGGGCTGAAAAAAACCCCATTATTTTGTTTGTTTCGCTGTTCTGGTTTAATTATACGACGAGTTATCGTGACATTTTGTTTCGAAGCTGTCCCGCCCATCAACTGTTAAGTTGCCATTTTTAAATATATCAACTAAAAAAATAAAATTTTCTACTTTAACATATGTATAATAATTTAGTGTAAATTGATTTTTATAATTTTTTTGATTTTCTTAAAAATCAATTTCTGAAAAGCCATTAAATTTTAAACCGTCAAATTGGTATTTTGGGCCAATATCTGAAAATTGGACAATTTGCGTCCACTGCCAGTAATATTTCATTAATTATACTAAAACCAAAAGCTGAAAAAAGGGAATATATTGTAACATTTGTTATAACAATTACCAATGATAAATAGACATTTATTGATATATAACTAATTCATTTTAAGCTTTAAACAAAGTAAATCATCACTCCAGTCCTGTCCCCAGGTACAAATATCCACTATTAAATGGATGCTGTAAACATGTCTATAAATATTATTAACTTTTTCTATTATATATTTATAACTATATAGAGTATGTAAAAATATATTTAACCTTTATTAATATAGATTGCATAATAAAATATTGCAGTAAATATATTTGTCTCTGAGGTTGATCGTCATATCAGCCCTTCTAAACACGCATTTAGTTTAACAGATACTAGGTGGCGCTGGCAGAGTTATTTCCATTTCAACAACAACTAAAGTTCGACTAGCCACCATGGATGAAAGTAAGTTGTTCTTCTTTTTGTTTCAAATTTAAAAATATTTAGTTTTTGTTCTGAATAGGGATGAGTATTTTTTTTATAGCATCATTCATGTCCCAATATTTAACTTTTTCTTTATAAAAAAAAGCTTATTGCAAGCTTATTTGTGCAACATGCAAATGTCACATGGCTTATTTAATAATTTACATGTGTGCAAAATGATTCAACAAAACGGCTGTGCAGCTGCTAAGACAAAAACATCACTTCAGTCCCAATTATTAGGCACTGATTAGGATGTTATCAAACACTTTCTTCGATAAAAGTTTATCCTACGCATAAAATATATATCCTTGATGTCAAAACACTACAGCATTTAAATGACAAAACGTGTATCATAGTATACAGTGTGTCCACGTATAACCTGACCGAACTTTATTTTCGCAACCATTGGTCCTAGATGCATACTTCCAATTACAAAAGTGGTCAAAAGTAGGTTCAGAGTTAAGATAAAAAAAAAGTTTGAAGCGAAAAAACAATTTAGTAATAAATTACAGAATCTAAATTTTTATACGTTCCCCCGGTCCTATAAGTGATACTTAGTAAAATTTTCCTGTTACACTGAAAAGTAAGGCAAAAAAAAATTCCATTATTCTACGATTAAAATTGATCGAGTAATAGCTGTTTAAAGTTGGAGTATATTTTTTGCTGCGAATTAGGGGTCATTCATAAATTTGGTAGAAATATAATTTCGTCAGATATATTAAAGAAATGGTTGTGAGTAAAATTAGCATTGCAATATAAATTTGAAATCTTTAATCATTCTGACATATTACTGCAAAATATACTATTTGTACTGAATATATAAAAGGTACAAATAACAGAATTTTTGTTATATAAAAGGATGAAAAACAACTGCCTCAATTATTTACAAAATGATACATACTTTAAAATGCCGTTAGATTACACTGTCTTTCAAACTTTGGGTTGTTCTATGTTTTTTAGGTTTTGAAAATTGATTCTTATGTATTTTTTAGCTCTGAATCCGAAAATAACCTTCATTTTAAACCATCATGTCAGGATTTTTCTCAAATCGCAAATTTCAAAGTTAAAAAGCTCAAAGTTAAAGTTTATCACCCCTCCCTTCCCAACCTCATCGGACCCCTGAGCTGTTTAGCTGTAAGAAACCCAGTATAAGCCAAAAAATTGAATAAATTATTGAATTAAATAAAATTAAACTGAATAAAAAAGTCTTACATCTATTGTATAGTATCAGATTTTTCGCTATCTTTTAACCTTGAAATTTACGATTTGCGAAAAATCCTGACATGATGGTTAAAAGTGAAGGTATTTTGTTTTATTCAGCATTAAAAAATACATAAAACGTAATTATAAAAGTTAAAAAACACAACCATCGCAGGTTTATGTTATCTAATCTAAAACTCTTTCTTAAACTTGTTAACGGTAATCTATCCGAATTTTTTTGTGTTATCCTCTAATATAAGTATATATAAGATGGTAAGCGTCGAAAATCATAATAATAATACATTGTCATCGGATTTAAGTCAGTATGTATAATTTAACTTCGATCGGACATTTGAAAATGAGTTAAAGTTCGAGTACAAGTTTTAAACTGGAAAGACGATCGTTGCACGTTAAATAAAACCTTATGAAAATAATATAGTTTTTGCTAAAAGAAATCGTAGCCTCAAATGCTTACAAAATAAAACATGTATTAAAATACAATTATTTTTACTAATCTGAAACTTAACTAATAAATGTTAATTCAATCGTGATTGTTGTACGATTTCTTTCAAAGCGCAGAAACCTCGAAATAAGTTTAAGTACTTTATACACGACCCCTGAAAACATAGCTGAAATCATCTGTTTTGAGTTGCAAAAAAGTGGTATAAGCGATGCATTTCAAAGTTTTATAACTCGGTCAATTTTAATGTTAGGTGAATGGGACTTTTTTGCCTTACTTGTTATTGTTGTAGTACATTTTTACTAGCTATCACTTATAGGACCCGGGGACCGTATAAAAATTTAAATTTCGTAATTTTTTAATAAATGTTTTTCTTGACCCAAATCGCTTTAAAAATAATTATTTACCTTATTTAAACCATTTTTGTAATTGGAAGTATGCATCTAGGACCAACGGTTGCGAAAATAAAGGTCGGCCAGGTTATAGGTGGACACACTGTATAACTGTATGTGGTATTTGGTACATTAGTTTAAAAAAATAAAATTTTTGGAATGAAATTGTCCGGTTTTCAGATATTGACCATTATCTCTTAAGATATATGTGCTCAAGAAATCAGAAATTCAACTAATTAAAAGCAAAAATCACACGACTGTTATATCTAAAGAAATATACAGGCTTCCGTTTTTATAGCTCCGTGGTTAATTATTTAACTTTAGCTTAAACTACAACGTATATTTATTTCCCCAATTGTCACTTTAAATTGCGACAAGTCTAATTTAAATACATGAGCACTTTTTTATGTATATATATAGAAGCTGTTGATAATTTGTAAATCAATGTTATTTTTATTTTTACCACCTTTGAAACTGTTATTTTTTCATACTTTTTGCTTGTTTGATTAAATGTAGAGTCCGATATTTTATGGTCTTATAGAAAACGAATTGTAGCTTAAGAAAATATGACGTAGCAAAACCTTAGTTAAAGTAGGTAACACCCCTCACAAAAATAAATATCTATCACTTATAAAATATTTTACATTCTAAACTTCAGCTCTTTAAAATTATTAGTCATTTAAATCAAAAACAGAAGATCAAACATTTTAGTACATATATTTATATACTGGGTGTTTCAAAAGGTCGGTGCGAAAGTAAAACGCAATAAAGAAGATCTATGGTTCAGAGAGACATGCGGTTTGCATATAAATATTCAGCGTTGTACGGGATTCTGTAGGACACCAAAAGAAATCAGTTCAAATTCTCGATAATAGAGGGTGCTACTGCAGATAATGCCATATGTCTCACACAACTCAAGATCTGGATACAAAAACATTAGAGAATACTGCATATACACATTTTTGTATCCAAATCTTGCGTGTTGTGAGCAATATGGAATTATGCCATGGAATTATCTGCAGTCGCGCCCTCTATTGTCGAGTTTTTGAATTAATTTCTTTGTTGTTATGCAAAATCTCGTACCACGCTGAATATTTATCTGCAAACAGCATGTCTCTACGACCCATAGATCTTTTTTTTTATCGCATTTTACTTTCTCACCGAACTTTTGAAACACACGGTATACAAGAAGAACAATATTTCTTTGAATTTAACTTCTTCTAATAAATATTCCATTTGAGTTGAAATAAACATTGAATTTAACAAACAACGAATTCATACAAGCTATTATACTTAAGATATGTACTTTCGAATTTCAGAAATGCATCTAATTAAAGAAAATATATTCACACAGTCAGTATAACCAGATCATCCTATCTAAAGGAATACAGAAGGATTCGTTGAAATATTATAAAGTTCTGTATTTAATTAATTATTTAACTTTAACGTATACTGTAATATAAATATCTTTCGCGAAATTGTCGCAGTAAATTACGAAAAACTTCATTTAAATGTATGTTTTTGTGTATATGTGTATATATTTTTGTGTAATGAGTAAATACTGTTGTTATTTTATTGCTAACTAAAGTACCCGCCGTTGCCCGGAATTTTAAGAAAGTTTGTATTGAAAAATCAATTTCAAAATTAAACATACAGTATAGTACAAACAACAAAAAAAGAAGTCGAAGTGTTATTCACATGAATCAAATGAAAACTCAAAATAAAAATGAATAAATTTATATAACAAACACAAAAGAATGCAGCTACAAATTAGCTTATTGCCATTTATCATTGGAGAAATCTAATATATAATTTGTAATCTGTGGTCTGAATTGAGATCGAGATTAAAACCTTTTGATGAAAAGTTGTCGAGTATTTTGTTATTTAAATAATTTTTTCATGATTAAAAAAAATTTGGGAAGGTGCAAAAATTTTATAAATTTTATTTTTAAAAAATCTGAAATATTTATTTAAGTTCTTCCCTAAGAATGAGCTCTATAGACCTAAACCTTTGTGGAAATTCTAATATACGCGCATACTCACACGTATATATATAGAATAGATTTAAAAATGGTGAAAACAAACTCAGAGAACATCAAAATGTTAAAATATACCAATATTTCTATAATCGGGTTTTTATCATGTTTTAATACGTTTTTTCCAAACTCATATGACGTCATATAGTCACCTGCTGAGGTCCATTATATTTCCAGTATGACGTAATATTCAATTTTTTTTTTTTTTTAATTCGTCAAACTATTTATTTCATTTTCATTTTTCACGTGGAAATCTTGTAATAGAAGAATGTGGTAAAAAGTGTGGTAAGAATTTTACTGGGGATTTTTAATTTTCGGCAACTGTTATAACGAAAATGTTTAAATTTGAAAGGAAATTGCTGTTAAATTGGTGTTTTTTATTAATTAGATATTACCTATAAATTATTTCGATTCCGGATTACGTTAGCTGCCTCGGAATATTTTAATATACATGTACGTAGTATTTCACAAGTCTGGCTTCCAAACTGTGGATTTGTATAGAATTACAGACACACAGATAAATTTTCATTTGTATATATTAGATTCAATGCAATTTTTAGCCATATCAGTATTGTATTTGGTAATTTTTTCAATTTTTTTTCTTGTTTCCCGAATCCATGGTGCTGGAAACGAAAAAAAAAAAAAAAAAAAAAAAAAAAAAAAAACGGTCGTACTGAAAAAATAATTATTTATAAATCAAGTATCAATTAATTTAACGAAAAAAAACATATGTCGATTGTAAATCTCTTCAAAAAATCACTTCAGCAAGTTTCGTGTTTTTACTTTTAAAAATAAGTCTTAAAATGTATCAGAAAATTTTGAGTTATTGAGCGTGGAAAAATATTTCTTTGAATACCGCCTTACATGATTCTGGTAAAACCAAATCTTACAGAAAAATGAAATTAAAAACTCGTTAAAAGCGGCAAGATAAAATTGTTAAACTGGGTGTATCTCTAATCTTGATTTAGTTTTTGTTGATGAAATTAGTAGTACTTATCTACGAAATCTACACCCGCCTGTAAGCCGAGCCTGCAGAGACTTTTTGGAATACAGATAGTTTTGGTTTAACCGAACTTTCGGCAGCATTTTTTACTAAACTTTTATTTCGGGCCATAAACGAAAATGAAAGAAAATTTTCGGTCGATCTCTAATTATAACCATCTTTGAACCTATTTCCCCACATAAAGATATAAAATTTACAGAATTCATAATTTTTACGCGTGTTTATTTTTTCCGACTGTCCTTATCCCGAGTACGTCTAGTTATATATAATGTTAAAGTGTTCAATTCTAAATTGTGACTGTAACTAATACAATTTTCCATTTAACCCTTTATGTACTAAATTATGAATTCCTGAAAATTTTATCTTCTAAAACATAATTCGTGAATTATTGAAACTATATTAGAAAATTTACATAATCATTCAATAAATTTTAAAAGGATTTTAGAAGGATTGACGGATTTTGAAGGATTAATTAAATTTGAATTTATAGGGATTTTGTGCAATATTTATAACCCTATTGAAAATTTTTATTTTAAATACTTTTCTTAGTATTTTGTAAAATTAGGAAATGTACAAATATAATGTTCTTACAATAGAAATATTTCTGAATCGAAAAATTCCCCACCCCGAACGCCAAGAAATACGAAAAGATGCAAAGGCAAAAGAAATCATCTTTTTAAAAATACTTTTGTTTCGTGTAACCAGTAATGCTTTTGGAACAAGATAAAGTAATGCATCTATAACTCATTCGAAACTGTATTGCTACTAATCGATGTATTAAATGAATTTTATAACATGTTACTTTAATGGCACTTATAAGTACTCTCAGTAGATAAAGGGTTAACCCAACATCCCAGATCAAATATTTTAAAATTTATATGCAGGGCAACATTTCTATAAAATTAACTTGTTGTATTAAATATTCCTTTGAGCTGAGATACACATTGGGTTTCATAGACAATGAGCTCATAGAAACTATTCCACTCAAGATACATAGTACTTCCAATTTTCAGAAATGCAACTAATTAAAGAAAATGTATTCGTACAGGATAAGCAAACTATCTTTATGAATGGATATAGAATTTTCACTTAAAATTGTAAAGCTATGTATTTAACTTTATATTTAACTGTAGATCAAATTAGAATATAAATGTCTTTGCCGAAATCGTAACTGGAAATTACGACAAACGTCAGTTAAAAGCATGCATATTTGTCATATATGGAATACGTCATGCTGGTAAGTTATTATTAAATGTAATATTTATTTATAAAATTATTGCAAATGTTTAATTTTAAAGGTGTTTTTTTTCTTTCTTTCTTTTTCGCTTAAATGAATATTGAATTCGAAATGATATACGTTTTACGCAAAAACAACTTTATATATGAAAATTTAACATAACCAAAAACGCAATTAAAAGATTATCACGTAAAACATATATAATTATAAAAAACCCTACCTCTTATTTCAAGCATTTAAATTTTACACTTCAATTTGTTAATATAATTAGTCCTCCAACCAAATAAGATAAATGTTTATTACACACACACACATATATATATATAGATATAACGCGACATTTCTTTAAAATTACTGCTAGTAATAAATATACTTCTAAGCTGAAACAAACATTCGGATTCTCAAACACTGAGCTCTCAAACACTAAGCTGATGCCTCTTTAGATACATACATCCGAAATTCACAAATGCAACTAATTAAAGAAAATATACTCCCACAAGTTAAACAGAATATCTCCTATAGTGGGGTATAGAGGCATGCACTGAAAAATTATACAGTTCTCTGTTTAACTAATTATGTTATCTGTAGCTTAAACTAAGACAGACATCATTTAAATGTGTGCATATTTTTCTCTCTTAATACATCCTGTTGAAAAATCATTATTAAATATAATTTTTATTTGTACGAGTATTGCATTTGCTTATTTTTTCTATTTGTTTCCCTGTTTAACGAAATGTAGATTTCAAAGATGTATATATGTATAATACAAAACAAATTGTACCTAAGAAAACACGACATGAACATATAAAAATTATATACCATACATCCAACGTTTTCGAGACTAAACCATAATAACAATTTTATATATATTGTCATTTAATCAAAGAACGCATATAAGATATTTAAAAATATCTATTCCAACCAACATTTTTGTAAAATAAACTTGCTCTATTAAATATTAATATCTAATATTCCTTTGAGTTGAAACAAACATTGGGTTTAACAGACAATAAGATCATACAAACTATTCCACTTAAGAAACACATATTTCCGAATTCCAGAAATACAACTAATTAAACAAAACGTATTCACAGGGGACAAATACACTATCTTATCTAAAAGGATATACAGTTTTGCATTAAAAAATTATAGGACTTTGTGTTTAACTTATTACAATATTTTAAACACGTACGTACATGTCTTTGAAAATTACGACAAACACCATTTAAATACATGCAATATTTTTTTGTATGAAATGTGATGAAATTTTCTTATTTAACTATGTTAACACGTTCACTGCCTTGAGCATCACCGGTGGATCTCAATTTTTTTTTCATTTTGTGCCGTAAGCAGAGCATCACCCGTGGGTTACAGGTAGCTTTCCATATAATATTAAATAAAAATCGTGGGCATGTCAGCAATGACTTTATATTTCTATGTAGCACTCCGGGATAACTGTAACTCTTTTTTTTATGTGAACTTACTCCGAATTATGTATACTGTATTTATTTTACAACAAATAAACCCTTTAAAAACACTTCAATTGGTTTTTTTAAGTTTGGCACCCTGGTTTGGCACCACTTTAAATTCCAATGGGGCAGTGAACGTGTTAATTTATTATTCAACTTGATTTTTATTTCAGCAATAATTGCTCCTGGTTAATTTTCTCTCTTTTTTTCTATAAATAAATTGAATACGGGATAAATATTAGTCTCAACGTGTGAGTTGAATCAGGTAAATGTTAAAGATATCAAGAGATATTTGCAATGGCGTAGATATAAATATTAACATAATTATGGTAGTTTAAAAGAAATCGATTTTGACACTTTTTGTTTCTTTCAAATCTCTAAATTACACCGATAATACAATCCTATACAATACTCTCTTCAAACGTGAAAATTGAAGAATATCTCTACGATTCTTTTATTTTATTTAACTTTATCAAAGCAATCTCATCTTTCCATTTTTTGTGTCACATGTCAGCTGCCGTAACACGGAACAAAAAGTCTATACGAAAATATTGAATTTGGACACTTTCTTTTCAAGAAAAATAAAAGAATAATATTGATTTATTGAATATTTCGAATAAAAACTGCCAAGAATTGAAATGCGACTCTTTGAATTCAAAAATTATAAAAATGGTTTTATTTTTAAATTATTTTAAATAAAAATAGTATTTATTATTTGGTATAAATAAAAATTATTTTCAAAATCAATTCTAAAGCATTGATTTTCGATAATGATGCTTCTTGAATTTGACAAATCATTCTCTCGTTAGAATATATAAGTATTAAATAATAATAATATTATTAATAATATTAATGCACAAACTTTTTATACATAACAAATAAATATGCAATATTGATACTATTATGTGTTTTTGCGTATTAAAATAATGTTTTAAATGGAGCATCTTTCATTTTCGTATTACTATGCATTCATTAACCTTTTTTTTTAATGATGGAGAATTTTTCAAAATTTTGTTACGGTATATGTACTAAAAAATTGTAAGGTAATCTTTTTTATGTAAAATTGTTAACATTGCAAATATTTAAAATATTTTATTGCCGACAAGGATTTTATTTTAACTGTATCACATATGTTATTTATATGCATATACTGTACATAAGGATTCAAAAGTTCCCAAACTGACTCTATAACTGTAAAAATATTACCAATTTCATTTCTGAAACACATCTGCCTTCGAAATAAGATCCTTGCGCAACAACACACTTTTGCCATCGGCTGTAAAGGTGATCGAAGCACTTCTGGAATCCATTTTTAGCCATGTCCTTTAATCCAGCTTGCGATGCACTTTTTACTTCATCTGAAGATTGAAATTGGCGACCCTGCAAGCGACGTACAGTTCAAGAAACAGGCTAAAGTCGGAGGTTGAGAGATAAAGAGAGTAAGGAGGATGTGGCAAAACAGTTGTTTTCGTTTTCGTAAGGAAGTTACCGACGACTAGGGATTGGTGTGCAGGACGTTGTAATGCAAAAGCACCCATGACTGCTCAGCCCACAATTTTGGCCTCTTCTTCTGGAGCGACTCATGCAAACGACGCAGGATGTCTACGTAGAGTTCTTTGTTGACAGTGCGTCCTTCAGGGATAAATTCCAGATGTGCAATGCCCAGGATATCGAAGAATACCTTTAACATGACCTTCCCTGTAGAGCGATCTTGGCAGAATTTCTTCTTCCGTGGTGATTTCCGAGTTGCCGATGCTCTCTTGAATTGCGAATCGTATAAAAAACACCATTTCCAGTCTCCAGTAACAATTCTGCCAAGTAGGGAAGGATCTTTGTCAACAGCCGAGATTAAGCCTCCCACCATTTCAATTCGAATTGCCTTTTGGTCTTCGCTTAACATGCATGGTCGTCGATTTCAAACTTCAGATGAAGTAAAAAGTGCATAGCAGGCTGGATTAAAGGACATGGCTAAAAATGGATTCCAGAAGAGCTTCGATGATCTTTACAGACGATGGCAAATGTGTATTGTTGCGCAAGGGTCTTATTTCGAAGGCAGATGTGTTTCAGCAATGTAATTGGTAATATTTTTACAGTTATAGAGTCAGTCCGGGAACTTTTGAATCCTACTACGTATATCATTAATTTGTTGCCTTACAATGATAATTTTATTTCTGTTGATTTTAATGGGATGTACTGAAAAAGATAATTGTTTGCATTGTTAAATTGTGTCAATTTCTATTATCATTTAATAGTTTTCCAATAGCGTTATGTTTGGAATTTTACATCGCAATATATAAATGAAATAGTTTTGAAATTCGTAAATAACTGGTCGAGTTTTATCAACATAACTGAAGTTTTCCTTAAATATAGATTAATTTATTTTTCAATAATGTATATCTCACTATCTAAATATTCACAATTTGTGAACTCGGTTTCTACCGGATAAATATTATTATCACGTATAATCCTTATTATCACGGGCCTTATTATCACGTATTTTGACAAGCCGAAATTGTTAAATCTACAATAATAAAGATATAATTTTTTTTTCTGTGTGCTTGTGTGTCCTGTGTTTTCTATAGACCGCTGTATGCAGTGCTACAAATTTTGGTAGGTAGTGTCTGAAGCATGTAATGCATGTCTAAAGTTATAAACCTCGAAGACAGTTTTTTTTATTTTTTGATAAGTAGTCGAGATAGGGATTAAAAACCACAACGCATCGCAAAATGGCTAGCTTCCTTCGTTAAGCTAATTGTGTCTGGGCGTTTCCGGCCTTTCGTCGGATCTTCAGACAGTCAAAACGAAGCTATCCTGCTTTCTGAATTGTAAAATCGCGATCGCCGAATCTTTTGTAGAGTTAAAAAAAAGAAATAAAAGAACATAAATATATTATTATCTATTATTTAAAAAAAAACTTTTATACTGAAGCTAGATTTGCGTCAATTTTACATTTTACATTTTTCTGCATTTTGAAGCTGTTGAGTCCGCTTTCAGAATGAAAAAGAAAACAAAATAACCTATTTACTCGAGACACTTTTCTATTTCTATTGGTGTATTTTTTTTTAAATAATGATATTTAATATTTTTTTTAATTCATATATCTTTCGAAGTTTGATTCCGTCTTATTTTCCTGTTTTCCGATTACTTTTCAAGTTTTTTGGGTTTCTTTACTGTAATTTAAAATTTTAGCATTCACTTCCCGGACGGAAATATAAAAAGCAAAATATACACACTTCTTTAGCGTACTCGTTCGCTTTTGGTTTCGGAACATATTAATATTCTCTATTAAAAAATCGTTTTTGTTTTAATAGATCTGTGCTTTAGAACATTTTCGGAGAGGGTTTCGTTTCTGCCCATGTCCGGGTAAACATCTAAATTTTAACATAGGTTCTCAATACATCGCAATTTATAATTTCGTCTTTTAAAAGAGTGAAGAGCTGGTGCGGGCTTTGTATTGTTTGGTTTTCTCTGGAATTTTTGGTCAGACTTGACAGTTTAAGCTATCTTTATGCCTTAAATTAAATCGGCAATCCCCAAAACTTGAAGCTACTTACCTCATTTGCAAAGATTTTCGTTTAATAAATATAAAAGCAGGTAAATTTGAGATTTCTTTGCAAAAATACACCGGAACATGCGTAGCTTCCCCGTTATACTTGTAGTCTGCCGAAACCAGTACAGACTCTAAGTTCGTTTGGGTAGATTTTCGTTTACAAATATAACATAATACAAATTCGAGGACTTACGCTGGCGAAGGTAGTGGGGAAACCAACACCAGGTTCGTTTGGGAAGATTTTTAGAAATATAAATCGTTCAATATTGGTTTTATGTATACTTTAGGTTGTTATAACTGGCCACAGCAACGCCGGGCTTGTCAGTACTGTAATAAAAAATTGTGATGACACTTTGATGTTTTTAGGGTTTTTTATTACTTTAGGGTACTTTATTAGTCCCACTCCTTTGTCTGCCCGTCAAAGAGCTCGTTCTCAGAAACCACATAAGTTAGAAACTTGAAATTTTGCATATTTATAGCTGAATACCTCCGATAAATAGACAAATCATAAAATTTTGGAAAAGTCATACTATTTTAATTAAATAAATTTAATGACATCCGACATTTTTTTCTATTTAGGTTTTAAAAAAAGCCCTTGGTTTCAGTCTTTTTCGCACATATTAGATAGCTTCATGATAAAGCATTTGCACTTTGTTCCCAGTTCGAATCTCGCTGTTGAAGATTGAAATTTCTTCCCCACAATAGATTTCATTATCAAATAGATTCAATTTTAGAGACTATGTGTAATTTTAAAATTGAATATAATTTAATTAATTTTTTTTTTTTTTTTTTTTTTTTGCCATTTTTCGGCCAAAAGTTCTTGTAAAATATTTTATAATTTTTTTTTTTTTTTTTTTTTTTTTTATTCAAAAATTTTTCATTTGAGAAATTGCGAAATATTTTATTGACTACATTTCATTGTCCAATGGATTTAATTAAAAGAATTTTCAAATTTGCAAGCCATTTTAAGGGTTTCGTTTTTTTAGCAATAATTAAATCATGTAATTAAATATTCATTTCAGATATACAAACATATGCTGTTACAACTGTCGGAAAAGCAGATCTTGAACATTTTTAATTTGATTTAAAAAAATCTTCCAATTGTAATAATTTTAAAATTAAATTTAATGGTGCTGCCATCTATGTTCTTATTAAAAAAGAGGGTAAGGATTTCATGATTATCAATTAACTATTTGGCTTTATTAATTAAAGGATAAAGTATTTTGAAAGGAGTATTAAACGAACCCTTCTATAGGATCTTCGATCAGTCTTGCGCACTTGTTTTAATTTGGGTTCAATTTAAATTATAGACGGTCCCTTATGATAATATAAACCACATATACGATTATAACAGGCTTCCTGTACTTTCATTAACTGACTTCGAAGTTTCTCTCGACGCATATGTATTTTTTTTTTTATGTATGTTCGCCGATTACACCGAAACGACGCGACCGATCACATGTGATTTTTTTTTTTTTTTTAATTGAAAGAGGATACTCTCAAACTGGTCCCATTTAAATTTCATCAAAATTGGTTGAGTGCTTTAACGGAAATTCAACAAAAAAGAATAAAATCAATATTTTCCCTCATGCGTTGGTAGGTTAGCTGCTTGCGAATCGCTGGGTTAGGTGGATGTGAAGTGCCCGTCCAAAATGGAGCAGAAAACAGAACTACGAAACCTTGTCTTTTTAAATTTTTTAGGTATGTTCACCGGTTACTTTGAAACTATGTAATCGAATTATGCGGGTTTTTTTAAGTAAATTAGTCCTATTTAAATTTAATCAAAATTAGTTCAGTACCTTTTTTGAAAAAAAAAATTAAAGCATTTCTTTTTTAACAATTTTCATCAAGTAACGTAGCGCAATATGTTTGACGAGGTGCTGTACATGTGTAACGTTAACAACTTTTTCATAATTATGGACCCCCTCCCCTTTACGATATCATACGTTATCAACCCTCGACCCCCCACCTCTCCTAACTAATGATATCTTTATCAATGTCTAAAAATTATTTTAATATTTGCAAAGTTTTTCTTTTGCTTGAAGCGATATATATATTACACATTTATTATTTGCATACAGTAATACATCGACTTACGACAGCAATTCGTTCTAAGACTAGCGACGTAAGTCGAGGTACATTTAGATGGACAAAAATAATATGTAACAAAAATTCACCAAAATCTAATGAACATAGTCTAGTATTTAGGGATTATATTACATACATTAAACATTAGCAAAAAAAAAATGCATTTGCAATACAAGAATTTGTAATAAATCAATAAGTTTTTTTAACTTACAATTTATTGTTTTTCTATCTTCCCCGTTCAAGTCTTCGTGAAAAGAATCTTGCAATGAAGTTTCAACCGACAATTTTTTTTTCTCTTGGAGGCTATTCGTAACAGAATAGTGAGTTTTCTTAACTTTCTCTAGTCGTTGCTACACTTTGCTTGTCTGAATCAATATTTTCAAGAACCGTCATTCTAGCTTCAATAAGGCTTAGTCCTTCGGTTAAATTTGCAACCGTCACAATCTTCCCCCTTGACTCAAAATCTCCATATATTTCTTCGACAGTGCTTTGTTTCTTTAAATCGATAAGTTCGCTGATGGTTAATACCGGATCAGAGAAATTTATGAGTTCAACAGTATCTTCAACATCCATCTCTAATTTGTGTTCTCTTCGTTTTCGACGATTTTATCAATTAAGAGAGATACACTATCCCAATTTTCAGATGTTTTCATAGTGTCTGAGGAGGGAAAAGGACACAGTCTTTTCCCAGTATCTCTCATTGTTTTTTGCTGAACTTCATCCCATGAATCTCCTATGACTGTGACTGCATTGAGAAGTAAAATTTCTTCCAAAAGTCTTAAAAAAAGTTAAAGTGCACCTTAATCAAGGAAAAAAAAAAATTCCCGGCCAGAGGACGTAAGTGCGGGGTGACGTAAGTCGTTGGGACGTAAATAGGTGTACTACTGTACTTTATTGATTAAAATGAAGCGAAGCCAATAAAATAAATACCACTATTATACATGAAATAATTTTACATAAAATAACATTTAAAAGAAACAGTTACTATTTAAAAGTATCTAATAATAGATTTTTGTTACAGAATGCATTTAATTTCAACAGTAATAATGTCTTCTTGCACTTGTCACCACATAAAGAAGGAGGGGGGGGGGGATATAATTTTTTATCAACATAAAAGGTGGACAACATTCTTTCTCTTATCTTTATTACTAATTTAATATTTTGGAATTTAATTTTAATTAGAAATAATTTTACAATCATTTAATTATTTTAAAAAATCTTCTCGTAAAAATATATTTTTATAATGTATTTTCATAAAAATAGATAACAGGCTATTTTAATGTATTGAATAGGTTACAAATGAAAATAGAAAATTTTGGTTGGATCAAATATGATAACGATATCAAAAGAAAAATCCCCCTCCTCCTAGAGATATCTTACGATATGTCCGCCCTAGGCATTTTGTAGGGAAAGCCATAAAGCAATGTTTTAATAATTAAAAACTTTTATGACCTGAACAATCAGTAATATGTATTTATATATATTAAATTATTTAACAGGTTATATATTTTTTTCCATTTCAAGGCATTTAATATTATTCTGGTTTCATTTTTCTTCTATTATTTTGGTCATGTAGTCGTTTGGGTAAAGAGGAGAAATTTTCAGCTTTTAGCTTTTTTCTCTACAGAAATCAACTGCCTTGCTTATATATGTGAATTCTGTACCTTTGATAAAGTAATTCAATATATAAGCATTTCATTTATTTTTATCGGTATCCATTACTCATAAGATAGTACAAGGGGCTATACTTTTTACATAACATCTGGTATATATATGTTTTTGTTAATTTCAGAACTTTATTTGTTAATTTCATTTTATTCATTATTTCAAAGTTTTTGTTAGTGGTCGATAATGTTTATTTAATGGTTATATATATATATATATATATATATATATATATACACATATATAACCATTATATAATTACAATTCATCATCTATTTCCAATTGCTCAAATTAAATTAATAAATTTAGCTTCAATACGTAACACTGACATTATATAAAATAAAAATGGAACCTATGACTTGTAGCACAAAATCAAGCACAATGCCACTAATTCACTGGCACATTGAGTATGATTAATCCATATTAAACTTATGAAAAATCACCAAAGTTTGATACAAAAACCTATTAAAGACAAAAGATACAAACAACCAGCGAAATAATGTTGAACCATTAAAAGACGTATCATAAACAAATAATAGATCAATTGGATGGATGTATCAGAAAGCTTATATAGCATTTCACTTTATCAGGGGTACATGGAATATAAATATAAGCAAAATCATAGTCGATTTCTGTAATAGAATCTAGCTTTATGTACCTGATCGACTATACTCCAAAAAGTATAAATTTAACATGCCATATAAATTGAATGAAATAAATAATTAATCAATGCAAGATCCTTAATAATGAACAACATGAACAAAATTGGAACATGTAAATTAAAGGCTTACACAGCAAGAGAACTGCTATGACCATATCATAATCGAACACATGTACCCCTTCTTAACACAGTGAAAATCCCGCCGAATTAAATGGTCACAGTTAAAAGAGAATCCTTACGGTTTCAAACCATCACACCCTGCAGATAATATTAACTTTATTATAAATATAATAATTATAATTAACTTAAATTTTCTAAATGTTTAAATTTATTTTATATGCTATCTTAAGGATTCTAGATTAAATTATTACTAAAAAGTACAAAAAGAAGTAGGTGTTAAAAAAACAGGCAATAAATAAGAAAAATAATATAAAAAAGTATGGCAACATAATTATTTTAGAACTGAATAAATAATTATTTAATGCTGCCATCTACCGAAACTTCATAAAATTAAAAAAGTATAAAATGTCCATCCGTGTTCATAATCTGAATTATTAGAAGTATAAATAATATGTAGTGGTTCCATCTATCTGGTATTACAAAAACTAACTATGTAGAAAAATTGCATATTGCAAATATTAGATCCTCATTAATTCACATTAATATAGCACAACAATTATAATTCTGAATCAGTTCAACAGAATATCGATAATAATCATTTAGCATTTTTAATATAATGTTTATAATTATTTTTAATTACGTTTTAGTTAAAATTAAATAAATTAATAGTAATTTCAAATAAATTGTAAATATAATAATATAAAAGTATGATTCTATTAATTACTTAATAAATTTATTATAAATTTTAAATTGTTTCTTTACAGATGGGGAGGGGGTTATATACAAACAAATTACAACAATTCTACATGCTGATAAATACATGTATCATATACTGTATTAACGTTCACCATTATAAATTCAAATATTTTGAAGTAAATCAATAAAAGTGATACATATAAATTGTAATGCGTTGAAATTCATCCAAGATTTCTGGGGTACACTCGTTTCGTTTGAAAATATGTATTTTTACTGTGGACAGATTTGTACGCTAACACAGGGTGGGTGTGTCCCTGGCATATTTTTAAATGTAATATAAAATCAAGTAATGAAAATCCTTTTGTTTTGTTAAAAAAATTATATATATTTTTTTCTTTATGCATCAATCAATACTATTTTTATAGCCAGCTTCAGATTTTTTGTTGCATTCTGCTCAAGCACATACATATACGTACATGCTATTCCACAAAATGTACCTCGGAATTTACAGAAGCCCGTAAGATTTATTTTTGAATGCTACTGAGCTTCCTTATCAAAACTTTTAATATTTTAACATAAAATTATTAGATAGATATATTTCACCAAGTTCCTAAAAAAGATTGCAATGGTTTAACATATTAAATCACGAAAATTGTATAAATAAAGAAATTTACTTTGGAAGACAAAGATGAGTTACACAAAAGAACTTTTATTAAAGAGATGCTACGATAATTTTTATACAAAATATGTCAGAGCTTTTTTAATACTGTAAGTAGAATAAAGAGAAAAATTATTAATTATGTAACCTTTAGTAATTAATGTGGTTTAACAAAAGTATAGAACCTTCTAGTAAGTTAAATATGCAGAGAGTTAGATGATATTAATTTTTTTTTTATTTTGGCTATTTTTTAATCATGTTCTTAAAATATATCCAGATTAAATATAAGTATCAATACCAATGTTTTCAAAAAAAGTCATTTTAAACATATGAACATTTTTTTTTGTATTTAAAAGGTTTAGAGGGATAATATTTTTCTTATCTCTTTTTAACAATATCCAGCATAGTTGAAATATGTCTGTAACTTTAGTCTGTCTGGTCCTTTGCCCGCGCTCTAACTCTCTTAAATATACTCGGATTGCAAATTGTAATTTATGTACGTTATTAATGTTTACTATGACATGTTTTATATTTAAAAGAAGTGTGTTGAGTTTAGAGCTCGTTTACAAGGAGGTTCAAAAGAATTCCTTTACATTTTGGTCTATGGGGGAAATCGTTTGCAGTGTGTTTCGATGATGCTAGGCTATTTCAAACATAATGAAATTTATATTTACACATTACTGAGATGTTCTACAAGATTATTACTGATCGTCAATCTTAATAAAGATTTTCTATCACTTTTTATAGCATTTTTTAACTTTATCTGTTTATAAGTGATTATTATACATGTGTTTATAAGATTATTACTGTTGAATGCGATGTGCATAGCATTTATCGTTCCTATACTCGGACTCCCAAAATAATTCTGTTACAGTAATATGTCTATGAGCGATAGTTCCTGAAAGTGCAATTTCAGTTTTTGTATGCGTTTAGCTAAATTTTTGCATATTATCTTCTGTGTATAAATTCGTAAGATCATATAAAGAACGGCACAAAATCACTCATAAGCATTACTGCCTATGGGTGTGAATTGCTTACGTATTGTTAGAAATTGTGTCATGCATTTTTCAGCTGAACTAAATCTAGTATACGACAAGAGGACATTAGAATATATATAAATTCCTATACACAAATAAGCAAAGAAGTAGAAACAATGTCGATTTTAGTTGGTAAATGAATGCTTTTTATCTGAAATAAAGTTTAGTTTAGTATGTAGTGCTTATAAAAAACTGTAGATAATATACACGTCTTTACAAAAGAATTCGAATACTTTCCATATATTGGCATAAATTGTATAAGATGAATTTTGAACTCTGTTATGCATTTTGTATAGCATATTATGTAATATATACACAAATCAACAGTAACTACACAGATCTGCAGAAAAAAAATATCGAATTATTATTATTATTATTATTACTTTGGGCGTATATTTCTCAAATTGAGTTTTCAAATTTGCTATGCGTTTTCTAAACTGTTCACTTAGATATATTATTTAACTTTATTAAACTGTTTCGTTTTGTTACATTATTTTGGAAGTATTGGAAAATATTTCATAATCTATGCTTTTCACTATTCAATTTTGTAAAAACTGAAATTGTGCGATGTTTGGAAGTAATGTTTGAGCTATTAAAAGTAGCAATCGGTGGTTTTTAAGCCATTCGAAGTAGTTTCCACAGTTCTGAGTCAGAAAAGTCAGTAGAGAAAAAAAAAGTGCTAATAAAAGTGTTTTGTAGCTCTTAAATTTGTTGCTAGTGAAAGTTTTTTCCACAATGTTTAAAAACCTTTTTTCAGCATGTCAAATTGATTGCAAGACATGAAATTGAAGAACTTCGTGATTAAAAGCCTATTAAAATTTATTTAATGCAAAAAAGTTTTATATAAGAAAAGCTTTTAAATATTTTCATGGAATGATTGCTTATTAATGAGTTGAATCATTTCCTTTTAACATCCATTTTTCATTGGAAAATTCGCTTAAGATAAAGAATTCATATCATTCCTGCAAATGAAAGATATCGCAGACACGCGAAGTAAGCATAAATACAGAGAGATCATTTGATATAGATTTTCTTTAAGAAAAATTCAATGAAATGTATATTAGATAAAAATATTTCTTGAGTGTCGTTTGGGTGATAAAGACGCAATTGTTATTAAGATTCAGAGTTGAATTAACCTCTGACTTTTTTCTTTAGTTTAAAACATTTAATTGGATTATGGCTAACGTAGAAAACTATATAAACTCAAGATCATCAAACTTAGCTGCTGTATTTATTCATATATAATGCACATCATGGTTTTCATTTGCAGAAATGAAAAAAATTACAGGGTGTTTCTACAATCATGGGACAAACTTGGAAGGATGGTGCAGCTGACTAAAACAAACATGTTATATATAGGAATGTATGGTCGGAAATAAAAAGTTTTGGTGAAAAACAAGAAATGCGAAGTAAATATAAACGAGCGTTTTATTGACATAGCAATTACATTAAGTACTCAAATGTGTCCCTGGCAGCGTCTAGCAAGTCATTGGCGTATCTTTTCACAGATTCCAAGTGTTTCACGAACATTTGCATGTCTTGCAGTGAAGTCCTCATCAGAGTCAACTGGTGTCTCATAGAGGAGACATCTGCAACCTTCGAAAAGGTACGCCAATCACTTGCTAGACTCTGTCAGGTATGTATTGATGTTGCTGGTGGCACATTTGAGCAATTAATGTAATTGTTATGGCAATAAAACACCTCTTTTTATTTCCTCCGCATTTATTGTTTTTAGCCAAAACTTTTCAGTTCTGACCCCACATTGCTATACCGAAATAGCTTCTTTATGTGTATTTTACTTTCCTTTAAAGTTTGTCCCATGATCGTAGAAACACCCTATATATAGGTTGAAACCCACCGTATCGGTCACCTTAAGGATTCTTTCTTGTTTAAATCACTATTACATAAATTTAAATCCACTTTATACTTTTTTTTCTTTTTGAAAGCATAATAGAGATACATGAAAAAATTACTGTTGACAAAATTTTCAAAAATTATACATTGTGTTATTAAATATTATTATTTTTTCATAAAAATGGTGAATAACACCAGTAACCGACACCAACCCTATTTTGAAAAACCAATAACTTACACAAAGTTAACCAGTGTCTGACACTTTATTTGCAAAGATAAAAAAAAATATAGTTATTTTATATTTCAAAGAATTTATTCTGCACTGTTAAAAATTTGCAGCCTTCTGGCAGGTCATTTGACCGTTTTATCCGAAAACGGTTAGACAAACGTAATTTTAACACTGTTCTGACCATATTATTGTCCATTTTATGGTCAGAATATAGTTAAATTATGGTTATGAAACCGTTTTTTTAAAAAAACGGTCGAATGACCTGCCAGAATGCTGCAAAATTTTTAACAGTGTGTAAAAATACTTTAACCATTATTATAAAAACAAAATACTTAAACATTATTTATATAAGATATAATACTACATATGCACGTTTCCTTTTTTCATGTTTTAAGATATTGGTAATGAAGGTATCTAATAACTGACATTTATGAACCAGTTGCTGACAAATGGTGTCAGGCCCTGGTAACATAACTTAAATTTTAATGGTGTTGACTGCAAGAAAATTGTTTAATTTATTATTATGTTTTTTTTAAAACAATTAAAATAATATATTATGACTTCTATTACTATTACCAATCATCTGTCGGAGACTGGTGAAATGAAATTATTGGAACCAGTAACTGGCATCCTCCCATTAAGTTAAATTAAATAACTGTAAACTCGAAATCATACTTCTAAGGCATTATTTAACAAATTTATACAAGTATGACTTTAAGAAAAAGTTTAGAATGGTTGCATTACAAATAGATAAAAAAAGCACTACATTAATTTTAGAAATAAGATGGATGCTTCAAAATGGCACTTTTTGTATTCTCAAAAATTTTTTCATCACTCAATATGTTCTTCGCCTATTAGTGGTGAATAAATTTATTCCAAAATAAAAAGAAGTGTCTAAGTTATCCGTAGATGGCATTACTTTAAAGAAATTTACAAGAAAATGCTTGTTTGAGTTTTTGCTGAAGTGTCAGTTACTGGTTAGGTGTCAATAACTGGGGGGTTTCATCCTATATTCGCATACTTCTATTTTAATAATAGTTCTATTTTAATGATTTTTTGAAAAGTAAAATCTATACATTGTAAAAAAGTCAAATCTAGGAAAATATAATATAACTTCAGATGAAATTATACAATAATCTCTTAACTTCTTCCGAATTACCCACGATTTCGATAAACGATCTTTATCATTAAAAAACCACAAAAGCCAATATATTTTCGAGATGTAAAAGGGCGTTTATAAAAACAAAAAGTATTTTTCTGTCGCTACTTTTCGGAAACTTATCTGAGTTAGTTTTTATAGTGTATTAATCAGTTTTCGCAAACTAAACATAGGTTTTCCTGTTACTATTAAATCCAACTGAGGTCCAATAAAAATTAAAAGTATTTTATTGCTTTTTATATTTCAATTTCAGAAATCTGATTAATACACTATAAAAACTATTCGAAAACATTTCTGAAAGTCTATGGCAGCAAAAGAAATTTTGTTTTTATAAATGCTCCTTTATATCTAGATATATTGGTATATATATCGAGTATACGTGGGCAAGTCAGTAAATAGATTGCAAAAATCAATAAGAAAAGAGAAACCGACATACATACTTGAAAATAATGTTTATTTCTCTATATTATCGCCATTTACATTGATACCTTTGTCCCATCTCTTTATGAGTTTTCCAATGCCTGCTGCATAAAAGTCTTTGGACTGCTCTTTCAGCCATCTATGTACTTCACACTCAACGTCTGCATCAGTTGGCTGTAGGATAAACCATGTGAACACCCTATTGCAGTTGCTATGCTTTCTATTGTTGTTCGCCTGTCAGCTCTAACCATTCCCTCAACCTTCCGCACTGTTTCTTCTGGTGCAATCTCAACAGGATGACCACTTCGTTCTTCGTCAACAACGTCACCTGCTTATATTGCACAACTGTTGTCTCATAAACGGTTGGTAACCTACTTACTGACTTTCCGTCGTATATCGGTTACGGATGCTTTTAAAGATAAGTAGCGTTTTTCTGAATCGAGTGAATCTCGGAAGAGATTATTGTATATGTTCGTACGTCATTGCATTATATTTTCGTAGGTGAAGAATCACTTGTCTTTTTTTTACAGCGTACATATATATATATATATATAATAGCATAAAAAATATTTATCACGAATTAATGATAACAAATACATTATTTGTTATGAGATTTGAATGACAACATCTATTACAATCAGATATTATTAAGTATAAACACTTCTGTTTCTAAACTAATAAGAAAAATCATTAGTACGTTTCAATCATGCTAGTGAAAATAAACATATTTCAAAAAATTATCTGACGAATGTTTATGGATTAAAGATCAATTGCACTGCGATGTATTATATTTATGTGGATTCTTTATCTTAAGTAAATTATCGAATAAAAATTGGATGTTAAAAGGAAATTATTCAACTCATTAATATCTGACTGTGAAATTTTTAAATCAAAATGGTTTCGATTGTTGTATTTTTATTGCTTATTTTATGTTTCTTCGTATTTGAAATCTTTAGCGCATTATCATTGAAACAAATGATCATTTGAATTTGAATTTTCTGATTGAGCTCAAAAATATACAAAAATAAATTACTATTAAGATATCAACTTTAGCATAAAATTGCGATATATATATAATTTTAAAATCTTTCAGCTATTAGATGAAAACTGAAATAATCTGATGACTTAAAATTCAAATACAAGCTCAGTGTCTTTTACCGTAGATTGTACAAAGAAAATGTTAAAGAAGTTTAATATTCTCCGAACCGTGTAATTTTATGTAGAAATGTTTCATAATGTTAAATAAATTATTTTAATTACTTTATATTTACGCCCATAATCAGAAAGCAACAAATTTTCAAAAAGCTTTCTACTGCCTGCAGTTATTATAAGACGAGTTAAAAGATGTCGTTATTTTCTTTCGTCTATTTTTATGTATTTAACTATTTACGCAATTTACAAAATTGTAACTCAAATTACCCCAATAAAAGTATTTAAAATTGTAAAATGCCTCTCATACAAGTTTAACTTTCATTCAAAGTTTTACTCATATGTTAAATGGAAAAGAGTAATGTAAAGAAAAGCATAAGACGGTCAGTTCATGTCTGCATCTTCATGACCCTAGAATCCTTATCACCAAAGCCACACTCAAAAATTCTTTTCAGCTAAAATGACATTTTATTGACTTTTCCTTTAAAAAAATCTATATCAAGTGATTTCAGTGTATCTGAGCCTGACTTTGCGTGATTGTGATTTCCTACATTTATTGGGTTGATATGGATTCTTTATTTTACGCAAATTATAAAATAAAAAATGGATGTTAAAAGGAAATGCTGCAACCCATTAACCTCTGATTTTGCAATTTTTAAATCAAAATAGTTTCGATCGTTGTATTTTTATTATTATTTCAAATTTTCACGTATTTTAAATCTGTAGCATATTATCACTGAATCAAACCATCATTTGCGGAATTGTAACTCAAATTAACACAATAAATGTATTTACAATTGAAAAATGAATGTGTCTCATACAACTTTTATTTTCATTTGGCATTTTAGTAATATGTTAAATGGAAAATGTAATGTAATGTAAAGAAAGAGATAAGAAGGTCAGTTCATGTCTACACCTTCATGACCCTAGCATCCTTATCACCAAAGCCACACTTAAGAAATCTTTTCATCTAAAATTATTTTTATTTAATTTACCTTTAAAAAAATCTGTATCCAGTGATTTCACTGTGTTTGAACTCACTTCGCGTGATTGCGATTTCCTGCATTTATTGGGTTGATACGGATTGATACGGTTGATAAGGAAAAGTTCCTTATGAAAATTATAAAATGAAAAATATATAAAATGAAAAATATATAAAATGAAAAATATATAAAATGAAAAATATATAAATGAAAAGGATGTTAAAAGGAAATATTGAACTCATTAACCTCTGACTTTGCATTTTTTAAAAATCAAAATAGTTTCGATCGTTGTATTATTATTATCATCATTTCACATCTCCACTTGTTTGAAAAACGTAGCATATTATCAATGAATCAAACCATCATTTGCAAAATTGTAACTCAAACTACCCCAATAAAAGTATTTACAATTGTAAAATACGTCTCATACAACTTTAATTTTCATTTGACATTTTAGTAATATGTTAAATGGAAAATGTAATGCAATGTAACGAAATAGATAAGAAGGTCAGTTCACGTCTACATCGTCATGACCATAACATCCTTATCACCAAAGCCACCGTCAAAAAATCTTTTCATCTAAAATTACATTTTATTGGACTTTTCTTTAAAAAATCTATATCAAGTGATTTCACCGTGTCTGAGCTCACTTCTCGTGATTGATATTTCCTAAATTTTTTGGGTTGATATGAATTCCTTATCTTCTGGAAATTATCGAATGAAAAAGGATCTCAAACGGAAATGTTTCAACTCATTAACCTCTGACTGTGCATTTTTAAAATCAAAATAGCTTCGACCGTTGTATTTTTATTTCTTGTTTCCCATCTCCACGTATTTGAAATATGTAGCATATTATCACTGAATCAAACCACCATTTCCAAAATTTTAATTCAAATTACCCCAATAAAAGTATCATACACCATTAATTTTCATTCAAAATTTTACTAATATTTTAAATTGAAAATGTAATGCAAAGTAAGAGATAAGAAAGCCAGTTCGTGTCTGCATCTTTATGACTATAGCTTCCTTATCACCGAAGCCACAGTAAGAAAATCTTTTCATCTAAAATTACATTTTATTCAACTTTTCTTTAAACAATCTATATCAAGTGATTTCACCGTGTCTGAGCTCACATCGCGTAATTGCGATTTCCTGCATATATTGGGTTGATATTGTTTCTTTATCGTCTGTAAATTATCTAAAGAAAAATGGATGTGAATGGAAATTATTCAACTCATTAATACTCTGGTTGCGTAACTTTTAAATCAGAATAGTATCGATTGTTGTATTTCATTACTTATATTAAATCTCCACGTATTTCAAATCTATAGTATATTATCATTGAATCAAAATATCATTTGCATTTTAAGTCTCTGACTGTGAAATTTTTTAAACAAAATCGCTTCAAAAATTGTGTATATTTAATGTTTTTTTTTCATTTTTGTATTGCACGTGGGCATAGCAGGAGGGTAGACAGAGGATTAATCAGTAATCATCCCATGAAAATATTTCAAACTTACATTGTAATAGTTTTTTATTTCATTAAACTAATTTTAATATGTTAAATGTATATATAAATATTATACAGACATACATACAATACATACAATAAACCCAACTGGAGTGAAAAATTAGCCAGAGCCAGGGATCGAACCCAGGACCACAGTATACAAGACTGCTGCTCTAACCATTGAGCTACTCCGGCCGATGCCTGGGTCTGCAATTTCTCACTAATAAACCAAGTTGGGGAAGTCACCAGCCATCTATACGATAGCCTTGGATGACCGGACAATGACGAATAGATTTTTACTATTACATTGATCTACGAAATATAATAATAAACACCCATACTACAATATATATTAAAACACACATTCACGCATAAATAACGCCGGAATTCAACTGTTAAATGTATATATAAATATTATACAGACATACATACAATAAATACAACAAACCCAACTGGAGTGAAAAATGAACCAGAGCCAGGAATCGAACCCGGGACCACAGTATACAAGACTGCTACTCTAACCACTGAGCTACTCCGGCCGATGCCTGGGCCTGCAATTTCTCCCTAATAAAGCAAGTTGGGTAAGTCACCAGCCATCTGTACGATAGCCTTCGATGACCGGACAACGATGAATAGATTTTAACTATTACATCGATCTACGAAATATAATAATAAACACACATACTACAAGTATTTACTGTAGTACCCAACTTGGTTTATTAGTGAGAAATTGCAGACCCAGGCATCGGCCGGAGTAGCTCAGTGGTTAGAGCAGAAGTCTTGCATACTGTGGCCCCGGGTTCGATTCCTGGCTCTGGCTAATTTTTCACTGTATAATATTTATATATACATTTAACTGTTGAATTCAGGCGTTATTTATGTGTGAATGTGTGTTTTAATATGTATTGTAGTATGTGTGTTTATTATTAATTTTAATATGCTTTAAATTTACAAATGTTTTTTAATCTCAAGTCGTACAAGCAATTTTCCCCACCAGTGGTCGAGAGCTTCTGCTCTCGAAGCTGGTAGACGGGAGGTGCTGGGTTCGAACCCAATTGCGCTCGTCGGCGTTTTACGTGGAGTTTCTTCGAACCTTGGATTACCTTGCGTAAATATGGGTTAGGTTCCCTTAGAAAGACCCCCCACGGAGGGCAATCCCCCCCCCCCTTTGGGCCTATATCCCTCGTTTTGATAACTGGCCGTCATAAAACAACAACAACAGCAACGTACAAGCAATTTGACCTGTTGAAAATAATGTATTTGTAAATATTTTGAAAAAAAAAATTATTTTTTGAGCAAGAAATAATTGCATATAACTTAAAAATAAAAATCTGTTTTACAGTAAATAGTAGTTAAATGATAAACATTAGATCCGATACAGGATATTCATTATTCCTTATAATTATCATGCTTCCGTAACTCGGTGAATTGGGATTAGCTTTTATCGAAGAGTTCCCATGTTTTTCAGAAGATTAAGTTTGATTACCACTGATCACTGATAAGAACTCTGATAAATGTCTTGGACTCATGCGTTTACATTCCCTAGGGCCTCATTCCTAATGTTTCGTAAAAATTCACAACTAACATCACAACTTCCCCGATTATCGTCGTAGTTGCTTCGAGTATACAGCTTGTAAGGTGTGTTAAAAGCTTGTGTGAGAGGATTTCACGTGTTACATAGAGAAAAGAAAATTAGGGATTACGCTGAAAAAATTCGTATAGATAAAAAATAAATATATTTGGGTATCCTTGACGGAAAATGCTATAACAAATCATATGTATTATTTTAAAATGCAAATAGTATCATGAACGTTGCCAAAAATAAAAATTAAACATAATATACATTTCAGATATTAAGACTGAATCCCGGAAATCAATTTCTGTATTTATTAAATATGCGATTATTATTTATTTAACACTTATCCCTTTTATAAAGCTCGAATTACTTAAAATTATATTTGAATGGTACTTAACCCGCAGAATACAATAATTATAAATACTAAAAAAGAATAATGAATAATAATAATAATGGCAATAGTAACAATAATAAAAGTTTATAAGAATAATAAAAATAAAATAATAATTAATAATTAATAATAATAATTAATAATAATAATAATAATAATTAATAATAATAATAATTAATAATAATAATAATAATAATTAATAATAATAATAATAATAATGACAGATGATTCAGCGTTCACGTCTGTAAAATATAAAACATATCTTGAAAAGTATGGGCAGTCTCTTTGAGCGATGCATTACTGTTAACATATTTCTCTTATACACAATTTAATCACCAAATAAACCACTTACAATTCTTAAAGATATTTCAAGATAAAATAACTTTCAATAAAGAATGTCTTTGGATTATTCTTTTATTTTATGGCTGAAAAGGATATTAATAAAGTGTGACGGAAAAATTTAGAAATCTAAATCCAGATAATATGAAATATTAATCTTCCTTTTCAAAGAACATTTTTGTGTTACGATAAATATTCATTTCGAAGTTTTATATTAAAATACTTTTTTTCCATGAACATATATTGTTCAAGGATGTGTGTGAAAGAAAGATAAGAAAAAAAATCTTAGAAAAAGAGTGTAAGAGCCATTGCTTGAAAACCTTTTACATAATTTAATAAAAATACAGTTTTATATATTTTGTAGCTCTGAAAAGGAAAAATGATTTCTTTCATTAAATACTATGATAAACTTTGAACAAATTCCTAGCATAGACGTCTTTACAAATCAGCAAAATGTCAAGAATATTTAACTTTTGGGAAATTCAGTCTATAAAAGATAAATATGGTGGTTCTTTAATCTTAGGAGAGAAGTGCTGTGTTAACATCAGCAAGGACCTTTCATTCAGTCTAATATTCAGTAAAAAGAGATGAAATAACTATTTTATTAATGTTCATTTCGTTTTGTTCCTATCTATATATACGTATATAATTATTTATATATATATACGCATACACGATGTCCATAATTAGCACTAGAACGGTGGGAATCTTTGCTAAAGTTTTGTAAAAATGTTTTACACCAGAAATTTTATTTCAAACTATTTAATTTATTTATTTAATTATTTTCTCGGCGATATATATTTAACTTATTTTATAAAGAAATTTCCGGTACGAATCGAAATACTTTCAATTAGTAGGGGTCAAATTGATCCTTCATCGCCGTTCTAGTGTTAAACGATCCTACTTTAAAATTGTCTACGCTAAAAAAAAAAAAAAAAAAAAAAAAAAAAAAAAAACGACATTTTTTCAGTACAAAGTACTGTTCATCTCGCGTTCAAACTCGACCACAGTCGGATGTGCCGTAGCTTTCTTTGGTTTCTTGACTATATAAATATGAAAAATACAGTAGTTGCGTAAAATTAACAACACAATGTGCGGGCAATTCGGACGCCAGCAGTTTGTGCTGACAAATCTACAATGTTTTTTTTTACAGTATACAGACGAAAATATTCATAAAGTTGAGAACTTTTGTGAAAAGCATAATAAAGAGATCGACATTTGTGGAAAAAATAGTGGAAAAATGGAAAAAATGGCTAAAAATTTCCTATTTTATAGTTCTTTACAGGCGAAACTATTGCTCAGAATGTTGTGAAATATATAGTGGACGACATAATAAAGTTATGGAAATTTGTTTAAGCTGAAAAAAAAAAAAATAAAATAAATAAATAAAAACTCGCCGTCAAAGGGCTTTTTTAATGAATTACAAATTTAGCATACATTTCTGATAGTTTAGAAATTTTATTTGTTAACTTTTCATGATCTTAAAGACAGCATTTCAAGATACGATCTTTATTTCCCAGAAACCACTGCGGTTAAGGCTCCTGCCCCTGCCGGCGAAGACACGCACGAGCTGATGCTAATTGTATGGGGAGGGATTTACCAAATATCTCGTTTGCATCTCGACATTTTTAAATACTTTTTTTTTTTTTTTTTTTTGCATTGGATAGCCGAGGTCCGTCACTACATCGCACATTTTTTAATTTTTCGATTTTGGTCGCAGTTATTTTTTTATAAAGTTACTTTCACTTTCAAAACCGGTTCTGAAAATGAAAGTTTCATTCTAAAAAATATCTGCAACCAAAATCGAAAAAGTAAAAAACGTAGAGACAGATTTTGGCTAACTAATGCAAAAAATATTATTTAAAAATATCGAAATGCATATGAGATATTAGAAAAATCGCTCCTCATAGGATTAGAATTAGCTCGTGAGTGTCTTTGCCGGCAGGAACAGGAGCCTTAACGGCAGAACATGCTATTTTACGGTTCCATATGGTAGTTGAAAATAATGACCGTCATGTGGAACGTATTTGGTTGTAATAAAATTTTCAAACTATCGTAAATGTATACTAAATGTGTAATTCGTTAAAAAACGCCCTTTGACGGCAAAAATTTTAACCAATTATTATTATTTTCTTTTACTCAAACAAATTTCCATACCTTCATTAAGTCCCCCACTAAATTTCACAGCATTCTGAAAAACAGTTTCACCTGTAGACAATTTTAACCCTTAAATGCCTGATTTTTCAAAAAGCATTTTAATAATGTTTTTCGGCTTTCATTTTTTAAATAAATCATGGGAAAAATACTTTAAAAATTCATATTTTGTTTTAAGTATGGTTTACGGCTAAAAATTGTTTGTCACTAATCGGCAATACTGGTCTTTAATTGAAAAAATAATTTTCCTCCATAAAATTCTATAATATTAAACACACAAGAATTTTAGGAACTATGATAAGACATAAATTTTACTTGCTCACTGCAGAACAAAATAGGGTATTTCGCAAGCTTCCAAACAAAACAAAAAGAACATGCAACAACAATTGAAAAAATAAATCTATCTTTATTTTTAAACAGCACAAGTGTTGCCATCTACATGTTGAAAATCGATTTAATAATATTTTCAGAAATTAATTTATTGGCAACATTAGACATTATAACTTCAAAATTGAACAGCTGAGTGGAAGAACATGTTATGCTACATTTTCTTAAAAAATATTTTATCTTTTGTACGAAGGCGTTATCAGGTATTCTATCACATGGCAAAGCTAAAATACCAAAATTCTATTATTCATTAATATTTAATATTTTATTATTTAATAATGTAAATAATATTAATATTTTTTAATATTTAAAAATAAAATATGAATAAGTTTTTTTGATAGAGTTCAATACCACACCTGTTAATATTTTAAACACATGGTGTAAAACAGAAAATAAATCATTAAAATTGACAACAAAAACTTTCACATCAAATTTCTTCAAATGTAATTTTTGTTACTTAACATGTTCTTCCACTTAGCTCTTCAATTATTCTAATAGTATTTTAGAAGCCTAAATTGGGTATGTTTCCGAAAAGCAACACTCGGCATTTAAGGGTTAAAATAGGGTCTTTTAATTACGCACACCCTGTATATGCATGTACATTTATATAATATAACTGAAATCACAGGTGTGAAAATAAATGGCAAAACAGATGAAAAAAATATTGAACAAAAGAGAATGAAAACTTGTGAAAGTGTTATGGGTTTTTCAGTGAATCTTCATAAGGAAAGTTCACAGTAAAAAATGTTTCTTCGTCGAATATTGTCATCATAAGGTCTAAAAATGATAATATTGAGCTCTATATAACATATCGAAAAAAAATCAGGGTTATTTAAGGACACATAGAACATCTCCACAAATAAAATGTCGCAGTTTTTGCGAAATATTAAACACCGTGTATTTTACTTAAAAATAAACATAGAAATGATTTTTCTACAGTAAATATACACATTATAGCCCATATATAAACCAAAAGAAATTAATTTCATGCATAGATTAGTTTCCAAGATCTAATTAATTTTTACATATCTCTATGAAAATTTTTGAACAATATGTCTGTTCGGTACACTTTCTAGAAAACTGTTGAATATATCACCTTAAAATTTCTTATAATGTAAGAAAACATACTATTTGAGAATAATAAGAAGCAATTTTTATTTAGGCTTAAAATAAATAAAATTAAAAATATTTTGCTTAAAATATTTGAAAATCTTAAAAATTTTAAGAATATATTTTTGATTACTAATATTTTAAAAAATTTTCGCTCATACCTATAACGTTAGATATTTTTAGAGAAACAAGTTAGTTACACTATTTTGGAAAGTTTCAACTGTTTACCTAAAATAGAATTTTAGAAAAATGTACCAAAGCATAAAAAAACACATTTCGAGAAAAAGGCAAAAACTATATACACACCTACGTTGATTAAATGTATTATTTTAAAACCTTCTACCGCAATAATCTTTTAAGTCCATAATCATTTAGCACCATAATCTTTTATCGTTATTTTTTAGGCCGATAATTCAAAACTAAAAAATGTGAACCATTTTATGTCTCATGTGTCCTTAAATATATTGAGATACCTACGAAATGGACTAAACTTCAACAAAAATTGACAAAATAAAAAATAATAACGATTCACTAAGAAACAAAGGTGACAAAAATGCAACAGGATACAAGCTTTTGGAGCCATTTGTCGAGAAATAACTAAGTAAGGAGAACCAAGAAAAAATGGTAATAAAATAGAATACGGATAAAAGAGCAAGTGCTGCTATCTACATTTGGAATGCGTAATATTAAGAAAATAGACGTGAAGCAAATAGGTAAGAAAAATATAGATTAAATTACATTCCTAAAAACGTAGATTGTAATAAAATGATATAAAAATTAGAAAGGGATTATAAGATAATAAAACAAAAGTTCCTACTAGGAATTCCTGCTAGGAATGTAAGAAATCTACAATAGCGAAACATTGTTGGAATTCCAACCATCAGTTTAATTATCCAGAAGTTAAAATTATTCAAAAATTTAAGTCAGTTTTTGATCTAGACTTTTACGAAGCTCACTATATTCATAAACATATTTCCGCCTTGGTAAATGATATGACCAGCACCCCTTTTTCTTTTACCAGTGTGGAGGGATCCTGCGCAGTGACCCTTTTTCAGTTAGTTCTGGTCAATTACGTCATTTTTTTAGGATACGTAAACTCTTGTTTCCGCCTTTTCAATCAGTCCATAAGCCAGTACTTGGGGTTATAACCGAGGTGTTCTTCGAACTCATTTTAATTCTTTTTTTTTCTTTTTTTTTCCTCATTGAGGAAGGGGATCTAAGAATCCTCGAAACGATCGTATGGGAATTTTTTTGTCATTCTGTACCTTATTTGTGCTTAAAATCGTTGTTAAAGATTTTAGCATTTTTAAAACAGAAGATGACTTAGGTATCGTTACATATATTTTTACATACAATGCATCAAATATGCTATTTTAGATTATTGTTGAAAATTATATTTATCATTCTGTCATGTGCTAATAGATTAAAATATTTCATGCTTGAAATTTAATTTTTAAATAACCAAAAATTAATAAACCAAGTTACTGTTTTCACACAAATTTGATTAAAAAATCACCACTTTTGTTCTAGTCCTATGGAGAAAGATTGGGGTTATCCAACATTTAGCGACGAAAATACATGTAGCGTCAGATCCAGAGTCAGACTGACTAGAGCTGCTAAACTATAGAGATTATAGCCTCTGTGATCCACCGGCATATTTAATAAAAAGTTAAATATTATATATATATATATATATATATACAATTGACATATAGACGTATACAAAATTTCGAATGTGATCATGTAGATATTCAAGACATGGAATATTTAGTGAATGTACAGACTAAGTGCATATAAAAATACCTATTTAGTCTTATTATAATCTATTTAGTCTAATTATCACATTTATATATCGGTATATATATTTCGGAAAAATATTCAACCAAAGCGACAGAGAATGTTATGATATATGTTGATTATTAGGGAGCTTAGCATTAACCCATTTAACAGTTTTAGCAGAACTCAATTCCAATACATATTTTCTGGTTTCTTACCACAATTTTTGTAAAGTAATATTTACCCTATTTAAGGAGAGAAATCTGTGGTAAAATGAGGCGAAAATTACTCAATAAAAACGGCAGTACTCTAACGTAAAATATGTTCGAATCATATAGGATTTTTCTTTCAGTTATATTGGATACACAGAATGTAAAAACAACAGCAACTCACTTTGCCATTCATGTGTAACTGCTCACTGTTCACTGTTTTCCTGCATAAAGTCTAATTACTAGACATGGTGTGATATCATAAACATTGTGCAATTTCCCACTGGCATGTTTTCTTGACAGACAAAAAGCAACCATTAATTGAATAATACATGCCAAATATGTTCTCGGCAATGATAATAGATAACAACCTAAAAATATGTATATTTAAAGTGCAAATAATCTCAAAAAATAAATCTAGAAGCAATCGGGTTAATGATGGGCAAATTTGCCTTTATAATACACATATACACTGTAAAAAAAATCTCTAAAGTTACTAAAGTTTTTCTAGGAAACTGGAATTCCTAGAATTTTATATATAACGGCAACAACAAAAATTCATGTAACAGACACACTTTTGCGCCGAAAATCAAAAAATCTGTAAGAGGTTACTAAGATTCTTTAGGAAACTGGGATGCCTTAGAACTTTTCAATTAACTGCTACCAGGTTTACAGATAAAATATTAGTAAGATTACTGTAATTTTAGCAGATTCATATGTAAAGTTACAGATATCTGTAGCTTTACTAAAACTACTTTTCTAGATTTGCAGCTTTTTTTTTTTTTTTTTGTACAGTTACAAATGAAAGTTTAGTAAGCATGTAACTTTACATCTGTAGAACTACAGATTTATTTATTTATTTTTTTTTTTTTTTACAGTGTATATGGTTTTTAATCAACTTTAAAATACTGCACTCCTTTTTTTTTTTTTTTTTTTTTAAAGGAGTGCAGTATTTTAAAGTTGATTAAAAAACATTTTATAGATATACATTAACTATAAAAAAAAGGGGGGAAATAAAAAAGGAAAAAAATGTAGTGAATTTTTATGAGTGCTTTAGAAGTCTATTGTTATTTTTTTTCCTTAACGTCATATAAATTGATTTCGAAAGCGTTTTAGGGCCTAAGATAACTTTGAAAGAATAATCACGATAATTGAATTCCTCAGAAAACTGCAACGCATATTTTTCAAACTTTATCCTAAAGCGTTGTCAGACGGAATCTAGTAATTCACCTGTCTTAGAAGCCCCACCTGCTCTCTAAGTACACACACGATCAAAGTCTTCTCAATAATTGTATTCTGTAAAGTTTCGTAGATGCTTTCAGCGTATTTGGTCGTACCGTAAATTTAAGTTTCGAGATAATAAATAGCGTTAGAGAAGACATTTCTCAATATTTTCAGGGATAAAAAAGGGCATTGCCTTTGACTGCTGCATGCTCACTGAATTCGACTGTATTTTAAAGATCTCACATTAAAACATATTTTGTGTAAATTAAGTTGTGTGAATTATTTTTCTGGAAGTTTGTTAATAAGTTCTTTAAAAGACTATTTCTTTTAAAGAATATGTTTTCCGTACCTCCAAATAAATAGTTTTCGCAAACGCTTCAGGGAAAGCCAAGGAACCCCCTTTGGAAGAATAACCACTATAATTATATCCCTCTGAAAACTGCAATGCATATTTCTTAGACTTTATTATAAAATGCTGTCAGATCGAATCTAGCAACCCACCTGTTGTATAAGAATCTCCATCTGCTCCCAAAGTAAACACACTATCAAAGGTTTTCCAGTAAATGCACTTTATAAAGTTTCGTAGACTCGTTTGAAGTCTTTAGCAATACATTAATTTTGAGTTTTTAAATTAATAAGTAGCGTTAACCAATGCACTTCTTGGTATATTTAGAGACAGAAAAAAAAGCATTGCTTTTGACTGCAGTATAGTTATTGAAGCAATAGATAATATTTTAAATTTATAAAACTACAAAATATTTTGTGTAAACTATCATATTTATTGCTTTAGAACAAATTGAATGACAATTTAAAAATTTAAATATTACATTAAAAAACACGATACGAATAAAATGAATCTATCAATTCAGTAAAACATCATGTAGTAACCATGAAACATGATTTTATTTCTTGCCAAATTTACAAGGTGACCCATAAGTCCGTTCACATTAAAAAAAAAAAAAAAAAAAAAAAAAAAAAAAAAAAAATCCACGCCGGCTCGGCCTACAGGCGCAGGTAGAATTCGAAGATAAGTACTAATTTCACCAACAAAAACTA
This sequence comes from Maratus speciosus, assembly GCA_963932465.1. NCBI lineage: Eukaryota > Metazoa > Arthropoda > Arachnida > Araneae > Salticidae > Maratus > Maratus speciosus. The sequence goes on from OZ010788.1 coordinate 438,834,223, forward strand.
AATCATGGTTAGAGATAAACCCACTTAAACAATTTTATCTGGCCGCATTTGACCAGTTTTTAATTTCCTTTTATGTAAGAGCTGGTTTTATCAGAATCGTGTTAAGGCCAGTATTCAAAAAATATTTTTCCATGCTCGACACTCAAAATTTTCTGACCATTTTCAAATTCATTTTTAAAAGAAAAACATGAAACTTGCTGACGTGATTTTTTAAGACATTTATAAGCGACCTATGTTTTTATTTTTCGTTCAATTAATTAGAACTTAATTTATAAACAATTATTTTCCCAGTAGGACCATATTTTTCGTTTCCAACACAATCGCTTCGAAAAATTCTGTTCAAAATACCCATTTTAATATTATTTCGCAAAATATATTCTGCCTCTATCAAAAAATCGACCATTACGGCACATTATATAATTTATGTGTAAGAGAACCTACCAATTGGATGCGTTTGAAAGAAAAAAATAATTTAAAAATCATTCAGAAAATAAGCAGTTTCGATTTGAGTACATCCTTAATACGATATTTTTTTCTTCAACCTCGATGTATTTTTAACTTGTTTTTGCTGTAAGCATTGATCCTATACTTGTCAATATAAAACTTGTCAATATAAAACGAGTAGATAATATTAAAAAGATGTATAACAAACTCATGCAGATTTGATATCTTGTGAATTGACGAAGTTATGAATTTTTTTTCTCCCCAAAACTCTATTTTTTGCGCCCCTTGAGCACATTTTTAGTTTTATGAAAAATCTGTCATACATAAATTTTTGGCCCATTTTTTAGAAGAATTAATATCTTTAAACTGAGTCGATATATATTATAATTAAGAAGTTACGGGGGTTTTGCGTTTTGCACAAAACCCCTCCCTATTTCTAGCCACTTGGTCTGATTTTCCCATTAACGAATTTGACCTAGATTTTATGCCCCTTGATTTTATGTATCAGTTTGGAAAAGATTTGTTCAGAATTATGGAAGTTATTGTGTCCATTAAAATGTGATATATATAGATAGATATAAAGTTATTTTACTGGGGGTGGTTTTGGTTTCTAGGGGTCATGATCGGTGTAGATCTGCAAACTTTTTCCGAAATTCCAACGTAGGGAAAATCCCAATAGGTACACTGTAAAAAAACTTCTGTAAAGTTACTACAGTTTTTCTAGGAAAGTGGGATTCCTAGAACATTTTATGTAACGTCAACAACAAAAATTCATGTAACAGACACACTTTTGCGCCGAAAATCAAAAAATCTGTAAGGTTACTAAGAATTTTTTAGGAAACTGGAATGCCTAGAACATTTCATGTAACTGCAACCAGGGTTACAGATAAAATTTTAGTAAGATTACTGTAATTTTAGCAGATTCATCTGTAAAGATACAGATTTCTGTAGCTTTACAAAAACTAGTTTTGCAGATTTGCAGCTTTTTTTTGTACAGTTACAGATGAAAGTTTAGTAAGCATGTTACTTTACGTATGTAGAACTACAATTTTTTTTTTGTTTTTGTTTTTGTTTTTTACAGTGTAGTATTTCATAAGAAACCTACCTAAAATACATAAAAAATAACAAATGCATCATACTCATACAATTATATGATTTTTATAAATAAAATGCGGCATCTCTAATTAATGATAGCTGTTCACATTTGTCTACAATAAATATAAAATCTTTAATATTATTATCATACAATATTCTTTCAGATGCTATTCAACATCATCGGTATTTTAACTACACTGTAAAAAAAATCCGACCAGTTTTCCTGTAGGAATCGGAAAAATAGTTGCCCTTATCGTACCGGAAAAATTTCCAAACCAGCACGGAATAAAAGCCGTGAAAAAAAGGAAATAGTCAATAAAACGGTATTTTACGGATTTTATTCCGATTTTACGGATTTTATTCCGAGCTGGGTTTGAAAATTTTCCTGTACGGTAAGGGCAACTATTTTTCCGATTCCTACAGGAAAACTGGTCATATTTTTTTTACAGTGTACTTCTTATTTTGTTTCGTCTGTTATATTAAAAAAACTGCAGGTTTTTTTTTTATAAAAAGCCATACTCTAAAATTCGTCAACTCAATCTAAAAAAACAAAAACAGATAATTTTATTATTTTTTTTTAATTATCTTTATTTTTACTTTTACTTCGAAGCGTTAACATGAATTTATACTTCCAAATGTCTTTTACTTATAATACACATTTAAGTTATCACAAGTTACAAAAAGCTAAAAATATATACTATAAAAACTGAAAAGGTCCGCTATACAGGATGTCCATAAAAGAATTTCCCAATTTTAAATTTGAATAGTATCAACTGTAAGCGTTGTACAGTATTGGTTCAAGGTCACAAATAATGAGTAACTCAAACAGTTTTAGATAAGCGCATGCGCAAGTATTGCTTTCTTATTTACTCTCTTACAAGTGGCAAAATGGTGACTCCTGAGCGTAAAACGTTATTGCTGGGTTGAAGATTTAAAAACCGTTAGCGCCAAGCGATTTTTTCCTTTGGGGCTTTACAAAACACTGTGTCTACACCGCGCTACTACATAATGATTTGAAAGGTTTGAGAAACAGAATTGAAGGGTATTATTGCTTCCATTACTCAGGACTTGTTAACCGAAGTGTGGGAGGCCTCACCCGTGGCCAAGAGGTTCTACTCTCGAAGCTGGTAGACGGGAGGTGCTAGGACGGGAGGTGCTAGGAACCCAATCGCGCCGGTCGGCCTTATCGTTCGGAGTTTTCTGTGGTTTTCTTCGAAACTCATAAATACGGGTTAGGTTCCCTTAGAAACACTTCCTCGGAGGGCACGCCCCCTCGGAACAATATCCCTCGTGCAGATAATCGGCCTCCTAAATAACACCAACATCGAAGTGTGGGAAGAATTGGTCTTTTGATCGGATGTTGTGTGTCAGGCTGCCACATCGGACTATATTTTAATTCTACCCCGCACCATTTACTCAAAATAAAAATCTTTGACATACATTTTTATAACATTTTTAAGAGAAATATACTACAAAATTTACTTTTTTTAAATAGTGGTAAGAATAGAATAGAAAAAAAAATCCTTGCCGGTCCGGCCTACAGGCGGAGGTAGATTTCGAAGTGAAGTATATTAATTGCACAACCAAAAACTAAATCATGATTAGATATAAATCCACTTTAACAGTATTATCTGGCCGCTTTTCACGAGTTTTTATTTCATTTTTATATAATAGCTGGTTTTATCAGAATCATGCTAAGGCGGTATTAAAAAAAATACTTTTCCATGCTCAACAACTGGAAATTTTCTGGCACATTTTCAGATTCATTTTTGAAAAAATACGAAAATTGCTGACGTGATTTTTGAAAAGATTTCTAAGCGACATGTGTTTTTATTTTTCTTTCAATTAATTGTAACTTGATTAATAAACAATTATTTTCTCAGTAGGGTAATATTTTTCGTTTCTAACACAATCGCTTCGGGAAATTCTGTTCAAAATGCCCACTTTGACATCTTTTTTGAAATATATTCTGCCTATATCAAAAAATCGATCATTATGGTACATTATATAGTTTCCGAAGAAGAGAATCTATCAATTGGATGCGTTTGACAGCAAAAATGAATTTAAAAACGAGTAAGAAAATAAGCAGTTTGGATTTGAATACATCAATAATGAGATGACTTTTTTCTTCAACCGCTATGAATTTTTAATTTGTTTTTGCTGTAAGAATTGGTCCTATCAAAAACTTGTGTCTATAAATGTTGAAGACAATATTAAGAAGATGTATGATAAATTCATGGGGATTTTATATCTTGTGAATTGACGGAGTTATGGAATTTTTTATTCTTCACCTCCCCTTTTTTTGTTTTCGTTTTTAATTTTTTTGCGGTACGAATTGGTCCTATCAAAAACTTGTGAATATAAAAGTTGTAGATAATATTAAGGAGATGTACAATAAAATTAATTGGATTTGATATCTTGAGAATTGACGAAGTTAGGAATTTTTTTCTCCCAAAAACCCTATTTTTTGCGCCCCTTGAGCCCATTCTTAATTTTATCAAAAATCTGTGATACATAAATTTTTGGTCCTATTTTTAGAAGTAATAAAAACTTTTAACTGATTTGATATGTACAAAAATTAAGAAGTTATGCGGTTTTTTCGGTTTTCACAAAACTCCTCCCTATTTCCATCCCCTTGGTCCGATTTTGCCCATTAACGAACTTGACCGAGTTCTTATGTCCCTCGATTTTATGTATCAGTTTGGAAGAGATTTGTGCAGAATTGTGGCAGTTATCGTGTCCAGAAGAAAGTGAAGAATGTTATATCTATCTATCTATCTATCTATCTATCTATATATATATATAGGGGAGAGTAGCCGAATTTGGACCACTTCGTATTTTCAGGTGTAACTCACTTAATTTTTGGAATATCTGCAAAACATCATTACACGGGGTCAATCTATTCATCTACTAACTAAATAAATCTTTAAATCAATCTGTTTTTGAAAATCTTAAATTTTATTTTAATTTGAAAAATTTGTCAAAAGTAGTCCAAATTTAGCAACTGGTCGCCTAAGTTAGACCCCTAGTCTCCTAAATTGGACCAAATAGTATCAGGTTGTTTTAATGACTAGGGAATATAACTAATTTTATTAAAAGCAATGTTTGCGATGAATGAAACAATCAAACCAAATAACAGCAATGAAGTATAATGAAATCAAATATATGAAAATAAGAGTAATTGTTTTAAATCAAAATATAAATCAAGGACATCGGTAATTAAGAATAGAAATTATGGAAATAACTGTCAGTTACTTGAATGTTATGTAAGGAATTATGCAAAGCTTACACATGAATTTCGTTTATTGATTTTTTTTCCAGCGCACAGAACATAGAACCGTATTGGGCAATCTGAACACTGAATCATTTCTGCCATTTGATTTTTCTAACAAATTAGGCAAAACCAATCATCACTGTCTAGAGTTTTCTTTTTAGATTCTGAATTATTAGACTTTTTTTTTGCAACAGCAGTGTTCTTTACATTATGTTTGTAGTTCTTCCCTTCCATCATTTTCTTGCTAATTGCATTACACCTATTTTTTTAAACTTGATGTTCCACTTGCTTTTGTTCTCTCATAGCTTCCTTTTTGTCCTTTTTTTGTTTGTTTGTTTTTTCATTTCAAGGTTTACTTTATATTGCGAAGATGTTAACACAACTGTTTTTTGGCTCCCTCTATACTTTGATTTAACTCAATTTAGCAAGGAAGATAACATTTCTAAGGATTTTTTGGCTTTTGAGGAGGATTTGTAGCTGCAGCCTTCTTGCAGATCAATTTCTTCACAACTTACTCCCTCCTTTTTGTTTTCTATAACTTTAACAGCTTTTGCTGTCACGGGTGTTTTTCTTCCAGATAGTTTGTCTGCGTCTTTCTCAACATTTTTAACATTATATTAAAAAAGTGTTTAAAAAATATGTTCTATTGAAAAATACGCTACGATTAATCAAACGCAAACATTATATATTCAAACGTTGGATTCAGCCTCCCCAACCCCCACCCCCCCCGGAGCCTTGAAATATTCACTCCCTCCGGAAGGTTTGAGATTTTATGCTTTTTAATGTTAGAAAAGTGTAATTCCACCCTTCAGAACTGTAAAAAGTCTGCCATCGCAAATATTCTGCAAGAGAAAAAGTTTGAATTCAACTCTGTAAACCAAATACGCTGCCGTAGGAATAAGGAATTCAAAGAAAATAAATACAAATACATACAAGATAAAAGAAATTGCAAACAAAATTTATTGCATAAACATTTAAAAATATTTTTATGTTTATATAGGCCTAAACTGTATAAAAAATCAATCCAAATATACAAAAAAAAAAAAAAAAAAAAAAAAAAACTTGCATGGAGATAGTAACCCATTATAAAATATTAATTTTTTTTTTTTAAAAAGGGTACAAAGCGTATCATCCTCAAAATTCATTATACTTACTTTTCAAATTTATGATTGCATATCTGGTCCAATTTAAGCAACTTAAATTGGCCCAATTACGACAACTGCGCCATTTTTTAAAACAGGTAATCTCAAGACTAAGAACAAAAACAAAATGAAACAGATCCGCGTGAAAAATATGCGCAATAAACAGATGAATTCATATATGTATATGAAAACATAACAACTTACCTTAGTTTTAAATTATTCACTTACGTTTAGTAGGAAAATATTAGATCAAAACAGCTAACTTTAGATTTTTTAAAATTGTCTGAAAACAGCACGTGGTAGGCGGATGCTTCTTCTAATCATGAGTTACGTCATTCTGATGAGTAGGACTTCAGCGGTAGATGGCGCCTCTTCATGTAATTAACGGCAGAATGGCAACGGTCCAATTAAAGCGGTGGTCCAAATATGGCTAATCTCCCCTATATATATATATATAGATAGATAGATAGATAGATAGATAGATAGGTAGATAAAGTTTTTTACTGATGGTGGTTTTGGGTTCTAGGGGTCTTGATCGGTGTAGATCTGCAAAACTTTTTCAGAAATTCCAACATAGGACGACGCCAATAACTAGTATTTAATACGAAATCTACCTAATTGTCACCTGTGCTAAATGTGCACATATTGAACATTTGTAAGAAAAACAGGTTATTTTAAATTCAATTTTAATGCATGATTTGTTGTAGATAGTCTACATTAAATTGTTATAATGTATCATTGAAATTGGACATTCTTTTATGGATACCCTCTATTCTTCCTTTAAAAAAGTAGGTAGTTCCTTTACTAGTAAAATTTAAATTGAAAAGAAAAAAATATACTTAAAAAAAATTACAAACTGATATATTCTCTGTCGAACAACTTTTTACACAAATGTTCGCTAAATACAGGATGATTCAGACCAACTGCTCAATATTTTGACGTATTTCAGGGTATATAAAATCAAGCAATCTTTATTTAGGAAATTAGTGTCGCAATCCATTTATTCAGAGAAAAATACAAGGTATTTCTTGCCGAAACTTTCATAAGAACATTAACAGTAATGAAAAAATTTTAACGATATTTGCTGAAAACCTTTGTGTAAAATGTAATAACTTCACGGAAAATATTTAATGTAACCACTATCCTCATCTAAACAGCACTAAGCTAGACGTGGCATGTTTCGAAATGTAGCTCACATTTTACATCGTGTCACTTATCAAATTACTTCATTTGTCTAATTTACAAAAAGCAAGGGAAATTATTTAAATTTTTCATTAAAATTCTTGTTTATTCTTAAAATTTTCAACAGAAGATCGCTTCGGGTTTGAATGAGACACCATGTATGTTTGATTGAAGAAAAAGTTTTCGAAATCCTTTACCCAAAATTGTTTTGTTGTATTTTGTTTTACTATTCTGCATGTTACTGATCAGATATTTTGAATCATCCTGGCTATTGCATTGCATTTAAGAGCCTACACTTGTTGCATGAAAATACGCTCAAACTAATGTTAAACCAATGGGAGCGTTCTTTGCAAATTTCTCGTTTGCATTTCAATATTTTAAAACGCTTTTTTTGCATAAGATAACTTAGTCGATCTCCAACTGAGCTCTTTTTTACTTTCCAGTTGCAGTTTTTTTGGGGTGTGTGTGTGGGGGGGGGGGGATCTTTTCATATTCAGAACCGGTTACAAAACAGAATCAGACCTCTTAAAAAAATTTGTTACCAAGGACGAAAAAGTGAAAATGTACCTGGTTAGAGATTGTCCTTAAATATTCTGGGGAAAAAATCATTTACAAATATTGGAATACAAATAAAAAATTAAGAAATAATGCTCCCTTTGATTTAACATTAATTTGCGAATGTCTTTGCGTGGCCAGCGTAGGCTTTAATACTAGCCTTTTATCTCTAGTTTAATTACTAAAAGATTGCGTTTTTTTTTAATAAAGACTTTCTGAACTTTAAATAAATTCTTTCTGAACTTGGAAGTGCAATTTGTATAACAATATTTGGTATAATTTCGAACACTTATTATTATTTTCTTAATAAAAATTCACGCATCCATAAAAAGATCACCGGGTAAAGTAGATTTTGAAAAATATAATCAGCTGCATACCTGGAGAAGGAGACTTGTAAGAGCTTAAAATTAAAATTCAATAATCAATTATTAACTAAAATCCATGACATGCTATTTTTGAAATAAATTATTTATGATTTGGTTATTGTATAGATATGCATAAATAATAAAAGAAATTTCATGTAAATCACCATATATTGTTTTCACAAGAATAAATTAAGAAACTCAAAAAAAAAAATCTGCAAATGTCCGCATTTAAGCTTAGATAATAAAGCTAAACGACATTTTGTAAAAAAAAAAAAATATCCTCCTCCGGATAAAACAATTTTTTTGAGATGATGCGTAATGAAAACGATAATATCTAATCTCTTCCCAGACGAAGCCTTTTAATAGTTCATCCTGTGCGGTGAAAACAGGTTCTTGTGAAGAATATCACGGAAAAGAAGCATCAGTATTGTCCGACTCGAAATATCAATACATAGTTGTACGGAATGTGTTCGGAACCAAGGACAATCATCAGATGCAATAAATGAGTCTGAGTGAATTATATAATCACTACGGATAATAAATAAAATTATTATATGAATTTGATGTAGGAAAAATATTACTTAACTGTTAAATGCATTCAATTAAATTCAATTGTTCAAACAAATTGCTTATGATTCGATTATTGTATTATTTTTATAAATAGAAAAATTCATGTGCAACTACATAATGTTTATACTTAAATAAATTAAGAAACTTAAGCTATCTTTACAAATATCCGAATTTAAGCAAAGATAATAAAACTAAAAAAGTCTTTACGTTAAACAAGTTTTTTAGATCATGAGCAATGAAAATGTTAATATATAATTTCTTCCTAGAATAACCTTTTAATAGTTTATACGGTTTTGTGAAAACATGTGCTAACGGGGTATATTACGGAACGAAAGGTGTAAGTTTTCATTGTACAGTAAACCCTCGATTTAACGGACCTCGGTTCAACGGACTTCGGATTCAGCGGACTAATTTAAAAAAAATTAAAAATTAAAAATTAAACAAAAATTAAAGTAAAACAAGTGGGTAAGTGTGATGGCAGACCGCACAGAGCGTTTCGTTTAATATCCCTTTTAAAACACTTACAGGGTTTGTGATTTCGGATTTTAGGAGTACAATAATGGAGGCTGGTGATGATATCCCTGAGAAAGATATAGAAGTGGCTCGAGAATGACGAAGCAGATCCAGTCTACCAGATTCTAAATGAGAGGAGATCGCAGAAAGTATTCTGCATGATGATAATGAAGATGAGGTCGAGGACGACAAGAAAGAAGAATTAAGCGAATTTCGACCGAAATTATCTACAGTACGAGAGCATATGGATGACGTCATTACTTACATAGGGGCATCTTCAGATCCCGAAGTGTTTGCGTATTCTGAACACTTTAGACAATTTCGAGCTCTTATAATAAAAAAACAGCATTCAAGTGGGAAACAACTAAAACTAGACGCCTTTTTTCGATCCAGCAGTATGGAGCAACCTTAATGTGATGTAAATAACATAAAATGATGCCTGTTGTTTTGGGGGCATTGTAATTTTTTTCCATTTGTTTATTACTTGTTTATTAATTATTATTTCTGTGTAAAAAGTGTTTCATTCCCATAAAAGTTGCATATGTGTTAATTCGTATGTATTTCATTACCAATATTGTATTATTAAAAGTAATGTATTGTGTTTATATATATATATATATATATATATATACAGTAGTATATATGTACATACATTATATATTTATGTATAGACATATACTGTATATATACAATACATGTATATACACTGTATATATTGTACATATATATTATATATATATATATATGTAATTTGCACTGTAATAATATATATATGTACTATAATTATAACAAAATAATATTATAAATAGTACTTTGCGATTTAACGGACTTTCGATTTAACGGGCACATCTTAGTCCCAATTAGTCCGTTAAATCGAGGGTTTACTGTATTCTTATATTTTTTTTTAAATCCCAAATTCCATTACTTATGTCAAGAATTTATGAAATAAATTTTATGGCACCATGTATGTTTGTATGTACGTATATACACTGGTCATTAAAATTAATGTACAATGGGAAACAATATACTCACTAAGTTAATGTTGCAACCAATGCCCAATGCTGCAATTATTTATGCTGGTTAAATACTATTGAACTCAAAATTGCACTTCCGTGCATACGTTAGCGTCGGAAATATGCAAATTAGATGATTGACAATGTGGTGCGCAATGGACGTATGTCGGAATTCTGGTCTGTAGTGTTTAAAATGAATGTGGTGTCTGAATGTGATCAGTATTCGTTAGTTATGGTTCAAAGGCATAATTTAAGTTAAGGTAAAAGTAGAGAATGATTGGTAGAATCGAGGAATGTCAACCACAAATGGAGGTCGCCCAAGATTTGAATATCCCTCAAAATGTCATATCAAGATCTTAGAGCAGCTTTTTAAGCACTGTAACCGTTGATAAACAGCCTGGTCAAGGGAGACCAAGAGGGCAACTGCATTCGAAGACCATTTTTTGTCATTGTGGCTCGAAGAAACCGCGAAGCGGTTACAAGAGATTGGATTTCAGAATTTCAGGCTGCCACAAGAACTCAATTTAGTCGTTATACTGTTGCAGGAAGGCTTAACGAGGATGAACTGTATGCGAGAAAACCAAAAGTTTGTGTCCCATTCACTCCAGCTTTCCAACGGCCCGTTTAAACTGTTGCCCTCGTCAAGTTGAATGGAGGCAAGAAGACTGGGCTCAAGTATTGTCTACTGACAAGTCCAGATATAGTCTGAACACTGATTCTAGACGTGTTTTGACCTGAAGAGATGAAGGAAGGCGAAACTTGCTCTTCCCTTCTCCGTGAAATATCCCGTTCGAGCCCAGTCTTCTTAGCTCCATCGAAAATGACGACAGAAACAATTTAAAGGTGCCCCTTGGGAAGCTGGAGTGAGTGGGATACAAACGTTTGGTTTTCTTCAATACAGTCCATCCTCGTTAAGACTTCGTTCAGCAGTAGAATGGCTAATTCAACCTCTTGTGGTAGCCTGAAGGTCTGAAACCAAATCTCTTGTAGCCGCTTCGTGGTTTCTTCAAGCTACAATAACGAAAAATGGTCTTAGAATGCAGTTGCCCTCTTGGTCTCCCTTGACCAAGCTGTTTGTCAACGGTTCCAGTCCTTAAAAAGTTGATCTAAGCTCTGGATATGACAGTTTGAGAGATATTCAAATCTTGGGCGACCTCCATTTGTTTTGATCTTCCTCCATTCTACCAATCATTTGCCACTTTTGACCTTAACTTAAATGATGCCTTTGAAACCTAACTAATGAATACTGATCACATTCACACACTACATTCATTTTAAACAACACTACAGACCAGAATTCCAACATACGTCCATTGCACACCACAATATCAATCATCTAACTTGCATATTTCCGACGCTAACGTATGCACGGAAGTGCAATTTTGAACTCAATAGTATTTAATTAACATAAATAATTGCAGCATCGGGCACTGGTTGCAACATTAACTTAGTGAGTATATTTTTTCTTATTATCCTTTAATTTTGATGACCAGTGTATATATTATATATATTATATATACGTATATACATATGCATACGTTTCATAACTTCCAACCTTCTAGTTTTTCAAAGCTATAAAACATACATAGTACCATAAAGTTTATTTAACCTATTTATGCCTAGCGTCCAATTTTTAGACGCTTAGAATTTTACTAAATTTGTATAATTTTTTTCTTTTTTATAACATGAAAATTGTATGAAATAATTATCTATAAAAGTCTTTATCTGTTACCGAAAGATGACAGTATAAAATGGATGGTTATTTACTTAAATAAAGGATTTTTTCAGAGTTTCTAGATTTTTCATTTTTCAAGATGGCGGAATGTAAAAAGTACGTTTTTTGTGTTTTTCCTACCAAGGGTCCAAATAAATTAGTCATAATCTTAGTTTGTAGACTTCTTTGAAATACGTATTTAAAAAATTTTTTTAATTATATGTTCAAGCCTATTTTTTATGCATTTTTGTAACGTACAAAATATATGGCGCTAGGCACAAATGGGTACATATTTTTATTAGCCAATTAGGGGATAGTTATTTACGTAAAATTATTTCCAAGATGATTGTAAAGCAAATTGTTTATAAGCCTCAAATACGATTATTCTTATTTTATTATTACTAATGCTTATAAAGTTATTAGATTCTGAAAAGGAATAAATATATTTTTATTAGTTTTCAAAATGATAATTACAGAATATAATATACAATTTAAAAGCTTATTTTATGTAAATTCAAACAAAACATATAATTATGCATATTATACTATTACAAATATTATACATATTACCATATTTAATAAGTTTACATTTTATCAAATAAATACAAAAAAAAAAAAAAAAAAAAAAAAAAAAAAAAAAAATTTCAGAGTAATTTTTTTTCTGAGTTCATTTTGAAACATTTTAATGTGATTTTCCCAACAAATTTGAGAAAACAAAAATTCAGGCACAAACGGTTTAGTAAAATGTGACTTGTTTTTATTTTTGACTTGTATTTATTTTATTTCCTTTCTAAAAACAAATTCTGGTATAACAGTGTATTTATGCGATTTTTAAACCCGGAAAGTTAGCAGCTATGTTTTAGGTAATTAATTATTCATATCTACTCTTAAGAAAGTTATTTCAAAATTATTTTACGGATATACGGATTCGTTTTACGAAAATAAATTTTGCCTTTAAAAAAAATGTGCGCGTTTAAGTGTTCACTTAACATGTATCATTCGTAATTACCGAACTTTGATTCAATGAATATTCATGGTTAATGAACTTTAAACTTCCATAATTCTATCAACTTCGAATAAAATTGTAGGCTACTTAAACTGAGTAGTGTCTGCAGATAATTACAGAATTTATTAGGTTATAGGAGAGAGTATAGATTTAAAAAATCAAAATTCAGAGATAATTAAACTAGCTGAATGTAAAATTAAAAAAATAATTTAACTGTTTCACTGTTTGAAGTTCTAATTAAAATTAAATTTTATTATGCTGCAAAAAGTAAATGAACAGATGCATGAAGATAAGATAACATCCCAAGTATATGGAAAAATAACTGGGATAGAATAACTAATCATAATAACATAATACATTCTTTGAAATTTATTGGATGCACCTTTTAGATTTAGAATAGAATAATGCTGAATATTTCTTTAAAATTGATAGGGTCTATTTTTTTTTATATACATAAACGTTTTTCATACATTTCCCCAACATTTTCATCAGTTGGAACTTTATCCTTTTTCCATTCACCCTTTCTAGTAAATAAATAAATTTAAAAGATTTCATGCATAAATTAACCAAGCGCCGTATGAACACAAATGTAAATTTTAGGTACTATAAATGAAAAATCACAAGGTTGTGTTTGCATCGTTGAAATGGAAAATAACAATAAAAAAGTTATTTTATAAAATAAATACGCTGATTTGAAATGGTTTTTAATCTCAAAATAGGATTAGGATTTCTGTAAAAAATATATAAAAATCACCTGTGAATTTTCTGATAAATTGCGTTATGATGTGGAAGTAAAAGAAGTAATATCAATGAATGCAAGGAACTTGGATGTCGAATGTATTTTTATACAGAGTATGAAAAGCTAAATTTTTAACTTTTTTTTTTTAAATTAAAGTTTTTGAATTGTATAGTATGTGATTGAAATGAAGAAGAGAGAAAAGGGAATAATAATAGTATTTAGTATTATTATTATCTATATTTCTATATACCTATCTATTTATATATTATTACGTGTCACAACTATTCGAAATATATATATATATATATACGTATGTATGTATGTAAGTATGTAGGTATGTATGTGTGTATGTATAGTCAATCATTTTAACAAAGGAAAAATTTACCGTAAAATTGAAGTCATTTATGATACAAAAAAACAAATTATCCAAAAGGCTGTATATTAAAGTGGAATAACCGAGAATGCAATAGAAAAAGTTACGAAAGGAATTTAAGAAAGATGAATAAAAATTGAAACTTATATTGCAAAATATTTATAAATATAGAGTGAGAGAGCAACAATCGACTCATATTATCGTAGAAAACGCAAATTAAAATGCAAACCTATATCATAAATGTAATTGTATATAGAAAAGAATATAGGGAATATATATATATATATATAATATATATTTATAAATATATATAGAGAATATATGGAATATATAGAAATATATATAGAGAATATATTTAAATTCTTTCTATATACTTTAATTCTCTCTATAAAAAATATATGGAATAGGTCTGTCTTAGATCTTACATATACATTCTTTTTATTTCGCTGTCGCATTCATGAGAAAGATGCTTATAATTATTGGGAACAGATGGAAGCTAACAGCGATGTTTGTTGAAAGATTCCGTAAACAGAGTATTTATAGCCGATTATTATATTGTGTCCAATTTACTTTACTTAGTCTGGATAGAAAACATACTGTTAAAAAAATGTATATCTTTAAATGTTGCTAGTTTAAAAGAAATAGATGGATGATTTTTTTTTTTTTTTATAATAACATTTCTTTCTTTATAAAATTGTTAGGCAAAAAATAAACGTATTTTAAACTATCAAAGTTCTTTTTCTCCTGGTGTATACTTTAACTGTATTCTTCGATTGGGATACCATACTTTCATTTATCTTTAATGTAGAATGCAAGTTAGAAGACAAAAGTAGTTTCAGTATGAAATACTTTTTTTAAAGTTTTTGAGATGAAAAAAGTTTTCATAATGATCGGTGTGATTGTATAAGAAAGTAAATAAATAAATGAATAAATGTTGTAAAAAAAAAGAGAGAAAAATACAAATTATCTCTCTCATGAAAAAATACGAACAAAATGACTAAATTTTTGAAAACATAAGGATTACGAAGAGAGCGATCGTGTGTTTAAATCACATTCTTGTAACAAGATGCTGCTAGATTGCAGAAAGTAACAAACTAAAAAAATATTTGTTTCTTCCTATTTCTGTAGATTTAAACCTATACAAAATAAGTAAGACTAAATCTAAATGAATGAAAAAAAATGCAGACAAATTGAACAAACACATGGAAAACTGGAAAAATATTTAATTTATTTTTCTTTTGCTTCTATTATTATATTTAGAATAAAATATATACATAATTTAATTGTAAAAAATACAGTATATAACAGATCGGGATTATTTTTGTCAAAACCAGTTAAACCAAAAAACTGACAGTTTCGGTTTCGACGATATTAGAAAAATAAGTATTTTTCACCAATGTTCGAAATGATTCATGATGAAGAGAACTTTCAGATTTGTTGGATTATATCCAGAACTACTGGACAGATATTAGGTATGTACATCGGTTGATAGAATGCAACAAAACTAAAAATTTAGCGGTTATAAAGCATGACAGTGCCACACATGATCGTTTATAAGAATCATCAGTGTCGGTAGGTATAAAACAGAACTTAGAATATTGAACCAAAAAATGGGTTAATAGGGGTTATGATCCCTTCTTATAGTTATATAGCTCTCACAACTTGAATTCATACCGGTAAGCAGGCAGTTTATGGGTCCCTGTGAAATTTAGTCCCATTCTTCCAGCAACTCTGTTTTCAGGCCCTGGGTGGTTCTGGGGAGTAGAAAGCGAGTTCCAGTTTTCCTTCCCAAAGCGTCCCAGATATGCACTATATGGTTTAGGACTGGCTGGACAATCTTTCGAGCAAATATCCTCACTCTCCAGAAATTCGTCGACCAGATGAGCTGTATCTGGGCTCGTGTTGTAGTCCATTAAAATTAAATCAGCGTTAACTACATCTCTGAAAAGGTGAACATAGAATACCATGATATCATCCTTACACGTCACACCAGTCCTAGAGTTTCTGTCAAACACAGCGAGGAGTCTGCGCCCTCGCTGTGCAACATGGTGCATGCTCCGACCATCAAACCTCCGCTGCAATAGTGCTCTTTCTCGGAAGTTGGAAGGCAGATAGCAGATCCCTAGTTTTCTCCAGATGAAAGTATCTAGAGAATTTGTATTTAAGTTGAACAGAGAGTCACCAGTGAATAGGGTGTCCTCCATTGGTCCCTGGTTCAAAGTCGATGATTTATGCACAATGCTAAACGGGTTCTCCTGTGTAATGAAGTGAGTGGGACGCAACAAGCAGGCCTTATTGCAAGTAACCCTCTGTTATGTAGCCTACCGTAAACAGTAACCCTTGAAACTCGACTGCCTGTGGCCGCATAAAGATCACGAGAGAGCTGAGAACCTATTGCATATTGTTTGTTACCCTTCGCTGTAATGAACAAATATCAATCTTTGTTGGTATTCATGGCTCTTGGTCGACGCGACGCCCAAGCTTTCTCTCCATGGATCTAGTATCTTAAACTGTTTCCATAAGTTGTACGCTACGTTGGGAGTTACATTGAAGTTTCTAGGCATCTGCACTTAAGACTGTCCTATTTCCAGTCTCCCGCAGATTTTCCACCTCATTCGATCATCCAAACGTTAGTGTTTACTCATTTTTTACTGTTTTCTTTTCAATTTTATCGAATGTAAAAAAATACCAAGAAATTCAGCGAGGTGTGAGAGCGAACAAAACGCGAAAATTACCACGCTCGCTTGTAAAGCATGTTCTTCTACCCACTCCAACCATACACGCGTGTACGCTTGCGTATTCGATACTAAAGAGTTGAACTTTTTTTAGAAGCATTAGTTTTACATTTCGTTCAGTATTTTTCATGAAATTCGACAAAATATGCAAATTTTCTTAATTTTGAACATGAGTGTATATTAGTTGTTTGTTGTTGTTGTTTAGATCTTTAATGTCACTAACTTCAGAACTATTCAGAACTTGGAAATAAAAAAAGATAATTTGAAGCATATTGATAAAAAGTTTAATAACAGAATAAATTAATTGACTTGGAAGCTTTTTGATGACTATTTTGTCGTTATTTAAAGATACCTTATTTTACTAATTTTAAATCTAATTCAACTTTTTACATGCATAAATAGTTCACTGAATTAAAAATGTATTAATTTAACTTTTTTTCAATTTACTGTTTGATATATGTAACGGGAAAAAAAAGATAAGATTATTTTTTATCGCAAAAAAGGCCCATAATAATCGATTATTGTTATAACAAGTGAAACAATTACCAAAGGAACATAAAGTTTGTATTTTTACTTCAAATTATTCCAATATTTCCACCATTCAGTAAATTTATTCATTATAAAATTATACATTAAAATACGGATGCAGTGCATATACATCTAATAGTCTATGATTTTCTCATTAGCTGGGTGATTCGAGACGGTATGAAGTTAGTTAAAATGTAAGAAAATATAAATATTTTTTGATCTAGTAAGAAGGTTTCAGAAAGTATAATCTCTTACTCACGATCCCAAATAGGGACCATTTATCTTCAGAAACCAGTAGATTTTTATGATTCAAAGAAGCATGTGTGAAACAAAAGTATTTTTTGCAGCCAGCAATTTTCGAAAACGTTAAAAGTTGTTTTTACAGAGCATTAATAAGCTTTCTCAACACAATATCAACACGAATTATTGCTTTTACGGAGACGATTAATTCTCAATAACACATTTTCATGTTTAATCAACAAACATGCTATATTAATAGATAAAAATGGATATTATTTTGCTACTCTTGAAAACATAAATTGTGTTACGCATGTGAAAATTTTTCTAGACGTGATAACATCCCAAAAAATGATATGTTGTGCTGATACCAGGTTCAAAAAATTGATTAATAAACTGTAAAAGCCCCTTTGTAACGTTTCGGAAAACTGATTAATAAACTGCAAAAGCCCCTTTGTAACGCTTTAGAAAAGTTTGGCAGGAAAACAGATGTTTGCTTCAGAAATGCGTTTTTACATTTTAAAAATCAAGTTGTTTCTGTGGATAAAATAACTCTTTTCGGAATAATGAGTAACTCAGAAGAGGTTGCTTTCTATTTTCGAAAATCTCCTTGGTAGATCCAGAAAAAATGATCTTTTTTTTAACATTTTAGCGACAAAGAAAAATTTCTATTACAATCTCAATTAGGGAAAAAAGAGTCACATATAGTTGCTAAAACAGCATGAAAGGGAAGTTTTATACGAAATTGAAAGAAAGTTCAATATACGAGTTGATAGAACGTATATAATTTGAATAATATTAGAAATAAAAAAGTATTTATCAATACGTGATAATAAAAATAAATATATGTTTTTGTATGTTATTTAAAACAACTTTAAATGCACACCATTTTCAAGGGGAAACATGTGAGCAATATATTTTGTAAATATTTTGTATATTTGCATTCTACAAAACGCAATTAAATGCGCGTTACTAAATGTAAAAAAATAAAAAATAATAATAAAATCTAGAGAGTGTACATAAGAATATTTCGTGACTTCCTTTAAAAAAGATTAGGTCTTTAAACAACAGCTTCAATAGAAAATCTATTATAAGCAGCTATCAAATCTTATTTAAATTTTGTTGCCTTTTGGTTTCTACAATGGTTTCTACAAGTTTATTACAAAAAATATTGTATGTTTTGAAATTTTTTGAATTAATATATATAAGATATACACCGTTTTATTTTTTTTTCTACCAAATTGACTTCATTCATCGTAAATGAAAGAAATCATGTTTAAAATGTTTAAATTATGCATTTATTTCATGAATATGAAAATATAAAAATGAATATGAAATCTATTTTAATATTTTAAAAATATCCTTTTATGATGTTTGATGCATCGAATTAAATTTAACAAATATTTCTGATATTTCTTAATAAATAAATATTATTTGAATATCGATTAATTTCTTATATATGTTTTAAAAATGAAAAAATGATATTATTTTTCTGTTTTCTCCAGAAATATTACTCAAATTGATAAGCGCAAAAAAGTTCATGTGCTGTTAAATCTGAATCTGAAACGGAACATATCATTTTTTAAAACATGCATCTGGTGCGAAATTTGATTTCCGAAGAGAATTTGAGTTATTAATGTTTCATTTCCATTTTAAACATAAAAAAAAAATCTGATAAAAGAAATTGATTTCATTCTATGCTTTTACATTCATCTTGTTATCAGTAAAACGCTAAAACTAAAACTGTACTTCTGAAAAGTTAATATCAGCAGTGCTTAGTAACGTTAATAATATTTACTGCAAATGGATATGAATGAAAATTAGATTTTAAAAGATAAGGATTTAAAATATAAGTGGGTATTAAATTTGGAAGATTTCAAGAATTTATGCATAGATTGATTTTCTTAGAAATAAGAACGTCTTTTCAGTTTAATTTCAGGAGCACGTTCTTTTACAGACTTATCAAAAAATATTGGAGTAATTTTATTTAATAAAATCTCTTTGCTCTCAATATAGATCTACGAAACAATTATTTACCAAAATATAAAGACTCCGTTCTTGAAAAAAATTGCCCTCAAAAATTTTAGGGGGTAAGAGCAGTTGCAAAATTCTAGGATAAACATCTCCTATTTTCTTGGCATTTTCTAGAAAATTGCTGAAGCTATTTCAATATTTTTAAAAATATTTTTTGGCATAGAAATTAGATGTATTTTAATCGTTTTGTTTTCTGAAATTTAATTCGTTTAAAATAAAGTTAATAAAAAAAACCTATATTTTTATATCGAGCAACCATTGCATTTTTTATTTATATTTCTAGTGAATGTTAAATTTATAGTTTAGTTACTGCCAAAATTATTAAAATATTATTGAAATTGCTTCAGTAATTCCTGAGTAAAGGTACTACAATATCAGTTGTCAGCATTTCGCAAGTATCTTTGCCTTCTTAAAAAACTTACTATAATTATTTTGAACTACATTTTGAATATTATATCTGAAAATTTATCTTTAGATTGAAATTATTTTAAAATCTTCGATATTGATTTCAATTTAAGATATTGTTAATTTTATAGTTGACCGATAATACTGGAAAACGTTAATATTAAAAAGTTAATTAACAATCAAACGAATAATTTTATCTTTTCGTCTTACTAGCTAATATATGAGTTATTGGCTTAGAAAATTATACTGGGTCATTTTTCGTAATTTTAGTATAAAAAATGTTACTAAACCAATTGGTTTATTATTTTCAGGCATATGAATTCAATCCTTATGGGATCGTGTACATTTCTCTTCAGATTTAGGAAGAAAAAGGAGACGGTGGCAGTTGAATTATTACTTTCTGATGTATGAATTTATCTCATATGGAACCTATCGGGAAAAGTTCCTTTTTTTCAAATGTTTTTGTTTATTTTGCCTCTAGAAAAAGCGAATGCAGACAATTTTAGTAGGCTTTGTTTTTGTGTTAGTTTATATTGCACTGAGAACTGAAACAATAATTCTTTGACAATTTTTATACACAATACTTCTATTATACTAACTGTTCTATTAGCGAAAACTACCACTGAAAAACAATGAAGTACTAAAAAATGAATAAATCGATGTACTCATATAAAACTGAGTATTTTTCGAGCGAAAATGAACCTACGATTTCTCAATTTTGAAACATCGCATGTTATTAAATCCAAACGAAATGATAATTTAAAAATTTGTAATGGTTTATTTCATTCATGGCAGTGTAAAAAATGCTCATTAATAGAAATACAATCCAATATACCCTACAAATCAGAGGGATAATAATACATTTTTGTTCCTCGGAAGGAACTATACTTTTCGTCACCTTTATAATGCGATAGGTTACACTGCGTTGTTATTATGAGTGCTTCGTATATTCATACATGGTTGGTTCGGTATGTGTACTAAGATGGACTCGTGAAAGAAAAAAATAGAAGAAAGGGATTTTGAATATTTCACTGAAACTAAGTGCTCTCTGTTAAATATTCGATACTTTTTTTCTTCTTTTATGTAACCAGCAGCACCTTCTGTAAATATGTAAATACTAAATTATGCACAGCATTTTAAAATAATGTTAAAGTGCTTGAAAACCATGCTCTTGTCATAAACCTATTTGATTAGCGTATCTTGATAATACTTTTGCTATTTTTCCTCACTAAATAATCACCAATTAAATGTTTCTTTTTAATAATTTTGAGCAGGAATAAATGTCAGGCCATATTTACTTTAATCTGTAGAGTAAACGGTGGATGGGGGTTCAATAGAGGTTCTTTGACAAGAAAAATACTTTTTTTTCCATTTAACATTTTTTTTAAAGTGTTTCATTAAATGTGTTTTAGCACATGTTTTTACCTCATTTTTGTATTGTACTTTGTACTAATCGGCCATCTCGGACGCTATCATGTTTTACTTCATATTTTTAAGACAAGATAATTCTTTCGAAGCACATTTAAATTATTTTAGTATAGTTAACATAATAATATAATTGCATTAATTTAATATTCGAATACATCCATGGGATCAAAAATGAGCGCATAAACACTTCATATCTGAATGCAACCATAAGATAAAAAATGAGTACCTGACGATTCATATTTGAACACACCTATGGAATCAAAAATGAGTACACGTGTTTCTCAATTTTGAGCACAAATGGATCAGAGCAATTTTAAGTATGTGACATATTTAAAATTGAGTAATTTTTACTCACTTTTGAGAACACATTTTTTTCAGCATAAATCGTAGAAAATGCTAATATTTTTTTAACTCATGGTAAACACAAAACATTGACAACACTGAAGTTTTGCAAGTCAAATGGACACGGGGAAGTTTTTAAAGTTATAAAAAGCATTTGGTTGTAACAGCAAGTATTGATTTTATATAAACATCTACATTAGAGCTCCCAGAAAGTAATAGATTGGTTTGAACTAGCCAATGGCGATTTTTTAAGGATTATGGAGCAAAAAACAGTACATCCTTGTCATAGTGGCCACCGGAATTGGGATTAAGCCAAGGTTGCAGCTATGATTTCGCTGAGACTGTCGTCAATCTTATACTTAATTCACATATATGCCATGCGTATCATTTTATGTACTTTATGTATGGGTAATACATTCATTTCCAAAAGTGAAGTACGCAGAGGAAAAATGTTAATTTCTGGAAGCCAATCTGAATTGGAGACAGTGCAATTCACTTCGGAGTTAGATGGAAGTGTGCAAGTGTATTGCGTAACAGCCAACCACGATTTCGTGCAGATAAATATGCAAAAAAGATTGTCGTATATGAAGCGAGCATTGAGAAAGATTACAGAAGTTGCATGCAAATGCTGATAAAAGTTTTTAGAACTTTCGTAAATTTTGTTTTCGTGACTTCCAGAAGACGATTGGAAGATTCTGAGAGTTAAATTGACGTCGAATGCATTGAAGCGGGACAATGAATCACAGATGTTGATTTTTGTTCGGCGATTAGTTTTCCGTAATTTCAAGGCTATGGAAAGAATTCCGAAACAGCCGAACAGCTATGCGAAGACCTCTGGCCAGTCGTCCAAGGGTCACGACCCCCGTCGATGATTGCTATATTGCTTGTATAGTCAAGCGGAACCAAAAAGCGAGCTCAACACGTGTGTCATCTGTCGTTGTAGCGTCGATTGGTAAGAGGATATCTATCATTAATGTACACCGAAGGCTACAAATGAATGGACTGTACATTCTGGTACCATGAGTTTGTGTTCCTCTATCCGTCCAATCTAGAGGGACGCGATTAAAGTGGTGTCGGCAGCATATCAATTGGATTGTGTCTGATTGGGGCAGAGTTATGTTCACGGATGAGTCGAAATTTTTCTGCAATCAGATAACAAGTTCGTAAGGATCTGGAGAGAAGTAGGCACAAGAACACCTCCGAATTTGACGTATTTTGAAGTGGAAGTATCATGATGGGGGCAGGGATTTCGTTGGGATATCCCACAGACCTGCGCATCTTTAGACAGGGTTCTATGACGGCTGTCCGGTATGAAGTCATTTACCCCACTTTCAAATTGTACGCTCCATCAGTTGGTCCTGCTTTCGTTTTAATGAATGGTAATGCGTGTCCCCATAAAGCTGCCCTCGTCGAAGACTACCTGCAGAGTGAGGAAATTGGAGTGGCTGGCGCACTCTCCCGATTTTAATGTCATTTGAAATCTTTGGGATTCCCTTGGCCGTGTTGTGCGTACACGTTTCCTACACCCAGTCACTCTCACAGAGTTGGAAACTGCTCTACAGGAGGAATGGCGATTACTTTGTTTTACGTCGGTTGATTACCTCAATGGAAAACATGGTCACACGCTCTAAACTTTGTATGTAGGTAAGGGGTCCTCCCATATCCTATTGATGTCGTTTTTGTTTGTTTATTTTGGCTTTAAATATGTTTTTGTTAATGACTCTAATATGACTTCATCTTATAACTTATCAAAATTCAGTATTATTTTCATCTTTGTATGAAATTTGTTGTTTTGTTTCATGCATAAACATATTTTCTACTTTCCTGCAGCATTTCGTTTCAATCCAAACAGTACTTATCGATTATTCCGAATTTTACCGCTGGGTGCTTAAGTTTTGGCAGTGAGTGTATTTACATATTATATGTCATATACGCCATATTTCTGTCTTATAACTGTCATTTGGACATATACATTACTAACGACTACTATGTCATTTATGTAACATAACTTTGCAAAACACCTATGTCGCTTGGCAATACAATCTCTGGGGCCGTTATAAGAAGTAAGTCTCACATACAAAGAAAAGTACTCAAGAAGTACTGAAGAAACAGGCTCCACTTGGGTGGTGCAAAAAGTTTGGGCAATTTTTTTAATAACATTGTAATTAATCAATAAAAGACAAATAAATGCATTCTACAAACACTAGTCTGTTTTGTTAGAATAAAATGCATGTGTATTACTTGTTGATCTAAACTGACAATAAAGTGCTTGGAAAATGTACATAATTTAGTGTCTCAATACAATTTGATCTGGATGTGCAATGATGTATTCAAAGCTAAGATTGATGAAGCGCTGTTTTATAAACTAATCGACGATTACAAAAGTGGAAATTTCATATTTTTTACACTTTTTTAAGTATTTTAAAAAGAAAACCAATGGTCCTGGCTAACAGTTTTATTTCTCTAACATCAACAGATTTTCCATTACATATTAGCTGACAGTGTGTCGCGTGTCATTATTGTGATGAAAAATCAGATGTATTTAAAGGAACAACAATATTTCTGAAATCTCATGAAAAACAACTGATTTTGATGTACCTATTAATCGGATACCGCTGAAGCGATTTCAATTAAAAAATGGTTTTGGCTATAGCGAAAATATAATTTCATTATTCGACGCGAAATAAAAATTCTAACTGCAGCAGTTTAGCGATTATGGAAACAAAAAACTCTTAGCGTTTATTTTAAACAATTGTTACGTACATTGAATGGATTTTACAGCAAAACCACACTGTAAAAAAAAAATCTGTAAAGTTACTAAAGTTTTTCTAAGAAACTGGTATTCCTAGAACTTTTTATGTGACGGCAACAACAAAAAAATTCCTGTAATTATAGTTAAAAAAAAATTCGCACAAGTAGTTTCCGAGAAAAAGATTTGTTAAAATCAGGCCTTTTCCATAGTACATGGCAACTATCGTTTTCCCCGTAATCAAATAAATTGATATATTAGTGAAATACATACAAATATTGTTTATTTATGAATTGTTTATTACATTCTGATATGTGAATGTAAACACCTTATAAAGAATTATTGTTGGAATATTTCGTTTAATACTAATAAAAAACATTTAATCGTTTTCAATAAATATTAATTTATGGTGAAATTAAACGCATGCACGTTGCTTATTATTCTACACAAACAATGAAGTCCTCTGGAGATATCAACATAATTTATTGTCTCAATGCACTCTGTCGTGGACAATATTGCATTCGCTCCTGCTATTAATGAAACGTGTTTATTATTTCACTTAGATTAGAAAGAACTTTAAATTGGTACTAATTTTAACTAATCGGCAATTTAAAACATAAAGCATGCTTTTCTTCAATTCCTTTCTTAGACTCATGAGATAAATGAAAATACTGAAATAAACGTTAAACATAAAAGCGGTTAAAAAAAGATGCACTATATTTGTCGCCACTCTGATGAATAGAAAATGCATTATTAAAATTCACAATGTTATATGTCATGCCCATATTTACGTGAGGGATTTTAATTTTAAAGGAAATGGTATAAATTTAATAAACCGGAAATAATAGAATAAACCAGCATAAAGTTAATAAAATTGAAATACCTCAGAGTTTCATGCATGAATAGCCACTTTCTTATCTCATAAATGATGAGACCGTTAAGTTGAAATAACCACAAACACCTCTTTGTCGGGGTAACATACATTATTCATGGCTTCATTTCATATTATTGGTTTGGTTGTGTTCAGGAAAGAATAGATTTCCTTACTTTAAAAGTCATTTCGCAGACAAATTTTAGGAAAACATTCGTAAAATACCTCAGAGTATGCAAAGCCTTCAAAGTTTCTTAAATTTTAAAGCATGCTAAAAATTTCACAAAGAGGTAAATTAGTTTTCGGTAAAAGCTCTATTAGGAAATTTAGTTTTAAAATATTTTATTCCCAGAGAAACTTTATGGGCACTTTGTACTATCTTTCTTTAGAAGGTATAAAAGTTTTAAAATAAAAATTTTTAAGAGATCCTGTTTATAATTGAAAATTAATATCTTTTGTATCAGCTACTTTATTAAATAAGTAGCTTGTTCGCTGTTATTTACGAGGATGTTG
The DNA here is from genome assembly GCA_963932465.1 of Maratus speciosus. Lineage (NCBI taxonomy): Eukaryota > Metazoa > Arthropoda > Arachnida > Araneae > Salticidae > Maratus > Maratus speciosus. The sequence continues at coordinate 438,860,050 of OZ010788.1, forward strand.
TAAAATAACCGCAGATAACTAAAAGGAAAAATATGACTGTATCTAAAGCTTTAAATGAGTAGTTTAAAGGCAGAGTGGTATAAGTAACATTTCCTTAACCTTTCGCCGGGCGCGCAAATTTTCATCCAAATGAGCGGGCGCGCGTTGTAAATTGTACAACAGGTGAAAAGCATTCAATTATTGCTGCTTTATTTTAATTTTACAAATAATTTAACATACAAATATCATATAAGTTATCTCTGACCACAATTTATGAAAGCATTACGTAATATATATAGATTAATTTTGTTATAATACATTAAAGCAGAGTTTTTAAATGTATAAAATGCTATTTACTGCTACAATCACAAAGTAAAAAATATATTTATTAGTGCAATCAATTATTTCAGCAATCATGTTCAGATCAATAAATTTTAGAAAAGTATCGATTTCAGAAGTAGTTCCTCTTGCACATGCAGTTGGTCCCGGCATTTTCTTTATAATATTTTTGTACTCGGTTTTGGAGGTTTTACGAATTCCTCTTTTTTCTCCATTTTGTGACTTTATCTTTTCCTGTGCAAAAATATTCGCCACTATTATTTTTAATAATCTCACTATCAGATGCATTTATTTCAGAGTCACTTCTGTGATTTTCTTCTCCTAAATTTTTATCATTCAAATCTTCGTCACATTCAGGAAATTGCAGATCTTTTTCAATATCAATATTATAACTATCACTGCCTTCATTAACAATTTTCGTTAGATAATCCACCATTTCGTTCCTATCTTTAAAATACCATTTTTTGTTTAAACATTATTTTAACTCAAATCCTATTAAAAGGACTTAAAAAATATTTCGCTGAGAAAGTTTCTACTGAGAGCGAATTTCACAAGCAGACGCGCGTTGCATAAAGTACAACACCGCAGATGTTCACAGATTAAAATGATAAGTGCAGCTAATTGCGCAATCTGAAATGCAAATAACGTTCAGGAAATGGGGATGGAGATCCAATAGACGAATACAAATGGTTATTAACGCTCTCTACTACTTGAATTTTCTTTTAAAGAAAAAAGAAAGCTAATGTTGTACTTTTTACAACGGCGCGCCCGGCGGAAGGTTAAGGGATAGCAACACTTTGAGTTGTCCAAATTTTTGATTTTTCTGTATTTTGTCACTCAAAGTGCTCTGTGTACACACGAAAATCATAGAAATCATGAAAGCGGAAATAGCAAAAATTATTTTTAGAAAACGATATCAAAATTGAAAGGGACATTTTGTAGTTAAACAAGTAAAGTCGCTACAGCGAGTAATCTGATTTTTTTTTCTTTTTTCCTCTGACCAGCATTTTGAAAATTGGTCGACACTCTAGCTCCGCTAGCTTTCAATCAGTCAACTTTATGTTTTAGAAATTAATCATCGTGAATTTTGCTAGTGAAATACATGGTATTTGTTCGAAATATTGATAATCCGTTTTTTGTGTAATTTTTAAGTAACCGAATTGTTGGTTGAAATTTTGCTTTCATACCGATGACATTTTACTAAAAAGGCGTGTTTTTTTTTAATTCATAGATATATAACTTTCTTTTGTTCTATGTTAAGTCGCAGATGAGATTATGTCTACCATTTGATCTTTCTTCTTCACGAAGCGTTCTCGTTCATCAGCATTCAAGCTGGGATTTTTTATATAGCTATTAAACAAAATATTGTTTCTACTTTAATATATGTATAATAATTTTGTGTAAGTAGGTGTTTATAAACATTTCTGACTGCTTCAAAAATATGTTGAAAAAGCAGTAAATTTAGGATGTCAAAGTAGTGTTAATCCTTAAATGTTCAAGAAACAGCGATTTCCTGGAAGTGAAAAAGTTTTATTTTTTTAATGGGGTAAAATTTTCTTTCAGTAATATTTACAAGCACGTTAACTTATGATGGCTTACATCACTTATACCGATACTTCTGTATATAGAATATTATGTCTAGATATTTTCCATGTTCTTAACTTAATGTTCAAAATCTGTTACTTACAGCCCTTTTCTCTTAAACACGTCACATGTCATATGAATTTTATTTGTATTTGAAGTAAGATGTCTAATATAAATTTTACACTTTTGGATCATACTGAGCGGAATGTTATGTGTACATCTCAGCATATACTAAACTACAATTTAAAACTAGTATGTTGTGGCCATCACAAAACTTTCTTCTATATAAATCACGTCAATTAAATCATTTAAATAGTACAAGAAATTACATGAATTTATTCATATAAAAGTATACCTGAATTTGAAGTTTGATGAAAATTCGTGCATTAGTTATTGAGATAGAGCTGTAGAGGAAATTCTGAAAAATGCAGCATAGCAGCGCCAGCTGTTGAGCGATTTGCATCAAAACACATACAGCACTAATTCATATCAAGGTATACCGGAATCTGAAGTTTGATGAAAATTCGTGTATTAGTCCTGGAGCTAGAGCTACTGTGGAAATCACAAAAAATGCAGCACAGCAACGCCACCTGTTGAGCGGTTTACACCAAAAGGTACAAAACATCAATTCATGTCAAGGGCTAACTGAATCTGAAGTTTGATAAAAATCCGTGCATTAGTTCTTGAGATAGAGCTATTGCGGAAATCACAAAAAATGCAGCATAACATCGCCACCTGTTGAACGATTTACACCACAAGGTGCAAAACGTCAACTAATGTCAAGCACTAACAGAATCTGAAGTTTGATGAAAATCCGTGCATTATGTCTTGAGATAGAGCTATTACGAAAATCGTGTAAATGCTGCAAAATGCAGCATAGCAGCGCCATCTGTTGGCCGATTTGCACCAAAACGTTACCAGCACTAATTCATATCAAGGATTAACTGAATCTGAAGTTTTATGAAAATCCGTGCATTAGTTCTTGAGATAGAGCTAGTGCAGAAATCGCGAAAAATGCAGCATAGCAGCGCCACCTGTTGGGCGATTTACACCAAAACCTAATCAGCACCAATTTATATTAGGGACTACTTGAATATAATTTTTTATTAAATTCCGTACATTAGTTCTTGAGATAGAGCGCCACAAAATTTGTGTCACATACACACAGACAGACAGACAGACAGACTCACAGAGTCACAGACAGGCATTTTGTAAAAACATGTTTTTTGGAATCTCTGACCTCTAAAACGTCTAAATCCGTCGAAAACCGGAAGTCGAAAATTTTTATGACTCCAATACTTTCTTCTTGTAAAGATAGAAAAAAGTAAAAAAATAGGTCATGTAGATAGAACAGCATGCCTTTTTTACCGCTGAACTTTTTTTTATACGAAAATATTGCACATATGTTTTGATTTTGTCCCAAGATCTCTCCTTTGAGAGCTAAGAAAACTAAATAACAAAAATTGGATAATCTTGGCGCAATAATTACATCTCAGTCTGGTAATATACTTAGAAAAATTGTTTCATGAAATTATGAATCATGGAATTTTGTAGCGGAAACGTTTCGTACATTCGTATTGAACATTTCTTGTAATTTAAACTGAGTACAATAAAAATTCGGCATATGAAATTGGCGTAAGGTTGAGCAGAAAATGTTAATTTAAAATAATTAAAATTAGTCGAATGTGTTGCTCCCAAAACTTTCTTCTATCACATACATGTTAATAGTTCCTGAAAAATCCAGCATAGCAGTGTCACCTATTGGTCGACTAACACCAAAATCTAATCAGCAACATCTTATGTGAACTTCTAACTGAATCTGAAGTTTGATGAAAATACGTGTATTAGTTTCTGAGATACAGCTATTGTGGAAATCGTGAAAAATGAAATCCCAAATTCAACGAGGACCTGCCGGCAATAGCCAAAAACATATAGAAATAATTTGGTTCAATTTGAGGCTTAACTTCATCCACTTTTCGACGACACGAATCGGGCACACGGGCTTACGGACGCATGGTCAGATATTTTGAAGAAATGTGCTTTTAGAATCTATGACCCCTAAAACATGTCAATCCGTCGAAAACAAATTCGATTACAATACTTTCTTCTTTGGAAAGAAGAAAGTAAAAATACAACTGATTTTTAATCTGTGAAATTGCAATACAACTATGAAAAAATTTAGAGAAACATCTTCCGAATTAAACACGCTTCTGAAAAGCGTTCTTTATCTTTAGAAATCCCAGATACCAATGTATTTTAAAGCTTTAAAGAATCATTTATAAAACCAACGATTCCTTCCCTGCCATTGATCTTCAGAAATGTTTCCGAGTTGTTTTTATAAAGTATTAATCAGTTTTATGAAACCGGAATGTCGGATATTAGGTTGCTATCAATTCTCAATTAAAAAAGTTTCAACTGCGTAACGGAATTGCACAGTTTGTCTTTAAGCACCTCTAATGTCACACTTTGCCCTCCGAAATTTGTTATATGAAGGTTTTATATACCTGTCAAATCCCTCGTATTTTGTGTATCACTATATTGGAATAGAAAAATTTCTTTTTTTATTCACTGAATTTTACGATGGAATAAACGAATATTACTATTTGGAAATAGTGGTATGCTCAACATAGGAATATATATGAAATAAAACCGATCTCGAGTCGCACTCACCAAAATAATACAAAGAGTTAATCAATTTTTCTGTAAATGAAAGTTAAAAGCCTCGCAATGTATCTAGTATGAAGCAATCAATAGATTCGTAGTATACATTATACCTTTCAAAATAGATAGTAAAGATTTTCTTTATGTAGGTATGACGATGAGAAAATTTCGTAGTAGAATTAAAGACCATGAAGCTGATCTCAGATTAAATAGACACCATACTGCGTTATCAAGAATAGCTTAAACTCTACCTATGGAAGTAGATATTAATAAATCGAAAATAATCTTTCGTACAAATAATTACCAGTAAGCCATTATAAGAAATCTATTGAAATAATTGCTAATACGATATAACTTGTACTGATGCATTATCATACGATATCCATGGAGTGTGGAAAGATGTGCTGCATAATAGATGAAAGCTTTTTTGCTGAAAATTTGAATACCTTTATTTGGCATCTTATCTACCGTACCTTTAAATTATAATGATGTATTCTAGACAATTCTCGCATAAGCGCAAAGAAAAATAATTTAAATCCCCACTGATGACGGTCGTGTAATGGCTGAAAACGTTTTTGATTTTTAATGGTTTTTAACGTCTTTTTAATGTATTTTAAATAATTTTATATTATATGTATGCACCTGCAAGTACTTTTAGTACATTTATTTAGTTTTTTATATGGAGTTTTGTATGTTACCATTTACTAAATGAGTCTATAAAGACGGGTTTTTAGTTTTGCTGCACAATGTAGTACTGATCATGAATATGCTATATATATAACATTTTAATGACATTGTAAAATTTGATTTTTTATCGTTTTCTATCCTATCATTATGTCCACTATTTTAGAGAAATATATTTTGCATAATAATTAATCAATATCTGCTAAAACATTCTATTCGGACAGTCTTGATGAAAATTAAATCAAAGTTACATTGTTTATTTACCATTCTCAATTAAATATCAAATACTTCCCATTTAAATTAAATCTATATTGAAAGCTTTAAACTTAATTAAGACATCTTTGTTGTGCAAACACACAGGCTTTAAATAAGCATGCTACTTTCTATGCATATGCATGAGCTATCGGGATAATTTTGTTTTCATAGCTTGGATTTCAATTTTTCAATGAATTATAATTGGTATTTTCTTTTAATTTCAGGTTTTTGTAAAACTGTAGATTCCAATAATATTTATGAAATATCCCACAAATCCCAAAGTACTCTAAAACCCATGATTTCCTTTTAAATATAGGGGAGACTAGGGACGGTTGACCATACGGGAGGCTGAAATCAGTCATCAATTTTCATATTTAAAAGAATTTCAGAGTTTTATCAATAGGTGTCAACCAAAGTTACTGGAATGCTCAAACAACAGTCTTCGTTTCACAGAGATAATCGAAATAAGAGTGGAAAAAATCAATTGTGAGGCGTTTTCAACTTAAAAGTTGTGTTTTTAGAAATATTTTGTAAGCTTTTTTCAGATAAATTATATCATAGAAATTTAAGTAAGTAGGCTTAAAGTAATGCATAAATATCGAGCTTTTATTCCAGGCATAAAGATTGTACAGAAATTTAGGCTTAACATAACAATGTGCTAGTATTTAGAAAAGGTCTATGTAGGGAGGCTTGACCCAGTCAATGTGAAGGAGGGTTGTCCAGATGCTCAAGGCTCCCTTAATTAAGTGGTTTTGAAAATCTTTTTATTATACTCTGTGCATAATGAAAAGTTAATGGTTATATATATATAAGAATGTACACACACACACACACATTTATTCTGTAAAGCTACAGTAAAATGGTGTAATGGAAAAGAAAATGTTTACAACTGACTAAAGAAAAATGGGAAAAATTGCTAGAAGATGTGAAAGTTGATGGAACTGATTTCCATTTAAATATTACTTACAGTTGGTAAATAGACTAGAAAGGACTAGAAAGGATGAAAGCAGCAGTCTTAACCCTTTCAGAAGCAGTGGTATGTTTATAAAACCACTTAATTTTATTTCCGAAACGTCACAATGGCACCAGAATTTTGCTAAAATCTTTTACATTTAATATGAATGTGAAATATAGCCGTTTTCTTATATATATATATATATATATATATATTACAAAATTTAAAATTTTTTGCTAAGGATAAAATGGTTTTACACAAATTTCTATTTTTAGTAATACAGTAGAACCCCGGTTATCCGAAAATCGGCTTCACCGAAAGACCTTAAAATTCCTTAAAAGTCTTTTTTATGTGAAAACTTTTATTGTCAGCACTATTTTTACGGATGTCAAATGACACCTTTCAACATATTTTTATTTATGATTACTATTTTATGTGTAGGTTTCAGATCAAAACAATTCCGAATCATTTTTAATACATTGAAGAGTTGTTTTAATTCCAATGACATCAGTTTCTGCAGACTCCTGTGTTTGAAAGACTAGTGATTGAACCTTAGGCCATAACTTACGCCAAGATTTCACTAATGTTTTGCTTTGAATTTCATCCCATGAAGAAGCCACACAATAGCAACCTTTCTTCATATCTACAAGTTTCAAATGTTGAATAACTTGTGCTGCATCAGCCAGTACTTGAATCAAAAATCGTATCAGGTTTTTTTTCTGTAATGCCTCTCAATGTTCGCAATAACTCCTTGATCCATTGGTCGAATCAAAGAAGTCACATTTGGACGCAAGAAAATAGCCCTAATCCCATCTTTAAAGGCTCACTTTCTGATGTGTGCGATGGTGCATTATCCAACAAAAGAACAGCCTTCTGAGGAAATTTCATTTTTTTTTTCAAAACGTTTTTTAACTCTGGAACAAATTTGTTGAGAAACCAGTCACTGAAAATATCACACGTGATCCACGATTTTCTGTGACCGGTATTTTCTGAAAAAGATCTTATGTTGAGAGTCTTGAGCTCTGGGCTTAGCCGATTGTCTAACTAACACAAGGGGAAGTTCATGAGACCCTGATGCATTACTGCAAACCAAAAGTGCTACTCTTTGCTTAGCAGTCTTAAAACCCGGAGCCGTTTTCTCTGAAAAAGAAGCCAACGTGCGGCTTGGCAACATTTTATAATTCAATCCTGTTTCATTGCAATTGTACATTTGTTCAGGACTTTAGTTTTATTTCGCAATAATTTCAGAAAACTTCATATGAAAATAAATACCTTATTTGTGAAGAATCTGCTGAAAGTTTTTCACCGCAAATACCGATCTGACGACTCCAGTGCCGTCACATCCATCGATCTGACAATCTCAAACTTGCTGAAAATTGAGGATCTCCGCCCATTTCCTTGTTTAAATCTTTTGCTCTTTCATGAAGAATAGGTCCACTTAATGGCGACCCTTTTTCGCGCGCTTGAGTAAACTCTAAAAAAAAGAGCTTCTTCTTGTTTCAAATTTTCACAGTGCTTCAACGTGCTTCTGCTAGCTAAGCTGCATTTGTTCTTCGTGCACCATTGTTCAATTTTGTCATTCAGGGTAATTTGAATACGGTACCACAACATTGTTATTACAACGATGTTATAAATTACGTTCACAGCTTTTCATCAAACAATTTTTCACCATAAGATTCCTGGTTATTCGAAAATTCCTATGGAACCCCAGTTAACCGAAAATGATTTGATCCCATGCTTTTCTGATATCCGGGGTTTTACTGTATTCCATATATTATACCAGCTTATTAAGTTAAAACCATAGTCTGTTAATCTTCATAAGATCCTAATCCATATAACAATATTTATTCCAAATTGCGTAAATCTAAAAATGGCTCTAACTATTATATTTTTAATAAAACCTTTTATTATTTAAACTCCTATTAAAATTCGCTATTAAATACCGGTACATCAAATCCCTCTAAATTCCTTATTTAATTGCTAAAATATTATAACTCATAATTTATCCGTCTAAAAAAACTATTTATTTAAATTCATTTTTTAATTTAAAATTATCCAGGTGTCAACTGAAATATTTCAATGCTAAAAACTTTTCCGGGACAAGTAAATTCATTTTTCTTTATCGTCTGGCGGGAAAAAAAGCTATTTTTAGATGCAATCTTGACAGCAGAAACTAAATTTTGTTTACACCTTGCGCGTCTGGGTTCAAAGATAGAGAAAGTTCTGGAACAGTGTTTCGCGCACGGAAATCTTTTTACTTCCAGATTAATCCGACCGGAAATGTAAATAAACCATCAAAAAGTGATTATGATTGGGAGAGAAAGATCAGCTGACTTAATTTGTTATGTTGAGCCAAGGTACTATGAATACAATCTCAGAACCAAATACGGAGCGCTTTTTCAGATTATAGAGCTGACGGAGATGACGAGATGAAGATGATCTGAGATGATCTGTAGAATCTGTATCTGAAATGTCAGTCAGTTTATGCAAAATGTAGAAGTACGGATAAATATGTAGTGAGTTTAAGAATGTAGTAAGATTATGGTAGCAGAATAAAAAGAAAAAAGGCATCGAGCTGGGTATGGCGAGATTTACGGAATTTGTGCAATGACAATTGAATAAAGTAGTACTGTGAAATCGTGTGGAATGCAGAGGAGAGACGAAACTTCGTTTAAATTAGTTATTGATGCGAGTGAACTCTATTAATTTTTCATCGATTATTTTGAGCATTTGTCCCATAAAGCCAATTCTGAGTATGCCAATAAAGCTGGATTAAATTTCAACCGACTGCATTATTTGTATTCCTTGCCTGTTTTATTCTCAAAGAACCAATCGGCCTAAAACGCCTGTGCTGTTTGAACTTGAACCCCCAAGTAATTTCGATAAACGACCACTGCTTTTCGTAAAATCGTCACACATATATAAAATTATTTTATATATCATCATCATAATCATCAACCGTTTTCAATCCACTGCTGGATGTAGGTCTCCCCCAGATTTCTCCAATGTTTCCTGTCTAGTGTTTTAGTCATCCAATTTACACCGGCTACTTTTCTGATTTCATCACTCCATCTGACTTGAGGTCGTCTTCTTGGCCGTTTTACATCTCTGGGATACCACTATAAGGAGTTTGTGCTCCATCTGTTGCCTTGTCTTTTTCCAATGTGCCCATCCCATTTCCATTTTAGCCGTTTAGTTCTTTCAATGATGTCAAAAACTTTCGTCTGACTTCTTATTCAGATTTAATTTTCTGTCTCTTCTAGTTATACCTATCATCATCTTTTTATACTTCTCTGTGTTGTTTGTAACCTTTGTACCATCCGTTTTGTTAACGTCCATATTTCTGCTCCATAAGTTAGCACAGGCAAAACGCATTGGTTAAATACCTTTCTTTTCAAACAAACAGGCACGTTACTCTTCAGAATAATATTGTTCTTCCCAAAAGCACTCCATCCATTTCTTATTCTTCTATTGATTTCATTCATGATACTATTATCCGATGATATTTCCTGCCCAAGGTACACATAGCTTTGCACTTTTTTAATTTCAGTGTTGTTGTAGACGATTTTTTTTTTCGATGCAAATGAATTGAACATCACCTTAGTCTTTTCTAAGTTTATTTTTAATCCCACATTAATGCTAGCTTCTGCCAAATCCTTTAGCATATTTTCCAATTCTTCAGGATTGTTACTGAAAATTAAAATGTCGTCAGCGAATCGGAGATGACTTCCAACGCGAAAGTACCTTTCTGTTTGTAGAAGCGCTAGGCAAAGTTACACAAATGCGCGTGATAGCATGTCTGCTATAATGATTTAAAAAAAGCATAATAAAAAATATTATGTTTAAAATAGTTTGTACTTAGTGAAAAAGCAACTCTTATTATACGTATCTAACAGAATTATCAACTGTTATTTTAACAAAATATTCGCACAAAACCCTGCAAAGACTTACTAATGGAAACGAACTTTCGTCGTTTGCTTCATTCACATTTTTTTTTCGAAATTGTTGCATTCAGTATTGATGTCACTTATGCCCCAACTCTGCTACTAATACCGGTTGAAGGTATAAATAACGATATAAAGAATTGAAAACTACGATTCATTTTGTTTCTGGCGTTCAAAATTAACGTTTAAGTTACCGCAAAATAAATGTTACTATCGACATTTTGAAACCAGACAATGGCTTCTTTTCATGGTTACCTTGCTTTTACATTTTCAATGATTATACGAAATAAGCAACTCTGACGCATTAAAAAAAAATAAATAAATACATATGTTTTGAACGTAGTTACCGTAAATGTTTCCGAAAACTATTTTTTTTTATATTTTAAATTTTCGGTTTTGTCAAGATGTAATTTTAAGTAAATTCAAAAATTTTCCGGGTTACAAAATGTAGGTGATAACCATTTTTTTAATTGGTAACTATAATAGATTTTTTGCACTTAATCTATTTTTTTAAATGGCTACTAACAATACCAAAAGTCATATTTACATGAAAAATAGCAATTATGGGTTTAAATAAAGCTTTTAAATTTATTAAAAGCCACAGTTTTGTATTGGCCTCGATCCAAGAGTTAACAGTTGAAGAAATCACCAAAGATCAATCAGCATTTTTCGTTCTGATCATTTCAGTGGTTTAAGAGAATACTTCGATTACATGTCTTAAATTTGTGCCTTAGTTATATTTTATTATTTTATTTATTGCTTGATGAATGTTTTAATTTTCTTATGGAATAACAAACTGAAAACAAATACTGAGCTATTTACATTCATTTAAGTGCAAATGAAAATTTATTTTTCTTATCGTCTGCAGGAGATAGAGATAGATTTAAGAAATCCCCGCCGGCCCGGCCTACAGGCGGAGGTAGATTTCGAAGTTAAGTATATTAATTGCTCCAACAAAAACTAAATCATGATTAGATATAAATCCAATTTAACAGTTTTATCTGGCTGCTTTTGACGAGTTTTTATTTCATTTTTATATAATAGCTGGTTTTATCAGAATCATGTTAAGGCGGTATTAAAAAAAAAAAAAAAAAAAAAAAAAAAAAAACTTTTCCAAGCTCAACAACTCGAAATTTTCTGGCACATTTTCAGATTCATTTTTAATAGAAAAAATACGAAACTTGCTTAAGTGATTTTTGAAAAGATTTATAAGCGGCATGGGTTCTTGTTTTTTTTTTCAATTAATTGAAACTTGATTAATAAACAATTATTTTCTCAGTAGGGCAATATTTTTCTTTCTAACACAATTGCTTCGGAAATTTCTGTTCAAAATGCCCACTTTGACATCATTTTTTGAAATATATTCTGCTTCTATAAAAGAAGTCGATCATTATGGTACATTATATAGTTTCTGAAGAAGAGAATCTATCAATTGGATGCGTTTGAGAGCAAAAATGAATTTAAAAATGAGTCAGAAAATAAGCAGTTTGGATTTGAATACACACATAATAAGATGAATTTTTTCTTCAACCGCTATGTATTTTTAATTTATTTTTGCTGTAAGAATTGAACCTATCAAAAACTTATCTATATAAATGATGAAGACAATATTAAGAAGATATATGTTAAATTCATGGGGATTTTATATGTTGTTAATTGACGGAGTTATGGAAATTTTTCTTCTTCACCCCCCCTTTTTTTGTTTTCGTTTTTGATTTTTTTTTGCGGAATGAATTTGTCCTATCAAAAACTTGTGAATATAAAAGTTGTAGTTAATATTCAGGAGATTTATAATAAAATTAATTGAATTTGATATCTTGAGAATTGACGAAGCTATGAATTTTTTCTCCCAAAAACCCTGTTTTTGCGCCCCTTGAGCCCATTTTTAACTTTATCAAAAATCTGTGATGCATAAATTTTTGGCCCTATTTTTAGGAGTAACAAAAACTTTAAACTGATTTGGTATGTACAAAATTTAAGAAGTTATGGGTTTTTTTCTATTTTCACAAAACCCCTTCCTATTTCCAGCCCCTTGGCCCGATTTTGCCCATTAACGAACTTGAACGAGATTTTATGCCCCTAGATTTTATGTATCAGTTTGGAAGAGATTTGCGCAGAATTGTGGAAATTATCGTGTCCAGAAGAAAGTGATATCTATAGATAGATGCATACATAGATAGATAGATAGATAGATATCTAAAGTTTTTTACTGAGGGTGGTTTTGGGTTCTAGGGGTCATGATCGGTGTAGATCTGCAAAAATTTTTCAGAAATTCCAACATAGGAACGACGCGAATAGGTAGTATTTCATACGAAATCTACCTAAAAAATCATGCTGGAAAATTATTTTCAAAACAATAAAACTTAAGAAAATGGCGTTACAATTTTCAAACAAATTGCAATACAGCCTTCAAACATACTGTATCTGTATGTACAGTTTTTCTCTGTTCGATTCCGTAAAAATTGAAAATACGCGATGTTTAGAAATTAAAGAAAATGCAGTATAAGCGAAATTTAATCGCCTGCTATTGCCAACATCAAAATACGGACAAGTTTACGGACGGACACGTTTTTCCTTTATAATATAGATGTATATGAAGAGTTGATTTCATATTTCATTAATACTTACTAAATTTATTGTTGTAATGTTAGTTTGAAAACATATCGGTAATATTATTTTCTAATTATTTATTTTAGATTTTTCTTCTACCTAAATAAGTTAGCATGCCTTTTTTTTTACATAAAATAGATAATTAAAGAACTTTGAAATTGAATTTTCTCTTTTAAGAGCTATATTTCTCTCAAAAGAGTTTTCTATGACCAAATATATCGTTCTAAAAGAGCCTTTATTTAATAATTACTAAATTCATCTATCATTTGTGTATGTAAAAAGCAGTACTTTCGCATGCTTACATTTCACCGTGTTATGCTTGTAAAATATGAAAGTTTTTACGATTATAGTTAGCATTATGATGGTCAAACACTGTAAAATAATTCATTTAATTGAACTATGCATTATTAAGGATAGTAATTGATAAAGTCTTTACTTTAATAGTTTTATGTAAAAACAAACCTAAGCAAAAAAACTGCCTTTTTTAAAAAGTTTCACGCGAAGGCACTGGCGATAAAGAGAAGTTTCTTAAAAATTAAAGTTTGAAAAAAAAAATTGAAAATGCTTTTCTTCTGTGTGTATCAAAATTTTACCTTCAAAAAATATCTGTGAAGTAAATAAATGGAAAGGTCTTGTTCAAAACTTTGACCCTCTTCGCTATCCAGTGCACATGGCAGTTGAAGATGTACTGACTTATTGAGTTAGAAGGTCGATAAGAAATCGAAATAAAATATTTCTTTTTTGGCGATGGCATCATCACACAATATGACTCAATATTGTTTATACGTCTTTTGTTTTCTTTAGCAATTCGTTGCTGCCGCTATCAATACTTCTAAGCGAAAAGCATAATTTTTTATAAAAAAGATAAATTATGTACTATATCTATATTTTTTATTAGATTAATAATAGAAAATACAAAGAAAAAAATCCATAATGTATTTTTTTGAAACCTTACAAGATAACACTTAACTCTGTCTGTGATAACACTTATCTTATACAGATCCAGTAATAGACTTTTGTTGCCATGCTCAGACGTATCCTTTCATTTTACAAAAATATTTAATTTATCAAATATTTAAAAAAAATATTCATGAATTACGATGTGTTTTCGAAAGTTATGGCATAAAAAAAAATAATAAAAAATAAAATCATTGGAATAACTGGGAGAATTCACACAAAGTTTTTTTTCCTTTAGCATTCATATTGACATGTATATTTTTATAATTTTTTGTAGAAGATATTATGAAAGGTGATTTAAATTTAATAAATTATATTTTTCGTATGTATAAGTTACCGTATTGCCCATTATAATTATTCAACGTTTTTATTTATCATTATTACATATTTTTGGCTGTCAGCATTTACAATGTAATGAATTATTCGTGAACTATGTGTAATAATATGTATTAGCCATAGTGTTTATTACACAATCTATTTTCATTCCTCAGTAATTGTTCTTTTCTTCTTATTTTTCCGTAACTTAAAATGCAACAATGCAGTTGTTCTTAATTGAGCAATTTGATGGGTTACTTTATAGGTCACGAAATTAATGAAATGTAATTTTATTCATCACAAAAGTGATGAATTGTATATTATTCCAAGACAATGTTCTCTCTCGGTTTTTGCTTTACATTTAATCAAGCAAAATTATACTTTAAATTAAATTAATTTCACTGTTTTTATTTCACTCTAAAGCCATTTTTAAATTCTTCCCTCCTAGTTGAAAATTGTTTATGAATTCGGTTTGCCTATCTGTTTGGTCGCCTGTCCGTACTCTTACACTCGTAAATAATCTCGGAATGCCAAGTATTTTTATATTCAATTAAAGCTTACTACAGAATGTTCGATATTGAAAATGGTTTCTGTTAATGCTGGAAAGTGCTTCATAATCCATGCTTGTTGCATGATTTTTTGCTGGTATTTAATAATTATTTATATCCTACGCAATTTGCGATGTAATAAATTTATATCAATGCAGCACCCATATCTGAGCACATATAACCACAGATTGTTAATCTAAGCTACATTGTAAGTCTTCAAGTGAGATGGAGTGTCTGCAGACGACAATAATCTAATTAACATAACAGATGACTGCATGAAAACGTCAAAAGATTGTCAATCAATTTCTCTTTTTATGACAGGAATACGTCAGATGAAATGATCTACGTCAGCGAATGCCAAGCTTACTTGATGGAAAAACAAAACATTTATAAAATTACTTCTTACAGACGTCATTTCTTCCTTTTTTAGAATAACTTATTAAGAAATGTATGGTTTTAGAAGAGATTTATTTACTTTATTTTTTATTTTTCTTTCAACTTCTTTCGCGATGACACTATCCACGAGAGCGGATAATTTTTACTAGAGAACGAGAAGACGAAATATTGAACCGAGAGAGGGTAAAATAGTTAAGGTCAAATTTACTTATAATTGTCTAAAAATATAAGTGAATTTGCCATTTTATTTTATTCAATAGACAATACTTATGAACATTCGGAGTTCTCACAAATAAGTAATAATCTGTTAAAAATTTAATCATATATATTTTTTAATAACAATGATAAAAAAAAAATCAACATGCCATCCAAGATGGCGATCGGAAGAACATCGGGTTTGAAAAACATGACCAATTTGCCTTGGTTCCAGTTTATTCAAAACATGGTATGATAACATAAATGTATTTATTTTAATTAGTTGACATTGTTTTTTATGGGATAAACCTAAAAAACATTGAAAAAAGTTTAAGGAAAATGACCAAATGGCGAAAATTCATTTTTTGAGAACATTATTCTTGTTTTGACCTGTTGTAAATCGCAGATTGTAAAAATCTTGTTTAGACGATATCGCTTTTTAAAATTTTCGTAAAATCTTTGATCCATAAAATTTTTACCATTCGTACGTTTTGCACAAGAATTATTATTATTTTATTTATTTATTTATTTATTTATTTTTTGTTCCGGTTGTGCTGAGCTAGAATTCGAGGACACATTTTCAAAATTTCAAAGGAGCAGAGGATTAAACAAAAATAATTTTATAAAAAATGTTATCTTGCACTTAGTCCGCTAATTCTGGGCCATGCAAAATCCCTTCTCTGCCTCACAATATTGCATATTAGCTACTTGATGTTCGCGTCTACTGATAACAACACTTTTCACAGCGCTGGACATATTGTATTTGGCATTTTTGGTATGACATTTACCTGCATTGACGGCGTAACTCCTGGCTACCAGATAAGCAGAAATTCCCATATTGTTCATTGTAAATATAATCTTCCTTCATTATATAAATTTGAGGTTATATAGCTAGCGATCTGCACAGTTTCATAAAGTTCTGTTCTTTTTCCTATGAGAATGGCGATACGTTTGACAGGCTTATAAAACATTTATAATGAATGCATTCAAAAAACCTTTTAGTAGGACATTCTATGGACTTATACCTTTCAAAAAATGAAAAAAAAATCAATTAATTCAAAAAATTATAATTAAATGTGGATATAAAAATAAAGTGTGTACAGTTATATTTGTCAAACAAGGAAAAATCCTTTTGGGATTTCTGTTCAAAGTAGAACCTCATCGGAATTCCAATTTGAAATCTCTTAAGTAGTAGTCAGCGTTTTGATCGTTAGATAAGCAGATGGATGTCATCGCACGTTAAACCAGCATATTGGGAGTTCATAGAATAAGTTCTTTGTATCGGCAATTATATATTATTATAGAATGAAAAAAAAAGTTGAGTCATTTTTGAACTTTCATCATAATCATCAGTTTGAAAGATCAAACGAATCACGTTTTGATGCTACCGAGTTTTCTGCACCATTAATTGAATGGGATCGATCCATTTCAAGTGGTCCAGAAAATCAGATATTCGTTGTTTGACCATTTTTAAAAAATCTGATTTTTTTTTTTTTTTTTTTTTTTTTTTTTTTTTTTTTTTTGTACAACAGCCCTAACATGATGGAAGTTCAAAAGTACTATTATTTTAATTTTATTAATTTTTGTTTGTACATGGCGGCTATCTTTGTTTCATCGTCTGCAGTAATTTTCTCACAAGAAGGCTTTACGGAATTGTAAATAATTCATCGTTTATTTCTCCAATTCAAGTGTGGATTAAAGCAATTTGTACAGAATACATTGGGCTAAAAATTTGGTAATAGAGTAGTTTCCGAAAATAAATCCTTATCGGTGAAATTTAAGTATAAAGTTTCAGTTTTTTTTGAAAATTTGTCCGTTTACGAAAGGAAATTTTTCTAGCAAGGAAAACTGTGAACATGACATAATTTTTTTTTTTACAAATAAGCCGAAAGTACTTGTACTCACACGCCAAGTTCCAAATCTGGAACTTGCTTTCTCTTCGCTAAAAAATCCCAAATTCTTCAAAAATGTCAAAAATCGCACTTTTGAGGCTTTGATATCTTTGGTGGGGCACGAGATAAAAATTTGAAGTTCTGGTTTCTGACAGTATTGTATGGTAGTGTTATGCACAAAAAAAATCAGGATGGAGATTTGACTACAAACTGAGATATGCAAGGGAAACATTTTAAAACAATACTGCCAAACTATTGTTTTGTTGTAGTCACAGTTAAGTATTTATCTAAGAGTGTCTCTTAAATTGGTTTTGTTGATTATCTTTAGATAATAGTAACAGAAAATAAAACCCTTTGCAAAGCTTAGCAATTAAAAAATTAATTATGCCTGAGGTCATACATTTTGTATGGTTTCAGTATTTTGTGTAAGTAATTTTAATAATTAAAAGAAACCTCAGCACTTTTACATAAAGAAAAAAAATATTTTTATACAACACCTGAGACAAAAACAGAATAGGGAAAGATAAAAGCTGTTAATGTTGTCATACTTGTTGAGACATAATCAAACGTGTCAAAACACATTCTTACTTGTTGGTTTAAAAATTTTGATATTTCTCAAAATTTAATTTGTAGGAACCAAGTCTTGTCATCTCTTGATAACTTGATTGAAAATTTTGGCCCGAATTCGAATATGCCAATGATTCACCTTGAAAATTGTATAATTTTTCTACAAGAGTTTGTTTTATATTTAGATATTTATACTTTGATTTGTGTACCTTTTGTTTTTTTTAGTCTTAAAAAGAGAATAAAAAAATAATTTTTGCTACTTCGTCAGTTCCCTTATGTTTACTATATCATTACAATTTTTTCTTGCACTTATTATCACGCCTTAGCCAGACACAAGAAGTATTTATGCTTATAATAATTCATGCTTATAAGAAGTCATAAATAATTCATTTTTTATTCATGGCAAAAAAAAATTGCAACTCATACAAAAAAGAAAAGAGAAAGAATATTTTTTGCTGTTTTGTATGAATACGAAATTGCATTAACAAAATCCTAAAAAAGTAGGAAGATTCCACATTGAAAACAAATATAAATTTATATTAGAAAATCAAAATCTCTTTAAAAAAAGAACTGTTCATAAATATCAAAAGGAAATAATTATTATAATTAAGAAAAACATTTGAAGGAATGATAAATATGGATCTAAATGCCTAACGATGCAAAATTTTACTTTTCACATATATTTCTTCAAAGCAATTTCCCTTTCATGTTTATTCACAAAACTTATAGCCATTGCATACGCATCTAAATCGTCGCAGTAGAAAAAATATTAATATTTTCATAAATAGATCAGAAGAAGCTAATAGAGGAATTTATAAACAAAAAATCACTTATTTTAAAGCAATTTAAATAATTTGTTGTCATTTCATATTAAGTAAAATAGGGGTAAAATATAAAAGTATTAAGATGCAATATACTTATACGGATAAAATCTTTATCCTATTCGTTTGGCTTTCCGGAATATTATGTGATTTTCTATAACTGTAAGTGCATTCTAAAAAACAAAACTCGTTAAAGATACATTGGGTCAATCCATATCAAGTGGTCCAGCACTGGTTGCTCGACCATTTTTAAAAAAATCTGAAATTTTTAGTACAACAACCCTAACATGATGGAAGTTCAAAATGACTATTATTTTAATTTTATAAATTTTTGTTTGTGCATGGCGACCATCTTTGTTTCGTCGTCTGCAGCAATTTTCTCACAAGAAGTGTTTAAGAAATTGTAAATAACTCATCGTTTATTTCTCCAATTCAAATGCGGATTAAAGCAATTTGTACAGAATACATTGGGCTAAAAATTTGGTAATAGAGTAGTTTCCGAAGCTAACTGCTTATTGGTGAAATTTAAGCATAAAGTTTCAGTTTTTTCCAAAATTTGCCCGTTTACAAGAGGAAATTTTTCTAGCAAGGAAAACTGTGAACATGACATAATTTTTTTACAAATAGGCCGTAAGTGCTTGTACTCACTTGCCAAGTTCCAGATCTGGGATTTGCTTTCTCTTCGCTAAAAAAATACCAAATTTTTCAAAAATTTCAAAAATCGCACTTTTGAGGCTTTGATATCTCTGGTGGAGCACGAAATAAAAATCTGAAGTTCTGGTTTCTGAGAGTATTGTATGGTAATGTTATGCACAAAAAAAATCAGGATGGAGATTTGACTACAAACTGAGATATGCAAGGGAAACATTTTAAAACAATACTGCCAAACTATTGTTTTGTTGTAGTCACAGTTAAGTATTTATCTAAGAGTGTCTCTTAAATTGGTTTTGTTGATTATCTTTAGATAATAGTAACAGAAAATAAAACCCTTTGCAAAGCTTAGCAATTAAAAAATTAATTATGCCTGAGGTCATACATTTTGTATGGTTTCAGTATTTTGTGTAAGTAATTTTAATAATTAAAAGAAACCTCAGCACTTTTACATAAAGAAAAAAAAATATTTTTATACAACACCTGAGACAAAAACAGAATAGGGAAAGATAAAAGCTGTTAATGTTGTCATACTTGTTGAGACATAATCAAACGTGTCAAAACACATTCTTACTTGTTGGTTTAAAAATTTTGATATTTCTCAAAATTTAATTTGTAGGAACCAAGTCTTGTCATCTCTTGATAACTTGATTGAAAATTTTGGCCCTGCTGGCTCACATAAATAAACATTGAAATCACTATAAGCAAGTCTCACTTCATTAATAATTCATAGCTTACTTCTTATGCAAAAATGTCATTTTTCTGCAGTATAAATTTTGAAAGCGCTTTAGATATCTCTACTTTCTGAAAATTACTTGACGCTGATGCATGGTAACATCGTATAATGTTTCATTTATAGGAACATGCTTATGGTAGAAACAAGTTTCAGGGACTGGCAAGCAGCATTAAAATTGTGGTTTTGAAACCAACAAGTAGGAATGTGTTTTGACACGTTTGATCATGTCTCAACAAGTATGCCAACATTAACCGCTTTTCTCTTTCCCTGTTTTGTTTTTGTTTCAGTTCTTGTATATATATATATATATATTTTTTTTTTTTTTTACTTTATGTAAAAATGCCGAGGTTTCTTTTAGTTACTGAAATTTGAAATTACAACAAAAATTATTGAAACCATACAAAATGTAGGCCTTAGGCATAATTTTTTTAAATTAATTTCTAAGCTTTGCAAAAGGCTTTTTTTTCTGTTACTATTATTTAAAGATAATCAAAAAAATAAATTTAAATGACACTCTGAGATAAATACATACCTGTGACTGCAACAAAACAATAGTTTGGCAGTATTGTTTTGACATGTTTCCCTTGCATATCTCAGTTTGTAGTCAAATCTCCATCCTGAAATTTCTTGTGCATAACATTACCATACAATACTCTCAGAAACCAGAACTTCAGATTTTTATTTCGTGCTCCACCAGAGATATCAAAGCCTCAAAAGTGCGATTTTTGAAATTTTTGGTATTTTTTTAGCGAAGAGAAAGCAAATCCCAGATCTGGAACTTGGCAAGTGAGTACAAGCACTTACGGCCTATTTGTAAAAAAATTATGCATGTTCACAGTTTTCCTTGCTAGAAAAATTTCCTCTTGTAAACGGGCAAATTTTGGAAAAAACTGAAACTTTATGCTTAAATTTCACCAATAAGCAGTTAGCTTCGGAAACTACTCTATTACCAAATTTTTAGCCCAATGTATTCTGTACAAATTGCTTTAATCCGCATTTGAATTGGAGAAATAAACGATGAGTTATTTACAATTTCTTAAACACTTCTTGTGAGAAAATTGCTGCAGACGACGAAACAAAGATGGTCGCCATGCACAAACAAAAATTTATAAAATTAAAATAATAGTCATTTTGAACTTCCATCATGTTAGGGTTGTTGTACTAAAAATTTCAGATTTTTTTAAAAATGATCGAGCAACCAGTGCTGGACCACTTGATATGGATTGACCCAATGTATCTTTAACGAGTTTTGTTTTTTAGAATGCACTTACAGTTATAGAAAATCACATAATATTCCGGAAAGCCAAACGAATAGGATAAAGATTTTATCCGTATAAGTATATTGCATCTTAATACTTTTATATTTTACACCTATTTTACTTAATATGAAATGACAACAAATTATTTAAATTGCTTTAAAATAAGTGATTTTTTGTTTATAAATTCCTCTATTAGCTTCTTCTGATCTATTTATGAAAATATTAATATTTTTTCTATTGCGACGATTTAGATGCGTATGCAATGGCTATAAGTTTTGTGAATAAACATGAAAGGGAAATTGCTTTGAAGAAATATATGTGAAAAATAAAATTTTGCATCGTTAGGCATTTAAATCCATATTTATCATTCCTTCAAATGTTTTTCTTAATTATAATAATTATTTCCTTTTGATATTTATGAACAGTTCTTTTTTTAAAGAGATTTTGGTTTTCTGATATAAATTTATATTTGTTTTCAATGTGGAATCTTCCTACTTTTTTAGGATTTTGTTAATGCAATTTCGTATTCATACAAAACAGCAAAAAATATTCTTTCTCTTTTCTTTTTTGTATGAGTTGCAATTTTTTTTTGCCATGAATAAAAAATGAATTATTTATGACTTCTTATAAGCATGAGTTATTATAAGCATAAATACTTCTTGGGTCTGGCTAAGGAGTAATAATAAGTGCAAGAAAAAATTGTAATGATATAGTAAACATAAGGGAACTGACGAAGTAGCAAAAATTATTTTTTTATTCTCTTTTTAAGACTAAAAAAAACAAAAGGTACACAAATCAAAGTATAAATATCTAAATATAAAACAAACTCTTGTAGAAAAATTATACAATTTTCAAGGTGAATCATTGGCATATTCGAAACCATAGCTATCGGAGAATATATAGCTATCGGCGCTTTCAGGAGCAAAGTAATTCTTTTCTTAAAAGTCTAAATGATTGAGTGACACCAGTATTTTCAAATAAATTTATTCTAATTAAGTTAAATCTTTACTTCAAGTACTTAATAAAAGGAAAAGTTTCATTCCGAAATTCTAGTTCCAATGTGGCATTTAGGGATTAAAATTAAGTGGTCCAAAAATAAACCACGCCCTTCAAGAGGTTAATAGGTTAATTTTTTTGACACAATAAACTAAAAATAGGCACCATAAACCACTTTTTTCGTACTAAAATCTTCGCCTTATGTAATCGATATATGTTTACCATTAAATAAAGTGAATATTTTAACAACATGTATGATAATTTTTTATAAACAGATTAAGTTAAATAATGCTATAAAAAGTGATAAAATATCTTTATTACGATTGACGATCGTTTCATCGCAGTAACGGCGACATTTTCGAAATCATTCATGATAGAAAATATTTTCACATAATTTAAAAACAATGATATAGTAAACAACGTTCCGAGACATGGCTCATAATGAAAAAAATTGCAAACATAAAATAAAATTAAAATTAAATTAGCTATTTGCGAGTGTGGACTAATTTTCACATAATTTAAAAAAAAAAAAAACAATAACATGGTAAACAATGTCACGAGACATCATGTATAATGGAAAACATTGTAAAACATAAAATGAAAATAAAATTAACTTGGCGATTTGCGAGCGTGGATTATATTTCACTATTGTTGCTAAAATTACATAGCATCTCTTTCAAAATTTTAGGTAATCAAGAGACACTGAATCATTGTAAATATTCTCGTTGCGTAAAAATATCTCTATTGATTCCCGGATTATGGATGGTAAATAAAATATTGCTGAATAAATTAACTTGCTATTTTAAAAATCGATCTGTAAAGGTTCTTCGATGCATAATCTGGCCAAAGCTGTGGTTCTTCTGTTGTATTTGATGCCTGCTATATGTTCTTTGATTCTAGTTTTAAGTTTTCTACATGTCATACCTATATAAAACTGCTTTATTCCATCTTCTTTTGTAAAAGGTATTTCGTATATTCAATAAATTCAATATTTCCCTAGTCGCAAAACCTTCCATGAAATTAAAAAATATAGTATGCAACATAATAGATCCAATTGTGTCAAACCAGTTATCAGGAGTATACGAAATATCTTTCACCAAAGAAGATGGAACAAAGAAGTTTTATATAGGTATGACAAGCAGAAAACTTAAAACTAGAACCAAAGAACATATCGCAGACATCAAATATAACACGAGAACCACAGCTTTGACCAGATTATGCAGAGAAGAACCTTTAGAGATCGATTTAAAAAAAAAGCAAGTTAATTTATCCACCAAGATTTTATTTTCCATCCATAATCGGGGAATCAATAGAGATATTTTTATGCAACGAGAAAATTTGCATAGATTCAGTGTCACTTGATACCTAAAATTTGGATAGAGATACTATGTAATTTTAGTAACAGTAGTAAAAATTAATCCACGCTCGCAAATAGCCAAGTTAATTTTATTTTAATTTTATGTTTTACAATGTTTTTCATTATGCATGATGTATTGTGACATTGTTTACCATGTTATTTTTTTAAAATACGTGAAAATTAATCCACGATCGCAAATAGCTAATTTACTTTTTATTTTATTTTATGTTTGCAATGTTTTTCATTATGCATCATGCCTCATGAACATTGTTTACTATGTTATTGTTTTTAAATTATGTGAAAATATTTTCTATCGTGAACGATTTTGAAAACGTCGCCGTTTGTGCAATGAAACAATCGTCAATCTTAATAAAGAAATTTTATCACTTTTTATAGCATTATATAACTTAATGTGGATATTGCAGTTTAAAATTAGTGGTGTCGGAACGCTTTTAGCAACGAAAGAAGCAAACTCTTCCTGCTCGCACGGTGTACGGGCAAACCTGTTAAGGGATTAACTATCTAATCAAATTTGACGTATTGACTATCAGATGTCTCAGTGCTCAACTCGGCAAATAACAAATCTGTACATTTAACCTGGACTTTAATTAATTTTGGTTTTCTTGTTGAATAATTCACTTAAAAATCGAAAATCAAGATGTATGTATATTTCTTTATTTTAAATAAGTGGTGTTAACAACGCGTGGCATTGCTGAAAATTTGCTTTAAATTATGTATATCTTTCAATATATTAAAACATTGATTAGCATTGGAATTTGTTTGGAATCATAAACAGATAGTTTAAAAAATAGTCATAAAAGATAAATGTGTTTTAGTATTTAATGGAACATGATCAATGAGTTACACCATTAATGCGCAAGTCTACAAATGTAGTCAAATACTCCTGTAAAGAGAGCCCCGATTTAAGAAATGTTTGCCACGCCCTGATCTGGCACCTAATACTTGAGACCAGCTAAGTTCAATTTTATGTCTTCATTGGGTTATGATATAATGTTTATTAACCATTTGGAAAAATGGTTATTGCCCTCGGTCAGGGTAGAAAATCAAAAACATATCTGAAGCATTTTATTAGTTGAATCCCGCATTTTATTCGTTTTCTGATTGGTTTATACAGTAATCCGTATTTCCCCTTTACTTTCAATAGAGATGGATACTTCTGTTGCCACTATGACAAAAAAGTAATAAAAACTACAAAAAAAATTATAACTCAGAAACAAATTGAAATACACCTTTCAAACAAATTCCATTTTTTTCTCTATACGACGGTGTAAAAAATAATATTGTGGGATGTTTAGAAGTTTAAAAATGAAATTTCATTTAAAATTCGTCCAGGAATATTAATTTTTAATCCATGGCGTACATAACGTATCACCAGCTCTGTAGAAGTTTAAAAATTTACAGTACCGAAAATTGTAAAGCTGAAATTTCTTTTAAAATTTGTTCATGATGGGTCCAGGAATGTTAATGTTTAATTCATGGCGTACGTAATGTATGATCAACTCCGTACGATTTTTTATGTCTTAAATTTTAGTCTTTGAAAAAATCATTTTCCAAATGGTCGTTGTAATTTGTTAAATTAATTTTTTTTATATAAATTGTATTAATTTACTAATAAATAAAGATCTTATAATATATAATGATTTATAAGGATTTATAAGGATTATAATATCCCGCTGAATTACGTACAGTTATTGAAATGTTGCAAATATTCCTCTTTAAGTGCGTATGCTAGTATTCAGCTGGATTCTATAATTCTTTCAAGATGAAGAGAAATTTGTGGTTACATTAAGTATTACAAATTTACTATAGGGAGATCCAGTTTTGCGCTGTTATAACTTGTTTGCTGATTTTATAAAAATAAATAAACAAATAATTACTTCCCTAAGAAAATCTATTTAGAAAAAAAATTGCTCATATTATCACAATGTGTTTTTGCTTCTTTAAAAATACTCTATTTCAAACGCCGATCGCGATAGATGGAACAAAGAACAAATACTGTTTTTAAATGGTATAGTTGCAATCGTCTATTTAGATTACGTTGACTGCATTCAGGATATTGCAAATTTTGCAATTTCGCATTATCATTGTCTTTTTTTAGTCTTTCTTCATTTTCAATAACCCAGATTTTCTCAAAAGTTTATGCTTCGCATATTCCTTAAGATATTGCATCCGCCTGGCGTACTTCTTATTTTGTTTACTTGTAGGTATCATGTTTAGAAAATTGTGCACAAAGAAAATAATGAAATGATAAAAATACACGTAACGTTTTATTTTACATTTACGTTCTTTACAGGTCGCAATTTTTTAAACGAGACTGATATATCTGCATATTTCATGTTTGTTGCTAATATGATGATGTAGATTAGAAATTGATCTGCAACATCTCGTAGGCTTTTATATTCCCTTTTTAAACCATCAATGAGATACGAAAAATCATTTAGCTGCTGTATTCATTTAACGCATGTTGTTGTCAAAAGAGATTCGTCGCGTACCACTTAGAACTTCTTCGAGTATCCACAAAGATTACGCGTACCGCACTTTAGAGACTCTTAAATAGACTATACATGAGAATGATGCCCAGATTTCGCGATGTCTATTTAATTGTGTAAATCGGATTACGAGCGTCCGAATATACACTCTAATCATAGAGATCACGTAGGGAGGTTTGCAGGCTGAAAAAAAAACATGAGGTAAATTTACACACACACACACGCATATATATATATATACACTGGTGGAAATTGATTTATGAAAACACTGTTTTTTAACAAAAACTTCTATAATATTCATCAAAAATGAAGGAAATTTCATGCATTATACATGCTAATTACAACAAATAATTTAGAAAAATAAAATTGCATACATAATAAAATAAAACATAAGATTACAAATGAGATTTTAGTAACATAAAAACATAGAAATTGATTTATGAAATATCACATTTAATTGTAATTAATATTTAGTAAAGCTGCCTTTATTCATTAGAGTTTCTTTTATTCTACATGGCATTGATAAAACAAGTTTCTGAATGTATTTCTGATCAATTAATTTCCAGTTTTGACAGATTGAAGCTGTCAATTCTACAAGTGATGTGTACTGCATCCCATTTGCATAAACCACTCGAACTAGTCCTCCCCAAATGTTTTTCATGGGGTTAGAGATCAGGACTAATAGGTGGATGATCTAAAACAACAATATTCTTTTCGTCAAACTAGTCTGTCTTTGAATTTGAATTGTCAATATTTGCATTGTCTTGCATGAAGAGGTAATCTAAACCATAACATTGTCATGCAAATGGAAGAAGTGAATTTTCTAAAACTAAAGTCTAATCAAAAGGCTTCTGGCGACTGTTTAAAAATGCAATTTCACTTTTGCCATCATAAGCGATCGCTTCCCAAATCATCAAACTTCTGCCACCAAAATTGCTGCTGAATGCAGGTTTTGGTTCCTTTCGAAGATCCCTCCAATACTACTTCAAACCATCCGGGCCATGCAAATTAAATAATTTTTCGTCGGAGAAAATGACTTTCTCTAATTGTCACCATTGCCATATGCTTCTCGGAAAACTGCAAACGCACCTGCTTGTGATGCAGAAGTAACTTGGACCGGGCTTCATTTTCGACCATCTCAAGCTCCGTGAAGAATGCAAAATTTGCCTAACTCTTCTAGAATTAACAGGAATGGATGGACCTATACAAATCTGCTTTGAACTGTGACCGGCTTTCCATGCAAGTTGAGGAATGCTTCTTTTCTCTCTGTTACTTAAATGTAGATTACTTTTTTGTTTAAATTTTTGCCATAATATTCTGAATCTTTTCTACAGTCATACATCACAAAACAGATCTTTTAATTAATTTACTGATTTCCGGAACAGACTTTCCACATTCTAGATATGCATCGATTTTAGATCTTTCTTCTTCAGACAACATCTTTTATATACCCTTCGTGAAAATCATGACTGTATTGCTTCCAATATACAACGCGTTTTATGTATACTCTGCATATAATCTTATCTTGTTTTATGCAAATTTTTGTCACATTACTTCGGAATAGCCAATGAAATGTGATATTTGATAAATCAATTTCCATGTTTGGACATTACGAAAATCTAATTATTGACTTTTTTTTATGTTTAATATTATGTATGAAATTTTATTTTTGTAACTCATTTTTTATACATACTATGTCTCTCCTATGAGATTTCATTTATTTTTAATGAATATTATACTAGTTTTTGTTAAAAAACCGTGGTTTCATAAATCAATTTCCACCAGTGTATATATATATATATATATATATATATATATATATATATATATATATATAATAAATTTGAAATCACAAATATATGAATAAATTGGTAAAGTTCTAAAGATGAATTAGAAATGAACACAGGAAACCAGTATGTAAAATAAGAAACTATGAATTACCCACAGAATCTTCAGAGGAGCTTGTGGGTTCATTCATAGAAGATGCGTTATTTCATCCAATTTTGTCGGCATTAATCCTAAAATGACAAAATTTAGCTCCTTATAACGCAAACATAACAGAAAATAGATATTAATAATCCAAGAGATCTAAAAAAATACACCTCACACAGGATATTAAAAATTAATAGAGCACAATACCTATATTACATACTAGGAAGCAAAACTGCAGCATGTCTGGATGGATAAACAGAGTTAGGACTATTTTAACATGTAGGGCTACAGTTGAGTATCTGACTGAAATCCATTACTTTGCTGCCATCTGGTTTGAGAAAGGAAAAAAATGTAAATTGGAACTGGATTATTAACAATAATGTTTAGTGCTGCTATATTTACCCAAAAAAGGAATGAAATTAATTGAAGAAATAAAGAAGATTAACATTTATGACATAACATGACTTAGATTAACATTTAGTTAAAGTAGAATGAAAAAAATAGGAATAAACTTGATAAGTACTAAGTAAATACAAAATAAAATAAAGAATAGGAATAAATTAAGAAAAAAGAAAAAAAAACAATTATATAAAAATAAATAAATAAAAGGGCAATTGATTAAATTAACTAATTTAAAGACAATATTATAACACAAAAAATGAGAATATAGATAACATTTAAAAAACAGTGAGGAAAATTTTGATATATATATATATATATACCGGGTGTCCTAAAAAGGACTGACAGATTTTAAAACCCAATAACTTGCAAACGGTGAGAGATATTTAAAAAATTCTTGCAGGAGGGTTGTGCATGAGGTCAAAAGTATTTTTACGGTGATTTTCGATTTTAGTTCGAATTACAAACAATAGATGGCGCTGCGATCAATAGTCGCTAAATTCAGGCTCGATTTTTGGTCCTTCGGGACCCACTCAATACATTTTAATGTCCTTTTTTCGCATGGAAGAAGACATCGGCCAAAAAATCGACCCTGTATTTAGTGCCTATTGCTTAAAGCGCCATCTATTGTTTGCAATTCGAACTAAAATCGAAATTCACTGTAAAAAAACTTTTGACCTTATGCATAACATTCCTGCAAAAATTTTTTAAATATCTCTCACCGTTGTCAAGTTATTGAATTTTAAAATCAGACAGTCCTTTTTAAGACACCAGGTATATTAAATATTAATGTAAAACTTCATTGATATTTTTAAATGCATTAAAATTAGTACAAATTGTTACAACAAGTGGAACGGCATTGTGGAACATTTTGAACATAAATGAGATCTGTGTGTTCTAATACGGGTATATTTAGCAGGGAAATGTGCCAATAATAAGTTATTTAGATAATTTATGTGAAATCAGAAAATAGGAAAACATATGTGCATATAGACAAACGGTATTTTTAGTACGCCTAAAAATATGTTATTTTAATCAGACTGTTATTTAAAATTTAATATGGTAATTTTCTATAATTTCTGGTGTATTTCATAAACAATATCATAATACAGTGTGATGCAAAATCAAATGGACAAAATGAATGAGATTGCTCATTTATTTTGCCTCCCACTGTACGTTTTGTACGGAATTATTCTAATGGTATCATATATAATGCACCTAATATTATTTTTTTAAATGTACATATATCGTATAAAGAAAAATCGTTCAGTAATTTTGAGAAACGTATTATTTCTTTTTTATTTTTATATAGGTATATTTAGTAGCAACAAACCAAAACGATGTAAAATCATGGAACAAAAATAAAATGACAAAAAATTATTCGACATTTTTGAAAAATATTTTATTATTTGTTATGGTTTTTATTTATATTTAATAGCAGCAAAACAAAATATCGTAATAGAAAATGTCCTTTGAAATTACTATAAAATCTTTCGGAAAGCGAAAATATGTCAGGTTTTGTTTGAGGCTTTTGGCATGTTTCATGACATACGTTTGAGTAATCGTCTGAAAAACAAGTGAAATGTTCTGAAATGAGGTACATACAAGAAAATATTTCGCTTTGTGTCGTTTCTATTGTAAAATATATTTTAGAATACCAATAAACTAAAAATAAGTAACTAATAGGAATATGTTTGTTTCAATATTTTCTTATTGTAGTTTTGTTATTACAGTGAATTTGTGATAATTCGAACAGAAAGCTTACATTTCAATTTATGTTAGAACTACAGTCCTTTAATTTTAACTTGTGTCTATTGCATTACATCTATTGATTCAAACTACTTTTTTCCCAAAAAATTTGGGAAAGAAAAAGGAAAATGCTGAGATAAAGAAATCTACTGAATTGACCAATCTTATGAATATAGAAGATTTTAAATGTTCAGTTTAATGGAAAAACTATAATTCTTGCAATGGTATGTGATCAAACCTCTGTTGAAAATTAAGATTTTTCTAAAAACCTAAATCAGAAACTTTCCTGAATATACCTTTAATGAAGTCGCATCTGCTGAATCTGCATTTTTTTTTCTTTTTACTTTTATAAAACTATGTACAGGATGTGTTAAAGACAGCAAAGAAAAGAACAACAACACTACCAGTTGAATATATATACAGTGAAGTATATAAGTTTAGATGATACCCATACTTTTATATTTTTTAATAAATTTTGTATTAGAATCAATTTTATTAAATGTATCATTACACATATATTATTAAAACTGCATGCTTAAATATGTCATGAAAATTGAAAGTTTTTGAAAACAGACATGTTGGCAAGTATTTAAAACCATAATGTTTTTCTGTTGAAGAATAAAATATTTCTTTCACAGACAGTTAAAATCATCCGAATTTCCAATTGTTTGATCTTTTTGCACGGTTTTCTGGGATTTCGAATTAACGGTCGTTACTGAGTTATAAATTATTTTGTCCGATAATTATACGCAATAGACCAATTCTGTTATGAAATCCATTTTGCTAACAAACTTTCAAAATCGATTATTCTTTAAAAAATATATTAAAAAGAAAGTTAATATTTATGAAAACCGCTGTATGCCTTGGTAGAGTAAATTCTAAAATCCTAATTTAATTAGTATTAGTAACACGTTTCAAAATAAAGATACATTTTGTGTTTTATAAACTTGTATAACTTTCAACTCATATTCATTAAAAAACATTGATCGTTCGTCGCAACCAAATAAAAAGATAGATGCGTTTATGATAAAATATAGACACTTAAGTAGATCTATATCTATATCTATCTATATATATTATATATATAAGTAGGTTTATGTGTATGACATGCTTTTTTTAATTTTTCTGAAATTAGAAACGATGGCCTTATCATGTTTGCACTAAACATTTGAAGTCCACTTTTTAAACTTGGATATTCAAAATATTACTATCTGTATTTTTCGGCTTCAATTTTTCATTGTTAAATTAAATTAAAGTGAATTTTTTTCGACTAATTTATAACAATTTACTTTTGTAATCGTTCGCAGTTAAAATGGCAAATATGCAAATTTTCTCAGAATTAATTAATATCATGTAAAAAAGATTCATATGTTCATAAACATAAATTTTCAATAGAATTTCATAAAATGATGTCGTAATACAAATATTTTATATACTATTATAGAATCAGCATTTTATTTAAATATTACTCTTATGGATGTGCCGAGAAACCGATCGATATATTTTTAAGAGTAGTATGTAGATCAGAGTTTTACAGCCCTGTTTAATATTATGGCGAATTTGAACCCATGGATAATCTTGCACAGCACATTAAATTAGTCCGATTATAATAATATAAAAGGAATCTTCTATGCCTTTATATATTTATTAACACAAACAAAATACTTCACCACAAAGGGAAAAAATAACATTATAAAATAAATATGAAATATTCTCGAAACCATATTTTTTTTATTTTTCATCTTATCGCGCATCATAAAATATATCATTTTATTGCAAAAAAGAATTAGGTATCTGAACTCTGTTTTTTTCTTTTTCAACATCAAATCTTTAGGATGCTTTTAAATTTTGAAAAGGATGTGAAAAATATCTATGTTTATTTTTTTTTGTGAAAATTTTCTTTTTCAGACGCATAATGTTAAGAACAAAACATAGTTTTTCTGATATTTTCAAATCGGCAATTGATTGAAAAACAATGTATGGTATTATCAATTATTTTAAATTAAAACTATCTAATATTTCACGTTTCAGCCATGTCTTTCCATTATATATTATTTAATACCCCTCTGCTAGCATAAATTCAGGCTTTTTTAAAGGCATCACAAATCTATGCCAAATAAAACATGAAAGTTATCCGAATATATTCCTCAAAATTTGTGTATACTAAATCTAAAATGTGCCAAATTTGTAGAATAAAAGTTTTTTTTTTCAGTTTTTATCTATAAATTAGCTCAAATATTTCTACTATTATTTTCTATCTTTACCTTTCGCTTATGCAGAGAAAAAATATACCTCTGTCAGCATTAACTTCATCTATAGGTGTACACTTCAAGATTTTCCAGCATATTTCTATTGCACTAGATTAATATTAACACAATTATTCTAATTGGTAAACAAATCATATTAGATGTAAATTTCCAATTGGGCGAAAAATGTCTGGACCAGGATTCGAACCCGGGACCTCCTGGCTGAAGCCGCCAGTGCTCCTCCATCTGAGCTATCCCAGACGATTCTGGTCGAACTTTTTCATCCAGCTAACCTTGATGATTACAGCATCTGGTCTGAAACCTGGTTCAGCTCAACAGAATAAATCTCAGGTAATGGAACTCCAGAAATCGCTGGATACGAAATTACACTAGATTAATATTAACACAATTATTCTATTTGGTAAACAAATCATATTAGATGTAAATTTCCAACTGGGCGAAAAATGTCCGGACCAGGATTCGAACGCGGGACTTCTTGGCTGAAGCCGCCAGTGCTCTGCCATCTGAGCTATCCCGGACGATTTTGGTCGAACTTTTTCACCCAGCTAACCTTGATGATCACAGCAAGGTTTGCTGGGATGCTGCAGACCAGATGCTGTAATCATCAAGGTTAGCTGGATGAAAAAGTTCGACCAGAATCGTCCGGGATAGCTCAGATGGCAGAGCACTGGCGGCTTCAGCCAGAAGGTCCCGGGTTCGAATCCTGGTCCGGACATTTTTCGCCCAGTTGGAAATTTACATCTAATATGATTTGTTTACCAATTAGAATAATTGTGTTAATATTGCTATAGTGTAATTTCGTATCCAGCGATTTCTGGAATTCCATTACCTGAGATTTATTCTGTTGAGCTGAACCAGGTTTCAGACCAGATGCTGTAATCGTCAAGGTTAGCTGGGTGAAAAAGTTTGACCGGAATCGTCCAAGATAGCTCAGATGGCAGAGCACTGGCGGCTTCAGCCAGGAGGTCCCGGGTTCGAATTCTGGGCCTGACATTTTTCGCCCAGTTGGAAATTTACATTTAATATATTCCTATTGTTCTAATATTCAAATAAACTTCCAAATCTCATCGCAAATTAAATCATTTAACTTTTTACATTTTTTTGGAAATACATAAAAATATATACTTTCTATAAATAATATACATTAAAAAAATTGTAATAGGTTAACAGAACTTGATTAAAGATTTCCATGACATACTACCTGTGATCCGGCAAAAAAATACGGTTTGAAAATTTCTAGCAGTGGCACCAAATTATATGGTTCCGTGGGGCGCGAGCACACCTAATAATCTGATCTCACCGCCCACCCACTTTCCATTTATTTATTTCGTTATTTATTTATTTATTTATTTATTTAATTGATGAAATAAAATTTGGCTTTAGGGACACTCTCAAAATTATTTTGTTTGAAAAATAGTAAGGACATAAATTAGATTTGCAGAAGCAATGAAAGCCCTTTCAGTGGATGTAAAAATAAATTTATCTCAAAAATAAATTTCCTGCATATTTTTCCGTCACTTTTTAAAGTCTTGATGAATCGATGAAGGTGACAAAAATAACATTTAACCTTTCTTGATATTTAGTTTTTGCATTTTTAATAAGGATTTTTTTTTTATGTTTATTTATAATAAATATGAATGTATTTTTTTTATAATAAATATTAAAAGAAAGAATTTGCAATGATATAGTTTAATAGATTATTTATCAAATTTTAATTAAATTATAATAATTTTACGTTTTACTTAGAAAAAATATGATTTAACTTCTAATTATCTCTTTAGTCAATCGCTCCTCGTCCGCCCATCTCTACGCCCCACCAGTGGCTGAGAGGTTCTGCTCTCGAAGCTGGTAGACGGGAGGTGCTGAGTTCGAACACAATCGCGCCCGTCGGCCTAATCGTTCGGAGTTTTCGTGGTTTTCTTCGAACCTTGAATTTCCAAGCGTTAATACGGGTTAGGTTCCCTTAGGAAGACCCCCCACGAAGGGCACTCTTACTGGGCCTATATCCTTCGAGCAGATAATTGGCCGTCATAAATACAACCAACCAACCAACCGCCCCTGTCTACGTACAAAAGCGCTGCGAAAAAAATTGTATATGTTACTTTAAAGTACTCATTAATTGCTATAAGTGATAAAAATAAATTTTAAAACGGCAAAATACCTTTATTTACATTTCGACATGTTTCATTCATCAGACGGTAACATTCTCAAGAAAATAAAATGATAAAAATATTTTCGCAAAAATTCAAATTGAAAAACTAGTAACAAAAACAAAAATCACGCGAACTCAAGCATGATGAAATTAACTGCAATATTAAAAATGGAAATTTGTGAACGTGAATTATTTTATATTACTCTTTCATTATCCTGCGTACCATTTCTTTCAGAATTTTAGGGAGCTCCATCGATGCGGATTCATCGCAAATATTTTCATTTCGTAAGATATTATAAACTATTGCGTAATATATTGCATAATATATCTGCAATGATTATGCTTGTGTTCGCATGATTTTTGTCTTGGTTTACTAATTTTTCAATTTGAATTTTTGCGAATTAATATTTGAATTTTATTTACTTGAGAATGTTACCGTCTGATGCAATGAAACATGTCGAAATGAAAATAAATAAAGGTGTCTTGCCGTTTTAAAATTTATGTTTATCACTTATAGCAATTAATGAGTAGTTTGATGTTTTGAAGTGATTTTTATACACTATATGGCCAAAGGTGACCGGTCACTTGCGATTTTAGACGTTTTGTTAAATATCTTGAAAAATACATGAGGAATTAACCTTAAACTGCAGGTATGTAAACAGTATAATATAAGTCACATATTTCCGCGAAGATTTTTTTTCCCGAAACCCCATAGCGGACCGTCAACAAATTGAAAAAGAAGGAATATCTTTTGGATAACTCTGTAAAAAATAATGTAGCAAAAGCGTTCAAACTCGAGATTATTAATAAGTGGTTTATTGTAATATACTGTGTTCATTTTTATGAGGATAGCATGTACACTCGTAAAGAAATTGAGGTTTTTATAAAAACAGTCCCAAATTTCGTCAAGTTTTTTGCTTATAATTTGCAGAGTTCTTAATATAAAAAAAAAAGTTCTTTTCGGAAAATATGACAAACAACATTATAAATAATACTCTGCAATCAGAATAAAAAAATAAGAAAATTGGATGAAAAATGTGCGGGTTTACTAAAAAATGTTTCACTGCAGATGCGCGAATGCAATCAAAATATAATATGCATAATGTATTAGCTAAGTATATAGAGCAACCTTTGTGAAAGTCTCAAAATCATAGCTTGAAAATTTTGAAAATTATCGTCGATAAAATAAGTTCGAAATCCGTTGTTCCCCAAAAGAAGCAATAATATGAGAGATTGTATCAAATATCTGTTGATTAGGGCCAAGATAGTGTACACAATATTGCACGTACTACTGTATTTGGTTGGTTGGTTGGTTGTATTTATGACGGCCAATTATCTGCACGAGGGATATAGGCCCAGGGGGAATGCCCTTCGTGGGGGTCTTTCTAAGGGAACCTAACCCGTATTAACGCTTGGAAATCCAAGGTTCGAAGAAAACCACGAAAACTCCGAACGATTAGGCCGACGGGCGCGATTGGGATCGAACCCAGCACCTCCCGTCTACCAGATTCGAGAGCAGAACATCTCAGCCACTGGTGGGGCACTACTGTATTTGGATACAACCCCGCATCTTTTTGCTTCCTTTTGGGAACAACGGATTTCGAGCTTATTCTATAGACGATAATTTTCAGAATTTTCAAGCTATGATTTTGAGACTTTCACAAAAATTGCTCTATATACTTAGCTAGTACATTATGCACATTATATTTTGATTGCATTCGCGCATGCGTAGTGAAACATTTTTTAGTAAACCTGCTCATTTTGCATCCAATTTTTATTATTTTTTAATTCTGATTGCCGAGTGTTGTGTACAATATTGTTTGTCATATTTTCTGAAAAGAACGTTTGAACGTAACGAATATTAAGAACTTTTCAAAAAACATGGCGAAATTTGGGACTGTTCTTATAAAAACCTTAATTTCTTTGCGAGTATACATGCTATCCTCATAAAAATGAACACACTATATAACATTAAGCCACTTATTAATAATCTCGAGTTTGACGGCTTTTGATGCATTAGTTTTTACAGGGTTATCCAAAAGATATTCGTTCTTTTTCAATTTGTTGACGGTCCCCTATGGGGTTTCGGGAAAAAATTTTCACGGAAATATATGACCTATACTATACTGTTCACACACCTGCAGTTTAAGATTAATTCCTCGTGCATTTTTCCAGATATTTAACAAAACGTCTAAAATTGCAAGTGACCGGTCACCTTTGGCCATATAGTGTATAAAAATCACTTCAAAACATCAAACTACTCATTAATTGCTGTAAGTGATAAACATAAATTTTAAAACGGCAAGACACCTTTATTTATTTTCATTTCGACATGTTTCATTGCATCAGACGGTAACATTCTCAAGTAAATAAAATTCAAATATTAATTCGCAAAAATTCAAATTGAAAAATTAGTAAACCAAAACAAAAATCATGCGAACACAAGCATAATCATTGCAGATATTTCATCTGCATTCATCATCATCATTCATCTTTGGTCATATAGTGTACGTATGTGTTATTTTATTCAAACTTTTTTGAGCCCATACAATATTTTTCAAAAGTTGGCGCAAGTTTGATCCATTTTTTAAAAAAGTTGGCGGCTTTTTTCAAAAGTATTGATGATTTCCATTGCAGGCGCGGGGGAGGCAATATGGATATTTTAATGTTTTAATGACCTATGTAAAAATATTTGCTAGGTTAATTACAAAGTAACATAGCCGTCACTTTATAAGAACTTTGTTTCTCGGAAAACTCTTGATAATTAACCGCCCGAAATTTTGTACTAAACATTCAGAGCAATTCAAAAAGAGAGTATTATCAGCTATTTTTTTTTTTTTTTTTTTTTTTGAATCAAAGTTCGAATTTATTATGACTAAGTTATAATTTATTTACTTATAAAAAAGCAAACTCTGTAACAATAAATTCTAGTAAATAAGTCTCATTTTTGAAAAAACTTATATTAACAACAAAGGTCCTATTTCTTTCATTAGGTACTTTACATTAGTCGCCAGAAAATTGTAGGACACTTCTGACAGATGATAAAATGAAAAAAAAATCTTTTTTATCGTTCATATTTCTAAATATCGCATAATTTCGATTTTTACATAATGGAATATGAAATGTAATTCATTTTCTGATGAAATTTGTTTAAAACCTGTAGCTCAATTCGACAAAGGTCATATTTCTTTCATTATGGACTTATTCGTAGCGAGAAATCTGTTGGCTATTTTACATGGATGCCAAAAAAAAAAAAAAAAAAGAAAAGAAAAAAAGAAAGAAAGAAAAGAAAAAAAACAGGCTTCTATTTTTCAATTCCTACTATTAGTTCACACTCTCCCTATATTTAAATATTAATTCATAAATTAAATTTTAATTAATTAATTTTAGTTTTATAGGGGAGACAAAATGGCGTC
Organism: Maratus speciosus; assembly: GCA_963932465.1. Taxonomy (NCBI): domain Eukaryota; kingdom Metazoa; phylum Arthropoda; class Arachnida; order Araneae; family Salticidae; genus Maratus; species Maratus speciosus. Next base: position 438,898,176 of record OZ010788.1, read on the forward strand.
CATTCGTTATTGAACAACATTTAATGCATCTTCATATCTATAAGGGGGGTTACCATAGGGGGGACCCTGTTCTATCGCCAAATACCGCCAAGTTCGTCGCCAACTTGGCGATATCTCTAATCTTTTGCCAAATTCCCATAGACTTCCATTATAAACCTACTTTCTTATAGAAAATCAACAAATTGAGATATTTTAATGCAACAAAAACTAATGTTAGCTTAAGGGATTATATTAAATTTTTCTTTGATGACCTCTATGTAGGAATTGACTTTAAAAACAAAATTTTTATATTACTTGTTAACGTTCATGTATCTAAATATCGCATAACTTCAATTTTTACAAAATCGAATATGAAGTAAAATGCATGGTTTGAGGGAATTTGTTTAAAAACTGTAGCTGAATTCAGAGACTTACTATGACTTTTTCAAATCACTTCCAATCATATATTTTTTACAATCTATCTCAAGAATGAGCATTTATTTTATATTTTAATGCAGTGAACATAAGTGCAGATACATCACAATGAGCTATTGATTACCCAGGACAAATTAAAATAAAAAAAAGCAGATTAACTGAAGCAGATTGGTTACTGAAGCGTATGTGTGACAATGTAGACCAACAGAACAATTTTCGCCACAGAGTTGTTTTAATCCCTCTTGTCGCTTAATTTTCGTATTTATATCAAGACAAAAATATTTATTAAAGTTTTAAAAAGGCATATACGAGTGTTAATTCCATAATAAGTATTTTACGTAATTAACACAAATTGAACTTGACCCACAGAAATCGCGTGTGTAATATGTATGTTCCAAATACCTTAATGACATGCTTTTTAAACACTTCTGACTGCACGCGCGTTTTTCTTCTCGCTTTTATGGCTTCAAAGTAGGACATAAAACTACAGGAGATATTTAGAAACGGTATATCTTCTGTTGATTGTTTATTCGTTTCAGGGAAAATTAACTAAAGTATTAGCAACCGAAATAAAATGTTAAATTAGGGCGTTGATATCTTAGTTTCAGATAGGTTTTCTTCTTTATTTTAATCTGTATCGCATACGGTGATGTTGTCATTGCTATCGGTGATGTCTACGTTTTTACATTGATAAGAAAAATTGATACTCACTTCATGAAATATTAAATATATTATTAGAACATGGTTTTACATAGTATATAATTAGATCATATAATAACACACTGAAACAAAAGACGAACAGACAGGCAGATGGACAAACTGGATTCATAAAAACCTTCAACTACATATAAATAGAAAAAACAACGTTAACAGGGCGAGAACTTTAAATTTTAAAGCATACTAATTTCGGTAGCATTAAGCGTACCATCCTCAGAGCAAAAAACTACGGAATTTTGGTCGAATATATAGGGAGAAGCGGATTCAAGTGAAAGGTTCGTTAACCAATAGGAAGACATGAGATATTGGCCAATAAACCTTAAAATTAAATCCGCTTCTCCCCTATGTATTCGAGCAAATTTCCGTCATTTTTTGCACTGAGGACGGTGCGCTTAATGCTACCGAAACCACTATGTTTTAAAATTTAATGTTCTGACGCTATTAACGTTGTTTAGACAGACACTTATGTTATTATAATTATACTTATGTTATTTAAATATACAATTGTACTTTTTGAAATGGAAGTCTAAAAAAATAATAAACTTGAGGAATTATTCTTTACTTACAAATATGTTTATTTACGGTACTTTTGGACTGTTTTTGTACATTTTTAATCGAATATATTTAAAAACGCGAATAAGAATATATATTTTTTAATTTAATCTCTGCACTAAATACTCCTGAATACATTAATACGTGCATACTGTACTTCATGAGATATAATAAATGTAATTATAATTATTAATACTTGTCAATAATTATAATAAATGTACAATTGAAAAAGACATCGTAAATAAACCATAAAGATTGTATGATTAGAAGAATGCGTTTCGCAAGAATTGAGTTTCTTTATCAGTGGCAAAAAGAAGAATTACCATAACGATAACAGAATGAACTATAATATTAAATACGATGTAAGGTAAGTCTTATGTTCTCGTAGCGATAGTAACTTTTTTGTGATATCCCATTAGTAACCCTTTCGCGTCTGAAGAAAAAAAAATATTTATTTGGAAATTTGTCTTTCCTTTAATTTTTATGACGTAATAAAATATTTCCCTCAATGCTGTTGTTCTTATACACTAACTCACACGCTTTCAGATTATAATTTTGATTTAAACATTCTGAATTTTAGAAGAATTTAAAGGAAAATTACACAATATTTTATTAACACAACCTTTAGCTATTTTAAAATATTTAGAAGCCACCCCATCCCCTCTTTTAAATGAGCTTATTTTACAGATTTTTTTCTTAATTTAATGATAGTCCTATTAAACTTACGTTTAACTAGTTTCGTAAGAATGTAAAGAATATGTTGCATGAATATTTTATAGATGAAAATCACAATTATTTTTCTTTATTAGAAACTAGTAAAATTATTTAAATTTTACAGAACAAATCAACCTGAAAACTTCCGAAAGTTGTCTTTAGTATATTCTTTGTAATAGACTGTTTATTCTTATGTATTAGATTCAGTATTTAATTCCTTAATTCTCACTACCGTCAATACGACGTCACAGTCAGGCAAAATCCCGAAAAGCTGGCCAAAATATGAAAATGTTATTTAAATGCCACGAAATTTCATACACAGGTGTTTTTCAGGATGTTGATTTCGATTTTAAAATTAAAATTTAAAAAAAAATGCGGACTTAAAATTAAAACGCTCTGAAAGTTATTCAATGTCTATGAAATTTTCGTATACAGGTGCTTTTGAGGATGCTAAGTACGATTCAAAAATTAAATTTAAAAAATGGCGGATTAAAAATAAAAACTCAATTAGATATTTAAATAAATATTTCGAGTTTTGAAATTAAAAAGTTTTAAATGTTGCAAGATATTTTCAGAAACTGAATTTTCTGTGCCTCTAGGGGCAAGGATATTAATTTATTCAATGGTAATTTACTTAAGCTTGAAATGAAGAGATCTGATAACATTAAAAACTGCAAAAAAAAAAATCTTCCATTGTTTGCGTCCTACTGTATTTTATGGAAAAATCTTCTCGATGCCTTTAGATCAATTTGTTGCACGATTCTTGAGCGTCTACAGACATTTGCTCAACATGCAATAATGAGGAAGCTATTATTTCTGTGCCATGAATAAGTAGTTTGTGCACTGAAGTTGGCATATAGAACTAGGAATACACTCCAAAAACGACATTTTCAAAACTGAGTAAAAAATACTCAAATCTGAGTATGTCGCATAGTCAAAACGGCTCCGAAACAAAATTACTCAAGTTTGAAACATTATATACTTATTTCTGAAAACATGGAAATACTCAAATATGAGCACACAACGCTTTATTCATGATGTTTATTCAAGATTATATATGATGTTTGTATTTATATATTGTTGATGGGTGTCAAATCATTGGGTCGTCATATTTCAAACAAAAAGTTTCATAACAAAATGAAAATGTAGATTTACTCAGTTATGAAAGTGCCATTTTTCTCAGTGTACAATTCGACGAATTTACAAGCTGTTTGTGAGCAATAATCCACGAAATTGATCAAATGAATGTTAAGAAATTACTTGTAATTTGACGTGGAATCGTTTGATCAAATCTTTGTCTACGCTCGTTAGGGAAGCAGAAATAGTTGCGTTTTCAAAGAATCGACGAGCTGTATTGCAATAATTGTACTTCCAAATCCGAGCTCTGGTTTATCCACGAGAAGTCCTAATTGTAAACGAAATCCTTTTTGTAAATTTTGTTTTGCAATTTAATTTTTTTTTCTTCTCGTCAGGAGTGCACGCTTGCATTCTTTCATATCCCGCTTGTATGCCAAATGCAAGCTACACTTACAACATCTTATATAGGCATGTAATCTGGACATCCCGTATTGTAAACAATTACCATTCACTTTTACTTTGAAAATGTCATCAAGGTTATTAAACTGTTTTGAAGTTGCCTGATACAGGTACCAACGTTGAGTTAACGAATTATTAGTAATGGCATTAAAAATTTTAGAATCAATCATCGTTAAAGCGAGTTTGTAATTAACGCCTACTTATTTTCTATCATTGATTGTTTTAACGATTGTTGGAATAAGTTTATTCTCCTGGTCTGTAATATAATTCATTTAGCTGACAGTAGCTTACGTATTTTCGTGCAAAAAATGGATTCTGATGGGCCTACAAAATCGAAGAGATGAAGATCTTGAATTATTCCAGATAACGATTTCTGAATTATTCGCAATACTTATGAGTTCTAGTGGCACTAGAGAAGTGAAAAAGCTATTTGAACCTAATTTCTATCGTAATCAACGCTATTTTTTTAAGTACTTTGACAGGTATACTGACACATCCCCACTTGCAAATCAAATTCAGATTGCCAATGTTCTCGGAAGTCAGATTCTTAATAATTTCCGTTTGCATTAGTAAAATACGTTCAGCAGTATGATCTATCAAAGATTTCAATTGACAAGATAAATATTCTAATTACATTACAATAAAGTAAATTATTAGATATAAAGATAAGAAACTGTATTTCTATCGTATAGGTGATAGAGAATTCTTTTCATTTTTTTTTTTACTAATGTTGCTTATCAAATTCATTTATGCTTATGATTATAATACTTATTTGTAATATAATACATAATAAGCTATCAAAAAACTGAATAATCTAAAAATTTCAAAAATGTTTGCCAGTAAATTGCTGTAAAAAATAATAAATGTCATTGCTTTTGAAGCGACTAAGAAAGTGATATTTTGAAAAACCTGCACGAAATGCAGAATGGCAGTTTTTGGCAGCTGTTTTTTCATTATTCATTAGATAATAGTTTAGGCTATTATTTCCATTATAGGTCGTTGCGGAACACTGTGGAACGTATAAACTTTTTGATGTTTAAAAAGAATAATAATATATTTTTAAAAGAATTTTATCAAATATAATCATGTTATTAATAATTTTATGTACTTAATATAATTTTTGTAACACGCGCAAAAAAGTATACACTATCATCGTATGAATCCATTTTAAAACATAAAAATCAAACGATATAAAAAAATGTAACACGTGTTTAGAGAAACCATTGTTTTTGCTCTTTTTGTTCGCCTCAGATGATAATCCTCCAAGCGTGAATTTTGAAATGTTACAGGTTGCTAAGGCAAAACGAAATCCTTTTTATAAATATAGATTTTGACCTTCCAAACATTATTCTAGCCATCTGTATAGACAAAATTTCCCAAATAATAACTTTATTTTTCGACTTTTGGACAGCTTTTTGGGATTTCGCCCCTTGTGCGACGGGCTGAGGTATCGTTGTCTATTTCTCGCACCCCTGATATTGTTGGGCTGAAGATTTAAAACCAGAAAAACTTTTGAGACCAGAAAAAATTAAATGGTATTTCCATATGAAGTCTTTGAAAATTCGCTATTGAGTTTCGTTTGTACTATCGTTTGTACGAAGTAAATTATTGATTTTGATTAATCATTATTTCTCATGATAATTTTGATTTTAATTGATAGTCAACATTTTATGAATATATGCCATTTTAAATATTATATGTCATTTGTAAAGTAGTAAAAATTTAAAAAATAAGTATCTTATTCGTATTAATTTGTATGGTTTAAAACAAATGTTAAGTTGCAAAATTCCCGCATGATGGCCTTTCAGCAAATTTGAATTTGCTCTATAATATCGTTTTTTTTTCTCCTCATACAACTAATTGCACATTTTATCTAGAAATCTAATTACTCAATCTCTGCAATAAAAAATTGTTTTTATAAATCTTAAGCGACCCTTAAGGGTTTGAGGATGGTCGCAACCATCGAAAAAGAAAGATGCGATACTCTCCGATATTGGACAATTGGTTGAAACCAGCCTATCTTGGGCTCATGAAGCCTGTAGAAAATATCGCGGCCTTTTGTTGGCAGCGAGATGGTGGAAATAAAAAGAAAATCAATTGAATAATAATCCAACGAATATTAACTCATTTTTTTTTATCGATAAATTTATTAAATTCACCTTAAATCACTTTGTGTTTTTAATTTCCGTATATTTCCGTGTAAAAGCCGAGTATACGATTTTTCAGTGAAAAATCGTCCAAAATCGGAAACACGTCTGTAAGCCGATGTTACAAAGAAGGTGATTAAAATTTAGTGAACGATTACTAATTCAAAAGCTTAAAAAAAAAAAATCTCCCCGAAATCATTTGTATGTCCTATTATCCTGTTTTAGCGCGCTAGTAAATCTGCTTAATTGGGTTTTGCTGGACGTTTGCCTAAATAAGCCATTTAAGGCTGTTCTCAACTGCTCTGCTCAACAAGCGCAAAACGTTTTGATACATTTACAAATTCATTTTCTAACGGAAAGATATAAAATTGGAAGGCTGACTATGGAAGCGATTTGGAATCGAACTGTGTTTTCCATTTTTTGTTAAATAAATTACCTATTGAGTTATAAGCGATTTCGATCACATGACAAAGACGTTTTTCACCCTTTCTTGGGAGGTTATTCTTCTTTCGCGCGGAAATTCGGTTCCAAACGCCACTTTGACACTATTTTCTGAAAGATCTACTGCGTTTACAAAAAAAAAAAAAAAAGAAAAAAAAAAGGAAAAAACTGATCTATTACATAGTTTCTGAACAACAACACCAGCTAGTTTCAGGCATTTCCGAACAAAAATAAATTAAAACTTGTGTCATAAAGTTGCCCTTTTGTATTCTCAATATGTCATCTGGGGATGCAGCTGTGACAAATGGTGGTAATTTTAAAAAGTTGACTTTGCCACTATCTCTGAATGGGTGAAAGTATCTGGGCTTGAATAACCACAAGAAATGATCGTCCGATCTATCAAAAAGATTACAACAGTAATGAATTCGATGGAACTGAGGATGATGCCATTATTGATGAAGATGGATATGATGATGAATTAGAAACTGACGATATTCATCTTGATGTGTAACAATGAAAGAAAGTGATTTTATGGAGTTGCTTGAAAATTCTTATAATGACTTAGTTATAGTGAATGGTGATTGGTGACTTTTTTATTATAAAAGAATGGAGTATTAAAATATTTTTAGAAATTTGTGAGTATTTTTTTATGTTTTTATATTCACTATCTTTTATTATTTGAGAATATAAATTCTGGAAATTTTCTTAAACTCGTGTATAAGCCGACCCCCCATTTTCAAGCTAAAAATATGTCCATAAACTCTTAAACACGGAAATATTTGGTACTTCCATGCAGGTTGAAAATCTCTAACCAATAACTAATGATTAAAGCTTCACATACGAACTGATTTTTCGAAAACTTTTTATTTCTCAAGTACATTAATGGTTTTAATTTTCCTATATATTGGCTGTCTGTATGTAAAACAAAGAATAATTATCAAAATTATAAATTGCAAATGTAATATTAAGAGAAAAATCCAAAAAGCTTGCCAAACGTTCTGAAAATTTTTGTGGAATTTTAGTAATAATTCATATAACCAATGATAAAAGCGTCTTATGTGACTAATTTTCCCGTATAGAACTATATATTCCTAACAAAGAATAGTTAGCAAAATTATAAATTATAATTGTAATATTAAGAGAAAAATCCAGAAAACTTGCCAAATATTCTGGAAATATTTGTGTTTTATTAGTAAAAATTAATGTATATCGAAACAGATACAGAAATATGTTCAAAATATATTATAAGTAAGTATAAAGTTCTTATTTGATATCAGTCATAATTCGTAGATCTTTAAAATAAAATGGCAAAAGAATAATTTTAACATTCATTATCTCCTTGAAAAAATATTTAACATTTAAATGCAAGAAACTTACTTACTTTGCATTTAGAAGCATATTTTGAAAACGTATTAAATATTTTAAAACTTTATTTCATGATACGAATTTGATAAAGTATTTCAATAATATGCACTTTTAAACATATATACATTTTCCCTTACAGGAACATCTTCTTATTGTATACTAAATAATACTTTACATTTGAAATTTAAGGAAACTCTTTGGCTTGCATTAGAATATGATTTTTTTTATCATTTTATAATGTATCTAACTAATATGTAAGAAAATTTGCTGTTAATAGAGAAAAGATACATCTTCCATCTAATAATTCAAAGCAGTTGTACAGACGTCTCTTCAGAGTAATCTCATTAAATAACTGAGTTTGTCTTTTTTTTACTCCTGAAATTTAATATCAACCGTTATAAGGTTTCTTTAAGAGACCAAATGATCTATCTTATTCTGCGATTAAAGATTTATCTGCCATATTTAAAACTGTTTTTATTGTCCTACACTTAAAAAACGATAAAGTCTTAATCTGGGAAAATATAATAAACACTAACGAAAATATAGAACAACCTCTTTGTGTTATTAAGTATTCCTAAAAGTGTTCTTTAGGTTTAGAACGTCCATTTAAAACTGTTTTTGTTGTCCTACACTTAAAAAAAGATAAAGTCTTAATCTGAGAAAATATAATAAACACTAACGAAAATATAGAACAACCTCTTTGTGTTATTAAGTATTCCTAAAATTGTTCTTTATGTTTAGAAGCCTCAGAAATGAATACATTTTCATGATTTAAAGAAGCATTTATATAAAACAAGAAAGAAAAATTTTGCATCAAGCATAGATTATGAAACACATCCCAATACATTGAAAATAATGTATCAAAACTTCACAGTTTAATATTGCGAAGATTGATGTGTAAATAAACAGGTTAGAAAGTGCATAACAATTGAACACATAATTTAAAGAAAGCCCATCTAGAGATGGAAAATTATCAGACATGTTTTGTGCAACTCTGGATATGATCTATAGATTTGTATATGTACTACATAGCACGCAAAATTTTAGTTCAGTTATGAAACAAATAACCAACGTAAAAATTCCCTTTCAGTAGTTTTTGGCAATAATCAGAAATATACTGAAATTATATTGTGCTGTCCTGTATATGATCTACAGAACTTTTATTTCGAGTTACATACAAAATGTTAGTTAAATTTAAAATCACATGACAAAAATGTGATCTCACTTCCAGAAACTATTGCTCTAATACAGTACTGTAAACGAATTCTTTTGTGTGTCCCTGTAAACGTACGATAAAGCCTGTGAAAATCATATTCTATAGTAAACACCGTATACCGAACCTCTCTAATGTAGATAAATTTCACTATATTTGGAATAGTGTAACATCATTATAATACACTGCAAACGACTTTTCCCCCATTGACCATAATGTAACTGAATTACTTTGAGTGCCCCTATAAATGAAATAATAATGCTACACATTTCGTTTTCAATAACGACTATGCCATGGTAAACCTGAATAACATATATCAATTACATGGCTATCCTAGTATATTTACGTGATTTAGAGCGCGGACAGACAGACCCAAATTCATGAACACTTTTCAACTCTTTTGGAAAGTGTTAAAAATGTTCCTTTGGCTTTCGCTGATTTTCAGAAACTTTTCCAAGTAGTTTTTTATAGTTTATTAAACGGCTTCCTTAAACAGAATATAGGTTTTTCGGATACTACTGATTCTCAAGAAAGCCTTTTCGGTTCAACCTGCATGCTTAACAGACAAATATGAAACATTAACAGCATTAGCATTATTAAAATTAACCTAATATCGGTACTCCTTCCATGTATAAATTCATTTACGAAAATGTTTCATTGAAGAATGAATAGCATTCTAAAAACTGATATTTCGTTTTGAGGAGACAGATTAATACAAGATAAATACCGATTAATACACTGTAAAAACTACTCGAAAAATTTCTAAAAATCGTTGGCAGCAAAAACAAGAAAGAAAAATCATGCGTTAAGCATAGATTTTGAAACACTTTCCAACATTTCCTGAATGCTAAAAATTCGTTATTTAGGGAAATAAGGTAAATAAGATAACTAAATAAACATTCTAGAAAACGCATAAAACATTTGAAAACTGATTTCAGCAGTTACCGTCCATAACCAGATATGTATTCCAATTATTTTGAACAGCCCTGTATTTGAGCTGTAGGTTGATACATATATATATATACAATATAATGGTAAAATTTAGTTTAGCAAGAAAACGCATAACAGATTGAAATTTCTCTTTCAGCAATTTGCACTATTGTATGGAAAAATGCTTAAATAACTTTTGTATAACCATGTAGTTTACGTAGAGCCTTTATTACACGTCACTATTTAGTTAAAATTTAATTCAAAAATTAAAATATTCTATTATAATATTATTAAAATATTCTAAAAACGACTAAAAATACATTTTCAGAAATTATCATTTATAGACGGCCATGTATCCAATTCTTTGCGTGACCCTTTATATTATTTTATCTATATTCTAAAAAAAATTCTTACTTAAGAAATTCAGTTCAGCGTAAAAATGCATAACTCATTTAAAAACCACCTTTAAGCAACTTGCGCTCATACCCAATAACCCTTACGATTTGTTTATGTGTAGCCCTGTATATGAATTATAGCATTTATAGACACCATATAGTATGCATAAATATAGTGAATCATAAAAACGCATATCATAATTAAAAACGCATTTCCAGGAATCATCGTTAATGTACGTACAATATATTATCTGAAATTTTTTGTGTGTTCTTGTAAATGCCACGCACTTTGTATTATACATGAAATAAGTTACAGTAATCCTCAGCGACGTGTATCAATTTCATTATATATGAAATAGTTTAATATAATTAAAATACGCCGCAAACAATTCCCTCCTCCCTTATATCATTATGTAACGGAATTGTTTTGTGTGGTCCTGTAACTGAATAATAACTATTCTTTGCACCGCATATTCTACAGAATGCATATTTCAGTGTACTTCATAAATGCATATCAGTTTTATTATGTTTGGAAGCATATAACATCATTAAAAATGTTTTGAAACCGTAATGTATCCATTGGCCGTAATATAACGGAATACTTTTGTCTGTCCCTGTAAATGAACTAAACATGCTACAAACTTCAATCTGAAATAGAGAACGTGCTATGGTGAACGTCAATAACATCCAGAAATTCCAGGGCAATCCGTGTATATTTACGAGAGTTAGAGTGCGGACAGTAAGCCAGACAGACAGAAAAATCGAAGTCATAAAAACTTTTCAACTTTGTTGGAAAGTGGTAGAAAGGAATCTGTTTTTATAAATGATGCTTCAAATCTCGAAAATTTTCTGTGATTTTTAATGATGAAGAACGCGTTTTGGTGTTGTGGATAACTTAAAGAAGTTAAAAAAAATTGTTCTGGTTATTTTATATTTTCGTTGGATAAGAAAGTTTTTTTCTTACATTGTTATATGTGATTTCAAAGTTTTGTTTTCTTTACGTTCTAACAAATATATATATGTATATATGCTTAACATATATCCATTCTGACATATATATATATGTATACATGCTTAACATATTTCCATACTTTTAAAAATATTGAGCACAGTTCCAATAGTTTGTGACGAATATTCTCCATTTAAGACATGACATAGTACTTTTTCACTAAACTCTAAGAATAATTTCCTTCAAACTACATGTCAATGAATTTAATTAAACATAGAACTTATAATTAAACGAATTTGGGAAATAAAATTAATTCTAAGTAATTCTAATTTCATTGTGAATTTAGAAATGTTATAAACTAAAAGCGCAGCAGAAAATTGTGTGAATTAGCACAGTTCAGCAATTAAATTAAACGCAGAAATAAAAGCTATTTTAAGTTTATTTACTTTTTCGAGCTTCGATGAGTACAGGATTTTGGAAGAATGTGTGTTGTTCTATCATTCAAGCATGACTCGATTCCCAGCATACGTTACGAAATCAGTTTTGTGAAATGTCTGGTATATTAATTTTAATTTCAAAATTACGGAAACTTTAAATCAGAAAATCGTCTGACATGACGAAATTCAATTATTAGTTGCCTACATTGTAAAATTAAATTTATTTATGATAAATTTATTTGTATTCAAGGGGTGGTCATAAAACATCTTTCGAATATATCAGCTCCTAATGAACATTTCGGTCAGGGAAACGAGATGATATTTAAGTTGTGTGCATTTTAAGGTATGGATTTGAAAATGAGAGACCAAAAATTCGAAAATATTAAATGGCAAAAACTTTTTCGTCTGACAACTATACTCACAGTAAAAAAACATAAATGGCATTCAAATATGTCTTTACTAATACGCCGACTTAAAATAAATGCAAAAAGAACATTTAGTGTTCCACGTGTTTTGTAAGATTATTTTTCTGACATTCTCATTTGTCGCCTTTTCGCATTTACGTGACCGTTATGGTTACTTGTACACACCCCAATCGGTGTCAGTCTCTTGGGGTATTTAATACTCAAATTATACAAGTTAAATCCACAAAGTGCGCATAATATAAAAAATCTTCAAGACATGATTTATTGTTATTCACGATCCTTTCCGTCTACTTGAAAATTTTGTAATCACACTAAAATGATCAAATTTTATCGCATGCATTTTGTATGCGATCATTTTGTTAGTCACTCTCTTTGAGTTTACCCTTCTTTGAGTTTTTCAAGGGCAGTTGGAAGTCCAAATACGCCCCATATTAAATTAATGTACCTTTTCTCAAAAACTACCAAAGATATTCACTTGAAATCTTTCATATATATAATATGAATAATTCCTAATAAAGTGAACTCAACTTTATAAACAGATAGATTTTAGTTATTTGTTTTAAATCTGGAATAAAAACCACTTTTAAATAACAAAAAAATAGCTTTTTTTCACATTTTTTTATAAAAATTTTATAGAAGTGTTTGTAACAAAGGTTCACTTCAGTTTTATCAGGGATATCTGTGAAATATTCTGGGAAGATGATATATAGTAGTTTCTATAAAAATGTACAGCGAATTTCAAAAAGAAAAATTGAGTTTTAAAATTCACGCATGTAACGTTTATGTATGATGTATGCAAAATGAATAATTTGAACATTTTTAACTTCTTGTTCTAGTAGAAACAGAAGTAATATACCATTCGAAAGAGGTGGATAGAAGGTGTTTGTTCAAAATGTAAAGACTTTTTTGCGAATTTGACTTCCAACTGCCATTTCAAGCATCACAGGTACCGCTACAATGCATTTTGTGGGTTTTGTCATTTCAACTTTTCCTAATTTTGTCACTCTTTCAGTAAGTACGAAAAAAAGATTTCTGTTCTTTACCACAATCTCGAGCCTTAAAATACCACATTTAAAATGAAATATCTTTCTGTTGCTAGAAGCTGACATACAGACATAGTTTTTTATGGGCATCCCGTATTTATTTAATTTTTTCACGTATAACACCGGTCGCTAAAAAAAAAATTATCTGTCAATCTCGGAAAAAAATTGCAAATTTCAGCAATCGGTGCTAGAAAAATTTGCGAATTTCGTTGAATGATCGCAGAAAAAATCGCGGTAATAAATGGAGAATTTTGACAATTGGTTATTGAAAAAATTACCTATTTATTCAAACAATGGTGATAAAAAATTGCGAAATCCGTCGATCAGTAGCGAAAAAAATAGTAAATTTCAATCGGTCATAATCTCCGCAATTTTTTTTTCTCCATAGGGATATGTAAAATGTTCATTGATGAATGTCTACCTAACTATTCACTAAGGCAAATCCGTGCAATTAAAAAATCCGGAAACCCTTCGTCCCAGACAGAGCGGATCTTTGAGAGTGTGTTGTATGTGATATGAATATTCTATGCATGAAGTATTATTACCATACATGTACTATGAACTATAATATGAATAAAGGTAAACTATTTGGTAACATTGTAAACTTTACAATTGATATTATGTGACTGTAAAAATGCAAAAATAAATTAAATAATTAAGAACTACAATTTTAAATCACTCTAAAATTTGAATTAAAAGGAGACCCCCCCCCCCCCGCTTAAAATCCAATCCCAATTTCAGATCCTTTAATTTATTGTAATGAAATGTGTGATTATAATGAAATAAGATTACATGTAAAAAACGAACTCCCGAATTAATAAAATAATTTTCATTTACCAAAAAAATCCCGAAAACAACAAAACAACAACAACAACAGATTAATGCTTTAAAAAAATGTTTGTTTTGATCGAAAAAAAAGTAAAATAAAATAAAATACGATTTAAAAGTATGTATTTAACCACCCTAAACTAGAGCGCAGATGTTTTTAGATCACTGACTCATTTAAAGCGATTACTCCATACGAGTACAGCATTTGAAGTGCTTCATTTCCCTGTCTTTTGCTAAATCAGGAAGGAACTTTTAAATTTTTAAATCCAAAACAAAATACTTTGTTTCTTAATGTCTAACAGAAACTCAATATGACTGTTTAAGCTTATTTTTATATTTTTCATACATGAATGCATATTTTTCTACTCATAAAATAAAGAAGTAAAAGGAAAGAGAAAAAATGCTGAAGACATTACTCAGACTCTTAATTCTCAAAAATAAAATAGACTAATGCCATTCTGAATCTTTTTTTTTTTTTCGTTTAAAACAGATGTTTTTCCAGGAATAAAAGTATTTTTTCATTCAGAACCATTTCTATTATACACAGGGTGTTCTTTTGTTTAGTTGGCAAATAGCTGATTCCCAAACCGATACTCAAAAATAAAGAGGTAAAAGGAAATAAAAAATATGCTGAAGACATTATTCGGACTTTTAATTCTCAAATATAAAATAGACTAAAGCTATTCTGAATCATTTTTTTTTCGTTTAAAACGGATGTTTGTTTAGGAATAAAAAGTATTTTTTCATTGAGAACTATTTCTATTATACACAGGGTATTCTTTCGTTTCGTTGGCAAATAGCTGATTCCCAAATCGATACTCAAAAAATAAAGAGGTAAAAGGAAAGGCAAAAAATGCTGAAGACATTACACAGACTCTTAATTCTTAAATATAAAATAGACTCATGCTATTCTGGATCATTTTCTTCGTTTAAAACAAATGTTTATCCAGGAATAAAAATAGTTTTTCATTGAGAACTATTTCTATTATATATTTAGTATTCTTTTGTTTAGTTTGCAAGTAGCTGATTCCCAAACTGATACTCAAAAAGTCCTTCCGGCCAGTGCCGGGTGGAAGAGGTAGCTTTCATATTCCTTATTTTTAAAAAGCTAGCTTATGTTATTCAAACACACGAAGCTCAATTTAGTGGAAACCGATTATAGAAGATTCAATACTAATTTTTATCAATACTAAATCATTATGAATGAGAATTTCGCGAAATTAGTCAGCTTTATCCAAGCTGATTTTATTTAAAGTAACTTATATTTGAATGCAAAATTCGGCGATATCTTGAAGTGCCTGCCATTTTAAGACAACATGGTGGATGAGGCTAACCAGTGAACTTGGTCGAATGCTCACTCACATTGGAATCGGTTGATTGTACGATTGCTGTCGCAGGCAAAAAATCAGATTTTTCAAAATGTCACCCACATAAAGAAATTCAAACTGTTATATCTCAGCCATTTTTTTTAAGATAAAGACAAAATAAAAAATGCTTCGGAATCCTTATATCAAGGTCAAATACTTAAGAACCTTTTTCAATTTCTAATTTCTTTGCACCTCACTTTAAATATAATTTTTTTAAAATTTAATGGCCGCCATTTTGAAACAAGATGGCGGATGAGGCTGGCCAGCGAACTTGGTCGAGATATTGCTATATGCTATCCACATGCCTTCTTACATCCAAATCGGTTCATAAAGCCTGTTATCGCCTGACAAAAATCAGGTCGTTTCAAAATGTCAGCCACAATAGAAATTCAAAATGCTATAACTCAGCCATTTTCTTAGATATGGACGAAATAAAAACTGTTCCGGAATCTTTGTATTAAGGTCAAACACATAAGGAAAAAATCTTTTTCATTTTCCAATTTTTTGGTACAACATTTCAAATTTTAAATTAAAAAAAATTTAAATGGCCGCCATTTTGAAACAAGATGGCAGATGAAGCTGGCCAACGAACTCGGTCGAGACATTGGTATGTACTATGTACACACGAAGGTACATCCATATTGGTTCATAAATATGCCTGTTATCGCATGACAAATATCAGGACGTTTCAAAATGTCAGCTACGCGAGAAATTCAAAGTGCTATAACTCAGCCATTTTTTAAGATATAGACGAAACAAAAACTGCTTCGGAGTCTTTGTATAAAGGTCAAATACATAAGAATAAAATATTTTTCCATTTTCTGTTTTTTGGTACAACATTTCAAATTTTAAATTTTTTTAAAAATTTTAAATGGCCGCCATTTTGAAACAAAATGGCGGATGAAGCTGGCCAACGAACTCGGTCGAGACATTGGTATGTACTATGTACACACCGAATTACTTCTAAATCGGTTCATAAATACGAGAGTTACAGTGTGACATAGGTCAGATATATATATATATATATATATATGGATATATATATATATATATATATATATCAATTTTGAACGGAGGGTGGTTTCGTGGTCTGGGGGTCATGATCGAAGAAAATATACCAAATTTTTTTGAAATCGCTTTCCTCCGAACCGCTTTCCTCCGTTTCAATGGACCAAAGTCTTCGACTTTCCAGATCGAGTTTTTGAAATAACAAATATATTAACCATGGGTCTCTATTTGTAGCTTCATCACCAACAGCTTTCAAACCCCTAATAACTTCATCACTAGTATTCAACAAATTCCTTATATTTATGCTATTAGGATGCAGAACTGATTTTTGTTCTAAAAATAATTTAATCAAAGAATTAACAATTTGTTTCTTTTTATCATATCGATTTAATAACTTTTCCCAAGCTTCTTGATAAGATTCATTAGAAAGGGGAATATGCTTAATTAATGTAGCTGGTTCTTCAGAAAGTAACCCTTTAAGATACTGGAATTTCTGAATGTTACTTAAACCTACTTGTGAATGGACAGTGGAAACAAACATATCCTTAAAATTTGTCCATTCTGAAAATTTTCCAGAAAATACTGGAATATTCAATTTTGGTAGTCTAATATTACATTGATTAGGAATAGTAACAGAAGAACCTTGCAGAGAATTGTGTGTTGCAACATTAACAACTTCTGAAGGATTCAAAGAATCTAGTTTGTTTTGATATTTAGTTTTTAACTGAAAATACCTGTCTTCAAATTCTGCTAATTCAGAATCATCATCATTTAAACAAGAATCTAATCTTAAGAACTCTTTAAGTAAATCATCTAATCTTTGTAATCTAATCAAAATTTCAGTTTTAGTATTCACATTATCAAAACTATTCTCTAATCTAGTTACAGAGCCTTTCACCCTACCTCTCTCAATTTTAATTTGAGCAGATTTTTTCTCATAATCCTCCATTTTACACAATAACTTATAAGCAGAATAATTTCCAAAATAAAATTAATCAGATAACTTGAAAACAAAACTAATCAAAATTATTTCAAAATCAAAAGTAATCAGAATTGCTTCAAAACGAAACTAATCAAATTAAGTTCAAAAACAGAAGTAACTGAATTAAATTCAAAAACAGAACAAATCAAAGTCAAAAATAGAACTACTATAAAATGTTCATAATTATTCTTTCATACAAACAATAGAATTTTCTGTTCTCAAATGTGCATAAAATTAAAAATCTTCAAAATTCTTCAATGTAAAATAATAATTCACCATAGTAATTAAATATTCAAATATTTCAAGCAAATAAATCATAATGTTCTTGAGAACAAGAAGTAAATAAATCATAATAATCTTGAGAACAATTTTCTTTTTCAAGAACTATCAAAACATAATATTGCAGAATACTATTTTTCTTATTTTATCAATTCAATAAAGAAGATACTAAATTGTTCTCATAATTCTAAAATAATATCTTGCTAAATGCAACTTCAGTAGAAAAAATTAAGCTTTAGCATCAAAGAACAATTTCAAAACAAAGTAAGTACTCACATATCACGCCTAAGTGCCTCCAATTTTCTTTATGTAGACAATTTGAAGAAAGAAATCCTTGAAATTTTCTTATTTTTATTTCACAACACAAAAACAAATCTTGACATTCACGAAAACTTAACACACAATGAAACATACAGTTCTGGTTTCAGAATCAAATTTCTCTAGTTAAAATTAACACTCTAATTAGTATGCTTTCATCACATGAAAGCCTTAAATTACATTATAAAAATATATCCCCTGCCTAAACTGGGTGCAGATAATTAAATAGAATAAAGAAAGACAATAATGCAGCAGGAGCAACATTCTCCATACCACACTCTCAGGAAACCAAACATCAACTCACTGCTGATGTCATAATTAAGATTTCACAACAGCACAGAATGCATAGTGCTGCCATCTGTCAAAAAACAGAGTAACTAAAATTTTATATTTGATTCTTAATCAGTTCAGCACTGAACAGAGGGAGTTTGTGAAAACAAAAAAAACCCCATAACTTCTTAATTATAATACATATCGAATCATTTTAAAGTAATTGATACTTCTAAAATAGGGCCGAAAATTTATGTATGGCAAATTTTTGATAAAGTTAAAAATGGGTTCAAGGGGTGCCAAAAATAGGGTTTTGGGAAGAAAAAAATTTAAAACTTCGTCAATTCTCAAGATATCAAATCCAATAAAATTTATTATAAATCTTCTTAATAGTACTTACAACTTTTATACTGACAAGTTTTTGATACGACCAATTCATACCGCATATATATATATATATATATATATATATAAACGAAAACAAAAAAGGGGGTGGAGGGTTGAAGAAGAAAAAAATCCATGACTTCGCAATTCACAAGATATAAAATCCGCATGAATTTATTATATATCTTCTTAATATTATCTACAATTTTTGTATTGGCAAGTTTTTTATAGGACCAATTCTTTCAGCAAAACAAATTAAAAATACTTAGCGGTTGAAGAAAAAATCATCGTATTAAGGGTGTACTCAAATCCAAACTGCTTATTTTCTGACTCATTTTTAAATTCATTTTTGATTTCAAACGCATCCAGTTAGTAGTTTCTCTTATTCAGAAACTATACAATGTACCGTAATGGTCGATTTTTTGATAGAAGCAGAATATATTTCAAAAAATGATGTCAAATTGCGCATTTTGAACGGAATATCCCGCAACGATTGTCTAGGAAACGAAAAATTTTGTCCTACTGAGAAAATAATTGTTTATAAATCAAGTTCTAATTAATTAAACGAAAAATAAAAACACAGGTCACTTATAAATCTCTTCAAAAACCACGTCAGTAACTTTTATGTTTTTTCTTTTAAAAATGAATCTGAAAATGTGTCAGAAAATTTTGAATTGTTGAGCATGGAAAAGTATTTTTTTAACACCGCCATAACACGAATCTGATAAAACCAGCCCTTATATAAAAATGAAATTGAAAACTCGTCAAAAGCGTGCAGATAAAATTATTAAAGTGGGTTTATCTCTAATCATGATTTCATTTTTGTTGTTGAAATTAGTACTTAACTTCGAAATCTACCTATGCCTGTAGGTCGAGCCGGCAGGGATTTTTTTCTCTGCACATACTAAAAATACAGCTATGAATGGGGTATTTTCCAAAAGATTCCGTAAGAGGCTTTTGATGTAGAATATTTATATATCGTTAAAACGCGTTATAACTCAAATAGATTTTTTTACATTTAGTATATTTTTAGAATGCCCATTAATAATACTAAAAATCATATTGATATGAAAAACTGAATGATGCGCTCAAATAAAGTTTCGAAATATATTAAAAGCGATATTTTTCTATTTGTCTCGCGTCAGGATTTAAGAACCGAAGAAATCACAAAGGATCGCTATTTACAATCAGTATTTTAGATTTCGGTCATTTTAGTGGTTTAAGCGTGAAATTCGATTACATGTCTTAAATTTGTGTTTTATTTATGTTTTATTGTTTTCATTGATGATGTTTGAATTTCGTTATAGAATAGAAGCTGGAAACAAATTATTAACTATTTATGTTAACTTAAGTGCAAACGGATTTATATTTCACAATCATCTACACACGATAGAGATAGATTTGAAGAAAAAAATCATCCTTGAAAATTATTTTTAAAACAATAGTAATTGAATAAATGGAGATACAGTTTTCAAACAAATTGCATTTGAAAGTACATTTTTTTCCCCTTTTCGACGGTGTAAAAATGGAAAATGTGTGATCCTTAGATGTTTAAAAAATTAAAAAAGATTGCAGTAAAAGCGAAATTTGATCGTCTTCCCAAAATGATGCCTGCGTTACGCATAGAGACGTTTCTCTTTTATAATATAGATAGTTCTAATTGAAAAAAAGTGAAATTGGTTATTTCTTAAAAAGATACAAAATTCAGATTTGTATATGTCATCGTATCATATAAGATATAATTAGAAATCTTTCCCGTGTTTGAACAAGTAAAACAACGAAAGATCCATTTTTGTACGACCAAATCTTACCGAGTTGGGATAATTTGAATTTTATGAAATTTCAGAATTTCATCATTTTGTGTTTTCCAGTTTTTAGTACCAAAAAACATAGAAAATTCATAAAAATCAAAGAATATTAACTAGGTAAGTTGAAGCCTTTAAATATATAAGAATATTATATATGCACACATATAATGTATGTATATATACAAGGCGTCCATAATTAAACGACCCTACTTTAAAGTTGTCTACACACAAAACAATTGTTCATAAAGTTGTGAAATTTTGTGAAAGACACAATAAGGTGATGGGAATTTGTTTAAGCAAAGAAAACAAATAAAAACAATTCTTCAAAATTTCGCCACGATTTTAAATAAATTACACATTTAGCATTGCGATAGTTTAGAAATTTTATTTATTAATTTAACCTGATTCTAAAGACAGCATTTCACGACATGCTCCTAGCATTTCCCAGAACACACTGCCGTTAACTGTGGCATGCTAGTTTACGATTCCAAATGGTATCTGAAATTGATGACCGTCAAGCAGAACATGTTTGGTTATAACAAAATTTGTTAAACTATCGTAAATGTTTGCTAAATGTGTAATTCTTTAAAAATTTGCCTCCTATTAATTTTTTCGCTCAAACAAATTCCTATACTTTTATTATGTCATACAAAAAATTTCACAACATTCTGAACAATAGTTTCGCCTGTAGACAACTTTAAAATAGAATCGTTTAATTATGGACACCCTATAAATGAAGTTTCTAAACTATCGTAATACTAAGTGTTTAGTTTATTAAAAATCGCCCTCTGGTGGCGAAATTTTGAACTTTTCTTGTTTGTTTTCTGTGCTTAAACAAATTCTCATCCCTTTATTATGTCTTTCACAAAATATCATAACTTTATGAACAGTAATTTTGTGTGTACACAACTTTAAAGTAGGGTCGTTTAATTATGGACACCCTGTATATATATAATACCTTTGAAAATCAAAATACCTTCCTACAAAATCTGACTTACATATATATTCCATTTCTCTTTCAATTTATGATTAAACCCAATTTATTTCACTTCTGTTTGGAATCATCAAGCTTTAAAATATCTTTATAAATCTTAAAACGTAGACTTCCTGGTAAGTTTTGTTTTTTAAAATTGAAAGCTTTTTCTCTACATATTTTTTTACTATAACAGTTGATAGAAAATATTATTACAGCCATATTCAGATAAGAGATTCGGTCATTTTTGTTATAGGAACTCGTACGTTTTGATTTCAAAGGTAAATTACATACACATGCATATGCAGTTAATTTAATGAATAATTGAAGTATAGTATTATCTTTGAATTTTTTTTCTACTTAAATATTTTTGTATTGTAACAAACAATTGTAACAAAGTAGAAACTTTATAATTCTCACTTTTGAACTTTATCAGATGAATACTATCACAACTCACATTTAACCTGTATACGTTATAGAAAATGATTTAAAGTCACTTCTGAAACAGTATTTGTGATTAATTCATTGTTCGCTAAATTATAGCGTCATCTTCCTTACTAATGATGACTGACCGCTAGCATTTTGACGGAAAAACAGATAAATCATAGCTTTGGCTACGACTGTGAAATAATGCTTTAGTTTTGCAACCTGCAATTTTCTCTTTCGCACCATGTTATTGCCAAAAAATATACACTACCTGCCTGATGTTAACAAGAAAATAACTATAACTTATTTTTTATAAGTTAATGATTGATCTAATTTATATCATAACAAAATTATTGTATTTAGAATTATTTTTATGACTAATAAATGTCTTTTAACCCCTTCGGGACCACGGGTGCATATATGCACCCTCAAACAGAGATTACAAAATTTGTTTTAGGCACCAGTAAAAAATAAAAGTAATATTTAGTTTCTTCAATTAGAACATTTTTGTGATTGTTTAAGTAAAGGTAACTTTTAAAAAGCGGTGCCAACCGAATAAAATTTGTGAAAAAGCCGCCAGTCCCAAAGTGGTTAGTAATGTAAGGCTATCAACTGTGAAAATAAATTTATATTTAAATTTAGTTTTAAATTATTAATTTAAAGGAGATTTCGCTACTACTTTTAGAGGATTCCTACGTTTCAGGAACTTTTCCAGGTAAAATATCAGTATTTTTTTTTTAAGAAAAATAAATCTAGGATAATGCACGAAATTTCACCTTATTTAAGCAGATATTTTCTATAAGAAAATACTGGTACCGAATGATTTTCTGATCTTAAAATTTCCCTGACCCGTACGAACCCTGTAATACTTTACTACATTTTGAACAAACTCTTTAGAATGAATTTTTATGATTACTGAATTGACTTTTAGTAACGTTATTCTGATTATAATAAAATAAATTTAACCCGTTCGGGTCTGGCGTACTATAAACCCATTGACACCCAGAATGCTTTTTTTTTTTTTTTTTTTTTTTTTTTTTTTTTTTTTTTTTTTTAGGTACGGGCGTACATACCAGCGTTTAGTCTAAATTTGTACTTTCATATTCCACATGGAAGTATGCGCTCGTAGTCGTCTACGATAAAATCACGACGCACGCATCGTACGTTCTGGATGTGAAGGGGTTAATAGTACATGTCTTTTCATTGAACATTATTTTGTCTGAAAAATTATTTTTGTTACTACCTACATATGGTAATGGTAGTATATATCTACACATTTCTTATTATGACTTAATTTTTTTTTCATTTTGTAATAATAATAATAATAATAATAGTTTTTTTTTTATACTCTTTGAACATTTGTCTATTCTTTTATTTTAAATGTATGATTAACTCTTTAAATTTAAAATATACGCTAGATTTCAGAACGAATCATGTGTGATAAAAGGTAAAAAATATTAGAAAGATGTAATGTCAGTTAAATCCTGTTGTAATACGATATTTCCTAAACGTCTCCAAAAACTCTTCCATAGACTATTGTCATGTGAATATGAATTGAATAGTACGCAAAATAGTTACATTCGTTTAAATTTCGACAATGACATATTCTTTAAACTTCAGCAAATCTATTTGGATATCTACTATTAACATTATTAACGAAAAAGTATTTGTTTCCCCAAAAATGAAAAGAAAATCGAACCCGAAAGGGTTAATTGTCTTTCAGTAACGTTATTCTGAATTTAACAACAAAAACAAAAAAAAAATTAAAATTGGTTTAAATTACTAAACTTCAAAAAGAGTTTCACAAAATGCTTATATTTTAATATATTTTGGTTGTACTTTGTAGCATCTATTTTTATGATTAGGAAAATAGTCTTGGCAATAAAAGTCTGACGTGTACGGGCTCTTGTAAATATCAATTTAAAAATAGGTCTTTAATTAGTGTTTCTAATGAGATTTTGACAATTTATTACACATTGCTACAATTTTTTTGGCCTTGAAATTTCTTTTCTCTTCTGATAAAATATTGTATTTTCAAATATATTGTTGCCTATATTCCAATAATATTTTTGTGAGTTTATTTTGTTATTGTAAAATTATATATAATTTGTTAGTACATAAAAAGGTTAAGTTTACGAAGCAACGTGCATTTTTACAGTTTTTTTTTTCAAAATCACTCTCCCTATGCCACAAAATTCATTCACAAAAGAGTTCTGAATTTAGTAAATGTTTTAATTCAGCCATTTACCAATATAGACGAAAAGTAATATTCCTCTCATTTAATCTATCGTTAAATAAACTGAAAATACTGTCTGAAAATAGAAGCAAATTGCTGGATAACAAAATCTGCTAATAATCACTGATATACAACTACATCTTTTAACTTAACAAACGTCGAAAACTTATAATTCATAAAATTAAGGAATCGAAAAGTTTAAACAATGTTTTATAAGCCAAACTACAAAAATATTGATTTCGTTTCATTCCATAATATTAATATGCACTTACAAAATTAATAAAATAAACGCTGTATGTTTCATATTCCTTTCTTAAATAGCAATATGAAAATAGTCCTAAATGTTAGATACAAAATGAAAATCATAATATGTATCATCTCCGAGAATATAAAAAACTGTATACGGTAACCCTTTATCTAGTGACGGTACTTATAAGTACCATTAAAATAACATGTTATAGAATTCATTTAATACATCGATTAGTTGTAATACAGTTTAGAATGAATTATAGATACATTATTTTATCTTGTTCCAAAAGCTTTATTGGTTACGCAAAACAAAAATATTTTTAAAAGGATGATTTATTTTGCTTTTGCATTTTTTCAGATTTATTGGCGCTGGGAGGGGGGGGGGGATTTTTCAATTCGGTAATGTTTCTATATTTCTATTGTAAGAACATTATATTTGTACATTTCCTAATTCTACAAAATACTAAGAAAAATATTTTAAATAAAAGGTTTGAGTGGGCTTATAAATATTGCACAAAATCCCTATAAATTCAAATTTAATTAATCCTTCTATTATCCTTCTAGAATTTATTAAATGATTATGTAAATCTTCTAATGTAGTTTAAACAATTCACGAAAAATGCTTTAGAAGATAAACTTTTCATGAATTCATAATTCAGTACTTAAAGGGTTAAATCGAAAAAGGATATTTAAGAAATGAAGAACTCCAATGAAAAAGGTGGTAAGAGACAAAGTCTTCAGTTTCAAATATCTATTTGCGTTTATTATGAAATGCCTCCTTTATAAATTAAAATCTGTATGGGTATTGGGTTTTTTAGATAGTAGGTAATTTAACTGATTGTAAGGGACCATTGACAATATTCAATTATATGATTAACTCTTTTTTTTTGTCATTTCAAATATCTACTTGCGTTTATTATGAAATGCCTCCTTTATAAATTAAAATCTGTATGAGTATTGGCTTTTTTAGATAGTAGGTAATTTCACTGATAGTAGGGGACCATTGACAATATTCAATCATATGATTAACTCTTTTTTTTTTTTTTTGTCATATACCAATTGTATTATCTGAGCTCTTCAAATGCGTTCACATACATCCGCACAAATAACAGCATTGATATCAAAATAAGCAGAAGAAAACACGGAATTATTAATAAAAGCAGTGTCAAACAATCTAAATTATTAATTTGAAGACCGAATATTAATATTTCTTTTTCT
Source organism: Maratus speciosus (assembly GCA_963932465.1). Lineage (NCBI taxonomy): Eukaryota > Metazoa > Arthropoda > Arachnida > Araneae > Salticidae > Maratus > Maratus speciosus. The sequence continues at coordinate 438,923,800 of OZ010788.1, forward strand.
TCTATGTTTCCATAAATTATATGTGTTATAAAAAAAAAAGAACACATGCACAATTTAAAACATAATTCCAAGCCTATTCTCTTGCAACTTATCTTTTACCAAATTTAACTTGACATTAATTTTGTGATCAAAATCTGCCAGTTCATTGACAGATTTTAGTTCAATACTATCAGTTCAGATATCTTGTGGTTAATCTGATTTTATTGATTAGTTGCTCTTTCCTTTCTTTTAAATTTACACTGAGCAATCAATTACGGGTTGAGGTAATTCTGCCTATGAATATTTTATATTACTTACACTATTTTATAAATGTTTCTTGTAGAAATTCATTTAAAAGCAATGTCATCCGTAATTAATCATTCTAATTTATTTTAAATTAGCATGTTTCGTCTGCTACGCTCGTCGGTTTCTCCATAAGAATTTTGAATCAAAAGGATTAAAGAATTTAATCTTCTGTTTTAAGGGAATATAAATCTTTACTTGAAATGTCCTTCAGCATTTCTGAAAACGATACAAACCCCATTACTCTATTATATTTTCTAATGTGTTACACAAAATATGAGTTGGTATGAATCGACACTTTTAGTTGCGTATTAATAATAGGATTTGGTAAAGAATGATAGAACTATATGTAATATACTAAAACCATCCCTAAACATTTATGTAGCTAACGATGTAAGGTTCATCGAAATCTATTCAGAAGATCTTTGAAAAAAGTTTAATCTTTCATAATAGGATTGACCTGATTATAGAACTTTCCTCTCATAATTCTATATCTAAGCACCGTAAAACAATATGTTATATACTAATACCTTTCCTAAAAAATTATCCCATTAACAGTGTAAGTGCCATTGAAATGGGGCATTCTCACAATCTTTTGACTTTCATGTCCCTGAATAATAATTTTTATTTTAATACACTTTTTTGTGGGTTTTTTTAATTTCATATACTGGGGAACATCCCATCGCATGATTGCACAACAATATTAACGAGATAAATAAGTTTTGGACGATGTTGGGGATCCAAACACCTGGAAAACTCCTATACCGCCCCGTGGCCCTGATGCTGATATTTAAGTTTGGAGCTGTCTGGATAAAATTGATTCAATAAAAATAATTCGATGTAATTTTTTTCTGAAACTGGAATTATTGTTTTATATAAATATGTAGCTAAAAATTAACCTGCACACATTCTTAGGGTTGTTATTATTTTTTAAACTCTGTCCCTGGGTTTTAGATTCCTTACCATCCCTCTTCTAAAATTATACAGAAAATCATTTCAGATGCAGCCACAGAATTTTATTCAAGTTTTTTTCTGATGTAGAAGTATGCTAGAGAAATAATGTCTAAAATTCTTTGGCAGGAAATTTACTGTAGAATTTAAATCAGCATTTAAATATCAATTTCAAGCAACGTGGCTTTATTAGTAGTCTCACCGTCCCCAAGGTTTATTCCTGCACTTTTCGAGGTAAATTAAAAAAAATAAAATTAATTTAATCCAATGTTAACAACTGTTTCTAAAATCAATGAACCTTGTGGCTATCTCTTAGTCTTAACATGATTTTCATTAAAATAGATGGTAATTTTCCTTACCGTTCCATCCTTAGCGTCCCTTTTTTTACCACACTCTAAATAAAAAAGAGTGACTATTCATTCCGGAGGAGTGAATAGTCAAACAGAGTCAAAATATGCCCAACCTCTTTAGAGTGACTATTCACTCTGAGCCAAAGTGGAATTTTTGACTCTCTGAAAGAGTGAATAGTCACTCCTTGAAAGTGAGTATCCACTCTAAACAGGGGTGGATAATCACTCGTTCGGAGGAGTGACTATTCACTCTTGCTAAAGGAGTGCTGTTTTTCACCCCTGGTAGGAGTGAATAGTCACTCTTTCACAGGAGTGACTGTTCATTTTTTTTTTTTTTTTGTAGTGGGTTGTTTTTTTTATTTTACTTTTATGGTCATTTTAAAAGAATCGCATCTTTTACGGCATGCAATGGAAATAGATAAAGCGTGGTAAAGATTGGAATAAAATACTTTATTAGCAATATTTATTTAATTCATAGTTTGTAATACTAATTGAACTTTTAAGGAAAAATTCAGTTAAAGTTACATACGAATTTAAATTAAATTACTGACAGAAATAAACTAAAACATTTTATTCCAATCTTATACTTTGTGTTTGCTTTTATTGCATGCCCTATAAAGATATTACTTTTAAAGTTTTATTAATAACTTTTTAATAGGTGGATGTTATATGTTTAACAATGTTTGATCTCATTTTAATTTTTGTTTTAAATATAAAACCGTACTTTTTCCTTAAATTATTGCTATTTTTGCAAAGTTCTATTGTTCTAAAATATTTTTAATCTTTCCATTTAAACGCAATACTTATAAACTCACTTCTTTTTAAAATAAGTTCTAAGCATGATTTAAATGTTAAGAATGTGTAATTTTTTTTTTTATCCGCTGTGATTTGCTTTTGTTTTATTTTATATGAACATGGAGTCTAAATTTTGAGTTCTGTGGAATATGTATATTTTTTTCTTTTAAACATATTCCTTAACATAATCATGATTTTTAATTTTCGTCCGTTATTGCCATAAGCCATATATTGGCCATATATACCAATGTACCAATATACCAATATAGCCATATATACCAATTCTAAGGCATATTTAATTTAATTTTTTTATTCGCATAGATATTGTATTTTGTGACTATGAGCTTAATAGATTTTATATGTTTTATAGGAAAAGATTGACCTTGGAAATAGGAAAAAAGGAAACTTAAAAATAAAGTAAATGACTGCATTAGAAATATTCTTATTGTTTTTAAAACATTTTAGTGTAAAAAAGTGGTTATTAATCTCTTAAAAAATATTCAGCCCTGTATTATGAAGTAAATATGACCATTTAAAAAAATATACTAAAGCAGTCTTATCCATAAACTTCGAAACGGGCATAAAAAATCATTTTATTCCAATGCTTAAATATCATGTTTTATTGTTTAGCGTCAGAAATTACGTGTATCAAAAACGTAGAAAATGTTTTATAATAGAAAGAAATTTAATAACTGATGCAGAATAGCTATAATTAAATTTTTTTATATGACTCAGTCTCGAAATTTTAAAATCATAACCCGCAGAAAAATGTTTACATACAATTAAAAAAAATTAATATACAGTAAAACCTCCCTAAGGCGAGCACGTACCGTTCCAATAAAGTTGGGTCATTCCGAGAGGTGGTCTCTTAATAGAGGTCATGTTTAAATCTAGATTTTAATTGTTTAAAAATGGTAACAATGTTACTAAAATTTATTTTTCACATTTGGAAAAAAATAAAAATTTAAGTATCAAAATAAAAGTTAATTACATAAGTTAATTACTGCAGAGTTTTAAAAATGAATACATTGTGAGCTTTGCTTTAATTTTATAGTTTTATATTTTATAATTTTTATCTCCAAGTCCTTGCGAAGTTCAGTAAATAAATGCATTTATTTGTGGACGGGTACAAATAATGACGATTTCATTACTTTATCTATTTCTTTAAGAGTTTTCCGACAGAACAGGGCACAGGAGTTTATTGACCGTCATTCTTAATATGTATTCAGAGGTAAATTTATTGCCTAAAAAGGCACAAAGGGACTTAAAAGCTCTTAATGACACTTAAAAGTTACCGGGATAAAAAAAAAATCTAAACTTAGTTTAGAAATTTGATGAATAATGCACTCTCCGGAATTATTTTTGTAATGAAACCTTCTTCAAGCGACCAGGTAAAAACGGAATTTATTTCATTTTCTTCAAAGAAATCGATCTCTCATGGAGGGAGTTCAACTGGGATGGTCTATGAATGGAGGTAAAATTAGTATTGAGCATATGGGAATAAATTTCGTTCCATGAAAAAATGGTCGTTCTGGGAGGTAGTCGCCTAATAGAGTTGGTCGCACAGTGAGGTTTCACTGTACCAACCTTTTCGTAATATCATAAACATCAAATATCATATTTAACTCCGAAACAATAATAAATACACTTAACTGTATATAATCCGAAATCAGTAAAAAAAAAAAAAAAAAAAAAAAAAAAAAAAAAAAAAAATCTCATGTAACGGCAAATTAATGTTTTCGAATGTGTCTCTTACGAAATTGATACAAATATCTTCTCTCATGAGTCAGTCACCCTTTCAAACGAAAGATATAAAACTTTTTTGTTTTGATCGCTGGCAAAAATAATTTGCAACACAGCATTGAAAGGGAAGAATACTATTTTTTGCTAAGCATTGTGCATATTAGAGATCTGCACGGGCTGAAATTTCCAAGCCCGGACCCGGCCCGAATCATAGAAAAAAAATTCGGTGCGGCCCGGCCCGTAGAAAAAAAATTTTTTCCCGATCCGGTCCGGTAAAAAACATAAAAGTTTGGCCCGAGCCCGGCACGGCACGGAAAAAAAAGTTAAAATCTCGGCCCGTGCCCGGCACGGCCCGAGTGAATTTCAACAAAACATTGATTTTTTTTTTCTTTTGAAGTATTAAAAATCTGAAAAATGCTATACAGTAAGACGGAAATGCATAAAAAAGAAAAAAAATGTGTTATAGACAAGTTCCCTTCTTAGCGAGTGTAAATGTATTATATATTCTTTTCTTATGTATTAGTATATTAATTATGCATGGATCAACACGTTAGTGAGTTTAAAACTGGGTTCCGTCATATGCAGGTTCTTTTTCACACATTTTATTGTGTTTTAATTTAGCTATATTTTAATAAGCGCAGAAATCTAGTGTTCTTTAAATAGAATAAATTTTAATGTTTAAGTGTAGAATAATGGCCATTTGAAAATGTATGCATTTTTTGCAAAAATGTTTAAGCCACGCCTAATTTTACTAACCTTTGAATGGACCAGGCCACGCTGAGACAATTATTTTCATACGGGCTGGGTCAAAATTAGGACTGAAAATTTTGGGCCGTGAAGACTAGCAATGAACCAGTCCCGGCTTTGTACAGAAAAAAATAAGTTAGGCCCGGCCCGACCCGAGCCTTCAGAAAAATGTGTGGCTCGGGCCCAGCCCGAATTCCGTGAATGAAAATCGGCCCGAGCCCAAGCCGGCTCGTGCAGATCTCTAGTGCGTATTCAATTGTTAAAAGAATTATATTTCAAACCGCTACATGAAGAAATATAACAGACAATCACTTTTGAACACTCTAACGATCAATCTTTTCTATGCAACAAACAACTATTTAGCTAATAATCTTAACATTCTACATATCTACACGGATAAATGCTTAAAATTAAATAAGACTTACCTTTATTTTATGTATTCCATAAAGAATAATTTTAATGATATCCTAATCTGTTAATTCTAAGATGGCGGACAAAAAAGTGATAATTTTTCTTATCTTTTAAGGGTGTCGTCGCCTTGCTGCTGTGATTGGTTAATAAGCAATGCATACGTAAGTCACTCTTTCAGGAATGAGACATTTCACTCCTTTCTAGAGAGTGGAAAATTCCACTCTTTAAGGAGTGTATTTTTATAAAATCCACTCCAAAAAGAGTAAAAATGCCTGCCACTCTTTCAAAGAGTGGACTTTTCACTCCTCCCAATTTTAGAGTGCATTTCGCCCCTTTTTTCCAATACCATCCCCTTTTTTTACCTTACCGTCCCTTCTTTAATACCCCTTTAAGACAATGTTATACAAAAACTCTGTATTAAAAGTACTACATTGTTATTATTTCTTATTTGAGTATCCTGGGGCTACTATGCAAATTCATTATAGATAAAAAGTGACCATTTTTTTCTTTATTTGAATCATTAAGTCATTCGTCTATCAGATTAAAATGTTATTTTAGCAAGTTTAATTCTGTCCGATTTTTTTTCCTCAAAAGTCAAAAGATTGAGAGAATGCTCCAAATACAGAATTTTTAGCAGAATCTTTTAAAAAGGCTAATCTTTCATAAATTGATTCATTTGACTATAGAATCTTTCCCATAATTTTACAACTGAGCAATGTAGAATGATACGTTATACACTAAAATACTAGTATTATCTAACAGTGCAAGTTCCCTCACGAAATATCCTTTTGCATTTTATAGGTATAGTAGCTGTCGCAAAAATTCCATAAAACGAACAACAATTTTCATTCGAATGTGCATTTTTTTAATTCTATGATATAACAATGTAAATTATGCAGCATTTAGAATTTACGATAAAAATAGCATATGTTTTTTTCTAAATGTCAGTCGTCCGAAAGAGGATTACACATTTCTGACGATGACGCACCGAAGAGAAATAAATAGGACTATCTCGATAAAAAGACTCACACACACACATTCTACACATACGATAAACGCAATAATTCTTTTCCTTTCACATGTACGTACATTTATTCTGCTCTGACATCAAAATGATTTAATAACAACTTAAAGAGTTTTAACATAAACCAATGTAGAATATTTTAAAAATAAAAGCTTTTTACAAAGTTTTGAACTAAAAATAATATAAAAATAATTTATTAATTGAATTTTCAAATAACAGTTTTTTAGATCGATTAAAGGCTTTACATGTATCTCAGCAAATGGAAAAGTTCGACTTCATTTCATACATGAATAAAACAGTGTGACCCAATATAGTAACGTGCTACAGAGAAAAATGTTTCCCATTTTGAGTGCTTCTTACGCTATTTTTATTTTAAAATGCGGTTTATATACAGTCATAACTATAAGTTTAGGACCACCACTGAGAATTAAGATCCAGACAATAAATTGAATACTTACTTGTTAGTAAAATTATAAACTTCGTTTATTACATGGATATTACATTTCTACGCATATAAATCACATACACTAAACACAAATTTTACAGAACAATCAATATTTTGTTGGTCCGCCGTTAGCTTTTATTACGGCCTGCAATCTGCAAATGTTTTGGCATGCTCTCTACCAGACTTCGGCAGAATGCAGCTGATAATTCTTTCACCGAAACTTCCTTAATTGCTTTTTCCAGTTCCTTAGCATTTGTTCGCTGTTTATCAGAGACCTTGTGCTTTAACAGAGTCCATAGGTTTTCGATTGAATTCAAATCGGGACTGTTTCCGGGCCAGTCAAGTATTTGAATTTTCTTCGTCTCCAAGAGCTGAGTAACAGTTTTAGAGCGATGACATGGTGCACCATCATGCATAAAAATTGTGCATTTATGAACGGCCATGTGTAATTCTAACTTCTCCTTCAACAAATTCACATATTTTTTGCTATTCATAGTCGTTCCTGGTGGTAGGAAGGACAATACAGCCGTTCCGTTCACTGACATTCCACCCCAAATCGTGACACTTGGGGAGTGTTTAACAGTCTGTAAAATGTAACGTTCATCGAATGGCTTTCCAGGAGGTCTACGGACATAGTACTTGCGTGTATAGAACTGCTGTATGGTAGATTCGTCCGAAAGAAAAACCTGTTGCCACTCACGAAAAAATCTATTTGGCATGTTTCTTGGCAAAGTCTAAGAGCTTAGCTCTCATGGCCTCTGTCAATCTGGGTTTTTTCGCAGGTTTATGGAATTTTAAATTAAAGGTGTCGAACAAACGCCGACTTACTGTTCTACGACTGACATCTGCACGTTTTGCAAGCAGTATTGACCGTATCTTGCTTGCGGAACGCATTGGAGAACGAACGGCTATTCTCCTAATGACATGGTCATTAGGATATGGCCCTAGGTATGGTTTTATGAGGTCGACCACACCTTTTGGCATCAACATAAGTCCCTGTTCCTTTAAAATTCTTGATCGCATTGTGAACTACATTCTTATTACGTCTTACTAGTTCACTAATTAATCGTTCAGAATATTCTTCATTATGACGAATAACAATTTGTGCACGCTGAGCTTCGGAAACTGACGATTTTCGACCCATTTTCATAGGTTTTCAAAACTTGTAAAACAAGCAACAATTGAATCTGCGACGTTTATTACTCAAAGTTCAAGCGAAAAGTGAATACAGTACTCCACTGCCAGACGGAATGACGCCATCTGACGCAATCTTTTTGATTTATGACGTTATCAGTGGTTTTAATCGTAAAAACGCTTGTTTCTGCACGGTGGTTTCTAAACTTTTGGCCACGACTGTATTTCATATGTGCGATTACATCTTTAAGCAAGTTAATTTACTGTACCATCAAGCATGAACAGTAGACGATTGGTTTTCTTCTAAATCTACTCAAAATTTAAAATGTCGTGCGCAATCACCAGATCTTTATACAATTAAAATACACAATTAAATAAATAAATTAAAAATATATCCACAGTACTTAAACTACAGGAAAAGCAAAAAATATATTAAAGAATTCGAGCCATTATGTGAGATTTAACTGATCCTATTATCTCCGGCTGGTATCATTTAATACTAAGAGGTGATTATGAAAATCTTTTGAGTAGGATGATTACGCGATATATTTCGAAATTCAAGACAAACATTTTCCAGTGATTTATTAAAAATCTATTAAATTTGATACAAGTTTAAAATTTATTAATGGATGTAAAATATTTGATTTACCTTACTGTTTACTGCTGCTGTAAAAAAAATATTTGCAGCTTGCAATAACGAATGAAATGACACGTTACCATTTACTAGTAAAAATGTAGGTAGAATATATGTACAATGTAGCCACAATAAAATGTATACCTTCATTTACAAAAATGTCCTTAGTTTAAATTTTAGCTTTATTGAAAATTAATAAAAGGACCTTCACAATGATATAATATTTAATAATTACAATAAGATGAATTCTTTTTTATGTAGTCAGATGCAGAAATTAAATATTTTTATGAAGTGTTTCAGAACCTTTTCGCTGAACTATTAGGAGACACACATAAAGTGTATGCGGGTTATTCTAATGCAGGTATGCCATCTACTGCAGGTATCGCATCAGAAAATAATTTGTTGAATAACTATTTGAAACATTAATTCATGTTTGCCTTAAATTTAAGTACTACTATTTTAACAAAATATAGTGCAAAAATGGGGTCAAAAGCTTTACAGTTTTATACCCATTTTTAGTAGATACAAAACCCTCTGAAAAGGGCGAGCATTAAAAATTCCCCAATTTAGCCACTCTATAGTTACGCCATTGCTGATGATACATTAGACGATGATTTTTTTCCTGACCGTGTAATATGTACAAGTCACATTAATATGAATAACTTACACGACTAAAATTTTGAGTTAATATTTTTACTTGCAAGTTATTTTAATTAAAAAGTTTTACGAAAAAAAAAGGGTTTCCAGATCTGACTTTTTAAAAATTTTACGAAAAAGCAGAAACCATGACGGGTCATTTAAGCTGGCTAGACCTCGGAAATTTGAACCGAATGTACGCCGCCTGTCAGGGTCTCTGTTTTGCCCTGACTGTTTGTGATTTGGGAAAAGGAATAGTTTCGGTAGCATATTTATACGTTTGCTTCGTGAGATTTTGATACACGATTTTAAAATAACCATAGTTATTTTAAAAACAGCTATATTTCCTAAATGCATAAATTAAAAGCACGGTATATTCTGCATTTATCTGTATTAGATGTATTTTGAAAACACGAATAAAATTAACAGCGTTTTGCCACTTTAAAAAATATTATTTGAGACAAACTTCTATTTCACAACGGGCGTTCCTGACGTAGCTTAGTTAGAAATATTTAGGTGATATTTACACGACGGCTAAAAAAATGGTTACTGTCCTTTATTGCAAATGCACAGTTTCTAAATATCACATAATTTTAATTTTTACTTTAATTTTTACATCAACAATTAAAAAAAAGTACTTTCGAACGAAATTTATTTGAAAAGCAGGGCAAAAATTAGTGACATTTTATTAATCTAAATAATTTTCATGTATATATTTTATAAATCTATCTCAACAGTGAACATTTGTTTGTTACAAAATTTTAAAGTAACTAGTGTTGGATGTACCGCAATTGACAATTGATTGCCCAGGGCAAAATAAATAAAAAGCAGATTAACATACTGCACTTTCGAGCTAAACTAAAAATCAGTCAAAATAAAGCCAATTTTTATTTTACGTTGAACCTAAAAAATAATATCAAAGTAAGCTTAACTTTTAAAACGATATATTCATAAGAATATTCTCTCATTTGCATTATAATTTTTAGTTTTGATTTCGAGAAAAAAATTAGTTATAAATTGCATTTTAATATATTTCTTCAGCCATCTTATTACATCATAATGCTGTTAATGACGATTCCAAGTTTTAGTTTTACTTACTTTAACAATATCACTTCAATCATATCATCATATTAGTAATATAAAGACAAATACATATCTTATGAAATGTAATTTTTCATCTGATAATTAGTTTCTATTCTGTGATCTTATTTCTCCTTAAGAATATGCACAAAATTTCGCTCACGAAAATAAATAACTATTTTGAAGTTAGTGATAATAAATGATTTTCCATTATTAACTTTGAAAGGATGAGAAATACATTCACAGTGATGCCAGCAAACTCATATGATCCCCCAGTAAAATAATTACCTCGTATTGCGAAATGAAAAATTTGTTTTCAGTTATTGTGTTTGGTGTGACTATCTTTTTCAGACGCATTTATTTTTATGGAATCTTATTACAAAGACTTTGTGATCATTTTTTTAGAAAAAGAAACGAACAATGAATGCGGAATGAATTAACTTTTTATAACTTTCTGGCAGTTTTGCGTGAAATTTATCTTAAATGAAGTTATTTAAAAGGAATTTTTTTCATAAGAAACAGAAATAAATGAAATATGAATTTCTAAAGCGTATCGGATATTATTATTGTTGTCATATGCTATGTGGCATTGGCGTATGGCATATTATATATATAAATATATCCGCTAAAAACGTATCTTTTAAAACGGACTGATAGTGTAGATAGGGTTATTTTATTACTTTGAAGAAAATGGGGCCATCAGAATATATTGAGACCATTTTCGAGAAATTAAAAAATGGTTACGTTAAGCGAAAATAAATAAATCCACATGCAAATACACTCACATATTCATAGCTCAATAACATAAAATATTTAATTATTAATAAACATAATTTCAAGCGGTCACTATTATTACTTTGAAGACATTGTGACCATTACAAAATATTTTGGACCATTTTCGAGAATTTAATAATTGGATACGTTAAAGTGAAAATATATGAAATCAAATGCAAATGCACTCACATATTTGGAGCCCAATAACATAAAATATTGATTTATTACTAAACGCAATGTCAAGAGGTCAATATTATTACTCTAAAGACATTGGGATCATTACAATATATTTTGGACCATTTTCTATAATTTCAAAATTGGATACGATAAAGGAAAAATAGATGATCAAAAAAATGCACTTTTAATTCTCCTATCCCAATAAAAAAAAATAGTCAATTATTAATAAAAACTGTGTCAAGCAGCCGTTATTATTTGAAAACATTGGGACCATTACGATGTATAGAACCATGATCTTTGAAATGAGGTAAAATATATTCAAACTGATCCCAGCACACTTGTATGACCTTTCTCTAAAATTATCACATCATATTCTAAAATGAAAAACATAATAATTATTGTTCTCTCTGTGAATATCTTCCTGTCACTCATTTTATTTTATAAAGCCTTATTCTAAATATTTGATTTTAATTTTTTTTAAATACAAACGAAGAATGAATGGAAAATTAATTAACTTTTTAGACATTTCTAAATATTTGGTTTAAAATTTTGTTTTAAGTTATTTAAAAAGAGGTTTGGCCAAACGCGAAAATTTTACGTGTTAAGATATGCACTCTATAAATATATGGGTTAATATCTGAAAACTGGAAGATTTCATTTCAAAATTTTTATTTTTAAAAATTAATATACCAAGTACCACATACAGTTATATTCTATGGTACATGTTTTGTTATTTAAATGCTGTAGTGTTTAGAAATCAAGGATGTATATTTTATGCGTAGGATAAACTTTTATGGAAGAAAGTGTCTATTAGCATCATAATCAGTGTCTAATAATTGGGACTGAGATGATGGGGACTGGGGTGATGTTTCTGCCTTAACAGCTGCACAGCTATTTTGTTGAATCACTTTCCACACATGTAAATTATTAAGTATGTCATGTGACATTCGTATGTTACATAAATAAAGTTGCAATAAGCTTTTTTTTAGTAAATAAAATGTTAAATATGGGGACATGAATGATGCTATAAAAAAATACTCATCCCTATTCAGAACAAAGACTAAATATTTCTAAATATCAAACAAAGAGAAGAACAAATGACCTTCATCCATGATGGCTAGTTGAACTTTAGTTGCTGTTGCAATACAAATAATTCTGTCAGCGCCACTTAGTATCTATTAACCTAAATGTGTGTTTAGAGGTGCTGAGATGATGGTCATCCTCAGGTACAAATATACTTGCTACAATATTTTACTTTACAATATTTACTAATAAAGAAGAATTACATTTTCCCATACTGTATGTATATATATAGGTATAATTATATAATAGCAAAAGTTAATAATATTTATAGAAATTTTTATAGCACATATTTGATATTGGATATTTGCACCTGGGAACAGGGACTGAAATTATTATTTCGTTTGTTTAAATCTTAAAATTAAATATTAATACAACATTATATGTCCATTTATCATTAGTAATTGTTATAACAAATGTTACAATATATTACATTTTTCAGTTCTGGGTTTTAGTATAATTAATTAAATATTATTGGAAGTGGATGCAAATTGTCCAGTTTTCAGATATTGACCCATATCTTGTGAAACCGAATGGTAATGGAGAATTAGTGAGTAAAAATAACTGAAATTTAATTTTTCATTTTATGATCGATGGAATAAATATTTTTCCATTTTGTAGTACCTTTAAATATTATATAAATTATTTTCGCCTAAATCATATTATCTCGTAAGTATTATAAAGAAAAAAAATCACATCTTTTTAAAGGTAATGTTACTTTATTCTTAATTATTTTCTTAATTATTTTTTGTATTATGTACCTTCCTTAATTACTTTCTTAATCTGTTTGTGATCTTATTTCTCTTTAAGAACACTCATAAATTTTCTTTCTGGAAAATAAGTAAATATTTTATATTTCGTATAAAATGACTTTCCATTCTTATCGTTGAAACGACGAGAAATATATTCACAGCGATGCATACTCAGTTATATGGTCCTTGTGTAAAATAGTCACATCTTATTCTGAAATGAAAATTTCTTTTTCAGTTATTGTTCTTTATATTACTATCTTTAACTGGCAATTTATTTCTATCAAATCTTATTAAAAGGTTTTGGTATTCACATTTTAAAGGAGAAATTATAAATGGATGCAAACTGATTTAACATTTAAAATATTTCTGACAGTTTAGCTTAAAATTTGTCGGAAATGAAGTCACTGAAAAACAGGTTTTTCAAAAGTAACAAACAGAAAAGGAAAATGCATTTCTCAAACGTATGCAATATTACACTATATATATAATTATAATAGTAATAAACATATTACTATTGTCATGTGTTTTGTGGACTAAGCGAAGGAAATTTTACATGAATAAACATACCTCCTAAAAATACATCTTTAGAAACCTATTGGGAATGTAAGGCTCCATGCAAAAAAAAATTAAAAAGTCCTTCCGGCCAGTGCCGGGAGGAAGAGGTAGCTTTCATATTCCTTATTTTAAAAAAGCCAACTTATATTATTTAAACACACAAAGCTCAATTTCGTGGAAACCGAATATAGGAGATTCAATACTAATTTTTATCAATATAATGAATGAGAATTTCGCGAAATTAGTCAGCTTTATCCAAGCTGCTTTTCTTTAAAGTAACTTATATTTGCCTGCCAAATTCGGCGATTTCTTAAAGTGCCTGCCATTTTAAGACAACATGGTGGATGAGGCTAACCAGTGAACTTGATCGAGACCTTAGTAATTGCTGTGCACATGCTCACTCACATCGGAAATCGGTTGATATATACGAGTGCTGTCGAGGGCAAAAAATCAGATTTTTCAAAATGTCACCCACATTAGAAATTGAAACTGCTATATCTGAGCCATTTTTTAAGATAAAGACAAACAAAAAATGCTCCTGAATCTTTATATCAAGGTCAAATACTTAAGAAAGAAACCTTTTTCAATTTCTAATTTTTTTGCAACTCACTTTAAATATATATATATATATTTTTATTTAATGGCCGCCATTTTGAAACAAGATGGCTGATGAATCTGGCCAGCGAACTTGGTCGAGATATTGATGTATACTATCCACATGCCTTGTTACATCGAAATAGGCGAATACGTGTGTTATCGCGTGACAAATACAAGATCGTTTCAAAATGTTAGCCATGCTAGAAATTCAAAGTGCTATAATTCAACCATTATTTAAGATATAAACAAAAGAACAAATTTTCAAAAACAAAATCTGCTCCGGAATCTTTGTATCAAGGCCAAACACATAAAAAAATCCTTTTCATTTTCCAATTTTTTAATATCTCATTTTAAATTAATTTTTTTTAAATGGCAACCCTTTTAAAACAAGATGGCGAATGAAGCTGGCCAACGAACTCGGTCGAGACATTGGTATGTACTATGTACAGAACAAGTTACATCCAAGTCGGTTCACAAATACGCCTGTTACCGCGTGACAAAAATCAGCTCGTTTTAAAATGTCAGCCACAATAGAAATTCAAAATGCTATAACTCAGCCATTTTTGTAGATATAGACGAAACAAAAACTGTTCCGGAATCTTTGTATTCAGGTCAAACACATACAAAAAAATCTTTTTCATTTTCCAATTTTTTGGTATCTTATTTTAAATTTTAATTTTTTTTTAAAAAATTTAAATGGCCGCCATTTTGAAACAAGATGGCAGATGAAGCTGGCCAACGAACTCGGTCGAGATATTTGTATGTACTATGTATACACCAAGGTACATCCAAATTGGTTCATAAATACGCCTGTTATCACGTAACAAAAATCAGGACGTTTCAAAATGTCAGCCACGCTAGAAATTCAAAATGCTATAACTCAGCCATTTTTTAAGATATAGACGAAACAAAAACTGCTCCCGAATCTTTTTATCAAGGTCAAAAACATAAGAAAAAAATATTTTTTCAATTTTCAATTTTTTGGTACCACATTTCAAATTTAAATTTTTCTAAAAAATTTAAATGGCCGCCATTTTTAAACAAGATGGCGGATGAAGCTGGCCAACGAACTCGGTCGAGACATTGGTATGTACTATGTATAAACGAAGTTACATCCAAATCGGTTCATAAATACGCCTTTTATCGCGTGACAAATTTCAGGACGTTTCAAAATGTCAGCCACGCTAGAAATTCAAAATGCTATAACTCAGCCATTTTTTAAGATATAGACGAAACAAAAACTGCTCCAGAATCTTTGTATAAAGGTCAAATACATAAGAAAAAATGTTTTTCCATTTCCAATTTTTTGGTACCACATTTCAAATTAAAATTTTTAAAAAATTTTAAATGGCCGCCATTTTGAAACAAAATGGCGGATGAAGCTGGCCAACAAACTCGGTCGAGACATTGGTATGTACTATGTACACAGCGAATTACATCGAAATCGGTTCATAAATACGCCTTTTATCGCGTGACAAAATTCAGGACGTTTCAAAATGTCAGCCACCCTAGAAATTCAAAATGCTATAACTCAGCCATTTTTTAAGATATAGACGAAACAAAAACTGCTCTAGAATCTTTGTATAAAGGTTAAATACATAAAAAAAAATATTTTCCATTTTCAATTTTTTGGAACCACACTTCAAGATTTAAATTTTTAAAAAAATTTTAAATGGCCGCCATTTTGAAACAAAACGTCGGATGAAGCTGGCCAACGAACTCGGTCGAGACATTGGTATGTTCTATGTACACACCGAATTTAATCGAAATCGGTTCATAAATACGAGAGTTACAGTGTGACAAATGTCAGATATATATATATATATATATATATATATATATATATATATATATATATATATATATATATTTGAACGGAGGGTGGTTTCGGGGTCTGGGGTCATGATCGACGAAAATATACCAAAATTTTTTGAAATCGCTTTCCTCCGAACGGCTGCAATAGGTAGCTTTTTGTAATGAAAGCTACCTAAAAGGAATTTTCCCTTTTCTGATGCGTGCGTTTAACATAACGTATAAACTTCTCTGTTTCTCTTGAAAGAAAAGAATATCTATTTCTAAAGTAAGCTTTTATTTAATATTAATGCTAAAAATGCTCTTGCAAGCAGAGTCTTTTTCGTTCGCATTACTTACGTCTTCTTTTTTCATGAAAATTGGTAAAAAATAAAGGACATTGCACACATTTAAAAACACTTGTATGAAATTTGAAATCTTGGAACACGTGGAATTGATACAAATATTTTTTTCTTTATTAGACTGTCTACTGCCTGATATATATTTTAAAATGCCATTTTCTCAAATTCATGTTTTTTGAAATGTTGTCTGATTTTTAAATACAGAGTGGCATTAATTAAAACTGACAGTGCTCGGCGTGTAGCGCGATATAATTGCAAGAATGGAGCAAAATTTAGTAGGAAGATTAAACAATACGGAAGACGAAGAATTCCGCGATAAAAAAATAGTTCCCAAAGTCGCCGTTGGGTAATATGTGACGCTGTGCATGGGATTTGAATATTAATAGCAAAAAACATACTTTTTTCAAAATTATTTTTTTATGCAATTAATTTTCAAAAATTCGAAACGATTTCTAGAACATCAAAGTAAACGAATCTAAAATTACTGCCCATCTCGTCATAACAGATTACAAAATATGCATATTTAATCAACTGCTTGATCGAATGTCTTTCTGTCTGAATGTTTTCTGCAAAATGTACCGAAAAATCCAAATACGTTGTCAAAACCGGGTGTTACGGTACCGAAATTTTTAGCGTTTGTACAATTTCTGTATGTAGAAGACTCCCTTAACGAAATTTATGTATAGCATTAATTAGTAGACATTATTAGTAATCCATTGAGGGCAATTACATTATTATACAATGATTTCCGGAAAAGATAATATAGGTGTGCACTTCAACGCACTCGAACACATCTGCTGCATTAATATTTACAGCATGAAATATATATTCTTAATAATGCAGCATTAAAAATAAAATGTTTACTAATTTTCCCCATTATTAATTAAAAAATGAAATATAGAAACAATAAGTCCAAAATTTATTTATAAATATTAACTATTTCAGCGTTGTCCCATAAAAGGACAGTTTGGATCAACAATTCATATATATTGCCCTACTAAGAGTAAATAAAAGAAAAAGGAAGATTAAAATTAGAAAAACACAATCCAGGCTGAATGTGTATTTACATTTTAACAATTAAATAACTAAATAAACTGAGGTATTTAACTGAGGCGATATTTAAGTTATGAGATGAAAATATTACATCATCCACTTTTTACGGGCTTTTATTTAATTTCTTTTAAATCTCGTCACGCTTAACAAAGCATATTTCCCATAAGGTTTTTGTATTGAGTTGAATCTACGCATCTTTTGAAAATAACACATTGAAACAGGTTTGTATACTGGAAATGCAATTCGTGTGTCAAATGCAGCTGTGTTTACGCTTAGTGAACAGCTTCAGTGATATTTCAAGGTATTTAACTTTGAATCATGCGTTGCTCTCGACACTTGAGTCACTAAACATATTTGAAATTTATTCATAGAAGTTAACATCATATAAAATTTATTATTTCAATTATTTTTTCTATATATATTCTACTGTAAAAATGCTGTGTTTTTGCAAGAAGTAATATTAAATTAATGTTGAAATAATTAGTCTACCTATATTTATGTTCGATAATGTCTATTATCTAAAGAAATACGGCTGAGCTCAGTTTAAAAAATAAGTTTGATTTTGACTGAAATCTGCTACATTTCGCTACATTTAAGAATAATTACTGACTCCAGTGAATTGTGAGATTTTCTTTATAATAGTTAAGCAAATCCTTTTAGATGCGTTTAAAAATTCCCGTAAATTTCCACAACGATTCAGCTTAAGCTATCTAGAAGTGGATTCAGGAACTTTCATTCGGAGCACCTTACATCTGTTCCTGTAATGTTTTTTTCCTTTATCAAGAAGTAAGCTATTTTTTTAAAAAGCCGGAATTACATTTTTTATCCCCTTTCTAAACCGAATATAAGCAAAAAAGATATGCTTTTGACAAGATTCAATAACTCATATTTATGGAAGCTTAGAAGTCGAAAACGGTTTCTCTATCTAAATGTCTATTTAAATAAACTTATCTTATTAAAAAAAAAAAAAAAAAAAAAAAAAAAAAAAAACAGGACGAATTAATTTTTATTATTTGTTCTACCTTTTTATTTAAGAACATTTAAACTTACGTTTAGACTTAATATTTTATGAGCAAATTTTAACAGTATATTAGATTTTGGAAAATTATTTTTGTTTTCGAAGAAAAAAAAAAGAAGAATCTATCTTTTGTTAAACATCAATGTATAGAATCATTTTAATATTAATAAACACATTAATTAAAATAATACTTCTGATGCCTAACATTATTTTGAAATATTTAAAATTTTGTACATACTAATTCTGTCAACTTATTAAATATTTTGTAGGCTGGAAATTATTGGTAGGAAGAACGTTACGTTATTTTAATAAGTTATTATGAAAGTGGATTTAAAAGTAATAAACATCTTTTAATAAAACTGATACGAGCATACATATTTGTTAAGGAAAATTATTTGAAAGAAAATAATGCTTCTTATAATAAACTCACAACAGTGTTTCCTAATACAAAAATGTCCAATAGGCATATTCAAAACTTCTTCATCAGAATAGAGTTATCATTTCTATTGACATAAAAAACGTCTGACTTAAACTTGTGACGAAGATTGCATAGCTTTTTGTAAATAATAATGGTAAAATGTATACACATCTGCTGATTAGTATCACTGAAATTTCCGCCTTTCCTAACAAGCTGCCGAAAGAGGAAGTTTAATTTAGGCCTTTTTTTTCTTTAAATAAACCTGTCTCATGTTTTGTACATTCATTCCAGGAAAACTTTTGTTTCGCTTATAAAGGACTCCTGTAAAAAAAATCTCATGTTTGCCAAGGTTTAAAACTATAAAAAAAAAAAAAAAAATATTTCTCATTGTATTCATTCATACTATTCAACAGGAAAATTTTATCATAAAAAATATTTATTTTCGTTATATTAGAATACAAGTTTAAGATAAGACAGATTATAAAAACTTATATTTTTTAGATTTAAGTGATAAATTCTTTAATATTATGTCGCTTTTAAACGAATAAAACGCTTTAATTCCATGTGTTAATTCATTAATTTTACAAGTTATATGGCTGTTGAAATCGTTTACATTCTATAGCATATTTTCATGAATATATTCTGTGTTAGAAAAATGTCATTTTTCATTAATTCTCATTTCGTTTTAAATTATAAAGATTTATTAATATGGATATTTATTTAGCAGTTATTTTATCCTTCTCGATTTCACACTATAAAAAAAAATGTACCTTTTTAAAACTTTGCAAAAAATTTCCTTCAATTACCCAATTATTTTTACTATTAGTATTTAGTTTTTTATGTACTGTTTTCAAAGATTTTCTTTTATACATGGGGTGCCAGAATAAATAATGCTTATTCTAAGAAAGTACGTTTAAACTTTTCTCGATATAAGTACACACATTCTCAGTTCTTAAAACATTATGTACATTTTTGCCTTGAGTTTATACATTTCTCTAGAACTTTCAAATAGCTGTTAAATCATTATAATGTGCTTTACTTAAATGTACAATAGAAAATAAAATAAAATTCTAAAACGAATCCAAGTAATGATTGTATTTCTAAATGTCACAGAATAAAAAATGTTTACGCACTCATTACTCCTGTATTATTGTAAATTTCTCTAAAACTTTTGATGTCTTGAAGGTTTACTTTTGCATATTTTATTCGAACTTTCAAATATCAATAACTATTATATCCTTCACATGATTTACCATCTAATGTTTACTCTGAATACAAATTTTCTCTATTCTACCACGAGGAATGCGCTAATTACAATCTAAAAAATGTTTTTGGGCCCTGTAAGTATGCAGAGATGCATTTTAAAAATTGAAAGAGAATACAATTTAAACTATTAAACTAAGTTATCTGAATTATTTTTATCCAAACAAATTACCTTCGCAGAAATTTGCAATCATATCTCAGTTGCCTATTATAGGGTAACCTCATCCCCCCCCCCCTCCCCGTACCACAAAAAAAAAAAAAAAACTCTTCGGGGAAATTTTAGAAATTTTATGAAGAAACGTATGCATTGGTTCTAAACTATAATAGATGTTTAAATTAACTGTGGCTAATTCTAGATATCCATATGTTACTTTAATCATGTTCATGTAGATGGTTTCCGAATGTCAGGTATGATTATTACGAAATAGTTTCATTTTTAGGTTAATTGTTGAATAGGATAGCGCATGATGCTCACTAGAAATCACATGAAACATTCTTCTCTTTCTGAACATTTTGATATAACTGTTACCTTGAAATTACCTTTAAAACAGAAATTATGGCTTTTAGAATTACACCCGCGCAATAGCTGAAGCGGCGTTTCCGAATGTTTTAAGCTATTTTTCCCAAAAGGATGTTTTTGGGCATAACGCGCAGGATATATCAAAAACGCCTGGATATTTTTTATGAAATTTTCAAAACATATGTTTCATGCTAGTCTGTATAAACTGAACCTAATTTTTTTTTATTGTTAAATAAAAATTTAGGTGATTATACTGCTGAAATTTTCAAAATTTTGTATTAGCTAAATACAACTTTGCATTAAAAATATAAAAGTGCTGGAAATACAAATTTATTTAAGTTCAGGGTAATTACTGTAATCTGAAATATAAGTGTGCACCAAAATTTTCATTTCTCGTTGAAAAATTTATTTTGTAATCCTGCACGTAAGCTATTATACCAATTTTCTGCTCGTTAAATGACTAACAGTTTGGAGCCCCCTATATATGCTAATTCTGCATCTTGCATTTCTTTAAATACGTGAAATGAAAGAATATACTTACATCTTTCTCCCCAATAAAAATTGTGTTTTAAAATCATACACATTTTAGGATATTAAATGTTGAAAATGGTCTTTTTTTTCTTTTTTCCCAATAAGAGTCCTGAGACCCTTAATAACAGTGAACTGAAAATAAATGTGTTAACCTTTCGCACGCTTGCAATTTTCTCAACATTATTTTGAATTTCATTCGCTATAAAAATTTAGCGGACTCTAAGAAGACACAGAAGACTCCTAAAAGACACACTGTAATTACTATATATTAAACAGTAAAATTGGATTTTCAATTTTAATGCCAGACATGGTGTTTTAACCTTTTCGATTACACATATTGTTTTAAAAAGGTAATAACGGAAAGACAATTTAGGTGGATTTTACGCTTTGTGCGTTCAATGCTAATCTTGAATGGGGGCCCAATAGTGCTTTAAATAGTATTATGATTTCTAATATATATCTATAAATATATTCTACTGTTATAAAAAGTAATGCCTTTAAAAAGAGTTTAGTTTGAAAAAATGCTGGAATAATTTGTTTGCGATTTTGGTCAAAATATATCATAAAGTAAAACGCAATTAAATACAAAAATTATTCTAACGTATGTTTTGGCATTTCTCTTTAAAATTTATTGGTACAGTTTCCAGAATATTTCGCAAAAGACTGAAACAAATTGGTCATAATTTCTATTGACGATACATATAGTCGATATATCGATTTATATCGATATTATTGTTAATAAAACGATATTACTATATAAGTAGATTAGGTTGAAAACAGCTAGAATATTTGTTTTGTGCTTTTGGTCAAAATATCTAATAAAGTAAAAACAATCAAATATGTAAGGTATTTTTTGGCGTTTATCTTTAAAATTTATTGGTACAGTTACCAGAATATTTAAAAAAAGACTGAAAAAACTAGTCATAATTCCTATTGATGACATATCTATTCTATCTATCGATGTATATATTCCAATAATAAAATGTTATTACTTTATAAGGAGTTTTAAAAAATGCTTGGCTATTTTATTTTTTTTTTTTTTTGGTCAAAATATCTCATAAAGTGAAAAGCAATAAAATACATAAATTATTTTGGCGTATTTTTGGCGTTCTTCTTTAAAAGGTATTGGCACAGTCACCAGAATATTTCACAAAAGACTGAAAAAAAAACTCGTCATAATTCGAATTGACACATCTTTTACATGATGTATTTAAATTTGTAATAAAACTATAGCATTGCTATTGACCTTTTACGATGCAAAAGAAGCAAAAATACAGCAACAGTTTAAATATCCAATTTTAATTTGTATATTATCCCTTATAAAGAAATAAAGAATATACAATTAAATATATTTTGTCCGTATCTGTCTTAGATGTATATCCAAGGCATTACCTAGAAATAAAAGTACGGCACTTCTTCGTTTTTACTGTTTTTTAACACTTTCCAAAAAAGTTTTTTAACACTTTCCAGTTGAAAAGTGTTTATGAAATCGGTCTGTCTGTCCGTCTGTCTGTCCTCGCTCTAACTCACGTAAAAATACTCGGATTTTAATGCAAATCATCCATGTTAGTGATGCTTACCATGGCATATTCGGTATTGTAAATGAAGTGTGTAACATCAATAGTTCATTTACAGGGGCACTCAAAAGAATTTCGTTACATTATGGTCACAAGGGGGAAAAATCGTTTGCAGGGTGTTTTAATTAAGTTACGCTATTTCAAATGTATTGAAATTGATATAAATCACTGAACTTCACTACACAATGATTACGATGGAATAGGGCATTCATAGCATTTCTCGCTCATTTACAGGGATACACAAAAGAAATCGGATACAGTACTGTCTTTGTGCAATAATTGCTGTCGTGCGTTTTGAATTTCCGAATACGCTTTTAAATTTAACGAATTTCTTGCATGGTTCTCGTTGTAAATAAATTCTATACTTCGTATACAAGTAATACAATAATTCACGTACCATACTCCTTATTAGCGGAAACGGTTGAAGGGTAATTTTCATCTGAGTTATGTGTTTCCTAACTAATGTCCTGAAACGATAATAAATTTAAAATAGAGTTATTAATAAGTCTTTAAATTTCTTACTTATTTTTCAAGTTTCTTCATAAATTTTTACATGCATATAGTTAATAGATACAAATTTATATATAATCGACAGGCTGCTCTAAGAATTCGGGTAATTTTCCGATTGTAGATTGGATTTACTGAAATCGGGTTTTAAAATCGGGTCATGTGCTTGAATTAGACATCATATTTAAATTTATTAAAAGGTACCACTTTGTTACATTTTTCTGAATGTGTTGGAAAGTGTTTCATAATCTATGCTTCACGCATGATTTTTTTCGTGTTTTGTTAATTATTAGTCTGCTTACTATAAATATTTTCTATAAAGGCAATAGACTTAATGATACAGTTCAAAGACATTGAGATTGTATTAAGTGTATTAAAACATTCTTTTAGAAGAATAGTTGTACAAGTTTTCACGACTTATGTATTTTTTATATTTAAATGAAATTCTAATATTCATTGTCATTAATAATCTTTTTAAAAATAATTCGCTTTTTTAAAACTTATAATATATTCTATACAAAATATTTCAAAACGAATATTTTACTGCCACACTATTTTCATTATTCACCAGAGAATGTCCCGAAGTTTCAAAATATGTTTCTAAAATTGAAAATTCTGAAGTAAGCTTCGTTTGTTATTCAATTAGCAACAAGGAATAATTATTTCATCATTATGCAAAACTTTTCAAGAACTAAATATCACTTAAGTAATAACTGTTCTTTTTTAGACAAAGATGAATTTTTATTTTGAGAACTAATCTTTTTCAAATGGATTCACTGAAACAATAATAAATTTAAAATAGAGTTATTACATAGTCTTTAAATTTCTTACTCATTTTTAAAGTGTCTTCATTCATAGAAATTGTTTCTAAAATTTAGAATATATTAAAAGAAATCGATGCTTTAAATTCATTGTTTGTCTGCAAAGATTTTCGCCCGGTATGATTGAGAAAACAATAATAAACTGTCAACTGCTAGTATTACTCGAGCGCAGAGGGTTCCGCGCAATAATATCTTAATTAGTAACTGTATTATTACAAAAAAAAAATTGTTGCTAAAAGAATAATAAGACTTTGTAAAAAAAACTATAGAATGTAGGGTTGGGTATAGCTGTATATACTAGAAAAGTATAAATGGATATACCAACAAAATTCAGAGAGATATGAAGCCTAAATAGTATTTATTTCTATTCTGTATAACTAACCCTTTTTTAGGTGCATTCGTAATTATATAAATATGTAGCACCTATAGTCGTCGTCGTTCAGTCCGCCTGTCCATATATAACAGAGCAAAAACTGCCAAACCGAATGGTCTGAAATTTTAAATGTACAATTGTTGCGCAATTTTGTCGAGTCATTTCCAATTTTGTGAAAATCGGATGTACAGTTTAATTACAGGAACAGTCAAAAGTTTTCCGTTACATTACGGCCAATGGGGAAAAATTATTGCAAGCGCATTTTAATGATTTTACTGCATTTCGAACAGAATTGAATTGATATGCACTTATGAAGTGCGCTAAAATATATATTCAGTACAATATGCGGTGCAAAAAATATTTATAAACTAGTTATAGTACGAACGCACCTCATTTGACACGTTTGACGAGCAATTTCCAGCTTGTTTTTTTATCTTATCGTAATCTGCTTATGAGGAACTTCCTTCAGTGCTGACAATGAAAGTAGTGCACATTTAAACTTCATTTGGCATTTCATAAACTCAAATTCATCGTAGTAAGTGTGGCGTACAGGCACGCAATGCAAACTAGTTGTAAATCCCATAGCAATTATGTGATTAATTCTTATTAAAATGGTCTGTTTTAACAGTTTGACGTTTATTACTTTTATGCTACTAATGGGCATTATATTACACAAATATATCATTAAAAGTTGTTATCTAGTCCTTAAAAGTCGATGGCGCATATAGTACGCCGCCCGTGTCTTTATGTATGTCCAAACCGTCCGTGTATTTAAGGGTTGATGTCTCGTCTAATTGCCAAACATTTTTCTCAAAAATCATTGTTAAAAATCCTTTTACACTTCTGTGAGGATGGATACCTCCAACGCTTTTCAATCCCTTTTCTGAACGCCTGCAAATCAAAAATTGCGTATAACAGAAAAACGCGATTATATTATTGCTTATAGAAAATCAACAAATTCAGGTATTTTAATGCAACAAAAACTAATATTAGCTTAAGGGATTATGTTAAATTTTTCTTTGATGGCCTAAGTAGGAATTGACTTTTAAAACAAAATTTTTATATTACTTGTTTTTCATAATTTTAGTTTCAATACATTAGGAAATAAAGGAGGGGGGAGGACATATTTTTGCGCACATTTTGACAATATCTTTGAAAATATAATACCTAAAATTAAAAGAAATCTATTTTTGAGTTCGGGTTTACGAAATCTTTCACAGGATATACAAAGAAAGTGTTTTTTTTTTTCTTCAAGTAACATAATTAGCAATCCTACATTTTCCCTAAATATATTTGTGAATGGTTAGTAATCTATAAATATGTGGGCCTTTATTACTTCAGTCAATTTGAATTTTCCACGTTCCATTGTTTACGAGAAAAATGGCTGCGACAGACAGACAGACAGTCACAAGAGTGATCTTATAATGGTTCCGTTTTTACTTTTTAAGTACGGAACCCTAAAAATTAGAAACTTATAACTGTCATTAAAGAAAAGTACATTCAATTTCCATAATTTTTTAAAAGATTTTGCTTGAAAATATTTGAATAATTTTGTTTCACAGAGCAGTCAACAAAACATGGGAAACACACTTTGCACCACAAAGAAAAAGAAAGTCATGTTAAGTTACTTTCAAGGAATATATCAGTAACAGTAACAGTAAAGGAAAGATGTGTTTCAAGTGGAAAAATAATTCAAATATTCATAAAAAATGAAAATAAATGCTTTAAATATTCATAAGGTAAGTCCCTTGTTTTCGGAAGACAGTCAGCATAGCCTAAGGTCTATTAAGTCACTTAAATATTCGATCGAAAGTATAATAATTTACGATGGTTTCAATCTTAACAAGTCAAAAATTGTACGTCAAACGCGGCAAATGAGATGCGTTGAAGTAGTTTTAAAAATATTCAGATATTGGTGCAATAGCTGTTGCACTGTTATTCAAAAATGCATGAATACAAGATTTGTTACGATCATATATATATAATTCAGCAATGCGCAAATAATATGACTCCATCTTAAATATGGCCCATGGCAACCTAGATTTATTACCTATAGTGTGATATCATTTATTTAATTACGTACGATAGGATTTAATAGAATGAAAAAAAACTTTTGTTAGTATATTTTTAAATTTTGATTCGATTTTTATAAAATTTTAAATTTTTCAACAAAATTCTTAACCGATTATATATATTAAATTTCAAATCATTCGGTTGGGCAGTTTTTGCGCTGTTATATGAGGACAAATGGACCAGACGACGATTATAGGTGCTACGTATTTATATAATTACAAACGCACCTAAAAAGAGTTAAAACGCAATGTTTTTCGAATAACTTCATACTACGTTGCCAATCTTAGAACTCGGTGCAGAATTGTCAGCGAGAAGAATTTTACTTGAGGAAAATAATAAAATATTTTAACAATGACAAAAGTAGTTGTGTTATTAAAAGGACAGAATTAGCACATATTATGACATGCATAGAAATGTAAAATTAACTTTATGTGTATTGTAATTTATTTTTCAATGATTAAATAAATAGCATTATTTGTGTATTTAAAGTACCGTAAATGATTAGAGCAGCATAAAGTAAAAACAAACAGACAGATGTAAACACACTCTTAAATTGTTTTAAAAATGGAAAAAAAAGACAGTATCAAGAAACTCCTATTGTTATTATTAATGAATCATCTTTTATGTCATCCATGAACTTTAAAAATGAGCTTTATTCCAATTTCAACCGAAATTCAGTGATTGAAATTTGAAAATCTATGGAAAGAAATTGAAAAAAAAAAATCATATTAATACTATATGAATATTGTTGGATAAAAGTTAAAGAGTAGAATAATTATTAAGAAAAAATCCTATGAGTGAAAATATATGCACTGTAAAAAAAAATCCGACCAGTTTTCCTGTAGGAATCAGAAAAACAGTTGCCCTTATCGTACCGGAAAATTTTCCGACCCAGCTTGGAATAAAATCCGTAAAATAAAGGAAATAGTCAATAAAACGGTATTTTATGGATTTTATTCCAATTTTACGGATTTTATCCCGAGCAGGGTCGGAAAGTTTTCCGCTACGATAAGGGCAACTGTTTTTCCGATTCCTACAGGAAAACTGGCCATATTTTTTTTTTTACAGTGTGGGATATTGAGAGATGGTGTCTATGAAAATTGTTATAAATAAATGTCAGAACGACTTCCATATGCAATGATTTAAGATTTTGTTCAAGAACAAAAACTTAAGCTTAACGATATAATCAGAATAGTTTCATTAAATGTAAAACTAGTATGTTGTGGCCATCACAAAACTTTCTTCTATATAAGTCACGTCAATTAAATCATTTAAATAGTAAAAGAAATTACATCAATTTAGAACCAATTCGTATCAAAGTATACCTGAATTTGAAGTTGGATGAAAATTCGTGCCTTACTTATTGAGATAGAGCTGTAGGGGAAATTCTGAAAAATGCAGCATAGCAGCGCCACCTGTTGAGCGATTTGCACCAAAACACAAACAGCACTAATTCATATTAAGGTATACCGGAATCTGAAGTTTGATGAAAATCGGTGCATTAGTTCTGGAGCTAGAACTGTTGTGAAAATCACAAAAATGCAGCACAGCAGCGCCACCTGTTGAGCGATTTACATGAAAAGGTACAAAACATCAATTCATGTCAAGGACTAACTGAATCTGAAGTTTGATGAAAATCCGTGCATAAGTTCTGGACATTGAGCTATTGTGGAAATCGTGAAAAATGCTGCATAGCAGCGCCACCTGTTGAGCGATTTACACCAAAACATAAACAACACTAATTCATATCCAGGTATACCTGAATCTGAAGTTTGTTGAAAACCCAAGCATTAGTTCTTGAGATAGAGCTATTGCGGAAATCTCAAAACATGCAGCATAGTAGCGCCACCTGTGGAGCGATTTACACCACAAGAGGCAAAACGTCATTTCATGTCAAGCACTAATTGAATCTGAAGTTTGATGAAAATCCGTGCATTATTTCTTGAGATTGAGCTATTACGAAAATCGTGTAAATGCTGCAAAATGCAGCATAGCAGCGCCATCTGTTGGGCGATTTGCACCAAAACGTTACCAGCACCAATTCATATCAAGGATTAACGGAATCTGAAGTTTTATAAATATCCGTGCATTAGTTCTTGAGATAGAACTTTTGCGGAAATCCTGCAAAATGCTACATAGCAGCGCCGCCTGCAGGGTGATTTACACCAAAAACTAATCAGCACCAATCTATATCAGGGACTACCTTAATGTAAATTTTTATTAAATTCTGTGCATTAGTTCTTGAGAAAGAGCGCCCACAAAATTTGTGTCACATACAGACAGACAGACAGACAGACTCACAGACAGACATTTTGTAAAAACCTGTTTTTAGGGATCTCTGACCCATAAAACGTGTAAATCCGTCGAAAACTGAAATTCGAAAATTTTCATGAAACCAATACTTTCTTCTTTGTCAAGATAGAAGAAAGTAAAAATGACATTTATATTAAATTTCGTTACCTAAAATATGAAAACATTTCATTAAATAATGATAGAAAATGCACTGTAAAAAAAAAAAAAAAAAAAAAAAAAAAAAATCCGACCAGCTTTCCTGTAGGAATCGGAAAAATAGTTGCCCTTATCTTTCCGGAAAAATTTCCGACCTAGCTCGGAATAAAATCCGTAAAATCGGAATAAAATCCGTAAAATACCGTTTTATTGAATATTTCCCTTTTTTTTAAGGATTTTATTCCATTCTGGGTCGGCAAATTTTCCGGTACGATAAGGGCAACTATTTTTCCGATTCCTACAGGAAAACTGGTCAGATTTTTTTTACAGTGTGCAATAACAAGCAGGAAGCAGAAACTCTGTTATTTCAGAAATTAGTGTCGCCCTCGGTGAGGAAAAAAAAAATTATTATTATTGTTATTACGAGGTGAAATCCGTCGAATTTGGACGAAAGAAAATGTTTAAGGAGGAACTGTTTCATTAATGTATAATAAACGTACAAAATTAGTTGCAATAAAAAATGCATCTTATATTCGTTAGTCTAAATCTCAAACAAATATTATTTGAACCTAAAGGTCATTGCTCTTCTATAAAGAGACTCTAAAATTTGTAAAACTTTGCGTTTTATCAGTGTGTGATTTCAATTGCTTTATTTTCAAAAGTGAAGCATTTCCACCTGTGAAAAATTTCAAGGCTGCCGTAGTGAAAATGACACACTTCTACAAAACTTATTTCAGATTTAAAACTTAGCATACACGCTTTTATTTTATATAAAATGACTTCATTCGTATTCTCTGAAGAATTCCATATTTAAGCTCCAGCCTTAAACAGCATCTATAAAAAAGTATGCGTATGACGTCAGTATCGCGGAATAATACACAAACGCAGCAAAAAGCGATCTCGAAAAAGAAAAAAAAATCAGTTATCTAATGATTCATATGCCTTCATTTGTTTTCAACATTAATATAGATACTTAAAATTAAATAGAGTTTATAATAATAGCTCCATGTTTTATCAGAAATCATTCATCTATATATATATTTTTTAAATAGCACGAATTACAATTACAATTTTTTCCAGTTTTTTTTTTTTTTTTTTTTTTTTTTTTTTTTTTTTTTTTTTTTGAGAAAATGGCAACAAAAACTTATAGTAATCTATTATTTTAAAATGATCTCCCCTTTACTTTCTGAAAAAATGTAGTACTTTAGTTGCCACCAATAAAAAAATTGCATCAAAAGCTACAAAAAAGAATTAATATCTCAAAAATACATTGAGATGCAGTTTTCAAACAAATTGCAGCTAAATGTTTTTTTTCTATACGAAGGTGTAAAAGTTGAAAATGTGCGATGTTTAGAAGTTTACAAAAATTGCAGTCAAGATTATCATGATTTAACCTTACAATGATACATCTGCTTCGTTTTACGACTGGCTTATGTAACGGATCGTTATTTTTTTAGGGGCGGCACTTTAATTGTTTCCCGAAAGAAATACCATATCGGGGGCTAACAATAATTTTAATACATTTATTTTCAACTATAATTTGTAGTATCTATAATATAGTTTTCAATAAAGAGAGTGACTTACTTGAAGATCAGACATAAAACCATAACGGATGTATTATTGGCACCGAAAGTTTAATTCCGTTTCTTTTTTCCTTCCGTATCCTCTGTGAAATATCTAGTCTAGAAATCTTGATTTGTTCTATATATGTGTTTGGCGATTTCTTAATTAAATGAAATACGACATTTATTTTTAAACAAATACCTTAAAATATGAAGAAGTATCAATAAAAAACTTAAATAAAATGCATTATCAATTATTTAATGCTTTAATTTTACCGCTTCACTTGTACAGAATTATGCTAAAGTGACTGGCTTGAATAAGAATAACAAAAAGCGGATTATAAATACACTGTAAAAAAAATGCTGCCAGTTTTCCGGTAGGAATCGGAAAAATAGTTGCCCTTATCGTACCGGAAAATTTTCCGACCCAGCTCAGAATAAAATCCGCAAAATCGGAATAAAATCCGTAAAATACCGTTTTACTGACTATTTCCTTACTTTTATGGATATTATTACGATTTGGGTCGGAAATTATTCCGGTACGATAAGGGCAACTATTTTTCCGATTCCTACCGGAAAACTGGCAGTATTTTTTTTTTTTTACAGTGTACCAAAGATTTAATTTTGTTTCGAGTCTGTTTTGATACCTCGTGGAAAATTCCTAGTGTAGAAATATATAATGATATAAATATGTGTTTGATGAAACCATTTTGCCAACCTGACTCAAAGTCCCTAATCGCCTAAATAGTATTTTGATATTCCAAGTCTGTGACTTCCACACTGTAAAAAAATTACGACCAGTTTTCCTGTAGGAATCGGAAAAATAGTTGCCCCTATCGTACCGAAAAAATTTTCGACCCAGCTCGGAATAAAATCCGTAAAATCAGAATAAAATCCGTAAAATACCGTTTTATCGACTATTTCTTTTTTCTTTACGGATTTTATTCCGAGCTGGGTCGGGAAAATTTCCGGTACGATAAGGTCATCTATTTTTCCGATTCCTACAGGAAAACTGGTCGAATTTTTTTTTACAGTGCAGTTACTCATTTAGAAAGAAAATTGCAACTAATTTGAGATATTAATTTCAAAATATTTTATCTAATAATAATTAAACATAGTATTTGTGCTAAAATGTTAATAACTGTAAGTATTATCATCCAAAATATTTATTATTTTTTTCTGAATTTTAAAGCAGTTAATGGTATCAAATTAAATTCTAAATAATTAAAACAAAGCAACTTTTAAACAAAGATGAATTTATATTTGAGAACTAATCTCTTTGAAGTGATTACAATAAAACGATAACAAATTTAAAATAGATTTTTTGCACAATGTTTAAATTCATTGTTTATCTACAAAGACTTTCATAAGTAATTTTAATTATTTAAAAATACGGTCTTACAGTGGTTTGGTTTGCATAATCAGCATGGAGAAATTATTACAAGTATATGTAAATTATCGTTTCGATAATTTTACTATACTAGTAAATCTGCAGATCAGGAGCCTCAACGTCAGCTCTACAATTCATTGTGTTTAGCATCCTTTGAGTAATATTAATCTTTCTACAAAAAATGAAATTTAAAGTTTTGAAATTACATAAACATTTATAAAACGAAAAAATATTTCGAAGGTTTCTGACATTAGAAGCGTTAAATTAAACCCCTTGTTATGTAATGGTATTCTGAAAATCTCATGAGCTACTTATTCTGGTAATTTTTAGATAATAAAGTAGATTTCTTCAGGGGGGCAGAGCCCCCCTGAACCCCTTCGTAGTGTAATTTAATTTACATTTGTAATTATCAATTAATTGTGTTAATGTCCTTTAGTAAATTCTACCAATAGACGGAAACGTACATGAATTCTTTTCTACAGCCCTGTATATTACGTGAAGATTTTTACGCGTCGTCTATAACATTTAAATTTAATGCAGACAAAAAACCCTCTTAAAACTGCTCATATCACATTTCCGGGGATTAGTATGCATAGTGTGCACCATATATCCAGTTTCTGCGGAGTCCTGTATATGGTTCTATTTAAATTCTGCAAACATTTGTTAGTATACTAAATGTAATTGGGCTGGGAAATACATAACTCAAAAAAAAAAAAAAAAAAAAAAAAAAACACTGAAGCAATTCGCGCTCATTTTCATTTATACTTACGAATTCATTTGTGTATCCCTGTACATGGTCTATACAATATTTAAGCACTACTTATTAAGCACAAATTTACTTAACGTTAAAACGCACACCATAATCGAAAATGCTCTTCAGCAATCATCCCTAATAGACCAGAACTGTATCCGAAATATTTTACGTGACCCTATAAATGAACGATAAATACGATACAAATCATATTCAAGCTTCTTGTAGTCAACCACAGTAATGTAATTTAATTTCATAATGTTTGAATTAGTGCAACACAATTAACACACTGACGACAGGCAATTTAATTAAATCTGGGTTTAAAAACAGTAGAAGCTCCTCCCTCTTCTGAAAGTGTCTCGGAAATTGGTTTCTGAGATATGTTTTTCATGTTTATGCAGCAGTAAATATCTTTCAATGTACGGATGTAATATATACTGTCTTACAATCTATAAAATATATGGACAACACAATATAAATGTCTTTTCTGTAAGGTAGAAGTCACTCCCTTAGCCAATGATGTATTCTGAATAAAAACGAGAATTTTCGTTTCCCGTCGCTAATGTGTTAAAATAAGCTGTGAAGAGATTTTCCCCCGTAGACCACATTTTAATCGACCACTTTTGTGTGACCCTGAAAAAAACATATGCTTTGCACCCCATATACTACAAAAACGTTTCAAAAATACATATCAATTTTATTATTTTGTAACAGAGTAACATCATTAAAAAACGCCACAAAAGGATTTTCTTCAAAGATTGTAATATTATGAATACTTTTGAGTTACCTGTACGCATGCTGTAAGTGCTACACATAACATATTTTATAGTAACCAGGTTCTAGTGCACCTTAATAAAGTATATAAATTTCATTACGTTTAAAATTGTGTAACATTATTAAAATACACCGCAGACGATTTTTCCCAAAGACTATAAAGTAACGGAATAGTTTTGAGTGCCCCTGTAATTAAGCTATGAATGCTACACTCTTCATTTTTAATACCAAACATACTTTGGCAAACCTCAATAACGTATATCAATTACATGTAATCCCGACTATATTTACGCGAGTTAGAGCACGTAGAGAAACACGGCAGGCGACAGATAGAAAAACTGAAGTCATAAATACTTTTCATCCATGTTGGAAAGTGTTAAAAAGGATTTACATGCCTTTAACTGTACTTTTTTTTCACTTATAGCATGGTTAAACATTAGTTTAAACATCCTAATCCATGCGATAGCAATAACATATTAAAAGCCCCCCAAAATAGGCATATCTGGAGATCTATAAATCTACTGGATAATAATTCATTATCGTGCCCACTGTTATTTGCATAAATTGCATCGATTTGGCGCGATAAAATATTTTTTGCGGTAGCCTTTTAATAGTACCTGCAACAAACGTAATTTACTAACTTCATTCATATTTGACGCGATGATAGGCTACTAATAACAGTCGCTAGGCAACGAAGAAAAGGGAAAAAAAAGAAATATGTATCATGTAAAACAAGAAAATTAATTTAAAAATTCTTTATATTATTGGAATACATGTATAAATGTCCTCAAAACATTATACACGTAAATATAAAAAAAAATCTTATAGATATATTGATAAAACTTCAATATAATAGGAATAATTTAAAACCTTTATTTGGAATTTTAGCATCCATAAATTTAAAATTAAATCCTTTAATCAAACGTGCCATTTTCTTTCAACAAATCGAAATTTGAAAATCGTCTGACTTGCCGTAGAAAAGCATTATAAAGAAAAATAAAATCTTCCATATTTTCCGAACGAATGAACCAAATTTAACCAAAAACTATACAGCTACGTCCGGGTATCTCACGAATATGCCCAATTAATTTCAAGCTGATCGGGTGCTTTTTGCGGCAGTTATCGCGGAACAGACGGACAGACAGACAGACAGACAGACAGACAGACAGACAAACGGAAATCAAAACTTTTCGTGTCTCCACAGTAAGCCTTCACTGACGTTTCGGCAATAATCGGATCTGAAGAGGGTATAAGCTACACTGTAAAAAAATCCGAACAGTATTCCTGTAGGAATCAGAAAAATAGTTGCCCTTATCCTACCAGAAAATTTTCCGACCCAGCTCGGAATAAAATCCGTAAAAAAAGGGAAACATTCATTAAAACGGTACTTTACGGATTTTATTCCAATTTTACGGATTTTATTCCGATTTTACTGATTTTATTCCGAGCTGTGTCGGAAATTTTTCCGGTTCGATAAGGGCAACTATTTTTCCGATTCCTACAGGAAATATGGTCCTATTTTTTTTTTATTTTTTATTTTTATTTTTTTACAGTGTAATATAAGAGATCTTTGTCAACAGAAATGATCGAACTATATCTAGTTATTTTATTTTATTTCAGTTATAGTTAAAAAAAATAGACAAAATTAGAAAAAACAACGTTATTAGTACCAGAACTTATTAACTTGTAGCAGGCTTGTTTAGGTAGCAGTCAGCGTACACACTGTAAAAAAATACTGCCAGTTTTCCAATAGGAATCGGAAAAATAGTTGCCCTTATCGTACCGGAATAATTTCCCACCCAGATCGGAATAAAATCTGTAAAAATAAGGAAATAGTCAGTAAAACGGTATTTTACGGATTTTATTCCGAGCTGGGTTGAGAATTATTCCGATACGATAAAGGCAACTATTTATCCGATTCCTACCGGAAAACCGGCATTATTTTTTTTTACAGTGCACTGTAAAAAAAAGTTAGTTTTCCGGTAGGAATCGGAAAAATAGTTGCCATAATCGTACCGGAATAATTCTCAACCCAGCTCGGAATAAAATCCGTAAAATAGGAATAAAATCCGTAAAATACCGTTTTACTGACTATTTCCTTATTTTTACGGATTTTATTCCGAGCTCGGTCGGAAATTATTCCGGTACGATAAGGGCAACTATTTTTCCGATTCCTACCGGAAAACTGGAAGTATTTTTTTTACAGTGTACCGTCATCAGTGCAAATAATTATGGAATTTTGCTCATATATATATGAAAGGAATTCCAGCTTTCCCATTACTAAAATTATTAGACAATATGGTTTCAAAATAATTTTCATACTTGCCAATAAGCTTCTCTCTCCAAACTCAAAGATCCTATAGAATTATCTAATTCATGGGATATTTGTATTATTAATTGTCAGTGGTGTCTTTCCTATATTAGACGAACCAAATATAGTTTACAATTTTGAATTAAAAAGCACAAGCAATTTATTCAAAAACAAGAAACAAACAAATCTACCATTACAAAACATTGCTGGGAGATGAACACATTTTTCAATGTCATCCAGCTAAATTTATCTCTACACCCACTTCTATATGTGAACTTAATTTTCTTGAAGCATTCTATATCAATAAAAATCATAAAAATTTTGTTAATTGCAGTTTGCTATTCCCCATTATCACCTTGTTCAAAATGTTAGATAAAAACTTTTTTTCTTAATATCTACTAGCATTTTCACGTTACCAGTTCCATTTCCTGCCGTATTCCCTATTGGCTGTCTCCGGTAATTTCCCGTAATTCTATTTGTCAATAAACCTATCCCTTCATAAACCTATCTGCTTTTATTCCATATGTATGATCAAAATTCCATATATCTTTGCACTGATGACGATACGCTGAATGCTAACGAAACTAGCCTGCTACAAGTTAATAACTTCTAGTGCTAATAAAGTTGTTTGTTCTACATATATTTTATTGCACCAAGTATCTTTTTAAATATCATATACAAAGTTTATTTCGTATATTCTTCAAATTATATCATTTCATCTGCAGGTAGTTTTAAAATTTGGAAATGGAAAATTTGCACACTAAAGCAGGGGTTCTCAACCTTTTCTACACTGTTTTTCTATATCCAAGGATAAATTTCAATAGTGCCTCCTTTGCCTTCTGTATGCGCATTATTTATCGCTAATATCAATCAATAATTATTCCCTTTATTTTTTTATAACGAAAACATACCTGTAGTACTGGACTGAACAGTAAAGAACTAGACACATTATGTCTGAATCGAAAATTTTAAAATTAAAAAGACATTTAAAAGCGGGATATTTAATAAAATTAAAAACAACACAATAATATGCACTGTCACATAATAAAATCAATTCTTGTAGGCCTTTCAAGCTTTATAGAATATCCTTATCAATACAAGTGTCAATCAATAAACGATTCTGGTTGTTTACAGATGTTAACGTTCATAAATATATCATTTAAAATATTAAATCACCAGGGAGTATTAATCGCAGTACTGCCATACATTCATGTGAATTTAATTATACATACATATAATTATATTTAAGGGAGATTTCTGTCAACCAATTTTCTAAACTAACCATTTTCATTCCTGTAGATTATGTGGGCCTACTGTTGCGCATTTTGTCTCGTGATTTAATACATTTAATCCTTTCGAAGGCGGTGTCCATAAAAAAGACAGCTAATTTTTATTCCAAAACTGACAAACGGCACCAAGAATATTTAATTAAAAATTTGCTATTATAATGTACATGAAAATAAGCAAGTTCGCATTTTCTATTAAATTCGTTTATAAATTCCGGTGTCGGTCCAATATTTGATCAGTTTATAAAGATAATTACTCCGCGCCGGTAACGGTTAAATGACACATTCTTGAACGTGAATATCTACAAATAACAGCTTCGGTATCGATTGACATTTGTACTGATGAGGAGCTTGTATAAAGCTTCAAACATCTACTAAAATTAACTGTATTATATAATATTAATGTGTGCTACTTTATTTATAAACATTCTAACTAGTTAGGAAGCCCACTAGCGTAGTGGTCAGCACGCCTATCTGCCACTCTATAGGTCGCGAGTTCGATTCCCGGCTTGGTAAGTTTCCCTTCGGAGTTGATAACACAAGTACCAAGTTTGCTTTGAAACTAAACACCGAGGGTCTCGCATCAGGCTGGTTACTTGACTGCGATATCTGCTGTATAGCACGTTGGGAGCACAGCATCCAATAAACAAGGTTGGACAGTGTAGGCCCTGATCCTTCAAGTATCGTTATAGCTAGTTTTTTTTATCTCGTTAAAGTTGAATGACCTAATATGAAGACCTTTTTTTTAAATTTTGTTTCGTGTTTTGGGATTGACAAAAAATGTCATAATACATAAACTAAGACCTTTAAAAACGTTTAAATGCACAAATGCGTACAAAAATGACACAAAAAATCACATACGGCCGTTTTGAAAATTCTCGGATCCCCTTCCTCAGTGGGGAAAAAAAAAAAAAAAAAAGATTAAAAAGGGTTCAAAGAACCCCTCGGTTATAGCCCCGAGTACTGGCTTATGAATTGATCGAAAAGACGAAAGCAAGAGTTTAAATATCTTAAAGAAATGACGTAATTGACTGGAACTAACTGAAAAAAATGATTTTTATGATTTTTTTGTATTAAAATTCGCGCATTTTTTTTTTTATTTATGCTTTAAAAATGTCATAGACTAATACCCCCCCCCCCCCCTTCCCTTCAAAGGAGGCGCTCCTCAGCAAATTGGAAGCTCTGCTCTAATGAATAACATACATATCAATATCAATATGTATCAGCAATACGTGCAATATTTTGTAATTTAATATAGGCGTACGTATTTACAGTTCCAGTAAGTGGCGACTAAAATGCTTTATAAGAAACTTACCAACTAATATAATAACAACATTTTATGAAAACTTATTTTAATAATCATACCACTAAAAAAATAATATTTAGAATTAATTGCGGAGAAAGCAACGCAATTTGCAACAGTAAATTTTTAATTCAGAAACAAAAATGTTATTTTTTTCGCGCTAAATATTTAAACTAAACAACTGTAGGAATGTAAGAATATCTCTTTTCTTTATTTTTCGAAGTTTATCGGTGTTTTATGTACGTATTAAAAAAATAAATAAATAAAAAGTCTATAATGTAAGTTTCTCTGCTTTGTTTAAAAATCTTATATTAATCATATTTCACTTAATCTTTAGTTGCTTAGTTTTGTTTTATCCAACTACGCTATTTATGACAAACATGATTAAATTCAGTTATCCGCTTTACGCGATGAGATTTTTATTTTTATTTAACACGATTTAACCTAAATTGAGCGTTACTTTAAATGTGTTAAAGCTTCCATTTAAAATGCGAGGAATTTTCGAAACTGGTTCGTTTAAAATTCCTTAACCGCTGACTGTATTCATTAAGTTAGATTTATGGCAAGAGTTGCTTTTTAGAAAATTTAATCCTTTTAATGATCTTGAAAACTTTGAAAAATGCTGTTGAGTAAATGGATATAAAATATCGGAGACATTTTTATACCAATGGAAGTTTTTTTAAACAAGCTATCAATTATTTTTATAGCTTGTGGGTACTTCTTATCCTTTGAATTGTTTTATTTGAGTATATTATACCTTTTTTGATATTTATTAAATGGCTTTAGCAAGAAATATGATTTAATAAAGAAAAAATATAATTATTGTGGTAAAATTTAAAAAAATGATTAAGACAATTTTGACATTGTATTTCTCCTACAATTATAGAAATTTTTTAGCTCTGTTTCTTCCATACTTTACTTATAAGTTTTCTCTACAACTGTAAGGAAAATAAATTAGCTGAATAATAAATAAATAAAATTTGATGGCATATGGCTAAAATAAAGTAAAAGTTAGTATTTCTTTAACAGTTTTAATTAAAAAAACTATCTGTATGATTGAAAATTATATTCTTAATTTTATAAAATAGAACATCTATTAAAAAATTAGATCAATTGATAAAATATGTGTTAAAAATTTAATATTTTCATCATAGTGATATAGTAAAAAAAACACAAAATTAGAAGAATTTTATATATTGTAATTTTGAATCTTTTAAAGAGAAATGGATGCAATAAAAAAGATTTTTTTTTCAATATTTTTAATGATTGGATCATTACTAAACGTCGTCAGAATGTACTATGTGTGTCTAAATTGATTTTAAGGAAAAAATTGGAAAAAAATATGGCTTTATTATGAAACGGAATTGAAGTATTTGTTACAAGATATACTTCATTATAAAATGATTCGAAACAATAGTAATACAAAGTCCGCCAAACCTGGTGAGAATAACGAATCAATGAAAGCAGTGATTTTTAAACTGTAGACCACTGACCTCATGGGATACGCAACATATCTTCAAGTGGTCCGCGAAGATCTTGCGTTTAATGTAATTCAACTTTTTAGTCCAATCTAGAATCTGATATATAATGATATATATGATATTTTAAATGATTATCAGTTCTGAATGATACATTCTCATATAAACTTAACAATATATTCTATTCCTAAATCTACATGATATTATTAAGATCTCTTGCTCAAAAATGCACCACTTTTGTGCAATATAATTTCTGCTTCGTTTCGAAGCTGACATTAAATATTCATATCTGTGGTTCAGTCATAAACATCCACATCATTTCATTTCATTTCACTTCACTAGAGGGAGATGTCACCCAGCAGTAACACCTGATATTTATTTTCAAATTTCAGTCGCATTTTGGACATATGGTATTATTTTTGACGAAATCATGAAAAGTTCCCTTCTAAGCCAGGATCCTGTTATAAAATGGTCCGTTTTCACAGATTTTAATGTCTACCTCTATTAGTTTACATATTTATACAACTGAATCTTCTAAAGAATTTCACTCTTAAATTACAGCATCCCGAAAAGATAAAGGAAATAGGAAATAGACGTAGTAACTAAGAATTTAAGAACAGCTGAATTTAATCTTAACCTCTTAAGCACCAGATTCATTTTAGTAATAGTATGCTGAATACCAGATATATTAAATTTCGTCGAAAAGTAGTTATGTCATTATTTTGAATTACATGTGAATTATTTAATTACATGTAACGTGAAGGGATGAAATAAAGGTTTATTTATATTATACCAACTGAAGTAAGGTTCGAAATAAATAACTGTTACATGTGTAAAGTTCGTAAGTTTTTCCAATTATTGTTACATTACAAGGGTCAGCTAGGTGGGGGGGCCTACCAAATGGCTTAAGCACTCACAAGCCCCACCCAGCGGTTTCCATCTACTACCGCCGTCACCACACACACACACACACACAAATAAATAAATAAATAAATAAATAAAAATAATAATAATAATAATAATAATAAATAAAAGGCCCGAAGGGACCTACAGGAAAGCCAATTGAGAATATTAAGATTAAATACAATATAAGGACAATATATACACGATGGAAAGCCCAATTTTTACTGGGCGTTTACGAGAGAAATTTAGATATTTGTAATTAATAAGATCATGAGATAATAGATAATAGGATTTTTAAACTTGTTGGAGCGGCAAAAGCTCAATTACTCTGCAAAGCTGGGCGTTCTGCAAAAATACAATAAAAGCTACGTATATGTATACTAAATTAGAAAGAGATTCATAATTTTAAAAATAATGTAGAATATAAAAAATAGGTAAAATAGTGAATAATTATGATGAATATTATATAATTATATACACACACAAAAGTTCAAAAGTCTATTGTTCT
Source organism: Maratus speciosus (assembly GCA_963932465.1). NCBI lineage: Eukaryota > Metazoa > Arthropoda > Arachnida > Araneae > Salticidae > Maratus > Maratus speciosus. Next base: position 438,964,988 of record OZ010788.1, read on the forward strand.
TGCAACAGTTCAATTATAGTTCAATCGTGTTGTTTGTGGCTAAGAGTTTATTTTGAATTGGTGGTATCTGTCTATTTGTTAAGATACGTTCTCATCATCATCTATAAATGGCAAAACATTTTAAAACAAATAATGGTTGTTTTCTAAAACTTTCATACATTCAATTATCTTTTGACAAAATGATGGATTTGACAAAACCACTGAGAACCACTGAGACAAAGAAATTTTTGGAGATTTTCTTATATGGTAATATGATGTAAGGGTACAGTTAAAGATATAATGCAATGATGTAGCTCGCTGACCGCATACACATAATGGAGAAGGAACCCTGTCAAATTTATAAAGATATGATGAAAATGGGCCGTGGTTAGTGGCAAACAGAAAAAGATTTCTATGCAGCAGGATTCTCTTTTCCGAGACTTTTGGGGCTAAAGCGTATGTGTACCGTCCTGTGGTACCATAGTCCCAGCGAGTCTGCCATTGTTCGTGTAGAGATGATTTTAGAAGCTTCTTCAAGTAAGAAGGAGGGTTGGGAAAGAATTTGTATTTGGCATGTGATGTGGCTTTGGTTGCTTCTTTTGCCAAAGAATCTGCATGCTCATTCCCCACATTACCCACATGTCCACGGACCCATTTAAAGAAAATCTTTTTTCTTGTTTCTTGGAGTAGTTTGATAATTTGTACTGCCATGAGATTTTTTGAAAAAACATCTTCTATTGCTAAGAGACTTGAGAGACTGTCCGAGTATATTAATACTTCTTTATGAGGGGGGTTCCTAATCCACAGCACAGCCTCTTCTATGGCCAGGAGTTCTGCCTGAAAAACAGTATTTTCTTTACTTAACTTAGTTTAATCCTCGTGGATTAACTCTCCTCTTTGATACACACAGAAGGCATATGCCGTTTCATCTTCCATCTTGGAACCATCCGTATAAATGTTTATTTCTACATGTGGAGTATTTTCTGGATCTATTTGAAAGAAATATTCTTTAAATGGTTCAACTTGATCTGACTTCATTTTTGGTTGGTAAAATATTGGTTCTTGATTTCCTGTCGGGATTCCAAGACGTAAGACTCTTCCAGTTGTTGCTATATATTCAAGTTGAAGTGCCAAGGGCGGAATACCTGTTAAAACACAAAGGGCATCCGCCGAAGTTTTTCTGTAGGCACGTGAAACTAATAACAGGCATTGGTATTGTATTGATGAGATCAGACGAAGCCCATGGGCTTTGCTTATCCGGTGAAACCAAGTTGCTGCAGCATACGTGATTTTCTTCTCCAAGATACTATTGTACCAAATCTTCAGAATTAATTTGTTTACCCCTCCGTAAGCTGAGGCAAACTTCAATAGGTCTTGCGAAAGTTGTGTAATTTCCTGCCTTTTCTTTCGTAAATGGGAGAGAAACGACAACGTACTATCCAGAACGATACCTAAGTATTCTAAAGTTGGCTCACTTTTTAATGAATGGTTGTCAATTTTGAGTGTTGGAGCTCTTTTCAAAAATTTTGGTCTTCTAAGGTGGAGAACTTTACATTTATTGTAAGATATTTTCATGTTGTGATTTGACATCCACCTACTAATATAATCTAAGATGTCCTTTCCTAATTTTTCTAATTCTCGCCTTGTTTTACAATTTAATATAATTAAAATGTCATCTGCATAAGCTATTATTATTTAACCTAACGATTTTAAATGGCGTAAGAGAACGTTTAGGAAGATTCTCCATAGGAAGGGCCCAAAGCATGAACCTTGTGGGCACCCCTTCCTAAACCAATGAATTTCTTGTGCTAGCCAATTTGGTTTCGCTCCTCTGTGAGATAAAAAGGATTTCAGGATATTAACATATGGCTCCTCCAACCCCAAAAATTCCAGTTCTTGGATTGTTGCGTCCCAAGGTAAGTTGTCAAAAGCATTTTGGATGTCTAATGATATTAATGAAATATAGTTGTTTTCTTGTTGAAGTAAGTCAATTGTTGAGACAACTTCTTGTATAGCTGATTCAGCCGATTTACCCTCTAAGAATCCGTGTTGAGAACTCTGTAGAACTGTCGAATTTCGAAAATGATAATTTATTCGTTTTAATAATAATTTTTCAAAAATTTTCCCCAGAATTGGGAGTAGAGTTATTGGTCTGTATGACTGAGCAGATTGTGGGTCCTTACCTGCCTTTAGAAAAAAGACTAGTTCTCCAATTTTCCAACTTTTTGGGAAGTAATTTAAGTTTAATAGAGTATTGTAAAGATTCAGTAATAGAGATGAATGTGAGTGGTAAATATTTCATACAATCAGATGGTCAACATTATCAGGACCTGGTGCTTTATTCCGATTGAACGAGAAGATGGCAGCTTTTAGTTCTTGGAGTATAAATGGATTAACTGGCTGGGTTGAGCGCGGATGAATTTGATGCGGTTGCAAGTCCAAAGGACCAAATATTGAATTGGCAATTTCTGCATAAAAAGATTGTCTTGAGTGGGTTCCTGTAGTGGAATCAGAAAGAGCGTAGACTTCCTGTCTGTAAAAATCTCTAAATGCCGTCTTTTTTAGTTTCCCAAAGGGGTCTTTGGTATTTGAGCAAAAAGAACTCCACGCAGTCATGTCTTCCTCTGATGCAGACAAAAGTTTTGTTTTCCTATAAAGTGCTTTAACAAAGCTTCTCATTTTCCTAAGTTCCGCTGTCCACCAAGAAACTGTTGGTTTAAATGTGGAGTTTTTTTTCTTTAAAGTATGGTCACAGGTTTGTGTTATTATATTTATAAAGTTGTCGTACTCTTTTTCAAATGCCCCCGTCGTTTTTATATCCTGGAAAGTTATATTATTTTCTTGCAATGATTTAGATAATTTTCTATTGAATTTTATCAATGAGACATTCTTTGTCCGATATCTACGCTTTGGAAGCTTCGGGGTTTGGATATCCTTATACAAGGTTATCAGCCTGTGGTCACCGTAGTGCATATCATCCTCAACAGTCCATAAGGAAACTTTTGGGAACAGTGGGAAGGATGCTAGTGATACATCTGGCCAACCTTTCAAATGCGTGGTTTCAAATGTTGGTTTTGAGAACGGATCATTTAGGACTAATAAGTGCATCATATTGAGATGGTTGATGAGGTGGTGTCCTTTTTCGTTATCATTCTCATACCCCCACAGGATACTGTGAGCATTCAAATCACCCAGCAACAGAAGTTTTGAACTCATACCCGACGTGTTCGCCCAATCTTGTAGATCTTCTTTTAAATTAGCCGATGGTGCGGAATACTGACTGCCTATAGTTATTTGTCCTTCTGTTGAGGAGATATTCACGAGGACTGAGTTATCATTTTGTTGAACTCTTATATGTTGTAACGATGTATCTATGATTATTATTTGGCAATTCTTTTTTTTTTAAGAGTAGCAAGGAAGTACTGAGGGAAGGCCATGTGGTCTTCCTTTGACTATATTGGCGTCCTGTATGCATGCTATTTTGTAGTCTTCTTGAATTAAGAATTGAAGGAGTGAAGCTGTTGCACTTTTATTCTTTTGAAGATTAATCTGTGCTATTTTAAAGGATGATGATATTTGATTAGTTGTTGAAGGTACTTGCATGTTTTGATGTTGTCCTTGCGGAGAAGAGTTTGAGTCCGAGAGATGAGAAATTTGAGTAGAATTTGGAAATGAAGGTGAGTTTGAGTTTTTGTTCGCATTTGATGAAACGATTTTTGTATTGTTTAGTTGGTTGAATGTGGAGCAGATACATTTATGAAGGTTTTCCTCGATTGAAATCGAAGTTTAAATAATGGACATTCATTTGAATCCGCTCTGTGTGGGAAATCATGTTTTGTGTTCAGACAATTGATGCAGCATATTTTCTTAGGATCTTCTTTATTTGGGCAAGTTGTTGTTGTGTGATTATACGCACAAATAGCACAGGCAGCTTCAAATCTACAGTTGTTACCTGTATGTCCATATCGTTGGCATGGCGAGCAGCGGATTATTGGGCGATAATCCGCAACTTTACAGGAATTAAATCGAATCAGGATACGGCCTTGCTTCGTCAGATGACGGGCGTAATTGATATCTAAATCCAGGACCAAATGGTAAATTTGTGATTTTTCTCGGTGAATTTTTTTATGTATCGCTATTGGGATTTCTCGATCATAATCTTTCAAGATTTTCTCTGTGACTTCTTCTGGTTGAGTAAATAAAGGGATTCCAAGAACAATTATCTTCTTAAAATTTATAGTTTTGTACGTTAATTCAGTGATATCTTTAAGTCTTTCAATTCCTTCTATTATTCGGAGGGTTTTTTCAGTCTTTTCTTCACTGTTGGATCTTATAATTAAGGTGTTTCAATCACGAGCTGTTTCACAGTAGATTTTAGGGAGGTCCGGAATGTTCTTTGTCTCCGTATTAAGAAGATTTCTAATTGTGTGGAGTGAAGTTTTTGTTGCCTGTGTCTTCTTTAAAAGTATGGCGGATTCAGAGGTGGTTTTTGGATTTTTATAAACCGCACTGATTTTCTCTGAATACACAGGTTTTGATGATAGTGAATGTTGTTGGCTGACCGTTGGGATTTTTTCTAATGGGCTTTGAAACGAATTTTTTAAGAATTCTGTATTTGCTTCAATTGAATGTAACTTTTGGTTGATATCTTGAAGTATAGATTCATCTATCACCATTTCTCTTATTGAAGGGAGTCCTCCTTGTGATCTTTTTTGGGACTGGGTATGTAATTTTTCTTTTAACTCTTTAATTAGTTGATTCTTTTCTTCTATCGTTAGGTGGAGATTAGAAATTTCTTTCTCTTTTAAGTTCAAAATTCCTGCTTCATCCTTGTTGGACAATTCATTGTATGATTTCAGAGAATCTATCTCCCGAGTTAGTTCTTGAATTCTATTGTCTTTTTGTTGTATATAAACATCAAATTGTTGCTTTCTGTCTTTTAATTCTTGTTCCAGGTCGATTGCCTTGTTGTACCACTCTTCCTTTTCGGTTGTTATTTGTTTTAGGTCTTGGGATTGTTGAGATGCGTTTCGTAGCTGATTTTCAATGATTTGGATGTTTTTTTGAATTAATTGCCAATATTTGTCGACTTCTTTACTGGATCCTGTTTCGTGTGATTTTAGAAGACCATTGTGAATTTCAAGCAGCTCTGTTATTGAAAGTGTCTTCGCTACTTCTAGGTTAAACTTCATTACATTTTTATTTGTTGGGGTTGGCTTTAGCGCTTGTGAAGATTGACTGGAGTTTTGTCATGTACGCTTTAGAGTGGATTTATTTGGCCACTTTGTCTCCTGATTTAATAGTGGAAGTTTGTCCGGTGTCGAATTCGATCTCGGTTTTGATGATTTTTTTAGTGAACTTTTAATTTCATACAAAGTTTCTGTTTTGGAAGAGTTATTCAAATACTTATCACTTTCTTCCATGTCCAGGCCGGTTACTAGAGCATACTTGTGACTATATATTATTTTGAGTTCGTTAAGTCACCACAATAGAACAATTCAAAATATGTAAACTTGTATCATAACATAGAGTCATTCATTTTATATTATGTTAAAACATATAGCCCAAGTAATAAAGATAGTTGATATTATTTTAACGGATCGTTCTGTATAATAGATTATTGTAAAAGTAAACGATAGATTGAGGTATCACTAGGTCCCCACCGTATATCGTAGAAAGAAAGGAATATAGATATGAAAAATTAAAAACCAATAGCCTTGACTATCGTAAATGACTTAGTGAAAAGAAGGTGATACTTTTGCTGAAGGACAATTTTGAATATTAAAATAAATAAAATAATATAAGTAATTAATAGTGATAGTCTATTATTTGCCAAATGAAGAAGGGGAAAAAAAGAGGATAGTTTCCTGTGCTTATTGAAGCTCATGTACATGTAGAATGAAGATATAAATATATATAAATATTAAACTAGTAGATTATAATATCTACACATGTATACCAGATAATTAAAAATTAGTTTGGAGCACATACACAAAACTTTTATTTACTAATTACAAAATGATACACTTAGAGTACCGATCCATCTCCCATAGGCAGAAAATGAATGGCTGGTAGGAAAAAAAAATGCGCGCCATACAGAATGGTTCCCAAAACCCCCCAACCCAAATAAAATAATAGTTGTTATGTAATTATATAATTAATGAGCAGCGACCAGAACTGCAGTTAGAGCTTTAGTTGGTGGACAAGAACTTGAAACTTTATAGCATGTTATAACAAATATGAGATACTCCACCGTAAATTGAAGTCCTGGCCGCACTTGAGCTAAAAACGCTATAAGAGACTGTTGTGGGAGCCCGGCACGAAAAGAGGGAGAGGAGCTGGGAGGAACTGGACATCTAAATTAATCAGAAAAGTATGAATGATGTACATAATTGAATAGGTTATAATTCCCTATATCCCCCCCTCTCTCTTTTTTTTTCTTTTCAAATGTTTCCCTTTTTCCCTATTCTTCCCTTTTTTTTCTTTTTTTCCCTCCCCCTTTCCCTTTTTTTCCTTTCCTCCGTCCCTTCTCTCTCTTTCTTTTTCCCTTTTTTTTTCTCTTTCTCTTTCCTTCCCCCTATTCACATTCAATCATCTATCTACTTCTCTTTTTTTTTTCTTTTTCCCTTCCTTCCTTTTTTCTTTTATATATATATTTTTTTTCCTCTTTTTTTTTTCCTTTTCCTTTCTTTTTTTTTCTTTTTTTTTCCTTCCTCCCTTTATTCCTCACATACATATATATAACCAGTAATAGTAAATACCCATATTGTAATAGTCAAAGGAGAAGTGGAATTGGCCTGGGGACGCCTCTAGCGGCTAAAAAGAGAATGAAAGTGAGAGTTACTTCTAAAAATGAAGAGATTATTCCCAGACCTTTAAAAAGATATGTGACAAGGGATACTTAGTAAGAGAAATCAAAATTTAGGAAGATAGCGCCCCCTATTGTTTATAAAACGTAGCATTGCAATTGATGATGATGTAATTGAGCAGCCACTGTCAAGCCCAACAAGCGGATATAATTCAAGTAACCTTAAAGAATTATACTATATAATATGAAAAAAAAAATTTGAAACGTGCCACCTACAAGCCAAAAGATGAAGCTAGATAAAAAAAAAAAGGATACCGGAATTGAGAAGCACAGGCCGAGACCTTTAAAAAGACATCTCACACTATGGAAATGGTAAAACTTTTTGTGAAAGCCTCCCCCCTCCTCCTCCATCGTCCCCCCTGATAAAGATAGAATAAAATGGGGCTTGCCAAAAGAAACCCTGTACCAAAAATAGTCCGAATAGGGAAGGCGAGATCCTAAACACGAGATTAAGGGGGAGAAATGCAATTGAAAAAAAAAAACTGGTGCAGGGAAGTAAATTGGCTCACAAAGGGTTAAAAACTTAGCAAACAAAGGAGATACCCACAATGCTCCACTAGGGATAAAAATATCAAAATATTTAAATTGTGGAAACATTTAGAAAAAAAAAAAAAACTGTAATAATAATGGCTACTAAGTGCGCAACGGTGACAATACTGATGGAGTATAAAAGGTTTATAGAAATAACTGGTGTAAAAGTATTACTTAAATGCGCTACAGTGATGCTTGAAACATTCATCCGACAAAACGTTTAAATAAACTTTAAGACATTCATGCTACAAAATAGGCTCTACAACCCCGTACCTGATAGTGCTATCCGACATCCATAAATATCCATAACACAATGTAAGATAAGTATCCAAAATCAATTAAAATTAATCATTAAATAAAAGTTATAATAGGTGTCGGACAATACCATCCGATAGCCAAGTCGAACCCACAATGCATCATACCTTATGTTTTCATTATTAACTTTAAAAGGTACTATAACACTCAAGACAGTAAAATCTGAAAGTTTTAACCAATCACATCCACTTCTAACCACAGTTTAAAGCAGAACATATATGTCTAACTCCGTTATAAAGGCAATCTAGGAAATTATTCTTATACTTGCAACTAAACTTTCAGAAATCAAATAGCCTTTTGTGATAATAGTCATCCACCAACCATTCAAACGCGAAAGAATAAAAATTTCCAAATTACAAATGCTAATTAAAAATTCTTAAAGATAAGATAAATGAAAAAACTTCCACAGCTAATAAATTTGAAATTTAAAACTATATAAAAAGCATAAAAATTCTTCAAAAAGAGCAATATTAAGAGTTAAAAATTACGTTTAAAAAAGTAAACAACTTAATGAAAACCTATGGGAAAATGAAAAGCAAAAATCGAGAAGTGACAATCAAATAACAAATTATTAATTACAGTTGCTGGCCCCACGGGATTAAGATAATTGTAAACGGGGGAAGCTTAATGTTCAGACTAACAGGACTAAGCAGTAGGGAAAAAAAAAAGGTGAATTAATATCTTTTAACGTTAAGAAAAATGCAAACACTGTAATGCTAATCCCATGGAGCCTCCATCTTGTTTCTGTCACAAAAAGTCGAAAAGAACACATTTTAAAATGCACGGTGATATGAGAAAACTTTGAGATAACTTAAAAAAACCACATACAAAACTGATCTACAGGAGTCAATGTGCACAAATCGACTGATCATTTTAAGAAAATAGTAAGTTATAGTATATTTTAATGCATGTCAAATATGGTAACTATTGAAAATGGCTCCAATACTATAAAATGTACATGAAGTTCATATGTTTAAAACATCATAAGTATTTGAGATAATCACACATAATAGGTAACTTTGGAAAACTAACAGTCTATAGAGTCCTAATTTATCAGTTAATTACATTTTATATACAGGGTAAAGCACAGGAAACAATGAATAGGTGGCTAATGCTTGGTTCATTGGAGATATGAAAAAGAAAGTTAGAGAAAGTTTAATGAAATATATCTCCGGAAACCCTACACATATTCACACTTATCATATACCAAACTGAAGAACATAAAGAGTATAAAAGAATGATATACAGTACAAGGACCTAGCTTACCCCACTCCTGTAAAAATTAGCCAAACATCGGGAGCTCGCGCTGGTCCATCTTCAAGAGTTGACGCATGCGCACTCCGTCTTGTTACATTACAATGAAGCGCAGAAATGTAGAAAAAAAAAATAAGCTGTGTACGTTTATGTTATAAAGACCGTACAAAACCAATCACAATACTAATTAGCCATGCAAAAAAACAGACGTTTTAAACATTGCAGTCCCGACTTAAAATGAGGACGTACGCACATACGTACTAGCAATAGTACATATTTCGATTTCATGACGTACGCAGGTACGTAGTGGTGTTTAATGTTTTAATAATAGATAATTACTGCAGTCATTTTTTTTAGCTATATTATGAATTTATTAACTAAAACTAAGATACTCACAAAAGAAAGCTTCTCATCTCAACTAAAAATAGCAATTTTAAGACTAAATTAATTTAGGTACACTGTTAAAAATTTCTGTAAAATCACAGAAAAAAAATTCGAGACTCTCTGTAAATTTACACTAGTTCTTAGTTAAATGCATTCGATCGAGTTTCTCGGTCAAGACTCTCTGTAAATTTACACCAGTTCTTGGTTAAATGCATTCGATCGAGTTTCTCGGTCAAGACTCTCTGTAAATTTACACCAGTTCTCGGTTAAATGCATTCGACTCAGTTTCTCGGTCAAGACTCTCTGTAAATTTACACTAGTTCTCGGTTAAATGCGTTCGATTGAGTTTCTCGGTCATCGATTTACAGACATTTCCCTTATCTTGTATCTAATTCCCTCTAGGGATTTCCATGTTTTTATTTTAAAATATTTTCAGCTTTATTAAAACTTGTAATTCAAATACACACGTTTAAAATTCTTTTGCAATTTTATTAGAATTATTAAAGAAAAAATTTAGTTGCAATTTTTTTATTTATTTTTTCATTCATTTAGTTAGTTAGAATCACAATACATTTAAATACATTGCTTTTATAAGAATTGTGATATAACCTTAAAAGTAATTTTGGTTAATTAATCTGATTACTTTTGTAAATATTTTACAAAAAATGTTATAATTACCAAAATATTTAACCAGTTTTAATGAAAAAATACATCTGAATTTCACATTATTATTATTTAAAAATTCCAGTATATCTTCAGATATTAAAGAAGATAATTATTGAGAAGAAGCAATTTCTTGATAAGTAATTCCGTAAATAAAGGATTAAAAAATTAAATTTGATTAAAAAAAAAATAATAGGTATTATGTTTCGGTCCAAACTAAATTAAAATAAACCGTTTAAGAAATTTTCTAACGAATACATTTGAAGCGAAACCTTCGAAAAGCACAAGTACAATAAATTTCCCCCCCGCTTTATTATAAAGGACATTCTTTATACCCCGCAGTAACAGCTCCTATGGCGCAGTCAGTAAGATGTTTTTCTCCTGCACAGAGGTCTCGGGTTCAAACCCCAGGCCGGACAGAAGCAAATTGTGTAAAAAATTTTAATGGCACAGCAGTTAAAATTTGCTTGAATAACTTCTGATACTTCGAAGTTCTAAAATTCGCTGATTTCACAGACTAAGTTAAATTATTTTAATTAAAAAAATAAATTGATTTACAGAGTCTTGTGTATTTTTAACGATGTTAATTTACAGAGTCTTGTGTAAATTTACCAAATAACTTCTCTGTTATTTAACAGAATCTCTGTTTTTCTAATCTCTGCAATTTTGCATAAGACTTAAGATAATGGATTACCCGTAGATTCTCTGTAATTTCACAGGAAAATTTTTAACAGTGTACAACATATACCTTATTGCTTCACATATATTTTAGCATTAGCTAGGCATTTCTTTTTCATCCAGTTACGCATGCATTCCGCTTAAAAAACGAGAAGCAGAATAAAATTCCCAAATTTATGACCGTGACATATTATTTTTTTAAACATGAAAGTAGAGCAAAGTGGTGAAGTAGCAATTACGTGTCGCACACTAAATTAAACCTTGTTTAAATTATCACGAACAGGATTACCAACAACAAAAGGTTAACAAAAAAGACAAAACTTAAACTTTAATCAATTTTTGCTTACGTGTATTTGATGATCTAGATCGTGAACTTGAAATATTAAGTTATAAGATTTGAGCGTTGACCTATATTCACATTTAGTGATATAAATTATATGAATATCTAATTACTAAAAAGAAGATTAAATCACGTTTTTACTACACGAACGATTTACGAAAATTATGAAAATAGTACACTTACGATTTTTTTTATATGAACCAGGAATAAATCTTTTCAAATTTATTTATAAGAAGATATTTTTTCTAAAATTTGCTCAAAGAAATATATTGAGATTTTCTCCGTGCAATTAAAGAAAAAAGATGAAAAAAAAAAAAAAAAAAACCTTGGCATTTAAAAGAATTATGTCTTGTAAGATTAGAAGTTAAAGTTATTTTTCGGAATTTGTACGCAATAAACAAGTAAATACTTCATTAAAGCCTTTTGATGGAACACGGATATTAAATGAAGGTTATTTCACAAAAAATGTTACTTTAGCATACAAATTTCAATAATGAAATTTAACCCCCAAAATATTATAGTAATACTCATCGTTCATCCATCACAGCTGTTAAGATTTAGGTAGGTGGTCTTAGTACTTCCATTATCTCGTGCTTAATTTATTTTCTAAAGATTTAGGGAGTACTTTACTTAATAATATCATAAAGGAAGATACTACAATGTTTTGCTTTATAATGCGAAGATTATTTAGTGTAAAATATTAAATCTCATGTGAATATCGCCTTAAAAGTGTTACACATATGAATTAAAATTATTTTTGTTACATTTTATGCTTACCTTTTAAAACCAGTACGGGGGATACATAAAGTCTACGACTTTTTATATTTCAGCGAGAATACATTAAAGTAGATGACAAACGACAATGTGTACATCCACCGCTAAAGACTGAAATTAAAAGGGGGATGGCTTCTTCCTCTGAATATTTTTATTAGGTGACGAATGCTACTATATATTTTTAAAATTGCTGTACATAATCGAAGAGCTTAGTGGAAGAACATGTTATTATACATTTTCCCAAAAATTGTTTTATTTTATGGACGAAAGCGTTATGAGATATTATACCATATGGTAAAACTAAAATAATAAAAAATTACTTAGCATTGAAGATATCAGACAGTATGTTTTAATAGTTAACATTTTTATTTTTAATAATTTAAATAGTGAAAAAATTCCGATAATTAATAATTAAACGTTAATATTCTTTTCTATGAGAGTTTAGTATCACCTACTGACATTCAAACATTTGCTACTAAGAAGGTATTAAATAAATAACTAAATTACAACAAGAAACTTTCACTTCAATTTTCTCGAATTCTAATTTTTGTTGCATAACATCTTCTTCCACTCAGGTCTTCAATTACAATGTAACGGTGGATATGTACATTATTTAAAGAATAATATCTTTGTAATATTCACAAAATAAATGAACATATTAATAGAGAAAATTATGTGTAACACGTAAAAGAAAAAAAGTAATTCACAAATGATCAATATTCGTAAAAAATATATGTTAAATGTGTTATACACTGGTTATCAAAAATTAAGGAAAAGTCACAAAATGATAATTTTCAAATACGCGAACACTCAAAAGGAAATAATATAATTCGAGTAATTACTATCTCTACAACACAGCTAGTTCATATAACATCTCATTCATGTCACATATGGTCACAAGTGTCACAGCCACTACGGTGAAGCAAAAAAATAGAAAAATCTATACATCTCATTATGAGTCTCAAATAATCACTATATGTTACTCCACTGAGACGTCACTGTGACTTCTGCTTTGTGACGAGTCACGTGTGACTTTACAATTGTCATTACAATTTCATTATGACTCTCATGTGACTGTCATTTGTAGACTCAATTTCAAAGTCATCGTGAACCCTGCATTGTGATAAGTTACCAAATAATGTCACATTAAAGTCACATGATCACTTTCAGGTGACAGAGAGACTACTATGAAGTCACCATTGTGCTATTTTGGGAAAAGTCCCCATGTGACTATAATATGATATTATTTGGTGACTTATCATAATGCAACGTTCATGATGACTATGAAATCGAGTCTAAAAATGACAGTCACATGAGAGTCACAATTTAACTACATTGTAAAGTCACTTGGTGACTCTTCACAAAGCAGTAGTCACATTGACTTCTCAGTGGGGTCACATATAGTGATCATTTGAGATTCATAATGAGATGTATGGAATTTCCTATTTTTTTTGCTTCACCGTAGTAACTGTGATTTTTGTGACCATGTGTGACATGAATGAGATGTTATATGGGCTAGCTGTGTTGTAGAGATAGTAATTACTCGAATTATATTATTTCCTTTTGAGTTTTCTCGTATTTGAAAATTAGCATTTTGTGATTTTTCCTTAATTTTTGATAACCAGTGTATTATGTAAAAACCCGGAAACATATTTTAAAAAATATTTTGTCAAAAAGTAACTGCCATGTACCGAAAAGTAACTTTTTTTTCTTTTTTTTTTTTAAATGCGCCCCTGTGAGTGATATTTCTTATTTTAAGCCAACGTTTAATATTTTGAGAAAAGGTAACTTCAAACGGGTACAAATTTTTAAAAGCAGATTTTTCTTATTTTTAATTTAAAAAGAAACCTTATTGTGCAAACAAACTATTATGCTATTGAACTCAAAATAATCTCTCTCTCTCTCTCTCTCTCTTTCTCGCTCTCTTCATCTTGAATAAACGGTATTTTAATTATATTTGCTCCGCATTCTTTCGAATGTATAAAATGAATTTCTATTGAAATGCATTATAATTAATTTTAAAGATTTTAATTGTTGTCAGCCTATTTACTTTGTTTTCAAGTTTACAACTGTAAACTTAATGTCTGCTGTGTACTATATTTTTTTCATTTATGGTATAATGAGAGATATTCATGCATAAAATATTTAAGCTATTAAAATGAGTTTCATATCAAGCTTCCAGTACATCAGCGGATCAACATGCAGACTCTCAAGAGATTCTTAAGCAAATAGTATACGAAATGAAATGACAAAAATATGACTGTTTACAATTAGAATAATAACTAAAACTGGAACTACTGCTTGTTGTATATTTAACGCTTGTATCAAAATAATTCATATTAGTTTGAATTTAACTATACTATTTTGAACACAATTTAAATGAACATTACTTGAAATATAATTAACTTCGAGAAGGAAAAGAGAAAAATACATAAATATCAATTAAGTAGTTACGTAAGTTGATATTACAAATTATTCGCTTGCCCAAAATTGATATCTACCGGTTGTCCCAAAAATGACTGTTGGATTTTAAAATTCCATAACTTACAAACGGTGACAGATATTAAAAACATTCTTGCAGGAGTGTTATATAAGATGACCGGAGTTTTTATGCTGCGATTCTCAGTTTTAGTTACAAATAGCAACGATAGGTGTTGCTGCAAGCAATAACCGCTAAATCCAGGCTCGATTTTTCGGCCTCTCTCTTCTTCCATTCGAAAAAAAGAGAATAAAATGTATTGAACGGATCTCGCAGTGCCAAAAATCTGTGTCTGGTTTGAGCGCCTATTGCTCTCAGCGCCATCAATTGTTTGAAATTCGAACTAAAATCAAGAATCACAGTACAAAATCTCCTGACATCATGCATAACCCTCTTGTAAGAATTTTTTAAATATCTGTCACCGTTTGGATGTTATTGAATTTTAAAATCCATCAGTCATTTTTGGGACACCCGGTATAAATCATTAATATTATTCAATTATAAAAAATACTCCTTTTTTGTCAAAATGAATGCTATTTTTTTAATAACCTAAAGTTAATTAACAAAAAAATGATTTTTAAAAATATAAAAAATATATAAAAATATTTCTAAATGGCACTCGAAATATTAAAAACATAATTAAAAGAAACATTTTGTAGCAGTTTATTATGTATTATTTTTAAAAACATTTCATCTATTTCTTTGTTGTCTATATATGAACCTTAGCAAATATTCCCTGTTCTAAGATCAATAATTTTTCATCTTGTAACTATTTTAACAAAGGGTTTAGCAATTAATTTAGTATCTTGATAAATTAAAATGGATAAAACTGTTGACTTCATATAGAAATACAATGAATGTAAATATAATTGCATTTGTTTAAAAATTTTAACAGCAGCACAAAGCACAGTTGTCTTGGGATAGGTATTTGGTTTTTTAGTGCAATTTGGCTCTAATAGTTCACATTCAGCTTCAAGTAAGTCTGAAGGAATTTCTTCGAATTGAAAATTATCTAAAAATATATAGATATAAACCATTTCTTTGCTGTGTAAGTCCATTAAGTTTAACTCCTTGGGGACGAGCGACACGTATACACATGAAGCGCATGAAGCGCTCAGAATCCTTGTTTTTCCTCACCAGTAAAATTTTACTGTAAAATTTGCCTTGTTTAATCAGCGCATTTTCTCGATTCAAGAAGATACAAATTTCTGTCTTTAAAAACTGTGACAAAAGACTAAAAATTTCGTAAAAGGCTCCCGTCCCGAAGGGGTTAACAAAATGTTATGTACCTTACCCCTGGTCCTAATTCTTTACGCACCAGTTTAAATGTAAAGTTTTTCAAACAAAGAAAACTCAAACTTAATTTTCTCTAAATAAAGAACCAATGTTTTTATTATTATTATTATTCAATACAACTGATTTTAGACGACTGGCATTTCAAGAATTTGGTCCTTTATTTAAGTTTGGTTTTATTTATTTATTTATTTATTTATTTTTTAACTTTACATTTAAGCTGGTGCGCAAAGGATTAGGGCTAGGGATAAGGTAGTATGAAAAATTCTGGACTATATTTATGTCGTTACATAACCAGTAAATCAACTAACACTAATATGTAGAAAAGCCATTGATTGGTAAGAAAATAATTTGTGAGTTGCATTGTTTGAAGGCTGTTTGGGCATTTTTTTTTTGCACCAATTTTAAGGAGTTTTAACCCTTAAATGCCTGGTGTTGCTTTTCGGCAACATACCCAATTTAGACTCTAAAATACTATTAGAATAATATTGAAGCTATAATGCCTAATGTTGCCAATAAAATACTTTCTGAAGATATTATTAAATGGATTTTCAACATGTAGATGGCAACACTTGTGCTTTTTAAGAATAAAGATAGATTTATTTTTTCAATTGCTGCTACTTGTTCTTTTTGTTTTGTTTGGAAGCTTGCGAAATACCCTATTTTGACCTGCAGTGAGCAAGTAAAATTTATTTCTTTTTTTATAGTTCCTAAAATTCTTGTGTGTTTAATATTATAGAATTTTATCTAGGGAAATTATTTTTTCAATTAAACACTACTATTGCCGATTAGTAACAAACTGTTTTTTTAGCCGTAAACTATACTTAAAACAAAATATGATTTTTTTAAGGATTTTTCCCATGATTTATTTAAAAAATGAAAGCCGAAAAACATTATTACAATGATTTTTGAAAAATCAGGCATTTAAGGGTTAATAGAATGTTTGTGGGCATATAGCTTCCACAATGTTTGGATACAGGCTGATTTCCGAATTTTAAATTGCAATTTGTACACATTATTTTAGTATAACAATCATTATTATAGTCTTTTTCACAATATCGCTTCAGAGTAAAGAATATTACTTTCTTTAAGGACGAAATGTTTTAAAGCCAACAAGCTTGATTTGCGTAGACAAATATTTTGTGAGCAGAAAAATTTCTTTGTATTTTATAGAAAAAGATATCGTTTAATATTTTAGATAAAGTTTATTCAAATAGATGCCATGTTGTTGACAAGCTTCCTCTATCGTCTTTAAAAAACCATGATCATGTCACTGAAGACTTTCAGAAATGTCTGGGCGAAAAATGTTCTTGAAAGTATCTTTTCAACTAATCTTTCCTCCAACAAAAGAACTTTACAGGAAATAAAATAAATAAAAATATGAAAGTGCAAGATCAGAACTGTGCAGTAGATATATAGAATGTTTGGAAATTAGTTATCTCAGGTATGCGTTTACAATGGTCTGGTAACTAGAGATGAAATGACTCGTTTGTTTATAAGTTTGCCAGTACTTTTAATTGCCTGCTTCGATCTTAATATTTTATAAGAGTAAAGATCTCAAATCTATCGTTTTGGTAGGCCGCAGGACGTTCATAATGTACGCTTCTCTTCCGCCACCACCACTATCACTTTTTTGAGTTAATGCAGGTTTGTTCACCGTTTTCGATTCGTAAATTCACTTCACTCACGATGCTTTTAGAGCATTGCTTATCATGCTAGATCTCAATTTCATCGTTCATATAGATATTCACCATAAATGAATTAATTCCATCCTTTTATTAGCAATATTAATTAACAATAAGCAATATTGCGTTTTTTTTTAATGCAGAAATGATTAACCAACAAGCCTGATTTGTGTAGTAGATAAATATTATGTGAAGAAGAGAAGTTTCTTTGTATTTTATAATAAAATAAAATCATTTAACATTTTAGATAAAGTTTATTCAAATGTATGGCATGTTGTTGATAACCCTCTTCAGTCGTCATGCAAAATAATTACCTGAAAACTTTCTGGTACTTCTGGACAAAAACGTGAACCAAGTTTTACGCACAAGTTTCTTTTAAACCTAGCTTTGCTCCATTAAAATAACTTTATAGAAAATAATCTTAAGGAGAAATATAAAAACAGTGCATCAGATGTATAGAATATCCACAAGATTGTTTTATCGCAGTTTATTGTTTGTTTACTATAATATATATCAGGGTCGGCGAACCTTTTTGTTGCCGCGTGCCAAATTTGATCAAAAAATATTTTGCGTGACCGTGACGTGCCAACTAAAAAACAAATTTCGTAGGTGAAAAAATAATGGATTAAAATTGCTTAAAATTTTCTATTAAGATTTTAAAAATATGAGGAACATACATGTAGGTATTACACTGTAATAATTATGGCAACAAATATATTTAAAAAAAAATTAATGCTATGTAATTTGATTTCTGTTGTTGCATCTTAATATCAGGTTAATTTTAATGCAAACTAATCTCCGGGTTTATCTGACAAGTGCTTTCAGTATGCGTTTTGATATAATTCATTTGTGAAAACAGTAGCTTGAAAGCATAGATAGGCAGAAAAACTGTTAAAATGGCAAACACCAGTTTCTTTGAATAGCTCTGAAATAAATTAAAAGTTTCCATAACTTTATCATTAGAATTTAGTAATGTATAATAACCAATTCTTATTGATAGTTTTCAAATATCGTCTTTGTTTGAAATTTTTTGAGGCCATAATTAATTAGATTGGAATATAATATGCCACAATTAAAATTTTTCAAATTCCATTTAATCGAATTTAGAAAAGATCAGACTCAATTTTTTGTAATCTCACTTTATTTTGATTTAGAGCCACAACAATTCCGTGCCAAAATTATTCTTTCGCGTGCCAAAAATGGCACGCGTGCCATAGGTTCGCCGACCGTGATATATATGCTCTGGTAATGTATTGATGGGACCCTTTTCTGTTGATCAAAATTTGTCCGTCCAATTAATTGCTCCTTCTGACCTTATTATTTGCTGATAGTAGATAATTAAACCTATCACTTTGACAGGCTGCATCTTTCTCTCTCAACCCCACCACGTGTGCATATAAAATAAAGAAATTCAACATTTTAAATATTAGTCCGGATTATAATATGCTGAAATTTAAATTTACTCAATAACTTTCTGATGTAGTCTTTGAAGAGTATCATAACGATTATGAACTTTTATTTAGGGGCATTTTAAAAATGCATGTGGATGTATTTATATATGTACGCTCCCACACCTGTATCGATCGATAAATATAAATACAGACAGACATTTCGATAGCTCTATAGATATAAATTAAGACATATGAATTGCAATAAATATAAGAACTCAAAATTACGAAGATCCTATACAAATACTAAAATAGATAGGTACTAAAACGTAATTAAAAATGCAGCTATAAAAAATAGCTATAAAAAACATATATATGAGCAACGTTTGATAATTTGGAAATTAAAATTTACCCAACATTATTGCAGTAACGGTACTTTAAATTTGTTTTATCAGAGTTATATTTCTACATATCAAAAAGCTTTCTTTAAAATTATTTTTAAAGATCTGATATAAGTATTAAAGTAAGTATCATTTTTATATTTTTTCTAGTATGTTTTTTTTTTTTTTTGCTTTGTTGTAAAACACGTTGTGATAGAAAATAATAGTTTGGACATAACTAAAAAAAAATAAAGTATGAAGATGTAGGTAAGTTCTAATTTGATGAAAAAGCTTATTCTAATTATGCTCATTTTTTAAGTGTCCACATAATGTGTATTTAGTAAATCACGGTTTAAAAATAAACATTGATTAGTTTAAAAATTGATTTAAAGCATGGAGATATACTTAACCCTTAAATGCCTGAGATTTCAAAAATCATTTAAAATATGTTTCTCGGCTTTCTTTTTATAAATAAATCATGGAAAAAATACTTTAAAAATAATATTTTGTTTTAAGTATGGTTTACGGCTAAAAAACTGTTTGTTAGTAATCGGCAATACTGGTGTTTATTTGAAAAAATAATTATCCTTTATAAAATTCTATGCTATTAAACACACAAGAATTTTGAGAACTATGATAAGAAATAAATTTTACTTGCTCACTGCAGAACAAAATAAGGTGTATCGCAAGCTTCCTAACAAAACAAAAAAGAACATGTAGCAACAATTGTAAAAATAAATCTATCTTTATTCTTCAACAGCACAAGTATTGCCATCTAAATGTTGAAAATCGATTTAATAATATTTTTAGAATGTATTTTATTGGCAGCATTAGGCATTATAGCTTCAATATTATTCTAATAGTATTTATAAGCCTAAGTTGGGTATGTTGCCGAAAGGCAACACCCGGCATTTAAGGATTAATCCAGTTAATCTTTCTAATTACAAATAGTAAATCATACTCCTACATTTTCTAATAAGTTTCTAACAAGGCATATTAAAATAAAGAGAAAGAATTTCTTAATAAAACCCTAAAAATAAAAAAAAATTGCAAGGCCTTTTGTAAGAACTTTGTCTTTCTTCATCAAACGCGAAGACGTGTGACCACATTGAAAGCAGGATTAAGATATGTTCTATTAAAGATACTACTATAATGAAACTAATCCTTAACTTAATCTTTATGAAAAAGAAAGAAAAAAGAATAGACCATCTTCCTTTAGTTTATGTGGAACTGAAAGTTCTCCAGTTATCGGAAGAGATGAAAAGAAATTATATCGACATTTCTTTTACAATATCAAAACACAGATGTTGATAGGTGCTTTACAACCCAATAGATTCTTTAACGATTAAAATCTTCTTTATCTTTACAAAATGAAATATTTTCTCTCAAGCCTTTCGATTTACTGTTAAAAATCTTTCAGGTGTGGGGAAAAAAATTAAGATCAAAAAACACTTTTAAACAAATAAATAGAAATAATTTATTGAAATATATTGAATTCCTGGTTTCTTTAATGTTATCATGTAACCATTATTGATATTTCATTTTCCTAATGGGTTTTAAAAACTGGACGCAGCCCAAAATTTGTAGTGTCTATATATCAAAATATCCCTTAATCCCCCTATTGCCTATTTTTTAAAAATATATAAAGATTTAAAATATTACGTTTATAATATATTTACCGGATGCCATCAAAAATATCTGTTTTTCATTTCAGTGATAGTAGTGTGATTATGCCGGTTTGGCGCCCCCTGTGGGTCTGAGGGGGAGGACGTGGAGTGATGTGAGGCCCGTGGAGTGGCGCGCTGATAAGAGTCGGTGGCGGAAGAAACGCATTTCAGTGGAGGAGATAAGAGGGAGGCGTGTTAGAGTACGCTGTCGGGAATTGATAAGAACTTGTATTATAATACAAGGGTATTTATTTCGAGAAATGAATGAATTAGCGATACTTTGAAAATATTGGACGGGATTATTTTGGGGAGATAGTGTCTTACAGTATGAGGGTATTTTATTTATTTTATTTTGAGGAGATAGAATTATTTTTCGAATTCTATTTTATGAATTTTATTTTCGAATTTTAATTTTAGGTGTTAGAAAATATTTTACGTATTTTATTTTCGAATTTTATTTTTAGAAATTATTTGAGCGAACTTAAATTATTTTACGAATTTTATTTTGAGGAAATAGAAATTTTTTTCGAATTTTATTTTCAAGTCTTAGAAAATTTATTTTACGAATTTTACTTTAACGGAACTTTATTTTTATTTTACGAATTTTATTTTTCACCCTTTTCGTGTATTTTCAGCTGTTAAACTTTCTTGAAGTTCAACTCGTGCTTATGAAATACTTCTAAGTCACAATCTTCGCGCTCACCAGGATAAAACATCAGAATTTTAAAATGATTAAGCACATCTGCTTTTTACACTTTACATCAGATAAACTAATTTTTCGTTGCACACGCAAGAGAGATAAGCGAGAGTGTTGTCTTAGGTAAAGTGTAAAAAGCTGAAACAGGCTGATGTGCTTAATGATTTTAAAACTCTGATGTTTTATCCTGGTGAGCGCGAAGATTGTGACTTAGAAGTATTTCATAAGCACGAGTTGAACTTCAAGAAAGTTTAACAGTTGAAAATACACGAAAAGAGTGAAAAATAAAATTCGTAAAATAAAAATAAAGTTCCGTTAAAATAAAATTCGTAAAATAAACTTTCTAAGACTTGAAAATAAAATTCGAAAAAAATTTCTATTTTCTCAAAATAAAATTAGTAAAATAATTTAAGTTCTCTCAAATAATTTCTAAAAATAAATTCGAAAATAAAATTCGTAAAATAAAATTCGAAAATAAAATTCGTAAAATAAAATTCGTAAAATAAAATTCGAAAAATAATTCTATCTCCTCAAAATAAAATAAATAAAATACCCTCATACTGTAAGACACTATCTCCCAAAAATTAATCCCGTCCAATATTTTCAAAGTCTCGTTAATTAATTCATTTCTCGAAATAAATACCCTTGTATTATAATACAAGTTCTTATCAATTCCCGACAGCGTACTCTAGCACACCTCCCTCTTATCTCCTCCACTGAAATGCGTTTCCTCCACCACCGACTCTTATCAGCGCTCCACTCCACGGGCCTCCACATCACTCAACGTCCTCCACCTCAGAACCACAGGGGCGCCAAACCGGCATAATCACACTACTAGTGATATCTAAGCATTCAACTTTTCCCAAATACGACCTTTCAGCTGAAACATTTGTTCACCACTCTCTCAAGACAGACATTTTGAAATGAGTTCCAGTATTTAAAGAGACTTAGAAGACCACAATTAATAGTATATTGTTTAATACGATGTTATACAAGTTTCATTATTATTAAACGCTGCTGTTCTTAAATAAGTAATGTTAATTGCGTAAGAAGTTCATAAAAATTTATATGTTTATAAATTTTTCATTAACTCTACAATCATTTAAGGGGACACAGTACCTTTTAAACTACTTTTTCGATTTTGAATATTACTGTGATATACTTGAATATAATGTCACTACAGATATTAGGTACTATAAAACAAGTATAATTTCATATAATTTCAAAAACAAAATCTTGTAGAACAGCCTATTTAAATTTAAAAAAATAAAATTAAAATTAAAATCCCTACTACTTTTTTAAATATGAATATGTTTGCTTCAAAATTTTTTTTCCATATTCTTTATATTATACTACATAAAACTGTTCATGGATTTTTAGATGTATGGAATATTACATTTAATATTAATCTTTTTCTGTTTTGCATAGTAAAAAATAGAATTGAATAAAAATAGAAAAAATAATTGAAATTCTGAAAAAAAAAAATAACTATAACCTTGAATATTAAATCCATGCACAATTTTATGTAGTATGTTTTTAGCATTATGAAAAAAAAATTGAAGCAAAAATATTCATATTTAAAAAAGTAGTAGGGATTTAAAAAAAAAAATATTTTGTTTTAATTTAAATTTTAGTTAAATAGGCTGTTGTTCTACAAGATTTTTTTTTTTTTTTTGAAATTATATGAAATTATATTTGCTTTATAGCACCTAATATTTGTAGTGACATTAGATTTAAATTTATTGCAGTATTATTCAAAATCGAAAAAGTAGTTTAAAAGGTTACCGTGTCCCCTTAATAAACATATATTTTAGTGTATTATTCACATATGGAGAAATTGTATTATAGATGAATTGCATATATTCATTGAAATAATTGTCTAATAACATATATTTCCTTATTCATATTATATGTTATATTTCATTAACATATTATGTCATTACATATGTTTCATTATTTCAAGACAAAATGAAAAAAAAAAATCTCATTTAAATTTGATAACAATGAAACTACCATGCTTCTTTTTCTGTGGAACTGAAAGTTTTTCAGATATTGGAAAAGTGATAAAAAATAAATAATATCGACTTATATTTTACAATATCAGGAGACTGCGGTAGACAGGTCCTTTATAGCAGAATAGATTCTTAAAAGATTAATATACCTTATCTTTACAAATTGCTGGCAGAACAGACATGCTTACTCTCCCGCATTTTGATATATTTTTAAACATCTATCAGATTCCTAAAAACAATAAAAAAAATTCAAGACTTTTTGTTTTGGAAATACAAGACATTTATTATAATATATAGAACTTCTGCTTACTTTAAAGCCACATATTTTAGGTATAGTTTCAAACTTTTATCGTATGTGAAGGAAATATTTTGCCAAAATAAATTATAAATATGTAGAAAAAGTACAAAAGCGACTTTTAACTGTTTATTTTATTTAATTATTTTGAACTGTGACAATTTATAAATGTAACATATTAAAGTAAATATTAGCATTTTAATGAAATACCTATCGTAATTTGTTATTTGATTTATTTAAAATTAAATATTAGAAATCTTATTTTAATAAAATATGGTATAACAAAGTTATTGCATTTTGCATATATATTCCATACTCAATAATATGACTAAAAAATCATTTATTAAACTATATTGCTAATTTAAAGTCGCATGTATAGTTTCTCTGTTATTACAGTATGAAGAATTTCGTTTGTGCTACGTGTGACTTTATCACAATATACTTTCTAATAATTCTTTAATATGAAATTGAAAACCGTACTTTAGTTTCCAGAGTTTTCGTCAGTTTAACTTTGCTTTATAAAATATGTTTAAATTCCATCCAGCAAAGTAATTTATAAGAAAATTTCGGAATAATGTTATATAATAGCGTAGAGGTTGATGCAAATTTAATTACAATAGAATAAAAAATGTATTATTAAACTTTTCTTTAATAAATTCACCATTTTCTTCTATGTAAACGATTATTTAGAAACATTCGTTAATTATAAATACACTTATATAATGTACAGCTGGAATGAAATATCTAGAATATGTTAATTTTTTTTAAATTTGAGATGTAAAATTATAATAGGTATTTCTGTTAACGTCATTGTTCAGCAAATGAAAGAAAACAAAATTGAATTCTAAATGCATTATTTCGTTGTAATGTTTTTTGATAATTTATATGACAAACGTATGTATATATGTGTATTATGTACTTGTGGCTTAAATAAATTGATCAAAAGTCTAAAAATAAATAATGAATAAAAATAAAAATAAAATATCTAAATGAAAATAAAGGAATAAAATAAAATAATAATATCTGAAATGTAACACTGTGTCGGATGTGAATAATTGAAAGAAAACTGATTAAAAATAAGTCCATTTTATTTAAAAATTGTGAAAATTAAACCCAAATTTAAAAAAAAAAAAAAAAAAAAGCTAAGTCATAAGTGCAATAATAAACGAAAAAAATAGTTTGGTAAAATTTTATAACTTTATTACTATAATTTTTATTACTTTAATATTACTGACCATTCAGCATGCTTAACTCCATTAATATAACCATTATCGATTGTTATTTCTGATAAGTTTTCTGAAATTGGACGGATTTCCAAATTTCCATTGTCTATTTGTACTTCAAAATATATATCAGTGTTAGTTTCTATTTTTAAAGGTTGTTTTATTATTTAAAATATTACTTTCGTAATACATTTACCAGCAGGCGTTACATATCTCAGTTCTCGTTTCAGGGATATCTAGGCATTCAGTTTTCCCAAATATGATATTTCTGCTGAAAGTGCTTTCTTTCGTCCACTACTTTCCAAGATAGACATTTTAAAATGAGTTCTAGTTTTAATGTATTTAAAGCGACTTGAAAGTCCACAATTAACATCACATTGTTTGATCCCCATCGTGGTAAAATTTTATTACTATTAACAGTTAAGTAATAACTAAAAAGTATTAATAACTACATATAGTTACGAGAATTTTTTGTTAATAATTTGTAATTAATTCTGCATTAATTAATTAAACATATATTCAGGTATATTATTCACATGTGTTACAGTGAAATTAATGTATTATAAATTAATTGCATATAGTAATTTCAAAAAAATTTTTGATAAGATGTGCTTTATTCAAGAGCCAGACTGAAACAACATCACTCATTTTAAGTTTTATAAAATGAGATCTTCTTTCCGTGTATTTGGAAATAAAAGTTTTCCAGATATTGGGTAAATAAATGATTTCGACTTTTCTTTTTCAATGTCTGGAGACTGAGATCAACAGGTTCTTTATAACGGAATGCATTCTTAAAATATTAGTATTCCTTATCTTTACAAAATGCTGGCAGAAAAGATATTTTTAACATGTTACACATCTGTTAAATTCGGATTAGATTCGTAAAAAAAAAAAAAAAAAAAAAAAAAAAAAAAAAAAAAAAAAAACTTTATTTCATATTTCTTTAACACCTGAAGCTTTTCGGTAGAAATGAAAAATTTTGGTGGTTTCCTCTAATTAATAGGATCTTTTTTGATTAAAAAAATATTAATATCCGATGTCAGACTGTACAAAGGGAAGATGCAACCAATTCCGTGGGTGCAGACTCGACATTAAATTGCACAAAAAGAAGAAAATGTTTTTACGTTTTCTTTAGCATCACCTACACAATTTTGTAGGTCAGATCTTAAAGGAATATGAAAAGTCTTTTTCAAAAATTAAAATAAAAATCAGTTATTAAAATACATCGAACTTCTGGATGCTTTAAAGTCATATTTCTTGTACAGTTTCACTATGTACAATCGGCCGAAGAAAGAGAACTTTTCTATATTTTAATTACAAAATTCTCAAAGGACAAACAGAAATAGCCATTTAACTGGAAACAATACCTTCTTAACATTTATGTTTGAACAATAAGCTTCTGTGGCAGTCTTAATGCTGAAATTGTGCCAAACACTGGAATTTTCTGTGCGAAATCACAATTTTGAGATCAGAATTAGCTTCGTTCGGCAAATTTTACTTAAGAATACCAAACGAGAAGTGTCGTTCGGTTAAGCAGTTTATAAATTATAAAAGTTTAAAGTTTTGAACTCCTGATATTCAATTGATTTCGAATCGTTTCAACACAGTTTGCTGAGGAGCCGTTTTTACAGTATAACTCAAAAATTGCACGGAGGAATGAGCTGTAATTTTGAAGCGCATATATAAAGCTTCTAGAAATTGATTTTTCGTAAAAAGGTCACAGGTTACAGCTGATTTTTGATCGAAAATACATTTCGAAAATGTCTATTTTTTAAAATAACTTTTGACAAGCATTGAATTGTAATCTATGTATATTTTTTAATTTAAATCTATATTTAGAAGGTTCAAATGTGCTAATCTAAAATTACAACTGATTCCGCCAAGTACTTTTTTGAGTTAATTTAAATAAAAAGCCCACATTGTAATTGGTTTTGCAATTATTAAAAAAGAATTTAGCATTAAGAGTTCCAAATTTTAAACTTTGATACGTGACAGAATGACTTCACCTTTGGTAACCTAAGATAAAATTAATTGAAAAAGCCAAATATGATGTCAAAATTTGATGTTCGTATTGAAGTTTGGTACAATGGTTGTATGAAGTATGTATTGCTTATTTTTTATTAATTGAAAGCAGGCATAATTTTTAGTCGAATGACTGTTTTTATTTTTTTTCTATGATATTTTCAGATTAAAATGTATGGATTGTGCTCTTTATTTGTTTGCCCGACCGTACAGTTAATATTATGAAATATTATCCTGCTTGAAATCCTTCAAACAGCAATCTCCCCTAATTATACTTGAAATAATCGTCAGAGTAAGACAAAACTGTGTCGTATCGATACTTACAATATTACAAAAAAATAATAATTGATTTTCATATTTGGCCGAAATTGGCTGTTTAAACTTGTGTAATACCTAAAAAAACAAAATTAAACAAACCTCTCGTTTGTTTGTCTTGTTTGTAAACAAAACTTACGTTTGAAAATATGACACCATCTTTCTTCAGGTAACGTGAAACTGAAGGAATTGAAAATTTTGGAAGAGATTAACACGTTCACGCCGGCGCGGTGGGTCACACTCGACTGTCTCAGAGTTTTCAAGTCTCCGGCTTTTTGCACACCACTGTTATTTTAGAGAAAATGTTGTTACTTTAAATCGTCCAATTGTTCTAATTAAATAAAATAACATTTTCTGTATTAAAATACTGGTATCCAAAAAGTTGGAGACTTGGCAGCTCTGAGACAGTCGAGTGTGACTCACCGCGCCGGCGTGAACGTGTTAAAAAAGAAAACGATTTTTATTTTTTTTTACAATATTAGGCAACTGAAGTCTACAGCTGCTTTATAAATATTCATATAGATAAAATGCTAGCATAACAGTAAATTTTACTACATCTCCTTTTGATTTTCTATCAAACGTTTATCAGACGTGTAAAATAATATTCAGAAGAAACAATCACTTTCAAATAAGAATATAAAGACAATTTATTAAAATATATTGAATTTTTCGATTCTTTAAAGTCACATATTTCATGTATAATTCATCTTACTCAATTTTACAAATTTTAATAGACTGGGTGACATGATTTGGCCTTTTCAAATAAGTGTCTAATAAGGTACTTTTTATTAAAGAGACAAAATTTAAACTAATCCATCACTTAAGTTTTATAATTATGTGATCTTCTTCTTTCAGTTTTTGCAGAACTGAAAGTTTTTCCAGTTATTGGAAAAGATGAAAATAAATAATATCGAATTTTCTAATTTTCTTGAACAATAAGAAGAGACTGAGGTCCACCGGTGCCCAATAGATTTATAAAAGAGTATCGTTCCTTATCCTTAAAAATGCTTTTCATTCAAAAACAGACAATTCCCCCCCCCCCCTATTTTTGATTTACTGTTAAACATCTATCAGGTTCGTAAAGACAATAAGAATATTTCCAGATAAAAAATCACTTACAAATACAATAATAAAACCATTTATCAAAATATGTTTAATTTTTTGGATATTCAAAATCACATATTTCCTGTGTAGTAATTTATAGTCTCGCTATATTTATTGTACGTTTATAAAATATTTTGCACAAATAAACACGAAAATGACATGTAACTTAGACTTAAATTATGGTATATTTTTAATTCTAGTTTTTAAAACAAAATATTACTCATTTAATATATTTAACAACAATGAAATATTTCGTAATAATACAACCTTCTTCCTCCAGTTTATGTGGAGCTGAGAGTTTTCAGATAATGAAAGAGGTAAAAATAAATGATATCGAATTTTCTTTTACACTATCACAATACGGAGGCCGACAATTTCTTTGTTGCCGAGTAAATTCTTCAAAGATTAATCTTCTTTATTTTTATAAAATGAAATCTTTAACCGCCTGCCGTTTAAATTATTGGTAAACATCTATCAAATTCGTAAAAATAGAAAAAAAGTCACATGAAAAATCACTTTTAAATAAAGAAATAGAAATTATTTATTAAAATATATTGCATTTCCGAATTTTTAAAGTTACTAAATAACGATTATTGAAATTTAATATTCTTAATAGGCATTTAAAAGCTGGTCGAATTTCAAAAATTTCCAATCTCTATGTTTTGAAATACAGGGTGTCCTAAAAATGACTGATGGATTTTAAAATTCAATAACTTGCAAACGGTGAGAGATATTAAAACAATTCTTGCAGGAGTGTTATGTGAGATGCCAGGAGTTTTTCTGCTTCGATTCTCAGTTTTAATCACAAATAGCATCGATAGATGGCGCTGCAAGCAATAACAGCTAAATCCAAACTTGATTTTTCAACCTCTCCCTTCTTCCATGCGAAAAAAGGAGATGAAAATGTATTGAATGAATCCCGAAGTACCAAAAATCGGATCTGGACTGAGCACCTAACGCTCTCAGCACACTCTATTGTTTGAAATTCGAACTAAAATCAAGAATCACAGTAAAAATAAAACTCCTGCCATCATACACAACTCTCTTGCAAGAATTTTTTTAATATCTGTCGCTGTTTGCAAGTTATTGAATTTTAAAATCCATCAGTGATTTTTAGGACACACGGTATGTATTAATGTCAGTGCTTTTTTTCAAAGAAGATATTATTATTTAAAATATTATCTTCATTATATAGTTAGTGTGTGTCCTCGAAAATATCGATTTTTCATTTCAGTAATATCTCGGCGTTTAACTTTTCGAAATACCATATCTCTACTGTAACAAATGAGCACTTTTAACCATTATTTTTCCAAGCTAGACATTTTAAAATGAGTTCTAACAGTGTAATGAGTTTAATGTATTTAAAGCGATATTTAAATCTACAATTTAAACCACGTTTTTTGACAACAATTTTGGGCGAGTTTCATTATGATTAAGAGTTTATTTTCATAAATGAATAATATTAAGTAAGGAGTTTATGAAAATTTATATGTTTATAATTTTTTAATTAACTCTTCATTAATTTACTAAATAATATTTAAGTGTATGATTTTAATATGGTAAGATTAATGCATTATAAATGAGTTGCATATAATTGTTTCTAATACTTTTCTAACAAGATAGTTCATTAAAGGACCAAGGTGAAACAACGTTCTCACTTATGCTTCATAATAATGATACCATCTTTTTTTCCTTTAATGTGAAGTTAAAGTTTTCCAAATATTGGAAAAGTGATGCAAATACATGATATCGAATTTATTTTACAATATCTTTATGCTGAAATCTACAGGTGCTTTATAATTACACGGATTATCAAAATATACAATTTTCTTATCTTTAAAAAAATCCAGCAAAATAGATATATTTACATTTCTGTCGTTTGATATTCTATTAAAAATATATCAGATTCGTAGAAACAGTAAAACAAATTCCATTTGAAAAAAAACTTTCGAATAAAGAAATAATTTTTTTTAATAAATATGTTGAATTTCTGGATTTATTCTGGAAGTCGTTGTGCAGCCATTATTACTATTTTCTCCCTGACAGGGTTCCCTGAAACAGAACGAAATTATAAATTTTTGCTATCAATATTTCAAAACATTTATCAATGTTAGTTTTTATTTCTACAGAATACTTTGTTATTTGCAATATTACGTTCAAAATATAATTACATATTGTCATCAGAAATATCAGTATTGTTGTCTCTGGTATATCTAGGCATTCAGCATGGCATTCCAAAACATGATATTTCTGCTGCAACAAATGAGATCCTTTGTTCATTACTTTACCAAGGCAGAAATCTTAATGTGATTTTTAACACACACTAGCAGGGATGGCCGAGTTAAACTCAGTCATAATTAGCCTTGTGTTCAATTCGATATTTTAATCTCACTGTATCATTCTTGCTGTTTAGATACAATTGACATGATACTGAGACATAGTGACACAAAATGACCCACTAACCGAATTTTTTCGAACATGCGACCTAACCAATACTCTTCTCGAACCCGAAAACGATAGAATGCAAAATTTAGTCACAATTTAGTCTTTTTATAGATAGAAACAACTTGACCCAGAGTAACCCAAAAGTGACCCACTAACCATTTACCATACTATTTATTAGTTGTATGCAAAATATCATTAGCCGGTCAGATTGTTTCTATGGATTAAGAATCGACATCTCATAGCAATTTTTAGTGTATATTTTCACAATGGTAAATCACAGATAGCTGTTTTAAATTTGTTGAGAGTAGTCTGAAACATTTACACATTTAGTAAACATTTAGAATGTATTCATTCGCTAACGTTGGACAAAAATCAACGAGAAAACTGTACATATGAACTTAAGTTTTATAATAATGAAACTTTTAAGTTTCATAATAATGAAACTTCAAAATTCATATAATAATAAAATAAATAAAGTCCTTATTTTTATGTAAAACTAGAAGGTTTTCCGATATTGGGGAAAAAAAGAAATAACAAATATCATTAATTTTCTTTTACAATATTAGTAGGCTGAGATTGACACGTGCTTCATAACCTAATGGATTATTAAAATATTGATATTCCTTATCGTTAAAAATTGCTAGCTTAGCAGAAAATTTCTCTTTTCCGCCTTTTAAGTTACTGTCAAACTTCTATCTGATTCGCAAAAACAATTTAAAAAATCCTAATAAAAATCACTTTCAAATAAAAAGAAAGATATTAAAACTTATTGAATTTCTGGAAAGTTTAAGCCAAATAATTTCATGTATAGTTGCAAAATTTTTATCATACGCGATTGAAATATTTTGACTGAATTTTTTATTTGGTTTATTTAAAAATGAATGTTAGGAATAATGTTTAAAACACAATATCAAAACTAGCTAAATGAAAATAAAAGAATACAATTACATAAAAATATCTAAAACGTATTACTATAACGTATGTGAATAATCGAAAAAAAATCTCATTAAAAATAGTTCCGTTTTGTTTAAAAATTGTGAAAATTAAATATAAAAAAACATTAAGGCATAAATGCAAAAATGCAAAAAAGAACTATAAAAATAGTTCTCTAAGATTTTGTACGTATAATTTATTTTATTTACCATTGAGAATGAATAACATCATTCATTTAACCATTAATGATCTTTTTTAATAATTGGTATTCTAAATTTGTACTGATTTCAAGATTACCATGGCCTATATTTCAAAATATATATCAATGTTGGCTTCTATTTTTAAAGATTATTTTATTACTTAAAATATTACGTTCATTTACCGGCGTGCATTAGATATCTTAGTTCCCATTGCATGATTATCTAGGCATTATATTTTCCCAAATATGATATTTCTGCTGAACCTATCTGCTTTTGTCCATTGCTTTCCAAGACAGACACTTTAAAATGAGTTCTAGTAATAATGTATTCAAAGTTACTTGAAAATCTACAATTAACATCACATTATGTGATGACGATCATGTACAAGTTTCATTATTATTAAGAGGTAATTTTCTTTAAAAAGTAATAATAATTGAGTAAGTAGCTTACGAGAATGTATATGTTTATAATTTGTAATTAATTCTACATTAATTAATTAAAAATATATAATCAAGTGTATGATTCCCATATGTTATAGTAAAATTAACGTACTACAAATGAATTGCATATAGTAAGTTCAAAAATGTTTTAGATAAGATGTGTTTTATTTAGAACCAAAATGAAAGAAACCCCTCACTTAAGTTTCATAAAATGAGATCATCTTCTTTCCGTGTATTTAGAACTGAAAGTTTTCCAGATATTGGATAAATAAATGATGTCGACTTTTCTTTTTCAATATCTGGAGACTGAGGTCGACAGGTACTTTGTAACGGAATAGATTCTTAAAAGATTAGTCTTCCTTAGATTTGAAAAACGCTGGCAGAAAAGATATTTTTACTCTTTCGCCTCCCGATTTACTGTTAAACATCTGTTCGATTCGTAAAAACAGTAAAACATTATTCCAAATGAAAAATCATTTTTAAAAATAAAAATAAAAATATTTTATTAAAATATATTGAACTTCTGGATAATTTAAAGTAATATATTTCTTGTACAGTTTCGCTATGTACAATCGGCTAAAAAAAAGAACAACAAATACATCATAGTCACAAAATTGTCCGTGATAAAACCAGAAATAGCCATTCGACTAGAAAATATGCATTTTTAAATTGATGGTCTGAAAATAAGCTTATAGTAATTATAATTATTATAAGCTTATAAGTCTTACTGAAATTGTACCAAACACTGAAATTTTTAATCCGAAAACCTAATTTTGACATCCGAATTCGCTGCTTTAAGCAAATTTTACTTAAGAATACAAAAAGGGAAGTGTATTTTTGTAGTTTTTGAATTATGAATGTATAAAGTTTGAAACTCCTGATGTTCAATTAATGTCCAATATTGAAAACAAATTGCAATGTGAGCGTTTTTTAAGTATAAATGAAAAACTACTTGACGGAATTAGCTGTATTTTTTGGGTGGCAAAAAAAAAAAAAAAAAAACAAACAAAAAAAACATTGCAATTATTAAAAATCAATTTAACATTAGGAATTTCAAATTTTAAACCTTGGTATTTCCTGAAATATTTTACAGAATGATTTCGCGTGCGGTATTTAAGGTAAAATTAATAGAAAAAGACGAAAATGTTTGTCAAAATTAGGTGTTGGTATTAAAAATTTCAGAGCTTTGTACAATTTCAGTAGGAAAATGGCCCCCAATTCTTATTTTTTTTTTTTTTCCTTTGCTGTGACAGTTGGGAGATTAAAATGTATGGATTGTTCTATTTTTTTGTTTGCCCGGTACAGTTAATGTTAATATTATGAAACCTTTTCTTTACCGAAGTCCTTTAAACAACAATTTCCGGTTAGTTACAATACTCTCCCGGATTGAGAGCTGAAACTAAAACAGCCATAATTACACGTTCAACGATCGTAATAATAAGAGAAACACTGTTCTGTATAGATACTTATAGTCTTAAAACTAATAATAAGTCATTTCTATATTTGCCAAAAAATGGCTTACTAAATTTACTGGAACACCTTAAAAAACTGAAACAAACCTCTCCTCTGAAAAACGTTTCATAAATATGAAAACTGTTTTCTTCAGTTAACGTAGAACTGAAAGTTTTTTTTTTTTCTTTACAATATCGGTCCATTGAGGTTTACAGCTCCTTTATAAATACTCATATAGCTAAAATGCTAGCATAAGAGAAAGTTTTACTATATACTTTTTCAATTCCTAATATTAGTTCACACTCTCTCTATATTTATTTATTTATTTATATATCTTGTTCAAATTTTCAATCGTTAATAAAATACTTATTATTCATCCTATCAAGTTTAAATAAATTTTTTTTAAAACTTGTACTGGATGACAATTGATGTTAATACAGTTTTTTCAACTTTTAATTCATTAATTAAATTTTAATTAATTAATTTTAGTTTTACATGGGAAACAAAATAGCGACCATTGGTCATTGAAGCATTTAATGCATCTTCATATCTATAAGGGGGGTTACCATAGGGGGGGGGACCCTGTTCTGTCGCCAACTTGGTGATATATCGACAAATTTGACGACCAAAATGAGTCGCCAAAAGTGACGCCAACTTGGCGATATCTCTAATATTTCGCCAAATTCCCATAGACTTCCATTGTAAACCTACTTGCTTATAGAAAATCAACAAATTGAGTTATTTTAATGCAACAAAACTAATATTAGCTTAAGGGATTCTATTAAATTTTTCTTTGATGACTTCAGTAGGAATTGACTTTAAAAATAAAATTTTTATATTACCTGTTTGATTTTACTTTTAACATTTATGAGATGCTTAAAAACATTTATGAGATGCTTAAAAACATTTAAGTTTACAATTAAGCAACAATTAAGTTTTTCAAATGAAAAAAATCTCTTTCAAATAAATAAATAAATAACATATATTAAAATATATTGAACTTCTTGGTACTGTAAAGCCATATATTCCATATCTAATTGATCAGCTTTAATCTAATTAATTTTTCAGAGACTGAGTATCATTCTCTGGAATTTTCAAATAAGCGTCTAATAAGGTATGGTTTATTAAAGAGCCGAAATGAAACTAATCCATCACTTAAGTTTCATAATTATGTGATCTTCTTTCAGTTTTTGTGGACTGAAAGTTTTCCCGATATTGGAAAAGGTGAAACTAAACGGTATCAGATTTTCTTGTACGATATCAGGAGACTGAATTCGACAGATTCTTTATAAGTCAATACGCTTTTAAATGCTTAGTGTTCTTTATCTTTACAAAAGGTTTTAACTCAAAAACAAAATATGTTTACTCCCTCGATTTGTGATTTACTCTTAAACATCTATCATATTCGTAAATTCGTAAAGACAATAAGAAAATTTCCAGGCTAAAAATCATTTTTACATACAAAAATAAAATCATTTATTAAAATATATTGAATTTCTTGGACAATGCAAAAACACGTATTTCATGTATAGTTTTTATAATCTTGTGGTATATTTAGAACGTTAATAAAATGTTTTGTAAATATAATTTATTAATATGTAAAAACAAAAGTGACATGTAACATAGTGTTAAATGAATCTATATTTTTAATTGTAGCAGTTATGTCAAAATATTAGTCATTTAATATATTAAGCAACAATGAAATAGTTTCTAATAAAGGGAACCTCTTCCTTCAGTTTATGTGGAAATGAGAGTTTTCCGGATATTGGAATAGCTGAAAATAAATGATATCGACTTTTCTTTTACAATATCAGGATACTGAGGCCGACAAGTACTTTATAACCGAATAGATTCTTATAAGATTAATGTTTCTTATCTTTATAAAATGCCAGCAGAACACAAATTTTTACTCTCCCGCCTTTTGATTTACTGTTATACATCTATCAGATCCGTAAAAACAATAAAAAATATTTCTAGATGAAAAATACCTTTCAAATATAGAAATAAAAGTCGTTTATTATAATATATTGAATTTTTGATATTTTAAAGTGGGATAGTTCAAGTACAGTTTCTCTATTTTTATATTAAGAGAATGAAAATATTTTGAAAAAAAATATTTATAGATACTATATAAAAAGACAAAAAAAGACCTCTATCTTATTTTTAAATTTCATTCTATTGCTGATTGCAGTATTTTAAACTGAATATCAGCAGCTTGATGACATGTTTACACTAGTTTATTACTGATAAATTTAAAATATACAGGGCGATTCCGAAATTGAACGGCAAATTCAGCGTTGTGATAGTAGGCATCAAGAGGAGGAAAAATCACCATAGAACATGGGGTCGCAAACCAATCAAAAATAAAGGGTCTATTACACTAACTCAATTTTGGTTGACCTTAATAACTTTCAGAAAACTGATGTATATTATAATAAAACTTTTAATAGACATTCTGACTTTTGTTGTATATGGGATATAATTAAGATAAACTGGTAGAAGTTTCCATTATACGCGCCAGCAGTCTGCACTTGACGCTTCACATTTTGGATTGCGAAATACTAGATCACACGGTATCATCGATTGCTTCAGCACCCTGTTTTCCTAGAAATTTCCATGGTGTTATAACATTTCACACAAAACAATCTATATATCTTTGCATTTTCACAGCAATGTTTTTTATTTTTCTCAAAATTATTACCGCCAACCCAAGTTCAGTTAAGATGAAACACCCTGTATTTCTGACTAAAAAATGGTTTTGCGATCCCTGGTTCTATGGCAATTTTTCATTCACTTGATGCTTTCTATCACCCCTCTGAATTTGTCGGTCGAATTTGGCAACACCCTGTGTATTTTAGGAATCATATTTAAACAAGTTGTAAACTACACGTCAAACGTGGCAAATGAGATGCGTTCGTACTATAACTAGTTTTATAAATACTTTTGAACCGCATATTGTACTTAATGTATATTTTAATGCATTTCATAATTGCATACCAATTTCATTCTGTTCGAAAGGCTGTAACATCATTAAAATGTACTTGAAATAATTTTTCCCCATTGGACGTAATGTGACGGAAAACTTTTGACTGTCCCTGTAAGTAAACTATACATAAGATTTTCAAAAAAATTGAAATTACTCGACAAAATTTTGCAACAATTATATATTTAGAATTTGAGACCATTCGGTTAGGTGGATTTGCTCTGTTATATCTGTAATGACGGCCGGGCAGACGAACGGATGAACAGACAAACGGACGGACCGAACGACGACTATTGGTGCTACGTATTTATATAATTACGAACGCACCTAAAAACAGTGTCCAAACAGGTACAATTAATATTTTGTATTCCATAAAAGTGACCACAATTTACTATAACATATTTAATTTCTGTTTTAAAATAATACGTTCTTCTTGTTTATATTGATTACTTTCCTGGTACGTGAATGAGCTATTTGTAAAAATAATTTTCAAATATGTAACGAATTATAAAAAACGACATTTTGTTCAATTGTAAATACAGTTTATACGTTTAGCATTTTCAGCAAAAAATTGGTGGTTTAATGAAACATTAAAAATAATTCCATAATTTATTGAAAAATGTATATGTCGTAGGCTAATTGAGAAATCCGGCTCTTTGCAAACAGCCCAGGCTCTTTGCAAAGAGACGGGCTAATTGGAGAATCCATCTCCCTTTTTCCAATTAGCCTGATATTTTTCAGGCTTATTGCAAAGAGCCTAGAAAGCGTTAGGATAATTGAAAAATGACCACTTATTATCCAATCAGGGTGATATTTTTAGCTCACAGGCTATCAGAGCCTGAGAGCTTATGTGCCCGCCGATTCTGTATGTACGTGTGTACGTACGTACGTACGTATGTACGTAACGCGATAACTCTTGATAGAAATATCTGATTTGCTTCATTTTTTTTTTTCTAGGTTCATTCTGATAAGGTGCTTCCCTGATTAGTTTTTGGGGCTCATTGGTTAAGGATAAACGGGGAAAAGGGGGGCTCCCCCCCTTAAATTATATAAATGGAGTTTTCATGCAGAAATTTGCGATTTGCTATAAATTTGGTATACCGGTTAATTATGTTAAGCAGCTACCCTGATTACATTTGGAAGATCATTATTATGTATAAAAGGGGGAAAGGGGGCAATTGCCTCTCCCCTTAATTTAGATAAATGCGTTTTTCATGTAGAAATATTCGATTAGCTCAAATTTGGTATACTGGTTTATTATGTTAAGGAGATAGCTTGATTAGATTTGGAGGTTCATTAGTTAAGTATAAAGGGAGGAAAGGGGGGGGGGCTAGCCCCTCCCCCTTAATTTAGGTAAGTGGGTTTTTAATGCAAAATTATTCGATTTGCACCAAATTTGGTATACCGGTTTATTATGTTAAGGTGCTTCCCTGATTCGATTTGGAGGTTCATTAGTTAAATATAAAGGGAGGAAAGGGGGCTAGACCGCATTAATTTAGATAAATGGGTTTTTCATGCAGAGTTATTCGATTTGCTCCAAATTTCGTATACCGGTTTATTATGTTAAGGAGCTTCCCTGATTAGATTTGGAGGTTCATTAGTTAAGTATAAAGGGAGGAAAGGGGGGGCTAGACCCCCCCTTAATTTAGATAAATGGGTTTTTCAAGCAGAGTTATTCGATTTGCTCTAAATTTCGTATACCGATTTATTATGTTAAGGAGCTGCCTTGATTAGATTTGGAGATTTATTGGTTAAGTATAAAGGAGGGACAGGGGCCAGTGTCCCCTTAATTTAGATAAATGGGTTTTTCATACAGAATTATTCGATTTGCTTCAAATTTGATATACCAGTTTATTACTCTATGGTTTCCTTCATTTGATTTGGAGGTTCATTGGTTAAGTATAAAAGGGGGGAAAGGGGGCAATTGCCCCTCCCCTTAATTTAGATAAACGGGTTTTCATGCAGAATTATCTAATTTAGTTTAATTTTTTTTTTCTAGGTTCATTCTAATAAGGAGCTTTTCTGATTAGATTTAAAAGTTCATTGGTTCAGCATAAAGGGAGAAATGGGGGAGCTAATACCCCCCCCCCCCCCCTTAATTTAGTGAAATGGTTTTTTCATGCAGAATTATCTGATTTGCTTCAAATTTGGTATACCAGTTTATTATGTTACGTATCTTCCCTGATTAGATTTGGAGGTTCTTTGGTTAAATAGAAAGGGGGGCAACGGGGACTAATCCCTTCATTTATTTTTCGAGGGGCATTATTCTTTGAAATAAGAGTATAATATAAAAGTAGTATGAATAGCCTGTGAACTCAATACCATCAGTTTATCTGGGCAATTTTCTTTTTATTAGGTTTATTAACGCATAACCCTACCCAAACCCGAAAAATAAATTACAACAGACCGTAAAACGATACGAGCAAGACAAAATAATTTCAGTCTACACGCAACCCGACCCGAACCTGAGAGTTCCATTCGAAAAAACACGAAATCCCGAACCAAATCTCATAACCGACAAAAATATTCCAAAGATCCATAACCGGATCCGAACAAGACAAATTAGTTTCCGTGGACACGCAACGCTACCAGAACCTAAAAATTCCATTCGAAGTCAACCTGAAACATGTCCCGAGACAAATCTTAACCGACAAAAATATTCTAAAGAACTATAACCCCATGCAAGTCAGACAAAATAATCTCCGTCCACCGGCAACTCGATCCGAACCTGAAAGTTCTAATTGAACACAATCCGAAACCTGGTTGTGGTCGGTTTTCGGGTTAACTTCAAATGGAACCTTCAAGTTCGGATCCAGTTGAAAAGAAATTAAACTAAATTAGATAATTCTGCATGAAAACCCATTTATCTAAATTAAGGGGAGGGGCAATTGCCCCCCTTTCCCCCCTTTTATACTTAACCAATGAACCTCCAAATCAAATGAAGGAAGCCATATCTTAATAAACTGGTATATAAAATTTGAAGCAAATCGAATAATTCTGTATGAAAAATCCATTTATCTAAATTAAGGGGACACTAGCCCCTGTCCTTCCTTTATACTTAACCAATAAATCTCCAAATCTAATCAAGGCAGCTCCTTAACATAATAAACCAGTATACGAAATTTGGAGCAAATCGAATAACACTGCATGAAAAACCCATTTATCTAAATTAAGGGAAGGGGTCTAGCCCTCCTTTCCTCCCTTTATACTTAACTAATGAACCTCCAAATCTAATCAGGGAAGCTCCTTAACATAATAAACCGGTATACGAAATTTGGAGCAAATCGAATAATTTTGCATGAAAAACCCATTTACCTAAATTAAGGGGGGGTAGACCCCCCCTTTCCTCCCTTTATACTTAACTAATGAACTTCCAAATCTAACCAGGGAAGCTCCTTAACATAATAAAACAGTATACAAAATTTGGATCAAATCGAATAATTTTGCATTAAAGACCCATTTACCTAAATTAAGGGGGGGGGGGGCTACCCCCATTTCCTCCCTTTATACTTAACTAATGAACTTCCAAATCTAACCAGGGAAGCTCCTTAACATAATAAACCAGTATACCAAATTTGGAGCAAATCGAATAATTTTGCATTAAAGACCCATTTACCTAAATTAAGGGGGGGTAGACCCCCCTTTCCTCCCTTTATACTTAACTAATGAACCTCCCAATCTAATGAAGCCATCTCCTTAACATAATATACCAGTATACCAAATTTGAGCTAATCGAATAATTCTACATGAAAAACGCATTTATCTAAATTAAGGAGAGAGGCAATTGCCCCTTTCCCCCCCTTTATACATAATAATGATCTTCCAAATGTAATCAAGAAAGCTGCTTAACATAATTAACCGGTAAACCAAATTTATTGCAAATAGCATATTTCTGCATGAAACACCCATTTATCTAAATTACGGGGGGTTGCCCCCCCCCCTTTCCTCCCTTTATATGTAACTATTGAACCTCCAAATCTAATCAATGCAGCTCCTTAACTTAATAAACTGGTATACCAAATTTGGAGCAAATCGAATAATTCATCATGAAAAACCGATTTATATAAATTAAGGGGGGGGGGTCTATCCCCCCCTTTCCCCCTTTATCCTTAACCAATGTACCCCAAAAACTAATCAGGGAAGCACCTTATCAGAATGAACCAAGAAAAAAAATATTGAAGCAAATCGGATATTTCTATCAAGAGTTATCGCGTTACGTACATACGTACGTATGTACGTACACACGTACATACAGAATCTTTGGGAACATAAGCTCTCTGGATTTGATAGCCTGTGAGCTAAAAATATATGACCCTGATCGGATAATAAGGGGTCATTTTTCAATTAGCCTAACGCTTTCTAGACTCTTTGCAGTAAGCCTGAAAAATATCAGGCTAATTGGAAAAAGGGAGATGGATTCTCCAATTAGCCCGGCTCTTTGCAAAGAGCCTAGGCTGTTTGCAAAGAGCCGGATTTCTCAATGTAAGATAAGACTATATGTTTTATTTTCAGAGATCTTTGTAGGATTTTTTCATTATGTATGTCTTTAAAAGCATATACCGTTTTACACTTTATTAATCAGAATTTTAAAACTACAATGCAGTTTTCAGGGGTTACGTAAGTCGAACTTTGCCATATAAAATGTGTTCAAATTCAATCATTTAAGTAAATTTCTAAGAAAATTTTGAAATAATGTTACATAAAACTGTAGATTGTTACTTTTATTAGAATGTAAGAAAATGTGCTTTATTAAAGCTTTAGTTAATTGATGTATTATTTTTTCTATCTGAAAGATTATTAAGCCTTTAGTTACCCTTTGTTATTCCCCCTTTAGTTTGTAGGTGCGTTTGTAATTATATAAATACGTAAAACCTATAATGTTTTTTAGCGGTATATAGTGTTATCTATAGTGTATAGTTTGTCTGGTCTGTCCGTATACACTATGACGCAAAAGTTTAGACAATGAAGAAATTCTTACATACTTTGAAAAATATTTATTCAATTTTCAAATCACTGCTTGAAATTAATGTGCTGTACATATAAACAATATTTATAACAAAGAAAAGTGGAATTGTGCATATTGCAATAAATTAAATGGTAACAAAAATAAACTGCTGTCTCAAAAGTTTAGACACAAATTAAATAAAATCGAAATAAACCATTTTTAAAACCTGGTTGCGCATCCATGCTTATGTATTACGTCATATACACGAGATTGCATGGGAGAAACTAAATCTTGCATAGTTTGTGGATCGATATCGTACCATGCATTCTCAATAGATGTCTTAAGTTCCTTTTCAGAAGAGTATTGTCTAGCGTTGCTATAAACTTTGCGACACATGATGCTCCAAAGGTTTTCTATAGGGTTAAGATCTGGGCTACATGCTGGCCAGTCGAGAACTCTTATATTATGGGAATTAAACCAAGATTTTGAATGTTTTGCAGTGTGAATTGAAGCATTGTCTTGCTGAAATTCCCACTGAGGACCCCCTAGAAGCTCAGCAAATGGCAGTAGGTTTTCTTCTAATGTCTGTGTATAATGCTGTGAAGTTTGACGACCACTGGTGAAGGTCAGAGATACTTGTCCATTATAGCAAAAGGCTGCCCAAACCATCACCGAGCCCCCCCCCTTGTCTGCGACTAAAAAAACGTCGAGGTTCCTTCCGCAAGTCATGCCAATACGATAAACAACCATCTGGACCATCCAGATTCCACTTTTTTTCATCGCTAAATATGACTGACTGCCATTTCTCTCCATATGACATATGCTTTCGAGCCCACATAAGTCTTTGTAACTTATGATGTGGTTTCAGAGCTGGTTTCTTCTGCATTTTACTATAAACGATTGTTCCTTTTTCCAAAATTCGTCTACGAATCGTATCCTTTGATACAGAGAGTCCCGATGAGCTTTGAACTCCACGTACGCTCATTTGTTGAGTACTCGCTAGTCTTTGTATCAGGCGATCCTCTCGTACATTTGTCACACGCGGCCTCCCAGACCGACATTTTGCTTTATATTCGGAACCACTCGATAAAACTCGATAAATAGATTTTTTTGACCTATTAATAATAGCAGAAATTTCAGAAACGCTCTTCCCTTCACCTTTCAACTGCCAAATCTTTGAAACCTCATTCACTTGAATTTCTTTAGCTCTCGGCATGTCGACTATGAAGCGCAATCGTTTGCAAAACTTAAGTACTCCAAATTTGTGACATCATCGATTCTAAATTTGCATATGCCAGCGAATATTCAAAGAAATTTAGAATAGTGTCTAAACTTTTGCGACAAGCACATTTGAATTTTTATGAAAAAAATTAGTATTATAGCAAATA
This sequence comes from Maratus speciosus, assembly GCA_963932465.1. Taxonomy (NCBI): domain Eukaryota; kingdom Metazoa; phylum Arthropoda; class Arachnida; order Araneae; family Salticidae; genus Maratus; species Maratus speciosus. The sequence goes on from OZ010788.1 coordinate 439,008,120, forward strand.
CAACGACTGTCTTTTGTACATAGCATTTTAAATCAGTTTTTGAATATATTTACAGGTTTTTGTAATTCTGACGTCATAATTCTACATTTTAAAGCTGAATGACGTCATTGTCTAAACTTTTGCGTCATAGTGTACAATAGCACAAAAACTACCCAACCAAAATGTTTGAAATTTAATATATATAACCATTGCAGAATTTTCTTGAGTCATTTCAAATTTCATGAAAATAAAATAAAAAATTAAAACAAAAATGAATAAAAGTTTTCTTCATTCTGTTAAATCCTATCACTCGTCATTAATTCAATGACATTCCATGAAAGGTAATGATTCTAGGTTGCCATTGTGATTACTTCCTATTTAAGATGGAGTCATATTATTTCCGTATTACTGAATTTTATATACATAATTGTAATAAATTTTGTATTAATGCATTTTGAATAAGAGTGCCACAGCTATTGCACCAAGATCTGAATATTTATAAAACTAGTTATAGTACGAACGCACCTCATTTGCCACGTTTGACGTACAATTTCCGATACATTTAGCCTGTACCAATTTTTGAAAACTAGTTTCTCTCAGATTCTCCAATAAAACCACAGATTTATACTAGGATATTTTAAAGAGAAAGACCAGAAAAACGAAATTTGTAAATTGTGGGATAATAGTCCCCTGTTCTGTCCCTTAACACTTTATCTACTGACGGTACTTATAAGTACGATGAAAATAACTTGTTATAAAATTTATTTAATACATGGATTAGTTGTAATACAGTTTAGAATGAGTTATAGATGCATTACTTTATCTTGTTCCAAAAGCATTATTGGTTACACAAAAAAAAAAAAAAAAAAAAAAAAAATATTTTTTAAATGATGATTACTTTTGCCTTTGCATCTTTTCAACTTTCTGGGGGTTGGAGGGGGGGGGGGATTTTTCAATTTGGAAATATTTCTATATTTATATTGTAAGAACATTATACTTGTACATTTTCCAATTCTACAAAATACTAAGAAAAATATTTAAAATAAAAGATTTGAGTGGGGTTATAAATATTGCACAAAATCTCTATAAATTCAAATTTAATAAATCCTCCTAAATCCTTCAATCCTTCTAAAATCCTTCCAAAATTTTTAAATGATTATGTAAATCATCTAATACATTTCAAGCAATTTACGAAAAATGCTTTAGAAGATAAAATTTTCATGAATTCATAATTCAGTAGATAAAGGGTTAATCAAAGGCTAAAGAAAATATTAATAAACAATACTGCAAAAAGCCTTATAAACAGTACAACTGTTATGCAGTTAGACCTAAAACATATTAGTGTTTGAGGGATGAAGTAGGAAGGTACATTACGTCTGTCCTATAACGCCATTAAATAACAATTAAAGTGAAACAAATTTGAAACGCATTCATTTTCTTGATAGTAAAGTTCTTTGACAAGCTCAGATTGTGTTTTTGATAAATTACCTCATAAATATAATTTTTAAATGTAATTTTTATTCTATCTTATGCCTATTATTTGTCTGTCTATCGTGAGTTTAAATAACTTGAACAAAAAAATTAAAAAGTAAAAGACGAACAAAAGTGAGTAATGGATACAAATGGTAAGTAAAATAGAAATAAAATTAAATTTCAATATCTGAAACATGTTATTATGCCAGATGTGAATAATGAAAAGCATTTCATTAAAAACGAGTCAAAATTACATATTACGGCATAAGGTAGTTAAGAACGATAAGAATTATATCCTTAAATTTTATGTCTTATTTTTTTTCTTTGTAAAATTTCGCATATACGAGTATAACTACTACTGATTTTTCTTCCTTATTTCCTCATTTTTAAAACTAGATGGATTTCAAAATTTGTACTGTATACATTTCAAAATATATAGCAATTCAGTGCCTATTTAAAAATATATATATATTTGAATATTTAAAATATTACTCTCGTAATATATTTAAAGGCGGCCATTAGAATTCTCTGTATTCTCATTTCAGGTGTATCTAGGCATTAAGCTTATCGCAAACATGATATTTCTTCCGGAAGAAACGAGAGCTTTTGTCTATTACTTACTCGAAACAGACATTTTAAAATGAGTTCTAGTATTAATGTATTTAATTCCATTTAGAAGTCCACAATTCATAGTCCATCGTTTGGTAACGATCTTGAACAAGTTTAAACATTAATAACAATGAACTGTCTTAAATAAGTAATAGGGTTCATTGTAAGGAGTTCACGAGAATTTAAGTTCATAAAATTGTTATAGACAATTCATATTTTGGTAAACATATATTAAAGTATGTGATTCACATAATTTAATAGATAAGTAATTTATCATAAAGGAATTGTATATATTAATTTAAGATAAGTTTTCTAATTACTAAGTAATCCTTCATTTATGATGGATTCTCACTAAAGATAGCTCTGATTCAAACATTTAAAGTCCTCAGAAAAAGAAACAAAAATAATTCTTTGCAATTGTTTCAATGGGACAGCCAAAATTTATATACTGTTGGATTGGGAATACTGTTTAGAACAACGTAATTGCTTTCTGAGTTTTACGTTCGTGATTTTTGAACGAGTTCTTCTGTTCAATTATATTTTTTAGTAAATAACCATAGTACAATTTATTTAAACTTTATGTTTCATTAATAAATGCGACTCTCTATTTTTCATATTAATGCAATTTTCTTTTTATTTTCAGGTGAGTGTCTTTTGAAATATTCTAACTGAAAAATTTGTAAGTAAGTTTTGTAAAATTATTTCATCTTTTCATTTTATTTAAAGGTAATTTTATGTGTTTAAAAACTTTAAGAAATCAATCTGCCCATAAAATATCATTTCAAAACGAGCCCAGATACAATCAAAGGTTGCACCTTGCCTTGCACAAACGTTTTTATTTCACAAAGCAAGTATATTTTAAGTGTGGTTCTAAGTGAAAAACACTAATGGGAAATTATATGAAAAAAATATCTTTGTTTCATGAACTGTTTAACACTACAAAAATTCATAAAATAGAAAGGAACTGATATAACTGAAAACTAAATAAAATACGCTGCGCAATTTAAAAACACATATTTTTGTGGTAAACAACATTTATTTGGATTCAAGTAAACCAAACGTTAAATATGTATGATACACAAAGAAATGCATTTGGCAGGAAGTGAAATCATCTTAATCTAAAGTGCGGGTACTATATCTGGTTGGTAGTATGGGATTTCTTAAGGAACGGCATTCTTTAATGTGTTATTTATGCGTAAGGCGTAATTTTTTGTGGTGGTATACGCATTCAACTTTTAGTTTTGAAAAAGGTTATTTTCTTAATTGAATGCTAATAAATAGTGTTTATATTTGATTATAATTTTTGAAGCTCTCTCTGTTGGCAAATATTTCAATTAAACGTTTTTGTTACATTAAAACGTTTTCTGTTTGTGAGAATAATTTTCTTAGAATCCTCATTGATTATAAAAATCCCTTCAATTTTTATGATTTTTTGAAATATCACGTTATGTGACAGCTGGTACACAGCTTATATAGCGCCATTAAATAAAAAATACTACCCTATCCAAAAAATTTAATAATTTAAATTCATACTAAAGCACCAGCAGATGTCGTGTGATTTGAACCTATTTTTTTTTTATGTAATAATTTACATTTAATTATTATTCAGAAATATTACTTCTCACATTTGAAATACTTCACTTTTATTATTTTTTATTATTTTAAAGCTTTTTATAAATGATAAAAGATAGATGATTTTCTCATTTATATCATGCCTGTTCCACTGTCTCTGAAAATAAAAGACCGGAGAATTTTAACTATTAAATAAGATCTGCCAATTAAAGAAATAATAAGGAGGAGGGAGTTTTGATATTGTTTCAATAAATTGTTTGCGGTCTTCATAAAAATAAAAAAACAATCGTCAAATTTGCACTTTGATAAATAAAGATATTTGTTTTATGTTAAAGACTATTCTCATATACGGACGGAAGAGAAGACATATACTCAGGAGACACTAAAACTTTTATTGCTCCGAATTCTTTGCTTTATTCGATACATAAGCAAACAAGAAAACATTAAAGTTTTAACATTTTACGATTACAAGACAAACATATTTGTACTTGTTAAGAGATATATCAGCGAATTTAAAAGCAAAAATATCAAAATGTATTTGCTTGGAGAAAATATTAAAGCCAGAGTTTATAGTCTTTTCATAATATTATGTTTTGTGTAACAAAATGTGTATCCATGTTTGTTTTTTTCAATGAGAAAATCTTTTTATATATTTTTTAATTGTTGTTTAGGATTTATACATTTTTTATAATATCGATTACAATTAAATTTTTTGATGCTTTGTAGTTATCTTATTAAAAGACGTTTATAAATTATTTCAAGACTTTTATTTTATTAAGTAGTATTCATTTTTAAGCAAGGAATAATACAATGTATGTTAGATAACATGATGTCTAATAAGCAAAAAATTAATAAAATATTCTGACTTGTTTTCTTTTCTATCTGGTTTCCGATTTTCTTAAACTGTATATTGCGTAAAATATTCTTCCCCCAAACAACTGTAAATTACCTTTGTTTATATTCCGCAAACACAGCTGTATACATAAATGGGAATTTCTTTAGTTGGTAGAAATGGCAATATGTTACAATTGAAAAAATCGTTCGCAGTATGTGAACTTGTTTGTTAATGCATGAAGATTTTATTTTTTTTAATGTGAGCGTTTATTATTGATAATATGCAGTAAATTAATTTCTTTTATATTTCGATGAACAGTTGTATATCATATAATGGATAACATATGGTATGCTACCTAAGTGGATAAACATAAATACTGAATGGTGGATATCAAATGAATTGTATCATATTATATTTAAAACAAAAAAATGGAACTTTTAAGTGTCTTTTTTAATTGTGAAAAATTTGTTTATTCTTATGACCATGTTTTAAGGCATAAATATTAAATGAATTAAGACAGCATTTCTTTTTTTACTGATGTCAAATACATTCAATTTACTCTTCCATAATTAGAAACTTCTAGAAGACATTCGCATGGAATATTTTATAATAATAATAATAATAATAGTAATAATAATAATAATAATAATAATAATAATAATAAAACAGTTTTTTTCAACTTAACGATTAATATTAGTTTTACTTTTCATTGCGTGTTTTAAGTGTGATAATGAATCATCTTAGTGCAAATATTTTATCAAGTGTAGGAGCAGGAGTTTAAAAAGTTTTTTTTTTTTAATGTAAATCATGTGATACAACAGAAAAAGCGTTATTTATCATTGAAAGAAAAAAAAATCACTATGAAGAATTAATATATATTAATGCCTTTTAAAATGAATTCTTAAGGGTTCTCGGTATCCCTTGAAGAACTTTGAAGATTTTTGCTTTATTATTGGTGTGCATTTACCTATTTTATATACATATTGTTGTAGTAATAATTAGAGAAAAAACTGATTTTTATAAGAAAAAGAATTTGTGTGTAACAATTGAGAATTTTAATTTTTGTTTGGAAACTTTTAAGTATTTTAAAAGTTGTTATTTTTTTATACATTACTGCGTTTAAAACGCTAAAGCTTCTACAAATATTTGTCAGATCACTCCATTATTTTTTTTTTGTATCCTCAATACAGTGTACTTAATAAAATTAGGAAGCAATTTTACTATTAATGAGTTATTTTATAAGAAAAAAATATACAAACAAAGGCAAAAAACATGATTTCTACAACGCTTCGATTTTTATTTTTTATTTTTTTCCATTATATTGTAAAATCCATACCTAATTTTATTAAGTAAACTATCTTGTGGCTATAAAAAATAATGGAGTGATTTGACAATTATTTGTAAAAGTTTTAGTGTTTTAAACATAGTAATATACTGAAAAACGGCTAACTTTAAAATTCTTTAAATAATTAAAAACCCACAAAGTGATGTTTTTTGTCAAAATCTGTTTTTCTAAATATTACGTATAACAATATGTGTATATAATAAGTAAATGTACCTTTGTTAAAAAACATCCTTCAAAGGTCTTTAAAAGGTACCGAGTCCCTTAACGGACGCAGAAATAATGAATCTATGACACTTACATAAATTGAAGAATATCTATAAAATAGTATATCTACCTATAGAATAGAAAAACTTGAAGATTATTCAGGCAAGAAAGAATTATATTCTGAAGTATTTTAAGTATTTATAATGTTTTCGATAACTCTATCCAAAAATACCGTCTGTTGCATAAGTTTTTTTCAAAAAGTTAGGAATAAGATCGAAAAGGTATATTGCACAGAAAATCTAGCTATGTTAAAAAAAAAAAAAAAAAAAAAAAACATATTAAAGAAATACTTACAAATTTTCATTAGTTTCTTTTGTATTTCAAATTGTAAAGATTTGTCATAGCTGCCTCGAAATCAAAAAGAAACTTCATCTCTTCTTTTTTGATTGAGAACGTCTAGTACTCTATCACAGCCGCTTTATGCAGCAACCAGCCATAAACTGCCAGCATGTTGATTGGTATCCTTATAATTAAATTTCTAATTTACCAGTTAGAAACAATTATTCTATTATTTTCACAATAACGCGCTATTAAATTTATGAGATTTTTTTTTCTCAAAACGCTATGTGATGGGTTTTCTGGTTATTTTTCGCAAAGTCAGCTTAAAAATCACTTAAAATTTTTTATTACGAATTTACCATTTTTACTATTTTTGAAATTTCCAGTTTGAAGAATAATGTTTTGTAGCATTAGAATTTGTGCTTGTTAAGGAGCAATTTAGAAAGCAAAATAATCAAATTGCATTTGCTTACACAAGGTATAAAGTCTGAGTTTATAGTCGTTTAGAATGTATATTTCATAAACTGAAATATATAATCATGTTTATCTCTATTTTAATTTTTCAACTTTTGTTTTATAAATCAACTGTACATACTTCTGGTTAATATATAATGGATAATAGAATAAAAGCTCCTGTCAGTTAAAGCTGTTCGAATTGTTTGTTCACTTACTCTGTTGATGAAGATTTTTACACCGCACTTATGTTATATATATAAATATATAAGTTACTAGCGAAACGCGCGGCATTGCTCGCGTATTAGATGAAACATGCCATCACTATTTGTGTGCCTATTTTCATTATTGGAAATTATACTGCTATGGATAATTCAGAAATGGCTAATTAAGCCAACGTTGGACCAAAATGTATTCTTATACTGCTTTAGGCGAAAATGGGAATTAAATTGATGAGTAAAACTAAAATTAATTTCCAATAAATGGCAATTTGGAATGTATTTTGATATTGCGCTAATTTCATTTTACATTTATAGTTTCGAATATTTTTAGATATCGTTCTCAGAAAGCATTTACATCTTAAAAGTAATCACCCCGTCAAAATACAAGTTTCGAGTTATGCAAGGTTCTGTAACAATTAAATTACATAAATCGCAATTTTATAAACGTTTTTTTGTTCCTGCACACTTTAAAACTTATAATTTTTTTAAATGTTCTGTGGGTGTATTTAAGTCTTTAAAGTGACAATCATGTCAAAATTTAATTTTCTAGCTGTAACAATTTCAGAAAAATCGTAGTTTAAAAGATGTTTAGAAAGTTTCCACCTCATTTCACTCATTTTAAATTTTGATTAAAATAAAAAACATTTTTAGCGAGCACTTAAATTAAAAAAATAACCACAATGTCAAATTTTAATTTTCTAGCTCAGCAGCATCACAAAAATCGCAATTTTAGAACGTTTAATGCTTTTGCATCTTTTTAAATTTTGAATTTTAACAAATCTCTTACTAATAGTTCTAAATAAACCGTATTTTTTAACTTTTTCCACTAATTTCATACTTTTAAATTTCGAATTTCTTAGAAACTGTACTTAAAGAGCATTAACATCTTGTAAATAACTACCATGCAAAATTTCAAATTCCTATTACATTCCCCATCTTGGAGTGTATAGAGGAATAGAAAAAAGTATATCAACGCCTTTGAAAGTTGTATTTAACGCGTCTTCCTTAACAACTAAGGGAAACTCACTTAATTCTATTCAATATAACGGAGGTGTAATACAAGATGATTTATTCTCAAATATGTTGAGATTTAGAAAATATATCGTCGCTTTCACTGCAGACATTCAAAAAATGTATAGAGCAATCTCTATTCATCCAGATCAGAGGAAGCTGCAAAAAGTCTTATGGAAGGAAGGTCTTAGCGAGCCAATTAAAAATTTTGAATTAACGACAGTTACTTATGGTACTGTTAGCGCACCTTTTTTGGCCATGAGAAAACTACTTCAATTGTCTAAGGATGAAGGAAGCAAGTTTCTTTTAGCAGCACCCGTACTGAGAGAAGACATGTATATGGATGATATTCTAACTGGAGCTGATTCTTTAAGTTCTGCATTGGAACTCCAAAATCAATTAATAGAAATTTTAAACAGTGCAGGAATGTTATTACAAAAATGGTGCAGCAATGCTCCACAACTTTGTAAAACAAATGTCGAAATATACCCTTTGGTGATTCAGAAGAATCTAAAGCGTTAGGTGTTTTGTGGAAATCGAAGAAAGATTGTTTAAGTTTCAATGTTAAAATTCATAATGATTTAAATGTCACTAAGAGACAAGTGTTATCAACTATATCAAGTATATTCGATCCCTTAGGATTAGTATCTCCTATTATAATTAAAGCAAAAATATTTATGCAGAAGTTATGGTTATTACAATTAAATTGGGATGATTTGCTAACCGAGAAAGAGGCTAAGGAATGGAGAGAGTTTTCTGATACTCTACAATTAATTAATAAATTTGAGATTAGTAGGTGTATTTTATTGAAAGATGCAATTATGATCGAGTTACATGGTTTCAGCGACGCATCTGAAGCAGCCTATGGTGCGGTAATTTACTGCAAATCAGTGACAGAATCAGGTCAAGTGTCTGTAAAATTAGTGACAAGTAAATCTAGAGTTTCTCCCTTAAAGCAATTAACTGTTCCAAAACTTGAGCTTTGTGAAGCAGTTTTATTGACAAAGCTTATGAAACGAGTGATTTCTGCTCTCAAGATTAGTGCAAACAAAATCTTCTTGTGGTCCGATTCCATGATAGTATTATCCTGGATTAAAAAAGAACCATACGTTCTAAAAACTTTTGGTGCGAATAGGATTTCCACAATACAAGAACTAACTGAAGGAATGCAATGGCGACATGTTCCATCTCAGCATAACCCTGCTGACCTTCTAACAGGAGGAATTAGTCCTGATAAGCTATTCTCAAATGAGTTATGGTGGAGTGGTCCATTGTTCCTAAAGGAAAAAGACTATCCCAATACAAATATTCCTGTAGCAGTTAATTCCAGTGAATTTTCAAATGAACTGAAAAATATTAATATAAGTGACTTTAAAAGCATATCTGTTTTTACAGTTTCTATTAATTCTTTTGTGCATGATATAATTGATTTAAGTAATAACTATTGTAAAATAATTCGTATTTTAGGATTTATTTTCAGGTTCCTTAGTAATTGTAAAAAAGAAAAAAAGGAAGGTCCTCTGGACCTCGAAGAGCTCAACAAAGCAGAAAGTTTTTTATTAAAAAATGTTCAACGTGAGTTTTTTGACAAGGAAATAAAATCCTTGCAAAAATCAAGTAATATTAATCATGATAGTCGGTTAAAAAACTTACATCCATTTCTTGATAAAGAAGGTCTTCTAAGAGTAGGAGGTAGATTATCGAACAGTAACGTAAATGCCAACCAAAAATTTCCAATTTTACTACATAATAAAAGTAAACTTACTCAAATGATAGTAGAATACTTTCATAAACGGTATTTACATTTAGGTCCACAAGCTTTACTTTTTCAGTTAAGGCAGAAGTTTTGACCTTTAAATGGTCGTGCAATATGTAGAAAAACAGTTCATAATTGTATTATTTTCTTTAAAGCGAAACCCATCTCATGTCAACAATTCATGGGAAATTTACCAAAAGAAAGAGTAACTGAGAACTATCCATTTAATTGTTCAGGTGTTGATTTCACTGGGTCTTTTCTCATAAAGTATAAGTACCAACGTAAAGGAATTTATCATAAAGTATATGTAGCCATATTTATTTGTTTTGTAACACGTGCAATCCATTTAGAGGTTGTTACTGAATTAACTTCGCAAGCTTTCATAGAAGCTTTAAAGAGTTTTTTTGCTAGGAGAGGAAAAATTGCTTGTCTTTTTTCTGATAATGCTCAAAATTTTGTAGGCAGTAATAATGAACTCAAACGGTTACATAATTTAGTTAGAATTCCTGACGATAATTTGTCTGGTTACTTGAGCAGTGAGGGTGTTAACTGGAAATTTATTCCACCAAGGGCTCCAAACTTTGGAGGGCTTTGGGAAGCAGGAGTCAAATCCTTCAAATATCATCTGAAGCGTGTGATGGGAAATTCAAAATTAGCCTACGAGGGCTTTTTGACTGTAATAACACAAATTGAAGGAATCCTAAATTCACGTCCTCTTGTGCCTTTCTCATCTGATCCAGATGATTTGAACGCTTTGAGTCCTGGCCACTTTCTTATTGGTAGTCCAATCAATTCTATTGTTGAACCTGAAATAACTAATGTTCATGATTCTAAACTAAAAATATGGGAAAGAACAACAAAAATGATTCAGTGTTTTTGGAAAAAATGGTCCAAAGATTATTTGAGCTCCTTACAACAAAGAGTAAAGTGGATGTTTGAGAAAGAAAATGTTAAAATAAACGATTTAGTAATTATAAAGGAGGACAATGTTGCTATTTGCAATTGGCCTCTAGGTAGAATTGTAGAGTTATTTCCAGGTAATGATGGAATCATTAGAGTGGTAAACATAAAAACACAAAGAGGTGTTTTCAAGAGACCAATTTCAAAAATTTGTCTGTTACCCATGGAAAAATGATTATTATCTTTTGTAATTTGTCAATTTATTGTTTACTAGTACATGCTGTATTATTTGTTTAAAATTCAAAGTGTAATAATGTATTATAATTGTGGTTGAATGAAAATCATTCAACGGGGGCCGATATGTTCGGTCGTTTTTATGCTTTGCATTATTGGCAATATCTTTTGTCGTCTGCGTTTGTTTATGCGAGTTCATAGAATGTTTTGTTGTGAAAGAGGTAGCCATGAGCGGCTCTTGTGATATTATTTAATAAAAAACAGTGCACTGCAGTATTGTTATTTTGTGTATTTGTGAGTATTTAATATGAGTTAACAAGAAGCATTTTTAACGAATGTAGTATTGAAGACATATTTGACAACATTATAACCGCTAGATTTTTTATTCAGGTAACATAAAAAAATATACTAAAAATATTTGTTAAAAGACCCGTTTTACACTTAAATAAAAAAAATTCTTATTAAAATCATAATACATTCATAAATAAGCAGAATATATAAAAGTCTGTTTTGCAAAGCTACGGTGAAAATAAGTCTTATTTTTTGATACTGGAGGAGTCTGATATTACCTAAAGTATTACAGTGCATTCAGACATGTATCTTTTTTATCTTGTTTATAAACTTTTAAATGAGGTTTGATTTTACAGTGATTTGTAAAATAGCTTAAATATTTTTACTTGTAATAAAACGAAATAATAGATATTTTTAATGGTGTATAACAAAAAGTATAACATAAAGCTACATAATTAATTTACTCATTTTTATGATTTAATACAATGATTAAAGATATAAATTTACGATTTGCACTACCGATTTTTCAAAAACACTTTCATTGGCATAAATGTATGTACTATGAATCCACTCGGTGGAATACATTGGAAACATTCAGATAATGAAAGACTTGAAATTGGAAAAGTAATATTAATATTACAGTAATATAGCACTTATATATAACTTTAATTGATTTTTAGATAAAACATTTCATCTACATTTAATATACCTTTAATGCCATTTAAAAGGCAGAAATATTTATCAAAATTAGTTAAATTTTATGTCTAATTGTATCTCTCTGAATTACTTTAAAATATACTTCCGAGAGATCTTACTATGGGGATGTGTGACAAAAATCACGCTGCTTTAAGACTCGGTGTTCAAATTGTAAAGCTTAATTTTCGCTTATCTGTATAGTTTCGTGAACTTTTAACTAAATTAGAAATAAGCATTGTTTTCTGAAACCCTGGTTCGGTGTACGATATTTCATAAATTTCACTCACTATAATAATTTATTAAACATTTCTTTTAATATAAAGTTCTTATCTCTAACCCAGCTCATCAACTGTTCCTTTAAAATAATTAAGAATTCCATTTCTATGTTTTACACAATGAATAATGATGCTACTACAATGAATAATGATGACAAAACCCAGGGGAAGAAATGCATTAATTTTGTACTTTCGATAAGTATGCTGTTTAGAGAAAACGCAAAATAAAGATTTAAATGATTAGTTCATTAAATTTTCCAAAATATGATTCTAAGTCATCAACGTACCGGGTGCTTCATAGTGTATAGCGAACCATTTATTTGAATAACTCTTCAACGGGTGGAGCTAGTGATGTGTAATTGTGTACGCATGCGCAGGGACCCAAAGGAAACTTATTTACGGACTCTGGTTACTGTCGAAGAATATTTTGTTTTTGCCAAAACCTACCGATAATATCCAATATCAGATTTTTTAGTATGTATATTTATATAAAATATATACTAAACAATTTATATAAATATATTTTATATTTGTAACCAGAGACCTGCCGAAAAACTCAAGAAGTGGACAAGTGCCTTTAAAAATAGGTCAAAGCCATCTTCATACATGTTAAGAGCATTTATTGCCAATTTTCAACGAACTGGTTGAGTGGCTGATGACAAAGTGGCCATGAAAACGAAAAAAGGACAGAAAAGCCGCTGACTGTCCTGGGCTTGCTCAGAAGTCACTATGACACATCGCAAGAGAAATAGCCTTGGCTATAAAATTCTTACCCCTCCCCCCCTAGACCTCTTATTTATCACCATTAGATTTCTTTTATGTGGCTGTTTTAAAGATCTTGGCTACAGAGATCGATTAAAACCGTAGAAGATCTGAAAACTGCGATAAAAGTGTGATATTGTCGATTCCAACAAACCAATTCAAACAGATTGTTGTGAATTTCAAGTTGAGACTTCATTTCGTTGTCTCTTCATATGATCAACATTTTGAGAACCTCATACTTTAATTCCTTTTGTTCACATGTGTAACTCCTGAAATTCTGAAATTAAAATATTTTTCGTTCAAAAATAATCATCATCATCTTCAGCATGGGTTAGGCTAAATTAGCCTGTTCCGGCTCTATTGATCAACCCATCGGGGCGCAGGTCTGCCTCAATCACGGTAACCCCTAGGTCTGTAATTTAAAAGCTATTTTGGCAAAGGGTTATTACTCATACGCTCTACGTGATTCTTCCATTTATTCTGATAATCTATTATTTTGTGGTTGATGTTGCATATTTTTAAGTTTGAGCGTAATGAAACATTAGTAAGCCTTTCCATTCTTGTATATCCCTTTGCAGATCTTAAAAACTTCATTTCTGAAGCCTGTGTTCTGGATCGTTCTTTCGTATTAATAGTTCAAACCATACTCCATGTCTCCGAACCACACAGAAGTGCTGGCGTTGCCATTACTTTATAAAATTTCAGCTTAGTTTCTGTACGTGTTTTATTTTTTAGAATTCTGATCAATGATCCGCAAATATGTAGGAATTTATGCAATTTACTTTCCAAGTCTTTATTTTTGCTATATGTAGTATCACATCCCAAGTACTTGAAGTCTGAGACTTGTTCTATTATCTTATTATACAAGACAATTTTAGTTCTTGCAGGCTCTTTTCCTAGGAAAGCCATCGTCTTGGTTTTCTTTATGGATATCTTCATGTTATAAGTTTCACATAGTTTATGTAGTTCATAAATTACTCTTTGGAGGTCATCCTCATTGTCCTGAAAAATTGCTTGATCATCCGCAAATAGAATTGTGTTGATAGATGTTTTAGAGTCAAGTCTGATACCCTTGGGTATCAAATGTTTCCATGATTTTATTAGGCCGTCTAAATAGATGTTGAAGAGTGTGGGTGATAAGCTACAACCTTGCTTCAGTCCTTGGTTTATCGACCTCAATAAATATTCTTGTTCCTTTATATAAGCTTTTCATAGCTTGTATCAAATGTGATGGATATCCATTATCTGTCAAAATTCTCCACAGTCTCTTTCTATCCACTCCATCTAATGCTTTTTCATAATCAAAGAATGTAAAGCGCGTCACAAGATTGAATTCACTGCGTTTTTCTATTATCTGGTTTAAGATGAAAATGATATCTATACATGATCGACCCATTCTAAAACCGTTTTGTTCTTCCTGAAGGAGACACTCTGAAATCTTAGCAAGTCTTCTGTTGATGATGCCACTGTATAGTTTATAGGTACTGTTTAACAAACTTATGCCTCTGTAGGTTCCACAATTTTTCCTCTCTCCTTTCTTGAAGATTGATATCACTTTTGTCTTCAACCAATCCATTGGTATTTTACAACTTATTTAACATCTGTTAAATAGGTTTAGGATGCGTTGATGCAAGACCTATCCTGCATATTTATAAGTTCAGGATTGATATTATAAAGTCCAGTTGCTTTTCGATTTTTTAGGTTCTTCAATGTCTCCTGAAATTCTGACATTGCGATTAAGTCAACATTTTCATCTATATCATCAACATCATTAAGATCTTCCAACTGGGGGTTATACCATAAAGATTTGTAGTGCTCCGTTCAAAAATATCCCATGTTTTCTTTTGCTATACCCTATGAAGCACCTTGTATATGTGCGCTAAGACAAGAAGTGTTCAGAATTTTTTTAGTAGTAATTAAACGAGAAATGTGAAGTTGAATCTGCACATATTAAATATGATAAAAATTTCTTTAAAACATGCTTTTGAAGTCATAATAACGCACAACATTTCCCCATTATTTTATGGCTGCAATATAATTTTCGTGATATCATTTCTGAATACATTTATGGGCAAAAGGAAAAGCAATAGCAATAAAAATCATACTAAGTTGGATTCCTGCAGGAAATATATTTCAATCACCGCAACTGAAGATAGCCTATAAAATAAAAATAAATGGTTTAGATAAGATGTATATATATGTTTAAAATTACCCGTATAAAATTGCGAGATCTATCACTCAATATTTATTGTTGAAACGAATACATGAAATGTTCTTTTCATTCTCAATTATCGATATGCTTCTTTTTCTGGAGTATTTCTTTTTTAAAATTAGAAAAGCATAGTAGAATTAAATATTAATTTGAAATATTGTTTATTAATTTGTAGAATTTAATAAAAAACTGACTGCATTAACAGAATATATTTAAAAATCTTTGTAAACATATTTTTAATTTTTATGCTACACTTTAAACATTTCAGTGTAGTTATAAACCAAAAATACTGGCAGGTACTTTACACCAAAAGTTCTGTAATGGAAATATTCTGGTACAATGCCATCAATAATTTTTTGTACATCGGAAGTCTGAGACTTATTCTGGATGTTTTCTGACATCACTTTTAGGGCGAAGTATTTGTCACTCTTTTTAATACATATTTACACTTTTTTTCGGCACTTGAAAATATGATGTTTAGATACAAAATAAATAGGAAATTATCACATAGATAGATAATTTTCGTGAAAAATGCAAAATGAAGAAATTATTTTTATCATAACTTCGCAAAACACTGAGGAGGAACAATATTGCTAAATTTTAATTTGTAAAAATTAAAATTAATGAAAATAATGAATACGTTTTAGGAATTTTATATTATGTTCCAATTGTCATACAGTAGAAGAGTAAATAATATTGTTTTTCTTCTTCTGGCATTTTTAAAGAAAATTAACTCACGTATGTATTTCCTACTAGACTCCCATTCGGTAGGTTTTTATTTAACATCACATTTTTCAAAGAAAAATCTTTTTTAGATTTCTCTTGCAAATTTTGTGAAATCCCACCCTAAAGATTATTTTTGTTGCAAATATTGTAAAACTCTGCCGCGAAAATGTTTCATTAAAAATGCTGGTAGTAAAAAAACTGACCAGTGAGACTCCTGAGAAATTTTTTATATACATAAACTCACTATTTTGGAAAAAAATCAAATTTTTATACCATTTTTTTAAATAAAAATATTTATTTACTTACTCGCAGAAATAACATCGCCGCATAATCCTCGCAATCACTAATTTTTATAGAAAATTTTGGGCAAACAGAGGGAAATGCATGTTTTTTCTTTACCCCATACATTAAAAAATATCAATAACATAAGGAAAAAATTCACATAACTTTCACATAAAGAATACAGTGCGAGTAAAACTTTAATTACAGCAACAAATATTACTTGCTTCCATACATTTCAAAACAGATGAAAAAGTTTACTATAATGTGTATCAAAAAATTATAAAGCTAATAAAAAAGTCCACAAAATTCATCTGTAAGTATTTTATTACGAAATAAAAGTAATTGTAGAAATAAACCTGATTATGCCTGTGTAAAACTTTAAGGACAGCAAAACCAAAACAATGCAATAACGAAATAAACGGTCAAGTGCGAGTATTAATCGCGTACAGAGGGTTCCGTAGAATAAATATATGAAGTTGTAATTGTATTATTTAAAAAAAAACGTTCCTAAAAGAATAATAAGACTTTGTAAAAAACTATACAACGTAGGATTCGGTATAACAGTATATATTAGAAAAGCGTAAATAGACATATCGTGAAAGTTCAAAGAGATATGGAACCTAAATAATATCAAATATAGCTGTTCTGTAAAACTTATTTTTAATATTATCCTAATCTGTTTATGATGAACTTAATTCGGTACTGACAATAAAAGCAGGGCATATTTATACTTCATTTTGCATTTCATAAAACTAAATTCAGCCTAGTAATAACCTTTATTTCTACAGTGTAGCTAAAACAAAACCTTTGTTCAAAGTTTAACTTTTGGCATTGTGCTAAGCGCGCTTCGAAAAGAGGTCGTAAATTTGCAACGCCGCCTCGGTCAGTGCCGCATTTTTTCCAGATAGGTTTTTAATTAACTTTTAAAGTTACTCGAGGCGTATTGAGAAATACACTCAATGCAAATTAGTCGCGAATCCCACATTATTTCTGTGATTCATTCTAATTAAACCTTTCGAGGGCAGTGTCCTTAAAAAAGGGACACCTAATTTTGATTCCAAAACAGACAAACGACACCAAGAATATTTAATTAAAATTTTCCTTTTATCATGTACGTGAAAATAAGCAAGTTCGCTTTTTCTAATAAATTCGTTTATAAATTCTGGTGTCAGTCCATTATTTCACAAGTTTATAAACAGAATTCCTCCGCGCCGGAAAGGGTTAAGTTGTCGCAGGACTCTTAAAGCTTCAAAATATTAGGAATTTTAATTTTTTTAGATGTTAAACTCCTATCTTTTCTGAACATTTTAATATAATTGTTTCCTTGAAATTCCCATTAGAACAGAAGTTATGGCTTTTAAAATTATACCCGCACAATAGCTGAAGCGACGTTTCCCCAAACTCTGAAGTCATTTTTCTCCAAATGTCGTTTTTTGGGCATAATGCGCAGGATACCTCAAAAACTTTTCAATATTTTTTCATGAAATTTTCAAATTATATATTTCATGTTAGTCTGTATAAACGGAACCTAAACTTTTTTTTTATTGTTCAAAAAAATATTATTTTAGGTGATTATACTGATGAAATTTTCAAAATTTTGTATTATCTAAATGCAACATTGCATTAATAATATAAAAATACAAATTTATTTAAGTTCAGGTTAATTATTACAATCTGAAGTATAAGTAAGCACTAAAATTTTCATTCTAGTTGCAATACTATTTTGAAATCCTTCAATGTGTTATGCCAATTTTCTGATCGACAAATGTCGAACAGTTTCCAGCCCCCTATAAATACTAATTCTGCATCTTGCAAATTTTTAAATACATGAAAGGAAAGAACATACTTTATCTTTCATCCCAATTAAAATTATGTTTTAAAATGATTTACATATTAAGACATTAAATGTTGAAAATGGTCTTTTTTTTTCCAATTTTTAGAGTCCTGAGACCCTGAAATTAGTATGTTTTTAGCAATTTGACATTTATTGCTTTTATACTATTACTGGACATTACATTACACATATATATCATTAAAAGTTGTTAACTAGGCATAAAGTACGCCGCCCCTGTCATTGTGTATGTCCAAACTGGCTGTATCTTTAAGGATTAATATCTCGGCTAATTACCGACGATTTTTTTAAAAATCCATATCAACAATGCTTTTATACTTCTGCTACGATAGGTACATCCAGCGATGATCAACAATTTCTATGAATGCCTGTAAATAGAAATATGTGTGTAACAGAAAAATGCGAATTTCTCAAAAACTATGTGATCTAGGGTAATCGCTATAATTTTACGGCAAGGTTTAAATTAACGTCTACTACCTGAAAATTTTTCATAATTTTAGTTTCAGTAGATTAGGAATTAGATGGGGGGGGGGCATATTTTTGTGCTACATTTTCGACAATATCTTTGAAAATATATTACCTAAAATTAAAAGGAATGTATTTTTGAGTTCAGCTTTACTGATATTATTCATCATTATTGATCATTCTAAACAGAAAATATACATTTTTGATATATGTATGCAAAAACTTTAGAATAAAACATCATTAGAAAGCAGTGTCAGTTAATCAGAAATGGACGTCATATCTAGCAAACGATTTTTATTATTATTATATTTTCCGTAAATCATTTTATTGATATTGAATCTTCTGTATTAAAAGAAATTTTTTCATCATCGTGAGCTTTCACACGATACCCCACACGATATACAAAGGAAAAGGTTTTTTTTCAAGTACCATAAATAGCCCTCTACATTTTTACTAAATATATTTATGAATGTTTATTAATCTGAAAATATGTGGGTGAATGGTCTTTATTACTTCCCCGAATTTCAACTTTCCACGTTCCATAGTTTACGAGTAAAATGGCTGAGACAGACAGACAGACAGACACCGGAGGGATCTTATAATGGTTCCGTTTTTAATTTTTAAGTACGGAACCCTAAAAACAAGTACTTAATATATTATGCATCCACCAATGCGTTTAATGACTACAAATATTCAATCTTTCATGAACATTATTAATTTTTGGCAAAGTTTGGAACTGGTTTTGTACCATTCATCTTCAGTCGTAGATATGAGTTCTGAAACTGATCAAAAGTTTTCCATTTTTATACACTCTTCCTGCTAGATCTCACCGTAATTTCTCGATACGGTTTTAAACAGTACTTCTGGATGGCCATGCGAAACTTCAATATTTTTCTTCTCTAACCAGAATTTTGTCTCCCGGCTTGTGCGGATATGTCCATTATTTTGCTGATAAAACCATTTTTGTCCTGTCAGAACGAGT
The DNA here is from genome assembly GCA_963932465.1 of Maratus speciosus. Taxonomy (NCBI): domain Eukaryota; kingdom Metazoa; phylum Arthropoda; class Arachnida; order Araneae; family Salticidae; genus Maratus; species Maratus speciosus. The sequence goes on from OZ010788.1 coordinate 439,027,594, forward strand.
TTTTAGAAATACCTTTGAATTAACTTATCCTAAAAGAAATGCAAGTGATCTGCCGTTAAGCGAAAAGCAGCCGCATGTCATATTGGATCCGCCAACTAACTGTTGTTACGAGAAACTTTCTTTTTCTTTTCTCGAATCATGCTAATAATATTTCCTGCCATCAGAACCATCTCAGTTCCATTTCATTTCCTCGGAGAATATAACGTATGTTAATGACTGCATATGCAGTCATTTGTCATCCCAAGTCATCACTTGTCTTGCAAAATGTAAACCTTAGGCTTTGTGGCTAGTCAATAAATGCTAGTTTACACAATTTTGGTGAGTACTGGAAATTTCTAAATCGATTAATTTTATTGCAGATTATTTTCTTGCACACGTTGAGCCCAGTCGATTGGAAAATTTCTTTACTTGAGTATTTTCTAGCTAATACTAACTTAAAAACTCTCATTTCATCTCTGAGTGACAAGGCTTTTGGTCTGGCTCCAGCGGTTTTCTCCCCCCCCCCCATACTCGTATTTTCATCTTAAAAAATTGTTGATGATGCTTTTAGATCTCCCTATCTTTTTTGCAATAGAGCTGCAAAACATTCCTGACAATGCAAAAGATTCAACAGCACTTGTTTCTTATTCAGTCATTTTACTTGATTTTGACATTTTTATAAAATTAACAAAATTCTTAATAGAAAACGTCAGAAATATCACTATGGAGAAGAGTTTTTAACGTGCAAATGAATAATAATTATACGTAGCATTTCTATAAAAAATAATAGTGTCCTTAAAGTTTTTTACACCAGCAAAAATAGCTTTTGTTTCCATAATTATTATTTTTTCGCAATAAAATGCTCACAGATGCATTTTGACTTTTATATTAGTATTGTCGCTTTATGGTGAACAATAAATTACCGCTTCAATTATAGCATTTTAAATTTATCCAATGATTTCAATTTTTAGCATTCCAAAAACAACTGCACAACAATAATGTCATTAAAAAAGTTATATAATAGTTGCTAATGATTTTTACTTTAAATTAGTTAATGTTTTTATCGGAATTTAATGCTAGTTATTAGGTAGCTTTCATTACAAAAAGCTACCTATTGCAGTCGTTCGGAAGAGAGCGATTTCAAAAATTTTTGGATATTTTCATCGATCATGACCCCCAGACCCCGAAACCACCCTCCGTTCAAAATTGACATATATATATATATATATATATCCATATATATATATATATATATATATATATAAGCTCAAAAAAATCAAAAGTAAAACTAAAAGTAAAATATAAAAATAAAAATAAAAATAAAAATAAAATCCATGCGATAAGCGCTACAGCTGCATATAACCACACAGATTATATATAGCACATTATGTTTTAAATGCGTTTGTCGGACCCAGAATCCTGCACCATAAATAAACTAAGTATAACCATAAAACATCCAAGAAATTTAAACAGATATAACCTGAACTAGAAAAAACAACAAAAGGCTGTGGCCTCTTCAGCTGTGGGCATTTTAGAAAGCACAGCAATGTTTCAGATTAATTACAATTTACAACAAACTATTATTCAGTAGTGGCAGTGGGTTTCGGCCAGAGTGTCGCAAAGCATAAATCAAATGCATAAAAACAATTGAAAGCATATAGCGAACACTCCCCCACCGGACCCGACGCCACAATAAACAGTGCATCTCGAAGATACAACTGATTCAGAACGTATGTGTAATGTATACTGAAACAATAAAATTATTTTACCCAAATCCGAGCAACACAGCCACAAAAAACAATAACTAAATTCCAGTGATCCATAATCTGTCCATAAACGTTCCATGTCTGTTGCCACACAATTGCAGACATTTTTGTAAAACCGTCCAAAAAAGGCTTTAGGTTATACAAATCATTAACTGTCAATCGCATAGCAACTCCTCAAAAATGAAGACTGTCTGTAAAACTAGTATATTTATTAATGAAATTCAAAGGTATATTGTTTTTATAATACAAAATGCTGGTTAAATTAAAAAGTTCTTTAAAAAATAAATTTTTATTCGAACAGAGTTTATAGTAGCGAAAAATCTGACCTATTATGATATTGACGTAAACGCGTTTATGGATATTTGAACTGGATTTGGATATATATATATATATATATATATATATATCTGACCTTTACCACACTGTAACTCTCGTATTTATGAACCGATTTGGATGTAATTCGGTGCGTACATAGTACATATTAGCCAAATATAAGTTACTTTAAATAAAAGCAGCTTGGATAAAGCTGACTAATTTCTCGAAATTCTCATTCATAATGATTTAGTATTGATAAAAATTAGTATTGAATCTCCTATATTCGGTTTCCACTAAATTGAGCTTCGTGTGTTTGAATAATATAAGTTGGCTTTTTTAAAATAAGGAATATGAAAGCTACCTCTTCCTCCCGGCACTGGCCGGAAGGACTTTTTTAATTTTATTCTTTTTATCGAATTTTATTTTATAAAATATACGATTGTTCAGGCTGCAACACAGTAAGCCTAAAATATTCCGTAGCTGCTATCTACCATAAATAAATGTTTCTACACATGCTGTTATTATGGGATAATGGCAATTCCATAACATTTCATTTATGTATTATTCTTCCTACATAAATTTTATTTTGTCCTAGATAAAAATGCAGAAAATGAGTAGACAGACAACGAACTAAGGAAATAAGTAGGTAGCGTGACAAAAACATGTAAGGCTTTATCTGATCCAGAGAATCCCTAATTTGTTTTCCGCCCATGAAAATTTTCCAGTTCTTTTCTTTTTTACAACTGCAGAAAATTTTTCTTATGCATAAAGTTCAAGTTTTATAAAAATTGCATTTAAGTAAGGGAAACTGGCCTAAAACGGCATATCATAAGGAAAAAATGCTTTTATTTATACAAATATTTTCTTGTGACCTTTATTTCTTTTTAAAATAACTTTGGGAAGTGGTCAAATTGCCATGGTGCCTTTTAAAAAATAACAAATAAAATCACAGCGTCATAATAACGATTTATATAAAATGCTGTGCTATGTCACTTTATCTACAGTGGTGTCCTAAAATGACACACCCATACGTCGCTACTAATTGTACTTTCCTACATCACAAATATATTTTTTATTCACTTTACCTTCTGTTTTGAGTGACTGACTAAATTTTTGCAATAAAGACATACTTCATCATAATCATCTGCAGAGAGATCCATGTCTTTGTCGTCATCATTGGATCTAACAAAGCGAATTTTCTTCTTAGCCTTTAGAGATGCACTTCTTGATTGTGAATTATGTTTATCAGCATCTTTTGCCTTGGAATCGGCAATATTAGGATTGCTAGTTAGATTAGTACACCTGCATGTTTAGAGGATGATCTAACATGAGGTGCACAACGAAGTGGGGGCACATATAGTAGTCTGTTAGATGAAGATAATTAACCCTTCACTGTACGATGTTTTTAAAAAAATATTTGAAATCTATATATCGGACTAATGATGGGATAAATAGTAAAAAAAATTAAATTTAAAATTTTCAGCTAAAATTTTATATTTTATGACGTGTACCCTATGTACACAAACAGGGTTTTAAAATATTGTAATTCTATATTTTACAACTAAATGAGCTTAAAATAATTAATTTTATCCGCTTAACATTCTGCAATGTTTTTTATATTAATATTTTTAAGTATTCAGTAAAAATAATGAGAGTAAATTTTACTTTAATAACTTGATTGAAACTTTCTTGTTTCCGAAGAACAAATTCAATTTTTTTGTCAAATGCAGCCATCTGACATGGACAAAATAAGTGGTATTCCTTTCTTTGACTGTTCTTGATCAGGGATAGAGAACATATTGGCCAAATTCATGGTACATAATAAGAATTACAGTGTTTTAAAGTATGTGCCAGATGTGGCACGTGGTGCCGTGAAGGGTTAAGTAGAAGATGCTGCCTGTTTAATAGATATATACGATACATACGTCTTCGAGTATGGGAAACAGATGTTGTCTGTGCCGGAGTTGGAGGAGGTGACATTAAAACTGCGAAAATTGATGGATTAGGTCTCGATAGGCTGTTATCTATAGAACTTCTTTTGCTGCCGTTGCTTTCTTTAATTTTTTTACCTTTATCCAGTGGACTTTCTATCACAACTGAAGCACAGAGAGCATAATCGGTAAAGGTGACTGGGTTCATGGGATAGATTCCATTTTTCAAAAACCAGCATGTCATTTTACCTACAATCACCATATTTTATATACAGAGGCAGTATTCGAAATCACATGACTTTATAATTTTTTTCATACATAGAAAATAATCTAGAAATAAATAAATCCTCACCTCATACTTCCGATATGAAATCGCTGACACGAAACAGACGTGAATTAGCACCAAAAAATATTCGCAAGAAATTTATGACGAAGGTGTAAATAATGAAAAATGTGAACTTGATGCCTTCGCCATTATATGCTGATCGATGCTGATGGATTCCACAACATAACTGTGTATTGTTAAGTGTTCTCCTCTAGCGAATATATTAAGAAACATATGGTATGTCATTTCACCTAAGTATGTAATTTTGGGACAATTTCATTTATTGATATAAATACAACGTTTTATGAAATAAATTATTGTAAATTAATAAGATTATAATTATCAAGATTATGCACGGATAAAAAAAACATTCCAAACGCATTTTTCGACTCTGATGAAATATGAAGAGCGTATAATAATTAAAATGTAGCGCTTAACTTCAGATTAATATTTATTCATGTGTTGAAAAATATAATAAGAAACAATGAAGTTTATTTAATTATTTTAATTTGTCTAATTTTATCCTTCTTTGCATGTTTTTTATTATTTTTTTACACTGTTTTGGGGAGCCTTACCATTAAGGATACTTTTATAGATGTTTATAATATGAGATTGGAGGAATTTGGCTATATTTACGTAAGATATAACTATTAAACATTTACCTGTCAATACATCAATAGGTCTGAAAATGGGTTTATATTGCGCTTAAGTATATGGGTTTTTTCAGAAATTTGTAGGGGAATGATTTTTTTTAATTTCAAACTAATATTTTCCTTTTATATTCATAGCAAAGTTACATATCCATGAATATTTTTTAAAGTCCCTTAATAATTAATTGGAAACAACTGGGTGTCTTTATTAAGGCAGAAAATTTAGCAATGTATGTTCGAATTGCATTTCACTTTCTCTTAAACGTCTAAAACTAATAATTAACTCATTTTTTAGTGATATATATATATATATATATATAATTAAAGCAACAACTTAAGACTTTCCTACACATTAATTGTTTAATATTCAGTTCATTTGTACACAGAAAACATGCGAATTCATATAATTGTTAATAAGTATGTGCTTATCAGAATTCTAATAAGAATAAGAAAGAATGGAAAAGCTTTCTAGGAATAGAAACATAACTTTTTGCAATTCCTTTGAATACTTCGTTTAAAATTATTTCTTTATTTTATATTTTAAAAATGAGAAACCTTCAGCGAAAATAATAAATTGATCATAATTTAATACATTATTTTCTTAAAAAATGGGGGGAGGGAACTAATTAAATTATTGAGGAATGCTCATTTAATTCGAAGGATGATTTTTCATAATTTAAAAATTTGACTATAGAAAAAAATAAGATTGTAATGATAACGAACTATTCAAAATTTATAAATGGGTTTAAAATTTAATTGCAAAATCTGCCAGGGAATTTCCTTTCTTTTAAAAGAACAATTTCGTTTTGATTACAGAAATTTAATCTATAATTAAACACCTGGGACTTCGTTATATTCATTTAAGGAAGGTTTGATAGGATAACTTCATTTAGAATGTATGAATTGAACAAAAAATGGAACTTCCCAGACTAATTTCCGCTTAATAGTATTTACAAAAGATAAATCTGCTTTAGTCTTCTTATCCCGTCCATAAATCTAATTTATCTCGAGGGTTAATCCTAATTGCCTATTCCTGACTAGAATGATAAATTTAGAATGTGGTTAAAAGAAAGTTTTTTCCATGTACTTTTGCATTAGAGTTTATCTGAAGGTGTTAGCGTTTGTGAAATGTTTTCCTGGCTTATTAAACTACTTTACTATTTATTTTAACTTTAATTTTAAAGTTTAGGTCGTGTTATTGTAAAAGAGCTTCTCATTTATTAAAAATTTTAATTCAACTATTTCAGGTTTAACAGTTTTAAGCAACGGCGTTAGGTATTGTTTTAATTTATTGAAAAAAAATTGTTAGCAGAAATTATAAGACAGTTTATTTATGAAAGATTCCTTAACTTAGGCATACACATCATTTTAATTTAAGCGTGATTTTTTTGTTAATTCAAACTTATTTACCAGCATTGAAGTAATCGTTTATATAAAGCATATTTTTCGTTTAAAATATATCATATGCTTCTTCCAATTACGTCATAAGTATTCTTCAAATGTTTATTTTTTTTTTACTGTATGCCATTACATGACACTCAAAAGAATATACATGAGAAAATATATGAACCTTGATTATAAAAAAAAAAAAAAAAAAAACGAATGAAAATGACAAAGATTTTGTCAATTAAAAACATTAAAATATGCCTCATATGCAGATTTTATTGGCAATCCTGTCAGTCTGTGTGCGTATATGTATGTGATTAGGGTATATATGTCTTTTAAAGTAAAAATTAAACAGCACAGTGATGCATTGGTTAAGGAATGCCTTTGCTACCGAATATTTCAGTTAACAAGGATTATTTACTCTGTTGTTTTTCTGACTCAGTTAGTGAATATGGATTCTACTAACGAATGTTTCATATGATACGCAATTTTAAAATAACTCAGCACGTTGCATTTCCAATGTAATGTTTATGTTTATGAAGATTTTGCTTAATGAACGTAATTCTGGAACGAAATATCTTCATTATCAGTGGTATCCCTGCGTTTATTAGTGTTATGAATATCGTGCACGGAAGACATGCGCACAACGTTTTACACAACGTAATATTTAGTTTGCAGAATTAGCTTAATCCTTGATTTTCCTGAATTTTGCCCGCACTCAATTAAGACGAGTTGCCCAATCACTAATCGCTTGGCAAATTCAATGGGCTGGAAGGAACTTGCTTGTTCACCCAGTTTTCAAAACTTTCTGGCAAACCTGGATGAACATGCTTCGTAATGAAGTGTTGATTTTTCCTTTCCCGTCTGATATGGTTTTTAGTTACGCTGGCACATAAATTAAATCTACCACTAAAAAATTTCTTTTGATTTTTTTCACATATTGTAGTCTGTTTGATTCTCTAAGTTTCCTCATTCATTTCACAAAACCGAGAGTTTCTCTAAGTTGCTTCATTCATTTCACAAAATCGAGGATAAAAACAACCATATGACCAAGCTTAAAGTGTTCTAGGAATCACTGCAAACACCTATAACCATACATACACACTTTTTTCCAAAACTATTACCTGCAGTCTTCTTCCTTGTGCCTTAACCTGTAGACAGGAAGTTCGGATTTATTATGGATATTTCGTAATATTTATATGCAGAAGGAAAATCTAATGCAATAAACTGGATAAAATATTTATCAATATTTTAAGTTAATATACAACTAGCATCAGCCGAAAGAATTTTTCAGGGAGTAAATATCCACATCATCCGTTTCTTTCATTGAAGCACCAGAGAAAGGGCGACAAATATATCTTAATATATATATATAATGCTTTTAAAACTATATATATATATATATATATATATATGTATATATATTAAAGTTAATCACTCTGGCGGATGAATGAAATTTACAATAAGGCAGGCTTCTTGTTAATTATCCTACCTATTGTAGTTTGTTCGTTCTATGGTGCTACGATCATTTCACAAAACCGAGAACTGAGAGACCAGAAAAGATTAAAGTATTTTTGGAACTATACCGGTATTGGATGCCACCACATTCCGTCTTATTTCTTGTGCCTTAACCGATCGACACGATGATCAGATTTCTTGTGGATCTTTTGTAATTCGCTTTATGTAATAGAAAAATTAATGCAATAAATTTGATAAAATATTTCTTAATACAACATGTTATTTTATGACCATCATCACTAAAACCTAACCAAAAAAATATTTCAGGGAGTAAATATCGTCAACTGCAGTGAAAAAAACCAGCAGGAGAAGGGGTTCAAATTCGTTAAAACTAAAAATTAAAAAAAGGTATTTAATAATGTTAGTTATTCTGGAACACGAATGAAATCAACAAATACAGCAATTTACATGCGATTTTCCACGCTATTGTGGTGTGTAACTCTCTAATATTACGATCCTTTCGCTAAATTGAGAAACAAGGAAACGGTCAGAATCAAGTTTAACGTATTTTCAGGACCCTTGTAAAAATAAATGCCGAAATAGGAAATCGAAACTACTGCCTCTCGTTTTCTTGTCAGTGCTTTAACTTTTAGACAAGGTGTTGGGATTTCTTATGGATCTTTCTTATTTTGATACAGTAGCAAAATTTAATTTAAAAGAAACTGTATAAAATATTTGTGCCTACTTACCAATTGCACATAAAACTGTAACAATTTGACCGATTTCAATAAACATATTATGAAACGGAGAATTTGTTTTATAAAACGTTTATTGGGTCTACGTGGCATGGATTTCATTTCATTTGTTCAGCAAAATCTGTACTTCAGAATATGTTTACTTGACGGCTCAAATTGCCACTGAATTCCGCCCGATTGACAAGTATAATTTGTAGATATTATATGTTATCTTATGATAAATTTCTCATGGTACTCTGATGATTAAAACTGTTACACAGATTAAATAAATGTTAAAGTAGAAAATATAACTTTTGTAAAAGCGCAAATCGCTTCTAACTCATATCAATAGGAATCATAGGCTCCCCTTTAGGACGCTGATCACGTGATTTTCGAACGCGCGTTGCTATGCGGTTCTGAGACAAAGAAGTTAATTTTGTTACAGGCAAGACTTGTCTTGTAAAGTAGTTGACATTCTTTTATTTTTTTTTATAAGAAATCTTTGTATTTATGTATGACTAATAAATATAGGAAATCTGAAACCAATTGAGGAAGAAAAGCTCAAAATCCATATAGAAGAAAATTCTCTTCGACTTGCGCCGCGCTTGTGTAATGTTTGGTTTCCAGAATAACTGTGTTACTAGAATTGTTCGATTTTACATAAGCCCCTACGAGGGGATTTCCGTCTTCGACTTGCCGAGAAAATCAACTCTGTGCTGGTTGCGGTGCAAAAAAAAAAAAAAAAAAAAAAAAAAAAAAAAGATAAATTTTGAAATTTTTTCGAAAAAATTTCAAAACATTTTGAAATATTTTTCTATATCTTTATATTCGAATATATAAAATTCGATGCACAGTTTTATTTATATCTATATAAACCAAACTTTTATAAAAAAAATATTGGGGATTTTCATTGATATGGAACGCGTAGGGGGCATTTCGAAGATTTCTAAAACGACGCGTAAAATTCCATTTTTTTCTCAAAAATAATTTTTTTTTTATTTGTTTTGTGATAAATGCATGCCATAAAACATATAATGTACCCTTGAGTAATATTTAAAGTAAAAGTTTAAAGTAAAGTTTTGATAAAAAGTAAATATTTAAAGTAAAGTTTTGAGTAATATTTAAAGTAAGTTTTGAAATTTTGAAATTTTTTCGAAAAGATTTCAAAAATTTCAAAAATATATTTTTTTTAACTTTTATATTCAAATATATAAAAATCGATGTACAGTTTTTATATATATATATAAACCAAACTTTTATAAAAAATATTGGGGATTTTCATTGATATAGATCGCGCAGGTCGCATTTCGAAAATTTCTAAAAAGACATTTTTTGAAAAAATTTCAAAATTTTTCAATTTTTTTTATCTTTATATTCAAATATGTAAATATCGATGCACAGTTTTATATATATATATATATGTAAACCAAACTTTTATAAAAAAGATTGGGGATTTTCATTGATATGGAACGTGCAGATGGCATTTCGAAGATTTCTAAAATGTGCGTAAAATTCCATTTTTTTCTCAAAAATATGTATATTTTGGGGGGGATAAATGCATGCCATAATGCATATAATGTACCCTTGAGTAATATTTAAAGTGAAATTTACAAAAAATAAAAAATTGATTTTTAAGGTCATGTAGAGTATTATTCTATACACATAAGTTGCTTTCTTTATCATTCTTTTCCGGTTCGCAGACATCTCTGTCAATATTTCATCAGTCTATATTTTGATTATACGGATTTGAATAACTATAATACACTGTAATGAACTACATTTTCTTTACAATTATATCTAAATTTATGTTATTTAGAATTTTTTATGTATACTTTGAAATAATATGATAATGTTTACACCATAAATATTTTATTCTTCATTTTTAAAACCTTTTTAAAATGGTACATTAAACAACATTAATAATTAAATATACGTTTAACCTCATGACAGTTTTCTTTTTTAATATCATTTTATTTTACAGTTGTATTGAAAGTTGTTTATTCGTTTCATGAATACATCATTAAAAAGACGGAATTTCTCAAAAATATAATTATTAGAGTTCGACCGAAAATTCAGTTTCGTTTTCAGCCCAAAATCTGAGTTTCGCGAAAATTCATTTTCGGCGGCTCTAATGAGCCACACTTTATTTATTACTATAGGTGTGAGGGATGCTTTACTATTTATATTTGACTGGCTCAAGACGTGAGTGCAAATTATAAAGCAAACAATGTAAATATGAGTAAACTTTGAAGATGCTTTTCAGGTGCTCCTTAAAAGCTTCCGACTGAACAGTAGTAGAAAACTTTTAGTTTGAAACTGCACAAGTGTTTCGTATGTTCTCTGAGATAGTTTTAGTATAACAGATGATCATTTATAAAATCACTATAAAGGATAAATCGAGGTATTAACAGATGATTAATTGCAAAAATCACTATAAAGGATAAATCGAGGTATGTACACCTAAAATCTTTTTTAATTAGATGAAATTCGTACTAATTGAAAATCATTCTGCCTTGTGGATGAATTGAATTTTATTTTATATGACAGAAATTTTTTTTGTCAGAGGCACAGTGAGTCAACTGAGTCACGAAGATAAAATTTTCAAACAGGGGCGCCATTTCAAAAGTTTATTATGGGTTATTTATTTATTATTTTTTGTTTGAAACTTATACACACACATACATATACAGGGCGTTCACGTATAACCTGACCGACCTTTATTTTCACAATCGTTAGTCCTAGATACATGCTTCGAATTACGAAAGTGGTCAAAATAATGTGCAGAGTAAAGATAAAAAAAAAAGTTTGAAGCGAAAAAATAGTGAAGAACTAAAAAAATAATTTTTTATACAGCATCTAGATCCCTATACTTATATTTAGGGACGTTTTGTCTATTCAAAAGTATTGCAAACACAAAAAGTTCCGTATCTGTACAACCAATATTCATTGAGATATTTGAATTCAAAGTTATCATGCATAGTATGGGGACCGTATACAAATAGAGATAAGAATATATCCCCTATTAGAAAAACAAGAAAGTTTTAAAGTTAGATATGATCATGACAAAAGGGTTTTCAGTCAAAAACAGTACAATATTTGCCTAACCACTGGTATTGGAAATAAAAATGTATATTTTGTATAATATATGAAATCACAATGCACAAACTCACAGAAATTTAATAAAGTAATATGAAATAATAACATAGTAAGTAGAGCTTTCTCGCAGACAAACTCAAATAAAAACGAAATAGAAATAAACAATGTGGATAACTATCGTCTTTCATATCGTCCAAGTGTCTTCCCTGGACTACAATACATAAACGGACACGTTTGACATTGATTCTTACACATTGATTCTTGTGCATTTTTTAGTTCTGTGACCCGAAAATGACCTTCTTTATAAACCAAAAAGAAAATTCTTTCTCAAATCGCAAATTTCAAAATTAAAAAGCTGAAAGTTAAAATTGATCCTCCCTCCCCTCCCAACCTCATCAAACATTAGCTGTTTAGCTGTAAGAAACCCAGTATAAGCCAAAAAATTTAATAAATTATTAAATTAAATTGAATTAAACTGAAAAAAAAATGTCTTACATCTATTTTATAATATCCGATTTTTCGCTGTTTTTTAACCTTGAAATTTACGATTTGCAAAAAATCCTGACATGATGGTTAAAAGTGAAGGTAATTTTTTTATTCAGCGTTAAAAAATAGCTACATAAAACGTAATTATAAAAGTTAAAAAACACAACCATCGCAAGTTTATGTTATCAAATCTAAAACTCTTAAACTTGCTGACGGTAATCTGCCCGAATTTTTTTGTGTTATCCTCTAATATAAGTATGTATAAGATGGTAAGCGTCGAAAATCATAATAATATTACATTGTCATCGGATTTAAGTCAGTATGTAAAATTTAACTTCAATCGGACATTTGAAAGGAAGTTACAGTTCGAGTACAAATTTTAAAGTTAAGTCATTGCAAGTTAAATAAAATCGTATGAAAATAACATATTTTTTGTTAAAAGAAATCATAGCCTCAAATCCTTAGAAAATAAAACATATGTTAAAATACAATTATTTTAAATAATCTGAAACATAACTGATAAAAGTTAACTCAATCGTAATAGTTGTACGATTTCTTCCAAAGCTCAGATACCTTGAAATAAGTTTAAGTACTTTATATACGACCCCTGAAAAATGGTCGAAATCACCTGTTTTGAGATGCAAAAGTATGATATGAGTCATGCATTTCAAAGTTTCATAACTCGGTCAATTTTAATGTTAGGTGAATGGGACTTTATTTTCTTACTTGTTAGTGTCACAGTACATGTTTACTAAACATCACTTATAGGACCGAGGGACTGCATAAAAATTTAAATTTCGTAATTTTTTAATAAATGTTTTACTTAACCCAGATCGCTTTAAAAATAATACTTTACCTTATGTAAACCATTTTTGTGATTGGAAGTATGTATCTAGGGCCAACGGTTGCCAAAATATAGTTCTGTCAGGTTATACGTGGACACCCTGTATATTGTATGTTTGTTTGTTTGTTAGAAATGTGCCTCTATACACTTATAAATATCTAATAATAAACTGTATGCATTAATCACTAAAAAAAATTTTGGACAATTTTGTTTTCGTTTTCAAGTAAGAAAATTACCGAAATTCGGTTTCGGACTTAAAACCTGTTTTGGTCGATCCTCAATAATTATACTAAACCCTTACTTATTTATTGCAAATTTAATCGGGCTTTTTTGACTTAATTGTTATCGTGGAGTTGCTATCAAATATTGTTAAATAATTTTATTTTTAAATATTCGGTTTTTTTCGTATTTTTTTTTTATTTTAATTAGTTTTTAAATTTGCCACTTTCGTTTGCAAAATTTGTTTTACTAAGATTTAAAAATATCACAGAAAGTGGATTTTCTTTGTTATTCTTCTTGTATGCATGTAAATTTAGAATTATTTTTATTAAATAACTAAAGTTTACTTTCTAATTACAAAGGTGTTTGAATACATAAGTTAACGTTATGTTTAACTGCGAGCCCCCGAGGAAATATTAAGTAAAAATCTACCTTCTTTTCTTTTGTTTCAATTCCCTTATTCAAAACAAAAGTATCAGCTGCTATCAGTTCCCTTTGAGCAACCGTGCATTTAATTACTTTGCCCATCTCTTTGAAAATAGTTAAATAACGTAGAATCTTTTTTGTTTGACTTATTTCAATTAATTAAATTAGATGCTAGTACAAATGTACGATTTTCAATGCAAGCAGGTAATAATTTGGAACCGATCTTCTTTTATCATAATGTATATTTTTAGAACACGTAATAATAATAATAATATGTCGTATTATCTTAGGGATATAGAAAAAGGGAAAAATGTAATTACAAATGTTTCTCAAAAACAAACAAGCGCCGTTCTTTAAATGTATACTCATTAAAGGAATAATGTAATTTAAAAAACATCTGGATGTTTGTGATTTCAATAAAAATAAACATTAAAGCTGGTGCAAAATATTTTAATTTATTTTCCAAACATGAAGGGTATATATTTTTAAATACTTTCTCAATTTTAATGTATGAATAAAAAATAATAACTCCCTCCTATCGCTATCAATTTTTCTATTTAAACGGAATACTATGTAGATATTTTTCACTTCACGCATTTAAATAGTCATTAGAATTCAACAGCATAATTATTAATAGCATTTTAATAAAAATAAATGAAATAAAAACATCTAATGATCCTACAATGTAAAATATTTTCGGCATTGGTCACACGTTATTTATATCTGAAGGGGAATATAATCGAAGAATAATTCAAGAAATTCCATTTTAATGTTCACGATGACGGTATAGTTGAGGGAAAAGGTAAAATGTTCAAGCATCGAAGGTATGAAAACTTCACGAACAAAATGTTTAGTCTGGTCTATTTCAACTTCAAGAATTACAACAAGATTTAAAAGATGCTAATTTTATTTTTACACTTTTAACTATACTGGGTGGATCTGAAATGCTTCAACAAACTTAGGGGGATGATAGTACTCATGAAGACGAACAAAAAAATACAATGGAACATGGGGTCGCAAATGACGCTTAAAGGATCAAAATCGAGAAAATGCGTCTGGAAATGGAAGATCTGGAATCTGAGATAAGTGGCCATTTCTTGCAGCTTCGCCGTATACCATATGCATATCAGCCATGTTATTATTGGAATAGGTAGCCATTCCTACTAAAAGCACAAACAAAATGTTTTCGCAATGATACTACATATCGTCGTTGGCGGTTCGTGTATTTACAATGCATGCTTGCTGCAAAGTTTCGTTTATTGGCCTGTTTCTAAGAAGATGGAAAATTTGCATACGGGGATTCCTGCTCACAGATTTCTTTGTCTTTCTTCCAAGTTTTTGTTATCTCATTCTGACAAGATATGCACAAAGTGAAAGGAAAACCAGCTTCGTGCTACTACCAAGTTCTGCAGAAAAGTAGCATGCGAGATTTCGATATTTTTATTAGTTTTGAAATTTTCATACATTAAACGTCATTTCCGACCCCATGTTCCATTGCATTTTTTGTTTTTCTTGATGACTACTATCATCCCCCTAAGTTTGTTGAAGCATTTTAGATACACCCCGTATACATAACTATATACACTGTATTTACACCGAAACATCTTATGAATACATGGTATACACTTTCTTTGTTCCTCTTAGGAAACCCAAACTAATATTTTTAATAAATCAGGAATAATATATATATATATATATTTTCTATTAGGAAGATTAAGAATAAGACCCGCTTACATTACCGCGTTCAAATTTGCTTCTAGACAAAAAACTAAAGGAACAAACATATAAATCATTTTCATTTCACCACTACTAGACGCGTGACCACGGCGTCTTCTGACAAGGCAAGAGCCCCGCGAAGAGAAGGGAATTGGGAAATATTCTTTAACACGTCAGCCACCGGTGGCTGACAGCGAAATTTCCGTTTAAAACGCGTCATTCACCGATGGCTGACGTCTAAAATATGATACAAAACTGAAAAAATATACATTGTTTTAAATAATTACTTTACAAATATTTAAAATTTACCTACCTTTTATTTATTACAGGATTATACTTTCTTAAAAATTACTTTAAACATTGTAAATTTTCAGCCCTCAACGTTTTAATAACAAGGTTACTTTTAATTCCGGACTCAATTTTTTGTAAATTAAAACTTTTGAATCATTGTGAATTTTTACTGATGCTTATAATTATACATTTTACGGTGCAAAATGTATAAACGGAGAAGTAAAATACCATGCCGGTCGCTCACAATAATTGATATTGATTTTTCAAATCTTAATGACATTTTTTCATTCACCGACACAAAACCGATAAATCGTAAATAACGACTGTCATTGGCTGGCATCGGTGCGGTGTAGAGCGTTTCGGCCAATGCATTAGTTAAAAACATTGCGGACATTGCGGACATTGGTTATAAACTTACAGGTTGAATATATCTATGTTGTCACATATATTATATTTACAAGGAATTCCAACCCGCGATTCTCGGGTTACATATTATAGGTGAAAACCATATATTTGTTTTAATTGAAAACTTTAATAGATTTTCTACATTTAATATATATTTTTTAGATTTTTCATTAACAATACCAACATTCATTTGTAGGTGCGTTCGTAATTATATAAATACGTAGCACCTATAGTCTTCGTTCAGTTCGTCTGTCCGTCTGTCTGTCCGTCCGTCCGCATATAACAGCGCAAAAAATAGCCAGCCGAATCGTTTGAAATTTTAAATATAGTTGTTGCATAATTTTGTCGTGTCTTTTCAAATTTTATGAAAATCGGATGTATAGTTTAATTACAGGGACAATCAAAAGTTTTCCGTTACATTACGACCAATGGGAAAAAATTATTACAAGTGCATTTTAATGATGTTACACCCTTCCGAATGGTCTGAAATTTTAAATATATAATTGTTGCAAAATTTTGTCGAGATATTTCTAATTTTATGAAAATCGGATGTTTAGTTTAATTACAGGGACAATCAAAAGTTTTCCGTTACATTACGACCAATGGGAAAAAAATATTACAAGTGCATTTTAATGATGTTACACCCTTCCGAATGGTCTGAAATTTTAAATATATAATTGTTGCAAAATTTTGTCGAGATATTTCTAATTTTATGAAAATCGGATGTTTAGTTTAATTACAGGGACAATCAAAAGTTTTCCGTTACATTACGGCCAATAGGAAAAAATTATTGAAAGCGCATTTTAATGATGTTATAGCCTTTCGAACAGAATGAATTTGATAGGGACGAATTTAAGTGCACTAAAATATACATTCAGTACCATAGGCGGTGGAAAAAATATTTATAAAACTAGCTATAGTACGAACGCACCTCATTTGCCACGTTTGACGAGCAATCTCCAACTTGAAAAGTAGCAACTATGTACTCAAATAAAATTTTGTCATTTATTAAAAGTAATACTGTCGTATTGACCTCTTGCCAGGAATTAACAGTCGAAGAAATCGCCAAATATCACTAGCCTTTTTTATTCTGATAATTTCAGTGATTTAAGAATTGTTGGATTACATGTCTTAAATTTGCGTTTTATTTATATTTTATTATTTTACTTTTTAGATCGATAAAGTTTTAATTTCGTTATGAATATAAGCCGGAAAGAAATAATGAAGTATAAGGTACAGTCGTGGAAAAAAAAAAAAAAAGTAAAACCCCCTACTAACTCTTCAACAAATTATCGTTGAAGAAAGTTACTGGCATCGAACGATTGGAAATAAAGTCTACTTTTAAATGATGTATATAAAATTTGCTTAGGGGGGCATCTACATATTAAAACGAACCATAACTTTACGAACCGTGTGGACTCCAAAAATATATGACCACTATCCCTGGACTGTTGACTATCATTATTAAAATTAGCGATTTTGCAATTATCCTGGTTTAATTTTAATGATAAAAGCACAAAATGTTTACAAGTTTCCATATAAGGAACCACCTGTCCCTATCATGGACATGCATCATACCGCATATGAAGTCATACCGCTGGTACCTGCAATTTCGCCAACATATACCATACTGAGGGGAGGCTTCTTTTGATTTTTCTGCAAGGGCTTTTGGGGGGATTTTTTTCTTGGAGGCGGTTTCTTGGAGGATTGTTCAAATGGCATCTTGTTAAACAAGGATTTTACCACTTTGATGCCATTTCAGTTTGTGCCTTCTTCTTACAGTTGGAGTCGATAACACGCCGGTGAAGGAATTCTCCATGGAAAATTATCTACCTGATGATGAAGGTGGGTCAATAACAGAAGAAGGTATGTTGTTAACAGGAGCTTCAGCATCTGTTGCAGTTTCCAAATTTAGTGCATTTTCTTCCCTTTCTGCTGTTGGTTCCTGAATTGCAGTAATGTCACTAGGCGCGAGGTCTTCATTTGGAATTATAGTTGGATCGAAAGGAAAAATTCCAGTTCCCTGTAAACCTGATGTTATGTTCGACAGAGTCATCGAACGAGTCCAAACTTTCCTAAGGATTTCCCCAACTCTAAGTCGAGTGATATGAAATAAAATAACATTAATAAAGTAACAATGAAATACGTCGAAATAAAATAACATTAAACTGATATTTTACAAATTTGTGAATCTGAAGATTCACTTGCTGTATTTCCAATGTGGACATAATGTCTCCATATTGGGAATCGGGCATAGTTTTGCTAAATCTTGTAATAAATAAACAAAGAAAACATTTTTAAGCAATATATGCAATAGCAATCGAAAATATGTTTTATCAGCTTTTTAAAACACTCCACTTTTCAATATTTAAAGTAATTTTACAATATCTAATAAGAATTTAAACTTACCTGGAATTACAATCAGCACACCACGAAACAACAAGTTTCTTCCAAATGGCGAACAGCCTGCTTTTTTGCCCTTTCCAGGCTTAATTATCTTTTCAATTGCTTTCCTTCATGGACATGTAGCGCCATCTCTCGATCAAAATTATTACTTTTAAAGATATTAGAGGTGCCCATATTGAGAGCACTGTCCATATTGGGTACAAGTACCTTATTTTATGTATATTAATATAAGTGCAAACTTTAGCTTTTGTAATCGTCTGCCCCAAATGACAGAGATGGAATTAAAAACAACATTCTTGAAACTTATTTTAAAGAAATAAATATTGAGTAAATTGCAATACAGTTGTCGGATAAATTACAATATAGCTTTTAAAGAAATTACATATGAAAGTACATTTTCTTCTCTGTTCGATGATGTACAAATAAAAAATTGCGGTATTTACAAATTAAAATTTGAACAAAAGTTATTAAAAGTTAAACTTAATCGTCTGCTGTTGCCCCCGTCAAAATGACGTCAGCGCTATGCACGGACACGTTTGTCCTTTATAATATAGATAGCTATCTGTTGAAATCTACAACCTATAAACCCACAACGTCACGCATATTTAAAAAAACAAAAGTTAAACACGAATAAAAAAAATAAACATTAATTATTTTAATATTAAAATGATTATATTAATATTTAAATAACACTAATAATTTTCTTTAATATATATATTTTTTACTCTCCAAGATCTCTGTCTAAAATACAGTAATAAATATAGAGTTTACAATTTGGTTTTCGTCAGTTTCGTTGATTTTTTTCACCAATTACGTCCTAGTGTAGAACGAAATTACTATACACTCGAAATGAATTGTTGATTAGAAATTTGAATAATTATGAGTTTTTACTTGCTTTAGAAAAAAATATTTTCTTTTTTTTTTCAATGTTATCAACGCGTTATTTCTGTTTCTATTATTGCTATTCATTTTTAATTAATAAATTTGTGCCATTCTAAACTCGATGGTTTCCGTAGAAAACCACATCTAGTTATTTACTTTAAACTTGATCTAATGTGCTGCGCAGTCAAAATGCACTTATAAGTACAGGATTTCTGAAAAAATGGAAGCGGAAATTTTAATAATTCATATGCAAGTAACACAAACTTAAAATACTTTTACAAATCACCTGGTGCAAACACCTAAATCTGTTATCTTAACGCATAAATCAGAGCATGGAACAGAGTTTATAAGAATGCCGATAATTGTGTCTTTTTTTCCCGGAAGAATGTTGTTATATTATCGAATTTTATTTTTCCAAAAATAAATCACTCATTCAAATGAGGACTGTTTCGTGAGAAGTCTGATGAACAGCATGAGTTATCCAATTTAACAAATAACCAAACAATCGTAAATAATAAATTTCGTAGTGATGGTACAATAACATGATATATTGAAAAGAATCTACCTCAATATGATTAAGCATACGCATACGTGTCTAGAAGTTGAGGGAGAGCAAATTGAACATCCAAGGTAGTTTAGGATAAATAAATACATTTTCGCTATTTCTTTATATCTTATACGAAATTTCACTTAACAAGTCGGAAATTGTACGTCAAACGTTGCAAATCGGGTGACGTTCGTACTAAATAGTTTCACAAATATTCAGATCTTGGTGCAATTGCTGTTGCACTCTTAAGCAAAAATGCGTGAATACAAAATTTATTACGATTATATATATTAAATTCAGTAATATGGAAATAATATGACTCCATTTTAAATATGACCTAATAACCATGGCAACATAGAATCATTATCTATCATGGGATATCATTGAATTAATTACGTATGAAAGAATTTAATAGAATGAAGAAAACTTTTATTGATATCTCTTAAGTTTTGATTCGATTTTCATAAAATTTGAAATGACTCGACAAAATTGTGCAACGGTTATATATATTAAATTTCAAGCTGTTCGGTTGGGTAGTTTTTGCGCTGTTATAAGCGGACAGACGGACGGACCAGACGATGACTATAGGTGCTACGTATTTATACGTATTTATATAATTACGAACACACCTAAAAACCTAGTACCACGGGCTTATTTACCAGCATGCGGTTTCATGGATGCCGTGATCGCTGTTTTGGGGAAAGCTTCGTAATATATGTGGCATTCTCACAATCTTTTGACTTTTGGAAAAAAAAATCTGGTGAAATTAAACTTGCTAAAATAGCATTTTAATATGATAGACGAATGTCTTAATGATTCAAAATAAAGAAAAAATGGTCAGCAGCGAAAAATTTTTTATTTAACTGAGGTTTAGGTTGAACTTGCGAGTTTAATTTTCCTTACCATTTTACCCCTATAACTTTTTATTTTCTTCTAAATTTTTATTTATAAAGAATTTGCATAGTACCCACAGGACATTCAAATAAGAAATAATACAAATGTAGTACTTTTAATACAGAATTTTGGTATAACATTCTCTTAAAAGGGTGTTAAAGAAGGGACGGTAAGGTAAAAAAAGGGTCGAAATGGTAAAAACAGAGACGGCGGATGGAACGGTAAGGAAAATTACCACCTATTTTTAGGAAAATCATGTTAAGACTAAGTGATAGCCACAATGTTCATTGATTTTTCGAAACAGTTGTTAACATTGGATTAAATTATTATTATTTTTTTTTAATTTACCTCGAAAAGTGCAGGAATAAACCTTGGGGACCGGTAAGACTACCAATAAAGCCAGGGTGCTTGAAATTGATATTTAAATGCTGATTTATATTCTGCAGTAAATTTCCTGTCAAAGAATTTTAGATATTCTTTCTCTAGCATACTTCTGCATGAGCAAAAACTTGAAAAAAATTCTGTCGCTGATTCTGAAGTGATTTTTTGTATCATTTTAGAAGAGGGATGATAAAAAATCTAAAACCCAGGGACAGAGTTCAAAAAATAATATCAACCCTAAAAATGTGTGCAGGTTAATTTTTAGCTTCGTATTTATATAAAACAATAGTTCCAGTTTCAGAAAAATATTACATCGAGTTATTTTTATTGAAACAATTTTATCCAGACAGCTCCAAACTTAAAAATCAGCATCAGGGACACGGGGCGGTAGATGAGTTTTCCATGTGTTTGGACCCCCAACGTCGTCCAAAATATATTTATCTCGTTAATATTGCTGTGCAATCATGCAATGGGATGTTTCCAAGTATATGAAATAAAAAAACACAAAAAAGTGTATTAAATAAAAAATTAACATTCAAGGAGATGCAAAAATATGATATGAGTCATGCATTTCAAAGTTTCATAACTCGGTCAATTTTAATGTTAGGTGAATGGGACTTTATTTTCTTACTTGTTAGTGTCACAGTACATGTTTACTAAACATCACTTATAGGACCGAGGGACTGCATAAAAATTTAAATTTCGTAATTTTTTATTAAATGTTTTACTTAACCCAGATCGCTTTAAAAATAATACTTTACCTTATGTAAACCATTTTTGTGACTGGAAGTATGTATCTAGGGCCAACGGTTGCCAAAATATAGTTCTGTCAGCTTATATACGTGGACACCCTGTATATTGTATGTTTGTTTGTTTGTTAGAAATGTGCCTCTATACACTTATAAATATCTAATAATAAACTATATATATGTATGCATTAATCACTTTAAAAAATTTTGGACAATTTTGTTTTCGTTTAAATGCTGATTTATATTCTGCAGTAAATTTCCTGTCAAAGAATTTTAGATATTCTTTCTCTAGCATACTTCTGCATGAGCAAAAACTTGAAAAAAATTCTGTCGCTGATTCTGAAGTGATTTTTTGTATCATTTTAGAAGAGGGATGATAAAAAATCTAAAACCCAGGGACAGAGTTCAAAAAATAATATCAACCCTAAAAATGTGTGCAGGTTAATTTTTAGCTTCGTATTTATATAAAACAATAGTTCCAGTTTCAGAAAAATATTACATCGAATTATTTTTATTGAAACAATTTTATCCAGACAGCTCCAAACTTAAAAATCAGCATCAGGGACACGGGGCGGTAGATGAGTTTTCCATGTGTTTGGACCCCCAACATCGTCCAAAATATATTTATCTCGTTAATATTGCTGTGCAATCATGCAATGGGATGTTTCCAAGTATATGAAATAAAAAAACACAAAAAAGTGTATTAAATAAAAAATTAACATTCAAGGAGATGCAAAAATATGATATGAGTCATGCATTTCAAAGTTTCATAACTCGGTCAATTTTAATGTTAGGTGAATGGGACTTTATTTTTAGCTTCGTATTTATATAAAACAATAGTTCCAGTTTCAGAAAAATATTACATCGAATTATTTTTATTGAAACAATTTTATCCAGACAGCTCCAAACTTAAAAATCAGCATCAGGGACACGGGGCGGTAGATGAGTTTTCCATGTGTTTGGACCCCCAACATCGTCCAAAATATATTTATCTCGTTAATATTGCTGTGCAATCATGCAATGGGATGTTTCCAAGTATATGAAATAAAAAAACACAAAAAAGTGTATTAAATAAAAAATTAACATTCAAGGACATGAAAGTTAAAAGATTGTGAGAATGCCCCATATGCGAATTAATTGTGTTGTAGGTCATTTTTGAATGCTTAAAAAAAAAAAAAAAAAAAAAAAAAAAAAAAAAAAAAATTGGTTTTTATTTTTAGCATTCTACCATTACATATAAATTCCAAGTAATTTCAATTTTTACATCATCAGAAACCAATGAACTTATATTTTATGAAACTATAGCTTAATTTCGTGACTTTTGTGACTTTAAAAATAATTTTCAAGCATGACTTTTTTACAAATATATCTCAACAAAGAACATTTATTTGCTATTTTAATCTAAAGTGATTACGGTCAGAATTACCACAGTTACAAATTGATTGTCCAGAGAAAAAAAAAAAAAACGAAAAACGAAAAATAAAAACAATTTAACCCTAAGCTCAAACTAGGACTTCCCTCAGAGGGATTAGTCTGAGCGATATTACTGAGAAAATAGATTTAATAATAACATGAGGAAGCAAAGAAAATGAGATGTTATCTTTAATTGTCCATATACTGCGAAAAATTGAAATGATGAAAATAAACGAATTGTAGGATTACAAAATCTTATATATAAATTCGTATACACTGTTTAAAAAAATGGGAAATCAAATCATTCAAGACAGCCATGCATGGATATAAAATTGAAAGTACGCAATATATTAAAAGTAAAATAGAAAATGAAACACTAATTTACTTATATCGGAATTTTAACTGTATAAAATGATGTCAAGAGCATAATCAGACGCTCCGCACCAATTTGAGTAACTTTAAATGACAAATATATGATGTTTAAAATGAATGGACTATACTTTATATGGTGTGTGCTCGCCCGGAATAGTTAATATTGTACAATATCTGTTTTCCACGGATGCAATGAGGTTGTCGATAACATTTAAGGAATACTCTTCTCAAAATCTAATATAGTATCAAAGTACCGAATACATCAAATTGGCATGCAATGCTTCGTTAGAGTGTGTTTTAGATATGCTCGATCGGATTTAAATGATGAGTGTATGCTGGCCACTACATACGCTGTATTGTTTTGTTTTCAAACATATTCTGCACAAGTTGTGCTGTATTTAACATGTATTAAATAAAAGAAATCGGCAATGATTACAACATAAAGTATGACACAAGATCTGAATATATCGTCTGCATAACTTTTGAGCTGTCAAAGTGTCATTTGAAGTAATTTACAAATCCATACATATTTATTCAGCAAATCATGCAAGCTAACATACGCCAATATGAACCCGATTACAAAATTTCACCAGAATAAGTTAATATATAAAAAAATCTACTAATGATAATTGAGAATATGACCTTATGATAAAATGTCTAGAAAAATGAATCGGATAAAAAATTCATATCACATTTAAAACGGCACTTCCCTCTGTTAGTGGCCTTGGCGGGAGAGAGAAAAGCCTAGAGAAGGAACACTTTAACAAGTACTTTCGGGCAACCTACTCACTGTTTCATACAGGTCTTTATTCATTATTTACACAATTTATTTAATGCTAGGTGTGTATCTATCAGTTTTGTTGCATTTAAATCGCATGTTTTGCGGAGGAAATGCAGCATTATGAAATATTTAAAGTTGCTGTACCTAATAATTCCAAATTAATGGTAATTGAGATCGCTTTCCGTTAATTTCATCTTTATAAATTTTAAATTTTTTAGAAACCATTCATAGAGACAATTGTATATTTTAAAACTAACCCGAAGCAAAATTTCAAGATTTTGGGCTCAGCAGTAACAGAGAAATAGAAAATTTTTGAAAGTTTTTTGTTTCTGCACTGTTTTATATAGCGACATTTTTAGAAATTTTTCTATTGCGAGAATTTATGTCATGATAAATACAGCCATGTCAATTTTCATGTTTATATTCCTAACAGTTCCATGTTCTTCGTTACTTAGATGATCTTTAGATCTTTTTCCGCTTTGTTTAGTCTTTCTATTTTTTAGAATTCGTTCTACAACGAGCATTTACATCTTATTAATTACTACCATGCCAAAGTTCTAGTTTTTAACCCCAACAGTATCCCAAAAATTTCAGTATTCCAAATAAATCATAGTTTAGAAACTTTCTAGAAATTTTTACGTTTATCCGTCAAATTGAACCTTTTAGAGAGCGTTCATTACGAGTATTTACATCTTAAAAGTAACTACCACACCAAATTTAAAGTTTCTAACCCAATCAATATTGCAGAAATCACAATTTTAGAACTTTTTTGCTCCTGCAGCGATGTAGGTTCTTGCACTGACATAAAATAGTCTTTTTTTCGGAGCAGAGATGGCCACCAACATTTTTTTAAGTTGGCTATGTAGTTTCAGAGATAACACCTCACAAACGTACAAGCATTAATAATATTATATACTTTATAATATTATAAAGCTTTATAATATTAGCATTAGATGTACAGATACAAAAGCCATTTATCTCTTAGAAAAAGTGCCGGCGTTGCCCAGAATTTGAAGGATGTTTGTTCTGAAAAATCAATTTCAAAATTTAACATACAACACAAAACAAACATTAAAAAAAGCAGTCGAAATGTTGTTGAATGAATCATATGAAAACGCTATATAAAAATGTATAAATGTATATAACAGACGCAAAAGAATACAGCTATAAATGAACTTATTTCAATTTATAATTGGAGCAATAATGTTAAAATACGCCAATATTTCCCTAATCGGGTTTTTATCATGCTTCAATAGATTTTTCACACTCATATGACGTTATACTATATCCACCATGCCCTTTATATTTCCAATATGACGTAATATTTTCCTCTTTTACGTGGAAACCTTGAAATAGAAAAGTTATGAAGTTATATTAACTTTCATTTAAATTTGTCAAACCATTTGTTTCATTTTCATATTTCACGTGAATATCTTGCAATAGAAAAGTTATGACGTAATTTTCACCTTTTTTTTTAAATTCGGCAAACTATTTATTTCATTTTCATTTCTCACGTGGAAATCTTGCAGTAGAAAAATTAATTGTTGTAGCAATAATTTTATTGTGTTTTTTAATTGTTGGCAACTGCTATAACGAAAAATGTTTAAATTTGATAAGAAATTGCTGTTAAATTGGTGGTTTTTTATTACTTAAAAATTAACTATAAGTTATTTCGATTCCGGATTACTTTAGTTGTCTCGGTCATGTTTTAATACACATGTACGTATCTCTTCACAATTTTGGCTTCCAAATTGTGGATTTTTTATAGAATTACAAACAGACAGATAGACAAGTTTTCATTTTTATATATCTCTCTATTCTATAAAAAGTAACTAACGCTGTCACCGCCGCCGCCGCCGCCGCCGCCGCCGCCGGTTTTGAATTTTTTGTGACCGGAGGTCTTTCTTCGTTAATATTAAGAAAACTATTGTATACAGATATATGAAAATCGGTGGTATTATAGCGAAATGTTTGATCAACTCACTAATGCATACAGTTTTCCAATCGAAGAATTATTTTAAGAGAAATTTAATGCTAAATGTGGACAAAATCGTTCCATTAAAAAAAATTTATAAGAGCAAAAGCTACACATGGGAATTTAATCATTTTTAGATCATTTTATTTAATAGAAGATCCCGGTCTGCAGATTTCATTATTTTTTTTTAATTTGACTCATTTTTTGAGGTTTTATTTCTATTTTAAATTCAAATATTCAGCATTTTGACAGATATTTTTTACATATTTTGAGAAAATGGTATTAATTTAAACTGTTGCCAACTGTATAAACAGCGCAAACAATAATGTTTGCTTCAAATAAAAAAAAAATATTTACACGTTACTATTATAAACAGAAAAAAACCTTCAAATTAGTATTAAATAATTAGGTATAAAAAACAGGCACTTATTGGAAATTACGCCATAAAAACTATATTTACATGTGAATTTTAAAAGAGAAAGGATATTGTAAAATAAATTCTTTAACATGCGTTAGAAATCTGAAATAGAACAAATTACGTCACACTACACTTATTATGCAAAATGAACAAAAAATAGTATTGCAAAACAGTTTAAATTTAAAAATTGCGCGAGACAAAATATTAGAAGCTAAATATTAGATTTTTTCGAAATTTTATTATTTGTCGTTTGATGTGAGGTGTTCAGCTATAAGTATGCAAATTTTTATGTTTCCAACATAATTAGGGGCTGAGTTAGAAAAATTGCTTTAAATACACAAGTTAGAGCCCAGAGGGTTAAATATTAGACCTTTTTCAAAATTTTATTATTTGCTGTTTGATGTGAGGTGTTCAGCTATAAGTATGCAAAATTTCATGTCTCCAACTCAATTAGGGGCTGAGTTAGAAAAATTGCTTAAAATACACAAGTTAGAGCACAGAGGGTTAAATAATAGACTTTTTCAAAATTTTATTATTTGTAGTTTGATGTGAGGTGTTCAGCTACAGGTATGCAAAATGTCATGTTTCCAACTTAATTAGGGGCTGAGTTAGAAAAATTGCTTAAAATGCACAAGTTAGAGCCCAGAGGGTTAAATATTAGACCTTTTTCAAAATTTTATTGTTTGTCGTTTGATGAGAGGTGTTCAACTATAAGTATGCAAAATTTCATGTCTCCAACTTAATTAGGGACTGAGTTAGAAAAATTGCTTAAAATACAGAAGTTAGAGACTGGAGGGTTAAATATGACTTTTTCAAAATTTTATGATTTATCGTGTTATCGCAAGTGTTCAGTTATAAGTATGCAAACTTTCAAGTCTCCAACTTAGTTAGGGGATGAGTTAGAAAAATTGCTTAAAATACATAAGTTAGAGCCCAGAGGGTTAAATATCAGACATTTTTCAAAATTTTATTATTTGTCGTTTGATGTGAGGATTTCAGCTATAAGTATGCGAAATTTCATGTCTCCAACTTAATTAGGGGCTGAGTTAGAAAAATTGTTTAAAATACATAAGTTAGAGCCCAGAGGGTTAAATATTAGACCTTTTTCAAAATTTTATTGTTTGTCGTTTGATGAGAGGTGTTCAACTATAAGTATGCAAAATTTCATGTCTCCAACTTAATTAGGGACTGAGTTAGAAAAATTGCTTAAAATACAGAAGTTAGAGACTGGAGGGTTAAATATGACTTTTTCAAAATTTTATGATTTATCGTGTTATCGCAAGTGTTCAGCTATAAGTATGCAAACTTTCAAGTCTCCAACTTAGTTAGGGGATGAGTTAGAAAAATTGCTTAAAATACATAAGTTAGAGCCCAGAGGGTTAAATATCAGAAATTTTTCAAAATTTTATTATTTGTCGTTTGATGTGAGGATTTCAGCTATAAGTATGCGAAATTTCATGTCTCCAACTTAATTAGGGGCTGAGTTAGAAAAATTGTTTAAAATACATAAGTTAGAGCCCAGAGGGTTAAATAGTAGACCTTTTTCAAAATTTTATTATTTGTCGTTTGATGAGAGGTGTTCAGCTATAAGTATGCAAAATTTCATGTCTCCAATTTAATTAGGGTCTGAGTTAGAAAAATTGCTTAAAATACAGAAGTTAGAGACCGGAGGGTTAAATATGACTTTTTCAAAATTTTATGATTTATTGTGTTATCGCAAGTGTTCAGCTATAAGTATGCAAGCTTTCATGTATCCAACTTAATTAGGGGCTGAGTTAGAAAAATTGCTTTAATTACACAAGTTAGAGCCCAAAGGGTTAAATATTAAGCATTTTTCAAAATTTTATTATTTGTCATTTGATGTGAGATGTTCAGCTATAAGTATGCAAAATTTCATGTCTCCAACTTAATTAAATTAGGGGCTGAGTTAGAAAAATTGCTTAAAATACACAAGTTAGAGCCCAGAGGGTTAAATATTAGACTTTTTCAAAATTTTATTATTTGCCGTTTGATGTGTGGTGTATGAAATTTTCAAGTCTCCAATATATATAGTTTCTGAGAACGGGCTCTGTGACAGACGGACAAACAGACAGACAAAGGAGTGAGACAGGTAGGGTTTCGTTAGATGAACGAAACTCTAAAAACATGCTGCGGATGATTGTAACAACATCCTAAAATTACATTACCATCAGCGATCTACCAATCCCGAATTTAGTTTATATTCGTTTCATATATTCTTATTCTTTTGTGCGGCCCTGTAAAATAATTATCAATATTATATGCAGTAAAACCTCTGAATAGCGGTCACCCCGAGAATGCAGAATTTGTCCTCTATTTAGAGGTGACCGCTACTGAGAGTAAAACATGTACAGTTATTTAAGGGTTGGTAATCGAAAAAATGCCCGCTAAATAGAGGTGTCCACTAATCTGGTGTGTCCTTTATGGAGGTTTTACTGCATAATAATATCATCCTTTACAACAAAATTGCACGCTGTATGATAGACAGACAGACATCCAGAGAAAGATAACCTCCCGGATCAATAAACACTCATGTCTTTTGTTTTAATCATCCACAATTGTATGTCATACAACATGCCAGATTTTATACAACAGGCTAAAAACGGTCACCGTGGTACGGAATACTGTATTTGTTTGCCCACCAAAACTGGTTGCCACGGGTTGTTGCAAGGTTTGTGATCACGTGGTTGAAACTGATCTATTCAATATTTCTGCGTGCGTATTTTTTTTTTATTTGCTCCATGTGTTCAAACCAGTTGTCTACGAAAACATCAACCGGTGAAAGTGACGCACACCAAATTTCTGTGACGTATGCAGACAAAATTGTGCTTTTTAAAGATTTTTTTCTATATAATTTTTAAACGGTTTGGAACTTATTTTTCATAGTAGGTGCATTCAGTAGGCGACCCTCATAGGTACCTTCTGGTGCAATCAGAAATGAAATCTGATAAATATTTTTTGAGTTATGCTTGACGAAAGGTTTTTATTAGGCTTTTTTTTTAGTAGGACATGGCGTTAATATCCATCGTAGTAGTAAAGTGTCCGGACAGTAATATTTCGCTGAGTATTAGCCTTCGCTTCGCTCAGACAATTAGCTATTAGATCCTACACTGTTAAAAATTTGCAGCAAACTGTCCAGTCATTCGACTGTTTTTTAAAGATAACAGTCACTTAAGCATAATATTAAGCGCATCTGACTATATTATTGCCAATATTATGATCAGAATACAGTTAAATTGCGATTATGAAATCGTCTTTTCAAATAACGGTCGAATGACTAGGCAGTTTGTTGCAAAATTTTAACGGTGTATGCTTTACGCTTTAGTGCTAAACTAAAATCTGTCAACAGAAATACAGATTTCCATTTTATTTTTAACATAAAATTAATTTCAAGTTAAGCTAAACTTGTGCTAAACTAAAACATGTCAACAGAAATACCGATTTCCATTTTATTTTTAACATCAAATTAATTTCAAGTTAAGCTAAACTGGTTAAAAAATAAGTTGCACCAAAATGTAACCGTGATAATATTTTTAGCTTTTACTTTTTATTTCTTTATTTCTAGCTATATGATTAGCGCCAGCCGAATGTTTAAAAAATGAGTTATAACGACATTGTAATGTTTCAAGATCATTCATTTGGTTTCATTTTTTTTTTTTTTTTTTTTTTTAATGTCACGATTTGTGCAATTAGACAATTGCATGTAAGATAATATATTTAACGTAAGAGACTATATTTAAATAAATAAGTAGGTACTTTTCTGATTATTTTAGCTCAAATACATTTAACTGTAGACGAACGATTATTTATTCATAGAAAAACATGAATTCTACAAAAAAAATCTCATTTTATTCTATAAATAACATTTTAATTTTCTTTTCATTCATATTTTTATGAATAGAAAGAGTAATGCATTTGTCTTTTTTGAAATGTAAACTTGTTATTTAAAGTCAGAATAAAAGAGGAACAGTTAAAAATGCAATTTCCATGTCAAGCTTGTTTTTGTTTTATTTTACGAAAATAAGTAACTGTTTCAAATTAAATAAATTTTCAACAATAACACAGTTAAAACACATGTAATATTTAAAACAACTTTTGCAGTTATATAAATGTATCATTAAAATGTAAATATTTGTATTGATTCATAATTCTTTTGTTTTGAACATTCAGCGACGTGTTTTATTATTTAAATCGGTGTTATCATACTAACTACTTGTATAATAAATCCTAATATTGTTTTATGTAATATGTATAATTTTTAATGATTTTAAGTAAAATCATTAATTTATTTTGGAAAATCGATTAAAATTTGATTTGAAATATCGTAAGGTTTCAAAAACCGGTAATTTATATTTTATTAGACTATTTATATGTATGCGTTTTTATATCAGCTTATGTTCATGATATGAGCTCCTACTGTTACTAGCGCCATATATCGTTGCTATTTGATACTAAAATCAGGAATGGCAATGAAAATACTTCTGCATCTTACATAATCCTCCTGCAAGAATTTTTTAATGACTGTCCTAATTTGCAAGTTATTGAATTTTAAAATCAGGTAGTCTTTTGTAGAACACCCGGTATATATTCTGAAGTAATTTGTTGCAAAAAGCTTTTGATTGTAAAATTGTTTTCTATTGAAAATTACGACCTATTTATTTATTTTCCTTGCCTTATGTGTGTTATGAATTACAAAATATGACATAAAGTACAAAGCTTATAATAAAGCCGATAATTCGATTTCTTTCTTTTTAATATCATTTCTTTTTAAAAATCTATTTCGTTTTAAAATATTATATTTTATTGTAAATACATCTAACGAAATTTTTCCTTTTATGCGTGCAAATATTGAAACGTTACATTTAGTGATAATTTATCAAATGTGACATTTAACATTTACTATTCTGTTTATACGGCCACAGCATTAAAGCATTTACTCAACTAACTCAAGCTGTTAGAGAATCAAAAGAGTTGATTTAGTATGTTACACATTATGTAACAACATTTCATCATAAATGAGAAAAATGTTACTACGAGATATATTTTATTTTCTGTCGTAATATTTTTCCTGCGTGTACGCATGCTATTAAATTCGGCTAAAAGTTATGAATTGCGAACCGTTTCTATGGTTACTGTCCAAAACAGTATCCGGAAATAGCTGCTACCCGTTTTGCAGTTCAAAGGACCTGACTTGGCTAAGGAGTTAAACCTAATATGTGAAAGAGAAGTAGTTTCTTTCATTTTGCTCGAATAATTTTTGATAAAATTGACGAATAAAAATTATGAGGTTTTCCGGTGAACTATATTATTAAGGGGAAAACCCAATTCTTTTTAAAGTAATCAATTCCGTAGTGATGGTGCGAAAATGTACATTTTTTTCCCTTAAAAAATGTTTGCAGCAACGACAATAGTTTTCTTGAAAATTAGAAAGTACCTTTTAAATCCTTAATTCTCGCTCCCGTCATACTCACGGGCTGAGTCATTTTTTGGATTTATTCACATTTGCTTGATTCCCACCAGTTTCATAAACTAGTGTAATTAGCTTTATTATGGTATCATTTTACCTGTCATTAAACATGGTGTATATTTCTTTTTCAAAAAATGGTGTCTATAAGCAAATTGAATTTTTAAACCGCAATTTAATGCGACCGTTAAGGGGTTAACTAATTACATATTTTCTGTTGCCATTCGTAATTTTTTACATATATATATACATTTAAAAGTGATATTATAATTTTTGAAATTATAATTTTTGATTCTTTTCAGCAAAAGCGCAACTTGAGTATACATGCTAAGTGCTATGAAATTTACTCGAATTTTTTTTTTACTTTAGAAGAAACTCACATATTCAAACCCTTGTTTTTCTCTTATGTCAGTATCTGAATTCCACATATGTTTTTGATAATACCTACTAATGGTGAGGTGCTGTCTTTTAATTCTCAATTTTAAAAAGCTAATTGTTTTCTTAATTATATCAATATTATGACATATTTACCTTTAAATATTAGTATGAAGCAAACATTTTACTAACATTTATTTAATCAGGGATTTGATTACACTATTTCAGAATAAACACATGGAAAAGATATTCATTAGGCTGCATTAAGAAAATTATTAATTAGAAACAACAGAAATTAAGTTGGAGGTAACAGTAATCGAAATCAGGCAAAATAGTAACAAAAAGTATCAGTCATCTGACCAGAAAAACTATCTGGAATACAGTTAAAAAATATTTTTTAATAAATTTAATTTTTTTAATAAAACTTTAAAAAAGTACTCAGAGAAAATGTCATTTTTAGAGTAGCACATCTCTTAACAAATGTCTGATAAGCGAAACAGCACCGAAAACTGGCGATATGAAACAATTAAAATAATAAATCTTTGTAAAAAATCACCATAAAATAAAAACAATACATAGGACGCGTTTCGAGCTAAAAATATTAACAGCTCGTCGTGAGCTACAGTTAAGATACGTGTTTACTGTAGCTGATGACGCGCTGTCTACTTTCATGGTTCAAACGTTCTAACTTAGTGAGTGTTTTATACATAAGTGTACAGTCGTGGAAAAAAAAAAAGTAAACACCCCCTACTAACTCCTCAACAAATTATCGTAGAAAAAAGTTACTGGTACCGAACGATTGGAAATAAAGTCTACTTTTAAATGATGTATATAAATTCGCTTAGGGGGCCATCTACATATTAAAACAAACCATAACTTTGTTTTTTTCAATATCAGTACATAATTTTGACAGCATAAATGAAGTCTACACCTTTCAATCAGCCTATAAACAAATTTTTATGCAATTCTTGCCATAAGTTTCCGAGAAATTAATTATTTTAAAACGAGCGTATTTTAAGGGCTGTATCCAAATTGAAGTTCCGAACTCGATTGTTAACCGAGAGAGCCGCCTTCTTGATCAAGGCACGTTTAAGCGTCAATGAAACCTGTTTGATTACAGGATAGCAGAATAAATTTCAAAAATTTACTCACTTCTATCATAGACGGCCCCTTACACCATCATTTTGCCGTTTTTTAAGCATAATTTGAAAACTACTTGGAAGAAAAATGTGAAATTTTGGATTTCCATAAAGCAGGACTTAATTAATCTAAATCCATCAAAAAAATTGTATGTTGCAATTCATAATTTTTTCGAATATTAATTTCATAATTTATAATTCATATGATAAAATTATAAAAATTTCAACTTCAACGTATTTATGTTTAGGTATATTAGTATTATTGCTACACAAAAAATTAGCTCATTAGGAGCATAATTTCAGGAGATATAAATAAAAATATGAAAATGTAATTTAACATGAGAAGTACTAAATTTTGAATGTCTATAATTCAAAAACTTATCATTCGAATGACTTGAAATTTGATTTCTAGGCATATTTTGAACCGAAGATTTGAAATATCTCGTTAAATTTAGGTACTGCCATTGAAAAAAATGAAGTTTGGATTCGTTTTAATATGTGTATGGCCCCCTAAACAAATTTTATACACATCATTTAAAAGTAGACTTTATTTCCAATCTTCCGGTACCAGTAACTTTCGTAAACGATAATTTGTTTTGGAGTTAGTAGGGGGTGTTTACTTTTTTTTCCACGACTGTACATTTGGAACACCCTGAATATCACTCACATATTTTCATTTGGAATCATATCATTCGCAAGCTCTTAAAAAACGTATTTTGTATTTGTAAAAATGTATCACATTTCCCTTTATATGTTCAGAGATTTAATATCAGTGTACATCATTATACTGCACATATACAGGGTGATCTGTTTTAAAGTGACAGTGTTTGGAGCGCCCTGTAGCGCGATCTAATAGCCGAAATGGCACCAATCTTAGTATTTAGGCTAATCATGACATGGAAAAAGAATTCCGTCACAAAAAAATAGTTCGAAAAATCGCCGCTAGAGCATTGTGTGGCGCTTTGCAATGTATAAAATGTGAGAAAAGAAAAATACTAACACATACAATCGTAGAGTTAAATTATTAATGTTTATTTACTACATTAGCTTCCCCGGTGAGGAATTAGACCACCTTCAATGTGAGCATCGTTCTGAGAAATAACATCGTGCATTCTGTGCACAACGTTCTCCACAGCCGTACGTAACATATCACGAGGAATATTCCGCACTGTGTTTGTTATGTTGTCCTTTAGAATAGACAAATTTGATACTCCACCAACATAAACTTGAGATTTCAAATAACCCCAGAGCCAAAATTCGCATGGCGAGAGGTCAGGGGAACGTGGCGGCCATGCAACTGGAAAACTCCGACTTATGACTCTATCATCAGTAAGTTTTGGCGCAACAGCTGCTTTACCTTATTACTAATGTGTGGCGGAGCACCATCCTGCATAAAGATTGTCTGTTGGAGATGGTTTCTTTGCTGAAGTTGTGGAATAACAAACGTTTGCAGCCTTTCGCGGTAACTTTCTGCATTTATGGTGCACGTTTCGGTTCCTGTCGGAGTGATGGTCTCAAAAAAGAATGGCCCAATTATGAATTCGGCTGTGAAACCACACCAGACAGTGACTTTTGGGGAATTTAATGGGATTTCATGCACGGTGTGGGGTTGCTCAGAAGCCCAAATTCGGCTATTTAGTGTGTTTACGGACCCATTGAGATAAAAATGGCACTCATCTCCCCACAGAATGTGCCATGGGAAAGCATCATCAATTTCTATCCTGGTATGTAACGATAGAGAGAATGTCACTCGCTTATCATAATCATTTTGTTTCAGTTCGTGCAAGCGGCTGATTTTGTAGTGGCAAAATCCAATAACGCGCCGCAAAACTCTCCATACCGTGGAATAATTCATGTCCAATTGCCGAGCTACACCCCGGGCGCTGCTAGTACCAGCAATGTTTCCCTGCGATCCTTCGACAATTGCAGTTTCTGCATCAGTTATTACATCTTCTGATACTTGTTTACGTCCTCTCCCAGAGCGAATGGTCAGTGACCCCGTTTTCTCGAATTTCTTAATCATTTTCTTAAGACCATTCAGCGCTAAAGGCCCCTTTGGTAATTTTTTTTTGGTTCGAAATTCCCGAAGAGCTGCGGATGCATTACATTGATTCATATAATACAGATTCACCAGTAACGCACGTTGCGGTAACGTGAGAGGCATGTCCACTGGAGCTCGTTTACTTCAGCTGAGATTAGTTGTCGGAGCTGTCTACTACTTGCTTTTCTAGCCCCTATTACTGACGCTGTCATCGCACAGCATTTGCATTTTTCTTTGATACCCGTGTTTTATGCTAATTCTCGTTATTGTAAGCTACAGCATCGCCACAAAATGCCCTAGCGGCGATTTTTGGAACTAATTTTTTTTTCACTGAATCCTTTTTATCATGTCTTGATTAGTCTAAATACCAAGTTTGGTGCAATTTCGGCTATTAGATCGCGCTACAGGGTCCTCCAAACACTGTCACTTTAAAAAAGATCACCTTATACATATTTCTATTTCCTCCTGTCTCACATGGGATACATAAACTAATTGTGCTCTCAGTTAAAATTATATTTGTAACATTAAATAAAATAACATAATGAATGTGGAACATGGAATTGCAAAAGGTTGTCATTTAACTAGTTTTTTTCTTCGCTTGAGCTGTCATTATTTTGCTTTTGAACTGATTGTAAAAAAAAATCATGTCTAGACTATTCCTGCTTTTATCATTTGTATTGCATAATATTAATGTGCGAAATTTAATAAGTATTGACGCAATTTACAAAACTGCATATCAAATTCTGTAGCCTATTTCTTTGTTTATTTCAAGTTTATTATTTTGAATTGTGTGAAACAATGTTTATAACAAAAAATAATTCTAAATTGGTGAAATTGTTGAAACCAAAATAACACGTTAACTGCCATAGGACGTCGTCGGTATGTATTTCTGAAAGAATTTTCCATACGACAGAGGGCGCATAATAATCAGTTTTGCCACAATTTCTACCATGAATTTTTAATAGCAATTTTTTTTTATTTTATGGTAGATCTTTCATTATTTATTGGAGGGAAGTTTTCTGCTCGAAATTTCTGGTACAAATGTTTTTTGGATAAAATGCCCGCTAAACCAGATTATAAAATAACCTCCAAGTTTACAATGAATGCATTGGTGACAGTTAACGTTATTCCACGATACAAAATGAAATTAAAAAAAAAATCAGTTTGCGTTATTATTAACTACAAAAGGGAAAAGAAAAGAAACAATTTAACAAAATAAAGAGATTAAAGCAAAAAATACGTATAACGTACAAGTTAAATCACAGTTTTTTTAGAATTATACACTAATTGCATTAAATTAAACTGCAGACTCTTGCCTTTAGTAAAAAGTGCATTTTTAATAAAATAGTCTTCTTTTAAAGATTTTCAGCTGAAATCCAAGAAACAATAATGGGAATTATAAGGCCTAATTTAATATTTAAGGATTTATTTTTATATTTTAATGTAGTCCCAAGCAATTTAACCTTTTAAACCCCTTAACGGTCGCATTAAATTGCGGTTTAAAAAGTCAATTTGCTTATAGACACCACTTTTTTGAAAAAGAAATATTCACCATGTTTAATAACAGGTAAAATGATACCATAATAAAGATAATTACACTAGTTTATGAAACTGGTGGGAATCAAGCAAATGTGAATAAATCCAAAAAAAGACTCAACCCGTGAATATGACGGGAGCGAGAATTAAGGGGTTAATGTGTTTCTTTGAGAAAAAAATTATGGCAACTACCTAAATTTTGGAGAGTTAAAAAATGTGTGATTAAAAAAACCGTCGGTAATAAAAACATTTTTTTAATGAAAATGGTGCACTGCACTCTACAATTTTTAAAAAGCTTTGACAAACTTTTTCAACATTTTTACGTATTGTTTAGGTTACATTTTACACAGTTGTACAGAAATAGCATAAAATTAAACTGCTTACTTTAATACAACAGCATCTGATCATGTAATTAAAATTCTAGTACTATTATACTAATTTTAATTGCTAAAAGGTGTAAATTAAAACTTTAAAAACATTAAAAATTGGTTTATTCGACTGTTTACATGTCTTTTTCAAAACATATAAATTAAAATATTTTTATATATAGCACTCGTATATTATTACAAGATGATAATTTGCTATATATCTAGTACTAATGTAACGATTTTTAATAATGAATGATTCGCGAATTTACATTTTAGATGCACGTCGAAAATTGCTGTGTCGCAAGGAAATTTTTATCAAGTCGTTGTAATAATTGGTAATTTGTGATAATGATATTATGATAAATAATAATTATGATAAGTGATAAATAATAATTGTGGTAGTGGTAATTTATAATAAATGGATAGAGTAAACATTGTTGTAAATACAAATAATGGCATTGTAGATTAAACATTGATTTTTGCATCCAATCCCCCCCCCCCCCCGCATAACGTCATTTTTTTTCAAAGTAATTTTTATTGTTTTATATATAATTTAGTATCTATATTTATTGAATCTCCTATTCATTTTGCCTTCAAGATTGTTTAAAAGTACTGAATAAGAAACTTGTGTTTACTCAACCAGTTTGTTATGTACTTCAATTGTATGAACTAGGTGGTCCAGCCTGGGCTTGTCGAATCATTGCTGAAAATATTTTTTCTTTCTTTTTTTTATTTTAATAGATTTTTTACGTTTAATATATTTTTTTTTTTAGATTGGCCACCTTTAACACCAAAAAGCATTTTTATAGGGAAAATATCAAGAATGTATTCAATTAAAATTTTGAAATACAGTCGAACTTCCTTTTAACTAAGTACCTATTTTACGAAGTTTTCTACTTAATGAAATTTTCTTCTGAACCTTTACTTTGAACACCACATGTAAATTAATCTCCATATTACGAAAAATATATTCTGTATAACGAATTTTATTCCACTTTCGTGCGTGCACAACATTCAAACGGAGAGGTTGTTTTTGCGATCGATGTATGAATTTATTTCAGAGAATTGTATAAAAACGAAACTATTTATTTATTTAATCATTTCCCATTCAAAAGTGCTAAAAACCTTCCATACAATAAGAAGAGAATTCCAATTATACAAAAATGTAACAGATAAATTGTTTAGATGCTTACAAAAGTGCGAAAATTTTTATGAGCAGTGTATTTTTTATAAGAAACCTGCACAAAGTAATATTGCAGACTTTTTTTAAAGTTAATGATTTAGAATACTGAGAAAAAAGAAAAATTGTACGCTACTCTTCAGTTTTCATTTATCTCTTTTTATTTTGTGTTTGTTGTAGACATTATTGTAATTAAAATTTTCTCATATGTCTACACTGCATAAAAAAAAGTTACTGCCGAAATTAAAATACATTTTTCCAATATTTCGATTTTATGTGTATTTTTCATTTTATGCATGCGTATTTTATTATACAAATTCCATGAATTTGAAATTGATTTCTATTTAAAGAATTTTTTTCATAACGAAGTGTTTATGTGTAGAAATGAGACTTCGTTAAATGACAGTTTCATTGTATATAAAAAGCCATACTTTCGAATCATCTTGTTCAGCCAAGTGCTAACAGAGGAAAAAATCTCCAAAGCTACTATCTGCAGTCTTTTTGATTTTGATAATTTTAGTGGTTTAAGCACGTATTTTACATCTGTTATGCCGATTATATGACTGTTAAATTTCAGTTTTATATATATCATTTTATTACTGGATTTATTTATAAATAAAGTTTTAATTTTATTACTTAATATTAGCCGTAAACAAATGCTGCATATTTATATTGTTTTAAGTGAAAATGGGGTAAACTTTCATTATGGATTTGTGCGCGAGAAAAAATATTAGAAAAGATTATGCTTGAAAATTATTTTTAGAAGCATAAAAAATCACTAAATTAAAATTTCAAACAAGTTGTATTTGAAATTTTACATTTTTTCGTATTCGACGATGTATTTGAAATTATACAATGTTTAGAAGTAAAAAAAATTACAGTAAATTCAAATTTTATTGATCAGGTGTTTTCACCGTTATTACGACGTCAGCGTTAGTCACGGAAATGTTTTTTGCTTTATAATATATATTCAACTTGTTTTAGATGTGACGCGCTTATAAAATCATCGTAGTTTTTACATGTATAAGAAGTACGCACGAAATACGTAAAAGAATAAACTAAAACCAATGTAAAAATGCCAATTGTAATTAGCAATTTATAATTGAAATGTATTAAAATCCGCTAAACAAACGTATGTTTCTGACCATGCATAATACGTTTAAACAATCTTTAACAAAGAATGAATTAGCCAGGCACTAAATATAAATAAAATACTATATTAAAACAATGGAAACATCTTACAAAAAAAAATTACTTTACCAGGGAGTTAAAAATCATTACTTGTCTACCCAACCTTTTCAAAGTATATAATGGAAACACTCGAAAAGCATATTTGACTGGACTTCCGAGCAGTCATTTGATGCAAATGATTGGGATTTCGGCAAATGCTAAACATACTCTGTCTAAAAATGTTGCAGAAACATTTTTAAACTATTATATAAATATAACATTTGAGCATAAAATGTAACATAAATACTCGTATTAACAAAAATTAGAAAATAAAAAGTACTCTTCATGATTTCTCTTAAATAAACTTGAGTGTCCTTCATAAACCATAAATTTTATTCATATTATCTTCAAAAGCGTTTCAAATGGCACATACATACCAGTAGTAGATACGTCAAATTAAAAATTTAAGAGCTCTCTATAACTGCTCCTACAGGAGAAAACTGTAGATTGCTTTGAGATGTAAGTATTTCATTTCCCAGAATTCCTTTCAAATTGAAGTGGTGAGTGTTCGTTATAAATAACGCTTAATAAATCGTCTGACACATTTTTCGTTCAATCTCAGTCCGAAAATGAGGACAAATGTAAGTGAGACTGCATTTTCATTTTTTCGAAAGTTCCTAAATAATGCTTTATTTAAATTGCATAAGGGTACTTAATATAAGTTTACTGAACTCTTAAATCTTTTTTAAATGGACTTTTGCGATTATGCAATGATGTAATAAATTTAATGTTATTATAACGGTGATAATAGTGCTATAATATGGTAATGTAATGTTATTACAAATTTGAAACCATTGAAATTTATATTAAATGTTACACTGCAAAAATTGGCAGGTGTTTCTTAATCTACAAAAATGTGCTATATAATGAAGAACAAAAATATACAATAACCTCTTCCAAGTCACCACAGATTCCGAAAAGGGTTCCTTTACCTTTAAAAAACACAGAAAACTATTTCTCTTCGAAATTTAAAGAAGACTTTATAAAAATAAATTTTTATTAGCTGGCCGTCATTTTCGGAAACGTTTCTGAGTACCTTTTACAATGGAATAATCGGTTTTCTCAAATCGAAATATCACTTTTTTGGATGCTATCAATTCTCAGGTAAATATTTTAATATTCAGAAAACATATTTAACAAACAAACATACAATATTAACAGCATTACTATTAGAATTAATATTAGTTTGTTACAATTTCATGCACTAATTTAGTTATGCAGCTGACAATGTGCACTTGAGAATTGATAGAATCCGAAAAACCTATTTTCCGGGTACAGAGAACCGATTAATACATTGTAAAAGCTACTAGGAAACGTTACCAAAATGTACGGGCAGCTCTTCAAAATTTATTTTTGCAAATTCCTCTTTAAATTTCAAAAATAAACTGGTTCTGAGATTTCTAAAGATAAAAGAACACTTTTCGAAAGTCTTAGGTGAATCGAAACAGGTTATAATATATTTGCGTTAGTGATTATTGTTCATTTTTGTGATTAAGAAACATTGTGTTTTGGTACGGAAAATATTTACGATCGTCCAATACGAAATTCACAAATCCTATTCATTTAAAATATGTAATTGAGTAATTGTAAACTGAATTCCTTATCGTCAAGAAAACACTTTAGTTGTACTTACTAGAAAACAATCATCAAAATAATCACCAAACTTATAAACAATCTTGCTGAATATTGAAGGACCATAAATTAAAAAAAATTAAATAAATATCCGTATAACTAAACATCCGACAACAACATGTATTTTATCAATTGACAAAGTACACTATCCTAAGTAATGCATTATTTAAATTGCATAAGGTTACTTAATATAAGTTTACTAAACGATTAAAAATTTTTAAAACGAACTTTTGGGATTATGTAATCATATAATAAATTTAATGCTATTATAATGGATATAATAGTGCTATAATATTGTAATGTGCTGCTATTATAAATTCGAAAACATTGAAATTTATATTAAATGTTACACTGTAAAAATGGAAGATGTTTTGTAATCTACAAAAATATGTAATAATAAAGAAAGAATATATACAATACCTTCTTCCAAGTCACCGAAAATTCCGAAAAGCGTTCCTTTACATTTAAAAACCACATAAATCTACTTATCTTCGAAATTGAAAGAAGAATTTACAAAAATAAATTTTTATAATCTGCCCGTCATTTTCGGAAACGTTTCTGGGTAACTTATACGTTACAATTGTATGCGCAAATTCATTTATGCAACTGAAAATGTTTACTTGAGAATTCATAGAATCCGAAAAATCGATTTTCCGTGTACAGAGAACTGATTAATGTATTATAAAAGTTACTAAGAAACGTTTCCAAAAATTACGGGCAGATAATAAAAATTTATTTTTTGCAAATCCTTCTTTAAATTTCAAAAATAAATTGTTTTCCGAGGTTTCTAAAGATAAAGGAACATCTGCAATCTACATTTGTAATCTACAAAAATGTATTATAATAAAGAAAGAAAATATACAATAACGTCTTCCAAGTCACCGAAGATTCAGAAAAGCGTTCCTTTCCATTTAAAAACCACATAAATCTACTTATCTTCGAAATTTAAAGAAGACTTTATAAAACTAATTTTTTATTAGCTGGCCGTCATTTTCGTCCAGCGTCATTCTCATCCTTTCTGAGTAGCTTCCACAGTGGAATAATCGGTTTTCTCAAATCAGAATATCACTTTTCTGATGCTATCAATTCTCAGGTAAATATTTTGATATTCAGAAAACATGTTTATTAGACAAACATACATTATTAACAGCATTAACATTAATATTAAAATTAACATTATTTTCTTACAATTTCATGCACAAATTCAGTTATGCAGTTGAAAATGTTTACTTGAGAATTGATAGAATCAGAAAAACCTATTTTCCGGGTACAGAGAACTGATTAATGCATTGTAAGAACTACTAAGAAACGTTTCCGAAAAGTACAGGAACCTAATAAAAATTTATATTTGAAATTTGTTCTTTTAATTTCAAAAATTATTTTCTGAGGTTTCTAAAGATACAGGTACAGTTTTCGAAATCTTGGGTAACTCGGAACAGGTTATTATATATTTGAGTTCGTGATTACTGCACATTTTTGTAATTAAGAAACATCTGTCATTTCTCACAGTGTCCAAAAATCCTCATACTTTGTGTTTTGAAACGCAAGTTATTTACGATCGTCAAATACGAAATTCACAAATCCTATTCATTTAAAATATGTAATTAAATAATTGTAAACTGAATTTCTTACCATCAAGAAAACACTTTAGTTGTACTTACTAGAAAACAATCATCAAAATAATCACCAAACTTATAAACAATCTTACTGAATATTGAAGGACTATAAATTAAAAAAATTAAATAAATATCCGTATGACTAAAAATCCGACAACAACATGTATTTTATCAATTGACAAAGTACACTATCCTAAGTAATGCGTTACTTAAATTGCATAAGGGTACTTAATATAAGTTTACTAAACGCTTAAAACTTTTTAAAATGAACTTTTGCGATTATGTAATGATATAATAAATTTAATGCTATTATAACGGAGATAATAGTGCTATAACATGGTAATGTGATGCTATTATAAATTTGAAAACATTGAAATTTATATTAAATGTTACACTGTAAAAAATTTTAATGTTTTAAAATTTAAATGTTTTTTAATCTTCAAAAATGAGTTATAATAAAGAAAGAAAATATACAATAACATCTCACAAGTCACCAAAGATTCAGAAAAGTGTTCCTTTACATTTAAAAACCACATAAATCTATTTATCTTTGAAATTTAAAGAAGATTAAAATAAAAAATAAATTTTTATTAGCTGGCCGTCATTTTCAAAAACGTTTCTCAGTAGCTTTTACAGTGGATATTCTCAAATCGGAATTTCACTTTTCTGATGTTTTTAATTCTCAGGTAAATATTTTGATATTCTGAAAACATGTTTATTAGACAAACATACAATATTAACTGCATTAACATTAATATTAAAATTAACATTATTTTGTTACAATTGCATGCAAAAATTCAGTTATGCAACTGAAAATATTTACTTGAGAATTGATGGGATCCGAAAAACCTATTTTCCAGGTACAGAG
This sequence comes from Maratus speciosus, assembly GCA_963932465.1. Lineage (NCBI taxonomy): Eukaryota > Metazoa > Arthropoda > Arachnida > Araneae > Salticidae > Maratus > Maratus speciosus. Next base: position 439,071,906 of record OZ010788.1, read on the forward strand.
AACTGATTAATGCATTGTAAAAACTAGTAGAAAACGTTTCCAAAAAGTACGGGAATCTAATGAAAATTTATATTTGAAAATTGTTCTTTAAATTTCAAAAATAAATTATTTTCTGAGGTTTCTAAAGATACAGGAACATTTTTCTTAATCTTGGGTAACTCGGAACAGGCTATTACATATTTGCGTTCGTGATTACTGTACGTTTTTGTGATTAAGAAACGTCTGTCATTTTTTACAGTGTCAAAAAAAAAAATCATACCTTGTGTTTTGATACGCAAGTTATTTACCATCGTCAAATACGAAATTCACAAATCCTATTCATTTAAAATATGTAATTAAGTAATTGTAAACTGAATTTCTTATCATCAAGAAAACACTTTAGTTGTACTTACTAGAAAACAATCATCAAAATAATCACCAAACTTATAAACAATCTTACTGAATATTGAAGGACCATAAATTAAAAAAATTAAATAAATATCCGTATGACTAAACATCCGACAACAACATGTATTTTGTCATCCGACAATGTATATGTTTTATCACGTACCTGTGATCATGTGTATTTTGACATCTGACAAAGAATCTGAATATATACCAAACATTGTTCTAATTAGTTTCGATTATTTTAGAAACATTTTAAAATCACATTTTACTGCACATTTGAATACAAATGATTGAGATATCTAGAACTTCCAAGCACATCTATTCCTGAAAATAAAGCAAACAGTATATTTCAAGTTAAACATGGTATTAGCAGATAAAAATATATCATAAATATTCATACTGAATTTTTTTTTAAGTATTCTTCAAATACAACTTCTTTTAAATACAACCTAGTGTACTTCATGTGAATTTTATTCATGTTATTTGTAAAAGCATTTCATGTTTCACATACATGCCGATACAAGGTACTTCAAATTTAAAATTTCAACCAGTCTTTAAGAACACTCTGTCAGCAGCTCTTATATTAGGAAATCATACATTGCTTTGAGATTAAAGTATATCATCACACATAATTCCTTTCAAACTGAAGTGGTTAAGATTCGTTATAAATAAAGCCGTAAAAATCACCTGACACGTTTTCCTTACATAATGAATCGGAGAATTAGGACAGATGTAAGTGAGGCCGTATATTCATTTATTGGAAAGTTCATACCTAATTTAATTGCTTAAATGATACTTGATATAAGTTTGTGAAAATCCTAAAACTTTTCAAAATTCACTTTTGCGTCAAACTGATATAATTGAAATACATTAAAATTTGCTATAAAAAGGCCTGTGTGTCTAATCTTATATAATCCATTTAAATAATTTTCAAACGTGAGTCAATCAGATAAACAATGTGTAAGGACAAAATTGTATTAATAATCAAAACGTATTAGAAAAAAGAAGAAAAAATTTATCATACGACAGAGAGTGAGGGAGGGGGGAAAATCGATGCTGATCTCTATTTATCTTTTAAATTGCAAAATAGAACTGTAATATAATCATAAAACACCAGTCTTTAATTACATTTAATAAAACCTTTAAAACTAAGTATCAAATTCCATAAAAGGTGCTTAAAAACATGAAATATATATTTCTGTCCTTCCTGGACCATTTCAATTTCTTACTGATTCCGACTTGCTTTCCGCTGGCCCACTCTATGGATTCCCCCTCCTCCTCTTCGAATATTCGTATCTTTTCTTAATCATCTCTCTCCAACCTTGCTCCACCAGCGCATGTTCCATGCGGTTGATCGCATTGTTCTCACTCCCAAACTCCACGGCCTCTCTCTTTAGGGCATGATTAAAGTTCTCGTAATTTTCTAACTTTTTGCTACGCTCAAATTCGATTTCTAGCCTCTCCTCCATATTGAGCCTTGCCAAAGCTGTTGTTACTCTTCCTTTCCTTATATCCTTCCTGTGCTCTTTTACTCTTTTTTCTATTCTTCGCTTCGTTACTCCAACATAACATTTTTCGGCCCCACTTTCGTTTTTTAGGTTGATTCAATATACGCCCGAAGTTTTCATATTATCTATTCGCTCTTTTTCGTTTCTTATTCACTGAAAGATATTCCTGTTGGGCTTTATTGGTATATTGATGTTATGTTTCATAGCTTCTTTTTTAAGCACATTAGCTGCTCCTTTATCATAGGGTATAAATCTTGTAAAATGTCTTCTTGAATTTTGCGCGAGGGTTATGATCAATATTTCTTTAATACGCCCTCTGTACAACTTGTCCACTATATAGGTTTTAAAACCAGCCGTTTTTGCTATGGTCTTTATTGTCCTAATCTCTTCTCTTAATAATTCTTTATGGGAGCAAATTTCAATAGCTCGATTGGCATAGGCTCTTAGGGCGGCCCATTTGTAACTTTTGTTGTTTTAAAATTTTCATTAATAATATGGTTAGCATATGCAATATCGTATATGGCAAGCTTTCTTTATATCGTTGTTCTAATTTCTTCATCTGTTCTTATTATTTTTACATCAAGGTAGTTTAGGATTCCCCCTCCTCCATTTCCAATATGAACTTAATGCTGTTGTCCATCTCATTCATCTTCCTTAGAATTTCTTCCGGATTCTGTCCCCCTTTTATAACCGCGAAAACGTCGTCTACTTCTCTTAACCAGGTCTTAATTTTTACATCAAGGTAGTTTAGGATTCCCCCTCCTCCATTTCCAATGTGAACTTAATGCTGTTGTCCATCTCATTCATATTCCTTAGAATTTCTTCCGGATTCTGTACCCCTTTTATAACCGCGAAAACGTCGTCTACTTCTCTTAACCAGGTCTTAATTTTTACATCAAGTTAGTTTAGGATTCCCCCTCCTCTATTTCCAATGTGAACTTAATGCTGTTGTCCATCTCATTCATCTTCCTTAGAATTTCTTCCGGATTCTGTCCCCCTTTTATAACCGCGAAAACGTCGTCTACTTCTCTTAACCAGGTCTTAATTTTTACGCCTTGATTGTCCAGTATTTTTGCCTCTAGATCTCTTAATTTAAATTCGGCTAAAATGCCTGATATAGGCGACCCCATGGGGAGGCCATTGGTCTGCTTGTAAAAGTAGCCATCAAATAAGAAGTAACTATCGTTAATTACTAAGTTACTTGATCTAGCATATACGTCTGCCATTTGGTTTTTCCCAAATTTTTTCTCGAGTTTTTCATTTATTATATTCGCTATCTCCTTTGTATTTACCGAGGGATACAGTTCTTTCACATATAAACTTACAAGCACATCTTTCTTTTAATACTTATTTATTATGACAGATTCTCGGGCAATCATAACTATCTCGATATCGCACAGTGGGGTAAAATCCAAAAAAGCTGGCCAAAAGTCGAAAAATAAAGTTACTATTTAGGAACTTTTGACTATGCAGATGGCTAGAGTAATGTTTGGAGGGTCAGAATCTATATTTATAAAAAGGTTTTCGTTTTGCGTTGGCAATCTGTATCATTTCAAAAGTGACGCTTGGGGGATTATCATATGAGGGGAACAAACAGAGCAAAACAATGGTTCTTCTAAACACGTGCTACATTTTTCCATATTATCCGATTTTAATGCTTTAAAATGGATTCACACGATGATAGTGTGTACTTTTGTTACAAAAATTATATTAAGTACATAAAAATTAATAATTTCATGATTATTTTTGATAAAAAAATTTAAAAAATATATTTTTTTTTTGCTTTCAAACATCAAAAAGTTTATAAGTTCCACGGTGTTCCGCAACGACGTATAATGGAAACAATAGACTGAACTATTGTCTAAGGAATCATGAAAAAACCAGCTGCCATAAACTGCCATTCTGCATTTCGTGCAGGTTTTTGCCACCACAAGTAAAAATATCACTTTTTTAGTCACTTCAAAAGCTATGACATTTATCATTTTTCACAGTAATTTAGCTGGCAAACATTTTTAAAATTTTTAGATTATTCAGTTTTGTGATAGATTATTATGTATTATATTACAAATAAGTATTATAATCATAAGCATAAAAGAATTTGATAAGTAAGATTAGTAACAAAAAAATGAAAATAGTTCTCTATCATCGAGGCAATAGAAATACATTTTCTTCTCTTTATAGATAATAATTTTGTGTATTCTAGCATAATTAGAAGAATTGTCAATTGCAATCTTTTCTATATCATACTGGTGAACGTATTTTATTAATGCAAACGGAAATTATTAAGAATCTGACTCCGAGAACATTAGCAATCTAAATTTGTTTTTCAAGTGGGGATGTGATAGTACATCGGGTCGAAGTACTTTTAAACAATTTAGCGTTCAGGATTGTAGAAATTAGGTTCAAATAGCTTTTTCACTTCTCTAGTGCGTCTAGAACTTAAAGTGTTGCGAAAAATTCAGAAATCGTTATCTGGAAAAATTCGAGATCTCATCTCCTCGATTTTTTAGGCCCATCAGAATCCATTTTTTGCACAAAAATACGGAAGCTACAGTCAGTGAAATAGATTATATTACAGATCAGGAGAGTAAACTTATTTCTTTTAAAACAATGATTGATAGAAAATAAGTAGGCGTTAATTACAAACTAGCTTTAACGATGATTGATTGTAAAATTTCTAATGTCATTACTAGTAATTTGTCAACTCAACGTTGGTACCTATATCAGGCAGCTAATATCCATATCCGTCAAACTATTTTCAAACTAAAAGTGAATGAAAATAATTTACAATTCGGGATGTCCACGTCAAATGCCTGTATAAGATCTTTTGAATATACCTTGCATTTGGCATACAAACGAGATATAAAGGAATGGCAAGTGTGCACTCCTGGCGAGAAGAAAAATTAAATTTGCAAAACAAAATTTACAAAAAAGATTTCGTTTACAATCAGGACTTGTCGTCGATAAATCAAAGCTCGGATTTGAAAGCACGAACGCTTACAATACAGCTCGTCGATTCTTTGAGAACGCAACTATTTCTGCTTCCATAATGAGCGTAGACGAAGATTTGATCAAACGATTCCACGTCATATTACAAGTAATTTCTTAGCATTCATTTGATCAATTTCGTGGATTATTGCTCACAAACAGCTTGTAAATTCGTCGAATTGCATTCCTAGTTCTATATGTCAACTTCAGTGCACAAACTACTTATTCATGGCACAGAAATAATAGCTGCCTCATTATTGCCTGTTGGGCAAATCTCGGGAGACGCTCAAGAATCGTGCAATAAATTGATGAAAAGGTATCGAGACAATTTCTCCCTAAAATGCAGTACGACGTAAACAATGGAAGATTTCTTTACGGCTTTTAATGCTATTAGATCCCTTCATTTCAAGCTTACGTAAATTACCATTGAAGGAACTAATATTCTTGCCCCTAGAGGCACAGAAACTTCTGTAAAATATTTCGACACCTCCCCTTCTGAAGAGTCTACTTAGTACTACAGATTATTCAGATGATGAATTTTAAAATATCCTTTCGTTTTATTTTAATAATATACAGAAATTAAACCTTGTAGTAATTTATTTTTCATTAATGTACTTAATTGCATTTCATAAATAAATATTCATTGTTTAATTTCGATTAAAAACATCTTAGTTCCTTGAAAACACCTTGTAAGGTTTAGCCTCGAAACTTTTTAGTCCCTAATCTCGAAATATTTTATTTAAATATAATTGTTTTTATTTTTAATTCGCCATTTTTTTAAATTTAATTTTTGAATCGTACTTAGCATCCTCAAAAGTACCTGTATACGAAATTTCATAGAAATTGAATAACTTTGAAAGCATTTTAATTTTAAGTCCGCCATTTTGTATTTTGGAATTTTAATTTTAGAATCGAGATCAGAAACCCGGAAAACACCCGTGTACTAAATTTCGTGGCATTTAAATAACCTTTTCACATTTTGGCCAGCTTTTCGGGATTTTGAACTACTGTGTATCTCACGCCATTACAAACCTATCACTTTATTCTTTAAATTTCATAAAAAGTTTTCACGTCAGATTTGGTCACCAAATGCGCAAAACTTTCAAGAAAATCTCTAAGTTTATTTAATAAGCATGGTCTAGTTAAAGTTCAAAAGGCTAATTACTGAATCTGTGAGATATTTAAAAAACATTTCAGCGATACGAATGCTGATCACAGAAATGTATTTATATCTCATACATATATTTCTTTATTTTTTCCTGTTGTTTGCATGTTTTGAAATTATTAATGGCATTTTAATGCAACTGCCGCTGTTAGCTTGTTTATATTATTTTTCCTTTTGAATTTATAACAAGTTATATCAGACATTTTATTATACACAAATTTAGTTATGCTCTTTTGAATTTTTTGAATTAATTTTAATAATTAGATTTAAGAAAACCTTGTGCATTAAAAAAGAAAGTCCACGTGATTAGTTAACTTTTTTCCGCACATTCTCATACATTCTTTTATATTAACAATAATCATATATAAAAAATATAAAGCTCCAACTTTTAAGCTTTATTTAGGATTTTATATTTATTGTGCTATTGAAAGCAGAAAATGTATAGGAAATCGATATTTTTCGTGCTAAGTTTATAAGAATACCTACATTTTCTACATTCTTTTCCTTTTCTATGTGTTACTGTCAACTTTAAGACATCTAAAATAAGCAAAATACAGTATAAAAAGACATTTTTTATTCTTTAAAAGTCAATACTACCAGATCTGAAAGTTACACTGCAAACTTTCTCTAATGAGACATTCCAATACTAGATCGTGATTTGTAAGCTAAAATTTCAAAATATTTGTGCTTTTCTTGCTTTAGCTTTTCTTAAGAAGAATAAAAAAATCATTTTAAAATATTAGTTTAAAATCAAGTCAGACATTCTCTCAATTTTTTATCTGTTAAGTATCCATCAGTTTTATTTGCTTGGAGTAAATATTTATGTTTCAAAATATTCTCTCTTTATATTTGAGTATCGTAATCTTATTTATGTCAGAAAATGGAATTTTAGTTAAATATACGACTGCCTTAGATGTTTGCAAATTCGAATAAAAAGTATTCGATATTTTATTTTCAACATCTGTATAAATAAGATAGATTACTAGACCTTAAAGATAAATTGGGGTTAATGATTTATCATGTGCGACAAAAGTTCGTTACAATTTTAAAAAATTATCAAAAGAATTATTGTAAAATAATGCGGTTTGATGGAATGGGATCATAAAAACATCGGAATTCTTTTAATAACAAATACATTGCAGAACCATAAGTTAGCCGTAATAAAAGGCATATATATGCAAATGAAGATTTAATGAACTACATTTTAAAGATAAAAAAGGAATATGACCTCATCTGACAAGTTGAGTTGAAATGGTCCCTGTTCCGCTCTTAAGACCTTTTACAGTGGTTCCGTTGCTGATTCAAACTGTATGTAAAAAAGTTTAATGAACTAGGTTGATCTGGTATAATCAAAGAGTGCTGTCTGCAACAAAAGGAAAATTCACAGTGGTTCCGTTGCTGATTCAAACTGTATGTAAAAAAGTTTAATGAACTAGGTTGATCTCATATAATCAAAAAATGCTGTCTGCAACGAATACAGAATTCACAGTGCTTCCGTTGCTGATTCAAACTGTATATAAAAAAGTTTAAGGAACAAGGTTGATCTGATATAATCAAAGAATGCTGTCTGCAACGAATGGAGAATTCACAGTGCTTCCGTTGCTGTTTCAAACTGTATGTAAAAAAGTTTAATGTACAAGGTTGATCTGATATAATCAAAGAATGCTGTCTGCAACGAATGGAGAATTCAGATGCATACAGATTTTATAGACGCTTGATTTTAATAAATCTACTTCATGCATTGCATGTCAGTGCACTCTAGTGGTGAAGTTTGGAACTACAATTTTATTTTGTTGATTTTTAAAACAAATACCACCTCTCATTTATCCCATTCTTTCAAACCACGTATTTTACAATTATTTTTTAAGGATTTTTTAAATTTCTTACGAACTTTTCATGCACCCAGTATCAAGTTAGGCTGTTAAAATTCCAGTTCAAAAGGTGCTCCCCAGACTAAAACTTTTACTCGCCATTATTTTACTTTCATACAGACAGCAACGTCAGTCGCCACACTTGCCCAGAAAATGAAAGATTTATGACAAACTGAATTTAAATTGACTGTTGTTAGAAGGAGCTGTCTGTCAAATCAGGAATATTTTACAACCATGAGAAATATGAACAATTTTTAAAATGTTAACAGATGTAGTATGAAGAACTTTCTGGTGACTGAAATCGTAAAAGAATACAGAAATTGAAAAATGGAAACATATTTACTGTAAAATAAAAAATAATATTAACTCAAAATAAGGTTGCCATAAGTTTTCAATGGTTACAGAAATCGTCACATACCACTAAAAAGTCGTGAAAGAAAAAGTTCCTAAAGTTCCTGCACTTTCAGAACTTCATGTTTGTGTAGCGTTGCCTTTCTGCACTGAAATACCACTTGCCAATCGCATCTGTATAGTCAAAATCTGTCAGGGTGGATCAATTAATAGAAATTCTGAGTAAATCATCCAGTTTCTCAGTCTGCAGAGAGTTCCTGTATGCAGTCTTGAGTCTGTTGTGAGAGCTGAAGCCTCTCGCACGAAACTATGCTCACTTGTAGAACAGCACAAATTGTTAGAATCTGGAGCAAATTGGGAAATCTTAATGAGTACTTTTCACTGTAAAAACTTCTCCAGAATATATTTCAGTGTTATTGAAGGGAACATAAACTTGAATTCTGCCCACTCCGCCAATACAGTATCCATTTTTTTCATTAACCCTTTTTCTACTGACGGTACTTATAAGTACCACTCACCTTAAACTTTCATCCCATAGTGAATATTGCTAATATTCTAATGGTACTTTGCAAAAGCACTCTTTTAACTCCACTTTATCCGGATACATGGTAGCAGTTGTTCTTGGTTTGATATTTTAGCGAGGAAGGAGGCTATCTTTGAGACAGATGATGAATTTTGTGCCGACATTTTGTACAGATTGTTACGTTCGTCTTTTTATTGCTGCAAACACAGTAAAGGATATAAGATAAGTGTTGGATTTTTTTTATGTGTTCATTATGATCTTAGAATACAGTTTGAGTAGCTATTTTATGTGATCGGTGTATGCATTTGATTTAACAGTTGAATTACTGAGTGGTACTTATAAGTACCGTCAGTACACTGGGTGTTGGAGAAAAACTTCTGGTTTTCTTTTCTTCTGTGTAGTTATCCATCGTTTTCATTTGCTTTAAAATGTAATTACTAATATGTAGTGTATTAATGATTTGCCTGGTATTTCTTTTCTGCTTCATTGTTATTTTTTTATAGGAAATTGAAAAAGTTGTCGCACCGGCTTGTTTCTGCTATGCTAGAAATGGCATATGTAAATTCATATATTGCATATGTGGAGATGCAAGAGAACACGTTATCCCTGGAATATAGACGTCGCATAACTAAATGACTGCTAACAAGATCGAAACAAAAAAAAATAGTTTTTTTTTAACCCTTTCAAGGGCAAAGCATTTTCAATTCTAAAGTGTTGAAATAAATGATTGGCACCGGATTTTGCCAAGAGATTTATTTGTAACTAAGAAAAAGCCTATAATTCACATACTTATTAAATGGAAAATATTCTCTGGCGCCATTTGAAATACCTTGTGGGTTTTCTGTTACGGTATTTTTGTCATAGAGTACTGACGGTACTTTAAAGTACCACTTTAATTAATTGTCTCTAAATAATTAAATTTCTCACGGGTGAGTATTTTTTTATGTTTATCCTTTAAGTTTTATTGTAGTAACTGAAAAAAAAAATATTACATGAAGAAAATTGCAGTAGATCATAATGTAGTAGATAAAGGGTTAAAGAAGCTTGGGTTCAAATACAAAAAGAGCTTTTTTATTTCTTCTAACCCAAATTCAATTTTTTTTCTTTGGGAAGCAAATCCAAGGTATCTAAATCATGCAGAGATGTTAACAAATCTGTTGACATAGATTGCAGCATTTCTGTGGTGTATATCTTTCATGTATATCATGTGATGTATATAATCTCCCAAGTCTGAAACTATCGGTCTCCATTTTTAATATTTTCCAGCTGTACAACCTTGATTATCCCTTAGATGGATAGTTGGTTCAAGAACTCCTGTTAATTTTATGCAACACTAGATTAGATCTGTCATAACTGAGATGCAATGTCCAATTTTATTTCCAAATGAAATGACAAGTTCCTTGTTTTTTGATGCTACACTTAAAGGGTTCAATTTCCTCTAGAAATCCAAGAGGAAGTACAGAACTTTAAGAAATGTATAATCCTTCAAACATTTCAGCAAACCCTAAGCTTTAGCACTATCATTGTCTTTTCCGTGGGCCCCCTGTTCAAGATGACTTACAAAAGAGCTTTCACATCACTTTCTTTGATGGATAATCATCTAATAGTGTAAATATCACTCAGTTTAAGAAGTTTTCCCCCCTAGAATTTCTTCTGTTTCTTTTAACATATGAGGTCTTTTAGCCGAGACATGGTAAAATTTAAAAATACTTCTAAAGACTGAATGAAATGTTTTAAACTTCACCACATGCATCCAGAACAGCCAACTGCAAATGGTGTACAATGCAGTGAATGTTTATTAATTTCACACAAATACAGGTGGCCATAATTAAACTGACGGTACTCAGAGTGTTCCGTAGCGCGATCTAATTGAGAGAATGACGCCAAATTTTGTAAGAAGGTTAAACAAGACGGGGGACGAAGGATTCCGCGAAAAAAAAGTTGTTCCAAAAGCCACCGCTAGGGGAATATGTGGCGCTGTCTAACGGATAAGAAAGTATTACTGCCGTATTGAACTTGAATTAAATCGTTAAATGTGCTAAATCAGAAGTAATTTTATTTCAGTACTGATTCTGCATTTTTTAAACTCTCTTTTTTTACACAGCGCCATATATTCCCCTAGCGGTGACTTTTGGAACTATTTTTTTCGAGGCATCCTTCGTCCTCTGTCTTGTTTAATCTTCTTATAAAATTTGGCGTCATTCTCTCAATGAGATGGCGCTACAGAACACTCTGAGTACCGCCAGTTTAATTATGGTCACGTTGTAGATTTCCTTTTCATAGCCAGTCCTTATTTGTATCCAACCATATTTGGAGCTCCATCAGTATCCAAGCCGACAATATAACACCTGTTTCTATATTTATTCGGGCCTAATATTCTTATCTATAAAATCTGTTATGGCTGTGAAAATAACAGGATGAAGTAGAATTTGGCAGCTTTATTGCTCTTAAAATGTCCTCTTTGATATGATTATCTTTTGCATCCACTTATCGAACATACACATTTGCATGTTCAACGTCTGATCTATCTGTGGTACCATCAATCAAAATTCTGATATATGTACCCTTATTTTAATTTTTCGACTAAATCTAATTTCATAGTTTCAGCAATAAAATGGATAAAATACCTGCATTGATTTTCATTGCCATACTTTATCCCCATTTCTCAGATATGCACGAAAGGTCTACAAGATCCGCATGTCGCTGTATTGAGGCACGACATTCTGAGCGTACATAGTTTGATTTAAAACATAACATTTTAAAAGACAAAACTTACTCGCCAACATTAGATATTTGCTCGCCATTGGAGAGCTGGTGAGCGGAAAGTTCGCGCCTTGTGTTAAGGTGAAATATGCGTTGTATATTAACTGCGAGGCATTTTTTCCATAAAACAATAAAGTGAGCAAAGGAAACAAACAAATATTGGACGGCTAAGCATGCACTTTTATTTCAACTGTTAAGGTAATCCATCTTACATATACGGATTTGGAAAAAATCCAAATTGGATAAAACACAATTTGGCAAGCTCATGTGCCAATACTCTATATTTTTTTTCCTCGCGTGCGTAAACTTAAAAAACACTCCGTTTATAGTGGCTGCTGAATTAATGAATTACACTATAATTCAAATACGGTTAGTCGTTTATTATTCAGTAAGTTGGCCAAATCCACTGTTGCTTTTTTATTTGGAAAAAGGAGGGCTTTTCATGTGTCAAGGGCTGCGTTTTACTGATTAGAATGATCGTCTAAATTAGGAATTGCGCTTGCATTCTAATTTCATTAATTTTCCGATTTATATATAGTAAGTTGTCGAAACTACTAATATTTATGTTTTTGTCTTTTTATGCAGAAAATATATGGTAGCCGTAATCGTTAAATTAATTAGTAATATCCATAATCAAAATTCAATTTTGTCTGACTGATGCTCGAAGAGTTAACAAGATCCACAGGATTTTTTTATATAGTTGTCACTAAAAAATATGATTCAGATATACTTAATTTTTTAGTATTTCTTTATATTCAATTGTATTCCGGAAATAAATAATATCATAATCTGCTTAATTCATATTTCCCGTCAATATTTGTTTCGCATGAAGCAGTTGCTTCGTCTTTGCCACTCTTTTCACTTGAGCACTTATAAAAGGGTGAATATACAAAAGATGGTGTAAAAAGGTATTTATTGTATAATAAAAGGGAGATATTTTTATACTGAAAATACAGGGTGTCCATAAAAGAATTTTCCAGTTTCAATGATATATTATAACAGGTTAATTTAGACTATTTACAACGAATCATACATCAAATTGAAGGTAAACTAACCTAGTTTTTCTTACAACTGTTCAATGTGTGCATCTTTAGTTATACTGCACACATCCAACCTAAAGTCCAATTCTTCCCACACTTCGCTAACAAGTCCGGAGTAATAGAAGCAATAGCCTCTACATTTCTGTGTCTCAACTCTAGAAAATCATTAGGTAATGACGGAAAGTAGACACAATCTTTTATAAAGTCCTAAAGGAAAAAAATCGGATGGCTTTAACTGCTCAGCCCAGCAATAACGCTTTACGCTGAGGAGTCGGAATTTTGCGTATGTGGCACTACAAACTAGTAAATAACAAAGCAGTACTTGCGCATGCGCTTTTATAAAACTGTTTGCATTACTCTATATTTGTAACCTTATGACTCTACAAGGCTTACAGTTGATACTAAATATATATATATATAACTAGAACATTCTTTTAAGGTCACCCTGTGTAATAAAAGGGAGATATTTTTATACTGAAATACAAAAAAACAATTGGAGTAATACATATAACATATCTACATGTGTGAGAAAACATTCCTTGTAAGAAACACAACATATTATATTTGGTCTGAATATTGAGCCAATAAAGCAGTCATCCCCAATAAAGCAATCAAATACTCCTAATGAAATACAAAGGATGATTTTAATTTCGGAATGTTTGCAGGGGAATGTCCTACGAGACAAATATTAGCTTTATACTGGAAGTAAGTGAAATTAAAGAGTATATTGCAGAAATATTAGTTTTATTGCACGAATACTAGCAATGCAATGGTGTAATAGTTATTTCTAATATTGGTGAAATATTGAAAAAAAATAAATTCCCTAATTCCATGGCAATTTCGTCAATATTCAACACGATATACCTATTCAAAATGTAACCAATATCAGCCAATATACACTATATTGTACTGATATTGATTTCCTGCTTAGGATCACTTAAAATGTCATTGGTTATAAAGTAGGATGATTTATATATTTTTTTATGTATTTTCATCGAATGATAAGGTCCTAACTCAAAGATAATTTTAACGGTAAAAATGACAATGTTTTTTAATCTATGAAACTATAATATATCCATTAACAAAAATATAGAATTAACTCTTCCGAGCTACCCGCCATTCCGAAAAGTGTTCTTTATCTTTAGAAACATATGAAGCTAATATATTTTAAAGCTTTCAGGTAGCATTTATGAAAACAATATTTCTTATTCTGCCACTGATTTTTTAAAACTTTCACAGTAGCTTTTATTGTGTATTATTCAGCTTTGTCAAACCGAAATATCGGTTTTTCGTATAGTATCAATTCTGAAGTAAACATTTTCATATTCAACAAATATGTCTTAGAGAAACACTATACATTAACAGCCTTAACATTAACATTAATATTATTTTGTTACTATTCACGTATAAATTCAATTCCGCAGATGAAAATGTTTAATTGAGAATTGATAACATTTATAAACTGGATTTGAGGAAACTAATTAACACACTACGTAAAATACGCAAACATGTTTTCAAAGATCAGTAGCAGTAAAGGAAACGTAGTTTTTATAAATGCTTCTTTAAATCTCAAAAATATATTGGATTGTGAGGTTCCTGCCAATAAAAAATGCTTTTTGGAATCATTGTTAACTTGTTAATAGTTATTCTATATTTTCATTCATAGTAATATTTTCGTATATTAAGAAACATTTGTCTTTTTGCACAGTGTACATTGGGAAGATAATGAATTTTTAACAAAAAATCTTAATTTTCTGTACAATTTTCTTGTACAATTTTCTGTACAAATAGTACTACGTTCAAAATATTTTTCAGTTATATATGTTTACGGAAATGTCTTGTGGTAAGATTCTCAAGTCTAGAATTTAAGACTACGAAAACAGATGTTTTAAATACAAAAACATTATACTACGGACATATGATGTGTTTTGCGCTACACGTAAAACAAACAAAAAAAAAAACTTTAACAGTATCACGCAATAAAAAAAAATAAGCTATAAGAATATTCTTTACATTATACATGCAAAATTCTCTATTTTGTGTATCATTCTTTCGGTTTCGAAGTACCTTCTTTAAAAACATTTCAAGACTACATTATTTTATGGTTTTCCACTATTTGTACCGATGTTTACTGTTATTTATTTATTGAAAAACGCAGGCATTCTGCGTTAAATTTCTCTTCCGAAAACTTTTTATTCATTCACTTAATTTGCATAAAAAATAATTTTCATATTTATTTGATTTATTAATCGCAAAACGAATATTTTTTAAAGAAAACAGGCATTCAAATTCAAATAATAGTTGCTTTCCTTATTGCACTAATTGCCCCAATATATTGCACAAAAAATAAGGGTATCTTACTGAGAAAGCTTTGGCGAAAAAAAAAAAAAAAAAAAAAAAAGACTTTGTGCCAATCTGTTATGTCTATTCACTTTAAATCCCATTATTTGCAATACTGCTTATTTTTATGAGCATTAGATAATAATATATAGTTCTTGGGTGAATACCTTTTCGTAGTGTTCCTGTGAAAAAACCATATAAGATACGACGGCTGTTTGAAAAGGTAAAATAGCACTTGATACTTTCACACCATATTCAAAAATCGTGAAAATGAGATACTTTTCGCAAAACTAGAGTCTGTAAAGTCCAAAATAAAGACAAAAATACCATTTTTAGATCCAACATAAGTTGAAATGGTACCAACCAGGTTTGCCAGTTTGGCCTCTATTTTTAATTAGAAATTTCGAGTTCATACCAGAAATAGAGAATAGTATTTTATGCTTTATTTAATGAGTGACATTTTGCTATCATATAAAGTAAAAATTCTCCTCTCGAAATTTACTGTATAAATTTGAAATTCCGGATTAAACTTGGAGGCCAAACTAGCAACACAGTTACTAACACCCGAACACGATCTTTCCAAAAAAAAGAGAGAATGGCATACTTTCGAAAGTTAGGCATGGACGTAGATAAAATGTCCTTACAATTTGGATCAATGCCTTTGTTGGAATTTTAAAAAAAAAGCATTTGTTAATAAACACGAATTTAAAATTCAAATAGGTGTGCATAAAAGTTATTTTCTTTATTAGGGATCCGTACTTAAAAAGTGAAAATGAAACCATTATAAGATCACTTGTGTGCCTGAGTCAATGAACCAATCCTGTGTTTTTGAAGCGCCTACAAAAGACATAATGCTTTTGCTTACCTTCCATCGACTGTGATCTGTCGAGTAGTCTTTATGCGTAGATTTTTTTGTATTGTGGTGGAATTTGTATGCAAACTCCAGAGTATTCGATTATTTCCATGCCAAGTGAACTGGGAGAAGAGTGGGGGAAAATCGAAAAGGGAGCCAAAGCCACACCTTTTTATATAAATTAAATCTATAAAAATTTAAAGAGATCAATTCTCGCGCCAAATTCTTAGGCAGGAACGATGTCATAAAAAGAAAGGGAAAAATAAAGAATAAAGATTATATGAGAAGGAAAAAATTAAACAAAATTAGAATTTAGAAGAACCTCAATAATGTGTTTAACACTTTCGGTCCTGACTTTTTTCTTAAAGTCCAAAAAAATTGAAACTTTTGACAACTTTTTTTTTTTTTTACGATTTCAAAGCTGGATGGCGCTACTTGTCCACTAAAAAGTCAAAATATAGAATGCACATATGTGATTATGAGGTTTTTACGTATCTGCAATGCGTTATTTATAGTTTAAAGCATTTTAAATTGAGGAACACATTTGTGACCGCCTGGGTCGAAAGGTTAAGGTGGTCTCTGCCTCCTTCCTTTAGAAGGGGGGTACGCAAACCGTCATCTTGGCTAAAGAGGACAAGCGGTTGTTTTTTTTTTTCAACTGCGTTGTCAATATTATAAGGTTTCTTTGAACGCAACATTTCGTTGAGTATAAGAGCACGATCTTTGTGTGTTCGTCTCTCAAAGCAGTTTTCTCGAAAACTATGGAACGTGGAAAGTTCAAGCTTGGTGGAGTTCTGAGGGCTATTGTACCACATAATTATAGATTATTAATCATTCACAAATATTTTTAGGAAAAATCTAGGGATGGGGAGCTAATTAAGTTACTTGAAAAACCTTTTTTTTACATCGTGTGTGGTATTATGCGAAACATCTCGTGACACCGAACTCAAAAATATATTTGTTTTAATTTTCCATATTCTCTTTTTTAGAAATATCTTCGGAAATGTAGAGCAAAGATATGCCTCCTTCCTATTTCCGAATCTACTGAAAATAATTTATGAATAAATTAGGTGTAGTAGGATTGTATTTAAAACATTGCAAGAAAATTATATCGATTATCCTGGTTTCGACAGTTTGAGTTTTGACAGTTTTTGTTACGCACAAACTTTGATCAGTGGGGGACTTGACCGGCACCCAAAGTACCTATCGATACGGAATCATCCAAGGACTGTTGACATTGACTGTAAAAAAAAAATCTGTCGGTTATTACAGAAGATATTAATTAAAAACCTGGATAGTAAAACGGCATCGCACCTCCTTTGGAAGCGCGTTTGGCACAATGCCAAGTTTAAATTTTGTACAAGATATTTGCTTTGGATAAGGCGAATCATTCTTATAAACACGGAGTTCAACATATATGAGAGATTCAGTATACCGTATAAACGTCTTGTAATATGAAGTCAGTTATCGCTCAAATCATTCGGACTAAATATGACAAGCATGCGGAACAAAGGCTGAATTCTTTGGATGGTTTGAGGTTTTCAAGGGGAGTCAGAAGTGTTTGAGACAATATGTGACAGATATATATCTGTTTCATGGCTACATTTTTAGCTTCACACCAAATCAGCACATTTCTTCTCTATATTTCTTTGAACTCTGTTTTGATAAATAGTCAACGTGCGGAACCCTTTTTAGGTGAGTAAAACTCGCACTTGACAATTATTTTATTTCTTCTTTTGTAAATATTTCTTATCTCAAAAGCAACTTAATTTTTTTATATGAAAATTATAGTTTTTAATGATTCTACTTTAGTCTGACGTCAAAAAAATTTTAGAGCGAAAAGTTTTCTATTAAATGCAGCTGCAAGAAACTTTTCTTATATGTATTTTTCGAGTCAGACAAATTTTTTCAGTGCAATTTCTCGCTAGTATCTGAAACAGTATTACACTACCTGCTTCTTTTTTTTCTATTGTACTTTAAATAAAGTTGCTTACAAAACCCCAAGAAATTTTTTAAAGGACGCTCCTTTAGATCACATTTATTTGTGTAAAATATCTATTACACCTATTAAAACCCGTTTTAAACTTTAAGTTAAAAAAGCAATTGCATCTTTCTTTATTGTGCGCTTTAAACTTTCACGTAACTCAATAAATGTTCTGCTCTTTCAAAGAAGAAAAAAAAGTTTAAAAGTTTTCCATACTTCAGTTTCCTGAAGGGGAAATTTTCCCGAGAATAAAAATAAATTAAGGATATGAGTTTGTCTTTTTTATCTCATCTTTTTTAATCGATATCTATTGTAATTTTGTTTGAAGATCTGTATATTATCTTTTCAAAATAGAAAAATATATTCCAACACGATAAAATTCATCACTTAGAAAGAATTGTTTCGAAAAATAAAATAACGAAAGTTGAATTTTTTTCTTCTTTTTACAATTTTTTTGTTAAGTTATTGCAGATATTGTAATTAATAATACATTTATAATTAAACATTTTCTAATAAAATAATTTTTTAACTTATCAATAATTTAAAAATAAACAAATCCTGTTTTAAAATTTATCTCGTTCATTTGTCCAAAAGTAACTGAAATTTTTACATGAAAGTGACAATTTGTAAAGTTTTTACATCAGACGAAATATTAACGTTAAATAATTTTCTCAGCGAATATATTACTTATGCAACTGCAAGGAACTTTTGTTTTTCAGGTATTCTTCTATTCACACTAATTTAATCGGAGAAGGTATTTTATTTTCTATGAGTATTATACTACCATATTCAGTTTCTTTTTTAAAGTTAGATATATTTGATAAATATATCGTTTTAAAACAGTGGTAGAAAGGTGAGAAAATTTTAGGAATGCTGCGAGCCCTGTACATACATACATATTAATATATCCACACATACATATTGATATATATGTTACATTATTAGATCTAATTCCGCGATTTCCTTATCTTATCCTAAATTACTACTTTATATTCACTAAATCCTTATTCTTAAATAATCTCTATCGTTAATTCTGTTAAATTCCCTTTAATTTAATGTCTCACTTGTCTAAATTACTAAATTACTTAAATATTACGCTTTTAGTATTCTTAAATGAAATGTTTCATTCCCGCTCTTTTTTCTTTTAGAATGTTCTTTTAGTTTCCATTTTATTTTCTCGCGCATATTCCTGAGTTATCCTTTTTACCTTCAAATTCATCCACTCGCTCTGTCAGCACTCTTTCCAGGGCGTGGTATTCTTAATTATTAATTGGTTGAGAGCGTGACCTACGTCATATTTGTATGCCTACACTTGAAGCATAAAAAGCCGATGCTCGCTGTGTTTCAGCAGATTTTAGTCGTATTTCTATTTTTCATACCACCCCCTGGTCACCATCCACGTATTCGATTATCTACAACATTGTTCATCCCTAAATTACTACTATGAAGCGATGGCTAATATTCTTGGTGGAAACTGTGCCGCCGAAAGATGTTTAAATAAAATGATGAGCTGACTTTACGTTTTGTCTCAATTATTTCTGGGGAAACTTTCACGGAAAAATTATTCCATGGCCTTCACTCGTCGTCTAATACAACTTCCAATGCATCATATAACGTCAATGTCGTAGTCTTTAACACGACATGATTCCAGTCTTCGTTATACTAGTACAACAGGGTCGAATTTACCAGTTATGACAACTTATACTACACTATTACTACTGTGTATGATCCACTACTGATATCGTGACAGCCAGTTACTTCATTTGAACTAGAAAAATCTTCAAATGTTGCAATAATGCAACATATATGTACATACATAGTGATACGTACATACAGACATATTAATACTTACATACATACTATAATGAATAAAGACCTGATATTATATTTTTCTTGATTTCTTTGGTTATGAGCCGTTGGCATGCAACGGATATGCAAATTTCCAAATTCGCTTTCTACATAGTTTTTTAATTGTATTTTATTTTTTAAATGTAAAATTCAAATCAGGTTACATTTATTTGGAAGTTGCAAAGAATGTAAGATTTAATTTAGCTACCTATCGGATATTTTAGATAATAATTTAAACAATTGCAGTATTATCTCTATAAGAAAATTTTTAAATTTTGGTCCGACATTTCAGAAAGTTAGGGTTAACAAATATTTTTTTTATTTTCAATACTCTGCAATATTTTGCCACTACCGATGCACAGTGTAAGATTTTGCGAATCTAGCGCGTCAAAATTCAATTTATGAAAATTATCGATATTAAAGTAATAAAATTGATCTTACTAGAAATAAAATGGTTCTGTATTATGAAAAAATATATCTTTACGCATTACATTGTACAATTTATGTCATTGTTATTCCGTCATCATAATCATAAAAAAAGATATATTGTCATTTTGATGCGTTGACATTTGTGTAGTGTTAGGGTGTTAAGTGCAGATTTCTAAAAATATAGTATATATTTATATTCAACAAGGATTTCAACAAGTATAAAATTGCTCAAAAAGAGCGTATCAACACCTATTATGCTACCGGCCACAGCAGCATCCTTTAAAAATCTTCTTTTTCTATTTCCTACATTAATATGATCTTGTCCGTGTTTTGGAGTTTTTTTAATAATTCTCTTTTAGGTCTAAATCTTTCAATTATATACTTTTCTTTCTGCGATACTTCATTTTTCTTCAGGTTTTCGGAACTGCTATTTCTTTACATTAAATCTATAACCAATATGTAAGAGGCATTCCATAAATCTTAATTGTGCATGTAGTGCCGATAATCCCCAAGAAAACTTGTGAGTATTTTTCGTATATTATCGAACCATTTTTAAGTTATTCATCACCTTGGATTTTCCGTTACAGACATTGCATTTTTAAGTTGCTTTATTTAAAGATAGAATGATGTACATTGTGTTAACTACAACTGCTTCTTCAAATTTGTGCTCTAAGTCGTACGTCTGAACATTGAATTCTACCATAGTCAGTGTAAGAGCTGTAAAGATTTAATTTCTGGCAATTTCAAATTCTTTTGTTATTGACTGATCAGTTTCTATGATGAACTTAAACTTTATGGATCTAGAGTAAGAAGTAGATGATGGGTGTGGATTTAGCCATTATAAAATTTTGATATTCTGCATTTCAGCCCTTTTTTATATGACGAGTATCCGACTTTTTTGAACGATTTTTTAAAATGTCTTTGCTCTTTTAGGGCTTTCTGCTATATTTTTTAACACATCGGCAGCATCCTTCCGTCCAGATTGTCTCAGTATTAAATACGTGGCACGTGTTAATTCATTTCTGTTCCGGGGATAACGAATGAACATTTTGTCTTTTCTGCCCACTTAAATAAAAAAAATTCTTTGGTCGTCCAACATTTTTATGGTAGTCATTATTACTTCTGCCCTGTAAATATATTTATTGTTAATATTCGAATCTGGCCATTTCTTATTTTACTTCAAAAAACGTTCTTTAAGCTATGTCAGTCTCTCCATTTTTGATTACTGCCAATTATAAATGAATGGATCAGCCGCTTAATCTGGTCTAACATAACAGATGAGCAATGTTAAAGATTGAATTTGTGTAATACATAGTCTATCAGGATATTTTTAGAACTAACAGGGTAATTCATGTCCAGTAACATAATTTTGCAAAATATCATATAATTCTCTTTTTAAAATTTACACTTCCGTACTTGAAAAAACAATTATTTATATTCAAGAGCTGCAAATAGTTGCAGCTGAAATTGATTTATTTTATACCTATATGCACGCATAATTACAAAAAAAGTTATATTACAATGCACCGGCGTGCGCGAAATTTTTGGTAGCTTTATAAAATTTATCATATGCTATTAAATTTTCAAATGATTTTCATATTGATTTAAAAAATTATTTTTTAAATATAACACGCCTAAATAATTATCATAACTGTGAAATACAAAGTATCTACATTGTTGTAAAGATTACATACTAGCATAAGAAAGAAAATATTTACAAAATACGTACGTTTCTAGCCAAAAATATCAATGGTTATTACAACTACAGCAATCGCCATTCTAAAAACGTTAAAAGAAAATTTGGTTTTTGAGCCGATTTTTGATGGTGTTGTTGTTTTAGTTAGGCTGCTATCACTTTACATTTTTTTGTCTAATGTATTAGGTGTTATTTGAAATGGCTAAAAGTGAAATTACTGCAAGTCTATTTTTGGATTTTTTCCAGCCAGGTTTGCAAAATCTTACACTGTGCGATGTCGAGCTCCGTTTTCGTGTCGGTACGACAAATATTTGGGATGTTATTGTGTTAACAAAAGTGTAATTTTTCACGTGGTAATTTTTTTTTATAAAAATACAAGAACACTTAATTTTTAAATAAGCTATACTTCAGTATATCTTTAATTTTTCAATATATCTATTAAATATAACTTTAAACATTATCCTTGAAAAGTTTGAAAAAGCCAAAAAAAAAAAAAAAAAAAAAAAGCAAATGCAAAGGATTTTCCTTTTTTTTTTTGTTCCGTTAAACTTTCACGTAACTCAATAAATGTTCAGATCGTCCAAAAAAGAATAAAAGTTACTTCAGTTTACTGAAGTGTAAATTTCTGAGAATAAAGAAAAAGTTAGGAATGTTTGGATGTACTTATTTATCTCATCTTTATTAATTGACGTTTATTGTAATTTTGCTTGAAAATAGTTATGTTCTCCTTTTCTTGTAGAAAAATACGTTTCTGGACGATAAGAATTCTTACAAAAAATGCTTTTGTTAAATAAAATATCTAAAGTTAAAATTTCATTTTTTACAAAATATTTTTAAAGTTATGTCGGGAATTACATCAATGTCAGAAATTTTAGCAACGGAAATATTTCTATTTAATTCAGCTGCAAGAAACTTTTGTATTACATATATTTGTTGAATCGAACTAATATCATAACTAAAGGTATTGTACCGTCAGTTTCTGAAATAGCATTAAACTTACCTGCTTTTTTATGTACTTTGCATTTGAAATAAAATCGTTAATTTGTTTTCTAAATATACAAAAAAACTTTAAATATATATTTTTTTCTAAATAAGCTATTTTACAATATATCTTTAATTTTCTAAAATATCTATCCAATCTAAAATGTACTTTAAGGGTTATCCTTAAGTTTAAAAAGCAAATTCAAAGAATTTTCCTTTTTTTGTACCTTAAACTTTCACGTAACTCAATAAATGTTCAGGCTTTCCAATAAAAGAATAAAAGTTACTTCAGTTTACTGGAGTATAAATTTCTGAGAACTAAAAAAAAGGTAATGAATATTTGGATTTTCTTATTTATCTCATCTTTATTAATCGACATTTACTTTAATTTTGCTTGAAAATAGGCATATTTTCCTTTTCTTGTAAAGAAATATGTTTTTGCACGATAAAAATTCTTACAAAAAATGCTTTTGACATATAAAATATCAAAAGTTAAAATTTCTTTTTTTATAAGTAAATCATTTTTAACATTATATCAGGTATTACATCAATATCAGACGTTTTATCAATGGAAATATTTCTGTTTAATGTAGCTGGAAGAATTTTTTTTTTTACAGATATATTTCGAATCAAACTAATTTAATAAGTAGAAGTATTCAGCCGTCAACTTCTAAAGCAGATTTAAACTACCCTGTTCTATTTTTTAAAGTTCATTGTATTCTAAATAAAGTTTTTCTAGACATTTTAGAGTTCTTTGGAAAAAAAAGTTTACATTTTCTTCTTCTTCAGTTTATTGAAGTAGAATCTGTAGAATAAACAAAAACAAAAAAGCTAAAATATATTCGATTTTTCTTATTTATCTCTTCCATATGTATCGTCAATTATTGTTACATTGCTTGAAAATTTGTATTGCATTGTTGTATTTTAAAAGTAAAGAAATGTATTTCCGCTTTCTGCGCGATTTGATTTCTTAAAAAGAATAGTTTTAACAAATAAAATATCTAAAGTTAAAATTTCTTTCATTTTTTAATTACTTTTAAGTTATGTCAAGTAGTACAATTAACAATACATATTTAGAAACACAATGTTTAAGTAGTATGTTTTTTAAATATAAATTCGAATTTAAATTATATATTAGATATTAAACAATTTTTTAAACAAATCTGCATCAAAATTTCACAAGTATAAATTTCAAAATTATAGTTTATTTTTGCCTTTCTTAAATATTTCTTAATTTGAAAGCCCTTGAAATGTTATATAAAAGTGACAGTTTGTAACGATTTTACTTTAGCCTAAACTTTAACATAAAAAAGATTTTTATGGAGGAAAATATTCCTACTTTATACAGCTGCAAGAAAAGTTTGTTTTACTGCTATATTTCCAGTTAGACTAATTTGACCAATTAAAGTATTCTCCTGCCAATGTTTGAAGTACAATTACACTTTAAGTTTTAGATAGATTTTGTAAGAAATACTACCTATTACATTTTCTTTACGGCGATCACGACCCCTAGAACCCAAAATTAAAAAAAAATAAATAAAAAAGGGGGGAGGTGAAAAAGAAAGAAATATAAATCTTCTCAATATTTCAATATTATCTACGATTTTTATATCGATAAGTTTTTGATAGGACAAACTCTTACAGAAAAAAAAATGAGGGGGAGGGGGGAGGTGAAGAAAAAATTATTATATTAACATGACTCTGATAAAAACAGCTCTTACAGAAAAATGAAATTGAAAACTCGTCAAAATCGGCCAGATAAAATTGTTAAACTGTGTTTATCTCTAATCTTGATTTAGATTTTGTTGGTGAGATAATTACTTAACTTCGAAATATACTTGTGCCTGTAGGCAGAGACTGCAAGGATTTTTTAGTTTATTGCATATACAGGGCTGGGCAAAAAAAAAAAATCGGATATTTTTTGTACTATTCATGGTAATTGCAGAAATTGGGTTTTCAAATGCTTTAAGCAATTTCTAAATTTTTTATTTAGACATCTTTCACCTTAATAAATCATTTTCTAACAGCAGTCTGAATCTTTTGGAAAGTATTTCACTATCTATGCTGGGCGCATGGTTTTTCGTTCTTGTTAAATGTAAATTCCAATTTAAATTCAAGTTATTAAACACTTTTTTAAACAAATCTGCATTATAATTTCTCTTGTCTAGTTTATTTTTGCTTTCGTAAATATTTCTTACTTTGAAAGCCCTTGAAATTTTATATGAAAGTGCCAATTCGTAACGATTTTACTTTAGCTTAAACTTTAAAATAAAAGAAATTTTCATCATTGAAAATATTCTCACTTTATACAGCCTCAAACAAAGTTTATTTTACTGGTATTTTTTCAGTCAGGCTAACTTGATCAGTCTCCCTGTCAGTGTTTGAAACATAATTACACTCACCTGTTTGATTCTTTAGTTTATTGTACTTTAAATAAAATTTATCTAAAATGTTTTTTTTTTAAATACAAGAAATTTTTTAAATTAAATTGTTAAAAAATCAATTCTTCAGACTACATTTCTTTGCGTAAAATATACTATTAACCCTATAAAAAACGACTTTATGCTTAAGTTAAAAGAAGAAAATGTAAACGGTTTATTTTTTCTTTACTTTAAAGTTTCACATAATTCAATAAAAGTTGAGATCCTACGAAAAACAGTTTAAAAAGTTTCTTACTTCAATTTACTGTAATAGAAATTCTTGAGAATAAAAAATAAATTAAAGGATATTGGTTTGGTTTTTCTTTTATTATTTAACACACTTTTATTCATCAATAATTTTGTTATTTTGCTTGAAAATCTGCATGTTGTCTTTTCAAATAAAGAAATGTGTTTCTGCGCGATGAAAGTTTTCACAAAAACGTGGTTTTGAGAAATAAAATATCTAAAATAATTTTTGTTTTACAAAGTATCTTTTTTAAGTTATCTTTTATAGTTCTTTTTTGAGATTTACTTTGTAATACATGTGTAAAAACACATTTTTAATAGGTAAAATCAACTTTAAATTAAACAAATCTGCATTAAAATTTTGCTTGTTTATATTGTTTATTATTATTTTATTTATTTACTTATTTATATATTTATTTGTTAATATTTTTTGCTTACATTTCTTTGTATGAAATATCTACTGAAACCAATTCAGCCTAATCTTTATCTTAAAAATAGCAGTGGAAATATCTCTTATTTGAACAGCATCTTTTTTTTTTTTTTTTTTTTTTTTTTTTTTTTGGTTTGATATGTATTTTCCGAGTCAGACTAATTTAATAAATGAAGGTTTTCTGCAACCTGTGTCTGTAAAAGTATTATGCTTTTCTGTATTTCTTTTAAAATAATGTTACACGAAGTTGTTTTATATAAAATACAAAAAATAAATAAATAATTAATTAAAATAAAGAAGCAATTCCTTAGAACACATTTATTCGTGAAAATATCCCTTAAACCTATTAAAACTCACTCTAAACGTAATCTTTAATTTATAAAATGCAAATGCGAAGTTTTTTTTTCTTTTTTTAAAACTGTCATGTAGCTCAAGAAATGGTAAGACAG
This sequence comes from Maratus speciosus, assembly GCA_963932465.1. NCBI lineage: Eukaryota > Metazoa > Arthropoda > Arachnida > Araneae > Salticidae > Maratus > Maratus speciosus. The sequence continues at coordinate 439,098,178 of OZ010788.1, forward strand.
CAAAAAGAAAAAAAAATTAAAGGTTTTCACACACCCAGTTTATTTAAGTGAAAATTCCCATGAATTTAAAAAAAAATTCTTTTTCATCTTTATCTCATATTTATTAGTCTACATTTATTGTATTTTTTTCTTGAAAATTGTTTATGTTGTCCATTCAAAGTAGAGAAATATTTTTTTTTTTTTTTTTATACAATGAGCTTTCTTATGAAAAATGGTTTTGGCAAATAAGATATCTAAAGTATTTTTTTGTTGTTGTTGTTAAGTTATATCGGATATTTCTACTATTAATACATTTTTAAGGACATATTTTCTTAAGTAATGCATTTTTTTAGAAGTAACCTTGAATTTAAAATTAAACAAATCTGCATTAAAGATTATCTCGTTTATTTTTGAAAATATTTCTTATCTTAAGGGGGTCCGGAAATAAAAAATAATTAAAATTAATAAATTATTAATTTTAAAATAATTTTTATTTATTGAGTTAAAATTTTGAATTTTTTGTGATGCTTAACCATATTATTTGTAAACAAAATCGCATGATAAAACTTCTCATACATATTTTTTTTTTTTATTTAAAATTCATTAAAAAAGTGGGGTAATTTAAAATCGTTATAACTCGAAATATTATTTGTAGAATTTAAATTTTTTCATTTAAATAAACAAAATTACATAAGTTTTAATTTAGATTCAGCATTTTTAATAATATTAATTTTAATAAAAATTAAAAATATTTAAATTAAAAAAAAAGGGTGTAACTTAAAAAAAAAGTTATATTTTCAAAAATAAATATTTTTTCTAATTTGCTGAATCAAAATTAAACTAAAACAATTGAAAAAGTCATGTTCCAAGTTTGAACCATTTACCTTTAACGGTTCTTGACTTATAACGATTTTAACAAGCATTTTAACAAGAAATCGTTTTCATCACAACCATTGCTTGAAAGGTAGATTTTGAAAACACATCAAAAGGAAAAATTTAATACGTATTGTTCTAATTAAGATAGAAACATGATTTAAACGTCATTTTAAGCAGAAAAACACAGAGAAACTTTTAATGCAATAAAAGTTTTTTAGAAAATTTGCAGATTTTTGTGTCCCGGACCCCCTTAAAAGACAATGACATTTTTTCACGAAAGTAACAGTTAGTAACGGTTCCTTCTCCGACTAAGCATTAAGGTGTTACATGTGTTTGAAAATTTCAAAAAATCTATATTATTTTTTTATTTTCTTATCCAATAGCACAATATGTGTAGAATATTTTTCCAAAGTATCAATTCAGTCTAGGAGAGAGAGCCTTTGGAAATTCCCCTCATTAGGCTAGAACGGCCGGAAGCGATCGATGCAGGTATATAGTTTTTTTCAAAAACGATATTTTTGAAATTGGTGGACACGACTTCACAAAAACTAATGTACCGCGCTTATTGACATTTTGCGCACATCTTCAAAATAGGATTGACTTGTGATTCAAAGAAGGTTTCTCTGTTTTTCGATTACAACTAATTTTACAAGGCTATTATACATAGCGTAAAAAATAGTGTACCAAAAATATTAGAATTTTGCATACAACTGCGCCAAAAATTCAAATTTCAATTTTTATTTAAATCCTTCGTTCAATCGTGAGCTATACTTATCTACTAACAGAAAAAATCTGGTTTTATAATTTCAAATAAAGCTATCATGAATTATCCGCACCAACACGAGGACACTTCTCTTTTTGAGGGGTCTCCGGAAACCACGACCCACTGGTTGAATTTTCCAAAATTTTATAAAATATTGTTTAAAAGTTGCTCTTTTATATGCTTAAAATTTTGAATGAAAAATAATTTATTTATTTTATATATATATATATATATATATATATCCAAAAACCAAACCAAAAATTCGAAACTACGGAACTGATCCAACAATAAATAAACTAAACCAAATGACAACAACAAAATAACTAAAAACAACTAACTTCAAAAACTACATACTTTAAAAAAACGGCAAACTTTAAAAACATTCAAACTAAAACCAGAAGAAATTGAATCCATGGAGACAGGGGCATGCACTTGCTACATGCAACTGCGGGGTTAAAACCAGTTTTTATGTGCACAACGCTCCCCAAACAACCTGTCAAGACCAAAAAGAAAAAACTAACAAATCGAATGAGCTGCCTAGACCCATCGAAAACCAACAACTGAACATGAAACCCCAAACAATCGTGCCCGCAAACCCTGAACAGTCAAAGTCACAGTTACTCCTCTCTTCGCATCCACATTACCTCTAAATCTCTGCGATAAGTCTTACACTTTACGAAATTTCGCAGCAGACTCTTCAAAAATCTCTCAGGATAGCCATGGTGCAATGCTAGAATATACCATTTTTAAAGTTCTTCAATTTTTTCCCCAGTGTTTGATGTCAATCTATCTATACGGTTTAACCCGTTAATAAAAATATTTCTATATATTGAGATATGCACATTTGATCCAAAATTTAAGATTTTTATAGTTTCAAAGTTAAAGCTTTTTCGATTATCATATATATCTGTTTTTATCTCACCATTTTTTATCTCGATATTAATGTCTAAATAATTGACCATGTTTTTACTTTTTGACTCCAATTTCAAATTTAAACCTTTAGGATAGCAATCAAATTTTTCTTTTTTCTCATCGTTGCATCTGACTATTAAAACGTCATCAATGTAACGAAAGCACCTCATATCCTCATTTATATCAATTTGTTCCTCGTACATATATAAGTAGATATCGGCTAAAATCGAACTACAACTATATATATATATATAGAGAGAGAGAGAGAGAGAGACTATATATATATATATATATAGAGAGAGAGAGAGAGAGAAAGAGAGAGAGAGGATTTTTTTTTTTTTACCTTCGAAATGCATATAACCCCTTAAACGTCAAATAAGTTTTTACAAAGAAAATAATTCCTCTTTTATGCAGCTGCAAGAAACTTTTATCTTGCATGCATTTTTAGGTTCAGACTAATTTTATCAGAGAATGTGTTCTTTCAACAGTGACTGAAAAATAATTAAACTTCCCTGTTCGTATTTTTTAAGTTTGTTGTATTTTAGATAAAGTTATTCTAACAACAGGCGAAAATTTTAAATAAAGTTGTTAAATAAAACGATCCTTTATAATACATTTCTTTATGTAAAGTATCTGTTAAATATATTAAAATCCACTTTAAACGTTATCTTTAAGTTACAAAAAGCAAATGCAAAGTTTCTTTCTTTCTTTTTTTTTTTTTTTTCTTTTCTTTTTTTTTTTTTTTTACTTTAAACTTTTACGGAACTCAGTAAATTTTTAGATCACTCAAAAAAAGTTTTTAAAGATTTTTTTCATTATTCGATTTACTGAAGTTGAAAATGTCGAGAATAAAAAACTAAAGAATATTTGTTTTTTCTTACTTATATTATGTTTATTAATCCTCATTTATTGTAATTTTGCTTGAAAATCGACATGCGCTCTTTTCAATGTAGATAATTCTATTTAGCACGAAGATTTCAATTTTAAAAAATGCAATGAAAAATAAATTATCCAAAGTTAAGAAGTTATTTTGTACCAATTAATTTTAAAGTTATATCAGATATTGTAAATTTAAAATGTATACAGAATATTTACATTAATTAATTGATGTTTCAAACATAGAATATGTTAAAACAGAAAAACATTTAAAGGAAGTCAATAAAATTGTACGCTGTTTTCACAATATTTTTTTACCTTTATAATTTGTCTCTCAATGTGTATTGGGAAATTTTAATTGTACTGAAAATTGTATCCCAGAAATATAGTATGTATTTTTAATGCGTATTATAAGGAAATATTATTTAAAATATCACACTTTGAAAGTTATAAAACATTTATATGTAATAATATTTTCAAGGTATGTACAGTTATTTATTATGAAATATGTTCATTTTAAATAGTCTACATTTATATCTTTAAATATTTTGAATGCGTTTTGTATCTATAACTTTTTTTCTTTACTTGTAAAAGTTTATCTTGGGAAGAGTCCCATAACCTGTGCCGGAAGATTTGGCGAATTTTTTGGCGCGCTTTGTTTGGCGATAAATGTTTCGATCTGGTTTAAGTTTGTATATCATCTTTGTGTTTTTTGGTATCATCTTTGTGGTATTGGCATTTATATAGTAACAAAAAAATTTAATTGATGAGTATGACTCTATTTTTCCTGTTATTAATTTTTTTTTCTTATTTTTAGGTAAGTTGCTGTTAAATTATAATTTAGCCTTATATTTGAAAAATCTGTAAGTAAAGTTTATACATTAAATTTCTTTTTATTTAATAAAAAATATTTTTATGTGATTAAAAACATTAAAAGGAATCAATTCGTGAAATAATATTATAAAATTGGTCCAGATGGAATCAGAGATTACACCTGAGCTTGCACGAAATTTTGTTCTTTATAAATGAGAAGTTAGTACAGTTTTAAATGAAATTAATTTAAAGAAAATTATATAAAAAAGAATCAAAATTTAATGGTATTTTTATACATTATGTCTACTTTAAAAGAATTTTGTGAATATTATCCTATCATCTGCAATATCTGCTACAAAATTAAAACATAATATCTTCTACAATATTGTATAACAAGAGATTGTTAATAATCATAATTTAAAACAAAAATCATAAATTTTTAGACAATTTTACATAAAAACTGTAAAAATGCATATGCAAATTTCTAAGCTTTGAAGATAGTAATTTTCCATACACTGTTTGGATTTTTTTTTCTTTTATGATGAATTTGCTGAAAACATATTTTTAGGCAAATTCTTAGAAATTTCTGTAAGATATAAGTTTCTACTTAAAACATTGAATCTTTAATATTATGTTTTATTTTAAACTAAACTACTGTTAATATACGCTATTTCATTGTAAATAATTTGTTGAATAAGCTAAAAACTTAAAAATTAGTGCATAAAACATTTACTCGGCCCACTACTGGAGCATAGAGGAAGATAAAAATTTTCATTTTTCATTTTTCTGAAGAATATATTTTGAAACTTTGAATGTTTATTCTGATACATGAAGGCAAATAATAGGATACAAATATGTATATATATATATTAATATATATATATAAATGTTAGTGAATTAATAATGAATATATATAATTCACTAACACTTTATTAATAATTAGATAAATGTTTTTAAGTGGCCCACTATTGGTTCGTTCACCTTATTTAAACTATCTTGTTCATAAAATTAACAATATTTATCCGCTTTAAAACATGAGATTTTGATCATATAAAACTCTTGTGCTCATCCGTTATAAAATTTTATCACATAAAAGGCCGAAATAGTGAAATCTTGTAATATGTACAAGTTTTTCAAATAATATGATAAAATAATTCTATAAGAAAATTAAAGTAGACGCTATTTTTATATTTAAACAGTTACTTGTGAACTATGTATTATTGAAATGATGGCAACTAAAGATTTGTGAACTGAATTGAAACACTGAAAGAATCAACCTATCAATCTAAATAATCTAAAATCGTGTTTCGTTTTTGCTGCTATGACGTATGTCTTTATCTTTCTATTTCAGGGGACACACTTGAAACAGCGCAACAAATGTGTTCGATTTTGCCTTCTAAATTAATATATATATATATATATATATTATACATTTTTTTTAAGGCAAAATCGGACACTTTTGTTTAAAAAAAAATTACGTTCCAAGCCGTCCTTTACTATTCACACACCACATTGTTCTAATGATTACAATAAATATACATCAGATTTTTTTATCTGCAATAATCGAAATTCAATCTTTAAATTTGAAAATGCGTGTAGAAAGTAAGTATTGTGAAATATTAGTTGTGGTTTCTTAATAGTTTTTATTAGATAGGAAATTTTCTCCATCCGGAAATGATAGGAACTGTTGGAAGGTTCTTCTCTGACTTTAAATAACACATAAATCCACTGTACCAGAGGAGACAAATGGTGCAATATGTTCTGCTTTTGTTCATTAAATCAAATTTAAAAATTAAATATTTTATTTATTAAAATATTTCCGGTAAATAAATGACAGAAAATTAAAAACAATACAGAGGTTTTCGTAACAGCACTTTTTGGGAGAAGAGCTCTTATAAAATACACTGCATAAACAAATTTTATTTTAATTTTATCATGAAAAGACATGCATAAAGAAGATGACATTCAATAATATAAAAAAGCTTCACTGCAAGAATACATTTATAACATAAGAAGATATTTGTTCATAATAAAAACATTATGTTTTTGTATAAAAACGCTTAATTGTATTTACGGCTGCTTTAATGTAAAGCTAAATATCTACAACAAAAGAATTGCACAACAAACATAAAAAGATATCCATTGTACAACGTTAGGCATTTTTATAGTTTTATAAAAACATTTGTTAAATTTACTCTGTGTACTTACTTATGCTAGCGTTAAATATTAATAAAGATATATTTAACATTTTCATACATTTTAGGGCATAAAAGAGTAACATTATTTAATTTAAGAAAGATTTATTTTTCATTTTTCTATTTTTATTTAGATGCTAATGAAACATTATTTTACTTCATAAAGAAATATATATCAACATTAAAAATCCCTTATAATTCACTTCTATAAAAATTTAATATAGTTATATTTTGGAAGGAAAGAAAATATTCTTGAAGAATTCACCAGAGATTATTTAAGCATATCGTATTAAATAAATAATCAGCCGCATATTGGAATTAATTTTAAAATATATGGTATTGAATATTATTTTTTGGTTTAGTGAGGCAAGGAGTGATATTGCACAGAGTGGGCCCAAAAAAGTGTAACGTGATTTATTTATTTTTTTTTTTTTTTTTTTTGCCTTTTGAAGACATGTAAGCAATTTAAATTAGAAATGTGTTTAAAAGAAGACAGGAATTGTGTTTATGATGATGAAATATCCTGCCATTATTTTTCAAAACATCGAAATTTTAAATTTTGTATCCTGTTCCCGGGTCTTCTAAGTTATATTTTGGAAGGAAAGAAAATATCTTTGAAGAGTTCACCAGAGATTATTTAAGCATATCATATTAAATAAATAACAGCAACATATTGAAATTAATTTAAAAATATATGGTATCAAATATTATTTTTTGGTTCAGTGAGGCAAGGAGTGATACTGCACAGAGTGGGCCCAAAACAGCGTAACGCGATTTATTTATTTTTTTACTTTTTGAAGACATGTAAGCAATTTAAATTAGAAACGTGTTTAAAAGAAGACAGGAATAGTGTTTATGATGATGAAATATTCCTTCCATTATTTTTCAAAACCTTGCATTTTTAAATTTTGTATCCTGCTCCCGGGGCTTATAAGTTATATTTAAAAAAAAATAACTATTATTTTCCATTTTCTATATTTTTCTTTGAGGTTCTGATAGGTAAAACAGTAAAAATTCTATACTTCTACGCCCAAAATTTAAGAGTAATGACACTTATAAAATTTCGGAGGTTTACGGCATTAAAAGCCAGAAAGCTTAATACCAGAAAGCTTTAAAATTCTCTAAAATTCTGACTACCAAGACAACCAGGTGTTTTTTTTTTTTTTTTTTTTTTTTTTTTTTTTTTTTTTTTAAATAAAAATCATATAACGACTATTTTATCAATCTAATCGTAATTTTTACCTTATTTTGAACACTTTTGCTATTTAAATTGACTGCGTATTACCAACAAGTAAAATATTCAAACTCTTTTCTATCTTTTTGGGACACCCTTTAAAGAAATAATTTCTACTTTAATAAAAATGAAGCAAGAAATTCAAAATGTAGCAACATTCAATTCTAAATATTTAATGAAGTTTTAAAATTATTTAATAATAATAACAAAATTTATATATATTGGTGGACGAGAGATTCAGAAAATACTTATATCTACAACGCACTAAAAGGTATTATAGGTCAAATTTTAGTTAAAACGTTTGCAATCATGGAAATTGCTTAAAATATGCTGATGGCAGGTCGTGGAGTTAATAGGCGATTAAAAGTTCAATATCCACAGTAGAAACATTGCTGATGAGTGGGAATGCATCATTTCCCAACTGCATTAGCAAAACATAGGAAAGTTCTTTTGTTGAATGCTTTTTAAGCTCTCAACATGGTTTTATCATTCTAAACGAATTATTTAGACACTTCTTTTTTTAAATAATACATTCGACATTTATGCACTAAAAGATAATTCTTGAAAACAATTTTCTTTATGCAATACACGTTCTTCTAAAACAAGAAAAAAGGCGGCTACGCATTCCAATTAGTATCTTTGCCTGCGGTGCCTAGATCCGTTTTCTTGACCACAGGTGCCATAGTGCTATAGAGCCTCAAAGTCGTATATATAAGTTGCATATTTGCAGTGGTTAACTAGGCATGAAACCCTAATTTTTCAATTCTGGAAGCAAGCTTTGGACCCATTTTATTGACTGCAAAGCAAAACGATAGCGTAATCCTTTCCCAAATCTGGAGGCAAACATGGAACATGTAGTGCGGCATCGCAATGCGCTAACTACTGAGTTATAGAGTGGCATGCTGTTCTTTGGTCGCTCAAGTACTGGCAGGAAGTACCAAAAATAATTTTTATTGGCAACAAATGTAATAGATTAGCTTGATTGCCCGCAAGAAAACAGTAGAGCAAGATAAATATAATGAATGGGCTAAGAAATTAATGGATGGTATTTCTCTAAAAACAGGGCTGAATTAAAAACGCTTTAGATTTTAATTCCCGAATGCTATCTTTGGAAAAAACGTTTTTTGAAGAGAATATGTACTTAATTCATTAGGTGGTAGTAACTCAAAATTATACACAAACAGCGTACCAAATTTCTGAAATACACAAAAAGTATTCTCATAAGCAGAGTAAAATGTAAAAGTGGAGAATGTAAAATATTTATTTGGCGATGAAAAATGTTGCTTAACTTTGAAGGCAGGAGCGACATACTCCGTTCATCAACTTCTTTTAAAAAATTAAATATCAACTTTTGATGGTAAAGAGGAATAGTTTCTAATGCATAGTATTAATATAACAGCAACAGGTATCTTAGGTATAAAAAAGGGAAGAACAACAGAACAAATAACACAAATAGACGGGCAGTGTATTCTGTACACCAGTGGTGACTTAAAAATAAAAATAACGAAAAAGCGCACAAAAAATATGAACATTCTACTTTAAACATCGGCAGAGCATTGAAGAATCTTTAGGAAGTGGGTAAATGCAGTGTAAATGGTAATCACGCAATAATTTTAATTTGAAAGATGAATTTGCATTGAATTTGAAAGATAGGGTATTCATCATGTTATTACGCAATTTATACCCCAAGAATAACTTTGTAATCATACGCAATATTCATTATTATTAGACAACCATAAAATTTTATTTTTATTGCAATCACAATTAGGATTAACAAAAGAAAGAGAGCATGCATTCAAGGAATAACCTTACAGAACCTTGCAAGAGTTATGTCCTTCCTTATATGTAACAACTACTGTTTCTATCAATTTTATCATTTTTTATGAGCTAAATAAATCAAACAGTCTGTTTTTTATATGATGTTCACTTGCATAAAGCTGAAAGACTTCAAAAATGTTTTTTTTTTTAATCCCTAAATCTAAGATGTTCTACAACTTTGTTAGTGACTATCTTCTCGTATAATGTGTAATTTTGAACATCAGTGCACTAACTCCTAATTTTATTGATATTGGTTACTGCAATATATACAAATGAATAAAGGTTCTTTTTCTGCTAGTTTTATCTGTCAAATACTAAATAATTTTTATTTATAGAATTATACTATTTGTTTTTTAAAGAATGAAACGTTTATAATATTGAATATTTTGTTGAGATCGTTTGTATAATCTTCGGTCATTTGAGTACAAAAATGTGTACAGTGAAAACAGATGCGTACATGTGAAATCGCTATACTAGGCTAAAATAAGGATTTTCTTTAGGAAAACTGAAAGAACATACAGAATCCATAGAAAGATTCTGTATATTCTTTCCATAGAAGTATCCATAGAAATTCTGTGAAAAGACAATCCCGCATGTAGTGACGCAGTATCATACAATATCCCCAATATATGGTTAAATATCTTTAAAAGTTATAACACTCAATACATTTTTTCCGTGCGTATGTTTTAATCCGAAACACTACTTCCGGCTACACCCTAATAATAATATACTTCCCCCATTTCACACGAGGAGACGCTTTTGGATGAATAGAACGGCAGGTGATGGAAATTTTTCTCCCTGATGAAGGCTGCGGATGCAAGCCGAAAGTACTCGGATGTTAGATAAAATACACATTTTAAATTTTTAACATGTATGTTGTTTATGATCACTTTTTAAGTAAACGATGGACTTTTGCATTATATTTTACGGTTGAAAGAACACATAAAAAAATTGTACTGAACATACGTATGTTATATTTTTCAAATTCCTTTTATTTATTTTCTTTCACTTTAAATCATTTACTTTTAATTCGGTAATGTAATTTTACATGCAATATTTTTTCATATGTGAAAAAACATTTTCTGTTTGAATACTTTTTCGTCACTGCATCAGATTAGACTTAATTATCTTTATTAGATAATTATCACATACCATGTATGTTTCAACTTTGTTATTTTAACTACTCTGTTATTTTAACTATGAAACAATGTAACTAATCAATTTCTTTTTCAAAAATCATAAACCATGTCATTAAATAAAACCTGCCAAATAGTTATGCACATCCATAAAAATAATAAAAGATTAAAATATTCCTTTTTCTACCTTGATTCATCACTTTTTTAAATTGTTAGCCATACTTTTATCTGAAGACAGTTAAAGAAAAAATGTCAATGTCCTAAAATTGTTATGATTTTTATTTTGACAGAAAAATCAATAACGCTCTACCGGCGAAACTAATCTTGCAATTTAAAAAATGCTATCTTTTAAATAGAATGTCATATGCGTGCTGGACAACCATTAACAATCATTTATACTTGGGATATGTAAAAAGATCTAAAAGTTTACCGATAGCGGTGAGGATAATGACTTCAAGGTTGGCATTGAGCCAATGTACCATGTAATTTTTTGTCCATCTTCAATAGCTTTATTTTCAAAAGCATTTATCTAATGCATTTTATTTGAGTTTTTAATCAGAAAAATGATTATTTGAAAATGATATATGTTCGGCTTTTGTATTTAAGCAATATGAACGTATAAAAAGTATTTTCTTGAATATCTTTATGACTATTTTATTAGGACGAGAAAATTTTTCAAATGTGCTTGATGATTAACCATGTCTTAAAGAACTTAACATGATTGTAAAAAAATTTAAGAGTGAAATTTTCTAGGTCTCAATCCAATTGGTAAATATTATTTGAAAAAAAAGAGGCCAAAGGAAAATCTTTTGGGACATATTTTTTTTTTTTAATTTTCGTTATCGTGTTAAAGAAAATCAGTTAAGGCGACAATGACCTTTGAAGGGTAATTTTTTAAATTTTTAATGTATTTACTTGAAATTTTGCAAAGTTGTTAAGAACAAGCTAAAATATTTATGCACGAAATTTAAAATAAACTATTAAAAAATACTTTTTTTACAGGCTGATTCAAAAAAAATTCACAATTACATGGCAAATCAGGCATACAACAAATATGAAAAATCACATTGGAACATAGGGTCCAAACCACTTATTTAATCACAAATGCAGGATGTATTATGCTAACTCAATTTGGGTTGACATCAATGAATTTCAGAAAACTGAAGAATATTATAATAAAACATTTAACAGAAATTCTCAACTTTGTTGTAAATGTGACAACCTCAAACAAAAGTGGTATAAATTTACACGCGCCAGCAGTTAAGCACTTGGCGCCCTACATTTTGGACTGTGATTATCAATTCATACGGTATCATCAATGGTTTGAGCAACATGTTTTTCCAGATATTTTCATGATGTTATCACATTTCACACAAAACAAGAAACACGTCGTTGCATTTTCACTACAAGTTTTTCGTTTTTCTCGAAATTATTACCGTCAACCCGGGTTCAGTTAGGACAGAACAGCCTGTATTTACAATTAATAAGTGGTTTCTAACTCTATTTTAGGTAGCTTTCATTACAAAAAGCTACCTATTGCAGCCGTTCGGAGGAAAGCGATTTCAAAAAATTTTGGTATATTTTCATCGATCATGACCCCCAGACCCCGAAACCACCCTCAGTTCAAAAGTTGATATATATATATATATATATATATATATATATATATATATATATGATCTTTGTCACACTGTAACTCTCGTATTTATGAACGGATTTGATTTGGATATAACTCGGTGTGTACATAGTACATACCAATGTCTCGACCGAGTTCGTTGGCCAGCTCCATCCGCCATTTTGTTTCAAAATGGTGGCCATTTAAAAAAAATTAAAAAATTTGAAATTTGAAATGTGGTATCAAAAAATTAAAAATGGAAAAATATTTTTTTTAATGTGTTTAACCTTTATACAAAGATTCCGGAACAGTTTTTGTTTCGTCTATATTTTAAAAAATGGTTGAGTTATAGCACTTTGCATTTCTAGCATGGCTGACATTTTGAAACGATCTGATATTTGTCACGCTATAACACACGTATTTATTAACCTATTTGGATGTAAGAAGGCATGTAGATAGTATATAGCAATGTCTCGACCAAGTTCGCTGGAGAGCTTCATCCGCCATCTTGTTTCAAAATGGCGGCCATTAAATTAAAAAAATATATATTTAAAGCGAGGTGCAAAAAATTAGAAATTGAAAAAGTTTTCTTTCTTAAGTATTTGACCTTGATATAAGGATTCCGGAGCTTTTTTTTTGTTTTGTCTTTATCTTTAAAAATGGCTCAGATATAGCAGTTTGAATTTCTTTATGTGGGTGACATTTTGAAAAATCTGATTTTTTGCCTGCGGCAGCACTCGTATCTATCAACCAATTCCGATGTGAGTGAGCATGTGCACAGGAGTTACTAAGGTCTCGACTAAATTCACATGTTAGCCTCATCCACCATGTTGTCAAAATGGCAGGCACTTCAAAATATCGCCGAATTTGGAAACCAAATATAAGTTACTTTAAATAAAAGCAGCTTGGATAAAGCTGACTAATTTCGAGAAATTCTCATTCATAAGGATTTAGTATTGATAGAAATTAGTATTGAATCTTCTATAATCGATTTCCACCAAATTGAGCTTCGTGTGTTTGAATAACATAAGCTAGCTTTTTAAAAATAGGGAATATGAATGCTACCTCTTCCTCCCGGCACTGCCGGAAGGACTTTTCTAAACTGGAGAATATTATAATAAAACATTTAACAGAAATTCTCAACTTTGTTGTAAATGTGATAACCTGAAACAAAAGTGGTAGAAGTTTGGATTACACGTGCCAGCAGTTAAGCCAGCAGTTAAGTTTGGCGACCCACATTTTGGACTGTGATTATCAATTCATACGGTATCATCGATTGCTTGAGCATCATGTTTTTCCAGATATTTGATATTATCACATTTCACACAAAACAAGGAACACTTCGTTGCATTTTTACTACAATGTTTTTATTTTTCTCGAAATTATTACCGTCTACCCGGTGGTTCAGTTAGGATGAAACAGCCTATATTTACTATTAATAAGTGGTTTCCGATTCTATTTTCCTATGCGATTTTTTATCCTTGCTGTATATTTTATTTGCAATGTCATTTTGTAAACTTTTTTTTTTTTTTTTTTTTTTTTTTTTAATCACCCTGTATTTTCAAATGTAAGTTACTAATAATTATAAAAGTTCACTCAATGTTTAAAAAGGAAATAATATTTTTATAATTTTTATAATTATGTTTTGTTTTTCTAAAAGAAGTAGCTATATATTTCAATAAACAATTAAATTTAAAAAATCAAAAAACCCTAATGATTGAACTAATTAATTATTTCTCATTAATGTGAAACTATTTTTTTTTTTTCAAATCCTACTATTAGCTCACACTCTTGCTATATGTATCTTGTTCAAATATTCAATCGTTAATAAAATACATATTATTCATCCATTCAGGCTCAAATATTTTTTTTTTAACTTGTAGTGGATGACACTTGATGTTAATCCAGTATTTTTTCAAATATTAATTCATTAATTAAATTAAATTAATTAATTTTCAATAATCGAGAGAGCCCTCTTCTTGACCAAGGTATTTTAAGACCGAAAGAGCCCTCTTCTTGATCAAGGCATTTTAAGCGCCACTCAAGAGGAAAGAAGAATGGGAGAAAAAAATTATCTTATTGGCCTAAGTAGGAATTGACTTAAAATATTTTTTTTATATTACTTACGTATTTTTTTTTATTTACTTTTATTGATGACTTTTAAGTTGTGTTTAATTGTTAGTTCTTATCTGTAAACACTGTTTTGATAAGGTCTCTAGATGTCTATGATGGTTAGAGTTGCAGTAAAGCTAGAGATCCAACACACACAACTTCCAGGTTGTATAATATTTTAATGGAGCTTCTGACTGTAAAATAGTTAATGAAACATCGTCTTCATTTTGAAAGACCTATCCAATGATAGGCCACTCAATAGGGTGCGTAAATTGTTTTCGTCTCTACCGCCATTTTGTATTTTACGGCCACCATTTTGAATTTATAAAAACAAAACATAGCCTATAACCATCGGGCCGTTAAGACGAATTGATAGAGACCTCATTCATTAAAATCCATCCAGCCGTTGAGATGTTTCGAGGGTATCAAGAAATCCTCATACACAGATACGCATGAAACACATAACCATTCTTTTCAGTCGGGTAATTAGAGTATAAATTTCAACACTAAAATACCTTCGAAATGCAACTTTTCATGACAACATTTATTAGTTATTTTATAGTGGATATACACAGTGCATTTATAAAAATTGGATTATTATGTTATAATTATAATGGCATGAAATGTTTCAAAATTTAGAAATGTGCGAAATTTTCAGTTTTCAGAAAACGGCACTTTAAGTATAAACAAACTATTTAAAAATATAGCTTATTTACAAATAAAAAAGCTTATTATATCTTTGCAAAGAAGTGTCAGAATAGAAAAAAAAAATTTTTTTGCTTCAGATTAATTTAAGCATTTAGTTCCATAAGTCACAAAATATAAAAAAAAAAATCAATTTTTTAATCGAATTTCGTTATTTTGAAAGTCCACTGTCCCTTGAAGTATTATATAACAATTTCTGTAGCGATCACCCTCCAAACACATTATGCGACATATTTAATAAGATTTCCCAAATATTAACATAAAAAATTATTTTTCAGGTAACGAAAGTATGCAAAATCAATCAAAGAAATAAAAACACATTTAATTTGAAAAGTATAAATTTTGAATAAATATACATATACATAGATCCCGAAGATAACAAAGTCAATTAGGAACGATAAAATGCTCAAAGGAACATATTTTGTGTAAACAGTTTTGTCTGCGATTTTTTTGTGCGTGTTCTATAAAAAGTATCCTATATGATAAATGAGCCTTTTTTTTTTTTTACTTATTCAGGGTTCGTACGGATCAGGGGATTCAGGGGATTTTAGTTCTTTTAATACCAGAAATTTCATAATGTGCTGGTCGCTACATCGAAAGACAAAATTTTTGTTTTCATTAAACAAGCCAAATATTACTTTACGAAAATTCTAGTAAAACGTATTTGAAGCGAACGTGCTCTGTTATTTATTTATTTATTTTGAATTCAGAAAAAGTGTGGAAATTATAATATATACTAGACCTGATAGGATAACATATAATTGATGGAATTTGTTTATTAGATTTCTTGTCCGAACCCTCGTGAAAAGGTTAATTCTTTTAATAATTATTATTCAAAGTTTTCAAATTTAAATTATGAAGTTTTATGTTGCTCCACATTTATAAACAGTTAAATTTGTACGCAAAACTGTGCTCGAGTCTTGGAAAGAATTAAATAATATCACCGTATATTGGAAATAACAGTATTATTTTTACATACTTGCACTTGATGTAAAGAAAAATTAATTAAATAAAGACTCGCTTTTGAAGCATTCACTATTTAGTATAATTATCAATTTACGTAGCTATTCCAAAACGCATTTTCATTACATTTAAATACGTGCAGAAATCTCTTAGTGAAATCTTTTCGGAACAACAAATCCGAAGATATAAATTATTTTTAGTTAATACATCCTACGAACAAGAGTTTACTTTTTGAAATACAAATACTTTTAACCATAAATGCATTATATAATAATTCGTTTTTATTAGATAAATTCAATAATATTTTTACAGAAAATGCATTATGAATAAAGGCGCTTTCTCGAACCTATTTTGTTTTATATGATTATAATTCGCTAATAAGCAACAGTTAACAAAGCACAGCTATGCTACATTTTAGTAAGCGAAGATGCGTAGAGATTTCGGTAATGTTTGTCATAAATTAATTCAAACTTTTAAAGTAAGTTGGAGAAATTTAACAAATTGGAGTCGTGCACATCACGAAATTTGCAAGATGCACTAGAAATCAGTAAGTAAATAATTTTGCAAACTAAAGTAAAAATAATTAAATATACATAATTTCATGACGTTTTTCTAATCAAACATTTATAAGTATAAACAATTCATAAAAACTGGTATAACAAGCATGATTTTTTTTTCCTTTGAAAACCTAATTGTTTCCATAGCGTACTCAGAGAAAATTCAAGCGAATCATCAAACAAATATACATAATATCAGTAAACACACACTGTAAATCGAAATGTCTTAAATTCAGACACTTAAGTGTCTCAAAACAGAGTGTTCAATTTTCAGACATGTTAAAATGTCTGAATTTTTTCAGACACTTTTTGCGTCTGAATTTTAGACACTTTAAACGTCTGAATCGCAGCCATTTTTTTAAAGCATTATACGTAGCCATGTTTGACCACGGTGATCCTGGAAAAATATATACCCATTATTCTGCACCCCCCCCCCCACACACACACAGCCTGATTTTAGGGGCTCCAAAATATGGTATGCAATTTTCATAAAGCTGATAATTGAAATCTTTTTCGACATTGTACTGATTATAATCAATATTTTGAATTTATAGAGTAGAATAAGATTAAAATTAAAATATTTGTCTCAATACAGTAAAACCTCTCAATAGTAGGCACCTTAGAACCGTGGAATTTGTTCGCCATTCGGAGGTGTCTGTTTTTCTGAGGTAAAAAATTATAAAATATGTCCATGCTGTTAATGAAAAATGTGCTTCTTAAATAGTTGTGTCCTCTATGTAGGAGTGTCCGTTATGGAGATTTTACAACAAAACTTTCATAGGACGATTTTCTTCAGCGAACACTGACCCTTTTCAAGATAAATAATTTTTTTTTTTTTTTACCTCATAAAAGCGAACACAATAGAATAGCAGGCAAATTCAACGTTCCAAAACGCGTTCAATTCGCGAGGTGGCCGCGATTGAGAGTTTTTACTGTATTTATTTTTTTATTTAGTTTTTAATCTAATTCTACTTTTAAAGTTCAAAATGCTGATTATAATCAATACAATGTCGAAACATATTTAAAATATAAGCTTAAAAAAATTACATATCGAATTTGGAGCACGTAAAATCGTAGGGGGGGGGGGGGGGCTGCCCAGTTTGCCCATGCTTTAATCAGGCCCTCCTTTTGGAAAAAGTCCAACCCTGTATTATGATTCGATAAATTTACGTGTCAATTTTAAGTGCAAAATCTAGCTATATGCAAGTAAATATTTTATAAAATTCTACTTCTTTACCTTATATTCATTTTTAATTTCAAATTACTTTACTAAAAATAATCAAAAAATCAATATTATATAATTATTTCAAATGAAATATATCTGTATATTTTTACCGCATTCTTACAGTTACGTTAACGGTACATAATTACATGAATTTAAGAATCTAAAAATAATCATTAAAGTTTTAACAAAGTGACTAGAGATAAGGCGAGATCCTTTTTCTAATTCATTAAATAAGATTTGTTGACATCAACAAATTTTTTTCTGCTTCAACGTCTACATAGTGACGTCAATTTCCGTTCAAACAATCAAATCGTGAAGCTGTGGTTTTGACTTTTGAATCATTGAAGTTGAAAATTAAAAAAGATTATATGCTGACTATTTTCAGTATAGCAAATGGGATATTTCTAAAATACTCGTAAACACTAAAATTATAGAAAAGGGAAAAACAGAGAATCCTTTAATTAGAATGACCGGATTTAATGAGTTTTATCAATCAAAACAATTTAAAATAAATAAATGAGCACAAATAATTCGCTGTATTAAATGTATGGGGGAATCAATGATATGGATGAATGGAAGGATCTTCGAACTATATTCTTTTTTTTAATTTATGATGTACACACCATGAGGCAGAAGAAAACTTCATTAGACCAGAAAAGCATATATAATAAATAAAAGCAGCTATTAATAGGAATGTTTACTATAAATGCTTTTGAATTCCAGTACATGACACATAATAAATCTATCGGAAATGTAAAAATCGATGTAAACATTACAAATGCGGCCGCATTAAATGCTTATAAAGGTAATGTATACATAAATAAATAATTAAAAAGGGTACTTCAGAGTAATAATTACACCAAAAATACTATTAAAGTAGTCTTGGTGGTAATTAAGAAGTATGAGCCAATCAACAGGCGATGTCAAAGCGATTTTTAAAGTAATGGCTACAAAAGAAAAGGCTTAGGAAGGTGTAAACTTAATAAATTCAGTAACCGCTTATATACACCATGCAGACACACCAAAATTTATTTTAAAGATAACATTGGATAGAAAATAATACAGAAATATGATTGCAGATGATTTGAAGAGTAGAAATTTAAATATTAGCAAAATAAAATTTTAACATGGAAATACCATAGGCAAAATGGTTTGAACATATTTTGGCATAACTCAGGAACTAATAAAGCTATAGACTCGTGTGAGGTCTCCATTTAAAGAGAAAATATTCACAGAGAGTTTTAAATACATAGTTAAGACCCCACTTACCCGGGAAAAGGTCCGATTATTCCAAAAGCACATTCGCCCAGAGGACGTCCGGATTGGAGGCTACGTTAGTGTCCGTTAGTTAGGCAGACTTTGATATTTTAAAAAGAAAATCCCTTTGCACATCCGGCTAGCTCTGTTAAAAGAATGGAAATTTTCCACCCTGAAAACATAGCCCGCCAGACAACAGTTGTCTTTACCTGATTTGACGAGACGCAGAACACTATATTATTGTTATAGATAAATATTAATACGGAGTACCACTATGTCGATAGAAATTAAATCCCGGAACTTCACATTCCGCAAAAAACAATCAAGTGAAAATACATTATTAGTTAAAATGTACGCATACATAAAAACAAACATTCAGTTTGAATTAGCAGCGAACATCGAGCTCGGAAGAAAGAAGTCTAAAACGCATGCGCAACTGCGAATGCCCCCTGGTGGTTAATGCGGAACGGAGTTACAAAGTGTCTTAAAATTAGATGCTTGCAGATTTTTTAGACACTTTTATCAGTTCGTGTACACCATGATCATAGTAAGACACTTATGTGTTTTAAATTAAGACATCTATTGTGACTGAATTTTCAGATTCAGATACATAAGTGTCTGAAATTCTTTTTCAGTCACATATGTGTCTTAATTTAAGACGCCTCTATTTGCAGTGCAGATACATCGAACATGCTTCCTGAAGAATTTTTAAAAAATATTTTACGAAGAAAACATCACATTAAGAAAAAGGTTTTCTAGTAATGGTTTTTATTAGACGATTTTGGAGTATTTCATAAACATCAATTAGAATCTTAAGTATCACTAGAAAATATTTATCTAGTTTTAAATAAACTGTTAATAATTTTTACGCAAATTTACGTTTTAATTAATTCTGACTGTCGGCTTTAGAATGCATACCTTCAAGCTATCGTTCTAAAATATTCTTTTAATAATTAAATTTCCTTAAAGAATAATTCTACATACGAAAAATTTATCGTTAAACGTAAATAGAAAACGTGTAAAAAAGTGAAACACATTTCATCTTCCTTTAATATCCTCATTTTTAATTTAATGTTTTCTTAGTTCCCACTTTTTTTAATTAAACAGCAGAAAGACGAAAGAAAACATAAAACAAATTTAAGCATAGATTATTTAACAGTTTCGAAACAAAAATGTTGTTTTAAAATCATCAATTTATCGTTCGGTGACAGGGAATTTGTAAATAAGCAAATTGGTCTCCATCAGGGGATTCACTTTATTCAGAGAGTACTGCACAATCGTCAAAGAAAACAAGAGAAAACACCCCATAATATCGCTGTCGCAAATCAACATATATAACTCTAATTGGTACCAATCGCTTAGTAATAACTTCTACTAATTATAGAAATTGTATCAAATTAGAAAACTTTCAATACTAATACTTTTTTTTTTTTTTTTTTTTTTTTTTTTTTTTTTTTATCATCCTATTTTGATTCTTTACTATTCGACCATTGGATACGAAACTGCAAGTCATTCGATCAAGTACTTTAAGAATTATGCAAGTTTAAAGTTTGGAACTCACGTTAAGTTACTATTTAATCGCAAAACAGATTTTAATTAAGATATTTATTTAAGCATAAACCAACAACTATTTATCGGATTAAGCTATAATTTTGGATTCGCATATTTAAAACTGCTAGAAATCAAATTCACTAAAAAAAAAAGTCAAAATTCATATTTTGGTTCATATATTTTTCGAAAAATTATTTAAAAAATAAATAAATAAACATACGTATTGTAACCTATTAATTTGCTAACAGAAAGCGATTTCTAGAAGCTTCAAATATGCGAATTCAAAATTGAAGCTTATTCCGCCAGGTAATAAATTGAGTTATTCGTAAAAAAATTACCTGCATTGCAATCTGTTTTGATGAAAGAAAAAATAAATTCAATATTAGGAGTTCCAAAGTATTCTAACTGTCACAAATTATTTATCATGTTGTCGAAAGTAGATGTTAGTATTGAAAATTTTCACGTTTAATACAATTCGTATGTGTAGACAACCTCTTAAGCAAAATGTATGTATAGCGTAAATTAGTAGGTATTATTATTGATCTATTGACACCAGTCACGTTCTTATAGGATAATTAGCTGCATAATTTGAGCTTTTTTTTTTTTACATTCGATATTCACGATTCGTGTCATGAGATTTACTGAAAAGGTAAAAATCACAATAAGTGTTACAAAGAACCTCTGTAACGAATGCAAGGTATTGTTGATGTCCCTGATATTCTAGTACAGTATTTCCCAACATTTTTTCCCTCTCCCATATCTTTTCCGTTGTGTTTACATAAATAACCCTCCTCTTGTAAACACGCCATAAAGTATTCTTTTCCTTTAATTACTAAGGCTCTTTGTATTAACAAAATAATCAATCTGATCAAATTAATTTTACTTTTATAGACTTTTATTTTTATATTACATTTCACAAGTTTATTTTATAATGGTATTTTCAAATCAAAGCGCAAAAAAAACCATTAAAATAAATTTTAGTCAATTTAACCTCTGATGAAACAGTATGTGAAATTGTATATAAGAAAACACAAGTATCTTCTTTTAAACCAAATTCTACAACCTTATGTCGTGTTTTCATTTTAAACTTTCATCTTTTGCATTTTTAACCTTTACTAATGTTTTTTTACGTATCTCCATCTGGTCTGCCATGCATCTTCCGGATTATGCGTACTCCAGTTTGATAACCTTTGTTACAGTCCTTTTCAGTTACACATTCAGTGACATATCATCCTAATTACACGTTACTTTGACTTAAAAATATTACTTCGTCATTTATAGATATTATGGACTATTCTCGTTAATTTGTTTTTGTTTTTTTGTACGGGTCCTCTAAGATTTATTTCCAGAATTTTTTTTTTTTACTTTTATTTTTTGAATTATTGTTTAGAACATATAAAAAATTATACTATTAGTTAGATTTATTTTTATTTTAATTCTAGGTTTTCTATTACTTCTATTTTTTATTTCTATATAAAGGCTTACTAGTCAAAGTCGTGAACTTGCCTGGAATATCACCAAAATTATCGTAAAGAACAACCTGTACGTTGGCTATACTTTATTCCCGTTATTCGCAAATGTCTGTAATATTATATTTACAGCAAAAATTGCGGGAAAGTATTGTGAATCAAAAATTAATAATTGTTCATTTTTAAATCATGTAATTAGATTTATAAGCCTTTCAATCAGAAACTGCCTGTAGATTTATTTTGAGTGATATTACATAGGCACTTTATATTATGTACACACCATCCATATTTTACACTACAGTTTCAGAAAATTTGTGCATAACAAACTGCGTAAATAAAATATTTGGCAACTTTAATATGAAGCATGTGAAAGAAGTCTTGGTAATATACAAATGATACTCCGTAACCTTTCTCATTTTTATTAAAGAAGAAGCTTCTGAATTTTTTATACAGCTATACAGTGTTTCCACGTATAACCTGACCGATCTTTATTTTCGCAACCGTTGGTCTTAGATGCATACTTCCAATTCCAAAAATGGTTTAAATAAGATAAAGAATTATTTTTAAAGCGATTTGGGTCAAGAAAAATATTTATTAAAAAAATACGAAATTTAATTTTTATACGGTCCCCCGGTCCTATAAGTGATATTTAGTAAAAATTTACTGTGACACTAACAAGTAAGACAGAAAAAGTCCCATTCATCTAACATTAAAATTGACCGAGTTATAAAACCTTGAAATGCATGACTTATATCACTTTTTTGCATATCAAAACAGATGATTTCGACCATGCTTTCAGGGATCGTATATAAAGTACTTAAACTTATTTCAAGGTATCTGCGGTTTGAAAGAAATCGTACAACTATTACGATTGAGTTAACTTTATTAGTTAAATTTCAGATTAGTTAAAATAATTGTATTTTAACATGTGTTTTATTTTGTAAGGATTTGAGGCTATGATTTCTTTTAACAAAAAATATGTTATTTTCATACGGTTTTATTTAACTTGCAATAATCATGTTTCCAGTTTAAAATTTGTACTCGAACTTTAACTCCCTTTCAAATGTCCGATTGAAATTAAATTTTACAAACTGACTTAAATCCAATGGCAGCGTAATATTATTATGATTTTCGACGTTTACCATCTTATACATAATTATATTAGAGGATAACACAAAAAAATTCGGACGTATTACCGTCAGCAAGTTTAAGAAACAGTTTTAGATTTGATAACAAAACTTGCGATGGTTGTGTTTTTTAACTTTTATAATTACGTTTTATGTAGCTATTTTTTAACGCTGAATAATAAAATTACCTTCACTTTTAACCATCATGTCAGGATTTTTCGCAAATCGTAAATTTAAAGGTTAAAATAGCGAAAAATCTTATACTAAAAAGTAGATGTAAGACTTTTTTATTCAGTTTATTTTTATTTAATTCAATAATTTATTCAATTTTGTGACTTATACTGGGTTTCTTACAGCTAAACAGCTCAGGGGACCGATGAGGTTGGGAGGAGAGGGAGGATCAGTTTTAACTTTGAAATTTGCGATTTGAGAAAAATCCTTACGTGATGTTTTAAAATGAAGGTCATTTTCGGATTCAGCGCTAAAAAATACACGTGAATCAATTTTCAAAAGCTAAAAAACGTGGCACAACCCAAAATTTAAAAGACGGTGTAATCTAACAGCATTTTAAAATATGTATCATTTTTGTAAAGAATTGAGGTTGTTGTTTTTCATCCTTTTATTTAGCAAAAATTCTGTTATTTATATCCTCTTATATGTTCAGTACAAATTGCATATTTTACAGTAATATGTCAGAATGATTAAAGATTTCAAAGTTATATTGCAATGCTAATATTACTCTTAACCATTTCTTTAATATATCTGACGATAATTATATTACTACTAAATTTTTGAATGACCCCTAATTTGTAGCAAAAAATATGCTCCAACTTTAAACAGCTATTACTCGGTCAATTTTAATCGTAGAATAACGGGACTTTTTTTGGCCTTACTTGTTAGTGTAACAGGAAAATTTTACTAAATATAACTTATAGGACCGGGGGTCGTATAAAAATTTAAATTCTGTAATTCTTCGCTAAATTGTTTTTTCGCTTCAAACTTTCTTTATTTTAACTCTGCGCTTAATTTTGACCACTTTCGTAACTGGAAGTGTGTATCTAGGACCAACGGTTGCGAAAATAAAAGTCGGTCAGGTTATACATGGACACACTGTATGTAAAAAAATACAATTTTGCAAGTTCTGTGCTATTTTTTTAATTATTGCACATAGATTTTTGGTATTAATCAATAATTCATTAACGTTTGTTATGCTAATGCATTTATTCCTGCATATATCTTTGTCATTTCTCTGTTTTTCGTTTTATTTGCATGTGTCAACGAAATAAAATTAAAAAAGAACTCAGATTCCATTTCTTCTGTTACTTTATAAATATTCTTATCTTTCAAATCCTTGAAGTTTAAGTTAAAATTAAAAGCATTTATATTTTAGTTTAAATCTCAATATTTTATTCAGTCAGGTATTTTCTATTAGTGAGAAATTCCTTTCGTAGGCAAATGAAAAAATTTGTTTCACTGTATATATCGATCCAAACTGATTAAATGACAATATTCTATCCTGAACATTAAAAATATTAATTTTTCTGTAATTAATTAAACGTTATTGAATTTTAACCAATCTTACTTTAAAATATATTTTGTAAAAGTATAAACAAATTTAAAATAAAGCTGTTTAGAAAACTATTATCTAGAAACCGTTCTTTTAAAGAAAATATTAGTTAAATAGCACAATTTTTTTTCTTAACTTTTTCTACTAGTCTACATTTAAGTTTCAGGTAACTCAATAAATGTTGAGATCTTTCAAAAAATAAAATGCTATTTTAAAGGTTTTAAGTTCACCGAAGTGGAAAATCTTTAGGGAGGAAAACGTAGGGCATTTTATTCTTTACTTCACATATCTTCATTAATAGAGAGTTGCTGTAATTGTATTTGAAAATTTATTTCTTCACGCTCATATTTTGAGATGCAAAAAAATAAAAATAAAAATAATAATAATAATAATAATAACAATTAAAATTTTTAAAGTTAAAATTATTTACTTTTAGAAAGTAATATACTATATATATCTATAATACAAATGATAATTTCGTTTCGGCTGCTTAAAACTTGAGTTTTACTGAATAGAATTTGATAGGACTGCACTGTTAGATAATTTTTCAGAGAAGGTTTTAGTATATTGCATATTATTTTACATTTCTTAGTTATATAATTATGGGGAAAGTACTATAATTAGGTGAACCCCATTATGAAAGATTAGCCGTAAAAAGGATTACTGGGTGGATTTTGATGAGACTTGAATTGTTGGTTAGATACTTTTTTAGGAATTGATTTAATTTATTGCATATTTTTAGCGGTGGCTCATTTTAGAATGATGGGGAATAGTTCTGTAATTAGATAATCCCTATTATGAAGGATTAACCTTTTTTAAAAGTTCTTCTCGGTGGATTTATGGATGGATCTCGATGGCGACTTGCATTGTTAGTTAGATAATTTTTTAAGGGAGTGGGGGGGGGGGGGGGGGGGTTAAAATATTGCATATTGTTCAATCGTTCTTTATCAAATACTATTGTAAATGATCAACTAGTGTTGGCCTTTAATAGTCAAAATTTTGTCTTACACAGGCAAAAAATAAATAAATAAAAATAAGTAGCGCAATGACGCTTACATTCTTTTCAGCAATGCAGAAGGTTATTCCAGGTAAAGGTCCATATTGCTTTAAAATACAAGGTCTTGTTCACCGATATGTTGTTTTATTCAAGGTTCGTTTTAAGAAACCTACCAACGTAGAGGGCAAAGCCTGCTAGTCATTCGTATATTTATTTTGGCGTAAAGAACGGATATGAGATATTTTATATAATGGGGTACATAACAAGAGATATTAAGACATCTAGAAGACTGGTTTTTAACACGTTTTAACAAAATGTTAAACGTTACAATAAGTTGAATTATAGCATCGCCAGTTCGAAAATAAAAATGTGCAGTCGTTCTCGGAATTATTCGAGCTAATAAAAAAGAGTGAGACCAATCCATATTTTCCATACGTCAGTAGTCCAGTTACTTGGCATGGCTTTATTTATTCAACGCATCAGATAGCAGACAATAAACTTCGGAATATCACAGGTTGTTAAACTTCTATATATGAGCAGTGGCGTGGCGTTATTAGTCAATGGATAATATGTACACTTCCATCTGAGCAGATGCAAAAAGGTTTTATAGCAAGTGCGTATAATTGCAAAACATATCAATACTGATGCAGCTTTCAATAAATTGGATGCCTCAATTACAGTCTGCGTTGCGGACGCCGAACTGATGTAAAGGGGCCTGAGAAGCTCGCGAAAAGCTTTCGGTAGCTTCTCAAAAACACTTGAAATAAATAAAAAATATAGAAAGTTTGATCAATTCGAATAAAAAGTACGTCGACATTTAAATCATTAAATTTTTGAAAGGAATATGGAAGAAAAAGTATTTTAAGATGAAATATAGCAAATTAAATGGGGGGAAATGTAGAATAAATTTAAGATAGGTAAAATAATTATATACCTATATATTTAATATCCATAAATATTGCACTTTCATTTAATTACATCAATATTAGCAAAGTCCGGGATATGATCTGTTTCTAAGGCATAGGCAATAGTTTTTTAATTTAAACGTCCACTTTTAGTAATTTTTATGCGTATTTTTATTATTTTTAAGTGTCTGAAATATTTTTTTCATGTATAAGTAAAGTAATCAGCGTATTATGTTTGTGTATCTTAAGAGATTTGATTACTTCTATAAATTTGCTAACCCCCAAAAATTTTACTATCTAATGGATGTATTGCTAATAAACAAAGAAAAAATTATTAGAAGAAGATAACAAAAACTATTAATATAAAAAAAATTTATTCGTTGAAAATATTTTTTTTTCGTAGTAATAATATTTTCCCCCTGAAAATAATCTCCATAACTGATTATTGCAATTTTAATTTCTACTTTTATTTAATTAATAAAAAAAGGAGTTCCAAAAACAGAGATTATCAGGTCATTGTTATTTTAAACACAAATTAATAAATCACCTTTTAATAATTATATGTAACACTTCAGTTATTTTCTATAAAGATAGTTTTTCATACGTTCATGAAAGAAAAATGAAATTTATCTTAGCCAATTATTATTAATTTAAATAAAAGATAGTTTTATTCATTAATGTCTGCAAATTAAGTGTCACTCTTCAAAAAATCTACTTGCTATTTGCTACCTGTAAAAAAATAAATAATAAAGTGAAAGATAAAAGAATCACATTTCTCTGAATTTAAAGTCTTAATTTACGTCATTAAAATTAATACTTGATTAGTGTAATTTTAATTTCTTTTGTTAATTAATGAAAACATCGAGTTTCAAAATGTTGAGAATTATCAGGCTCATTCTCATACCAAATATAAATTAATAACACATTTTTTTTCGTTCATTTTATGTTTTATTTTATTTATTAACTAATCGTAAATTGTACGTCAAAAGTGGCAAATGAGGTGCTTTCGTACTTTAACTAGTTTTATAATTATTCAGATCTTGGTGCAACAGCTGTCAGCTGTTTCACTCTAAAATGCATGACTACAAAATTTATTACGATTATCTATATTAAATTCAGTAATAATATTCAGAAAATAGAAAATTCAGAAAATAACAAATTCAGAAATAATATTACTCCCTCTTAAATATGATGTAGGGGAGAGTAGTAATGAATGGGCCATGGGGATGAATGGGCAATTAACAAAATATGAAAAAGTATTTGCATAAAATTATTTTAGATGCCACCAGTAGATGAAGCTATTTATTCTACCAAACTCATCAAATTTTCCATTGTTTGGGAGAAGCCATTTTTCCACTAGAGTAGGATGGTCAAGAATCTGATTGAAAAGTAAATTTTTTCCCTTTTCAGTAAAATAAATAAGCTAAAATGTATCTATTATTTCATTCAGATATGTGTATTAACAAGTCTTTGTATATCTGTAAACTAATTTGAGGATGTATTTAGATGTTTTTTTTTTTAATTTAATGCATTAAAAAAAACCTGAATATATTCTAGAAGTATAGGTGGGGCTGCATTGGCCACTATATCATGGTCATGAATAGTCCACCTTTGCCCTGATCATGAAAATATGTTTTTTCTTTCTTTTTTTCTGATTTTCTCTTTAATATGAAACTTAACTGGCTGTAATGGATTTAGATTAAATTACTGTCTAGTTAGAATAGGTTTATAGTGATGTTGAAAAAATAATTTGCACATTTTCACCCTAAGAAATATCAGTTTTTTATTAGAAACACAAGCTAAATTGTATAAATGATTAAGATGAACTGTCCAGTTGTTGATCACACCTACCAGTATTTTTTCATTTGATATAAAACTGGAATAATTGTTTATATTCTGAATCTGATGGTAGAATAAATAATACCAGCAATTTACACTAAATAGTCCATTAATAGGCAGTTCCAACCCTGTTACAACCATGTCGTTTAATATTAATTTTGAAAAATATAAATTTCGTTAAATCATAATGTGTATTAAAAATAGCAATTAAAACATTATAACATAATTTTAACATAATGTGTATTATCTATTATTTTTATGTATATATTATGAATATTTTATGTTCTTTCTTTCTTATAATCTCATTATTTTGTCATTTTTCTGCTACAATTATGTGATTTAATAATATCACTTTTGATGTTCATAAATTTTGATAAGAATTGTGTATTACTTACTATTTCAGTATGCTTTGTTCATATCATGTCAAGTACCATTCATTTTGTCACATTTGGTGAATGAAAGATTAATTCCACATTTTTTCATTGAATTCATTTAATGGCCCATTCAGCCCCATGGGTGGGGATGAATGGGCCAAATTTCTATATTTTTATTTTCTATTGCCATTCATTATAGACATTTTCTAATCCAATTTTTATGACTTTTTTATATAACCAAATAAGTAAAGTAACTGAAGAGCCAATTCTGAGCCGAAAAAAATTAGTAGAAAAAATTACAAAAATTACAAACCAAAAATTGGCTCATTCATTACCACTCTCACCTAATCACCATGGCAACCTAGAATCGTTACCTATCATGGAATATCATTGAGTTAATTGAGTATGATGGTATTTAATAGAATGAAGAAAACATTCATTAATATCGTTTTAAGTTTTGTTTCGATTTTTATAAAATTTGAAACGCCAAAATTCTGCAACGATTATATCTATTACACTTCAAACCATTCGGTTGGGCAATTTTTGTGCTGTTATATGCGGACAGACAGACGGATGGAACAGACGACGACTATAGGTGCAACGTATTTATATAATTATGAAAGTACCTAAAAAACACTTATTTTTAGTACACATCTTCCATGGAGTAAAATTTAGTCATTATTATCAATTTAAATGTATGGCAATTTTTCCAATAATATCTGTAATTTAAATATCTATTGCTCTACGAATAATTTTCTTGTCACATATAATATTTTAATACACAATGATGCAACAGGCAAAACAAACAATCTAGAGAAAATTCAGGATTGCACACTGTAAGAAAAATCTGCAAAGTTACTGTGTGTGTTAAAGCGTCTGTTACATCAGGAATTTTTCTTGTTGCCGTTACATAAAAAGTTCTAGGAATCCCAGTTTCCTAGAAAAACTTTAGTAACTTTACAGATTTTTCTTTACAGTGTACGTAACGTAATCGAACGTTAGCTAAATCCTTCTAGTTAGTTACTGAGCTTCTGAGCGTAAAGCTTTATTATTGGTCTGAAGATTTAAAAGCCATTAGGGCCACGCGCGTTTTTCTTTTTAGGGATTTATAAAAGATCCACATTCCGCCGCTACCTAATAATTTGCTAGAGTTGAGACACGGAATTGAAGAGGTTATTACTTCCATTACTCCGGACATGTTAACCGAAGTGGTCGAAGAATTGCACTTTATGTTGGATGTATGCCGTATAACTAAAGGTGTACTACAGTCGTGGGAAAAAAAGTAAGCACCCCTTACTAACTCTGCAAAAAATTATCGTAGAAGAAAGTTACTGGTACCATATGATTGGTAATAAAGTCTACTTTTAAATGACGTATATAAAATTTTCTTAGGGGGCCATCTATATATTAAAACGAACCAGAACTTTGATTTTTTTCAATAGCAATACACAATTCTGACAACATAAATGAATTCTACACCCTTCAATTAGCCTAAAAACAAATTTTTATGCAATTCGTACCATAAGTTTCTGAGAAATTAATTATTTTAAAACGAGCGTATTTTATGGGCTGTATCCAAATTGAAGTTCGGTACTGGATTGTTGACCGAGAGAGCCTCCTCCTTCTTGATAAAGGGATCTTATGCGTCACTCAAGCAATCATTGAAGACCGCTAGATTACAGGATAGCAGAAGAAATTTCAAAATATCTAGTCACTTCTATCATAGGTGGCCCCTTAAACCGTCATTCTGGCGTTTTTTTAAGCATAATTTGAAACCTTCTTGGAAGAAAAATGTGACATTTTGGATTTTCATAAAGCAGAACTTAATAAATCTAAGTCCATCAAAAAAATGGTAGGTTGCAATTCATAATTTTTTCAAATATTAATTTCATAATTCATATCATAAAATTATGAAAGTTGCAAATTCAACGTATTTATGTTTGGGTATATTAGTATTACTGCTACACAAAAAAATAACACATTAGGAGTATAATTTCAAGAGATATAAATAAAAATATTAAAATGTAATTTAATATTTGAAGCACTAAATTTTGAATGTTTATAATTCAAAAACTTATTGACTTTGAAAACTTGGAAAAACTTTAAATGACTTGGAATTTGGTGTCTAGGCATAGTTTGAACTGAAGATTTGAAATGTTAAAATTGGGTATTGCCGTTGAAAAAAATAAAGTTTGGGTTCGTTTTAATATGTAGATGGCCCCTTAAGCAAATTTTATAAACACCATTTAAAAGTAGACTTTATTTCCAATCGTTCAGTGCAAGTAACTTTATTCTATGATAATTTGTTGAGGAGTTAGTAGGGGGTGTTTACTTTTTTTTTCCACGACTGTACATATTGGACATTTAAAAAAAAAAAAAAAAAACTGGGTTAGTTTATTTTCAATTTGATGCATGATTTGTTGTAAATAGTCTAATTTAAAGTGTTATAATGTACCAGTGAAACTGGGACATTGTTTTATGGACATCCTGAACATTTCAGTATAATGTTGAACATTATTCATGTTCTGTAATACTAAAACAACATTTGTACAAAAGAGTGTTTTTTTAAAAGTGAAATTTCATAATAAAAGCAATTAATTTTTTTTTCTATACATGCATATGCTAATAATTATGGTTGTTTAAACGCGCCATCAAATATTTGCAGAAGAATCAAAAGAGACCTTTAAAATAACAAAAAAACATGACTTTTGCGCAACTTATTTATTTATTTATTTATTTTTATTTTTATGAAAATGTTACTAAGATTTTTTGTAGTTATTATATAAGAGTGAAACAAAAAAAAATTCCTGCTTAATTTGTTGAATTAACTAAGAGTTGTTTCCATTATGAACACATTTTTTTTTTTTTTTTTAACTTGGACGTTATTTGACTACTTAGCAAACATGAATATCTCTTACAACCAATCGCATATTCAAGTTCGAGCTCACTCTAAATTGAAAAAATATGAAATATTAGTAAACAGAAAAATATTCGTTATTTTTTTATTTAATTGGTACAAAGATAAATTTGAAATGCAGTTTTAACTGAAAATTATTCAACAAAACAATTGCTTGAGAACATTAAAAGAATTAACAAGAAATTTTTAATTCTTTTAAGAAATCTTTTATCATTTTCTATAAATTCTTTTAAAAAATTGAAAGAATTAACAAAATATCTTTTGCTACTTTTGTTTGGTCAGTTTTTTCGGTCATTTTATAGGCACAGTTAAAGTAGCAGTTTTTGTTGTTTGGAAAATTCATATCACATTTTAACCCTTTATGCCCAGATGGTACTTTAAATTATCATTAAAATAACTTGTTATAAAATTAATTTAATGCATCGATTAGTTGTACTACAGTTTAGAATGAGTTGTAGTTACTTTATTTTATTTTATTCCAAAAGCATTATTGGTTGCACAAGAGAAGAATATTTTTAAAACGATGATTTCTTTCTCATTTACACTATAAAAAAAATCTGTAGTACTACAGATGTAAAGTTAAATGCCCACTAAACTTTCATCTGTATCTGTACAAAAAAAGCTGCAAATCTACAAAACTAGTTTTGTAAAGCTACAGAAATTTGTAACTTTATAAATGAATCTACTAAAATTACAGTAACCTTACTAATATTTTATCTGTAACCCTGGTTTAAGTTACATGAAAAGTTCTAGGCATCCCAGTTTTCTAAAAAATTCTTAGTAACCTTACAGATTTTTTGATTTTCAGTGTAAAAGTGTGTCTGCTACATGATTTTTTGTTGTTGCCGTTACATATTATGTTCTAGGAATCCCAGTTTCCTAGAAAAACTTTAGTAACTTTAAAGATTTTTTTTTTTTTTTTTTTTTCCAGTGTACATCTTTTCAGCTTTCTTAGCGCTGAAAGATTGTGGGGAAAAAGTGTCAGTTAGGAAATATTTTTACATTTTTATTGTAAGAGTATTTACACTAATTTTATTATTATTATATTTGTCCATTTACTAATTCTATAATATACTAAAAAAAAATATTTTAAATAAAAGATTTGAATTGAGATATAAATATTGCACAAAATCCCTATAAATTCAAATTTAATTAATTAATTTTAATTGGCAAAATCCTTCTAAAATTTATTAATGATTGTATAAATCTTCTAATGTAGTTTCAAAAATTCACGAAAAATGCTTTAGTAGATGAAATTTTCATGAATTCATAATTTGGGATATAAAGGGTTAAGTGCTATATTTTTCATATTGTGCAATTTTAATTGTGTAAGTAATAAGTATTTCTTGTTTTAAACCTGATTTTAAAAAAGTAAACTCTATAACTTCTAATAAGTATACCTCATACTAATGAAATATCTTAAAATAAAAATACGAAAATATTTTTATCACTAATGTAACATGACTTCAACTTGAAACTAAATACAAAAAAATATGCTAGTGTGTATTCCACTAAAACCATAACGACACTGGATACAGTAAAAAATTCAACTGTGGCTGTTTCTGAATCCATTTCCATATAATCATTAACTATTAACTGATTATCGCTTTGTTTGAAGTCTTCTAAACAATATATCTCTGTGTTTATAGTAAATTTGAACATTTATAACTGTGACATTTGTAAATAAAGATCATTTTTCTTTTTATTTGTGTTCTAGTATTGACATTCAAAGAAAAAACTAATTTTGGGTGGTTATATATAAATACCCTTATTAAGTTAAAGTTGAAGTGCTCTTTTAGTACAAAATTTAGGCAATTAATTTTGATGCAGTGCAAATTTTACCATTTCAAGCAGATTGGCTATAGATTAGAGATCATCTTCAAGATGCTATTTCTTAGAATTTTGAGTTTTTGTCCAAAAATACTTTACAGTTTCGTTAATTATACAACCCAGTGTTGTCTGTATCTCCTCCGATGTGATTTGGAACCATTATGCTAAGTACACGGTATTCGAATGTTGTATCACTTGCTCACTTTTTTAGCTACACTGTAAAAAGAAAATCTGTAAAGTTACTAACCTTTTTCTAGGAAACTGGGATTCCTAGAACTTTTTATGTAACGGCAATAACAAAAATTCCTCTAACAGCGTCTGTTACAGGAATTTTTCTTGTTGACGTTACATAAAAAGTTCTAGGAATCCCAGTTTCCTACAAAAACTTTAGTAACATTACAGATTTTTTCTTACAGTGTAGTTTAAACTTGTGAAAGAAACACTACAATAAATGTTTTTTTTTTTTAAATCAAATTAATTATCTTATCAAAAAAGTTTCAATTCAGTTGCATTTATGAATATTAAAAACGTAATAATGCACACATCGTATTTTGCTTTTATACTGCAATTTGTTAAATCTAGACTAGACATTTGGCGGCACAGCACACCGTTATATATATAGTTGCTAGCTGTTATCCGTGACGTTGTTCACGTATCATTACAACAAAGATAAAAGTATTAATTAAGCAGAACATTTCCCTCCCGATAATTAGAAACATATATAATTAACTAGCTATTTATCATATTTTATAGGAGACAATATGGTACATCTTATTTATAAGATCCTTGGCACAACTCAGTGATAGAAAAGGAAAATTTTGTGCCAAATAATATAAGCAATCGCGAAAGTGAAACCGATACTAATGAAAAAAAAGGAGGACCAAGTAAAACCTAGGAAACTGACGAATCTGTTTTCGTAAAACGAAAAAACAACGCTTCGAGAATTCTACTACAACAGTGTGTTTTAGATGGTATTGGGTATGAAATGTGTGTATACACATTCATATAGCATTGCATGCTATAAGACTTTACAAAACTCTATTAAAAAAAACATTAAAAAAATCTATTTTGAAAAATGAAAATATATCTTTTCTCTTTTAAAGTTAAAAGAAATGTGATATTAAACTGCGGTTGCAAAAACACGATTTACAAAAGTGTCTCCAATATACTCCGAGCTTCCGAGCCTTAATTTTAATACTGGCAGATGGAAAATGATGCTGCTTGGACACTATCATATTAACCTTTTGGGTTTTATGAACAAAGATGCAACTTTCTTTTAAAAAGTAATTTTTTTTTCATATTTTCTGAAATGAACGGCTTTAAAGATTAAGACTCGAGAATTTTTTTTTCTTTTCAGGCACTCGAGTTATTTTTTTTAGTTTTAAAGAATGAAAATAACTATTTCCCGCTAGTTATGATGTCGTTTTCGACATGGTTAATTTTGCGGTGCATATTATTAACACTTACGATCCATTTTCTTTTCAAATTGCTTTTTAAACTTTTTTTCCCTTTTAAGGGGGCACAGGACCTTGAAATTTTCAAAAAATCAATTTTCAAATTTTGATTTATTCTTAATTAAAAAAAAAAATTCTCAACAGTATTAAAAGAACCCCATTCAGAAATATGCATTATTTCTTGAGTTATAATCAATTATAGACGGTGAGTACAATTGAAAGCCCGTTGATTTTGAAAATTTAAAACGCGTTTTTTCATATTAGTAAACTAGGGGGCTCAGACCCCTACGAGCTATGCTCGTCAACCCCCATTCAGATACCACAGACTCTAACAGCACGCTAATTTGATCGGCTTTAAAAAAATTTCGGAATATTGAATTATAATTTGAATCTAACAATTATAATCCGACAAATTTTCACCAAACTTTTCTTTCTCTTTTTAATATTCACGTAAAAATGCTTTTGTTAGAAATGGAATATTATGATCATCTTAAAATATCAAATAAATGTGTCGCGCAATTTTTGAATTTAAACTGTTTTGCAATATTATTTTTTGTTCATTTTACGTAATAAATGTAATGTGATGTAAATGTGACGTAAATTCTCCCATTTAAGACTTCTAACGCATGTTAATGAATTTATTATTTTACAATATTCTTTCTCTTTTAAAATTCACGTGTAAATATAGTTTTTATGACGTAATTTTCAATGAGTTCCTGCGTTTTATATTTTCTGTTTATAATAGTCACGTGTAAAATAAATTTTAAATTTGAAGCAAACATTATTGTTTGCGCTGTTTATACAGTTGGCTACAGTTTAAATTAATACAATTTTCTAAAATATGTAAAAAATATCTCACGAAATGCTGAAAATTTGAATTTAAAATAGAAATAAAATCTCAAAAAATGAGTCAAATTAAAAAACTAAATGCAGTCTGCACACCGGGAAATTCTGTCGCATAAAATTATCTAAAAATGATTAAATTCCTATGTACAGTTTTTTCTCCTATAAAACTTTTTTAATAGAACGATTTTGTCCATCTTTGGAATTAAATATCTCTTAAAATAATTCTTCGATTTGAAAACTGTCTGCATCAGCGTGTTTATCAAACATTTCTCTATAATACTACCGATTTTCATATTTTTGTATGCAACAGTTTTTTTTAATATTAACGAAGAAAGGCCATGCTTAAGCATTCAAATTGGGTGCCGATCTGCCGGGAATATCTACGCAGATTTTCATCGGTCCATTTCCAAATCAAAACTTTTATATATATATAGAAGGATTTGGAGTTTGCGCGCACTGTTACTTCCACACTATATAAGCTATAGTTCGAAAAAAGTAACCAAATATGTCTTTATAGTTTTCCCGCTAAAACCAAAAAAAGTCACATATTTAGGTTATTTATTTTTTTGCACTTGAAAAAACTTGATTTTCTTTTTTTTTCTTTTTTTTTTCTTTGTAATTTTTCATATTTTGTGCTAAAATGAAATTTTAAACAAAACTTTTTGTATATATTTTGGTAAGTTAGATGTAGATGTGTTATGATTCTATTTTTTTTTTTTTTTTTTTTGCAAAAATCGCTTTATATATGCATAATTTCGAGTTTAATTTTGAGCGTAGCACTTAATGATTGTAATTCACGCATTAGTGAGATGAATTTTTAAATTTAAAATTTGAATATTAATTTTGTATATACAGCATTTATTTTTCTGTTTAATACAACTAAGAACATATAATTTATGCAGAAAGAGACAAAAAAAATCTTAATAACACATTATTCGTATTTTGGTACTTTAAAAAGGGTGTTCTTTTTTATCATTTCGACAAACTTAAAGATCCTGTGCCCTCTTAAATTAAAAATTAAATCATTATGTTAGCCATGAGCAGACGATAAATCGTCAGGTATTGATAACAATTTTCTTTAAATAATAAGAATTACCACAACCCAAGACCATTTTATTTCAAATGCATATCCGTTTTATTTTCCATATATGACGTTATATTTGTCTGCTTTCGGTAGTTACTCATATCCATGCACCTTGTATTATTGAAAAATACTTAAAAATTTCCGTTTTATTTCCAATATGACGTTATGTTCATCTTTTTTTCCCCTTTTCCGCGGGAAAATTCTTCAATTGAAAATTAATTGTTGAGGAGAAATTATTATTGCGTGTTTTTACTTTTTGTGAATGTATTTTTTAATACAGATCCTAACATATTTCAGGTATTGGTTAAAAACCGAAAAAAAATAATTAAACTTGCATTCTATCAGTGCTTTGCAGTTTATAAAATATAATAAAAATATCTGAAAATGCATCCCAGACAACACAAACACATCCTAAGAACATCCGAAAGATGTCATATTCAGGACAAGCTGATATCCTGCGGACTGATGAATTGGTCCTGCCGACCGTTTTAGGACATCCCCTGGGTTTCGAAATGTCCCACCTGTCAACATCCTACGGATGTCATTTCAGGACACCTTTTGGACGATTATAGGACACTTGTATGATATCCTCTGGATGGTCCTAATGACATCCTAAAATCATCCAAATAATGTCATATTCAGGATAAGCTGATATCCCGTGGATGGATGCAGTCGTCCTGCAGACAGTAATAGGACATCCCCTGGCTATCGAAATGTCACACCTGTCAACATCCTGTGGATGACTTTTTTATGATGGCTCGATAACCTCTGGATGGCTTAATGAATGTTACTGCCTACAATTTGCATTTTTGAAATTTATGGCAATTCATTGATGTCTTGTCACTTTTAATTATTATAATCAATTATAACATAATTATTTAATAAATTATATAGCCTGTAAAAAGATTATTCAGTAAACCTTTCTCTAAAAAAAAATAAATCTTCAAGATATCTTAGTTTATACAATTTATTAAGTAAAAAATGTTTTCAGTGACAATATAGGAATTTCAAAAATGCAAATTGAAGATAGTAATATATCTTACATATTTTTGATAAGATTCAAGAATATTTAAGAAATTTGGTAAAATTCCTTACTTGCACACAATAATAGTTTTACATACTTTATTCTTAATTTAAACAAATATTATCCAAAATGGTGCAATTTAAAAATTTTCCATCATAGCTTCATCACTATTTAAGATGTTGTCTTGCAGATATTTTTTAATATCTGGAGTTGAACATTTTTCTAATTTACTATTTTTGCCATAAGAACCATTTTTTCAATGACAATTTTATTCATTTTGCAATTATTTGATTTACTTACTAAAAAAAGCATGGACTACCTGATCCACTATGCACTTTAGGAACACCCAGTATCTGTAACAAATGTTATGCATTTGATTGTCCTGTGATGAAGTGCCACATGAAATTAAAAAGTATAATTTTGTTGCTCCGATGATTGTTTTACATTTTTTTTTATAGAAAAAAGCTACTGCATAAGACATCTTAATATTTTTGAAGTCAAATAAATAAAGTACAAAAAGCATGCCATTTTATATTTAGTGACCAAAGCACATTTTACTGTTGTGATAATTTGGCTGTAAAATACAACTTTAAATTTAATGTTTTACTTACCTTTAAATACATTACCTTACTTTAACAAAATATGATAGTGCCATGGATACATTTAACTTTATACAATTGGTAATAGCTCAGTAAATGCCTTTTATGAACATGAAGAATTAACACAAACTGCAGAAAAGTTAAGATACTCTTTTCATACTTTGTTCTTATTTTAATGAATAAGAACTTCTATATTTTAATTGCATTTTAAATGATTGCACATATTACACTAAATGCTGAATATAAAACAATAAACTTAAATTATTTGACAAAGAAAAGTTTAATCTTTACGTTAAAAATTATCAAAAGTGAATACCTGAAAATGTTATTCAAAATAAAAAGTCAAAGTTTACTCCTAATTTAATTTAAGACCAGTAAAGGAAAAAAAAAAAAAAAAAGACAAAAAGAAATACTTATAAAATATATTCTGCAGTGTTAAGAATGATAGTACGAAAAAATGATAATCGCTGTTGAATTATTTTGTTTATTAATTATTAAAATAATTCTTATATTAAAAAGCTTAAAGTTACGAATTACACAATAAAACAGTCACATTAAAAGCAAAACAAGTATTTATTTACAATTTTCACAGCAAAATACAAAAAATATTTATTTAAAACTTTCACAGTAAAATACAAAACAAATATTTTTTACAACCTTCCACATTACAAAATATAGTTTCAAAACTTTTTTTTTAACAACAATCCAACTTTCCAGTTTCTCCTGCCTGCACTTGTCACAAAATAATTTTTACGCTGCACACATCTATAATGAAGAAAAGACAAAATATACATTTCTACTAAACTTTATTGGTGCATCACATTCATTCAAAAGGAATAAATCAATATATATATACACAAGATATACAATAATTTCTTATTGTTTGTTTCTTCAAAAGATCTTTTTGTAAAATTTACAGTTATTTTTAGGAATTTTATTATTTTAAGCCCTAGGAAATGCTTGAAAAAACTATTAAAAAGTACAAAGCAGCATAATTGCACATCTTATTTTATGTCAAACATCAACATGAAGCACCTGTCTCATTTTGTATCAAAAGAGAGTTAATATTTATAACTGATGAGAATACCATTTTTAATAATTAAAAATTATGATAATTACAAGCAACAGGACCATGCAAAGAGAAAATTGTGCCCAGGGTAAAGTTTAGTTTGCCTGCCCTCCCCCCACACACAGACCTTCCCGATTAAGGAATGTAAAAAACAAAGTTCCCTGAACCAGAGCCAAGCGGATACATACGGTCCTACTTTCTAGGGGATCACGTAGCAACCTGTCTTAAAAGGCATCAACTTACGCCCAATCACCACAACATCAACCTGCCATTCGAAACAGCTAAGCGAGGAAGACAGAAGGCCACAACATAACATAGTCTCTGCTGCAGCCTGATAATTTATAACACATGGAATATTTTGACGAGTCCGAGAGTCAAGGAAACATCTGCATAAGGGTGGCTATGTCCCAAAATATATAAGACGCTGCCAAGTAGGCTAAAGCCAGTGGGCCACCCACTGGTGAACAACAGATACCAACAAGTACTCCATGTTCAGAAACTTCTCACCATGAATTGCTAACATTATACCTCGAGGGTACCCCTCAAGTACTATAAGTGTCAAGCACAAGAGCTACCTCACTTAGAACTCTGCACATCAAACAGGGCAGAACCGTCACTCCATAAAGCCGAAAGCTACATGCATCCTAGACTGTCACTAGGCATTATGCCTCGAGGGGAATGTAACAAAACACCTTCCAGGTAGGTACCGAACGAAAGTTCAAGATATCCTTTTTAGAGGCCTACAAGAGTAGAACGGGCGGCCCAATTGCTCCTCTAGACCACAAGCCGAGATCAAAGCCATGAAAGATCGCAGCTCTCGACCCCAGCCAGACACAAGGAGAAGCCACATAAGGCATGTCACACACTGCAAGAAAAGAGAAGGTAACTGCTAATCCAACCAGCAGCGCAGTAACTTCCCCCTACACACAGTTCAGAAAATTAAACAAAACAGACCTAAAACAATTTCTAAAATGGAAGAAGCCCTTAGTCAGAAATTTGTTTTGGCATGTTGGGTAAGGGATGGTGCAATAACTTTGAAACTAAAAATGGGGAACGAATGAAACTAAAAATAACTACTTTCATTGGGAAAAAAATTCTCGATGTGTATATATAATATATATAACCATTATATAATTATTCATCACTTTTCTCCATTTATTAAAAATAAAATTAATAAATTGAGCATCAATACATTACACTGACATTATACAAAATAAAGCAGGATCATCTATTTTTAATTTAATGAATCATTAATGAATTGTGTCTACTATAATGTACCAATATACTGATCACCAACATATAATGAATTAA
This sequence comes from Maratus speciosus, assembly GCA_963932465.1. NCBI lineage: Eukaryota > Metazoa > Arthropoda > Arachnida > Araneae > Salticidae > Maratus > Maratus speciosus. Next base: position 439,139,177 of record OZ010788.1, read on the forward strand.
AATCTTTACGAAATTTTACGGATTGCTTAGGGCACTTCAGTTTTTATTATGCAAACAATTGTTTTAATGCCAAAAAGAGAAAGGGGAGATTTTGTCAACTGAGAGACAAGAAGCGTGCAAATTTTTTGGATGAGCAGCAAGATGGGTGCTAATTTTTTGAAAGAGGGGCCAGAGAGGTGCTATTATATAAACCAAAAGACAGGTGGGGTGTTATTATATTATATTTTTTCATAAACATAAAAATCTATAACAAATATCTTAAATAATACTAAATGAGTTTCATACTTTTCTGTTATACAAACCAGGGATATGTTTAGGAAAATTTTAGGTCCTTTAAAGGACCCTTCACAAAATTATTTTTCTTAAAACAGGACCCTTCACAAAATTATTTGTCTCTTAAATAGAGATTTCATAGAATGTTTTCGCTTTCAAATTGAACTTTTCCACAAATTTAGTCATTTAAAAATAAAATTAGGCCTGTAAGTAAGCAGTTGAACTCACTAAAGAGCTTATTACTTAGCTTTTTATACAAGAAGGATAGAACATGAAGACATCGATAATTTAAAATTCACAAAATTATGAGTAGAATTTTCACAAAAATAAGAAAAACTTCAGTTTCACAAAAACAGGACCCTGTCAGAAAAGTCTGGACAGATCCCTACAAACACCTTGCCAAAATGTATGCTGATATCACAATCCTATCCATGCAACAGATTTTTATTGCAAACCATGCCAATTTCTTGGGTTATAATTTACAAACAAAAAAAGTTTGCCAGAAAGAAAAACTTTAGCATAAGGACTTAAATAAGCTATTATTATTAAATTATTGGTTCAAATTTATGTAACTAGATTTCATTTTTCATTAAAAAATGTTATTTTTCACAAAAAAAAAAAATTAAATTTCACGAAAGCAACTTTTACTTTTCATAAAATAGGCCTCATAAAAAAAAAAAAAAAAAAAAAAAAAAAAAAAAAAAAAAAACTGCATTGACCCCTGGAGATACAGACTATGAACATTTCACAGTCTAATTAGATACAATTTTGTTGGTGCTGAATATCATACCCAGTCTATTAAGAGAATATAGATCGTCGCAAAATGCTATAACAAAAGCAATATATGTCATTGTTTACAATTTTATCGCATTGATATCGTGTGACGTCTTTATATATATCTATAAAAAAATCAAATGTTTGCTACAAACAATGCTAAGAGACACTTATAACTTCATGACTGAATTAAAAACCTAGTTTTACTTTATTGTATAATATTCATTTGTTCTTTTATTGTAAGTATATATTTGTGTTGATATAGTAAAATAGTGTGAAAGTTTGAAACAGTGTATTTTTTAAATGATCACTTTTATACCAAGTTTTTTTTTTCTATTTGGCACCAACTATCATGCTTGGTACAATGGTGTTGATATAATAGAAACGCACCTAGAGTTTAAATATTAAAAATCAAATATGTTTCAGAATGTTTACATTCGAAATAAAGCTCATAGCCATAACCAGGGGTGTAAAAATCTAAGCACCAGCGGGCAGTCTCTCATCAATAAATTTTATTCATTATTTTTCGTCTAAATTTTTTGTAAGAATGCTAATAAAATTTAAACGAAGAAAACTAATAAAATTTATAGGTGAGAGACGCGTTGGGCACCTACACTTTTACACCCCTGGTCATAACATAAAAAATTTCCAACATAAAATAAAGATTTATTCGAGCTGAAAAAGAATACAAGTTGAATTAAATGTATTTGGCAGGTAAAATGCATAATAGAAAATTTCAATAGTCACACGACTGAAAAAAAAATCTTTGACATAAGCATTTTAATAGTCATTGCTTTTTGGCTGGTATGATATTGTAATTTTCTATACATAAGTTAATTTGGGATATCCATAAATAATACTGCAGTACTCAAATTCATGTGAAAAATACCAGGGAAAAAAAAAAACATTTCATAATGTTTAAATTATAAAATACAATCGGCCCCACTTAATCGGGTAATGGATAATTGCATACCCCGCTTATATGCATAGAATGCTGTGGAACAGAGACGTTCCCCATAAGGCTAATTTTAAATGTACTCGTTTTATCGCATAACAATCCCCGGTTAATTGCATAAACGTCGCCAATCTACTAGTAGTAATCCGGATTTTATGAATTCATGTTATAGTGGTGAATGGAAAAAAAAGGAAGAACTTTTTTTTTTGTAACAATGGTTTGTTATATTTACAATCAAAGAGCAGAAATAGTCGTGTAAGATGACTTATCTTAATTCTGGCAACTTATGAGAGTGTTGAATTTGGACAATTGTGTTTTTCTTTTAAAGCTTGTCGTACGTATAGTGACTCGATGCTGGGGGGTATTTTTTGAAAAATTCTGGAATCGGGGGAAAGTAGACCAATAAAAGATCAATATTTAGCGCTGGAAGTGGAGAAATGCAATGTCAAGATATGAAAAAAAAAAAAAAAAAAAATCCTAAAGGATTTTTTGTGTGGGCAAAAGAAAAAAAAGAGAAATAAATTGACAAATAATTGAAAAATAAAAAAGAATTTATGCAGAAACTTTTATTTTCAAAGGTATGATTTAAAAACAAAAATTTTCTAAACTTTCATTTTAATTTTCACATAAATTATAATGAAAAATTAAACCATGTACCGTAAATAGTGTTATACTACCTTATACTTTATTACATATACTTTTATATATGGAGTAATAATAAATTATTTATTAAAGTTATTAATACAGTAGTTTTTAATTTATTAGGTAAATAATTATTCTCCATTAATATTTATCATATCTGTGGCATATAATCAAATGATAGCGTTTGCTGATAACATTAATTAATGTCCTCGCTTAAATGCATACAATTCAGTGGAACCAACTGTATGCAATTAAGCGGGACGGACTACATTTTAAAATTAAGTCTATTCTCTAAACTTAGGTTGAATTTCTGACAACAGAAACATTTTTAAAATTATCGGAAAAAAAAACAGTTTTCATAACAAAGCAAACTTTCTTTTTTTAAATATCAAAATATCCCAAACTGACACAATTCATAATTATGTTTGAAACCAAAACTATTACTATTCAAAGAAAAATATTATACTGTATTAAATAATAATAAAATATAATAATTTAAATATTATAATAAATACATGCTCACATGATCTTATATTTTTTAGAAGAAACAACAACAACAAAAAAAATTCAGTTAAACTTACCACTGTTGGGGAGAATTTTTGATGATTTTTTTTGACAGCATGCAGCTTGATTTGTATATAGATCTTTCACTAATTATTTCCAAGGTATCTAAAATAAAAGAATAACTTTAATAATAATTATGGTGTCAAAGTACAATTTAAAAAACAAAGTTTTATACAGAGATGGTTTTTGAGACTACTGTATACATTTAAAATTATGTGTAAAATATTATAGCTAAAACTACAGGTACTTATCATGGTTTTTTGGTACACCATAATATCCCGTTTATCCACTTTTCTCGATAACGCCCTCTCCCTCCACCTTTTGTTAAAAAAAAAGATACTTCTTAGTTATCCCGTCGACCAAATTGTAAGATTAAATGCCAATAATGGTTGCCATTCATTAATTAATTGTAAAAGATTAAATGTCAATAATGGCCAATAAAACCATTAATTTGACATTTTATTTGTTTATTTATTAATGTTTTACTAATTTATTTGTTCTTTCGTTATTTAAAATAAAAATTATGTCAATGTATATAATTTGGTGAAATTGGTCGACGGGATAACTAAGAAGTACCAAAAAAAAAAAAAAAATCCCAAGAAAGCATCACCTACTTCCAAAAAAGTTCCACCCTGCATGTCAATGTCAGAATCAATACCAAGTATTTTATTTTTTCGCCACATCAGAAAGGGGCGTGAATTCTAAACATGACATTCCCAACACAGGGATTATTCTGTTCCGAATTTTCTGAAAAATTAAGCATTCGGTTGAGAAAATAAAAAAATCAGGCATCAGTCCATAGTCCAACAATTCGGACATAATAAAATGTGAATTTCGACAAACAGTCACAGAAAAAATAAATTTCATCAATCGTTCACAGAAAAAATTGCCAATTTTGTCTTAGGACTGCAAAAAAAAACATGAATTACACCAAATGATAGCAGAGACTGCACATTTTGCCTAAAGATCGCGAAAAAAGCCAAATTCGTCAAACGACCGCAGAAAAAACATGAATTTCATCAAAACATCTTGGAAAAATGCAAATTTCGTCAAAAGATTGCAGAAAAAAGAAATTCAGTCAAAGAATCCAGTGAAAAACACACATTTCATCAAAGGATCGCGAAAATAGATACATTTCAACAAAGGATTGAAATAAAAACCCTGCACATTTCATCAAAGGGTTATGAAAAAAAAAAAAGAATTTCGTCAAAGTATTATGGAAGAAACGTGATTTTGGTCAGAGCAATGTGAAAAAAACTCCAGCGAGGTTCACCAAATGTCCCCAAAATCCCCCACAAATGTCGTGAAAAAATCTTGTGCAAGCACCCCCAGATTATTTTACAATTTTTCGCCATGTCTTTCTTAGGGGGAGGGGAAATAACAGGATTTTACGGTACAGTTTTAAATAAAGATATTTTAAAAAGTTATAAATGCAATTCTAGTGTGGACCCTAGGCCAATTTTGCAGGGCGCAACGCCTGGCAGGTCTTTTTAACTCGTTTATGTGGCGTCAGAACAGCCTTTTTTACACAGTGTATGCATCTGGCAGCCCTTTTAATTATTTTATACACCCTATGTCCCTTGCTGACATTTATGATGCACCCTTTCGACTCATTTCTTTTCTTAGCTGTGAGGGGAAGGGGGGGGGGATAAGTCATGAAATATGTCCATTATTTACAGGAAATATTATATAAATTTCAGCATTTGTTTGTGGGGAAGTGTTGCAAAATTTGTCAATCGGTCATGTAGGAGGGGGAAAAAAAGAAATTTGACAGATTAATTTAGTTAGAGAAAAAACAATTGCAAAATTCTTCAGTTTGTCATGAGAAAATAATATAATCGCTTATTTTGCCATTCAATCACATGGAAAAAAAACTTTGCAAGTTTTGCCAGTAAATCATGAGGAAAAATCTGGAGTTCATCAATTGCTTCATCGATCTGCCATGAGGAAATTGTGAAATTCAAGTACCGATTATATGAAAAAGAAAAAAAAAAAAGCTCCAAAAGTTTTGCAAATCGGTAGGAAAGGACAAAAAAAGGCAAATTTCACTAATTGGTAGAGATAAAATATCATAAATTCATCAATCGGTTGGATAAAAAAATTGCCTTTCGGTTTTCAAAAGAAACTGAAATTCGCAAGTCGATCGCTGGAAAAAAAAAAAAAAAAAAAAAAAAAAAAAAAAAAAAATTGTTCAGGAAGTTGCTTTGAAATACAGCAAAATTTGTTAATCAATCACAGGAAAAAACATGAAATTCAACAGTCAATCGTGAGAGAAAATCATGAAAATTTTCAGCCAGTTGCAGAAAAAAATGCAAAATTCATCAACTGATTGCACGGAATAAATCCTGAAACGCATCAATCAATAAGGAGAAAATTAGCAAAATTCACTCAACTGCGGGAAAATATAGCAAAAATCCACTGATAAAAAGGAGTCTAAACAAACAAATTCAAAAATATTTTTTGCGACACAAGTGCCATTTTTTTTAAAATTCCAATCCGAGACCCCCCCCCCCCTTTTTTTTTCTCTAGAGTCAACATGAAGTTCATCTAAAATTTCATAATTACATTAAAGAAAAATAATTAATTTTTTTTAATTTAATTGAAATGTAACAACACAAAGTGTTGAGCAACAATGGAGTGCTTTATTTTTTTACTGACCTGTACATAAAAACACAGGATTGAATATTTTTATGTATCGAACAAAATAAAGCAAAAATATATTGTTTACAACATGTAATGAATAGAAAATTGATAATCCAAATGATCTTAAATTTTTAAAGTGACCTGCTACATCATTGTAAACATTTTCAAATTGATTTATTATCTGAATCTTTTAAACAGCCTTGCTACATCAAAAATACTAAAACAAAATTGAACAGATGCTGCAGCCACACCAAGGTTGGTGCTTTTTTTTTTTTTTTTTTTTTTTTTTTTATGCCCATTTTGGCAAGAAAACCCTGGTCTGAAATACTTGTTGGGTATACTGTGCAAAAACTACATGTTAGTTTTATTATATTTTGAATCAGTTTATTTTATAATGAAAACACACACACATGCACTTTAATATAAAACACACACATTTTTTTTATATATATATATATATAAAACACACATTTACGTTATTGCAAAAAAAAACACATTTTTTTTATTATAAGGCACACACATTTACTCTATAATAAATAAAACATTACACATTTTTTTTAAATACAAATTGTTTTATAAAACAGACACAAAGTTTAATTTAATAAAAAACACACTATCTGTTTTGCTGTGTTGTCATACCAGACAAAACATTATGATTTTTGCACCAAAAAGAAATATTGGTGTATCTACGAGATAACTACCAAAACATATTTTCTACAAAGAAAACCAGATAAAATAGTGTTCACATCTCTTTTAAAAAACAGCCTGGCAGAATTATAGAAATCAGCATTTTTCTTGAATTTTCAGGAGAGGGAGAGGAATATCCCCGCTGGTTTACCCTCTGAATTTATCATTGACATGCATTATCAAGACAAGCTGAAATCATATACATTTTAAAAGCAACGTTAAAAATGCCAGAATAAACAAAAATTTTTTGCGAATTTGTTTATTCTGGCGTTTTTAACGTTGCTTTTAAAATGTATATCATTCTGCGGCATGTAGCATCTTAATAGTTAAGCTGAAATCATGCTATGTTTTGAGAGAAATGAACATATAAATTAAATAAGCTTTCCATGGATTACTAGATGTAATATAATAATGCATTTATAGTAAAATCGGCAATGCTAATTCAATTCAGTTACCCTTGAGTATTCGCCTGGAGATGGGCAAGATTTTTTTTGCCGATTTTAAATTTTTTCATTTGTAATTTTTTTATGTTAATATCCGAATCTTTTTTGCCTGTAAATTTGAAATATATACTTTTAAAAATGAATATTTCCTTTATTCTATTGTTTTAAAATTTATGTATATTTGCTGTCTGCTATTTACAAATTCCCCCTCCCTATTTTTCTTTTTACAAATGAGGTTTAGAATGCCAATTTCTGTTTAAAATTTTTCCATTTGGATTGTTTTGTTGTTGTTATTTTTAATCTTTGAATTTTCGAAAATTAAGCTTAAAGTGGTTATAAATTAAAAAAAAAAATAGATAGCGGACTCAGGGCGAATACTCCAGTTATTCCTTTAATTCTATAGCACTTGAATATTAATGCCTGCAAATTTTATGTGCATATAAAAATGACTTTGTTAATGCACCAAGAAATTCAGACTATTCAGAAGTATTATTAATTTTTTTTTCAAGAAGTAATATTAATTTTCAGAAGTATTTTTTTATTTCAAGAAGTAATCGTAATTTTCAGAAGTATTATTTATTTTTTCTAGAAGTAATATTAATTTTCTGAAATATTTTTTTTTCAAGAAAAGCCTTAAATGTATTTAATGTTTTGATATTCAAAAACACCTGCATAGAAATTAAAAAAAAAAATATCGTAATAAGAAGTTCAAGTTACCTACTCTGTTTAGAACCTAAATAAACATTGATAAATATTAAATTAATGTGAACAAATAGCGAAAATGGGGTGTCGAAAAACGCGGCTATTTTTCAAATTTATTTTTAAGTGGTTAAAGAATGAATTTAAAATGTCAGCTTAAATTGATGTGTCTATAAAAAATCTTATACGCTTACTGTTTATTTTGGAATTAAGAATACAATTCATTTAATTCTGTCTGTTTTAACTTTAACATATATTGAAGTTTTAATTCAACCGACAAGAATTGCTGACATCTTTTTCCTTCTATTCCACGTTTTAATCGTGCGATGACTAGGCCTAATTCCTTTTTTAAATTTCATCTTAATAAAGTAAAAGTTTTTCTAACATAACATAAATATATAGACAGAATAGTTATAAAGAAATGCATTACAAAATGAAAGAAAATTCTTACCTTACATCCACATTCTTCATATTTGAATTTGCCATGACTATCGACGGAGGAATCAAAATAAACGCCATTTCTGGTAAGTAGGTTGGCTGGTTTCACGGTTGCATTCTCGAGATCCGTCTTGGAATATCCTCCGGTCGTTTTGAGGACGGTTGCAGCTGGACGGTTTCAATTGGTCCGTTCTTTAGTATTCTGCGGGCATTCACAGGATAGTTTTATAGGATATGACGACTACAGGATTTTTAGGATCATTGTAGAGCGTCCGAAGGACGACTGTGGTTGTCTGGGATTATTCAGGAACCAGGATTTATCTGATTTTCAAATAATATTGCAAGTGCCGAGTTTCATTTACGACCATAAACTGCACCATAAAAGAAGCACATCTAAAGGCAATTTGCCAAATTAAATCAGAAAAACTATGCAGAAAATAATCTTAAATATTATTCTGTGTTTTTATGGGTTTTAAATGTCTTAATTTAATTAATTGACTGAAGAATTTAAGCTCAAACAAAGCTTCTTGTTCATCCATAATCCAATTTGTTCTACGATATTACTTCCAAGTGAATTTATACTTATTGCTTCCTATAATTTTTACTTTACGTAAATAAATTTTATAACATGGGTCACTTCGCTGTTTGTACGCGGCTTATTACTGGCTTGGAACTTTTGAGTGTAAAACGACAGTAAGTTTATCTCTCACTATAAAAAAATATAAAAGTTCTTCACAAAGAATGTTTGAATTCAATTCCAACTTTTCAAGAAACATGAGCACAATAAACGGTTTAGAATAAAGGTTGTAAATTTTTGCCTTTTTTGTTGACAAACTTCGTTTCTAATCAAAATGCATTTGAGAATATTAGTTTTGAACCTTTAAATTTCAAAATAATTCTTAGTATGTGTTTTAACTCTATTTTTTAAAGTGATTCATTATATAGTATTATTTACATAAAACTTTATTTGCCTTTACAGGGCACGCAGCGTTCCTAAATTTGTGTACTTTTGCTATCATTATTTTAAAACAAAAACCTTAATGGTGGATTCCTTTAACCCATTAAGGACCAGCATGTTTTACAGGAATTTTATTCAGTTCACACCACTTTTTGATAAACACTCGCTTTTATTTTAGGAATCACTGAAATGTGTTAATTAAATAAGGCAAACTTTACTTTTCTCTTTTACTGGTATCAAAAAGATTTAAAAAACCACAAATAAAATGTTGCGAAAACGCAACGTTAGTCTTTAATGGGTTAATATGTGCAATTGAAATACGCCAAACATTTTACTGTTTCATAATATTGGTAGCAAAAGCAGAAAAATTTAGGAACACTGCGAACATTGCTTTAAACTAAATCTAAACTAATACAGTCGAACTCGGCTAAGACGCTCTCGATTAATACCCGATCCCGCTTAATATGAGGATTTTTTTTTTCGCCCCTTGTACATCGCCCATGAAACTAATGCATAAATATCACTTTTAATATGCGAACGGTTATTACGCGATCTCGCTTAATACGCGATAGATTTTCGGTCCTTTCAGAAAAAAATCACGCGAATTTCTTTTCTCTTCTTCAAATTTGCGAATTTAGCGAATATTTTTATTCAGATAAAAACCACTCTTTACGAATAGTAATATCTGCTTTTTTTTAATAACTGGTTAATTAAGGAGAACATTACTAATCGTAAATAGTAGGAGATATATGAATAAAAAAACATCTCTAAATTAGGAATACTACAATTCTAGCATTTCTCTCTTTGTGTTTTTTTTTTTTTTTTAGTGTAGTAGAAAGAAATATGCGAATTCAGGATATTTAGTTCAGATACATTCATAAAAAATTTTATGATTAGAGGTGATTATACCTGTTGTTAGTGAGGTTTTAAATGTACGTTACATGATTATTATGTTTTATAACGTATGTTATAAGCAATAAATAAATTAATTAATTAATTAATTAATTAATTCGTGAAGATTCAACAAATACCATTACAGTTGTATATATTGTTTTATTTTTCCTATGTTTGTCTACATTTAGCTATGCTAATAATATTTTTCACACAAAGATTAATAAGATAGCTAACTTTTATTATATTGAAAATAAAGAACAGCTTATAATAGTACTCATTATTACAAGTACTGAATGTGATTTTATTAACTGGATTATGCTTCAAAGATTTAATATTTTTTCTTTGCGTTAAAAAAAAAAAATAGTCTAGCAGGAAAATTATTTTGCTGTTTTATTTTTGGTTTGTAACGCATTAATCTAGATTAAAGTCATTTTTGAATCTATAATTATTTTCAGTTATTATTCCAATCGGTCCCATAATAAGAAACAATGAGTTAAAGTTCAATACAGTTAAATTTTAATCTAAATATACATAAAAGATACAATTTTCGACTATAAACATGCAAATGAAGTCTCTAAATCTCATTTAGATGATTAGTTGCATAAATAAGGCCAGTTTCTGTAATATTACAGAAATCACGTTTAATACGCGATCCCGCTTAATACGCGACTTTTGTCCACTCTCTGGAAACGCGTCTTAACCGGGTCTGACTCTATTATAAAGAAGTAACATTCGTTTGTTTGTTTGTTTATAGGGAGAAATCTCTCGAACTACCAAACCAATTAAGAAAGTAATGGTGTCAAAATAATGGTGGCAGTCCCTGTCCAACATAGGCTACATTTTTATATCGGTGCCACTAACACAAGATGGGTACAAGAGCAGAAATCGTTATAAAAATGCGATTTTTGTGATTCTAAAAGGTCTAGAAACTTGAAATTAGGCATGGTAGTTATTTAAAACATGTAAATGCTCTCTAAGAACAGTTTCTATAAAATTCGACATTTCAAAAGGGTGAAAATGCGCGAAAGGCGTTTTAAAGCGTTCTAAATTACGATTTCTATGTGATTGTCAAAGATAGAAACTTAAAATTTGGCGTGGTGAATAACTATATGATATAAATGCTCTCTAAGAACAGTTTCTAAAAAAATTCCAAACTTAAAAGGGTAAAATGAATAAAAAGCTCTCTAAAAATGTTTTGGATTAGGATTTCTATGTAATCTCAGAAAATACCAAACCGATTTCAAAAGTAATTGTTTCAAATTGATGGTGCCAGTCCGTGCTCCAACGTAGGCTATATTTTATGTCCGTGCCAATACCACCAGGGTTTGCAGGAGCAAAAACGTTTTAAAGTTGCGATTTTTGGGATTCTGAAGGGACTATCAACTTGAAATTTGGCATGTTCATTACTTATAACATGTAAATGCTCTCTAAGAACAGTTGGGAAAAAAGCGAAATTTAAAAGGGTGAAGTAAACCAACAGCGTTCTAAAAATGCTCTAAATTACGATTTCTATTGAATTGTTAATGATAGAAACCTAAAATTTCCCATGGTAGATACTTCTTTGACGTAAATTCTCTTAACAGTTTATAAGTTAAACAGTTTATAGAAGATTCTAAATTTAATATGGTAAAATAAGCGAGAACATTCTAAAAACTTTCTAAATTACGATTTCTATAGAATCTCAGGAAACACCAAACCGATATTGATGGTCACATTCCCTGCTCTAACCTAGGCTATATTTTATGTTGGTGACACTACCATCAGGAAAGTGGTAGCCCGTTAGACTAGAAGCTTGGAATATTAACTTGGTTACTTTTACAATGTAACTGTTTCTAAAAAAATGAAAGTTTCAAATAAAAACGAAAATGAACGTAAAAACTTCAAAATACATTCAAATTACCATTTATTTGAAATTAGTTTTATGTCTTCTCAGTAATTTAAGTCCCATTTTCGCCTAATTCAGTATAATAATGAAGTTTAGTAAAACTATAGCTTAATTAGTAATTTTTTAATTAGCCGTAGCAGTACAATTTCTTCTAATAAAATTAGGCAAACATATACCACTTGGCAAATATCAACTATTACGCGAGTAAGCAGCGGGTTTTGATAGTATATATATATTTGGAATTTTGAACTTTATATTCAACACTTTTTAATGACTAGATATTTCTTCTTAAATTTTGTGGAATTATGTTTTAAGAAAATATTTTAATTTAGATGAAATTTGTTTTCGTCGGAAGAGGTCGTTTTCTTTTTATGGATTACTATGAATTGTATTTGATAATTCATAATTATAGAATGAGAAAAAGAAAACTTTTTGCAGCATATGCGTAGAAGTTTTAATCTTTTTTATTATGAAGAAATTTCATTTATAATTATTTTCTAACTTAAAAAAAAGTCTTTATTTTATTATCTTAAGCAGAATTACTAGTTTATGTAGTAAATGCTTCTACAAAAATCACCAAAATTCTCTTTCAATTTTTCACTTCAGAATTTTTGATTTAAAAAAAAAAAAGTCATCGCCTTTAAGTTTCTGATTATCTTCGTTTTCAGTTTTTACTCTAAATTCAACAAATCAACACAGATAAAGCGATTCTTCTAATTTAGATAGTATTTTCATGTAGATATGGAATCATTTGTGCGCTGGAGAACTATTAAAAATCGTTTCATACTTGAAAAACGTAAATGATATATATATTTTTTTTATTTTAACAATGACGGTAAGAGTACAAATTTCTATATTAGTTTGATCCAATATGTCACGTAATTTTTGTACTTTCTGTTTAGCTTCATTTAGAAAAGCTTTTATTCTGTTCATTTTGTTTTATTTTATAATCGGGACTATTGTCAAGTGAAGATGTTGTGTATTTGTCATTTCTTTTCATGCAGCATAAATTTACAATAAAGTTATACATTATTCTTAATTTTCGAGATACGCTGCGTTATTAAGTTTGGTGTATAAACTTCACAAAAAAGATAAGATATTAATAGGATTCTTTTATGCAAGGAACAGTTAAAAAGTAAGATATAGACGGGATTATTTTTTGCATTACATAGTGGTCAGTTTCAGTATTCACTATTACGAAATTCAATTTTCAAATTACTTTGTTTATGCTTAGTATTTGATTTTTACATTAACTAAGTATCAAATAATCCTAATACAGATGCTATATCTCAAAATAAGAATCTATGGAAGCATACATTGTCTACTAGTATCAGACGTGTCAGTTAGTAAGTTACTATTGTTCAATGTTTTGCTGTTTTTTGCAATTAATACTAAAAAATATTCTTCTGTTCTGGCAAAGAACATACTAAAACAAGTTCAAACAAGAAAATATTTTTAATATTAAATTGGTATGTAATTGTTTTATGGTGTCATTTAGTTGAGTATCTCTAGAGGTGTACCTGTACATTTGTATGTTTATATTTCAATATAAAAAAATTCCATATATTTGGTAATATTGATGTCGAGTAAAAATGTTCAGTTTCAAGTTTAAAGATCGTGGGTTGCTAAAATAAATTAATTAATCTAAAGAGTATATAAAGTAAATATTGTCTTTATTTTTATTTTATTTTTATGTTATCGTCACCGAATCAAACGAAAATAACTAGAAATTATTTCATAATTTCGACTAAAGACGATATGTTCCATTACTTCATACTTTATCAAATCCAATTTTAAAGCAAAAGTATTGAAAGAATGTTTTATTCGCAAAGAAAGTATTAACAATGTTTTTTCACGATAAATGCAGCCCGAATTATTATGCATCAGTCAGTTTTAGTGCGATTATTTAACAGAATGAGTCAAGAGTTTCCTTAAGACAGCGTTTAGAAAGGAAAAGTGCTCCCTCACATTCTAAAGCAATAAAATGTGGTTCCAACAAAAGGACGAGAGATTCAACAATAGATTCAACAATGAAAAGGAGATAAGAATATTAGATCGAACTTGATCGAAACTCTTCCCTCCTGCAGGATGTTCGTCAGTTTCCTTGTAAAGCCATCAAAGATGAAGAATACCGCGTTACCACACGAAAAGACTCCGAGACTGAAAATCGTTCAATGATACGTCTATCTGGACCTTAAATGACGTCAGAGTACACCATTAATGGTTTTTCATGAGAATCAGAGAATACGAAGTTAAAAGTCACTTTAACTTCAAATGATACAAAACAGTTAAATCAGAATTATTAACATGCTACGAAATCAGAAAAAACATGGAGCAACAATAACAACAACAAAAAATTATAAAAAACGAACAATACTAAGAAAAATTCTTGCAAAAGAAAGAAAGAAATTATAGGCACGTATAATCAAATAGAGTGGCCATGTTTTTTTATATTACAAAAATACTTCTAAGATTGCTTCTTATGACGAAAATTGTATAATAAATGTACATTTCTATGCATGATATTGCTTTCTATATTATGATAAGAAAAATTGGAGAATATTTTACGATAATTTACTAAATTAATATACTAAATTAATTTAATTAGCTTCTCCTTTAACGACATCCTTTATGAGATATATTGTATTCCGTATGACTTTACTACATAAATGTGAAGAAATAAATGAAAATAAGAGAATAGCTGAATTTTTTAGATTATTGTTAAGGTTTCATTGTTTTAATTTTAAACACGAGCTTTCAAAAAATACGTTTTAAATAAAAGTGGTCGGAAATCACATTCTCCTATGAAACAGTATGATACAACTTTCAACCGATCTGGGTGGAGACTACGAACTTGAGCTATAATCAAGAAATATATGTTCAAATCCCGGCTATGTTAATCACTGCACACAGCTAACAAAAGAGACATACAGAGATACTTCCGTCCCTCTTAGTTGACACGTGATCAAGATTGGTTTGTTTCCACCAATTGTGAAACGCCATGTGATCAAGGTAGGCTGGTAAGCAGCCGAGATATGGCGCATTCTCACAAACTTTTGACTTTCGGGAATAAAAATCTGGTGAAATTAAACTTGCTAAAATAACATTTTAATCTGATAAACGAATGCCTTAATGATTCAAAATAAAGAAAAAATGGTCAGCAGCGAAATATTTTTTATTTACCCGAGGTTTAAGTTAAACTTGCGGGTTTAATTTTTCTTACCATTTTATGACTATAACTTTTCATTTTCTTCTAAATTTTTACTTATAATGAATTTGCATAGTACCCACAGTACATTCAAATAAGAAATAGTAACAATGTAGTATTTTTAGTACAAAATTTTGGTATAACATTGTCTTAAAGGGATGTTAAACAAGAGACGGTAAGGTAAAAAAAGCGGGACGGTATAGGAAAAAAGGGACAAAATGGAAAAAAAAAGGACGGTAAGGATGGAACGGTAAGGAAAATTACCACTTATTTTAGGAATTATTTTAAGACTTAGTCGTAGTCACAATGTTCATTGATTTTTAGAAACAGTTATTTACATTGGATTAAATTAAAAAAAATAATTTACCTCGAAAAGTGCAGGAATAAACCTTGAGGACGGTAAGACTACCCATAAAGCCACGATACTTGAAATTGATATTTAAATGCTGATTTAAATTCTGCAGTAAATTTCCTGTCAAAGAATTTTAGCCATTCTTTCTCTAACATACTTTTGCATGAGAAAAAACTTGAAAAAAATTCTGTGACTGCATCTGAAGTGATTTTCTGTATAATTTTAGAAGAGGGGCGGTAAGGAATCTAAAACCCAGGGACAGAGTTAAAAAAATAATAACTACCCTAAAAATGTGTGAAGGTTAATTTTTTGCTACATATTTATATAAAACAATAGTTCCAGTTTTGGGAAAAAAATTACACCGAATTACTTTTATTGAAACAATTTTATACAGACAGCTCCAAACTTGAAAATCAGCATCAGGTACACGGGACGGTATAGGAGTTTTCCTGGTATTTGGACCCCCAACATCGTCGAACATTGGGGACGGTAAGACTACCCATAAAGCCACGATGCTTGAAATTGATATTTAAATGCTGATTTAAATTCCTGTCAAAGAATTCTAGCCATTCTTTCTCTAACAAACTTTTGCCTGAGAAAAGACTTGAAAAAAATTCTGTGGCTGCATCTGAAGTGATTTTCTGTATAATTTTAGAAGAGGGACGGTAAGGAATCTAAAACCCTGGGACAGAGTTAAAAAAATAACAACTTCCCTAAAAATGTGTGAAGGTTAATTTCTTTTTTTTTTTTTTTTTTTTTTTTTTTTTTGCTACATATTTATATAAAACAATAGTTTCAGTTTCGGAAAAAAAATACACAGAATTACTTTTATTGAAGCAATTTTATACAGACAGCTCTAAACTTAAAAATCAGCATCAGGGACACGGGACGGTATAGGAGTTCTCCTGGTATTTGGATCCCCAACATCGTCCAAACCTTTTTTTATCTCGTCAATATTGTTATGCAATCATGTAATGGGATGTTCCCCAGTATATGAAATAAAAAGAATCACAAGAACATGTACTAAAATAAAAATTATTATTCAGGGACATAAAAGTCAAAAGATTGTGAGAACGCCCCTCATGTGAAGTAATAGCGTCCGTCTGTATCGTTGGCTGTGACTTCCCAAGCGATAAAATATTTTTTTTTTCTTTATGATTTCACGAACATTAATTTACGCAAGTGTTTTAAGTAAAAATATTGCTGCTTAAGATATCTAATGAAGCTGAACATCGTCGGCGTATCGAAATGCACTTATCTTTGCTTTAAAATTCCCAGAAACCATTCGCCTAACACACACACGAGGAAATTCTGTGTTAAGAATTTACCAAAATATATTAATGATGGATTAAAACTGTTATTTCGATTTTTATCTGTTAATTATTTTTAAAAAGTCAAATTTGTAGAAATAAATCCCATTATAGGATTATTTAGTTGAACTTTTAAATGAAATGTTTTTTTAATACTTCCGCATTTTTCTGAAGCGTCAACTAAAATGCTTATCGTGTTTAATTAAATAGTAATTATTTTTTATAGAAAGTTCAGCTTTATTTTTTTCCTAGATTATTTTTTTTCATTTATATTATTATTATTTAAATACAGCTATTAATTGGAACATAATTTTAATACATTAATTTTAAATAAATATATATTGATATAGTACATCGTACAGAAAAAAAAACAAGTAGAGCATTGAAGAAACAACTCCCTTTCATCTGTTATCCTTTTTTTTTAATTTCAAAGGTATAGAGATAATTCTCAATATCTCAAGTAAAACAGAAAGAAAACTCATGTCTTAATTTATAACTAATATTAATTCTCTTAGAGTAAAGCTAATATGGGAAGTTGATTTGCTTACTTTTTTCTTCTTGTAGAACCTTCATGTTAAATATATTACATTTTTCAAATACTGATACTGATAATTTTAACGTTCAAATCGTATTCATCAAATGAAAAGGTAATTTTTGTATTAAATTTTATAACAGCTTTAGGATAGCTATGACTTTAAGCTTTGCCAATTCATATTTGATTTACCCGAAATAATTTTTTCATTCTCGAATTTTGCTTTATAAAGAATTGTATTGTAATTTATTCATTTTTCTTTATTGGAAAAATTCACTTTATTTTAATAAATACGTCATATTTTCAACTGAAAACAACATTCTATTTATAGAACAAATTTCAATACTATTCATTGAACACATAGATAATGTATATGTAAAACGTTTAGGGAAACTTCATGAATAAAACTACTTTAACCATTTCAGACCTGGCAGTCACAAATGTGTTCCTTTTCTTTTAAAATGCTTTAAACTATAAATAACCCCTTGCAGATACGTAAAAACCTCATGATCACATATATGCGTTCTATATTTTGACTTTTTAGAGGGCAAGTAGCGCCATGTAGCTTTGAAATAGTAAACAAAACAAAACAAATTTGACAAAAGTTTTAATTGTTTTGGACTTTAAGAAAAAAGTCAAGGCTGAAAGGGTTTAAACTTAAATTAGGGAATACTTTTCCGAATAATTTGTGATAAACACAATAATTTGTGTTAAAACTACAAGAACAAAAAACTAAACAAATCCACTTCCCATATTAGCTTTACTCTAAGAGAATTAATATTAGTTCTAAATTAACACATAAGTTTTCTTTCTGTTTTATTTGAAATATTGAGAATTACCTCTATATGTATTTTTTATGTCTGTTAAATCCTGTTGTAATACGGCATTTTCAAATGTCATGAAAAATTCTTCTTTCGACTATTGTAATATGCAAAGAACGCGAAATAACTACGTTCGTTAGGTTTCACAAACTAACATACACTGGCGGAAAAAAAATCCCAACACCAAGAAAGACTTGTGTTAGATAAACGAAATTTGGTAGGCGTGTTTATACATATGAAAGATGACATCGATTGAAATTTCGCGCTTCGCGCATAAGTGTGGCGCTAGTAGCGCCACTCAGAACTTGCAGATCAGGTTTACTTTAAATGCGTGCTGTAAAGTTCGTAGGCGTTATTTAGCTTCGAAATGTGGCGTATTCAGTTGACGTATTGCCAAGAATGTCTTTAACGAGACGAAGAAGCCACTGTCAACAGCTCACCGAGTTGGAACAAGGTCGCATATTCGGGACACGAGAAGCTGGATTTTCTTTCCGCGATATTGCAGAAAGACTTGGCTGGAATTTATCCACTGTGCATGATTGTTGGAAGCAGTGGTCAAGGGATGGTACTACCTCAAGAAGACCAGGTTCCAGGCAGCCACGTGGCACTCCTGAGAGGGAAGACCGCCGTATTCGGCGTACGACTGTGGCGCATCGTACTGCGTCTGCGGCAGAAATTCGAGCTGCAGTTGGTACCACAGTGACACAACGAACTGTTAGAAATCGGTTACTTCAAGGACAGCTCCGAGCCAGGCGCCCTGTAGCGTGCATTCTACTGACTCGAAGCCATTGCCGGTTGCGACGCCATTCGTGTCAAGCCAGAGCTCATTGGCGGACGGAGTGGAGATCTGTTGTGTTTCTTTTTCATCAGAAAACACGACAGATCTCCACTCCGTCCTCCAATGAGCTCTGGCCTGACAACAAGGGCGTCGCAAACGGCAATGGCTTGGAGTCAGTAGAATGCACGCTACAGGGCGCCTGGCTCGGGGCTGTCCTTGAAGTAACCGATTTCTAACAGTTCGTTGTGTCACTGTGGTACCAACTGCAGCTCGAATTTCTGCCGCAGACGAAGCACGATGCGCCACAGTCGTACGCCGAATACGGCGATCTTCCCTCTCAGGAGTGCCACGTGGCCGCCTGGAACCTGGTATTCTTGAGGCAGTACCATCCCTTGACCACTGCTTCCAACAATCATGCACAGTGGATAAATTCCAGCCAAGTCTTTCTGCAATATCGCGGAAAGAAAATCCAGCTTCTCGTAGCCCGAATATGCGGCCTTGTTCCAACTCGGTGAGCTGTTGACAGTGGCTTCTTCGTCTCGTCAAAGACATTCTTGGCTAACATCAACTCAATACGCCACATTTCGAAGCTAAATAACGCCTACGATCTTTACAGCACGCATTTAAAGTAAACCTGATCTGCAAGTTCTGAGTGGCGCTACTAGCGCCACACTTATGCGCGAAGCGCGAAATTTTAGATGTCATCTTTCATGTGTATAAACACGCCTACCAAATTTCGTTTATCTAACACAAGTCTTTCTTGGTGTTGGGATTTTTTTCCGCCAGTGTATTTGTTAAATTTCAGTAAAGTCTAACTTCTGTGATTTGGTTAGTTACTTTTAATTTTATTAGCGTAAAAGGGATTTTTACCCCAAACTGAAAAAAAAATTCAAGGCCAAAAGGTTTATCGTTAAGACGTTTTCAGTCCTGTTCACAGGGCTGCAGATTTTAAACTTTTAATCCACAAACATAAAGAATCATTGGATGTTGTATCAAAATCTAATTTCATGAAGTATTTGATTCTATGATTGGTGTACTGGTTAGCCTAACACGATAAAAAACTACAAGGTATATAACTACTAGTGTAATACCAGGGTTTAGTTTACTCTGATAATAGAAAACCTATTAACAATGACAGCACATCCAGAGAAACCGAATAAACATACGACATGAAAATCTTTTCAGATTGAGTCGAACCCAGACCTCCCCAATGATCAAACATTGATGTCAATGATTCTGCAAAATTAAGATTTTTGTCGTAAAATGTTTGAAAATGCCGTTGTAGGTGTCTTGAAAACTTTCGGAGAAGTAAGATGTGTTTTTAATGTTAGTTTATAGGATAATATTATATCGATTTCAAATATAATCGAAGTGTGTGGGCTTTACAGTAATGTTTATTCCAATTATCCAAATCAGAAATAACTGCTATAATGTTCTGACGAAACTTCTATTATTGGCTGTTGTAAATATTATCGTATTTGTTTTTTTTTCTTAAATATCAACAGCTACATTCGTTTATTTTTTGCATATGTATGTACTGACTTCCATTAAAAAAAGTATAGTTATTGGTTGAAACTTATCAACAAGTACTAAATCTAAAAAAATAGTTGCTTATTACTAATCAATCAATATTCTTTTCTTATTCTTGAAAAGCGGTATTTGAATAATTTATTACCACTCTCTGAATGTCCACATTTGAAAAATCTGGAATTCAAAGATTATAAATTGAATTGCTGAAAAAATATATACGTATAAAATGACCTATATGTAAAGTTTTTGCTGTCATTCATTTTCAAGTTAAAAAACATTATCGCCCTTAATACCACTTGAAATTCCTTCAAAATACTTTATTTAAATTTAAAAATATATATTATACTTTTTTAATTTAACTGAAGTTTTTTTTTAACTGTTTGAAGAGTATTTTTTGTTATTTTTCTATCTGAAAGGTTTATAAAGATTTTTTTTTTAAATCCTGCTCATTATCCTACTTTATCACAAATAAATTGATAAGCAGCACAGAATATTTCTTAATTATATAATATTTTGTATATTTTTTTATGTATTCTATATGTATGAAATAATGTTATTCTATTTAAATTATATTTTCAGGTTTATCCCACTTTAAACTTCGATATGAAATACTTCAATTATTTTTTTTTATTTTAATAAAATTTAAACTTTTTTTAATGAAAGACAAGTATTTAAACATTTTTTTTTTGTGATAGCCAGTGCAGCCTAATTTTTTAATTTTCCAATTGGTCTTTAAAATTTAATTCAAATAATTTAAAATTTAATTCGGGTTTTATATGTGGACTTGTGTCTTTAAGTGAAATAATTTTATCATTATATCATTTCGTTCACCGTTTGAAACGATATATGAACAATCATTTTTGTGTGTGTCTGGTTTTAAGAATGCTTAAATCCAAAGTTCGAAAGCTCAAATGAAAAAAAAATGTCGAAAAATGGCACATTTAAAATTTCCCAGCCTAGTTATCGTAATTACGAAAGGGTATATAAAATATTTAAATTTACTTATAAAAAAGATTTACTTTCAGTTAAATGAAAAATATCTGATGTTCTAGTTTTTTTGTTGTTTTGTTAACAAAAAGGTACTTAAACAAGATGCGTAAACGCCTTAGAGTTCCCAAACAGTCTGTCACTACTGTTTAAGAATAGAAGATTTCTGTTTAATACTGAAATAGCAGAATTTGTTATCGCAATGTCTCATCGTAGAATACGGAATATTTTTTCTGTTATTAAATAGGGCGAAAATTTCAATTCGAAAATTAATATAATATATAATTTTTTTTAAAAAATTAATGAAACTTTTAACACCCCTATAATATATATATATTTGTTGCAAATACTTTTGTAAGCACTGCAGATCAATTATTTAAAAATAGGCAAAGTATTTTTATTTGCTTCATATTGAGGTCGTATAATAGGAATAACCTATATTTATTCAATTAAATTAAAACTTTAAAGTAATATACCGCATAAAGCTTTAGCGTGAAATACATTTTTAAAAATATTTTAGACACCTATTTTAATAAAATGTAAGTTATTCTTAAACTAGTTGGATGTGCCAATACCAAAACTTTTTTCTATCTCCTATATTTTAATATTTCAAAATGTTGTTACAGATGTCAATATTTCATTTTTATTAGTTCAACACTATATAAACTTTGACTTTCATCTTAAATTTCTGCTTCAATCAATTAATCGGAGTGAAAACAAGTTAATCTCAATCATGATATTTATTAAGATCACGAATAGTCGCAAATAGTCGGCTTATCAGGATGGGAAGTTCCCGTCGATTTACGAGCCACTGGTGTACAATAGAACTACGAAAATCTAAGAAGATTATACAAAAATCGCTATTACAGCGCCCGCCCCCTTCCGGCAGAATTTTTCCTCATTCAGGGAGGAACTTCTTGCCATGACCAAAAACATATACAAAAAGTTTTGTTCAATTCTATGCATAACTTCATACACTTTCCGAAGGTACAATACTGAAATGGCACAAAATCGCTATTACAGCGCCCCTTCCCGTGGCATTTTTTGAAATTCAGGGAGGACCTCCTTGCCATGACCAAAAACATACAGAAAAAATTTGGTTCAAAATTATGCATATCTTCATACACTTTTCGATAGTACAATATTCAAAATGGCACAAAAATCGCACAAAAATCGCAGTTACAGCGACCCCTTCCAGTGGATTTTTTCCAAATGAAGGAAGGATCTGCTTGCTATAGCCAAAAACTTTTTAAAAATTTTTGGTTCTGTTCTATACATAACTTCATTGTACCATCGAAAAGTGTATACACTTTTCGATGGTACAATATTCAAAAGTGCACAAAACTCGCTATTACAGCACCTCCTTCCGGCGGATTTTTTTCCAAATGAAGGAAAGACCTCCTTGCCATAGCCAAAAATCTTTTTAGAAAATTTGGTTCAATTCTATGCATAACTTGATACACTTTTTGATGGTACAATATTCAAAAGTGCACAAAACTCGCTATTACAGCACCTCCTTCCAGCGGATTTTTTTCCAAATGATGGAAAGACCTGCTTGCCATAGTCAAAAACCTTTTTAAAAAATTCGGTTCAATTCTATGCATAACTTCATACACTTTTTGATGGTACAATATTCAAAAGTGCGCAAAACTCGCACAAAAATCGCTATTACAGCGCCCCCTTCCGGTGGATTTTTTCCAAATGAAGGAGGGACCTGCTTGCCTTAGACAAAAACTTAAAAAAAATGATTTAATTCTATTTATAACTTAATACACTTTTTGATGGTACAATGGCGCAGACAGATGGATACACGGAAAGACGTACAGACAGACATTTTCTATAAGCATGTTTTTGGAATTTCTGACCCCTAAAATGTGTAAATCCGTCGAAAAAAATTTCGATTACAATACTTTCTTCTATTGAAGATAGAAGAAGTTAAAAAAAAAAAAAAAAAAGAAGAAGAAGAAGATTTGAAATCATCTATTTCAGCAGATTTGCTTGAGATTCTGTAATATCTTATGGCTGAATACATTTTAAGCATTTAAAAAATGTATTGTAACACTAAATTGTTATTGAAATTGAAAATGTCTTCCCGATTTTGTAATATATTATGGCTGAATACATTTTAAGCTTTTAAAAAATGTACTGTAACAGTAAATTGTTATTGAAATTAAAAATGTCTTCCCGATTCTTTAAAATAATTTATGGATCATTCGTTATTGAAAGTATGTTTTCATCCATGTATTTTTCACTAGATATAAAACGAGTAGAAATTTCTCAATGTACAGATATGTTCTTTTAAGTTGTTATTGATTTTGCAATAAAATTGGGGTTTTCTTATGAATGCCAATTTGTTTCTATGGAGATACCACAAACAAAATCCGGTAACAAATGTGGACGATGGAATGAAAAATGATTTTTTTTTTCTTTTTTGAATGAATGAATGAATTAAACAAAAAATAGTACTACCAAGTTAAAGGTGTTTGACTTTCATTGAAGACGTGAAAAAATTTAAAAGTGATTTCCAATATACATTACATTAATTAAAAAGTTATAGTGACTTGCATTTTTTCTTTCTTCTATCTTCAATAGAAGAAAGTATTCTAATCGAATATTTTTTCTACTTTCGGTTTTCGACGGATTTACACGTTTTAAGGGGTCAGAGATCCCAAAAATATGTTTATAGAAAATGTTTGTCTGTCCGTGTGTCCGTCTATCCGTTTGCCCATGTGTCCGTCTATCCGTGTGTCCGTCTGTCTGTCGCCATTGTACCATCAAAAAGTGTATGAAGTAAAGCATAGAATTGAACCAAATTTTTCTAGAAAGTAAGTCCTTCCTTCACTTGGAAAAAATCCGCCGGTAGGGGACGCTGTAATAGCGATTTATGTGCGATTTTGAATATTGTACCATCGAAAAGTGTATGAAATTATGCATAGCATTGGATCAAAATTTCTTTTAAGTTTTTGTCTATAGCAATCAGGTTCTCCCTTAATTTGGAAAAAATCGGCCGGAACAGGGCGCTGTAATAGCGATCTTTGTGCGATTTTGAAAATTGTACCAATTGAAAAGTGTATGAAGTTATGTATAGAATTGAACCAAAATTTTTTTTAAGTTCTTGGCTATGGCAAGCAAGTCCTTCCTTAATTTGGAAAAAATTCGCCGGTAGGAGGCTCTGTAATAGCGATTTTTGTGCCGTTTTGAATATTGTACCAACGAAAATGTATGAAGATATGCATAGAATTAAACCAAATTTCTTGTGTATATTTTTGGTCATGGCAAGAAGGTACTCCCTGAATTTGGAAAAATTCCGCCGAAAGAGGGCGCTGTAATAGCGATTTTTGTGCCATTTTCAATATTGTACCTTCGAAAAGTATATGAAGTTATGCACAGAATTGAACCAAATTTTTTGTGTGTTTTTGGACATGGCAAGAAGGTCCACCCCTGAATGTGGAAAAATTTCACCGGAAGGGGGTCTGTAATAGCGATTCTTGTGCAATCTGCTTAATTTTTCGTAGTTCCATTGTACAACAGTGGTTCGCGAATCGACGGGAACTTCCCATCCTGACAAGCTGACTATTCGCGACTATTTGTGATTTTAATAAATATCAGGATCGAGATTAACTCGTTTTTACTCCGATTAATTGACTGAAGCTGAAAGTCAAAGTTGATATAATACTGAACTATTAAAAATGAAATACTGACGTCTGTAACAAAATGTTGTAATATTGAAATATATGAGATAGAAGAAAGTATTGGGATTGGCACATCCAACTAGTTTAAAAAGATTGTCGTTTGTATATTTTGATGAATTTCTGTTTCCTATTGAAGTAATTTAAAAAGCAATATCAAGCCTTGAAAAAGCGACTTTTTTGATAAATATTATTGTAATGGAAATTTGCATTTTGATGCCATCATGCTTAAATAAAATAAAATAAATAAATAAAAACGAAAATTATACTTTTAATAAATTATTCTAATTTTTTCTCGAGATGTAGAACTAGACAATCTCTCATTGTATATACTTTTTTAAAAACATTTTTTTTAACTCGTAGCAGGGCGGATGCAAGTGAGGGACCACAATGTGTCGACAGTGTTTTAAATATGAATTCTCTGCGAAAAAGTTTTTATCTGAAATATTTTTTGTTCTGTGTCTTAAGTTAAATGTTTAAAGTACACGTCCATGCAAATTTTGAATAAAATTTATACAAGGAAACTTATTTTGATCAGTAAATAATTCAGACTGTAAGACCGCACATCGCTTGTTATGTGTTACTTTTTCACCTCCACTGTTATGGGTTAATGCAAAATTTCTTTATATATAGCAAACCATAATTATTCTTCAAATTTTGCTAACATAAGAAATTGAGAGACGTTTTATAATTTCCTTTAGTCTATAGCTTTTTTAAAATGTAAGAAAATTAAAAGGGAAAATCCCCAATTAATCATATATGCAAGTGTTCCATTGAAAGTACGTTAGAAGTTTTACAGAAAAGATTCAAGAAACATTTTCTATAAAAACAGATCATTTTAAATGATATTTTATCTTTTCATTGAACTTTTCAATGAATTGCAACATTCAGGTTATAGATATTATCTCCTTCAGTCCCGTGCAATTCATCATTTGACCTGTTGTGCAAGTAAACATATAAAAATTAGAGTATGTTGCGTGAAAAGTCTTCTGTAGCACACGCATGAGATGTTCTTTAAATTTTTTTAGCTCAAATGCTTTTTATTTTTCCCACTTTCATTTAAAATTACAGAAACCCCTTTTTAAAACTTGGAAAAATCTGAAACTTTCACGTTGTTTCTTCTTTTCTTTACGTTGACTTTATATGTTAATTTATTTATATTATTATGGATATTTACTGTATATAAAATATATTTTGTAGAGGTATCCTACTTATTTTATTTTATAAATTTGTTTATTTATTTATTGTGCATCACCGAAATAAACTGTATTTACAAATTGATGCAACCTGCATAAATACATTACTGTATGTTTTGCTTTTTATACTTTGTAATTGTTTTCTTATATCATAGATTACTGATATATATACTAGAAATTTTACGATTTTGTTTTATTATAAATTTTAAAATTCAAAAGTAAGATATTATTTTACATTTTTTTTGTAGTAAAATATAAGAATTGAGACTCTGGAAAATTTAAAACACTTTATCTTTGATTTACTACTTTATTTTCATCAAAAGGTTTAAGAAATATTATTTTTAAAAAATTTAATTTTCTTTTTAATTTGTCGAAGACTATATCCATATTAATAGATGTTGAGGTATGTTGAAATGTAACTTCAACTTTTCACATGTAAAGTGATACTGAAAAGCACCAAAATAACAATAAACTGAAACATATATATATTTATTATTAATTTAATGAGCAACACTGAATTATTTCACATATATTTAATCCAAATGAAAATCTTTGAAACAATTTCTTTCACTGGTAATGCACAAAAAAAGATTGCAACTTGTAAATCTAAATTTAGTTTTCTTTTGAATGCATATTATTACACTGTACAACAGTGGTTTTGTCCTAGAACTAAAATTAGTTGATTCTAGATCAGTTTATGGCGCTGATTCCGAATATGTTTTCCGTTTATCTCTAGGTGGTACAAGTTTTGAGAAATTTGCATATTTAAATTTATGCAAATTTAAACTTTTTTGTGCTATTTTATGCAAATTTTAGATACAATATATGTCACATCTAATTACGTTTTCTAGATAATGATTACTTGACTATTTGCTTCAGATAAATGTCACAATTTGCATATTCTTAACATTTATTTATCCGTTATTAAGCCTAATTTGCATATTTTTCAATGGTGTAATGTTTACATCACTATCAATTTTAAAACAGTTGCCACAGAAATGACGTAATGTCTTTTTAGACTAGATTTTTATGCTGATTTCAAATCTGCAGTCTGTTTTTTGTGACATGTCTAGTTTTTGAGTAAGATGAATTTCTACTTTTGCACGGCGTTAACACAGGTTTGATATAAGATGCTTTTTATGGGTGTGTAATTCATTGTCAAGAAGGTGAACAGGGTCAGATTCATATCAGAGACATAAACAAAAATTTATACAATCGAGAAAAAAAATTAGTAGAATCTGTCCAACTAGTTGAAGATTATCATACAAAGTATCATAAAAAGCTATTTCTTGCTTTTTTTATTTCACTTTTATCAAAAACTAGACGTGATAGAAGAAAACAGATACAAGATTTGAAATCAGCTCAAACAACTGGTTTAGAAATATATTAGCGTACTCGTGCGGCAGAAATATTTGAACGTCAAGAAACATTATTAAAAAAAACATGAAAAATATGCAAATTGGGTACAATATTTCACAGTCACATGTCAATATAATCTCAGAAACAACGTTTTTTTTTTAAGTAAATTAGGTAGTAATCATAACATAAAACAAAAAACCCTATCTGATATTGCTTTATACCTTAAATTTGCAAATAATTGTATAAAATTTACTATATTTGCATAAATTGAAATATGCAAATATGCAAATATCTCTCAAACGTGACGTGCTGGAGTAAATCTAAAACTAGATTCGGAATCAGCACAAAAAACCGCATAAAAAATAACAGAGTTTTAGGACAGAGCAAAAGTTCCAATTTGTTGACCAGTGTTATCAATGTAATTTGTAAACTAATGCTGTGCTTTATATTTTATGTGCATGTATGCTTCTTGTTCTAGCTGTTGTGAAATATTAGGAGGATCTAGAATGCTTGAGCAATCCTAAAAGGAAATATAATTAAAATCAGATTTCGTGATGCTTGTGAAAGCAAAACATTCTTAATTGTATTAATTTAATTTGTTTGTTTATTTTTATGAATTTCTAACAAAAGAAAAACTTAGTCGAAATAATTATCTTAATTTACATATTAAAAATCTTTATATGAACATAATTAGTAACTTGAACTTGCTTCAACGATCTCTTCGAAATCAAAGTGGGTTTTTGATATTTTGCAATTTAACTCCCGTTAGTTTGGCTAACTGAACCTTCAGCAAAATTATTAATTGATTCTTTAGTACCCTCATTTTTAGCTTCAGGAGAATCTTCATAAATTTTATTATTATTAAAATATTCATCACTAGAATCCCTAAAATCAAGATCAGAGTCATCCCCATTTACTATTATTTCTAATTCCTCAATGCTGTTAATTTTTGGCTAAAATAAAATACAAAAATATGTAATATTTGCTGTCTCTTTTTATAAAAAGTAAATAAAACATTACAGCGGGATTAAATAAACATCATAAACTTGGAAATCTAGCACACGATTAAAACCAAAACTAATGCTAAAACTAACTATAACTTTACTCAGGTAAGACCCAACATCCATTTTAATGGATGATTTTAAATTATGCTTTAAAGCATTAAATATATCAAAATTATAGTTAAAAACTAGCTAGGGTCCTACAAAAACATTAAAATTAACATATACACTCTAAAATATGCTTCAAAAAACAAAATGAGTAAAAAAAATTGGAATTCACTAACTAGCACCTGGTCGAATACCGTGTTGACTCACCCACTTCGCCATATTACCATTACCCGCCACATATATTGCAAAGGAGAAGCCATTGCCAGATTCTAAAAACTTAAAAGTAATCTTTGAAGGGTATATTGTATTGGAGAATCTGGACTTGCTTCCGAATAAATGCTTAATGTAATTAGTAGGTTAACACAAAGCATCCATTTTAATGG
This sequence comes from Maratus speciosus, assembly GCA_963932465.1. Taxonomy (NCBI): domain Eukaryota; kingdom Metazoa; phylum Arthropoda; class Arachnida; order Araneae; family Salticidae; genus Maratus; species Maratus speciosus. The sequence goes on from OZ010788.1 coordinate 439,168,286, forward strand.
ATGCAGGTTCACACGAGGTTAATTCACAATATTAGGATATTGTTTTCGCTTTAGCCTAAGCGTGTTTGTGTCTTTCAAAATATATTTAATTAAGGAATATTTCATTTTATCAGGACCTTAAGAAATATGTTACTTCACTTTTTTCTATCTTTTTTAATTTATTTTATTTAAATAACGTAATTTTAAGATATTTTTTAATTAAACGAAACTTTAAATAGGTGTTAAGAAAGGATTTTCTTGCAGCTCTAAGGAAAAAATCACTAGTATGCGTATATTTAAGTAAAATAACTGTTAAACCAATTAAAGCTCATTTTAAACTTCTTCGCTAAAATTTTTTAATACAGATTTTTCTTTTTTTTCTCTCTAGTTAAAAGTTTCGGTAGCTAAAATAAATGTCTAAATCTTCACAGCGAAAAAAAGTTTTAAATCTTTCTTTTTCTTTTATCTTCACTAAAGCGGAAATTTCCAAGACTAAAAAAATTAAAGTACTATATTGAACTGGTATTTATTAATTGACAGTTACTGAAATTTCGTATGCTTTCTTTTAAAAGTAGACAAATTTACTTCTGCACGATATTATTTTACAAAAAGTACCTTTAAAAATAAAATACTAAAAATATTTTTTTTACAAAGTAATTCTTAAAATATATCCGGGATAGTAGATTTAAAATGCCCCGGGAGAATTAAAATTAAACAATTGGAAGTTCAAAAACAAAAGATTGTTTTAAAAATTTTTATTTTTTCAAAGATTATATATTCTTCAGGTTAGTTTCGTCTGTTTAGACAAATAATTCGAATAGAATGTGATTTATTTGAAGAGAAAATATACTAAATGTATATACATCAAAATATGTATTAAGGTATTTATAATATTTATGGCATTTTTAAAACTTTTAATTGAGTGTTTAAAAAAAAAATAATAATTGCTGAATATTTCGAAAGATAAAACACTGTATAAATGTCATTCAAAAATATCTGGTTATATCGTATATCTATCGCATAAGACGGTTCCCCCTCCCGTCCTCAATTTTTATGTGTCTATGGATAAATGTCGAATAATAAACGCCTGATTTACCGATTCTATCTGGCCAAAAGCCAATTTTTGAAAGTTTATCCTAGCGTAATTTATTTTTTGCCTGTTATAGCTCAAGAGTTAGGGCGTTGTACTATGCTATTGGTTTTGATATAAATATAATTGTATGGTCCGTAGACTAGGGGAAATTTGGTGCTTCTTAGTTAGGAATGAATCAATCAATTTGAATATAGTTCTTTAATCTGTTATTTGAAGCGAAATAAAATATACTGTTCGATTATGGACACTTCCAAACAAAGTATGGAATTTATATTATCGGATTTCTGTTCATAAAGTTTGCATATACCAGCTGTTATTTTATATTTAATTTCACAAAAAACTTTTTATTATTTTTTTTACAATTTTTTAGTTTTAATATAGAAGAAGTTAAAGCACGGTTGATAAAGCACGATTAAGCTGAATTTTTGATACGATTAAACAGTTTAGATTAACGTTCTCGTTCCAATTTAATTTGTCTGCCTGTAGGTGCCCTCCCAGTTTTTAGAATTGTTTTTAGTTTATTATGTCTAAAAAATTTTTTTGAAATTTTAGTTCAAGTACCATTTTCTTTTTATCAAAGACAGCAGAATTTAAGTCACATAAATAAACTTCTGCACCATTATGCAACGGCAACAAGATTTAAAATTTAACGAAAATGCGAATGGTTGAAAATATTTTGTTTATAGAGGAAAATTACAATGAAGAGCACATGAAGTTTTGCAAGAGCGAAATTTTTTTATTTACGACAAAATTTGGACAAAAATTCCCAGTTGTATCTAGATATCTCTGGATAAAATGATTTAAAATATATTACTTGGCTGCAAATTTCGAGTGGTTACAAAATCGATCCAGACAAATTCTCCAAATTCAGATTTGATACATGATGACAAAACATAATGTAGGCATTTTCTCAAGATATCTTATGATTCCCATTGTTTACATAAGGTTACTCTGTGCACAAATAAATATAAATATACAACAGAATATACAACACAGCAATTTTCATTAAAGCTGTCGGATGTTGGCTCTGTATCTTAAATTTTAGAAAAAAGAAATTTTAGGATTTGTTATAATAATACAAAAATTGTTTTACCACTTTAGCTTCCATACCATTAATAAAGTATCATTAAAATTATCAAGAAGAACGTAAAATCATGCGTCAATCAGATTACGAAACATTTTTCAATGCCTTCAGACTACTATAATAAAATTTCATAGCTTAATAAAGTGAAAAACGATGTCTAAGTAATAATTTGTAAAACATATAACACGTTTGAAAACACAAACTCAACCAAAGTCGAAAAAATAGCTGAAAATTTAGTACATCCCTGTATATGAACTATAGATTTATCATATAATGCACAATATGTTAAATTTAGAACAGTTAGTGAACGCATAGCGCAGTTGAAAATTCTTCGTTAGCAATTTTCGTCAATAAACGGAAATGTACTTCACATGTTTTATGCAGCCTTGTATATGATTTATAGAATTTATACACACTAAATAGTATGCAATTTTTATAATTTAAAAAAGTGTTCCACAACTGAAAACGCACTTCCATCAATTATTGTTCATACAGAGAAAAAAATAATTTATTTTGGGTGTCCCTGTATATGAAAGATGATTGGCATATCGTATTCAATAGTAAGCATCTTATAGAGCACCTCGGAGATATATATCAATTTAAATACCTTTGAAGTAGTGTAACATGTACAAAATACACCACAAACAATTTTTCTCCATGGACAGTAATGAAACATAATTATTTTTAGTGCCCCTGTAAATGATCAATAAATGCTATCCATATCATATTCCATAGCAATCATCTTATAGTGCACTTCATAGATACGTATATAAATTTCTAAGTGTTTGAAATTAGGAAACATCATTAAAAACCACCGGAAACGATATTTCCCCATAGGCCGTAATGTAATGAAATACTTTTGAATGTCCCTGTTATGACTGCTACACGCTACATTTTGCAACACCTAACATTCAATAGTGAATATCAATAAAAATTTTTCAATTTCATGGCGATGCGGCTATATTGACGCCAAAAATAATTTTGGCCAGCTAGAATTTGTAAATCACCCACCATTAGTCATCCAGAATAATAGGGATAGGTTTTCTGTTAATACATACAGGTTCATTAATACTTAGAAGGTGGTCAGTTATTCCAATAACAAACTCAAGGCACCAGTAATGCATTTTAATACCAACAAATATTTTAATGAAGCAAATTTTCAGAGACAGTATACAATCAAAAATACAAATTGCCTTACTCCAAGCCACATGTGTGTTTTCATTTATTTTAATAACAATGAAGATATAGAAACCACTGAGCTCCAAAATAGTGCTGAGGACTAACAACCTATTCTGATACATTGAATCCTGCCCATGAATATAATACCAAAGAATTTCCTATGAAAAGTTTTGGCAAAACATAGATTTCCTTCCACCGAGTAATATGAGGTATATATTTTAAATTTGGGTTTTCTTTAAAAATATGACGAATTTTCTACAATTTTCACTTACACACGCATATATATATATATATTAACTATATATTTTATTTAAATTCATTACAAATGTTTAATGTCACATTAGTAAAAATTAAATTTTAGGTAAGCGCTCAAAAAACAAATGAAATTTTTTTAAGTATTGCTCATAAAAATATCAAAAATGTGTAGAAAAAAACAAAATTGATGAAAAGTATGCTGAAATTTTTGAAAAAATGTTTCTGTTATTAAGAAAAGTGCAGGATTCTTTACTTACGCGCATTAAAAGTGTGATGCGGTATCGTCAGAATGTGAACCGTTGATTTAGCTCTCCGTACTATTATGATATATTACCGTACTATTATGATTATAGCTCAGTGATGGTAACGGAAATGTCAACAGCAGCGCTATTGATATGCGCTGCAAACCTTCTTTATATGAAAAATAATGGTATCATGATATGTGGTGAATGTGCACAATAATTTGGTAAATGGCATTATACGTACTTTTGAATGCATTTAAAACATGGATAGTCTATAACATTGTTATTAGCAGATCTTCAATGTTTGTTATGATTTGATCTCATTTAATGTAAAGCAATGTAAGTCTGTTGAAAATTTCGTTGCAATATCTTTATTGTTTTAAAAGTATTAACGTTACTACACTGTTAACCCTCTGAGTTTGTCGCCGAAATAATTGAACATTATATACAGGGTGTACATCATTAAATTTCACCTACTCAGAGCTGTCTGTAGTGGAAACTATTCATCAGTATGAAATTTGGAATGCTTCTAAATATAGGTATGCGAAAGGCATTTAGCATGGAAAAAAATAATTCCCAAATTAGCCAATAGATGGAGTTTTACGATAAAATATTAGCATGTATGGAGAAATTAGCAAGCATGCTCGTATCTGCTCGCGCACAATGAAAATGTTAAATAAAAAGACTCAGTGAATCCCTTGTCAGTCTCAAATCAGTCTCTTTTCTGAGGAAAATGCTTTACTGTTAAAACTTTTTATCAAAATGGTGATTCCGCACAATAAGCTTTCCAGAGACTTCAATCTTTGGAAAACATTCCCAGAAGTTCAATGCCTCTCAATGGATTACGAAAAATGTTCATGAAAATTGAGGAAATGGGAACGACGAGTTTTTGTGATGGATGAGGAAAAAAGCTTGTTTCTACAGAGGTAATTGGTAATGCTGCGCTCATGTGTAAGAATACAGGATTTCAAACTCAATGGGGGGCGCAAGCGTTCACCACAACCTTCAGAAAGCTTTAGAAGCAGAAGCTTTAGATCAGCCGACTGCTACTATTCAAAAGATTCTTTAGAAAGTTCTTTGACACTGGCCTCCAAAAGTTAAGGTACAGGGACTGGATGCTTTCGATTGCACACGGTTTGTCGAATATCTACCAACATTATTGACGAATTGTTCTTGAACATCTGGGATGTAAAGAACATGTTTGATTTCATATTTCTCAATGAAGATTTAGTAGGGCCTACAATTAGGGGGCTAATAATAAATTTAATAATAAAATAATATTTGCGATCAGCTATGCAACAGAAAATGCTGGAAATGGTTTGTCATTGCGTTAAATCACCATTTGGGTCCTGTTCAACGTTTGTGTGCATTTGTGTAAATATATAGCTCATATTCGTAAAGATGTTAACGTTTATGTGAAAAATTCAAAAGTTTTTTGTTTACAGCATACAGAGTTTTCAACCAAATTTAACACAACTTTCCAAAAACCTGACAAAGAACAGTAGCAACAGTACACTTCAATTAAAACATGAATATATTGAATATTTGATGAGATATGGGCACATGTATGAAATAATTTTAACTGCGCATGCGTAGAAGATTTTAAAATTTTTATTTCATAATTTGGTAGTCAGCTATTTAGGGCAATTTATCTAAAATGTCCAGTCAAATATCGAGAAATTTCACAGATAGGGGCGATATAGTGAGTTGCTTTCTAAAAATGGCTTTATCATAAGTGTTTTTCCACAAATTTTCAATCAACTCACTATATCTTTCTGAGTTTTTATAATATTTGACTGGGCTTTTCACAGAAGTTACTCAAAATAGCTGGCTACCAAATTAGGAAATAAAAATTTTGAAATCTTACACGCATGCGCAGTTAAAAATTATTTCATACAAGTGCCCATATCTCATCAAATATTCAATATATTCATGTTTTAATTGCAGTATACTGTTGCTACTGTTCTTTGTCAGGTTTGTGGAAAGTTGTGTTAAATTTGGTTGAAATTTCTGTATGCTATAAACAAAAAACTTTTGAATTTTTCACAAAAACGTTAACATCTTCACGAATGTGAGTGCTATGCTTACAAAAATGCATACAGACATTTAACAGGACCCAAATAGTCATTTACCACAGTGACAAACCATTTCTAGGCTTTTCTGTTACATAGGTAATCGCAAATATTATTTTATTATAAAATTTATTATTACCCCCCTGAATTGTAACCCCCGATAAATCTTCACCGAGAAATATAAAATCAAACATGTTCTTTACATCCTAGAAGTTCGAGAACAATTCGCCAATAATGTTGGTAGATATTCGTCAAACCGTGTACAATCGAAAGTATTTAGTCCCTGTACCTTAACTTTTGGAGGCCAATGTACCTTTATAAACTGTCTCGTGTTCAGACGTTAATTACAGCAGATTACCTTGCGCGTCTAACGTTTTCATTGGAATTCCTTGCTTACTGTCAGGTAGATGTAGATTGGTCTTGGAACATTCTATGGACCGATGAAGTTTATTTTTATCTCGATGGCGCAATGAATCCGAATAATTTCCGCTTCTGGGGTGAAGAAAATATTCATGCGATTCTTCAAGTGTCGTTGCATTCTCAGAAGGTTATTGTATAGTGCGGATTTATTGCACAATTTATGCTCGTTCCATTTTTCTTCGAAGAATTAACGCCGAGAGACCTGGTGATATGCTTCGTAACTGGAAACCGTTATGCATTGCGGGTAGGGAGTAACATTGTTCCGTCTCTGCATGCTCTCCTGCGTCTTGACAGAATAATTTTCATGCAGGATGGAGCTCACAACACATTGCCACTTGCGTTAAAATTGTGCATAGGAGGCATTTTACAAAAGACAACGTCATCTGTAGCCATTTCATCGTGTCTGTCCTGCAAGATCCCGGATCTGAATCCCTGTGATTTTTGGCTCTTTCGCTACTTAAGTTTGTTGGTCGTGAGAACGCAAAAACAGCTAGAATTCAGGGACTTCCCATCACGCCCTCACTTTTTCCAAGAATTTTCTTCGCAAGACTGTTGAACATGCTATTTTGCGATTTCAAACGGTACTTGACAATAGTAGTCAGCACATTACATAGTATTTATCTTGATAAACTAACTCTGTAGCATATATAAGCTTGTATTTTGTTAAATTATTGGTAAGAAATCAATAATATGCTCCCTGGTGGCCATTGTGGAAACTAATTTTTTTTTCTGCTAAATGTCTTTCCTATCTCCTCATATAGTCTCATTCGAAATTTCATACTTTTCTGATGAATAGTTTCGATAGACATCGCTAAGAAGGTGCACTTTAATTATGTTACACCCTGTATATAAAAAATACACTTAAATTCAACGAACTTTATGCGTTTTACGCAATACTTCGCTCAGTGTTGTGTTCCTTCTATCTTCATGAGCAGTTGAAATGGACTGCATTGCTAAGGTAATATAAGATAGGTGCTATATATCTCAAAATGAAAGAATGTCAGAATTCGTATAAAGTGTAACTTTGTATTGATTTGCAATGCCATTAATTTAACCGTGGTCCTACGTTCAGATAGTTCATAGCTTATGTTAAAATAAAATGAACTGTTTATGGAGAATGAAAAAGGAATTTAACATGAACAAAGGATACAAACTATTCAAATCTAATCAGTTATGTTTGAATAGATTTCTCCTCGCTAAACATGCTGCATATATAGTAGGACACTAAACGCGAATAGTCTGGAATCGTTGCACCAAAGATTCTCCTGGAAATTGTTATTATTTTCTATCTTACTATATGTCTACTACAATCGTATTCTTATGTATAGAGTATAATTGTGTCTTTGAGAACCAGTTATAAGTTGTATTAAAAATGACAACATATCTTTTTCTTGCAAAAGAAGTTTTCTATGTTTTTCTACACATCATACAAACATATCACTAATATTACTATAGTAAATGTATAATGTAGCCATGAATTTTATCACATTAATAATTTTTCTTCTTATTTTCAGGTAAGTGCCATTTTAACAGTAGGAAACATCTGAGAGTAAGTTTTGCTTTAACCCTTTAACCGTCTGGCCCGGATTTTTCCGTTCCTAGAAATCATGTTAAAATGGCTGTAGACCAAAATATTTTAAACAGAATTTTATTTTTAACCTTATATAGAAAGTAGTGATAATTAAAGATATTATAGCATCAATCTGAGATTTTAAAAATATATATCCTGGGATTTACAAGCATTCTTATAAAATTACTGCAAAACCCTCGGACGGTGAAAGGGAAAAAGCTTTTTTAGGCTGTAAAACATATACTTTCATGCAATTAAAATATTTGAGTACATTAGAGAAATTTCTTAATGAAATGAGTAATTCAAAATTGATTGAACAATGAAAAATGGATTCACAACCAACATAAACCATTTTAATTGCATATATTTATGAATATATAGCTTTATTATGTATAAAATTTCTATTGCATATATTTAAGTATTATTACGTACAGTTATTTTATTACAATTTTGAATTGATTTATAAACATGAAATTAGATAAAATATTAACATTTTAAAAACACTCTGTATTATAAATACGACTTTACAATTGTTTGAGAAAATGTCTCATGTGAACATGATCCTAAGATTAATAGCTCCTAATAAACTGAAACACTTTATTAATCTCCTACTAGAAAATTTGTGATAGGTTTTAGAAATTTATCAACTAATGAAAATAAAATTATTTTGATTTTCTTTAGTAACAATATAATTTTTAGAGCTTGCATACCACAATGATGAATATGATTTAGAATTTTTTTATGTTAATTTATAGCGATATCCATTTATCACTTCAACATAAAAAATTCAATGTAAAATTTATTGAACTTTCCTACGTTTTTGAATTGAAACTTCAAGTAAGCTACCGATAGAAATAAATTTATGAATGCGTCAATAAATGTTTTCAGAATATATGAATAAATCATAAGTAAATATATGTTGTTTTCTAAATTCTAATTTTTATAACGCATAAAAATTACTTCGTCACCATAGCGTATATTCCGAATTATAGAGACGCTTGATCTTATAAATAAATTAAAATTTTTAACAGTAAAATTGAAATAACTAATTATACATTAATTATTTAGTTTTTCTACAAACGAAAATAATTAGACATAAAATGTTTGTTTTAAGTTATTCTCAATCCCCTTCCGTTATGTAATCTAATTAACTTTTGATACGGGAAGTATTCTCTCGCTTTTATTATTAACATAAAAGCATTAAAGGTATCTCAAAATAATTTCATTTATGATTTATTAAAAAAGATAATTGATTATCCTTTTTCGAAAAATGGAAATTTATATTGGAACTTGGATGCTTTATTTTAAATTAACTTTAAAAAAAAAGATGAAGATGAAATACGAAACTTGATAATTAGGAAGATCTTTGTTATTTTAAACTAAAAAAAAAATATTAACTGCATTCTATAAACGTAATTTCTCTATGTGGCACTTTTCTTCAAAGAGGAATCTTTTTTTATACGTATCTTCACAGAGATAAAATCTATTTTAGATTTATTTATAAATCTAGTTATTATATTTATTATGAGATATTTGTATAAAAGAAAGGGCTATGTTTGGTAATATTCGTGAGATGTGCATAAATTTATAATTTTAAGGAATCCTTATTGACTGTTCTATTTTAACATTGGGACTACCACAGTGACATTAATACAAACATTTGGTGCAACAAAAGTGCAACATCAATGTTACACAGGCAGATTTTCTTAATGAAAACTAAACTTAAATCGTTTTTCTTACGGAAGACGAAGAAGCCACATGCACCCTGTAAGAAAAGAAAAAAAAATTCTTAATCCCTGAAAAACCGTAAGACTAGAAAACAGGAATTCTACTTTTACAGAATTTAGTGTCGCCCCCGATGAAAATAAAAATGTATATATAAATAGTACAAAAGGTTTTCAAATTTTACGTCTTAAAGCACATGCTTTTATTTTATATAAAATGGCGTCATTCGCATCCGTTTAAGAATTCCACATTTACGATCCACTCTTGAACATTTACAGTAAAGCATGCAAAGGACGTCACTATCACAAAATCGTACACAAATGTAGCAAAAAGATGCCGTCATTCATGAAACTCGACAAAAAACGGCTATATAATGATTCATAGGCTTTCATTTGTTTGTAACATTAATAAAGATACTTAAAATAAATATAGTTTATAATAGCTCCATGTTTTAACAGAAATCATTCGTTTAATATTTTTTAAAAGTAGCACGCATTTTAATTACATTTTCTTTCGGTTGCTATGAGAAAATGGCAACAAAAATATATAATTACTATTTTTCTTTTACTTTCTACAGAAATGGAGTACTTCCGTTGCCAATATTAAGCAAATGGCTCTAAAAATTACAAAAAAATTAATATTTCAAAAATAAATAAAGATGCAGTTTTCAAATAAATTGCATTTAAAAGTACATTTTTTCCCAATACGGCGGTATAAAATTTGAAAATGTGCGATGCTTAGAAGTTAAAAAAAAATTGCTATAGTGTATTTAATCGTACTGCTTTGTTTTACGACTGGCTGCTGTAAGGTAACGTTATTTTTTTGGAAACGGCACAAAATAAGCTGGGAGAAAGAAATAGCATACCGTACGGGGGGCTAAAAACTAAAATGTTTATGAATCCCTGAAAATATAATACAGAGTGCACATAAAAGAATGTCCCAGTTTCAATGGTATATTACAACAGTTTGATTTAGGCCATTTACAACAAGTTGGAAATTGCACGTCAAACGTGGCAAATGAGGTGCGCTCGTACAATAACTAGTTTTATAAATATTTTTTCAACTGCATATTGTACTGAATGTACAGTTTAGTGCACTTCATAAGTGCAAATGAATTTCATTCTGTTCGAAAGGCTATAACATCATTAAAATGCACTTGAAATATCCCCCCCCCATTGCCCGTAACGTAACGAAAAAGTTTTGACTGTCCATGTAATTAAACCATACATCCGATTTTCATAAAATTTGAAATGACTCGACAAAGTTATGCAACAATTATATATTTTAAATTTCAAAATATTCGGTTGGGTAGTTTTGGCGCTGTTAGATGCGGACGGACGGACAGATAGACTGAACGACAACTATAGGTGCTACGTATTTATATAATTACGAACGCATCTAACAAATCATACATCAAATTGAAGGTAATCTAACCTAGTTTTTCTTACAAATGTTCAATACGTGCACCTTCAATTATAGGGCAATTCTATCGTAACTGACGTAACATTTGATCATCGAATTTTGTTTTCAAAACTATGTAGAAATCTTACTAATAAAGCTAGAACAAATTTTTACAATTTAAAATATTCCTTACTAAGAACTTAATGCCCAAATACCTGCAGATTATTTCAGTCTCTCTTTGAGTCCCAAAAATTGCAATTCAAAATTCTGTAACTGACGTAACATAAAATATAGAAACATTTCTTCTGTCTCCATTGAAGTGTAAAAATTATCAAAACTATCCCGTTGAAAAAAGTGATTTAATTTTCTTAACAACACTAAGTAATGCCAAATTATAATAGTAACTTGTTTAATTAATTTCTGAATAATAAAAAAGAAAAAAATGGCATTTACAAGTGTAACTGACGTAACTTTTATTGTGTAACTGACGTAAGATTATGAATTTACAAAGACAATAATGGTACTTAACTTAGATTGTAAACAGTAATTTACAATGCCTTTTTATTAGGATTTTATTATAGAATATAAAAATATCAAGTTTTCCAATCATAAATTTTATCCCCCCCCCCCGCCCTCAAAAAAGAGAATGATAATTTTCTGTGGAATTGCCCTATACGACACACACTCAACCTAAAGTCCAACTTTTCCCACAAGCGTGTACCAACTGTAACCGGTATGGAAGCATGTGTAAACGTGTTACTATTAACACCTTCTCCACTGTCGTCTTTGACAACTGAAGACTTGCCTTCCGAACACGTTTCTTAACACTGTGCAGGTAAGATGCTCTGACACGGTCAACATCCTGTACAGGCGCTTTTTGTCGTCCCGTGCTTCTCGCTTTACAAACAAATCCCATCTTTTCGAATTGCTTATACCACCGACGAATGTTTTTTCCACATTGGGGAACACAATAGATGCTTTCAGTTGTGACGTCAAAAATGACGTTTTCCTTGGATACTGACTTCAAACAAACAGTTGCTATAATGTATTTTCAACTTATTTTATATATTATAGGTATATTTTACACCTGTATCTCACAGATATGTGTTTTAATACTTTATATGCACTGGTAACATTTTCTACGATTTATATTTAATAAAAAATGAAACATAGCAACCGTTTTTTTGGAGTCAGTTTCCAAGGAAAACGTCACGACTGGCGTCACACTAAAAGCATCTATTAAACTTAAAACGAAAAGCATGTTGAACTGAAATTACAGATTCCCTCTTAGCAAACTGCCGAACACAAAACGCTTTACGCTCAGGAAACGCCATTTTGCGTATATGGCACTGCAAGCGAATAAATAACAAAGCAGTATTCGCGCATGCGTTTATCTAAAACTTTTTGAGTTACTCTTTATTTGCGATCTTGAACCAACTCTCTACAACACTTACAGTTAATACTATTAAAATTTATAACTGGGTAATTATTTTATGCACACCCTGTATAATAACAGAAGAAAATACACAATAACCTCTTCCGGGTTATCTACGATTCCGAAAAACGGTATTTATCATTAGAAACCTCAGAAACCAATGCATTTTTAAGATTTAAAGAATCATTTAAAAGATAAAAGTTTTTTACTGCCTCCGAATAGTTTTATAATGTATTAATCAGATTTGTGAATCCGCAATATTTGTTTTCAGGAAGTTTTCAGTATTCTCCATTAAGCATTTTTAGCTGGTGTTAATTGAATTTGTAGATCCACGAGTAACAAAATACTATAAGGTTTAATGTTAATGTGCATGTTGTTAGTTAATTATGTTTGTCCGTAAAAACATTGTTTGTTCAACATGAAAATATTTTACTTGAGAATAGATAGCAATTAAAAAAACTATATTCCTGTTTGAGAATGCTGCTTAATGCGCTATAAAAGCTACTAGAGAACATTCACTTAAATAATTGGCATGGCAGCAAAAGTAACTTTTTTTTATTAAATATTTCCTTAAACCTAGAAAATACATTGTTTTCCGTTGTTAAGAACATTTTTCGGAATCGTGGGTAATTTGGAAGAGGTTATAGCATGTTTCTTTACTGGTTATATTATAATACCCTAGATTAAGAAACATCTGTCTTTTTTTACATCATAACAGTTCATCACTTTATTATTTTGTAACAACAAAAATGCGCATTAAAGTTCCACTGGTATTGAAAAATTTAAAATAACATTGATACCAAAAGAATAACCTACAGGTTACTCTGTGAAAGTTACGGTATTCAATTACCGTACGAACTGTTTGATTCATTTTAGTAAAAATTTTCTTTGCATCTCTAAAATTATATGTTATATAACTAGTACTCAAATATATTAGTGATTAAATCATTTTTTCTTTGTCAGCAGGATGGTAATAATAATAATAATAATAATAATAATAATAATAATAATAATAATAATAATAATAATAATAATAATAATAATAATAATAATAATAATAATATGTATACAAATATCTTACTCTAAGTAAAATTTTAAAGTGAAAATCATAGAATATGCATTAGTTTTACATATCAAGCTTAGAAAACAAACCTATAATTAATATTATCATTATATATTTCTTTAATAGCACATTCATAGGGTAAAATGGGTGAAGATGCCGTAGTTTTGACTTGTTTTAAAAATCGCCTGTTGTTTTCATTTGTTATTCATTGATTTCTTGTTAGAGTTTGCACTCTTATGTATGATTTAAAAACTTATTTCATTCTACAGTTATTATACAAAACATCGAATTGTTTTTGTAAACACTTGCATTTCGGCATCTTACCCGAGGTATGGGTAAGATGGCCAACTATCCAGGGGTAAGATGCCTTCTGGAGTTTCAATGTAAACAATAATTTTTGTGAAGTAGAATACGACGAATAAAAGTAACTTTAATATTTTAAACATGCTAAAGTTGTTAACTTACTTAATATTCGAAAACTATGTGATGACTAGATATGAATGTGACAAACGTTGGCAATTTAATAAAGAACAAACTGATATTTGAAAAAAAAAGGTTAAGTTCTATTCAACATTTAAAAGAATTATGACTCTTAAGTATGCCATAAAAATTATTATTCGGCACCATACCTCGCGGTATGATTCCGAAATATAAGTGTTTACAAAAACAAAACTTTTGATGCTTTCTATAATATCTGTAGAATAAAAGAAGTTTTTAAATCATACATGAAAGGGTAAACTTTAACATGAAATCAATGAATAACAAATAAAAACAACAGGAGATTTTTAAAACTATTAAGTCAAAAACTACGGCATCTCCATCCATTCTACGCTGTATAAATGTGTTATTAAAGAAATATATAATGATAATATAAATTATAGGTTTGTTTTCTAAGCTTGATATGTAACGTTTAAACTTGAACGTAAGGGGCAGAAACCCACACACTGTTAAAAAAAAAAAAAAAAAAAAAAATCTGTAAAGTTACTAATTTTTTTCTAGGAAACTGAGATTCCTAGAACTTTTTATGTAACGGCAACAACAAAAATTCATGTAACAGACACACTTTTGCACCGAAAATAAAAAAATCTGTAAGGTTACTAAGAATGTTTTAGAAACTGGGGTGTATAGAACTTATCATGTAACTACAACCAGGGTTACAGATAAAATTTTAGTAAGATTACTGACAGTTTTAGCAGATTCATTTGTAAAGTTACTGATTTCTGTAGCTTTACAAAAACTAGTTTTGTAGATTTGCAGCTTTTTTTGTACAGTTACAGATAAAAGTTTAGTAAGCATGTAACTTTACATCTGTAGAACTACAAATTTTTTTTTACAGTGTAGTTATCTAAAGTTAAATTTTACACTACTGATATTTACATTTACATAATTTATTTATAACTACATTTAACATCAAATTTTTAACAATGATTAAATTTAACAATTACTAAACAATTATTTATAAAGTCAATAACGTTTATTTATATGGCAGAATACATATAGAAACCTTCAAATTGTGTTCTTAGATTTTAATATTTCTTCGTCATTTTAAACATTTAGCAATTTCTTGATTTTAATCAATGAATTTTTTTATTCAGTTGATTAAAATCACGAATCAATCACTGATTTAAATTTACTGATTAAATTTTTTGACAAGTCAATTAATAGCAAAAATTAATTTAAACAATGAAGAACTAACCAGGAATAGACCGCAACAGAAAATAATCCGGCATCTTACCCCAAAAAATTTTCGTTGACTCACCCCAAAGTATTGGGCAAGACGCCGGTTTCCCCACTGACGTGAAGAAGCGGGAGCCGACCGCCTTTTATACTTTGCAGAAAGGCCAGGTACCAGTACTCTATATCAGATTTCTTTCTCTGGTGTTTAAACTAAGACTTATATAGGCAAATAAAGAAGTCACGTAAAAGATTTTGTGTACTTACCAGAAGTGATAAGACGAAATAACAATAAAAATGAACCACTTAAAAATTTAAAAAAGAACGAAAAGGGAAATTAAAGTATCAGTAGACAACCCTCTTCCTTGAAACTGAGCGGCGTTTTTCTACAGCGATTGCGTATATGAATATTATGTGATACGGCATCTCACCTCAAGTTACCCTATTTTAAGAATAAAAATAAAGTAAAGTGAAGTCAGTTTTATAATTAAAATGTCATTCGATCAAAGTAAAACTATACTTTAAAGGGTTTTCTGTATATATTTTTAATTTTATTAAAATAAACAAATTATTTTCTTCTAAATGTATTTAAAAATTCAAAAAGAACTAGAAAATAAATTTTAAAACAATTTATCAACCAAAACATCACTACGTGGACAATTTTTACGGAGTTTTAAAGAAAGAATTAACATCTATTACTTTTGCCATTATAAATCTTTAAGGTCCTAATATATAGTGTTTTCTGGCCTTTAAAATAGATAACAAAAAATATTTAAAATGCCTTATTCAAAAATTTAGTACTTACTTATGAAAATAGCAAATTCTGAATATCGTTTAGAAGAGTAAACATCAGTTTGAAAAGAGTAATCATTATTAAAGGCAATTTGCCAAATTAAATCGTAAGAACCTTACTGGAAATAATCGTAAAAATTATTTTGAAGTTTTTATGGACTTGGAATATCTCAGTTCAAGCGATACACAAACGAATTTAAGCTCAAAATAAATATACTTATTCTATATATTGTCTAACTAAGAGTAAAATGTGAACTTGTTCAACATCATTTTATTTTAATTACATTCATAATTTTTATTTGGGGAAAATAAATTTTCTTTGGAACTTAGGTTATTTTTTTTTTCATTGCACGCATCGCATTATTCGTTTGAAACATTTGAAAGTAAAACGGCAGAAAATTTATCTTCTATTGTAATAAAAGAAATTCTGCCCAAGAATGTTTCAATTCAACTGCATTTTTCAAGAAACATAAGCATGATAAAAAGGTTTTGAAGGAAACGCAATGCTTTTTGTTTATTTATGAACATAATTTCTAAGGGAAATGCATTTAAAAATTATTAGTTTTAAGCTTTATTGTTTGCAAAATATGAATTTTTCATATTATGAAATTATAAAATATTTTTCAGGCGTTGATGATTAAAGGAGGGTATTTATAGCAATGCATTCATAAAGCTATAAAATAGGAATGCATTCAAGCAAGGCATAAGATACTTATCCTAATCTAAATCGTTGTAATATGTAAAATTACCCCCCCCCTAATTTATTTTAATTATTTATATATTTTTTATTCGGCATTTGTTTGCACTTAATTTGGCATTAAATTTCATTTATAAATCGGGTTATTCCGCCGTTATTATAAATTGTATTACTGAATTGAAACACTTAAATGTAAAAGGATAGTAAATTTATCTTATAATAGAATAAAAGAAAACTTTTCCAAGAATGTTTCAATTCAATTGCACAAACATGAGAAGCACAAGCATGATAAAACGATTTGGAGAAAACACATTCTTTCTAATATTTTAAGAGCACGTTGCGTTTCAAAGTAAAATACATTTGAGAATATTAGCCTAGCTTTATTGTTTGTAAAATATATTCGAAAGTTTTTATATGTTTAAGGTTACAGGGTAATTTTTATAGAAATACATCCATGAAGATATAAAATGTTTACGAATGAATTTAAGCTAGCTATAAAGATACTTATTCGCTCATAATCATAATGGTTGTATTATGTAAAATTCTTTCACTACGATTTCTTTTAGTTACTTCTGTATTTTTTATTTGGCATAATTAAGTTTCCTTTATGAATTGGTTATTACATCGTTTGTACAAATCGAATTATTGGTCTGAAACATTTGAAAATGAAATTATATTAAATTTATCTCACATTAGAAAAAAAAATTTCCACCACGACTGTTTGGATTCAACTACATTTTGCGTAAAACACAAATATGATAAAACAATTTAGAATAAACTCGGGCTTTTTGATATTTTAAGAACACGTTCCGTTTCTAAAAAAATGCATTTGAAAATATTAGCCTTGTGCTTTATTGTTAGTAAAACACAATGGAAGGGTTTTCATGCATGTTTATGATTGAAGGATTATTTGTATACCAATTCCCCCATGAAGATATAAAATATTTACGAACAAATTTAAGATGAACATAAAAATACATATTTTCTCTTAATCTGATTTGTTGTATTTAATGTTACGTGCTTGTATTTCAATTTATTTTAATTGTTTTTAGAATTTTTATTTGAAAATATTAAATTTTCTGTAAAACTTTGGTTATTTCACAGTCTGTACAAAATGAATTATTGATTTGAAACATTTGAATGTACAACAACATTTTTTTGTCACATTTTAAAAAAGAAAAATATTTTAAGAATGTTCCGACTGAACTGCAGTAAAAAAAAAGTGGTGTAGCGATATTTGTTTGCATTTTTTACGATGAAATGTGTTTCTAAACAAAATACATTTAAGAGTATCCAATTTAAATTTGATTAAAGAAATTTTCATGCATTGATGCTTAAATTGCTTAAATGATTATTTTTATAAAAATTAATTCATAGAGATATAAAATATTTACGAAACATATTGAGACTAAAAATAAAGATATTTATTCTCAACTAAACAGATGAGTGCTATAATGTAACATACTTCAGTTCATTTTAATTACTTTTTTTCAATTCCTACTATTAGCTCACACTCTCCTTATATTTATTTATATACGAGGGCTGTATGATAAGTACCTGACTTTGACAAGAAAAATGCATTTTTATGTCTAAAATGGTATTTATTTTTCAAAATAATCTCCTTTTAGTTCGATACACTTAGCCCAACGCTTTTCTATTTTTTGTATCCCCTATAAAAAATGCGTTTTCTCTAACCCTTCAAAATAGGCGTTTGTTTCAGCAATAACCTCATCGTTAGAGCCATTTTTTTTCCACCAAGCCTTTTTTTTCATATTTGGAAATAGAAAATAATCGCGAGGGGCTACATCTGGCGAATATGGTGGATTCGGCAGCAGTTCGTATCCTAATTCATGGAATTTTGCCATGGCGAAGACACAGTTGTGCACGCGTGCATTGTCTTGATGAAAGAGAATTTTTTTCTTCACCAAATGCGGACGTTTTTCTTTGATAACCTGGTCGAAACGATCCAATAGTCTGGCATAATATTTTCCATTGATCGTTTTGCCCTTTTCAGGGTAATCGACAAGAATTATGCCACTTGTATCTCAAAACACTGTAGCCATGAATTTGTTCGCAGATAAGTTCGCCTTAGCCTTTTTTGGCGCAGGTTGTCCACGAAAAACCCACTGTTTGGACTGGTCTTTAGTCTCTGGCGTACTGTGATGAATCCATGTTTCGTCAACTGTCATGATCCGACTCCAAAAATCATTTGGATTGTGCTTTAATTTCGCCAGACATTCTTTTGAAATCGGCACACGAATGTATTTAATGTCAATAGTGAGTAATCGCGGCACCCATCTTGCCGAAAGCTTTTTCATATCCAAATGAGTTGTTAAAATATTTTGCACCCCTTCAATTGAGATACCCACAGTCTCAACAATCCCGCGTACTTTCACTCTCCGATCATTTATCACAATATCGTGGATTTTTTCGATCATTTCTGATGTCGTAACCACAGTTGGACGATTTGGACGTCCTTCACCAAAAATGCTTGTATGGCCTCGTTTCAATTCAGCTGTCCAATATTTTATGGTTGATAACGAAGGGACACAGTCCCCACAAACTTCGCTGAGTTCCGCTTTAATCTCGTCATTTGTTTTCTTTTTCAAAAATAGGTATTTTATCACTGCTCGATATTCAATATTTTCCATTGTTGAAATATCACCAAAGTTGTTCTATTGAAATGGCTACCACTCACAAATTAAACCACGTAGCGACTTGGCGATTAGCCAAGTTTGTTGTAAAAGGTCACCATTGCGAAATAAATCATTTTTTAAACGCTAGTAGCACCATATCTGGTCGAGGCCAGGTGCTTATCATACAGCCCTCGTATTTATCTTGTTCAAATTTTCAATCGTTAATAAAATACTCATTATTCATCCTATCAAGTTGAAATAAATTTTTTAAACTTGTACTGGACGACAATTGATGTTAATACAGTTTTTTTTTCAAATATTGATTAATTAATTAAATTTTAATTAATTAATTTTAGTTTTGCATGGGAAACAA
Source organism: Maratus speciosus (assembly GCA_963932465.1). Lineage (NCBI taxonomy): Eukaryota > Metazoa > Arthropoda > Arachnida > Araneae > Salticidae > Maratus > Maratus speciosus. Next base: position 439,187,976 of record OZ010788.1, read on the forward strand.
AATTGCGGCCATTGGTTATTGAAGATCAATGAAAGTATTTTCAATAAGGGGTTACCATAGGGGGTACCCTGTTCTGTCGCCAAATACCGCCAAGTTTGTCGCCAACTTGGCGATATATCGCCAAATTTGGCGGTCAAAATGAGTCGCCAAATGTCATGCCAACTTGGCGATATCTCTAATATTTCGCCAAATTCCCATAGAGTTCCATTGTAAACCTACTTGCTTATAGAAAATCATCAAATTGAGATATTTTAATGCAACAAAAACTAATATTAGCTTAAGGGATTATATTAAATTTTTCTTTGACGGCCTAAGTAGGAATTGACTTTAAAAACAAAATTTTTATATTACTTGTTCCTTTTTATTTAGCGTAATTAATTTTCTTTTCCAACTTGGATTATTCAGTGTTTAGAGTAAGTATTAAAAAATTTTACATCCTATAACATTTAATTGCCAAACTGTCGCAGAGAAAGTGAAAATAGCCTTTCGATTAGTAATTATGTATTTTAGGAATTATCATTTTATGTATAAAAAAGCTTACGCGACGTCACCATAGTGATTTAGTACCAAACTCTGAAATTTTCAAAGCGAATAATCGTTTTTGACAGCTTAATTGGATTTTTTGGTACATTTTACCTTCGGATACTTAACAGGCAGTTATTCGATAAAATAGTTTTGGAATTATGAAGGTTCAAAGTTAGAAACTTTTAGTATTGAATTCCCTTTATTATTGCAAAACAAATTGCAATGCAGTTAGATTTTAAAACATAACTCAAAACTACTTTTCGTAGTGAACTGTAATTTTTTATTTGCATATTAAAAGTTTCTAGAAATTTATTAATAAAAAAATTATAAGTTAAATATAAAAAAAAGGTATGAAATTCTTTATTTGGTTCTGCATTTATTCTTTATTTAACTGATATTTATTTATTGATAGTTACTGAAATTTAGTACTTTCTTTTAAAAAGTAGACAAATGTATTTCTGCACGATACTGTTTTACAAAGAGCGCCTTTAAAAAATAACATATTGAAAGTAAAATTCGTTTCTACAAATTAATTCTGAAAATATATCCAGGATAGTAGATTTAAAATGCCCCGAGAGAATTAAGATTAAACAACTGGAAGTTCGAATACAAAAGATTGTTTTAAAAAATTTCATTTCTCCAAAGATTATATTTTCTTCAGATTAGTTTGTACTGTGTGGACAAATAATTCAAATAGAATGTGAATTATTTGAACAGAAACTATATGATACTAAATTTATATACATAAAAAGGTAATCTGTACAAAGATACTTACAATATCTACTAGTGTAAGTGCTCGACCTAGTGACAGTAGGTAAAGACAGTGGTTTTCACCTAAAATTTTAAATAATTGATAAAAATATTCATATACTATTCATCCACAATAAGGAAAACTGACCTGAAATGTTAAGTTCAGACACTGATTTACGCATGGGCCTCTAGGGTTTTGAGAACAAATTTTTAATCAGATGCAAATAAGATTTCAAAAAAGAGGAAAGATTACAGATCGTCAAAGATAGTAAAAGGTAACAGATAAAGAATGAATGCAATATCAGCACAAAAATCTTTTACTGACTTGTACTGTAAGAAATATAAAAGTGTTTGGATTTTTTTCCGCAACACCATGCGAAAATAAACGCTATTTCTCTATTTATTTCAACCCTAATCGCGCAAATGATATTTATTGCAAACCGGCTTAACATTTTGATTTTTTATTAATTGAACGTGAATATTTATTATTATTATTATTTAATTGTAACTGCGCCAGATTTCTTAATTTGTTATTTTCTGAATCGAAAATATTTATTATTAAGTTATAACCGTACAATATTATACTCATTTCCTTATAATGTGTGAAGTTAATCACCAGAAAGAGCTGCAAACTGCAGTTACAATTTTGACTGATTCTGCAAACCCTGAATCAAGACTCTGGCAATCTGGGCAGGGTAGGAATCAATTTATTCAATGATAATTTGGGCAGGGTTTGTGCAAAACCACGTGATGAAATCGGGCAATGCTTTTTGCGCGGTTTTCGATGAAATGAATTCGCTTTTCTATAATTGAGTACGCAATAGCTTTTCTAAAATTGAGTATGCAGTGGTAACTTGCACATATTATCGATGCTGAGGTGGATTTTACCATTTGGCAATTACTTGATGAAGAGGAAGCTGCAATGAAACTATTTCAGGACTTACAAACTGTACATGAGAAAAGTTTTTCTGAAAAAAAAAATGCTCAGGGTAAATTAAGATTAAACAACTGGAAGTTGAGTTCAAATAAAAAAGAAAGTTTTAAGAATTTTTATTATTCCAAAGCTTAATATTGTTTTCAGTTTAGTTTGTATTATCTAGACAAATAATCAGAATAAAATGTGATTTATGTAAACAGAATATATTCCAAACTTATATGCATAAAAGGTAGGTTGTACTTATGTACTTATAATATTTAAGGCATTTTTAAAACTTTTAAATGAGAGTTTTTAAAACATTTATTTACTGAATACTTTCACACACAATACGATGTACAAATTTCCTTCAAAAGTTTTTGGTTATAGCGTTGTATATACCCTATAAGACGACTCGCTCCCAGAACTTCTATGTATCTATAAATGTAGATTAAAAGCACCATCCAGAATAATACGTGTACATGGAGATTCGTTAATACATACAAGGTGTTCAGTTATTCTTGTGAAAAAACAATGAATTGTTAATGTATTTCTATATGAACAAATATTTTAATGAGGCAAATTTTTAGGGTCAGAATTCATGTATTCAGTCACAAATACAAGCTGTCTTACTCCAAAAAACTTGTGGGTTTTGATTTATTTTAATTACAATGAAGATATGGTAAGGCATATGTCAACAGACGCGCTCTTGAAACGCTCTGTAACCTTCTTTATAAGAAAGCTTGTGTCATCGTAAAAAGTGATGGAAGCGCATAATACTTCGGTCAGTTACACCATGCATACTTCCCAATGCGTTCAAAATATGGATAGTCTGTCACATTATTATTACGAGACTTCCAGTGCTTGTTAGTATTTGATAACTTTTAATGTAAGGCAAGGTATGTATGCTAAAAAATTTCGTTACATTATCTCTTTTGTTTTAAAAGTGTTAACATTACATAAAATTGAGTTTAGTTAAGTGTAAGTTTTTACCTGTACTTTTCAATTAATATGTAGATTTAGACCTTTCGTTCCATTGGAATTTTTTATGTCATGCCATAAACTATTAACACCCTGAGTTGGTCGCAGAAATATTTGAACATCCTGTATATAAATATAAATAAATAAATATATGTCTAGAGCTACTCTTTATTTCAATGAACTTTTTGTGTATGAAGCAATAATTAATTCTCTCAGTGTTATGTTCCTTCTATACTCAGGAACAGTTGCAGTGGACTGCATCGCCATGGTAATGGAAGATAAATACTATAAATCTCTAAATAAAAGAATGTCAGAATTTGTATAAATTTTAACGTTGCGCTGATTTGAAATCCAATCAATTGAATTGTGGTCCTACTTTCAGTTAGTTTATATCTTACGTTGTGCGTGTTATAAAAGTATTTATAAGTATGAATATCCTGACGAGAAGAAATAATTAAGGTTGAATGGGGACATTCTTACTCTTTTTTTATTAGTAAACTATATTAGTAGTTATTTTACTTTAATGTTGATGTTATTTCATTTAAACGGCAATTTTCTATTTCTTCCATAAGATGTCAAACCACTCCCTCGCACTTTTGGTAAGCTTTCTTCAGAATTAAAGCATAGTTGTCGAAGTCGCACAATAACAAAAATATACTATTATAGAAAAATACGCAGGTGAAATCAACTAAATTTTTGTATACATTTAACAACATATAGTAAGAACATAATTTATTTAAACTTAACACAATTTATTTTAAAGTTTCAATGTTAAAAAAATATTGGTCATTTAAATCCAAATAAGCATACACAGTGATTGAAATAAAATTAAAAGTTTATGGAAAACGAAACATGAATTAAAAGTTATCAAAAAATGCAAACTATTCAAATCTAATGCTTCAAACACTTATGTTTGAATAGATTTTATCTCACTAAACAGGCTGCATACATATGACACTAAGCGCGAATAGATTGGAATCGTTGCATCAAAGATTCTCCCTTCATGGAAATTGTTATCATTTTCTATCTTACTGGAAATTGTTATCATTTTATATCTTACTGTATATCTAATACAGTAGAATTTTTATGCATAGAGTGTAATTATGTCTTTTTGAACTCTTTATAAGTTACTAAAAAAGGACAAAACACTTTGTAAAATATAGTTTCTATTCTTTTTTTTTTTTTTTTTTTTTTTTTTTTACACATAACATTTACACATAACTAAAGTAAAATACTAATGAAGTTATGCATTTTGTCAAATTAATAAATGTTCCTTTTATTTTCAGTTAAATGAAATTTTAACTCTACAAAACATCAGAAAGTAATTTTTGTTATATTGTAAAACATATACGTTCGTTTGATTAAAATGTTTGAGTAAATCAGTCCATATTTGCAATGCAATGAATAATTTGAAATTGACTGAACGATGAAAAATGGAATCACATCAAACACAAACCATTTTCCTGTATATAGTTATGTACCTTATCTAATAGTTATTTATTAGTTATTATATATCCATTATTATGCATAACAGTTTTGTTGTAGTATATTTAAGCATTATTACACATAACGGACTTTATTACAAGTTTCAATGGCACTTACAAACACAAAAGTTTGTAAAACGTCAATATTTTATAACATTTTATATTATAAGTACAACTTTAGAGATTCCAGAGTACGTGGTCAGATTGAACATTAAAATTAATAGTTCTTAATATACTGAAACACTTTATTGTCTTTGTTGAAATTTTGTGATAGGTTTGTGAGGAAGCTGAATTAGAAAAACCTTTTCAATTTTAATCTAAAGCAATATTTATTTATTAGTTCTAAAAAGAAAATATGCTCTAAAATTTATTGAGCATTTTTGGTTATGTTTTTTAATTCCAATTAAAGTATGATAGCTACTGAAATAAATTTATGAAAGTTTCCGTAATAATTTTCACAATTTATAAATAAATGGCACATAAATTTCGGTAGTTTTCTAAATTATAAATTTTTATATCCCATCAAAATTATTTCTTTCGCAGAACTTAAATTTTGAATTACATTTATGCTTAGTCTTACAAGTAAATTCAATCTTGTTAATAGTAAAATTGAAATAGATAATTATTTATATATTTGTAATTTATCTTCTTTTCTACAAGCTAGATTAATTAGGTATAACATTTTTATTTTAAATTATACAAATTATTTCTACTTAGCATTAAATAATCGAATTAACTTTCGACCCGGGAAGTATAACATCTTTTCATTCGCTTTTAAATATAAAATATGATATGTAATACAAAATAATTCCATTTGTGATTTATTTTAAAAAGGTAATTGATTATCTTTTTTCAAAAAATTGAAATTTATAATTGGAATTTCGATGCTTTCATTATAGTTAATTAAAAAAAGATAAAACACGAAACTTTTTAATTAGAAGGATCTCCGTTATTTTAAATAAAAAAAATTAACTCTATTTTCTTAACTTTATTTCCCCATTGTGACACCTTCCTTCGAAGAAAAATCTTTTTTTAAGAGTACCTTGACTGAAATAAAATCGGTATGAAGTTTAATCTTTATTTGAATAAAATCAAATATAAGGGGTCTTTGTTTAATAATATTCATATCAATTAATTATTTTAAGGGTTTATATCGACTGATGTGTTTTAGAACTCTAGCTGCCAGATTAATGCACTCTCTTGTTGTTACAAAAGTGCAGCATCAATATTATACATGCAGATTTTGTTAATGGAAGCTAAACTTAAATGGTCTTTCTTAGCGTAGAAAGACGTAGAAACCAGATGCAGCACTGTTAGAAAATCCAAATTTTTTAATCCGTAAAAATATTATGTAACCAAGAACAAAAATACACAATTGAGTATGCACTTCAGAGATACCTATGATTCCAAAAAATGATGTTTATTATTAGAAACCTCAGAAACCAATGTATTTTCGAGATTTAAACAATCATTTATAAGAACAAAATTTTGTTTTCTGCCACTGATTTTCTTAAACGATTCCAGGTAGTTTTTACAGTGTATTAATCAGTTTTTTGAATCCGGAATTATGATTTTCTGAATGCAGCCTTCTGCATTAAATACTTTCAGCTGCGTATTAGTATTTATATATTCAAGAGTAACCAAATAATATTAGGTTTAATGTTAATGTCCATGATATTAGTTTATTATGTTTGTCTGCAAATATGTTTGTTGAAGATGAAAATATTTTACTTGAGAATTAATATTATACAAAGAAACTACATTCCCAATCAGTGTTGAAGTCGTAAAGAAAACAGAGAGTATAGGTTATAGGCAGGGGTATATGCTAGAGTCATGAACATTTGTTGCTAGAGTATAAGCTATAGCTTTATTTCAGAAACAGGGAGTATGAAGAGCTTCATAAAAAAGTCCAGAAGGTATACTGCGTAATACCTTTGTATACCCTCTACTGCATCCTTGATTATATGCATGTCATTAATATGAAGTATTAATTGTTTTTTATAAATTTCTGGAGATTTTCATATATTTCTCTCAGTTAATCTGATCAGACTTTATCTTATATTATAAAATATGTTTATGTATTTATTGAAGTTCCTTAATATGTTTTAAATATGCATTATTTTTTCAAGAGAGTTACTTTAATTTTTATCATTAACGGTCGCTTCTGTGAATTTAATCCAAATATATCCTGATATCACCTACTTTGACTAAGAATATAATGCGTTTTATACTGTGTAATTTGAATTATTTATAATGTTGCGGAAAGGGATAAATATATATTTTTTAAATAATGAGCTAGCAATGTGTTTCTTATCTTCAGTATTGTAGTCGTAAAGAAAATATAGAGCATACACTATAGACAGAGGTACACACTAGAGGCATCAACATACATGCCAAGAGTATAAGCTATATCTTTATTTGAGAAAGAGGGAGTATGCAGAGCTTCATTGAAAATTCCAGAAGGTTTACGACGCATACATCCGTATATCCTCCACTACATCCCTGTTCCAAACTTATATTAAGAAAACTGCTTAATGCACAAACAAAACTAGTCTGAAACTTTTCCGGAAATCAGTGGTAACAAAAGTAACTTTGTTTTGATAAATGCTGCTTTAAATCTAAAAAAATATGTCAGTTTTCGAAGTTTTAAAAGATAAAGAACGCTTTTTGGAATAGTGAGTAACTCGGAAGAGGTTATTGCATATTTTCGTTCCTGGTTTTGTTATATTTTCCTAGAGTTAAAAACATCTGTTTGTTTTTTTTTACAACATAAAGTTCACCATATTATTATTTTGTAGTAATAAAAAGGATGTGCATTAATGTTCTACTGGTAGTGATAAAGTTCAAATAACAACGATACAAAAAGAATAACAAATGATCAAATGAAAATCTAAGTTCGGACTCACATCAAATGCCATATATATATATATATATATATATATATATACTAAATGTATGATGTTTGAATATTTCACTGTAATAATCAACAGCATTGGCTTAACTTGACTTAATTTATTTTCGTTGCATTATGGTGGTTCTTGAAGGTTAGTCTTACTAGCACGAAGTTTCCTCGTATTAGCATTTATATAGTACTAGTTTTTTTTTTTTTTTAGCACTAGTTGAAAAGTGTTTATGAATTCGGTTTGTCTGCCCGGTTGTCTGTCTGGCTGTTTGTCTGTCGGCTTCTCGTGCTCGTTCTTGCTTACATATACTCTGATTTCCATGTAACTTATGTATGTTATTGTAGTTTATAATGGCGTCTTCGGTATTGAAAATGAAATATGTAGCATTTATAGTTCATTTGCAGGAACACTCAAAAGAATTGCAGTACATCACTGCCTATGAGAAAAAACCATTTGTGGGATATTTTAATAATGTTACACTTTTCAAACAGATTGAAATTGATATATACACTCATGTCCAAAATTAAGGTAACAAACATAAAATCTGTGAAAACTGATGAACTATGCACTGTGTTGCCACGAAATTTGGCACAGGGGTAAATCACAATGAGAGAAAGAATATAGCAACATAACAATATGGAAAAGATTTTAATTTTTAATTAAGATACAGGGTACATCAAAAAGTGCTAAATCATGATTCAGAGATAAAGCGTTTTTCTCGGGAAAAGTCTGCCTAATATGAAGTGCGACCATCGTGCATTGCTATACAAACCTCACAAAGTGCTCTCATACTGTTTATCAGGGTGTCAATAAATGTTTGTGGTAACAAAGCCCATTCTTCCAAAAGGGCGACTTTTAATCCTGGCGGGTCCTGTGAGGGGGGTTACGTTGTGCAATGGCTCTTTCTACACCATCCCAAACATGTTCAATAGGACTGAGGCCCGGAAACCTCGAAGGTCAATTCTTACGACGAATATCCTATTCTTTAAGAAAATCATCAACAATGTGAGCTCAGTGTGGCTTCGAATTATCGTCCGTAAACATGAAGTCCGGGCTTACAGTACCCCGGAACAACCTCACATAGGCTTCATGGATCACATCCCTATAGCGCTGTGCGTTGATAGTAGCCGTATCAAAGGCGTGCAGTGGTGTACGACTTCCCAACATTTTGTCGCCTCACACAGGGATTCATTAGCCAAAACATCTGTCGATATCTGTCAATTTCTTTTACGTAGGAAGGATGCAGCAAGCTCCACGTTCTCTCCAGATGAAGATTCGACGAGAATCACTCTGCGTGGTGAATCTCGACTCATCACTGAAATGAACACGTCCCATCCTTGTTGTGTCCAAGACTGATGTCTTCGGCTCCACAACAACCGGGCTCTCCTGTTGCATACAGTGAAAGGGACATACACAGACTGGACACCGGTCGTTAGGGATGAAGCTCTTGAAGACTATGTGATGTTGTTCCGGGGTGCTGTAGGCTCGGACTTCATGTTAATGGGCAATAATGCGAAGCCACACAGAGCTCACGTAGTTGATGATTTTATTGAAGAAGACGATATTCGCCTTATGAATTGGCCTTCGTGGTCTCCGAACCTCAGTCCTATTGAACACGTTTGGGATAATCTAGGAAGAGCCATTGCACAGCGTAATCCGCTTCACAGGACCCGCCAGGAGTTAAAAGACGCGCTTTTGGAAGAATGGGCTTTGTTGCCACGAACAATAATTGACACCTTTATAAATAGTATGAGAGCTCGTTCTGATGATTGTATAGCAAAGCACGATAGTCACACTCCATATTAGACAGACTTTTCCTGAGATAAATGCTTTATCTCTGAATCATGATTTAGCACTTTTTTATATACTCTGTATCTTAGTTCACAATTGAAATCTTTTCCATACTGTTATGTTGACATATTCTTTCTCCTATTGTAATATAACATCTGCGCCAAATTTTGTGGCAACACAGCGAATAGTTCATCAGTTTTCACAGGTTTTATGTCTGTGACCTTAATTTTGGACATGAGTGTATGAATGAAGGGCATAATAAGATGCTAATTAGAGAATAGGGTGTAAAGAGCATTCATAGTTCATTTACATGAACGCACAGAATAATTCGATTATAGTATTGTCTATAAACAATTATTGCTGGAAGCTGTTTTCAGCTTTAGTAAGAGTTTTTAAATATAACCAATTTTTTGCATATTACTTTTTACATTCATTTTCTATCGATCACATACAGGACTTCACAAAATATATCGAGTACCTTTCCATTTATTGATTAAAATAGTTGAAGGAATTTTTTCAACTGTGCTATGAATCTCCTAACCGAACAAAGTTTTAGCACATTATGGAGTATATATGCCCTGTATATAAACTATAGAATTTGTATGCACGAAATAAGATGAAAAAATATTCTTAAAAATGCGTACTACTGCTGAAAACGAACTCCCAGCAATTATTGTTCATAGGCAGCACTGTTATCAAATCCTTTTCTGTGTCCCTGTAAATGATAGATAAAATTTATGCGTGCCATATTCTGTAGTCAGCATCTTGAAGTGCACATCAGTAATGTATATGAATTTCATTATATTTAAAATAGCGCAATATTATTAATATACACCGCAGACTATTTTTCCACATAAACCGTAATGTATCAGAAATAATTTGAATGTCCCTGTAAACGAACCGTAAATGGTATATACTTCATTTCCAATACCGAGCACGCCATAATAAAACCTAATAATATATATTTGTTGCATTGCAATTCGAGTATATTTATGCGAGTTAGAGAACGAACAGGCGACAGGCAGACAGGCGGACAGACAAACCGAATTCATAAACACTTTTCAACTATGTTCGAAAGTGTTAAAAAGATTGGAAAAGATATTTCAAACAATTTGCTAAACAAAACATCACAACACTGTTGACAATATAAATCTTATAAGACCCTAAAATATAGATTTTTCGTTATTTCAGAAATTCACAAAGAAATTTAATAAACCCATAAAAAAACTGTTATTTCTATAATATTTTGCGCCTTAAAAATATATAACAAAAAAGATTTAAAATTGTTTATTCAAAAATTTAGTATTTATTAAAACTTCTTATGAAAATAGCAAATTTCCAATACCGCTTAGCGGCAGTATGACAGTGAAATGCACCGAAAACAGCCGTATGAAAAGAGCAATCATTGTTAAAAGTTGCATTGTTAAAGGCAATTTGCCAAATTAAATTGTAAAAATCGTACCGCAAATAGTCGTAAAAATTGTTTTGAAGTTTTGATGGGCTTGGAATATCTTAGTTTAAATGATACACACACGAATTTAAGCTAAAAATAATGATACTTTTTCTCTCAATGTCTAATTAATTGTAAAATGTAACATGGTTGAATTTCAATTTACTTAAATAACTTTCATAATTTGTATTTCACGCAATTAAATGTCCTTTAAAACTTATTTTTCCATTGTTTATTATTCGTTTGAAACATTTGGATGTAAAACAACAGTAAATTTATCTTCTAGTGAAATAAAAGAAATTCTTTCTAAGAATTCCTCGCAAGAATGTTTCAATTCAACTGCATTTTTAAAGAAACACAAGCATGATACAATGGTTTAGAGGAAAAGGCGAATCATTTTGGGATTTTTTTTTTACCAGTAGGCTTCATTTCGAAGGGAAATACATTTCAAAATATTAGTTTTAAGCTTTATTGTTACCAAAATATGGATAAATATATTTTTCACTTGTTAATGATTAAAAGAGAGCATTTATAGCAATGCATTCATGAAGATATAATATGTTTACGAATGAATTTGAGCGAGACATAAATATACTTATTTGCGCATAACCTAAACCGTTTTATTATATAAAATAATTGCTCACTACTTTATTTTAATTACTCTTTTCTGGCATTTCTAAATTCCCTATTTAAGTTGGTTTATTCTACCATTTGCAGAGCTGCTAAGACTCCGGCTGTTTGGATACCAGTATTTTAATACAAAAAACGTTCTTTTATTTAATTGGATCATTTGGGCGATTTAAAAGAACAACATTTTCTCTAAGATAATAGTGATGTGCAAAAAGCCGGAGAATTGACAACTCTGCATATGTACAAATTTTATTACTGGATTGAAGCATTTAAATGTAACATGATAGTAAATTTATCTTACAATAAAATAAAATAAAAATCGCCATGCATGTTTCAATTGTACTTCGAGGGAACCACAAACATGATAAAACAATTTAGAAAAAACGCATGCTTTTTAGTATTTTAAGAGCACGTTCAATTTCTAAGAAAATTACATTTGAGAATATTTTGTGTTGAGCTTTATAGTTTGTAAAATAGAATCGAAATATTCTTACGTGTTTATGGATACAGGATAATTCCTGAAGCAATAAATCCATGAAGATATAAAATGTTTACGAATGTATCAAGCAATGCATAAAGATGCTTACAGATTCATAATCTGAATGGTTGTATTATGTAAACTATTTGTACCTCAATTTCTTTCAATCACTTTTATATTTTGAATTGTAAGAATTTAGAATTTAAAATAGCAATACAAAAAGTCTAGATTAAATTGTAAGAATCGTATTGCAAATAATCTTAAAAATTGATTGAAGTTTTTACGGGCTTGGAATGTCCCAGGTTGAGTAGAAAAGAAGCGCATTTAAGCTCAGAATAAAGATACTTATTCTCTCATTGTCTAAATAATTGTAAATGTAACATGGTTGAATGTCAGTTAATTTTACTTACTTTCATAATTTTTATTTGGCGTAGTTAAATTTCTTTAAAACTTATTTTTCCGTTCTTTATTATTAGTTTGAAACATTTCAATGTAAAACAACAGTAAATTTATCGTCTAGTGGAATAAAGAAATTCTTTCTAAGAATTCCTCGCAAGAATGTTTCGAATCAAGTGCATTTTTAAAGCAAGCATGATAAAACGGTTTGAATGAAAGGGCGAAGCTTTTTTCTTTCTTACGAGCAGGCTTCATTTCCAAGGGAAATACATTTAAAAATATTAGTTTTAAGCTTTATTGTTTGCAAAAATATGAATAAATGAATTTTTCACACGTTAAGGATTAAAAGAGAACGTTTATAGCAATGCATTCATAAAGATATAAAATGTTTACGAATTAATTTAAGCAAAACATAAAGATACTTATTTTCTCATAATCTAAATCGTTGTATTATATAAAATATTTGCTCACCACTTTATTTTAATTACTTTTTTTTAAACTACTATATTTCCTATTTAGCTCGGGTTATTCAATCATATGTACAATTTTTATTACTGGATTCAAACTTTAGAATGTAAAATGATAATAAATTTATCTTACTGTAGAATAAAAGAAACTTTGCCCATGAATGTTTCAACTCAGTTGCACTTCGGGAGAAACAAAAACATGATAAAACGATTTAGAAAAAAGCACATGCATTTTAATATTTTAAGAGTACGTTCCGTTTCTAAGAAAAATACATCTTAGAATATTAGTTTTGAGCTTTATAGTTTGTAAAATAGAATCGAAATATGCTTACGTGTTTATCAATACAGGGCTGTTTTTAAAGTTAATACATCCATGAAGATACAAAATATTTACGAATGGATCAAGCAATACATAAAGAAGCTTATTGACTCATAATCTGAATGGTTGCATTAAGTAAAATGTTTTCACTGTTTGTTTTAATCACTTTTATATTTTTTTTATTTGGCGTGATTACATTTACTTTATAAGTTGATTATTCTACCTTGTTTAAAAATTTAATTACTGGTTCGTATTTGGAAATTAAATTATGTTAAATTTATCTTACGGTAGAAAAAAGTAGTTTTTTTTCCAAGAATGTTTCAGTTCAATGCGGATTTTGGGAGAAACACAAATATAGTAAAACGATTTAAAAAAATGGATTTTTTTTATATTTTAAGAGCACGTTTCGTTTCCAAGAAAAATACTTTAAGAGTATTAGTTTTGAGCCGTATTGTTAGTAAAATAGAATGGAAGAATTCTTGTATATGTTTATGGTTAAAGGATTATTTGTATAGCAATTCATCCATGAAGAAGCAAGATATTTACGAACGAATTTAAGTTGTAAAAAAATATACTTCTTTTCTCATAATCTAATTCGATGTTTAATTAACATGCTAGAACTTTATTATTTTAATTGCTTTTACATTTTTTATTTGACGTAATTAAATTTCCCGTAAAACTTGAGTTTTGTACAAATTGTATTTTTCTTTTGAAACATTTGAAAGTAAAATGACAGCAAATTCGCCTTCTAGTGGAACGAAAGAAATTCCTCCCAAGAATGTTTCAATTTAACTGCATTTTTAAAGAAACGCAAACATGATAAAACGTTTTAGAAGCAAACGAAACGACTTTTGATTTTTTACGAGCAGGATTCATTTCTAAGGGAAATGCATTAAAAATATTAATTTTAGGCTTAAATTTTAACAAAATAGGAATAGACGTATAGGGTGAACCAAAAGTCTTGCCCTGATTATAAATATTATTCTGCTCAAACTATTATAATTAGACGTATGTTTGTTTGGATACGTTGTTGTATGTACTGATATGCATTTTTTATAAGACCACGTACTTCAATAAATTTCAACGTGTGCACCTTGCTAGCTTGGGGAATACCTAAGCGGTATTCTATTTCCCGCCAAGTGTTCTTTAACATGTGTTCTGTTACAGTACACACAGCAGCTTGTATCCTAGTTTTCAGTTCTTCGACGTCAGCAATTGGTGTGGCAAAGACTCTGTCCTTGATATAACCCCCAAAGAAAAAATCCAGAGGATTAATATCTGGAGAGCACGGAAGACGAGGTGTTGGTGCATCCCTTCCAATCCACCTATCCGTAAATGTTTCGTTCTATTGCCCAAAAAAACTACTAAAACTGACCTATCCAATGATATAACAAGTTACATTGTTATACAAATGGTTAATTTGTAACCAATTATTATAATCAGGGCACGACTTTTGGTTCACTCTGTATATTTCACGCGTTGATTACTGAAGTAGAATATGTATAGCAATGTAAAGCTAAAGATATAAAATGTTTAAGAAATAATTTAAGGGGGTGGTGGGGAAGACATGAGGATAATTATTCCCCCATAATCTAAATTGTTGTGTTATGTAAAATACTTTAACCCCATTTATTTTAATTACTTATAGATTTTTATTTGGAATTTTTTTGTGCTAAATTCACACTAAATTTATATTATAACTCACGTTACTCAAAATAAGTTGAAAATAAAGTTACTTACTTTCTCATAATCTAATTCGTTGTTTAATGTAACATGGATGAGCTTCAGTTATTTTAATTACTTTTACACTTTTTTTTTTATTTGGTGAAATAAAATTTCACGTAAAACTTGAGTTCTGGCAGTGTAAAAAAAATAAAATCCTTCTGAAAAATGTATTGAACAGCAATTTTAAACAAACACAAGCATGACAAAACATCATAGACGACACTTTCTGAATTTTTAGCATTTAACTTTGTTTCTAGGCAAAATACTTTTTGAAATTATCCATTTGGGCATTTAGTAAAATATTATCAAATGGACTTTCTTGCGTTGATGCTTGAAGGATTATTCTTATAGCAGTTCATTCATAAAGTACCTTTATATTTGAGCAGAAAAAAGATTAATTTTCTCAAGAATGTTTCAGTTCAGTTGCATTTTTTAAAGAAACACAAGCATGATAAAACGGTTTAATTCTACGGTTTTTTGTTTTTTAGACAAAATTGAGTTTGCAAGAAAACCAGATTTTGAGAATATTAATTTTGAACCCATTTATTAGTAAATATGAATAGAACAATTTTTATGTTTTTATGATTAATGGATTTTTTTAAACAGCTATTGACTGAGAAAGTTATAACTTGTTGATAGTTTATTATCATTCATGTTAACTTGTTAGTACTTATATTAGCATGTGCATTTTGAAATGCGAAATTTGTTAAATTTATTGATTTATTTTATTTTTTAAAACTTGTATCATACATATTTAAATCAATGTATATTTGCTTCAGATCAGATAATGGAATTTATGTAGTTGCGCATTATCATTAGAGTAGGAAAGATCTGTTATTTCTGAATTTTTTTCCCTCATTGTGTTAGATTTCTTTAAATCTAGGATTTGTTTTTTGTTGTTGTTTGTGCAGGTTCTTAACACTGGTTTGAAAGATTTGAAAGTAAAACGGCCAGTCTAAAGAAACAAATTTCTCACAAGACGGTTCCAATTGAAATCTTAAAAACGAACAAGCATGAAAAAACTCGGCGCTTTTTTGCTTTTTATCATTAAGCTTCATTTCTAAATAAAATAAAATTAAAAATATTTGATTTGAGATTTATTGTTAGTAAAATACAAACAGGATTTTTATGATTAAAAAATTAGTTTTATAGAATTCATTCACGATGATATAACTTGTGATTGTATTAAAATTTGTTAGTATTCAAGGATGTAGTAGAAGAAGCAGCAAGTCATAAAAATGATGCATTTCAAACCACGTTTTTATTTTATTTTATTTATGCTATCTGATACTACTGTGGTTTAAAGCAATGTCAATTTGTTTTGCATCAGAGAATATGTTACAAAAATCAATATCTACATTACAAAAATCAATAATTCAAAATGGATAAAATTATTTTTGAAAACATTTCCTGTCAAAATGTGTATGCAGCAATGGCGGGGACTTTGGTATATGTTTAAAATTAAATCTACATAGGATGTTTACACGGTTTACAGAATGATCTCGATAAAGAGATTTAAAAAGGCAAATAGTTTTGGGGAAATATTTTGACAACAGCTTATTATTTTCAATTAAAATTATCGTCTGCTACATTCAATTTTATTCTTCTTTCAAAACTGCGCGTGTAAACAATCTGTGGTTTGAAGGATACGATTTTCCGCTTTGAAATGAGAAATTTACTTAGCATGGTATAAAAATTTTTAAGATCAAAATAGACAACATTTTTAAATTCAGTACAATTACATGCATAAAATACTGCAACAGAATACCTTTAAAATGTTTGTATTATTTCTAATGGTTCTAATGTGAAATTGATGGATAAAAGAGAAAATCTGGAGACTCGGAAATCCATTACAAAGTCTTAAAATATATCTGTAGCAATAATAAACAAAATTGTAAACCAATATTTACAGTTAAAAAAATATCTTTTTTTAAAGTATGAGTTCAGTCACTTTTGTTGAAATATGTGGCTCAGAACAAGACACTTTGTAGAACCCTGTATGAAAATCATTTAGCGGTATATAAATGAAAATGCATTGTTACTCTTCATAAAACACTTGTTTATCTAATTGACTGCAACAACAAACTACTTACTATCGAAAAGTAGAAAAAAATTGTCCAAACCTCGTTCCGGGAATGCAAAGAAAGTTTCAGTAAAGTCTTTATGAATGTCGCAAGTTTCTCTTACAATGGGAAATTAAAGATAATAATTGTTGTGAAGAATGTTCAAATGAACTCATGAAACTATCGAGAGCATGTGTTACATCGCCTATTTATAGAAGAAATTCCATTCCTTTATGTTTTGATTTTTAAAGAGTAAAATTCCACTAAGTCAAAGCCACTGGTGATACTTACAGCATTACCGCTAAATTCCTTGAAAAGGTGAAAACTCATACATGTACTGTATATATACCTTTTGAACATATTCCTATGAAGTCACTTGAAGTTTCATCTACGAGTTACTCTGCTTTCGACTGCTGAAAAGAGCTTTTTTAAATCGCCGCCCACTACGATTGATGAAAGAGGAATGGTAAGCAGTACTCTTTGAAATGTGACGAAAATTACTTCTAGTATTGAATACTCGATGCAGATTTATCCAGAAACAAGGTTAACTGATAGAACATTTAAAAAAAATATTTTTAACATATTTAACATTAAAAAATGGCTCCGTAATCATTCTGAAAATGTGTAAAAACTCACTTTGCATGTTTAACAAAGTATCCTTCTGATTTTTTCTGGCATCTTTGTCTGCCACTTTTACCATAATCGGGCTACCCATCGCGTTTAGATGATGAGGATGTGCTTCCATCCAATATAGTGACGTACAAATATACTCGGATCACTTGGATCACCCGAACAGAGAACCAACCGTCAGGTTTATGGAAAATATTTTCCAGCGGAAAGTACCCCGCTGTTTATTCAGCAAACCCACCGACTCCAGAACAGGTCCGAAACAAAGGGCGCTTATTTAAACTAATATGATAACAAAATGAGAAGTTAACGCTGCTTCAAAACTGTACAACAAAAGAAGCACTCAAATAACAGGAAACCCGCCAGCTGAACGATAAATACAAAATCATACAAAATAACACTTTAAAATAATAATAATCGAAGATAACAAGGCCAGTAACAAACTCGTAACAAGACATAGGCTAAAACATAACAAGCGTGATGAATAAACGAATATATCTTAATTTTTACAGGCAGGGTTCCTGGCCCAGTATGTATATCCATGAAGACTTAAAAATTTTGCAGACGGAACACATGACCCCAAAAAAATAAATTATGTAAGTAAACGACAAAAGAAAGTACAAAACACCTTACAGTTCTATAACAATCCAAACATGTCCATTTTACCTATTACGTAAATGAAATATATACATAAAAATATACTTTCAAAACAAAGTTAAAAACAAACCATTTCTATGTGATTTCAACAAATATGATGTAACTTAAATGGAAAATATATTTTACGGAGACACCCCTTTACGCATGTTTATTCCAGTGATGCGCATGTCCCACCTCCAGGGGTATCTTTTAGTGGCCGCAATGTGCTAGTATATGTGATTAACTGTGAGAAATACCGCATTCGTCATCTCTAATCTATTATTAATAATTATCTATTCTACAGCATTCTACAGCATTCTGCAGAAATTAAAACAATCTTATCCGCTTATGTTTATGTTACATTTGTATCGCAAAAAGACTTTAGAGTAAAAATATTTTATAACTAAATATCCCAATCGTGTAAAAATACATTGTTTGTCTTTTGAAATGTCTAAAAATTATGTTATCTAACACAGCTAAAGAAACTTTTGTTCACAGAAATTCATCAATTATTTTGATTTAGGCATGTTAAATATTTTAGGAGAATATTCGTCTCTTATTTTACTGAAAACAAAATCAACGATTTTTCCTTAGTTTTCAACTAAAATGCTATTATATTCTCTAAAATGAACAATATCAAATTTTAAATACATTTTTGTGTGTATGCAATTCTTAAAACCTGGTTTAAAATTTTCTAGCTAAAGCTATTAGTTTGTAAATATTTCTTTCATATTTTTATTTTCATTTATTTACTGAGACAAAATGTTGATCTAAAGAGAACTAGGAAAATATTTAGCATATTAATTCAGACTGTCATATTTATTTAATGTGCTTATTTTTAACGATGCACTTAATCCTTAGTTTTTCGAATCACACAGAAAAAAAAAACTTTTGTATCCGAATTTTATTTCCATTTTTGGTGAAAATTACTTTTAATATTAAAAGATTAAAGGGGGCTATTCAAATGACAAAAAGTAATATTTTCTGAAACTTAACGATTTTTAGTTAATTGAAATGTAACAAAAAGTAAGTGATAATAGTAAATATAAATAATATGATAATAGTATATACTCTCATTATTACATGCAGATAATAATAAAAATAATTCTCTAGGCAAAATAACAGTAAAGTTTCGGTAACGGTGTATAGATTTTTAAACAATTTGTTTTATAACTAAATGCTGAAACTCAAAGTTAGTGACATCAGTAAATGTAAAGATCTGTTCCCTCAGTACTACACTCAGATAAAACAAAAGTAATTGTTTAATGCACTCTCTGTATTACACGCAAATAATACAAAATTTATTGTCTAGACAAAAAGTATTGGCATCAATGCACAGATTAAATGATTTATTTTATTACTAAATGCTGAAACATAAAAGAATGTATAATAATAAATGTAAAGATAAATACTATCATTGCCACATGCAAGAAAAAATAAAAGTAATTGGCTAAACAAAATAATAGTAAAGTATCAGTAACGGTGCATAGAGTTTTAAATGATTTTTTTAAATTATTATTGAACTAAAACATAAATTTTTACTGAAACATAAATGAATTGATAATAGTACATACAAATATATATATACCCTCATTACTACAAACAAATAATAATAATAATAATTTTCTTGGCAAAATAACAGTCAAGTTTTGCCAACAGTGCATAGATTTTTAAACGAATTGTTTTATGACTAATTGTTGTAACATAAATTTAGTGACAAAAGTAAGTGTAAAGGCATATAGCCTTATTGCTACTGACAGACAAAGCAAAAGTAATTATCTAATGTAATCTCAGTACTACATGCAGATAAAATAAAAGTAATTGTTTGTAATGGTCTAGGCAAAAAGTATTGGCAACGATGCATAAATCTTAAAAAAGATTTTTTTAATACTAAATGCTAAAACATAAATGAAGTGGTAAGAGTAAACAAAAATACATCATACTGTTATTACTGCATGCAGATAATAACAAAAGTAATTGTCTGTACAAAGTAATAGTAAGTGAAAGACTTGTTCTTTTAGGATCTCACACCGGTAAGGGTTAAATTCGAACTATTATTACTAGAATCGTACTAATATAAAAAATGATTTCTATTTATTTTTTTAAGTTAACTTTTGAATTTAGCATTTTAAAAAAAATTCAAGATAAAAAACTGAATATGATTCTATTAATTAAAAAGCAAAAATCTCCATTATTATAGTGATTTTTGGATAGATATACCATTAAGCTTTATACATCCGCAATACGAAAATAATTATTTTAAAAAGCAAAATCTAAATTCTTATTAACTTGAGTTAATTCAATACTTTCAAATAATTTTATATTTCAAGTTTAATTCAGAAAAAATGTGTGCTTTTAAACCATTGATTTTTCACTTACTTTCTAATTGAGTTCTACTTTAACTACGTAAGCATATCAAAAATCCATATTAATATTTTATTCAGATTTAAAATAGCTGTAAGCACGTAGATAAGATGCAATTTAATTTATATTATTTTATGTTATATTTCATATTAAAATATAATGTACCTTGTTTATTTCTCGAAAGAACGTCTTTCAAAAATATATTTAAATGGTTAATGGATAAAATATATAATGTGAACATTAAAAAGGTCCACAATCTTACTTAAAAGGCGACTAATGTAATGAAAAAGATGTTACAAGTTTAAAATATACATTTTATTTAAAATTTCAATTTAAAATTTCAATTATATGGTTAATGGAATTGCAAGAAATTGATAATTAGGTTTTAAATGAATATTTTAGCGACAAAATGGCAAAATTAATATATACTTTCATAATTTCTCTCTTAAAAGATATAATTTGTTCGTTGGTGAGTTAATTAAATATGCGTATGAAACATATTTTTAATATTTTAAATGAAAATATCTTAATAATTATTCAGGTATTTTTCTATTCTCTATTACTGCCTACAAAACTTTCTATGGAAAACGTCGTGAAACTTTTTCCACAAATATAAAATATATATGACCTTTTTAAATGCATTTTATTTATTTTACTTTATCGCATGTAAACATATGTATGCAGTTTTCATATTTTTACTTCTTTCATAATTTAGTATTTCTTGTTTGTATACAATTAGGTGGTTACTTTATAATAAAACTATGTATTTGTTATTAAAAATTACTCTTAAAAAACATTTTTTATATAAAGAAAACTTTTTTAAATGGAATAGTTTTTTAATTTTAATTATTAGATTAATATAAATGTGGTAAAATGTTATGATAATTACATAACACATTAAATTAATACAAAATTATTTCTAAGCACTTGTTTTCGCAAAATAATTTATTATTAACAATAAATTGTTTACAAAATGTCAAAATATAAGTAAAATTGGAAATAATAATTTCCTGACATTATAAAGGACAATTATAGAGGTTTTTAATTTTCTGTCACCAACTTTTATTCTAGCACTACTGATTTATTTATGCTCAACTCACATCTCATTCTTTATTCCTAAACATCTCCAAAAAAATGTAAATGTACGTTAATTTGAGGAATAATCTCCATTCAATTTCATTTAGTTTACACATTCTCCACAGAAACTCTTGTTTTAGATATCGTTTAATGTCAGAATAAATGTATTTTACATGGAATTAAAAAAAAAATGAAAATTTATTCAATGTAAAAATTCTTAAACTTCAGACATTTTTAGAATGTAATTGAATCGAAAGAAAGTTCCCGTCTTTTTTCTCTTCTACCAAATTGTACAAGAACTCTGACAGCTTAAAATAGTTATTCTTCATTAGGTTTCTAAGAGATCTCGAGCAATTTACTAAAGTCCGAAACCACTCAAACTTTTTTTAACTCCTAAAAACTGAGTTTTATCTTTTCTTAAGTCTTCCATTTCATTTTGGGCATAAAACACAGTTTCTAAACCTAACTAATATTTTTAATTATTTGAGGAAAACAATGATGCTATTTTCCACCAAAATATATCTGAGTTTAAATAAAATACATCTGAACCTATGTTTTTATTAAATAGCAAAATTTAAGTTCAAAAAACGTATTTCTAAAAAATTAAATTAATTACTAAATGCATAGATATTGTTATATGATAAGTTCCATAAAAACGGTAATTGGAAAATGACAATTAGAAGCTACTTTTAAATTTCAATATTTAGTAAACATTGACAGTTATTAAAGTTATATTAGATTAATTTTAACACAATTATTCAGTTAGTAAACAAATCATACGAGATGTAAAATTAAGAGTCAGGATTGGAAACAGGGATTTTTAATTATTAAATGCATAAATATTGTTACATAATAAGTTCCATAAAACGATAATTGAAAAATGACAATTAGAAGCTACAAGGTGTTCTACAATGTACCGAACGTTTTTAAAATTCAATTTTAGTAAACAGTAACAGCTATTAAAGTTAGATTAATTTTAACACAATTATTCAGTTAGTAAATAAATCATACGAGGTGTAAATTTAAGGGCCAGGATTGGAACCAGGGATCTCTTGGCTGAAACCGCCAATGCTCTTCCAACTGAGCCATCGCGGACAAATGTGGAAAACACTACAGCTAACCCACAGCTAACCCACAGCTAACTTCCATGATTACATCATCTGAGCTGATATTTGAACCAGCTCAACCGAATAAATTACACGTTTTGAAACTCTAGTAAACTACGGTTGCGTAATTATATTAGATTAATTTTTAACACAATAATTCAATTAATGATTTGTTTTGTTGAGATGACTGAGATATCAGACCAGATGCTGTGATCATTGAAGTTAGCTGATTTAACCCTTTATCTACTGACGGTACTTATAAGTACCATTAAAATAACTTGTTATAAAATTCATTTAATACATCGATTAGTAGTAATGCAGTTTAGAATGAGTTATAGATGCATTATTTTATCTTGTTAAAAAAGCATTATGGGTTACACAAAACAAAAATATTTTTAAATTGCCTTTGCATCTTTTCAGATTTCTTGGCGTTGGGTGGTGGGGAATTTTTCAATTCGGAAATATTTCTAAATTTCTATTGTAAGAACATTATTTTTGTACATTTCCTAATTCCACAAAATACTAAGAAAAATATTTAAAATAAAAGATTTGAGTGGTGTTATAAATATTGCACAAAATCCCTATAAATTCAAATTTAATTAATTCTTCTACATTCTTCAATCATTCTAAAAATTAATAAATGATTATATAAATCTTTTAATGTAGTTTCAAAAATTCACGAAAAAGGCTTTAGAATATAAAATTTTCATGAATTCATAATTCAGTGCATAAAGGGTTTAAAAGGACCTCCAGATTCGTCTGGGATGGCTCAGTTGAGAAAGTCGGCTTCAGCCAAGAGGTTCCTGGTTCGAATCCTGCCCCGGACATTTCCCCTCCACTTGGAAATGTACAGCTCATATATTGAAGTTATACCTGCAAGACATTTACGTGCAAAGTATGAACTATCTTTACTACGATTTCTTGAGTTAGTTCCTTACATTGCCGATAGTTACAGTTGCACTGTCTCAAACAATTAGAAGCTCAATCTGATACAGAAAAATGAAGAAAAATTCATTCTCTTTTAACGGCCATTCTGCTTTGCTGTTAGCATACATAAATGGCTTGTGTTTTAAAATTGCTGTGATTTTTTTTACCGTATTATAGTTTGAGACATTGCAGTTTCAGATAGAACGTAGATTTGTACCATAAAACGCAGGGATCCCTACATTGGACCCAAATACGTAGCAAAAAATAATTTCATCTGGTTTTTCAACAGTAAAATGCAAAGTATCCACTTAACTTAGTGACTGATTTAAAATAAAAATTGGTATGTCTTTTTACTCGGTAATTTATGCGTACCATAATAAATTTAAGACATTTGCATATATATAAACGTTTTAAGAAACTTCGTTGTGATTTTCAAGTAAAAATAACTCTTTAAATACAAAAAAAAAAAGTACATTATAAAAGCCACGTTTATCGAATAATGTAATCGAATAATGTATCGAATAATGTAGTCTCTAAAAGTTATGTGCACTTTTCTCGTGCATATTACTAAATTATAAGGTAAGGTTAAAGCTAAGAAAATTGATCTGAAACTATTTAAGATCCACATTGTACTTCGTAATGTGTTTTTAATTATTGACGAATACATTTTCTAGAATGTTGATTAAATTTCACGGATTATAAAACTTGTAACACATTGAAAATATTATGGATCGCGTTTCATTGCTTACACCATACATTTAAAAAAAGTTAAATGATACTTAATGTACCAATAAAATATATAACCGTGTGAAAAGGTATGCAGTAATCTCGTCTCAGTTACCCACAATTCCAGAAAGCATTCTTTATCTTTAGAAACCTCAGAAAATAATGTATTTTCAAAATTTAAGTATACATTTTTAAAAACAATGTTTATTTTGCTGTCACCGCTTTTCCGAAATATTTATAGAAAATACATTAGTTTCTGAGGTTCCTAAACATAAAGAACTGTTTTCGAAATCGTGCTTAGCTCGAAAGATGTTATTGTATATTTTAGTCCTTGTTTATATTATATTTTCCTAAAGTAAGAAAAATGCGTCTTTTTTATACAGATTACTTGTAACTCAATAAAAACAGTCTACATTTTTATTTCTTATATCCCTATGATACAAAAAGCAATAAAAATAGTTTTCTTCTAGTTGAACTTTTCGCTAATGCAAATCTACATCTATTACCTAGATAAAGTAATATACGTAAATATAGATTTTTTAATGAATTTAGCAAACTCAATGCAACTTTTGAATCCTAAATAATATTCCACCTTTTTAGAAAAATCTTCTTTTACTTGAAACAAAATCTATATTTTCCCTCTTCAGTAGCTAAAACTTTGTTTAATTCAACGATTTTTTACTCCTTTATATTTAATTTAACATAAACTTGAATAGTACTGCAGGCTTTGAACTTTTCTCCCTTCTCATTAAAAATGTAAAAGTTCTCAAAAGTAATTTTCTCATCTTAAGAAAAGCTTAAATTGTTACTTTTTTGAAAGTAAGTACTAAAAAGCCATTTTTGCAAAAATGGGTTCAAGAAATTCCGAATAATTTCATTTCAGTTTGTAATATTTTATTCGAATAAAATGTGATTTTTATTATGACTTCTGACTTTATCAATTCATTATTACGCATTATGTATTAAATCTTTGTGCAAAAATTTCACAGTTTATAGTTATATATAAAAATAAGAAAATCTATAAACCTAGAAGAAAATTCGAAATTACTCTTTATTTCTGAGATATTCAAAGATGTATTATGAAATATTTATAATTATTTTATCTAAGATAAGTAAAAATACATAAAACATTACCGAATAGAAAGATCAATTCTGTTCCATATTTGTTATTTGTTATGGTTTAAGTTAAAATTATATAAATTTTATTTTTAATCTATTATTACGCTTTATATTTTCAAACAAATTAAGAATGTTTTTTTCCAAATTCTAAATGTTTTCCTCAGACTAATCCTATGTTTTCATGAAACGTTTTAAAAAATATAGTTGTAAGTAACATTTACATAAATCTATGTGTATTTCCAATCAAATATAAATTACAAATATTTTCTTTTATGCACTCTAAAATGAAATAATTACTTCATGGAAAAAATAAATGTTAAACATATGTGTATATATGTTACAAAATATTTATTCCAATACTCTGTTAAATTATTTTCCCGAATATTCGCTATTTCTATGTCTCTTAATAATATCTTATTTATTATTTCTATTTAAATTCCTTTTATTTTAAAAAGCGTATTATATTCTTATTCCAGTTCCTAATCTAAAAAGGATTTTCCCTTTATAAAAGCCTTTCTTAAAGCTATTACATTTCCCAATGCTAAAACCGAGACGCCAGATCATTTCGAATATTCTTTTAACCATTTTCTGTTTATTTCTTAGTTTATTCTAAACTTCTTTCTTCGCGCGCTTTTCATTGGGGCGACATATTACTACGAAATTAGTACACTTCTCGATAATGAATCCGCTCTCTCTGATTCGATTCTTGGCTGCGCCGATTTCTGATTTGTCCGGATCTACACCAGGGCGTCGGTAACCTTGCGCGCAGATACACCTTAAATTAGCTTGAATAAGTTCGAAGCACACATTTTGTCGTATTTTTTATCGTTAAAAAATCCTATGGCTGTTTGGAGAAAAGTCAAGGTACTGAATTGAATGGATCCAATCTAACATCTATTTTATTAGCGCCGTTGTAGTCTCCAGAAAATTAGTGTATTGTGGAAGCTGGTCGCGTGATGTGAAATACCAGAATAAACAGTATGTTCTTCCAAGATAAGCTCTCTTTTTGGGGGGGAAGGGGGATCCTTTCTGTGGATTTAATTTTATTGTCCCGCCATTCGTCGCACGCAATCGATTCGACTTCTGTGAACTAATTCCACTGCATCCATGTCTTTAATCACATCGTAAATAATGACAACTTTAAAAAATCGCCAAGATCCACTCAAAGGCCGGTAAAATCATCACATATATCGTCATGTATTAAATCATTTGTCCAAAATTACACTTCCATATTCAAAGATATACTATAAGATATTTATAAATCTTTTATCTAAGATCACTAAAACTGCATAAATACTATATTACCGAATAGAAAGACCAATTGTGTTCCATGTTTATTATTTGTTATTTTTACTTTCTTCTATCTTCAATAGAAGAAAGTATTGTAATCGAAATTTTTTTCGACTTCCGGTTTTCAACGGATTTACACGTTTTAGGGGTCAGAGATCCCAAAACCATGTTTATAGAAAATGTCTCTCTGTCCGTGTGTCCGTCTGTCTGTCGCCATTGTACCATCAAAAAGTATATGAAGTTGTGCATGGAATTGAACCAAATTTTTATTTTAAGTTTTTGGCTATGGCAAGCAGATCCTCCCTGAATTTGGAAAAAATTCGCCGGTAGGGGCGCTGTTATAGCGATTTATGTGCGATTTTGAATATTGTACCATCCAAAAGTGTATGAAGTTATGCATAGAATTAAACCAAATTTTTATTTTAAGTTTTTGGATATTGCAAGTAGGTCCTCTCTGAATTTGGAATAAACTCGCCGGTAGGGGTCGCTGTAATAGCGATTTTTGTGCGATGTTCAATATTGTACAATCCAAAAGTGTATGAAGTTATGCATAGAATTGAACCAAATTTTTATTTTAAGTTTCTGGATATAGCAAGTAGGTCCTCCCTGAATTTGGAAAAAATTCGCCGGTAGGGACGCTGTAACAGCGATTTTTGTGCGATTTTCAATATTGTACCATCCAAAAGTGTATGAAGTTATGCATAGAATTGATCCAAATTTTTATTTTTAGTTCTTGGATATGGCAAGTAGGTCCTCCCAAAATTTGGAAGAAAATCGCCGGTAGGGGGCGCTGTAACAGTGATTTTTGTGCGATCTTGAATATTGTACCATCCAAAAGTGTATGAAGTTATCCGTAGAATTGAACCAAATTTTTATTTTAAGTTTTTGACTATGGCAAGCAGGTCCTCCCTGAATTTGGAAAAAAATCGCCGGTAGGGGGCGCTGTAATAGCGATTTTTGTGCGATTTTGAATATTGTACCATCCAAAAGTGTATGAAGTTATGCATAGAATTGAACCAAATTTTTATTTTAAGTTTTTGATTATAGCAAGCAGGTCCTCCCTGAATTTGGAAAAAAATCGCCGGTAGGGGGCGCTGTTATAGCGATTTTTGTGCGATTTTGAATATTGTACCATCGAAAAGTGTATGAAGTTATACATAGAATTGAGCCAAATATTTTGTGTTTGTTTTTGGTCACAGCACGAAGTCCTCCCTGAATTTGGAAATATTCCGCCGGAAGGGGGCTCTGTAATTGTGATCTCTGTACCATTTTCATTATTGTACCATCGAAAATTGTATGAAGTTATGCATAGAATTGAACCAAATTTTTTGTGTACGTTTCTGGCTATGGCAAACAAGTTCTCCCTGAATTTGAAAAAAATCTGCCGAAGAGGGGACGTTGTAATAGCGATGTTTGTGCCATTTTCTTTATTGTACCATCAAAAAATATATAAAATTATGCATATAATTGAACCAAATTTTTTCGTGCATGTTTTTGGCTTTGGGCAACAGGTCATCCTTGAATTTGGAAATATTGCGCGGTAAAGGGGCTTTGTGATAGCGATTTTTGTATGCATATTGTTGATTTTTCATAGTTCTGTTGTTCATCGGCGGCTCGTGCAGAGGCGGGAACTCGCTTTTTGCTAAGCCATCTATTCGCAAACATCTGATAAACACAGAATAAGGAAAAACTATTAATTTTAACAAATATCATGATATTTATTAATTCGTTTTTAGTCCGTTTAATTGACTGAAGCAGAAATTTAAGATGAAAATCAAAGTTGTACAGTATTGAACTAAAAATATTGAAGTATTAACATGTGTAACTAGTTTTTGAAATATTATGTATAAGATAGAAGAAAGTTTTGGGATTGGCACATCCAACTAGTTTAAATTAAAATTAGGTAAAATTTAATTCTAAGATAACTAAATATGCATAAAAATATTACCGAATAGAAAAACAAATTGTGTTTCATATTTGTTACTTGTTATTGCTTAAGTTAAAGTTAGAAAAATTTAATTTTTAAGCTATTTTTACAAATAACAAATATGGAGCACAATTGGCCTTTCTATTCGGTAACGTTTCTATGCATTTTTAGTTATCTTAGATAAAAGAATTATAATTTTACATACAAGTACATACACTTTCACGGATATATTCACGACAATCACGGCGGAGTCGGAGCTGGTGTGAGTTTAATTAATAAATGAATATCACTTCTAGTGCTTAAATAGTTTATTTAACACTAGCGTGACATACTCTGGTGAGCAGACTACATTAGGATTGGAAGAACCTTTCTCCGAATGTTTTCCCGACACCCCGATAGTTGGGAACGCGATGGCAGTTAGCAGGAGACTGACTGACAAAACCTAAGAATTTGCTACTATCCGCCACTTCTTCAACAGAGTGCTTTATTGTGTTTACATCCTTGCAGGGTTTTCATGTTAAACATACGCTCGTGAATAAATCTTTGATAATTTGATTCTATATTATATGGTAGAGTGTCTATAAGTTTATAGGTTTGAACAGTTATAAATGTTTGTTAATTGGGCATAAGATCCAAGTTGCGTGGAATTTTAGTTGGGACTTAAAATAGATGCGTATTTATAGCACTTAACATCTAAAAGAAAATTTAGGTATTTTTTCTAAAGATAAAAACATTAATTATAAAATTTGAGAATAGACAGAACAAAGGCTTTGAAACCGAACAGAAAATTAAACATGCAATTTCCAGAGAATTTAGTAAGCATTCTAGTCATTTTATAGCATATACGTGGAAATCGTTTGGCAAATGTCAGTATCTATATAGTCAGCGTAAAAAATAAAATAAAATAAAACAAAGCTGGCCGTTTTACGATAAAGTGCGATTTTTAAAATGTCTTATAGTTTATTAGTCCAGGCATTAGGTGCTAAAAAAGGTCAAATAAAAGGAAGTTTTTTGTGTATTTTTGATAGTTTGTGCCTTTATGTATTTTGGGTCGCTGAACCCGAATCTGAGGCTTGCCAACATTTTTTTATCCGGGAAACACATTCTTTTTAGCAAAAAACGTGTAAAAAATGACTTTTCTTTGTTTTGTTTTTTTAAATAACTCCAAAACCATGCATTTTACGCAAAAGTTGGCAATGCATAAATTAAAGAAGATAAAATTTCCTGCATTTCATGTATTAAATGTTTTTTTCTCTGATCAATGGTTTAGCCATGATAGTGCTGCAAAAAGGGTATGAAAAGGAAAAACAAAATCTGAAAAACGGGAATTACGGCACTGTACGTCTATTTATCATGAAAACTAACCATTTTATGTAAATATTGACTATTAATGATATGATATTAAAGATTATAATACAGGGCTCATACTCATCAGGGGATTATGGAATCCAGGGGAAAATCATGGGATAAATTTTGGGTTCTAAAAATCAGGGGAATCTCAGGAGATAATGCAAAGAATTCCCCAAACCTGGGGAAACCTTGCAAAACGAGTGGCTACTATGGGAAATTGAGGGAAATAGCTTCTATTCGCGTGCTTTATGATATCAAATCTGTCAACACCCATTCAGTCACTAGCCACACATTCTAACATCGTAAGATTTGACTGTAGCCTTCATATTATTCATAATGCTTTTCAAAGAGCTAATAAAATCGTAAAATGGAAATTAAATTAAATAAAATTATTGCAGGAAGCTATCAAGTTTTTAAGGACATCCCCACAACGCATACTGACTTCATCTCTGTTTTACACAAATTAATGTTTTCCTTTAAAGTTCTGCTCATAGTGTTTAAATAGGTGATGTATAAACTTTATTTTTGAGATTACCTTGTTTTTATTCTATTTTGAGGAGGTGGAAGTGTCATGATATTGGTTTAAAAAATGTTGGCGATTATACTCTTAAAGAGTGCTGTTGTGCTGCAGCTGCAGATGGTAATAAAGCAGTAATGTTCGATTTGTATCTAAAGGCTGACTTCTTGTACGAAATATACCTTAGGTGGTTTAGCGAACACACACTTGTCCCACTATAACCATACAGTGAGACAAGGAAACATTCCCCAGCAGCTGCAATCATCTCCTGAGTAGCGTTCGAGTCATTGAATACTTTAACAATGTCGGCAAAATGCGGATTCTTCACAAGAGTTTTGAGGAACTTCATTTTTCTTTGCATAAACTGTGCTGAGGATGTACCGAAACCGCTCATAACATGTAAGAAGAGGATGTTTTCCGCAACAGTTGAACTCACAGCTTTAGTTGGAGAAAATGTCACTGGGGAAATGGTGTCCTTCCCTGGTTTTAAAAAGATAAATGTTCTCATCCCTGCAAAGACCTATCAAAATGACCAAAAGATCTGCATCCTCCCCAACTACAATTACCGTGTCATTTTATGGAGCCAAGGACAAAACAGTGTTTATAATCAAGGTGTCTGCGTCTTCTTTTGCCTGCTTGCAAGTAATATTTGCTGATGAGAACTTGTCAATCATCATAGATATTAACAGACCTTTGTTTTTTGGGTTAACTTTTTATTCGAAATGATTGGCATCATTGTTTCGTCAAACAATATCAGTTGAAACTTTTTTTTTATCTTCTCATACACTCAGAAGTTTTTGTACCACCTTGTACATCATCAGGGTAGCCATCAAAGACAATTATTGCCTGATTGATATTTTGACTGCACATACTGAACATATTGAAGAAAAAGACTGATTCGTAGGCCAAACATGTGACTCTATGTAATAACACCCCCCCCCCCCCCAGCCCATCAATGACGAATTGAATCTTGCCGCTGAACCAGTTGTTTGTAAGGGGTTTGAATGCCTTGTACAAATTAGATTTGTTCCTTTTTATTAAGGCATTGCCAAATAGGGGCAAGGAATAAGGGCCTAGGTCGTACGTCAAAAACTCTTCAAGTCTTCAACTCTTCAAGTCTTCAAGTCTTCAAGTCTTCAAAATTGTGGGATTGATAAGAACCACCTCGTTGTTTACTTATATTACGCTGGTCATTACAGCAAGAGGTTTTACTCTGTCGTTCTTTTTAAATTTGACAGTTCCAAAGTCGTTCTCAATAACTGTGTTCATATCTTTAATGACTGATTCCCAGGACTTATGGCAGTTAATTCGTCCATCAGCCAAAACACCAGTGCTTATTGAGTATTATTATATATTCATTATTATTATTATTTTGTGATACCAAATGAAGATTTTGATCACAGGTATGCTCATTTTTATTTATTTTTTAGTTATGAAGAAGACAACGAACCTCAGACCCATAAAATGTAGTCAATCATATAATCTATAGCATCATAAATCGTCAAAATTGCGTAAAATGGTTAGTTTTTATGTTTCATCGACATACAGTGCCGTAATTCCCGTTTTTTCAGTTTCTGCTTTTAATACACATTTTTGCGGCACTGTCACGGCTAAACCATTGATCAGAGAAAAAACTTTTAATACATAAAATGTAGAAACGTTTATCCTCTTTAGTTTATATACTGCCGATTTTTACGTAAAATGCATAGTTTTGAAGCTATTTTTTAAAAAAAAGAAAAAAGCCCGGTTTTTTGCAAGTTTTTTGCAAAAAAAAAGTGTTTGCCTGGAAAAATTTTGTTGGCAAACTTCAGGTTCGTATTCAGCAACCAAAAAACATAAAGGCACGAAATATCAAAACTACACCAAAACTTTCTTTTATTTCCTGCCAAATGACTGGACTATATCGTTTGGCTAAAGTTGAGACAAACTGATTCTTCAAGTAGTACGATATACCGAGACAGATAGCCTTTCGCACATACAAGAAAATAATTCTGAATAAAATTCCAAAGATAGACTATGATGTTAAGACAGATATGTCCAAACTGTTCTGGTCCTCAATGAAATAAAGTCGCCCTTCCGGTTTACTTTTTATAGTACACATTTACCACATCAATGATCAATATACCAACCGAAGAGAAGAGATGATATAAAAGACTCTGGGTGCATCCTCACTTTAATGGTAGGAAACTCATTGAGACTATTTATTAAAAAGAATATCAGCGCCACACCATCGGGCACATGGTCTTATCATAGCTCAAATAAAGTTCTAGAAACCCACAATGAGAATCTTGTGTTTATTTACTTGCTGCATAATTTCGGCATAATCGATATATAAACTGGTACATGAATTATACAGGTTTATTTTCTACTAGCAACGTAGACGCACAATTAAGAGGTAACTTACAGGAATGTAAATGGTGCAACAACGTAGAAAATAATTAGATAAATTAAGAAAACATATGGTTAGTTTTTCCTAGATCTCTAACCTAGGGTTTCCTAGTGCAAACTACAATATTGAATAAGTAATTGTTAGGCAAAAATAAAACTTCAACGAATTGTTTCTTATTTTCATATAATGTGAGAACTTTTTATTCTTATCCACATTAGAGTCTTGGATGGGTCGGAAATAACTGGACTCCTAACCCGAAAATTGTATGCGAAATCAACTGAAATTTTATTTGAGATGCAGCCCTCCCGCAACGAAAATAATTGGTACCAAGGCGACCCGACTCTAAAGGTGGGTTGTGTCGGGTTTGGATTGCAGTAGATAAGTATATATCGAACGTTTGACGTATACATAGAATATTTTACAATGGTAAAGTAGTTAAGGACACATTATTGGTAATTCTTCACCGTTTAGCGAAATTAAAGCCTACGAAGAAAAAAAAGAACGAAAAAAACCCCGAAAGACGTAACAATTTTAGATCTTAAATAAATTAAAACAAAATCACCAGCAAATTAAGGCACTTTTAAAATAATAATAATAATAATAATAATAATAATAATAATAATAATAATAATATCGGATCATCCGTTCCACAACTATGCGTGAATATATCTTAAATAATATATGGATAGATATATAAATGAATTCTATAGCCTTCTTCCTTCGAAATCTGTTAAAAAATATTGAAATTTATGTCATGGATCACATGGTCAAACCTTAGCCTAAAATTTGCAGTTTAATTGAGCCAGAAAAACGTAGATATCAGTATACTTCTTCCACAGGGTAATAAAAATTTTTCAAATAGACTTTGACTCGAGAAGAACGATATTAAGAACACAAAAATCCATTCCCCCATTAAGAACGCAAGGGAGTGAAGCTTTCTTGAAAATAACTAAAAGTCTATTTTTATAAATTTTCGAAATAAACGAAAAGGAATTTTTTTTTTTAATCTAGTGCTTACAGACGTTTTATTCGGGCTACAGGGATATCAATATAAAACAGCGGACAAAACGGCAAATATTAAAACAACCTCCTAGAAAAAACATTGTATATATTTTTTTTTTATATGAAAGACACCATAAATATTACAAAAGTGCCGAAAACAACTAGGTATTTTTGTTTTTTTATAACTCCATCCGAGCACCGGCGATTGCGATTTTAAAATTTTAAAATATGCAAAATACGAAAACGACATTAAAAAAAAATAAGTAGTAAAAAAATCATATATATATATATTTTTTTTATACATATCCTAAGTACTACGAAAGTACTGTCTATGCGTAAGAATTTTCTTATAACTCTAACCGGGCACCGGTGACTGTGATTTAAAACTGGGCAGAAACAAAAAAATATAAAAAAAACCTTAAGAAAATATTTTTTTGAAATAGTAAATATTCATATATATTTTAATACAATAAATCATCTGTACAAAGGAAAGATCGGCTAATTTCAGATGCCGGCATAGATATCCTCAGTACTACGAAAGTAATGCCTATGCGTATTGTACTCACTCCGGCTAACTCAGAATAACTGAAGCTCGTTCATAGGCATTCGATAACGGATTTTAATTAAAATCTTGGGTAGCTATAAAAAAAAAAGATTCAGAATCGGGTACATTGGGAGCTGACTTTGCCTGTTCAAATTTGCAGACGTATACTTGTGATAGATTTCAGAAAACATAGTCAACAAACATATAGGTTGGCTCTCTTTTATTACTATAGGTTTGCTTTACAATTTTTACACAGCTTTTTCAGAAAGCCATTGTTGATTATTTCGCATGTTTTTAAAAAATCCCTGCCGGCTCGGCCTGCAAGCGGAGGTAGATTTCGAGGTTAAGTACTAATATCACCAACTAAAACTAAATCAAGATTAGAGATAAAACGCAGTTTAACAATTTTATCTGGTCGTTTTTGACGAATTTTTAATTTCATATTCCTATAAGTGCTGGTTTTATCAGAATCATATTAAGGCGATATTAAAAAAAATAATTTTCCACACTCAAGAACTCGAAATTTTCTAACACAAATTCAGAATCATTGTAATTTGTAAGCGACCTGTGTTTTTATTTTTCGTTCAATTAATTAGAACGTGATTTACAAACAATTATTTTCTCAGTACGATTAATTTTCGTTTCCGGCATTATCGCTTCGGGAAATTCGGTTCAAAATGCCCACTTTGACAGCATTTTTTAAAATATTTTCTGTCTTTATCCAAAAATCGACCAATACAGCACATTATATAGTTTCTGGATAACAGAACCTGCCAATTGGATGCATTTGAGAGCAAAAATGAATTTAAAAATGAGTCAGAAAATAAGCCGTTTGGATTTGAGTACACCCTTAACACGATATATATATATATATATATATACATATATACATATATATATATATATATTAGTTATTTATTTATTTTATTTTTACTTTTTTGTCAACCCTTATTTTTGTTTAATTTGTTTTTTCTACAAGAATTGAACCTATCAAAAAATTGTCTATATAAAAGTTTTAGATAATATTGAGAAGATTTGTAATAAGTTTTAGTGAATTTGATATCTTAAGAATTGACGAAGTTATGAATTTTTTTCTCCCTAAAACGCTATTTTTTTCGTCCCTTGAGAACATTTTTAATTTTATCTAAAATCTGTGATACCTAAATTTTCGGCCCTTTTCCTAGAAGTAAGAATAACTTTAGACTGATTTGATATGTGTTAAAATTAAGTAGTTATGGATTTTTTTCTGTTTTTAGAAAAATCCTCCTTAATTCCACCCCCTTGGTCCGATTAATACACAGGGTATCTACTCTCAACGGTGTTCAATGGCTAATTCCTACCGTTAGTCATAAACATATAGTTCAATTACAAAAAGGTTTCATATGAGTTAAAAAAATATTTTAAAAGCGATTTGGGTCAATAAAAACATTTCTTAAAAAAAAAAAAAAAATACGAAATTTAAATTTTTATACGCCCCCCTCCCCGGTCCTATCAGTTATATTTAGTAAAATTTTCCTATTACACTGACAAGCAGACAAATAAAATCCCGTTCATATAACACTAAAATAGACCGAGTTATGGAACTTTAAAAATGCATGACTTGTACCACTTTTCTGCCCCCGAACACAAATGAGTTCGTCTGTGCTTTGAGGGGTCATATACCAAGTGCCTGAAGTATTCGAAGAACTTATTTCATATGTATCTGCGCTTTGCGTTACGATTAAGTTAACATTTATTAAGTTACAGATTGGTAATATAACATATGTTTTATTTTGTCAGGACTTGAGATTGTTTCTTTTCATGATTTCTGTTAACAAAAATTGTGTTATTTTTATAAGTTTATATTTAACTTCATCATATGTATGTTTTTTCAGTTTAAAATTTGTACTCGAACTTTAACTCACTTTCAAATATCCGATCGAGATTAAATTTTACACACTGACATAAATCCGATGATAATCTAATGTTATTACGATTTTCATTTATTACCATTTACACTTATTTTACAGGATAACACAAAAAATTTCCGATAGATTACCGCCAAGAAGTTTAACAAAAAGTTTTAGATTAGATAACAGAAGGTTGCGATGGTTGTGTTTTTAAAGTTTTGTTTATTTTTTAGCACTGAACCCGAAAATTACCTTAATTTATAACCAGGGAAGTCAGGATTTTTGGAAATCATTAATTGTCAAAGTTAAAAAAAAAAAATTAAAAAAAATCGGATACTATATAATAGAGGAGATGGCTGTGTTATTTAACTTTTTATAATTGATTTTTATGTACTTTTTAGCACTAAATCTGAAAATGACCTCCATTTTTAACCATCACGTTAGAATTTTTTGTTAAATCGTAAAAGTGTAAGTTAAAACATAGCGAAAATCTGATACTATAAATAAGATGTAAAGCATTTTTCATTTAATTTAATTTAATTTTACTCAATAATTTATTCATTTTTTTTTTTGGCTTATACTGAGATTCTCACAGCTAAACAGTGAGGCATTCGATGAGCTGGGGGGGAGGGGGGGAGGAGATCCAATTTTAACTTTGAAATTTACAATTTCCGAAACATCGTGACGTGATGGTTAAAAATGAATGTCATTTTAGGATTCAGCCGTAAAAAATACATAAAAATCAATTATCAAAGTTTAAAAGAAGTAACAATCGTACCTATTTTATAGTATCAAATTTTCACTATATTTTTCTTTTTTTAACTTCAAAATTTGCGATTTTAAAAAATCTTAACGTGATGGTAGAAATGAATGTCGATGTCGGATTCAGCGGTACAGAATACATAAGAATCAATTATCAAAAGCTAAAAAACATGACATAACTCAACTTTTGCAGGGTAGCGTAATCTAATAAGATTTTAAAATGTGTATCATTTTGTAAAGAATTGCGGCTATTAATTTTCTTCAGTTTATTTAACAAAAACTCTGGGTTTTTTTTTTACTTCTTATATGTTTATTATAATATATATTTAGCATTAATATGTCAGAATGACTGAAGGTTTTAAATTTTTATTGCAATATTAATTTTACTCTCAACCATTTTTTATTACATCTGACGAATTTATATTTCGACTAAATTTGTGAATGACCCCTAATTTGCAGCAAAAAATATACTCCAACTTTAAACAGCTATTACTCGGTCTATTTTAATCGCAGAAAAGCGGGACGTTTTCTGTCTTACTTGTCAGTGTAATAGTAAAATTTTACTAAATAAAACTTATAGGACCGGGGGACCGTATAAAAATTTAAATTTCGTAATTTTTTAAGAAATGTTCTTATTGACCCAAATCGCTCTTATTATAATTCTTTAGCTCATTTAAAATATTTTTGTAATTGTAAATGTATGTCTATGACTAACGGTTTAGGAATTAGCCATTGGACACCGTTGAGAGTGGACACCCTGTATGTATATATAGATAGATAGATAAATTTTTAACTGCGGATTGTTTCGGCTTCTAGGATTCATGATCGGCGTAGATCTGCAAAACTTTTTCAGAAATTCCAACGTAGGGGAGATTGCAATAGGTAGTATTTCTTACGAAATCTACTTAACAGCTGAGCTAGAAAAATATTTAATATGACAATTTAATAAGAGTCTTTATTTTTATATTTAAATTGTACGTTAAAATTTTGTGTACAGTGTTAGCTACATTAGTACACAACCATCGATTTTCAAAGACTGAAGCATACGCAACGTTTATATGCATTTCATTTACTAAAAATATTCAGAATTGACAGTATAACCCTTTCAAAGGCAGTGTCCTTAAAAAAGGACACCTAAATTTAATTCAAAAACTGACAAACGGCACCAGGAATATTTAATTACAATTTTCCTTTTATAATGTACGGGAAAATAAGCAAGTTCATATTTTCTATTAAATTCGTTTATAAATTCTGGTGGCAGTCCATTATTTCACCAGTTTGTAAACCGAATTACTCCGCGCCGGAGAGGGTTATTCTGTGTGCAAAAATATTAAATAAAATATAAGTTATATGTTTACTTTGCGAGATTTAAATAAGTATTATGCATAAAAATACTTTAAAGAGTTTATTTATAAACGAATAAACAAAGACTGAATTGTTAAATAAGTAGAGAAGCTTTTGATTATAAAGGTAAATACGCTTTCTGCAGCATGGAGATTGACTTGATAAATTTTGAATGATGGGGATGAACGATTTTATCCTCATTCATTATGAAACACCAATCATGCATTTGTTTACCATTTGAAAAACAAATATTTGCGTGAAACTGAAATGCTGTCATAAATAATAATCTATTAAAGTTTGCTGAAATGTATTCAACATATTTTGAAAGACTGTCACACAATGGATGCATCAAATAACTAAATCAATTTATTTGTAAACTTCTTTATTGAATATTTTATGTATTTCTGTTAACGCATTTGACATGAAGAAAATTTCAAAATTGTAATTGCGTAGTATGCCTGCTTATTTTCTTTACTTTTTTGGTATTTTATTTTAATCGTTATTTGCAGTTAAAATATATGAACGAATAAAATGAAATATTACACATGATGCTATATAAATACCAAAATTAATGTTTTTACAAACAGGTTTAATAGTAAAGAATGAAAAATTTTTGAAACTAATTGATTGCAAATATCTTTAAAAATTGGGTAGTATTTTAATTATTGTAAAATCTTAAATAAACAATAACGTAATCTAAAATATAACGAATATAAAACTTTTTTAGAAGTGATTTTCTACACAGTTATACGTAAATCTTTCTAAATGATCCTATTGCTGGGAGCATTATTGACTTATTGTAGAGCTGGTCGATATATCGATAAAACCAATAATATCGATATAAAACATAAATCGTGGTAACGACATCAAAACCTTATAGAACAGTATATCGCGAATATCATAATTCTGATGTAAACCGCGATTATCATACTTCATCATTAAACCGCAATGTTAAACAGCGCTTCTTCGACTTCGAGTACTGAAGATTTATCCCACCTAAACCGTAATATTAAATACCGACTCCTCGGGTTTCGATTATCATGATACTAACGGAGTGATTTCACCAAGCCTAATCCGTGCTGACTCCTCAAAATTCTCCCAGAAGATTATAAAGGATTATAACGTTGTGATTTATCCCCAGCCTAAACGGTTTTTGAAAAGGGGGAAGTATGATCGTTTCGGTGTTTATATGACTGGCGATAAATATCATACATGTGGTTTTCGCATGCGATCACCGACAGCGGATGATATATTTATTGTTTTTACTGTATTGACGGTGTAAGCTCAAATTGAGTGCATGTGTTGTATTCCGGGTATGCTACAGATGCCAGGGCTTTCATGTAATTCTCGTATTTAGATTTCAGTGGTGTTAGTTAATATTTGCTCTTTATTGTTAAACAATGTGTGAATCAGGGCGATAAAGAAATGAAATATTAAATTTTATTTGCAACAGTTAATTTAATTGGACAAATGAAATAATACTACCATAATAGTATTTACTAGTGTCTATTCTACGGTCCTTTTAAAAAAATACACATATTTTTACTTCTGTGAAACGTGTTTTTTTAGCCTCATAGTTTCTTTTAAAAATCGGCATTCGTGTGATGTATGTGAGTATTTGGTATTTTACTGCCTCTGCCATCATTTGTTTGCAGGAGTGGGAGAGAATATTTCCATGTTTTTTTTTTTTTATTTATTTAATGTCACAAGAATTCAAATTAACAAACAGGGCAGAGAAATTAAGCAATTAAGAGTTGTGTGCTGACAATCAAAGGGGAGACGCAAAATTTTCGGTGTTTGCGTGTGGAGGGGGGGACTTAGTTTTTTTGGGGGGGAGGGGGGTTGGGGGTTAAGCGGATATTAGTCGAAACGGAGTAGATCCTCCTCCAAGTTCCTTGGTAGCACAAGCATAAGAAATAGAGTCTTAAAGGTTAATAAAAGATATATTTTTTAAATCAGATTTTTTTAAAATTAAATTCTTAAGGCTATTCTGAAAAAAGCATTATTTCTAGCAAAAATTTATCGCATTCACGGGATTTTTTAAATATCAAAGCAAGAAATTGGTTGAAAGGGATAGTGACTCATTAACCCCCTGATCGCTGAGCAAAAGGGCAAAATTGTAATGTTGTTTTCTCTGCAATTTTTTGAAATGCTGAAGAAAGCTAATTTTTTCAACGTGATATTAAAAATTTAATTATGCATTGAATATAATCCTTCAGAGTATTAATCATAACTTAATATTTCAAAATTCGATTATATCTGTAGAATTACAGTAATTTAAAAAATGATTTTATTGCAGTGAAACATACAGCTTAGTGAACGGATGCACTAGTTCATGACTGTTAGAAGGTTTTACAGTCCTTATCCACGTTTGCATAAAATTATTTATTTATTGCGCTTCATGTGTACAGCATACATTGGCGCCAGAAGAACGAAATAAAGTGGAAGATAAATTTTGAAACACATTTGATTGTGGTCCGCAGCATAGGTCGAGTTTTATTTTTCTTTCTTTTTTTTTTATAGAGAATATATAAAAAAATAAAATAAACTTAAAATTTTTTGTCGGAAGCGCTGATGCATAAGACAATTTTAAACATAACAGCGCAACAGCAATATAAGAATTTAACTAATATAAAATATAAAAAATTCAAAAATTTACTTCAGCCAAATTATTACCCCCCCCCACCCCCCCCCCACCCCCACCCCCCTCTGTCAACGAATTTTTTTTAGGTCTTTTACTTTCTTCTATCTTTACAAGAAGAAAGTATTGGATTTGTCACAAAATTTGACTTCCGGGTTTTGACGGATTTATATGTTTTAGAAAGTCCTGAACACGATTTGACTATTTTCAGCAAATGTCTTTCTGTATGTGACACAAATTTGGTAGGCGCCCTATCTCAAGAACTAATGCACGGAATTTAATAAAACTTTAAATTCAGTTATACCCAGGGATGTAGTGGAGGGTATACGGTGGTATACGCCGTATACCTTCTGGATTTTTTAAGGAACACCCTATACCCTCTGTTTCTCAAAAAAACTGTAGTATATACACTGTAGGGTATACCCTCTGCCTTGAGCGTATACCCTCTGCTTAGCGCATATGCCCTCTGCTTCTTTTACGACTACACCACTGGTTATACCTTGATATAAATTGATCTAAATTACCCGACAGGTAGTGCTGTTATGGTGCATTTTTCACGATTCCCGCAATAACTCTATCTCAAGAACTAATGCACGAGTTTTCGTCAAACTTCACATTTCGTTATACCTTGTAAATTGCTGCCGATTAGTTTCTGGTGTGAATCTCCCAACAGGTGGCGTTGTTATGCTGAGTTTTCACGATTTCCGCAAGAACTAATGCGCGGATTTTCATTAAATTTCAGATTCAGTTAGACGTTGACATAAGTTTTTACTGATTAGGGATTCGTGTTAAAAGCCCTATAAGTGGCGCTGTTATACTGCATTTTTCACAGTTTCCGCTTCAGCTATATCTATATCTATATAGCTATATCAGCTTTATCTCAAGAACTATTCACGGATTTTCATAAAACTTCAGATTTAGTTAGACGTTGACATAATTTGTTGCTGATTAAGTTTTGGTGTTAATCTTTCAATACGAGGCGCTGCATTTTCAACGATTTCCGAAATAACTCTACCTGAAGATCTAATGCGCGGATTTTCATCAAACTTCAGATTCTGTTAGACGTTGACATAAGTTTTTACTTATTAGGGATTCATGTTAAAAGCCCTGTAAGTGGCGCTGTTATACTGCATTTTTCACAGTTCCCGCTTCAGCTTTATCTATATCTATATAGCTATATCAGCTTTATCTCAAGAACTATTCACGGATTTTCATAAAACTTCAGATTTAGTTAGACGTTGACATAATTTGTTGCTGATTAAGTTTTGGTGTTAATCTTTCAATACGAGGCGCTGCATTTTCAACGATTTCCGCAATAACTCTACCTGAAGATCTAATGCGCGGATTTTCATCAAACTTCAGATTCAGTTGGACGTTGACATAAGTTTTTACTGATTAGGGATTCGTGTTAATAGCCCTATAAGTGGCGCTGTTATGCTGCATTTTTTACAGTTTCCGCTATAGCTTTAGATCAAGAACTATTCACGGATTTTCATAAAACTTCAGGTTTAGTTAGACGTTGACATAAATTGTTGCTGATTAAGTTTTGGTGTTATTCTTTCAATACGTAGCGCTGTATTTTCTACGATTTTCGCAATAACTCTACCTGAAGAGCTAATGCACGGATTTTCATCAAACTTCATGATTCAGTTAGACGTTGATATAACTTGTTGTTGATTATAAAATTAGCAAATAAAGCCTTTGTAAAACAATATTAAAAAGCAGAAAAACCAACTTTTAAAAATGCACAAAAAATATATGAAAAGCACCGAACAGCTGTTTCGAATCTACTAGCGAGATTCTTCTTCAGTGCAAGATAGGGAAACAGGAACAGCGTGCTAGAAAAAGCAACGCTAGTTTTTCTGCTTTTTAATATTGTTGCTGATTAGTTTTTGGTGTTAATTCCCCAATAAGTGGCGCTGCTATGTTACAGTTTCCACTTTTTTATTCGATAGCTATATTCTCAAAAACTAATGCTCGGATTTTAGTAAAACATCATATTCTGCTACAGTTTCACATAAGTAGATCCTTATTAGGCTTGGGTGTATACTGTCCAACAGGCGTTGCTTTTGTGTTTTTTGGATTGGGGATTTTGGTTGCAGATATCTAGAGTTGGTGCTGAAATTCAATGAATTGTTTGAAAGATGCGATGCTTATATCTCCTTTTAAATGCACACAATTTAGTGAACCTATATCTTTAGAATATTAATGATGTTCATAGATTGTCATTTAATTTTGGCACTGTGATAGCGATTTTTGAAGTATTAACATGTATGAGATAGAAGAAAGTTTCACGATTGGAACAACTAGTTTCTTTTAGCGTTTAATTATTTACATTTGCTTATTTATATATAGGTTTTTGTTAACCTATTTGATAATCGTATAACTTTTCTAAAACATGTTAATCTTTAAAAATATATATAATGCATATTGAAGTTATGCTTATATTATAAATGTAAATAAATATATATATATGTATTTAATATGAACCATTTTATTACTTTGTTCAGTTTCATATGTTAATTGATATTTTACTACTTTGTTCATAAGTGGCAATATCGATATATCGGAATATGATGATATGAAGATGCCGATTTATCATGATATTTAATTCTAGACATCGCCCAGCCCTATATTCGGCAGTGTGCACCGTCGAATTTGCATTATTTATATTTTTAAATGAAAATCTGTCCAAACATACCTATAGCTGTGAGCCCAACTGCCTTCGGCAGCGGTCTGTTTTGATTTTATATCTTTAAATAAAAGATCAGCGTAGCCCGTATCCATAATAACCTTATATATACCTAAAATGA
The DNA here is from genome assembly GCA_963932465.1 of Maratus speciosus. Classification (NCBI taxonomy): domain Eukaryota; kingdom Metazoa; phylum Arthropoda; class Arachnida; order Araneae; family Salticidae; genus Maratus; species Maratus speciosus. Next base: position 439,231,901 of record OZ010788.1, read on the forward strand.
GTTTTAAATGAATTTATATATTTATATGAAAATCTTTCCAAACGAATAATAATTGATTAACCAAAGGGGTAATTAAACCTGAGGGCTTCTAAGAAGTGTTTTCTTCTTTAGACTTTCGTTTAGATTTTTTTTTTCACCTCGGATCATTTAATATTCAAAACAAAACATTTCTTATGCTCCGAAAATTATTAGTTTTCGAAAAATTTTCCGAATAATTAATCTAATTAATAAGCTTCAAAAACCTCATACTGTCTTAATTATTTTTATGCTAAACCGAATAAATATACACGCATCAATTAAAAGATATTATGCGATTACTAAAAAGTATTTTTCATGACATACATCATTGTAACTACCTTTTATGCAAATGAATGTTTGTAATTTAATGAGTAAGACAATTTTTGAAATTGTTTTTTCAATAATCAATCATATATTCGGTATACATACCATTTGCAAATGGTCGATAAATGATCTTGAAGAATTTGAAACGATTGCATATTTTTTCCAGTGTCAATTTTATATTTCAAAAATCTGTGTAAAATTACAAAAGAGTAATTTAGCACGCCTTGTAATTTTTCGCTTAGATTATGCACAGTTTTAGGCAATTTCTATTTTTAAAAATGTTTTTTTTTTTTTTATTGTTTCTAATCATAGCTCTTTTATAAATAACAGTTCCAGATTTTCTATATTTTAATACATACATTTAAAAAGATCTTGAATTGGTTCTAATTATTAGTGGGAAAAGATTTTTAAATAAGTAATTTTAAAACAAAAAAATCAAAGGGACCTCTGTTGACTCGTTTTAATTCCACAAATTAACTAAAATTCTGCAAAATTCTCATGCTATAAATATTGCCCATTTTTTTATTTACTCATTACCAGTTGGGGTATTTTTAGGGAGAAATTTTGCACAAAAGATTGTTTTTCATCACAATCATATTTTATACGCATGCAATTTAACCGCGTTTCTTTCATTAAGCGCCTTTATAAATAAGAGATTGGAGACACACGTACAGTCGGGGGGAAAAAAGTAAACACCCTTACCATCTCCTCAGCAAGTCATCGTAGACGAAATTTACTGGTACCGAACGAAAGAAAAGTAAACACCCCCTACCATCTCCTCAGCAAGTCATCGTAGACGAAATTTACTGCCACCAAACGATTGGAAAAAACTAGTCTAAAGTCTACTTTTAAATGATGTATATAAAATTTTCTTAGGGGTCATCTACATATTAAAACGAATCCAAACTTCATTTTTTTCAATGGCAATACCCAATTTTAACGCGATATTTCAAATCTTCGGTTCAAACTACGTCTAGACACCAAATTTCAAGTAATTTTAATGATACGTTTTTGAATTATAAACATTCAAAATTTTGTGCTTCTAATGTTAAATTACATTTTCATATTTTTATTTATATCTCCTGAAATTATGCTCCTAATGTGATAATTTTTTGTAGCAATAATACTAATATACCCAAACATAAATACGCTGAATTTGCAATTTTTATAATTTTATGATATGAATTATGAATTATGAAACTGATATTCGAAAAAATTATGAATTGCAACCTACAATTTTTTTTATGGATTTAGATTTATTAAGTCCTGCTTTATGGAAAACCAAGATTTCACATTTTTCTTCCAAGTAGCTTTCAAATTATGCTTAAAAAACGGCAAAATGATGGTTTAAGGGGTCGTCTATGATAGAAGTGAGTAGACATTTTGAAATTTATTCTGCTGTACTGTAATCTTACAGGCTTCATTGACTCCTTGAGTGGCGCTTAATGTGCCTTGATCAAGAAAAGGGCTCTCACGGTTAACAATCGAGTATGGAACTTCAATTTGGATACAGCCCTTAAAATACGCTCGTTTTAAAATAATTAATTTCTTGGAAACTTATGGTACGACATGCATAAAAATTCGTTTTTAGGCTAATTGAAGGGTGTAGAGTTCATATATGCTATCAGAATTGTGTACTGCCATTGAAAAAAACAAAGTTTGGGTTCGTTTTATTATGTAGATGGCCCCGTAAGCAAATTTTATATACATCATTTAAAAGTAGACTTCATTTCTAATCGTTCTGTAGCAGTAACTTTCTTCTACGATAATTTTTTGAAGAGTTAGTAGGGGTTATTTCCTTTTTTTTCCACGACTGTACATAACGCATGTTTAGCTTAGAAGTTTTTTTTTTCAGACTATGGTAATCCACAAGCCAGAACTGGACAATAAAGGTCTGGAGAAGTTCTATTAGACGTGTAAGACAAGAGAAAAACATTAGCTTAGGGATAATGGTCGGGTCGCCAATTGTTGTGTAAAATCCTCTCGAACAATCAAATTTTATTGCTCGTAGTACGCTGCACTCTCTTATTTGTGAAGATTCTCTAGTTTATAGCGTCGCGCATGTTAAACACATAGTATATATTCATATAATAAAATTTTTCACGTGTGTCCCTGTAAAACAAACTATATACGATCGAAGTTTTTAATTTAAAACCTTCCCTGGTGTGCTAGAATTGGAATCTAAAAAGCCACATTCAAACAAACGTTTTTTTTTTTGTTTTTTTTTTATCGCTTAAAAATGAATTCTCACTGCCAAGGTATTCTCACTTGTACGCAATTCTAGATTGTCAGAAATTTAAAATCAGATGTCATCATAATTTTCATTGGTCACTCCTGCCGAGGTTTAACATTGACGCGCTGTGCAAGTTCTTCCTGCAGGCATCCCTCTTGTAGCAATAACGCCAAAATTGGCCGATTTTTAACAAAATTCGCCCCTTTTTCTGACGCGTTGTTTCGGTGGGAGGGCGCAGAGTTATTAAACGTCGGTGAAAATAAGATACAGTCATATAAAAAAAGAGTATAACCCTGCTTTATTTTTTTATCTTTTGAGAATCCGCAGGCAATGCCTGTTACAAAGTAATTAGACAAAGGCAGGTATACTTGTTTCCAGGACCGTTCTAACGTTCGTGAATACTGGTATACCAATAAACTGAAAGGCATAGTATGCTATTAAATGCATAGTAGACTTATGCCATGTTAAAAAGGTTACTTCGAACCTAAACGAAATTTTCCCATTTTCATTAAATTTTTTGTACTGATATATTATAAAAGCAATAAGTACTTTTAAATTTGCTTAATTAATTAATTTCAACCTCAGTTAGACAATACAGTTTCCCTTCTGCATTCAAATCTGTGTCAGTAAAAATGGAATATGAAAATTTACAAAGAAAAATTAATTTGCTTTCCTGATTATTAAAACTTAATCATATACATGGAAAATATTTTTAGGTAATTTCTTTATAGTTAATATTTTCTTCGCTTTTGTCTTAGCTCTGTACTAAATCAATTAATAAATTGTTGTAAATATTATTGAAACTGTTAAAAGAATCATTACAGAAAGTGATTATTTTCTGAGATGTGATTATTTTCTGAAAGTGATTATTTTCTGAACGAAATCAGCAAGAAATTTGTTATAAATTTAAATAAATTTCTTCTACAGCTAATATCATATTGCAAAACATGCAATATTTTAATAAAGAGAAGGATAATGTAATAAAGCTATACTTTTTTTAGACTACGTTACTTAAGTTAAAAGCAGTGGTACAGAGTAAAAAAAGTGTTTCCGAATTCCATTCGCAAATAATGCAATTATTTAAATGTAATAAAATTAAATCGAAACCATTCAATTAAGTCTCAAAAATTCTATTTTGAATTAGCGATAAAATCAAATAAATAAACGCATTAATTATATATTTCAATTAAATTAAGAAAATGACTTACGTTTTAGTTAATACCTTATTTTACGAACAATCAGGCCCGCCCGGCGTTGCCCGGGGTTTGTAAATAATAACCTTAAATAAAACTTAAGTTTATATGAATTTATATCTTTGGAAATTCTTTTAAATGAACCTAATTTCGGAGGTCCCATTGACTTCCGCAGCGCCTAATGTGTTCCTATCACACTTCTTTCCGAACGAACCTGTAATCTAGATCCTCACAACCTATGGCAGCATTTACCGGAAGTGCCCACATGTGCCGGAGATAATCGAAAACCAAGTTGAGTGAGACAAACCTCGTAGGAATCAAGCCCACAGAATCAAAAAAAAATGCATCATTAATGTTAGAAAATGTTGGTAACTAAAGTCTAAGATAAAATTTCATAACACAGAAAGTAGATGAATTGTAATCTAAGTTGAAGGCAGAAAATCCCGTTGAAATTGAGCTCTTAAACCCGAGGAAATAACGTGCCACTAAGCGGTGGAAGATGCCTCCTCACCTTGAAAATTTCATGAATTACTGTTAACATTAACACGATATTTAATAAACGGATGAAATCCCTTATCTAAAGTTACCTTTAAAGTAAAGCAATTTTTAATTTACGGCTGTAGTGAGTAGACGTAAGTTGATGCTGAAAAAAGAGATAAATTTTCGAAAAAGGCGGTAGCTGAGGTATAAAAAAAGACCGGGCCGTGGGTGCCAGGGTCTTAACTGGAATGTAATTGGGTATAAGAAAAATTTTTTGAAGTTTTAAAGTAGCTGGAAGAAGCTAAAACTAGGTTAAAGGATATTGCAAAAAAATAGGATAGTTTTTTAAGAAGCTGCAACAAAAGCCCCAAGAAGACGATTAATAATCAAAATTGGTGGTAGCTGAAGTCTGCAATTTTTTTTTTTTTTTCGTTCATGTAGTACCTGGAGAACTTAAGAAGTTGTTGGAAGGAAAAAGTTCCTGAATCGGACCATTTTTAAGGGAGCTATAACAGGGGGCCAAAAACGGCCCAACTGGTAGTTGAGAGAAGAGCCCTAACATGGAAACACGTTTAAATGTTTTAGTAGTTAGCGTTTTAGATCTTCAATTAGTCAAAATCAATCATAGGGTATGAAATAATCATTAGAATGATATTTTAAAGAAATGCGCAAAAATGGGGTAAATGCTTAAAAAGGGTCCCTAGAGCCCCAATAAAAAAATGAGGGTGTTGGTCTAGGGGGAAGAGTCAAAGACTCAAATTTAAAATTATGCAATGAGAAGGTGAGAAAGTTAGGATGTAAAAAATGCATAGCACACAAAAAGTTCAAGAGACCCCGGTTCCCCGGATCGGGACCTACAGAACCCTAAGGTGCCTCAGGATGTTAACTGGAATATAGAAAATGGAGAAAAACTAAATGGAAAAATGGTTCCAAAAATGAAGATCAGATTAAGAGGGGCAATTTATTAATAATTTATGATGCAAAAGATTCAAGGGGCCTTGTACCGGGCCCCAAGGGGGAATGGACTTAAGTGGCATGTAGATTGGTATAAAAACACTTTTTAGTAGTTTCTAATGTAATCTGAGGACGATAGAACTATGGTAAAGAAAATTGAAAAGAAAATATGGTAAAGGAATTCGGATCGTTTTTAAAGAAGATGCACCAAGGGCACGATTTATATTCACAATTGGTGGTAGTTGAAGCCTGAAATATTTTTTTGTCGTTCATGTAATAGTTGGCGAACCTAAGATGTTGTTAGAAAAATAAAGCTAGTGAATCGGACAATTTTTCAGGGATCATTAGAATGTAATTTAAAAGAAATGTGCGAAAAATTGGGGAAATGCTTAAAAAAGGGCCCTAGGGCCCCAATAAAAATATGTGAGAATTAGTCTAAGGAGAAGAGTTCAGACTCAACTTTAAAATTACGCACTGCGAAGGTGAGAAAAATAGGGTGTGAAAAACGCACACAAAAAATTTAATGGGCCCTGGATCCGGCCCTATAGGACCCTAGACGGGCCCATGGCCTTAACTGGAATGTAGAAACGGGAGAATAACTAAATGGAGAATGTATCCAAAGATGAAGATTGGATAAAAAGGAAGCAATTTATTAAAATTTAGTGCACTAAAACTTCAAGGGGCCCTGTACTGGCCTCTTGCAAGGGTGCCAGGGTCTTAACTGAAATGTAGAAATGGGGTATAAAGTGAAATTAGAATTCACCCCAAAAACGAAGAAGATTGGATAGAAAAGAAACATGTTATTAATTGTTGTGTTAAAGAATAGGAATATTTTATGCTATTTAGGCTTCATATCTCTTTGAACTTTCATGGTATGCACATTCATACGTTTCTAGTATATACAGCTATACCCAACCCTTCGTTGTATAGTTTTTACAAAGTCTTATTATTGTTTTAGCAACGATTTTTTTAATAATACAGTTTTAATTCATATATTTATTGTAAGGAACCCTCTGAGGAGAGTAATACTCGCACTTGACTGTTTATTCTGCATTGAATAGTTTGTCCGCCATATCAAACAAGTTATTTGTAGAAAGTATTTACTTACTTCTTCATGTGCGTTAAATTCTCACATTTTTCTCCTGAAGAAATTTCTGTAGGTCTGTGGATATTATAGATATTATAGAGTTCCGTATGGGGAGTGAATTTACCTTTTCACACTGAAAATAAATAAAGCTCCATTTAGAAAGGAAAAGTGCTCACAGTCATGGTAAAGCAATAAAATGTGGTTTTGGACAAAAGGACGGGAAATTCAATAATGGCTTTAACAATGAAAAGGAGATTAAGAGATTAGATTGAGCCCAACACTTTCCCTGTAAAGCCATAAAAATGAAAAACGCCGCGTAACTACGAGAAAGCGCCGCATGACCAGAACAAAATGGCCGCGAGTAGACTGATACGTCTATCTGGAGCTTAAAACCTCCAGAGAGGGCGCTTTGATGCTCCGTAGGGCATATCCTATCACGGACGGGGGGGGGGGGATTCCTGTTAGGATTATTGTCGTGCCTATTGAGAATTGAGATATTTTCAATAATTTGCTGTAATATGATCAGTGCGACTGAAAAACACTGCACAGTGACGATTTTCTCCGAAATTAGGGCTCAAACTCGATTTTTTTTTCTGCCTTTTTTTCCTTTTATTCGAAAACAAGCTAGCAACCATGTAGTATAATTTTATGAACCTCAGTACAAAATTCAAACCAATTTGTGCATTTATTTAAGAAAATAAACAAATAACATAGCAGTAATATATTTTATTAAATAGTATAAAGTAGCGAATAAAATAAATCATGTTTCAAATGTAAGATTACAAACTATTTCTCTGATTTATTGATCATTATTTATTCCACAAAGATGTGTGAGGAAATGTGAAATTGCTTAATCTCTTTCAAAATTCTTTACAATACAACTTTTCAGAAATACGCCCCATCATAGAACACTAAAAATTATCGACAGAAAGAATAATTTTCAGCGTATCGTTTTGAACAATGAAGATTATTAATTCATAATGAAGAGATGGACTAGACCTCAACTGAGCAACCCCAGCCTCGAGGAAGATTATTAATTTTCAAAGCATTCTCCATAGCGCTTTTATGAGCTGAAATAAAGTGTAATACTTACAGTTAACAGCTACACCTATTTTAAGTACATGCTATACAATTACGCAAAATTGCACATAGGAATAGAGTAACTTTTATTTCCGGGTTTTGACCAACGTTTTAGGAAATTTTACCAGTGTGTGTTCCAAAGGAGCTAAACCTATATCGCAGAAAATCATTTGGTGACTTAAGTGCAATATTATTACTAATAGTCGGCATTCCCCTTATTGTGATATCCGGCAAAATTTTCAAAGATATCTTAAAGGCATACCCAATATATGAAACTTTTTTATTGCGGTTACTGAATATGCTCTTCAATACAGATTTTCGTCTATTCGCAATCGCTTTCTGGTTTTTTCATTATTATTATTTGAATTAGAACATACACCGGCAATAAAAGCATCACATAACTATTATGAATTATAATTACATATTCTGCTTTAAAAATTACAGATAAAGACTGTACTTTTACTGAAGAAAAATAAATTTATCAGTGGAAAATTGTATAACTATTATGATATATTAAACTCAATAAATTTGAAAGAAAATAAATACTTTAATTCGATAGAAAGAACAAAAATTCATTTTCATAATTGCCATATTTGAAATATCACCATTAAATATTGGATAATTACCATATTTCGATTTGGCCATAAATTTTATACCTCGCTCAAATATTTTTAAAAATCACTTTAGAACGGCATTAAAATAATTATTTGAACTAAAGCCGGTTTTTCCCACAAAATTAATTAAAATAATTCTTTTGAAGTTTTTTTTTTCACTTTTATCAATTACTATATCATTTATTCGTTCAATTTATATTTTTAAGGTTTTCTTTATCATCAAAGAAAATTTTATAAACTTTATTGTATTTCCACAATCGCATATTACGCAATTTTAAATATTTCTGCTATTTTACTTCATTAAAAGTATTTTAATTCGTTTTTCTTCTGAAAAAGCTAGTTTTAAAATGAATTAATAATTTATGTATATTCTACCTGTATAAATCTTCTGGTACTTTCCACAAACAATAAGAAATAATGGATTTGCTTTATCGAGTTATTAATAATAAAAGAAGATGTAATAGGATTTTTTTTATTCTAGGACCGTACTTAGAGAATTACCTTCGTTCATCACAGCTAAGAAATAATTTATTTTTTTTCCCATTTAGCTAATATAGTAAAGATTTCTCTAGAAACTTTAATATCTTGCTTGCTTTATATAATTGATGGATTGGGTTTAGGAAAATTTTCTTCAGTGTGTACTCTAAAATCAAATAAATGGAATTTTCATAGAACACTACAAAACTACATAGAACTACACTGTAAAAAAAAAAAAAAAAAAAAAAAAAAAAAAAAAAAAAAAAAAAAAAAAAAAAAAAATCCGCTGAAATACGGAAATTGACCTGGCAATCGAGACGCCTGTACTATTTCCGTATTTTAACTGAAATTTTTTCCCTTACATTCTAGGGAAACGGAAAATTTTCTGTTAAAATACGAAAATAGTTCTGGCGTCTCGATTGCCAGTACAATTTCCTATTTTAACGGAATTTTATTTACAGTGTAACTATCGTATATACTTTCTTCTAAATCAGGGAAATGAGGATAAAAATAAACAAGGTAAAAAGTGGACGGTGGTCGACATATGGGGGACCAAAAAAGCTTCATTTGAAATGCTTCATGTCTCTAACGCAACAAATAGAAAAATCAAATATATAAATATATTACTTGCAAATTCGCGGAAGAAAGAACCAACATTTTCAACTTCAGAAATTAAGCCGAGGTTTTCCAAAAAACAGACTGATTCCTTAAATATAAATTTAAAAGCAAAGTTAAAAACGCCAGAATATGCAAACTTTGAGCAGACTAGTTTCGGTAGCCATCAGTGTACCGTCCTCAGTTCAAAGAATATCGGAAACTTGCTCAAATATAGAAGAGAATAAGCAGATTCTATTGAGGAGTTCATTAGCCGATGGGGAAACAGAAAAATACGGGTACCAACCAATAGAAGAATAGAATAGGTAAGGCCACCAAAAATGTGAAAAATACCGGTAGTAATTAAGCAAATTTATGAAATATTTCAAGCAATCTGATAAAGGGGAATAGCGAATTCACTATTAACAATAACCTACCGAAATAGTCAGTTCAAAGTTTGCATATTCCGGCGTTTTTAACGTTGCTTTTAAATTTATATCATTCTGTGCCAAGTAGCGTTTAAATAATTATGATTCCTTAAATGCAACGAAATTACAAATAAATACGCACTGCATTAAATGTAATTTATATTTATTACGTATATTTAAAGACTTACTGATAAGCCGAGAATGCGGCAACATTTATTTTTACAAGAGTCTCAATTGGGTAAAAAAGTACAACCTTCATGAAAGAATTAGTGTATTTAACTTTAAAATATCTTTAGCAGTCACTAAACTACATCAGAAGATAATGCTAAAGAAGTTTTAAATTAAATGCTGTGCTAATGTGTTTGCATTTTACCATATTTATTCACATAATTTATACCCCTGGCGATTTTTCACATACTTTTGAAATAATATTATTTAAAAAAAAATAAATAAATAAATAAAAAAAAAAAAAAAAAAGGATTTCGCGTGAAGTGTATGAATGAGAGAAATGCTCGCAATAATTTTTCATATTTCGTAATATTTTTAAAACCGCATTTCGGATTTGTTCTGTGTGTCAATAAAAGCAAATTCACTATTTTATTTTGCGCTATTATTTTTTTACACTTGCTACATTGCTACAATTGAGCAGGTGGTTTGCTAACTAATAGTAATTCTACATCATCAAACGTGATATAATAAACATTTTTCTTGAAAATTAATCAATCTAAGTTAAGACTTACCTGTATTTGCTTAGGTTGTTCAGGCTCTAAATGTATGCTGCTTACGAAAAGTAACAGTTTCAAGCAGATTTTTAATATACGTATAGATATATTTCATGCAGTAGTTTTTTTTTTTTTTTTTGCGTGTGTGTGAAAAACCAACAGAAAAATGGCTAAAATTGAATTTAGTTTAAATGAAGTACACAGTGAAAAATTTGCAACAAACTGTCCAATCATTCGACCGTTTTCATAGAAAACGGTTAAATAAGCGTAAATCATCTCTATTCTGACCATAATATGGGCAATACTATGGTCAAAATAGCTTTAATTTACGGTTATGTAACCGTTTTCTATAAAAACGATAAAATGACTGGACAGTTTGTTGCAAAATTTTAACAGTGTACTTACTCGATGACAAAAATATGAAGTAAGCAAACCAAATGAAACAGTAAGAGTATTTCGTAATTCCAAATCTAAAATACTTTCAAACAGATCTAGAAATTATTGGAAATAATATTTTAAGAAATTTTCAATTAATCAATGATATCAACTGAAATTTTATATGGTCATAAGATAGTTTACTATCTGAACATTTCACATTTAATCTTATTAGTTTAATTTAAATATTACGTTCAACTTAAAAACAAAAAATTTTCAGTTGCATCAAGAAAGTTTTCCTTCAAGAAAGTTCAATATCAATATGTATTTAAAGAAAATAACTTGCATAGCTTTCGCTTTTTAAAAGTGGCACAAAAAGGGCGAAAAACACGCGACTATATGTGTTATCAATTTTACCCCGTTTTATCAATGCGAGATAGGTACTAAAACCAGAACTTTATCCCTAATGCAAATTTTACAAAACTCTAGTGACAGATTATTCACGGATAAAATTATTTTTCTGTGTTTCTCACAAAATTGATAGTGTAAATGTTAAAATTTAATATAATTACTTTAGTAAACCAACAATAAATCAATAATCAGCACAGCGCCTTTACATATTTTTCCAGTATTTGTACCTTATGTTGCTCTCACTAGCAAGAGTAAATATACTTTTATTTTTCTACATCTATTAATGATTCACAATTATTGCTTATATTTTCACACGCAATTTTCCTTGATCCATGCATTTTATGCAATATCTAAGTAAATAAATAAATAAATATATATATATATATATATATACAAGCTATCTACTTCTCATTCCCTCAGCAGTCCATTTCTCGCTTTTCTGATTCCGATTGTATTACTGCCACTGAAGTTGTTTACGCCATTATTACTATTTCTTGTCCTTTACATACACTCTAGCAGTTCTAATGTAATTCTTACGTATTGTTTTACTCCCATGGTGAACACTATGTAGGATTAAGAACACTGATCTAAGAAGTAACTGCGTAGATTGGTTGAATTACCTATATCGTTAGGTGTTATTCTTTGAATACTCTTTGCATGCTATTTTTTTAACTTGTGGGTATTTTTTCTTCAGACAAAAAAGTAATTAAAAAAGTAAAAAGATAAACTTTTTCAGGAAAGAACACTTTTTATAAATGTAGACAAATGTAGATTAATAAGTAAAAAGAGTAACATGATTCTTAAGAAAAATTAAAAATGAATAAGTAAAAATAGAAAAATAAAAATTCCGTAAGTAATTCTATTCATGATACGCGTGATATATTTAGTAATACAATGGAGGTACTACATTACACTACTACACTAATCTAAAAAATTACATATTGAAATATATTAACCCATTTCTTGCTGGTGGTACGAACACGCATAATTTTTTTAAGTAACTTTTTGTCGCATGAAAATAATTATATTATTTACAAAAATATTTTCCTTGAAAACTATAACATTTTTTTAAATAATAATAATTATTATTTTTTGGTTACCTGTCGCAATTCTTTATATTTAATAAAAAAATTATGAAATCATAGTTTTTGATTCTTTACAAATAATACTATGTGCTTGTACAGTCGTGGAAAAAAAGTAAACACCCTCTACTAACTCTGAAATAAGTTATTGTAGAAGAAAGTTACTGGTATCAAACGATTGGAAATAAAGTCTACTTATAAATGGTGTATATAAAATTTGCTTAAGGGGTCATCTACATAACAAAACGAACCCAAACTTTATTTTTTAATAGCATAAATATTGACCGAATAAATACACCCTTAAATTAACCTAAATACAAATTTTCATGAAATTCATACTATTAGTTTTAGAGAAATTAATTATTTTAAAATAACCATATTTTAGGGGCTGTTTCCAAATTGAAGTTCGGTACTCGATTGTTGAAATGCTACAGAATGACTGTCTCACTTCTATTAATGTATTATTTCTTGCCGATATGACCATTTCACTCGCTTAATATATTTATACTATTGCCAGCCCAAATGTTACAATAAAATTAGTAAAAGTTTTTTTTTTCAAATTATGCTTTTCTGCGCACTCTAGACGGCTCTTTAAACCATCATTTTGACGTTTTTTAATCATAATAGGAAAACTACTTGGAAGAAAAAATTTTAATTGAGAATTAGCATAAAGCAGGACATAATAAATATAAATCTACCAAAAAAACTGTAGAATGCAATTCATTTTTTTTTCGAATACTAATTTCATAATTCATATTATAATTTTTTTAATTACAAATCATTGTATTTATGTCTGGGTTTATTAGTATTATAACCACGCAAAAAAATTATTACATTAGTATTATAATTTCAAGTGGTATTAATAAAAATATGAAAATGTAATTTAACATTAGAAACTAAATTTTGAATGTTTATAATTCAAAAACTTAAGATACAAATGACTTGAAATTTCGTTTCTAGGCATAGTTTAAAAGAAGATTTAAAATACATTGCCAAAATTTGTCGTTGGTATCGAAAAAAAACAAAGTTTAGTCTGATTTTGATTTGTAGATGGCCCCATAAGCAAATTTTATATATATCATTTAAAAGTAAACTTTATTTCCAATCGTTTGGTACCGATAACCTTCTTCTGTTATAATTAGTTTTAGAGTTAGAAGGGGGTGTTTACTTTTTTTTTCCACTACTGTACGTGTTAAATGCTTTGAAACATTTCGCACATTATTAAAATTTAGATTTCTGTGATATTTTATTCGTCTTAGAAAGAGTACATGTAAGTCATACATTTCTTTTCATGTCTTATAGATATTTGATTACAACGGATTTTTTTTTCTATTCCTGTTCATGTTTCTGGACCGTTTTCAATTTTTTTAACTAATAGAGCTATTATTTCTTCTTTGTATGTTTACCAATAATATGGTCTATTTATTATAAAGTATTAGTATAAAACAAAAAATGTAATAAAAAGTTATTTCGGCAGGTAAATGGGATAAAAAAATTAATTTGTTCCTTTTATTTCTAGATCTTTATTCTCTATGACAAATTCTATATTTTTAAACTCCTATACATTGTACGCTCATTAAGAAAGTGGTTAGACCTGTAAAGTAAAATTTCATACACTCAGTCTATTAAACTGGGACCTCCTGAAAGTTTAAAGTGTGCATGTCTACTTAGTTTAATTACATAAGAATAAACGTCTGAATATATGGATGAATAAATATACAAAAATATTTAGAAACATATTATGATATTGTAATTTTGAAGTGTCGTTTGCTGATTGCTTTTCACTTTAAACTAACTTTCACCATTCTTGTATTTTCAAAATTATAAATATATTTTTTAATAAATGTGTGTATGCTTATCCATGATTTCATAATGAACTCAATAAATTAACATTTAATAATTCATTTATTAGAAAAATATAAAGATGAAATTGATGACCTGTTTATAAGATATCTCATAAAATGTTTATATATACTCATATATAAACTTGGAGTGTCTCTCTCTGATTCACAGAAAACTACGTATTTCTAAGTTTATTCGAATTTTTAGCCGATGTATAGCCAAATAATAAGATTAAATGTGTAAAGTTCATTTAAAATTTCAGAAGAAATAATGTACCTATCATTTGAAATTTTCTTAAAATATTGTTCCCAGTAAGTTCTGCCTACGTTTTTATTTCTTAGATTTGGAACTACGAAACACTCTTACTGTCTTATTTGGTTTGCTTACCTTATATTTTTGTAATCAAATAAGTACTTCATTTAAACCAAATTCAATTTTAGCCATTCTTCTACTAATATTTCTAGCAAACAAAAAGAAAAAAAATGCTGTAAATTTATAATGTGCTGTAAATGCGAAACTAACAGGCACAGCTGAATCAAAAATTTCTCAGTTTTTTTCTTTTATTTAACTATTCAAATGTTAAAAAAAAAAAACAAAAAAAAACATTTTGAAATTGAAATGGTAATTTGAGCAGTCTTAAATTTTAAGACAGTGAAGCCTAATTACAAAAATTTTAACTATTTTTAAAAATCACAAAATACAAATTTTAAGAGCTACTTTATAAAAATTGTCACATATTTCACCATTACACTTATTATAGTTAATGAATTTTAAAGTTAGGCAGTCCTTTATGAAACACACTATATGTGAAATTTTACGCTCTGGAACAAATTATCGTAGAATAAAGTTACTGGTACCAAACGATTGGAAATTAAGTCTACTTTTACAATGATGTATACAAAATTTGCTTAGGGTGCCATCTACATGCAAAAACAATCCATACCTTTGTTTTTTTTTCAATAGCAAGGCACAATTTCGACACTTTAAACAAGTTCTATACCCTTCAATTAGCCTAAATATAAATTTTCATTATATTCGCACGATTAGTTTACGAGGAATTAATTATTTTAAAATGTGATTATTTTAGGGGCTGTATCCAAATTGAAATTCGGTACTCGAAGGTCGTTCAAAAACTACAGATTGACTAAGTCACTTCTATAAGTGTATTATTTCTTGACAATATGACCATTTTACTCACTTAGTAAGCTTCGGCTATTGTTATATACCGTAAAACCATCTTCAATATTCATTTTATAATGTTTACAATTGTTGAGTTATGACATTAAAAATATATATAAGTTAACTGTAATTATTATAGTTTTCGAATATGTGATTGTGATGGGAATTTTATAAGTGTTTCTACGATGCTTTTTTTTCCGTATTTTAAATTTATTTAACTCACAGTTTTTTTATTTATTGGCAGAAATGTAAAGAACATCGGCTGATGCAAATTTAGAATAAAGAAATAGTATAAAGCAGTATAAGGAATCAATGTAGAATAAAACAGACAAATTGCTTTTTTGCCTGAAAATAAATCCCGAAGCGATTAATAGTGCCATATTAAAAAAAAAGTATTTGAAAAGTAGGTGTGAGGGATTGACACTTGTTAGACCTTTTCAGATATGTTCGCATGATTTATATTCAGATTTATTTGAAGAACTAAAATTAAATCTACTTTACAAAGTTATCAGAAGACCGTTACATTCGTTTTTCTCATTTGAAATAGGGTTAATAATTTTATGATTAAAATTATTCTGCTATTTCATTTTAATTTTTTTAATTAACTCATTAATGCCTGTTGGCAAAAAAAATTGTCATTCGAAGTTTCTTTTTCTTTATATTTTAGATTTTTGCACACTTGCCTATCCGAAATTAGCCTGTGTAATCGAATACATCTAAATTTCAAACTACGGAAGAAAAAGTTTAATTATTTAAAGCTCTTTATTATTGGGTTAAAACTTTATATCGGTGCTTATTTCTAAAGATTACAATTTTTGATTGATATACAAGAGTTGGTAAAAGACTAAATTAGCAGTTTTAAATAAGAATAAAATACGTTCGGCAGGATTATTTCATCCAACAGATATTCAGTGTAATACAGAGAACAATTTAACAAGATTTGAGTAAATTAAATTAATAAATCTAAATATCTCAATAACCACATTATGGATATAATAATGATTTATATGTTGTAAAATCTTTTTGATCAAAATTTTATAGATATCAAACCCTAGAATTAGATTAATCATTTGCCGTAAATACATCGGCATCTATTTAAAAAAAAAAAAATCACGTGTTCTTTCATTTTGTGTAAAGCATTGAAATGAATAATTTCGTGTTTACACTACCAACTAAGCTTTGCTCTCTGAAATTCCATGTTAATGTGATCATCAGAGTTTCTTTCCATTAAAATTACACAACAACCAAACGCAAACATGTATACAAGGACACGCTAGTCCACATAATGAAACTAAAAATACAACTTGCCACCAAAATTTCCAAATACTGAAATTTATCTAAATAAAAAAATATGATTACGCCAAATAAGAAGAAATACTTCATATGGTAGAACTTTAACAAAAGAGTAACCGAAAATTATGGGTAGATTAGTACACAAAAAATGAAAGGTTAAAAAACTCTCTCCTCCCTCCCCTCAATAAGCCGCATGTTTTGCTTGAATTTAAAAGACGGGATTTGTTAATATGATGTATAGAAATCCTTTTTATCAAGAGTTCCTTGTAATCTCCATGTCATTGTTTCAATGAGACTGTTAGAAATATCAGGATTTCTTTTGATAGTTTGCATAGCACATGAACGTAGAAAGGATTCAGGTTAGCGTAGGATCGCGAAGTACTGAAATGAATTAAATCGTAAGACAGACTTATGCTCTAAGGCCCCCACCAGTGGCCGAGAGGTTCTGCTCTCAAAGATGGTAGACGGGAGGTGCAGGGTTCGAACAAAATCGCGCCCGTCGGCCTAATCGTTCAGAGTTTTCCGTGGTTTTCTTCGAACCTTGGTTAATCTTGCGTAAATACGGGCTAGGTTCTCTTAGGAAGAACCCACGGGGAGCACTCCCCCTCGTGCCTATATCCCTCGTACACATAATCGGCCGAAATAAATAACACCGACACCTTACGCTTTAAGTTGATCTTAAGCGAGGCACCGTAATTCCAGCAAAAAAGATTCAATAACATGACAATATATTTTTTTTCAAATTATGCTTTTCTGCACATTATAGACTGTACCTTAAAGCAGCATTTTGAAGTTCTTTAAGCATAACTTGAAAACTACTTGGAAGAAAATTTTGAAATTTGGTATTCCATAAAGTAGGACATAATAAATATAAATCCATCAAAAAAATTGTAGGTTGCATTTCATATTTTTTTAGAATATTAATTTCATAATTCATATATTATATATTTTTTAATTAAAAATTCAACGTATTTATGTTTGGGTTTTTGAGTACTGTAACCGCACAAAAAAAAATTACATTAGGATAATAATTTCAATATGAAAATGTAAATTAGCATTAGAAGCTCTAAATTTTGAATGTTTATAATTTAAAAACTTATTATCCAACTGACATCAAATTTCGTTTCTAGACATAGTTTGAACCGAAGATTTAAAATGTCTTGTAAAAATTGGGTGTTTCCATTGAGAAAAAACAAAGTTTGGATTGTTTTTGATTTGTAGATGTTCTCCTAAGCAAATTTTATATACATCATATAAAAGCAGACTTAGTTTCCAATCGTTTGGTACCAGTAACTTTCTTTTACGATTATTTGTTGAGGAGTTAGTAGGGGGTGTTTACTTTTTCTACACGACTGTACGTGTCATTATATCTCTTTTGATTAATAAGTTCTGTTAACCCATGGACTCCACACTTCGGTTCAACACTCTCACACTCCACACTAGTGCAAAGTGGGATTGCTTAACTTAACTGCGTATAAATTTGTTGGGAATGTAGCGATAATGAGATATAACACATATGTCCTATATGACATTTAAAGAGAAATCGAACTGTGATATATTTATTTTTTTTTAATTTCACTTTATTAATGAACAATTCAAATTAATCAAAGCATGTTTTCAAGAAATGCCGATGTTTAAAATTTTGGTTTGTGCAAATCCGCTCTAAATGGTGATTCACGGTTAATTACAATAACAACGTTTCATTGCATTTTTCTTATTTTATAAGAAATATTACTGTTTATAAAATTACATAAAGTATAAAGTAGGAAATATATAGACATAGGTGTTTTTAGGCCTGAGGGCTGGGGAAGCAATGGTAGCTATATGAATCTGATTAAAGAAAAAAATATTTTACTTAATGGATAATTGAAAATGCAGAAAGGTAAGAAAATATAATTAAACCGCCGTCGCAACCAGGATCTTCACCTGGTAGGTGTTTTAATTCATTACTACTCATAAAATGAGCAATATCATTGTTATATATGTTCAAAAATATAGCTTTAGGGAACGTGATAAAATCGACGTAAAGAAAAGTATAAGAAAACAAAACAAATTTGGCATTCAACTGTTTTAAGTCTTCAT
This sequence comes from Maratus speciosus, assembly GCA_963932465.1. Taxonomy (NCBI): domain Eukaryota; kingdom Metazoa; phylum Arthropoda; class Arachnida; order Araneae; family Salticidae; genus Maratus; species Maratus speciosus. Next base: position 439,250,369 of record OZ010788.1, read on the forward strand.
AAAAGGAACCGCTTTTCCTAATCCTCAGCATAAAATAAACAGATGGAAATTATGGCGGTAGCAGAAACGCAAATATTTTGAAGCTATTGTTTCTCAAGCTCTTTCATTCATTTTTCTCAGATGAAGGGGCTCCTATTTTGAAATCTTGAAACAGTTGCAGGCTGAAAGGTTTTTAGCCATGACTTTCCTTAAGTCGATTTTTACACAGCATGTGGTCACTTTAATACAATATGTTTGGACTTCATATTATCGGTTTTCAATTGATTTTGGAACGGTTTAAGCTAATTTACCCTTCTTCACTGCTCCATTGATTAAGCGGTCAGTAAATATTAAACTCATTTTCTAATATAAAAATAAACTGCATTTCAAATTTTGGATAATTAATATTTAATTTATATAAGCTCATCTTTTCTTTAAAAAATTATGATTTATGTACTATCTTTATGCTCTATGCCAGAAACATCTACTATTTTTTACTTTTCAAATCGAAACATCGACGCCAGATTATTCTACTTCCCATTTCTCCTGGGCCCTTGAGGCATAAGATATTATCTCAGCTTCTTTCGCTGTTCTCATTTATTATGTTTACTGATACCCTGCGAGAATTGCTACCCATAATTTGTTTACACCTTGTTAATTGCTTCTTACGTAAGTACTCGTGCACGCACTTGTACTTTCATTATCATTTAGTAGAACGGCTAATTTATAACAGGAAAATTGTAATTTAAATTAAACCAATTAGTGTTTTATGAGATTTTCATAGAATTTGTAAGGAATATGATACGAATCTGAACATTTTATTTAATAATTGTTTAAATTGTTTTTCTAATTATCAAACCTCAATTAGAAACTGAAATCCATAAATAACTATTAAATTAAGAATGCAATACTTTCTTGGTATAAAAACATATTTTATTAGTAATTTCAGCTTTTTTCTGCGCTAAAATATTTTTACCTTCATCGAACTTATTTTTTATTTATTTATTTTATTTTATATTTTTGTTTATTCTTTTTTTATTTTATTTTACGTGTCCTTAGCTAATTACTTTGTTTAATGTAAGATTTCTTTCAGTTTTTAATATTTCAAGAAAATTCATGCAACTTTTTTTCTTTACAAAGTATTAAAATATCGTTTCAATATTAAATTCTATCTTAAATAGTTCCTTGGTAATGATTTTTGTTTTTTCTGTAAATGTTTTTCTTTGCAAATATTCTTAATATAAATTATTTTAAAAATTAAGAAGAAAAAAGAAAAATATATATATTATGCATTTGTTCACTTATTTTCGAGAATATTACTGATTTTAACAAAGCGAATGAAACGTATAATAAATGTGACTTTTTCTCTATAAAGGTGATTTTCTGAAGAAACGTAATTCTTTAGAAGAATAATTTAATTATTTCTGTATATTTGCATATATCATTTTTAGATAATCCTACGTTACAGAGCATCTACAATAAAGAATTTCTCTGCAAACATAAAACAAAATCTGAAATAAATGCTAGAATTAAGGGGCTGCATTATGCTGATGCAGATGCTACATTAAGATTAGGCTTAATTGAGCCTAATTACATGTACTAACATTTAAGTAATTATATGGGAGAGGGGTCATACAATCTTCCTTTTCTTATTGCTAGGGCTCTTGGAGTTATATAAACTAACAACCAGACTAAATATAGAAGTCTATTGGAAATAGTTAACATATTCCAAATGACGTATACAGTGTTTAGAAAAAAGCTCTAGGTAAAACTTTCCAAAAACATGAGTATGGGTCTTTTATAGGAAAAACATTCTCCGGCGTAAAAAAGTCTGACTTTTTTGTTGTTGTTGTTAGGAAGAGCTGCAACACACTTAATAAAAAATACAGACAGTAAGAGTTGTTTTAAACATGTTATTACAGCTACTGCAATATGCTTCTAGTTAAAAAATACCATTACAAAATTCACAATCCATTTGCTCTGATAGATTAATTAATTTGATATCATGATATTCTATAAACTGCTAATTAATAAGATGTATTTTATGGAATTTACATATCTTTAAAATACTTAAATAGTACTATGATAGTTCACGTCTTGTATATTTGGAAGAAAATTAAGTCATTACGAAAGCTCAATCCTGCAAAAAAAGATTTATTAAAATATATCAAGCTCAGATACTTCATTTAATATTACAATGAAATACACAGAAGAATAAATAAATGAAAAAGAAAACAGCCTTATTGGCAAATTTTATTTTCGTATATAAGTGTGAACTGAGGTTAATAATTACTTTTAAATTCTGATTTTACAAGGTAAGATTTGTCCCTATTCAGTATGTAAAATAAAATCAGCAGTTATGGTAAGAATGGTTAAATTCTATTTTTAGTATCAACGACATTTAACCTTTGTCTAGAGAAAAATGTGATCACTCTGACGTTAATAACTTTTTAAGTCTGTTAACTGTCATTGTTTATTAAAAATAATGATATATTATTTTGTTTTAATATTTGGTATAATGGCATATTTTGATGTTGTTGCTAAACAAACAAAAGAGTAATGAATACGCTTTCGCATTTTTTTCACAATACTTTCAATCAGTGGAAACGATGTACTCAACGTCCGGCTCTCCTAATCGTGTTGTAGCAGTGTTGCCAGATAGTCGAAAGTCAATTTGCCCAAAATGTCTGAAATTTTCCCCAAATGAGTTTTTTTTTCCGAAAAAGTCCCCAACTCAGTTTCTAATCAAAAAAGTAAATTTTCAAATTTCAAATTACCATTATAAAAACCGTCGAATATTTTCCCCAAATCAAGCCTTTTTTTTGAAAAAAATCCCCATTTACAAAAAATAAACATTTAAACTCGGCAGAAATTTGCATGCATACTCGCAGCTAAACAAAATGAATGAGAGATAAATTTTACAACAAGTTCTTTCATGGTTGTTTTTTAAATTGTTGCCAATGGGTGATGCTGGCCTATCATTACATTAGCTCCATCTACGGTCATGCCAATACGTTTTTCAGGGTTTAGACCATCTCTAATCGGTTTGAGATTTGAATGAATCAGAGATAATGGCATCCCCTAATTCTATCAAACTTACCCTATAAAACGTTGTTTTCCATTTTTTGTCATCCCTACTGAAGTGCCTAATCGAAATGCAAAGCACCTTCGTTGTATCATTTACTGTGCTTTCATCAAAAATAAAATAAAAATAGCTGCTTTCCGCATATTTAATTAAATCTTTTTAAAAAGCGCAGTAAAAGAAAGTTTCGGATAAGTCCTGTAGATTTAGTAATGTGAAGGTTTATGCCGCTTAAGAGCGCAGAGTTCTCATTCAAATTTCTTATAAGGAGAACTATGGCTGCTTCATTCATTGAGCAATTTCACTTATTAAGCAGCAATGTAGTATGCAATTACATGTCTTAAAAAAGCTCTACTGTCATTCTATGAAGCACAAATTAACCAGAATTAAACAAAAAAAAGTTCTAAATTATTTCTATTTCTGTTGTCTATACTAATAAAAGAAATGAGTATATGTGTCTGAGTGTCTTTCCGCGATGACTAGGAAAATGTGCCGCACCATATTGGTCCATATTGGTCTGGAAATTCAAGTGGAGATAGTTCAACGCAGATCGTGATGCACCTGTTATTCGTGAAAACTGTCATGTTGTAAATGACGAGCACAACCACGAGAATGATTAATATCTCCGATTTCTATATTTTATTTTCATTTTCCAAATCAAACTCGAGTTATATTCAATGTTGTCAGATGACAAAAAGTAAATTTTAAGGGAAACAGGGGAAAAAATTCCCCAAGTTTTTCCCTAAAAATGTTTATAGTCCTCAAACATTTCCTCATGAGCTACTTGTCCCCCAAAAAATCCCCTGGAGGTTCCAAATTCCCCAAAATGGGGGCAAAAATCCCCAATATGGAAACACTGCGTTGTAGGTGTCTTAAAATTGTGGAATTAAGCTTTTTAATTTTTCCGGTGACATCTTTAGTGATAGGGCCGGCCACTATCGTTCCAGTCTAGTGTTGACGTCTTGCTTACTATGCTGCCTATCAATTTGGACATATAATAAAAAAATATAAATATATATATATACATATATATATATACATATATATATATATATATATATCTGTCGTTTATACTATGTATCTTTTAAAAACCTTGTGTTTGTTTTAGAAATCTTATACATAAAAAAAGGTAAGACCTCTTTATTTCTTTTCAATTACTAACCGCAATACTGGTGTAAAATTTTGCAAATCTGATCTAAGTATTAACTATTAGTATACACTAATAATTTATTATAATAGACATAGGACTTAAAAAACGTAATATAAGCGTCGTACTCAAACTCGCATCTATACCAGATTTTGGCATTTACAGAAATTTTAGCGAATGCTACTATTGAAAGTTTCCAGAAATAAAAAAGTTTGAAAAACACTCACCTACATACCTTGTCACCTATTTATTGCAAAAAATGCAATGTGTTTACAAAATGTCCAATAAATTATAAAAGGAAATAAAAGTATCTAAAAGATTTCGTTGAACAAACTTTAGTATATTTGGTGGTATGTTAAGAAATGTCGATAACGTATTTTTTGTATAATGAAACAATATTCCGCGCATAAATTTTCCACAACATGCTTCGGTACAGGTATAAATTTCTCACTCTAAATTTTAATTCGTGCATTTGTATGTCTTGAACATGCATAAACAAAAATGCTTCTGCAATAAAATTCCATCAAAGGAACGATGTTACCAACGGTCCTAAACAATATCATCTATCATGTTATTTCGACGCTGTTAAATCTTTCAAATTTTTAGTACCACCATTCCCGAATAGTAATTTTAGCCTTATTTAATCGAAAATTTCATTCATTAAATAAAATAAATCATTTCAAAAATCTTCGCACCCAAAAATCAGAATGTTTGGTAGCTATGTCAAGTATTTTGTAAACATATCGTATCTAGAAAATATATTTATAGAGTCTAAAACAATTTTCCTCAATAATGTATTCACAAATCTTAATTTTTTAAATAATAAAACATTTATACTGAAAAAGGTATGAATAAAAAATATCTATTCGAGAAGAACCAAATTTGTCTGTTTCGACAGAACCAAAAACTAAAATCAAAGCGTAATAAATATAACATAGTTTGGAATCTTATTTAATTAATTTTACACGTTTTATTTCATTAAACAGATCTCCCGTACATAGAAGCAATCTGCTTTTAACAGCAAAATCAATTACGGTATTCCATGTCAAAATTCTTATTGATTTCATTTACATAATTAAAATGATACGTTTTATGGAATCCAGCAGGCTTTCTTCTTTTTTAATTACCTGCGAAATTTCAATGAATGAATGATGCTAAATTTAATATGCCACGTAGAAGAAAATAATAATTTATATACGAGCATTTTTTTTAAGAAATAACATTTTAAATATACGTCAAAAGAAACGCTTTATAACGATTATTTTGAAGTTTTTATAAAGATTTTTTGAAGGTTTTAACTATATATAGAATGAAATTCTTTTTTTAAACCAAGTTTTAAGGCATTTCAAAGTACTTTGAAAACATTACATGAGAAGGCTATAATGAACTAATTAAGATCTTTGCGAATTAATTACATATTGTAAGAATTTTTAAAGATTAAGAACATGTAGATAAATTTTATATAGCAGTTGCACAAATAGTAGCGTATAATTTCTCTCAGCTCCGATTCATTTACAGAATTTAAATTCCGCTCTGAAATAGTTTTTAATAATTTCAATTCCGCTCTGAAACAATTTTTAATAATTTTTGGCTAGAAATATTCTTCTCTTTCGTTCTCACTTTAAACCCTTCAGCGGCAAGTAATTGGGTTTCTGTAATGTTCAATTTACACCGGAATTTTCGAAAGTTTTTATTTCAAAATAAGAAAAAAAAAATTGCACTTTTTTCCACCATAGTTATAAAAGTAAAATTGAGTTAAAAGTTTCTGGTGCCAATTTTAATTAAATTTCTATGGGATATAATATACCGCAGTTCCCTCAAGGCGTTAAGTATGTAAAAGACATTTTTGTAATATTTAATAATTTTAAAGAGATAAAATTTTAATGTAAAGACAAGAGAAAGTGCGTAAAATATAAAAATGAAGTAAGTTTAAATATTTCATTACAAAATTGTAAATTTACAAATTACATATATCATTAACTAATTTAAATATTTTATTTTGGTACTTACTAACAAACATGCATTAGCTGCCTGGAAAGCAGGTTTGAGGAGTCGGTGGAAAAAATGGGCGATTCCGAGAAATCTGGGAATTCCAGGAATTTTAACAGATCCGACTCCGGCTCCAACTTTTTCGCTCAAAATGGACCTGACTCCGACTCCGAGAACGCAGCCCTGCTTGTAAAATGGACGACTCCGACTCCGACTCAAGGAATTTTAACAGATCCCACTCCGACTCTTTTGCTCAAAAATGGGTCTGATTCCGACTCAGACTCCGATTTCGCAGCCGTGTTGCAAAGGCAGTGCGATTTTATTTTGAGGACTGGTAAGGTATAATTAATCTTTTCAGATCTTTGAAATTCCAGGTATATATGTATATTTTCGTTTTGTATAAAAAAAAAAAAAAACATAAAAACTATATGATGCGACTCTCGTCATCGGAAAATGTTAATGGCTTTATTATTTTTGGACTACTACCTTGGAATCGTCCTTCATTCCACGAACATAAGCAGTAAGTGGGAGTTAAATATAATAAAATATTCCCCTTTTTTAACATTATAACTTTATTTTTGAAAAAAAAAAATGCAAAATCCATAGCTAGTAAAATCCGCTGATTTCTGAAGTATGTCTTTTACTTATCTCTGTTTCGCCGTCTTCCTAGCTACAGAAACAGTCAAAACTGGCATTATGTCAAAACTCCAAAGGAAGTGCAGAGGACTTTTAATTTGAAGAAACTGTTTTTATGGTTTTTCTACTAAAGTTTGCATGCTGAACTTTTAAATCGCTGAACAATGACTACGGCAGAAATAGTGTCTTTAATAGTCACTTTGTCAAATATCAATCATACGAAGCCGAATTTAATGGATAGCGTCCAAATCCGGCAGGTTATGTGAAAGTTTCAAAATATATTTTTATGACTTCGGTTTATTTTTTTTCAAAAATCCTTTCCAATAGTAATTTTCTTCGCCCATATGACTAAAGAAGAATGTTATAACAATGCTAAACACACACATGATTTACATAGATATAGAAACACATATCTTCAAAACCATAGAAAAACTGGATGCGAAAAAATACCAATTTGTACTTGAGATGAGTGAGATATATTCTAAATATTTACATAAGAAGGGAAATATCCTAATATTATTAATTCTTTTAAAATAATAACTTACTCACCAGTAATACGAGGCAGTAATTGTCAGTATTATGCCCCCCCCCCTCCCCCCAAATGATAGATGCAGGTTTTCAAAACGAAACTAAGAAAAATCACTCCTGCTATTCATATACTATTAAAGATAATTGAAAAAACTGTTAGATATACATTGTCGAAATGAAGCAGAGAATGATGGTTAACCATTTGATTGCACTATTGTACAAAAGCAAATTCCGTCATTTGTCATCTTTTCCAAAGATGAATTTAAAATAGAAACCGATTACCAATCACAATCGAGGTCTTGCGCGCAATTAAACATTTGAAGTAGCCATCAACTTTCTATGTCACAATACGCTCCAATTTAATCTACTACTCCATCATTTTACGATAAAAAAATGAATTAAAACAGTTCAAATTCTCCTTAACAACTGCACTACAGAATTATTAGCATATTAAGGGGTTTTGCGCAACTAAACACTTCAGATAGCCATCAATATTTTTCCTCGCACTTTCTCCAATTCAAGTTATTCCGACTCCGTCATGTTATGATACAAAAGGAATTAATATATCTCAAGTCAACCTTAATAACTTCAAGGCGCCAACGATGATTATTAACATCTATGACAATCAAATAGATATTTAATCTTCTCAGACTATTGGTTGGCGATTACATTATTAAACAATATTATAACAAAGAGTTCCTAATAAAAGCTTACGTTGACGACTTTATTGTTATAATATCAAGGAAAACCGAAAAAGACTCGAAGAAGCAGCAAATCAAATAATCTCGATCTTTTCTAATTTATGCAGTTTTCCAAATTTTCATATCTCAGCCCAAAAAATGACAGTTATGTTATTCGGTTGAAATATTCTGGCTCACAGCAAACCAATATTCATATTACAAAATATCAACAAATGTGTTGAAAAGAATTTATTTACTTAGGTTTAGCATTAGATTTCAAATTTTCAATTTTTTAACTTTATGTGAAAGCTTAAAAATAAAATATCATACTTGGTTTCGAAAAACGGAATCAACCCAGATATTTTGAAAAAATAGGGTATAAAACGGCAATTTTTAAACAAATTACATATACTTATAAGGTCTGGGTTCCTGATTTAACTACAGTATATGAAGATTACGATCAGAAATAGCAGAAAAATCACATTGCAATCAGATTATAGAGAAAACATAATAAAAATATATGGGAGTATCGCCACAGACGGATTATGCATTCTAACTAGTATTCTTTCAATAGATAATAAGCTAATAGCCGGCAACATCTGCTACCAACTAAATAATAGTCGAAAAAACATGAATGGCATGGTAAAATTTACGAAATAAACAATTTAATCCTAAATATGAAAACATATTCCCTAAAAATGCAATCCATTAAAATATGCAGATATTCTAGGTGAAATTTCCTTAACAACTTTAAATAATACGAACTAAAAATCTATGCAGATGGCTCCCTCGTGGAAGTTCGGGATAAATTGCTTGAATACATATATTTATGAAAATTGAATCAAAATACATAACTAGAATCCAATTTATCAATCAAAATTTCACGACCTTTTGCATGCATTATACTCGTTCACATTTTCACAATATTATAGTTTTCTCATTTTAACGCACAACCACTCATCTCTTCATGTTTTCAAAATTATGTTATCATGAAATTATATAATAAAAAAGCATTTTGTTATCAATTACCAACAAACAAGTAACAATTACATGTATCACATCGCACGTTGGAACAGGATATAATGAATCAGCTGATTCATTGCAAAATGGGTGCAATCATAATTGACCAATAAAACGATAAGGAAATTTTCTTATTCCTAGTCTCAAAAGTCAAATTATTTTTTAGATAAAAAATAGTCACAGATTGGCAACAAGAATGGTCCTATTCATTAAAAGGTGAGATACTGGGAGTATTATACTGAAAGCTTATTTGAATTTCCATTGCATTAAGACTACTACATTAGTGAACATGGAAGCTTCCAATCATTTTTAAATAAAGTTGGAAAATGCTCAGAATAGGATAATTTTACAGAATAAATAGGATACATCTAAGCTTCTGCAAATTCATAAATACCCTTTTTTAATAAATTTAATCGATATTTAATTAATTAATTTAATTATTCTATTATTATTTAATTAAATTATTCTATTTGCGAATGCAAAGACTTCCTGTTTTAATTTTACTTCACCTTTCTAAACTTTAATTTCGTGAAAACACATGATACGAGTGGAATAGTTTAGATTTTCACTCCCTTATGTCTTTGAATATAATTTCAAAGAATTTCTAACAAAAAGAATTTTGAATTCAATCCGTTAAATTAAAGATACCTTATTTAAGTTTTAGTCTTTTAATTATTTATACCATAAGGGAATCACAAACTTTATCAACTCATACTAAAAGATTCTAGAATTTTCATTCAGAATTTACCAGTTTCGTGAGAATGTGCAATTGGTAAGTATTCATTCTATTCCTTGCTAATTCTAATTTATTCAAATACTGTGAAGCTAACTGAAAAGTAAATAGTGTAATAAAGATAAACTTAATTTGGGACCAAACTGAAATTGGAATTACTTTTAAATCGAAATGTGTAGCTGTTTTAGAGTGTTTCTAAATATGTTTTAAAACAACAATATCAGTAATGCTTTTGAAAATTTCTCATGTTATTCTTCATTATTATGGAGATATTGGTTTAAATTTATTTTTAAACATATTGACAATAATTTTAAACATAATGCTAATAAAATTTTATAAAATTGCATAAGTTATTCATCATCACAATATTAAGGATATATTCTTATAAACACATAACAGAGACTTCAAACCAGACATAAATAAGAATTCCTCTTTAGAGTTTAAAAGAGGTTAAATCAGTAGTTATTTTTATAAATGATTATGATTAGTAGTTATTTTTATTAGTAGTAGTTATTTTTATAAATTAGAGTAATTTTGACTAAAGATAACGCATAATAATAATACATTTGCAACTATTTTTAGTTATTTTAGTATAATATTTGTTTTCGCTAAATTCAATAGTAAATGCAAACATTTATTTACTTTAAAACAATGGGGATCAATAATAGCCAAAAAATCGTTGAATAATCATTAGAAATACAATATTTTATACATGCTGATGCTGTAGAAACCCATATTTTCTTAAGTAATGTTTTTTTTTTCCTTGTGAAAATAAAAGTTTGGATTAATAAAGATATTATTGCTAAAAACTATAACGCTTGCTTTAAATATTTGAATTTATTTAGTTAAAAGTCGGCTTTTTTTACAATTAAAATAATTGTAAATTTAGAGTTTTGACTCTCTGCAAAATAAATACAACGTTCCTTTTTAAACTAACAGCTTTGTAACATTTTATAAACTATTAAAACCCGAATTTCCATGAATGTTTACTCATCTTAAAACGAATTAGCTAAAACCATACTTTTAGTTTTTGTTTTGTGTACATCTTGTACATCTAATTTTTTTTATTAATTCCTGCTGATGATCTGTTTATGCAGCAATTTATAATTCTTAAACTTATAAAGCTTATTTTATGTTTTGCAGCTTTGTCAAGAGTACGACCTTTTTATTATGAAATACCTGCATATAAAGCAAATATTTTAATAAAAAGCTATTGCGACAAGAAATGGGTTATTTTTTTAACCTCATATGTTACAACAAGTTATAAAATATTACATTTTAGAGTCTCCGCACATCATCAATCATAAATTGTATTTATTTTGTGGGTTTACTTTTTAGACTTCGATTCGATTGAAAAAAAAAAAAAAGTTATCTAATAAATGTTAAATTTTAGTCAATCTATTTCTGGGTTTTATAATTTCTTACTTTTATACCATATCACTAAGTTTTCTCCATAGTTTCTCTTATAAAGCAGTAAAGCTAGTTCGATAATGCCGGCAAACATTTTCTCTTTGAACGTAAATGATCACTGAGTTAAACTGAGTGAGAATTAATGTTTTAAAATCACAATCTGGAAATACGTTGAAAAAAAAATCTTCAAAAACATTCTTAGAAAACACTGGGTATCTTTTGCCTGAAAACAAGTTCCCGGGAAAATTCTGGTCCCTATTCTGAAACATTCCTGATCAAATTTGTTGACAACAGTATTTGAATAGAGGTTCCTATACATATCTGATATTTTCAAGAAACTCTCCTTGAAAACTTTTGTATAATCAGCTGCCCGTTATTTCCCAGGAACATTCCTGAAATTTTTTTAACAGTGTACTTTCCGATGTTTTAAATTCATATTTATGTTGAAGCTGTTGTAAAAAAAAGTAAAAAAATAAAATAATAATATCTGGAAGAAGTTTTTAAAAAATCTGAAAAGAGAAAAAATATGTATACGTTTCTGACACAATGAAATCGACTGGATTCGAACGCTGGACCTCCGCTTTTAAAACTGTAGAAACTAATTCATCTGCGTTACTAATGCTTGATGACATCACCGGAATATTTATCATTTATACTCTGTTATATCCTATGTAGTGATTTTTGATTGACTTCTCCTACAGTAGCACTAAGTTCAAGAGTAACGCTAGATATTGCGACATGCGCTTTCTCTTTCTCTTTCATTGCATATATTTTCGTTCCTAAATATCGCTTAATTTTAATATTTACTTCATCGAATAGAACAAACATTGTATTTTCACATAAATTTTGTTTGAAAAGTGTAACTTAGTTTAGAATTTTCGATTTTTTCTAAACAATTCATTATAAGCATTTTCAGTAGCATAGTAACAACATATATTTAGAAAGTGTCAACGTTACCACAATTGGCCATATGTCGCATAAACTGTCTTCTGGAAATAATTAAAGGTAAATTTTGTCTGTTTGTGAACAGTCACGTCCCATGATTTGAAAACAAACAAATCTTAAATTCGATACAAAGTCTTACCGAAGGAAACCAGAGAAAACCATTCAAAGATTAATTATTTTAAACACAATCATCTGATCGGTAAATAATTTAAACAATTAGTATTTTTTTCATCTGATTGAAAATTTATCTAGGCCGGGACACGAACCCAGAACCCTTAGCTTTAATTGCCAATGCTCTTCCAATTGAGCTAGCTGGACGACACCCCCTCCAACACAATATCTGTTCTCAGCATATATTGTGTTGACTCGGATGTCGTATAGATAACTCGATTGGAAGAGCATATTTGGAAGAGCAGTTTTCTATGGTAAGTATCTTCAATGTCTGATACATTACAATTGTCAGTATCTTAATTTTAAATAATAATTTTCGTATAGCACAATTGCATTTAGTGTATATTGTACTTTGATAGTTTAATGCATAGACAATTAAAGCCAAGGGTTCTGATTTTAAGTGCCAGTCTGGTCACATTTTCGTTCAGATGAAAAAATTACTACTTGATGGCGTTAAAAGGTTCAAAGATCTATAAAGATTTTTTACTGTTGTTTTTATGTGACTTCGAAGGGATTTTAACGGGATTTTGTCACCTGGCATAGCTTCCCTATCGCATGTATCTTCAATGTCTGCAACGTTACGATTGTTAGTATATTCATTTTAAATAACAATTTTTGTTTAACTCAATCGTATTTAGTTTGATATTGTACATTGATATTTTTATACATAGATGATAACAACTTAGTAAAGTAAAAAGGAACATCTTAGTACAGTTTTCTGAGAACATGTGGGATGTAGAAAAAAGTTCCGTCGAAAATATCAGAAAAAGTGGTCCATCAAAATAAAATCATCACAAAATACTGAATTCTATTGTTTATATAATATTAGAATTCTTCTATTTCTAGCATAGTAAAATTGTTAATTGTACAGTAATATAGTACACCTATATTGCAGGAATATGTATAATACATGTGAATTAAATTTCAAGGGCGTTGCTCAAGTAAATTGGAATTTTCAAAACATTTCTGCATCAGGTTAATATATGTTTTTCTATTGTGTAAAGTATTTAAGCCGCATTTGGACAATATTTTATCTATAATCATTTATCAAAGTGATGATATCACGTGATTAATCACGTGAAATGAAAATACAATATGTGAGCGCGAAAAATTATTTGTTTCACTAATTTTTATAAATGTAATAAGCCCAATTTAGATGACTTTTTAAGAAATATTATTTTAATGTATTAGAATATAGTTTGCATTTTGTAAATTAAAAACGTGTCTCTCAATCTGTGGTTATTCGTAATTTACGAATTGTATACCCCTATTTCAACTGCATTGACTATTATAGTAACATAATTTCTCCAACCGCCTATTAAAGAAAATAATATTCGAACATATACAAATGTACAGCAGTGGAATGAATATAGTTTTAACCCTATAGTTAAAATATTTTTATCCCTTAGTCCTGTTAATTTTCAGAAAAGTAAACATAATGTGTTATTCCACACTGAGAAAAGAGTTGGGAAACAGTTAAAGGCAAATATTTTTCTTTAAAGAGAAACTAATCTTTCCATTTTCGCATGAACTTTTGTGCACGCAGGCAGCTAAAAATCCATTATAAAGTAAGTTTTACCAGACGCTTCAAAATTCTCCAGCTTAATGCGAAATTTTCCACGTAATTCATCCCTGTAGTTTTTCCTCAATGAATCGTTGCAAAATATTAAATTTCTGAAGAGATTTTCTTTATACTGTCATTTTTAATTTATTCAACAAACATAAAACTGTTTGGATTTTAAGCGTTGTTTTTTTTGGTAGAGTTTGTCATTCGAAATATTTCTTTTTTCATTTGTGACGTTAGTAAGATTTTATAAAGTTCAAGTATAATGAAAAAACTTACTTTAAAGAAACAAAATGAGAAAAGATTGATTTTCATTTGAAAACATGGATATTTTAAAGTATATAAAATATTGAAAAATGTATTGCGTTATATTTTAGTTCAGTTCAAACTAATAACTAGAACTAACTTGAAATAATAAGAGTTTACAATGAATTGCATTTATAATTAAAAACTTTATAATAAAATAAGAAATAATAGGAGGGTGATGCAGCAACAATATTGTATGCATGAAAAAATCCATGTTGATGAATTTTCAATCTATCGTCTTGATATTGATACACTGGCCTCCAAATGTTAAGGTACAGGGACTGGATGCTTTCGATTGCACACGTTTTGTCGAATATCTACCAACATTATTGGCGAATTGTTCTTGAACTTCTAGGATGTAAAGAGCATGTTTGATTTTATATTTTTCTGTGAAGATTTATCGGGGGGTACAATTAGGGGGCTAGTAATAAATTTAATAATAAAATAATATTTGCGATCACCTATGTAACAGAAAAGGCTGTAAATGGTTTGTCACTGTGGTAAATGACTATTTGGGTCCTGTTCAACGTTTGTATGAATTTGTGTAAGCATATCACTCATATTCGTGAAGATGTTAACGTTTTTGTGAAAAATTCAAAAGTTTTTTGCTTAGCATACAGAGTTTTCAACCAAATTTAACACAACTTTCCGAAAACTTGCCAAAGAATAGTAGCAACAGTATACTGCAATTAAAACATGAATATATTGAATATTTGATGAGACATGGACATTTTTATCAGATAATATTTAACTGCGCATGCGTGGAAGATTTCAAAATTTTTATTTCATAATTTGGTAGTCAGTATTTTGGGGCAACTTCTATAAAAAGTCCAGTCAAATGTTGTGAAAACTTAGAAAGATATAGTGAGCTGATTGAAAAGTTGTGGAAAATTCCTTATAAGAAAGCTATTTTTAGGAAGCAACTCACTATATCGACCCTATCTTTATGAATTTTCGCGATATTTGACCGGACTTTTTATATAAGTTTCCCTAAATAGCTGACTACCACATTATATAATAAAAATTTTAGGATCTGCCACGCATGCGCAGTTAAAAATTATTTCATAAAAATGCCCATATCTCATCGAATGTTCAATATATTCATGTTTTAATTGCAGTATACTGTTGCGACTATTCTTTGGCAAGTTTTCGGAAAGTTGTGTTAAATTTGGTTGAAAACTCTGTATGCTATAAGCAAAAAACTTTTGAAATTTTCACAAAAACGTTAGCATCTTCAAACGTAGTATCAATATGAGTGCTATGCTTACGCAAATGCATGCAAAAGTTGAACAGAACCCAAATAGTCATTTACCACAGTGACAAACTATTTCCAGCATTTTCTGTTACATAGGTGATCGCAAATATTATTTTATTTTTAAATTTATTATTAGCCCCCTAATTGTACCCCCCGATAAATCTTCACCGAAAAAGATAAAATCAAACATGTTCTTTACATCCTAGAAGTTCAAGAACAATTCACCAATAATGTTGGTAGATATTCCACAAAACGTGTGCAATCGAAATCATCCAGTGCCTGTGCCTTATTTTTTGGAGGTCAGTGTATTATATTTAAAGTGTAATGAATTAAAAGCAAAAATTAATTTAAAAATGCGAAATGCAAATAAGCAGTTGCACGAAATAGAGCGAACCTTTTTTTTTTTTTTTTACACTTAGGATACAGTCTATCAGATTCCATTATTTAAAAAAATCTTTTTCAAGCAGATGTACTTTCGTGTTAATTTTAAATAATTTTAGTGTCATTCGATCATAGAAGAAAATGTGTTTCAAATATTCAACGAAAGTTCAATTTAGATAACAGAAGTTTCTATAATGATAGCTAGCTCACTGCGAAAAAATTACTAAAATATGAGATTAAACTGTAAAAAAAAAAAAAAGAAAAAAAAAGAAATAAATAAATAAATAATATATATATATATATATATATATATTATTTATGAAAATACAAGTAATCGAAATCATCATTGATATAAATTATTCCAGATTTTAATATGATCGCAGACAAAATTATTACGATTACACGCATTTAATTGAAAACTTTTTAATTATGATTACACTCATAATATTTAATAGAACACTTTTTTATTATTTCTTGTTTAATGTAAAAGTTTAAAAAGTTTCATAAAAATGATTTTTTTCTCTTTTTTTTTTTTTACTTTCACAAAAAGCATTAAAAACTATATAACTTACATTAATTGAAATAACTAAAATATACAGTAAAACCTCTGGATAGAGGCCACCACTGGGAGCGCGATAAAGTGACCGTACTTCGGAGGTTGCCGTAATTCAGAGGTTCCACATTTTATAAGGTCAAAATTACATTACATTAAAATCAAAATACTAATTGCCAAAAATTATTTTATTTTTACAGTTAAAAAATTCATACTGTTATACATACTATTATTTTATACTAATGAAATCACTTATTCGTTTTTCTAAAGCATAATCTCTTTATCTAAATACATAATCATTTCCACAGATTTGTTGTGCATTTCGTTATCATTTTGAGTGAGTCTGAAGCTAAAAAGAACATCAGAATATGATTTTACACTACAATTTTGTGATAATTCCATATTATCTTCTAATTCATTTTCGTCATAACTCTTATTCTCATTGAATTTGCTTGCTATCAGTTCTACTATCGTATTAAAAGTACTAACTGCCAAATCATTATCTACATTCACGTACTTGCTGGATTTAAGGCTCATTCAGACGCTATTTAAAATATCCTTTAACTCAGCATCAACTACGATTGTTTGTGAATTATCGGATTCCTGACTTGGAGAAATCTGTCATTAAATTTCAATTCTACATAATTGCACTTAAAATTAACAAACAAACAAACAACAAGACAAAAACTGACAACTATATAAAAATGTGAGAAAAAAAGAATATTTGAAAAAAAAATTCTTTGGGGTGGCCGTTGTTCGGAATTCATTGGTCAGAGATTTAGTGCAATGTTATTTCTATGAAAGACATTCGGTAACACTAAAACATGACAGGTATTCGGAGGTTACCGTTGTTCGGAGTGACCGTTGTAGGAGGATTCACTGTACTTAACTTATGGTGGTGAACTTGTTAAAGCTTAATTTGTTTTTCTGCAAGTTTTATCTTGCAATAAAATGTTGTTGTTTAGGATCCCAGCATTTTGACCCAGGGCAAAATGTCTGCGAAAGGGGGCTGGGAAAAGGAGACCTCTGTATCTAGAACCACATTTATTTTAACGCATAAAAATAAAGCAATTAACCACATTTTAAAATGTGAAATCAATGTGGACGCATGTTTATAGTATTTACTTCTGATTGAAGGCATTTTACATATTTAAAATGGAAAATTATGGCAAATAGAATCATTTTTATAAAACAATGCAATTGGCCTTAGGTACAAGAACAGTAGTTGTCATACCTAGGTCCATTCCCTAAAATTTTGAGTTAACACGCTATAGTAAAAGGGAAACCTACATTAAAATTTTATAAAACGAATAATCATCATCCGATTACAAATTAGTAAAGTATGTTTAAGTATTGTGGAAGAATAATTCGTAAATTAACATATCATTTAAATTTCAAAGATCTTACAAAATTCTAGCACGTAAGTTTTCTACATACGAAATAAAAGCACTCTTTTCTAATTTGTTCTACAGTACAATTTGAAATTTTATCTAGTGACAGAGACATAGGTACAAGGAAATGATGTGCCTTGAGTACAACATTGGGTGATTTCACACAAAATGGTCTCTATTAAAAATTAAAATAATAAAACTTTGTAAAAAATCACCATAAAATTTAAACAAAACACAGGACGCGTTTCGAGCTAAAAACATAACAGCTCGTCATCAGCTAAGCATACACGTGTGCGAAAACGAACAAGTTCAAAAATGAACTGAAGAAAAAGAATGTTGCGAAGAATGCGACAGATGGCGCTACCTGATAGAGGGATATGCAAAAGGGAAATGTGTTGAAAAAAGATAGAAGAGAAAATGAAATGGAAAAAATGGAAATAAAAGAAAAAATAAAAATAAAAGAAGTAAATTAAAATTATAAATAAAAATAATAAATAAAGAACTATAAAAGAACAAGAAAAAAATCCAAAATATTATTATTATTATTATTATTATTATTATTATTACTATTTTTTTTTTTTTTTTTTTTTTTTTTTTTTTTTTTTTTTACAAAATAAAAAGAAAAGAAACAAGAGAAAAGGGAAAAGAATTACAAAATTAATTTCCACGCTGGAGATAGGAAAGGAGATGATGGGAGATCATTGACAAGATTAGCAGAATTTTTAGAAATAAAATATGCTTCATGAAAATCCAAGTGAGAGGGAGAGGCAGGGGAAGAAATAATTTTGGCCATGGAGAAATTGAAACAATGACTGGAAGACCAACAGTGAGAAGCAATCGAAGATTTAGAGATTTCTTGATTTGCAATATATCTCTGATGCTCGCCTAATCTGACTTTTAAAGCTCTCTTTGAAAGAGCCCCCCCTTTGAGCCCCCTTTCGCTCTATTAAAAATTCCCCAGAGATAATTGCTGTATTCTATATCGCATTTGACACTTCCGATAACTATTAAAACTACATGTGGAAGATGAAAGAAAAATATTTTTCTCAAGTTCGTAAAATAATAAATCAATTAAGGCAGAAAATTTTACTTCTTTACATTCATAAAAGTTTTCCTCCTTTAGTATCTGAAAACGTCATTCGTCTGAAATTCAAAATAACCATAGTAATGAAAACTAATGTTGCCTTTCACTCAGATGAAAATAAAACTTAAATCGAAATATTATTTAAAATAAGGGCAGCGGCCCTAGATACAAAAGTCCCCTTGACCCTTCATTCTACGAAAAACAAAGAAAATATTAGTTTGCATATATTTACGTAAATGTATTTAGATCTCCCTAGTATATTCTGGTACTACGTAAGTTATGAAACGATTCGGGAAATAATAAATATGTGAAATGGCTTTTTAGTTCATATATTTCCTTTTAAATGATTTAGAGTTACAGTATTTTCAGTTATATATATTTATATTAAGTTTCTCAATTTTAATATATCGGTTAACTCTAAAATTTCAACATATATTTCTCACTTTACTTAAAATTTTTATTGTCGTTTTTCCAGTTTATTTAATAAAAACAAAAATCAGATTTTCAATAATATAAATATGGTTTATTTTTTTAAATGTTAAGAAATTAGTCTTTTTTGTTCCATATTTACATATGTTATGTTTTTTTTCTTTAAAATAATTAAAATTTTGAAAATCTGCATTTACAGTTATAGAGTACGCTTCTAAGAAAAATATTTTTAAAAAGGTGCAAAAGTTCCAAATTGTAAGAAAAGTGTGGTTTAAAAAATTTCTTAATTTCGCCAATTAAAATTTTCAAATCTTTACTATAAAAATTGCACATTTTATTTATTAAATCATTTATCTTCATAAAATTATTTAATAATACTCCCACCCCCCCCAAAAAAAACATTACAAAATAATAAAATAAATAAAAATATGATCATATAAAAACAAATAATAAAAATAAAATTTCAAAGTGTAATAGAATACCCATAATACTGACAGAATTTCCATTTTTGAAATACGTCTCTGTCACAAATACAAGATGCTTACAGCTTTACGCTAGGGTGCGACTAAGATTTCTGTAGAAAAGTTTACAATCATTGTTATACCAGTCAATTCGAGAAAATAGTTTGTTTTATCATGAACATAACAAATCAATACTTATTTTGTTGCATTATGCAACTATTATTAAAACTTAAACTGTCTGTATATAACAGCAATTCCTTCCGGTTCAATCAGAAGAGCAAATATATTTCTTTTTTTTTTTTTTCCTTAATGTATACGTACATATGTAATATTTAACACAAATTAAACAAATTGGTCTTCTTCCTTCTAAGTTCACCATTTTGGTGAAAAAAGTAATTTATAAGGAAATTTTAAATAAAGCTTACCAAGTCTAATAGAATTAATATGAGACAGTTATATCAAAACTGTTAAAAATGTTAATCACAGTTTAAAAACCGCCCATAGAATTACGATTTATTTCCGGCGCTCAAAGGAGGTTCAAACTCAAACCATTCAGTAATTGTCATCGCAGTTTTGTGTGTTCCTGTAAACGGACTATAAGAGCTACATACTTGATTAAGGAACTCATCCTAGATAATTGAGATATCAATACACTGTCCAAATTAGGTTCAAATTGGTTCAGTATTTCGGACGTTGTCGTGATGACAATCTATTTGCGTTTACGCGTCTGCATGTAAACAAACTATAAAAGCTACATACTTGATTAACGAACTTATCTAAGATACGCGCAAGATCAATGCATTGTTCTAATATGGTTCATATTAATTCAGTAATTCGTACATTATCGTGATGACAAGTTATTGGTTTTGTATGTCCCTATAAACGAACTATAACAGTTACATATTTCATTAACGAATTCATCAAACATACTTTTAAGATTATTATACCGTTCTAATTAGATTCGAACTGGTTCAATATTTAAGACGTGATTGTGATGAAGGGATTTGCATTTTATATAGATAGACACATAGATAGTTATATTACGCTGAGTAAAATGTTTTCCGGCAAGGGGGGGGGGGGGGTACTTTCGCCCCAGCAGCTGTCATTTGTTTGGTGTTAGTCTTTCCTCAAACCAGTTTTTGCATTCATTGGAACTACACGAATGTCTAATTTGGTTGTGAAAAATTCATTATCTTGTGCTTCAAAAAACTTTTTTAAAATGGAGCTATCACGTCAACAGATCAGAACGATTATGTAATATAATTTCCGTAACAAACTCAGTGCGACTGAATGCCACATAAAGTTGGTGAAAGTTTAGGCATGAATACTGTTTCTTAGGATACAGTCAAAGTTTGGTTTCGGAAGTTTAAAGCTGGAAATTTCGACATTGAAGATGAACCACGTTCTAACCACGCTAATGAAAATTATTGTGAGCAGTTAAAACAAACCATTGATCAAGATAAAAATAACTTTTGCCAAAAGAAAAAAAAAAAGTTAACGCTCTGAAACGCATATATCTAAGGTTTAAGTTAAACCAGTGGGTGCCTCAGGGATTGACTGCTCAATAAAAGCGAAAGAGAAAAAAGTCTTGTTTGGCTCCACTCAGAGATCAAAGGAAAGAGAACATTCTGGATAGAATTGTGACTCGAGTTGAAAAATAGGTGTACTACAACAAAACAAGCCGTAAAGAAGTGTGGTCAGTACCTGGGGAACCAGCAAGCTCAGTTGCAAGACGTGCCCTAACTAAAAAGAAAGTGTTTCTCGGTATGTGATGGGATTGTCGCGGAATTCGGTACGAAGACTACCTGGAAAGTGGACAGACTATCAACAGTGCAATATGCCGCAACATGCGAATCAAAGTTTGTGATCTCATTCGCGAAAAACAAAGTAACGAGTTCAGAAGGAAGGTGGTTCTCAAGATAACGCCCGGGCACATGTTAGTGTGATGACCAGCTGGACGCTCTGCAAGCTGGAGTGGAATTTTAAGCAACAACCACCATAAAGCCCAGACATGGCCCATTAGGATTTCTATCTCTCTTCACATCTGCAGTTGCATCTTGATGATGCAATCTTGAATTCAAATTAGGAGGTCCTAAAAGAGGTCGACCATTATCTAAACTCGCGCATGCCACAATTCTTCTCGGAAAGGATTAAAACGTTCCCAAAACATCAATAGATGATTGTAGATTTGAACGGAGATTACTATAACTCATTAGCTTTGCTTTTTTAGCATGAATTTATCGTTTTACAATTTTTCTTTTTTTTTGGCGGGAAACATTTTACTTAACGTAATGTACGAATACGAAGTGATTGCATTAGGTAGATTTTTAATGAAATCCACCTGAAACTATTAAATTCTTAAATATATTTATCTAATGAGGATATTTACTGTTTTTCATTAATACAGGTACAAATAAATTTATTGATGAGTTTTTCATTTTGTTTTCAGATAAATAAGCAAACAAATTGGAAACGTATCCAAAACTTATTATTTTTGAAGAAAATCCAACTGTTCTCTATTTGAACTTAATTCCCAGTTGTTCAATAAATTTTAGATAGTTTATTAAGAGTTTACCAACTTCGCGTCCTCTCTAGAGATATCGCACTGGTATGGAATCCTATAAAAATCCAATCTTCGGCGGTCAGCCAATACAAAACGAGTTAAAAAAAAGAAGCAATTCTCGAAAGTATAAAAGAGAATTGTGCAAGGATAGAAAAAAAAATAAGGAGTGTGCTTATGTGAATATTTTATTGTAAGCTGGGTTGATAACATTCCTTATTGAGATACATATAATCATGTGTTTGTGAATGCGCGTGATTTGTTTTTAATGTGAACTAATAGCTAATGCCTAAATCGTTAGTTTTAGAAGGTACTAGAGGATCCAACATTTATCTGCCGTTCACTGAAAAAAAGGGGTTCTCAAAATTGAGTAATAATTGCTCAATTTTAACCTTCAGACTACCAAAAAAAAGTATATGCAAGAACTACCATTCGGGTCCATTGGACCCATATGTAAAATATATAGGATTTCAAAATATACAAAACACCCATTTATCTACAATGAATATATTTGTTATTAATGCACCTTATACAATATATAAAAGTGATATATATAGTAATAGAGTAAGAAAGTAACACATACAGTAAGAAAGTAATATATATAGTATATTATAATGACTACAAAACGTTTTTCATCATAATAAAATTATTCTGTACATGAAGTACAAATAACGACGGAATGTTCTCCGCAAACATTTTTCGTACACTTCTTGCATAATGTTCGTGTTTTTCGATCTTTTTTAGAGGGACAAATATGACATCTTGATTTTTTTCGTGGCGGTTCAAAACTATTTGCGTAAAGTTGTTCTGAAGTAGATGTTGAGACGGCGATACCTCCTTCACCTACTAATTCTTCTGCAAGTTGAATAATGAAATTCCGCCTTTTTTTCATTTTCGGATCACATTCAGCATTCAGTGACAACCATATTATGTATGCATTCATCGCACTTATATCGATCATATTATAAAATACAATCAAAGGCCACCGACGTGTCATGCGTTTCACACTATATGCTCTTACCATTTTGTCCATCGTATCTACTCCGCCTTTGGTTTTATTATAATCTAGGATTATTTGTGGCTTTTTTTCTAAGCTGTTGTCAATATCATAAGTGTTATGCATTGTGCTTAGCAAAGTAACAATTCTACCTTTTCTGGGACAGAAAGAGATGATGGTCGCCTTCTCTTGAAGCCCAAATAAAGTAGAATATACAGAACGATGTTTTGGATTTGTGAACACAGCGGGTAATTCAGGTTTATTTTTTCGAATTGTTCCAATAAGAGATAATTTTTTTGAAGTAAGATGTGTTGCTAATGCATATGACGTGAAAAAGTTATCACATGTAATATTACGACCAGAATTTTCAATTTCCTTCGTCAATCTTTTAACTACATTTTCTCCCTGATGAGATTCTCTTACTTCATTTTTGCCTGTATATAGTTCCAGTTTCCAAGCATACGATGTTACGCTGTCACAAATAACCCAGAACTTCAATCCATACTTTCCAGGTTTAGATGGCATATACTGACGGAAATGACATTTTCCACGAAAAGAAACTAATTGCTCATCGACAGTCATAGACCAATTAGGAATATAAGGGTCTTGTAAATAGCTATTCCACAATTCAAAGCATTCTCTTATTGGCTCTAATTTATCAGTTGATCTTCTTTTACGCCTCTCAGCAGCATCATCAAATCTTATGACACGTAATATACTTGTGAATCTATTGCGACTCATAATGTCCCGAAATATTTGTCTTCCATTTTTTATGCTCCAAAGTTCGCTTACTGTTTCTTTTTTCGATTTATATACTCCAATAAGTAATAAAAGTCCGATGAATTTTTTAAGTTCTATAATATCTATAGGTTTCCACTCTTTATCGAATACTCTATTGCCTTCCGCGTTTGTCCATTTTACTATAATTTCCAAAAGTCTTTTTCGGAAATAGATAAGAAATGAGGATGATATGGAATCCACTTCACGATTTGCAAATCTTGAAGGTCCAGATTTTTCACGTAAAATATTGATTTCAGTACGTCTTCCTTGTGGCCTGGCAACTTCATTCTTATACCAGATCTGTGAATTATTTTTGGAAACAAAAGTAGAATTTGAAGTACTTGTGGTTGCTACATTTACTTCATTGGAATCATTATCAGATTCTGAGTAGGAATCAGAAATTTCATTATGTATTTCAACATAATCTACTTCACCTTCATCAGACGACAGATTTTCATCATCGGTGTCGAATTCTATATCGTCCGGATTTTCCATAATTTTTTTAATTTCCTCTTGAGTCAATACTTTTTTTCTGTTCATCTTCAATTCAGTTTTTAACAAAAAATAAGTTAGGAAATAAGAAAATGATGAATATTTGTAAAATAACAAAGCACGTACAAACTACACTTATTACTTGTCTTCAAATATCAAGTCCTATTTTCAATGAAAAGACTCAAAAACATCAATAGACACCATTCGCTCACTAACTGTGTCTGTTGATAAATGACTCTCTGAACCAGAAGTAACCTTTTATATATAGAGCACGAAGTTTACTAGATCAGTCTAGAATGTTCTCAAAACTTCATTATAAAGTCGCCAAATTTGGCGAGATTGGCGCTAAAAATCCATCGCCAAATGGGCGATAAACAGCCAATTATGGTAACCCTGTTCCTCCTCATGATTTATGGCAACCCTAGAAAAAGAAAACAACAGTATATTACGTTTGTTTTAATGTTGGGTCCAATGGACCCGCGTGGTAAACAATGAAACAAATTAAAAATAGGTAAAAAATTTCGAACAAAATTTTAATCGCAATTGCATATACATAGAGGAGACAATTGCAGGAAAAGTCATGTAATCGCGAAACTTTGAATGCTATTTTTCATGAGAAAAATTTACATTAAATATTGCTGTCGGGTCCAATGGACCCGTCTGGTAGACGGAAGGTTAAATACTTCAGATACTTAAAATAGCTCCGATCCAAATGTTCTCAAAATTGAGAAACACATATGTACTCATTTTTGATTTTATATATGCGTTCAAATATGAACCTTTATGTACCACCCCCTGAACACCCCGTTTACTACAGATTAAGGTAAAAATGTACTGACTTTCATTTCACGCTCAAAATTACTAACAAGAAACATTTAATTGATCATTTATTAAGAAAAAGTAGCAAAATTATCATCAAGAGGCCCAAATCAAATATTTTTATGAGAATAGTATTGTTTGCAGCACTTTTAAATTATTTAAAAATACTATGCATAATTTAATACTTACATTAATTAATATCTTTTATACCGACCTGGATGAAACAAACCATTACAAAGTACAGGATCACTGTTTCGTTTGGTTTTGATAGCATGTCATGTATCAAAATTGAGAAAGCATGAGTTTATTTTGATCCAAATATACTCAATTCCATATGAGTACATCGATTTCTTCATTTTTGAGTACTTCATTTTTTTTCAGTGGGGTAGTAGAACATAAAAAAAGACCATTTTTTATATTACTAGATTTTTTTAGATTGCCCACTAACAACACCAAAAAGTATTTTTATTTGAAAAGTATTACTTTGCATTCAAATAAAGTTTTTTAATATTATTAAAAGCGATACTTTCGTATGAGGAATAGTTGAAAAAAAATCGCCAAATCATTCGTTACTTACAGCAGTCCTTTTTAATTCTGATCATCTCAGCGATTTAAGCACGTACTTCGATTACTTATCTGTTAAATTTCTGTTTTATTTGTATTATTTTATTTTATTGATTAAATTTTAATTTTGTTATGGAATATCAACCCGAAACAAACGCTGAACTATTTATATTAACTTAAGTTCAATCGGATTTTCTTTCATTATCGTTTGTAAGAGATACAGATGGATTTAAAAATTAAATTCGTGCTTGAAAATTATTTTAAAACCATAAAAAATGAGTAAATTGCGATGCAGTTTTTTAAACAAATTGCAATACGGTTTTCAAACAAATTGCATTTGTAAGTACATGATTTTTTTTTCTACTCTACGATGTATAAAATGAAAATGTGCCATATTTAGAAGTTTAAAAAATTGCAGTAAAAGCGAAATTTAATCATCTGCTGTTGCCAACATCAAAATGACGTCAGCATTACGGACGGACACGTTTGTCCTTTATAATATAGATACTTCCATTTGAAAAAATATTTCAAATACTATTCTTCATCTTAAAAACTCATATACATCAAAACAATTCATATACTTTTTTTCAGTTACAAAATTTAAATTTTTATGTGATCCCTGGATCCTATAGGTTATACCAGGATCGGCGAACCTTTTTGAGTGCACGTGCCAAAATTTAACAAACAATATCTATCAACAATGTAACGTGCCAAACTTTGACATAAAATAATTTTGCAGTGGGCGATGTTTATACAAAACACTAGGTAAAAAATCAGTTGCTTTCATGCATTAATTATTAATAATTAAAAAAATATTAAAAAATAAAATGCGATTTCCCTATATTTTGAAATATGCTACTAAACTAACGAAATTTTAATTCGGAAATATGATTTATTTATGTAGTACGTACTGTAACAAGGAAATAAAGATAAAAAAAAATTATTTTAGTTATTTTTCAGTTTATTATTAATGCAACATCTGGTTATAATTATCCAAGTTGCATTAAACAACGTATCAATAACTTATTGGTGAGATTTTTGCTGATGTTCGATGGAGATTTCTTTATAACTGATTCATATTTTGATATTTTTATAAATATGCATAGATCCATTTTCCATCTTATAGCAGGGACTGCCTAACAAAATTAGTCTGAAAAATGCAGCTTTATAAATTCGTATAGAAAGGCAAAATACATGTTAAAAACACTGCATAACATAAAAGGAAAATAAAATTCTTTTGATGTGTTAATCACGCAAAAATAGTTGCATTTTTAGTGATAGTCTGTGGAACAAAATTTTATTGATTATAATAGAAAAAAAGAATATGTTATCTGTATAATGATTATAAAATTTATTTTTTCGAGTGCCAGAGAAATTGTCTTACGTGCCAACTCTGGCACGCGTGCCATAGGTTCGCCAACCCTGGGTTATACTAAGAAAAACTCTCTCAGCGTTCTAAAACGCAGAATAGTAAAAACCTCATTCTTCTACGACTAAAACTTGCCGAGATATGACATTTTGAATTTTATGAATTTTCAAGGTTTTCTATATCTAAAAACAAAAAAAAAACGCGTTTTTAGTGCCAGTAAACGCTGAAAACTCATAAAATTCAAAGTATGATATCTCCATAAGTTACATTGTTGATAAACATTTTTACTTGTAAAATAGTAAGGATATTGAATTTTTAATTGAATGCTAATATACATATATTTCCTTATTATGTATTTGAGCATAGTAAAAGTATTTATTTATTTCATTTATAAATAGCATGATTTTTTAATAGCTATATCTTGTATTTTGTCATTAAGTGAAAAGATTTTTTCGAGAAAAACAAGCATCGCATGTTTCCGATTAGTATTAAAGTTTATGGGCTTCAGAATGTTTATTTCAATAATAAATAATATGATTTTTCGAACAAGTTATATTTTTGCATATTATTTTTATTCTTTTTATTTTCCTCACTCGGAAAACAAATTGTGAAAAACAAACATCACATGTTTTCGTTTAGAATTAAAGTTTTACCGCTTTCAATGTTTCGCATCTATACTTTAAAATTTAAATCAATCCAGCTTCTCTTTAATTTTAACAAATACTTTTTTCTTTGAATTGAATTTATAAACAGGTTCAAATGTATATATACAACATAATCAGCATGATGGCATGTATATTTCAGATTGTAAATTTATGACAAAATAAATACTTATCTTTAAACAAAAAAAAAAAAAAAAAAAAAAAAAAAAAAAAAAAAAAACACTGGTATGAAAGAAATGCTAATAACAACTTCAGTAAAATCCTTTTGTGAAATGTATTTTTTGCGACGGTCGACATTATTTTTTTTTTTACTATCTTAACTCATTCCTGCAGGAACATAGAAGAATAAAGAAAAGAAAAAAATAATTCACTTTCAATATATTTAATATTACAGATATTATTTCGTGTATTCTTTGTTAACTTCTTGGCAATGACGATGAAAAGAACAAAAATGCAAAAAAAGAAAACAATTTATATTTTTTTGATAAAGAGAATGAGAAAAAGGTTGAAAGTATAGGGAAAGCCAACAAAAAGCAGCTCAGCTTTTCCCTCTTATGAAGATCAATTTCCTACAAATGCTTCCTTTTCAGAGACTTGCGAATGCAGACTGAATGAAAAACAACTCTGGGAATTTCATTATTAATAGGTTACGCCCTTGAGTTTCACTTTCTATTTATTCACTTAACAAATGTGAGAATCCAAGGTATATATTATGATAAATTTGTGATGATTATTATATGAATATAAATATATTTATTAAATAGTCATCGAGGGCGTAAATTTTCGTGTATTTCAGTACATTTTTGTGAAACAAAATTTGGCAACGCTCACAATGGATGCGTATATCAATGAGCGTTCATATATATATATATATATATATATATATAAATTTATTTTTAAATTAATTGTTTTCCAATATTTTATTTCTGGATTTATTGTGTGTGGTAGCCCTAAATTCGTATTATTTAGCTTTTTATAGCTAATACAAAGATGAAACCACACACTTTATTTGTAGTAACAAGGCATTTAGGGCCTGATGGATCTCCCTTGGTTCTACAAATTTCCAGAAGCAGTGCAATCTCACAGCCAACTCGATCACCTGATCTCTCTCCCTGTGAGTTTTACCTGTGCGGCGAATTGAAAGGTCAGATCTATCCAAATAATCATCACACACTGGAAGAGCTACAGCAAAACATTGAAAATTCTATGGTTGTTATCCTTCACGCAGAGCTGCTATGCGTGTTTCACAGTTTGATAAATCGAGCACAACACTGCATCGACGTTGACGGTGGCCATAACCAGTATTTTCTTTAATGGGCAGTTAGTTCTCCTGTTCATTAACAAAGGTCAATTCCGCGTCAGTCTTGCAAGTAATTTAGTAAGTACGGGACAGTTTTATTTTGTCCACTTATCTAGTTATATCTTAACAACTGAATAGAAAAATAAATTAAAAAGTTATTAACAATTATTAAAATTTTTACGATGCAGAGTTTTTAAGATTACATTTTTTTTTCTTTAAGCAACATCTTCACATGTTTCTCCAAGATTAGAAAGAAAGTAATAGTAAGATAATAGTAAAGGTTTAATGAATTTAATATTACAGATATTCTTTCGTGTTTTCTGTATTACCTTCGTGGTAGTGGCGATGAATACAATACATATTTATATATACGTGAGTGTGTGTATGTATATAAATAGAGGTATATGTTTGTAAAATTGCTGTTGTCTCTTTGTAAAAGGTGTGGGAGAAAAAGTTAAAACCAATTCCAACAAAAAGACAACGAAAAGAAATCTTTTAGATGAAGTAAATATCATATAAAGGATTTTTTTTAAATAGTTATTGCAAGTTTCATTGAAAATACATTACCCCTTTGAGCTTCAGTTTCTATTTTTTCACCGAACAAATATGACATTTAAAAGTAGTTTTATTCATAAAATATCGGAATAAATATAATTTCTCTTATCCCCATTTGTGAAACATAATTTGGTATCATTCATAATGGGTGTATATATACCGGGTGTCCCAAAAATAACTGGCGGATTTTAAAATTCAATAACTTGCAAACGGTGACAGGTATTAAAAAAAATTCTTGCAAGTCTGTTATGCAATTTGTCAGGAGTTTTTATGCTGCTATTCTCCGTTTTAGTTACAAATAGCATTGATAGATGGCGCTGCAAGCATTAACCGCTAAATCCAGGCTTGATATTTTGGCCTCTCTCTTTTTTCCCATGCGAAAAAAGGAGATTAAAATATATTGAATGGATCCCGAAGTACCACAAACCTGCTCTAGACTGAGCATCTTTTGCTCTCACCGCCATCTATTGTTTAAAATTCGAGCTAAAATCAAGAATCACAGTAAAAAAACTCCTGACATCATACATAACCCTCCTGCAAGAATTATTTTAATATCTGTCACAGTTTGCAAGTTATGGCATTTTAAAATCCATCAGTCATTTTTGGGACACCTGGTATATCAAACACGGTATATCAAACATGTAATTTATTACAAGCTAATAAAACGCTTATGAGTAAAGTAATGAGAATAATAACTTCTATCGAACTTGTTTAATATGAACACAGCTAATACGAGGACATGATTAAAACGAGCAATTTGCACGTTAAGAGTGGTTCATCGTTTAAATTATATTATGAAATTAAGTTTATTAAGACTTTCACACTTTTTACGAGCTACAAAAGCAGAACTAAGACTAATAAAAGCAAAATATTTGTTCATTTCAATGCGATTTCGGTGAAAAGCGGAGTATAGTTAATAAAAAAATCCTTTCTTATCCAGCACTGTGCTTTCTCTCACAGCGTTAATAGTTCTACATTGTACGTACCTGTCAAAATATAATAATATATGAGTATTACCAGGCATAATTTCAATCTTCAAGGATATTACCCTCACAGCCGAGAAAGTTACAAAGGAATGTCCGAAAGTCTTACAATAATAACAGAAACAAGGGAAACATAAGGGGAGTATGAAAACCTTTATTTACTTTTTTAAAAATTCGGGCTATGTTACCGTTAACCAGTCTTTTCAAGTCTCTTATTGAACTGATAAAGTGAAAAGGATAAGTGAAATCAGTCAGATCAAAACCATTCATGTGAAGACGGTGCCAAGTTTTCTCAAAAGATCAATCTTTGTAATCTAAAATAATACCATTATTTTTTAATTGTTTCCGAATCCTTTATTTCAAAAGTATACGAAAAAGATCTATTGGAATAAATTATTTATGTTCGAATTTGGAATCATACAATGTATGGTCGGAACGAAAGCGGTGAGAAGTTAAAAGGTAGTTTTCCACTGTCTCAGTTAAAGAATTAACACAGGAATGAGAGGAGGTACTTCAAAAAACATTTTATTAACAGGAATGTAATTAATGCGCATACTCAAAGAAATTGCTCAAAAGATCTTCCGCTAGCTGTAATGCACGCTTCGCACCTGCGGGATAGGGACTGACGCGCATTTGCGAAGACACCGGGCATTTTCCGAATATTGCCGGCAACAACGGCAATCCTGGCGACTAGATCCATATAGGTTTCAATGGAGCACTCGTATGTTAGGCTTTCCATATGGCCCTACAAGAAAAATTCCAAACACGAGGGATCCGACGATCTTGGTGGCCAAGCTATGGGATCATCTCGACCAATCCATCGCCCTGGGACAGTGGAAAACAAACTTTTAACTTCCCACCGCTTGCGTTCTGACCATACATTCTATGACGAAATTTGCTCGTAAAGCTACGTTCTGTCACCCCGTAAAGTTTAGCACATTTTTTCAGATACACCCTGTACATATATAATTTTTCTAAGGAAAAGGCACAGTGATCAATTGCATTATTGTAGGTTGTTCATGTCCTTTAAAATTACCAGTTCTTTAGCGTCTGTGACTTTGTCTCAAGAAAAGACCTGTCTAACGGTAATGACATTTACAAAGATAAAATTGAATATTTTATGTTAATTTTGTGGTATTAAGCTGAATTTATTAACCGAGTTTAACCGTATTTAGGTTTATATTGAATTTTGATATTAAGAATGGATGAATTTTGTTTTTTATTTGCTTGAGTATGCGAAATTTAATTTTTATTTCTTATAAAATATTTTCATTTTCTAAAGAATTTTAATATTGTTTGCATTTCATTATTAAAGAAACAAAATATTTATACAAACAGCGTGGCAATGCTTCTCATATCTTCCATAAAGATATAAACGCGGAGTTTTCTTGTCAAGCTAATTCTTTACTGCTTAGAAATTTTTAGCAAGTATACGCCCCTGCTTACAATCTAGCCAACAATCTTCTTTTTTCCTTTATCAACTACATTTTTGTGTAATTTAAGATTATAAGTAAATTGAAATGGTTGCTTGAATGTTTGAATTCATTTAAAATTGCAATTTGTAAATGGATTATAAATCAATTTATACACGCTAAGTTTATGTAAATACCTGATGCAGTAATAATTTGAATTTATAAAATGATTATCTTTTTCTTAGAAAATGGATTCTAAAATAAAGCAAGAAAAAAGGGACTAACTACAAATTCGATAGCAACGTTTACTTAATAGATTCTGTGTGGCTATTAACAAGTTTTTTCTAAAATGCGACGTCACACGTTCCTTTAAGAACCTGT
Source organism: Maratus speciosus (assembly GCA_963932465.1). Lineage (NCBI taxonomy): Eukaryota > Metazoa > Arthropoda > Arachnida > Araneae > Salticidae > Maratus > Maratus speciosus. Next base: position 439,282,987 of record OZ010788.1, read on the forward strand.
ACAAATAAACGTATTAATAATGACTGACCTTCAGTGTATTTAATATTATAGATATTCTTTTGTGTTTTCCTTCTTACCTTTTTGGCAATGACGATGAATAGAACAGAACATTTTCTTTTCTTTGATAAAAGGAATGGAAAAGAAAGCTAAAGCCTTGTTCAATAAAAAGCCAGTAAAAAGACGTCTTTCCCTCTTAAATGAAGATCAATTTCCTACAAATGATTTCTTTTCAAACACTTGCGAATGTGGATTGAATGATGAACAACTTCAGGAATTTCATTGATAATGTGTTACGCCCTTGAGTTTCACTTTCTATTTTTTTCTTTTAGCAAAAACGCATCTTTCGTTTTTGGTGCCAGAAAAAAGCCCTGAAAAATGATAAATTTCAAAGTATCAAAACTTGGTAAATGTTGGTAATATAGAAATGTTAACTTTTTCCAATGCCTTTGTTAGACGCAGGACAACATTTACCTAAATATAACAATTAGGAAAAGGTGAGAATATTATAAGAAATTCAATTTCTTATTTTACTATATTAATTACTTTATTTATACTACAGTGAAATACGTTTAACACGAAACTGAGGGTACCGAAAAAATTTTTCATGTTAAAGGAATTTCGCATTAACAGATTCTTTAAAAAAGTACAAAACTCACAAATATTTTCGATGTAATCAAATTTTATTTCGATTTCCTGCTAAACTACTTGTAAGTTGCAACCATTAGGATAACAAGCAAGTAAAACAAAATATTGTTTCGGGGGGGAAACATCAGATATCTTTTTTGAAGTGTCTTTTTGAACATTCTGAGATCTAGCTTGTTTGAACCAAATAAGTTAAGCTGCCTCTAATCTTCGTGCTTAGAAGTTCTCTTACGTTTTCTCTAGGGTTTAAACATACTGTGCTCAAACATTAATGTAATGGGATCCCTGTTTTTTATTATTGTTGATACTGTAGAATTGGCAATGCAAAACTCTTTGCAGATTTCTGTTTTCGTCCTTCTTTTCATTAACTTCATTAAGCAGCTTCATCTTCATTTGAAGCGAAATAGCAGTTTGTTTTTGCACAGATTTCTCAGCCATTGTGCTCATAAAATATAAGCTAATTTACAAAAAAACACGAAAGTCTCTGATTTTCACCAAAAATTCAGTGCTTTTAACACAAAATTCATAAGTTTCAACGTAAACTATTTAGCACGAAAGCGAATTTTTTTCGTGTTAAACGATTTTTGTTTCATGTTAAAAGAACAAAAATGTGTTAAATTGCATCGTATACTGTCCGGACCGCTATATCATTTCGTGTTAACCGATTTTTCGTGTTAGGCGTTTTCGTATTAAACGTATTTCACTGTATTTACTTTTATCAGCCAACCTCCTTATTTTGAAAAGGAATAACAAAAATTCGCGAAAATTGTCATCCTTTTGTTCTCTTCATAATCGCTACCAGAGAAGATTTTTTTATCAATTAAAGTTATTGTGTAAATGAAAATTTTAAATATAAAATTGTTACATAAATGTTTCAAAACTATTAAAATTTTAATGCATCATGTTTTTTTTTTTTTTTTGGCAATTTCTTAGAAATTTTATTAAGAGATAAGTTTTTATTTAAAAATATTGTTACTTTAATATTATGTTTTATTTTAAATTAAACTCCTGTTTATATGCTCTATTATATTGTGAATAATTTGTTGGATAAGCCAAAAACTTAAAGATTCATGCATCAGACATCTACTAGGCCCACTACTGAAGCATGGAGGAAGGTAACATTTTTTATTTTTCATTTTTTCCGAAAAAAATATTTTGAAACTTTGAATGTTTTTTCTGATACCTAAAGGTAAATACTAGATTATATATATATATATATATATATATATATATATATATACATGTCATAAAAATATATATGTATTTTTTCTTTGGAATTAACTAACACTTTAATAATAATTAGGTAAATATCCTTAAGTAGATCACTACTAGTGCGGTTACGTTATATTTATCTAAAAAATATCTTCGTACGTTCTTGCAAGAATAGTATTAAGACCAAAAGTAAAATCAAAAGAAAATTAATAATAACTGACCTTCAACGTATTTAATATTACAGATCGTCTTCCGAGTTTTCTTTGTTTCCTTCACTGTAGAAAAAAATTCCGTGAAAAAAAATCGGAAAATGTTCAGGTAGCGAAATTGCTGTCTATTCTCCGCATTTCACAAAACTTCCATTTAGAAATTTTCTCATTTTCAATACAGAAGTTTTCCGTTACTAAAGAATGAAAATTTCTCTTTATCGAAACAATTATGAGCAATTAGCGGAATATTAACCCGTCAGCAAACTCGCCCCTTTCCATTACGTTACTTCACGCGTGGCATAAATCTCACCCCATTTTTGTCACTCCATTATATTTTTGGCTAAACGCTTTTTAAAAACAAATCTACTGCTCTATATTGTAAAATGCATCACCACTACTTCTTTTAGGTAAAAAAATCTTGCTTTTCATATTTATTTTCAGACTTTGAAGCAGTTTCTGTAAAAATCGCGTTTTTTTAGAAAATATGCAACCGTTTGTTTTACACCTTAAAAGATGAATTATTTCACAAAATTGATAGTAATTATATTTAATACCCTTTCATACAAGTAGCTTTTATGTTAGCCTTTCATTAAAATTATTTTAGTGTGTGTTATCCCGTAAGAAATGAACGTATCGAAATGAAACGCTTGTACGCTGCCGGGATTATTTAATCCTAAGAAGTATATTTCTCCCCTTCAAGCGAACAAATAAAAGACATTGCTTCACCTACTCCTTCTCGACCTTGACCTTGAAAGGTACAAGGAAGGTCAGAAGCTTCCTCAAAAAAAATTATACTTTTTTTGAAGGGAAAAAAAAAATGTGATTGGAGCGAAATTTATCACAGCGCTTGTGCTTACGCGTTAAAAAATAGTGTATATTTAATTATATATATAGAAGCACATTTATACTGAAGAAGTATTTATCACGCATATTATGACACGCATTTTTAATCGCCTTTCCTTCCTCAGGATTCAGACCTCGCTTACAGTGTCTAAAAGTATACAGTTTAACAACCAGAAAGCGAAATATCTCTCTACTCTTTAAAAAAGTAACTAACGCTGTCGCCGCCGCCGGTTTTGAATTTTTTGTGACCGGAGGTCTTTCTTCCTAAATATTAGAAAAATATTGCATACAAAAATATGAAAATCGGTGGTATTATAGAGAAATGTTTGATAAACACGCTGATGCAGATAGTTTTCAAATCAAAGAATTATTTTAAGGGATATTTAATGTTAAAGTTGGTCAAAATCGTTCCATAAAAAAAGTTTTATAGGAGCAAAAACTATACATGGGAATTTAATCATTTTTAGGTCATTTTATACATACATTAGAAGATCCCGGTGTGCAGATTGCATTTATTTTTTTAATTTGACTCATTTTTGTAGGTTTTATTTCTATTTTAAATTCAAATTTTCAGCATTTCGAGAAATATTTTTTACAACTTTTAAAAAAAGATATTATTTTAAATTGTTGCCAAATTTAAAAACAGTGCACAGAATAATATTTCCTTCAAATAAAAAATTTATTTACACGTGACTATTATAAACAGAAAAAAACTTTAAAATGAGAATTAAATGATTACGTATTAAAAGCAGGAAAATATAGATAATTACGTCGTAAAAAATATATTTACACGTGAATTTTAAAATAGAAAGAAAAATTTAAAATAATAAATTCATTAATATGTGTTAAAAGATGTAAACGGAGGAAATTGCGTCATATTTAAAATTGCCAAACCATAATATTGCCAATCAGCTTAAATTTAAAAATATACTTGCACGAGACATTTATTTCATATTTGAGATAATCTTTTAAAGCCAATCTATACATATATTATCAGAAGGGGGACCTGTTCTGTTACCAAATGCCGCCAAGTTTGTCGCCAACTTGGCGATATATCGCCCAAATTTGGAAATCAAAATTAGTCGCCAAAAGTGACGCTAACTTGGCGATAAATCTAATATTTTGCAAATTCCCTGAGACTTCCATTGTAAGCCAGTAGAGTTTACTTGCTTACAGAAAATCAACATATTGAGATATTTTGAACCAATGAACCAATGCAGATGTTATTGAAGTACCTACAAGAGACGCATTGCTCTTATGTTGAGAATTCTAAGACAGCACAAGTAATATTTCCTTTCTAACAACAAAAGTATTTTCACGTGAATATTAAAAAGAGAAAGATAACTTTGGTGAAAACTACGTCAGATTTAAAACAATACATTTAAAATGTATTATTTGAAAAAAAAATTCTTATAGCATTGTTAAAAGATACCGGAAGACAGAGACTTTGTTTACATAAAACATTTTATATTAGCTTATTTTCACATGTTTCACTAATCTCATTTAATCAAAGACGAAAACAACCCATTAACAGGGAGATAGTCACTGTTTTTTAATTATAATTCATTCTTCCGAAAAAATTTTAAAGCCGATCAAATTAGCATGCTGGGGGATGGCGAGTGTAGCTCGTAGGGAGTAGAACACCCCAGTAAAAAAAAAAAAAAATACATTTTCACTAGAAGGCACTGTGATCGAGTTTATTGCTACGAATGAATAGAAATCCAGAGTGTTTTTACTTATTTATCATGCAATTTAAACTACGGGAAACATATTTTTGAAAGATAAATTTTTCGTAAGACAAAATTAATAAGATTTATGCTATAATACGCGATACTTTAGGAACGAACGATAATTTAGGCATATATTAGGTCATTAAGTATGGAACGTCAGATTTGAAAACGGTATTTTTATTTTTAAAATTCTGAATTCATATCTGGAAAATTTGAATAGCATTTTAAAATTTTTGTTTTTGGAATATCTATCAATAAAAGTAACTATTAAAACTCTCTGATGAGAATTCGGAATTTCTAAATAGCTACAAAAATAGCTTTCAAATCGACGTTTCATACTTTATGACCCAGCAAGGCAACACCGAATAAGTACAGAATTTTTAAAAGCATTTGATGCTGTAACTAACGCTTAGTGTTTTCACTTTTAAGCAATAAATTCGATGGAACGGCACCTAAAAAAATGTAATTTTTTTTATACATTCTGAAAGCAATTCTAATAATCTGTCGTCTACACCACATGGCAATGTACGATAATTTGTTTCTATGCCAAAACATCAAACTGAAAAATTTAAGTAGATATTTTTCATTTTCTCTCAATTGGAAAGGAACATTTCCGTTTGTCTGTGTTGGAAGGTACATTTTTGCTTTTAACGTTCAACTAGAAAGGATAAAGAAACGGGAAATTTTCCGTTTACTCCAGGAAAATCCAAGATTTCCCCTCAAAACAAAAAGTTTCCGCTAGAAGACACAAATTTTTCATATAATCATCCGTATTGTCCAATGTATATCTACCCTATATATATAAAATCCTAATGAAACGAATTTATGAAACGGATATTATGAAACGATTGAAATGAAACGAATTTAATAAACGATTCTATGAAACGACTGATTAAACAACTGATTACGTTTCACAGCGATTTCTCCTAAAATATGGAATAATTTGCGATGAAATTAACACCAAAAATCCATATTGATCCGCACATTTCAAAACTGGTATTCGAACTTTTAAATTCGACTTAGTTTTCGAGAATTTTTTTTTTTTCTAATTTGAAATGTATTTCCCTATGATGGCAACTCAAATTTTAATCATAACAGATTTTTTTTTTTCATACTTTAGAAAAGGTTATTATTTTAAAATAATTTTAGCGACCAGTTTGGCCTCCCTTAAATGTATGCTAAGAAATGTATCATGTTACTTCCATTCATAATTCAATTTACTTGAAAAATCTTTCGCCAAATAGAAAGATTCTGATAGAGAAAGCAAGAACTCGGTATTTTTATGTTAGCGGGACGCAGGTGATAAATCGCCAAACATTTTTCCCGTCACTTTTTTTGTATTTCATTAATTTCATTTTTAAAATATAATCCTTTCAATTCATTTTATTTAAAATACAAAACTTTCACTTAAAACTGAAACATTTAAAATTGATTGCTTTCACTTCTTTCTTTTTTTTTTTTTTTTTTTTTTTTAACAAAACGAAAAGAAAAATATTAGTCACAGATGTCATATACGCACAGGGGTACCTAATTGGCGCCAAAATGGCATTATTTTGATTTACATGGTAACCCGGCTATTGTTGTTTATTTAATAATAAATGTTTATTTACTTTTATTTTCTTTTTAAAAATTATATAAATTGTTTTTTCTATAGTTATTAATTATTTTTTTGTTATCTTCTTTTAAAAATAATAGAAAATAATTAAAAAATACGGTACTACTTAGTTATTCCGTCGACCAATTTTGCCAAATTATATAAATCTCCAAACCACTCGCCAAATTAAACAAATTGACGTAATTTTTATTTTAAATAAACGAAAGAACAAATAAAATAATATAACATTAATAAATATACAAATAAAACGTCGAAATAAAAAGCACTTGATGATGTAAACACGTGTAACTTGCTTAAAGTCAAGTGAATGTGACATTTACGATCAATCATTATTGGCTATTTAATCTGATAGTTTGGTAATAGATTTTTGGTCGACGGGGTAGCCAAGTAGTACCAAAAATACATATGCAACTGGTATCCAAAAACGAGGTTTTCACCAAACTTTCGTAAAAAAAAAAAAGAAAAAAAAAACACGTCAAACCCGGTGCGTATATGACATCTGGCCAAATATTAAATAATGCAACAAACCATGACATATAATTTCAACTTCAAAGCAATGCTTTAATTTACCACTCGAAAAATAAAAAACAAAATGCTAACTGGCAAGTTGAAAAGAAGCTATTGGCGAGATTTGCACCCGGCTTGCGTAACAGCACCAAAAATCCTTTGCGATCATGGCAACTTTTATGTAGTTTTATTCGAAAAAAATTGATTTTTTAATCCAAATGGAAAATTTTCAGCACAGATGTCATATACGGCCTCATATTGGCGCTATTTTTTTCTGACACAAATGTCATACACGCAACGGGTACCTAACTGGCGCCAAAGCATCGTTATTTTGCTTGATATGGGAAGCCGGATGCTGCTGTTTAAGCAGGGCCTGATTAATGCACGGGCCTCTGGGGCCTCGGCCCTGGGCCCACCTATTTTAGGGGCCCGCAAATTTGTGTGTATTTTCTGGCATTTTAAGTTTTCTTACTGTTTGCATTTTATATTTTGGCCCCTGACGTAAAAACAAAGTTTTACTGTTATAAAAAACCTCCATATTTAATTTTTCTGTAAAAGTCCTTTTCAATCTGAGAGAACCGATAATTTTCAAAACTTGCCGTATCCAGAAAATCAAATTTGGGGAAAATGTCGAAAACTGCATACTGTGTCTATTGGTTTCAATATAAATGAGGATTTTACAATGTCAGAATTATAGTTTAAAATGATTACTAGACTGTTAGGAAAAATACAATTTTTACTGATTTTGGAGAAGGCGAGTTTTGAAAAAGCCGTCTTCATTTATTCTGCAACATAAACTGTGTATCATAGATGTTTGTGAATTATACAAATGCTTATTTGAGAAAGTGGACGGTAATTCATTTTCTTGCTTATTCTTGTAAGTTAAATTTTTCTTGTAAACTTGAAACTTTCACCCAAACAACTTTGTCAACTCATCAAATAAACCTCCTTTTTTTCTGAAAGTGTCACCGGGATTGGGGAGGTAGGGGGGGGGGGGGTAAACTTTTTAACAGGCCCTGGGCCCAACTTCAGCTTGATCGGGCTCTGTGTTTAAGCTGTTGATGTTTTCCCCAAATTGGCGTCAGAAAAATATCGCGCCAATATGGGGCCGTATATATGATATCTGTGCCAAACGGTCATCTGAAAAGCGAAGGGATCAGACTGTATTTATTTATGGCAGTTACATGACTTGGACTATTATAATATAGATGAAATGATGGCGATAGAATAATATTTTGTGACTTATCACCTGTGCCTGGCTAACATTAAAGTACCAAAATGGCACCTGGAATATAGAAAGCAAGGTTATTCGCGAAATAACTAAGCGAAGTGGTCCGCCCGGAACTGTTGATGATAGCCACATGACTTAGGCTATTGTTATAGAAATTGTTTTAAAATACCGGAAGACAAAGACTCTATACACTTAATTCATTTTATTTTAGCTTCTTTTCAAATGTTTCACTGATCCTCTTTAATCAAACATGAAAACAACCATTGGATGTCTTAACAGCAACTGATTCCGCCTTAAATTTTGCAATCAAAGGAAATTGAATGGAAACCCGTTTACAGGGAGGTCTGCACAGCTTTTTTCAGCATAATTCAATCTTCTCTAATATTTTTAAAACCCATCAGATTAGCGTGTTTTTAGATTCTGCGGTGTCTGAACGTGGGTTGGCGACAGAGCCCCCTAGTATATATGTATATATATATATATATATATATATATATACTAGCAAACCCCGCGGCTTTGCTCGCGTAATATTTGAAATATGCCAAGTGATATTTATATGTCTAATTTTTATTAAAAGGTACTAACTAAATTTTTATTTTATTAAAAGGTAATATTTTATTTTATTAAAAGGTACTTTTTACTTTTAGGAATAATTAAAAAAATTACTATTTAAAACACAGTTTGATTAAACATCATTGTTACACTGCATAAGGCAGAAATGAGACTTAAATTAATAAAACGAAATAAAACTAAATAAATAATAATTTAAAAAATATTTTGAAACTTTTATGCTCAATTAATATGCTCATTTCAGTATTCATTTGAAGTTTTGAATTTTTTAGAAACCATCTTCTTACATCTTAAAATTAACCATCATGTCAAATTCCAAGTCCTACCACCTCTCTCAACATAAAGGGCTATGTTGAAATAGGAACTGTCACCATTAATTTGCCAACATTAATTTTGAAATTGGTTTGTTATTTCCTAATATTCCACAGAAACGTAATTTAGAAAGCTTTTAAAGGCCTTTTTTAGATCGTTTGTTGTTCCTGTGAACCCCAGGTGGTAGAATCATCGGCATAAAATATAGCCTGTGTAGGATCAGAAACTGTTACCATTGATTTGCAACTATTACTTTTATATTTGGTTTATATTTCCTGAAATTGCGTAGGAATCGTAATTTAGGACTTTTTTAGAATGCTTTTCACAAATCCCCTTCACTTCACCCCTTTTTAATTCGAATTTATTTTCGACAGTCCTTCGAGGGCATTTATATTTTATAAGTAACTACCATGCCATATTTAAAGTTTCTAGCCTTTTCAGTATCACAGGATTCGCAATTTAGAAAGTTTTTAGCTACTGCAAACCTCTGGTGGTAGTGGAACAGACATAAAATATAGCTTATGTTTGAGCAGGTTCTATCACCAACAATTTCTCATCATTATTTTTTTAATCGGTTTGGTATTTGATAAGATCACATAAAAATTGTAATTTATAACGCTTTTTGCTCACTTCATCTTTTTAAATTTGAAATTTTCTTTCGACAGTTCTTAGAAAGCAGTTGCATCTTGTAAGTAAATACCATGCCATACTTCAAAGTGTTAGACCTTTCAGTTATGCAAAAAACGCAAATTAGAACATGTTTTGCTTTTGCAACTGTCAGATGGTAGTGACAGCAACATAAAATATAACCTATATTATAGCAGGGACTGACACCATTGATTTGCAACCATTACTTTTGAAATAGCTTTGGAATTTCCTGAGATTGAGTAGAAATCGCAATTTAGAACGTTTTTAGAACGCTTTTCGCGCATTTTCACCCCTTTTTAAATTTCCAATTTTTTTTAAACTGTTCTTAAAGATCATTTATATGTAATAAATATGTACCTTGCCTAATTTTAAGTTGCTAGCCCCTACCGATTTCAAAAATCGAAATTTAGAACGTTTTTTTGCTCCTGCAACGTCTAGGTGATAGTGATACCGACTTAAAATAGCGTCTATGTTAGAGCAGAGGCTGTCAGCATCAATTTCTTACCATTACTTTTGAAATCAGTTTGATTCTTCCTGAGATATTGGTGACAAATCGGCATTTAGAACGTTTTTAGAACACTTTTCGCTCATTTTGTTCCTGCATCTCCTCTGGGGTAGTAAAACAGATATAAAATATAGCCTATCTTGGAGCAAGATCTGTCCCCATCATTTTTACACCATTATATTTGAAATCGGTTTAGTATTTCCTGAGATTGCTAGAAATCGCAATTTAGAACATTTTTTACAACGCTTTTTGCGCATTTTGATCCCCCTTTTAAATTTCGACTTTTTTAGGAAATGTCCATAGAGATCATTGATATCTTATAACTAACTACCATTCTAAATTTCACAGTTCAAGGCCCTTCCGTCACTGCAATTCAAAAACTGCAATTTAGAACGTTTTTCTCTTGCACCCACTTTGGGGTTGTGTCACCGACATAAAACATAGCCTATGTTGGAGCAAGGGTTTTCACCATCATTTTGACGCCATTATTTTTTTAATCGGTTTGGTATTTCCTGATATTGTGTAGAAATCACCATTTAGAACATTATTTAGAACGCTTTTCGCGCATTTTCACCCTTTTTAAATTTCGAATTGTTTAAGAACTGTTCTTAGAAATCCTTTATATCTAATAAGTAGCTGATACTTCAAATTTCATATTTCTAGGCCCTTCAGTAACACATAAATCGCATTTTTAGAACGTTTTTTGTTCCTACACCCCCTTTGGGGTAGTGGCACCGACATAAAACATAGCCTATCTTGGAGCAAGCGTTGTCACCATCATTATGACACCAATATTTTTTAAATCGGTTTGGTATTTCCTGAGATTATGTAAAAACTACCATTTAGAACGTTTTTTCGAACGCTTTTTGTGCATTTTCACCCCCTTTAAATTTCGAATTGTTTAAGAACTGTTCTTAGACATCATTTATATCTTTTAAGTAACTAATATTCCAAATGTCATATTTCTAGGCCCTTCAGTAACGCAAAAATCGCATTTTTAGAACGTTTTTTGCTCCTGCACCCCTTTTAGGGTAGTGGCACCGACATAAAATATAGCCTATGTTCTAAGTTGGACTAACACCATCATTTTGATACCATTACTTTTGAAATCGGTTTGGTATTTCCTGATATTATGTAGAAAATACCATTTAGAACGTTTTTTAGAACGCTTTTTGTGCATTTTCACCCCTTTCAAATTTCGAATTGTTTAAGAACTGTTCTTAGACATCATTTATATCTTATAAGTAACTAATATTCCAAATTTCATATATCTAGGCCCTTCAGTAACGCAAAAATCGCATTTTTAGAACGTTTTTTGCTCCTCCACCCCCTTTGGGGTAGTGGCACCGACATAAGATATAGCCTATGTTCTAAGTTGGACTAACACCATCATTTTGATACCATTACTTTTGGTAGTTCCTGAGCTTATCTCCGACAAATAAACAATTTTTTCCTCTTTATAATAGGAGTATATATATATATATTTTTTTTTTACAGTGTTGCAATGGCGGTGAATAAAGAAAAACAAGAATCAAATTTTTTTTTTCTCTTTGACAGAGAAGACTGAAATCGTTTCCAATAAAATGCTAGGGGAAAGTATCTTCACTTTTATCTCTTAAAAGGGGATAACCCGGACTTCCCGGGTTACAGAATATAGATGAAAACCATCATATATATTATTTCTGATGATAACATCTTTTCTTCTCTTCACATAATAAAGGCATATCGATGAATGAAATATTTATCAAAAGGTTCTGCAAGCGACTTTTGACATAGTATACTTATATATTGTTGTTTGATATTATACATACTATTGTTGTTTGTTTTGTTATATGTTGTTTCATAAAGAATTGCAGTTAATCAAAAATTAATGAAAAAACGTATCAGCAAATAATCTCAAAGATTGCGGTGAGAAAGTCTCGCAGGAGTGTATTTTTTTTTTCCTTTTTTTTTTAAATTGATAACTTTAACAGATTTTTTACATTTAATATATTTTTTAGAATGTCTACGAACAATACTAAAAATTATATTTATATGAAAATAGCAATAATTGGTTCAAATAAAGTTTTGAAACGTACTAAAAGCGATATTTTCATACTGCAATCACGTCAGGGAGTTAACAGCCGAAGAAATCTCCAAAGATGACTATTTACAATCATCATTTTTTATTCTGTTCCCTTCAGTGGATTAAGAGCGAAATTCGATTACACGTCTTAAATTTGTGTTTTATTTATATTTTATTGTTTTATTTATTGATTGATGAATGTTTTATTTTCGTTATGGAATATAAGCTTAAATAAAATGATGAGCTATTTATATTAATTTAAGTGTAAATGTATTTATCTTTTTAATCGTCTTCAGGCCATGGAGATAGATATGCAAAAAATTCATTCTTCAAAATTAATTTAAAACACTGAAAGTTGAGCGAATTGTGAAACAGTTTTCAAATAATTGCGATATAGTTTTCAAAAAAATTGCATTTGAAAACACATTATTTTTTCTCTATTCGACGGTGTAAAAATTAAAAATCTGCATTATTCAGAAGTTTAAATAATTGCAATAAAAGTTAATAAAAGTTAAATTTAATCGTCTAACGTTGCCATCAACAAAATGACGCCAGCGTTACACACGGACACGTTTGTCCTTTATAATATAGAAATGAAGATCAATTTCCTACAAATGCTTCCTTTGTGAATATGGACAAAATGATGAACGATTTATGCACTTTCATTGATAACAGGTTATGCCCTTAAATTTATATTCCTATTCATTCACTTAACAAATATGAGAGTCTACTGTAGTTATATTCAGAAAATTATTATCGAAAGTAAACTTTCGTATATTCCCGTGTATTTTTGTAAAACATGTTTTGGCATCGTTTATAATGGATGCAGATATCTTTTGATAAAAATAAAAATAAAATAAATTAATTGGCAGTAATCGCTGGAATGTACCCAAAGGTTTCTACTTTTTTTCAGTTTATTTTTTTTTATTTTTTAAGATCTATCTATTTATGTTTATTAATACTCTAGAATTTATGAAAAAACTTTTTTGGAACGATTCGATAAACAATGAGAAGTTTTCTTTTTCGGGAATAAAATTCAGAGCAAATTTTCATTTTTATATTTTTCTCATGGATCTTGCCTGTTTATGGAAAACATACTAATAGAATTTTTTTAATTTTACATACCTGAAATGTACAAAGAAGAAATTTTCTTAAGAAGGTATTGTTAAAGCTTCTGCTTTCTGATAACAATCAAATACTTATAATTTTCATTTAAATACGTTGCTAAATAAAAATGCATTTAAAAAAAATTATTGTGTAATCTTTAATTTTATTAAGTAATTGCAGTAGTAACTTTCATATTAAGTTTCTTACCGGTAAAAAAATGTAATAGGTACTAAAATTACAACAAAAAAAAGTATGAAGTGTCCGTTCTTAATTTAAACAAGTCTAAAATTGTGTGTGAAACACGGCAAATGCGGTGCGTAACTAGATTTTAGATCTTGATGCAATAGTTGTTGCACTCTTATTCAAAAATGCATGAATACAAAATTTATTACGATGATATACGTACATTAAATTCAGTAATACGGGAATAATATGACTCCATCTTAAATAGGACGTAATCACCATGGCAACATAGAATCATTACCTATCATGGGATATCATTGAATTCATTACGTATGATAGGATTTAACAGAATAAAGAAAACTTTTATTAATATCTTTTTAAGCTTTGAATCTATTTTAATAAAATTTGAAATGATTCGACAAAATTCTGCTACGATTTTGTAGATTAAATTTCAAATCATTCGGTTGGGTAGTTATTGCACTGTTATATGCGGACAGACAGACCAACATACCAGACGATGACTGTAGGTGCTACGTATTTATATAATTACATTACGATCTATGGAGAAATGTCGTAATTGAATACTTTTGAGTGTCCCTGTAAATAAATTATGAACATTACATGCTTTATTTTCAATACCGAACATGGTATAGTAAAGCTCAATAACATACTATATCAATTACAGAGCAATCCAACTATATTAACGCAAGTTAGAGTTCGGACAGACAGGCAGACAAATCGAGTTCATAAATACTTTTGAAATATATTGGGAAGTGTTAAAAATTTATGGATGCTATCTATGTAGTATTCGGTTGTAATTTCTTTTTCAGCAATTTATACCAATAGACGGAAGCATACTTGGATACTTTTGTGCCGCTCTGTATTTTACCTACTATCTTTACATACACTCCACTATTTGGTTAAAATTTAATTAGAGGTAAAACGCGTTTAAAACCACTGAAATAATACTTTCAGAGATTACCATCCATAAACGCCCATGTATCCAGTTCTACAAACATATCTGAAAATACTAAATGTAGTTCCGCATAAAAATGCATAACCCATTTTAAAACGACCTTTAAGCTATTTTCGTTCAGCATACTCAGTAACCCCGACGAGTTCTTTTGTGTAGCCCTGTATATTATCTGCAGTATTTAATACACACAACATAATATGAAAAAATTAGTTAAGCTTAAAATCTTCTATCACAACTAACGATGCACTTCCAGGAATCGTCGCTAATATACAGTACTTAGGATACAGTTTAGTATTCGAAACCTTTTGTGTGTCCCTCTAAATACTATTCATTTACTGTTATACAGAAAGTAGCTTGTAGTAAACCTCAGGAACGTACATCAATTTCATTATATGTGAAATAGTTTTACATAGTTAAAATACGCCGCAAACAATGTCACCCCTTATACTATTATGTAACGGAATTCTTTTGTGTGGTCCTGTCAATGAATGATAAATAATCTTTGCACCGCATATTCTACAGAATGTATATTTTAGTGCACTTCATAAATGCATATCAATTTCTTTATTTTCGAAATGTTTTAACATCATTAAAATGCATCTGAAACTAATTTTTCACGTTGGCCGTACCGTAATGTAACGGAATACTCTTGACAGTCCCTGTACTTGAATTATACATGCGACTTTCATAAAATTTGAAATGACTCGACAAAATTCTGCAACGATTATATACATTAAATTCCAAACCATTTGGCTGGGTAGTTTTTGCGCTGATATATCTGGACAGACGGGCAGACAGACAGACAGACGGACGGACCAGACAAAGACTATAGGCGCTACATATTTACATAACTACGAACGCACCTAATATGCGCCCAAAAATATCAATAAAAAATTTACATTAAATGCAAGAAGAAAAATCGCATAAATAATTATTATAAAAATAACCTTTCTATGTAATAATTTGCAGAGAAATAATGCACGTGATCTTCATATTTTATTTTTACATAATATACTTTTAATTTATGAAATGGAATAGAAAATTTCTAATTTATTTTCAGAGAGCTATATTGATTTTTTAATTTTAAATTTAGGATAAATTTGGCTACTTTATCAAACCTAAAAAAAAAACCCTAATATTATCACTATGAGACGAAAACAAGTTAACGCTTTCTTTTTTTTTTTTTTTTTTTTTTTCTATTGCATAAACAAAAATACTGTGTGTAATTACCATGACATTTTTTATATGATTCGTTTTGCCGCATCAAATAAAGTAATTCTGAATAACTTTTGAAACGCATAATTTCAGCGCCCTGAATCTATATGAAGTTCGAATATTTTTTTAATCACATTTTGGTAACTAACAACACCAAATCATCTCGAAAACAAATTTTAAAAATTCTAAAACAGTATATTAAATGCAGAGCTCTTAATCTGAAATTATATTAGATTTATTTCAATTTTTAATTAAATCTCCATGATGAGTTTAGTAATGCAGATGTTAAAAGAATGTAACTCAATTCACTTTTGCGCGAGTAACTACCGATATAAAACATTAAATATTATTTTAATGTTCAGAACATGACTATTGTGTCCCTTTAAATCCATCACATCTATCTGTAAAAAGGTTTTAATCCTTTATCTACTGACGATATTTATAAGTACCATTAAAATAACTTGTTATAAAATTCATTTAATACATCGACGAGTAATAATATAGTTTAGAATGAATTATAGATGCATTATAATGCATCTATAATTCATTGGAACAACATAAAGTATACTTTATGTTGTTCCAAAAGTATTATTGGTTACAAACAAAACTAATTTTAAAAAGATGATTTATTTTGCTTTTGCATCTTTTCAGCTTTCTTGGCGTTGGTGAGGGGGGGGGGGGGATTTTTCAATTCGGAAATATTTCTATATTTCTATTGTAAGAACATTATATTTGTACATTTCCCAATTCAACAAAATACTTACAAAAATATTTAAAATAAAAGATTTAAGTGGGGGTTATAAATATTGCACAAAATCCCTATAAATTCAAATTTAATTAATCCTTCTAAATCCTTCAATCCTTCTAAAATCCTTCTAAAATATATTGAATGATTACGTAAATCTTCTAATTAAGTTTCACAAAATTCACGAAAAATGCTTTAGAAGATAAAATTTTCACGAATTCATAATTCAGTGGTTATGAGAATCTCTTTATCTATAACCCAGATTCGTGTATATATGAAAGTTAGAAAAACTACTTTTTTTTTAACTTATGAAATGTTACAAATGCATCATACAAATCAAGAATTGCTGTCTACTGAATTATGAAACATCTGGATTCAGTGGTCGATTTTCCCCTATGATATTGATAGCGAATATATTAATAAGTAATATTATGCATCATTATGCATTCGTTAATGAGAGAAGCATATACTTGTCATTATACGCGCTGATAGAGCGTATATGGAGTAACAAATTGTAATTGCAACGACATTAACTATTTGAGAAGGATCAAATGAACGCTATTTCAGAAGACCTAGTAAAAGAGATTATTATCTTATGAATTCCAAATATGAAAAATCGTTAAACATAGTCGTTGTACTGTAATATATAAAAATGATGGTAAAAACGATTAACACGTGTGTCCTAATTTGTGTGGTATAAAGCATTTATTATAAAATAATTTGATCTTTTTCTGGGAAAAACAATTTTTTTTTTTTTTTTTTTTTTTTTTTTTTTTGTCGCAATGAAGAATTGGGAGAAAATATACTTTTTGATAAAATACGATAATCTACAATATAAACTAGTCTCAACATAATCTTAGTCAAATTACGATAATATTCGTTCTTTTATAAAAAAGAAGTAATTAAATTACACGCTATAAAAAATATTACGTAGCAATAGTATTTTAATTAAACTTCTTTAAGAAACTATAATAAAATGCGCAAAAATTTACATACACTTATTATTATTTATTGTAAATGGGTTATTAGGGTTCCGTACTTAAAAAGTAAAAACGGAACCATTATAAGATCACTCCTGCATCTTTCTGTCACAGCCATTTTACTGGTAAACTATGGAACGTGGAAAGTTCAAATTGGGGGGGGGGGGGGGGGGGGTAATAAAGACTATTGACCCACATATTTTCAGATTATTAAACGTTCACAAATATATTTAGGGAAAATGTAGAGGGGCTAATAAGGTTACTTGAAAAAAAAAATCTTTTCTTTGTATATCGTGTGAAAGCTTTCGTAACGCTGAAATCAAAAATACATTTCTTTTAATTTTAGGTATTATAGTTGTAGAGATATCGTGGAAAATATAGTGCAAAAATATGTCCCCCCCCCCCATCTAATTCCGAATCTACTCAAATTAAAATTATGAAATAATTAGAGGTAGTAGATGTTAACGTAAACCTTTCAGGAAAATTATAGCTATTACCCTAGGTCACTTAATTTTTGAGAAAAACGCGTTTTTCTGTTACACACAAATTGCGATTAGCGGTCATTCAGCAAAGGTGTTGGGGAGCGCTGATGGTACCTTTCGTGCAGAAGTATAAAAGCATTGTTGATAACGATTTTTGAAAAAAATCGTCGGTAATTAGCCGAGATATTAACCCTTACAGACATGGCCGATTTGGACATACATAATGACAGGGGCGGCGTACTCTATGTGCCATCGGTTTTTAAAGCGTAGATAATAACTTTTAATAATACATTTTTGTAAAGCCGCTATCAGATTCACCGACTTTTCGAGCAACCAACTTTACAGCCGATTTTAACCCCAACTTTTTCCAGTTGAAAGGGAGAAAAAGGTTACAATTGTCTTTGCTGAAGTTGGAGGAAAACCCGGGAAAACCAGTACTACTAGTACCAGCCGTCAATATTTATGGCATTTTCGTATCAATCGCTTATCTCTGATTCGCTGAAATATTGAAAGGTGGGAGGAAAAGTTGCGACTAGGACAGACTTTTTTGAGATGCGGATAAAAAGTTGGAGATATTGCTGTTTGCTATGACACTGGGTGTCGCGACAACATTTCGCGAAAAGTTGGAGGAAATCAAGAGTTGGCTCAAAAATTGCTCGAAAAGTTGGTGAATCTGATAGCGGCTTTATACAACACTCAGTAGTAGTATAAAAGCAATAAACGTCACATTGTTAAAAACAAACTAATTGAATTAGAATTAATCGCATAAATACTATCGGATTCACGACTAGTTTGCATTGAGTGGATATCTCTATATGCCTCCCGCGTCTTTAAAAGTTCATTAAAAACCTATCTGAAAAAACGCAGCACGGACTAAGGCGGCGTTGCAACTTTGCGACCTCCTTTCGAAGCGCTATTAGCACAAAGCCAAGTTTAAACTTTGAACAAGTGATTTTTTTTTAGATACACTATAAAAAGAAAAGATTATTACTACGCTGAATTTAGTTTTATGAAATGCCAAATGAAGTTCAATTATGCATTACTTTTATTGTCAGTATCGAATTCAGTTAATTATAAACAGATTAGGATAAGATAAAAAAAAAAAAGAGCTATCCACAATAGCAAGCAATATTTGCTATTCTTTAGGCTTCATATCTCTTTGAACTTTTTTGGTATACCCATTCACACTTTTTTAGTATATACAGCTATACCCAACCCTACGTTGTATAGTTTTTTACAAATTCTTATTATTCTTTTAGCAACGATATTGTTTTAATAATACAGTTAATTACAGTTAATACAGTTATTACAGTTAATACAGTTAATAATTCACATATTTATTGTACGGAACCCTCTGAGCGCGAGTAATACTCGCACTTGACAGTTTATTTTTTATTTCATATCGATTTTCAATCACCCATTTCAAATGTAAATCTATGATATGAATGAGTTAGGATGTAAGTGTTTTTTTTTTTAACTTACATGTCATTGAGTCAGGTCTCGAAAATTTATTCCAGGAAACGAATTCAAATTAAAGTTCAGAATTTTCTTTCATTTTTCGATTAATTTTCTATATACATAAAAAAAAACCTAAGCTCTATTAAAATAAAACAATTCAAATATGTTTCTTTCTTTGCTAAAAATACATAATTTGAAGTTAAATTGTTACTCATTATTTTAAAATCAGTCTAAACTTGTTTATTATTGCATTCTCATTTATATATTTCATTACATTATTAAATATCTGAAGCAACTCTCCACTTTCTATATACATTATATTTCCGAACTAAGCTGAAGTACTAAAAATGATACTTTTTAAAACAATGTACATTACACTGTTAAAAATTTACAACAGACACCCAATCATTTAACCGCTTTTATAGATAATGGTTACTTGTCCATAATTTATCTTTATTCTGGCCAACGAGAATGCTTCAAATTATGGTCAAGTAACCGTTATCTATAAAAGTAGTTGAATAACTGGACGTTTGTCGCAGATTTTTAACAGTGTAGTGTACATTGTCTTAAAAAGTATCATTTTTAATAGATCAGCTTATGTCGGAAACATATTGTATATAGAAAGTGACCCTTTGTGAAAACCCTTGGGAAAAACGCAAAAGAATGGATATTGTTTTATTACTTCACTGTGAGTGCTTTTTAGAAACTGGATCCTAAAGCACGTCAAATATAATTTCAGGCGACGAAATGAGTTCAATACATTAACAATGTAAATGGGATAAGATTTTCTATCCCCTTATCATCAAAGTAGCCGTTAAAGAAAGAATGAAAGCAGAAGATGAAAGATAAATAAAATCAGAACTTATTTTCACAATACCATTTAATTATTTTTCTTTTAATGGGGATAAAGAAAATAAAAATTCTATTTATTATTAAAACACAGCCTTTTTTACTCATTTAAAAAAAGGTTGTTGAAATAATCTATAAGAAATACTTTATTTTTAAGCTAGAATACATGGGTGATTATAATAAAACATGACACTTTCAAAGGAAGAGACTTTTTAAACTTAATGGTTTAAAAGTTTTACGTTACACTTTTAAATTTGATTCCGTTTACTGTTTACTGTTAGATGACTATTTAATATTAGAATAAAAATTGGCCATATGAATTACTATTACTCTCCCATTATTATGCATAATCAAGAATAATGACTGAATGAACAAGTCGGAAATTATACGTCAAACGTGGAAAATGAGGTGCGTTCGTACTATAGATAGTTTTATAAACATTCAGATCTTGGTGCAATAGCTGTTGCACTCTTATGCAAAAATACATGCATACAACATTTATTACGATTATATATATTAAATTCAGTAATACGGAAATAATATGGCTCCATCTTAAATAGGACGTAATCACCATGGCAACCTAGAATCATTACTTATCATGGGATATCATTGAATTAATTACGTATGATAGAATTTAATAGAATAAAGAAAACTTTTATTAATATCCTTTTAAGTTTTGATTCGATTTTCATAAAATTTGAAATGATTCTACAAAATTCTGCAACGATTATATGTATATAAAATTCAGTAATACGGAAATAATATGATTCCATCTTAAATAGGACGTAATCACCATGGCAACCTAGAATCATTACCTATCATGGGATATTATTGAATTAATTACGTATGATATAATTTAATATAATAAAGAATACTTTTATTAATATCTTTTTAAGTTTTGATTCGATTTTCATAAATTTTGAAATGAGTTGACAAAATTCTGCAACGATTCTAATATTAAATTTCATGCTGTTATATGAGGACAGACGGACGGACTAGTAGACGACTATTGGTGCTACGTATTTATATAATTACGAGCGCACCTAAAAAGGACATTTAATTTTTTTAATATAAATTTTCATGCTTTCTTCCTTTTTAGATTTAGCATGTTGACACTGTATAAAAGAATAGTTTTCCTGTGTGTTACATTATATAGTTTCATTAAAATTTATGTGGTAGATAGTACAATAAAACCAGGAAAATCACATCATAAAAGTCTGAAAAGTTTTAAGTTTCAATGGAAATGCGTAATTAGCAATCCAAATAATTCCTAAATGCTACTTCCTGAAATCGTGCTTTCTATGATTCTATTTTAAATTATTCTTCTGGGAGTCTTTGTTATCAATTACGTCCTGTTGTTGCCAAAATAGAAAATTAAACTCTCCGGGATAGGAAAATAAAATAGATGCCTCGCAACAAACGTTTTATTTGTAAAAATATAGACACAAATGTACCATTTTCGTTTAGAAAGCATACATATGTAGTATAAAACACTTAATTTTGAAAGATATATATTGAAAGGGCAATAAAAATTATTTATGTGGGCATTTAAAAATTTATTAAATGTTAAAGCTTTCACATTTCAGAAAAAATATTTTTTTTCCTTTTATAAATAATAATTTCATATTGTTGGTTTATATAAATATAGCATTGCACGTATCGATATGTTTCCCCTCATATAGATATATTTATGCATGAAACATTTTTCATAAGTGTTATCAAATAACGGAAAAATGAAGACTGTAATTGTCATGTTTCATAAGAATATGCCGAATCTGTCCATAATATTTTTAATAATTTAATTTGTAATTATAGAATAGTTTATTTCTTAATAATACTTTATTTCCTAAATGAAAAAAATAGTCCTGAACATCTAAGTTTTGAGAAGAAAAACGTATATTACTTAAACCTTGGTACCCCTACGCCTGCTCTCAAAAGCTTATCATGAACTAGAATTTAGAAAGCAAAACTTTGCAAAATCTTAAGTCGCGTGAACATACTCGCAAGCTAATGTTAATCTGCTGGCAGCGTTATTTTAAAATTTACCGTCTGCATTTCAATATTTTTAAACCATTTTTTTTTGTCGATGTTTAACCGGATACTTTCGTACGTTTTCGATTTTGGTGGCAGTTTTTTTTTATGTTTTTAAAAAAGTAAAGGGATTTTTCATTTTTATAAGGAAATTTTATGAAAATCCATTTACACTAAATTTTTATACATACATAAACTAGAAAAGTGTATTCTTTTGGTTGATATATTTAATTATGCTACTTGACAGGCGATTATTGGAAGATCTTAGAAAAAAGTGGGTCAACAGTTGGATACGAAAACTCATCGTAGACTTGACCTAGAACGACGAAAGAAAAATTTAGTTTTTTTAATCCAAAACGTTTTCGTTTTAAGAAACATTCATTTTTAGTGAAATGATATCAATTCAAACTGATATGTTACTTTTCCATCAAATATTTTGCTATTTAAAGTTACACAGAAAAACAGGATCTGAATATTTAACACCAAATATACCAACAACAGCTTATTTGACCTGTACCAAGAGAAAAGATATCGATTCGAACCAGCAATCTTAGAGATTATTTGCTGATAACTTTTTTCATTAATTTTTGATGAACTGCAATTCTTTTTACAAAACAACGTGTTTTCAGGATATACACGTATAAATGACAAAAGCCGCGTTGCAGAACCTTTCGGAAAATACCTCATTCATCGCTGTGCCTTTAGTATGTGAAGAGAAAAAAAACATCGTAGCATGCAATGGCTTTCATCTATATTCTATAACCCGGGAAGCCCGGGTTTATTCCCATGTATTTCTAGAGCTCCAAACAATTCATTTTCAATGTCGATTTCCAACTAATAAAATAGGATTTTCGTATGCACTTTTAGCGGAAAAAAATCTATATTTTGAATCGATCAAAGGGGTGTTATTCCTTAATAAAAGTAATGAATATTGCAGAGGCTGAAAATAACATTGGTGAAAATGCAGAGTTAGTTATAAAAGACAGGAAGAGCTTAAAGGATTAGTATAATCGCAATTTTGTTTATACTACACTGTTAAAAATTTCGTGGTAGATTGAAACAAACTTTGGTGTAGCTTTAACCATAACATGGTGAAATATTTATTACCATAATTTGGTACTTTACATAAATTATGAAATGGTACAGTACTGAAACATAATTTTGTTTCAGGTTGAAAGATAAACTTTGTAATATACGGAATTGTCGGTAAATTGTTGAAACATGAACTGGTCAAATTGTTAAAACCATGAACTGTTAAATTGTTGAACCATGAATTGGTGAACTGTTGAAATAAGAAGTTGTAAAATGTTGAGGTCTAAACTGGTAAAATATTGAACCATAAAATTCCTATTCTTTATCGAGAAAAACAAGAGCTAATCGGATTAAGAACTCTTGAGACCGAAACCTGAACCGAGATTAGAACATGACAGGTATTGATTTGCAACCAGGTTTCTAGCGATTAAAAAAGCAGGTGGATTTCCCCCTGCTCTAACGCAGCATATTGAGACTGTATATAACTGTATGTTCTCATTTGCTGTGAATAGCCTCATTTTTTAGAAAAGTTATTGTTATTTGTCGTGTCACGGACAATCTTATTGTTATGTAATTCAGTGAAAAACTTTAACATATCACCCGAAAAATTCTTATATCACACAACTTATAGAAGATGTTTAATCGGACATTTCTTCAGTTATGAAACTCAAGTTAAAGAAGACTGACATTGTAAAGGGTAAAACATTGTGTATCACAATTCTTGTTGAAGATGTTCGATAAATTTATTTTCCATACATATAAAGTGTAACTCATGCAGTGCTATATACTGATAGGACATTACTGCAACCAAGCTTATGCTTTGTACCATGGCTTGGGCGTATTGTATTGTATTGTAAAGTATTGTATTGTATTGTAAAGTATTGTATTGAATGTTGAAATCTTTTTTCGAAGTTGAACCATGAAGATTTTTTTAAAGTTAAAAGAACAATTTTGTAATTCACTTAAATATTTTAGATTATTGTGTAGTTCAACTTTGAATTACAATTTAAAAGTGTAACATTATCTTTAAATCTGCTTTAAAACATGTGTTAGTGCATACGGATTCCCAGCTAATAATAATAATAATAATAATAATAATAACAGCTGCTCTAGCCATGTGCTCTAGTGCAGCATATTGAGAGTGTATATAACTATATCTTCTCAATAGCTGTGAATAGCCCCATTTTTTAGAAAAATTATTGTTATTTGCTGTGTCAAGGACAATTTTTCCATTATGTAATTCAATGTAAAACATTATAATATCAATCGAAAAATTCTTATATATTACCCACATATAAATGATGTTTGACCGGACATTCCTTCAGTTATGAAACTCAAGTAAAAGAAGACCAAAAAAGATAATGTTACACTTTTAAATAATAATAAGGCAGATTTCAAGATAATGTTACACTTTTAAATTTTAGTTCAAACTTGAACTATACAGTAATCTAAAGTATTTAGTTGAATCATAACATCTTTCTTCTTAACTTTCAAAAAAACCTTCTTCATGGTTTAAGTTTGAAAAATAGAAAATGTTCGTGTATCACAATTCTTATTGAGGATGTTTCATTAATAATTTATTCTATTTTCATACATATTAATTTTAGCTCATACAATGCTATATACTGGTAGACCTTGGTTTAACCATAAGGCTTATGCTTTGCACCATGGCTTGGAAGTATTGTATCGCATTGCATTGAACGTTGAAATGATTTTTCGAAATTGAACCATGGAGAATATTTTTTGACAGTTAAGAGATTGATATTGTGATTGATCTAAATACTTTAGATTTTTATATTTTAACTTTGAACTAAAATTTAAAAGTGTAAAATTATTTTTGAATCTGCCTTAAACTTTGTGTTAGTTATTATTATTATTATTATTTAAGAAGACAAAAACTTAAAATATAGCACAAGAAATTCACCAATCTTCTTTTCTCCATTTTAAGATGTTTCTCTGTGTTTGTTAACATTTGAACGCTTGATACACGTATTTCTATATTTATTTATATATCATGTATTCGTGTAGTGTTTTTAAAAGCATTCTTTTATGTACTTTTACATGCGAAGAAAATACGGGGAATAAAGAAAGTGGAGAAAGAAAGAATTTCAAAAAACCCTTGGGAAACCGTATAAAAGAGAGATTGTTCATTCAATGCAGTGTGAGAGTTGGATACGATGTATAAAATCACAAAGAGCATCGACTTCAACTTTAAGCAAAATTATGAATATGCGAATAAATAATGCAAATGACAGTAACATTCTCTATTTTTACATTCTCAGTAAAAATTGAAGCAGACTGCTAGTAGAAAATATGCCATAAATAAAATCAGAAGTTAGTTGCATAATGCATTTTAAATCCGTTTCCATCTATCTTTTTTTTTTTTAAGTGAACACCTTATTCATTATTAAAACGCAATATTATTTATTTATTCTACTTGGAAAATGTTCTAGAACAAATGTTGGGCGTTTATATCTAAAGAAATTTGCATAATATAAGCAGGTATTTTTCAAAATATTTATTGTATTTATACATATTATGAATATTTTTAAGTTAAACTTCAAGAAATTTTTTAAAAATGTATTATATATTTTTAAAAAAACTTTAAAAATTTCTTAAATGAGTGGTTTAATCAGTTTTCTATATTAAAATGTATTCCCAAAATATTTTATTATTATTGCTGGAAGTGTTATCATATAACTGATATAAACACCCTTGATACCACTTCAGCAGTTTGTTATTTTTTTTTAATGCCATAAAAAGAATACTATTATTTATATATTTTGATTATTATTATTATTTTATAAAGTGTGTATGTGTATATAGAGTGTGTTCTTACATGTATTTATTTTGATTATTATTATTGGTATTTGATATAAATATGCTCATATATGTATCTACGCTATAAAGCCTTAATAAGAGAACGACGACACAGTTGGATCTTATCTTTAAAGGGGATCTTTTTAGATAGACACGAAGTCTCCAAGTTAAACAAAAGGTTGACATAAAATGCCAAACTGTATTTACGACTGGATGTAAGATTATTTATTGGTCCTAATAAAGAAGTCGTAAAAGATGGACCACACGGGCGATAGAAGAAAGCCCGGGGTTTCCACATCTCACGATCGCTGACGCTCAGGGGGCGGAGTACTGTATACCCCGAAAAAGTGTAATACCAAATCAGAAGTTTACGAGAAGACGGAGGAAGTGGGGGTCGCCAAGACTGACCGACCATTTGACGAAGGGGGCAAAGGACCATCCTCCACATTGTTATTACGAGGTGATGTCGTAAGCGAAGAATGAAGTTACAGTTAGATCAGTCCGAGTTCTCAACTATGAGGGTTTAATAAAGAGATCAGTTCGAGTTCTCAACTATGAGGGTTTAATAATGAGATTAGTTCTATTTCTCAACTATGAAGGATGTTTTAAAAGACTTGTGCTGTTTCTCAACAAAGTTGTTCCAATTCTCAACTATGATAGTTTAATAACGATGAGTTCTATTCCGCAACATTGATAGTTAAATCCAGATGTCCTAAGGGTTTCAACGATGCTTCTAACAATGATTACGGGTTATTCGGGTCGTGTTTTCCCGCTAAGGGACGGCCCTAAGAACGGCAGTTCGTGGACTTTGATACATCACCTGTTTTAAATAAATTTGTGAACTTTTCCTAGAGTGTGAAAAAACATTCAAGGAGCCACGGATATAAGTGTGATTTAAAACTACGAGTAAGCCTCTACTACAGAAGGTGTGTGTTATTCAATATTTTTGTATTCCCATTGTTTTAATAATCTATATTGTGCTAAGGATGTACAATTTATGGTATCCAAGCAATTAACTAATATTTGTAATGATAAATTAAAAGGTAAACTTAATGCAAATACTAATTCAATTTCGTTCTTTGGAACGCTGGTGTCTTGTGACACATTTCTATTTTATTTTTGTAAATATATAAATTAACTGTAAATAAACTTTTGTTTATTGTTAAATTTTGGCTATGTTTTTAATACAACACGAGTCCATTGTTTTAATTTAATGTAAGTTTTATTTCAGATTATGAACTTCTTTAGTATGTTATTTATGCGTAGTTTCGATAGGTTTTATTTAGATATAACTGCGCGGTCTATACGCTATTTCTTCACTAAAATTACACAACGCAGTTTGGGGCAGTTTTGGAGATGTGTTTCCTCCCGCCTCAATTTAAGATAATTATGGTTAATCTAATTATCAGGAATAGCCAGGACCATTATTCAATTATTACGATCACAAAAGTTTGTTTATTAAATTATAATGTTTTTAAATACCCACTATAATAATTCAGGTACAGTAATTGAGGAGTAGTTGACCTGCAATTAGTAAGGTAATTACTTTTATTACCAATTATTTTTCCCCCACCTTCAAGATTGGGGTTTACCCTGTCCCCAATCCCATGTATGTTTGGGTAGTTAAGTTGGTGCTGACATATGGACCTGGATCTGCCCAACAATTATACATGTCAAAATTCATAAATGTCGTCACATTTAACTTTTTCTTATACATCTGTTTGTTCCTCAGTTATTTTCTTCTTATATTATGCATATTACTTGGTTAATAACAATAAATTATTTTTTCAACTTTCCAGCATTAAAATTAATTTTAACATATTTGTTTGACAAACAAATTAAAAAATCGCAAAAATACATTGCAAAATTTATGAAAGCCATTTTGTAAACATCTCATGACACACGACTTTGTTGAAATATAATATATTTGTCTTCATTTTTTTATATTTTTTCTTTCTTAAACTTATTAATGTATGCTAAAATAAAATCTCATGAAAAGCTGAAAAGCATACCTTTACAAAATTCACATATTTGAAGTAAAAAGAAATATTTATTTTTTTACTCCGGATTTTAGTTACAACGTAAATAAGTGATTCATCTCAAGAGGTAAAAGATCGAGTGGTTTTAATTGAATATTTTAGAGACACTTAAATCTATTTAGATCTTTTACAAAATTTCTTTGCATTCATAGCAAAAATGATAAGGTCTCTTTTTCATATTTTTAGATTTTTTTTTTTTTTTTTTTTTTTTTTTTTTTTTTTTTTAACATTGCATGTGTTTTGAACGAAAATATATATGACTATTTTCTCTTTTAAAATTAATTAATGAATTAAATATTTTTGAATTAAAGATTTTTGTTTCTAACCGTGTTAACTTCTGGCAGCTTCTAGTAGAATAGTGGAGTGCACTGAAAGTGTACGAACAGCTACCACTAAATTTACGGAACAGTTTACTTAAATGTAGTAAGACCCAGTATGCCAGTCCCGACACATGCTTGGACTCCATTTTTACGCCGTTCTTCGGATTCATGAGGGGGACGGAGTGAAGGGGGGGGGGGGGGTCAGGCTAATTCTTTCTGAAACTGAAAATTTTAATTATTCAAGTACAGAAAAAAATAAAAAGAACTTTTATCCCTCGTAAATTACTTATTCACTTTCAAGTCATTTCAATGCTATTTTGATCAGAATGAAGGGGCAAAAGAAAACATGTTTTTCTATTGTAGCATTAGAATACTATTTATGATGTAGAATCATATATTGATGATAATATACTTAAAATCAAGCTTTTCCTAAATTACATTCCGTCAATTTATAAATCTCATAAATCTCTCATAAATCTTAAAAAATCTATTCATAACTATAATATAACTTGATTTCTTATGTCATCTAAAAAGCTCTCTTTTTAAATAAAAGTAAATTTATCTTGCTACAATTGGCGGTTATTAATAATCTAGATGTAATCATAATATTATTTATTTCCTGTCTAAAATAAATCTTTATGTTAGATATAGTACTTTACTTCGTAAGTTATATGTGCCTTGCTTTTCCCTAACCTTTATATAAATTTTATGACAGAAATAAACATCTGTCATTAATAAAAAAAATAATTATATGTTGACGGATGACAGATAAAATTGTAATTTGGCGCAGGTTTAAATAAATAACTTAAAAAGGTTTAATGCTCATTTTCTTTAATCAGTATAAAAACATTTTTCATCCGTGACTTATCGCCAGAGTGACTTCGTTAGATTTTGAATTTTTATGTGTAGCAAGGCTAACGGATTTTTGATAACGTATTTTCGTGATTCGACAGAATATTTTCTCGGGGACTTGGCAACGGGTTCTTGTAAGCAAAATACGTAAAATTTTGTGCTGTTGTTAGGGGATCACCTCACCACATCTTGGTGGATTCAAATAAAATAACTTCCATGGATTTTTTTAAGTGTGTTCAATCTGTATTTATCATCGGTATTTTATTTTGGGAAACGAACCGAAGTTATGTGCATCAAACGCAATCTACTCACTATTTCCTCCTTACAGATCAACGGCCCTAACTTAATATAAACTAAACGACAGTGGTGTAGTCGTAAAAAAAAACAGAGGGTATACGTTCTAAGCAGAGGGTATACGCTCAAGGCAGAGGGTATACCCTAGTGTATATATATACTATAGCTTTCTTGAGAAACAGAGGGTATACGGTGTTACTTTAAAAAATCCAGAGGGTATACGGCGTATACCTCCGTATACCCTCCACTACATCCCTGCTAAACGACATATAACTTTATAATATATAATTAAATTAATGAGATCACTCTATTTTAAAAGAAAATTTGTCGTATTTTAAAAGTAATTTGTGGAAATAATCTACTCACTATTTCCTCATTACAGATCAACGGCCCTAACTTAATATAAACTAAACGACATATAACTTTATAATATATAATTAAATTAATGAGACCACTCTATTTTAAAAGAAAATTTGTGATATTTACAGATTTATGTCTGTCAGGCAACGACCTGTTGATCGGAAAAGGCGCGAAAAATGAATTTACTTTTAGTTCGATTTTTGTTGGTGACAATAGAAGATTTTTCAATTGGATCGTTTATTTTATTATTTTTTTACAGATCTAACGGGAAGAGAATATTATCTCCAATTTTTTCAACGTGCATTAGCTTGAGGTTTGAGAATTTTTTAGTCTTCTATTTTTAAACGAATCATAATCACTCTTCATGTGAAAATAACTTCTTATATCGATTTTTCATCGTTAACTCTGATCGTGCTGAGGCTCTGTTCTGCACATTTACGAAATCACTTTCATTCGTAAGTAGATATAATTTCCATGTATTATTATTGCGATTGAAAGCAATCCAGCAGTATTTCCTCTTTTCCATTAAAAACATTGGATATTTCAGATAACAGTGTGCAAATTTTAATTTAAACCGGTTGTCAGGTACAAGACAATCGCGAAAGATTGTTATAAGGAAGGAATCAAGCATAGTTTAAGGTGTTCACGCTTTTTATAGAAAACTGAAAAACGTTGCTCTATTCTTCGGGATATAAATAGTAATTTCCCTAAATTTCATGCATTTATTCATAAATCGTACTTCGTTAATGTATCCGTCAGATTTGCTTGTTGAGAGAGAAACAATATGAGATCATTTTAAGTATGAGGTATATTTTATTTGATACCAAATGTCTATTTTGATAAGAATTAATGTAATGTTTTAGAAAATTTATTGTGTGCTAGAGAATAAGTCATTTCCATGTACCAAGTTGTATAAAAATGCGATATTACATTTGAAACGATTTTTGATTGTGCATTTTTTTTCTGTTGCATACTTTCAATATCGGGCATGGGCTCTGATGACACAAATGTTTATTGGATCGTTCTGGGATCGGATTTTTGCCGATTTCTCCGAAGCTAGCATAGGGAAGAAAATAGGGGCTTTTGATTGGTTGAATAATTTAAATAGCAATTGTTGTTCGTAAATAAATCTTTCTAAATGACGATGTACGTATTAGGGGCATGGAGGAAAGAGATAAATAGAGATGCAGTATGCCGTAAAAAAGGTTTGCAATATGAAACCATTTATCGCTCAAATTTAAACGCCCATAGTAGGCCCAAACAAAACAAGCATCTGGAACAGTGACCGAATTCTTTGACATCACCCGTGGATTTTTTCCTCTAAATGAAAGTGATCTGCTTATTTTAAAGCATTCTAAAGCAGAATTCCATTGTATTATGAATTAAAAACTGTATTATTAAAACTTTTCCGTGAAAGAACGTGCTTGTGTTTGGGCCTACTGTAGCGGATTTGAGGGTTACTTTTTTGTGTCACCACCAGTCACTTTACTGCATCTCCATCTATATCTTTCCGCAATATATTAGGGGCGTATATGTGCATATCATGTTAAAATAATAAGAAGAAGAAGAAATGGCATTAAAAAAAAAAAGTAATATAGAACAACTGGATTTGTAAATATCGCGTAAGTGACGCCGTTAGAAGGAAATGTTGCTATTGTTTGTAAATAAATTGTTTTGAATGTGGATGTACGTATAAAGGGAATATATGTGCATATCATGTTAAAATAATAATACTAAAAAGCAATGACAATTTTCTTTTTATTATTACTTTTTAAAAATAATACAGAGCAATTGAGTTTATAAATATCGCGTAAGTGACGCCGTTAGAAGGAAATATGGTTATTGTTTGTAAATAAATTGTTTTGAATGTGGATGTACGTATAAAGGCATATATGTGCATATCATGTTAAAATAATAATACTAAGAAGAAATGCAATTTTATTTTTATTATTACTTTTTTAAAAATAATACAGAGCAATTGAGTTCATAAATATCCCGTAATGAAATTTTAATTATTAACAATTAAGTTATCATGTTAAAATTCAAAATTTTATTTAAATTAATTTTGAAAAGTAATATAATTACGTAGTACCATGGCAATCGATATACTTTAAATTTTAATTACATTTGATAAAAAAAATTATGTTACTTACAATACAAGTAAAATTTCAAATTTAAATTCAAAATTTTATCTGCATTGATATAATTACGTAGAACCATCGTAACATATTTTCTTTACATTTTAATTACATTTGATAAGAAATATTCGTGTTATTTGCAATGTAAATAAAATTTATAAAATGATTAAAAAACCACAATTTTATGAAAAAGGCTCCCCCCCCCCCCTCTCTAAACATGCCCACAGAAAACTGTAATAAATTTTGAACATTAGAAATTACCTTTTCTTTTATTCCTTTTTATTCCTATTTTCTTTTTATCTATTAATAAATATGTAAAATCAGAGGGAACTTTATCAAAATCTATCTTCCAAAATGTTTTCAAACAGAAACAGGTTATTAAATAAACGTAAACTCAAAAATGAACCAAAACAAAATGTTCCTAAAATTATTCAACCAATCAGAAGCCCGTATTTTCTTCTCTATGCTAACTTTGGCGGGATCGGCAAAAATGCGGCAGAGATTGCATTTCAAATCGTCGGGTTCGGGCAGGCATCGTCTCCGAAAAACGAGCCCGAACTCATCTCTGCTGGGAAACTCCGTATTTTTGACCAAATAAATACTTTGCGACTCGGATTTCTCAAACAAAATTTATTCATCTTGATGAGTACCACTATCTCTCACATTTTATAAACACAGTTTACAAACACTCTGTATATGTATTCAGGGAATGAGGGTGTCGCTTCATAATTATGTATACTTAAGTAATTCAAGCTGTAAGTTATTCAATATTAAAATATTCGATATATTTTTTTAAGGATTAAAACTATTAACTGCATTTCTTATATTATACACAATGATTTAAAAAGATTGGACAAACTTTAAGAAGTGGCAGAGCAGACTACAAAAAGTAGTTTTTGAAGAGCAGAATCCATTTGTTCTGTCAAAATACAGGTTGTTTTAATCCAACTCGTATTTTTGTAAATTCTTGATGTATAATGAAGATTTTTTTAAACTCATTTTTACCGATTTACATTGGCTATGTTTTTAATACAACATGAGTCCATTGTTTTAATTTAATGTAAGTTTTATTTCAGATTATGAACTTCTTTAGTATGTTATTTATGCGTAGTTTCGATAGGTTTTATTTAGATATAACTGCGCGGTCTATACGCTATTTCTTCACTAAAATTACACAACGCAGTTTGGGGCAGTTTTGGAGATGTGTTTCCTCCCGCCTCAATTTAAGATAATTATGGTTAATTTAATTATCAGGAATAGCCAGGACCATTATTCAATTATTACGATCACAAATGTTTGTTTATAAATTATAATGTTTTTAAATACCCACTATAATAATTCAGGTACAGTAATTGAGGAGTAGTTAACCTGCAATTACTAAGGTAATTACTTTTATTACCAATTATTTTTCCCCCACCTTCAAGATTGGGGTTTACCCTGTCCCCAATCCCATGTATGCTTGGGTAGTTAAGTTGGTGCTGGTATATGGACCTGGATCTGTACAACAATTATACATGTCAAAATTCATAAATGTCATCACATTTAACTTTTTGTTATGCATCTGTTTGTTCCTTAGTTATTTTCTTCTTATATTATGCAGATTACTTGGTTAATAACAATAAATTATTTTTTCAACTTTCCAGCATTAAAATTAATTTTAACATATTTGTTTGACAAACAAATTAAAAAATCACAAAAATACATTGCAAAATTTATGAAAGCCATTTTGTAAACATCTCATGACACACGACTTTGTTGAAATATAATATATTTGTCTTCATTTTTTTTATATTTTTTCTTTCTTAAACTTATTACTATATCTAAAATAAAATCTCATGAAAAGCTGAAAAGCATACCTTTACAAAATTCAGATATTTGAAGTAAAAAGAAATATTTATTTTTTTACTCCGGATTTTAGTTACAACGTAAATAAGTGATTCATCTCAAGAGGTAAAAGATCGAGTGGTTTTAATTGAATATTTTAGAGACACTTAAATCTATTTAGATCTTTTACAAAATTTCTTTGCATTCATAGCAAAAATGATAAGGTCTCTTTTTCATATTTTTAGATTTTTTTTTTTTTTTTTTTTTTTTTTTTTTTAAACATTGCATGTGTTTTGAATGAAAATATATATGACTATTTTCTCTTTTAAAATTAATTAATGAATTAAATATTTTTGAATTAAAGATTTTTGTTTCTAACCGTGTTAACTTCTGTCAGCTTCTAGTAGAATAGTGGAGTGCACTGAAAGTGTACGAACAGCTACCACTAAATTTACGGAACAGTTTACTTAAATGTAGTAAGACCCAGTATGCCAGTCCCGACACATGCTTGGACTCCATTTTTACGCCGTTCTTCGGATTCATGTCGAGTGAAGGGGGGGGGGGGGGGGGTCAGGCTAATTCTTTCTGAAACTGAAAATTTTAATTATTCAAGTACAGAAAAAAATAAAAAGAACTTTTATCCCTCGTAAATTACTTATTCACTTTCAAGTCATTTCAATGCTATTTTGATCAGAATGAAGGGGCAAAAGAAAACATGTTTTTCTATTGTAGCATTAGAATACTATTTATGATGTAGAATCATATATTGATGATAATATACTTAAAATC
Source organism: Maratus speciosus (assembly GCA_963932465.1). Classification (NCBI taxonomy): domain Eukaryota; kingdom Metazoa; phylum Arthropoda; class Arachnida; order Araneae; family Salticidae; genus Maratus; species Maratus speciosus. Next base: position 439,317,570 of record OZ010788.1, read on the forward strand.
AAGCTTTTCCTAAATTACATTCCGTTAATTTATAAATCTCATAAATCTCTCATAAATCTTAAAAAATCTATTCATAACTATAATATAACTTGATTTCTTATGTCATCTAAAAAGCTCTCTTTTTAAATAAAAGTAAATTTATCTTGCTACAATTGGCGGTTATTAATAATCTAGATGTAATCATAATATTATTTATTTCCTGTCTAAAATAAATCTTTATGTTAGATATAGTACTTTACTTCGTAAGTTATATGTGCCTTGCTTTTCCCTAACCTTTATATAAATTTTATGACAGAAATAAACATCTGTCATTAATAAAAAAAATAATTATATGTTGACGGATGACAGATAAAATTGTAATTTGGCGCAGGTTTAAATAAATAACTTAAAAAGGTTTAATGCTCATTTTCTTTAATCAGTATAAAAACATTTTTCATCCGTGACTTATCGCCAGAGTGACTTCGTTAGATTTTGAATTTTTATGTGTAGCAAGGCTAACGGATTTTTGATAACGTATTTTCGTGATTCGACAGAATATTTTCTCGGGGACTTGGCAACGGGTTCTTGTAAGCAAAATACGTAAAATTTTGTGCTGTTGTTAGGGGATCACCTCACCACATCTTGGTGGATTCAAATAAAATAACTTCCATGGATTTTTTTAAGTGTGTTCAATCTGTATTTATCATCGGTATTTTATTTTGGGAAACGAACCGAAGTTATGTGCATCAAACGCAATCTACTCACTATTTCCTCCTTACAGATCAACGGCCCTAACTTAATATAAACTAAACGACAGTGGTGTAGTCGTAAAAAAAAACAGAGGGTATACGTTCTAAGCAGAGGGTATACGCTCAAGGCAGAGGGTATACCCTAGTGTATATATATACTATAGCTTTCTTGAGAAACAGAGGGTATACGGTGTTACTTTAAAAAATCCAGAGGGTATACGGCGTATACCTCCGTATACCCTCCACTACATCCCTGCTAAACGACATATAACTTTATAATATATAATTAAATTAATGAGATCACTCTATTTTAAAAGAAAATTTGTCGTATTTTAAAAGTAATTTGTGGAAATAATCTACTCACTATTTCCTCATTACAGATCAACGGCCCTAACTTAATATAAACTAAACGACATATAACTTTATAATATATAATTAAATTAATGAGACCACTCTATTTTAAAAGAAAATTTGTGATATTTACAGATTTATGTCTGTCAGGCAACGACCTGTTGATCGGAAAAGGCGCGAAAAATGAATTTACTTTTAGTTCGATTTTTGTTGGTGACAATAGAAGATTTTTCAATTGGATCGTTTATTTTATTATTTTTTTACAGATCTAACGGGAAGAGAATATTATCTCCAATTTTTTCAACGTGCATTAGCTTGAGGTTTGAGAATTTTTTAGTCTTCTATTTTTAAACGAATCATAATCACTCTTCATGTGAAAATAACTTCTTATATCGATTTTTCATCGTTAACTCTGATCGTGCTGAGGCTCTGTTCTGCACATTTACGAAATCACTTTCATTCGTAAGTAGATATAATTTCCATGTATTATTATTGCGATTGAAAGCAATCCAGCAGTATTTCCTCTTTTCCATTAAAAACATTGGATATTTCAGATAACAGTGTGCAAATTTTAATTTAAACCGGTTGTCAGGTACAAGACAATCGCGAAAGATTGTTATAAGGAAGGAATCAAGCATAGTTTAAGGTGTTCACGCTTTTTATAGAAAACTGAAAAACGTTGCTCTATTCTTCGGGATATAAATAGTAATTTCCCTAAATTTCATGCATTTATTCATAAATCGTACTTCGTTAATGTATCCGTCAGATTTGCTTGTTGAGAGAGAAACAATATGAGATCATTTTAAGTATGAGGTATATTTTATTTGATACCAAATGTCTATTTTGATAAGAATTAATGTAATGTTTTAGAAAATTTATTGTGTGCTAGAGAATAAGTCATTTCCATGTACCAAGTTGTATAAAAATGCGATATTACATTTGAAACGATTTTTGATTGTGCATTTTTTTTCTGTTGCATACTTTCAATATCGGGCATGGGCTCTGATGACACAAATGTTTATTGGATCGTTCTGGGATCGGATTTTTGCCGATTTCTCCGAAGCTAGCATAGGGAAGAAAATAGGGGCTTTTGATTGGTTGAATAATTTAAATAGCAATTGTTGTTCGTAAATAAATCTTTCTAAATGACGATGTACGTATTAGGGGCATGGAGGAAAGAGATAAATAGAGATGCAGTATGCCGTAAAAAAGGTTTGCAATATGAAACCATTTATCGCTCAAATTTAAACGCCCATAGTAGGCCCAAACAAAACAAGCATCTGGAACAGTGACCGAATTCTTTGACATCACCCGTGGATTTTTTCCTCTAAATGAAAGTGATCTGCTTATTTTAAAGCATTCTAAAGCAGAATTCCATTGTATTATGAATTAAAAACTGTATTATTAAAACTTTTCCGTGAAAGAACGTGCTTGTGTTTGGGCCTACTGTAGCGGATTTGAGGGTTACTTTTTTGTGTCACCACCAGTCACTTTACTGCATCTCCATCTATATCTTTCCGCAATATATTAGGGGCGTATATGTGCATATCATGTTAAAATAATAATAAGAAGAAGAAATGGCATTAAAAAAAAAAAGTAATATAGAACAACTGGATTTGTAAATATCGCGTAAGTGACGCCGTTAGAAGGAAATGTTGCTATTGTTTGTAAATAAATTGTTTTGAATGTGGATGTACGTATAAAGGGAATATATGTGCATATCATGTTAAAATAATAATACTAAAAAGCAATGACAATTTTCTTTTTATTATTACTTTTTAAAAATAATACAGAGCAATTGAGTTTATAAATATCGCGTAAGTGACGCCGTTAGAAGGAAATATGGTTATTGTTTGTAAATAAATTGTTTTGAATGTGGATGTACGTATAAAGGCATATATGTGCATATCATGTTAAAATAATAATACTAAGAAGAAATGCAATTTTAATTTATTATTACTTTTTTAAAAATAATACAGAGCAATTGAGTTCATAAATATCCCGTAATGAAATTTTAATTATTAACAATTAAGTTATCATGTTAAAATTCAAAATTTTATTTAAATTAATTTTGAAAAGTAATATAATTACGTAGTACCATGGCAATCGATATACTTTAAATTTTAATTACATTTGATAAAAAAAATTATGTTACTTACAATACAAGTAAAATTTCAAATTTAAATTCAAAATTTTATCTGCATTGATATAATTACGTAGAACCATCGTAACATATTTTCTTTACATTTTAATTACATTTGATAAGAAATATTCGTGTTATTTGCAATGTAAATAAAATTTATAAAATGATTAAAAAACCACAATTTTATGAAAAAGGCTCCCCCCCCCCCTCTCTAAACATGCCCACAGAAAACTGTAATAAATTTTGAACATTAGAAATTACCTTTTCTTTTATTCCTTTTTATTCCTATTTTCTTTTTATCTATTAATAAATATGTAAAATCAGAGGGAACTTTATCAAAATCTATCTTCCAAAATGTTTTCAAACAGAAACAGGTTATTAAATAAACGTAAACTCAAAAATGAACCAAAACAAAATGTTCCTAAAATTATTCAACCAATCAGAAGCCCGTATTTTCTTCTCTATGCTAACTTTGGCGGGATCGGCAAAAATGCGGCAGAGATTGCATTTCAAATCGTCGGGTTCGGGCAGGCATCGTCTCCGAAAAACGAGCCCGAACTCATCTCTGCTGGGAAACTCCGTATTTTTGACCAAATAAATACTTTGCGACTCGGATTTCTCAAACAAAATTTATTCATCTTGATGAGTACCACTATCTCTCACATTTTATAAACACAGTTTACAAACACTCTGTATATGTATTCAGGGAATGAGGGTGTCGCTTCATAATTATGTATACTTAAGTAATTCAAGCTGTAAGTTATTCAATATTAAAATATTCGATATATTTTTTTAAGGATTAAAACTATTAACTGCATTTCTTATATTATACACAATGATTTAAAAAGATTGGACAAACTTTAAGAAGTGGCAGAGCAGACTACAAAAAGTAGTTTTTGAAGAGCAGAATCCATTTGTTCTGTCAAAATACAGGTTGTTTTAATCCAACTCGTATTTTTGTAAATTCTTGATGTATAATGAAGATTTTTTTAAACTCATTTTTACCGATTTACATTGGCTATGTTTTTAATACAACATGAGTCCATTGTTTTAATTTAATGTAAGTTTTATTTCAGATTATGAACTTCTTTAGTATGTTATTTATGCGTAGTTTCGATAGGTTTTATTTAGATATAACTGCGCGGTCTATACGCTATTTCTTCACTAAAATTACACAACGCAGTTTGGGGCAGTTTTGGAGATGTGTTTCCTCCCGCCTCAATTTAAGATAATTATGGTTAATTTAATTATCAGGAATAGCCAGGACCATTATTCAATTATTACGATCACAAATGTTTGTTTATAAATTATAATGTTTTTAAATACCCACTATAATAATTCAGGTACAGTAATTGAGGAGTAGTTAACCTGCAATTACTAAGGTAATTACTTTTATTACCAATTATTTTTCCCCCACCTTCAAGATTGGGGTTTACCCTGTCCCCAATCCCATGTATGCTTGGGTAGTTAAGTTGGTGCTGGTATATGGACCTGGATCTGCACAACAATTATACATGTCAAAATTCATAAATGTCATCACATTTAACTTTTTGTTATGCATCTGTTTGTTCCTTAGTTATTTTCTTCTTATATTATGCAGATTACTTGGTTAATAACAATAAATTATTTTTTCAACTTTCCAGCATTAAAATTAATTTTAACATATTTGTTTGACAAACAAATTAAAAAATCACAAAAATACATTGCAAAATTTATGAAAGCCATTTTGTAAACATCTCATGACACACGACTTTGTTGAAATATAATATATTTGTCTTCATTTTTTTTATATTTTTTCTTTCTTAAACTTATTACTATATCTAAAATAAAATCTCATGAAAAGCTGAAAAGCATACCTTTACAAAATTCAGATATTTGAAGTAAAAAGAAATATTTATTTTTTTACTCCGGATTTTAGTTACAACGTAAATAAGTGATTCATCTCAAGAGGTAAAAGATCGAGTGGTTTTAATTGAATATTTTAGAGACACTTAAATCTATTTAGATCTTTTACAAAATTTCTTTGCATTCATAGCAAAAATGATAAGGTCTCTTTTTCATATTTTTAGATTTTTTTTTTTTTTTTTTTTTTTTTTTTTTTTAAACATTGCATGTGTTTTGAATGAAAATATATATGACTATTTTCTCTTTTAAAATTAATTAATGAATTAAATATTTTTGAATTAAAGATTTTTGTTTCTAACCGTGTTAACTTCTGTCAGCTTCTAGTAGAATAGTGGAGTGCACTGAAAGTGTACGAACAGCTACCACTAAATTTACGGAACAGTTTACTTAAATGTAGTAAGACCCAGTATGCCAGTCCCGACACATGCTTGGACTCCATTTTTACGCCGTTCTTCGGATTCATGTCGAGTGAAGGGGGGGGGGGGGGGGGGCAGGCTAATTCTTTCTGAAACTGAAAATTTTAATTATTCAAGTACAGAAAAAAATAAAAAGAACTTTTATCCCTCGTAAATTACTTATTCACTTTCAAGTCATTTCAATGCTATTTTGATCAGAATGAAGGGGCAAAAGAAAACATGTTTTTCTATTGTAGCATTAGAATACTATTTATGATGTAGAATCATATATTGATGATAATATACTTAAAATCAAGCTTTTCCTAAATTACATTCCGTTAATTTATAAATCTCATAAATCTCTCATAAATCTTAAAAAATCTATTCATAACTATAATATAACTTGATTTCTTATGTCATCTAAAAAGCTCTCTTTTTAAATAAAAGTAAATTTATCTTGCTACAATTGGCGGTTATTAATAATCTAGATGTAATCATAATATTATTTATTTCCTGTCTAAAATAAATCTTTATGTTAGATATAGTACTTTACTTCGTAAGTTATATGTGCCTTGCTTTTCCCTAACCTTTATATAAATTTTATGACAGAAATAAACATCTGTCATTAATAAAAAAAATAATTATATGTTGACGGATGACAGATAAAATTGTAATTTGGCGCAGGTTTAAATAAATAACTTAAAAAGGTTTAATGCTCATTTTCTTTAATCAGTATAAAAACATTTTTCATCCGTGACTTATCGCCAGAGTGACTTCGTTAGATTTTGAATTTTTATATGTAGCAAGGCTAACGGATTTTTGATAACGTATTTTCGTGATTCGACAGAATATTTTCTCGGGGACTTGGCAACGGGTTCTTGTAAGCAAAATACGTAAAATTTTGTGCTGTTGTTAGGGGATCACCTCACCACATCTTGGTGGATTCAAATAAAATAACTTCCATGGATTTTTTTAAGTGTGTTCAATCTGTATTTATCATCGGTATTTTATTTTGGGAAACGAACCGAAGTTATGTGCATCAAACGCAATCTACTCACTATTTCCTCCTTACAGATCAACGGCCCTAACTTAATATAAACTAAACGACAGTGGTGTAGTCGTAAAAAAAAACAGAGGGTATACGTTCTAAGCAGAGGGTATACGCTCAAGGCAGAGGGTATACCCTAGTGTATATATATACTATAGCTTTCTTGAGAAACAGAGGGTATACGGTGTTACTTTAAAAAATCCAGAGGGTATACGGCGTATACCTCCGTATACCCTCCACTACATCCCTGCTAAACGACATATAACTTTATAATATATAATTAAATTAATGAGATCACTCTATTTTAAAAGAAAATTTGTCGTATTTTAAAAGTAATTTGTGGAAATAATCTACTCACTATTTCCTCATTACAGATCAACGGCCCTAACTTAATATAAACTAAACGACATATAACTTTATAATATATAATTAAATTAATGAGACCACTCTATTTTAAAAGAAAATTTGTGATATTTACAGATTTATGTCTGTCAGGCAACGACCTGTTGATCGGAAAAGGCGCGAAAAATGAATTTACTTTTAGTTCGATTTTTGTTGGTGACAATAGAAGATTTTTCAATTGGATCGTTTATTTTATTATTTTTTTACAGATCTAACGGGAAGAGAATATTATCTCCAATTTTTTCAACGTGCATTAGCTTGAGGTTTGAGAATTTTTTAGTCTTCTATTTTTAAACGAATCATAATCACTCTTCATGTGAAAATAACTTCTTATATCGATTTTTCATCGTTAACTCTGATCGTGCTGAGGCTCTGTTCTGCACATTTACGAAATCACTTTCATTCGTAAGTAGATATAATTTCCATGTATTATTATTGCGATTGAAAGCAATCCAGCAGTATTTCCTCTTTTCCATTAAAAACATTGGATATTTCAGATAACAGTGTGCAAATTTTAATTTAAACCGGTTGTCAGGTACAAGACAATCGCGAAAGATTGTTATAAGGAAGGAATCAAGCATAGTTTAAGGTGTTCACGCTTTTTATAGAAAACTGAAAAACGTTGCTCTATTCTTCGGGATATAAATAGTAATTTCCCTAAATTTCATGCATTTATTCATAAATCGTACTTCGTTAATGTATCCGTCAGATTTGCTTGTTGAGAGAGAAACAATATGAGATCATTTTAAGTATGAGGTATATTTTATTTGATACCAAATGTCTATTTTGATAAGAATTAATGTAATGTTTTAGAAAATTTATTGTGTGCTAGAGAATAAGTCATTTCCATGTACCAAGTTGTATAAAAATGCGATATTACATTTGAAACGATTTTTGATTGTGCATTTTTTTTCTGTTGCATACTTTCAATATCGGGCATGGGCTCTGATGACACAAATGTTTATTGGATCGTTCTGGGATCGGATTTTTGCCGATTTCTCCGAAGCTAGCATAGGGAAGAAAATAGGGGCTTTTGATTGGTTGAATAATTTAAATAGCAATTGTTGTTCGTAAATAAATCTTTCTAAATGACGATGTACGTATTAGGGGCATGGAGGAAAGAGATAAATAGAGATGCAGTATGCCGTAAAAAAGGTTTGCAATATGAAACCATTTATCGCTCAAATTTAAACGCCCATAGTAGGCCCAAACAAAACAAGCATCTGGAACAGTGACCGAATTCTTTGACATCACCCGTGGATTTTTTCCTCTAAATGAAAGTGATCTGCTTATTTTAAAGCATTCTAAAGCAGAATTCCATTGTATTATGAATTAAAAACTGTATTATTAAAACTTTTCCGTGAAAGAACGTGCTTGTGTTTGGGCCTACTGTAGCGGATTTGAGGGTTACTTTTTTGTGTCACCACCAGTCACTTTACTGCATCTCCATCTATATCTTTCCGCAATATATTAGGGGCGTATATGTGCATATCATGTTAAAATAATAAGAAGAAGAAGAAATGGCATTAAAAAAAAAAGTAATATAGAACAACTGGATTTGTAAATATCGCGTAAGTGACGCCGTTAGAAGGAAATGTTGCTATTGTTTGTAAATAAATTGTTTTGAATGTGGATGTACGTATAAAGGGAATATATGTGCATATCATGTTAAAATAATAATACTAAAAAGCAATGACAATTTTCTTTTTATTATTACTTTTTAAAAATAATACAGAGCAATTGAGTTTATAAATATCGCGTAAGTGACGCCGTTAGAAGGAAATATGGTTATTGTTTGTAAATAAATTGTTTTGAATGTGGATGTACGTATAAAGGCATATATGTGCATATCATGTTAAAATAATAATACTAAGAAGAAATGCAATTTTATTTTTATTATTACTTTTTTAAAAATAATACAGAGCAATTGAGTTCATAAATATCCCGTAATGAAATTTTAATTATTAACAATTAAGTTATCATGTTAAAATTCAAAATTTTATTTAAATTAATTTTGAAAAGTAATATAATTACGTAGTACCATGGCAATCGATATACTTTAAATTTTAATTACATTTGATAAAAAAAATTATGTTACTTACAATACAAGTAAAATTTCAAATTTAAATTCAAAATTTTATCTGCATTGATATAATTACGTAGAACCATCGTAACATATTTTCTTTACATTTTAATTACATTTGATAAGAAATATTCGTGTTATTTGCAATGTAAATAAAATTTATAAAATGATTAAAAAACCACAATTTTATGAAAAAGGCTCCCCCCCCCCTCTCTAAACATGCCCACAGAAAACTGTAATAAATTTTGAACATTAGAAATTACCTTTTCTTTTATTCCTTTTTATTCCTATTTTCTTTTTATCTATTAATAAATATGTAAAATCAGAGGGAACTTTATCAAAATCTATCTTCCAAAATGTTTTCAAACAGAAACAGGTTATTAAATAAACGTAAACTCAAAAATGAACCAAAACAAAATGTTCCTAAAATTATTCAACCAATCAGAAGCCCGTATTTTCTTCTCTATGCTAACTTTGGCGGGATCGGCAAAAATGCGGCAGAGATTGCATTTCAAATCGTCGGGTTCGGGCAGGCATCGTCTCCGAAAAACGAGCCCGAACTCATCTCTGCTGGGAAACTCCGTATTTTTGACCAAATAAATACTTTGCGACTCGGATTTCTCAAACAAAATTTATTCATCTTGATGAGTACCACTATCTCTCACATTTTATAAACACAGTTTACAAACACTCTGTATATGTATTCAGGGAATGAGGGTGTCGCTTCATAATTATGTATACTTAAGTAATTCAAGCTGTAAGTTATTCAATATTAAAATATTCGATATATTTTTTTAAGGATTAAAACTATTAACTGCATTTCTTATATTATACACAATGATTTAAAAAGATTGGACAAACTTTAAGAAGTGGCAGAGCAGACTACAAAAAGTAGTTTTTGAAGAGCAGAATCCATTTGTTCTGTCAAAATACAGGTTGTTTTAATCCAACTCGTATTTTTGTAAATTCTTGATGTATAATGAAGATTTTTTTAAACTCATTTTTACCGATTTACATGGTTTTTTGTGAAAAGTAAAGATTTCACTCGAAGTGAAAGAAATTGTCATCCAAACAGCACTGAAGTAGATGCTCCATATTTCAAAATGTAGTTCACATTACATTTGGTATCATCTTCCGAATTACAGTGCACTTGTAGAGATTTTAGTAATGCTATCACACAAGGCAAGTTAACCACACAATGCAAGGTATGTATGTTAAAATGTTATAGTTATAAACAAAAATCGGGGATTGGATTACAGCGATATATTTTGTACCTTTTACCGAATATGCTATAGACAGAGAGTATATGCTAGATTGCATAAACTTTACTTGAGGAACAGAGGGCACGCAGAGATTCTTAAAAAAATCCTCATGGATAGAAGGTATACACCATCGTATATGCACCAGTGCATCCCTGCTTGGCAATGACATTTTTAACGCTAAACCTTCTTTAGGTGTAAATTATAATACTTGCATGATTATGATATACTTATTCTGAAAGCACTCTTTCTTTTTATAATTAATGCAGCAAAATGAAATAATTATTCATGTATTTCATCTATAATAAACTCGGTAATAAATACATAGATTAAATAGTACCTACATAGTTAAACAACAATAATAACAACAAACTAGTCAAATGTGGCAATCCCAAAACTTTCTTTTATCCCATACATGTTAATACTTCCTGAAAAATGCAGCATATCAGCACAACTTGTTAGACGATTTACACCAAAATCTAATTATCAATAACTTTGACAACTTCTAATATCAAGGTATACATGAATCTGAAGTTTGATGAAAATCGTGCATTAGTTTTTCTAGATAGAGCTATTGCGGAAATTGAAAAAAATTCTGCATAGCAGCGCCACCTGTTACACCAAAAACTAATTAGGACCAATTTATACCAGGAAGTAACTGAATCTGAAGCTTGGTGAAAATTCATGTATTAGTTATTGAGATATAGCTATTGCGATAATCATGAATAATGGAAAATAGCAGCGCCACTTGTAGGGCGAATTTCACCAAATAGTAATCAGCACCTAACTACATCCTGGACGAACGGAATCTGAAGTTTTATGAAAATCCATGCTTTACTTCCTGAGATATAGCTATTGCAGAAATCGTGAGAAATGCCACATAGCAACGCCACCTGTTGGGCGATTTTCACTAAAAGCTAATCAGGACCAGTTTATTTCAAGGTCTAACTGAATCAAAGGTTTTGTGAAACTCCGGGCATTAGTTCTTGAGATAGAGCGCCCACATAATTTTCGTCACATACAGATTCACAGAGTGATAGACAGAGTGACAGAGTGACAGACAGACTCAAAGACAGACATTTTCTAGAAACCATCAAATCGGGTTCAGGATATTCTAAAACGTATAAATCCGTCGAAAATAGGAAGTCGAAAATTTTCACGAATCCAATACTTTCTTCTTGTAAAGATAAAAGAAAGTAAAAAAGACTGTAAGATCGTGATCAATATGAAAACTTCATGTAGTGGAGATCTAAATCATAATGCCAGTTACTCCCAAGGGCAAACTTTAGATTAGAATAATTAACACAAATGTTTTCTATTATGATTAAAGTGCCAAATTTATATATACATACATATATACAGGGTGGTCATAAAAACACTTTGCCAATATATGGACCTCTAGCGGCTGATCCGTTCAACCGATCGAGGTGAGATTTCAGATATAGTTATTCAGAGATATGAGCTCGGGATTATGTGAATGGCAACAAAATGGGGCTCGCTGTTACAGTTATAGCTACAGAAACTCGAAATATTCGAATGGGAACGTCCATTTTTTCACGTCACAAAATGTTCAGCACATGCGAAAACCCTAAACAGCGTTGGAACGGTACGTGTATCACAAAAAACGGATGTGTTATGCACATACAAAAACAGCTCTGCAAACGAGCAAAAAAATCACGATTGGGGCGTACGGATGAAATATGCATATGACAAAGGCAACCATCCAATCACTGATTGCTACACAGATCGGAGAAAAGAAAACTTTTTTTGGATTACAGGTTTTCTACATGGTTGTCATCACAGGCAATTGCGGATTGCAAGCGGGAGACTGTGGACAATGCATCCGAAAATAACATAGCATGAGGGATGTTTGCTATCTCACATTTGATAGAGTCTTTCAAATCAGGCAAAGTTTGCGGATTGTACATTTACATGTACATGTACACTCTAGATTTCAGATATCCCCAGAACCAGAAATCCAAAGGAGTGAGGATGGGGAGTCACGAAGGCCACGGAAATGGAAAATGGTGTAAGATGACGCGACCGCCAAAATGGTCCAGGACCCTGTGAACAGACTTATATGTGGATATGCGACATCTTGCATCCAATGGATGTCATTCAGTGCATTTTGCTGCAGCTATTCTAGTATAACGTAATTTTGTAGCATAGCTCTATAGCGAGATCCTGTCCCAGAGCACGTTACAAAACTCGTTGGTGTCGCTTATTCCTCAAAGAAGTAAGGGTAGAAAACAATTGTACCTGCAATGCTGTATCACACAGTAACTTTTGCGTCGTATAAAGATACCGGTGCCACAGCCGCGTGGGGTTTCGTGACTGCCTAGTGCACTCAAATTTTTGGTATTGACATTGCCAGTTAAGGTGAAATGTGCCTCGTCCGTCCATAATGTGCAAAGAGGCAGTCGTTATCGCCATCATGTCGGATAAGAAATTCATTTGTAAAGTCTGTATGTTGTTGATGGTCTCCCTCTTCCAACATCTGGACGCGCTACCGGTGTAGAAACATGCGGATTACAAAGCCCAGTAGCCTTTAGAACCATTGTTTTCGGTATATACATTACACGAGCTTCACCTCTTACTGTTTGCATGCGTCCTGAAGACACTATCCACAGAAGATGCACTTCCATAACAGTGTCCTCAGGAATAGTTGGTCGTCCGGATTGCGGTCTATCACTGGTGCAGCCAGTTTCTTCGAATTTCTTTACTAAATCACGCAGAGCTTGTGGGGTAAAAATTTTGCAGCATTCTAGCAAGTCATCCGACCGTTTTTTGAAAAAATGGTTTTATAACCATAATTTAACTATATTCTGACCATAAAACGGCCAATAATATGGTCAGAATGGTGTTAAAATTACGGTTGTGTAACCGTTTCCGGAAAAAAACGGTCAAATGACCTGCCAGAATGCTGCAAATTTTTAACAGCGTAGAACCAATGCTTGTGTGCGCATAACGCATCCGTTTCTTGTGATACACGCACCGTTCCAATTTTTGGGGGGGATTTTCAAATGCTCTGAGCATTTTGCAACGGGAAAAAATGGGCGTTGTCATTCAAAAATTTCGATTTTCTGTGCCTATAACCGTAACCGTGAGCGCCATTTTATTGCCGTTTACAGAATCTCGAGCTCATACCTTTGAATAACTATATCTGAAATTTCATCTCGATCAGTTGAACGGACCGGCTGCTAGAGGCCCATATATCGCCAAAGTTTTTTTATGACCACCCTATATATATATACACATATATATATATGATGAAAATCAGTATATAAGTAGATTATATCTATTTATGAGTAAATGTAAAATAATAGATTTCAGGATTGTTTTTTTGAAGTAATAAAATTTACATTAAAAGTGGATGCAGTGGTTTTGTCTACATGCTTAAAATTTCAATTTTGATTATTAGCCTTAGGAATGGAAAGACTATATTAAAAATTATTTATAATTAGGAATGAATAATAAGTAGCAGATTGGCGTAAGTTAGTAATTGTATTTTTATTCCGTAATGAGAAAAAAAATTATTTTTCAAAAATTTTGAGGTAAAAATGCAATATTTCTATTGCTCGTTTAAGTATGAAGGACAGATCTGACAAATTTACATTTTTTGACGTTATAACTAAAAGTATATATTTTAAATATCGATAACTTCATTCTTGCCTTTTTATTCCTTAATGAGAAAAAAAATAAATAGTAAAAAATGTTGAGGGTAAAATTCAATATTTCTATCACTTCTTTGAAACTGAAGGGAAGCTTTTTAAATCTTTTAAATTATTTGATATTGTAGATAAAAGTGTATATTTTAAATATAGAAACTTCTTTTCTTGCTTTCAGTTAATTTTTACATCAAGAATATATTTAATTAAAGTAGAAAAAAATTATTCAGTTTGGACAAAAAGTTACATATTAATCCTAAATCCAGATACAAAAACTAGATGGCAGCACTCATTTTTTCACCATGAAATCGTGCAATATTTTAAGAAACAAGCGCGAATTCAAAGGGTTGGGTTGATTTTTGACGGCCAATTATCTACACGAGAGATATAGGCCCGGGGGGAGTGCCCTCCGTGGGGGTCTTTCTAAGGGAACCTAATCCGTATTAACGCGCGAATTCAAAGAGAAATTGCTCATGGAATGTAACAGATATTACCTTTTTGAACCCATTTTTGCTAAGTTAGGAATCAAAAGGCAATCTTCACTTTTTTTTAGCATATCATGGACTTAATGATCTTTATGTGTGTGCAATATTGTTAATGTCGGACCTTTCCTTTATTTATATTTTGCTCATACATAAGAGGAAAAATTATAATTTTATTATATATTATTTAAAGTTTCTAATTTTTTTTTGAAGATGAAGGAAATAAATGGCAACTTTCAAAGTTGGGGAATTTTTCATATGTGATACTACATCAGACAACAATTTCACAGATGTTTTTGAATTCCTTTGATTTTTATAACGTTTCTAATTTATTCAAAATTCATAAATTTTCAATTTTTACAACCAACTAAAGATTAATCATGATGTTGCCAGATTATTATTACTCAATAAATAGGGAGATAATTTTTCAGAAGTTACATTATAGCAAAAAAAAAAAAAAAAAAAATCCTTTCTGTTAAATAGTTTTCAAGATACAGAACTTCAGACTTGCAACTTTTGACGATTGCACACATGTCATTCTTTATCACAAGCTTTCTAAATGTCCAAAACTCCTAAAATAATTTGGCCCCACCAGTGGCCGAGAGGTTCTGCTCTCGAAGCTGGTAGACGGGAGGTGCTGGGTTCGATCCCAATCGCGCCCGTCGGCCTAATCGTTCGGAGTTTTCGTGGTTTTCTTCGAGCCGTGGATCTTCCATGCGTTAATACGGATTAGGTTCCCTTAGAAAGACCCCCACGGAGGGCACTCCCCCCGGGCCTATATCCCTCGTGTAGATAATTGGCCGTCAAAAATCAACCCAACCCTAAAATAATTTATTTTTTGTGAAGATATTTTGCATAGCTCAATTTTAATATGAATAGGACCTGTGTATCAAATTTTATTAAAATCAGTTACTATGTGGCCACGACTTTTTTTTTTTTTAATTTTTGCTTATTTTGCGTGGAATGACCCTATAGCCAAGCGTAAATCTGCCCGCTACCCCCTTAATACTTAGGGGGGTAGTGATCTGCCATACGACTTAGTACTTCCATGAGGCACCCTACAGTGCTGAGTTCTGTTTAGATACCTGTTGTTAGACCGACGCGGGAAAATAAAATTTTATTCTCGATTTCTGCAGGTAAATTTAAAAAAATTCTTATTAGTTATAAAATGATGATAATTATGTGTTGTTAGTGATCATTGTCAGTAATGTTAAAGTTGAACAGTTCTATTTATTGCTGTGTTAGTCAGTTTTTTTACTTACTAACTTGTTAACGAGTGAAGAGATTATGTTTTTCAAGATGGTGTGTCGGGTGATGTGGGATATCAGCTAGACAACTGTTTCAAGATGAGTCTAAAAACTGAGGCAATTTTTCAGAGAATGTAATGATTTATAGATAATGTATTAGGGCTTACTCGTTAAATAATTTTGGTTATTCTTTACAGTTACTATAAATTGTTGAATTAATATTCTATCTACAATATTCCAGCTACTATCAATGTTTATTTTGGAAACAATGCTACAATGTTTATTTTGGATCAAGAATCTGAAAATCAGTTTTCTATAGCTGTGAATTTTGTCGTGATCTCTTAGTATAGTTATAGGAACGTTTTCAGTATTTGATCTAAGATAAAATTAATTTCTTTGTAAATTTTTATCAATTAAGGAATAAACATAAAACATAGTAACAGAAAATGGTATCAAAATGGACATAAGTTAATTAATTCACGAAAAATATATAACAGTAATAATAATAATAATAATAAAATGCAGCACTGATTAAATATTTTATCTTGCATATATTTTAATTAAAAAACTTTTTTAGGCTATAAAATTAAAAATACTTATATTTTAAATCCGAAGTTGAAGTGTTTCCTTTCATATGTATCTGAGACAAATTTTAATTCATTTACATTTCAAAGATTTAGTTACAATTTTTGAAATTTTATGGATATTACTTTTTTTCAAGCATGCAAAATATACTTTTTTTTCGATTTAAAATATAAAATGGTCTTCCGTCATATCTTTCCCTTTACCAACTCTGTACGAGAAATTGTGAAATACGGAGATCAGTTTAAAATTATTTTATTATGATTATTTTATTTTAATTCCAACCAGCAGTTTAAAATTTAATGAATCAGGATGTATCGTAATTACATCCAAATACAACTTTTCACTGTAGTTGTACATTTTTGCATAATCCTTTTTACTATAAAGGTGAAAATATTGCACTATTACCCAGGTACGTTCACAAATCGGATGATATATGTTTATTATTCCTGCCGATAGATAGCAGCACTGAAATTCGATATTTTGAATTTTATAGTAGATTTTTATTTATTTTATTCTATTTTTGTTGTTTCCATCAGATCAAGCAATGCGGAATTTTAATTACTGATGAAGCGACTCTGTTCAGTTTCATAAATTAATCATCATTCACCGCATTTAATGTGATAAATTCATAATTTTCTGTTATGAAATTTCACAGTCATGTGCTTCATTTTTATGTCGGTATTGCGACTACAGATGGCAGCACTACAACTGAAACGAACAGAATATTTTTTTTTCAATCTCACACAGTAATGAAAAATATATATACTTAAAAAAAAAAAAAGAAAAGAAAAAAATGGGAAAAAATGTGTGAAAGGCAAAAAATTGCCAAATTTGTTGCTCACTACTAATGTAAAACCACAATAAATATTGTAACACAAGAAGAAAGATAATTTTACACAATAACTTCAGATTTAGTGACAGAGTATTATTAAAATGACTAGTATATATAAAACCAGTTTTACTTTATGTGAAAATAGCCATCAAGCATAAAAGAAGACTTTGAAAAACAGATGCAGATTTTGTTGCAAGCTAAAAACAATGTTTTATTTTATTTATTTATTTATTTATTTATTTATTTATTTATTTATTTTTTAAGTTTTGCTAAATGTTTATTTTATGTGTAACATAAAAGGAAAAGCCCCTGTAAAAGAACGATAAGTGCACACCATATTCTACAGTAAGTACAGTAATCATCTTTTAGTGCACCTCAGTGATATGTATTAAACTAAATATGTTTGAAATAGTGTAACATCATTAAAATACAATGCAAACAACTTTATTCCATAGGCCATGATGTAATGGAATTCTCTTGAGTGCCCCTGTTACCAACTATAAAAACTACATGATTTTCAATACTGAGTTACTATGTTAAATCTCAATATACTATGATGACGTATTGAGGGTATATTATATATATGATATATACCCAATAATAGTTATATATACTATGTTAAGCCTTAATAAGATATATCAATTACATGGCAATTCTAGTATAGTTACACGAGCACAGACAGACAGACACAGAAACAAACAAACGAAATTCATAGACACTTTATGTCAACTATGCTGAAAAGTGTTGCCTTCACAGTAATTGTCTGCTTTAAATTTTAAGACTAATCGGCATACATTAACATTCATTTGATTTATTAAATATATTACTTATATTTACATGATAATTAGAATTAATGAATTTCTTTTTAGAATATAAATAAGCATTTTGTCAAAAAAAAAAAAAAAAAAAAAAAAAAAAAAAAAAAAAAGTTATGAAAGTTATTATTTTCACAAAAATATCTTTGTATTTTACAGTCATGCGCATACATCTAAAAAAAAAAAAAATCTTAAAAGTTATTTTGTTGAGAGTTGGAAGCGGTGTAGCCAATTTAGCGGATATTTTTTTGCAGATACCTACTTGCCACAATTTCAGAAAATTAACAGTAGCCTTATTTAATGACATATTATATAAGATGAATACTTTTATTTTCCAGTAGTGATGGATTTTTGAATGAAAATTGTTTTGAAACATCCACTAAATTTGTAACATTGGTTGGGAGCATTTTTTTTTTTTTTTTTTTTTTTTTTTTTTCATGTGCAACTTGAAGGCATAATTTTTAATGAAAATATATAGATGGCAGCACTATATAACATTTTGTCCAGTTCACTCCGTTTTCTGCGGCCCAAGTGTCTTATAATATATTTTTTGTTGTAATGTATATTCATTTATCATCGTTAATACATTCATTTGAGTAAAAAAAAAAAAAAAACAATAAACAAAAACAACCCTATGCTTTGTTTTTTTTTTTTTTTTTTTTTTTTTTTTTTTACCTTTTTTAAATATATGAAATAAAATTGGTATGAAAAATGATTTTCACGAGAAAAAATATAATACCATGGCTAGATTTTGAAGGGAAAAAAAATGGAATTTTTAAAACAGATAGAGAGATGGAATTTTAAAGATCTTTCTCCTTTTTTCAATTTTTAATATGTTTATACACCTTTTTTTTCTTTTCTTAACTTTTACGATTAATAAAAAAAAAAAATCATCAATTCACGAAAAAAAAAAAGAAAGAAAAACGAAACTTTTTCATCCATGATTAAATTTAGCGGAGTAAAATAAATTCTTTTTATATATATATTCCTACAAAAAGCTGTATTAATTTTTGTGCAAAATCCTATTCTATTGAATACGCCTTTTTGCTTATAGTATGTTAAATAAATAAAATAAATAAGTAATTCTATATGTCATTTAATACATATTTGCTGAAGTTGAAGCATTTTAAAGATGGGAAAAGGTTGAAAAAAAAAAACTCGAATAGAAAAAATCAATTCAAAGATATCAACTCTGATAGGTTTAAAGGAAAGCGGACACATTAAAAACCTTTTTCTCATATTAATAATCATACCATTTCTACGCAAGTTCTCCAGAATATACCGGGAATGTATAAATACATTTTAAGCAAACAATTTGAAAATTGATATTTTTATCGTTTTTCGCCGAATATCCAAGGCGAATCCAAATCGGTTACTTTCTGACACATTTTTTAATTCATTTTTGTTTACCAGCGTATCAAATTGGCATTGTTAAATGTTTGTTTTATTAAGAAATCTTAATTTTGTTATGGTATATTAGCCGGAAAGCCTGGTTTACCCAGAAGTATTGTAAATGCTAATAGTGTGTTTATTAGAACATAAACTAGCCGAACTTTGCTCATCTAAACGCTTCCATATTGTCAATTATTTTTTATCAGTTTTTCAAATTTTAAGTGAAAAACACAATTTTTACCCACCATCCAGGACGGACATTTACACTAGTTAAATATAAATCTCAATAAATGATTCAGTATGTTTGCTAAATTGCTCAATAAGTATTTTTGAGCAGACATGTTATTATATTTTTATTGAAAAAAAAAATTGTTAATGTATCAATTAATACGTTGAAAGTTGCTGTGTGTGAATCTGTATGATGTTAGAAGATTGATGTAAGGTAAGATGCATTCATGTAACCATTATGTAAAGAAATTATGTATGCAAGAATGAAGAAATTTGAAATAAGGAAATGCTTAGAGAGTTTTAAAAATTAAAAAACAGTTTCTGATATAGTTTCTGAGATAGAGCTATTGCGATAATCATGAATAACGCAGTATAACAGCGCCACTTATTGAACGATTTACACCAAAAAGTTAGCAGCACCAAATTATATCCAGGACTAACTTAATCTGAAGTTTTCTGAAAATCCGTGTTTTAGTTCCTGAGGCATAGCTATTGTGAAAATGACAATAATGCAGCATAGCAGCACCACCTGCTGGGCGATTTACACCAAAAAGTAATCATCATCAATTTATATCAGAGACTAATTGAATTTAAAGTTTTATTAAATTCCGTTCATTAGTTCTTAAGATAGAGCGACCACAAAATTTGTGTCACACAAAGACAGACAGACAGACTCGCAGACAGACATTTTGTAAAAGCATGTTTTTCATGATGTCTTACCCCTAAAACGTATAAAACCGTCGAAAACCGGAATTTGAAAATTTTCACGAATCCAATTCTTTCTTCTTTTAAAGATAGAATAAAGCAAAAATAAAACCTCCAAACAATTATCGCCCATGGACCATAATGTATTCGAATATATGTGTGTATTCCGGATTTACCTACAACTAACTATAAATGTTACTCCCGATGGTTGAAGTAACAAACATAAAGAAGTAAAAAAGCATAAAATTTGTGTATTTCGGTTCTATTTTAAATATTTAAAACCATGAAAACTTACTTCAAAAAATTACTGTCTATCTACCGTAGCGCATCTAAATTCTTTTGCGCATCGCTGCAAAAGCATTTTATCTTTAAACACACTTTTATAACAGAATCGTACGTTTGTACTTTGATTAGGCATATTTCAATTTGGTAGACTTAGCAGACACACCGATCGACCAAAAGAAAATATTAATACTATTGTGGGGTTGCGTGTGTAGATAAGATTTAAATCTCTATTAATAACTTAAAAAGAAAAAAAAAAAAAAAAAAAAAAAACCTAACGACTTAATGACTTAAGAGCTTACACTAGTCACGCGAAGAAGCGCGCAAGCTAATGGACTGTTCTTTTCAAATTTTTCGTTTGCATTTTAATATTTTAAGTTACTTTATATTGTGACCGAGCCAGTATTTGATAAAATAAGGTGGTGTTACGGTGTTTTTATTATATTTCCTTCCTTTTAAGTTTTAGAAGTAAACTAACATAATTTCTACAACCCTTAATGAATGTCCCATAATGGGCAACAATATAATCTGCTGAAGTTAAATAGCAACAAAATTATAAGTAAATAGTTTCTTTAATTGTCATTTTCCGAGTAATTGATCAATCGAAGAAATCAGCGGAAAATTCCAATAATTAATCTTAAAAATATAATGCTTAAGCTGTGATTAACAATAATTCATATAAAACTATTATTTGAAATAAGCAAGATGGAATTGTATTATTTGAACTAATCGCAATTGTCTCCAACTAATCAAAAACTAAATTTTTAATTAAAAAAATCCATAAAATTGCTTCTCTTGCCGCAGGCAGCTGACAGCAATGTAACAACAGGTGCTCCAACATTCAAGCAAAAATATTAAGTCTAATGCCACGTGTAAAACTCATTTCCGCCTGAAATAGAGCAATATTTCAAAAATTTGATCAACTACTGGAGAGGTTTCAAATACTGGCGCGTTAATCCGTTATATAAAAGTATATTTCGCATAGGATAGCTAAGATCAATTTCTAACGTTGTTTGTACTTTTCGATTTTGGTTGCAGTTTATTTTATGAGGCTATTTTAACTTTCGGAATAGGTTCCCAAAAAGAAAATAACTTTCTAAATAAATCTACAATAAAAATTTGAAAAGAACGCTCCCAACATTAGCTTGCGAGGTTGTTTTTTTTTTTGTGTGTGTGTGTGCACTCTCCTACCCTCCCTTTTGAGTACCTAAAGTGGTTTAAACACCAACGTAAGGAGTAACCAATTTCAATTCGAGTAACTTTTGCCGGTTACTCGATTTGTTTAAGCATACCACGACGTTCCTGAACCATTTTTCTATACGTTGCACCACTTTTTTCGAAGTTACTCAGAAAAGCGTTATTCCACAGTCATTCATACACACCGTGTGTTATGTAAAATCTAAAATCCGTATAACGCCATCTGGCGGTGTGTAAAAATGCAACCTCAAACCCAGGGAGTTTCCTAACGATTACTCGGTTAA
Organism: Maratus speciosus; assembly: GCA_963932465.1. Taxonomy (NCBI): domain Eukaryota; kingdom Metazoa; phylum Arthropoda; class Arachnida; order Araneae; family Salticidae; genus Maratus; species Maratus speciosus. Next base: position 439,339,601 of record OZ010788.1, read on the forward strand.
ACGGTAATAGTCCAATAATGGCAACCCTTGTGTGTTTGGTTTCTTTGGTAATACAGGCTTGCTATATAAGATTTTCCTCTCTATTTAGCGGTTACTCACTAAAGCGGCAATAATCCAGGAATGGCAACTCTTGTGTGTTTCTTCGGTATTTCAGGTTTGCTATGCAAGTTTCTCCTCTTCATTTAACTAGTATTTTGATAGAAGAATATCTGTCTATATAGTTTTTTAAATGTAATGAAAAATCAAATATGAAATTCACGATTTTATTAAACGTAGCTTCCGAGCGTGAATTTCTTACGAAATAAAGATCTGAAATAACTTAAAATATTCAGTGAAAGCAAAATATTAAAAAGAAATTGCAGGCCTAATTTTAATAGCGTAAATTGTCAATATTCCAATTAAATTCATTTTAAACATCCTCTCTCGGCGCCAGCTGAAACAATAGGTTATTTCTTCTTCTTCTTCTTTTTTATTCTTTTAAAGATATAATGCATCAGATTTAATAAAATTTAAACAAATTGGTGTTATTCCCTCCAAATTCAGTATTTTGTTAAGAAAGCTAATTTGTTAGCAAAATTTTTATTCCTTACGGAATGTAATTAAATGCATATGAGATAGATATAGCAAATTTGTTAAGCAATTATTTAAATTATAGAATAAAAAATACCAACTGGCTATAATATTTTCCCTATTTGATACAAGGTTCTAACCCACATCATTCAACGAAAGCCATAAAACTTTTTAAATGTCTCGTCTAGCAAAATGAACAACTTTTATTGAAATCAAACGATTTTAGCATAGTCTAAGAATGAGTTGATGGATTGAAAATCTAGTTCCCTTAACTGTAAATTTTTTCGATTTTTCAAATGGCCATTATTTTTGAATTAAAAGGCCCAAATTGAGGTTTTTTTCTTTTTTTCTTGACGATATTGTGACAACTAAAGGTTGTAACATATGATGATACTAAGCTATAATAAGATTATGATACAAATGAAAAGTTATTTTAGTATGTCTGTCACCAAAGTAAACAATTCCCAATGATTTTAATGAAATCGTTAGAAATTTACCATATTTCTAATGAACTGAACATATAGCTTCACTAGCCATAGTGTTTGTTATTTAGATTTTCAAAGGGTCGTTGTTTCCAAACGACTTTCAAAATTTTCTTAATTAATGAACGCACCCAATATAATTTTACTTTTAAAAAGGAAAATATATTTTCCTCTTCCGACTGAGCTAATACAACTTGTATATTGCAATATTTCCTTGGTCCGACTTAGACTATGTAGAGCAGTGGGGCAAATATTATTTTAAACGCCTATCTTCTGTCTATCCACAGAATTTGTTTATAAATAGTATGCTTAAGTGACTACTACTAATCTTCATGCCTTTTGTATACATACATAAATTTTATACCATGTAGTATTCCCATCTGTTAATTTTATAACACAACAAAGATAGTCACAATTAACCACTTCACCGGCGACAGGTATGTGGAAACAGTGCTTTTACCCCCGAGTTATCTCGGAGCAACCGGTGAAGTGGTTAAAAAAAATATATCTAGTGGAAAATAGGAAACTAATGAAAAAATTGATGGATTGGTTTATAGGATAAAAGTCTGCGACCTTCACCTTTGTTTATCTATGTATGTCATGAAATATCTAAAAGAACGCCCCCCCCCCCCCGCATTGATAATCATAAATTGTTTTAACTTTCCGCGTTAAAAGGAAAACGCCAATAATTTCACTTGAAAACAATGTACTACTATGTTTTTATAACACAATTTTAATCATTAGTTTTTTGATGATGTAGCTCATTCTTTTTTAGGTGGCGGGAGGGGTAGGGCATGAGCTACAGGAAGTAGTGAAGGAAAGGAGAGGAAACGCCCTTCCTTAATATTTAAAAGTCTTTTTGGCGAAAAGGAACATTGGTAATTTTTGGCCATTTTTACTCAATTTGGCATCCTAATTCCTGCATTGTGAACGGGTTCAAATGAGGCGGCAGGGGATCCATTTGAAGGAAGCTGGGAGGCAATAACCCCCCCCCCCCCAAGGAATTTGATTTTTCAGAAAATTTATCAACTATCAATTGTCAAACTCAAACAAAAGTTTAAAAATTTCTCAAGCGCTAAAGTATTTTATCAGATTTGATTGCAATAAAAAAATATGCATTAGATAAATGCTTTATGCATAGAAATTAATAATTATAAAAACTATTTCCTATTCGAACTTTTTTAAGGTGAGACGTATATCGTACTTTGGCTAATTTAAAAAATACATGAGAGACATTTTCTTTTAGCAATTGCTTCTCAACTGTGTACAACTTGATCATAGGAAAACTAGTCCCCTCATTCAAGAAATTCAGGGATGCAGTTTTTTCTGATAGTTTTTCTTTTTTTTTGGGGGGGGGGGGGTACATTGAAGGGGCGAGAGAAATTCAAGTTCTTAATTATCCGGCTTTATTACTTTTTTTATTATTATTAGTGTCACATTATATTTACTGCAATTACTGCAATGTTATCAAATTATTAATTATTTGCTTTATTAAACCATATTATGCATGGAACACTCTCAAAATTCTTCAACGCCTAGGAATGGAGACTGCGCGCACCCGACAAATACATTTTCTTCAGCACAAAAACCGACAGACTTCCACCAAATACCAAAGTAAAAAACACGTTTATAATAAAGTAGTCTATAATTTTATCCCCTATGTACAGAAATGAACACATGGGTTATTACTATGGGCCACCATTAATATTCAAATATATAGTTTTTCTTTTTAAAAATATTCAGGACATCCTTATGAAAAACCAGGTTATGCTGACTCCGACCGAGATAAAGCACAATCAGAAAAACTTAAAATGTACCTCACTCGCAACGAAGACAATACGTCAACATATCCTGACGCAGGATTGTAATTTCATGAAAATACGAAAACCGCTAAAATGATTTCCATTGAAAGGCAACCCTATCGAAATGAAAGAAAATTTAATCCTTATTTTAATACAATTATTGCAAAAGAAGTCTACAGTTATATCTTTAATATAAACTTTACATTTTATGTAGAAAAATGACGATATAATATAGTATTCATTAATGTTCAAATATGTAGCTTTTTCATCTGAAAAATATTCAGGATTTCTTTGAAAAATAGTATTAATACGAACTCACCTCATAATAGTGAAAACGCAATCAGAAAAAATTAGCGCTTTACCTTACTTTTACTTGCAGAAAATCACTAAAGAAAATTTTCTTATCGCTGTAGAGCACAACAATTGCAAATTTCATGACCTATTCATGACGTTCGTCTGCTGATTATCTCATGACTGATTGAATTTCATGATTCTTTTTTTCGCGATCATCTGACGAAATTTGCGATTTTTTCTGCGATCGTTTCACGGAATTCGCGATTTTTTTTCGACAACCGTTACCGAAATTGCTTTTTTTTCTCACGACCATTTGTCGAAATTCACAATACGAAATTCCATATTTGTTTCTGAGATTTTTTGAGAAAATTCGCGGTTCTTTTTCATGATCATTTGTTGAAATTCGTGATTTTTTTTCTACCACCGACTAATAATATTTTTAATTTTTGGCGCGATAGTTAGACGAAATTATGTATCTTATTTCAAGATCGTTTGACGAAATTCCCCTCGATTGTTTGAGTAAATTTTCGGGATTTTTTGTACAATATTTTGATGAAATTCGCGATTTTTTTCGCAATCCTTTTAAAAAATTCGAGATTTTAGTTTGTACAATCATTTGACGAAATTTGCATTTCTTTCCACGATCTCTGATGAAATTAGCAACATTTTTCACGGTCGTTTGGAGAAATTACCGATTTTTTTCCTCAACGATTTGGGGATTTTTTTTTCAAAATTTTGTAAAATTCGCGATTTTCTTTGTGACCCATTGATGAATTGATTTTCGGATTTCTAAAGAAAAAAAATCGTGGACTTTCACGAACACTGAAAAAAAATCGCAGAATATTCACATGTCCGTTTTTCCCTTTTAAGAAGGAATTCTGAATTCTGTTATAGACAGGCTTCGTTTTCATAAGTTTTACTGTAATACATCTCTTTTCAGAGCTATACTATAGAGTGGATGGTTTAATAGTCTTTGGGGATACCTGTAAAAATGTAACTTATAATAGAATCCTGTCTAAAAAGAAAAATTTTCATATGCAGTATATTGAAATTTTACCTGTTAAGACGAAAACCTGCTTAAAACGAAATATTTAATTGGTTCTTAAGTTTTTGTTTTCAAAGTTTTTACTGTTTTTGTAAGCATGTTTACGTTTCTCGTTCGGTGGTGGTGTGGGGGGCGGTGGTAGACGCCCGGATCCTTGCCTTAGCTACATAACTTAGCTCACAAAATCTTTGCCCCCCCCCCCCCCCCCGAGAAAGTTCTGAAATGGCGCCCCTGTGAGGTGGCTCTGCATGTCCGTGCAATAGTCAGGCTTATAACGATAATTCTTAAGAACTCTTTTCTAAAGACATGTATATTATGAGCAGAATTTACAAACACTCCGTAATAAACATAAGTTTAGCTAATATTAGAAACGCATACAATAGATAAAAATGCACTTTTAGTTATGTAAGTATCGCTCATACATAGTAATGAAACCGAATTACCGTATAGTGCTCTAAATGAGTTACTGTTGACATCTTTTAGTGTATCCTTGTAAAAGATTTATAAATACTACACACTCAACATTTAACAAAAAACATGTTGCAATACACCTCAGTAACTGGATGTGATTAAAGCACTGCCCGACTGGACCGTTACCCTATGGTCTCTGACTTTCGGGTCTGTGAAATTTAGTATGCAACGTTAATAAAGCTGATATTTTAAATCTATTTTGATCTAATAGTAAATATGATTGATATTTTGTGCCTTTACAGTAAGATAAGATTAAAATATGTATATATATATATGCATTTAAATATTTATATCTGTATTCTAAAGCATATAAAATTTTCTGTGACAGTATAGGAAGGCGAGAGGGAGGCGAATTAATACCAGGCCTGCACTTCTTTTTAACTTGATCGAATCCTGCTCGATAATGCATACCGATTTCATTATGTTTGAAGAAATCTAACATAACTAAAATACGCTGTAACTTAATTATCTCTATAGATCTTAGTGTAACACATTTTTTATGTATCAATGTAAACGAACAACAAATGTTATAACAAACTCATTCAATATAATTCTAGGTTCCATACATAGTAACAATTAGTTTCGAATATTCTCGGTAGTTAAAGCGTTACTATGATGGCACATTTTACATAATTTTTTTCAGTGACAGATTTCGTTTTAACAATGTTATCACTACAGATAAAAAAAGTTTATCTGTCTCATTTTCCTGTAATTTTCCTCAAATTATTCGAAATAAGACTAAAATTTACCTGTTTCACCTGTTTTTAAAATAGTCTTTCTTACTTATTTATCTTATATTTTCTGTAGATGCATATTAAATAAATAAAAGTAAAATTAGTTCCTAAAACAAATACCCTTTTATAATAAAACACAATTTGCATAACTACAGACATACACACATTAAAATTTTATTAAAAACAATTAAAATATAGCTAAAAATATACATAAACGTTTCGGCTATTTTCATAGCCCTCATCAGTAAACGAACAGAGTCACAAAACAGCAAGAGCCACAGTAAACGAAAAAACAGTTAAAATCACGGTCTAAGTAGGATAAAATAATCAGCAGGAACTTGGGTTGCTTCGTTGATTGGCTATTCAGCGAAAACGGTTCTCCAACCCTCTAGGAAGACACGGCTAAAATAGACGGGGCAATTGGATTCCACAATTCGTGCACTCTCAAAATCGGGGACATGATCGAACTCAGGTGCATGTGCAACCAATCTTAAATTCAGAGTACCTTTCTTAAAAGAATTTTTATGCTCCTTGAGTCTAGCATTAAATGAGCGTCCAGTCTCACCAATGTAAATCGAGCTGCAACCTTTACAAGGAATTTCATAAACGACACCATTCAGGTCAAACTTCGAATATTTATGTTTAAAACTACTGAAAAAATTGCCAATGCGGTTCAAGGGAACATGAGCTGTCCTAACATTAACATTCTTGAGTACGGCTGAAATTTTCTCCGAAATATTACTGTAATAAGGCAAAGATATAGTTCCTATGGGATTGACACGCTGGTAAGTTGTGGGATACTGGTCTGATTTGCTCGTAAGTTCCGAAATAACTCTAAGACACCAACGACGTGGATAGTCGTTGAGACGTAAATCATTCATTATTTTACCAATTTCATTATCAAAACTTACTCTGTCACTGCAAAATCTCAAGGCTCTGTTGTACAAGGATCTGATGACTGCGATTTTATGTGAAAGTGGGCTATTGGATTTAAAATTTAAATATTGCCCGGAGGAAGTACTTTTTCTGTAAACAGAGGTTTTCAAAATAGGAATATTATTAACAATTTCTCTCAGGAGCAAAACATCAAGGAAAGGGAGTGACCTGTTATTTTCAAACTCTATCGTGAACTGGATAGAAGAGGAAAAGGAATTCGCTTTGTTTAAAATCTCCACAAGTTCATCTTCTTCAGCAATTATAAAAACATCATCCACATACCGCCTCCAAAACTTAATCTTATTACCCAAACTGAAAATAATATCTTTCTCCAAATACTGCATAACAATCTCTGCTACTCTCACGGACAGGGGGGAGCCCATTGCAGTTCCTTTTATCTGTTTATAAAACGTATCTTGAAAAACGAAACAATTTGATGTCAGACAAAATTCAATGAGTTTAATAGCAACGTCCATATCTAAATTAATTGCATTAGCAAAATCGGGCCACATGCTCTAAACAGCGAGGCAGGCTAGATTTATTGGTATACACGTGAACAAAGATACCACATCCAAAGATGCCATCACACATTTGTGAGGTATAACGAAACTCTTCAAATCATCAAGAAATTTAATTGAGGAATTAATACTAATTTGAAAAATTAGAAAAAAAAAATTAAATCCAATAGCCCACTTTCACATAAAATCGCAGTCATCAGATCCTTGTACAACAGAGCCTTGAGATTTTGCAGTGACAGAGTAAGTTTTGATAATGAAATTGGTAAAATAATGAATGATTTACGTCTCAACGACTATCCACGTCGTTGGTGTCTTAGAGTTATTTCGGAACTTACGAGCAAATCAGACCAGTATCCCACTCCTTACCAGCGTGTCAATCCCATAGGAACTATATCTTTGCCTTATTACAGTAATATTTCGGAGAAAATTTCAGCCGTACTCAAGAATGTTAATGTTAGGACAGCTCATGTTCCCTTGAACCGCATTGGCAATTTTTTCAGTAGTTTTAAACATAAATATTCGAAGTTTGACCTGAATGGTGTCGTTTATGAAATTCCTTGTAAAGGTTGCAGCTCGATTTACATTGGTGAGACTGGACGCTCATTTAATGCTAGAATCAAGGAGTATAAAAATTCTTTTAAGAAAAGTACTCTGAATTCAAGATTGGTTCCGCATGCACTTGAGTTCGATCATGTCCCCGATTTTGAGAGTGCACGAATTGTGGAATCCAATTGCCCCGTCTATTTTAGCCGTGTCTTCCTAGAGGGTTGGAGAACCGTTTTAGCTGAATCGCCAATCAACGAAGCAAGCCAAGTCCCTGCTGATTATTTTATCCTACTTAGACCGTGATTTCAACTGTTTTTTCGTTTACTGTGGCTCTTGCTGTTTTGTGACTCTGTTCGTTTACTGATGAGGGCTATGAAAATAGCCGAAACGTTTATGTATATTTTTAACTATATTTTAATTGTTTTTAATAAAATTTTAATGTGTGTATGTCTGTAGTTATGCAAAATGTGTTTTATAATCCAGACGTAATTATGTATGTATTTTTAAACCCTTTTATAAGTTTTAATTTTTTTTTCTTAAAAATCACGCCTGAACCTGATTATTCAAAAATAACGCTTTTTTACTCTTCATAAAAAGAGCGAAAGAGTGAATTTATTAAATATATATAAATATATATTAATTACTTTGTTTTCATTTTTAAGATATAGCAAGCGGAACATTTGATAATTTAATTTATATTAAACTGTTAAATTGTAAAAGAGTATTTTTTTAAATACTACATTTTTTATTTTTTACTTTAATTTATTTCTCCGTTTTAATTTTTGAAGTATGTCTTTGTTGCAGTTTCATAACCAGTTGACCTATTTAAGCAAACGTAATTGGACGCATTATGGTCTCCATTGTTCTCGTGATTCATATAAAGACATAAGTGTCTAATTGTAACTTTTAATGAAAGGGGTCACTGGAAATACCCCTAAAATAACAGTAAAGATTAAAAAAAACTCTTGTTTCTTATAAAAAATTTTAAACGTTTTCTAATGTTAAAAACAGCTTATAAAGTAGTTAATAATGCAGCGCTCAGTCCTAAACCTAATTAATGTAAGGAAGTTTTAAAGTTTTATTACTGCGTCAGAGTAGAAGGTAATTTAATAGGTATAAAACTTCTTGCAAAACCTTTAAAAACTGATGAATTTAAAAATAATTTCTTTTCGATAAATACATGATACAAAAAATAAATAAATAGAAAGAAAAGTGACCAGATAAACTGATGGCATTGAGCTCAGACCCTATTCACACTAATTGTATATTACACTCTTATTTCAAAGAATAATTCTGCATGAAATATTCACTTAACTAAATTAAGAGGTTATTAGTCCCCGTTCCCCCCCCCCCTCTTTATACTTAACCAATGAACCTCCAAAACTAGTCAGGGAAGTGCCTTATCTGAATAAACATTTATACCAAATTCGAAGCAAATCAGATAATTCTGCATGAAAAACACATTTAGCTAAATTAAGAGGGGATTAGTTGCCCCATTTCCCCCTTTTATACTTAACTAATGAACCTCCAAATATAATCAGTGAAGCGTCTTATAAGAATAAACCGGTATACCAAATTGGGAGCAAATCGGATAAGTCTGCATGAAAAACCAATTTATCTAAATTAAAGGGGGATTAGCCCCCGTTCCCCCTTTATACTTCAGGAATTTACCCCCAAAACTCATTAGGGAAGCACCTTATCAAAATGAACCTGTGTACAATTTGAAGCAAATTGGATATTTCTGCATGAAAAATCCATTTATTTAAATGAAGGGGGTATTAGTCCCCCTTCCCACCCTTTATACTTAACCAATTAATCCTCAAGACTAATCTGCATTATCTGGTGTTTTTCACTCCTGTTCTTTTATTTTGGTAGAAAGACTTACGAAATGGCGCTATTATGCAACCTTGAAGAAAGTTTATTTTAGATATTTGTGCTTTAAATTGCGTCGATTTTTTACATGTCGTGTACAGATTAAACATAACGTTCTAAACATTGGTTCACAAAAAAAAAAAAAAAAAAAAAAAAAAAAAAAAAAATCCAATAATAACTCGAAACTTTCGGGCACATTTTCTGACTAATTTTTAAATATAAAAGCATGCTAGTTGCAGACATAGTTATGGCATTAATTTGTAATCGATCAGTTTTTCCTTTTTCGATAAATGAATCATTTCTTTAGTTATAAGCGAATGTAGTCTTTGAAAGCACTTTTTTCCTTTTCTGTACTGTCGTCTGCGAAAATCGGCCAAAGTAGAGATCGAATTAAAATCTACATTTCATGCAGCGATATGTGCATAAGAACGCATTGTACCTAAAAGAGATTATTCTTCATTTATATATTACTAGCAGGCTTTGCCCGTTTCGCTGGTTGGTTTCGCCTAACTAACTTTGAAACAAATGAAAAATTTTAGTGAATTGGACCATCTGTTTAAAAGTAATATGGAACGTTATCTGTCTTTCTGTATTGCTGAAAACGATACGAACGGCATTGTGTTATGTTTTCTAATGCTTTAGGTAAAATTTGGGCTGTTAAGAAGCGACTCCTTTTGTTGATCATTTATTGGAAGATTTGATGTAGAACAATATGCAAAATGCTAAAATCTCCCCTAAAAATTACTTAATAGTGCAAGTCCCATCAAAATCCATTTAGCAGAATTTACGTTATCAACAGCCGGAACGAAATTTTCAGTTTCATTTTATATATATATAGTAGATAGTATAAACCCCAAATCCTTCACAGATGCAATGATTTTCTATCAAGTAAGCTGAGGTTACTCGAAGATGCGATATTTTATCAATTTCTACGCACAGCTCTTTTAGTTACTCGATGATGCCATCTTCTGCCGTGTGTTACGCAGCAATATAAGTTACTCGATGACACGGTATTTTATCAATTACTATACACAACTATCTCAGTTACTCGATAATGCGATCTTCTGTCGATTTATACACACAGCGATCTAAGTTACTTAATGGTACGTTTTTCTTTCCAATTCCTACATATTCTCAGTTACTTAATAAAGTGATCTTCATCCATCTACACTCACCGCATGTTAAGTTACTTGATGATATGGTACTTTATCCCATCATAAAAACACAGAGATTTTACCTTAAAAATGTGAGTGTAGTCGGGGGAGGGGCTCACTTAAGAGAATTTGGACGAGTATTTTGACAAATCGCTGCTTAGTCTGAGTAATTATTTTAAAAAGTTAAGTTTAAAATCCTTAAATATGGAAACCGGTACTTTTATTCTTTTTGCCAAGGAACATCACACAATAATGTTTCAAAAAGAATTAAAATTGATGTTTTATTAGCAATTAATCTTATAAGTCCTTTCTGTGAAAAATAAAAACTATATATATATAAATATGGACTTTCTTAAACTACCAAATCTTGTCGATTCGTGAAACCAACATTCTAAACCATTTAAATATCAACTTTATCTCCTGACGGGTCAGAAGTAAGTTAATAAACGTTACCGCCAAGTAATCGACGACGGTTGATAAAGGAAAACTGTAATTTCCATAAACTTTTATTAAGATCTCACCTAATTTAAAAAATCAGCATTTTTAATTATATCTATGTGATGTTTTCTACAAACGCGTTTATATTTCATTAGTTACAATCATCGATTTATTAAAGTAATAATAAATCGGTATTTTATATTAGACTTACAATATCCTTTAATTATTTTGAGCAGTCTGTTTACGTGAAAATACTTTTGTTGCCAGAAAGGAAATATTATTTACGCTGACTTAGAATTGCCAACAATAGTTAAAAATATCATCTCGTAATATGAAATAAAGGTCTCGTGTAAATATATTTTTAATTTTAAACTGCTTGGCAATATTATTATTTGGCCATTTTTAAATATTATGAAGAAATTTCCCCCATTTACTGCGTTTAAATTTACGTATATTAAGGAATTTACTATTTTAAAGTTCTCTTTCATTTTTAATATTCATGTGTAAATACAATTTTTATGACGCAATTTTCAACATTTTCCTCCCTTTAATATATAATTATTTAATTCTAATTTTAAGGTTACTCGAAGATGCGGCATTTTACTAATTCTTACACACTATCTATGTTACTCGATAACGCACACTTCTGCCGCCTGTGTCTGTCTGCTGCCGCTCTGCCGCTACGGCAATTTAAGTTACTCGGCTATACGGTATTTTGCAAATTACTACACACAACTACCTCAGTTACTCGATAATGCGACCTTCTGCCCATCTATAACATAAAGCCATCTAAGTTTCTCGGTCATATGGTGTTATACCGATTCTTACACTCAACTATTCATTTACTCGATAATGCGATCTTCTGCCTTTCTGATCACACAATAAGCAAAGTTGCTCGATGATATTGTATTTTATCTAGTCATAAGAGCACTGTGATAATATCGTAGTCGTGTGTAATCGTAGTCTATAATAATCGATTACAAAAGCTGTGTAATCGCACTGTAATCGTAATCATTAATTTCATTTTCGAAATAATCGCAATATAATCATAATCAAAAGATTTTACTCCGATTATAATCATAATCTAATCGCAAATGCAATGTAATCCCAATGTAATCTGTATCGAAAAGCTCTGTAATCGTTATCCCGCATAAATATATGATTACGTTCTTGATTACATCGTTGTTTTCCTCTTCCTTTCGCGCTTCCAAACCAAAATATACTTGGTCGGTTTGCTAAAAATTGTAGCAGGAAAGAAAGAGATCTGTTCCTGTTTTCAACTGATTAAATTGACCCTAAAGTTGGAGTGTGAAAGTTCAGAGATCAAGATGGACAGTATTTAGCCTTTAATGGGGTAAAAGTGAAACATAATCTTATACAGCATATATTGTATCTTTACTCTGAGAACAGAATGTATGCCGTGCACAATATATACGAGTATGGACATAAAATAGTATTATTTGATTTGACTTTGTTAAAGATATGGGAATTTGGAAAACAAACTCGGCATGTGGTCAACCCAGGGATCATGTGTCATTGAGTGACAGTGATGATGGATAAAAAAAAGGAAAGAAAGTAAAATACTGTATTAATTATTTTATTATGGGAAAGCACTTATATATCCGCTAAATTCTCTCCTACCAGAAGACAGTTTTTATTTTCCTTTTAACGTTCACGTGTATCAAATTTATTTTAAAATTTATTACATTTAAGATTCAGAAAATCAGCATAATTTTTTAGCTTGTATTTCTCCGTGTTTTGTCCAAAAACAATATAATCATTAATGCTATGTACTGCATATTTATAGACACACACAGATGAGAGAGGGAATTGTGTTCTACTATGATAATTGACAAATAGAAGAAAATTTAATCTTTCATAATCGTGAATGAGAACGTAAAAATAAAGCCTCAGAACTCTTTACTGTGGCATTTTGTCATTAACATGTACATGAAAAAATGTGTTTTTATTGACTTTTCCATGGTTCATAAGAATTTATACAGGTAAATGATCAAAACTCAATAAAACAAGGGAGATTTGAAGGGGAGATTTTTTAAAAAAAGCTTAATTGCTTTAGAACTGTGAGCATACTTACATATAAATACTAATATTGTTCTTGATTCTTAAAAAAATATAAAATTTGAATATTACATATAGATAGTTAAGCAATTAATTTGAAGCAAGAGATGTTCGTAATAGGATCTTGCACAACTCGGGTTATGCCTAATCCGAACCCGAAAATATTATTTTAAGCCAACACAAAACCAACATACTTCACCCCGAAACAGAAATGTTTTAAATTAATCCTTAATTAATATAATGCAATTATAGAATATTGGCCTATAATTATATACCTAATATATAATTATTATTTTTTGTAAAAAATAAACACACGCATACACACACACACATATATAATGCCCATTAATATTCAAGTATGCAATTTTTTCGCCTGACAAAATATTTAGGGCTTTTTCTATAAAAGTTTGTAAATCCGAACCCGACTCGCAAATGCGAAAACACAATTCGAAACATTTAATGTTAACATGACCTGCAGACACAAAAAAGTCAACACAACCCAAACTGCAGTGAAGGAAATTAGCTCCAACCTCCAACCCTACCCGAACTTTGTGTCGGGTCCGGTTTGCTTAAAATCAGGTTAACCGACACGATGCAGGACTCTAGTTTATAACACGCAGATTAAGATTTCAGTGTAATCGAACTGTAATCGTAATCGACTAGTTCGGTAATCGTAATCCAATAAAAAATATTAATTGTAATCTAAACGTAATCGTAAGCTAGAATTAAAAAAATAGATAATCAAAAGTATAATCGTAATCTAATTCGCATAAATATAGATATAATCGTAATCGGGTTTTAGAAATTGAAATTAATCGTAATCGTAATCGATTACAGTCCTTCGTAATCGACTCTAAGTCAGGTACGCATACCATAGTTAAAAAACCCCTATCTAGAGGGCTAAATTTCAAACATTATTTCATCTTTATCTCCATAATTCTGATTTTTTTAATGAAAAAATTGCTAGCATTAAATGAAAAAAAAAAAATTGAAATAAGTAATACAGTAGACTCCCTAAAATCTGCAAGAAGTCTGCACATCATTGCAGATGTAAACAATGAAAATTTCAGTTCAGATGTAAGGACAAAATAACAGAATATTTTAATTTTATATCATTCCGTTTGTATTTGAATATGTAATTAATTCTCCATAATATGACTGAACTCGTCGTTTTTCAGGAAGGAAGTAAAATTTATTTCTGAAAAAAAATCAACATTTTGGTAATCACAATCTTTTTATCAAATCTTTTTATATATTATAATCCAGATTTTTTGTTATTAAGACTGGCTGAACCTGAAATAAAACTTCCTTACTTTATGATTTTTATGTGAATTAATAGGTACCATTAGGAGGCAAGTTTCATTCAATAATTCAAGGAAAATGTATCTTATCTTTATTATGCAGATTTAATTATACATTATTAATTATTTTATTGATCTTTACTTTTAATAGTTTAATCATTTTTTAAATTATCTTACTTCTTATCCTTTTAGGGGGTTTTTTTGTACTTAATTATTTTAATATTTTACTATACTGCAAGGATTTTTTTATAATTTTGATTGCATAATTATATCAAATGACTGTTTAAAAACTGTAAAAAAACAATGACCAGAAATCTGCAAAATTCTAAGATCTGCACAACCTCTGGTTCCAAGTTGTGCGGATTTGAGGGAGTCTACTGTATAATCATTTTGTCCAGAGGTACTGTCTGTTTTCGTAAAGCGAAACTTTCCGCGCTTTTGCGAATGCTTCAGGTCTGTTTTGATTTTATCAAAATAGGGATGATCGGAGGCTGTTTAGCTGAGTGACAACATACAACTGGAACTTCGGCAAATACCTATCTCAGCGTTACCACCCCTTTGGATCGTAAAATCGTCTCAGAATGTTAGGTGCGGCTTTCGAAAACGAAATGTATTTTTTATGTGTTTATAAGGCATCATTTTGTTTACATTTTAAAACTTCATCAAAATAGTTGTAACTTTTTTAATAAATATGTTACATATAATATATGGCAGTAATAATCAGTATACCTGATGAAAATGCAATTAATTTTTAAAATAAACAATTTATTTAATGATTTTTTTATCCCTATTACTGTATTTGATTAATAGTATTTCAAGAGCCATAATTTTATATTGTAAAATTATTTAAGCATTCTGCAAGCAGTCCTTGTTCAATCACGAAAGCCTGCCACTAAAAAAATTTAATACAGAAGATGCATATAATGTTTTTCTCAGATGTAAACAATAAATTTTGCAGTTAAGAAGCACATGTATTTCACAAATATTACTATTTCTGGGAACACTAAATTTAATACATTGTCGTCTTTAACACATTACTTTGGAGTAATGAAAACATTGTTATTACATTAAACTTCTTTGTAAATGTGTGTTATCACAAAAGCCTGCCACTAAAAAATTTTAATACGGAAGATTTATATAATATATTTCTCAGATGTAAACAATGAATTTTGCAGTGAAAAAGCACACGTATTTCACAAATATTGCTAATTTCTTGGAACACTAAATTTGATATATTGTCTTCTTTAACGCATTATTTTGGAGTAATGAAAACATTATATTATTTTTTTTGTAAATAAGTGCTATAATCGGTGGCAGCTCATGACAGTTTTTTTCTTTTTTTTTCTTTTTTTCTTTTTTTTTTTTTTTTTTTTTGGAGGCGCTAAATGCATGCCTTCAAAAAGTAATATTTAAAAAAAAAGAAAATTTTGCCTTATTTAATGTAAGAAACTTCTGCCAAAAATAAGGCAAAGATTTCATTTTTAAAAATAGTGAAAAAGGAATAAATTTGCCAGCCATGCATTTAGTACCTCCAAAACTGTTAGTCACGAGCTACCACTGTTTATAATGATTTTTCCTAGGCATATTTGGATCATGCTTTAAGGTAATTTAATAATGTGTGACATGATCTATGCCTATTATGTATAGGTACAGATTCAATCGCCATGTGACGACTAAATTTTTTGCTTTGGCCACTTACTTCCAATGTCTCAGTTGCCATGCGTTATACAGGTATGCTCCTTTTCTGCAAATGGTGGATTTCTACCTTTGTAAAAAAATGAAATCCGTGTAATCCGTGTATTCTCCTTCACAATTCCTACAGTCCAGAATGATCTGTTTAACACAGAAAACTATTGTATTACATAGAAAAACAAACGTCTGAAGTGTGTTTCGATTTTTATAGCGCTAAATAATTTTACACATTCACAATTTTTTTATTGTAATGTTATACGATAAAATCAAAATTAGAAATATTGTTGTCCTAATATTTCCCGCTACCATAATTGCTTAGCTTTACATTTTTTTAAATGTATCTTGTCCAACTATATCTTCTGAATGAACATAGTTTAACATTTGTATTACACTTAATAATCAAATTTAAAGAATTTTGTGATTAAATTAAACATACTCGTTTGATGTAATTAGTCTGTGTTTTCTTGTACATAGACATATGTATATATCAAATAAATTATTTTCCACTTTGAATTTAGTCCCTCTCCCCGTCCCCCCCCCCCCTTCATAAACACTAAATTCTTTTTATGTGTTTGTTTCAAAATGTGACCACTCGATTTTTTAGGTTTAGGATCCACTTTCTCCTTCCAGATATTGCGAATCTGTACTTATACTATAATGCAAAATTTTATAATTTTCACTATTTCTGGTCCCAAGGAATGTAATTTAAAGCACGTTTACAAGGTAAATTTAATGATGAATGAAATATGAATCTATGTAATGCAAAATTCTGTAATACGCAGAACGTTTCATCCCAAGGTGTGTGTTATAAAGATCTATCGTATTTATCTTCATATGTAATTCACTCATCGAAAACCCTAAAGATTTAGTATCTGTGAGTGCTCTGAAGAAGGCATTATTACAACTTTATAATTTTTTCATTCTATGGCACAAATTACTCAGCTTACAATTCATCAATCAAAGTATTGCCATCTTGATTTTTTTCCACTTACTTTATTTACCTCAGAAGTGGTTAAGATTTTTGTATATTGTAAATCCTATAGGTATTAATAGCAAAAAAGCATATTTGACCCCTTGGGGTCGAGCAACCGGTATACTTGCCAATTAAGGTGTTCAAAATATTTCATTATTCTCACCACTTATTTTTAATTGTAAAGTTTACCTTATTTAATCAGAGCATTTTTACGATTGATTCAATTACAAAAAAATTTCTGTTTTGAAAAACCGGTGGTAAAAGATTAAATATTAAGCAAAGGACTCATATCGCAAAGGGGTTGAACATCTTGAATTAAAGTGAACTTTAATAACCTTTTCGCTTTAATTGCCAGTCCTCTTCCAATTGAGCTATCTGGACGAAAACCCAGCCAACACAATATTCGCTCAGAACAACTACAATGATATCAATTGATTGTGTGAAAAATAATTTAAAGTGTACATGATTATATATTTTATTTTATTATTATTAAGCAACATACTTTGCAGATTAGCTTTTCTAAAAAGCTCTAAAGATTCAAATCTCTAGGCTAGAGGGGGAAAGTAGTATTTTTCAGGAATAGGAGGATAATATATATAGAATTTTCTGTATAAAAGTAAAGATTTTTTTTGGGGAGGGGGGTTGAGGAATAGTGGGAGGGAGGAAAGGAGAAATTTGGGAAGTTAGGACTTAATTTATTTATTTATGTTAGTGAGCAACAAATGTTGCAGATTTTTTTTTAATTAAGTTTGAAAGATTTTAATTATTTATTAAGCTGGAGAGATGGGTGCAAAGGGTTAAATTAAAGGCCATAAATTAAAATAAAATTTATGTAAATAGTTTTTTGCGTCATTGTATCCAAACTAAGTGAAATGTATTCAAATGGATACTATGAGGCAAAATAATTATTTACATAAATTTTAATTTTTAATAGCATGGTACAAAGGATAAATCAATTTATTTAAATAAATACATTTCAATGCATTATATAAGTTCAGTGAAAGTGACATATTTAACAGTGTATTGCAAAATTAAAAATATTGTTTAGATGTGCGAATATATCTTAGCCAAACTAAAAATAATTTAAATTTAATTTTAAAACAAATCGTTTAAAGCCACATCAAGGTGTCACTTGAATTTTGATATCATATCTTATAAAACTCATGCTTTGAATTTAACAGAGATGTGAATGATAAAGCATTAATGAATAAACTTTTATACATCTTTTTAAATTGAACATAATTTTTGCACATGCAATTATAACAAAATAAAATGATGAAATAAATATGTATAGAGATTATAATTAATAGCATAGCGTCACTCAAAATTTGACATCATTATTTTTAAGTTCCATATTTTAAATTCTTAGAGCATAAGATAAAGCTCTGCGTCACAAACTTTTAACCCGTTAAGGGTTTTTGTATTGATATAAAATACAAGAATTGCAAAAATTACAAATTTTGTACTTTTTTTTTCTCATTTTTTATTTTTTTATTAGTTGTCATAACGCGTGAACATTCACGACAAGCCTTACACTTTTGGAGACCCTGGGTACAAACACGATTTTGAGCTCCATTCTTATGTTGTGTATTAAGTTGAAATATGTTATAAACGTGTTATATTTTATAGTTTTAATAAGCTGACACAAATTAAACTTGGTACTTTATGGCATCACGTAGCTTTATGGCTTCACTTTATGGCTCAATGTTAGACATAAATGCACAAAATTCGAATTTCGTTTTATTGAAATAACAAAAAGTGGAAATACATTTCCAATTTTTCTATTAAAAAAAGTGTTCTTGAAGTTAGCAATGTTTGTTGTTACAGGGCAGACAGAAAAAGCATGTTTTCGGTCAGGAATCAATTTTAATTCAAGATGCTTAAGTCTTCTGACCCTGCAGGCGAAGACACTCACGTGCTAATGCTAATCTTATGGGGATGGATTTTTCTAATATCTCGTTTGCATTTCGACAATTTTTTTTCAGTGGATAGCCGAGATCCGTCTCTACATCGCACCTTTTTTACTTTTTCAATTTTGGTTGTAGATATTTTTTAGAATGACACTTTCATTTTCAGAACCGGTTTTGAAATTGAAAGTAACTTTATAAAAAATACCTGCGACCCAAATCGAAAAAGTAGAAACGTGCGATGTAGAGACGGACCTCGGCTATCCAGTGCAAAAAAAAAAAAAAAAAAAAAAAAGTTTAAAAATGTCGAAATGCAAACGAGATTTTAGAAAAATCCCTCCCCATAGGATTAGAATTAGCTCGCGAGTGTCTTCGCCGGCAGGGACAAGAGTCTTAAGTTAATAGGAAAAACACTGTTTGATTCCACAACATCCGAAAAGCTAATATAAAAAAATTTTCATTTTTACGCGCAAAAAATGTCTCGGTGAATGTGTAGAAAGATGTGATTTGTTGATTGCAGTGCAAAAATAAAAAGCACGAGAACACGCTTATATACCGGGTGTCCCAAAAAGGACTGACTGATTTTAAAATTCAATAACTTGCAAACGGTGACAGATATTAAAAAAATTCTTGCAGGAGGATTATGCATAAGGTCAAAAGTTTTATTATAGTGATTTTCAATTTTAGTTCGATTTACAAACAATAGATGGCGCTGTAAGCAATAGTCGCTAAATACAGGCTCGATTTTTGGTCCTTTATCTTGTTCCATGCAGAAAAAGGAGATGGAAATGTATTATCCGGGCCACGAAATACCAAAAATCGAGCCTGTATTTAGCGACTATTGCTTACAGCGCCATCTATTGTTTGTAAATCGAACTAAAATTGAAAATCACTGTAATAAAACTTTTGACCTTATGCATAACCCTCCTGCAAGAATTTTTTTAATATATGTCACCGTTTGCAAGTTATTGAATTTTAAAATCAGTCAGTCCTTTTTGGGACACCCGGTAGCTTTCAAATGTATGTATGATTAGACCTTTTTTAGACGTGGTTTTTATGATGTAGTATTAACCTGTAATTTGCTTTATCAATGTTTTTTTCATTACGAAGTATATATGCATTGAAGTTACTGGGACCCTATTGTACGGTAAAAACTATATAAATAATGAAATTCAACACCTATTATTTTTTGTTCTACCTACTGACACCCCCCCCCCCCCTCCTGTACACACACAACCTTATGCGGACATGGAACTATGCCCCGTGCATCAATCTTTGGCTAATGTCTCTGTCTTGTGAACATTTAAGCACAGTTTAATTGTTCTAGCCCAGGGTCGGCGAACCTTTTTACACCCGCGTACCAATTTTTTTTTTTCGAATGAAAACGACGTGCAATTAAAATATAAATTTAATGAAAAATGATAAATTAAAAATACTTGAAAATTATTTATTAGTATTAAAATGTTTTTAAGTAATATGCATGTAGGTTTACACTGTAAAAGATATAGAATTAAATACATTTTAGAAATTAATAAAAGATTAAATGCGATTTCTGTAGTGACATCGAGGATGAAAAATAATTAGTATCAGATTCATACTAAGATCATTTCAATAGAAGATTAATTGAACTAGAGATATCTAAGTTTTTATTTGAGTTTTTTTTTCTTTTTTATCTATATTATTTGTTTGTGAAAATAATAGCAGGCATGAATAGACGGGGAAATTCGTAAACGACAAATAGCTGCTTTTACAAACAGCTCTGTAATTAAGTTGCAAGTTATCATATTTCACCATCGGCATTTTTGCTTATAATATTTAATAATTTTTCCTTTTCAATAGTTTCCAAATATTACATTTGTTTGATAATTTTTTCAGTCCATATTGAGCTGCGATTTGACATTAATAAAGCAGAATAAAAAATCCTCCCATTTTCAATCAATTGAATTTAGACAAGATTTGATAATCTAAATTTATGTATTTTGTCTAATGTCATCGTATCTTGTTTAGAAAATTATTCTGTTAGGTGTCAAAAATGGCACGTGCACGATAGGTTTAACGACCCTGTGTATCATAGGTTTAACCCTGCCGACACAGGCAGGGTTAAAAGTACAAAAGATAAATAAACTTTTTTTTGCAGCCACATTACATTTATTTGAAAATAGCACTAAATTTTCACTTAAAATTGACTGAAAATTCTTTAAACAAAATGTAATATTTTAGTAAATTATACTTTGCACTGTACATGTAAAAAAGTTTTTAGTACGCTCATTTTTACAGAATAAAAGAATTAATACTTTGAAACTATTAAATAACTTTTTCGGTTGCAAAACATAGTGTATATTTCAGGAAAAGACTTAATTTGTTTAATTTCCTTTCATGTGATTTTTTCCCCCTACTCTCTTGAAAACTCCAAAGCTTATATAAAACATTAATGTATTCTTATTTATATCAATTTTCCACATTGTTTATATATATATTTGATTATATATATATATTGACAACTGATTTAAGATATATTTAAATTATTTTTTGTGATAGTTAATTACTGTTATAGATAAATATTAATATTAATAAATCTTCAGTTGTGTGGAATCTGAATTAAAATATCTGAAATTTTTATGATTGTGTTGGAAAATTATTTCGTGATTTTAAGTCCAAGTTTAAACGTTCGATACATATTTATACAATATTATTGATATTGACTGTTAAATAAATTGGGGATTATTATCTGAATAATTATTGTAAAATTTACATATATTAAAAAAAAAATACAAGATTATGAATATCATTTTTTTTCTTTCTTTAAAACAAACCAAAGAATACATTCTGTAAAGTTGAAAATGCACTATCATTTTTGCCAGAACCCTTTTTAACAAGCATGTGTCACAGCTAAACTAATGGCTTTTACACCGAGCGATTTCCCACCCTCCTCCGTTAGATAATTGACAACAACTGGATAGAGTAACAGTTGTATCTTCAAAAGAAAAGGAAAAAAAAAAAAAAAAAACACGTTTATCATATTGTTTAAGTTCTCATGTCATGTGCAATATGTTTTATTTTCTAATTTATATTATGCTTGAAAATATTTATTATCAGCAGTAAGTTGACTATTTTGAAAATATCGAATATATATCGAAAATATCGGATATATGTCAAAATATCGGAGATTTTTGATATTTTCAAAAATATCGTGATATTTACAAACCCTGAGTATTACATTTTTTAGTAACACATACATTTTTTTTTTTTTTTTTTTTTTTTTTTTTTACAAATAATATTTGAGTTATTACTATGCTTTTTATGGTTGATGTAGCTAAATTTATAGGATAACAAGAGTTTATTTTTGTTATTTTTTAATAAGTTTTATATTAATGTATATGCAAAATGTTTTAGGATTGTCGTTTTTTGGAACTTAAACTGTTCCATGGATAGATTACTTTGTATTCTGTGTCCCTCCTCCTTTTTTACTGCATAAATTTACCATTGAAAAAACGAAGACAAGAGGGAAAAGAAGCACACAGAAATGACTGGTAATCTGCCGTCAAAAAGCAGGGGGGAAGTGTATTCTGGATAATATGAAAAGCATTTGTAAGTAGACAGCCAGTGGCAAAAATGTTTAAAAACCTCAGAATAAATTCCAAAATTTTAGGAGAAGATTTTGCGGAAACACGGAAATTATATTATTACGAAATAGTGAATCAAAAGTACCAATCATTGTTTTATTTTTCTACTTTTGATTTATCGTAAAGTACCTAAAGTAAGCCCTCTTCCAAATATAAGACCCCCCCCCCCATTCCCTCCAACATATATGATTTTTTTTTCTTTTTTGAAAAAGTTCCATTTATAAGGCCTCCTTGAAGTTTTATATTCTGGCGCTCTGAATCCTTCTGTGTTTTTCAGGAAATTCCTTAAGAATTTTTTTTCCATATCTTCTAAATGAATATATCTTATGCAATTTATTTTTATCTTATCTCTTTACTGATCATTGTATCAGAATGCCATATGTTCAATATAATATACTATTAATGTTTACCTTGATTTTTATGCACTAATAAGATTTAATAGATATTTATATTGAGATAAAGTTTTATAATATTTGTTCATATTTCTTTATCTAAATTAACTATTTTATGTAAACTTGCTTCATTAATTTAATATTTTTATTAATGGAAACTACTTAGCTTCTATGGAAGAGAGTTTAATTTGATCTGATTTTATTTTTAAAATTGTTCAAATCCTGTGAAATTTCCTAAATTCCAAATACACCCCCCCCCCACCCCACCCTCCCAATTTCCCTACCCTTTTTACAAAAGTTCCAATTATAAGCACCCATTCATTAGAATCTCCTGCTTGCTAAAGAGGGGCTTACTTTTGGTACTTTACGGCACTTGATTTAAATTATTTTAGGAGCACCCTGATTCATTTACTTTTATAATTTAAGAGAAAACTATAATAGCTCTGTCATTTTTTAAATTTAAATTTTTTATTTCCTATCTTAAGACGATTCTCTAACTCTCTTCTCAAAAATGGGAAACTTTGACACATTTTCTGACTCATTTTCAAACGTAAAAGCATAAAATTGACAGGCCAGGATATTAACGTAATTTGGAATCGAATGGCGTTTTGAATTTTTTGATAAATAAATTACTTAAGGAGTTATAAGCAATTATTGATACGTGACGGCAGATTTCCTCCTTTCCCGTACTGTCGAGGCCGGCAATTCCGTTCAAATTGCAAACTTACGCAAGATTTTCTGAAAGATCCTCTTTTTTTACCAAAAAGATGAAAAATACATTAGAATACATAATTACATAATCTTAACACTTGCCAATTCCTTGTTTTTCCGAACAAAAATTAATTCAGAAAGGTGACATAAAGTCTTCTTCTTTTAATTTCAGAACAACCGTAATGCTATAAAATTAAGGGCTCGTTTGTAAAATAAGTAAATAATAAAATGTAATTTCGAGATGAAGATTCGAGTTTTTTAAAGAAAACTATAACTATCCTCTCGTGAACCATCGTGATAGTTTCCTCTAAAACAGCTAATGTGTTAAAGACTGTATTCTCAACATCCTCAGTTGCACTTATGTACCACACATTTTGAATGATTCATTTTACTTTATCGGATTTATATACAAGAAGTCTTCTTTTCTAAAATCTATATATAAAATTTATGGCATAACTTTTGAAATTCATATATAATATTATGACATATTATTCAAAAAGAAAACTTGTACATTTAAAAAGATGTCAGGATGTAGTTAACGGCTTTACATGTGAATAATAATAATAATAATAAATCAGTTACCATTTTTTTACGCCCAAATCCTTCATATATGTTCGTATTTAATCAGTGCATTGAATATTTCTCTGAAGTTATTGCCACTGTTCAGTTCAAAGTAACAGATTTAGAGCTACCAACTTATGTTAGAAGGATTTCGTTAATAAATATGTAAAGTGGCATACGTTACAAGTCTGATTGATGTGTTGCTTGTATCTAGTTTTATTCAGTCTAATATACTTAATTTTTAAAGCTTTTAGGCGGTAGTTTCATAGCTGCCAACTTTTACACTTTTTTCTTTCCGCTATTTTTTAAAAAGCATTTTTTGCCTTATCTATCGCCAAATTTCGTGGACTAAATAAGGGGAAGATTGCATTAAAGTAGAGTAGCTGAAAAGCACAAAAGTTGGCAGTTTTATCGCTACCATATCTACTTTATCAAACTACTTTTTCTATGTTAAAGTCGAAATGCATATTAACTTAAAGTATCCAACATTTGAATTAGAATTTATTAATATCCGAATAATTAATTATAGGAATATGTTAGAAATTTATAAATGGGATAAGGGATTCTGTTACAAAGTAATAGATTTGCTCCAAATCTCTCAGTGTACTCTTAGATTTTTTGAGTATTTTTCTGTTTCTTATTTTCCTGATGAATATTTTATTACAAAGTATTTGGATTAAGGATGTTTGACAGCATTCATTTCTTTATCTGACCATGCCATTTTATTTCTTATTTATTTTTTTTGGGGGGGGGTGAGGGGGGGGGAATACTTTTCTTGCTTTTAATTACTTTTTTTTATTCAATGCCAATAGCATGCCGACTATTGAAGTTGTTTTCAGTCGAAGTACCCATACCAATAGCAAAAAAAAAAAACATGTGTTCATTGCTTCTGTTATTTCTGTTTTATTGAAGAATAGGTTCGTTTTTTATAAATCCTTGAAACATCTGAATGCTAAAGTTTTGCCTACTGGTGTTACTTGTTATGTCGATTTTTACAAGCCAAGTATTTAATAAAAACTACGTTATAAAAATATAAAACTGTACCCTTTGCAACTGAATATCATTCCTGGGGAATTATTATCCAATCCTTACAATTACTCTTATATTGTCATAGAAAAATACTTTCAAAAGGCTCTTCAGAAAAAGACCTGATTTTTTTCTTCTGCTATTTTTTTTTTTTTTTTTTTTTTTTTATGTGCAGGATAAATGGAAGAAATCAGCATATACATAGAGGGTAACGCTTGTACAAAATGCTGTGAGAATAATACTAATATTGCATTAATATAATGTTGAAAGTTGATTTATACCATAACTAAACTATGTTAAATATAACGTTTGTATCAAAATAAGTCTAATTTTTGCTAAACAAAAGCACTTACGTTATGAATATTAAAGGCATAATTTAACAATGCAATAAGATTTACATTATACAAAAGTGTTAGCTGATTTCCAGCTAATTATATTTTTTCAGGCATGAAACATGGCCGATTTGATTTTGAAAAAAATATTTTTGACATATTAAAATAATTTGATATTGAGTTTAAACGGCAATCCTTAATCTTCAATAAATCTGATAGAAATTTGAGTGAAGAATATTAGAGAAAGAGCTAATGAAATGACGAATTGCTGATTTTATTTCTTACGTATTATTTCTTTTAGATTCATGAATAAAAAAAAGTCACTGTATATTTTATGAAAGCGCAGTTTGACACTTCCTAAACTTTAGTTTAAAAAAAAAATATGTAATATTGAGAACCAATATATATATTTTAATAACACATGGGTCCACATCTGTAAGTAGAAATATAAAGTTAGGAAAGTTGTATTGATAGCATAAATTTTTCATTCCAGAAGCCTGATTTATTTGAAACAATTGTTATACGAATCTACTAATCGCTTTACCAATCACGTCTGCCTATAGAGAAAGGAACGAAATATTACTTTGATCTACAATTTCTTAAATCAATTAGATAAAGAAAGGGCTTTCTTTTTTATAGTTGTAAAGTTATCGAAAGCACTAAGATCTAAAATTTTCTATATCTCGATATTTTCATTGATTACGTTGAGGTTAAAATAAAACCCTGATCCCTTAAAGTATGATTTCGCTAAAACGATGCGAAACGAAAAAATAAACATTTGTATGCATTCTAAATTTTCCTATACCTACATTATTCTGGTAACTCTTCTACTATAAGAAGCTGTTTTTACTTACTTTACTATGTCTTTCAAGTTGAAAAGACAAGTTTTCTTATCTTGGAAGTGGAGAAGAGAAGTATGCTGTTATCTATTATGTTCCGAAACGGGTCGGTAAACATCTGCAAATCATTATAGAATTCTTTTTAAAAAGGGGGGGGGGGGTGTATGCGTGTATTTGAAAATTACCGCAGGTTCTACAGAAAGAATACTTTATGGTTTGAGATTTTCTGGATTTTTAATTTATGATTGCTTCAAAGAAATGCTTACAATACTATTTGAACGTATATATAATATATTACGTATCTCACAGAGTCAATATAATAATTCCAATTTCGGGTGTTTTGCTTATATAGTCTTTTAATTTTTTACAATGATATTTTAATTTCATTATAATTATCTCGCAAGATTTACTCACAGTAAAAAAAAATGTGAAAGTAATTAAAATTATAAAGATAAAGCTATAAATGACTTTTTATTATTATTATTATCCTGATATTACTTCAAAATTGAAATTCATTTCATTACAGATAATTTCGCATGATTATAATTCAATGAATGTGTGTAGATTTTATGTGGAATTACTCAATTTATGAATGCATGCTCTTACCATCAAATTAAATTTGTTGAATTCATGAATTTGGTTGGTTTAAGATTAAACTTTTATTTACAATATCTCTGTAATATCGAAAAATAAAATGCGCTAAATGTGTAATTACCTAAATATATAATTGAAAGTAAGCTGTAAATAAATTTGAACATAAACTTTTGATGAAAATAAAATAATTTAATTCAGAATGCTTGACATTCAATAAGGAACTTCTTGAAAACTAACACGAAGTCACTCTTTTAATTTGAGAAAATATTTTTTCTCTATTAGTAAAATATGCATTTGAATTAATATTTCATATTTTTTTTTTTTTTTTGATAAGTATCAAATAAAATAAATAAATAAATAAAAGAGAGTGGGGGAGGAGGACTACAAAGAAAGATAAAAGGGAAGCAAAGGAGAGAAATGAAGTTTTGAATACGTCAATAGATGATATCGTGGCGAAGGTCAAATAACTTTTTTTTAAGTGCGAAGGAGGAGGAGGGGGGGGGGGGGCATAATAAAATTTCATTTGTTTCAGTGTACATAAAAATGATTTCATTTAATTTTCCATTTTGATTTTTTTAAACACTTTTTACCTTATAAGAGATTTTCCAAAATAATTTATTTGTTATGCAAATGATTATCGTGTGATTTCTTTCTATCGCTGTGTGTTTTATTCAATTTGTGTTTCTTCAAAGAATAAATCAAGGAACATCGTTAACGAGGAAGAATATGCGCACTAGTAAGACAGAAAAGAAATATAACATTTTACATATCAAAAATGCACATAATTTTGCTGTCCTAAATTTGTTTTGAGTTACACATTACTGTAATGCAAATTAGTTAAAAGGAATGACGAGGTTACAAAATTATAAAGGTTATAATGTTCATATTTTGTGTGTGTGTGGGGGGGGGGGGGGAGGGTTTACCAAAAGTTTATACGCAATTTCTTTTCATCTAATATGACAAAATTAAGTTAGTCTATAAATGTGTAGAGATTAATAATCAAATACACGTGATTTTAAGTTAAAAAATTACAAAATTTAATAATGTTCATGTTGTACGAAATTTAAGAAAAAAAAAAAAAAAAAAGGTTTACCAAAAGTTTATATACAGTTTTTCTTTCTTTCTTTCTTTCTTTTTTTTTTTTTTTTTTTTTTTTTAATAATAAGACAAAGTTAATCTCTAAATGTGTATAGATTAATAAACGTACGTGATTTTATCTTTTGTTTTAATACAGATTGAGTTAGTGGTATGCTATTTATACAGATTATTTAGGCTAATGTTCAGTTTTTTAACAATTTTTAAATTCTGCCTCTCCCATAATTTATATGAGGACATGAGTTTCAAAACTCGCGTTATCCAAAATTTTAAATATCGCGTTTTTCCTATCAATCTATTCTAATGGTAAATTTGCACCGAAGAAACACAACACTCTGCTAAAAAGCTGGTTTTATCCTGCATATCCTCTTTTTTTGCTATTGCAAAATCTTGGTTTTAAAAGAAAACCAATGGACATAGTAAGAGTTTTTTCGCGATTTCCTGAAATTTCATTTTCTGGATAAGGCGAATTTTCACTCACCTCCTCTCATATATATATATCTTTTTTCTTTTATTTTATATTTACGATGACCATATTTCATTGAAAAAAAAATACGGGTGGCAAATAATAAATGCTGACAACTGAATATCCTCCCTTCATAGAATACATATTAAAACCTTCATAATAGAACCTTTATTTAGCGAACAATCTCTCTCTTTTTATTCTTTTTTTTTTTTTTTTTTTTTTTTTTTTTTTTTAAATCCACAGCACATATTTATGTACATTTTCCTTTTTAGCAGATTTTGAATTTTGAAGTAAATTTGGAATTTATAATTAATATATATATTTGCAATTACAAAGCAAAAAAAAAAAAAAGAAAAGAAAAGAAAAGAAAAAAGGAAAAAGAACTTTACCATTATTAATTGCTATTTTAATTTATGCATTTTAATGCTATACTTTTTTCAAATTTAAAATCGCTATGTAATTGTGTTACTATTTCACAAATATAATTGGATATTATGTGTTAGCTTCTCAATAATGCTTTCCCTTCATTTAAAATTTACGGGGATAAAAAGAAAAATATCAGATTGTGACGAAATTTGCACATTTTGAAAAGGGCATTTATGTTATAAGCAAAGACAAAAACTGCCTAATTTTTATATACTTACATAATACAATTTTATATCATTATTAATAATTATAATACCATTCATTTTCAATTGAATTATTACTTTTTTTCAAAAGTGCTTAAAATAAACAACAAATTTCTCAGCAATATTTTTGTAGCTCATGAGTAAGAGAAATGTGCATTTAATGAAACAAATTTTATGATTTTCTTTGTGTTGCACACATTTATGATGGTGAAGGGAATAATAAAAATATTGCTATGGAAGTAAAATGAAAATAATAAAATGTATAGCAATATAAAATGTTGCTTTGAGAAGACTTAACACAAGCTTTTTGTATTTTAATTAATGCTAACTGTTTATAATATTCAATGAGCTACTTTTTAAAATTTGCGAATAACTTGCTTTTTCATTTCAATTATCTGTGTAATAAATCTAATTTCAATTGCAATTTTTAAAAGAAGCGTTCTTTGATTATGTAACAAAAATGTGAAATGTGTAATTTCTCACGGAAAGATTTATAGACTAGTTATTCATTAATATCAGCTATAGGCAGTAAATTGTTTTCAGCGTACTATTGTGAAAGTCCTTAAAACAGGCGGAAATGCAGTTACATTAATTTAACGCTTCTCTTTAATAATAATGATTTCTTTATTTAATACTGATTTTATATGATTTCTTTATTTAATACTGATTTTATAACTTTTTAATTTATGATTATAATTATTTAAAGCAAATAAGGATCTAATCGCATTGAGAAGTCCTTTTTTCTGCTCAAATGATGCATTTCTGTTTTGAATGAAATATTTGAAAACTGTACAGAATTAAAAAAAGATCTGTCTTTTACGTCTGTATGCTTTCCATTGCAGCAACAACTGAAATTATAATTACTTCCGTTTTATTTTTAAAGATAAATTCTAGGCATGAAAATCTCCAGAGATTCCTTATTTAAATCCAATTTACACCAATCACGATTTTGCTCAATATTAAATAAGATATTTAAATCAGAGGAATGTATTGTTAAAATCATTTATACGAGTATAAAACAGCAATCAAGGTTCGTTTTAAATGTTTTAATTAACATTTTAAAACCTATGTATTATTTATTTCTACACATCATTATATATACAAAGACCTTCTTTTAAGTAATATTATAAAAGTGGGACATACTACCTATTACCACTTACTTTGAGGGGAAAGGTGAGGGAGATCTCGGGTTAATCTGGAATTCTGGTGAATAATGTACAGATAACAGTGTTTAAAGGGTAAAAAATACTTTTTAGATATTGCCATTGCGTTTTTTGAACATCGAAATTTCTTTTTTTCTTTCCTTATTATTATTTTTTTATAGCTTTATCTTTGACTCTAATTTGTATTTTTAAGGTTTAATGAAGTAATATTGTTGTTTTCCACATTTCCATAAAGTAGAAACAAAATACCAGATTTAAAATATATTTAAGTTAATATTGTAAAATCCAAAACAAATTTGCATGCTCTATTCAGAAAGGAAATTATTCTAGACGTTTATTTGTAGTTTTGAAAAATAGTCTAGTTAGTTTTATTTAAATTTTGTGATATTTACTGTATGAAATACTATAGTAGCACATGTTTATTATTGAAGGTTGTATAAGCATTTAGTGTTTAATTACTCCCATTTGACAGATGAATAGACGGCTTATAACATAAGAGAGAAACTTGATAAAGATAATAGACCACTTTATCTAAAACTTCCCCCAGGGTAAAAGGACTAAATTTGTGTACTAAGAAAATTTTGTAGGAGAAGAATTCCTCACATTTTAAAGTTTATATATATTCTTTTCTTATCAAACCCTTTTTTAATTTTTTTTCAACAAAATAAAGGAAGTATTAGACAACAACATAATTTTTCGAAATTTAATTACAATTATTATTCAGAAACTTCAAATAACATATTCGTACTATTACTTTCACTTAAATGTAAATACAATCAATACATATAGAATATATTAGTCTTAAACAATTTGTATTAATACAGTATCGAAAAAAGCAGAACTCTGTTAGATTGTACTATTTTATAAATGAATAGTACTCCAAAGGCCTGATTATTGCACAGTCAGACTAAACCGCAACCTTGGGATTACGATGCGAACACTGAAATTAGTAAAACGATTTACAAAAAAAAATTCTTAAAGCTTTAGGGGGAAAATTAATTTCGAGCTCCAATATCTAAGTAACAATAATTAAATGTCTAGTTAAAGAATGAATAAATTCCATCTTTATTTGGAAGCCAACTTTCCGACTAGATAGTGCATAGTAGCAAGTATTTTCAAGAAATTCATAGTTTTATATGGTTTTCAATGCTTAAAAATAAGTCATTACAATAAATAAAATAAAATAAAATAATTAGAGATGAAAGAAAATTTTTTTAACATATATCGCATTTAATCAGAATCTTTCTTAAAAAGAAATATCTGGGAAAGAAAAAAAAAAAAAAAAAAAAAAAGAAAGAAAGAAAGAAATCGGGAACAGTCAAAAGTTTTTCATTACATGGGGTAAATTTTTCGCCAATGGGAAAAAATCGTTTCAAATGATTTTTAATTGTGTTACACGCTCTCAAACATAATAAAATTGATATGAATTTATGAAGTCCACTAAAATATGCATTCTGTAGAATATGCGGTGCAAAGAAGAGTTTTTATTCATTTACAGAATTCCGTTACATAATGGTATGGGGAGGGGGGTGGGATTGTTTGCGGTGTAGTCGAATTATCTTAAACTATTTCATATACAGTATGACTTCAAAAATCCGGCATTCAGAAATCCGTTAACTTCAAAAATCCGGCATCAAAATCATCTTTTCCCTTCCTTTTTCTTTCACACTTTCAAGCTATGGAAGAAATAGAATAGCAATTCTTTATGAATTAGAAACTTCATCATCGAAAGTAAAAATGCAAAAAAAGAATATTTTACATTTTTTTTTTTTCATTTGTCTGAGGCAATTATTTTCTGAACAAATTTTCTGGGAGATGCACAGTTGCTTAGCAACGGGAACAAATTTGGGGACAACTTTTGCGAATGAATGGCACGATATATGGCTAGAACGAATTTTCGGCAACGGCGACATCAATGATGAGGAATTTGCCGTGAAAAGGCCGCAATTTATGAGAGAATTGAACACGCAAAATCTGAAAATGCATTAAGTGTCGAAAATAGGTATATAGATGATTGGCTAAGCATTGAAGAAAATGCATCAACAACAAACAATTTAACGGACAGCGAAATAACTGACGCTGGGCTAAATAGAACCGCCGATAATGCTAGTAGCAGCTTAGAAGACGAGCATGAACAACCGCCAGAAGAAAAGGTGTCATTAGAAAAATGCATACATTTGATTGGAGAATTAATCTATGCTTTAGAAAATCAAGACTGTGTTTCCGAAATAGATATTCTTCATTTGTATAAAATAAAAAAATAAAAACATATTAAGGCAAAAAAAGTTGAAGCAAACAAAGTTGACATCGATGTTTCTGAAATTACAAGAGAAGAAATAATGTCATTCTTTATTAGATTTTTTTTCTGTAACATAGAAAATATCAATTAAAGTAAGTTTTTTTATTATTTAATTTTCTCTTTTTGTTACATAATTATCACTTAATAATGAATTAAAATATGGCTAAAGGCACCATTAAGAATATAGGACTACTTTTGATATTCATAGTTACTACTTTGGATATTCCTTCAAAAATCCGACATAGTCTCAGTCCGGTTGATGCCGGATTTTTGAAGTTATACTGTATACGTCGCTGAGGTTTAATATAACTTATTTCATGTATAATACGAAGTGCATAGCATTTACAGGACACACAAAAGATTTTAGATACTATATTGTATCCGAAGTACTGTACAGTAGCGATGATTGCTGGACATGCATTTTTAATTATGTTATGCGCTTTTATGTTTCACGATATTTATGCATAGTATATGGTGTGTATAAATGCTATAATTCATATGCAGAGCTACACAAAAGAATTCCTAAGGGTTACTGAGTATGAGCGTAAATTGCTTAAAGGTGGGTTTTAAATGAGTTGTGCATTTTTAAGCTGAAATGGATTTAGTTTGCTAAGAAATGTTTGTAGAATATAGAGAAAATGATATACTGGGTCGCGCAACGAATTGCATATATAGCTGTCTATGGATGATAATTTATGAAATGTGATTTCAGGTAGTTTTAAGAGTGTTTAATTTGAATTAAACACTCTTTTTTTTTAGCTAAATAGTGGCGTGTAATAAAGGTACTATGCAAACTACAGGGCTGTAAAAAAGTATTCAAGTATGTTTCCATGTATTAGCATAAATTGTTGAAAGAGAAATTTCAACCAGTTATGCCTTTTCTTGCTAAACTAAATTGCTAAAATCTTGCCAAACTAGAATATATATGAACCTACAGATAAAATACAGGTCTGTCCAAAATAATTGGAATACATATTTGGCTATGGACGGTAACTGCTGAAATCAGTTTTTCAAATGTTTATTCGTTTTATAAAATGTTTACTTAGTTATCTTATTTACCTTATTTCCCTAAATAACAAAGTTTTTTTAAAGCATTCAGGAAGTGTTCGAAAGTGTTTCATAATCTATGCTTAACGGATGATTTTTCTTCTTTTTTTGTTGCTGTTTTGTTTTGAAAAGTGCCCTTGAGATTGATTAAATTCATTATTGTTTTATTCAGCGAAATGTGCATAAAAATGCATTCAGAAATTCTCCTTTTGAAAGTATGAAGTGATTTTTAGGACAGTCAATTTACTATTTGTTAAATATAACTAGTTAATGTTTTCAAAGTAATTTTAAAGATTTCCCAAATTTTAACATTTGTGGGGGCATAGTTAAAGAATGTAGTACAATCTATCAAGGTTATTAAAGGATACCTTCAATAGACAATATAGCCATCGAAGAAAATAGACCAACGTCAAATTTGAAGATTGAGTGGTTTATGTTTAATGAATCGGTAGGGGGAGTAACACCTTACTTTCTCCTGGCAGCTCTTTTCTTTTTAAATTGTAATACTACAAACAAATTTGTAAAAATAAATATTTTGTTTAAAGAAGAAAATTATGAATTTAATACACATAAATCAATTTTTTTAGACTGAATTGCTGCGTTAAATAAACAAATTTTAATTCAAATTCTTTTTTGTTAATGATTTCTTTGTTAATGGATGTTAACATCGGGCTCTAGGGATAACGGCATCAAAACGGTCGAAAATTCTGGCTGCTAACTTTAAAACTTGGGAGCGATTAAAAAAAAAAACATACACTTTACATAACGAAATAAAATACTGTTTTATAAAATTCTAATTTAAGTTTCATGCTTTTCAAAACTATCTGATTTTTATTTTATTTATTTATTTATCTATTTTTTCTGTATAAAAAGTTATATATTATATAAAATTACATAACATTAAAAAACGTATATAAAAACATATTTCAATGGGAAAAAGTTAACCATCACTAAAGGAAATTTTAAGCTACAAATGAAATATATTTCAAGAGATTACAGACACTAGATAGACAAATATATAGATAAAATAAAATATATTTTTCGCTTATATTGAAAAGTATTAAAAAATATGCTGCACAAAGTCGTTTCACTAAGCGCAATTATTTTATGTCTACTCATAATTTTTAATGGTAACATTGATACTTTATATCCTTTTCTGTTTGCATTCATTATTCCGATTTTAAATTTTAATGACATTAAAAGAAAAATTGTTTCGCTTCTGGTCTGTTCTACTTTTCTATAAAAATTTTCTTAAATCGCTTTGATTAACACGAAATTCGGATATGTTATTTTGGCAGATAGCAGAGTTCTCTTTTAAAACACTTTAAGATTTTTTCCATTATGAAAGTATAGAAAGCCTGCAGATATTCAAAATATGTTTAGTAATTAGCAACCGAAGTAAACAGGGATTTTACTTGCTTAATATGCAATTACTTTCTAACAAGAGAAGTAAATTGTAATTTTTCTTGCTTAATGTGTAAATTATTCAAAATATGTTCAGTAATTAGCAACCGAAATAAACAGGGATATTACTTGCTCAATATGGAAATGGTTAATAATGTACGATTTAAGAGTGTTGTCTTTAAAGAAAAAAAAATACTCCACTCGAGTAACAAGAATCTTTCTAACGCATTCACAAAGCAATTTTTACACGCAAGTATTTCACGCTTAGAAATTCAGAGAGTTAAAAATTGGATATAATGTTTTTATATTCCCATAAATTTTTAAATATCTTGAATGATACCTACCCTCATAGCATGCATGGTCACGGTGACGTCGTTGTGACGTCACTGTAAGTCACTGTGGTCACGTCACATCTGTGACCAAAATGCCACCACTCAGTGATGTCACATTGTGACTGAGATGTGAACTTCTTAGAAAACTTTAAAAAATTGCAAAAATTCTTTAAAACATGTTATTTACTGTAAAATTATATTTTTCTGGCAATTAAAAGAAAATTGTGACGACACTATTATGTCACTGCATGTAACGTATGTCACGTCACATATATGATAAAAAAAACCACAATATTGTAAGTCACAGTGTGACAAAAATATGAACTTCAAAAATGAAGAGAAATAATGAAGAGAAATAATTTAATCAGTCCCGAGTTACAGCGACATAAGGAATGAAAATATATTAGTGGATAGCAACTAGTAAATTCTGTCACGAAAGGGGGTAGGGGCATAATAAATAAAATGCACGATACAAGCATTAATAAACTAAATTTTAATGTTATATTTTATCAATTTGATGGATTAAGCGGTCTCACAGACCGCTCACAATAGTTATGCGGCAATTTTTGTCACATCAGTTAAGGGTTAAACAGTATTTTAAACAGTCCCGAGTTACAGCGGCATAAGGAATGAAAATATATTAGTGGATAGCAAATAGTAAATTCTATCACGAAAGGCGGGGGGGGGGGGGACATAATAAATAAATTGCACGATACAAGCATTAATAAACTAAATTTTCATGCTATATTTTATCAATTTGATATCTAAGACAGTAAAAGTATTCTTTTTTCATGATTTCAATTTTATCTAGCATTGCAATTTAATATAATAATCCTCCACTCATTGTTACACTCTCATATAATTATTGCGCATTTCAGATTCAAATCAGTTGTTTACAAAAACAAATAAATAATAAAAACACACCTGCTCAAATCGTCTGCTTCGCGATATTACCATAGAATAAACAAGAGAATACGCGGGAAACCACTTCACTCCACTGTTTAGAACACCAGCACACCTACAGCACTTCTTTTAATATAAAAGAAAGACATCTGCCATTTTAGGATATTAAAAATATACGGATATTATTGATGAAGCATATATGTAAGTCTTATTTAATTTAAATATTTTGTTCCTGTTTTGTATATATTATAATGATGAGTTAAGTAGTTTTATGTTGCACATATAGAAAGAGACTGGTCTATATTGTTTTCAGAAGGATATTTTTATTCGATTCTGTTGTATCTTAATCTGCCATCGCTCGAAAAAAAAAAAAAAAAAAAAAAAAAAAAAGCTGTCGCAGAGACTGATTCGTGCCTACGTTCATAGTAGAATGAATGTAAATATTAATTTTTAGTCTCTTGAGATTGAATATGTGTTGAAACAGTGGTGTGGGATTTTTTTTCGGCTTTTTAATGTTTTCTAGTTACTAACACTTATAGCATCATTATTATTTTGGAGTTAAATATGAAATTAGAAATTGTTTCAGATTAGAAATTAACATTATGTAAGCATTTTTTTTTCTGTTTGTGATTTTAATCAAACATTTAATTGTAGACACTCAGATTCAGTTATTAAATTTTCTTCGATTGTAAATTCATTTTCTACGTTTTCGATATATGTAATCACTGGAATAAAAAAAATTAAGCATTGAAATAAAGTGTTTTTCATGCCTGTGATAACAAGTTTATAGCTTAAACTGCTT
The DNA here is from genome assembly GCA_963932465.1 of Maratus speciosus. NCBI lineage: Eukaryota > Metazoa > Arthropoda > Arachnida > Araneae > Salticidae > Maratus > Maratus speciosus. The sequence goes on from OZ010788.1 coordinate 439,376,633, forward strand.
TAGTATATTTTTAAAAAAGTTGGTATGTACTTTCGTAATATAGGACTGAATATTTTTTTAAAGCGATTAATAACTACTTTCTACATTAAAATGTTTTTTAAACAATAAAAATAGTTAATATACAATCATTTATTTTACGTTTATATGTTCTTTTTAATACTTTTCAACAAAGTTGAAAAGTGTTTATGACTTCGGTTTGTCTGGCCGTCTGTCCGCGATCTAACTCGCGTAAATATACTCGAATTGACCTGAAATTTTTTAATGTTATTGACGTTTACCATAGCACGGCCCCTATTTGTAATGAAGTTTGTAGCGTGTTTAATTCATCTACAGGAACAGTCAAGAGTATTTCGTTAAACTACGGCCTACGGGAAAAAATCGTTCCAAATGATTTTTAACGATTTTACACGCTTTCAAACAGAATAAAATTGATATGAATTTATGAAACGCACTAAAATATGCATTCTGAAGAGTATGGGGTGCAACGAATAGTTATTGTTCATTTACAGGGCTAAAAAAGGGATTCCAATACATTATTATAGAGGGATGGAGGGAATTATTTGCGGCGTACTTTAATTATGTTAATCTATTTCATATATAATGAAATTGATATAAGTCGCTGAGGTTTACACACTATACATTATTTCATGATAATACGAAATGTATATAGCATTTACAGGACACACAAAATATTTCCGATACTATATTGTATCCGAAGTTCATTAGGGATGATTGCTGGATATGCATTTTTAATTATGATATGCGCTTTTATGATTCACTATATTTATGCATAGAGTATGGTATATATGAATGCTATAATTCATATACAGGACTACATAAAAGTATTCGTAAGGGTTATTGGGTATATGCGCAAATTGACTAAAGGTAGTTTTTAAATGAGTTATGGATTTTTACGTTGAACTGCATTTAATTTACTAAGAAATGTTTGTAGAATATAGATAAAATGATATACAGGGTCACGTAAAGAATTGAATACATCGCCATCTATAAATTATAATTTCTGGAAATGTGATTTCAGCAGTTTTAAGAGTGTTTGAATTAAATTTTAACTAAGCAGTAGCGCGTAATAAACGTTCTAGGTAAACTACAAGATTATACAAAAGTATTCAAGTATGTTTCCATATATTAGTATAAATTGCTGAAAGAGAATTTCAACCTGTTATGCGTTTTCTTGCAAAAATAAATTTTCCCATTATATAATATGTATATCAACTTACAGATCAAATGCAGGGCTGTTCAAAAGAATTAGAAAACATATTTGGCTATGGACGGTAAATGCTGAAATCAGTTTTTCAAATGTTTTATGTGTTTTCTAAAATATTTACTTAGTTATGTTATTTACGTTATTTCCCTAAATTACGATGTCTTGTTAAAGCATTCAGGAAGCGTTGGAAAGTGTTTTATAATCTATGCTTAACGCATGATTTTTCTTAATTGTTTTTTTCTATTTCGCAGATCAGTCTTTTCCTATAAAACATACCAAATCTATTTAGCTCATATTCACAAAATACAATATACACGGGAATAAAAAATTTAAATAAATATGGCTTATCATGTCATGTTTAATAAAGCAATGACTAATCACAACACATTAAAATTTTACACATTCTTAATATCAAGCTTGAACTCAAGATAAAGCTTAAAACTTAATAAAAAAAGATGTCAGTTGATAAGCATTGTTTTTTAAGTGGAAAAATTTAAAATGTTTTAGAAGAATAGGACTCCAAAATAGCGATATTTTGATAAAAAGTACGGTAAAAAGATAAGAATTTATATTTCAAACAAAACTTTATTTTAAAATTGTGCATTTTAAAATTCATCACAGTGTTTATGGCAAGAACCATCACAGTATTAATACTCTGAATTTTTTCCAGAGAGAAACATTCGGCTTGCATACAATATTTCAAATGAAAATCAAATTTCAAATTATTTGCTTAAAAGGTGCAAAGGCCAACTTAGTAAAAAAGATTCAATCGAACCCCTGCCATCAGTATAGCGCACGGACATTCTACCGACTAAACCACGTGGAACGCTACCCAGCCTGGAAAATTTCTTGCTATTACATGTTGGCAAGGCTACAAAAGCAGCACAAGATGGGATATTTATCGTGAGCCACCGACATGGGGCAAACACGAAACTTAATTAAATCCAGCATCGGTTGAAACTATATTAATACTTAGAAATTTTTCCATAGAGAAACATTCGCCTTGCATACAATATTTCAAATAAAAATCAAATTTAAAATTAAAATTGCCTTTTAAGCATGTAATTTGAAATTTGATTTTCATTCGAAATATTGTATCCAAGGCGAATGGTTCTCTTTGGAAAAATTTCCGAGTATTAATATAGTTTCAATCGATGTTGGATTTAATTAAGTTTCGTATTTGCTCAATGTCGGTGGCTCACGATAAATTTTCCATCTTGTGCTGCGTTTGTAGCCTTGCCAACATGTAATAGTGAGAAATTTTCCCGGCTGGGTATCGTTCCATGTGACTTAGTCGGTAGAATGTCAGTGCGCTATATTGATGGCCCGGGTTCGAGTCCCGGCACGGAATCTTTTTCACTATGTTGGCCTTAGCGCCTTTTAAGCAATTAATTTGAAATCTGTTTTTCATTTAAAATCATCACATTTTTTATGACAAGTTCGTAACAAATGACACATATTTCACAAATTGGTCACAATGTGACTTCAAAGCATTGTCACTTTAGTCACAGGTTCGTCACAAAGCTAATGCCAAAATAGTCACAAATGACATACTTTTCACAAATTAGTCACACCGTGACTTCACATAGTGGTCACTATGTGACGTCACAAACGACCTCTAAAACGGCCATAACGACCTCGCATTGTAGTCACTGTGACGTCACATCGACGTCACGTGACGTCACATCGACGGTCACAAAATCACAGTGTGACTTCACAACGACGTCGCCGTGACGTCACCATGCCTTACGGGTAATGACTATTATGATTTAGTTTTAAGCGTAAAAGCATCACCCTAGAAGGTATATTTTTTGAAGTGACTTGAATTCGAGCAGCTTTTATATTTTTCGATAAATGAGTTACACCTTAAGTTAGGAGCAATCGTTTTCTCATGGCCTCTTTTACTCGCAGCTGTCAACCCCCCCCCCCCCCCCCCAAATATATATATATATATATATATATATATATAATCCATGCAGAAATTTTGGATTGAATGTCGGTCCGGAATGTTTACATAGGGTTTAAAAATTTATCTTGTTGGTTCGACATTATTTTATATGGGCTGGTGATTTTAGATATTTTATTAAAGCTTAACTATGCCGGTATTAGATTGAGAATTTCAGAAATCTTAAAGGAAATATTTTTTATAGAAAGCTAAAGAAACTTTTAAAGGAAACTTTGATAACTAATGCTTAATGAAACCGATCTAGTTCATACTCAGATAAACAAGTGGGGGTGGCTTTAATGCATATGTTCCATTCTGATATTCTTTTAACTTCGGAACTTTTTACTGAGAAAATGGTAAAGCTATGTGCGTTCTCTTTTTCGAATGCGCTATTCTATTTTTGATAGCTCTGTCATATTTTTATTTTCTAAGATAAACAAATCCTACATCTATTCTTAATTTTATTAAAACTTTTATTTCTATTTTCTTTTTTTAATTTCATACTAATAAATTATTGCACCTATTTATTTGTCTGTTTTGTACACTGAAAAAAAAGTATAGATACATGATTAAAATACGTTTATAAGTCTAATTACATAAAAGGAATGCAAATTATATGAAGCAATTATTAGGGTTCATAAAATTGCCCCCCCCCCCCCCCCACCCAAAAAAAAAGCTTTCAAACGTGTAAGTTTAATATTTTGTTACTTTCAAAATAGTTTTGGTTTATTTTGGCACAAATTCTGTTTATCAATAAAAAACATTTATTTACAAACAGCTGAAATAAAAAAAGTCCTTTTTAAAAATATCATAGAAATGATACTGAAATATTACAAACTATTTTTAACCAGAAATATATTTATTATCATTTGGCATTTAGAAGAAAGTATTTTTTTCACGATGACATTAAAATTTTTCTAATATTGAAACATTGTTTTTGCATCTTTTATAATTCTTTTAAAATGCATATTTCTGTTTAAATTATATATATATATATATATATATATATATATATATATATATGTATTTCATTAATTGTTTAAGATTGAATTGACGAAAAATTGTTCTTTGACTTGTGTAAGAGTCCTTTCACACCTAATCCACTCTCCCTCTATCTGAAAATATGATTAATACATATGAAATATTTTATAACAAGACCTACTGTTCACTTGACCTACGTCGCCGTATATAGGGTAAGAATGCATAATCTACGAACGCATAATATCATTGTATGACCATGTGCATTTAAAAAAGTTTGCAAATATTTCCTGAGAAATGGCGGAAAAGAATAAGAAATTCCCATGCATTGAACGTTATATTCAGTATATCTAATTTAGTAATTTAGGGTTCCAAGAACAAAAACTTCAGTGAGCTCCTCTATGACTTGTTTCTATTGATTGATATATACTTATATAATATATAAATATAATCACAGAATTACTTCTTGGAGGTTCTCTCAATAAACAAATAAATCAAGAAACTACGCACAAGAGTGCCCAATGTATACAGATGTGAATTGTGGATATCCACTAACTCTTCAATCCCTTCTTTTAACATTTCTCGTATTTCATGAATTTCATAGAAATTTTCACACACAGGCACAAACATATGCATATATGAACATAAAGTATGCATTTATGAACATTTTCCAATCGTATTTATCTCAATATCTAATGTCAAGAGAAACCACAGGATTTTGAGCGGCTGCAATTTTTATACCCTTCTTTTATTTGATGCGATTGTAATTATATAAATATGTAGCACCTATAGTCGTCATCTGGTTCGTCCGTCTGCTCGCATATAACAGCGTAGAGACTACACAACCGACTGGTTAAAAAATTAATATGTATAATCGTTGCAGAATTGTGTCGAGTCATTTCAAATTTTATGAAAACCGAATCAAAAATTAAAAAGGTATTAATAAAAGTTTTCTTCATTCTATTAAATCCTATCATACGTAATTAATTCCATGATATCCCCCGATAGGTCATGATTCAATTTTGCATGGTGAGTACGTCAGATTTAAGATGACATCATATCTTTTCCGTATTACTGAATTTAATACATAGAATCGTAATAAATTTTATATTCATGAATTTTTGCATAAGAATGCAACAGTTATTGCATCAAAATCTGAATGTTTATAAAACTAGCTATAGTACGTCATTTGCCACATTTGACGTACAATTTCCGACTTTCTTTTCTTCTAATTTTTTAATTCTTTATCGCAATAACGCGTGGACCCTGGGTACAAGTACAATCACTGTTTGGGTCTCCATTCTTATGTTGTGTAGTATGTGAAACTTTTATGGTTCTACTCGAATGGTACAATTTAAACTTTGTACGGGCCTATTCACAAAGTTAATTTTATTCATAAATGCACAAAATTTGCAATTATATTTTACTTAAATGTCAAAAAATGGAATTTTATTTCAAATTTTTCTGTTAAAAATATTCCTAAAATTTGTAAAGATTTTCGATACAGAGCAGTGAATAAAAATGTGCTTTTGCTTAGGAATTAATTTTAATTAAGGATGTATGTGTATAAGTTATAGAAAATAACTGATAAGGTCCATGATAAGAACCATGATAAGAACTGATAAATTCCATGGCACCCAAAATAGTACTGTTTAAAAATTACTCACGTTTAGATATAAAAATTTCTTAGTGAAGGTACAAAAAGACGCGAGTTGCCAATTGCAGTGAAAAAAAAAAAAAAATGGAACACGTTTATATAACTTTTAATTGTATGTATGATTGGACATTTTTTAGCTGTGATTTTCATAATTTAGCATTAACCCATAAATCGCGTTATACTTTTCTTGGTCATTATGAGATTTATAAGCATGGGAGTTTCTGGAACACAGTAGCGGTGATTAAGAGTTAACTATCTTGTTATTGTACGATATAAATTATGTAAACAATGAAACTCAACAGCTAATTTCTTTCAATTCTGCCAACTGACTCCCCCCCCCCCCCCTCAAGCTTGTGTGATCTTGGACCAATGTCCCGTTTTCCCATTCATAATACTGACCCTGTGTACGCTTAAATTACAGTTTAATTGTTCTACCTTATGTCGATAGGGCTAAAAGTGCGACATAATAAATTAATACTATTTTGCTTTTACATTGCAGTGACTTGAATATAGTAATGAATTTATATTTCGCTTAAATTCTATTCGAAATTCCTTGATCAAACGTAATAATTTTGCAAATTTTACTTTATACTGTACGTGTAAAAAAGTTTTTACCACGCTAATTTTCCACAGAATTAAAAAAAAAAAAAAAAAAAAAAAAACAGTTGCTAAAAATTGTGTGTTTCAGGAAAATCTTAATTTTTTTTTTCATTTTCTTTCATCTGAAAAAGCTTTTTGGCCCACGTTCTTGAAAACTGCAGTATTAATAGGTATATAGTAAAACATTAATGTATTTTAATTAATATCGATTTTTTCTCCTTGTTTATATATTAGATATATATCTGATTATATATGTGTGGACAGCTGATTTAAGTGATATTTAACGCGTTTTTTATTATAGATAATTACTGTTATAGATAATATTAATAATAAATCATCAGTTTTATGGAATCTGAATTAAAATGCATGAAACTTTTATGATTGTGGTGAAAATATTTCGAGATTTTAAATGAAAAATAAAATTATAAATGCATATATATACAAAATTGTTGATGTTGGCTATTAAATATTAAAAAAAAAAAAGATATGTAAAATTATTAATATTATTTTAAAATCTGACTAATTATAGTAAAATTTATATGCATTTTATAAAAAATAAAGGGTTATGATTCCTATTTTATTTTTCTTTCTTTAAAAGAATTTTGAAGAATATCTTCTGTAAAGGTAGAAAAAGGCAAAATATTATTTTCTCCCGACCAAAACCCTTTTCACCGTTTTCTTCAGGCTAAAACTAACCGCTATTGCCTAGAGCGATTGCCAACATCTGGCCGTGGTCACTCACACCTGGATAGAAAGTGATAAAAAATGCCAGACTTAAAATTTCGTAGAAATTGGGCAGGGAACACAAATTGCCGTGATAACAGTTGTATCCTTACTCTGTGTTTCAGATAGGGGAGTTGTAATAACATTCAATGTATTGTATTATGAATTAATGCATTAATGTTTTTGTTATGTATTAACGTATTTTTCTCTCGCAAAGAATGCACACATTCTATTGCAGTACGTATAATTGATTTCAGAATACGCTACCTTTTTTCAAAATATGCACCAAAAACAATTGTAAATGTTGATTTTGTAACATTCTGTATTAAAATTTAAGCAAATAATTATAATTAAACTTAAACTTTCATAATAAACTTCTGATACATATATATATATATATATACATATATATATTGTAAAATATTTAACTTTAAAAAACACGATTTTTCTAGTGAAAAAAAATACGAAACCTTTTAAATATATTTTTAATTGCAAATTAAAAAATATTGTTAATATAATTTCTTACCTCAAAAATGCCATATGAGTTTGTATTTGGTTGGTAAAAAATCCAATGTTAAACTTTTGAAAGCCTCAGTATTTAACCGACGATGTTTATTTAGCCTATACCAGAAAAATAAAATTAAACAATAAAATGTTTAATTAGCATTTTGTTTTAATAACACATATATGGGTGATATTAAAACATGAAATTCCGAAATACAAATAACTCAAAAGTTGATTTTAGGATAGACGAATTTGATCGTAATTTTATAATATTAATGAATAATGACACAAACGCCTTTAAAATTTAACAATATAGATTGATAAAAAATAAAATAAAATAAGATCTGGCAAACTTTAAGAAATGGTAGGCCACACCACAACAAACTATTTTTTATATAGGAAACCAAGATCAAATAACATTTTGTTTTGTCGAAAATACAGGGTGCTTCTATCCCAGCACCACAGCAACTGGCACCCGGGGCGGAAGAGCTTGTTCTACCATTGGCGCATAAAGATAATAACTGACAAAACAAAACAAAACAAAAAATATATATTTCGCATCAAACATCGGTCAGGTATGGGGTTGAAAAATTTATCTTGTTGGTTCTACATTTTTTCATTTGGGGGGGGGGGGGGGGTCGATATTTTATTAAGGCTCTCAACTGCTCTGCTCAACAAGCGCAAAGAGTTTTGACACATTTACAAATTCCTTTTTTAACGTAAAGATATAAAATTGGAAGGCCTAACTATGGAAGGGATTTAGAATCGAACCGTGTTTTCCATTTTTTGATAAATAAATTACCTATTGAGTTATAAGCGATTTTGATCGCGTAACAAACACGTTTTTTACCCTTCGCTGACTGGTTTTTATGCTTTCTTCAGGAACTTCGGTTCAAAATTTCCACTTTGACTCTATTTTCTGAAAAATCTATTGCGTTTGCACAAAAAAAAAAAAAAAAAAACAAAAAAAAAAACGGAAAAAACGGTTCGATTACATAGTTTTGGATCAACAAAACTTGCTAGTTTCATGCATTTCCGAACAAAAACAAATTAAAACTTATGTCATAAAGTTACCCTTTTGGATTTGAGAACAACCTTATGACTTAACTATGATGGTATTGCATTGAGCATTTCAAAAATCTTAAAGGTAATATTCCTTATCGAAATCTAAATAAACATTTTAAATAAGCTTTGATAATTAATGCTTAAAGAAACCGATCTCATTCTTACTCACATAAACAAGTGGGAGGGCTACTTCAATCACACGAAAAGACCCGCTCGCTACTGCTAATCCAATGGAAGAAATTTATAATGATATCTTGTTTGCATTTCAATATTTTTAAATGTTTTTTTCACATTAGATAGCTGAGATTGATCTTCACAAAGGCCGTTTTTTATTTTTTATTTTATTTTTAATGAGGATGCTTTCATTTTCAAAACCGGTTCCGAAAATGAAAGTGTCCTCATTAAAAATACCTGTAAACAAAATCGAAAAAGTAAAAAACTGTCTTTTACAGATTGATCTCAGTTATCCAATGAAAAAGAAAAAAAAATTAACAAATCATTTAAAAATATGCAAACGAGATATCTTTATAAATTTCGCTCATATGATTAGCATTAGCGAGCGGGTCTTTCGCTTGACGGAAGTAGCCTCTTAATGCATCAATTCCATTTCTGATAATCCTTTTATTTCTAAACTTTTTACTGAGAATATGCTAAAGCTGAAAATATTCTTATATTTTTTTTTTCAATGAAAATAAATAAACCCTTTAATTGTATTAATAATAATAATAATAATTTAAAATGTCGTATTCCTTTATCATAATGTTTCGCTTTATCTGTTACACATCTGTTACAACATTCGTTTGATAATCAATGCATCTCGACAAGAACAAGAAAAAACTGTCGATTTTCTAATATTTATTTTTTAAATTGAAATTTATCTGAATATACAATAAAATCATGTATTATTTTAATAAATTGTTTCTTGAAAATATGAATTCTTGTTTTGAATTGCTGTTCTAGTTAGATTCGAAAATCCGCTACAAAAAACAATTTTTGTATTGGAAACAAAGATCGAAAAACATTTTCTTCTGAGAAAAATACAGGGTGTCTCATTCCAGACTAAACACAAATGTTCTCAAAGGTTTAACAATGAATAAACCATATTACAGTAAAATTTCATAAGACTCGCCTTGTTATTGTGTGAAATGTAAATATAAAACACCAATTTGTGGAAGATGTTGTTCTTTTCTCCTTATCTACTTCCAGACAGTATTGAACTACATGCTCCGTAATTGGAAATGTAGTTCACATTTCATACGGTGTCACTGACTGAATTACAGCTCCCTTCCAGAACTTTTTTTTAGCGCCATTATATTTCACATATGAAATATAAATCAGACAAAAAATTCTAAAAATCTTTATTATTCAGTTTTCCCGTTCCTTCAGGCATACACTGTAAAAAAAAATCTGTGAAGTTACTAAAGTTTTTCTAGGAAACTGGGATTCCTAGAACTTTTCATGTAACGGCAACAACAAAATTTCATGTAACAGACAAACTTTGGCGCCGAAAATCAAAAAATCTGTAAGGTTACTAAGAATTTTTTTGGAAACTGGGATTCCGAGAACTTTTCATGTAACTGCAGCCAGGGTTACAAATAAAAGTTTAGTAAGATTACTGAAATTTTAGCAGATTCATTTGTAAAGTTACAGATTTTTGTAGCTTTGCAAAAACTAGTTCTGTAGATTTGCAGCTTTTTTCGTACAGTTACAGTTGAAAGTTTAGTAAACATGTAACTTTACATCTGTAGACCTACAGATTTTTTTTTACAGTGTAGACACTCGCGAGCTAATATTAAAGCTTTGGAGGTTCCTTTTCAAATATTTCGTGTGCATTTTGACTTACTTATCTATTTATTTATTCATTGGATAATTGAGGTCAATCGCTTTATTCCCCTTTTTTTGATTTTGTGTGCAAACTTTTAAAAATATATAAAGTTAACTTTTACTTTCAGAATGGGTTCCGAAAGGGAATGTGTCATCCTTGAAAAAAAGAAAAAAAACTGCAGAAGCCAAAATCGAAAAAATAAAAACGGGGGAATGTAAGCATCAACCACAGCTATTAAATTCAAGAAACATCATTTTAAAATATGGAAATGTAAATGAGATATTTGAAGAGAATCTTCCAGAGATTTAACATTCGCTCGAGACGGCAGCCTCATTTTATTAAAATATGCAGTTCATTTTTAAACTATAATAGAATTGGCTGTGGAATATTTTATTGTTAATTGATAATAAATTTTCACGAAAGACATATTAACTCTATTTTTAGTTTCCATTTCAAATTCTATGAATCTAGGTTTTACGGATAAGATGAAGACTGGTTATCCCCTATTTTAGGCAGAGTGAACGAGCGATTTGAATGAAAGACACTTTTTATAGAAGTTTTACACTTGTTGAATAGCCACATTGCATCCCAGATGAAAATTCTGCTGATTGGATGAATACAGTACATTTTCTGCTGATTTTGAATACTTAATAATCACATTAAACAACCTGAAAAAAATTTTAAAAATCTGGAAAAATGTCTGACAGTTATAATCAATGCTGTTAGAATTTGCCGATAAATTCAGTTTTGTAAAATACTTTATCAATATATCTACTGTACATTTTCATTTCATGCAAAAAATCACGTAACAAAAGAAAAAGAATATATATATATTTAATTACTAGAAGATCTAATCCGGACATCGCGGTTACAGAATATTGGTAAAAAATTCTAATATATTTCTTAAAATTTATCTTTATATAGCTTTAGATTACCCACTAGCAACTCCTAAAGCATTTTATATGAAAAATATAAAAAAATATATTTAAATAAAATTTGAAATTTATTAAAAGAGATACTTTTGTATTAGTAGCACACCAGACGTTAACAAGCTTATAAGCAATCGACAATGATTTCGCTTCTTACAGCAGCCTTTTTTTATTCTAACAGATTGATTGGCTTATGCGCGTAGTTGTATTTTAAGTCTGTAAAATTTGTGAGTGTTTTTTTTTATATTATTTATAATATTTTACTAATTTATTGTTTTACTTATTTAAAAGTTTCATTTTCGTTATCGAATACTAGTCTGAAAGAAATGCTGGACTATTTATATTGTTTCGTCTGTAAATGTATACATTGAAAGTAAATATTTATGTGTTTCGTAATCTCAAAAAGAACAGCGCAATTTTTTTTTAATCTAATTTTTCTATCAATATAACAATATGCTATACATACATTTCCTTCAGACATTGTTCATTGGGAAAAAAAAAATATATTTGAACCATTTCAAAAACAGTAATTATTCAATTTGAAATCAACCTGTATATACTCCATATAATGATTAATAAATTTTGCCAAAAGTTACTACACATTTTAACAGAAATGTGTAGTAACTTTTGCCAAGCTTAAAAAATACTTGAAAAAAAAAACTCTTTTTTTCTTAATTCAACAATTAAAAAAAATAACAGTTTAGAAAATATTAAGAATGTTTAGTGAGTTTCAGCATTATCTTTAAATAATCAATACATATGTAGTATTGCTGATATTAGATATTAAATAAAAAAAATTCATAATTTATTATTATTATTATTATTATTATTATTTTATATATATATTAGTAACTGTAGTAAAATTTGCATGCAATTTGAAAAATATATAACAGTTTATGATTCCTATTTCATTTTACTTTCTTTAAAAGAAATTTAAAGAACACATTCCGTTAAGGTTCCGCTGCAGTCATTTTTTTTTTCGATTCTCATAAAAGATACATCTTGGTAAATGTTGTGTAGGCTCAACTACGTACAAATGATTGACAGAAAATCCTCCAATCCGAACAAGGGACATTAATAGTAAGGGTAATAAAAATAAAAGGTAATAATTATAAAAAAACACATGATATTTTTCTTTATTTGAGACCCCCCTTTGAACGAGCATTTTTTGTTCACTATATGAAAATATCGTCAAAGTACTATTAGTAATAGTTTAGTTATTATCAAGTTCTTTGAAAAATATCTCAGAATTTTAATAGATGTGTTTAAACAGATGCTCTTTATTACTCCCCTTTTTAGTTCTTTAGTATCAGTTTAAGTCCTTTCCCTAAGGCGATATTTGCACGTTCCCACACCCCTTTGTCTACGATATCATCAATCATCTGGTGAAATCAGCGGGAGTTGGTAAAAAAATGTGCGATGTTGAAATGAAAAACTCCGCTGAAATGAATAAGATACAGCCATTAGGACACGCGTATTCTTACTCCGAGTTTAAAATACAGTTTTGTTTTTAACATTATTAAATAATAGAATTTTTTAAATAACATTAAAGTATTTTATTATTAGTTAGATACATTAACGTTCCTCTCGTTCTTAATATCCCATTGCAAAACGTATAACTTTTTTTTTTCTTAAATATGCATCAAAAACAGTTTTAAACTGTTATTACAGTTTAAAAATAGCTAAAAGTGACTTAGATTAAAGAAGTGAAAGACTTAGAAAAGTGCCAAGATCCTTGTTGATACAAATATTTTCGCAATTTTTTTTTTTTAATGTCGCCGTTTATGCGATGAAACATATGTCGATCTAAATAAAAATATTATGTCTTTTAACTGTATTATTTTTATCACTTTTAAAAATTTGTAACTTAATTCAGTTGATTATAACTGATTTCCATGCTTGCTTTTATAACAGTTTTAAAGTAGATTTTATAATTTTCTGTATAAAAATTGAAGCAAAAAATTAAGATTAGTCTTAAACTTTTCTAATCAAAAATATGAGAATGCTCATTTTATAAAAGATTGAAGTTTTATACATAATAATAAATATTGCAGCTGAAGATTTATATTATTTTGTGATATTTTAACCACAAGAATTGTTTTATTTGATTGAATTTGTATATTATTTTTAATATTGAATTTTTATTATATACATTCAAGTGTGAATTTCCTGAACACATTTTAAAGTATATTCTCTCTGCATACTATTAATAATTTTAATTATACCCGATTCTCCCAGTTAAAAAAAAAAAAAAAAAAAAAAATCTAAGAAACGTTTAAAATAGATTTTTAATTATAAAAAATCGTTTTAATATGCTTTCATATCTGAGAAATGACCTCTTATATTATGTTGGTATCATCAATAAACCAACGATATTTACATCTTTACACCAGAAAAAAACCAATTAAATAATAAAAAGTTTAATAATAATTTGTCTTAAGAGCTTATACAAGTCACACAGAGAAATTTGAACGAAAATGTTAAACCTATGGGAGAAACTTAAGCAGAAATCTTTACAGAAGTCGTTATATATATATATAATATATTTAACTTTCTTTTTCTTTTGGGATATCTGAGGTCGATATCTATTTTTGTGCTCCTGTACTTTTTCGATTTTTTTTTTTTTTTTTTTTATGAGGACAGTTTAATTTTCACAGCCGGTTCTAACCACTTCCAAATGTGAATGTATCCGCATATAAAAAAAAAACTGTGTCTCAAATTAGAAAAGTACAAAGGCACAACAATGGGATATCATATCAACCTCGGGTTTCCTTAAAAAAAAAAAAATAAATAAAAAAAATAATAAAATAAAATAAAAAATATTGAAATGCGATTGAGAAATCTGTAATGAACGCTCCGATAAGATTAACATTAGTTTGGGACCTTCTTTTCGTGACTTACGTAAGCTCTTAATCCCATTTTGCAACACATAAATGGTTTATATATATATATATATAAAGAGATTCTTAAAGACAAATAATTTCAAATTTGATTCTAGTATAGGAAGTTTCGACCGTAATTTTCTGATGTTAATGAATAATGACGTAAACATCTTTAGAAGTTAGCAAGACGCAGTGATAAAAAAATAAATAAAAGTAAAATGCAGGAATATAATTAACAGCGCCGGTGAAGACTACCATAAATGACGACTCCTGGTACGGGGACACTGACCTAGCCGCCACACTTGCAGCAGCATTGCGTCCCTCCAGACAAAACCCAGATTTTACGCATAACTTTAAGTATAAATAATCCATATTATGGTAAAATTTAACCAGGGTTGACTTGCATTGTGTGAAATGTAAATATAAACATTGAAGTAGTGACAGTTCTGTTAGTGGTCGTCGTGCCAATATATAACTCCCAAAAACATTGAAGTAGTAGCTTTGTGTTGGAAAATGTAATTCGAAATACACATAATGTCACTGACAGAATGACTTTTCACTTCCAGAATGTTTTGGTAACGCCATGACGTTTTCCCCAAAGTAAGATAAATCTTTAAAAATCTCTAAACTCATTACTTTAAAAGTTATGAACAAAAATTTATTTGGGTTAAAGTGATTTTTGTTTATACGACACTAGTTTCCTATAAGACTATTGCTTGTTGTGCGGTACTAAGTTTATCTCATCTTTTTTGAATCAATATATTCTTTTGAAGTGAAAAGTTTTGATACTGCAAGATATCAGCTAGCAGGTCAGCGCACGCGCCCTCCTTCCACCCACCAAAGGTTATGAATTTTTTTTACGCCACATAAGAAGTACACCCTTCTATAATTAACGCACCGAATTAAGCAAATTAAACAAGCAACTGTGAACAAAAGACCTGGCTAAAAAATCATTCTGTTAGAGATAATGACATACATTTTACAAATTTAAAAACAAAAGAATATTTTTTCAAAAGTTACTTTTTTTTTAAATAGGTGAAAAAATGTAAATAATATTAATCAGTGGTTAACTACTACAGATTAACATTTGTCAATTATTTACTATTTCTCAATTAACAATATTCACCAATTACTTACAGTTATCCACGTACCAATAGCGTCAATTAAGTACCATTTTAATCAAATGTAAGCAAATCATTAAGCATGAATATCTTTATATCATAACACTTTCGTCTCCATTGCAAATATTTTATTTTCGAAAAATTTTCATCAACCAGCAAATCCCCCCCCCCCCCCCCCCCCTCCTGTATCCAACATCCTTTCAAGTCGCATAAAAAATACATCATTCTACAATTATCGCACCGAATTAAACAAACAACCCTGTTCAAAAGACTTACCTAAAGAATTTATTACAGACAATGACATATGTTTTAATATTTTAAACAAAATTTAATATTTGTTCACAAAATTTATTAAAAAAAGAGTAAATTTTCTTTTAAAGACGACATTCATTAAATAGTATTAATCAATCATTAACTAACCGCAGTAAATTTGTCAATTATTTACTACTTGTCAATAATAATCATCAATTACTATCCATAACTAATAATAACGTCAATTAAGTACTATTTTAATTAAAAATAGCAAATGATTAATCATGAACATATCGAAATCATAACGATTTCTTCCATATTGCTTGAAACATCCTTTCGAAAAGTACTCATTGTCCTTCAAAAGCTTCAATAACTTTATACACTTTGTCAGGCAATTCATTGAATAATAGAGTAACCACCCAGGACATCTTAGTTCGAGATTAAGTTACTCGGGTTGAGTGTGTAAAATTTCAAAACGAGTAACACCCGAGTTACTCTAAATAATGGTACTCTGCTCCCACAAACTTTTCGTTCTAAAAAATACAAATTTTCTTCGAATGGAAATTTTTTGGTGTTCATATGTATATTTTGCATATCTTAACATTCTATAACAATATTTAAATGATATTAATAAAATTTCGGTGGGTATTCCAAACGTCGGTAAAAAGTTTAGTTACTGACGAGGGCGGGTAGGACGGTATTGGTGTGTGTGTGTGTGTGTGTCTAATGTAGGCTCTTAAGGTTGTTTGTTCTTAAGAGACATTATTTTGAAATTCAGACAAAAAAAGTGATATTTTGATAGTTGTAATTTTTAACTGGCTTGATTTTTTTTTTATGTTGAAGTAGATCATATTTAATGAACATTATCAATTTTGAAGCCCTGAAAAAATTTCCTGTTTCCTGTAGACAATGTCAAAGTTCAAGATCATGAATCCCTTTTTTCATGAAAATTGAAATGTCAGTATGTTTGGTTTGCTATATATCTAAAAAGCAACAACATCCCAAAATTCTTTTGTCATAAACTGTTAGTATAACATTACATGCTTAGTAAAATTTACTTGGTTCCATTTTGCATTGTTAATTTTCATTGTTATGTTGCCAAAAAAATGCAATCAAAATGACGTTTTTGTCCGTTTTCTGCACTTATTATCTTAGTTAAGCAATAGTACCAGAACATTTTTCTTTTAGAATAAAATAGTTTACTATTAGAACAAGCTAAGTAATATAGACCAATACCGGGATATCGATGCTGTTAGCAGATATAATCTGTTAAATATTCAAAAGTTTCAAAATCTGCAACTTTTGAATTAGTTCTATCTCAAAACAGCATCACAGATGAATAAAACAAAATATATCACGTTGTAGTTGAACCTATGTACAAAAACATGGAAACGAAAAATAAGTGGGATCTCATGCTATTTTCAGAAAAAAAATGACAAACGTTACAAAAAGGCAGTGTCAATATCAGGCTTTTCCCTATCAGAAAATGATTTATCTCGTTTCTCTTTCCCTTTCCTATGTTTTCCCCTATGAGGAAATGGAACATCCCTTTTCTCTTTCTCCTTCTAGGGGAAAAGCCTGACCATTGCACTGCCTTCTTGTAACTTTTTTAATTTTTTTTTCTCCTGAAAATAGCATGGGACCCCACTTACTTTTCGTTTCCATGTTTTTGTACATATGTTAAACTACTACTTTATATATTGTGTTTTATTCAACTGTGATGCTGTTTTGAGACAGGACTAATTCAAAAGTTGCATATTTTGAAACTTTTGAATATTTAACAGATTATATCTGCTAACAGCATCGATACCCAGGTAAAGTTCTATATTACTTAACTTGTCCTAATAGTAAACTTTCATATTCTATAAGAAAAAGTTTGGGGTACTATTGCTTAACTAAGATAATAAGTGCAGAAAACGGACAAAAACGTCATTTTGATTGCATTTTTGTGGCAACATAACAATGAAAATTAACAATGCCCCATCGAACCTAGTAACTTTTACTAAGCATGTAGTGTTATACTAACAGTTTATGACAAAATAATTTTGAGATGTTGTTGCTTTCGAGAGATATAGCAATCCAAACATTCTGGCATTTCAATTTTCATGAAAAATGGGATTCATGCTCTTGAACTTTGACATTTTCTACAGGATACAGGAAATTTTTTCAGAACTTCAAAATTGCACATTATTCATTAAATATGGTCTACTTGTACATAAAAAAAATTCAAGCAAAACAAAAAATACAACTATCGCACTTTGTCTGATTTTCAAAATAATGGCTCTTAAATCCAAAAGAGCTACTTTCAGACACATTTCTGAATTCATTTTTGTTCGGAAAAGCGTGAAATTGGCAAGTCTTCTTATTCAGAAACTATGTAATCGAATAGTGTTTTCCATATTTTTTAAAAATGCAGATCTGCTGTCAAAGTTGACATATTGAACCGAATTTCCAGACGCGACAGTGCGGGGGAGGAGAAAACCTGACCTGACTTTATAACAATCTCTTATAACTTGACAAGTAATTTATTTTTCAAAAACTGGAAAACACCATCGATTCCAAATCGAATAGTCAAACTTACCAATAGTCACGCCTACCAATTTTATGCTTTTACGTTTAATAAACGGTCAAGTGCGAGTATTACTCGCGCACAGAGGATTCCGTACAATAAATATATTAATTAATAACTGTATTATTACATTAAAAAATTCTTTACTAACAGATTAATAAGACTTTGTAAAAAAACTATACAACATAGGGTTGGGTATAGCTGCATGTACTTGAAAAGTATAAATGGATCTACCGTAAAAGTTCAGAGAGATATAAAGCCTAAATAATATCAAATATTGCTATTCTGTGTAACTCTTTTTTTTTTTTTTTTATCTTATCCTAATCTGTTTATGATGTACTTAATTCGGTGCTGACGATAAAAGTAGTGCATTATTTAAACATCATTGGGCATTTCATAAACCCAAATTCAGCGTTGTAATTATATTTTCTTTCAACAGTGTATCTAAAACCAAACTCTTGTTCAAAGTTTAAACTTCGCATTGTGCTAAGCGCGCTTCGAAATGAGGTAGCAAAGTTGCAACGCTGGGGTCCGTACCGCGTTTCCCCAGATGGGTTTTAATTAATCTTGAAAGACCCGTGTGGAGTATTGAGAGAGCCACTCAATTCAAACCAGTCCCGAATCCCATAATAGTTATGTGATTAATTCTAACTGCCGAGACGTCAGTGAACGCTTACTGTGGAGACACGAAAAGTTTTGGTTTCCGTTAGTCTGTCTGTCTGTTCTGCTATAACTGTCGGAAAAAGCATCTGATTAACTTGAAATTAAGTGGGTATGTAGGTGAGGTACGCGGAATTAGCTGTATAGTTTTTTGTTATATTTGGTTCATTCGATCGGAAAATATAGAATATTTTATTTTTCACAATAATGCCTTTGTATGGCAATTCAGCCGATTTTTCCATTTTTATTTGTTGAAAGGAAATGGCTCATATGATTGGAGGATTTAAATGGTAAATTATGGATGATGAAATTTCCTAATTGGAATCATACATTATTCATATTAGTTTGAAATTTTCTCTATACATTTGTCAGAGTTTTTAAATTCGGTGTAAAACTTATGGAGGGATTTTATATATGCGTTCCAATAATATAAAATATTTTCTTTTATAAATTTACTTCTTTAGAATGTACACATTTCATTGTTTTATTTTTCTTTTAACAGTTGCCTAGCAACGGAATTACACCTAAAAATATCGTAGATGTGAAAGTATGTGTAATTGTTTGAAGTCAAAAGAACGTCAAAAAGGGATGAATTAATGCCTTTTTGTCTTTACAAAATGTAGATGGATTTTATCCCAGAAATAAAGACAGGCTATATTCTATTTATTTTTTTCAAATATATTTCTTATAAATTAAAAAGTTCATTATTTTCATAAGGAATAAATGGACATTTTTCTATAAAATTTAACAATCTTTTTTTTTTTTTTTTTTTTTTTTTTTTTTTTTTTTTTTACCGTTGTCAAGAATATCAGATCCCGGAATAATAATTTACCCCAAACAGTTAATTTTGTTTTGAAAGATTTTCATGTGCAAGAGGAAAATGAAATAAACAATAGACATGAATATACGTCTTCATATTGGAAATAAAACGAAAATACGAAAAGAAGATGAATTTAACCTCATATATCAAAAACAAAACGAATATGCTCTGCGGTTGAAATAAAAGGGCCTTGTGTTAAGATATTAATTCTTATTTTTTAAAAAAAATTCCAATATCTCACGGTTTATAGTCTGCACACGAATAACAGAAATGTTTAATTTTTAATCGAAAATTTCAATAAGAAAAAAAAAAAAACTTTTGAAAAGCAAATAGATAGCAAATGTGAAAATAATGCACCGAAAAATTATCTCTGTCAAAAATGATGTCATTGTATCGGGAAATAAATATTTTCATTCTTAAAAGCCAAAACATTAACTAGATTGCCTGAAAAAATACTTTTGACGAGTGTTATTTCCTAATGCAGCCTCATTTCAGAAAATATGAATGAAAATTATTTTATTTTTAAAAGGAAATTACTTTTTTGTTCCTAAAACCTAAACTTTTAATGTCAGTGTAAATTATCTTCTGTTCACCGGTATTAAAGAATAAGGCTCGGAAGTGTAAAAATCAATCTAAGATTTACGATAACCACTAGCACAATGAAAAAAAAAGTTACATATGGAAATTTAATGAGACCACGTGCCCCCTGAAGAAATCTACTTTTTATTTAAAAAAATACCAGAATTAGCAGCTCATGAAAATTTCAGAATACCCTTACATAACGTTTTTAAATTAACGCCTCTAATGCCAGAAAACTTCGTATTTTTTATTCTTATAAATAATTACGTAATTTGAAAACTTTAAATTGCGGTTTGCAGGGAGTTGAATATTGAGAAAAGTGTGGTTAAAAATAACGGCTTGCAGAGCTGACGTTGAGGCTCCTGATAAGCAGATTTACTAGTTAAATTAGACTATTTTTAACAGTTTGACGTTTATTGCTTTTAGACCACTACTGGGCATTGCGTTACACAAATATATCATTGAAAATTGTTATCTAGGTTTTAAAAGCCGATGGCGCATAGATTACGCCGTCCAAGTCTTTATGTATGTTCAAACCATCCGTGTCTTTCAAGGTTAGGCAGCCTAAGAGAGACTGCTCAGGGCCGGCTAGGCCTGCCCCTTAGAGCTTAACGTCTCTCCCGGTATGTTCCCCGACACGTTGGGGCTCGTTAGTGAGTACAGCCCTGTCCGGCCGTATGCAGACGGACAAACACAAAATGCTCAAGGGGCGACGCTCACCCGCCAAGGGCGTCTATGCACCACCGACCACAGAACCCAGAATTTATTTTAAAAAGAACAAAGTGGGATTACAAAAATTACACGAATGCTTTCCCGCCAGGAAAACGCCTACTCGCGACAGAGGGCGGGAGTATGAGAACATTTAAAGTAAAAATAAAATAAAATAAATAATAATAATAATAATAATAATAAACATCACTGATCCTGGCCGCCGGGGTAGGAACCCCTCTCGCGACAAGGGGCGGCAGGAAGGGAAAAGAATGGAATGCGTGGCACAAGTAAGATGGCACGAGCAAATACTCAAGCGTCCATTGGAGATGTAATGATTTGCGTGGCACAAATAAGATGGCACGAGCAAATACTCAGCGTCCATTGGAGATGTGATGCTTTGTGTGGCACAAGGAAGATGGCACGAGCAGATAAGCAGAACCAGGGCTTAAGTTAAGTTTGTTAAGTATGTAAGGAAATTGTGAATGTGTTTTAATTTGTTGAGTAGGAGGGTGCGGGAAAGGACGTTTTGGAGCCAGTTGACTGGCAGTATGTCTGGACGCCTCAAGTGCCAGCGTTGCGTGAGAGTACAACTGTAGTACGGGTGACTTATAGTGCCATCTTCACCGCAGACGCAAGTGGCAGTGGATCTTATTTTGAAGCGGTCCAGAAATGCCATGAAAGGGCCATGTCCTGTTAAGAAGCTAGTGGTGTAGGGTGTTAAGTTATATAGTGTGAGAGAAACTTTTGGAATTAGCTTATATGTGTGCCTGCCCTTTTTTGAAGTATCCCAGTGCTCCTGCCATCGCGTCAGTATCCTTGCTCTAAGGACCCCTTTGACGTATGACTGGGGCACTGGGAGGTGTGTGTCTATTGTTTCTTTCTGTGTGGCCTTCTTCGCTAGGTTGTCTGCTAGTTCATTGCCAAAGATACCTTTGTGAGCCGAGACGTGACCTAGTGAGATACGATGTAGGAGATTCTTAAGTTTTAGTTTGATTTGCAGTACTAGAGGATGTTTTGTCCTGTGTGCCTGTATTGCCTGCAGGCCAGAGAGGCAGTCACTGTAGATGATAATACTATTGCTAGAGTGGGATTCCACCCACTCTAATACGTTTAGTATTGCGAACAGCTCCGCTTGGAATACGGAGTTATTATCATCTAGCCTTGCAGACCACTGATGGACCACCACCGTGCCCTCCGTGGCGCAGAAGGCTGCGCCCACGCCAGTCTCTGTGCCTGAACCATCAGTGAAGAGTGTGGTGCTAAGGGCAGGTGTGTAGCTGTTGCGTGTTGTGTTTACTTGAAAATGTGAAGTCTCCTCAGCGGGGTGGAGCTGCCAGCTCCTGACTTTGTATTGCAATGTTGTGTTTTGAAAAAGAGAATCTATTACTGTGTCACGTTTTAGCTGTAGGATTGAGGACTTGGCGTGTTCGTATTCTAGTTGAAGTGTGATGGGTGGAATACCTGTAAGTATATGTAGTGTATCTGTGGAGATTGTGCGGTAGCCTCTTGAAATTTGTAGGAGAAAAGTGCGTTGTATTGATTTTAGTTTAGGTTGTGCTATGGATGATAAATTATCCCCCCAGATACAGGCCCCGTAAAGTATTATTCTTTCGATTATTGTTAGGTACCAGATCTTCAGTGTTTTGTTGTCTACCCCTCCCAATTTAGAAGTTAGTCTTAATGAATTATTATGATATGCTGTCAATTTAAGTTTTAGGTCGTTAATGTGTGGGATCCAGTTAAGATTTGCGTCAATGGTTATACCTAGGAGTTTTATGAATTGTACGTGTCGAATGGAGACATTATTGATCCTCATCACTGGAGGGCGTTTTGGATCATATCTGTGTGGTTTGGTGAATACTAGTGCTTGAGACTTTTGTGGTGAGAGTGTGAGGTGCAGTAAATCCAGGAGCCGGCAGAAAATAGGAAGAGCTACGGCAAACTGTTCCTCCAGATGACGTCTGTAACGACCGGAGAAAATGAAGCTGAAATCATCGGCGAAGGCAAATAGTTTAAATCCCAGCCGATTTAGTTCTGTTAGTAGCACATTTGCTACAAGCAACCAGAGGATTGGGCCAAGGCACGAGCCCTGGGGGCAACCCTTCTGTAATCGGTGGGTAGATGTGCCAGCACCCCAGTTAATCAGGACGCTCCTCTGTGAGAGGTAGGAGCCGATGAGACCAGCTATGTTCCCCGGACAGTTGAGTGCTTGTAGTTGTAAGAGAATGTCTCGCCATTCTACGTTGTCGAATGCGCCTTGTATGTCTAGTGAAACGAGTGATGTTGCGTTGCCCTGGGCTATGCTTTCAGTACAGGCAGTCATTATGGCATGAAGTGCGAGCTCGCATGAGTGGCCCTCGCGGAACCCGAATTGTCTGGGGTGGAGAAGGTTGTTTGACTCCAAGAAGTGTGTCAACCGCATAACCAGAAGTTTTTCCAGAAGCTTTCCCAGAGTGGGAAGAAGGCAGATGGGTCTGTATGACTTGGGTTCGGAAGGAGACTTGCCTTGCTTCAGAAAGTAAACTACCTCTCCCTGCCTGAGTACTAAAGGAAAGTACCTCTTGGTGAGGCAGAGGTTAGTCCAGCGCGTGAATATGTGTGGAAGTTGTTTGTGAGTGAGTTTTAGTATCCGAAAGTCAATTGAATCCGGCCCTGGGGCCTTCTTGTCATTCAATGTGTATAGTGCTGTTTTTACTTCTGCCTTTGTGAAGCGTTTGTCTTCGTGTGCTGTGAAAAGGATATCCTGGTTGTCTTGTTGGGGATAAGCCGAGGGGCCAAAGAGAGTGTGTGTCAGGAATTCCAGGTTATTTTGTCGCGAGGTTTCGTGAGTTGGTCTTTCTAGACGTATTTCATCCGGAGTGAAGAACTTGCCGGTCAGAAATTTTTGAGAGATGCCGAAAGGGTTCTCATTGTTGCTGCAGAATTTCTTCCACGCCGCCCGTCTCGCCGCCAGAATCTCACGTTTGTAAACTGCTTTAAGTCTCGTACGACGTGCTGCAAGGGTCTTTACTTCAGGGGGGATAGGATTGAGCAGGCGCAATGTTTTAATCTTGCGTCTGAGGGCTGTCAGCTGGTTCCTCCGCTTTCTAAGATCCTTGTTCCAGAATGAGAAAGTGTGTGATTTTTGGACTGTTTTCAGTCGAAAGGAAGCCTTCGCCGCAGTCTGCATGGTTTCGATTAAATTAGATGTGAAAGAGTTGAGTGTGTCTTCGCTGTGCACCCCTTCGAGTTGTGCTGAAAGGGATGACTTATGACTTTTGATGACGTTGTTAAATTTGCGAAGGTTTCCGCGAGTTGTGTTGTAGCGTCTACGTTGCGTGTAGAGAGGAGAGGTCATGTAAGAAAAGTGTATGTATTTATGGTCTGAGCCACTGTGTTTGTCTGATACGGACCATTGTGATATTCGTGGTAGGGTGAAGGAATTTGTAATTGTTAGGTCAGGCCAGCCTTCTGCTATGACTCTGTCTTCTGTATCTCGTCTTTCGAAAGTGGCTTCAGAGTTGTGCATGTTTGCAAGTGCTAAGTTATGGATAATTATGTGTCCTGACAGCAAGTCACCCCGGGCGTCTTCACGCGGACATCCCCAGAGGGATGAGTTCGCGTTGAAGTCGCCACCACAGATGAAAGCCTTCCTGTTTGTGATGGTGTGTTCCCATTCCGAGAGACAAAGGCCAAAGTTTGCCGAGGGGGCTGCGTAGCAGGATCCGACGACAATCTCGCCCTCCTTCGCCGTTATGGAGATGAAGACGCTATTGTCGCCGGTAAAGAGATGGGTACATACAAGACTCGAGCTCCTGACAACGATGTGGGCGGAGAGATTCCGAGAGGAAAACCTTCTCCAGTCCTTGCTGAAGATAGCGAGGTTTCCATCGGAGCAGTAAGCATCCTGCAGTAGAGCGATGTCAATCTCGTTCTCTTCCATGTGGTTGATTGTGCTTACATTGGCTGCTATGCAGTGATTGAGGTTTACTTGGGGAAAATTTAGACGGCCTAAAGAAGGGGTGGGTGGGGAGAAGGTGCTGAGGATGACATTGTATTGTGTATGTTATAAAAAGTTTAAAACCTCCTACCTTGAAAGCCCAAGTTCTGCTGCTGGCTGAAGTAGTCCTCCTGGTAGTAAGGTGAGTAGAGGTTCGGAGGTGGAGCATGACTCGGAAAAGGAAAATAACCTCGATGTGCAGGAGGATGTTCGCCCAGGAGTCCCGGACCAGAGTGGGAGGATGGAGCCGCCGGGGGAGGTGCTTCGGGATTTCGAAAGGGAAGTTGGAAGAGATCGTTCAGTCTTGCCCGCTCTCTGTTATACTCGAACTTGAAGGTTGGACAGTTGGAGGCAGAGGCTATGTGATCAGTTCTGCAGTGTGCATTGAAAAGGTTATTTGCGCGTCTACAGTTCACGCACGAGGGGGATTTGTTGCAGGTTGAGGATGGGTGGAGTTCTCCGCAAATTTCGCAGGTTTCATCATTATGGCAGTACTTTGCTACGTGGCCATACCGCTGGCAATTTCTGCACCTTTGGACTGTGGTGTGTGGCCGCAGTCTGCAGAGATTGTATCCCAGTGGTATGCCTCCATCTTGGATTACTGCCATGGCTAATTTTTCTGACAGAATGAGGTGCCAGTCCTTGCATGAGGGTCTTTTAGAAGGAACGGCTTTAATGAATCGGATTTCGTCTGGGTGATAATCGTAAATTTCATCCAACGTCGAGGTAATATAAGTTAGTGTTGTTCCGTCGGGAACTCCAAACAGGATAGTTTTGTGAAATGGGAGGGTTTTAATGCTGAAGAATAGATCTTCAGCAATTCTAGCATGGGATTTTAGATCACTTAGGACGACTTTCGTTTCTTCGGCGGATCGGCAGAAGAGTTCCAGTTGTCTTCGAAGGCATTTGATTTCCAATACTACTTTTGGACAGGCGATATTTTATTTTTCGAGCAGGTTTCTAATAGCCAGTCCGGACATGGAGCGTTTCTTGCCCCTGACCACAATTGTTCGAAGATGCCTCTCCTCTCCTGGCCTCCGCTGTGGTTCCGCCGGTACTACCTCCTCTGTCGGTGAAGGGAACTCTTGAGACTTGCCGTCCTGATCATTATAGAGCAGGGAAGGTTGTTGACTACGAAGGTATGCGTCCCTATCATTATCAATTCTTAATTTGTCTAGTCTGCTATGGAGACTTTCCTCAAGCCTGGCTACTATTTCTTCAGTCTTTGGGATCTGTTGGATCTGGCTGGCAATGTTCTCGTTTAGTGTGGTGAGCTGTTCCTTAAGGAGATCTGCTTTTAAGCGGAGCTTTTCAAACTCCTGTTTGGACTCCTGTACTGATTTTTGATTGGCGTGGTCTTGTTTTCTGATCGATTGGAGGATCAGTTTCACATTTTTCAGGTGGTCAGCAGATTCCTCTGTGATTGTATTTTCGTCCTCTGACAGGACTAAGGTAACGAGGGATTTAGCCTTGTTTGCCAATTCGGCAATGGAATATGTTTGGCTTCCTCCCATTGTGAGCAGCGATGGTATGTGAGAAAAAATAAAAAACGGCTTTGAGAACTAGAATGGCAGATATAGTTTTAAAAAAATATT
The DNA here is from genome assembly GCA_963932465.1 of Maratus speciosus. NCBI lineage: Eukaryota > Metazoa > Arthropoda > Arachnida > Araneae > Salticidae > Maratus > Maratus speciosus. The sequence goes on from OZ010788.1 coordinate 439,403,252, forward strand.
ATAAGTCAGAAGAATGATCCGCGGGTTGTGGGAACCCATCTACAGGCCCCTGTGCGCCGTCCCGGCCTGTTGCATGTTTAGGTTTGGAATAGTGGGTGGGAATGTAACGAGGCATTTAGTCTGTGAGCCCCTGCATCTGCTCAGCACTGTAATTAGATATGTTAGGAGTTGTTTTTGGATAAAATTGTTGTAATTTTATTTTAGGGCGTGGGGGTACTGGACAAGATGAATTTAAGGTGGGTTTGGACATGAGTGTCGAAATATTCCAAGTTTCCAATTAAAATAAAATTTTTGCAAAAAAAAAAAAAAATTAAAGCTCGAATTAAATGTGTATTAGGAGATGAAAAAACACGTTTATTGTTGAAAATAAAGAATTTAGTATTTTTGCTGAGTAAGTTAGTCCAGCATAACACGGGAACACAGGTTAAAGTTTAAAAATTTGCTGGACACAGGAACATAGGGGACTGGACATTGAAGAAAGTATGGGGGGGGGGGGGGTGGACTTAGATGAATTTTGAAGTGGGTTTGGACTTTGACGAAATTTAGGATATAAGGGCCGAAATGTTCTAAGTTCCCGTGAAAAAAAAAAAAAAAAATGAAAACGATAGTTAAAGTTCGAATTTAATATGCATTGGGAGATGAAAAAATAAGTTTATTGTTGAAAATAAGGAATTTAAAATTCTTACTGAGAATAAGATAAGTGTCCAGCAAAACACAGGTTAAAAATTTAATAAGTTCTGCTGGATTCAAAGTTCCTAGTGATTTTTTCTTTTCTTTTTTCTCGCAAAAAGGAAAAAGAAAGTTAAAGTTCGAATTGTTGTATTGTTATTGTATTGTAAAGTTCGAAAGTATGTATTTGGAGATGAAAAATCATGTTTATTGTTGAACATGAGGAATTTAGTATTTGTACTGGAAGTAAGTTAAGAGTCCAGCAGAACACGGGACAATGAGAGAAAAATCTTTAAAAGAGGGGTGGGAGAATGAAGCATTTTTGAAATATTGTTGGATTTTGACAAATTACAGGTAGAAGGGACATACAAAAAAAAATGACATGTAAACAAATTGGCTGCTAAGCCCGTCCAGAGACCACCGCCGGACACGGGGGAATTGAACAGAAGTGGCTGAGTCTCTAGAAAATCAAGTCTCAAGAACAACTTTTTCTAATTTGTTGAAATGGTGAGGAAAAAAAAATAATACAAGCTTTATTTGCAATTTGGGAATAATTTCAAAGTTCAGTAATTGAGAAAAAAATTTCAATAAAATGTCAAACACTTTTAATTTAAATAAATATGTGGTTAGATAAAATAGAAAATAAAGTCAGATGGGGAGAAAAAAGAAAAAAAAGTTTTAAGTTTTGAAAAATAAATGAAAAACTGAGAATAAGTTAGAGTCCGAAATGTGTGGCAAATGAAATGTGTAGAAAAAAAAATGTTTCTTATTAGATAATTAAGAGTAAAATTAGACAACATTGTCTCTATTGAAATCAGCAGCAATTAACCTGCATTAGGCCTGCTATTAGAGTTAGGATGAGACAATCAAGAAGTGTAGCAAAACCCGAACCATGTGCTCGCTATGGGCCGCGAAATTCCAAAATGGAGGGCGAAAACCACAGCCAGGCGAAGCCCAGACACCCCACTGGTCACCAGGTCGCGTCCCCTACAGTGAGCAATCTCTAGTGGTATGGGAAACATCCAATACTCCATTTACGGAAGAAAAAAAAATCCATTTCCCTTTCTACCTTTCTTTTTAATGAAAAAAAAAATCCCTCTTTTTCTTCTCCCCCCCCCCCCTTTTTAAAAAGAAAAAAGCCGGCAATTTTGAAGAGAACCCCACCGCCCCATTCAAAACAAGCCAACAAAACCAACCCTAGACACCCCGACGATTCCCTAAAAAACTTGAATTAAAGACTCCGAACCCAATCCGCATTGCACAATTATCCCAGAATACTATAAGCTTTCAAAAAAAAAAAAAAAAAATGCAATTTCTTTTCTCCTTTCTTTCCCTTCTTTTTCCCTTTTTTCCCCCCTCCCCTTATTTGGCCTAATGGAAAATAATTAAAAAAAAAGAAAAATGTCAGTTTTTTAACCAATTTTAATCATTAAGAATATAAAGAACATAAAAAAAAATATACAAGAACTATTTTGAAAAAGTATGTACAATAAGTTATTTTTGTTTATGTTGCGCTGTCCATCAGAAATAAAAGTTTAACATATTAGGAAGAAAAAAAAAGAAATGTGTTAAAGTTCCCCCCCCCCTTTTTTTTTTTTCTTTCCTTCTCTTTATTTCCTTACTTTTCCCTTCCTTTCCTTTTAATTTTTCCCCCTTCCTTCTCTTTACCTTTTTTTCTTTTTTTTTCCCCCTTTACTTTTACTTAAAAAAAAAAAAAACAGATTTTATTTACGTGCAGTCCAATAAATAGGTTATGTTATTTTTACTAATCTGCTTTAAATAAGTAATTTGTAACGTCATCTCTATAAACGCTGATTTAACATGAGTCTAGTGGTAATTGAAAATTAAAAGTATTATTTCCAAACGATCTTATTATGCTTGGACATACAGGAAAGTGTGCAGTGGAAAGCTAAAGACACTCTGAGTATTATGGGGGGAAAGTAAGATTAATATATATATATACATATACACACATACATACTGCATGTATACATACACATATACATGCGGAGGTAAAATTAATATTTAAACACTGTTTTTAAAATTGTGATAAAGCCGGTTGCTTGAATGATTGAAATTAGATTGCAGAAGGTTTGTTATAAATCATCCCCCCCCATTATTAAATTACATTAAGTGGCGTGAGTGTAATCTTATTTGAATGCCTTTTTGTCTCACAAACACTACTAGTCATAAACACTGATTTCTTAGGTTTACTACTGGCTTTAAGTTTTTTAAGTTAATGATGTTACACAATAAAAGAAAATAGATAAAGAAAATAAAATAAAAAGACCGTAGCCAAGATAATTACTCTTTTTAACGTGGTTTATGTATTTTTACATGGACTTTTTTTTTTCTTTTTTCCTTTTTTCAAAGATATTTCATTCACTTCCTGGTAAGCAAAGGTTATACAAATTGTGCAAGCTTGTGTGTTTTCGATGACAAAATAACATTTTAATATTTTGATAATTTAATTTAAATTGATAATGCGATTTTCATAAAACTATCTGACCTAGGGTAATCTCTAGAGTTTCCTTACAAAGTTTAAATTAACTTCTACTTCTCTAATTTTTTCATAATTTTAGTTTCAGAAGATTTGGAAATAGAGGGGGGAACATATTTTACATTACAGTTTCGACGATATCTCTGAAAATATAATACCTAAAATTAAAAGAAGTGTGTTTTTTAAATTCGGCGTTACGAACGCTTTCCCACGATACCCCACAGAATATACAAAGAATAGATTTTTTTTTTCAAGTAACTTAATTAGCCCCTCTACATTTTTCCTAAATACACTGGTGTCCAAAATTAAGGATCAGTCACAAAATGCTAATTTTTAAGTAAGCGAATACTCAAAAGGAAATAATATAATTCAAATAATTACTATCCCTACAGCACAGCTAGTCCATATAGCATCTCATTCATATCACACATGGTCACAAGTGTCACAGTCACTACGGTGAAACAAAAAAATGGGAAATTCCACACGTGTCATTATGCGTCTCAAATAATCACTATATGTGACTCCACTGAGACGTCAATGTGACTGCTGCTTTATGACCAGTTACGCAGTGACAGTACAATGTAGTTAGATTGTGACTTTCATGTGACTGTCATTTTTACACTCAGTTTGAAAGTCATCATGAACGTTGCATTATGATAAGTCAACAAAAATATCACATTATAGTCACATCGTGAATTTTCATAAAAGAGCACAAGGGTGATTTCACAGTAGTCTCCTGCCACCTGAAAGTCATCATGTGACTTTAATGTGACATTATTTGGTAACTTATCACAATGCAGCGTTCGCGATGATTTTGAATTTGAGTCTAAAGATGACAGTCACAGGAGAGTTACACTGTAACTATATTGTAAAGTCACATGGTGACTCGTCATAAAGCAATAGTCATTGTGACATCTCAGTGGAGTCACATATAGTGATCGTTTGAGACTCATAACGAGATGTATGGAATTTCCTATTTTTTTGCTTCACGTAGTGACTGTGACACTTGTGACCGTGTATGACGTGAATGAGATATTACATGGACAAGCTGTACTGTAGAGATAGTATTTAGTCGAATTATATTATTTCATTTTGAGTATTCGCGTACTTGAAAATTGGCATTCTGTGATTGGTCCTTAATTTTGGACACCAGTGTATATTTCTGATTGGCTAACGATAATGGTCTGAATAAATATGTGGGTAGCCTTTATTACTTCAGCTAATTTGAACTTTCCATTTCCACGTTCCATAGTTTACGAGTAAAATGGCTGTGGCAGACTGTCACAAGAGTTATCTTATAATGGTTCCGTTTTTAATTTTTAAGTACGGAACCCTAAAAATGAGAAAGCTTCATGCTGTTCAGTGGGGAATTTTAGAACCGCTTTGGAAAACGAAAACTTTATTTTGTATTTCGCACTTTCAGTGGATATTTTAACCCATTCTCTGCAATAACATTTTTTTTTTTTTTTTTTTACTCCATTCTTTCTAAAATAATAATAAAAAAAAATATGGAAATTCCTTTTTTAAATATTTATGAAATATTTCAAAGCATACTTAGCATGAGCAGCCACGTTGCATTTTTTTCAAAAACTGTCATTTCACACACACAAAAAAAATTAATTAGAAAAATTGTGACGAGCAAATAAAAAATTTAATTAGTCAAAACAAACATTCTAATTTTGAAGAAAAATATTGTGTTGATCCAAACACTTATTTAAAAATATACTTAAGAAAATGGTGCCTTTTTTCACCACTAGCAAGAAATTGGTTAATGCCACCTTATATGAGATTACACATGTTTTATATATATTATAGATCTTATGTAAAAAATTTACTTGCAAATATTCATTTAAATTATTCTAAATTTAAGGGATAATCATTATTTCCCTATTTCATAACAATTTCCATTATTTATTTCTAGTTTTCCTTTAAACTTAAAACGCCGATATTAATAATTACCTTATTGGAAATCTTAATCTAAAACTTTTAATGCCTTCATTAATTTTTATCAGCTACCAAAACTGTAATATTCTGAGAGAAATAACTTTTTATTTTCGAATGTTTTTAAAAGTAATTTTTACTATTTTCATTTCTAATATTATTCCACTAACCAACTTCCCGCGCAATTGCCGGAGTCTGATTTTTTACATCGAAAACCTTCTGTGACCAGATACGAAACTCATTCCCTATTACGGCCCTCTCTCGCTCTCCATTTGTTGAGTAACCGAGCGCATTTCAATGTGTGGCTCGTTCCTGAACCTGATTGGTTGTCCTGAAGTTTACATTCCGATCTGTCTTCCTACGCAAGTGCTAACCAAACTACCATACATGATCTCAGAGCAGAGACTTCTGTGTTATTCGTTTGTTTTAAAACTCTGTTACCAGGTGTCTTGGCGTCTAGCAGATCATCTAAATTTGTTGATTAAGATCTTTTTAGCATGAAGTAGTGATTCGTGTTCTAGTCTGAAGGCTATGCGAAAACTCTCTTGATGTGGGAGTTGTTCGCGTTTTGATGTGGAACTGAATAAACATTTTAAAGTGATATTTGGCTCCCTTTTAATGGTGAAACCACCGGATTTCGTAATCCTTTGTCTTACTACTCGTATGACCTGACCATCGGAATATAATTCGACTGCTTAATGAATCCCTGGTATTTCGATTGGACTTGGCCAATCTCATTACTACCAATAAATTAATGTAGAAGATTAAATTTGTCAACTGCAAAGTGACTAAACCTGTCAACAGCTGCCAATATTCTACAATTTTGATGCATTCAGCTGCAATGTTTCACTAGTGTGGTACGAATTTTATGCACCCTAACAAAAGCCGACTAGAATGTTAACAAAAGACGATAGAATTTAACATATGCATACATATTTATTTATTTAAAAACAGGTAGGATGTACGAAGAGTTAATAACTGTACTTTCACAAAATAATTTAAATATAAAAATTACGACGGGCAACCAAAAAATTTAATTAGTTAAAACAAACATTCTCCGTTTCAAGAAAAATATTGTTGTTGATCCAAACATTTATTTAAAAAATTACTTAAGAAAATATGAATATTTTCATCAACAGCGGGGAATTGGTTAATGCCCCTTTATATGAGATTACACTTTTTTTTAAATCAAAGATGATTCCCATGCTCAAGTGATACACTCGGTACGGTTGAAATCAGAAATAAATGTAATTTACCATTTCAAACAAATGGCATTTTACCCCATTATTTTGAACAGAAAATATTATAGATTAACCGGATTAATGCATTTTAAAGCAACATTATTAACCCTATTGTGAGAAAACTAAATACAACAAAGTGTCGTTTAAATGAGTGTCATTTTTAAAATTTAGCTTTTTAGATGAAGCTCTAAAAAATTTACTTTCTTCTCGAGGGGATTTTTATCGAATTGTGTTTTCCCCATTGCACTTTCGGGGATTGGTTTTTAAAGAGATTTATTTTACTTTCGTTTCCTTTAAATAATGTAACTCAATTTTTATTCCCTCCAAAACAATGCTTATTTAAAAAGGGTGAAACTATAAAAAGCGCTCCAAGCATTTTATCTTCAGCATAGAAGATGATTCTTTTGTTAAATATTCTTTTTCTTTGTTCACTATAATATCAGCAATTTTTCATGTTTCAAATTATACTGTAAAACGATACTAAAGTATGTAGGACCAAAACATCGTAAATAAGAACGTGCGTTGAATTTTTATATACTTTGTAAAATATTAAATGAGTGTTCATGAATACAGAAAAACTTTTATGGAATCTTACACTCATTGAAAATGCATAAACTTGAATTTTGAAAATGTTCTTTAAAAACTGGGTTTTAAGTTTAACATTTATTAATTTCTCTGAAAATTTGAATTTTGAGGGTTGACTAAATTTAAATGATTTTATTTTACATACTCCCTTTTTGGTATAATGAAAACAAAGTATTGTATTATAATAATGATATTATGGTGCATGGGAAAAGTATTGGACATATTGAAAATATTCTATAAAAATTTAATTTTTTAAATTTGCTCCAGGTTTCAAAATTATAAATTTCTGTGAAAATTTGAATTTTGACAAATTTAAATGATTTTATTTTACATACTCCCTTTTTTCTGTAATAAAAACAGAGTATTGTATGATAATAATGATAGTACAGTGCATGGAAAAAGTACTGAACATATTGAAAAGTTCTATTAAAACTGAATTTTTCAAATTGCTCTAAGTTTAAAATTATAAATTTCTGTGAAAAATGGAATTTTGAGCGTTCACTAAATATAAATGTTTTTATTTTACATATTCACTTTTTGCTGTAATGGAAACAGAATATTGTATGACAATAATGATATTTTGATGCATGGGAAAAGTATTGGACATACGTTTTGCGAAATAGCTTCGGAATATTATACAAGACTTTTCAAGAGTAATGAAACATACTTAAAAAGGTAAATGAACTTACCAAATTTAGTATTCGTCATTATATAAAATTCATGATTGGAAATGAAGTTTTGAGGCACAATATGGCACGTTTTGATGGAGAAGAAACATGCGTATGTAATATCATGAAAATGTTCAAATTTTCAGCATAGTACTGAGGGAAAATAATTAAAAACAGTTGAATAATGAGATTAATTTAAAACACGAATTTCAAATTAATTTTTTTATGTAATAACTATGTTTTTTCTTAATTTTGATTATATTTCTCATGCTTAATTTCAGTTTAAGAGTTTTTCTTATTTTTATTTATATATTTATACTCACTCTTACGTAGTTTAAATTGAAGTTAGACTTCTTTTCTCTTATGGTTCCGTAAGTTTTAGAAATACAGCTACTCCTAAATTGAGTAGCTCCATCAGTGGCTGAGAGATTCTGTTCTCAAAGCTGGTAAGCGGAAGGTGCTGGTTTACCTAATCGCTCCAGTCGGCCTAACCACTCGGAGTTTTCGGTGGTTTTTTCCGAACCTTGGCTAATCCTGCGTAAATACGGGTTAGGTTCCCTTAGAAATACCCACGGAGGGCACACCCTCGGGCCTATATCCCTAGTGTAGATAATCGACCGTCATAAACAACCAATGCCTAAACTGGGCGTAAAAACCACGAAACACCAAAACTGTTCAACTGTTCAATTGTTCAAAGCGAAAATAAAGTACTGACATTCTTTAAATAAATTTCAACTAACAAAATTCTCTAAATGAAATGTACTTTATAATTTTATCATTATTTTTTATTTTTTTTATTTCTCTCTTGTCTTCTTTTAAAATAACCAAGGGATAAACTGGGACTTCCTTGGTTACAGAATGTATGTACAAGCCATTTTTTAAATACTCTAATAGATTTTTTGCATTTAAAATATTTTTTAAGAATGCCCACTTACCATACCAAAAATAATTTTTATATGAAAAATAGCAATTATGCTTTCAAATGAAGTTTCGAAATTTATTAAAATCGGTACTTTCGTATTGGCCTCGTTCCACAAGTTAACCAAAGAGGAGTTTAACCAATTAATGAAGAATTCACCAAAGAAATCAACCTTTACATCAGCCTTTTTTATTCTGATCATTTCAGTGGTTTAATCGCGTAGTTCAACTAAATGTCTTAAATATGTTTCAATATTTATATTTTAACATTTTATTTATTTATTTATGAAGTTTTAATTTCTTTATGGCAAATAAACTGGAAGCAAATGCTAAGCCATTTACATAAATTTAATTGCAAAGAATATAAACTGGAAACAAATGCTAAGATATTTACATTAATTTAAATGCAAACGGATTTATTTTTCATAATCGTTTGCACGCCATAGGAATAGATTCAAAGCAAATTCACGCTTACATGTCCTTTTAAAAACCATAAAAATGAGTAAATTAGGATACAGTTTCCAAACAAATTGCATTTGAAAGTACATTTTTCCCCTATTCCACGATGTAAAAATTAAAAAAGTGCGATGTTTAGAAGTTAAAAAAATTGCAATAAAAGCTAAATTTAATCGTTCGGTGTTGCCACCGTCAAAATGATGCCAGCGTTACGCGCGGCGCACATTGAGACTCAGCGGACACGCGCAGGGAAAGCTTCCACGTCCCGCGATTTCGTAGATTGTTGAATTGAAGGAATGAGTGCACATTGACTCATGCACAATTTTTCTGATGCAGGTCCTGCTTGATAGTTGTACGTGGAACGCAGTTTTGAGTACGAGTCTGGTCTGTCACATGATTAATTTTGCTTCCGTACAACAAATTGGATAGTTCAAAGCAAGATATTTGAAATAATACTATTAAAGATATCAAATTAGTGTAATTAATTATTTCGAATTATATAATTCATAATTAGTAAGATTTATTTTAATAAATGTTTTTAATTTTGCTTTTGTATAAATGTTATTTTAAATTAGAAAATTTTTATATTAGGACATTTTAAACAATCCGAAATCTCTTAAATTTATTATATTTAAGTTTGAAGCTTAGAACACACACACATCTATCTAATATATATACACGGAAAAAACTGCTTTGTTGAAATTACTAAATTTTGGTTCATATAACTCCATCCAAATATTTTGGTTGGAATGAGTAAATTTTGGTTAGATTAACCAAATTATGTTGTTAAATCAACAAATTGTTTGGTTATTCCACCCAAAATTTGGTCATTCAAATCAAAATATTTGGATGGAGCTATGAACTAAAATTTAGTAATTTCAACAAAACGGATTTTTCCTTGTATATGCATATATATTTCAATAATAAACACGATTTCACTCCTTTTTTACGTTTATTTCTGCAATTTATAAAACATTTTGCTCAAATTTAAAAATGGCATTGAAGATCCAATTCTTTCTACATATTGATTTTTTTTTAAACAAAAATAAATAAATGCTATACAAAGTTGCTCTTTTTAAGTGCATAAGTAATATTTCAACTAGGTCACAAAAACCTTGTTCCCTTACGGACATGTGTTTACAGTAGCTGATGGCGGGCTGTTAATTTTTCAAGTTCGAATGCGTCCTACGCATTGTTTTGATTTGATGGTGATTTTACAAAGTGTTATCATTTTAATTTTCAAATTTGTTCGTTTTTATAAACAAACAAAATCATGCATTAAGTTTGATAGTATGCCATTTTGTTAAAAATTCAAATTTAAAATAAAACAGACGGCAGAGGGCTAAACAATTATATGTATTTTGTTTCAGTGGATTTAGATGGAACCACTTACTAGGGAACATCCACAACTATCAGTTCAGGATTTTGACGATCGTGGTACCGTACGAATGCTCTTGCCACAAGGAGCAAGAAATGTATAGGAACTATACTCCCGAATGAGATAGTTCATGAGATATGGACCCTTTTTAAGTGCGTTCGTAATTATATAAATACGTAGCACCTATAGTCGTAATTCAGTCCGTCTGTCTCTCTGTCTGTCCGTCCGCATATAAATGGAGCTATATGAACCAAAGTAGCAAAAACTACCTAACCAAAAGGTCTGAAATTTTAAATATATTATTGTTGCAAAATTTTGGCGAGTCATTTCAAATTTAATGAAAATCGAATGCATAGTTTAATTACAGGGACAGTCAAAATTTTACGTTATATTACAGCCAATAGGAAAACGTTATTTCAAGTGCATTTTAATGATGTTGCAGCCTTTCGAACAGAATTAAATTGATAGGCACTTATGAAGTGCACTAAAATATACTTTCAGTACAATATGCTGTGCAAAAAATATTTATAAAACTAGTTATAGTACGAACGCACCTTATTTGCCAGGTTTGACGTGCAATTTCCAACTTGTTTATTTTCGAAAGAAGCGAAATAAAGAAGGGGAAAACAGCACGATATTTCTTCAAAAGCTATATCAAAAGCAGGAATTTTGTTTTATAATAAATGATGGTAACGTTTTCTACGCAAAAGTGTTGAAAATACAATTATTTCCAACACCAGACACAAACGACGGATGGCATTATTATTTCACAGAAAAACCGCTGTTTTAATACACTCTTGGATCTTCCTAGGCCCTGTCCATGCAATCTTTTCAACCCATGGGATCGGGCAAGGAGTCAGTTCCTGTTTCTAATCATAGAGTGTACTTGGAATTCACATTTATTACGTACTAATTCGTAAAACAGTTTTCAAATATTTTTTTTTTCCTTTTTGTTATTTTACATTCGAATATTTCGTAAACTATTATTTGGGAGTATTGTTCTTATACATTTCTTGATCCTCGCGACAAGAGCTTTCCAAAACACTCTCGTCAAAGTCCATAATTGACAGTTAGGGATCGCATCATCATCTCAAAAAACACACACGTATGAATTTAGCAAGTTGGTGGCGGGATGTAAAAGAGAAACCACAACTGCTCAACAAGATTATACAATGCATGAGGTTTATAGAAACAAACGAGTACATCTTTTCAAATCCAGAGCCATTCTAGTCAGACTCCATCACTAGGGTGTAGCATGGAGGGAGAAACGGGTTATTAGCGGGTGCCAGAAACTTCTATCACTTTTGAATTTTTATCTTGTGCATCTCTCCAAACTCTAGTATGTGCAAATTGTAAATAGTAGGTGTGTTGTAATGTGTTTCTAATTGTGATGTTCAATATAGTGTGTTTAATGTACTGTGAAATCCCTGTAAATCCATGAAAAATGTAAATAATTATGCAATCACATTCAAATGATCCTCATGTAATCACTACATACAGTCATGTAAATAGTAGGTGTTTGATATTGTGTTGTAATGTGTTTCTAATTGTCATGTTAAATATTGTGTGTTAAATGTACTGTGACGTATATATATCTAAGAAAATTGTAAACAATTATGCAAGCACATTAGGTGAAATGATCCTCATGTAATCACTACATACAGTCATATATCTCGATGTGAAATCTACGGTTCACCCAGAAAAATAGGGTAACCAATTGTGATTGTAATTGTAAATCTTACAGTAACCAAAATAAATCTCAGCAGCTTGATCAGGGACCCGACGCTCCCTCTCAAACTCTGGTTGAGAGTCGGGAGGAGTGGATGTGGTCTACCCCTCGGGATTGCACTAACACTCTAAAGCGAAAGCTGAGTTCCCGAGGTGGTCATCGCTGTCATCGCTGTCCCTTATCTAGGGGAAATAACAATCTCTACTATCGCTAAACACTACACTCTGCGCAACAACGAGGAAAAAGTCCAACGAACGAGTCCAAAATGCACATTATTTAATTAAAAAAGTAATAATACGTTATGGAATGTTCAAAATATGCATCTTTTTGTGCAAAATTATACACATTTCTACTTTGGTTCTAGGTGTCAAAACAACATGCTAAATTATAGTTATTTTTTAAGCCAAAAAACTCCAATAATCCCTTAAATGATGCAAAACTTAAAGCAACGTTTCCATCGGGTGTTAGTTTTTTTTCCATCTATATATAGTATATATTTACACTGTTAAAAATTTGCAGCAAACTGTCCAGCCATTCGACCGCTTTTCAAGAAAAAGGTTACATAACAGTAATTTAATTTTTTTCTGACCATATTATTGCCTATATTATATTCAGAATAGAGTTAAATCACGGTTAAATAACCGTTTTTTTTTTTTTTTTTTTTTTTTTTTTTTTTTTTTTTTTTTTTTTTTTTTTTTTAAATAAAAAACAAGAAAGAAAAAACATGCGTCAAGCATAGATTATGAAACACTTTCCAACACATTCAGAATAATGTAACAAAACTGCACTGTTTAATAAGTTAAAATATTATTTTTTTAATTAATTTTTCAACTACTTTTCAGCAGTGAAATTACGCATCGTCTTTGTGGTTTGGTGGTAGAGCAATGGAGATCTATTCCAGGGGACCGGGTTCGATTCCCGGCTTGGAAATTTTTCACTAAGTTGGTTTACGACTTGTTAGCAATGTGATTATTCACGTCTTTAATATTCAATAATTTCATGCGTAATTTCACTGCTGAAATGTAGTTGAAAAATTAATTAAAAAAATGTATATTCACCGATGCTGTGTTCATTTGCATCTCATGTTTCGCCACTAGATTGTGTGCTCATGAAGACTTTTCCATCTAGTGCTGCGGTTGCAGCCTTACCGACTTATATAAGTGAGAGATGCCAAGCTGGTCATCGTCCTTGTGGTTTAGTAGTAGAGCACTGGAGATCTATTCCAGGGGCCTGGGTTTGATTCCCGGCTTGGACATTTTTCACTAAGTTGGTTTACGACTTGTTAGCAATGTGATTATTCACGTCTTTAATATTTAAAATATTATGTCTAACTCAACCATATGGAAGCGCATACCACATTTGAAAACCCAATTTCAGTTGTCCCCATCGACAATTGGGAAATTATCCGAATGCTTTGATCAGCCCTGTATATATTGTACTGCCCTATTGTATAGTAATCATCTTGTAGTAAAATTCAGCGATTTATATCAATTTCAATACATTCGAAATAGCGTAAGGGGTTGTATACATATAATGTTGTTAAATTTTGGTAACTTTGACCCCCCCCCCCCTAATAATATCGTTATCAATGTTTAATTTCTTTTTTTTTTTGCATTTTTTTTTCTTTTGTTTGGAGTGGTATATAAATATGGTTATACGTTTATTTTTGCATAATTTATTAATTCAAGATAAGTCAAAAAATATCCCTTTATATATGAAAGAACTTTATATCAAATGACACTTAAAAATAGTTACTATTTAAAAGTATTTAATAATATACCTTTTTAACATACGCATTCAAAAGTAATGTCTTCTTGAAATTGACCCACACGGGGGGGGGGGGAGGCGCAGACAGAACTTCTTATCAACAAAACAGATGGACAACATTCTTTCTCTCTTTTATTTACTAGTAAACACCAGTATCATTTCAAACATACTTCGCATATGGTGTCTCGAACAGCGGATTATATATGCATACTTATATGACAGAAGAATAAGAATACCAAATGCCAGGGTATTCCAGATTTTGGAATTAAATAGCTTTAAAATCATTTAATGGTTTTAATAATTTGTTTGTATCTCCATAAAAATATATAACGTACTATTTTGATGTAAAGACAAAGTTACAAATAAAAAGAGGAAATTTGTTTGGATCAAAAATTATAACGATATCAAAAGACAACCTACCATGCCCCTAGAGATATCTTACGATATCATTGCCAGGTCCCCTCCTCCCCCCTAAAATGATAATGTTATATATGAACAGCCCCTAATGTCATTAAAATAAGCGATTTTCCCCCATTGACTATAATGTAAAGGAATTCTTTTGAGTGCTGCTCTAAATGAACTATTAATCCCACATACTTCATATACAATACCAAACATGCCTTGGTGACCCTAATCAACGTTTATCAATTGCATGATAACCCGACTATATTTACGGGAGTTAGAGCGTGGAAAGACAAATCGAATGCATAAACACTTTTCAAATTTGTGGGAAAGTGTTAAAAAAAGGTCATATGACTGGATTATTTGCTGCAAATTTTTAACAGTGTATACATGAGGACGTGAGTTTCAAAACTCACCTTTTCCATCAGAAAATCAAGTTTTGGAAAATTGCAAAAAACTTCTGACTGCGTCCATTGGTTTTCACTGTAAACCAAGATTTTGCAATGCACGATAAAACTGGCATTTTTGCAAAATGTAGTATTTTTCGATGAAGTTTCACCAATAGAGTACAATGATAGAGAAAACTCGATTTTTTAAAATTTGGATAAGGCGAGTTTTGGAACTCACGTCCACATGTATTTTATTCATTTACAGTTATTTTACCATCATTAATGTTTGCTAATGTTGGAAATTTGATAGCTCTATAATCTCTTAACATTTTAAGTAAATACTTAACAAGGAATCGAACTTATCGCTTTAGAATTCATTTAGTAAGTGACACCAAACTGATAATAGTTGCAAGTTCTATAAGTTAACAAATTATACTTTTAGTCAGCTCGACTTTTCTTTTCGTGGAGACAGCATGTTCATCTGTTCGTTTAAAACTGACAGCATCGATTTTAGATTAATCACTTTCGGAAGGATTTGTAACATAGCTATTTTGACTCATTTTAGTTTGATATTTACTACCGCATTCGATTGAATGGAAATGTGTTGGGTAAACTGATATTATAGAAAAGTAATTTAGCGCAAAATGCTACATAAATATAGCACTAACAAATGCCCTTTAATGGATAACACTTTATTAGATTGACTGTTGTTCTTTTTATTAATGAGATTGTGTATTTTGAATTAAAGGGAAAAAAAATAAAAATTTTTGTTTTTGTGCTAAAACTTATTGTAAAAATTAAAAAATATATCCAGTGTAGTTTCATACATTTTTATAAGTAACACAAATAGAATTTGGAACAGAAATTAAAACGCAAGGGTAATTTTTTAGATATATAGATTATAGATAATTGGTTTTGATACAGCCTACAATAAATCGTTACATTTTTTTCCAAATATTAGTTATTAAAATCCTCAAATTAGCAATATAGTAAATTAACATGTGAACATTTTAATAAAAATTCAGTTTCGAGCTATTTTTTAAAGATTTTAATAAATAACTTTTTATCAAATTATCAACTGTATGCATAAATTTCTTTTAGTATATAGCACGATTACGTATTCTACAATATGAAGAATTTGGAACAGAACTTAAAACGCACTGGACATCTTAAGATACCGTTTTTCCTAAAATGGACTGATTAATTTTAAAATTCATTAACATGCAAATGGTGGCAGCTATTAAAAAAAATTCTTGCAGAAGGTTTATGTAAGATGTCAGGAGTTTTTTTTACAGCAATTCGCGGGTTTAGTTTAAAATAACAGCGATAGATGGCGCTGAAAGCAATAGGTGATAAATCGGCGCCAGATTTTTAACCTGTCTCCTCACTCTGTATTGATGCGAAAGAAGGGGATTAAATATATGGAGTGGTTCTCAGTCGTCAGTGCAATTTTGTTCTTAGGAGCCCACTTCATATATTTAACCTCATTCTTTCTCATCAATACTGAAAGAAGAGAGAGGATAAAAATCGAGCCCCTATTTAGCGCCTATTAATTGCAGCACCATCTATCGCTACTATTTTAAACAAAAATTGAGAATCGCAATTAAAAAAAAACTCCTGACATCTTACATAAATCTCCCGCAAGAATTTTTTAAATAGCTGTTACCATTTATAAATTATTGAATTTTAACCAGTCAGTCCAATTTTATGAAAACCAGGTATATGGACTGCAGAAAGTATGTTTTAAGTAAAATGCATTTTAAATACATTGTGACTTTTTTTCATTACTTACTTTTATAAGAAGCGTGAAAATTCTACCAAATACGGCAAACTCTGTCTATGACAGACTGTGTAAGACGGACATTTCTCTACTGCGGAAAGAATTTAAATTCCAGCAGAATCGTATTCAATTCAGTAAACAAAAGACGATATACTGTCCGAAACGGGATATTTTCTCGGTTCTGATCGATACCGCTTTAGACAGAGTCATACTTAGTCATACTACGTATGACAATATTTTGATATTTAAAATTTTAGCAATAATACTTAACACAAAAACGAAAAATTATTATTTTTACTCTTTTCAATTTCGACCATCAGGGGAATAAATGTTGAAACTAATAAATTTTTAAAACGATACAATATTTTAACATCCCTGTTTCGAAAACTTTAGAGGAATTTTAAGAAAGCTACAAGCAATGTTAGAAAGTGTTGTATGTTTGCTAAGTACAGGTTATCAGTTTAAAAATTTTTTTCCACTGGTTTTGCGTAAAGCATTTACCCTTGTGTATAATCATGTTGATTATGCCTTAGAACCAAAATTAAGGTTGTTTAATTTTAAAATATTTCAAATCTAAAGCTTTGACGTAGTTTTAAAGGATATAACTTTTTAAGCTTTATTTTTTTTTTTTTTAAACGTCACGAATTTATCACCTTTTGCAAATGTAAAAATTCCTTTAAATGAAAAACTGCGTAAATTTCAACCTCAAATTTCGCCAAAATTTGTTTTGTCAAATTAAGCAAAGTATTTGTAAAAAAAGAAAAAAAAACAATTTTTTCCAACCATCTAAAAAAAAAAAAAAAAAGAAAAAAAAAAGATATAAAAAGACAATGTACAACTACTGACAGTCATGTATTATCTTTTTAGTAATTCTCAAAAAAAAAAATATATTGCGTATCTATTTATGAAGTATTTTATTTTCATTATATATTAAGTTTATACAAAAATTTTAAATATTTACCAGAAATAGAATTAGTTTTCTTTTTAGAGTGTTTAAAAAAAGTAGAAGTTTCCGTCTTCTTCTCTAAAGATGTAACACAGGCTCGGCGAACCTTTTCACGTGCGCGTGCCGAAAATTCCCAAACAATACACATCAACAATGTAACTTGCCAATGTAGAGTAAGATTTTTATACGAAACACTGGTTTTAAAATAAGTTACTATCATGCATTAATAATTCAAAAATATTAAAAAGCAAAATGCAATTTTTCTGTATATCGGAATCAGCCATTAAATGAATGAATTTCTAATTCGTAAATAGAATTAATTTATGCGGTATGTATTTTGATAGGGGAAAAATAGGAATTTATATTTCTCTTTTAACTTGTTATTAACGTGTCTCTGTTATAATTTTCCAAGTTGCAATAAACAATGTACTAATAACGTATTGATGAGATTTTTGCTATTGTGCGTTCGATGAAAATTTCTTTATATCTGGTTCATATTTTGCTATTTTCCCAAATATACGTAGCTAAATTGGATCCATTTGCCATTTTATTGCAGTGACTGTCGAACGAAATTCAGTTGGAAATTAGAGCTTTTTTAAATTCATATAGAAAGGCAAAATACATGACGAAAACGCTGCATAGCATAACAGGGAAAAAATATTATGATGTGCTAATTGATGAAAAAAAATAATTGCATTATTTGTGAACTGCCCGTATAGAACAAAATTTTATTTGTTATACCAGAAATAAAAAATGGATTTTATCCGTATAACGAATACCAAATTAAATTGTTTCGTGTGCCAGAAAATTAGCTTACGTGCCAACTCTGGCACGCGTGTTAGGTTTGTCAACCCTGATGTAACATTTTCAAACATTAGATACAGATCATTAGTGTTGTTTCTTTTAAAAAAAAATTATTTTAATGTAATTTTTAAAAGACACATTTAATCAGATTCATCGTAGTAGGTTGCTATGACTAACCCCATCTATTTATTAAATTTTCTATTCCAGTTAATGCGCTAAAGAAGCACGCTTATAAATGATATAATTTAAAGGAATCTAAATTATGAGTACTCCCTATATACATATTTCTGACTTGTACAAAAATTTTAATAAAATTTTATCACAACTTCAATTTATACTTCTGTTTATCAAAATGTTTGTCAACATTTCTATTTCGTGTTATTCTTTCTATAGTTAAAACAATGTGCTTTTATTTGTTAAGTATTTATGCGAATATTTTAGATATGTATAAAGATTTGAATTTCAATTTGAACAGGTATAAATTTTAAGTTAAGTAAAAATGTTGTGTAACATTTTGTTTAGTGATGTATGACATATTATACGATGACGACTGATATCTCGAAATATGTTAAATACGGAAAAAATATTGCTATTGAAATAAATAGTTACGTTTTCATATTTATTTATCTTGACTTGAACAATATAATAATAAAAATAATAATAATAAGAGATATTCTTCAAAAATATGATCAGTTAAATTGAAATGAACAGAGATTTTTTTTAACTATTCAAGAATTATAATTAAAATAATATAAAATTAATAAAACGGATAATGCAGTATTTAATCTTAAAATCCATTCGACATGACATAATGTTATCTTTGACAAAAATATTTAATAAAATAACTCATCAAATTTTAAAACGAATTATTTTGCTAGCATATTTAATATGAAATTATTTACATTACAGTCCTGAACTTAAATATTTTAATCATGAAATATAAGTATCGTTCATGTACCACTTAACTTAAATTTATCAAAGGAAAAAACATTTATTGAACCTTATAGTCTTCATTTAAATAGCGTGTTACAACAACACGAATGTTTAAAAAGGACACTAATTTAACAGAAAACAGCTGAGGACAGTAAATTCAGCGGAAATTGGTTTAATGGAAATCAATTTCGTTAAAATCCAAATTCTCTTTCACTGAAAGTATAATTCATTGGTGTGTTTATTTAAATGATAAATCTTTACATTATACAATTATTTGTATTTTAATATTTAATCATTTTGTATTTAAGTGAAAATATTTTTATTTCTTTTAATTATTAAGAAAAAATGCATAACTGTTTTATAAAATTCAATGAATTTAGATTTTATAGAAATTGAAGTGTATATAGTAATTGAAGAGCTGAGTGGATGAACATGTTATGCTACATTTTCTAAAAAAAAATTTATCTTTTGGATGAAAGCATTATGACGTATCCTATCACATGGTAAAGCTAAAATACTAAGATTCCATTTAGTCTTGAAGATTTAAGACAATATTCATTAATATTTAATATTTTAATATTTAATAAGGTCAATAATATTAATAATTTTTAATATTTGAAAATTAAATATGAATAAGTTTTTCTGAGAGAGTTTAGTACCATACCTGTTAATATTTTAAACACATGATATCAAATAGAAAATAAATCATTAAAATTTACAGCAAAAACTTTCACTTCAAATTTCTTCAAATGTAATTTTTGTTACTTAACATGTTCTTCCACTTAGATCTTCAATTAATAACAGGAAAGTTATTTTGCCAAAATGTTACGATTAAATATACAAGCGTATGTACAGTCGTAGAAAAAAAAAAAGTGAACACCCTCTGATAACTCTGCAACTAATTGTAACATAATAAAGTTACTGGTACCAAACAATTGGAAATAAAGTCTACTTTTAAATTACTCATATAAAATCTGCTTAGGGGGTCATACACAAATCAAAACCAGACCAAACTTTGTTTTTTCAATTGCAACACCCAATTTTGACAATACATCTTAAATCTTCAGCCCAAACAGTACATAGAAACGAAATTTCAAGTCATTTGAATGATACGTTTTTGAATTATAAGCATTCAAAATTTAGAACTTCAAATGTTAAATTACATTTTCATATTTTTTATTAATATCTCCTGAAATTATAATCCGAATGTGATAACTTTTGTGTGTGCTTATAATACTAAAACTCCCAAACATAAATACATTGAAATTGTAATTAAAAAAAATTAGAATATACATTAGGAATTATGAAATTAACATTCGAAAAAAGTATGAATTGCAACCTACAATTTTTTTGATAGATTTATATTTATCAAAATACTCAATAATTGCTATGAGTGATAAACATAAATTAAAAAAGGGCAAAATACCTTTATTTATTTACATTTCGGCATGTTTCATTGCATCAAAATGCAACATTCTCAAGAAAATAAAATGATAAAAATATTTTCGCAAAAATTCAAATTAAAAAACTAGCAAACAAAAACAAAAATCACGCGAACACAAGGATAATGAAATTAACTGTAATATTAAAAATGGAAATTTGCGAACGTGGATTATTTTACATTATTTTTTCATGATTCTGTGCAGCATTTCTTTCCAAATTTTAGGGCGCTCCATGGATACTGAATCACTGCAAATATTCTCATTGCGTAAGATATGGAGAAAAGCATAATTTGACAAAAGTATATTTTACTCATTTTATTGCAACATTCGGGATGGCAATAGTCGAAATATATTAAGCAAGTGAAATGGTCATATTGACAAGAAATAATACATTAATAGAAGTGACATAGTCATTGTGTAGCATTTCAACACTCGAGTACCGAACATCAATTTGGATACAGCCCCTAAAATATGCTCATTTTCAAATATTTAATTTCTCTGAACTAATCGTACGAATTTCATGAAAAGTTGTATTTAGGATAATGGAAGTGTGTAGAATGTATTTGTAGCGTTCAACTACGCTGTAAAAAAAATAATGCCAGTTTTCCGGTAGGAATCGGAAAAATAGTTGCCCTTATCGTACCGGAATAATTTCCGACCCAGCTCGGAATAAAATCCGTAAAAATAAGGAAATAGTCAGTAAAACGGTATTTTATGGATTTTATTCCGAGCTGGGTTAGAAATTATTCCAGTATGATAAGGGCAACTATTTTTCCGATTCCTACCGGAAAACTGGCATTATTTTTTTACAGTGTAGGGTATTGCTATTAAAAAAACAAACTTTGGGTTGGTTTTCATATGTAGATAACGCGGCTAAGAAAATTTTATATACATCATTTAAAAGTAGACCTTATTTACAATCGTTTCATACCTGTAACCTTTTTCTACAATAATTTGTTGCAGAGTTAGTAGGGGTGTTTACTATTTTTTCCCAAGCTTGTACTTAGCTATTTAAATTCTGTGAAAGATCAATAGATATCCCTGATTGTAAGCAGTACGTTAGTTCCTTCATTATGAACTTATTTAATAGAAACTTACTGAGCTATACCAAAGAATGTTTAACAGACAGAATAATTCCCATTTCAAGAAGAAAAAATACAAATAAGCTTTTGTCAAAATGCAGCAATTAAATTAATCAATTTATTATTACAAATTATTTAACCTCTTGAAAATAAACATTAAAAGTTTCTTTAAAAGGCTGGAAATTCTTTTAATATGATCTTACTTTGGGGTGCATGTACAGTGAATGTCGAGTAAAACTGTCTGTTGGACGGGTCAATAATTATATTTAGAAATTTTTATAAAATAAAATAGACGAGGCTGTGTCCGTCTAGTTTTTTAAAGTCATAGAATATGTCATTATGTCCGCTTGTTGAATAAAAATTAATTTTGAACAGCATAGTTTAAAGAATTTATTTTCATACATTATTTATTTTTTTTACAACGAATATTTTGTAAATTTTCATAAATAATATCATATCTTAAATTGAAGGTACGTATCGAATTTTCTAATATTTTGTTCAAAAATATTTTGAACAGTTTTTTAAAACTCAAGGAGAAAACAAAATGCTATGCTAATGCAACAGAAGCCCGAGAAGAACTAAATGAATGTGCGCTGCTAGATTCGTTTTCGTGTCTAAACTTTGCACTGAATTTTCATCATTCGGTCACCTGTGCGCAAAGCCCATCCGTATATAAACATGCTTCCTTCAATGTCCGTGTATAAACCGAATATAAACATGTCAATCCGTATATAAACAATCTTAAATTGAAGGTACGTATCGAATTTTCTAATATTTTGTTCAAAAATATTTTGAACAGTTTTTTAAAACTCAAGGAGAAAACAAAATGCTATGCTAATGCAACAGAAGCCCGAGAAGAACTAAATGAATGTGCGCTGCTAGATTCGTTTTCGTGTCTAAACTTTGCACTGAATTTTCATCATTCGGTCACCTGTGCGCAAAGTCCATCCGTATATAAACATGCTTCCTTCAATGTCCGTGTATAAACCGAATATAAACATGTCAATCCGTATATAAACATGCTTCCTCTTTCAAATACAATATTTTTCATGCATTTATCATTAAGAGTGTGGATGTTAAGATTTTTTTTTTTTTTTTTCGATTCTGTTCGTGACACCGCAAGTTATGCGTAGCACCCAGGGTGCGTACTGTTCTACTTTAATAATTTAATAAAAATGTCTCCTTCTTTAATAAAAAAAAAATGATTAAACAATGTGTTACAAATTCTGCGATTCAAATATTAAATAAAATATTATAATCTGAATTAGTGATTCCAGGCTCTTTAGTCTGAGTATTACGCACTTTGGTAGCATCCAGATTCCGAAGTGCAGGACGTATTCTATACTAATTTTTACGGGTTAATGGATAATAATAGGACATGTTTTTTCATTTGCTAATATTTTGTTTTTAAAATTACCTTTTCTGTTATCTATATGTGCTAATGATAGCATACGTGATAACATTTACTGTTATCACTTCCTTTATGCTTCATTTAGTAAATAATAATAATAATAATAATAATAATAATAATAATAATAACGATAATGATAATACTAATGATAATGAGGATGATGATGATGATAATAATAGTGATTGTAATAATAATTATAAAACTTTTCATAAAGCTTATACACAGTTGAAACATGTGTTTCGTTCTTTAAAGTTGAAAATAGTGCTGATGCTTGTCCGAAACAATAATTTATAACACAAAAACATGAAAGTTGTTATGCGTATTTAACCCTTTCACAATTCAATCTTTTTAAAACATTGTTGATAATTTTTCCATGTCCTATTGTCATATTAATAGCACGCTTACGCAAATAACTATATTCACTAGACTTCAGTACATTCCATATTCACTAAATTTAAGAAAATCTTAATTTTTGCCATTTGAATAGTTGCTTTCATTAATTTTTTTTTAAACCTAAAAGTAATACAAAAATAAAAATCTGAACAGTTTAAGAACCGTTTATTGAAATTTATAGGAACGGATAACCATTAGTAAGCAAACATTCATACCTTAATGCAACAAAATTTTAAGAACAAAAATAAGCAAAGCAGCTTACACATTAATATTTTACTGCACATTTCAGTGTAATATATTTTTTTCATATTAAATACGACAAAAGTGAAATAAATTTTATTCCTATAAGCTGTATCTAGCATTCTACAAATATATATTTCCTCGACGCATAATGGAACTTTAAAATAAAACAACATTTTCTAAATTCAGAATGACCCTAGAATTATTTTTCGAAAAAAAAATTAATTCTAAAATACTAAAAGTTAAATTAAAACTACCAGAAATTTTTCCATCACATAAAAGCTATAAAATTCGATGTAGCCAGTTAACATACATTAATTATGCAACATGTTTTTACATTTACTATACATATGTATACTATTTTTTTCCCATTTGTTTTTGTTATTAAATATGCATGTGGTAATGATAGTATGTGTTATTAGATTTACTATTATAACTTAATTTATGCTGCAGCCATAATAACAGTAATTCAATCACAATAACAATAATTATACTAATGTTAAAAGTTTACATAAAGCTTATATACAATTGCTGAGACTTATATTTGAAACATGTGTTTCATTATTTAAATTTGGAAATTGGTGCTGATGCTTGCCCGATACAGCAATTTAAAATTAAAGCAAACTAGACAGTTTTTATCTGAATTTATTCCTATTATATAACTAAAATAATTGACAATGATAAAGTGTAAATAATTTCTTTTTTATGAAAATATGACTGTAGAGTTATTGATGCTTGTTGTGTTTGAAGCCAAACGCTACATTGTTAAAAAATTTTACGGGCAGAAGCCCGGCAGAGATTTCAGTCATACCCCGTAAAGAAAGAATAAATGATCCTTGCCCATCATTTTGTGTCAACGCGTACACCCTTGCGGAGGAAAATGTATGGGGTCGTACCGTATTTTTGCTGACAGATGGGCTAGAACAGGGTTGGCGAACCTTTTTATAGTCGCGTGCCAATTTTTTTCAAAAAGTAGTTTACATGGCCTTGACGTGCCAACTATATAACAAATTTAGTGGATTGAAAAATAATGAATCAAATGTACTTGAAAATTACTTATTAAGATTTTTTTTATTATGGGTAACATACATGTAAGTATTACACTGTAATAACTAGAAACACTTATATTTTAAAAATTAACTAAAAAAATAATTTGATTAATTGTATTGTATCTTTGATGAAAAATAATTAATATCATTTTAATGCTCAGTTAATTTTAACAGAATGCAAGCTAAAATGGATTCACCTGAACACTGTTCTCTATTGGATTTTTTATATTATTCATTTGAGAAAATAATGACTCACAGGTATAATAGTAGGTAAATAGTAGGAAAATTTATTAAAATGAAAAAAAAGGCAGTTTATATTTAAATAGTTCTCAAATTAATTTTCAAGATGCCATAATTTACCATTGGTATTTTTATTAATACATATAATAATCTTTCCTTTTCGGCAGTTTTCAAAAATTTTCTTTGTTTTATAAATTTTCGAACCATATTGAATAAGATTAAAAAACTTCAACTTCCAATTAATCGAATTTAAAATCAAACCAGGTCGTCAAATTCGTGTATTTTGAGTAAAATCACTGTATCCTGATTTAGAGACATAATCAACGCCGCACCGCCGTGCCAAAATTATTCTCTCGCGTGCCAAAAATGGCACGCGTGCCATAGGTTCGCCGACCCTGGGCTAGAACTAACTGCAAGAATATGTGGATTGCCCTTAATTTTCTAAGTATCTAAAAATATCCCTGTAAAGTTACGGGCAGAGGCCGGCAGCAGAGATTCCAGTCATACCCCGTAAAAAAAAAAAATCCATTCCCATCATTTTGTGCAGCCCGTAATTTTACGGGGCAAATATATAATGCACTTCAAAACACAACAACACTTTACTTACTGTTCCGTAATACGTAGCACGATACACTGTAAAAAAATCCGAGGAGTTTTCCTGTAGGAATCGGAAAAATAGTTGCCCTTATCGAACCGGAAAATTTTCCGACCCAGCCCGGAATAAAATCCGTAAAAAAAAGGAAACATTCATTAAAACGGTATTTGTTTAAATTTTATTCCGAGCAGAGTAGGAAAATTTTCCGGTACGGTAAGGGCAACTATTTTTCCGATTCCTACAGGAAAGCTAGTCGGATTTTTTTTTTTTTTTTTTTTTTTTTTTTACAGTGTAGATAATTATCACAGAATCGCTTTTTTGGCGGGGGTAAAAAATATGTTATGGTCGCGGTTAAGTGGCATTATTTTTCGAAACACGACTAAAGTGAAGGGTTACACCCTAGCGGAGGAAAATGTATGGGGTCGTACCGTATTTTTTTAGTGGATAAGACCGTTTTTCATCAAATAAGGTTGTTGCCCGTGAAAAATGAACAGCAAACGCTCATAAATTTGCAGTTCTTTCTGAGGATATATCTCATAAATAAAAATATTTTTCTCTTTCTCTCAAAATTTAAACTTACCAGTGACATAATTTTTATTATTCAATAAAAATTCAAATTCTCCATTAAAATGGCATGCCGTTACAAGAAGAATGTTTAAAAATGAGACTAGGGGACAAAAAGCAGCCAAGAACAATAAATTTTGTGAAAATCGATTTATTGAAAATCGATTTTGTTAAAACTCAAATATACTTTTATTGAAAGAATGTTTCATTGATTTATTTATATAAAAGTTTAAAGTTTTTTGAATAAGCATTCTTCTTATTTGTGTAATACTGAATTCTCTTGAACAGTGGTGTATTAATAATAATAATTTCTCATTTTGAAATATTTTTAGGAAAATATTACTGAAGTTAAAATCAAGTGAGTAGAGATCTTTTTCATCACGATATCGAGTAATTAAAATTTAATCTTTAATATGCCATACTGATGCTATTTATAAGAAAAGTATGCAATAATGTTGTACCACATTTCAAATGTTTTTGTTGATAGTTCATTGGATGTAAAATTATTGGCATAATTAGTCTTGAACATAAATATTTTCATCGGGAAACATGGTACCTTTCATGTCTGACTTCTCTTGAAATTTATCAGTGACAAAAATTTTATTATTCGATGAAAACTTATATGCTTCATTAAAATGCCGTGTCGGGACAATGAGAATGCTTAAAAATGAGGTTATTCGACAGAAAGCAGATGAGGACAGGAAATTTTGTGAAAGTTGATTTATTAGAAATCCATTTTGTTACAACTCGATTTCTCTGTAAATAAAAATTAATTCGTTGATTTCTTTAACCCAATAATGCATGATTTTTTATTTTGTTCGAAAAAAAAAATTATACTTGAGTAGATTGTTTGTTAGTTATCCACTAAGAAATAGTGAAAAAAAATTATTTATGTGTCTGTTGGATATAATGTCATAATGTCTCTCCTTACACGGAAAAAACTGTTTTGTTGAAACAACTAAATTTTGGTTAATATAGCTCCAAGCAAATATTTAGGTTAAAATGACCAAATTTTGGTTGGACTAACCAAAGGATTTGTTGAATTGACAAAATCATTTGGTTAATCTAACCAAAATTTGATCATTCCAACCAAAATATTTGATTGGAGCTATATTAACCAAAATTTAATTGTTTCAACAAAACAGTTTTTTCCGTGTAGTAACATAACAAACATTGCTCAAAAAATTATCCCTTTAAATTATCTTCTTACTTTAAAGTGTTTACGCTGCACCTTAACAACTATTCAACGATATAATAATTTTTATAATGCTTTTAATAGTTTTCAGAATTAATAATTGCTAGTGCTCGCGATTGCACGTATAATATGTATAAAACGTATTATACCGATTCAGATTTGGATACGCATTATATGGTAAAAGCGGTTCTCTACGTATACGTTTTATACGTATTATGCGTATAATCGCGAGCACTAATAATTACTACCCTATAAAGATACAGAAAAAACGACAGTCGGGCACATTGCAAGCACTATCAACTAAAGATGTTATAACCTACCCTTGATAACAAATCAGGACATAGACATACTTCACGACCTTAAATGCATGTTATCACACGCAAGTAACACATAATAGAACACCAAAAGACCAAAAGAAAGCGCTAAATGGCGAAAAATATCACGTAACTCTTAAGTTACACTATTCATTTAAGGGTTAAATAAGGAAAAAAGGAATTTTTAAATAAGCATTCCTCGGTTGTATTTTTTTGTATTTTATTTTTACCTGGAAATATTATTTGTTCATTTTGTTATAACGGAAAGTCGCGATTGAGTAACGTATGATAATACATTTGACGTATAATAACAGTGGACGTTATTAATTGTATTTGGCATATAACAGGTAAATAATGCATTTGACTACTAAATTGATTAACTAAAAAGAAATGAAGGGTTTCCAGAAAAAAAAAAAAAAAAAAAAAAAAAACGTGATTTGCAAAAGCATTTGCCATCTTAATGACAACATTTTCAGAGCTGCCAAGTATTTGGCTTTTTGAATACAAGTATTTTATTGCACAAAATATTGTTTTATTAAATCGGAGAAGTCTTCGATTTAAAAGAACAACATTATATATAAAAAATATTGATATACAAAATCCGGAGGCTTGGCAATTCTGCATTTGACGTCTAATCGATAACTAATACATTTGACAATGATTTACTAAAAATAAATAAAAAGAGTCCCTTAATTAAGGCTTGATTGACAAAAGCACTTCACATTTGACGTATAATAACGTTGGACGTTAATGATTACATCTGATGTGTAATAAGTAAGGAACAACAGAAACCGAAACAGAATTTGGGCAAAACTCCTATTTTCGGCCAAAAACGAAAACGAAAATGCCACTCAAAAAATTTAAGTAATTAATAAATACATAAATATACATAATTATTAATTAATTATAAGTGTACTTACACGTGTGGCCCAATTTGACTCTCTGTGCCTCTGGCCTAAAATTTTAATTTTCATATAAAATAAAATGTAATTAATTCATCAAAGACAAAAAATGATTTTCTAATTATAAGAATTTCATCTAATTCAAAAATGTTTTATCTATACATACCTCGATTTATCTTTTTAGTGATTTTTGTGAAATATCATCTGTTATTTAAGAACGTTCTTAAAGAGTATACGAACTATTTCTGTGGTTTCAAACTAAAAAAATTCTATTACTGTTAAGTTTGCAGCTTTTAATGAGTACGGGAAAGGCGTCTTCAAAGTTTGATTATATATGCATTTCTTGCTTTATAATTTAAACTTGCATCTTGCGTCAGTCATGACTAATAATTATAAGCAGTGCAGTTCATAGCAATAAATAAAGAGCGTCTCATTTGATCCGATACAGCTTAAATCAATGAGTAATGCTCAAAATTTCCGAGGGAAGAAACGAGATTTTTGGAATACAGATAGCTTCGGTCCGGCCGAATTTTCAGGAGAATTTTTGCCGAAACTGAGATTTAGGGCCGAAAACGAAACCGAATTTTCGGCAGATCTCTAATAATAAGTAATTTATGCAGTTGACCATGATGAACTAAAATAATATTTATAGCAACATAATGCACGTAAATGTTTTATTGGTGCTTTGACAGATTCCAAGGAAAACATCACTGTTACTTTCTTGAAAATAAGATCTACCCTAAAAGTAAAATCTAGCATGATGTTTCAGGGTAGCTGTAATGTAACACCTACTCTGAAAATAAGACATATCCGAAAAATCACTTATCATAAATGCTTCCGAAAGGAGCCAAACTGGATTTGAATTCACTCATGAATAAAACGTGAAAAATCCTGCCCCACTTTTGTTTAAATTCAGTTTTATGAATGAATATTTTCTTGAAATATGACACTATCTTCTGGGGTGATACCATTTCCTTTTATCGAGATTACGCTGCCAATTTCAGTATAAGCAAAATAAAACAATAATGTGAATTACAGAATTTTACAAAATTGTGTCGTTTGAAGATTTCGTGATCAAATTTCAGAATGGCGTAATGCTTCCATATGTAAAAGAGAACATAATAAATTGCAGTTTAACATAAAAACCGAAGCATATTTTATTATTGCGTCAAAATGACGTAATTTTTCACAAACTTGTTCTTCCGCCAGTTCTGAAATTGTGGTCTCTGAATTTTAATTTTCGAACTGGTAGAATAAAAAGGCTGTAAAAATGACGTCCTTGTGATGCAATTTCAAAAAATATATATCATAATATCAAAAAATATATATCATTTTTATCAGTTAAAATACGTTTGTAAATATAGATTGTCTTTAATGAATAGATGAAAAATTATTGATTTTTTAAATGAATAAATGCAAATTGTTTTGCATGTAAAAATAAGACAGGATACGCCTTTTGGGATAAACATTAACACAGGAAATAGCCGTATTTTTTGAGAAACACGATTTCATTACCAAATGAAAATATTTTTTCCTGCCCCACTTCCTTTAAATTAATGTTTGTCAAAAATGTTATTAATGAAAACTTATGTTCTCCATTAAAATTCCTCATCGTGGTAATGTGGATTTTTAAAAAGGAGATTATTTGACAGGAAACAGCTGAAGACAATAAATTTTGTCAAAGTTGATTTATTCGAAATCGATTTTATTAAAACTCAATTTCTCTTTTACTGTATGAAGAATTTGTTGCTTTATATAAATGTTAAAGTTTTTGAATAAACATTCATCAGTTAAATATCTTTATATTTTTTCTATAAGAGCGGGAGGTCAGGAGCGGGATGGCAAGAGAAATTCAACAGCACTAATTTTCTCTAAATTAAACATTATTGTTAATTTTAATTTCTACAAATGATGGAGTACAATTACGCTCATTTATATACGCTGTAAATTTAGCAATTTAAAATTATAAAAATTCGTGGTCGAAAAGTCTCAGTTTTACAGATCAAAAGATAATATTAAATTCTATTTCGAAATTGACACTTTGTGAATTTCTACTGTGTTTATAAGTCAAGTTAATTACAAATAAAGAAGCATGGGCAGTATGATAAGCCTTATGCTAATTAGATCCATCTAGAGAGAGGATTAAGACACTGACAGAGATAAGTATGGGGAGTTTCCTTTCTTGTTTCTAAACAGCAACAAATATTTAATTTCATAATTTTACATCTTGTTTGTTTTTAATACTGAACAATTTTTGTCAGATTTATCTTGAAATAAATATCAAATTGAGATTAGCTTTCCCTACTAACTTTTGATATATAAAAATACGATTTTTTGACTACAATTTTTTTTAAATTTTGCAACTGTACATTTTATAGCACATAAAGTAATAAATAAAGCCAAATAATGTTTTTAATTTAACTTGTACAACAGTTCTTAAAATTTAAATTATTCATCATTTTCCTCTATTTCCCATACATATTACTTTTTGAGCACTTGAGAGAGGAAAATTTTTACAATAATCAAGTTGTGTGGAAAATAAAACTTTCAAATATAATTACTTTATTATATATTTTTATATTTCGAAATAACACTAAACATTATTATATCACAAAAGTTTATTTCATATCAAAAACTGAGAAATTTATATTGAGTAAGACATGGTTTATGAATTGTCCCATTCTTGCCTTATCTTTATTATGTGAAAATATAATTTTTTCACTATATAATACGAAAAAGAAATAACGTAAGAAGCATACACAAGGGATTGCCCAAATAAGACCAATGCGTTTATTTTAAAAAGTGCTGATTTCACCATAATTGGCAGTATCTGTTTAAAGATTTATTCGACTTGATTAAAGTTATCCATACCCGGCCCAATTCAATTTCTTGTGAAATACTCGCGAGATTGTGTGCTTGCATATTGCAGCTCTTTTAACTATACTATGGAGACAGATTTGATTTTTTATATATTACTGGTTAAGTTGTAATGAATTTTGATGAAGATTTAAAGATATACATACTGTATTTAAAACATTATTATTTGAATTATTAAAGAATCAAATTTAAATATTTGTTTGCCCACATGTTATTCGTATTTCATAATTATCGATTCAACGTATACTGAGTCAGTAAGCTTCATTGGACAAATTTCGTTTGTCGTATATGTCAGTTAATTTTGGAATCGAAATTTCTAAAGGAATGGTCCTTTTGAAGATATTATTTTTATGGAGAATATACTAAGATATTCTATAGGTTCTATGTATGATATTTTGTATGTTATTTATCATATGACTATGCGGTAACTTGAGAGTTACAATTTAAAATACATTTTTAAGTTATTTTTTTTTCCAGTGTAGAACTTCGGTGATAAATACTCTGCTTTAAACACAAAAACCTCTAGAATAAATAAAAGATATAATAGCAAAGATTTTTCTTCTAAATATAAATTAAATTCTCTCATGAAATGGGAAGGTGTAAATTACTCCAAGGTCTATGTTTAAATATCATATTCTCGAATCATATTAATGTCATTCGTTTATAAATGTATTTAAGTACATTTGAAATAAAATCTAATGATTTTTTTCCTAATTAATTTTGTGAAGTTGTAAATAATTCAACTGATTTGGTGCAAACAATTGGTTAGCGTTTTTCTCTTATATGTGTGTGTCATTTATTTGGATAATTAATTAGATAAACAATTTATGAACTTTTAAACGTAATATCAATGAAAAATAAATAAATAGGAAATGGAGGGGGGAAGGAGCGGAATAAGAAACAAATCGGTCATAAAAAAGTCGGCAAATTATATATATATGTGGTATAGTGACACATTGGAGCTAAAAATGGCAGTTGTCGAAATCTATTCCAATTTGGGTTTCCATATATTTACACACAGGCATAGGCCGGATGGTTATATCATTAATAAAGCATGAGAACTCCATAAGTAAGCAGTCGATTTCTGTTCAAATGAGCTTTATTATGTGATCTGAAACACTACGCTGGAGAAATGTTTGCTATAGCATCTCGTTATTAAAATGATTCTTTAATCATATCTACGTGGCAGTTCGAGTTTCAAATCCTCTTTACATGATGAGGTCTTAGCCGTATTAACCTGATATTAACGAAGAAAAGATGTTATACGGGTGCCACAGATCTTATTAGGCACCGCATAAATATCACTGGCTGAGAACATGACAGTCTTAGTGTATTGGACGTTTCAGAAAAAGCTTCGAATTGAACTCTTTAAAGCTCGAAAAACACTCTCTGTATCCTCCGTCTGTCGTTTCTCTCATCTCATCGTCTTCTCGCTGATCTGTCGTCATATGTATTTAAGTTACTTTTAGCGCAAAGTGACAAATTAAGTCACCTGACTTCCCTTCTCCAATCACATCCGCTTTAAGAGGGGCTTATTAACAGTTCCGGTGGAATGATCTTGAGGTGATTCAATTTCCGTAGCACGAAAACTTCCTTCTAGAACACTTCAAAGCCTGGAAATCAGATACACAATGTGTAAATAAAAAATAAGCTCTGAACTCGAGAGTGCTGGCTAAAAATTAATTTCAGATTGCCAGAAGATAATTTTACCA
Source organism: Maratus speciosus (assembly GCA_963932465.1). Taxonomy (NCBI): domain Eukaryota; kingdom Metazoa; phylum Arthropoda; class Arachnida; order Araneae; family Salticidae; genus Maratus; species Maratus speciosus. The sequence goes on from OZ010788.1 coordinate 439,436,374, forward strand.
GAAAAAAATTAAGTTATTGGTGCGGAATTAAATAAAAATATTAAAGCATTGAAATATTATAACAGACACTTCGATATTTTAAAAAGATAATGATTTTAAATAAATATGTTTTTAGAACGGGAGAATTTAGGGCTTATGACATTTTAGCAATTAAATAAAGAATTTAGAGGGGTATGATATACTGAGAAATAATAGCGAATTTTAATAGGTATTTAAATAATAAAAGGATTTTATTTAAATAATATAAGCAGTTTGCGCCATTTTTAGATTTAATCAATTTGGAATAAATATTATTTGGTGGATTAATATCTTATACCTTTACGTATGGAGATTGATAGATTAGTTTAAGAATAGGTTTTTTACTTTTTAAGCCGGTATAATATATGAAATATTATTGAAGGGAAAACTTATATAGTATAATGTTAACCTTGGCGAAAAAGATTTAAATTTCGTAATATATATATTTTGTAATGAGAAAAATCTTGCAAAAATTGCGTTTCAAATCTTCAATGAAACTTAGACAATTTTTTATTTCAATTTTAACATTGTTATTTTTTTACGATTTTATGGAAATCAACCGTTTTATTTTCCTTTTTGCCCCTGTAGGATAATAAAAAGATAATATTACAACATTTATATAAATACTATGTTAAACTGAACAGAGTTATAGAACGGAAAAAAACTCTTACAACATTGCTTGTCAAATTAAATAAATAATACAATTTAATTTTTGAGTTACATTCTGCTAGGAAATATATTTATAGAATGTGATGTGATTTTAAAATGATATGAAACATAATAACTATTTTTATTAACTTAAAACATAAAAGTAAAAATTATAGTTTAGATTTTTTTTGTTGTGTATTAAGGATGGAATTTTTTTTTTGTCCGTACCTCCACCTTCCATATAAATAAAATAAAAATTTATAAATAATAACGAGACCATATTTTGTACACCTAAACCCAATACAATCTTATTCAAAATCTACTAAGTTTTAATTTTATAATCCTCAGTATGCATAATTTAAGCCTATAACAGGAGAATGATTATTTTCGATCCACGTTAATTAAACAATCACGTGTCCATGTCGTTTATATCAATTTTAATAACGAGGGAGCCATAAATAATTTATATGGGCGATGAAAAGATTAGCATTGGCTGATTTCAATTTCTGAATACAATCAAGTGATATCTCTCATCGGGACGAAGTAATTCTACCAACATGTCCCTCATTTACATTTTCGTTGCCTATCACGCACTAGCACAAAATGACTGTTCTAATTGGAAAAATTACCTCAGACCTTTTTATATCTAATGTTTTATAAAAATAGATGAAAAATGTAATACTTATATTATGAAACTGCATCTTTGTTAATACAATATTTAAATGTTTAGCAAATCTTGTAAAAATCGAAACTCCAGGGGCCAAAAAAGCATTCCGTTTCAGATAGGTTTCCGGTTTTGACAGATATTGACAGAAAATTCATCCATTGAGACAGTGGAAATTTTTTGTTTAAGTCAAATTCTGCTACAGAAAGATTCCATTTTCACGGGATTTAAGGTATAAAAAATTTAGATAAATGCAATTAAAATAAAAATCTGTCTGCATTTTTCAAAACTCTGGGAAAGTCTGTTTATACATTAAATAATGACAAAAGATTATATATTTTGCAAGTTATTTTTCTGGTTTGATTCAAATCTGCATAACTCTTTACAAATAAATAAGCGTAGACATCAACACTTGAAACATTCTAATAACAATTGTGTAAACATGAAAATTATCAAAATTTGAAAGAAAAAAAATTGATAGAGAATTATTAAATTTCATACACAAGACATAAAAGCTGAACGGATACGATTTTAAAATGGGATTTCTAAGGTGAAAAAATGCTTACCAATTGAATAAATGTGAATTTCAGATTTCTGAATTTTCTGTACAGGGCAATAAATTGAACTCTTTCCCGATCCCGTAAATCAATAAACTTTGGATATATTTATATTATTGATTTCGATAAAGCCGCTTTCTGATTTGCAATTTTTTCAAACTGCGTCTATATTGCTGTCATCATAGAAACAAGCTTGTTTAGAATGTACTCTAAAATTGATTTATTGCAGTCGCGGAGTTCAACATTAGTAAAACGTCAAGATTTCTAATATTTTTATATATTCTAGTAGAAAGATATGAGTAAGCATAAATTTAGAACAAATGGCTGTGCTGTTTACGAATTTTTTTTATTTAAAGCTATATATATATATAGATATATCTATCTATCTATCTATCTATCTATATTTATATATATATATATATATATATATATATATATATATATAAATTTGAAATCACAAATATATGAATAAATTGGTAAAGTTCTAAAGATGAACTAGAAATGAATATAGGAAACCAGTATGTAAAATAAGAAACTATGAATAACCCACAGAATCTTCAGAGGAGCTTGTGAGTTCATTCATAGAAGATGCGTTATTTCATCCAATTTTGTCGGCATTAAGCCTAAAATGACAAAATTTAGATCCTTATAACGCAAAATAACAGAAAATAGATAATAAAAATCCCAGAGATCTAAAAAAGATACACCTCACACAGGATATTAAAAATTAATAGAGCAAAATATCTAAATTACATACTAGGAAGCATAACTGAAGCATGTCTGGATGGTAAAACAGAGTTAGGACTATTTAACATGTGGGCCTACATTTGATTATCTGACTGAAACCCATAACTTTGCTGCCATCTGGTGTGAGAAAGGAAAAAAATGTAAATTGGAACTGGATTATTAACAATAATGTTTGGTGCTGCCATCTTTACCAGATATAGGAATAAACTTGATAATTACTGAGTAAATACAAAAATAAAATAAAGAATAGGAATAAATTAATAAAATATAAAACAAAGAATTATATAAAAATAAATAAATAGAAGGGCAATTCATTAAATTAACTAATTTAAAGACAAAATATTATAATATAAAAAATGAGAATATAAATAACATTTAAAAAACAGTGAGGAATATTTTGAAATAGTAAAATATAGCCTTGTATTATGTAACTAAATGTGAAAATTTAAAAAACAATGAGGAATATTGAGATAGTGAAATATATCTTTGTATTATGAAGCAATATGTGAAAATTGTTGAAAAATTAGGGTATCACCGAATTGGACAGACAAATTCAGAGGGGTTATAGTAGGTGTCAAGAGAAACAAAAATTGCAATGGGGCATGGTGTCGCAAACCAACTATTTAATAAAAAATACAGGGTGTTCTACCCTAACTCAGCTTGGGTTGTCGTTAAGAAATTTCAGGAAACAGAAATATGTTATAATGAAACTTTTAATAGACACGCTCACTTTTGTTTCAAGTGTGATAGCATAAAAAAATGGCAGACGTTTCCATTATATGCGCCAGCAATATGCACTTGACTTTCCACATTTTGGACAGTGATTACCAGTCCATATCGTATCATCGATTGCTTCAACAACCTGTTTTGCCGGAATCTTTCGTGATGTTGTCACAGTTCATACCAAACAATGTACATATCTTTACATTTTCATTCAAACATTTTTATTTTTCTCATAATTATTATCGTATCGTACGACCATTTTTTGTATTCCATCCTGTTAGAAATCTGCCGTCTGCTGATCTAACCACTGCAACACCGTCGTTTTGAATTGTCATCCGTCATCGTTGTAAATTGCGCCATGCTATCCAAAGCAATGGCGTAGCATGCTCAGTAGAGGGATCGTTTTGTTTCATGACGATGTTTGTCCTCACACGGCTCATCGAGGATATCATCACGTCATGTGGTTGCGAACAACTTTGTCATCTCCCGTTCCGCCCTGATCTAGCACCAAGTGATAATCACTTGTTCCTACACTTAAACCAGCACCTTTGTGGCCAGCGATACAATGACGATGACGAAGTCGAAACGACGCTGATGCAGTGGTTAGCACAGCAGTCGGCGGATTTCTATGAGGGTGGGATACAAAAGCTGGGCAATTTATGTCAAAGAGTAGATTAAGGTCCAGGCTTTCATGTAAAAATAAAATTGTTAAAAAATAGCGTTGTGTTTTTTTAATATTAAAACGGTTTTTACTTAAAAAAGACCCCTCGTTTATGTAAAAAGGAAGAAATTTGTGCCAAGATTTGTAGGGCAGAGTCGTACAAAACCGGGTAGGCGGGTAAAACCGGGTAGCGCAGATTCCTCCCTGAGCTCTAATGCTATCTATTAGCCAACACTAGAAAATTCTTGTCGACAATCATTACGGCATTTGTAGCTGCACGAAACGCTACTGTATGCGGTTATTATTTTGTGTGAAGGATTTAGTTAAAATTACTCTTAAAAATTCTTTTGTTTGATTCTAGGTTTTACGCATATAATCATTATTTGTCAGCATATTAAATATTGGTAAGTACTACATCTAATTATATGCTTTCCAGCTAATACTTTAACATTTTTACTGATCTTTTGCTGTAGGATTGAGAGTAGTGGCGCCATATTTTAAAATCTGTGTCATGCTGGGTTAAAACCGGGTATTTAGGAGTGGGTCAAAACCGGGTATACCCGGTTTTGTCCTACACTCATGGAATGATATTTTTTTAGTATAGTTAATAAATTAGCATGCAACTTTAAATTGCATTTTTAATGCTTTTAAGTTGTCTATTAATTCTAAATCTATCTAGTTATAGTGAAAACATTAATTTTGATTTTGTTTATTTAAAAGTGGGACAAAATGTTAGCTTAATTTTTTTAAGTTAAATAAACTGCAAGTATTAATGAACAAAATAATGGTGCTAATTAAAGTATATTTTTATATTATACTTATTACAGTTTAATAAGCAACTTTCTAAGCTGTGGTATAATAACTTGCGTTATAGGCCTACTTAAAATTCAAAATATGTTTCGTAAATTGTTTTTTTAAATTAAATAATCTGTTCTAGTTGATAAATAATCTATAAAATCTGAATCCGATATGACTAGGCTACATAGCCTCTAACAAGATTTTTTTAAAATAAATATTAAACAAACAAAAGAAAACCCTCTTTTGATGGATGATGCTTTCCCAGGATCATTTGCCGTATATAATAGGAGTGGATGGATTACGAAAGAGACCTTCATTATTTGGTTCAAAAAATTTATAGATTTTTCCAATCTTTCTCCGGAAAACAGTGTTAAATTCAGTGGATGGCCCGGAGGGGGCATTCCCCACGGAGCAAATAGATGTCCCCTCCCGCGGAAAATTTAATATTTTGTATTTTCAACGGTCAAAAAGTGCAATCTCCACCGGAACTCTATAAAGTCCCTCCCCCGAAACCACAAAACTCCCTCCCGGAGAAAAGTTTCTCAATTCAACGCTGCCTGAAAGCCTGTTGTTTTAATCCTTGGTGGGTATTCAACTCAAACTAAAAGCATCGATTTAATCAATATAGCAAGAGAAAGCAGTTTTTTATCTTATGCTTTCCTCCATACTCAACACATCAATTTCAGCCCCTTGATGTATCCTTCATGGACCTCTAAACCCATACTACGAACAAGAGATAAGGAAGTGATTCATTTTCAATCTTGAGCGATCTGAAACAATTTTCTAAATTGGAAAATTATTTAAAGCTGCATTTTCGAGAGAAGCAGTTTAAAATACTGCAATCAGAGGACTTGAGTGAACAGGGATTTTTCCCTACCACAACGATGTTTTTCCAGACTCTTTCGGAAACGACAGAGAAACACACGAATGTCGTGATAACACTCCTAGGTCTATGCAGCCACAGGCCGGCATAGCTGCGGAATAAATATGTCTGAAACATCACAGGATAATGGAGCTCAACCTTCTAAACCTAAAAGCGTTGACATCACACATCCATCAGTTGACAACATCCAGCATCTTCGTCGTCGAGCTGCTACCACATGCAGAAGTTCACATCACAATCACAGAGGTCACCAGTGGTTCAAAATGTTTCCTCTACAGAATACATTAGTAAACTTATCCCACTGGCATCTTCAGACAATGTAGCCCAGCAATTTTTATTTCCAATTTCGCTTAAAATATTATTACCTCCTCCCCAGGAAAGTCTCAGGATTGAGAAAGAAACTGACAAAAGAAGGAGCAAAATAGTTATTTTGACTTCTTCACCCTATGAACTAGAGATCGAAACAGATATTAAGGAGAAATAAGCCGAACAAACTGCAAGAGTAAGAAAAAAGATTCTCAAAAAGAAAAGAGAAATTAAGAATCAACAGAACAAAGAAATCATAGAAGGCTGAGGAGACATCCTGAGAAGAAGAAGCAGATAATGAAGCCTGTATGTTTTGTAATGAAATTTACTAAAATTCTAAATCCAAATGATGTTGGATACAATGTTTGAAATGCCACGGATGGACACACAAAATATGTTGTAATGCAGAAGAATATGATGACAAATTCATATTTTTGCAACTAAAAGAACCTAAGACTTTCAGTGTAAAGTACGTAGGCTTATACAATGTAGAAAATGTGCCACAGGTTTATTTGACACATAGAAGAAAACGTGCAATTTCACTTTGTTAAAAATAACAAAATTGCGCGTTTTACTAATTAAACAAAAATTTTTGTGACTAAAACGAGTTTTCCACGAGTTTTAAATGGATACCCGGTTTTACTCAACCAGTGGGATAAAACCGAACTTTTGCATATGTTTGAAAAAAGCTATTTTTTTTTATATAATCAATTATATTTTTTATTGAAAGGAATATGTTTTGTTATAGCCAAAGGTTCATTTAAAAATAAAAATGGTGTTCGGGGTTTGTTTTCTCATTTCACTGCATTTGAGAACAACAAACATATATAGTACCCGATTTTGCCCCACCTTCCCCTATGTGTTCTAAGATTATACAAATAAAGATCTTTTGAGACAATAGTCATAGTATTTAAATGTTTCAAAGTAACCCTTCTATACATCAAAATGTCAAAACTATTGAGCCAAAAAAGCTATAGCAATGGGACTAGAAACCGAATTTAACTTTTAAAGATAACTTGGTAAGTTGTTTTAATTTATAGTAACATCTGAAAAATACATTAAAATTTAATAAACGTTTATTTTCTTTTAAAAGGCTAATCAAAACTTTAGCATCAAGATGTTTTGTCAGCAAAATCACCCGAATTTCATAATTAACATATTGAGATTATTTTCAATAACAAATTTATAAAAAAAAATTATCTCCTGTTTTTAAATGCATTTTTGTTCATTGAAATTATTTATTTCTTTAATTAATTATAGATTTTTATTGTTTTTACTAGATAATATGATCTTTTAAATAAACTTAAATGTAACCAGAATAGTGTAAAAAAAAGTACTATCAACAAATAATGGAACTAAAGCGAAATATTTAACATAAAACATATGTCCTAGGTTTATCATACGGCATTTCTTGAAATATCATAGGACAACCTGACATGTGATTAAACTTAGATGCAATCAGAATAGTAAAAAAAAAAAAAAAAATACTATCAAAACAGTATCAATAGAAAACGAAAAATTTATCTGAAAATATATTTCCTAAGTTTACCAAATCACATATTTCAAAATATCATGCGATTTTTTACATTTAAAAACGTAGTAGCATAAAGATATATTGATATGCCTTTCTAAGTCTTAAAAATGTAACACCCTAAAACGTCCATGAATTTTTATTGTGGAGGATATCATGTAAAAGACTTAAGTTATGCTACTTTAACATACTTTACTTCACTAAATAAAATCTATTCCGATACTATGTTACTTCTCAGGACTTAGTTTTAAATTCTAACTTCTTAAGTGATTTGCTTTTAAAAATCTTTTTAAAGTCAGTGTTTCTTACATCTGTCATCTTAATACAAATGGAGTGTTTTAAGTGAATTCTTGTTTGGGAGATTTTTATGACAGTTTTCGCTTTTTTCTGTTTCAATAAAAGAATTCAGGATGGTTCATTTGCATTTTCTTTTATGATGGTACTTTTAAAAATAAGTGATCCGTTTTATTTTCTTCACAAAAGGTATTTTATGTATTAATTTAAAATTTTATTATTTTTCTTGAAAGAAAATACGATTAAAAAATCTTATTTTTGTAATATATTTCTATGAAGAAGGTTTCTTAACTTTTTCTAGACATTTATATTTTCAAGTATTGTGTTTGTTTAAAAATATGCATACAAAATCAAAATGGATCAAGACCATAAAACATTATGCAGAAATCTTTGGAGTTAATATCAATAAGCTCCCAAACGTTAGGGTACTTGTGCAAAAAATAAAATAAAAAATAATAAATAGTTACTTTTTTCGGCATAATATAATTAATTTTTCACAGAATATATTTAAAAGAAAGCCTTTGAAGTTTTACATACTAATATATACAGGGTGTCCACTCTCAACGGTGTCCAATGGCTAATTTCTAAAACGTTACTCATAGGCATATAGTTCCAGTTACAGAAATGTTTTAAATGAGATAAAAAAATATTTTAAGGGTCGTTTGGATCAATAAAAACATTCCTTAAAAAGTTATGAAATTTAAATTTTTATAAGGTCCCCCGTCCCTATAAGGGGTATTTATAAAAAATTCCTATTGCTCTAACAAGTAAGTCAAAAAAATTCCCATTCATCTACCTCTAAAATTGATCGAGTTATGAAAGTTTGAATTGCATGACTTTTTCCAATTTTATGCATCTGAATACAGAAGAGTTGGGCCATGCTTCGAGGAATCGTACACAAAGTGCTTAAAGTATTAGAATGATTTATTTCGCGTGTACATTTCTGCATTGCAGCCGAAAGAAGTCACTTCGAGCAAGTTTTAAGATAACTTTAATTTTTATTAAGTTTTAGATTAGGTAATGTAATAGCATTTTACAATATGTACTATTTTGTAAAAAATTACGACTGTTGCGTTTCATCATTTCATTTAACAAAAATTCTTTTATTTTTTAACTTATATTTTTAGTACAAATTGTATATATATTTTTAATATGTCAGAATGAAAATAAGATTTCAAATTTATATTGCTATGTTAATTTTAATCTCAACTTTTTTTTTTTTTTTTTTTTTTTTTTTTTTTTTTTTTTTTATGTCTGACTACTATTTATATTCCTAGTAAATTTGTGAATGACCCATTTTTCGCAGCAAAAAAGATGCTTCAACTTTAAACAGCTATTACTCGGCCATTTTTACTCGTAGAAGAATGGGATTTTTTTGTGTTACTTCTTAGTGTAATAGGATATTTTTACTAAATATAACTAACAGGACCGGGGGACTGTATGAAATTTAAATTTCGTAATTTTTTTAAGCACTAATAGTCAAAAGGGGGATTTGGAAGCTTTAAATAGTCAGGATTGTGAAATTATCAGAATGTTTCCCAATTCCATTTAATTTTTTATGCATATAACTAAAACATTTTACCTCCAGGAACAAAGAAACGTGCCACAAAAGACATTAAATATTTGCTCTTGTGCAGAAATTAGCTTAACTAGAGCATGTACAGGGTATCCTAAACAAGAATGAACGATTTTAAATTCAATAACAAGAAAATGGTGACATCTATCGAAGTTATTCTTGCAGGATAGAGTAATGTGTAAAAACAGGAATTACATTACGCTAATTTGTTTCAGTTTAACTTTCCCCGATAGTTACACTGCGCAGTCTCAAATTGTTAGAAATCTCCAACTAAATTAGAAAAAGAATTAAAGTTCATCCAAGTTTTACTATTCCTTTTGCTAACTGTGAAGAGTTTAACAATTTCAAATCTGTTAACATTTTGAAATTGCAAGGTTATATTTTGAGTATTATTGCAGTATCAGAGAGTGCAGAGCCACCTATCCGTGATAATTCGAACTAGAAAAAAAATCGCAATGAACAAAATTCTGTATTCATTGACAACTCTCCTGTATTTCAACAGCAGTTATTTTTTACTTGTTATTGAATTTTATGCTCTTTCGATTCCCTTTTTAGAATTCCCTGTATTACTTAAAATAAAATCTTTCTATAAGTAGTATTCAATAAAGTTAACAAATGACAGTAATTGATTTAGCATTTCATAGTTTAAAGAATTCGTAAGCATATGTATACATAATGTTTGAGAGAATGCTTGTCATGAAGTTTTGTGGAGCGAAATGTATATCTTTAATCCGTAATTGTTCCGTAAAACAAAGGAAAAATTCAAACAACTTTCATGTTTCGTTTTCTCTGGCTCGTGGAATTATTAATAATTATTAGAAAATAAGAATTAATAATTCACCAGCCAACGAAGTCGAAACATGCAAGTTGTTCGGATATTTTTCTTTATTTTGCCTGTTTTGTGTGACGTTTTTGCGACGTGTGTCAAGGCTTTCTCAAATATCTACAGGGCGTTGGTTGTGCTAAAGCACTAAATAACTACGAAAGGACTTTGAATTTGGACAAATCGTTTCACAGGAATATGCTACAGACTGTAGAAAATAGTCAAGTGAAAAAAAATCCTTTTTTTTACCGAAAAAAAGCAAATGCAAATTAATTCTATATTCATAGAAATTTCTACTGATTATGATTTTTAGGATTATTAACAGAAACTTGTTTATCACATACGAACATATATCATAGAAGAAAAGCAGAACAATCACTCTGGAACACTCTGGAGATGTCTGGTGTAATTTAGTTCGATAATGCTAAATTGAAGTGAAAAGAAAGACTCAATTATTTTTGCAATATACTAAAAGAAATAAAAAAGTCACAAAAAAAAACGACCAAATCACCAATTATTTTAACTTCTATATAAGCAAATACAGGTAGTTTATTTTTTCGTTAAAAATAAGTGGTACAGTTTCTGTTTTAATATATTTCAGTCGCACTACATGTGGCGCACTGTAAAAAATAAATAATGCCCAGTATCTATTGAAGAAATTAATTATCATAACTTTTCTTTCAAAACTAAGTCTAGGTTCAGTCGAAACATTACAATGAATTAAAGCTTCCACAACTGACAGAACTTTTGAAAACTTTTTATGAATGAATTTGTTAGATTAATTCATTCCATTTCCATTAGCAAACTTGCATTCACTGGTAAAACTAGGTATCTATCAAAAGAAAAAAAACACTCCTGAATATACTATTACAATATAAACAAAATTATTGCACTCGTACAAGTTTTTTTTTCGGTTTAGTTCTGATTTTCGCTTGGAAAAAAGAGCTAACTTTATTAAAACATTATTACTTCTGTTCTGTTTCTTTTTACTTTCTTCTATCTTTACAAGAAGAAAGTATTGGATTCATGAAAATTTTAGAACTCCGGTTTTCGGCAAATTTATACGTTTTAGTTGTCAGAGAACCATAAAAACATGTTTTTACAAAATATCTATCTGTGAGTCTGTCCGTCTGTATGTGTGTGACACAAATTTTGTGGGCGCTCTATCTCAAGAACTAATGAACGGCATTTAATATGGCTTCAGATTCAGTTAGTCCCTGATATAAACTGGTGCTGATTACTTTTTGGTGTAAATCGCTCAACAGGTGGCGCTGCTATGCTGCATTTTTTGCGATTTCCGCAATAGCTATTTCTCAAGAACTGATGCACGTATTTTTATAAAACTTCAGATTCCGTTAGTCCTTTATATAATTTGGTGCTGATTACTTTGTAGTGTAAATCGCCCAACAGGTGGTGCTGTTATGCGGCATTATTCATGATTATCGCAATAGCTCTATCTCAAGAACTAATGCACGAATTTTCACGAAACTTCAGATTCAGTCAGTCCTGATAAAAATTAGTGCTGTTTAGTTGTTATCTTAAATCGCCCAACAGGTGGCGCTGCTAGGCTGCATTTATCACGATTTTTTCAATAACTGAATCTCAAGAACTTATGCATGAATTTTCCTCAAACTTCAGATTCAGTTAGGCCCTGATATAAATTGGTACTGATAAGTTTCTGGAATAAATCAACCAACAGGTGGCGCTGCTATGTAGATTTTTTTTATGATTTCCGCAATAGTTCTACCTCAAAAACTAATGCACGGATTTTCATAAAACTTCAGAATCAGCTACAACTTGACATAAGTTGTTGCTGATTAGATTTTGGTGTAAATCACCTTACCGGGGGCACTGATATGCTTTATTTTTCAGGAAATATTAACATTTATGAGATAGAAGAAAGTTTTGGGATTGCCACATCCGACTAGTTTAAGATATGGCAACTGGAAAAAAAATATTACTTAAACTATCTATTGAGCTTTTCTAGATTTTATCTTGGGGTTTAAACGTAATTTTATTATATTAAACCATTAATTGACAAAAACAGATTTTTTGAAATCTATAGATCACGATTTTTTACGTTACATATTTTATTTTATACTTTTTTTAGATTGAACTATTTCATGGTTGCAGTTTCGCAGCCAGTTGAAATATTTTAGCAAGCTTCGTTGGCTCGTAATTGTTACTGTAATTCGTATACAGTAGTAATCATAAAGAGCATTTGGTGATTTTATCATATGTGCTCGGCTAACGGAAAAATGCTTTAAAATTAATTTATCAATTTATAAAGTTCTAAAAATATAAAAGAGTTGTCAAAAGAAACACAGCTGTATTCATGATTTCTGCCACTCTAACAATAATGAAATGAATAAAAAGTCGAATATAAAATTACATCTGCACATACAATAACCAGGTTAAAAGATTGTGATAAAAAAAGATGAACCAAATGCTGTCTGAAACTGCAACTCTGGAAAAATATTTCTTTTTAGCTATCGTGAAGTTAATTATAACACTCCTTCAGTTTGAGAGAATGCAGAGCCGTCTATTGCTGAAAATGTAAACTATTTTTAAAGTTTCTACTTAAACAAAATTATGAACTATCTAATAAATATGTCTTTTATTTCATCTTTTACCTTTCAAATCATCTGATAAATCAATAAATTTTGTTTAATCAAATTTTAAAAAAAGTAAATGTATGCGAAAAACATTTTAATATTCGAAATTTACTTATGAAGTAATCAAATTGTATGGACAATAAATTAAAAAAAAAAAAAAAAACTAGGAAAATCAATAAATTAAGAATTGCTATAAATTAAAAAAAATAAATTTATAACAATATTTAGTACAAGTTTCATAAACCTTTAAGGCTCTCAGCGTTTTAAAAAAGATGTTCAATATCGACATATAATTTTAGTTCAGTAGTGCTATAGAATTATCAAAAATTTTAAAATCCTAGTAATATGTTCATAAAAATTCGAAAAATTTGGATTTATGGCCATTTTTTAGCAAAATTTCAAGCTTACGCCTGACAGCGTACACTCATTTCCTTTGTACTATATATTAATATTACACATACTTCTGCACGAAACTAGGAGTTTTACTATGTCTACAAAATCAACTGAAAATTTTCAAAATATGTCAAAAATACATATTTTTTATAAAAATTACCATTTTTTATATTCGGGTACCTAATTACATTATCACATAGTCCTTAGATTCTAGTTCAGAACATAGTGAGTAATATGAAAAGCTTCCTGGCAAAATTTCACTGAAATATGTTTAAAACCTTTTATGTAATCAAGTTTATCGAAGATGAAAATAACGAAAAAATTGATTTTGTAGAAATCGAATTTAAAGATTCTTTTTGTATCTTTCAGATACATGCAAAATTAATCTAGAAGCGTCATTAAGGTTAATCAGTTCTTTTATGCAAAAAACTTAAGAAAATGATGCATAGAAAGATTATTTACATTTTTCCTGTCCTTCCTACGCCTCCTTTCAGTGTTTTACTCATTACTTCCTGTTTATTAAATTGGACATAACTCCTCTTCTAGTAATCATAGGAATAAAATTAAAACAACATATTTGAAATCGTATAAAATTGCTCTATCAAAAGCCATTTAAAATTTGTCTTCAAACTCGAGGGTTCCGCTACGGAGACAATGCAAATAATTTTGTGATACCTGCCTCGAAAAGCCAAAATTATATATTGGCAATTGCTTCGAGAGGTATCGTACTTTAGACGATTACAAAATGTTATAATTTTATACTTTTTTTTTTAATATATCATAACATTTGTATTCATAAAGAATTAAAAAAATAATAAGATATAACTAAAATCGCTTCGAGTTGCTGGTAGTACGAATGAAAAACACTTCGAGTGCAAAGGGTTAATATAGGCTTAAATAGTTGCCCCCTTAATAGCATTTTTTCAATATAAAAAGAAAATGCATAAATTTACTTGTAAGTATAACATATTTAAAATATTCTCTTACTTCAACAGCTTTATTTATCAGAAATCTGAAAAGACCTTATCCGTGGAAAGAAAATATTCACAGAGAATATAAAACCATATGAGATAGAACATGTCTTTTCTATTGATATCAAAAGAAAAGACTTTACATGAGAAGATTTTCGTAAAAACGAAATAAATCACTTCATCGGTGAGGATTCATCGTATCATTTGTAATTTACTTTCGAATGAAAGGGAACGTCTTGAAGAATGATGTTTAATGCATTTCACGAAACAGTTTTTCAGGGTAATTTTTCTTGCGCCGTTTATGAACGTATTTTGAGATTTCTTTTTTAAAAAGAGGTGAGTTTTCTAAAAGGGGAGAGATTAGGGGGAGGCGGAATAAAATCAACGTATGTCAAAAAATGGAAATTAACACTTGAGAATTTACTTCATTCTCAGGAAATTATAAAATAATATATCAAAAGATTTTGTGATAGCTTAATTCATGAAAGTTTTTAGCATAAGTGCTTAGTATTTTAGGACTTTTTTCCTAAATATGTTATTTAACTGTTGCATTTTTTTAGTATTAAAGGAAAATAAATAAATTTACTTATAAGTATAACGTATTGAAAATATTCTGTTACTTCAACAGTTTTATTTAGCTGAAATCTGAAAGGACCTTATCTGTGGAAGGACAATATTCTCAGAGAATATAAAACCACCTGATATAGAACATGTCTTTTCTATTGATATCAAAAGAAAAGTCTTTGCATGAGAAGGTTTTCGTAAAAACGAAATAAGTCACTTCATCGGTGAGGATTCATCGTATCATTTGTAATTTACTTTCGAATGAAAGAGACGTCTTGAAGAATGATGTTTAATGCATTTCACAAAACAGTTTTTCAGGACAATTTTTGTTGTACTGTTTATGAATGTATTTTGAGATATTTTTTTTTCTTCTTTTAAGAGCTGAATTTTTAAAGAGAGGGATATATAAGGGGGAGGGGGGATAAAATCAACGTTTGTCAAAAGATAGAAATTAACTAAATAAGATCATAAGAAGAAATGCAATATTCCACCTTCATTCAATCACAAAATACACAATATGAACTTAAAAAAGCTCACCTTTTTACTTAAAATGTGACAAAGATAATATTAATATAGACTTAATATTTTTTTCTACATAAGTTCAACGCAAGGCACTGCTACAACTTCTTCCAGCTACTTTAATAATTATATACTTTATTATATATTCTAATAATACCCTTCCATTTCAAACGAAGTGACGTATTTAAATCAATGAAACAGCAATTAATAAAAATATTCCCTGACGATGACCGCGGGATTGCAGGTCGAAAGTACTAGGAAATATAAATAAAATGTATATTTTAAACTTATAACATCTATATTATTATTATCCTTGGCACATTTTAAGTAAAACCGTTAGCTTTTTAAAGTTCATATTTCGTATTTTGTGATTGAAAACATTTGGGAATTTACTTTATTTTCAGGAAATTATAAAAGGATACATCGAAAGATTTTGTGATAAGTTAATTCAGTGAATCTTTTAGCATGAGTGCTTAGTATTTTAAGAATTTTTCCTAAATATGCTATTGAACTGCTGCAGTGATATTGTAAAACATTTATTATTTATAGTAACTAAATAAACTTATACATTCCTGTAGCTCTGATTAAACACTTAATTTTAAAGAAGCATTCGCCTGCTTTACAAATAACATTAAGATACTTTATAAAATTTATTACTAAATTACTTATTGATTCCAACATTGCTATAATAAAATAAAAGTATCATTTTCCGGAAATTATAAAAGTATATATCGA
Source organism: Maratus speciosus (assembly GCA_963932465.1). Taxonomy (NCBI): domain Eukaryota; kingdom Metazoa; phylum Arthropoda; class Arachnida; order Araneae; family Salticidae; genus Maratus; species Maratus speciosus. The sequence goes on from OZ010788.1 coordinate 439,452,400, forward strand.
AAGATTTTGTGATAAGTTAATTCATGAAAGCTTTTAGCATGAGTGCTTAGTATTTTAAGATTTTTTCCCTAAATATGTTATTGAACTGGTACATTGATATTGTAAAACATTTATTACTTACTAGGGGATCATACCCGGGCTTCCCGGGCTAAAGAATATAGGTGAAAACATTTTTTTTATTGAAAAGTAATAAAATTTTTATATGCAATACTTTTTTAGATTGACCACTTACATTAAAAAAGCATTTTTCATATGGAAAATACGAATTATACAATCAAATAAATTTTTGAAATTTATCAAAAGCGATATTTTCTTATTAGCCGCATGCTAATAGTTGTTTGCCATGATTTTGCTACTTATGGCATCCTTTTATATTCTGATAATTACAGAGCTTATACATGTCTGGTAAATTTGTGTTTTATTTATATTATTTTATTTATTTATTCATAGGGCAATTTTTGTTATGGATATTAGCCGTAAGAAAATGGTGAAGTCTTTATTTTGTTTTAAGGGCAAACGGATTAATCTTTCGTAATCGAGCTCCGCGCGATATAGATAAATAAAAAAATATTTCATGCTTTAAAATTGTTTTTAAAATCATAGACAATCAGTAAAATGGGGTCAATTTTGCAAACAAATTCCATTTGAAAAAAAATCCTATTTGGGGATCTAAAAATTTAAACTGTACGATTACAAATATGTTAGATTTGTGTTTTTTCAATATTATTCTTCTATTTGTGTATAAAAGAAATATTAATTTCGTTAATTTGTCTTTCACAACTATGTTAGATTGGTGGTTTTTTAAATATTATTCTTTTATTTGTTTATAAAGGAAGTACTAATTTCGTTATGCAAAAATGTTCGTTGCTCTATGTGCAAAATGTTTATTATTATTACGTATTGAAACCGGCATGTGATAAGATAAACTTAAAAAGAAATCATTACTTAAAAATTATTTTAGAAAATATAATACATCAGTCAATGAATGCAGTTTTTAAACAAATTGCATTTGAAAGTAAATCTTTTTCCCTATGCGACGAAAATTGAAAATGTACGATGGTCAGAAAATTAAAAAATTGCAGTAGCGAAAATTTCAAGACCGAAATTTGATCGTGAAGTGTTGCCACTTGTAAAATGACGTGAGCGTTACGCACAGATACGTTTGTTCTTTATAATATAGATACTTAATCAGTAAAATATAATAAAGATCAGTTATTAGGGTGTTGTTATCAATTGCGGATCTTATGCTTGGATTTCCGGAATGAAAACAGCAATTTTCACCATCACAAAATTTGCATGCATCACTTCTCATATCCATATTCATCATTTTTTTTTTAAAATTGTATTTTGTTTGATCGTTTAAAAATCCTTTTAACTCAAAACTTGAAGTCACGATTATCAGCAACATCTTTTACGTGAACAGATGCATTCTTTACTCGAAATTCTAATCTCAATTCCTGAAAGTAAAAATTTCCGTAATTTATATTTTTTAGATGCATTTGAGTTAAAATGTTTTGTTATCTAAGAAAATTATCATTTTATTTTAAATATGACTTCATTTTCACTTAAATAAGCATTTCGCCTAGTGTCTGAAACTTAGTATCAGAACACGCGCAGAAGGAAAAACAGTATAGAAAATTTATGAGGAAAAATGCGTGTTTTCAAAAGCAGTATGCCATTTTCCGTTATTATGTTTCTAATATAATCTGCTCCTAATGGGATTTTGCGCCACTAAACCTTATACAACAATTTTTATCAGAAAATAGCATGAATAAAGTTAAATATACCTCATTATTTCTCTCTTGTCTGCAATAATGAAAGCTATCTAATTTTCATCATTTTGAAGAAATTCCATAAAATGCTTTTAAAATTAAAATATAAAAGTGGGGATATTAAAAAACAAACAAAACAACAAAAAAAAAAAAAAAAAAAAAAAAAAAAAAAAAAAAAGATAGTGCGATTACATCTACAAAGGAAGAGCTTTCAGTTAAAAAAATATATATTAGTAAACTTGGTTCAGCAGAAAGATCACGGCAGATGACTAAAAAACACGTTTATGTTTTAAATATATAGATTATATAAAATTAGGAAAAATTAAATTAAGCAAATTATGTTATTTTGATAAAATTATAGTAGAGTGTCCTAAAGAATAGCATTAAAATTTTATTATTCGAGAGAATTTTCGACAAAAACTTCAGGAACACGATATTATTTTAAACCACGAATTATTTGTTTGCTAGTCTAACTCGGCGAAGCAAATCCATCCAGACGAAAATCATCAATTTCTGTAATATAAATCGCTATTATTTGCATGTCACCTCTCTTTTATAAAGACACTCTAAATTTTTGTCAAACATTGCGTTTTATCAGTATGTGACTTCGATTACAATATTTTTAAAAGTGAAGCATTTTCACCTGTGAAGAATTTCAAAGCAGCTGGGCTCTGAAAATGACGCACTTCTACGAAACATAATTCACGTTTAAGAATTAAAATACACGCTTTTTTAACTAAAGACGTCATTTGCATCCGCTAAAGCAATCCACTTTTATAATCCAATCTTAAACTTCGTCTATAGAAAAGTGTGCATATGACGTCATTATCGCGGAATAACAGACAATATTCTTGACATAGCCCATATTTTAATTTCTACTTTTTTTCAGGTTTTATGAGAAAATGGCAACAAAATATACAGTATCTCCTATTTTTTGCTATTTTCAGTTTACTTTCAATGACTTTCAATAGAAATGAGGTACTTTTGCTGCCACGATAAGAAAAATGGTATTAAAAACTACAAAAAAATTAATATCTCAAAAATAAATTGAGATACAGCTTTCAAACAAATTGCATTTAAAAGAGATTTTTTTTCCTTATAAAACTTTAAATGTGCGATGTTTAGAAGTTCAATAATTTACAGTAGAGAAAATTGCAAAACCAAAATTTTATTTCAAATTTCATAGTGTTGCCATTCGCAAAATGACGTATGCGTTACGCACATATATGTTTGTCCTTTATAATATAGATAGTAACTAAATAAACTTATAAATTCTTAAAGCTCTGATTAAATGCTCAACTTTAAACAAGCATTCACCTGCTTTACAAATAACATTAAAATACTTTATAAAAAGTATTTCCAAATTACTTATTGATTTCAACATTGCTATAATAAAACACACGTAAATTATTTCCTTATAATTTAATTAATCATGAGTTAATTAAAGGTTCCTTATAAAAATCCTCATAAGTTAATAAAAGGTTTTCTAAAATCTAAAACGATTTTATTATATATGCTAACTATGCAAATCTGAAGATGTATGAAATTAAAATCATATTTGGTTTGACTCAAGTTCATCGCAGTCTTGCAAATATCAAATGGATATAATAGTTGAAAGAATATTTGTATTTTGGTGTCAAAATTTAAATATTTCTGTTTATATCCAATTTTCATCTTCGCGAAAAAAATTAAAGAAAATTTCTATGTTTAACTCTTTAAAATAAAGCAGCATTATAGTATTAATACTCTTTTTTTACTATAGTTAACAGTTAATTTCTACTGGAATTACTTTATTTTATATAACTAAGATCTTGGATAAAGTATTTCAAGACTCATATTATATAGCTGCAATTAATTTTGAAGTAATAATTTTAATAATGACTTATGTTGGCACAACACCAAAATCATTTCTTTTCATGACAGTCTGATATCCTTCGGACATGTTTATACAAAATATGGTTTATACAAAACAGCGGGAGAGTCGCCAGATGTTGTCGGCAAAAGAAAATTTATCTTTGCATAATATCTCTTCTTATTCGTTTTTTAATATAAATATTCTACATTATAAAGGAGCGTAACTTAATGCTCCAGTGGTGAAATTTTTATCATCTATCACTTATGAGGACTTTACTTTCATGTATTCTTGTATTTCTTTTAATCATTTAGAGTTGTCAAAATATCCAACTGTTTTTATGGAATTTAATTGTAACGATTTTCTTTAGGATAGTCAATAGAATATTTTCTTACTTTGATAGGTTTATTGAATACAGGATGAAAACAAATTAGTTGAGAAATTTCGTAGCTGAATAATTTCCGTGAAATTAATTATAAGGTACCAGTTCAATGCTATTGTATCACAAGTTTATGGCTATATTTCTTATAGAGTCAAAATACTGTATTAAAAAACTAGTGTCGTGAAGGAAATTTTCACCTTGTTATTAATAAACTTTACAACATACTTATAACTACTTAAAAGGTAACACAAACATATAAAAATATTATTTAATACAACCCTGAGATCTCTCGAACACACGCGCGTTCATTTTCAAAGGGAAAAAGATGACTGACTGAATAGAAAACAAATTTTAAAAACAAAAACAAAATACTACGCATGCGCTACCGGAGTGCAGTCCATTTTTCAGCAGAGGGGTGAAAAGATCAGTTTATATTTTCAGGAGTTCTTGAAATATTTAGGATATTATACCAAATCGCGGGAATATTATAAGAAAGGACATCGTTACAAACAGTATCACTCCTAAAATTTCAATGGATTCACGGGTTATTGAAGAGTAATAGTCAGATGTTGAAATGATCATTTTAGCTTTTTCGAAGTTTATCTTAATATTTTCTTTTTGATGCAATCTGGATAAAGCTGTACTTGTTTTATTAAACTTGATATCAGAAAAGGGCTTTTTTAGTCTTTCCTTAAATTTTCGTGATTTTAATTTCATGAAATTTAAATAAAAAAGCGGGAGTTTACACAATCCCATTCAGCATAAAACACCATGAGAGTTTATTTTATATTAGTATGACAACACCAAAATTTAAGGGAAGACTAAAAAAGCACTTTTCTGATATCAAGTTTAACAAACCAAGTACAAACCTTCAGTCAGTCATCTTTTTCCCTTGAAAATGAAGACGTGTTTTTTCGAAAGATCTCAGTTTTGTATCAAATAATATTTTTATATGTTTGTGTCACCTTTTAAGTAGTTATAAGTATGTTGTAAAGCTTATATTTCTTATTTAAGAGTTTGGATCACTCACGTAGGTGTACACCTCCTTTCACCACTAGATTTCAGTTTTAATAAAGTTTTATTAAAGAATAAGTTTACTGTACGCTGTTTGCAAAATCCATCCCGGAATAGAAATCAGAAATCCGCGTTGCACTTGGTTTGATCAAAGCGAACATGCTCATAAACATATAATAAGAACTGATTTACCGGTGCATGATTTAGTGGAGGATTTGAAAAATAACAGAGAGCCTTTGCGAACCTTTAAGAAAAAATTAAACTTTGTATGTATCTCTATCTGAAAATCGTGTGTTTCATGTTTGGGTGTATAACTATGAACATTAAATCATATTTTTTAATATACAGAAATATAATAAAGCATCGCAGGGAAATATATAACAACATCTTCCGTGTTACCTTCGATTTCGGAAAGTATTTTTTTTTTTTTTTTTTTAGAAATCTCAGAATTTTTCTCAGAACTCAGAATCTCAGAATTCAGAGAAGAAATTTTCTCATGCATTTATAAAAACAATGTTTCTTTTGCTGCTACGGATTTTCGGAAATGTTTCAGAATAGTTTTTATAGTGTATTAATTAGTTTTCTCTTACTGGAAAATCGTATTTTATGATGTTATAAATTCTAAATTAAACATTTTCAACGTTTCATTCTGCGTAACTGAATTTATGCAAGCACGAGTAAATAAATAATATTAATTTCAATGTTAATGTTAATGCCGTTAATATTATCATATCTGTCTGAAAAACATGTTTGTTATACATGAAAATGCTTACTTCATAATTGATAGCATCGAAAAAATTCTATATTTCAGGTGGAGAAGATTGGTTAATTAATACACAATAAAAATTATTCGGAAACATTTCCAAAAATAAGTGACAGCAAAAGAAACTTTGTTTTAAAGAACGCTTCTTTAAATCTTGAATATACTCATATGTTAGTTTCTGTTGTTTCTAAAGATAAAAAACGTTTTTGGAATCGCGGGTAACTTAGAAGTGGTTATTTTATGCTTTCGTTTGTTGGCTTATTGTAATATTCAAGATTAAAAATAATTTGACTTAAAAAAAAATGCATACTGTGTTAGTCATAATGTATGATGGCTGTGGGTCTATTAACATTCCTCATTAAAGCATAGCTGGTGATTTGAATTCTTTGCGATTTTTTCTATTGTTACTATTACTGATGCAGAAAAATAAGATAATGGATTCACTAAGACATTTTAAAAGAGCCTTTGAAAATAATTTTTTATCTATCTAAGAATTATTCTTTCTGTTATAATTAAAAACATATACATTAAAATATTCCAAAATCAGCTTACATGTGGTGGATAATACAACTAATAGCTCTTTCTACATTCCAGTTCTATTACCATTCCTCTTTAATGTAAAAATAAAGCAAGTACAAAGCTTAGTTGTTTTGAGAAAGAACAAGAAAAGATTAAAATTTAAAAATTCATTTACATTTTCCTAACGTTAAAATGTATTAAATCATCTGATGATTTTTCATATTTGCCGTGCAACAGATCAAAATGCGTAAAAGAAACACATTATTTATTTAAAGAAACGTTTTTTTTAATACAGCTTTGTGAAGAATATTCATGCATGAATTTTCATTAATATTCATGGGTCTTTTACCTACACTATGTTCCTGCAAAAAGATTTTAAAAGCAAATATATTTTCTATCATTAATCCACTTCTATGAAAATTAATCTTTTCACGACGAACTTCCAGTATATTTCTTTAATACTTGGGCACCACTCTTTCCGAATAGTTTGTTTCATCTTTTTTGATGTTGTTGTTGTTAAATTTTATGATTATATAAAGCGAAAATTACTTTTCGAAAAGAGTGATATTCAAATTCCAGAATTTTGCGTACCTTATTTGTTACAAACGTATATCTTATCGTGATACGTTTTCTTCACGAAGGTATTAAGCAGAGTGATTGGGAATAAATTGTCACAGTTGCTCTTGCATCAACAAAATATTTTTTTTATCATAATTATTTATATATCTCTCTTGAATTGATTACGTATATTTGATTTTATACTAAAAATATGTAATATCTTTAACTTTTGACACGTAAAAATTATGTTTACCTAATCATTACGAAAAATGTTCCAATATTACGAGATCATTTGCTAAGAAATATCAATCTTTAAATATGTGAATGCAGGTTTGTTAAACAAACACGCATGTATTGACTGATGAACACATTTTATTTGGTGAATGTTACCCAAAAATTGCATTCTTATATAAATTCATATCAGATAGTAATCTAAAATCGCGTAATACAGTAAGCAGAATGGAACAACCTCAAAAATTCAAACACATTTCTTGGCATAATGCCCACAAAATGAGAAGCTTGAGCCATTGCGGGTACTCAAGTTCGTCAAAAGTGTTTACGAAAGTAACACTATCTGAACTGGGAGACTGGCGTCGTTTCCCCTTCAAGAATCCCCACTGAAAATATTTCTCCATATCCTACAGAAATATGGAGAAAGGCTAACCGATGCTAACCAAAATCCCTTCTTCCTACTAAATCTGTGTATCTGTATCTTAAAAAGATACATAGTAATAATTCTGACTCTAAAAAGATTTCAAAATACCACTGACATTCAAATATCAGATAATGGCTTACCTTTACACTGATGCACTGATTGTCGAACATTCCGATTTATATCTTCATATTTTGTGGGGGAAAAGAGGTAAACTGTTTGATACTCGGTAATTTAGATAATTTTGGGGGTAGATGTTTGATTTAAGTAAAATTAAAATAGGTGTTTGCCATTAATTTATTTTTATTTTTGTTAGAGTCGCCAACTTTTTTACCGAGATTGATCTCTATAACGCCTAGTTGAAATCCGATTGAAATTATTATTCAATAGAAATCCTTTATAAAAGGCTATTGCTACATTTCTTTGTCCTGACGCAAAGCAATTATGAACAAGTAAAAATTAAATTTAAAAAATGAAAAAACCCGACTGCGTAAAAAGCGAACTAATTAATTATTTCTCATCAATGTTAAACTATTTTTTATATTACTTACTTATTTTTTTATTTACTTGTATTGATCACTTTTAAGATGTGTTGAATTGTTAGTTCCTGTCTATAAACACTTTTTTGATGAGGCCTATAGATGTCTATGATGGTTAGAGTTGCAGTAAAGCTAGAGATCCTACCTACGCAACTTCCAGGTTGTGTAATATTTAAAAGGAGCTTCTGACTGTAAAATAGTCAATGAAATATCGTCTTCATTTTGAAAAATCTATCCAATGATATGCCACTCTATTGGGTGCTCAAAACTTTTTTTTTCGTCTCTACCGCCATTTTCAATTTTACGGCCGCCATTTTCAATTTATAAAAACAAAACCTATCCTATAACCCTCGGACGGTTAAGACAAATCGCGATAGTGACCTCATTCATTAAAATCTATCCAGCCGTTGGGATGTTTCGAGGGTATAAAGAAATCCACTTACCCAGATACGCGTGAAACACATAACCCTTCTTGGCAATCGGGTAAAAAGCCAAACAACAAATATGAATGTAATTGCAAACAAACTTTAATTACATATACTAAAAGAGTAATAAGTAAATTCATAAAGTTGCTATACAGGTTATATATAGCAATACAGTCTGGCAGCCTATTCGATATAACACACAACGTTTTTCATATAAAAAGTGGTAGTGGACACACAAATTATAGTGCTGAAGACATTATATCCTTTTCTTATGAAAGTGTGAGTGAAGGTCCGGTTTATACTTCCCGAATACCCATTGGTCAGAAAATTAGCTCGCAAGAGGCTTTCTATTTACTTATAAAATTATTTGATAAATGTTGCTGAAAATTAAGTATAATATTATGCATTAATTAGGGTTTTTTTCCTTTTCAGGTAAGTTTAATGAAATTATGATTTCTGCCAATTCCTGTTTTAAAAAGTAAGTTTTTAACTAAAAAGATATCTTGCAACGTATTCCATCATTTTGTATGAGGTTTGTAATGTTTTAAAGTATAGATCAGTTGTTTATTTTGAATGTTTTAAATACAACCGTTCAATTATCTCCTCAGCGACAAACGTTCCGTACACGACTTTTTCCGTTACTTTTTTTAGTACCATTATTTCGAATTGTAATCTTCGTCTTATTTAATTGCAAAAATTCTACTATTATGTAAGGTTAAAATAACTAAAAATAAAATAAAAAAAAAGATTATACATAACCTAAAGAGCACGTCTGGTAAAGAATATAAGTTTACAAATATCTATTTAAACGATCTTTTTTTCGTATTATTAGTACTTGTCAGACTTTTTGAAAATTTGCGACGGTTCGGATGTTTTGAAAATAAATGATTCATCTACAGATTGTTTCTTAAATGATTAATTAATTTTTATTGAATACATAAATTTTATTAACTATAATAAATATAAAGATGAAGTATGGCATATTATGAAAATGATTTAAATGCTTCACGAGATAGATCTTAAATTTTATATACTTAAGAATGCCGAAACTAACAAAAATTTTTAGCAATAGACTTTGAGGTTATTCTTTTTATTCTGTTTAGTTTTTGAAACGATATAAAATATTTGTACTTTAAAATTTCCAAGTTAACTTGAACCTTTTATTACCAGAAAAAATGGATAATAAATTCTAAGGTATGTGTATTATTTATAGGGTTGGGAAATATGGGTACATCTGCATAAAAGAAAGATAACATTTGTCAACAAATGCAAATGGAGCGAAAGAAATATAGTCGTAAATCACAGTTTCACGTAATCAACGGAAACTGTAATTCTAATAGATAGTTTCAGACAGGGCAGCGCCATTTATTCACAAAAAACTCAACTTTGTCTAAAATCACTGAATACAAATTTATGAAATATTTGATGAACGTGTCGCTTATTTTACTTTTTTATTTTTACTGTTCATAAGTTATTGAATTTTAAAGTTGGGAATGTTGCTTTATGAAATATTGTGTAAGGAAGTGTTTGTGTTGAACCTACTGTTTAAACTGATATTAATTTTATTTGCACGCATGAATATTTAGCATTTTTCCATTTTCTTAAGACAATGAAAAAGAAAGCTCAACTGAAATCTCAACTTTTTTTTTGGGGGGGGGGGGGGGGTCGGGCATATTTCAATTTAAAGACAGTATTTTATGGTTAATCTGATCTCAAGATTGATCTTCCTTAATCCAGTTCATAGCCAAATGGGTATTTGAGATATATGATTTGGCGCAAAAGTGTTGCTTAGAATCTTTAGTGATAATCTTCCGTAATCCAATTCATAACCAATTGGGAATTTGAGCAAATATGATTTGGCACAAAGGTGTTGCTTAGAACCTTTAGTGATAATCTTCTGTAATCCAGTTCATATATACAAATGGGTATTTGAGCAAATATGATACGCCACAAAAGTGTTGCTTAGAATCTTTAGCGATGCATGAATCCATTCTAAATGACCCTGAAGCACGAGGATAACGCTTGGAAGGGGATTTAATTACGGAATATTAATAAAAAAAAGAAATAAAGAAAAGTATTCTAATTTTCTCGGGAAAATCAAATACCCAATCACTATCAGTATATTTTTTTAAATGTTACACTATTTCAAGCATAATGAAACTGATGTGCGTTGATGAGGTGTACTAACAAGATACTTGCTGCAGAATGTATCGTACATGGCATTTATTTATTCATTTACAGAGACGCGCATACACGAAAAATAGTTTGTTTACGATACTATCTATGAACGAAAACCGCTGAAAATGTTGGAAAGTGATTCATAATCTATGTGTGACACAGGATTTTTTTTTCTTGTTTTATTTTACACACAGCTTTAAGAACGTAGGAAAGAATTATTCAAATTTTACGAAATAAATAAGAATTTTGTTTAGGAACACTGACAAAATCTTTATTTATGTCCCGTTTGCAATAAATTCTTGACCATCTTCAGTGCTGATATCCACTATCAGTATAACGCAAGATGCGTTTACTTTTCATGACTTTTTTTTTCCTGCAACATTTTATCTGTGTAACTTTCGAAAAATTCTGAACGAAAAAAAAAATACTACACCATAAAATGAATTTTAAAATATTTTTCAGTCAATCAATTTTTTGTGAATGTGTCTCACAAAATTCTTTAAGAAACTGTATTACGTTATTTAATCTATCCATTTTGTTTACTTACTGCAGTTAATTTTTTAAGTAGAACATAAAAATAATTAAGAGGATATCATTTAATTACTTTTCAGTAAATAAGAAATGACGATACAATTATTTTTTACAAGTGAGCAAACGCCCGATTTGCTTACCATATTTAAAAAGATATCATTTAATTATTTTTTAGTAATTACAAAATAACTGGAATATCATTTCTAACAACTGAACATCGCCCGGTGACAAAATGTTTGAAACTGGGAGATTCGTCGCTGACACATAGGAATTCAATTTGAACGCAATTTAATAAGTTTTATTCAAAAGTACATAAAGTTATGAATCTTATTTTACAATTTCGCTCATGGATGTTTCGCCTGTCAGATATCCGATTGTATTTCTAGAGGACTTTTGTAAAAAGTCTTAAGTCAGCACTATCTATTGAGAAAAGACTATTTTATTCTTTGATGATCCACGTTATCAGTTTTGTTACTCTTTTATAGATTTAAATTCAACGAGACGTATGATTTGAGAAGAAGAAGAAATGGATTAAATTTCAAGAAAATAATCAATATTTAAATTTTATATCGCTTTAAAAAGTGTTGTGATAAAAGCCTTTTATTTATAAATAAAATATATGCATTCAAAACACATAATGCTTTATAAAACTCACACGCATTGAGACATCAGGAAGAAAGTTACACTATTCCAATTCCAATACATTATTTAATAATAAACTAATTGTCTCCTAAGAGTTGAAGCAGATCATATTAGAGCTTCAACTAAATTCTGATGTAGCACCGTAAATTAGAGAGGCGGTCCCGTGGCCCGAAGTCCGAGCCCGGCTGGGCTCGGGCCGATTTTCACTGACTGCACTCGGGCCGGGCCGGGTCTAACTTATTTTTTCTGTCCAGAGCCGGGGCTGGTTTCATTCCTACACTTCACGGCGCAAAATTTTCAGTCCTAGTTTTGACTCAGCCATTATGAAAATCATTGTGTCAGCGTGGTCTGGTCCATTCAAAGATCAGTAAAATTATGCTCCGTCCAAAAATTTTTGCAAAAAATGCATAGATTTTCAAATCGTTATTATTCTACACTTAAACATTAAAATTTATTCTTATTAAAGAACAGTAGATTTCTACGCTTATTAAAATATAGTAAAACGTGTGAAAAACAACCTGCCTATGACGGAACCCTGTTTTAAACTGACAAACGTATTGATCCATGCATAATTAATATACTAATACATAAGAAAAGAATACATAATATTTTACACTTGCTAGGAAGGGAACTTGTCTATAACGCTTTTTTTTTTCTTTTCTATGCAATTCCATCTTAGATTATTTTACTGTGTAGAATTTTTCAGATTTTTAACACTTCTATACGTGGAATATGGATTAACAATATTAATGATAACTGAATCATTTACATACAAGAAACAGAGATTCATTAAAAAAATAAATATCGCAGCCTGCGGCACTTCATAAAGATGAAGATTATAAACATGATAAAAACAGTTAAGATAAATATTTTTAGTCAGAACTCCTCGTACGAGACAAATTTTTAACCAAACCGACGTAAAAATCAATGTTTTGTAAGAATTTAATTGGGCAGGGCGGGCTCGGGCCGAGATTTAAACTTTTTTCCGGGCCGAACTTTCAAGTTTTTTACCGGGCCGGACCAATATTTTTTGTACGGTCCGGACTCGCGCCGAACTTTTCATTTTTGTATTGGATCGGGCCGAATTTTTTTTACTATTAGACGGGCCAGGCCCGGGACTGGACATTTCGGCACGTGCATATACCTCTAACGTGAATTACTGCAGATGATTATTAGCAAATAAAACGGAGAAGAGCTTAAAAATTACTCTTTGAACTAAGTATAAGCCTAATGTGATACAGGAGACTATCAATGTCTGTGCCTATATTACAGATCCTAATTCTTGTGTGAGGATGGTGTCATATTTTTTTATGACAATGCTTAAGACTTATTTGGCTTCTTTAATTACAACATCTTTTCTCATTTGAAAAAAAAAAAAACATTATAAGGAGCTGACTTCTTTTAATATTAGTGAAGTACAGACAGCTCGTCAAAAGTTAGCAGTATAACAGAAAACGATATTTATTTAGACATAAACAGGATAGACAAGCTAATTCAGCAACCCCATAAATGCCTCATTATATTTCGTGATTACGCGAAACTGTGATTTGCAACTATATTTATTTCACTCCATTTGCATTTGATGACAAAAGTTATCGTTTTTATATGCAGATTTCTTATGTGCAAATGCACCCATATTTTCTCGAGGTCATAGACAGCCCTTTAAACGGCCATTTTGAAGTTTTCTACTCATAATTCGAAAACTACTTGGAAGAAAAATTTGAAATTGAAAATTTGCATAAAACAGGACACAATAAATATAAATCTATCAAAAACATTATAGGTTGGAATTCATATTTTTTTCGAACATTAATTTCATAATTCATACTATAAAATTTTAAAAATTACAAATTAAATGTATTTATGTTTGGGTTTTATAGTATTATAATGAAATAAAAAAAATCATCGTATTAGGATTATAATTTCAAGAGATATTAATAAAAATATGAAACTGTAATTTAACATTTTGAACGTTCAAAACTTATCATCCAAATGGCTTGAAATTTTATTTCTAGGTATAGTTTGAACAAAAGATCTAAAATATATTGTCAGCATTGGGTGTTGACATAAAAAAAAGTTTGGTCTGGTTTTTATTTGTAGATGGCCCCTTAAGAAAATTTTATATATATCATTTAAAAGAAGACTTTATTTCCAATCATTTGGTATCCGTAATTTTTTTCTGTTATAATTAGTTATAGAGTTAGTAGGAGGTGTTTACTTTTCTTTTTCCACGAATGTACATGTACATGTACATAGGATATTCTACAAAACAAGTTTATACAGACTTTTTATAGCATTACTGTAAACCACAGAAATCGGTCTTTGCTAAATAAATTAAAAAAAAAATTAAAAAATGCTCAAAATTACTTTTATCGAAATGAAATCTTTCTTATTATATTTTTTATTTAAAATCGAAAACTTTAAAAAAGAAAGTAATTTAAAATAAAACTGTTACATTTTCAAAGTTGAAATCGCTTCTAATTTATGTATAAAAAAAGAAAATAATTTTATATAAATCTGATTATTTTCCCTTTTACATTTAAATCTTGATTTTACATTCATAATGAGAAAATAGATAATACCTTTAGAAGATGCAGAAGAGAGAAACTCGTTAAGGGATGTTGCAAAGAAAAACATTTTGCCTTTTGTTACATATATACACTTTATTTATTTATTATTTTTGCAAGAGAATAAATCTTCAAAAAAAGTGTTGTTCGCAAGGTAATTTTCATGAAAATGAATTTATACGTTTTTTTACAATTTATTTCTTATAAAAATTAACTTTTGAACAAAAAAAAATATCCCTTTGTATTATGTAAAACAAATTTACTTGCATTCTTTTCCCAGGCAGATTTAATTATAGATCTCTCTATATATTATCTCTATATAGAATATTATAGATCTCTTTATATATTAAGTATAATTAATAAATTATGAGAAAATATTCATTCTTGTTTGAATTTTTTTCTCAGTAAGGGAACATTTTTAAAATTTTTACTTTAAATAAAAATTCTGTATTAGTTTTTTATTAAACATGATTTATTGCGAAAATAGACGAGGAATAAAATAACACAATTTTTGATCAAAGATATATTGAAATGTAATTGAGAAACACAACATGGATGTAATTGTGTCAGTGCACAGAATGTATATTAATACAAAAAGGAAGGGAAAATAGCTATAAAGATGAATTATAATATTGTTAAATATAAAACAAAAACTTATTGTTTCAAAAGTTATTGCATATTTTATGAAATCGCATTTTCAAATTGATATATAATATCTTCAGGCTAATGTCATATTTCTTTTTTTTTTTTTTTAATTGTCCTCTTTTATAAAATTGAGTTCAAAATTGAAATAAAAACTAATAACGATTTGTAAGAAGCAAAAATATTATATTGGTACAGATTTTATTTTCCATACTCTGATTATCAAAAATGGATATGTGAAAAAAACTTTTTATTTTAAGACAGTTCATAACCTGCATTGTAAATATATGGATAACATGGAAAATGGAGTTACTCTATCTAGTAGCATTTAAGAATAAAGATTAGAAGTGTATAAATTATATATCTTTATATATAAAAACTTATATTCATTTGGGGAAATTGAATATTTTGCTACATGTACTTAAATATTTATTATACTATAATCATGTTATAGTATAGTTTCCACGACTTACATAAGAACTATATGCGGTCATAATGTATTCTAATTCTTTTAAATGTCCCTGCAAATGAACTATAAAAGCTACACATTCCATTTTCAATGAGGAGCATTCTGTATTGGGCTTCAATAACAGATATTAAATTTATGGTAATCCCAGTATATTTGCGAAAGATAGAGCGCTGAAAAACGAGATTAACAAAGACTGATAGCAAGACAAATGAACCAAAGTCTTAAGAACTTTTGCGCTTACAAAATAACTAAGTAAAAACATATTAACTTATAAAATCATCCGATTGGTTTGTGGTTACCATATGCATCTCTAAGATGATTAAAGTAATATATAAGGCAGGAAATCTTCCTTTCAGGGGCAAGCAATTGTGTTTCTGTAACATTAAATTCACACCGGAAATTTCGAAAATGTTTATTTCAAAATATGGAAAAGCAATTCTACAGCAGTTATTCACCAAAGTTATTAAAGGAAAACTTAATTAAAGGTTTCTGGTCCAAATCTTAATTAAAATTAAGTGGGATATAACATATCCCATCGTCCCTCTATGGGATAAGCAAAATTTTACGAATGTTTTCGCCGAATTAAAACTTTTTGGTTTTTTTATCTAAAGTGACAATAAATTAATTAATTAACTGAGGGAAACTAAACTAAAGAAAGTTAAAAATAAATCTTTATATTTATCTTTCGTGCATTAAAAAAAAATTTGATCAATCTTACTTTTTCTGGAAAGATGAACAAAATTCGAATGCTTTAAAAAATTAAGAGAATTTTGCGTATTTAGATTTAAAACTACATTTAAAAAATATAAATGTATAAATAAACAAAAATCAGTTAACTGAAGATTAAGATTTTCTTTTGTTGTTTACTTTTTACTAAATGCCAAACATTTTTACTTTGATTTACCCATCTTTCCACAAAACTCTGAAACTTCACCAATCTAAAGTAAAGGTTACGTAAACTTCACCAATATAACTTAAAATATACGTGAATTCCACGAATCTAATCTGTATTTTTATCAAATCACAGGAATATTCTGGCAACTGTGTTGCCAGAACTTTGACATTTCAAAAATGCAATTTTTATTTACAAATCATCAAAACCACGCAAATCTAAGTTCAAAATTTCCTGAAATTCTGCAATCAAAAGACAGAAATTTCATAAAATAACAAAAAATGTCTTTAAATATGGCTATACTGTCAACTACGCTGCCAGTGTTTTTTTACTTTTTTTACGATTTTTTTTAAGTCTCAAAGAAAAATATTTCAAGTACATTTAACTGGAGAAAGAATTTTTCTTTTGGGATAGAACTGTATTAACTTCTTTTTCATTCTTTCGAGGAATGTTAAAGTGAAAAAATGTTACGTGGAAATGTTTACAAAGAAAAGCTTGTTGATTCGATAGTAAATGTGCTGACAGTCGTGAAGCGTTAACGAATTTTACTTGTTTACTTTGTCTAAAATTAACTTAATTTTTTTTTTGTTTTTTGTTCAACATTTGAATTTCTAATATATTTTTCGTATTTTCTTTAAATAATGTCTTATTAATTACTAATTAAAAGCATTTCAGAATGTTCCGATTTTTTAAAAATATCATTTATATTAGAATTACTTGCACAAAACACTATGTAAAAAAACATCAACAATCATCTGTACAATATTGTAAAATATTTTTTTTTACTGATAGTTGGAGAAGGCAACGGTAGCACTTTACCGCTTCTCTGCGGGATTCTTTTAAATTGGAAATATATATATATATATATACACATGCATTGTTATAGGCAAAATGTGTATGTAATAGTTAAACTAGTCGGATGAGCCACTCCCAAAACTTTCTTCTATCTGATACATGTTAATACTTCAAAATTCGCTAGCACATTGCCAAAATTAAATGGGAATCTATGCCCATCATGAGGCTTCCAAAGATATGAAATTCCTTGCATTAGTTCTTGAGATATGACTACCCCTGAAATAGTGTAAATAATGCAAAATGTAGCTTAGTAGCGCCAACTTTTCGGTGATTTACACCAAAACCTAATAAGCAACAACTTATCTCAACGTCTAACTAAATCTGAAGTTTGAGGAAAATACGTGCCTTAGTTTTTGAGATAGAGCTATTGCGAATATCGTGAAAAATCCAGCATAGCTGCTTCACCTATAGGACGACTGACAGGAAAACCTAATCAGCAATAACGTGTATAAACGTCTAACTGAATCTGTAGTTAGATGAAAATTAGTGCGTTAGTTCTTGAGATAGTGATATTGCGGAAATCACGAAAAATGCTGCATAGCAGCACCACTTGTTCGGCGATGTACACAAAAAACTAATCAGCACCAGTTTGTATCAAGGTTTTACTGAATCTAAGGTTTTGTGAAATTCATTGCATTAGTTCTTGAGATTAGAGCGCCCACAAAAGTTTTGTCACATACAGATTTACAGACACACAGAGTGACCGAGAGACTCACAGACAGACCTTTTCTAAAAAACATCAAATCATGTTCAAGGCCTTCTAAAACGTATAAACCGATCGAAAACCGGAAGTCGAAATTTTTTAGGAATCCAATACTTTCTTCTTGTAAAGATAGAAGAAAGTAAATATATTTATGCATAAATGTATAATGTATTATGCACGTATATATTTATGTATATAAAATTATATACCCATACATATACTAATATATATAATCCTTATGTAATACATATAAAATGGAACACGGTTACGACAAATTCGCGTATTAAAAGTGATTTGACTATTTATACAAGAAATGTGAAAAAATATTCGTCTACTCGTCTAAATAAAGTTAAGAACTTTAGGTTATACGTTTACGATTAAATATTGTACTTTTTACGCACGTTTAGATTAAAATGTAACCGTATTCTAGTTAAAGTATTATTTTTATTTATAGGAAGTAGTGGGATAATAATTGAGAGATAGATTTGTTGTCGTGGCAATTAATACAAAACAACAATATACATCATCCGAAAAGTTATATTATTCTAAATTAGCAACAAAAACTAATTTTTCCGCAAACTCACGTTTTTCAACACAGAAAAAAATATAATTATTATTTGAAACACAACACAAATTCCAGAATCACAATTTATGTTTGTGGCAATGAGTACCCTTATAATGAATCCTGCAACATTTTATAATAAAAAAAAAATTATCCTTGCTTATTTTGCACGAAATATTATGTATGTATACATATTTTTTGACAAAATGTAGAAGAAAAACACATGAAAAAGAATATACAATTGCAGTCATGTACTTTTTTCTCTCAATCTTCCCGTATATCAGTGTTTGTGCAATAACCAACTTTTTTAAATAGTTGTCCTTAGCTATCTAAGATACAACGCGATTCCATTGCACACCATTTTCTATTGCCTGATCATTCGGAGATCACCAGCTGCCCTTCCCCTTAAGCCAGATGCGTATCTGCATAAATATGCAATAACTTGCATTAATAAAAAACACGCTAATAATAAATAAAATCATGTCTAATCATTATAATTTTACGACGCACCTGGGCTTGGTATCAAAAGCATTTGCAACATCAGTTAATTTAGAAACAGAAGGAGATTTGAGTTTATCGTCGTCTTTTTTTCCATTTGCGTCGTTCTTGGACACATCAACAAGGGATGAAATCTATTTGTGATTTTTGATAATGTAATCTGCACTTATCAAGTTCCTTGTATTAATGCATTCGTCGATGTCTTTGATTGCGACTAGGTCCCCAAATGCTTTACTTCGTGATTATCTCTGTCTTTTCGGACAGAAGGTGGTCATTCCATTCCTCGAGTTGAAAATCATTTTTGTTTTTTCTTTTAAAATCGACACTTCCAATACAGTTTACATTTTTTTAGGATTTGTAACTGTCTCAAACTGCGCCGCATCTAGCAAATTCACGCAGTTAGAAATTTTTATTACGTTCCGTGTCCTTGAGGAATCGCTGAATTAGACGCTTTTGGTAGTGTTGATTTAGGACCTCAGATACACTGATACGTCGGCTGGACCACACTCACCGAATTCAGTTTCAAAAACCCTACGGGAGTATATTTTTCAAACTAGGAATAGTCTTCTGACCGGCTGTGTAGTTTCCAGTAGCAGCACTAACTTCTACTTTTTTTTTTTTTTTTTGGCATTTGTAGGTGTGCACGACTTTGTGCACTTATGAGAATGAAAGATCTGTGGTTATCCAAGCCTACAAAATTTCATATATTGTGCGTTTTTGAAGATGCGGGGGTTCCGTTATTTAAAATAACTGGAGGATTTATTTTACATTAATTTTTTTCTCGTGTCATCTGCATTTCCTCCGACGAGCACCATAACTTGATCTTTTTGGAATTTGCCTGTACTGCATTTTTCTCCTTTTAAATCGAATGTTCAATCAGGCATTAATTTGAATAAAAGCCCAAATTCGTCCAAATTGAAAAAATCACGACTGACGTGTCCTTTGTTAATTTTTGAAAGCGTGCTTGTTTCATAAAGCTCTACATCTTCCATGTTAATTATTGCCGCTTCTTCGGATACCTACTTGTACAACATTCCATACAAAACGTTTAATCGTTCAATCATGCTCTTGAAAGTTCAAATTTTATCTTGAGTGTCGTTCTTATCTGCGAGTCTTCCACTTTTACTATTAACCCATTAAAGGATACCGCCTGAAATAATACTTGCATCTTTTACACATTATCTTTTTTACTGCATTGTGCTAGACTATTATGTTCCGTCGGAAGCAGTCTTATACAGAAATTCGCATCGTAAGCGAGGATTTCTGCCTTAAGAGACCAGAATTACACAGCGTATAACCTTTTGCGTATAAAGTGTGATATTTTGATTCAGTTTTATGGCCGATGCTCAATGGGAAAATAGCGTGCGTTAAGCGGGATCGCATATTAACCGCGAGCGTCTTAACCAGGTTCGACTGTATATATAGATGACTAACTTTTTTTTCTTTTATAATTTACGAGAAAAAAAAATTCAAATGGATTTCTTATCAAATTGTGATGCGTTTTTAATATTGCAGAAACAGAGTAAGTTACTTTTCCCCTGAAAAGGTTAAATACATACTGTATATATTCTAAAGGCTATTAAATGTGAATGTGGTTTGCAAAATTCATCATGTGCCTTGGTCCCCAGATTCTTTATGTCATGCTATTACAGTAACCAATTACAGATAGAGTACATTTGTATTAAAAGAAAATTTCCGTTGGAACTTGTGAAAAGAACCGAAAGTGATCCCACTTGACATTCCGAACACTAATGTAAACGCCCAGAAAAAAAAAATACTCAATGAAATCGGTGAATTCGAACTCTGGACCTCCAGTTTCGGAATTGGAGAATTTATCTCTGCACTACTAATGCTTGATTAGATCCCTGTAATATTTCTTTGGTGAGTGTTTGAAACAGATTACATACGTAATTCGTCGGCCGATTTGTACGAAATGGACAGTGGTTTATAACGGAAAGTAAAAGTTAATACGCCATTCATTGCTGCATTTTAAATTGAAATATCATCTAACGTACGGTAATTCAAATGCATCAGCTATATAGTTTCTCAGCAAGTTGTCAAAATACAATCTAGTTGTCTGCTGTATAGCTTAGCTAACTTAAAAAAAAAAAAAAAAAAAACTATAGCATTTACATACTTTCGCAAAAGATCATAATGTCGATTTTCAAATACTTTTATTTCGCAAAATAGATGACTAATCTAATTTAAATTGTAGGTTTCAGCTGCCTATTCCTTAATGTTATTTTTTCAAGTTATTTGCAATTTAAAATATCGGGTTCTCTTTCTGATAAATCTGTTTTAGAACAGCATTTCGATACAATATATTTTATTTATACATATAAATACTTTTTTTTTTATCTACTTTTACATTTTCTATTTTAATGGTTATACAATTACCTTTTTGAATTATTATAAAAATCAGACAAAGAGACTTAATTAAAAGACAACTATATTAAATTTGTAACATTTTCTATACACTGAAGTATATTTATGCGATGACTTACTAAACTGAGACTTTAATTAAAAAGATGTCAACATACTAATTAAAATTCCTCAAGTTTTAATAGGCCGAAAAATATCTTTAAATATCAGTCATATTAGAAGATATTTTTGTATATTTTATACAATAATACTTTTAATATTATTATATGCGTACATTTATATTTCAGTAGATACATATATCCAGTCATATTTAAATAATTTGTTTTAAAAAAGTTGTGTGCATGCATATGTATGTTTAGGTATATCGATATCGATGCGTACGTACGCAGAAGCACGAGCATACGCATATATACGTGTGTTTGTGTGTATGTATGTCTGCGTACATGCGTGTGGATGTGTTTTTTGTATTTAATTGTTATTTTCTGTTTTATAATATATTTACATATTTGAAACATTTGTAAACAAGGATCCAATTTTAAATAATTTCTTACCTAGAAATGCATCTACATAAATATACATCTACAAAAATATACATCTACCATCTACGAGATAGATGCCAAACTGAGATGTTTTGAAAGATTTTCAGTGTTTTAAACATAAAATATTGATTTATCTAATACACTTTTGTGTATTTAATTTTTTTTAATGGGATCTCAATTAAACAAACACATATTACTTATTTGTTGCAGCAAACTGAAAATTCTATTCAAATATTTAAGTGTATTTTAACTTATTATTTACAAATATGGGGAATACAATAAAAGGCTATTACTTCACAGGGGATATTTAAAACTTAGTGTAGAATTATGTCTTCTTTTACAGAAAATGACATGTTATAATATTTAATTATTTAACTGTTTACGCTGAAAATTGTTTTTGTTGTTGTTAAATGTGGGAATTAGGAAGGCATTTTTTTCAAATTGTAACAATAAATTACTTAACCAAAGGTACTTAAAAGTCTTTATGTTAAAGTTGAAACAATTCATTTTCTATTATTTGAAACATTTCAAAATGAAATGTCGAAATTGCTATACCTTTTTCTTTAAAATACATTAAATAAACTGGTTTTTACCTGTATGTTTCTTGATAAACGGTCCAAATGTTGCTGAAAAAATATAACCTATAAAAATAACGAAAACGTTTCTTTTCAAGACGCAGTGTTTGTCTTTATGCGTGTTCACATATAGTTTTTGAGGGGATGTCACTATTTTATAGGTGAATATAAATCACGTAAACATATAGAGGGTTTTTTTAGTTCACTTTGATTTACACAAAAAAGTAAATTGGTTTCTTCGAGAGAAAAAGACATATTGCATTTTTCTTGGGTTAAAATAAATATTTGTTTTATGTCAACATTTTTTATTAACAATTAATTTTTAGATGTAAAAAATCAATTTCATTTAATTAAAAAGATTTTCGAATTTCGTTTCTTCATGCATTGGTAAAAATAGCTTCGAAGAAGGAAATTTGGATAACACTTTGGAGAGAAATAGTCCAATATTTTCTTTATTTCTCAGAAATTTTTTTTTAATGCATATACATTTTTTTGTCTTAAAAATTTGAATCTTCATCACTGTACAGTAATCATGAAAAAGGGGTTATATGTAGTCTTTTAGCTCCAGAAGATGAGATAAGTTCATAGCAACCTGATATTCTTAAATTATGAAAATTCTATATATGTATGAATGTTTGAATTGTCAAAATTTCAATTTACGTACTTATATACCGCACACACACATATATATGCATTACGTCCACCGAATACTAATTCCATCCAGATTATCCGAGAAAAAATAATGATACCACAAAACCTATTGAAAGTAGCAGCTGTAGGTCAAAGTTATGCCGCTACGCTGGAGTTAGTACCACCATTTCAATTAATTATAAAGAAGGAGCTTGGTGCAATATAATAGAAGCGTAAAAAATACAACGTTAAAAGCACCAAAAATTTTAAATTTTAAGCATACCGGTTTCGGTAGCATATAGCATACCTTCCTCAGTGCTAAGGATGGGGGAAATTCGCCCAATAGGAGATATGGGGATTCAAGTTAAAGGTTTATTGACCAATCTTCTGTGTTCCTATTGGTCAATAAACCTTTAACTTGAATCCCCATCTCTCCTATATATGTGGGCAAATTTCCGCCATCCTTAGCACTGAGGAAGGTATGCTATCTGCTACCGAAACCGGTATGCTTAAAATTTAAAATTTTTGGTGCTTTTAACGTTGTATTTTTACCCTTCCACCATTTCAATTTTTAATATAAACGTCCATTTTTGGTAAATATTTTTGTTCTACATTGGAATTTACGCCTATGGTGTAGTTCAGTGTTCGGGTTCGTAAAAGTGCATAAGAAAAACTCCAACCCAAGATACAGGAACTAGAAACTTTATTTTAACATTTTTGACATAATAATAAAGGGTAATTTACTTAGAACTATAAGATGGGAGAGAGAGGAAATACGAGCAAGAGGGATACGCCTGAGCGTACCCTCAGACCACAAGGTCTTTTTACATCTGTACCGATTGAGAGCAGAAGTTCAAGAGAGTGATTTCATAAGCAACATATGAGACTTGGCGCACAACATCGCCAAATTCTGAGCATTAAAATTAGTGTACGGAAGACAAAAGGTGATATTTTCACGCCAAAATGATTAACCCAGAATCTAGCATCCCAACAAAAAACAGTAAATAAATCGCGTGAACCAGACAGATTGCCAGAAAAACGGTTCTACATATGTATATTACTGACGCCACTAAGCCGGCCATAAATTAACAAAACAAAATGATTATGTTCGATGAATGGTACCTAAAATTGCGAAATACTGAGAAAGATATGTTTTAACACTACTGATAAAGAAAATTAATGTACATAAAAAATAATTTAAACACCGCATCAATAATCATTCATTTTGTATTTTAGATAAATTATTTCAACGGTCACTTACTAGGAAAGCTATAATAAATAATTGAATTGAGACATACTGCACTAAATCCTAGAGGATATTGAAAGAAAGAAAAAAAACAAACTGATAAGATTCTAAATGGATTTTAAGCGTCGAGTTAAATAATAGATTTTACCTAACGAAGGGGAAAAAACGACATGTTTCGAAAGCCAAAAATAAATGAATTAAATTAATTTTGAAGCAATAAGGATATGTGATAGATCTGTATCACAACGCCTACATATCACAATTCAAATTAACCGCGCACATGTGAAATTAATAACTGTGCATTAATGAAATTATTAACAGCACATAAAAGCATAAATTTTATATTCATTAAAATAATTTTCACGATATAGTGCTACGTGAATTCCATCTCATCAAAATGTTCTAATAGAACGTCATTAATTAAAAATAAATAAGCAATATAAAACTATGTAAAAATAAGCAAGTTGTTATAAAATTTCTGATCAAATAAATATTACTGATGAAATGAAAATAAATATTAGTTTGACACTGTATTAGTTATTACGTCTCACTTAATCAGTTTGATATAGAAAAATATACGGAAAAGATGGTGAAGAGATTTGGAGTTGCAGATTCTCATTTACAAAAAATCTTTTCACAGTTAGATTTGTTAAAAGTGCATATTCTCTCAAAAACTCGGAGTACATTCTACAACTAAATAAATACGTAATTTATTTGAAGATAAATATATTAGGTCATATAGTACGAAACTTGTGACTACAAAAGGGTCAGATTACCAACGATGGCTATCATCCACCAGTAAATTTTAATAGAAATTTTCATCTTATATTCGTGAAAAATTACTGTCATGAATAACATCAAAATTTCTATTCTATTTTAGTGGTGGATGTTTGTCCCGTTGGTAATCTGTCCCTTTTGTAGCCACAACTTTCATACTTGATGACCTGACTATCTACACGCTAAAAAAAATAATATAGCATAGAACGGGAGGCGGCAGTACAGACAATTATCTCATCGAGTTCACGACTGAAATTCCAGAATTAGTTAAAACTCGATTCGCATATTAAAACGCAATCGGTCTGCCAAGTCCAGGTTTACCTTTGGGTTTTTCGGCACCCAAAGGTATGGAAACATGGAGGACTGGGAGCGGGAAAACACAATGGTAAAACTACGAGTAAACCACTAAAACCGGGTTTTCAGATGTTTGCCACCAAGATATGACTTGGCAGACCGATTAATTTTTAATATGCGAATCGAGTTTTAACTAATTCAAGAATTTCAGCCCTGAACTCGATGAGATGATTGTCGGTGCTGTCGCATTCCGATCTAGAAGAAAGACTTTTAAAGAAGCCAGAAAAAAATGTATAATTTAAAATCTAACTTCAAAGAAAAACATACTTTATCTAATTATTGAGACATATTATAGTTATGATGAAATTCAAAACAAAATGTAGTTTGGTTGCTTATTTAAATATACATTCTATTTTCTACACCTTCCTGTTTTTATGTATCTCTATTTTCAAATTGAGATTTTATTCTTTTTTAATCGTAATTGTTTGTCATTAAATAAATGGGATATTTAAATTCAGTAAAAGTGTTAACAAAAAATTGGGAAGTTTAGCATCTATCTGAATACATATCATGTAGTCAGTTCAATGTAAAACAAAATATTTTCAATATTACAAAAGCGGTGGTCAGAACAGAACTGAAGTTGCAGATATTAATTAGGAAAAAAGATATAGTTAGATTTATTCATCCGAATTTGCAGATTACACTTCTCAACCAAGAAAAAAAAATATTTATTTCAAGATAAATTAAATCTAAGCGTAAAAAAAATGTAGCAATTGTATTCCCAAAGAAGCCAGAAAATGCATGATTAAGATAACTTCTGGAAAAACTTTACTTCTATCTATTTATTGAGACGCAGTGTAGTTTATCCACAAAATAATACGAAAAAAAATATGTACTTTTCTATATTTCTTTAAAAAATGATAAAGTACTTCGTCACCAATTAAACGAATTCCTGAAAATCTTTCTTCAAAAAAGAAAACTTTTCTTGTTATTCTAAGAGAAATTTAAAATAAATCTTAGTTTCACCTTTAATGCGATTAAAAAAGGGTGCTAAACTTTGCTTTTACAAGGATAATGAGTAAAATGTTAATGACAGTTTAAAAAACAGAACTTTGCATACATAGATTAAAAAATAAAAGTAAAAAAGCATTTTTCAGAGTCTTTTTAAACAAGAACTTTCCTCTTTTGTTACGTAAATGTATTTTGCAATTTTCCAATTCCTTAAATTGGAAAGTGCAATGTTTCTTTTAAAAACATTTAATAAAAAAAGTCGGTGCTTTTAAGTTAAATTTCTTGAAAAGGAAAAGTCACTGAATTATATTTTTTCTTATGCCTGCAATGGCCATTTGTAGCAAAGGTTGATTTTTAATTAAATTGTTTATTTTAACTTGCATGTGTTTTTATTTTTCGTAATTATAATTGTTATTTTTTTTAGGGTTTCGTTCATCTGACGAAACCCTATTCGTCTTGCTCCTTCCTCTGTCTGTCCGCCTGTCTGTCAGTCCGTCTCTCTGTCCGTCACAGAGCCCGTTCTCAGAAACTATATATGTTAGAGACTTGAAATTTTGCATACTTATAGCTAAACACTTGCGGTCAAGCGACAAATCTTAAAATTTTGAAAAAAATCTCATATTTAACCCTTTGGGCCCTAACTTGTGTGTTTTAAGCTTTTCTTTCTAACTCAGCCCCTAATTAAATTGAAGACTTGAAATTTTGCGAAATTATAGCTAAACACTTGCGATCAAAAGACAAATCATACAATTTCAAAAAAATCTTATATTTAACCCTCTGTGCTCTAATTTGTGTATTTTAAGAAATTTTTTATCCTCCCCCTTTTCACCCGGGGGCACTTTTTAAACTTTTGCCGACACCTCTTTGACCACTCTTTCATATTATGCACCATAGACTTACATATTTTATTCCCATTTTTTACCGCCAGGGGCCTCTACCTATCTCAGGTGCTATGGCCTGATTCCCTCGACTAATATATCTACGGATAGGTTGTAAAACGTAGTTTCGTTCTGATAGAAGTTTGTGTAGAATAGAGTACGCGCCCTGGTTACGACATGTGAAACTACCAGATTTTGCAAAAGGATAAAGTGTTTTGAAAGAAATATTAAACGAAACCCTCTGTGCGATCTGTGATCACACTTACCCACTTGTTCTTTCAGTTTATGCCTATATAACAAGCAATTAAAAATAAGCGAGTCTTTATAGTTGTTTATGACGGCCAGTTATTTACACGAGGAATATGGGCCTGAAGGAGGGGCGGGTACCCTCCGTGGGGGTCTTTCTAAGGGAACCTAACCCGTATTTACGATTGGAAATCCAAGGTTTGAAGGAAATCACGGAAAATACCGAACGATTAGGCCGACGGGTGCGATTGGGTTCGAACCCAGCACCTTCAGTCTACCAGCTTTGGGAACAGAACCTCTCGGACACTGGTTGGGACATGTCAGTGGGAATTTATTTTAAATCATAGATGTATTACTCCTGAATTTGTCATTTTAAACATTCTTAGCTAAGCAAGTCTATGCTTCTTGGTATTTCCTAAAATTTTCTCAGGAGAAAGTTGTATTTTCCATTTTAAAAAGGAGTTAATTACAAAAGAAAATGGTCATTTATTTATGTGCAGAAATTAATTATTGTCTTAACCATACCTATAATATCTTAATATAAGTGGGTTACTCATTACTATCACTATATCAATTTTGAAACATAATGCTGTATTTCAAGCAAAGGAGGAACAGCTTTCCACCAACTAAAATGTTTCTTTCCAATTCAGAAAAGAAAAAAATGTGGAAAAGTTACTAACACCTGCACGATGTGGAAATACACTGTTAAAACTTCAGAAAGGGCAGAAATCAAGTAAGAAAATGACTGTTGCTTTGACAGTCGTAAATTATGACAGTGGTAAACATGAACATTACTTAAGTGTTATTGAAACTTTTGATAAAGATTGAGGGAGAGTGAGTAAACTGGAAATAATCTGTAAAAAAAGATGGTATTTATAACAAACTTGAGCAGATAGTTGGAAAATAATAGCTCGCGAAATAAAAACTCAGAAAAAAAATATTTTTTCTGTAATTAACGAATGACGATGAATATTTAAATATTTTATCTCTATATTTATTAGCATTTTTACACAATTTTATACCAATAATCGAACTTCTACTATCCTCACCTGTATTAACGAGTTCCTTATAATAATAATAATAATAATTATTATTATTATTATTACTATTATTATCTTATCTTCATATATGAAAAACCGAAATAAAATTCTTCTTTAGCCTAAATTTTTTAACCAATTCAAAAAATAAAATAAAATAAAATAAAATAAAATAAAATAAAACAAGTTGGAAATTGCATGTCAAACGTGGCAAATGAGGTGCATTCGCACTATAGCTAGTTTTATAAATATTTTTTGCACCGTATATTGCACTGAATGTATATTTTAGTGCACTTCAATAAGTGCATATCAATTTCATTCTGTTCGAAAGGCTGTAAGATCCTTAAAATGCACTTGAAATAATTTTTTCCCATTGGCCGTAATGTAACGGAAAACTTTTGACTGTCCCTGTAATTAAACTATACATCCGATTTTCATAAAAGTTGAAATGATTCGACAAAATATTGCAACAGTTATATATTTAACATTCAGACCATTCTGTTGGGTAGTTTTTACTCTGTTATATGCGAACGGACAGACGAACAGGCAGACGGACGGACTGAACGATAACTATAGGTGCTACGTATTTATATAATTACGAACGCACCTAAAAAGAGAGAAATATTGAAGATATTCTTGTCATTAACGGAAAAAATGTTATGTACACACATGCCTCTATAACAAATGTCTCTATAGTTGTAATATGTTACAATTCTAGGAATTCCGTGGAATTTTCTAAATTTTGTAGACCCCGTGGTACCTAAAATTTGTAATTATAAATGTTTCATTTTGGATAGAGTTCATATTAGTTCCCTCAGAATATTTGCAAAGAACTATGATATTAATATTTCAAAGGGATATTTTGGATAATATGAAGAGGATTATTTTTAGTAACAAAAAACTGTATTCTGTTTAACAACAATGTATTTATTCTTTTAAATATAGAATACATCTATCCACATGTTTAAAAACATTAACAAAATATTTCGATAACTATGTTTTAGAATTATTACTTTACAATTCATTTCCGTTTTATGTATTATATGTTTCAGAAGTTATTCGTGGTTTTTAGATTAACATGAGAAAATTCTTTTATATTTTCTATTACTTCATTTCATTTAATTTATTTATGAAGCATTCAATTTAGATAAACATAGAAAACAATTTTCCAAGTTTGAAATATTTATTAAATAATAATAATAATAATAATAATAATAATAATAAATATATATATATATATATATATATTTATAAATTAATAAAATAATAATAATTATGTATATATATATATATATATATATACTATATTGAAAATACATAGTGAAATTCATTTTTAAATTATCTATAGAGAGAAATGGTCACATTTATTGAGGAATATGCTTAACCATATTGTACATTATTACTCCTTGGTCCATCAACATTAAAATAAAGTTTTTTGGCATCATGTGCATACAATTTCCGTTACTTGTATTTAATATTGCCTCTTTCTAACTCAGCAGTGCTTTCAATATGGTAATGTGTATTTCATTTTTTAATTCTTTTTAATCATGTTTCGTTTTTAACTTGTTTGTTTTGCACAGTTTGTTTCTCTATTTTTTGCGTGTTGATAGTTCCAAATTCACATTCTTTAGCATTTTTATGGCTAATATGAAGATGAAACCACACACTTTATTTGTGGAACTTTAGGCATTTGGGACCTGAAGATTCTGTCTAACTTCTACAAATATCCATTTTCCTTTTTCTGATCATTTTATTTATTTATTTATTTATTATGTCTGATGGTAATTTGTAATTTTTTTTTAAATATCACACACACACACCAACACACACACACACATATATATATACATATACTTGTAAAATACTATAAAATTATATTAATAAAATAAATAATTTTAGTAAAATAAAATTGTCAGACATTATTTCAGTTCCGTTAAAAAAAGCCTTTTATAATAAAAGATAGTATTCCAGTTTAAAATTGCATTGAATAGTTCAAGCGTTAAAAACGAATTAAAATTTGACTTCTGAAAAATAAACAATGTGTAGAAACGTAAATCAGAATTAAAATACAATGTTTTTTTTAAGTAACAACAATTTACGACAAAATTATTTAATTGGTTTTACCTTCTAAAGAAGTTGAAAAAAAACAAACAAACAAACAAAAAAACAAACAAAACAACAAAAGAAAAAAAAACAAGTGAGTAAGTGTGATCACAGATCGCACAGAGGGTTTCGTTTAATACGCCTTTCAAAACACTTCATTATTTAATTATTAAAACCAAACTGATAATTTATAATTATTAAATCCTTAAAAAACGCGCATAAAACGGTAAAAAACGCTAAGGTTTAAAAAAAAAAATTAGCGCCCGTCCTTCCTAATTTAAATAAAATCGCGTTCTGTTAGTTCCACATTGCACCACCAGGGAGAGCGCCCCCTATTATTAACAAAACTGTACCTGAACGAAACTCCGTTAAAAACATATCAGCAGATATATTAGTCGAGAGGGTGGCGGTCTTAAACAACAATTTAAGATAATTGCTGAAATTACTATTAGAAAATAGTGGTATCAACACTTATGAAACTCTTATATTGAATAAATAGCATTTATCTCAGGACTCCGCCAAAAAACGCACATAAAACGGTAAAAAACGCTAAAGTTAAAAAAAAAATTACCCCCCCCCCCCCTCCCGAAATTTCTCGCGTCATTTTTTTTTTTAAACTTTTTATTATGTGTTATAAACTATCTGAAAGTTTCAAACGGATCGCCTTCTTAGATTTCCTAATTTAAATAAAATCGCGGTCTGTTAGTTCATCATTCCAGCACTAGGGAACGCACTCTATTCTTAACAAAAATGTATCTAAACAAAATTCCTTTCTACAACTTATCCGTAGATGCATTAGTCGAGGGAGTGGCTGTCATAAACACCAATTTAAGATATTTTCTGAAATTACTATTCTAAAATAGTGGTATCAACACTTATGAAATTTTTTATATTGAATAAGTAATATTTGTCTCATGACGCAGTCAAAAAACCGCATGCAAAACGGTAGAGAACGCTACAGTTAAAAATTGTCTTGAGCAAAAATTTAAGATATTTGCTGAAATTACTATTCGAAAATAGTGGTATCGACTCTTATGAAATTTTTATATTGAATAAGTAACATTTATGCTGTATTTTTTAAAAATGTGACACCGCTCTGAACAATGCTACTATAAAAAATCACGTGACTGCCTTTTACTGAGCATTTAATAGAAAAAAACTATTTAGTGAAATAATAAATAATATCTCAGCTTGTAATTGAGATAATAATTTTTAGAATTTCTGAAAGGCGTTTTTTTTTTTTTTTTTTTTTTTTTTTTTTTTTTTTTTTTTTGTTGTTGTTGTTGTTTGCGTCGGGCTGTGCAAGTTTTGAGTTTTTATGACGCTTAGATTCTGAGATGGGGGCCCCTTTTAAAACTACTGCTACCACCCTTTATTGCTTAACTTCCGCATCTGGAAGCCCATCCTTTCTCATTCTGGCAACCGGTGGGCATATTAAAACAACAGCTTGAAATAAATAATCACATTAATTAAATAATAGTTAATATACCCGCCCCTAACTTAGACACAGTCATGAAATTAACATATTTGAAATCAATTCAAAAATTCTACGCATGGATGCATAAAAATTTAATCTATAAATTAAATAATTTAAAAGTTTCACATTCGTAAACCTCCACTATTAGATGGCGTCGAGCGTCTGCAGATAAGAACACATGAGCTCGCTCCGAAATGAAATCAATTTCTGCCTTTTTTTCGCATGAAACAGATTTTTTTATCGATCGATTTTTAGCGGATTTTTTCGATGCTTCCGAACGCATCGGAATAATTTTTAGATTTCTGAAAGTAGATTTTTCTTCTGCGTGTATCTGTGCGTTTTTTGAGTTTTTCTGCCTGGTAGTTTCTGATATTTGACGCGATTTGCAAAGCCCAGTTCACTTTATTAATGCGGTTTCGCATCTGGATGCCCTGCTATTGTGGCAAACCGGAGGAGTATAAGATAAGGCAAACCGGAGTAGTATAAGTCAGAAGCGAAGATTATTACTCCGCCAAAAAACGCACATAAAACGGTAAAAAACGCTAAAGTTAAAAAAAAAAATTAACTCCCCCCCCCCCCCTCCCCGAAATTTCTCGCGTCATTTTTTTTTTAAACTTTTTATTATGTGTTATAAACTATCTTAAAGTTTCAAACGGATCGCCTTCTTAGATTTCCTAATTTAAATAAAATCGCGGTCTGTTAGTTCATCATTCCACCACTAGGGAACGCACTCTATTCTTTACAAAAATGTATCTAAACAAAATTCCTTTCCACAACTTATCCGTAGATGCATTAGTCGAGGGAGTGGCTGTCTTAAATACCAATTTAAGATATTTTCTGAAATTACTATTCTAAAATAGTGGTATCAACACTTATGAAATTTTTTATATTGAATAAGTAATATTTGTCTCATGACGCAGTCAAAAAACCGCACGCAAAACGGTAGAGAACGCTACAGTTAAAAATGGTCTTGAGCAAAAATTTAAGATATTTGCTGAAATTACTATTCGAAAATAGTGGTATCGACTCTTATGAAATTTTTATATTGAATAAGTAACATTTATGCTTTATTTTTTAAAAATGTGACACCGCTCTGAACAATGCTACTTTTATGAATATTACTACTATAATGAAGATTATTTACATATAAAAAATCACGTGACTGCCTTTTAAACTGAGCATTTAATAGAAAAAAACTATTTAGTGAAATAATAAATAATATCTCAGCTTGTAATTGAGATAATAATTTTTAGAATTTCTGTCTTATCTTCGCTTCTGACAGCAAATCGTTGTGGTTTCATTAAAATCAAAGCTTTTGTTGAATTATGAACATTTTCCATTCTTTTAATTGGGATTTTTAATTAACAACGTACGTAAATTAAGACTTTTTTTAAATTTCATGATTTTGGCAAGGCCAGGGGGTATTCAGCTGTATGTAAAAAAAAAAAAATCAGGTCTGTAACTTAAATAGTTTGCGAGTACAAGCTCTGTGACGGACGGACAGAGACACGAGACGATAACTGTTTCGTGCGATGAACGAAACCCTAAAAAGAGACTCACGAGCATATTGTTAAAATGATACTATAAATGAATTCGTTTGTTAATTCTCAACCATTTGGAAAAATAGTTATTGTCCTCGTCAGGGTAGGAAATCAAAAGCATATCTGAAGCTTTTTATTGGTTTAATTCGCATTTTATTCGTTTTCTGATTGGTCTATACAGTAATCTTTATTTCCCCTTACTTTCAACAGAGATGGATACTTCTGCTGCCACTATGAAAAAAAAGTAATAAAAACTACAAAAAAAAAAATGATAACTCAGAAACAAATTGAGATACAGCTTTCAAACAAATTGCATTTAAAAGTACATTCTTTTCTCTATACGACGGTGTAAAAAGTAATATTGTGGGATGTTTAGAAGTTTAAGAATGAAATTTCAATTAAAATAGGTCGTCTGATTTCTACGATGGAAAAGCCTTTTCCCGAACAGCCAATGAAATGCTTGGATAATACGTAAGTTTCAGGTATATAATACGTAAGTTTCAGGAAATCTGACGAGTCGCAGGCGATTTTTGTCGCTTGCAATTTTTACGTGTCATAACACTATTAATGTTTAATTCATGGTGTACGTAATGGGTGATCAACTCTGTGCGATTTTTTATGTCTTAAATTTTCGTCTTCGAAAGAATCATTTTCCAAATGGTCGTTGTAATTTGTTAAATTGCTTTTTTATTATTTTTTAGTATTTAATTATATAAAAGACTGAACCATGATACCAAATTTTTATTGGATCACAAAGATCAGACTGGTAGGATCAATTAATACTATCGCTATCGTTCTTTCATCTAAAAATGTACTCTTATTGTAATATGTAGAATTAAAAAAAAAAAAAAAAATCCACGTTTGAATATCATCTCAATGAATTACACTTGCTGCTGCCATTAAAGTTTCTCTCCGGAATATATAATTCTTCCAATTTAAGACATATATCTCATAAAAGTATCGTATCTATCATTTACATTTATGAAAGTAAGGGTTCTTTAAGTACAGTTTTCGCTCTTTGATTAATGTATTTAGGTGTTAAATTTAGTGAGTATCATACTTAATTCATATTCTACGGATTTTGTAGCTACATTTTTTGCTCGCTTTCAGTTTTGTTAATGATCATATTCAATTTTACTCATTTTTTTCTTATTTGGAGAAAAATTAACAGGAAATCATTAAAAGGACTTACTTAAACATTGAAAATAAACGAAAGTATAATTGTTATCAAGAATATGATTACATTACCTTAAATAATTTGAATATTTTTCTATTTTAGCTGTTACCTATTTCCCAAAAAATTAAGTATATATATATTTTTACATTTTATTTCATGAAGAACGTACTTAATTGAAATTATAATTACTAATTTGGAATTAAAATGTTATTCGTTCTGTAAACTAATTCTTCTGACTGTTGAACAGGATGTGTATTGATTTAAAACAACAACAATAACAACCAAAAAATTAGTTATTTCTCAGTCTCTCAAAATTTAATCGAACGTATGTTAATTTAAAACAAAAAATATTTTTGACAGTTGTTTCTCACTTTCTAAAAATTTAATCGACATTACAAATTTCTTGCTAAAAATGACTAGGATTAAAGCAACTATAAAATTTCTTTTTTAAAACAGAAGAATTAAAAGCGATTGACTTCGATATACATATTTTTTTTAATCTGCTCTTAAGTCCAATCTTGAGTAAAATCTTTTCAAAAATCTACTTTATACACTTCAGTTGATTACACAGATTGTTCTGTAGTTTAAGAAAATTTTATAGATCTTATAAAACTACATTTAAAAAATTAACAAAAAACTTTTAAAAAAACATTATTGTTTCATTGTAAATGTTTTCCATGTAAGGCGAAAGTGTAACCAGTACAAAAAAACTAAATAAAAATAAAATCATAAATAAAATTTGTGAAATGTTTTGAATTTTATTCGATGACTGGTTGAATATTTGAAAGATAATAAACTATAACGACCCAAATTTTTGTTTAATTTTTTTAGTTAAAGAAATTTAGCTTAAAGGTGCCCATGTCCTCCCTTTTTTGACTGTGAGAGTGATAAAAAAATATATAAATATACATCATGACTTCAAAATTCCGGCATTCAGAAATCCGGCAACTTCAAAAATCCGGAATCAAAACCACATTTTCCCTTCCTTTTTCTTTTACACTTTTAAGTTATGGCAGAAGAAAAATAGCAGTTGTTTATGAATTAAAAACTTCAATATCGAAATGTAAAATGCAAAAGAAGATTTACAACGTCAAAGACTTTGGCTAATGCATGGCACAATATAGGGCCGGAACGAATTTTTGGCAACAGCGACATCGATGATGAGAAAGAATTTTCAGGCGTTCAGATTTTCCGTGAAAAGGCCGCCATTTATGAGCTGATTGAACAATCAAAATCTGAAAATACATTAAATGTCGAAAAAACGGATACAGATGATTGGCTATAAATTGATGAAAATGCGCCAACAACGAACAATTTAACGGACAGCGAGATCGCTACGCTGTGCTAAATAGAAGCGCTGATAACGGTAGTAGCAGTTCAGAAGACGAAGATGAACAATCGGCAGAAAAAAAGGCTTCACTAGAAAATTACATAAATTTAACTGGAGATTTAATATCGTCTCTTGAGAAACAAGACTGTATTTCCGAAATAGACATTCTTCATTTGTATAATAAAAATACAAGGAAAACTTTTTAATGAACGGCCAAGGAAATTGAAGCAAACAAAATTGACATCGATGTTTCCGAAATTACACGAGAATAAATAATTTCCCTCATTATTAGATTTTTTTTCCTGTAACATAGAAGAAAAAGATCAATCAGTTAAATCAATTAAAGTATTTTTTTTTATATTTAATTTTCTCTTTTTCTTACATAATTATCACTTAATAATAAAACGTTCATGAAATTATACGTAAACTACACTACCCCGGTAACTCGACCGTTATTATTTACATTGTTGTTGCAATGTAAACTTGAATGAGTAAGATGCTTTTGTAGAACATTTACATTTTCGTGTTAATGTTGCATATAATTAATGAAATGATTAGTTTATATGAGTAATGTGATGCTTCATGAAGTTATTCTCAGTTTTTTACAATGATAAGCTGCCATATTTCTCTTTATAGATCAGATAGTAACTTTCTCATGCCTCTCTCTTATTGTTATCAATATTATGAGTTTCCGTGTTTAGCAATAACTTGTCGAGTATTGTTTTTTTAGATTGCCCCATGGAAACTATGTATAAAACAAAGGCAGCGATTCTCAACCGATTTGCCATGAGGGGACTACAAAATTTATTTCAGCGGTACACTTATGTTTGAAGCACTCATGTTTCGACTCGTTGTTCCAACTAGTTTTATTCAAAATATTTATCTTGTAATTAGAAAACGGAATAGTGTGCGATTTTTCATATTGTTTATCCAAGAGCAATTTTGATAACTTCTTGTAACTAAACCCACGAAATTTTCAAAATAAATAAATGTTTTTAAATAATAACGCTTACATTTTTTTTTTTTTTTTTTGTAAAAAAGAAGCGTTTAACCCATTTGTGTTTTCTCAAATTTGTTGGTAAAAAAGCCCCATTCAAAAAAGCCCCCAGTTAAGCAAATAAATATACATCTTATGCTGTCATCTCTCTGTAACAGATAAAGACATTTGTAGATAATTATTTCATACAATTTTAATGTTATATAAATAGAAGAAAATTATACAAATTTATTAAAATTTGAAGCGTACCAAAAATGGAACGCTAGGCATAAATGGATTAAGCACTTTTATTTTATGTAATATACATATGTATGTAGTTTAAATGAAGACTGATAATGTAATTATCTATATTACAATAGGAAAATCTTTTGTTTGCGATGTATCTTTTAGTTTACTTGTTTGTTTATTGGTGATGGCTACCGAAGTCATAGTAGGGGCCGGGTATGCAAACTTTGGTCTCCAATAGATTAAGACAGGCCTGATTGTAGCTAAGACTCAGAATTTAGATTCTTTTTTATTTTACATTGAACTAGAAAATTCGCGTATTTCCACGTTCGCTGGCGATTGTGATCAACCCATAAAAGCAATCGAAATTCATTCTTTTAGCCAAATATAGTAAATTTTATCCTCTTTTAATAATGATTATAAGGAATTCGTACATTGATTTTTGAATTGTTCGCAATTTCTGAAAAAAGATCCCTTTTTCGCAGAAAATGAGTATTTTGTTTTTAGTAACCGATTTCTCCCTAACAGCTTAGACATCCAATGTTATAATTTATATTCCTGTACAGATAAACTTTTGATGATCAATAAAAAAAAATATAATTTAAATTTATAAGATTTTTTAAAACTTTATGAAGAGATTAATTTCCGAAAATCAAAATGAAGTTCCAGGGAAGGATCTTTCCGGCGTTAGATTCCTACGTGAACCTTTTATTGCCAAAAATCTGTTCTTATGACGTGTTGGTATTATTTCATATAAATGATTTCATCATGTGACCTTACTGCAGTTGAAATTTAAAGATTAATTTATTTATCTATTTATTTATTTTTATTTTACAAAGACTTTTTAAATTGATAAAACATACATATTAAAACACACATACACACATAAATAACGCCTGCATTCAACTGTTAAAGGTATATATAAATATTATACAAGCATACATATAATAAATACAATAAACTGGCTAATTTTTTAATCCAGTTGATTTTATTGTATTTATTGTATGTATGTCTGTAAAATATTTATATATACTTTTTAAATTGTTTATTTTCATAAAGTTATATTTTCAGTTTAATGTAGTCAGTGAAAAGCAAAATTGATTTCATTTTTTTAGGACAATCTTTTATCACTAAAGATTTATGACGTCATTACTTTCGTATTGCTACCATTAATTATAAAACTACAAATCGTTAAGAGTTTTTTAATTTATTTTTACACTAAAATAAAATTTGACAAGGGACGGGCCAGGGCAACGTCAGGTGGGTCTTTGTTATAAATATTATATTAATCATTAAAGCCATGAATTAAAAATATAAAGGTTAATATTACGAAAATCGTTTAACATTTGCCTTTGAGGCTTTCAAAACAATTAAAATGCGCTCGTGTGAGAACGAGCTCATCCTCGGTGAAAGCTGATTGACTCATTTGGCGCATTGTTTTCAATGAAAATTGTCATTTGAAGTCTTTGTGCGTAAGTTCAAGTCACTCTTTCCGAGATACTGTAGAATTCTTAAGTGACATTTCAGTTTTACTGGTTAAAAGGTAGATTATTTGGTAGATGGTAATGGTCCTTAAGTAGAAAAAAAATAACAGTCAGTCTGATAAAATATTTCATAATAATCTAAAGTTTAAAGTCCGTATTCATAGACTCAGAAATGTCCTCAAATGTAGGTATATTTTCCGTTATGTGTATGACAATTTCTTTTATAAATCCTGAGCACGGGAGTCACAAAAATATCTTTACAATAGGAAAATAATAAAATGACTTAATTTTCTAGAACCCTGAAAAGAAAAAACACTTTTAGATATGGATTTTAATGGGAATGGATTTTATTTTGGGAAACGTGACATATTTCTCTGAAATAAAATTGTAAATTAATTTAGCCTTTACCATTATATCACGTCGCAGACAATTAGGTGGGACGATAAATCGAATCTTGATTGCAACGAATTGTTGTAAATTGCTTAAAAAAGGCTTACCAAAACTAAATTTCAATAAAAAATATTATGAAAGAAAATTATTAGAAACAATATTGAATTTTCCAATTTCAAACTTTTCCGAAACTCAGCTTACAAATCACACTTTTTTAGATTTTTATTCTTTTTGCATAGAAACTCTTTCTAATGGGAACAAAATTTTTCTATTCTGAAACAAAAGTATTTGTTATTCTAATTGTCTCTTTTATTAAATTAATATGGAGATATATAGGAACTAAATTTGCTTTGCAAAGGATTTATCGAATTGAGTTAAAAAAGTTCTCTTATTGTGCATGTTTAATATGCCACATTTTCTTCCAAAATTAATGTAGCATCTGAATAAATGCTTTAACTGCAAACCACACGTCCCGTTGGAGACTTAAACATGTATTTACCGCCATTATTTTGACAGAAGTGAAAGGGATATTATAATTCTAATTATTAAGTAGAGTTAATTAAATTTCCTGTTCTAATACTTCATGAAATGACTTTAGACTTTAAAAAAAATTCCCAAATGATAGTATTTGGTAATTGTGAATGATAGTATTCGGGATGTTATTCGTGTTTTCGAAGTAAAACTTTTATTTTTGTAAATATTAATTGCTGAGAATAAGTAAAAAATATCGCATATCAAATCATGTGTGAGCAAATGCACTATTCTGATCTTCATATTACCGGCACTTTATTAAAAGTAAATCTGCGATTCAGAAAGAAATATTAGTATCTGAAATTATTTCTGACATTTTGGAAATAATAAGATTTGTTTGAAATTGATTTGTCTAATAAGCGTGCCTGATAAACGAGATCATAAATATGCTTTTCTGAATTTCGTCAATATATTTTCTGCAACTTCCTTTTTGTATTCGAAAACATTTTTTAACAATTTAAAACATAGTTAAAAATGTTTATGAGTACGGTTTATTTCAATCTTTCAAGAATCTGCTTACTGAAAGTGCCGAGTATGGATTTTCTACGGTGAACTTATAATTCCCTCTAAGAAAACGAATATCATACAGCATCAGTGTTATCAACAATATTCTGAAAATAATTTTAATCAAGAGAAAATCAATTTTTAATAATATTTCATAAATTACCTGTTTGTTTTGATGAATGTTTGATGAAAAAATACTGAACAAGCCAAAAGCAATGAAAAAATCTAAAAGTTTAAAAAACAAATTTGAATTAATTTTTTAATTAATTTTCAGCAGTGAATTTTCACCCGAAATTATTGAATATTAAATTCCCTAGTGAGAGATGCCAGGCCGGGTATCGTCCTCGTACCTCAAATGGTAAAATATTGGAGCGTCATTCCAAGTATCCACGTTCGATTCCCGGCTTTGACAATTTTCACTCTGTTTATTTTACGCTTAGTTAGATAGTACTTAGTTAGTTAATATTCAAAAAATTTAATTTTATCTCTTTAACAAAAGAGAATATCATTGACATACAATAAAACAAAAGCCAAAACATTATTATTTTAATCATAAGTCCTCCAAATTCAAAATTCACTTAAATTATATGGTGACTCTGGAAAACTGCAGAGTCAGCATATAATAAGGATAAGATACAGAGTGTTCGAAATTCATTCTTACATATTTGACCCTCCATAGGACTCTGTATGTAGGCAATAAGGTGCAAGCGATGGTGCAGCACTCTGTGAATCGTTATTGGCGATAACACCAAATGTCTAGAGTCAAGTACGAATGGACTGCGTTGGAAACATAGTCGAATACATTCCGTATCTTCTTGACTTGTGCTTGGCTGGCACAGCGCATTTTTTATGTAGTACACTACCGGTCTCCATAAAACTTTTGTGCTACGCGCGGATTGGTGGTCTGGATGGCGGATCCCATCAGTTTTATTTATTTATTTATTTCGTCTATCTGTAGTAGAAAAAAATATTGTAATGAAATTTCTTTTCGGTGTCCTGTTTTCGACGGATTTTCTCTATTCAGGGGTCAGAGATCCCGAAAAACACACTTTTGGAAAATGTCTTACTATGTGTGTGTTCGTATGTGTATCCGCTTTGTGTCATCAAAAAGTGATTCACGTTGTGCATAGAATTAAACTAAACTTCTTATACATGATTTTGGCAATAGCCCCTAGGATTCAAGGTTTCAGTTAAACAAGGTGATATTTCCCAAGAAGGAGAGCTATGATGCCGATTTTTGTGCAATTTTTTTTTCTGAATCATCGGAAAGTGTACGAAGTTTATAGCTATAATTAAACTAAATTTCATATATACGTTTTGGATTACGGATGTCATGTCCCAATTTAAAATGGAAATGTTTCTCCAGAAGGGGGCGTTGTGATAGCGATTTTTGTGCACTTTTCTCGATTTTTTGCAATTGTGTTGTACATCGGCGAAGGGTGCTTCGCATGCAGGTAACTCGCGATTCGCTAGCAGTTCGAGTTAAACAGAATGAAGTAAAATATTAATTTTATTGAAAAATATGATTGAAATTAACTCGTATTTAATCCGATTCATAAAACAAGTGGATAAGTGTGATCGAATATCGAACAAAGTGTTTCGTTTAATATTCTTTTCAAAACACTTTA
Source organism: Maratus speciosus (assembly GCA_963932465.1). Taxonomy (NCBI): domain Eukaryota; kingdom Metazoa; phylum Arthropoda; class Arachnida; order Araneae; family Salticidae; genus Maratus; species Maratus speciosus. Next base: position 439,494,417 of record OZ010788.1, read on the forward strand.
TATAAACACTTAACAAATCCAAATAAATAATTTATAACTTTTAAATCCATAGCCATTATCAACATACTTTTTAAATAAGAACATAGATGGCAGCACCATCAAATTCAGTTTCAAAATTATTACAAGAGAAAGCTATTTTTTCGAAAGGAAGCGAAAACGCATCTAAAACATTACATTATATTTTAAATTTTCAAAGATAAAATATAATTAAATCAATAGAAGGAAGTTTAATAAATTAAGAGTGAGATGACAGCGCTTGTCATTAAGGGGAATTAATGATTTAAAGAGAAAACTTAATATTTAAAAATAAGAGCTGTTTTTGAAATAATAATAAAATTAATTAAATAAAATTCAAAATTAAGAAATTTTCAAAATTCCGAACTTTAAAGAATTAGTGTAGGTTTAAATGAAATTTAAAATTTCTAATAACAAAAAAAAAAAAAAAAAAAAAAAAAAAATTAAACGTAATTTTAAATTCCGAATTTCTCAAGAATTTAGTGGTTGTTTAAACAATATTTAAAATTTCGAATTTTCCCAAAACAAAACAAATTGTTTAACTGAAATTTACAATTCCAAAATTTCAAAAATATAGCGGAAATTTAAACAAAATTTAAAATTTCGCAATTTCGCAAAAAAAGAAATTTTGAATAAAAAATATAGTAAATAAAATATAATAATAAAATAATAATAAATATAAATAAATAAATATAATAAATATAAATATAAATAAATATAAATATAATAATAAATATAAATAGATAAAATATTTTTCAGCAACTTTTGACATTAAAATAGCGAAAAAACAAAAAAACAAAAAAAACAAAAAAACAAAAGAAATTCTGTAAAATTGAATCTATTAGATAATGAAATCTATTCCGCAGAAAAAAATATAAACATCGATACCCAGCTTCGAACCAGGAACCTTTGGAACAGTAGACAAATGCGCTACCACTGAGCCACCTGACCACTGAAAGACTGAAATTAAGGTTCTGTTTTAAACTGTAAATCGTATAAATCATCGGATGTCATTAAATTAAATTATTTTGTTGAAATAATATAAGACTTTTTCAAAAATTTTATGATTTGTCGTTTGATTGGAGGTATTCAGCTAAAAGTATGCAAAATTTCAAGTATATAACTTATACAAATTCCGAGCACAAACCCTGTGACAGACAGTTAGACAGAGTACTGAGACGAATATGAAGGAAATGAAAAACCCTCACCGTACGGGTTTTTCACCGTACATGTAGTTGGGGGGATATTATTTTTAAAGTTTTTTACACCGAGGATGTGAGTCCTAGTACTGACGAAACGTATACGTCTGATCAAATCAACTTGTTTTATTGTGTGTTTAATCGTTGTTTTCAATTAATTCATATATATATATATACAAAGCCGGAGAAAAATAATTCAATTTTTACTTTTACGTATACATAAACTTTTTCTAATTATCGAAACAGAATGGAGTTTATTCGGGAAAAAAAACGTTTTTTACTCTAAATGTACGTCTATGTATTTAAACAGATAAAATGTTTTCAGTAAAAAAAAGTTTTCTGGACCACTTTCAAAAAATTAAAATAAGTCGTACTCTTACCTTTTATCTGATTAAAAAAGTGCGATGTAATTATTTTTAATGAAAATAATGAGTAAAATGATAATAGTAGCTGTAAAAAATCGGAAAAGTTCGTTTATCTTGAATAAAATAAAACTGAAGAAAAATAAAGAAAGATATTTAGTTTTATATATATATATATATATATATATATATATATATATATATATATATATATATATATATATATATATATTTTTTTTTTTTTTTTTTTTTTTTTTTTTTTTTTTTTTTTTTTTTTACTGCACGGATTTTGCGATTTTCTGACTAAATTAGAAAATGTAGTTCTCTTTTAAAAATAAATTTTGGAAAGAAGTTCTTGATTTTAAGCTAAGTTTTCTCCAAAAGGGAATTTATGGAATTTTTATTTCTATTATATTTTTCTCAAAACTGACATTAGAACCAAATTTTATTTTCAGATTCATAAACCAAGTTAAATTTGCATAATTATTTCTTTATGAGTTCACTTTTCAGATTCATTTCTTATAAATATTTTTGTATAGTTTCAGGGAAAAAAATCCACCCGCATCCTGGGTATGTAACACAACATGTGTGTGCTCTTGCGCTAATATTATTGCTACTGGAAAACTTAATACAGAAATGACAATTAGCAGAGGAAAGCGTCAGAGAGTGGGGGTATATCTAGCATTAATTGAATGAGTCATTTAAAAAAGTCCTTCCGGTCAGTGCCGGGAGGAAGAGGTAGCTTTCATATTCCTTATTTTTTTAAAGCCAGCTTATATTATTCAAACACACGGAGCTCAAATTAGTAGAACCCGATTATAGAAGACTAAATACTAATTTTTGTCAATATTGAATATGAATGAGAATTTCGCGAAATTAGTCAGTATTATCAAAGCTGGTTTTATTAAAGTGATTTATATTTGTCGCCAAATTTGGTGATATCCCGAATTATATTAATAATTATATTAACCCGAATTATCGATGATAGCCCGCCATTTTAAAACAACATAATGGATGCAACAAAGCTCACCAATGAACTTGGTCGAGACCTTAGTAATTCCTGTGCACATGCTCACTCATATCTAAATCGGTTGATATATGCGAGTGCTGTTGCAGGCAAAAAAACAGATTTTTAAAAATGTCACATATATTCGAAATTCAAACTGCTATATCTCGGCTTTTTTTTAGATAAAGGCAAAACAAAAAATAATCCGGAATCTTTATAACAAGCTGAAACACATAAGAAAAAAATCTTTTTTAATTTCTAATTTTTTTTGTACTTCATTTTAATTTTTTTTTAAATTTTTAAATAGCCGCCATTTTGAAACAAGATGGCCGATGAAGTTAGCAAACAAACTCGGCAGAGAGATTGCTATGTACTATGCACATGCCTTGTCACATCCTAATCGGTTCATATATACGTGTGTTATCGCGTGACAAAAATCAGATCGTTTCAAAATGTCAGCCATGCTAGAAATTCAAAGTGCTATAACTCAGCCATTTTTTAAGACATAGACGAAACAAAAAATGCTCCGGTATCTTTGTATCAAGTTCAAACACATAAAGAAAAAATATTTTTCAATTTCTAATTATTTTGTACCTCACTTTTAAATTTTAATTTTTTTAAATTTTTAAATGGCCGCCATTTTTAAACAAAATGGTGGATGAGGCTGGCCAATGAACTCGGTCGAGACATTGCTATGCACTATGCACATGCCTTGTCACATCCTAATCGGCTCATATATACGCGTGTAATCGCGTGACAAATATCAGATCGTTTCAAAATGTCAGCCATGCTAGAAATTCAAAGTGCTATAACTCAGCCATTTTTTAAGATATAGACGAAACTAAAAATGCTCCAGAATCTTTGTATCAAGCCCAAACACATAAGAAAAAAATCTTTTTCAATGTCTAATTTTTTGTGCCTCATTTTAAATTTTAAATTTTTTAAAAATTTTTAAATGAAAAACAAGATGGCGGATGAAGCTGGCCAACAAACTCGGTCGGGACATTGGTATGTACTATGTACACACGAAATTTTATCCAAGTCGGTTCATAAATACGAGAGTTACAGTATGACAAAGATCAAATATATATATGGATATATATATATATATATATATATATATATATATATATCAATTTTGAACGGAGGGTGGTTTCGGGGTCTGGGGGTCATGATCGGTGAAAATATACCAAAAGTTTTCGGAATCGTTTTCATCCGAATGGCTGCAATAGGTAACTTTTTGTAATGAAAGCTACCTAAAACTGCATGCGCAATGTTTTTTAAAATTCACTTTTTTTTTGCAAAAGTGTGCTAGGCTAACATGTGTAGGCAGGTGTAGTTATGTGTATGTTGTAGGTATATTCAGGTAAGATAACATACGTAGATAAAAATTGCATAGGTTTATTTATCCCCTGCCTCTTAAAAGACATGGTGAAGTTATTTCAAATTACATTTAAGTTATCGTTTATTCCAAAAACATCATTAGTCAATGATAATATTTTTCAAAATATATTCCAGATTTATAGATTTATAAATAATTCTTTTTTAAAATGCGGTGTCATAATTTAAAATCAGCAAATAGATATATTTTTAAAATATTTAATTTTCCTACGTAAATAGATGCATTTTTTTTATACTTTTAAATATTTATTTCTTTATCTTATAAGTGTATACTATTTGAAAATATTTTACATCTGTGAGTAATTATTTCATTTTCATGAATTATAATACTTATAAATAGATATATTTTTGAAAGGTTTTATATGTTTGCAAATATTTTTAGTATAGTGTTTTACAATTATCATGCTTCTAAATATATTTTCTTAAAAGTATTTATTTTACTCATATAACCTGAGAAGAGTTGAGATAACCAGACACAATATATGTATTTATACGCATACAATTCATGAAAATAAAATAATTATTCGCAGATATGAACTATTTTGAAATAGTATATTTTTTTTTTGCATGATAAAAAAAAAATAATTAAAAAAATTCATCTATTTATAAGAAGGTAAATTAAACATTTTCATAATGTATTTATTTACAGTATGGAACTCACGAGACCGCTTAAAAAATATTTATAGGTCTATAAATCAAATTTTCTATTATATAATTTTACAAGTATATGATTCATAAACAACGAGGATAAAACGCATGGTACAAGTGAAATTATGAATTTATTCGATCATTACTAAAGTTGTGAATCGGAACTTAAGTTCAAAACGAAAAGATGACATAAGGGAAGGTGGCCTAAGATGATCCTAGCGGGCAAAACAATCCATGTAGGTTTTCTTCTAGAAAGGTCAAACTATCTACAGGGTAACAGATAAACTAGTTGTGCCAAATTAAGAAGAAGCTATGGCGGTATTCAAACGATCGCAGTATTACGCGTCTGAATAGAATTCTTTGAAAAGGTAGGTTTTATAACATCTGTTATAAGATAAGCACTAACTTTCATATTTATTTACATATACATACAGTCTTTCATGTACAGAAATATGACTTGGTTTACTTAATATAGTACGTTTTTAGATGTAAATTGCACATGCTAAGTTTTTTATGTTTCTCGGCGTCATTTATTTATATGACCTAAAATGGACGGTCATGTTGCCGAGTAAAATGATCCATTATGTGGATCGTTTTACTACCGTTTTATTGGCTGAAGAAAATCCGATACCGGTTCCTAGCCATCATGGGAGTCAAATGTGTGGTGTCCCAAACCTTTTTCCTTGAGTCCACGCGTTATCCTACCGTCTCCAAAGAAAACAGAATCCAGCACTTCGAGAAAAATGAAATCGATGGAAAGTGCCATTTTAACGGGCAGTCCTTATAAGAATCAACTGTGCTTGGAAACGAAAACCAGAGAACAGAAAGAGAAGATAAAAGAGGCTGCAGCTAAGAAAATCCAATTAACATAGGCTAAATCTGAAAACGAAATAGTCAGGAACGAGCATGAAGTCAAAGCAAAGACCTATTCCCACCAGTGTTGCCAATGGACTACTTTTTTTTAAATTCAGATTCCTTGATTGGCACCGCTTTTCTGAAATGGTAAAATTCTTCTTGTTTTTGCCTTAATTAATATTAAATATAGGCCTTATTTTAATATATAATATATTTAAATAAGGCGAATTTTACTACTTCAAAAAAATGGTGCCAATCAAGAAATCTGAGTTTTTAAAAAGTAGCTCACTGGTAACACCGATTCCCATAAAGAAGAAAAGGGTGTCTAAAAACCAGTATTTGGCATATAGTGAAACAAATTCAGACGAGGAACACAAGTGTATTTATTGCGATGAACTATTTGCTTCCTCTGCAGCAGGTGAAGGTTCGATCTAATGTCACAAGTGTCATAAGTGGGCTCAAAATGCATGCGCAGGGATAGATGAAAATGACGATTATGTGTGTCTTTGCGATATGTGTTTAAATATTCCGAGCTTTCGAATGGGGCGGAAATAGGCATTATTTAACTTACTTCTGCGTTTATTATGGGCTATTACTTTTGGATCATAATTTTCAAATATTCCATTTTATTGTTTTTTTTTTCAAAATTATTTGCGACACTTTTTTATTTTAAAATTTACATAAAATAAATTATGTATACTATTTGATTGTAAAACTTATTTTATTTCATTATGTATTGTCATAAATACTTTTATACCCTTTATTTTTCGAATAAAAAACATTTTACAATTATTTTTAAATGAAGGATCATTTTGCCCTTGGGTGAGGATAAAATGATCCTTTGGACACGTTTTCAAAAATCTATTTTTTTTCATTACTCAGTTTCGGTTTAAAATATTATTAAAGTATGTTTCCGATGCAAAATATGGTGTAAAACATATTAGCATAGGACCAAAGTTTTATTTAAAGAGTTATTTATTTTACACAAGTTTTCCCCTAATCATTTTAGGCCACCTTCCCCTAAACCTATAAATAGCTGTATCTGTACTTCACTAATAGTAGTACTACATTATTATTCATTAATCAAATATCTAATATCTATCATAGATACATGGGCAAGAGTATATATTTCGAACGAGTTATTTAACTCTGCATGTGCAACGAACAGTTAACAGCAACTCTAACATTATTAAGCAATATAATTCAACCGGATAATATTATTTCTTTGAAAAAAACTACTTTCTTATATAGACTACTTATATATACTACTTTCTTATATTAAAAAAATGACATATCAAAGAAGGTTCCCTAAATGCACCGAAACATTTACGAAATACCCACAAACATATCCGAAATATACACTAATGTTTACGAAATATACGGCTACATTTCCGAAATATACAGAAACATTTTCGAATACTTTACCGAAATATGCGGAAACTTTTCCTAATACTTAACCGAAATATGCAGAAACGTAACTGAAGGTTTCCGCCACATTGCTTACCCCATTATTTGAAGTAACTTTTTCGATATTTTTTTTTTTTTTTTTTTTTTTTTTTTTTACAGTGTACGTTGAAAGAGGATGAATGCAATGTAATAATGGAAAGTGTTTTATAATTTATGTATCATTTTTCTTTCTTATTCGTTTCTTCAGAATAATGAATTAATTTTTTTTAAATATAGAAAATTAGAACACAGTAATAAGAATTTGTATTTGCTCGAAAATGTAATTCAATTTAATATGTCCTATCTCTTACAAAACATGACACATTTACCTGTAACAAAATCATAATTTACTTTGACAAGTTACTAATAAGTTTAGATGAGCATTATTAAGAAGGACGAAATATAGATTTCAAAGTTCAGTTGAATATTGAGCGTTGATTAAAGAGATTATAAGAAATAAAAATTAATGAGAAAAAGGTTTGATCAAGAATAATTATATGGAACAATAGCTAATTTCGGAGTCCCGAATTGACAGCTTAATTCATATATATATGAGTATGTGTTTTTAATTTCTTTATTACATTAATGAAATTTCAATTAAATATGACAGTACTTTTGAAAATGAAAAGAAAATTGTCAAATTTGTTATTTAGTACTGTTCTCTTTTCGGAGAATAAAGGTATTTATTATTGACATAATATGATTATTTTGATTGTTTCAAAATTAATTTGCAGAATTATTCAAATTAAATTAACTTCGTAACTTATTGGCAAATTAACGTGAAAGATTCTTTTATTGTGCATAATTAATCTGCTGTTTATTTACATCAAAATTAATGTCATGGCTGAAATGGGAAAAAATGCTTTAATTATTTTGTTAGTAGGTAATCTTACAAACTAATGAATAATTTCGATGTCAATATTCGGAATGCAGCAAAAATATTATACCTTAGATTCATAACTTTTTTTACGCATTTAGCAAATATTCAATTCCAATATGGTATGATTTTTTTTTTTTTTTTTTTTTTTTTTTTTTTTTTTTTTTTACTTTTAATATATTTTTTAACTTTCCGAATACGTACTGTAAGGAAAGTATATTGTAATCATGATTTATTTGCATGTATTGAGTGAACATGATGCTTCCAAAGCGCTATTACTGAATGAACTCGTAATTGGCAAATATGATATGAATCACTGTAACAACAGCTCGACAGATTATCGTAGAAATTGGCCACTGAATTAAATATTCAATCGATTTTTAAACAAATTTCAAAGCATTTTGTATTCGATGTTTTAGGAAAAATCATCATGGAAATGTTACAGAGTGTAACTAGTAAATATTGCGGCAATATAATCAAGCAGTAAGGGTAAGAAGTAAACAGAAGTAACGACTTCAGTTCCAAAACGGGAGGTCCAGCGCATGAATCCAACCAATTCCATTGTCTTTTTATATGTTTGTTTAATGTCCTGAAGATACAAGTACAGCATAAGTTTTTACAAATTTAAAAGATTAATCCTTTTATAAATAATAATAATAGTTAGAAAAAATCCTTTTATAACTTTTATAAATTTTATAAATAGCGGCTGTTATTGTTGAAGGTTCAGTAGAAGGATATCATGAAATATTGCTATATTATTGTATATTATTTCATTTTGAACCATATTTAGGTTATTTAGGTATTGTACACTAGCTCTACTGTTCTGTAAAAAATGCCAGTGTAATGTTAATTTGTCAAATATATTTTCACCGAGAGTTATGAGGATCTTTCACTGTTTCTCTCGGATTTGTGGTATTCCCTATCATAGTTTTTTCCGTGATCGGTGTTGTATCGCTCTTAGTAGTTTAACAACCGGCAGAAATGTAAGCTAACAGACTTTTGGCAGGTTGAGTTGTCCAGTGGAAAGTTTCAGAAATTTATACATATATATATACAGGGTGTCCTAGCTAAGATGTTACAAACTTCGAGGGGGGTAGAGTACCTAGATGCCGCGGAATCACATAGGAATGCCGGATCGGAAACGACTTCCTGACGCAGTAAGGACTTTGAAAAGGCTGGATCACACAAAGCTTGTCCTTGGCCTCAGAATTGCTGCCAGTGGATAGATGGGATTGGGTTCTCGGGAAAATTTCCCGAGAGAGTGTTAAAGGGACTATATGCAAATTTCTCTGTGGAGAGTTGAACTAGCCATCAGATGGACTCTACGATAAGAAAGAGTCGCGCTGGGATGGAGCTTTATTTCGCACGCAGACAGAGAGGCTGTAGGATGGCAGTCTACACGAACTCAGACAAAGCAGATATGCTTCTGACATATGGGAACGCAGACTTTAATGGTCGAACCGCTCAGAGATTGTACGTCCAAAGGTATCCGTTGAGGCGAGTTGCCGCCCATGCCATGTTTGCGCGCCTACACCAGCAATTATCTGACAGTGGATCTTTCCATAAGGCCACACGTAATTGTGATCACCTGTTTTTCTCCTATTTTGTGTCCTTTCCTTTCCTTGTGTTTTATGTCTAAAAATTCGAAATGCGAAATGAAACTTCCAAACGAGCACATTCGAAACACCCGCGCCTATTTAATGTCTTCTACCGCTTCAGGAAGGTGTTTCCGACCCGGAATTCCTATGTGATTCCGAGTCGTCTAGGTGTTCCCCACCTCCTCTCGAATTTTGTAACAGCTTAGCTAGGACACCCTGTATAATTAAAATGAATCACATTTGTAAAAATCGAAAGAAAAAGTACAGAAATTAAAGACAGTAAGTTAAAAATGCAAATATGAGAAACTAAAGATATCCTCAGAGGAGCTTCATAAAAATATTACACGTTAGAGAAATGATTTTTCGGCGAATATTGTCAGCATTAAGCCCATAAATGACAAGAGTCACTCCAGTTTTTTTTTTTTTTTTTTTTTTTTTTATCCTTTACGCAAAAGCTTTACATAATTCTGTTCCAAGATTGGAGGATATTTTCAAATACCATATATCAATTACTACAGGCTTCATTATAAGAATTTTGTAAAAAGGTGAGCTTCTTTATGGTTGTAGGGTAAGTCAAAATGGTTCTTCTGATTAAAAATGGCAATAGTTTAGCTATAAAGAATGGTCTAAGGGAACGCGTAAACACGACACAGAAGAAAGCTCAAATGTTTGTTTGCATACTTCACAATTACTCTACGTAACTCCTTTTGACACACAGAAAACACTCCAGATATTGTGAAGTATGTTTGAATAGGCATTGATTGCAAATTCTTGACTGATCTCGGATTATCTCAATGATCGTCTTAATGATGTGCACTTTTAGTTCATTCACTGTTGTGGTCAGAAAAGGTATAAAGGCCATAAAAAAGCTGTCACAAGGAGTCATCCATAATACAGTCACAATGTCTGATGTCAAATGGATTACTACATGAGTGTTTCCTGTACAAAGATTTGGCGACACTAAACAAACTTATGGTGGTGCGCAAACAAAATTTTGAACTTTCTTCTGTACTGCTTATAAGCGTCTCTTCCGATCGTTGTTTACACCGAAGTTATTATCATTTGTATTCTGAGCAAACATTTTCTCTTACACTGTAATAAATAAAAAAAAGAAAAAAAACCATTAAGGATAACTATTTAGATACCATATTACAGTAGTTTCATTTAAATCGACAGAGAATTAACTGCGATATTCAAATTCAGAATTTTTTTAAAAAAAATTAGAACCTTAAAACACAGTGTAAACAGTTCAATAAAAGAATTTATTGCGATTCGATGTCAAAATTCTTTTATTAAAATTACTTGATATTTAATTGTTATGATCACATTCAGAATTAAAAATTTTTTAGAGAGGAAACTGTTAACTGTTAAATTTTATTGAACAGCGTTATTTATATGGTATACCTGAATTTTGTACTGATAATAAATTATTTTTATTTAAATATTGTTTAACGTGCAAAATTCTATGTTCAATAATGAAAGAATATTATTATAGAATTTATTAAACTTATTCTTATATATTTTTACACTTTCTCAGTAAAAAGATGATGAAATTAATATAAATAATTTTGTAACAACATAAAATGCAGATTTAGCTTAATATAGATAATAAAAAGAAATCATTATCAGCAGATTTTACTTTTTTAAAAATAATTTCCCATTGCGGTTGGTTATTCGAAAGAAATAATAGATTTAAAATGGAAAGACATGTTTTTACAGACACAAAAGGATGAAAAGTCATAAAATTCAAAGTATCATAACTCGCGGAGTTTTGGTGATAAAAAATTAGGTATTTTAATATCGTTTTTATACGCAGGGAAGCCCTTTTCTAAATATGAGTTATAGATACAAGGTGCCATATACTCGTAAATAAATAAAATTTCTTATTTTGATTTTTGTACTGCCCCTGGTAAAACACATGTCATATCTGAAAGTTGTACATAATTTGTTTATATTTGGCAATTAGAAATAAGTTTTTTTCATCAGTGTTTTAACAGATATTCACCATTACCTCTATTTTGAATCTCCCGGTACCCATATACATATATATATATATATATTCTTCTCATGCACAAATGTATGATACTTTCATTTTTTTAAGAAATTCATAAAAAAATTTAATGTCAAAGAATACATTAAAATTATTAGTTTGTGAGTATTAGATGTAGAAGAAAAAGAAAAAGATAGGTTTATCTTTATGGCTTAGTGCATCAATTATGTATTACCCATAAAGATAAGAAGTATTATGATTCAGTGTGTGGAAAAAAGTAGATTTATTCAAAAAAGATGCTATATACTACTAATGGTTCAGATTTATTGCAGCGTATAAGCATAAAAGTTTGCATTAAAAGTTTTATTTAGCAAGATTAAGTATAACAGCAAAACTAATTTACTATTTTTTTCTCCTTTTTCTCTCATGTTTTTTTTTCGTTATCTGAAATTACAGTCACAATTTATATATATAAATATATAGACAGACACACACAGATATATATATATGTATATATATGTGTATATAGCATGTGTATCTTGTGCGTATTTTTTGCCTAATACAAAAATGTTTTAAATATTTTTATTTATGATCGTATTCCGATGTAAAATATTAGACTAAAATTTTGGAGGGATTGCATGGTTCTATAAATCTGCTTATAGAATTTATGGTAATAAATGTCTTTTAATCATTTTAACGTAGTGGGTTTTTGTGAATGAAAGCAGGTATTTTCTGCATATTCACACATTTTTATGCTATCTATCCACCATGGAAAATTGAAATTTATTGTGTCACATTTAACGAAACAATTGGCGAAAAAATATAGAAGCACCTAATTTCATTTAGTATGTACAAATTGTTTTACAATAATAATGTACCACCTAAGTATATTACAGCAGAAGCAAATCCATCATATGGGTTATTGAAAATGTACCAATTAAATAAAGATTATTAACTATTTGATAAAACACACATACTGCAATATATTGTATGTGTGTTTGTATAATATTTATATATACCTTTAACAGTTGAATGCAGGCGGTATTTATGTATGTATGTGTGTTTTAATATGTATTGTAGTATGTGTGTTTTATTGTATATTGTAGATCGATGGAATAGTAAAATCTATTCATCGTTGTCCCGTCATCCAAGGCTGTCTGATTGATGGCTGGTGACTTTCCCAAATTGGTTTATTAGTGAAAAATTGCAAACCCAGGTGTCGGCCGGAGTGGCTCAGTGTTTAGAGCAACTGCTGTACGCTGTGGTCCCAGGTTCGATTCCTGACTCTGGTTAATTTTTCACTCTAGTTGGCTTTTATTGTATTTTTTGTATGTATGTCTGCATAATATTTATGTACTAGCCGCCCTTGGCGACCAGTTTGGTCGCCTTTAAATCTATGCTAAGCATTGCATCGTGTTACTTGTATTCATAATTTAATTTACTTGCTCAATCCTTCGCCAAATCGGAACATTCTGATACAGAAATCATGAACTCGGTATTTTTATGTTAGCCGAGTGCAGGTGATAAATCGCCAAACATTGTACCCTTCGTATTTTTTATTATTTCATTAATTTCATTTAAAATATAATAGTTTCACTCATTTTATTTAAAATACTTAACTTTAATTTAAACGGAAATAGTTAAAATTTATGATTCTCAATTTTCTCTTATTTCTTAAGGAAAAAAAAAAAAAAAAAGGAATAAATAATACCATAAACTATGACATTTAATTTCAACATCAAAGTTTTGTTGTAATTTACCTCGCGAAAAATTGTTTAAGACAGTCGTATGAGTTGGACTATTAAAATACTGATGATATGATGGCGATGGAACAATATTTGGCGATTTATCACCTGCGCCCGGCTAACATTAAATTACCAAATTGGCTGTTTGGCATATAAAAAGTGAAACGATCAACCCGGAACTATTGATGACAGTCACATGACTTAGGCTATTATTATAGAGATACCTTTATTTATGAAATATATTTGTACAATTTTAATTTTGTCTTGAAATATGTTAAAAGTTTAAAATTATTTGTATTTACTTGATTGGAATTAATTTATATAAGCTTGATTCTGAAAATCTTTGTCGATGTCTCTATATGGCAAAGTATTAAAAACTGTTGCACAGACAATCTAATCGGAAATTACGAGCGACCTTGACATTGCTTATTTTCCATATGTTTCAAAAGATTGCTTTTGTTGAACGAAATAAGAAATTAAGGATTTCTATAAATTATGAATTTTACTTGAAGATCAACATATTCTAAAATGAGACGTGAAAGAACTACTGTTTTTGTATTTAATACTGCTATTTCTTATAAAAGAAATTACTGTCAGGAAGAATAAATATATCCAGGGATATCCATGGGAAGCATTTATCTTCTAAAAGTTAAGAAGGACACCAAAAAGACTGAGGAGTGGGCCTTCCAATTCTTATTTATATTTTGACTATTGTATCTATAGTTTTTAATTAAATTTTAACAAGTTTAAATAGATTATGCTTTATTTAAAATTATGGGTAATTGCGTGAAAATTGTCGTAAAGTTTAAAGCATTGTGAAACGTTGTATTCCAAAATGATAAATTATTTTGTTACAGTTTCTTTTATTGTGTTTTAATGTTAATGTTTAATTTCAGTTTTAATGTTATATAATTATTATAGAAGACTAGTTTACTTTAAATAAAGTTTTAAATCGTTATGCGTACAATACATACTATTAATAAGTGAGAGTATTTTGGTTAGGAATGAAAAAAAGCTTTAATTAAAAGTAGAAACAGTATATCTTCTTAATCCGTTTATTTAACGGCATTTAAAATTATTATACCAGTAATTCCGTACAGTATTTTCCATCTTATTTAATCAAAGAATTTTACAATTAGACAAGGCAAAGATTACAATTAAAATAATAAGAATTCAGGGAAGAATCAGTAATAAATAACTATCAGTAATAATTAAAAGATGCATGTTATTATTTAAAATGGGTGTCATCATGAAAGATTTTCCAGTATATAAAAATGAAAAAACACATAATGAAAATGTTGGTATCAAGAATCGATGGTACAATTTTGAAGAAGAAACTCGTAACGCATAGATATATCTAAAAAAAGTATATTTAAGCACACGCCGAGGAGCTCTTTTTTTTTTTTTTCAGATAAAATTACATCTAAGTGATGGAAAAATATGAAATCCTATCTCTTTTGAGATTACGAATAAATGATTTTGAATAAATTATTGATTTAACATTGCATTAATTTTTTGTTTGTTTATTCTAAAATCAGCTCTCTCTGTAAGTTTGTTTTCATCTTTTGCTATTTTCATTGATAACCAAACTTATTTCCTAAGTGTGAAATAAAGATTTAATACTCCTCTCCAATAAAAGAAGCTCATATATAATGTATAATTATTTCTCCATAAAAGTAAATATTTCTTATTCTGCGTTATGAGGAAACAAATTAACAAACTAATTAAATTCAGTAGAAAGAAATAATTTTTCTTGAACTATTTGGGAACTCGCAAGAAACTTCATTCACGATTCGTTTACTTTTGGATTAAAGTTTTTTAATCTCAAAGAACATAACTTCAGGAATTTAAATTTACTTAAAGAAATTAACTATTTGTAGAGATAGAACAGAAAAGGTTAAATGTTCTTTGTGCCGTTTATCAGATAGTCTGCACATTAGTATTCATTTTACAATTTTAAGTTCATATTTCATTGAATATTCATATTTCATATTGAATATACTTAGGAGTAATTAAAACTTTTTCAATTGGTTTTATTTATAGAAGAATTAGATATAAATGTAATATAATTACACATCAAAAACAAATCACATCAAACACATCATAAAGTTTTTTAATCTCAAAGAACATAACTTCAGGAATTTAAATTTACTTAAAGAAATTAACTATTTGTAGAGATAGAACAGAAAAGGTTAAATGTTCTTTGTGCCGTTTATCAGATAGTCTGCACATTAGTATTCATTTTACAATTTTAAGTTCATATTTCATTGAATATTCATATTTCATATTGAATATACTTAGGAGTAATTAAAACTTTTTCAATTGGTTTTATTTATAGAAGAATTAGATATAAATGTAATATAATTACACATCAAAGAAACCACATATATATAAGAGTACATGCTTGTGTGTATGTGTACGCGTATACAACAAACTAGTTATCTGGCATTCTACTCAAATATATGCGTATATAGATGAAGTAAACTCTTACCATTCCGGCTTGCATTTATCTGGTCTCTTTAGAATCCGAGTGATTAAAATAGTCGGAGTATTCCATAATAAGGAGCATTTCATCGTAAAGAAGAAGACTAAAAGGGAAGACTGGGTATCTATAACGTACTTTTTCTTCTGGAAAGATCCAGGCATATGCTGAAAATATAGTTACGATTTCTCAAGAATGAACTCAGACATATAGAAGTACCAATTAACTTTAGCGATTAGTTTAGAGAGTTAATTAAATGTACTGTGATCGAGTTCATGAGAGTAAATAAACACTAAACAATTAATCCAAAATTCAAACGAAATTAGTACATAATTACGCGTTGTGTATATTCGAGATAATTCTCACCTATAAAAATCAGATTGACTAATTAACTAATTAAATTACACCAACCCCAAAGCTACACTAAACATAACCTAAATAAATGAAACTCGATACTTAAAAGAAAGTGAACAAATAATTAACATTAAGAAAAATTTTAATTTGCAAGTTTACAAAAACAACAACAACAAAAAAAAAAAAAAAAAAAAAAAAAAAAAAGAGCATTAATTTTATTTTAGCTACCTACTAAGACAAAACTCGGATTTTAAAATAAGAACGTTTAATAGAATTAAATAATTCCCCTTTAGAATTTGTGTATTGTACATTCAAAATAAATACCGTAGACTTTGTTAACATTTTAGCAAACCTACTTGCTTTTACTATTAACAAGTTTACTTTATCAAAATATAATAATATGCACTGTAAAATTTATCGAAGTAAATTAAGATTCATATTAAGATTCAGGTTTCTACTCTCTACACTACACCACGATTCTCTATTGATACAAAAATGAAACATACTTGAACACATAAAATAAGGAAAATATCTGATGATATCATTGCATAAAACCCTAGTTGAGGAAGCAAACTCCACGATCCGGTGAAATCATTTCGGTAATATCCATCGAGGTATCAATTCGAGGAATTCACGCGCATCATCAGTACGTAAAGCATTAATTACTGACGTACACGGTCAAACTTAAAATATTTTGGTGGAGTGCATAACATATCTATTAAGTTGAGATATGAAAGAAAGAGACCTTTTTGCATAATTGTCTCAATAGCTGCATAATACTGTAAACTAATGCTGAAAAGTTAAATGCTACAAAGCATGACTCTGACTACTGAAAATCCCCGAAAAAACTCAAGTTAAATTCAGCATTGTGTGTCAGACCATAAGTTCAAAAAATTTTAATGATTCAAAGAATCCATGTTGAAGTTCGAGTGCTTAAAGATTAACAGGAAAGTATGTTCGAACTGTTAATTTGTGTCCTATATTGTTTTTTAATAAATGGAATATTCGAAAATAACCGCATAAAATTCTCAGTCCTTTCTCCTTCGAAGACCAGATTGTCGGACTCCTCGTTACCTCAAAATGAATCCAATAGCCCCTGAATGGTCATTGGCGAGATGCAGGGCGTCTTAAAATTCAGGACCTCTTTTTATCCCCAGATGAATGAGATCTAAGTGACCCTTGACCAGTCATAAACAATCCCGTTTTAAAACTTTGAAATCCATTGACAGTTTAATAAATTAATATGGATATATACATAATAGATAACTGCCCGCCATTTAGTCACCATGCTGAAATAATTGTTTTCTTTTTACATTATGGTTCAATTAGTAACGTGAAAAAAATTCAAAAATCATATTTCTTATAAATCAAATTAAACAAAATTTACATCACCAGCACAAATTATCGTGTATATGAAATATCTGCAAAAATATACAGTGTGTCCACGTATAACCTGACCGACCTTTATTTTCTAAACCTTTGGTCCTAGATACATACTTCCAATTACAAAAATGGTTTAAATAAGGTAAAGAATTATTTTTAAAGCCAATAAAAACATTTATTAAAAAATTACGAAATTTAAATTTTTATACGGTCCTCCGGTCCTGTAAGTGATATTTAGTAAAAATTTACTGTGACACTAACAAGTAAAACAAAAAAAGTCCCATTCCTCTAACATTAAAATTGACCGAGTTATGAATTTTTGAAATGCATGACTTATACCACTTTTTTGCACCTCAAAACAGATGATTTTGAATTTACTTTTAGGGGTCGTATATAAAGTAATTAAACTTATTTAAAGGTATCTGCGCTTTGAAAGAAATCGTACAACTATTACGATTGAGTTAACGTTTATTAGTTAAGTTTTATATTAGTTAAAATAATTGTATTTTAACATATGTTTTATTTTGTAAAAATTTGAGGCTATGATTTAAACAAAAGTTATGTTATTTTCATAAGGTATTATTTAACTTGCAACGATCGTCTTTCCAGTTTAAAATTTGTACTCGAACTTTAACTCACTTTCAAATGTCCGATCGAAGTTAAATTTTACATACTGGCTCAAATCCGATTACAATGTAATATTATTACGATTTTCGACGCTTACCATCTTATACATACTTATAATAGAGGATAACATAAAAAAAATCGTATAGATTACCGTCAACAAGTTTAAGAAAGAGTTTTAGATTAGATAACATAAACCTGCGATGGTTTTTTTTTTTTTTTTTACTTTTATAATTATGTTTTATGTATTTTTTAACGCTGAATAAAAAAATTACCTTCAGTTTTAACGATCATGTCAGGATTTTTCGCAAATCGTAAATTTCAAGGTTAAAAAATAGCGAAAAATCTGGTACTATAAAATAGATGTAAGACTTTTTATTCTGTTTAATTTTATTTAATTCAATAATTTATTCAATTTTTTGGCTTATACTGGGTTTCTTACAGCTAAACAGCTCAGGGGACCGATGAGATTGGGAGGGGAGGGGGGATGAATTTTAACTTTGAGCGTTTTAACTTTGAAATTTGCGATTTGGAAAAAATCCTCACGTGATAGTTTAACATGAAGGTCATTTTCGGATTCAGCGCTAAAAAGTACATAAGAATCAATTTTCAAAAGCTAAAAAAACATGGCACAACCCAACATTTGAAAGACAGTGTAATCTAACAGCATTATAAAATATGTATCATTAAGTAAAGAACTGAGGCTGTTGTTTTTCATCCTTTTATTTAACAAAAATTCTTTTATTTTTATCCTCTTATATGTTCTCAGTACAAAGTGTATATTTTGCAGTAATATGTCAAATGATTAAAGATTTCAAATTTATATTGCAATGCTAATTTTACTCTCAACCATTTCTTTAATATATCTGACGAAATTATATTTTTACTAAATTTGTGAAACACCCCTAATTTGCAGCAAAAAATATGCTCCAACTTTAAACAGCTATTACTCGGTCAATTTTAATCGTAGAATAACGGGATTTTTTTTCTCCTTACTTGTCAATGTTACAGGAAAATTTTACTAAATATAACTTATAGGACCGGGGGACCGTATAAAAATTAAATTTTGTAATTCTTCACTAAATTGTTTTTTCGGTTCAAATTTTTTTTATCTTAACTCTGCGCCTAATTTTGACACTTTTGTTATTGGAAGTATGCATCTAAACTAACGGTTGCGAAAATAAAGGTCGGTCATGTTACACGTGGACACCCTGTTTGTTTGCAGCAATTCATGGTTGAGTTATTAATTTTTAAAATGCTCATTTCGTTGATTTTACGCTGGACCGAAACGATGATGAATGGGGTGACGAGATGTGGTTTTAACTCCAGCATTTTCGAAAATTAAAAACTAAGTTTTGACAATTTTTTACTAGGACTAACGTTTCACATTTGTGTAATGATATATCAACGAACAGTAAATTACACTGATAAAAATCTGTAGCGTTTGCTGCATAGTCAATCCACTGCTTTTACAGAAAACGATTACTTGACTATACTATTTAGCTTTCTCATTGTCAGAATAGAAATATTCTATAAAAGCGGCGGAGTGACTATGCATCTGAAGCTGCAGATTTTTATCAGTGTAAGTTTGAATATTTTCATTCATTAATTATACTTACGTTTTAGGTTAATGTTCTGTTTATTTTAAAACTTTATGTACTGTGTTTATATTGTACAGGTTCCTGATTTTATGTTTTGTACAATAAAATCCGACATTTACAAAAGTTGCCTTAAAATGCTGTTCATTAGTTTTATTTTTGGACTACTTTTTCTGTAATATGCCCTTAATATATTTTAAAAAATATTTTTGAAAACGAATATATATATATAGTTATTTATTTAAACGAATTACAGTGCATAACAAACATTTAAAAGTTCAGGTCTGTACGAAGAGCTCAGAGTTTTGGTATAAAAAGCGTAATTTTGAGAGTATGGTTGAGAGAAACTGAGTATACACAGACCTCCGGCTTATCCGGTTAGTTCTTCCGCCGCATTAGGATGAATTTGAAGAGGCACCAGTGAAATGTATTTACAAGGTTTTCAAAAATAGGCGCTTCAAATTTAAATTTCTGCAATTGATTAGATGAAATAAATATAAACATGAAATAAGTGATATGTCAATAGCTTATAAAATTTATACAGAGTAATGTATGAAAGTTTAAAAAAAACTTGTGGTTTAACTAAATTTTATCTTCCTGCTTTCTAAAACTGAAGTATCTACTGAAAAATAAGATATAATTTTTTTAAGTTAAATTATTAATATATTTTGCCAAAATAACTACCATTACAGCCATCATAGTTGTTATTTAGGGAAATATTATAGGAAAAAAATGCCCTCTATGAATTATAGAATAAAAAATAAAACTATTTTAACATGCACTATTTTTTATGTTAATCTTTTAAGAGTAACGATAACAATTTATTAATAATGTTTCAGTTATGGCTTAATCATTAACGTACTACTCAATGTATCGATTTATTTCGACGTCTTTCTCCCTTGTGGTAATAGTTAAAGTCGATTTCGTTGTGTAGTGCAAAGGAAAGGAAATAGTAATAAAATCCCGGTAATAAAAACGCACAAAGGATTATTTCTGGAAGTGTTTTTGGTAATTCACTTCTAATCGAAAGAAATGTTTTCGTTAAAACTAGAAACATCCTACGCTATTACGAATTAAGTAATAAATCAGAAGCAGAGTTACAAATTATATTATAAATAACAATTCCAATTGTTCTCAATTGTTTTGCTCTTTCATCCTTTCTGCAATTATACTAATATTTCTTGATTAAAAATTAAATTTCTTAAATGTGTAAACCCATTCTTATATGCATATAGATTTCTGAGCATGCAAATGAGAAAATAGAGTAAAAACCAAATAGGTGAAAACCGGATAACTAAGTTTGACTCAATCTGAACAGTCCTATAGCGACTAATAGTTAAAATACATAGCTATAGCCACGAAGAAGAAGCAGTTAAACTGTATCTCCATACTGGCATTTGTGTGGTTTATGTGTTGAAAAGTTTATCTTATTATTTTTTGTTTTAATGTTTGGTAGTTTACAATTTTTTAAGAATGAGGGCATTTAAAGTTATTGACACTTTATACCATTGTGTATCGCACATTTAACAAGAATTTGTTTCCCACAATTAAACTGTTAATAGATATTTATATGTGCAATTTCATCACTTGTTTTGCGACACTCATTCTCCTTGGATAAAACCTGCAACGTGAGATAAGAAAATATATTGAAAAACAATAAATGAAGAGTCCGTACTTCTTTTCTGCAATTTCCCAAATATTAAGGACGATAAGTATCCTTTTATCCTTAAATATTAAATAGCAGTAACTTCTAGTTTAAATATTATTAGTTTATTTCCTTAGTTAAAGTTCTAAAATGAAATATATTCTTCTTTTTTAAAAGAATGAACACATCCATTTGCATATGATTTGACTTTTTATAAATACTCATTTATTAATAAAAAATGACATGAATCACATGTTTAAAATGATATTATGGTATAAGGATAAGTGAAGAGAATGTACACACAGTTAGGTTGCATTCTACTGGAAATTCAGGCTTCAAGAAGCAATTAATAATAATGTATGCTGTTTACCACACTTTCCCCTGTTTATTTATTGAATTACCTTTTTGGGGTTTCCAAACCACTATTACTTATTGAGATAAAGCAGCATTTTTACAGCTAAATTATTAGATTATTTAACACGAAAAGTACTATTACAGTCACCATAGTTGTGATTAAGAAAATATAACAGAAAATATTTCACAACAAAAATATGTATGTTTTGCATAATAAATTGGGGATTTAAAATACATGATTTAAAAATTAATTTATATAATTAAAAAACACTATCTTACCTATATTTTAACGATTCGGTACTTACAAAAACTTTAACCGTGTATCCATCTCTATCTCCTATATTGCTAAAATTATTATGCTAGATTCAGCCAAATTTTGGTGTTGTAGTAAACGCAACTAAAAAATTGTAAGAAATTTTAAATGATTTGGTAATTCATATGAACCATGAAATGATACAGTATTGAACCGTGATTTTGTTTTAGGTTTAAACATAAATTCACAAAATTTTTTGACAATGAATTGTTAAAAGTTTAATAAAGATTTGATTAAATGTTAAAGAAAGAAATGGTAAAACATTGAACTATAAAATGGCTACTGTTATGGCTTGCTAACATCTGCTAATAAGACAAGGATCTCTGTTCAAATAGTTGCCGATGGTGCTGTAGTAGCTGCCACCAGTGCTGCCAAATCTCACGGATTTTTTATTCAGTAATTCCCAATTCATACCAGAAAATTTGAAATAGTAATTTTATTTTAGTTTATTCACGGAATGTTTATACAAAATAAAAATAGATATCCAAACTTTCTGCTGATTCGGAATTTTTTAATAAAAAAATAGCCAGGTTTGGCAACATTGGCTATAAGCTTATAAAATTGCTTAAGGCTGTTCTCAACTGCTGTGCTCATCAAGCGCAAAACGTTTTGAGACATTAACAAATTAATTTTTTAACGGAAAGATATAAAATTGGAAAGCCTGATCAGGGAAGCGATTTGGAATCGAAATGTGTTTTCCATTTTTTATCAATAAATTACCTATTGAGTTATAAGCGATTTTTATCACGCGACAAACACGTTTTTCACCCTTTCATGAGTGTTTTTCCTCCTTCGCACGGAAATTCGGTTCAAAATTCCTACTTTGACCATATTTTCTGAAATATCTATTGCGTTTGCAAAACCAACGGAAAAAACTCGATTACATAGTTTCTGAACAATAACACCTGCTAGTTTTATGCAATTCCGAAAAAAAAAAAAGTTAAAACTTATGTCATAAAGTTGCTCTTCTGGATTTGAGAACAGCCTTATATGATTAAGTACTTTGTAAGAACCATGAAATAATACAATATTGAATTTTAGGTTTAACCAGAAATTGATAAAATATTTAACAACGAATTGGTAAAAGTTGAACCAAGATTCGATAAAATGTTAAAGAATCAACTGATAAAACATTGAACCTTAGAGCATGGCTAGTCTTATGCTCTGCAAATAAGGAGCCAATCAGACCAGGTTCACTGTTTAATAGTTGCTGTTAATTCTGCAATAGCTGCAACTAGAAAGTTGCAAAAATGTTTAAATGATTTGATACTTTACATGAGACATATACAATATTGAGTCAAAAATGTATTTTAAGTTTGAACATAAAATGTGTAATTATGTTGTTGATAAATGATGTTGATGATGTAAAATGTTGATTGATAAAATGTGTAAAGATTAGTTGATAAAAATTGAACTAAGATTTGTTAAAATGTTAAAGAATAAAATTTTAAAACATTGAGCTATAAAATGGCTTCGGTTATGCTTTGGAAATTTCGGGTAATCATCCCAGGATCGCTGTTTAAACTGAAATTCAACAGATTAAAAACCATATTACTATCCAAGTTAGAATCAGGATTTGAACATTTATTTCTTTGACATGTTACAAGTTTTTCTAATCACTAGAGTAACAGATGAATATCACAAGTTCTAAAACAGCATATTGAGAGTGCATGAGGGTCAATGTCTGAAAACCGGATAATATCATACCAAAATTTTTATTTTTTTAAATTAATCTACCAACTACCACATACAATTATATACTATGATACATTTTTTGTCATTTAAATGCTGTAGTGTTTTGAGATCAAGGATGTATAATTTATGCGTAGGAAAAGCTTTTATGGAAGAAAGTGTATGTTAACATCATAATCAGTGTCTAATAATTGGGACTGGGATGATGGGGACTGAGGTGATGTTATTGTCTTAACAGCTGCAAAGCCAATTTGTTGAATCATTTTGCACACATGTAAATTATTAAAAATGCCATGTGATATTTGTATGCTACATAAATAAAGTTGCAATAAGCTTTTTTTTTAATAAATAAAATGTGAAATATAGTGACATGAATGATGGTATAAAAAATATTCATCCCTATTCAGAACAAAAACTAAATATTTCTAAATATGAAACAAACAGAAAAACAACTTACATTCATCCATGGTGGCTAGTTGGACTTTAGTTGCTGTTGCAATGGAAATAATTCTGCCAGCGCCACCTAGTATCTGTTAACCTAAATGTGTGTTTAGAGGGATTGATATGATGGTCAACCTCAGGGACAAATATATTTACTACAACATTTTACTATAAAATCTATACTAATAAAAGAGAATTATATTTTCCCATACTATATATATATAGGTATAAATATATAATAGCAAAAGTTAATAATATTTATAGAAATTTTTACAGTATACATTTAATATTGGATATTTGTTCCTGGGGACAGGTACTGAAATGATGAAATTGTTTGTTTAAAGATTAAAATTAATTATTTATACATGATTATATGTCCATTTATCATTGGTAATTGTTATAATTATACATGATTATATGTCCATTTATCATTGGTAATTGTTATAACAAATATTACAATATATTACATTTTTCAGTTTTAGGTTATTATTGTAAGTGGACGCAAATTGTCCAATTTTCAGATATTGACCCATATGACTATTTGTTCTGGTTGGTTAGTTGCTGAATAGTCCACTTTCTGGTGAAAGGTGGAAACATTTACGAAGGTGAACCATGAAGTAGTTTACTTTTGAAGTTAAAAGAAGTGATATTGTTGTTTATCTAATTACTTTGCATCATTAAATGATTTAAATTTAAATTAAAATTTGTAACAGAATATTATTTATCTATCTGCTTATTTATAGCAGTATCAATTTTTATAAAAATACTTTGTATGTGAAATGAATCGATCTTGCAAAAATAAGAAAAGTTATCGTATTCTTGCTTCTGAATCAGTTATGTCAATATCATTAACGCGCAAGTCAATATATTGATTCTTTTACAGGTCTTTCTCTCTTGTAGTAATAATATAGCATTAGAACTTTTTTCGGAAGTGCAATGAAACCGAAATAGCAATAATAATAAAAAAAAAAAAAGACAATAAAAATACCCAGTAGTTTATTTCAGGAAAAGTTCTTAGTAATGCCCTTGTAACCCGAAGAAATGTTTTAGTATGATGAAAACATGCTACGCGTTTACAAATTAAGCAATAAATCATAAGCAGAGTTAGAAATTATGATAGAAATAGACCTGAAATCTGAATTGATTTTCCTAACATATGTCCTGCAAATATAGTGTTAATTTGCCGTTTTAAATTTTTAGGGTTTCGTTCATCTGACGAGACCGCATTCGTCTCACTCCTCTATCTGTCTGTCCGTCACAGAGCCCTTTCTCAGAAACTATATATGCTAGAGACTTGAAATTTTGCATACTTATAGCTGGACACCTGAGATCAAGCGACAAATCATAAAATTTTGAAAAAGTCGTAATTAACGGACGTTATTAATTAAAATCTCCCAATTTTACGTCTCATTAACGAAGAAATGGCATAAAACAAGCGCAGATACGAACAGACTCTCGAAGTATTTTCATTTCTCCTCCGTGTTGCCACACAGCTGCGCTTCCAGATGCGAAATTGCAGGTTTACCAGAGCGAACTTTAAGCTAAAAAGTGTACTGGACATTTTAAAATCGTTTCGCATCTCAGAAAGTATTGGCATTAGAAATTTTTAATTTATACAGACAGACGCAGAAAAAAATCTACTTTCAGCAGGTATACCGATTGTTTCTCTGTGATGTGTATAAGAGAAAAAATCCTCTAAAAATCAATCGATAAAAATGTAATTTTCTTCCATTACAAAAGCATGTGTTAATAGGTTTGATTTTCGACGACTGGGATAAATTTTTCTCTCCAGACAAATGACACCTGGTCACGTGATTTTTGATAGTAGGATATTTTAATACGAAATTTAAACTTTTTAAATAT
Source organism: Maratus speciosus (assembly GCA_963932465.1). Classification (NCBI taxonomy): domain Eukaryota; kingdom Metazoa; phylum Arthropoda; class Arachnida; order Araneae; family Salticidae; genus Maratus; species Maratus speciosus. The sequence continues at coordinate 439,520,308 of OZ010788.1, forward strand.
TCAATTTTTAGATTAAATTTTTATACATCCCGATGTAAAAATTTTTGCTGATTTTATACATGCCCATTTCAAATTCCTACTTTAATTACAAGCTGAGATATTAATTATTATTTAATTAATTGGATTTATTTCTAACAAACGCGTATATTAAAGTGATGGCATGTGCTTTTTTAACCGCGATTTCATTTAAATTAGGAAATATAACAAGGTGATCTGTTTGAAACTTGAAGATAGTTCATAACACATAAGAAAAGTTTAAATGAAGCTTGGCGCGTGAAATTTCTGGTAGAGGAGGGGGGGGGGGGCGCTAATTTCACTAATTGGTTTATTTCTATTATATACTTATTTTAAAAGGCAGTCACGTGATGTTTCATTGCAGTATTCTTCTGAACTGTGTCCGATTTTTAAAAATACAGCATAAATGTTACTTATGCCAGATAAAAATTTTAGAAGTATTGATACTACTATTTTTGAAGTGTAATTTCAGCAAATATATTAAATTCTTGGTTAAGACCACCACCCCCCTCGAGTAACATATCTACTGATAGGTTGTGCAAAGGAGTTTCGTTCAGATACCCTTTTGTTAAGAATATAGTGCGCTCCCTGGTGGTGAATGTGGAACTAACAGTCCGCGATTTTATATAAAGTAGGTATTCCAACAAAGCGATCTGTTTGAAACTTTAAGATAATTTATAACAAATACTAAAATATTATAAAAAAGAATGGCGCTTCACATTCCGGTTGGGAGGAAGGGGAAGGGGAGCAAGCGAAATCAGGCAGTATAACAGGGCGTTTTGTACTGTTTTGCGTGCGGTTTTTTGATGGCGTGATGAGGTAACTATTACTTATTCAATATCAAAAATTTTATAAGTGTTTATACCACTATTTTCGAATAGTAATTTAAGCAAATATCTTAAATTCTTCGTTAAGACCGCCACCCCCTCGACTAAGGTTGTTTAACGGAGTTACATTCAGATGCAGTTTTGTTAAGAATAGGGTCCGCTCCCTCGTGGTGAAATGTGGAACTAACAGACCGCGATTTTATTTAAAGTAGGAAATCTAACAAGGCGATCTGTTTGAAACTTTAAGATAGTTTATAGCACATAAGAAAAAGTTTATAAAAATGGCGCGTGAAATTTCGGGCAGGTGAAGAGAGGGGGAGGGGCGAAATATTTATTTTTTTTTACCTTTGAGTTTCATACCGTTTCAGGTGCGTTTTTATGACGGAGTCCTCAGATACATGCTACTTATTAAATATAAATATGTCAAAAGTTACCACTATTTCCGAATAGTAATTAAAAAATATATCTTAAATTGTTGCTGAAGACCGCCACTCCCTCGAGTAACATATATACTGATAGGTTGTGTAAAGGAGTTTCGTTCAGATACGCTTTTTTTTTAAGAATAGAGTGAGCTCCCTGGTGGTGGAATGTGGAACTAACAGACTGCGATTTCATTTAAAGTAGAAAATCTAACAATGCGATCTGTTTTAAACTTTAAGATACTTTATAACACATGATAAAAAACTATAAAGAGGAATGGCGCGTCGCATTTCAAGCGGGGGGGGGGGGTGCTGAGGGAGGGGCGCGAACAAAATTAGGAATTAGAACTGGACGATCTGTTTGAAACTCTAATATAGCTTATAAAGCATAACAAAAATTTTAAAAATCAGGTCGCGTCAAAAATCATGGTGACCATTCCCCCACTTTCCCCCTCCCAGGGGGGCGCTTTTCTAAATTTGTCAGATACCTGTCATGTGATATATTGTAGGATTTCGGGGGGGACGAACAAAATTAAGAAATATAACAAGGTGAATCTGTTTGAAACATTAAGATAGTTTAGGAAGGGTTTGCCAAAAGTTAGAATGTGTTCCATGGCGTTAAATATACTGGACGTTTTAAAAGAAAGTGTTTTGAAAGGAATATTAAACGAAATCCTCTGTGTGATCTATGATCACACTTATCCACTTGTTTTTTTTTTTTTTTTTTCAGTTGTATAAGCTAATTTCTGTATATTGAAAACAATATTATGAGTTTTTTGTTAATATTTATGATACAACGAAATCTATATTTTTGTTAAATTATTGCTCGTATTAATGAACAGCTGGAAAAAAACGGCTGATGTAACAACAGTGATTTTAGTAATCTTTTACATTCTTATTTGAATAATCTTATTTTCTTAAATTCACGTGCTTTTTCTTGATTTTTAATCTTTTAGGTTGTACAAGCGAAAAAAATAAAACTCCAGACTTTTTAGCAAATAGATAATCTGATATAAACTCAAAAGATACAGCCCTGGAAAGAAAAAAAAAGAAAGACCATCTTTACTAATTCTAAAAAATGTATAAAAACAAAGTGACTGGAAAAAAATTCTACTATTGAATTCTATGCATAAATTATGCTTCTGGAATCGTTTATATAATAAAATTTGTACCAACTTTCATTTTTCATAAAAGTAATACGATTCCTAAAATTAAATGTTGTTAGGAAATCCAAGCGTATTAAATGGGTTAAACATCACCTATAAAAGTAAGAAACGGCAAATATGCTACCTATTTTATGTTTGCAGTATACCGGTAAGTATAAGAGGATGTAAAAGCAAATAAAGAAACACGATGCCATATAGAAATACTTTACTGACATTTCGCCTGGAATTTTTACACGGGGGTGGTCATTAAGGGGGATCAGGGCTTAAAAGCTTTTCAAAAAATCAATTTTTTATGATCTATTTTGATTATTCAATTAATTCTGAACACATGGCAAAAAACTACATAAAAATATTTGCATTTTTAATGGAGTTATAAGTATTTATGTAAAAATCATTTTCAAAGCCGCACCCATTTAATTGCAACTTTAAGTCGCGTTTTCTCAAAACTTGATTTCTGACGGCTAAGATTTAAAAATAAAATAAAAAACTATTTGATGGAATGATTTAATTTTTTTTTTGCATGCATATAACAATATAACATCTTTATTTATAGAATGAATTAATATATTTTAGATAGTTTAATATTTTGAGTATTTTTAATGAAAAAAAAATTGTATTTTTTAGGGTTTTTTAAATTTTCAAATTTGAGAGTTTTCTATTTGAAGGTTTCCTTTGAGTGATAGTTATATCCTTAATTCATTCTATATAATAAAGTTTCCTGATCATTTTAAAGCAAAAGTTGGGTTCTTATGTCAGTTCAACGTTAAGATATATTTCGGATTGTAATATGACACCTTAAATTGTTTTCGAAAATTGCATTATATAAATTTTGCTATATTTTTTTATTTTATTACATTGAAGTACTTCATTTTATAAGACTATAAAACATACCTTAAAAATATCAGAAAGTTTAAATTAGTTACATTGAACACTTGTTTTTTAATATGGACTCGAAACGAGAGCCCTGTTTACATGTTTTTCGGTATCTATCAAGCCCCGAGCTCCCTTAATATAGTGTTAGTGTTGGGATTAACATGATCTGGACTGGAATTACACTCCTGTTCACTTAGTGTCATTATGGGGAAGTGTCTGTTGTATCTAGATACTTTGCAATCAGATACTCTGTAATTTGTTCAATGCATTTAACTTTTACTATTCAAACTGAAAGAAAGCAGTATCTGCAAATTTTTTTACATATATCGTACCTACGAGTGTGCAATATTTGATGCTTCCCGCTGTTCCAATGCTAATTAATATAGACAACATTTCAGAGATGCCATCAACATTAATAAAATTAATTTTGTGCAGATTTACAATAGAAAGACAGAAGCCATCTTTTGAGATAATCTTGTACAAAATTCTCTAATTTTTGTGCTCTAATATGCAATCTTTAATCCAATGAAATTACAGTTTATCTTTATTAAAATAAACAAAATGTAATCTTGTGCAAGTATAAAGGAAAAACACTAACATGCTCAGAATTAAATTGCAATTTCTGATTATGCTCCAGAATATTTGTTAACGGTAAGTATTAATTTTTTATTCGTAGACTGATGTTTGTGTGGGCATTAGTGAATAGGAAAAAATATTTCATGCCTAAAGAATAATAAATGATACAGTATAATACAAAAAAATACAGTAAAGATTACTAAATTCCGAATGAATACTTCAATTCGGAAAATAATAAATGTTTAAGCATAAAAAATATTTTAATGTTATCAGTTTTATCGAAACATAAGCTTATTACAATATAATGTATGTAACAAATTTTACTCCGAATGTGTGTAACGTAAGATGGCATACTGGAAAAGTTAATTTTAAAATTATAATTACCATTCGAAATTTTACTTACCTTAGGTTGGAGTTTTAATTAAAAAATAATAATAATTCTCACTGTAAAAGAAAAACTCATAATATATTTCGCTACTTGAATTAATAAGTCGAACTCTTTTCATTCCTTTCAAGAGATAAGTTATTTTTTAAAACAATAAAAAATATAAAAAACTACTTTGAATTATTTTCTCTAGATTAAAACAAAAGAGGATTAATATTAAACATTTCAACGTCAGCATTTGTCTTTAGAAAAGCCTAATAAATCTTATTTTTACTTGAAAAATAAGTAAAATGCTAATAATAACTGAGGAAAAGTAAACTGAAATATCGCTTATCTCAATTTAGATATATATCAAGAAAGATTTTAAAGAGCTCTATAGAAAATATGCTAACAAAATTTGAAGAAAGAAAATTCTTTTTAAGCTCCCTGATATGTTTCAGCTTTTGCATCCACTTAAATTAGAAAGTATAATATATTCTTTGAAAAGGATCTAACAAGATTTACAATTCTAAAATAATTTATTTCTTTTATTTTATGAAAAATACATATTTAGAAGCAATGTTCAAACTCATCGGAAACAGTAAAAGCTTTTTAAAGTTTATAATGTTTGTTGTTTTTTGCACTTATGTAGTATTTATAAATTCTTAAATATTTATTGTTGAAAAGTGATATACAGTTTACCATAAATATAGATTTTAAAGTTTTATTCTTTTATTTTTAAAAGTATAATCATCAAAATGCTACTTCGCTGACAGCAGGGCTATAATTATAAAATAATAATTACCATTTTTAATGATTAAAAGTTAGTGAAAAATATTATATGTTTTACTAATTGAATTAATAACTTTCACTCTTTTCTCATTTTTGTGGGAGGGAAGTAATTTCTTTTATTTTAAATAGCAAAGAATCCTACTTTAGATAATTTGTTTTGCATTAAAACAGATTATTAACCATTTCAGCGTTACAATTTGTCTTTCGGATACTGTATTAAATCTTTAATTTTTTTAAAAGTAAATCATAATGAAAACTGGTAAGAGAATAAACAATTAAATTTAAAAAATCAAAAAACCCGACTGAGTAAAAAGCGAACTAATTAATTATTTCTCATCAATGTGAAACTATTTTTTTTTTCAATTCCTACTATTAGCTCACACTCTCGCTATATATATATCTTGTTCAAATTTTCAATCATTAATAAAATACTTATTATTCATCCAATCAAGCTCAAATAAATGTTTTTAAACTTGTAAGTGGATGACACTTGATGTAGATCGAGTTTTTTTTTCAAATATTAATTCAATAATTAAATTAAATTAATTAATTTTCAATAATCGAGAGAGCCCTCTTCTTGATCAAGTTATTTTAAAACCGAGAGAGCCCCCTTCTTGATCAAGGCATTTTAGACGCCACTCAAGAGGAAAGAGGAATGGGATAAAAAAAATCTCTTATTGACCTAAGTAGGAATTGACTTAAAATATTTTTATTATATTACTTGTTTGTATTACTTGCCTAGTTTTTTTACTTACTTGTATTGATGACTTTTAAGTTGTGATTAATTATTAGTTCCTATCTATAAACACTGTTTCGATGAGGTCTATAGTCTATGATGGTTAGAGTTGCAGTAAAGCTAGAGATCCTACCTACCCAACTTCCAGGTTGTATAATATTTTAACGGAGCTTCTACTTTAAAATAGTCAATGAAACGTCGCCTTCATTTTGAAAGACCTATCCAATGATATGCCACTCAATAGGGTGCGTAATTTTATTTTTCGTCTCTACCGCCATTTTGTATTTTATGGCCGGCATTTTGAATTTATAAAAACAAAACCTAGCCTATAACCATCGGGCCGTTAAGACGAAGATAGGCCTTAGAGACCTCATTTATTAAAATCCATCCAGCCGTTGGGATGTTTCAAGGGTATAAATAAATCCACATACACAGATACGCGAGAAACACATAAACCTTCTTTTCAGTCGGGTAAAAAGTATAGATAAGAAAGAGAGCCGGTATACATTTTATATAAATTTGGAAATAAACCAAGAAAGTTTTCAAATAACATTATAGAAAATGTAAAAAAAAAATATGTTTAAAAAATTAATGATATAAGAGAACTCTTTTTAAGCTCTCTACACTGATACATTTCATCTGATGTACTCATTTAAATTTGAAAGTGTAATATTTCTTTCGAAAAGATTAAATAAGATTTCCAATTTTGGAATAATTTCCTAAGAAAAACTTTGAACAATTGTTCCCAACGATAATTATAAGTAAAAGAATATATTATTTTGAAGCTTTCTATTTTTTTTTAATCTTTGTATGGTATTATAAAATCCCAGATATTTAACAGTGGTGAATTAATGTGTAAAAGATCACAACTATATTCTAAAGCTTTCATTATTTCCTGAAAACAGTGTCTATTTTAATAACTCTTTCTCAAAAATATTATAGTCTATTTTTTCTCACAATCCTGCTTTTTGATTTTTTCTAAATAAATATGTAATATGGTAAAAAATTAAACTTTTTGTCATAATGTAATTTTGTTACACCATTTTAGTAATTTCTTTTCAAATTTTCCATTTTAAAATTCATGTTTATATGGACATTGCAATTCAGAACTGTCCATTAAAATTATTTTCAGTAAATAGGCCGAAGAAAGCTGCACTGTAAAATAATAATTTTTTTAGCATTAAAAAATATATATATATATATATGCTATCGATATCTTTGAAATATGATGTTATTTCTAAATAATGTATGGAACAAATATATTATTCTTTTTACTTCAAATGTGTGTATTGTAAGATAGCAGATTAGAAAGGTTACTTTTTAAATTCTAATTGTTATACGCAGTGTATATAGACGTCCATAGAGCAATGAATAATCTAGAGACTGCCTCAGTCATTGCTATATTAAATGCGTCAGCCATTCCGAACCCTCTTTGACGGTTTTTACTTAAGAAAAATAGCTTTAAATTATAAGAGTCTGCATTATTGGAAATGGGATGATACATTTAATTGTAGTACTTTTTTTCTACATTTTACTGGCATAAAGAATTTTCTTTTAAATTCCGCATTCTGTTAAATGCTACTGTCACACAGTGGAGTATTCGAGGCAAAAACTTGGCCAAAATGCAAAAATTAAAATTTGCTCAACAGCTGTAAAACGCATTTTTTATAATAGCTGACTATCTGGTGCATCCATCTATGTCTATTTCAGGAGTAAGAGTCATATCAGGTGGCTCCTACCTTCAGTTGAAGAGGAGGTTTATTTGCGAGAAGACGTGGTTCATTGTTATATTTCAAAGTTATTAACACGTTGAGTGCCACGTCAATCATCGGTGACTGAAACTGAACTTTCCGTTTAGGCCGCTTCAGTCATCGGTGACTGACCCTTATAGATTGTGTAACGGGAATCTTATTTCGTGGCCCAAACGGAAAGACAGACAAAATAGAATTGGCATTCAACGTGTTAATTATGTTAATTTATGTTTAAATATATATATATATTTGTGACTTCATGAATTGGTAAACTCAATAGCTTTAATTTTAATACAATAAAAAAAATTGATTTAGATATATAGCTTTTTAAAGGCGTGCCGTTTTTTGTCGGACCATTTTTGAAGTATAGTTGTATTTGTAATCGTTTTGAAGGCCAATTAAAAAAAAAAATCTTCCTCATATAATTGCCATTTTTAAATATAAATTGTTTTGAGCTCTTAATAACACTCAAAAATCATAATCTCTATACTACAACTGAACTTAAGAGACCAAAAATTAAAACCAACTAAAAAACTACAAAAACTAAATGCATATAATATATATGTTAATACATTGTTTTATGCAAATAATTAAAGTTTATATATAGACACACAATTTTATTTGTATATAGACACGAAATTTTACTTTTCTTACGTTGGAGTTTTAATAAAAAAAAATTATTCCCTCTGGAAAAGGAAAACGCATGTTTTCCTACTTGTATTAATAAGTTGAACTCTTTTCATTCCTTTCAAGAGATAAGTAATTTTTTAAAACAATAAAAAATAAAATAAAAATACTACTTTGAATTATTTTCTCTGGATTAAAACAAAATATTATGAATATCAAACATTTCAACGTCAGCATTTGTCTTTAGAAAAGACTAGTAAATCTTATTTTTATTTGAAAAATAACTAAAATGCTAATGATAACTGAGGAAAAATAAACTGAAATATCGCTTATCTCAATTTAGATATATATATCAAGAAAGATTTTAAAGAGCTCTATAGAAAATATTCTACAAAAAAATTTAAGAAAGAAAACTCTTTTTAAGCTCCGTGATATGTTTCAGCTTTTGAATCCATTTAAATTAGAAAGTATAACATTTTCTTTTGAAAAAGAACCAACAAGATTTACTATATCTAACAGTAAAAGCTTTTTAAAGTTTTGAACGTTTTTTTTTCTTTATGCACTTTTATAGTATTTATGAATTCTTAAATGTTTATTGTTGAAAAGTGATATCTAGTTTGCCATAAATATAGATTTTAAAGTTTCATTAAATTATTTTAAAAAATCTAATCAACAAAATGTTATTTAACTTACACCCTGGTTATAATTAAAAAATAATAATTACGATTGTTATGAATCAGAAGTTAGCGAAAAATATTGTGTTTTACTAACTGAATTAATAAGTTTCACTCTTTTCTCATTTTTTGTAGGTGGATAGTAATTTCTTTTATTTTAAATAGCAAAGAATACTACTATGGATAATTTTTTCTGCATTAAAACAGATGATTAAACATTTCAGCGTTAGGATTTGTCTTTAGGATATTCTATTAAATCTTTATTTTTTTTTAAAGCAAACTCATAATGATAACCGATAATAGGAAAAAACATAGATAAGAAAGAGAACCGATATGTATTTTATATAAATTTGGAAATAAACCACATTTAATTAAAGTTAACCACATTTAATTAAACATTAATTGTAAGTAAAACAACTTTATCAACTGTCATTTTCCTCTTATAAAAAGTAAAAATTTAAAAGGTCAGGCACCTTTGAAGCTGAGAAATTGCATGAAAATGAGACCCTGATATAGATTGCTATAACTCCACATCAGGTTAATTTTCGGATATGAAATTTTAAACACACGTTAAATGAAATTTGTGCTAATAGTTAATGTTCTAAAAAAAAAAGCCTAGATGTGTATAAAGCTTTTAATTTCATTTCAAATTTAATGTTTTTTTAATGAACGAATTCCCGCTATATGCCTTGCGCGCATAATTTCTCATAATTCAATTGTCACAGTGAGCACAAAATTTTTTATTGGGTATAGATATATAACATGTGTTACAAATGACCTACACTGGAAAAAATATAATGATTAGTTGTTGAGAAATTAAAACAAAAATCTCGAAATTTTGAATCTTTTATTCTATAAAAATAGTCATAATATCTAAATTTCTTACTTTATGAACATAATAATAGGCCATTTTGTGCCTTTATGAGGTTCATACCTTCAGTAAAAATTTGATGAAATTCTAGGCAGTCATTTCTTAGAAATCATGTGCGCAATGACCGAAATCCCCGTTTTGAGAAACCTGACTTAATCGAATCACCCCCTACTCATATAATGAAAGCTCAAACTATTTTAGACATAACTTCACTTCTAAAACGAATTTTCGTATGGTTTTCTTTTTAAAAGGTTCGTTAAGAGAGGAATTTTATTAAAAGCTAGGCTATTAAATAAAAAAATGATTTTTGAACACTTTCAGAGGTATCTGACCCCTTAAGTAAACTTTATTTTATATTCACATAGAAAATAATTTTGGCCCGAATTTCCTTTCAAATACTCCTTTGTTTGTCACCTGTGCAAACATAAACTAATTTGCTACGCTTCAGCTATGAATACTTGATTCAACCTAGCATGCTAATTATATCTGGAAAATATGAAAAAAGAGGAAGTTCTAGTCAAATTTTCTCAAAAAATAAAAGACTACATCTTCTTCCAGTCTTCTTTTAAATAAAACTAATCATGCATTGTTTCATTATTTAAAACTTTTATCATAATGTAATTTAAATGGTCATCGTAATTTCATTCCTGAATTTTGCCTTTTAAAATCATGTTTTTTATGTAATGTATAAATTAAGAACTATTCCTTACAATAATTGTATTTTACTTTAATTACTGTAAAGTTATAACTTAAATAAATAATTCTCACTGTAAGAAAAAGCTTGCAATATTTTTGCTAATTGAATTAATAAGTAGCGCTCTTTTCATCATTTCAGAAGATGAGTAATTTTTTTTTTATAAAAAAATCTACTTTGAATTATTTTCACTGCATTAAAACAAAAGATTATTAATATTGAACATTTCAACATCAACATTGTTTTTAGAATAGCCAACAAATCTTACTTTTACATAAAAGTAAGTAAAGTACTAATGATACCCGATTTAAAAAAAAAAAAAAAGAGAGAAAACGAAATAAAAAAAAAAATCTAATTTAAGAATGTCTTAATAGAAATGAGTAAAAATATATTTAAGAAATCCAAATAAAACTTTTTTTAAGCTCGCTAAAGTAATGTATTTCATCTTTTGCACTCATTTAAATTAGAAAGTATAATATCTCTTTGAAAAGAATCAAATGAGATTTCCAATTCTGGAATATATATATATTTTTAAATAAAAGGTTGTATGAAGAATTGTTCTCATTTATCAGAAGCTTGAATTGCAGGTAAATATATATATATATATGTATATATATATATTAATGCTTTTCAAACATTGAAAGTTTGAGTAGTACTTTATAAAAAAAATACAGAAAAAAACAGAATATTTATTATTAATAAAATACAACGTAATTGGTCTGATTCCTTCATGAAGACAAAAGTTAGTAACATTTTAGCAACATTTTCTCATAAACTTAAACGTCTGTATTTTTTTACCATCTTCTAATGAAAAGAAATTTATTATATTAAAAGTTATTTTTTTATCACAATATCGTTTTAATAACTCGTTTTATTAATTGCTTTGCAGAATTTCATGTTCTTAAATCATATATCTTCTATGTAGGATTCAGTAGGATTCAGTATTTCAGTTAAGAATTATCCATTGCAATTATTTTATGTGGATTGGCCGCAAGAATTTGCACTATAAAATAATAAATGTTTTGTCATAAGAAAAGCACTGCCATGTTATGAATTCCTTAGAAGCACAAACAAATTTTAAAATAAGGTATGTAATAAATCGAACCATTACAAAATAATTTATGCAGCAAAACTATTACGTTTGTTTCCTGATAATGTATATAATGTTTGACAGCATATTAGAAATATTCTTTTTTAACTGTAATTGTAAACAGAAATTTTACTTTTCTTGATTTAATGTTTTAACTTTAGCCCATTGGTTAATAATTCATTTTTCATGTGAAATTTATGCAAGTTACGAAGCATGTCTATTTATATTGGTCTCGTCATTCGAATTATTTGTGTGCTCTAGGGGATCTTCCTGCTGTTTCCTTTCTATTATATAATCACTTCATTGAAGTCTTAACCCTCTATATACTGACGGTACTTATAAGTATCATTAAAATAACTTAAAATGCATTTAATACATCGATTAGTAGTAATACAGTTTAGAATGAGTTATAGATGTATTACTTTATCTTGTTCCAAAAGCATTATTGGTTACACAAAACAAAAATATTTTTAAAAGGATGATTTCTTTTACCAACGTTATATTTGTACATTCCCGAATTCTACAAAATACTAAGAAAAATATTTAACATAAAAGATTTGAGTGGGGTTATAAATATTGCACAAAATCCCTGTAAATTCAGATTTAATTAATCCTTCTAAATCCTGAATTCCATGTTCTTAAATCATGTGTCTTCTATGTAGGATTTCAGTTAAGAACTATTCATTGCAATTATTTTATGTGGATTGGCCGGAAGAATTTGCATTATAAAATAATAAATGTTTTGTCATAAAAAAAGGCATTGCCATGTTATTAATTCCATAGAATCACAAACAAATTTAAAAATAAGGTATGTAATAAATCAAACCATTACAAAATAATTTATGCAGCAAAACTATTACATTTGTTTCCTGATAATGCATATAATGTTTGACAGCATATTAGAAATATTCTTTTTAAACTGTAATTGTCAACAGAAATTTTACTTTTCTTGATTTAATGTTTTAACTTTAAGCCCATTGGTTAATAATCCCTTTTTCATGTAAAATTTACGCAAGTTATGAAGTATGTCTATTTATATTGGTCTCGTCATTTGAATTATTTGTGTGCTCTAGGTGATCTTCCTGCTGTTTCCTTTCTGTTATTTAATCACTTCATTGAAGTCTTAACCCTCTATATACTGAACGTACTTATAAGTATCATTAAAATAACTTAAAATGCATTTAATACATCGATTAGTAGTAATACAGTTTAAAATGATTTATAGATGTATTACTTTAACTTGTTCCAAAAGCATTATTGGTTACACAAAACAAAAATATTTTTAAAAGGATGATTTCTTTTACCAACGTTATATTTGTACATTTCCGAATTCTACAAAATACTAAGAAAAATATTTAACATAAAAGATTTGAGTGGCGTTATAAATATTGCACAAAATCCCTATAAATTCAAATTTAATTAATCCTTCTAAATCCTTCAATCCTTCTAAAATCCTTATAAAATTTATTAAATGATTATGTAAATCTTCTAATGTAGTTTTAAAAATTAAGGAAAATGCTACATAAAAGGTTAAGTTAAAAAACCAATTTTTGCTTTTCAAAATTGCAGGCGGTCAAAGAAATTATATCCAAGGAATTTTAAGAAATAATTCCAATTGTAAAAGAGCATCTCCACAATCACTTTTGTCAATTGAATCAATAAGTCGTACTCTTTTCTCTCTTTTCATGAGATCTATAATTGCTTTTATTTTAAATTAAGAAAAAATTAATTTCCAACTATTTTTTGTACATTAAAGCAAAAGTTGATCAATATTATATACTTCAGCGTCAACAATTATCTTTAAAATTGTCTAGTAATTTTTTTTAAATAAATAAAATTCTCATGACACCTGATGAAAGAAAACCGAAGCTTAATATATTTTATCTAAATTTATAAATAAATCAAGCAAGTTTTTAAAGGAGTCTGTAGAAAATAAAAATAAAAACTTTTTTTACAAAATTCGAAAAAAGAAAACCTTTTTATTAGCTCGCTACTTTGATGTATTTCATCTTCTGCGCTCATTTAAATAAGAAAGCTTAAAATTTCCTTCATAGTCAAATGAGATTTCTTATTCTGGAATAAATTCTTAAGACAAAAAAAGGTACTTTGAAGAATTGTTCTAATTTATCTGAAGCTATGATTAACAAAAACATAATTTTTATTTTAAGGGGTCTTGTATCTTGTAAACGTAACGAATCAAGAACAAATTCATAATTTGAATTAGTGTATCTTCAAAACCTATTTTATGTATAAACATGAAATTTTGACTATTAATTAAACATATTTTGTTTTTCACTATACACTATTATCAACTCACTAGTCTTTTACTGAATTCGGGTACTGTGGAAATTGATATAGTTTCTTTTTTTACTCCATAAGTCATTGCGCGTATATCTTGAGAACATATGTATGGATTGCTATAAAATTTAATACAGATAACAAACACGTAAGAATTCTTTAAATGGTCTACTTTTAATTATTTTCTGTGATAAAATTTTTAGTTATGATTCACTGTAAAAAAAATTCCGCAACGTTCCTGGGAAAAAATGGGCAGCTGAGTTGCCCATTATTTCCAAGAAACATTTCTTGAAAATGACTGGAACTTTACTGTATGTGCTAAAAACTTTCCACAGAAATGCCAGTAAGTTTCCTGCGAAATACCAGGAATATTTCTGTTGACAGCAAAACATTACAGACATTTCACAGAAATCTTACCTTATTTTCTATGGAACGTTTCAGAAGTGCTCAAAAGGTGTCTGTTATTTTCCAGAAATTTTCATGTGAATTTTCATGTGTCATTTTCTTTTTTCATTTAAATTAACCAAGCTCACACAGAATCCCTAGTTTTAGACTAAAGATTTAGAATTGATATGTAGTCTTATAAGGGTACCACCAAACATGATGCGCATCAATTTTTATGAATTCAAAGTATATTGTAGAGCACTTATCCCTAATTATTCTAGTGAAAGTATTTCTTCAAATGGGTCTTAGATTCCCAGAAATTAGGGGCCGAAGTTTAGCATACGTTTCAAATACTAATTAGTTTGCAACATTTGACGAGTATTACGTGGAGTGATCTCAGAGTGTTCACCCGCCAGCCTGAGGAACCGAGTTTGATGCTACCTCCTAACTGTTTATTTTTTTATATATTAATTTCATATTTTTGACACTTTACAAATTTTAATCAAAGTTGTGAATTTTTACAGCTTCGAAATTTTGATATTTTCAAAATCGATTTATGTTTTTGATCTTTCACGAAAACTTCTATTTTTTCTGTAATTTTTAAACGAACCTTTCAGTTGACGGAAATACAAATTAGTATGTGCAGAAAGTTTGTTTTCATAATATTATTATTATTTACCTTTTTATATTTTAAATACAAGTCTCAAATAATGCACAATATTTTATTAGAAAAAACAAAAACAAAATAAATATCTTTTTAATATTTGGCTTGTTCAATATATTAAAATATGACAAATGACGAAATACAAAATTGTTTGCTATTACTGACTTTGACATTTAAGTTTAGTAAATACGCAATTAATCGAGTGACATATATTGTAGAGATATTCAAAACGGAATATTTATACGAAAAAAATTCCTATAATAGAACATAACTTCTTACCTAGTACTTGTATTCAAAAGAACATAAAATATATCAATATTTTTTTAATCTATTCTGATATTATTATGAAACGCTATCTAACGATTTCTTTAAAAATATATATCATAAGTTATACATCATGCGGGATCCGCAGACGATTTTTACATTTCCAGTTAACAATTTTCGCTTTATTATCATTATTTGTTAGAATGAAAAAATATTTTGAAATTGACATCAAAATTATTATTTATAATTTACACGAAAAAATAAATTTTCAGTTAAAATTCAATAAAGTAAATATATATATGATATATTGTTTCTGAACTTTGCTTAAAATATAAAAATATATAAATGTAAATAATAATTTAAAAAAAAAATCTAGACATAAAATATTTTGGATTTTCGTCAGTAATTATGTTAGTTTACAAGTTAGATAAAATACATATAAATTTTCATGAAAAAAAAAAATTGTAATTGTATATTTTTGTTTTGTATATATTTTTAACGTAATTGTATATTTTTTTCGAAAATAAAAAAAAATTCAAATTTGCAGCAATTCAAAGTGTCAAATATATATCAAATTTAAATCAAATTGTAATAAAATGTTAAAATATAAAATTAATTTAAAAAGAAAAAAAATGAAGAGGTAGCATCGAACTCGGGCCGTACAGGTTGCGTACGAGCCTTCTGCTTCCACGCCACGAAAGACACATTGAGAGCTGCAAACTAATGTGTATTTGAAACGTATGCTAAACCTCGGCATCCAATTTCTGAAAATCTAAGGCCTATTTGAAGAAATCCTTTCACAAGAATAATTAGAGATAAGAACTCTAAAACATACTTTAAATTAATCAAAATCGGTGAGAATCATTGTTTGATGGTCCCCTGGTTAATGGAGATCCAAATAATAGGTGTATTTTTTTTTTTTCTTACACGGGTTGCTCGTTAAATAATTCACAGACAAGTACAAGGGATAATCTCTTAGCGATGTCACAGATGTATTGTATTTTCATCTGAATGGTCTTGACATTAGAGACGTAAAGGATTATGTCGTCTATTGATTTATTTGCATTCCATATTGATTTTTTTACATTCATTTAAGGAATTCGTTTTCGACACTCGCGCGTGAGCAACGGATTATAACAAAAAATAATAAATGGCGGCCGCAGCGTTTTGCTGTTTCCAACTTTTGTTCAGGAACGTTTCAGATAAGAAAACCAGAATTCCACAGGAAAGAGCTAAATTATTCTGAAAACCTGAGAAAAGGACGAAACGTTCCTGTATTTTACATGGAACGTTACCACTTTTTTTTACAGTGTTATTGTTATTCATTAAAATGTAAAATTTTGATTTCTTTTAGATTTTTTTTTTTTTTTTTTTTTTTTTTTTTTTTTTTTTTTTTTTTTTTTTTTACATAGCTAATGAAACAATTTTGACTTTAGAGTAGATCATTTTAAAAATACACATTGGCTTATTATTTATATCAAATTACATAACAATCCATACGTATATTTTCTCAAGATATCATGCGCGCAATGACTGTCGGATTAAAAAAAAAACAGCTATTTTAATTTCAACAATACACATTTTTTTGTAAAAGTCTAGTCAGTTTCAAATGATAGCGTATTAAAAAGAATAATCTGTTTAATTAATAGTCCAAATTTCATTTTTATACATAATAAGATTTTGGAAATATACTAATTCGAACTTCAAATGGTTTTGTTGAATTTTGTCTTGTTTAAAAAGTACAAGACCCCCTTAAAGTTTACTATCTTTGAAAGTTTTTTTTTTTTTATAATTGTGTAACGTTTATAAAAAAAATCATAAATATTTATAAATGATAAATTGTCACGCGATTCATCATATATAAAAGATTTCATTATTTCCTTTAAACAAAAAGCGGCTATTTTAGGAACATCTTCTCAAAATATAAAAGTCTACATTTTCTTTCAATCTTCTTCTAAACAAAAATGAATCATGGTAATATACATATTTTTTTTATCGTAATATAAATCTTTAAATTGTTTAGTATATGTTTTCCTATAATAATATTTTTACACTTATTATTTGAACTAATAACAGTTCATTTCAACTATTTCATGCAAATTGGACAAATAAAATTGCATTGTAAAATATAAAGCGTTTTAACCTCTTGAAAGGTGGTGTGATATATATTATATCACACCTAATTTTAATCAAGAATCGCATCAGAACCTTTTATTTAAATTTTACTTTTATAACTTTCGTGGAAAAAAGTTATGAAATTTCTTTTCCTTATTTTGAAATAAATTTTTTTGAAAATTCCGGTGTGAATTCAGTATTACAGAAACACAGTTATGCTCCTGAAGGAATTAATATGAAAAAGTATAACAATGTACTATAAAAGCTAACTTTAAAATTACAATTGTCATACGAATTTTTATTTCTGTTGTGTTACGATTTTAAATTAAAAAAATAATTTTCATTCTAAAAGAAAACTTCATAATATTATACTTTAACTGAATTATTATTTTGCACTTTTTTCACTTCCTTCAAGAGAGAAGCCATTTATTTTTATTTTTAATTTAAAAAAAAGATAATCCTACTTTGAATTATTATCCCTGCACTGAAACAAACGAAAATGATAAATATTAAAACATTAGTTTTTGAAGGACTGTATAGAAATTGAAAAAACTAAATACATACATTTAAAGAAGTTCAAGTAATAAATCTATTTTTAAGTTTTTTACATTGATGCATTTAATCTTTTGCACTCATTTAAATTAAGAAGTATAACATTTCTTTTGAAAAAAAAAAAAAAATGCAAATGAGATTTCCGATTCTGGAATAATCTCTTAAGATAAAAGGTATTTTGAAGAATTGTTCTCATCTGTCAGAGGCTATAATTAACAAGAAAAAAAATATTTAAAAGCCTTCACTTTGAAAATTTCTGGTTTCTTTATAATTGCGTACTATTTAAAAAATAATACACATTTATTATTGATAAATTGCCATGTAAGTTATAATACAAAAATTAATCTTTCATTCTTTCCTGCAAGAGAAAAGAAAAAAAAAAGACTTGTTTAGTAAAATATCTTAAAAATAAATAAATAAATAAATAAAATAAGAGCTGTATTTTCTTTCAATATTCTTCTAAATAAAAATTCAATGTGGTAAAAAATTATTTCCATATCATAATGTATTCCTGTTGAATTGTTTCGTAATGTTTTTGCCGAATTTCCCCTTTAAAAATGTTTATATATATGTAGCATTTAAGTTACGAAATCGTAAATACTTTTTAAATGTAAATTGGACGAAGAATGTTGCACTGTAATATAATAAATATGTTGACATTAGGAATATTTTCATGCAGTTAATGTCATCGAAACACAACCTTAATTTAAAGTAATGTTTGTAACAAATATATTATTCTTATTTTAACTTTTGTGTATGTAATGTAAGTTAGCATATCAGAAAAAATATTTTTAAAATTCTAGTATTCATATAAATTTTTACCTTTATTACTTTAAGGTAATAATTTTAATAAATAATTCTCGTTTAAAAAGAAGAACTCAGACTATTTTCTCTAAGTAAATTAATAAGTTGCATTATTTTTCTTACTTTTAAGAAGTAAGTTATTTATTTTATTTTAAATAAAAATAAATCCTTTTTTGAATTGTTATTATTATTTACATTTAAACAAAATGTAATTAATATTAAATATTTAAATACTGGCATTTACCGGGTGTCACAAAAATGACTGATGGATTTTAAAATTCAATAACTTGCAAACGGTGACAGATATTAAAATAAATTCTTGCAGGAGTGCTATGTAAAATGTCAGGAGTTTTTATGCTATGATTATCAGTTTCAGTTACAAATAGCATCGATAGATGGTGCTGCCAGCAAAATCCGCTAAATCCAGGCTCAGTTTTTCGGCCCCTCTCTTCTTCAATGCGAAAAAAGGAGATTAAAATGCATTGTATGGAACAAGCGTCTAGCGATCACACTTTTTCATTTTGATCCTGTGATCCTGCAAGATCAGCGTGCTCCGCGCATGACGTAGCGATGTTTGTGTAAAATAATATTCTAAGCAAAATTCTTTAAGGAACATTCTGGTTTAGAGGTATGACGTTCAACTTCAGTTTAGATGGCATGGGTTCGATTCCTTACGGAGCTGAATGAAAAAGAATGTCAAGATTGTTTTCAAAAACTAAATTGTTTTGAAGAGAAAAATTAAAAATTTATATTTTTCAATATTTGTACCACTATTAACAATTTTTTTTTTTATATTGAACTTTCCAAATACTTAATTGGTGATCGTAGTTTTCAGATTTAATGCCACTTAGTTAGTTTTTAAGTTATTAGTATTTTATTTTGATTCAAATTAATTAAACTCTAAAATTATTTTAAAAGGACGAAAAAATTATAAAATTGTAATTTAAAAAACAGAAATTATTAAATTCAAAATTTTGAAAAAAAAAAAAAAATTAAACATTGTGAAAAAAATATTAAATTTAAATTTAAAAAACCGAAATTATTAAATTCAAAATTTTGAAAAATACAATTTAAACATTATGAAAAAACATTAAATTTAAATTATTAAACATAAAATTACTAGAAACATATAAAAATGTATTATATTCAGAATTTAAAGTGCCTTTAAATGATAAAAAAAATTAAATTACTAAATCATTATAAAATTTATTATATTCAGAATTTAAAGTGCATTTAAAGTTGATTAAAAAAATAAATTACTAAATCATTATAAAATTTAAAATTATGAAAAAAATATTAACAATTATTATTTATTCAAAATTAAAAGTTCTTTTAAAATGATGATAAAAATTAAAATTATTAAATTTAAAATTATGAAAAAGTATTTAATTTTTTTTAAATTTAAAGCATTCTTTATGATTTGCTTATCTTTACACCACTAGATGGTGATACTAAAGGCATTAAATCTGTTAAAATTACGATCACCATATCAAATATTTGGAAAATTCACAATAAAAAAAAATGTTAATAGTGGTACAAATATTGAAAAATATAAATTTTCAATTTTTATCTTCAAAAAAATTTAATTTTTGAAAGCAATCTTGACATTTATTTTCATTCAGCTCCGTAAGGAATCGAACCCATGCCATCTAATTTGAAGTTGAACGTCATAGCACTACACCATAAAGTTCCTTAACGATTTTTGCTTAGAATATTATTTTACACAAACATCGCTACGCCATGCGCGGAACGATATGCGCGGAGCACGCTGATCCCGCAGGATCACAGGATCAAAATGAAAAAGTGTGATCGCTAGACGCTTGTTTGAATGGACCCTGAAGTACCAAAAATCGTGTCTGGATTGATCACCTATTGCTCTCAGCGCCATCTATTGTTTGAAATTCTAACTAAAATCAAGAATCACTGTAAAAACTCCTGACATCATACATAACACTCCTGCAAGAATTTTTTTTAATATCTGTCACCGTTTGCAAGTTATTGAATTTTAAAATCCATCAGTCATTTTTGGGACAACCGGTATATTTACAATAGTCTAGTACATAAATAAACCAAGAGTGCTTTTAAAGATTTGTATAGAAAATGGTAATATATATATACACCGGGTGAGCAAAAAGTCCGTATAAACTTAAAAAAATCATAAAAACAGAAAAAATAACCGAAATGAAAAACTGTTTGCAGGATTAGCATCTATAGGTCACAGGAATTTTTTAAAGACAGAAATAAAAAATAACTCAAAAAACAGCCGACAGATGGCGCTGGTTCGTGCGATTTTGGTAAAAATATGCAAATGAAACGGTTTTAAGAATTTGTGCTCCTAATCCAGAACTAGTTCACCGTTGTGAGCCGTGTACTTGATCAAGGATGCAGAGTATGAAGGATAAAGCTTTGTTGGTGAAGTTATTTTACGTGAACTAGTTCTGGATTAGGAGCGCAAGTTCTTATAATCGTTTCATTTGCATTTTCCCACCAAACTCGCACGAATCAGTGCCATCTGTCGGCTGTTTTTCTTTTTTGAGTTATTTTTTAATTTTTTTCTTTAAAAAATTCCCATGACCTATAGATGCTAATCCTGCAAACAGTCTTTCATTTCGGTTATTTTTTCGGTTTTTATGATTTTTTAAAGTTTATACGGACTTTTTGCTCACCCGGTATATATATATATATATATATATATATATATATATAAGATTGCTAATGCTAAACATTCAGCTACTCAGTTGATATATGTTAAAAATATATCAGATACCATTAATAATAAGAAATAATATTTCAATGAGAATCTGTAACAATTCAGAGTGAAAGCATATCAAAATATATCATAATAGACTTACATTCATAATTATATGCGCATTTGCTGGTAAATGATGTCTTTAATTCATTTTATTTTTTTAATATGCATTATAATTTTTGGCTTCTTTTTTCTGGATTTACTGTGTACGGTAGCTCAAATTTTGCTGTTTTTAGCGGAGGAAAATGTTATTTGTGGAACTTAAGATAATTTAGGCCCTGAACATTATGCCTTGATTCTGCAAATATTTCAATTTTTCCGATGTTTACTGAATTTTCAATTCATTGTTTTGCTTGATATGATGTTATGTTTTTTTTTTTTTTTGTTTTTTTTTTTTTTTTTTGTTTTTTTTTTTTTATAAGCTATAAAACTTCGTTTTTAATTTGCAAAAACTTCATTTATAATTTGTATATTCACAATTAATTGTAGATGATGATTTGTATTGGTTTATATTGGTTTTATATATAGATATATATAATTATTTAAAGAAGTTTGAAGAAATGAATCTTTTTTTAAAGTTCTTTACACTAATGCAATTCACCTTTTGCGCTCATTTAAATTAAAAAATATAACATTTCTCTTTAAAAGAAAATTTAAATGAGGTTTCGATTCTGAAATATTTTTTGTATTATTATTATTATTATTGTTATTATTATTATTTTTATTTCAACAATAGATTATTAATTATATATATAATGGCGCAAAGTGTATAACGCTTCCGGAGTGAACTCATTCGGATCTTGATAATCTTTCGTTAAAATCAGCCATTTTACTTCGGCCGTATTAGGCTTAAGCTTTCCGATCCCGTATTATAAATCGAACAACTACCTTATTTAAGCTACGTTGTATAACATATATAAAATCATCATATGTATTAAAACGCAAAGGTAAAATTTTAAGCAGACTCATTTTCGGACATCTACACATGCATTAAAACTGTTCAATTTAGAGGGATTGAGAACGAGTTCTCGGTGACTGAGAGGTCTAAAGCAACAGTTTAAAGCGCCGGTATTTTGTACTGGATAGCAGGTTCGAACCCAACGCCCAACAAAATGATTTCTGTAATATTTTTCGCGATAAGTTATTTCAATAATGACATATTTTATTAGGAGGAGAAGTTATATGATTTTTATTTTATTATTATTATTATTTGAATGCTTTATAATTAAATATAATTTGATGCTGAACAATATTTATAATAATAATAATAATAATAGTAATAATAATAATTTTATATTTAAAATATTTAAGCTAAAATATTTTTAATGTAATTATCAATTAAATAAATTGAGCTGATATACAATTTTTGTTATATCTTCTGACTATTATCAAGAATATATGTGTGTGCGTGTCAGAAAGAAAAGTTTGCCTTTCTTTCCCTTAAAAAAAGAAAACGGAAAGAAAGAAAGATATTCATATAAGAACTATTAAAAAATTACTTTGATATCCATTGTTTAAAATTTAACAAAAAGTATAAAAATGTAAAATAAAATTCAAGTAATAAAAATTATATGCTGCACCAAGTTTCAAATTTGGGCTTTTAGAGAATGAGACTGATAAAAATAAAATTCATGGCAGCTTTTAATGGTCATGTAGTTAAAAAATCATAATAAATAAATAAAAATAAGTACTGTTATTTTTTTGTTCGATAAAATGAGATCATAGTAAATAAAAATAAATGCTTTACCCGCTATTTTTAGTTAAATTTCTGGTAAAAAGAAGCACAATTGGTTGTAAATTTTAAAGTTAAAATTATGTGACTTCATTGAATAGGTTTGGCTGACTGTACCCTCTATCACTTTAAAGAAATAGGAATCACTTATGCAATACAGAAATTTATCGCAATTTTAATAATTAATTTAAAAGCAAATTCATTAAAAATGCAAGAATTTTTCAAATGAAACATTCAAGTTATTTACCTTCAAATCTTGACGGGTACCATCTAGTATTAAATACTTAAGCATTCGAATTTGTCTTCATAATATTGTATATAAATGCATTGTATGTTATGTAATAATTATCTTCCTTTTACGTAAAAAATAAGTAAAATGATAATGATACCTGATAAAAAAAGAACCGAAATAAATTTGAAAATAAACCAAGAAAGTTTTTAAAATATCTACAGAAAATGGTAATATATATGTAGTGAAACTTTTTCCAATTATTAACTATATATAAAAAAATTGAAGAAATAAAACTTTTTTTTAATTTCTTTATACTGATGCATTTCATCTTTTGCACTCATTTAAATTAAAAAGTATAGTATTTCATTTTAAAAGAAAATTCAAATGAGATTTCCGTTTCTGGAATAATTTCTTAAGATAAAAGTTGTTGGAAGAATTTTTCTCATTTATGGGAAGCTATAATTAACAAAGAAAAAATATTTTAAAGCTTTCTAAAGCGTTGCATGTTTCTTGCTACCTCATAATTGCGTAGTATTTAAAAGTTATAAATATTTATTACTGATCAATTGCCATGTAATTATCATACAAACATTCAAGTTTCATTCTTTCATGTTAACAAAGAGAGATTATTTTAGTAAAATATACTAAAAAAAATAAGATCTGTGTTTTCCTTCAGTATGTTTCTAAATAAAAATGCATTATGGTAAAAAAAAAGTATTTTTTTATGATTCTGTAGCTGTATTAAACTGTTTTAGTAAATACTTTACAGAATTTACTCAGAGTACATGTTTGTATTTATAGCATTTCTTTTACGAAACAGGAGTTACAGTTTTTATGTAAATTAGACGCAGAAAGTTGCATTTTAAAATAATGAATATTTTGCCATAAAAAGTAATTTGTTGTTATTAATTTCATCGGAACGTAACATTAATAAAAAATAATGTACAGGGTGCCTTAAAATAAACTGAGGGATTTTAAAATTCAATAACTTGCAAATGGTGACAGCTATTTTAAAAGTACTTGCAGGAGGGTTATATAAGATGTCAGGAGTTTTTTTACTGCGATGTTTGATTTTAGTTTAAAATAGCAGCGACAGATGGCGCTGCAAGCATTAGGAGCTAAATCGAGGCCCGATTTTTGACCTCTCGCTTCTCTCATTATTTATGCGAAAGAAGGGGGTTAAATATATAGAGTGGTTCTCAGTCGCCATTGCAGTTTTGATCCATAGACATAGTAAAATAATTATAATAATATTTTACTATACTATGTTTTGATCTTGGGGGCTTACTCCATACATTTAAACTCTTTCTCAGCATGAATAGTGAGAGAAGAAGAAGCCAAAAAAGTGGGACACCCGATTTAACGCCTGTTGCTTGTAGCGCCATCTATCGCTACTATTTTGAACTAAAATCGAAAACCGCAGTAAAAAGAACTCCTGATCTTTTTCAAAACCCTCCCGCAAGAATTTTTTAAATAGCTGCCAGAATTTGCAATTTATTGAATTTTAAAATCAGTCAGTCCATTTTAGGACATTCGGTATGCAACAAATAAGAAATATGTTACCCTTTTCTTTTACTTTTTGTGTGTGTAATGTAAGATAGCACATTAGAAAAAATTATTTTAAAATTCTAATATTCATACGAAATTTTACTTTTATTACCTTGAGGCTATAATTTTAATAAATAATTCACATTTTAAATGAACAACTCAGAATATTTTTCTCTAATTAAATTAATAAGTTTTATTCTCTTCTTTTCTTTTAAGATGTAGGTAGTTCATTCCTTTTATTAAAAATATTTTCTGATTTTTAATTTTTTTTTTTTGTTGTTGTTACATTAAAACAAAAAGTAATTAGTAATGTTAAACATTTAAGTGTTGACATTTGTCTTAGAAATGCTTAGTAAATCTTTCTTTTGAGTAAAATAATAAGTAAAATGTCAATGATACTTCAAAAAAAGGGAACCAAAATATATTTTAACTACACTTAGAAACAAGCCAAGAAGGTTTCTAAAGAATAGAAATGGGAAAAATATATTTAAAAAATCAGTTTTTTTTTAAACACTTAAATACACGGACGAAGTTTTGTATGCGCCATTCATTGAAAAACTGCCTTCGAAATCCAAATTGATTACAGGATTGACAAATTGATGACACCTTCGCCTCATTCACCTTCCTCCGCCAAGAACAACTGTGTTTGCAACAACCCCGCATTGCCCGTTCCGTTTCGACGAGCTGTTAACAGGATATATCGGTCATCAGTTTCTGTACTAGCACATGGCCGACCTTGCCCTTGTCGACGTCTACCATTCCAAGTGTCTTGGAATCGATTCCACAGCCTTGCACTGACACTTCTTGCGTTTTCAACAGCGTCCACTACACTTCGTTGTGTTTTCCCAGATTTAACTGTCCCGATAACACGCCAAGCCATGGATTCCGGTAAATCACATTGTTTGACATTTCCAAGTCACCTTTTCTCAAAACACAAGTTGAGCAATTAAATTTTACAAGTGAGACTGTGAAACAGACGCTTCTGCAAAATTCCGATTTCTGCACTTTTCTCCTTTTTTTAGTTTTGGACGTCATAAACTTTAATTTGCATGCGAAGTTTTATGTATCTGTTTTCTAATACGCTTTAAATTATGGATGTTTTATTTTACGTCAGTTATCGATGTAAATATGTGAGTAATTCCGTTAAAACCATGTGGTCCCCTAATTGTTTTGAGCAGTGTATAATATATATATACCGGGTTGTGCCGAATTCGACCGACAAATTCAGAGGGGTGATAGTAGGCATCAAGAGGATGAAAATTTATCTTAGAACAAGAGGCTGAAAACCACGTATTTAACCAGAAATACAGGGTGTTCTATCAATTTGTGTTGACGGTTATAACGTTCTGACGGAAGTAACTGAAGTGTATTATAATAAAACTTTTAATAGTTATCCCCACCTTTGTTGTAAATGCATTAATATAAAAAAAAAGATGATAGACGTTTCCATTATACGCGCTAACAGTATGTACTTGGCGCTCCACACTGCAAATTCTCAAACACAAAAATAAACACATTTTACAACACTTTTTGTCACCAAATTAACAACACAATGTGTTGTTAATTTTAATGTGTTGTGAATTAGAAAACTTCATATGCAAAATATTTTTTGTGCTGTGATTGTGTTCTTAATATGTTACAAAAGTGTTACTATCTAGAAATGTGTTTTTAATATGTTGTAAAAGTGTTGCTATCTAAAAATGAGTTCTGAAAATAGTGTGGTTAATTGAGTTGAAATCGTGTTGTAAATAGTGATGATGAAAATATTTTCTTACAATAGTGTTGTGCTGCACAAAACTTTGTCACGAAATTAACAACAAATTGTAAACACCACACAATTTAGAACACTATAAAACAACACATGTAAAACACTTTCAAAACACTTTCTGCATGGTGCATTTAAAATAACACACACACACACACACACACACTTAAAACATACTATTTATTAAACATTTGTAACACAATTTTAAACAGATTGTTTTGAAAACGCATTTTCTCCTCTTGTAATTTTTAACAACACTTTTTGCACAATCTTTTTATTTGGCACAACACATTCGCAACACATTCACAACACAATCGAAAATTATTTTAGTTAGAAGTGTTAATTATTATGTTCAGTTAGTGTTGCAAAAGTGTTGCACGAATTTGCAGTGAAAAATTTTGGACTGCGGTTATCAGTTCATACGGCATCATAGATTGCTTGAGCACCCTGTTTTTCCAGATTTTTTCTCGTTGTTATAACAATAAAAACAAAACAAGGTACATATCGTTGCATTTTCATTGCAATGTTTTAATTTTTATCAAAATTATTACCGTCAACCTAAGTTCTGTTTGGATAAAACACCCTGTATTTGTGACTAAATAAGTGGTTTGCGACCCCATATTCTATGTCAATTTTTCATCGTCTTGATGCCTATTATCAACTATCTGAATTTGTAACTCATGTTGATAAACAAATATATCATTAATACTTGTTAATTCGGATTTAAAATACCTTGCCGCATATAGTACGCCACCAGCCGCCCTTTTTTTTTTCTCTGATTACAAGTCGTCCGTCTTATACCAATTCTAAATAATCAGTAATTAAAAAAAATAAATTTGATGCTTATTGCTTTGATACTACGACTCGCCATTACATTATACAAATATATAATTAATAGTTTTTAATTAGGCTTTCAAATGTCTTGACGCATGTAGTAAGCCGCCCGTGTTTTTGTGTGATTACAAGATGTCAGTGTTATACTGCTTCTAAATAATCAGTCTTTTTTTTATGATGTTTCTTGCTTTTATACGACAACTCGCCATTGCATTAAACAAATATATCATTGATATTTGTTAACGAGTCTTTAAACTGCTTTGTCGCATATAGTACGCCGTTCGTGTTTTTATGTGATTAAAAACCGTCCGTGTTATAAGGTACTTGTACCCAATATGGACACCCTAAGGAAAATTGATTTTTATCACCACCGTGTACACGTCATTGGACTCCAAAAATATATGACCACTATCCCTGGACTGTTGACTATCATTATTAAAATTAGAGACCTTGAAATTATTCTGGTTTAATTTTAAGATAAAAACAAAAAATGTTTACAAGTGTCCATATAAGGAACCACCTGTTCCTATTATGGACATGAATGTCCATATTAGGGACAGGTAGCTGCTTATTGACCTACTACACAGGGTGTATGGAAGAACCAGTCTTCCAAGGGATTTTAGAGGAGAAGGAATAAAAGAATTATATCTTAAAGTATTGCGGGGGGGGGGGGGCACAGTAAACATCTTCAGAACATGCACTTTAGAAGGGGGATCATTTTTGGCTGTGTATCATCAAAGACCCATGCAAAGCACCTCAGTTACTACTAAAATTTTATGATATAATATAGTTGGTTTTGCTTAGCTTTATTGCATCTGTCTGCCGAATTTACATCTGTTATTACTCAGTCCTCACAGGATGGACAAATAAAAACTTCTTCATCATGGGCGGTAAGTCCCACACAGTCCTCATGGACATATCTGCCGCATGTGATGCATAGCAGCATGTCTGTAACAGCATCAATACTGCACAAGAAGCAGTACCAGCTTTCCTTTGTTGAGGAAGTCATACCGCTGGTACCTGCGATTTCGCCAACAGATACCCTTCTGAGGGGATGCTTCTTTTGATTTTTCTGCAAGGGCTTTTTGGAGGATTTTTTTCTTGGATGAGATTTCTTGGAGGTTTGTTCAGATGACATTAAACAGATATTTTACAAATGTGCGAATCTGAAGATTCACTTGCTGTATTTCCAGTGTGGACATAAGGTGTCCATATTGGGAATCGGGCATAGTTTTAATAAATCTTGTAATAAATAAACAAAGAAAACATTTTTAAGCAATATATGCAATAGCAATGCAAAATATGTTTTATCAGCTTTCTGAAACACTACAATTTCCAATATTTAAAGTAATTTTACCATATCTAATAAGAATTCAAACTTACCTGTAATTACGATCAGCACACCACGAAACAACAAGTTTCCTTTCAAAGGGCGAACAGCACGCTTTTTTGCACTTTCCAGGCTTAATTATCTTTTCAACTGCTTTTCTTCACGAACATGTAGTGCCATCTTTCGATCAAAATTGTTACTTTTAAATATATTAGGGGTGTCCATATTGAGAGCACTGTCCATATTGGGTACAAGTACCTTATTAATTTGAAATAATTAGTCATTTAAAAAAATTGAAGTTTATTATTTTTGTACTACGACTTGCCATTGCATTAAACAAATATATTATTAATAGTTGTTAATTAGACTTTAAAATGCCTTGGCGCATATCGTACGCCATACGCCCGTTTTTTTTACTAGAAAATCAATGTTTAAGAAAAAAAAATTGGTGTTTATTACTTTTATACTACGAATCGCCATTGCATTATACAAATATGTCATTAATAGCTTTTAATTAGGCTTTGAAATGCCTTGGCGCATATAGTACGCCGCCCGTGTATTTTATGTGATTACAAGCCACCAAAGTTACATTTATTCTAAATAATTAGTTAAAAAAATAAATTTTATACTTATTGCTTTTATACTACGACTCGTCATTATAGTAAACAAGAACATCAGTAATAGTTGTTAATTAAGCTTTAAAATGTTTTCGCACATACAGTACGTCGTCCATGTTTTTATGTTACTACAAACCACCTGGGTTTTTACAGGTTAAATTCGCTACACTTATTAATTTCCTCTTTTGCACATATTAAATTTAGAAAATATAAAATTTCTTCAATAATATCCACATGAGACTCCCAATTCTGGACTAGTTTCTTGAAGCCAAGTTTTTGTTCTTATCAAGCTACATTTTCCAACAAAAAACATATTATTTTAAAGCTTTATAAATATTTGAATGTTTGTTGTTTTTTGTATTTAAAAAAAAATATTTATTTTTCATTAATTCATATGTAATTTCTTATAAATATATGTTTAAACTTTATGTCTTTCCTGTAAAAAAAAAAGTTAGGATATTTTAGTGCAAATTTCTTAAAAAATAAAATGTGTATTTGTATTCAATCTTTTTCAAAAAATTAAAAACTATTTGCTTCCATATTTGAGTTTTTAAAACTTTTAGCACACTGTAGTTCAATTATATTGTTTCAGCAATTTCATACAGGATTTTCTGAAGGTTTTCTAAAAAACCAAAATTTCGAAGGTATCGCATTTTTACTTATTTTTGTTAAATAATCTAAAGTTTTAAAACAATCTGACGCAATCTTAGAGTAAATACGGTAATTAGATCACAAGAATGAATACCTTTTACGTTGCACTGTAAGAGATTGCACTTTGTTCCAGAATTCAAATCCATTTATACTCAGAAATGTGTTTTATCAAGATTTTTCATATTTTAATTTATATATCTCAATATTTCCTCTTCTGTGTATCCTCTAGTAATTCTGCCGCAATTTGTTCTTAAATGTATACTTAGTTATGCATTGATTAGAATTTGGTGGCTTTTTTGCATATTAAATATCAAACAAATTTTAAGCTCTTCATTGTTTGACTATTATCCACTTTATTTGGACAGAATATTTTTAATGAACATTGAAATTTATATATGAGCAAGAAATCTCAAGTAATTTAGAGCGAAAATTTTGAAATTACAATTATTCAAAGTTTTGATCATGTACATTTGTAAAATATATATATATATACAAAACTTTCTCCATATCCCGAAATATTCATATATTATATCGAAATATTCATATGCTAATTTTTTTTCATGAACATACTACAATGAAAGTTAAAGCTTTGAAACTTTGTATAGTATTTTTCAGAATTGTCGTTTTGTCATCAGTATTTCCAAAATTTTTGAAAATATCGATTAATTAATTCTCGTATCAAAATGTACTTATAAAAAGAAAATTTTTCTTTTTCAAAATTAATTATTTTATAAATAAATATTTTTTAAAGCTTGAAAACAAATTAATATTTATTCCATCTTACTCAAAAAGGTTTGCTATTATTATTATCATTATTATTATTATTATTATTATTTTTAAAAATAAGATTTTAAACACAACTTAAATTTAAAAATTTTTATATTTTAAAAGGGAATTTTAATTTTTCTTGAATATTTTATTTATGAAAAGAAATGAATATATATAAATACACATTTCGAGAAAAAAAAGAGAACATATATTTATCGATGATTTCTTAAAATGTATAATTTTGGTAATAAATATATTCTACCGTTTTAAAACACGTTTCTCTGTACCATTTCAATTATAAACTATTCTTTACAATAATCATATGTAAATTGGCCGAAGAAAATTACATTCTAAAAGTTAATTTAACTTCGGCAATTCTCAAGAATGTAAAATTTAACTAAAGTAAGATTCAATTCGGTACTTAAATGTTACATTTAATTGTCTGCTATTGGATATGCAACTGAATATTTAGGAGAACAATTAAAACAATGGTTGATATCATCATTTAAATGTACGAATCTTACTGGCATGAATTTAAGAAAGCAAATTTGTATTACAGGAAATACAAATATTCATTTTATCATTTGAATACAATTTATTTGTACAAACATTTTATAATATTTATAAGAACATTTTCAAATTCTAGGCTTGTGTGTAACAATATTATAATATTTGAGTAAGAATTTTTATTGTGTAGAGTTAAATAAACATTCGAAAACGATTCCTGTATCCAGTTTAATCAGCTTTAAATTTATCCACCCAGAAAAAGAAATACGTTAAATTGTTTTTATTGCTATGTTCTAAGTTCATTTTCCGTGTGAATTAAAGTTTTTATTTTATTCGTATAATAAATTTCAAATTTCTTTGTATTTTATAACTAACAATTAAAATAACAGTATTCCAATAACTGAACTTTAAAGCCTAGGACGGCACTAAACGTTTTTAGACAAGATGTCTGCAATTTTGCTTATATCAGGCTGTCAGAATTTTTTTGCCGGCAGACTGCTGGTAACCACTATTCCTGAATAGTAATTTCTACCTTAATGAATCGCAAGATTTCTATCATTAAAAAAGAAGTATTACTATTTAGAAATAGTATTAGCACTATAGCCGGTGGATTATTGTTTGGACACTAAGTATGTTAAACTTTTTTCCAATATCATTTGCTTTATTCTTATTAATTCAATAAAGACTAGTTTTCCTATTCAGAAAAACTACTCTTGCGTCATTCAGAAAGTTATTTTTTGAGATATCTTTCGCTCAAATGAAGCTAAATTAGATTATTATTCGAAACCTGCGTGTTAAAAAACAATTCCAGTTAAGATGACTGCCTGCGTTAGAAACGTCCATTAGGTAGCTTTCGTTACAAAAAGCTACCTATTGCTGCCGTTCGGAGAAAAACGATTCCGAAAAATTTTGGTATATTTTCACCGATCATGACCCCCAGACCCCGAAACCACCCTCCGTTGAAATGTTGATATATATATATATATATATATATATATATATATATATATATATATATATGATCTTTGTCAGACTCTAACTCTTGCATTTATGAACCGATTTGGATGTAACTCAGTGTGTACATAGTACATACCAATGTTTCGACTTAGTTCGTTGGCCAGCTTCATCCGCCATCTTGTTTCCAAATGGCGGCCATTTAAAATAAAAAAAAAATTAAATTTAAAATGATGTACAAAAAAATTGGAAATTGAAAAAGATTTTTAGGTAGCTTTCTTTACAAAAAAGCTACCTATTGCAGTCGTTCGGAGGAAAGCGATTTCAAAAAATTTTGGTATATTTTCATCGATCATGACCCCCAGACCCCGAAACCACCCTCCGTTCAAAATTGATATATATATATATATATATATCTGACCTATGTCACACTGTAACTCCCGTAATTATGAACCGATTTCGATGTAATTCGGTGTGTTCATAGTACATACCAATGTCTCGATCGAGTTCGTTGGCCAGCTTCATCCGCCGTTTTGTTTCAAAATGGCGGCCATTTAAAATTTTTTAAAAGTTTTAAAACTTGAAATGTGGTACCAAAAATTTAAAAATGGAAAAATATTTTTTTCTTACGTATTTGACCTTTATACAAAGATTCAGGAGCAGTTTTTGTTTCGTCTATATCTTAAAAAATGGTTGAGTTATAGCATTTTGAATTTCTAGCGTGGCTGACATTTTGAAACGTCCTGAATTTTGTCACGCGATAAAAGGCGTATTTATGAACCAATTTGGATGTAACTTCGTTTATACATAGTACATACCAATGTCTCGACCGGGTTCGTTGGTCAGCTTCATCCGCCATCTTGTTTAAAAATGGTGGCCATTTAAATTTTTAAGAAAAAATTAAATTTGAAATGTGGTACCAAAAAATTAAAAATTGAAAAAATATTTTCTTCTTATGTATTTGACCTTGATAAAAAGATTCGGGAGCAGTTTTTGTTTCGTCTATATTTTAAGAAATGGCTGAGTTATAGCATTTTGAATTTCTAGCGTGGCTGACATTTTGAAACGTCCTGATTTTTCTCACGTAATAACAGGCGTATTTATGAACCGACTTGGATGTACCTTGGTGTGTACATATTACATACAAATATCTCGACCGAGTTCGTTGGCCGGCTTCATCCGCCATCTTGTTTCAAAATGGCGGCCATTTAAAAAAATAAAAAAATAAAAAAATTTAAATGAGATACCAAAAAATTCGAAAGTGAAAAAGATTTTTTTTGTATGTGTTTGACCTTAATACAAAGATTCCGGTACAGTTTTTCTTTCGTCTGTATCTAAAAAAAATGGCTGAGTAATAGCATTTTGAATTTCTCTTGTGGCTGACATTTTAAAACGACCTGATTTTTGTCACGCGATAACAGACGTAATTATGAACCTATTTGGATGTAACTTGGTCTGTACATAGTACATACCAATGTCTCGACCGAGTTCGTTGGCCAGCTTCATTCGCCGTCTTTTTTCAAAAGGGTTGCTATTAAAAAAAATTAAATTTAAAATTCAAAATGAGGTATTAAACAATTGGAAAATGAGAAAGATTTTTTTATGTGTTTGGCCTTGATACAAATATTCCGGAGCAGTTTTTGTTTCTGAAAATTTGTTCTTTTGTTTATATATTAAAAAATGGTTGATTTATAGCACTTTGAATTTCTAGCATGGCTAACATTTTGAAACGATCTTGTATTTGTCACGCGATAACACACGTATTCGCCTATTTCGATGTAAGAAGGCATGTGGATAGCATACATCAACACCTCGACCAAGTTCGCTGGCCAGATTCATCAGCCATCTTGTTTCAAAATGGCGACCATTAAATTAAAAAATATATATATATTTAAAGTGAGGTGCAAAAAATTAGAAATTGAAAAAGGTTTCTTTCTTAAGTATTTGACCTTGATATAAGGATTCAGGAGCACTTTTTTGTTTGTCTTTACCTTAAAAAATGGCTCAGATATAGCAGTTTCAATTTCTATTGTGGGTGACATTTTGAAAAATCTGATTTTTTGCATGCGACAGCACTCCTATATATTAACCGATTCCGATGTGAGTGAGCATGTGTACAGTAATTACTAAGGTCTCGACCAATTTCACTGCTTAGCCTCATCCTCCATGTTGTCTTAAAATGACAGGCACTTTAAGAAATTGCCGAATTTGACAGCCAAATATATGTCACTTTAAAGAAAAGCAGCTTGGATAAAGCTGACTAATTTCGCGAAATTCTCATTCATTATATTGATAAAAATTAGTATTGAATCTCCTATATTCGGTTTCCACTAAATTGAGCTTCGTGTGTTTGTATGATATAATTTGGCTTTTTTTAAATAAGGATTATGAAAGCTACCTCTTCCTCCCGGCACTGGCCGGAAGGACTTTTTTCTTATATGTTTGACCTTGATACAAAGATTCCGGAGCGTTTTATGTTTTGTCCATATCTTAAAAAATGGCTGAGTTATAGAACTTTGAATTTCTAGTGTTGCTGACATTTTGAAACTATTTCAATTTTGTCACGCGATAACAGGTGTATTTATGAACCGATTTGGATGTAACTTGGTGTGTACATAGCACATACAAATGTCTCTACCGAGTTCATTGGCCAGCTTCATCCGCCATCTTTTTTCAAAATGGCGGCCATTTAAATATTAAAAAAAAATTAAAATTTTAAATGAGAGCCAAAAAAATTAGAAATTGAAAAGATTTTTTTCTTTTGCGTTTGACCTTGATGCAAAGATTCTGAGGCATTTATTGTTTCGTTTATATCTTAAAAAATGACTCGGTTATAGCACTTTGAATTTCTAGTGTTGCTCACATTTTGAAACGATCTGATTTTTGTCACGCGATAACAGGCGTATTTATGAACCGATTTCGATGTAAATTGATGTGTACATAGTACATACCAATGACTCGATCGAGTTCGTTGAGAAACTTCATCCACCATCTTGTTTCAAAATGGCGGCCATTTAAAAATTTTAAAGAAGTTTGAAATTTAAAATGAGGTACAAAAATATTAGAAATTTAAAAAGATTTTGTTCTTATGTGTTTAACCTTGATTTATACAATACAAAAGTTTATACAAAGATTTCGGAGCATTTTTTGTTTTGTCTATATCTGGAAAAATGGCTGAGTTATAGTACTTTGAATTTCCATCATGGGTGACATTTTGAAATGATCTGTTTTTTGTCACGCGATAACACGCGTATTTATTAACAATTTGGTTGTGTGAAGGCATGTGCATAGTATATAGCAATGTCTCGACCAAGTTCGCTGGCCAGCTTCATCCGCCATATTGTTTAAAAATGACGGCCATTAAAATTATTTAAAAAAATTAAATTTAAAATGAGGTACAAAAAATTTAGAAACTGAAAAAGATTTCTTTCTTATGTATTTGACCTTGATACAAGGATTCCGGAGCATTTTTGTTTAGTCTTTATCTTTAAAAATGGTTGAAATATAGAACTTTGAAATTCTAATGTGGGTGACATTTTGAAAAATTTGATTTTTTACCTGCGACAGCACTCATATATATCAACCGATTCCAATGTGAGTGAGCATGTACACAGGAATTACTAATAGTCTAAGAGCTAGCATAGTTTTCGTCACCTGATTTTATCAAGGCCTATTTTTCTATATGTTCTTCCATTTTATGGTGTAGTACGTTTGCGGACGGTCTGGCTGGCGGGAGACGTTGCGTTTACCCTCGGGAGAAGGGCTTATGCAGGTCAAAAAACTTCAAATTTACGTCATTTTAGCATGATTTTTGTTTATAACATCTGTTACTACTAACTATTTCTGATATTAATCCATCATTGCCAGACGTTGCCAATGTTGCTAATACCCTGCCAGATCCACATTTATACGTAACATATTACTCTTTGGCTACCAGACAACCTATAATTAATTTGCAAGACACAAATTCGGTTGCAAAGTTAATGCCAGACGGCTTTAAATATGGCAACGAAAGTGCCTGTTACAAGAGTGTTTTATAGTTTAAAAATTTTAAGTCATCTTTACGTTATTTTAGCAAGCTTAAAAATAGCAAGATAGCACTTTTTTGCTAACAGGCAACCTATAATTAATTTGCCAGGCGCAAATTCGGTTGCAAAGTTAATGCCAGACGCGAGCAAAGTAAAACAGGCACTTTCGTTGCTATATTTAAAGCCGTCTGGCATTAACTTTGCAACCGAATTTGTGTCTGGCAGATTAATTATAGGTTGCCTGTTAGCCAAAGAGTAATATCTTGTTATTTTTAAGCTTGCTAAAATGACGTAAAAATGACTTAAAATTTTTAAACTTTAAAACAATCTTGAAACAGGCACATTCGTTGCCAGATTTAAAGCCGCCGGGCATTAACTTTGCATCCGATCTTGTGTCTGGCAAGTTAATTATAGGTTGTCTGATAGCCAAAGAGTAATATGTTGCAATTTTTAAGCTTGCTAAAATGACGCGAAGATGACATGTTTTTTTTTTTTTTACTTATAAATGTGGATCTGGCAGGGTTTTAGCAACCTTGGCAACGCTTAGCTATAATGGATTAATATCACAAATAGTTAGTATAAACAGATGTTATAAACAAATATCATGCTAAAATGACGTAATTTTGAAGTTTTTTAACCCCTTCTCCCGCAGGTAAACGCAACGTCTCCCGACGGCCAGACCATCCGCAAATGTAGTACACCATAAAACGGAAGAACATGTAGAAAAATGAGCCTTGATAAAATGACGTGTTTTTTGATGTTGCTTGCTCTTAGACTATAAGGTCTTGACTAAGTTCATTAGTTAGCTTAACCCATAATGTTGTTTTAAAATGGCGGGCACATCAAGATATCGCCGAATTTGGCAACCAAATATAAGGCATTTTAAATAAAACCAGTTTGGATACAGCTCGCTGATTTCGCGAAATTCTGATTCACATTCAGTATTGACAAAAATTAGTATCGAATCTTCTATAATCGGGTTCCACTAATTTTAGCTTCGTGTGTTTGAATAGTGTAAACGGGCTCTTTAAAAATAAAGAATATGAAAGCTATCCCTTCCTTCCGGCACTGGTCGGAAGGACTTTTTTAAAATCCATGTGCCCAATTTTTGGTTAAAAAATATTTTTTTTCAACTTCCGATTACCAAAAGATTTTTCCTTTGGTTTTTATGAATTTCAAATAGAAATTCAACATTGTTTAAAGAGACTGTCTTCTTTACAACACCTTTACAAACTTAATGCATTTTTCTCTAAATTTAGTTTTGCATAATAAATATGCACTATTATCATGTTGTCTCCAGCAATAGACAAGGTAAATTAATGAAAATTTCAGAATATCTCTTAGTTGTTATTTTAAATGAAAGGAAAGATAAGTATCGGTGTATAAATGTAATTTTTTTATATCTTTTTTCGCTGTAGTAAAATTTGAAAATTAAACAAAAAGCGAGAGACATAATTGATTAAACAATCACTTGTACTTTCTTTATATTTCAAAATTTTCTTTATATTTTACTTTATTTTTAGGACTATTATCATATGTAATGTGTGTATAAAGAAAATTGAGGTTTTCGCATTTCAATTTGTATTAGAGTGTAAATGCTTTTTAATCAAATTTCACTAAAATTTATCTGAACTCACTGAGAATTTTTCAAAAAGTGTGGTATTGAACAATTAGTCTTGTTTAATTAGTCTTCTCATTTAATATTGTATCTTAAGACTCTACAATAAAAAATAAATAAGAAATAAATTTAAACTAACTTTAAAAAATAAAATTTATCCAGAACGTTATCAGTCGTCATAAGAAAATTTCTGAAGGAATACATATACGAGGGTGAGTCAGTAAGTAGGTCACAAACTGATATGAGAGCTCGGAAATTAGTAGTAAATTGTTTCCAAATATGCCAGTAGGTGGCAGCATAATCCAACTATAAGATGTTAATTTCGAATTCATCAGACAGCAGTTGTACAAGATGAGCAGGGTCGTTCAAAAGTTGTTGACGAAGAGCGAAATGGTCATCCAGTTGAGATTGCCACAGAAAAATCAGTGCGGAAGGTTGAAGAATAGGTTAGAGTTGGCATGCGAACAACAATAGACAGCATAGCAACCATTTCCTCAACCTTCCGCACCTGCACTGATTCCTCTGTTGTACTCTCAACTAAACGACCACTTCGCTCTTCGTCAACAACTTTTGAACGACCCTGCTTATCTTGTACAACTGCTGTCTCATGAATTCGAAATTAACATCTTATAGTTGGATTATGCTGCCACCTACTGGCATATTTGGAAACAATTTACTTCTAATTTCCGACCTCTCATATCAGTTTGTGACCTACTTAGTGATTTATCCTCGTAGTATGTAGCACGTACACTCGTATTTCACACGAGCAGTTATAAGAAAAAAATGTGAAAGCAAATTTCCAATAGTGCAAACAACTTATGTTATTTACCAGAATAACACATATCTATTTGACGCTTTACATTCTACATTTCTATATTTACTGCAATTAAAGATCCATTGTGAAATTATCCAAATGTAAAACCGTGCTTGTTTATGTTGAAATGTAGAATTTCTATCATTTTGCATAGATTCACTTTCTAATTTGTGTGAGACGTATGGACACAGAATTTTTTTTCAGATTTTTTTAAGCCAACATTGAACCAAAAATTACAGTTTAATAATATTTACATTCATTTATGTTTATTGCAAATAAGGATTATGTCTTAAATTTACTTTTCTTTCTAAAAAGAAATAGTTGCATATTGATTTTTTTTTAATATAAATCTTAGGTAATTTTCAATGTACTCTATATCAACCAGTGAAAACAAACAAGAATTAACAGTCTTATTAATATATTCTTATTCTTACATTTATTAATTATTAAAGTGACGAACTGAATTATCAGCAGATCGTGATCTTTAATAACAAAATTTTGCTTTCAAATAAAAAGAAATTCTATAGGCTAAAACATTGAACTTGAAAAAAAAAAAAAAAAACTCCCGTGAAGAATGACATGAATTATAATTGGTATTTTCTAATTATTAAGAGTCTCTGTTTAAAAAAAAAAGAAAGTCTTTCTTCTTCGTATTAGAAAATGACTCTGAAATAAAAATAGATTTTTCGTTTTATATTGGCAGATTTCCAAGCGAGTTCTACAAATCGAATTAATGTTTTGAATTGGAATTAAAGCTAAAAACGTCAAAGGATTGAATTTTATTTTATTATAAGAAAGATATTATAAGAAGACAGTTTAATTGCTTGATATTATTGTTATAAATATATTTTTTTAATTATTTAAACAAATTATGTTAGAATGTGAAAGGCATTTAGTAAATTAAATCTATGCATTAAAAAGAACATTAATGCAAAATTTACAACATTTATTTATAAAAAGGATTAACGATGTTTAAGGCAGCAAAAAAAGAAAAATCCTGCATCAAACATAGATTATGATAAACACTTTCCCAAATAATCAAAATAATTTTATGATGCTTACATTTATATGTTGATGAGAAATATCTAAATAAACCATTTAAAAAATAAGTAGCACATTGCAAAATAAATCTCAGCAATATCACTCATAGATAGTATGTGACAGTAATACCTTGACTTACGTCAGCAATTCTTTCCAAGACTAGTGACGTAAGTCAAAAATGACGTAAGTCGAGGTACATTTAGATTAGCAAAATGGATAAGTAATAAAAATTCACCAAAATCTATAAATATATTATATCGTATTTAGGAATCATGTTACATACATTTAAGATTAGAAAAAAATGCATTTGCAATACAAGAATTTGAAATAAATGAATAAGTTGTTAATTTACGATTTATTGTTCTTCTAGCTGCCTCATTCGAGTCTATGAGCATGTGAAAAAATCTTGCAATGAAGTTTGACCTACAATTTTTTTTCTTTTAGAAGGTATTTGTAACTGCAGAGTGAGAGTTTTAGCTTTTTCCAGTCGTTGCAACACTTTGCTCGTCTGAATCAATATTTTCAAGAACCGTCATTCCAACTTGAATAAGGTTTAGTCCTTCGGTTAATTTTGCAAACGTTATAATCTTCCCCTAAGCTCAAAATCTACGTCTATTTCTACGACAGTACTTTGTTTCTTTAATTCGATAAGTTTGTCGATGGTTAATTCCCTATCAGGGGAATTTATGAGTTCAACAACATATACATTATACAGCATCCATCTCTAAGTTAAGTTCTGTCTTCTATTTTCGACGATTTCATCAATTGAGAGAGATACAGAATCACAATTTTCGGATATATTCGATGGTTAATTCCCTATCAGGGGAATTTATGAGTTCAACAACATATACATTATACAGCATCCATCTCTAAGTTAAGTTCTGTCTTCTATTTTCGACGATTTCATCAATTGAGAGAGATACAGAATCACAATTTTCGGATATATTCGATGGTTAATTCCCTATCAGGGGAATTTATGAGTTCAACAACATATACATTATACAGCATCCATCTCTAAGTTAAGTTCTGTCTTCTATTTTCGACGATTTCATCAATTGAGAGAGATACAGAATCACAATTCTCGGATATATTCTTTGTCTCCGCGAAGAAAAGGGGCACAGTCTTTTCCAGTATCTCTCATTGTTTTTTTCTGAACTTCACTCTATGAATCCCTATGACTGTGACTGCATCTGAGATGTTAAATTTCTTCCAAAAGTCCTCAAAAAGTTCAAAGTGCGTCTTATTAAGGAAATTTTTTCCAGGCCAGACGACGTAAATGCGGGGTGAAGTAAGTCAAGGCGGCGTAAGTCGGGGTACTGCTGTATTCGAATTCTTTTTTTTTAAATTTTTATTTAGGAGGTTTAAAATTTTTTATATATATCAAATAGTGTATAATAATTTAGTTAAGCTAGGAAACGTATAACATAACTGTAAACGCTTTCTCGGAAGTTACCATCTATAAAACTGTAAATTATCCATAACATTTTGAGCAACCCTGTATATAAATTTATTTATATTATATTTACACCGTATAATATGGTAAAATATAATTCAGCTTAGAAACCCGTAACACAGTTGAAAACGGACTTTTAGCAATTATCATCGACAGAAATTAATTAATTCGATTCTTTTATTGGAATCCTGAATA
This sequence comes from Maratus speciosus, assembly GCA_963932465.1. NCBI lineage: Eukaryota > Metazoa > Arthropoda > Arachnida > Araneae > Salticidae > Maratus > Maratus speciosus. The sequence continues at coordinate 439,561,700 of OZ010788.1, forward strand.
TGATTCATAGAATTTATATTCAGTATATAACGCGCTAAAGTTTAAATTTTGTAAAGATATAACACATCTGAAAACGCACTTCCTGTAGTTATTATTCGTAGACGATGTTATATTTGAATTATTTTGTGCGACCCTGTAAAAGAATATAAAATTTTAAATACCCTTTTTTGGATAGGGAAGATGTCATCGCACACATCAATAACGTATATCAGTTCCATAACACGCACTTCAATAATTCCTGTTTACAGACAATAATACAACCAAGTTCTTTTGTGTGTCCCTATAAATTAACAATGAATCCTATGCACACCATTTTCTGTAGAAAACGCATTATAGTGCATATTAAAAATGCACAATTGTTGCCTAATTTTTGAAGAATTACCTCATCGTTAAAAGGCTGCACACTTCTTTTTCATTGGGAAAAATGTCATAGTAAACCTCAATATGAATTTTAATCTAACAAGGGAACCACTTTAGGTGTTGCTCGCACCTAGAATGGAGACCTAGTGCATTTTGTAGCCCTATGCATAAAAGTTAGAGAACCGATAAAAATTCTTTGTTAAAATCATATTTTATGTATTTTTTTATATTTATAATTTTTTATTATTGGATTTTTATTTGTTAATTTTACACCAAAAGAGAGTTAAGTCGCCAGATATGGCACTTCAAAATTTTCACTAGCTTTACACTTGTAATAGGTTTACGTCCAAACCATTACAACACGGTGCGTAGCGAAAATACTGAGCTAGGGTTGCCGGAAAACTGTACGGGATGAAAAAGACGCCAATCTTTCCCAGCCAAATATGTAAATATAATACTGTATTTTTTTAAAAATCAAATTCGTAGGTTCTTGAAGGAATTTTAAAACTTTTTTCAACATTTTATAGTTATAATTGACTAATTTATATTTTTAACTTTTTTTTTTTTTTTTTTTACTTTTACTTTAACAGCCCGAAAAGTGGTCTCGAAAATCGCATTTTAAGAAAGTTAATCGGCTGTAAAATCAAAAAATATTATTTTAACAAAAAAATTTTATCGATTCCCAAACTTACTAATATAGAGCTTTAAAATGCACCAGGTTTCAATACTAGGTGCGAGCAACACCTAAAGTGGTTCCCTTGTAAGTATATTTATGAAAATCAGATTGCGGACATACAGACATAAAATTGAAATTATTAATGCATTTCAACTATCTGAAAAAGTGTCAAAAGGAAAGGAATGAAAGAAGTGGTTTATGCAATAAACAAATATAAACCCATTTGTAAGAGCGGGTATGCTAAAATGCTATTTTTAAAAACATATTTTTGAAAATATTTATGAAACAGTGCAAGAAAACGAATTTTTAAAAAAAATATTATTTAATTAAGCATTTCTGTAGAAAATAAAATACCAAAATGCAAAAGCATACAATCATTGACCTATGTAATGTATATTAAATACATTACACGCACATAGAGATTCATCACATTTAGCTTCTTTTGTTCATTTTCTTTCATCTTTCCAAACAAAATTTCATGAACTAATTTTAACTTCTAGTTAAAATTAGTTCATAAGATTTTGTTTACCAGTTTTACTCTCCCCCTACCAGACGGGTCCAATGGGGACGACAGGTAGATTCAAAATAGTTTTTCTCATGAAAAAAAAAAAAAAAGTCTGAAAATTCTGTAGATATCTGACTTTTTTAAACATGTGACTTTTGTAAATATGTGACTTTTTCTGTAAATATGTGGAAAAGTAACATATTTACAAAAACTTTCTTTGCAGTTAATATAATTTCTATATCAGTGAGGTTTTTTTTTTTTCCAATATTAACAAAAAAATGTAAATTAAAGTATTTTCGCATGAATTTTTGTTTCTCATTTGCCAGGATAAAACGGATTTATAATGCAGTAAGCTAACATTTAACACCGTCATCCAAACACCGAAGTTAAGCATCGGAAGATATTTGTTACTGGAACAGTGGTTTCTTGGGAACGCAACTCTGTGTGGATCGAAAAAAGGAAAACCCACCCCGTACATCTTAATCTTGAAAATGTTCCAGTAAAAAAACGATAATAGTCATCAGACTAAATATTATACTTTTTTTCAATTTAAGTTTTTAAAAAAAGTTGAAAGGAGTCATCTTCATACTGAAATTGTACCAAACTGTGTACTTTTTAATGCGAACACCTAATGTTAACATAACCTTTGGATTTTTTTTCAGAAAGTTTTACCTCAGGATGAAAAACAAGGTCATTCGATAAAGTACTTTAAAATTTGTGAATGAACTTTTAATGTTAAATTCCTTTATAATCGTTGCAAAATAGATTGCAATGCGTTTCGTTTTTTTTTTTTTTTTTTTTTTTTTTTTTTTTTTTTTTTTTTTAAGTGTAATTCAAAACCTACTTATCAGAATGAACTGTAATTTTGGATTCCAGAAATGGATTTTTTGTTATAAAATATTTTTTCCGAACATTTATTTCGAAATTTTATTTTCTTAAGGCGTCTCAGGACTCTTAAAGCTCTAAAATTTTCGAAATTTTAATTTTTTTATATGTTAAACTTCTATGTTTTCTGAACATTTTGATATAATTCTTATTTTGAAATTCCTATTAGAACAGAAGTTATGCATTTAGAATTATACTCGCTCAATAGCTGAAGCGGTGTTTCCAAAACTTCGAAGTCATTTTTCTCCAAATGATGTTTTTGGGCATAACGCGCATGATATCTCAAAAACTTCCGAATATTTTTTCATGAAATTTTCAAAACACATATTCCATATTAGTCTGTATAAACTGAACCTAAAATTTCCTTTATATTGTAAAAATAAAATATTTTTTAGGGGTTTATATTGGTGAAATTTTCTAAATTTTGCATTAGCTAAATACAACTTTGTATTAAAAATATAAAAATGCTTTAAATACAAATTTATTTAGATTCGGTGTAATTATTATAATCTGAGGTATAAGTAGGTACCAAAATTTCCATTCTAGTTGCAAAATTTATTTTGCAATCGTGCGCATAAGCGTTATGCCGATTTTCTGCTCGTCAAATGTCTGGCAGTTTTGAGCCCCCTGTAAATGCTAATTCTGCATCTTGCAATTTTTCAAATATTTGAAATGAAAGAATATACTTGTATCTTTCATTCCCATTTAAAATTGTGTCTTAATACCAAATACATTTTAAGAAATTAAATGTTGAAAATGGTCCTCTTTCTTCATTTTTTCCAATTTTAAGAGTCCTGAGACCCCTTAATTAATTTACGAAAAAGTAAAACAACACATAAAAAATCGACATTGTAATACATTAATTTTTTAATAGAAATCGTTTTCTAGAATAGCTTCAAATATGCGAATCCAAAATCATAGCTCATTCCGCTAAAAAGGATATTACGTTATGCTTAAAAAGCTTTCCGAATTCCAAACTGTTTTTCAACGATTAAAAAGTAATGTAACTTCTCCAAATTTTAAACCTGCATAATTTCCTAACTACCCTGACGAATGACTTCCCGTTTGCTATATTAAAGTAAGATTTACTAAGAAAGTCAAATATTTTGTCAAAATTAGGATTTCCTATTACAAATGTCAAAATTCAGTATAATTTTAGTTTAAAGAAGTAGGGTATTTTTGTGACATTAATTACAAGAAGTCATATAATATACAGTCGAATACTTATTTCCGTCTTCTTCTATGGCAATTCGGAAGTTAATAGGTATGGGTGTTTTCAGATTTAGCCGACTGTGTATGCACATAAAATGAGTGCCGAGGAGTTTCCTCCTATATTAGGCAGGAAATGTATCTAAAGAACTGATTTACTACTTCTGGTAACGTAAAAAAAATATGAAGGTAAATGAAGCGATCAGGTGATAAAGGTGGTAAGTGACAGAATCATCATTTTAAAAAAATGAGCTGTAAAGTTCCAAATATCTATTTACGTTTATTGTCAAATGGCTCCTTTATCAATTAAAATCTCTGTGAACATTAGGTTTTTTCAAATAGAACTTTAACAGATGATAGAGGACTATTGATGATTATATTCAATAATATGATTAATTCAATTTTTTTTGTCACATACCACTTTTATCATCTCAGCTCTTCAAATATTAGTCAGCCTTCCACCACATTATTTTTCGCCGCTACTCTTATCCAGCGACTTTGAAACTTTGTCTGCCGTATCTTTCGGTCAAGAAGCATAGAAACACATCAAGAATACGACACAAATATGTGTTACATAAAGATAATTGCTCTTGATCAAATCGTTTAACGTATATTTATCAATAAAAATCAAAAGACTTGATTACAAAATGACTATGAGATTACCCAGCGCTTTTGACACTTTGTCTGCCATATCTTTCGGCCAAGGGGCATAGAAACAACAAGAACACGACACAAATATGTGTTAGCTGAAGATAATTGCTCTTGATCAAATCGTTTAACGTATATTTATCACTAAAAATTAAAGGAGTTGATTAGAAAAGGACTATACTTACTTACAAAACATTAGTTCAAAGTAGAAATATTTCCTAATTATACTTTAAAATTTAAATTTATATACATGATTATGTGTTACGTACCAAAGTATTCATGATATTATATCGCATTATTTAAATATTTGGTAGCTGAAGTTAATTGCAGTTTATCAAACAGTTTAATATGTTTTATCACCGAAAACCAAAGTATTTTATTAAAAAGTGATTGTAGTTCTTTAAAAAACAGTAGTTCAAGGATAATATTAAGTTTTATAATAAAAATACTTGTAATATACGTTGTAAAATTAAAAATTATTCTTATACTTATATGTTACATAACAAACGATACATGATATGATATTATAAAACATACATACGGGTTAGCTGTAGTTAGTTGTAACTAACCAAATATTTTAAGCCTGGTCTCAAATCTCAAGGAGACTACTTTCTGACGCATTTCTGAATTTATTTTTGTTCGGAAATGCATGAAATTGGCATGTAGTCTATTCAGAAACTATGTAACCGAATGGTATATTCCATTTTTAAAGACAGAAGATCTATCAGAAAATACTGTCTGAGTTCGCGTTTGAATCAAATTTTCGGACACTACAGCGCGGGAAAGGAGAAACACCTGTCGTCGTGTGACAACAATCGTTTATACACGATAAGTAATTATTTAACAAAAAAAAAATGGAAAAAATTCAATTCGAAATCGCTTTAATAGTCAAATCGGCCAATTTTATGACTCCATGTTTAAAAATAAGTCAGGATATGTGTCAGAAAGTTTCGTTTTGTTAAACAGAGAATTTGATAACGATCTTAATATATGTCTATCACTCAAAATATCAGAAGTTGATTAGAAATTAACTGTGCTAATTTACAGTGAAGTAGTCCGTGGTAGAATGATAAACAGTATAATAAAAATATTTCGTTAATTGTATTGTAAAATTGTTTACATGCTACATATTGATGCCCAGAATATTTTTCATATTTTACTTTACTTAAAATTGATGGTGGCATAAACTACATGACTAAATAAAAAGTTTCACTCTTCTCTTGAAATGCTTGTTACTAGTAATTTGCGAAAATGAGTCTATTTAAGAGAAAACAGCTGAGTCAGAAAAATTTTACAGAAAGATGATTTATTGGAAATCGATAAGTTTCATTCTCTTTTATAGAAAGAATAATTTGTGAATTTTCATATGAAGAGAATAAATTTTTTGAACGACTTCTTTTAGATATTCCTATTTATATAAGTTTCAAAAGTTTTTAGTTGATCAATTGATATTTTAAAATAAAAGAACTATGATTGTTTCTTTTTGAAGAAAAATAAATAAAAACTTCATACATATGTATACTTTAACTGACTACAAGCAGCTGTAATATCATAAATGGATACGTGTGGATCATAATTGAGAATCTTCTCTTGCCTTTTTTGTTGATAACCTTGTGCACATGTGGTGCGCTAACACTTTGAAACCGTAAAAACGTTTTGTAATGATTTGAACTCTTCAACTTCGGCCTTATCGTTTGCATAAAGTGACAGCAGAGCTACAGAACAAAATCAAAACGTGTTACAAAAAAGTTGTCCAATGTTGTGACGCATTTAAAAAATGTAGCAAATTTTTATTCCGCATGTTTCGGTTTCATATCTTCCTACTATTTTGCAAAGTCTTAAATGGAGGGAAGAAGATAAATGCGGTTCAGACAAATGGAACTGTTGTCTGGTTATGTATCCTAGAGACTGTTACTGTTAACCCCCAAGAAGGAGTGCTCTATCTAGGAAACCAAGTCTGCAGAGCATAGGTGTCTCCCGGTCCCTTTATTAAGGTCCTAAAACAATACAAATAAAAATAAGAAATACAAAATTCAGCCGAAAAGAACTCGCCGGTAAGCGAGACAGAGGACGAGATGATGTACAATACATAAATACAAATGATGTAAACAATAGTTACGAAAAGTAAAAACAAACAAAACAAACAAAGTAATACCACTGCCGAAGAAGACAAATTTCTGACACGACAATGAACAGTGAATAAGAACCCATCTGCCTGGCTCAGTGATAGATTAATATAGATAGGTCACATAGAAAGTTAAGGTTTTTTTTAAAGCTTTGAGAGCAAAGCCGGGAGCTATGAGATATTAGCTAGTCAAAAGTCTGAAAGAACACGAAGACGGCGAGAGTGCCGGCGAGCTGTTAAATGACAATAACAGTAGTAATGATATCCAACACCATCGCATGCACAAGGAAGAGAAAGGACTCTTTTAAATTTGAGGTACACCATAAAGGAATCATGGCCGGTAAGGTAGGTTGTAACACAGGGAATTAGCTGAAGAAGATGCAAGGAGCCCCTGGGACCAGATGATAAGTATATCTGCCCTTATCCAAGCAGTCGCAGTGATCCTTGCACTGTTTCATAAAATGAGTGTCAAGTAGTCTTTTGATGTGCGAGAGCGGTACTGCAAGTGATAAATAAACGGATAATATGCAGATGACTGCAATTACCTACTTTTCCAACATATCCACCGTTTCATTTCCCAAGATACCATTATGGGCTGAAATGTGACCTGAATGGGTTTTCTAGAGAAATTTTTTGAGGAGCACTTTAATCTCAAAATCTTGAGGATTTGTTGATCTAAATGATTGACTCAATTTCGTCTTAAAGATTTTACGTCAAACCACAGGAAAAGTTTTATATTAAAAATGTTATATACTGATAATGATTACCGATTTGGTTTTATATGTATGCAGAAAAAAAGTAATGAGCTGTTTATTTGAGGGGGAGGGGGTTATAATTTTAATGTTTTTTGAAATTGGAGTCAGATTGAACAAAGTACAGCTGTTTATTCATAGATCGTTCACGTCCGCCTTTATTCCCAGATCATTCTTAATAATAATAATAATAAAGACTTCTTTCGGAATATGAATTCAATTTGGGAAACTAGTACAAAAATGTATCAATTCTGTCTTTTTTCAAGTGATAGCACCCACTTTTGACACCAAATTTAAGTTCTTTGTATCAAAGCAACCCGGAAAAATGCATTGTTTATATAGAAAAATTAAATTAAAATCTCATAGGTAAAATTTGCGGAATTATATGTTATAAACTTGAGAAATTATAGAAAAGATCTTAGTGTAACACAAACTTATTTTGGCTTAGATGCAGTATATTCCCGCGGCCGACATCTTAGATTTCTTGGCGATTTTTTCTTGGCATTTATCGATAAGGCAAACCCCGACGAGTGACGTGTATTGGCAACCTCGTTAAGACAAACATTCGCATAAATCGCTGCTTGGCGACATTTACTGCTTGACGGAAAAGGGATTTTCACGCCAAGAAAAAATCCAAGATCGCTGGCGGCCGCGGGAATATACAGTATCTGCTCCCTTATTTTATTTAAAAGAAAATTTTATAAAATTTTTGTGATTGTTATCTATGAGTTTCTTATGTGATTGAACAATAGCAGGAAATGATTCCTCTCTTTAGAACAACGAAGGTAAATCTTCTAGAAAAATAATGATTAGAATTAACTGTAAACTTACAACACATATTTTTGCTAATTGTGGTTAGATTTATGCAAAAAATATGTAACTCAAAATTCTTAATTATTTTCTAATGTGAGTTAATTAATAGTTTTCAGTTTTGATATTTTTAATAATTGCAATCTATTTTGAAAATAAAATAATTAAGAGCATGTTTAAAAAAAAAAAAAAAGAAAAGAAAAGAAAGAAAGAAAAAAAAAAACCTTTATTATGTTTGAACCTATTCATTGTATCTAAAAAAGAGGAATAATGTCAATCGGATCATTTTTTAAGAAAATACAAATGAAAAGTTGTCATTTGAAGTTAGATTAGTGATCTCAATTTTTGTCCCCCCTTTATAAAGATTTAAAAACTCATATAAAATGGAAATAGTTGGTGCCATTGTTTTGAAAAATTAAAGTTTGTACAATTTTTATTATGTAGATAAAACATGCAAAAATACACATATCCGAAAAGAGGACATTTATGCGAGTCTAATGATATATTTGTTGTGATTTTATTGTGACGATCTGCGAATAAAAGCGGTATATCTATCTATCTATATATATATATATATATCTATATACATACATATATATATAACTCTGAATAACAATTACGAATTACCAACAAAAAATGTGAAAGTATAAATAATAAAATCTGATCCCCTTAACAATTTCAACATGGATTATAAAAACATATTAAAAATAGGATGAAAGGAATATCATGAAAATCTGTAGAACCAAGGCAGATTCACCAGGCCTTAAATGCTTTTATACTACGAATAAAGTGTGTGGTTTCCTCTTCGTATTAGCCATAAAAAACTAAATAACACGAATTTAGGGCTACCACAGACAATAAATCCAGAAATAAAATATTGGAAAACAATTAAGTTAAAAATAAATTTTAATGAAAATGGATTAAAAAAGAAAAAACATATTACCACTTTGAGAGCCTTTCTTACCAGCAATGATGCAGCAAAAAAACATGGGTAAGATTATATGTACATGTTGCTAAAATGTTTTTTAAATGATGATGGAACCGAGGAGTAATAATGCACAGTATAATCAGGTACAAAATGCAATATATGGGACCAACTCCATGTATAGAACATTTAAAATGCATTCCACTTTTTTACCCAAGAAATCAATAAAAAGCTGCCATCTGTAGTGCTTATTATTAGTTAAATATATTGTTTTGGAATAAAAACTGATATATATATATAATTAAATAAATATTTATATCTATTATTGGATGAAGCTTTAAAGTATATAATTTCTAGATATATTTAAGTGATAATTAAAAATATTTTAATAAATTAATAACATTATATAAGAAATAAGTAAATGATTTATTAAATAATAATTATATGTAAAATGATGATATAGATGATTAATTTATTAATTTTTCACATAAATAAATGGACCAGATTATCAATTATCTATATTTAAATCACTGTTACAACATTGCATAGTCAATTAAATAAATATTTAGTAAAATAAAAATAAAAAAAATAACCAAAATTATGATGCTTAGGTACTTAAAAAAAGCAATTTAAATTTTGAAATTAATTTCATTTAATGTGTCCTGATGCGTTCTTAAAGTTTAACATACATAATATAGGAGGGGAAGATAGAACAAAGAATAAAATTTATAATTAAAACATGCACTTTGTACTCTTATATTATGATATACTATTGTATGAGATATTAATGTGATACTTTTCTCATTGGGCTGAACTTTAAATAAGGTCAGTCTGCCTAAGTGTGATAAACCCTAAATGCGACAATGATCTTTTACACGAAATCTTAATGCGAGAATCGTAAATAAATGTTATATAATGAAGCATACGAACTTCAGAAACAAAATCCGAAACATTTTTTTTGCATATAATACGGTTTTTTTTTAAAAGAAATTTCCAATCAAATACACATCGTTCATTTTACATCGCCCCCATGTTTCGTAAATGCGACAAAAATTCCCGAAAGTGGCTCACGGTTTTTATTTTTTTTTTCTTTGAAGATCAAATAACCTTATAAACGTCAAGAGCTACATTGTCCGTTTCAGTTACCTGACCAGTTAAACTATAGAAAAGGCGACCAGTTTCCGGTTTAGAATTTGAAGTGGACTACACATTTAGGAGAACTTGTTTTCAGCCTGTGCCTAATAGCGATATACATATTCGTGTAAATGCGGCGGAACATTTAGAAGATTAACGAAGAAGTTTATATGGGATTTTTTATAGATTGTGTTAAAATAATATTTAAATCAATTTTATGTTTAATTAAGCTGTGTTGAGTCAGCAGAATCCTCCATTAATGTTTATCTTTAACCAGGTGTTTAAATATGTGTTTAAAACGATCAAAAAAGAAAAATACGCTTCTTTAAAATTTGTAATAAAAAAAAACGGTTTAAGAAACGCAGTGTCTGTTCCAGTAACATAATATAGACATATGATTAAGGAATTTGCAACAATTTTACATAATGAGAATCCTAGAAAATCTTGTGTAGATTGAAAACAATTTATGTTTATTTTAATGCGGTTAAGTTAGTTAATTTTACCAACATTATACCATTCGGTAGCTTAAATGCTGTTTCCGATTAAAACGAGACGCAATCGAGTTATTCCCTGGTTTAGGAGTCATAATTTTTGTTAGCACTTTTATAAAATCTGATATTTTAATTCTGTTTTCATTTTTTATTCGTTATAACATTTTCTACTTTTAAATTAGTAAAAGATAAAAAATAAATAAAGCCATGTTTATCTAAATGAATATTTGTTTCCATATACGTATTTTTAAGTACAGAAAATGTTAATTTTTTTGTGAAAGTGCAAGAAAATGAACAGGAGGGCGATGCAACAGAATATCAGGCACAGAGCTTCTCTCTGGCTTAATGTTGCTATTAGAAATGTTGTACGATTTTGTCTATTTCTAAGGCTGATATATTTATCATGTGACATTTTATAATAAAGTTATATGTAATAAATAGTCTAGTTAACAATATTATATATATCTTTTAAATAATCTTCTAACCCCTAAGCTCCACACTGTGAATTCGCACCGACCGAAATGTCGCCGTCTTTAATTAATTCGCATTTTTCATTCACAAAATAAGGATTTTGAAAGAAAAATAAAATATTTAATTTGGATTCCTGATTAAATTTCGGATAGGGATCATGTAGTTATATTTCATTATCACCAGATTGTCAGCAAAATTATGCGGAGTTGAAGTTACGGAAACCCAATTCGCACTGATGTATAAATTATGGGTTAATATTGACGGGCAAATGTCGCGAATTTTAAAAGATGTTTTCTGCGATAATCATTTAATTGTAGTTATGACCATAGCTCCTTGGCAAAGAGGGATGAGAGATTTTTATATTAGGAACGCATTTATTTATTTGAGAGTTATTTATATTAGGTATTATATGCAGCATTCAAATAACTTTTGCATATTAGCAGTGTAAAATTGACAAAACAGCACGGTGCTGCTCCGTGATAAACATTTCAAGAATAATATTGAAAAGTTTAATTATAATAGTCCTGTACTTACATTTTAGTACAGGAACAGTACCCTGTGAGTTAATAGAGACTTTCATTCATCTTTTAATCAAGTGGTCTCAGAGACCGCTCACAGTAGTTATGCAACAATTCCTGTCACAGCAGTTAAGGGTTAATTAATTCAAAAAATAATTACAGTTAACCTTTAACGGATGTTAGAGCACTTTTTTTATTTTCACAGTTTTACTTGTAATTTCCAGTTTAACTATCGATACAGCGAAATTTTGCTTCATTTGTAGCCTAGTACTGTTGTTTGAAATCTTTGAAAAATCGAAATTTTATTAGAAATAGTACTGTGCATACAGCTTAGTGCAAAACCGTATTTTATGAGTTAATCGCGCGTTTTATTCATCTTTCAATCGAATGGTTTCACAGACCGCTCACAGTTGTAATGTGGCAATTTTCTGTCACAGCAGTTAATCGTTAAATAAACTTTTATGAATTTTCATGTATAAAATGCATTATCACATTTAGGACTATGAACGTCTTATTTAGGTTTTAGCTGCCGTAAATGGGACAAAAATGACCTAAATGCGACAATCCTATATTGTGGCTTTATACTACAGATAATTATTAAATTTCTAAAAAACAAGTTAGTTTTGAATTAAAGGTACAGTATTCAGTAATTTATTGCTTAATAAAATATAGATTTATATAACAAAATCCCAAATATACCCTAAATGCGACAAAACTACGGGGAATCGTGTCTCATTTAGGCAGACTGACCTTACAAGTTAAACATTAGCATTATTAATTATTAAAGAAAATAAATCGATTAAATTAAATTAATAAATCCATAAATATAATTATAGAATTATTCTTACAAGTGTTCCGAATCAACATTCATTATAAAATGAATTATTGCAACGTAATTATTAATCAGATGCCCCTTCTTTTTTTTAAAAATATAGTTAACAATTGCGTATTACCCAGACAACGCTGTCCATACTCTAACATCTACCAACCCATCTGTCCTATTACATTTTTTTCTTTTTTTTTTTTTTTTTTGCATTTTTAATTTTTAATTTTAATTTTGTATTTTCAATTTTTTATTATTATTTTATGTTTATATATTTTTTTAATAATTTTTTTTTACGCAATGTGTTAATTTGGTTTTAAGATCATGTATGTACTAATTGTATATTAAAGAATATGTGAATTTTTTAGGAAAACTATGATTTAACGCATTTTAAATTAGTTTTTTAGTATTGTTGTTAATGAGATGAGAAGAACATAAACACTTTATTCTATACAAATGATTAGGGAGTATATTACGATATACTGAATTATATAGACATGATTTAAAATGAGTAAGTGTATTAACATTTTATTTAAATACATTACGTTTGTCATATAGATCAGTTATTTTTTTTGTTTTATTTTAGTATAATTTTAAGATCTAAAAAGTTAATGGTATTCTTAGATAAGAGGTTTTCCGTTAATTCAAAATTAGTAGGATAATCTACTGGAAATTGAGAAATATTTGTATGATCAGTAGCAATTAAAATTATGTCATTAATATAACCATATAAATGTATTTTATTATTATTATAAGTACGTTCATAATAATATAAGTCTGGTAATAAAATGGAAGAACATCCACCTTGTGGTATACGGACTTTCTGTCAATAGACTGTGTTATCTTTATATATGCATATTTTTTTTTGACTTGGTCTCTAGTTGCTACTTAAAAAAATATTGTGTTGTACGCCTCACAAAATTTTGAAATGAGAGAAAATACTTGGAAGTTACGCTGGGATTAATATAATCCGAATTTAAAAAAAAATGTAAAAAATGTAAATGAAAAATTGATTGTATTTTAAAACATTTAAATTGATTGTATGCGTGTTATTTATAGGAAAGTCTCAAGAAAAATTCAAGGGAAAACATAACACAAATCATGATAGCTTAACTATTTCCCTGCCTTATAAATGGCAACTCTAAGGCAAACTATGCTCTATATTACTACACGAGGCTTAAATAGGTTTTAAAAACAGCCTGGGCTTAAACTTAATAATAAATGTACGAATAAGGATTTATTTTATTTTATTTTTGTGCGATCTAAATTGTGCAACTTCTTTCTGATGCAAAATTATTTGCATAATACTGGGTATGGTACTTAAAAGTCGAGAAATATTTCGTAGCGCAAAAAATTTTGAATCAACAAAATCAACATACACAAACCATTAGTTATTAAACAACATTTGCATTCTTTGTCTGAAAGAAAAATTCACATGTGCTTTCAAGATAAATTTTCGCAAATATATATTGGTCTTTTCTTTTGAAAATTCTTAAGATTTTAATCGATCAATTTATGCAAAAGTTCTTTTCTAAATTCTTTGAAATATAAGCTATTTTTCTTTCTTTTATTTGAAGGTATTAAAAAACTACGCATTTACAGATATCCAAAAGAAACTGGAAAATTTAAAAGGCAAATAGTAGGATTTACTTAGAATAAATTGCAATTCGATCGAATATTTCTTCGGTATTCAAAGTGAAAGGGATCAGCAAATTCTGTTTTCTAAGTTCAGTTTTTCAAAATTCCCTTTTTACTTATACTAGTTTATTTTTTCGGAATTTCATACGTAAAATATTTTTGGGTTGGAAAATTTAATTTGGGGATAAGAAAAAAACAGACGCTTTAAACGTAAAAGACAATCGTTATATTATTGGTCATCTGAGCAATTTTTCAAATGACATTAAGGTCGACGAGATGGCATTGAATCTATAAAGGGTGGGCCATCTGTTGGATCATGTTTTATTGTGAAAGAAAACGCATTTTTTTATGAGTTAAAATTGAAATTATTTATTGAACATGGAAGGTGGGTCTATGCCATTTATGTATGAATTACAATATCACACATGTGGCCACTGCGGCTCCGCTTATATGCCATTATCTGAACATCAAAATTATCAATGACTTTTCCCAGAATGAACGGATCCATGGCCAAAATTTCAGCCCGGATGTTACGTTTGAGGCCTTCGATTGTGCGGGGCGCATTGGCAAACCCTTTGCTTTTCAGAACCCCAAACACCTCCCAAAGAAAATAATCCATTGGGGTTAAATCTCGCGATCTTGGCGGCTAATTCACACCAGAATTTCTTGAAATTACGCGATCTGGAAATTTCTCGTTCAATAAGTTGATGGTTTGGCGAGCAGCGTGTGCCGTTGCACCATAACGAGTCCATAATTACAAATGGCATACATTTGACAGTTCATATACACATGACACATGGCAACTAACACAAAAAACCTGTGAAATATTCATAGTTCAAAAAAGAACGAACATATAGACAATAATTTTTAACTTGAATAATAAAAAAATTCCGATAATTCAATTAAGTGAACACTTGAATCCGCCTTGAAAGTTGAATTGAAAACAATTAAAAAATATCACCTTATTCAAATTTCGAATCTAGTATTTTGTTTAATTCAAGACTTCTTATTTTTTGCAGCTTATTGCCATTTTATGTATAAATTAAGACCAAAATTGTTAGATATATTTCTTTAAATATGAGATGCAAATTTCTTTTCTCTACCAGTTGAAATTATTGAAGTTTAAATATCATAATATCACAAGAATATTATAGAATATTTTATAAATGATTATCGAAAGTTGAATGAATGATCTGAGTGAGCAAAAACATTAAATTTGCATGTAGGTATGATTTTCGATATGCATACATTAAAATCAACACTCGCGAAAGGAAACGTAGGCCATGATAATGTTGAAAAAGATGTTTAATTACCAAAGAAAATTAATATGCAATTTAATTCAAAGCTTTGATAAAGTCTAAAATAAAATATTATGATTCTAATATAATTTAATTTTTATAATTGTTTCTACAGCTTTTTGAACGTTATTTTTAGAGGAGATAATCAGAATCATTTTTTCAGAAGTTATTTTAAAGAATTGATTTAATATATTTAAATTTTGAATCATTAAAAAAATACTGACGATGAAAAAGTCGTATGCATGCCCCACTAAAATTCTAATATATTATGTGACGTGGACTACCCGTTCCAAAAAAATAGACTTTACCGGCATCATGTGACCCGCTTGCGTCTGCGTCGCCGAATAAGAAATGTTCATTCTGTTCTTTTTTGAGGTGCGTTAACTGAAGAATGTAAAAAGTTATAGTAGAGCCATTATTTTTGTGATTAGTGTTTATGTGATGTTCTGTTTATTATGTGAAGTCTTACTAAGAAGAAATAAAAATATTTAAAAAGTTATCGCCCGAGGAATTGATATTTTAAAATAATATGTGAAATCTGTGTGAAGTTAATTCGAGCTAGCCGACAATTATACACTAATAAAAAAAAATGACTGCTACTACAGTCTTTTTAAAATTACATATATAACAAAACCACTGAAAATGGGAACTGTCTGTAACGGAATCCTGTCCAAAACGTAAAAATTCCATAGTCCGGATGAACACGTCTAAAGAGAAATGTTTTTTGGGGTTCCTGGTGACCCCGTTTTCAAAGGTTTTACAGCATCAAATATTAAAAAATAAATTATGATAAAATTTGTTAAACCTGTATTTCTTTAGACGTAATAAAAATTTTGTTACCGTCTAAGCAGGTAGATCTTTACGAGCCATAAAAAAATTTAATTTAAAAAAGGATTCCGTTGTAGACAAATTCCGTTTTACGGCTTTAACTGTAGTAACCTATAAATGTGGGTAAAAAGGGAAATTAATGATTTAAAATATAATTTCATTTGAAATTGCTCAATTATTTAATTTCGTTTAACGTTTCACAATATTATATTTAATTAAAAATATTATTTTTCACGCATCACAATATTATATTTAATTAACAATATTATTTTTCACATAATATTACTTAATATAATCATTTAAATTATATTTTAACCATTTGGAAAAAAGGTTATTGTCCTCTGTCAGGGTAGGAAATCAAAAACATATCTGAAGCGTTTTATTGGTTGAATCCGCATTTTATTCGTTTTCTGATTGGTCTATACAGTAATCTGTATTTTCCCTTTACTTTCAACAGAGATGGATACTTCTGTTGCCACTATGACAAAAAAGTAATAAAAACTACAAAATAAATTAATAACTTAGAAACAAATTGAGATACAGCTTTCAAACAAATTGCATTTAAAAGTAAATTTTTTCTCTATACGACGGTGTAAAAAGTAATGTTGTGGGATGTTTAGAAGTTTAAGAATGAAATTTCATTTAAAATTGGTCGATGGAAAAGCCTTTTCCCGAACACCCAATGAAATGCTTGGATAATACATAAGTTTCAGGTGGATAATACGTAAGTTTCAGGAAATCTGACGCGTCGCAGGCGATTTTTGTCGCATGCAATTTTTACGTGTAATAACACTATTAATGTTTAATTCATGGCGTACGTAATGTATGATCAACTTTGTGCGACTTTTTATGTCTTAAATTTTAATCTTTGAAAAAATCATTTTCCAAATGGTCGTTGTAATTTGTTAAATTGCTTTTTTTATTTAATTAAATAATATTGCTACAGGTACTATAGTTGCAAGTTTACAATTTAAGAAATCTGAAAAAAAAAAAAAAAAAAAAAAAAAAAAAAAAAAAACTCAAAATAAAAAATTACAAGGAAAATTGCCTGCTTTTTATACAAAAGTATGCCACTAGAGAAAAAATATTCACTGTAGAATATAAAGAAACCTTCAATACAATTACCTATCTCTATTAGCATGAAATACGAATCTTTGCTAGGTTTTCGTAAGAAATAAAGAACTCGTTACCTCGTCGTGGATTTAATGCAGCATTTACTATTCACTTGTGATTGAGAGAAGAGTAATTTGAGGATCTTTTTCAAACTCTTTTCACTAAGAAGTCTTTAAAAGTAATTTTTCTATGGTAATGAAAGTGCGAAGGTACAGCTTTTGGCAAAAAAAAAAAAAAAAAAAAAAAAAAAAAAAAAGAGAAAAGACATTTACGTAAAAATACAAGGTTTTAGCGAAAAACAAGTTTTACTTAAAAATAATTTATTGTGTTTTAGTTCCCAGCTCCTTAATAAGATCATTTTGTAAAGCAATGATTAGAGTGACAGTTGAAACCGATAGTTGAATTACAATATACATTTTAGATAGAAAATAGCTATACAGCCCATTCAAATTATAGGGGAAATGGGGGATGAATGGGACATTTTCACAAAAATATGCATTTTGAATTTTTTATTTGAGTTATTATCAAAATTATACATCACATTTCATGCATTAGGTATTTGACTACATCTATGCACAATATTTATTCTAGATTATTATTATACAGAAAAATATTATGAAATCAAAAACACGTTCCTTCCTGATGGATGGGACACAAAGAGTTTCTTCAATGTATTCAATTTTACCAAATTAAAATTTATAATTATAAACATATATGCAATTATATTTGTAATATATGATTTTACATCACCAATGGATATGAGTTTTTTTTTCAATAACTTGTTTTATTGCAGTTTTAAATTTAATGCTGACTTCGGGTATCTATCGGTTATTTTTCCCCACTTATGAGGCATTTTAGATTTGAAATGTAAATGAAAAATGTCTTTAAAATATGGCATAGCTAATAATTTTCAATCATAACTTAGTAATTAATACTAATTAATTGTATCTTAGAAACATGCACAACTGAAATTATGTTAGGGGTGGGGATTTATTTATGCAACCTTTCAAAATTCAATATAAATTTCCCCATTTTATCAATAAATATATACTATTTTTTACAATTTTATCTATTTTAATAAATTTTTAGATAAACCCTTAATTATTACAATACAATAAATAACACTGAGAAATTTTGAACAATAACAACTTATATAATACTATTTAATATACTATTAATTAACGTAAATTATTAATTTGTCAACCTATATAATACGATTTAGTTAATAAATAAAATTTTCAACATCTCTAGGGATGAGTGAGACAGTCCCATTCATCCCCATTTGAAATGTCCCAATCATCCCCATGATGCATATATTCAATTGTCAGACATTGTGCCTCAAAAATTATTTTGTCACAATGATTACTATTCATTCATTTAAATTATCGATACTGAACCTTAAAATAAATAACTACAACATAGCTTAATTTTTTTATATAGTATAAGATATTTCACATCTTCAAATGTAAAAGAAACTTACTTTTAAGCAGAGACTTCAGAAAATGCAACTTTGAAAGAAAATGAAAACAGCAATATGGTCCTACTTTTAGTTCTGAAGCACACTGTGGTGGAGCCTTATATGGAGATATGAAGCAATTTAAAATAAATGATTATTGCCTGAAATATTGAGAATGTCCCATATATCCCTTGTCCAATTCATGCCCCAGCTCCCCTATATTAAAAAAAACTAATAAACTCCGCCCCGGTATAATCCATAAAGCACCATGGATTGCTGTGACAACCTCCGCTTTCTAGTCCATAATTTTCGTGACCCTGAGGTATACAATATTCCAGTAAAATGACCCAGCTGAGATGTAACTCCCAATTTTTAGTTCGTAAGACCGTTTGGTGCTCATTTTATTAACACCCAAAAGATGAAAGTTTGAGTAAATTTTTCCAAAGTCCAGAAATGAACTTCAGATATTTAGTGTGGAATCGTAATGCCTGGACCAGTGAGATAACGAGCATCACAGTCCATTAAAAAAAAAAAAAAAAAAAAAAAAACTAGAATTATATTAAATTTACTCCTTTCAAAATCTTTATAAATAGAAATGGGGACAGGTTTTGTTATAAATTGATTCACACAGGCTTCCAAAATGTTCATATAATCTAATGTATTTATTCCTTTCGTTTAATTACACCAAACAGTCTAAAACAGCGGCCACCAACCTTTCTGATGGCACGGACCACTTAAATCATAATTTCAAATCTCGCGGACTACTAGCAGAAATTTTTTATATAAATGCATTTGTGTACTGACGATCAGGTCACTTCCTTTTTATTCATATGAAACGCGCTTATTAAATAAAAAAAGACATTATAAACATTTTTTAATTTAAAATAACAAAAATCTTATTTAAGTATAATAAAATCATGAAAGGCTATTTAAGTGCAACAAAATTATAAAGTTAGTTCAGTTGTTATAAAATAATTTGACATTATTCGTGTATCACACATTTTTAGTGTGATATTTATTCCTGAATTTTCGAAATACGTTCATGGATTTTTGGTTACTGCAAAACGGAGAGTGGTTTTTATTTCAAACGTAGATAGACCAGTACCGATTTTTTAATTGCAGTGACAGACAAATATTTCTTTCCGTTCAAATATATTTTTGAAAAAAAATATATTTCATTGTCTTTTTACACATTAAAAATAAATTTCTCGCGAAAATAACATTTTTGTATTCTTATTAATAAAACTTAATAAATGCAAATGATGTTCAGATTTTTCTCCGGGCCACCGTTTGGTGACCTCTGGTCCAAAGGGTAATTTTTAAATTATGAAATATCTGGATTCATAAGCTTCTACTAATGCCCTGGTGCATATAGGGCGCGCATTTCTAAATATTTAGTAAGGTCGTACTTTGATCGATTAAAGTCGTGTATTATATAATTGTATGCAATCCAAACATCATAGGTATTTCATGTCTTTTGTTAAACAAATAACCAACATGGACAGGAATATTTAAAAATATGTCTGAAAAACAAATACTCAGATTAAAAATTAAGACTTTATATAGTATTTTGGAGTCAGTGTAAAGTTAAAGTAAGTGTTAAATAGATGAATTTATATAAAATATTTATTCGTATTTGTAACAGATTTTACCCGACAGAAGACGCTGCCAGGTCAGTTGTTACAAAATAATTTGACATTATTTGTGTATCACACATTTTTAGTCTGATTTTATTCCCGAACCTTTAAAATATGTTCATGGATTTTTGCTTCCAATCAGGTTACTGCAAAACGGAGAGTGGTTTTTATTTCAAACGTAGATCAGTATCGATTTTTTAATTGCTGTGACAGACAAAAATGCCTTTCCGTTCAAATATGTTTTTGAAGTCTGAAAAAAAATATTTCATTGTCTTTTCTCACATAAAAAAACATATAAATTTCTCTCGAAAATAATATTTTTGTATTCTTATTAGTCAAACTTAATAAATTCAAATGATGTCCATATTTTTCTCTGGACCACTGTTTAGTGACCTCTGGACCAAACGGTAATATTTTTAATTATGAAATCTCTGGATTTATAAGCTTCTATTAATGCCCTGGTGCATATAGGGCGCGCATCTCTAAATACGTACTAAAGTCGTACTTTGATCGATTGATGTCTTGCATAATCTAATTGTATGCAATCCAAACATCATACGTCTTTCATGACTTTTGTTAGGCAAATAACCAACATGGATAGCAATACTTAAAAATATGTCTGAAAAACAACTACTCAGATTAAAAATTAAGACTTTATATAGTATTTTGGAGACAATGTAAAGTTAAAATAAGTGTTAAATAGATGAATTTAAGTAAAATATTTACTCGTATTTGTCACAGATTTTATCTGACGGAAGACGCTTCCATGTCAGTTGTTACAAAATAATTTGACATTATTTGTGTATCATACATTTTTAGTGTGATTTTATTCCCGAACCTTTAATATATGTTCATGGATTTTTGTTCCAATCAGGTTACTGCAAAACGGAGAGTGGTTTTTATTTCAAACGTACATCAGTAATGATTTTTTAATTGCTGTGACAGACAAAAATGCCTTTCCGTTCAAATATGTTTTTGAACTCTGAAAAAAAAAATCATTGTCTTTCCATACATCAAAAATCATATAAATTTCTCTCAAAAATAATATTTTTGTATTCTTATTAATAAAACTTAAATGTACCTATTATAATTAAATTGTTAAATAAAGCTTTTCAAAGGAATGTTAAGCTTTATTATTAGTTAATTTTTAAACTCTTAAGTTTTACTTTTAATAAACATCCTATATTGATAATAGGAAAGTAATATTTTGATCGAATCTTCGATTTACAAACTCAAAATAATAATAGAGTATCGAGGGGATGAATAATTTTTTCTTCACAAACAAAATATCATTAGTAAAATTACTACGTTTTCAAAATGCAAAAAATCCACAGTATTTAAACAAATTGCAATGTTTCAATAAATATGATAAATTCCAAATGTTCTCTTTAAAAGAAATGTTTTCTATACTAAAGAACCCCTTGTAGAAGATATTAAAGGACATTGTACTGAGATAATTTGTTCCTTGTATTTAGATTTTCTGTATATATACATGTAAAAACTGTGCTTGGCTAACTAATACTGGGAATGTCGTCAGCTGTTTATGACAAAGGAAAATCCCTCTTTGAATAATTTATTTTTTCTTCTTTCATCTTCAAAGCTTTAGTGCAAAAAATACCGATGTCTATTCTTGTATATAGATATTTTCGTATCCGTAACTAATAATAAACCAACAGTAAACGTTGTAATCTCTCTTTTAATATATTCACATTGAATTGGTACTACTTAATAGCTTGATTTTCTCATAAGATCATGAGTTTAAAAAAGCAAATTAATTTTAAAGGTATTATTTATTATTTTTCAAAAGTCTTCATATTTTTATTCTAAGTCAATTTCGATAAAGCGAATAACTCATAAGAAAAATGAATTCATGCATTTTTTTCTCAATTTTTAGCTAAAAAAATTTTGAGAAATTTAGTAATAATGATTTTACGTTCAGGCATTAATGTCGATTATTTTTATCTCGATATGTTCTGCCAATCTTATTCTTAAAGTGAAAAGTATAACATTAAACTGACCCGAATCAATTATTCCAAAAATACTATTTTTTTTCTTTGATTGAAAAACGATGAAATTATTTTTTAAAGTAATCTTATACAGAAAAATCAAAGTAAATTTAAAATTAAATGACTTACTAATTATAATATAGACAAAGGCGACTAAGAATAAGGGTTAATGAGAAACTGGGCTATTAAAATACTAGCAAAAAAAACCCGAAGTAAATGTATATTTTAAAGCATTAAAAACGATTAAATATAGCTTTTACCAATTTAAATTGCTAAAAGGCGTAAATTAAAACTTTAAAAATAGTTAATATAGGTTTATTTAACTGTTTATATGTTTCGACTGTACTCAAGTCATTTAAAAAAACAAATAAATGAAAATATTCTAAAATTGCACGGTCACTAAAACGCCATCATTCATATTATGCACATTATTTTTTTTATTTTACATAGATATTTATTTTCGTAACCATTGAGTAACTCCAGCCATAGTTTTGGTAAGTTAAATGATGCTGAATCGTTACATACTGAATTTCTGCAGAGTCGAAATGCGTAAACAGTTGAATAAACCTATTTTAACTATTTTTAAAGTTTTAATTTACGCCTTTTAGTAATTAAAATTAGTGTATTATTACAAGGTGTTAATTTGTTATATATAGCTTTCACCTTTAAATTATTATTATCAGTACAATAAAAGTCAGTTTTTGGCTGATGAGATGTTAATTCATGCTCTATTTTCTAAATTATCAGACGACCTTATAGGCCGGTACATTCCGCATTATCCCTTATTATCCCATTTTCTCTTATTGGAAAAAAATATCTTTTTCGTCTCTTTCTATCTCTCTGTGTAACATTTCAAATTTGTTCCCGTATTTTAGCCCATGCTTAATGTTTGTACATTAACAATTTGCATCAATCTAGAGAAATATATCAATTTGTAGAACGAATAAAAGAATTTATGGTCATTTCATGTCACGAATGGGACAACTTTTCTACATATTTCTGCTGTTTACACAAAGTTATTATACTCTCAAATTAAAACAACTACGCTAATATAAAAATCTAGGTTTTTTTTATGTTTAATGTATAGTTTATATTCTAACAACTTATAAGTTAGTAGATATAGGTATTATTGTAAATGTGACGTGCAGAACAATTTGACCGTTTTTCTTGGAATGTCACTATGTTGTGTAATTCGAGAAATCTATTTGTCTGAAATCTTCTGTAACTCAAAAATGAAAATTTATTTTCTTTTAATCTGATATGCTGTGTGGAAAGAAATTTTTTTTAAGTATCTTGTGTAACTTCATTAAATTTGAAATAGTCTTTTTATAAATGTTGAAAGGTCAGTTTTTTCCTACCCCATAAGTGATAATAAGGGACAGAAAATTTTAGTAAATTAAAAATAATAATAATAACACTAAAAATTTCCTTTAAAATTTGCCAAAGCTTCATTAAAATTGCGGAATGTTTTGTATTTTTTAAGAGACGCTTTTCTTATTATAAGAAAATATTATGTTTTATCTCTAACTACCTCCTTCATCTCCTAAATAAATTAATTAACTTACCCCACAGGTGATAATAAAACATAGGAAATTTTAGTAAACTAAAAAATGATAATAATAACACTAAAAATTTCATTTAAAATTTACCAAAGCTTCATTAAAGTTACGGAATATTTTGTAATTTTTACGAGACACTTTTCTCATTATAAGAAAATATTTTGTTTCATCTCTAATTACCTCCTTCATCTCCTAACTAACTAAATTAATTAACTAATTAACTGAACAATGTTTATGTATTGCTGTTTAGAGATTCGTGTATTCCTTGCTGTTATTAAACTTGATATGCTAGAATTTATGTTTATTTTTCAGAATTCCTGAACATTTCGAGAAAAAGGAACTTTTTTCTGATTTTCCGTTAATAAATACGTAAAAAATTAGTAGTTTGTAAAATTATAGGCTATTTTCATGCATACTTGTAGTGTAAGTCACATGCTACGGTTTTTGGCTACCAGTATTTTAGAATGGAAAAGTGTGGCATTTTATGGGAGATACCTCATTAATTGAACAAGGCCAAGAAAGCTTTTCGAAAATAACGGTGGCCAACAAGCATGGCAGTTATCAGCTGTGTGACTTACACTACAAAACCCATGGAACTAGCCTATAGTAAAATTGTAAGTTACTGCGGAAAGCAATTTTGCTTCCACAAAATAGTTTTAGTTTTCTCGTCCTATTATTATTATTATTTATTGTTTTGACAATATGTTGTACTTAAGTATAGATTCTCAAAACAGTAGTTTTATTTTTACTTGACAGAAAATAAATATAATGCTTTTAAAGAAAAAAATATTTTGAAATGTTTTTAATAAAAATTAGAATTTGTTTTTATGCCGCCATTTTCTTTCATATTTTTTGAGTATAGCGAAATTTTACGGAAATGTCATTATTTCTTTCTTTCTTTTTCAGGTAAGTTAACAGGAAATGTGAAGTTTGCATAACTACTCTTTCATAAAGTAAGATTTTTGTTGAAATATATTTGTGAATTTCACGCTACATTCATATTATTCATATTTCTGTATGCGGCACATAATATTGTTTTGATATTTATTCAGTCTTTTCTTAAAATCAAATCTAACAAATCAAATTTATCTAATGTTTATTTAATATTCAATGCATTATCTGCAAGTTTTATCGTTTTAATAGTTACCTAGTAACGTTTTGCAAGCTTTAGAAGTACTAAAAGTAATTGTAAAATAATAATATATATGCCAAAAAAAAAGTCTTTCATTAAAATTCACTAAAATGTAGAACTCATATGTATATATTAAAAGCACTACCAAATTTGGCGATATTTCTCCAATTTGGCCAAAATTTAGCGCTATTATTGTAACCTTGCCATTAGAACTTTTCAACAAATACTCATTATTAAAGGTAATACTGATTTCACCATAGGAAATCAAACTATAATTGAGTAACCATTAAGTTTAAGTAGTGTTTTTGCGATGTCTTTCGAAAATGAAGGGCGCTTAGTGGCAAGAACCCACCCCCAATTTGGAAATCCGAAACACGTAGTATTTACTAATTTTAGTTAATATAGTCAAGTCAAGTTTCAAGATTTTATTTCCATTGGTTTATGATAGATGGTGATTTTTTTTTACATTTAAAAATTTTCCCTATTGTCCCCTTGGGGATCGAATTAAAAAAAATCAATGTTTAATTCCTGTATTGCTCTCAGGAATACATGTATATTCCAAATTTCAAAGCTGTATGTCAACAGGAAGTGGTGAAAAATGTGTCATAAGATTTGATTTCCACATACAAACAGAATTGTAAGTTAAAAGAAAGCATGCAATAATAATATGCAATTAACATTCGCATGTAAAGATAATCGTCTTTATTTTTAAATAAAATGTAAATCTATTTCCTTGGATAAGACATGGAAAGCAGAAAGACTTTATTTTTCGCCAGTAGCTTACATTGCGAACGATGCCGGTAGTTGAATATGTGGTGTCTGCGATTTGGAAAGTGCTACATTTTTTGTCATTTTATACTTACAATTAGATCATTCCACCTTCTATTCGTAAGAAGAGAAAATTATTAATAAAAACCGTGATAAAATTAATGCTATGTTTTCCAAAAACAGTAATAATGATAAAATTTTAGAAATTCGAAAAGACAATTCATATTACATCACAAATGCTTGTTCTGAACCCACATCAACACGAATTAAATACAATTTTTCTTTGTGATTATCATATTTGTTTGAAAGAATTTTGAGCGACCTCTACTAAATTTGGTACTTCTCCATTATCTCGTCGACCACTTTCAATTAAAAAAAAAAAAGTATCGCCAAACTATTCACCCGGCTGTAACACCGCATAAACAAATGGAAGAACGCTGCCAAAGGAACCTCAAAAATATACTAGAAATTTGGAAAAACCCTACTTACTAAAGTGTCAGCTATCAGTGACTTTAAACAATACATTTTACAAGATACAGGGTGCAATATGTTATCTATCGCCGACCTTTAATTTCTCAACCGTTGGTCGTAGACACATAGTTCCTGTTTCAAGAACGTTTCAAATGAGAAAAATATTCTTGTTGTGGCATTATTTAAAATAAAAAATCAATTTTATAAAAAATACGAAATCTAACTTTTTATACGGTCCTCCACTCCCTATAGTTACATGTAGTAAAAGTTTACACATATCATAACAGATATAACACAAAAAGTTTGACATCTGTATTACAAAAAATGACAGAGTTATTAAATTTCAAAGTTTGGGATTTTTGCACATGATTTTGTCTTTCATTGAGGGATCAGTTAAAAGATGAATTAAAGTAATTCGAGATCAAAATCATGGTGCAATGTCCTTTTTACAGCAAAACCACCTTTAGCCGGTATCTCCAAATCGGGGTGCCCCACCAGTGGCTGAGAGGTTCTGCTCTCAAAGCTGGTAGACGGGAGGTTCTGGATTCGAACCCAATCGCGCCCGTCGTCCTAATCGTTCGGAGTTTTCGTGGTTTTCTTCGAGCCGTGGATTTCCATGCGTAAATACGGGTTAGGTTCCCTTAGAAAGACTCCCACGGAGGGCACTCTCCCCTCGGCCCTATATCCCTAGAGTAGATAATCGGCCGTCAAAAATCAACCAACCAACCAACCAAATCGGGGTATCACCAAAGAGGGTCATTTCATCTAAAAATTTGGGCTGATTTTTAGGGGCCGTATACAAAGCGAAGAATGAAATATTGAGATTGAACAAAAAAATAAATATCAATTTATTACAATATCAGAAAACTGTCTACTATAAAAAATGAATACATCAAACGCCGGAATTTAATAGAGATACTGTCTAAAGTGCTCTCCATTGGTGGCAATGCACAATTGAATACGTGACAGTACTGAGTTCTGGATACGTTAGAGCATAGCAGGTGTGCAAACTGTGCGACAATCAAGGATGATGCGCTGCTTCAGATAAACCAGAAAAGTGGCCTCAGTCACATAGACCTATGCTTTGATGTACCCCAGAGGTAGAAAGCCATGGGAGTCAAGACGGTTGAATGCGGTGGCCACTCTCTCGAACTACCATATCCAAGGATCTGTTGACCGAATTCGGTGGCACATCCGGATGTTTTATGCGGAGAGGACCCCATCATGTTGAAATTACACCCAGCATACATGCCGGAGAGGCATCTCTACATACCAGTCACGTACCATGTTTTGTATCAGATGCAGGTAACGATCGCCCGATAAGGTCCCATCGTAGAAGATGGTCAAACAATCTGGGTTCCCCATATACCGCACCACATGTGTCGTATTGTGTGGAGGTTTTTTCAGAGACCAATAATGAACATTGTGCTCGTTGACAATGCCACCCCATGTAAACATTGACTCATCTGTCCACAGAATATTACAAAGGAACGACGGATTTTCCTCTAAGGTGTTGAGCATGAAATTACAATTATCGTGCGTTGCCACCCAGCATCAATAAATTCACCAGTGTCGGATCGTATGGATGCGCATCATGTGCATGTAAGAAATGCCAGGCATGCTGACCACATGCCTCGCTTATTTCCGCCGTTCTCAGTTGTGGAATTATGGCAGCTCCTCCTCCTTTGTCACTCGTATATTACCTCGTTCGTCTACTTGATCTGGCTCATGGTGAAATAGGGCCGGTCTCTCTAGGTGGTGCAAGGCATCAGTTATAGTTTCATGTGTTAGATGTAGATCCTTAGGGAAACGCTCTGAATAAACACTCGCAACCTCTCTAGCTTTCCTTTGACATTAACCATAAATAAGTAACATTTCGGCATATTGCAGGTATGCGTAGCTTACCATCACGATCTCAGCGCTGACTCGCATGTCACTGCTAGATGGCACGTGTTTTATCCCGAACGTGAGGCGCTGCGGTTCTATTGTAATTTGCATAATCCCAATTTTCATGCTCGCTATTGCTCGGCTGGTAGTTTGCATGCCTCTGCCATTTATCTAGTCCTTAGTGAGTATGTTTTATTTTCCGGTTGTCGATTCTACCTACGTTGACGTTTGAATGTTGTTCGACCTATGAAAGTTAGCTCAAATTTTTAGATAAAATAACACTCTTTGGTGGTTCACCGATTTGGCGATACCGGCTAAAGATGGTTTCGACGTAAAAAGGACATTGCACCCTGATTTTGATATCGAATTATTTTAATTCATCTTTTAACTCACCCCTCAATGAAAGACAAAATCATGTGCAAAAATCTCAAACTTTGAAATTTAATAACTCTGTCATACTTTGTAGTATAGATGTCAAACGTTTTGTGTTATATCTGTTATGATATGTGTAACCTTTTACTAAATATAACTATAGGCACTGGGGGACCGTATAAAAAGTTAGATTTCGTAATTTTCATAAAATTGATTTTTATTTTAAATAATGCCACAACAGGAATATTTACCTCATTTGAAAAGTTTTTGTAATTGGAAATATATGTCTACGAAAAACGGTTGAGAAATTAAAGGTCGGCAATAGATAACGTATTGCACCCTGTAAAAATAAAAACAGAAAAATTATAATCGTGGATGATTACTTATTTACATTATTTTTTCTAATTAACCCTCTCGATTGGTGAATGTTTGTGACGCCAGTTGAAACTGATTTATTGTATACAACTAAGCATCACAACATTTTTTCAATTCTTTTTATGTTTTAATACGATGGCGTCGCTATTTATAAATGTAATTGTTATTTTAATTAACGAAATAACTAATAAATCAGTAAAAAATCATCAAAAAGTACAGATAAATGTCAGATTAAACGTCACTTGATAACATAACAAATACGTGTATCGCATCTAAGTTCAAATGACCCAAAGCGACAATCATGTCTTTATGGTGTTGAATTCGACAGTTTGGCGATAGTCTTTTTCTACGGAAAGTGGTCCATGGGATAATAGACCGGGAGGCTGCAGCACAGACTATCACCTCATCAAGTTCACGGCTGAAATTCAAGAATTAGTTAAATCTCGATTCGCATATTAAAATTTAATCGATCTGCCAAGTCATATCTTAGTGGAAAACACCTGAAAACCCGTTTTCAGAGGTTGACTTGTAGGTTTATCATTGTGTTTTCCTGCTCTCAGTCATCCATGTTTTCATACCTTTAGAAGCAGGGAAACACAATGGTAAACCTACGAGTCAACCACTAAAATCAGATTTTCAGGTGTTTTCCACCAAGATATGACTTGGCAGACCGATTATATTTTAATATGCGAAACGAGTTTTAACTAATGTTGGAATTTCAGCCGTGAACGCGATGAGGTAATTATCTATGCTGCCTCCTCCTGGCATATAATGGAGAAGAACCAAAATTTGTCCTTTCTAAAAAAATATGGC
Source organism: Maratus speciosus (assembly GCA_963932465.1). NCBI lineage: Eukaryota > Metazoa > Arthropoda > Arachnida > Araneae > Salticidae > Maratus > Maratus speciosus. The sequence continues at coordinate 439,591,385 of OZ010788.1, forward strand.
AAAAGCAAATATGCTATCATTTAAATATGTTTCTTTGAAATTCATGAATTATAGATGAAGGAAACTTTTCAACACTTTCCAACGCAGTTGAAAAGTGTTGAAAGAGTTCGTTTGTCTCTCTCTCTCTCTGTTACTCAGCCAAAAAACCGTATAACTTAAGTAATTATGCTTATAATTGCTTCAAAATAAAACTACGTTTCCGTTAATACAAGTATCTGCATATTTTGTAATATAACTTTAAATATCGACCCTAAAAGCTCTTGAAAGTGGTAATTTACAAAATTCAGCTACAGCAACTAGTAATAGCTTTGTAGGATATTTCTGTATTGCGTTTAGGAAATTTGTTTTAATTCGAGTGACAACATTTTGCTTAAGTTTTCGAAGAGAGTTTAGTTAGTTTAAATATTTATGTAATTTTTTCTGTTTTAATATTTTTATAGATAAAACTGCGTAAATTAACCCTTAAATGCCTGATTTTTCAAAAATCATTGTAATAATGTTTTTCGGCTTTCATTTTTTAAATAAAGCATGGGAAAAATACTTTAAAAAATCATATTTTGTTTTAAGTATGGTTTACGGCTAAAAAACAGTTTGTTACTAATCGGCAATACTGGACTTTAATTGAAAAAATCATTTTCCTTGATAAAATTCTATAATAATAAACACACAAGATTTTTAGGAACTATAATAAGAAATAAATTTTACTGACTCACTGCAGAACAAAATAGGGTATTTCGCAAGCTTCCAAACAAAACAAAAAGCACAAGTAGCAACAATTGAAAAAACAAATCTATCTTTATTCTTAAACAGCACAAGTGTTGCCATCTACTGGTTGCAAATCTATCTTTATTCTTAAACAGCACAAGTGTTGCCATCTACTGGCTGCAAATCTATCTTTATTCTTAAACAGCACAAGTGTTGCCATCTACTGGTTCCAAATCGATGTAATAATATTTTCAGAATATATTTTATTGGCAACATTAGGCATTATAGTTTCAAATTATTATAATAATATTTTAGAGCCTAAATTGGGTATGTTGCCAAAAAGCTACACCCGGCATTTAAGGGTTAAAAATGACTCTCTTTAAAGAAAATGGTTTATCTCTTATTGCTATCCCTGTTTCTTCTTCTCTTTTTTTTAATCATCTTCGCAGGAAAATAATGTAATGTGAGAGTCTTTAAATGTTTAATTACTTAAAGAAAAGCAAGCTATTCTTATGCTTTAGAGAGTAACGAGATAAAGTAAGGATTTGTAGTTAATATGACAAAAAAAATTTTTTTTCGTCAATCGGCCAAACTGGGAGAAACTTTTTTTTTCCAAACTTGGTTATTTTTTCTCTTACTTGAGAGAAATCAAAATAGATACTGGAAATTCATAAAAGATGCTGAAAATTTCTTTCCGTTTTTCTTTTTAATCAGCGAAAACATAAAAAGAATTAAAGATTTTCTCAAGGTTTTTTTTTTTTTTTTTTTTTTTTTTTTTGCTGATAAAGAGTAAAAAATGCATGAAGCTAAAAATACACATCTTTTAAAAGATACGAAAAACACCTTTTGACAAAGTGGATTTAGAACTGTCTTCATACGTTTATTTTAAATCTTTTGTATTTTTCTGGAATGTAATAATTATGTATGGCTTCTGGGGTAATAGAGAAGGTTTTTTGCTTTTACTTAAGTTATATTGTAAATGCAAGTTTTGAAATGTTTTTATTCTATTTTTCTAGTAATACAATAATATTTAGATGTATATATGGATTTTGTGCATTTATGATTGTAATCATTGTATTTTAGAACTTAAAAAAAGAAAACATTTTTTTATTAGTTCAGAATAATAATTTCAAAGATTTTTCTTAAATCTTATTCTATTTCCATCGTTAAATAGACACAATTCAAAGAAAAGTTCAGATTCCTATGATTTTAAAATGAATTATTTGAGAAAATATCATATTTTTGAATTGAAAAAAAAGTTATTTATATTCTTTTAGTTTTCACATTTACGATAGGTAGACAATTAGAAATATTGTTACAAGCCTACAGGCCATAATTAGTAATCTACTTATGACCAATGAAGATATCAAATTAAAAATACTTAACGCTTAAGATAAAATGTTTTGACTGAATTCAAAATTTTAGATATTTTTTTTTTCGTTTATGGAAGTTTATTGAAATGAGATAATTTCAAATTTCAAATTTAAAGCACGCTTAAAAAATAAAAAAACTTTAGTAATTATCAGTTTTAAATCTTAATAATATGTACTAAACCAGTGATTTTACAGATATTATCTAAATATACAAAAACCGAATTAACTATTTTGTTTATATGAAAAAAAAAAATTATGATATTTCTAACATGTTTCTTCGTTACGTATTCTAATTTAATGCAACTTTCACCTGATTCTTGGTCGATCTAACTCGCAAAAAATGTTATATTATGTTATTAGTCAGCATTAAAGTATTCTGCAACGGCTTTGCTTACAATATAAACTTTAGTATTAGCTGGAATGATAAAATATAATCAAACGAAGAAATATCTAGAAGAAGTAAACCAAATATCTGTAATACTATCGGTACCACCGTTAAAAACATTTTGTTATATGGGACAAAGACATGAAGACTCACTTCAGCATGTAAGAAAAAGTTCTATGCAGTAGAAATGTATGCCCTAAGAAGATCATGTAGGTAAAACAGCACAGAAAAACCGGAGATAACTCATAATTAAGTAATAAAACTTTGTATTAATCACCATAAAAAAGCCGCCCACAGGACACGTTTCGGACCGGAAATTTTAACAGCCTTTTATCAGCCAATGTAAACACGTGTCCGTAAGGGAACAAGGTTACGAATGAACAGTTCATTCGTCACCTTTTCCGCTTACGGACACGTTTTTACATTAGCGAATGAAGAACTGTACAAATTTCCAACCCGAAACGCGTCCTGTGTGTGCTTTTGTTTTATGATTATTAATACAAAGTTTCATTATTTAAAAGACCATACAGGGTTTCAAGATTCCTAAGAATACAAATAAAAAATAAAGAAAACGATAAATATTCTATTACTAAATATCAAACTAACGTCTTTCAAGACATTCAAATGAAACAATTAATACTATTTGGATATGTAAAGGGATGGTAGAAAACTTCCAAAAATTGTTATGAATTTTAAAACAAACCAAAAAAAGAAAAAGAGCAAGATGGGAATCAGACTGGATTGAAGCAAAAACAAGACATCGGAGGGCAACGCCAGTTGCCATAAAGGGGATAAATACATACATGTATATAAATTTATTTATGTTGTATGTATAATTTAAATCCTGCACAAATATTTTAAATGTAATAAACTTTGTGCAGAGTTTGCTGTAATGTAAGTGTTCGCTAATATTATCTGTGTAATTGGATATCTTTTCCTTGAAAAAAGTCTTATGACCAAGATGTTTAATACTTCAGAATAGTTATTTGAAAACATTGAAGGAGGATCTACTTCTTTGGCCTGAAAAACACGTGATTTTTTAGTATTTTGTAGGGAGGGGAGTTATAAAGGAATGAGATATCACCATCAGGGTTTTTGTATTATATGTATTGACATTTCACTTATATGTTTTAATTTTTGGGTGTAAAAAATGAATAATACACGTTGTACGGCGGTAAGTAATTGCAGTTGCGCACCTTAAACTTCCAAACCGGCGACTGTTTTTATCCAGTAACAAGCATCTGAAACAAGTTTGATCGCCAACTTATATAAGGACATTAAATTCTCTGGAAATTATACTAATATTTAGTTTTGAAAGTTCGTTTTGGATAAAAAAAATTTTGTTTGTTTGTTTGTTTTTTGTTTCTTTTAGCTTTTAGCTATTGCGAACTAGAAAAAAATAATTACTAATGAAAATTAGACTTTTCGATGGTATAAGCTCAAGTAGAAATGATTACTTCTCTTTAAAAAATAAAGGAAGATTGAATAGTTCTAAAACAAATGGTCGCTAGTTTAAAAAATATGGTTTCGAGAAGATTTTGACACGATTTTTTGACGCAGTTTCGACATGTGTTTTAGATGGTTGTTTACGGCATGCTTCTGAGATGGAATTTTTTCGACATGGTTTCGAGACGCGGTTTCAACATCGATTCTAGACGGATTTTTTCGACATGGTTTCCAGACCCAATAAACTTCGAGCGCACAGCTGCACATAGAAATCAGTTTTCTGGCTGCTACAGTGTTACATTCAACGAAAAAAATAAGGTTAGAATATCACAAGGCTTCTTTAGAACAACAATATACAGAATTGAAAGCTACAAAAAAATTACAAAATTAAAAAATAATAATAATAAATGTAGAGCTTTTCCTTAAATATAGATAAAAAATGACTCTAATTTTTCCAGTAAAAGCGTCTGGGTTGACAAAGGTTATCACATAACATATCGGTTATTGTAGCATATTCATCATCCTCTACATTCATGTTCATTGTATAATGTCTGTTGGCGACATTTCTGCATAGAGTCAGTATAGGGCATCTGCGAACTCATTGAGCGAAAACTCACGAGTTTAGCTCACTTTCTGTAAGCGTTGAGTTGAACTTGTCTCGCTTTTTGATAAACGAGCGTGAGCTGAACGAAAGCTCAAAAAATCCTTGAGTTTGAGCGAAATTTACAACTGAAACTCAATTCTTTTATGATTTATTTTTTTTATTTCCAGCCATTAAGAAAATGTTAATCCCGTTGGAATGCCATTTAGAGGTTTACACGAACTCAGGACGGGCCGAGTCTAATCATTACTTTTTCTAGTTTGTGCCCGGGTATTGTTTTCTCTGCAGGCTCGGGCCGGGTCGAACCGGAGTTTTATATATATATATATATATTATACACATATATATATAAACGAATTTTTTGTGAGCTTTGCTCACTTTCATAGATGAATTTGAGTTGAGCGGATTCGTTTAAAATTTTTTGAGTTTGAGCGTGAACTTGACTCATTTTTGAGAAGTTTAATTTAAGCATGAATTGTAGTTCGTTCTTTTTTGTGAGCGTGCCCAACACTGATAGAGTTTTACCTACCAAATGTAATCAAAAGCGAGTTATGAAAAGATATGAAGTTATGCGATATCTTGGTAACTTAATTGAGGAACATGTAATGAGCCATGCAAGATATCCTATTTAAAATTCATCATTGTGGCTGATATAAACTGGCGATTTTTATGATCCTAAACCAACAGAGAAGTAGCTCTTAGCAAGTACCTAATTATATTACCTGTAAAAATTATTACCTGTGAAATTATGTCTACTAGTAAAAGCGCAATGGTTATTTGTTTCTTTAATTATTTAAGAATATTTCATCAAACATACAGTACATGATCAAAAGGCTGTTTCTAAATGAAATGACGTGTCACTTTTACTTATCTTGACGAAAACATCCGATCTAGTTTTCGCTTATATCATAATCATCTGCACCCTCACATTTACATAGACACACCATCTATGCAATTCACTTCTAGTTTCATACGAATATATTTCGTCATCTAAGGTCAGAGTTGAAATTCAGCGTTTGCGTCTATAAATAACCTTTATGTAAATGAATTAACTTTTTAAAGGAATGTCAAAATACAGTTATGTTTGTGTACTAAGAAAAACCGAGGGAAATGCTTTGTACTAATTGTATATAAATTAAGTGTGGCTATACCGACAAAGACCGCGTGAATATATAGTAACTCAGATATATATTGTGTTTAAAAAAACCTCTGCCGGTTCGTCTTACAGATGGAGCTAGATTTCGAAATTAAGTACTAATTTCACCAACAAAAACTAAATCAAGATTAGAGATGAACCAACTTTAATAATTTTATCTGGCCGCTTTTAACGAGTATTTAATTTTATTTTTCTGTAAGAGCTGGTTTTATCAGAATCATGTTAATACGATAATTTTTTTTCTTCACCCCTATTTTTGCTTAATTTGTTTTTGCTATAAGAGTTGGTCCTATCAAAAACTTGTCAGTATAAAAATTGTAGATAATATTAAGAAGATTTATAATAAATTTAAATGGATTTGATATCATGAGAACTGACGAAGTTATGATTTTTTTTCTTCTTCAACTTCCCCCCCCCCCCGTCTTTTTATTTATTTATATATTTTATTTATTTATTTATTTGTTTTTGCTATAAGAGTTGGTCCTATCAAAAACTTGTCAGTATAAAAATTGTAGATTATATCAAGAAGATTTATAATAAATTTAAATGGATTTGATATCATGAGAATTGACGAAGTTATGATTTTTTTTCTTCTTCAACTTCCCCCCCCCCCCGTCCTTTTATTTATTTATTTATATATTTTATTTATTTATTTATTTATTTTTGCGGTAAGAGTTTGTCCTATCAAAATCTTCTCAATATAAAAGTTGTAGATAGTATTAAGAAGATTTATAATAAGTTTGAGTGAATTTGATAGCTTGAGAATTGACGAAGTTAGGAATTTTCTTCTCCCTAAAACCTTATTTTTTTGCTCCTTGAGCCCATTTTTAATTTTATCAAAATTCTGTGATGCATAAATTTTTGCCCTTTTTCCTAGAAGTAATAATAACTTAAAACTGATTTGATATGTATTATAATTAAGAAGTTATGGGGTTTTTTTTTTTGGTTTTCACCAAAAGCCCTCCCTATTTCCACCATCTTGTTCCGATTTTGCCCGCTAACGAATTAGATCGAGATTTTCTGCTCCTTAATTTTATGTATGAGTTTGGAAGATATTTGTGCAGAATTATAGAAGTTATTGTATCCATAAAAAAGTTATATATATATATATATATATATATACATATAAAGAGATAGATAGATAGATAAAGTTTTGAACTGGGGGGGGGGGGGTTCTAGGGGTCATGATCGACGTAGATCTGCAGAAAAATTTCAGAAATTCCAACACAGAGTTGAATGTAAGAGGTAGTATTTCTTACTAAATATACCTAAAAATTCTTCCTTATTTTTTTCTGTCTAGCCTTCTTATACTTCAGTGAAAAAGTATACACATCTGATAAAAAATAATATGTGCCAGAATAGAAAACTGAATAAATGTAAATGTATTCCTACTCACGTCTGTTTATATATATATGTATATTTATTTATATATACATTTTATACATCGCTTAAAAATAGAAACAGGATTTCATAAAGATTTCAGAAATAAAGTTTAATGTTATTCATGAATAGCAAGAGAATCTTTATTTATTTATAAAATGTGAGACACGTCTTGACTTGTAGTAGAGGTCTCAAGAATAATCCTTTATCAACATATTGCAGGATACTTCTGTTTCTTGGAAGTTTATGGTTCATGAACCATTTGTTCTGAGTATTTTTGTTTCATTTTTCTTCTAACAGTTTTTTGGAGCATATAGTGGATTTTTTTGTAGTTTTTTATGTCTGCATTCTTTTTATAAATCCTTTTCTCAATATACTGCTAACTACTATTAAAATGTGTGCTTAATTAAAATGTAGGCAAACCATTTCCTGAATAAATTTTCATTGATATCTCGACTTTACTTATTTTCTGACATTAAATTTAAGCTTATAACACACACACACACACAAAACAACAACTTGTTTGTGTAATGTATTTTAGACTTTAAAAATATGTTTTCACGAATGAAAGTAATTCACAAAGCTTCTTTTACTTAAACAAATATATATATATATATTTTAAGCTTAAAGAAACAAAAACAAAAAACAAGAAAAACTCAAGGTACTATCTACTTTCTAATTAAAAAATAAAAGCCATAAATCTTGCTTTTAAGAAAATGTGTAAAACGTTAATGATAGCTTTGAAAAAATTATACACAAGTTGTACAAGGCTAAGAATAAAGCAAAGCGAAAATATTTAAGATAATTTTAACAAAAAGCATCCTTTTGTTATGAAGATATATTTCGCTCATTTTTTTTATTAAACTTCCTTAAATAACAGCGATTTCTTTTTATAATAAAAAAATATTGCAAGCTGCTCATTCAAAGACATTTTTTTAGGCATCAGGGGTATTGTGTTAATATTCTAATTTATCTTTTCTCTAAACAGAATTTAGAGCTTACATTACACAAAATATGTTTAATTCTCTAAATATCCTATATGTTTCATCTTTGGAATACAATTGAAACAACTCCAAAAAACCGACGATAAATCACAATTAGAAAAATAAAACTTTGTTAAAATCCTGATGAAATTCAAAATAACGCCGAGGACACGTTTCAGACTGTTAACATTTCCGACCCGAAATGCGTCCTGTATGTTATTTTGTATTATATGGTGATTTTAACAACGTTTTATTTCTCTAATTTTGAATACAATGCCTTAAAAGTTGCCAGATTGAAATTTTTATTTTTCAAAATATCAATCATTTTTTCCGACTAGTAATCTTTGCTTTATTTAATCACGGACAACTCCTCATTAAATAAAGCGAAGATTAATATTATAAAATAGTGGTAAATATTTGGAATAAAAACTATTCACCAACTTGGCAACATTAGTGCCCATACTCAAGAAACAATCAGAACACATACATTTCAGTAAATATTTTTGTCGTTTCGGCACAATTGGCAACATGTAGATTGGGCACAGACCATCATCTCATCGAGTTGACGGTTGAAATTTCAGGTTTAGACAGAACTCGATCAGCATATTAAAATGAAACTGGTCTTCCAAGTCATACCTTGGTGGTAACAACTTTTAGACCCGATTTCAGTGATTGATCGGTATGTTTATCATTGCGTTTTCCTGCACCCAAAGATATGAAAACACAGAGGACTGGGAGCAGGAAAACACAATGGTAAATCTACCAGTCAATCCCTAAAATCGGGTTTACAGGTATTTTCCATCAAGATATGACGTGGCAGGCCAGTTGCATTTTAATATGCAAATCAAGTTTTAAATAATCCTAGGATTTCAGCCGTCAACTCGATGAGGTTATGCTTTTTGCAGCTGCCTCTCGGTCTGATGTTGTCAATACCTAGAAATCGCTATTATTTAATGCTCATATTTAACTATCGATGGGTAATTAAAAGAATAATTTGACATATAGTTTAATGCGAATTTAATCATTTTTGACATAGTCCGAAAGATGATTTTTCTCTGCTTAATTTTAAAATACTTGTTTAAAATAGGCTGACTCAGTAATTTAAGAAACATTCTCTTTTTAAATATTTTTCTGTCAATTATACACTTATTTGTTAAATTTACAATAAAATGTCGCTGTTAATAGTTTATTGTAATTCTTAACCCCCTAACCGCCGAGCAAAAGGGCAAATTTTAATGTTGTTTTCTCTATAATTTTTTAACGCTAAAAAAGATAATTTTTTCCTACTGGCTGTAAAAAACTTTATTACGTATATGAATATAATCCTCGAGATTATTAATCATAACATATAAAACTGCATTATTTCTGTAGAATTATATTAATTTAAATAATGCTTCTATTGCCGTGAAAAATGCAGCTTAGTGACAAATATACCCGTTTACGGAGCTGAGAAAGTTAAATTAACATTAACAGTTTTCCAATTTGATGAATCCATTTTATTTAATTGTAAATATTGCTAAAACATTTACACATTGAGTTAAACTGGTATAAGGTGTTTAATGATGATATTTAAGACATTAAACAAGTAAATATCGATCAAATAAACAATAGTTTATCTGTTGTTCAAAGAATAAATAGGGCTGCTGTTAGTGAACCACGGGCAGCACTTTTGGAAGAAATGAATTAAAATAATGAGTGCATCAAATTATTCATTGGAAAAACTGCAGATCAGAAAAACTAAAACTACAAAATAAGCAAAAAATTATATAGGTTTCTAAAATCAATTTTGTTCAATTATCAAATGTAGACGATATTTAAGCTGTTTTATGTTTCAAAATAAAACAATTATTAGGCTGAAAATATAAAACCATTTTTGTTGACGTCCTAGTTGGCAATTTATTGACGAAAATCATTTTTTAACTTTTTCTTAACTTTATTTATTGTGTAAAATTCCACAAGATATAATTTTTTTTTGTTATAGACACGTAGTTTTTTAAGAGAAAAATTATGAATCAAAAATCAAATATTTATCATACTTTCAATTAATATTTGACATAGTTTAGTTTTAAATTATGCGGGGAATTTTCAAAGGATAATTTTGATTATATATTTTTATTTACAAAAGATAAAATAGTTTTTATGGGCAATTCTCCAGGGAATCTGCTTTTCTCAGGTTTTCATACTAAAGTGAATTAATCTAATGAGGCACGAAGGAAAAATTCCTTACTCTTTCCAAAATAAAGTACTACATTATTTCTGAATGAAACATTCTTCATTAATGTATATATGTGCAAACTTTTTAGGAATCTACATACGCACGATATCTCCATTGATTATAGTATTACATTTTATTTGAGTTTAGTTTGAAGCGTATTACATATATATTTCAAGATTACCCCTAAACTAAGGATTATTTTTTAACCATGATCTTTTTAAATAATAATGAAAAAAAAAATGGCGTTATTTTTAGAAATATACAACTTTAATATTCGGTTTAAAACTAAATATATCAAATCACAACTATGCCTGCTAATTTCTAGTTCTAGTTAAGCTATAATATGAGAGTACCATACACAGTGAGATAGTGTAGTGGACTACCGACTCTCTTATAAAGAGGCTCTAGATTTTTGAGCGTGTACGTGTTATCAACATTTAACCTGTGTGAGCAGCAGAGACATCTATATTTTATTTTAATAATTTTCGGAAGTATGTTTGGAGTTCTTGGAGTCTACAGTTTGTGGTTTTCGCTGTAAGTTTATTCAAATTTGGTTTCGTCGGTCAATCTGTAGAGTATAAAAGGTGGAGCCTGGCTCTTCAGTAATCAAGGCCTGCGTCGAAGAACAAAACTGGTGAATTTGACACTTGTTAGATGGAATCAAATCTTGCTGAGTAAGAATTCGCCAATTGTGTAAGATACTTTAAATTATAGTTTGAAAAATTAAGCTCGTCAGCAACCACGAGTTGTTAAGTTCAGTAGAATTTAGATTGTAATAAGAATTTTCGAGTAACTTTTTCATTGCAGTTAAAGCAGTACGTGAGCTTGGAAATCGATAGTGACGTGAATTGTCAGTGATCTACATGTAAGTTTGACATTTAGTAATCTGCTAGTTATTTCCAATGAAGGTTGAGTTAGTGATTGATCTTTGTTAATCGCCGCGTAGTATAGACTAAATATGCCGTTGCCTGTTTACACACTACTTTCCCGTTTAGTTCAAATAAAGTTGTTTTAACTTAAAAAAAATAAGTCATGACTGAACTAGATAGCAGCTTTGCCGAATACGCTACAAGTGTACGCAGGGAAAAAGAGACGCTCTTAATACGAAATTTAAATTTCTACCATTAGATATTGGACTGTTTAATGGTGTTTTGTTTGGAATGTTTGTTGACAACATTTCCAGAGAGGGTGTTCCATTTTTAAGTTTGTAAAGAGTAAGTTAAGTAAGTAAGAAAATACTATTTGAGGTCAGAAAGTTACTCATTTAATTTTGTTGCTGGTCCTATATCTCCAGCCGAATTGCATTTTTGAATACATATGCTGCACCATGTTTACACTTGATGCCAAATATTTAACTGGAACAAAATTCTATTCATGTGTATTCATTCTATTCATGTAATATCATTAGTAAATTCGTGATGAAAGATGCTCCCAATAAGCAAATTTATATATGCAAAGTTTAAAATTTTTTCAGTCAATTATATGTAGCTCTTAACTATCATTTTATTGGGACTTAAAACGGCCTATAGAGGCGCTGCTTGCAGCCTTCGGTACAGGAAAATGGTCCCTTTAATTTCCCTTTAACGAATGCTAAAGTGCCATTGTAAAAATTTTTTATTGTAAATGCATTTGGAAGTTTTAGATATTAAAATTCGGGCAATTTTTACTTTGTAATATAAGACAGAACACAAATGTCACAGAAAAACTGAAACTGAGCAAAAGAATAATCATTCTGAACAAATTTAAAATACCTGTAATGCAATGCGCTTGCACGACGCTATCCTGAAGCGAGAAGTTATATCTTTTCTCCACCAGATGGCGTGTTCGAGCACTTGAATCGCCATTTTCAAAATCGTCGCCAAAATTATTTCACTGTGTACGACCGTAACCTAACACTTAGCATTTTCCATTGAGCAGGACCGAAACTAGCCTTTTTTGCGCCCGGGGCAAACATAAATTTTGGCTCCCCCTCCTTTCTTCCTCAAAGTATATTTACAAAGAGAATTTTACTAATTTTCCAATGGCCGACTTATTTTAAAATTTAAAATATGTAATCATAAAATATGTAATACTGAACTACGTAAATTGAATGTGACGTTTGTTGCAATTATAGTTCGTTCACATAAAAGAATTCGCATGTATTACCGTCTATTTACAGTGTTTGCTTATACAGTAGAGTTCCGATTATCTCCGCTTAACCGAGTTTCCGCTTTAACCGTGTTAGAGAAGAAAATGATCGATTCCAAAGGTATAATCTTTCATTTGGCTTCCCTTGGCTCTGGCCCCTCCCCCCCCCCCCCTTAGTTTCGGCCCTGCTATTGAGAGCAAGGTATATGGAACGTTGTAATTCCATTTTCGGCGGAAAAGTTACGAACTCCACGTGCACGAAAATAAGGATTTAAATTATTTTGAACAGGAGTAGATAACGCTTATATGGACGGCTCTTTGCTTATTTGCTGATCATCAAGAAAAAATAGCATAATCATGAAAACTTGTTTCTGAACGCAAATTGCAAAAAATTAAATATTTTATTAATGAATAATTTTTTATTCGGAAAAAGTAGAACTCATATGGCTTCGTTGCCAATCAGTATGATTATATTAAAATAATGAATCATATTTTCATTTCATCATAATAAATATCGAATCATAAATGTTTTCTATCAGCACATATATATATTTTTTAAAATATACCTCCTACATTTAAACAAGTATAATATATCACAGCACATTCAAAATAAATAAAAAATTCTTCATTTTTTTTATGCTGTATTTTTCAATTCATCCAGTTTAAGACAAAAAAAAAACGCCCAGTATTTTTCATTATTTTAATTAAATAAGTTGAACCCTCTGTTTTTTCATAAACTAAGCCCTTCCTTTATCAGTAAAAATAAAGAAAAATTCTTTTATGAATTACAACAGGATACCAAAAAGAGAAATATGTTTTAGCGTCAGCATTTAACATAAAAACTGCTATTAAATCTTATTTTTACATGAAAAATACGTAAACTGCTAATGATATCTAAAAGAGAAAAAAGGCAAATGCACTTCCCTAGATTTAAAAATAAATCATGAAAGCTTCTTTTTAAAAACACAGAAAAAATATAATAAATTTAACAAGTGAAAAAAAAATTCTTTTTAAAATCGCTACTGCATTTCGTCTTTATCACGGTTTTAAATTAGGGAATATAATATTTCTCTCAGTAAAGTATTCTACGAAAAATTCATTTCAGATCTTAATTGATTAAAAATTAAAAACTATAAATAACTAAATATTATGAAATGGTATTCTGATTTATCTTCCATTATAATTAACGTTCAAACATGGGTTTTTTTTTTAATTCTATGCATTATTCAACACATTAGTTATTTGTTTGTAATTATATAGTTTTAAAGCTATTATTAATAGTTATTGCTGATATGTGAAAAAGCTAATTTAAAAATAACTTTAACTGTATATCTATTTGTGTTCACATGGTAATCAAATACAAAATTTTCAATATTTTTTAACATATAAAAATATTTTTTACGGTTTTGTTTTAAGTTTCTGTGCATTTTGTAAGTAAAAAACACACCTTTGAATGCATTTGTGATAAACTGCATAATTTTCATAATATTAGCAAATGAGATCAACAACAACAAAAAAAGTGGACCTATGTGTAATACGCTTTTGCTAAATAAGGTTACAGTGATTAGGTTGACTTCTTTAAAAATAGAATTTTATTAATATTTATTGCTGATATGTAAAAAAGCTAATTTAAAAATAACTTTAACTGTATATCTATCTATGTTCACACGGTAATCAAATACAAATTTTCCAATATTTTTTAAACATGTGAGATATTTTTTTTTGTTTTTCTTTTAGGTTTCAACGCATTTTGTAAGTAAAAAAAAAACACATTTGATTGCTTTTGCGATAAATTGCATATTTTTCATAATACAGTAGAGCGCTGATTATCCCAACACGTCGGGACCGACCCTAGTTCGGATTAGCAAAAGTTCGGATAAACGGACAGACAATTTAAGGGATGTTCCTAAGTATATTAACCCATTAAAGACTGACGTTGCGTTTTCTCAACATTATATTTGTGATTTTTGCACTTTCTTTTATATCAGTAAAAGAGAAAAGTAAAATTTGCTTTATAATTAACACATTTCAGTGATTCATATAGTAAAAGAAAGTGTTTAACAAAAAGTGATGTGAACTGAATAAAATTCCTGTAAAACAAGCTGGTCCTTAATAGGTTAAAACCTTCACACATTATCCAGGTTTAGGACGGGCAGCACCAGTTAATGGTGCTGTCAGTGGTAGTTTAAAATATATATATATATATATATATATATATATATTGTCTTTTTTTACTTTGTTTACTTTTTTATCATTTAAAATTTTCTTTTACTCTTTTTATCGCTTTCCAGAGATTATAATTTAAGCAAAAACGCTTTCGATTGTTGCTTGCTTCAAAGAATACATTCTTCCAATGCTGCGATACCTCGAATTCTTCTTAAATACATTAGTTTAATAGGATCAGCGTTCATCTGCCGTTCGAGCCATTTCATAGCTGTTTCCAAACATTCAAAGGCTTCGTTATGTGAAGGACCTAGGTTATTTTCAGACCACTCGTTTTAATTTACTTCAATTTCACCCCCTTTCCCAAGCCTTTTATTCTCTTGTTACTGCTTCCATCGATAGACCAATCCGGGATTCGATTCCGGAAGCTAAATCCGAAAGGAAAAATATGAGAGAAATAGGGTGTTTGGATAATTGGAAGTTCGATTTAAAATAATTTTTGAGAGAAATAGGCTGTTCGGATAATTGGAAGTTTGGTTAATTGGAGTTCGGATAATCGGCGCTCTACTGTATTAGTAATTGAGATAAACAAACAAAATGTGGACCTATGTGTAATAAGCTTTTGCCAAATAAAGTTACAGCGATTAATTTGACGAAATTGACTTATTACAATCACTTCGTTTGTACATCTATCTAATATATAAACAGTGGAACCCGGTTAAGACGGTCACGGTTAATACGCGATCCCGCTTAATACGCGGATTTTCTCCGATCCCTTGAACATCGCTTATAAAGTTAAGGCAAAAATATCGCATTTCACCCATTTTAGGCCAAGCATAGAAATTTTATAAAATGTTGTATTATTTTCATTGAAATAAGCTTAAATTACATTCATTAAGACAAAAAAAAGTTTCGTGCATGAAAAATAATATTTTATTTGAGAAATAATATGCATTCGACATTATCATGCATTCGGTCAATGGTGCGCTAAATTAAATTTACCATTAAATTGCACCATTAAAATTAAAATTAATAAGTTTTTTAATTTTTATGACATTTGCTTTATTATTATTTTATTTACAGAACTTACAACTTTAATCCATTATAAAAACATATGATTAATCTCAAGTGGAATAATTATGCATTTTCAAAGAGTCGAATTTGTCAATAACCGTTTCAATTTTAAAAGACTAGCATATTTTGAAAACTTCTCAACAGAAAGTGTTTACTCCAATTGAATTACTGATATTTTATAGATATCTCCAGAACCCTTAAAAATAGCAAAAAAATAAAATTAGTGAAAAATATTCGGCACAGTGTTAATAAAAAAATAGTTATTGAAATTGTGCGTTTACGCACCTTTTGTCGAAAATGGGTTAATGCGCGAACAGTTAATACGCGATCCCGCTTAATATGATAGATTTCTGGTTCTTTATGGCAAAAAATCACTTCTAAGCCGCGAATTCATTGATAAAGATGGGAATTCCTTGTCTCTTTTCTAGTATTGCCAATTTTTCGGACTTTTTTATATTCAAATAAAAACAGTGTCTCCAAATAGTAATATTTACTTTATTTAAAAACAGATTAATTAAGGCGAATATTACTAATCGGAAATAGTGATAGATATTTGAATTTAAAAAAAAACCCGCTAAATTAGCAACAGTGGAATTCGTTGATCTAACATTATCTGTTTCTCGCTTCGTGTATGTTTTTACTTTAGAGAGAGAAAGACGATGTCAAGATACTTAGATATGTCATAAAATTATGATTATACCTATTGTTAGTGAAGTTTTAAATGTAAGTTATATACCAACTATGTTTACAAAAAGATTAATAAGGATAGTTTTTTCTTATAATGAAAAGGATAGATATTATAAACGTACTAATTATCACAAGTACTAAATATGATTTTAACAACTGGATTGTGCTTCAAAAGTTTAATACTTTTTATCTCTGTTAAAAAAAAAAAAAAAAAAAAATTCTAGCTGGAAATTATATTTTTATTTTTGTTTGTAACGTATTAATAGGCAATAAAGCTGTTTAAATTCCTTTTTTATTTTCACCTATTATTGCAGTCGTTCCTAAACAAGTAATGAGTTAAAGTTGAATACAATTAAATTTCAATCTAAATATACCTAAAAGATAAAATTTTCTAGCATAAACATCTAACCGAAAGCTCTAAAGTTCATTTAGACGATTAGATGTGTAAATAAGACCAGTTTCTGCAACATTTACAAATCACGCTTAATACGCGATCCCGCTTAATACGCGCGCGACTTTTGGCGACTCCCTTGAAGCACGTCTTAACCGGGTTCGTCTGTATATTATGGAATGCTACAAATATTGTCATCACGATAATGTCGAAATACTGAAAGAATTTAAACCTATTTTAGACAGAAAATGGATTTCCTAGTATCTTCTTAGAGGTTGTAATCAAGTATCTGACTCATATAGTTCGTTTAGAGGGTAAACAAAAGCATGAAAACTTGCAAAATATATCATCTTGATGACGTTCGAAATACTGCTCCAATTGCAACAAAATTGGGATAGTGCATTAATCGTGCAAGTATCTTACTCAATTTCATTAATCCAGTTTATGTAGCTTTTATAGTTCGTTTACAAACGCACAAAAGCAGAAACGTGCAAAATTTGTCATCACAATAACGTTCAAAATACTAAATCAATTCAAACCCAATTAGGACAGTGAATTGATTTTGCCAGTATCTAAAAGAACAGAGAGATGAACTTACTCGTCCGACTGAGACGGATGAACTTCTCTTTATCGTAATTTTGGAGCAATACAGCACAAAAACAGAGTATGTTTTCTTTTTTCACTACTCAAATAATGAGATGGCCTTCAATTGAAATATTACATTTTAAAACTTTCAAAACGTTTGATTTAATTTTAAAACTATCTTCTATAATTTGCTTTGTTTCAAAAGTGTAAACCGAAATTCTAGATGGCATTTTGAAGTGTAAAGAAAATTTTAGAATATTTTAAATGCGCTAAAAAGGCTTTTTGTTTATCAAATAGTGTTGAATGATTGTGTCACAAAGGATTGAATGATTGAAATGTGTTTCATGTTTTTGTCTCTGGCAGTTAATCAGGCAATGTTAGAGCATAGAAGTGTTCAAACTAAGATACGAAAAACGATTTTTTAAATTAAATACTCCACCTACTAATTTTCAAAAAATTACACTTTTTTGATTTTTTAAAGATTTTTCTCAAGAAAGGTCAATTAGAATTTTTTGCACTTTACTAAAACAAGACCCAATTACTTAAAACAATATTTTATAATGTGAACAAGCGATTATTTTTAATAAGAAAATTTCACACATTATTGAGATATTCTGGAAAAAAAGACCGTAGACTAAAAAGTACATTATTACAATCTATATGAGTTAAATTTGCAGCTGTTCTATGGTGCATGGTAAATGAAATTAACTGTAAACATATCTCTACTGTAAACATATCGACGGTGCTATCTCACTCAGCATCATTACATAACATTGATTTATGTCCTATTCTGAAGACGTTTTCCCAAAAGGTATTTGCCTTCATCAGGTTTTCTTTTTTGCTTGATTTTGTGGCCCTGCAGTTTTCAAAGCTCCAATAATCTGACTACCATGAGTATCCATGATCAACAACACCTGGTCCTCCTCATTGAGTTTGATACAATCTTTGAAATGTTGGAGCCAATATTTGAACAGTTCTTCATTTAACCAGCCGTTATAAGAACATATCGAAATGGCATGTGCTGCCTCCTTTCTTTCTAGGAGATGGGACATCAATTTATATTGGAATATATACAAAGGAGGCACATAATCTTCAGAAGCGCTATCAGCACAGTCTACTGTTATATTCCTGCCTCTTTCCGAACTCGAACCCTGTGAAGACTTGTTTTGGAGGGCTATATCAAACTTAAGGTTAGGTTTATTTTTTTTTTAATACTGACACCCAGTCCTCTCCATCCCTTTTCTTATCTTTGTTAAAATTGTGTCTTACTTTCTAGTTTTCTGCTAATTTTTAGGTAAGTTGTCGCAATTCAGTTAAAGTAATACCATGGAATGTATTAGATATTTGCTTAATATGGTTTGTTAATAGTTTCTTTATCAGGTGTGACGATTTATTTCTTCGCAAAAGCAGGTTTATAATTAGAATTCGACTTTAAACGCGGCGTGTTGGGCAATTCTTGTAATGTTTAATTCCACAGCTACGCTTTTAAAGTAATCTGCCACGAATTAGCTCAAAAGATTGTTTTAATGTTTCTTTGGTCTCTTTACTTTTCCCAATATTTAATTTCTTGATCTCGTCATCTAAAAGTTAAAAAAGAACCAATATTTACAGTAATAAAAATCCCATTTCAAAAAAATATGGACATGAGGAAATACCGATACCTGTATTTTTCCATGAAGGGATGCTGATATTACCCGGATGAACAACCCAACGTACAAAATGGTCGCGAGGCTTATTTATTTACTAACAACTAACAAAGATTAAATTAAAATGTTTGCCAAATTCTCTAAACACGTAACCAATTAAATAATCAACTGTTGAAAGACTTACCTTAATTTTCGTAGATGTTAGATTTTACATCAAAATTCGATGAAAGTACGTTCTTCTCAGCACATGAAAAGTAGTTTGCTTGACAAAAATAAACTCGCTGGGTACTAGTTGCAACGACTTCAGCTACGCAACGACTCCAACCAACAGCGCCCTGAGTGAAACTCGCCTTCAAAATTGATAGTGCCGGAATTGTCCGGTGTCTGTTTTACCCCGGTCTCTCCTATTGAAATGGTATGTGCTCTTATTCAGAAACTATGTAATCGACATGTTTTTAGGATTTTTGTTAAAGGCAGTTGTTTAGGACCGAATTCTGAACACGAGACCGAAGGGAAGAAAAAATTGTTGTCATGAGAAAATTATCTTTTATAACTCAAGACATAAATTATTTATCGGAAATTGTAAAAAAAAAAAAGTTTGATTACGAATCACTTTATTAGACATGCCTTCATATATCGTGATTTTATGTTTAACAATGACTCCGAAAATGTGTCAGCATTTTTCGCATTGTAGAGCGAGGAAAATTATTTTTTGAGAATCACCTTGAAGATGTTCTAGAATGACATAAATTAAAATAATACTCAATAGTTAATGTAATGTATAAAAATGGAGGAAATATTGCTGTACCATAAAATAACCACTCAAAATTATGAGCATTGTTCGATTCGTAAACACAGTCAATAGGACTTGAGGTTACTTAGTAAGAGCAATTTTGAAGCAGAGTTGGATACGACAGAGCGATAATTCACTTCACTTCAGGGAATATATAAAATTACGCTTCAAGCTTATCAAGTTTTAAGCAACAATCGTTTGAAATACCATACTACACTTCAAGTACGGTGTATTATTAGAAATGTTGTTTTGAACTGCATTTACAATTCTGACTACCTGGGTTGCTTGTTTAAGCAACAACGGCCATCATTTTTCGTACTTGTTATGAGCAACTTATAATCATTAAAATACTAATACAGATTATTACCTACCTTCACATTGTAATACAAATATGCCTGTTACAACATTTGCAAATTATAAATTTTTCAAAAATTCTTAATTCTTGGATTTTTGCTGGCTAAATATTAAATGACTTTATTTCTGATGTAGCCTCCTGGCTTTAATCAATTTATCTACAATACATGTGAGCAAAATTCCATTATTTTTGCTCTGATGACAGCAAGCTGAATGTTTTGTCGGTGTGGAGTACTTAAAGACTCTTTTGTTGATTCAAATATTGTTTGCACGACTGTTTATTACATACTATTCTGTTTCACACTGTTCATCATATATAGTTACGTATTTCTTTTAGATTCCCTACCGTCATTTTTTACCCTAAACTTTCTCCATCTATCTTACATATTATATGTGCAAATTAATTTAGATATGACAAGTTTTAAGAAAACATTCAAGGGTATATTCTGTTATTTTTCTGCATTCTGAATTCTATTAGTTGATATTTTCGTTATATAAAATTAAAAGTAAATATTTTCCTGTTAAACTAAAATTGGCTATATGGTCAAACGGATCAAATATGAGACCCCAAAAATGAAACTAATGTAAGCCATGCAAAAAAAGCACCAAATTTTATAGTAATAAAACTGGCTCCTGGCATTCTTAATATTTTATAAGCAATGTATCATTTTATTTATGTCCATTACGAATATACTCAAAATTTAAGGAAACATATCCCCCCCCCCCCCAAAAAAAAAAAAAAAAATTACATAATTTTACTATTTTGATAAGAAAAAAATGTCTGTTAGATTTTAAAACTTTTGTTGAACTTAGAAACTTAGGTAAATGACTCTAATTGGCATTAATTCTGTAAGGAATACCTAGTCTTTTTAGCCTTTAAACTTTGGAATATTTATAATGTGCAAAACCGAGTTATAAACCAACAAACCCAGGAGGCTAATGACTAATGAGAGACAGTGTATGAGACTAATGTGAAACATATTATAGGGTTGATACGAGATATTTTATGGGGCTGATACACGACAGTGTATGAGGCTAATATGAAGCAGTGTAATAGGGGTAATGTGAGAGACTACTTAAGACTGTGATAATACTCTTCTGTCATATAACTTGAAACATTACTTACAAATGAACACAGAAAGTGTTAACCTTTCTCTTTTTGTCGTAAAATGTGATTTTTGTATCATTTGTTTTTAAGTGTGTTTTGTGTGTAAATTTTGGTATATAATGTGGTATGTGCTTTCCAAGGTTAGTGGTATTGTGATGTCGGCGCACTAGACTTAGTAGCGACGATTTATGAAACATTTTCGTGAAATGTTTTGCTTTTAACTTTTCTAATAATATGAAATGCAGCGTGTTTTCAGCCTTCAGCATATGCTTACACCGTTTCAAATAGATATGCATTTCTGCTTTAGTGGATGCGAATTATACATTCTTTAATTATCATTAGAATGGGGGATAACGTACTGGTTTATTTGTCGTGACAAGGAGTAGTTGATTGAATTCCATTATACTAAATCTCGATTCTCAATTCTTGAACACCAACCTTAATTAGAATTACTTAGCATTTGGAGATCCAGGTGGTTCATTAACTGGGATTAGAAATCCCGATTTTTTCCCAGATCTCATGGATCAATCGAGGACCGCAATTTTTGAAAAGCAGTCTTCGCCGCATTTAATCGCTAAATTTCTGTCATTAAGTACTACGAATATTACGTCTTGGAAATAGTGGTGCTCTAAACAGTGATAAATTTATTATTGAATTTTTAAACCACCCGAGTCTTGCTCGGACTTAGTTTTCAATGTGTTAAGAACACTGCTAGACTCTGTATTGAATAAAACTTGTATGCTCTGAAGCGCTATTAAAGTATGCACTCAAGCATATTAATCAATGTGTATTCTTTTAAGATTACAAAATTCCCCATTCATTTTTGACAGTATTATTGCAGCTATAATGGCAATCTCACTGCAGTTTCCTATATTTACATATGTTCCATTATATATGTTCCGAAGGTTAAAAGAACTTATGTAGAGTCATTTAATCCAAATTTTAACATAAATAGCTGATTACATATATTTACCAAGGGTTTTGCTATTTGAGAAGACAAGTTTTCTTATATTCAAGGCTGGAGTAGCACAGTTGAAGTTTATTCCAACAGAGCGAAAAGTGTGCTGAACAAGAATCGAACCTGGATACTTGGCTTGCCGTGCCAATGCTTTACTTATTAAGCTATCCGGACAATACCTGGCTGACATAATTCATAGCTTTAGAATTCCCATGATGGACATAGATTTATTTTTGACACTGTGATAGCGAATTTTGAAGTATTAATATGTATGAGGTAGAATAAAATTTAGGGATTGGTGCATTCGACTAGTTTAAAATGTCACAAGATATTTTCCATCATTTTCAGACAAACAAAACTTTATCACGAAAAAAATTAAAATATGAGGAATCTTTTACTGACCTAAAAGTATCCATTTCAAATATAATATTTGTTCTACAACAAGAAAGGTAACAAGAAACTTAACAATAAAATATTATATAATCATAAATTAAACTACAATTTCACAAAGAAAATTTTTCTTAATAAAAATATTCTGGAATCTATCTCTAAAAAAAGCACATGCCCCGAAATATTCTATTAATGATTTTTATACAGCATTGCAATCTAATATAATAGTGCATTTCATTCCTATTTATTTCAACACTAGCATTCGATTTATTACTTATTCAAGGCGGGAAAGAGTATTATTCAACCATCAATCAGAAAATTTTGTTCACATCATACATAAATTATGCTGCAGTTTCTTTGTTCAAGAACATATGTTACCAGAGAGAAAAGAACAACATATGTTTGGATCGACCTTTTCTTTGCAGTCGGTTTACAAACTTCTGTTCCAAAAAGATATCAGTTGCTATTTTTTTCATAAAAATATGATATACAGTTTCACTTTATGAATTTCTTAGGGATTTATTTGAAAATGGAGAAATAAATATAGATCTAGAGATATTTTCCGTAACTGTGAATAACAATTTCGTTTAGTTTATTTTTTACAATATGAATGATGTGCAAAATTTTGACGGATACACATAAATAACAGTGATTTTATATGCAGTAAATAATACTTTTCTACAATAGAAGGTTATTTATTAATTAGTCTTGTATAGTTACTAAGACAGTATTCGTGATTGTTTTTCGAAATTTTGTGAATTTTTTCTTAACTTTCTTATTTAAATTGCAATCTTAATTTCTTTTTTAAATTATTTATTAATTATAGCCATCAGAATTTCCCTTACTTCAATATCAATAACAATTTAATTCTATTTTTTGACCTCTAACTGATCATAATTATTCTAAGAAAGGACAACCGAACTTCACTAATGTATAATGAATAACGAATGAATAAATCATGAAACCCCAATTGTTGAAAAAATCAATTATATATTAACATTATTTTGCTTGTGATTTAATTATTTTAATGTAAAATTATACTCTTTCATAAAGTGTTCGTGTAACATGTGCTTATATACTTCATTAAACAATAAATAAATTATTTTAATCAAATAACAAAAACAATTCGTTAACGAACGCTTTTAATCATTAAATATTCAAGTAATCTTTGTGAAAAAAGCGAAATGATTTGAATTTTGTGTTTTATAGGCAGCTTTATGCAATGTTAAGTGTATCACAAATGTATTCCCATATGATCTTATTAATAAAATAATTTACGAAGTTGAAATGAAGATTTAACATATTTCTAGTAAATGAGTCTTGTTTTATTTAAATATTGACTTATCTATGTAATCCTTTTAAATAATATTAAGCCCTTCATAGTTATTAGAGAATGGAACAGAAATTGGATGAAAATAATATCCTAGTGTGTTAGCCTTAAGAATGAAATATTCTAATTTTCTAGATTAATATTTTTGAAATAATGTTCTACTGAAAGTACCTTAATTAGTGTAGACATTCATTTTTCTTCTTGTGTGCTTTTGTTGACAATATAGATTATCACTTATATCACATAAAAAAAAATTATATTAAAAAAAAAACATTTTAATAACAGTTAGAGCTCGCAGCGTTCGCAAAATTTTCTACATTTTCTACCACTATTTCAAACCAAAATCCTCCGCAGTGGATACTTTTAACAGCTGCAATAGATATGTAGAAAAAAGCTTACCTTTTAAAATAGTGGTAGTAAAATGAAAAAAAAATAAGGAACGTTGCGAGCTCTGAACAGTGTATCAGATTTTGGAAACAAGTAAATGAATATTTTAATTTTTTTTTAGTCCTTCGATTTCTTTATTGTGAAAATCAAGAATAACTTCTAAAATCCATAGTAATTATCGTTACAACAAGGAAAACTTTTATTTTTTTATATGCAGTTTTTACCTTCGTATCAGAAAATCCATTTTACATTACTAATAAAAGCATGTCTATTTTATTATCATAATCATATGATACATCTAAAATATAAAATTGCATTTAGCTTTACCAAAATATATGAAAACAAGATATGTTCTTTATTTTTTAGATAAAACTGGAACAAAAAAAATTTATTCCATTCGAAGTTCTTGAACTTAATGCTACAATATTATTCCTTCATTTTACATTTTTTTCTATTTTTGTAAATTAGCACTTTCATTAGAACTCAAAAAATGAAAAAAAAATTCAGTTTATAAAAATTACCGGTTTTATCTATTTGCATTACGTATGGAATTTTTAAATATTTTCTTACACTAAAATGTATTTTAAAAGCCACCCATGTCCAGTTTGTATTAGTACTGTCACAATTCTAATTTTGTTTTTGTGAATCATTTAAGCTGTATTCTGATTTAATTTATCTCCAGAATTTTCGTTCTTTTATCAATCCACGTTTATTTTAAATGAATGGCATTTGTCAAAATTTCAAATGAATACTAATTAGCATTTTTTCTTGCAATGATTGCTACAATTTTACAATAACTCACAGTTTTTTCGTCTTCCTATTAAGGGAATGAAAAATTAATACACATATTTTTATTGTATTCTTCCATCAAATAGTTAGCTGAATATGTAGTAACAGTATTTATGCTGTACATTATTCAGTGTTTAAGAACATGGGTAAGAATATGATCAAAGAATGTTTCACTGGTTGAGCTGAAATTAACTCAGCAATGTTTGTTTTTATTTTTATTTTTATTTTTTTTTGCTGACGCGTTTATATTTGCAACTTTTGAATCAAAATAAAATTCAAAATAGCAAATTATTTACAAATGATAAAAGTAACGAAAAAATAATATATATGTATATATTATGTTTTATTGGATGTCTGAAAGATTTAAGTATTCTAATTTGGAATTTATGGTTTGGCTTCAATTAAAAATATATTAATTGCGGGCGGGAAAAAATATCACATTTCAAAGCTTTTTTTATTAAAAAGTTCTGGCTGCATGCAATAACTAGTTTAAAATCCTTATGTTAATTTGTTTATAGTGCCAGACAAATTAAAAAAATTTGACGGAAAGCTAGAAAAATTGTCCTACGATTGTTTAAATATCAAACTATACACCTCATATATATATATATATATATATATATATGATTTATCTGGTAATTTGTTTAAATATTTTTAATTTTTTATAATTTACCTGGTAATTTGGTTATAATTTTTCCTTTATTTATAATTTATCTTGTCAGTCAACATCCGGATAACGTAAAAGAAGAAAAAATATTGTTTGCATAACCTTCAACAACCCTTCATGATTCAAACTCAAATATTATTTCAACTTTTATTTTAAAAATGGAGTTATTCAACAGCCAACGATAAGAAATATGTCTATGAACTCGAAATGCATTTCTTTAAACCAGGAAGTCACCCTACAGGAATACCTTTAACTCATTAACGACGAGCCTCCTTTATTCTTCTTTTTATTCTTCGACGCCAGTTTTTGCCATTTTGTAATTTCGATTTGTTTAATCGCTCAAAATTTGAGATTAAATAATATGAAAATTTCCAAACTAAAATACTGGTATTGAAATTTAAAAATTGTGTTCGCTTTACCAGTCAAGTTTTCTTGCCAACCGGCTTTAATGAGTTAAAGCAGGAATCCACAAAGGGCTTCAAGTTCGAATCCCGATTTTGACGTAATGTTTGTAGTGCGGTGGATTACAGAGGTTCTGGACCGAATCTTTGGGGATCAGGCGTAGTGATCTGAACGTGGATCCTTAATTATTTAATTAAAATATAAACTCTTTAGGTAAATTCTTTTTAAAAAGAACCTATGTTTTTGTTCTATGTAGTATATTCACTTATAGTTGAAATTAACTAACTGTGCTACTGTTTAACTGTGCTACTGAAATGAGAAAATATTCCTGAAATAAATATAAATATTTGCGTGCCATCATTTTTGCTACATTAAGTAATGCTATTTCATTCTTATTTCATTGTATCATATATTTCATCATTGACATTTTAGTTTCTGCGAGCACTGCCAGAGAAATATCTATAAAATAGCCTGCGTAAAAAGTAGTAAAAATATTTTTCCGGAAAACATTCACCCGAATTTACTTGGCAATATAAGAAATGCATCCACCCAAGTCAAAACCATTCCTACTTATTACGAAACAAGCAGTCATTCTGAAACCTAAGTAAGGAATTATGGTCTTAATAAAGATCAGAATTGTACTGGTATTCCTTTCTTATTTTTCTGAGACTACTTCTTCGTTGACATAAAAAGATAATAAAAAGGTTTTACTTTTCGAATTTCGCTAATAATCCAAGGAGGGCTTTAACCTTCTAACATCCATATGTAAACTTATATATATATATATATATATATAATTTAATAGATTGTATTGTACTTTTTTCATTAAAAAGATTAATAAAAAAAAGTTACCAAAAAGTACGAGGGTTGCTATTTATATTTCTGGCCTAGTAATGAAAAAACAAGTATTTATGATCTATATTGGATTTATTGTTTTTCAAAGTATTCTCCATGAAGACCAACATACTTTTGCATGCGTTTCAATCAATTTTCGAAGCACTGTTTCCACTCCGATGGAGGTAACTGCAAAACATGCGTTTTAAATGCATTAACCGCTTCTTCGGGTGTCGAAAATCGTTGTCCACGTAATTTATTTTTGATGTGTGGGAATAAAAAAAAGTCATTGGGTGCCATATCAGGGCTGTAGCGGATGACTCATCAATTAGATGTTTTAGTCTTTCACAAATTCCTTTGTTTGAGCCAATGTGTGAGAGCTCCAATTGCTACGATGAAGAACTATTCACTTGTTCTTCTGCTTTTTTCGAATTTCTCCGAAGACTTCTGGCAAAAAAATGGTCGTGTACTATTCCGAATTGACTGTCCTCCGTTGCTATAACGCCCCTGTCGCCATGTGACTGGTAATACCGAAAAAACATACAACCATTTGCTTCGATGTACTTCTTCCTCGAGCACCTTTTGTTGGATTTGGCTCATTTTGGAAGACCCGTACAGTCGATTGCTGTTTTGTTTTCCGGCTCATATGCATAGATCCATGATTCATCACCTATGTAAATGTTATACACAGCCTTTGATGAATCTTAAACTCATTTTTTCAACATTTCCTTGCACCAATCGACACGAGACTTCTTGTGAGCTTTTATTAGATTATGCTGGATCCAACGGGAATTTTTTTTTTTCAACTTTCAATAATATCATTTATTTCAATAATATAATTTCAATAATATCATTTCAATAATATCATTCAATAGTTCATGTAATATCTTATTGATGCCTATTATACTAATATCCAAAGATCCCTCAATCTCACGGTATGTCACATGACGATCTTGCTTTATCTGTTCACGCACAGCATCGATATTTTCTGGCACAACAACCGGTTTTGGACAACCTTCACGGAATGCGTCCGGGAGCGAACATCGACCGCGATTGAATTCGTTACACCAGTTTTTTACACTACTGTAGGAAGGTGCTTTATCGCTGTATAAAAAATTAAAATCATGGAAGCACTCTTGTCTTGATAATTCACGCCGAAAGTTAAGAAAAATAATCGCACGAAAATGTTCACGAGTCATTTCCATTTTTTGCACAAGTTTAATTTTTCAATTTACTGTAATAACACAAATCAAGCTAAAATGGCAAATCGTTCTGAAGAATTTATGGTTAAAAATATTAAACTTTCAATTGAAATCGCCTGTGGTCATCTAGTAATACTTCCTGTTGCCAAGGCCAGAATATAAATAGCAACCCTCGTACTTTTATCAAATAAATCACACATAAGTTCAAGATCGCATCAGAGCAACAAAGATTAACCGCATTCTAAATTTTACAAATGTCAATTCAAGATTTAGTGAACTTTAATATTCAGGCAAAAAAAAAAAATAAATAAATAAATAGACATACTGATTTTTATCCCAAACAGAAGAACAATTCATATTCTTACTTGTTTAGAGAAGGTTCAAAAAGATATTTTGAAAGGTTATAGTGTATTATCAGAAAATTCGAGAAGTATGATACTTTTTAATGGTTAGGTATACTATTCTATATCATAATAAAAGCTTCAAGATGCATATTCACTTAAAATCTAAGCTTAGAAGTCTTTTCAAGGACGTATCTCCTGTATCAAGCAAGTATCGTTGCAGTGTTAATTGTTGTTTTCTGCCTACTACTACTGAAATATGTTTTATATAAATTTTCCAGTTGAAGCGTACACAAAGAATGAAGAAATTATATATATATATATTATATAACTGATTAAATTTTCACAATCATTTTATCATATAGGAATAAGTTATCATGAATTTCTTATTTATTCGTAATAATTCTTTAAATATTACCAAAGTTCCTATATTGATACTTATTGGATATACACATATGGCATAGCACTATTTATTGCAGCTCATAAAGTAAGATTTAATTGACCCGAAAAGGAGGCTATACATACAGAGTGCAAACTAAAGTTTGGAAACACTCAAATAACTTTTCAACAGATAAAGATAGAGTATGGAACAATGTATTGAACATACTATTACTGTGTCGCAAAAGCCTATGCGCAATCATATCTGCCGACGGTGAGCATATCGAGCATAATTAACTTTGTTTTCATATTAAAATATATTTTACTTTGCTTAAAAATATGCTATATTTGTTAGTAAATGGTTATCTGCTTTATAATGTCCGCGATTTGTGTTTATTTAAGCTTGTGATTGGATATTGGAAAAACGTAAATTTTTATATTCTAATGGTATCTTTAAGGAATCCATACGTAATGTTCATCCAAACGGTGATGAATCACTGAATTCAGAATTTGTGTAATATTTTATAAATAATGCGTTGTGTCATTTACAATTAATTGTATATTTACATATATAGATGTGTTATAAAATTTATAAGGTACTCTATAACGTTTTTCAATTAATATACTTTTCCCTTAGTCGTTTATCTGACTCGAGTAATACTTCAAATAATTAGAACCCCAATGGAGATATAAGTCACAACTACAGCGCCTAGAAGATACAGTGTGGAAAACGGCTACAAAGTAGTGCTAAAAAATTGATATGTGTACAACAATAAATGTACAACGATGCTGAATAACAAGATGTCGATCGTAGCGCCATCGTAGTGATTTAAAAACGATAGTCATTCTAAAAGAGACTCTTTAACCTATTTCACGTCATTCCTTAACTAAATTAGCTTATAACAGACTAAATATCTTATATTTATAGTTTCCGATATTTAACATTCTATAATTTTTGAAAACACAGAGTTTATATTGAAAAGAGTTACGAGATGGCGCTCGTATCAGCATATTGCCGCTGAGCATTGTTGGAGATTTATGGGATACAAGTTTTTAGCACTTTTTAAAGCATTATAGGTATAGCCGTTTTCCACACTCTATCTTCTAGGCGCTGTATCACAACGTTTAATGGCCATTAACAAATATAGTTTGTTTTCTGTATGTCTGATTTCAGTTGGAGAATCTTAAGTCCAGGCATGTGTTCGACGTTTCGGCGCTCCCCAAATGCTGTCATTGCTCGTCTACTTCAAGTTCTAATTAAAAGTTCATGCGGAGAGTAACACATGGTCATATTTGTAACCTTTAAGTCTAGGAGGGCCTGGGCATTTAACATATACTATTTATTATAGTGTGTTACATTTGTGTTATATTATTACATTTGTATTATAGTATTTAACATATACTAAAGTGGAAGCCTTTTATTGATTTATTGAACATTACTCCAGAGCATCTAATATTAAAACCTTTAAATATATAAATTGTAATAAAGTAGTCTATTTAAGCGCTCTTCTCATAGAAACTCTAAGAATTCAGGCAGTCTCCTACTAACCGCTCTTGTAAACAGACAGATATATATATATCTTCATGATTATTAAATTTAATATATATTTTTTAAATTTTTGAATGTACTTTTATGGAGAATTTCCATACGAATTGACATGAAATAATCCCATTGTTTATACTGTGTGTATGAGTATGTTTATATAAATGTGTGTGGATATTATAATAAATATGGTAATAAAAATAAGTATTTTATGATCGAGAGATGGAAGCGCAGTCTTATGAACTCAAAATTTTATTTATCCGCACACTATAAAGATAACACAATTGCTTCATAAGCTATGATATATATAAAATATAATATAACCACATATAAAAAGACACAATAACCTCTTTTAAGTTATCCACTATTCCGAAAAACGGCCTCTATCTTTAGAAACATCGCGAAGCAATATAGTTTTGAGTTTTAAAGAAGAATTTATAAAAACAGAGATTATTTTACTGTCACTGACTTTCGGACACGTTTCCGAATACTTTTGATAGTGGAATAATTAGTTTTCTCAAACCAGAATACCGGTTTTTAGGATGCTGTCAATTCGTAACAGAATGTTTTCAGCTGCATAACTGAATTTATTCATACAAGTGCCTCAAAGTAATATTAATTTTAATGCTAATTTTAATGATGTTCATTTATCATGTTTGTCTGTAAAACATGGTTTTTGAACATCAAAATATTCATGTGAGAATTCATAGCGTCCGAAAATCTATCTGACAGGTTGAGAAAACTGATTAATATACTATAAAAACTATTCGAAAATGTTTCTGAAAATCAGTGCAGTCAAAAGGAACTGCTTTATAAATGTTTTTTAAAATCTCGAAAAAATATTAATTTTTGACGATTCTAAGCATAAAAAACTCTTTTCTGCATCACGAGAAACTGGAAAGAGGTTATTTTCGTTTGTCGCTATATTGTAATTTCGTAGATTAAGATTGAGTTTCCTAGATTTCCTAGATCTTCTCGATTTTCCTCTATTTCTCTCTTTTTACAGTGCATAATGATCTCTAGAATACGAACTGTAGAACGATCTGAGTAAATGGTCTTTCACATACATATAAATGAACAAAGCCTGCCAGCTCTATCAAAGTTTCTAATTCTCTTGAATTTAAGGTATCCTAGAATGTAATGACCGTTTAATGTTAACCTCAATTAAAATGGCTGTTTTGATGAAAATTTTCGAAAAGGATTTTTATTGCTTTATTTAAAAGATCAGTCTATTATTATTCCAAATTTGTTTTAATTTTATTCTTACTATAACTAGAAGTGGAGTTATGGCCAATTTAATAAATAGAAAGGAGTGATTCAAATATCGGAAGTTGGCTAATGAAGGCCAGTCGAAATGTAAACAAAGTTTCTAAGCATTATTTTCTCACGTTTTTATATAAAAACCCTAATAAGCCTTAATCGACACTCCTAGATTAATTTTATAGACAAGAAACAATGTAGATAAGAAATCTTTAAAGCGATTCCTGTAAAATCATTTTTTCCGTTATCATATGTTCGATAAATGTTCACAATGTTTTAAACATATTTAAGGGAAATTTTGCGAGAATGCTTTCAATATTACTTAGTATGTTCTGAACTAGATTCTAAGCTGTATATGATAATATAATTATTTCATAGGTACTTGAACATTTAAAAAATTGGTAATTTTGTATAAAAAATATTTTTTTGACATATTTTGAAATATTTCCCGTTAATTTTTAAGTTACAATAAAACTCCTTGTTATGCAAAGGTAGGTGTAATAATATAATGTAGTACAAAAGAAATTGAAATACGAGTATATTTAGTTTAACTGAGTGTACGCTGTCTAGCTAAAGCATGAAATTTTGCTAAAAGATGGCAAAAGAAAAAGCAATTTTTTAAAGTTTTATGAAGATAATGTTAGGATTTTATGTTCTGAAAACATGGGTATTTATTTCACATTTTAAAAAAAGAGCGCTCCGAGCGTAGGCAGTTATCTTAACCTAAGATAACATAAAAAGAAAAAGATGATGTACGAGGGAAAGTCTGTAATTAGGTCACAAACTGATATGAGATGTCGAAAATTAGTAGAAAATTGTTTCCAAATGTGTCACTAGGTGGCGGAATAATCCAACTATAAGATGTTAATTTCGAATTTATGAGACAGCAGTTGTGCAAGATGAGCAGGGTTGTTTAAAAGTTGTTGACGAAGAGCAAAGTGCTCATTCAGTTGAGATTGCGATAGAAGAATCGGTGCGGAAGGTTGAGAAAATAGTTGCTATGCTGTCTATTGTTGTTTGCATGTCAGCTCTAATCATTTCCTCTACCTTCCGCTATGATTCTTTTGTCGCACTCTCAGCTGGACGACCATTTCGCTCTACGTCAACAACTTTTGAACGACCCTGCTCATCTTGTACAACTGCTGTCTCATAAATTCGAAATTAACATCTTATAGTTGGATTATGCTGCTACCTATTGGTATATTTGGAAACAATTTACTACTAATTTCCGACCTCTCATATCAGTTTGTGACCTACTTACTGACTTTCCCTCGTAAGATGTGAGAGACGGTGATGCAGTCAAAATTGATGATGTTAACTGTTGACACATAAAATATCTTTTATAGAAATACAAATAACCTACTTATTAATGAACTTGCTGTAAAAATACTTATAGAAATCATAAGCAATAAAGAAGAATTAAACAATATTAAAGCAATTAAAGATAAAATCAAAAACAGAACTAAAAAATGATGCTACAGGATTAAAATCTGAAAATAACCAAGGGACGGTTTTAACCATAGGGAAAAAAAAAACTGCTTTAGCCGTCCTTGTCGAAACATGTTTTGACCATCAGCGGTCAGAATTTATTTTGACTGGAGAAATAAATTAATTTTTTTCTTTTTAAATGATAAATTCACTATAAAATTTGAAAATTGTTTGTCAGAATAATAATTACTCTAATTTAAATCAAAATTTAAAAAAGTTAGTAACTATTTTTGACCGCACTATACTTTAATTT
This sequence comes from Maratus speciosus, assembly GCA_963932465.1. Classification (NCBI taxonomy): domain Eukaryota; kingdom Metazoa; phylum Arthropoda; class Arachnida; order Araneae; family Salticidae; genus Maratus; species Maratus speciosus. The sequence continues at coordinate 439,624,779 of OZ010788.1, forward strand.
TCAGAAAACTATAATTAAAAAAAAAATTCTAAAGATAAGCAATTATTTTTAATATTGAAATATTTTTACTAATTTGATTACATATCTAACTTTACATAATGTTAATGAAACTAAACCTCATTAAACAAAATAAATTTTTATAAATTTTTATGTACAACTCAAAAAATGATTACAAGTAACAAATTTTACTATTTTAACCCCTTAATTCTCATTCCCATCAATATCACGGGCTGAGATGTCGTTCGTTATTTCTCGTGCCCGTCATATTTTCGAAAATATTTAACTGGCATTTCCGTGTGAATTCTTTGAATATTACCGTTTCGGTTTGGTTTTTGGCGCTGATTGTGATGTTGGACTTGTATTGCATGTTTCGAAATATATCACACTCAAAAAAATTATTCATAATCAAAATTTAATGTATATATATCATTCCAAATATTATTTGTAAAAATTTGTGTGATGAGGATATATAAAGATTTAAGATGTGAAAAATAAAGGTCTCACTCGCATCAATTTGTATGGTGTAAAACATACATTAGGACTCAGAATTCTCGCATGATTGCTTTTCTACAAATGTGAATTTGTTCTATAACATCTTTTTATTTCATTAACATTATAAAAAAAAACTAAATGCATATTTTATTAAGAAACATTATAATTATTCAATTACTGTAATAAAAAAGTAGGTACTTTTTTGACGTTTTTTAAAAATATTAAGCGATTCTTAAGGGGTTAAGTTAAAACGATTTCATAGTTTATTCTGTATCAGATCAAACTTGGAAGATAGTTTTTCTACAGCGGAATTGCTTGTACAAAAATTCATCGGGTGCATTAGGGAATTTGCAATTATTCAATGAATATTTTTCATTTTTTCATTACTTCCCACTAAAGGTTTCAATGTATTACTTACGCTTCAAGAAAAATAAGAGTTAGCTTTACACACAGGAACACATATTTTACTAATTGGTCAACCAAAAAGTTTCATATATATTTAATAATTATTAAATTATTAAGTATATCAATTATTATAGAACACACATTATATAATATGACATTAATATTCACATAAATAAACAGTTTGAGTAATATATCTAAACTGAATTTATTTAATAGAGATTTGACCACTTTTTAGTGGTTAAAACCAACTTTGAACAGTTTTAGGCGGTTAAAATCAGTTTTACTTCTATCCTGGTAAAATTAGTTTGACCGGTCAAATCCTGTTAGCTATTCGAAACTCCATAAAATAGTTACAACCCTGATTGCAAGAAGTATTAACTAAAAATAATTTAGGAAAACTGATGATCAATGAAAAGGTAATTTAATAATAAAAAAATACGTTAAAACATATATTTACGTTCTACATATAAAACAAATTTTATTAATATTTAATCGTTTTCATTGTTTTCTTTTATTTAGCTTCTGTAGCACACAGGCAATATATATAAGCAAAATATGTAGCAATTGACTTCAAAATGCCTATGTTTTATTAGCCCTTTTTCTTTTGGGAATACGACATCATTTTCGGAAAAAGTCCTTTAAAACTAGTAATTACTTTTAACTATGTATAATGCGAGAAATAATAGATGTTTAAAATGATGATAATAAAAGTTTTAAAAAACTTCAAACTAAAATTTTTAGTCAAAACCATTTTATTGTAGATTTTTATAAAGTTTATTATTTATTTTGCTTTCATATATTTCTTATTGTACAGCTTCTGCACTTTTTAAAACAATAAATATAAATGTTATTCAAATTTCCAACAGTAAGTCATTAATTTATAATTAAAGAGATTTTGTTAATGATAAAATGTATTTTGGGTCATTTAATTTGGGAAATTTACATTTTGTCAGTAATTTAAAAGAGTTTTATAGTCATTAAATATATTTATATTTCTTTCTTAAATCAAATACTAAATGTATAAAGTATTAGGTATTTTTATTATATTGAAATTGCTACTTTTGGTTATTTGCGCTTCCTCGTAAATTACTGATGAAATTTCATTATCACTTGTTAATCTACCATGGTAAGTAATTTCACTTCCTCTGTTAGACAGGTCTGCAGATAATTTCCTGTGAAAACCAGTTTACGACCACTCATAAAAGTAAATGAATATCTCTATGTTGTCCGTTATGTAGATAGTTAACAAAGATAAAGTTGCTGTGTGTTATTAAACTTTCAAGTAGATTCCTTGTGCTATATTTATAACTATATATTCCATTCATATTCAATACTTTTAAAACCGTTATATTTTAGATTTTCACTGTGATATGTTTACTATTATATTTTGCTACTTTCAAATCTGCAATCGTCGTGAACTTCATTAATGAATAACTCATTTACAAAGTATATGGAAGTCTATTTTTTAAATCGAACAAAGGATTTACACTAATTTCTGAAATTGTATTCATGTTTGTTATGAGTATCATACGCAAAATAAATTCTGTTTTTAATTGATACTGATGTGAATTTTATAAACTTTTGAAGTAGCATGTTTCGGTTTTACAAACAGGGGAGACTGGGGAAGGTTGAATTATAGGGGAGGCTTGACCCACCCTTAAGTTTTCATATTTAAAAGAATTTCAGAGCTTTGCCTATAGGTGGCAACCAAAGCTACTGAAATGCTCCGATGATTGTATTTGTTTCATAAAGATAATTGAAACAGATGTGGAAAAATGAATTGTGAAAAGCTTTCATCTTAAAATGTGTATTTTTTAGAAAGATTTTGTAAGATTTTCTCAGATAAAATATATCTAATAATTTAAGTAAGTACGTTTTAAGTAATACAAAAATATTGGACTTTCATTCCAGGTATAAAGATTGTACAGTAAATTAGCTTAAACATGATCATGTGCTATACTTTAAAAAGTGTCTGTGTGGGGAGGCTTGACCCAATGAATGTGGGGAGGCTTGACCAGACGGTCAAAGCTCCTTAATTAAGTGTTTTTGGAAATTTTTTTATTCCACTCTATACATAATGAAGAGTTAATGATTATATTTCTAAAATAATGAAAATCTATTCTCTTTAAGGTACAATAAAATAAGGTGATTGAAAAGAAAATATTTAAAACTGATTAAATGAAGATGTAAAAAATTGCTATGGAAGCAGGAAAAAAATTTAATGAAATATAAGTTGGAAAGTTGGTAGGAACTTTTATTTCATTTAAATAGTACCCATAGTAGGTAAATAGAAAGAATGGAAAAGACGCTAAAGAATGAAAGCAGAAGTCTTAAGAAATGTTAGTTATTCATTCCTCTGTAGAAGAACATAACATTGATCAAAACACTTTAGGAAGGTATGTAGAAAAATATCACCAAAATGAACACAGTGAGATGAAACCCAACTATGTGGTAAATAGTGTTGCCAGGTCAGTGTCGCAAAAAAGGGGTGTTTAAAACGGAATTTTTCTCCTGTGCCTTGAATTCCGTCTAAGCAGGTTTGTTTACTCATCACATTTTCTCAAATATTTTTAAATAATAATTAGACCATGTAGCATAAAGTTATTCTGCCTTTTTAAAAACTGATTTTATTTCCCTTGATAAATATTTGAATATAAAATAAAGTGGATCAATCCTCCCTTAGGTGTTGACCCATTAGGTGCATTAGGTGCTGCCTTGACACATTATTTTCCCATGTTTAAAATCAATGAGTTTTCACGTTTCTTATACAATACATTTAAGTCACAACTTTATTTTGATAAGTGATTGTATAAAGAATAAAATGATGTGTGAAACTTTATTCTATGTTCAATATTTAAAAAATAAAAAAATAATTTTGTAAAAAGTGGTTCAACCCTCCCCAGTCTCCACTATATAGTTAAAAAAAAAAAGATCGTATTGGTCGTGATAAACAAGTTCATAACTCTGTGATAGTTATATCATCATTATAGTTACTATATTATTATTATTATTATTATTATTATTTAATGTGTAACATTAAATTTTGATCCGAAATTTTTATGATAATTTGGTGAACTGTGGTTTAGATAGAGAACAAAACGTTCCTTTAGCTTCTAATGTTAAGATTTTAATTTAATTTATTAAGGATAGTTCTCTTATTTAAATGTTTCGAAAATATCTATCTACCTTTTACAAAATTGGTTCAAAATTAAAATAGATTCAATTTTTCTACTTTTGTACGGTAAAAGAACTTATATACTCTAAAGCATGTCTAAACAAAATTAGAGGTTCTCTTTGTATTTGAACGCTAAATTCAGGTATTTTCACAAACACCTGTCTAATGTTTCTAGTAGTGAACAAAATATTTGAATGCATTTATCTCAGTTTCTGTTTTTTTAATTACGTTCAAACATTTTAGACTTTATCAAATGCTCGCAAAAATAGTTTAATTTTTTTAGTCGAATATTACATGGCACGTGAAAATTTGATTAGAGGAAAATTTCAAATCATGATTTTCTCAGACTCTGAGAAACGAATTTTGACTTTATTAACCCTTAGTAAAGTCTATCAAAAGTTAGTGTGGGAACGTTAATACATTTACATCAATAATGTCAGGTGATTTTCTTTGGCTGATAATATCTGATTTATAACTATCATTACAAGAAAGAAATCAAAATAAAAGGATTTTTTCTCATTTCTATAGTCCATAATACCGATTTTCGATACATTTTGAGTCATTAACAACAACAACAACAAAAAACCCGTAGAAATGTACTTCAATTCTGCATGTTTAACACGTTGAGTACCACGGTGACTGACACTGAAGCGCTGAAAAATTTATAATGTTTTAAGTAATTTTTAAGAAAGTATAATCCTGTAGTAAAAAAAAGGTAAGTAAATTTTAAATAAATTTTCAGCAATTACTTAAAACAATATGTATATATTTTTAGTTTTATATCGTATTTTAGACGTCAGTCATCGGTGAATGGCGCGTTTTAAACGGAAAGTTCAGTGTGAATCACCGGTGACTGACGTGACGCTTAACGTGTTAAGAATGCACACATAATCCTTATGTACAAGGTGGATATAATTAAACTGACAGTACTCAGAGTGTTCTGTAGCGTGATATAATTCAGAGAATTACGCGAAATTTTGTAAGAAGGTTAAACAATGCGAAGAGTTCCGCAAAAGAAAAAATTAGTTTCAAAAATCACCGCTAGGAGAATATGTGGCGCTGTGTAACATAAAAGATAGTTTTAAAAAATACTGAATTAATAGGGAAATAAAATTACCTTTCCTTTAGCATATTTAACGATTTTAGTATTGATTTTGCATTTTTAAAAACTCACTTTCCTGTTACACAGCGCCACATATTCCCCTAGCGGTGACTTTTAGAACAAGTTTTTTTTTTCGCGGAATCTTTCGTCCCCCGTTTTGTTTAATCTTCTTACAAAATTTGGCTTCATTCTCTCAATTAGATCGCACTACAGAACACTCTGTGTGCTATCAGTTTAATTATAGCCACCTTGTACAATAGAAATATGTTAACATACTCATGTAACTACTACCGATGCTAGTGTGTAATCTTTTGAAATTTCATATCTTTAAGTTGTATGTAAAAAACAATTCTACATTAGCAAATCTATAAAATAAAAAATTCATTTTCAACGATGCTGATATATATTACGCTTATAAACTAATGAATTAATTAAAATTCTATCAATATTTATATTTCAACATCAAGTATTCATAAAATCAACTGATTTGTGAAATCTGTTTCGAACATGAAATATAATGAAAAATATTAAATTACCACTGAGAATAGTAGCATAAAATATAGCCATCATATGGTAAAAGTTATTTTATTATACAGGATTATTCTAAATGATTCGCCGGATTTCAAAACCCTGTGTATTGAGAGGTATACGACCTGCAAAGACGGGTGATACGTAACAAGATACATACACTCACCAAGTTTCAAAGCCCGCCTCGTGGCTCGTGGGCTCGCTAGATGGCAGGCCTGTGGCGCTACTGTACAAGATGGTGGCAGTGGCGACGTTCCGCAGATCAGGGAGATGTTCCTCTGTTGACATGCTCCTGCCCCTCCTAGGACGCCAGATCTCGCGCCATGTGATTTCTTCCTATGGGGTTATGTGAAGGACACTGTTTAAGTTCCCCAATGCCAACAATACTACAAGCATTTCAGGAACGCATCACTGCTGTTGTGGCGAACATTGATAGAAACATGCTATTGAACATATGGATGGAATTGGATTACCATTGGAATGTGCGTCGACTGACTAAGGGCGCACACGTTGAACATTTGTAGTATGTACCAAAAACTTGGTAACTATGTATCAGCCGTTTCGCGTATCAGCCATCTTTGTACGCTGTATACTTGTAAATGAACAGTGTTTTGATACCCGATGAAACATTTAGGCAAACTCTATATGTTATAATTATATACTGAATAAATATACTGACTATAGCTTCAAAAATAATATACTCAATAAACTCATATTAATTTTGAAGCTATTTATTTGAAAATATCACAAAATATCAATTTCACAAGAAATATATATCATTTTTTAGGATTACATATATCTGGCAGTATTGTATTTTGTCTGTTTTTCTGTAAAAATTATAGAAGAGAATGGAAGTATGTCAAACAAGAAATATTTATGTCTTTTCATGTACACAGACGACATATTTCAGTCGAGTACTCGAGAATAAATCCATCATATTCAAGTTTCACAAAGACACCTTGTCTTTTTACTTCAAGGAGGAACAAATTATTTAAGTGTAAAAGGTTCTACACGAAAAAGACATTTTGTGTATGATTGATTTTGCATGTATAACAGTTATATTTTTTTAGGTTTTTGTTGATTTTAGATGATTTAAATATGATTTAGTATCATATTAAAAGCATATTTTTACAGTATACAACATTACAAAAAAGAAATCGAAATAAAAGTACTTTTCTCATTTTAATAGTCCATAATACCAATTTTTGAGATATTTTGAGCCATTAACAATAACAAAAAAAGTTTTCTAGAAGTATACTTCAATTCTGTATGATTTAGAATGTACCAATAATCTTTACATATGATAGAAATAGGTTTACTACGTATGTAACTACTACCGATGTCAGTGTGTAATATATCGAAATGTCTTATTTTTAAGTAGTATGTAAAAAATAATCTCAAACTAGCAAATCTATAAAATTAAACTTTCAATTTCATTGAAGCTGATATCTATTATGTTTAAAAACTAATGAGTTAATTAACACTATCAATATTTATATTTAAACGTCAAGTATTCATAAAATCAAGTGACTTGTGAAATCTATTTCAAACAGTTAAATCAAAAAATATCAATTTCACAAGAAATATATATCATTTTTTAGGATTACATATCTCTGGCAGTAATGGATTTTGTCTCTGTTTCTTTTTATTAAAATTATAGAAGAGAATGGAAGTATGTCAAACAAGAAATATTTATGTCTTTTCATGTACACAGGCGGCATATTTCAGTCGAGTATTCGAGAATAAATCTATCATATTCGACTTTTACAAAGACATCTTGTCTTTTTACTTCAAGGAGAAACAAATGATTTAAGTCTAAAAGGTTCTACACGAAAAAGACATTTTGTATATGATTGATTTTGCATGCATAACAGATATATTTTTTTTTATGTTTTTGTTTATTTTAGATGCTTTAAATATGATTTAGTATCATATAAAAAGCATATTTTTACATAGTACAACATTACAAGAAAGACAGCAAAATAAAAGGACTTTTCTCATTTGCATAGACCCATTTTAGATATATTTTGAGTCATTAACAACAATAAAATAAATTTCTAGGAGTATACTTCAATTCTGTATGATTTAGAATGTACTCATAATATTTACATATGATAGAAATATGTTTACTACGTATGTATCTACTACCGATGTCAATGTGTAATATTTCAAAATGTCTTATTTTTAAGTATTATGTAAAAATAAAATCCCAAACTATCAAATCTATAAAATTAAACTTTCAGTTTGTTTGAAGCTGATATCTATTAGGCTTAAAAATAATGAGTTAATTAACTCTATCAATAATTATATTTAAACGTCAAGTATTCATAAAATCAAGTGATTTGTGAAATCTTTTTCAAACAATGAAATCACAAAATGTCAGTTTCACAAGAAATATATATTATTTTTACGATTACATTTCTCTGCTAGTAATTGTATTCTGTCTTTTTTTTTTGTTTAATTATAGAAGAGAATGGAAGTATATCAAACAAGAAATATTTATGTATTTTCGTGTACACAGACAGCATATTTCAGTCACGTACTCAAGAATAAATGCATCATATTCGACTTTATCAACCACACCTTGTCATTTTACTTGAAGAAGAAACAAATAATTTAAGTCTCAAAGGTTCTACACGAAAAAGACATTTTGTATATGATTGATGTTGCGCTTATAACATATATATTTTTTTTACGTTTTTGCTTATTTTGATGCTTTAAATATGTATGTTCTATCTCGTAGTTGTGAAAAAAAAAAAAAAAAAAGTCAATTTGTTTATTTTAAATTTCAGTTAAATATTTTATCCATCTAGATTACACAAACCTGCAAAATTTGGGCTGTGTCATATTGCTTAGCTTTTGATAATTGATTCTTACGTATTTTGTAGTGCTGAATCCGAAAATGACTTTCATTTTTTACCATCACATGAGGATTTTTTGCAAAAGTTTTACTTTTTCACTTTGAAATTTACGATTTGCGAAAAATTCTGACGTGATGGTTAAAAATGAAGGTTATTTTCAGATTTAGTGCTAAAAAGTACATAAAAATCAATTGTCAAAATTTAAAAAACACAACCATCCATCTATTTTATAGTATCAGAATTTTTCTATTTTTTACTTTGAAATTTTACAATTTTCAAAAAATCCTGACATGATGGTTATAAATGAAGGTCATTTTCGAATTCAGCTCTAAAAAATACCTAAGAATCAGTTATCAAAAGTTAAGAAACACAACGATTTCCTGTATCTTTCAGTATCAGATGTTCTCTATTTTTTTACTTGTTACCATTTAAGTTTACAATTTGCAAAAAATCCTGACGTAATGGGGGAAAATGAAGGTCATTTTCGGGTTTAGCGCTAAAAAATACATAAAAATCAAGTATCAAAAGTTAAACAACACAATCATCGCACGCTTGTCTTGTATGTAAAATAATTTATTACCCTTTCGGTCAATATGTAATACAGGTAAAACGAAAACTTATTTCTTATAAACTCCTGTGAAAAAAAAATATATAGTCCATACGATATTCTAACAAATATATTTTATTCTGTATTAACTAATACAGGACGTCCGTAAAAGAATGTGCCAATTATAAATTTTAATAGTATCAACTGAAAACGATGTCGAGTGTTGGTTCAAGGTCACAAATAGAGTCTATCAAACAGTTTTAGATAAGCGCATGCGCCAGTACTGCTTTGTCATTTACTCCTCGCTTGCAGTGCCACATTCACAAAATGGCGACTCCTGAGCGTAAATAGTTATTTCTGGGCTGCAAATTTAAAAGCGTACACTACCGGACATTACGCCATGCGATTTTTTTTTCTTTGGAGCTTTATAAAACATCGTGTCTACGTCGCTGCCTAATTATTTGCCAGAGTTGAGACATAGAATCGAAGAGAATATTGCTTCCATTACTTTAGGTTGGATGTGTGCGGTATAACTAAAGGTGCACGTATTGAACATGCATATATTTTGGTCAGAAAATCTAGGTTAATTTGCCTGCAATTTCATGTTTGATTTGTTGTAAATAGTCTAAATTAAACTGTTATAATATACCATTGAAACTGGGACATATTTATGGACATCCTGTATTACTATAATTTCACCACCAGTACATATAAAATTTTTATTTCTCAAAATTTTGCCTGCCAGTTCCTTTCCAGCACTAATATTCTCGTACAGTTGAAGAACTGCATGAGAAAAAACAGCTATAATGAAATATTCTCATTCATAGAAAACCCATATGAAGTTGAAATTGTGTATATTTTTGCTCTACACTATAAAAAATATCCGTCAATATACACAAATTTTTCCGTAAAATTTTACGGAATAGTTTCATTTTTCTAAGAAAACGGTACAATTTCCGTAATTGACATTATGAGATTATAAATCTGATAAATCCAGCAAGTTTTCCATAATTTTTACGGAATATTTCTGTATTGATTTCAAAACAGTATAGATTCCGTAAATGATATTCAGAAATAATTGCTATGTTTGGAAAGTGAAGTAATTAATTATCGCATGTACTTGTCTTACAGTGATATTATTTTCAATAAAACTTCAATATTAACTAAATGTGGCTCTATATTGAAAATATATCCAATATCCAATGATTTCCCACTGGCTAAATAATGTTAATATTACATAGGATTCCAAGTAAAACCGATAAAAGTTGTGGCTACATCTATGTATTTTTTATTTAAATAACTTATTATAGTATTTTTTTTCTTTGTTTTTTGTAATAAAAAGCTTTCAAATAGTTTTAAGAAAAATTTACGACATTAAAAAAAAACAAAAAAAAAAAAAAAACTCTTTTTAGGTGCGTTCGTAATTGCATAAATACGTAGCAGCTATAGTCGTCGTTCGGTCCGTCTGTCTATCCGTCTGTGTGTCTGTCCGTCCGCATATAACAGAGCAAAAATCACCCAAACGAATTGTCTCAAATTTTAAATATATAATTGCTGCAAAATTTTGCCAAGTCATTTCAAATTTTATGAAAATCGAATGTATAGTTTAATTACAGGGACAGTCAAAAGTTTTCCGTTACATTACGGCCAATGGGGAAAAAATATTTTAGTGCATTTTAATGATGTTACAGCCTTTCGAACAGAATGAAATTGATATGCACTTATGAAGTGCACTAAAATATACATTCAGTACAATATGCGGGGCAAAAAATATTTATAAAACTAGTTATAGTACGATCGCACCTCATTCGCCACGTTTGACGACCAATTTCCAACTTGTTAAGTTTGAGACAGTGGAAAAAGAATTGCTACTGTATATTTTTCATTATGATTTTAAAATAATGTTTGAATTATTTATAGCAAGCTATTATTATTATTATTTTAAATCTCTGTAGGATATTTTAAAATGAAAAATCTATTTTTAATTGTAATATTTTTTAATTTATTCACTTTAACAGACTCGCACATAAAACTTAAAATACGGAAATAGTACTGGCGTCTCGATTGCCAGTACAATATCCAAATTTGAACGGAATTTTTTTGTACAGTGTATTCCTGATTCACATATAACATTAATATGACGTTCGGTGATGCTTGTGAAATACAGGAACGGACAGAAGTCATTTTGTTTTCGAATTTTCAATTGGGAAATTCACCTTTTGAGATTATTTTTTCTATTCTGCACGAGAGAAGATTTTCTCTTAGAATTTCTTCTCTTCAATCGACCAAAACCATACTCAAAATTATTATTTTTTCCCTTCTATTTTGTGGTAAGTTGATTAGGAGTTTAATTCATTGTAATAAATATTTTTTCACATCTTTAAGACAGATCTAAAAAAAAACTTTTATCTCAGTTAAATAATGCTCAATTTTCTAACACATTTTCTGGTTCAATTTTAACTTTAAATGCATGATACTCGGAAGCATTATTATTCCGATAAAAGAATTACATCTTGAGTTATAAGCGATTGTTGTCTCAGCACAGCAGTTTTTTTTTCCTTTTCCTTTCCTGTCGCGTCCGGAAATCTGGTACAAATACCAACTTTTACAATATTTTCTGAAAAATCTTCTGCAAAAAACGAAAAAAAAACCCGGTTCGATTACTTAGTTTCTTAATAAGAATACCTGCCCATTTGATAAGTTTTTCGAACAAAAATGAATTGAAACCGTGTGAGAAACTAGCCTTTTTAGATTTCAAACCAGCCTTAGTAATAAATTTTTAATGCTTGTATATTGTTTTGTAATTTTGACATAAATGTTTTTTTTTCAACATAATTTGTTTGGAATAACAAATTTTAGATCTATTTTAAGCATAAGCATTTTAAGCATGTTTCTTTCAATCCTTTAAAAAAACTCATGCATCAGAGCATTCAAATTACACTGAAATATGATTGAACATACTTTAATAGCAAACAAGTCTGACATTTATGTGAGAAATTTTGACGAAAATTATCGTTCAAAGCGTATGCATTAATTTTTCTAATTTTTGTGTTATAAAATATATATTATTGTTATCATTTCAGGTTTATCTTTTGAAATATCTAAACTGACAGGCATAGTTCATATATAATTTGTTTAATACAAATTTATAGTCTATGTTTTGTGGTAGATGGTTTAATTACTGACATATATAAATTTAAATATTACAAAAAACAGTGAGGTCAAAAAAAAAAAAAAAAAAAAAAAAAAAAAAAAAAAAAATCAAGTGATTTTCAAAAAATAATTAGCGTGTACGAATGTATATAATAACAATATAGATTTATGCAAAATATCCATATTGTTTAGCATAGTATAATCCATGTGTTGAAACATTAATTTATAGGGTAAAGATAGCTATTGTCTCACTTACGTCATTATTTGAAAAAATAAAATTATTGAGTTTTAAAAATTGAGTAATTAGTCAAGCCACAAAGCCCAGTAGTGCGATAAGCCACTATGTGTTTTAGGTATCTTTTTTTTAACATGTATGGTTTCCGTTTTTAAAATTTAATTTAGAAATCATACATTAAAAAATAAATATAATTTTTAAAAAATAGAGTGATTAGAAAAATTATTTAATTTTTACTAACGGTGTTTTCTTTCAAACAAAACGCAACTCCCAATTCTTTGAGGAAATTCTGAATCGATATTGCCAAAGGTGCATTTATATTTCTCATATAAACTTCGAGAGCAGGGGTACTTGTAAATTTTAAATAAAAACTATATGATAGTAATAGAAGAATCTAATTTTACGAGTAATTTGTCTCTATGCTATAAAAATCTACTCAGATCTTGAATATGCCAGATCAGATAATCAAATCATATGCAATTCAGGAGATAACAACTTTGATAATGTCGTCAGAATTATGTACATGACATTATGATTAATCACGAGATCAGTTAAATCATACTATTATATCACCGCTTTATATGTGCCAGAATGTGATGACGAACGCAAATGTAACAATTGCTTAGTTAATGAATAAATTAGTTAGTGCTTAACAGAATGACGAAAGCACCTTTATGTGTAATTACCTATCTCTGCCAGTACATTTAGCATGGGCTTTAAACAACTGTGAAAAATAAATTCACAAAAAGGTTTATCATTATGTAGTGATTTTTTTTTCTGGATATTTAATAAATTTATTTCACAAACAAACATCTTAGTTACTTAATAAGCTGTTCACAAATTAGTTGAAAAAAATCTTCCAAAACTTCTCCCTTAACATTATAACCAATAACTGCACAAGTTATAGTTTCATAACTTTTTTAATCTATCTAAATTTTAAATTCTGTATGTTTTTTATCAAATTTTTGAATGAAAATAAAAATAACGTTTTTAAAGCTACCAATTCGTATATGATTTATTAAAAATATTTTTCATTGTTGAGGTCATACTGTATCGTATTTAAAAATGTCTTGTACTTACGGTTTTTACCGATTACTTCACAATTGTTACTTAATATTTAATATGTATGATTAACTTCTATGACATTAATTAATAACTTTTAATTAACTAATAACTGCGGTGATTAACTAATAGCGAAGTTGACATTTTTACGCATTGTGTAGAATCATAGTGCGAGTAAACTACTCAACGTAAACAATTGTGCTATACATAGTTTTATCTGCATAAAAAATTAATAAAATCCTTATTTGAACGTAATTTTATGTCAAACAGGAAAGGGAATAGGAGTGCTGGAAAAAGAAAATATTTTTAATTGATCAATTACCGATGCAGCCACAATATGATGAACTTATTTAGAAATATTTTAACTTTATGTTCTTGCTATCCATTGTAATAGGTATTAAACAGAATGTTTCATATTTTTAAAGTCATTCTATCAAAAATGTCATTAAGGTTTATTTTTGCAGTCCATTTTAAGACTGCCAACGCATGGGGTCTATGGGTGGAATTCCGAAGCATCTATACTGTTGTTGTCGTTCAAACTTTATATAATATTTTTTGATGGATTACAATAGTGTTTAATCCATTAAACAAAACAAATCTGATTTTCTAATTTTCGAACACTGACCTGTACTGAATTTAAGATAATGCTAAATCTCTTTTAACATTGTAGCTACAATGAAGTCCATAATTAAGTAATGCAGATTTTAAAGAAATTCGTAAATCAGGGTCGGCTAAAAGAAGATAGTGTTGCATTTATTGTAGACAATACTTATTTTGTACGAAATAAAATTTAAATTTAAAATACTAGGGTGATACGGACTACAGTAAATTATAAGTAAAACTGCCTCGATCTTAACAGCAGAACTAAATTTAACCCATGAAATATCCACAAAGTGCATTTCCAAAATTGCTTACTTAATTTAGGTAGAGGCAGAACTGACATTTAACTTTGTTTAGAGGCAAGACAATGACTTTTTATTGGAATGTTTGGTGGTAAAAGAAGAGTTCGGTTAAAACTTTGTACATAATTATGTTAAAAAAGACTTTTGAATGCTATTTCATTTTCTCCATTAATTTATTAGGTTGAGAAAAAAGTTCTGGGAAATTTTTAATCTAATATTTACCAGAATTTGTATCGTATATAGGAGTACTAGTGGTATATTTATAGGAGTTCAGGAACTTTGGCTCCAAAATGCCTATTGAACAGTATGATTTGCGTGAGTTAACCCGACATTATTAGAGAAAAGGCCTAACGATTCTGAAGGCCGTCGATGAGATTAATGAGGATGAAGGTGCTGGTAACGGCGACAAACTTAACTAGTAAACTAGATTAATATTAACACAATTATTCTAATTGGTAAACAAATCATATTAGATGTAAATTTCCAACTGGGCGAAAAATGTCCGGACCAGGATTCGAACCCGGGACCTCCCTGGCTGAAGCCGCCAGTGCTCTGCCATCTGAGCTATCCCGGACGATTCTGGTCGAACTTTTTCACCCAGCTAACCTTGATGATTTCAGCATCTGGTCTGAAACCTGGTTCAGCTCAACAGAATAAATCTCAGGTTATGGAACTCCAGAAAATCGCTGGATACGAAATTACACTAGATTAATATTAACACAATTATTACCAATTTTTACCAATTAGAATAATTGTGTTAATATTAATCTAGTGTAATTTCGTATCCAGCGATTTTCTGGAGTTCCATAACCTGAGATTTATTCTGTTGAGCTGAACCAGGTTTCAGACCAGATGCTGAAATCATCAAGGTTAGCTGGGTGAAAAAGTTCGACCAGAATCGTCCGGGATAGCTCAGATGGCAGAGTACTGGCGGCTTCAGCCAGGGAGGTCCCGGGTTCGAATCCTGGTCCGGACATCTTTCGCCCAGTTGGAAATTTACATCTAATTTAACTAGTAAATCCGGAATCTGGCAGAACAGTGGGAAAAACTCGTGGACTATGATGGTCTCTACTTTAAAGATTAGACCTTGTTGCTTTTGTTGTTAATTTGCGCATAACAACGCAACTTTCACAAATTTCCCAGAACTTTTTGCTCAACCTAGTATAAATATGGAGAAAATGAAAATGTTTGTCATGTTCATTTCTCACCATTTCAAAAAGAATAATCAGATTACTATAATGAAGTAATTATTGTATTATATATATTACAATCTTAATTAAACAGAATATTAAAAAGGGTGAAAAAATCTGATGGGTTAAAGACTAAAGCTGTTCAAATATTATTATAATAAGGCGGAATTCACCATAATTCAAATTTAAGTAAATATTCTACAAGTACCTAATGCTCCATGTACAATAGGCCGAAAATTGTGTTTTACACAACAACTTGTGGCCTTCACAAAAATTCTGGCACTAGAAATGAAGATCCGATGAGTCACCCATAAAATAAAGTTTTTTACCATGTTTTTGGGGAGCTAACAGAATGGGAGGGAGGGGGTGGCGTTTTAACTCAGGGAGGAGGTGGAAACTAAATTTTTTAAGTATGTCTAGCTGGGTATCTTTTATTATGTATATTTTATTTCTGAATCCAATGACACCGTCCGCAAGTAGATACGATAATTTTTAAGAAAGTTATGCCAGGTTTTATGAATACAAAGTCGAAAAGTATACTTTAGTGTAGATAAAATAGGTGTTTACTGTAACAAGGGATGGCGGTTCACGAAAAATCCGGAAAAACTTCGTTTTGGTACTAGAAATGAAGATTCGATGAGACGCCCCCACCCCCCCTCCCCCCAAAAAGTGGTTTTACAGTTGTTGTTTTTTTTTTGGGGGGGGGAGAAGGGGGAATTTTAACTCAGGGAAGAGAACTCTAATTTTTGTCAATAGGTCAAGTAAATATTGATTATGATGTATTTTTTAATTCTAAATGGAATGACACCATTCTCAAGTCGATGCGATCGTTTGTTACAAAGTTACGGCAGATTTTATGAGTATAAAGGCCGAAATTATATTTTAGTGTAGGTAAATTAGGTTTTTAATGCAACGGTCGATGGTTATTGACGTAAGTTTCGCAAGAGCTTTGTTTTGACACTAGACAGGAAGATCCGATGACAAACCCCAAAAATTAAGTTGTTTTACTATGTTTAGGCGTAATAAAATTTTGCTTTTTCAGAAAGTATCATTTTTGACTTTATATTCATAAAACATGACGTAACGCTTTAAGAAATGATCCTATAGACTTTCAGACAATGTCATTTTATTCGGAATTAAAAAATACATAAACAATACTTTACTTGACCAATTTAAAAAAAAAGTTGATCATTTCTAGTGTCTTCATTTCAGGTGCCAAACCGAAGTTCTACCCAAATTTTCGTAAATGGTCATCAGTTGTTGCTGTAAAAACATATTTTACCTACAGTAAAGTATAATTTTCGGCTGTGTATTAATAAAACCTGCCTTAACTGTTTAACAAATGATCACGTCGTTTTGAGGATAGTGTTATTCGATTCAGAATTAAAAAATACATAATGAACAATACTCCCAGTTGGTAGACCTAAATATTTTTGAGTTTTCCCTTCTCCCTGAGCTTAAATGATGCTTTAAATTTTGTTGAAAGATTAATTTTTTAATTTAATTTGTTGAAGGAATAAAACAAACGCTGACTTTGAATACGAGAAATACAAATTTAGGATAACACTCTCTGAATAAAGATGAGAAAATTATCTTCAAAGTTGAAGTAGAATAGTTGAGGCTTATTCCTTTTCTTCATGATGAACTAACAAATGATTAAATATTAAATTAAGAAGATATATATTTTATTTTTTACTAAGTACATTATTTGAGAGTTTAATAATCGTAGAAATAAAACATGATAGTAAAATCACTTTATCATCATTCTAATTTTTCAATATGCTGTGAAAAAGTTCATTGTTTACTTCTGGACAGCTTTCTTTTCGCAATTTAAAAATGAACATTATAACTGCACTCCCTTCATAACTTCTTTATGAAGACACTCATTTAGCAATATGAAGAAAAAAGGACAACGCATATTGAAATTATTCCATCCCCAAACAAAAATTGCGAGACTATTATGATTTCTAAAGTTACAATTCTACATTTATATTAGAAGCGGATTCTGAGAGTCTTATTGATTTAGTTTTCTGATTTCACTTAAAACACGTTTAGAATTCACTTGCATTTTTAAAAGTTTAATTTTTTTGCCACAAATATTTATCAGTAATACATATCTGTTAAATATTTTACATTTCTATTTAGATTTATGAAAATCCTGCAAACAATATATCTTATAATAATAACTTACGGATTTATGCATTGGGCTTATGAATGCATTTTACGATTCTCGTTGGTTTAGTGAAGATGTATCTATGCCATAGATTAAAAAAGATCCCTTCCTTTGGCACTTCTAATCCCTTCATTATAATGAGAAATGCTACACCATTAAAATCCTGTTTCAAAATACGATGTGGAATGTATTTTCGTTTAGCTGACTGCGGAATCATTCCGGATGTGTCAACTCATTTTAACGACTCGCTGCGTAAACTTTTAAAGTTTTAAATTAACTTTCGAGAACTAAATTACAATTTTTCGCATCAGTGAAAGAATTATTTTGAATTTTTTAAGTGAAAAATATTTCTTTAAACTTATGGCGTTTAACTAGCAATTTCAAGTTTTTAATTACATGGTGGCATGATTTTATTGAAGTCTTAAAAAAATTATTCAGATTTTGATCACGTTATATATGCAGAATCCGTTACTTTGTAGAAAAAAGTTTACAAATAAATTTTTGATCGATGTACAACGAGTGCGAATGATACAGACTAAAATTTGTGTGATTATTTGTCATTGTTACTAAGAAACTGATTAAAATTATTAATATTTATTTAATACGGAATTAAATTCTATGATAAAGGTGCAAAGCTCCTCTTTGTTATATATATGCAATAAACAGTATAAAGTGCTGCAAATTAAAAATAAAATTTCTTCTAATCGGTCTAATGATGTTACATTGTGTGCTAAATTAGCACATAATGAAACAATTGTAATATAGAAAATTAACCATAAAAAACGCTGTTTATTTCTACCAGAATTTTTCACAGTGATAGATATTTTCACTTTGTCTGTTATACATGTTCTCTAGAATAAAGTTAAATATTTAAAATTTTTCTAGTGTTTTTAACCGAATATATTATTGTTTAGTGCTCATCATAAATTTAATACGCTTATAAAAATAACTTTTATTTAGGCAACATGATATATTTCTTTTCTTCCTTATTAATAAATATTACAACAGTTAATTACTTTTCACCCTATTTTTAAATATTAAACACTTATAAAATGATAGCGTTCATTTCATAAACGTTATTTCGTCGAATCTTTAAGTGTATATAAGTCTTATGCATGAATATTTCCTTACATAATTATAGGTAATCCTAGTAAATCTATTTTCTGGATAATTTATTAAAGCCTCGTGTCAAACTAAAGTTTTTGACAAGTCAATTAAATTGGTAGGTCACTTAAAAAAATATTTATTCATTATTATATTAATACGGTATATACAACATTAGGAAACTATCTGGTTAAAGGCACGCTTTATAAACTGTTACATTCAGTATCTTCTTTCTTTAAAATGAACATTTAGACAGTGACGGACAAAAAAACTGCATCCCCTGTAGAAAAAATCAAAAGTGTGCGAATAATGTGTTTTATGTTTATGTTTCATGTAAAAATATTGTTTTTACATTAAAATAAACTTATATGGTATTAATTTTCCATAAAAAATAGTTTCTTGAAGCATATATTTATTCTGAATAAGTTAGGAAAGGGAAAAATGCAATATGTTACCAAAACATGGAACAAAATACTTAACCACAAATGCAGTACATAACAATAAATTTTACACAACTGCAGTCATGCTATATGCATATTGGTGTGGTTATGCGCAAAAGGATAACTTTTAATTACCTTTTAGATTCTCTGCGAGCAGCGATGACAGCCTGGCAACGGTCCGGCAAGAAAGAAATCAACTTTTGGATGTAATCATGTTCAATTTTATGGTACCAAACCGTAATAATTGTTTCTTTTAGTTTCATATTGCTAGCCTGCTTCTTTTTAGAATTTTAGCGCTCATTACAAGACAAAAATTTCGAATGGGATTAAGATGACTATTTTCAGGCCAGTCCATTGCTTTAACGCCAGATTGCTTCAGATAGGACTGCACCTAAAGTGGGGAAACAGGTGGAAAATTACTTTATTAATATATATTATGTTGTGAAGATAAAACTTACAAATGACACAACTAAATCATTTATTTTGATTTATGGTATACTTTCTGTATGTTATTTTATAAAAATAGCAGTACATTTTCAGGGAATTATCATACATTCAAACCCATAGTTCGTTACACTCACAACACCACATACATTATAGGCGTTCGGTTTTATATAAATATAACTATGATATGAGGCGAAAGAATATTTATTTCGTAACTAATTTTAATAGCAAATCAATTTTTTTTTTCAGAAAATTCATTAAAAGTCTTTATTGATAAAAGTCTATTAGAAGTTTGAAAAAAGGCCATTTAAATGCACATTTCCTTTTTTTAGAGCTTAAACAAGAACAGCTGTAATTACACTTCTAACGATCGTTTTACAAAGAACACAAAATTGTTTACAGACCTTATGGTTCTACAAAATTTTCTAAAGTCTTTAAAATAATACAATAAAAAAATCTGTGGTATTTGACGAAGCATTTTTAAACGCAGTGGCATATCTTAATCGAAAAATAACTTTAACCGTCATAAAATCAAAATTTCTTAGTTATAAATTGGACGATTGCACCATACTTTATACTTAAAATTATGTTTTCAAATCAAATACAACATTCTAAATGGTACACACAATAAAACAATGATTTTACAAAAACATTTATGAGATTTCTTATTTTTACAAATGCAAAGCTTACTCATTATTTTTTAGGCTCTGTTTCTCTTGCAACAAAATCACATGAAATTAAATCTTTACCGTTACTGTAAGCTGCATGAAATTGACGCATAAAAGTAAAGAAGTTTTATTAACATTTAAGAGGCTGTAAAAATTGTGCACTGAAAAATGAATGGAAACAAATATAATATTATTAATCCAGTCTTTCCACAATATCTTGTTATTAAAAGTTTAGTTTGATACTAATAAATAGGTACTAGTAATGACAAAACTGCAGAAAAATAATTCGCTTTATTAGAAAGGAACGATGGTACAATCATATCATTAGCAGAAATTATAAAATAATTTTTCTATACAGATACAAATAAAACAGAAAATCAAAAACATTTCTGTCTTGAATTCTGTTTCAAATGAAAAAAAAATCATGGAAAATTAAAGTTTAATTATTTATGAAATATTTCAAAGAACTTCACATTTTCAGTCACCTCGCATTTTCTGGGGGATCGGATTAAAGTTTTTTAGTCGTTTGTCTTTTGGTTGTAGTTTGATTTAGCACATTTTATTGAAATGAATTTAAGTTAAAAAAATAATTATGAAAGAGTGGTACGTTTTCTTTTCTATTTAGGAAAATAATTTTAAATTAAACGATTTTTTTAATTCTCTAAAACAATATTTTTTATATTAGTGTTAAAAAAACAAGATGTTTCCAGAGGAATATATTTTAAAATCTTCAAAAACAGATATGCATTTAGAAAAACTTCATTTTCTTTCAAAATGCTTTGTAAATGAAAATCAATTCAAATACCTGTATTGCAATTTGCTTTTATCCAAAAAAGTTCTTTCCTTGTAGTATATGTTACTTCCCTTAAATTTGCACATACATTTTTTTAAATATGTCCATACTGAATATATATAAATTTTAAGCAATTTTACAATTAGTTGTTTCGAGATTCAAAAATAAAGATTTGAAGCGCTTACTCTATGCCATAATTTTCAATTTTATTTATTTCTTTTTTTTTCTTTCAATAGTATCATTTTTCAAATATAAAAAGCATATAAAAATGCAAGTGAATATCTCGATTTACGATATTATTGCAAATTGAGACAATATGATATAACATAAATTAATTATAATTGCAGGGTTGCGTTTCCAAGAACGGAAGCTCTATTCTCATGTTGGATACGTACTTTTTTTTTAAAGTCATAATGTAATTCAGTGAAACTACACGAAAAAAACTGTTTTGTTGAAACAACTAAATTTTGGTTAATATAGCGCTCCAACCAAATATTTTGGTTGGAATGATCACATTTTAATTAGATTAACCAAATGATTTTGTTAATGAAGCAGATAATTTGGTTAATCCATCCAAAATTTGGTCAATCCAACCAAAATATTGGGTTGGAGCTATATTAACCGAAATTTAGTTGTTTCAACAAAACAGTTTTTTCCGTGTAATAGGATATTGTTTTATGGAGTATAAATCATTTTATGTGAAGGAGCAAGGGAATAGAGTGAATATTGTTTGGAAAGTCGTACAGTGATGCAAAATTTAAGTTATTGCATACTATGCTTGATATCAATTTTTTAACTAATGAAAGCCTGAAAGTAATCTTGATTGTTTCAATTAAATTATTATGTAAAATAAAAATTCCATAAAATCATAAGACGAAATGCAATATTCACCTTGATTCAATCACAAAATACACAATATGAACTTTAATAAGCTCACTGTTTTACTTGAAAGGCAACAATATAGATGCTACAAGTTTGAAAATATACGTTTTATTTAAATTCTCTTAGTACTTTTGGCCTGAGAAACCCGAGGCTGTCGTCAGATAATATTTTACTATCAATTGAATTGATACTATTATTTTATTTTTATTATTATAAACGGTACGGCAGTTAAATATTTTCTCAACGCAAGTTTAATCTGCAACACTGCTACTTCTACCTATTTCCAGCAACGCATTTAAAATAAAAGTGACGTATGTGATGAAAATGACGGATTAAAATAAATTGAAAGGCAGTTAAATATATTTCTCTACATAAGTTCAATCCAAGGCACTGCTACTTTCAGATACCTTAATAATTACAGACTCTCCCGTTTCAAACGAAGTGACGTATTTGTATGAATGGAACAGCTATTAATAAAAATATTCCCTGACGATGGCCGCGGAATTGCAGGCTGAAACTACTAGAGAATTTAAATAAAATGTATATTTTTAACTTGTAACATCTACATTATTATCATTATTTTCGCCATTTAAGTAAAACAGTGAACTTTTAAAAGTTAATATTGTGTATTTTGGGGAAATCCCACTTGTTAAATAAATTACTTTGATGCAATTTCTTTAAATTAAAAATTTTTTAAGGGAAAATAATTAAATATTTTGATACTTACCAAAAATAGCCTCATGGCAAAAATAGTAATAGTTTTCACATTTCTTTTTGTTATTCAATTTTAGTTACTAAGAATATGTAACGAACTACTTTTTAAATCCTAAAATAAAAACTTTCCTAGATATATTCATTCACAGAAGATTTTTCATGACATTTCTGTATGTTACACGATTAAAATATATAGTAAAATCTCAGATATTGAAACAGACAGTTCATAACACTCATATAAATTGAAGCCGATGGGTATTATATAATAAAAATCATAATTTTTGGAACGTTTTCGTAACTGATTCTTATTAAAAATTATTAAAATTATAAAAAAGTTACAATTTGAGGCTTAATTATTACTCAAAAGCATGAAAATATGTTTTAAAAAAATCCTATTTCTCAATCACGTATTGTGTTATAAATTGCATTTTTGTACCATTTAAACTTGGCATTAATATAAAATTTTAAACAATGGTAAAAAAAAAAGTATTACGTAACTCTATTTTTAGTAATAAAGCCTTCTGTTATATCGTAAGAAATATCAAAAATTGTCACATATAAAGTAGACTACTATTATCAAATTTAGACCATCGGTTGTCTCTCATAAATGGCTCTGCCGGATAATGGTATCTGGTCTTGGGGGAACTCCGTATAGCACCTCTCCTTCGGGAATCCTAGACTTCGGCTTGTGGGCCCGACTCCTCTATAGGAGTTCGGCTCCCGCCGGTCTTCGGGGTGAAACGATGGGGGCACCAAACGAAGAGAACACTTGGATCTTTTCGTGCTGAGTCGTTGAATACTGTCGCAATCGGCTGGTCCTCTCTTTGTTTGGGAGTTAGGCAGTGTGACGTGCGATGGGCAGTGCGCAGCCGAGACCGGAGCCTTTGAGAAGGAAGGACTTTGGTTCGACCGGATCAGGGGCGCAAGCGCCTGCAAGGGCCTAGGACCGGGAGATGGGACCCCGTGTTACAAAATTTAGATTATTGACTTTATTTCTACAGAAGTCTGTAGTTATAGAAAATATTTTACTCTTTAAAAAATATATTTATATAAATTTGAGTATTTCTAGGATCTTCTTGTAGGTCCTGAGAAATTTTCTACGATTTGTAAATTAAAATGATATCCGACATTATTTGCAAAAGATACTAATCTTATAATAGCAAAAATGCATTATTGTTTTTTGAATGAAATTAATAAAAACCTAATAATGATTTTAAGTGTTGTTTTACGCTTCATACCGTCGTAAAGAATTGTTGTTTAAAACTATCTGTTACTTCATAAAAATAACATCACTTAATTTCACAAGTAAAATAAAAATACTGAAAAATATTCTTTTTCCACCCAAATTTATACAAGTTCGGAAATTTAAGGATTTTAAAAACGTCTTAAATGTTTTGCTATAAAAACCCTCTTTGTTTTAAAGGAAAAGTTGTTTTTAGATTTTGGAGCTTATAGGATTAATGGAATTAAACGCTGAACTGAAAATTGAACCTTGTAATATATTTACTTAGCTTTCGATGAAAGGAAAAAAAAAAAACGAAATCTCTGAAGAAGAAAAAAAAATCATTAAAATTTTAAAAACATTGGTTGAGAATTTCACTTTACCCTTAAATATCTTTTTATAATATTATAAATGCCCCACTTATTTAATATTATTTGAGAAAACGAAAGTGAAGAAAAGATGGATAAATTTTCCTCTATGAAGTGTTTTATTTAATACTCCCCTTTTTAAAAAAGCATCAAAACAACAACAGCAAATAAAAAAAGTGTTGATTATAAAGAAAGTTTTAGCTTTATTAAAATAGCAAGAGATTTTCTAGCTCATAAATAATGTTCATTTTTATAAAATGCAACGCTAACGATTTTTAAAAACAGAATGAACTTTTTGTAAGTTTGAAATACGTACATAAAAATGAAGAAGACAAAGTAACAAGAACTAAAAAAAAAAAAAATAAAATAAAAATAAAAACCCAAAATTTTACATTTTCTAATATTTACTTGTTTGGTTAAAAAATAGGTTAATCATTTACAGTTTCCTTTATTATTTAAAATTACAAAAAAAAAAAAAATAAATAAATAAAATAAATGAATAAATAAATAAAAAAGAAAAAATGCACTTGATATTTTAGAAAATTACTTTTTTTCCTCCAAGAAATATATAACATAATAAATTTGGATTTTTTTATATTATGTAAATTATAGATTCTTAAATCTGTGAAGGTTTACGTATGCACAGCACAGATATTTGTCAATAATGAACTTCAATTTAATATTGTTATACGAAAATTTGAATTTGATGAGATAATTTCTTGCATAATCGAACGCAGTGATTAAACTTTCGCAAGAAGGAAATTTAAGAAAACGGTCTTTCTTTTTGCATAAAAACCTATTTATTTAAAGAAAATTTTGTTTTTAAATTTTGAAGCTTAAGCGATTAATAGGATTTTAACACAGAATTGAAAGTAGAACCTTGTAACCGATTTTCTTTGCTTTCGATAAAAAATATAAATTGCTGAAGAAAACTAAAATATCATTAACTTTTTAAAAACGTCGGTTGGAAATTTCAATTTATTTTTTAATACCAGCTAACGATATTTAAAGATCCCAATTTATTTAGTATTATATTGGTTTTAAGAGAGTAAAAAATAAAAATAAAACAAAGATGTTTAAGTTTTCTTCTATGAAGTGTTTCACATAATAACTCACCTTTTAGTGATGTACAAAGGTAAAAAAAAATGTGTAGCTGATAAAAAAAAAAATAATTTAAGCTTTATTAGAAGAATTTCAAAAGGTCTACTTTATAAATGACGCTTATATCTGTGCATACGTAACGATTTCTAAATCACCAATGAACATTTGCCAAGTTTGAAATACGTACATAAAAATAATACTATATGATTAGATTTAATAAAATTGCAAGTAATGAAAGTTAAAACATTCATCCCTAATTTTAAAATTTTTTAATCATTTTCTGTTTGTGGGTTAAAAATTACAGCTTTGTTAATTATATATCCAAAATCCTAATAAAGTATAATAACTCTGAATTTCAGCGTATAATGCGCTACGATGTATAACGCACAACTAATGGAGTTATGAATATAGAAGAGACATATAGTGTAGAATCTACCCGTGGCGAGTGAAGTAACTGACGTGGTTGTCACAAGATTTTGACTTCGGATCAACAGTTTCTGATTATCGCCGAAGCAAACTACCATCAGTAAATTTTGAATAGAAAATTTCACCTTATTTTATCGGTTTATTTATGCAAAATTTCTCTGACAAATATAGTGAAAATTTCTATTCGTTTTTACTGGTGGAAGTTGGCCCTTGTATTGTAATATCTTTCACTGACACTGACAGGAGATTGTTTACGTTGTCACAATATGACGGAAACGCAGGGCCTCACTTATGTCGAAGTAAACTTCCACCAGTAAAAATAAATTGTTTTGGGCCATAATTATGACTGAAATTCTGCAATAATAAGGCGTATAAATAAATCCCTGACGTGTTGAAAGGTTAAAAAATCTACTCAAGTTTACTGGTAAAACTTCGCCCGGGCAATAATGAGGCACTGCGAAACCGGTTTCAGTTGATAGTCCAAGAGCTGTTAAACATTTTAGGGAAGGTATTTGAGGCACCCTGAAAATTTGTGCAACACTTCTTTTGTAATGCCTGAATACAAAATCGAATGTCTGGCTGAAGGATCGTGGCTCAAAACCTGTGCCAGACAAAAAATGGCACTTGACACGTGTCTGGCACAGTTTTTGTGCCGACTAAAGTGTCTGTCATTTTCAAAATATTTTTTTCTAAGCATAAATATTATTGTGCCTCAATCTCAGCGTGCCTCAAATACCTTTTTAGGGTAGTCAAAAAATGGTACTTGACACGTGTCTGGCACAGTTTTTCGGCCGACTAAAGTGTCTGTCATTTTCAAAATATTTTTTTCTAAGTATAAATATTATTCTGTTTCAATCTCAGCGTGCCTCAAATACTTTTTTTGGGTAGTGTCAAAAAATGGCACTTGACACGTGTCTGGCACAGGTTTTGGTCCACGATCCTTCAGCCAGACATTCGATTTTGTATTCAGGCATTACAAAAGAAGTGCTGCACAAATTTTCAGGGTGCCTCAAATACCTACTCAAAAATGTTCAACAGCTCTCCTACTATGAGGCTTCACCATTTTGAGTATATGTCAGTTCCTTTTTATTCATAGTTCCATGAGCTAAACTTTGACTTTGAAAAAAATAAAAAAGCTTCTCCTTGCTGAAAAAAAAGCTTCTCCTTGCTGGAAAAAAAAAACTTTCATCAGATACATAGCAAAAAATAAATATTATTCAAAAATGTGATAACTATTACTTTTAATTGTTTAAATTAAATTATGAAAATTGTAATTTTGTAAATGAATAACATGTCTATTAAATTAAAAATCTCACTTCTTATGTTCATACTTTTTTTTCCTTATTTTTTCATGTTTTATTTTCATAACCAGAGTATAACGTGCAGCTGTAATTTTTTATCAATTTTATTGTACCATAAGCGCGCGTTATACAGCAGAATATAAGGTAATCATTTAATATTTAAGTTCCCCTTTTTTTTTTTGAAGAAATAGATAACTAATTTTTCAGTTTTATATATCAGGTAAAATGTGTTTTTAAAGTGTAAAAGCTTGCGTATGAATTGCACATATACTTTTTAAGAATTTAATAAAAATAAGTGAATTGAGAAGAATTGAAAAATACATTCAAAACTTTTAAATTGTTAATCCTTTTTGTTTAGTTAAAAAGCGGGTTATTCAATTGCAATTTTATTACGCTAATAAAATTGTAAAAGAAAAATAACAATTAATCTTGTAGGATTTATGCAAGTTATGCTTTTTTAAAGACATATTTGCCATATCCAGTTTTTAAATAAATTATATTAGAAAAACTGCATTTTTTAAACACTGAAAAAGTATGAATTTGTCGTGAATTTGTAGGTCAAGATTCTACTGCAATTTATGCTATTTTCAATTATTGAAAAAATCATATTAATCATTCAATAAATGATACAATACAAAAATGAAAATGATAATGAGAACAACAAATAAATGAGTCAAAAGATAAAAAAAAAACATTTTGCAGATTTTTGGAACAATAGAATAAAAATACTTATTCTAAAAAAAAATACGCCTAAAAAAATTAAACGAATAATTTCTGAAAGCATAATAATGTAACGCTTGATCAGGAGCCGACTTAGACAGCGGGGGGCCCTGGGGCAAACATTATTCGCCCTTCGATCTTTTGAAATTTTTTGTGAATTATGCTGAAATGACTAAAACTAAACTTCATATCTATTGTATGCATGCACAAATTTCATACCAAGTACTATTCACATCTTTATACAAAGTAGTACAAGAAAGATAACTTTAGGAAACTATAGAATACCATTTTTTTGGGTTATAGGAATATAAGGATAAATGCGAGCCGTTAAAATGTAAATACAGTTCTCTCAGGCATTATTGGCCGTTTGTGTTAATACTTTTCTATTTAACTTAATCTTTGTATTCAATCAAGATGAATTTGTATGATTCCATCATGTAGAAAGGCAAGTGGTGGCATGCATTTAATAATAATAGCAACAGATTTCAATAATTGTTATATGTTATGTTGTTACTGCATTCCTCATGGTGCCTTAAAGTACTTTGGTATAAAGTTTCATGACATGAAAGCAGAAAGCAACAGATAACAGATGCGTGATATTATTGTAATATTTTAATTAAAATTATGTATTTAAAAAAAATTATGAAATCAATAAGGGAGAAATTAAATATCACAAAATGAAAAATACTTTAAATTAGAATCTGGTCACTTTTGGTCATTTTTTATCATTTGGCTCTCCTTTAACTAAAACTTATATATGCCCTTGGAGGGCCTCCTCAAATCGGGGGGCCCGGTGCAGCTGCGCCTCATGCCCCTGCATTAGACAGGTCCTGCGCTTGGTAAAGCCCATTTAATGTCCTTTTTGGACATAATATAAGACACCTGAATCCCTCTGTCACTGATAATAGGACCACTTGGCTGTTTCAGCGTTAGTTTCAATCTATGCTAATAAGTATGCTTCGTATGCTTCATTGATAAAGAAGCTATAGACGCGTACCGACTGAATTAACATTTTTGTCGTAAAGGTTATTCGTATTTGCTTGGGTTCCTAGGCGATCATTGTTATCTTGATCTGGTAAGTTTACTTTTTATTATGTAATTACTGAATTCAAACAATGTACAGTAAAATTTCGTTACAATGAATTACTGGGGAGTGCTGATTAATTTCACTATACGGAAAAGTTCGTTAAAGTGAATATTTTTAAGTAGCATAATATAATATTTTTAACAATCCAAATAATATTCGTTTAAATGGAAAATTCATTAAAGTGATATTCATTTAAAAAGATTCTACTGTAATTCAAAGTAGTATGCATTAGTTTTTTTTTAAATGCTCTTTTAATGATATGTGATAATTTTTAACAAATCAGAAAGTTTTCAGAATTCTACAACTGCTGAAAAAAGCAGCCACTAACAAAAACGTCTCCATACGGGCTTAATCCGAAAAATCTGAAAAAAATTATAGAATTCTCTACTCATGAGGATAGATATGTTTATAAAATAAATTTCGGTGGAAACTCGATAGAGCGTCCATAAAAAAAATAATAAAAATTTCGATATTTGGCGATTTATCACTGGTTGGTGATGGAATAAAATTTCAAAAAATACTTTTTCATGTCGAATACTCTTTAAGATAAAAACTTTTCACATTGAAATTCTTTAAATAAATTTAATTTAAATAACTTTAGTTTTGTCAGTTTCAGTTTGATTTAACTATAGTTTTGTCATACATAGGTATATATTTATAATGAAAGTTAACTATAAAATTTTATGAATTAAAACAAAATTTAAATTAATTAAAAGTGTTTCAATTTCAAAATTGAGTCCAATTGAGCACTGTCGATTCAATTTTGTTGCTATGTAAAAAAAGTCTTCCCTGATAGTGAAATGAAGAACTGCAGCATTCTTCATCTTGCCTTTATTTTGGAATACGCTTAAATATATGAAAATATTTTTTGTACATGAAATTGTTTTTAAAGTAATAAAATTATATAACAAGCAAAATAAATATGTAATACAAATAAATGTACTCATTAAACTCTCTCATTATTTAAGTTTTAATTCACTAAATACTATTTACACGCATTCTAAAAATCAATTAACAAGCAATTATCAGGCGCATTAAAATAGCTTGCTTTTGACGAAGAAAAGTACCGTTCGCCAAATCGCGTGACGCTTTCCTCTTTTCGCGCCAAATACTAGAAAGTTTTTTTTTTTGTTGTTTGTTTTTGGTTTTTACAGACTTTCTACTGTAATTCCGTCGCTAAATTTGACTGATCCTTTATTACACACATAAGTAGTTTAATTAGTACATTTTTCAAATATTCTGAGTATGCTTGGTAAGGAGACCTTCCTTGTAAGACCGAAGCAACACAAAACCATTTTTATTTGCCCATTGCAAATTTTGAATAGTCGTGACATTTTTGTGTCATTTTTTATTGGGAATTTAGGTGGTGGTTCCAAGCTTTTTAAACGTTTGAATTTGTATTGTTAAGTTTTTATATATTTTGATTTACATTAGACTCATTTCAAATTGCAATAAACTTTCTGTTCATAAAAGAAATTAAATTGTCTCTTTATTTATTCCATTTAACTTAAAGAAAATCTCAGTCGAAATATTTTTATTGAGAAAAATAAGAAAGTTGCTGATTTACCTTCAGTGGCCATATTACTGTCAAAGAAAAGTTCATTGGCAAATTTTAACCTTTTATCTACGGACGGTACTTATAAGTACCATTAAAACAAGTAATATAAAAATTTTGTTTTTAACGTCAATTCCTATTTAGGTCATCAAAGAAAAAATTAATATAATCCCTTAAGCTAATATTAGTTTTTGTTGCATTAAAATATCTCAATTTGTTTATTTTCTATAAGCAAGTAGGTTTACAATGGAACTCTAGGGGAATTTGGCTAAATATTAGAGATATCGCCAAGTTGGCGTCACTTTTGGCGACTCATTTTGGCCACCAAATTTGGTGATATATCGCCAAGTTGGCGATAAACTTGGCGGTATTTGGCGACAGAACAGGGTCCACCCTATGGTAACCCCTTATTGAAAATACTTTAATTGATCTCCAATAACCAATCGCCGCCATTTTGTTTCCCATGCAAAACTAAAATTAATTAATTAATTAATATTTGAAAAAACTGTATTAACATCAATTGTCATCCAGTACAAGTTTAAAAAAAATTATTTCAACTTGATAGGATGAATAATGAGTATTTTATTAACGATTGAAAATTTGAACAAGATAAATATATAAATAAATGAATAAATATAGGGAGAGTGGGAGCTAATAACTTGTTATAAAATTCATTTAATACATCGATTAGTAGTAAAACAGTTTAGAATGAGTTATCGATGCATTATTTAATCTTGTTCCAAAAGCATTATTGGTTACACAAAACAAAAATATTCTCTTTATTTATTCCATTTACGAAAATCTCAGTCGAAATGTTTTTATTGAGAAAAATAAGAAAGTTGCTGATTTACCTTCAGTGGCCATATTACTGTCAAAGAAAAGTTCATTGGCAAATTTTAACCTTTTATCTACTGACGGTACTTATAAGTACCATTAAAATAACTTGTTATAAAATTCATTTAATACATCGATTAGTAGTGATACAGTTTAGAATGAGTTATAGATGCGTTATTTAATCTTGTTCCAAAAGTACTATTGGTTACACAAAACAAAAATATTTTTAAAAGGATGATTTCTTTTGCCTTTGGATCTTTTTCAGTTTTCTTGGCGTCGGGGTGGGGGGTTCAATTCGGAAGTATTTCTATTGTAAGAATATTATATTTGTATATTTCCTAACGCTACATGAGACTAAGAAAAATATTTAAAATAAAATATTTGAGTGGGGTTATAAATATTGCACAAAATACCTGTAAAATCCAATTTAATTAATCCTTCTAAATCCTTCTAAAATTTATTAAATGATTATGTAAATCTTCTAATGTTTGAACAATTTACGAAAAATGATTTACAAGATAAAATTTTCATGAATTTATAATTCAGTACATAAAGGGTTAAACTTGGAAGTGAAAATTTAAGCATATATAAATTGTTTTCAAAATTTAAAGAGAAAAAAAGGTAGATAACCGCTTTAAAAAAATTGACTTTATCATAATCATCATAATTTTAATATGGAATAAGAATGACAGAGATTATAAGGTAAGGTGACAGAGTGAATAAGATGACAGAATGAATAAGCTGACATAAATAAGATAGTAAAGAATAAGGTGACAGATTGAATACTAAAGAATAAGATGACAGATTGAATACTAAAGAATAAGATGACAGAATGAATGAGAGAGATGATCCTAATATATTTACTTTCTTCTCTATATTAATTCTCGACATGTTATTTCTGGAAAAATTTACGGAATAGTCTAAATAACTTTCTTATATCAACAGACGATAAAAAACATAAACACTAGCAAAAAAATTCTTTTAAACTCCAAAACAAAAACAGATGCCAACCTTTATTTAATAAATTTTTACTTCTTCGCGTGAGATATATATATATATAAGGGAATAGATAACCATAGGATCCGTGCTGTGTGTAAGAAACTAAATAAAATATTTTTATTTAAAATTTATTTATTTTTTAAAATGGCTTTCTAATATGCACTAATAAAATAAAGATATTTGTCTGCCTCTGGGTGTGTGTTTGTCTTCGATGGCTAAGAAAATCTATTGCACGTAGAGGTTTGAAAATTTGAAGAGACGAAGGCAGATCCGAATGCATTTGAGGATCAGAGTTTTCTTTTTTTTTACACTTAGCTGATATATTAATTAAAAACTATAATGAAAATCGCAAATAAGCGCACCGTAACTAATCGGAAAGAATATGGAATAAACCCTCCATTTTTTTAAGCGTGCACCCTCTTAACAAATCAAAATACGAAAAAACAAAAAAATACCTACTTGATCAGCGTTAAATTTCCTCATTGAACGGTGTTATCTGGATAAAAAATTTTAATTTCAAAATCATATTTTCCAAACGTTGAATTGGTGTTTTTTCTTCTTGTGCATGTTTACAAGTCTGCATCCGTTCTTCTTATCGAAATACATCAAAATACCCACATAATCTGGATACCTTTTTATATCTAATACCGTATTTATTAAAAAATATATTAATATTAACGCTTAAAAAAATTTTTTGTTCGTAAGGACGTTTTCGGGTTTTTCGTTTTTTTTTTTCAAAGTTTTAAAAATATGCATCCGCTTTCCTGAACATAATACAAAAAAATATAACACTATGCAGTTGTAGATGGTACCTTTTCAATTCTAACGATGTCTTGGTTTTAAAAAATATTATTTACTATTTAAAAAAAAAAAATACTTTCTAGAAATCATTCCACGAATTTCCAAAACTATTCTCAGTGATTTCCCAGAATTTAATTCGGGTTCGAAAAGAATTGTGTTTTGGAAATTTTCGGATGTTGAATAGGAGATATCGTTTCATGTCTTAAAAGAGGGAGGTTCGGTAATTTTTAGGTTTTAATTGAACTTTTATTATATCTAAATGCCAAAATTAAATCGGTTGTCGCTATGCAGAGGACTCCTTTTTTTGTTTGGAAAGATTTTCATATAAAAATATAAATTGATACAGAAGAGGTTTAAAGATATAAAATTGTACAAATTTGAGATTTGCTTGAAAAAACAAACGTGAGCGATGATAGTGATATTATAAAATTTTGCCAATTATTTTATCTGTAATCATTACACAATAAAATCATTATAGTTAATGCAATATACACACACATAAATATATATATATATATATATATATATATATATATATATATATATATGTATATATATATATATATATGTATATATGTATATATATATATATATATATATATATATATATATATATATATATATATATATATATATACATACAGTGGTGGCCACAATTGTGGACATTTTTTGAAATTTTCATGTTTTATAACTTTGTATGCTTGAAAAATATAATAATTTTCACTTACGCTTACAAAAGATAAGATCAATCCTGGATTTCCTTGTATTTTTAAATTACACTTACACATTCTATATTTAGTAGGATAACCCTTGTATTTTATTACAGCTTCACAGCGTCTTTTGATTGAGAGAACTAGTGTTTGGAGTTTATTCTTTTTAGTCACATGATACCAAGAATCAATTATAGCTTCAATAAGTTGCGTTTTATTAGATAAACGCTCTTTTGTACAAGCATTTTCAATCGTCGCCACAAATTTTCTATAGGACCTAGATCAGGGCTGTTTCCTGGTCAGGGTAATAATTGTATGATTTTGTTTTTAAACCATTCTTTGCATATTTATGACACATGACATGGAGCTGAATCCTTCTGAAACATAAATGGGGCTTTATTGGGGAATAGATCCCTGATGGAAAGTATCAATTTTGGTTCCAGGACATTTTCGATGCATTTTTTTGCATTCAGAATGCTATGGATCACTTGAATGCGGCCCACACCAACTGCAGACATTCAGGCCTAAATCATGACATCTGTTGTGTTCTTTGTAGTTGCTCCAATGCAGTCAGGATGCAGCTCTTCCCCTACTGTACGTCTCACACGTTTTCGCCCATCACTACCAAAGAGCGATATTTTAACCTCATCGCTCCAGATTATTTGTTTCCACTGGTTTTATGACCAATTAATGCATTCTTTTTCCCAATGAGCTCGTTTTTTGCGTTGCATAATATTTAAAATTGTTTTTTCCTCGGAATTTTACCTTTCAGTTTAAAACCTGCTAACCTTCTCCTTATTGTTCTTGAACGAACTGAAATACCCATTGCATTCATTTCACATCTAACAGCATCTGATGAAATTCTTCTATCTTTGAGGCATATCCGTTTTCCCTTTCTGTCAACAGAAGCACTTGTGCATTTTTTTCGGTCTGATCTTGCCTTATTTATCACTGATTTAGTTTCTTTATAACATAAGCACATCTTTCGTATGCAAGATAAAGCGACTGATCCACCAACCTGTCTTGCAATTTCACCATAAGAGAGACCATTTTCTCTCAATATGACAATCCTGCCTCGCTTTGTAGGTGTCCAATCAGTTCTTGTTGTTGATGACATTGTTTAAATTATTTGCATAAAAAAAAAAAAATAGAAATAGTTTTAACAAAAACATTATTCTATTTAGTTACACTAGTATTCAGCCTTCTGCAAAATTCATTCCAGAGCAAAATATCGCTTTTACAAATTTAAGCATACTACATTTTAGTTACTGACATTTCATGGGTTCTCAAAACAATCATTGTGATTGTCTAGGAAGCTTTTATTACAATACACTTCAGCATTCATGACTAATTGTGTTTGTATTTTAGAATAAAGTAAGTGGAACTTTTTTTGTAATGCAGATATTTTAATTATGTTTTTTATTTTTTATTTAATGCTATATTAAGTTTCCTTGAACTTGATTTTAAACATTTGTATTTAAATGAAAATTAATATATTCTTTAAGCACACAAAGTTATAAAACATGAAAATTTCAAAAAATGTCCATAATATCTTGGCCACATACAGAGTGTCCACGAATTCATTGGCCAAATTTTAAAGAAGGTAAACTACACATAAAGAAGCAATTTTTGTATAGCAATGTGGGGTCGGAAATTAAAAGTTTCGGCAAAAAACAAGAAATACTGGGGAAATGAAAACAAGAGCATTATTGAAATAACAATTACAGTAAGTGTTCAAATGTGCCACCACCAACATCAATGCATACCTGGAAGTGTCTAGCTAGTGACTGGTGTACCCTTTCAAAGGTTCCAGATGTCTCATCTATGAGACAACAGTTAACTCTGATGAGGACCTCATTGCAAAATTTTCAGTCGCTGCTGCAAATGTTCTGCGAAAAGGTACACTAATCACTTGCTAGATGCAGCCAGTGGAACATTTGAGCACTTACTGTAATTTAGGGGTGCACAACCTTTTTGAGAGAAGGGCCACTTACAGAAATGTTTGGGTTGTCGAGGGCCACATCAGTAACACAGACAGGATTCTATATCGGGAGGTTGAAGGGGGAGATAATAACTCTTTATTCTTGAAGAATAATGAATTTTTGTATATAAAAAATAAACAAATAGAAATAATTGTATGCAGGGCTTCTTCATATCTGTATTCATATCCATCTGTAACCATATCTGTAACCATACAACACTTTATGAAGACTAACTGTTCTTTCTTGATAAACGGAAAATTTTGACAAAATTCACAATTTTTTTTCCACGAGCGATTGAAGAATTTCGCGATATTTTTGTGATCAATTGACAAAAGTTTCCATCAGTTGTCGAAATTCGTGATTTTTTTTACCGCGACAGGGTGACAAAATTCGCGATTTTTCTCGCGATAAATTGACGAAACTTGCGATTTTTTCGCAGCCGATCACCGAAATTTGAGATTCTTCCGCGCCTGATTGGGAAATTTCGCAATTTTTTCACCCGATCAACGAAATTCGTGATTCTTAACTGACTGGCGAAATTTGTAATTTTTTCCCGCGGAAAATCGACCTAATTAACGTTTTTGTTCTTGAGATAAACTGACGAAACTCGCGATTTTTCCACGGTTGATCAACAAAATTTGCAATTTTCCGCGCTTCATCGACAAAATTCGCGATTTGTCTGTGCCCGATTAGCGAAATTTGAGACTTTTCTGCACCAAATCGGCAAAATTCGAGATTTTGCCGCACTCGATCAACGAAATTCGAGATTTTTGCACGCCCGATCAACGAAATTCGCACTTTTTAACTCACTATAACGAAATTTGTAATTTTCCACGATAAACGGACGAAACTCGCGATTTTTCCGCAGCCGATTAACGAAATTTGAGATTTTTTTCACACATGATAGAGAACATTCGCGATTTTTCCGGACCCGATCAACGAAATTCGTGATTCTTAACTGACTGACGAAATTTGTAACTTTTTCTCCGCGGAAAATTGACGAAATTCGCGATTTTTTCTCGTGATAAAATGACGATACTTGCTATTTTTCCGAATCTGATCAACGAAATTTGGAATTTTTGAGCCTCATCAAAATTCGCGATTTTTCCGCACTCGATCAACGAAATTTGTGATTTTTCTGCACCCGGTCAATGAAATTCGCAATTCTTATCTGACTTTGACGAAATTTGCAATTTTTCCCGCGGCAATTTGGCAAAATTTGCGATAAACTGACGAAACTCGCGATGTTTCCGGATTCGATAAACGAAATTTGCGATGTTTTCCAGCGAGAAATTGACGAAATTACCAATTTTTTCCAGCAAAATATGGACAAAAATTGAGATTTTCTTCAGTTATAAATTTTCGAAATTCGCGGGTCACAGGTTGTGCATCCCTTCTGTATTTGTTATGTCAATAAAACGGTCGTATTCATTTCCTCCGCATTTCTTGTTTTTCATCAAAACTTTTCGACTCCATATTGCTATATCAAAATTGCTTCGTTATGTGTGCTTTACCTTCCCTTACAGTTTGGCCCATGAATTCGGGGACATCCTGTATATATATGTATATATATAAATATATATACAAAACGTCACATTCTTATATTAAAATCTTAGTCAAAATTGCTGTTATTTAAAGTTCAAAATAATTTGTTTAGAAGCTGAATTTTAGATATGCTTATATGTCGTCTCAAAGCGTTACGTTAAAGCAAACATGATTTGCAACATAAACTAATTCAAAAAACAGGAAAACTTTTATACCTGTGACATTTCCTACTTACATAAAAAACAAACACGAATTCTCAAATAAAAATAAAATAAGGATTAGCGATGCAACAACGCATATTTATCTGATAGATGTAACGAGGATTATTTGAGGTTAAAAGTAAGAGATTTTGTAAATCCTGAATATATATTCTGGTTAATCTCGAGGATGTTTTCGTATCTTCTGAAATCTTTGTATGTTTATATCTCTTAGATGGGCTTATTTTATACGAAGACAGTATTAAAAAACATCATTAATCCATTTTATGATATTTATTTTTATCAAATAAAGGTTAACATGTCATTAAGTGTAAACATGTAATTTTGCATAATTTTTTTTATGTTTAACATTTGTTTCTAATTTTAATTTTCTTTTTTAAATGTTTTTATTTCTACTTCTGTTTTTTAGATGTGTCCCTTAGTGGTATGATCGGATTTCGTATATTGTATTCAGTTTCGAAATGAAAGTGTAATTATATGCGTAAAGACAAATAAATTGATGAGTAATCATAGATTTTCTTAATGAATTTTGTATGCATAAAAATTCCAAACCTTAAGTCTCTTATGTGTCATTTATATTAAATTAGATAAGAAATATTAAAAATATTTTTTTTTAAATAGGGAAAGAAATGGTAATAAGAAAGAAGCAAAAAAAAAAAAAAATCGTTCAAATATACTATATTTAAAAATAAACTAGAAAAATCGCTTTTGTCTTTAAATTATTATTACCTATCTTATAAAACATTTGCGTGATATTTGTGTGTATATACATACATATGCACGTCTGTTTTTGTGCGTTGGCGTATGTACAACCAAGTCCACAGGGCATAATAAATGAGTCTATTTCTCTAAAATAGAAAACAATCTCGTCATTAATATGTTTAAAAAAGTTTTCTGAAGTTTGTAAGACCCTTTTATTTAATATATATACATACATACATACATACATACATACATACATATATATATATATATATATATAATAAAACGCAGTGTAACGCTGGGCGGGGCGAATCCATCAATCTTACCAGTCTCCCAGCAAGATAATCATCTCTATATAATAAAACGCAGTGTAACGCTGGGCGGGGCGAATCCACCACACTGGAAAATTGTTGAGTCTATTTAATATTGTTGTAATTTAACATTTTCTAAACGTGTTCAAAAATATTTTCTTAGTCTTATTGTCAAAATAACAGAACGCAAAATAACCGTATTTGTTAAATTTCATTAGATGACATATTCGTTAAATTTTGGAAAACATTAACGTTTGTGATGTGCATAGCTATTTTTAATTTTTTAAACCTAAAAGTAATCCCCTAAAAGTAATAAAGTAAAAAAAAAAAAATGTACTAAAATTGCTACACTTATATAAATTGAATGCTTTTTTGTGTTTTGGATTTTTTTCTTTTTTTTATTTGCATTCATTATATATTTTATTTCTTCGGGCCATTGAAAATGAAATAGATGCAATAATATCTGAATTAAAAAAATCTTTTCAAAATATTTCAATAACTGAATTTCTGGGCATTAATTGTGCAGATTTGGTTCATTTTAGTTTACCAAACATTTTTGTTAGTTAATGAAATTACGAGTAATGTTTATATGTTTTGAGAATTCTTTGGAAGTTCTTCATGCACTCGATTTCCTCCCAGTCTACACTCTTAAATTATATACATGCATTAATGAATATCATGGGTATTTAACCAGGCACTGCATTGTGTATCTTATCTGAAACATTATTATAAATGCTATTTATATGCGACAAGCATTTGTACAAAAGGAGATTTGTTCCAAATATACTGCAGTTGGATGTATTAAATAACTTCCATTTTGACTGTTTGGTGACATTCTTTTTTGAGTAATCCTATTTCTATTAAGATTTTTTTTTAACTCTTATTATTAAATACTCAAAGATTACTCAGAAATACCCCACTAAAAATAATCTTAAGTTTATCTGAAGAAATATCCACTTTCTGCAGAAATTCTACAGAAATCTGAAGAAATTTTGAAGATTTAGCTTATCTTAAAAATATCTGTAGAATTTCTTAAGATATTCTTAAAAATATCTGCAGAATGGGCCAATTACCTACAGATTTTCTACAGATTTTTGGGCCAATTACCTACAGATTTTCTACAGATTTTTTTTAGTGGGGTACAAGTAAACTATTATAGCGAATATGAATCTTTTACTAATAGAGTGGCCTCTTTACTATATTTAATCACATTGGTTCAAATAGGTAAACCGTAATTTACGGCCCTTTCACACCGAACGAAGAAACTAAAACTGTATACTGAAAATATGAAATAATACATTTAAAAGAAAATCCTTTTTTACACCACTTACACTAATGGTACAGCTGTAACGTCACTGAGACATAAAAGTCTTCATAAATACTCTTAGTTACAAAGACAATCGAAAAACAACATTTTTACATCGTCTGAATATGGCTCTCACCTGACTGTTCGTAACTCCAGTGTGAAGTATTAGCTACAACCACTGATTGAGTCATTTAGCGGCTTGTCACAAAATGAAATACAGTAACTTTACAGTGACGTTCAGTGACTCATTTTTCACGTCGTGTAGTCGCAATACGGACAGTATAAATTACATTCTGGTCACAAAGTTTCCACATTTTGATTGCATTCTTGTCACGGTAATATTAGGGTAGACAGTGCAAAATGGGTTTTTTCGTTATTATAGAAAATGGTAAGAAAGTGTTAAGCACTGTATCTACACCAAACCGACTCGGAGGCCGCTGACCAGGCCTCAGTGCCGGGATTTGGCTCAGCTACACCAAACCGACTCACGTTTCATGCATAACTACCTCTACTACAGCGGTTCAAATGGTCGTCTTCAAAAGTCATTGTCATAAGACAATCGAAAGGCGGTGTTATTTTTCTGTTTTCGAATGTATGTATTTTAAATGTACTTATAACTAAAATATGCTCTTTAGTACATTTTGCTACGGTGACAGGTAATTTTGTCTAAATAACAACTCTAAATTGTTATTTATTAAATAAGTTCAGTAAATACACAAAGTTATGATAACAAAATCCTCAATTATTATTAAATTTCATAACTGCCAACTTCTGCGACTTTTTGTCACCAATATTTCTGAATAGTTATTTTCATTTAAAGAATATATCTACGATTAAATAAATCCGCTATTATTATTCGGAAATAGTGGTGACATAAAATCTTAGAAATTGGGAGTCATGCACTCACAATCTATTACATGGGTAAAATATTCCATAGTGGTAGTTAGGTCAAGTTGCCAGTAAAAAAAATAGATAATGAGAGAGGAATAAATATTGAAAATATATTGGATGTAAATTATGAAGTTGTAAAACCAAAAGCTAGATGACGAGATGTGATAACGTTGATAAAAGATGTGATAACGTTGCAAGTCAGAAATTCTGCCGAAATATTTTGAAAGGATATTTTGGCAGATTGTGCTTAGTTTAGAGTTAAAAATTCCTATTAATAAATTTCTTACAATCATTTAAGAATATGCAGTTTTCCACCCATATTATTCATTCGTATTACACTTATAGATAAACGTTTTCGAAATTTCTGCAAATACTTACTGTATATCGCATTTAAGAAAACCTTTTGCTAAATGTGTTTTAGAAAAACCTTTTTCAGAATATTCAAGAAATATATTTTTATAACTTCTTATGAAACAAAAGAAACACCATCCTCATGGTATTTTATGTCTTTTCCACCTTTCTTATTTATGGATGAATGTATCAAAGTATTCTCTACATAAGAAAAAAGAAAAGAAATCTTGCCAGAGCTTCACATGGAGGGGTTTCTGCGCCGAAAATTTCAGAGTACGTCAAAAGACGACACTTGTAGTATATTTTATTCAACAATAGATGAATACAATATTTTTGCTGAGGTTTTCAGGCATAATAGCATGTTAAAAGAGCGTGTTTCTCGAGTAGTAGCAATAATAAAATTTTTAAATTTTCAAATAATCCTGTAAAAAGTTGTGCATATTTTCATGTTATAACAATGAAAATTCAAAGTTCCATAGACTTTTCTTTTTCATTATAAATAGTTGCTAAGAATCACCTCTTAAAATACTACTTTGTTGCATTTTATTCTCA
Organism: Maratus speciosus; assembly: GCA_963932465.1. NCBI lineage: Eukaryota > Metazoa > Arthropoda > Arachnida > Araneae > Salticidae > Maratus > Maratus speciosus. Next base: position 439,666,631 of record OZ010788.1, read on the forward strand.
TAAAAAAAACACTACGCAGTATTCATGAAGGAGACATACTGTCCTGACAACAATTTTTTTACTTAGAGTTTGATGCTATTTTTTAATCTAAAAATTCTTTTTTTTCAAGTATTTTTTTAAAGAATAGATATTTTTGTTCAACATTTCGGATTTACTGTGATACAAAAGGTTTGCATTTCATGAAAACGAATTTCACAGTTAATTTCTATACATAAATTCCGTATTTCTAGAACAATTTCGACTTTATTGTATAGCCTGTCTCTTGGCTATAGTTCTATCTGGATATTGCAATGATAATATAATGTATTTTAGTACAATCATGTCAGTTTTCCCCATATCTCATGTCCGCCTTTCCAACTTTTTTTTACTGTTCCTAAATATCGTCTTTAACAAACACATAGCTGGTGCTAATTGTAATTTGATGTAATACTGCGTATGAACTATGGTTCTGCTTAAGAGGCTGTAACAAAAATAAAGCCTTTTAAAATTAATTAATGGAAGGAAAAACAAAACAAAAATGAGTTCGCGAGTGTAAAGAAAGTTTCTGAATAGATTCATGATTGCTACAGAGTTTTGAAACGAATGTAAGTTAAAAATAAAATAAAAATATGTCAATTAAAGCTAAAGTAAATAACTCTAGTATCAGCAAAATATCTTAAAACACATTTTCGAAGGAGAAATTCTAGTTTTGTATGGAAAATTATGAATAAAACAGAGCTTCATATAAACAATCTCCAGTCACACTTCCAAATCAGTTTTGCATATTTAAAGGGGGGAAATCACAAATAGTTATAAAATGTGTCACTTTAACAAATAACCTGAAGCTTCCCCATGGACTTTTCTGAATTTGATTTATTAAAACAAACGTTAGAAAGACGAAATTCATTGAGAAAAAAAAAAAAAAAACTTCGGAAATACTTCCAAGAGGTTTTGAAAAAAATTGGCATAACTCTATTAATTAAAAATGTATGATATTACGGAAATTTAGTGTCAGATGTATAGCCAATAATCAAACATATCGAACAGAATATAAAGTTTCAAAAGATGCAGAATTTATGCATAGATATTAACTGTAAAAAGAATTTCCATAAAATGCAAATGACGTTCTGTACACTACACGTAACTAACACTCTGATTTCCTGCTATTCTAGATCATTGTTTAATGTAATATTTTATAAAGCATACTCTAAAAAGCAGTAAATAACTAAAAATTCTAGCTATGATTTGATTGAAATCAATATTCGAATTAATTCCATTCACAATGTTTTGAATTTTTTAAAGAGTTAACACTTAAAAGTGTAACGAATGATTTATTTACAAAAGCAGAGAAATTAACTGTGAAAAATATTTCCATAAAGTGTAAATGAATTTTAAGCTATGCAATGTCATTGACATAATGTAACATTTTACATGTCATACTCTAAAAAACAATAAAAAAATTAAATATTCTTGGTCAGATTTGATTGAAATTAATGCGCGAATTAATTCATTTCATAGTATTTTTAAATATTTTTGAAGAATTTACACATAAAAACAGAACAAAGAATTTGTTTACAAAAATGGTCTTTATAATTTTCGTGTCATCGGTGTTTAAAAAAAATAAAAGATGCACCACAAACATTTTAATTCCCAAATTGTCACAAAGAGGAAAAAAAGTAGCCATTCAATTCAAAATTTTGGATTCTTAAAATTTAAGTGTTTTTTTTTTTTTTTTTTTTAAGTAGATCTCCATATTGAAACTTTAAAAAACTTCATCATAAATAGTATTGAATTCCGTCTCCTTTTATAAAAATTCTATCTTCAATATTATTATATTGATATTTAATTATCAATATTCATTTCGAAGTTAAAATATAACTATTTAATCATACAAATGGATTAGGCTTACCTAAGTTCATCTTATCGGGAGATAAAAGGCTCACTGAAATATCTTTGGAATGAAAGTTCATACAAAATGTAGACACATAATATATATTTGACTATTACAAAACAAATACATAACGTTCGTGTACATAATTTCGTATCAATAAATCTTACATCAAAATATTTCACAGCTACATTCCAGTTCATAAAATTCTAAACAAATTCATTTGTCAACAAAAAAGTATCATCTGCGTGAAGCGCAAAATAAAAACGATTATATTAAGACCATGGAAGCAGCGATAAAACACATCAACTACATTCATCAATGGGTTTTTCCTCCGGATGCCTATGGGGAGTAATTAGATAAAGTAATTTGTGAATTATGCAGATGTAATTTTTGGAGGTCCTAATATTAATTTATTTTTTAATAGTTTCAAAACCAACTGCAATGCCGTTAGTTTTTTAAGCATAACTCAAAAACTACTTTACGGAATGAGTTCTAATTTTGGACGAGCATATTTAAAGCTTCTGGAAAGTGATTTCTGTTAAAGCATTTGTAGGTTACAAAAGATATTTTGTGCAAATGTTAGTTTCATAATTTATATATTTTGAATTTAATATTCGAAAAAAAAAATTGTATTTTAACCTATACAAATTTGAACAGAAATCGATATATAGAATCTTTAAGCATGTAGATTCAAAACTTTTACCACATCTAACTGCGAGTAAAAAAGATAGGCATATTGAAAAAAAACTATATTGGCAAATGTAAAACATCAACTTATATTACAAAATATAAAATGTGTATTTCGTGCTAACAAATTTAAAATTGATCAATTATATGGAATTTAGTTTTTTTCTGCTTTTAATAAAGTTAAAATAATGTAGTAATTACAAGTTTGTTCTAACTAAACTTTTGTTTTTTTAGGTAAGTTTTAAAAATTTAGAATAGCTGATAAACATCGTAATGCTTAATGGTAAGTGTTTGTTTTCCAATTATATGCTTCTTTTAAAGACAATTTATTTTCTAGTTTTTAACACTAAAGGAATAAAATATTAACTGCAATCTTATAATTTAATATTAAATAAATGCTGAAATATTAATGTAGAGCTAAGAAAAGGATTTTTGAATAATTGTTTTTAAGGTATCTTATGAAGAGCTATTTTTTCTTGTAATTTTAAAATGTCATTTCTATTTTCCCTTTAAATCTTGAAAAATAATTAATTATTTATATGTTGTCAGATGTAATACAATAAACAAATTTAACTTTGTTTAATGGCACTAATTACCTAAAAAATATACACGGTGAAAAAGTAGGAAAAAAATCATGATTTTCAAACATTCACATTTTTTTTTAAAGAGTTTTCGGAGTGTTTCACATCTGCAGCTTAAATCCCTTAAGTGGGTTAAAATGTTCAATTAGAAACAAAAGTCAAACAATTTCATAATTTTTTTATAAACATTTATCGTTTTCAAGTTGAAAAATAGATTTTAAATTTTGTACTCTCACATGAATTATATTATACCGGGTGTTCATAAGTTAACATCAGGTATCCTGTGTCCTCTAGCGGGAAATCTATTAGGCAAAATGTACATGGTGTTCGAAACAAATGTATCCATTTTAAAGCTTCCATTAAAAAAATTCTGGCGTCGGATGGCGCTATTTAAAGTACATGGCAGCCGAAAGTTTACAGTTCGGAGACAATTTTTCATTGTTGATGCTGTGACTACCTGCTGTTGATGCGAGTAGGCAATAGGAAACATTAAAAAGCAGTAAACCAACGTTTAAAATGCACAAATAATGTGTGAAAAGCAGCAAACAGCTGTTTCGAATCTACTAGCGAGATTCTTCTTCAGTGCAAGATAGGGAAAAGGGAACAACGTGCTAGAAAAAGCAAGGCTGAGCAAAATGATATACTGAGACGCGCTGGCTTATATACCCTATGCGGGTAGCGAAGGCGCCAAAAACAACCAATGAGAGAGAAGCAGTGGAAACGACTGGGTGGACATGTAGCGACATCTACCGGAGAAGGAGAGAAAAAGAAACCAAAAAAGGGGGAATTGAATTAATGATTTCCAAATACTTTGAAAATCAGGAGTACAAGATAAGTCATTGACTAAAGAGTCAGAATTTTTAATGATGTGATAAGCTTCCCAAAAATCAAGATCAAGGTTAGAAGAACATTTTTGAATAATGGTGGCTGAGGAAAAATCGAACCTATGTTGAGAAGACCAAGAATATTGAGCAATAGAAGAACTTTTGGGCTTCTGATTTTTAACATAACCTTCATGCTCTTTTAAACGAAATCTAAGAGCACGTTTAGTCTGGCAAATATAAGAAAGGCCACACTGGCAAGAGATTTGGTAAATACCCCAGTTATCTAGGCGATCAACGGGGTGTTTGAGACGGGGTTGTTGGTTTACTGCTTTTTAATATATCTGCACAAAGGCTTTAATTACTATTTTAATAGGAGACATGCCGACATTACCGGAGAAAGCACAAATTGTTTTCTTGTATGCTGAGAAGAAACCCGTAATCGCAGTGTAAAGAATGTTCCGAACAGTGTACAAAAGATATCTACCCGATTTTAAAAACATTAAGAAATAGACCAAAATGCTCCTTGACACCAGAAGTGCACTGAAAACAGCTTTTTGGTATTCGACGTACAGTTTCGGATGAACGCGGAAGAAGTGAAGCAAGCTTTCGTACGAAGCCTTCGGAAATCGATCAAAACAGGTGCTTTGGAGTTGAGTACGCCTACACTTCACAATGTCCTTCATTGAAAACTGAGGCTGTATGAGTATAAAATGCAGCTTTTGCAAAAACTGCAATCAACTGATGGTCCTTTATCTATGGTGTTTGCTATGGAGATGTTATGTCTCATCGAAAATGAACATGATTTACTCAAGCGGATATATTTTTTAATGAGACAACATTTCATGCCTGTAACAAAGTTAATAAGCATTGAAGAATTTGCGGCTCAGAAAATTTCCGAGCAATACAGGAAGAAGAAAGGAAAAGTCCAACAGTAAATGTGTGGTGAGCTCTTGTACATGAAATAAAGGATCACACGTGGAAGTGCACTGAATATTTATTAAAAACTTTGTAAGCACTGTTAGCTATTTTTACATTTTATGATTCTTTCTACCGTTTTAATAACTGTAGCAATGTCTCAAAATCAGGAACATTTGATTCGGACATCCTGTAATAAAAACTCGTGCACTTGAACAGCGAAACATGATTTTTCGATATATATATAAAGCAACCAACAGTGATCTCCAGGTAAAACTAAAAGAGTAACATGCATAATGAAGGGCAATTGCAAAAGAAGAAAAGAAAAACAGGAAATGTAAAATTGCTTAACAATACTTGTCAATGTTTTCTGTTAATATTAAATGTGGTTCAACATGACATGCCATATAATTACATGCCACACACGCCCTCTCGGAACATTATCAACATTGATTTGTCCTACATGATTATAAATTATTTCATCTTTTTATGATGCAACATCAAGAACATGCCCTTAATACACAATCCTTTTAACATCTGCTCATAACCAAAAATCAAAAATTTTAATATCATGGGATCTGGCGTTCCTGCCTTTCTTATGTTACAGCTTGACTAATAAAGCATTTTAATCATTTCCGAAAATGATAAAAATTGATATCGCTGCGGTCAAATTGTCAAAAACGAATTCTTTCAGCAGTTAATTTTTTAACTGACAGCTTTCTTCGGTAAGTAATTGTGCAAATATATTCACTTTAGCTTATTTTGAAAGCGCTTCCAAAATATCCCCCTGAAAGCAATTTTAGTAATATTTTTAGACATCAAAACTGCGTGTATTATTGAGCACAAATATGTATTTTGTTACATTAATGCCAAATAAATTTGCCACTGTAAGGTTTAGAACACTTCACTTCATTTTACGGACACCTTGTATATGAAATACTTCAATCGCATTCATTGAATGACTATTTGTATTTTTATTATAATCGAAATGCTAATTATTTGCGATAGTTAGCACGTTGTAAATGATAAATAAAATTACATTTGATTCAACTATCTTGATACAAATTCCATCACTAGTAAATAAATTCTGCAAAATCGAAAGTCTAACATGTCCCTCACCCCCATCAAAATTATGCCATTAAGATACATACTTTTTATGGGAAATTAGAAAGAAAAGGTGTAACGTCTTGCAGCGTCGTCTTGCAGTATCTTGCAGCATCGATAGCTGATGTGACGTCATTGTGGTGTCACAAACATCCACAAGTGTAACAGTTACAATCGCCACCTAAAAGTAATATCTTTAATTCGTCAGATAATGATTCTCGGATGCAAGCACTTCGTGCTTCCGGTGTGAAGGCAGCATTGTGAAGTCAACAATCACTTTTTTGAGTCATTTACAACCTGTCACTATTATGTCTGAGAGACACATTTTCTATGTCATATGTCGAAAGTAAGATGTGGACGTGCATTTGGGTTGCGGTATATTTACATGTACGACTATTGGGGTCATGAATGCTATTAAAGGTATGGTGTAATGAGAAAGTATAGTTTAAAATATGCATTTGCAGGATTAATGACAATAAAATTAACGTATTTATATAGGTTTTTTTCTCTTGGTTTATTTTATGTATGGATATTTTTACATCAAACCTTATTTACCATAGATAAAAATTGAACACTTTATATTGTTCTCAGTTCAATAGACTAGTCTCTATTGGATTACATTTTTTAGTGAACATGAAGGTTCGCAACTTAGCATGTGCCAGACTTATATTGAGCATTTGCCATATAAATGTAATTTAATCAGCAAGTACAGCTACAAAGTTTTATAATAAAACTTATTTGGCATTTTATAACATCCAACATGAAGCACTATAAAAAATCTAGAAACGTTCCTGCTAAATAATCGACAGCTGTCTACCAGAAACAATTTTCTGGAACATTCTGAAACAGCCTGACCGAAGTTGACATCAGCAATATAAGATTTGGGTGTTCTTGAAGTTTATGATTTTTTAAAGAAACAGTACTTTGAAAGGTTGGGGCAACCATCTCTCTATTATTTCTCATTAATGTTCCTGTATAATTTGTACAGTGTGGTATAATTTTTTGAAAACTATGAGCTATAAAGTTTGAGCTCCCGAATCATCTTATAAATATTTCGAATTAAAATTTTTGGGTTGTAGGCCATAAAATTATACCCTATATTATATTGCTTTTGTTGAGAGGGGTTTTTTAGGCAGCTCAAATTATTTTTGTATTTGTTTTAGAATAAAAATTATGTATTGCATTTTAATTGAAACTTGATTATTTATTTATTGATTGATTTACGTTTAATATTTTTATTCGTTTTCCGTTGAACTGTTATATAAAAACATCAAAGTACTTTACTTTTTAAATGCATAAAGTAAGAAAGTATTCAGGACAGAAAAAAAGTTTATGAAATATTTGGGATTAAAAGTGATCTTAAGAAAGTAAAATGATCATCTTATGGTTAAGGAAAATCTATGGAGATAAAAGTATTTAAATATAGTTTCGGTTGAAACATATATCTGCAAAAAGAAAGGTAAATGTTGACTTTCCTTCTGGCAAAAGTAAGTATATTGTATTAAAATATTTGAATTTGAACTGCAGACGAGTGAGAATTTAAAAATTCATCGTTTTCTCTGCAATAGAATATATAAGATTACTACTTCATTTCAAAGTGAATTATTTTCTAAAAATGTACAGAAAATGTTAATGAAAAAAGATAAATAAGAAATGTACAACGCTTTACGCTTTAAAATTCAAACGTTTATATGGAACCTATTATAGATCCTGGAAAAAGGATTTTAAAACAACAGTCCCAATTTTTCGCAAGTGCAGTTGAAATATTTTTGCAATTTAGTTTTCAATGAAACTACAATAATTAATTTGAAAGTCAGGAATAATAAATATTAGCAGTAACAATAAGTTCAGAGACTGTGCTAATCCGTGTTGTCAATTTAACGTGATTTTTATAACCACCAAAATTTACTGAATCACAGACATTCCATTATTGAATAAAGCAAGAATTATTATTTGGACATTCTGGTAGTCATACTGAAAGAAGAAAAAACTTTCATAAGAGGGCTAGACTGATCAATAGTCTCCTTAGTTTTTTATCAAACATACCTAATGTATAAAATACTAAAGTCATACTGAAATTTGACGCGATACAATACACGTAGAATCATGGGGTCTAAACATATATTTCTTGATCATGGGCCTTAAATTACTATACATCACATGTCGCGGTCAGGTGGCCATCCTAAATCTCCAGAAACCCCAGAATACCCAGTTACTTAGTTTACCCACCCAGAAATGATGAAAGGTTCAGTGAACTTAGCCTTTAAACGGAGGCGAACCACGAATCTGTACCACGCTAGCTGAAAACGCGCTGAACACATACTGGGATTTGCATAAAATAGTACTCAAATGCATTTTTTGAAGGTTGCACAGACAATAAGGCTTTTCAGGATAATTAACGAAACCGGATATATACATCTTGCTAATTTCAAATTTCCTTTTCTCGTCAAATACGGAAATTTAGATTTTGGTTGAATTAAAAAATAATAAAATCAAAACATAATAGAGAAAAAAATGGCTATATGTGTGGGCAATAACGCTACATTACTTGGAAAAAGGCGTACAGAAAATAGCTTGTACTGTTCGGATGTTTAAGTTTAACTTTAATAGAAATTATTTAAAAAGAAAAGAAAAATCACCCAAAGATGTTGCAAATTCAGTAATCCAAACCAATTTTAATAATTTTGTTGACTTTATTATTTGTATAGTATGTATTAAAAATTCATTTCTGTACGTTCTTTTATTCAACAGTTATCCAAACAAATGTCAGAGCTTAAAATTTAAATATTTTATTTTTTTTCAATATAAAAATTGTAAAAGCAAATATGGTCCATAAGTACGTTTTTAAAATTTATTTTAAGTCACAAAGCTATTAATAATAATAGTTTACGCATATTGACAACGCGTAAAAGAACTTTTAAATACAAAAATAATGACTATAAATGTACCAATAGTGAGCCACTTAAGGAAATGTTTCTAATTATCATTAAATTACTCGTGAAAAAATATCCATAGACCCAAATTTTATCTGTGAAAATGATCATTCATTGTTTCAAACTATTAATTGGATAACTTGAAAAATTAAAATTGTAAAAAATGAGTAAAAAAATAGATCCTATTCCTTTTTCATATTTCTCTAGGGTTGTATGAAATCTTCTTTAAATTTACAGATGGGACAATCTCCTCCTATATAGGTATGACTAAACGTCGATTGTTTGAAAGATTGAAAGAACATAAAAATGATTTGAAGTTTCGTAAATTTTCTACAGCACTCTCAAGTAGTTTCCTTAAAGGACTTATTTCATTTATAGACTTTGACCATGCTAAAGTTATTTCCAAGGAAGTTGTTCCGTTTAATGCTGTTATTCGTGAATCTTTAGAAATTCGTTTAAGGAACAAAGAAGTTTGTAACGATATTGTTTCCTTTCCTATCCCTAAAATCTGGCTTTCTATTTTGAAAGGTCTATAAAAATTTCCATGTTTTTTACAGCCCTTCTTTCTTCGTTGTTTTCCTTGGATAAAAGATGGCGCCACTGAGATGTTTTTGGGGATTTAAGAAGTTTCCATTGGACTGTTTATCATTTTGAATTAGATTTTAAGATGTGCCATATAAAGTGTTTTTATCGATTTATATTTTAGAAATTTTTTCTCCTGGTGAAGGTTTTAAAGATTAAACCGAAACGAAGAGATTTATTTTATTCATATGTTTATTTTACATCTTTTAATTTGAGAATAAATATTACGTTGGATAGCAACATCTTTTTTGTTTTGTATAAAATTGTACCTTCCCTTAAGCTCCAGTAGAATTTCTGATGGTGAATTTCTGAAGCATCAGTAGTGAAATCCGAAAGTGAGCCACCCAATTCTTGAATTTAATGTTATATACAATACAAAACATATATTTTGTTTTTCAGATCAGAAACTAAATATTAAATATATTGAAAACATATTTAGAAGTTTAGATGGTTACATTACATAGTTTTACTAGTTAATCGGCAAATTACGGTCTTTAACTTCATTTGTGCATGCAAAACGTTTTTAATTTGATCTCATTTTACATACTATCTCATGTCCTACAATCTTCAATTTAATATTTCAGGTTATACGCAGAGTATCGGCTCTTATGGTTGACCAATAGTTATTTTGTAAGCCATTAGTTTTAGAGGTATAAATCTAGTCGCAGAAATATTTCAAATGCGGTCCTTCATGATTTAAAAATCCATTTAGATTAAAATTGCTATATATATTTTTTTCATTATGAAATTCAAATTACAACATGGTTTCGCGATCCTATCATTTATTTTAGAAACACTTTATCTATGCTCTACCACGTTAAAGATTAAACCTTTCCAGCTTCAACGACCAAAAATTAATGACTTACGATACATTGCATTTTTTGAATTTTAAACATTTTGCCGTTTTTAGCATCGCAAGGTTAGAAATTGTAGGGAACCTCTCGCCCACCTCAAATTTTATAAATTTCTATCAACGAGAATAATAAACAAGCTTTCTTGTCAAATTGCGTACATTTCCTCTAAATATTCTTTTTCTGCATACTTTATCTACATTTATACTTTTTAACTTTCAGGGAAAGAGTTTTCTATGTTTCGAAATATTTATGCTTAAAAAAAGATTCTTCAAAACTCTCCTCCCCTCCTCATGAAAAAATTTTAATACTCCCTGGCCTTCATCACCATGCAAAGTTTAAAGTCTTCAAATTATATTACATTTCCCTGAGGTAACAAAAAATAAACAGTCATCTAAATTACTATTTACCACTGAAATTTCTGCTTTAGTTTATCGTCTCTGAAGAGTTCCAAACAGTCTTTACTTACTGTCTTGAAAAAATTCCTGCTTTGTTATATTGCAGTGTAATGATAAATAAGCAGTCAATCATCTAATTAGGTGATGGGGAGAGAAAAGCAAAACAATAACAACAAAATTCTTTTCCTTTTTTGACTATTCCCTCAGGAAGGTTTTTTTTTTTTTTTTTTTTGGTTAATGAAATTTTTCATAGGAAGTACAGTGGTTTTCTGCTACATGGTCCTCATGAATGTTCAATCTGCTTTTTTTAATAACTGTCTTCAATGGTTAATTCAAATATTACAATGATTTATTTTCTCTTAAATAAATTTAAGATTTCTTAGAATACAAGACCTTTTAAGAGCTAAAAAATGCCAACATTTTATTATTTTCTATTTGTGTTCATGGAAAATTGTATCTATATCTTTAGAAGAACCAAATACAGAAAATTTTTATTGTTGAATTTAATTTAAATTTGGTATGGAAATAAGCAACAAAGCCACACCCGAAAATCAATACAATATTCATTTTTTAAATTTATGCTTATAAAACAAATTATTCAGAGTGTAATACAGTATATCAATGTAAGTTTAATATAAAATAAAATGATATTTAAGGAAAAACATTTTAAATAAAACATATTTCTTAAAGAAATTTGTAAGAATAAATCCGTTTCTGAAGTCACCATAGAAAAAGAACTTCTTCACCAGCATAAAAATGCAATTATCAATGTATGGATAGTTGAAAGATAGGGATTTTAGTCAATCAGATTCTTTCAATCGTTTTTCAGAAATTTGTTGGGGTTTGTTTTTAAACTTTAAAAATTAGTGGATCACAACTGGTACATTGCCTACTTATATGTGCATTTACGCGATATTTTTAAATAATGTTTGTGTTTTTATTGTAATTAATTTCGAGGATAATACCTTTTTTTTTCAAATAATATATCTATATTTTAATTAACCTTGGAAAAAATGTACATGAAAAGAATAAAATAAAAATTTTATAATAAAGATCAATAAATATTCAATGAAAAAAATATTGCAGTACATAATTAGTTATATTTTTATTTGCTTCTTTGGTTAAGGATTCATTGTTTCTGTTTTTAGAGAGATATAAATAAATTGCTAAAATAAAAGCAGCGTAATTTATCTGTCACTTTAACATTTTAATATTTATTTAAACACACCATTTTTTTAAACCTATCAATTTACAAAAATAATTAATATATACAATAATTATATGTTGTAACACGCTGAATTTTATTTTATAATTTATTCGGAATTTGTTTGTAGAGCTAAATACATTATTAAAATATTTAATTACGATTTTTTCTCATTTAGGGATATTAAAACTCATTTATAAGCCTATGAAATTTTTCCTAATAGTTACTTATGTAAATATATTCCTATAATTACATATCTCTTGATAGATTTTTGTAGCGTCTGAAAATATCAGGGTTTTAATGACATTTAAGAATTATGAACCATGGATATATTAGTTCCTCATTATACTATATTTAATTTTTTGTACTGAAAAGCTATAATTTCAATCATGTTTCACTAATATATATTTTGAATATTTACTTTTAGATTAAGTTCTGACAAAGATATTACAGAAATTCGACAAGCGACCAATTAAGGGAGGATTAATTATTTTCTCGAACGGAAATTGCTCCCCAAAGTGAAAAATAAATTTGTAGCTATGTTTCTCAACATATTTAAACTACATTGTTTTACATTACGCTATATGGATTATGACGAAGCCTTATTACTCTGAATCTTTTCATTAAACAAATTTTTATTTTTTAATACATTTTATTAAAAGAAAAGAAAATATTCTTCAATTAAATGTTAAGGAATATTACTGAAATAATTCATTTGCAATAAATGACTGATAATGAATAAACTTTTAAATAAAATTGATAAATATATTTTGTTACTTTTGTGGTGTTTACCATTTTTTATACATAATCTTATTTATTAAAATGTTCCTTAAGGGATCTTATACCTTTTAAACGCGTCGAAAATTAACGAAAAACTTCAAAGTTTGAATTAGTCTACCTTCAAAACCTTTGAATGTATAAAAATGAAATTTTGGATATTGATTAAACAGATTATGCTTTGTAATGTACTACCATTAGAAATTTATTAGCCTTTTACAGAATTTGTGTATTGTTGAAATCAAAATAGCTCTTTTATTTATTTATTTTTTTTTACTTCAGAAGTCATTGCACGCATGATATCTTGAGAAAGTATGTATGGATTGTCATGAAATTTCGTAATGATACTAAACAAACATTTGATTTTAAAAAGAACTACTTTTAAGTATTTACAATAGTAATATTTTTAGTTATGACTATTTTTATTCATTAAAAATACAAAATTTTTAACTTTTTTACAAAAATATCTTTTTATATAGTTAAATGAAATAGTTTTGGCCTAAGAGTAGTTCATTTTAAACACACATATATGTCTAGTATCATTGAAAAGGAACAGTAGTGAAAAAGTTGAGAAAATTGCTTCTGTCCCCGAAGTAACTTAATCTTAGTAAGACTGCAATATAATAGTTTGAACTAAGCACTGTAAAAAAAATTCCGCAACGTTCCTGGGAAAAAATGGGCAGCTGAGTTGCCCATTATTTCCAAGAAATATTTCTTGAAAATGACTGGAACTTTACTGTATATGTTAAAAACTTTCTACAGAAATGCCAGTAAGTTTCCTGCGAAATACCAGGAATATTTCTGTTGACAGCAAAACATTACTGACATTTCACAGCCTGCGGGATCCGCAGACGATTTTTTACATTTCCAGGTGACAATTTTCGCTTTATTATCATTATTTGTTAGAATGAAAAATATTTTGAAATTGACATCAAAATTATTATTTATAATTTATACGAAAAAATAAATTTTCAGTTAAAATTCAATAAAGTAAATATATATATGATATATTGTTTCTGAACTTTGCTTAAAATGTAAAAATACATAAATGTAAATAATAATTAGAAAAAAAAATCTAGACGTAAAATATTTTGGATTTTCGTCAGTAATTATGTTAGTTTACAAGTTAGATAAAATACATATAAATTTTCATAAAAAAAAAAAAACCTAAACGTAATTGTATATTTTTTTCCGAAAAAAAAATCAATTTTGCAGCAATTCAAAGTGTCAAATATATATCAAATTTAAATCAAATTGTAATAAAGTGTTAAAATATAAAATTAATTAAAAAAGAAAAAAAAAGTCAGGAGGTAGCATCGAACTCGGGCCGTACGGGTGGCGTGCGAGTTTTCTGCGTCCACACCACGAAAAACACGTTGAGAGATGCAAACTAATGGGTATTTGAAACGTATGCTAAACCTCGGCATCTAATTTCTCAAAATCTAAGTCCCATTTGAAGAAATCCTTTCACAAGAATAATTAGAGATAAGAACTCTAAAACATACTTTAAATTAATCAAAATCGGTGAGAATCATGTTTGATGGTCCCCTGGTTAATGCAGATCCAAATAATAGGTGTATTTTTTTTACACGGTCTGCTCGTTAAACGTTCCACAGACAAGTACGAGAGATAATCTCTTAGCGATGTCACAGAGGTATTGTATTTTCATCTGAATTGTCTTGATAATAGAGACGTAAAGGATTATGTCGTCTATTGATTTATTTGCATTCCATATTGATTTTTTTACATTCATTTAAGGAATTCGTTTTCGACACTCGCGCGCGAGCAACGGATTATAGCAAAAAAATAATAAATGGCGGCCGCAGCGTTTTGCTGTTTCCAACTTTTGTTCAGGGTTCGGGAACGTTTCAGATAAGAAAACCAGAATTTCACAGGAAAGAGCTAAATTATTCTGAAAACCTGAGAAAAGGCGAAACGTTCCTGGATTTTACATGGAACGTTACCATTTTTTTTTTACAGTGAGCAAAGGTACGTTACTTCATGACAAAATTATAAATAAATAAAAATAATGATAAGAAAAATTTAAGTACGGAACAGTAGTGGCATATAATAAACATATTATTATCTTTTTATCTATTTTGCAGCTTATAACTGCTTTTGAAGTTCAGATAATTAAATCATGTGACTTTCTCAACAATTAAGATTGCTGTTTCTGCAAAACGTAACTGTCCTCCAAATTTTATTTGACCGCTTGATGGATTTTCTGGCCAAAATACATATAAACTATTTATAATTTACAATAAAAATTATTTATTTTATATTTTAGAATGTAAAGTTTTATTTTGTACAGCAAAATTTCAAAAAACAGTTTGCCATTGACTTAAATTTGTTCCAGAAGATCAGTGCATGAAGTGTTGGACAAAGGACAGTAGTGACAATTTAACTGTTTATAATGTTATTGTATTGAAATTTACAGTTATTTTCTTGAAAATTCTTTTTGAAATTGTAGAAAGGCTTTAACGAATACATTTTATGCTAACGAATATTATATAAATGTAAAAGGTAGCTTATAACGCCAAATGACACAAATTAACCACTTATTGGAGAGTCGCCCATGCACTTTATTTCTAGATGAAATGGAAGTTTCTTTTACTGCTATGTGAAAATTAATTGAAAAAGGTGATTTAAAATATTTAAGATTTTTCAAAAAAAAAATATATATAAAATAAAAATAGAAAAATAAAAATCATAAAGAAGAAACATATTGCTGTATGCAACCTTTAATGTCTGAAACTACCGAATCGAAATCAAAATAATGGGGAGAAAGGATAGTAACAGTCTCTTCTCCAACATACTATGAATTTTATGTCGGTACCCATGCCCCCCAAAAGAATGCTGTCTTTGAAACTATTAAGGTCAAAAACTTGATATTTGACACTTGATTGAAATTTTAAGAAGTAAATGGTACTTAGAATTTTTTTTTTAATCCGAAATTATGAAAGATGAAATGAGTTGAAGAATTTTCAAATTCACTATTACCCGAAACTGCGAATCTAGTTTTGAAAATCCTTTCAATATGATTATAGTAACTATCTCTGCTTAAACGATACGTTATTATTTTTTTTAATCCAGATATCTCTGTCTATATGGAATGCAAAACAGAGAAACGTTTTAAAAATGCATTTTTTTTTTTTTATAAATAAATAGCTACTTTTTTGTAGTTATGTGATCGTTATAATTTTCTGAAATTTAACATGGTGTTTTAAGACATAAATGCGCAGAACGTTTTTTAAAAAAATTCGAAATTTAAAAGGATGAAATCAGCTTAAAACTTTCTTAAATAACAATTGTTCTGAAACTATCAAATCAATTTATAAATTTCTTACAGCATTTATAATGTGGAGTATCCCTTTTAAGTACTGACTTTTTTTATCTAGTCACCTTTGCATCCAAGCATGTGCAAGAACAAAAGCATGTGCAACAACATGTTCAAAAACATGTTGTCTTTTGAAACTGTTAGGGCTTGAAACTTAAAATGAGAAATGATTGTTCCGTTTAAAACCTAAATATTCGCAAAGAATAGTTTTAAAAATACGAAACTTAAAAGGATGAAATGAGTGAAAAACTTTCTAAAATCATGATTGCTCTGTCATTACAAAAACTATTTAAGAAATTCTTCTTCTGTAGGATAGGTAGTAAACGGAATTCTCAAATAGATAACATTTTAACACCCAGGACATATACACAGTACTCAGGCACAGAATAAGAATTAAAAATTTTTAACTTTTTAAAAATAACTATTTTGATGTAAGTAGATTTTCATTTCAAAAATAGCAACATTTGAAACATTTTTTTAATGGATCTGTACCTTTAAAACTAAGGGTTTAGGAATTAGCTATTAGTCAGCGATAATAAAGGAAACCTTGAATGTTACACATAGAGATAAACTCACAGACCAAAAAAAAAACGTAAATATTTCTTATTACGTTATTGATTGTTAATTTGTTTTTGACAGCTTTCCCGTAACATCTTTTAATTGTTCAATACCATTTTATAAGACTGTGATGGAATTTTATTTTAATTTTTTAAAACTATTTTAGATATGATATTTAAAAGCATTTTTGCGTAAAGTAAGTTTCAAACAAGTTTTAATTTTATTCATAGGTTTTAAAGCTTTTTAAAATATCTTCATTTCGAAATTTAGATTCATAATTTTAATAATATAATAATAAATATAGTATATTCTTTTGAATCTAGATTTCTTTATGAAATTTTCCCTGTGTTTTAGAGAAATCTAGAAAAATTATTTTATGTAGGCTATTAAGAAATTGCTAATCAAGAGCAGTGTGTTCTATGCATGAAACATTTGTTTAAAGGTGAAATTAAGTATTTAGAAAAAAGAATTAGGAACCAATTACATATCAATATTCTTTTTAATTTCAGAAGTAAAATTAATCTGAGACAAGTAAAATGGTTTTAGAATTGTATGAATATTATTTTTGTTTATATATTTGATAATAAATTCTGTTGTTGTTTTTTTCATTCGAGAGCAGTTACAAATAGCTTTTGAAACTGTCTCTTTTTTCTATTTTCCAACATTAAAATAAAAAAATTAATTAAAAAACATTATGTGCTTTTAAAGCATATGTTTTCTCCTTTTAAAAAAATAATAAAACATTTCCCATTCAATTCCATTAAATAAAACTATGGTTAAATATTGCTGTTAACATTAACACTTAAGTATACACAGAAAAGCGTTATAAACAATTTTACTACATTTTAAGACTTTAAGTACTTTGAAGTAAAGCTTATTTAGTTTTAATATTTTGCACCCCACTAAAAGTGGGTTTTCTACGCTTCAGGGAATTTTCCAGGTAAAATATCAGTATTTTTTTTAGAAAAAAAAATCTAGGTTAAACGCGCGGAATTTCGACTTATTTAAGCAGAGATTTGCTACAAGAAAATACTGATACCCATGAATTTCCTTACCTGGAAACTCCCTGACCAGTACGAACCCTGAGAAGGATCTTGGTGCGTCTGGTAAAAAGTTTTCTCTTTATTTATACCTAAATTTTAAGAATCTATATATATATTACGCTATCGTACGTGGCACATCAATCTCGATTATTTGTTAATTGTTTAACGGCAACGCTCGAATGAAACGCATCTTATTAGTTATTGAACAGCATTTAATGCATCTCCATACCTATAAGGAGGTAGGTATTATAGGGGGATCCTATTCTGTCATCAAATGCCGCCAACTTGGCGATATCCTTAATATTGAGCCAAATTCGCAAAGACTTCCATTGTAAACGAATAGGGTTAACTTGCTTACAGAAAATCAACAAATTGAGATATTTTAATGCTACAAAATCTAATA
Organism: Maratus speciosus; assembly: GCA_963932465.1. Classification (NCBI taxonomy): domain Eukaryota; kingdom Metazoa; phylum Arthropoda; class Arachnida; order Araneae; family Salticidae; genus Maratus; species Maratus speciosus. The sequence continues at coordinate 439,684,698 of OZ010788.1, forward strand.
TTAGCTTAAGGGATTATATTAATTATATTTTAGGGAGTCCAAGTAAATTAAATTATGAATAAAATTAACATGACATAATGCTTAGTATGCTTTCCCACACATAAATTTTAAGAGAGACCATACTGGTAATCAAGGGATGCAAGTACCTATTAATTTTTGGAGTCGTATACATTTACGTCTGTTTTACAGGAATTCTTTAACTTTTATTTTCGTTCCCCTTAAATGTATTAGACAAACTTTAAATAACGCTCGGAATAAAATGGTAAACGAGATGTGGCCATTTAATAACGAGACAAATGCTCTTACAGGCAAACTGCGCATGTGCCAAATTCGTACGACCAATAGTTGTGCAGAGCAAAGCCTCCTGTATAGATTACCGCCTCTTAATTGGCTGTTTTCGACTTAGTTTGGTCATGAACTTCATTTGTTCTGTACCGTGTTTTAGTGTTTTTCCGGGAAAATGCTGACTGTTTTAATAGAGCAGCAAAGTAATGTGAAATTTCTCGTTAAACTGGGAAGACACGCGACTGAAATTCATCATTTTTAAGACAGGTATACGGAAATAAATGTTTATGACGTGTAGTGGTTTTTGAGAGGTTTAAGCGCTTCCAAGATGGCCGAGAAGACATTGAAGTTCACTCAGGTCGTTCTTCCACGTCAACAACGACGACAAATATTGAAAAAAATCATAATCTTACCGTTAAACTATTAATCAACAATACTACCTTGAGGTCATTGCTTAACTACGTGAAAAAATACGGAATAAACGACCCGAATTGTGGAAGAACAAGTCATGGGTGCTTCATCAGGACAAATCCCAGCTTCACATCGTCTGTCAAGACGTTTCTCGCCAAGTATAACATCCCAGTGTTCTAGCATCCACCTTATTCGCCTGATGTGGCACAATGTGACTTCTGTCTGTTCCCCAAGGTCAAATCTGCATTAAAAGGAACTAGATTTCTGACCGCTGAAGCCGTGAAAGAAAAAGCGGCATGCTTCATGAGAGAGCTCACAGAAGAAGACTGCCAGCACCAGTTTCAAACAATGTAAAATTGGCATAGAGCATTGTAGGAATAAAGGAGGGGTGTATATTGAAAGGGATAATAACTAAATATGCATAGATTTAAAATAAAGTATTTTACAGCATTAGTCTCGTTATTTAATAGCCACACCTCGTAATTACTAGTATATTACTTTAAAATTATTTCTTGTGTGCTTTTACGTGTGCCTGCTTTAAATAGCATAAAAGAGAAGTACTTTCAAATCAAAATTTTTAACTGTGTTTATGTGAAATATTAATAAAGTAAATGACTAAAAATAAATAAAAAAATTTCCTCATTTCAAAATTATACTATATATAGATTATTTCCTATCTGAAAACTTTATTCTTTTCTAAAGATCAAAGGTTAAATAAATGCGATTTTTACGTTTTCCTTAAAATATTCTCCGGATCAACTTCCTCTCTATTTCTGACAAATAAGGTACTTTTTTTTTCATTTATCGGAAGTCTCCACCTTCTTTCAATTTCCATATGTATTCCTGTGAATCATAGGTTTCCCTTTTCTCTGTTAATGTTTTATTTAGAAAAAAATCGTTAGTGTTTACTTTTCTCTCAAGTCAAGTCAAAACATCGTTTTTGCATTCTGAATTGGTTTTGCAATATTTTTTACCAAGTGTTAGGAATTTCTAGCAAATTTAAATTATATGAATACGAAATGCAATTTGAACACATACATTCATACACTTATCTTGCTCTCTTGGAATTCTCTCATGTGTTGCCATTTTACGTTACTAAAAGTATTGCAGTCAAAAAGCTGCTAGAAATTTTTACTTTGTCATTGTGAGAAGTTTTCTTTTATTACACGACATAAAACCTAAAAAAATCCCTGCCGGGCCGGTCTACAGGCGGAGGTAGATTTCGAAGTTAAGTACTTATTTCATCAACAAAAACTGAATCAAGATTAGAGATAAACCCAGTTTGACAATTTTAACTGGCCGCTTTTGACGAATTTTTAATTTAATTTTTCTGTAAGAGCTGGTTTTATCAGAATCATGTTAAGGCGGTGTTAAAAATAATTTTTTTTTTCGACGCTCAACAACTCGAATTTTTCTGACACATTTTCAGACTCGTTTTTAAAAGTAACAACATGAAAGTTGCTGACGGGATTTTTTGAAGAGATTTATAAGCGACATGTTTTTTTTTCCGTTCAATTAATTAGAACTTGATTTACAAACAAGTATTTTCTTAGTACGACCATTGTTTTCGTGATCAGCACTATCGCTTCGGGAAATTCGTTTCAAAATGTCCTCTTTGACAGCATTTTTAAAAATATATTCTGCCTTTATCAAACAATCGACCCATACAGCACATTATATAGTTTCTGAATAAGAGAACCTACCAATTGGATGCGTTTGAAAGCAAAAATGAATTTAAAAATGAGTCAGAAAATAAGCAGTTTCGATTTGAGTACACCCTTAATACGATGATTTTTTTCTTCGACTGCTATGTACACGTATTTTTAATTGTTTTTTCGTTTTCATTTTTTTTTTCGTAAGAGTTGGTCTTATCAAAAACTTGTCAATATGAAAGTTGTAGATAGTATTATGGAGACTTATAATAAGTTTAAGTGAATTTGATATCTTGAGAATTGACGAAGTTACGAATTTTTTTTCTCCCCTTGAGCCCATTTTTAATTTTATCAAAAATCTTAGATACATAAATTTTTGGCCCTTTTCCTAGAAGTAATAATAACTTTAAACTAATTTGATATAAATTATAATTAAGAAGTTATCGTTTTTTTTCGGTTTTCACAAAACCCCTCCCTATGTCCACCCCCTTGGTCCGATTTTGCCCTTTAATGAACTGGACCGAGATTTTCCGCCCTTGATTTTATATGTCAGTTTCGAACAGATTTGAGCAGAATTATGGAAGTTATCGTGTCCATAAAAAAGTTATATATATATATATATATATATATATAAGTTTTGAATTGGGTTGGTTTTGTGTCTTAGGTATCGTGATCGGCGTAGATCTGCAAAAAAGTTTTAGAAATTCCAACATAGGGGAGAATATAATAGGTAGTATTTTTTACGAAATCTACCTAAGAATTAATTTACTTGATGATCTCTGTAAAAAATGCGTAATTGAGCTTTCCATTCATGCTTATGCTTTAATGAAGGTTTTTTACACAGATTTTTTAATGCTAACGCAAAGTAAAAATATTAATGGAATTGCAACATATGACTATATTTTTTACTCTTTACGGTATAAATATTTTCTAGTTACATCTTTCAGAAATATGAAAAATTGACTTTTTTATAAGACAAAAGAAAACAAAAGTAATATTTTTAAAAATATACCTGAACATATTCGTAAATTCCAAAACCATTAATTATAACTAATTATTAATTATATAAATATTAATACATATATTGCGTGCGAGTTTTTCCAAGTGGAATTATTATATAAAATTGTGTTTAATTAATATTTTTATTACAAAAATATATTTCAATTCAAATTATTTATTTAAATCAACGGTATGATAATGAAATTTGAATATGTTTTACATTTTTATTATTTAAAAGTTCAAATAAAAATTGTATAATGTATAAAATTTGTTACACTTATACGTTTTAGCAAACTGATAAATTCGGCATAAAATATATCTATTGGAAGAAAATATTTGATAATAGATGCAAAGTTTCCCTGTAAGGGAAATATTTTTGCTAGATTAAATGTTTCAAATGTAGAACATAAAACTGTATGTTGAAAATCTCCAGTTAAAATAAAAAAAGCCTTTTGCATTTATTTAATTGTTATATGAATCATGAATTATAACATAGCGTAAAGCGCAAACAAAAAATAAGACTTAAACAGAATATCAAGAGTAAAATAAAAATTAATTTTTTTTAGAATTATTTACAGTTTTAATGATCAGAAATAAATGTAAAATTCATAACACATATAAATTTAAATGCTTTATTTTCCAATTATTAAAACGTGTTACATATGATAATTTACAAAAAGTAAAGTAGTATTTCAAAAGCATTTTATTCTAAAAATTATTATAATTTGAACTTATAAAATAGAATATGTGCGGTATGGATAAATAATACGATAATTTTTTTTATCCACTAGAAACAATACAAATTTTCATATTAATAGACAAATATTGAGATTTTTACATGGTTATATCAGCCATTTAATACGGTTATTTTATTGAAGCATATGGTTATAGAAAGCGAATAAAAATTCCCTATAACAAAACAAAAAAGAATCACTAGAAATAATTTATTGTAATTCATTTGAGAGCTTGTATAAAAAACTTAATTGATATATTTAAATAATGATATAATTTAAAACTAATTAAAAAAGTACCAGCACTTAATTATAAAAAGAAAACCTAAATTACTTTTTTTCTTGAAAAATTGTTCCCTTCATTTTATGTATACGAAATATTATATACTTAATCTTTGTGAATAATGAGATTTTTTAAATAAAGATACAAAATTGAAAATATTGTTGTATCTATTTTATAAAGAATTATTTAGATATTTAAAAAAAAATCATGTATCTGATACACTTGAAATTCCAATTTCTTTTCATATTGAAAAAAGAGGTGGAAGTGGAGGCAACAAAATCTACATGAATGGAATCTAAAAAAAGAACAAATTTAAGGTTTTCTGTTTTACTTTTGAGTTTTTAGAAGACGAAAATTGACTATTTTAGATTTTCTTATTTTTTCAAAATTTCGAAAATATTTCGTCATGCGGATTGGAGTTATAAAAAACAATCTCAACTACCACGTAACTTTTAGTATTAAAAAGTACTATTTCAGTAAAGATACAACGTACAGTAATTTATATTGTAAAATATAGTATTTTTCTTATAAATATAAAATTACAATCAAACTGTTATGAAATAGACATTTCAAAGGAACCCCAATTTCTAAACAAATGAGGTGATCTAAGAGCAGAAAAAAAAGAAAAAAGTTGTTAATTTGAAAGTAGAGATTGTCCTTAGCACATAAAATGGAGTGATGAAGAGTTTTGAATACGATGAAGGTATTTAGTTAAATGCTTGATGAAGATTAAAAAAATATTTTACACGAAAATGAATGTCTATCGCCGAAATTTCCAGCTTTTAATCGATAATCCTAAAAGTTATTTTAAATGTTGAAAATGCAAAGATAAAGCTTTAGTCTGATTATGGGCTGTTGGGAGAGTTTTGAAAAATGCTGGTTATTTTAAATAGCTCCATCAATATGTACCAATCACAGAATTCAACAGTTTAATCGCTCTTCTAGTTGCTTTTCCAGATTTCAGCTCTATTAACATCTGGATGTGAGTTAGCTGTAAAAAAAAAATAATAATAATAAAAATAAAATAATAATAATAAAAAGATAATTCAATCTGTACTATCAAATGGCACCACATTCTTATGGATTTATGAGATTAATGTTTCTTAAATCCATAAAAATGTGGTGCCATTTTATAATACAGCAATTATCTCAGTATTTTTTTTTTCGCCTTTTTTCATTCGTAAATAAGAATACAAGCGTTCATTTTCCGAAATAGTTAGATGTTAAAAAATTTAAATATTATGCATTTTGTAAATTGAACACAATAATTGTAAATTGAACTTCTTGAACACAATAATGAATGTGAAATTTCGCAAACCTCTTCTTTTTCTCAGCCAGACTGATTAGGCGCCAGTGATCCCAGGTCACGTGGTCTGACTAGAGAATTAATATTAAAAAACATTTTTTCTTTCTTGTTCCTTTTTTTAGTTTAGTTCTTATTGTGAATGTGAATCTTGAACGTAGCAGGTAATAAGCTGCGTATAGGTTTTTTTATCGTGGTCTTCTATTAGAAGAAATGATATTTAATTTAAAAAAAGGGGGAATTTATTTCCGAATATGAAATCATGCTTGGCTTCTTTTTAGAAGAAATAGTTGCTGAAGTATTAATTGTTTTAACAGCATTTCTCTTGTTTTTAGTTCAGTTTTGAATGTGAATCTCGAAAGCAGCATGCTGGATGTGTATTTCTTGATCTTCCGAAAAGGGAGAAATAAATATTCTTGAACATATAAAAGAAATTATCTGGAATTCCTATCTGTAATTATCTGGAATATTCTAAAGGGAGAAATAAATCTTCTATTAGAAGAAATGATATTTAATTTTAAAAAAGGGGGAATTTATTTCCGAATATGAAATCATGCTTGGCTTCTTTTTAGAAGAAATAGTTGCTGAAGTATTAATTGTTTTAACAGCATTTCTCTTGTTTTTAGTTCAGTTTTGAATGTGAATCTCGAAAGCAGCATGCTGGATGTGTATTTCTTGATCTTCCAAAAAGGGAGAAATAAATATTCTTGAACATATAAAAGAAATTATCTGGAATTCCTAGTGAGGAATAACAAATATTATTCAAATGTTTTCGTTGTAAATATTGTACATATTAAAAGTGTAAATATAGAATTAACAAAGTTTTTAATCATCTTGTGCTATTTTATACTGAACAACACCTGCGCCATTTTCAGTTGTGAAATATGTTTGTTTACATTAATGTTATTTAAAAACAGATCGTGAGTTCTTGAACTTAGCTCTCCCAAATATGATTTAAAACGAATCGTAAATTCTACAACTATGCTCTCCCAATAAAAATATCTTGAATCGTGATAACGTGAAATTTCGTGGAATATATGAAGATTATTCTTCAATGAAGGCTTTGTAACTTTAACTGTTTTTCGAACAAAATTATATTTATTTCATAGTTTGTCTTTTTTTTCTTCTCTCTACTTAAGTGTCGTTGATTTTCCTATACTGTAAAAGAAAAGGACCGAAAAAGGTAACTTTTTAGTGGCTGATCATCAGTTATGTCCCATTGTATATAACAATTTATTAATGAAAAGGAAAATATTCAAAATGCAATTATTACAATCAAATACAATAATTAGATAATAAATAAAGTTATATGGTCCTTTTGAACAATGTAACCCAGGAAAATACGCTTATTATGTAAGGGAATAAAATGCATGGTGTCCATAAAAATACACGGTGATCTTTTTTAAAGTGACAGTGTTTGGAGCGCCCTGTAGCGCGATCTAATAGCCAAAATGGCACCAAACTAGGTATTTAGACTAATCAAGACATGGGAAAAAAAGATTCCGTGAAAAAATAGTTCCAAAAATCGCCGCTAGGGCATTTTGTGGCGCTTTGCAATGCATAAAATGTGAGAAAAGAAAAATACTAACACATACTATCGTACAGTTAAATTATTAATGTTTATTTACTACATTAGCTTCCCCAGTGAGGAATTAGGCCACCTTCAATGTGAGCACCGTTCTCAGAAATAACACCATGCATTTTGTGCGCAACGCTCTCCACAGCCTTATGTAACATATCACGAGGAATATTCTGCACTGTTTTTGTTATGTTGTCCTTTAGAATAGACAAATTTGATACTCCACCAACATAAACTTGAGATTTCAAATAACCCCAGAGCCAAAAATCGCATGGCGTGAGGTCAGGGAACGAGGCTGCCATGCAACTGGAAAACTCCGACTTATGACTCTATCATCAGTGAAGTTTTAGGGGAACAGCTGCTTTACCTTATTACTAATGTGTGGCGGAGCATCATCCTGCATAAAGATTGACTGTTGGAGACGGTTTCTTTGCTGAAGTTGTGGAATAACAAACGTTTGCAACATTTCGTGGTACCTTTCTGCATTTATGGTGCACGTTTCGGGTCCTGTCGGAGTGATGGTCTCAAAAAAGAATGGCCCAATTACGAATTCGGCTGTGAAACCACACCAAACAGTGACTTTTGGGGAATTTAATGGGATTTCATGCACGGTGTTGGGCTGCTCAGAAGCCCAAATTCGGCTATTTTGTGTGTTTACGGACCCACTGAGATAAAAATGGCACTCATCTCCCCACAGAATACGCCATGGTAAAGCATCATCAATTTCTACCCTGGCAAGAAACGATAAAGTGAATGTCACTCGCTTATCATAATCACTTGGTTTCAGTTCGTGCAAGCGGCTGATTTTGTAGGGGTAAAATATAATAACGCGCCGCAAAACTCTCCATACCGTGGAATAATTCATGTCCAATTGTCGAGCTACACTCCGAGCACTGCTAGTGCCAGCAATGGTTCCCTGCGATCTTTCCACAATTGCAGTTGCCACATCAGTTAGTACATCTTCTGATACTTGTTTACGTCCTCTCCCAGCGCGAATGGTCAGTGAACCTGTTTCCTCGAACTTCTTAATCATTTTCTTAAGACTATTCAGCGATAAAGGCCCTTTCGTATTTTTTTTCTGATTCGAAATTCCCGAAGAGCTGCGGATGTATTACATTGATTCATATAATACAGCTTCACCAGTAACGCATGTTCCGGTAACGTGAGAGGCCTGCCCAACGGAGCTCGTTTACTTCAGCTGAGATTATTTGTTGGAGCTGTCTACTACTTGCTTTTATAGCCCCTATTATTGGCGCTGTCTTCGCACAACATTTGCATTTTTGTTTGATACCCGTGTTTTATGCTAAGTCTCGTTATTGTAAGCTACATCAGCGCCATAAAATGCCCTAGCGGCGATTTTTGGAACTAATTTTGTTTCACGGAATCTTTTTTCCATGTCTTGATTAGTCTAAATACCAAGTTTGGTGCCATTTGGGCCATTAGATCTCGCTACAAGGCGCTCCAAACACTGTCACTTTAAAAAAGATCACCCTGTATGTTCCCGCTATAAATTTTAATAGCATCAACTGTAAGCGTTGTAGAGTGTTGGTTCAAGATCACAATAAGAGAGTAACTCAAACAGTTTTAGATAAGCACACGCGCGAGTTCTGTTTTGTTATTTACTGGCTTGCAGTGCCACATACGCAAAATGGCGCCTCCTGCGTGTAAAGCGTTATTGTTGGGCTGAATATTTAAAAGCGTACACTACCGAAAAACTTCATATCGGGCATTATAAAAGATCGTGTCTAAGTTCCGCTGCTACTTAATAATTTACTAGATTTGAGACACAGAACAGAAGAGGATATTGCTTCCTTTACTAAGGACTGAGGTGTGGGAAGAATTGGACTTTCGGTTGGATGTGTGCCGTAGAACTAAATGTGCACATATTGAACATTTGTAAGAAAAATTACCTTAGTTTACCTTCAATTTGATGTTAGGACTTGTTTTAAATAGTCTAAAGAAAACTATTATACTATACCTCTGAAACTAGGACATACAGCTATTTAAACATTATAGACCAGAAAAAACGAAAGATAAATGAAGAGCTAAATAAGAAAAATGATAGTATTTTAAAAAACACTATAATATAAAGAGAGAGATATATGACTAGTCCTGAAAAACTTACTAGCTAAATATGAAAAATGAAACTTAAAAAAATAAATAAAACTTAGTTTATTATTTGTAATAAAGAGGCAATACTAAACTACGTGCTTTTATAAATCTATTTTCCACTCCTATCACGAATACCATCAGATGAAACATTTTAGCCATGCGTGATATCTAAAAGTAGAATGTCAGTTTATTTATAATATTCTTATTCCTAGAGTCATTTATATTCCTAAATTTTTATGTTGTATTTCACAGAGCTTGGATACTTTCTTTATGCGTGACGTTTAACATGTATGTAAATCTTATAAATTCCATTTTGGGAGAAAATAAAAGTGAGTGCTCTCAAACAAAATTAATCAGAGTTTATTAAAAAATCAATATTTTCCTTTTATTCCCCTTTTCACTTTATTCTGGGACGCATTCAGACTGAAGTAAAAAGATCCTTTGAAATGAGAGAAAAAAAAATAGGTCATTCCATTCCGTTAAAAACCCTTTAATGATTCGGTCTTTTTCAGCGGACCATATTGGTGCTGATAAAAAGTATATAGCGGTGAAAAATCACATTTTCCTTCTTGTTCATTCATAAATTTTTTGCCTATCAGTTGAAACTGTATATATAAGTATTTTTATTCATATTATTTTATTATTCCTACTTAAACTAATGTAGTGTTGAGATTAGTTTTTCAAACTTTAGGGGATGAAATTTTGCGATTTATTTAAATACAAGCCAAATATAAAATAATTCATTAATAGAAGTTTCTGAATAGAAGGTTTCTGTGAATCTTAAGACGTATGGGAGTTATTTCGCAACTTGTGAATCGGTGGATATTTCTTTTAAGTTACTTTAATAAATATTTAATTTATTCTAAAATTCTCTTAACTTTTGACTGTGGCTGCAAACGGCCAACATGAAAATAAAATATGACATGAATAGATATATACGGCTATTTTAAACGTTATAGACTATACAAAACGAAAGCTAAATAAGAAAAATTTTTATATTTTGAAAATACAATATACCATAAAGAGAGCTAATGACTAATTCTAAATATAAAAAACTCCTAACAAAATAGGAGAGTTTGCGCATCTGCTACTTAAGAGAGATGGCGCATTTCCCCATAAATTTTAGAGCTAGGAGAGATAACACATCTTATTGGTAAATTTGCATGAATTGCAAATTACATGTAAAACATATGAATGAATCAATTTTGAAATAATTTTAAAACACATAATTATTGAAATTAAATTTGGCAACAAATTAATTAGACAAAAAAACTTTTGCAGATAAAACTTTTTTTAATACATTAATAACACACTTGTTATTAAATTTATTTTATTTAATTATTTTTGTTAATGGATTAATAATGTATTTGTTAATAAATTAATTAAATATTTACATATTTTTTATTTATGAACAGTTAATTTGTTAATAAATTAATTTTTTTAACTAAAATAAATTTTCTAATAACACCTAAAATGTTTTGGAAAAGCGTTCACCCATTCCAAGTAATTTAATGCCATCGAAATCAAAACGGAAATAGGGTGCAACTAATGTTACTGATCCACAAAATATACATAAAAGACTTAAGAAGGATGCCACTACAAAAAAAAAAAAAAAAAAAAAAAAAACAGCAGAAAATAAGATGCTTCCAGAAAAAGTGGGATAAAAAAACTGATGGAAACAAAACGTTTGTGAAATTTCGCAAACCTCTTCTTTTTCTCAGCCAGACTGATTAGGCGCCAGTGATCCCAGGTCACGTGGTCTGACTAGAGAATTAATATTAAAAAACATTTTTTCTTTCTTGTTCCTTTTTTTAGTTTAGTTCTTATTGTGAATGTGAATCTTGAACGTAGCAGGTAATAAGCTGCGTATAGGTTTTTTTATCGTGGTCTTCTATTAGAAGAAATGATATTTAATTTAAAAAAAGGGGGAATTTATTTCCGAATATGAAATCATGCTTGGCTTCTTTTTAGAAGAAATAGTTGCTGAAGTATTAATTGTTTTAACAGCATTTCTCTTGTTTTTAGTTCAGTTTTGAATGTGAATCTCGAAAGCAGCATGCTGGATGTGTATTTCTTGATCTTCCGAAAAGGGAGAAATAAATATTCTTGAACATATAAAAGAAATTATCTGGAATTCCTAGTGAGGAATAACAAATATTATTCAAATGTTTTCGTTGTAAATATTGTACATATTAAAAGTGTAAATATAGAATTAACAAAGTTTTTAATCATCTTGTGCTATTTTATACTGAACAACACCTGCGCCATTTTCAGTTGTGAAATATGTTTGTTTACATTAACCCTCCGTCTACCAGACGGGTCCATTGGACCCGACAGGTACATACAAAATATTCATTCAAACCAGAAATTTCTTTAAAATAAACTAAGTATATAAACCAGACAAAAATAAGGTAAATAAATAAGTTAAATAGTTTTAAATAAAAATTCTGGTGTAGAACGTTTTATTAAAACTTGAATAAAATTCCCGGTAGATCTAGGGTTAATGTTATTTAAAAACAGATCGTGAATTCTTGAACTTAGCTCTCCCAAATATGATTTAAAACGAATCGTAAATTCTAGAACTATGCTCTCCCAATAAAAATATCTTGAATCGTGATAACGTGAAATTTCGTGGAATATATGAAGATTATTCTTCAATGAAGGCTTTGTAACTTTAACTGTTTTTCTAACAAAATTATATTTATTTCATAGTTTGTCTTTTTTTTCTTCTCTCTACTTAAGTGTCGTTGATTTTCCTATACTGTAAAAGAAAAGGACCGAAAAAGGTAACTTTTTAGTGGCTGATCATCAGTTATGTCCCATTGTATATAACAATTTATTAATGAAAAGGAAAATATTCAAAATGCAATTATTACAATCAAATACAATAATTAGATAATAAATAAAGTTATATGGTCCTTTTGAACAATGTAACCCAGGAAAATACGCTTATTATGTAAGGGAATAAAATGCATGTTGTCCATAAAAATACACGGTGATCTTTTTTAAAGTGACAGTGTTTGGAGCGCCCTGTAGCGCGATCTAATAGCCGAAATGGCACCAAACTAGGTATTTAGACTAATCAAGACATGGGAAAAAAAGATTCCGTGAAAAAATAGTTCCAAAAATCGCCGCTAGGGCATTTTGTGGCGCTTTGCAATGCATAAAATGTGAGAAAAGAAAAATACTAACACATACTATCGTACAGTTAAATTATTAATGTTTATTTACTACATTAGCTTCCCCAGTGAGGAATTAGGCCACCTTCAATGTGAGCACCGTTCTCAGAAATAACACCATGCATTTTGTGCGCAACGCTCTCCACAGCCTTATGTAACATATCACGAGGAATATTCTGCACTGTTTTTGTTATGTTGTCCTTTAGAATAGACAAATTTGATACTCCACCAACATAAACTTGAGATTTCAAATAACCCCAGAGCCAAAAATCGCATGGCGTGAGGTCAGGGAACGAGGCTGCCATGCAACTGGAAAACTCCGACTTATGACTCTATCATCAGTGAAGTTTTAGGGGAACAGCTGCTTTACCTTATTACTAATGTGTGGCGGAGCATCATCCTGCATAAAGATTGACTGTTGGAGACGGTTTCTTTGCTGAAGTTGTGGAATAACAAACGTTTGCAACATTTCGTGGTACCTTTCTGCATTTATGGTGCACGTTTCGGGTCCTGTCGGAGTGATGGTCTCAAAAAAGAATGGCCCAATTACGAATTCGGCTGTGAAACCACACCAAACAGTGACTTTTGGGGAATTTAATGGGATTTCATGCACGGTGTTGGGCTGCTCAGAAGCCCAAATTCGGCTATTTTGTGTGTTTACGGACCCACTGAGATAAAAATGGCACTCATCTCCCCACAGAATACGCCATGGTAAAGCATCATCAATTTCTACCCTGGCAAGAAACGATAAAGTGAATGTCACTCGCTTATCATAATCACTTGGTTTCAGTTCGTGCAAGCGGCTGATTTTGTAGGGGTAAAATATAATAACGCGCCGCAAAACTCTCCATACCGTGGAATAATTCATGTCCAATTGTCGAGCTACACTCCGAGCACTGCTAGTGCCAGCAATGGTTCCCTGCGATCTTTCCACAATTGCAGTTGCCACATCAGTTAGTACATCTTCTGATACTTGTTTACGTCCTCTCCCAGCGCGAATGGTCAGTGAACCTGTTTCCTCGAACTTCTTAATCATTTTCTTAAGACTATTCAGCGATAAAGGCCCTTTCGTATTTTTTTTCTGATTCGAAATTCCCGAAGAGCTGCGGATGTATTACATTGATTCATATAATACAGCTTCACCAGTAACGCATGTTCCGGTAACGTGAGAGGCCTGCCCAACGGAGCTCGTTTACTTCAGCTGAGATTATTTGTTGGAGCTGTCTACTACTTGCTTTTATAGCCCCTATTATTGGCGCTGTCTTCGCACAACATTTGCATTTTTGTTTGATACCCGTGTTTTATGCTAAGTCTCGTTATTGTAAGCTACATCAGCGCCATAAAATGCCCTAGCGGCGATTTTTGGAACTAATTTTGTTTCACGGAATCTTTTTTCCATGTCTTGATTAGTCTAAATACCAAGTTTGGTGCCATTTGGGCCATTAGATCTCGCTACAAGGCGCTCCAAACACTGTCACTTTAAAAAAGATCACCCTGTATGTTCCCGCTATAAATTTTAATAGCATCAACTGTAAGCGTTGTAGAGTGTTGGTTCAAGATCACAATAAGAGAGTAACTCAAACAGTTTTAGATAAGCACACGCGCGAGTTCTGTTTTGTTATTTACTGGCTTGCAGTGCCACATACGCAAAATGGCGCCTCCTGCGTGTAAAGCGTTATTGTTGGGCTGAATATTTAAAAGCGTACACTACCGAAAAACTTCATATCGGGCATTATAAAAGATCGTGTCTAAGTTCCGCTGCTACTTAATAATTTACTAGATTTGAGACACAGAACAGAAGAGGATATTGCTTCCTTTACTAAGGACTGAGGTGTGGGAAGAATTGGACTTTCGGTTGGATGTGTGCCGTAGAACTAAATGTGCACATATTGAACATTTGTAAGAAAAATTACCTTAGTTTACCTTCAATTTGATGTTAGGACTTGTTTTAAATAGTCTAAAGAAAACTATTATACTATACCTCTGAAACTAGGACATACAGCTATTTAAACATTATAGACCAGAAAAAACGAAAGATAAATGAAGAGCTAAATAAGAAAAATGATAGTATTTTAAAAAACACTATAATATAAAGAGAGAGATATATGACTAGTCCTGAAAAACTTACTAGCTAAATATGAAAAATGAAACTTAAAAAAATAAATAAAACTTAGTTTATTATTTGTAATAAAGAGGCAATACTAAACTACGTGCTTTTATAAATCTATTTTCCACTCCTATCACGAATACCATCAGATGAAACATTTTAGCCATGCGTGATATCTAAAAGTAGAATGTCAGTTTATTTATAATATTCTTATTCCTAGAGTCATTTATATTCCTAAATTTTTATGTTGTATTTCACAGAGCTTGGATACTTTCTTTATGCGTGACGTTTAACATGTATGTAAATCTTATAAATTCCATTTTGGGAGAAAATAAAAGTGAGTGCTCTCAAACAAAATTAATCAGAGTTTATTAAAAAATCAATATTTTCCTTTTATTCCCCTTTTCACTTTATTCTGGGACGCATTCAGACTGAAGTAAAAAGATCCTTTGAAATGAGAGAAAAAAAAATAGGTCATTCCATTCCGTTAAAAACCCTTTAATGATTCGGTCTTTTTCAGCGGACCATATTGGTGCTGATAAAAAGTATATAGCGGTGAAAAATCACATTTTCCTTCTTGTTCATTCATAAATTTTTTGCCTATCAGTTGAAACTGTATATATAAGTATTTTTATTCATATTATTTTATTATTCCTACTTAAACTAATGTAGTGTTGAGATTAGTTTTTCAAACTTTAGGGGATGAAATTTTGCGATTTATTTAAATACAAGCCAAATATAAAATAATTCATTAATAGAAGTTTCTGAATAGAAGGTTTCTGTGAATCTTAAGACGTATGGGAGTTATTTCGCAACTTGTGAATCGGTGGATATTTCTTTTAAGTTACTTTAATAAATATTTAATTTATTCTAAAATTCTCTTAACTTTTGACTGTGGCTGCAAACGGCCAACATGAAAATAAAATATGACATGAATAGATATATACGGCTATTTTAAACGTTATAGACTATACAAAACGAAAGCTAAATAAGAAAAATTTTTATATTTTGAAAATACAATATACCATAAAGAGAGCTAATGACTAATTCTAAATATAAAAAACTCCTAACAAAATAGGAGAGTTTGCGCATCTGCTACTTAAGAGAGATGGCGCATTTCCCCATAAATTTTAGAGCTAGGAGAGATAACACATCTTATTGGTAAATTTGCATGAATTGCAAATTACATGTAAAACATATGAATGAATCAATTTTGAAATAATTTTAAAACACATAATTATTGAAATTAAATTTGGCAACAAATTAATTAGACAAAAAAACTTTTGCAGATAAAACTTTTTTTAATACATTAATAACACACTTGTTATTAAATTTATTTTATTTAATTATTTTTGTTAATGGATTAATAATGTATTTGTTAATAAATTAATTAAATATTTACATATTTTTTATTTATGAACAGTTAATTTGTTAATAAATTAATTTTTTTAACTAAAATAAATTTTCTAATAACACCTAAAATGTTTTGGAAAAGCGTTCACCCATTCCAAGTAATTTAATGCCATCGAAATCAAAACGGAAATAGGGTGCAACTAATGTTACTGATCCACAAAATATACATAAAAGACTTAAGAAGGATGCCACTACAAAAAAAAAAAAAAAAAAAAAAAAAAACAGCAGAAAATAAGATGCTTCCAGAAAAAGTGGGATAAAAAAACTGATGGAAACAAAACGTTTGTGAAATTTCGCAAACCTCTTCTTTTTCTCAGCCAGACTGATTAGGCGCCAGTGATCCCAGGTCACGTGGTCTGACTAGAGAATTAATATTAAAAAACATTTTTTCTTTCTTGTTCCTTTTTTTAGTTTAGTTCTTATTGTGAATGTGAATCTTGAACGTAGCAGGTAATAAGCTGCGTATAGGTTTTTTTATCGTGGTCTTCTATTAGAAGAAATGATATTTAATTTAAAAAAAGGGGGAATTTATTTCCGAATATGAAATCATGCTTGGCTTCTTTTTAGAAGAAATAGTTGCTGAAGTATTAATTGTTTTAACAGCATTTCTCTTGTTTTTAGTTCAGTTTTGAATGTGAATCTCGAAAGCAGCATGCTGGATGTGTATTTCTTGATCTTCCGAAAAGGGAGAAATAAATATTCTTGAACATATAAAAGAAATTATCTGGAATTCCTAGTGAGGAATAACAAATATTATTCAAATGTTTTCGTTGTAAATATTGTACATATTAAAAGTGTAAATATAGAATTAACAAAGTTTTTAATCATCTTGTGCTATTTTATACTGAACAACACCTGCGCCATTTTCAGTTGTGAAATATGTTTGTTTACATTAACCCTCCGTCTACCAGACGGGTCCATTGGACCCGACAGGTACATACAAAATATTCATTCAAACCAGAAATTTCTTTAAAATAAACTAAGTATATAAACCAGACAAAAATAAGGTAAATAAATAAGTTAAATAGTTTTAAATAAAAATTCTGGTGTAGAACGTTTTATTAAAACTTGAATAAAATTCCCGGTAGATCTAGGGTTAATGTTATTTAAAAACAGATCGTGAATTCTTGAACTTAGCTCTCCCAAATATGATTTAAAACGAATCGTAAATTCTAGAACTATGCTCTCCCAATAAAAATATCTTGAATCGTGATAACGTGAAATTTCGTGGAATATATGAAGATTATTCTTCAATGAAGGCTTTGTAACTTTAACTGTTTTTCTAACAAAATTATATTTATTTCATAGTTTGTCTTTTTTTTCTTCTCTCTACTTAAGTGTCGTTGATTTTCCTATACTGTAAAAGAAAAGGACCGAAAAAGGTAACTTTTTAGTGGCTGATCATCAGTTATGTCCCATTGTATATAACAATTTATTAATGAAAAGGAAAATATTCAAAATGCAATTATTACAATCAAATACAATAATTAGATAATAAATAAAGTTATATGGTCCTTTTGAACAATGTAACCCAGGAAAATACGCTTATTATGTAAGGGAATAAAATGCATGTTGTCCATAAAAATACACGGTGATCTTTTTTAAAGTGACAGTGTTTGGAGCGCCCTGTAGCGCGATCTAATAGCCGAAATGGCACCAAACTAGGTATTTAGACTAATCAAGACATGGGAAAAAAAGATTCCGTGAAAAAATAGTTCCAAAAATCGCCGCTAGGGCATTTTGTGGCGCTTTGCAATGCATAAAATGTGAGAAAAGAAAAATACTAACACATACTATCGTACAGTTAAATTATTAATGTTTATTTACTACATTAGCTTCCCCAGTGAGGAATTAGGCCACCTTCAATGTGAGCACCGTTCTCAGAAATAACACCATGCATTTTGTGCGCAACGCTCTCCACAGCCTTATGTAACATATCACGAGGAATATTCTGCACTGTTTTTGTTATGTTGTCCTTTAGAATAGACAAATTTGATACTCCACCAACATAAACTTGAGATTTCAAATAACCCCAGAGCCAAAAATCGCATGGCGTGAGGTCAGGGAACGAGGCTGCCATGCAACTGGAAAACTCCGACTTATGACTCTATCATCAGTGAAGTTTTAGGGGAACAGCTGCTTTACCTTATTACTAATGTGTGGCGGAGCATCATCCTGCATAAAGATTGACTGTTGGAGACGGTTTCTTTGCTGAAGTTGTGGAATAACAAACGTTTGCAACATTTCGTGGTACCTTTCTGCATTTATGGTGCACGTTTCGGGTCCTGTCGGAGTGATGGTCTCAAAAAAGAATGGCCCAATTACGAATTCGGCTGTGAAACCACACCAAACAGTGACTTTTGGGGAATTTAATGGGATTTCATGCACGGTGTTGGGCTGCTCAGAAGCCCAAATTCGGCTATTTTGTGTGTTTACGGACCCACTGAGATAAAAATGGCACTCATCTCCCCACAGAATACGCCATGGTAAAGCATCATCAATTTCTACCCTGGCAAGAAACGATAAAGTGAATGTCACTCGCTTATCATAATCACTTGGTTTCAGTTCGTGCAAGCGGCTGATTTTGTAGGGGTAAAATATAATAACGCGCCGCAAAACTCTCCATACCGTGGAATAATTCATGTCCAATTGTCGAGCTACACTCCGAGCACTGCTAGTGCCAGCAATGGTTCCCTGCGATCTTTCCACAATTGCAGTTGCCACATCAGTTAGTACATCTTCTGATACTTGTTTACGTCCTCTCCCAGCGCGAATGGTCAGTGAACCTGTTTCCTCGAACTTCTTAATCATTTTCTTAAGACTATTCAGCGATAAAGGCCCTTTCGTATTTTTTTTTTCTGATTCGAAATTCCCGAAGAGCTGCGGATGTATTACATTGATTCATATAATACAGCTTCACCAGTAACGCATGTTCCGGTAACGTGAGAGGCCTGCCCAACGGAGCTCGTTTACTTCAGCTGAGACTATTTGTTGGAGCTGTCTACTACTTGCTTTTATAGCCCCTATTATTGGCGCTGTCTTCGCACAACATTTGCATTTTTGTTTGATACCCGTGTTTTATGCTAAGTCTCGTTATTGTAAGCTACATCAGCGCCATAAAATGCCCTAGCGGCGATTTTTGGAACTAATTTTGTTTCACGGAATCTTTTTTCCATGTCTTGATTAGTCTAAATACCAAATTTGGTGCCATTTGGGCCATTAGATCTCGCTACAAGGCGCTCCAAACACTGTCACTTTAAAAAAGATCACCCTGTAGGTTCCCGCTATAAATTTTAATAGCATCAACTGTAAGCGTTGTAGAGTGTTGGTTCAAGATCACAATAAGAGAGTAACTCAAACAGTTTTAGATAAGCACACGCGCGAGTTCTGTTTTGTTATTTACTGGCTTGCAGTGCCACATACGCAAAATGGCGCCTCCTGCGTGTAAAGCGTTATTGTTGGGCTGAATATTTAAAAGCGTACACTACCGAAAAACTTCATATCGGGCATTATAAAAGATCGTGTCTAAGTTCCGCTGCTACTTAATAATTTACTAGATTTGAGACACAGAACAGAAGAGGATATTGCTTCCTTTACTAAGGACTGAGGTGTGGGAAGAATTGGACTTTCGGTTGGATGTGTGCCGTAGAACTAAATGTGCACATATTGAACATTTGTAAGAAAAATTACCTTAGTTTACCTTCAATTTGATGTTAGGACTTGTTTTAAATAGTCTAAAGAAAACTGTTATACTATACCTCTGAAACTAGGACATACAGATATTTAAACATTATAGACCAGAAAAAACGAAAGATAAATGAAGAGCTAAATAAGAAAAATGATAGTATTTTAAAAAACACTATAATATAAAGAGAGAGATATATGACTAGTCCTGAAAAACTTACTAGCTAAATATGAAAAATGAAACTTAAAAAAATAAATAAAACTTAGTTTATTATTTATAATAAAGAGGCAATACTAAACTACGTGCTTTTATAAATATATTTTCCACTCCTATCACGAATACCATCAGATGAAACATTTTAGCCATGCGTGATATCTAAAAGTAGAATGTCAGTTTATTTATAATATTCTTATTCCTAGAGCCATTTATATTCCTAAATTTTTATGTTGTATTTCACAGAGCTTGGATACTTTCTTTATGCGTGACGTTTAACATGTAGGTAAATCTTATAAATTTCATTTTGGGAGAAAATAAAAGTGAGTGCTCTCAAACAAAATTAATCAGAGTTTATTAAAAAATCAATATTTTCCTTTTATTCCCCTTTTTCACTTTATTCTGGGACGCATTCAGACTGAAGTAAAAAGATCCTTTGAAATGAGAGAAAAAAAAATAGGTCATTCCATTCCGTTAAAAACCCTTTAATGATTCGGTCTTTTTCAGCGGACCATATTGGTGCTGATAAAAAGTATATAGCGGTGAAAAATCACATTTTCCTTCTTGTTCATTCATAAATTTTTTGCCTATCAGTTGAAACTGTATATATAAGTATTTTTATTCATATTATTTTATTATTCCTACTTAAACTAATGTAGTGTTGAGATTAGTTTTTCAAACTTTAGGGGATGAAATTTTGCGATTTATTTAAATACAAGCCAAATATAAAATAATTCATTAATAGAAGTTTCTGAATAGAAGGTTTCTGTGAATCTTAAGACGTATGGGAGTTATTTCGCAACTTGTGAATCGGTGGATATTTCTTTTAAGTTACTTTAATAAATGTTTAATTTATTCTAAAATTCTCTTAACTTTTGACTGTGGCTGCAAACGGCCAACATGAAAATAAAATATAATATGAATAGATATATACGGCTATTTTAAACGTTATAGACTATAAAAAACGAAAGCTAAATAAGAAAAATGTTTATATTTTGAAAATACAATATACCATAAAGAGAGCTAATGACTAATTCTAAATATAAAAAACTCCTAACAAAATAGGAGAGTTTGCGCATCTGCTACTTAAGAGAGATGGCGCATTTCCCCATAAATTTTAGTGCTAGGAGAGTTAACACATCTTATTGGTAAATTTGCATGAATTGCAAATTACATGTAAAACATATGAATGAATCAATTTTGAAATAATTTTAAAACACATAATTATTGAAATTAAATTTGGCAACAAATTAATTAGACAAAAAAACTTTTTCAGATAAAACTTTTTTTAATACATTAATAACACACTTGTTATTAAATTTATTTTATTTAATTATTTTTGTTAATGGATTAATAATGTATTTGTTAATAAATTAATTAAATATTTACATATTTTTTATTTATGAACAGTTAATTTGTTAATAAATTAATTTTTTTAACTAAAATAAATTTTCTAATAACACCTAAAATGTTTTGGAAAAGCGTTCACCCATTCCAAGTAATTTAATGCCATCGAAATCAAAACGGAAATAGGGTGCAACTAATGTTACTGATCCCCAAAATATACATAAAAGACTTAAGAAGGATGCCACTACAAAAAAAAAAAAAAAAAAAAAAAAAAAAAAACAGCAGAAAATAAGATGCTTCCAGAAAAAGTGGGATAAAAAAACTGATGGAAACAAAACGAAGGTCAATGAAGATGAGTGCATTGAAGATCTGGAACGGTACCAGGAGACATCTTCGACCAGTGACTGAATTCAATGTATTGCTTGTTGTAGGTGATTGCAAGAAATCTGCACGATTTACAACAATTGCATCGATTGTGAACGACGAGAACTTCGGTTAGCAAACAAAATACATTAAAACTGTGGAAATGAAAATGAAGTAATTTTCAAGTTAAACATGGTATCAAGCCCATTAATATTATTTTATAATCTCAGTAGGGCTTGCTTCTTCTGATATTTTAATCTTCTTCTTCAATTAAAATTCTTTAACTATTGTTAAAATTCTTTCTTTTTTTATTATTTAAACATTTAATTGAAAATTTCACTCCTAATAGTATAATATTTACCCACAAAAACCTTACAATAATGTGATTAAAGTGTAATTATTATTGTTAACAATTTAATTGTAGTTATTATTAATAACAATCTCTTATATTCTTGTACGCAATCTCTCCTACCCATATGCACAATCTCTCCTACCATGTAAGGAGATATTGCGCAAAATAGTTTTCTTGGTTTTATTGCTGCTGTCCCCTTAAATTTCACCATAACAACAAAATAACAATGGAAGTGCATAAAAAACAAATGAAGACAAAATTATTCATGCATAGTTTAGCAAAAAAATTGATATTTAGATTTATTATTATTATTCTTTTGAAATGTGCGCAGACTCTCCTAGCTTTACCCTAAGTTGAGAATTTAAAAAAAATTATAACAATGTAATGAATTGTTACATAAGAGTGCGATTTATTCCATAAGGCTTCTCAGAAAGTAAATGTTTTCGTCGCAAAAAAAAAAAAAAAAAAAAAAAAAAGAGTTCGAAGAGTTCCAAAAGCCTGTTCAGATTTTATACACGCATAAAAGTTTAACAAATTGTTGTATAGGAGTGCGGTTTTCACCATAACACTTGAGAATTGTAGCAAAAAATAGTTCAAATTAAAATTATATTATTTTTTTATTTGCTACAAAAAATCCAGTGATTCGGCAACACTTGCGGTGCAAATCCAACGCTAATAAAATAACCTAATAATTTTTCTATGAATTTTTGTGTACGGACTTATGGAACAACCTGTGTAATTTTTTGCTGAGTATTATATATTAAATTTAAATGTACTGCGTGTTTCGATGCGCTGCAACTCTGGACGAAATAGTGAGGAGATATGGGGCATTCTCACAATCTTTTGACTTTTGGGGAAAAAATCTGACAAAATTAAACTTGCTAAAATAACATTTTAATCTGATAGACGAATGCCTTAATGATTCAAAATAAAGAAAAAATGGTCAGCAGCGAAAATTTTTTATTTAACTGAGGTTTAAGTTAAACTTGCGAGTTTAATTTTCCTTACCATTTTACCCCTATAACTTTCTATTTTCTTCTAAATTTTTACTTATAATGAATTTGCATCGTACCCACAGGACATTCAAATAAGAAATAATAACAATGTAGTACTTTTAATACAGAATTTTTGTATAACATTGTCTTAAATGGATGCTAAAGAAGGAACGGTAAGGTAAAAAAAGGGAAGGGTATTGTAAAAAGGGACGAAATGGTCAAAAAAGGGACGGTAAGGATGGAACGGTAAGGAAAATTACCACCTAATTTAGGCAAATCATGTTAAGACTAAGTGGTAGCCACAATGTTCATTGGTTTTTAGAAACATTTATTTACATTCGATTAAATTAAAAAAAAAATAATTTACCTCGAAAAGTGCAGGAATAAACCTTGGGGGCGGTAAGACTATCAATAAAGCCACGATCTTGAAATTGATATTTAAATGCTGATTTAAATTCTTCAGTAAATTTCCTGTCAAAGAATTTTAGGCATTCTTTCTCTAGCATACTTCTGCATGAGAAAAAACTTTAAAAAAATTCTGTGGCTGCATCTGAAGGGATTTTCTGTATAAGTCTAGCAAGAAGAACGGTAAGGATGAAAAACCCAGGGACAGAGTTTAAAAAATAATATCAACCATAAAAATGTGTCCAGGTTAATTTTTTACTACATATTTATATAAAACAATTGTCCCAGTTTCGAAAAAAATTACATTGAATTACTTTTATTGAAACAATTTTATACAGACAGCTCCAAACTTTAAAATCAGCATCAGGGACACGGAACTGTATAGGAGTTTTCCTTTTGTTTGGATCCCCCAACATCGTACAAAACTTATTTATCTCGTTAATATTGTTATGCAATCATGCAATGGGATGTTTCCCAGTATATGAAATAAAAAAACACAAAAAAGTGTATTGAATAAAAAATTATTATTCAGGGACATGTAAGTCAAAAGACTGTGAGAATGCCCCATATGTGTAAACTGTCAGTGCATTAAAAGATATTGTGCGTTAAGCAAAAAGGCAAAATCTGTAAACAGATTATGTTTCGTATATAAGTTTTCGAGTTTCGTAAAGGAGGTGTTGCTGGATTCGATCCCAAGTGTTTGGGATCTGATATATGAACGATAGCGGCGAGATTGTATTATAAAATGTGCACTTTTAAGCAAAGATATAGCTGGGCTTCATATTGTAGGTTACAAATTTACTTATCTATCAACTATCACATAAAGTTTGAAAAGTTTGGATGTCCACCAAGGAAAACATTTTGCATTAAATTTAAATGTATTGCGTGTTACGATGCGCTGGCAACCCTGGACGAAATAGTGAGGAGATATGTGTAAATTGTCAGTGCATTAAAAGATATTGTGCGTTAAGCAAAAAGGCAAAATCTGTGAGCAGATTATGTTTCGTATATAAGTTTTCGGAGTTACGTAAAGGAGGTGTTACTGGATTCGATCTCAAGTGTTTGGGATCCAATATATAAACGATAGCGGCGAGATTGTATTATAAAATGTGTACTTTTAAGAAAAGACATAGCTGGGCTTCATATTGTAGGTTACAAATTTACTTATGTATCAACTATGACATAAAAGTTTGAAAAGTTAGTTAGGATGTCCACCAAGGAAAACATTTTGCATTAAATTTAAATGTACTGCGTGTTACGATGCGCTGGCAAATCTCGACGGAATAGTGAGGAGATATGTGTAAATTGTCAGTGCATTAAAAGATATTGTGCGTTAAGCAAAAAGGTAAAATCTGTGAACAGATTATGTTTCGTATATAAGTTTTCGGAGTTTCGTAAAGGAGGTGTTGCTGGATTCGATCCCAAGTGTTTGGGATCCGATGTATGAACGATATCGGCGAGATTGTATTATAAAATGTGTACTTTTAAGCAAAGATATAGCTGGGCTTCATATTGTAGGTTACAAATTTACTTATCTATCAACTATCACATAAAAGATTGAAAAGATTGTTAGGATGTCCACCAAGGAAAACATTTTGCACACATGATACTGGCCTTTGTTAAGTACTTAATAATTTAGTAAATAATTAATAATACCATGTAATAATTGAATATGTTATCGTAGAGAAAACTGGTATTCCAAATCTTACAGCTTACAGCTCCTAAAAAAATTCAAATATTTTGAGCAATTCTACTAAGCATGTTTGGTGCATTATATACACATATGCATTAAAAGGGTGCAGAAATATTTTCTTAAGGTAATTTATTTGGTACAGTCTTCCAAAAAAAAAAAAAAAAAAAAAAAAAAAAAAAGACAGAGAAAGAACATATATTTTAATCATCAAATTGTCCAGAAATTGACTGAAAAAGACATTTGGCTGGAAATTATGTCTTCATTGAATTTCTTAAAAAAACTAGTTGGATGTGCCAACCCCAAAACTTTCTTCTATCCCATGTCAATATTTCATTTTAATTTGTTTTATTAGTATTTTTATTAGAATTATGTATAACTTTATACACTTTTCGATGGTACAATATTCAAAAATCGCTATTACAGCGATCCCTACCGGCAGATTTTTTCCAAATTCATTGAGGACCTTCTTGCTATAGCCAAAAACATACACAAAAAATTTGGTTCAATTCTATGCATAACTTCATATACTTTTCGATGGTACAATATTCAAAATGTACAAAAATCGCTATTACAGCGCCCCCTACCGGTAGACTTTCCCCAAATTAATGGAGGGCCTGCTTGCCATAGCCAAAAACTTAAAAAGAAAATTTCGTTCAATTCTATGCATAACTTCATATACTTTTTGATGGTACAATGGCGACACACGGACATACGGACACACGGACAGACAGACATTTTTTATAAACATGTTTTTTTGGAATCTCTGACCCATAAAACGTGTAAATCCGTCGAAAACTGGAAGTCGAAAATTTTTTCGATTACAATACTTTCTTCTATTGAAGGTAGAAGAAAGTAATAAGTTTAGGTGAAAAATAAGCTTACTTGTGTTAAAAAATAAGCTTAGAGAATAGTCTACATAATGAAACAGATTTTTAAGCATAACTAAACATTATTTGGCGGAATGTTCTGAAATTTTGGATTCGCTTGTTTGAAGCTTCTATAAATCGATTTCAGTGTTTAAAAAAGTAAAGGTTAACAATTCATAGTTTTTCGAAAATTAATTTCAAATTGTATATATTTTGAAAAATTAATTTTCGAAGCAAATATGAATTAGTTTTACTATTAGTATTTATTAGTTAGAAATATGTATTAGTTTTTTTTTCTTTTCTTTTTTTTTTTTTTTTTTTTTTTTTTTTAACAGAAATTGATTTCCAGAAGCTTCAGATATACTAATTCAAAATTACAGCTCATTCCACGTGGAAGTTTGTCAGTTATGCTTAAAAAACTGCATGTATTACCTGTATTCAGTTCTTTGTGGCTTGTGCATTTTTTAAATTTTCCTACATGCTATGAACGGGTATAATGTCATATGTAGTCGTATGTATATATGTAATGTGAAATGAATGAGCATACTATAATTCAAAGATATTCCTCTGCTATAAAAAAGTATCAATGATAGGAAGATGAATAAAAAAAGAAAAAAAAATGCTGCAAGAGTAATACAAAAATATTTATTCACAAAAGACAGAAAAAAAGTGCAATTTAACAAATTACAACGACTATTTGGAAAATGATTTTTTCAGAGACTAAAATTTAAGACATAAAAAATCGCACGGAGTTGATCATACATTACGTACGCCATGGATTACATTTTTCGGTACTGTAAATTTTTAAACTTCTACGGGGTTGGGCATACATTACGTACGCCATGGATTAAACATTAATATTCCTGTACCAATTTTAAATGAAATTTCATTCTTAAACTTCTAAACATCCCACAATATTACTTTTTACACCGTCGTATAGAGAAAAAAAATTTACTTTTAAATGCAATTTGTTTGAAAGCAATTGTATCTCAATTTGTTTCTGAGTTATTAATTTTTTTTTTGTAGTTTTTATTACTTTTTTGTCATAGTGGCAACAGAAGTATCCATCTCTGTTGAAAGTAAAGGGAAAATACAGATTTCTGTATAGACCAATCAGAAAACGAATAAAATGCGGGATTCAACTAATAAAACGCTTCAGATATGTTTTTGATTTCCTACCCTGACCGAGGACAATAACCATTTTTTCAAACGGTTAAAAAGGGAATTAGGAGTCATACTGGACCGTCACTTTTCCACATAATCATCAAATCTATTTAGGCATTTATCTGAAGGCGGGACCAACTTGTTTAACCGGGCTTGGTAGAAATCAAGTCCACGCTCATTGAACCAGTTCTTAGCAACTGTTTTCGCATCACTGTCTGAAGAGAGCCTTGTTCCAGATAAGTGTTTCTTTCAATTTTCGAAAGAGGAAATAGACACTGGGTACCAAATCTGGACTGTATGGGGGTGGCTCTAGACTTCCACCTTGAGCTTTTCTAGCAATTTTTCAGTTTGCACGCAGTATGGGTCTGCAATTTTCATGCAGGAGGATGACGCCATCACTGAATATGCCAGGGTATTTGCGTTGGATGGCTTTATGTAACCTTGTCAAAGTGGCACAAGCGAGATTTTTTTTTAACGTCTTGGCATTTCAATCACTCTGAAGCCGCTGCGAACCCTACCCGCACAAACGCTGTAAAACAACTAGCGCCATCTATCTCTACTCTGGGAAAAACTATTCACTCCACAATAGTTACTTTTCAAATGCTGCTGCTTGTAACCTTTTTTTGGATCCATCCTCGTATTATTATTTTGTGCATGTGTGTGGCTCAGTATAATAAATTTAAACCATTAAACGTCTTCGTTTGAACAGTGAATGCTCTGTAGTAAACCTAAAAAATATGCGTTATTTTCTATTCGAAATAGTTTGACATCATAATAAATATGAAAATATTCCTAAACATGAAAATAAAAGGAAAATCTGAAAATATTCCTAATTTTTTGTGTGTGTCTGCAGCAGAACAGTAAATATTGCATTGAGCATTTATGAAAGTTTCAGTTCGCAAAAGTTATTCATATATGCCTGCATGCTGACAGGCATATAAATCAAAGTTTTACGTTTCAACTATGTAGGAATATGTTAAAAATAGTGTAATTCTTTGTCGAATGTTTACTATCTAATTTATATATTTTCAATATCGTCATAAAATAAATTTAATAAATTTTTTATATTACCGACAGAACGTTCACGAATAATCAAATTTTAATAGGTGGAAAAAAAGAAAGATATAAAATCAGATACCTATAAATATTTTCTTCCTAATCCGGTCGTGTGACAATGAATTTGATACAACTAAGAGAATAATGTTGATGACATCTGAATTCAACATTACAACAGTTGAATGAGATTATCTCTTCAGTGCTTCACGTATTCCAGCTTCAAATGGTATAAATGGGTAATTCATGATTAAATTATTGAATGCTGAGTAAAGGGAACGTTTGCTTAAATGTTACAGATATTCCTATACATAGAAAATTAAATAAATAAGTATGTACTGTACGTAATGTGAGTGGTTACTACTAACATCGCACATCTTCTCGATTGTTTTATTATTTACTTAGTCACAGTTCTTAAATTATTTTAAAAACAAAACAGCGATAACATGGGAATAAATGTTTATTTTCTCAGGGTTACTTTAGAAATTAATTACTATATATATTTATTTGCATCAAATATTTGTATGCATGATTTCTTTTTCCTTTTATTATTCCTTGTAAAATGAAAAATAAATGGAATGATTTTATGAACTATCTTTCGATTATTAAAATTTTGCTGTCTCTTACAAGCTTTATTATTCTAATTAAAAGGACTTTTAAATAAAAAGATGGAATATCTATTTCACACGAGAGAAATATCCATTCCAAATTAATAAACCTATTCCTTTATCTGAAGATTCTTTTTCTCATCTGAAAATTAGAAAGTTGCATAATTATTATAAATTTTACTATTGATAAATAATGGACATGAATTTAATTAAAATATATAAACACTTTTTTAATTATCGTTTCAAAAATCTGGAATTTTCTGTAACAATTTCTATAGGTATATTTTCATTAAAAAGTATTAATAATTAATATGTATTTGACATGTTGTTGAACTACATTTTCAAATATTTTTTAATACATTATTACGTTTTCAAATGCGGGGAGTATTAATTAGTTCTTTTTTTTTATATGCATTTTCCTTTCAAATGAAACGTAACTATTTTAGAAGAGTAATATTAAAGTACAACTCAGTATAAATAATTTTTCTTGAAGTGGATACGTTAAATTTAAGAATTTCATTTTTCGCTTTTCAGTCCATAATGTGTTTCTAAGATTTTTTAATGGGAAATTAACTTTTACATTAAAAGACATACAAGGAAAATGAAAAATAAAAACTTTTTTCTGATTAATATAAATAAATTGCATATGCAGAAAGACATTTTTATTAATGTGTTTTACATTAAACACATATTATAATCCCGAGAAATAAAATTTGAATCGTCTAATTGTCAAAAAAAGTAGTTAGGCACTGTAGAAATAATCAATTTACATGTATATGAGCAAAATAATACAACTGTCTGCAAATTATTTTTCTTTCAGTGCCCGAAAGCAGAGAAAACACAGTTTTGAGAAAAGCACACGCAAAATTAAAAATATAATTTCAATATTCGTTTGTAGGTTGTTTTGTTCAATTTAGATTTGTATATATATATTATAAAATATGAAAAACAGATAATCTATTTTTGGAAATTTTAAAACTCATCATTCCCTTTAATTTATTTTCTGCCAAATCTTGTAACATCATAGAAAGTTCTAGAAATTCAACATTTGGAGTCAAACAACACAGAGCATTCAGCACTCGAATCGTAGATACAACATGGTTTCGCACAGGAAGATTTTACATGCATATTTGAAATCAGCAACACAAAAATAATTAAATATACCCATTTCTTTAATGTCTCGGAATTAAGTTCAAATTTTTAGACTGATTATATTTATTTATTAGGTCCCTGCAAAAGCTTTTGGAAATACTTTCTTTTATTTCATGCATTTTTAATTTTCTAATTTTGTAATTGAAATTAATACATGTACTTGACATTTAATGTAACATAATTCTTACCGTTAAATAAATCGTATTTTTTATTGATTTGGGTCATTTTCAATAAATGCATACAATTCAGAAAACATTTTTTAAAAAAATTACTTTTAAATTTCACATTAAAAATGAAATAAGTGATAATGTATAAGTTAGATGTGTCTGTAAATATAATTAATTAAGCACTTTAGCTTTTGGTATAATTTTTATACACTATTTTACTATATTTTATACACAATTTACCAGTAACATGGTAACAGACTTGACTGGTAACAGACTTGACATTAACAGCAAAATATCTTCCAAAACCTACATGCTAATTATTAACACTAAGAAACAAAACAAAATCTTTAATATATTAACTAGATAATAATATTCAAGCAAAAGAAAGTACTAAACTTATATTTTTAACATAAAAAATTGGGTAACAGACTTGATATTGAATAAAAATACTCACCTTTATAAAAAACTCTTTACTCCACTACACTGTTGTTTTTCAACTGCACAAGAAAATGGCTACAGGTAAATATTTAACTAGCATAAGTGTTTTTATTGCAAATGTGCTGTCATCTCTTGGTGAAATTGTCACCCTTTATTTCATGAAATTGTATCTTGGTAACAGACTTGACAAAATATGAGGGACAAAATGTTTTGTAGATTTTCTTTAATTTTTTTTTTTTTTTGCTGGAATAATGTCAGAAATTTAAAATAATGATGATTTATCTCATTAAATGTCCCAATTACTTTCCTTTTAAAGTGAAAAATGAAGTGAAAAAATATTACAGAATTATAAAATACAGAAGAGGGACAGCTATTTTTTTCTTCTACTAGATGCAAAAATCTGCATTCTTTAGGAAAAAAATATGAAAGTGATTATTTTTATGTTTTAGAAATATGTTGTGTAGTGTAATTAAATAAATATAATATTTATAGTCAGTTTTAAATAATATATTATGAGTACATTTTTTTTTTTTTTTACTGTGGGACAGCATATGTATGCATATTTTGAAAATGACCCGATTAATCGTATAAATCGTATAATATTTTCTAATTATGTTCTTGATTATTATTTATAATAATCCAATGAAAATATCGCTTTAATGATGATAAACACTCTTTATTATAATAGAGATGGAAAACATAATCTGAAACATACTTTAACAAAATAATTTTACTTATTCTCCCAATCCCTCTTTTATAATGAGAAATGTTAAACCATTAAAAGCTTCTTTGAAAGGATGATAGAAAGTGTGTATTCGTTTCGCTGATTGAAGAATCATTCCGGATGTATCAACTTCTTTTAACGACCCAATGCACTAACTTTTCAAATTTTAAATTAAACTTTGGATAAGTCTATTTTTCAAGTAAGTGAATTTAGTATCTTGTTCTCCTGTTAATTAAAAAAAAAAAAATGCACATGTTTATATTCTCAACATGTTTGTTATCTTGTAATAAATTTTAACTAGTACTGTTCTTGCTTCTTTAAAGTAAAAACAAACAGAAAAAATATTCAGCTAAATATTATTTCTTTATTTGTGCAAATTTATCTATTTCGCTTATGTTCAATAGTAAGCAAATTAGTAACGATAAGAAACAACCTGTTTCAAGTAATATATGTATATATTTAATACATGATGTATATTTAGTTTAAATTAATTAAAATTTCATAAAAAGTAACGTTCATATCTAGAAAATGTGATTTTCGAAGAGCGTGTTCTCATATTAAATATATACAATGCTTTCCAAGAAGTCTATGAATTTCTAAGCAGTAATATGTATATTATTTCCCAGTTGCCAGAAAAAAATCTTTAAACGATGCCTTCAAGGTTTTATCATACGGGTAATAATCAAAGTATATTTTGAATAATTGTTTCGAAAATAATAACTTTTTAACTCTTTTTTAGATTTTTAGGTACTTTTCGGTTAACCGGGCGCCAGTTTATATATGTGACGTTTTGACTGACGGCAAATAGTTGGTATTGTCGAAAAAACATGAGGGTTTCCTTTCCTAAATAACACAGGTAGCAGCCGAATGGTTTTAAAATAATAAAGAAAAATGAAGAATTAACATAAGGCAGTCGCTTTGAACATTATTCACTTTATTTCCACACTCTCGATTAAATCTAGGGAAGATGCTCTCTCCTTCCATGGTAAAAAGAATAAAGTCTATTCTTCCTGTCACAATTAGTTTAAAATCACTCCACCTCTTGACAGCCGTCTAGTCTTTAATCCGTTAATATCTAACATCTATCACCCATTACGATACCGTTGCTTCCTCATTCTACTCACATAATAAACAGTATTCATCCAACGTTTTACTACCTCCATCGAGCAATCACATTGAATATCCAGTTTGCTACGACTGCAATCCACCACGTTCACCTCTACATGCTAAAAACTAAAAAGCTTCTAAGCTCACAGCCCATCTACTCCTATATGCTATATCCTTTATGCCATCTCTCTGGTTCCCGCCATCGTATTTATACTCTGCTGAAAAGATTGTTCTAGAAACTTCTTATATTCTCGCACCAGCTATCTAAAGCATAAACAAATGTTAAAATCTGTAGTCGAGATTATGCTAAAATAACCCCTTTTTCCCTCTTCAGACGATAAAAGAAATGAATTTATGTCTGCGAAGTTTTAATCATTGGAATATTTTAATTACACCTGGATATTTTAAATAAAAGAATAAATTGAAATAAGTAGGTTTTTTCTTTAAGACAGAATAATATTTTAGCAGTTAAATAAAGATTTAAGGGGAATATGATATACCGGGATTTAATAGCGGCATTTAATAGGAATTTAAATAATAAAAGTTTTACTAAAGAAATATAAATAATCGAGCCATTTTTAGATTTACGCAATTTGGAATAAATATGAATTAAGATCTTAGAGATTAATAGACTTGGGTTTTAATTTAATAAGCCGGTATAATATACGGAATATTACTGAAAAAGGAAAATTTACATAAAATACTTTAAACTTGGCGCAAAAATTTAAATTTTGTAATATATATATATATATATATATATATACATAGATATACACATATATGTACATATATATATATACATATGTGTATGTATATAAATATGTATGTGTGTACATATATATATATATATGTACATATATGTGTATATCTATGTATATATATGTGTATATATAACACTGGCGCCCGGCTAACAGAAAAGTACCGATTTTTAATTGGAATTTTAATTTTTATTATTACTATAGTACCTATTTACCACAAATTTAAGTTTAAGCAATATAAATATTTATGTTTCACATTTTGAATACCATTGAAATATGTTTTATTCATAGTATCAATGTTTTATTATAAGGGCAACTACACTCAAAAGTCAGTTTTGGTAAGATTTTTGTATCTTTTTAACTCCTTTTTAAACACATAAAAAGAATTTTTTATCGTCTGTTATTCATACAATATTTTTTTTTTTTTAATTCAAACCAATTTCATTTCGATCATTACCAAGTGTTTATGTTTCAATATATTCTCACCTTCTTTTTTTTCATACGAATCTTTTTGATTCGAAATGCTTTGCTAGTGAAACACATTTAACACATATCAAAAGCTTTACCGTAGGAAATACAATAATCAAAACTTAAGTTTTGAAAGGAATTTCCTAAAAAGATATCGTTTTAACTTGTGTTTAGAACCTATAAATAATTTTTTATGTTCTGTTTACATACAATACTTATTTCAAAAGCAAATCGATTTAATTTCAAACATAAAAATTTTCATGTTAAAAAACTCCCTGCCGGCTCGGCCTACAGGCGGAGGTAGAGTTTGAAGTTAGGTACTAATTTCACTAACAAAAACAAAATCAAGATTAGAAATAAACCCAGTTTAACAATTTTATCTGGCCGCTTTTGAACAATTTCATTTCATTTTTCTGTAAGAGCTCGTTTTATCAGAATCATATTAACCCTTTGAGCTCTGCCGGGTGAATTTTCACCCACATAAAATCAAAATATTTTAATTTCCTTCAAAAACTCTCCATTTTAAAAGCAAAAACTGGGTTTTGTAGATTTTACTTGTCTTCTTAAAATCTAGATGGCAGCACTATTCTCTGCAAATATCTAGTAGGTTTTTAATGCGACCTTAAAAACACTCCAATTTTGAAGTTTAGAAATTTTGTATTTTTCAAGCATTATAAAGAAATATTTTTCAAAGGAGATAACATTTTTTTCTCTTGGATACATCAAATATTTAATAATAATTACATGCAAATCACTAAACTGAAAATTTAAATAATTACAGGGGATTGAAATGGTAGAATTTTCTACCAGCAGAGCTCTAAGGACTACAAAAATGTGCTTTGTCACTAGATGGCAGCACTAAAATTACATACCAGACAGTGTTTCAGAACCAAAATTTAGATGCTTATAATTTAATTCCAAGGAATTTAAATTTGTGTTTAATTCAGCAGATTGACGAGTTTATTATGTTTTAAATATTTCTAAACAAAAATTAAATATTTTTAACATCTGTTTCATCTATAAATTTAATTAGTTTATATTTTTATATTATGATTTAAAAAATTTTAAATTTTGAATTTTCTCATTTAATAATTTTTTAAAATATTTTAATAGTCTTAGAATTTGTTTAAACAATGTAACTGCTTAAAATATGTTAAAATTTCAGCAATTATAGTAATTTTAGAATAACTTTGCGGTGTCATTTCATGTATTAGCGTGTTGAAATGAATGCTCTAGAGCTCTGATGGTGGAAAAACTTCCCACGTCCCCCAGCCTAAAGGGGGTATTTTAAAAATTTTTTAATCACATGGTTCAATTTCAGACAGTCCCCTAATCACATTTTAACTATTTTTCTAGCATATTTGTAAAATTTTAATAACCCGGAGCTCAAAGGGTTAAGGCGGTATTCAAAAGTATATTTTTCCACGCTCAACAACTCGAAATTTTCTGACACATTTTCAGACTCATTTTTAAAAGTAAAAACATGAATCTTGCTGACGTGACTTTTTGAAGAGATTTATAAGCGACCTGTGTTTTTATTTTTCTTTCAATTAATTAGAATTTGATTTACAATTATTTTCTCAGTACGACCATTTTTTTTTTCGTTTCCAGAAATATCGCTTCGGGTAATTCGGTTCAAAATACCCACTTTGACAGCACTTTTTGAAATATATTCTGCCTTTATAAAAAAAATCGGCCAGTACAGCATATTATATAGTTTCTGAATAAGAGAACCTGCCAATTGGATGCGTTTCAGAGCGAAAATCAATTTAAAAATGAGTCAGAAAATAAGCCGTTTGGATTTGAGACAACTTTAATACGATAATTTTTCTTCAACCCCTATTTTTTTTTTCTGAAGGAATTGAACCTATCAAAAACATGTCAATATGAAAATAGTAGATAAAACTGAGAAGATGTATAACAAATTTAAGCGGATTGGATATCGTGTGAATTGACGAAGTTACGATTTTTTTTCACCCCCCCCCCTTTTTTTTTTAAGTAAGAGTTGGTCTTATCAAAAACGTGTCGATATAAAAGTTGTAGATAGTATTAAAAAGATTTATAATAAGTTTAATTGAATTTGTTATCTTAAAAATTGACGAAATTATGAATTTTTCTTCCTACTTTTACGCCATTGAGCCCATTTCTAAATTTATCAAAAATCTGTGATACATAAATTTTTGGCCATATATATAAATGTAGTGGCGAACAATAGCCCAGACCAGATGTCGGAAGAAGGCGAAGTCCATTTCTCACGAGAAGTTGATGAGCTAACGAAAACGGAAGGCCGAACGCTAGAGTTTGGGGAGATGGTTTTCTGCGTTGGAGGAGAGCGGTGCTCTCTCCTAGCTGATTTTAAATTGGGCGCTGCCCTCTTTTACTTTTTTTTTAGACGGGATCGCTGTAGACCCGTGCTACTGATATTATTCAATTAAACGTTAAATGTCGTGCTGTGTTGTATGTCAGATAAATGTT
Organism: Maratus speciosus; assembly: GCA_963932465.1. NCBI lineage: Eukaryota > Metazoa > Arthropoda > Arachnida > Araneae > Salticidae > Maratus > Maratus speciosus. The sequence continues at coordinate 439,720,785 of OZ010788.1, forward strand.
AGTAGTTTAGTATCATGTAATCTAGAAGTTTAAAAGTTTCAATTAAACATTTTAACGAGTTAAACAGTAGTAGTTCCTGTTGAAGCCTGTTTGAATTTTCCTCCCACAAATTTTTGTGGGCCCGGCCTGGATATGAACTGAATTACCGGATTCAACAAGTTCTTTTTTACGATTTGAAATTTGAAATCAATCCCCTGGACATTTGGACATCCTACAACCTGGACGGAATCTGAATCTACAACTACTCGGATCCAAAGGATTTGGTGTAAGCTGCGGAGTTGCTTCGAAAGAATCAGGAAAAGAACAACCTGTGTGCAACAAATGCTCCAAATATTTTCTTAATTTCACGGGCCGAAGGATCCCCGAGTGTGAACGACTCACAGTGTTTTTTTTTGTGTGAGTCTGTGTTTTTTTTCTCGCGAGTGATGTGATAGTTACTGGCTCACGGTGTGTTTTTTTTAGTGAGCTTTTGTGCGATTAAATCAATTAATGCAGCCTAGTGATTTATTTTTGTGGGCTGTTGTTTTTTATGTGGTTTTAGTGCGATATACTCAGCCTAGTGATTTATTTTTTGTAGGCTGTTTTGGCTAATTTTTGGCTCACTGTGCTTTTTTTGTCGTGAGCTTTGATTCGTCTTTTTTTCTCTTACGCATGTGAAAAAAATATTCATTTTACACACAGCGAATGTACCGGTGGTGGTACAAGCTCGCACAAACCATTTTTTATTTTATTATTGTGTTTTATATTTTCAAGAAAGGATTTTCCCTTTAAAAGTAAGTGAGTTCCTTTTTATATGTTTGTGTTGCTATAAAAAAATTGATATTAAGCTGGAAATAAAAATAATGGCGCATTTAGTACGTGCCAAGAAGGTAGACCTTTTAGGGGTAGTGCGGGAATTGGGGCTAGAAGCTCCAGAAAGCTCTACTAAGCCACAACTCTCGGACATGATCATTAAATCGAGCAATTATAATGAAGATGTTATAAAAAATCTTCTAGCCGGAATTGTTGCTGAAAGGGAAGAAGCCGAAAAAAAAAATACTATTAGAAGAAGAGAGCAAACGCGAATTCGAACTCAAAAGACTTGAACTCGAAATAGCCGCGAAAAATAAAATCGAAATACCAACATTGAGTAGCGGGATTAAAAGCCCCGATGTTTTGAAATTAATTACAAAGTACAACCACCAAGAAGAAATTAGTATTTACCTTACATTGTTTGAGCGCCAAATCAAGCGTTTGGGCGTAGAAAAGGAAAATTGGGTAACTTATTTGTTAGGTCTGTTACCGTTGGAAATAGTAAACATAATAGGTCGCGAAAAGGAGGAACTCTCCAATGATTACGATTACGTGAAACAGTTATTACTGAAAAGATTCAAACTGAGTCCAGAACAATTTAGACAAAAATTCTTTTCGCATAGAAAGGAAAATTCGGCCTCGTGGCGAGATTTTTCATTTGAAATTACTAATTTTTTGGAACAGTGGCTTACGGGTCTTAACATTTCGTCTTTTGATGATTTAAAAAACATTTTGGTTATTGACCAAATAAGGAAGAGATTACCGCTTGAGATAAGGGAACATTTTATTGATGACTTGCCTAAGTTTACGAAGGTCTCAGATTTTATAAGTAAGCTTGATGATTATGAGGCAGCTCGCAATATTATCAGGAAAAACTCCGAACAGAGAAGTCCCAATAACGATGTTAAAAAGCGTTTTACTCAAAATGTTGAAAACAAAAGTTTTAACAGAAATAACATTCCGCAGAGTAGCAAATATGAAAAAAATTATCTTAACACGAGGAATAACGCTAACCCTTTCAAAATTAGATGCTTTTATTGTAATGAATACGCCTCCCATAAATCAAATCAATGTCCCAGAAGAAAAGAAGGGCCAACTTATTTTAGAGGCAAAGAAACCGAACATAGGGCTGAGCAAAGTAACTTCCATAATAATAAATCAGTAAACACTGCGAATAAAAATTCCTGCCCATCGGATAAAATCCTCAAAATTATTGAAATTATGGGGAAAAAGGTCAGCTGTGTGGTAGATTCCGGATCTGACGTAACAATGGTTAATGATGACATCTATAAGAGTTTAGGATGCCCTAAATTAAATGAAAACGATGTGAAACTGACAGGAATTAGCGGAAAAGGAGTGAGTCCGAAGGGTTTTTTCAATACCGACATTTCAATTGATAATATTAGTATCTATTGTGATATTTACGTTTTAAATGATTTACAATATGATATGATCCTCGGAAATAATTGTTTAAGTAAATTAAATTTTGAAATATCTGGTAATGGCCTTAAAGTTATGAGTAAGCGAAATGAGGAGAAAAATTATACTGTTAATATGATAACTGCGGTTTCCTTAAAAATTCCGAAGTTAGACACTCCTTCAGATGTTGTAAACATTCCCATGGCCAAGTCAGTCTCACAGTCGGATGTTGTAAACATTCCCATGACCATCCCAGGCTTGCGGTCAAATTCCATAGACACTCCCATGATTGAAGAATGCTTAACTGACACTCCCAAGTATGAATCTGTTTACTTAGCAGAAATGGTAAATTCGGTTAATATAAACGAAATTGATCTTACTCACATAATTGACTGCGGTTTAAAAAAGGAATTAATTAACTTAGTTGAGAATTACAAGCCTGAGAAAATAAAAAGTGCTAACTTGAAAGTTAAAATAATATTGAGCGATGAAATACCGATTACGCACCGACCTAGGCGATTAGCATTTGCAGAACAAGCGTTTGTTGATAAACAAGTCCAGGAATGGCTTGATAAAGGCATTATACGAGAAAGTTGTTCGAGTTACGCCGCGCCTATTGTTTTAGCCAAAAAGAAAAATGGCGATTACAGATTATGCGTTGATTACAGAGAGCTTAACCGAAAGATAATTAGGGATAATTACCCCCTTCCGGTAATAGATGATATTTTAGACGAGATCGGGCAAAATAAAGTTTTTAGCACATTGGACTTAAAGAATGGTTTTTTCCACGTAGAAGTCGATGAGGACAGTAAACAATTTACTTCGTTTGTTACAAATAATTCCCAGTTCGAGTATAATGTAATGCCTTTTGGTTTAAGCTCCGCCCCGCAGTTTTTCCAACGCTACATATATGCATGCCTCAGAGAGTTAATAAGAGATAAAACGATTTCCGTGTACTTAGACGATATAATCGTCCCTGCGAAGACTGAAGAAGAGGCGCTTTCTAAACTGAAACGCGTGTTTCAGGTAGCATCAGAGTATGGTCTCGAATTCAATTTTTCTAAATGCCAGTTTTTGAAAAGAAGGATCGAATTTTTAGGATACATAGTGGAAAATGGAACAATTCGCCCTTCAGAAACACAAACATTAGCCGTTGAGAAATTCCCTGAGCCACAAAATAAGGAACAACTCCAGAGTTTCCTAGGGTTAACTGGATATTTTAGAAAATATATAGCGAATTATGCTAGAATCGCTAAACCCTTAAGTGATCTCCTGAAAACGGAGAACGAATTTAATTTTGGAGCGAGTCAAAAGGAAGCTTTCCAAACATTGAAAAATAAATTATCGGATAAACCGGTGTTGCACATATTTAGACAAGGGGCCGAGACAGAGTTACACACGGATGCTAGCAGCTTAGGTTTTGGAGCAGTCTTGTTACAAAAAGACGATTATGGAAACTTACACCCCGTTCATTTCATGAGTAAGAAAACAACACCCGCCCAAGCCAAATATAGTAGTTACGAGCTTGAAGCGCTGGCTGTTATTGAAGCATTAAAGAAATTCCGGACATACCTGTTAGGGAATAAATTTAAAATAGTAACTGACTGTTCCGCTTTTCAAAAAACATTAGAGAAGAAAGATCTTACGCCAAAAGTAGCAAGGTGGGCATTATTCCTACAAGAATTCGATTATCAAATTGTCCACAGACCCGGAAGTCAAATGAAACACGTTGATGCGTTGAGTCGTAACACCGTATTAGTCACAACACGTTCGCATGATGAAATTACAACAAAATTAACCAAAGCACAAAACGAAGACGATTACATTAAAACTATCAAAACACTAGTTGAGAAAAATGAAAGTAAAGATTATTTTGTTAGGAAAAATATGGTGTACAAATATGAAGATGGTAGAGAACTAATTATGGTACCGGAAATTATGCAGAAAGAAATTATTCGCGAAATTCATAATAAAGGACATTACGCTGTAGCGAAGACCGAAGCGATAATAAAGCAGGATTATTATATCCCTAATCTTCGAAAACAAATCGAAAGTGTTATAGGAAATTGTGTAGAATGCATCCTGTACAACCGAAAGCGAGGGAAAGGTGAAGGATTGCTAAATCCCATTCCTAAACATGATTCCCCTCTCCAAACTTATCACGTCGACCACTTAGGCCCAATGCCCTCGACCAACAAAAACTACAATTTTATATTCTCTGTAGTGGACGCTTTTACTAAATTCGTGTGGTTCTATCCAGTCAAGACTACATCTGCAAAGGAGGCAATTTCTAAATTAAAAATTCAACAAGCTACATTCGGGAACCCAGAGCGAATAATCAGCGACCGAGGTGCCGCCTTCACTTCTAGTGAGATTAAAAAGTATCTCGAAGGCGAAAATATTGAGCATGTTCTAATTACAACGGGAATACCCAGAGGAAACGGACAGGTAGAACGACAACAGGAAACACTCATATCAATCCTTGCTAAATTAAGTATCGACGATCCGTCAAAGTGGTACAAATACGTACCGGCTGTTCAACGAATAATGAATAGTACGATTTCCCGAAGTACTCAATATACACCCTTTGAGCTTTTAACGAGAGTAAAAATCAGAAATAGGGAAGATTTAAGAATAAAACAAATTCTTGATGAGGAACATGAAAACGCATTTGTCGAGGAAAGGCTGAATAGCAGAAATATCGCGAAACAACATATATTGAAAATTCAGGAGGAAAATCGCAAAACTTTCAACCGTAAACGCAAAAAAGCGAAATGTTATAAAATCGGTGATTTAGTTGCAATCCAACGAACCCAATTTGGGGTCGGTATGAAGCTACGACCGAAATTCCTTGGTCCATACAAAGTGATCAAAGTGAAGCGCAATGATCGATACGATGTCGAAAAAGTGGGCTTTCAAGAGGGTCCAAGAGTGACCTCTACTGCAGCCGATCACATGAAGCCGTGGGCTTCTTCAACCTAAAAAATATAGTGCTAATCCAAGCTGATATTTTTATGTGTTTTTTTTTTTTTTGCATCGTCTCATCCTTTTTTTTTTTTTTTTTTTTTTTTTTACTATGTTTATCAAAAGTGACTGTGCTGTCATCTGAACATGTTTTTTTTTTTTTTTTGACTGTTTTATACAAGAAAAAAAAAAACTCTCTATTTAAAAACTGTTCATAAGACTGTATCCACGTGATGAACTCACCTGCGCATTGTGGTTTTTTTGGACTATATTTAGCAAAAAAAGAACTGAAACTGTGTTTTTTCTTTTTTTTGATGGAAAGACTGTGTTCGTCTGTATACGTAGTTTGATATTGCATATTTGTCATGTTGTTTGTTTCTGTGTGTGTTTTTCTAGTATTTTTCAGGTTCCAGGAAAGTCGGACGGTACCAGTCCAGTCTATATGGTGGATGATCTGTGAGGACACAGAATGGTCAGGATGGACGAATGTAGTGGCGAACAATAGCCCAGACCAGATGTCGGAAGAAGGCGAAGTCCATTTCTCACGAGAAGTTGATGAGCTAACGAAAACGGAAGGCCGAACGCTAGAGTTTGGGGAGATGGTTTTCTGCGTTGGAGGAGAGCGGTGCTCTCTCCTAGCTGATTTTAAATTGGGCGCTGCCCGCTTTTACTTTTTTTTAGACGGGATCGCTGTAGACCCGTGCTACTGATATTATTCAATTAAACGTTAAATGTCGTGCTGTGTTGTATGTCAGATAAATGTTAGTAGTTTAGTATCATGTAATCTAGAAGTTTAAAAGTTTCAATTAAACATTTTAACGAGTTAAACAGTAGTAGTTCCTGTTGAAGCCTGTTTGAATTTTTCTCCCACATAAAAATTAAGAAGTTGTGGGGTTTTTTTTCGGTTTTCACAAAACCCCTCCCTATTTCCACCCCCTTGGTCCGATTTCGCCCATTAATGAACTTGACCGAGATTTTCTACCCCTTGATTTTATATATCAGTTTGGAAGAGATTTGTGCAGAATTACGGAAGATATCGTGTCCATAAAAAAGCGATATATATATATATATATATATATAACCATAATATATAACAAATCGTCATCGATTTCCAATAATTGAAATTAAATTTATACTATATATATATATATATAAAGTTTTTTACCATGGGTGGATTTGGATTCTAGTGGTCATGATCGGTGTAGATGTAAAAAAAAATTTCAGAAATTCCAACATAGTGCAGATTGCAATAGGTAGTATTTCATACGAAATCTACCTAAAAGCTGAAGACTAGATTTTTTAATAATCACATGTCAAAAGACAGTCATTTCAAGACTATATAGGAATTAATTAGAATGCTTCTCAAAAGTTTATGAATAACAGACATTTTTGTACTATTTAATTATAAATTTATTTGATAAGTAGTTTCAAAACATACTCTAGAAAAATAAAGTTCAACCTTTGAAAATAACTTGAGTAACACAGACAGGAGTTGTATCAATTCGCTCGGTTAATTAAGAATGCGAAAAATAATATTATATCTTTATTACGAACAATATTGTCTAGGGCAGCCATACTCAATCTTCTTTTCTCGCGGGCCGCAAACACATGTTTGCGACGTTCGACGGGCCGCAACACACTTAAAAAATGGTAAAAAAAAGAGTAATTAAATTAGTAATATAACATAAGTAGTATATCAAAGCTATAGAGCAAAGTTAATATTAATAGTAGATTTCAACTTTTGCTGCAGAGGAAATTTTAACAAAAAAAAAATTAATATCACTATTTTTACTTTCGTCTATCTTCATTAGAAGAAAGTATTGTCATCGAAATTTTTTTCTAGTTCCGGTTTTTGACGGATTTACACGTTTTAAGGGTCAGAGATCACAAAAACGTGTTTATACGAAATGTCTGTCTGTCAGTCCGTGTGTCACCATTGTACCATCAAAAATTGTATGAAGTTATGCATAGAATTGAACTAAATTTTTTGTGTATGTTTGTGGCTATGGCCAAAAGATCCTCCCTGGATTTGGAAAAATTCCGCAGGTAGGGGGCGATGTATTAGCGATTTTTGTGCATTTTGAATATTGTACCATCGAAACGTGTATGAAGTTATGCATAGAATTGAACCAAATTTTTTGTGTATGTTTTCGGCCATGACAAGAAGGTCCTCCCTGAATTCGGAAATATTCCGCCGGAAGGAGGAGCTGTAATAGCCCGTTTTGTGCAATTTTCAATATTGTACCAACGAAAAGTGTATGAATTTATGCTTAATTCTAATAAAAATACCAATAAAACTAATTATAATGAAATATTGACATGAGATGGAAGAAAGTTTTGGGATTGGCACATCCAACTAGTTAAACAATAAATTTTGTGGTAGATTTCTGCTCCAAATGATGTGAAATGTATGCCGCGAAGTTTGTTGTTTGTAAAATGTGTGTAAAAATTTTTGGTGGCAATTTATTCCGAGACAGACTTTCAATTCTGAAAAGCAGAATTAGCTATATAATAAGCATAAAACGTAATAACGTAACAATGCATAGTTTCCAAGTTCTAAGGGGGAAAAAATTAAGAGATTTTCTCGAATAATCTTTTGCTCAGTGCAAAAATCTTTTTTTATTTTTGTTAAATTGTAGAAATTAGTACAAATTTAATTAAATTGGAATAATATTTGAAAAGATGTTGAAAATTAAGAATTTATTACAGTACAGTAGCACAAATAGGAGTACATATGAAAAGACCTTTCAACTAAAAATACGCAATTAAGATGCTTTAACATACTTTAAATTAATTATAAATAACAGGACAGATTTTGTTTTCCCATGAAGATATATAAAACAGCGGTGACGGACTTAAATACTTTTTATGCAGATCTCAATTAATTTTATTAATATGGATAATGATTAGGTGTTCCGGGCCGCAAGTTGAGTATGGCTGATCTAAGGGAATCAACTGAAATTTAAACAGTTTTATTAACATCGTACATTATTTAAAATACTAAAATTGTTGAGAGATAGATAACTTATACTTTTACTTATTTTCTCGTTTTCACTTATTACTTAAAACAATTGTAATTCTCATTTAATAATTAAGCAGAAAATAGCCTGTATTAGCATAAATTAACCTTAAAAAAATGTGTATTTGATGATATAGTTTACGGAAACCAGACAACATGTCTAATTTGATTCATATTCTCTATTTACCACATCCTTTCTTTTTTTTCCCCTTTTTTTCAAAATAAATAAATAAGACATTTATATTTCATAAAATAAAACCATTTAAAGGAGAAAATTATTTTCCTCATACATTACCTTTTTAAAATAAAATTTCATTAAAATTTTAACTGTTTATTACCTAATATTTCATTGATAAATCTTATGGTTCATAATTGCCGCAAAAAATATTAAATTTTCAAAATAAAAGTACATATGTAATGTATTGGGATGTCTTTAAATTGCATCGACTCAAAACATTAGCTTGAAAAATTTTAATATATATGAATGAGAGTACGTTTGTCAGAAAAAAATCCATGCATTTTAATCACCAAATTATCCCGAGAAGAAAAAATGGAAATAGCCATTCGACTGGAAATTGTGCCATTTTTCTGTGCTAAAAAATAAGCTTAGAGTGTATTCTTCATACTAAAATTGTATCAAAACTCTGAAAATTCCAATATGAATATCCACTTTTTACAGCATGCTTCGTTTTATCGGATACCTTTGGATACCAAACGAGAAGTCATTAGCTTAAATACACTGGTTATCAAAAATTAAGGAAAGGTCACAAAATGCTAATTTTTAAATACGCGAACACTCAAAAGGAAATAATATAATTCAAATAATTACTATCTTTACAACACAGCTAGTCCATATAACATCTCATTCATGTCACAAATGTCACAATCACTACGGTGAAGCAAAAAAATAGGAAATTCCGTACATCTCATTATGAGTCTCAAATGATCACTATATGTGACTCCACTGAGACGTCACTGTGACTGCTGCTTTGGGACGAGTCACCATGTGACTTTACAATGTAGTTACATTGTGACTCTCATGTGACTGTCATTTGTAGACTCAATTTCAAAGTCATCGTGAACGCTGCATTGTGATAAGTTACCAAATAATGTCACATTAAAGTCACATGATGACTTTCAGGTGACAGAGAGACTACTCTGAAGTCACCATTGTGCTCTTTTGGGAAAAGCCTCCATGTGACTATAATATGATATTATTTTGCGACTTATCATAATGCAACGTTCATGATGATTATGAAATTGAGTCTCAAAATTACAGTCACATGAGAGTCACAATTTAACTACATTGGTGACATTTACTACATTTACTACACCTGGTGACTCGTCACAAAGCAGCAGTCACATTGACTTCTCAGTGGAGTCACATGTAGTGATCATTTGAGACTCATAATGAGATGTATGGAATTTCCTATTTTTTGCTTCACCGTAGTGACTGTGACACTTGTGACCATGTGTGACATGAATGAGATGGTATATGGGCTAGCTGTGTTGTAGAGATAGTAATTACTCGAATTATATTATTTCCTTTTGAGTGTTCGCGTATTTGAAAATTAGCATTTTGTGACTTTTCCTTAATTTTTGATAACCAGTGTAGTTTAGGTATGATGGATGCTTAAAGTTTCAAAAACCTAATGATAAATTCATTTTTAATCGTTGCAAAACGTTGTCGGCGGTTAGTTTATTAAACATAACCCAAAAACTACTTGACCAACTGAAGTGTAATTTTAGATTCATATTTTAAAAGATTCTTAAAATCGATTTCTGTTAAAACTTTTGCAGGTTATGCATCATATATATTTCAAAAATCAATTTCAAAATATGTCCCAAATTCAGTAAAAAATAATGGTTACAACAACCTACGATTTCTTTTTAAGAAATCAATTTCTAAAAGCGCGAGATATGCGAGTGCAAAATTATGTCTCATTCTATAAAGTTTGTTTTTTTTTTGGGGGGGGGGGAGGTTATGCTTTAAAATTTACCCGCATTGCAATATGCTTTGAGAAAGATTAAAAGGGAATTTCACATTAGGAGATCGAAACTGTAAACAATCATAATTCCAACACTTGTCAGATAGTCTTCCAATTTGGTATCCGAAGATAAAAATTTCCGGAAAACTAAGTATGCTGTCAAAATTGGGTGTTGACGACCCTTTAAGCTTTTTTTTTTTTTTTTTAATTAGTTTGAAGGAAGACATAACTTTCAGTCAAATGGATATATTTTTTTCTTTTAAGAACAATTTGATGATTAAAATGTATAGGTTTGTTATTCACCCTCTCTCTCTCTCTTTCGGTGCGTTAATTATATAAATACGTAGCATTTGTAGTCGTCGTCTGATCCGTTCGTCTGTCTGTCCATCTGTTCGCATATAACAGCGCAAAAACTACCCAATCAAATGGTTTGAAATTAAAATATATAATCATTGCAGAATTTTATCGTGACATTTCAAATTTTATGAAAATCGAATCAAAACTTGAAAAGATATTAATATATGTTTTCTTCATTCTATTAAATCCTATCATACGTAATTAATTCAATGATATCCCATGATAAGTAATGTTTATAGGTTGCCATTGTGATTACATCCTATTTAAGATGGGTTCATATTATTTCCGTATTACTGAATTTAATATATATAATCGTAATATTTTGTATTCATGCATTTTTGCATAATAGTGCAACAGTTCTTGCACCAAGATCTGAATATTTATAAAACTACTTATAGCACGAACGCACCTCATTTACCACGTTTGACGTACAATTTTCGATTTTTTTTTTTTTTAAGAGCATTTTAGCGATTAAAATGTATAAGGTCTTATTCACACTTTCCACTTTTTTTCCAACTGTACATAAAACTAACTAGCTTTTAGAAACTCTAAACTTTCTGTGCACATACTTCGAAACTATTTTGACTATTAACTATTTTGACTTTTAACTATTTTGGCTTGAAAAAGACTTTTTAAATTACATTACGTAGAAATTTTAGAATTCAATGTGGTTCATCACCATGTTTCTGCTGTTGCTGTTGTTGTTGTTTATGTGGATAAATAGATAGATAATTCATTTAAAATTTTTGTAAAAGAGGAAAACATTCATAAAAATATCGATTATTGCCTAGATTTTTTTTGCAATGTAATTTGTTGCAGAACAATAAAATTCCATTTGAATTGCTCAGCCATTCAGTTTTATAACCACCCCTCTCCAAAATTACTTGACGAATATGATAACGAACAAAATTATTGGCAAATATTATTTTAAAGAAAAATTAAACTTTGTAAGTTACTATTTTAATTGCGATTTTTCTTTTCATGTTGAAATATACTTCATAAGTAAAGTTAATGAAATCGTAGAGCATTTTCATTTTCTTAAAGACAGGTTTTTTTTTTTCTTATAAGGATACGATTGTGGGCAATTCCATATGTGACGGAATGACATTTTGAGTTGTAGAATTATAGCTAAAGCAATTATCCTGAAGCTATTTTCACACAAAAATAAATTTTTCAGAGTACACATGACTGTTATTGACTAAAAGATTAAAAAATATATCTGAAACAATTTTTTTCTTTCATTTTTGAGTAATTTCTTATTGTGTGACGGAATAACATTTTTGAAACCTTGAGTCTAACCTGTTACTTAAAACTGGAAACATAGCTATAATTCTACAACTCAAAATGTCATTCCGTCACATATGGAATTGCCCACAATCGTATCCTTATAAGGGAAAAAAAAAAAAAAAAAAAAAAACCTGTCTTTAAGAAAATGAAAATGCTCTACGATTTCATTAACTTTACTTATGAAGTATATTTCAACATGAAAAGAAAAATCGCAATTAAAATAGTAACTTACAAAGTTTAATTTTTCTTTAAAATAATATTTGCCAATAATTTTGTTCGTTATCATATTCGTCAAGTAATTTTGGAGAGGGATGGTTATAAAACTGAATGGCTGAGCAATTCAAATGAAATTTTATTGTTCTGCAACAAATTACATTGCAAAAAAAAAATCTAGGCAATAATCGATATTTTTATGAATGTTTTCCTCTTTTGAATTAGGAAACCACTCAGTTTTTAAATTAATACGTATCTTAAATATGATGTATAAGCAGTACAAAATTAAAACTTAGAGCAACCTATCTGTACTAGGGTTGTTAACTGTCATTTGACGTGACGGAATGACTGAAAGTTTCTTAAACGTTTATTATTTTTTTTTTAATGATTAAACTAATAAATTTCAGAATAAACGTACATTATATAACTATGTATTCTCTTTTGATAGCATTTTCAAAAATATATCGAGCACGATTACCTACTATTTGAAATAAAAAAGTGCACAAAAACATATGACAGAATGAGACAACACAATACTTTATTGTGCATGCATTATTATTAAGAATATTGCTTAAAGGCTATTGAAAACCAATAAATATTATACTACATGCATTCATTTATTTAAAAAATGCAAAATAAACAACAATTACCTTTTTTTTTCAAGTGTTCTTCAAGAATACTATTTGTACACAACTGCAAGCATTTTACTTTTCAGTCATGTTGTTTATCTGGACTATTGCCAGTTGCAAATAAAATAAAAGTTTTGAGTCTAAAACATTAATTTGAAAACTTGGAATATATTTCAATTTATTTTTTAAATTAATTTATAAAAATTATAAAAAAAATATTTTTGACCGAAGTTGACACTTGTATGGAATTGCCCTTGTATTAAAATCTAGCTGACCGTTGATTTTTTCAAACGATTCGTAAATATTTAAAATCCCGATTCATATTAAAATTTAAAATGAAATAATATCTGAAAATGAACTTTTGGAATGGGTCCCCGCTTCCTTAGGCAGCTTAAAGCGAGTTTCCTACGCCGTATGTTCCAAACAAACCACTCCGAACAAAATCTGTTAGTTCCACATTCCACTGGCAGGGAGCGCACTCTTTTCTAAACAAACCTATATCCAAATAAAACTCCGTTATTCCACCTAACCGTAGATATATCCCAGCAAAAAGGAAATTGCTGGCCAGCTGCAAGATAGGTGCTGGCAATGATGGAGAAGTGCTGGCTAATGGTCTACCACTGCATGACCACTGCTGGACAGCTTCAGTCAACTTTGCTGTGGGAAAACAACAGATAAAATTCTTGTGGGCTTCCTTTTTATCTCATGCGCTGGCCCACCACTACATGGAACTGCATGAACTTTTGCAGTATTATTGCTGGGAACTCTTTCGCTAGGTGGCGTTGCGAATACCGAAGACATTGAGTATTTGAACACAAATCTGAAATGAATATCTTTAGATATTTCTATAGCTCTTGGTGAAACTAGCTCATAGAAAAAAGGGCCATAATTCTATAATACTTTGTTTTATTTCATAGAATTCTATAAGAAATTTTTGTAAGGGAGAGTGCTGGGCCAGCAAAGGAATAGCAGTAGGATATGTGCTAGCACTGTAGGAAAAGTGCCGGATTGAAGTAATGTGATGGCATATCAATGCTGGCCTGCTGTTGGTCATCACTCATGGGCCAGCTGCATTCCGCATGGACACTTTTGTACTGGTTTAAGTAATGGCACAGTTGCACTTTACCGCTGATGGCAGTGCTGGCTGACATCGTTTTTTCAGGTGATGGCCCACTGTTTCTTTCTTTTCTGGGATTAGTCGGGGATTTGGGGACTCAAATAAGAAAAAAAACTCCCGGAGAACTAATTAGATTATTAAAATATGCATTATTTGTAAGGATAATGATCACAGTGACTTTTCGTTTTATTTATAGACTAGCAGGCTATGCCCGCTGCGCTGGTCAATATTTCCAAATGAACCTTGGATTAAACTAAATAGTGAATTTGAACTTGTATTTTAAACAATATGGATCTTCAGCTTGACCTTGCACATTACTGAAAACGATGCGAACGGCATTGCGATATAATGTTATCTTAAGCGTTGGACAAAATTTAGCAATTAAGAAGTAATTGTTTTAGTTGATTATAAACAGCGCACTTATGGTCGGGTAATGAGACCGTTATGACAACAGGAATTAATACCTCTGTAACTAATCAACATATAATGAAATCGTATATACTAACACCATTCCTAAAAGTCATGCAACAGGGCCACTTGTAACAAAATATGTTCTGTAGATTTTTTTAAAAAGACTAAACTTTCATAATCAGTTTCACTTAATTTTTGAACTTTTACTGTTGCTCTATAACTAAGTACCCTTGAACAATATGTATACACTAAAACCTTTCCAAAATTATTACCTAACTAATTGTGGTATATCCTACGAAAGTATTATAAACAATCGGAATGAAATACAAATTTCCGTTGTAAATATATAGTAGATGATGATGCGATTTTGTGTAATAGAATTCATAGTAAAGTTTTCGCTGCAAACAAAAACGATGCTTTCAACATTAAAGCTAATACACCAATATGTGAAGTATCTGATTACGGAAGGTTAACTTGAATTCTCATGAGCAACTACTCAAAGAAAAGTGAATATGTGGCTTTTGTGATACTTTTATGTCAGCCGGGCGCAGGTAATAAATCAATAAAAATTGTTTTCATAGCAAATTCTTATTTTATTATTTTCATTTAAAACACAAACCTTTCACTCATTTAATTTAAAATGCACGCCTTATACAAATTTCATTTAAAAAACTGAAAAGATAACAGGAAATAATGCCATAATTAAAAGCAAAAAAAATATTTTTAATTTACATACGCAAAATGTAACTACTGCTACTGGGAATTTTAAAAATGCTATCAGCGAGATGTGCGCACGGTTGTTATAAATGTACCCATTTTTTCTTCTTATCGAGGAGCAATTTATAAATCGCACAATATTATTCCAATTCCAGTTTCTTTCATTGAGGAACCTATGACCGAAAAAAATGGAAAAAGACTCTTGTAGATTCTTCGGATGACGGCATCTGACGCCATAAACCGAGTTTATATATATGAAAATAATTTTTAAGTCGTTACAAACATTGCTTTCATACTTAAATATTTTCATTGGTAATTGGTACTAATTGTTATCCCGTCGACCAATTTCGCCAAATTATATAAATCGCCAAACCATTCGCCAAATTATATAAATTGACATAATCTTTATTTTAAATAACGAAATAACAAATAAATTAGTATAACATTAATAAAAATACAAATAAAACGTCGAAATTAAAATCACTTGATGACGTAAACACGTGTAGTTTGTTTAAATTCAAGTGAATTTGATATTTACGATCAACCATTATTGGCATTTAATCTTATAGTTTGACGATAGATTTTTGGTCGACGGAATATCTAAGTAGTACCTTTTCTCTTTTTGTTTTATAACGCTAAATTCTCAGTAATTTCTTCCCTTTTATTTTGCATAAAATCACTATTTTTTAAAAAAATTAAGATGCTTGCATTTTTATTTCAAACTCATAGAGCCGTTTTTATTTTTTAGCCAAGAAGTTCGATTTGAATTTTTTCCGTTGCTAGAGTAACGGATGTAATGATAGATATTTTGAGGTTTAGATGCCAAAGACACCGCCAAATTAGAAAAATATGAAATGTGTCATGAACTGTTGGACTTATAAAAATTTATTTGGTAGCATTCGATTCAGCATACAAAACTACATTAAAATATGCCCCCATTTGACGCATAATTTTGATATTCGATTTTTTTCCTCTCCCCGTGCAAAAACCATTAGGGGTGACACTTTAGAAAATCCTTTCTTAGCAGAAGTTTATGTCATAAGAAGTATTTTTACCACGATTTTCAAGATTTTATGTTCAGTAGTTTGCGCTGTGCGTTAATTAGTCCCCTAATCCAGACTTTATTTGATATACTATATTAGATATGCGATTTTGAGGTGAATCGATGATCGAAAATTAGTCCAATATCATTTGAAATATTACATAACAGAGGAGAAAGTACGAAGAAAGACGAAGAAGAAATGACGAATTACAAAAGACTTGTAATTTTTTTTTTCAAAATGTTGAATTTTTCCATAGTAATAACGTATTAAAACATAAATTTCCTTAAAAATTATCTTTATTTCCTAGATTTCGAATCTGTGAATTTTCCTATAAATGAAATTGGCGATATGACTTGAGAAAACAGATAATATTTGCTTAAATAAAATGGGTAATATTCGTTGATCTGAGTTCGAGTTTATAAATATCACATGCTTTCGGAATTACGGCGAAAAACATTTTAAAAAGTATGAAATTATTTTACAATATGTATGTGTGGCAGAAATTCACACTGAAATTTAAGTATTCGATTCCATTTTTAAAATATTAACTGATATCTATATAAGTTACAATTGAATATGAAAATGTACTCAAAAAATGATCTCTTTCACCTAAAAAAACACCATTTGTGAGAACATCCTCAAGCTAATGTCACGCTTATGCATTTTTGGCTTAAAATAACATTGTTTGGCGACAAAAGAAAAATAAAAAATTGTAAAGAAACAAATAGTAATTACACATGTGACTCACAATTACATCTGCTTGTTTCTTCTATAAGTCACGTGATGGGACAATTAGATATAAAAAAAAGAAAAGAACAGAACAGAAAGAAAATGTCGTTAAAATTTCATCTAATCAAATTTTCAGATTCGTTACCATATCTAACGCAAGCGATAAAGAGCCAAATATTGCGTATCAACTGTAATATTTCTTATTAAATTAATTTTTAAGCATTACAAATATTTCTTTCAGGTTTTGATTAAATGTTTCCGTTTTTTAATATTATCACTCATTAAAACGAATTTTCTTCTTCTTTTTTTCTTTTTTTTTCATTTAAATAAAATTAGTAACAGTTTTTCTTTTATTTTGCGAGGATTAATAGCCGTTTCAATTTTTTTTTATCAACGATGAATTTCGCCAAGAAATAAAAGGGTAACCTTATCGCCCAAAATAACAGAATTTTCCGTCATAATTCTAAAATTAATATAGGTAGAATAATGTGTTATAGATTAAAACCTTCCCTGAAACAATACCTATCTAACAGTATAAGTTCCGTCAAAATCCATGCAGTAGAATTAGAAATCTAGGCGTTCGGAACGAAATTTTCGTTTGGATTTTATATATATATAATAGATAGAATAGATAATAGATTATGTGTTATGAACTATCTCAAAGTTTAAAACAGATCGCATTGTTAGATTTCCTAATTTTAACAATATCGCGTTATGTTAGTTCCACATTCCACCACCAGGGAGCGCACTCTATTCTTAACGAAAGCGTATCTGAACGAAACTCCTTCATGCAAACTTTCCGTAGATACATGAATCGGGAGGGTGGCGGTCTTAACCAATAATTTAAGATAATTGCTGAAATTACTACGAAAAATATTTTAAAGGGGCTCTACGCGGGCCCCTAATAGAGTTAGAGGAAATCGGAAGACGTCAAAATAATCGCGGGGTAAAGTTTGCTTGGGTGCTTCGGAGCTACTTTTGGCGCGAGATCTAAGCTCTACGACCAATAGGAGCCCAGATATTTAAAGAAATATGAAGTAACAAAGTCCAAAATAATAGAATTTTCCGTAATAATTCTTAACTAATCTACGTAGAATGATGTGTTATAGCTTAAAACCTTCCCTGGAACGATACTTATCTAACGGTATAAGTTCCGTCAAAATCCATGCGGTAGAACTCGAAATCTCGGCGTTCGGAACGAAATTTCCGTTTGGATTATATATATATAATAGATATGGTAAAATAAATTACGTTGATGATGATAGTAATAGAGATGAATATCAAGAGAAAACCATGCACAAATTCTCTAAATCGATCAATCAGTCACATCAGCAATAAGATTATGATGATGATGATAATAATAATAAGATTAAGAATAAGAATAGCAATAATAATAGTAATAATTTTAATCATAATAATAATAATAGTAATAATAATAATAATAATGTTATTACCTCTTGTTTATATAATTAAAATTAAAAAAAGTACTTCCACTTTCCCTGCTTATTTTGTGAGGGTTTTTTTTTTTTTTTTAAGATAATAATTATGAAAAAATAAAGTATTCACTATTAAAAGCAAACATGACATCCAAATGTCAAGGAGAAATCATTCTGAAGCTTAATAATTAAAATTTTCTAAATGAAATACTTCAAGAACATCATTTTTTTTTTCATAATCTTAGAAATGACTCTTGAAAGATTATAAAAAGTGTAGTATCTTATACAAGAAATTTATTGATTAAAATAATAAAAAGGACTTAAAAAAGGAGTTTCATCATGAAATGTCAGTTTAAAGTTTGAAATAAGATCTCTAAACGATAGTCAATATTTTAAATTAATTTTAAGTTAGCATTCATTCCTGCAATTAAAAAATGTAAAAATGAAGTTGGACTTTTTAAAAATGTTTTTATTGTTATGCGAGTATTTTTTTTTTAAAATATCACAAACGAGACAAATTAAATATTATAGCAGTGAAATCAATAATATTTTTCAGCAATAATTTAACAGAAACTTTGGGAATTACTTTAATATCTTTCATTTTTAAAATATTGATCCACAATGTTGATGTGTTACATTTCGACCAAAACTTAAACCAGTGATAATTGCATAGAAAATTAAATTTTTGGATACATTATGTGACAAAAAACGCATTGCAGTTACTAAGCGAAATCAGATTATTTTGAAATTAAATATTGGGTATTTTGATAAGTTTATATTTCAAGCTGATTTTTTAAATCAGGTGTTTTCTTTTTACTTTGTTGTATCTTCAATAGAAGAAAGTATTGTAAACCATCTAAAAGTGTATGAAATAGAATTGAACAGAAATGTTTGTATACGTTTTTGGCTATGGCCAGCAGGTCCTTCTTTAATTTGGAAATATTCTGCCAGAAGAGGGTGCTGTAATAGCGAATTTTGTAGCATTTTCATTACTGCACCATCGAAAGGTGTATGAAGCTATTCAAAGAATTGAACCAAATTTCATATTTATGTTTTTGGCTATGGCAAGCAGGTACTCTCTGAATTTAGAAATATTCCGACGGAAGGGGACTCTTTAATAGCGATTTTTATATAGTTTTCTTGGTTGTATCCAGTTCTATTCTACATTGGTGGCTCGTGCAGCGACGTGAACTTCACATCTGATAAGCTGGCTATTCGAAAACAGCTGATGTACAACAGAATAACAAAAAACTATTGATTTTAATAAATTTCATGATTGAGATTAACTCATTTTTACTCCGATTAATTGACTGAAGCACAAATTTAAGCTGAAAATCAAAGTTGGTATAGTATTGAACTAATAATATTGAAGTATTAACATTTGTAACTACTTCTTAAAATATTAAGATGTATTCGAAGAAAGTTTTGCGATTGGCACATCCAACTACTTTATAGTAAATCTGAATAGCCCCATAAGTATAATATTAGAAAGTGTACTTGTATTATGGTTGAAGAAAATAAAATTGAACATTCTTACTTGTAGAAAACTTACAAAATTATTGAATATTCTCAAAATAAGCATTTTCGCTTTCAAACTTTTTCATAGTTATTTCAGCCGATAATTTATAATTCAATAATGTACATACTATTAACTATTAAAAGTTGATATTTTAATATTAACATCTATTTAAAACTTAATATTTTTCCAAACAAACAAATAAATAAATAACAGCAAAGGACAAATAAATGTTCGGGAAACATTTTGTAAATGATGCTATTCACCTAAATAAATTTTTTCTTGTAATCCTTTAATGCTACTTTTAAAGAAAAAAGTATGTTTCTTTAAAAATTGAATATTAAATGTAATTTTACTTAATCAGTTTTCAAATTAAAAACAAAAGTTTGATCATGTAGATGATTAATTTACACTTTAAAAATTGCTTTTTCTTTCTAAGTTTGTAATAACCACAACATTTATTTTGTCTAAAAATCTATTATTTACTGTCGATAAAAACAATTTAAAAAAATGTATGATATTAAATAGTATTTAATGCTTAACTGATAAATAAACGCTTCAATTTATTTTCTATCTCAAATTTAAAAATGTAAGATTTTTGAAGCAATATATAATCTTATTAAGACTTTTTTATGTAGGAAGTTCTTTTTGGTCCTTGAACATTTAATGCAGCAAAAGAAATTTTTTCCGAAATTTCATTAATATTAAGGGATAAACAATGAAATAAAAAATAATGCGATTACTATTTTTTTAAATATTCCTTTTTTTTCATTTTTTTAATAAATGTGTTTTTTTTTTGTATGAATACATAAGCTTCTAAATGTGTTGCGTACATCGTAAGGAAAAGTTTTTAGCATGTTGATATATTTTTTAATTTATGTGCAATTCTGGGAAAAAAGTAATCACCTTACTAACTTACTAGCAAATTATCATATAAAAATGTGATAGGAACCAATCGTTAAGCCATAACGTCTATTAATTATTACCATACTTAAATTTGCTTAAGGGGTCGCGTGCATATAAAATGTGTACCATATTAAAAAAAATCAATACAGACACCTAACACAAGCAAAATTTTTCTATATTATTTATAAATTCTAACACAGTTTTCTTTTTATAAAAACTGTTTTCCTTTCAAAAAATTGTGTAAATTTATTGCAGATCCATTCATAGCTCCTGCAAATCATGCTTTGCCTACTGGAAAAACGAAGCAAAAGCAAATTATTCTACACATTTAAAAGAAATACAGTACATTAAAGAGCGCTTCCAAAGAATACGTGCTTATGAGATTCAAGGAATCAGTGACGATTTAAACACACGAGAAATAGAAGATATGATTTCATTAAAAAAATTACAAGAAAGGCTCGACAAACAACTAGTCTTTTTTAAAGCATTTTGCATTGGTTAATCCAAAAAAGGTTTCCAAATGTTCCTCTGCGTTTCTCCAACATGGAAATCATCTTTCATTGATATATAAAACCATCTATCTCCCTGTTATTAAAAAAAAAAATTGCTCAGTGAATGTCAAGTTTTCCATATATTTCCGCTCTCAAGGTATATATGTAACTGATATATATTGAACAATATAACAGAAAATTACATTCATGTTTCAACTAATTGACGTATCTGTATGGTGTTATCTGGTAACCAAAGAAACTTATTTGTAGCATCAGTTAGAAACAGAAATATGTTTTTGAACTTACTTGAGCTGATTTCAGCACACAAAGACGTGCTGTTAGCAGCTTTCGGGTTATAACATGTTTAAAAAAAAATCACTGCACAAAATCTGCATATCAAATCTAAAATACTTATCAATGCAAGAAAAAATAGTAAATGATCAAAAACTTGATAAAATCAAATTTCAAAATGATAAAATCAATAACTAATCCTATTTCTTGTAATAAGTGGTACGAAGTGCGTCCACAAATTAAGAACCGATTGCGTAGAGAGTGCGCGCAGGTCACGCCATTGTAATAACATTAGCTTCAATTGATTACTGAACGTCATATGCAACAGTTTTGTTAATGGTTATTCTTCTACGAAACTGTGTTTCGCTTGATTTGACTTATAATGAAAATTAAAATCGTAAATTCCGCCTCCTGTGAAATGCAGTCAGAGATAAGATTTTTGTGCTCAAAAATATTCGTGGGGAGGCAATTTAGAGACAGAAATTAACATGAAAATGTCATAAGCGAGAAACATATGAGGAAATGGTGTCGATTTTTAATGAAGTCCAATTTCAAACATTTTGTCTTTGAGCATCTACCGTATAATCACGATTTAGCTCACAGCGATTGTCAAATCCTCAATAAAAATTTTGACTAGGTAGAAAAGTAGTGTAACATATGTAGTAACCAATAAAGATATATAAAAAGATATTTTAAAAAGAATTTTTCATTCTTTTTTTTTTACACACAAATGCTTTTAGTTTGTGGTCGCGGGCCATATTTAAAAATAAATACATAATACGACTTATTTAAGGATACTCAATTTATATAATTTGTCATATTTAAACAAAGATATACTATAATGTATTGCACTTTCAGCATTTATGCAATGTGTCATTTGAAAATATATACTTCTCTGATCTTTTCGAAACGAGGAATTTTCACCTTTTATCTTGCAGTGTTAACCTCTGATGTCTATGTTATCAATTTTGAGGAACCCATTTATAGAGGGTTACTTTATAAAAGCTTCGTATTATAGAAATAGATTGACTTGTCATATGAAAGAACTTAGAATATATATTTTTTCGCTTATAAAAGAATTTCTTTGCTGCTTTTTTTTCTCGTGTTTAACAGCATCCGTCACGAAATATATAAATGAGACATTCTAACGGGAAAAGTATTTTTCAAAGCGTATTTTAGTTTTAGTTTTCCCGCTTTTCTTATAAAATTTTTTGGAATTAATCCGAAACATTTAATCCTGAGACATTATTTTATCAGTTCTTAAAGTGTTTTTTTTTTCTTTATAAGTTGTTATGACAAGATTTTGTTCGCATTATTTAAATTAAATGGTAAAATTTCTTTATTTTATCAACTGTACTAATTTATGGCCTCACTTCGTAATACCGCAACCCTTATATGCCATTTAGGTTCAGAAAAACTGCCATATATGTTTTTTTTTATTTATCTGATTTTCGTGATTTGAATATTTTCCTTTACACAACCAAAAATTCAAATCTATACTTTATCCGCATAAAAGAAAATTTGATCTCAAATTCCGTTTTACATAGAGAAAATTCGTCAATTATTCAGAGTGCTGTAAGTAAAAAACCGCTTGATTTGCTTAAGATGGCCTTATTAATTCACAAAGCTTTCTTTCTCCATTCCAGACAAAAAGCTAATAACACATGATCATTCACTTTATCTGTAGTGTCATTTTATAAGCAGCGATTCCGTTTAATTATGTTTTGTTTTTCTTTACCAATGATATTTTAAAACTGAAAGCAAATATTAACTTACACAAAGAAAAGAAATATAAATTATTTCTTTTTTCAATTACTTATTAATCGTCTGTTTTATTAGAATTCATGGGGATTTTTAGGGTAACTAAATAACAATTAGAAGTAACACGGTTACTGAGTACCGTACGGTTAACAATCAATTAAGCTTATTTTTTTCATCATTAA
Source organism: Maratus speciosus (assembly GCA_963932465.1). Taxonomy (NCBI): domain Eukaryota; kingdom Metazoa; phylum Arthropoda; class Arachnida; order Araneae; family Salticidae; genus Maratus; species Maratus speciosus. The sequence continues at coordinate 439,744,053 of OZ010788.1, forward strand.
ATTCTACAGGCACATGGATTTGGTAATTTTATGCACTAAACTGATTCGAATTTTAAATTTATCCCTTTTTATCTCTAACATGAACATGGTACATGATATCAGCAGCAAATAAAACTGAATGTTCATGAATTAGAATAATAAAAATTATTACAATTTATGATGCGAATATCATATTTGTACAAATGAGTTCGAATTGCAATACATTTTTAAAATATCTGTACGAATAAATTTTTAGATAATTAAAAAAAAAAAAAATCTAAAGTTACTTTCCAATTACCCATTTTTATGTTAAAGCAACCATTATAAAGTAACCAATAAAAATATTTTTTGCTGAACATTTTTTTTAATCTATGCAGTTATCAAATTCTTATGGAATCCTTTCAACGAAAAATGTGATATACAAACAGAAATGCAGTCCTGGAAAGCGTTCAACTATTTTTTTCTGAAAAACTGTGGATCGGTCGCGTAATAAGAGGAAAAAATTTAAGTTAAAGGTGTAAATGTTGAGATTGTAACCAGCTTGTATTTCCCAGAAAACCGAATATTTGATATAAAATTTTATATAAAATATAAGGATATTTTGAAATAAAATTCATCTGTTGTGTGATAACTGTTTCGAAATAAAAAGTCGATAATGAGAATCATACGCAGGGCGACAAAATTTTTAACAACGTGGCAAATGAGGTGCGTTCGTACTGTAACTAGTTTTATAAATATTTTTTGCACCGCATATTGTACTGAATGCACAGTTTAGTGCCCTTCATAAGTGTATATCAATTTCATTCTGTTCGAAAAGTTCTAACATTATTAAAATGCACTTAAAATAACTTTTTCCCCTTGGCCGTAATTTAACGGAAAACTTTCTCCGATACACTCTGAACTACATCCGATTTTCATACAATTTGAAATGACTCGACAAAATTTTGAAACAATTATATATTTAAAATTTCAGATCATTTGGTTGAGTAGTTTTTGCTCTGTTATATGCAGGTAAACGGACGGACAGACAGACGTACCAAACGACGACTATGGGTGCTACGTATTTATGTAATTACAAAACCACCTAAAAACGTTAATTAAGAGTAATTAATATAATCGAGAATTTTAATTGTTGGACATATAAATCTGCTTATTCATAGCAACTTGCATTCCAAATTTACTAATACATGTGATTAGAAACAGGAGAAAATATCATTTTTAAAAATCACTTTAAATTCATCTCACTGTGTATCACACTTAGAAGACAGTAAGATAATGCTGATTTTTTGTTTCATCAATGCGTTCAACAATCTGGTACAGGAAGTGTTTTTGCCTGGATTTTGGAAATCTATTTGTTAACGGTTGCATTCCAGAACTCTTTAAAGTGTCTAAAAACTGATAAATCGATGGAGAGAATTTTGTAGCTTATATGTGTGGTGAGATGAGAAAAGTGCATCCTACGTATGGGTGCACTTCTGACAATGACAAAGACATTTAAAATATACCAAAATAACATATAATCCATGTTATTCTTTAAAATAAATATAATTGTAATTCTATCAGTTATGCATTGCCTCACTGTGTATCTGCGTTCAATGTCTCACTGCCTACGCCATCGATTTGTTGATGAAAATGGTTACATATTTCTGCCTTCAGCTTTGTTAGAGTTGACTCCTTGTTGTAAGTGAAATTATGCGGCATGTGTATGATATTCGAGCTGAAATACCACATACAATTAGACTGAAAATATTTGACTTATAACAAAGTTAAAGCAGAAGTTAATAAGCCAAAAGTGCCAAAGCGTATTTTCTTTTCGTAACTTCCACATGAAACAACAGTCGCACTTGAAATTTGGTTGGAGAACACGGCAAACAACGCATTTGCTAATCAGCCTAACATCAAGCGGTAAAATCACAAACACCAGTTTAAAAGTGCCCCTGTTTCACCGTCTCATCGTGTACCAGTCTCCCCTATACCACATAAAAATACATTAAATCAGAAACATGCGTTCATATTTGTAAAAATGCATATATAAAGATCTATTACTAATATACACAGTCTGTCTGAAAAGTCTTTCCTGAATTAAAAATTTATTTATATCCGGTAGATATAAGATTGATGTGTGGTGGAAAAATGTTGGCAAACTAACCAAATTTAATCGACAAAAGGAAACACACATCAATAAGCCACACCGTGAATGCCCTTTGTTCAACATCCATTTTAACTCAGGAAGGAGGGGGAAACTAAACTTTCTTAAGTATTTCAAGCTTTTATTATGTATATTTTAATTCTGAATCCAATGACATTATCCGCAAGTCTATACGATAATCTGAGAGAAAGTTACGGCAGGTTTTAAGAAAACAAAGTTGAAAATTATACTTTTAGTGGAGGTAAAATAGGTTTTAACAGCAACAACAGATCGCCATTCACGAAAATTTGTGAAGAACTTTATTTTGGCACTAGAAATGAATATCCGATGAGTCCCTAAAAATAAAATTGTTTTACTGTGTTTTGGGAGGGGGGAGACGGGGGGAATTTTAACTTTGGGTGGGGTGGGGACTAATTTTTTTTAGATAAATCATCTGGCGTATCGTTTATTATGTATTTTTTAATTTTGAATCGAATGACATCGTTCGCAAGTCGGTACGATCATTCGTTACAAAGTTACGGCAGGTTTTATGAATACAAAGTCTAAAATTGTACTTTATTATTGAGCGGATACCGTCATTTGATCCGGAATTTTAAAAAATACACAATAAACGATACATTACTTGTCCTATTTAAAAACACTGAGATACCCCCGAGTTAAAATGTTCCTTTCGGCCCTCGAAACTTGAAAAAACAACTTTATTGTTTGAAGATACATCGGATATTCAGTGCCAAAACGAAGTTCTTCCGAAATTTCCGTGAATGGTCATCAGTTGTTGCTGTAAAAATCTATTTAACCCCTTGAGGGGCAAGCAAAAATGTCTCTAAATATTGAATTCTCACCGGAATAATCGAAAAATTTTATTTTTAAATAAGCAGAAGTAATTTATCACCGATTTTCCTCCAAAGTTACAAATAAAAAATTTAGTCAAAATTTTCTTGTTTAAATCAGGTGGGATATATTTTATCCCACCGCCCCTCAAGGGGTTAAACCCCACTAAAATATAATTTTCGACTTTGTATTCATAAACCTACATTAAACTTGTAAAAAATGATCGCATCGATGGTGTCATTCGATTCAGAATTTATACAACAAATTTGAGTTTCCTCCTCCCAGAAATAAAATACCCCCCCTTTTTTTCCACAAAAACACTGTAAAATATTTTTTTTTTTTTCGGATTCATTGGATCTTCATTTCTAGTGCCAAAATGAAGTTCTTCCCAAATTTTCATGAACGGCCATCAATTGTCATATATTTTTCAATTTTTGATCTATTTTACCTATATTAATATTATATTAGCGAATATGAATCATAATCAGTGAAACACTTTTCGAATACCTGTATATATATTAAAATGGATAAATAAATTATATATATATAGATTTGTTTCCATAAATCTATACGAATACATAGACAATTGTTTAACAAATTATATATTTCAGTATATATCTTTACTCGGCTATTTTATACTGTATGTATGTGTGTATTTGTTTATGAAAAAATTGTTGCATTTGTGTATAAATTTCGTGTATTAAAAGAAAAGTTTTGAAGTTAAGATTTGTTCTTTGAAAAGTTTCCTTTCCAATTCTCCTTAGAAGATAAGATACTTTTTTTGGAATACAATATTCCTTTCTTATATTATTTTATGTTTTGTAGAATTCAGGGAAAAGAAACGTGCATAAAGGCAAAGAAGTGTAAACTGTTCCCGTCTTGATATTTGCGTAAATTCCATGCTGAGACTTTCAATGTATCTTGGAAGAAAATATGTTAGAGACATTTTGTTTAACAGTACTTGAACTGTATACCTCCAGAAAGTCCATAAGCTACGTATTTCTTGAGATAGTTGTTGCATATTTGTCACACTCAAATTTGTTTTTGTATGTCGAAATGGAATTTCGTGATCGATTTTCCATTCCCTTCTTGATAGGGTACATTTATAAAAATTATAGTCACACGTGTGTTTCCGATGATAATGCAGCATTTTAATATGTTTATAAGTTAATTATAACTTAATAAGTAAATAATAAGGGCATTTTCCGTTAGCTGGCCACAGGTGATAAATTACCAAACATTCGCATTATTATAATTGTATACAAGTAACAACAACAATTGATTTTATTATGCGCCAAACCAGCGCTTGCCAAAAAAGGCAAACAGTCTGTGATTCTGAGCCAACGAAATACTTTTAATACTAAAAAGTAGAAGGTATAAATAAAAATTAACTGTCAAGTGCGAGTATTACTCGCGCTCAGAGGGTTCCGTACAATAAATTTATGAATTAGTAATTATATTATTTAAAAAAAGTCGTTGCTAAAAGAATAATAAGTGTTTGTAAAATACTATACAACGTCGGATTAAGTACATTGGATGATGCAACATATTCTAGATGTCATTTTGGAGCATACATGCATGACGTTTGCAATACTTATATATTGAATAGCTTTTCATTTTCTCTTAAATGGGATATATTTAGAATAGCTGCTCCCTGATGAAAACTGATGATTTTTCAAGACTGCCACAGCCTAAAAATCGGCTAAAACTGCCAAATTTGACAGAATTTTCTGAATTCTTTTAATCGTAAAATGTGGTTGATAGGAAGCTTTTGTATATTCGAGATACAGAATCACTCAATTAGATTTATGATATATGTTAAATTGAAAAATGGCTTACTTCTAATCAAAAAGTTATACAACCATAGAACAACCTTTTTGGTTAATATTTTGTAATACTATGGAAGTAAAATAAACGGTCAAGTGCGAGTATTACTCGCGCTCAGATGTTTTCCGTATAATAAAAGTATGAATTATTAACTGTATTATTAAAAAAATAATAAGCCTTTGTAAAAAAAAAAACTATACAACGTAGCGATGGGTATAGCTGCATATACTATAAAAGTATAAATGGGTATATCATAAAAGATCAAAGAATATGAAGCCTAAATAATATCAAATATTGCTATTCTGTGTGACTATTTTTTATAATTTTATCCTAATCTGTTTATGATGAAATTAATTCGGTACTGACAATAAAAGTAGTGCATATTTAAACTTCATTTGGCATTTCATCAAACTAAATTCAGCGTAGTAATAATCTTTTATTTTTACAGTGTACCTAAAACCTTTGTTCAAAGTTTAAACTTGGCATTGTGCTAAGCGCGCTTCGGAAGTCACAGATTTGAAACGCCACCGCCTTGGTCCGTTCAGCGATTTTCCAGATAGGTTTTTAAATTAACTTTTAAAGACACCGGAGCCGTATTGAGGGAGCCACTCAATGCAAACTCGTCGCGAATTCCATAGTATTTATGTGATTTATTCTAATTAAACTAGTCTGTTTTTAACAATTTCCCATTTGTTGCTTTTATTCTGCTACTGGGCATTGCATAACACAAATATATCATTAAAAGTTGTTATCTAAGCTTCAAAACCCGATGGCACATAGCATAAGCCGCCCCTGCCATTATGTATGTCCAACCCGTCCTTGTCTTTAAGGGTTAATATCTCGGCTAATTACCGACGATTTTTCTCAAAGATCGTTATCAGCACTGCTTTTATACTTCTGCTAATATTGGTAACCCCAGTGATCCTCAACATCTTTGCTGGATGCATGCAAATCGAAATTTGTGTGTAGCGGAAAAATGCGATTTTCTCAAAACCTATGTGACCTAGGACCAGCAAGATTTAAATTAACGTCAACTAACTCTAATTTGTTTCATAATTTTAGTTTCAATAGATGAGAAATAGAAGGAGGGGGCATATTTTTGCACTACATTTTCAACGATATCTCTGAAAATATGAGACCTAAAATTGAAAGAAATGTATTTTTGAGTTCAGCGTTACAAAAGCTTTCACATGATACCCCACACGATATACAAAGAAAAAAATTCTTTTTTTTTTTTTCAAGTAACTTAATTAGCCCCTATACATTTTCCTAAATATATTTGTGAATGTTTATTAATCTGTAAATATGTAGGTCAATAGTCTTTATTACTTCCCCCAATTTGAACTTTTCACGTTGCATAGTTTGCGAGTAAAATGGCTGTCACAGACAGACAGACAGACACAGGAGTGATCTTATAATGGTTCCGTTTTTACTTTTTAAGTACGGAACCCTAAAAAAAGAGTATAATATATTTTTCAGAAAATAGAATTTAATCAGTTAATGTTTCCTGTTAATGAAATAAAGATTATACGGTGAGAAGTCAGTTTAAGAATCCTAAAAAGATTGTTTAAATAAAGTTTCGTTTTTTTTTTTTTTTTTTTTTTTTTTTTTTTTTTTTTTTTTTCATTTCAATCATAAAAAAGAAAGAGAACAAAAATTATCGTTTTTTTTAAATAAATTTACTTGCTCCCGTTCTCTACAAAGCGTTTAAAAAAGTTAATTTTCCATAATAAAGTTTGACGCCTTGTTGTAATGTATTGTAACGGAGATTTTTTTTTTTTTTTTTTTTTTTTTTGAATATGAATCGCCGTGATGAAATTAGGCATGATTTTTTAGAAAAACATTGAATGTTTATGAAAAAGTATTTTTTAAAACTATTTTTCTTTTGTAAGATATATATATATATATATATTATAAATGCATGAATAAAATATATATGGTCAATTTTTCTTTTAAAATACATGTTGCTTTTTATGGTATCTGACTAAAATTTAGCACAATATGCAAAACGCTCTGCAAGAAATTCTATCGCATATTATAGGAATCTACTGCCTATAAGTAATTCGTATGACAGTGATGAAGGCAATAAACAAAAATCTAAGAGATATTATAAATTTTTCATGAGCTATGGCAAATCGCATTTGTTTACATGCCAATTCTTTGAAAATTCATAGTTGCCATTCCACGAAAACTGCAATAAAACAAAAAGTATTTAATCTGGATTCAAATGTTTAGTTCATTGCCTTCACAACAGTGTCGATTTTGAGAAATCATGTTTTGTGTATTGAATTTTATGAGAGTACATTTTCCGTAAAACGCATTTAAATTTTACATTTATATCCACTAAAATTCTTTTCAGTTATGTGCATTTTAAGTTTACTGCACTTATAAATCGTGGTGTTTTCTTTAGTTCTGAGCCTTCTTTTATTTCTAGAATCCGATATTGTGGTGTTTTTTGGCAATTTTTGTATGAAGAAAATAAAAAAAAAATCGCACTGAACATGTATTCAATATTGAAAGTAACTTATTCTTGTGTCATAAATGACCTACATTGTTTTGGAGAACTTTACAACTTTTAATAACATTTATAATATAAATGTTAATATTATAATATAAATACATAAAAAAATAAAAGTATATTTAAAAAAGGTACTCGAATATTCAGTGAACACAAAACTAGTATTATTTAGTATAGAAAATAGTATTATTTAGTACAGTTTTTTAGTACAGAAAATTCTTCCAAACAACAAAAATTCTCTCCACTTCCGTTATTTAAATGGCACTTCCGGTTAGATCTACAGCTGTCAAGTAGTTTCTAAATCCCTATAACTCAGGTATTAGTCACATCAATGCAATAAAAAGAAAATGCAAATTTTGGTCGAAAATCTCATTTTAAAGATAGCAAATTTGATTTTTGAATTTCTAAATACAATACTAATTTTCTGAATACTTTATGAGGAAAAGTTTTATAATGATTTTTTCTCTTCTTCTAAATAAATCTAACTTAATATTTTTTTTTTTCAATTTCCTTGTGATGTACCTAATATTTGATTTAAAAAAATAATTTTTTATCATCTCAGTTGTGAAACATATATTTTCTAAATACACGAGGAGGTTTTAAAGAAACTTAAAAAAAAAAAACAGTAAAAAAAGGGTTATTTTTTTATTCCTTTATTTGACAGATTAAATACATAATCAGTGTTATTCATTTATCGTCAAATGTAATTTATTATGACTGGTTTTAAAGTGTAAGAGAAATACAAAAATTTATACTTTCAGATAAACTTAATTATTCGTTTTTTCTGTTTTGAATAAACTTTATATCATACAAGAACAATTATTAAAATAATATTATTTATAATAATTCATAAAAGTTTGCATTTAAATTCAGCGAAATTAGTTTTAAATTACTTTTTTAAACAGCTAACATATTAAAAATGCTTTAAAAATAAATAACCTTATAGATAAATTAAAAGATTTTGTAGCGGTTTTGATCTTTTCTCCCAAATTATCTTTCTGGCTAATGATAATATTTAAAACTGCAATGGTGCAAATTTTCGGAATTGCTTCGTTAAATGGTGGTAGATAACACTAGTGACCGTGAAGTTTTCAGGTCAAATTCGTTTTCTAAGAGATAAGACACTTTTAGTATCTCATTGTATAGCGATATAGCACGAACTTCACCTAATCACTTTATGAAAATTTTGATTACATTTTTAAAACTTTTTGAAACTAACACAAAATAATATTTCATGTATAGTTAGAAGAAAAAACAGAAAGAAAGAACTGTGTTACATTATGTTGTTGGTTTTACATGGATATTTCGTTAATTGCATCTTTTTACCTGACTGACAAGAAGGGTTATGTGTTTCACGCGTATCTGGGTATGTGGATTTCTTTATACCCTCGAAACATTCCAACGGCTGGATGGATTTTAATAAATGAGGTTTCTATCGATTCGTCTTAACAGTCCGAAGGTTATGAGCTAGGGTTTGTTTTTATAAATTCAAAATGTCGGCCGTAAAATACAAACTGACGGTAGAGAGACGAAAAAAAATTGTACGCACCATATTGAGTGGCATATCATTCGATAGGTCTTTCAAAATGAAGGCGATGTTTCATTGACTATTTTACAGTCAGAAGCTCCGTTTAAATATTGCACAACCTGGAAGTTGTGTAGGTAGGATCTCTAGATTTACTGCAACTCTAACCTTCATAGACCTCTATAGGCCTCATCAAAACAGTGTTTATATATAGGAACTAACAATTAAACACAACTTAAGAGTCAACAATACAAGTAAATAAAAAAATAGGTAAGTAATGTAAAAAAGAGTTTCACATTGATTAGAAATAATTAATTAGTTCGTTTTCTACACAGTCGGGTTTTTTAATTTTTTAAATTGAATTTTTACTTGTTTTAACTAAGAAAACTATTCTGTCCAAATAATACCTAATTGTATGACAGATTAACACTTTGTAATAATATGCTATTTCTAATTGCTAAAACGGTGCAGGATTGAAACTTTACAAACAGGGAAATATATTTTTTTAAATGTTGACATGATTTAACTTTATCCCAGTCATTTTCAAAACAAATAAATAATAATATTCTGAAACTGCACGGTCTCTAATGCAATGACAAATCCAACAAATTAGCTAATCTTAATAGAGATGATTACATAGATAAAATGGAAAATTGCATCAAAGATATGAAATGTGAGGAAATTAAGAAAGATCCAATTACTTTAATGAACTCTGTATATAATGTCAATGACATCATCAAATATGGAAAATGACACCTGTATATGAAAATATTTTTGGATGTACAGAAACTCGTTGTTATTCCTAGGATTATTGGTAGACTGAAAGATCATAAAGCAATATGCCGTTACGTCCTATCGTTTCTAAGTGCTCCAGACCAACTTATTTTTTAGAAAAGGCTTATGTTCCTTTCTTAAAGCAGATATTACCAGTCTCTAGATTCAATATTAAGTCAACAGAAGATTTTATTCAGAAAATCAAACGGATACAATTACCAAATAATTATATTGTGCCTAGTCTTGATATTGTATCATTATATCGTCAAGTGACACTCAGGAAGTTTGTAATAAGATTTGTGATGATATTGAACAGATAGAGGATTATGATGATATGAAATTAACAATAAAAAGGGGACTTAATCTGATCATTCATAGAAACTTTTTCATATTTACTGGTAAATATTATAAACAAAATCATGAAGCCCCTATGTGTTCCCCTATTTCGGGTTTACTAGCTGAATTTACTCTTCATCCATTGGAAAATAAAGTTTTTAGTACTTTTTAATTAACGCCTCACACTTGGCATAGATATGTGAATGATATTTTTATAATTTTAGAGTACAGTCTTGAAGAACTCAAAATATTTAGAAATAACCTAAATTCAATAGACAATAACATTAAATTCACTATTGAAGTTGAACAAAATAATATCCTTCCATTCCTTGATGTAATGTTAAAAAGAACAAATCAATCTATCCACAGGTCTGTTTACAGAAAAAGCATGGCTAACCAGGCTACCATGCCATATAATGCATGTTCTCCATTTACATATAAAATTTTCACCTACATATTTTTCAGAAGATGGACTGTACTAGTATTACTGAAAATAATTTGAATAAGGAATTAGATAATATTCGTAGAATTGCTTATAATAATGGATTTAAAGTTCAACATATTAATAAATTAATCGTGAATATTGTCAATAAGAAGAAGCCTGAACATAAATTTGATTCGCAAAAATACAATCTTTATTCTATTCAATATTAAAATACATAGAATACATTAGAATACATAGAATTACTATACTGGAATGACTAACAGGAAATTTAAATACAGAAAAAAGAAGCGTGTAGCTGATATTAAATATAATAGAAAAACCACAGTCCTGACAAGGTTACATCACGAAGAAATCATCCAAATAAATTTCGATGAAAGCAAGATATTTTTTCCCTCCAATCTATATTATACATCGATGATAGTAAGAGAAACCATAGAGATTCTAACTCGAAAAGATTCCATATGTAACGGTGCAGCATAATTTAAATTATCAAAACTGTAGCTCGAGTTACTCAATGGTTACGAAAATAGCAATAAACATCCAAGTAGAAAAAAAAAAAAATAACGTGCGTTACATGAAAAACTGAATGATGGCGTTTCAGATCATTGACCGTGCAATTTCTAAATATTAATATTCATTTGTTTTGAAAATGACTCGGGTAGTGTCAAAACATGCCAACAGTCAAATAAAAATATTTTACTCTTTTTAAAGTTTTAATCTTAAACCTTTTTAGCAATTAGAAATATAATATAATACCTAAATGTTCGGTTATTAAATATTAAACGCATACCGAGAATCGTCGAGCTAAGAAGAAAAAAATGCTGCACGTATGATATTTTTTTCCCTTTTACATTATAATGGGTTTTAATATACATAATTCTTATTAATAGCTATGTATCCAGTTTTGTCGAAATATTCAGTACATTTTCTTATTCTTTTATTTATTTGCTTCTTTGTTTGCTTAGATTGCTAAAATATTTAATACCAGTCTTAAAAGAGTTTTTTCTTATAAATTCATATTAATGTTTGATCAACATAAAATAATATTGTTTTCAACTACAAGAAATATAATTCTATTTGATAAATTTTTGGGGGATGTGTTCAACACGGTATGTTTACTTTTGACTTTTACGAACTAATAAGTATTTTTCTCTCTTGGAATGAAATAAGACCTTGATGATGGCCACAGAGTAGCTGAAACTTCTCGGTTTTATGCGTTTAAAATTTTATTTAATGTTTTGAAAGTTTAAACTTTTATGTGTAGTATATGTCTTTTCGTAAATCTTTTTAATTATATTTGTGCTGAAAATTTTTGTCTTCAGTAGGTAATTTCTTGAATTCATTAGCTTCAACTATTAGGAAAAATATCATATTTCCCCGAAAAACCTAATCACATGCATTTCACTTATAATTTTTTATACTAATTTAATCATAAGTGAATTCTGAGAATCGTCAAGCTATAAAAAAGAAACTTTGATAAAGTAGGTTTGTCTTTTATTTTTCTTTTTACATTATGTGTGATTTATTATGCATCATTCAAAACATAGTCAGGTATCCCATATTATCATAATAATCAATTTATTCTTTTTTGGTTTTCATGGATCGTTAAAATATTTCATCTTGTTTTTATAATATCATTTCATTAATACCATAAACTAAATATACTCTCATAATTATGTATTTAAGCAGCAAAAGAACAATTCTTCCTTATGCAAACATTAAGTCTTTTATTACAAAGTCATTAAATAAAATTCCCATTAAAGTACATTTAACTTTTAATCCTAGTAATTATATCTATGATATTTAATCGTAACGTATTGTTTTACACTAGAAAGCAATTATCTTGAAAACTGCTTTTCGAGAAAAAAGATTACATATTCTTAACAAAGATTGCCTCTTTTTTAGATAATTTACATCTCAATTATTGTTATCATGAATCTATGTCAATATGTTTACGCATTTGGTTACATGCTATAATTGAATCTTTATTTTTTGTTCTTTATTACTGTGCTCTAAATTTTATGACAAAAATTGAAATAAAACAATTAGGACTATCAAAATTTGCCTATGTATGTTTAAAATTTGTGAAGTATATCACAATTTTATATTAAAATAAAAATATCTATGTTGTGTTATAAAAATATATATGATAATCATTTATAATAAATCAAACAAAGCTAAAAATTACTAATAGTGATAAAAATACCTTTCTTTAGAACAACATACGTTTCATCTCAAAAACGATGACATTTTCAAGATCATTCTTGATAGAAATGTTTTCGCAAAAATTTAAAAAAAAGAAGAACTTGGTTAATAATATCACGAAACTTCATGTATAATGAAAACCAGTGCAAAAATAAAATAAATACAATGGTACATACAAATACGTTATGTACCATGAACTTAATAAGTTAATTAAGTAACCCACAATGCCAAAAGATGTTACCAAAAGATGAATTGAATATTTTGAAAGAGCTTGAACTTGATCCAGAAATCATTTTAATCCAAACGGATAAATCTAATAAATTAGCCATATTAAATACACGGTGTTACACACACAACAATTACAACACAACTAATTACACACAAAAATCTATAGCTATATTAAATACAGATGATTATAAAAATAAAATGGTACAATATCTTAACAATATGGATTGTGTAGAAGTTCAGAAGAATCCACTTAAAATAATTAATGAAAAAGTTAATGAATTAGTCAAGAAACTCAGTTGGCCTGATAATGTGAAAGAACTAATGAGAATTAATAAGTTAGCATTAATCCCAGTAATTATGTGCAGGCTCAAAGACCACTAAAATGATATGCGAATAAGACCAATAGTAACTAAATGCTCAAGCCCCACATATTATATGGAAAAGCTTTTGTAGTTTTATTGAAAAATATTTTGCCCAACTCTGATCATGTAATTAGATCAACTTATGAGTTCATTCAGAATTTGAATAGCATTCATTTACCTCAGAATTATTTAACAGCCAGTCTTGATGTAGTCTCTTTATACCCGTCTATTGACACCCAAAAAGTCGTTATAAGGATAAATAACTGCATTGACCACATGGAGACTATTAACGAAAATATAAAAACTACATTAAAAAGCGCTCTTAGTCTTATAGTTAATAATAATTACTTCCCTTTTGACAACACAATCTATAAACAAAATAATGGGGCTCCAATGGGTTCTCCTATATCAGGATTATTAGCTGAATTCATATTACGACCTTTTGAAACGGATGTGTACAAAATGGATTATACCACCCATACATGGGTCAGATACGTGGATGATATTTTCATCATACGGCAACATACAGATACCTTGCTCAATAACTTATTAAACCAGATTAATAGCCTTGATTCTAAAATTAAATTTACATTAGAAATGGAACACAATGGTACGCTACCTTATTTAGATGCATTATTAATCAATATTCACCAGGGAATAGAACGTATTGTTTACAAAAAACCCATACGCAGAAAATCCGCTATCCTTCATAATGTTCAAGAACTCTTTCCCTACAAAATTTCTGCATTTAGACATTCTATTCAAAGAGCTTTCACAGTCTACACCCCCGAGGAGTTAAATAACGAAATAAATGAAATATATGATATTGCAGGAAACAATGGATACAAAGAAATCAACATAGAAAGATTAATTATGAGCTTGAAGAATAAGAATAAAAGAAATTTTAATCCACAAAATACCATTTTATCCACTTTATAATATTTTCCTGGATTCATCTAAAGATTGAAATATAAACTTAATAAATTCAATATCTCTCTTGTTGCAAAACCTTCCATGAAATTAAAAAATAAAGTATGTAAAAAAATAGATCCAACTGATTCAAACCAATTATCTGGAGTATATGAAATACCTTTCGCCAAAGAATATAGAACAATGCAGTTTTTTATAGGCATGACAAGCAGATAACTTAAAAATAGAATCAAAGAACATATAGTAGACATCAAATACAACAAGAGAACTACAGCTTTGTCCACCGAGATTATGCACCAAAAAAATCTTTATAGATTGAATTTGAAAATAGCAAACTAATTCATCCGTCAAGATTTTATTTACTATCCATTATCCGAGAAGCAGTAGATATATTTTTACGCAGTGAGAATATTGCAATGATTCAGTCTCCCATGTGTTACCTAAAATTTGACAAAATATGCTATGCAGGTTTAGTAACAATAGTGAAATTAATTTACGCTTACAAATATGTATTTTTATTTTTTATTTTATTATTGCACTGGTTTTCATTATACACGAAGTCTCGTGCATTATTTGCCAAGTTTTTGCTTTTAAAAAGTTGTTGCAAAAATATTTCTATCTTGGCAATGTCGCTGTTTGTGCAATGAAACGTATGTTGATATAAAAAAGGGTATTATGTATCACTATTAGCAATTTGTAGCTGAGTTTGACTCTATTGTGTCGACATTAATTCCTAATACATATATTAGAAAAGACCTTACAAGGGAACCACTTTTGGTGTTGCTCGCTCCTAGCATTGAGATATGGTGCCTTTTAAAGCCCTATATTATGAAGTTTGAGAATCGATAAAATTTTTCTGTTAAAATAATATTTCTTGATTATACAGCAGCATAACTTTCTGAAAATGCAATTTTCCAGACCACTTATCGGACTATTAACATTGAATTTTTTTAAAGAAAAGCATTTAAAAATAAAAATTAGTTAATAATAAGTATAAAATATTGAAAAAAGTTTGAAAATTCCTTCAAAAACCCACGAATTTGATTTTGAAAAATTGCAACTTTATATTCATATTTTTGGCGGGGAAACAGTTGGCGTTTATTTTCAAAAGTGGAGCTTTCCGGCAACCCTAGGCAAATGTCATAGCTGAATTTGTAATAGCTAGAAATTGCAATGCCCGGACCTATTTCGCCACAGTAATTTTTCTAAATTGTGTAACAATATTAATTTACTTTATGATTACTTTTACCGAAGGACCATTTAATGCAGCAACATTTCATTTTAAATATTCGAAACTTTATTTCATTCGATTTCAAAAGAAAATAATTTGCTTATTTTGTATTTCACTAAAAAATAGTTTTCAATGATCTTCGAAGCTTTTATAGAATTATATTTATTACTTATATATTTATCGTCTGCATAGATAAAAAAAAAATAAAAACCTAATATTGGTTTCTTATGCTATCAATTATAAGAAAAAATCGCAATCTGATATAATTCTAGTAATATGTTCTGTACGTTTTCTCTTTGGATAAAGAGGACGAAAAATTTGTAGCGCCCTATTTGGCGACTTAACTCACTTTTGGCGTGAAATAAACAAATAAAAAATTAAAAGTATAAAAAAGTATATAAAATATTAATTTAACAGAGAAATTTTTTCGGTTCTCTAACTTTTATGTGTAGGGCTACAAAACGCACCAAGTCTCGATGCTAGGTGCGAGCAACACCAAAAGTGGTTCTCTTGTTAGTTGGAATAATAATACAATAAGTTACAGCAGTAGGAACATGTATGTTTACACTTCCTTTTACTGTAAGTTAAGTAATTGATGCTGCTACTTCTATAATAACTTTTTTCCAGTTTGCACAAAATAGAGTCTTTTTATTATAAAATTTAGAAACACGTTTAATTTCTGATGTTTCGTTACTTCTTCTTTCTTCTATTTTTTATTTATTTATTATTATTATTTTTTAATATCCCTTTATTAAAAATTTAAACAGCTATATTCTGAGATTTCATATTACATGTCTTTTTAGGTGCGTTCGTAATTATATAAATACGTAGCACCTATAGTAGTCGTTCAGTCCGTCCGTCTGTCCGTCCGTCTGTCTGTCCGCATGTAACAGAGCAAAAACTACCCAACCGAATGGTCTGAAATTTCAAATATATGATTGTTGCAAAATTTTGTCAAGCCATTTCAAATTTTATGAAAATCGGATGCATAGTTTAATTACAGGGACAGTCAAAAGTTTTTCTTTACATTACGGCCAATGGGAAAAATTATTGCAAGTGGATTTTAATGATATTACAGCCTTCCGAATGATCTGAAATTTTAAAGATATAATTGCTGCGAAATTTTGTCGAGCCATTTCAAATTTTATGAAAATGGGATGTATAGTTTAATTACAGGGACAGTCAAAAGTTTTTCTTTACATTACGGCCAATAGGAAAAATTATTGCAAGTGGATTTTAATGATATTACAGCCTTCCGAATGATCTGAAATTTTAAAGATATAATTGTTGCAAAATTTTGTCGAGCTATTTCAAATTTTAGGAATATCGGATGTATAGTTTAATTACAGGGACAGTCAAAAGTGTTCCGTTACATTACGGCTAATAGGAAAAATTATTGCAAGTGGATTTTAATGATATTACAGCCTTCCGAATGATCTGAAATTTTAAAGATATAATTGTTGCAAAATTTTGTCGAGCTATTTCAAATTTTAGGAATATCGGATGTATAGTTTAATTACAGGGACAGTCAAAAGTGTTCCGTTACATTACGGCTAATAGGAAAAATTATTGCAAGTGGATTTTAATGATATTACAGCCTTCCGAATGGTCTGAAATTTTAAAGATATAATTGTTGCAAAATTTTGTCGAGCTATTTCAAATTTTAGGAAAATCGGATGTATAGTTTAATTACAGGGACACTCAAAAGTATTCCGTTACATTACGGGGAATGGGAAAAGATTATTGGAAGTGCATTTTAATAATGCATCAGACTATGCACTTTATGAAGTGGAAAAAATTATACATTCAGTACAATATGGGGTGCAAAAAATAATTATAAAACTAGTTATAGTACGAACGCACATCATTTGCCACGTTTGACGAGCAATTTCCAACTTGTTTATTCTCCGGTTGTCTTTTAAATTATCCAGATTGGTTATATTTTGCTGTAATTCAGAAAATATCAAAACTTTTCTTAGTATTCTATATTTTCAATACGCAATATAAATTTAGAATTATCAGAAACATGTATAATGATTCAAAATATTTCAATCCTTCAATCGCCGTAAAATATATTTTATAGTTATCTAACTAAATAAATTTAATGTAATCCAGGAAATCATTTACAATTTTTTTTTTTTTTTTTTTTTTTTTAACTTGAACAGGTACATATATCAAAAGACTCGAAGAAAAATCGTACCCATCGGTAAAAATTTTATAAAAGTAAAAAAGCTTCATGAATGTAAATTTTAATTTATAAAATTTAAATTTACAAAATTATAATTACTACACTTACATCTTATCTAATCAATGTTTAAAATATATACTTCTTTGACGAGACAAAATGTGACAGATTGCCTTAGTCTTAATATAATTCAAACTATTTCAGTCCTTCAATAGTCTTAAAACATATTTTATAGTTTATCTAACTAAATAACTAGTTGTAATCCAGGAAATTAATTGCACATATATATTTTTTAATTGAATAGGTACATACATAAAAAGGCGCGAGGAAAAACTTTACCTATTGCTGAAAAATTTATAAAGGTAAAAATGTTGCATGAAATTATTTTTTTATAGAACTTGAATTTAATAAATTATACTTGCGACATCTTATCTAATCAATGTATAAACAAGTTAGGAATTGCATGCCAAACGTGGCAAATGAGGTGCGTTTATACTGTAACAAGTTTTATAAATATTTTTTGCACAGCATATTGTACTGAATGTATATTTTAGTGCACTTCATAAGTGCATATCAATTTCATTCTGTTCGAAAGACTGTAACGTCAGTAAAATGCACTTGAAATAATTTTTTCCCATTGGCCGTAATGTGACGGATAAATATTGACTGTCCCTGTAATTAAACTATACATCCGATTTTCATAAAATTTGAAATGGCTCGAAAAAATTTTGCAACAATTATATATTTAAAATTTCAGACCTTTCGGTTGGGTAGTTTTTGCTCTGTTATATGCGGACAGACAGACAGAAGGACCGAACCGCTCGACAACTATAGGTGCTATGTACGAACGCACCTAAAAATTGAGTGCTTTCACGAGATAAAAAGTGAGAGATTATCTTAGTATTTATTAAACTTTTCCGATTAAGATACCATTTTACATTTGCCAAGCTATTTTGTATGATTCAATCTATATGTATAATTTAAAATGTCTTTTTCATCAAGCTTGGATTTAAAAGTTTAATTTGACGTTATAAAATAATATTTAATGAATCAAAAGATTGGATATTTTTCGATACTTTTTAGACAAATATTAATAAAATTAATCTGGAAAACGTGAAAATTTTAAGTTTTCTGTAGATATTAAAGCATACAGTTTATTTCAGTCAACATTATTTCATATCAGTACCAGGTAAGAGTTATTTTTTAAACTACATAAAAGACTGGGCCTTTTTTTCCATCGGGGATGTTATATAATTGAGAAAATAAAATTTCCTACGCATATTTCTATTTTATTATTTTAATTTCCTATCACTATTTTTTCTGGAACAAGAAAATTTTAATTTACTTTATTCAATGCATTTCCTTTTTTTTTTTCGTGTAAACAATAAAAAATACATGTTTTAAGAAACATATTTAACTGCGAAAAATGTTTTTTCGTTTTCGGAATTTTTCATATTTAAATAATTTTTTATAGTTTTTTTTTAATCCCAGTTTGTTTTTTACAATCACATATATTTTTACAAACTTAAATGAACAAAAACACAATTTCAATTAAAACTTCCGGTGGCTGGATTGTTTTTATGATAATGCATTCTTGCTTTTATACAAATACTGTAAAAGAAAAAATAGTTAAAGTTCATTTTCAGTAACTATTGTGAGAAAAAACTTATTTTCGTAACGAAAAGTCAGTAATGTTAGCTAAAGAAGGATTTTTAAAATAGAAAATAAGGTTTAGCCTAATTCTTTTTGTGTAATATATAAATATTTATTTTTTAAAAAAAGAAAAAAATAATATAATTATACATTGGTTTTGGGAATTGATTGACGTTACCCTTCAACTGGTGCAGGAATTTTATGAAGTAACATTTTCTGTACACTCTGTTCGCGTCCTTGAAATATACATTCAGTACAGAAACCGCACAAAGGACACCAATTAGACGCTTTCTGCTTTAACAGATTTCCAACTTTCTGAGATATATAAAGTATTTTTAGCAGAAGTTCTCTTCTTTTAACGACATCCAATAGCTCTAGTTCCCATTGGCGAGCTTACGCTTGCATTTACTTTGTTAGTTAAAACGCGGTTCTGATAAAAACAATATTTTGTACCGCATCTGAACTATGAACAACTTTTAGTTAAATTTTGTGTTCCATAAGTTTGTTTTGACAGTTTCAAGAGAGTAGTTTTACTTTTTTTTTTTTTTTTTTTTTTTTTTTTTACAAATTTTGAAAATAATATATAGTGAACTACTCTCAGATGTAAAAATTTCAAAGTAAATATGTTAATAGCGAAACTTACAAACATAACTTAGTAAAGACCGCACTCCTCTAGGACGACGAATATATGAACTCTGAAAGTCAAACTGCCGTGCAAAAAACTGGAAAATGCAAATTCTCCGCTGTGTGTTTCAAACTTGTCACTAAGAAAGTGCTGGGTGAAATTTGAAAGCATTTTGCTACAATGAAAAGCACAAACATATAAGATAGGTATCTTCAAATCTTCATTGAAATAAAAGATCTTGAAGAACACTGAAACAGTAAATCTGGCTCTAGTTTATCGATTAAAGATAACTTTCAGGCAAATTTGACTGTTGACAAGGCCAACTTTCTTACCATTCAACACGAGAATCAAAAACATCTCAAACGTAACCACTCATCCTGTTATCGTCTTAGGATCCGTAGTGTGTTTCGACGTGTCTACAAGAACGTTTTATGAAGACATATGGTGTATCAGCACATCCAGTAAATAGACTTTGTTCCCTCCTCTTACAGAATGAAATTCCAGAAGACTGATGGAGGGGGAACAGGAGTGGTAATGCAATATCTGGTGACATTTGTGTTCAAATTCATCAATACATCAAGAGTTATGAAGTAAAGGAGGCTCACTATAGAGCAGTGTTTCCCAACCTTTTATTGGCCACGCCCCACCAAAGCATCTGTAAAGTTACTATGCCCCCCCATAATATGTAAATTATCACACCTATTATTAAAAAAAATTTTAAACTATTAACACAGAGGAAACATGATAAAGCCATAGAACTATTCTTTTCACATTTTTTAACTTATCAAAAAGATGAATCTTCTGTCATAAATGTGTTTTTAACATAATTTTATAAATTCAATGAGGTTATACATCTTCGTCTTTGTGCAGAAGGAGTTTTGTTGTACTTTTCAAACTTCTCAATGTTGAAGAAAAGAGTTATACGGTCTGCATTTTTATCTTCTCAAAATATTTTGAAAAGAGACAGTTAACGTTAAAATTGATAACATTCACACATTTTATAATTAACTTGTGTAACTTATTAAGGGTTGGCGGAAAAGCCTTCGACACTAACTTTTCTTTCTATGAATAACAAAATACGCAAGAAGCATTTCAAAATTCTCATTTTTATCTGTGTGGAACACCTGCACTAAAGACGTAGCTATTTACTATCAATCCATTATCTTTTCTAATGCTATTTAAGTTTTATAAAGTTGGTAGTACCGCGTTCAGATATTTAAAATGTTTTTTATGTTAAATATGTTCAAGACAGTCAAATTTATTTATACTTTTAAGTAGTTTATATGTAAAAGATTATTCCTGTGACGTAGCAGAGCGATCAGAAGGAGGAAGCTCATTCAATAAATAATCAAAAGTGTTACGAAATATTGTAAAATGGGTACCAGAAAAATTATAAAATATTTTAATACTAGATATAACAGAAAAAAATGTTAAAATACATTAAAAGATTTTTTTAATTAAACTGGTTTGAAATTTATTTTACAGTTTTAATTCGAAACATTTTAAAAATTCAACGACGGAACCGAATATTTAAATTTTGATTGTATTCCATTTATTTAAAGACAAAAGAAACATCGTGAAAGAGTGGGTAACAAATTTGAAATTGCACCCCTAGAATGTCAAATTGCCCCCCAGTGAGGCCTACGCCCCACGTTGGGAACCACTGAGGAAAACGAAAAAAAGTTTTAGATTCATGATTAAATCGTATAAAAAGGTATCACATGTTTGTGACAGATCGTCCTGATTTAGAGGGTACAGTTAAACAAAACCTTTATTACATCTATTTCAAAAAACATTTTAATTATGCTATCGGACGACCCTAAATGGATACATGCAACATATGAGAAAGCTTAGTAACGAAAATGAGAGATTAAGCACTATCCCAGAATGATAAACGGAATACCGCTACTGAGACTGGCACAAAAAAGTCCAATAAATTTAACAATGAACTGGAATACCAAGTATAACAAAGACAAAAACGCAGCTTCATTGTGTTTTGAATGCACGCAAAATTTTATCCTTGCCCCATATACTTTACCACATATAGTTGTACAAAACCGGGTAGGCGGGTAAAACCGGGTATCACAGATTCCTCTTTAATTTGAACTTTTATATATCGACCAACACAAGGAATTGCTTGCCGAACGCCATTACGGCATTTTTAGCTGAACGAAACTCTACTGTGCGCGGTTATTTTTTGTGTGAAAAATTTCGTTTGAATTACTCTTAAAAATTGGTTTGCTTGATTCTAGGTTTTACCTATATATTAACTGCTTGTCAGCATATTAAATATTGGTAAGAATTATACCTAATTCTTTGCTTTTTCTGCTAGTAATTTAAGAGTTTTCTAATATTTTATGATAGCGTTGAGAGTTGTCACGCCATGTTTTTAAATCTGTGTCATGTAGGGGTAAAACCGGGTACTTAAGAGTGGGTCAAAACCGGGTATCCTACGCGCATGGAATGATTTTTTAAAGATAGTTTTAAAGATGGTTTTTAATGAAGGTTTTAATTGCAATTTAATGATGTTAAATACTGTTAACCCCTTGATGTGTCATTCATAGCACCTCTAAACTCATACTACAAACGAGAGGTGAGGATGTGGTTGCTTTCCAATCTAAGGCAATCTGTAATAATTTACTAAATCGGAAAATTATTCACGCTGCTTTTTTGAGAGCAGCAGCCAATCAGACGGTTTTAGAAAACATGGATTTTTCCCTAATAACTATGTTTTTCCAGATCATCTTTTTGCTCCTTCGAAAATCACAGAGAAACCGATAATATTCAGTGGTAACATGTCTAGGTCTACGCAGCCATAAGTTGGCATAGATGTGGCGAAAAATATTTCTGAAACATCACAGTATAATGAAGCACATCCTTCTACATCTAAAAAGTTAATATTACACATCCAGCCCCTTCCATCAACATCTCAGATTGTGTATCCCAGCAATCTGCATTTCCAATTTTGCCTAAAATGTTATTACCCTCTACTAAGGAAGGCTTTATTATTGAAAAAAGATCTAGTAAAAGGAGGGGAAAAGAAAGAAGCCAAACAGCCTGGAAAACGAAAAATATTCTTAAAATGAAAAAGAAATTAAGAATCAACCGAAAAAGAAACCAAAAAAGGTTAGGGAGATACCCTCAGAAGATGAAGAAGATAATGAAGCCTGGATGTTTTGCAATGAACGTTACTCTAATTTTGATCTCAAAGAAGATTGGATATAATGTTTGAAATGTCAAAGATGAACAGACGAAGCATGTAGCATGAAGAAGAATGTGAAAACAAATTCATTTGTGATTTTTGCAGTTAAAATAACTCAACGACTTCCAGTGTAAAATAGATAGGCATATTCAATTTAGAAAATTTGCCACATATTTATTTTTGACACATTGAAACAAACATTTGGAACTTCGTTTGGTTAAAATGAACAAAAATGTATATTTTTATTATATTAAACAAGAATTTTTTGGACCAAAATGAGTTTGTTAGGAGTTTTAAGTGGATACCCGGTTTTAACCGACCAGTGTGGTAAAACCGGATTTTGCTTCTATCTGAAAAAAAAAACTAACTTTTTATCTAATAAATTATATTTTTATGGAAAAGAATATGTTTTATTATAGCCAAAGACTCATTTTATATTAGAAACGTTATTCACAGTTTTTTTTTTCCATTTGACTGCATTTGCGAACAAAAAACATTTATGGTACCCGATTTTGCCCTCCTTCCCCAACCTGTTAAAAAAATTACATGCGTCTACTTTGGATAAATTATTTTCTATACACGGCAAGAAAAAAAACAAATCGAAATATATGTTTAACACAAATGAGTGGCAAACAAGTCACCGTATGAAGTGTGTTATTTCCTCTTCCATTACATTCATAGCTACGTCTCTAGTACAAAAGAATCTTGTACATAAACGATTCTATTTTTCCTCAATCAATTTAAAAAACTTATGTGCTATTTTTGAAAATGTTTTATTAAATATTTAGCGGATACCGGAATATACAAACGAGCGCAAAACAACTAATAAGACGCACCAGATATACAGAGACAAAATGGACTTTTCCTATTTACAGGACGCAGAGCGTTCAAATGTAAACTAATCTCGTAGTGCCAAAGGGACAACAAAAGATGGTGCATATTGATTTTGATTATTTTGAAATATGTTGTAGGATTCTTACCCCTAACTATGCTGTTGAGGGGTTATCTTCAAATGAACTATTAGATTTTAATAAACTGAAGGTCAAAATTTATCAAATGTTTTAAATACCTGTTAATTTGCAGCTCTCATTACGGCCTTTGTGACATCGAGGTATGCTCATTTCAGCATGCTCGATTAATATATGGGGCATTCTCACAATCTTTTGACTTTCGGGAATAAAAATCTTGTGAAATTAAACTTGCTAAAATAGTATTTTAATCTGATAGACGGATGCATTAATAATTCAAAATAAAGAAAAAATGGTCTTCAGCGAAAAATGTTTTACTTAACTGCATCTATTCAAAAGCGTAATAAAGTATTAAAGCAGTAACACTGATATCTAAATTTTTACCATTTATATAACTTTTTAACGTTCTAAGTTATAACACAGAATCATTTTTCCTTTGCACGAGTAGAAATTGACAAATTACATTTCAAATTATTTTTACAGTCTAATAAATAAAAACAAAACAAATATAGTCAACTAGAAAGGGAGAAATCGCCAACAGAGGCTGCAAACCCTTGCGATGCATATAATTTATTTTAAGAAATCATTTGCTACTGAGGTTTAAGTTAAACTTGAGAGTTTAATTTTCCTTACCATTTTACCACTATAACTTTCTATTTTCTTCTAAATTTTTACTTATAATAAATTTGCATAGTAAACACAGGACATTCAAATAAGAAATAATAACAATGCAGTATTTTTAGTACAAAATTTTGGTATAACATTGTCTTAAAGGGCTGTTAAAGAAGGGACGGTAAGGTTAAAAAAAAGGGTACAGTATAGGAAAATATGGACGAAATGGGGGAAAAAAGGGATGGTAAGGACGGAGCGGTAAGGAAAATTACCACCTAATTTAGGCAAATCATGTTAAGACTAAGTGGTAGCCACAATGTTCATTGGTTTTTAGAAACAGTTATTTACATTGGATTAAATTTAAAAAAAAAATTAATTTACCTCGAAAAGTGCAGGAATAAACCTTAAGGACGGTAAGACTACCAATAAAGCCACGATCTTGAAATTGATATTTAAATGCTGATTTAAATTTGCAGTAAATTTCCTGTCAAAGAATTTTAGACATTCTTTCTCTAGCACACTTCTGCATGAGAAAAAACTTTAAAAAAATTCTGTGGCTGCATCTGAAGTGATTTTCTGTATAAGTTAACAAGAGGGACGGTAAGGATGAAAAACCCAGGGACAGAGTTAAAAAAATAATATCAACCGTAAAAATGTGTGAAGGTTAATTTTTTACTATATATTTATATAAAACAATTGTCACAGTTTCGGAAAAAAATTACATCGAATTACTTTTATTGAAACAATTTGATACTGACAGCTCTAAACTTAAAAATCAGCATCAGGGACACGGGACGGTAAAGGAGTTTTCCTGCTATTTAGACCCCCCTCCCCCATCATCGTCCAAAACTTATTTATATCGTTAATATTATTATGCAATCATGCAATGGGGTGTTCCCCAGTCTATGAAACAAAAAAAAAATGTACTAAAATTAAAAAATTATTATTCAGGGACATAAAAATCAAAAGATTGTGAGAATGCCCCATATTCGCTTACTGATAAGACGACCAAGCTTTTGTACGACCTTCTGACCGTTTTTACCATTTGATTAATCGTATTCTTTTGATACGTTACTACTTTTAAGCACATTTATGAATTGCTGCAGCTTTGAACTTTTTAATATTTTTCTAAAAAAATACATTCACGAGTTCAATTTTTTCATTTTAATTAAATTCATTTTCATTTTTAATTTTTTCGAAAATTTAATTCTTTTCTCTAATTTACAAATTAACATCTCTGCTGACCAAAATCCAAATTAATTTATATCTAGAAAATTTGTTTTATTTTTTGATTATTATTATTATTTACCTTTTTATATTTTTCTGAATGAAACATCTTATTTTATTTTACTTTATGGATTTTTAAATGAAAATTTATTGATCATTCATTTTTATGTTGTATAACTTATAAATAATATTTCTCATGTCAAATATCCCAAACGTAATTATGTTTAGATAATTCGAATAGCATCTATTCAAAAGCGTAATAAAGTATTAAAGCAGTAACACTGATATCTAAATTTTTACCATTTATATAACTTTTTAACGTCCTAAGTTATAAAAAAGAATCATTTTTCCTTTGCACGAGTAGAAATTCACAAAATACATTTCAAATTATTTTTACAGCCTAATAAATACAAACAAAACAAATATAGTCAACTAAAAAGGGCGAAATCGCCAACAGAGGCTGCAAAACACTTACGATGCATATAATTTATTTTAAGAAATCATTTGCTAAACATTCCCAATAATATCAAAATTAATAAAAATTCTTTTTATTGATCGTTTATTGATCATTTTTAGTGATCGAATATCAAAATTAATAAAAATTTTTTTATTGATATCTTTTAGCTTATTTTGTGGTCAATTATAAGGTAAGAATTTATCATACATGGTAAATATTTCCTTATATATATTCCGTTTTGAATATTTTTACGATATGTATCACCCGATTACTTGCATATTTATTTAGCTCAATTTCTGTATTGATAAACATTTTTGTATTTCATCATTTAACATATTTTAATATATTTTGAACAAATCGAATAGCAAAATTTATTTACTTAGTAATTGTTTTCTAGTCAATAAAATAGATTTTTATTGATATGTAAGAAGAACATATGGAATATTTTAGATTTATGTTTAAAATATAAAAGTAAATAATAATAACTAAAATAATAAATACACTTTCTAAACATAAATTAGTTTAGAGTTTTGTCAGGAGAGATCTTAATTTAAAACTTGTTGAAAAAATATAAATTTTCATTAAAAAAATCAGAAACGTGAATGTATTTTTTTTGGAAAATGTCAAAAAAGTTTAAAGCTGCAGCAATTCATAACTGACTTTTAAAGTTGTAACGTATCGAAAATTTAAAGTTAATTTAAAAAGAAAAGAGGTCAGAAGGTAAGATAAATCACTGGCCGTTTGATCAGTAAGCGATCATGCTAACTTGACGCCACGAAGACTTCTCGCAAATTATTAGGGTTTTATTCAAAAATAATTAATGATTTTAACATTCTAAATTTTATTAGAAATATTTAGGTAATAATAATCTTTTTTGTAGAATTTTTTATCTCAATTCTCTTACTTCAGTTATCACAGGTACAAAATTTATTTTTGGTAAACTTTTTTTTACAAATATATACAGTTTCTATACGTGTTTGGGACGCCTATTCCGAAAATGACCGCCTTTTTTTTATCGCGTGTAATTTTTTTGCATACTCCGTCGACAAGTGTTACATTGATATAGATGTGTATGTCTGTACCGATAGAACCTAATATAGCAAAAATATAAAATAGAGCAATTTTATTTGAACATTTATTTCTAGATAAACATAACACGTATACATATAGAATGAATTAAAATTGATTTATTTTTCTTACTGAAAGGTCTCATACTATTTTTTTCTTTTGCTAGAAAAGCTGCCTTTTTTGCTTTTAGATTATGTAATGAATTTGAATTTTCACGATTAAATATCTATCAATAATCGGCAATAATATATTCCACTGATCTTGGTTCAATAAGTACAAATACATTGTTTCCACTATGAAAGAGAGCAAATAGTTCTGAAATGTCTTTTATCATAGTCAAAAAAGGCTTCATTCCTACTTGTGCATAATTCTATTACTTTCCTTACGCTAAACCTAATGATTATTATTAGGAAAATAAGAAAAAAACACCTGTTCTAGGGTTAAAAACACCCTAATAGGATTTTATTATCTAATAGGTATTTTTCTTTTAGTCTGGAGACTAAACATTCAGACAACCCCGATTAAATCAGATTGTTTATATTGATTCAATATTGGGGGATATCTAAATATATATTACACTGAAAATGAACATCAGCAACATTTTTTAAATAAAAACATCAGATTAGTCTTGTAAAAGAGTGTCGGAAATTTTTGGAGCATGTAGAATAAGAGGTAACGCAGAGGATGATTTGGGTACATAAAGGCTTTCTTATTGTTAGACTTACATACTGCAAATAGAGGCGTCTTAAATTAAGACACATATGTGACTGAAAAAGAATTTCAGACACTTAAGTGTCTGAATCTGAAAATTCAGTCACAATAGATGTCTTAATTTAAAACACCTAAGTGTCTTACTATGATCATAGTGTACACGAACTGATAAAAGTGTCTAAAAATCTGCAAGTGTCTAATTTTAAGACACTTTGTAACTCCTCTCCGCATTCGCCAGGGGGCACTCTCAGTTGCGCATGCGGCTTCCTTTCGAACTCGATGTCCGTTTGTAATTGAAACTGAATGTTTGTTTTTATGTACGCGTACATTTTATCTACTAATTTATTTTGACTTGATTGTTTTTTGCGGAATGTGAAGTTCCGGGATTTAATTTCTATCGACATAGTGGTACTCCGTATTAATATTTATCTATAACACTAATATAGTGTTCTTCATCTCGTCAAATTTGTAAAGAGAACTGTTGTCTGGCGGGCTATGTTTTCAGGATGGAAATTTTCCATTCTTTTAACAGAGCTAGCCGGATGTGCAAGGGGATTTTATTTTTTAAATATCAAAGTCTGCCTAACTAACGGATACTAACGTAGCCTCCAATCCGGACGTCCTCTGGGCGAATGTGCTTTTGGAATAATCAGACCTTTTTCCAGGTGGGGTCTTAACTATGTATTTAAAACTCTCTGTGAATGTTTTCTCTTTAAATGGAGACCTCACACCAGTCTATAGCTTTATTAGTTCCTGAGTTATGCCAAAATATGTTCAAAGCATTTTGCCTATGGTATTTCCATGTTAACATTTTATTTTGCTAATATTTAAATTTCTTCTCTTCAAATCATCTACAATCATATTTCTGTATTATTTTCTATCCAATGTTATCTTTAAAATAAATTTTGGTGTGTCTGCATGGTTTATATTAGCGGTTACTGAATTTATTAATTTTACACCTTCCTAAGCCTTTTCTTATGTAGCCATTACTTTAAAAATCGCAGTGACATCGCCTGTTGATTGGCCCATACTTCTTAATTATCATCAAGACTACCTTAATAGTATTTTTTGGTTTAATTATTACCCTGAAGTACCCTTTTTAATTATTTATTTATGTATACAATATTTTTATAAGCATTTAATGCGGCAGCATTTGTAATGTTTACATCGATTTTTACATTTCTGATAGATTTATTATGTGTTATGTACTGGAATTCAAAAGCATTTATAGTAAACATTCCTATTAATAGCTGCTTTTATTTATTATTTATGATTTTCATGTCTAATGAAGTTTTCTTCTGCCTCATAGTGTGTACATCATAATTTTTAAAAAAGAATATAGTCCGAACATCCTTCCATTCATTGATTCCCCCCATACATACAATACAGCGAATTACTTGTGTTCATTTATTTATTTTAAAATGTTTTGACTGATAAAACTTATTAAATACGGTCATTCTAATTAAAGGATTTCCCTTTGCTATAATTTTAGTGTTTCCGAGTACTTTACAAATATCCCATTTGCCAAACTGAAAAGAGTCAACATATAATCTTTTTTTAATTTTCAACATCAATGATTCAAAAGTCAAAACCACAGCTTCACGATTTGATTGTTTGAACGGAAATTGACGTCACTTATGTAGACGTTGAAGCAGAAAAAAAAATGTTGATGTCAACAAATCTTACTTAACGATTTAGAAAAAGGATCTCGCCTTATCTCTAGTCATTTTGTTAAATTTTAATGATTATTTTTAGATTCTTAAATTCATGTAATCATGTACCGTTACCGTAACTGTAAGAATGCGGTAAAAATATACAGATATATTTTATTTAAAATAATTATATAATATTGATTTTTTGATTATTTTTAGTAAAAAAGTAATTTGAAATTAAAAATGAATACAAAGTAAAGAGATAGAATTTTTAAAATATTTATTTGCATATAGCTAGATTTTGCACTTAAAACTGACACGTACATTTATAGAATCACAATACAGGGTTGGACTTTTTCCAGAAGGAGGGCCTGATTAAAGCATGGGCAGACTCCCCTCCCCCTACGATTTTACGTGCTCCAAATTCGATATGGATTTTTTTTAAGCTTATATTTTAAATGTGTTTCAACATTCTATTGATTATAATCAGCATTTTGAACTTTAAAAGTAGAATTAGATTAAAAACTAAATGAAAAAATAAATACAGTAAAAACTCTCAATCGCGGCCACCTCGTGAATTGCACGCGTTTTGGAACGTTGAATTTGCCTGCTATTCGATTGTGTTCGCTTTTATGAGGTAAAAAAATGTATTTATCTTGAAAAAGGTCAGTGTTCGCTGAAGAAAATTGTCCTATGAAAGTTTTGTAAAATCTCCATAACGGACACTCCTACATAGAGGACACAACTATTTAAGAAGCACATTTTTTATTAGCAACATGCACATACTTTATATTTTTTTACCTCAGAAAAACAGACACCTCCGAATGGCGAACAAATTCCCCAGTTCTAAGGTGCCTACTATTGAGAGGTTTTACTGTATTGCGACAAATATTTAAATTTTTAATCTTATTCTACTCTATAAATTCAAAATATTGATTATAATCAGTACAGTCGAAAAAGATTTCA
Organism: Maratus speciosus; assembly: GCA_963932465.1. Classification (NCBI taxonomy): domain Eukaryota; kingdom Metazoa; phylum Arthropoda; class Arachnida; order Araneae; family Salticidae; genus Maratus; species Maratus speciosus. The sequence goes on from OZ010788.1 coordinate 439,774,719, forward strand.
ATTATCAGCTTTATGAAAATTGCATACCATATTTTGGAGCCCCATAAATCAGGCTGTGTGTGGGGGGAGAGGGGGGGCAGAATAATAGCCATATATTTTTCCAGGATCAACGTGGTCAAACATGGCTACGTATAATGCTTTTAAAAAATGGCTGCGATTCAGACGTTTGAAGTGTCTAAAATTCAGACGCAAAGTGTCTGAAAAAATTCAGACATTTTAAAATGTCTGAAAATTGAACACTCTGTTTCAGACACTTAAGTGTCTGAACTTAAGACATTTCGATTTACAGTGCAGTGACTACATCAAAAAGGGGGGGGGGGGAATCATAAGGCCCATTCTATACTGAGATATCAAATTTGAATGCTTAATTTTACTTTTGGGCAACGTTATTAAATCCTGTACGCGTAAATAACAAATTTTTTCTATAGCTCATGGCTCATACCCATGTTTCACTTCAAAATAGGATAAATAAGCTTTTTCAAACACATTCCGTTTTATAGAATAACAAAATTGTTTGTAATTTAAAAAAAATGCTTTGTCATTTATTTTAAATTAGGCATTGTAATTCCAATAAGCAGATTCTAACGTAGTAACAGTTAAGTTTGTGCAAAAATGACATGTAATACATCGCTTTTATTGTTATATTTTAACTCCGCACCAACAATTATATAAATAAAAGCTAAAAAAATCAAGTTTTTTCATTATAGTCCTGTCTTATTTTACATGCTTTTACATTATAGCGAATACTGTAAAGATCGTTCTCATAGATAAAGTCACATTTCACATGAAAATGATATATATATATATATATATAACTGTGCTTTATTTACAGTGATATAGAAAATACAAAGAAATTTTACTGGAATAAAAATATTGGAAATATTATATTTGTGTTCAGAATAAAATATGATTTAACAAATTTGTGTTTTCTATTTTAGAATGTTGTAACAGTGAAAAGGATGTTATGTCGGAAATAAATTTAAAGTAGTATACAGTAAATATATGTATATATATATATATATATATATATATATATAAACAAACACATTTTATTGCGTTTCATTCCCAGTGAAATTAAAGTTGCAAAGAAACTTTATTGGAAAACAAATTTTGGAAACACTGTATTTGCTTTCAAAATAGAATACAAATTAGGAATTTTATGCCTTCTGTAATAATACCTTCTAATATAACAGGAAAAATACATTGTGTTAAAGTTAATACCTTCTAATATAACAGGAAAAATACATTGTGTTAAAGTAAAATTTAAACGCTTAATATATATTTAAGAAAACACATTTTTAACTGTCTTTTATTCTTTGTAAAATTGAAAATGAAAAAAAAAATTGGAATGCAAATTATGGAAATACTGTATTTGCGTTGAAAATATAACTTGATATGTTTGTGCTTTATAATTTAGAATTGATGAACTGAGAAAAGATTTTTTGTAAAAGAAAATAATAATAAATGTGCATTTTTATTAAAAAAAAGAAGTATTTTTAGAATATAAGACTTGATATAATGTTTTTACTGTATTTATAAGTTTCTGTATTGTAACATCTAGAAATGAGCCAAAAACTTCTTAGAAACTGAAATGCATTTTTCATTTGTCATGCTATGTATGCAGTATATGCAATGTGATTCGTTAAATATTGGAGTTGTTTTAAAGGGTAACTGCGCACAAACAATTTCTATACAAGAAACTAGGTTGTAATCCAGTTTTTCACTTAAAAATACAGTATATCTCATTCCAAAACGAACACAACCATCGTTCATAAATCTATCTATATTATAACACAAAACATGACCGTGAGTAACACTGACGTCTTAGTCACGGTGGCAACATCTGGCTATTAAATTCCGGTTTTACTGCAATTTTGTACACTTCTAAACATTGCACATTTTCAATTTTTACACCGTCGATTGCACGAATAATGGGCGAATGTCCTTTCAAACGTAATTTGTTTGAAACCCTTATCCCAATTTACGGATTTTTTATGGTTTTTATAATTTTCAAGCATAATTTTTTTTTATCTAACTCTATCGCGTGCGGCCCGATTACTAAAATTAAACGTTTGCATTTCAAGCAATATAAATAGTTTGCATTTGCTATCAGCTAATATTCCATAACAAAATTAAATCTTCGACAATAAATAAATATTATAAATAAAACACAAATTTAACAGACACTTAATCGAACTATGCGCTCAAACAGTTAAAAATACCAGAATAAAAAGTGCTGCTGTAAGTAGCGGAATCTTTAGCGATTTCTCCGTTTGTTGAGTTCTGGCATTGCGGTCAAGATGAAAGTTTCACTTTTAATAAAGCTCAAAAATTTATCAAAATGCATCTCTTTTATCATTTTTTTCGGAATTTGTATTAAATGTAAAAAATACCATATCAGTTTATAATAAAAAAGTTTGGTTTTTTCCTCAGTTTAGTAACTTGGGAAACTCGGATTGGATCAAATTGTATAACTAAAATAAAGATATTTAAAAGGAGCTATCTTGCTTTGTGTGAAATGCAACGATTCCATAAAAAAGGATGGAAGTCTACAGCATTTTAGTAAGTGATCTGACAATTACATTCTGAAATACTAGTTCAGCATTGTTTACATAAGAATGGCACACATTCCTCCTATTTCTCGTAATATTCGTTACATTTCACGCAAAAAACAGTCTGCTTCAAATTTTTATTTATTTAAAGTTTTTTTTTTTTTTTTTAAAAAGAAAAAAAATGTTACGTCTCTTCATAATCAATTAAAAACATATACAAAAATACAGACAATTTAATTAAATATTTAAAAAGTACATAAAAATCATTTTAAAATAACAGTAACCGTTTCAATCTTGTTAAAAGTTTTTCATCAATAATATAAGTAACACAAATTCACGAGAGATTTCATAATTAAACTTGCAGTTGAGAGCATGTGCCACAAACAATTAAACACGGAGGTGGATATTTGAGTCATGTTAAAATGGTTTATTCAGGTGGAAGTGAAGTAGCTTCATTGATTCGGAATTTAACTAGAACTAGAATTACTAGAACGGTCAAGTTCCCACTCAATGAAGCTAGCTCACTTCCAACTGAAAATATCATTTTAACCTGACTCAAATACCCACCTCCGTCTTTAATTGTTTGTGGCACATGCTCTCAACTGAGAGTTGAATTGTGTTATCTCTCGTGACTTCGTGTTTATTTACTTACATTACTGGTGAGGTACTTTAAACAAATTGGAAACGTTTAATGTGATTTTTATGTGCTTTTTAACTAGTATCTCATTAAATTGTCTGTATTTTTGTAATTGCTTGAAATTTTGTTTAAATATCTTCATTAAAGTTATCGTTCTTCGTTACATTTATGCACAGAAATCTGAATTAGGCTTCGCGTGAGATACTCTGATTTTTTGACTGAATAAAAGCATTATGACTAGTGTTTCCATCTGTCCCGATTGTCAGGGTTTCCATGACATTTCCCACGGAAGCTTTGCTCGGAATTCCAAATGTTCCTAACTTTCATGATGCACAAACCCTTTGAATGGAATTGAAAAAAAATAATAAAGAAAAAATCCGTAATATATATAAAAAAGTCCTGGAAAAATTCTTACAGTACTGAAATTTTAGGAATGTAAAATGTTACTCTTATTAAATCTTAAATGTGGATTTTCTTACTATTTCTGGTTGATTAAGGGGATGTTTTTAAAAAACACAATTGATTTACAATTAAATAAATTTCAAACAAGAATATTCTGGATTTCTAAGTGCTGAATATTTGCATATGATTGTAGAGTTTCTTTTATTTTTATTTTGTCAGGAAATTTTTATTGTTAATTACAGTATTTTTTTAAAAAAGGAACCTGTATTGTTTATCTGCTATGACGAACGCCTATCTGATATGGAAATTTTTCTACTGTAAAAAGTTCTACTGTATTTTATGTTCCGATTTAGATGCCGCTGTCTAGCTTTGTTTTATATCCCGGTCCCGCTGTTCGTGACAGTCGACCTGGCAACACTAATTATGACTCTACTTTTTAGGTGCTTTCGTAATTATATAAATACGTAGCGCCTGTAGTCGTAGTGTGGTCTGTCAATCTATCTGTCTGTCCGTCTGACCTCGCATAACAGTGCCAAAACTACCCAGCCGAATGGTTTGAAATTTAATATATATAATAATTGCCGTATTTTGTCAAGCCCTTTCAAATTTTATGAAAATCGAATCAAAACTTAAAAAGATATCAATAAAAGTTTTCTTCAGTCTTTAAATCCTACCATACGTAATTAATTCAACAATATCCCATGATAGGTAATGATTCTAGATTGCTATGGTGATCACGTCATATATAAGATGGAGCCATATTATTTCAGTATTACTGAATTTAATATATATATATATATATATATATATATATCGTAACATATTTTGTGTTCATGCATTTTTGCAGGAGAGTGCAACAGCTATCGCACCAAGATCAGAATATTTATCAAACTAGTTATAGTACAAACGCACCTCATCTGTCATGTTTGGCGTACTATTTTCGACTTGTTTATGCTAAAATTGTTTGTTGCAGTGTTTATTACCACCTTTTAAAATATATCTAATTTTATTTTTATACACTTGTATATAAATTGTGTAAGTTCATTAACACATATAGATATACGGAACAAATGTTTATTTTTCAAAATAATGTAAATGATTTCCTTTTTCAAAAATAAAGGCATATGATATATGTTTTTTTTTTTTTATGTTTGAGAATTAAAGCATCTTATATCTGAACGAAAACTTACTCGGCAAATTTTTACTTTTACTAATGGGTTGCTAATTCCTATAATGTTTCAGTCGGTTATGCCTTAAAATAACTTTATAATTTTAACGAATGCGTTTCTTGTGCCTTATTTGCAGATCGAATTCTACTTCCTAAAATAGCAAAGCTATAATTACTACTGTAAATGAATTTCATTAAAGTTACCTATCTTCTGCAATTTTATTTCTGTATTTCATAATTTGCATATTTGTGCAAATGCAGGTATATCTATGAGTGGGTTGATGGACGTTTATGTAGATAAATCTGAACGGTATGATATTATGAACTTTATAAGATTTTATTTTATGATTTTGGCCATCTCTTACAATTACTTACAATTAAGGTTTCTTTTTTTCCTGAAAACGCGTATTTTTCACTAATGTTTATTTAACCAGTTTATCAGAGGAATAAAAAAATTATTAATATTGTAGCCTTTATCTGAATTTCCCCCAAAATTCAAATCTACTCAAAAAAAAATACGCTTGTACAAATGATTTGTGTTAATCGCTGATTTTTTTCATTTTAATTCCCCCCCCAAAAAATTTAAATAATTGAAAGAGTTTTGTTTTTAGAACACCTCTTATCTCTACCCCTACCGATGTAAATTAAATGAGAAACTTTCGCAAAATTTATAGTTACATTAATTTCTTTATACTATTCAGAATTATTTTTTCACTATTATTCTTTTTTTTTTTACTTTAAAAAGATTCCATTTAGGCATTACAAATTAACCAATTCGGCTGAATATAACATGGAAACATAACTTAATTGTAATTAACATTTTAGTACGTAAGTTCTGTAGGTAACTTGTCAGCATGCATCTTTTCTTCCTAATATATTTTATGTATTTTTAATCTTTTTTAGTTGCGTTCGTAATTATATAAATACGTAGCACCTATAGTCATCGTCTGGTCCTTCCATATGTCTGTCTGTTCTGTTCGTCTGCCCGCATGTAACAGCGCAAAAACTGCCCAACCGAATGGTTTGAAATTTAATATATATAATCGTCGCAAAATTTTGTAGTCACATCAAATTTTACAAAAATCAAATCTAAACTTCACAAGATATTAATCAAAGTTTTCTTAATTCCATTAAATTCTATCATACGTAATTAATTCAGTGACTGAATTTAATATATACATATAATAGTAATAAATTGTGTATCCATGCACGTTTGCATAAGAGTGCAAAAGCTATTGTATCAAGATCTGGACATTTATAAAACTACTTATAGTACGAACTTATCACTTGAACGTCATTTGTCACGTTTGGCAAACAGTTTCCGACTTGTTATTTATGTTGTACAAAACTTGTTAGATCGCTACAGTTTAGATTGATTTAATAGATTCTACATAATTAATCCTTGTCAGGAGATGTAAACTCTAGGGTGAGCCATGACAAGTACGGCCTCAATTGAATAAGTGATTATATACTGACAACTGTCAATGTGTACGACTTTATCTTACCAGTAATTTTTAATAGTTATCTTTGCCTTATTTAATCACAGATTTCTTCGACTTAATAACTTGAAAATTTCTATCTATCTATACTGATTAAAATAGATTATTTCATCGGGACGCACAATGCAGCAGAGGTGGAAAAAACTATTGAAAGTTTGAATATTTAAAAGAAAAGTTGACTTTTTAAACTCACATCGTAAAGTATCCTCTACTAAAGTTTTAGATAAAATTAATTTTTAATGAGTAAAAACAATTCTTGGGTAAAGTCAACTGCGTTCTAGAATGCAAATAATTGCGTTTTTCTCATTGATACTTGAACTTGTGTACTCTTTTCGGGTACTTTTCGGTCTAATTAGACCCCGGTATGCTATTTCTTTCTCCCAGCTATTAAAATGTCGTCTCCAAAAAATAACGTTCCGTTGTATAAACCAACCATAAAATAAATCAGATATATCATTGTACTGTTAAATGCTCTTTTGCAATTTTTTAAACTTTTAAGCGTCGCACATTTTCAATTTTTATACAGTCGTATTTTAGAAAAAAAAAGTACTTTTAAATGCAATTTGTTTGAAAACTGCATCTCAATTTATTTTTGAGATATTAATTTTTCTGTAGTTTTTAGCACGTTTTGTTTCATTTTGCGCACTCAAGTACTCCATTTCTGTAGAAAGTAACAGAAAAATAGTTGAAAAATAATAATTATATCTTTTTGTTGCCATTTTTCCCAGAACAACTGAAAAAAATTGTAAATAAAATATGCGTTATTTTGAAAAAAATATAAATGAATGATTTCTGATAAAACAAGGAGGTATTATAAACTATATTTAATTTTAAGTATCTATATTAATATTACAAGCATATGAATCATTAGATAGCCGATTTTTTTGTCGACTTTCTTGAATGACGACATTTCTGTCTTGGATCTGTGTATTATTTAGCGATAGTGACGCCATATGCATACTTTACTGTAGATGTTGTTTAAGACTAGATCGTAAATGAGAAGTTTTTCCTCCGGATGCGAATGACGTCATTTTATATAAAATAAAAGCGTGTGTTTTAAGTCTTAAACTTAAATATGTTTTGTATTATCTATATTTATATACATATATATTTTTTCATCGATGGTGACACTAAATTCTGAGAAAGCAGAATTCCTGTTTTCTATTTTTATTACGTTCTCTCTCACTAGCATGTTGAATCATACTCTAAGTTGGGAAACTCTTGGAGAACCATAAAGATGAGTGTAGCTTAGTAAATAGAATCATAATATTCACATTTGAAGACGCTGTACGCATCAAAGGAAATAAAAAAACAGTTACACCAAGCTTTCAAATCCCAGTTATCTATGGGTGTAAAACTCCTGCGTCTCTTCATAGAATGCAAAACTGGCCGGCCGGCGATGAGGTGCTTCCATAACAGAAATGTCAGCAAAAATCTGCCGTACTGGTGGTCAGTGCCAAAATGACGAAAGTGCCCCGAAAAAACTATTTTACCATGGTGAATGGAAAGGTGACCCAAATTGGGAATAACACCTACATAAATTTCTTATGATTAAATACATTTCACTTTGTGATGCGGCCGAACATATGTAAAAATGGTTGCAGTTACTATTTTCATTTTTTTTTTTTTTTTTTTTTTTTTTGTATCATATCGTCTTTATTATTTCTCTTTATTTTGTATTTCTTTTTTCTTTCATTTTTCACTTTATTAATTCTATTTTATATTTTATAAATCAAATAAAGTTTTCGTTAAGTATGTTTGTCAAGCTCAAACTTATATTCCAACACTGTTGTGGGGAACGACTCAGATTCAGTATATTTTCAGAAGTACTCCATTTTAAAAACGCAGTACGATCAGAATACCAAAAATGGTTTAAGATATTGAGGTGGCTTTGGATTCATTCAATTCACAATTAAAAATGAGGAAGAACAGGTTCTTAGCTCAGCTATTTAGTCATGTATCCGAGATGGATGATTATGTGCCCAAAAAATCAGTAGTTTACTTAAACTCTCGGACAGTTTTCATTGGAGCAACCTTTTATAAATACAATTAAAGAATTAAGATTGCACACTTGTACTCGTAAGTTCATGAATTAAGTTTATTACAGTGGACTAAGACCATCTGTATGTTTAAAGTCACAACCTTTTATGATTTTTATCAAAGAATTATACGCAACTTAGCAAAACTTTCGTAAATAATAGACGTAAAACACCCATTCAAAGTATTTGGAACGTACTGCAGGGTGTGTCCATAAAGTTTCAAGACTGGTCTGAGAATACAAAATTTATTAAACATATTTGTACAGCGAAATAAAATTCTTCGTTTCGCCGCGAGAGATAGTTATATCAGCCTTGGGCATCAACACACCGCTGCCAGCGTTTTTGCCATTGTTAATAAGGCTTCCTGGAAATTTTCGCGCGCAAGGCTGTTAAGAGAACTTGTCGAAGCTGGAATCGTGTTTAATCGCTTCGTTTTCAGGTCTTTCTTGATCTGGAGGAACAATAAAAAGTCGCTGGGAGCGAGGTCGGGGCTGTAGGGGGCTTGTGGCAGTATTGCCACGTTAAACTTAGCCAAAACTTTGGCGGCTACAAGCGACGTGTGAGAGATCGCATTGTCGTGGTGAACAAATCGACTCTCATGATTTTGCGGACGCGCCTGATCAGGTCAGTTTTACGCTGCAATGCACCAACATTTGAAGGATTGAGTCCGGCGCGTTCGCTCAGACATCAGAGACGATTGGATTGTTCACCACGATAATGAGCCCTCTCACACGCCGCTCACCGCCGCCGAAGTTTCGGCTAAGTTTAACGGGACAAAACTGCCGCAAGCCTCCCTACAGCCCCAACCTTGCTCCCAGCAACATTTCTTGTTCCCCCGGATCAAGAAAGACCTGAAAAGGAAGCGATTCGACACGACTCCAGCGATCCAGGCAGCTTTGACGAGGTCCTTTAACAGCCTTGCGCACGAAGACTTCCAGGGAGTTTAAGAAAAATGGAAAAAACGATGATTTTTTGATGCCCAAGGGTCATACTTCGAACAATTTTAGTTCGTCGTACAAAAGTGTTTAATAATTTTGTATTCTCAGACCAGTCTTGAACAGGATTGTAGTGGGTAGCTGCCCGGGTAGCCGCCCAGCTGCCCGCCCGGGCTGGGTTTAAAAAAAACCGTTTAAAAAGCCCGGGTTTTTTAAAATATATTTCTGGAAAGGAACAAGTGATGTATTTGTTGTTTATGGTTATTTTGTTTTATTTATTCATTTCTTTGAATCTTAGAAAATATATTTGTACTAATTTGCTTGCACTTTTAGATAGAGAACCCTATAATTTTAAAACGTTTTAGATTTTCATTTAAAACGTAAATTTAAGCTTTTCAGTTAGCTTTAAGAGTATTATATTTACTAAACGTATTATATTTATTAAATTATTTTATGTACTTTTTACTGCTGAATCCGAAAATGACCTTCATTTTTAACCATCACATAAGGAAAATTAAATAAAAAAAGTTTTACATCTGTTTTATAGTATCAGACTTTTGCTATATTTTAATTTTGACATTTACGATGTGCAAAAAAATTATAACGTGATGGTTAAAAATTAAGGTAATTCTCGGGTTCAGTGCTAAAAAACACAACCATCGCAGTCTTGTGTTATCTAATCTAAAACATTTTCTTAAACTTCTTGGCAGTAATCGATCCGAAATTTTTTGTGTTATCCTGTAAAATAAGTATGAAATAGTAACCACTGAAAATCATAATAATATTAGATTGTCATTGGATTTACGTCAGTATACATGTAAAATTTAATCTCTGTCGGATATTTGAAAGTGAGTTAAATTTCGAGTACAAATTTTGAAATGGGAAACATACATACGATCGTTGAAGTTAAATAAAATAACGTAATAATTGTTAAAATAAATCATGAAAAGAAATAGTTTCAAATCCTTACAAAATAAAACATATGTTAAAATACAATAATTTTAGCAAATCTGAAACTTAATAAAAGTTAACTCAATCGTAATACCTACTATTTTTTTCGAAGTGCAGATACACATGAAAAGTTCTTTGAATACTTTAAGCACTTAGGATATGACCCCTCAAAGCATGGCCAAACTCCTTTGTGTTCATATGCAGAAAAGGGGTATGAGTCATTCATTTTTAAAGTTTCATAACTCAGTCCATTTTAGTGTTATATTAAATAGACTTTTTTTTCTGTCTTGTCACTGTAATAGGAAAATTTTACTAAATGTAACTTATAGGACCAATGACCGTATAAAAACTTAAATTTCATAATTTTTTAAGAAATGTTTTTATTGACCCAAATCGTTTTTAAAGTATTTCTTAGCCTCAAATAAAAACATTTTTGTAATTGGAACTATATGTCTATGACTAACGGTTTAGGAATTAGCCATTGGACACCGTTGAGAGAGAGTGGACACCCTGTATATACATATAAGAAAAATTTTTGTTGTAAGATTTTTTTTTATCAACATTTGCTAATCTTATGCTAATTTCAAAGGAGCAAGTTTTTTTTTAAGTTATATTTTATTATTAAATAACACACAATTGATAGCTTTGCAATTTAAAATTTGTTATTTAAATTAAAGGGATCATATATTATATATGTATTTTAAGAACAGAGAAAAATATTGAGATTTTTATTAAGACTGAAGTCATTCCCATCTATTAGACTATCAAGTGTTCACAAAGATTGTATTTGAGATAAGGATTGCCACATATTTCGGCAATCAAATTCCTTGCGCTTTCCTAAGCAAAAAATTAAATTTTCCCTGAGAATTTTCAAAATTTCAAAGGTTAAATTTTGCAAAGTACCAAAATTTAGTAATATTACTTGTTTTTAATATTCATTTTTAAATTCACTCACTTTTTCCAGTTTTCCTTATGCAGTGGCAAACCTGAAGATTATTATTTCGGAGGAAGGTGGAATCATATTCCACATGTTGGCATTTTAACCCAATTTACCCGGGGAAAATTGCCCATTTAACCCGGGTTTTTTAATAAAACCCGCCCGGGCTGGGTTTTTAACAAACAACCCGGGTTTTTTACAACCCTGGTCTTGAAGCTTTGTGAACACACCATGTACTTTGGTAATTAATAAACTTGTCTCAAAAGAAATGAATAATACTAGAAAACAGGAATTCTGCTTTTTCAGAATTTAGTATGACCCCGATGAAATATATATATATATATATATATATATATAGATATAGATAGTACAAAACATATTTCTTTTTTAAGAATTAAAATACACGAGTTAATTGTATATAAATGACGTCATTTGCATCCGCTGAAGAATTCCACATTTTACGATCCAGTCTTAGTTGTTAAGCATGCATATGACGTCACTATCGCGGAATAATACACAAGCCCAGCAAAAAGCGATGCCGTCATTCAAGAAACTCGACAAAAAATAGGGTATCTAATGATTCATATGCCTTCATTCGTTTGTAACATTAATATGGATACTGAAAATTAAATGTAGTTTATAATAGCTCCGTGTTTTATCAGAAATCATTCATTTATATTTTTTTTAAAATTCGGAAAATGTTATTACCCGGGAATTAATAAAATTGCATTCTTTCAGCTTTTTGATGGGAATTAAGTAAACGCGGAGAAAATAAGTCACACAAATATTCTTTAAAATGCAATTTTATAGCATGCGCTATTCTTGGCATAGCACGTATTTTAATTTTTTTTTTTTTCAGTTCTTATGAGAAAATGGACACAAAAATATAGTAATCTGCTATTTTCCATTTACTTTCTACACAAATAGAGTACTTAAGTTGCCACCATTAGAGAAATGTCAGTAAAACTACAAAAAATTAATATAAAAAACAAAACAAATGCAGATGCAGATTTCGAACAAATTGATTTTAAAAGTCCTTTTTTTTCTGACAGTGCAAAAATTGAAAATGTGCGACGTTTAAAAGTGTAAAAAAGTTTAGTAGATTATCAGTATTTAACCGTACAATGTAATTATCACCTGTTACAAATTGGAATAAATAAATGTTATTGGTTATATAAAATGTGTATATCATTCTAAATATTTCAAACACGTATCACTTCTGCAATTCCATATTTTCTTTAAATAAGATTACAATGTTTTACACTACATAATATTTTGTAGTTACAAAATTTTAGAATTGAGCTTAATTTTGAAAACATTTTTCTTGTAAAAGATCAAAGGTGAGGTAAATATAACCTCTTCAGATTCCTTAAAACATTCTCCGGATTGACTTGTTCTCTACTTCTAAAAAATGGAATTCTTTATTTTCCATTTATCTGGTCCCCTTCTCCTTGAAATTTCCACATGCATTCGAATGAACTGTATCATTTTCTGTCTTTCATTTAAAGCTTCATTTGGAAAATGATATATTCCTGCATTTATTCCTCCGGAAATCAAATCAAAAAACCGTTTTGTATCCACCTATGATCTGATAAAGCCATGTGAAGAGAATTTCCAGAAATTTTTGTCCATTCAAATCAGAAAATGGAACACACGTATTGAGTGCATTTGTCTTGAAATATTAGAATACCCTTATGTATTGCCACCTTGAATTTCAAATGTTCCATGTCTAAATTTATTTCTACTACATGAAACTTATTTTTCTGCTTGTTAACATAATCTTTTATTATTCCTTTAAAATCATATAAGATAATTTTGTTTTTATTATTGTTATTTTTTAAATCTATAATTTCAAATATTTTAGTTAAAAATGTTTCAATTTAAAAAGGGATAAATCTATAGTAGAGAAAAAAAAATTAGAATATTTTTTTTACAGTTCTGTAAATTTCCCTATGATGAATCGGAATTTTAAATTTTCACAGTAAATATTGTAATGTTTTTATTATAAATTATAAATATTAAATTATAAATTAATTGATCAATAAAAGTATTTTAGAAAATGTCTAATATCAAATATTATATTTTGATTAAAATAACACGTTTGTTTATATCGTAGACATTATTTAATACAGAGTAAATAATTTTTTGAAAATACGTAACGTTTGTACTATTCCATATCTAGGACAAACATGTTAGTGTGTAACGCTGACGTCATTTTGATGGTGGCAACACCAGACGATTAAATTTAACTTTTACCTGTAACCTAGGTTGCAGTTACATAAAAAGTTCTAGAAATCCTAGTTTCCTAAAAAAAATCTTAGTAAATTTACAGATTTTTTTGATTTACGGTGCAAAAGTTTATTTATTACATGAGTTTTTGTTGTTGCCGTTACATAAAATGTTTTAGGAATCCGAATTTCCTAGAAAAATTTTAATAACTTTACAGATATTTTTTTTACAGTGTAGTTTCAAAAATTCACGAAAAATACTTTAGAAGATGAAATTTTCATGAATTCATAATATGCAACATAAAGGGTTAAACCACTGAAATGATCTAAATCAAAAAGGCTCATTGTAAATTGTGATCTAGTGAGTATTTCTGAATAGCGATTTCTTCATCTGTTAAGTCCTGGCGCCAGGTCAATACGAATATAGCTTTTAATAAATTTTGAAAACTTTAAATGAACACATAAATGCTATTTTTCATATAAATATGGTTTTTGGTATTGCTAGTGGTCATTCTAAAAAAATATGCATTAAATGTAAAAAAATCTATTATAGTTATAAAAAAAAATGTTTTCACTTATATTTTGCAGCCTGGGTAGCTCGGGTTTATTCCCTTGTTTTCTTTAACCCTTTACCTACTGACGGTACTTATAAGTACCATTAAAATAGCTTGTTATAAAATTTATTTTTAATACATCGATTAGTTGTAATACAGTTTAGAATGAGTTTTAGCTACATTACTTTATCTTGTTCCAAAAGCATTATTGATTACATAAAACAAAAATATTTTTAAAAGGATGATTTCTTTTGCCTTTTCACCTTTTTAGTTTTCTTGGTGTTGGAGGGGGGGGGCGGGATTTTTCAATTCGGAAATATTTCTATATTTCTATTGTAAGAACATTATATCTGTACATTTCCTAATTCTACAAAATACTAAGAAAAATATTTAAAATAAAATTTCGAGTGGGGTTATAAATATTGCACAAAATCCCTATAAATTCAAATTTAATTAATCCTTCAAAATCCTTGAATCCTTCTAAAACCCTTCTAAAATTTATTAAAGGATTATGCAAATCTTCTAATGTATTTTAAACAATTCATGAAAAATACTTTAGAAGATAAAACTTTCACGAATTCATAATTCAGTACATAAAGGTTTAAATTCATACCAGTCACAAGAATCTTACATTATACAATATTTTTAATTAAAATATATAACGTTAAAATTATTTTTCTTTTAAAAGATCAAAGGGGAAATAAAATGACTTCTTCATATCCTTTATAATATCCATTGGATCGACTTGCTCCCTAATTCTGAAAAATGAGGTCCTATTTTTTCCATTCATCTCAAGACCTGATTCCCCTTTCAATTTTCATATAAATTCGAATGAATCTTAGATATTTCCATCTCTCATTTAAAGTCTCGTTTAGAAAAAGTATATTCCGGCGTTTATTCTTTTTGAAATCAAATCAAAAAACCATTTTGTATGTGATGTAGTAATGCTTTTTACTATGTTCAGAGAATTTCTAGAAATTTTCATCCATTCAAATAAGAAAGTGGAACACACGCTTTGAATGCATTTGTCTTGAAATATTAGAATGTCCTTATGTATTGCACCTTGAATATCAAATGTACCGTGTCTAAATATAATCTACGACATGAATCTTACTTTTCTCATTATTAACATAATCATTTGTAGTTCCTTTAAAATCATATAAGATTTATTTATTTATTTATTTTTATTAATATTATTCTTTTAAGTGACTATAATTTCAAATATTTTAGTTTTACATGTTTCAATTTAAAAATGGATAAAATTATAGAAGAGAAATAAAATATAGAATAACCTTGTTTACAATACTATAAATTTTCTCGTGATGAATGTGAATTTTAAATTTTCACAGTAAATATTGTATTATTTTTTAATATAAATTATAAATATTAAATTATAAATTATTTGATCAATAAAAGTATTTTTGAAAATGTTTAATAATAAATATAATACTTTTGATAAAGTAACACATTTGCTTTTATAGAATACACTATTTAATAAAAAGCCAATTGATTTTTGAACATACCTAGCGTTTGTACTATTCCGTACATTCTTTAAATTCATACCAATCACAAGTATATCTTGCAGTGCACAATATTTTTAGTTAAAATATTGAACTTTAAAATTATTTTCCTTTCAAAAGATCAAAGGATAAATAAAATGACTTCTTCCTATCCATTATAATATTAATCGGATCCACCTGGTCTCTAATTCTGAAAAATGAGGTCCTACCTTTTCCATTTATATCATGCCCTCTTCTTCCTTTCAATTACATATACATATTCGAATGAATCTTAGATTTTTCCATCTCTCATTTAAAGTCTCATTTGGAAAAGAATATATTCCGGTGTTTATTCTTTTCGAAATCAAATCAAAAAATCATTTTGTATGTGATCTAGAACTGCTCTTTACCATCACCACGTGCAGAGAATTTTTTTAATGTTTCATCAATTCAAATTAGAAAGTGGAACACGTATGTTTTACATGCATCTGTCTGGAAGTATTAGGATGCATTTGTGTACTGCCACATAGAATTGCCGATGCCAGGTCAAAATTTAACCTACGACGTGAACATTATATTTATGTTCTCTGTTTTATGATACTTTAAAAATAATAAAAATAGTCAAATATTTTAAAAAAGAAAAGTCTCTAACAAAAATACTTGAATTGAAAAATGGATAAAATTATAGCAAAGCAGATAAACCTATAAGAGATAACCATATATTTTTACGATACGTTAATTTTTATATAGATGATTGCGAATTTAAAATTAATTAATTTAAAAAAATTAAATTGTGAATTTTTTTCACGTTTCCTTTGTATAAATTATTTATTTAAAAAATGAATTAATATTTTCAAAAATGCAGACTACAATTCCGTAATTTCTTTAAATTCATACTAATCATACCAATACAGTAGGGAAGACTATGGAGGGTTGACCAATTTTAACTTTTTAAATATTGGACCTAGAATACTGTTTCATATATCATTTTATTCGTAATACAATCAGTTATAAAAATAAAATTGCGACATAAGTGAACTATATAATAAACTTATGATAAAGTGGAAGACACGTTTTGAATGCATTTGTCTTGAAATATTGGAATGTCCATATGTATTGCCACCTTGAATGTTAAATGTACCGTGTCTAAATTTGGAATTCGGAATGCTAAACAGTACAACAATCAGCAGTCAATCAAAAATTATTGGTTTATTTGTGCACAGTGTGCATACCCTTCCACTATTTTCCAATTAAATGTTCTGGAGATCAATTCACTTTTTAAAAGATGAGTTCAAGAGACTCCTTCATATCCTTTTATATATTCACCATACCGACGATCTCTCTAAATTTAAAAATGTCTTTTTTCTCAAGTCCGCTACCCCTTCAATATACATATACATTCGGAAAAATCGTTGATTTTTCCATCTTTCATTTAAAGTCTCATTTGGAGAAGAATATATTGCTGGATTTATTCATCTTGAAATTAAATGAAAAAACCATTTTCAAGCCACCTGTGATCTCGTAATGCTCTTTACCATGTACAGAGAATTTCCAGAAAATATCCTCCATTCATATAAGATAATGGAACACATAGCTTGAATGCAATTATCTTAAAGTAATAGAATGCCCTTATGTATTGACAACTTTAATGACAAATACACCCCATCTAACAATTTAATCTACGAAGTAAACTTTGTTTTCATGTTAGCTATTTTTATGATTCTTTAAAAATCACATACTAAAAAACAAATTTTGTCTTATAAATATTAAGAATAAAAAGATTGTACTTTCAAAAATTTTAATTAAAAAGTTTTATCTTCAAAGTTTGATAAAATTATAGTAAAGTCAATAAACATGAAATACATTTTTACAATCTTATAACTTTTATAATGATGAATCTAAGTTTTTATCATTTAAATATCAATAGACAAATAGACATCATTTTTGAACTAATTATAAATCTTGGATCATGTATTATTAAATCAATAAAAAAGTATTTTATAAAGCTTTCTAGTAATAAATTCGTTATCGTTAATAAGATAACATATTAGTTTATTTGAATAAATTATTTATTAAAATCAGATTCATATTTTAAAAAAGTAGCATTTCTACAATTCCCTATTTTCTTTTGAAATTTACGTCAACCGAAAATATTTTGTAGTTAAAATATTCAATTTAAAAAATAATTTTTTTTTCAAAAGATCAAAGGTGAAATAAAAAGTATTTCTTTCTAGCCTTTAAAATATTCGGCGGATCGGATAATTCTGGATGTATTGACTTCGTATTGACTTGTTACCTAATTCTAAAAGAAAAAGACAACAAGGGGAATCTTTCTTTTCTATTTATCTCATGTCCCTGCCTCCTTTGACATTATATATAATTCGAATGAATCGTAGATTTTTCCATATCTCATTTAAAGTCTCGTTTGAAAAAAGAATATATTCCTGCATTTATTTTTCTTAAAATCAAATCAAAAAACCATTTTGTATACACCAGTGATTTGGTAATGCTCTTTTCCGTGTGCAGGAAACTTTTAGTAAACTTCGTCCATTCAAATAAGAAAATGGAATATATACACTGAATGCACGTGTCTTGAAATATTAGAATGCTCTTATGTATTGCAAACTTGAATTGCAAATTTATTGCGTCTAAATTTGACATACGGTGTATACCATATTTTCTTTTTGCTATGAGGATCTTTTGTGGTTCCTTAAAAATTATGCAAGATGTCAAATATTTTTAAACACGGGAAGTCTCAAGCCAAAATATTTTAGTTTAAAAATATAGTAACAGAAAGTTTGTCCTTTTTTTTAAGAATTCCATTAATTTTATATGGATGGAACCTAATTTAAAACCATTTAATTAGTAAATATTCGCGGTTGATTGGTTGTATTTATGACGGCCAATTATCTGCACGAGGGATAAAGGCCCAGGGGGGAGTGCCCTTCGTGGGGGTCTTTCTAAGGGAACCTAACCCGTATTAACGCTTGGAAATCCAAGGTTCGAAGAAAACCACGAAAACTCCGAACGATTAGGCCGACGGGCGCGATTGGGATCGAACCCAGCACCTCCCGTCTACCAGCTTCGAGAGCAGAACCTCTCAGCCACTGGTGGGGCGTAAATATTCACGGACTTAACTTTCTGTTTTCTTCTAGAACACGAGGATCTTTCGTTTACTTTAAGTTAACATATTCTTTCATTTCGAATACACATTGAATTTTGCATTAGCCTATTGTATTAGCCGCAAATAAGGAAAAAAGTCTTCCCTTTTACATAATTTACACTTAAAATTTTATAAACATATAAAAACTTTCATGCTGGTATTTATTTTTGACGTCAGCGTCCACTTTATCCTGAACATTTTTTTTTTTTTAAGTTTCATTTTGTTAAAAAAGCGACAACTGTTTTCAAATCACATGGAACACAGCTGGCAATAATGTACCTTTTTTCATGTAACTACCGAACCGATTTTAATACTTTTTAAATATTTTTGGTGATAGCGAATTTACAAATGGATCAAAAAATAATAATGAATGCAACAACCATGTCAATATTTTTAAAAACTAGATTACTTTTTTTTGCTAAATTGCGTAACTATTGCATTTCTTATACTTATTTTTTGTCGAACTATAAATTTATATAACACATACTGCTCAATAGCACTATAAAATCTAATAAATAAAGACACGATCTTGCTTAATGGTACACAAAACACGAACTTTAATAAGCTAAAATTTAACTTCTACGTTTTGAGCTGTTTCTACAGCCTTCTTCAGGAAAATATGATGGTAAAAAGGCTCAAAGTTTAGAGACGAAAGCTTCCTGTGCAAGAAATAATTAGGCGACCAATTGGTCAAGTTTCGACTAATTATTTCTTGCACAGGAAGCTTTCGTCTCTGAACTTTGAAATTGGTCAAGTTTCGACTAATTATTTCTTGCACAGGAAGCTTTCGTCTCTGAACTTTGAAATTGGTCAAGTTTCGACTAATTATTTCTTGCATAGGAAGCTTTCGTCTCTGAACTTTGAAATTGGTCAAGTTTCGACTAATTATTTCTTGCACAGGAAGCTTTCGACTCTGAACTTTGAAATTGGTCAAGTTTCGACTAATTATTTCTTGCACAGGAAGCTTTCGTCTCTGAACTTTGAAATTGGTCAAGTTTCGACTAATTATTTCTTGCACAGGAAGCTTTCGTCTCTGAACTTTGAAATTGGTCAAGTTTCGACTAATTATTTCTTGCAAAGGAAGCTTTCGTCTCTGAACTTTGAAATTGGTCAAGTTTCGACTAATTATTTCCTGCACAGGAAGCTTTCGTCTCTGAACTTTGAGCCTTTTTACCATCATATTTTCCTGAAGACGGGTGTAGAAACAGCTCGAAACGTAGAAGTTAAATTTTAGCTTATTAAAGTTCGTGTTTTGTGTACCATTAAGCAAGATTGTGTCTTTATTTATAAATTTATAGTTCATCTATCGTAAGAACTATTTTAACAATACATTGAAATCACTTCAGTAGCTCTGTAGAATAATTTACATTGATGAAATGTTTTTTTTTTTTTTTTTTTTTTTACATTGCTTGTAAAATCGCGTAAGTTTAACATATATTTTTTTTCTTGTCGAAAATCAATTTATAGTTTAGTTACTGCCAAAATCTGTTTAAAAAAATATTGAAACGGATTCAGTAGTTTCCGAAAAAACGTACTTCAGTGTCAACGGCTTTACATCTGATTTCACAACTGTTTCCACCTCCTCAAATGAACTTATGGAACACACATCCTCTTGAAACGTCCATTCTAATGTCTACTTGTAATTTTTAAACCTTGTATGGGGAGGGTTTACTTCTTTGGGTCGAAATTTTCGATTTTTTTTATCATTTTTTGCATTTTTCAAGTGATAAAGCGGTTTCTTGATATTTCAATTCCTTAGGGTATTTTTTGCTCATTAAATGTAACGCGTTCAGCGTAATGCTGTTAATCCTGTTTTTGAACGCAATCTTTTTTTTTTAAACTGGACGACCATTTTTCTCGAGAACTATTGGACTTATTTTCTTCATTTCTTTTATTTAAAAGAAAGCTAATCGTTTTTTTTTTTGGGGGGGGGGGCGGGGGAGCTTGCATGCTTGCATGAGAGAAAAGTATGATTTTCATTGATTTAATATTTTTTCGATCTCGTAAAAGGTAAAAAAAAAAGGAGGGGGATTACATTTTTTGTTCAAATGACCGCTATCTTGTGAAAAATCAACTTTTTAAACTAAGAGTTGATATAAGTGCCAGAGAATTTAATTCCATTTCATATAATAGTGACCAAATTTGTTTGAGGTGCTTGTGAATGAAGTAAAACTGTCGCCCGAATGAAATTCCACGACGCACATATTCAGTCACTCAAGACATAATATTCCTTTTTATTTTAACAAAAAATATTAAATGTATAATTAAAATTATCAAATCTTAAAATTTAAAAATTGAGAGCATCAAACTTAAAATTAGGTTGGCCAAGACAAAAGCTGCAAGAAAAAAAGGGGGATATTCTGAGTGATTCCTTAAAAAAAAGAAAGTATAGAATACCTAGATGATAGTTATACATCGTAATAAAAGAGCTGTTTTAATAATTTTATTTAAACCGAAGAGAATGATCCTGTAAAAGCGTATAAATTACGTAATTAACTTACGGTGCAACCAGTACGACTTATATGGCAAACAAAAAACACTGAAAAACTATTAAAATTTTAAGGAAACTACCTTTCTTTAGCAGTTTAAGTTTTATTACAGTCGCCTATATGGACGACATTTTAGTAGGAGCTGGAGCTCATAATCTTAATAAGCTAAGGAAGTTCAACAACAGCCTATATCTTTGTTAGATTAGGGAGAGCATGAATCTCCGAATATGGTCACTAAAATAATTCTTATAGCAACAGTTAGAAAAAGAAATCATATTTTACGCGTCGTTTTCTATGTTGAAGCTAAAGAAAGATATAGTCGATCCCAGTTCTCCAAAAACATGAAGGCTTAATTTAAATAAGCTGTTCTAAATTAAGTTATTTGATTGTTTAGTTTTGTAATAGAAGAGAATTTTAATAGAATTCTGAAAATCCACTGAATTCTGTAATTTGATAAGAATTTCTTTATATTTTTTATTAAACATTTGTGTGTAACATATTTACTTACAATTTTAGAGTTATACTTTGACATAAGTTATTCGATAAAACTTTCGAACTACTCTTTTTTGAATATCAATAATCATTTTGTACTAAAATTATAATGGAAGCTCCCATATGCTTTGTTTGGAATAATTAAAAGCAGCCTTTGTTAACTAAGCGATACAATGCAAATATATTATAAAGTGATTCAATATTCTCATTTCCATAACAATCAAAATCATTTTCAATCCCTATTTTGTATTAGTTTTATAAATCCATTAATGGGCATAATTATTCGATTATTATTTCTTATAAATACAATAGATGTCTAATAAAGTACGTGATTAAAATTCTTTCCGTATTTTATCTCTTAAAAAGATGGAGATTCCAAAGTAAGTCAAAACTTTAGTTAAAATTAAATAATCATATTTCCAGTTTATAATATAAAAAAGTTTTTATCTAATAAATATATCAACTTTTCCATTGAAATTTATCTAAATTGGCTTTGTTTTAAATTATATTGCAAGCAATGTAATGCACTCTTTGAAATTTTCTAATTTAAGTTCCATTTAAAGTATTTTGCTGAAATATAAACACCGATATTCATCTGCTGAATTTAATTTTCAAAAACTTTTATCTGTACAAAGCTCAACAAATGCAATCGTCAGGTAGCCAATAGTGACTAAAATATTATACATGGCGATTGGAATCATTAACATTGAATGATCTCAGCTAAGAACTAAAACTTTAAAAACACAGATTTTCACGAACCATGTCCTACAAACTTATATATAAGGTACAGTGACTTAAAGCTTACATTTTAATGATACTGTTCATTATTTTTTGTAAGTAATTTCCTTCGAAATTTTTCTTGAAGCAAAATACTATTTTTTGTAAACAACTGTTGTATTTCTTGTGATACTGCGCATTTTAATTATTCAAACTTTGTAATAATGTAGATATACATAATTCTGATATCTTTCATTGAAACCTTAACTTATATTATCTTTCAAAATTAATTTATTAACCGAGTTGAAAAGTTAAGACAATTCAAAGTATGTCATTACCATGCTTAGGCTTTTTTTTTTTTTTTTTGAACCAATTCATAACATTTTTTGGTGTTTTTTGAAAATCCTTAAAAATTAAAAATAAACTGACAACGATAAGATGAAGTAGCAAAGCGGGGGCGGGGGGGGGATAGTTTTTAATAGCAATTAGATTATTGTACTGCCTACTAGATTTGTTTGCAATTTGTAGAGCCCTAGCTGTATATCTGAATGTTATTTGCAAATAGGCATATACTTTAACTTATAAATCTGATAGCTTTTATTAATTTTAATTTTCGATTTTGATTACTTATAAGTATTTTGGTTTTCTTAATTATTAAAGCATTTTTATCTAACACTGTTTCGACAAAATATTAACTTCCTGGTATCTTCTATAATGTTCGAAGCAAATTTTACTCAAATTTACAAAATAATACTTTAAATTTTTTTACGACACCGTTTAAGGTACTTCTAATGTTTTTCGATACGCTTATTAAAAAATACAGTTCTTCCTTCTATCATGTAAGATTTTTCTATAAAATCTAAGTATGAAAAACCAAGAAAGTTACACAGAGGACTAATAGAACCAAAAAAGAGTTTATTGAGAACAATACTTATAAATAACGCGAACATTGCTTTTTATTAAGTTATTGCATTTGCTATGTTTACCACAAAGTCCAAAATTACACTAGTCTGCAAAATTTGGGTGTGTCATGATTTTTAGCCTTTGATAATTGATTCTTATGCAATTTGTAATGATGAATCCAAAAAGAGATTTCACTTTTAACCACCACGTTAGGTGTTTTCGGAAATTGTAAATTTCTAAGTTAAAAAGTAAAAAAAAAAAAAAAGTAAAAATTTAATGCTATAAAATAGATGTGATGATTGTGTTTTTAAACTGTTGATAGTTGATCTTATGTATTTTGTAGTCCTGAATCCGAAAATGACCTTCAGTTTTTACCACCACGTCAAGATTTTTTCGTAAATCGCACATTTAAAAAAAATTTAAAGTCGAAATCTTGCGAAAATTCGATACCATAAAATAGATGCTTTTTTATAATAATTTATGCATTTTTTGGTTTTTACTATGCATTTCTATAGCTAAACGGGTAAAATATTGTGTATTTTAAATCCTTACAGTTTTATTACATGTGTGGAGTTTCTTTGAATCGCTAATGCTCTGCCTCACGCTTCTCCTTTTATATTTATGGGGCTCATCTCCCATAAGGCATGGTGATGTCACGGCGACGTTGTTGTGAAGTCACGCTGTGATTTTGTGACAGTCGATGTGATGTCATAGTGACTAGAATGCGAAGTCGTTATGGCCGTTTTAGAGGTCGTTTGTGACGTCGCATTGTGACCACTCTGTGAAGTCACGGTGTGACAAATTTGTGAAAAGTGTGTCATTTGTGACTATTTTGGCATTAACTTTGTGACGAACCTGTGACGACAGCGACAATGCTTACTAGTACATGTTGGCAAGGCTACAAACGCAGCACAAGATGGAATATTTATCATGATCCGCCAACATGGGGTAAACACGATACTTAATTAGATCCAGCATCGATTCAAACTATATAAATACTTGGAAATTTTTCCAGCGAGAACCATTCGCCTTGCATACAATATTTCAAATGAAAATCAAATTTCAAATTAATTGCTTAAAAGGCAATTTTAATTTGAAATTTGATTTTCATTTGAAATATTGTATGCAAGGCGAATGTTTCTCTCTGGAAAAATTTCCAAGTGTTTATATAGTTTGAATAGCTGCTGGATTTAATTAAGTTTCGTTTTGCCCCATGTCGGTGGCTCATGATAAATATTCTGCGTTTGTAACCTTGCCAACATGTAATAGTAAGACATTTTCCAGGCTGGGTCACGTCCCATGTGGTTTAGTCGGTAGAATGTCAGTGCGCTACACGGATGGCCCGGATTCAAGTACCGTTATAGAATTTTTTGACTATGTTGGCTTTTGCGCCTTTTAAGCAATCAATTTGAAATTTGATTTCCATTTGAAATATTGTTTGCAAGGCGAATGTTTCTCTTTGGAAAAATTTCCAAGCATTAATACTGTGATGATTCTTGTTACAAACATTGTGATGAATTTTAAAATAAAGTTTTGTTTGAAATATAAAATATTATCTTTTTACCGTACTTTTTAGCAAAGTTTCGCTATTTTGGAGTCCTATTCTTCTAAAATACTTTTAATTTTTTCACTGAAAAAACAATGCTTATTAACTGGCATCCTTTTTTATTAAGTTCTAAGCTTGATCTTGAGTTCAAGCTTTATATTAAGAATGTGTAAGTTTTTATGTGTTGTGATTTGTTATTATTTTATTAAATACGAACATGGAGTCTAACGGATATTAATACATTTCCTATTTAAAGAACAATAAGATAAGCCATATTTATTTAAATTTTTTATTCCCGTGTATATTGTATTTTGTTAATATGAGCTATAGGCTAATTCCATGAAAACTTGTCATGTCTGTCACGCAGCAGAAAATCGCTATGCTTGTTGGCTACCAGTATTTTAGAACGAGAAAATGGGATTAATTTTATCAGAGGTATCTCATCAATTGAATAACGCGAAGCAAACTTTTCGAAAATAACGGTGGCCAACAAGCATAGCGATTTTCAGCTGTGTGACAGACATGACAAGTTTTCATGGAATTAGCCTAAATAGATTTGATATGAATTATAGGAAATGACTGATCTGGGAAATAGAAAAAACAAGTAAGAAAAATCATGCGTTAAGCATAGATTATAAAGCACTTTCCAACGCTTCCTGAATGCTTAAACTAGACATCCTAATTTAAGGAAGTAACGTAAATAAGATAACTAAGTAAATATTTTAGAAAACGCATAAAACATTTGAAAAACTGATTTCAGCAGTTACCGTCCATAGCCAAATATGTTTTCCAATTCTTTTGAATAGCTCTGTATTTAATCTGTAGGTTGATATGTACTAGTATATAATGTGAAAATTTAGTTTAGCAAGAAAACGCATAACAGGTTGAAATTCCATTCAGCAATTTATACTATTATATAAAAACATACTTGAATACTTTTGTACAACCTTGTAGTTTACCTAGAATCTTTATTACACGCCACTATTTAATTAAAATTTAATTCAAATTAAAACACTCTTAAAACTGCTGAAATCACATTTCCAGAAATTATAATTTATAATCGGCCATATATCCATTTCTTTGCATGACCCTGTGTATCATTTTATCCATATTCTACAAACATTTCTTAGTAAATTAAATGCAGTTCAACATAAAAATCTATAACTCATCTAAAAAACACCTTTAAGCAATTTGCGCCCATACCCCTTAACTCTTACGTATACTTTTGTGTAACCCTGTATATGAATTATAGCTTTTATATACACCATATACTATGCATAAATGTAGTGAATCATAAAATCGCATATTATAATTAAAAATGCATTTCCAGCAATTATCGCTAATGAACAGTACAATATCAATTTTTATAAATATCATAAATTATAAATATTTTTTTTATAAATATTATAAATATCAAATTTTAAAAAGTATACTAAAGCAGTTTAATCTTTAAACTTGTTATCAGGCATGAAAAACACTTTATTTCAATGCTTAAATGTCATATTTTATTTTTTAATGTGAAGTATCGAACGTGTATCGAAAATGCAGAAAATGAGTTTACAATCGAAGAAAATTTAATAACTGATTCTGAATGTCTACAATTAAATGTTTGATTAAAATCACGAATAGTAAAAACGTGCTTACATACAATTTAAAAAAATAAATATATCAATTTGAAAAACACTAAATAATTAGTATTTATAATTGTACTATTAAACAACAACAAAGTACAATAGATGAATTAAAGATATTATTAGATTTAACAATTTCTCAAAAATCTCTCCATATGTTATAAGTAATTCTTATTATTTTATAATTTTGGCAAATGTTAAATCTGAAAACACTGATATGAAGATTTAGGAATTTAAATAATAATTTAAAATATTATTAGCAATGAAAAAAAGTCTTTCAAAAGTTTCACTACTATAGTATGTAAAACGACATTTCCCATTCAGTATAATGTTAATTTCTAATCTGAAAAATAATTCCAGATCAGTCTCTTTCTATAGGTATAATATAAAGCTATTTAACTCATCACCAAATATACAAAAAAGGAATAAACAATTTAAAGTAAATAAGACTTACTTTTTAAGCTCCATAAATTATTAATATCCGTGTGTATCCGAAAATGGCGACGTCTTTTTCTTCCATTAAAAAAAGCGCACGCAAAAGCCTACATTGTAGACTAGTAACTTACCGCATATGGTAGAACAAAAAGTTCTCTGTTTACCCTGCGGTATCGTGGGCAGACGATTTTGGGCAGGTGTTCGTTTATTTGCTTTTATATAAACAGATTTGGAACTTACATGTGCAATCATTTTATGAGACTGTCTGTATTTAAATTTTTCTATTTGAAGAATTTTCCAATGTATTTTACCTTTTCTTTTTATCAGTTTTAACCCCCCCCCCCCCTCCCTTTTAGGTAGCTTTCTTTACAAAAAAGCTACCTATTGCAGCCGTTCGGAGGAAAACGATTTAAAAAAATTTTGGTATATTTTCATCGATCATGACCCCCAGACCCCGAAACCACCCTCCGTCCAAAATTGATATATATATATATATATATCTGACCTATGTCACACTGTAACTCCCGTAATTATGAACCGATTTCGATGTAATTCGGTGTGTACATAGTACATACCAATGTCTCGACCGAGTTCGTTGGCCAGCTTCATCCGCCGTATTGTTTCAAAATGGCGGCCATTTAAAATTTTTAAAAAAATTTAAAACTTGAAATATGGTACCAAAAAATTAAAAATGGAAAAATATTTTTTTCTTATGTATTTAACCTTTATACAAAGATTCCGGAGCAGTTTTTGTTTCGTCTATATCTTAAAAAATGGCGGAGTTATAGCATTTTGAATTTCTAGCGTGGCTGACATTTTGAAACGTCCTGAAATTTGTCACGCGATAAAAGGCGTATTTATGAACCGATTTGGATTTAATTCGGTGTGTACATAATATATACCAATCTCTCGACCGAGTTTGTTGGCCAGCTTCATCCGCCATTTTGTTTCAAAATGGCGGCCATTAAAAATTTTTTTTTAATTTAAAATTTGAAATGTGGTACCAAAAAATTGAAAATAGAAAAATATTTTTTTCTTATGTATTTGACCTTTATACAAAGATTTCGGAGCAGTTTTTGTTTCGTCTATATCTTAAAAAATGGCTGAGTTATAGCATTTTGAATTTCTAGCGTGGCTGACATTTTGAAACGTCCTGAATTTTGTCACGCGATAAAAGGCGTATTTATGAACCGATTTGGATGTAACTTCGTTTATACATAGTACATACCAATGTCTCGACCGGGTTCGTTGGCCAGCTTCACCCGCCATCTTGTTTAAAAATGGCTGCCATTTAAATTTTTAAGAAAAATTTAAATTTGAAATGTGGTACCAAAAATTGAAAATTGAAAAAATATTTTCTTCTTATGTGTTTGACCTTGATAAAAAGATTCGGGAGCAGTTTTTGTTTCGTCCATATCTTAAGAAATGGCTGAGTTATAACATTTTGAATTTCTAGCGTGGCTGACATTTTGAAACGTCCTGATTTTTCTCACGAAATAACAGGCGTATTTATGAACCGACTTGGATGTACCTTGGTGTGTACATAGTACATACAAATATCTCGACCGAGTTCGTTGGCCAGCTTCATCCGCCATCTTGTTTCAAAATGGCGGCCATTTAAAAAAATTAAAAAATTGAAATGAGATACCAAAAAATTGGAAAATGGAAAAGATTTTTTTTGTATGTGTTTGACCTTAATACAAAGATTCCGGAACAGTTTTTCTTTCGTCTATATCTAAAAAAAAATGGCTGAGTAATAGCATTTTGAATTTCTCTTGTGGCTGACATTTTAAAACGACCTGATTTTTGTCACGCGATAACAGGCGTATTTATGGACCTATTTGGATGTAACTTGGTCTGTACATAGTACATACCAATGTCTCGACCGAGTTCGTTGGCCAGCTTCATTTCCCATCTTGTTTCAAAAGGGTTGCCATTTAAAAAAATTAAATTTAAAATTCAAAATGAGGTATTAAAAAATTGGAAAATGAAAAAGATTTTTTTTATGTGTTTGGCCTTGATACAAAGATTCCGGAGCAGTTTTTGTTTCTGAAAATTTGTTCTTTTGTTGATATCTTAAAAAATGGTTGATTTATAGCACTTTGAATTTCTAGCATGGCTAACATTTTGAAACGATCTTGTATTTGTCACGCGATAACACACGTATTCGCCTATTTCGATGTAAGAAGGCATGTGGATAGTATACATCAACACCTCGACCAAGTTCGCTGGCCAGATTCATCAGCCATCTTGTTTCAAAATGGCGGCCATTAAATTAAAAAATATATATATATTTAAAGTGAGGTGCAAAAAAATTAGAAATTGAAAAAGGTTTCTTTCTTAAGTATTTGACCTTGATATAAGGATTCAGGAGCATTTTTTGTTTGTCTTTACCTTAAAAAATGGGTCAGATATAGCAGTTTCAATTTCTATTGTGGGTGACATTTTGAAAAATCTGATTTTTTTGCATGCGACACCACTCCTATATATTAACCGATTCCGATGTGAGTGTGCATGTGCACAGCAATTACTAAGGTTTCGACCAAGTTCACTGCTTAGCCTCATCCACCATGTTGTCCTAAAATGACAGGCACTTTAAGAAATTGCCGAATTTGGCAGCCAAGTATAAGTTACTTTAAAGAAAAGCAGCTTGGATAAAGCTGACTAATTTCGCGAAATTCTCATTCATTATATTGATAAAAATTAGTATTGAATCTCCTATATTCGGTTTCCACTAAATTGAGCTTCGTGTGTTTGCATGATATAAGTTGGCTTTTTTTAAATAAGGATTATGAAAGCTACCTCTTCCTCCCGGCACTGGCCGGAAGGACTTTTTCTAAGTAAAGATTCTTTCACACATAATAAATACAAAATATCTTCCTAAAAAATAAAAAGATATAAATAAATATCGAGGATAAAAAAATTTTCTTTGTCAATCGTCATTCTTTTCATGTTAATTTTCTGTAGAATAAAACAATTCGAAAAAAAAAACTTTTTTTTAGAGTCATATCTCTAAAACAAATTTGAAATACAAATAATAAATTATATCATGGGTTTTGCATAAATTTTGTATTTTTTTTTTTTTTTTTTATTCGGAAAATGCCAATTTTATTTTAAAAGTCTGAAAGAAGTAGATTTTTTTTTTAAAAAAATAGTTACTTAAAATAGGTACACTAACAGGAAAAAATATGAATTGAATGCAAATTATAAAGCAAGAAATGTATGTATGACTAAACTCTGAAGACTCTTTTTACGTGCTCATTAAAAGCTGCAGACTTAACTATAATAGAAATTTTTTAGTTTGAAGCCACAAAAGTGTTTCGGATACCAGTGGTCGGTAAAAAAAAAAAAAAAAAATTCCTTTCTACAAACTAAATATGTAAAGTGTATATATTTAATATTCCTAATTCTAAATATGTTATCCAAATTTCTCCAGCACGTACCATTTTTCCGAGAAACACTTTTATAATAATAAGAATAAGAGAAGGATTATTATATTAAATTGCAATACTAGATAAAATTAAAATCAAGAAAAAAGTATACTTTCACTCTCTTAGATATCAAATTGATAAAATATAGCATGAAAATCTAGTTTGTTGATACTTGTACCGTGCATTTTCCTTTATATGCCCCCCCCCCCCCCCCCCCACCATCTTTTCGTGTCTGAATTTACTATTTGCTATCCACTAATATATTTTCATTCCTTATGCCGCTGTAACTCGGGCCTTTTTAAAACATTTCTCTTCATTTTCAAAGATTTTTGAGGTTCATATTTTTCTCACACTGTAACTTACAATATGGTGGGGGGTTTTTTTGTGAGTGTGACGTGACGTACGTTACATGCAGTGACATAACAATTCTTTTTTACTGCCAGAAAAATAAAATTTTACAGTAAGCAACATGTTTTGAAGAATTTTTGTAATTTTTTAAAGTTTTCTAAGAAGTTCACATCTCAGTCACAATGTGACATCACTGAGTGGTGGCATTTCGGTCACAGATGTGGCGTGACCACAGTGACTCACAGTGACGTCACAACGTCGTCACTGTGACCATGCATGCTATGAGGGCTAGGTGTCCTTTGGCGGTTGATGAAGCTGTTAATTTGTCGCAGAATCAAATTCCCAGCAAAAAAAAAAAAAAAGAGAAGGCAAATTATTTAAATAATTTGCCTTCTTTTCATGAGTTTTTACAAATTACTTTGACAGATTTTCGCTATTTTTTTTACTTCTTCACTTTGAGATTTACGATTTGCGAAAAATCCTGACGTTATGGATAAAAATTAAGACCATTTTCGGATTCATCGCTAAAAAATACATAAATATCAATTATCAAAAGTTAAAAAACACAAACATCGCAGGCTTGTGTTAAAATGTCTTTTCTCCCTTCGGACTCCACATGTGCAGGAACCAGCAGCTGATGTCTGTTGTCATGTTTATTGATTGCTTGTATGTCTTTTTATCTAAATTTTTAATTTATCAACTCGAAATTATGATGTCTTTGTGATTAAATTTATAATTTATCAAAACTTCATGTTATTTAAGTCGACATTGTACAGTATAGAATTTTTTGAGAGGGTTTTTTTTTTTTTTTTTTTTTTTTTTTTTTTAATCAGCATATAAATTGCATAAAGAACGCCCACCTATTTGAAGAAAATGTCACTAATTCAAGCCTGTATTGTCCGTAGAGTGCAAATAACATTATTTCTTTATAACTTAAAAAACATTTGTTATATTTGAGATCATGCTAATTACAATGTTAGCGATCGAAAGTCCAGTGGAACCTGCTTAGAAAAGGCAGATCGGACCAGAAAAGAAATCTGTTTTAGATTGTTTTACGTCTTAGTAAATGCACCAAATATTATAATTTTGGATGCATTGTTTTTGTCTATATTATAAAATTATACCTGAAATTTTTACTATTATTATTTATGTAATTAAAGCAGATTTCCGTTATATATAATTTCTGTTTTCCCAGTTAAACTGTATTTCATTTAACGTCCCATGTCAGTGCCGCTAAAAAAATACCATTTAAAAAACATATATTTTATTGATATGAGTGCCTTTATTTTTAAATCTTAATTTTACATAAATCTATCTAAACAGTTCCTTATGAAGTGCTGAATATAATAGGCCTTTCGACCAACACGTGCATTTAGGTGCGCTCGTAATTATATAAATACGTAGCACCTATACTCGTCGTCTGGTCCGTCCGTCTGACTGTCGCCCGTCTGCCCACATACAACAGCGCAAAAACTACCTAACCGAATGGTTTTGAAATTTAATGTATATAATCGTTGCAGAATTTTGTCGAGTATTTCAAATTTTAGGAAAATCGAATCAAAATTTAAAAAGATATTAATAAAAGTTTTCTTCATTCTATTAAATCCTAGAATTACGTAATTAATTCAATGATAGCCCAAGATAGGTAACGATTCCAAGTTACCATGGTGATGGCGTCCTATATAAGATGGAGTCATATTATTTCCGTATGACTGAATTTGATATATATAATCGTAATAAAATTTGTATTCATGCATTTTTGTATAAGAGTACTAAAAGCTATTGCACCAAGAAATGAATATTTATAAAACTAGTTTTAGTACGATCGCACCTCAGTTGTCTCGTTTGACCAGTATTCCGATTTTGCCAGGTTTCATTTTCGCAGTTTTACTCTACTGTATTTCTGTTTATGCATTCTTTGATAAAGCTCGAAATTAACTGCGTATGCACTGAGTAGAAATTCGGGACCATGAATATCGCTGGCAGTAAAGGCAACGAACATATTACTGGGAATGCGGTTTTACTCTACTATATTTCTGTTTATACGTTCTTTGATAAAGCTCGAAATTAACTGCTTATGCACTGAGTAGAAATTCAGGACCATGAATATCGCTGGCAGTAAAGGCAACGAACATATTACTGGGAATGCGGTTTTACTCTACTATATTTCTGTTTATACATTCTTTGATAAAGCTCGAAATTAACTGCTTATGCATTGAGTAGAAATTCAGGATCATGAATATCACAGGCAGTAAAGGCAAAGAACACATTACTGAGAATGCGCATATTCTGCCAATCTAATGATTTCCCTTTTACCTATTGAATTGGGCTAGTTTCTGAATTACTTTATCTACGCTCCTCTATCTGCGCGCTATGAAAATCACAGTCGAAACGTTGAAAATATCCTATCACTTGAGTATCTGCTCTCACCATCATCAGACTATGATATAATTCATGTTCTGCATACGCTGTTAAAAGTACTCATATATAGTGAATATATATTGTGTGTATTGAACTAAAATATAGATAATATTTACAGCCAACTTGATTTGATAAATTGATGAATTATCATAAAACAATCTTGCGCATCTTTATTTCGTTCAACATTTTTCCACAATAAAATCACAGCAACATTAACCCTTTAAGCCCTGACCCGCACAATTGTGCGGGTGTTATTAAAGTAAAAGAGAATGACTATTTCCTGTTTCTGTGAGATTTAAAACCAAATCTGCACTTTTATATGAGTTAATTGGCTTCAGATGTTTTGATAAGATACAACTAGGGGGCACCAACTACAATACAGGGTTAGATTTTCTGCTTTTAAAATGACTATATCATCTGACAGCAATAGACAAAAAGTATGTACGGTCGTAATTTCTTTTAAATATGATTTTTAGTGTTTGCTTAAATTTTTCTTTTCATATACTTTATTCATGATTTTAACTGATCTTGTCTTTGATAAATTTATTAGGCTTTACAAAAGTTGAAAAACAAATGACCAACACAATTGTGCGGGTCCGGCATTTGCCATTTCCAAAATAGATACAATTCCTAATATATAAAATTTTTATTTGTAAGTGATTTTTTTTAAACATTATGTTTTTAGCAATTTATTTTTTATTAATTACATTTTTAAAACGGATTAATTTTAAATTAATAGGTTTGTACTATTCATGATTTCTATTTAAAATTGATAATATTAGATATATAATATGCACATGTAACGAACTGTATGTTTCTGCTCTGAGTTATAGATGTCATATATGATTTATAAGTTTTAGACGAGTTATATGCATACCACGAGATAGATTTTTAAGTTTGATAAATTCATTCCATTTTGTCGACACAGCAAGAAAACCATCAGGAATAAATAATAAATTTTGGAAAGTTCAGCATATGCTCGACAGATTCCGTAGTGTATGCTTGAATTTACCAGGAGATCAGGGAAATTTTTCCAAAGATGAGCAGACTATTCCCTTTTTTTAGGACGTGCCTCAGTAAAGCAGTAATAAAAAACAAACCACACTCTGTTGTAACAGCATCATCTGGGATAGTTTTAAATTTTGTAGTATGCCAGTGGGAAAGTACAGACTTGGCCCACAAGGATCTAGGCTTAGGACCTGCTGTATTCCTTACTCTGGTTCAGACCTAGTTTTATGTACTTAGATCGGTATTTCAAAGAAAAAAAAAAAATACCGCTGCTGAAAAAACTAAAAAAAAAAAAAAAAGAAATTGGAAGGGTCAGGCACAATCCAAACGGAGTGAAAGGCATAGCATTTGTCAACGGCTCTTAAGAGGGGTGCGAGCAATAAGCATGCCTCAGAAAATGAAATTGTAGTGTTCTGTCAAAACAAAAATTGTTTCAAACATTTTCATTGTGGCTGATGAAAATTATCTGAATAAACAACAAGTTTTTTTTTGCTTAAACTTTTATTTTTAGATATTTGCACACATAATCCCAAACTACACAATTGTGTAGGTTTAGCCCAAAAACGGCTGCATTAAGGCCGAACCCACACAATTGTGTGGGTCCTCCCTTGGCCTAACCTGACATCGGGTATTTTTTTTAATATTTTTTTCAATCAAATACGATCCCATCGATAAGGGGAATCCATTCAATTTCTACCAAAAATCTCCCGGTCTTAAAGGGATAATAACAACAATAAACAAAAGAAACGTAGCTGTATCCTATCGCGGTTCAATCTAGTGCTGAAATTTTGAACAGTATATAATATTTGAAGGGTTTTTTTTTTTCTAAAATATTATAATACAAGTAAATTTTTTAAGAAACCGCAACTTCCAGCACTCGGATGATACCTGAATGATACAAAAATAAGGTAAGAAATAATTAAATTGTTTGTCGTGCTGTTCTTTTTTTTTCTTTTTTTATTGAGATGCAGAAATGTAAAAATAAAAGTTCATTAATTTATAAAATATATTTTCATAAAAATTAATATACGTCATAGTAGTGGCTAAAATGTAATAATTGGAAGCGGTGCTCCCTTAGCTCTTTTCAGTCATATTATTAATATTTAAGATTTTGAACCTTATCCTAATTTTTATATGTAGCACCCAAATCGCCTTTTCATTTTACTTCGCAGAATGTATTCTTGATCTCATAATCGCTAACGAATGGTTACTTGTTCCGTGATACGCGCCTCGCCTTTCATTTTTAATGTACCCTGGTGATTCAAAATAGATGTTATGGTGATTTTCACTTAACACTTTCTGGCTCAAAGTACTTACTTCTGTTGCTAAAATGTTGAAATAGTTGAATGACACCTGGACTCGCGAACAAATTTGTTTGAAAATCAGTAAAACCTTTTCTTGACGCACAATCGAAAAGGCAAAAATTCATTTTAAAATACTGGCGCGGTTCTGGCATTTAGGGATTAAAATTAAGTGGGACAGAATTCAATCCACCATGCCCGAAAGGGTTAAGCCACCGTTAACAGAAAAATACTTCCAATTACGAAAAGTACTATATAAATAAAGTATTAGACATTTAGATATGACATTCATTTTTCAAGCCTATATGCATATTAAAGTACAAAAAAAAAAAATTAATACGATCCTTGGGTCCTATAAGTTTTATTTATAATTATTTTCTCCATTTTCTGAGAAGTAAAACAGCAAAACTCCATTCTTCTATAACTAAAACTCACAGAGTTATGAAACTTTGAATTTTATGAAATTTTTGGATCTTTCCGGTATGAAAAACGGTCAGATGATTTTTAGTCCCGGAAGCTTCGAAATTTCATAAATTTCAAATTATTGTAACTCGGTGATTTTAGGTCATAGAAGAATATAATTTTTACTTGACAGGGCTTGGAGGACATGTTTCTGAAAATAAATTGTAAGCCCCAGATACAGAAAGAAAATTTAAACTTCGTATTTTAATACGTATACATCTGCTTTCAAAACAATTGGCATGTATAAAAGCTCTATTTGATTTGCTTACGTTTTGTAGTTGCAAGTATTTTTCTATCATCAGCGATTTAAGATATAATCGTCATAATCTCAGTTTTGAGTCATCCGGTATAAACGATGTTGTTGATCAATCTACATACATTTTTTCTTCTACGTAAACAATGATTTTTAAGAGACACATTTTCTTTGACGAAATGTGTTTAGTTTGAATTCATCTATCATTTTATAAAATATAAAATCACATTTCAAAATTACTTTGAGTCATTTTGCCTTTAATGCTTATTTTAGATACCATTCATCAAATATTATTTTTAAATATATAACTTTAAAATAGAGTAGCCAAGCTAAATTTTCCTTTCAAAATATCAAACCATCATTATAATGATCATTGCTAGATTTATTCGTCTACAATAAATGTGACATTTAACACAAGACCCGAAAGGCGTTTTTCTATTCTTACTCGGAATTTGGCTTATTGTGTAACATATTCAGTTTTAATACTTTATTTCAATACATACTTAAGTAGAAAAAACAAGACATTTTATTATTTTTATACGATAAAAATAAGTGTTTTCAAGCACAACGAATCATGAGTTATTCAAAAATCTATAATCTTCGTTCATTCAATTCTTTCCTTCTTTCTACCCTTTTTTTTCGATAGACGGCATTCATACTCAAATAGAAAACTTCTTTTATCTGAAAGAAGGAATGGGCCTTACGGTACTTTTTAAAAAATTCTTTAATGAATCCATCTTTTCCACCAGGACTATATTTATTCTGAGACAGTATAAAAGTAACACACATTTTATTTTCAGTTCATTCATATTGTCCGCCTATCAGTTTGAATTGGTTCTATTTTACCTTATTCATTATTTTTTAATATTTTTTTTTTAATTTTTTATATTTTCTATATTTATTCTTATTGACAAGATATTGGTTAAAAATAAGCAAAATGTAATTTATACTTTGAAAAAAAAAAAAAAAAAAAAACTAGTGGGCTTCAATTTATCACTGATATCTGAGTAATTTAGTCGCCCCCTAGCTATTTAACATTTGAGGTATAATCAGTAAAATAAGAAAAAATAGTTCTCAATACACCGGTAAATATTGTATATTGAAAACTAAATACATATCTTTGTAATCTTGGTAATTTAGTGAACATCAAGATATTTAATATTTGAGCTGTAATCAGTAAAAAAATGGTATTGGCAAGACACCGGTAAATATTGTACGTTGAAAACTAACCCAGCAAACACATACCTTTCGGCACACGATCGGACCGCAGCCGGCGCTGTCGGTTAAGTGTCGGCATAGACACAGTGGTTTCGGTGAAGTGTCGGCAGCATGTCGGCGACTGAAACTTAAGAATCTGCTTTTTCGACTGCCGGTTACCATAATCGGTCCCCTTATGGTTATATATCGGCAAGCGTCTTACGCCGGCAAGTGACGCAGGACCGATATGTGGTTTCTGATAGTGGTCCGATTAGATTTGCAAACATCGGTCCGAATTCGGAATTTTTAGTCTTAGCCGACACTTTTTTTTTCTTTTTCTTAGTTTGGTTTGAGTTTGAGTTTTGATAAGATATGTATATTTCATGTATTTCATATAAAATTCTAACAGTGATAAAAAAAATAAATGTCAAAAATAGCCTATATTTATTTATTTAAAAATATATTGAATTCATTTTAAAAAGGACTTACAAGTATTTGAATCATCAAAAGAGTTTTTTAAATCGCTCCTTAAAATTATTATTCATTATAAACTTAATCGTAGAAAAAAAAAACTTCATAAATTAATTGAACTTATTTTCTAGCTATTATATTCATTTTAAAAGCAATAGCTATGTTTCTTATTTTATCTAAAAATCAAATTATTAAAAAAGTGTTTAAAATTATTTTACAAGCTATAAAAATATAATAAAAACTACCCAACTTTTTAGCATTAAACTTTAAAAGAAAGATTCAGAAATCTCACACTTCTAAAAAAAGAAGAAAAAAAGAAAAAATAATATTTCTATCTTATTTGATTATTAAGAAATGTTGATCATTATTGCTACATAATTACTGAAAATATATGCAACATTAAATCATCAAATGACAAAAAATAAACTCTTATTCTAAT
The DNA here is from genome assembly GCA_963932465.1 of Maratus speciosus. Classification (NCBI taxonomy): domain Eukaryota; kingdom Metazoa; phylum Arthropoda; class Arachnida; order Araneae; family Salticidae; genus Maratus; species Maratus speciosus. The sequence goes on from OZ010788.1 coordinate 439,812,827, forward strand.
TAAAAGTAATTAATTACCAACTTTTTTAAAATTAAAATTAGTTTTTCTATGTTACAAATATATATTTCTTGAATTAACACATTTAATTACATTATAATTCCTAAAGAGAAAATTGTATTAAGAGAAAAACCTCTGAAATTCACTTATTTTATTTAATAAGCATTCTTAAATTTATAAGAAAGATTCAGAAATATCCCCCATTTAAAGTTGTCTTCCAAAAGAAAAAATATATGGGGCATTTTCACAATCTTTTGACTTTTTGGGGGAAAAAAATCTGGCGAAATTAAACTTGCTAAAATAACATTTTAATCTGATAGATGAATGCCTTAATGATTCAAAATAAAGAAAACATGGTCAGCAGCGAAATTTGTTTTATTTAACTGAGGTTTAGGTTAAACTTGCGAGTTTAATTTTCCTTACCATTTTACCCCTATAACTTTTTATTTTCTTCTAAATTTTTACTTATAATGAATTTGCATAGTACCCACAGGACATAATAAGAAATAATACAAATGTAGTACTTTTAATACAGAATTTTTGTATAACATTGTCTTAAAGGGGTGTTAAAGAGGGGACGGTAAGGTAAAAAAAGGGACGAAATGGTAAAAAAAGAGACGGTAAGGATGGAGCGGTAAAGAAAATTACCACCTATTTTTAGGAAAATTATGTTAAGACTAAGTGATAGCCACAGTGTTCATTGATTTTTCGAAACAGTTGTTAACATTGGATTATGTTATTTTTTTTTTTATTATTTACCTCGAAAAGTGCAGGAATAAACCTTGGGGATGGTAAGACTACCAATAAAGCCACTGTGCTTGAAATTGATATTTAAATGCTGATTTCAATTCTGCAGTAAATTTCCTGTCAAAGAATTTTAGATATTCTTTCTCTAGCATACTTCTGCATGAGCAAAAACTTGACAAAAATTCTGTCGCTGCATCTGAAGTGATTTTCTGTATAATTTTAGAAGAGGGATGGTAAAAAATCTAAAACGCAGGGACAGAGTTCAAAAAATAATATCAACCCTAAAAATGTGTGCCGGTTAATTTGTAGCTACATATTTATATAAAACGATAGTTCCAGTTGCAGAAAAAAATTACATCGAATTATTTTTATTGAAACAATTTTATCCAGACAGCTCCAAACTTGAAAATCAGCATCAGGGACACGGGACGGTAGATGAGTTTTGCATGTGTTTGGACCCCCAACATCGTCCAAAACTTATTTATCTCCTTAATATTGTTGTGCAATCATGCAATGGGATGTTCCCAAGTATATGAAATTAAAAAAAAACACAAAAAAGTGTATTAAATTAAAAACTATTATTCAGGGACATGAAAGTTAAAAGATTGTGAGAATGTCCCATATATAAATTAATATTTTTATTTTATTTTTTAATTAAAACTATCGATAAGTAGCAAATTAATATTGCAACATACTCATTAAATATATGTTCTACTTTAAATCCTCAAAACGACATAAAATGAATTCTTATTCTAATTAAAAGTTATTAATTACCCACTTTTTATTTATTAAAATAAATTTTTCCATGGTAAAAAATATATTTTATAAATTAACGCAACGCATGTAATTACATTATAAAAAGAAACGTTGATTAACTGAACAAAACCTCTAAAAATTTTTTTTAATAGTTAATTATACTTAAATTTATATATATGCTTAATTATATCTATATCTTAATTATTCATTCTTAAATTCGTTTGCTTTAACGAATTCGCTAAGGTATTTATTTCATTCATTTAAATATTAAATTAACTTTTAAATACACGCGCGTAAGACAATTACAAATAAATAAATATAAAATAAAATAAAAATACCTCAAAATTCAAATTTTCAAATCTACCACTTACCTTCAACGACAACCATTACTTATCGATAAGTCTTCCCCTTATGACCTCATATAATCCTCCCCTGATCAAGTCTCGGTGGCTGAGTCGTTAAGGCGTCTACTTCCTGTCCCTGGGTACGTTGGATCAAACCCCGCCTCTTCCAACGCTGAAACACGTTCCTTTCAAATATACTTTCCACGATGGCTCATAGATTGCGCCATCAAAACAGATTTTTTTTTTCAATTTGTGCTAGCGTCGGGCTGCGGCCGGTATTCATATGGATAGCTATCGGCGTGCTGTCGGCATAGTTTTCTGCCGATACTGGACCGGCTGCGTGCCTCATGAATCGGGCCGCATTCTCGCGGCGTATCAAAAAAGATACGGAACCGGTATTGGCAACCGGTATCGTACCAATACTGCCGGTAGTGGCAAGCGACTGTCGGCCGATTGCTTACCGATAGCTCCGTGTTTGCTGGGAAAATATATTTTTGTAATCTTGGTAATTTAGTGAACACCAAGATATTTAAAATCTAAACTATAATAAGTAAGAAAAAAAAAGTATTGGCAAGACACGGGTAAATATTGTATGTCGCAAACTAAATATATATTTTTGTAATCTCGGTAATTTAGTAATTTAGTGAACAAGATATTTAACATTATAGCTATAATTTAAAAAAAAATAGTATTGGTAAGACACCGTAAAATATTGTACATTGGAAACTGAGATATATTTTTAACTTTTTTATTTTACGAGATTACGAAAAATATTAAAATGTTCATTATCATCGGAAGCTTACCTGTGTATATAAGTTATATAATTCTAGTATATCAGCAATCGAATGAAAAATCGATTACGAAATTATGTCTTTACATGCATGAAGAAAGTTAATTTAAATAAATGTGTTTAAAAATATATGTACAGCTGTTATTGTTGTATACATTTGTAATCTTACAGAATATCCGATCATTTATAACTTGTACGACACTAACGGAAAAATATCTTTAAATTAATATATCATTTTTATAATTAAGTTCGAAAAATATTAAAATGTTGCATTGTCATCGGAAACATACATGTGTATATAAGTTATATAATTCTAGCATATAATCAATCAAACAAAAAATCCATTACCAAATTATGTCTTTACATACATGAAGCAAGTTAATTTAAATAAATGTGTGTAAAAATATATGTACAGCTGTTGTTGTATGCATTTGTAATCATGCAGAATATCTGGTGATTTATAACTTGTACGGCACTAACGGAAAAAATATCTTTAAAATTAATATATTATTTTTGTAATTAAGTTAAAAAATATTAAAAAGTTGCATTGTCATCGGAGACATACCTGTGTATGTAAGTTATATAGTTCTAGTATATCAGTAATCAAATAAAAATCGATTACCAAATTATGTCTTTACATACAAGAAGCAAGTTAATTTAAGGGGACCGGGAAAGCCCTATCTACGCCATGCTAAATTCACCAAATTTATGTACCCTTTTCCCAGAAATTGCGAAAGATAGACGCCTAGATTTTTAAGAGTATTTCGAATAACATGATTTACCTATTTTAACAGACCATTTTCTTTCTAATTGAAACTCAAAATTAATTATTAATTATTTATTGAAAGTCATTTTTAAATTAGCATTTTTGGTAAGATTTCACTGCCTAAAATAAATAATTCTCAACAAATCACTAAATCCCTGTCTTAAAGTATACAATATAACATAGTATAGGTATTTAAAAAAATCTGATTTCTTAAGTTTAATAGATTTTGAAAAAAAGTCAATTAAATATTTATATGGCCATTAAGCTGTGAAGTACTCTTAGAAAGAATGAATAATTTCAACGCATTATATATATATATAAACATGTGTGATACATCGTTGGAAAGATAAAAGTTTAAACTATTTAATGATATAGAAAAGTAAAAATCGATTTTTTGGTTGAATTTTGCTTTCCCGGTACCTTTAAATAAATGTGTGTAAAAATACATATACAGCTGTTGTTGTTGTATGCATTTGTAATCATGCAGAATATCTAGTGATTTATAACTTGCACGAAACTAACGGAAAAAATATCTTTAAAATTAATATATTATTTTTATAATTAAGTTCGAAAAATATTAAAATGTTGCATTGTCATCAGAAACAAATATGTGTATATAAGTTATATAATTCTAGTATATCAGCAATCAAATGAAAAATAGATTACCACATTATGTCTTTACATACAGGAAGCAAGTTAATTTAAATAAATGTTTTTAAGGCTACACAGTATCCTAAAAATGACAAAAATATCGAATATTTTTTATTGAAGTTTCCAGTGGTCCATACGGTTGTGAATCATGACTCCAAATTGTAGATCTGAAATCCAGATAGTTTTAAAGATATTTGAACTTTTTAAAATGTTCTCAGAGTGCCCTGAGTGTTCTTTTACAAACTTTAAATGCGTTTTTCTCAGACTTTTATTACTTTCTTCTATCTTCAATAGAAGAAAGTATTGTAATCGAAATTTTTTTCGACTTCCGGTTTTCGATGGATATACACGTTTTAGGGGTCAGAGATCACAAAAACATGTTTATACAAAATGTCTGTCTGTCTGTGTGTCCGCGTGTCCGTGTATCAGTCTGTTCGTGTTTCCGTGTGTCCGTATGTCCGTGTGTCGCCATTGTCCAATCAAAAATTGTATGAAGTTATGCATAGAATTGAACCAATTTTTTTTTTAAGTTTTTGGCTATGGCAAGCAGGTCCTCTATTAATTTGGAAAACATACGCCCGTAGGGGGCGCTGTAATAGCGATTTTTGTGCATTTTGAATATTGTACCATCTAAAAGTGTATGAAGTTATGCATAGAATTGAATCAAATTTTTTGTGTATGTTTCTGGCAATAGCAAGAAAGTCCGCCCTGAATTTGGAAGAATTCCGCCGGAAGGGGGCGCTGTAATAGCGATTTTTGTGCAATTTTCAATATTGTACCATCGAAAAGTGTATGAAGTTATGCTTAATTCTAACAAAAATACTAATAAACTAATTATAATGAAATAGTGACATGAGATAGAAGAAAGTTTTGGGATTGGCACATCCAACTAGTTTTTGTTGATGTTAGTGTTTGCTAATCCTTAAGGCTTTTTTGTTTTGTTTTTGCAGATAGAGTCTTGGAATATTTTGTAAACACTCATATATATATGTACTACAGTAATTAGTATGAATTTAGGTTTGAAGGTTATAGTTATTTTTTTTTATGTCAAGGTTAATATTTCCAAATTTTTCGGGTTTTTTCAGGTTTCGCGCTACAAAAAAAATTTAAATTTAAATAAAATTTACATCTTTAATTCCAGGCTAACGTTTGTTCCCAAATAATCCACTGAATATAAATCTAATAAAAAACAACTCGTTGTAAATGATCCCGCCAAGCCACAAACCTAAAACGTCAGTCATAAAAAGAAGTGATATCACATAAAAAGAAGCGATATAGAAGTGCATACTACGAGTGCCGTGTAAAAATCTATCACTACTCATAATGTTTCCAAAGGACTCGGAGTGAGGTACAGTATGTGAAAACTTCTTGGCGACCTGCAGGCTTTTATAATGTTTGTTCTTCCTGCACTTACATATGACTATTTGTTTAACAATTTTCTTCTTGAATTACTGATCCCATTAAACTGTGAAAAGTTGAAGCTTTTGGTGTTTACATGCCCATTCTTATTTAACATCATGGGTGCGATTTGTTGATTTTATTTACCATCATTTGAAAAGAAAGACCACTTTTACGTGGAGGATTTTCTAAGTAAACATGTAATAAACATTTTGAGTTTGTGAAATAATAATAAAAAATAATGATCATATGAATATTTCTAACAAAGCACCTAATAGACGTTAACTGAACTAAGATATATTGCAGTAAAGCTTGCGTTAACGGAATTGCACATGGCAGGGGAAAAATCTGTTCTAGTAAGGCTTTGTTACAATAGTATTATATAATATTCCTTATGTCGGAAACATGACATTTTACGTTTAAGAATTAATTCTGTCACAAACAGGATTCATTTTACCAGTTTTCCCTTTAATTTTGAAACAGTGTGTTATTAAACGTATTTATGTAATTAAACATTATGTTTAAAATATGGAAAAATATAATTGTAAAAATCGATGATTACCACAATTACATACTATTTTCTGATTGCCTTACAAATCTTTCTGATTTATTACAGATCTTCCTCCTACACATTAATTTTTTCGACTTTCACAATTTTTCGAAATTGATGTAGGTACCTACTGCATATATTAAATATACGCCTGCAGGTCGCCAAGCAGTTTTCACATACTGTACCTCACTCCGAGTCCTTTGGAAACATTATGAGTAGTGATCGATTTTTACACGGCACTCGTAGTATGCACTTCTATATCGCTTCTTTTTATGTGATATCACTTCTTTTCATGACTGACGTTTTAGGTTTGTGGCTTGGCGGGATCATTTACAACGAGTTGTTTTTGATTAGATATCACTTCTTTTTGTAAGGTATTTCATTTGCATTATACATATTCCATTTTAATTCAGAAAAGAAAAGATAAATGAAAGATGATAGAAGTAAAAAAAAAAAAAAAAAATAGTGATGCTATAAACTTTTCAAAAGTGTAATGTATCTAGTAAGACATAATGTTGGACTTTTTAAAAAATAATTCGAAACCATTTTATCGATCCTTACAAATCTCAGAAAAAATCATTCATTTTTTAGAAATGATAAAATCTGTCGAACTAACCGGGAATATTTATTGCTGTTGTTCAATAAGCTATATGGTGATTCATTAATTAACTCAGCAAGGATTTTATCCTAATAACTTTTCGAAAACTGTCTTTACATTTTCAAAATTCACATCATTTTACACAAAATATGTAAAGACTTAAAAACAGACTGAATAATGATCATCTGTTTTATGACCGGGCGTGCTTGAAGTAATTTTTAAATAAAATTAGTTTTTTTTTTATTTCAGGAAATCCAACGTCTCTTCGAAAAGCGCGACAGAAACTCAGATTATCTGATTAAGCTTTTATTTTTCTATTTTAAATATTTTCATAAGCTCTAACATATGTTGAATTTTCTGAATTTTCAATGCACGTACTTTCTAAATTCCTAATTGTTTTTTACGTGACTAACAAGACATACTAAGTTGTATGCTTTCCATGTATTTTCTCATGTATTTCGGATAATTCATCCGATAAATTACATTCATTTCAATAAAAGTTCAGAATTCGATATTTCATCATTATGAAATGACTTTCCCTAATTTCTGTCATATTTGTAAATTTTTAAGTAGCTCTATAATCTGATTAAAAATTAACTAAAAGCTATTGGCATATTGATAGCATTCTTTAATTACCAAGTCCAATATAAGAGTCGATTAGTTTAATAAATCCCCTTATTAATCATTTTAAATGAAAAGTAAAACGAAAAATTTCAATAAAAATGCCAAAAATTTATTTGATATAAAAGGATTTAAAAAAAAATGAAAAAAAAATTGCGTAATAAAAAACAAGACTGACTGTATTACCTTTGTAAAATGGTTTAAATTGAATAAATTGCAAAGTTTGGAATGTTGAAAAAAATATATGAGTATATGTGCGTTTTAATATAAAAGCAATGCAGAAGAGAACATTTACCCACTTATTTCAATATGATAGACGCTAGACAGTATTCCTAAAGTTCTGTCGAATTGTTTTTTTTTTTTTTTTTAACCAATTGGAAATGGTTGTTGTTTTCGGTCGAGGATGGGGCCAAATGATGCTCGCATTTTATTTTTTTTAACGGAATTCAACGATGTTCTTTACTTTTAGAAGAATTTCTATTTGAATAGGTAATCGAAAGGCATAAAATCGTTATAAATTGTTTGAATAGGTAATCGAAAGGCATAAAATCGTAAAAAATTGAAAAAGTTAGAAAATGGGTAGGTGCAAATTATCAGATATGGAAAAATCCAAATCCAAAGAGCGATGCCGCAATGAAAATCGTCTTGCAAAGCAAAAATTGAGGTTTGCAACTGATTATGTAGCCCATGAAAATCGAGATCTTCAACTGATTATGTAGCCCATGAAAATCGAGGTCTTCAACTGATTATGTAGCCCATGAAAATCCATTACAGAATAAAAGACGAACGCGATAAAGGAGACAATCTAATGTTTAATCGATTGATAGTAAAAGGCCATGTCTCGAGGGGCTCCAATCCACTAGCCACGGCGTTTTACAATCGGTCGATTCTAACCGGGAAAAATTGAGTTCAAAGTAGGTAATTTGTCGCAATCTGTGGATGATTCGGTGGAACTGCTTTCGATTTGTAAACTGTTCTTTTTCTCGAAACGGGACTTGGAGAGTTTATCGATGAAAGTTTTAGTCTTCTGAAATTTGACTTTTGCGATCTGTTGTTGAAGAGGATGCGACGGAATTTGGTGGACGAAATTTAGACTTTTCGTTTAAATTTTGTTACGAAGGTGATTTGTCGCGATCTGTGGATGATTCTGTGGAACTGCTTTCGATTTTTAACCTCTTATCTTTCTCGGCTTCTCTTGTCGAAATGCCCCAAAATTAAAACTAAATAAATGTTAAGTCCAAAAAAAAAAGAAAAATTCCAAATGGTCGTTTTAATCTATTAAATTACAATTTTATTTTATTTATTTATTTTTTTTTTTTATTAATTTTTATTTTTTTTTTTTATTTTTTATTTTTTATTTTTTTTTTTTGGATTTGAACAAATAATGACGATTCCATTAATTTATCTATTTCTTTGAGAGTTTCCTGGCAGAATAGGGCAGGAGTTTATTGACCGTCATTCTTAATTTGTCATCAGAGTTAAATTCATTGCCTAAAAAGGCACAAAGGTGTTTAAACACTTAAAAGTTATTGGAATAATAAAAAAAAAAAATCTAAACTTAGTTTAGAAGTTTGATGAATAATGCGCTCTCCGGAATTATTTTTCTAATAAAACCTTGTTCAAGCGACCAGGAAAAAACGGAATTAGTTTTATTTTCTTCAAAGAAATGGGTCGCACATGGAGGGAGTTCTACTGGGATGGTCTCTAAATGGAGGTAAAATTAGTTTTGAGCCTATGGGAATAAATTTTGTTCCATGAAAAAATGGTCGTTCAGGGAGGTGGTCGCTTAATGGAGGTGGTCGCACAGAGAGGTTTCACTGTATACCCTAAAAGCGACAAAACTATGGGGAATCGCGTCTCATTTAGGCACAATGACCTTACATATTACGTACGCCATGCTGAGCTCACATGGAAATATAAGTAGAGATATTATTACGCACGCCACGCTGAAATATAGGAGTAAATTACTTTAAACTGGTATAAATCAAAAACTAATTAATATTTTTACATGAAACTTTCAAAGGTTTGAACTACTCATAAAAACAGTTCAAATGCCGTAAAGCGCGTAAAAATCCGATAATTACACATTGCTGTAGCCCTGTCAACAGATTTGGTCGGAACAAGAATTTAAAAAGTGCAAAAAACAGCACTTTTAAAATCGCATTTACTAAAAACTTATTCGCCGGATTCCACTTTACTTTCGTTTTCTGAGTCACGTGGCACGCCCCATTCCATAGGAACAAGAATTTTGTTTCTATCATAAATAGTTCTCGAGCTATAGATGCGTCAAAATCCCGTTTTGGTCAGTCCGGAAAATATAAACTAGACAGAGTACTAAAAAAATTTTACAAAATCGTTTGGTATCAATTGGCGGAAATTCCTTTCATTTACGGTTCATTGCACTGTTGTTTCTTTTGCTTGGCGAGAAACTCTGTCGAGTTTCTATGATCACTTAAAAAAACTAAAAAATATTAAAAATTAAAAATGTTATAAAAGTTTTTAAAAACTTCAAATTTTTCAAAAAAAATTTAATTAAAAAAATAGTGATTGCTAATTTTTTTTTTTTTTAACCAGAATTAGTTTAATTTTATAATCTCAAACAAATTCATTAATTATTTTTTATTTAACTGCCTCCAAAAATTTTTTTTGAAAAATGTTACTGTAGCCTTAAAAATATATGTACAGCTGTTACTGTTGTAAACATTTGTAATTATACAGAATATCTGGCGATTTATAACTTGCACGACACTAGCGGAAAAACATCTTTAAAATTCATGTATTATTTTTATAAGTTCGAAAAATATTAAAATGTTTCACTGTCTTCGGAAACATACCAGTATATATCAATTATATAATTCTAGTATATCAGTAATCAAATGAAAAATCGATTACCAAATTATGTCTTTCCATACATGAAGCAAGTTAATTTAAACAAATGTGCTTAAAAATATTTCTGAAATTACTTAAATAAATGTTTAGAAAAATGAAAACTTCAGGTAAAATTCTTCATTATGAAAAACATTTATGGCGCTTGCAATTCATTTAAATTTTTATGTACATCAATATTTTATTTAAGAATGTTGCAGGTTACGATATAATGTATGCACTATATGGCCAAAGGTGACCGGCCACTTGCGATTTTGGACGTTTTGTTAAATATCAAGAAAAATACACGAGGAATTAACCTGAAACTCTAGATGTGTAAACAGTATAGTATAGGTCATATATTTCCGCGAAGACATTTTCCCGAAACCCCATAGGGAACTGTCAACAAATTGAAAAAGAACGAATATCTTTTGGATAACCATATCAAAACTAATGTAGCGAAAGCGTTCAAACTGTAGATTTTGATTAAGTGGCTTATTGTAGTAATTTGAGTTCATTTTTATGAGGATAGCATGCATACTCGAAGAAAAATTCGGGTTTTCATAAAAACAGTCTCAAATTTGGCAAGTTTTTTGCTTATAATTTGCATAGTTCTTAATATAAAAATAAGTTCTTTTAAAAAAATATGACAAACAACATTGTGAACAATACCCTGCAATCAGAATTAAAATATAGTAAAAATTGTATGAAAAATGAGCAGGTTTACTACATAATGTTTTACTGCGCATGCCCGAACGTAATGAGAATATAATGTACATAATGTGTTAGCTAAATGTATTGAGCAGCTTTTGAAAAAGTCTCAAAAACATAGCTTGAAAATTCTGAAAATTATCGTTGATATAATAAGCTCAAAATCTATTGTTCCCAAAATGAAGCAAAAAAGATCAGGGACTTTATCCATATATCCATTGATTAGTGCCAATATAGCATACACACTATCGCACGCACTACTGTATTTGGGTACAACCCCTCATCGTTTTTTTTTCCTTTTGTAAACAACGGATTTTGAGCTTATTCTATCGACGATAATTTTCAGAATTTTCAAGCTATGTTTCTGAGACTTTCACAAAAGTTGCTCTATACATTTTGCTAACACATTATGCAAATTATATTTTGATTACATTCGGGCATGCGCAGTCAATCATTATTTAGTAAACGTGCTCATTTTTCATACAATTATTATTTTTTTTTTAATTCTAATTGCAGGGTATTGTTTACAATGTTGTTTGTCCTATTTTCCGGAAAGAACTTTTTTTATATTAAGAACTCTACAAATTATAAACAAAAAAACTTGTCAAAATCTGGGACTCATTTTATAAAAACATTAATTTCTTTACCAGTATACATGCTATCCTCATAAAAATGAACACAGTTTATTAAAATAATGCACGTAATCATAATCTACAGTTTGAACGCTTTTGCTACATTAGTTTTTACTGGGTTATCCAAAAGATATTCGTTATTTTTCAATTTGTTGACGGTCCCCTATGGGGTTTCGCGAAAAAATTCATCACTGAAATTTATGACTTGTACTATTTTGTTTACACCTGGAGTTTCAGGATAATGCCTCATGTATTTTTCTAGATATTTAACAAAACGTCTAAAATCGCAAGTGGCCGGTCACCTTTGGCCATATAGCGTATATATATAGAAATAAATAACAACAAAAATTATAAGCATTTTATAGAATGATTTCGAGTCAGATATTTTAAACAAAATGATTATATTCAGTTATTCAGTAATATTTAAAAAATGGCATTTAATAAATAAGTTTGACTTCAATGTGTTTATTCAATAGCACAGAAAAAAATTGTTAAATGTTAATTATTATTCATTTTCTGTTAACACAATTTGCTTATGTAACTTATTATTATTAAATCTTTAAAAAATTCTATAAATTATGGTATTTATTCTATTATATATAATATAAAAAAAATGTAAGTTCAATGTGTCTTCCAATAACATAAAAAGACAAATAACCAGATTTGGCGAAAAAGTAATGCTTGTTCCCTAAAGGATGTCGAAGGAAAGCTTATTTAAGTAGAGATATAAGGGATTCCGTAAATCCTTTCTATCTCTTCTGATTAATCTTGTAAGATTTTATTCATATCTTCAGACAGATTTGTACAAGGAGATAATACAAATCATCCTGGTTCTTTCAGGCAAAGTTCTGTTATTCTTATAGTTTTCTACGTTTTAACTGAAAATATATAAGATTATTTTAATATATTAAACATGAAACAATGTCTAACTCAAATAAATGAGTAGTTTTGTGCATTTTTTTTAAACATAAGTGAATTTTCAAACATCAAAAAGTAATTCCTTTTACATGTTATTTTAAAAAATATATTCTACTTATAAATTCATAAATTAATTTGATTTATAACTAGCAGACCCGACAGGTGTCGAATAATAACCTTAAATATACCAAAAATTTCATAAACGTTTATCGGAATTACTTTAGACATATCTCGCTCTCGCTACGCGAGTCGGTTTTAAATCAATCTCTTTCCACGCGTTGAATAAAATCTCTCTATCGCAAGGTCATGTACAACGTCACAGCAATAGTTTTTGGCGATAAAGGGATTACTTAGGAAACCAAAGCTTGCGTATCGCTGCGTTTTAAGAAAAAATATCAATGGTTTCACCATCTTTAATAATTAATTTTGGAAAATTCTATATCATAATTTTTAATTTTGTGAAACGATTAACGAGCGTTTCCTCCATACAGGAGTATAGAATACAAGATTGGAGGGATAAGATATCAAATGGATATTGGTTGATAAAAAAATCAAATTTCACTTTTTCGCCGAATTGTAAATTCTTAAAAATCGCGAAAAAATCGAAAATTGCTGTATGAATACCGAATAAACTTTACTGGAAACAGGAAAAAAGTTACTATATTAGGGTAAAGAATTGAATTTAGACTGCTTTTGTGATAGGATCAAAATCGCCGGCGAAGATGGAAAATTGGGGAAATACGTGAAATGTTCTGATACATACATATATGGTCACATATATTGGTTGATAAAAATACAAATTTCCCTTTTTCGCCGAATTATAAACTCTAAAAAATCGCGAAAAAAATCAGCATTTGCTCTTTGAATTCCGAATAATCTTTATTGGAAACAGGAAAAATTGTTAAGCTGAAGAATTGAATTTAGACTGCTTTTGTGATAGAATCAAAATTGCCGGCGAACATGGAAAATTGGGGAAATACGTGAAATGTTCAGATCCATATAAAGTAAAAAAATAAATAAATTCTAAAATCTTAGCACCAGGTTCATTCGGACCTGCCTTCGTCCATCTTTTGCAGAACTCAACAGGCAATGGATATCACTACCCGTCGTAAGAAAACACACACATACATGCACAGACAAAAAATTTATTTTATTAATACATACATGATGTACTAACCAATATTATTTTATTGTAATATTCACTATTCATGTATTCGTACATATAATTTTGTACTTTTCATGCTACTGTATTTTGCACACATAAATGAAAATCGCTGGGCGTTTTTAAGGGATATATGTGTAGTAACATTTTGCTAGAGAAATCATATTTAAATTAGAATGCATCAATATAAGATAAAATTAATTAAAAATAAGATTTTTTTCTTCTACTTAAGATATCGGTATTTTACTATAAAAATTAAGAAATAAAATTTGCCCTCGTATAATGATTAGTCTGTTCAAAGCACTGTTATATTTAAACTTCAGTGGTCAATTATTTTTTATCTGATATTTTAATAACTTTCTTCCTAAAATCAGTATATAAAGAATCAGGAGGGAGACTATGATAGTCCCAGATAGTCAGAAGATAGTTATTCATTGTTCTTTTCTTTTATATCTCTTTTCATGTTGATTTTTCGAAGGATTACTTTTCTATTTACCATGATACAAGGTGGCTAAACGATAACGTGCCTCTCAAGATTGCACTGCCATATCAAATTTTAGAAAAATATGGACTATCATGTTGTCCCCTTATCCCTTCATATACCTAATACGATTACTTTTCAAAACATAAATTGATTTAGCTGTAAAGTTTAAACACAATATAGTAACTATAACATCATAATTTTAAATGGTATGCTACGAAAGTTGTTAAAATGAAGATTAGCGCTTTTTTAAGCCAGCTGTAAAATTAGAAAAAAAAAAAAAAAACGAATTTTCGAATTTTCAGTTTTGCGCTTAAAATATCTAACAGACTTAGGCAATTCCAAAAATAATTATTTTATATAGTTTTACAATTTACAATAGTTAAACTTCTAAACAAAGCCTGTAATTTCGTAAACAAGCACTACTACAGATTTACAGGGTGTCCACTCTCAACGGTGTCCAATGGCTAATTCCTAAACCATTAGTCATAGACACAGTTCCAATAACAAAAATGTTTTGAATAAGGTAAAAAAAAAAAAAAAATATTTAAAAAGTCGTTTGGTTCAATAAAAGTATTTCTTAAAAAGTAACGAAATGTAATTTTTTATACGGTCCCTCGTGATATTTATCAATGATGTTTAGTAAAAATTTCTTATTACACCAACAAGTAAGACAGAAAAAAGTCCCATTCATCTAATACTGAAATTGATCGAGTTATGAAATTTTGAATTTAATGACTTACACCGGTTTTCTGCATCTGAACACAGGTGAGTTGGACCATGCTTCGAAAGATCGTAACACAAAGTGCTTAAAGTATTAGAAGAATTTATTTCGCATGTATCTGCACTAGCATGTTTCTAGTTACATCGTATAAGTATTACGATAGAGTTAATTTTTATTAATTAAGTTTCAGCTTGGTTAAAATAATTGTATTTTAACATATGTTTTGTTTTGTAAAGAAATGACACTGTTGCTTTTCATAATTTTATTTAACAAAAATTATTTTATTTTTTTTTTTTTGTCGCATTTTTTTTTTTTTTTTTTTCAGTACAAGTTGTAGATTTTGCTTGAATATGTCAGAGTGAAAATAGATTTCGAATTTACCTTGTTATGTTAATTTCACTTTCAACTATTTTTTTTATATATATATATCTGAGTATTATTTAAATTTCTAGTAAATTTGTGAATAACCTCTTTTTCGCAGGAAAAAAAAATGTTTCAACTTTAAACAGCTATTACTCGGTAAATTTTAATCGTTTAAGAATTCGACTTTTTTTTTTCTTTTTGTCTTCCTTCTTAGAGTAATAGGATATTTTTAGTAAATTTAACTTATAGGAACGGGGGTGGGGGGGGGGGGCATATAAAAATTTAAATTTCGTAATTTAAAAAAATGTTTTGATTAACCCAAACCATTTCAAAAAATAGTTTTTTACCTCATTTAAAACGTTTTTGTAATTTTAACTATACGTCTATGACTAACGGTTTAGGAAATAGCCATTGACATCGTTGAGAGTGGACACCCTGTATATGTAAATCTGTTTACTACCTTTTTTCAGAATGGAATTTTTGCATATTTAGATACGATTTTTATAAAATCTATTAAAGAAAGAATGGTGAAACACTTCATTTTTATACTGCTATTTTGTTTCTTTTGAAATTTATCAAATTGTGAATGAAACTATAATACTTCAAGAGATTTAGAGATACAGGATAACATAAAAATATTCTGTGATTTTTAAATGCTCCAGTTATTAATTTTTAATTTTACTTGTTTATAAAAAAAATAAACTCTTCTTATTAATCTTAATTATATTTTATTAACCCGCATGCAAAATTTAAAGAATTTATCCGCAATATTATTTGAGAAAAGTGTACGTAACACTTATAGTCATAAAGAGGTAAGTAAAAAAATAATGAACATTACTAAGTACAGTTATGCAAAAAGCAAGTATTTTTGTGTTACATATAAACTAAAATATATGTACTTTTAATAAGAAAACAATTATGAACATATATGTTCATAAACAAATTACGTCGTTTTAAACATAATGCTAAATTTCCTCCGTTCATACTGCCAAGATGTAATTTTTGTCCTAAATACATTAAACAGCGATGTAATTACGAATAATTCCGTGGATTATCGACTTCTCATGCATGAATAATAACTTAATACAAAACTGATTCTTTAATATTCCAAGATTAATACTATATGATATTAATTTTGAAGGTGGGATGAAGGTTTGCATATTCTTATCTCAATTCGTTCTACACAAATTACAAGATGCCTTTTCCTATTTTCATCAGTTTTATATCCACTCATTTCAATTCTTAGAAATTGAATTTTTTTTGTTATATTGATATTTGTAGTCAATTGTGCATTTGTTACAGCCGTCTTATGATAAAACGAAGCCGGCTCAGTCAATCTAGACATTAAAAACATCGTCGTATTATAGCAAAAAATTTAACTTTAAAAATCGAGCTACGTGTAACAAATTTTATTAATCATATCTTTATTATAATTTTTTTTTTACATAACATATTAATTTCCTTTACTTTTATAATAAATACTAGAGCAGTCAAATCTCGTTTTCATTGACAAATTTCGTTTTACGTTCAAAGTTATGTATTTTATGGATACTTTCATCTTTAGTAATCGTGTCCGTAGATAAATGCTGTATTTGAATAAATGCGTTTGGCGCAAAACTATTTCTTAAAATCTCTATTGGTAATTAGATATATTTTAAAGCTCTTTGTAGCCATGATGCTAATGCTTGGGAATACAAAAACGCAAGATAAACGTATATAAAAAAAGAATGAAATCTTTTTTAATTTACCCTGGGCAAAGAAAATCTAACACGAAATGTCACATGAACTTTAACATTATCTATCGCAATTGCCAATTGTGCTGGCTCATGTATCGCTAGTTATTTTTCATTATTGTAACAACCAAATGTTCGTTTTAATGACAGATTTTTAAAAAAAATCATGTTCAAATATATTAAAAATCCCTAAATTGAACTACAGTTCTGAAAACAATTTCATTAGAAAGGGCAATTTTTTCCATATTCCATGATACAAAAAATTTAAATTATGCTATGCTTAAAAGAGATATAAGTGTATCAAAACAAAATCCATAGAGCAGATCGGTGTTATCGTCGTTATGCATTTCAAAAAATGGCTAATGAGTTTTTGGCAGTCGTCCAGAAGTGAACTACAATTTTCAGGAAACGACAGAAAAAGCCGTAGTAAAAGAAATAGGGCTTTGTCGCTAATAAATGTTCATTCAGAATGATTCAGAATAATTCCTCAACAATTGTTTATCTAAAGATGTCTTGCTATATTATATGTGAAATTTCCATATTTTAAAATTTTCTTCTGCAATTTTTTTGTTTGTTTTTTTGTTTGTTTTTTATAGCAGGTTTCAGCAGACTATGTTGAATACAAATCAGTAAATACATAACCATTTCAGATATTAAAATAAGGCATATATATTTTTTTAGTTTGATTATTTATGCCTCTAAGTATTAAAATAAAAAATAGCAAAATGCACTTCCAAATTTTTATACGCTATTATCTAAATAATAAAAGCAAAGAAACAAAATGTTTCAAATGAACAGAATTTTTATTAATCGAATAAATATATTTATATGCAAATAATGTTTGAAATACTTGTTCTATGAAAATGTTTTTTAAATCAGCTTCGTGATTTTTATAAAAACTACTTTGGTGCTTATTTATTTTTTCTTTTCTTTCTTTCTTTCTTTTGTCTTCCCACTTCTCAACGAAGTTGAGATTGTTATTTCCAACGAAATATTTCACGTTCTAGCACTTAATCAGTTGAAAGACATTAATGAAATTGTTTGTCAAAAATTAGGTATTTTTTAGTGATATATTTTCTATAGATAATGATTTTATAACTAAAAAATATGATTAATAAAAATCTTTTGTAAAGAAGCGAAAGATAGAACTATAAAGTCTATCGGCAATATTATTGGTTTGGAAACGTATTTAGTTTTTTATAATGAGTATTATTATTATTATTATTTTTTTTTTTTCCAAATTACATTAGCCTGATTTTATTAGACGCGTGGCATTTTTTAAATTATGAATCTAAAAGTATCTTACTAGTATAGTTAATTGACAAAAGTTAATTTTATTTAAGTACTTTTCTTATATATTTTTCTTCATTTTTGAGTTGACTGTAAATTCTAATTTCGTCAAATCTTCCAATTCCATAAACCTGTAATAATCTATTATTTAATCAAAGGAAAAGATTGTCACGTTTTACTTCTAAAATACTTTAAACTACAAAAATAACTACACAATAATATTTTTAAGTACTTTTCAGTCATTTTGTAAAAATAAATTTTCTCATACATAAAATATTTTCGTATTTTTCCTTTTTTTTTTAAGTGTGTGATGCATTTCATAATGTAAAACTGAAATATGTTTAATATTGCGGAGTAAAGTCCCCAAAAGGCACTTAAAAACTATTCATCCATGTTTGATTCAAAGGGGCTACAAAGACATCTATCTGTTTCTTATTTGTTAACACTTATTATTCAATAAAATACTTGCATAAAACAATAACGGTCTTTATGTCGTACTTTAAAAGTGAAAAGTTATTGAATAATCAAAAAATAAAAGCTTTCCACATTTACAAGTTCTCAGTTTTCGATATTTTATAAATTCAAGAATATATGCTTCTAAAATTATTTTGAAAATATATATTTATTTTTAAAGATTTGTAAGTGCTTTTGCATTTAAAAATATAATTATTGTATTTATTTTTTTATGTAATAAAAACGTGAGACAATATCTGCTAATAAAAATATCATGAAAATTAGGCTATTAAAATTTGTTTTAAAATCTTAATAATAAATTCACATATTTTAAAACGGTTTTACGTAACTTGTATATTTGGCATATATATATATATATATATATATATATATATTAGGGTGATCCTTAAGAAATTAACTTTTAAAATTTCTATGGGGCACCCTCCTATTTTGTTCTATGTATAAAATAAAGACCTCCACAAAAATTTCAGAATTTTAAAACATTTTTTAGAAGTCGCTACCAAGGTTTGAATTTTTAAAAAAAATTAAAAAATGACATATTTTGTAATCTAATAATATATTATTAATACAAATCCATAGTCATTGCCAAATGGAATCATGGTATGATATTAGGCTGTAAAGACTGTCTTTTGTTTCAAGTTTCAATATATTTACACAACCTATAGTCCAAATACAGTCAGGAGTATTTCAAGTCTACACTCTATTTCACCTGAACTTGGCCCCATTGTGAAAGGTAGAGAATCTAACATTCCGCCTTGAAAAATAGTTCTCCGTTATTGTTTAATCTTAAATAGCTATAATGCATAAAAATTTATAAGATAATGTTTATAAATTATAAAATTTGACTTTTTGATATTCGTAAAATGTCGTACTTAATGGACATATTCGTATCTGAAGACGAGCAAGCAGAGGCCAAAACTTAAAACTAGTCGGATGTACCAATCCCAAAACTTTCTTCTATCTCATACATGTTAATACTTCAAAATCCGCTATCACACTGCCAAAATTAAATGGCAATCTATGTATCTCATGAGGATTCTAACGATATGAAATTCCGTGCGTTAGTTCTTGAGATATGACTATCGCTGAAATCGTCTAAATTCAGAAAAATGCTGCCTAGCAGCGCCACCTATTGGGTGATTTATACCAAATCCTAATCAGCAACAATTTATGTCAACGTCTGACTGAATCTGAAGTTTGGAGAAAATCCGTACATTAGTTTTTGAGATAGAGCAATAACGAAAATCGTGAAAATTCCTGCATAGCAGCGCCACCTATTGGGTGATTAACACCAAAACCTAATTAACAACAACTTGTGTCAACATACAACTAAATCTGAAGTTAGATGAAAATTCGTCCATTAGTTCTATTGATAGAGCTATTGAGGCAATCGTGAAAAAGGCAGCAGAGAAGCGCCACCTGTTGGGCGATTTACACCAACACATAATCAGTAGCAAGTCATATCAAGGACTAACTGAATCTGAAGTTTGATGAAAATCCGTGCGTTAGTTCTTAAGATAGAGCTATTGGGGAAATCGTGTAAATCCTGCAAAATTCATCATAACAGCGCCACCTGTTGGGGGATTTACACCAAAACGTAATCATCATCAATTCATATCAAGGACTAACTAAATGTGAAGTTTGATCGAAATCCGTGCATTAGTTCTTGAGATAGAGCTATTGCGAAAATCGTGAAAAATGCAGCATAGCAGCGCCACCTGTTGAGCGATTTACACCAAAAACTAATCAGCATCAATTTGCATTAGGGACTAACTGAATATCAATTTTTATTAAATTCCGTGCATTAGTTCTTGAGATAGAGCGCCCACAAAATTTGTGTCACATACACACAGACAGACAGACAGACAGACAGACAGACTCACAGAGTCACAGACAGACATTTTGTAAAAACATGTTTTTTGGAATCTCTGACCCCTAAAACGTGTAAATCCGTCGAAAACCGGAATTCGAAAATTTTCATGAATCCAATACTTTCTTCTTGTAAAGATAGAAGAAAGTAAAAAGAGTTTTCGGAAAGCGTTCTTTTGACTCAGTGTTTCCAGATTGGAAGCTTTTTTAATTCAGATTATTTGGCTGTCACCACTTTTTTTTAAAATAGTATAATTCGCCTTATTTCTCAGAATTTTTAATCTATTTTTAAATAGGCCGAATATTTCTATTTCAAAAAAGCGGTGACAATCTGGGGACAAAAAAGTCCCCAATCTGGCAACACTGTTTTGACTGTTCA
The DNA here is from genome assembly GCA_963932465.1 of Maratus speciosus. Lineage (NCBI taxonomy): Eukaryota > Metazoa > Arthropoda > Arachnida > Araneae > Salticidae > Maratus > Maratus speciosus. The sequence continues at coordinate 439,833,646 of OZ010788.1, forward strand.
CTGGGATTGCAAAATTTTAGAAGACATTTCAGGATCTGAAACTGTAGGCAGATTACCCATTATTGTTTCAGGTAAAGGTATTGACCAGTTACTTGTTGTTCCAAAACTTCAATCAGGATAGTTCAAGAAACAATAGCTTCTGCTGGTAACGTAATATTGGAGTCGTGGGGAGTACCGAGCAAGTAAATGTATGATTTTTGATATAGCCTTTGTTAATACCGGATTATCAAGAAAAGCTTGTGTTCTTCTGGAACAGAATATGAACAAAGAAATGATTTGGATTGCCGTCATCATATCCTTGAAATACTGTTTTTGTTCTTTAGCTTTTGAATGAAGTTTATTGTATTCCTCCATGAGTGCTATATAACTTTCGATTACATCATTAACAAGTTTGACTGAAGTCGCTAGTGCCTTACATGTATTGTAGGATTCATTTTTATTCCTATTAGCTGCATCTGTTTCAAAAAGTCTAAAGGTAAATCCATAATTAAAAAAAAAAAAAACCCAGAGTGCTGTTTGTTAGAAAATCTTGCAAGCTATTTTGGAGAATGACATCAGGATCAGCCCGTGTACGTTTCAAAGGTTCATAATTTTTTTCATTTTTCAAAGCATGCACCATTTTTCTTTTATTTTCAAAAAAGAAATTATCATCGAAAAATGCAAAAGCAACTAGTTCTGTGAAGTACAGAAATGTCCTAGGAATTTCTTCAAAGCACACAAAGAAATTATTTCATTTACATTTTCGTCTTTTTCAACTTCTTCAGGAGCAATAAATCATTGGGCCTGATACCAGTGTGAATGTAGATTTTCATAACAAACGAGAAAACTTGACGAACTCCAGATTTTTTCTACTTAGAGAGTTTAAACTGATCTCTAAAGAAATAAATCTTGAGCAAGTACATCACCTTCACCATTTATGGAGCCCAATGCAATCCCCACCTGGAGCTCAACACCTCTTTCGGTTACTGCTTCTAAGAAAATGATGGCAAGGTCTATCGGTTCCTTGTAATCGTCCATTGGTTGAAAATTTCTAAGATGATTTTGAGCAAATTCTGTAATTTCGGACGCATTATGTGTTATTTTTACTTTCTTCTATCTTTACAAGAAGAAAGTATTGGATTCATGAAAATTTTCGAATTCCGGTTTTCGACGGATTTACACGTTTTAGGGTCAGAGATTCCAAAAAACATGTTTTTACAAAATGTCTGTCTGTGACTCTGTGAGTCTGTCTGTCTGTCTGTCTGTCTGTGTGTATGTGACACAAATTTTGTGGGCGCTCTATCTCAAGAACTAATGCACGGAATTTAACAAAAATTCATATTCAGTTAGCCCCTGATACAAATTGATGCTGATTAGATTTTGGTGCAAATCGCTCAACAGGTGGCGCTGTTATGCTGCCTTTTTACGATTTCCGAAATGGCTATATCTCAAGAACTAATGCACGGATTTTCATGAAACTTCAGAGTCAGTTAGTCCTTGATATGACTTGATGCTGATTACGTGTTGGTGTAAATCGCTCAACAGGTGGCGCTGCTATGCTGGATTTTTTACGATTTCCGCAATGGCTCTATCTCAAGAACTAATGCACGGATTTTCATGAAACTTCAGATTCAGTTAGTCCTTGACATGCGTAGACATTTTATATATTTTGGTGTAAATCGCTCAACAGGTGGCGCTGCTATTGGGCATTTTTTGCAATTTCCGCAATATCTCTATCTCAAGAACGAATTCTTGGATTTTCAACAAACTTCAGATTCAGGTATACCATGATATGAATTAGTGCTGTTTATCATTTGGTGCAAATCGCTGAACAGGTGGCGCTGCTATGCTGCATTTTTCAGAATTTCCGCCACAGCTGTATCTCAATAACTAATGCATGAATTTTCATCAAACTTCAGATTCAGGTATACCTTGATATCAATTAGTGCTGTTTATGTTTTGGTGTAAATCGCTCAACAGGGGGCGCTGCTATACTACATTTTTCAGAATTTCCGCTATAGCTCTATACAAGAACTAATGCACGAATTTTCACCAAACTTCAAATTCAGATATATTGTGATATGAATTGGTACTATTTAAACGATTTAATTGACGTGATTTATATAGAAGAAAGTTTTGTGATGGCCACAACATACTAGTTTTCATTGATTAAAGTTTTATGAGAGTCTGAAATGTGCCATAATCGATAGACATCCACGAAATTTTAAATCGTTGGAATAATGGTATGTCCGGTCCACTTGAAACTCCGAGAGACTTAATAACAACTTCCTCAAGCATAATTTAAAGGATGTTATGATTGCAAGCCAAACCATTTCTTTGATCATATTCTAATCCAGAACAGCTCAAGGTGCTCCTGATAAACAGGTATCAACAAAGGTTATATCAAAAGACATACATTTTACTTGCTTATAATCTCCACAACTCCAATGTTTCGTTAACAGCAGGAGCTATTGCCTCAATTGTTCCTGATTGAAATTGTGGAGCAGCTATTTAAATGATCAGTACCTTTACGTGAAACAAAAATGGTTAATCTGTCTAGAGTTTCAGATCCTGAAATGTCTTCTAAAATTTTGCAATCCCGGTCAACAGTCAAAGGAAAGCTTTCCGAAAACTTTTTTTTTAAGTTTTGGTGCTCTGATACGAATGATAGGATACTCTTCGATATGATACTCTTTGATACAAATATGGCCATTTAGTATGATATTTTACGAATATAAAAAAAATCATTCTATAATTTATAAACAATATTTTATAAATTCCTACTCATTTTAGATATTTAAGATTAAAAAATAACGGAGAACTATTTTTCAAGGCGGAATGTTAGATTCTCTACCTTTCACAATGGGGGCAAGTTCAGGTGAAATAGAGTGTAGACATGAAATACTCCTGACTATGCTCGGATAATAGGTTGTGTAAATATATTGAAACTTGAAACAAAAGACAGTCTTTACAGCCTCTTATCATACCATGATTCCATTTGGCAATGACTATGGATTTGTATTAATAATACTATATTATTAGATTGCAAAATATGCCAGTTTTTAATTTTTTTTAAAAAAATTCAAACCTTGGTAGCGACCCCTAAAAAATGTTTTAAAATTTTGAAATTTTTGTGGAGGTCTTTATTTTATACATAGAACAAAATAGGAGGGTGCCCCATAGAAAATTTTAAATTTAATTTTTTAAGGACCACCCTAATATATATATATATATATATATGCAATAATAAAAATTTTCGCCCTTTTATCTTAGTAAAACTATTCCAAATCCTTAACATTTTTCCATTTTTACTTATCTTTAATAATATCTTAATATTTTTTGTCTTTTATTTCATGCATTTAAAACTGCGTATTCTTTTATTAGTCTCAAAAACCTTAATCCATTCGCCTCATATCATAAAACCCATTAAATTACTTTTTTCATTTTATTCTAAAAATAAATTCTTTTTCTTTCGAATATTTCTTAATATCATTTGTTCTTTGGTGTTCTATTCCCATCGTTCCTTGCATCCCGCCAGCCGTTGCTTGTGCAATAATTCTGACGCCGAAGCGAAAAAGATCGCATCGTCGTCATGCGCGTTTCCCCCTACCCCCGGAGCTAGGTCCTATCGTATTCTGCTATCATCGCGTCCTTCCGGTTACTTTTTATGTGATTTGTCAGTTAACGTGTATAGTATTCATACGCGTGAAGTTTTCGCAAGTACATAACCAGTTGCATGGGCTAGGAGAGACAGAATTTGACGATTATTGAATTGCCTAATTAAACCACGCCACCTGGAGTGTGTGTTTTTCCTGAATCTTCATCATTTGTTCTATTCGTAACATGTAGTGGTACATTTTATTACGTAGCGACTGCCCGCACATGGATCACCTATAACTAGTAGAATTGGTGCATTATATGATCGATTAATAAACGTTTTGATGCATCTATCGGCTTCGATTATTTATGCTACGGGAAACATTCCAGTGGACGACAGCCTGACCTTCCACTCTTCTATCACGATTGTTCGACTGCATAAAACTATGATTTCTTCATTGAGTGAATAATGTGGGTATGCTGGCGCATAAGATCTACATATTTATATGATACGAGTGAAATCGTATCATATATATATATATATATGTGTGTATATATAAGTTGTTGCTTGAAGAATCTAACTCTTTAAAACGTTTACAGATATTTCAAAGCTGCTTATTTACTAATAAAAAAAATGGATACTCATATAGTAAAAATAAAGTAAAAATGAAATTAATCAAAAACTGTGTTATCTCTAGTTAAAGAAGGTGTTACACTAACATGAAGTCATTAAAACGAATTTTATTAGCACATATTTAAACTATACTATTCAAAAAAAAAAAATTGAGAATTTTTCAGAGATGCATAACAATATAATTTTGTTGCAAGTTTTTAAAAAGGCATATTATTTTCCTTGTTTAAAAATTGATAGTGCTCCGTTTTGATCTTGTGGTAAAGATTATAGCAACACTAATAAAACCTTTCAATCTAACAACCACGAAAATATTTTTTTTTTATTATCTAAAAATTTCCCCCTCTATAAATCTATCCATTCTTTCTTCTAATGTAACGGGCGTGTCTCGAAATCTGGATCGCCAACAGATCGTATTTGAATATACTTAAATTAAGCGTAACGTTATCTTCTCTGAGCAATAGGAGATATGTATTTATAAAAAAGCGATTTAACAGCGCCGTGACTGATATAGGACCAAAATGTAAAATCACCGTGACACAAATGCAACACTTACTATCTCTATTATGTATCCTTCTGTGCGAGGTATAATTAAGAAAAGCTATCAAATGTAATCCATCACATCATATGATTAAGAACAGAAATATTCATCTTTAGAAGAATTTCCTAATTACAACATAAATAGTATATAGATATAGTGGAGGGATTCAGCCGATGGAACTGATGCATGAGTTCGTATTGAGTTCTAAAAGCTGGTTGTTAAAATGACTCTTGTGATGCTGATATTTATGTATTGTAAGTAAGTTAATCTTACTGATACTTTTTCCGGATTTTATCTATTTCGGGACATCGAGAAATAAATTTCAATGATGTTTTTTAACCATTCCATGCAGTTGATTTATTCTAATGTAGTATTTTGTTGAAACAACAAGTCTATGCGCATTTCTCAAAAGTTTTTCCTTTAGAAAAATTAATTTATTTGGCACATTGTTTCCTTCACCGATATTCACTTCGCCCTGATAACTGTTCTTAGACCTTCATCTATGACATACAAACAGAACATGTAAAAAATGTTTATATATACAATTTCTCTCTTCATTTCTAATTTAATATTTTAAAGAAAAACATCAAAATTTTCGATTTGCAAAAACCCTTAAAAGATAGAAAACGCAGCAATGCTTGATAAATTTGGCGAATTATATATATATATATATATATATGAGTCATTCAGTGCACAAATCGATTAACTCCATCAAATGAAAATGTTCAGTATAAACAGTTAAAGTTATTATAACTATAAAAATATTGTATCTATATAATATTTTTTCTCGGGATATTTTTTATTGAACTCATTAATTTTCTTTTAATCAAGGATAACTTTTTATCACTGTATAAATATATAGAAAATTTACAATGTTCCTTTGTTTAGAAAAACGCCACTTTAAATGGAGTTAGTCGGATTGTCTTCTGAACGCCTCATGTAGGGTAAAGGGCCCATATTTCGTCCCCTTTCCTAATTTCGTCCCCCTTAACTTCTCCGCTTCTGCGAAAGTGGCGCCACTTATGACGTAAGGCACAGAGGACGGAAGGTAAAAGGGGTCAGTATTGAAAGTTTCGTTCGCCAAAATGCATGCATAAATTAAAGACGCCGAATTTCCTATTTTTTAGAAGACCTGAGTTCTGATTACGTCGTTTGTAGAAGGTTATTTACTGTACTGTAAGTATTTATTTCTTATTCATTGCATGTATTTTACGTAGGTAAGATGCTGACAGTAGCATACAGTGAGTTTTAGGATGCTCAGTGCATCTAACGGGAACTAAAGCTCCGCCATATTGGGAAGCAGCGTGGTCCCAATTTCGACCCTTTTGCAGTTCTTATTTTTGTCCCGGGGACGAAATTAGGAATGCTTTTTCATGACAATTTTTTTAATTTTTTCCTCATGTTTGGATGTCTAATGTTTCGTTATGTTATTCTTCCACTGATAATAAGTACATTTCTTTGCGCCTTACTTTAATGTAAATTAAATTACTTACTCATTTAGAAATAAATTTTGATTTAGATATAAGTTAAGCCTTGGCGTATTGAATTTTTTGAGGGGACGAAATTGGGAATATTTTTTTTCTTTTGCATGTTTTAGATACTTTTGAAAAAACAATTTCTCGCATTGTTAAAAATTTTGTATGATATTTGCTTATGTTTCTATGTGCGTGGGTAGTTAGTCTATGTAAAATCCAAATTTAGTAGGTTCTCATTGAAAATTACAACATTTAGAACCTAAAAATGGCTGGGGGGACTAAATATGTGCACTTTACCCTATCTGCTGTATCAGAATTAGACTTGCATGTTACCAAGTAGCCACGTGCGTAATCTATCAAACTTGTAGAAAGTAGCACGAGAGTTACTGAAATAAAACATAGATACTTCTGAAATTGAAAATTATCTTCTTGGGGGCTAGACTTTGGGGCAACACTATAGCAATTTTCAAGAAAACTATGCTGAACTGATTATTTCTAAAAAAAAACTTACGTTGTGAGTACTATGCAAAATAACACTTTATAAAAGAGAAAAATATTCATGTGTGAAAAGAGTAAAAATATGCTTTCAGACTGATGGCTAAAAAATGAATATACATAAAACAAGCTTCTTAACGGTTTAAAGAAAAAAAGAGTGAGGAGAAAAGTTTTCATCGAAAACTCCCATTTATAATGAGAACGTTAAGCAGTGTGAACGTAATTCAATAACAAAAATAGTAGATATGATAAATGTAAAATTGTTAAGTTCTTAATGTAGAGTGATTTGTATAGTTTATTGTCCAACAAAAAGATATACACCATTTTCAAACATAGAATCTGAGTTACGATGAAAAATTAAAAACGGTTACAAAATGGGAATCTGATTTCATTCTTTAAAACTGACGGTGAATTAGCATATATCTTTAGAAAGAAGATTAAATAAAAAATATTCAATAAAATTGTTGCTGGAAAAGTTATCTTAGTTTTGATTATGAACGCTGCTTCGACGATATCCTGCAAATCTGTTATTATACTTTTCTTAGGTTGGGGATTCAATTAAAACCTGTTATTAAAAATTTGAGCACTAGAGAGAAGTACTGGCTCTTTTTTCGGAACTCGAGCTCGAAGTCAAAATTAAGCAGTAGAAAATTGTTTCAAGATTAATTATCTCAATTAAAAATACTTTCTTGAACAGAAATATGTATTATTAATAGTCCCTCATGAAAACGTTTCATGATTTTTATGACCCCAAAAATATGTTTAAAATAGCAAATTTGTTATTTATACCCAACCACAGGAAACAGTCACAATTCTTATTCTTTTAAATCATCATTGTGCAATTATGGTAAAAAGACACATGTTCCGTTTTCCACACTGTAAAAAAAAAAAAAAGAAAAAAAAAGAAAAAAAAAAAAAGATGTAAATCTACAGAAATATCTGTATGCTTGCTCAAATTTTATTTGTACACTGTAAAAAAAGATGTAAATCTACAAAACTAGTTTTTGGAAAACTACAGAAATCTGTATGCTTACTAAAATGTTACCTGTAACACGTTTAATAATTACATGAATTTTTGTTGTTGCAGTTACATAAAAAGTTCTAGGCAACCTAGTTTCCTAAAAAAGTCTTAGTAACCTTATAGATTTTTTGATTTACAGTGCAAACGTGTATTTGTTACATATTTTTTGCTGTTGCCGTTACAGAAAAAGTTCTAGGCATCCCAGTTTCATAGAAAATTCTTAGCAACTTTACAGTCTTTTTTTCTTTACAGTACAGTGATTCTGGAAAAACAACTTAATAGAAAGCGAGGATATATACAGAACATCCCATAGCTTCGTTATGTTACTAACACTGACCCTGCCAAGATTTCAGAATCTGATTTATCGTTATATCCTATCAATAACAATTGAATTTCCTTTCAAAATGATTTTTAATGGATAATAAAAAACTTTAAAAACTCGGGCAACATGCTTGTTTCTCAAACGACATTTTTTTTTTTTTTTGAATAAATAAAATTTTTCTTTGATTCGAAACTCCAAACCTGGTATAATTATCGAGCTCTATAGCGATTTTGGCCTCGAGTTAGGGCTCACGAGCTCGAACTGACCCCGTCTCATTTTCAGTGAGTACTAGACTTGCAAAAAGTCTTTAAACAGCTATAATATGACTATAATTTGACTATAATAATTTAAATCATTACCTCTATATCATTTTTTTAGATGATACTATAAAGGGAATAATACAGATAAATAATTTTAAAAAGTTTTATTGCAAGATATTTATTTTTATTCACCAATAAAATAAGGACACTTTATATATATGCCATATATATGAAGTGTTTAGTCGTGTTTCATTATTTATCATGTGTGCTCATAACAGTATTCTTTCATTTTCAGGTAAGTCTGAATTCTATATGAATTGAAATGTACTGATATCCTTTGGATGTAAATGTAAGTAAGAATTTAAATATATTAGTCCTGGTGTAATTCATTTTCTGTTTTATTGTTTATTTATTTAATTTCATGTGAACTTTTTGTTCCTTTTCTGATATCTCTGAAAAAATACTAAGATTTTACACTAGAGTTTTATTTCGCTATGAACTTTACGTCTATTTTTGTGCAAATTTAACCAGTGGATAACACACTACACTCTCAGATACACTACACGGAAATTTCCTGGCAGCAGTGCTGCCAGGATTTTCCCGTTAATTGACGAATATCCGGTTTTTTACCGTTATAGGAGGTAAAATAACAGTCAATTGAAGAACGTTTGGAAAAAACAAAAGTCGCAGAACTTGTATACGAACTAGACATCTTAGCGTTACGAGACGCGCATGCTTATCACTGGACTACACTTGTACAGTCCCGAAACACTTTGAAGTATATTTGCTTCAGATGGATATGGCTAGACCAATTTCTTTAAAAAGTTTTTTATTTTGCAGTTAATTTCAGGAAGATTTGGTCTTTAATAAGAGTGTGACTAGGATTTTAATTAGATGTATTAGATGTAAAATTAGAATAATTGTGTGAAAATTAATCTAGGATTTTAATACTTTAGTATTAATGTAGGATAAAAATATGCATTATAAATATTTTTAAGTCGATTGATAGATGTAGAATATGAATATTATGTTTTATTAGATAAGATATTTTTTGAGTAATATCGATTTTTTTGCCATTTAATATTTTAATTAAAATATCTTTTAAATGTGATCTTTTAAAATATATTTTAAATGCGAATATTTATTTATAAACAACTTTATAAATTCAACTTTTTTTTAAATTTTATTCAACTTATTCAACTTCAAAAAATAAATTGTGAGTAATTTTGAATGAATGATCAAAGTTATTGTTATTTATTTTTAAATTCGAAAACTTTTTTAAAAAATTAAATTAGAGATCTTAATTTATAGAATGATTGTTTTTTCATTTTAAAAATAAATTCGGATTTAATATTAATAGAACCAATGCGCATGCGTGCTAGGAATGAGCGGAATTTATCCCTCTTAAACTTGTTTTCTAGGAATGCGGAAAGTATTTTTTAAAAAACGAGGAATAATGTAGTGTGTATTGACGAATTTTTCTGACAGTTTAGTGCGAGTTCGTACCGATCGGAATTTCAACTGTCGGCAGTTTTTTTTAATTAATCAATTTAATTTGAATTTTTCATTAACAAAACTAAATTTTTCATAAAAATATTATATGACAGTTAGATTTCTCATTAAATCTTGTATAGGAATCATGTGTTACCTTTCATTATTATTTTATTGACAGTAATGTTATACGCAGTTGGTTATTCAGTTGGAAGTTACGGAATTACGACTAGTCTGGAAAGCACGGTTGTTGAACAAAAAAACGTGGAGCCCGCTTATGCGAGGTATTATATAAAAAAAAAAAAAAAAAAAAAAAAAAAAAATAGAAAATACAATTGAAGTACTTTTTCACTTTTTAACATAATTCATACTTATTAATATTCAGTTTATTAAATTTACAGTAAAATACATTTGATCTAATTTTATATTTATTTATTTATTTTATTATCTTCATTCTTAATTTATAGCCATAAAGGCTATACAGTACAGCGCCGATTATCCGAACTCCAATTAATCGAACTTCCAATTATCCGAACCGCTTATTTCTCTCAAATTTTTACTTTATCCGAACTTCCAGTTATCCGAACAGCCTATTTCTCCCCAAAAAAATTTAAACCGAACTCCAATTATCCATTAGCTTGGAATAAAATTTTAAATAAAGAAATTAACTGATGGTGGATTAGAAAACGAGGAATGTAAAAACAATAAACTAGATGGGAAGAATCCTAAGCTATGATGAAAATTAAAGAAAATGAAAATGAATGCTCTGAAAATAACCCAAGTGCATCACATAATGAAGCCTTTGAATGTTAGAAAACAGCTATGAAATTGCTGGAACGGCAGAAGAACGCTGATCCTATTCAACTAACACATTTAAGAAGAATTAGAGTTGGCAGCATTGAAAATGATGTCTTCGTTGAAGCAAGCAAGAATCAAATGCATTTTTGCTTAAATTATAATCTCTGTAGTTCAGAAAAGGATAAAAAGAGAAAAAAAAATTAATGATAAAAATGTAAACAACAGCAATAAAAAATTATAAAGACAGAAAAACAACAACAATTTTTAAACATGCCAGCACTAACTGGTGCTGCCAGTCCTAAGCTTAGATAACGTGTGAAGGTTTTAGTGTAGTCAGAAACATCGCTTAAATTGTCTGTCCATTTATCTGAACTTTAGCTTATCCGAACTAGGGTTGTTCCCAACTTGTTCGGATAATCGGCGCTCTACTGTATTAGAAAATCTTTTAAATCGAGCAAAGGTTTAAATATTCCACATTTATTTCTAATTCTTACTCTTTTAACTTTTTTAATGAAAATATATTTCTATTTTTTGAAAATATTGTCATTTCTTTTTCTTTCTTTTGTGCTCCATGAGGAAGTCCGTCAGTTATTACCTCGCCTACGGTCAGGTTTTTAAGACAGAGACATATTTTCTTGACACAACATAAAGAAAGCTGCATTTTTTCAACATATTGTTTTTAGTGGTTCTCTAATTCAATATTGGTACTTTTTTTGCCTCGTATAGTATTTTTTAAATCTCTACGAAGATGATAATCAGGAAATTAAAATCCTTTGCTTGCATCCGACTCTTTCTCAGAATTCTATTTTTTTTTATAAATAAACTCTTTTACACTAACTATGTTCCTTTTTGCACTGTTCCTAACCCGGAAGGACGGCCGCCACTTATTAACTAACGGAAATTCTGGTCGTGTATTTAAAGGCAGACACATATTTTCTTGATACGCTATAATAAATATGGTGCATTTTTGTCAACGTATTGTTTTCCGGGAATTCTCAAATTCAAGGATTGGTACTTTTTTACTTAATGAAGTTTTTTTTTTTTTTAATCGCTTCTAAGATAATAACCAGGAAATTCACACCCCATTCGTCGTTTGCATTTCTTTCTCCGTATTCAGTTTATGATAACTAACCTGTTTCTCATTGACTGTTTTTTAATCTTCTTCATTACGTTATACCTATCGGTTCAAATTTAAGCCCACAAGTCAATAATCACAGTTTTTTTTATCTTCATAATTGAAATAACAATGTAATTTCAAATTTTATATTTGATTCTGTAAGCAAGATAAAATGCAGCAGATGCAGTAGTCGCGAAAAGTTGGTTTTCTCTTATAAAAACTTAGAAACGAAAATGCCTATGATTGACACTCATATAACCTTGTATGCAGTTATTGATCAACTAGATCGTTTTGATTTAAAGATGAGGGGGGGGGGGGGGGGGTAGATTACTTCCGTAATATTTTTCTTCCATCCGGGACTGAGAAACCTATTGCATATCGTAAACATTTTGCTATATGACTTCCAAACTTTCTGTTAGCTTTAGTATTATATAGAAAAATATAGGGGCTTCGGCTAGTTGGCGTAAGAGATAAGTTGGTACATAGCTTCTATTTTTTATCACATAGCAATTAGTGCACTGCATGTTCATTATCTACTATAATTTTAGTATAATATAAATATAACATAGTTTCGTAACTTAGTGACACCAATCAATTCAAATTGACGATCATTCTATTTTCTTTGCCTACATTAAATGTTAGCTATTCCTTTTGCTTAGTTTATTTTGTACTTTTCTTAAAACATGAGGAATTCCTACTTATTATGATTTTCGTTTTCTACCTAAAATTTTAATTAATATCTATTTGCACGTGTTTTTTTTTTTTTTTTTTTTTTTTTTAATAATAATAAAACATACTTTTCGAAGTGACAAACTCGTTTTATACCCCAGATTTTTACCTCCCATTTTTACTTACCCCAGGGGTAAGCTGACATAATTGATTTTTTTTTTCAGGATTTGACGATTATACTACATAATTTTAAGTGATGTATTCTTCCCTATTTAGTGCACAAGGAGTTGCATTATCAGCAATGCTGGTTTTTTAATGACAGTATTAAAGAAATTAATATCAAAATATCAAAAACCTTAAATTATGCCAATTGTCCCGGTCTCAAATATGGTTTAAAACAAATGATGAATTGAGCGGCCAGAAAGGAAGATAAATTCCCCTTTTCCGCTTCCTATACATTCCTACCGGAAGTTTTATAATTTTATATTGTGTTAATGGCTCACAATGGAGAGTTAGGGTCGGTGCGGAAAATGTCGAAAAATATCCCATCAATGAAAACTTCTAAATTATACAGTTTTCATTTCAGAAGGAAACACTGCTTTTTGTAACGAAATAACTCTGTAGCATTCCTTAGGACCCTGACAAGCAAATGAAAATTTTTCGATGAACAACTAACTATCTTTGTTAGAAAATATTTATCCTACAGTCGTATTTACATTCTTTTAAAATGTGGTTATATATGTGCTTAGTACGCTGAATGTAAAAAAAAAAAAAAAATAGGAAGAAAATTTTAAATATAATTAGTAACAAGGGTTTTTTTTTTTAATTTTTCGACACAAAATGTGTAAAAAAATTCATAAAAATCTTGTTATATCGATTTACCATTTATATTTTTAAAAAGAAAAAATACCACTTTGTAACATAACCTCTAGCAAGAATTATTTTGTAAATAAATAACGTAGGAATTATCATGGCTGTTACAGTATAGTTCATATCACATAGTTCACATACTTATGTCAGATTCTTTAAAAAATATTTTTTTTTTTATTATCAACTCTCAATAAGTAAAAGTGCGCTTATAAACTTATTTCATAGGTACAGTCGTGGAAAAAAAAAAGTAAACACCCCCTACTAACTCCTCAACAAATTATCGTAGACGAAAGTTACTGGTACCGGACGATTGGAAATAAAATCTACTTTTAAATGGTGTATATAAAATTTGCTTAGGGGGCCATATATATATTAAAACGAATCCAAACTTCATTTTTTTCAATGGCAGTACCCAAATTTAACGAGATATTTCAAATCTTCGGTTAAAAATATGCCTAGAAACCAAATTTCAAGTTATTCGAATGATTAGTTTTTGAATTATAGACATTCAAAATTTAGTACTTCTTATGTTAAATTACATTTTCATATTTTTATTTATATCTCCTGAAATTATGCTCCTAATGAGCTATTTTTTGTGTAGCAATAATACTAATATACCGAAACATAAATACGTTGAATTTGCAATTTTTATAATTTTATGATATGAATTATGAATTATGAAATTGATATTCGAAAAAATTATGGATTGCAACCTGCAATTTTTTTGATGGATTTAGATTTATTAAGTCCTGCTTTAAGGAAATCCAAAATTTGAAAATTTTCTTCCAAGTAGTTTTCAAATTATGCTTAAAAAACGGCAAAATGATGGTTTAAGGGGCCATCTATGATAGAAGTGAGTAAATTTTTGAAATTTATTCTGCTATCCTGTAATCAAGCAGGTTTCATTGACGCTTAAACGTGCCTTGATCAAGAAGGCGGCTTTCTGGGTTAACAATCGAGTTCGGAACTTCAATTTGGATACAGCCCTTAAAATACGCTTGTTTTAAAATAATTAGTTTCTCGGAAACTTATGCCACGAATTGCATAAAAATTTGTTTATAGGCTAATTGAAAGGTGTAGAGTTCATTTATGCTGTCAGAATTGTGTACTGCTATTGAAAAAAAACAAAGTTATGTTTCGTTTTAATATGTAGATGGCCTCTTAAACAAATTTTATATCTATCATTTAAAAGTAGACTTTATTTCTAATTGTTCGGTACCAGTAACTTCCGTCTACGATAATTTGTTGAAGAGTTAGTAGGGGGTGTTTACTTTTTTTTCCTACGACTGTACGTGTACATTTATGCTGACATAAGCTTTTTGTAATTAACAACATATCCGGTAATATTCATTTTATATTAAGTTTTCAATGTATCGTTTAATTTATCTATATGTTCTTTTATTGAAAAGCAAGCACATAAACGGAAATCAAAATGAAACATGCAATTCCCGAGTGACATATTATCGTGTCATTTCTGATGCATTAAATTTTCTGTAACTACTTAAATGAAAATCATTCTTTAAAGCACTCATTTATCTCACAAAAGATTAGAATGATGATAACGCACAAATCATAATGTTAGCACATTTCTGATGTATTAAATTCACTGTACCTATTTAAATGAAAATTATTATTTAAATAACTCTATATATCTCAGATAATTGTGATAACATATAACTGAGCGTACATATCTATTGTGTTTAATAGGAAATCAGTAACATTTTATGAGTTTCTATAATGATACTCTGTCCGAATTATTTTAATCATAATAATTTCCGCTACAAAATACTAGATATAATTAAGTTAATAATATTCATTATTTAATGTTGCAAATTATGAACTATTTAACTTATTTATTATACACAGGTGCAGACTTAGACTATCTGGGCCCCGAGGCAAGCATCATTCTGCCCTCCCCCC
The DNA here is from genome assembly GCA_963932465.1 of Maratus speciosus. Taxonomy (NCBI): domain Eukaryota; kingdom Metazoa; phylum Arthropoda; class Arachnida; order Araneae; family Salticidae; genus Maratus; species Maratus speciosus. Next base: position 439,848,832 of record OZ010788.1, read on the forward strand.
TTCCTCTATCTATCGATGCAAATAGTTCGTGAATGATATTGAAATGACTAGTTCTAAACTTCATACCTATTGTATGTATGCATAAATTTCTTACCAGGTATCATTCACAACTGTATACAGGGTATCACAAGAAAGATTGCCACAACTTTAAAAATTAATAAAATACATCTTTTGTTTCTTTAATCGGAATATACGCGAACCTTTGAAGCGTGGAACTTTGCATGGACATTTGAAGTGTAAATATAGTTCTTTCAGTCACTCTTGGAAACGGGGGGGGGGGGGCGCACTTCCTTCCTAAATCTTTGCAAATGTAAGAAATTTGACCCCTTTTGGCCATTTTAACCATTTGGCATTCTTTTAACAAAATTCCTGATTAAGGCCAAAAATGGCACCTCTAATGACCTGTGAAAGCTGCCCCGCATGCCCTTGCATTAGTCAGGCCCTGGTAATACATTTATTTTGCTTTCAAAACACAAATGTAAGTCCATTTTATTTTTCCGTTAAGGATGTTTTGAAAATGTAGAAAAAAAAGACATTTTTAATTTTACAAGATTTTATTTTATTAATTAACACTTCAATGCTCAAGGTATCATTTATGATACCATTAGTGTTCCCGATTTATTGGATTTTTTTATTCACATATTCCGTATTCCCACCAAAAATTTAAAAGAGAAATTTTAGTTAATTTAATAATAGACATTTCGTTATTAAATAAACCGAAATTTACTATTTAGATTTTCTGGTATGAATTCCGATTCTCTGAACTACGCAATTACTTGAACGCATTCTTCCCTGGGCATTAAAGGGTTAAAATAGAGAAAGCGTCAGAACCATAATTTAAAAAATACGCTAACGAAGATAATTTGCCTTTATACTTGGAAAAAAATAGCAACATAAATTACGTAACCTAAAAAATGTCACGCAAAAGACATGAAACATGTCGAAAAAATATCGTTAGAGTCAAAGACAGATCATTATGTCATATATCACAATAATTGGAAAAGGATTTGTGAAAAGATGTAACTTTTTTATTTCTTAATGGATACGGATCCTTGGTATACTGCTGAAAGATAATTAATTTCTAGAATAAATGTCTGCCAAAAAATATTTGCTTATGGAAATCTATTTTGTGTTTGAAATTATACAGTAATCACAAATATGTTATACATTAAAACAGGATGTAAGTAAAACACTACACATTCAATATCGTATTATAACACCGAACTAAGTTCGATCATGAAAAGTTGAAATTTCTAAAATAGCAAAGAAAATGTTCCTTTTGGTGCATTAACTTTATAGATTAACTTTGATTTAAGCAATGAACATTACTTTATTAATCTGTTTTTACATTTCATTCATGAAAATTCCAGCCAAAATATTTAATATATTGCAAAAATGTATTTCAAAATGAAACTGTAAAAAACTGTAAACTGTCTTAACCCTTTATACCCCGACGATAATTTAAAGTACCACTAAAATAACTTGTTATAGTACAGTTCATTTAATACATCGATTAGTAGCATAATACTGTTTAGAATGAGTTATAGATACTTAATTTATCTTGTTCCAAAAGCATTTTTGGTTTCTAAAAAAAATATATTTGTAAAAGGATGATTTATTTTGCCTTTGCATCTTTTCAGCTTTCTTGACTTATAAGATTGGAGGGGGGAAGGGGGCAGATGAGTTCCTAAACGTTTCCAATTGTCTATTGTAAGAACATTTCATATTTGTACATTTCCTACTTCAAAAAAATACTCAAAACAAAAATCAAAGATTTGAGTGGAGTTATTTATATTGCAAAAAATCCGTATAAATTCAAATTTAATTAGTTAATTTTAATTGGCAAAATCCTTCTAAAATATATTAAATGATTGAGTAAATCTTCTGATGTAGGTTCAAAAATTCACGAAAAATGCTTTTCATAATTTCGGACATAAAGGTTTAAATAAAATTTATGAATCATCCGTTTTCGAAATTAGGTTTTTAAAATCAAATATTTATGAACTATAAATTATCTATTTAAAGGTTATACAATAAGGCATTTCTTTTAACAATTATTTTGGAGTATTATTTATCAATTTCTTTTTTCTTTAAACATTTCTAGTTTTAAAATGCTTAGTGTTTTCTTTCATTTTGCCGTAATTATTTTAAGTTCAAAAACACAGAAATTTATCATCATTTTATAATGGTTCTGATGTATCTGCTAATAAACCTATTGATTATTTTCTCAGATTTTTATTTGCTTTTCAGCACTGATATTTTCTTTTACGTACAAGTTATAATGAAAAGAAAGTTTAAAAGATTCTTAATCATGTTTCATCATTACTAAGAGAAATACAATTCTATAAGCTAATTCTCCCCGCAGTTACTTTGCACTGGAATTGATTTTTTTTTCAAGTTATTATTTTTTAAATTTATTATCATTAAAAAAAAAAACATTTTGTGACATAAAGAACTAATTCAAGTTAAAATGCAACAAAATACTAATGTCGTAAGATGAGTATATTGTGGTAATCACAAAAATTTCTGCTATATATATATAAAATCGCGTGGAATTAAAATTCAATGACAATCTATTTGTTCTTGAAATATAGTTTTCGCGGAAATCAGCATAAACACAGCATAGAAGCAGAACCTTTTGGATTATTCACGCTCAAAGCTAATTTGCGTCTATCTATGTCAAGGTAAAACAGAATATGAGATTTGATGAAATTCCGTGCATTAGTTCTTGAGATATAGCTATCGCGGGAATCGTTAAAAATGCAACAATGCAGTGCCACCTGTTGGGCGATTTACACCAAAACTTAATCAGCACCAATTTATATCAAAGTCTAACTGAATCTGAAGTTTGATAAAAATCCATGTTTTAAATCTTGAAATAGAGTGCCCACAAAATTTGTATTACATAAAGACTGATACACACAGTGATACACAGACTCATGGACAGACATTTAAAAAAAAAAAACAGTCAAATTGTCTTCAGGACTTTCTAAAACGTATAAATTCGTCGAAAACGGTAAGACGATATTTTCGCGAATCTAATACTTCTTCTTGTAACGATAGAAGAAAGTAATAAACACACCGCAGAAAGAGCACCTATTGGGCGATTTACATCCAAACCTAATCAGCGTCTGTTTATGTTAAGTTCTAACAGAACATGAATTTTGATGAAATTCCGTGCATTAGTTTTTGAGATATAGCGGAAATCGTAAAAAATGCAGCATTACAGTGCCACCTGTTAAAATATTTACACCAAAACCTAAACAGCACCAATTTATGTCAAAGTCTAACTGAATCTGAAGTTTGATTAAATTCCATGTATTAATTATTGAGATAGAGTGCCCACAAAATTTGTATAACATAAAAGGAGAGACACACAGTGATAGACAGACTCACAGAAACGCATTTTCTAAAAACAGTCAAATCGTGTTTAGGATCATCTAAAACATATAAATCCGCCGGGAACCGGAAGTCATATTTTTTCACAAATCCAATGTTATAGTCCTTCTAAAGATAGAGGTATGTAAAAGAAAAAAAAGTAATTTAATCCTTCTTGTATTCGTAATTTCTACAAATCAGCTCTTCAATCGAAACATGATTGAATAAATCCCTCGTGAATCAACAATTCCAAACACCCTCTCTAATCATTTTTATTAGGCTTGCAAGTCATATTCTCTGGGGGAGTATTTTTGTATAGCATTCAAATAACTTCGAATTTTATCTTGTTGCATTATTTAGGAAAATCATTCAATTCGAATTTAGTCACAAAAATATAAAAACTTAAGCAAAGGTAAGAACAAAAAATAAACAATCATTGAGTATAGTACTGTTTCTAATAGAATACCTGCAGATATATTACAAAAACGAAAAGAAAAAAATCTTTTTACACTTTGAAAAATAATGTAGCTGTTGTTTATCATTGTTGCTGCTACTGTGATTACGTTAAATATTTAACAGCCTTATAAATATAAAAAAAAAATGAAGTGTCAGGAGGAAAACGATGATTGTCACAAACTAGCTATTCATCATTATTTTTGTTTATGCATGTAGAAGATCTTTCCTCAACTGACCCACCTTTAGCTGTGTTTTCTAAAAGGCTACCTTTGGTTTTACATCGGTCCAAAGTTACCGAACGACTGTGCGTATTTCAGGCTACCAAATGAAATATATTTTTAATTACACAAAAATGGACCAACATAATATTTCCTTGTCCTCCCTTTCAAATTTCTTTATGAAAAATAAATAAATATATAAATAAATTAAATTTTGCAAATTCAGCAAAAAAAAAAAGACCAAAAACAAAATAAATATCTGTGTAAACAAAAGTCAGCTTACATTATTTTTTATAATAAATAAATAAATTAATTAATTAATTAATAAATCTATTAGATCATACGTTGAATATTTTTTTCTTAATCCATAAAAATATAATTTAAACACGAGCGAAAATATACAACGTTATCCTAGTTTCCGACGATTTCAAAATTATTTTTTAAAACCCCAAACAGCAATTTATTTTTGGGACAAAAAGAAGCATTTATGTAAACAACGTTTCTTTTGTTGTAACTGGCTTTCGGCGGAAACGTTTCCAAACACTTTTTATAGTGCATTGATAGCATCCTAAAAATCGATATTCTGGCTTGAGAAAAACTGATTAATCCATATTAAAAAGGACAAACGTGTCCGTGTGTAACGCTGACGTCATTTTGATGCTGCCAATGCGATACGATTAAATTTTGCTTTTACTGCCATCTTTTAAATTTCTAAATATCGCACTTTTAAATTTTTACGCGATCGAAAAGGGAACAAAATGTACTTTTAAATGCAATTTGTTTGAAAACTGTATCTCAATTTGCTCCTTTTTTTATGTTTTAAAAAATAATTTTTAAACATAATTTTTTTTTATTTATCCCTATGGCGTACGTATAGTTTACTCAGTTTACTATAGGTGAATAAGTTTACATTTAAGGGGAACAGGAAAGCCCTATCTTCGCCATGTTAAATCCACCAACTTTATGTACCTTTTTCCCTGAAGTGGTGAAAGATAGAGTTCTAGATTTTTTAGAGTAGTTAGAATAACATGTTTTACGTATTTTAACAGACCATTTTCTTTCTAAGTGAAACTGAAAATTAATTATTATTTATTGAAAGTCATTTTTTAACTAGCATTTTTGATAAGTTTTCACTGCCTAAAATAAATAATTTTCAACAAATCATTAAATCTCTGTGTTAAAGTATACAATATAGTATAAGTATTTTTAAAAAAATTGAGTTTTAAAGTTTAACAGATATCGAAAAAAAGGAACGCAAATATGAAAAATTCAAGTTTTGAGAAAAAGTCGATTAAAGATTTAAATGTCCCTTAAGCTGTGAAGTATTCTTAGAAAGAAGAATAATTCAACACTTCTTTATATATATATATATAAACATGTGTGACACATCGTTGTAAAGATAAAAGTTTAAACTATTTAATGATATAAAAAAGCAAAAATCAATTTTTTCCCAAATTTGCTTACCTGGTTCCCTTAAATTATTATGAATAGTTTAGAATTTGTTTCAAGTTTATGTTGCGTAACGAAGTTACTTCTACGCCAATAAATAAATAAAATAATTAAATATAAACAAATCACAAATTTAAGACATCGAATCGAGCCACGCGCTTAAACCACTGAAATTATCATAATCAAAAAGGCTTTTGTAAATAGTGATCTTTGGCGATTCCTTCGGCTGTTTACTCTTAACAAGAGTCTAATACGAAAGTATTGCTTTTAACGAATTTCAAAACTTTAGTTGAATACGTAACTGATATTTTTCATATAAAAATGACTTTTGGTATTGTGGAGAACAAGCTAACAAACATTTATAAAATGTAACAAATCCATTTTGTATGTTACCATATAACTAAATCAATTTAACAAAAATTCAGCAGTCAAAAGGTGATGAAGTAAAAATCCCTAAAGATAGAATACGAATCCCAGTTCCAAACACCTTTTCTATTTATTCTGATTAGGCTTGTAAGTCATATTCTCTGGAGGAAATTCTGTGTAGCCCGTAGATAGCTTGGGGATTTCATTCTGCTGCGATATTTAGCACAATCTTTCAACTCGAATTCCGCTGTCAGGAAAACTGAAAAAAGGGATCAAGACAAAAAAAAAAAAAAAAAAAAAAAAAAAAAAAAAAAAAAAAAAAAAAACAGTTATTAATAAATAGGGTGTTTCTTAAATAATATCTGAAAAATTAAAAATAAATATTCAATTTAAAATAAATGATAGAAATAAAAATAAACAAACTGCTAAATTAACATTTAAATACTAATCTCATTTTGTTTGAATTTCAAGATAATTTGTTTCTTTGATTTGTCTTTGATTTTTATTAAATATTCATAATATTTCTAGATTAGCCTTCTTTCCACCAAGTCCTATAAATTCACAAGTTGCTTTATATATAAAAGAAAATTTAATTTTTTTAATATTCATAAAACAATATCTAAAGTAAATACTTCTTTCGGACTATCAAATGAAACTGCTTTTTAATTTCACTAAAATGGACTATCATCACATTTCTTCTTGGCGCTTAAAATTTCTTTGTGAAATAAATAAATAAATAAATAATAATTACCAAAGAGAAAATAAACATATATTTAAACAAAAGTGAAGTACATTATTTTGTTTATAATAAAAGAAATAAGAAATAAATTGTTTACATCATCCCACAGAATTAGTTATTATCATTGTCAAATTATAAGTCATTGTCAAACATTCTGAGACCCAGGATAACGTATTCTAACAAGAATACAACAAAAATTACTAATTCTTTAAAAAAAAAATCCCTAAAGATAAAGAATCCCATTTACAAACACCTTTCTATTTATTCTGATTAGACTTGTAAGGCATATTCTCTGGAGAACATTTTTGTTGTAGCACGTATATAGCTTGGGGACTTCATCCTGTTGCAATAATTAGCAAAATTTTTCAACTCGAATTTAGCTGTCAGGGAAACTGAAGGAATGATGAGGAATATATATATATATATATGTATACTCGTATATATATTTAATTATTTATTTATTAAAACGAAAAAAAGTGGGAAATGAAGTGTTTCTAGCATAATCCCAGAACATTTTAGAATAAATGTTCATTTTAAAATAAATGATAGTATCAAGAACAAAAAAAAGTGTTTAGTTAATATTTCACTAATAATGTCCATTTTGTTTAAACTTCAAAATAATGAGTTTCCTTTATAGATCTTTGATTTTGATTCAATATTCATATTTTTCCGAGAATAGCATTTCACCCATCAGTCTTGTAAATTCACAAATTGCTTTATAATAGTATAAAAAATAATTTAATCTTTTTTTAAATTCATAAAAAATATCTCAATGTAAGATAATAATATGCGTAAACAGCTAGATAAATACATTAAACTTTTAACACTAATAAAACTGAGTAATAATATAAAAAATTCTAATGACAGGGCGTATTAGCAACTTTTGTATTTTCTGGTGTTTATATACTTTTAATGTGTACAGCTTTTTACGTCATCAACAAAAAAAAAATCTACTACGAAATATTTAATATCGTTAGAATTATTTTAAATACTTTCACTTCTATGGTTAACACGATTAATTGCATTGATTATGTGTAAGTACGTAGCTTTATTTATTTATTTATTCTTTTTTCGTAATCCAAAGACATATTTTACAGTTCTCCGTGAGTAACGTAGATATCTTTATAAAATTAAAGTACTTCTGAAAGCGTTCATTTTTTACATCTGATCAAAATATCCTTCACCCACATTTCTCATTTCCTCTTGATAGTTAATGAAAAATTTTTTCTAACTATTAATTTAAAGGGGCTATTTCACTTGAAATCAAATTGAATTCATATTAATAAGAATACACCTTTAAGTACAATTATGTAAAACAAAATCTTTCATACATTATTTGGAATTTGATATCTAATTTGAAAATGCTGAAGGAAATAAATGTGAATTTTAAATTAAGGTATTTTAGAAAAGTTAAATGAAAAATGATATAATTGAAAATTTCACTAACTTGACAGTGTTCATAAATTCTTATCATTTAGTCAAAATTATGTTAATGCTTCAGTGGAAAACATTTAGTCAGAATAAGGTAAATGCTTCAATGGATAAGCATTTAGCCAAAATTATGTTAATGCTTCAGTGGGAAAGTATTTAGTCAAAATTATGTTAACAATTAACTAGAACAACCTTCTGTTTTGTTTCAGATGTAGGTAGCGAGTGACAGATTAAATTTAGAAAAAAGAAGAGTTCAATAAATGCATTAACATGTTGAATTTACCATTTAAGTGTTATCATAAATGTACAAAAATTTCACTTTTTAGGGGACACATCAGTACCTTTAAACTTTAAAAAAAATCAGTTTTCAGATTTCGTTTAGTCTGATTTTTTTTTTTTAATTTCTCAGCAATATGGAAAAACTCCATTCAAAAATCTGCATTATCTCTGGAGTTATAACCAGTTATAGACGGTGAATACAATTGAAAGTCCCTTGATGTTAAAACTTTAAAACACGTTTTCTTAGATTAGTAAATTTGGAATTTACTCGCACTTTTACTTTCAAACTATATAAGCTACAACTTTAAAAAGTTAGCCACATAGGCGTTTCTGTATAGTCTTCATGCTAAAACCAAAAAAATTCACATATTTTGGTTATTTATTTTTTTGCACTTGAAAAACTTGAATTTTTTTTTTTTTTTTTTTTTTTTTTTTTTGTGCAAAAATGGAATTTTAAGCAAAACATTGTGTGTATTTATTTTGGTTTTAATTTAGAAGCAGGTGTGTTACAGTTTTGTTTTGTTCAAAACTAGTTTTCTATATGCATAATTTAGAGTTTCAGCATGCGCGCAGCACTTAAAGATTTTAATTCACGCATTCGTGAGATGAATTTTTAAATTTAAAATTTAAATAATAATAATGTATATACTCCATTTATTTTTTTCTGGATAATATAGCTAATAATGTATAATTTAGGTACAAATGGAAAAAAAAATCTTAATTGCATATTATTTGAGTTTTGGTACTTTGAAAAAGGCGATACTTTTAATCGCTTCGATAAATTCAAAGGTGCTGTGCCCCCTTAAGTGTTAACATAATTTTGGCTAACACTGTGTTATTATAAAATCTTCAAAAATATTATTTATATTTCCTCTTGAATTTTCTATACATTTTAATAAATTAAAAAGTACATAACTCTTTAAATCTCGTGCAAAGAATTATTCTTTCTGATACTATATGAATTGCTAAAATGAGAAAGAAAATGACTGAAAGTCTGTGCAAGAATCTTTCTCCTTCGATGAAAAGTAGAGGAAATTCGGGCATAATGGAATGGTCGAACAATATGGGATACTTCAATATCTGACCCGTACGGAGCTGCAGCCAAGCATAAAACTGCCAAGCAAAACTTTTTTTTGTAGGACTCCCATGATACACAGCGGTGAGTTCTGTTTGGATATATGTTATTAAAGTGATGTCGTAAAAACAAATCATATTCTAAATTGTCTCAGTTTTTTGTAGTAAGTTTCATAAAATTCGTATTAATTATAAAACCTCTATGTCAGTGATGTCAACGTAGTTCAGTATTAAGTTGAGCAGTTATATTTATTGTTGTGTTAGTCAGTTAACCTCTATGCTAACTTGTTGACAAGTGAAGACGTTATGATTTTTTTTTTCAACATAGCGTGTCGGGTAATATGGAATATCAGTTAGACAACTGTTTCAAGACGAGTTTAGTGAAAATGAATAATCATTCCACTCCAACTTATCATCTGAGATGGACTTTTTACAAGGTTGTACACCAGATGAGAAAAATGCGATGCGTGTGTTTTGGAATGGAAAATATTCAGGGAATGGAAGACGAAAAGAGTGCCTGATGTATGCGATGTGGGCCCATGTGGATAGTCGTGGGGTAGAAACAACTGACTACATTTGTGATTTTTGTAAAAGTTAAAACGATATTTCAAAGAATTTGATGATTTGTAGGTAATTTACTATTATTTACTCATTAAATAATCTCCGTTATTCGACTAAATCATTGTTTTTCTTGTAATTTTAATATTCTTTATAATCTTGTTCGACATTACGCGGCTAGTTCATATTAACCGAAAAGCGTAATTCCTTTTTTTAAATGTATATAGTGATATATATTTTTATTTCTTCCACTTTAATCGCATTAAACATATGTTAAAAATAGTCAAAGTTTGTATTTTACCAACTTTTAATGTATCTCTTTTTTTTTTTTTTTTTTTTTTTTTTTTGTAGATTTACAAATTAAAATGTAAATGGTATACCATGATACCCGACATTCCTTTACATATTCAAAGGATAGTATTACTGCTGGTATTCAAAACGCAGTTTATATTAACAATAACATTTCATCCTAAAATAACATATTTAAAGAACAATTCAAGGCTGACTATGTTTATTTTTACAAAATTTCATTTATGTTTATCAATATTTTTTTTAATAGAAAGGGTTTATTTTATATTTGTAAACTGTTTAATCAAAGCTTAAATTTTAGTTCTTTTTTTCTAAATTCGATATATTAAAAAGTACGTAAATCTTAATACTTCATTTTAAGAAAGAATGTAATTTTTGCTGCTGGGAATTGCAAAAATAAGTTAATTGAATTTTCGCATTAGATAACACATATTACAGGTTGTACTAAAAATTATTTGATATTTATTAATAATATTCATACATGCTATATTACACGCATTTTAACAGTTTTAAAATGTTTATTGGATATTTCTCTGCATGAATTTCCCTTTCTAAAATGCTAAATTAAAATTTACGGCAAATGATGTAAGAATATTTATTTTTAAAACTGCGATTACTTTTTATCAATTATCTTTTTAAAGGGTTAGAAAATTCTGTTTCATAAGTATCTTGTTAGGTAGATTACGTATGAAACACTACCTATTAAGATCTCCCCTATGTTGGAATTTCAGGTAAATTTTTGTTGATCCACGCCGAGATCTATGCCCCCTAGAACTCAAAACCACCCCCAAGTTAAAAAGTTTATATATATATATATATATATATCTTTTTTATGGGCACGATAACTTCCATTTATTCTGCGATAACTTCCATTTATTCTTTTCCAAACTAATACATAAAATCAAGGGGCATAAAATCTCAGTCTCGTTTTAAGAGCAAAATCGGACCAATGGGGTGGAAATAGGGAGAGGTTTTGTTTAAAACGAAAAAAACCCATAACTTCTTAATTACAATACATATCGACTCAGTTTAAAGTTATTATTACTTCTAAAAATTGGGTCAAAAATATATGTATGACAGATTTTTGATAAAACTAAAAATGGGCTCAAGGGGCAAAAAAAAATAGGGTTTTGGGGAGACGAAAATTCATAACTTCGTCAATTCTCAAGGTATCAAATCCAATTAAATTTATTATAAATCGTCTTAATATTATCTACAACTTTTATATTGACACGTTTTTGGTAGGACCAATTCTTACCAAAAAAAATAATAATAATAATAATAAAAATTTAAATTAAAACAAAAAGGGGGGGGGAGGGTTGATGAAGAAAAAATCCATAACTTCGTGAATTCACAAGATATCAAATCCGCAAGAATTTATTATATATCTTCTTAATATTATACACAACTTTTATACTGACAAGTTTTGATGGGACCAATTCTTACAACAAAAATAAATTAAGAATACATCAAGGTTGAAGAAAAAATATCGTATTAAGGATGTGCTCAAATCTAAACTGCTTATTTCCTGACTCATTTTTAAATTCATTTTTGCTTTCAAATACACCCAGTTGGTAGGGTCTCTTATTCAGAAACTATATAATGCGCCGCAATGGTTGACTTTTTGATACAGGAAGATATATTTTTTAAATGATGTCAAAGCAATGATGCATTTTGAACCGAATTTCTCAAAGCGGTTGTATTGAAAGCGAAAAATGTGGTCCTACTGAGAAAATAATTGTTTATAAATCAAGTTCTAATTAATTGGACGAAAAATAAAAACATAGGTCACTTATAAATCTCTTAAAAAAATCACACCAGCAAGTTTCTTGTTTTTCCTTTTAAAAATGAATCTGAAAATGTATCAGAAAATTTAGAGTTAATGAGCATGGTAAAATATTTTTTGAATACTGGCCTTAACATAATTCTGATAAAACCAGTTCTTATATAAAAATGAAATTAAAAACTGGTCAAAAGCGGACAGATAAAATTGTTAAAGTGGGTTTATTTCTAATCATGATTTAGTTTTTGTTGGTGAAATTAATACTTAAGTTCGAAATTTACCTGCGCCTGTAGGCCCAGCCGGCAGGGATTTTTTGTATATGTGTTAAATATATTTATTACTTAATACTACTATGTTTTATAATAAAGCTTGATAAATATAGAAAAATCATAAATCTTTAAAATCCATTCCGCGAATTCCTATTCTGTCTTACACTAAGAATGGCAAAAATGAGGAACTTAACGATTAAATTTCTAGCTAGAGTCTTCCTCCTTTGATAACACATACGTATTTAAAAGTATAGTATTACTTACGGTATTCAAAGCACAGTTTATATATCAGAAGCGTTTCATCATATCATAACATGCGCTTAAAAAATGAGTAGAGAGTGATACTGCCGAGTATCTTTTTAGTGAATCTAAAAATACAACTTCCTGCCACGACCATTTAGAGTCTCAATAAGACTTCCCTAGAACTGTCAAAAGGAGCATTGTTTTCAAAACGTCCTAACATAACTCCTACAGTTTTTGGTTTCGCACTTTAATTAATAGGAAGATGAATAAACGTTCTGGTGAATAGCAAGGGGAAACCACATTTTATTGCGCAATACTTTTTATTGCTTTGGCGAGATTAAAGACGTCACTGTGCCGACGTCAAATAAATGTATAACAAATAAAAACAAACTAGAAAACGGGAATTCTGCTTTTTCAGAATTTAGTGTCGCCCCTGATGAAAAAAAAAATATATGTATATAAATAAAGATAGTTCAGTTTTACGACTCCAAATACGCGCTTTTATTTTATATTGAATGACGTCATCCGCATCCGCTAAAGAATCCCACATTTACGATCCAGTCTTACCATCTACAGTAAAATTTGCATAGGATGTGATTATCGCTGAATAATATACAAATTTAAAAAAAAGAGAGATTTCGTCATTCAAGAAACTGAACAAAAAAAAAAAAAAAAAATCGGCTATCCCATGATTTATAGGCCTTCATTTTTTTTGTAATGTTAATATGGATACTTAAAATTAAATTTAGTTTGTAATAGCTACATGTTTTATCAGAAATCATTCATTTATATTTTTTCAAAATAGCACGTATTTTAATTACTTTTTTTTTCAATTTTTTTGAGAAAATGGCAACAAAAAGATATAATTGCTATTTCTCAACTATTTTCCCTTTGCTTTCTAGCTAGGTGGGAGAAAAAATCGCATACCGGGGGCTAATATTTTTTATCCGTCTAATGAAGTGAAATACACGTAACTTTATTGAAAACTGGGAGATGGAAGAAATTACTAATTTGAGTTTAATTTTACAAACGACAACTTTGAATGTCACTTTTAAACTTTTTCCAGCGTACTTGAACAGTATTTATCACTACAGTTTCTACAGAAATGGAATAATTGAGTTGCCAAAATTAAGTAAATGGTGCTAAAAACTACAAAAAATTAATATCTCAAAAATAAATGGAGATGCAGTTTTCAAACAAATTGCATTTAAAAGTACTTTTTTCCCAATACGACGGTATAAACATTTAAAATGTGCGATGCTTAGAAGTTTAAAAAATTGCAGTAGAGATTATTTCGTACAATGATACAACTGATTTGTTTTATGCCTGGCGTATATAATGTAACACGACACATTAATAGGTGGGAGAAAAAATCGCATACCGGGGGTTAATATTTTTTATCCGTCTAATGAAGTGAAATGACACGTAACTTTATTGAAAACTGGGAGATGGAAGAAATTACTAATTTGAGTTTAATTTTACAAACGACAACTTTGAATGTCACTTTTAAACTTTTTCCAGAATACTTGAACAGTATTTATCACTACAGTTTCTTTGTCCGCCTATCTGAGCTGTAACTATCGTAAATATACTCGAATTTCGCTGAATTTTTTGAACGTTATTGACGTTTACTGTAGCACTATCGCTATTGAAAATGAAGTGTGTTGAAATTATAGTTCATTTACAGGGACGGGCAAAAGTATTTACTTACATTACGGTCTACGGGAAAAAATCGCTTAAAATTTACTTTAATGATATTAGACCATTTAAAACATGATTAAATTGATATGCATTTACGAAGAAAGTAAACTGAAACATGCACTCTGTAGAATACGAGGCGCAAAGCATTTACTAATCAATTTCAGGGCCACGCAAAAGAATTCTCTTATATAATGATCTACGGGGAAAAACCGTTTGCGGTGTATTTTAGTTACTATTTGAAATTAATGAAATTGATATACATTACTGATGCTTACTAGAAGATTCCTTTTGTATAACATGATTTACATAGCATTTATCATTCATTTACACGGACACACGAAAGATTTCGGATTCAGTGTTGCATACGAAGTATTGTATATTTATGACAATTAGTGGAAATACGTTTTCAGCTATGACCTGCTTATTTAGGTTTGACTAAATTTTTGCATACTACGCAGTATATATGACTATTATAGATCATATGCAGGTCTACGCAACAGAATTCGTAAGTACTACTGAGTACAAGCGTGAATTGCGTACATATTGAGAAATGATTTTGTAAGGCGTAGTCACTTGTTCAAACGCTTAGGAAATGTTTTATTTAATTATAGTTTAAATAATTTGTAATTTTACTTTGGCACTCAAATTTAGCTAGGTTTTTCTACCATAAACAATAAAAACTGAATGAAATAAAATCAGAACAAACTAAATACACATAATGCATCATTAAATGTGTAAACATATAGTATTTAATTCCGTATTCCTGAATCAACCCATTTTAATTTATTGGTATGTATAGTTACTGCATAACCCTATCCTTTTTTTTTTTTTTTTTTTTTTTTTTTTTGCATTTAATCTTATAAATTCCAAAATATGTTTTTAATCCTAAATTTCATAATTGACGCATTGATACTTTTTTATAAAAATATACAGTTACTAAAATACTGCGAGTATACATTCTTAATATTTTTCAATTTCGATTTTCAAAATTCTTTTGACATGAGGCTGCGTAATTCATCCATTACAGTAGCTTGATATATCACCATATACACTTATTCTGTTACTGTTGTTAATGTAAAATACATTTTTAGTGGATAATAATTTACGTCTCAAATAATTTTAACGCTTTAAAATATTTGAATAACTCAAACATTTGACATACATTTTCAAACTCAACACGTTATTCAAATGCATCGAAAGAAAATTTTCGGAATATCTATCCATTATATTTAATCAAAACCTTTCTTCGAAGCTGAAAATTTCTAAAAAGAGAGTATTTTTCATCTGGTCTAGAAAAGCTTTTGAAACATTAATTAAACTTTTGAACTGTACTTCATTGCCACTTGGACGTTATTTAATTAGAACTAAAGTATGATTTTAAAGGCCAAGATCTTGAAGAACATAAAAGAAAAGAGGGCATTTGACATAGGAAATGGAATCTATTCAAGGTGAAATGATAGATGGATATAGGAAGTGTTTATATAAATTTCAATCTATTCATATTAAATTGAAGCTTAATGATATGTTTTTATTTGCTTAGTTTTATTAGCTATTGATTTTGTTATATTTTGCTGATAATTTTTTAAACAATTTTCCGAAAATTAGCTTTCAAGATTGTCATACATTCAAGGAGAATAAATTTTTCTATCTAGAATTTTATTTAAGGTTAGAATGTATTCGAGAACTCTTCCTATATACATAGTGAGCATGAAAACCTTCCATGACTTCTAAAACTGAAGGAACATTAATACTCCAAATACTATCTGACCAAATTTTTACTATATAGCAGCATAAACACATAAAGTTCTAAATAGTGTGGATTTCAATGCAAAATTCTCGATTTGTGCATCACCGGCTATGTAAAGACGATCAGAATATCTCTTTCTTTAATCACAAATGAACCTTTTATCATTTCAAAAAACAATGTTGTGGAATGCTAGCTTGATACATAGGAAACATTTTTGTTTATACATCTTAATATAATTCGTTTCTTTTTTTTTTTTTTTGGTTGGTTGATTAGTTTCAGTAACTATGGTCATTATTTGCAAGCGAGGGCTAAATAGATCGATACTTTCGTTTTAAAAGTCGAATATGACACATTACAAAATTCCCCTTTTGAAACGGTTTCAAGTCCTGAACCTCAGAACACTGTTAAAAAACATTCCGTTAAATGACGGAGAATCTACTGGAAATAACTTGCATTACGAATTATATAAAATTAAAAGGAACTGAAAGTGTAATTCTGTTTAAAAACAGAGAAAATATCCTATAAATTTATCTTATACACCAATAACATACCGAAGACCTTGTTAATTAACATGCATAAAAATATTTTAAATAAAAACTAAGACGGTTGTAAATTTTGTATCCACATTGTGAGTAAAGTATAAGACATCGTGTGTGAGTGTTTTACTGGGCGACTCTAATAGACGCGATAAAAATTTCGAAATGAATGCAATAAAATGTTACTACAAAAACTCGCGAATGTCGCTCTGTTATAGATGCTAAGTGAAAATTAGGTTATATACCTCCTGTTTTTTCTAAGCAAATTTTCCACTGAAAGCTCCTAATTTATAAGAATCGTATGAGCAATTGACTGAGAATCCTGTTCCAAAGTTTTTAATCGAAAACTAGTGTAAACTTACCAAGAATCTTTTCTCTGTGTTAATTGTTCTCTGTAAGTTTCTTTTTCTGTATTTGCCGAATTTTCTTAACAGTGCACCCGGGTCAAATCCATTTTCAAGTGTTATAAAAATTTATTGAGGCAGACTACATTTGTGATAAATTAAAAAGACATTTCAGCTAGTAGTACGAAGAGCAGACATTGATCCGAGCATGCCTAAAATGTTATGAGTCTACTAAAATCGCAGGTGAACTTAGAAAATCGGGAAAAAACGCAATTTCTTCCGCTTGATAAAAAAAAATTAAAAAATCCTAATTGAAAAATCTTACACCCAAGTGCAATGTGCATTCAAGCATGTCTTCCTCTATCCGGAGCCAAATTTGCAGGCCGCTACCTGCGATAGATTTAATTAGCCACAACACATACTCACGGACACACAAACAGGGCAGGATCCTTATTGTGGTTTTAAAATTATATAAACCGAGTAATGTTTCATGCTATCTTGTATTCATAATTCAAAGTTATCATCATTTTCAATCAAATAAACACATGTTAATCCAGAAACTTTGCTTAATGAAATGTGTGTTGTTTATATAATGCCGCTATTTGATAGCAAAATTTCTGTTTCAAAATATGTTTATCTCACATTAGAAAACGTAAAGATTATACCATATACGTTTTTTAACAGAAAATTAGAAATAGGCCAAAAAATCAAATGCGTGTTGTTTATATAATGCCGCTATTTGATAGCAAAATTTCTGCTTCAAAATTTGTTTATCTCGCATTAGAAAACGTAAAGATTATCAGCTATACGTTTTTTATAAGAAAATTGGAAATAGGCCTTTTTCAACATTTTAAATAATTAAAACTTTTAATACTAATAGGAAAAATATTTAAATCTTAAAAAATAATAATAATAAGGGCATTTTTTTCTTTTTACGAGAACTACTTTTCACGGATCTGTTAAAATATATAGAAAAAAAATTCAGGATGAAAGCATCAAAGAAAAGATAGTTAACATTAATTACATTTTCAATGCAATACAAAGGTTTTTTCAAGACATTTTATATTTGTAAATCTCTAAAATAATTCAAAGTGTAAATAAAGCCGGGACATCTTTTAAAAAATACATTTGAAACTAATGAGTGTGATTAAACAGTTTAGCCAAAATGAAAATGCGTAAAAAAATCTTTTCTAAGTAAAAGGATTAGTTATAAGTTTTAAATGGAAAAGAAGGTTTTAACTAAACTTTGAAAAGGAAAGATTATCTCCTTAGAATCTTATTACTGAAAATAGATTTAACACTAGCTTTCTCTATTCCTTTTTTAAGTTTTTGTTTCTTTTGCACACGTTAAAAACAGAAACAAATTTCGATACTGACAATAACTAAACTTTTATGTAAAGCAACATTTTAAACAAAAAGATTTAAAAAATGCTTAAAGAAATGCTGTCCAAATTAAAAAAAAAAAATCAAAACTAATTTAAAAGTTAAATAAAAGGCAGATTTAAAGATTGCATATGAAACTAACAAATGCGATTACGCGGATTTTCGAAACCTTCTTGCTGACTGTTCATTGTATCCTATTATACTTTAGTTTATAAATATATGCTAATATTGGCATTATTTAAAATTTTATTTTTACGTTCTTGATCTGATATTTTTACATTTTTATTTCTTAATCTTCTTCATTTTGAATTTGAATAAATGTTTATTTGTTAACATAAAAGAATGGGAGTAGATAAGCACTGATATTTGACCTCCCGATAAAGTCGAATTTTTTTTTCATGCTTTTATGATGTTTTGATGGTTTTAAGGGAAATTAGTATCTACATTTACTGCTTTCTTGATTGATTTAGATTTTAAGACACTTTTAGTATGTTATACGAGATCAAGAACATAGCTTTAGTTTATATCTATTAATATGTTTTAATTATATCAATTTAAATTTTCTTATATGAAACGCTGATAATATAGGGTGCCCATAAAAAATTCCCAGTTTTAATGGTATATTGTAACAGTTTAATTTAGACTATTTACATCAAATCATACATCAAATTCGAGGTAAACTAGCCTAATTTTACCCTAAAAATGTTGAATACGTACACCTTTAGTCATACGGCACACATCGAACCTTAAGTCTAATTCTTCTGACACTTCAGTTAACAAGTCCGGAGTAATGAGGGCAAAAGCCTCTTCAATTCTGTGTCTAAACTCTGACAAATCATTAGATAGCGGAGCAACGTAGACACGATCTTCCATACAGCCCCCAAAGGAAAAAATCGCATGGCTGTAACGGCTTTTAAATCTTCAGCCAAACAATAACGCTTTACGCTCAGGAGTCGTCATTTTGCCTATGTGACACTGCAAGCGAGGCAATAAAAAAGCAGTACTCGCGCATGCATTTATCAAAAACTGTTCGAGTTACTTTCTATTTGGGACCTTGACCTAACACACTACAACGCTTACAGTTGATAGTATTAAAATTTATATCCGGGGAATTCTTGTATAAATACCCTGTAGATTTTTAACATTCAAAGCTCAAAAAACTTAAAAATTCTAGAAAGTGGAAGTGGGGAACTAAAATCATGGAAGTGAAACAGGATTTTCACAGACGTTCGGACTCAATAAACTTAGATGGTATGGGCATGTTCGCAGAGGGAATGAGGAAGGCGTACCAAAAGTTGGTATAGGCTGGAGGTAGACAAAGGAGGGACAGACCAAAAATTAGTTTGAAGAATACAATTGAAGGATGATTGAAGTGTTGCCAGGTTCAGCGTCAGAAAAAGTGGGACAGGCAGGCGAAAAAAGCGGGACAACGGCTTCTAAATCGGGAGATAAAAATGCAAATGGAACATGCCGTAAATGTAAAAATTTCATTGTTACTACAGTAGTAATACCATACAATTATACCTCCTAAAACAGTAACCTGTTTAAAACGTAATTTTAAATCGATTTCTTTGCGATTCTGTCTTAGAAGCCTTTTTGTATAATATTATATGAAACAAACACAACAATTTTATATAGTGAAATCGGAATCATTAGGGACTGAAACAAAATTCCAATTTAGCGAGCATAATTTTATAATATTCCTATCGTAGAGACAATAAAACTGTAACTTTTAAAACAAATTTTCGTTACAAACAGGTTCCGTTTTCACAGGTTTAAGCGTAAAATCATGGAAGTGAAACAAGATTTTTGCAGACGTTCGGACTCAATAAACTTAAATGGTATGGGCATATTTGCAGAGTGAATGAGGAGGGCGTACCAAAAGTTCATATAGGATGGAGGCTGAAAGGTAGACAAAGGAGGGACAGACGAAAAATGAGTTTGAAGAATACGATAGAAAAGTGATTGAAGTGTTGCCAGTTTCAGCGTCACAAAAAGCTTAGACAGGGAGACAAAAAAAGCGGGTCAACTCCTTCTAAATCGCTGGATAAAAATGCAAACGGAACCTGTCGTAAATGTAAAAGTTTCATTGTCTCTACAGTGGTAATATCACACAATTATACCTCCTAAGACGGGGACATGTTTAAAACGGAATTTTAAATCCGGTTCTTTGCGATTCTGTCTTACCAGGGTTTTTATATATTATATCAAACAAACACAACAATCTTCTGTAGTAAAACCTGTGAAATCGGAATCTTTAGGGACAGAAACAAAATTCCAATATAGCGAGTATAATTTTATAATTTTTCTACCGTAGAGACAGCAAAACTGTTACTTTTAAACCAGAATTCCGTTATAAACAGGTTCCGTTTTCACAGGCTTTATGGAACAAAAAAACAATAAAATCTGTGAAAACTGAATCGCTAGGAATAGCAAAAAATCTGCTTTATACTCAATTCCGTCATGGCAGGTAGCTTTTTATTGCTTTTGAAGAGACTATAAATTTTTCCGTTATAGACAGGTTCAGTCTTCACAGGTTTTAGTGCATTAAATGTCACTCGATGCAGACAAACGAATAGCATCGTACGAAAAGAAATTTAAAAGAATCTGTGCCTCATGAAAAATCGGGACTTTTGGCGTCCCGAGCAGTGGTTACACGCGACAGGTCTCGGAGCCTCTGAAAATTGGGACACCTAGCAACACTAGATGTGCCGTGAATAGGAAGGAATGGAAAAGAGTGGTAGTATAGATTCCTAAGGAAGAAGAAGTTTTAACATTTATTTTATTTTGTTATGCACATATTAACATAAAAAAGAAAACTACGATGATGTTATAAGAGATTTATACCAGTGGCACGGAGAGCGGGGAGGGGGGGGGGAGGCGGTTGGCAAATGGGAAAATTCCTCGGGACCTTCCAGAAAAAGGAACCCACGTTATTAGAAGTTTTATGCATTTTTTTTGAGAAGAATATCTTTACGCTATTTTTAAAGATTAAATTTTTGTGTAGGTATGAATGGAAAAAAATTATTACTCAATAATATATATTTATTAGTATGTTCTGATTTAAAAATTCAGTTTTAAGCTTCATTGTTCTTAAAAACAGAGCTCTACAAATTTCAAAATATCTTATTTTCAGTACAAAGAGTTTCCAGAGATTTCCTGTAAAAAAGTATTTGTCCCCTTTCCTTACACTGTCAAGTTTTTTTTTTTTCAAATTTAAACGAAATTTCAAAAAGCATTAATCATTTCATTCAAATTAATCATTTTGATTTTTATGTTTGAGCAGACTTTTTAACTGATAATAAATATCTTCACTTTTATATGCCGCTCTTCTATAAAGTTATTTTTTTTCATATTTTTGTGTGCTATTTAAGTATCGTCTCTATGTATATAACAACGCACATGCACACACAAACACACACACACAATGCACACATCAGTGTAGCTAGTTAGAAAATACAACATTTGTATTCACGTATGATAGCAAACAACTGAGCTGTTACATCTGTTATATGTCATACAAGAGATTTTAAAAATATCTTATCTGTAGTCTTTTTTTCAGTATCTTTAAAGAATGAACCTGCAACTCAGTTTGAAAGAGTTTTTTGTTTTTGAAATATTATCGTAGTAGTTTACAATTTCACGCTTTATTTATTTGAGACATGATAGCCATATACAATCGTGATGCAAGTCCATTCATAGAATTTCTTCAGTTTATCAATGACAGTTACTAAATAGCTTGCTTAGATACACAACAGATATGTTTTTACTCTTCTGGTGCATTCTCTACATTTACTGATTTATTTTCTTCTTTTTTTTTTTCATGGCATTTCATGCATTTCATTCCAAAAATATACTTAATATACTTAAAAAATACCATGCACATTAATTCTTATTTATAAAAAAATATATAGAAATTAAACAGTATTTTATCTTGTTCAGTAAAATTGTTCTTGAATACATAAATAAGCTTATAACTCTACAATACTATTTTATAATAACATATAGCTAATTGATTTCGTTTATGACATTCAGACCAGTTTTATATTTAATTCAATGACCAATTATTATGAATATATTCCTTTAAAAAAATTATAACTGCGCTTTTACTGTTTTTCCATTGCATGCCTTTTTCTTTTCTTTTTTTCAAGCAAATGTTATTGTAAACTGGGAAAGTGACAGAATATCGCTCAAACATGTAATTTTTAATATGAATGTTACAAAAGAGCGTGAATAGAGCGCTATCCTCTAAACTAATTTAATTTCTTAAAGTACTCTATAAAGAATTGCATCATTAGCTTCAAACGTAAGAACAATGTTTATAAAAATTGATAGTAACCTCTTAGATACACACGATTCTGGAAACTTTTACCGTATCTTAAAGTACTCTATAAAGAATCGCATCATCAGCATCTCACGTAAGAACAATGTTCACGAAAGTTCAGGTAACCCTCTTAAATACACACGATTCTTGAAATTTTTAGCATATCTTAAAGTAATAAAGAATTGCATCTTTAGCATCTCACATAATAACAATGTTTACGGAAGTTCAGAGTAATCACCTTAACTACATGGCCAACTGAGACTTTGAGGGGCGGGTTCTATGAGGTAATAAGGGGAAGACATTTCGGTAAACAATAATTTGTCGTTGAAAGTAAATGGTAGATGGGAAAAATTGGAATTTTGAAGAGTCTTTATTTTACTTTTTACTTATTTATTCAATTCCTACTATTACTTCACACTCTCCCTATATTTATTT
The DNA here is from genome assembly GCA_963932465.1 of Maratus speciosus. Classification (NCBI taxonomy): domain Eukaryota; kingdom Metazoa; phylum Arthropoda; class Arachnida; order Araneae; family Salticidae; genus Maratus; species Maratus speciosus. The sequence goes on from OZ010788.1 coordinate 439,871,854, forward strand.
ATTTATATATTTATTTATATATTTACTAGCAGCCTAACGCCCGCTACGCTGGTCAGTTTTTCTAAAGAAACCTTGAATCAAACTAAATATATCTGTGAATTTTAATCATGCGTTTTAAAGCAATATGGACATTTACCTGGAATGCCCAATCCAATTGGTGAAAACAATATGAACGTTATTACGCTATTATATCTTTTGAGCCATACAAAATTTAGGCTGTTAAGGGCCAACTTCTTTCGTTGATCATTTAGTGTAGTATTCGGTGAAGAACGATAGAACAAAATGTAATATACTAAAAGGATTCATGAAAAATCATCAATGCAAATCTCATCAGAATCTGTTAATTGGACATACTGAAAGGCTAATCGTTCATAATTTGGTTCGCCTGCTTCTAAAACATTCAGCCTTAATTCTATAATCAAGCAACCTGACGACCAAGCAACACCAAGCGAATGATATGTGCTTTATACTAAAACATTCACTGAAAAATTAACTAACCGAGCAAGTTCCATCGAAATCCACTTAGCAGGATCTTTTAAACTGGAAAATGTACCGAAACATTTCATAAAAATAATCTAATTAGCAGTTTAAATCCCGTGAAAATTCATTCAGCGGAACCTTAAAAAAAAATCCAATTTTTTGAAATTGGGTTTATCTGATTTAGATCTTTACCCATATTTATTTAATTAAGCAACGTAGAACATTATATTTTATACTAACATCTTTTCTGTAAATTATCTAACTAACAATGTAAGCCCCATCAAAATCAATTCAGGAGAAGTAAATTTAAAAGCGGCCTGAATGAAATTTCTCTTTGCATTTTACGTACAATAAGATAGTTAAATATAGCTATCATAATAGCGTTTGCCAGATTATATAGAACTCTTAGGGATGTAGGTGTAGGTATACATCGCATCATTTCTGGATTTTTAGAGAAACTCTGCACAACTTCCATAACTATAGCATTCTAGTATACATCCTTTGTCTGTAGTGTATTATCCTCCAATTTTCTTTACTGTCTAATAGTGTAAGTTCTTCAAAACTATGTTCAGTAGAATCTGAGTTATAATCAATCGGAATGAAATAGGAATTTACGCTTTACATATAGTAGTAGAAGCCTTCGCCCGCTACGCTGGCCGGTTTCTCCAAGCGAAACTTTAATCAAACGAAATATATCGGTGTATTTGATCTTGTGTTTTACAGCAATAAATACATTTATCCCTAATGATCATACGCGTTGCTGAAAACAATATGAACGCCATTACGGTTTTATATCTTCTAATATCTCAGACAAAATTTGGACTGCTATGAAGCAAATCTTTTAGTTGATTATTTATAATTCAATATAAAAAAGAACGGAAGAACAATATGTAGCATATTAAAATCATCTCTGAAAATTAAAAAAATGCAAATCTCATCAAAATCCGTTCAGTAAAACCTTCTAATAAGACTAATTTTTCATAATCGGGTTCACCAGATAATACAACATTCAGCTATAATTCTGTAGCAAAGCAATGTAGAACAATATGTGTTATATACTAAAATCTTTCCTGAAAAAATATCTAACAACAGTGCTAATTAACTCAGTAGAACCTTTTAAAAAGGCTAATATTTCAAAATAGGGTTCACTGATTAAAGAACTTACGCACATAATTCTATAACTGAGCAACGTAGAATAATATGTGTTATATATGAAACACTTTCTTGAAAATTTATCTAACAATGCAAAACTTCTCAAAATCCACTGAAATGTACTCAAGTTATAAGCGGTCGGGCCGAAATTGCCCTTTTTAGCTCACAGGCTATCAAAGCCTGAGAGCTAATGTGCCCGCCCGTTCTGTATGTATGTGTGTATGTATGTACGTAACGCGATAACTCTTGATAGAAACATCCGATTTGCTTCAAAATTTTTTTCTAGGTTCATTGTGATAAGGCACTTCCCTGATTAGTTTTGGGAGTTCATTGGTTAAGGATAAAGGGGGAAAATGGGGGTTAGTCCACCCCCTTAATTCAGATAAATGGGTTTTTCATGCAGAATCATTCGATTTGCTCCGAATTTGGTATACCGGTTTATTATGTTAAGGAACTTCCCTGATTAGTTTTGAGGGTTCATTGGTTAAGGATAAAGGGGGAAAAGGGGGGTTAGTCTACCCCTTTTAATTCAGATAAATGGGTTTTTCATGCAGAATGATTCGATTTGCTCCGAATTTGGTATACCGGTTTATTATGTTAAGGAACTTCCCTGATTAGTTTTGGGGTTCATTGAATAAGAATAAAGGGGGAAAAGGGGGGCTAGTCCACCCCTTAATTCAGATAAATGGTTTTTTCATGCAGAATGATTCGATTTGCTCCGAATTTGGTATACCGGTTTATTATGTTAAGGAACTTCCCTGATTAGTTTTGGGGGTTCATTGTTTAAGGATAAAGGGGGAAAAGGGGGGCTAGTCCACCCCCTTAATTTATATAAACGGGTTTTTCATGCAGAATTATTCACTTTGCTCCAAATTTGGTATACCGGTTTATTATGTTAAGGAGCTTCCCTGATTCGTTTTGGGGATTCATTGGTTAAGGATAAAGGGGGGGGGGTCCACCCCCTTAATTTAGATAAATGGTTTTTTTGCAGGATTATTCGATTTGCTCCAAATTTGGTATACCGGTTTATTATGATAAGGAGCTTCCCTGATTAGATTTTGAGGTTCACTGGCTAAGTATAAAGGGGGAAACGGGGGCTATTTCCCCTTCACTTTTTTTTGAGGGGCATTATTCTTTAAAATAAGAGTATGATATACAATTAGTGTGAATATCCTGTGAGCTCAATGCCATCAGTTTAGCTGGGCACTTTTCTTTTTTATTATTTTATATTTGAAGTTGATAGTTAAATATATCTTTCATAATCAAGTTAACGTGATTGTGGAATTTTTAGGAATGTATCATAGACTATACGCCGTAGACCTTCTGGTGTTTTTTAGAAACTCTGCACTCCATAGCTATAACATATATACTCTCTAATATATAACCTCTGCATGTAGATTTTATCCCATTTTTTTTCAACTACACCACTGAGGACTTTCCTCATAGTTCCATATCTAAAAATGTAGAATGACATTTCAAATATTGCAACAATCCCTAATATTACCTAACTGTGCAACTCCAATCAAAATACGTTAAGTAGAACTTTAAATAAAAGGTAATCTTTCACATTTGGGTTCACCTAGTTTTGGAACTTTCTCTTGTAATCTAATTTTCTGCAATATGATTTGTTGCCACGTTTGTGCTTCAGAAAAACAGTAACCCATAAGAAAACTTCGCTATAGAGGTACCATCCGTGCAAGAAGTACTAACCATCCACAAAAAATAATCTAACTAACAGTGTAAGTCCCATCAAAATACATCCAGCAAAACTCAAAACTCAAATTATAAACGGGTTGAAGGAAAAGCAAATTTGCATTTTATATAATTACAGTAGATGTATCTTTCATAATTGCGTTCACCTTTCTGTATAGCTTTTCCAATAGCTCTATAACTAAAACTAAGCAACGTAGAACACTGTGTGTATACATAAAAACCATTCCAAAAACATTACATAACTAATAGTGGCATATCCTATCAAAATATTATAAAGAATAAAAATAAAATGCAAATTTCCGTTTTAAATATGTAGTAGATGATGATGATACGATTTTCTGTAATACAATTCATCATGAAGTTTTCGCTTCATACATAAACGATGCTTTCAACATTGTAATTAATACCACCGATTGAAGAAGTATCCGATTACGGAAGATTAACCAGAAATTCCATGAACAACTAACCAAAGAAAGGTGAATATATGGCTTTTGTGATACTTTTATGTTAGCTGGGCGCAAGTAATAAATCAACAAAGATTGTTTCCATATCTTATTCTTCTTTTATTATTTTCATTCAAAATAAAAACATTTCACTCATTTCATTTATAATACATGCTTTACACTAATGTCATTGAAAAAGATGAAAAGTAAAACAATAGGACAGGGTTGGCGAACCTATGGCACGCGTGCCGTAACTGGCACGCGGGAAGATATTTTTAGCACGCCGTTTATTGAATTCTAAATCAAAATTCAGTCAAATTACCAAAATTCTGCACCTCTTTATTCTTTTTTTATTAATACAAGAGCTTCATTGAAAATTGCTTTTATTTTCTATAACAGGTACTTGTGTATTTGTTATATCACTGAACTTCCCACTTAAAAATATTTTACCCTTCCCAACTCCCCATTTTCTCGATTTCGTTATGATGGCATCTATGATTCGCATAGAAAGAGAGAAATCTAGCAAATCAAATTATTTTTTGCTGTAATATTTCTGCATAATTTAACGTGTTTTGACCTGCACATGAGGCTTTATTTAACTTTTGCTATAATTTGATAATTGATCTTTAATTTGTTAAAATGCAAAAGTATTAATAAAACTAATAAAGCTTGATTTTTTTTTCATAAGTTATGAAAAAAATAATAATTTGATTGCTAAAACATATGTAAAATGAAATGAAGACTATAATTATATTTACTTATAATTATTTCAATAATGCGTATGTTGGTGTTACCCGCAGGTATGTTAGCTATATTTATAGTAATCTAATAATGATACATAATTTTGACACTATTATTTATTATTATTAGAATTAAACTAACTTATGATTCACTATTAAATTAATTCACTACTTTTTTGCGAGAATCAGACGTCGGGAGGGGGGAGGGAGCGTTGTTGGCACGCCATGTTCTGTTGAATTTTTTATGGAAAAATATTGGCACGCGAATGTAAAAAGGTTCGCCGACCCTGCAATAGGAAATAATGCCATAACTTAAAACAAAGAATTGTTTTTAATTTACATACGCGAAATGTAACTACTGCTATTGGCAATTTTAAAAATGCTAATGGCGATATTTACATACGGATACGGCTGACATAAAAGTACCCATTTTTTCTTCTAATCCAGGAGCAAGTGATAAATCGCGATGTATTATTTCAATTCCAATTTCTTCCATTAAAAAAAGTAATACACATTATTCGAAGCATGAGATAGATCGCCAAAAATGGTTGACAATTGCCAATCATGTTTATCGTTTGCCGATTACGTTCAAAAAAGTAATTTAACATTCTTAAATACATAACCTTGTTAAAAATGGCAAATTGTTTTAAGTAAATAAATAAATAAAATATATAACATAAAACTGCATACTTTAAACTATAATAAAACAAAATTACAATAATAAAATTAATTTAAAACTATACTAAATAAACTATCAAATGGACAAAAAATAAGGGTTGCTGTAATTAATGTAATTGCCATGCTTGGCGCAGTTGTATCTGACATGGCCCGGATGTAAGTACCAAAAATTTTTTAAGTGGTACAAACATGGCTTTCATTTTTTAAATATTTTCGTTTTATAATGTTAATTTCTAAGTGGATCGCTTCCTTGTATTTCAAATAAATTCAATATTTTTTTTTCTTTTTTTCAAGGCGTTTGTATTTATTTATTTTTTTCAAACTCATATAGCCGGTTCAATTCTTTAACCAAAAGATTTAACAAAAAGATTTAATTTGAATTTCTTCCGTTGCTGCAGTAACGGATGTATAAGATGAATGGATATGGATGAATTATCACTTATAATGTTAGTTATTTCGAGGTTTTAGCGCCAAAGACATCGCCAAATTAGAAATATATGAAATATCTCGCGAACTATTGGGCTTAAAAGAATTTAGTTAGTACCATTCGATTCAGCATACAAAAATACACCAAAATATGTTATCAGTTGAAAAATAGCTATAAAATCAGATTTTTAAGGAATTTTTTAAAAGTTCGCTCGCTTTTTTACCCCCCTTAGGGGTGAAGTTTTAGAAAATCCTTTCTTAGCGGCACTCTATGTCATAAGAAGAATTTTTACCCCAAATTTCAAGGCTTTAGGGTCAGTAGTTTGGGCTACACGTTGATTAATACAAAATTCAGACTTTCTTTTATATATATAGATTTATATATTTATATATCTTGTTCAAACTTTCAATCGTTAATAAAGTACTCATTATTCATCCTATCAAGTTGAAATAATTTTTTTTGAACTTGTACTGGATGACAATTGATGTTAATACAGTTTTTTCAAATATTAATTAATTAATTAAATTTTAGTTAATTAATTTTAGTTTTGCATGGGAAACAAAATGGCGGCCATTGGTTATTGAAGGTCAATGAAAGTATTTTCAATAAGGGGTTACCATAGGGGGGGACCCTGTTCTGTCGCCAAATACCGCCAAGCTTGTCGCCAACTTGGCGATATATCGCCAAATTTGGCGGCCAAAATAAGTCGCCAAAAGTGACGCCAACTTAGCGATATTTCTAATATTTCGCCAAATTCCCACAGAGTTCTATTGTAAACCTACTTGCTTATAGAAAATCAACAAATTGAGATATTTTAATGCAACAAAAACTAATATTAGCTTAAGGGATTATATTAAATTTTTCTTTGATTACCTAAGTAGGAATTGACTTTAAAAACAAAATTTTTATATTACTTGTTTATTTATAATTGTCTTATACGCGTGTATTTAAAAGTTAATTTAATATTTAAATGAATGAAATGAATATCTTAGCGAATTAGTTACAGCAAACGAATTGGTTTTTCTTTTAAATTTAAGAATAATTAAGCATTAAAAAAATAAAACTATTTTTAGAGGTTTTGTTCAGTTGGAAAAATTTTCTTATTAGGTATTATGATCTAATTACATACGTTGCGTTAATTTATAAAGTATATATTTTTTTTTAATAGAAAAATTCATTTTAATAAATAATAAGTTGGTAATTAATTACTTTTAATTAGAATAAGAATTCATTTTATGTCGTTTGATGATTTAAAGTAGAACATATTTTTAATGATTATGTTGCAATTTTAATTTGTTACTTGTCGATATTTTTAATTAAAAAATATATATTAATTTATACATTTTTTTTTTTTAATTTTGGAAGATAATTTTTTAATGCGGGATATTTCTGAATCTTTCTTTATAAATTTAAGAATGCCTAAGTATTAAATAAAATAATTGAATTTTAGAGTTTTTTCTGTTAATACAATTTTATCTTTAGGAATTATAATGTAATTAAATGTGTTAATTCAAAAAAAATATATATATAACATAGAAAAACTCATTTTAATTTTTAAAAAGTAGGTAATGAATCACTTTTAATTAGAATAAACATTCATGTTATGTATTTTGATGATTTAACATAGAGTATATTTTTAATTATTATGTAGCAAAACAGCATTCGTTTACTTATAAACATTTTTTAATCTTAAAGTAAAATAGAAATATTAATTCATCCTTTTTTTTTTTTTGTAAAAATGTTTTTAGAAGTGGAAGATTTCTGAATCTTTTTTTAAATTTTAATGCTAAAAAGATGGGTAGTTTTATTATATTTTTATAGCTTGTAAAATATTTTTAAACACTTTTAAATAATTTGATTTTTAAATAAAATAAGAAACATAGCTTTTGCTTTTAAAATGAATATATAATTAGAAAAAAGTTCAATAAACTTATGAAGGGTTATTTATTTTCTTTCTACGACTAAGTTTATAATCAATAATAATTTTCAGGAGCGATTAAAAAAATTCTTTTGATGATTCAAATAATTGTAAGTCCGTTTTAAAATGATTCCAATAAGATTTTTTTTTAATTTAAGTATTGCGCGGCAGCGCAATACTTATTTATTTCCAGTGTCACTTCTCAATGTTAATTTAACATAGAAAAGCCTATGGAGATCATAACTTTTTCATTTTTTCTTCCCTCCTTTTTGTCCCTGATGCCACTCATTTTTAATTATTTGCTAATTCTAATAATATTATAAATTCAAAGTGTAAAAACATTTGCCTGACGTCAGGGTCAAAACGGATCATAAAATGCCTTTGCATATAGGTGGATTATAATCTAGAGAGTAACATGGGCTAAATTTTATTTGCATTATTCAAATATTTTTCTTAATAATTCCAAATTTCGCTTTTTTCATTGAGAATCAATGAGCATTTTCTAATAAAATTTAACATTTTTCCTCATTGTTGTAAGTAATTCAAAAGCCGTAATAATAATTTTCCTATATTTAGTTGAATGATTTTCACGTGAAACATGAAACTGAATAAACTGAAATAGTTTTTTTTTTTTTTTTTTTTTTTTTTTTTTTTTTTTTTTTTTAAGAATTAAAAAGAAGATGAATATGGCGTCATAGTGGAAATAAAAATGACATTTTCAAGCAGATTTTTCAATTCCTACTATTAGCTCACACTCTCCCTATATTTATTTATATATTTATATATTTATATATTTATCTTGTTAAAATTTTCAGTCGTTAATAAAATACTCATTATTCATCCTATCAAGTTGAAATAAATTTTTTTAACTTGTATTGGATGACAATTGATGTTAATACAGTTTTTTCAAATATTAATTAATTAATTAAATTTTAATTAATTAATTTTAGTTTTGCATGGGAAACAAAATGGCGGCCATTGGTTATTGAAGTTCAATGAAAGTATTTTCAATAAGAGGTTACCATAGGGGGGGGACCTGTTCTGTCGCCAAATGCCGCCAAGTTTGTCGCCAACTTGGCGATATATCGCCAACTTTGGCGGCCAAAATGAGTCGCCAAAAGTGACGCCAACTTGACGATATCTGTAATATTTCGCCAAATTCCCATAGAATTCCATTGTAAACCTACTTGCTTATAGAAAATCAACAAATTGAGATATTTTAATGCAACAAAAACTAATATTAGCTTAATTATATTAAATTTTTCTTTGATGGCCTAAGCAGGAATTGACTTTAAAAACAAAATTTTTATATTACTTGTTTAAGTTCAGATTGTAATTTTTTGACCAAACTACAGCAACCTGCATTACTGCACTGGTGAAACATTTTGAATTATACATAGGTAAATTGCATCACAAATTGTGATGCGATATCGCACAAATCAAAGCCTGATGATGATATACCCTCCATTAATTTTGAAATGTGTTCGTCTGAATGCAGTAGTTATTAAAAAACTTGACATATTAAACAAAAACCTAATTTGCAGAACAAATTAAAAAAACAAAATTTATTTCCTAAATTGTTTAAGCCCGAGAAGGGGTAGATATGAAGATATTTCATTCTTTTCGTTCTACATTTAATGTTAAATTTTTGTAAAAAATAAGTTAAACCAATTGAACATTAAAAAATAAAAATGAAATTCATACAATATAATACTTTAAGCACCTATATACTTAGATTCCGTTCAAATGAAATCGAAATAAATCTTAGACTTTTTCCATTTTTAAGTTGTAAATATTTGTACTGCAGATTTTGCATTATGTTTATGACGATTGTACATAATATGATGAGATACATGCAAAATACAAAACTTTAAAAAAAGTCTAAGATTTATTTCGTTTTCATTTGAACGGAATCTAAGTATATAGGTGTTTAAAGTGTTATATTGTATGAATTTCATTTTTATTTTTTAATGTTCAACTGGTTTAACTTATTTGTTACAAAAATTTAACATTAAATGTAGAATGAAAAGAGTGAAATATCTTCATATCTACCCCTTCTCGGGCTTAAACAATTTAGGAAATAAATTTTGTTTTTTTAATTTGTTCTGCAAATTAGGTTTTTGTTTAATAAATAAATATAGGCTATTTTTGAATTTTGTTCTGTTTATCAATGTTAGAATTTTATATGAAATACATGAAACATACATCTCTTATCAAAACTCAAACTCAAACAAAATTAAGAAAAAGAAAAAAAAATGTCGGCTAAGGCTAAAAATTCCGAATTCGGACCGATGTTGGCAAATCTAGTAGGGCCACTATCAGAAATCACATATCAGTCCTGCGTCACTTGCTGGTGTAAGTCGCTTGCCGATATATAACCATAATGGGACCGATTACGGTAACCGGCAGTCGAAAAAGTAGATTCTTAAGTTTCAGTTGCAACATGCTGCCGACAGTTCACCGAAACCACTGTGCCGATGCCGATACTGCCGGCTGCGTCCAATCGTGTGCCGAAAGGTATGTGTTTTCTGAGATATTTATCTTTTTCTGCATAAGTTTTTAAATTTTTGAAGACTTAGATAATTTTGTAAAACTTCATACTGATGTAAATTAAGTATTTTTATAATATTATTAAATAATTTTATTTTTATTCGGGAAAAAAAATTTCTTTGCTTAAATAAAATGTTCTTTTTTTTTTTTTTTTTTTTTTTTTTTGTACTGCCATAAAAAAGTATTTAAATTAAAAGAAAAGTGCCCAGTTAAACTGATGGCATTGAGCTCACAGGATATTCACACAAATTGTATATTATACTCTTATTTCAAAGAATAATGTCCCTCAAGAAACAAATGAATGGGGATTATTCCCCGCCTCCCCTCCTTTATACTTAACCAATGAACCTCCAAATCTAATCAGGGAAGTTCCTTAACATAATAAACCAATATACCAAATTTGCAGCAAATCAGATAATTCTGCATGAAAAAACCATATCGCTAAGTTAAGGACGGTTTAACTCCTCCTTCTTTAACCCCTTTATACTTAACTAATGAACCTCCAAATCTAATCAGGAAAGCTCCTTATCAGAATGAACATAGAAAAAAAAATTAACTAAATTGGAAAATTCTGCATGAAAATCCATTTATCTAAATTAAGCGGAGGGTACTTGCCGCTTTTTCCCCCTTTTACACTTAACCAATGAACCTCCAAATCTAATGAAGGAATTGCCATATCGGATATACCGGTATATCAAATTTGAAGCAAATCGAATAATTCTGCATGAAAAACCCATCTATCTAAATTAGGGGGGAGACTACCCCCTTTATACTTAACCCATAAACTTCCAAATAAAATCAAGGCTTAACATAATAAAACGGTATACCAAATTTGGAGGAAATCGAATAATTCTGCATGAAAAACACATTTATCTAAATTAAAGGGGGGGGGGACCAGCCCCATGTCTCCCCTTTATACTTAACTAATGAACCTCCAAATTTAATCAAGGAAGCTGCTTAATATAATAAACCGGTATACCAAATTTGGAGCAAATCGAATAATTCTGCATGAAAGAACCATTTACCTAAATTAAGGTGGGGAGTCCCCTTTTCCCCCTTTTATCCTAAACCAATGGAACCCCAAAAACTAATCAGGGAAGCACCTTATCAGAATGAACATAGAAAAAAAATTGAAGCAAATCGGATATTTCTATCAAGAGTTATCGCGTTACGTACATACATACATACAGAACCGGCGGGCACATCAGCTCTCAGGCTTTGAGAGCATGTGAGCTTGTGAAAAATGTTTCGATTCTTCTATCCCGCATTTATTATGAAACGCTTTCCAAAACTATCAGAATATTGTTATGAAAATTTTAAAGCAATGAAAGAAGACATCTAAATAAACAGTTTAAAATTACGCAACACTTAGTAAAACCCATTTTCATCGGTTACCACCATAGAGGCTAGTGTATAAAAATTCTTTTGCGCAGCCTCGTATATGATCTATAGAATTTTATGCATACCACATATTATGTTAAAACTAAATTCAGCTAGAAAACAAGTAACATAACTGAAAATACTTTTACATCAATTATCATCGATAAATGTCAAAGTATCGCTATCCTTTTTCCCAACCCATTTTCTATAATATTAATAATTGGGAGATTTTAAATAAGACTATTTTTGCCAAAAATTTGATCTCGATTTTCTTGTATCTGAATTGGATGATTTCTGTTAATCTTAGTTAATAAATCGAGAAATCTTGGAGTTTGCATGGCACTTACATTTCTGTTTAACACTAACAGCCAACAGAGCAAATGTTTCCGTGAAACAATGAGTTTTCAACTGCAATCAAAATATTTGTAAACTTTTAATAAGCAAATGTGCGCGTACGTACTTTCAGCATCTTTAGAATAATTCTCTGTTTTTAACCTGTGTAGCAACAACAGTCATAAGTATGAAAGTTAAATAGAATTCTTAGCATTGTTAGTGTTTAGCTTCACAACATAAGGAAATTTTACAAAAATTCCGAGTAATTAAATTTTACGTACTAACATATTTTAGTAAGCACTGTAAAAAAAGTCAAATGTTCTCTAATCTAGAAAAATACATTATAACCACAAACAAAAATATACAATAACCTCTTCCGAGTTACCCACGATTTCTAAAAACGTTCTTTATCTTTAGAAACCTCACAAACAATATATTTTCGAGATATAAAGAAGTATTTATAAAAATAAAGTTTCATTTGCTACTAATTTTCGGAAACGTGTACGAATAGTTTTTCAAGTGTGATAATCAGTTATCTTAAACCGAAATAACGAATTTTAAAGAATATAAGTTTTTCGTATGCTATCAATTATGAAAAATAACATTTTCATGTTCAAAAATTATGTTTAACATACAAACATGATAAATTAACAGCATTGATATTAATATTAAAATTAATGTTATTTTGTTACAATTCAATGTTTAACACAATTCAGTTACGTAACTGAAAATGTCGAACTGAGAATTAATAGCATACTAAAAAGCGTCATTCTGTTTGCTAAAAATGAATGATACACTACAAAAACTTCTCGGAAATGTTTCCAAGAATCAGTTTCAGCAAAAGGAACTTTGTTTTTTACATTCTTCTTTAAACTCGAAAATACATAGATTTCTGAAATTTCTAAACATAAAGAATACTTTTTCGAAGCCATGGGTAACTCGGGGGAAATTATTGTAAAGTTTCTTTCATGACTAAATTATATTTTCGTAGATTAAGAAATTTTTTCTGTTTTTTACAGTGTAGTGGTTTGTTTTTAAATTCTTTGTCGGTGCTTTCTACTACTTAGATACTTATTTTTATTAAAATTCTTATAACAGTTTTTAGTGTTTTATTCATTTTTAGGGTTCCGTACTTAAAAAGTAAAAACGGAACCATTATAAGATCACTCCTGTGTCTGTCTGTCTGTCACAGCCCTTTTACTCGTAAACTATGCAACGTGGAAAGTTCAAATTGGGGGAAGTAATAAAGGTTATAGACCCACATATTTACAGATTAATAAATATTCATAAATATATTTAGGGAAAATGTAGAGGGGCTAATTAAGTTACTTGAAAAAAAATCTTTTCTTTGTATATCGTGTGGGGTATCGTATGAAAGCTTTCGTAACGCTGAAATCAAAAATATATTTAATATAATTTTAGGTATTATATTTTCAAAGTTATGGTGGAAAATATAGTTCAAAAATATGTCCCCCCCCCCATCTAATTCCGAATCTATTGAAACTAAAATTATGAAAAAATTAGAGGTAGTAGACATTAATTTAAACCTTGCAGGAAAATTATAGCGATTACCCTAGGTCACATAGTTTTTGAGAAAATCGCATTTTTCCGTTTTACTCAAATTTCGATTTACGGGCTTCAGCAAAAGTGTTGAGCAGAGCAGGAGGTACCTATCGTAGAAGAAGTATAAAAGTGTTGCTAATCATGAATTTTGGCAAAAATCGTCGGTAATTAGCCGAGATATTAAACCTTATTGACACGGACGGTTTAGACATACATAATGACAGGACGGCGTACTCTATGCTCCATCGACTTTTAAAGCCTAGATAACAAATTTTAAGGATATATTTATGTAATGCAAGGCCGAGTAGCAGTATAAAAGCAATAAACGTTAAATTGTTAAAAACGGACTAATTTAATGAGAATTAATCTCATAAAAACTATGGGATTCGCGACTAGTTTCCGTTGAGTAGCTCTCTCAATGCACCTACTATGTTTTTAAAGGTTAACTAAAAACCTATATGGAATAACAAATATACAGAATAGCTATTCCATATATCTTTGAACTTTCATGGTATATCCATTTATACTTTTCTAGTATGCAGGGTGCAAAGGAAAGTCCCTTTAACCTGAAAATACTTGTGAACGGAGAGAGCTACAGCTATGCAAGTGAGGTAACGGTATAATAAAGTGACTACGCCCGATTTAATGAAAACGACAGCAGCTCCCCCTAGTGGCTAAATTTGGAAGATAGCCACTGCAATTCAAAAACGAAAAGAGATAGAGCAAAATCTCCAGTTAGAAAGTTTTAGAGCATCAATTAATTAGGAGAATACGACATTTTGATTACATGGATAAGATAAATCTTCGCCTGTTTACAAAAAATGTCCGAAATCGATGCACTCCATTTTGTGTAAACGTTTGAATGGAATAGTCAGAAGTATGAAGAAATACTCCCAATTTATGCTATAAATACGTACTTATCACAATACATTTTGATAACATCACACATTAAAAAAAAAGACACACTATCTCACAGTGATAAAAATTTAATATTCAGTATGTTCGAAAAGTTCGCCATTGCTCACGATACACGTTTGTATTCGTGAGAGTAATTCTGCATGCACATTTCTCAGCATGGAACGTCTATTGCAAGCCTCTTCAATACGACGACCCTTCCAAGGGCGGTGGCTAGACGGTCTAGCCACCTAATTTTAATTCCAAAACTGACAAATGGCACCAAGAATAGTTTAATAAAATTTTGCTTTTGTAATGAAAGTGCAAATTAGCGTGTTTTTGTTTTATGAGAAATTTGTTTGAATATTCTGGTGTTAGTCAATTATTTCATCAGTTAACGAACAGAATTCTTCGGGCCCTGAAAGGGTTATTCTACAATTTTAAATGCATTGGAAATTAAATCTTTACAGACATTACAGCGGAGTACAATGTCACAATCTGCAATTGTGCACTGCTACATTTCCGGAACGTGAATAGGCAAAGTAGAATCATCGCTAATCGATTTCAGACATTTTTGGGTATGCAGGCGACGATTTACCTTATCCGTTTGAACCAAATGTCGTTTCGTACTAATATATGATGCTCTAAAACTTTTAATTGGAAAATTTGCTCTACCTCTTTCGTTTTCAATTTTCAATGGCTATCTTCAAAATTTCGCCACTAGGGGTGCTGCTGTCATTCGCATTAGGTCGGGCGTAGTCGCTTTTCTGTACCGTTACCTCACTTGTATAGCTGTAGCTCTCTACGTTCGAAAGTATTTTCAGGTTAAAGGGACTTTCCTTTGCATCCTGTATACTATACAGCTATACCCAACCCTACGTTGTATAGGTTTTAGAAAGTCTTAGTATTCTTTTATCAATGGTATTTTTATAATAATGCACTTACTAATTCACATATTATTGTACGGAACCCTCTGTGCGCGAGTAATACCCGCACTTGACCGTTTATTTTCTATCAATTAATACTATCTACCTATATCCAGTACGTTGTTGCCATTAGCGGCCCGTGACTGGCATTTTTGAGGCACTACATGCACATCTGCCAAATTTACTCTTTTCGTACACTATTTTTTGCCTTATTTAATGACAGAACTTCTGGCATTTAATAAGGCACAAAATTCTATTAAAGTGTACAGGTAACAAAAAATGTAAATTTGGCAGATGTGTATGCAGTGCCCCAAAAAAGGCCAATTACGAACCGCCACTTTTTGTTGCTAATAAAACAACGAATAATAAAAGCGTTAAAAGCGGTGAAAAACAGAAGAAGAAGAAAAGATCTTTTATGTAGTGGAAGCAGCTTTACTAGTGGAGAAGAAAATATTCTATGCCATCTTCCTAAATATTTCACTGACGGATCAATTTCTCTGTGATAGTAAAGTCTTTCAATGTCTGGTTGGTTTGAGGCCTCAGCAACTACTCTTGCCGAAGTGAGTCGCCGCTTTCCCATTGGCGAGCAAAAATGTTTTACAGGGTTGTACAATCTTCGGACAACTCGTATCAATGGCGACTATCACTTTGTCCGACGTTCAATTCTCATGTTTCTTTGTCCAGATCTACATATACAGGATTATTCTAAATGATGGACCCATTTTCAAAAGATTGTATTTATTAAAGTACAAATCCAAAATGAACAATTCTTTATACAATGAAAAGAGGAAGTTTGAAAGTTTTTTTTAAAGCCATTATAAATCTTCAATGTGTCCACCGTTAATACCGAATTTGGTACGAAATGACCGCTGCACTGCAATTTGCGTCTCACTTCTTGCGAACTCAAGAAAGCAGAATACCTTGTGCTCCACAGTAGTAATTTCACTCACAACTGACAGTGAAATGAAATCGCGGCCTATTGCCTCTACTGGCCGCTTCTGAACCATCACCGCTTTGACAGCCGTGCACTCAGTAACAGCAGATACGCTTTCTTGTGTGTGGGACGACTTTGGCTATCGCCTAGATGTTTGCCGTGCAGCAAACGGTGGACACATGAAACATTTATAATGTCTTAAAAAAACTTTGAAATTTCCTCTTTTCATTGTTATAAAGATCGTTCATTTAGGATTTGCACTTTAATAAATACATTTTTTTTTTAAATGGGTCCATCATTTAGGATAACCCTGTATATAAACGAAGTGGGAATGGCTTTCCTTTTCTAACAATCCTAAACTCACAGAGAGAATTGCTTTTTAAATATTTTTCTTACATCAAGAAATGAAAGTTGCTTGGAATACACCGAAGAAGTCTTCATTATGTCTTTTATTCTCATCTTGTGCATGTGTGTGGATAATGATCTTTCTACAACCAACGCGATTTCCACGGAATCCTCCATCGCAGCGACATATTTATCTGCTCTGAGTATTCACCGTCCTCCATTTTGATTTAATATTTACATAATAGAATTAAGAATCTCCTTTCTGGATATGCTTGACCTTATAGGGTTAATTAATCTCCGCTAGTATTCACCTATTGAAAACGGCTGCTAATTAACAGCAGTTAAAACTATAGTTGTGTGCAACTATAGTTGTGTATAGTTAATCATCATCTTCAGAAAAAAAGTTTTTTTATAACTGGTTTATGTGCTTTGATTATATTGAGTAACTGCAAAAGTTCGCGGCTGAATTCCGATGCACCGAGTTTCACAGTGTACCCATATTATTTCAAATGGAGAAATGCAGTTGAATTATCAACATTTAGTCTCTCAGCAATTTCTTCAGTTGTAATCCGTGGTTTATTATTCAATAAATGACGTATTAAGTCATCATCAATGCCAGAAGGCCGGCCAGAGCGAATATCATTTTTTAGACTTAAATCACCATTTCGATATTGACAAAATCACTTTTAACCGTCCCAAGAGCAAGAGCACGATCCTAATAAACGCCTAGAATATTTTTCCTAGCACGTCCAACTTTCGCTCCTTTTTAAGAAACTCATATGAGATAACATGGCGAGAATGTAACTTTTCATTTTCCATTTTGCATATTAACCTTGCACACAACTTAATTTGAAAACTTTTTTTTTTTACGTTATGTTGAATCACGACACATGTAGATAACTGTCAGTTAAAAATATGGTTATAAAAGAAACATGAGTACAGTCGAAATTGCAAGTTTCTGACATCTATGAAATAGGGCACAAACTT
Organism: Maratus speciosus; assembly: GCA_963932465.1. Classification (NCBI taxonomy): domain Eukaryota; kingdom Metazoa; phylum Arthropoda; class Arachnida; order Araneae; family Salticidae; genus Maratus; species Maratus speciosus. The sequence continues at coordinate 439,889,317 of OZ010788.1, forward strand.
TTGCAACCACTCTATAATTTGGAATTTAGTTATCATTTTTTACTATTAATTTCCCTTTAGTCCTTAAATCGAGAGTTAAATGAAAGCCATAGTCCGTTTTAAATTAAAACGTCAGAACTCTTGAAACTATCTGAAATTCCATTGATTTTTTTTTATTTTAAGAATATTTTCTCTAAATGTCAGTGGATCAAGAGAAGTTCCTTTGTAATCCTAAACCTAATCTTCCAAATGTTCTGAAAAATATATTGTCTATTCTTACTTATCTCAAACAATATCAAAAACAATTTTCTTTGAGACCGGGGTCATTTAGGTTCTTTTAGCTAAGTCTATTTTTCGTAAAGTTACAGAAATAAAGTGAATTCTTTTCTTTTCGTTTAAAAGAAATAAAACCAATGGCTTAGATCGTAAAAATAAATTTTAAATGTATTAAAATTCTATAATTTTTTTTTTTCAAACATAAAGAACGAAGTTCATATTTATAAAATAAGATTTCTGATAAAATACAGAGGTTAAAAAAAAATAGTACATTTATTGGGCAGACTACATAATTGTTTTTAAGTACAATTGTTGCACGGGACTTTACAGCTACAAGAACTAATTTTTAGTTTGGTTTTGAGTTTTCCTTAATGTAAATACATTGGCTATAAATATAGGCCTAGTGTTTTCATACTATATGAAAAATATTTTGGTGGAGAGGAATATATAATATTAAAATAAACACTTGATGCTAATTAGTGTATGCACGCATAAAATTGATATTAAAACATATTTAAATTACCCGACGTTTCGTTAGATGTACGGATGTCATCCCCCCTCGGACCTATATCCCTAAATGCAGATAATTGGTCGTCATAAATAACACCAACAGTCCCGACGTTTCGAGCTTTATCTTTAAAGTCATCATCTGGGGGGCTGACCTTTGTTTGAAATATTCCGTGGGCATTTCACTTACTTGCTTGAATGAAAATAGTGTTACAAAAACATGAAGATTCCACTAAACGATTGTCAGGATCTGAGAGAACCACGTCAGCTGCTGGCAAAATAATATTTCAATACTTTAAGTCCTGAACAAACCGAATTTTATATTAGAAAATTTTTTTATTTAAATTGTTAATCCAAATATATTCAAATATATTAGCATCAAGTGCTTATTTTAATATTCAATTTGACAGCGTAAGTCCACTTTTATAAGCAAAGTGTATAATTTTAAATTATAGAAAATACCACATTCAAAATTACATTCTAATCACATCACAGCAAATAAAATGCATCATACATTTGGCAAAAAATAGGTCTGAGTTACAGAACTTCGCCATTCTCGAATAGGCAATTTCTGCTAAAGGAGTGACACAAGTCAAACACCATTAACTTGGCAAGAATGTCAGATTCGCCAAGTTTTTGTCTGAAATCTTGACAAATCAAATTTTAGTGCTCATATATATCCAATATTTTATATATAAAAGTTCTCATCGCTCACAATTTCGTCCAAAATCCTCTCGATCTATCAAATCCAATTCTATTCCTATTATATTGTAACTTTCAGATTTAAAAAGGCACTATAGTTGCCATAGCTTTTTATTTCTTGTATGCCACCTGTCTTACATTTATTAAAGGCAATCTATTGCTCATCTTTCAGGTTTAAAACGCAGTAGACTTTAAAAGTACCCTGTTGTACTTGAATTTTAGAGTAAAACTTGCATTAAAATCCGTTGAGTGGTTTTTGAGAAAACGGAGGACATACATACACACATAGGGATTCAAAACAGGAGTTTCTGTTTTCTGTGCGTTTCTTGAAAGGTACAGTAAGAAAACTATAACCTGATACTCGCTGAACAAAGTGTATGTCGAAAAATTAAAATCATCGGGTAATCGGGAGGACATTAACAGTTGCACTTTTTAATTCTACAAATTTTAAACTATAACTAAAATGCCTATGAAGGATATAAAACGCTACTATCCTCAAGTAAAAAAAATAACTGTTACCATAAAAGAAATGTTACAAAACAAGTAAGACAATTTTAACAAGTTGGAAATTGCACGTCAAACATGGCAAATGAGGTGCGTTCGTACTATAACTAGTTTTATAAATATTTTTTGCAAGGCATATCGCACTGAATGTATATTTTAGTGCGCTTCATAAGTGCATATCAATTTCATTCTGTTCGAAAGGCTATAACATCATTAAAATGCACTTGAAATCATTTTTTCCCATTGACCTTAATGTAACGGAAAAATTTTTACTGTCCCTGTGATTAAACTATGCATCCGATTTTCATAAAATTTTAAATGACTCGACAAAATTTTGCAACAATTATATATTTAAGATGTCAGATCTTTCGGAAGGCTGTAACATCATTAAAATGCACTTTGAATAATTTTTTCCATTGGTCGTAATGTAGCGGAAATCTTTTGACTGTCCTTTTAATTAAACTATGCATCCAATTTTCATAAAATTTTAAATCACTCGACAAAATTTTCCAACAATTATATATTTAAAATTTCAGACCATCCGGTTGGATAGTTTTTGCTCTGTTATATGCGGACGGACGGACAGACAGACGGACTGAACGACGACTATAGGTGCTACATATTTATAGAATTACGAATGCACCTAAAAAGAAAGTTATGTAATTATGTCCCTTTTTTTATTTATCTTATAAGTAATGTGAGACAATTTCAGGAAAGTGTCAATGATAGATTTTTGTTTTCACTTTAATTATGATTTGTCTGCAACAAAATAATTTCGGATTCTAAAAAAAAGAAGAAGAAATCATTTATGCTAGGTATGCTTCCTCCTGATTTTTTAATCATTTTTCTATTCATGGGGAGTTTGCAGTCGTGTTTGTTGATGAGAATACTTCATATTTAAAAAAAAATTCTCGATCTATTTTAAATTATTATTAATCCCAAATCATGTTTTATTTAATAAAGCTCGTGGTGTATTTAAACGGTTTAACCCAATTTTAATCATTTATTAGCATGTTTACGATGATTTGTATAATTAGATATAGCTAAAAAAATCTTCTGTCCAGAATTTTGTAATACAGCTAAAAACACTACTGTGATGACACATATCACGTATTTCGATTAACCAAATGTGTTGCGTAATCAAACGTCGAATAATCAATAGTTTATTGCAGTATACAAGTAAATGAAGACCTAAAAAAATGAAAAATTATATTATGTATTTTACAAAAAATACAATCATATGCAAACACATAAAATTCTTATATAAATACATCAGGAGAAATAAGTAGGCCACAAAATGTTACTAGTAATGCTCAGTTACTTTAATTTGCGTCATGTTAAACCTGTTAAATGAAATAGATTATTCTACGAAATATTTCTACAGAAATAAGGTACTATTAAAAAAATGTAAATTATTTTCTATCATATATCAATCTTTAATCAATTTCCTTTGAATTAAATAAAAAATTTTAACAGATTATTATCCGTGAATGATAGTTTGTAATTAACCCTCTAACGTATAAAATTGTTACAAATTAGTAAATTCGAGAATTTACTTTGTTATCAATGTACTCATTCTTAGAAAGTTATATAATCTATTTGTTATCCTCTTATCCACATATTATTCACAAAACAATGGCAGTTTTTACGTGCAAACTGTACGTGTAATCCCTACGAATAAGATTTTAATTAATTAAGGCCTTTATTTCATTGAATGTATGTAATCTAAGAAAACCTAATTATTTTTTTATAAAATTACTTTTAGTGAAAGAAGATTTTATACATTTTTTCAATAACTGCTTTCCAACTATAAAAACTTAAGTTACTTGCATTAATATATAGCATTTAATTTTGATGCGTCGACATATTATAATCCATTAATAAGGTTACAATTGCTCTAAATATACACATTTTACAATAAAAATTTCCAGAATGAAGTTCTATCGTATTACTTGCCTTCTCTTTAATAAAAAATTACGAGGTAAATTCATTTATTCTCTTTCTATACAAAATTATTTACAGAGGCATACAGATTTTAAAGCATTTGTCATTTTCAACAAAACAGAATAAAATTACGTACTACTTAATAATTAAAGATATAAAATTGCAAACTATTTAGGACCGAAACAAAATAGGTTATAATATAAATAGATTTTAATAATTAGAAGAGAATTTCGAAGATTATTTATGCATTTCGTGTTAACCTTATTTTGTGCTAAAGAGACTCTTTCATATAAAATATAATCTCATTGAGTTGTAATTTTCCAATTTTGCAAAAAATGTCCGGGCCAGAATTCGAACCAAGGATATTTTGACTGAAGCTGCCAATTCTCTGGCAAGCGATCTGTGCTAAATGAATCTGGAGGACCTAATTCACCTAGCTAACTTCATTGACCATAGCATCTGGTCTGATATATGAATAAGCTCAATGGAAAAAAATCACAAATTGATAAATAATTCACATGATTTGTAATTCACCAACTAGGCAATAAATGTCCATGTCAGGATTCGAATCCGGACATTTTTCGACGACCAGTTGGGAAATGAAAACTCATATTAATTATTTACCAATTAGAATAATTGTGTTAAAATTAATCTAGTATAATTTCATTGCACTTAGTTCTACAGAATAATAAGTGAAACACAGCTTTAAGACTCCACGTACCAAATAGCTACAAGATTTTAAAAACGCAAATTATAAAAAAAAAATATATTGTTTAAACATTAATAAACTTGAAAAGTCATTAATAAGCATAAATTTAGCTTAAAAAATAAACTTCCTACAATCTCTAAAAAAACTAATAAGTTATATGTTTTTTTTTTCAAATATAAAAAATATATGTTACATAATATGTGTATGCAAAAAAATATAAGCCTAAAATTCATATGCATAAACAAAATACATAAAAACATTTTATATAATTAATTCTAATATTTATAGCATTATTCAATAAAAGTGTCGAGTCAACCTTTAAAGATACCAGCATTTTTCCCGCTTAACCCCTTTATAATTTTCTAGATAGGAAATCACAATAAATAAATTGCTCAAGCTTAAGTAATAGAAGAAATAAATTCGATCACTTTATTTTCTAATCAACTTAATCCTTACCACAGCAAAAATAATTCATGAAGTAATTTTTACTTAGTAAGAAGACAACAAGATCACCCATTTAGAGGTTCATTGAAAAAAGTGCAAGGTAATCACTGTTACATGCAATATTTATTTCTACGCTCATCTTATAATTCAGTCTTTTAACATTAAAATAAAACTAAGTAATATAGCATTTTTATTTTTGCTTTCATTGCGCATTTCATTTTTACTTTCGTCTATCTTTACAAGAAGAAAGTATTGGACTCATGACAATTTTCAAATTCCGGTTTTCGGCGGATATACACGTTTTAGGGGTCAAAAAAACCGAAAAACATGTTTTTACAAAATGTCTGTCTGTGAGTGTGGTTCTGTCTGTCTGTATGTGACACAAATTTTGTGGGCGCTCTATCTCAAGAACTAATGCACGGAATTTAATAAAAATTTATAGTCAGTTAGTTCCTGATATAAATTGGTGCTGATTAGTTTTTGGCGTAAATCGCCAGACAGGTGGCGCTGTTGTGCTGCATTTTTCACGATTTTTGCAATAGCTCTATCTCAAGAACTAATGCCCAGATTTTCATCAAACTTCAGATGCAGTTATTCCTTGATATGAATTGGTGCTGGTAACGTTTTGGTGTAAATTGCCCAAAAGATGGAGCTGCTATGCTGCATTTTGCAGGATTTACACGATTTTCGCAACAGCTCTATCTCAAGAAATAATGCACGGATTTTCATCAAACTTCAGATTCAGTTAGTCCTTGACAAGAACTAATGTTTTGTATATTGCGGTGTAAATCGCTCATCAGGTGGCGCTGCTATGCTGCATTTTTTGCGATTTCCGCAATCTATCTCAAGATCAATCTCAAAAGCTAATGCTTGGGTTTTCTACGACCTTCAGATTAAAATATACCTAGATATGAATTAGTACTGTTTATGTAAGCTGGGAGTAAATCGCTCAACAGGTGGCGCTGCTATGCAGCATTTTTCAAAATTTCCACAATAGCTAAATCTCCAGAACTAATGCACGGATTTTCATCAAACTTCAGATTTAGTTAGTCCTTGACATGAATTGACGTTTTATACATTTTGGTGTAAATCACTCGACAGGTGGCGCTGCTATGCTACATTTTTCAGAATTTCCGCAATAGATCTATCTCAAGAATTAATGCACGAAATTTTCATCAAACTTCAAATTCAAATATACTTTGATATAAATTGGTGCTAAATTGATATAATTTCTTGTACTATTTAAATGATTTAATTGACGTGATTTTTATAGAAGAAAGTTTTGTGATGGCCACAACATACTAGTTAATTTTGGCTTCATTTTCTGAAATCATACGAATAATTTAAATATTATTTTAGATATTTTTGTAAATAAAATCTTTAGATTATTATTCCTACATATATATATAATGAATGATTCTTTGAAAAATATTGAATATGACTTGGGTTAGATTTTTTTTTTTTTTTTTTTTTTTTTTTTTTTTTTTTTGTACTACTATGAGTGAATTTCAATTTATCGTGTAAAAGAAATATATACGGGGATTTTATAAAATTGCAATCTTTGTCTAACGAAATTATATGTGTCCGTTACAATTACAAAAATACTATACAGTCGAAATACATATCTTAAAAATAGTGGTTTATTTACCCTAAACATTAATATTTAAATTGATATGGTGGTTAATAATAAATTTATGGTCTCAATTGTGGGGCTAAAGTTAGAAAAAATTAAGGTTGTATACATTTTATTATGAAGAATTCAATTAAGCATTACACAAATAATATCATTAAAAGTTGTTATCTAGGCTTTAAAAGCCGATAGCGCATAGAGTACGCCGCACAGTGTAAGATTTTGCGAATCTAGCGGGTGAAAATTCAGGTTATGAAAATTATCGATATTAAAGTAATAAAATTGATCTTACTAGAAATTAAATGGTTATGTATTATGAAAAAATGCAGTGAAATCTCTCTGTGCGACCACCTTCTTGAACGATCATTTTTTCATGGAACGAAATTTATTCCCATACGCTCTATACTAATTTTACCCCCATTCAGAGACCATCCTAGTTGGACTCCCTCCACGAGCGACCAATTTCTTTGAAGAAAATGAAACAAATTTCGTTTTCTCGTGGTCGCTTGAAGAAGGTTTTATTACAAAAATAATTCCGTAAAGCGCAATAATTTTTAAGTTATTCACCACCCTGAATTTTCCGTTACAGACATTGCATTTTTAAGTTGCTTTATTTGAAGATAGAATGCTGCACATTATGCTATCTACCACTGTGACTTCAAATTTGTGCTCCATGTCACACATCTAGTTATCCATTTTGTCTAGATCAACATTGAATTCTACTACAGTTAGTGCAAGAGCTGTAAAGATTTAATTTCTGACAGTTTCAAATTCTTCTGTTGTTGACTGATCAGGTTCCATGATGAACTTAAACTTTATGGATCTAGATTAAGAAGTAGATGACGGCTGTGGATTTACCCATTATAAAAATTTGATTTTCTTCATCACAGCCCTTTTTTATATGACAAATATCCGGCTTTTTGAACGATTTTTTAAAATGTCGTTGCTCTTTAAGGGCTTTCAGATATATTTTTTTAACACACCCATAGCATCCTTTTTTCCAGATTGTCTCAGTTTTAAACACGTGGCGCGTGGTTATTCATTTGTGTTCCGGGAATAACGAATGCACCTTTTGTCTTTTGATTCCGGTCCACTTAAATAAAGAAATTTCTTTGGTTGTCCAACCTTTTTCTGGTAGTAATTATTATTTCTGCCCTTCAAATAAATTTATTGTTAGTATTAGAATCTGACCATCTCTTATTTTACTTCAAAAAACGTTCTTTAAGCGATGTCAGTTTCTCTATATTTGATTACTGCCAGTTATATATGAATGAATCAGCCGCTTAATCTGAACTAACATAACAGATCATCAACTTTATATTTGTGTAATAAATAGTCTATCAGGATATTTTTAGAATTAACAGGGAATGATTCATGTCCAGTAACATAATTTTTTTAAATCTCATATAATTCTTTCTTCGAAATTTACACAGCCGTACCTGATAAAAAAATTACTTATATTGAAGAGTTGCAAATAGTGGCTGCTGAAATTGATTTATTCTATATTTATATGCATACATAATTACAAAAAAATTATATTACAATGTACCGGTGTGTACAAAATTTTTGGCAGCTTTTTAAAATTTATCATATGCTATTAAATTTTCAAATAATTTTCATATTGACTTAAAAAATTATTTTTTAAATATAACACTTCTAAATAACTATTGTAACTGTAAAATACAAAGTATCTACATTGTTGTAAAGATTCCATACTATCATTAAAAAATATTTACAAAATAAGTATGTTTTTAGCCAAAAATATCAATGGCAATTACAACTACAGAATCGCTATTCTAAAAAGGTTAAAAGAAAATTTGGTTTTTGAACCGATTTTTCATGGTGTTGTTATAGAGTTAGGCTGCTATCACTTTCCATTTTTTTTTTCAATCTATTACATGTAAATTGAAATATCTAAAAGTAAAATTACTGCTAGTCGATTTTTGGACTTTTTTCCGGCTAGATTCGCAAAATCTTACACTGTGCGCCGCCTGTGTCTTTATGTATGTCCAAACCATCTGTGTCTTTAAGGGGTAATATCTCGACTAATTGGCAACAATTGTTTTCGAAAGTTATTATCAACAATCATTTTATACTTCTGCGATGACCTCCAGCGCTACTCAACACCTTTGCCGAAAGCCCGTAAATCGAAATTTATGTGTAAAAAAAAAAAAAAAAATGCGCTTTTCTCAAACTATGTGGCCTAGCGTAATCGATATAATTTTCCTGCAAGGTTTAAATTAACATCTAATAGCCTTAATTTATTCATAATTATAGTTTTAACAGATTCGGTAATAGATGGGGGGGGGGGGGACATACTTTTGCATTACATTTTCGACGATATCTCTGAAAATGTAATACCTAAAATTAAAAGAAATGTATTTTTCAGTTCGGCGTTACGAAAGCTTTCACACGATACCCTACAAGATATACAAAGAAAAGATTTTTTTCAAGTATTTTAATTAGCTCCTCTATATTTTTCCTAAATTTATTTGTGAATGATTAATAATCTACTATAAATATGTGAGTCAATAGTTTTTACTATTTCAGCCAATTTGAACTTTCCGCATTCTATAGGTTACGAGTAAAATAGTTCTGAAAGACGGACAGACAAACACAGGAGTGCTCTTATAATGGTTCCGTTTTTACTTTTTAAATGCGGAACACTAAAAAGAAACAAGTGGGTAAGTGTGATCACAGATCGCACAGAGGGTTTCGTTTAATATTCCTTTCAAAACACTTTATCCTTTTGAAAAATCTGTTAGTTCCACATTTCGCAACAAGGGGCGCACTCTATTCTAAACAAACCTTTATCCGAACGAAACTCCGTTTTACATACTATCCATAGATATATTAGTCGAGGAGATTGGACCCAAAGCAGCCGAGATAAATAGGCGCCCCTGGCGGTAAAAAGTGGAACTAAAATATGTAAGGCTACGGTGCATAATATGAAAGAATGGTCAAAGGGGTGTCGGCAAAAGTTGGAAAAGTGCTCCCCAGGTGAAAAGGGTGGAGGTTAAAAAAATTGCTTAAAATATACAAGTTAGAGCACGGAGAAGTAAATAATATAAGACTTTTTGAAAATTTTATGATTTGTCGTGTGGTCTGAGGTATTCAGCTATACGTATGCAAAAATTCATGTCTTCAACTTAATTAGGGGCTCTCTTAGAAAGAATTGCTTAAAAGACATATGTGGTAGCTCAAAGGGTTAAACGTAAGACTTTTTCAAGATTTTATGATTTGTCGCCTGGCCTCGGGTGTTCTGCCATAAGTATGCAAGATTTCAAATTTCCAATTTACTAAGGGGTTCAGTTAGGAAGAATTGCTTAAAATACGCATGTGGGAGCTCAAAGGGTTAAATGTATGACTTTTTCAAATTTTTATGATTTGTCGCATGATGGTGTTCAGCTATAAGTATGCAAAATTTCACGCCTCCAACCTAAATAGCGTGTCACTTAGAAAGAATTGTTTAAAATACACATGTAGGAGCCCAAAAGGTTAAATGTACGACTTTTTCAAAATTTTATGATTTGCCGTTTGGTGTGAGGTGCTCAGCTATAAGTATGCAAAATTTCACGCTTCTAACCTCATTAGGGGTTCACTTAGAAAGAATTGTTTAAAATACACATGTGGGAGTCCAAAAGGTTAAATGTACGAATTTTTCAAATTTTTATGGTTTGTCATTTGATGTGGGGTGTTCAGCTATAAGTATGCAAAATTTCACGCCTCCAATTCAATTAGGGTTCACTTAGAAAGAATTGTTTAAAATACACATGTGGGAGTCCAAAAGGTTAAATGTACGAATTTTTCAAATTTTTTATGGTTTGTCATTTGATGTGAGGTGTTCAGCTATAAGTATGCAAAATTTCACGCCTCCAATTCAATTAGGGATCACTTAGAAAGAATTGTTTAAATTACACATGTGAGAGCCCAAAGGGTTAAATGTACTTTTTCAAAATTTTATGATTTGTAGTTTGATAAGATGTATTCAGCTATAAGTATGCAAAATTTCACTCTTCTAACCTAAGGGCTCACTTTGAAAGAATTGTTTAAAATACACATGTGGGAGCCCAAAGGGTTAAATGTACGATTTTTCAAAATTTTATAGTTTGTCGTTTGATGTGAGGTATTCAGCTATAAGCATGCAAAATTTCACGCCTCCAACATAATTAGAGGCTCACATAGAAAGAATTGTTTAAAATACACATGTGGGAGCTCAAAGGGTTAAATGTACGACTTTATCAAAGCTTTATGATTTGTCGTTTGATGTGAGGTGCTCAGCTATAAGTATGCAAAATTTCACGCTTCCAACCTCATAAGGGGCTCACTTAGAAAGAATTGTTTAAAATACACATGTGGGAGCCCAAAAGGTTAAATGCACGACTTTTTTTTAATTTAATATTTTGTCATTTCATGTGAGGTGTTCAGCTATAAGTATGCATGATTTCACGCCTCCAACCTAATTATGGTTCACTTAGAAAGAATTGTTTAAAATACACATGTGGGAGCCCAAAGGGTTAAATGCACGACTTTTTTTTTAATTTAATGGTTTGTCGTTTGATGTGATGTATTCAGCTATAAGTATGCAAAATTTCACACCTCCAACCTAATTAGGGTCTCACATAGAAAGAATTGTTTAAAATACACATGTGGGAGCTCAGAGGGTTAACTGTACGACTTTTTCAAAATTTTATGATTTGTCGTTTGATCTGAGGTGTCCATCTATAAGTACGCAAAATTTCACGCCTGCAACCTAATTAGGGACTCACTTAGAAAGAATTGTTTAAAATACACAAAGGGTTAAATGTATGACTTTTTCAAATTTTTATGATTTGTCGCATGATGGTGTTCAGCTATAAGTATGCAAAATTTCACGCCTCCAACCTAAATAGCGTGTCACTTAGAAAGAATTGTTTAAAATACACATGTAGGAGCCCAAAGGTTAAATGTACGACTTTTTCAAAATTTTATGATTTGTCGTATGATGTGTGGTGTTCATCTATAAGTATGCAAAATTTCAAATCTCCAACATGTATAGTTTCTGAGAACGGGCTCTGTGACAGACAGACAGACGGATAGACGGACAGACAGAGGAGCGAGACGAATAGGGTTTCGTCAGATGAACGAAACCCTAATAACACGTTCTAGATGTTATTTTTTTAAGAGGCATTTATTAGTCCTTGCTAGCTATAGGTATCTCGCTTTTCTTATTCTAACAAAAACATTATTATTGCTTAGGAGAACTTCAGTAAAGAGTGTCAGTGAAAATACAAACTACGTATTTTTATCTCTCTGAAAACTTTAATTTATTATTTGTAATACGTATCGCGTTTCTAACAGATGTTTGTGACATTCTTGATTGTAGAAAAAATTTATCAACTTCAGCTTGATACATAGTAGAAATTTACAATGCCATTGTTGTATAAATATGTTTCTTTACTTTAAACAAGTTGGAAATCGTATGTCCAACCTGGCAAATGAGGTGCGTTCGTATTATAACTAGCTTTATAAATATTTTTTGCACTGCATATTGTACTGAATGTATATTTTAGTGCACTTCATAAGTGCATATCAATTTCATTCTGTTCCAAAGGCCATAACATAAATAAAATGCACTTGAAATAAATTTTTCTTATTGGCCGTAATGTACCGGTAAACTTTTGACTGTCCCTGTAATTAAACTATACATCCGATTTTCATAAAATTTGGAATGACTCGACAAAATTTTGCAACAATTATATATTTAAAATTTCTTACCATTCGGCTGGGTGCTTTTTTCTCTGTTATATACGGACGGACAGACAGACAGACTGACGACTATAGGTGCTACGTATTTACATAATTACGAAATCACCTAAAACGGAAAGAAAAAACACGTTCAAATTTCAGTACAAAACGTTTAGGAGAAAGTGAGGATCATAATATCATTTTAAATATATGATTAGTTCGTCATATTTTTATTTGTTAGTCAAATCATCCGGCCTTACACACAAGAGGGCGGACGGGGTGGGTGCAAACCGCATGGATATATTAATCTCACAAAAAAGTTCTTTTAATAATGAATAAAATATTTCATTTGAAAACTTTAACTAAGGAAGTAAACTTATAGTATTTCAATTATAAGACTAATGATTTAATATTTTGGAAGACAATTAGGATAATTAGCACAACAAAGATAATTATCTTCATTAAAATTTTAGAAATTGCAGAAAAGCAGTTTAGTTCTCTAAAAGCTTTATAAAAAATCAAAATCATACTTGTCCATATACTTTTGATGGCATTTCTACAGACATATTTGTAAATATTGTATATGTAATTTGCTTTAAAGATAACAAATATTTTTATTTTTATTTACAGGTAAGTTCTATACTGTATCTTTAATTGAGTATAAAGTTTGGAAAATTCCATACAAGTAAGTAAACAATATTTGTTTGTAATCATTATAGAGGATACAGAAACCATTTCCTTTATAGAAATAGTATTATGTGAAAACTGAAAGGAGATTCAAAATTACATAATTTATTTAAAGCTTGAAAAATTTTTTATGGATTTATTTAGCAATCCTTAAGGCTATAACACCGTACTCGTTTTTATTTTAATTAAAGCGTTAAATAAATATGCTTCCACGTGTTTCATTTTAACTCATTATTAAATAAAAAAAATTAATTAAAGGTAATTTTCCCAATTTAGCTTTATGAATTTTTAAACATCTGTTAAGTACACTTGCGTTTATACTCAAAGCAGTTTTAAAATTTCTTCATTCTGTTATAAGTACGAATGAATTCAACGTCAAAATAAAAATCGTATTTAAAATAGGAATTTAGAAAAATTGTTATGATTTATTTCTAGCGTGAAACATTGATCATTTTTATATATGATTTCTCTGTAATTTGCGTAAATTCAAGTCTTGCAGAAATTTTTTTTTTTTTTGTAAATTTGCGCATATTCTACAAGACTTGAATTTGGGAAGAGGTTCAAATGCATTGTTTTATAATATTAATGTATCATATTGCTTTCCCTTGATTTTATTTAATGCAGAAGAGTGTGATAATATCATTTTGCATCAATGTGAATAAATAATGAATGCGATATTACTATAAAAACATGCTATGAAATGGAACCGTTTTAATAATATAGCAAAATAATTTCAACTAAGATAAGCACTACAAATTTAGATCAACAAGTACCATGTAAAAACTAGTTGTGAATCTATCTGTGAATCTATCCTAGAGTACCTTTATAAGAGAATAGTTACACACACAAAAGACGCATGCTGAAATTGTAATGAGCATGCGCATGCTTGAAATTTTCTCCAAACTATGGTGTTCCCCACTGCTGGGCTTGGCGATACTCACTTACACAAGATCACATTTGAAATAATATTAACTTCACGAGCATCTACAATTTTAAAATATTAGCTTGGCGATAATCGCTGTCTTTTGATTATCTCAAAGTCCGACTTTTACCAAAACTCTCTTGATCACCAAATTTTATTCCAAATTTGCCTAAATTTTACTAAATTATTTTTTCGAAATCAGGAAGTTTTTTCATCGGCAACTTGTTTGAACTGTTTGATAAGTAAGTATACACGGATTGCATTTTTGTTGTTATTGAGACAGAAATCATGTATAATTTTAACCCTTAGGGAAGAGGGATGTTTTGTACGCCAGAGAAATTTAAATTCTTAAATATTGTCATTTTACATTACTAGATCGACTGTATACTTGCATATATATGTACACTTACAGTACTTTTTCAGTTGTTTTTATACAAGTAAATAATGCAAAATTCACAAGAAATTTTCTTATTTTAATTCGCTAAATTTTGTGGAGTGCACAAAAATTCAAATTTGGGGGTTACATAGACCCCACTTCACCACTTACGTTATAAAAAATCACCTCCCCACTTAAGGTTTAAGCAAAAAAAATGATTAAATTATTTTCAAATCGCGATTATTACTTTATTTTACTCTAAAGTTAAAATTTATAAACAAGTAGAAATCTGTATCGATTAAAATATCATCATTCTTATATTTTACATTTAAATACAATGTGCTAAACACGATACAAATGGGATAATTTTCGCCTACTTCATTTCGATGAAAAATATACCAACAATTAATTTTTAATATACTAATTATTTCAAAGTTTTCATTTAAAATAAAGTGATAAATTCTTTAAGATTTTGTACCTTTTTTATTATTATTTTAATTGAATTTACTTAAGGGGGCTGGTCACTCAGCTGCCGATTTCTTCTCACTACTTACGTAATTTTTTTTTCCATTTGCTATAATGTAAAAATAACAAATGTTTCTTAATTTAAGAACCTATAATATACTAGGGAGCTCTGCCCCCTACGAGCCACGCTCGCCAACCCCCGTTCAGATACCGCAAATTCTATAAGCACGCTAATTTGATCGGCTTTAAAAGGGGCTGAATTATAATTAAAAAACAGTGGCGATCTCCCTGTTAACGGGCTGTTTTCGTCTTTGATTAAATCAGATCAGTGAAAAATTTAAAAATTAAGCTAATATAAAATTAAATAAGTAAACAGAGTCTTTGTCTCCCGGTAATTTTTAACAACGCTATAAGAAAGTTCTTTCAAATAAGAATTCATGATTTATTTAAATTATATAATACATTTACATACATATAATACATTAATACATACGTATATATAATACATTTATTTAAATGAATCGTTTTAAATCTGACGTAATTTTCACCAAAGTTTTCATTTTCTTTTTAATATTCCGCGTGAAAATACTTTTGCTGTTAGAAAGGGAATGTTATTTGCGCTGTCTTAGAATTCACAAAAATAATTTAAAAGTTTATCTCAAAATATGAAATAAATATCTCGCGCAAATATATTTTTTAATTTAAACTGCTTGGCAATATTATTGTTTGGCCATTTTAAATATGACGTAATTTCCTCCATTTTCGACTTTTAACGCAAATTAATGAATTTATTACTTGACAAATTTTTTTCTCTTTTAAAATTCAAGTGTAAATACAGTTTTTATTACTTAATTTTCTATATTTTCCTGCCTTTAAACGTAATCATTTAATTCTAATTTAAAAGGATTTTTTTCTGTTTATAATAGTTACGTGAAAATATATTTTTTTTTTTATTTGAAGGAAATATTATTCTTTGTGCAGTTTTAAAAATTGGCAACAATTTAAAATAATACCCTTTTCTAATAGATGTAAAAAATATTTCTCGAAATTCTGAAATTTTTAATATAAAATGGAAATAAATCCTCAAAAAATGAATCAAATTAAAAAAATATAATGCAGTCTGCACACCGCGGACTTCTAATGTATAAAAGATCTAAAAATGATTAAATTCCTATGTATAGTTTTTGCTCCTATAAAACTTTTTTAATGGAACGATTTTGACTAACTTTAACATTAAATATCTCTTTAAATAATTATTCAATTGGAAAATTGTCTGCATCAACGTATTTATCAAACACTTATGTATAGTACTACCGATTTTCATATTTTGTATGCAGTAGTTTTCTTAATATTAACGAAGAAAGCCCCCCTGTCACAAAAAATCAAAAACAGCGGTGATGACAGCGTTAGTTACTTTTTTTAAATAGAAACAAGAAGGAGAAAATACAATAACCTTCTTTGAGTAACCCACGATTCCAAAAAGCATTCATTATTATTAGAACCCTCAGAAACCAATATATTTGCAAGATTAAAAGAGCCATTTAATATTTTCTTTGGTGCATTCGATTTTCCGAAACATTTTCGAGTAGTTTTTATAGCGTAATCAGTTTTCTTAAACCAAAATTTTGTTTTTCTCTGTATGCTATTACTAATTATCAATTACACATTTACCAACTGCGTAACTGAATTTATACGTGCAAGAGTAACAAAATAATATTAATTTTAATGTTAATGTCAATACTGTTAATTTAGTATGTTTCTCTATAAAACATGCTTGTTGAGCATGAAAATGTTTACCTGAGAATTTAAAGCAGTTGCAAAATCGATATTTCGGGTTAAGAAACTGATTTATACACTAAAAACTATTCCAAAACCTTTTAGAAAATCAGTGTAGCAAATGAAGCATCGTTAATATAAACGCTTCTTTAAGCCCGAAAAATATGTTAGTTTCGAGGTTTCTAAAGATTAACAACGCCTATTGAAACCATTAGTAACCCCGAATAGGTTATTGTATATTTTCGTTCGTAGGTTATATTATATTTTTGTAGATTAAAAAAATATCTTTTTTTTTTTTTTTTTTTTTTTTTTTTTTTTTTTTTTTTTACAGGGCGTCGCAACAGAAGTTATCAGGATGTTGCAAAGAAAATCAATCTTCAAACAGTCTTATTTACTAACACATGCAAAATAATTTTTATTTAAAATTAAATATCTAACAAGGAAGGTCTCCTTACTGGGCGATAATGCATTTTACAATTTTACTAAACATATCTATCCTCATGAGTAGAACATTCTATAATTTTTTTCAGATTTTTCGGAGTATGCCCGTATGGAGACCTTCCTTGTAAGTAACACTTTGAAAGATGTGTTTGTCTGTATAACGCTATTCTTCACAAAAATTCTTTTAAAAGGTTTTCATGCATGTACAGTAAAAAAATTATATTGTCCTGTGTATTGAAAAAAGTCTCTAAAGATTTCAAATAAAATACTTTTCCCTATAAGTAGGTATTTATATTGTAATATATCTTTAACAATGCATGGTTCTTTATGTCCCATATGGTATGCCAATATAGCTCAGACATACGATACAATGTGACACATTTTTAAGCCTTAAAGTATATTTTGTTTAAACAAAAATAATAAGACATATATGCTTTGGGAAAAAATAAATGAGGATCAGAAACTGAGGTACATTCATGATTTTTTTTTATGTAGTTTGATATGTAAATTGTAGAAGAAAAAAATCTATATAAGTTCAAAAGCGGTCCACTTTGACCGTTGTTTTTCTGTAGGTCTTTTGTTTCAGAATGAATTGATTTTCCTATATAAAAAATTTTCTTGTAAAATATTTTTTTACGAGACTGCTTTAAAAACCGTTTAAAATTATCTAAAAGAAACATTTCATTGACCGGTATTTATTGAAAATTAATAAATATAATGCTACTAAAGCTTTTCTTCAAAAAACCTACAAAATCATTCATGTAATTCTTCAAAACATAATTGCACAAATTGTTTCAAGTATTTTCGCTCTTTAATGAAAAGTAAAAGAATTATTTTTTGCTTCTTTAATCCAATAAAATGCGTACATTTAAGAACTATCAAAACCATTTCAATAATTTTAATCCTTTTAAGAATTTATAACATTGTATTAAAATACCCATTTTAAGAAATAAACTTCAAATTGAAATTGAAAAGCATAACCATGAAATCCGATAATACAAATTTTCTTTAATCTGGAATGTATTATATGTACATGTGAATATTTCATTTATTACCAATTCTATTTTAAAAGAGAGGATGTTGTTTGGTGGGATTTACAAATCTTATAACCAAATATATTTAAAGAATTAAAGCAATATTTCCAGCTAGTAAAACGTGACTGTATTTTATTAGAGCCGGGGAGTTAACATATATATTTACATATTTATTCTTGGCACTTTTTTTTTATTTAAAGGATATTCTTCACGAAAATGGAATTATTTCTGATGAAATGTTCGATGTTATATTTAAATACGGAAATATAAATTTATATTTGTTTAATACTTATATTTATATTTCTTTAATAAAACCTTTTTTTTTTGTTTAAATTCCTATTACATTCCGCTATTAAATCCCGGTATATCATCCCTCAATTCTTTAATTAATTGCTAAAATATTGTAACTCGTAGATTATTCCGTCTAAAAAACCTATTTCTTTTAAATTCATTCTTTTATTAAAAAATATCCAGGTGCCAACTGGAATATTTCAATGATTTAAAACTTATGCAGAAATAAATTCATTTTTCTTTTTATTAAAAATCGTCTGTCGGGGGGGGGGGGGGGGGAGCTATTTTTAGAAGTCATATCGACAGCAGAGACTAAAGTTTGTTTACACCTTGCGCATCTCGTTGCTGGAATATGGAATATTCTGGAACAATCTTTGACGGCAGGAAACTCGTTTACTTCGAGATTAATACGACCGGAAGTGTAAATAGTCTGTCTAAGCAGCGAATATGATTGGGGAAAAGGAATCAGATAACTTATTTTGTATCGTTGAGCGAGATAGTATAAGTACTGATTGCGGCAACCAGATAGGGAGAGAAATGTGGTATAAGAGTGGAGAAATGTGTAGAACAGAGTATATCTACGTATGAAAAAAGATGTAGAGTACCGAAAGAGTAAATGTGAGAGATCAACGTTGAGATGGAAGGCTTTATATGAGTTCAAAAGTGAACATGAAGTTCTTTTTTAGGTGCGTTCGTAATTATATAAATACGTAGCACCTATAGTCGTCGTTCAGTCCGTCTGTCTGTCCGTCCGTCCGCATATAATAGAGCAAAAACTACCCAACCGAATGGTCTGAAATTTTAAATATATGATTGTTGTAAAATTTTGTCGAGCCATTTCAGATTTTATGAAAATCGGATGTATAGTTAAATTACAGGGACAGTCAAAAGTTTTTCTTTACATTACGGCCAATGGAAAAAATTATTGCACGTGCATTTTAATGATGTTAAAGCTTTCCGAATGGTCTCAAATTTTAAACATATAATTATTGCGACATTTTGTCGAGCCATTTCAAATTTTATGAAAATCGGATGTATAGTTTAATTACAGGGACAGTCAAAAGTTTTTCTTTACATTAAAGCCAATGGGAAAAATTATTGCAAGTGCATTTTAATGATGTTACAGCTTTCCGAATGGGCTGAAGTTTTAAATATATAATTGCTGCAAAATTTTGTCGAGCCATTTCAAATTTCATGAAAATCGGATGTATAGCTTAATTACAGGGACAGTCAAAAGTTTTCCGTTACATTAAGGGGAATGGGAAAAAATTATTGCAAGTGCATTTTAATGATGTTACAGACTATGCACTTATGAATTACAAATAAATACACATTCAGTACAATATGGGGTGCAAAAAATAATTATAAAACTAGTTATAGTACGAACGCACCTCATTTGCCACGTTTGACGAGCAATTTCCAACTTGTTCTTCATAACTTTCACTTACTCCCGGGCAGTAAATAACGCGTTTCGCATCGAATGAATGGAGCATTTCCCTACAAAATTGGGCTACAAAATGCCAAATAAAATTGGAATTTAGCTCAGTTGACTGTTTCTCCATTATTTATTCAATCTATGTTCGTCTTTTTCAAACAACCGGCCAACACGCCTGTGTGCATAAAAATGGAAACCCAGGAAAATATGATTTTCACCAACTTCTGTCGTTATGTCACATATATTAGTGGTTTTTTTTTTCTTTTTTTTTTAGTGTGTGTAAAAAAGTTTATAGCGGCTTTTGAGTTACATTACGTTTACAACATTATTACATTACAACATTAAGTTTAATAGAGCCTCCACAGCGTTAGCAAGACTTAATTTACAGCATAATTTAAATATCCGTTTTAATGAAGCAAGAATAATTATTCCTTCATCCCATTATCATTTGTCGTTGATAAGAGTCCATTGAAATCTTAATATTGAATAATAAAGCTATTAATGATAATATGTCATATAACATTCCAAATATATGGTTAAATCTTTTGAAATAGATGTTGTTTTTGGTTTGTAACGCTCAACTTTTTGTCCGTCTCACTTCACTCCCCCCCCTCCATTTTTCTGTTTTGCTGTCTCCCCTCCATTTTTTCGGAACTGTTTTGCTGTCTCCCCTCCACTGTAAAGTTGACTTGCCCAGTTATCCGACCGAGGATGAAAGTGCGTTAGAGACGTATCAGTTGTACTCAAAGCGGCCCAGAAGATGATCAAAGTTTTGATCGAAAGCGCTCGGCGCGTGTATTATATTTGTAAACTCTTTTTAAGTTTTTAAAAAGTGTAATATGTGTTAACATCTTTTATATTGTGACATCTGTTGTATAAAAATGCACCTTTTAAGCAAGTTTTTATTTTATTTCGATTTATTGAGCATTTGTAAAAATGATTCATAAATCATTTTTTTAAATTGTAGAATGTAATTTGAATGAAAATACAAAGTTTCTATTTTGTAAAAGTTAATTAAGTTAAAAAAAAAAACATTTTAATTTTAAAAATTCATTTTCATTTTTTTTATCATTGAGCACAGAAGTATGATCCAGTTTCTAGCAATATGATCCAAAGTGTTAGAAAGAAGTGCAGCCTCCAAAATACTTTTGCTTTGACGTTGATGATATGACTTATCATCAATTCCTTTTTAAAATTAAATAATTTAATGCAAAATTTCTGTCCCTAAAACTTCGTTTACAAAGAAAACAAATAGGGGAGACTAGGGAGAGTTGACCCACTTTTTTACAAAATGAGTTTTTATTTTTTAGATATTGAACGTAGAATGAAGTTTTATATATCATTTTATTCGTTATATTATCAGTTATCGAAATAAAATTGCTACATAAGTGTAATACAATCGGACCTCTATTTAACGAACCTCTATTTTGCGAATTTCTCTATTTTGCAAACTTTTCCGTGGAACCAAGAACATTTTGCGAATTTCTTCGTAAAATAACCTCTAAATAGCGAAGTGCATTCTCTATTTAACGAACTTTTTCTTATGATCAAAAAAAAAATTTCTCCCCATTTCTCTAAATATTTCTGGACATTTCAAACTTATTCTTTCTTTAAACACATTTTATGATGTTCAATGGTCTTGAACTGGTTTCACCAGGCGTCTTCTTTTTCAGCAGTGAGAATTTGGTAAGTACGGAGGACGAAGACGATAATCCCTTAGAGTAACTTTTAAAAAAATGTGGATACAGTGAGAAAAAAAGAAGAAATTAACCATGATGTGCTGATTGATGATTGTATTCCCCTTAATTCTGAAATTGAGACCTCGGAAACACTATCCGAATTGGATATTTTCGACAGTGTGAAAAATAAAAACAATACAGCAATGAATTGCGATGAAGACGAATATGATGATGATGAAAATGATCATTATGCAGGAATTAACAAAACTTCGCATGGTGAAATGCTAAAATCATTTGAAACAACCGACGCGGATTATAGTTAGACGAAAATACGTATGAAGGGGGTTTTGGTGCATTGCACACATGCGAGACGTATTATGAGAAAAAACAATTTTTTAAATAAAAAACCCAGGCAAAATTAACAGAGTTTTTCAGAAATTAAATTTAAGGACGCATATGTTAATGTATGGTTAAAATTATTTGTTATAATAATAATAAATGCGATAAATGTCATTAAAATTCCTTAATTTTATTGTACAACTATTTATTTTAAACAGAAAATACAGTGTATTCCCGGACAATATTTTGTTTTCCTTGCCGATTTCAAAGATTTAAACACATAGAAAAAATGAATTGATGATGGCTATTGGTGGGTAAAATAAATAAAACAAATCGATATAATGTATTTAAAAAAATGTGATTAATTACTTTTAGTAAAAATATTTAGTGTTTATGAATTTAAAATCTGTTTTATGTAGTTTAAAGTATTTTAAAAGGTGAGTCTCTATTTAACGAATTTTCCATATAACGAACTTTTTTCCGGGATTTAGCGACTTCGTTAAATAGAGGTTGGACTGTATATAAGAAATATGAAAAATGATTGGTTTTAATCATGAGAAAATAATAGGTCAAGACTCCCCACCTATGGAGGGTTGACCCACTATATGGAAGGCTTGACCCACTGTATGGGAGGCTTGACCCACTTTGTTTTATATTAAAATATTTGTGAAGAGAAATAAAATCAGTTTAAAAAAAGTAAAATAACTTTATGATGCATGCTTTAATTATTATAAAAAATATTTTTGAAAATATCATGCTTAAACAAACCTATTCAGACGCAATCGAAAGTCAGAGGAGAAAATTTTTGTTTTAAACAGGATTTTGTCTGAGCAGGTATAATGGTACATCAGGGAAAATGAAATTTTAACATTTCAGACAGTATTCCGTTAGAGACAGGTTCCTTTTTCGTAAGGTTTCATGCGTTACTATGTCCGGATTTAGAAGCCCCTGACCCGCTTTTTTTTTTGTCTCCTTGGCCTAGTTTTGGTGACATTCGACCTAACAACTCTAGTTGTCACATAGTTTGGCTGCATTTCACACTATTCATGATATTGAAATTTGTCTACATACCTTCCTAAAGTTTTTCGATCAATGCTTTTTTTTTTTTTTTTTTTTTTTTTTTTTTTTTTTTTTTATGTAGCTGCACGAGTACTTAACTTATCATTAACATTTTTTACCCTTTCAGGGGCAAAGTACTTTCACCACTAAAATGTTGAAATAAATGACTGGCACCGGAAGATAAAAACAAATTTATTTGCAAATATAAAAAATTGCTATAGTTCACACATATAATCAATGGAAAAGATTTTAGCAAAATTCTGGTGCCACCGTGGCATTTGGGAATTAAAATTAAGGGGTTTTATAAACATACCACTGCCCCTGAAAATAGGTCGAAAATTGTAGATTTTATAAAGAAAATACAATTTTTATCTATATAGGTTACGTATAACGTTAAAACTGGGACCAGTTATTGACTTTTAATGTGAAGTCTGTGTAACATATGTTCTATAATTATTCCTCAAGGACACGATTTTTGTCAGTTTTTTTTTTTACTTGAACCTTGACGGTCATGTCAGCTGTCACTCTGCTGAAATAGATTATATTGGACGGACAGTTTAAGAAAAGTAGAATCACCTAGAGTTAATAAGACCTTCGATTGCTCAGATCAATAAAGACGATAAAAGTATATCAGTAAAATTATTAATTTTGCTTAAAGAATTTGCATTTCTTTAAAAAAAAAACTTTTTTTGCTTTTATTTTCCAGTTCCTTTTAAAAATAATTGAGTTCATAATAAGAGATTTAACAATAACTAAAAAAACGGGGGAATTTAAGAAAATTTTTTTTAACAGAAAATATTTTTGAAAAATCTTTGATAATTTTCATATTGTTCATAGTTATTAAAGATTTGAAAATATTTTCATGTTAGATCAGTAAACAGCAAATATATTTATCTGATTAGTATTATTTTTATCCAATTAAATATGAAATTTTAAAATCCTACAATATTCTAGAGACTTGTTTTTAAAACTATATTAAGAAAAAACAAACTATATGCTTTTCTTAAATTTAATAATTGACATTACCACAAGGTTACAAAATGTAAGGACAATAAAAGAATTTTTATGGTATTCTCTTTATATTCTGCTGCATCCTACGTTATAATTTACATATTTAAACAGTAAACGATACATTTCTTGTCTTTGTATGGTTTCTAGAGATTGTGATAATTTTCGCCTTTTAAAAAAATCGGCATCTGAGTGAAAAAAAAAAAAAAAAAAAATCTACACAGATAAAAGGAGAATTCTAAAAAGGCATATTCATAATTTTGTAATTTAAAAATAATTCCTTTGTCAGTTTTTACTTAATAAAGGAAAGCAAAAAATTACATATTAAGAGCTATTTAGTAAATGGTACGAAATATACACAACTACACGTAATCCTAAATTTGAACAACAAACTTCCCCTTAAGTCATTAGCAACAAAATAATGTTTGTAGCAAAATAGGCGCCTAATCTTTATTTTGCTTCTTTTGCAAAAAACATATCGGATTAAGGCGATGTCCGAAAGATTTGTTGCTATAAGTTTAAATTTAAACTTTAGACATATTCAAATATAAAATTTCATTTTGATTTATTTTATTGAAATATATATATTTTTTCTATTTTCAGGATATAATAATGTTATAATTAACTTACATCAGTTCTTCTTTGCAAAATTGTTGTTGATTCACTGTAAAAAAAAAATCCGTTAAAATACGAAAATTGTGCTGTCAGTCGACATGCCAGTATTATTTCCGTATTTTAACAGAAATTTTTCCCTGTAATTTCCAGAAAAGGGAATTTTTTCTGGAATTTACGGGGGGAAATGCGGGTTAAAATACGAAATAGTACTGGCGTCTCGATTGCCAGTACAATTTTCGTATTAAAGCGGATTTTTTTTTTTTTTTTTTTTTTTAAGTGATGGGTTTGCAAAATGGGAAATGCAGATGGGTTTTTATTCATATATTTTATTTTTAATGTAGATATAATAATCTTATTTTTGAAATCACAGATTGCTGATACAGATTAGACTTTTAAAAAAAGTCGTATTTATCATAACTTAAATATTAACGTGCGTAACATTGAAATATGAACTACAATCATATTTCAATCATCTGTTATCATGATTTTTCTTCTTTTATATTTTAAAATTATATGTAATGAATTGCTTATCTTTATATATATATATATATTAATATAAACTACTGAAACATTACAAAATAATACAGGAGACATATTCACTGCTAAATTAAAAATTTTGTTTGGAAACAAAATGAATGATTCTAAACTATACGATTACCATTGAAAATGGTCAATCATTAAAAATTGTTAATCCTAACTAAATTTCAAATGTTTTATTGAAATTTTTACCCTATATATATATTAGATAAAATATATACCTTTAATTTTTTTCATCACCAAAATAGTTTGCTTATAAATAAAAAAAAGCTACAAATTAAATATTTCCCATCGTCAAGTCGTTAGAGAATATTATAACTTAGGAGATAAATAAAACGTACATTAAATTGAACTTGAATCGCAGTAATTCTTCGCAACGTTTGATAAAATACAGTCATGCTTTGGCATAAAATGAATCGCATATTATGTTCCTTTATACAATATAAACCGGCGCGAGATTAAACGCTATTCAAATTCCCCTTTAGGCTAAACAACGAACGTTAAGTTGATCAAGAAAAGAAAAGGTTAACGTAATTTTTCTTACTTTTTCGTATATTTTATTCTCATATCGAAGCACTTTCGGACATATAATGATGCATGCTTTTCTAAAACGTCTTTGTAAAGAGCATATTAAAGTTCCATTGAAGTACTGAAAATCGGGAAAACATTTTGGAAAATTGCTACCGAGTAGTGAATTGAAAAATTTACCTATCCGTTGGTCCATTGAATTTTAATAATAAATCTCTTCCTGAAAAACATTACATAGACGGAAAAGGCATGGTAATGTAAATTTTGAAAGAAAATCTTTTAAAACTGAATTACTTTGACATGGAATTATGAATATGCACGTGTTTTCAAAACAAATTGCAATTTTTTTTCTTTAAAATTTTGTTTGCCACCATTAACGAGAAAAACTGGTTAGTCTATACATCCCCCCCCCCCCCCAAAAAAAAAGAAATAAATCCTGTTGTGCCTATAACTATTTATTATTTTATTTTTATTAACTTTTTATTTCTAACTTTCTTTAATAAAGACTAATACACACATATATATATATATATATATATAAATATATAATTCTAGTTTGAATTTCAATCAATAGATGGCGCTGAGGGCAATAGACGCTCAGTCCAGACTCGATTTTCGGCACTTCGGGATCCATTCAAAACATCTTAATCTCCTTTTTTCGTATGGAAGAAGAGAGAAGTCGAAAAATCAAGCCTGGATTTAGCGGTTGTTGCTTGCAGCGCCATCTATCGATGCTATTTGTAACTAAAATTGAGAATCACAGCATAAAAACTTCTGACACCTTCCATAACACTCCTGAAAGAATATTTTAAATATCTGTCACCGTTTGCAGGTTATTGAATTTTAAAATCCATGAGTAATTTTTGGGACACCCGGTATGTCAAGCACTCAAGCACTGGATAAAATGTGTATTGTCTCCGTGTGGGGTATTCCTGAAAACAAATTCTGGAAGAGTTTTCTCTATCGGTCACTGTCAATGAATTAGAACAATAGTTTAAACAGTGACATTATTTTCACTTTCATGTTATCTGAAATTCAGATCTGACCATATTTCAACGAATTATGAGATTTTGTTTACAAAATAATATCTTATTAACTATTTATTGTAAAATTGTCGTATTTTGTTGGCTTTCGAATGATCTTCCTCGCAAATATTCTCGTATAACATACTTTAAAAGATCAGAAATATTAGTATATAATATAGAAAATATATATGAAAGTAGACTTTTCTCTTGAATTTAAAAGATAACACAATCGATAGCGTTGTTAATCGACTTTCCCGCTGACTGTCGATTTAACATTTTATTTAAGATAATTCGCTCATCATTTATACATATTACCACATATTTTGTGAATGAATTTACCTCAGTCTAAGTGCGAAATTTAAAGTATTTAAACCTATGACTTCTTTCTCTCTTACTCCCCTATTCCCCCTTATATACAAGGTGTTCTAGAATTCGACCGTCAAATTAAGAGGAGTGATAGAAGACATCAATTGGATGAAAAGTTACCATAAAACATGGAGTCCCAAACAACGTATTTAATCAAAAATACAGGGTATTCTGCCGTAATTCAATTTGTGTTGACTGCAATAACTTTAAGAAAACTGAAGTATATTATAATAAACATTTTAATAGACATTCTCACCTTTGTTGTAAATGTTATAAATCCTGTTGTGCCTATAACTATTTATTATTTTATTTTTATTAACTTTTTATTTCTAACTTTCTTTAATAAAGACTAATACACACACATATATATATATATATATATATATATAAATATATAATTCTAGTTTGAATTTCAATCAATAGATGGCGCTGAGGGCAATAGACGCTCAGTCCAGACTCGATTTTCGGCACTTCGGGATCCATTCAAAACATCTTAATCTCCTTTTTTCGTATGGAAGAAGAGAGAAGTCGAAAAATCAAGCCTGGATTTAGCGGTTGTTGCTTGCAGCGCCATCTATCGATGCTATTTGTAACTAAAATTGAGAATCACAGCATAAAAACTTCTGACACCTTCCATAACACTCCTGAAAGAATATTTTAAATATCTGTCACCGTTTGCAGGTTATTGAATTTTAAAATCCATGAGTAATTTTTGGGACACCCGGTATGTCAAGCACTCAAGCACTGGATAAAATGTGTATTGTCTCCGTGTGGGGTATTCCTGAAAACAAATTCTGGAAGAGTTTTCTCTATCGGTCACTGTCAATGAATTAGAACAATAGTTTAAACAGTGACATTATTTTCACTTTCATGTTATCTGAAATTCAGATCTGACCATATTTCAACGAATTATGAGATTTTGTTTACAAAATAATATCTTATTAACTATTTATTGTAAAATTGTCGTATTTTGTTGGCTTTCGAATGATCTTCCTCGCAAATATTCTCGTATAACATACTTTAAAAGATCAGAAATATTAGTATATAATATAGAAAATATATATGAAAGTAGACTTTTCTCTTGAATTTAAAAGATAACACAATCGATAGCGTTGTTAATCGACTTTCCCGCTGACTGTCGATTTAACATTTTATTTAAGATAATTCGCTCATCATTTATACATATTACCACATATTTTGTGAATGAATTTACCTCAGTCTAAGTGCGAAATTTAAAGTATTTAAACCTATGACTTCTTTCTCTCTTACTCCCCTATTCCCCCTTATATACAAGGTGTTCTAGAATTCGACCGTCAAATTAAGAGGAGTGATAGAAGACATCAATTGGATGAAAAGTTACCATAAAACATGGAGTCCCAAACAACGTATTTAATCAAAAATACAGGGTATTCTGCCGTAATTCAATTTGTGTTGACTGCAATAACTTTAAGAAAACTGAAGTATATTATAATAAACATTTTAATAGACATTCTCACCTTTGTTGTAAATGTTATAATATCGGAAAAAAGTGGTAGAAGTTTCCATTATGCGCGACGGCAGTATGCACTTGACGCACCACATTTTGGACTGTCATTGCCAGTTCATACGGTATTATCGATTGCTTGAGCACCCTGTTTTCTCCGGAACGTTTTGTGGTGTTATAACATTTCACACAAAAAAAGGTACGATTCGTTGCACTTTCTGTAATGTTTTTATTTTTCGCAAAATTATTACCATCAACCTAAGTTCAGCTAGGATGTAACACCCTGTATTTGTGACTAAGTACGTGGTTTGCGATCGCATGTTCTATGGTAATTTTTCATCCTTTTGATGTCTTCTATCATCGCTCTTAATTTGGCAGATGAATTTTGAAACACCCGGTATATAAATAATGAGTAATAATTTTCTTAAGCTAAATAGACAAGAAATTATTATAAACAGAATAGCCGAGCTAATATTTTTGGGGGGGAATAAGTGTTAAGATATTCATAGTATAACAAGTAGCGAAAGAAAGAAAATTACAGCTTAAATTCATTTTATTAAAGTATAGTAATTAAAGCAACGGTGACAAATAATCAAAAGTGAATGAGCGTTATTTTTACTAAAAATGAAAACTGAATAACCATGGCAGTTGTCTATGCGATGAATTCGAACATTATTCAGCATAATTTGTTACTTAAACTTTATTATAAATTGTTGATGCCACTGTTATTTCCGTAAGCTAAAAATTCCGTATGGAGGTTAACATAACTGCTAACTCCTACGGTTTTTTGTACCAGACCAATTAGATAGAAATTTTTTGATTATTTAATCGACAGATTACGGTGATTAAAAAAGGTAAAATCTATAATTCAATTTTTGTTGTACAAAAGAACGTAAGAGTAGATTATGGATTAATGATTAAATAAATTATACATTTCTATGTAAATACGTTATTAAAAAAAATACTATTATCACTTTTATTCAGTATATGTTTCTGCAGACGTATTTATTTTACTTTCAGTTAAAATTTTCGCACACTAAACTTTAATTTTTAAGAATAGAATACATTAATCCTCTCTCAAAAAGTTTTCTTTAACACTTGTTCAGTACAAGTAGTTATTATTCCAGTAAATCCTCAGAAACACACAGAAAGTATACAATAAACTTAATTGTATAGCTAATTAGATCAAAAATATTTTAGTAATTTTTTAAATAAAACTATTCGCAGCATTTTTGTCTTTTTAAAACAAATGTTGTTGATGGCTTGTTTGTTAAGCAACTTTTTGTATTTACCTGTTTTTATTTAATATTAACGTGAGGATTTTTTAGAATATAAAAAAAATCCCCTCAGTTTAAGTGGACTATTAAAATACATATATGAACATTTTAGGTTGGGGTTCTGTGTGATAAACATTATCTAGCTTAATATTATTTAGTATATATGATAATAATGGTTTTGTACTGAAAATCCCCATTTAGCCCAATTTTGTATATTATATTTTCAATATTACTCAAAGAAAAATATTTTTTTTTTTTGTCATTTTCATTACATCATTTTATTCATATTAAGAAAAGACTTTACAGGTTTGTTTGATACATTTAATTAAAAATGTATTTTTTTCATTTTTAAAATCATTTGAGTTGTAATAATTCTTTTTAATAGTGAAAAATAACGAACATAAAATACATTACATAGTACTTAATTAAAATGTTTTCGTATAAAACTTATATACTAACTAATCGAGACTTTTAAGTTGTGTTATCAGATTTCTATGCATTTTTGTTAATTGAATTATTTCATAATATATTTTAGAATTCTAAGCAATTCTTATGATCTTTCTATTTAACCAGCATTAAAAATCTAGTGGTGCGCAGCTGACGTGAATTTCAGATTTGTATTCTACGGCATATTTCAAAACCAGATTATAATTTTAATACCGCAAGCGCAGAACAAATTATTTCCCTGTTAAAGTGGCAAATAACTTCTATAATAAAGTTTAAGCTGAAGTACCTATAAATATTTCACGAACGGGATACAATGTTACTATTTATGCTATTATCTAGGGAACGTTTTATCACAAATTACACACCTTAAGATTATTGTAAATTTATTACAAAAGTAAAACGAGAATTATAAAATAGAATATAAATCAATACATTTTTTCCACGTGCCTCGTGCTCAAAAAATAAACAAAAACTGTATTGCTTGTAATTCTCGAATCTATTTTATCATATTCTATTGAAATTTAAAATTTAGATGTTAGACAGAGTTTATACACCGCTGGTTTCAAACATAGGAACAAAAGCATCAAAAGCATAAATACCTTAATTAAAAAGAAGTATCAAAACCAGACACTTCTACCTTGATCTTCAAATCTCAAAATGTAAGTGTTTAGAATTATGTGAGATATCCAAATTAAAAATTATGATCAAAGAAACCATTTTCTTGTAAAAATTAATTATTGATTTTATTGTATAATACTGACAGCTGGGGTGCCACTATTATATTTTTAAGTTAACAGTTATAAACTGTAACTAAACAGTAGTATACCGTTTTATAAATGGAAATGCAGAAATATACCATATATATACTTTTTATCGGTTATTACTATTTATTTTACGGTTTATTATTGTTATTTAACGGAACAATTGTTGAATTTACAGCATTTTGCTGGCATCCCAGCTGCCAGTATAATACTGTACAATCAACAATTTATTTTTTGCAGAGATGCAATGCGTCATAGGACTCTAGGAATCTTATAAGCAGATGCAAGCCATCCACTGTTGCATAAGAGTTTAATTTCCATCATAATTTCACCGCTTCATAAAACGACTTTATTACCAAACTTCTGAAAATATCTGTATAATGCATAAATGTGAACTCCGTAAGATTATTTCAGCAGCAGACGCTTGCTTGTTTGTTCCAAGAAGAGAGACACCATAGATCATCAAGAGCATAACAGTTAGCAATGTCTCCTACTTCAGACAGTTCCGTATCATGATGTTTTCCATAAATAATTTGTGTTATTTCACATCGATATCTGATCAAAGTTCAATTGAATTCGACCCGTAAAAAAATGTTTATGAGTTGAATCCGTGATATAGGATAACCTAGACAGAAAACTCTTTACGGATGAGTCTTAATTTAATCTTCACATGAGCTTCAATAGATTATATATTAAAAATACCGAGAATCGATATCTAGCATTAAAAAGAGACCATTGCATAGAAGTTGAAATAACAGTGTCTAAAATAACATCGAAAAAT
Source organism: Maratus speciosus (assembly GCA_963932465.1). Lineage (NCBI taxonomy): Eukaryota > Metazoa > Arthropoda > Arachnida > Araneae > Salticidae > Maratus > Maratus speciosus. The sequence goes on from OZ010788.1 coordinate 439,921,071, forward strand.
GAATCACTGTCCTATATTTTTTTCTTTTTGTTGCAATACTATCTCCCCGATAACATAACGTAATCGGAATCTTATAGTTAGTCTTTATACTGCTGAAAAGTGTTGAAAACATATATTTATGGATGGTAATGCACTACTCTCCACAAAGCTCTATTTGTTCCAAAATATCAGTAGAATGAAACATTTCTACGAATGTAATGGTCTGCGAGATCTTCATACAGGAATTTGACAGAACGCAAGGCAAAATGGGAAAACGAATTGCAGATCAGTTGATCGTAGTCTTCCACCAAGTACAAAACTTCTACATGCACTTTGAAAATAATGGGAATTACTCCCAAAACAACCAATTGGCATTAATTATGAAAACATGAATGATTGACCATTGTCAACTATGTATTTCAACTAGAGCACTAATAAACAGCTATTCTCAATGAACATTTTAAATATAAAGTTTATCAATAAAAATGTTATGATTATGAACTAAGTTTTTTTGTTCGTTTACTTTCTTTTTTTATTGTATGTGGGGAAGACTTCCCATAAAATTTTGCTTTGTAAATTTTACCTGTATCTACTAAACAAATTTGTTACTATTCACAATTATTTCTTTCTTTATCTTTTTATTAAGAGTATAATTCCATAACGTGATATACAAATCGATATACCTATATATAATTAGAGGTGTTAGTTTTAGAATTTTAAAAAGAGGCTTAAACAAATTGTTTTCTACTTTTATTGCTGTTTTTGTTGTTGATTTTCCTTTTATAATAAAGCTACCGATGTTATTAATATTGTTATTCTAGTCAAAAATGTATAGATTCCGTACGTTTAATACAATATATGCGTTGAAATGCCTTTTTGAAAAAAAAATATGACTAAAATATTTTTGTCAGTTTCTATACATTTTTCAAAACATGAAAATATCTAAAGCAGCGTCTTCAGAATATAACTCTTTTGTGTTCACTTCATGTACATTTTTATTATTTGAAAATTTATTAGATATGTGACTGATTTTAGTTTAGAAAATAAGACCATGTTACTATAATAGACTTTCAAGACATTAATAAAAGTTGAATAAAGTAACTTTAATGTTCATCCTTTACCTACCATCATAATTCATAAAGATAAATTATAGCACTCGTTTAAGTCTTCTTTTTGTGCAATAAATAACATTGTTATAGGACTATTCACTGTTACTTTCATGTTTCAGCAGAAAATGAAGATCCTTTCACTAAATTTGTTTCAAAAGCACAGAAAAAGTTACACATAGGTCTTTGGCATAACTGCTAGATTATAAAAGATGATGGATTTTTATTTATGAAGCGTATAATTGAATAGTGCTGCTACTTTATCTGATATGTCGTTATTTTAAATAAAAGTAATTTCAAATTATTAAGTATGTGCGCACATACTCATTATATCGACATATTAATAAATTAATTCACATTGATTTCGTAACATAGCCAGTAAGAAAAATGCAGTTCTTCAGATTTTTAATTCTACAATGTAGGATAAATAAATGAGTTGTTTCAATTAAAGTAGATGATTATTTGTAAATGATGTGGCGAATTTTCCAACAATTCGGAATTTGTAAGTCAGATGTGGCAAATGAAGCACGTTCGTACCATAACTATTTTTATAAATATTCAGATCATGGTGCAATAGCTCTTGCACTCTTATGAGAAAATGCATGAATACAAAATTTATTAAGATTACATATCGGGTGTCCCAAAAAAGACTGACTGATTTTAAAATTCAATAACTTGCAAACGGTGACAGATATTTTAAAAATTCTTGCAGGAGGGTTATGCACGAGGTCAAAAGTTTTTTTACAGTGATTTTCGATTTTAGTTCGAATTACAAATAATAGGTGGCACTGTAAGCAATAGGCGCTAAATGCAGACTCGATTTTTTGGCCTTTTTCTTTTTCTATGCAGAAAAAGGAGATTAAAATATAATGAGTGGGTCCCAAAGTGCCAAAAATCGGGCCTGAATTTGGCGTCTATTAATCGCAGTGCCATCTATTGTTTGTTATTTCAACTGAAATAAAAAATCACTGTAAAATAAAATTTTGACCTCATGTATAACCCTCCTGCAAGAACTTTTTAAATATCTGTCACCGTTTGCAAGTTATTAAATTTTAAAATCAGTCAATCCTTTTTAAGACACCCGGTATATTATTTCAGTAATACGGAAATAATATGACTAGATCTTAAGTATGAAGTAATCAGCATGACAACCTAGAATCATTACCTATCATGGGATATCATTGAGTTAATTACGCTTGATAGGATTTAATAGAATAATCACCATAGCAACATCGAATCATTTCCTATTATGGGATGTCATTGAATTAATTATGTATGATAGGGTTTAATAGACTGAAAAAACTTTTATTATTATCTTTTTAAGTTTTTATTCGATTTTCATAAAATTTGAGCTGATTCGACAAACTTCTACAACAACTATATATATTAAATTTCAAACCGATCGGTTCGGTATTTTTTGCGCTGTTATATGCGGACAAATGGTCAGATAGACCAGACGACGACTATAGGTACTACATATTTATATAATTACGAGTACACCTATAAATAGTTCTTCAGATTTTTAATTCTTCAATATAGGGTAAATAAATTCTTTGTTTCAATAAAAGTAGATGCTTATTTGTAGATGATGTGGCCCCATTACTAAAAAGAATATTTAGATATAATAACTGATGTGTAGTCACTGATTAAAATATTGATTAATGATTAGCAATAAAACATAGCAGTATATTTAAAGGAATTTCTTAATTTTAAAGTGCAGACCAAATCAAAAATTTAAATCAATTAAACTGAAACACGCATATAGATATTATGAAGTTGTTACAATCTGTTAACCTTTTAATATTTCAACATTTTAATTTCGAATAAAAAAGAAAAAAAAGAGACGTAATTAATATCTTGAAAATACATAAACTCAATCAAAATATTTATATAAAAAGGCTTTTAAAACATAAATAATAGATTTAATGAGGAAAAAACACAAAATACCAAAAACAAATTCTCATAATTAAGGCCTCTTTTATTACAAATTGATATTAAAAGTCAATTAAATTTAATCGCAAAATACATTAACAACAGTTGCTTTTTTAGATAATGTCATTAAAAGAATGTAAGCCGATGACGTAGCGGTGGTAATATATCTATATAGGAAATTGCAGTCTAGTATACACAAATTCTGGTAGTTTATCGAAATTCGTCAAAATTTCTTTTTAACTCTTTCCAACAAAATTGAAAAAGTCCTTCCGGCCAGTGCCGGGAGGAAGAGGTAGCTTTCATATTCCTTATTTTAAAAAAGCCAACTTATATCATTCAAACGCACGAAGCTCAATTTAGTGGAAACCGAATATAGGAGATTCAATACTAATTTTTATCAATATAATGAATGAGAATTTCGCGAAATTAGTCAGCTTTATCCAAGCTGCTTTTCTTTAAAGTAACTTATATTTGGCTGCCAAATTCGGCGATTTCTTAAAGTGCCTGCCATTTTAAGACAACATGGTGGATGAGGCTAACCAGTGAACTTGGTCGAGACCTTAGTAATTGCTGTGCACATGCTCACTCACATCGGAATCGGTTGAGATATACGAGTGCTGTCGCATGCAAAAAATCAGATTTTTCAAAATGTCACCCACAATAGAAATTGAAACTGCTATATCTGAGCCATTTTTTAAGGTCAAGACAAACAATAAATGCTCCTTTTCAAGGTCAAATACTTAAGAAAGAAACCTTTTTCAATTTCTAATTTTTTTGCACCTCACTTTAAATATATATTTTTTTCTTAATTTAATGGCCGCCAATTTGAAACAAGATGCCTGATGAATCTGGCCAGCGAACTTGGTCGAGGTATTGATGTATACTATCCACATGCCTTCTTACATCGAAATAGGCGAATACGTGTGTTATCGCGTGACAAATACAAGATCGTTTCAAAATGTTAGCTATGCTAGAAATTCAAAGTGCTATAATTCAACCATTTTTTAAGATATAAACAAAAGAACAAATTTTCAGAAACAAAACTGCTCCGGAATCTTTGTATCAAGGCCAAACACATTAAAAAAAATCTTTTTCATTTTCAAATTTTTTAATACCTCATTTTAAATTTAACTTTTTTTTAAAATGGCAACCATTTTGAAACAAGATGGCGAATGAAGCTGGCCAACGAACTCGGTCGAAACATTGGTATGTACTATGTACAGACCAAATTACATCCAAATCGGTTCATAAATACGCCTGTTATCGCGTGACAAAAATCAGGTCGTTTTAAAATGTCAGTCACAATAGAAATTCAAAATGCTATTACTCAGCCATTTTTTTTAGATATAGACGAAACAAAAACTGTTCCGGAATCTTTGTATTAAGGTCAAACACATACGAAAAAAATCTTTTTCATTTTCCAATTTTTTGGTATCTCATTTTAATTTTTTAATTTTTTATTTTTTTTTAAATAGCCGCCATTTTGAAACAACATGGCGGATGAAGCTGGCCAACGAACTCAGTTGAGACATTAGTATGTACTATGTATATACGAAGTTACATCCAAATCGGTTCATAAATACGCCTTTTATAGCGTGACAAAATTAAGGACGTTTCAAAATGTCAGCCACGCTAGAAATTCAAAATGCTGCAACTCAGCCATTTTTTAAGATATAGACGAAACAAAAACTGCTTCGAAATCTTTGTATAAAGGTCAAATACATAAGAAAAAATATTTTCCATTTTCAATTTTTTGGTACCACATTTCAAATTTTAAATTTAAAAAAAAATTTAAATGGCCGCCATTTTGAAACAAAATGGCGGATGAAGCTGGCCAACGAACTCGGTCGAGACATTGGTATGTACTATGTACACACTGAATTATATCGAAATCGGTTCATAATATACGCCTTGTATCGTGTGACAAAATTCAGGACGTTTCAAAATGTCAGCCACGCTAGAAATTCAAAATGCTCTAACTCAGCCATTTTTTAAGATATAGACGAAACAAAAACTGCTCCGGAATCTTTGTATAAAGGTCAATTACATAACAAAATAATATTTTTCCATTTTTAATTTTTGGTACGCCATTTCAAATTTTAAAAATTTTTAAAAATTTTAAATGGCCGCCATTTTGAAACCAAACGGCGGATGAAGCTGGCCAACGAACTCGGTCGAGACATTGGTATGTACTATGTACACACCGAATTATATCGAAATCGGTTCATAAATACGCCTTGTATCGCGTGACAAAATTCAGGACGTTTCAAAATGTCAGCCACGCTGAAATTCAAAATGCTATAACTCAGCCATTTTTTAAGATATAGACGAAACAAAAACTGCTCCGGAATCTTTGTATAAAGGTCAATTACATAACGAAATAATATTTTTCCATTTTTAATTTTTTGGTACCACATTTCAGATTTTAAAATTTTTTAAAAATTTTAAATGGCCGCCATTTTGAAACCAAACGGCGGATGAAGCTGGCCAACGAACTCGGTCGAGACATTGATATGTACTATGTACACACCGAATTACATCAAAATCGGTTCATAATTACGAGAGTTACAGTGTGACATAGGTCAGATATATATATATATATATATATCAATTTTGAACGGAGGGTGGTTTCGTGGTCTGGGGGTCATGATCGATGAAAATATACCAAAATTTTTTGAAATCGCTTTCCTCCGAACGGCTGCAATAGGTAGCTTTTTGTAATGAAAGCTACCTAAAATGTTTATGAATTCGGTTTGTCTGTCCGTCTGTCTTTCCACGCTGTAACTCAAGTAAATATACTCGGATTTTCATGCAATTTATATATGTTGATGATGTTTACGATGGCATGTTCGGTATTGCATATGAAGTGTGTAGCTCTAATAGTTCATTTACAGGGGGGCCCCAAAAGAATTCTGTTATCTTATGGTCAATGGGGAAACATCGTTTGAAGAATATTTTAATGACATTACGCTATCTCAAATGTATTGAAATTGATATAAATAACTGAATTTCCCTACAAGATGAATACTGTAAAATAGGACATTCATAGAACTTGTCGCTCATTTACAGGTACACATAAAAGAAATCGTTTACAGTACTGTCTTTGAGCAATAATTTCAGAAAGTGCATTTCCAATTTCGGTATGTGCTTGTAAATTTAATAATTGTTTTGAATGTTATTCGTTGTGCATAAATTCTATACCTCGTATACAGGGCTGCATGAAAAAGTTCATGCCACTCTCCTTATTGGTGGAAATTGCTGAAGGAGAATTTTCAACTGAGGTATATATTTCCTAACTGAACTGAATTTTTGGATGCATATTGTTAACAGATACAAATACATACATCATATACAGGGCTGCTCAAAGAATTCTGATAATTTTCCCGACTGTAGATGGGAATTGCTAAAATTGGAATTTTTAAGTGTGTCAAGCATTTCCAAATGATTCAATTACACATCGCCCCACCAGTGGCTGAGAGGATCTGCTCTCGAAGCTGGTAGACGGGAGGTGCTGGGTTCGAACCCAATCGCGCCCGTTTGCCTAGCCGTTTAGGAGTTTCCGTGGTTTTCTTCGAAACCTTGGATTTCCATGCGTAAATACGGGTTAGGTTCCCTTAGAAAGACCCCCACGGAGGGCACTCCCTCTAGGGCCTATATCCCACGAGTTGATAATCGGCCGTCAATAATCAAACCAATCAATTAGACATCATATTTCAATTTATTAAACGATGAAGTTTTGTTACATTATTTTTAATGTGTTGAAAAGTGTTTCATAATCTATGCTTGATGCATGATTTTTCTTTCTTGTTTTTTAATGAGATGTTTAATCATTAAAAAAAAAAGTAAAGTAAAAGTAGCAAAATTAATCAAAAGAAAATGTCTTTAACTTCTTTTATAAGTAGATAAAAGCTTTATTTTATCAAAAAGAAAGTTTTTTCCTCATTTTCTTGATTCTTTATTAATTTAATTCATCAGCTGTTGCTAAAGAGAATTACTTTCAGATACGCTTAATAAAAGTTATATTTTTAACATTATCGAAAAGATTTCAGCAGCTGTAGATTTGAAAGTGATTGTGTAAAAATGTAATTTCTGAAATGTTTCTAAATAGCATTTTAATTGCATTTATTTCAACTTTCTAGGCTTTAACTCTGATAAAAATTTGACAATTGCTATGAAAATTTAATATGTAGCTAAGGTACATTACTGCTTATACATTTTTTAAATATTCCACGTATTACATTTTCTTTTTTTAAACAAAGATAAGGTAAATAGATTTATGTAGAATTCTCAATAACGTGTCGAAATGAGCGGTAAGGACAAAAATGAGATTAGAAATGAAAGCGTACAACAATAAAGGGTTACCATAAAAACACTCTATTGTGCTAAACCGCTGTTGCTAAATTATACAAACTAGCGAGATATAAGCTCATATTGAAGTAATATGTAAAGAAAAAATCACTTTCAATACTTATTATTTTATAATTTTTATTAAATATTTAATCACAACTTCTTGTCATTTAACTCCTTTATAAACAGTCTTATAATTTTTAAAGAAACAAAAATACAGTCGAACCTCGTTATCCCGACACCCTAATGACCAGAAAAAAGCGCCGTCATAAGCGATGTGTCGTGGTAACCGGAGTTGGAGGAAAATATGTTTATAAAAAGTTGTATTTTTAATTAATTTAAGACAATTTTAAATTCATAACTGTTCTTGCTGTTTTAAGCAATAAAACATTATTATTAAACAAAATAAACACAAAAACAAAATTGAAAAAAATAAAAATCAGATTTATAAATTGTTTTTTTTTTTTTTTTAATTGTTTCATGAAATATTGATGAATTAAGGTTTGCTTATCCCTAGATGTGCTTCCTACAATTCTTTTTTCAATATTATACATTGAATTGAAATAAATCTTCGTTGTTTCAGAAATGGACGTTAGATAATTTTTGATCGTTTCAATGTAATGCAATGCTTCTGTTTTAGTCGGATGAAAAACGCCATGTAATTACAAGAAAGCGCCGCCTGACCAGAACAGAAAGACCGCGAACAGGCTGATACATCTATCTGGAGAGCTTAAGTGGGTCATTCATAGTGTTTGGGTTTTATTTATTCAGATAAAGGATTGAAGTAAAATTTCTCATTTGTCTCAATGAGTATTTTAAACACTTTTATGAAAAGTTTGGCTAAGACATTTCTTACCGCTTAATTTCCGTGCTTATAAGAAGAATTTGAAAGATGGACAATTTTCCTAAACCGTCGGGATATCCGGAATTAAAAATTATTCAACGACGTAAAACCCGGCGTTTATTTACATTAAAATCATATACAGAAAATCGGGACTTAGCGGAATGACGGGAAAACCGGGTGTCGTGATAACAAGGTCCGTCTGTAGTTATCTTTGTTTTTAACACGTTGAGTGCCACGGTGACTGACACTGAAGCTGAAAAATTTACAACGTTTTAAGTAATTTTTAAGAAAGTATAATCCTGTAATAAATAAAAGGTAAGTAAATTTTAAATAAATTTTCAGTAATTATTTAAAACAATATATATAATTTTAGTTTTATATCATATTTTAGATCGTCAGTCATCGGTAAATGACACGTTCTAAACATAAAGTTCGGTGTCAGTCACCGGTGACTAACGTGGCGCTTAACGCATTAAATATGACTAATATATTCTGAATGTATTTTCCTCAAAATGTAAAATAATTTCATAATTTCTCGAATAATTATCTGTCTTTTCCGGAGAAATATGCAATTTTGATCAAAGTGACAGTGTTTTCTCAGGAGACTAACGAGTTAAAGACTATACGAAAGCGTAAGTACTAAATAATATTTTTCTTTAAGAAGAAAAGATTTCCAATTTCCGTTTTATTATGATCCTCCCTTGCATAAACAGGAAACGTTAGTTCATGATTCCTCTAATCTTATTATCGAAATTCATCTTGTAACATAATAGCTGGTTTGCTTTTTTAAAACCTTTTGAAAGTTCATAAATGAGTTTATTAAAACTTTTCATTTAGAAGTTTTATGAATGTTGTCATAAGCAATATTAGAAACGAAAAGAATTTTCTTAATAAAGAACTTCCTTTCCTGTTTAAACTTTAACTAGTTTTAATATTTCTGACAATGATTGTTTGGTACATAAATAATGGATCGATATATGACAACGAAGCATGCTTAGGAAGTTTAATTTGATTAGAGATATTAATAGAGAATATTTAAACACATCTAAATGAATTTAATAAGCCATACATAGAAAAATTCCTTTTTTATATATATTTTTTTCACGAATTAGATCAGTTTATGCGTAAATTTCCTACTAGAATCGTTGCAGGTATTCACAACACTATTTCTGATCACTGACATCTATATTTTTTCTTTTTTCAAGAAATCAGAAACAGTCTGTTCACTCTATAAACAAAGGACAAAAATTTTCAATTTCTTCTATCTTTACAAAATAAAGTATCGGATTCGTGAACATTTTTTACGGATTTCTACGTTTTAAAAGGTTCTGAAAAACTTAATCACAACTTATTGTCCTTTAAAAAAAAAATATTATCCTAAGCAGCCTTTTTTTAACTCTTTTACAAACAGAATCTTATAATTTTCAAAGAAAAAAAAACTATTTAAAATATGACTAATGTATTCTGAATGTATTTTCTTCAAAATGTAAAATAATTCCATAATTTCTAAGATAATTCTCGATCTTTTCTGAGGAAATACACAGTTTTGATCAAAGTGATAATGTTTTCTCAGGAGACTCTATAGATTAAATAATTTGCGAAAATGTAAGTACTAAATAATATTTTTCTTTATGCGGAAAAGCTTTTCATTTTTCATCTTATTATGATCCTTCCTTGCATAAACTGGTAAAGTTAGAGTTTGATTCCACTAATCTTATTATCGAAATTTCATCTTCTAACACAATAGAAGGTTGCTTTTTTAAAACCCTTTGAAAATGAGTTTCTTAAAACTTTTCATTTAACAGCTTTATGAATGTTGTCATAAGCAGTATTAGGAACGAAAAGAATATTCTTAATAAAGAACTTATTTTCCTGTTTGTTGTGTTCGGTACATAAATACTGGTTTTATATATCAAAACGAAGCAAGCTTTAAAAGTTCAATTTGATTAGCGATATTATTAGACAATATTTAAAGACATCTGAGTGAACCTAATAAACCATAAATGTAAGGGTGAATATCACAAAATGTGAGAGTTTGAAAACAAAAATTTTGAAAATTTAAATCGTTTCAAAGCTTCTGATTTTTTAAAAAAAATGTAGGTTGAACAGCTGAATAAAGGAATTTATATGTAAAATTCTTAAAGTTTGAAGAGCTTAAGTTCATTTTTATGTAATTATAATTATGTGTCATTTTCTTGGCATATGTATGCCAGGATAATGGCAATTTCATTCTAAAACATTTTTCACATTCTTATTTTTTTATTTTTTGATCTAACAGTTTAATTTTGTTTAAAGGAACATGTTTCCTCTATAATACCTCAAATTTAGTGTAATGTTGAGTTTTATTTGTAATTTATAGAAGCCAGGAAAATAACATAATAAAAGTCTACTCAATTTTTACAAAGCCTTTAAACACATTATTTTCAAAGAAATACCTAAAAGATCTTTCTGGTAGCAATGATTTTACAACTTCTGACTTGAACTATGCCAAGAACAAGAAGAATTAATCTGCAGCGCCCTCTTTATACCTCATAAACAATGACATTCATTTTCAGTGACAATCGTATTTTAATTATGGAAAATTATTTGTAAAATACAGAACTTGTTACCTTCTACATATATGTGTTATATAAGATATAATTATTAATTAGAAATTAAAAAAACTAGAAAAAGATATTTGTACATGATAGCAGAAATCCTTTTACTTTACACACATCACAGTGTGACATGCCAGGCAAATGACAATCTGAAATTTTAAATCTTTTAATTGCTTTATTTTTGTGTTATTATGAATATAATATCTCTTGAAAATACTTCTAAGAATATTTTTTATTAGAATGTAAAAAAGAAAATTGCATCATATAACATAAAATAGAAATTTTACTGTGCGGTCAGCAATTTCCGTATGTTGTGATACTGATCCATAAAAACTCCATTTTTTATCATTTTTTTCACGAATTAGAGCAATTTATAAATAATTTCTCTTCCAAATTTGTTGCAAATATTGTTTCTGTTTCTGTTTCTGTTCTGTTCACTATTGTCTATATTTTTTTCTTTTCGCATGAAATCAGAAACATCCTGTAAAAAAAAGATTGAATTTTTTACTTTCTTCTATCTTTACAAGAAAACAGATTGTATTCGTGAAAACACTCGATTTCCGGTTTTCAACGGATTTGTACGTTTTAGAAGGAACACGATTTGACTGCTTTTAGAAAGTTTCTGTCTGTGAGTCTGTCGGTCTGTATAGGACAAAAATTTTGTGGGCGTTCTAAATCAAGATCTAATGCACAGAATTTAATAAAACTTTAGATTCAGTAAGACCTTGATATAAATTGGTGCTTAGTAGTTTTTGGTGTAATTCGTCTAACAGGTGGTGCTGCTTATGATCTCTTTTTCACGATTTCCGTAATAGCTCTATCTCAAGAACTAATCAATGAAATTTCATAAAATTCCATAATTAGCTAAACGTTGATATAAGTTGTTGCTGATTTAGGTTTTGGAGTATATCGCTCAACAGCTGGCACTGCTAAGCTGCATTTTTCATGATTTCCGCAATAGCTGCATCTCAAGAACTAATGCACGGATTTTCCTCAAACTTTAGCTTCAGTTACACGTTAACATAAATTGCTGCTGATTATGTTTTTGTGTAAATAGCCCAAAATGTGACGCTGCTATGCTGCATTTTTCGGGATTTACAGGATATCAGCGATAGTCACATGTCAAAAACTACTGCACGAAATTTCATCAAACTTCATTATCTGTTCGTGTTTGACATAAGTTGGTGCTGAATTGGTTTTCGTAAAAATAATATAACGGGAGGCGCTACTATAATGTCTTTTTCACGTTTTTCGCGTTATCTTTATCTCAAAAGCTACCAAACTTCATATTCTGTTAACACTTTCACATAAATAGATCCTTATTAGGGATGAGTGTATACCGTCCAACAGTTCTCGCTTTTATGTTCTTTGGGTTCAGAATTTTGGCTGCAGATATCTAAGAGGATGGATGCCGAAATTATTTGTTTGAGAAATGCAATGCTTATATCTCCTGTTTAAAGGAAGAGAATTCAAAGAACCTATACCTTTAGAATTTTCATGGTAGGCATAGATTGTCATTTAATTTTGACACTGTGATAGCGAATTTCCAAGTATTAACATGTACGGGATAGAAGAAAGTTTTGGGATTGATACATCTAACTCGTTTAATGGTAACAAAATATACAATAACCTCTTCCGAGTTATCCATGATTCCAAAAAGTGTTCTTTATCTTTGGAAATCTCAAAAACCACTTTATTTTCGAGATTTAAAGAATTATAAATAACTCATTCGGGACGGGAGCCTTTTACAAAATTTTTAATCTTTTGTCACCGTTTTTTAAAAACAGAAATTTGTGTCTTCTTGGATCGAGAAAATGCGCTGATTAAATAAGGCAAATTTTACAGTAAAATTAATTTTACTGGTGAGGAAAAACAAGGATTCTGAGCGCTTCATGCGGTACGTATACTTGTCGCTCGTCCCCAAGGGGATAGTTTCTTTTGCAGCTACTGATTTTCGGAAACTTTTCCGGGCAGTTTTTATAGTAAATTAATCAGTTTTCTCCATATCTTTAAAAAAATACTCTTAGTTCTCAATTAAACATTTTTATGTCCATAAACTTATTTATACCTGCAATAGTAAAAAAATAATATTCATTTTAATGAGATAATGCTGTTATTTTATCATGTTTGACGGTAAAGTATGTTTCCTTCTATATGTAAGAAAAAGTTTTGATTTGGAAAGGGACCAATGAAAATCTGCGTAGATACTCCCGGTAGATCGGCATCCAATTTGAATGCTTAAGCATGACATTTCTTTGTTAATATTAAAAAAACTGTTGCATACAAAAATATGAAAATTGGTGGTATTATAGAGAAATATTTGATAAACACGCTGATGCAGACAGTTTTCAAATCGAAAAATTATTTTAAGAGATATTTAATGCTAAAGTTGGACAAAATCGTTCCATTAAAAAAGTTTTAATGGAGCAAAAACTATACATGAGAATTTAATCGTTTTTAGATCATTTTATACGTTATAAGTTCCCGGTGTGCAGATTGCATTTATTTTTCTTATTTGACTCATTTTTTGAGGTTTTATTTCCATTTTAAATTCAAATTTTCAGCATTTCGAAAGATATTTTTTACATATTTTAGAAAATTTTATTAATTTAAACTGTTGCCACCTGTATAAACAGCGCAAGCAATAATGTTTACTTCAAATTAAAATGTTATTTACACGTGACTATTATAAACAGAAAAAAAACCTTTAAAATTAGTATTAAATGATTAAATGTTAAAAGCAGGAAAATTACGTCATAAGAACCATATTTACACTTGAATTTTAAAAGAGAAACAAAATCTTAAAATATATATATTTATTATTTATTATATATATATTATGCATTAAAACTTGTAAATGGAGGAAATTACGTCATATTTAAAATGGCCAAAAAATATGGCAAAATCATTTAAATTAAAAAATATATTTGCGCGAGATATTTTGAGATAATCTTTTCAACTATTATCGTGAATTCGAAGACAGCGAAATAATATTTCCTTCTAACAACAAGAGTATTTTCAGGTGAATATTAAAAAGAGAAATAAAACTTTGGTGTAAATTACGTCAGATTTGAAACGATACATTTAAAATGAATTATTTAAAAGAACTATCTTATAGCGCTGTTAAAAAATACCTGGAGACAATGACACTGTTTACTTAATTCATTTTACATTAGCTTATTTTCAAATGTTTAAATAATTTTTTTAATTAAATATGAAAACAGCCATTGTATCTCTTAACAGCAGCAGATTTGGTCTTAAAAATCCCCAATCCAAGGAAAACGAATGGAAACCCGTTCACAGAGAGATCGCTACTGTTTTTTTTTTTTTTAATTCAAGATTTTTAAAGTCGATCAAATTATCGTGCTTTTTGGATTTTGGTGTGCCTGAACGGGGTTGGCGAGCATAGCTCGCAGGAGGCAGAGCCCCCTAGTTTTATACATGAAAATGTTTACTTGAGAATTGATAATATCCGAAAAACCTATATTGCGAGTTTATAAAAATAATTAATGCATTATAAAAAGTACTTGGAAACATTTCAGAAAATCAGCGGCAAAATGAAATGTTTCTTTTTTTATAAATTCTCCTTTAAATCTCTAAAATTTTGTATCTGAGGTTTCAAGAATAAAAAACACTTTTCCGAATCATGGGAAACTTGGAAGAGGTTGTTATATATGTTCGTTCAATGCTTGTCATGTATAGTGTTCTATTCAGTGTTATTGTGATTCTGACAAAAAATTAAGATCAGTTTGCTTATAAAATATTTCTTCCTACGCTCATAAATCAAAATATATCAAAACCTGATTGGAATGAATAAATGTTTCCTTTATTTAAAGGTTATAGATATTTTTTTTATTTTTTGCTAAGCGTTTTGCCTTAATTTCTTAAAATAATTACCATTTAAAAGATTTTGTTAATGTATTTACTAGCAAACTATGCTACAGTTTTCAAAGGCAAAAAAAGTGTGCTATTTTTATAATACGACTAACATATTGTGAATGCATCTTCAGCAAAATGTAAAATAATTCCACAATTTCTCTAACAAAATCTCTCTTCAGAGAAAATATCCATTTTGATCAAAGTGACAGTCCGTTTGCTTGGCTAACAAATGAATTGTACAATATATGGAAACGCATTCATAAAATAATGCTTTTCCTTTTCTTTAATCGGGAAATCTTTCCATTTTGTTTTTTATCATGATCCTCCCTTGCATACGAAGAGAAAGTTATTTCATAAGTCTTATAATCTTATTACCGAAATTTCATCCTGTATTACTATATCTACTTGTTTATTTTTTAATCTTTTGAAAAAAGCTAAATGAGTTTATTAAAACATTTCACTTAAGAGCTAGAAGAATGTTGTCACAGGTGCGATGAAATGCGAAAATAATTTTCTTAACAAAGAGTTTTCTTTTCTATTTCCGAACTTCTTCCAGTTTTATCATTCATGATATTGATTGCTTGGCAAATAAATACTTATTCTATATATGACAAAGAAAGAACTTTTTAAAAATTTTATTTGGTTTCAGAAATTACTAACGCTAAAAAATATCAATGCTTTTAATAAAATACACAAAAAGTACATTTTTTCTTAAAAGTTGTATATTTTCACCCGAATTAGAAAGCCGTACGAGTGCCTTTAAAAATATGAATTATGCTATACATTTTTGCGCAAATATGGCTCATTTTTAATATACTAACTCCTCTCTTTTTGTTGCAATAATCAAAGAACACCCTGTATATATATATATATATTTGTTAGGTATTATGTATGGCCGTCTTATCCAGGTTACTACAGAAAAAATGCAAAAAGAAAAAGCTAAATTGCTCATAAAACCATCTTCTTATTGTTAAAAATTTCTTCGAAACTTGCTGATAGAAATGGAGAGTTTCTTTCTTTCTTTCTTTCCTTTTCTTTTTTCTTTCTTTTTTTTTTTTTTTTTTTTGTAAAAACTTTTTTTCATTTTAAAAATTTTATCATTTTAAATAGCCCCTTTTAATTTATTTATTAGCAGAAAATGTGACAGCTTTCAAAGAAAAAGTTCTCTTAATTATATATATATATATTTTTTTTTTTTATGAATAATATTGTCTGAATGCTTTGTTTGGCAAAATGCAAGATAATACTATAATGTCACGAACAAACTGTCTTTGTTTAGAAAATATCCCGCTTGATATAAGTAGCAGTCCGTTTCGTCGGAGACTAATGAGTTGCAGCATATACGAAACATGAGCAATAAATATTTTCTTTATGCAAAAATCTTTTGATTTTCAATTTTTCCTTGCATAAACAGAGAAAGTTAGTTCATAAGTCCTCTAATCGTATTAACCAAATTTCATCTTGTATTACTATATAAACTTACTTTTTTTAAAAGCTTTTCAAGGTTGCGAAATAAGTTTATTACATATTTTCATATAAGAGTAAAAAGAATGTTATCATATACACTCAAAAAAAAAAAAAAGAGAGAGAGAGAGAGAAAAATGTTTCGGAATCTCTCACAACTTTAGAAAATGTAACATAACCTCTTCCTGACTATCAACGATTTCAAAAAAGCCTTCCTCTATCTTCATAAATCTCAAATACCGATTGATTTCCAAGATTTAAAGAAGCATTTCTGAAACAAAAGGTTTTTTTTTCTGCAAAATAAGAAACGTTTCCGTGTATCTTATCAGTGTTAACACTGTTTTCAGTCAGTTATCTCAACACGACATGTTTATTTTTCGGTTGCTGCATGCTAGCAATTCTCAAATAAATGTCTTCAGCTTCGTAACAGAATTTATATATGCAAGAATAACAAAATAGTGTTAATTTTAACATCAATGTTAATGTTGTTAATTTAACATTTTTTTTTTTTTGTTGTTGTTGTTGAACATATTTATTAAACAGGGAAAATGTTTATTTAAGTATTGATAGTATAAAAAAAAGAAACGATTTCTCGTGTTGAGAAAACTGATTAATGCACTGCTAAAAGTACTCGGAAACGTTTCTGTTTTTTGTTTGATTGTTTTTTGAAAAGCTCAGCAAAATAAATTTAAAAAAAAACTTTTGTTTCAGAAATGCTCCTTCAAAGTTTGGAAATCTATTAGTTTCTGAAGATAAACGAACGTTTTTTTCGTAATCGCGGGTAACCTGGAGGATGTTATATTATATTTTCGTAAAGTTTCGCAAGATTCAGAAACATTTATCTTTCTTTTCTACAGGTTCAAATAAATCAGAAAATAACTTATTTTTCCCAACAAAATTTTTTATTATGTTTCCAAACTTCGACCAGTTTGAATTTTCATAATAAAGATTATTTGCAACATGAATGTCGACTCTATATGTGATTACGATGCATTTTTAAAAGTTTTGTTCAGACAGACATATTTTATATATGTAATAATAAAAATTTTCGCCCTTTTATCTTAGTAAAACTATTCCAAATTCTTAATATTTTTCCTTTTCTTCGACTATTGAAGTACGGTAAGACCTCATAGATATAGGTAGGTCAGAGCATTACCGACACTCTGAAGTTTAGATGATTTTCCTCTATTAACCATTGCAAGTGATGTAATCCTGTGCGGCTTTTGTTGCATTTTGCTGTCGAGTTTAGTGACATTCCGGCGACACTCTTATATCTCGAAGTAAATGTAGTATAGTAATCAACGCCAACCCTCCGTTATCATGAGAATATCGGAGTGCAGTGAGAGTGGCGAGTTAAAGACAGGCTCCATAAACATTGAAAGAATTTTCCATGGCATAATTAACAGAGTCATCGTAACTTTAAACGTTGTTTATTTGACAAACACATATCGTAACATTTCCAGTAGCTTGTCCATTAACTCTCGAATAATCGTTGATCCACTTCATAAAAACTTAATATATTAAAAGTATTAGGATTTGCACATTAAAGTCATTCACCCCAAGTGACGTGGATTTATTAAACAACCGGAAAAACGTAAAATCTCTCGCTCCTCGTCGATGCAGAGTATAAATACTCAAAGAAACAAAGCGCGGACGGATACATTATTAGTGGAGAATCAACTTCAGCAGAGAGTTGGGGAGGAACTGGACAAGAGGCACGTTACGATTTGATGGGAAGGGTGACGAACGCGTGACGTCGATAATGAACCCGTTATACTCGGCATCAGTGTTAAAACGCAATCAAATGCTGGCGGGAAGCTTGCAAGGAATTGTGGGAAAAAGAACATCATCGAGCAAATGCTATTAAAAATATTCGAAACAAAAAGAATTTAGTTTTAGAATAAAATGAAAAAAGTAATTTAATGGGTTTTATAAGATTAGACGAATGGATTAAGGTTTTTAGAATAATAAACGAATACGCAGGTTTAAATGCATGAAATAAAAAGCGAAAGGTGTTAAGATATTATTAAAGATAAGAAAAAACGGAAAAATATTAAGAATTTGGAATAGTTTTACTAAGATAAAAGGGCGAAAAGGGCTTTTTATTATTACACACACACACACACACACACATATATATAAACTCAATACGATTACTGAAGTATGTAAATAAAAATTCTGTTTTTAAATTAACATTTCGAATTTATTTTGTAGGAATTTTAACTCTGTATAGTATCGCTGAATAGGTAAATTGTACATTTGTTTCATATCAAATCTTATTAATCTTGCTGTGTATTCTCAATCCTATTTTTGGTGCAAGACATCTGGGACACTCTGTACATGTATGACTGCTCATTCCCTGTTATTTTAGAGATTTTAAAACAAAAAGATGGAAATTTAAAAGAAAAAAAAACTTTTCCCATAGTGATATATTTTTCGCAAATTAATTGGTTTGAATAAAGGTTCTCTTTACTTCTTATTTATCTTTCGTGCTAAATACTTCGCTTTTCAATCTTCTTAATATTTAAAAAATATTATCACCATAAAACAATCTTTCTTTAAAATTTTTAATAGAAAATGTGGTATCTCTTTTTATAGGGGGGGCCTTCTTGCGATAGTCAAAACGGAGAGATTAAATTTGGCGAGATTATGAAAAACACTTTCTGGAAAACTTTATTTAATTTTTTAAAATTTCATCAGGTTTTTATATGCTCTGTGAAATAACTAGCAATGCGTCAAATGTACAAACGTCTTGTTCAAAAAAGGGTGGCTACCTATCATGGAATTTTTTAAAGAAAATACCAGTATTTTCTAATAAAATAGTTTCCTTATGAACTGGTTAACAGGTGATGCTTTGATGGAATTCCTGGTTGTATTGCAACGTAGCTCCCTATTGATGAGTATTTGTGTAACACATCTTAGAGGAACCATTAGAAATAGTCTAACCGTAGTAGAATAATGCATTAAAATGAAACTTTAAATGGAAAGAGGTAAAAAAGAAAAGAAATGTCTTTATCTCACTGGGATAAAAGACTAAACTATTAACAGCTTAGGAAAGTCAAATACTGGTATTTTTCCGAATATTCCCTGAGCGGCGGCCATCCTGAGATATTTACACAATTTAAAACATACATTGAGAAGTAATTTATTTAATGTATACATAAATACGTCACGCAGTAATGCAATACAAAACATATAACATGTAGCTACATAAACAAGCCATATAAGATTAGATTTTTTTTTATTATTATTGGTCGTCGTCTCATATTTGTGACTGTTTATAATATCTGACAAGATATGATACTTTCTGAAGACTTAGTAATGCTAAGTTTCCTATAAAAAGAGCGTACTTAAAATAACTATTTCAACTATTTAAAAATGTGTTATATAAAACGCGACTCAGGATTTCTGAAAATGTTTTAATAAAATTCAGAATATATCTATAATTTCTTGAAAAAAAAAACCTGTCTTTTCTGAGAAAATATCACGTTTGACCAAAGTGACAAACCGTTTTCCCTATAATGAGTTTATGAATATACGAAAACATGAGCTTTATATTATTTTTCTTTGTGCAGAAAGGCTTTTCATTTTCCGTCGTATTATGATCCTCCCTTGCATAAACAGAGATAGTTAGTTCATAAACGTTCTAATCTTATTAACAAAATTTCATTTTGTATTACTATATCTACATGAATTTTTAAAAAATCTTTTGAAAGTTGCGAAAGGAGTTTATTAAAAGTTTTCATTTAAGCGCAGGGAAATTGTTGTCACAGGCGTAATTAAATGCGAAAATAATTTTCCTTACAAAGATTTTGTTTCCAAACTTCTGCCAGTTTCAATTTTCGTAACAAAGATTATTTGGTAAATTAATGCTGGCTCTATACATTACGAAGAAGTATTTTTAAAAGAGTTATTTTATAAAGCTATTATTAGTGCAAAAGAAAACTTATTATGTTTACCAAAGCACACAAATAAAAATTATTTTTTTATTAAAATTGTAAGGGGGGGGAGGGGAGGGTCAGCCGGACTATGACCCTTTATGTAAGATTAAACATGATCAGTATGAAACTATTTTCGTCTGAGATAACATGTAAATGAAGAAAGCCACAGTTATATGGTTTATTGGTTAAGTGGGGTTTTATGGCGCAAAGCCTCTTTTGGGATATGCTGTGCCAAACCACAGTTATGTGAGATAATGGTATAATTAATCAAATACGCTAAATTTTATCAAGTGGTAATATTGCTCTTTTTGACGACGGTCATTGAAAATCAAAACAGTGGATCAAAAATTTTATTTGTAAAATTACAAAACTCCATTTAATAATCAAGAGACACTCCATTCACTTGAAATGCATAAAAAAGTAATATTAGTTAAGATCCAATTAAATTTTTAATTGAAAAAATTCTCAATCTTTTGTTTCTTTAACCGAATATACGTGGTTTTTCAGAACATGTGATAAAAACGTCAGTGGTTTATATTACATGTACTAGATAAGCACAAATCATCCTAGAACTCTCAAATGGTGAAGCGTTAAAGAGCAGTGTTTGCTGTGCCGTGAAATGATGATAAACAGGAGTGGAAGAAAAGGAATGAAACAAAACCGAAATATTTAAAAGAAATGTTTTATTCAATATAATATTACAGATCTGTGAAGGTCCGTCAACAGTGATACAGGTTACCACATTCGTCACACATTACCAAAAACTGTGGGCATGTTTCGTTTGGTACCAGCAGCTTTACAAATCTTGCTAATCTGTCCAGGCGTCTCGCGTAAATTGGGGCTTCTAACGTTCTGGACACCACTAATTACTTACAGTTTTTTTTTGCCATTTTTAATCGCAGTTAATTCTAGCATTAGACAAGGTGAAGAAAATTACTTTAATATACTGGTGTCCGGAGTATTTGTAGACCTGATTTACGCGGGACACCTGGCAACAGTACTTGTCACCAACATCTTCAGAGGAATTAACAGAAATTGAAACATAGAAAAGGCTTTTCATATGACCCCAGAGAAAAAAGTCGAGACATCAGAGATAGGCAAATTTGTCGGTCATACTATGGGACGTGTGTTAGGCAGCACTTTAGCTCACTGAGAGTTTGGGAAAAGGTTAAAAATATGTAAATAAAAAAATATATGATTGATTACAGCGTATTTACAAATGAATAAGAAGAAGCAAAGAATTACAGTTAATAAATTTTATCCATATAGATTCATACCAAATTTCACTTATACAGTTTTAGGCACTTAATGTATTCACTTTAATGCTATCATTCACATAATATTATCTCAATCACGAAGAGTAGTTTGTTTATTCTGCTTACTGTTGTTATTTTATTTGCACCTCATTAACAATTCATCAGTTTTATAAGTTCAATATATATCTGAGAAATGGATAAAATATTCTAGGGCTGTGAGGATTTATTTCCTACTTATTGTGAAACAAAACATGACCCCGTTATGGTCAAACTTGGTCTTGCATACATTACAACCAAGGCGTTAAACAGATCTACATTCTAATGGACTTTTGTTATTTAGTATTTGAACCACATGTCTGATGTTTACTAAATCAGAGTTCAGTGGTTCTGACAACAGATTTCACAATAACACAATGTATGAATCTTCGTCAACATGGCTTGGTATAAGATATGACCCAATCGGATGGGTGTATGATTTCGGCCAAAACATTTATCGTGCAACGCCTGTTGTGAAGTTCTGAAAGTGTGACACAGATAGTTGAAGCTGCCGACACATGATAGTTGCAGATATTAGAAATCCTTTTATTCGTAAAGGTGAATTCATCAGTGAATAACACGTATGCAGAAAACTCATAGTCTCTCTCAGTTTGCTGTAAGCTTGAAAAAAAGCCGATAACTTGGAGGTGTCAGTTCCTGAAATTGTGCGCAATATAGGGATGCAATCATTTTTCTCGCAGTATCCACCCGCGATTGGGGTACTTGGACAGATTAGAACATTTCCCACGCGCTATATTCAGAACCATTTTTGACTTTTTGAAAAATGTCTTTTGTTAATTATGTAGTCACACATCTTACCCACATCGTATCTAGAATGTCTCCCTTCAAGGATCCTCGATTGCTAAATGGCTGCAATTATTCGAAATTTCTCTCTTCTAGAAAGTGTTTTGTATAAAAATGCTCTTCGTACAATCTTTGAGCTTCCATTACAATTCCGTCCAAAAACCCATTTATGTAATTCACATCTGTCTTCTATTTTTCACTCATTCATCTCTTCCATAGTCCGCAATAGCAGCATAAATTATGATACGACAGCTGTTTCAAACAGCGCGTTTTATGTCTTTTGCTAATGAGCACATGATTATGCCTCCTCGATTGAGTTGAGAATATGCATTTCATGGTGATTTAGTTTGTGTAATACAGATTTATCGTTTCTTAACGTAAAGTTTGTGTCATAAATTGAAATACCGTTACAATTCTACATTTTGCCTTTCAAAATTTCGCTTATTATATCATGACAGAAATGAATAATCAAAAATTTTCCCTTCATGATCAGAATTTTATAATTTTATTATAGTAAAATAAAATATTGTCAAAATTAGTAACTGTCAAAAGTATCCAGAGTAAAATATGTAGAATAGTCCCCCCAAAAATTTAAATTGTGATTAAAAAGTAGTGTTCAAATTTAAGATTAATAATTTAACTAACAGCCATTCCTAAAGAAATGAATAACTGCATCCGGGCCTTAAATTGCAGTTTGAACAATCCCCGTATGAGCAGTAATGAATAACTGTAAGACATTTATATTTTCAAATGTCCCTTTGCAATTATCTTTGTTTGAATGCACATTGTAGAAGGAAAAATGATCCAACATCGCTTAAAACTTTAGTGTGGGATTTTATGATAGTTTTTCCAGCATGACACGCAAGTTTAATTTTCATTTGGGAAAAATTAATAAGTCCTTTATTTTTTACTTATTTTGTTAAAATTTCAAATTTGTAAGCCCACTTTTATTTTTTATTACTGTTATCACAAGGTTCGTATATGGTATCTTTGAATGCATTGAAAGGAGCCAATTCAAATTACTAGAAATTCTAAAATTAAATTAAAATTAATTTTTATTTGTTTACAAATTCTATTGCATGCAATATATTTTTTTTAACCCTCCGAGCGTCTTGAGGGCTTTCCTGCCTTTTCATAAAAATGCTTATGAAAATAATCTTAATTAAAATTTTCTTTCCCTGTATGTTTCTAAAATACGCTTCATCTCCCTTTATTTGATATACATATTGAAATACAATTCTGTTTAAAATATTTTTGTCTACAACAGATTAAAGTTGTTTTTGGGAAACGGAAAAATTAGGGCAAACCGCTCAGAGAGTTAAGTAACATTATTTTCTCTTAAATTATTTTATTATTTACAGTATACGAGGGAATATAAAAGAAAGTTTAAGTATATGTCTAACCTTATATTTTTATGAGATTTAAATCTCTTCCATTTTCTGCTTTACTTGTGTTTCACAGGTGATATATTTGTTTATGATATTGTAAAAAAGGTATTGTACTTTGAAGGCCTTCCCCTTTAACCAGCAGCTTATTAACATATTTAATATTAACTCTCTTACTTATATTTGATTACCTCTGAAATTTTTGCTAAATGATGCTGTATGTTATAAAACTGTAAAAAAGTATTTGATGAGAAACAGCAAAAACTTTTACAATATCTACAGGTGAATTAGATAAAATTATGAATAATGATACAGAAACAGTAGTGTTTTTCTTTTTTGTTGCTGTTGTTTATTTATTTTTTTTTTTTCGAACAGCAAACTTCTTAAAAGTTTCTCCTTTTTATCAAGTGAAACTTACACATGAGACAAATGAAACTGATTATAACTTTTGAAAGTTGCTTTAACTTTGAACAGGTGAATAGGCGAATGCTTTGGTGGGATACCAAGTTGCAATGCAACTCCACTCTCTGTGGATAAATAATTATGTATCACATCTTAGATGAGCCATAAAAAATACTGTAGCCATACTACAGTAGATGCAATACTATATAATATATAACTATATAGTATATAATTAAGAAAGGATGAAGGAAAATAAAAAAATGCATTATTAATAAAAATTAAGGGATTAACGATATAGGAAAGGCTCATAAATTCAGACTGGATAATCCGAGAGAATGAGGCGGAGCTTCTGTAGAATCCAAGAGACACGATTAGTAGAAGAATTTGAGAGAATATAACTTAAAATATTGAATATTTATGATAGAAAACGATTAAAAAGCAAACGATAAATGTGTTTAAGAGAAAATTAAATGTTTTCACTGTTCAAAGCGATACAAATATTCGTCATAGTCGAACGATGCAAAAAGCTAAATGTTAAGTAAAACTGTCTTCCCTAATAAAAAAGGTCAATTTCCATTGTCATACATTTTTATATATAACAGTAAATTTAAGTCCAACAAACTTTACAGAAGTAAAGTAAATAAGTAAATGGATTTTTTTTTTTAAATATATATATAAAGAAAAAAAGAGAAAACAAGTAAGTATTAGCTGAAGAGCGCGACTACTCTTCCAAAACAGTAGTACAACGGGGTCTTTTACATTTGGTAGGAATGAAAACATCAAAATTTTCTCAAGATTAAAATATTTTAAATACTTATATTTTTTTCTGGTGTGGAATGCTACATTTTAATTTGTTCCTATACAAAATAATTAAAAATGACTAAAAATTTTTCGAAAAAACATAAGACAAGATTCCATTCTTAACTGCAGGAAACAACTGCTTGGACAACAACACTGCATGTGATAAATTTAAAACCCTTATTCACTTAAAGAAAATCCTACGCTGACTTAAACATTTCTCTCTTAATCACTCTTTTTAAATTTTTAAACTGGGAATGTAATATAATCATCATTAATTTTCTTTTCTCATATTTATGAAACGAAATACACAGGTGGCCTTGTTAAAACGCTTTAAAAATAATTCGTATTTTTCCAAACATAATATCAACAAAACAAATATCTATTTCAGTTACGCTAATGAAAATATGCGTTCTTCCTAATTAAGATAACATTAGCAAACCGACACTTCCACCAGCTGACGCAATAATTACAGATGAATCTGCTACTTAAACAAATCCACTGCGTCATACGCTATGAAACACATACTTACTTAAATAATATGCTTCTGTGTATTAGGTTTTGGTAATTGCATAATCGATAATACAGTAATCATACATATTTTACATCAATAATATTCAACTTATGGATACTAAAACAGCAATAAATTCACAGTTCAGGAAATAAGGTTGAATATTTAGATATTTTCATAATCTCTAATGCATTCTAAAAATTAATGGTAGTTAGAGTCTGGAATTACGTGGATAAGATAACCTGATTTTACTGAAAGTTGACCTACCCGACGCGAACCGTTCTGGTCGCGTTAGGTTAAAAGCACTTTTTATCGTTCCGGGTTGGCTTGACTCTAATTGTTTAGGATTGGGTTTTGAGTCCTGCGGGTCCGATTAGGATAAACACGACTTTTAAAAATAAGGCATATTTTTCTCTTATGAAAAACTATATTTGAATACTACTGAGTATATATAGAGAGATAGATAGATAGATGGTTAATTTTAAACTTAAAATTGTTTTTAATTAATATTACAGGTAGAATTGAAGAATAAATTCAGTTATTGTATATAAAAAGAGGATAATTTTTACTCCTTTCGGATATCGGAACGATTTTGTGCCCATGACAATTATATTGTCGGATTTGTGTTGAATTTCAGCTCAACAAAAAATATTTTGATGGGTTCGGGTTTGGTTTCAGGTTGACTTCACATATGAGTACATGGAAAAATATTTAATCTCATAATTATTCCTTTTTTTTCTTTTTTGGCATGTGCATTTGCGTGTGCGTTTTTACAAGCTGTCATTTAACGCTTAACGTTCGCAAATATGTATGTATAACTTTTCTGGTTCAAAATTTGTTCTCGGACTTTAACTACTTTCCGATTATTCTTTCAATTTGGAGTTTTGCATATATATGTAAATATGACGATAATGAAATATCATTATCATGTAAAATTCGTAGCATTTATACATATTTAACAGTGCCACACAAAAGATTCCGCACGCATTACCGGCTACAAGCAGAAATTTAAAGTCAAACTCTACAAAATTCATATAGTTATTGCAGTACACAGCAGCATTTTTCTCATTGAAAATAAGTGCGCTAGTATTTGTTTTAGTAGTAGTAGTTTGTATTTCTTTTACAATACCACACAAAATAATACCGATAAATAACCGCATGTGGGAACGAGTGTTAATTCACATTAAATAAATATATATATATATAGGTTATTGGGGTTCACAGAAACCTTTTCCGAATTGAAAATAATGTACATAGCATTTATATTTCATTACAGAGCCACTCAAAATAAGTCATGTATATTACGATATATGATCAGGCATTGCTTAAAATGCATTTTAATGATATTAAAAGCTTGTTTTTTTTATTTATTGGATTAATTTTTAATTTATTTTGCCTTTCGTTCAGACAAATTTGTTCCATATAACAGCAAAACGAAAAAATTCACTTTACACACTATATTTGAATTGAACGCTCTTTAGTAAGGTCAAAAGGATGTAAATGGTTCCAGAAAAGAGTATTTCAGGAAGATGTTATCCAAAAATTTATTAATAACCTGAAACTGTTAATTTTTCATAGTATGGATATTCTTACATTATTTTGTTTCATTTGTATCGTTTAAAAACTAATATAATTTATGTAAAAGAAAACATTTGTTTAGAAATTTTCCTTTCTGTAAAGTGGAATTTAAATAAAGGCAAAGAAACACTTATGTAATGTAAATATATCATTTAAGACGAGTATTACAAGTACAAGATCACTATAAATATAAATTGCTTTCTACCCAATAATGTAATTGAACTTTACTCAACACTTAGTTTATCGTCAGATTGATTGTTAGCTAACAAACTTATTTCTTCACTGTGAAAAATTAAAAACCCTTAACTATTAGACACAAAAAGCATTTTACAACACACGATATAAAATACTTCAAATACCAAAACTACAACACGACATAAACACAAGGAATTTATATATACAAATTAAAATGTAGTCATAAAACTATGAGTTTGTATAAACAACAACAACAAAAAAAAATTAACCCATGTCTGAAATTCTCCCATATGATGTGAAAATTTGAAATGATTTAAAAAATAATAATAATGACAGAGAAACTATTTATTTAGATTAAGCGTACATTTAATTGCATTTAATACTTACATGAACATCTGTCTATCAATTTATCAAACGATTTATCTTCCTCTACATATCCTGGGGGCATACAAATTTACCGCAATTTTCTTACAGAATTTTACTCCTTTAATCACAGGAAATATTACAAATTCTGGCATAAAGGTTTTTTAGCTAATATTAATAAAAATATTAGACAAGGATGTTTAATTTGAAATAGTGGTATCAGACTACTTGGAAATTCTATGGAGTATGTGCATCTTGATATATCTCTCGTGAATCGGTAACTTCATTATAAGGTTGTGTCGGAAAACAACCTTCACGGAAATATACATACCGTATATACTCGCGTATAAGTCGAGGAATTTCTGACAATTTTCGGTAAGCAAATTTGGGAGGTCGACTTATACGTGAGTCAGTTAAAAAATCAAAAATAAAAACTTCGAATACTAAAAAATTATGGCTTTTTACGTGTATGAATAAAAAAATAATATATAAAATATACAAATAATAATAATTCATCATTTAAAAAAAATAATGATTTGTTTCTGTTTACTTACTAACTTTTCGCATTAGAAAGCGAAATCTTTGGTTTGATTTTGTGCAAAATTGAAGTAAAATTTAGGGGCTCGACTTATACGCGAGTTTTTGATTTTTTCCAAAATTTGCATCCGAAAGTTAGGGGGTCGACTTATACCCGAGTATATACGGTATTTCATTTTCACTTCTTCGTCACATATAAACCTTGTATCAACTTCAATATTTCCTGTAAATTACGGCAATAGATGACAGAATTTGTTTTTCGATATTCAGTTCGAAATTTCGCCTTTAACCCTTTGTCACTCAAACACTCCGATGTGAAAAATATTTACTCAGATGTTAGAATACATCATTTTAAGCATGTAAAAAATAATTTTAAAAATTTTAGAAAATAAAACTAAAAAAAAAAGCAATTTAACAAATTACAACGACCATTTGAAAAATAATTTTTTCAAAGGCTAAAATTTAAGGCATAAAAAATCGCACGGAGTTGATCATACATTACGTACACCATGAATTAAACATTAATAGTGTTATTACACGTAAAAATTGCAAGCGACAAAAATCGCCTGCGACCCGTCAGATTTCTTAAAACTTACGTATTATCCAAGCATTTCATTGGCTGTTCGGGAAAAGGCTTTTCCATTAGGGAAATCTGACGACCAATTTTAAATGAAATTTCATTCTTAAACTTCTAAAAATCCCACAATATTACATTTTACACCGTCGTATAGAGAAAAAAATTTACTTTTAAATGCAATTTGTTTGAAAGCTGTATCTCAATTTGTTTCTGAGTTATAATTTTTTTTTTTTTGTAGTTTTTATTACTTTTTTGTCATAGTGGCAACATAAGTATCCATCTCTGTTGAAAGTAAAGGGAAATACAGATTACTGTATAGACCAATCAGAAAACGAATAAAATGCGGATTAAGCCAATAAAACGCTTCAGATATGTTTTTGATTTCCTACATTGACAGAGAACAATAACCACTTTTTTCAAATGGTTAAAAAAAAAATATATATATTGACTAAAAAGGTACTTTTTCACACCTACAATAAACAGAAAATTACATACTTCTCATAAATATTATTTATTTTCTACTAATACAAAATTGTAAAGTGTAAAAATTTCCTTTCAAAAAAATCTATTTTCAGATGTCTCCATGTTTTTTAATTTGAGAAAATTTACGAAGTTAATTTTAGCAATATAGACGTGAAACTGCCCAAATGATTAAAAAAAAATGGCATGAGAAATTTACCTCAGTATGGCCATCTGTTGAAAAATCTATGATTAATTTATATTAACTGCTGTGTTGGGAAATACGAACAATAAATAATATTGAGTTTTAAAACTTACTGTGTAATAGGGTGGGTCGAAAAAAAGAAATTTTTTAATTTCGGAACGCTTTAGTGCGGAAAACTTACCTATTGTGATAAGAAGAAAAACGGACTAAATTTTTTTTAAATCGGTTAACATCTTTCCATTCGCGCATCGTACTTAACGTTGATGAAAAATTGCAAAAATCGCGCCTTTTTCCTAATTTTTTTAAGTAAATTAAAACTTAACGCGTTAATTAAAACGCATTTTAGCTTTTTATGCTTGTTTCATGGTCAACATAACCTAAATAAATTAAATTCCAATCAATAATGCAATTTGTTTTGTTTGCGCAAGAACTTGGAAAAAACATAAATTTACCAATTTTTCGCAATTTTCACCGTGCAACTCGTAGTTCGTTTTGCTAAAACAAAACGACCCAGAACTCAGCACGTGGTAGTGGTTGCACATTGAGTTCCACCCACATCATACCCAACAAACCGTTCAATTGTTGGGTGTGGTATTTATATTATATTAAAAAGACCACATGCACGCTAATGTGTAATTCTAATTAAATGCTTACGTAAAAAAAAGAAAGAAAATTCGTGTCTTTGAGTTGAGGTTCATGATTCTTCAAAGGAATTACAATTTGGGGTAAAAATCGAATGTATTTACAAAATAATTACAAAAAAGTTAAATGTGAAAGCCGAGCGGAAAGATCGTGATCTTCAGCAAGCACTGGGTTGTTCCTCAAAAAGTTTTAAAGTTCCTAAAGTGGCAGTGTAATATGAAATTGATGAACTCAAACACACTTCTTTTGAAGACTCGGAGTATGAGGAAGATAGATAAATACAAACTGAGTACATCGACGAAAAGCACAAATGGCAGATGAGAATTAAAATTAACGCAACAGCGCTTTTAATGAGCTTTCTTATCGCCAAATTTTCCACCATATTCACAGTCAAACTGAAGGTCCTAAATCTTTTAGAGCGCCAATCACGTAGCAGCTCACTTGCTGTGAAAAAACTCCTGTGGTCGAATGTGAACCCGCAGATTGATCGATTTCTGATATAGACAGGACTTTTCTGAGCGAAGAACAACAGTATTTTTGGGACATTTTGAATGCAATCATCTTGGGATATTGTCCAGAAGACTTGGAGAATTGGGACCCTGGTACTTTGTCTGATTCCAGATGACTAACTGTGGCCAACTGAGTGCTTAGATTGTATCATATTCATCCGAAAACTTAATAGAAACAGCTGGCTTCATCTTAAAATCATACATCCCTGTGTAATTTGCCATAAAATAAGCAAATATTTTACTGACGGACCAAAGCATGTATTTCAAGCAATCCAGACATCACGCTATTTATCTGCCGAATTACTACAAGTTGTCGATCCCGTAATAGAAAGAAATGAGTTTTTTGCGCACCCAGAGAATATTCTGTTGGGAATGATTGTCGAATAAAGAAAACATATTCGGGATATTGATTACAGAAGGATCGTAAAAGCAAGACAAACTGACCCAAAGAAGAAGACTGTTAGAAATATAATGCCACCAAATGGAAAATTTCAAGCTTTCCATTACATAGAAATTATTAATTGGAATTCTTGTGCGGTGTATCCTCCCCCAATGACGCGGGACCTAAGTGAAGGTGATGTTAAATCGTTCATCACGTCTGACACTACTCTCATCAGAGAAATACAAGTGTTTTCCTGTCCCACCGAGACTGTTAAGATGTGCTCCAAATTTTTGACAGAGAACTCGAATAAAGTATGTGGACATGAAGCTAGAGGTGGCTATATCCGAACAACACAGAAGTCTAAATCGGTTATGCCTCATTTCTCAAAAAAATCAGACTTTAAATGTGCAGTAGATATAAAAAAGAAAAAGGAAAAAACACAGTAAGCCAAAGAATGCTACTCTGTGGAAAACCTTTGTAAATAGTTGCAAATATAATGTAAATGCCGTAACCAACAATTGGATGGTTGGTTGGATAGGGTGGAGCTGGAACTCTACGTGCAACCACCTCCACGTGTTGAGTTCTGGGTCGTTTTATTCTAGCAAAACGAGCGAAGAGTAGCACGGTGAAAAATGCGAAAAATTGCTAAATTTATGTTTTTTTCTAAGATGCTGCGCGAACGAAAAAATTAGATTATTGATTAGAACTTAATTTATTTTGGTTACGTAAACCATGGAACAAGCATAAAAAGCTAAAGCGTGTTTATTTTTTAAAGTTTTAATTAACTTAAAAAAATTAGAGAAAAGACACGATTTTTGCAATTTGTCATAAACTTTAAGTACGATGCGCAAATGGAAGATGTTAACCGATTTTTAAAAAAAATTTATGCCGTTTTTCTTCTTATTACAATAGGCAACTTTTCCGCACTAAAGCGTTCCCAAAATAAAAAAATTCTTTTTTTCGACCCACCCTACTGTGTAAGTAACATAGACTCTTAGGTATGTTGCAGATCTGCAACGCAGTGAAAGAAAGGGTTAACGATTTTTTTTCTGTTCTCCAAGAGATAAGATTTTTAGATATTTTACTCTTGGACCTAAAGAAGAATGTGACCATTTTTTTTTCTTACACTATACGTTGTGTTAAAGAATACAAATATTAATTTTTAATAACTATTACTAATAATATTTGCTGTTTGAATACCACATATGAGTTTTGTTTTGTAAATTTGTAATTAATTCAATATATATATATATTTTTTAATCGATATTGTTTGTTCTTAATACTTCAATTTAAATCTATTTTTTATTCCAAAATATGTTTTATATTCATTTAAAATTAATTCATGTATATCGGGGTACATATGGGAAAACATAAAGTGTGGCCTAAAACGCGCTTTAATTTTTCAGTTGTGAGCTCCACGGCAGAACGTTGACAGCAGAAACGGCGACATTGTCGCAGAAAGGAAACGGCCGTGTGCAAAAAAAAAAAAAACTTTCATCCTCGAGCCTCTAAACGTAACTGATAGAATTATTATTTATTAGAAGTTCCCCAAGGCACAGAAATACTTTTGAAATGCTTGCAGACGCGATCGACAAATAAATTACTGCGTATCGCCAAGAACGCTGCCGATTGGCTGAAGAAGGGATATGACGTCACATTATAGAAAATGAGGCTAACGAAAAAGAGAGGCTACCGCGGTGCATTCAACGTATATACTTTTTTATAGACCACTGGAATCACGTGATGCTCTAATGTACCAATGCAGGTATACGAAAAGAGCATCACGTGACTCAAGCGGTCTGTAAAAAAAGACACTTGGGAAGCACCGCAGTAGCCGGTATTTTTCGTTAGCCTTGATAGAAAAGCTCGGATAAATTATCTTTTGCTATTTCGTGCCACGATAAATCATTTCAAAATCTGCTGCAATTTTACTCATTGTATTATTTTACGTTCATTTTTATAGCACGTGCTAAACTTGTGAAAAAATTCTGAGAGATTAAAAAGGCACTTTTCGGAACCAAATCTTTTATTTTTCATGCGTATTAGAGGGATCTGTCACATGATATATAATTAAAATACGTTATTTTGTTCACTACGTGGAAGTGCTGATTTTCTAAACACAGTGTCGTCTTTAGACAAAGTTATATGTACTATGTGCCAGGCTACAACGATTAAAAATAATTTAAAACGTCACTATACTAGACGTCATCCTGGTGAAGATTTTCAGTGAAAATCTTGTAAATCTAAAGACGTTACAATTTTATTTACTAATATTTCACACTAGGATGAAAATTATCAGAATCATTAGAATTTGAATGAAGAAATTCTTCACGACAGAACAAAAGCTAAACTCCCCAGACTCAAATAGATTCTGCAGAAGAGACCCCCAACGACTGTAATAAAGATAATAGCCCTTCATTATCAGCAGGTCTGCAAGCTGTTTTATTAGGAGCTTTTTACATGCAGTTTAAAAACCTATAAGAACATTGTATATAAAAAACTTGTAATATCTCGTTTATGATGCATTAGTTCTTTATTGTGTTTTTTTTTCTAATTGCGTTGTGTATAAATTTGTTTTTAATTTCTGCTGTTAAAAAATATTAAGTTGCAGAAAAATTTGCTGTTAATGAGGCTTCTCACAGAAAGCGTAAAAAAAAATCTGTCACAGGGCGAGAGACATGCAGACAATGTAAGATTTTAGTGCCTGAAAGTTTCGAAATTTAATAAAATTAAAAGAATATCATAACTCGATGAGTTAGAAAAGGAACTTTTTACTGCTTTACTTGCCCGAGCATAAAGACATGTTTCTAAATACAGTAAAATCTCTTACAACTAATTTCTAGGGAAAACTGATTAAAATCGCTATACTGAAACATTCGTTGAACTGAATATTTTTATAATGGAATAAGATAATAGGATTTTTTTCAACAATTCAAATTATATTCGTTAAACTGAAAAATTCGTTAAAGTGGCATTCGTTGTAACGAGATTCTACTGTATAACTTATATGACATGGAGACTAAGTTAAAAAATGTAATTTTTTTTAATGAATGGTAGGATTATTTCATCAGTAAAATCAGAGACCCTATCTTATTTTGAACACTTTAGGATTTTATACTGTCTACATATCTCCAACAGATAAAAAATTAAAGCATGTTTTACAGTCAAATCTCGTTACAACTAATTTCTGTGGAGCACTGATTAAATTCGCTATACTGAAAAATTAGTTAAGTGAATATTTTTATAATGAGATAGGATAATAGGATTTTTTTCAACAATTCAAATAATATTCGTTAAACTGAAAAATTCGTTAAAGTGGCATTCGTTGTAACGAGATCCTACTGTATAAATTATATGACACGGGACTGTATAAGAAAATAAAAAGTGTAATTTTTTTTTAATGAATGGTAGGATTATTTCATCAATATAATCAGAAATCCTATCTTATTTTCAACACTTTAGGATTTTACACTGCCTACGTATCTCCAACAAATAAAAAATTAAACCATGTTTTACAGCCAAATCTCGTTACAACTAATTTTTGAGGAGCACTGATTAAATTCGCTATACAAAAATTCGTTAAAGTGAATATTTTTATAATGAGATAGGATAATAGGATTTTATTCAACAATGCAAATGATATTTGTTAAACTGAAAAAATCACTAAAGTGATATTTGTTGTAACAAGAATCTACTCTAATCTTTTCTGGGACAGCCTGTATATATAAACAATACACGCATATATATGCGCCCGTGCTCACGGTAATGTTTAATAATTTTGTCGTGCAAATTGTGTTTTCTGAAGGATAAAGTTTTCTCAAAACTTCAGAAGAGTTATTTGAATAAACAACTAATAGTTGGCACTTTTCACAGAAATTCGAAACGAAATTTGTTTGTACAGTTAAACTAAGTTATGCTTTCACATTTCTTTTTCATTTTTACAAGGATGAACATTATTCAAATGAGATCAGCTGGCAGAAATTATTTATAAGCAAGAAGCTCACGCACTTTTAACATGTATTCTACATACTTCACAGAAGAGCGAATGATAAACAAGCCTCTCTGCATGCAAATATTATTCATTCGCCAATTCGTATATCTTTAAAGGAATGTAAGGAAAATCGTTGCTCAGTTTTGCGTCTTAAACGTAGTCTTTCTCACATTCATAACTTTTAGGCGGCATTTGCGGTTTTTCGTGTTTCACATTTTTAAATTATTAATGAAAGTTCTCAATTACAAATTATCATGCAAAATTATAGAATTAAATTAATGACGCAGTGAAATTATTCATAGAAGCAATAAAATATTATCCATACGTTATTTTCATTTAATCACAATCAGTCAATTCAAACCCAGTTACCTGGGTTAAAGATTACGCATATTCAACTCAGTGCACAAAACGTAAATGATAATCATTTTTAACCGAGATTTTTTTCATGTAGTATATTTTTTTTCAATTACGAACAAAGTACACCAAAAAGTATTTTTGTTACTTTCGTATTAGTATCATCCATGCAGGCAATCGCTAAACATTTATCTAGTATTTATAGCAAACTTTGTAATTTTGATTATTTCAGGGTTTAATCACGTACACTGAAAAAAAAGTTCTGCGACTGGCATCTACAAAATAAATTTTCGCTCTAGAAAACATAATTCAATATCATACTTATAAATTCTAGTCCTCTTTGCTCGAGTTCTAGTAATCGCTATTAAAGTTCAAGGGCGTTTTTGTATATTATCGTGGTTAAACTTCTTTAAAAATCTTTGCAAATAAATGCGAACACAAGAAGGGAGTTTTAGTAATTATAGTTCTAGTTTATAAATTAATTCTAGGAATCAAGTGGCAATTTCTCGCAATTCAAACGATTCATAATATAATGTATCGTTTTATCACCTCGAAAACTATACACTAGAAATTCTCGATCATTTCGCCTATTCAATTTAGTTGTTTATCTTATTCGCATAACTCGGAAATCTATATTTCTAGTTTAGCGATTTAGAAAATGACTACCTATTCGGTCTAGATGAAGGCGGTATATTATTTCATTTAGTGTAGTTCGAGTACGTATGTGTTAAATTCGTGTTTCATTTATTAACCCGGCATTACACGCGCGAGAAAAACTGCTGGTTTTACTCGCTCTGGGTATGTCATACCCATGGCGGTTTCTTCCAATATTTTTACCTTAAAGTCTACATAAAACATAAAACACTACGAAAGGTATAATAGAGTTTTAAACAGATATTAAACATGTTACTTACATTTATTTTGTACATTCGCTGCGTCTATCTATATTGAATGCACGCGCGAGAAAAACAGCTGGTTTTACTCGTTCTGGGTATGTCATACCCATGGCGGTTTCTTCCAATATTTTTACTTTAAAGTCTTCATAAAACATAAAACACTACGAAAAAGGAAGGGATAATATAATTTAAAAAATATATTAAAAATGTTATTTACATTTATTCTGCAAATTTCCTGCGTCTATCTGTACTCAGAGCTGTTACAGACAGTGTTGATTTCAGGGGGGTGGCCCGGGGGGGACATTCCCCCCGGAGCAATGAGATGTCCCCCCCGGAAGATTTGAGATTTTGGGTTTTCAATGGTCAAAAAGTGCAATTTTCCCCCCGGAACTCTATAATGTCCCCCCCGGAGCCACAGAAATCCCTCCCGGAGAAAAGTGTCTGAATTCAACACTGGTTACAGAAATGCTCGCGCTGGGTGTGAGATACCCATATGTGGCGATTACGATAGATCTATATTTCAAATTATTTAACCGCTTTTCTCCCTCTAAGATTATGACCTTTGAGGCAGCTACACATCGACTTATCCATTTCTGAAGAAAAGTTAGGGAGAAAACTGAAAAAGCAGCACTGGGTGTGACATACCCAGCGCGAGCAAATTCGGGTTAATTTGTGAACTTAACTTTCGTTTGGAAATTCAATTGTGGAATATATTAACTGGAAACAAACAAGTACTCCACTAATTACATTATTTTAAGTGCAAATAGGTTAATATTCCATAATAGGGATGAGAGCAGATTTTTGCTTGAAAGTTATTTCGAAAAGCATAAAAATTCAGTAAACTGAGATTCAGTTTTCAACCAAATTGTATTTGAAAGTACTTTTTTTTTTCTATTCGACAGTGTAAAAATTGAAATTGTGCGATGTTTAAAGAATTGCATTAAAAGCAAAATTTATTGTTTGAGTCGTTTGCACCTTCATTACAACGGCAGCATTAATCACGGACATGTTTTTTCTTTATAATACTAGGGGGCTCGGCCCCCTACGAGCTACGCTCGCCAACCCCCGTCCAGACACCGCAGACTCTAAATGCACGCTAATGTGATCGGCTTTAAAAAGATTTCGAAAGATTGAATTATAATTTAAAAAACAGTGGCGATCTCCCTATAAACGGATTTCTATTCATTTCTCTTTGATTGGGTCATTTTAACGCCAAATCCGCTGCGGTACTACATGATTATCTGTCGACTAATATCGCCAAACCACTCGCCAAATTATACAAATTGACATAATTTTTATTTTAAATAACGAAAGAACAAATAAATTAGTACAACATTAATAAAAATACGAATAAAACGTCGAAATAAAAATAACTTGATGACGTAGACAAGTGTAACAACATTTCAAAATAAGCTAGTATAAAAGGAATTAAGTAAACAGAATCTTTGTCTCCCGGTATTTTTTAACAAAGCGAAAAGAAAGTTCTTTTAAATGAGACATTTTAAATTAATCGTTTTTAATCTGACGTAATTTTGACCAAATTATTCTTTCTCTTTGTAATATTCACGTGAACATACTTGTGTTAGAAATGAAATATTATTTGCGCTTTCCTAAGAAAAATAGTTGAAAAGTATCCGCTCAAAATATCAAATAAGTGTCTTGCGCAATTTCTAAATTTAAACAGTTTTGCAATATTATTTTGTGTTCGTTTTATGTAATAACTGTAATGTGACGTAAATATGACGTAATTTCTCCTATTTAAGACTTCTAATGCATGTTAATAAATTTATTATTTTACAAATTCCTTTCTCTCTTAAAATTCACGTGTAATTATAGTTTTATGACGTAATTTTTAATAAGTTCCTGCTTTTTGTACATAATTATTTAATTCTAATTCCAATGTTTTGTTCTGTTTATAATAATCACGTGTAAATAAATTTTTAATTTATTACACGTTTAAATATATATATATTTTTTTAAACAAACATTATAGTTTCCGCTGTTTCTATAGTTGGCAACAGTTTAAATTAATATCACTTTCTAAAATCTGTAAAAAAATATATCAAGAAATGCTGAAAATTTGAATTTAAAATAGAAATAAAACCTCAAAAAATGAGTCAAAATAAAAAAATTAATGCAATCTGCACTCCGGCAAATTCTTACGCATAAAATGATCTAAAAATGATTACACTGCCATGTATAGTTTTTGCTGCTATAAAACTTTTTTAGTGAATCGATTTTGTCCAAATTTAGCATTCAATATCTCTTAAAATAATTCTTCGATTTGAAAACTGTCTGCATCAGCGTGTTTATCAAACATTTCTGTATAAAACCGCCGAATTTTCATAGTTTTGCATGCATTATTTTTCTTAATATTAACGAAGAAAGACCTCCGGTCACAAAAAATTCAAAACCGGCGGCGGTGACAGCGGTAGTTACTTTTTTTTTACAATAGAGAGATATAGATATTTTTTTTTATTATGCTTTCATAACTTTTTTGACGTTTGAATACTTGACAATAGAAATATGTCAAATAACAAAATTATTTCTTCAGTTAATTATTTTCTGTTATAGGTAATAGTAATTTAAAACTCTATTTTATACAAAAGTACGCATAAATTTAACTTGCGT
This sequence comes from Maratus speciosus, assembly GCA_963932465.1. Lineage (NCBI taxonomy): Eukaryota > Metazoa > Arthropoda > Arachnida > Araneae > Salticidae > Maratus > Maratus speciosus. The sequence goes on from OZ010788.1 coordinate 439,959,671, forward strand.
GACACGCGTCGTGAAGCTTTTTTTTCTTTCTTTTTTTTATTATTATTAATATGCAGTAAAATCATAATAAATAAGCTCAAGTTTCAATTAAATTTTAACTTTCTCGATATTGTTTTCTACCAAGCATTCGATAAATGTAGGCATATTTCGAGAAGATTTTTATTATTTATTTAATTAGTTAATAATTTAACTTATTTATTTAATGGTAAAAATTGTAGCACATATTGACAAACAAGTGAAGCACCCATTGGAATTTAAAATAAAATATTTAAAAACGATTGATTTTTATTAAAATTTCTTTTTAACAGTGTCGTTCCTAATGCAACTTTTTAAAACTCTCTTTTATGTATTTATTTATTTTTTAAATGAAATTATCAAGTTTTAAATGATGTCATTTGAATATTATGAAAAGTTACACTTGTAAATATTATCTCAAAAAGTGCCTTCGAAATGCAATCCGGAAATATATTTTATAAAACAAACTTTTATTGGAAAGAATATTCAGTAAAGCCTTCCTTGTTGGAAACCTGAAGTGATATTAAAATTTTTATAAACGCCTTAAAATGACAGACATTTTTTTCTTCAACTTACTTAGCGTTTCATTCCTGAGCTTTGTAGAATTAAGGGCTATATCAGTCACGCGAAAAGACCCGCTCGCTAATGCTAATACTAATGGAAGAAATTTTTAAAGATATCTTGCTTGTAAGGTTAGTTGGGGTAACTGGACCCACGAGGTAACTGGCCATAGGCTAATTTATAAAAAACTGTTGGTGTTTTTTAAGTTTTAGCTTTTGTGAACAATGCCCCTTAATCTCTACTTCCTAAAACAACGTGTATCAATTCAATCCTAACTCTCACTTTGCTGTGATAGGTTGTCAAAAATTTACGTTTCTTTTTTTAAAAACAACGTCAATATGGTTGAACTTCCTCGGCTTTTTATTAAAATACTGTAAGTACTTTTATTAACCAATCTTTTTTTTTAAAGATTAGACATTAATATTAATACATTAATATTATTAGGTATCTATACATATTTACTTCATGTTTCAAATGTAAGGCCGGTGTCCCAGTTACCCCATAAAATTTTCAAGAATGGGGTAACTGGGACATGTATCCGGGGTAACTGGACCATGCTGGATCCAGTTACCCCAATAGTTATAAATAATATTTTTGTGTTTCTCTTACTACAGGAAGTAAATTTCTCCATTGTTTTTTGCACGCAATAAAGAAAATGATAGAATATCTTATTAAAATTACGTAATGAAATTTTAAAAAAGCATATTGAGTGGTATCAATCCAAATTTCTTGACCCCTTGAGAGGCGGTGATGCCGTTATGGCATCACTTAATTGTAATTCCTAATTGCCACATTGGCACCTGAATTTTATAATGAAAATTTCACCTTTATTAAGTACGCGAAAATATACTTTTACTTGTTTTCAGATAGATTTTCTTGTAAATATTGGTGTAAGTAAATTATTTCAACATTTCACGAATGCAAGTACCTAGCCCTTGAAAGTGAGATAGCCAGACCTTGAAATTGTACTATAACCAGGGGTCGCATTCTATAGGGAAACTTTTATCGTTCCAACCACTATTTTGAAAATAATATCTTAATCGCACCTTTCTTTAAGTATTCTGGTAGGAACAATAAAATTTTCCCTATATAATGCGACTCCTGCATAAAGTACTTACGTAGCGGTTTGTTCATTGAGTTACCTTGCTATTTTTTCCTTAAAATACCCATGTGACTTTTATACTTATTATCTATACAAAAGTACATAAGTAGTTACTTAAGTTTTATGTTTTTGGTATAAATAAATCTAATATTTTCACTTTTAGTGCTTTTTTTAGACATATTGACTGCAAAGGTTTCCCTTACAACGCTGTTTATTGACATATAATTTACATGATCTGCCTGGTTTAAATTTTTTTAAGTTGTTTACACTTTTTCAAGCAGGACCCTATATCGGATATGAAAAAATATAAACGCGTGTGGAACATAGACCCCCCCCCCCCCCCTGGTCCAGTTACCCCATTTTTGGGGGCAACTGGACCCATGAGGAAAGAAAGATGAAATATGCATATTTTTATATTTTTAAATATTAAAATGTAATTTTGAGCATTTCTGTCTGGTAGAGGGAACCTAACTGAACACATTTGCAAAAGTTCAGACTTTAATTCAAATGAACATTAGCTTTTTGAAGCTGAATTATCAGAAGCTCCAGCTAACCTTATTTCAATATTTTTAAATGATATTTTTGCATTGAATAGCTGAGGTCGGTCTGTACAAAGGCCGTTTTTTTTTTATTTTTTCGATTATGTTTGGAGATTTTTTTAATTAAGACACTTTCACTTTCGAAACCGGTTTCGAAAGTGAAAGTGTCTTAATTAAAAATACCTGAAAACATTATCGAAAAAGTAAAAAAACGGCATATGCAGAGATCGATCTCAGCTATCCAATGCAAAAAAAGTCATTTAAAAATATTGAAATGCAAACGAGATAGCTTAAAAAGTTTATCGCATTGGATTAACATTAGCGAACGGGTGCTTTCACCTGACTGAAGTAGCCTCTTAAAGGCGAATGATTTTAAGAACGAAAGAAACTGCCCAGTTTTCTCTGGGCATTGCACATTCAGTATGATGTTTCAAAAGAGAAATGAGTTCATATCTTGCTCTCGTGACCAAAAAACTTTGGAAACCCCTCCGAAACTGTCAGGATTGGAAAAGAGATAATGTCTATTTCATAAAAATAAAAAATAAAAATTCTGAAGTAACAGAGGAACTGGTGATAATCGTATACCTTGTAAGTTTACAGCAATGGTTCCCAACATTTGTTTGGCCGCGTCCACCCTAAGCATCTCTGAAATCATGATTTCCCCCTTCTCTTCTATATCATATAAATCTTATATAAAAAATACACTTCTATTTTCCCGGAAGAATTTAAAAATAGCATTAACTCTGATAAGTGATTACACATTCTTTAATTTATCAAAATCATATTTTTTCATTACAAGTATATTTTTAACCTAACTCTATGGATCAATGGGGCCATGGATCTTCGTCTTTACATCTACAAATTTACTTTGGCAACTTACCTCAAATTTAAAAGTGATAAATTATTCTACATTTTTATCTTCGTAACATTTCTTGAAATCTCTCTCACAATTTGTATTACATCTGATAGAATTGATACATTTTATAATAAATTTTAGTACTTCATTAAGAACAAGTGATATTTGTTTATTACCGAGACTATATGGATAACAAATTCACAAGTAACATTTCCGGATTCGCGCTTTTACCTATTTTAAGTAACTATTTGTCATCCCCCTCATAACATACTTCCTTGATGGCGGGCTTTCTTTTTCACATTATTATTATTTGGTCACCCTGATTTCTCCGATTTTAAATTTTAAAGTGAATAGGTAATGAAGTATGTTTATATATTGTGGTCTGCAGAAGAGCCATACGAAGTTTACTTTCTATCAATTTCCTTGCGTGATGCGCACGGGTATTTTTTAATTTCATAAAAGTAGAACCTCATTTAGATAATTCAAAACATTTTTTGGTTAAACATGTCCAAATAGTCAATTTTAGATGTACTCTACAAAATTTCATATGCAAAAGCTCCTTCATGGGGTATATTGCAATATGAAAAAAGAAAAAAAACTGTATAAAAAAGAGGTGTGTTTTATTAAATAATATTACAACCAGAAGGATTACAATGATTTCTTCATATATAAAAGGTGTCAAAATATCTAAATATTCACATATTTTTTTCGGTGTCAATGTATTTTAAACTTTTAAATGGGAAAGTTTCGAAAATTAATTGTTTTTTCCTCTATCATTTCTATTTTTAGACTATGACACTACTTTCATTAGAAAAAAAAGGACAGAAATTTTGTTAATATGAATTTTGAAATTGTCCCTCTGAAAAGCCATATAGCCCCCGCCCCCTTTTTTGTAGGGCGTACTCCCCACATTGAAAACCACTAGTTTACAAGGAATTGAAACGTGGGGTTCTGTTTAAAAAAACAACCATACTCTGTAACGTTGCCGTAGACTCTAAAAAGTGGAATTCTGTTAAAAAATAAACAGAGAAACTGCTAAGTTACTATGAATTGCGCGCGTCTCTGTGCGCGGAGTCCATGGTAAATTTATAGACAAGAAGAAAAAAAACTACAATTTAACAAATTACAACGACCATTTTAAAAATGATTTTTTCGTACGCCATTACTTACGCCATGAATTAAACAATAATAGTTTTATTACACGTAAAAATTGCAAGCGACAGAAATCGCCTGCGACTCGTACGTATTATCCACCTGAAACTTACGTATTATCCAAGCATTTCACTGGCTTTTCGGGAAAATGCTTTTCCATCTTCAGATTTCCAAGAAATCTGACGACCAATTTTAAATGAAATTTATTTCTTAAACTTCTAAACATCGCACAATATTACTTTTTATATCGTCGTATAGAGAAAAGAAATGTACTTTTAAATGCAATTTGTTTGAAAGCTGTATCTCAATTTGTTTCTGAGTTATTAATTTTTTTTTTGTAGTTTTTATTACTTTTTTGTCATAGTGGCAACACCCTGTTGTCCATCTCTATTGAAAGTAAAGGGAAATACAGATTACTGCATAGACCAATCAGAAAACGAATAAAATGATGATTAAACCAATAAAAACCTTCAGATATGCTTTTGGTTTCCTACCCTGACGAGGACAATAACCATTTTTCCAAATGGTTAAAAAAAAAAAAAAAAACCAAGATTCTATAACTTTACATGGGAAAAAATACCTAAAAAAGAAAACATGTGGCTTTACGATCCATTAAGGAAGTGCCTAACCCTGTCTTGACCCTAGTCGCTGAGCTGATATACAGCATATGTCCCGGTCAGGTGGTCAGCCTAACACGGGATCCTCAGTTTTTAGTTCCCAAGCTAACTAGATACTCCTTTTATCGACCCGAAAGGATGAAAGGTTGGGTGACCACTGCCCAGGCGGATGCCAGAACTCTCGCCTTGCAACGTGGCAGATAGGAGCGCTGACCACTAGCTACTGGGCTTAAAAAATATCATTGACCACAAAAATAATAAACATTCGTTCAAAAATAATAATATAATACAAATATTATATCATTAATTAATATATCATTATGATATTAATAGTATATATCAATACTATATATAATTATATTATTAATGTATCATTCCTTTAAGTTTATCCCGTGATTATTGTTTCGTCAAAAACTAATAACGTTTCTATAACTAAAATAATTTAAAAATAATAATAAGTTTTGGTTTCTGCAAATTTAAAGAACTTTACGTCAACAACTTCTTTTAAAGATTTAGACCACATCGTATTTTTTTAGAAAATGTGAAAAGAATCAATTGGGTTTGAAAAAAAACATACAGCTACGGAATTTATTTTCAATATAGAACTACTCAGCGTCCATCTGGATTGAATGATAAAATGTGATGGTGCCGTGAATATATTCACGGGGTTAAGATTTCTAGAATTTAAATCATTCTTTTTATCTAAAGGATTTTGGTGACAATTTTTTGCTCTCAATGAATAAATTTACAAAAGTGTAGCGCAATAAAGCTTCTGGGCATTCTCGAGATTTAATATATATATATATATATATATATATGTATATAAGTGTAAAATTACGTATGCACTTTTAGGTAGCTTTCATTACAAAAAGCTACCTATTGCAGCCGTTCGGAGGAAAGCGATTTCAAAAAATGTTGGTATATTTTCATCGATCATGACCCCCAGACCCCGAAACCACCCTCCGTTCAAAAGTTGATATATATATATATATATATATATATATATCCATATATATATATATATATATATCTGATCTTTGTCACACTGTAACTCTCGTATTTATGAACCGATTTGGATGAAATTTCGTTTATACATAGTACATACCAATGTCTCGACCGAGTTCGTTGGCCAGCTTCATCCGCCATCTTGTTTCAAAATGGCGGCCATTTAAAATTTTTAAAAACATTTAAAATTTGAAATGTGGTACCAAAAAATTGAAAATTAAAAATGTTTTTTTCTTATGTGTTTCACCTTGATACAAAGATTCCGGAGCAGTTTTTGTTTCGTTTATATCTTTAAAAATGGCTGTGTTATAGCACTTTGAATTTCTAGCGCGGCTGACATTTTGAAACGACCTGATTTTTGTCACGCGATAACAGGCGTATTTATGAACCGATTTGGATGAAACGTGGTGTATACATAGTGCATACCAATGTCTCGACCGAATTCGTTGGCCAGCTTCATCCGCCAACTTGTTTCAAAATGGCGGCCATTTAATTTTTTTTTTTTAATTTAAAATTTGAAATGTGGTACCAAAAAATTGAAAATTAAAAAATATATTTTTCTTATGTGTTTGACCTTGATACAAAGATTGCGGGGCAGTTTTTGTTTCGTTTATATCTTTAAAAATGGCTGAGTTATCGCACTTTGAATTTCTAGCGTGGCTAACATTTTGAAATGACCTGATTTTTGTCACGCGATAACAGGCGTATTTATGAACCGATTTGGATGTACCTTGGTGTATACATAGTACATACCAATGTCTCGACCGAGTTCGTTCGCCAGCTTCATCCGCCATCTCGTTTCAAAATGGCGGCCATTTAAAACAATTAAAAAAATTTTAAATTTTAAATGAGGTACCAAGAAATTGGAAAAGGAAAAAGATTTTTTTTGTATGTGTTTAACCTTAATGCAAAGATTCCGGAACAGATTTTGTTTCGTCTATATCTAGAAAAATGGCTGAGTTATAGCATTTTGAATTTCCATTGTGGCTGATTTTTTGAAACGACCTGATTTTTGTCACGCAATAACAGGCGTATTTATGAACCGATTTGGATGTAATTTGGAGTATACATAGTACATACCAATGTCTAGATCGAGTTCGTTGGCCAGCTTCATTCGCCATCTTGTTTGAAAAGGGCTGCCATTAAAAAACAATTTTAAATTTAAAATTTAAAATGAAGTATCAAAAAATTGGAAAATGAAAAAGATTTTTTTTTATGTATGTGACCTTGATACAAAGATTCCGCAGCAGTTTTTGTTTCGTCTATATCTTAAAAAATGGTTGAATTATAGCACTGTGAATTTCTAGCATGGCTGACATTTTGAAACGATCTGATATTTGTCACGCGATAACACGTGTATTTATTAACCTATTTAGATATAAGAAGGCATGTGGATAGTATATAGCAATGTCTTGCCCAAGTTGGCTGCCCAACTTTATCAGCCATCTTGTTTCAAAATGGCGGCCAGTAAATAAAAAAATATATATTTAAAGTAAGGTGCAAAAAAATTGGAAATTGAAAAATGTTTCATTTTTAAGTATTTGACCTTGATATAAGGACTCCGGCGCATTTTTTGTTTTGAATTTATCTTAAAAAAATGGCTCAGATATAGCAGTTTGAATTTCTAATGCGGGTGACCTTTTGAAAAATCTGATTTTTTGCCAGCGACAGTACTCGTATATATCAACCGATTCCGATGTGAGTGAGCATGTACACAGGAATTACTAAGGTCTCGACCAAGTTCACTGGTTAGCCTCATCCACCTTGTTGTCTTAAAATGGCAGGCACTTCAATGTATCGCCGAATTTGGCAACAAAATATAAGTCATTTTAAATAAAAGCAGCTTGTATAAAGCTGACTAATTTCGCTAAATTCGCATTCATAATGACTTAGTATTAATAAAAATTAGTATTGAATCTCCTATAATCGGTTTCCACTAAATTGAGCTTTGTGCGTTTGAATAATATAAGCTGGCTTTTTAAAAATAAGGAATATGAAAGCTACCTCTTCCTCCCGGCACTGGCCGGAAGGACTTTTTTTATTTCATTAAATAATTACTCAAATTATTTACTTAAATAGTCAGCATTTTCAGCAAAATTACAAATAACTGAACTACAGATTTTTTTGCTGTGGTTAGATATATTTTGTAAACTTTTTAATTGTCAGGCCATAAATTGCATATTGTTTTTCATTAATTTTTTTCTAAAAAATAATGTTAAAACTGCTTTTTTTCAACCTATTGGTTTTTCCTTATATCCATGTTCAAATAACATGAAACTTCGATAACCTAAATTTAGAAAATTACAGTTGTGATGATTGATTCGTAACGTATATCTGAACATAAAGACTGTTCCTCTAAAAATAAGTAAAATGTAACACTTGTAGAAAACTAGTCCATATAACACCTGCAGATTACTTTCTGTGCATTATTTAGAAGATTCATTTTCAATGATAACAATTCTGAAAGTGTACGTCAAACTTAGCAAATGAGGTGAGTTCGTACTATGAGTGGCTTTATAAATATTCAGCTCTTGGGGCAATAGCTGTTGCGCTCTTATGAAAAAATGCATGAATACAAAATTTATTACAATTTTACTTGTTAAGGCCCTACTTCAGTCACGCGAAAAGACCCGTTCGCTAATGATATTCCTATGTAAGAAATTTATAAAGATATCTCGGTCGCATTTCACTATTTTTAGATAATTTTTTTTGCAGTGGCCAGCTGAGGTCGATCTGTATGCAGGACAGTTTCTACTTTTTCAATTTCGTTTACAGGTATTTTTAATCAGGACACTTTCATTTTCAGAACCGGTTCCTAAAATGAAAGCATCTTCTTGAAAAAAAAATCCCCAATGAAAATCGAAAAAATAAAAAACGGCCTGCATACAGATCGACCTCAGCTAGCCACTGCAAAAAAAAAATCATCTAAAAATATTGAAATGCGACCGAGATATCTTTATAAATTTCTTCCATAGGAATAGCATTAGCGAACGGGTCTTTTCGCGTGACTGAAGTAGGGCCTTAAATAAAGTAATACCGAAATAATATGACTCCATCTTAAATAGCACGTAATCACCATGACAACCTAGAATCATTACCTATCATGGTATATAATTAAATACGTATTATATGATTTCATAGAATGAAGAAAACTTTTATTAATATCTTTTTAAATTTTGATTCGATTTTCATAAAATCTGAAATGACTCGACAAAATTCTCCAACGATTATATGTATTAAATCTCGAACCATTCGGTTGGGTAGTTTTTGCGCTATTACATGCGGACCCACGGACAGACCAGACGACGACTATTGGTGCTACGTATCTATATAATTACGAACGCACCTAATAAGAAGCTCTAGTTTTAGATCTTAATGTAGATAATTCTTTGTATAAAAAAGTGTATATTAAATTGAAATCTATTTGGAAGTTGTTTCTCGTTAACATTTTTTTACTTTTTAAATAATTTTCAAGCATGAATAACACACGAAGTTTCGAATTGTGTTTATTTTAGTTGAAATTATTATGGTTAATAAATATAAAAACAAAAATGAAAAATCACGCATTCAGGACAGATTGTGAAATACTCTCCAACACTTTCAGAATACTTCAACAAAACGTCACCGTTTAACAAAGGGAATGATTATGTCTAAGTAAACAAATTGGACAACGTATATGTTATAAATGTATGCCAAAAGGAGGGCAGTATGCCGATGTCATAACGATGGTAGCAACGACCTGCGCTATCGCTTTCACTTTTATCACTTATGCATCACTTCCAAATATAGCATGATTGCAATTTTTAGATCCTCGAATAGGGGGAAAAATGCACTTTGAAATGAAATTCGCTTGAAAAATGTAGTTTACTGACATTTTATGACTTTTTAAATAATTTTCAAACACATATGTATATATATATATATATATATATATATATATATATATATATATATACATGGTATTTCAAAATGTATTAACTGTATTATTTCTATTTTATATCCTATAAATATTTAAACAGATTTTTATTGATTTTTCCATTTCATATTATTTGTTTCTATTCTGTTTTGTTCGGGCACAGAGAAAAATAATTTTTAGCTTTAGCTTATTTTTCTCACAGAAAACACCCATATTGCTTATATCATTGAATTCTGTGCCCTTGAAAACGTAATTCAATACATAAGCTTTTCCATTATTTGTTGGTGTCCACTTTCTTATTTTTACTTCCATAATAATTCTTATAATAAATTATATGGCACTTTTTTTATACTTACAGCTTTAATTCATGATATTATGGTTTTTGATGGTGGTAGGTTATGTTTAATTAATGGTTATATATCTATATATATCTAGCTCGAAAATGAACATTTGTTTGCTACAATAATGTAAAGTAACTAGTTACGTCAATTGGTAATTGGTTATCGAAAGCAAATATGAAAAAATAGGTTTTTTTTTATTGTACATTCGATTAATCTCTTGTAAATTGGGTATCTTTCCAAGCATTGTCATCGTGGCTACAATTTTCTGTAAAATGATTGTTGACACCATTAGGAATTTTAGTTAAAAAGAACTCGTGTGCCATGTTTCATTTTCTCAAAAAGTCATTTGGCTAAGAACCTGATTACAGAAAATTAATCATAAGATATCGAACTTTGGCTCCAAATAGAAATATTTCAAGTTAAAGGCAAATTTTCATATTAAGCTGATCGTAAAATCAATATCAAGTTAAACTAAAGTCGTTAAAATATGCATTGCCTCAGAATATGCTCGGGATTTTATTTAATATTTATTCTTTCTTTTAATTCAACTGTAGATCTTCATTTGAGTAGAAATCGACACAAAAAAAACGAAAAATATTTTTGCACATATTATTCTTCTCCAGTTTCTTCTTTCGTAAAAAACCGCATGCAAATGCGATAATTTTTCGCAAAGTTGCAAGCGTTTGAATTTTGTGCACAGACAATTAATATGCTTTAAATCTGTTTTTCTCAAAACTGATTTTTCAATGTTTTTACACTTCTGAAATGCTCCATACGTCATAATTTTGGATCAAAATTCATTAAATTGATAAGGAAGAATCTTTATATTGCTTACAAAGAAACTCTGGATGCATTTTAAAATTTGACTTCATTAAGGGGATAGGATACCTTTAAACCTACAAAATTTTCGAATTTTTTTTAATACATATTTTTATTCCGAAATCATTTCTGAACAATATGCAAAAAACCGCATTAAAAAATTCCTATTAGTTTACTAATTATGACAGTATTATTAAGACTACATAGGAGAATTAAACTTTGCGTTGCGTTTATTCAAAATGATGAATTTTGATACTGCGCGCAGTGTTACTAAAAAACCATGCATGGCAATCAAAAGAAATTTTCAAAACATATTCATTTCTGTATTATCTACAACTTAAAACCAGAAAAAGGTAATATTTTATTTTTTTTTTCTGTTTTCTTACTTTGAAAATATTTTTTTTAAGTGAAAATTTTTAATTTTCTGTTAATTTTTTAATTTAGACAATATATATATTTAAATATTCTGGTTTTAGTATAAAGGTAACACTATTATGTATTTATTTTCACCAAAATTTCCTCTTTATATGCATATTTTAAGATTTTATCATGCGCACAAGATTTTTTTTATCTTAATATCATATGTTTTTAAACTTATCATTTCAATATTTATTTATGAATTTACAAGTATATATATATTTTTAAATAAAAATTTAAATATGATCTTTATATTTAAATGAAGTTTGATTGTTATATTTGACTTATTACACAAGTTTTGAAGCTTGGAACATAGCAATATTTTTTACCTTTTCGACGTGTTCAAAGGTATCCAACCCCCTTAAGATAGTCAAATTTGATTTTTAACATATTAAAATGGAAAATTTTGGTGAAAATCAATATCGAATTCATAAAAAAATCTCTAAAAAATTAACTGTTCAAGGGATTAAAAAGTTGATGGATAGAGGTGTTTGTAATAGAGTTTTAAGTGATTAATATTAAAAAGGAAATATCTAAAAAATTATGACGCATGGAGCATTTTAAAATCTCGTTTTAAAATTTTATTTTTTTTAAGTCTTAAAATTTTAATAAGATTAGAAATTTCTTTTAAAGTGTTCTATATACTTATGATGAAATGTATATTTCCGCAATATTTCATATCTCTATGATGAAAATTAAAAAAAAAAATTAACGGCCCCGTTCCATTAACCCTTTCAGGGGCGGTGGTATGTTTATGAAACCATTTAATTTTAATTCCCAAAGGCCACAATGGCACCATAATTTTGGTATAATATTTTCCATATAATATGAAAGTGAAGTATATCCTTTTTCTTATTTCCAATTAAATTTGTTGATAAATTCCGGTGCCATTCATTTATTTCATCACTTTAGCACTGAAAATTCTTTACCCCTGAAAGGGTTAAAAGTATCCTTAACATTCCCATTCACTGTCCTTATCCATTCATTAATGGGAACCTTTAAAACGTTTCATAATCGTTAAGCGGACGATCTCACAAAAGATGTGAAACATATATCCTTATATTTTCTCCTTTGCAATCCTGTCACCGCTATAAAAAGATTAAAATAAGAAAAGAAAAATCAAGAGGGGTGGACATGTCGCTGCCACACCTCTTACCAAGAAAGACGAAATATTCTTTATCAGGAGACACATCTTGAAGATCTCCAGATGGTGAAGGCGGCAAATGATAGAACCTAAAATAAAAAAGAGTTTAATCAGATGATTTTATACTTTATTTTTATCCGACGGAGATCGCTGAGAGAAATGGAAAGATGATTGAAATGATAATAGTTGTTCTTTCATATGTGGTAGCGGTATTTAAATTTATTCATAATTTTCTACCCGGATGATCGCTTTGTAAATTGATAGAATAGCTCTGGGTCGATAATATTGCGTGATAAGAAATAACGTAGGAATTTTTAAAGGAACGTTATGCTCATTTTATTGAAAAAAAGAAGTATTTATACAAAATGCGAATCGTACATAATGCAAAAATAAGGCATATATTATAGTTTAATTTTTATATATTTATAGTTTTTATCGAAAAGAAATGGGATTTATGTGGGAAAAAAAAGAAGAAAAGAAAAATACCTGCATAAACTGCAACTATCCACGTTGAATAGGTATCTCAAAATGCATGGATTTCGTTAATGCTGTGAATGCTATGCCTCAAATATGTGCGTTTTACTACTAACAACACCACCAAAAAATTATGCATATGTATATATATATATATGTGTGTGTGTGTGTTACATAAAAATTTTACTTGCAACCTTCATTTAAATTATTCTAAATTTCCTGTGTATTCATTATTTCCCTATTTTTTAATACTCTCTATTATTTATTTCTAGTTAAATTCCTAAACTTAAAACGCGTATCTTAATTATTATCTTATTCAAAACCTTAATCTAAACTTTTAATCCTTTCATTAAATTTTGTCAGCTACCAAATCTGTAATATTCAGAGCGCAGCTACTTTTATTTTTTCCGAAAGGTTATAAAAGCCATTTTTACTATTTTTATTTTTTTCTATATCAATTTCTCGCCAAACTGCCTAGCGTCAGCCGTATTACATCGAAATTCCTCCGTAAGGCGATCCAGAACTCGTTTTTTGTTACACCCCTCTCTCGCTCTTCATTGGTTGAGTGATGGATCGCATTTCATTTCATGTCTAGTTTCTGAATCTGTTTGGCTCGTCTGAAGTTTATATTTTAATCAGTATTCCTACGCGAATCTTAACAAAACTGACGATTAAAAAGGTCAGACAGATTTTTTTTTCTTTTGCTGCTCGATTGTCTTGAAAGCTGTTACCAGGTGTCTTTTCGTCTCGTTGAATATCTAAATTGTCATTAACATATTTTTAACATGGAAGAATCCGTGCTCTAGTTTGAAGGCTCCGATAAATTTTTATAATGTGGGAATTGGTGACGTTTATATGTGTTGTTGAATAAACAGTTTCAAGTGGATTTAGCCTCTGTTTTATTGGGAAAACTACCGGATTCCTTTATCCTTTACTTACCATTCATGCCATCTGACCTGCATTTGACTGCATCATGAATCGCTGGTGTTTTGATTGAACTGAGCCAATCTCATTACTATAAACCAATCGATAGAGTGATTAAATTGGTCAACTGAAAAGTATTATGCCAGTCCACAGATGCTGATATCCCACCGTATTGATACATCCAGCAGCAATGTTTTCACTAAGTAGTACGAAATTTATGCGACCTCACCGATGCCTGACTAGATTTTAGTAATTATCCAGCAGAATGTAATATATATGCATATATATATGATAAATTTGAAATCACAAATATATGAAGAAATTGGTAAAGTTCTAAAGACGATTTAGAAATGAACATAGGAAACCAGTATGTAAAATAAGAAACTATGAATGACCCACAGAATCGTCAGAGGAGCTTGTGAATTCATTCATAGAAGATGCGTTATTTCATCCAATTTTGTCGGCATTAAGCCTAAAATGACAAAATTTAGCTCCTTATAATGCAAACATTACTGAAAAAAGATAATAAAAATCTAAGAGATCTAAAGAAAGATACACCTCATACAGGATATTAAAAACTATTAGAGCACAATACCTTTCTAGGAGTCAAAACTACAGCATATCAGGATGGAAAACATAGTTAAGACTATTTTAACATGTGAGCTACAGTTGAGCATCTGACAAACCCATAACTGTGCTGCCATCTGGTGTGAGAAAGGAAAAATGTAAATTGGAGCTGGATTAATAACATTAATGTTTAGTGTTGCCATCTTCAGCCCCCCCCCAAAAAAAAAAATAAATAAATAAAAGGAATGAAATTGATTGTGGAAATCAATAAAAGACTTAGATTAACTTTTAGTCAAAGTAGAATATATTCGGTCACTTTTGTTTCGTATATTCATCCGATCGATTTGGAAACGACTCTCTCGCTGTTCGAGAGCCGAATTCGCTCTAATTTCTTATTCGAGAGCGGAATCATTCGACAACTTGGGCGGTCAAGAGCCACTTTAGTGATAAATATTCAGACGATATTCACCTGTGATATCACTTCTTTTTCATCGCCCAGACTTTAGATTTATGAGTTGGCGGGATCATCCACAAAGAGTTGTATTATAAAATATATTAATTTCACCCTATTTAATGAGATATTAGTTTTACCCAATGAAATGAGACATTAATTTTGCCCTAAAAAAAGTGTCAATTCGAGAAATATAATATTAGAAAAAAGTATAGTTTTTTCGCATATTCGACTTTATTTTTCCAAACTTTTGTCATAAACACCTGCAAGTTATTTGTGTTTCTATGATAAAAGCTACAAGAAACTTACTATGTATTTAACTTAATGGACAAGAAAAATGTTAACGAACTTAGGTATAAAAACTGCTGACACTATTTTTATTCAGAAGATATCATTAGCTACTTGATCATTTATTTCCCACAGACTATATTGGTAGCTATGCCTGGGGGAGACATCCTTTCATTTACTGGTATTTTTAGAACATAACTGGTAAAATGACAAAGAAAAGCTGAAAATAAAATAGCAAATTAAAGCAATATCTTCGCAAAAATAAAATTAAACATGCTGCAAATACAAATTCTTTTATTTATTCATTCTGATTTATATAGAAATTGATATATTTTTTAGAATCTTATTTTTCATGTAGAAATTATCCATGTATGAAAATATTAACACATTCTGGATAATTGCACCATAAAATATAATAAATAAGAATGTATTCATTTAAAACAGATAAGCTTGATCAATGGTACACATAAAACAAGAACTTTCATATGAACTTGTACAAATAAATTAATGATAAAAATAACTCCTTCTGCAGTCGTCCTCGGGATAAAATATGATGTTCTACGATGAAAGTCATTTCATCCTGAGGATGACTGCAGCAGCAGTTTGGAACGTAGATTTTCTGGTTTTATCTTTAATTTTAACTGTACAATTTCATATAAAGGTTCTTGTTTATGTGCACTATTGAGAAAGCTTATGTGTTTTTAACGAAAATATTCTTATTTATTGTATGAAAATAGTTCCAGAATATTAATAAGTATAGCATGTAATAACTGATTTAGATAACGATAACAATTAAATGGGTGTCTGGAATAAGGACCTATGTTACACATTTAAAATTTTAAAGCCATTTTTTTGTCATTGATAAGCGATGTTCTGAACATCTAATGGATCCTTCTTCCGACCTTAAGTTATCCCCACTTTTATCTTCATGTTGAGAATTGGAATGAGTAATAAAAATCTACAAGGGTGATAAACCAAGTAACGACAGTTTTGTTGTAAAACCTTAAAAACAAACATTTCTTCAAAACAATTATTACCCTACTTAAGTGAAGTTTTCCTTACATATCTACTACTTCCATCGCCCCCTACATTTGGGCGTTTTTCATATGGGTTCTGGAGCTTTAAAATTCCTATGTTATACTCGGTTGATGCCAGTCCCGTATTAAGCCAGTTGTTCACTGCAGCCGTCAAATCAACATAACGTTACGTGCACAAATTTTGTTGCAGCCAAGATGTGCTGAGCCATTTCACACATAAAAAAAAGAACGTGAAATGATTAAGAAAGCGATGAGTTGCACAGTCCTGCAGTCCTCGCTTCCCCGCATATTTTACGCTCTTTGTGCTTCAACAAATTGTTTGCATGATGGCGAGTGCTGATGAGTTGAGGACTGCGGTGAACAACTGGCTTAATACGCGACTGGCGGCAGCCCAGTACAACGTGTGGATTGTAAAGCTAATAAACAGATATTACAAATGCCTAAATGTAGAGAGTGATTATGTGGAGAAGTAATCTTCACTTATGTAGGAGAATAACTTTTTTGAAAAAAAAAATGTTCGTTTTTAAGGTATTTGCAGCCAAATGGTAGTTACTCAATCGATCACCCTCATTAACCATTAACTGATGTCACGCGGTCTCCCAGACCCCGCGACTCCCAGCTGTAAACACTTTTACAATTTTTTACTTTTCTGTACTGAAGTTAAATAATATGAATAAAATACTTTTTTCATGCAATTTAATTCACATGTTCCTAAGAGAAGTACAACGATATTGTTAGAACAAAATTTAAATAAATTCAACCATTTGAGTTATTTTTTTTATTCATTATATTCGATGAGTGTGAGAGACCGGATCACATATGTTGTGTGACAAATTTTAGTCACATCAGTTAAAGGTTAACAAAATTTTTGCATGATGGACAGTGGTGATGAGTTCAAGACAGCGATGAACAACTGGCTTAATACGCGACTGGCGGCAGCCAAATACAGCATGTGGATTATAAAGCTCCTGAACAGATATGGCAAATGCCTAAATGTAATGGGTGATTATGTGAAGAAGTAAAGCAAACTTCACTTATGTAGAGGAATATATATATTTAAGAAATGTTTGTTTTTAAAGTTTTGACAGCCAAATGGTCGTTACTTAGTGGATCAGCTTCATAGGTGGATAAGAGAAGTACTGCTCGTTTTCAAAAGCCGCACCTAGCAATCTGGGACGATTCTACAATCCAGAGGGATATTACGATGAGATGGGCATTTTCCGAAGTTATTTTCTACTTCGGCGTTCTCGTTCCCGTCTGCGTTGTCACTGATATTGGCAATTAATTGTTTGTTATTTTTTATTTCCGATCGAAGTTTAAAATTCTATTAATATCTCATTTTAATTCAAATAAAATTTCTATATTTAATGTTCAAATGGCTAGTTCGTGTAGAAATAGATCTTTCAGGAGTGGTAGTAAGAAAATTATATATAATGTCATTCAATTTTGTGATCAAGAAGCAGAAAAGGAAGAATTAATTGTTCCAATATATCATTCTTCAAAACGAGCCCGTCAAATTGTCGGGGCTTTTAGTAGTACCATTAAAAAGATTAGCCGGGAAGCGGGAGATGAGCGTAATCCTGTTTTTTATTCACTTAAAGAAAGAGTTAAATAGAAAGTCTTTGAAAAAAATAAAGATATAGATGAATTCGATTGCAGCTTTAT
Organism: Maratus speciosus; assembly: GCA_963932465.1. Taxonomy (NCBI): domain Eukaryota; kingdom Metazoa; phylum Arthropoda; class Arachnida; order Araneae; family Salticidae; genus Maratus; species Maratus speciosus. The sequence continues at coordinate 439,977,561 of OZ010788.1, forward strand.
TAGACAAAGTGTACACGATTTTTATGTCAAGGAGGAAGCAATCCCGTCTTTGAATAAATTGCTTCCTATTTTAAAAGTACCGATCAACTTTGATTGGAATAAAGGAAATTTGCGTCTGACGAAAGTGACACTGACTATGATAGAGAAACCACTCTGTCAGAAGATAGTGAAGCTACAATTTCAGCAGATGAGGGGGATAACATTTTTATATATATTTTAAGAAATAAGCTTTTTTAATATAATTTGAAAAAAAAAATTGCGAAAAGCAAAAATGCTGTATAACTTTTTAAATTTTTAAGCGTTTTCGTTTTTTTATAAATATTAACTAAAAAAACGTTTTTATATAAATCGATATTATTTCCCCAAAAGCGCATTCTTAAAAAATGCAGCTAAACAAATTCTGCTCAGCCCGATTTTCATAAAATCAAAGCATGCGCAATATCGTGGAGGGTTTTGATATCCAAAAACAAACAGTAATCATATTACTTTTAGTTTATTGTTTTTAAATTTTTTTATTTAAAGTAAACAAACTTGTGTATTATTAAATTACAACTTTAAACACTGGGTAATTATCAATCATTTACATATAGGGGCTTCCACGCACAAAAAAAAAAAAAATAAAAAAAATAAATAAATAAATAAATAAATAAATAAATAAAAAGTCCCAAAATTTGTCACACAGGCCCTTCTTCCAGTCAACCAATCTTCTATTCAATAACACTGTTCAACAATTTTTAACGAACTTTGTGTTTCTCAATAAATATTATGCTTTTACAGTAGATTCTAGGGAGCAAAAATGCAAAATGTTGTTAAAACTTTTCAATGACTCTCCAATTTAAAGAAACTTTACTTTCTATTTTAAAATTATATGGGTATTTTGTTAAAAATTTTCAATGATCCTCCAATTTAAAGAAAGTTTGTTTTCTATTTCAAAATTATATGGGTATGTTGTTAAAAATTTTCAGTGACCCTACAATTTAAAAGAAACTTTACTTTCTATTTTAAAATTATATGTGTATTCCTTTAGCATTTATGATAATATTACTTTTCAATTTCGATTACGATTAATACACAAAAACCCATTTATTAACTTGTTACCTCAACAAAATATGAAAGTAGGGAGTATAAACAAATTTTTAATTGGTATTTTTTCCATAAAATCTTCATGAATTTCCATACCAAATTTCGTTTATGTTTATAAAATTTCTCTATTTTTTCTAAAAAAATAATTAACATTTTACGTTTTCAATATGTATGTGAATACTGTGTGTAACTTTAAGATTGAAGACAAATAGTTTTCTTTTTCACATTTTTATATCACACAGCACACAAATGTTACAAACAATCACAAACACTGAAAAACATGTAGAAAGATGAAGTGACTTTGGGGTAATAACCCGCTGTTAGAACAAGTGACGTTCATAAAACATCTTTCGGGGAATACTCCCGCTATAAGCAACAGAATAATTGGGGATAAGACCCGCTATAGCATAATGTGCCACAATGGCAGCTCAGCAACAACATACTATACTTGGGGATAACACCCGCTCGAATACACAACGTGCCGCAATGGCAGCTAAAGAACAACTATATACTTGGGGATAAGACCCGCTCGAATACACAATGTGCCGAAATGGCAGCTAAAGAACAACTATATACTTGGGGATAAGACCCGCTCGAATACACAACGTGCCGCAATGGCAGCTAAGCAACAACTGAACTGGGTCACATGACCGCAAAGCTACGGAGCTCGTTCGGCATGCGCACAAGGTCCGAACATGCCGCCCCGCGTTGCAATGTGCGTAGCACATTCAAAATATTAAAATACACTATAAATACAAGAACTAAATAAAATACCAATACCATAAAATAATATTACAATACAAATACAATAATAATAAGTTGCAATAACAAGGACTATACAATACAATAAAATTAAATTCCTTGTTACAAAATTTAAGCTCTTTTCTAAAAATAGTTCGATGTATTCTTAAGAAAAGTTGAATGTAAAATAACATGTAAATCTTAGGTGCACTTTAAAATAAGTAGACAATAAGAAAAGGTATGTACATCAGGTTTCATTAATGGGCAAGACACACAATCTAGATATAGATCTAAGAAAGATATTTGAGGCTGTTTTAACCTTTGCAACCCTAACATTACCATCCTTTCCTGGTATAACCTCTAAGATTCGTCCTAGCATCCACTTACAGGGAGGTAAATTGTCCTCCTTTATGACTACCATCGCCCCTGGTTTGATGTTTTCCCCTTTTACCTGCCATTTTGAACGATTTTGGAGATGACTCAAGTAATTTAATTGCCAATTTCTCCAAATTAATTGGACGAATTTAGTGATTCTCTGCCACCTAGATAATCTCGATTCTGTGATATCAATCAATTGAGGTTCTGGAATGGCATCGATAGGCCGACCAATTAGGAAATGGCCTGGTGTCAATGCATTAAAATCATTTATATCGGTCGATAACGGAGTTAAGGGACGCGAATTTAGTACCCCTTCGATTTGGGTGGTGACTGTTTGGAATTCTTCCATAGTCAATCTAGCACCTTTTAATGTTCGTTTAAGATAATACTTGAAAGATTTTACACCAGCCTCCCATAAACCACCAAAGTTGGGCGATCTAGGAGGAATGAACTTCCATTCAATAGCTTCTGAAGTAAGGTAATTAGCTAATTTTTCATCCGGTCTACGGACTAACTCATGAAGTTTGTGCAATTCTGATTTAGCACCCCTAAAATTCGTAGCATTGTCTGTCATAATAGAAGCGCATTTTCCTCGCCTTGAAACAAAGCGTTTAAGTGCGGCGATAAACGCATCAGAAGTTAGATCCGTTACTATTTCTAAATGAATAGCCTTTGTTACTAAGCAAACGAAAATCGCGACATAAACCTTATGAAAAATCCCTTTTCTTTGATTTTTATATTTAATCTCAAAAGGGCCGCAAAAATCGGCTCCTGTATGGTTAAACGTAAAATTTGGAGTTACTCTTTCCGATGGGAGGTCACCCATGATTTGTTTAGCAGTAACTGGGTTGTTCCTAAAACAGACAATGCAATCATGCACTACTTTTCGCGCTAAATTTTTTCCACTTACGGGCCAAAACCGCATTCGTACGTAATGGATTAAAGTTTGGGGACCAATATGAAAATACTTCCTGTGAAAATGCTCAAATATGAGTTTCGTGAGCTTATGGCCTTTCGGCAAAATGATTTGATGCTTCTTATCAAAGTTTAAATCTGAATTTTCCAACCTACCGCCAACTCTTAAGATATTATCTTGATCCAAAAAGGGGGATAAACATTTAATTTTACTGGAAGGGGGAACCCTTGATTCCCGTTTTAAACCCTTAATCTCTTCCTGAAATTCTGCATTTTGTACTAATCTAATTAGAGAAACTTCTGAATTTTTTATTTCTGGGGTTGTGAGGCTGCCTCTGCGCCGGTCTGCTAACTTACATTTGCAATTGTGAAAAAACCTATAAACATATGCCAGTATGCGAAGAATACTATAGTATTTACCACTTATGTTGAGAAAAAAATATACTTCTTCAGGATTCCTGAAAAGAGAAAGAGAAATATTAGAATTGAAATCATTACAGTTATTTTTATATTTTGATTTAGTCTCTGGAATGTAATCTGTTTCTGGCACAGAAATAGTTTCTTGCTCAGTCACTAAGTCATCAGCTGCTAGGAATTTTGGTCCCCTAAACCACATTGGATTCTCTACAAGGGAATTAACACTCGCACCTCTGGTCAAGAGATCGGCAGGATTGTCCTTGCTAGAGCAGTGATACCAAGAGTTCGAATCTGAAAGTGCATTAATCTCTATGACACGGTTAGCCACAAACTGCTTCCATCGCTTTGATGATCCTTTGATCCAGAATAAGGTTATTTTGGAATCTGTCCAATAGTACACCTTCGATGTGATTTTTTGATCTAGGATGGGTTTTACTTTATTGGTCAGTCTTGCACTTAGTAAGGCTCCGAGAAGTTCTAGCCGAGGCAGAGTTATCTCCTTTATCGGTGCAACACGACTCTTTGAAGTCACGAGATTGACTTCCACTCCACTCTCTCTTTTTATTCTCAGATAAATTGCAGAGCCATACGCTATTTTACTAGCATCAGAGAAGGCGTGTATTTCTACAGCTATTACTTGATTCAAGCAACCAAGAATTTTCCTCGGAATTTTTAATTCTGCTAAATTTGGAAGTTCTTCGAGCCACTTTAACCATTTTTCGTGCACATTAGTTGGTAACTGTTCATCCCATGCTGTCTTCTTTAGCCATAGTTCTTGGAACAGGCATTTTATTCTAATGGTGAATGGCGTCAGCATGCCTAACGGATCGAAGATTTTACCAACTGCTTGCAATAGTAGACGTTTTGAGCTTTTTTGCGATGACAAGAATTCTATTAAACTTTTGACTTCGAATGTCAGACAATCTTCTTCTGTTTTCCAGGACATTCCTAATACCTTGCTTAGATTGCTTCCTAGGCTTATTGCAGCATGTTCTGTTTGAATATTTAAACCTTCCTCTTGCCAGCACTTCAGTAACGCTTCATCATTGGTTATCCATTTTCGAAGAATCATTCCTGCTTCAGACATTATTTTGTTAGCATTCAGGGAAACATCAAGAGCTTCTTGCAGCGTATCTTCGCCAGATATAAAATCGTCCACATAAATATATTTATCGAGTAGGTGAACAGTTCTTGGGTGTAGGTTCATAAACCGCTTGATGTGCTCCTTTATTGTAGCAGATAGGAGGAATGGAGAGGCATTGACTCCAAAAATAACACGTTTGAATCTGAAGACCTTGAAAGACTTTAAACCATCATCATACCACAGAAAACGGACAGAATCCCGATCCTTTTCAGCTAGTGAGATTTGAAGGAACGCCTTCTCGATATCAAAAGAAAAGGCAATTTCGTATAATCTGAAGTGGATTAAAATATCAAATAGAAGTGGATTTAAGTTGGTGCCGGGCCATAAACAATCATTAAGGGACAAATCATTGTTATCATGAGAGCTGGCATCGAAGACGATTCGGACCCTTGTAGTAAGTTTATCTTCTTTACAGACCGCATGATGGGGCAAATAATAAACTGCCCTGTCTAAAACAGGTTCATTTTCTTGCACCTGCTCTATAATTCCTTGCTTTAAATATTCCGTGATTATTTCAGAATATTGTCGAAAAAGCTCTGGGTTTCGATAAAATTTTCTTTTTAGACCTTCCAAACGCTGTTTCGCAACATTAAAATTATCATTTAAATCCTTCCAGTCTCTTTTCCAGGGTAACTGAACTTCATAACGATCGCCTACAAATTTGACAGTTTTATCGAATATTTGTTGTGCTTGATCAGTTTCCGATATTTTCGGATCTCCATGTTTAATGCCTATAGACTCAAGCTCCCAAAATTGTTTTAAATTATCATTTATTTCATCGAAATCTCTAACGAAATTGCACATAGTAATATTGTTTGTTTGCGTGTTCTCCTCTAGCGCCCCAGTTGGGATCCATCCAAAAACAGTGTCTTGCAGAAAAAGTTTATCATTTATCTTAATTGAATTATGCTTTAAAATTCTATAAAATAATTCAGCGCCAACCAATGCGTGAACTTTTCCCGGTTTGAAAAATGTGGGGTCTGCCAATTCCACAATATTCGGTAAATTAATGTCCGATACATTTAATTGCTTTGATGGAATTACATCCGTGATTTTGGGAACAATTAAGAAATCTATATTCTCCCTGAAAGAGCCATCTTCGTTTGTAATTACACTCGAAATTTTATTTTTTACATTATAAGTATAACCGTTTAATCCTGTAACGGATACATTAATTATCCTTTTTTTAAATTTCAGCATGTCAGCGCAATCCTTAGTTAAAATATTGACATTGCTAGCATTATCCAAAATGACTCTAAACCTTCGTTTATTTCCGAAATTATCTTCTATAAAAACAAAGCATGTACTCAATAAAATTGATTTTCTTTCTTTACTTATATTATTCAAGGTCTTTAAAGACTCATTATTTAACGAAATGTTTTCAGTTTCTCTATTTACCGCACCTGCAAGAGGGGAGGAAATTTGGGGGGAAGCCAATTCATTTATGGATTTATTTTTTTTATCTCGATGAAGCAATGAGCTGTGTCGCAATCCACAGGTATTACAATTATATTTTGAAATGCAAGAATTTACGCAATGAGAATTATTCAAACAATTAATACACAGCTTATTTTTCTTCACAAAATCGTATCGTTCAGAAACATTCATTTTTCGAAACTGAGAACATTTGTTCAAATTATGAAAAACCAATTTACACAGAATACAAGTTTTTCCATTCGATTTATCATTCGAATTTAGCATGAAATTTTTTTGTTTGTTCGAAAGAGGAATGTTTTTGTTTAAGGGTTTTGAAGCAGAGTATCTATTTACGCTTTCTAACGTAGAACTGCGGTTTTCCAAAAATGACATTAATTCATTAAATTGCGGGTATTCTGATTTTTTAATCGAATATTCAAATAATTTTCGAGATTCCTTATCTACCTTTTGCAATATAATATTGATAAGGATAGCATCAGACAGATTGTTTTGTTCATATTGTAATACTTTTAAGGCCCTCAAATTTTTATTTACACAATCAATAAAGGATCTCAATTCTTTAGAAGACTCGTAATGTATTTTTTCATAATTAATTATGGCCGATAAATGAGTGTCAATGAGCAAACGTTGATTTTCGAATCTTTCAGTAAGTGCTGTAAACAATGACTGAAAGGAATCGTCTGAGCTCTCTAGTTGTTTTGCTTCATTTTTTAGCGATGCTCGCAAATAAAACAGCTTCTGAGCGTCATTTAACTGAGCATTATTGATAATTAAATTTGTAAATTGTACTTTAAAGATTGACCACTCTTCATATTTACCATTGAATGTTGGTAGTGGGATTTCAGGTAACTTAACTTTAATATTATTCGAACTTATAGATTCAATACTATCAGCATGCACATTTATTTCAGAAACTTTAAGATTTTTAAGAAATATGTTGAGACTTACCTCAAGTTTCTCGAGACGATCTTCGAGTTCATCTAACTCATTTTCGATTTCTGGTAAGTCCTTAATCTCAGGGATATCATAATATTTATCCCGTATTTCCGATACTTTTGCTTGAAGCTCGGGTAATTTTCGAATCTTTATTTCGAGCTCGGTACTCGAGTAATTAATTTCGTCTGTATTATCTTTTACGAAATTTTCTAATTTCGTTATAGCACCTTTTGTTCTATTTAATTTTTCCATAGCAGCTATTTCGCTGCGAAATCGACGGACCACTACAATGTATGTGAATACTGTGTGTAACTTTAAGATTGAAGACAAATAGTTTTCTTTTTCACATTTTTATATCACACAGCACACAAATGTTACAAACAATCACAAACACTGAAAAACATGTAGAAAGATGAAGTGACTTTGGGGTAATAACCCGCTGTTAGAACAAGTGACGTTCATAAAACATCTTTCGGGGAATACTCCCGCTATAAGCAACAGAATAATTGGGGATAAGACCCGCTATAGCATAATGTGCCACAATGGCAGCTCAGCAACAACATACTATACTTGGGGATAAGACCCGCTCGAATACACAATGTGCCGAAATGGCAGCTAAAGAACAACTATATACTTGGGGATAAGACCCGCTCGAATACACAACGTGCCGCAATGGCAGCTAAGCAACAACTGAACTGGGTCACATGACCGCAAAGCTACGGAGCTCGTTCGGCATGCGCACAAGGTCCGAACACAATACTAAAATCTTATTTTCCAGATAAATAAATCTTGCGAACTAAAATAACTTCTTAAAACACCATAAAAACCTTAAGTGCACTAAGCCTTTCGAAAGATCTGAGTCTTTCTTCGTCATGCGCAAAAAAACGTGTGTCTACTATGAAAGCAGCAGCCAGACGCAGTTTTTTTTTCTTTTTTTCTTTAAATAAATCTTGATTTAATCATTCATCATTAACAAGTTTAAATGAAAAAATTCATGTGCTGTAATGCCCAATGCAAAAATTTATTAAAATTAATATTGTTTTAATTTGTATTTAATTTTTTTATTTTAATTTCGCGATGCATTTCGTATGTATTCGGTGTAATTGTTTTCAGTATCTTTAAAAAGAAAAACTATCTCTTACAACGCGAGAAACAGATACCTTGTTAAAGACTGTTATTAAAATCGAAGAAAATGTTTGCTATTCAGTAAAGAACACTTACAAATTCATTTAAATCATTTACATTCGAAACTATCTAAACATTAGTATCTATTTAATTTGTTTTTAATTGATTAATTTTTAAAAGCATTAATTTCCGTTGCAATGAAGTATATTCAATATTTCATAACATCAATTTAGTCTATACATATATTTATTTTGCTTATAATAGTAACACGAAATGTCCATCAGGAGTAAAAAAATATCATCGGGTGATAAAAAATACCTTAAACCTCGTTTCAAAACTCAATTTTGCAACATTATGTAATAAAAAAAAAAAAAGCAAACGTTGCGAATAGAATAAACTATTTTACAAATATAATTTCAATAGATATTTATATATAGGATAGTAAAAATATCTTTGAGATAAGAATAGTTAAGTATGAGATTGTATGACTTGGCTTGTCATTCAAATTTGAGCAAACCGAAATACGTTCCAAAATTCTGTATTAGAATATTTTTTAGAGAAACTATATTTAGACTATTTTTAGGCATGCCTTTTTTTACGAAATTGAGTTAATGGCAGAATATATTAAATCTTCCTACACAATACCCAAAATAACAACCTTGCAACATAAAATATATTATTTGTAAATTGTTTTAAGATTTATTTTGTATATTTTTGAAATATTTTGTAAATTTTAGAATAATTTAATTCAATGAAATAAAGAAATTTTTATCTCAGCATGATTGGACAATGTAGATTTTAAATGGCTTTACTCGTATTGTTTCTGTAAGCTAAAAGGTCTTGCGCTCATCGAGTTCTGTTTCTGCAGTTATCAAGTTAATTGGTTGACTGTTTTTTTTTGTTTGTTTGTTTGTTTTTTTTTGTTTTTAACACTGTTTCACAGGGCATCAGAAGATTGAAGCTATAGTTTCCTCATTGGTTGACTAGATATGGGATGAAGAATTTTTCTTTTATGGAAACGGGTCGTGTTTTTTCAAATAGGTGTTTATTAATACAATTTTTTTGTGTGTGCAATGCAGTCAAAAAGCATCTTAAGTCGAACAATAATAAACATATATTCTTTCATATTAAATTTAAAAATTAAGTATTAACTGTATACACTATACGGCCAAAGGTGACCGATCACTTGCGATTTTAGACACTTTCTTAAATATCTAGAAAAAATACATGAGGAATTATCTTGGAACTCCAGGTGTGTAAATGGAATAGTAATAGTAGTGTGTAAATGGAATGGGTCATATATTTCCGTGAACATTTTTTTTCCGTGAACTTTCATAAAAGTTGCTCTATATACTTAGCTAATAGATTATGGACATTATATTTTGATTGCATTCACGCATGTGCAGTGAAACATTATTTAGAAAACCTGCTCATTTTTCATCCAATTTTTATTATTTTTTAATTCTGATTCCAGGGTATTGTGTACAATATTGTTTGTCATATTTTCTGAAAGGAACTTTTTTTTATATAAAGAACTCTGCAAATTATAAGCAAAAAACTTGGTAAAATTTTTTATCATTTTTATAAAAACGTTACTTTCTGTACGAAAATAGATGCTATTCGCATAAAAATGAACGCAGTTTATTGCAATTATGCACTTAATCATAATCTACTGTCTTGAATGTTTTTGCTACGTTAGTTTTTACAGAGTTATCCAAAAGATATTCATTCTTTTTCAAATTGTTGACGGTCCTCTATGGGGTTTTGGAAAAAAAAAAAAAAAAAAAAAAAACTTCACGGAAATATATGACCTGTACTCAGAGTTCTTGCTTCCCCTCACCATAGCGCTAAATCGCGACAAAATGCTTCGTTTGGCGAGTAAACGAACAATCAGACTCGCCAAATTGCGAGTGCTCAATTTTTGCTCTTTCTTTTATGTGTGTGCATCAAAGACACAGAAAGATATTTCTAAATTGTCAGTCAATCTCTATATATGAGCCGGCGTTGCGCCGGTAAAAACACAAACAAAATTGATCGCATAAACGCAAAATAGAGAGAAGTTTTGCTATAATGCGGCGTTAAAATTAGCCATTTACTATACTATTTATTAGTTATATACAAAGCATCATTGGCCGGTAAATTTTTTCTGTCGGTTAGAGTCGAAATCTCATAGTAGCTTTTAGTGTATATTTCACATCGGTAAATTAAAGATCGCTGTTCTGAATTGTTATTTAGACAGTTAAAAGAATGGCTGAAACAATCACACATTTAAGAGATATTTCGAGTTTGCTTATTTTTAATACTTTCTGTAGCGGATAACCGAATTTCTATTGTATAAGCAATTGCAAAAATTAGGTTATTTTAGATCACATTGAAAAAAGAGATAAAATAAGGGGTTAAAGATACTTCAGTGTTTCACGCCGAATCTATTTTGCTATTTTTTTTTTTTCATTTGGCTACTGTTTTTTATTTCTCACTCGTCAAATCGCTAATTTTGGTCAGAAGCCAGCGAGAACCCTGCCTGTACTATTTTGTTTCCACACCTAGAGTTTCAAGATAATTCCTCATATATTCTTCTAGATATTTCAGAAAACGTCTAAAATCGCGAGTGACCGGTCACCTTTGGCCATATAGTGTAGTAGACAAATAGTTTTTTTTTCTCATGTCGACTGTAATTTAAGGTGTCAATGCATTTAAAATGATATATATTTTTTTAATCTTTATGTTAGCACAATTTCATATTAAATTTTAAAATATTTAGTTACGGCCTTAGTCTCTCAGTTAAAATTACAGTTAAGAAAAAGCACATGTCTGCTTGGGTCTGGGCATCGTCAGAAATCAATTTTTTCTCAATAGACTCGGGTCGAGCCGAGCCTGGTCGTGTCTGGTCTCCATTCTTTATGGCTCGGGCTGGGATTGGGCCTTATTTTTCCGGCAGAAACGTGCAATACGAGCCAGACTTCCCTTTCGCTGGCGAACCTAGCCTGGACTTCATTATCTCCCCGAGGCAGTGTTGGACTGCCATTTTATTTTATTTTTTATAGAAATTAGTAGTGGTGATGTAAATTTAGTTTGATAAATTATAGAGAATTATTTTTTAATTTATATGTTTTTTTCTTTGATGAGCTTTAAAATTTAAATTTTCTTTAACCATGTTTTTCTTTCATTTTAAACTTCAGTCATTTCCTTACTCAATCTTTGTTTGAATATAATTGTCTAAATCAGTTTTTTTTTCACTGACTGGTTATGTACGTTAATTCCTAAGTGGTTATTAATACTACTGTTATTTCGTATTCCATGTATTATAGACATATAAACTGAAAATTAAATTTATTCATAAGTGAGAGTGGTTTTTGAAAAATTTTAATTGTAGTATTATATAATGTTTCTTCTGATATCCATTTGTATTATAGAAATCGAGTGGGTCTCGTGCCGAATTTTTAACTTCATAACGGGTCGGAGCGCGCTCGGTCCAAACTTATAGCTTTTAACCTCAAACTTTTAACCGGGCCAATAAAGTTTTTGTAAGGAGTTGAACGGGTTCAGGACGGATTTTGAGATTTCATAATGGGCCGAGCTGGGCTGGGCTCTGCTCTGGAAATTTTTGTTATAAATACGTCTTTTGATTGTATTTTGTAATCTAGCGATGTGCATATCTCTTTTCTTTTCTGCCGCAAGGTGCTTAATGTGTTTCCATGGAAATAGGTTTTGTTGATATATACATTTTTTTTTTTTTTTAATCTTCTATGTTCTTCTGCTGACTGTTATGTTTGTCTAAGTAATGCCGGCTACTAATGTATGTTTTGTTTTTTTCAACCTCTTAATATTCCTGTCAAGTTAATATATATATTATTTAAAATGTAAAGCTGCGTTAGTTCTTTAGAGGTCGTGTTTATTTACTGCAAGGTATTTTGTGCTATCGAGAGAAGTAAGATCTTCGTTTTATTTGAACAAGTAAAATACAAAGGTAAGCCTAACTTATCTTTATTACTGTTCGAACTGGGCGAAAGATTAATATTTCTAACAGTTTTAACCGGTATGGATAAGAAATAAACAAAAATCATACTGTCAGGTTTCTGACGTCAATGAGCGTGTGTCTAATTAAGGTTATTGTTAATTAATATTATTTTATTTTATTTATTGTATTTTGTATGTAAATCCCTTCCTACGTGCTTGGGTTAGAGAAATGTTTTTTCTTATCTTTGGGATTGGAACGAGCTATTATATTCATACCTTATTTTATGAAAAGCCTCATGAAAAGCCTCACGACATATCAGCATTTCTTTTGTATACGAGAATTCGGACAACAAAGTGGCAAGATAAATTGAACAAAAGAACGTCACTGGGAATCCCTAGTGGATGACCAAGCAAGGAAGCAAAGTGCAGTGAGAGATAAGGTGATTCCTTGATTTTATAGGGGAGGATCCCAAATGTTTGTCTCTCGATGTAGAAGCTGAGAGAGAGTATTTGAGGGGCTTGGCTGATGTCTCGTGTGTAGAGACTGAAGGGTTGAGCCGTGCATTGGTGGTGAAAGTGATCCTGAGAAAAGACTGACTCCTGTGAGAAGAAACGTGGACACAAGGGGAGATACTCGTGTTGTTCTCCCATAAACCTTGGGGAGTACGGTAAAGTGAGAAGGGAATAGCGTAGTTTAATAATATTACCCAGTACGTAGATATTATTTCAATGCATAATTTAGTGTCGGCTATATTTGAGCCTATAATTGTAAATAATGCTTTTTTATGTAAATTATTCTTTTTAATATTAACTGAACAAGTTAGTATCTAATTATTATGCTTCTCACATTTTGTCCTATACATTTATATCAGTGTTGGCAGCCTATCAACAAAACAGTGGTTATTCGAAGTCTTTACGAGTGGTGAACTGGAGTTCACCACGCGTCATAATCATCATCGTATTGACAACGAAAAAGCGTAACACATAATTAATCTAGATTTTCTATTTCTGCATCTTATGTAGGGTATCCCAAAAATACTACGCTTTATTTTTTCCCCTATTGGAGATTTAAAAAAAAAAAATCAATATATGAAAAATTCTATCGATCAGTAAAAGAAAAACATATTTTCCGCTTATATCCTGTAACCCGCGACGCCTTGTTTAAATATTTTGATTCAGGTAAATAGTTTCCTTTTTAGAGCGTTCGTAATTACAATAGAACCCCGCTAATCTGAACTAATTGCTACCAGTGCCTGTTCGGAATACAAAAATTTCGGATTACTCGAAATTTCGATAAAAAAAAAAAAAAAAAAGTGCGTGCTAAAAATAAATTAGTTATAAGTACTCAGCAGTACAGTAAACATCCTCTAATCCGGCATCCTAAGGTCAGGCATTCTGAATAATCCGGCACGACTTTCGGAAAAAATAGTATTTGTTGCTTAATCACTCCTGATGTTTATAGTAATCCATTGGTACTTCAGAATGAGGAATTACGTAACACCCCATTACGTAAAATCGCGAATCTATGAATAGCTCAGTCACCACGTCAACGAAGGGGGAAGAAGAAAATATTTCTGTAGATTATTTGAGAAATCTGTTGAATGGAAAAATAATTTTTTATCATCTGAATTAAATACTTTTTGTATTTCAGAAATTAATTGTATAGTGACTGGCAAACAAACTGATATTCAAGTAATTTTTAAGATGGCTTCTACAAGTAGGCCTCCATTGCACGTTTTCATTTTCTACTCATGTAAATACGTTGCACTTTTACATTATTGAGTATTTTTTTATTCTGTTCTAGCAGTTTAAAGAATAAAAAACATGCTTTACTGCCATTTTTTGTTTAATTCTAACTTCTACACATTTATCCCGACACTCATTCTGTATTCCAGAAAATTTTGTAAGTTAATCTGTTCAAGACTAATTTTCGAAAATAAAATCGGTTCGGATTAATCGGATTAAAGCCTATAATTGTCGCATAATTTTGTCGAGGCATTTCAAATTTTATGAAAATCGGATGTATAGTTTAATTACAGGGACAGTCAAGAGTTTTCCATTACATTACGGCCAATGGAAAAAAAAAATATTTCAAGTGCATTTTAATGATGTTACAGCCTTTAGAACAGATTGAAATTGATATGCACTTATGAAGTGCACTAAAATGTACATTCAGTACAATATGCAGGGCAAAAAATATTTATAAAACTAGTTATAGTACGAACAGACTTCATTAGTCACGTGTTTTTTTTTTTTCAACTTGTTTTTAAAGATACGAAAAAAAAAAATCTACGGGTTCATATTTTTGTGAGACAACCACTATTTTTTCACTGATTCAATAGATTGCGATTCTGGTTTGCTCTATAAATTTTGTTTTTTGCTGTATCAACCTCCTAGTATTTTTTTTTTTTCATGATTCTCAGGCAACCTGTATATTACGCCCTCATGTTTCTCCCATAATCCCATAGTTTTTTTATTTATACACTTTTCTTTTTCAGCAGCTGACATCAATAATGAAAATTCCACGTACTAAATTTTAGATACATGCTCATATCTGTAAAATAATGAATACACTACACAAATTCGACTTATTATTATAAATTCTTAAACATAGCTTTAGATAATTGGATTTGGAAAACATGAGGAAAATCTAGAAAACGGGTATTGAAACTCGTGAGTGTTTATTCATATATTTCTATAACCTTTTACCAGAATGCGCAAAGTAATATGAATTATTTATTTGCCTTTTAAGGAATTAATACTCTTTCGTAATTATTATAAACCTCTTCTTTTACCGAACGCCTTTTCATTTTTGTAAGACTTTGTACAATCTGCATTTTAATGTAATCTAAAATAAAATAAATGTAGAAAGGAATTTAAAAAAAATTATAAATATTTTAACTTTTTGCCCTTTAGAAATTTAAAATTCAGAGACCTTTCCTGTGAATACTTTTAATAAACGAAGTAGAATACGAAATTACTCTTTTTAGGCGCGTTCGTAATAATATAAATACGTAGCATCTATAGTCGTCGCCTGGTCCGTCCGTCTGTGTGTCTGTTCGTCTGTCCGCATATAACAGCGCAAAAACTACATAAAACGATTGGTTAGAAATTTAATTTATATAATCGTTGCAGAATTTTGTCGAATCAGTTCAAATTTTATGAAAATCGAATCAAAACTTAGAAAGATAATAATAAAAGATTTTTGTTATTCTATTAAATCCTATCATACGTAATTCATTCAATGATATCCTATGATATGTAATAATTTTAGGTTGCCATGGTGATTATGCCATATTTAAAATAGAGTCCTATTATTTCCATATTACTGAATTTAATATATACAATCGTAATAAATTTTGTATTCATGCATTTTTGCATAAGAGTACAACAGCTATTGCATCAAGATCTGAATATTTATAACATTAGTTATAGTACGAACGTACCTCATTTGCCACGTTTACCGCACAATTTCCAACTTGTTAAATTCTATTAATCAATCAAAAATTTTAAGGAATTAATAATTTTTTGTAATTATTATAGGGGTTTTTTTTATTATTATTGATCGTCTTTGCATTTTCGTAAGATTTTGTACAATCTAACGTTTTAGTACAATCTAAAATAAAATAAAAATAGAAATGAATTTTAAAAAATGTATACAAATTCTTATATTTTTGCCCTAGAGAAATTGAAAATTGAGTGACCTTTCCCGGATAATTTTAATAAACGAAGTAGAATACGAAAATATCCTTTAAAATGCTATTAACCCATTCACGGCCTTGGGCACATATGCAGACATTTACTTTTCTCTAATTATAATTACTGTCAGTCATAAAAAGAATAAAAATTTAATAATACCTTAATCACTACAGACTCCTTCAATAAGAGAAGTAAAAATTTTATGGTTTGGCTGCATTGAAAATTTTATTTACGATGGTAGGGATGTTTAAAGAAGCGCGAAGTAATTTTTCAGCAATCAGTGTTGTTAGATTATTTGAAGAAATCGTTAATATTTCATAAAAATACTATCAGATACGTTAAATATATTGAGTTTTAATAATTTGTAGAAATGTAAGAAATAAATTTACTGTTAGTTTTTAATTTAAAAGAAATCATTTCACTCATAAATTACCATTAACGCTCAGCGGCCACAAATGAGACGTTATTATTATTATTATTATTTTCTTTATATATTTTTTTTTATTGTCCCCACCCCTTTTTTTTCTTTTAGAATTCCTAAAATGAATAAATCATAAAAATAATAATAATTTTTTTCTCACCACAAAAATATCGTTCCTGAATCGGTTAATCGATCAAAAATTTCAATATAATTTTAGTGGAAATGTACAGACATTATCCGAATAAAATTCATTTTGTTAGAGAGTAACTAGAGTTTATGATTAGATTAAAAAAAAAAAACTCTTTATTTATATTTTTATTGTCCCCCCCCCCCTTTTTTTTTTTTTTTTTTTTTTTGAATTCCTAAAATGAATAAATAGAATGAATAATAATGATTTTTTTCTCATCACAAAAATATCGTTCCAGAAGCGGTTAATCGATCAAAAAATTCAAGATAATTTTAGTGGAAATACATAGGCATTATCCGAATAAAATTCATTTTGATAGAAAGTAACTAGAGTTTATGATTAGATAAAAAAAAAAATCTTTCTTTATTTATATTTTTATTGTCCCCCCCCCCTTTTTTTTTCATTTTGAATTCCTAAAATGAATAAATCGTAAAAAAAAAATAACAGTTTTTTTCTCACCACAAAAATATCGTTCCTGAATCGGTTAATCGATAAAAAAAATTCAAGATAATTTTAGTGGAAATGTTAAGGTTAGTTGGGGTAACTGGACCCACGAGGTAACTGGGCCATAGGCTATTTTATAATAAACCATTGATGTATTTTAAGTTTTAGCTTTTGTCAAAAATGCCCCTTAACCTCTACTTCCTAAAATAACGTGCGTCAACTCAATCATAACTCTCTGTTTGCTGTGATAGGTTGCCGAAAACATATGTTTCATTTTTTAAAAACAACGTCAATTTAGTTGAACTTCCTCGGATTTTTATTAAAATACTGTAAGTACTTTTATTAAACAATCTTTTTTTTTAAAGATTAGGCATATAACTGCGTTAATATTATTAGGTTTCTGTACATTTTTACTTCATGTTTCAAATGTAAGCCCGGTGTCCCAGTTACCCCATAAATTTTTCAAGAATGGAGTAACTGAGACATGTATCCGGGGTAACTGGACCATGCTGGATCCAGTTACACTAATATTTATAAATAGTTATAAATATTTTTGTGTGTGTGTGTGTGTGTTTCTCTTACAACGAGAAGTAAATTTCTTCATTGTTTTTTTGCTCACAATAAAGGAAATTATAGAATACCTTATTAAAATTAGTAATAAAATAAAAAAAAAGAATACTGGATGATATCAAACCAAATTTCTTGATCCCTGGAGAGGCGGTGATTCCGTTATGGCATCACATAGTTTTAATTCCTAATTTCCACATTGGCACCGGAATTTTATAATGAAAATTTCACCTTTATTAAGTACGCGAAAATATACTTTTACTTCTTTTCAAATAGATTCTCTTGTAAATACTGGAGTCAGTAAATTATTTCAACATTTTACGAGTGCAAATGCCTTGCCTCTGAAAGCGAGATAGCCAAACCTTGAAACTGCACGATACTGGGGTCGCATTCTATAGGGAAACTTTTATTGTTCCTATCACTATTTTGAAAATAATATCTTCATCGCACCTTTCTTTAGAATATGTTAAATAAAATGATCATGAAGGTAACTCATTAAGGGTTCTGGAAGGAACAATAATTTTTCCTTATATAATGCGATTCCTGGATACAGATAAGGTACTTTAGTACTTACGTAGCCGTTTGTTCATAGATTTACCTTGCTAATTTTTTCCTTAAAATACCCATGTGACTTTTTATTATCTATACTAAAGTACATAAGTACTTACTTAATTTTTATGTTTTTGGTATAAATAAATCTAATATTTTCACTTTTAGTGCTTTTTTTAGACACATTGACAGCAAAGGTTTTCTTTACAACGCTCTTTATTGACATATAATTTACATGATCTGCCTAGTTTAAATTTATTTAAGTTGTTTATACTTTTTCAAACAGGACCTGATATCCCACATAAATAAAAAAAAAAAAAAAAAAAAAAAAACCGCGTGTGGAACATAGACCTTCCTGGTCCACTTACCCCATTGTTATGGGGCAACTGGACCCATGAGGAAAGAAAGATGAATTATGCATATTTTTATATTTTTAAATATTAAAATGTAATTTTGAGCATTTCTGTCTGATAGAGGGAACATAGCTGAACACATTTACAGAAGTTCAGACTTTAATTCAAGTGAACATTAGCTTTTTGAAGCTGAATTGTCAGAAGCTCCAGAGTCACATTGTAAAATCATGGCCCAGTTGCGCCAACTAACCTTATAGGCATTATCCGAATAAAATTCATTTTGATAGAAAGTAACTTGAGTTTATGATTAGATAAAAAAAGAAAAAATGTAAATCAATTTGTACATTCCAAAGCTATATGTAAAACTAAATAGATAAAAGAAAAGAAATAGTTAGAGAAGTCTAACTGAGCAACTTTCTTTATTTGAAAATAGAAGAGTTGGATATAAAATGAATTTTTTTAAATGTATAAACATTCTTATCTTTTTGTCTTAGAGAAATTTAAAATTCAGAGGCCTTTCCTGAATAATTTTTATAAACGAAGTAGGTTACGAAAATATCCTTTAAAATTTTATTAATCAATCAAAAATTCAAGAGAATTTTTGTGGAAATATATAGGCACGATCCAAATAAATTTCATTTTGATAGAAAGTAACTAAAGTTTAGGGTGAGATCATTTGGTACCTACATATTTTTTAAGTGTATTTGTACTTATTACGTAAATTCAGATTTTATAAAAGAATAACTATCACACGTATTTAAATATCCAATTATTCAATTATTTTGATGCAAGTCGCTAAAAGATACTTGATGCTATACAGTAATTGATTTTAAAGGACAAAGTAAAGCATTGTTGTATCAAATAATTTCGATATATCAGTAGCATATCGCAGAACTTTTAAGTTGATCATATGATAAAACATTTTATTTTTTAAGTATCCTTTTAAATAAAGCTTTAAAATTGCAAATTTCATTTCTTAAAATAAAGTTCTGCCCTTCATCTCAAATATTACTGGAATTCGGATAGTTTTGCAGACAAACAAACGTATTTCTCCCAGCCTATTTAATTTATCACCTGTCATTTGTAAAAGGTGCACTTTCCAAGGAAAAAAATCGGAAATCAATTTGCACATTCCAAAGATATATGTAAAACTAAAGAGATTTATCTGGGAAAAATAAATAATGGCAGCCGTTTAACTGAGCAACTTACTTCATTTGAAAATAAAGGAGTTGGGCATAAAAAAATACTATCCATAAAAAATTACTATCTGAACCATCCAAAAAATCTTTAATTACGTGGCTTGCCTGAAAAGTATCCGTCCTTTGGCCCCAAAAAAATGTAAGTTATTTTATAGGAATGGGACCCTAATCCCCTTCAAAGTTGGCCATTTGCGCCTCCACTCACTCACTCCTTCCACTGCCGAAAACACTTCTGGAAGGCTTTTTTTTTTTTTTGTAATGGTTTCAACTACGCCATCGCATTCTGTATATCTCATTTCTACTTTCAAAACGGGATACCTTCAATTGCGCTCCCAATTTCGGAAACAACTAGAAGTCGCAAGGAGCCCTGTCTGGAGAGTAGGGGGGGGGGAAGTTGTTTGGCGAACGATTGAAATTCCATGTTTCCCCGAGAAATTCTGAATCAGGCGCGATGAATGAGCTGGAGCATTGACGAATCTTACGACACCTGATGAATCTTACGAATTCTGACGCTTTAAGAATCACCAGTCTTTGACAAAATTTGATGTAGTACCTTTGCTCAACTCTTTCAGTCATCTTGATAAAAATCAAAATCCGATGGACACGTATGACAGCACTTCACTTGGTGGTCAGCAGGCAGCGACTGGGTAACTGGCAAGCGCGGGGAGGGGGAGGGGGAATTCAAGCATGCGCATTAAGATGTCACCTTCTAATATGTACAGTATGTACAGCGCTGTCTTAGAATCACCACTGCGCACGGGAAAAGTCGAGGTCTGATAGTTATCAGACAGACCTCGTATGCTACATGAAATACAAAAATAACACAGTCCTGGGAAGAAACTTCAAAATAAGGAGTGTGTATATATATATATATATATATATATAATAAATTTGAAATCACAAATATATGAAGAAATTGATAAAGTTCTAAAGATGATTTAGAAATATATAATTTTTTTTTCTTTTATTTGGGGGATTTCGAAGAGTTTTTGATCAATTGGTAATTAATAAACCTAGTCATAAAGAAATTACATCGTCTAAGAAACACAAATATAACACAAATGGTCACTTCATTTAATAGAGGAAAAAACCTATTCTTAGTATATAAATAATAAGGATTACTATTGAAGAATTACCGATGCGCCTACTAGAACTTCGTTTGCCAATTCATTAGTGAAGATTAATATTAATGAAATTCTAGTGAAATTTCTAAATTAATCTGAACGACTGTTTCATTTACTCTAAGTTGAATAATATAACTTTTGTCAAAAGCATCAGATATCAATAAACTGCTGGTTGCCAAATAGGAGCACTAAGACCAAAAGTTTTATAAAAGATGGGGGTCTCTTTTCGAGTGTATAATGATTTGTTAATGTTGACAGTTACGGCAAACACAGAAAATTAATAAGTATGTAATACCTTAATTTTAAGGGAACTGGGTATTCTAAAAATGTTCACCTAGCTTGATACTCCACGTGCTTTTTTCTGTACCTTCATCTTTGCTTTTTTTTTTTTTCAATTATCCGTAATATAGAAAAAGCTCAGCACTTTTTAACTCAGTGTATCGAAGAACATCACAAATACCTAAAATGGCGCAGAAAAAAATATGGAAAATATTATTTTTCAGGTCTGTGTAATTCATACATTCCAATGTTGGTTTTAGGATAAAATTTGCTCAATTGTTGACTCTTCAGTTATATTAATTCTAACCAGAAAAAAGTAATTCGCTACATAATATTCTGAAGTATTTCCATGCTGAAATATTACTATTCTAATTAACTGTCACTATTGTGTATACTGATATAGAAAAAAAGATAATTCTCAGTTAAATTAAAACGTTCTTGTTCAATTTAATACCACTTTTATAAACATAAAGAAAGTATTGCTTCCGTTGTTTTAAATATACAGAAAAGCTAAACAAAATTACGCAAATCATTATCAATTTTCCTTAGCAGAATCTAACAAAACTTTGTTTAAAGATGTTTCCTTTATATTTATTGAATCCTAAAGATAATTTATTATCGTAAATATTTGAAATATATTCGACGTTTAAAGCGTATACTAAAACAACGCGATGTAATAATCTTTATTAATTTTCTAAAGAAAATCTAACAAAATTTATTTTTAAACTTTTACTATTTATTTGTCTATTGGATCCGATAACTCAAATGATTTTTTTTATTTTAATGGGGAAAAAAATGTTATACTGTGTAATGTATAAATAATATTCGTTGCTATAGAAGGATTACTGATGGGCCTATTAAAACTTCTTTTTTTCCGATTTATTAGTGAAGCTTAGTACTAATGAGGTTCTAGTTAGATTTGTATCTTGAAACAAATATTAATCCTTTATTTCTAATGTCATGTACAGTAGAGCGCCGATTATCCGAACAAGTTGGGACCGACCCTAGTTTGGATAAGCAAAAGCTCGGATAAACGGACAGACAATTTAAGGGATGTTCCCGACTATACTAAAACCTTCACACTTTACACTTTATCTAGGTTTAGGACTGGCAGCACCAGTTAGTGCTGGCGTGTTTAAGAATTGTTTTTGTTTTTTTTTTTTTGTTTTTTTTTGTTTTTTGGAGGAGGAGGAGGTTGATTTTTTTTTTTTTACTTTTTTTATCAGTTAAATTGTTTTTTTCCCCTCTTTTTATCATTTTCTGAACTTCAGATATTATAATTTAAGCAAAAAAGATTTCGATTGTTACTTGCTTCAAAGAAAACATTCTGTCAATGCTGACATATTTCAAATTCTTCTTAAATACATTAGTTGAATAGGATCATCCTTTTTCTGCTGTTTGATCCATTTCGTAGCTGTTTCCAAACATTTAAAGACTTCGTTATGGGATGGACCTGGGTCATTTTCAGAGCATTCGTTTTCATTTTCTTCAATTCCTTTTTTTCATCTTGAATCTCGTCCACAATCTCATCATCATTAAAAAATTAAAAAAATCGAGAGAAATGGGCTGTTCGGATAATCGGAAGTTCAGTTAATTGGAGTTCCGATAATCCGTACTCTACTGTATGTTTTATTTCAAATTGCCGTTCTACAGTTTATCCGCGCTTCAATAGTAGAACTTTTCGGTTTTTTTTTTTTCTTTATATTATTTAAAAATATTTCTAAATTGCATATTTTAAATAATTTTTTTTACTAAATGTAAATAGTATTTAAAAATACGTTATGAAATATCGCAACAATCGCATAGCTAACTACAATTAATTAAAATTATAACTAATTTTAAAGAAGGAAAGGAAAGCTGTTGAGTTCTTGAAAAATAGAAGTTTGTTACATGAATTATAGCTGTTATTTTCTATTTCCTTTTTTTTTTTCTTTAGATTTTTTTTTTTTTAAGTTTAAGTGTCAGAGTTCAATTTCACTCTTTGATGAAATTTTTATTGTGACTAGCTCAAAAGTAGAAAAAGAAAAAAATAATGCCTCAAATTTTTCTCAATATTTAATACTATTACATTTTAATAATTCCAAATTAAATAAGCATATCTAAGAGAATGGATGTATCATTTTGACTTATTTAGGCATATTATTACTTTTTTTCTGTTACTATTAAACAATAAGAATGCCATAGATACAATTATCTCATAAAAATACGTAAAAAGTTACGTCACCTACAGTTTCGATACAAATGAAGAATTTTTGGTCTATTGGAAATTAATAAACTTGGCCGTAAACAGATTACATCTTCCAACAAACGCAAAGATAACGCAAATGGTAACTTTTTTTAAGGGGGGGGGGGACTCTTTTTCTCTTTTTAATATATAAATAACACCAGCCTGCAAAATTTGGGTCATGTCATGCTTTTTAGCTTTTGAGAATTGATCTGTGGCGTATTGTATTGATACTGTATTCTGTGTATGTATGTAGATGTATTCTGTGGCGCTGAATCCGAAAACGGCCCTCATTTTGTACCGGCAAGTAAGTATTTTTAAGTAAGTAAGGATCGTAAATTTCAAAATAAAAAAGTAAAAAAAAAAAAAAAATTGCGAAAATCTGACACTATAAAATAGATGAGATTGTTGTTTTTTTTTTTTTTTGATAATCGATTTTTGTGTATTTTTTACCACTGAATCTGAAAATGACATTAATTTTTAACCATCATGTCAGGATTTTTGAAAAATCGGAAATTTCAAAGTTAAAAAGTTCAAATTTAAAATTGAAACCCCTCCCTCCACCTCATCGGACCCTGAGCTGTAAGAATCCCCAATATAAGCAAACAAAAAATGAATAAAATATTGAATTAAATGAAATTAAATTGAATAAAAAAGTTTTACATATGTTTTATAGTATCAGATTTTTGCTATTTTTTAACTTTGAAATTTACGAATACGATTTGCTAAACATTCTGACGTGATTGTTAAAAATGAAGGTAATTTTCAGATTCAGTGCTAAAAAGTACATAAAGATCAATTATCAAAAATTAAAAAAACGCATCCATCCCCTCTATTTCTTAGAATCAGATTTTTGCTATTTTTTTAACTTTAAAATTTATGATTTGCAAAAAATCCTGGCATGATGGTTAAAAATGAAAATAATTTTCGTAAACAATACGTGGAAATCAAATGTCAAAGTTAAAAAAGCACAACCATTTCCTCTTTTTTAATATAAGATTTTCGCTATTTTTTTTTTTTTTTTTTTACCTTTTTTTTACTTTTTTTTTTTTCGAAATTCACGATTTGCAAAAAGTCCTGACGTGATGGTTAAAAGTGAAGGTCATTTTCGGATTCAGCCCTAAAAAATACATAAAAATATATTATTAAAAGTTAAAAAACACAACCATCGGAGGTTTGTGTAAGGATTTCTAATAAAGAATTCCTGATGCACCTACTATGACTTTTTTTGTAGATTCATTAGTAAAGCTTAATATTCATGAAATCCTACTGCAATGCCTCTGTTAAAGTGTACGACTGTTTCAATTATTGTAAGTGGAAAATTATAACTTTTGTCAAAGGCATCAGATATCAATAAACTGTTGGTTTCTATAAACAAGAAGCACTAAGATAAAAAGTTTTACAAAAGATGGAGGGTTTTTTTTTTCTAGTGGATAAAAGAGCAATAGGATATTTCAATTTGCGACAGCTGTGACAAATGTAGAAATTTAATAAAAATGTAATATAAACCTTTTTTTTTTTTTTAAGTGTTGTTTGCTAAAATTTGTTCATCCGGCTAGATCTTGTGTGATTTTTCTGTACCTTCAACTTTGCTTTTTTTTTTCTTTTTTTTAAATCTGTAATATAGAAAAAAGCTCTGCACTTTTTAATTCAGCGTATCGAAGCGTATCTACAAATACCTAAAATGGCGCTGAAAAAAAAAATGTGAAAAGTAATATTTTTCAGGTCTGTGTAATTGATAGATTTCAATGTTGGTTTTAGGATAAAATTTGCTCAATTGTTGACTCTTGAGTTATATTAGTTCTAACCCCAAAAAAATAATTAGTTACATAGTATACTAAGGTATTTCTATGCTGAAATATTACGATTTTAATTAACAGGCATTATTATTCATACTAATATAGAAAAAAATCTATTCTCAGTCAAATTAAAAAGTTATCGTTCAATGTAATATCACTTTTAGAAACATAAAGCAAGTACTGCTTTCGATGTTTCAAAGATATAGAAAACAAAACAAAATATCGCAAATCATTAAAAATACTTTTTTTTGATTTTCGATGATGGGTAGTGCGGAAAAGTTGTCATTGGTGGCAATAAGTTTGCACAAAAAATTTGAGATTTTTTGGACAAATCCTTGATTTGCCGCAAATGGCTTGAAGTTTTGCTCAAATGCTGATTTTGAACTTCTTTAACAAAAATTTAAAAATGTTAAATTAAATTTATTTTAGCTGAATTTACTTGAAATGTCATGATTAATGTACGAAATGTTTAAATAAGCTCTTATTATATGTTATTTATTAGTTTTGTGTATATTTGTATTAGGCGATTTTTATATCCTTTTCGCGTAAAAGTGAGCAAAAATACCAAGTATTGTTTGGTTCGTTCGTCGGTTTCTCTCTTTTGTTTTGAATATGTTCTTTGCTCTTCCTCCTGTTTTGGATGCGTTCAGAGTCACATATTTGGATGACGGACTACAGCATGTCTTGACAGCAGTTCTGGAAGGAGAGGAGAATGTGGAGCAGAAACCAATGAAAACGCAATCAGTCATCATGGGGATGAAGGGGGTAATAGGAAATGGGAAAAACTGCGAGATGGGATATTAATTCTTTTTCTGCTCTAAAATACGTATATTCTCAGAAGATTCAAATAGTGGGAACTTTGAAGCAGGCTACTCGTCTGAATCAAAATTTGAACCAGGGCCTTCAAAAGCAGACACTCCCAAACACATGTCCCTTTCTCACGTAGCGTTCGCCGCTTTTAGAACTGATATATCATATAGGTAAATTGATTTAAGAGCTTCATTTGTGCTTCAGGATGCAGGAATTGTGACAACAGGAAATAAGGATTCCGTCATCGATAAAGACGAGGTCAGGAGACAGAAAAAGAAAATTGGAAAGAAGATATAGGAGGAGGAAGATCTTGGAGGAAGAAAAATTACAAATATACTCTTTAATGGAAGAAAAAATAAAACAATCTTCATAGAAAATAAGGGACAACTGGCACTGTCGAGAGAAAGATAAAGCACATATCACTAATGGCGTGCAAAAATGTACATGTCGCTTTCTATGAGCCCATTTCTGTTTCATAGACATCAGAAATGCGAAAAGTTAAAGATTTCAGTACTCTATTAACCTAGCTCCTATTGGGTAGGTAAAGTTCTTAGTTCAAGTGGTTCTACCATCAAGTTTAGTCAGTTGGTGTCGGTGTCGGAATGGAAGCTCGTTCGCATGAAGAATACATAACAAATGAAGCAGTTCCCTTCTTAATTTTTTTCAAAAGCAGGCTTTACTCTTACATAAAAAGTTATATAATGATTTTGCTATTTTCCTCCAGTGACCAGAGGAGGTGGCAAGTGACCGAAATATTCCTAACTACATTCAACAACATGGCGATAATTTTATTTTTTCTACTACAAAAAAAAAAAAAAAAATGCTTGTATTTTTTCTTTCTCCAAGATCTTCCTCCTAGTATATCTTCTTTACAAGTTTCTTTTTCTGTCTCCTGACCTTTCCTTTATCGATGACGAGATCCTTATTCCCTGTTGTTTCAATCCCTACTATCCTGAAGCACAGATGAAGCTCTTAATGCAATTTACTATATGAATACCAGCTGTAATCGCTGCGAACGCTGTGCGAGAAAACGATATGCGTTTGGGAGTGTCTGCTTTTGAAGGCTCTGCTTCAAATTCAGATTCAGACGAACTGCCTGCTTCAAAGTTCTCACTATTTGAATCTTCTGAGAATATCCGTATTTTAGAGCAGAAAAATAATTACGATCCCATCTCGCAGTTTTTTCAGTCTCCTTTTTCATTTCTCATCCTCATGATGACTGATTGCGTTTTCATTGGTTTTGCTCCACACTCTCCTCTCCTTTCAGAATTGCTGTCAAGACATGCTGTGGTTCGTCGTACAAATATGTGGCTCTGAACGCATTGAAAAACAGAAGGAAGAGCGAAGACCATAATAAAGACAAAAAAGAGAAACAGACGAACGAACCAAACAATACTTAGAATTTTTGCTCACTTTTACGCGAAAAAGCTATGAAAATCGCCTGATTCAAATTACACATAACTGTTAAATAATACATAATTTGAGCTTATTTAAACATTTCGTACACTAATCATGACATTTCAAGTAAATTCAGCTAAAATAAAATTAATTTAACGTTTTAAAAATGTTTGTTAAAAAAGTTCAAACATCAGCATTTGAGCAAAACATTAAGCCATTTGCAGCAAATCAAGGAAATGTCCAAAAAATCTCAATTTTTTTGTGTGAACTTAGTGCCAATTGTGGAAACTTTTCCGCACTACCCATCATTGAAAATCGAAAAAAAAAATTCCGACCCACCCTACTGTGTAATATATAAATACTGTGTAAATACTTGCTACTGAAGGATTACTGATGGGCCTATTAAAACTCCCTTTTCCCGAATCATTAGTAAAGCTTAGTATTAATGAGATTCAAGTTAAATTTCTATCTTGAAACAAATATTAATCTAGTATTTCTAATATGTCATGTATATTTAATTTCAAATTGCCGTTCTAGAATTTATCGATGCTACAATAATTAGAACTTTTCTGGGTTTTTTTTATATTATTTTAATACTATTTAATTAAATACTATTTAAAAATATTTTTTACTAAATATAAATAGTATTTAAAATCCGTTATGAAATATCGCAACAATCACATAGTTAGTTACAATTAATTAAAATTCTAATTAATTTTAAAGAAGGAAAGGAAATGCTATTGAGTTCTTGAAGAATTAGTAGAATTTTTGTTACATGAATTATAACTGCTATTTTTTATTTTATTTTATTTTTATTTATTTTACTTTATTTTTCTTTCTTTTTTTAAATAAAAAATAGCACCTTTCAAGCTTCAAGTGTTACAGTGCAATTTCCCTGTTTGATAAAAAATTTAATGTACCTGGCTCAAAAGTGGAAATGAAAAAAAAAATAATGCCCAAAATTTTCCATTCTCAATATTTAACATTAAATTTTAATAATTCCAAATTAAATAAACATAAGACATTTGAGAGGATGGATGCATCATTTTGACTTATTTACTTAAAATAGAGATCTTATTACTTAATTTTTTTACTATTAAATGAGAAGGATGCAATATATACAATTCTCTAAAACAATGCAGCTAATTGTTTTTAACTCAGCTCATGCAGAAGTAAATAAGTTATTTTTCTTTTGATATGCAAAAATTAAGTTAATTTAAGATTTATTATACAATAGAAATAATTTTCTTCCAGATTGAAATGGTATTTCGGGTTTACTGGCAAACATTATTTTTAGGTCACATATTTGCAGCTGTGTATGCAGAAATACATTCAAAACAGTTAATGACATCTATAAAATTCTAATCAACAAAAGAATAAAATTATTATGGCACAAAGTTTTTGGACCGATGTGCAGCTTCAATCTTCTAAAAAAAAAATTAACATTACTATACCGCATTATATGTACATCTTTCATTTAGAAAATTTGTGCGTAAAATAACCAGTAAATCCCCAAAATTATTAGTGGGAGATTTATCAGTTTTTGCTTCACTAAGATTTTTCACATTTTGGAGGTATTCCACACTAGATCGCCTTGTTTCACAGTCTTTACAGTCATTTATAAACAACTTGTGCCTCGATAGGGTGTCATTTCCGAACTCTACATTCAATAAGTGCCAGTATTTAATAGGTTTATATTTACGTTTATGGAAAGCTTTCTAATTAAATTTTGTGCAACCGCCCTAGGTATAGTCGTGGAAAAAAAAATAAACGCCCTCTACTATCTTTGCAATAAACTATCATAGAATAAAGTTACTGGTACCAAACTATTTGAAATAAAGTCTATTTTTCGATGATGTGTATAAAATTTGCTTATGGAGCTATCTACATATCAAAACAAACCAAAACTTTGTTGTTGTTGTTGTTTTCAATAGCAAGACCCAATTTTGACATCATAAATTCTACATGCTTCAATATGCCTAAATATAAATTTGCATGAAATTCGAACGATTAGCTTACGAGGAATTGGTTATTTTAAAGTGGGGTCGTTTTAGGGGCTGTATCCAAATTGAAGTTCGGTACTCGAAGGTTGTTGAAAAACTACAGATTGACTAAGTCACTTCTATTAATGTATTCTTTCTTGACAATATGACCATTTCACTCACTCAGTATAATGCTTCGTCTATTATTATATACCGTAAAAACCTCTTCAATATTCATTTTATAATGCTTACAAGTGTTGAATTATCCGATTAAAATATATATAAGTTATCTGTAATTATAATAGTTTTCGAATATGTGAATGTGATTTGAATTTTATAAGTCAGTTTTACTCGGAATTTGAATTCATTTAACTCATTTTTTTTTAATTACTGGCAGAAATGTAAAGAATATCGGCCAATGCAAAATTTAGAATAAAAATAGTATAAAGCAGTATAAGGAGTCGATTTAGAAAAAAAAAAACAGACAAACTGCTTTTTTGCCTGAAAATAAATCCCAAGGCGATTAATAATACCATATTTTGAAAAAAAAAAGTTTTTAAAGTGCGTGTGGGAGGGGTTGATTCTTGTTAGTTCTTTTCAGATATGTTCGCATGGTTGATATTCAGATTTATTTGAAGAACTAAAATTATAAATCTACTTTAAAAAGACATAAGAATAACTTTACATTCATTATTCTCATTTAAAATAGGGTAAATAATTCTATGATTAAACTTATTCTGCTATTTCGTGTGAAATTTTACAATTAACTTATTAATGCCGGTTGGCAAAAAAAACTTGCCATTCGATTGCGCACTATTTCCGATTGTCAAGAAAATTTGCCTATCTGAAAATCATAAAAATAACTTTTAAAAGGTTTTTAAGTTAGCCTGTGTACTCGAATAGATCTAAATTTCAAGCTATGGAAGTAAATGTTTAAATATTTAAAGCTCTGTATTCATGAATTAAAAACTTTACATCGGTACATATTTGTAAAGAATATAATTTTTGATTTATATACAAATGTTAGTTAAATACTAAATCAGCAAATTTAACTAACAATAAAATACTTTCGTGAGAATATTTTATCTAATAGTTATTCAGTGTAATACAAGGAACAATTTAACAAGATTTGAGTAAATTAAATTAATAACCATAAATATCTCAATGACTACCTTATGGATATAATAATGGTTTAAATGATCTAAAATCTTTTTTGACCTAATTTTTGTAGATATCAAATGCTAGAATTAGATTAGTCAATTGACGTAAATGCATCGGCATCCATTTAAAAAGAAAAAAAGTATTTCACGTGTTCTTTCGTTTTGTGGAAAGCATTGAAAAGAATAATTTAGTGTTTACACTACCAATTAGGCTTTGCTCTCTGAAATTTCATGTTAATGTGGTCATCACAGTTTCTTAAACATCAACCAAACGCAAACATGTATACAAGGACAAACTGGCCCGTATAATGAAACTTAAAAAGCAATAGTTGCAACAACTTGCTACTAAATTTCAAAATACTGAAAAAGTATGATTACGAGAAATGCAAAAAAAATTGTTTCATATGATAGAACTTTAATAAAGAGTAGCACAAAATTATATGTAGATTAATACACAAAAGTTGAGAGGGCAAAATATATCAATTTATTTTGATTGAGCGCGCGCTCACATTTTTGCTCATATCTTCCTTAATAATTGAAGAGCTTAGTGGAACAACTTATTATGATATATTTTCTTATTTTATTTATTTTTTCTATGGATGAAGGCGTTATGAGGTATTATATCATATGATAAAACTAAAATACTAAATTTCTACTTTGTATATTGAAGATTTGAGACAGTATCCTTTAATGTTTAATAATTTAATAATTTAAATGGTGAAAATAACTTCTAATATTTAATAATTAAATGTTAATATTCTTTTCTAGGAGAGTTTAGTTTCATCTATTAACATTGAAACATATGCTGTTAAGAAGGATCTAAATAAGTATCTAAATTACAACAAAAAACTTTCACTTCAATTTTCCCGAATTCTAATTTCTATTGCATAACATATTCTTCCACTCAGGTCATCATCTGAGATGTCATTTTAAGCTTTTTGCCCCTAATTATGCACACTATAAGGATTTAATTTCCGTCAAAAACAGAAAAAAAAATGATTTTTTGAATGTTGAAAGCGTATGTAACACTTTAACAACAAGTATAAAACATTTTTATTGATATTAAAAAAGTCTCCTTTATATTTAATCCACCCTCGTACATATAAACTTGTTTCCTTATACTATCGAAATTTAATTATTGTCTTTGAACATTTGATATTCAGCAAAATGTTTTGAAATAATACTTTCATTTATTACGATATCAATAAAAATCCAATATTGGTTAAAATGACGAAAAGTATAATAACAAAGCAAACTTAATATCTCAGTAATAGTCATTTTTTTTTCCATAACAGATATGATGTAAAAAACCACTGTAATTTTATATTAAAACAAATAAAATGTTAAGTCAAATAAATCAAAATATTATTACAAAATTTTGCATGAAAAATTTTCAATTTATAACTAAATTTATTCAAATAAATTATCAGTATGAGTCTCTCGACATACCTTTAAAAGAAAAAATAAATAAAAGCTTAAATTGATTGAATAAATATTTTAATTCAAATAATGAAACTATTTTCAAGTCAATGAATTTATATTAAATTCAATTTCCTGATGCAACAACAATTTCCATTTTGGCACTGAAAAAGAAACATGATTTTAGAGGGCGGGGATCTGAAATTTAAATATGTTTATTTTGTTAATGTTTTTTTTTATTTCTATTTTTATTGCAATCACAAATTGTATTTTCCTTTTATAAACGTTTTTCTTTTCAAAAATAAACATTTTTTATTGGCGTTCTAGCTAATAGTTTTTTTTCGCAAAATCATTTTTTTTCTTTCACAGTATATAAACATGGAATGACAGTTTCTGCATGATCCTAATTTTAAATAACACCGAAACAGTGTTTTATAATAAATCGAGAGACATTTTCAACCTCTTTATAATATGCAGAAACCCATGTATTATTAACTCTCATTTTGGCATTTCTTTTTACTTAAAAATTATTCAAAAACGCCACAAGCAGATAAATAATTTCTAAACAGTTCTCTTTTTCTTTCAAATGTAATGCGAACTTAATGTTTTGGAGAAGTGATAAGAAGTGTCAAGACACATAATTAAAGTTTGGAAGTTGGTTACACTTAAAATAAATAAATACGCAAATGAAAATAAAAAATAAAAAATAAAACACTTTTCGAGTATTCTTATTCTTTTATTTTTCTTATGCAGTCTTACTTCCTTTTTTTACCATTCATTTTTTATCACTGAATTGTGCACCTAATTATACAAAATTTGAAAATAATAGAATAAAAAAAAAACTGTTACAAAATTCTGCAAAAGTACAAAAAACAAGTGGGTAAGTGTGATCACAGATCGCACAGAGGTTTTCGTTTAGTATTCCTTTCAAAACACTTTATTTTTTTGCAAAATCTGTTAGTTTGCAACCAGGAGGCGCACTCTATTCTAAACAAACCTCTATCCGAACAAAACTCCGTTTCACAAGCTATCCGTATATATATTAGTCGAGGGAGTCGGGCCCATAGCGCCCGAGATCGGTAGGCGACCCCTGGCTGTAAAAAGTGGAACTAAAACATGTAAGTCTATGGCGCATAATATAAAAGAGCGGACAAAGGGTTGTCGTCGAAAGTTAGAAAAGTGCCTCCCAGGTGAAAAGGTGCGAAGGATAAAAAATTGCTTAAAATACACAAGTTAGAGACCGGAGGGTAATTAATATAAGACTTTTTGAAAATTTTATAATTTTTCGTGTGATCGAAAGGGTTCTGCTGTAACTATGCAAAATTTCATGTCTCCAGCTTAATTAGGGCCCGAGTTAGAAAAAATTGCTTAAAATACACAAGTTAGAGCCCGGAGGGGTAAATATAGAACTTTTTAATTTTTTTATGATTTGTCATGTGATTGCAAGTGTTCAGCTATAATTACGCAAAAAATTCAAACCTCCAACTTAATTAGGGGGCTGAGTTAGAAAAATTGCTTAAAATACACAAGTTAGAGACCGGAAGGGTAAATATAAGACTTTTTGAAATTTTCATGATTAGTCGTGTGATCGTAAGTGTTTAGCTATAATTATGCAAAATTTCAAGTCTACAACTGAATTAGAGCCTGAGTTAAAAAAAAAATAGCTTAAAATATACAAGTTAGTGCCCAGAGGGTTAAATATAAGACTTTTTCGAAATTTTATAATTTGTCGTTTGATCGCAAGCGTTTAGCTATAATTTTTCAAAATTTCAAATCTTCAGCTTAATTAGGGGCCGAGTTACAAAAAAAAGCTTAAAATACACAAGTTAGAGCCCAGAGAATTAAATATAAGATATTTTCGAAGTTTTATTATTTGTCGTTTGATGTAAGGTGTTCAGCTATAAGTATGCAATAATTCAAGTCTCCAACCACTACCCCCTACATACTAAACCTACCTTATGCCCCTACCTACGTAGTATGTAGGGGTTAGTGCTCCAACATATATAGTTTCTGAGAACGGGCACTGTGGCGGACAGACAGACAAAGGAGCGAGAGGAATGGGGTTTCGTCAGATGAACGAAACCCTAACAAACAGAGATCCTCGGTTAAATTTACACTAGTTCTTATTTAAAAGCATCGATTTCACACGTTTTACGATTCATATGTTTCTAAATGGATTGGTTCCAGGGCCGGCGCAAAAATCGGGCAAACGGGCTGCCCGTGCCCAGGTCCTCACCCCAGTTGGAGTCTTGTTAGGGGCCATGCGCCACTCGATGCAGTTCGGAATGACGTTACCCTGTGTAAAACAAGTAGGAAAACGTAGAAAATGAGATGCGTTCGTACTATAACTAGTTTTATAATTATTCAGATCTTGGTGCAATAGCTGTTGCACTCTTATGCAAAAATGCATGAATACAAAATTTATTACGATTATATATAATAAATTCAGTATTATGAAAATAATAAGACCCCATCTTAAATAGGACGTAATCAACATAGAATCATTACCTGTCGTGGGATATCATTGGGGTAATCACGCATAATTGGATTTAATAGAATGAAGAAAACTTTTATTAATGTAATTTTAAGTTTTAATTCAATTTTCATAAAATTTGAAATGATTCGACAAACAATTATATATATTAAATTTCAAACCATTTAGTTGGGTAGTTTTTGCGCTGCTGTATGCGGACAGACGGACAGACTGACGGATCATATGACGACTATAGGTTCTACGTATTTATATAATTACGAACGCACCTAATAATGCTACTGTTGCTATGGATTTTTTTAAACGTCTTTCAGCGAAAAAAAAAAAGTTAGTATTAACTTTATTTCTTACAGCCAAAGATGATGTAATTATCTGGGAATGTATAGATGCGACGATCCTTAAAGTAACCTTAGACGCAAAAAATATATATTTAAATATTCTAGAGGATAAAAGATTTTTCGAAATTAAAAATAATTGTACACATTACATATGAAAGAAATTGCATGTCATTTTTCATGCATTTTATACTCTTTATTATAAATTATTCTATGACATATACAATTTTAAAAAATGATTTTTATTAATCGAATATTGTAGTCTGAGGCGTTGGGTCCCGCTAAGTGATTTGCCAGGGTCCCGTGCGACATTGCGCCGGCACCTGATTAATTCTAGAAATCAATGTTTGAACTGACAATTTTGCACAGAAGAAGAGGGAAGATATAATACATTCCAATTTAGAGCTGTATTTTAACAGTTTCCGATTTATTGCAAGATTTTCTAAAATCAAATTTCTTACACATGTTTCAAAATATTGCTAGCTTTTACATGAAAAACACCTGCTTATATAATGTGTTAAAATGTTCTCACAGTGTAAACAACAAAGCCTCAACCATTTTCTGTTTTCACGTATTCAAATATACAAGTCTTAGATATTTTTATAAATGTAAATACAGTCGGGCCTTGTTATCACGACACCCGGTTTTCCCGTCATTCCGCTTATCACATTCCGCTAAGTCCCGATTTTCTGTATATGATTTTAATGTAAATAAACGCCGGGTTTTACGTCGTTGAATAATTTTTAATTCCGGATATCCCGACGGTTTAGGAAAATTGTCCATATTTCAAATTCATCTTATAAGCACGGAAATTAAGCGGTAAGAAATGTCTTAGCCAAACTTTTCACAAAAGTGTCAAAAATACTCATTGAGATAAATGAGAAATTTTACTTCAATCCTTTATCTGAATAAATAAAACCCAAACACTGTGAATGACTCACTTAAGTTCTCCAGATAGATGTATCAGTCTGTTCGCGGTCTTTCTGTTCTGGTCAGGCGGCGCTTTCTTGTAGTTACATGGCGTTTTTCATCCGACTAAAACCGAAGCATTGCATTACATTGAAACGATAAAAAATTATCTAACACCCATTTTTGAAACAACGAATATTTATTACAATTCAATGTATAATGTTGAAAAAAGAATTGTAGGATGCACATCTAGGGATAAGCAAACCTTAATTCATCGATATTTCATGAAACAATTAAAAAAAAAAACAAGTCATCATAAATCTGATTTTTATTCTTTTCAATTTTGTTTTTGTGTTTATTTTGTTTAATAATAATGTTTTATTGCTTAAAACAGCAAGAACAGTGACGAATTTAAAATTGTCTTAAATTAATTAAAAATACAACTTTTTATAAACATATTTTCCTCCAACTCCGGTTACCGCGACACCTCACTTATGACACTTTTTTCTGGTCATTAGAGTGTCGGGATAACGAGGTTCGACTGTACACAGAACACTGCTCCCACTGATCCTTTTTACACTGATGGAACAGTGACGCAGCAGTTGGCCGATTGTCACCAATAAATTTTTATCGCCTTGAATAAATCTCACAAATTTTTCCTGAAATATGACGAAGAATATAATTAAAATTTAGTGGTGTCAAATGATTCTCTGGTGCTACACTGTTCTATCACTGTTCTTATGAAAACCAGTATTTCTAATAATAAACTCGTTGTAGGCTTTTGCAACAATTGGCAACAAAAACGCCCTTCGAGGTAGGTTTTTACGAAATTTATAAAGAAGTTTTTTCTTTGAAAAAAAGTGGTGTTCAATAAATATTCCGAGTGGGTGTCCTGACAGGATAACAATAATTTTTTTAGAGTTTTCTCAGATTTTAAAGAGAAATATTGTTTCAGTTCCCTGTAAATATACATAAGACAAATGATTATCCGTAAATTCTCAATTATTTCACAGAATTATTTTTAACAATACCAGTAAGTAATTGAAAAAATATTCAAGAATAATCTCCAGTTATCGAATGAAAGTATTTATAATGATATTGTGTTAATTTCATTTCATTTTGTAATCTCATCCAGACGATTACTTTTCCTGTGCTGCTCAAAACACTCTTTGATAAATTGTTATTGGTTATTTTAATGCTAAACGTGTCTCTCAAAATAGTTGATAAAAGGATTACAAACTCTGTTTATTGATCCAGTTACTTACGAAGTATGCTTCTGTCCATGTTAGAATACTGATAAAATGTTTTTATAGGCTATTTTATACTGAAAAAACGTGCTATGAAAATAAATGTACCATGGCGTAGGGTTTTTATACATACAAAAGAAAGTACAATATTCCTATTCCCTAAGTAAATTAAGGAAAATTTTTCTTCCGCTACCCATTTACTACTAAGAACATGAGGGTATTGTAAGAGGAATTCATTTATTCAACACAGCCTAGATAGTTTTTTCATCGTGGAAAGCACATAAATCAGAATTTCTATATCTCTTTATTATTCTTATGGTATTTTACATCAATGAATATTCCTTGACGGTAAAAGTAGTTTTCTAAAATTAATATATTCAAAAAACAATTTTTATTATAAGTTGATTTCAGTTACTTTTAACTTATTGAGTTCTTAAGGAAAAGTTAAAAAATAATTTTTTTTTCGCATAAAATAGTGTGGCCAACAAGGATATTCTCTATACGAAATTAGGTTAACCATGATCTCTTATGTTATTTATTACATCAATGAATATCCTTTGGTGGAAAAAATAATTTTCTAAAATTAATATATTCAAAAAACAATTTTTGTTAGTTGATTTCAGTTAGTTTTAATTCATTGAATTTTTAAGGAAAAGTTTAAAATAATTTTTTGCTTTCATAAAATAGTGTGTCCAAGTAGGATATTATCTATACGAAATTATATTAGCCATGATCTAGCTCTTATAATAATATACAAGGTGTTCCAAAATTCGACCGACAAATTATGAGTTGTGATAAAAGGCATCAAGAGGATGAAAAATTATCATAGAGCATCGGTCTCAAACCTAGGGCCCGACTTATGCAGGGGCATGCGGGACACCTGCCCCGGGCCCCAATTTTTAGGGGACCCCAATAAGAGTAATCAGGATTTTCATTAAAAGGGGCCAAATGACAAAAATTAGCCAAAAGTGATCAAAATTCATATATTTCCAAATATTTAGGAAGGGAGAGTGGTCCCCCTTCCCCAATCTGCTTCCAGTATTCCCTCCACCCAAGCGAAAAAAATTATATCATTAGAAAACTGATGATCAAATTTTTATTATAACAACTGAGTATTCTATTGTTTTCAAGAGAAATATTTTTTATTAACGTTTTTCTCGTAACGTGGCAAGTTAAAACCTTTAATTATGACCAATTTGGGGCATTTTCTTTTGGACATCTGATAACATATGTAGATAAACAAAGTAAAAGTTTGCAAAGAAATACTCGTGTCAACCAATCTATCATTTTTTTCTACTACTATCCTACTAGTATTTTTTCTTAAAGTAGTGACCGTCTTTTTGTTATACCCTGTATACAGATGTGAACAGTACTGGGTACAAAATTTACATACGTATGTCCACCACATTACAATATGTATGAGGTTTAGTACTAGCCACTTCCACATTCTTCACAAAAAAATTCTATACATAGATAGAAGGGGACCCCCCCAGAATGATTCGTGCCCCGGGGCCCCCCGTAGCCTAAGTCGGGCCCTGCGCAAACCACGTATTTAATCAAAAATACAGGGTGTTCTGCCTTAATTCAATCTGTGTTGACGGCAAACCGGACTCTTAGCTGGAACATGCGTAACATACTGTTCTCGAAATCAAATTATCACAGACTCAGTCTAATTTACAACGAACTAAATAAACATTTTTCGTTTATAAAATATAAATTTTGATTTTTAATCTTTGTTTTATTTTAACCACTTTTCAAGCGCCAGGGCGCTCTTTGTGAGTTTTACTTTTATTTTTTATTTATTTATTTATTTTTTTTTTTGTCATTGTATTTCTTGGGCTTTTCCCCAGCTGTGGTTTTGCAGGTCGCAGAGGGTACTTTTCTGTCAGGGGTTCATGCCTATGCCATTTTTGGTTGGCTCCCTGGCAGAGTGATCCTGATCCTGATCCTGTGTTGACGGCAATAATTTTCAGAAAATTAAAGTGTATTATAATAAAACTTTTAATAGACATTCTGACTTTTGTTGTATATGTGATAATATCGAAAAAAGTGGTGGAAGTTTCCATTATCCGCCGCAGCAGTATGCACTTGACGCTCCACATTTTGGACTGCGATTGCCAGTTCATACGGTACCATCGATTGCTTGAGTACCCTGTTTTTCCAGAACGTTTTGTGATGTTATAACATTTCACACAAAATAAGGTACGTATCGTTGCATTTTCATTGTAATGTTTTGATTTTTCTCAAAATTATTACCGTCAACCTAAGTTCAGTTAGGATGAAACACCCTGCGACTAAATACGTGGTTTGCAATCGCATGTTCTATGGTCATTTTTCATCCTGTTGATGCCTTCTATCATCGCTCTTAATTTGGCAGTTGAATTTTGAAACACCCGGTATATAAGTAATGAGTAATAATTTTCTTAAGCTAAATAGACAAGAAATTATTATAAACAGAATAGCCGAGCTAATATTTTTTCTGAGGAATAATTTTTAAGATATTCATAGTAACAAGTAGCGAAAGAAAGCAAATTACAGCTTAAATTCATTTTATTAAAGTAAAGTAATTAAAGCAACGGTGACAAATAATCACCTTTGTTGTAAATGTGATAATATCGAAAAAAGTGGTGGAAGTTTCCATTATGCGCGGCAGCAGTATGCACTTGACGCTCCACATTTTAGACTGCGATTGCCAGTCCATACGGTATCATCGATTGATTGAGTACCCTGTTTTTCCACAACTTTCGTGGTGTTATAACATTTCACACAAAATAAGGTAATCGTTGCATTTTCATTATAATGTTTTGATTTTTCTCAAAATTATTACCGTTAGTGCAAGTTCAGTTAGGATGAAACCCCCTGTATTTGTGACTAAATACGTGGTTTTCGACCTCATGTTCTATTGTAATTCTTCAGCCTCTTGATGTTATCTAGCACCCCTCTCAATCTGTCGGTCGAATTCTGGATCACCCTCTATTATTGTACGTTAAAATGTTAATGTGCACTTCATCTCCTGTTGCAGGTTAGACTATACAATTCTGCATAATAAGGAAAAATATGGGTTTCTGAAATAAAATGTAATGAAATAGCGAACATTTGTACATTTTATACACAATACTTATAACGTGTAATACCATAGTTATAAAAAAAAAATCATACTTTTCATGTTCTCTGAGTTCATATCGAATAAAGTTAATTGATCAGGAGAATAAAAAATAAAAAGTTTTGGACTCCAAAAAAGGTAAAATAAAAATTTACGAAAACAAAAAATGTAATGAGGCTATAAAAAAAAATAAACTATATACGGTACGTAAAAAAAAGTGCCATTATTTATAAACTAACAAGACCCACGGCTTTGCTCGCGTAATAGTTGAAATATGCCGAGTGATATTTGAAGAAATTATACTTCTAGGAATTAAGCCACAGTTTGACTAAACTTCATTAAAGAAAATACGTTGAAACTAGTGTGAATCAAAAAGTATTAAAAGAACTTCTTAAAACACCAGCAAATCGGTGCATTTGGCGCATTTAAAAGTTTTGATGGTGTTTTAAGAAGTTCTTTTAATACTTTTTAAACTTCATTAATACACTGCATTAGGTAGAAATGAAACTTAAATTTATAAGAACTCAAACTAATTCTAAATAAATGATAATTTAGAAAGTATTTTGTAGCTTTTATGCTCAATTCATACACTCATTTCAGTATTCATTTGAGGTTTTGGATTTTTTTGAAACAGTTCATAATATTCATTTATATCTTAAAATTAACCATCATGTTAAATTCCAAGCTTCTTGTCTAACGGTCTAACACCCCTCTGGTGGGTAGTACCACTAACATTAAATACCTATGTTGAATCAGAGACTGTCACCATTAATTTGCCAACATTAATTTTGAAATCGGTTTGGTATTTCCTAATATTCCACAGAAAACGTAATTTAGACCGTAATTTAGTTTTTAAGGGGTTTTTTAGATCGTTTGTTGTTTCTGCCAACACCAGGTGGTAGTAGCACCGGCATAAAATATAACGTGAGATATCAGATACTGTCAATATTGATTTGCAACCATTACTTTTGTAACTGGTTTATTATTTCCTGAGATTGCATAGAAATCGTATTTTAGAACCTTTTAAGAACGCTTTTCGCTCCTTCCCTTCGCTTCACCCCTTTTAAATTTCGAATTTATTTTCGACAGTTCTTAGAAGGCATTTCTATTTTATAACAGCCATGCCGTATTTAAAATTTCTAGCCCCTTCAGTATCACAGATATCGCAATTTAGAACGTTTTTTGCTTCTGCAATCCTCTGATGGTAGTGGCACCGACATAAAATATAGCTTATGTTTGATCAGGTTCTATCACCACCAATTTGCAACGATCATTTTTTAAATCTCTTTGGCATTTCATAAGATTGCGTAAAAATCATAATTTAGAATGTTTTTAGAATACTTTTCGCTCACTTCATCCTTTTAAAAATTGGAATTTTCTCTCGACGGTTCTCAGAAAGCATTTGCATCTTTTAAGTAATTACCATGCGAAATTTCAAAATGTTAGAACCCTAAGTATCACTAAAAACGCAATTTAGAAAATTATTTGCTCCTGCAACCCTCAGGTAGTAGTGACAACGACATAAAATATAGCCTATGTTGGAGCAGGGACTGTCACCACCAATTTCCAATCATTATTTTTAATATCGGTTTGATATTTCTGGAATTTGCGTAGGAATTGTAATTTTGAACGTTTTTAGTACGCTTTTCCCTCATTTTCACCCTTTTTAAATATCGAATTTTTTAGGAAATGTCCTTATACATCATTTATATGTTATAAGTAATTACAGTGGGTTGCCAAATTATTAGGGACAGTCATGAAGTATAGGTTTTTTGTACAATATTAGAATATAATTTGAAAATAAACACTGTTTTTAAGTTTAAAAAGCTTTATTGTTATAGTTTAAGTATTTACGCAGTATTAGTATATGAAAAAACCCCAACAAAAATGTAATACAGTCAATTTACTAATGCTAAGTAACGAATATTAACATTTGGTGACATTTCCTTTGGCTTCTAAAAGTACTTCGATGCGTCTCGGCATGCTTTCTATACGATTTCTGGCACTTTCTTTTTTTTAGGGTTGTGATGCTATACATTTATTAGTTTTTCGATGAGTTGTAACTTGGTTGTAATCATATCTTTGGCAATTTCCGGCGTGTGATCTCCCATAAGTTTTCTATGGGGTTCATGTCAGGAAAATTGCCAGGGCAAGGTAAAACTGGGGTATTGTGGTCTGCCAAAAACTTTGTAACACTTCTAACTTTATGACAAGGCACTGAATCATGCATAAACATGAACTATTCACCACCTGGGAACCATTCTTCAATTTGCGGCAGCAGCTGAGTTTCCAGAACTTGCCTGTACTGGTCTTCTCTCATGGTTCCCTGGACAATGTAGAGGCGTCCAACCCCTTTAGCGCTTATGACAGACAACACCATTACTTTATCAGGGTGTTTAACACTTTCCACGATGTAGCCAGGGCGGTATTTTTCGCCTGACAAAGCGGCTTTTATCGGCTAAAATCTCAAAGGTTGATTCATCTGAGAAACACACCTGAAAAAAATTAAATATATTAATAATTAAGAAATAAATGATTTTAAATGACATAAATAATAATTATCTTAACAACTGACCTCACTCCAGTCATCAACTGTCTTCTATCGGTGTTCACGAGCCCAGACAAGGCGCTGCTTCTTCATCGCTTCTGTTCTTGGTCGGACGATGAGCTGTCAACCCATCCTCCGCTAATCTCTACTGCACAGTTCTCTTAGAAACTAGTATTCCAGATTCTTGAACGATCTGAGTAAGGAGTCCCATACATATCTTTCGGTTTACTAAGCAGATATCCCGGATTTTCACATCGGTACGTGGAGTTGTAATGCGTTTTCTTCCACTTTTGTCTTTTCGTTTGGGCGAAAGTGGCTGGTTTTTGCCCAGATTTATTTTTATCCTGTTGACTACTGACTTGGAAACTCCAGCAAGTTCTGCTATCTTCCTTTGGAAATGATTCATATGCAGAAGAAGGGTTTTTACCTGAGACTTTTTCGTAGGGGACAAATCAACCCCTCGACCCACACGGAAATCTATAAAAATTAAAAATAAATTCAAATCTTAAATAATTTCGTATAAAACAAATATTTAATCAATAAAAGAAAGATAATACTCACATATAATTCTTAACTTTTCCAAAAAAAAAAAAAAAAAAAAAAAAAACCTAAAGAATTTTGTTTAAATTAAAGAAAAGCGTCTTCCACAATTGCGTGTGTAAAAGACTCAGCGTCTCTGCCGTTATTAAAATATTTATAGAAAGCAAATAAACCTTTTAGCATGCCAAAAGTACTTAAAAGTTGAATTGTAGAGATGTTGAGAATGGTAAAATACATTCCTGCAACACTTAAACCACTTAGATCCGCAGTCAAGTGCAGCCAACGTAGAAAACTAGCAAAAAATATGACTGTCCCTAATAATTTGGCAGCCCACTGTACCATGCCAAATTTCAAATTGCTAGCCCTTACAGTATCACAAATGTCTCAATTTTGAACGTTTTTTGCTCCTGCAATCCGCCGCTGGTAGTGATACTGACATGATATATAGCCTATGTTAGAGCAAGGGCTGTCACCATAAATTTCCAACCATTGTAGAAATCGTCATTTAGAACACTTTTCGCGTATTTTGACCCCTTTGTAAGTCCAATTTTCTTTAAGAAATGTTCTTAGCAATAATTTTATATCTAAAAAGTATCTAGCATGCCAAATTTCATGT
The DNA here is from genome assembly GCA_963932465.1 of Maratus speciosus. Classification (NCBI taxonomy): domain Eukaryota; kingdom Metazoa; phylum Arthropoda; class Arachnida; order Araneae; family Salticidae; genus Maratus; species Maratus speciosus. The sequence continues at coordinate 440,021,097 of OZ010788.1, forward strand.
ATCTACTCCTTCAGTAACACAAAAAATGCATTTTTAGAATCTTTTTTGCTCCTGTAGCCGCTTTGGGGTAGTGGCAGCGATATTAAATATAGTCTATCTTGGCGCAAGGACTGTCACCATCATTTTCACAACGTTATTTTTTAAATCGGTTCCGTATTTCCATAGATTACGTAGAAATCGCCATTTAGAACGTTTTTAGAACGCTTTTCGTGCATTTTCACCCCTTTTAAATTTCGATTTTGTTAGGAAATGTTCTTAGAGATTATTTACATCTTATAAATAACTACATTCTAAATTTCATATTTCTGGGCCCTTCAATAACACAAAAATCGCATTTTTCGAACGTTTTTTGCTGCTGCACCTTCTATGGGGTAGTTGCAGGGACATAAGACATATATAGCCTATTGGAACAGGGATTAACACGATCACTTTGATACCATTACTTTTGAAATCGGTTCTGTAGTTCTAGAGATTACCCGCTACAAATAAACAAACAAACAAACTTTACTTCTTTATAATATTAGTATAGAATAAATAAATGTGGTTTATTTTGCCATAAAAAATCATCGACATATTAAAATAAACCTAACTATTAAAATTCCACTAGAAAAAAATTACTCAACAGCATATTTGTGTTCCGGATGCCACAAAACCTTGAAATACGAATTCACATCAATTTTGAATTATAAGTTAGTGAGATGTAAGTTAATGAAAAACGAACCAAGTACTGCTTTAAAAAATATGTCCGTTATTCAAATGTAACTCAAATAATAATGTATTTTCGTAACTCTTTGTTTTCTATAATATTTTATAAAAATCCAAACAAAGCATATTTTGGAGAAATATGTTTTTGGTATACTAATTAATAATTATTAATGCGATTATTTAAAAAGCATCAGTGGAAGCATAAATTTTTAGTCATCATTATAACTCGCAAGTTCCAAAAACCCCAATATATATTTGTCTGCACTTCTGATAGTTAATTGCAATGTTTCAGAAAATATATAAAATCGGAAACGGAATATCGGAAAAAAATCGGAATAAAAAGAGCCATAATTAAAGAATGCCCAAGAAGATTGAAATATTCTTTTTTTATTATTATTACACCAGTAAGAAAAAAATTAGAACCACAAAAAGTTTTGTACCCTGGGCCTCTGCTTTGTTCCCTACGCACGATATTGGAATGTCTATTTTTCACATTTGAAAGTCATTTAGGGCCAATGCTTGTGGCACGCAAGCTTTTCTGAGAGTGCTTGTGAAAATCTTTCTTTCCCCTGTGTATCTGATTTTCCCGCAGAGCTGCAGAGAGAAGCTGCGGGTCTCGGTAGTGATTTGAATGTGAGTTCTACTTAAATATGGTATCAGAAAATAAACTTGTTAAATTACTACTTTTTAAAAAATAACACACATTTGTTAATACTAAAACATCCTTTTAGCTGCAAAATAGTAAATAGCGTTTACGGTAGGATTGTCAGATTGAAAGTTTTCCCCGTAATGTGTCTGTTTTTCAGTCTAGTCTTATTGCACGTTGTACGCCTCCTGTACAACATTGATGTATTTATTATCATTGATGATATTTATTATCATCATATCATTTATCTTTAAAAATTCCTTATATTGGTTTATTTTAAATAATTCAAAAACATCATACTGGAGACTTCTTGTGTCATAATTGTACAGTACTTCACAAAAATGATGTCATTAACTAAGACAGGCTTTCTTATTATTGCCTTGCTGTTATCTAAACTTAATATTTTTTAACCCTTTATGTCCTGAATTATAAATCAGAAATTTTCTCCTCTTCAATAATTACAGTAAAGCCTCCCTAAAGCGACCACGTTCTGTTCTAATAAAAATTGGTCTCTTCGAGAGGTGGTCTCTTGATAGAGGTCATGTTTAAATTTAGATTTTAATTGTTGATAAAAGGTAACAATTAATGTTAATAAAATTAATTTTTCACATTAGGAAAAAATGTAAAAATTTAAGTGTTAAAACAAAAGTTAATTACATAAGTTAATTACTGCAGAGTTTAAAAATTAATACATTGACGTTTTCTTTGATTTTACGGTTTTATCTTTCATAACTTTTATCTCCAAGTCCTTTCGCAGTTCAGTAAATAAATGTAATTTTTTTTTGACAGGAAAAAATAATGACTACCGACCAGGAAAAAACGGAATTTGCTACATTTTCTTCAATGAAATTGGTCGTTCATGGAGGGAATCCAACTGGGATGGTCTCTGAATGGAGGTAAAATTAGTATTGAGCCTATGGGAATAAATTTCGTTCCATGAGAAAATGATCGTTCAGGGAGGTGGTCGCTTAATGAAGGTGGTCACACAGGGAGGTTTCACTGTATCTTCGTTAATGTCTGAAGATATCCAAAACTACTTATATAATAACAATTTGATTTTTAGATTGATTTGTAAATAAAACTGATTTAAGGGGGTCCGGGACACATTTTCAAATAAAAATTTATTTTTTGAGTTAAAATTTTGAAATTTTTTGTTATGGTTATCCATATTATTTGTAAACAAAATTTCATGATAAAACTTCTCATAATTTTTTAAAAAAAGATTTAAAATTTAAATTTTGTTAAAAAAGTGGGGTAATTTTAAATCGTTATAACTCGAAATATTATTTATAGAATTTCATTTTTTTTTCATTTAAATAAACAGAAATATATAAGTTTTAATTTAGATTCAGCATTTAAAAAAATATTAATTTAAAAAAATTAAAGATATTTAAAGTAAAAATTAGAAAAAAAAATCATATTTTCAAAAGTAATTGTTTTTTTTTTTTTTTTTTTTAATTTGCTGAATCTAAATTAAAGTAAAACTATTGAAAAAGACATGTTCTAAGTTTGAACCATTTATCTGTAACGGTTCTTGATTTATAACAGTTTAAATATGAGTAATGGGAAAAATACCCATCATGAAGAAAAACGTAATTTTACAAGAAGTCGTTTCCTTCACAATCATAGCTTGAAAGGTAGATTTCGAAAACGAATCAAAACGGAAAAATTAATATTTCCTGTTCTAATTAAGATAGAAACATGATTTAAACGTCATTTTAATCATAAAACGGCAGAAAAATTTTTAATTCCATTAAAAAAAAAAAAAAAAAAAAAAATTGAAAATTTGAAGATTTTTGTGTCCTGGACCTCCTTAATGAATCGGTAGTTTGATTTTTTTTTTTTTTTTTGTAAAATATTTACAAGAATAGTTAGATTAATTAACAAAAAATATTGTTATGGAAACCTCTCAATTCTTAGAAGAATACTAATGTAAATAAATCTATTGTGATTCTATCTGTAACTGAGAAGTGTTTTGTAGTTGCAAATTTTTCATAAAACATTTTTAATAAGAGAAAAGCTAAATGTATGTAAAATGGTTGCAAAAATAAGCACATTAAAAAATATTTAGCTTCCAATGTTTCGCTGTCCTTACTGAATGTGATACAGCACAGTATTTTGAATGGAAAGTACCATATACTTTTATTCGTAGATAAATTAAATAAAATTTATATACAGTCGAACCACTATTTAACGAAGTTGCTAAATCCCGGAAAAATGTTCGTTATATGGAAAATTCGTTAAATAGAGATTCACTCTTTAAAATACTTTAAACTACATAAAACAGATTTTAAATTCATAAACACTAAATATTTTTACTAAAAGTAATTGATCTCATTTTTTTTAAATAAATTATATCGATTTGTTTTATTTATTTTACCCACCAATATCCATCATCAATTCATTTTTTCTATGTGTTTAAATCTTTGGAATCTGCAAGGAAAACAAAACATTGTCCGGGAATAAACTGTATTTTCTGTTTAAAGTAAATAGTTATACATTAAAATTAACGAATTTTAATTACATAATCGTATTTATTATTATTATAACAAATAATTTTAACCATACTTTAATATATGCATCCTTAAATTTAATTTCTGAAAAACTGTGTTAATTTTGCCTGAGTTTTTTCTTTTAAAAAGTGCTTTCTCTTATAATACGTCTCGCATCTTTGCAATGCACCAAAAAACCCTTCATGCGTATTTTCTTTTAACTATAATCCGCGTCGGATTGTTTCAAACGATTTTAGCATTCATCATACAAAGTTTTGTTAATTCCTGCATCATGATCATTTCCATCATCATCATATTCGTCTTCATCGCAATTCATTGCTGTATTATTTTTATGTTTCACACTGTCGAAAATATCCAATTCGGATAGTGTTTCCGAGGTCTCAATTTCAGAATTAAGTGAAATACAATCACCAATCAGCACATCATGTTTAATTTCTTCTTTTTTCTCACCTATATTCACATTTTTTTAAGTTACTCTAAGGAATTATCGTCTTCGTCCTCCGTACTTACCGAATTCTCACTGCTGACAAGAAGGCTCCTGGTAAAACCAGTTCAAGGCCATTGAGCATCATAAAATGTGTTTAATGAAAGAATAAATTTGAAATGTCCAGAAATATTTTGAGAAATGGGGAGAAAAAAATTTTTAGATCCCAAGAAAAAGCTCGTTAAATTGAGAATGCACTTCGCTATTTGGAAGTTATTTTACGAAGAAATTCGCAAAATGTTCTTGGTTCCAAGGAAAAGTTCTCAAAATAGAGATATTCGCAAAATAGAGGTCCGACTGTATTTCATTTCTTTTAATGGGACTTAAAATACCGTCGGGGCATGTTTGTCCATTCTAAAATTCATTTTTTAGTATATCGTTATCTTAAGTTTTGATGTTTTATGTATTTTAATATCTTATGTTAACGCTAGAACGGCTAAAATAGTCATTTTGGCGATTACAAATTATTGTACAATAGAACATCGATTATACGAAGTAATTGGGACCGACCATCTTTCGGAAAATCGAAATTTTCGGATAATCGAGAGTGCTTCAATTTTAAGGGCAAATATGATATGTGCACTATTTCATATAATGGTAACAAGTGCTTAATAAAAATAAATCAATAGAAGAATAGAAGCAAAAATAAACTACCTGAATTTTAATTTTGAAATTACGTACCTTTTACATATTTCACAAGGGTTTAGAACATAGTTTTGTGCGTTGCAGTTTCGATTGCCTTTGCTTTGAAGATTTATCACGAAGTTTTTTTAATACCATTGGTTCACCAGTATCACAGTCTTTCTGCTGCTTTCTAGATAAAACTTTTTTATTTTTGTAGCATCTCTCTTCATAACTCTAACCGCTGCAATACCAATGCCGTATTCTTGAGCTTATTTTCTCATACTCTCACCCGATTCTACACGATTTATGATTTGAATTTTTTTTTTCTATATTTTAAGTAATGCGGTTTTTTTTTTTTTTTTTGTACATGTGATAGAAATGAAATGAATTTAATGAAAATTTTTACTCTAGTAAAAATCTCGTACGGAATTCAATTTATCAAAGAAATTCTGAGAAATGGGATCCAATTTATTTATCTGTACTCTTAGTTTGGAAAGAACCGCTTGCAGAACAGTTTTTAAAGCAAATTTTTTAAAGAAGACCTCACTGACCTAGTCAACACAGTTTATTGGAATATGGAAAATGACGTCAGTGTGATAACCAAAACAACCTAGTGACAATGAAAATATTTCGTTTTTTATAGTTAAATCTAGCAACCCCTCTCCATGGTCAAAAGTTCCATATGTATTTTTTAACTGCTATGGGGCTCTTGTAAAACTGGGAGGGAACCGGGAAGGGTTACCATTTCGCCAGCTTGGTTACTCTATAATTTCACTATTGCTGGTGACCAGACAGCGGATTATATGCACTTAAAAATTGTCAAAATACGCATGCAAATGTGCACAAAAAAGCCTCCACATAAAGATGTTACAATCCGAAATATGTGCTTATAACCTTGTATAAAAAAAATATTTACTGTTAAATTTAGGTCTTGTTTTCTTTAAGCTTTGTATCTAAGTGAAATTGTAATTATCGTCTAAAACTGCAGTTTTAGCCGATAAAACTGTTTTAGAGAAAACCTAAAACTTGTTTCAACCTTGCACCATAAAATTGATTAAAAAAAACTGAAACTTGGTTCAACGTTCAACCTTTTACTAAAAGTTCGTTTTAGAAAATTATCATAATATTGGCTCATCATTTCATTAATATATTGTTACCTGTCAAAACACCACAAAATTGTGAAATTTTTTTAATATCTTGGTTTCAGCTAAGGACACAATTTTTTTCTGTGTAACGTTGAGCCTTATTTTTAACGGTGTGTGAATAACCCTTTTTTTGGCTCATTGGAACTCCCTACTAAAAAAAAATTCCTGTAAAAATTTAAACTGTACAAAAACTAAAGTGTAAAAAATTCTACAGATATAAAGTTACCGAAATCTGTATGCTTACTAAAATTTAATCTATACATTGTACAAAAATATGTAAATCTACAGAACTAGTTTTTGTAAAGTTACAGAAATCTGTAGCTTTACAAATGAATCTATTAAAATTACAGTAATGTTACTAAAATTTTATCTGTAACCCGGGTTGCAGTTACATAAAAAGTTCTAGGCATCCCAGTTTCCTAAAAAATTCTTAGTAACCTTACAGATTTTTTGATTTATAGTGCAAACGTGTATCAGTTACATGAATTTTTGTTGTTGTCGTTACATAAAATGTTCTAGAAATCCCAGTTTCCTAGAAAAAGTTTAGTAACATTACCGATTTTTTTTTAAAGTGTACATGAATTTTATACATAAATACAAAGGACTTACTTTTTCTCACCTTAGCTCACGGATTACCAGTTACCTCTCTGATTCTCCCAAAAAGGGTCCGTAGACCTCCAGTTTAGGAGCCCACGAAGTAAAACCATTTTAAATGCAGAAAATGTCCTTTCAACTCAGATGCTATTGAGCATGGACAGTATTTGCAACACTTTGCTGTAGTTCTCTCACCGTTTCTTGGTATTTCATCTTAGCGATCGCTACGGGCTCGTACCTGGCCGGCAAATTGAAGGGAAAATTTTCAACGGGCCGGGCCGAGTTGATAAAGGAATTCAGCCCGATATAAAAATTTAAAAGGATCGAACTAAGCCAATAAAATGTGAACAGTTTTCAATGGACGTGACTGAAGCGAGGATAAGTATAAATATGTTTCACGAGCCGATGCTAGATTGAGAACATCAATACAGAAATATAGATCGTAGAGATCGTCATTGGCACGCTGAAAAAAAAAAAAAAATCTGTAAAGTTACTAAAGTTTTTCTAGGAAACTGGGATTCCTAGAACTTTATAAGTAACGGCAACAAGAAAAATTCCTGTAACAGCATCTGTTACAGGAATTTTTGTTGTTGCCGTTACATGAGAAGTTGTAGGAATCCCAGTTTCCTAGAAAAACTTTAGTAACTTAACAGATTTTTTTTTTTTTTTTTTTTTTTTTTTTTTTTTTTTTTTTTTTTTTTTTTTACAGTCTATGTGCATAATGTTTGAACCGCGTTTCAATTATTACGGAAGACTTGGTCCGGGCCAGGATCAGGCTTATATTTTCTTTCTACATATTGAGCCTACATCACGGGCCGGTAATAATGCTATTTTGCATTCCATTGCTTGCGAATATAAAGTAATCTAAAACATATAGTAATGTATAATGTAAATTTTCTCCATATGTATTTTTGCAGTATTCTAAAAAAATATCTTAATTGTATGTTTAAAATTGTATCTTTTTTTTTTCTGTAGAAATTTAGTCGGGTCTGATTTAATTGATTTTTTGCACATGCGCCCCGGGCCTGTTTTCACAAATTTTAGAACGGGCTGGACCTGGAAATTCTGGCCTTTGCAGATTTCTAGTTCATCGCCATCCCCGTAAAAATGTCATTTATTTTTTTTTCACATTTTTTAAGTTTAAGATTTTATTTAAAATAAAATTTAATTTCTGATTTTCTCTCCCCAGTCGACTCAAACATGATGAGAAAATATCTTATTGAACTGTTTTTCAAAAACAGCATCATTTAGAAGGAGATTCTTTGATTGAAGTTTTGTAATTGCTGGAATAATAAAATTAAAATGAATTTCTATTATGAAAGAAATCTTTCTGAAGATTTTCTATCATTCAACATACCTTTAGCGAGGAAAATACCAGAGATGGGCTATTAAAAGTATTAACAAAATTTCTTACAGAATTTAAATGATGTATGTAAAGTATTGTAGCATTTAATCACGTATCCTACATTTAAAAAACTGGCTGTGTTTTGCAGAAGAAAATTTTGGAAAATCTGATGACTAAATGAAGGTTGCTGTTTATATAACATAAAAATATCGGATAAAAGGTATTAAATTTCGTTTATATATTTTGGATTGCTGAAAAGAATTATTAATACATTTAAAATAAATTGAACATTCTGAAATTAAAAGATAAAATTATGCATTTAAACACCATTTTTAGGCATTTAATGCATTTAATGCATTTAAAGACCTTAATTGTAAAAAAGTATTATATACAGTTGCATATAATCCACTATCTACTAATGAATTACTTGTAAATGGAAAATTTTATATTATACTTTTTTTTTTTTTTTTACTTAGTGCTGCATAATAACGTTAACATATACAACGTATACGACTCAAATTTCTGACAATATTTTTAACTTCTTAGTTATTTTAAAGGGTCTCAGGACTCTTAAAACTTTAAAATTTTCGAAATTTTAATTTTTTTAGATGTTAAACCCCTATCTTTTCTGAACGTTTTGATATAATTGTTTCCTTGAAATTCCCATTAGAACAGAAGCTATGGCTTTTTGAATTATACCCGATCAACAGCTGAAGCGGCGTATCCGAAACTTTGAATTATATTTTCTCCAAATGACGTCTTGGGACATAACGCGCACAATATCTCAAAAACTTCTGAAATTCATGAAATTTTCAAAATATGTGTTTCATGTTACTCTGTATAAACTGAACTTAAAATTTCATTTTTATTGTTCAAAATATATATATATATATATATATAGGCAATTATAGTGTTGAAATTTTCTAAATTTTGCATTAGCTAAATACAACTTTGTATTAAAAATATAAAAATGCTTTACGTACAAATTTATTTAGATTCAGGGCAATTATTACAATCCGAAGTATAAGTAGGCACCAAAATTTTCATTCTAGTTGCAAAAATTTATTTTATAATCCTGCGCGTAATCTGTTATGCCAATTTTTTGTTCGTCAAATGTCTGACAGTTTGGAGCCCCTTGTAAATGCTAATTCTGCACCTTGCAATTTTTCAAATACATGAAATGAAAGAACGTATTTATATCTTTCATCCCAATAAAAATTGTGTCTTAAAATCAAATACATTTTAAGATATTAAATGTTGAAAATGGTCTTTTTTATAATGTTTTCCGATTTTAAGAGTCGTGAGACCCCTTAAGTTGAAACATTTCCTTAAAAAATACTTTAGTACGCTTTTTCGCTACTTTATTTAAAATCAGGAACCGTCACGGGCCTTTTAACTGAGCCGGGTATTAAGTTCTACTCCCCTCTTTGCGGACCTGCTATCCTCCACAGTTTTTCAAGAAATATGAATGAATTTCTCCTTCTTAGAAAGTTACATTTTTTCTCTGTTTGCAATTAATTTAGAAGTGAAAAATAAACAACACCGTAATGGACCGAGTGATTTGGCGTATCAACTTTTTGCAACGAGTAGAAAATCCCTGTTACGAGCTGCAGCCGATGTTTGCGCACGCGCGAGTATTCAGTGGCGAAAATCGTACGAACATCTTCCCCGGCTTCTTTTAGTTGTTGTTCGTAAACCGAGCTGATATGAGCGGGATCATCCGTCCGTTCCGTTCGGCATGCTGTGTTTGAAAATTCTCCGGTAAATACGGAAGGATAATGATATGGAATTTTTTTTTTTCGTATTGAAAATTTTTTTTAAGGGACCCCCTCATTTATAAGACATTTTTGTTTTTGTGCAAAAATGTTTTTGCCTGTAGAAATGCATTCAAGAATGACTTTGAAAGTTAAATTTAGATTTGTTTTTAAAATATGATCTATTTAAAAATTTGTGCTAAGGACAAATAGATAAATGAAAAATGGAATATTTTAATATTTACTCAAGTATTAACACCTTACAGAAAAAAGGGATAAAATAACAATAATAATAGAAAGAACATGTATTTGTGTTCTTTCACTTATTTGAATCCTTGCCAAGTTACAGAACATGTTTAAAAACATTCAGTGTATGAAAATTCTTAAAGTTTTCCCTTTTCTTTTTTACATAAAATTGCTCTTTTAAGGATAAAATGGAAAAGGATTTTGGAAACAAGGGTGTGAAATTTAATTTCCTCCAAGTCAGTACTCAAAAATTTGTAATTCAGATGTGACTGAATATCCTTTGGATTATCATGGAATCACGCTGGAGCCTTAAGCGTATATTCCGCTCTTCATACAACACACGGTAAGCAAGTTATTTTTTTTTAAATAGAAACCAATATTTTTTATAGAAAATAATTATAAGAAAAAGGGATACCAATTAACAAAATAAGTAAACAAACAAATTACTTATGCTTAAAATAAGTTACACAGACATTTTTAACGCTCTCAAAAACATCTAGTATGTTTTTCCCATTATGTACAGCTAAAGTTAAATTTTTGACATATTTTTTTTTAATTTTGAATGAATAGTCATTTAATTTAAAGTTAGAATTTCATAAATGTGCTTTTATTCAATAAATTCTGCATATTTGCATTTTAAATAATATATCTCGAGGAATAAATATTTACGTATATTTAAAAGAAAAAAATAAATAAATTTTGAAGCGCTTACATTTTTTTATTATTATTTATTGTTAAAGTTAAAAAAATATTTGTTTTCTATTTTAATTTATAGTCATTTAAAATTTTAATTTGAAGTTAGAATTTCGTACGAATATTTTTATCCGGTAATTTTAGCGCATTTGCTTGTAAACTAATATACCCTTGGAAATTTTTTTATAATCAGTAACACGGATTATTTTCCATTTGTATGTGATTGTGTGCAAGTGTTAGATGAAACAGAAAAACGAATGCACAACTTTGAAATCTTAATTCAGAGTCGAAGCAAATGGAAAATTATGGGAAAAGTTCAGATAGTCATTAAAAAAAGTATGAAAAATTTGGATTATCACTAATTACTAAAATATTTATGAGATTAATTAATAGTTCAAAATAATTATTAAAGCCTTATCACAAAATCAATATTTTAATTTTTTTAGGTAGAAGATCAAGGGTTTCACTTATCATATTTATGAGGAGGGGGTTAAGTGGGACAGTACCCCTTTATGTAATAAAAGGCTTTCTCAATAGATAAATTGTCCTGAAGTAATAGTGCCTGTGATCGTATTTCGCATTTTAATTCGATAGAGATAAATCTCCTGAAAATACCTTGTAGCACTAATACGAAAGAAAGGAAACTGCTGATTGAGAGTTTCAAATATTAAATTAAATTAGTTGAAAATAAAAATTTCTCTTTTGAGCTGGTGTTGATCTGTGTCTGATCTGCAGATTTACACTTTAGAAATACAATATTTACAGTGCTTTTTTATGTACCTTCTTTTTTTTTCAGAGATAAATTTTCAAAAACTGAAGAAAGTATTAGTGTGGGGATTGTTCATGTAACTTAAAAACATTGTCTTCATTTAAATGAAGAGGTCTTCAGTCATATGAGACCTCGACCCCGCACCCATACTCACACATACCTCATTTTCTAGGCCTCCATCTTAAGATAATTGTCATTTATACATTTTAAAATACATTTAAGGGCTTGAAATAATCATACTTTTTTTTTAATTTTTTTTTTTTTTTTTAAGAATGATTGAAGAGTTAGTAATGAATGAGAAACATGTAATTCTAACTATTAATAAATATTGATATTTTCTCCTTTTAAAATATTAATAATTGTCGTGTTCCTGTTAATACTTGTATTGGCTTTATTATTGGCTTTATTTTTGACTTAAATATTTTAAATATATATATATATATATATTTTTTAAATTTCAGCAATGATAAAGGAATTAATATCGTCCCTTACCGTAAAATAAAGTAAAATAAGAAGCTTAAAATTTAACATTTTTCCTTCAAAAATATGAATGTGTCTTGCGTTTTTGACACTCACGTAATTGGCACTTTCGACTACTTATTATATTTATATTAACCGCAAATTCATTAACATAAATACATTATTATATTTATATTAAACGCAAATTCATTAAAATAAATACATTATTATTATTTTCAGTAAATGAAATTTTGCACGGTAGACTGTACTACAAAAATAAAAAATAAACGTTTCCACTTTTTTAAATATAAGGTATTTGTCACAATTACTTGTGAATTGTCAAAACGTTGTGATAGGAGTTTAAAATATAAATTTTACCCTGCAATTTATCTTTTTTTTTTATCTCCAGCTGTCACATTTTTTATTAGTTTCTTATACTTTGATATAATATTATTTGTAAGTACAAAAATTTGGCTAAATATTGTAGCACTGTGACCAGTGATCAACTCAGGGGGTGGACGGGAGCAGACATTTTTCAAGCTTGACGCTGGTGACGCTGGATCTACCACTATTTCGAAAAAAAAAAATCTATCTCGGAGATTAGTCGAAATCTACCATGAATAATACACTTTTTTTTTTTAAATAGTGGTAGACAAAGAATAAAATAGCCGCCAATAGCAGCCCTGAATTTTCATTTCAGATTTCTCACTTTTAAATTGTATAGAAGTGCTAATTCTCCCACGGAGCTTCGAAAATCTCTCCTGGGGAAAAATGTCTGTTGTGAGACAGAAAATCTCATTACGAAATTTGGCAGATCAAAGAGTTTCGCTAAATACTGTAGAGCTGTTAAGGAAAAGCTTGTAGATTAAAGAGTTTAGCTAAACAGATCCCACATGAGAATGGGGGGAGGGGGAGACCACAGTTACGAAATTTAGAAGATTTAAGAGTCTGGATAAATAGTGTCGTCGTGATGTGGAACTTTACGATATTTGATTGACAGATTCTGTGGAAAAGTCTGGTGAAATCTCGAGAAGCTATTAAAATAGTTGGATATTTCCCAGTTAGATTTTTAATAGATTTTTATCCAGTTGTAGTACATATAGTTTATAATTGTGGAATTACTTGCACAAAGGTTATACTGCAGCATAGAAAATACACTTTTAAGTAAATATTGTTTTAAATGGCTAACGTAATTTACGGATTTTACGCATTTTTTAAAGCGATATTACAGACGTTAAATTGGTAAACTGGTTTATGTTTGTTTCTAAATTTAAACTGAAGATTCCAATTAATAATCTTTCTTGTGCAAAATAAAATTATTGCAGTGCCACAAAAACAACAAATCAACAAGTAGTTTTGTTTGTTTATTTTTTTCCATCAGTATTATTAGCCCCCGGAACGGTATGCTATTTCTTTCTCCCAGCTTATTTTGTCTCCAAAAAATAACGTTACCTTACAGAAGATAAACAAAGCAGATATATCATTGTACAATGAAATGCTCTATAGCAATTTTTTTTAATTTCTAAGCATCGCACATTTTCAATGTTTATACCGTCAATATATACCTGTTTATACCGTATTGGGGGGGAAAAGTACATTTAAATGCAATTTGTTTGAAAACTGTATCTCCATTTATTTTTGAAATATTAATTTTTTTGTAGTTTTTAGCACCATTTGTTTAATTTTGGCAACTCAAGTACTCCATTTATATTGAAAGTAAAGGGTAAATAGTTGAAAAATAGCAATTATATCTTTTTGTTGCCATTTTCTCATAACAACCGAAAGAAAATGTAATTAAAATACGTGCTATTTTGAAAAAAAAATACAAACGAATAATTTCTACGAATAATAAAACATGGAGCTATATTTAATTTTAAGTATCTGTGGGAGATTCTCAAAAGGTGGGATCATTAAACGTTAACAATATGTAATTTTTAAAATTTTCAAATTTAAGGCCAATTTTTCTTTAATAGTATAGTATTTTGTCTATAAATATAATATATTAATATTTTTAATAGTATGTCTACAAAATTATACACAAACATTAAAAGACAGCAACTATTCTGTAAAATTAATTATTAAAGCATTTAATTAGCAGTTGTGTACGTTACAAATTTTGGACATTTTTTCGCACGGACGTTACAGATTTTGGACGTTGCGCTTAGTATTTAAAAAATTCTTAAGACTAAGAATGTAGTAAATGTTCCTATAATTGTATGTGTAAACATATATATACAGGGTGTCCAGCGAATAAGACCCTGATTTCAAAATTAAATATCTCAAAAACAAAGATCAATAGAATTATGCGGTAAGATGAGGGGTTCATCTTCCGGTCCCAGGCCCTTGCAGGCCCATGTGTCTACGTGCGGAAAGACCCCCGTTCCAAACCCCGCGGCGCGTCCCGAAGGTCGCCGCCAGGAGTGGCCCGTCAGGGCCGATCCACCCGCAAACTCCGGTCAAGCCGGTGCACTGCCCAGCGCACGTCACACCGGCTATTCCCAAGAGGATGATTGGTCGCATGCGACAGATCCCGCCACTTAGCTAGAGGAGCCAAATGGTTCCTTCTCTTGGTTCCCGACCCGGGACGCCCCGACAGCCCGCAGGAACCGAGCACCTATAAAGGAGTCGGGCCCACGAACCAATTCGAGGTTACCGAGCCGGAGTTGATGTACGGAGGGCCCTCAAGATCAAATACCATTCTACGGCAAAGACATTTTTGAGGGACAACCGAATAGAATTATGCGGTAAACGGTTTGTTTATTAACTAAGCTGTAAAAAATGTTATGAAGAAGTTTCAAAATTTAGTTGCAAAAACCGTTAACAGATGGTGCTGTAATCACAATACTTGTAAACCGTGCTTCGAAGTTCAGAGCACTAGGGTCTCATTCCTAGATGGCTCCCTACAGAAGAACGAATATTGGAAAAGTGCACTTTTTCATTGGGGTGATGTGCAGAAGTGGAGACATCTGGTCACAGAATTATTGCATCAGCTTTAATTTTAGAAAATTTCAATTAATAGAATTTTCAATAAAAAGTTTAGAAATCATTATATAAGAACTTATTAAAATATTTTATTAAATTCAATTTTTAATGCCATATAATTATTTAAACCAAAATACATATATTTAGAAAATAATTTTGTACTTTTTATTTATTTTTTATATTTTTAAATCACGGCATAATATTTTGGTATTATTGTTTATATCTGAATTATTATAAATAAAAAAGTAATTTTGCACTTTTCATTTATTTTTAAATCGCGGCATAATACTTTGGTTTTAGCATAACACTTATATTCTTTTTCTTTGTAAACAAAGTTTTAGAGACAGAATTTATGCATTAAATTATTTCCTTTTTAAAAGGAATTGGTGATAAGTCATATCATCAACGTCAAAGCAAAAATATTTTGAATGCTGCATTCCTTTCCAACACTTCGGATCCTATCGCTAGAAGCTGCACCATATTTCTGTGCTCAATGATAAAAAAAAAAATGAAAACGAGTTTTTTAAATTAAAATTATTTTTTTTTTTTACTTAATTAAGTTTTTAAAAATAGAAACTTTGTATTTTTTCATTCAAACTATTCTCCACAATTAAAAAAAAATATATTTATGAATCATTATTATAAATGCTCAATGATTTTTAAAAAGGGGCTTTCTTTTAGCTTAATTAAATTTTAAAACCAGTAACTTTGAATTTTTTTATTCAAACTTTTTTCACAGTTTAAAGAAAAATTAAAAAGTAAAGATTTCCATTTTTTTTTTCAAATCCTCCTCTACTTGGATTCGATTGCACGATCTACCAATTAGGAGAGAAAAGACATACCACAGAGATCCTGGTATCCGGACCGAAATAGCTTATAACAAAATTTGAAACAAATCTCAATTCTGTCAACACATGGCTCCGCTTCTGCACATTACCTAAATAAAATATTTTAATGAGATCTTATATAATGATTGCTAAACTTTTTATTGAAAATTCTATTAATTGAAATTCTCTAACATTGTAGCTGATGCAATAATTCTGTGACCAGATGTCTCCACTTCTGTACGAAAAAGTGGTCTTTCCCAATTTTCGTTCTTTCATAGGAAGCCATCTAGGAATGAGACGCTAGTGCTTGGGGCTTCAAAACACAATTTATAAGCATTGCGACTACAGCGCCATCTGTTAGCGGTTTTTGCAACTAATTTTTGCAACTTCTATGTAACATTTTTACAGCTTAGCTAATAAACAAACCGTTTACCGCATTTGATTATCTGTGATTATCTTTGATTATCTGGGATACAAATTATTGATCTTTGTTTGTGAGATATTTAATTTTGAAATCAGGGTCTTATTCGCTGGACACCCTGTATGCATAATTAACTTTTTCTTATCCAGTAATAATAATAATAAAATCAAATGCTTTGTCGCGTACGTTACTTTCGGACATAACAAAATACAAAAAAATTCTTTATAGAAAACTCCTTCTATCTTCAAAAAAGCAATAAATCAGCCTGCCATCTCTTAACGAAATTATCAAAAAATCACCCGTTTCCTTTATGCATTCGTTGTTTACCATTAGAATCACCTGGTAAAAAGTTAAAACTCTTTTTCTTGGTGGTACATTGGAGCAGTTAACGTTATGAATGTCCGAAATTGGCCTCTTTAGCATAAAATAATAAAATTTTAAGATATTTATACAAAGCTTTTACAATAAATTATGTCATTTTCTGTCTCTGAATAGAATTAAAAACTCAGTGTAAAAAAAAAAAAAAAAAAAAAAATCAATGATAATTAAAGTTATGTTTGAAAGGCTTAAAGTTATGACGTGTGTCCAGTGCCCACCTTTTGAGTATCGCTCCTGTAGAACCTTTCAGTGTGACGTCAGTCATGACGTTTTGGTTGGAAACTGACTCCAAACAAACGGTTGCTATGCGTCATTTCTTTTTAAATATAAATCGTGGAAAATGTTACCAGTACATATCAAGTATTAAAACCTTAGATGTGAGATATAGATATAAGATATAGCTGCAACACACAAACAAAATAGAAAATACAACATAGCATCCGTTTGTTTGGAGTCAGTTTCCAA
Source organism: Maratus speciosus (assembly GCA_963932465.1). Classification (NCBI taxonomy): domain Eukaryota; kingdom Metazoa; phylum Arthropoda; class Arachnida; order Araneae; family Salticidae; genus Maratus; species Maratus speciosus. Next base: position 440,038,147 of record OZ010788.1, read on the forward strand.
CGAAAACGTCATGAATGACGTCACGACTGAAATCGTCTATATTAATGTTACAAACAAATGAATGCCTATGAATCATTAGATAGCCGTTTTTTGTCCAGTTTCTTTAATGACGGCATATTTTTGCTGCATTTGTGTATTATTTTGAGATAGTAACATCTTATGCATGCTTTACTGTAGATGTTTAAGAGTGGATCGTAAATATGGAATTCTTAAGTGGATGCGAATGATGTCATTTTACATAAAATAAAATTTTGTGTTTATGTCTTAAAATTAATATGTTTTGTACTATTTATATACATATATTTTTTTTTTCATCGGGGGTGACACTAAATTCTGAAAAAGCAAAATTCCTGTTTTCTAGTTATCTTTTTTTTTATATATATATATAAGAGGAAAGATGTGAAATTGATTTTTAAATGATCACACTTCCCATTCAATGATTTAAGATTGATTTTATTTAATATACATCAGGATCCAAAAACACTCTTACGATATATTATAGAAATTTAAAAGATTTGAAATTCCGGCTAGTTCATACGTTGATAAAAGATGTTTCAAAAATCTTAAAAAGAAAAAAGTTATTTCCAATGCATCTTTTTCAATAGTTACAACAAAATAAATTATATTATCATTCTGATTACTATTACTGTGACAGCTTGTATTAAATCTATTTTGAAAAATTTAACTATCTCTCTATTCTAAAAAAAAGTAACTACCGCTGTCACCGCCGCCGCCGCCGCCGGTTTTGATTTTTTTGTGACCGGAGGTCTTTCTTCGTTAATATTAACAAAAATAATGTATACAAAAATATGAAAATCGGTGGTTTTATACAGAAATGTTTGATAAACACGCTGATGCAGACAGTTTTCAAATCGAAGAATTATTTTAAGAGTTATTTACTGCTAAAGTTGGACAAAATCGTTCCACTAAAAAAGTTTTATGGCAGCAAAAACTATACATGGCAGTGTAATCATTTTTAGATCATTTTATGCGTTAGAATTTGCCGGAGTGCAGATTGCATTAATTTTTTTATTTTGACTCATTTTTTCAGGTTTTATTTCTATTTTAAATTCAAATTTTCAGCATTTCTAGAGATATTTTTTACAGATTTCAGAAAATTGTACTAATTTAAACGGTTGCCAACTGTATAAAAAGCGCAAGCAATAATGTTTGCTTCAAATTAAAAATTTATTTACACGTGACTATTATAAACAGGAAAAAAACTTTCAAATTAGAATTAAATAATTACGTATAAAAAGCAGGAACTTATTAAAAATTACGTCATAAAAAGTATACACGTGAATTTTAAAAGAGAAAGGATATTGTAAAATAATAAATTCATTGACATGCGTTAGAAGTCTTAGGAGAAATTACGTCATATTTACGTCACATTATAGTTATTACATAAAATGAACACAAAATAATATTGCAAAAAAGTTTAAATTTAGAAATTGCGCTAGACATTTATTTGATATTTTGAGAATTAATTTAAAATGTCTCATTTCAAAGAACTTTCTTTTCGCTTTGTTAAAAAATACCAGGAGACAAAGACTCTCTTTACTTAATTCCTTTTATATTAGCTTATTTTGAAATGTTACAAGTGTATACGTCATCAAGTTATTTTTATTTCGACGTTTTATTTGTGTTTTTATTAATGTTGTACGAATTTATTTGTTCTTTCGTTATTTAAAATAAAAATTATATCAATTTGTATAATTTGGCGAGTGGTTTGGCGATTTATATAATTTGGCGAAATTGGTCGACAGGATAATCAAGTAGTACCGCAGCGGATTTGGCGTTAAAATTCCCCAATCAAAGAGAAATGAATAGAAATTCGTTTATAGGGAGATCGCCACTGTTTTTTAAATTATAATTCAATCTTTCGAAATCTTTTTAAAGCCGATCAAATTAGCGTGCATTTAGAGTCTGCGGTGTCTGGACGGGGGTTGGCGAGCGTAGCTCGTAGGGGGCCGAGCCCCCTAGTAAGTTAAAAAATAGAATATTTTAAATCTTAAGATTCAATATTATAAATTTGTTTTAGAAAAAAAATCACACTACCATCATTATTAAGATTCGTCAATATTATTTGTACTTTATCGATTAATCTGTATTGATTATCTTCCGTAACTTAAATTCGTCTTTCAATTTGCTGAAATTTATCCTTTACTTTCTGAATTGCCAGAATATTGAATGTGTCTTTGAATTATTTATTTTTGATTTATAGAATCAAAATTGCCAAGGCTATGCTTTTGGAGCGTACACATAAATTAGATTAAAGGAATATATTTAAGATAATGTGCTATAATATCTCTACTGTAATATTGGTTATATAATATTTGGACTATATAATATTGAGATAATAGTCACAATGAGGTGTAACTTTCGAACAGTTCATCACATAGGATAAGGCATTAACATTTTTTTTTCTTTTTTGGAATGCATTTCATGATTGCATCTTCCATAAATTTTTATTTTATATGCATATTCCTCATTAAACACAAAAACGTTATAATTCCAAAAATACCGTTTTGTAAAATATGCAATTGATATTACATAATTATATTTAATTGAGAATGAAATATTGAAATCAACTTTATTATCAAATTTTTGCAAAGTAACAGATAATATAATAAGATAAGTTGATATAAAGATGAAATAAGTAAAAATATTCGTCAGCAGATGGAACTGCGCAGTATCAAATTCTAAGAATGCCCGAACTTACATACAAAATTACTTCAAAGGTCTCTCAGTTTTTACTTTTTTTCTATTGGCTATTGAAAAGCAAAGAAAAAAAAATTGTAATTTGAAGTTAATTTGGGAGTTGTTACAGTTTGAGATTGCGTAGCTCCATCTGTTGACGAAAATTTAATTTTTTTTTAAATTGCTTCATGCAAAACTTATGAGCTACCTGAAAAATATATATCATTATTTATATTATTACAGATAATGTATTATTGAATTTAAAAAAAAGGGGGGGGGGCGGATGGCTTTATAAAACATCCTGTATAAGTATAACACTGATTCTTCACAGACTAGAACGACATATAGATCTCTCCGGTGGCGGATTATTTTAACGTGCACTGTAAAAAAAAAAAAAACGACATTTTTACAGTACAAAGTACTGTTCATCTCGCGCACAAACTCGATCACAGTTGAATGTACTGTATCTTTCTTTGGTTTCCTGACTATTTAAACATGGAAAATACAGTAGTTGCGTAAAATTAACAGCACAATGTACTGGCAATTTGGATGCCAGTAGTTTGTTCTGTGGTCCAAATGCGTCCAAAATTGCCAGCACATTGTACTGTTAATTTTACGCAACTACTGTATTTTTCATGTTTAAATAGTCAGGAAACCAAAGAAAGATACAGTACATTCAACTGTGATCGAGTTGTGCTGGCAAATTTACAGTGGTTTTTTTACAGTGTGGAGACATGTTATTAATGCACTTTGAATCTCCTTAAAGGTACATCTAAACTCTGAACAACGTAAAAGTCTCAAAATTGATTTTTTTAAAAATTATGACGTTCTATTTAACCCGCGAGAACTCGCTAGTGAGAATTTCTCTCACGATGCCCAATTGCTTTTCTTTTACATTACATTCGCTTAATATCTTTTTTTTTTCTTTACTTTGCTTAGTACTTTTATTCACAAAAAGGTAAAATAATTTAAATAACATTTTTAAATTTTAATTAAAATGAAAAACTGTTTAAACAAGGGTCTTAAAAAAGTACGACGGTGAGAGAAAATCTCATGCAACGAGTTATCCCGGGTTAATGAACTATTTGTAGACAATTTTGAAAATAGCTTGTACATATTAACAAGGACGTATTTTTTGAATTAGCTCGCTCAGTTTGTTTGAAGAAATTTGCTGAAGTTAGTTCAAATAATCAGGAATATAAAGTTACGTATTCAGTTTCTGAATCATAACGTAGTTCAGTTTCGATTAATTAACAATTTTAATCCTTGCTTTTCCTTTCATGTTCTTTCTCGTCACTTGTAAAATAGTTTCAAGTCCTGTAAGGGGTTAAGTAACCCGATTTTACTCGAATGTGAACTGACCCACGATTCAGTTCGGGAGAACTGGCGTTAATTTGTTTGTTGCTTATCGGGTTGGAGTTAACCCGATTTAAAAAAAAAAAAAAAGACTAAATCCAAAATATTTCTTCAGCTGAAAAAAACATTTGTATTAAATGTATGAACATCATATATATATTTATTTTTCAACATAAAAGATAAAATTGATATTACAGATAAAATTGACCATTTTTCTGTAATTGTATTTCAAAAAAGATAATTTTATTTTCCTTTTAGTGTTTCATGTCGAGTTTGAGTTAAAATGTATCTTAATTGGATTGGTTTTGGGGATGACGAAACTTATTTTTCGGCGTCGGGTCAACGAAAATTTGTTTGTCAATACAGGACTCTACTTGCATTCGCGACGGGGAAAAAAATCTATGTAGGAAATCTTCAAATTTATGAGTGACATTATTAATCTGGCTGTAAAAGGTAGGAAATATATTGTAAAAGAAATCTTAAGCTAGTTGCTCGAATTGATTTGTTTTTGTAGCTCTAATGGAGATTTTTTTTATACTTTGTAAGATTTTATTTTAATCAGGAGACCAGGAGTATACGCTGCCAAGTATTACTTTTTAGATGATAGATTGAAATAAAAATTTATTAATAAGCAAATTGAGTATACCATATGAATCGTAGGATACAGTCAATTTATAAAATTCCATAGTGGTATTTTTGTCTCTTATTCGAACTTTATTGATTTCTGAAATTAAAAGAGACTGTTGGTTAACCCTTTATCTACTGACGGTATTTATAATTACCATTAAAATAACTTGTTAAAAAATTCATTTAATGCATCGATTAGTAGTAATACTGTTTAGAATGAGTTATATTAATTGAATTATAGATGCATTACTTTATCCTGTTCCAAAAAGCATTATTGGTTACACAAAACAAAAATATTTTGAAAAGGATGATTTCTTTTGCCTTTGCATCTTTTCAGCTTTCTTGGCGTTGGGGAGTGGGAGGGGGAATTTTTCAATTCGGAAATATTTCCATATTTCTATTGTAAGAACATTATACATGTACATTTCCTAATTCTACAAAATACTAAGAAAAATATTTAAAATAAAAGATTTGAGTGGGGTTATAAATATTGCGCAAAATCCCTATAAATTCAAATTTAATTAATCCTTCTAAAATCTATGATTGTATAAATCTTCTAACGTAGTTTTCAAAATTCACGAAAAATGCTTTAGAAGATAAAATTTTCATGAATTTATAATTCAGTACTTAAAGAGTTAATAAAGAAAATGACCGTTTTATTAATTATCATTCATTGTAATATATTTCATTGTCAAAATGCTGTTATTTGCATTCTTTCGTGACGTGCATTTCCAATGGAGTCATCATAATATTATTTCGAAAATTTACCTCTTGATTCAGTAGATAATGTTTCATTTCTCTTAATTTCACATTACACTTGCTTTAATTTTTCATTTAGGAATTTGTCTAAATAGATGTTAAAATTTTTATGAAAAGCAAATTGCTTTGCGTTTGTAAGTAATTAAAATTAAGATTTTATATTTAAAATATGTTGTGTATGTGTTTTAAAAAACCTGCATCTGAATGCCATATTATCTATTTGGTTACGAGTATTTCATTTACGATATTAATATGACATTTTTTGAAAGATGAAATTGCTGAGCATTTTTAAATAAGAAGTACAGTTCTTTTGTACAAAGTTCTAAAATATCATAGGTCTTACATTATTATACAATTGATTTCTAATCTATTAAATTAATTAAAATTTGCTTATTTAAATCAGTTTAATTTCTATTCATGAAGTTTTATTGCAGAGTAAAACTGCATATGCATTTGGATATTATAAATTTTCTCGTGGTTCTAACAAGTGCAGTGACTATCATTTCATTCATCGGTTAATTTAAAAGTATTTATCATTATTTTAAACTAATTTCAATATGACATGACAACGTCTAGCGCATGCATTTAAAACATTCCCAGTTACACATTTTTGAAGTACTTTTCATTTTATGCCTAATTTATGTTTAGTTTTCAATTTTTAACTCTGGAAAAATTCACAAAGTTGGCAAACTTTACTAAATTCCTACTTCATTAAAAATACTTATAAAAGTCCTTTTTGCATTCTAAATTATTTAAATCATCAGAAAATTGTGTATTTCTATTCTTTTTATTTGACCGTTTTTTTTTCTTTTTACTCCGATACTTTATTATTATTATTATTATTAAAAAGAAAACTTAAGTACTGTAATGGAAAACATTTATTTTTCATTTGGAGTACTTGGACTTGCACATATCTCTAAAAAAAATTTTAATTCTCAGAAACATTAGTTTTTTTTTTTTTTTTTCTGAGCTGAAAACATTAACATGGTACAACCTGTGAAAACAGTATAGCTAGGGACAGGAAGAGAGCTTCGTTATAAACAGGTATTCGAATATATTTATACGGTATACCTTCCGTTGTAACCATGAAATTATTTCGTTTAAAATTAGTTTCCGTTTTAGGCAGGTTTTGTTTTTGCAGATTTTGCTGTAACGCAAAATACATACAAGAAAGAAAGAATAGTAATTTTAATTTTTTAATTAATTTTTAGATTATAAACATTATTGAAAATTTATTATTTTTAAGTTCCTTATTTTGCTTTAAAACACAAGTATTTTTGTACATCAAATGCCAAAGTGGTTTACTGGGGTTTTGTTTAGAAAATTTGGCTATTTTTTTTATTAAGAACTAAAAGATCTTCTTAATACCATCAAAAACTTTTAAATGCGCTAGGCCTTTCGGAAGATCTGAGTCTTCCTTCGTCAGGTGCAAAGAAAATGTGCTTTTACTATGAAAGCATAGTAGAAGTACGTCTTCTTTGCGCCAGACGAAGAAAAATTCTGATCTTTCGAAAGGCATTTAAAAGTTTTTGGTGGTGTTTTAAGATCTTTTAGTTTTTATTGATTCACATCAGTTTCAACTTATTTCCTTTAACTTTTTATTCTCCCTATATTCATAATTTTGGATAACTTTAGTAAGTTTCTTATTCCTTCTCTCTGTTTTTATTTATTTATTTCCTTTAGGCAGCTTGGTAATTGAAATAATACGGATCATTCACGTATTTTGAAAATTTTGCCTAATGGTTTAGCCCATTAAGGACCGCACCTTCTTATACGTGACATAAATTAAACAAAATTTTATTTTATACATAGTAATGAGTAATTTAAAAAAAGGCAATATTACATTTTTTTTTTTTTTTTTTTTTTAATGTGAGATATGATAATGTTGTGAAAACGCAACGTCAGTACAAATCAACTACATTTTTGCTATCTGAAAAGTTTTAAAGCAGTACTTTACATTTACTATACATAGTTAACTACATTATCCGTATCTTGAAATGCTGATTTTTTTTTTTTCATTCTTTGAATGCATTTTTGAACACAATCCGAAATTTATCGATAGAAATTTTCAAAACATTCCGAATTTTTTGTTTCACATTTCTGAATTTTTGCAACTCGAATCAATCAACATTTTTTTTTTTTTTTTTGAAAATAAAATTATGTATACAATACGTGATAATAAATTTGTTTAAAAAAAATATTCTCAATAAAATAAAATAAAAAAAAAATCACAAGCATAATGTTGCGAAAACGCAACGCCGGTCTTTAATGGGTTAATCAGTTACTTTATTATCTCAGATTCAAGTAAGTTTGTCGAAAATAATTATCTCAAGTTAAATGTTATACCATCCACTTATCGACAGAACTTCTTTACTTCTCGCAAATTAACTGGGAATGTGTTCTGTCCGCCCCGTATGTTGGATGACGATTGCGTAGAGCGCGATATCGCGAGATTTTTCGGCACAGAGTCTGTAATATATTTAAAAAAAAAAAAAAAAAAAAAAAAATCGGAGATTTAACAGATGAAAAATTACAGAAATCCGTATGCTTACTAACATTTTATCTGTACACTAAACAAAAAAAGATGTAAATTTACAAAACCAGTTTTTGTAAAGCTACAGAGATCTGTAGCTTTACAAAAGAACACACTAAAATTTCAGTACTAAAATTTTATCTGTAACCCGTGTTGCAGTTACATAAAATGTTCTAGGCATCCGAGTTTCCTAAAAAATTCTTAGTGACCTTACAGTTTTTTTTATTTGAGGATAAAAAGAATATCTGTTACATGAATTTTTGTTGTTGCCGTTACATATCCCACTTTCCTAGAAGAAGTTTAGTAATTTTACATATTTTTTTACAGTGTACTGATTATGAAAATAAATAAAATCGCGAATCAAACACCAGTTTTGTTAATAGATTACGAAAATTCAGAAACAGCCAAATGGTCTCAAAATTGGTAACAAGGAGTGGCGAACTGCTAAATAAATTACAGACTCCTCACAATGCATTTAAAAACCAACCTAAAAACTTTTGCCAAGTTGTCTCGAAAGTGGTAACACACTGGTGAACTGCAAAATAAATTGCAGATCCCTCACAATGCATTTAAAAATCAATTAAGAGCCAAGTACTTAAATAATTTCATTCATATTTTAAATGGCATCAGTATTATTGAAAATTTGTTTTGAAAAAGCAGCAAAAATATTTAATGAGGTAAAAAATGGCAATATCAGTAAATTCTAGTTTTATTGTTTCTTCAATTACAACTGTGCATAACTGATAAACGTCATGCTTGTTTGTTTGTTTTCCTTTCAAATCAAATAAATATACAAACGAGAACATTTACTTATGCGATACTATTATAACAAATGAAATAAAGTATGTGACGCAAAAAGAACGACACACTTTATTAAATTTTCTGGTTCAGTAGGAGAGAGTGGTAATGAATGGGCCATGGGGATGAATGGGACATTAACAAAATATGAAAAAATGTTTGCATAAAATTATTTTAGATGCCACCAATAGATGAAGCTATTTGTTCTACCGAACTCATCAAATTTTACATTGTTTCGAAGAAGCCATTTTCACACTAGAGTATGATGGTCAAATCTGATTGAAAAGCGATTTTTTTCCCTTTTCAGTAAAATAAATAAGTTAAAAAGTATCTATTATTTCATTGCAGATATGTGTATTAGCAAGTCTTTGCATATCTGTAAACTAATTTTAGGATGTATTTAGATGTTATTTGAATTTAATGTATTAAAAAAACCTGAATATATTCCAGAAGTATAGGTGGGGCTGAATGGGCCACTATATCATGGTCATGAATACCACCTTTGCCCTGATCATGAAAATGTGGTTTTTCTTTCTTTTTCTCTGATTTTCTCTTTAATATGAAACATAACTGACTGTAATGGATTAAGATTAAATTACTGTCTAGTTAGAATAGGTTTATATAAAAAATAATTTGCACACTTTCACCCTAAGAAATATCAGTTATTTATTAGAAACATAAGTTAAATTGTATAAATGATTAAGGTGAACTGTCCAGTTGTTGATCACACCTACCAGTATTTTTCCATTTGATATAAAACTAGAATAATTGTTTATATTCTGAATCTGATGGGTAGAATAAATAATACCAGAAATTTACACTAAATAGTCAATTATTAGGCAGTTCCAACCCTGTTACAACCATGTCGTTTAATATTAATTTTGAAAAATATATATTTCGTTAAATCATAATGTGCATTATCTATTATTTTTATGTATATTTTATGTTCTTTCTTTCTTATAATCTGATTATTTTGTCATTTTTCTGCTACAATTATGTGATTTAATAATATCACTTTTGATGTTCATAAATTTGATAAGCATTGTGTATTACTTACTATTTCAGTATGCTTTGATCATATCATGTCAAGTACCACTCATTTTGTCATATTTGGTGAATAAAAGATTAATTCCATATTTTTTCATTGAATTCATTTAGTGGTCCATTCATTACTTCAATGGCCCATTCAGCCCCATGGGTGGGGATGAATGGGCAAAATTTCTATATTTTTATTTTCTATTATCATTCATTATAGACATTTTCTAATCCAATTTTTATGACTTTTTATATAACCAAATAAATAAAGTAACTGAAGAGCCAATTCTGAGCCAAAAAAAAAATATTAGAAACAATTATAAAAATTATAAACCAAAAATTGGCCCATTCATTACCACTTACCACTCTCCCCTCTCCCCTACATGTTTATTTGAATAAAAACAAGCGTAAATGTTGGTAACATCAGTTTTAGCATAAATGTCAATTTAAAATTTAGGGGTTTTTTTCGGTAGAAAGAAATGATTTGTAGTTCTCACTTAAATTTGAAAAATCTGCTTTAATATTTTGGTTAGAGTACAAAAAATCCCGCTTAATTTTTTTTTCCTAGGGCAAACCTTAGCTGTTTTAACACTCCGCAGGACGCGTACCACTTTTCATTACGTGGAAGTGCGCACCGGATCTTTCAGGGCCGACACTTATTTTCTTCACAAAATATTTATTTTAATCAAAATATTGTATTATCACATTCAGTTTTTGTATTTTTTTTTTTTTTTTACTCCATTTGCTAATTTTATTTATGCTAAGTTAATAATTCGAAAATTCCCAAATAAGTCATATTCTTCGCTTAACTCTAATTCCTTTTCAGAATTCTTCTTTAATTGTTTCTTAGTTTCCCTAAGTGATTCCTGATAATTTCACATTTCAGGTAATAAGATCTATGAACACTTAACTTCGTCTTTATAATTCAAATAACGATGCATTTCAAATTATATATTTGATTTGAAATAATAGGAATAGCACACTCACAGTTTTTAATTGGCCCATTTTTCTGTGATAATAAGAAGCATGAATACCAGAAGTGTCAGTGAATATCACGCAGATAACCTTCAGTTATTCTCTACTAACAACTGGATCATTTTGATTGAAAGTTAGGGTTAGTGTGCATTATTTTTCTATCGTCCGGACCTGAGAGGCCTCGCAGGCATGCTCGCGGATTAATTGGAAAAATACATTAAAAAATGAATTGGTCTAATGACTTTTCTTTGCTAATTAAGAAACATATAATGAAAAATTGATAATTTAACACTATTTCTACCGGTGTCAAATGACACATTTTAAAAGATTTCATTTAAGGTTTTTCATTTGTAATTTTTAGACTGAAACAATTACAAATCATTTTTAATAGAGTAAAGACTTTTTTATGCTTATTACATTAAAAAAACAACGAGCAAATAAACATAAATTAAACCTTTAAAAAGCTGTCATTTGACACCGGTAGAAATAGTGTTAAGAATGAAAAACAGAAAAAGAAAGGATAAAAGTATTTTGATCAGTTAAAAATGTTGTTGTATACTTCATATTGTTATATAAATTATTTAAATTATTTTAAACATATAATATGTATCTAAAAAAAAAAAAAAACATTTTTAATTCAATTTACATTTTACGTCTGAACATCTATGCAAATGCAAAACGTGAGCTGTAATCTGTTCAATGGCCAAAAATAGGTTAAAGATATTCTCTTCATATGATAAAATGATTATCTACGTTGTCATAAACAGCTTTCGTGAATTTATCTTTTGTTGATGCTATTCTATTTCTTTTTTTCTCACATTTTCAGAAAATATCATTTATTAGGGAAAAAAGTCTAAACATCCTTTCTACACTATACGACATCTTTATCTGGAAATAAAAATTTCCCTCCAAACCATCAAGTTTCTGAACGTTATCGATTTTTATTCTTTCACACTCTAAGCTCTCTTCTTAAAAAAGTCTCATCAGAGATATGAATAGCATTAGGACACACTTCACTGTGTTAGACAAGTTAACCCTTTCATCCTATGCCATTTTGTTTCTAGATCACTGAAGCGTGTAATCCAGCGTGTTAAATCACAATAGATAGAGTTGATCTAAAACCTTTTTCTCTTTCTTCTGACACCTGTCTTTTATTTTAACATGGTTCAGAGTGACTTTATCAAATTATATTTTTAACAAGTATCTTTTATTTTTTTGGATTGAGAAACGATGGTGTTTGTTTATTGTTAGATGGTTGATGCTGATTATGAAAAAACTGAACATATCTTCGTCGAAGAATTTTTTTTCTTCATTTCTAGTTTATTTTTGTGTTTTTTACTGCTGAAAAGTCTGAAGTACTGTAAAAGGTATAAACATTTTCTAAAAATATGTTTTAAATTTTTTGGTGTTGTAAAAAAAGTCTAAACATCCTTTCTACACTATACGCCGCTATCTTTATCTGGAAATAAAAATGTCCCTCCGAACCATCAAGTTTCTGAACTTTATCGATTTTTATTCTTTCACACTGTAAGCTCGCTTCATAAAAAAAAAGTCTCATCAGAGATATGAATAGCATTAGGGCACACATCACTGTGTTAAACAAGTTAACCCTTTCATCCTATGCCATTTTGTTTCTAGATCACTGAAGCGTGTAATCCAGCGTGTTAAATCACAATAGATAGAGTTGATCTAAAACCCGTTTCAACCTTCTTCTGACACTTGTCTTTTATTTTAACATGGTTCAGAATTTATCAAATTATATTTTAAACAAGTATCTTTTAATTTTCTTGATTGAGAAACGATGGTGTTTGTTTATTGTTAGATGTTTGATGCTGATATAAAAAAAAAAAAAGAAAAAAAAATCTGAACATATCTTTGGCAAAGATTATTTTTTCTTCATTTCTAGTTTATTTTTGTGCTTTTTACAGATGAAAACATGTGAAGTACTGTAAAAAGTATAAACATTATCTAAAAACATGTTTTAAATTTTCTGGTGTTGTAGGTTTTAGGTAATATTCAAATTCAGCCGTTCAGTCACTATTTATTGCATAAAATTTGGACATAGAACTATTATATGAGGAGTTCACAACCATAGTAGAAAAAGTTCATTTTGAAAAAAAATGAGATTCTGTTTTCACATACTTTCTCATATACTATTATAGACTATTATAGACTATTTACAGACTTGGTTGATTTGGTTACAGACTTGGTTACAAGCTTGGTTACAGACTTGGTTGAGTGAATAAAACAGATTTTATGCGCCTTCTAAATGGAATATTTCATTTTTTTTTTTCAAAATGGACATGGCCTACTATGGATGTGAGCCCCTCATATGAGACTTTGTTGTAAAACTCAGAGTAAAATCAAATTAGATAGACTTAATCTAAAACCATTCTCTTCTTTTTGGCACCTGTCTCTTATTTTAATATAGCTCCAACTTCAACTAAATTATATTTGTAACAAATTTATTTTGTTTTATTGATTCAGAATCGATGATGTTTATTTATTAATTTATTTTAGATATTTAATGATGATTAAAATCTCTTCTTGAACATATTTTGGGCAAGAATTTGTTTTTGCTTTTTTTTTCATTTCTAGTTTTATTTTTGTAATTTTAATTTTTGAAAAAGCGTGGAATATTAAAAAAAAAAAAAAAAAATGTAAAATGCACCAAATATTTCCATTCATTACAATAGTCTTTAATTATTATACAAGAATTAATTATACATCTATTTTATAGAAAATTAAAATTAGCGAAAGATATCCATTAAATTAGACAATACAACTTTTTGCACCACTTTCAAATGAATCCTTTCATTACAATATCATTTTTTTATTGCATAAATGCATGCGCGTCTATTATGTGAGAGTGTGGTGGAAACAATATTACAAAATTATAAATATATAAAGACAGTCATGTTCATTAATATTATACTTAAAACAGGCAAAGGAGTTGATTGTGCAGTGTAAATTACTGAAGTACATAATTCTGCGAGTAAAATCCCAACAGATAAAGTTGATATAAAGCCAACATCTCTTTTTTTTCCTTCACCTGTCCATTTTAACAAAGTTCTAAATCAAATTATATTCTTAACAAATATATTTTATTTTATTGATTGAGAAACGATTGTATTTGTTTGTTATTAGATATTTGACGTTGATTGAAAAAAAATAAAATTGTCATATTTTGGGCAAGATTAGTTTTATTTTTTTCGATTTTCTTTGTTGAAAAATTTGCTTTAAATTTCATGATAGCATATATTGTAAGTCACATTTTAATAGAGCCTTTCATTTTAGAAATATTGAATTATTACAGCCAAATTACACTTACTTTATTTGTTTTATGGGAACGTAGTGAGGTGCTTTGTAATCCTGCGCTCACATTATAATTAGTAGATATAAAACCATTTTCTTTCTTTTAGAGCTGTCGTTTATTTTAAAACGGCTCAAATTTTATCAAATTATATTTTTAATTAAAATATTTCTTTTCTGGATTAAGAAACCAAGTTTTTTTTCTTTGGTTGTTAGATATTTCATGATGATTTAAAAAAAAAGTTTTTGGGTGTATTTTAAGTCATAATTTCGTTTCCTATCTTTAAAAGGTCTCTGTGATTTTAATTCTTACAATTATCTCTGGAATTAAAAAAAAAAAAAAAAAGAAAAGAAAAGATTTGCTGAAGAAATCCATTAAATATCCTGAATAATTTTTACATGACATGCAAATGTAATCATGCATTACAATAACATTTGTTTATTACATAAAAAATAGGTATGCATCTATTTTGTAACATTGTGGTTGAAAAAATATTTTAAGGTAACAAATTTATAACGACAGATATATTATTTAATCGTGCATGAGATAAGCAAAATGGGGGATTTTTCAATATAGACCACCGGGGTATGTAATCCAAGGGATAAAATCACAATGGCTAAAATTGATCTGAAACATTTGTCTCTTTTATTCTGACACTTGTCTTATTTTAATATGGCTCAAAGATTAACAAGTTATATTTTTAATAACTATTTTTTTAGTTTCATGATTTAGAAACGATTGGGTTTGTCGTTTAATATTTAATGCTGATTAAAGAAAAAAAAACTTTTTGCAGATATTTTAGGCAAGATACTGCAAAGTATACTGTAACCAAATACTTTTATGTGTCTCTGTAAATGGATCATAAAATTATATGCACACCATACTCTACAATAAGTAGTACACCTCAGTGATATATATATATAAATTCGAATATGTTTAAAATAAGATAACATCATTAAAATACACCGAAAACGATTTTCCCCATAGGCATAATGCAACGGACTTCTTTTGAGTGTTCCTGTAAATGAACCGTAAAAGCTACATACTTAATTTTCAATACCGAACATGGAATACTAAACTCCAATAATATATATCAGCTTCATGGCAATCGGACTATATTTATGCAAGTTAAAGCACGGGCAGACAGACAAACCGAATTCACAAACACTTTTCAACTTTGTTCGGAAGTGTTAAAAACGCGGCTGGTCTCAGGCATTTCTGTTCAAAGATCTAGCTTCTCCATGAATTTTGTTCTGTCCGCACCTATGAATTAAGCATTAAAAGACACGACTCAAAATGGAGGCAATATCACATTATGTATTCACATGGGGCCTATCACTCCAGAATTGCATCATCTCCCAAGATGTTCGCTATCTTGTTTACGGCGCTGGAGGATCTACCATCCATCATTCACGTCTGATTTCGATAAGACACGGACGGCAATTAGTCTCTCCCGAAGACAAGTTCTTTTATCAAAACATCGCGTATATAAAATGCCACTCCTGCCTCTTCTTTCATGTGTCCACAAGGTGGCTTGGGATTTGTACGAACACAAAAATTTGTCAATGTTGTTTTATTTAATTGTGTTTTTAAAAATATGTATTCTTCGTCGCGAAATTTTCTAACACATTTACGGACACAATTTAAACATAAGGCGTGCTATTGGAGTGATTTGAAATTGAATAATTTTTCATATTTCAATAAATGTTGTCTCATTGCAGAGCTGCAACTGGCAAGTATTTTTATATTCTAGAACCACTATTTTCAAAGTACATGTGAAATCTTTTGCTTTGCGAGATAGAATTAAAAAAAAGTGGCCAGTGGCAGCCGTGTATTACGATCTTTATCGACCTGCCGAATCTAGAAATTTGGTTCTAAATGCCAATTTTGACAGCATTCTTTGAAATATTAAACTTCAGGTATGGTTTTAAGAACTCGATTGAAAGTTTTCGATAATAAATTGAACCAAATGATACCAAATCTCTTTAAATAGAATTTATTCACAAATTTCTAAACCATTAATAGTTTGCAATGATTCAGGATTGTTATTTTATTTATTTTTTAATCAGTAAAAGATTTAATTAAATGATAACAAACACGTTAAATTTAACTTTGTATAAATACATATAGACGCATGCAGTAATGTTTGGAAAAGACAGATTAATATAATATATATTCCTATTCCGTCCATGTGCTATTTTTTCCTTACTCTATAACGAAGAAAAGCTTGTACTTCATGAAACTTTTCTAAGAAATTCATTAAGCTATCAAAAAGATGATCAGAAGAAAGATAATGGAATTTCAGTGTTCCATTCCTCTTCAGTATTACAGTATTTGCAAAAACTCTACAATGAACCATTAAGAAAATAAACTACTTGGAATGAAATGCGAGCAAATGACTACTTTGAGTATATAAGAATAATTAAATATATTGAATACGTATTTTGAACATATTCAGAACACAATCTTATTTTATAAAAATAATTAAATATATTGAATACGTATTTTGGGCATATTTAGAACACAATCTTATTTTCATCTTATGCTTTCCGCACACAAAAAAATCTGAATATTATTGAAATAACCTAAAACTTTCTTTGAGATTTTACTTTTATCCATGTATTTATTTTTATTGTTATTTTTTTTATTCAAAATACAAAGTGGTTCTAAACTTCCTGCGAGCAACACTGTCGCAAATTTTACGACAAATGTGATTTTTCTAAAATTTTATTCTCACAAATAGCACCGAAATCACAACTTTTAAGACTGGTAGGTAGAAAAAAAACTAGGCGCGCCCACCAAAGAGTTAAGGTACCTTTCCATAAAACTGATAAACAGAAAGAGACCATGTTTTATATTTAAAGTTTAACAGGCATGGAGAGATGAATTTTGTGGGGAAAATATATATATATACAGAAAATCAAGCTAAAGGCTAACTGGACCTATACTAAGCACAATTCGGCAGTCGACGTATAAATTATTCATCGTTTCATCATTCAAATTATTCATAAGTTTCGTTCACAATGCCTGATCATCAGAGGCGTTGCTGTAATGAGCACAAAACAATTTTATTAATCCGTTTTACTACCGATTTATGCAAATATGGGTCAATTTTTGATTCTGGCAGTGTCAAAATTTTCTATATAGGCAACTTTTTCACTAAATGGCAATTTTTTAAACACTTTCCAACATAGTTGAAAAGTATTAATACTATTAATGACTTATGTTTATCTGATATACCTGCCCTTCTGCCCGTGCTCTAACTCGCGTAAATATACCTGGATTGATGTGTAAGTTTTATATGTTATTGAAATTCACTATAGAATGTTCGCTATGAAAATTATATAGCAGTTATAGTTCGTTTAAGGGCACACAAAATAATTCCGATACATTATGGTATATAGGTAAAAGTTTTTTGTGATGCATTTTATTACCCGACTGCCAAGAAGGGTTATGTGTTTCACGCGTATCTGGGTATGTGGATTTCTTTATACCCTCGAAACATCCCAACGGCTGGATGGATTTTAATGAATGAGTTCTCTACTGATTCCTCTTAACTGTCCGATGGTTATAGGCTCGGTTTTGTGTTTATAAGTTTCAAATGGTGGCTGTAAAATACAAAATGGCGGTAGAGACGGGGAAAAAATTACGCACCATATTGAGTGGCATATCATTGGATAGGTATTTCAAAATGAAGACGATGTTTCATTGACTATTTTACAGTCAGAAGCTCCGTTTAAATATTACACAACCTGGAAGTTCTGTAGGTAGGATCTCTAGCTTTACTGCAACTCTAACATTTATAGACATCTGTAGGCCTCATCAAAACAGTGTTTATACATAGGAACTAATAATTAAACACAACTTAAAAGTCATCAATACAAAGAAATAAAAAAATAGGTAAGTAATATAAAAAATAGTTTCATATTGATTAGAAATAATTATTTAGTTCACTTTTTACGCAGTCGGGTTTTTTGATTTTTCAAATTTAATTTTTACTAGTTTAAATTCATTATTTAGATACTTCATTCAATTGTATGAAAAAATGAAATTTCTTGAAAATATTCTGTTGGTATTGGGAAGTATTTCATAATCTGCGCCTTATGTATGATTTTTCGTTCTTATTTTTACGGAATTCATCTTTTTATACCTTTCAAAGTCTAAGATAAAATGTGGTCAAACTTCGTTCGTTTGTTCCAGCTAAGGGTGCCTCCAAGCACAGAAGTTCATTTTGTAACATCCTGTATTTTTGCTTCTACGATTTAAAACCAAAAGTTTATATTATATAGTGTATGGAGAATGATTAAGATAGATTGTTTATATCTCAGTTTAAAATGCGGGATGCATGTTTTATAACCATTTTCCTATAATATATCATTGAAGTAAACAGTAATTAACATCATTAATCCACATTTTTCTAACTGCATTAAAACAAATATAAGACAGATTATTAATTAAGATGGAAAAGAAAAATGTGACATACTCTGCTTGTCACTAATCATACTTTTTTTTAGCTTATCTAAATGTTGAAAAGCAAAACATATTTTTAAAATGTCGTGTTAGATATTTTGATAACTTATAAAGAAAGATTTTTGAACTCATAGTCATTATCTCTTACTTCTTAAAGGTCGTCATATTTAACCTTCTCTTTGCATAAGTGAACACAGGTTCAGTAGTCTGGTTAATCGTTATGCTCTTTTGACCTGATAGGTATTTGGCAACAGCTGTTTCTTGCGCACGATATTTAAAATTTCATTTTACAAATTATTTAGTTATGAAATTCAAATATTTTGAAATTTTATATAAATTAAGTCATTCCTATTCATTTCATTATCAAATTAATATAGACTAAACTGTTTTTTCTATATATTTAGAAAGTTACTATTTACAGAAAATAATAAGGAGAACGGTACGTGGATACTTTTGTGCAGCCTTGTATTTGAGGTATAGAATTTATATATAACGAGTAAGATGAAAAAAATAATTAAATTTAAAAGCGCATACCGAATTTTAAACCGTACACTCCAGCAATTATTACTCAAAGTCAGTACTGTACTGTAACCGATTTCTTTTGCGTGTCCCTGTAAATGAATAAAAAATGCTATGAATGCCCTGTTCTACCGTGATCGTAGTGAAATTCAATGATTTATATCAGTTTCCAAACATTTGAAATAGCTTAATGTCATTAAAATACTCTGCAAACGATTTTTCCCCATATACCATTATGTAATGGAATACTTTTGAGTGCCCCTGTAAATGAACGATTAATCCTACATACTTTATATGCAGCACTAAACATGCTTTGGTGACCCTAAATAACCTTTATCAATTTCATGAAAATCCGAGTATATTTACGGGAGTTAGAGCGTGGACAGACGGCCAGACGGACCGAATGCATAAACACTTTTGAACTTTGTTGGAAAGTGTTAAAAAGGAAAAACTCAACACAGTTGTAAAAAGAAAAAAAAATCGATATATACGATTGTAGCTTTTATCTGTTAGACAGTTTTTCTCGGATTAGGGCTGGCTTAGGTAACTTGTATTTTGTTAGTTGTTTGAAATATTGTAAGTTTTTGGTACCTTCTCGAATTTCTGATTTTAAAGAGAGATTTGTTTATACAACACCGCAAAAAATATTTTTTTATAGAATAGGAATGAAGATTTTAGCTCCGGGTTTTGTGTATGTTCATTATCATTTGAAAAACATCTCTAAAGTTTTTTTTTTTTTTAATAAAAGAGTTATTATGTGGCTCGGGTTGTGCGTGGGTGGATGTTCTGGTGTGCTTGACGTACATTACCAATCGGGCGGGATCCGATACATCGCCATAGTCGTCTGCAATGAATTTTCGTTAACACTAGAACCGCGGGAGATTTTACTCAAGTTTTTAAAAATATATTCACATCAGAATTTTTATTTAAAACTAACTTATTTATTTAAATTCTTTTTATATTTCATTTTATAAAGAGTTTTCTGGTTTGAATCAACATCTATTCGATTGGTAGGGGTCAAAATGACCCATCACCGCGGCTCTAGTGTTAAGGGGTCTCTGTAACCCCTGTGGATGTGTTAAAATTTTCGAAATTTTAATTTTTTTAGATGTTAAACTCCTATCTTTTCTGAACGTTTTGACATGATTGTTTCCTTGAAATTCCTATTAGAAGTGAAGTTATGGCTTTTACATTTATACACGTTCAAAAGCTGAAGCGTCGTTTCGGAAACTTTGAAGCCGTTTTTCACCAAATGATGTTTTTGGGTATAACGCGCACGATATCTCAAAAACTTATGAATATTTTTTCATAAAATTTTCAAAACATATGTTTCATGTTAGTCTGTATAAACTGAACCTAAAATTTCCTTTTTATTTTTCAAAACAATATTTTTTAGGTGATTATACTGTTGAAATTTTCTTAATTTTGCATTAGCTAAATACAACTTTGTATTAAAAATATAAAAAAGCTTTAAATACAAATTTATTTAAATTCAGGGTAATTACTACAATCTGAAGTATAAGTAGGCACAAAACGTTTCATTCTAGTTGCAATACTTATTTTGTAATCGTGCACGTAAGGTGTTATGCCGATTTTTTGCTCATCAAATGTCTAACAGTTTGGAGCCCCCTGTAAATGCTAATTCTGCATCTTATAAAATTTTAAATACATGAATTGGAAGAACATACTTATATATTTTATTCCAATTAAAATTGTGACTTAAAATCAAATACATTTTAAGATATTAAATGTTGAAAATGGTCTTTTTTTTTTTCATTTTTTCCAATTTTAAGAGTCCTGAGACCCCTTAAGGATTATGAAAGTAGATAAGATTGTCTGGAGTTTTAAGCACTTTGAGGTAAAACAACTCAAAATCAACTAAGTGGCAGCCATTTGAAAAAAGGTCTATTTCTGATCACCCCCCCCCCCTTTTTTTCGCACTTTGGTGTGCTTCTAAAGACGTTATTTTTTTTTTTTATAAGAATGGCTGAAAATGGTCGAATCTCCAATAAATTATATTACATTTAATTAAAAAAATAGCCTTAGCAGAATCGGACAGGATCCGATAGATAGCCATAGTCCTCTGCAATGAATTTTAGTTAAACATTATGAAAGTAGTTAATACTGACTGGGGCGTCAAGCACTTTAAGGTAAAAACAATTGAAAAAGGTCTATTGCTGACAACTTCTTTTCGAACTTTGGCGTACTTCTAAAAATGTTTATTTTATTATGTAATGTTATATAATATTATATAATAAATGTTATTATAAGAATGGCTGAAAATGGTCGAATCTCCAATAAACTATATTACATTAAAAAAAAAATAGCCTTAGCAGAATCGGGCGGGATCCGATAGATCGCCATGGTCCTCTGCAATGAATTTTAGTTAAGGATTATGAAAGTAGATAATATTGCCTGGAGCGTCAAGCACTTTCGTAAAAACAATTGAAAAAACATCTATTGCTGACAAGTTTTTTTCGAACTTTGGCGTACTTCTAAAAATGTTTATTTTATTATATAATTTTATATAATATTACATAATAAATGTTATTATAAGAATGGCTGAAAATGGTCGAATTTCCAATAAATATATTTACATTTAATAAAAAAAAATTGCCTTAGCAGAATCGGGCGGGATCCGATAGATCGCCACAGTCCTCTGCGATGAATTTTAGTTAAGGATTATGAAAGTAGATAATATTGCTTGGATCGTCAAGCAGTACTTTAAGGTAAAAACAATTGAAAAAAAAGGTCTATTTCTCACAACTTTTTTTCGCACTTTGGCGCACTTCTAAAAATGTTTATTTTTATAAAAATGGCTGAAAGTGGTCCAAACTCCAATAAATTATATTATCTTTAATTTTTAAAAAACTTAGCAACATCGGTTTAGTAGTTTTTGCGTTCTGATTTCGCACAGTTAGAAAAAAAAAAGTCATTTTACATAAAATGAGTTTATAGTGCTCCAAAACGGTTTAAACCAACACATGCGTTGGGCTAAATCACTAAATATGTACGAAAGGACTTCGAATTCGGCCAAATCGTTTAACTCGGATGATCTGCAATCTATAGGAAATAGAAAAAATATTTAAAAAAAAAATCGATTTTTTTCGAACAAAAAAAAAACGAATGCCCATTTAATATCATACGCCAGCTCTATCATTATTTAATGATTTTTTTTTTTATTCTTTCGCAGGCGGAATCGATTATGATAGAGACAATTTTCAAACGTAGACAGTATTCCGCCTTAGACGGAGTTTACAATATTGAACATCGTTCTATGGGACTCTAAAACCGTTCCGGGTTAAACAGATTTCCGTCTTACACAGTTCGCGTTAAACAGAGCTTAATGTCCTTTAATATTAATTCATTGTGTGTTCATTCGTAAAAAAAAAAAAAAAAAAAAAAAAAAAAATCTTAATGCCTATCTAATCAAATTAAAGTAATCTAAAAGTAATTAAGTTCAATCACATTAAAATAAACTAAGATTAAGATGTTTTAATATAGAGATTAAAATAAAATTTCTAAAAATGTCTAAAACACCTGTTAATAAAGTTTCTAAGCAAAATTTTCTCACAGCTTCTCAAAAATGATTTTCTGGAGCGTAATTAATAGTTCTCAATCTTATAATACGGATGGTACATTTTCACAATAGCCATATTTTGTAATAAGTTTAAAATGCCGCACATCTAACAGAAAATAAATAACATGGAAGAACAGGAATATTTTTTTATTTTAAATTTTGGAAGATGTCAATAACTTTGTGGTTGAATGGGAGGGCGGGAAAATGCATTTGCTGAAATACACTAAATCCTTAGGTGTACTGCTAATCTCAAAACACATGGCAATTACATTTCTTTTGCACAGCATACAGTAATTTGTATTTTCTGAACCTTTACTCGTATTTCGTATATAAATATGTTTTATTGCTTCGTAAAATACTATGCAAAGTTAATTAACCACTTAAGCGTCTCGCCGGATAAGTGCAGGCTACTTTTTTTTAAAATTGTTCAATTTCAAATTTTCAAATTGTTCAATTGCCACCACTTTTTTGAAATATTTACCTTATTTAATAACAGGTAAAATGTTGCTAGAATAAAGCCAGTTACACTATTTTAGGTGGGAATCAAACAATCTGAATAAAAATAATAGCCTTACACTGCCCGTGAAAGTCAGGGGTGACAGAATTAAGAGGTTAAAAAAAAGATAGAAATCATGCAGTTATAGAAATTTTGTTATATTTCACAATTTAAACCTACATTTATACACTACCTATAAGAACATAATTTGCCATTTCATAATCTTCAACTTTCAAACGAACTAATTAATAACTTGTTTAACAGCTTTTTCCTTGATACATCTAAAATGGGTTAATCGAAGCCCAAAGCATCTTTGTAAATAATCAAAACAGAAAAGCTGTCACAAAAGTGAGAGATTGCTTTTAAAAACTGGGACTCTTCTATCTGAACGCCTTTTTCTGAACCCTGACCTCTTCGTTACGTATCCATTTCATAATTTTGAGTACGGAATGCACCCAGTGTTTGTTTTTCGGAGAAAGATGTTCAAGTTTCTTGGACACCGTTGACGTTTATAATATGCCTGCGAGAAACAGTTTGTCGCCTTCAAGTTTTATATTTATATTTATATTTTATTTCTTATCAAGATTACATATCCTATGAAGACAGGCTTTTCATTAAGATCTTAACGACCCAAGACGTAATTTTGTACGCAGTATAATTAGAGGAATTACTCTTCATATCAAACATTTCTTGCGGTATTATATTTTTCTGAGTATAATTATTTACGACTCATGCGGAGTTTTTCATTTATGTTCTTGTTATTTTCAAAAGTTTCTTGAGATTTATCTTGAAGAATAAAAATGTTAACGTAAAAAATTGTGTATCGTACAGTGTGAAATTTTGAAATGACATACTTTTGTTGGCAATTCTGAATAGAAATTTATATGAATTATACTTTTTGTCTGCTTATGCAATTAAATATAATTAAAAAGTTAAATGAAAACAATGAAAATAGGTCTTCCAGCATTTCTTTAAAAAATGTGACAAAATAATTCCGGTCTGCGACTTTTCAGATTTTTATCTGTTTTACTGATAATAATAACTGATGATAAATTCTGCTTTTCGTTAATTTCATATTTTTCTTGAATTTTTTATATTTTATTAATATTTTCGGTATTTTTTATGTTAAAAACTATACCGTGCCTTAATTAAATGGATACCTATTGGTAATATTTAAGGTAATATTTTTTATTATTACTTATATTAAACTGCAATTTTTAAAAACAATAGTTTGAGCTGTATACTAGAATGCGTTTTAAGAATCTCTTAAGCTTAAAGTTTGATTGTATATCTTAGAAAAGCTTAAAATACTGTAATAGCGATTTTTTTAAAATTTGATACCAATTTAGGGCTTGTACATCTCAGGGAATTTTTATACCAGTATTTTCATAAAGAAAAATTTGCCTTTTTCAATTTTTTTAAAAATTAGATAGCAATTCAAGGCTTGTACATCTCAGGGAATTTTTATACCGGTATTTCCATTAAAAAATATTTACTTTTTTAATTTTTTAAGAAATCGAGGGCAATTCAGGGTCTGTACATCTAAGGGAATTTTTCTACTAATTTTTTCACAAAGAAATATTTGCCTTATTTAATGAAGAAATGTCATGTTTAAATATGGTAACATTAATATTACAAATGACATTAAATTACCAGAAATCTCGTATTAAAATCCCCTGAATCTTTTGAGATGTACGAATCCTACAATAGCACATAAATCTTCCAATCATTTCTAATTATTTCAACTATTAAATAATGAAATTGGTCCAGCTACATGCAATAAAAATTAAAGTTTAAATTACCTTCTTAATATGCTATATAATACAAAACTGATTTTATTGGCTTTTATGTGAAAATGTTAATGAGGTACTTATTTTAAAGCATGAACAATTTTCAACTCGATAACAGTGCAATTTTTTTCCATTTATGATACTCAACTTCGGAGTTTTCTGAATGGCATTTTCAAAGTTATTTCTTCAGCTTTACATTAATAAGAATTGCAATCGTAGGACTTGAGTTTTATCGTAGAAATTATAACACATTTACGTTTATTTATCTGTGCGTATTGCCGTAAAAATACATGGTGCTCTGTTTAAACCTCTTCAAAAGGCAATCAAAGTAATGTATGAAACATCTTCACAAGCAGGGTTCTCGCTGCCGAACACGATTGCGCCAAATCGCGACAAAACGTTTGACTTGGCGAAAAAACGAGCACTCAAAATTGCCAAATTGCGACAGCTGATAATATTTTTCTTTGTACCGGTGAAACTCTCATTCACGTTTTTAAATGATTGATGCCGCTTATCGCGTTCACTCGTACCGTACTATTTAGATCACTCTGTTTCTGGTGAGTACCTTCCACATTTCGAACGGTTGGATTCATGAAAATTTTCGAATTCCGGTTTTCGTTGGATTTACACGTTTTAGGGGTCAGAGATTCCAAAAAACATGTTTTTACAAAATGTCTGTCTGTGACTCTGTGAGTCTGTCTGTCTGTCTGTCTGTCTCTCTGTCTGTCTGTGTGTATGTGACACAAATTTTGTGGGCGCTCTATCTCAAGAACTAATGCACGGAATTTAATAAAAATTGATATTCAGTTAGTGCCTAATACAAATTGATGCTGATTAGTTTTTGGTGTAAATCGCTCAACAGGTGGCGCTGCAATACTGCATTTTTTACGATTTTCGCAATAGCTCTATCTCAAGAACCAATGCACGGATTTTGATCAAACTTCAGATTTAGTTAGTCCTTGATATGAATTGATGATGATTACGTTTTGGTGCAAATCGCCCAACAGGTGGCGCCGTTATGATGAATTTTGCAGGATTTACACGATTTCCCCAATAGCTCTATCTTAAGAACTAACTGACGGATTTTCATCAAACTTCAGATTAAGTTAGTCCTTGATATGACTTGCTACTGATTAGGTGTTGGTGTAAATCGCCCAACAGGTGGCGCTTCTCTGCTGCCTTTTCCCCGATTGCCTCAATAGCTCTATCAATAGAACTAATGGACCAATTTTCATCTAACTTCAGATTTAGTTGTATGTTGACACAAGTTGTTGTTAATTAGGTTTTGGTGTTAAGCACTCAATAGGTGGCGCTGCTATGCAGAAATTTTCACGATTTTCGCTATTGCTCTATCTCAAAAACTTATGTACGGATTTTCTCCAAACTTCAGATTCAGTCAGACGTTGACATAAATTGTTGCTGATTAGGATTTGGTATAAATCACCCAATAGGTGGCGCTGCTAGGCAGCATTTTGCTGAATTTAGACGATTTCAGCGATAGTCATATCTCAAGAACTAATGCACGGAATTTCATATCGTTTGAATCCTCATGAGATGCATAGATTGCCATTTAATTTTGGCAGTGCGATAGCGAATTTTGAAGTATTAACATGTATGAGATAGAAGAAAGTTTTGGGATTGGTACATCCGACTAGTTTAATCATATCTTATTGCTTAAAAATATTTTATGTAACTTTACTCATGGCATAAAATTGCTGCTTAGTAGTAGTTATTAAATAATAACGAATCTTTTTAATTGCATAGTCTATGCAATATTTTTGTTGGTTTTCTATGATGTAGTTTTAGTTTTTATTGTTGATTAATATCTAAGATTAAGGATTATATAGGTATTATAAATGTTGCTTTTGACTTTTAAGGAGAATTAATTTTACATGCTTAAATGTTTAAGACTAGAATTTTTTTTAAGTTTTCAGATTTAATATCAAAGATTTACAATAAAAGAGTTCATAAAACAATTTATTTAAAAAAAATAACTACGCCATAATGATTAAGGAAACAATTTGATATCTTGTGTTTTATTCTTGCTTATCATACTGATTGCTTAAAGCTGTTTTCTTTAATTAATACTCATGGCATAAAAATGCTGATTGAAATAAAGATTATTAAATAATAAGTTGTTTTTAAAACATTCAGATGTATGTAGAATGTTTGTTTGGTTTTGATAGCTTTTATTTTAGTTTTTGTTGCTGAATAATATCTCAAGATAAGCATTATACGTGTTTTCTAAAATTAGTTATATTTTTACGAATAATGATACACGTTTTAAATTCCAAGATTGTACAAAATTTAGATATTAAAAATAAAGGTCTACCTTAGATACATTAATGAAATGATGCAAAACCGTTCATTTCGTTGAGAAATTGTCTAACCAAGTAGACTTTACAAATTTGATTTTGGGCTAGTTTATTTGTTGCTTTATAATTTAAATAATTTCTTCGTGAACCAATATTTTTTCTCAAATTTCTCCCAATTACTCAATCCTCTTCGCATTATATTCATATTCTGGAATTTTGCCGAAATATTTTTATTCCTGTCCATTTATGTTTTGGATTTTTATTTGTGTCGCTTTTCAACTTCAGTTAAAATTTTAATTATACGCATGTTACATTTTAGTTTGGTTAAAAGCGTAAATTTTATTCGCTCTAGTTTCTTAATATTCGTTAAAATTTTTCTATCGGAATGAAGTTTTTTTTTTTTTTGTTTGCTTTTACCGTAGAGGATTTCATAAAATGAACAAACACTTTTAATAATTCAGTAACAAATAAACGGTAACAGTTTTTGAAACTACTCTTGCAGGAAATTAATATAAGAAGTTGGCAATTTTTTATTAGGCTTCTTTGTTTTAGTTCCAAATATATTACCTATAGGTGGCGCTGTTCAGTTTCAAATAACGTATAAAAATGGATCAAAGTTCACTTTGGTTGGACCCTTCACTCTATTTTGATGTTAAGAGTATAAAAATGTGAGTTTTCATTTTAATATTACAAGGTTATCTGATCCATATAACAGTTTAAGACAAAGAATCGCCATCTATCTGTGATATTTTGAATTAAAACGAGTTAGCATAATAAAGAAAATCACACATTACTCTACCTTTAAGGTTAACTTCAGTAACTGCCATTGTTAACTTTTTATTAAAATTTAAAAACCATCAGTCAACTTTAGGGCGCCTGTGTACGATATGTTTTGTTATCTTCATAACTGTTTTAAAAATACCTGTATACCTGTATACTATGTTATGTTTTGTTATCTTCATAACTGTTTTAAAAATACCTGAAAACCATCTCATTTTATATGGTTAATACTTTTTGTGTTCACAATGATATAAAAAAAAAAAAATTTCTCCTGTGTTTTTGAATAACTTTATGAAGTCTGTACAAATAAAATTTCAGTTTCACATGAGTTTTCATTTGCTGTTCAAATTTGGAACCATCAGCATCATAATGTTTAGTTAAACAGCTACTGAGTGTTAATTTGTTCTTAAAAAAATCACTAAAGTTTATTCAAAATTCGAAGAGTTCAAAGAAGCACGATTACAGCACAAAATCGCTATACCGAAATGCTTCAAAACTGAAGTATTTATGTAATTTATATTTAACTGAATTATTAAGTAAAACATAAATAAAATTTAAATTAATTTCAGAAGAAGTTATGATTATCTATTTTACTGTGCATAAAGAAACTTTTTTGTTATGTTATTAAAATTAACTTAATCATACTTTTTGTATTGTGTTTTATATTTTATTTGTTCTTATTACTAATTGTATTATTATAATTATACTAACACTTTCTTGAATATTAATAATCAGATGGTTATATTCAACAGTTATTAAAATTAAAAAAACTACAACTATTTCCGAATAATGGTATTTCTCTTAATTAATGGGAAATTAAATAAATCTTACTACTGAAAAATAGTGATAGATTTCAGAATTTAAAAAAATAAAATAAAATAAAGGAAAAAACCGCACAATTGTCAACACTGTTAAAAATATTATGAATTAATTTATTTAGAAGGAAACATTTTCGTTTTAATTTTAAATGCAGAAATCTTTCGAAAACATTCTAAGTTTGTTAAAAGCTATTAACAATTAAGTAAATTACGTGACCTGCATGATATCATTTTACCCTATGGACTCATAACATAGAAGAAAATTCTATTACTGCCACTTCACCCAAAACTAGTCTTCATTAAATGTTTTGTAAAAGCATTGTTAAAAACTGCAATCGTTATTTGTCCCATGTGGTTAGCCCATTGTTCCTTTTAAGAGTATAAGTGCAGCCTTAGTTTTCCCAAATAGAGATTTTAGAAAAAAATCAGTTTTAAACCAAATGCACTATGTTATAAAAAATACAAATGTTTCATTATCTAAGAAAATATAATGTAACCGGTAATGAAATTATATAATAAACTCTTCCGACTTACTCATGCTTTTGAAGTGCATTCTTTTTCTTTAGAAACCTTAAAAACCAACTAGTTAGAGCCCGTCAACATTTGACGGTAAATAACTTGAATCTTTCATTAGAAAAATTCTTGAATTTTCAATTAGTTGCTTTTAAATTAATTATTGAATGACGAATTACGTGACGAATTTCTATAGTGCATAAGTGATTCTTATTTCTTTAAGGTGATAGATGGTGCGGCCAGTCTAACCTATTCAATGGAAGGCAAGAATTTTAAGTTTATAATTTACAACTAATTATACTTGCTTTTTATGAGAAATTTACCTAAATACACCGGGTAGAGAATTTATTTTTACTTACAATGAGCTCATATTTTTATATAACAAAATCTATTTTCATTTATTTATTTATTTATGGCCATTAAAAGCTGAAATGAATTTTACTTTTATCTATCTTATTCTCTAAAAACCTAAATTTGAAACTTGATGCAGCTAACAATTTATAATATATATTTTTTATTACTTGAAATTTATTTTACATTTTTATACATTTTTTAAATATTAAACCTGGACATCAAGGTTTTCTTTTATAGCTCTTATACGAATATTTTTATTTCTTTTCGTTTTATTTTTTGCGCAAATGAATAACAAATTTTTCTTTCTGACACACACACACACATTCTTGATAATTATCAGAAAATACAACGAAAATGTTAGATCAGCTCAATTTATTTAATTGATAATTACATGCAAAATATTTTAGCTTAAATATTTTAAACATAAAATCATTATTTTTTCAAAATATTATTGAGTGTTAAATTTTATTTAATTATAAAGCATTCAAATAATAATAACAATAATAAAAGAAAAATCTTATAACTTCTCTTCCTAATAAAATATGTCATCATTGAAAGGAATTATCCACAAAAATATTACACATTTTACCCTGCCTAGGGTTCGAACCTGCGTCCTCTACAAAAATTCAGAGCTTTAAACTGCTGCGTTAACCCGCTACGCTAGAGGGAACTCGTTTTACTTCCTCCTAAATTGAAGAGGTTCGAAAAATAGTTGACGCGTACGAATGTCTCGAATATGAGTTCTGATCTTACATAAATAGTTGTGCGTTTAAATATTTATGATACCTTATTTTTTCAAAGAAGAAGCTACAACTTAATATGTTAGTTTCCCAATCTTCATGTCTAACTATTGGCAATTCATAAGATGGTCACCAGCCATAACTTTAGTCTCAAACCACTGTGTTTATCTTCTGTGTGTAATATGACCAAAACAATATGACACCCCAAAAATAAACTGTATCTAGCTCTTAATATAGACACAATAAATATTTTAATTGTTAATAATGCTGAAAGAGCCGAATAATATTAATTTTGTGAAAGAAAGAAAAGTTTGTTTACAGTAAAATCGAATAGCAGACGAACTTAAAAAACAATTTCGACCTGTGATGTGATCAAAGCCAATGGCTTTGGATGTGATAGTTCAACTCGAGCATCTTTGCGCATGTGCAGTGCGTCACTCCAAAGTCAGACTTGTACTTATATATTGCGCATGCGCAACTGTAGAATTTTAATTTAAAATTATGGCTAATTAATAAAATATTTGAACAAACGAATGTACAATAACAAATCTGTGGCCAGATATCTTTCATTTAAAAAAAAAGTTTGGTGTAAGTTGATGCAGTAGTTTCTTCTCACGGACTGTCAAAAGAAACGGCTTAGTGTTTTAAATATATAGATATATTTTCAAGATTTAGCAAGTCAAAAACTCTACGTCAAACGTGAAAAATGAGGTGTATTTGAACTATAACTAGTTTTATCAATATCCAGATCTTGGTGCAGTAGCTGTTGCACTCTTATGAAAAAAATACATTAATACAAAATTTATTACGATTCTATATATAAAATTCAGTAATACGGAAATAATATGACTCTATCTTAAACAGGACGTCTTCATCATGGCAACTTAGAATCATTACCTATCATCGGATATCATTGAATTAGTTACACATCTTAGGATTTATTATAATGAAGAAAACTATTATTAATGTCCTTTTAAAGCTTTAATTGGATTTTCATAAAATTCTAAATGACTGGACAAAATTCTGCAACGATTTTATGCATTAAATTTAAACCACACGGCTGGGCAGTTTTTGCGCTATTATATGCAGACAGACAAACAAACGGACGGATCAGACGACGACTAGGTGCTACGTATTTATATAATTACGAACGCACCTAAAAAAGCACTTATAATTTTTTTCTTTTTCTGCTACTGATTTTCAGAAGTGTTTCCGAGTATTTTTATAGTGTACCTAATTATCATTTTGTTAAACTAGAATATAGTTTTTTCAGATGCTATCAATTCTCTTTTCATAATTCAACAAATATGCTTTGCAGACAAACGTAATAAATTAACAGCATTAAGTTAAAATTAATATTATTTTGTTACTCTTGCTTGTATAAATTCAGTTATCCAGCTAAAAGAGTTTAATTAAGAATTTTTAGAACCCAAAAAAAAACCGATATTCCGTTTTTAGAAAAGTGATTAATACGATATAAAAACTCTTCAGAAACGTTCCCGAACGTCAGTGACAGCAAAAGAAACTTTGTTTTTATAAATGGTTCTTTAAATATTGAAAACATATATAAGTTTCTTGGATTTCTAAATATAAAGAACATATTTTGGAATCGTAGATAACTCTGAAAAGGTTTAATAAAGTGAAATATCCCTGTTCGACCCTGATGGAACGAAATTTACTCCCGTAGGCTCAATACTAATTTGACCTCCTTTCAGAGATCATCCCAGTTGAACCCCCTCCATATGCGACCAATTTCTTTGAATAAAATGAAACACATTTCATTTTTTCCTGGTCGCTTGATAAGGTTTTATTAGAAAAATAATTCCGGAGAGCGCATTATTCATCAAACTTCTAAACTAAGTTTAGAATTTTTTTTTATTATTATTCCGGTAACTTTTAAGTGTATAAAGTTTAAAACCTTTTGTGCCTTTTTAGGCAATGAATTTAACTCTGATGACAAATTAAGAATGACGGGCAATAAACTGCCCTGTCCTATTCTGTCAGGAAACTCTCAAATATATAGATAAATTAATTAAATCGTCATTATTTGCTCCCGTCCAAAAAAAAATTCATTTACTTTCTGAACTTCGGAAAGACTTGGAAATAAAAGTTATAAAAGATAAAAGTGTAAAATCACAACAAACGTCAATGCATTCATTTTTTAAACTCTGCAGCAATTAACTTATCTAATTAACTTTTGTTTTGATACTTAAATTTTGGTATTTTTTCCTAATGTGAAAAATAAATTTTAGTACCATGAATTGTTACCTTTTTACAACAATTAAAATCTAGACTTAAACATGACCCCTGTCGGATTTCCTCGAAGTCCACACAACTTTGAAGAAATCCTTTACTATTTATATGCTGCCACCACCGATATGATTACGTGATATCGGTCACGCTATGAGAGGATTGTTGAAAAGAAAAACAACTATTTCAATTAAACTTAATTAACAGTTTATTTACACACTATTTACAAATCACAAAACATTATTTACACTTAAGAACTCGGATATAGGTGATCCGGTTCACCATTAAATTAAATACAATAAATGCTGTGTACTGTTAAACTACTTTAAATTCCTCTCACCCTACGCTAGTTAAATTAGATTTATCGGAGATCACTCTTAATCTCCCGACACATTAGCTCTACCCTCTAAGAGCTTCACTCCTGATCAAGCTCTATCTACGAGCTACTCTGCAACGAACTCACACATTGAGTTCCAGGCATCAACCGTGTCCTGCGAGAAAGCGACTACATACTTTCAGCCAAAACCCTTCACTGATCTCCCTTCACTGTATCATTCCTCTCCCAAAAACATAAACAGGGTTTCCCTTCTGACCCCAAGGTCGATATCTGATGCAATCCTTTTGTCCGCCTTATCTCAGGTATGCATTTGAATAGCAGGGACTCTACTCTATTCATAACTACATTCCTTTAACTCCCCTCTCTAAGTCACTAGCCCGGATTAAGTTTCAGATAAAGAACAGAGTGTTACTTTAAAATTCTCAGTACACAGACAATATACAAGCAAGAAAAATAATATATAACCATAGTTCTAATAGTAGATGTTTCTCAGAACCTGACAACCTCCATTAAGGGACCACCTTTCGGAGCGACCAATTTTTATTGGAACAGAACATGGTCGCTATATTCTACAAACGAAATTAATAAAACATCTATTAATCAATAAGTAAAACGGTAAAATATAAATAAAACACAAATTTAAGACATGCAATCGAATTTCGCGCATAAACCACTGAAACGAACCGAATCAAAAAGAGTGATATGATTTTTAGTATTGTTAATGGGCATTCTAAAAACATATAAAATGTAAAATAAATCTATTGGAGTTATCAATAAAAAAAATCAATAGATCCGTGCGAAGCTTTCTCACCGCAATCATCAAGATTATTTGTTGATATGGTTTTTGCATTTGTTTAATCAAATAAGGCCTTTTCACGATATATAAATATGCTACATCAAAAGCCTATCGCAGAACCTTTTGAAAAATACCTCAGTCATCGCTGTGTTTTTAGTATGTGCACAGAAAAAGGGATATTGATATCAGAAATATTATATATGAGGGTTTTCACCTTTATTCGGTTACCCGGGAAATCCAGTCTTACCCCCTAGTAAAAGTAATGTTAATAATCTATAATAAAAACGCTGAATAAAAAGGGACACGGAAGGAGTAATCTTGATCATTATATTGTTCGCTTTTTAAAGCCGCGCCTAACACTCTGGGACGATTCTAATATCTAAAGGGGTGTTACACTGAGATGGGTATTTTACGAAGTTCTACTTCGTTGTTCTCTTGTTGGCTGTCACTACTAAGATTTGCACTCAGCCAAACGCAGCTAAAGAAATCCCATTCACCCCTATTTTGATAAAATCAAAACAGACCTGACGCATGCGCTAACGCGCGGAGGGTTTTGCTTTCTGAAAACAAACAGTAAGTTAGTTTTCTGCGTTATTAATGTTTAATGATTTGTCCGAAGCTGAAGAATATGAACTTGAAAAATTAAACCAAAACTTTACTAAGACCATAAAAATTATTTGAAATTAATTCGCTCGTTGTGTGAGGATTACAGGATTTTAATTAAATTGGGGCTGCACGACCTTTTGCCCAGAAAGTTGTTTTCCACCACAATATCCGAAAGCTAATCCGCGCCTTATTTATTCGTATAGTTTCTGTCATTAAATAAAGCAGATTATTTTATTCTAAAATAGTGGTATCTTGGTTGTTCGTGAGCAAAGTAAAATATCCGTAAGTTAAGTAGTAAAATAACTTATAGTAGTAAATTAACTTATAATAAGTAGTAAATTAACTTATAAAAAAAAAAATCTTAGTTTTTTTAGTCGTCTTTACTTATATTTGAGGCGTTCAGAAGGCAATCTGATAACTCCATTTTAAGTGGCGTTTTTTATGCAAAGGATTATTGAAAATTTTCTATATATTTATACAGTGATAAAAAGTTACCCTTGATTAAAGGAAAATTAATAAGTTTAATCAAAATATCCCGAGAAAAATTATTATATAGATACAATATTTTTATAGTTATAATAACTTTAACTGTTTATACTGAACATTTTCATTTGATGGAGTTAATCGATTTGTGCACTGAACGGTTCATTTATTATTTTTTTGTCGGAAAAAAAAAACTTATTTTAAGGACATAATTCTACTTTTTAGACAATTAATACCGATTTATGTAATAATTTTTATTGAATTAAATTGCAGTCAACACTGAAGCAACACTCCACATAATCATATGTTATATTTCTTGCTTTCGCAATTTGCTATAACGATATGATTGAAAGAGCTGTTTAATGTTTATTCAGCTTTTTTTTTTAAACTTGTTCTAGCTTCCTTCCCTATTAAAATGGACGTTTTAGTTAAGTCAGTTCCCAACGGCTCTTGAATTTCATACCACTATTTTCAAAAAGTAATAATAGTTTTTTGTAATAGGAGGAATTATGCGTTAAATAAGTCAAGGTTTCTATTATAAAATACTGGTACGCAAATTCAAGGGCCCGTGAGAAGCAATGCTGTCAATATAGTTCATGTTTGAATTCATTGAACGAGATGTTTGGCCACTTATTTTAGCAAATATATTTACTTTTTTCTAAACTAAAATAAATTATTTATTGTTATAAAATTAATAGAGTTTACATCATATTCTCAAACAATCTCCATTATAAACAAGATTTCTAATATAAATACCATTTATTTTAGGATTAATTTTGCGTTCAGATATTTCTTTTGTTTATTCAATGGTTAGAAGGCTTACCTAGAATTATTTTCAACCCCCCATTAATTTTGCTTTTCATTATTTTTGACATTTTATACTAAACGATCATCTATTGAAATTGTGTAACCTAAGTATTAGACCACTGTCGACTAATACTTCTTATCAAATCTGTTTAGATTCTTTTAAAACTAGAATAAACTGCTAATGCCGTAAACATTAACATAATTTATATAAAATGGCAGATCAATTTACCAATACAATGTTAACAAAATTTCTAATTTAATAACATTTTGCATCATTAATTTTGCGTTCAGTGATAAGTGTTGTTTATTCAGCGGTTAAAGACTTATGTAGAATTATTTTCAACTTCCAATTAATGACTCTTTAGTTTAGTTCTTTGATGATCTGCTGTTGGAAAATGACTAATCTTTAGACCAGATTGTCGTCTGATACACAACGAATTTTCTCAAATCTATTTATATTTTACAAAAACTAAAATAAATTACTATTGCTCTTTAAAAATTAATACAATTTATAACATATTCTAAAACAATATTCATTGCAAATACAGCTCATATTCAAAATATTAGAATAATTACTTTTTTTTACAAACTGAAAATGTCGTTTGGCAAATTTAATGTCTTTTTATGCAAATATGCAAATGATATTTTTATTAATAACTTATTGTTGATTAAGCTTATTTATTATCTTAAAATTAATATCATTTTTGAAAAGATTAATTGAAAAAAAATTATTTTGAAAAGTCAAAATATTAGAATTTTTATTCAAGTGGTTCAAAATATTAGTATATTTCACATTAATTCTCTTTTAATTATCACCCATTCATAACTGGTGGCGTCATGGATTAAATTAAGACGATTTTATTTAAAATCAATATTCTCTTTGCAGTTTGTTTGCTTTTTCGTCTTAAAATGGGGCGTGTGAGTGATATTCCTATTTCCATTAAACTTAGGATGGCTGATTTGTGTTGGCACGGTAAAAATCAATGTTATATAGAGAATTTTTTACACTGTTCGCAATCAAGCGTTAATAAAATACTAACACAATATTTAAAAAATGGAAAATTTCAAAATAATCGCTGAAATGGTGGTCGAAAACTAAAAGCATCTGCTAGAGATGACAGGAAACTGAAGCGTATAGTTAAGAAAAACCGTTTTAAAAGTGTGCGATTCTTGCACCGAAAATGGAAAGAAGAAGGAGTTGAAGTTTCTACATCGAGAACATTAAGACGTCTCCATAAATTTAAGTTTGAATCTTGTGTACCGAAAACAAAACCTCTCATGGCTGCAAAACAAAAGCGTATAAGATTGAATTGGTGGAAATCAAGACGTTTATTGAGCGAAGAAGATTGGAAAAACATATTAGTTAGTGATGAAATTATGTTGTATAGATACAAAACATACTTTCATCACTATATAATATATTTTTCATTTACTGAAATTTTCCATTTTTTTAATATTGTGTTAGTATTTTACTAACGCTTGATTGCGTACAATGTAAATAATTCCCTATATAACATTGATTTTTACCGTGCCGATACAAATCAACCATACGAAGTTTAATAGATTCAGGAATATCATCAAAACGACCTCTTAAGACGATCTCTTAAGAAGCTTTTTCTTAAGCCGAAAAAGCAAACAAACGGCAATAAGAACACCGATTTTAAACAAAATCGTCTGAATTTAATCAATGATGCCACCAGTTATGAATTGGTGATAATTAAAGGAGAATTAATGCAAAATATTCTAATATTTTGAACCGCTTGAATAAATATTCTAATATTTTGACTTTTCAAAATAATTATTTTTTCAATTAATCTTTTCAGAAAGGATATTAATTTTAAGATAATAAATCAGTTTAATCAACAATAAGTTCTTAATAAAAATATCGTTTGCATATTTGCATTAAAAGATGTTAAATTTTCAAAAGATGTTAAATTATTTCCAGTTTGTGAAAAAAAAAGTAATTATTTTAATATTTTGAATATGAGCTGTAATATGTAAAACAATTCTAATGTAAAAACAATTTTTCACGACTAATCTTGCATTCAGAAATAGGTTTTGCTTATTCAGTAGTTAGAAAACTTGCCTAGAAATTATTTTAGAATTCGATTATTTTGATTTTTTATTCCTTTTGGCATTTAATACTAAACGACCTGCTGTTGGAAAATGCGTGACCTGATAACTAGATTAGATTGTCATCTAATATTCCACATATTTTATCAAATCAATTTACATTTTTTACAACTAAATAAACTTCGATTGTAATAAAAACTAATATTCATAACATATATATATAAGGCATTTTCACAAAATTTTAACTTTCAGGAAAAAAAATCTGGTGAAATTAAACTCAATAAAATAACATTTTAAACTTACAGACACATGCCTTAAAGATTCAAAATGAAGAAAAAAAAAGGCAGCAGCGACGATTTTTTTTATTTAACTGAGGTTTAAGTTAAACTTGCGAGTTTAATTTTCCTTACCGTTTTACCCCTCTAACTTTTTTTTTTTTTTTTAATTTTTACTTATGACGAATTTGCATAGTACCCACAGAACATTCAAATGAGAAATGATAACAATGTAGTATTTTTAGTACAAAATTTTGGTATAACATTGTCTTAAAGGGATGTTAAAGAAGGGACGGTAAGGAAAAAAAAGGGGGCGGTATAGGAAAAAAGGTACGGCAAGGAAAAACAAGTGGGTAAGTGTGATCACAGATCGCACAGAGGGTTTCGATTAATATTCCTTTAAAATACTTTATCCTTTTGCGAAATCTGTTAGTTCCACATTTCGCAACCAGGGGGCGCACTCTATTCTACACAAACCTCTATCCGAAGGAAACTCCGTTTTACAACCTATCCGTAGGTATATTAGTCGAGGGGATCGAGTCTATAGCACCCGAGATAGGCAGGCGCCCCAGGAAATTTCACGGAACATTCTTTTATAAGCTTTTTATTATGTGTTATGAACTATATGTCAAAGTTTCAAGCAGATCGACTTGTTAGATTTCCTAATTTTAACAAAATTGCGTTATGTTAGTTCCACATTCCACCACCAGGGAGCGCACACTATTCATAACAAAAGTGTATCAGATCGAAACTCTGTTAAACAACCTATCAGTGGACGTGTTACTCGAGTTGGTGGTGGTCTTAAGCGAGAAATTAAGAAATTTGCTGAAAGTACTATTCGGATATAGTGGTAACTAAAATTTTGACATTTTTATATTTCATAAGTAGCACATGTCTGAGTATATGATAGTCCTCAAAAAACGACATCTAAAAAGATCATAAACGCTAATTTTTTAAAAAGAAATCCAGCGCCCCTCCCCCGCCCTCCCCTCACAGGAAATTGCATGCACCATTATTTTATAAACTTTTTATTATGTGTCATGAAGTATCTTAAAGTTGCAAACAGATCGCCTTGTTATATTTCCTAATTTTAACAAAATCGCGTTACGTTAGTTCCGCATTCCACCACCACGGAGCGCACTCTATTCTTGACAAAAGCACATCTGAACGAAATTCCTTTGCGCAACCTCTCCGTAGATACATCGTCGGGAGGATGGCGGTGCGGTCTTAACCAAGAATTTAAAACATTTTCTGGGATAACAAATGCTAAGATTTAATAAATAAATCTAGTTCCCTCCCTCTCCACTCTTCGAAATATCACACTCCATTCTTTTTTACACTTTTTCTTATGTGTTATAAAGTAGCTTAAAGTTTCAAACACATCGAGTGGCGGTCTTAACCAATAATTTAAGATATTTCCTGAAATTGCTATTCGGAAATAGGGGTATGAACACTTATAAACCTTTTCATATTGAATAATTAATACTTATCTCATAGCCCCACGTCGAAAAACCCACACAAATTGTTAGATTTCCTAATTTAAATGAAATCTCCGTTAAAAAAGCACGTGCCTCCATCTTAATCTCGCATTTGATGAAAATAAAAGGAATTAATTAAATAATAATTAATATCTCAGCTTGTAATTAAGCTATCTCTCTGAACCGGGTATGTATGAAATCTGCGAGAGATTTCCCGGCCGGATGTCGAAAAATTTTATCGAAAAATTTAATATTTAAAAAGTTTAAATTTCGTATTAGAATGTCCTCTGCTTAAATTTCTCCCGCGCTGATATGTCTGAAACATGACGGCAGCTGCGTACCGCTGAAAGGAAATCTCATTTCATTGTCTTTTCAAATACAGAAATTAAATTTTTATCGATCGATTTTTAGTGGATTTTTTGCGTTCTACCCTACGCAGAAAATTGAAATTCTTACCAAAATAAAGTAGAATTTTTTCCGCGTATTTCTGCACCTGTTACGAATTTGTACGACCGATACTTCCGCAGGTGACATTCCGCTTTTTAAATGCCCACTTCATTCATTGCTTAAATTACTCTGTGGTAACCCTGCATCGACTGATTTTATGGAGCATCCGCCGAATTTACTGGCAACCCTTAGGAGAAACTCCGGAGGATTTGGAAAAAGTGCGTTCGAAGCTGCGTTCAAAAGGTTGATTGGTTAATTTTAGAATTTAATTAGCCCGTAATTAGGTTAATTACCAACTTTTTCAAAATTTTATGATGTTTGATGTGAGGTGTTCAGCTATAAGTACCCAAAATTTCAAGTCTCTAACATGTATAGTTTCTGAGAACGGGCTCTGTGACGAACAGACAAAGGAGCGAGACGAATACGGTTTCGTCAGATGAACGAAACCCTAAAAAAGGGACGGTAAGGATGGGACGGTAAGGAAAATTACCACCTATTTTTAGGCATGTTAAGACTAAGTAATAGCCACAATGTACATTGAATTTTAGAAACAGATAAACCTTGGGGGCGGTAGGACCACAATACTTGAAATTGATATTTAAATGCTGATTAAAATTCTGCAGTAAATTTCCTGTCAAAGAATTTTAGCCATTCTTTCTCAAGCATAGTTCTGCATAAGACAAAAGTTGAAAAAAATTCTGTGACTGCATCTGAAGTGATTTTCTGTATAATTTTAGCGAGAGGGGCGGTAAGGAATCTAAAATCCAGGGACAGAGTTAAAAAAAATTATAACAACCGTAAAAATGTACGCAGGTTAATTTTTTGCTACATATTTAATTTATATAAAACAATAGTCCCAATTTCGAAAAAAAATTGCATTGAATTTCTTTTATTGAAACAATCCAAAACTTAAACTGAATCCAAACTTAAAAATAAGCATCTGGGAGATGAGAGGGTAGGGAATTTCGTGGTATATTTGGGCCCCCAACATCGTCCAAAACTTATTTATCTCGTTGATATTGTTATAGAGTCATGCAATGGGATGTTTTCCAGTGTAAGAAGTAAAAAAATTCCAAGAATATGTACTAAAATAAAAATTATTATTCAGTGACTTAAAAGTAAAAATTATGTGAGAATGCTTCGTATCAGAATAACCTTCATTGCCAATACTTTGTAAACAAGATTTCTAATATAATAACAATTTTTCATGATTGAGTCCAGATATATGTTTTATTTATTCATCGGTTAGAAATCTATCTTGAATTATTTTGAACCTCCCATTAATTTGACTTTTCATTTCTTCTGATGTTTCATATTAAACGATCTGCTATTGGAAAATAATTATGTTTCTTTAAAACGATTTTTTTTCGTTTTGCACTATTGAATCAGCATCAGTATCAGCAAATATAAAAGACTTCAACTTATTTTAATTTTTTAAACTAAAATAAATTGTTACTACCGTTAAAAAAAATTAATGCAGTTAATATCATGTGTCAGAAAAATCTTCATTAGCTATGAAGATTTACATTATATAAATGTAAACAAGATTTTTAATATGGTAACAAATTTTCATGATTAATTTTGCATTCAGAGATACGTTTTGTTTATTCATCGGTTAGAAAGCTTATCCTGAATTATTTTGAACATCCCATTAATTTGATTCTTTATCCTTTTGGAAGTTTTATATTAAAAGATCTGCAATTGGAAAATAATTATGTTTCTGTAAAAAGATTTTTTTTTCTTTGCACTTTTTCCATCATTGATTATAAAAGACATCTACTTATTTTACATTATTTTAAGTAAAATACGTTGCTATTACTGTCATAAAAATTGATACAATTCATAAAATATATCAGAATAGTTTTCTCCACCTATGATCTGTAAACAAGATTTGAACATGACAATTTTTGTGATTAATTTTGCAATCAGAGATACGGTTCGTTTATTTAGTGGTTAGAAGAGATTATCTAGAACTATTTTCAATCGCCTATTAATTTTACTTTTTATTCCTTTGAACGTTTCATATTAAATGATCTGTTGTTGGAAAATAATTAGTTTCTTTAAAACGATTTCTTTTTAATTTTGCATTATTCAGTCAATGAATGTAAAAGACATCCAGTTGTTGAAATATAAAATCATTCGACAAGCCGGATATTGGGTATTCAGCCGAATAGTTACTATTCGGCAGGCCGAATATTCGGTATTTGGCCTAGCAGTTACCATTCAGCTAGCCGAATATTCGGTATTCGGTTCACCTGTTGGCCGAATATTCGGTATTCTGTATTCGATTCGGTCAAAATCACTATTCGGTGCTTCCCTAATCTAAAGTTTTATTTAATTCCGTGCATTTGTTCTTCAGCGGTGTTGTCTTCTATCGCGGCATTCTTGTGAAACTCAGCATAGCAGCACCACTTGTTGTGAGATTTACACAAAAGAAGTAATCACTACCTATTTACATCTGGGTATAACTTGATCTGAAGTTGACAAAAATCCGTGCATTAGTTCTAGAGATAGAGTGCCCACAAAATTTGTGTCACATACAGACTCACAGACAGATATTTTCTAAATGTATTCAAATCGCGTTCGGGACATTCTAAAACGTATAAATCCGTCGAAATTCGGATGTCGAATTTTTAGATGATTCCAGTACTTTCTTCTTGTAAAGGTACAAGAAAGTAAAAATGAATACAATTTATAACATGTGTCAGAACAGTCTTCTTTACCTATGCTTTGTAAACAAGATTTCTAATATAATAACAATTTCTAATGATTAATTTTACCTTCAAAGATATGGTTTGTTTATTCAGCGGTTAAAAAGCTTATCTAGAACTATTTTCAACCTTCCATTAATTTGACTTTTTATTCCTTTGGCCGTTTCATATTAAACGATCTGCTATTGGAAAATAATTACGTTTCTTTAAACTTTTTCATTTTACATTATTGAATCAATGAATATAAAAGACACATATTTTTTTCCCGTGGCACTTTTTTTTTTCTTTTTTCCTTTCCCAAGATGAAAAATGTCACGCACACTCCGGAAGGTAAATCTGCAGGAAGGGAA
Source organism: Maratus speciosus (assembly GCA_963932465.1). Classification (NCBI taxonomy): domain Eukaryota; kingdom Metazoa; phylum Arthropoda; class Arachnida; order Araneae; family Salticidae; genus Maratus; species Maratus speciosus. The sequence goes on from OZ010788.1 coordinate 440,081,231, forward strand.
TGTTTAAAATAATTGTAACGCGAAATTAATCTATTTACGAATACACTTATGTAATTTTAAATTATTACATAAATAGTTATGAAAAAACTGCAGAATGGAAAACTGGATATGGTAATCCATCTTCAGTTATTTCAGCTAAAAAATATGTTGAAATTTATTTATATGCTAAAATTTATTTAAAGGAATGATTCTTTTTCTTACTTCTTTTATGACGAAAATAATTTTCGAATGGCATTTTGTACTTGCAATTTTGCTCAAAATCTCTAATTTCTTAGAAATAGCACACTTTAACTATTATTATAATAAATTAGTGTACTATTTTTTCCCGTTAGGTTTTGCATTTGATTATTTTTTTATCTCGCCCCCGACCCTCCAGTTTCTGTCTATGAATTCTAGTTTTTTTTGTCATTATGTATTTATTTACTTATTTTCCTTTAAAACTTATTTCATATTTACTAAATTCTCATTTACTTTCTTTTTTTTTCACATTCTCATAGTATTAGAATCATTCAATTAGGATGAATTTCAAAAATTTTAATCCATATAAATCCTAAGTAAAAGGAAAACAATATTTTTTGTCTTTCAATCATTAATTGCCATCTCATTACAAAATATATTTTTTTATTCAATGTATGCATGCATTGGAAAACGACTTTATTTCAAGTTTTTATTGCAACCACAAATGAATAGATTCATGTAGAAGATAGTACAAAAGTACAAGGAGTATAAAGTTTTTTGCATCAGTTAATTAACCTCTATATATTTGTACCGTTAGTTGCACGAAACACGTGTTAGTTGCACGAAAGAGGCTACTGCACTGACTCGTAAACACCTACTGGCTAATGTTAATCCTATGGAAGAATTTTTTTAAATATCTCTTTCGCTTTCAAATATTTTTAAATGATTTTTTTTTTTTATTAGTTGAATTGGATAGCTAAGTTCTATCTCTACAAAGACCGTTTTTTACTTTTTTGTTTATTAGAGATTTTTTTTTCTTATTTTTACTAGAATATTTTTACTTTTGAAACCGGTTCTGAAAATCAAAGTAGCCTAATAAAAAAGACCTGTAAACAAAATCGAAAAAGTTAAAAAGTTTCTTTGTAGAGATCGACCCTAGCTATACAAAACAAAACAAATCATTAAACAAGTAAATATTAAATTTAAAAAATAAAAAAACCCGACTGCGTAAAAAATGAACTAATTAATTATTTCTCATCAATGTGAAACTATTTTTTATATTACTTAACTATTTTTTTTATTTACTTGTATTGATGACTTTTAAGTTGTGTTTAATTGTTAGTTCCTATCTATAAACACTGTTTTGATGAGGCCTATAGATGTCTATGAAGGTTAGAGTTGCAGTAAAGCTAGAGATCCTACCTACACAACTTCCAGGTTGTGTAATATTTAAACGCAGCTTCTGACTGTAAAATAGTCAATGAAACATCGTCTTCACTTTGAAAGACCTATCAAATGATATGCTTGTCAATATGGTGCGTAAAAATGTTTTTCGTCTCTACCGCCCTTTTGTATTTTACGGCTGCCATTTTGAATTTATAAAAACAAAACCTAGCCTATAACCATCGGACGGTTAAGACGAATCGATAGAGACCTCATTCATTAAAATCCATCCAGCCGCTGGGATGTTTCGAGGGTATAAATAAATCCACATACCCAGATACGGGTTAAACACATAACCCTTCTTGGCAGTCGGGTAAAAATATTACAATGGGAACGAGATATTTAAAAAAAATCTTCCATAGGATTAAGATTAGCGAGCAGGTGTTTTCGAGTAACCCCTAAGCGGATAATCATCGACGTTTTCCTCTGATATTCTCTTTCGGCCACTCCTTCCTTTATTCAATACTTATTAGATGATCTCTTTAACCCTTTAGTGCGCATTTAATAGGTTTTTTCCAATTCGTATATACCTATTTCACACCAGAAAATTAAAATAGCAATATCTGCTTTAATTAATAACAGACATTCCATATTTAAATAAAGCGAAATTAACCATTGAAACTTTCTGGTGTAAAGTCAGATTCTCTGAACTACGCAATTTCTAGAACGTATTCTATAATGGGAATTAAGGGGTTATACATTAAGTTTTATAAAATAAATAATTATATAAAATAAGGTATTTGTTGACATACTTCTTAAAATATTTACCAATTTGCAATATTTTAGCGTAAGAAAGCCACACGACAGTCGTTTTTACTTCTATTGCAGATGTGCAACAGTAGAAAAGATTGACGTATTATATGAAAAATGTATCTGTGATATTTTCATTAGTTTTCCTGTGTAATAAACCTTTCAAAGAATCATATATAATTTTTTCGAAACAAAATAAAAAATCGCTCATTTAAGGGTTAAATTTCTTGAGTTATTCATGAATTGAATGACACTGAATTTGGGAGCAAGAAATTCATGGAACAATGCAAATAATATTGCACTACTTTCTATGCGTGGTTAGTTTGTTGTTCATCTTTTGCACACAACGACTAAACAGACCAGGACTTCCGTTTAAAGTGTAATCAATCCCACTACAAACAGTTGTGTCTGAGTCACAATTCGAACCTTTTATTTTGTAGCGAGCGTTCTTACCACTATACAATCAGGTGGGTCTTTCCAATTATGTATCTCTTCATTTGTCTTTGTAATAAAAAGTTGAAACTATAAAGAGACTGTGTTAACGCCCTATATACTCTAAATTATATACACATACATTTCCAGCTTTTTAAGTTCTTTTCTTAAGACCATCCTAATTAAAGTATGCCATGAAACATTACATATATATTTAATACTCTTATATTCAATAATCATTTTTGGTCCTGTAACATTTACACTGACTGCACATCTACGTTTCAGTTCAGACGATAAAAGCTACTGCTTCATCGGTAACAACCAGGGCTCCCGGCTATTAGCCAGGCCAAAATAAGCCAACCAGATTTTTTTAGAATTAAATCCAAATCACTTAAAAACCAACTTCTGTTCAAATAATAATAATAAGAAGAAGAAGAAGAAGAAGAAATTTTGATAAAATGAAAGTGTGGTTTCATTAATTTATTAATAGCTTTTTAAATATCACAGTAAAATTTTACACGAAAAGGGATTTGCATAATCTAATAAATAAAATTCTACAAATCACAAACATTAAAAATACACGTAGGGATACCCTTCATTAATAAAAGAAGCCCCCCTCTTTAATAAATCTTTGATACAGTATAAATGATTTTCAATTAAGATATTTAAACCCACGCGCTATAACTAAATGGAATAAAGTTTACCATGGCCAATCAGTTGGTTCATTTTTTACGTAACGGTAGGCCTTTGCCATTTTTTTCTTTTTTCTTTTCAGATATCAATGTATTTCTCATCTATTTTATGTAAAAAAGACATTCGGTGATAATACATATTCTCTTTTTGATGCATTTTCAGGTAAGCTATTTTGCATTCCTGATACCAACCCATCTGCGGAAGTCGTTAATTCTCATAACTATATATAGAATTATCATAATATCTTTAATTCGACGATTTTATTTACCAAATTCTCTTTTTTAAACTTGTTTAAAAAGATGATGACGATTGTTCTCAATAGAAATCCGATCTGCTGCCTCCCAAACAGTGATAATCAATAAAATTTCTGTATGAGCCAAAGTTCTATAGACAAGTGACATCGAGGGCCACACTTACATTTTTGAAGTCACATGAATCTGTGCACAGCGAAAGTTCCACATATTGATCTTTAATACATTTGAGAGATTTTGAAAATATTTTAATGAACGAAATTCTTGATTATGGTTCCTTATATTTTATATTTGAGAATTTAATATCTCAATTTTACTGATCGGTTTATATAATATAAAATTTTTGAGCTCATATATATATTTTTTGTTTCAAGATTTCCCCCCCTCATTTATGTATTTGTTAGTGTGTATTGTTACTATGTAGTTATTACTGTGTTTACTATGTATGTTAGTATATATGTTACTTCATGTATGTGTATGAACACAATATTACGAAATACATACATACACATATATATATATATTTGCCCGTCCATTATCACAAAAATCCACAATTAAAAGAAAATGATATTGCAAATAATGTCATTAACTGCATTTATTTAAATATAACTGTAAATGGACAAAACATTCTTATTTTTGACGTTGATGATAAGCGTAATAATTCCCCTTCGAAGGAAAATTGATTCACATATTAAAATTCCCGTTTAAACAAATCTGTCTATGTTAATATTTTACTTAACTTTGCACATATAAGTATATTTGATGCAATAAATATACAGTTCAAAATTTAATATATTTTTTTGCTAAACAAGCTTTTAACTATGTGCATCCTATAATTCTCATTAAGATAATATTACTGAGACACTAAAACAATATAATCAATTACTAAGACAATATAATCAATAAAATTTCTGTATGAGCCAAAGTTCTATAGACAAGTGACATCGAGGGCCACACTTACATTTTTGAAGTCACATGAATCTGTGCACAGCGAAAGTTCCACATATTGATCTTTAATACATTTGAGAGATTTTGAAAATATTTTAATGAACGAAATTCTTGATTATGGTTCCTTATATTTTATATTTGAGAATTTAATATCTCAATTTTACTGATCGGTTTATATAATATAAAACTTTTGAGCTCACATATATATTTTTTGTTTCAAGATTTCCCCCCCTCATTTATGTATTTGTTAGTGTGTATTGTTACTATGTAGTTATTACTGTGTTTACTATGTATGTTAGAATATATGTTACTTCATGTATGTGTATGAACACAATATTACGAAATACATACATACACATATATATATATATTTGCCCGTCCATTATCACAAAAATCCACAATTAAAAGAAAATCATATTGCAAATAATGTCATTAACTGCGTTTATTTAAATATAACTGTAAATGGACAAAACATTCTTATTTTTGACGTTGATGATAAGAGTAATAATTCCCCTTCGAAGGAAAATTGATTCACATATTAAAATTCCCGTTTAAACAAATCTGTGTATGTTAATATTTTACTTAACTTTGCACATATAAGTACATATTTGATGCAATAAATATACAGTTCAAAATTTAATATATTTTTTTGCTAAACAAGCTTTTAACTATGTGCATCCTATAATTCTCATTAAGACAATATTACACATTTTGTTTTATTATTATTTATGTTATAAAAACGTTGGTAAGGTGGGTTGTTACCAGGCTTTATTATATGGTTGATAGGGTGTTCGTTGAATGATAATGGAGTTGGGGTGTTGTATAGTTTTATAAAATTATTGGTAGAATGTGCGGATGATAAATTACGGAGGTTGAGTATTGTTGTACAGTTTTTTATGGTTAGAAGGTCGGGTAGATTTAATACAGTGCGTCCTAAAGTGTATAGAAAACCATTTTTTTGGATTTGAGAGCTAACTAATCGAGTAAGAAAGACGAAATAAATTATGCAAATATATGATGATGAAATAAAAGTAATAAAATACACAAACAACTTTTAACAGTCATAGTTTTAATATAAAAAAATATAAACAAAAATATGCTGTCCTAAAAATATATAGACAACCGGTGTTAAAAGCTGATTAAAGTATTGATATAAAAAATTTGCATATTTCAAGGTCATGTACTTGTGACGCAATAGCTTCCTGAGATAAAATCGAATCCGTATTTTCATTTCCGACTGATTGCAAAGATTCCTCGTAACGTGAAGTCTTCCAAAAAGGAAATTTTGCAAATCTATCGTTTAAAGGCTCGTGGGTGGAAAGTTGTGGACATTACAAGAAAACTTGGACGCAGCAGGGTTGGTATTTACCGAATTCTGTCAAAAAGTGACAATTTCGAAATAAAATTATGTTCTGGACGACCAAAGAAAACAACTAAATGGCAAGACAGAGAGATTTTGATATTAATTTCAACCCAGAATCTCTCTGTACGGTCAGTTTGTAAAGAAATAAGCGTTCCAGTATCAAAATCTACGGTTCATGGGCGGCTGCAGGCAAGTACATTTCTTGATTATCGCAAAATTCGTCGTATGCCAAAGTTTACAAAATGGCATAAAGACGCTCGTGTTCATTGGGCCCGAAATCACTGAACGAATTGGACTGATGAGTGGTTGAGTGTTCTTTTCAGTGTTGAAAAGAAATTTAACTTAGATGGCCCCGATGGTTGGTCATATTACTGGCACTATATTCGCAAGGAACCACGAACTTTTTTCAGCAGGCAACAAGGAGGGTGTTCACTCATGGTGTGGGGAGCATTTTCTTATAATAGAACAACCGATATTGCTTTTTTGAAAGGTCGTCAATGTTCCGAAGATAACCAGAAAATGCATGAACTACAGTTACTTCCATTTGGAAAGTTCCTAGGTGGGGACAAATGGGTATACCAGCAAGGCTGTTGCTCCATCCACGTGTCTAACTCTACAATGCAGTGGTTTAGACAAAACCAAGTAACTGTTATGGACTGGCCAAACTTAAGTCCTGACCTAAATCCAACAGAGAACCTCTGGGGAAAATTAACTAGAGACGTATATGCTAATGCGCGTCAATTTGCAACGGTTCCAGCGCTAAAGCTTCGAATTGAACGAAGTTGGTTTTCTTTAAAGCCAGAATTTCTTCAAACTCTTGTTTTAAGTATGACTAATCGTGTTTTCGAAGTGATTAGAAAAAACAGCTTGAAAATTTGAACGTTAAAGAGGAAAAAATGAGCTGTCTATAAACTTTTGGGACAGTAAAATTTAAGTTTAAAATTTTCTCACAAAGTCTGTGATTGTATAATATTATTTTTATATAGTATTATGATTATCTTGATATTATTTATAATTATAAATTATTTTGAAATTCTTACTTTTCTTTTATTTTTATATAGTATTATGATTATCTTGATATTATTTATAATTATAAATTATTTTGAAATTCTTACTTTTCTTTTTCAACTGTAAAATTAAAAAAACTTTTTGTCTATAAACTTTTGGAACGCACTGTATTATGGGGGTTGGGTGTTGCTATTTGGGCTTATTGATCTACTTACTAAAAATTGAATAATACCTGGCATCTTGTATAATTATTGTTTACTGATTATTGTAATAGGAGTTGCATTTGATACATTTTATTGTAACACGCGGTAAATGATGGCTATATAACATTAAAAACCTATTGATGATATGTTAGTTCTTCCAATTACACTCGAATTTAAATTAAAAACATAATAACTTTAAATTTTAATATTAAAAAGTTAACATTTCCTACATATATGTAAACTATTTCTACTGTCTGTTTTTAACTTCAATGTAATTTTTTTAATTGTTAGTTATATAAATACAAATGTTTCTTAACCTACAAAAAATATAATACAACCACACACGAAAATATACAATTTTAAAAGAAATTTCATAAATTCTTTTAAAATTAATTTAAAAGAATCAAAATTTAAAACATCTAATAATTGTCGCTTACATTTTAAGAAGATAACTTTAGTTTCCGTTTTGCATGTTTTACAGACAAATTTGATAAATTAACAGCATTAACATTAATATTAAAATTAATATTGTTTTGTTACTCTTGTATGTATAAGTTCAAATATGCAGAGAACAATATCTAATTGAGAAATGACAGTATGTTAAAAACCGATATTCCGGTTTGTAAAACTGATTAATATACTATAAAAAGTTCTCGGAAGCGTTTCAAAAATAAATGGCAGCAAAAGAAGCTTTGTTTTTATAAATTCTTCTTTTAATCTCCAAAATATATTGGTTACTAAGGTTTCCAAAGATAAAAAAAACATTTCGAAAACTTGAGAATTATATTATATTATTACTAAAAGGACTCATTACACTGTGTTACCATAAATAAAAATAAGAACGGCTAATCAGTGTATACAATATATTAAAATAATCTTCAATTAAAAATTAAATATTATATTTTTTGTACATTATGAAACATTTTTTATTTTACTTATTTATTTAGAGCACTTTTGCAATTTACATTGCTTATTTATCTACAACAGGTAAAAAATCAAAGCGCGTTACAATCTTTAATATATTAAAATAATCTTCAATTAAAAATTAAATATTATATTTTTTGTACATTATGAAACATTTTTTATTTTACTTATTTATTTAGAGCACTTTTGCAATTTACATTGCTTATTTATCTACAACAGGTAAAAAATCAAAGCGCGTTACAATCTTTTTAGTACACCCTGTTTAGCTCCAAAATATAGCTTTCAAATATATAATTCCTTCCCGCTTTAAATATCTGAGTTCACTTCTCAAGACCTTCTTATTGAACTTATGCCATTGAAAAGTACTTACACTTAATCCTCTTTTATTTAATAATAATGACTTTTGGTCCGATAACATTGACGTTGATTGCTATACCGATATTTCATCGTCACAGGATAACAGTTATTGCTTCCACCAATAACAATTCATCTGCAGAAGCCGTTAACTTCCATAACTATGCATGGGATTAATCATGACATCCTTAAGACGATGAAGTTTTCGTTGTCAGTTTCTCCCTTTAAAACTTGTTAAAGGAGATGATGCCGGTTGCTCTCAAAGGAAATCCGATCTGCTGCCTCTAGAATATGACCACTTGAATCTGAATGCAGTGATTGATGGTTTTATATTAATGCAGTTGTTCAAGAACCGAAACACAGAATTCAAAGTTAGTTATAAGTGATCTCGCTTTAAATACTTGTGAAAGGAAAAGATCAAGCAGTCTTTGTGCGGGGAAAAGAAATTATATCATTTCTCTAAATCGAAATAGCCATGTTTGTTTTCGAAATATTTGATGATATGTTTTAAATTTTTGCGGAGCGATTACTGATGAATGACTTTAATTCGAACATATGAAAAAAGTAATTTTCTAATTAAAATTAAGCATTTCCATATCCCCACCTCATGAAGAAAATTATAATTTTTAGATTTAGCAATTATTCTTATAATGAATGAGACAGGAAATTAAGATGTAATGATTAATATCCTCAACTATTTAGAATTATCATTCGCGTAGTGTGTTCCTTTTAGGCCGTTATGTAAGGATGCAGCATCCTGGCGATTCTAAAATAGGCAAAATGCACCCTGCCCTTTTTTTAAATAGTGAAATGCACCCTAAATGGTATCCGGAGATTTTTTGTAAAAATCTTCCCCACTACCAGAGTATTTCTAAATCAATGTGCCCGAAAGCTTGAAAAAAATCATAGACAACTTTTCCCCTTGAAATATTGCTCTTTTTTTTTGCTAAAGTAGTGTTTTATCTGCTTTAGTTGCCCTTTATTAATGACTACCGCCCTGCTCCTTTTGCTTATAGAGTGAAATTTACATCAGCGTTTTTATAAATTAATAAAATAAACACGACGACTTTAAATTAAAGTATTTGAATATATTTAATATTTTGAACTCATTCATACTTATTGGGTTAGCTTATGTCTGATTAAGTTAAAAACAATAAATTGTATCATCGTGTCTATCGTTTAATGGAGTTACATTACCTGCGGTATATTCTGTAAAGCTGTCTGCATGGCAGACAAGCTGCTATTGCCAATAAAGTTATCTGAGTGAAAATGTGTTCTTCGGTATTCGACCCAGGTAACTCAATAGGTAGAGTGTTGGCAATTTAAGTCAAAGGTCTTGGGTTTGACACTCTGCCAGAGGACTTTTTCATCCACTTCGAGAAATACATTTTTTTTCAATTTATTAGAATTTGAAGTTTTCCAAATTCTTTTAATATAATTTAAAATAATCATAATTGAAGGAAGGTATGGTAACATGAGAAATGGAGAAAAAAGACGAATTCAGCATTTCTCATAGTTAATTACAGACGCTGGCACGTCGCGACCACCAACAGAGACCCCTGGAGGCGGGTAATGCGCATAACTAGGATAAATATGTGCATTCGCACTTTGAGGGAAGTTATGTTCATTAGCTTGTTTTCAATGTGTTTCGCTAAAATGTTTGACCCTCACAATGTAAGGAATTACCATTCTACGGTACTTTTCCACTGTAATATTTTGCATGTAGAACTCCAGATCTACAAATTCGAAAGAGACGATTTTATTTTGCAATAGTCTTGGTTACTGGTTGAAAAGGGGTAATTTTCGTAACTTTATTCCATGGCTGAGAAAAGATGACAAATATTATTTTTTTTCTGATAATCTCCAGGTTTATCCTCTTTAAGTTAAAAGAGGCAATTGAAAATATTCATGGTATCAGACAAGATATGGACAAAGTTCTCATGCAAATATCAGTTCATAAATATATTCACAGTGACTAGGAAAAATTGTAGAAGCTTAACTTCGTCGTCATTTCCCGCCTTCCCCTTATTGTCGGAGCACTGCTCCTAAAAAACCTGAAATATTGACTAATGATAACTAACAACGAAAGCATTGCGTTTTACAGCTAAATAGAATTGTATATGAAATGCTGACTAATATAATAATTAGGTGAAATATTTATTAATATGAATTTATTATTACTAATTTTAAAAAGAGTGTTACTGATTAGTTAAGACCACTTATCATTTATTTTAAAATACTGTCTTCATTTATGTGAATCAATGCTCCAACATCTAGGCTTGCCAGATGCTAGTGAATTTATTATATTAATATTTGAAATTTGAAAAACATATACTTGTCTGCAGACGAAAGCCCATACACGTCAAAATAATTTAATTTATTAACATAATTTTAACCAAAGATTTTAAATTGATAATTATATTTATTAATTAAAAAGGTATATTATAGGAAAATAATATTTTAAAATCTTTATTTTTTTTTATAACATTTCTATAAACTTATTCATTCTAAGAAAGAAAGTTATAACCATCATTCTTAATTTTGATATAAAACTTTGCATTTTAATACAGAAATTCACCCTTTTCTTCTCAAATAATATAAAAGTATGTCATTATTTCTCTTTTAGATAATGGCCGTAGAGATTTATATAATAAATACGCTTTATTTTTAGTAAAAAACAAAGAGAGTGTAAAATTTAGGAAACTTTCGGACATAAAAATTAATTTCAATACTCAAAATGAGTTAACAAATATTTCCAATATCGATTACAATTATCTCATCCTTTTTTATTCAAACTTTAATAACTATACCATCACATGGTTTATCATTATACCATTAAGGAAGCATAATAAATTATTACAGAGGCATCTTCTTATAAGTTATAGAAATTTCTTAGCATTATGCCTTTAAGGTAGACGGACGGCCCTTTCAAATACTTTGACACTAGACAAGAAATAACTATTGTAGATGATAATATAATGGATATTTTACGTGTCCTCATAAAATATTTATCAATAACAAAATTAGCATTTTATGCGAGGAAAATAAGGTTCTCTATTGGAAAAGAATATTAAAATTTCGTAGCAATTTCAGAGTTTTTACTGTGACAATAAATAAAGCTGTGTTTAAATTTTAGGTTTATTCCCATAAAATATAAGAAAAGTGAATAAGATGTTGAGCGTTCTAAAAAGAAAAAAATTCTACTGCCTGGCCTAAAACCATGTAAAAGTTTCTTCGCAACTGAAATACAGGGGAAAATGCCATTTTCAAGACCATGTCATTTGTTTGCACGAAAGGCTGGAAGAATAAATCATTTTAAACAAGAATAAAAATATTTACTTAGAGCAAATATTGAAATATTAAAATATGCATGCGATATGTACAGAGTTTACAGATTTAAGTGTTTACAAATTTTAAGAGGTGCTAAAACACACTAAACTAAACAAATTTGCATAAAAAACAAATGTCGAAATCAACTCATTCAGTATATATATATATATATATATATATATATATATATATATATTTAAAAAAAAACAGAGTTCTTTACTTCAAATTGAACCACGATTTTTGGTCATAGCATTTACAATAATGATATAAAGATATAGATAAAGATAAATATATTTAAACGATTTTTACAACAAAATTAACTGCTTGTGTGAAAGGTATGAAATCACGAAAAATATTAGAAGTGCACAGTAAGTCTCCTGGTGCACCGTGTGTAATGTCAATTGCATTCCGAAAAGTAGAACGTCTAGTTTAGGGCTGATTGAAAGCGACTAATGACTACTTTCGAGAATCTTGTTATAGATAGTCTCATTCAAGGTGGTAAAAGTTGCAACCATCCGCATCCGATCAGTATTAAATTTGACGATCACCTTTTTGAATTACAATTGACATTACCCACGATATACAGACTTAATTTCTGTGTTTACCTAATTACCAGTTTTCGTGATTTAATCTCATTTTGCACACAGCAAGTTAATTCAGTTGTAAATGTCGTTAAAATATCTTCATTACCGTTAAATTCCTAAGCAAATATCCGGGCTAAAATCACAGTAAAGCACGCTGTAATTTTCAATGAATGAGTAGATTGTGACTATGCAAAATTCGACGATCACCCTTTTAGAATACAATTGACATTACATACGATGCACTCACCTAATTACTGTGTTTACCTAATTACCACTTTTCGTGATTTAATCGCATTTCTCACACAGCAAGTTAATTCTTTTGTAAATGCCGTTAAAATATCTTCATTATTGTTAAATTTATGACCAAATATCCGGGTGAAAACTGAAATGAAGCACACTGTAATTCTGAAAGAATGAGTAGATTTTGACCCTGTTTCCCGTACACTCTAAAAAATCTGTAATTCTACAGATGTAAAGTTACAGAAATATGTATGCTTACTAAAATTTTATCTGTACACTGTACAAAAAAATATGTAAATCTACAAAACTAGTTTTTGTAAAGCTGCAGAAATCTGTAGCTTTACAAAAGAATCTAGTAAAATTAAAGTAATCTTACAAAAATTTTATCTTTAACCCGGGTTGCCGTTACATAAAAAGTTTTAGGAATCCCAGTTTCCTAGAAAAATTTTAGTAACTTTACAGATTTTTTTTTTTTTTACAGTGTACAAAAGATATTTGTCGTAGTATGCTCCACCATCTCTTACAGTTTGTGGACTTTAAATTGGAACATCATGTATATCCATTTTTTAAATAATCTCCTTTATTGAATCCGGTTAGTACAAATTTAAATTCGACGATTCCCTTTTTAGAATACAATTGGCATTAATACAACGCACTGACCTAATTACTGTGTTTACATAATTACCACATTTCATGATTTAATCGATTTTGCACACAACAAGTTCATTTTGTTGTAAATCCCTCTAAAATATATTCATTTTTGTTAAATTTATAATCAAATATACGGGCTAAATTTGAAGTGAGCACTCTGTAATTTTGAATGAATGAGTAGATTGTGACTCTGGTTTCCTATAAAACAATTATTTACCGGAGGTTTGCTCCGCCACTTTTTAAGTTTATAGACGTTAAATTGGAACAACCTGTACACTATGACGCAAAAGTTTAGACAATGACGTCATTCAGCTTTAAAATGTAGAATTATGACGTCAGAATTACAAAAACCTGTAAATATATTCAAAAACTGATTTAAAATGCTATGTACAAAAGACAGTCGTTTTATTTGCTATAATACTAATTTTTTTCATAAAAATTCAAATGTGTTTAGACACTATTCTAAATTTCTTTGAATATTCGCTGGCATATGCAAATTTAGAATCGATGATGTCACAAATTTGGAGTACTTAAGTTCTGCAAACGATTGCGCTTCATAGTCGACATGCCGAGAGCTAAAGAAATTCAAGTGAATGAGGTTTCAAGGATTTGGCAGTTGAAAGGTGAAGGGAAGAGCGTTTCTGAAATTTCTGCTATTATTAATAGGTCAAAAAAATCTATTTATCGAGTTTTATCGGGTGGTTCCGAATATAAAGCAAAATGTCGGTCTGGGAGGCCACGTGTGACAAATGTACGAGAGGATCGCCTGATACAAAGACTAGCGAGTACTCAACAAATGAGCGTACGTGGAGTTCAAAGCTCATCGGGACTCTCTGTATCAAAGGATACGATTCGTAGACGAATTTTGGAAAAAGGAACAATCGTTTATAGCAAAATGCAGAAGAAACCAGCTCTGAAACCATATCATAAGTTACAAAGACTTATGTGGGCTCGAAAGCATATGTCATATGGAGAGACATGGCAGTCAGTCATATTTAGCGATGAAAAAAAGTGGAATCTGGATGATCCAGATGGTTGTTTATCGTATTGGCCTGACTTGCGGAAGGAACCACGACGTTTTTTTTAGTCGCAGACAAGGAGGGGGCTCGGTGATGGTTTGGGCAGCCTTTTGCTATAATGGACAAGTATCTCTGACCTTCACCAGTGGTCGTCAAACTTCACAGCATTATACACAGACATTAGAAGAAAACCTACTGCCATTTGCTGAGCTTCTAGGGGGTCCTCAGTGGGAATTTCAGCAAGACAATGCTTCAATTCACACTGCAAAACATTCAAAATCTTGGTTTAATTCCCATAATATAAGAGTTCTCGACTGGCCAGCATGTAGCCCAGATCTTAACCCTATAGAAAACCTTTGGAGCATCATGTGTCGCAAAGTTTATAGCAACTATAGACAATACTCTTCTGAAAAGGAACTTAAGACATCTATTGAGAATGCATGGTACGATATCGATCCACAAACTATGCAAGATTTAGTTTCTTCCATGCAATCTCGTGTATATGACGTAATACATAAGCATGGATGCGCAACCAGGTTTTAAAAATTGTTTATTTCGATTTTATTTAATTTGTGTCTAAACTTTTGAGACAGCAGTTTATTTTTGTTACCATTTAATTGATTGCAATATGCACAATTCCACTTTTCTTTGTTATAAATATTGTTTATATGTACAGCACATTAATTTCAAGCAGTTATTTGAAAATTGAATAAATATTTTTCAAAGTATGTAAGAATTTCTTCATTGTCTAAACTTTTGCGTCATAGTGTATATCGTTTTATTGCTACCTCCTAAGTCGGTTAGTAAAAAATTGAATTTGATGGAATAATTTAGTCACGCATATCTAACAGTAGTGATTTAATCATAACGTGGCAAATTAGTTATTTTTTCAACGTATAAGGAAGACTTTTGTATGCACTGCATAACTTTTCTATCTTTAAAGCAAGGAGAAAAGCCATAAAGGATGTTAAGCTTTTTTTTTCTTACTTTTAACAAGAAGATATTAAAGTTATTTTTGTTCGACACCTTCTCTTCCAAGACAGCCGAACAAAAATAAACAATATAAATACAAATTAACGTTTCTGGGCCGTAGCCAAGAGAATTATTCTCCGAAACAACGCAAGACCGTAATCAAAATTGAATCCTTCCTCGAATATATTCTGAATAAAATTTAATCACAAAGCGTCTAAAATTATAGAGTATTAACGAATAATTTTAATCAAGAAAACACATGACATTCTACGAAATTTAAAGTAAGAATAGAAAGAAGACTTATAATTGAACTAAATATTATTACAAATTCAAAAGTGTCTCATATGACCCAACAAACCTATAAGAATGATAGCATACGTTAAACAATAAGAAAGAAGTTAACAATAAATTCTATGAATTGCTAATATAATTGATTAAAATGTAGTTATTAAAATCTTGGTGTATTCGATAACATTTCGTAATTTTGTATTAGATTCGAAGACATATCTTAGTCAAGGTTCAACGAAAAGGACGGGTCCTTGCCCCGTAGATTTGTACCTCTGGGGAGCTCAAGACCGAAAAAGTGACAATAAAACCAACTTCATTGATTAAATAGCCCAGTTATCAGGGGTTCGTAAATAACAGTCTTTTCCCGGGGTATTCTTAAAATTCTTCAAATTGTCTAATCTATACATATAAGGTTAGTTGGGGCAACTGGGCCATGATTTTATAATGTGACTCTGGAGCTTCTGACAATTCAGGTTCAAAAAGCTAATGTTCATTTGAATTAAAGTCTAAACTTCTGTAAATGTGTTCAGTTAGGTTCAATCTATCAGACAGATATGCTCAAAATTACATTTTATTATTTAAAAATATAAAAATATGCATATTTCATCTTTCTTTCCTCATGGGTCCAGTTTCCCCATAAAAATGGGGTAAGTGGTCCAGGAGGGTCTGTGTTCCACACGCGTTTATTTTTTTTTCATATGGTATATAAGGTCCTGTTTGAAAAAGTGTAAACAACTTAAAAAAAATTTAAACCAGGCAGATCATGCAAATTATATATCAACTAAAGAGCGTTGTAAGGGAAACCTTTGCTGTCAATGTGTCTAAAAAAACACTAAAAGGGAAAATATTAGATTTATTTACACCAAAAACATAAAAATTAAGTAAGTACGTATATACTTTAGTATAGGTAATAAGTATAAAAGTCACATGGGTATTTTAAGGAAAAAATAGCAAGGTAAATCTATGAACAAACGGCTACGTAAGTACTTAAGTACTTTATCTTTATCCAGGAGTCGCATTATATAGGGAAAATTTTATTTTTCCTACCAGAACCCTTAATGAGTTACCTTCATGATAATTTTATTTAACATATTCTAAAGAAAGGTGCGATGAAGATATTATATTCAAAATAGTGGTAAGAACAATTAAATGTACCCTATAGAATGCGACCCCTGTGTATCGTACAGTTTCAAGGTTTGACTATCTCGCTTTCAGGGGCAAGGTACTTGCATTCGTAAAATGTTGAAATAATTTAATGACATCAATATTTACAAAAGGATCTATTTGTAAACAATTAAAAATATATTTTCGCGTACTTAATAAAGGTGAAATTTTCATTATAAAATTCCGGTGCCAATGTGGAAATTAGGGATTAAAATTATGTGATGGCATAACGACATCACCGCCACTCAGGGGATCAAGAAATTTGGCTTCATACCACTCAATATGCTTTTTTTTATTTTATTACATAATTTTAATAAGGTATTCTATAATTTTCTTTATTGTGAGCAAAAAACAATGGAGAAATTTATTTCCCGTAGTAAGAGAAACTGAAAAAAATATTTATAACTATTGGGGTAACTGGATCCAGCATGGTCCAGTTACTCCGGATACATGTCCCAATTACCCCATTCTTGAAAAATTTATGGGGTAACTGGTACACCAGGCTTATATTTGAAACATGAAGTAAATATGTATAGATACCTAATAATATTTATGTAGTTATATGCCTAATCTTTAAAAAGAAAGATTGTTTGATAAAAGTACTTACAGTATTTTAATAAAAAGCCGAGGAAGTTCAACCATATTGGCGTTGTTTTTAAAAAAGAATCGTAAACTTTTGACAACCTATCACAGCAAAGTGAGAGTTATGATTGAGTTGACACACGTTGTTTTAGGAAGTATAGATTAAGGTGCATGGTTCGCAAAAGCTAAAACTTAAAAAAACATAAACAGTTTTTTATAAAATAGCCTATGGCCCAGTTACCTCGTTGGTCCAGTTAACCCAACTAACCTTAATAAAATAATTAATAAGAACAACATTAACAATAATGACTAGTATAAATAGCTTTAATGGAAAGAAAATTATTACAATTGAAATGGAGATTATTAGAATTTTAAACTCAGTGTGTATAATGCAAAACAAATATTTCATTAAGTGAAGGTAAACTTTAGTTTATTGAATAATAAGAGTAAGAAATAAATATTCCTTAAGTTTTTTAATTATTTGATGATATACCTTTACATCACTAAACTACTGAAATTATAAAAAGTATAAATGAATCGTTTTAATTAAGAAATCGTATGATATTCCTTAGCGATATTTTTGTTTCATTGATCCTAAAATATTTGTCTCGGTTAATAATGGAAAAATTGGAATATTAATCAATATGCAATTGTAGGCTCATTTTTGGGGATTGTAAAAGTTTTACTCTAACCTGCTTAACAAAGGTAATGTGTCTGATACACTCACAAACTCATTTACATTCTTTTTTCCCTCCAAGTTTGAGATATACAAATTCGAGTGGCCTATGAATATCATAGCGTTTTCTTTATACGAGGGTTGTTGTTGTTTTTTTTCAACCTCCGGTGGACCTTAAAAAAAGTAAAGAACAAAGTTAATCTATTGCCAAAAGTTATGGACAAAAATGTTTACTTTTCTACATAATCGTCATGAAGATTGAAGCATTTGTCATGTCAGTAGACGAGTTTTCCCCTCTACGAAGAACGTTGCCACCAGTGATGTGAGATGAGCCTGAACGGTGACTTGAAATTCATCATTCGTCTGGAAGCTTTTGTATCCTAGACAGCTCTTTGATTCAGAGAAGAGATGGAAATCACTCGGCGCTAAGTCGAGGCTATACGGCGGGTTATCAAACACGTCACATTTAAACTGCCCCGACAGCTCTTCGGTTTTCCGACACCGTTGAAGCACAACACCATCACTCAGAAAGTTTCCCCCATACACTTGGGTCATCCTTCGGTGAATTTCTGCCGCATTATCTCATTCTGTTTGAAGAAAGCAGATAACACTACGTAACTAGCACCTGACGAGATCATCAATCGCACCAGGCATGGTTACGTGCTTACAGCTCAACTCAAAATGACCAACTGGGGTCGATAGTTGTAGAGGTTATATTTAAGGAGATGGGCAGTCGCCCTTCGCGTATCCCTACCTCTTTACACTTATCTGGCTATTTAGCGGTTCTAATTCTTGCATATTTTATAAATGAATCCTATGTATCTTGTACTATAACCGTTTGTTATTACATGAACATTACTTGCCATATTCCGCAAAAACGGAATTCCACATACATCAGTTTCTAAAACATAATTAAACTGCTAAGGAAAGTGAGAAACTCTATTCTATTTTACGGTACTTGACTGAAAATACAGTGATCTCTCACTTAAGCGCGACAAAAGGGGAAAACGAAATTTTCGCGCACAAGTGAGATTTGCGCATAAGTGAAAAACCATAAAATAAGCTTAAGCGCGAAAAGTTAACATAACTAATATTAATAATACACTACTAATACACTAATAAATAAATACGCACATAATTGCCGTTTATTATATTGTAATTTAATAAGAATGTAAAAATTCAAAGTTGTTACATACATACTAAACTTTTGTTAAATTACATTTTCTTTACAAAAGAAGTCATCAATAAAGGTTTGTTTTTGTTTTCCGGAACTGTCGATGAGAGTCTTTTCAAGTTCATGTAAGTGCGAAAGAGTTCTTTCGCTTCCGGAATTAAATTGAAAAAAATCCCGCAGCGTTTTTTATGGTTTCCATTTTCAAAGAAAGCGACAAGTTTGTACATTTTGCCATTTTTTATACACTGTACAGTAAGTAAACGAATGGCGTAGTAACGCAAACCTAAAGCTTGTTCCGCGAGCAGTGCTTACCGTCTACACCGATTGGCTGCGACTTTTAGTGACGTGAACATTTTTGTAACATTTTGTATGTAACCCGTTCTCCCCTCTCTATGTCAATCACAAGCGAAAAAGAACGCGTTCTTGGAAGAATCCGAACAATGGATTAAAGGCGTGTGAATGTATTCCAAGAGACAAAACAGGAAGGCTATATTTTTGCGATAAGCAAAGCGTGGCGATTTTAGTAAAACTTTTTTTTTTCGCGCATAAGTGAAAGGTGCATTTTAGGTTTCTCGTATAAATGAATAAGTGTTAGCAATGTTTTCCTATTTCGCTGGCCAGGCCCGCGGGAAAAACGCGTATAACAGAGGACGCGTATAAGTAAGAGATCACTGTATCTGTGAATTTTGTACTTATGTGGATGAAAAAGAAATCGTGAATATGCAACAGAGATGCGATTTCGGATTTGAGAATAGCCTTTATGAATGGTAATATATATGTTAGCGTTTTTCAGTGGTAAATTAGTTAAACATTGCAAAGTAAATTTAACGATGAAAGCAATCGAAAGCTAAGAAACAGAAATTGTACAGAGATAAAATATAAATGCAGATTAAAAGCAAATATTTGAAGAAAAATTTTTAAATGAGGAAAAATTTAGAATGGTGAAAATTGAATATAAGGGGGAATTTTAGCCCTTTGAAATATGGGGGAAAATAAAAGTATTTTATTATAAACTTCTGAGTATATTTCACCAAGATGCCTTGTTTTGCTAGGTATTGTTATCAGTAAGGTATTTTTGTTGATGAAAATAATATTCTATCGATCCATACTGTCTGATATCAGATTCTGATAGTTAGATCGATATAGTCCTATATGCAGGAAGAAACAAAATTAAGATTTGCTTTTTCTGTTTTTGTATTCAATTTTTGACAAATCTAGTAGTCTTTTTTTTTTCAATTTTAACTGTAAATATTTTCAAAAATTTTAACATTTTTGTGTGTATCACATTCTATTTGTTCTGAATATACATTGTTTTTTTTTTTATTATTTAACTCTTAGTAACTTTAACAATAGTAAGAGGAATATTAAAATATAAAAGAAAACCATCTTTACGATATCTTTACGATATCTTTACGATAAGATAGGAAACGAAAGGAAACAAATAAACGTAAAAATGGTCAAGTATTTACAACATTGATCCGTTGAAGTCCGTTCGCTTCTACAAAAATTATGACTGATAATACATCCATAGTTAGGCTAATTAATTCTGTTAAGTTATTAACACTGTTCTGCTGATACAAAACACAAAGATATATATTTTAATTATCCGCCGGTCGCAATAGGCGTAACAGGGGCAGCACAATTACTTTCGTTCTCCTCTCTGCCACGAGAGTGCGCAAGGTTACTTACTTTGAGTGTAATAAACAAGGTTTTCTTCATTCAAATTTGAAATAGTGTGCCTTTGTACAGCCTAATAAAGGTCACTGATCGCTTTAAGAGAGTTAGAATTGCGTCAATTAATTGCTAATGACGATTTTCTAACAGGCGCCTGACAGCCGAAATGCGCCGGAACTCGGGAGTCCCAGAGTTGCTTGCGACCGATGGAGTGTTAAGAATAAATAAAGAAAAGGAAAACAAACATAAAAACGATCAATTTTGTTTTTTCGTTTGTGAATTATAATAACTTCTGCAATTCAGAAAGTTTATAAAAAATAAAGAAAACCACATTTCATGCGAAAGAAATTTGTAAGAATGTGTACTGAGATGAATCTGCATTATTCTTGTTACGGTTATGCTCCCTTGACGACATACTCGTTGAAAGCATGTTAAAATAACTGCTACAGGCTATATAATTGTTCTTTCTAAAAAAAAAAAAAAAAGGAAAAGAAAAGAAAGGCTTTTGAAAAGCAGATTTTTTTTTCATTTTAAATTGCTTTAACGTGAATTATAAATGAATATTGATGATACCTAGAATATTAGATTGATATTCAGGGATAAGGAAATATATTGCTATAGGTAATAAAAATAATTTGCTAATGTTATAATATCAATGACATTTAAATAAAATAAATGAATGCTTGCTACGTTTCAGCCGGTTATTTTTATAGAAATTTGTGCGTAATAGTAAATACAGAAATTCAAAGTTAAATAAATATATATATATATATATACACATACAATAAAAAATATAGGGTTCCGTAAAATGCGAAAGTTTTCGAAAATTCAATAACAAGCAAACGATGACACACAAAAATCATTCTTCAGGAAAGTAATGTGTGAATTCAAGAATTTTTTTCTATCCGACCTTTTTTTTAGTTTCAAATATCACCTATAGATGGTGTTTCTTTCGCACAAGCTGTCATAATGATCTTGCGTTTGTAACCATCGTAGTTTAAAAACACATAGCATTTATGGGCATTATAATGGCTAAATAGATTCTCAAGTAAAAATGGAATGAATTTTGAATCATCTTTATACATTAGTTTGAACATTCTTAGATTTTGAAGTAGTGCAGCTCCATCTATGAGGGATACTGCAAATTTAAAAAAGGAAGCTTAGCAAAGAATTATCGGCCTCACACTTTAAACTTATGCAAGAATAATTTCAATAGCTGTCACTTTTTATTTGTTATTTAATTTTAAAAACCGTCCGCCCATGTTAGAGCGCACGATACATCCTTCTGATATTATTTTCAAAAAATTACAACCGATTTTTAAGTAAAATTACCAAACAAATTTTGTAACGACTGCATTAACTTGAATTTAAAAAAATTCAAATTTTTTTAATTCAGTTTCAGGTATTAGGCATAGTTTTATCATAAAGATACAAATGCTTGAAAGTATTGAAAGAAATCTAGCAAAATATATTAGGTGATAGGTAGTTGGTGATTAAAGTTTGTTGCTCTTTATTACATTCAGAATGAACACTATAAAACATTTCGAATTCAACAGAAAGGTACCTAATATTTATAAAATACCATTGTAAAAGAATTTCTGCATTTTTACATACATTTTCGGAAATGTCCAGAGACAGTGAGAAAAGTGTTGTGATGTGTGTCAGTGGGTGTCAGTCAGTGTCAGTGAATTCTTTATGCATAATTCATTTCATTTCGGGATGCATAATAAACTAGTAGGATGTGCTAATCCCAAAGCTTTCTTCTTTCTCGTACATGATAACACTACAAAATTTGCTAGCACACTGCCAAAATTAAATGGCAATCTATCCCTATCATGAGGATTCTAAAGATATTAAATTCCGTGAATTAATTCTTGAGGTATGACTATCGCTAAAATCGTTTAAATTCGGTAAAATGCAGCATAGGAGCGCCACTATTTGGGTGATTGACACAAAAATCTAACTAACAACAACTTATGTGAACGTCTAACTGAATCTGAAGTTTGATGAAAATCCGTGCATTAGTTTTTGAGATTCAGCTATTGCGAAAATCGTGAAAAATCCAACATAGCAGCGACACCTATTGGGCAATTAACACCAAAAATGAACATCAAAACTTAAACAGCAACAACTTGTGTCAACGTCTTACTGTATCTGAAGTTATGTGAAAATTGTGCATTAGTTCTTGAGATAGAGCTATTGCGGAAATTGTGAAAAATGCAGCATAGGAGTGCCACGTATTGGGAGATTTTCACCGAAACATAATTACTAGCAATATTTGTCAAGATATACCTGAATCTGAAGTTTGATGAAAATCGTGAGGTAGAGATATTGCAGAAATCGCGATAAATGCAGCATAGCAGCGCCAAAAACTAATCAGCGCCAATTTATATCAAGGACTAACTGTATATAATTTGTCATTAAATTCTGTGCATTATTTCTTGAGATAGAGTGCCCACAAAATTTGTGTCACATACAGACAGACAGTCAGAGTCACAGATAGACATCTTGTAAAAATATGTTTTCTGGATGACCTCTAAAAGGTGTAAATCTGTCGAAAACTGGAAGTCGAAAATTTACACGAATCCAATACTTTCTTCTTGTAAAGATAGAAGAAAGTAAAAAATGGACTATGGTGAAAAAAATTCAGAAATCGATAATCCTGGTTGAAAAAGCAACGCACTAAAACACATAAACCACAACACATTTAAAACAGTTTCTATCAGTAATCAGTGCTATGTGTATTCTGAAAATAGCCCTTTAATTTAGTTCAGATGCTCTGCATTTCATTAAAATAAAATGCACTAGCTCTGAATTGAATTGCAGCTTCACAGGAATGAATTCTCAAGTGTCAAAAATACATGCTTGGTTTATACAAAACAAAAGACGAGCACAGGAAACTGCATCGTTATCCACATTTATTGCCATAAATGATTGTAATGTCAAAATTATTCATTGTTCAGACGCAATGCATTTGGATCTTCAGCAAAAACTTCATAGGTGTATTTCATTTATGCAGTTACACGTACTTTTATCATTAGAATTTACCTTCAGATGTAATAGCCGTCATTTCTTTTATGTAGATACTTAGTAATTTGTTTTATGTGTTGACACATGACAATAAATGCATTTTAAATTTTGCAGTTATCCTTCAATCTCATGCATAAGATGTTACTTATACAAATTATTCTAGGATTGATTGACTTAAATAATATGCATTAAATTGCGCATTCTTCCAATATAAAAAAAAAATAAGATGTGCAATTTACATTGAAAAACAACGAAAATTATTATAATTAACAATATTCATTAACACAAAATCAGATGTTACAGAGTTTTCCTTTTAGACAATGCATAACCGTGACCGACTTAGAACGGATCCACCTCAATAGGCATGCATAACATTATGCTTTTTTCTACAAACTTACATAGCTTCTCAAAAATTTTAAGAAACATGTTACGGTTAAACGACTTTTCCACTAAGAAAAATGTCTTCCATTGTTATATTTTCTAAAGGCAATTCGTCTTAAGTGAGATATTCAAATCGTTTAGTACGTGCGTATTGGATGTTAGGCATTGCAAAGAAAAATATTTTAGAAAACAGTTTGTAAGCGAAGCGCAGAAAATATATTTTTTCAAAGCTACTTCAAAAAAAGGAGCCTCTGTTGTCGGTTGCTGTGTGTGCATTAGAGATGAGTTAGGGCACTTTTTACTGAGTCTGACTATTTGAAATTTGAAAACACCCGGGTCCGATATTTTTTGTATCAACACAGCCCGAGCCCAATAGCCAAAATACGCAGTAGAAATTGCTACTAATTTGAAACTGTTTCAAGATTAATTTTCTTATTTAAAAATCTCTTCTTACATAAAAATAAGCATTAATCCTAAATGCTCCTATATGACAACGTTTGATACTTTTTATGTCCCTGAAAATATGTTTAAAATTTTTCTTATTTATAACCAACCAATTGCCGAAGTCTACAAAAGTCACGATTTTTCTTCTTTTAAAATTTCATTGGACAAGTATAGCATAAAGACGTGTGTTCTATTTTCCAACGATTCTAGAAAAGAACTTCAAACAAAAAGCGAGGGACATAAAACTGTTTCAAAATTAATTTTCTCATTTAAAAATCTCTTCTTACATATAAATAACTGCTAATCTTAAATGCTCGTATATGACAACGTTTGATGCTTTTCAATACGCTGAAAATATGTTTGAAAAAAATTTTCATTTATAACCAACCAATGGCCGAAATCTACAAAAGTCACGATTTTTCTTTTTTTTTTAATTTAATTGGACAAGTATGGCCTAAATACGTGTGTTCTATTTTCCAATGATTCTAGAAAAGAACTTCAAACAAAAAGCGAGGGACAAAAAACTGTTTCCCATTTAAAAATCTCATCTTACATAGAAATAAGTGCTAATCCTAAATTCTCCTATATGACAACGTTTGGTGCTTATCATGTCCCTGAAAGTACGTTTAAAAAATTTCTTATTTATAACTAACCAATGGTCGAAATCTACAAATGTCACGATTTTCCTTCTTTAAAAATTTTTTATACAACTATGACATAAAGGCGTGTGTTCTGCTTTCCAGTGATTCTGGAAAAGAACTTCAAACAAAAAGCAAGGGACATAAAACTGTTTCAAGATTAATTTTCTAATTTAAAAATCTCTTATTACATATAAATAAGTCTTAATCCGAAATGCTCCTATATGACAACGTTTGATGCTTTTCATGTTCTTGAAAATATGTTTTAGTTTTATTTTCTTATTTATAATCAACCACTGGCCGAAATCTGAAAAAGTCACAATTTTTCTTTTTTTTATGTCATTGTAAAACAACTGCAGAAAATTCTCATTTAAAAATCTCTTCTTGCATAGAAATAAGTGCTAATCCTAAATTACTAAATGCTCCTATATTAAAGCGTTTAGTGCTTATCATGTTCTTGAAAATATGTTTAAAAAATTAATTTTCTTATTTATTATCAACCACTGGCAGAAATCTGCAAAAGTCACAATTCTTCTTTTTTTTATGTCATTGTACGGCAGAAAGATATATGTTCTGTTTTTCAGTGATTCTGGAAAACAAATTCAAATGGAAAGCGAGGATAGATAAGGAGTACCCCATGGCTCCTTTATGTTACTAACGTTGATAAGGAAAATGTTTCAGAATCAGATTTATCCTTATATCCTATCAATTGGAATTCAATTTCTATTCAAATTGATTTTTAAAAGATTCTAAAATACTTTTAGAAAAATTTATATGTTTCTCAAATAGCAAGGTTTGTTTTGTGAATAAATAAAATTCTTACTTTAATTCCGAGCCCGAAGACTGGTATAAAAATCGAGCCCGTCTACTATCCAGAATGTAAGTATACACCTATGTCCATAATTTTTTCAACAAATTTGAGTATAACTTCTTTAACTTGGTTGTATTGATTAAATAATCGCCGTCTAAACTCTAGATTATATTTCAAATGAAATTCAAATTTCAAATTAATTACTTAAAAGGCGCAAAGGCCAACGTATTGAAAAAGATTTCATGCCGGGACTCGAACCCGAGCCATCAGTATAGCGCACTGACATTCTACCGACTAAACCACATGGAACGATACCCAGCCTGGAACTTCTCACTATTACATGTTGGCAAGGCTACAAACGCAGCGTAAGATGGAATATTTTTCCGTGAGCCACCGACATGGGGCAAATACGAAACTTAATTAAATCCAGCATCGATTAAAACTATATTAATACTTGGACATTTTTCCACAGAGAAAATTTCGCCTTGCATACAATATTTCAAATGAAATTCAAATTTCAAATTAATTCCTTAAAAAGCGCAAAGGCCAACGTATTGAAAAATATATGCGCTATATTGATGGCCCGGGTTCGAGTCCTGGCATGGAATCTCTTTCACTAGGTTGGCCTTTGCGCCTTTTAAGGTGTGCTCTATACTGGTGGCCCGGGTTCGAGTCCCGGCATGGAATCTTTTTCACTACGTTGGCCTTTGCGCTTTTTAAGGAATTAATTTGAAATTTGAGTTTCATTTGAAATACTGTATGCAAGGCGAAATTTTCTCTGTGGAAAAATGTCCAAGTATTAATATAGTTTCAATCGATGCTGGATTTAATTAAGTTTCGTGTTCGCCCCATGTCGGTGGCTCACGGGAAAATATTCCATCTTAGGCTGCGTTTGTAGCCTTGCCAACATGGCTCCACCAGTGGCCGAAAGGTTCTGCTCTCGAATCTGGTAGACGTAAGGTGCTGGGTTCGATCCCAATCGCGCCCGTCGGCTTAATCGTTCGAAGTTTTCGTGGTTTTCTTTGAGCCTTGGTTTTCCAAGCATAAATACGCGTTAGGTTCCCTTACGAAGACCCCCACGAAGGGCACCCCCCCCCCTCCCTTAGGTCCTAGATCCCTCGTGCTGATAACTGGCCGTCATAAACACAACCAACCAACCAACCTTTCCAACACGTAATAGTGAGAAGTTCCGGACTGTGTATCGTTCCATGCGAATTAGTCGGTAGAATGTCAGTGCGCTATACTGATAGCTCGGGTTCGAGTCCCGGCATGGAATTATTTTCACTACGTTGGCCTTTGCGCCTTTTAAGGAATTAATTTGAAATTTGAATTTCATTTGAAATATTGTATGCAAGGTGAAATTTTCTCTGTGGAAAAATTTCAAAGTATTAATATACTTTCAATCGATGCTGGATTTAATTAAGTTTCGTGCTTGCTCCATGTCGGTGACTCACGGGAAAATACCCCATCTTAGGCTGCGTTTGTAGCCTTGCCAACAGGTAATAGAGAGAAGTTCCAGGCTTGGTATTTTTCCATGTGGTTTAGTCCGTAGAATGTCAGAGCGCCATACTGATGTCCCGGGTTCGAGTCCCGGCATGGAATCTTTTTCACTGCGTTGATCTTTGCACATTTTAAGGAATTAATTTGAAATTTGAATTTCATTTGAAATATTGTATGCAAGGCGAAATTTTCTCTGTGGAAAAATGTCCAAGTATTAACTCTAGATTATAGTTTATTACAGGGACACGTCAAAACATTTAATATATGATTTTCTACTGCATATCAAGCGTGAACAAATTTGGTAACAAGAGTGCTTTTATAAATCAGAGAATGGCGACATACGAACAGTGAATTTTGATTGATCGGGAGGGATTTGCACAAAAACTTGGCGAATCTGCACTTATTTTGCAATTGCGAACATTCCATTATCGCCATGCTAATGTTTGTTAACTTATTACACTCATCTAAAGGAACCTGCCAGGCCATATTCCACAATTCGGAAATTGTACGTCAGACGTTGCAATCTTACTGTAACTATTTTTTATAAATATTTATATCTTGGTGCAATAGTTGTTGCACTCTTATTCAAAAATGTATGGATCCAAAATTTATTACGATTATATATGTTAAATTCAGCAATATGGAAATAATATGAATTCATCTTAAACATGACGTAATCACCGTGGCAACATAGAATCATTAGCTGTCATGGGATATTATTGAATTTCTTACGTATGATAGAATTTATTAGGATTAAGAAAACTTTTATTGATATATTTTTTAAGTTTTCATTCGATTTTCATAAAATTTGAAATGACTCGAAAATTTTTTTTAACGATTCTATGTATTAAATTTCAAACCATGCGGTTAGGTAGTTTTTGCGTTGTTGTATGCGGACAGACGGACAGGCAGACAGACGGATCAGACGGTAACTATAGTTACTACGTATTTATATAATAACGAACGCACTTAAAAATGTATATTGTTACAGCTCGATCAAAAACTTCCAATCTGAGCATATGCTTTGTGCTTATGTCGACTAGGGATGCACCGAATATTCGGTATCTATTCGGTATTCGGCCTATTCGGCCATTTTACCGAATATTCGGTTTGGCCGAATATCAAACTATTCGGTATACCGAATATTCGGCTTGGCCGAATAGCAAATTATTCGGCATGCCGAATATTCGGTTTGGCCAAATATCGAAATATTCGGCTGAACCGAATACTTAAAAAAAACTTTTAAAACATATTTTTTAAAACCTTATACCACTTCTACGTTTAACAGTCAACTTATAAAGATATTCAGAATAATTAGAAACAGAATCATACTTAAATAAAAGATAATGTTTTTACATTATTTATTTGCTGTTTGTTAAGTATTATTTAAGAAAATTAACCAATCACGAGGATTTTCATAGGAATTATGTACAAATGCAAGTTCCTGAACATTGTCCAGTAAATAATCTGTTTCTTGCTAAGATTTTAAGAACAACATTTACAATCTCTTAAAATGATTGCCCTCTCCAGACACCGATCTAGCATGCATTTAAAAACTTCCTTGCTTAATCAAAGGAAGTAGAACAGTTATTCTTGCTAAGTTGCCACCATATAAAATTTGAATCGATTGTATTATTTATTTGCTTTTACTTTAGTCTCTTCCTGACAACAAATAATATATGATCCTGTACAATTCTTCTTCCAATTTTTCAACAATTTCGCTTTGATTTTAAAATGTTTATTTTAGAATTTTAAGAAAATTTTATTCATTTGTTTTAATTCCCAGAAGAAGCCAAGGAATTAAAAATTTTGTTAATTAAAAATTTTTTATAACTATCCTTTTCTTAAATAACTGAAAGCAGATTTTTTTCAGCATAAAGTTTACTTGAAAAAAGCTCTTGTTTATTAGAATAAAGTTTCTGTTTTAAATATTATGTAAAATTGTTTTAAAATTTAACATTTTAATGTCTTTAAACTTTGAAATTTATGAAAGTATTCGACAAGCCGAATATTCGGTATACGGCCAAATAGTTACTATTCGGCAGGCCGAATATTCGGTATTCGGCCTAGGAGTTACTATTCGGCTAGCCGAATATTCGGCATTCGGTTCGCCAGTTGGCCGAATATTCGATATTCGGTATTCGGCCAAAATCACTATTCGGTGCATCCCTAATGTCGACAATTTCTTGTATTAAAAGTCAGTCTTTTTTAAAAACGTATATTAAATTAAATGTGGATAAGGATAAAGCGTTGCCAAAAAAAACTCTGTTTTACTAAATCACTATCATTAAAATATACCAACTGGCATGCAATATGTAAATTTTCAAATAGACAACGCTAGTAACATGAGTGTTTTTTCACAATTGCAAGTAAGTCGGGGATAAAAAAACAGTCACTTTCATATTTTATTTAAAAATTACTTGTTCAGTTTCAAATTATTGCATTATTCTTAGAATCAGAAAGATTCAATTCCCTACTTAGCTCCAATTTACAAAATAATTCTAGAAAAAGATACCAATAAAAAAAAAAACACTCTACACAACCAGTAATCCTAAAATATTATAAAAATGTTTTTCTTTTCTTATGACATCTGACGTCAGATCGAACGCCGTTAGGTAACGTAATCGGATTATTTCAGTCTCTATTTATACACGTGCTTTTGTTTAATATGCTTAGTATATTGATTTTACTTTCAAATACCCTAATTAAATTGTTTCTTTCTGCTATTGTAACTTGATTTTTTATGTATTTCAATACAGAATCTTTAATCTTTTTAACGACAGTAAAGTTAGGCATAATGATATTGAACAGACATAAAAAATTAATATGGCAGCTGCATAAAATTGTACCAGTATTTTTTGTTTCGGCTAATTACTTAAGGATATTTTTTTAAATATTTTTAATGACTGTAAATTTATATACAGGGTGTCCGATCTCAACGGTGTCCAATGGCTAATTCCTAAACCGTTAGTCATAGACATATAGTTCCAATTAGAAAAATGCTTTAAATCAGATAAAGAAATATTTTAAAAGCGATTTGGGTCAATAAAAACATTTCTTAAAAAATTACGAAATTTAAATTTGTATACGGTCCCCCGGTCCTATAAGTTATATTTAGTAAAATTTTCCTATTACACTGACAAATAAGACAAAAAAAGTCCCATTCATATGACACTAAAATTGTGCGAGTTATGAAACTTTAAAAATGCATGACTTATGCCACTTTCCTGCTCTGAAAACAAATGAGTTCGGCTTGGCTATGAGGGGTCATATTCCAAGTGCTTAAAGTATTCGAAGATCTCATTTCATGTGTATTTGCGCTTTGAAAAAAATCGTAAAAGTATTACGATTAAGTTAACATTTATTAAGTTTCAGATTGGCTGAAATAACATATGTTTTATTTTGTCAGGATTTGAGACTGTTTCTTTTATGATTTCTTTTAATGAAATTATGTTATTTTTATAAGTTTTTATGTTTCTTCAACGATCTTATGTAAGTTTTTCCAGTTCAAAATTTGTATTCGAACTTTAACCCACTTTGAAATATCCGAACGAGATTACATTTTACATACTGGCGCAAATCCGATAACAATCTAATATTATTATCATTTTCGGTGGTTACCATTTATACTTATTTTATAGGATAACACAAAAAAATTCTGATAGATTACCGCCAAGAAGTTTATGAAAAAGTTTTAGATTAGATAATACAAGACGGAGATTGTTGGGGTTTTTAATTTTATGTATTTTTTAGCACTGAATCCGAAAATTGCCTTAATTTTTAATCATCATGTCAGGATATTTCGCAAATCATAAATTGTCGAATTTAAAGAATAACAAAAATCGGATTCTGTAAAGTAGAGGAGATGGTTGTATTTTTTAACTTTTGATAATTGATTTTTACGTACTTTTTAGCACTAAATCTGAAAATGACTTTCATTTTTAACCATCACGTTAGAATTTTTTTGCAAATGTGTAAATTAAAATACAGCGAAAATCTCATACTATAAAACGTATGTAAAACTTTTTTTATTTTATTTTATTCAATAACTTATTCGATATTTTTGCTTATCTTGGGATTCTTACAGCTGGGTGGTGTGATGAGATGGGGGAGGAGATTAAATTTTAACTTTGAACTTTTTAACTTTGAAATTTACAATTTGCGAAAAATCTTGATGTGATGGCTAAAAATGAAGGTCAATTCCGGATTCAGTGGTACAGAATACATAAGAATCAATTATCAAAAGCTAAAAAACATAAAATAACCCAATTTTTGCAGGCTAGTGTAATCTAATAGTATTTTAAAATACGTATCATTTTGTAAAGAATTGAGACTGTTAATTTAGCATCATTTTATTAAACGAAAATTCTGTTTTTTTTTCCCTTCTTAAATATGTATTACAAATTGTATATTTTGCATTAATATGTCAGAATGACTAACGATTTCAAATTTATATTGCAATGTTAATTTTACTCTCAACCATTTTTTAATATATCCGACGAAATTATATTTCGACTAAATTTGTGAATGACCCCTAATTTGCAGCAAAAAATATTCTCTAACTTTAAACAGGTATTATTCAGTCAATTTTAATCGTAGAACAACGGGACTTTTTTTGTATTACTTGTCAGTGTAAAAGGAAAATTTTACTAAATATAACTTATAGGACCGGGGGACTGTATAAAAATTTAAATTTCGTATTTTTTTAAGACATGTTTTTATTGACCCAAATCGCTTTTAAAATATTTCGTTACCTGATTTAAAACATTTTTGTAATTGGAACTATATGTCTATGACTAACAGTTTAGGAATTAGCCATTGGACACCGTTGAGACCGGACACCCTGTATAATAGTTTAAAAAAAGATTTTGAACAGTCAAAATGTGATTAAATTTAAAAAATGGCAGCAGCATAAACTACCGACAGTATTTTTATTTTCTTTCAGCAGTTTAATTAGAGAGCTTTACTTTAATCTTTTTTAATGATAGTAGATGTAGACATAATAATTAAAAAATGCTATTGATCGAACAGGAATTTGTTAAAATAAAAATGTCAGCTGCATAAACTAGCAACAGTATTTTTATTTCGTATTAGATGGTTACTTAAAGATGTTAATTTTGTAATGACACTAAAATTAGTTATACTAATCTAAGAATTATAATGAGCAGACAAACAGTTATTAGAATAAAAAGATGGAGGCTCTATGAAATAGCAACAGAATTTTTATTTCTTCTCACAAGTAAAAGATACAAGACTCCTTGGAGGCAAATTTAGATTTTTATAGCTCTTTCAATTCGTTTAATTGAGGTTAGTAATTTGATACCTGCGAGATTCTCAAAAGGTGGGATCATTAAACGTTAACTATATATGTAATTTTTCAAATTTTCAAATTTAAGGCCAAATTTTTTTAATAGTATAGTATTTTGTCTATAAATATAATATATAAATATTTTAATAGTATGTCTGCAAAATTATACACAAACATTAAAAGACAGCAACTATTCTGGAAAATTAATGATTAAAGCATTTAATTAGCAGTTGTGTACGTTACAAATTTTGGACATTTGCAGATTTTGGACTTAAAGATTATGGACGTTGCTCTTAGTAGTTAAAAAATTCTTAAGACTAAGAATGTAGTAAATGTGTCTGTATACATATATATATATGTATAATTAACTTTTTGTTATCCAGTAATAATATTAATAAAATCAAATGCTTTGTTACGTACGTTACTTTCGGACATAACAAAATACAGAAAAATGCTTTATAGAAAAGTCCTTCTATCTTCAAAAAAGCAATAAATCAGCCTGCCATCTCTTAAAGAAATTATTAAAAAAATCATCCGTTTCCTTTATGCATTCGTTGTTTGCCACTAGAACCACCTGGAAAAAAGTTAAAATTCTTTTTCTTGGTGGTACATTGGAGCAGTTAACGTTATGAATGTCCGAAATTGGCCTCTTTAGCATAAAATAATAAAATTTTAAGATATTTATACAAAGCTTTTACAATAAATTATGTCATTTTCTATCTCTGAATAGAATTAAAAACTCAGTGTAAAAAGAAATAAAGTCAATGATAATTAAAGTTATGTTTGAAAGGCTTAAAGTTATGACTTGTATCCAGTGCCCACCTCGAATATCTCCTATTGAGTTTTAATAATGACAAGGGGCCGCACAATGGAGTATTTGACCCAAACACCTGGCCAAAAGGACAAAAATTAAAATTTGTTCAACAGTTGTAAAAAACACATTTTTTTAATAGGTGCATCTAACTGGTGCATCGATGTATGCCTATTTCAAAAGCATTTGTCATATCCGGCAGTTACTAGCCTCGGTTGAAGAGAAGGTTTCTTTGCGAGAAGACTTGCTCTATTGTTACGTTTCAACTTTGTTATTATGTTTAATTACGTTTAAATGTATATTTTTGTGGCTTCATGAATTGTTGAACTCAATAGTTTTATTTTTAATATAATAAAAAAAAAACTTTTAATTAAAAATGTGTTTTTTAATCCTTTATAGCTTTAATTTCGGTATAGTGCTTCAGATATAATGTAATAGGTGCCCTATTTTCGTCCCCACAGTCACTTTTAGGCTCTAAATGTTGTAATTTTCAGTGAAAACCTGCCAGATTTGGATATTATATTGACTAACTACCACGCACATAGAAACATAGGCAAATATCGTACAAAACAATTTTAACAATGCAAAAAAATGTTTTTTCAAAAGTGTCTATGTATGGCAAAAGAAAAAAAAATGGTCCCAATTTCGTCCCCCTCTAAAAATCCAATACGCCGACGCTTAACTAAATCAAAATATATCACTAAATGAGTAAATAATTTAATTTACATTAAATTAAGACACAAAGAAATGTACTAATTATCAGTGGAAAAATAACGAAACATTAGCCAATCAAGCATGAAGAAAAAATTGATATGAAAAAGTATTCCTACTTTCGTCCCCGGGGCGAAAATAAGAACTGCAAGGGCGACGAGATTGGGACCACGCTACTTCCCAATATGGTGGAGTTTCAGTTCCCGTAAGATGAACTGAGCGTCCTAAAACTCACTGTATATTACTGTCAGCATCTTGCCGACATGAGATACATGCAATGAATAAGAAATAAATACTTACAGTACAGTAAATAGCATTCTACAAACAACGTAATAAGAACCCGGGTCATCCAAAAATAGGAAATCTGTCGTTTTTAATATATTTATGCTTCTTGGCGAACGAAACTTTCACTACTGACCCCTTTTACCTCCCGTTCCCTGTGTCTTGCATGATAAGTAGCACCACTTTCTCAGAACCGGAAAAGTAAAGGGGGGGGGCGAAATTAGGGCACTTTACCCTATAGCTTTTTAAAGCTGTTCCTGGAGATGCCGGACCATTTTTGGACTACAGTCGTAGTTTTGAAGGTCAATTTAAAAAAATCTTCCGTATATACTTGCCATTTTTTTTTTTTGGTGATCTCTTAATAACACTCGAAAACCAGAATCTCTATACCACAACTCAATTTTAGAGACACAACTTTGCTATATACTAAATACAAATAACCGATGTATTAATACATAAGTTTAGATAAATAATTAAATGTTTACATATAGTAAAATTAACCACATTTAATTAAAGTTCTTTTTGTAAGTAAAACGAATCTATCAACAATTACTTTCCTCTTATACACAGTAATTAATTAAGTAAAATTTGCATTATATATTTATTTCTCTCATTAAATGCTTACTTTTATGTGAATATAACATTAATTAATCGTATTTACTACTAGCAAGTCAACAGCAATGATGTTAACTGTAAAATACATGAAAAATAATTTTGGCCAGGATTTTGCTTCAAATACTTCAATGTGGGCCGGGTCAAAGTTCAAAATTTCGTTTATTAAAAACCAATTGCCGTCAAAAAAAAAAAAAAAAGATATAAGTTTACTTATGGTTCTTACACTGCCACACATTGATGATAATCAATTTTTGACACATTATATTTTCCGATGAAGTGATGCAAGTAAAAATATTTCACGTAGTGGTGAGTACAAGGAGCAAAGGCTTCTTCTTCAGCTGACTTGACGACGCACTCAAAATAGGTCTGCTGCCTGTTTATCTGCAGTTACAGTATATTATAATAATTGTAATAATATAATCATACCGGGTGTCCTAAAAGTTCCCGTACTCCAACTTAAAGAACTCATTGTCCGTGACTTTTTTAAAAATATTAAATTTTTTCGTAGTTTACCATTGCATCAATTCTTAAGTTTTTATCGTTTCGTTCTTTTCTCGCTCAGTTGGTGCGAGAATAAAGTTCTATCTTATTCTGTTCTTCATAGTGAAATGAATTTATCACGCATTCAGAGAATCGCGTTGCTCGAAACTTATTTTGAATGTAAATTGTATGAAAGATGTTTGGCGCAATAAATATCCAAATGATGCAATAACGCTATAATTGGCTCGTTCGACGATTTCGTAATACAGGTTCGGCAAAGGAGTAGAAGGCCGAATCATTACTCAAAGGATACAAGAAGTCACTCCCGGCAAGTTAAAACGCGTTTCTACAAACATGCGCAAACGAATTCAGATTTGCTTCTTTTAAAGAGGCGGACATTTTGAAAGTTATTATAAATGTAAGTTCAGTATTTTTTGGTACGTGATGTTAAATATGCTTTTTATCATTAGCACAATAGCAATCGTTTTAAGGTTTGTTGTTTTGTGAATAATAAATGGATATGCCGTTAGTGCGGGGACTTTTAGGAAATTGTGTGTAGTAATTACTACCAATGTATGGCAGTGTTAGAACCATAAGTAAAATTAAACCATGCTTATTTCTTTGACGGAAACTATTTTTCAATGAACAAAATTTCGAACTTTGACTCAGCCCTTTGCCATTTGCAAAACGCAATATCAAATATGCGAGGCATCAAATTACTAAACTTGATGAGACGAATCAAATGAGCTAGAAAAATCTAAATTCGTCGCCTTTACTTGTCAGCTGATTATTCAGAGATATTTACTTTCAGTACAAAATCTCATACTCATTTAAAATATATATATATAAAATGAATGATGCAATAATTATTTAACTGCTTATAATAAGCATTTAATGTAAGCTGATGAAATCGATGAACATTTATTTATTTTTAAGCATCTTTAGTTTTTTTTTTAGTGTGTGTGTGGGAGGGGGCGGGGCAATTTTATTTTACATTTAGAAATTATTATAAATAATAATTTTATTAAAAATTAAAATTCAAGTAAGAAATCATATTTACAATACAGTTAAGTTAAAAATTAAATAGTTTTGTTTTGCAAATTATCTAATCATGTCGGTTTTATGGTAAAATGTTGCAGTTTTCTTAATGAAAATGCTAGATTTCGACAATGTCACTTTCAAAAGAATATGGCTAATTTATCAAAAGCATTTCGTCTTTTCAAGATTCGGCTTCTATATTCGAAACCTATGATATCAATAACATCAATTTAACTTACCGATCGGAAAATATTTTACTTTTAAAAATTAAAGTGCGTGTCTTCATTTACAAATTCCTCATCATTCTTCAACATTTTCATCCGCTAAAGCATTCCACATTTAGACCGTTTTAAACATCATGTATTCAAACTGGAAATGTTTTTTCTTTTCAATTTTAATGAGAAATTGACATCAATAAATGTAAAATAATTCCCATTATTTCCCTTTACCAACTTTTACTTTTGCAGAAATGGAATGATGTAATTGTCAACGTTACGACTATTTCATTAATAAATTAGAAATCTTTAATATTTAGAAAATTAATTTACATTTCAAAATCTCAACAGCTGTTATAACATCCTTGGAGTTTTATGAATCGTTGGTATTCATTTCAATTCTCAATTCTTCACATCATCGGAGGACTATATGTAAAATGCATGTGTACAGACAAGTTTCAATATATAATATAAACACAATAAATTAATAGAACATTGTTTAAATATTTTGAACACGCGTGGAAAAGTGGAAATAAATAAATAAAATGGAAAACAAAAGAATAACTCCACTAAAAAGGAAATTCAAAATGTATGAAAAAAGCAAAATGAAATTTCCAGAATGTATGAAGAATATGAATAATAAAATGTATCTGTATTAAGATAAACCTGTACCAATGTAAATGATAATTCAAAGTAGTTGGAATTTAAATAAAAATGCATAATTGTAAATATTAATACTGAGTACTTGAGAAAATAAGACTTGGGGAAAAACAATTAATAACTATGTTATTTAGCAATCTGTGATGAAATGAGAGTACAAACCTGGGCAAAAACTAAAATTTGATAAAAGAGCATATTCATAATTAGAACCACTTTCAGAAGAAAAATAATTTAATGAATTAATGACTTACAAAACATAGGTAGGAAAATGAATGCCATCTGCAGATAAAATACTGATTTTGGAAGTTTTAAAGGCTGAAACTGCTGTCTTCTCAACCTAAGATAGCAATCACCATCAATATTATCAGACCAAAAATGAAGTTTTAAAGGCTGAAACTGCTGTCTTCTCAACCTAAGATAGCAATCACCATCAATATTATCAAGCCAAAAATGATCATTGAATAAAAGATGATTAATAATAAAAAAAAGTTTTTAATGATATTGTTCTATGTAGTCTGAAGAAGAGAAATTACATTTAAAGCTGTAAGATGTGTTTACAAATTAAAGTATATATATTTTTAAATGACAGCTCAATCCTTTGTTTGTTATTGAAAAATTACCAACATTTTTGGAAAGCAAAATGAATTATTTAAAAGTATTCCTATGTTGATTAAGAATAAAAATACATAAACTTATTATAAAGATTTTTCAAACTATAAACGTGGAAATTGCAGTAGAAAGTAATTGATTCTAATCATATTACAGCGGGTCCTGTTTATAACTATACTGTCTATATAATTAACTTGTTTATAAAGATAAATTTTGCGGTCCTGGAAGACGTACACTGTTAAAAAATTTAGTTCAACGTTGACTCATTCTATGCTTTAATGTAATAAGAAGAACCCAAATATGTTTCTTCATAGCTTTTAAAAAAATGCGGTTAGTGCACTAGGCGCCACTAGCTACCACTGAGCTTTATTATAGAACGGAACGCTAACTTTATATTCTATTACATTGAATACACATATTCATGACAGTCGATGAATACAATGCCATACATGAATACAATTTCGGAAGAAAAAGTATAACAAAATTTCAATTTCCTCCCATAGGTTAATATGGAATAGATATTTTAAAATTCGATTTTCTTTTTAAAATATGATAAAGATGCTACAATATTCAGTGAATATTTTTTTTTTACTTAAATAAAAACTACAGATAGATTTTATTTAATTTCATTACAAGTATTTAATTTTATCAGTCATAAAAATAAAGTCTCGCGTGTAAACTTAACAATAAACATGAAAAAATGGATAAGTATTGCTCCTAAAAATATGGAAAGGATGTAAAAAAATCCAAAATAATTAAAAGTATGACGAAGAGTTTTAAAATATGCCTTTCATATTAAGAAAAATGCAGGCTTCATTATTTGCATTCATTAAAAGTGTGATATGGTCTCGGCAGAAAGTGGACAGCTGAGTTACCGCTCCGTTCTGTTATGGAACTCGATGCTGTCTAAAAAATTTAGAGGTGCAAATGTATTTAATCCTGATTCAGATTTGGATGTTCATTATTTGTCAGGTTGTATTCTAATCAAGGACTATGATCTTATTAGACCTTGTTTGAAAAGGATAATTATAACGACTTTATGATTTAGCTGTTTACCAGCTTACTGGATAAAAAGGACTTACATCTGATTAGCCTTTCTTTTCAAAAGACAGCCGTTCATCAGCTGTTTATCTTTTTACTGTTCAACATTTCACCAGTCCTCTGTTCAACAATTTAGCAGGGTTTTAATCCAACATTTTATCAGTTTTGGTCCAACATTTTTCCAGTTTTTGGTTCAGTATTTTACCAGTGTATGGTTAACTTACTCGTCCAATGTTGTAACAAGCTTTTAACAACTTACGGTGTCTACTGTTGTAGCATCAAAAGTTAGTTAAAACCAGTATAATTTTCTAAATTGTTCACTATGTTAACTAGTGTAAATTAAATCTGTCTATAAAAATAATTTACTTTGTATTAAGATTTTTTATACCTAATTTGCTGACGTTGTGAAAAGTTGTATGTATTATGATGTAGCTACGGAAATTTGATAGCTTCAAAACTTTAAAGATCCACACATATTAGATGCTTGATTAAAAATTGGACTTCATTTGAAAAAAATAAGTTCTGGGGAAAGAAAGTTCGGTTATTCATTTTTTTCGCAGGACGATGGGAAAAATGAAAGTTGGTGAAAAGGATTTATCCTGCTCCTTCTTTAAAACGAATTAAAAAAATCCTGACAGTTGTCTAAATTTTGACATTTGTGACTTTGTTGAAATACTGACTTCTGTAGAACAGAAACTATTACCTACATACTGCTCTGTGCTTATAGCTATTCATTTAGATACGAGCAGGTTTATTTGATAACCTCCCATTCCTTTGTAGAGCGGTATTGGATTACTATATATTTTATATGTTTTAGAGATTAAAATAAAGTTACAATAAATTATTAGAAATAAATAAGTTTTCATTATTAATATTATTATAAAACTTTAACGGACTCTCGAATATACATATTGATAACATTTTACTTAGTCGTGGATCCGTAAATTCATCTTACCACTATTTATAAAAATAACCTGTGTATGGGGATATGTTTTTTTTTATATACATATAAATAGACATTTTTTCTTTTATTTGTCTTGTGAAAAGAGAGGAGGGGGGGGGGGGTATTTTGAGCGTAAGCCAGAAAAATATTTCTTTAATTATTGAATAAATTAATGACTTTTCAAAACATCGGTAAAAATATAAACGGCTTCATCAAATGAATTGATAACAATGAAAGCCCTAACTGTTGTCTGGTGGAGCTGAAATATCGATATTGCAATCAGTGTCAATGTTGCCGGACCATAAGAGATTGTTGAATGAAAGAAGATTAAGTATTTTTTAATGGCATACTTCAGTATGGATTATATAAAAAGTGAGTATTGCTATTAAAAACTGGAAGAAGACGTATATGCAATTTACAAACTTTGTTTCACAAATGGTCAAATTATATAACACATTATTTTATATAAAGAAAATACGTATAGTTTAACGAAACGGAAAAATTATACCTCAATTAATTATCATTTAGTTTGATACTACATTGTTTATGAAAACATAAAATCACTTTAACAAAAGTAAAAGAAAAAAAAGCGAGTTTTAAAGCACAAAGGCAAAAACATTGAAACTTTATTATAAAATATAAGGCACAATGTAACACTGTTTAATTTAATTCTAAGTATAATATAGGAAAGAACTTACGTCTCACTTAAAATAACTTACCTCTTAAAATGTTTCAAAGATGATTTTACTTTGTTGCATGAATTGCATGAAATTACTTTGCTGCATTCTAATTGTACTTGCGATGATATCCCATGAAATAGAAATCTCGACCAGAATTAAATTATATTGCATAGGCTTTTAAATGCAGTAGCATAAAATCTTTCCATAAATAAATTTTATACTTATTTATAAATTTTAGCAATATTGGAAAAGTTTCAAAACACTTGATTTCCTTGTATATTTAGAGGTAATCCATACATAACTGGGAATGGTACCAGATAATACATGCTGTATAATTTATATATTAAATTCCCTATAGGGAATGATTTATTAATAAATAAAAATAATGATAATAATAAAGATAATAATAATATAATATGATATAATATAAGTAATAGTATTATTAATATAATAAATAGTATTAATAATAATAATAATAATAATAATAATAATAATAAATAGTATTAATAATAAAAATAATAATATAACAGCAATAACAATATAATAGCATTAAAAATAATATAACAGCAAGCATAATATAATAGCATTAATTATAATAATAAACAGAAATAATAATATAATAGCATTAATAATAGTATTAATATTAATATTAATATTAACTTAAATAATTAATAAAATAGCCCTATGGGGAATAATTCTGATATATTTACTGGTAATAAATGCTCCAGAGTAATATTAAAGATTTTATAATTACTATAAAGAGACAAAATTCCCATTAAGCATATTCCTTTTCCTGTGCTTTTTTTAAAGTTAAATTTTACATAAAAATTAATATAGGTCTAGAAGTGTAATAGAATGCATTTAAAATATGATAAAATAACGAAATTTATAGAAAAATGATAAAAATATTTATATGTTAATATAAATTTTATTAAATAAGAAAATAAGCAATCAAACAGTGGAAAATAATTTAGTGTCTGTGACTCATTGTTCTACAATCCTTAGTAAATAACAAAAATTGGTTTCACATAATCAAAAATGGATATTTATGTAACGCATACAAAATTAAATTTCGAATATTTATGCAATTGTTCATGAAAACTATCTAACTTTATATCTGAAACATACGGTTTGTGAGTTTTTCGGATATAATTTTATTTAGGAAATTATTATGATCACAATATTCTACAACTGAATTTCTGTTGAATCTAGGCAAAGTACTTCAGTTAGCAAAGAATATAAATATAAAACAAATTCTACATTAAACTCGATGAATATGCAATAAATAATCAGAAAATTTTATTCAATATAAAAATTTTACAATGTATAGTTTCCTATTTTTTAAACTTATTCTTTATAACAGCATACATTCATGCTGAATCATTTAAATAAATAAATATGAAACAGAGTTATTTATACTTAATAAATATTAATGAACATACTTCTTTATTTGTGGTCCTACGTCAATTTTCTTGGTAACGATTTGCTGTCGTGTAGACTTTCTACTTCTCTGTTAGACATGGTTAAATCTTTTTCATTTATCTCAACACACTGTTTTTATTTACAACGATGCGATAAATTAACTTCTGGGAGCAATTTATATCAATTGCCTTTGACAGAAATAAAAGTTGTTCGAAATCTTGTATTCTTAATAAATTGGAAGTTAGTATTGTGTTACACGAAACTAAATGATTATTTCGCATCGTAACAAAAAAAAAAAAAAAAAAAAAAAAAAAAAAAAAAAAAAATTCTTCTGTTTCAGAAACTGCGAGTTTTAGAATTAGTAAATATTGTGTTATACATTATGTTAGGAAGTTCCACTGAATTACAGACACCTGATGACTAATGGCGTTTATCCTCTTCTGGCTTTAAAGGATGTCAAATGACGAGGCAGAGATTTAGCAAGCCTGAGAGAAGCGTTTCGGTGATACGACATGCCAAACTTTTGCCATAAATTACTATAAATCAGTTAAAGACGCTGCTCCGAGATGGCGTGATTGCATTCCATTTTTCCAGAGTATCGGAATTGTGCCAAATGGAATCGCAGTTCAAGCTTCTCGATGATCGTTTCAGAAAATAGTGGAATTCTCCTCAATCCAGGTTATTGACAGCGGGACCTTAACAGGAGTAATTATTCCGTTTCTAATTGCATTCATATCTGATAGACAGAAAAGAATAAAAAGGTGAAAATAATCCTCCATACTACAGTCTACATACTTAGAGGCAGAGTGAGTGCTTTTTACAAGTAGCGAAAGTAAAAAAAAAT
Source organism: Maratus speciosus (assembly GCA_963932465.1). NCBI lineage: Eukaryota > Metazoa > Arthropoda > Arachnida > Araneae > Salticidae > Maratus > Maratus speciosus. The sequence continues at coordinate 440,124,375 of OZ010788.1, forward strand.
GTCAAGAAATAAATAAGCCAATTCGAAATGAGCCATGTAGTCCAGCACTTATCAGTTGTTTTCACTGGAAAGCATTCAAATTGAGAGTTTTTTCCATCATGTAAGAGTTGGTTATAGAGGCCTAGATATCGGGATATAGTATCACATGGCAGAGTCCCAACATGTGTAAGAATGAGACAGCTTCACCGCGATTTTTCTATAACACTACTTATCTCCGATTAAATGGCATTTCTGTATATAATTTATAGTACGTTCTACCGAAAGAAGACCCAATCTCAAAATACCAGAATAATGTACGTAGAAATAGAAAATCAATATTTTTTGGAATTTCCACTTAGATATAATTTTTAAACTTTCATTTTTTAAAATTAAGAAAAAAAAAATTCTAAAAATATAATACATTAGACGTCAACTTTCTGGTAAGGTCATTGGAAAATGTATGAGGTAATACGCAAGTCTGTTTATAAACATCCCCATAGGTTAATATGGTATTTTACGATCGGCGAAGACAGGCCCTGACTATCGCACGGGCACCCGGGGCCCGTGCCCTGGGCACGAAATATCTGAGGGGCACAAAATTTTTCATAATTTCATCCAAATTTCCATTAAAAAAATTATAATTGTGAAAAAGATGTGATATTTGAGATAATGATACGATGAAATGACAAAAATATATCTCAATACATGGTTAAAAGCACATTTCAGTTAATAATAGAAAAAATATTTTACTTTTATTCCTGGAACCGTTTTTTCAATTTTCCGGAAAGCTTAATTTTTTGAGTTGATACTTTTCGAATAAGTGTGTAATATGTAAAGAAAAAAGTAGTATCAGTAAATCAATCAATCTAAGGGGGCACGAAAATTTGAAAGTGCCTTGGGCACAAAAACTTGATAGTCGGGCCCTGGGCGAAGATCTCTGAAGCGTTTCCTTTAAATGCTTCATTACGATTTCATAATGCATAAATATTCATATTTTTATTTGAACGAACATGGATCCCGTTCCCAATCCAATCCATGTGGTAGACCCTGCTGTCAATTAGGGACGGGCAATTCACCTTAACTCAATTGTAGTACATAAATCTATATTATAAAGGACAAACATATCTGTGCGTAACGCATACGTCATTTTGCGAATGGCAACACTTTGAAATTTGAAATAAAATTTTGGTTTTGAAATTTTCTCTACTGCAAATTTTTAAACTTCTAAACATCGCACATTTTAAATTTTTACACCGTCGTATGAGGAAAAAAATGCTCTTTTAAATGCAGTTTGTTTGAAAGCTGTATCTCAATTTAATTTTAAGATATTAATTTTTTTGTAGTTCTTATTACTTTTTTTGTAATTGTGGCAACTGGAGTACTCCATTTCTGTTGAAAGTGAAGGGGAAAAAAGAAAATAGTAAATTGCTGTATCTTTTAGTTGCCATTTTCTCATAAAAACTGCAAAAAATTTGAAATGGATCATTCTCTTAGATACAACTAAACTTTTTAACACAAACGCGTCCAAAAAAAAAAAAAAAAAAAAAAAAAAAAAACATACGGCAATTTTTACTCTCCGGTACTGAGATTAGGATCTCGAGTTAAGAGTGCGACTGTTCACATGCAAAGATTTTGCTGACAATCGTGACATCACGTTTTGAGTTAAAATGATTTTAAAATGATCAAATTAAAATACCAATTTTTTAAAAAGGGTGATTGCGGGTATGAGAGGTTAATTTTTAAATTTATCTCTATCGCGTGGAGCTCGATTAAGAAAGATTAACCCGTTTGCCCTTAAAACAACATAAAGAGTTCATCTTTTTTTTACTACTAATATTCCGTAAACAAAAATAAAACTTCCTCTGTGATTAAATAAATAAAATGATGTAAATAAAACACAAATTTAACAGACATATAATTGAACTACGCGCTTAAAGCTCTGAAATTATCAGGAAATAAAAGGATGTCGCAAGCAGCAAAATCTTGGGCTAATAACTCTTAGCGTGCGGTTAATACGAAAAAATCGCTTTTGATAAATTTCAAAAGTTTATTTGATTGAATAATTCATATTTTCATATGAAAAATGCTTTTTTATTTTTAGAGGGCAATCTAAATATATATATTGCATGTAAAAAAAAAATTACTTTTCAATTTAAAAAAATTGGTTTTTACCTACATTCTGTAACCCGGGAAGCCCGGGTACGATCCCCTAGTATCTATAATGTTTTAGTTTGTTATTAGTTTTCTTTTTCCAAGCGCTCCATATACCTTGCATTGAATTTACATAATAATTTAAATGGCAAGAACGCTCTGGAAATAGTTTGAAATTATAGACTAAAACAATGCAATCAATGATAATATTCAAACTTTATATGTGTTATGTAAATTGTATATGTAATAATTTGAATATAGATTGGGACTTGGATGTGTTCAGACACATGAGGCAATCTAGTTACCTCGAGACAATTGTTGGTGGCCGTCTCGTTGGGTACAGCTATTCATCTATACTTCGGCAAATTTACTATAATAAGTAATAGATTTTCTTGCAAAAGCGATTCTTTATTTTAAAAACGTTATGCATTATTTCTAGTATTAATGTGATTTAATGTCGTTCAAACAGCATATTACAGATATTTTAATGAAAGAAATTTTACGAAAGATATTATAAAACACAATTTCATTACATGTTTTCGGTAATAAGTTTCTATATATGAATTATTTTTGAAAAGGCAGTCCGCGTTCTGCCTTTGCACTACATCGCACCGTGCACGTTACTGGGGAATACCAATTTTGAAAATAAACTTCCACCATTTTTTTATTTCACCCTATAGCACTGCATAGAAAAACTAAAGTGTCCATATTCTAAATCTAAAAGAAAATAATTCAATTTTACTGAGCGAAAACCTGTAAGTCCATTAACGTCCTAAAGTTACACGTGAAGTCCTAGTCTATCATTTATAATATAATGCATAATTAAAATAATTAGTACTTTTAAAATGATAGAGTCAAAACACTGTATTAAACACTAGTGTCGACAATGCAATCGATGATAATATTCAAACTTTATATGTGTTATGTAAATTGTATATGTAACAATTTGAATATAGCTTGGGACTTGGATGTGTTCAGACACACGAGGCAATCTAGTTACTTCGAGTCAATTGTTGGCGGCCGTCTCGTTGGGTACAGCTATTCATTTATGCTTCGGCAGATTTACTATAATAAGTAATGATTTTCCAACAAAATTGAAAGATTTGATTCACAGTAAAATTGATCCTATTCCCGATTATGAAAAAGCAGGAGTTTACATCATCCCATTCATCACAGAACAACTTAAGAATTTATTTTATATTGGTATGACATCTCGAAAATTTAAGGAAAGATTAAAAGAGCACATTTCTGATATTAAGTTTAACAAACCAAGTATAGCTTAATCCAGATTGCATCAAAAAGAAAATATTAAGATAAACTTCGAAAAAGCTAAAATGATCATTTCACCGTCTAACTATTACTCTTCAATAATCCGTGAATCCATTGAAATTTTACTTAGAAGTGATAATGTTTGTAACGATGTCCTTTCCTATAATATTCCCGCAGTTTGGTACAATATCCTAAATATTTCAAGACCTCCTGATAATATTAACTGATCTTTTCACCCCTCTGGAGAGAAATGGACTGAATTCCGCTTGCGCATGCGTACTATTTTTGTCTTTAAAATGTATTTCTATTCAGTCAGTCATCTTTTTCCCTTTGAAAATGAACGCGTGTGTGTTCGAAAGATCTCAGGGTTGCATTAAATAATATTTTTATATGTTTGAGTCGCCTTTTAAGTAGAGTAAATTATATTGTTTTTTTTTAAATGATACTTAAAATATTCACGATTTAATGAATGGTAGGACAATTGTTTTAGCACATTGTTAATATTACATATTAATCGAACATAATAAAATCTGAAAGTTATACAACATATGTTTATTTCAAATAATTAATGACTTAAATGGTTATTTTCCAAAAGATTTCATCGTCACTTCCAAATATTATTGAATATATTCTATCTTAAATATATTCACATTTAATGTCTGTAATAACCTTTTTTAGAAGTGGTAACTTCTAAGAAGGGCATAATACAAATTTAAAAACAAAAGCACCACATTATTAATTCATTTTAAGAATGGGAAAATCCATAGAGTGAACAAATTAATCCTTTATGAACTGAATTATGAACTTATGAAATTTTTATCTTCTAAAGCACTTTTCATGAATTTTCAAACTACATTAGAAGATTTACATAATCATTTAATAAATTTTAGAAGGATTTTAGAAGGATTGAAGGATTTAGAAGGATTAATTAAATTTGAATTTATAGGGATTTTGTGCAATATTTATAACCCCACTCAAATCTTTTATTTTAAATATTTTTCTTAATATTTTGCAGAATTAGAAAATGTACAAATATAATGTTCTTACAGTAGAACTATAGAAATATTTCCGAATTGAAAATTCCCCGCCCCCTCCCCCCCAATAGCAAGAAAGTTGAAAAGATGCAAAAGCAAAAGAAATCATCCTTTTAAGAATATTTCTATTTTGTGTAACCAATAATGCTTTTGGAACAAGATAAAGTAATGCATCTATAACTCGTTCTAAACTGTATTACTACTAATCGATGTATTAGATGAATTTCATAACAAGTATTTTAATGGTACCCGTATGTACCGTCAGTAGATAAAGTGTTAAATGTCTCCAAGCAAGCGTAATAAGGAAAAGGTATAAGGGACGAAGAAATCTTTTCTTACTCCGCTAAAGCTCAAGTACTTCACTAAACTCACAATGTTTGTAAAACAACTTCTTATTTCTAGAAGAACAATTCTCATGTAATTTTATTTAGCTAAATAGACTCCATGAGCATAAATATCACTTTATTCGAAGTGGATGAAAACACAACTTCTTACCTACACATGCAGCCTTGCGTAATTCTGTTTTTCATATGCCAAGCAAAGACTTCAGTACATGAAGCTCAGAATAAGGATTCTTCAAGGCAGGTTGTTTCTTGCAGCTTATACGATATGATCTGCTGGAAATCTGAAGTTTGTTGCTAACATCTCACTCTATATGGCCACTACACAACCACATTGAGTTAACATGTTTTTGCAAAATAACCCTGACAACAATTTTCTCAGTTACATTCGCACTTTATGAAACTGAAAGAAAAATCGGATAGATTTCTCATTCAGGCGCAAATACTAAAGATTCAGAACAACACGATCGCACGCATAATCACAAAACTCACTTGTCTATTAAAGTACCTTTATAAAAGAGTAGACAGACGTGCTGGCAAAAATCTATTTCAGCGGTTAAGTAAATGATTAATAATGGCTTAAATTACGTAACACAAAATAAACTCAAAAATACTCAAACAAATTCACTCTTCAAGATTAATGATGTTCCAAAAAATAACAATGGGATTAATCCGTTTTAAAGTATTTTAAGTTAGCGACAAGGATTATAGTTTTAGGAGAATCAAGTAGTGGGTGTTTTGTCGAAAACAGGATTTTTGAAGACATTACCCTTAGTCATACATATTTTCGTTTTTCGCGAAATTGACATTACTTAAAAAGAATGTTTCACAAGTCTTTTATAATAGTTATTAGCAAAAAACTGTGGGCATTAAATGTTAAAATGTGAATTTCTATTGAAGGTTCAACTTTTTAATTATGTTTCTTTGCACTTTAGTAGATTTACTTAAGTATAGTTTATAAATTTGTTGTCAGATTAGTATTAAAAATACTATGAAAATATGATGCTTTTTACGTTATTTTTTATTTATTTCTTTATTGTTATTTGAAAGAAAAAGAAAGAAAAGTAAAATAGTAAAGAAAGCAGTAAAAAAAATCCAGGCTTGCAAAAAGTATTGAGGTAAGAGATATGGCGCCCGCTAGTTTGTTCCACGTACGTACTTGATTTTTTTATTTTATTTATTTTTTATTTTTTATTTTTTTACCCTTTCTTCTATCAATATGCCACAATTTCCGCAACAAATGGATTTAGAGTATTTGTCATTGACATTAATTCGGACATTTTCCCTCATTTTCAACAACTCTTTTCCAATTTAGTAAAAAAACACCCTACATTGATGAGAATGTAAAATTTCATTATATTATTTTAGAACGAAGTTCTGTATCTGAAGTACCTCGCACAGTATACCACGTTCTGTATTTTCCACAATAGAATACTCATTGTGCACTAATTGAGAATTGGTTTTTGTAAAAATAAACACCTACCATTGCTATTTCTTTTCCATACTTGTATTTCTGTATGAAACTTCGAAGTGCCTAAATTTTAAATTTAAGGAAAGAAAAACTATTAACTAGATTAAACGTTACTTTTAAAATACTTTATTAACTTTTGAGCCACTCTTGCATGATGCAGTGACGCGCAGAAAAATTGTGAGGCTCGGTAACAATATTTCATGGGCCCCTTGTAGATTAGGTTTATGAGATCCCGGCAAAGCATTCCTACTAAATAAAAACTCGAGTCCCTACGAGGATCTTTTTATTTTAGGACCGGCGCAACAGTATCTTTTAATAACTCTTCTACACGCCCCTGTTATAATGTAACGCATGAATTAAATAAATGGTACTGTGGGAAATGGCACTTCCAATATTCATGAACTAACGAGTGATAGATAACGATTTTAAGATTTATTTAATAAATTGATTGAGCCGAATTATTTCTAAAAATTATACTAAACATGTTTACTTCGATAAATCAATGATTTGAAAGATTTCAATCCAAAAGATTTTCTCGTCGCTTACTGTTATTAATGAAGACGTTTTATCTTAAATGATTCGTATTTAAAGTCTTTTTAAAGTCATTAAGTAAATGATTGGAAATGATTTAAAGTACGCAGCACAAAATAAATTAAAAAAATACTAAAGCATATTCATTTGTCAAGATTAATGATGCTCCAAAGGAATAACAATATAATTAATCCCTTTTAAGTATTTTAAGTTTTCAATAAGATATCGAATTGTTAAGGAAACCACGTAGCGGGGTGCTTTAAGGAAACATTGGGATTTTCACAACCATTACCTCCGGTCAGGCTGATTTGAGTTTTTCGGGAAACTAAATAAACTTTAAAAAGAATCTTTCACAAAGCAATTTATAACTATTAATAATTACAAAATGGGATAGTTGTTGCAAATGTTTAAATGTTAAATTTTGAATTAATTTAGTTGAAACTTAGATATTCTAAATGTGTTATTTTGTAGTTTAGTTGCGTAATTTAGAATAATGTCATAAAACTATCGTGAGATTAGTTTTAAAACTAACATAAAACAGCAATGCTAATTTTATGCTATTTTTATTACTTATATAATAATATTATTAGGAACGTAGAACTAAAGATTTGTCTACACTATTGAGATATGCGCCCTGACCAACATGTTCTTCATATGAATTTACCATGTCCCCACTACCTTCTTTTCATATTGTTAATCGCAGAATTTCTGAGATTAAATAAAGGAAAATTTTATTTTAGAGAAAAAGCGTAAAAATTGGCAGCTATGAGAAAATTTAGTACGCAATAATTTATAATTAATTTTGAAATAAAATACTACCATTGTTATTTATTATTATTATTATTATTGCTTGGTAACACTCTAAAGAGTCCAGACTCTACATCTAAAAGAAAAAGAAGCAACTAAGACAAAAGTTATGAAAGTACCAACCGTACGGGAGCAATTGCTCATTGTGTTATTGAGCGACGAAAATGAAGTGGAATCTGGATGATCCTGACGCCTGGAATTGCTACTAGCATGACCTCAGAAAACAGGTATGCACTTTCTTCATTAGATTGCAAAACGGTAAATCTCTGGCAGTTTTGGGGGCGTGCGTAGCGATGGGGTAGCGATTGTATTTTAAGACCAAATTTCTCTGGAATTTTTCCATGGGACACTATGTTCAAAAAAGTATTTCTTTCTTTCTTTCTAACCGATGACCAGGCACCTACTTGCCGTGTTGCCCCAGCTTAACGGGTTTAGTACCTGGCATCGGGGCGTAAGACCGCCTAATCGCCGCGGAGTGGCAATAAACTTGACATCATTGCCTCGATAGTCCTCCTATCTGCAGTGCTTACTGCTCGTTTGTGTATACTTTGTTTAGCCGGTTACTTAACGTTATACCCTGTTGTTTAGCACCTGCACATTGCTACTCAAGTTGGTCTCGTAATTTAGAACCTTGATCAGATGACGAGACCTTCACCTGGCAAGGCACCTCCAGAGGTATAATTCACAGGTAACTTGGAGGACTTTGCACCCACGACGGATTTTACATGCACCAGGCGCCATTAGCGTACATGGCCAGCAGTAGGCGCCAATCCCACGGCCTGAGCTGCGGATTCAATGCTCTGACAACTGGGCCACCGCTATCCGAACTACTTCTGATTGACCTGGGGTTTAGAAACCGAATTGTTGGTGCAGACTTGTCGTAAGAAAATGGATTTTGGAAGGGGGGGGCGAAGCAAAAAAGAGAAAAAACAAATGGAGCGTCGCAGATAGACAAGTTACACCGAAAGTTAATTTTGGGCCGAAATGCTAGACAAACATAACGATGCGGGGGGGGGGGGTGAGACTCCGCCTATCTACCGTACCCCAGCGCGTAGAAACTGGCTCCGTAGACTTCCCACTGGAGAGGGTCCGGTAGCTTGTGCAGACTATAGCCTATGTGCAACTACGAATTATAAGGAGGCGGCAGTCAAAGAATAAAATCCCTGAAAGGAAAGGGGTTAGTTTTTACATGTTATTACACTTAAAACTTACTTATAGCTATTTACTTAACTATCATTTATTATATATATTGTTTTAATATTATCCTATAGCACTAGGTCACATTAAACTAACTAGAGTATTTTACTTTAGATTACTTAAATATTGCCTGGCTATTTAAAATGAATTTATATATAATGAACGAATATTTTTTCCAACTGGATTAAATCATATTCAAGGTTGGAGTAGCACAGTTGAAGCTGTGCTACTTCAACCTTGAATATGAATTTATATATTTAACCATTTCTAATATTAGAATCAGGATTTTATTTATTTATTATTATTATTTTTTTTATATTATCTTATGGCAAGTTAACTATGAATTGGCATACTATTACTTAGCTAGGAGGGAATTGATAGGAGACTAACGAGCTGACCTATTGAGATTAATATACTAATTTCTAATACAGCTAGTTGCTTGAGGTTGTAACTTAGACATAAGTTATGGGGGTTGGGTTTGACCTAAATTAACATTTAATTTAGTAATTCATTATATTTGTCTAGTATACTATTCTTATCTCACCCAGTGGACTTGTTCTTCTGAGGAGGTTTCCTTGTCTTGGTATTTGGTCACTGTCGTGGTGGTTGTCTTTTTAATATTTTGACATATTCTTGTGTGTCTTTTCTATTTCCTTGATTAGATATATGCTTCTCACATACCGTGAGATCCTTGTCTCTATCGTAGGTTGTTTTTCTTTATGACTCTATTAATGGTGGATGTCTAAATTTGAGGTTTTGTCACTTTGCGAACTTGCCGCTGATGGGTTGACTTGTTGTGGTCTTTAATTTGTGACCCTTTGAATTGGCTTTGATCACTTAACAAGTTCATTTTCCCTTGTTTATATGTTACCTTGATACGTGAATGCGCACATGGCGATAAGTCCATTGGAACCTAATGGCTGTTATCACGATTTATTCAACATTGTTGCGAGCTATTTGAAAAGGCTTGTGCACTACTGGAGTGGGGCTTGTTCCTTGGCCGTTAGTCCGTCAATTTTTTTATGATGATTGTTTTCACAAGATGTATCGTTATAATTTCTCCTTGCTTTAGTATGTAGTTGGCTTCTCTGTTTCATTTAAAACGCATCTTTTCCTTATCCACTTAACTATCTTCCGATGATTCGTTGAGTTTGTGTGATTGAGCCGTAGCTATCAGTTCATCATAAATGACTTCCACCTCTCAGAAGTGCGATAAATTGATTTTTTCTTTCAAGTAAAACGTTCCTTCACCTGCGGCCGCGGTCAACTTAATAGTTAAACTGTGGCCTCTTTTTTTTTTTTTAATTAAATCTCAAAATAAGGCAGTTAGTTTGGGGTGGTGATGTCCGCTGGGATGGTATGTATTTAGCTTTGTTCTTTTATGTTTTATTGAGAGATTGAGTCTATGTTTTCTATTAACCATCTGATAACTGCTTTGCCCTTGTTTTGTACATGTTTATTGTTTGCTAGCTGATTATGCCAAAGTTGCTCGTTGTTTGCTGTTATTTGAATCAGATGGTGTGGTTGTGTTAGTGGGCAGGCTGTTAGAAAGTGTTTTGGGGTTCCCAATTGTCCGCATGCACAGTTTGGCTCACCTTTGCGCTTGAATCTGTGTAAGTATTCTGGGAATGCTCCATGTCCGGTGTATATCTGGCTGGGTAATTTACAACTCCTTAGTCTGTTTGTACTTACTTTTGGAAAGTATTGATATGTTGTCCTGCCGTGTCCCCGTAATCGCACTCGAACTGCCACTGTTTAATAATTAGTTCTTTAATTGTTTTTTTAAGGTTTGTTATTGGTCTTTCTAAGTTATATGGAATTTCTTTTCTTTTATTTTCTGCTGCTTATTTGGCTAATTCGTCGGCATCCTCGTTTCCTTGGATGCCCACATGTGCTTTAACCCAGCTAATTTTGAACCTATTATTTGAGAGTTTAATTGCTTCTTGTGTATAATTTACTTGTTGTATGGTGTTAAATGGTTTGCTTAAATGTTTGGATTGCTGACAAGCAGTCCGAGTGGATGCTGTATTCCATCCCTGTGCTGTTGCCCCAATAGGCTGCTTTTAGTATGGCCAGTAATTCGACTTGAAAGACACTAATAAACTTCCTTAAAGGTGCTGACCACGTTTTAATTTTTTGTTCATTTTTGAAGGCTACGAATGCCGAACCCGTAGCTCCGTATTCCAATTTTGAGCCATCTGTGCAGATATTTATGTCTATGACGTTGTGCCCTATTCTTGGTTCGATTGTTTCTGCGGGATGTTCCATACGTTTATTATTATTATTTTTTTTGTATAGTCATTGTGATTTATTGTTGTTCCATGGAGGTTTACATTTTCTCTCAGTCTTGATATTGTACCGTATGTTGCTTCGTATTTTACTTGTAGGTGAATTGGAATCAGGCCTGCAAGTACCTGAAGGGCCGCGGTAGGGGCTGTTTTATATGCCTTAACAATGGACAGCAGGAAGTGTCTCTGGCAAGAGGATAATACCTCCTTGCTCCTTGTACTGAGGTTGTGGCCCCAAATAGGGTCGGCTAGTTAGTGTCGTTTCAACTACTGTCTTATACCAAGTTTTATTAATTTCTGGTTTTAAGCCCCAATTCCTGGATGCCATTGCTCCCAACATGTTGAATGTGTTTCTTGTTTTTGCTGCTTGTGTTTGGCAATGCGCTAGGCAGTTGAGGTTTTTGTGTATTATGACTCCTAAGTATCTTATTTGCTCTTTTCCTTCGATTTCTTTGTCATTGAATTTTATGCCTTCTATTTTATATGTGTTCTCTGTTAGAAGGTTCCTTGTGTGTGTCCTGTTTAGATACAGCAGTTCTGTTTTACTCCAGTTTAGCGTTAGTTTATTTCCTGTAATCCATTCATTGAATTCTTTGATTATTTTGTTAGCTAGTTTAACTAATTTGATTTTTGTTTTTGCTCTAAGAATTATTATAAAATCATCCGCGAATGCTTGTATTCTTACGCTAATTCCCCAATTTTTCTTGAGCGCCGTATCTGCTATGAGCAGCCACAGCAAAGGCCCGAGACAGCTGCCTTGTGGGCAGCCACCGAATCTCTGCTTTGTTAAAATAATGCCGTTTTCTTCGATTGTGACGTACCTGTCTTTTAGGAAGCTCAATATCCAGTTTGTTAAATAAGTTGGATTGTTCGATTGCTTAAGGTTTTCAGATATAATAGGCCATCTGATATTATCGAATGCTCCCTTTATATCCATTGCTATAAATAGTGTTTGGCAACCCTCTATTTTATCCTGTTTAATTGTTTTTATAAGATTATTAAGTACATGTTCGCACGAGATCCCTTTTTAAAAACCGTATTGTTTATCGCTCCAATATTTGTTTATTGTTAGGTGGTGGGATATTCTGCCGTGTATTATTCTTTCTAAAATTTTACTGAATTCCGGTAATAGACTGATTGGTCTATAATTTTTGGCGTCTTTAGGGTCTTTACCTTTCTTGTGAAACAGAACCACTGTACCTATTTTGAAAGATTTTGGAAAATAGTTAAAGTGGAGGCAATTATTGTATAATGTTAAAAGAAGTTGTAGCGCTGCATTGTGAATTCGTTTTATTAGTTGTAGTCAATATAATCGAAACCAGGGGCTTTGTTTTGTTTAATGTTTTTAATTATCCCGTTCAGCTCTTGTCGCGTGATTGCAGGGGGGTGTTCTTCTTCTTCTCTTGGTTTTTCCGATGTTAATTTATGTTCTATTGTTGGGTCTGTTAAGTAAAGGCTATTTATGAAGTGGTTTAGTGTATTTTTAATTGTGACTTCTTTGTTGTCTGGCAGGATATTGACTAACTTTGATGGGATTGTTTTCTTACCCGACGCTATCTTGTATTGTGCTCCGTATGTATTTTTAACTTCTTCACAGTATTTCTTCCATGAATCGCGTTTAGCTTTTGTACTATTTTTTTAAGTTTTGCCCTTTCTTTTTTGTATTCTATGTGTAATTTCTGTTTTTTTCCCCGTCTTCTTGTTTTTGAAATTTTTTCCTAAACGCTCTGACCCTGTTTCTTGCTATCTTCACCTCTTGCGTCCACCATTGCGGCGCTGTTATGACAGGCATTTTCCTTTGTTTATAACATTTAAACGCTATTGTTTTAATTTCGTTTTGGAGTCTTAAGGTTATATTATCTAACTGGTCTGTGTTTGTTATTCTTTTAAGATCTTTAGTATATTTATTTCTTATTTGTTTTATTGTTTTCTCAAATTTAGCGTGTTTTATGTATTTCGTTTCTAACCCATGTCTTTGATAGTTAGTGTTATCGTGCTGAAGTTTAAATTTAATATACTTGTAGTCGCTTCCCGATTTATCATCGCTCACTTCCCAGTCTGTAATTTCAGTCCCTAGTTTTGTTGTAGCTATTGTTAAATCTGGCCAGCCCTCTAGTTTCTTTTGTCCCCTTATTGTACTAAAAGACGCTGGTGCTCCTGGAGGGTTTTGGACAAAGAACGAGTTTAGGAGTAGAAAATCTGTAAGTTTTTCACCCCTGTTATTTATATCTACCTACCCCCATTGTTGCGAGTGTGCGTTGAAGTCTCCCGCCAGTAGAATCTCGCCCTTTGGTAATTTCAGTGTGTCTTCCACTTCCTGAAGTACTATTGCGAAATCTGCCGACGGGGAAGCATATACGTTTATTATTGTTATAGTTTCTTTTTTATTTTCTACTTTTATTGCTGTTGTATATTCTTTTTCTGCGGTTGTTATTGGGTTTGTGCCTATGTTCGTTACTATGGCTGATCGATTATGTTTTGTTTTGGTTACTTTCCAGATACTGTTTTTATCGCTAAAGGCTGTTATTTTTTCTGTTCTTTTATTTTGATAGTAGTCTTGAAGCAGTCCTATGTCAATCTTGTCTTCACGCATGTAACCCTTTAATGAGTTAGTGGCATGAAAGCTGTTGTGTAGATTAATTTGTATGAATTTAATATTGTTTTTATCTTGCTAGTATTCTTTTGTGGTGGAGCTTGCTATATGTATTTTTTTTATTTTTCTGTGTTTGCATGTTTAACGCTTGGGTGCCTTTTTGGCACGCGCTATCTTTAATGTGTTTCAAAAAAGTATTAAAACATGACTAGAGCAAACATCTACCTCTATTTGGTGACAACTTAGGGGGTCCGGAGAGGAGATTTCCGCATGACAGTGATTCAAATCACAACTCACATAGTACGAAACAGTGATTTTCCATGCGAAATGTTAATGTTTTAGATTGAACACCTTTAATCACAGAATTAATTTGGCGTAATTAATCCACAAAGCATACAAGAATGGAAAATAATCTGACTCTACTAAGGAACTAAAAGTAGGCATTGAAACAGCTCATTATTCAAACATTATTCTCTGTCACCTAAAATATTTCAAAAACTTATCGTTTTGATAGAAACACACTTATTTGAACTTATACGAAATAATGGAAGTACTATTTATAAATAGAATCATACAAAAGTGTTAAATGATGTGTTTCTTTCCATTGTGCATAAACTGTTGAGACACTCCACAGTTACAGATTTTTATGAGTTTTTATCTACGTTGTGATAACGTACCTACTGTTTCATATTGATATGATTTATTTAAATTATTTTACTGAATCTAATAAGTAATTTGTATGTTATTACATAATTTTGTATTTTTATTTATAAACGACATTTTCTGGGTGTGCCTAAAATTATGAGACTGTCTATATGACAATAATAATAGCATTTGATTAATGTATTGACTGAAGCAATTTCTTCTTAAAAACTACACAAAACACGTTTATTTGTATGAATAAATTACTAGGATTATTATTTCCCGATATATTTCCTCCTAATTTACTAGTATTAACCAATACAGTTTACCTTAAACAAATTTAAAGTCTATTAAAATCATTAAATAAATAATTAGAAACAGTTTAAAACATGCGACACAAAATAAACTCAAAAAATGCTGAAGCATATTCATTCGTCAAGATTAATTATCCTCGAAAAATAACAAAGAAATTAATTTGTTTTAAGAGTATTTTAAGTTTACCATAAGATATTGAATTATTAAGGAAATCACGCTATAATTGTGAAAACATTGGGATTTTCGCAACAATTACCTTCAGTTAGGAAGATTTTCTTTTTTTCAGGAAATTGGAATTACTTAAAAAGAATCCTTCACCAAGTCGTTCATAAGAAATTTTAATTACAAAGTATGGCGTTTACTGTAGTCTTTTAGTAAGTATTCAGTACTGTTGTAGATATTGTGAATTAAAATTGAAGATTAGAATTTCTAAATGTGTTATTTTGAAATTTACTTAACATATTTCATAGTAATTTTAAATATGTATTGTGGACTAAGTTTTATAACAAATATGAAATAACTACATTATTTTAAGCTTTTTTCGTTATTTATTCATTATTACTTAGTGATAGAAAGAAATACAAATTTGCCAAAACTATTAGTTACGACGCTCGACCCGCTATTTCGCCACAGATACATTTCCCTACATTCGTTTACGTGTACGCCACACTATCCTCACAATTTATTTTTCCAGGGGTTTTAATTTCTAGTAATTTGAATAGTTTGTATGTTTTTCACTCTCCTTTACCTCTAAAAAAGTCTTTCCCACAGATGACAATGATGATTATGCCATGTCTATGATGTTTCTTGCTAATGAAAGGAAGGAAAATGTTGGCATTTGAAAATATGACAGCCTTGATAATTTGTTTAATTTTATCATTATAGAAGTTTAAAACGCTTAGAATACCAATATTATACAGAGCCGCTAAAATGGCGGGACAATCAACTATGTATTCTAGTGTCAGGTCTGTGACAGAGCCGTTTAAGCAGTTTCGGTAGTCTTTTCTATTCCTGCCAAGTTTCTTGGAGATATCAATGAATTTCTTCTCGCGCTTTGGAAACAGTTTTGTGTAGCTGGCTGCTATACAAAGACAGGTCATGTTTAGTACTTGCACAAGAGGTGAATATCGAGACAGCAACGCCTGGATGTTGATTTTGAAAGAAGTTCTACCATTTTTTTTTTCAACTTTGTATATATGTATCGTAAACATCTAAAGAGCTGAGTCTGTAAACTAAAAAAAGAAAAAGGAACTGATACAAATGTTTTGAACTTTTAAAATCACCTCTTACTCGTAACTTTCGGGACATTCTGCATAATGTAATTAGTGGATAAAATAAATAATATTGTTGGATGTGGTACTTCAAATATATAGAAATAGATGAATGATATACCAATTATTTTAACACTTAAATACAATAACTGAAATGAATTACCGTAATTTTTTTTTTCGAGTATACCTCGCTTTAATGTAACAACCGGACTCTGATTTTAACTACTTTAATTAAGAAAAATAATTCTGATAGCATATTTTATTGTATTAAAATTTAACAGTTAATAATAAAATTACAAAGTATCAATGTATTAATGTATCAAAAACGTACTTCATGGTTTCATAAATTTAAATACGAAGTTTTGCAGTGAACGTTATATATACTAGTTGCGTAGCAACCCGTTGTGTTGCTTTTGAATTGCATGAGACAATTGATCTTTTTACGAAAAATGAAATCTGAACTTTATTGTAAATTTAGAAAGCCATTGCAATATTAATTTTATTAAATGCAATATTTCAAATAATAAGTTATATTTACAATTTAAGTCAAAACTTTCCCAATAAAAATACACATATTCCATAACTTTATTTGCCTAGAGCTTTTCGCTCTTCCAAGATTTTGCTTCGAATTTCGGAGTTCGTAGAAATGATATCATTTTGGTCAACTTATACAAAAATGAATTTGTTTGGACGAATTTATTCAGAAGCATTTTATATTTATGAATTAAAATAAATATTTAAAGATTTTTTTTTTCTCGCTAAAACTTTTCTCTTTTTTTTTTCTCGCTATTTCGCATTTTTAATGTCCGCTTCTGAAATGTTTTATTAGCCATCTTAAGGCAAAGGTTGAAAATCTACTTTACGACTTTAAATTAAATGAAAATAACGTACGATGTTTTTTTTTTCATTTGACGTCAACAGAATTTATCTGAATGTTCCAGTCGAGAGTCGAATTTGTGTTTCTTAAATAAACGGATTCCTGAAGCTTGAATATGTGTGAGTTCGTATTTCGTGAAATTTTCTTGTAAACTACAATCCTTTTTTCACTATTTATTCAAATATACGTTAATTTCAATTTAAAAATGATTTCAAACAATGATACTTAATAATCCTTGTAATTTTCCCTTTTCTCTCTTTTATCCACAAAAATGGAGCAATTTTAGTTTCCATCATTACAGAAATGTCATCAAAATAACGTAAAAATTTATATCTCGAAAACTAAACAAATTTTAAAATTCTACGACCACGTTTAACATCCTCGGACCCATGCGGATAACTGGCGTTAATTTGATCACCCAACATTCCACATATTCTAGGAGGAACAGCTGTGAAATACAAATGGGCAGTCACTTTTTAATATAATAGATTCATGAAGTTTTAATTTCGCTATAAAAAATTATGGACAAATGCTGAATTATTTATTTTATTTTAAGTGCAAATGGCTTATTTCGTAATGGAGCCTGTACGCAGTGGATATAGATTAAAAAACATTATTCTTGAAAATTATTTAAAAAGACATAATAAATAAATCAATTAAGATAAAGTTTTCAAGAAAATTGCATTTGAAAGTAGATTTTTCCCCTATATAACGGGTGTAAAAATTGAAGATGCGCGATGTTTAGAAATTTAAAAAATTGCAGTAGCAAAGATTGCAAATCCGACATTTAATCGTCAAGCTTTGCCATTCTCAAAATGACGCCAGCCGTACGCACGGACATATTTTCCCTTTAGATAGATTTTCAAACGTGAAGTTCCGTTTGTCAGCTGAAACTTTGCATGTGAAAATGTATTCTTTTGGCTTGAGGGTCTAATTTCAGTACCGCGAAGTACAAATTCCTGAAACTTATGTCTTTTAGATGTATTCGTGTAAAAATATATAGTTTTATCAAATAAAAGGATTGTTTTCTTTTAAATATGGCACTTACTGAAGCATTACGCCAAGTGTCTCAAATTCGGTATCAGCCGAATGAAAATATATTGTAACATTAGCTTTATGAGTGAAAATGTTTTTTAAATAGTGACGTCATTTTCTATTCAGACTTAAAATAAAGTTATTTTTAATTGTAATGAGTAAATGGTATCAATAAGGATAAATAAACCCCAATATTTCTTTTTTTCTGCAACAGTGAAAATAACACGATTGCTACCATTTTGATGAAATTTCAAAAAATCTTTTCAAATTAAATTAAAAATATAAAAGTGAAAATATTTAGAAAAATAGCCAGTGCGAGGACATCTACAAATGAACAGCTTTCATTTAAAAAAAGAATTATTAGCAAAATTGGTACAGTAGAAAGTTCAAGGAAGATGTCTAAAAAAGCTATCTTGTGTTTTGAATATATAGATTATTTTTTCTCTTTTACTTTAACAGTTGCCTAGCAACTCTACGTCATACAAATTACATTTAAAAGCACATATTTTTCCCAATTCGGCTCGAAAAATTTAAATTGCTCGACTACATATATGTTAAATTCGTGCTTTTTTATATATTATTCTTTTATTTATTGATGAAGCTTTAATTTCTTTGTAGAAAATTAGCGGGAGAGAAATTCTGAACTTTTTTTTATGTGCAAATTGTGTATTAATATTTTTCAATGGAGCCGGCACGGCAAAATCATTTAATTGATAAATAACAACGAAATAAAGCCAAAACTCACTGGGTTTTATAACAGACGATATTCTTGACATAGCACTATTTCAATTTCAATTTTTTTCGGTTTTTATGAGAAAATGGCATCAAAAAGATACAGCAGTCTACTATTTTCATTTTTTCCCTCTTTAGTTTCAACAGAAATGTAGTACTTCAGCTGCCACGATTACAAAAATGTAATAAAAACTACAAAAAAATTAATATCTTAAAATTAAAATGAGATACAGCTTTCAAACAAATTGCATTTAAAAGAGAATTTTTTTTCGTTATTTATTCGGTGTAAAAATTTAAAATGTGCGATGTTTAGAAGTATAAAAATTTGCAGTAGAGAAAATTACAAAACCAAAATTTTATTTCAAATTTCAAAGTGTTGCCATTCGCAAAATGACGTATGCGTTACGCACAGATATGTTTGTCCTTTATAATATAGATATATAAATCAAATCTGAAATACAAATGTATCACGCACGTCCCAATTTATAAATATATTTTTATGAAAAAAATTGCGCAACACGAACCAACAAAACAAGGGGCATTTATAGAAATTAAATAAAACATGTTTATTTCAACTAAGCAATGACTTGGATTGTTATACACTGAAAGATTTCCTCACCGTTTACTGTTATTGGTAAAAAAGATTTATCTTAAATGTATTCATTTTATCTTAAATATATGAGCATTTAAAGTCTACTAAATCTTTAAAAATGACTTAAGGAGTAAAGAACACAAAATAAACACTTAAGATACTAAAGCATATTCACTCGTCAAGATTAATGATGCTCCAAACAGTAACAATGGAATTAATCCGTTTTAACAGTACTTTAAAAAGGCAAAATGATATCAAATTGTTAGGAGAATCACGTAGCAGGGTGCTTTTACGGATTTGGCATCCTTAAACTGGCTGATTTTCGTTTTTAAGGAAATTGATATTTAAAAAAATCTTTCACCAAGTCGTTTGCAATGATAATTAACTACAAAGGGTTGGTATTTGAATGATAAGATGTTAAATAGTATTGAAGGTTAAACTTTTTAATTATTTTTATCTGCACGTATTACATGTACTTAAGAATATTTTTATCATTGTAGTGTGAGATTAGTATTAAAAGTAATATGAAATATCAAACTATTTTATGTTATTTTCTCATTTATATATTTATTACTATTTTCAGTGCATAAAAATACAAGTTTGACAAAATTGTTGAGGTTTGAACAGCTTTTGGAAAAGTTGTTCAGCTCAATCATACAACTTTTCTATATTATTTTGGTAATTAATTTATTTTACCTTTATATATATGTGTGTGTGTGTGTAATATATTTTAAATTTTTAACTTATCTTAAATCTATTCTAATGTCTTTATCCCATTTAATTAGATTTATTTCCTTTTAATTTATTTTCTTTTCATTTACAATTCGTATTCATTTCGTTTTTCATTTTATTCCTTTTTACATTTCCCTATTCAAAAGTCGTTTTGGGCACATGTTAATATATTTCTTCTACATGGAAATCATTCGATTTCAGAATATTCTTTTTATTCTTGATCATAAGCTTTTTTAGAAGGACGCTTCGATGTATTTGCGCTCTTTCTGCGGACTTTTTACTCCTTTTTATCGTCCGCCAAATTGGTCTATGCTATAGGCTAACGAACAATTACGCATTAAGGCTTTTTGCATTCCTGCTCTCTAACAAATAAATTACTTTGCACTGGTTCAGAATGGAACTTTTTTTTTCGCTTATATTGCTGAAAATCCGCGGCTACAGTTTGAGTAGAATGTCAATGCTTTAGTGTAGCCGCTTAATGTAAATTCTGATTTTTCGGTAGTTATGTACTGGCATAAATTTACGTAATCTGCTTCATATAGAATATGTCCAGTTATGTAAAACTAGCTGTGTCTCGAGAAGAGCTCTCTCATCTAATATTTTCTGCCATTTATTTGTTAAATATTTTAATTAATTTATTTGTTAAATAAAGGCTTGTTTCCGCAACTGACTATTTTTCTTAGGAAAAACTCTACTAGTTTTTTTTTTTTTTTTTTTTTTTTTTTTTAGCCAATGCTTGCATAATCACCTCGTACACATCTGCTGCCTGTATTTTGTTACTTCGTGCTCAGAGTTATGTAATTAGCTGATCTTACACCAATTTTCTCAACAGCACCGATATATTCATTATTCGTATGTGCACGCACACAGATATATATATATAATAAATGTTATTTCTATTATTATATAAATGTTTATTTTTATTTAATTTTTATTTCTTTTTAGCCCCGGTACGGTATGCTATTTCTTTCTCCCAGCTTATTTTGTGTCCAAAAAATAACGTTAGCTTACAAACGCTAGCAATAAACAAAGTACATGTATCATTGTACAATTAAATGCTCTATAGCATTTTTTTAAATTTCTAAACATTGCACATTTTCAGTTTTTATACCATCGTATTGGGGGAAAAAAGTACTTTTTAATGCAATTTGTTTGAAAACTGCATCTCTATTTGTTTTTGAAATATTAATTTTTTTGTAGTTTTTAGCGACATTTGTTTCATTTTGGCAACTCAAGTACGCCATTTCTGTAGAAAGTAAAGAAAAAATTGCTGAAAAATAGCAATTATATCTTTTTGTTGCCATTTTCTCATAAAATGAAAAAAAAATTAATTAAAAAAAATTAAATTGGAAAAAAAACATTAATTAAAATACGTGCTACTTTGAGAAAAATATAAATGAAGGATTTATGATAAAACAGGGAGCTATTATAAACTATTTTTAATTTTAAGTTTCTATATTAATGCAAATGACGTCATTTTACATAACATAAAAGTATGTGCTTTAAGTCTTAAGACTGAAATATGTTTTGCAGTAGAGTCCCGATTATCCGAGTCACGCTTAACCGAGTTATTTTCTTCTGATGGACTGGTGGCTTCTATTATTATGAAACAGCCATTATAAATGAAGCGTTAGGTGAAGATGAAAGAGCTGCCGTAAAAAGCTAAAACTCTGATTTTCTTGTCAGAATGGGGAAAAAATGGCCATAATTTTTTTAACGCTTCATTTATAATAGCTGTTTCATAATAATAGAAGCCACCAGTCCACCAGAAGAAATTGAAGTAATGAAGATGCCGGGGACACTAAATTCTGAAAAAGCAAAATTCCTGTTCTCTAGTATATTTATTTTAAATTTCTATTTTTATTTATTTTATTTACTGTTATTAGTATTATTTTAATTAATTAATTTTTTTTCATTTCCCCTTTGTTTATTTAATATAATAGAACAGTAGAATCGCGTTACAACGAACATCAATTTAATGAATATAATTTGGATTGTAAATAAAAAAAAATCTATTATCCTATTTTAATATAAAAATATTCCTTTTTAACGAATTTTTCAGTATAGCGAATTTAATCAGTGCACTCCAGAGTTTCGCTGTAACGATATTTTACTGTATATATTTCTTTGTAATATACTTTTGCTTTTCTGACTCTGTCTTTTTATTAAATTTGCTTCATGTGTCTCATTCTCTTCTGCACCTGCATACCATATGTGCATATTTAAAAATAAATTAACCAATCAAGGGGCTGGTTTCATCTTAGGGCCCAGAATGGCTTACCCTCTTACCACCCCCTTCACAGACACACACACCCGTGCACGTTCCTATTACATTGTAATGCTTGAATAAAACAAATGGTATTGTTTGAAATCGTACTACGAATATTCATAAATAAATGAGTGATACGATAGTTGTTTTCAGATTTATTCAGTACAGTGACTGAACCTAATTCTTTCTAAAAATTAAACAAAACATGTTTATTTCTATGAAACAATGACTTCGATAATTAATACTGAAAAATTTCCTCGTAGTTTACTATTATTAATGAGTACATTTTATCTTACATATATTCGTATTAAAAGTCTTATTAAAAATAATTATAGGCTACAGAAAATTTTTAAAAGACGAAAATTGACTGCAGTTAAATCATGGAATTAATTTAGACTATTGTTTCAATTTTACGTTTATTTATTTATGTTTATTTATGTACGTTTATTTCTTTCTATAAGAAAGAAAAAAAATGCTAAATTGTAGAAAACAATAACTAATGTTTTAATACTGTACGATAAAATTAATCTTTTCAAATTAGCTTTGTTACAATTGTGAAGACCAGGCTATGTATTATTTAGTCGTTATTTCTTTTTAAAGGGTCTCAGGACTCTTAAAATTGAAAAAAAAGAAGATTTTTAACGTTTAATATCTTAAAATGTATATGATAAAAAAAAATAGAGGGAAGAAAGATATAAGTATGTTCTTTCATTTCATACATTTAAAAAATTACAAGATGCAGAATTAATATTTATAGGGAGCTTCAAACTATTAGACACTTGTCCAACAGAAAATTAGCATGACAGCTTACGCATGGGATTTAAAAAAAAAAAATGGCAACTAGGATAACAATTTTAGTACCCAATTGTAACCCAGATTGTAATAATTACCGTAAACCTAAATAAATTTGCATTTAAAGCATTTTTATGTTTTTAATACAAAGTTGTATTTAGCGAATACAAAATTTTGAAAATTTCAACAATATAATCACCTAAAAATATTATTTTTAACAATAAAAAGGATGTTCTAGGTTTAGTTGATACGGCCTAACATGAAACTTATATTTTGAAAATTATTCAAGAAATACTGAGAAGGTTTTGAGATATCCTGCGCGTTATGCCCCAAAAAATCATTTTGAGTGAAATGACTTTAACGTTTCCGAAACGCTGGACGCTTCAGCTAGTCAGCGGGTACAATTTAAAAAGCCATAACTTCTGTTCTAATGAGAATTTCAAGGAAATAATTATATCAAAATGTTCAGAAAAATAAGAGTTTAACATATAAAAAAATCAAAATTCTCAAATTTTTTGAAAGTCCTGAAATTTCTTAACACATTGGGGATGGACCATTTTTCGAACATGAGCGCGAAATTTACATTTACAAATGTCACTACAAATTAAAACCTATTCACAAAAAATCAGAAGTAATCATGTTTAGATTAGACCTTCCCTTTTCTTCTTTACAAAATTTCGGTACCAGTAATATTTTCTCGCTCCAATCCATAAAAAACGTAAATTTTTCACCCGTCCGTTAAGGATTAATACTGCTTTTTAAGTTGCCTGTCAATTACTCTTGAAAAAAAAAAAAAAAATGCAAATGCAAATTTAAAGAAAATAATAAAAATTCAAAATCCATGAAAACTGATATATATATATACATATAACCATTATAAAACATTACAAATTGTCAACAACTATTGTAATTGTATAAATAATAAAAAAAATTTATTCAAATTAAAAATTGTGTACAAACCATTATAAAAGTCTATGAAATCCCCATAACAAGTGCAATATGGATTTGAAAAGACAGTAAACGTTGGAAAAATAGAAATTTGGGGAACCGAGACAGATTCTTCAACCTTGATTACCACAAATAACGTGTACGGTTCCATCTTCGCATTAGCCAAAACAAGTTAAAGAATGCGAAATTTAGGATGCTGCACACAATAAATCCATAAAATAAAATGCCAGAAAACACTTGGTTTTTTAAAAAATGGATTGAAATGAATTAAAAAAAAAGCATATTGCCAATTAAAGATCCAATCTGAGGTTAAATCATAAAGCAAACAGCAAAAAAAAAGTTTAAGAGATGATTTGCACATGTAGCCAATTTTTTAAAAATAATTATGAGTAGGATCAAGGAGTAATAATCATATTCTTTGTAATAATGTAGAGTGTAGGCAGGTATAAATATTAAGATATGGTGCTGCCATCTGTATTACGTTTTATATATATATATATATATATATATTATATATATATATATATATATATATATATATATACAGTGAATTCTCGATAAGTCGAATTCAAAGGGACCGGCAAAAATATTCGAGTTATTGTAAGATCGACTTATTGAAAGTCTTTAAATACATACAGAAAATATAAGAAAAATAATTCAATCTTATAGACAGGAATTGCAATTATACTGTAATAACGGAGTCTAGCAAAATGAGCATTAAAGAAAAGTACAATTTAATAGTACATAATATAAGGTACTTACAAACTCAAATTTTGTGGAAAAACTTGTTAATGATGACTGCTTGAAGGAACTTTTTTGTCTTTCACTGGTTAGAAAGTCGCTTACATTTTGTAAACAAAGGAAAAGAGAATCGTCCACACCATCTCTACTTTCGAGATATCGCTGTAGTGTCGTCATTGCCGCATGTGCTTCTTTATTATTTGGTGGTGAAATGCAATTCACTTCCTCGTCACCCCTTCTTCAGATTTAGAATCGTTCTCTACCTTTTTTATTGATTCAAGTATATCTGAATCACCAATCTCCGCAAACTGCAACATTTTCGTCAATATTCAAAAACTCAGTATCGTCATCTTCAGAAATAACTTTATCTTATAGATTTTCAAACACAAAAGTTTTATCTAACAGTATTTTTGAGCTGTGGCTGAAAAATTAAGAAATTAGTCGAATTACTGTTTTTTCTCTATCGGAAAAAAATCGACTTAAAAGATGCAGACTTCGACAGAACGAGAAAGTTTAATATTGAATTGTAGCAAAGGGCCGGGACTTCGTGTAAACTTCGACTTAAATGAATATTCGATTTATCTGACTTCGAATTATCGAGAATTCACTGTATATCCAAAAACCAAACCAAAAATTCTAAAATACAGAATTGATTCAAAGATTAAAAATAAACTAAACCAAGTGACAACAACTAGAATAACTAAAAACAGCTAACTTTAAAATACAGCAAACTTTTGGGGATTACGTGCACGTATGTTGGAGTTTCACGTTTAGTTGATTGTTTTCGTTGGGTCTTGTCAGTTCATTTGACTTGTTAGTTTTTTCCATTTGGTCTTGACAGGTTGTTAAGGGAACGTTGTGCACTTAAAACTGGTTTAACCCCGCAGTGCATGTCGCAAGTGCATGCCGCCTGACTCCATTGGTTTAATTTCTTCTGATTTTAGTTATTGAATATATATACGTATATATACATATATCACATGAAAACGAATTTTTTTGCTTATTTTTAGGCTTAATTTGTCGAAAATTTAATTTCTTTCGTGTTAAAAAAGCATCTAAATTCCGTTACCTTGGTCAAAAGTTATTGTTCCAAAACCGCTGAAAAACAATAAAATAATGTTTTCAGATCACTCAGTTTAAACTTTTGCAGTAAAACTAGTAAAAACGAAACCCGTCTTAAACGGAAGATTTTGCGGTCCTACCGAATGAATACAGTACAACTATACCTGCTAAGACGGAAACCTAAACTGATTATTATTTTTTCTTAATCCCTTCTTTTTCATGGATTTTACTATATATATATATATATATATTGAAAAGGAAAAGAGAAAACGTTTCACAAGTTTGCAAACTAAGACGATTATATCTTTACGAAGTATAAAGAAATTTATCAACTTTAGGGGACTACCTCCTTTACCCTTTCTCGTAAACGCTGTGGTCTTCAAATTGTCTATAATACTTCCATTATTATTCAAATATGTGTGAACGCTATTTCCAATTATCTATTCTTCAATATATATATTGTTAAAATTACTAAACCTTTGTTACAGAACATTTTAAATGCACATTATATTATTACGTTTCTCGGTGTATATGATACATTCTAAACCATTTTCATTAGCTAATTTTATCAAACATTTGAATATATATATATAAATAAAAGACAGAAAGATTTGGAAAAAATTCAAACGATGCCCATTACGCCACCAAAGAAACATTATTTGACATTATATGCACTGAAGCAAAAACAATTCATGCTCTTGTATTTATTTATTTCCTTTTTGCTATCTGAAAATAGCAGTTGTATTTACAGCGTCATTTTTACGCAATGATATGATTTCTCAAACAATTTCGTTTCAGGCTGATGATCCAATTTACAGAAAATAACGTATATTTTTAAGGAATTGTCAACAACAGTGAAATATTGTGCTTCTTTTATATGTGATTGCCTATGAATATTCCAAAGTATATATATATATACTTTGTTATCGGTTGCGCTATTTCGACGATTTTTATATTTTAGTTTTATTATGTAATTAAAAACTAACTAAACCTGTAGCGGTACGATCCATGAAGGATCAGGGCCTACAGTGCCCAACTCTGTTTACTCGACCCTGGGCCCGGGGTGCTATGCAGTATCTGCCCCGGCCAGGTAGTCAATCCAATGCAGGACCCTCGATGTTTAGAGTCCCCAAGCAAGCTTGGTACTCATTTTATCGACCCCGAAGCGATGCAAGGTTGAGTGAACCTTGGCCAACCGGGATCAGAACTCGCGTCCTGTAGCGTAGCAGACAGGCGTTCTGACCACTACGTTACCGAGTTTCTTACTATGTAATTACACTGTTCAAATTTCGGTACTAGGATGAGCCAACTTTTGGTGTTGCAGAACAATAGTGAAACCTTGCTGAAACATTTGGTACTCCGTTTGAACCATAAGCTTGCGTAAGTTCAAGAATGACGGTAAAATGAAAAACAATATATAAAAACATAAAATCCTGAGCTTTTACAAACAAGGAATAATCATGCGGAGTCTCGGTTATAAATGTAATCTGGTACACTATGAACATCAAGGCCTTCATCTGTACTCACTTCTTGACTTTTAGCCCTCGCTGTAATCGCTTGAGAAGCAGTCGGATACCTTCGTGCTCTATAGCTGTAGATTGAGAGTGAATCTGATTCTGATTGGCTTTTAAGTGGCTCCAATTTTTATTTATTTTTATTCATTTACCTATATTTCAGTATAAAACGCGCACTTTTGAAATAAGAAAATTGATCAAAAATTACAGGCGTCCGTTAAAACTAGCTTGAAAAAAATTTAAACTTTAAAAAAGATGAGCGTAAGAATTCAGATTTATATATTGATGATCAAGAAAAGGACAACGATTCTAAATACTTTGTGGATAGTCCCGCTTGGCATTGCTATGTTGTTATCGCTTCCTATTTCTTCATGATTAATTTATGTTTTATTAGCTATTCTACTTTTATATACTTTATTACATGTCCATACTATTTGTTTCATGAATATTTCTTTGCAAAAAATAAGTTGTGAGTAATACATCGAATATATCTAAAACTAGAAAAAAATGTAGTCTCAAATCGTAGCCGTGAGTTATGCATCAGGGCGCGTTATACGCCTCAATATATGGTATTTATTTGTTTGCATAAAACTTAAAGTCACTTTCCTGGATAAAGGGAATGCATGAAAGAAAAAATTAAGTTAAAGAGCTAATATAATTAAACCAACCAAAATACCGAGAAACAAAATATAATTAAGTTATATTTTGGTTCTTCTTAGTTACTTTGCTCTATAAAAGGATTTAAGTTTGGACTAAAAAAAATTAACAGTATATAATTAAAATATCGAATAGAAACGAAAATTAACCTTCTGAATTATTTATAGAGCAGAGTAAAAAAAAAAAATAATAAATTATGCGCGTTTTGTCCATAAGCCTGCAAAATGGATAGACCGTTTGTTGCTAGTCGGGAGATGCTGAGCTTCAAATTTGAATGTTCGGAGATATTAAGTAGTTAATATAAACTAGACTAGAAAGTCTAATTAGCTCTCGTTTGTAAAACAATGACCATTACACGCTAATGCAAACCGAGCTTTCCCCAGTTTGGTTAAAGAGATATTTATGACACTATGAACCCAGTTTTGGTCTATTTTATTTATGAATAGAGAACCAACAAAATCTTTTATTTGGAATAAAAACTTTATATTTTGTGATAACTGTAAAAGAAACACTAATAAATTTTATTTTATTATTTTTCATCAAAAGTTAGTACTGAATGCTTCATTTTTTTTTCCCGATATTATCATTGTATTAGGGTAAATATTAAAAAATAAATTTTATTAATGTAATGAAATATGAAAAATTTACTAATCCTTCTTAGATTTTTTTAAAGGTAACTTACTTGTATTTTAATATATCATTTCCTTACAAATAATTTAATATGTCGAACTGATGATTTATTTATAGATCCTCTGTATGCTTTTTCATTCCTGAAAAAAAACGACCTTGTTTAAAGTAAAAGGTACTAAATATTTTACTTAAAAATCACAGTTATTATTTACAATGCTGACTCTTTAAATTTCCATAAATTTTTTTTAGCATATACAATGAAGGCTTTCTTAATATATTATGAAAACAGTGGCAACAGGAAATGTTTTATATATTTATAAATATTCCTCTTTCAAAAAATATACAACAGTTCTTTAATGATTTTCTAAAGTATAACTTTCTAAATCGTAACTTTGACTTTTAAAATATCCCGATTTTTGACAAGAGTTTGAACTTCCAAATTTAGACTTTTGAAAATATCTAATGCATTTCATTTCCTTTTCTATTGCATAGAGAATGTTAATTTAGCCTCTGGAAGAATTTAGGGTTGACATTTTTCCTAAAGAATTTAAGTTGGTGTCTTCTTCGAACAAGCTTTTACTTTCTGTGCTCTGTAATTTATTTAAATAAAACAGAACTTTGTTCAAAAAAGTTTCTTGAAATATAAAGGAACTATACAGAAATATAAATTTCTTACCAAAGTTATGAATTAATAATTTAAGTGACATGTCTGTTAGTTTTGGTCCAGGATAATCAATGTAACGTAACGCGTGAGACAAATATTTCTAACTGTTTGTATGAACTGGAAAAACTGTTGCGCGCTTTATTTGTTAATTTATTCAGCATTTTAAAATTATATTTTAATCTTTGTAATTATGAAAGTCATAAAGAATGATAACATTTATGAGTAATAATTTTATCAATAACTAATAGCAGGTAAACTAGACTCCATACATAAAATCATCCATTTATAAAATATATTCCGATATGCCATACAAGTTTTTGAAAGATTTCTCATTGTTGTTACCGTTCACATTGATACTATAAAATCCATATGTGAAAATATTTAATCACCCTGAAAAAAAAGGGTGTCCCGTAAATCAAATAATTAAAATGTGTTAATATTTTAATTTTTGAATAAATTGTAAAACTTATAAAGAATTATAACATTTATCAGTAATAATTTTATCAATAACTGGTAAATAAATCATATTAGATGTAAATTTCCAACTGGGCGAAAAATGTCCGGACCAGGATTCGAACCAGGGATCTCCTGGCTGAAGCCGCCAGTGCTCTACCATCTTAGCTATCCTGGACGAATCTGGTGGAACTTTTTCACCCAGCTAACTTTAATAATTATAGCATCTGGTCTGAAACCTGGTTCAGCTCAACATAATAAATCACAGGACATTTTTCGCCTACACTGTAAAAAAAAATCTGTAGTTCTACAGATGTAAAGTTACATGCTTACTAAACTTTCATCTGTAACTGTACAAAAAAATCTGCAAATCTACAAAACTAGTTTTTGTAAAGCTACAGAAATCTGTAACTGTACAAATGAATCTGCTAAAATTACAGTAATCTTACTAAAATTTTATCTGTAACCTGGGTTGCAGTTACATGAAAAGTTCTAGGCGTCCCAGTTTCCTAAAAAAATTCTAGTAACCTTACAGATATTTTGATTTTCGGCGCAAAAGTGCGTCTCTTACAGGAATTTTTGTTGTTGCCGTTACATAAAAAGTTTTAGGAATCCCAGTTTCCTTGAAAAACTTTAGTAACTTTACAGATTTTTTTTTTTACAGTGTAGTTGGAAATTTACATCTAATATAAAATCTATATTTGAAAGTATTCAATCACTCTGAAAAATACAGGGTGTCCCGCAAATCAAATAGTTAAAATATGTTAATATTTAATTTTTTGTAATAGTAAAATCTATAAAGAATGATAATATTTCTCAATAGTAATTTTACCAATAACTAGTAGCAGGTAAACTCTCCATGATCTCACACCATGATCACACTATAGATCTCACTCCATGGAGTGAGATCTATAAAATATACTCAGATATGCCATAAAAGTTTTTGAAATATTTCATTGTTGTTACTGTTTGCATTGATACTATAAAATGTACATTTGAAAATATTTTATCATTCTGAAAAAACACACGGTGTCCCGTAAATTCGTTCACATTCCTAAAACTTATGAATCTGCCTATTTGAATATGATTTTCAGAAAACTTATTCTATTGAAAAGAATTTTATAGTGCGATAAAAAATATTTGTTTTTCAATAGAGGGAGGGCACCGCACGAATTTAGATTAAATAATTCTGTCGAAAACAACGTTTATTTCCTTCAAAGTAAAAGTTTATAAGCATTTTGCAACACCAATTCCTCAGTGTGTCCATCACCACCAAGAACTTCTATTTTGGCTAAAGGTATTAGAAACGCTGCATGCTTAAGCTGAAAGAGTTCTCAACCGCTTACAAAACTTGACACTTTGTTGGTAACACATTACACTTTTTGTGGTATAAAAGGTTTTTTAAGTTCATAAATGCAAAAAGATCATTGTTTATCAAAGAATTATTTTGTTTTAATTCGTGCAGCGTCCTCTTTTGATAAATATACCAACTACTTTTATAATCGTGCTGAAAAAAATATTCTTGAGTACAAATTTTAAAACAGTTTCGGACCAAGGATATAGAAAAAAATGCTTTTTTTTGTTTAATATGTTTCATAGAGGGTATGCAGAAAGTAGTTAAAAGAGTAGTTACTATTTTCAATAAATAGTTAGGAAACATGCTTTGATTTCAAGTCTACAAAAATATCAAATATAATTGGGAAACAAATTTAATTATAAAGCTTCAAGTTCAGAAGTTTATTTAGAAGATACTGTATTCCCTTAAATTTAAAATTACTGATAAATGCAAATTAAAATAGCCACTAATATATCAAAACACATTAATTATAGTAAATTACCACATAAATTATCTTTTCAACATCATACTAATAACTCTTTCCATAAAATACATAAACATCATAATCCTTTATGACCTGTGTGGGTTAAACCGTAAAGGCATAAAGGCAATCAATAAAGACTTGCTATCCCAAATATTGCACCCAAGTGAAATATCCTGTTACTTTACTTATGATTTTATTATTATAGATTGCAAATGCAACTATTTTATCAAGGGCATAATTTAAAAAATGTATTTTGACTTTAAAGAATTTATTTTCAAGTATGTCGTTGATAATAAATTATTGAAGAGGAAGTTTTCGGTCAAAAGTTTATTGATATGTGTAATAGCAAATTGAATGAATCCAGAATATCTTTATTATGGCAGTTGTATGTAAATAATATATGCCGGGAGTTTTTAAATCACGAACTTTTATGAAAGCTTCTCCTGTTTTCAAATTTACAAAGGTACTCCATTAATCTTTATAACAAAATCATAGTAACCTTATTGCCAAATTAACACTTGATTTCTATCTTTAAAAAGCTCACGTTATTGTTATCATTGTATCTGTGAGATCGAGGCTAACGAGAAAGACAGGCTACATTCCATGTATTCCATGCTGCATTCCGGTGCATTCCATGTATCTTTTTTTTTTTACAGACTGCTGGAGTCACGTGATGTTCAATGCACCAATGAAGGTGTGCGAAAAGAGAATCACGTCACTCTAGCTGTCTGTAAAAAATGACGCGTGAGAAGCACTGCGGTAACTTGTGTTTTTCCTTAGCCTCGTGTGAGATTACATGACGTAATTTGCATATTTCTACATACAGCGATATTTCAGGGGAAAATAGTAATTGACTAGAAGTGCACATTCTTTTACTTTTAATCTCAAAAAATAAAAAAAAATAAAAAAATGTATACCAAACTGGATCCTCCAGAGGTGTCTTTGCGCTAAAAAAAAAAAAAAAAAAAAAAAAAAAAGTCAATGTATTTTACATATATAAGGATAGAAGTCGAGTGTTAAACAAAATCGACGAAATATGAGAAATATATTTGAAGAAGAATGTTTAAATTGGATACGTAGATGTCCTAGTTGTCTAATCTTATGCCCATAAGATTCGGTGACGAGACATTATCAATGTTTAACTTCGCGTTTAACTTTACATAAATTCACTTGTATCATAAAAAATAATTGTATTTCTAAAGAAAATTATTATTAAATGAACAAGTAAAATACGCACTACACATTGATTACAAATCCCTTTTAACGCTATGCGTAAAGTGCTTTAAATTTTTAACTTTCTTCTCTTCTGCAACCTATCTAAAATGTATCTCCACACATCTTAGGCGTTCAAAACACAAATCTTCAAATTAAAAATAATCCCTGCTGGCTCGGCCTACAGGCACATAGTTAGATTTCGAAGTTAAGTACTAATTTCACCAACAAAAACTAAATCAAGATTAGCGATAAACCCAGTTTAACAATTTTATCGGACCGCTTTCATTTTTTTTTTTTGTAAGAGTTGGTTTTATCAAAATCATGTGAATACGATATTTTTTCCTTCAACCCCTATTTTTTTTTTTTTTTTTTTTTTTTTTTTTTTTTTATCCCCTGAGAATATTTTTAGTAATATCATCCATTAGTAGAGTTCATCTTATCAATAACTTGTTACTGCAAAAGTTATTGATGATATAAATTAAGAAGATTTATATAATAATTTTAAACGTGCGGTGATTGTTTCATTAAATGAACTACACACTATATTTGAAATTATGACGTTCTTTTTATTGAGATACGCGTGCGTTCAATAATGCAACACTATATTCAGCATCTCTGAGGGTTGTCAAAAATTTTCATTACGCCAATGATACTTTTTTATCGCCTTAGTGGCGGATTAACGGATATGCGATTTTTTTTCTTCTACAACCCCTCCCCATTTTTGTTTCTATTTATTTAGTTTTATTTTTATTTTTATTTTATTTTTTTGCTATAAGAGTTCATCCTATCTAAAACTTGCCAATATAAAAGTTGTAGATAATATTAAAAAAATTTATAAAACATTTAAGCGGATTTGGTATTTGTGAATGAGTATGAGTTTTTGGTACGAGTTTTTAAACTCATTAGGCGATGTATAAATTCAATAAATCGTATACAAGACCACACAAAAGAATTCAAATCAACGGATATAAACAGCAATTGTTGAAAATGAATTTTTACTGACAAGAGAACCACTTTTGGTGCTTCTCGCACCTAGCATCGAGACCTGGTGTATTTTGTAGCCCTATACATAAAAGTTAGAGAACCGAAAAAAATCTCTCTGTTAAAGTCATATTTTATATATATTTTTTATACTTTGAATTTTTTATTATTAGATTTTTATTTGTTTATTTCACGCCAAAAGTGTGTTAAATCGCCAAATGTGGCGCTAAACATTTTTCGCTTGATTTATCCCTCTAGTGTCTAGTATATGTACGGAATGTATTAGAATTAAATCAGATTGCGATTTGTTTGATAATAGCATAAGGAACAAGAATTAGTTTTTTTTTTTCTATGCAGACGATAAATGTATAAATAGTAAATATATATCTGTTAAAAGATTTCAAGATCATTGAAAATTATTTTTTTATTGAAATACAAAATACGCAAACAATTTTCTTTTGAAGTCAGACAGAATAAAGTTACAAATGTTTAAAATGAAACGTTGTTGTATAGTGCGTCTCATAAGTATATGGACAAGCGATTTTTTGAAATAGCAGCTCAAAATATGAAGCCATAATCACGAAAAAAATAATAAGCATATAGAATCATAATATATGTTTGTTACAACAACGGAATACAGTATAGGTTTTACATAATTTTTGTAAAAAAATTAAATTCAAAATAGGCTGTCTCAAAAATATATGGACAATGAAGTGAATTGCTTTTATTTCCACCGTACCAAAAAAGTTTGCATTTTCTGCATTCTGCACATGTGAAGTACCCACTGCAAAATATAAAATCACTGCTTATTCTTCAATTATCGAATAGTGGGAAAATGCCTCGCAACGTTCAATTCTCTGTTGCTGATATAACTAAAATTTGACGTTTAAAGACTCAAATGTTAAAATTTCTGATATTACTAAACAAATAAAGAGTAGCAGATCCGGACTTTATGAAATTTTATCAAAAAGTGGCAATGCAATTGCAAAACAACGTTCAGGTCGACCAAAAAAAGCAACTCTATACGACAAGACAGACAGATTTTTCGAGCAGTTTCAACCCAAAAGAAGTTTGTTCGTGAAATTTCGAAGACTTTAGTTTTTCCTATTACGAGATCTACTGTTCACCGTTGCATACGCCAAGCAAAATTCATAAATATCGCAGAATGTGCGCGGAATCTATGTTGAAAGTGCACCATAGAAATGCACACGTTCTTTGAACTAAAAAACACAAGCCTTGGGAAGATGAATTGTTAAGTGTTTCTTCAGTGACGAAAACAAAACCAATTTGGAGAGCCCTGATGGCTGAGCATACCATCGGCATGATCTGCGACGAGAATCTCGGGAGTTCATTAGTCGACAACAAGGAGAGGATTCTGTCAGGGTGTGGGGCGCGATTTGTTTCAACGGAACAACGGATATTGCTTCTCTTAATTGTCAACAGTTCTCTGAGGATTATTAAAATGTCCTTAAAAGCAATCTACTTCCATTTGGAAACATTTTTGGAAGAGATAACTGAAAATTCCAAGAGGACAATGCGTCGATTCACATCTGTCATTCAACAACAGCTTGGTTTACGCAGGTTGAAGTAACTGTTATAGACTGGCCAGCTATCAGTCCAGACCTAAATTCAATTAAAAATCTTTGGGGAGTACTTGCACGAGATGTATATGCACATGGTCGTCAATTTTCTGCTATTCAGGAATTAAAGCAAAGCGTAGAGCAGAATTGGTTCTCTTTACAGCCACACATTCTCCAAACACTACTTTGAAGCTTACTTGATACGGTTTTCAAGATAATTGAAAGGAACAGATCCAAAATTCGAATTTAAATGCAAAAAACTCGAAAAGTCCGTATATTTTTGAGACAGGCTATTTTGATTTTTATTTTTTTACAAAAATTCTGTATAACCTATACTGCATTTCTTTATTGTCATAAACTTGTATTATAATTCCATATGCTTATTATTTTTTTCGTGATTATGGCTTCATTTTTTGAACTGTTATTTAAAAAAATCGTCTGTCCATATACTTTTGAGACGCACTATATTAAATGTTGTGTCTTTTGATAAAAGTAATCAAAGTAAATTAATATTTTTATACAACTTTGAAAATTTACTGTACTTTTATTAGATCAGATATTACAATTTCTAGTGAAGTTTAAACCACATCTCACTCACACACGACAAGCAGCTATGACATTTTTATAGGGTTGCCGGAAAGCTCTATTTAAAAAAAAAAAAAACGCCAACTTTTCCCCGCCAAAAATATGAATATAATGTTGTAATTTTTCAAAATCAGTTTCGTTGGGTCTTGAAGGAATTTTTAAACTTTTTTCAATAGTTTATACTTATTATTGACTAATTTGTATTTTTAAATGCTTTTCTTTAAAAAAATTCTATGTTAATAGTTCAATAAGTGGTTTCAAAAATTGCATTTTCAGAAAGTTGTGCTGTTGTAAAATAAAAAAAATATATGGTTTTAATCCAAAAAATTTATCGATCCCCAATCTTCCTAATATAGGACTTTAAAACGCACCAGGTCTCAATGATAGGTGCGAGCAGCACCAAAAGTGTTTCCCTTGTGAGTTATGTTTTATTTTAAGTCCATTATTTAGATATCTCATTTCATTGTAAAAAATAAATAAATTTCTTTATAATATTCTGTTAGTGGTGGAAAGGGTTTCATCAACTATGCTTGATTTTTCGTTCTTGTGTTTAATTTTGTATTAAATGTAACTTTTTTTAAAACCTTATTTGTCATTAATAATCCATTCTAAATATATTTTAAGTGCAAAAACTGTTTTTCAACCATAAAAAAATAATTCATGCTGAAAGGATTAAAAATTAACATTTTCGTTAAATTAAAAAATATGACGAACGTCTTAATATATCATTAATGTAGCCATTTTCACTAAATTCTGTATTTTTTTTTTTTTTTTTTTTTTTTTACTTTTTCATTTTTGCAAGAATTTTTTTTAAATTAGATTATCTGATTTTTATTTCTGAAATTGTTTTAAAAATTCATTTTTTTCTAATTATTTTGATGTTTTTATTTCAGGTAAGTCTGAGAAAATAATTTGTGAATTTTTTCATGTTGTTGAAAGTAAGTGACAATTTTTAAAATCACATTTTTTCTGAACAAAAATTTTTTCCACAGTTTTGTTTTTCAAAACGTAGAATTTTCAATGTTACCTAACATAATTTATATTTTTTTGCCTGCTTTTACAACCTTGTTATAAAAAATTATTTTATGCATGCACATGTTTGTACATAACTTTTCAGATTATTCTTGCTCAAAGAAAAACGTTGTTGTTTCTCTCTCTTTGTTTTTATTTATTTTGTTATTTTTAAGCTAAAATTGCCTTTATAATCTTCTGATTTTCTATTCTGCAGCTTTGAATTTTATGCTAATTTTAGGCAGTTCCAGTTTTATTAAATTTCGAAACAAAGCAGTTTTCTCAGGTACAGCTTGTAAATTAGCTTATTTCGAAAGTGATATAAAACTAAAGGCCATATTTTAAAATTGTGGCTTATAGAAATTCATTGCAGTAGTAAAAAGGTAGTAATTTTTAAAGTAGTTACGTGGTGAATTGTTTTGTATTGGGGATAATGGGTTAATATCAGACATTTAATATAAAAAAAATTATTTATATTTCTGCCACAATTAATGTCACATTATTTACATCCTTACTACGTTTTGTATTTAAGAATGATGATGACATGGAACCATGAAAATAAAAACGCAAAATTTTATTTCTGTGTCTGCTAGAATTATCATTATAGTCGTTTTACAATCAATGTTAATATATTTATTTTAAACATATTTTAAGTGAAAAAGTTATTTATTTTCGAGATTTTATGTTATTATTCGCAAAAATATGCTTCTTTATTAAAAAAGCCTGCACTTGATACAACGAATAAAGTAATGTACCATGTACTTGTTTAGATGGACTGCAATTATATTTTTTGAAGTTTTATGGCTTCCTAACATATGCATTATCTTTTTTCGGCCAGATTTGTTTGAGAGACGAATATTTTTGTTTTTGTTTTAAATAGTTAAACATAGCTAGCTACTAAAAGGCATGAATCGAATTTAACAGAAACCTTATGCTCAGATTGAAAGTTACCGAATGCATTGTTGTAGACAACTAGTATTAACACCATTTGCGTCTGTTTAATCCCATTTCACTTTGTTTCTTCAACGTTGATTGTAATCCTATACGGTTCCGGTTGTACCTAGCCTAAACCGAAAATTCTTCTTAAAGTCAACCTAACACCGGACCCCGAACCCGATTAAAAAAATGCTGGCTCGAACCCGAAATATTTAAAACCGAGCCGGAAATGAAAGATAATTAATACATATTTTAATACAATTATGGAAAAGTGCTCTGCAATTATAACTCAAACACCAATTTTGACTTTCTTACATTAAATGAACAACAATATGCACTATATATAAACTATAAATAATATACACTCATTAATTTTAAAATATTTTATTTCTTTTTTTCAATTGCAAAATATACAAGACATTCTTTTCAAATAGAACACGGCGCGAAAGAGTGAAAACCCTATCCGAAACATTTATAATCTAACCCAACCGGAAACAAAAAAAAATAGTGACAAATCAACCCGAAACGCTTGTCGGATTGGGTTCTAATAAAATCGTGTTAGTCAATAATTCAACAAACAAATGTAAAAGATCGGAGAGAATAGTTTAAAAATGCAATGTAGCTGCACTTTTTTTTTTTTTTTTTTTTTTACATTTTACCATAAACAAATAGAAAATAAAAATTGAAATAGTGAAATACAAAGTTTTGCTAAGAAGTTCTAAACGACATTTTAAATTTGTAAAATTGAAAAAAAACATATAAGTATCTTATTAGACAGTAATGAAAATAACATTTAATTCGTTGGTAAAGTACGAGAAAATACGCATTCTTAAAACATTTAACATTGAAAAAAGCAGAAATCTCATTGCATATCGTTTGTTTAATGGAATCACACTTATCGATATTGACAGGCGTTTCAGCATTCATTTTCACTCCTTTTGGTTCTTATATTTTTCGTCTGATTGATTGTCTTTTCTCACTGTATTTTTTAAAACAGAACAAAAGACTAAAAATGACTTTAAACTTCGACTTAGTCTTTGAGAAACGCTTGCATATAAATGCGTCTTAACTTTTGGGCTCTTGAACTTTTTTCAATATTTTTTTCAGGAATAATTTAATATTCATTTTAATATCAAACTGTAATTTAGTAATACTCACTAGTGTGTTCTGGATGAAATCCGGATTTTCACAAAACCGGATAATTATAGGTTATATAGGAAAATAAAAATTTCTCATAATGTACGCTGAAAGTATTCAACTTTTGCAATACATTAGGCTTTCCAATTAATAAGCATCCTATTTTACTGCGCACAATTAATAATAATATTAATAATAATAATTAATATTATTATAAATACGATACTTACATACATTTAGATGTGTTAATTGGACAATAAACATGTACAGCAATGTAAATAATTTTTTATAGACCCTAAATATCGACTTATTATAATTATGGAAATACAGATGTTTAAAATAAATTCTTTAACTATTTAGTTTTTTATTTAGAGCATGTAATTTAATACATATTTGTTTATACCTTTTAATTATAACATCCAATTAAATATAAATTTAACGTTGATTTAAGTACGAACTACAAGCAAATTATATTTTTGTGAACGAATGCATAAGTTCGCACTTCAATAAGGTTTCTGTTTTTCCTTAAATGCACCTTTTCATTTATTTATATAGATCTGGATATGTGGTTATCGGGTTAATCAGAATTCCGATTATTGAAATTTTATTGTATTTACGTTTCTAATTTAATATGATATTAATTTCCAACTTATGTCACACTTGAAGCGTTGAGAATCAGAGTGGAACAATCTCGCCAGCTGTGATTCGAGAAAAATGCATTCCAAAATTAGTACAAATTTTTGTCAAACTCTTTTAGGCCGATCCTGCCAGTGCCAGAGGAGACCGAGCTTCTTCGGCAAGCATATGGTGATTAAGTTGGCGTATGGCAATGCCAGAGTGGACCAAGCCACTTGATTCACTCTTGCACCGA
Source organism: Maratus speciosus (assembly GCA_963932465.1). Lineage (NCBI taxonomy): Eukaryota > Metazoa > Arthropoda > Arachnida > Araneae > Salticidae > Maratus > Maratus speciosus. Next base: position 440,164,098 of record OZ010788.1, read on the forward strand.
TAACACTGATCAAACAATTTGAATTTTTGCTGTGTCCTAAAACAGAAATTGGTTGTTTTTTATGCGGTTTTTTGTGCTGATTCCGAATCTAGTTTTAGATTTACTCCACACGTCAAGTTTTAGAGATATTTGCATATTTCAATTTATGCAAATTTAGTAAATTTTATACAATTATTTGCAAATTTAAGGTATAAAGCAGTATTAGACAGGGTTTTTTGTTTTATGTTATGATTACTACATAATTTACTTCACAAAAACGTTGTTTCTGAGATTATATTGACATGTGACTGTGAAATATTGCACCTAATTTGCATATTTTTCGTGTTTTTCTAATAATGTTTCTTGGCGTTCAAATATTTCTGCCGCACGAGTACGCTAATGTGTTTCTAAACCAGATTTTTGAGCTGATTTCAAATCTTGTATTTGTTTTCTTCTATCATGTCTAGTTTTTTTTTGTGAAATTTTAGTTTTTGATCAAAAAAGCCATAAATAGCTTTTTATGATACTTTGTATGGTATATTTCAACTAGTTAGGATAGATTCTACTACTTATTTTTTTTCGATTATATAAAATTTTGTTCATGTCTCTGATATGAATCTGACCCTGTTCACCTTCTTTCAATGAATTACACACCCCTAAAAAGCATCTTATATCAAACCTGTGTTAATGCCGTGAAAAAGTAGAAATTCATCTTACTTAAAAACTAGACATGACATAAGAAAACAGACTGCAGATTTGAAATCAGCATAAAAAATCTACTCTAGAAAAACATTACGTCAATTTTGTGGCAACTATTTTAAAGTTGATAGTGATGTAAACATTACACCATTGAAAAATATGCAAATTAGGCTTAACAACTGATAAATATATGTTAAGAATATGCACACCGTGACATTTATCTGAAGCAAATAGTCAAGTAGTCATTATCTAGAAAACGTAATTAGATGTGACATATATTGTATATAAAATTTGCATAAAATAGCACAAAAAAGCTTAAATTTGCATAAATTTAAATGTGCAAATTTCTCAAAACCTGGACCACCTAGAGATAAACGGAAAGCATATTCGGAATCAGCACTAAGAACTGATCTAGAATCAACTAATTTTTGTTTTAGGACAAAACCGATGTTGTCCAGTGTAACTTGATATCCAAGTTACGTTGAACCAAACTTTTAAAATGGGCCTATCGCTTCATTAGTTTCGAAAATAATAAAATTCATTGTACAATCAATAGATGCCAAAACATACAATGCTTTGACACTTCAAACTCATTTTTCATAAAAAAAATATGGGATAGTCTACGTTAGTTCTCAACCCCTCATTTTTCATATTTGTAAATTTCATTAATTTTCATTATCATTAAAAGAAACAAAAAGCCCCTTTTACATAGATTAAAAAGGAACAATTTATCGATACTTTTGTATGTTATTTAAAGAGAAAAATCCAAGGAGATCTCCATTTACTTTCTGAGTCATTGAAAATAAATTTGAATTGAAAGTGAAAAAAAAAAGAGTGTTTAATCGATATGCTGCGAATTTCTGTTTCCATGTTAAACATGAAATAGGCGGATCTTTGGTTTGTTTTCTGAAATCAATCGGCTCTTAGAACATACTTAATTTATTGTATGACTAAATGGTATTGGTTATGAATTATAGTGTACATTCATTAAAGGGTTCGGTACGTCTTGTGTTTTATTTTCTCATTGCATACATTTAAGTTTATTGTGTTTTTTTATTGCTTTTAACCCCTTTGCGACGAGTCCAGAATACAACTTTAATCTTTTAGTCCCATAGTATTTCCGAATACATTCTTTGAAAGCTGAAACCTTCTTGTAATCGCAGATGTAATCGGTTTTAAAAAATATGAATTTTAACTCTTTCAAATATATCGACAAACGCAGGTCATTTAGCGCTTCACGGAGACGATATTTTTTCTATGCTAAAATTAACTAAACGTTCATATTTTAGCAGAATCTTTTTATAGCATCTCAATAGATCAAATTTATATCACCTACAACAATTTTGAAACTTTTGGATTGGTAGAAATATGTTGTACAAAATAAAATGTATGAAAATTTCGATGAAATCAGTAAAAACCTGGGTGTTTCGTCGCAGTTTCGCTCTCTTTTGGTACGTATATTGCAAAGTAAAATTATGCAGAATATGAAATACCAATACTATGTATTTCAATTCCATATGTTTTCGCAATTTTTTTCTTTTAAAATTATAAATTTAGACAAAATAGAGTTAAAGATATAAAATCATACAAATTTGAGGTTCATTTAAAGTTATTATCATAGGACCGGGCAAGCCGGGCGGGTCAGCTAGTTTTATATAAACATAACCATGAATTTTACGGAAACATAACTATGAGTTTTATGCAAACTTAAGACAATGGATTTTATGGAAACATTTATTCCATATTGCACTATAAAAATAAAGCCTCAATTCTCAAATTTTTTTCTGAATAACAATTGAACCTTTCCTGTTTTTTGATCAATTACCCTCAATTAACTTATAATTATGAAACCTAAGCTTAAATTTAAATAAAATTCCGAAATCCTTGTTAGATTTCCGTGAAATCATGCAATAATAACCACGACTATGTCAGTCGATTTTCCGTTTCTTCACGTTAATTTCCAATTTGTCCATTGTCCCTCAAATCACTGAACATTCTTCAACCTAAGCTAAAAACAATAAGAAATTATTCACACTAAGCTAAATATAATTTGGAATTCTTTAATCTAATCGTGGAAATTCCGAGAAATCGCGATTTCAAGCAAATCTACTACCTGAACTTTTTCATGTTTTGGCGAAAAGTTGTTTTTACAGTATAAGAAACGTATCAGTAATTTTTTATAGTGTAAAAGTGTGTCTTAGTACCTTAGTTCGTATAGGTGCATCTTACAGGCTTCAAGAAATTCCAAATAGGGCACTTTGTACATTATATTGTTTTAATGTGAAAACCTTATTTATGTTACCTTGTTAGTTTTTTAATTTTATGATTAACGGATAACATTTTTTTACGCTTATTTCATATATGCTTCGCATATTCCATTGATTTTAAAACGAGAAACATCGACATTAAGAATTTTACTAGCTGCGAAAGAATCCGATGAGTTGTATTTGCATTGTATGAGATAGTGGAATTTTGGGGAAGGAAAAAAATCTAATTTTATTCGGCATTTAAAAAATACACAATATCATTGATTTTATTAAATTTTCTGTTATAAGTAAGAAATAATTTTTGCAATCTTAGTTAAAGGTGTTCTCAAATCGAAAAGGGCAACTTTCTAACATAAGTTTTAATTTATTTTTGTTCGAAAATGCATGAAAATAGCTGGTGTTGTTGTTCAAAAACTATGTAATTGAGCTGTTTTTTCCATTTTTTTGCAAACGCAATATATCTTTCAGAAAATGCTGTCAAAGTGGGCGTTTTGAACCGAATTTCCGCACGAAGGGAGAAAGAGCACTCAAGAGCGGGCGAAAAACGTGTTTGTCACGTGATCAAATTCGCTTATAACTCAATAGGTAATTGATTGATCAAAAAATGGAAAACACAGTTCAATTCCAAATCGCGTCCATGGCCAGGCTTTCCAATTTTATATCTTTCCGTTAAAAACTGAATTTGTAAATATGTCAAAACGTTTTTCGCTTGTTGAGAAGAGCAGTTAAGAACAGCCTTAACTTAAAATTACGATTTTTTCTTTCAAATTATTTGATTTCGATGCAGTTGTAGCAGTGTGCTCTTTAATAGACAGTAGTAATATACAGACAGACATAGTGAGAATTAAGTAAAATAATAACCAACATACCGATTTATACTAACAAAATAAAACCGAATATATAAGTTCCCCATTTGGAAAGCAGGACGATAATTGCGATATAGTCTTTATTCAAACTGGTTTTTTCTTTTCAGTTTTATTGAGAAAATGACAACAAAAATATATACTAATCCAATCATTTTTTTTTCTTCTGAAAAATGGAGTAATTAGTTGCTACCATTACAGAAATTTTATTAAAAATTACGAAAAAAAAAAAAAGAAAACTAGTTTAAAATTCAAAATGCTGAGAGTTAATATAATATCTCTGAAACCATGCAATTAACTGGCATTATTTATATTTTCTATATTCTAGGATGTTAGTTGTGAAATACAAATGCACAGACAGATTTCGATTTAATTTATTTTATTTGTTTAATATTTAATTTCCTCCTGCTTTCTCAAGATTTGAGGATGGTCCATTTGTAAGCTATATAATTTAACAATAATACTCACAATTTCACTTAATAATAATACTCACAATTTCACACTTTCTTCTATGTTTTCCTTTTTCCAGCTTCCTGATTTTAGCATACACAAAATCACGAATGTAACTTTATGAATTATCTTTAAAGCAAAAAGTATGTATAGAGATATTACCAGTTAAATAAGTTCATGATTCCTGATATACTGGAATTTCCTGGTAGATTTTATTTATTTAGATAAGGGTTACGTAATTTTTGTTATTATAGTAATTAATGTAAAACATTTTTATATGTAAACTGTAAATGAAAAAGAATTGGTCATTTTTGTTATGTAAACTTGTAATTTTTTTATATAATTTCATAGGTAATATTATATATACCGGATGCCCTAAAATGGACTGACTTATTTTAAAATTCAATAACTTCCAAATGGTGACAGATATTTAAAAAAAATCTTGCAGGAATGTTATGTAAGATGTCAGAATTTTTTTTATTGCGATTCTCGATTTTAGTTTAACATAGTGGCGATAGATGGCGTTTTAAGTAGTAGACGCTAATTCAGGGCTCGATTTTTGGCCTCTCTCTTCTTTCGGTATTGATGCTAAAGAAGACAGTTAAATATATGGAGTGATTCTGAGTCGCCAGTGCAATTTCATTCTTACGGACACACTCCATATTTTAACCTCCTTCTTTTGCATCATTACTGAGAGAAGAGAGAGGACAAAACTTCAGCTCCACCTATCGCTACTATTTTAAACTAAAATCGAGAATTCCGTAAAAAAAATTTCGGGCATCTTACATAAACCTTCTGCAAGAATTTTTTAATAGCTGTCACCATTTGCAAGTTATTGAATTTTAAAAGCAGTCACTCCATTTTAGGTCACCCGATGTGTATATATATTTGTGCGTGTGTTACAATCTGATTTTTTTACTTCCTGATTGGATTATGGACATAAAAATATTACTTTATATACTGAAATATATATACTTTAATAGACTGCGGGTCAAATCATATCTTTTAAAGAATATGGCAACTTTCGTGCTAATTTCTCAGTGAAATATATTTTCTAAACAATAAGAAAAACTAAAAAGATCCTTCACAAATAGCGGTCATTATGAAGAATCTTTGAATTTTATATTTCCCGATCAAAATTTTCAGAAGCTCTTTCATTAGAATACATCGTTTGATAGTCTCTATAAAACTTTCCAATAAAAACTTTAAAGCTGTCCGATAATTGCTGAAGAAAAATAATAGACGCTATAATAGTAAATATCAAGATTTTCCCCGAAGTGACCGTATTTTATTTTCAAACAGTGAGATTGAGAAAGCAGCAAATTCTTATAAGCTTTTAAACATTTTCCCTGTTTGACTTTTACGTCCGACAAAAACTCTATTCTCGTTAAATGTTTAAAACAAGTGTGAGTACATTATATATTTAAAGAATAAGTATATGAGATGCAATTTTTTTTACTGTGATGATATATTTACTATTACCACTTTATAAGATGCTGATTCTTTACAAGTTAGTTTAACCTCTTCAGTCCTGAGTACTCAAATGAGACCTTGATTCTTTTCTTTATAAAAACTAAATTGGTTGATTTTTTTTTTTCGTTTTGACCCCCTTCTACATAGCTGAATGTTTTTGCTTTAAAATGAAACCAATAAATGGCAGCACCAATGCTGATTTCCTCATAAAATACATTTTATTTACACCTGAATTTGCAAAATGCTTTCAAGACAGTGCAGCCAAGAAAATAGGTAATTTACATAATTATTTAACTTAAAAACTTTGCAATAAAAAATTGAGATTTTGCAGATTATTCATTTATTTAGAGACCTTAATTTTTTTATTGTGGGAATTTTGGTGACTAATAATTAAATTGATTTTTTTTCGGGGGGGGGGGGGGGTGCGGGTTAGTAATTTTTAATTCGTACCTGCGAACCCAAATTACCAGCCTCCTAAAGTACCAATTTTAGATCTATGGTGTCATTTTGTTTGTGCAAAAGCAATGAATGAGTATTTGCAGTGTTATTATAACTTCGGGTCTCAAGAGGTTAAAACATAATTTTAAAAAAATTATAATTTAAAATACAGGGTGTCCTCATGCAGCTTCCCAGATTTCAAATGTTAAATGTACAGAAACCATTAAGTCCCAGAGATTTTCGGATTGCGGTATCATGAATAGCAACACAACAAACTTGTTTTTCTGCAGGTTTTTTTTTTTTTTTTTTTTTTTTTTTTTCGAGACAGTTAATTTTTGTTGTACGCATTATTGATATGTCATGACAACAAGTTTATTTTGCTGCAGACGTTTATTTGTCTGAAAAAGTTACATTTTTGTCTACGTATGCACTTTGATATGGGTTCCGTTCATAGCTCTCAGAATGTCCAGTCTATATTCAATCTCAATCCACATCCACGCAATAGAAGAATGACAATTACACGACATATCAATAATGTATACAACAAAAACGAACTCTTTCAGGGGAAAAAATTGCAGTAAAATAAACTTGTTGTGTTGCTAATTTATGATACCGCAAACCGCAAATCTCTAGGATTCATAGTTTTCCTACAATTAACATTTAAAATCAGAGAGGTTTCATACGGAAACCCTGTATACTTAACAATGTTTTTATTATTAAATGTCATTTTGATTTTAAAATATTTATTTGCAAATATAAATTATATTATATTAATGATTTATACAGCATTAAACTTTTCTGTTTGAAGTAATCACATAAAACCATTCCGTCGCAGTGCATTAAAAAAACATTTAAATTTAAATCTAAGTGTGATAGTATGTATCTTCATCTACGTAGTTTGAAGCTCTATTAGGGCTTAATTTGTGCCGGAGCCCATCGGAGCTCAGCTCCGGTACTTCTCTGTTTTTACTAAATATTTAAATATTGGTCGGAATTCACCGGAGCTCATAAATACAGGGCTCCTGCGACAAGTGCAATAACGCTTCCGAAAAAAAAAAAAAAAAAAAAAAACGAATCCTAAATTATCCTTTCATTCCTTCTCAGCTCCAAGCTTTTTCATTCTTTTTTTTTTTTAATCAAAATAATAATATGCGATGTAATGTGTCGCAGGAGATGGACATGAAACGGACTCATTTTTATATCAGTTTTTGGCCTAGACTAAAAAGCAATTGAGCAATATTTCTCTTTTATCTATAAAAGCATCGAATCATCCCGATGACAGTGTCAAATTTTTAATTTAATCTGATTTTCAGGGATTCACCACAAAAGATCGTTAGGCGGAAGGAATCGATTATAGTTTTAAAATATGCACCTTTTATAGGAAGTGGAATAGTTGACAGATGCTAAGTATTTGCTGATAAGATATATTTAAAATTTTTATTTTGCTAAAAAAAATATGCTTTAAATTTTGCAAATAGGGTATGAAATATAAATATGGAAATTGGAGTGGCAAGGGGGAAGGGTATGATTGTTTACCGCAGAATATTAGGGCTCCAGTACTTTTTTTGTTAGAAATTAAGCCCTAAGCTCTATTAGGAAATCATTAACAGCTAGTGCTAAATTTGTATATGGAACTAAAATAGAACAAAAAATCGCCACGTATATTTCCATATTCGAATTAGTATATTTTAAAAAATAAAATCCACTGTGGAATATCGCAAAATTGATATTTTATAATATATTGCATTTTTCAATGAAAATGCGAATTCGTCCGATACGACAGTCAAATGTCCATATCTCACATCTTTAACCCTTAAATGCCGGATTTTTCAAAAATCATTGTAATAATGTTTTTCGGCTTTCATTTTTTAAATAAATCATGGGAAAAATACTTAAAAAAAATCATATTTTGTTTTAAGTATGATTTACGGCTAAAAAACTGTTTGTTACTATTCGGCAGTACTGGTCTTTAATTGAAAAAATAATTTTCCTTGATGAAATTCTATAATGTTAAACACACAAGAATTTTGGGAACTATAATAAGAAATAAATTTTACTTGCTCACTGAAGAACAAAATAGGGTATTTCGCAAGCTTCCAAACAAAACAAAAATAACATGTAGCAACAATTTGAAAAAGAAATATATCTTTATTCTTAAACAGCACAAATGTTGCCATCTACAAGTTGAAAATCGATTTAATAATATTTTCAGAATGTATTTTATTGGCGGCATTAGGCATTATAGCTTCAATATTATTCTAACAGTATTTTAGACCCTAATTTGGGTATGTTGCCGAAAAGCAGCACCCGGCATTTAAGGGTTAAATATCGAAATTTGGAGAATTTTAAGATTCTTTTCTTTCTTTTTTACGAACACAAATTAGTTACTTCAAATAAAAATACCTCGAGTTTTGAATTTTTTGTATAAATTAGAAAACTTGATTTATATTAATCATTGCACACACACATATATATATATATATATATACATATATATATTTGCGAAGACGACATCTATAGTTTAAAATCAATTACATTTTACAGGATTGAAAATATATAATACACTATTGAGGAATAATCGAGTCTTTCTCTTAAGGTTATAAAGCTCGACTTCAGTTTAGAAATTTCTCATGGGATAATATTATTTTTTTTTTACTCCGAATACTAGGTAAAAATTTCCGAGTGCATTTAGATAAGTTTTTTCGAACTTCTTCTTTCTTTCCTTAATTTGAAAGGAAAACTCGGCGTAGATGGCAGAGTTCTGTAATGCTAATCAGTTTACTCTGTCAAAAAGTTTAAAAAATCCTGCGATTAACATATTTTTCATAAATTAACACACTTTATTAACCACGGCAATTAATCTTCAGTAATTCTCATTGCTCCAATTAATTATAGATCAAATGTCTGATAAATCCTCTCCATGCTTTGAAATGCTGCCATTGTTATTATTTTTTATTAACCAGCTTCGAAAAAAGGAAGAAGAGATGTTTTATTTTTTTTTTTATTATTATTTTTTTTTTTTTTGTAGTCGGTTAACAAAACATAATAACAATGACAAAATTTCAAAGCATGGAGAGGATTTATCAGACATTTGATCTATTATTAACAGAATAAAAAAAAAAAAAAAAAAAAAAAAAAAAAGGAGGAAGTTATCAATTCGACGCGTATGTATTTTTAGCACTTTCCAACAAAGTTGAAAAGTATTCTTCCTTTCGGTTTGTCTGGCCGTCTGTTCGTGCAATTCATGCAATTCATAAACCTTATTTAGGGTCACCATAGCCTGTTTGGTATTGTATATGAAGTATGTTGGATTAATAGTTCATTTACAGGGACACTCAAAAGAATTCCGTTACGTTATAGTCAATGAGGAAAAATCGTTTGCAGTGTATTTTAATGACATTACGCTATTTAAAATGTATTGAAATTGATATAAATCACTGAATTTCAATGCAAGATGATTACTATGGAATTGGGCAATACAATATATACAGGGCTGATCAAAAAAGTCGTATAATTTCCCGATTGTAGGCGGGAACAGCCGAAATTGGGTTTTCAAATATGTATTATGCGGTTCCATATGGTTGAATTAGACATAATATTTTAACTTATTAAACCGTGCAGACTTGTGTCATTATTCTGAATGTGTTGGAAAGTGTTTCATAATCTATGCTTGATGCATGATTTTTCCTATCTCTTTTTTTCTTAATGTATGTTCATCGATTACTCAGAAATTAAAAGACCGATTCATTGGGTTTTTTTTTTTTTTTTTTTTTTTGAAAGAGGTTACTCTTGAATTAGTCCCATTTAAATTTTATCAAAATTGGTCTAGTGCTTTTTAGGGTTCCGTACTTAAAAAATAAAAACGAAACCATTATAAGATCACTCCTGTGTCTGTCTGTCCGTCTGTCACAGCCATTTTACTGGCAAATTATGGAACGTGGCAAGTTCAAATTGGAGGAAGTAATAAAGACTATTGACCAAAATATTTGCACATTATTAAACGTTTACAAATATTTTTAGGAAAAATGTAGAGGGGCTAATTAAGTTACTTGAAAAAAAAAATGTTTTCTTTGTCTACCGTGTGGGGTATCGTATGAAAGCTTTCGTAACGCTGAACTCAAAAATACATTTCATTTAATTTTAGTTATTAAATTTTCAGAGATATCGTCAAAAATATAGTGCTAAAATATGCCCCTCCCATCTATTTCCGAATCTACTGAAACTAAAATTATGAAAAATTTAGAGGTAGTAGAGGTTATTTAAAACCTTCCCGGAAAATTATAGAGATTACCCTAGATCATAAGGTTTTTGATAAAAGCGCATATTTCCGATACACACACATTTCGATTTGCGGGCATTAAGTTAAGGTATTGAGGAGCGATGGAGGTACCTATCGTAGCAGAAGTATAAAAGCATTGTTGATAAGGATTTTTGAAAAAAAACCCGTCGATAATCAGCCGAGATATTAACCCTTAAAGACACGAATGATTTGGACATACATAATGACAGGGTACATACAGTACAATTAATGTACTGTATGTACAATCGGCTTTTAAAGCCTAGATAACAACTTTTAATGATACTTTTATGTGATACAATGTCCAGTAGCAGTATAAAAGTAATAAACGTAAAATTGTTAAAAACAGACTAATTTAATTAGAATTAATCACATAAATACTATGGGATTCGCGACTAGTTTATATTGAGTAGATCTTTCAATACGCCTCCCGTTTCTTTAAAAGTTAATTAAAGACCTATCTGGAAAAACGCGACACGGACGAAGGCAGCGTTGCTACTTTGCGACCTCCTTTCGAAGCGCGATTAGCAAAATACAAGTTTAAACTTTGAACAAGAGTTTTGTTTTAGCTTCACTGTAAAAATAAAAGATTATTACGACGCTGAATTTAGTTTTATGAAATGCCAAATAGCTTTTTTAGCTATATTGAAAGGCCAAATAACTAGTTTAAATATGCACAACTTTTATTGTCAGTGCCGAATTAAGTTCATCATAAACAGATAAGGATAAGATTTAAATAAGAGTTATACAGAATAGCAATATTTGATATTATTTAGGCTTCATATCCCTTCGAGCATTTACGGTATACCCATTCATACTTTTCTAGTATATATACAGCTACACTAAACCCTACGTTGTATAGTTTTTTACAAAGTCTTATTTTTCTTTTAGTAACGATTTTTTTAATAATACAGTTAATAATTCATATATTTATTGTACGGAACCCTGTGAGCGCGAGTAATACTCGCACTTGACCGTTTATTTATTTTTTTTAATTCAACAAAAACCAATAAAATCAAAATTTTTCGTCATTCTGTTCTAAGTTAGATGCTTGTGAATCACTGGGTTACCTGGAGGCGAAGTGCACGAGCAAAAGTTGTACAACAGAATTACGGAAACTCTTCCTTATTAATTTTTTTGTGTGTGTATTTATAGATTATTCCGAAACTATGCGACCGATTCATGTGATTTTTTTTTATTATTATTACAGAAAAAGGATACTCTCAAATTGGTCCCATATAAATGTCATCAAAACTGGTTTAGTACTTTTTTTCAAAATTTATTAAATAAATTAATAAATAAAATAAAATAAAATAGATATCTTTAAAATACTTCAACTATTTTCATCAAGTGACGTAGCACTATCTGTTTGACAAGAAAGTCATGACCCGGCGATTTTCCTCCCTCTTAATGCGGTTTTGTTTCTAGGATTGTTGTAGGGAACACTAACATAGGGAAAATAAAAAACAAAATAAGCACAGCCTGTAAGGCGACATGACTTTCAGCGGAGGGGAGCCACAACTCCAACCACTGCTGTTAGAATTATCTGATCTCGCATAATTTCAGGATATCCACTAAAAGCCAGAAGAGAAAAGAATGGAGGAGTAAAAGACTCTTTCCAAGTGGTCAGAAAGAAAAATACATTCAAAACTGTAGGAAATATATTATATCTAAAAAATGTTAGATTTTTTTTCCCCTCTTCATTGAAAAATCAATATGTATAAAATGCTGACACAGTATATATAACTCTCTCGAGACTCGTATTTTCTTAGTTTGTGCCCCAGTGTAAGTGCGATCTTCCCGAACATGGATTATACCACCAAACATCCCTGGCGATGGCTCTAAGGCTCCTTCTTCTATTTGAAAAAGGTATAACTTTTTATGTTCCCCAATCTGCTATTTGAACTTAAAATATATTGATTGAGTTAAGACCCCTTACATGTCAATGGATCGAGTTGGATACATAATTTTGTATATTTGTGAAATAAAATTAATTAAGTAAAATATGTTGATTAACATAGTAAAGAGAAGTAAATCAAAGAAAAATATTTGTAAAATAAGAAATGTAGCAACTTGTATGTACCATATTTAGAATGAAAGTTGACATTATTATTTGTCATAAAATGTAGTGTTGTGAGATCAAACTGATAACTGATAACGTTATCCAAAACTAATTAGCCTCGTGCTAAATATTTATGTATGAAAATATTGATCAATTTTTTGTGTTTTGTGTTGTTTTATATGTTTTTGTAAATAAACTCTACTTTGTAATTTACTCAGAATAATGGTGTAATAAATGGCATTATAAGTGATTTCGTTTTAATAGTAGCAGAAGACGGCATCGATAGGTTAACACCTTTATAAGGAATCTTAATGAGTAAAAAAAATACACAGCGCAAAATTATAAATGTCTAAATCATAGAAGCTTACTGATTAAACTCTCTTCTAAAGAGTTACATAAAAAGGGTTAATTTAGGTGAGCATTTAGATGTTAATCGAGGATTTATTTCTCCAATACGAGATTCCTAGAAGCGAAGATACGACTACAAATCATTATTAAATTATATAGTTTTATTCGTATCTAACTCTATCGATAGACAAAGGTTTTTGGGGGTTGAGATAGGCAAAAGGATTTATGAGAGCATAGGATAGTATATTTACGTTTTGTTGAGAGCAAAAATCTTTCCATCAATATTATTATTTGATTATCTTGTATTCAAGTGATTATAAGTTATCCAGTATAGCTTATCTTTATTTTAAAGTATTGATTTGAAGAAATATCATGAAATAATACCCAAGCGTTTTAAAGAATATTTGTGATTTATTTTTAAGCCCAAACTTACAGTTTTATTTCACAATTTAGTTATTACTTTATACAATTTTACCAAATTTTACTTCATGTGATTTCATGTAATTAAACAAATATGCTGAACTTGGTGGAATTTAATGCATGAATAGGCTTCTCTAAGGAATTTCGATTAGTTACATATACTCTACGTCAAATCAATTAATCTGATTTCATGTTGACCAAATCTAAGCAGCATGCTACTAGATTTTAGAAATAAATTAACGTGCGAACAAAGTTAGAGAACATTTATACATAAAAAATCATATAAGCTTAGGATTTTTTTCCGCATTCTTTGATAAATTAATTTTATTTTTCGTAAAATTAAATAAGTTTAAACAGAAATTTACAATATCATGAAATTTATTTACGCAACGCAGTAAAATTTAATTTGTTAAACCGTACTAATGAAATACACTGTTAAAAATTTCTGCAAAAACACAGAAAATAAACAGAAACTCTCTGTAAATATACAGTAGTTCTCCATTAAATTCATTTGATTGAGTTTCTCGGCCACCAGTTTAAAGACATTTCCCTTTTCTTATAACAAATTCTCTGTGGGGATTTCCATGCCTTTATTTAAAGATATTTTTTATCTTTGTTATAAGCTTACATTCAAAATAAACACTTTCAAAATTCTTTTACAATTTTATTTGAAATATTAAAGAAGAAAATTTGGTTTAAAAATTGTTTTATTAAAAATTAAAATATTTTAGAAAGGGAAAACTCGCCTCTGCGAAGTTAGCAGGAATTTTTATCTACAATAACTTTACAGTTGTCACGTGCATGAAGCTTGCTAATGTTAAAAGTAAATTAAAAGTATTTCCCCACTGAATCATAAAACTCATCCTTTGCTGACGGGAACAACGGCTCCTATAGAGCAGTCAGTAAGGTGGTCATCTCCAAACTAGGGGACTCGGGTTTAAATAACGGGCAGGCTAGAAAACAATATCGTAAAAATTAAATGGAACAGCAGTTAAAATTTAATTAAAAAATTCTCTAATTTCGAAATTAAAAATAAATTATTATAGTTAAAAATACATAAACTGAATAAATTTACTGAGCCTATTGTAAATTAACCGAATAATTTCTCTGTGGATAAATAAAACTATACGACGAAAAACAATATTTCACATTGATTCAATCATAAAATACACAACAAGAACTGTATAAAGCTCACTGTTTTACTTAAAAGGCGACTAAAATAGATGTTAAAAATATACACTTTATTTAAAACTTCTCAGAGCTTTCGGCCTGCATTTCCCGAGGCTATCATCAGAGAATATGGCAATTAGTTATTAAAATATTCTGTGATGATGGCCTCGGGAAATGCAGGTAAAAAGTACTAAGAAGTTTTAAATTAAATGTAGGGGAGCTAGGGGATGGATGGGACATTCTCAATATTTCAGGCAATAAACATTTATTTTAAATTGCTTCCTAACCCCATATACCTCTACCACAGTGTGCTTCAGAACTAAAAGTGGGACCACATTGCTGTTTTCATTTTCCTTCAAAGTTGCATTTTCTAAAATCTCTGCTTAAAAGTAAGTTTTTTTTTTACATTTGAAGGTGTGGAATATCTTATACAATATAAAAAATTAAGCTATGTTGTAGTTATTTATTTTAAGGTTCAATATCAATAGTTAAAATGAATGAATAGTAACCATTGTGACAAAATAATTTTTGAGGTAAAATGGCTGAGAAGGGATATTATGCATCATGGGGATGATAGGGACATTTCAAATGGGGGTGAATGGGACATTCTCACTTCTCCCTAGAGATGTTAAAAATTTTATTTATTAATTAAATAGTATTATATAGGATGATAAATAAATAATTTGCGTCAATTAATAGTATTAAATAGTATTATATGAGTTGTTATTGTTTAAAATTTCTGAGTGTTATTGTATTGTAATAATTATTAATGGATTATCAAAAAATTGGTACTAAAACTTCATCAAAATAGATAAAATTGATAAAAATAGTATATGTGTATTGATAAAATGGGGGAAATTATATTGAATTTTGAAATGTTGCACAAATAAATCCCCACCCCTAACATATTGGGTCACAATCGGAAAGTCGGGTCGTGTTGGGAAAATCAATTCGTACCGGAAAATTCAATCATTTAATTATTAGACATTGATTCCGATATCTAATGTCTAATAATTATCGGGCAGGATTTTCCGGTACGAATTGATTTTCCCAACACGACATGACTTTCCGATCGACACAATAATTTCCGTTCTGCATGTTTCTACGATACATTTAATTAATATTAATTAATATGTTATGATTGAAAATTATTAGCTATGCTATATTTAAAAGACATTTTTCACTTTCATTTCAAATCTAAAATGCCTCATAAGTGGAAAAAAAAAAAACAGGTTAATAGCCGAAGTCCGCATTAAAAGTTAAAACTGCAATAAAAGAAGTTGTTGAAAAAAAAAAAAACATATCGATTCGTGCTGTAAAATCATATATTACAAATATAATTTTCATATAAGGTTATGATTATAAATTTTAATTTTCTAAAATTGAATACAGGGAGAAAAATCTTTGTGTCCCATCCATCCCTATTAGTGTCCCATTCCTCCCTGCTGTGGGGATGATTGGGACAGGGAGGGACGTTTTTTTTTTTTTTTTCATAATATTTTTATGAAAAAATCATAATCTAGAATAAATATTCTTCATATATGTTGGCAAATACCTAATGTATGAAATGTGATATATAATATTGATAGTAACTTAAATAAAAAAAATAAAAAAAAAATATTTTTGTGAAAATGTCTCATTCATCCCCCACCTCCCCTATATTTTTAACTTGTAACATCTATTTTATTATTTTAGTCGCCTTGTAAGTAAAACAGTCAGCTTTTTAAAGTATTTTATGATTTCTCTGTGATTTAACCAGAATCTCTGTTACTGTAATCTCTATAATTTTCCATTAGACATAAGATAATGGATTCTCTGTAATTTCACAGAAATCTTTTTAACAGTGTATGTTTCTCAGCATAACTCTTCTAAAGTAAACAATTTTCATTTTCGAAGCAACTATTTATCTAGACTAAGAAAATGTCACATAGACAAAATTTTGCTTTCCAGAACAAAAAATAAAAATTCTTCTACATTGAGAAAAGTTGCAGAACTTAGACTACAGCAAAAGGAATTCGCAAAAAAATCATTTCAATGAACCCAATCTGCCGCTATGTCTCAGTTGTAAAAATAAAACAATTTGGGTTATATTTTGTTCAAAAATTTTCTTTCCAGTTACTAAGGTTTGTTTATCTTAAATGACTTCTGTTTGAGGCTTTGATTCATTGCGCAAGAATATACACAGTCATGTGGAATTTTTATCTTAAAATGGAATTTCTTTCTACTCGGACAACACCTTTATTTAATCTCAGGTTTATATATACATTTCTTTAGAAGGCGCTTTATTTGAATTTATACAGGATGCGTATGCTCCTTAACTATTCCCAATTTATATAGCACCACTTTTTCCAAATAAATTTCGATTAGTTACATATACTCTATGTCAAATCAATTAGTCTGATTTCCTATTAAACAAATCTAACCAACGTGTTACTGGATTTTAGAAATAAATGAACGTTGGAACAAAGTTACAGAACTTTTCTACATAAAAAACATATAGGTTTGGGGGGGGGGGGGGGGGTCCGTACTTTTTTTACACACTGAAAAAAGTAAATAAATTTTATTTTGGGTAAAATTTAATAAGCTTAAACACAAATTTAGAATATCATGAACCTTTATTTACGCAACGCAGTAAAATTTACTTGGTTAAATCGTAATAATGAAATTTGTTTCTCAGCATAACTCTTCTAAAGTAAACAATTTTCATTTTCGAAGCAAATGTTTATCTAGGCTTAGGGAAATAACACATAGACAAAATTTTGTTTTCCAGAATAAAAAATAAAAATTCTTCTACACTGTGAAATGCTGCAGAACTTGGGCTGCAACAAAAGAAATTCGTAAACAAATCATTTCAATGAACCTAATCTGCCGCTATGTCTCAGTTGTATAAATAAAACAACTCCAGTTATATTTTGTTCAAAAATTTTCTTTCCAGTTACTAGGTTTGTTTATCTTAGTTCGCTTCTGTTTGAGGCTTTGATTCTTTGCGCAAGAATATAAAGAGTTATGTGTAGTTTTTATCTTAACCCTTTATGCTCAGACGGACTTTTAAGTCCCATTAAAGCAAAATGCAATATAAAATTTCTTTAATTCGTCTACTAATAAAAGTATATGGTACTTTTCATACAAAATACTTCGCTGTATCACATTAAGTAAGCACAGCGAAACAGTGGAGGCTAAATATTTTTTAATGTGTTATTTTCCCAGTCATATTCATGGATTTAGCTTTTCTCCTGTTAAAAAATGTTTTGTGAGAAATTTGTAACTACAAAACACTTCTTACAGATAGGATCACAATACTTTTATTTACATTGTTCTTGTAAGAATTGTGCAGTTTCCATAACAGTATTTTTTTTGTTAATGCATCTAATTGTTCTTGTAAATATTTTATAAAAAATAAAACTGTAACTGCCTATTTATTAAATCAGTTTTATTTAAAGTCTGTCTAAAAATCAAATTGTTATTATATAAGTTGTTTTGAATATCTTCGGACATTAAAGACGGTAATTGTTGAAGAGGAGCAAAATTCTGATTTGTAATTCAGGACATAAAGGGTTAAAATGGAATTTCTTTCGACTCGGACAACACCTTTTAAACAAAGGTGTTGGATATATAAAGTATTTCTTTGGAAAGCATTTTATTTGAATTTATGCAGGATGCGTATAATCCTACTATTCCCAAAGGATATAGCCCCACTTTTTCCGAATAGTAATCCAGTACGTATTTCTTCGTCTTATTCCATCGTCATTATTACTGTAGAGTTTATAATTATTTTCTGCTATTAAATGAGGTGTAGATAACTAATGAGAAACAGTTATATTCAAAAGTAAAGACTGCACGCACCCTGTGTATGGTGTATTTTTTTTTTTTATATTATTACAAGATTCGCAAAATAAATAAATTAAACCGTTATTAAATAAGTGTGCATAAAAATTAAAAATATCGTAAAATATATTTACGCAGCATTTTTTAAAAATCTCTATAATGAATTATAATGTTCACTATAACTTTTTAAAGACAAACAACTTTATGCTTCGAAACAACTGTTTATACTCAGAAACTGATTATACTTACATGTTTTAACTTAGGAAAACAACACACAGACAAAATTTTATTTTCTAGAGTGAAAAATAAAAATTATTCTACACTGTGAAAAGCTCCAGAACTTAGACTACAACAAAAGAAATTCGTAAATAAATCATTTCAATGGATCCAATCTACCGCTATGTCTTAGTTGAACAATTGAAACACTTTCACTTACATTTAATTCAAAGATCTCCTTTTTACCAGGTGTAGCAGTTAATAATTCTTAATTTTTTCTAGAGATGGCCCTGGAAAAAAGTGTTACCGCACAGTCTAACGTCTTATGTCATTTTGTAGCTATGACAATGCCTTTCAAATTGCCATTGATGTTTAATCGTTCTCGAGTTAAACGTCATATTTTTTTTCTTGTGGTAATCATGCCAAGTTTACAGGCAAATAACGAGCATGTGCGACACGTACTGTTTTTCTTGTTCAATCAAAAGAAAAACAAGAGTGAAAGCCGTCTTATACTTGTGGAAACTTGCGGTGATAATGTAGCAACGCAAGATCAAGGGTTGACCCAGGACAACTATCAACATCGACCTCTAAACTAGATCGCTTTGGAAAGTAGAAAATTCTGTGCATTTGGTGGTATTAGAAAAGTGTCTTGTAACACGAGTTTCTAAAATCTGATGAAACATTTAATACCATTCCATACCTTCAAAAAATGATAATTTCAACCATGCATTTTTCCCCAATGTACCGCAAAAAAGTGATTTTGCTGCACGACACCCCTCTCTATCACACAGCGAAAACGACTATAAACACCCCTTTTATACTTGGATGGGAAATCTTACTAACCCGCCGTACTTACCAAGCTTTGCTCCATACGACTGCCACTTATTTTCATTGATGTCTCACGCACTCTCCATAAAACATTGCAACGATTACGGAGATGTCGAAAAATGGCTTGATGACTGGATCACCTCAAGAGATACACGGGTTTTCTGGTAGGACATACGCAACTTGCCAGAGAAATGGCGCATGCTTTGAATAAAACATTTTTTACCTCTCTCCCAAATTATACGCTTCTGCTTGAGACTTTGATTCTTAGTACAGTAACATAAACAGTTATGTGCAACTTTATCTTAAAATGAAGTATCATTCAACTCGGACAACATCATTGTTTAATCTCAAATTTATAAAGACATCCCTTTAGAAAGCGCTTTATTTGAATTTTTGCTTATGCGCTTTACTATATACAAGCAGAGCCGCGGCGCGGAGGGTTAGTTTTGCAATGACACCGGGCCCCAAGACAGTTAGCGCTTTTAATTATCACACTATCGATGCACGGATTATCGGCAGAAAAATAGATAACAAAATTTGAACTAAGCGTCAAATAAAATCACTGTTGCGTTGTATCCCGGGAATATGATACCATTGTTTCGGATAATAATTTTCAACTTATTTCATAGAAGAGTTTATAATGATTTTCTGTAATTAAATAAGATGAAGATTACTATTCGGAAATAGTGGTGCTCAAAAGTAAAAACCTTACGCATCCTGAATATGGTGTATTTTATTACATGCTGTGCTAAATAAGTAAACTTAACTCCATTTAATTAAGCCGGTATAAAAATTTAGAATTCGATGATATTTATTTACGCAGTAAAATGTAATTGGTTTAACCGTAATGACTGTCCGAATATTTACTTTAAAAGTAAACAACTTTTAAATTCGTAACAACTACTTACCAAAACTTAAGGAGCAACACATTGACAAAATTTTCTTCGGTAAAGTCAAAAATAAAATTTCTTCTATTTTGAGAAATATTAAATATCTTACTGAAAACAAATCAGTCAATTAACAAATAGTATGTTAAATAAGTCATCGCAATGAATCCAATATACTGTTGTTTTTCATTCGAATAAATAAAACAACCTCGGTTACATTCTGTTCAAAAATCTCCTATCTTATACCTATGTTTGTTTACTTTTAATGACTTCTGTTTGTTGCTTTGTGCAAGAATATAAACTGCAATTTTTTTCTTTAAATGAAATTTCTGTCAGTTAGGACAACACCTTTGTTTAATCTAATATTTATATATATTTCTTTCGAAAGCATTTTACTTGAATTTATGAAGGATGCGTTTACTTCCTACTATTTCTAAGGATTGTAGCGCAACTGTTTCCGAATAATAATATTCTCCTCATTTCTTCTCCCTGTTTCATCGGCATTTCTATTGTAGACTTTATAAATATTTTCTGCTATTAAATAAGAAGAAGATTGCTATTTATAAATGGTTGTACTTAAATGTAAAGACTGTACGTGCCCTGTGTACTTTATTTTATTACAAGTTGTCCAAAAAATTAACCCCAATTAACTAAATGTACATTTGTAAAAATTTAGAATATCATGAAATTTATATGCACAAATATGTAAAAAATTAGCATATTGTAATAACTAGCAGGGATGACCGAGCTTAGCTCGGTCAAAATTAGTCTTGTGTTCAATTCGATATTTTATCCTCATTGTATCATTCTCGCTGTTTAGATACAATTGGCAGGATCCTGAGACACAGTGACCAAAAATGAGCCACTAACCGAATTTTTTCAAACATGCGACCTAACCAATAGTCTTCTCCAATCCGAAAACGATAGAATACAAAATTTCGTCAAAATCGTTAAAGTTGTTTTATAGCTAGAATTAACTTGACCCACGGTAACTCAAAAGTGACCCACTAATCTAAATTTATCGAACATGTGACCTATCCCAATGGTCTTCTCATGCTGGGAAACGATGTAATAAAAAAATTTTGAAAATCGTTTGAGCCATTTTTAGATACAATTAGCTTGACCCACAGTGATTCAAAAATGACCCACTAATCGAATTTTCTCGAACATGTGACAGCCAATGGTCTTCTCATGCTCAGAAATGGTATAATACAAAATTTCGTCAAAATGTTTTGAGCCGTATTTTTAGATATAATTAGCTTGACTCACAGTGACCCAGAAATGTTCCACTAATCGACCTTTCTCGAACATGCGACTTAACCTAATGGTCTTCTCATGCCCAGAAGCGGTATAATACAAAATTTTGTCAAAATCGTTTGCGTCGTTTGTTAGATATAATTATCTTGACACACAGCGACCCAAAAATGACCCACTAATCAAATTTTCTCAAACATGTGACTTAGCCCAATGATTTTCTCATGCTCAAAAATGATATAATACAAAATTTTGTCCAAAATTTTTTAACCGTTTTTTAGATACAATTAGCTTGACACACAGTGACCCAGAAATGACCCACTAATCGACCTTTCTCGAACATGCGACTTAACCCAATGGTCTTCTCATGCCCAGAAACGGTATAATACAAAATTTTGTCAAAATGTTTTGAGCCTTTTTTTAGATTCTGTTAGCTTGATACCTGATCCATTGTGACCCAAAATGACCCACTAATCAAATTTTCTTAAACATGGGACCTAGCCCAATGGTATTATCGTGCCCGAAAACGATAGAAAGCAAAATTTCATCAAAATCGTTAGAGCTGTTTTCTAGATAAACTTAGCTTGACCCACAGTGACCCAAAAATGACCCACTAATCGAATTTTCTAGAACATGTGAGTTAGCCCATTGGTCTTTTTGTAATCCAAAACAGTAGATTGCGAAATTTAGTCAAAATCATTGGAGCCGTTTTTTAGATAAAATTAGCTTGACCCGTAGTGACCCAAAAATGACTCACTAATCGAAATTTCCCGAACATGTGACCTAGCCCAATAGTTTTTTCGTGTTCAATAACGGTTGGATATAAAATTTAGTCAAAATCGATTGAACCGTTTTTTAGATATAATTAGCTTGCCCCTGACCCATTTTCACCCGTAATGACCCACTAATCGAATTTTCTCGAACATGCGACCTAGCCCAATGGTCTTCCCAAGCCTGAAAATGGTAAAATACTACATTTAGTCAAAATCGTTTGATCCGTTCTTAAGGTAATATTTACATGCACACGCAATTTTTGCTCGTATTATAGTATAAGATTTACTAATTCTAAATATTTAAAGGTGTAAGATTAAAACTTTAAAAACAGCAAAAATAGTTTTATTTGACTGTTCACATGTTTCGACTTTAGCCGAGTCGATTTCAAAACAAATAAATAAAAATATTGTGAAATTGCACGATCTATGGTGCAATGATCTGAAACGCCACCATTCAGTTTTTCACGCTATGCACGTTATTTTATTTTAATAACTTTATAAATAGAATTAAACATCCAAGAAAAATAAAAAAAATAACGTGAGTAATTTGAAAAACTGAATGATGGCCTTTCAGATCATTGCATCATAGATCGTACAATTTCAGAATATTTTTATTTATTTGTTTTGAAAATGATGTAAACAATCAAATAAACCTATTTTTACTGTTTTTAAAGTTTTAATTCTACACATTTTAACAATTAGAATTACCATATTTATTAAAACAACATTTTTAAATCACAATAATGAAATATAATTTTCACTATAACAGAAAACAAATTTCAATTTCAAAGTAACTGTTTATCTAAAAATAGGAAAACAACACATTGGAAAATTTCATTTTTCTGAATCAAAAATAAAATTTCTTGTATGTTGTCAAATACTGCTGAACTTAGATTGCAACAAAAGAAATTTATAAATAAATCATTCCAGTAGATCCAATCCACCTCTATTTCTCGCGTAAATAAAACAACTCCGGTTTTATTCTGTTCAAAAATCTTCTTTCCAGTTTCTGTTTACCTTGGATGACTTCTGTTTGATGCTTTGATGCTTGGTATAGGAAAATAAACAGCTATCTGCTATTTTTATCTGAAAATGAAATATCTGTCAGCTCGGACAACATTTATGCTTAATCTGAGATAGTATAGATATTTTTATAGAAAGCTTCATATTTGAATAGAAACCTGCAGACGTTTTCCGAACTTTTAAACATACAAAATCAAAATTCTAATTTGCTAATTCTAAGGTGCTAAAAATATATAAATATAGGTTTTAAAACATAAAAACCGTCATAGATATTAAAATGATCTTACAAAGTCGATACCCATTAATTAAAATAAAGTTTAGCTATAACTTCGGAACGTCGTGTTCACCTTGAGATTTTATAAGAATATTTAAACATACAAAATCCAAATTATGTATTTTTGTACTAAAAAGGTCCTAAAATTATATAAATATAGGTTTTAAAAACATAAAAACCATCATAGATGTTAAAATAATATTACAAATTCGACACGATTTTTCAAAATAGTTTTAAACATCTCCGATTTTTTTTTTTATGTTTTAAAACCAGTATTTATATTTTTAGTACCTTTTTAGAAATAAAAAAATCATAATTTTGATTTTGTATGTGTAAATGTTCTTATATAATCTCAAGGTGAACACACGGTGTTCCTAAATTATAGTTAAACTATTTATTTTAATTAGTTTTTCGAACTGATGACTAATGTGAAAAACCGCATTTATTTTATAGTGCAGTGGGAATGTTAATATGTATTTATAGAAAATTTAATGTATCTTTCCCACAGTTCCTCTCATCTCCAATTAGAAAATGTTTATTTTAAATGAAAACTGTAAACTATAATCTTAAATATTTTGCTTATTTAGTTAATAAATGCAGAAAGCATCTATCAATATTTTAAATAAAATTAATTGTCTCTAAAAATAAATTACAGATTAATAATCAGGGGATAATAATACTTTGTCCGCTTCAAAATTTTGATTTTTTGTGTGTGGGGGGGAGGTGGAATTAACGTACAATTTAGACATACGGAAATCGTATTTTACTGATTAGAAATCTACATCAAAAGGGCAATTGAGAGTTAGAGTGCTCCGCAGGAGTAAATAATAACGGAAACTTTAAACGCGTTTCTTTTCATAACAGCATTTTCAAAATCAGTGGGTACTCTACCGCCAATTTTCAATCAATGAACTTGTTCTTTTTTTTTTTTTTTTTTTTTTTTACTATTAGTTTCATATTTTACTAGAGAAATAGTAGGAGTTTCTGGCACTATAAATTTTCTTTTTGGCCAAGTGTTTTTATTATTTTTGCTTTCTCATTGCATTTTTAGAAAATGAAAGTTGAAAAGCACTTAATTTCTAAAATATCATCCTATAATTTGTGAGGAAATTTAGTACAATTGTAATTAATTTGTGAAACATATTTGTACGTGCGAAATTTGTTTGGATGAAATGCATTTCATTAAAAGCGTATAAATAATATTTTCGTGTTCTTCTAAAATTAGCTTTGAATATCGTTGATAGACATGGCTGCTATGAAATCGGGGATTAAATTTCTTTTTTTTTACAAATCGTGTTGTTAAAACTGTATTTATTTGATACAGGATGTCTCTTATCATCGTTTACCAATAACTAATTTCTAAACTGTTAGTTTTAGAAGTATAGTTCCAGTTGCAAAAATGTTTCAAATTTTGTTCTGCATGATATAAAAATGGATTTATTTTAAAATAATTACTTTTTAAATAATTAAGAAATTACATATTTTGTAAAATGTCTGGGTCCTATAAGTTTCATTTAGAAGAAGTTTTTCCATGTTTTAACTAGTAAAACAGCAAAAATTTATTCTTGTATCGTCAAAACTTACTGAGTTATGATACTTAGAATTTTGTGAATTTTCGACGTTTTAGTCACCGTAAATGGAAAAACACATTTTTAGTGCCAGAAAACGCCGAAAATGCACGAAATTCAAAATATCACAACTAGGTAAATTCTTGCATTGCAAAAATTAAGCTTTTAACCACAAATAGATTTTAATAGTGTGGATTCACCTCAATAAAAAACAGCATTTATACTTACGTCCCAAAATTATTTCAAAAAATTTTGTTTAAAAGGCCTACTAATTAAAACCTCCTTTGACAGCATATACAGCGGTAAGTTATACGTTACAAAAATAATAGGTTGTTGGATCCTGTTACCTGTGCAAGTGTGGAACGATGTAACCTATTAATCAGAAGTAACTCTGTTTCCCATCTGTACATCAAAGGAGGCAGAGATTTAAAAAAAATGCTCGGGACTTACATTTTCTATTTTTAGTACTCCTATCCGAATAACAATCTTCGCATTTAGAGATTAAAAAAAATTACCATTAAATAACGCAAACTTTACTATTTGGAAATGGTACTACTCAAAAGTAAGAACTGTGCGCGTATTTTCCATCATTCTAAGTGCTTATTATATACATTCATCAAAAGTAAAATTGCAACACCTTGAAGGAATGCGGGGATCCATATGTAAATCAGAAGACTGGGAGTGATATGAGAAATTCGCAATTTATTAAGTTTTTGGGCGCATTGCGTAACATGGTACCCAGTTATGGCTATAGAAGGCAGGAACGGGCTCATCCTGTATATTCTATCAGCAACCGATGGAAACAGCGAAAGAATTGAAGACGCACAAGACTTGACTAGGACACATCAGAAAGCTGAATACCAGCATTTAACGAATTGAGAATGTAACCGGATACTGAAAATGCGTGACCTCGGTTTGCCTATGCACACGAGTGCTATGCGTGTTGAAAGCTATGTGAGCACCATCCAGCGATGTGTAGTACGATTGAAAAAGGACCATCTATGAACATTCGGAAGTGGGAGTGGATCGGACTGATGACAACAGAGCAAACGGATCAGCAGATTCCCTGAGTAGCTCATCGAGACTCATTTGCCACGTTATGAGACACCGAAGTTACCTGTCACCATCAAACGGTGCATCTGTATTCACCGTAAGTATCCGCAGTAGGGTCATAAGGTACAGCCGCATGTACGGCAAACAAAAGCATTCGACATATGTCTGCATTCCTGGCTTGGTGTCAGCAATATCGCGATTGGAACAATGAATGGCATGTGGTATTGATCACACGCAAATTCCATTTTTTTATGGACGAATGACGGCCATGGACAGGTGTTTTGCCTACCAGGGCGATGCCACATCGCAGCCGATATCGTCGAGTGTCATACTGCTCTCATACTGGTCATAATGATTTGGAGAAGCATCTTGTCGAACAACGGACAGACCTTGTGCACATGCCGGGAGTTTGACAGTGGAGCTGTTCAAGTTGTTTTAGTTGTAATTTAGTTGATGGAGGGTGTCTTTGGTAGGTTGTTCCAGTAGAACAATGTCAGGCCCCACGTAGCACGGCAAATTCTCAACAGCGTAGACGAAATACACGTGCTTTCCTGGCCGATATTCTCTCCTGATATCTCTCCCATGAAACACATCTGGGACCTCATGAAAGGTGAGTTGCTCCGGTACCATCGGTACATAAAGCAGAGGAGCTGAGAGTTGCAGTGGGTGCAGTTTGGTAAGGAATAGCGCAAGTGAAACATTAATGGCCTATTCGATAGTGGGCATCCCAGTTAGTAGCCAGCGGTCTACACTAATTACTAAATAAATAGTATTATTTTTCACTTATTTTTTGTCTTTTAGATCATTTGTCTATGTCTCTCACCTCTATTGGTCCACTGATTTTCACATGGGTACGCGCGTGCCTCCGTGGGGTTGCAATTTATCTATTTATAAGTATATATATATTCCAATAATTCACTTTTTATTGTATTTAGAATTAAGCTTACGTTAAACTTTCCGGTTCAATAGTTATTTCATTTATAAATATGTCTCAAATACTTTTTTAAAGCTGTTTATGATTGTCGCCAACCCAAATAGCAAAACCAGCATCCGCATATTATATAAGATGCCCACAAAACATCTTAATACAAAAATATACTTAAAAAATTAACAAGCATTACTTACGATATTTTGTACATAATAAAGAAAACACAAAATTGTATCCTAAAAGAAGTGAACATAAGGTGGATGTAGTCAAATACCATAACCACCTAGATATCCAGATATCACGTATTTAGTCTTTTTTAATGGAAATAAGTTATTCTTTTTCTTATAACTTAGGTCAGTTCTACTCAGTTTTATTGGCCTCAGATTCGTACTGAGTTATGATACTTAAAATTTTGTGAATTTTCGACGTTTTAGTCACCGTAAATGGAAAAACACATTTTTAGTGCCAGAAAACGCCGAAAATGCACGAAATTCAAAATATCACAACTAGGTAAATTCTTGCATTGCAAAAATTAAGCTTTTAACCACAAATAGATTTTAATAGTGTGGATTCACCTCAATAAAAAACAGCATTTATACTTACGTCCCAAAATTATTTCAAACATTTTGTTTAAAAGGCCTACTAATTAAAACCTCGTTTGACAGCATATACAGCGGTAAGTTATACGTTACAAAAATAATAGGTTGTTGGATCCTGTTACCTGTGCAAGTGTGGAACGATGTAACCTATTAATCAGAAGTAACTCTGTTTCCCATCTGTACATCAAAGGAGGCAGAGATTTTAAAAAAAATGCTCGGGACTTACATTTTCTATTTTTAGTACTCCTATCCGAATAACAATCTTCGCATATAGAGATTAAAAAAAATTACCATTAAATAACGCAAACTTTACTATTTGGAAATGGTACTACTCAAAAGTAAGAACTGTGCGCGTATTTTCCATCATTCTAAGTGCTTATTATATACATTCATCAAAAGTAAAATTGCAACACCTTGAAGGAATGCGGGTATCCATATGTAAATCAGAAGACTGGGAGTGATATGAGAAATTCGCAATTTATTAAGTTTTTGGGCGCATTGCGTAACATGGTACCCAGTTATGGCTATAGAAGGCAGGAACGGGCTCATCCTGTATATTCTATCAGCAACCGATGGAAACAGCGAAAGAATTGAAGACGCACAAGACTTGACTAGGACACATCAGAAAGCTGAATACCAGCATTTAACGAATTGAGAATGTAACCGGATACTGAAAATGCGTGACCTCGGTTTGCCTATGCACACGAGTGCTATGCGTGTTGAAAGCTATGTGAGCACCATCCAGCGATGTGTAGTACGATTGAAAAAGGACCATCTATGAACATTCGGAAGTGGGAGTGGATCGGACTGATGACAACAGAGCAAACGGATCAGCAGATTCCCTGAGTAGCTCATCGAGACTCATTTGCCACGTTATGAGACACCGAAGTTACCTGTCACCATCAAACGGTGCATCTGTATTCACCGTAAGTATCCGCAGTAGGGTCATAAGGTACAGCCGCATGTACGGCAAACAAAAGCATTCGACATATGTCTGCATTCCTGGCTTGGTGTCAGCAATATCGCGATTGGAACAATGAATGGCATGTGGTATTGATCACACGCAAATTCCATTTTTTTATGGACGAATGACGGCCATGGACAGGTGTTTTGCCTACCAGGGCGATGCCACATCGCAGCCGATATCGTCGAGTGTCATACTGCTCTCATACTGGTCATAATGATTTGGAGAAGCATCTTGTCGAACAACGGACAGACCTTGTGCACATGCCGGGAGTTTGACAGTGGAGCTGTTCAAGTTGTTTTAGTTGTAATTTAGTTGATGGAGGGTGTCTTTGGTAGGTTGTTCCAGTAGAACAATGTCAGGCCCCACGTAGCACGGCAAATTCTCAACAGCGTAGACGAAATACACGTGCTTTCCTGGCCGATATTCTCTCCTGATATCTCTCCCATGAAACACATCTGGGACCTCATGAAAGGTGAGTTGCTCCGGTACCATCGGTACATAAAGCAGAGGAGCTGAGAGTTGCAGTGGGTGCAGTTTGGTAAGGAATAGCGCAAGTGAAACATTAATGGCCTATTCGATAGTGGGCATCCCAGTTAGTAGCCAGCGGTCTACACTAATTACTAAATAAATAGTATTATTTTTCACTTATTTTTTGTCTTTTAGATCATTTGTCTATGTCTCTCACCTCTATTGGTCCACTGATTTTCACATGGGTACGCGCGTGCCTCCGTGGGGTTGCAATTTATCTATTTATAAGTATATATATATTCCAATAATTCACTTTTTATTGTATTTAGAATTAAGCTTACGTTAAACTTTCCGGTTCAATAGTTATTTCATTTATAAATATGTCTCAAATACTTTTTTAAAGCTGTTTATGATTGTCGCCAACCCAAATAGCAAAACCAGCATCCGCATATTATATAAGATGCCCACAAAACATCTTAATACAAAAATATACTTAAAAAATTAACAAGCATTACTTACGATATTTTGTACATAATAAAGAAAACACAAAATTGTATCCTAAAAGAAGTGAACATAAGGTGGATGTAGTCAAATACCATAACCACCTAGATATCCAGATATCACGTATTTAGTCTTTTTTAATGGAAATAAGTTATTCTTTTTCTTATAACTTAGGTCAGTTCTACTCAGTTTTATTGGCCTCAGATTCGTACTGAGTTATGATACTTAGAATTTTGTGAATTTTCGACGTTTTAGTCACCGTAAATGGAAAAACACATTTTTAGTGCCAGAAAACGCCGAAAATGCACGAAATTCAAAATATCACAACTAGGTAAATTCTTGCATTGCAAAAATTAAGCTTTTAACCACAAATAGATTTTAATAGTGTGGATTCACCTCAATAAAAAACAGCATTTATACTTACGTCCCAAAATTATTTCAAACATTTTGTTTAAAAGGCCTACTAATTAAAACCTCGTTTGACAGCATATACAGCGGTAAGTTATACGTTACAAAAATAATAGGTTGTTGGATCCTGTTACCTGTGCAAGTGTGGAACGATGTAACCTATTAATCAGAAGTAACTCTGTTTCCCATCTGTACATCAAAGGAGGCAGAGATTTAAAAAAAAATGCTCGGGACTTACATTTTCTATTTTTAGTACTCCTATCCGAATAACAATCTTCGCATATAGAGATTAAAAAAAATTACCATTAAATAACGCAAACTTTACTATTTGGAAATGGTACTACTCAAAAGTAAGAACTGTGCGCGTATTTTCCATCATTCTAAGTGCTTATTATATACATTCATCAAAAGTAAAATTGCAACACCTTGAAGGAATGCGGGTATCCATATGTAAATCAGAAGACTGGGAGTGATATGAGAAATTCGCAATTTATTAAGTTTTTGGGCGCATTGCGTAACATGGTACCCAGTTATGGCTATAGAAGGCAGGAACGGGCTCATCCTGTATATTCTATCAGCAACCGATGGAAACAGCGAAAGAATTGAAGACGCACAAGACTTGACTAGGACACATCAGAAAGCTGAATACCAGCATTTAACGAATTGAGAATGTAACCGGATACTGAAAATGCGTGACCTCGGTTTGTCTATGCACACGAGTGCTATGCGTGTTGAAAGCTATGTGAGCACCATCCAGCGATGTGTAGTACGATTGAAAAAGGACCATCTATGAACATTCGGAAGTGGGAGTGGATCGGACTGATGACAACAGAGCAAACGGATCAGCAGATTCCCTGAGTAGCTCATCGAGACTCATTTGCCACGTTATGTGACACCCGAAGTTACCTGTCACCATCAAACGGTGCATCTGTATTCACCGTAAGTATCCGCAGTAGGGTCATAAGGTACAGCCGCATTTACGGCAAACAAAAGCATTCGACATATGTCTGCATTCCTGGCTTGGTGTCAGCAATATCGCGATTGGAACAATGAATGGCATGTGGTATTGATCACACGCAAATTCCACTTTTTTATGGACGAATGACGGCCATGGACAGGTGTTTTGGCTACCAGGGCGATGCCACATCGCAGCCGATATCGTCGAGTGTCATACTGCTCTCATACTGGTCATAATGATTTGGAGAAGCATCTTGTCGAACAACGGACAGACCTTGTGCACATGCCGGGAGTTTGACAGTGGAGCTGTTCAAGTTGTTTTAGTTGTAATTTAGTTGATGGAGGGTGTCTTTGGTAGGTTGTTCCAGTGGAACAATGTCAGGCCACATGTAGCACGGCAAATTCTCAACAGCGTAGACGAAATACACGTGCTTTCCTGGCCGATATTCTCTCCTGATATCTCTCCCATGAAACACATCTGGGACCTCATGAAAGGTGAGTTGCTCCGGTACCATCGGTACATAAAGCAGAGGAGCTGAGAGTTGCAGTGGGTGCAGTTTGGTAAGGAATAGCGCAAGTGAAACATTAATGGCATATTCGATAGTGGGCATCCCAGTTAGTAGCCAGCGGGTCTACACTAATTACTAAATAAATAGTATTATTTTTCACTTATTTTTTGTTTTTTAGATCATTTGTCTATGTCTCTCACCTCTATTGGTCCACTGATTTTCACATGGGTACGCGCGTGCTTCCGTGGGGTTGCAATTTATCTATTTATAAATATATATATATTCCAATAATTCACTTTTTATTGTATTTAGAATTAAGTTTACGTTAAACTTTCCGGTTCAATAGTTATTTCATTTATAAATATGTCTCAAATACTTTTTTAAAGCTGTTTATGATTGTCGCCAACCCAATTAGCAAAACCAGCATCCACATATTATATAAGATGTCCACAAAACATCTTAATACAAAAATATACTTAAAAAATTAACAAGCATTACTTACGATATTTTGTACATAATAAAGAAAACACAAAATTGTATCCTAAAAGAAGTGAACATAAGGTGGATGTAGTCAAATACCATAACCACCTAGATATCCAGATATCATGTATTTAGTCTTTTTTAATGGAAATAAGTGATTCTTTTTCTTATAACTTAGGTCAGTTCTACTCAGTTTTATTGGCCTCAGATTCGTAACACCGTCCAAGTGAAAAATCGAATTAGAGTGATCTTCCAGACAAACGATTTTCTAATGCTTCATAGAATCTGTGGTAGGAAATATTTTACAAATTTGATTTGTTGTGTTTAATGATGCATGCATTTAAGTGTTCTAAATCTCTTAAAACAGTTGACACTTTATTTTATTGAATTAAAAAATAGTAACTAAGTATCCATGTTTTCCCAAAGTGAAAAATTACTTTTGAGAAAAATTACTTTTCGTCATTATTTATTCATCATGAATTGATATTGTAAACGTAGGTATACAGAATAAACTATAAAAGCAAAAATTATATAATTGTTTAATGAATGGCTGTATGTTTTTGCTGTACATATACAAAGCTTGGATGCAAGTTAATTTATCATGCTAAATATTAGGGGTAACCGGAAAATTCTGTCGCATAAAGTTCTTTTCTTTCTGATTTCTTCATTAGCACTTTTTTGAAATGGTAAAACTCCCACAGTTTTCACATTCCATATTAAGGTGAAAACAATGTTAATTTTACAATTTCAAAAAAGTGGTGCCAATGCAGAAACCTGAATTTTTAAAAAGTAGATGTGAAAGAACATTATGTGACAAAATTTTCTGGTAAACGCTAATACATTAAAACGTTATTTGGAAAATTTATTCAGAAATTTTTCAGAAATTTTAATAATTGGGTGTAGGTGGGAGTGTAGCTTATAAAGTTAAATTATGAAAACAATAATAGCTTTTAATACAAGCTGGTTCATATATCTGTAAAAAGCCGATGCGAATATAAGGGGATTTATAAAATATATTCGTTAATTCATATTCTACTCATTTTAAATGTACACGATTTTCATACAGTTTCAACAGTTTCGCGTATGTAATCTTGATTTTATGTAATGTAACAGACAATTTAAGCAATAATTTTACTATGTATCCTAAAGATAGAATAAAAATATTTGAAGGTGACAAACAAATAATGATAAAATAAAGTAAAACACTGTAAACAAAAATACTGTCGTTTATTCCTGTAAATTATAATGAGCATTGATCGGATAGTTTATTCAAAATATTCACTGTAAATTAAAATGTCTGAAATTCAGACACTTAAGTGTCTGAAACGGAGTGTTCAATTTTCAGACATTTTAAAATGTCTGAATTTTTTCAGACACTTTTTGCGTCTGAATTTCAGACACTTGAAACGTCTGAACCGCAGACATTTTTTGTAAGCATTTTACGTAGCCATGTTTGACCACGTTGAATACTGGGAAAATATTTGGCCGTTGTCCTGCACCCTCTACCCCCATGCAGCCTGAATTTCTGGTGCTCCCAATTTTGGTATGCGATTTTCATAAAGCTGATAATTTAAATCTTTTACGACATTGTACTGATTATAATCAATATTTTGTTCTTCAGGAGTAGAATAAGATTAAGAAGAGAAAATATTTATCTAAATATTAGATTTTTTTTATTTTTTTTAAAATCTTATTTTACTTTAAAAGTTCAAAATATTGATTATAATCAGTACAATTTCGAAACAGATTTAAAATATAAGCTTCACAAATATTGCACATCAAATTTGGGGGAACTAAAATCATAAGGGAACGGGGCACTGCCCATGCTTTAATCAAGAAGTCCTTTTGCAAAAAATGCAACCCTGCAGTATGGTTAGCTAAATATAGATGCCCGGTATTCGGGAGTATCCGTTGTGGAGGTTAATGACATTCCCGGATAGCGGATACCTCAATTTAGCGAATACTTTTTTAATCCGCAAGTCATACATATTTGTATTATTTTTACCTCACAAAAGCAGACATCTCTGATTATCGGAAAAATTTCGCGTTCCGGAAGTGTCCGCTATTAAAGGTTTTTAAGGTATATGGATAGGTATATATATTTTTTGTAATCTTGTCCTACTCTAAAAGTTCAAAATATTTATCATACTCGGTGGAATGTCGAAAAAGATTTAAAAAATCCCGTGTACGAAAATGGGCAAGAAAATCCCTCCCCCCGCCCCACCCCCAAAGAAAAATAAAAATTCATATAATTCAAAAATTAGTTTTTTTTTAAAATTTATATTGCCCCATAGGCAATTTTACATATGTATCAGATGATAATCACAACAGCTATTTAACTATGAGTAAATAATAACATAGTAAATAAATATTCTATTTTAATAACATTGAGAAAAAAAAATTACTTCTAATTTCAAAACTACTTTTGTCTTAAATATACGTAGCGTCTTAATAGCCATTTTTGTATTTGTGATTTAAGTGCATATAAATAAAACAGTTAAGTCATTTTAAGTAGTAAATATGTGTAAGATTTTTTTCTTTTTAAATGTGTAGTGTTTTGTCATTGTATAGTTAAAAGTAAACACCAGTTTAGTGTCTAATTTTATATATCATTCTTCGGAATAGGTATATAATTTTCTTTTAACATATTCCGTATTTAATTTAAAATTTTCACCCGCTATTGCTTAAAAATGGATATCACTACTATTCTCATTTATGGAAAAACATGACATAAGTCATATTTAATTTATTTTATTTTTTATTCCTGTAAACTTTGTATCCTTTGAATATGAGCTAAATATATTTTATATATTTGATAAGAAATTATTGATCTAAGAAATAGATAGAAAAAAGAAGAAAACAGAAAGTAAAAAGAAATATCAGACAGTATATGTACTGTTCTTAATTGTTTGAAAAACGTTTTTTATATAAAAAAGCAGTTATTAAATGGCTTAAAAATATATTTAATACTGTATTATATAAGTAAATATGAACTTTTAAAAATAAGAGGAAGTTTTATACATAAACTTCATATCAAGGCATAAACAACCTTTTATTTATGTCTAAATTATCATGTTTAATTTTTTATAGTGTTAATAATTATTTGTACCAGAAATGTTGCAAATTCGACTGCAGTAGAAGGAAATTTAATAACTATTTCTCGCATTACTCAATTTTGAAAATTTAAAATCAGGAACAAAATATCGCAGAAAAATGCTTAGATATAAATTAAAAAAATTAATATACCAATTTAAAAACACAAAAAATATTAATTAAACTTTATAATTGTACTGCTAAACAACAACGTAAACTGCAAAATATGAATAAAATGTTTCTCCGTTTGTTTAATGTTTCAAAAATTTTACTGGATGATATAAGAAATTCATATTATTTTTAGAAATTTGGTAAATGTTAAATCTGAAACATTGGATGTCAAAATTTACGATTTTCAATAATAAATTAAAAAATCAATAAGAATAAATCTTTATAAAGTTTCAGTTCCAACATTAAAAACCGCTATATATACAGACAAATTTCACAGTATTAATGCTTTTTTTCAATTTGAAAACTTTTCCTAATATCATAATAATATGAATATCGTATTTAGCTCCAAAATAATAATAATAACAAAAAATAAAATAAATACTGATGTCATATACTACAAGCGTTTATAATTATACAGTAAAAAGCAGACGAAATACATCATAGAATAAACACAGTTACAAATGGCTTCAATTTAATGTTTTTATCTCTGATAGATGAAGCGATGAATCATTCAACTTTTCAAACCTATGTTGCAAGTTTTGTTTTTGAGCAATGACAAATTATAATTATTTCACATCACCGTATCGAAAATGAAGATTAAACTATTTATTACTCATTCGTTTATTTACAAAGGTCAAGCAAATGGAATTAAAGCATTGCTATTTCATTGTCAAAACAATTATATTTCATTCCGTTACATTAAGAAGGCATATAACAGACGACTGTTTGTGAA
This sequence comes from Maratus speciosus, assembly GCA_963932465.1. Lineage (NCBI taxonomy): Eukaryota > Metazoa > Arthropoda > Arachnida > Araneae > Salticidae > Maratus > Maratus speciosus. The sequence continues at coordinate 440,200,079 of OZ010788.1, forward strand.
ATCAAAAATTTAGCATTAAACTACAGAAAAGAGATCAATTTTTATAAACGAATTCATTCATATTCAAGGGATACAAACCTATCGGAATAAAATATAAGAATTAAATATGACTTACCCGTTCGTTCAATAAATAAGGAGATTAATATGTTTCCTTTTAATCCAAGCAATGGCGGCGGTGAAAATTAAATTGTTTCTGTTCTTATCTCATGAAGGTGCTGTAGATGACACGCGCGGAAATCAGCGTTCTGATTGGCTGTTAAGAATAGTTCCAAAGATGATGTTTAACTACCGTTTGGAGCTTAGCGTCTTAAAATCAGACGTTTCTTGGATAATTTACACATGTTTCTCGATTCGTTTATACCATGATCATAGTAAGACATTTATGTGTCTTAAATTTAGACATCTGTTATGTCTGAATTTTCAGATTCAGACACTTAAGTGACTGAAATTCTTTTTCAGTCACATATGTGTCTAAATTTAAGACGACTCTATTTGCAGTGTTAGGACTAAAAACGTTGTTCTATGAAATGTTTCATTCATATACTATTGCTGTCAATATATTGATGAGGATCGATCCAAAATAAAAGAAAGTCCTTCCGGCCAGTGCCGGGAGGAAGAGGTAGCTTTCATATAACTTATTTTTAAAAAGCAAGCTTATATTATTCAAACACACGAAGCTAAATTTAGTGGAAACCGATTATAGGAGATTCAATACTAATTTTTATCAATACTAAATCATTATGAATGAGAATTTCGCGAAATTAGTCAGCTTTATCCAAGCTGCTTTTATTTAAAGTAATTTATATTTGGTTGCCAAATTCGGCGATAGCCTGAAGTTCCTGCCATTTTAAAGACAACATGATGGATGAAGCTAACGAGTGAACTTGGTCGAGGCCTTAGTAATTCTTGTGCACATGCTCACTCACATCGGAATCGGTTGATATATACAAGTGCTGTCGCAGGCAAAAAATCAGATTTTTCAAAATGTCAACCACATTCGAAATTTAGACTGCTATATCTGAGCCATTTTTTCAGATAAAGACAAAAGAAAAAATGCTCCGGAATCCTTATATCATGGTCAAATACTTAAGAAAGAAATCTTTTTCAATTTCTAATTTTTTTGCACCTCACTTTAAATATATATATTTAATTTAATGGCCTGCATTTTGAAACAAGATGGCTGATGAAGCTGGCCAGCGAACTTGGTCGAGACATTACGATATACTATCTACATCCACATGCTTTCTTACACCGAAATAGGTTAATAAATACACGTGTTATCACGTGCCAAATATCAGATCGTTTCAAAATATCAGCCATGCTAGAAATTCAAAGTGCTATAATTCAACCATTTTCTAAGATATATACGAAACAAAAGCTGCTTCGGAATCTTCGTATAAAGTTCAAACGCATAAAAAAAATCTTTTTAATTTTTTAATTACTTATTTTAAATTTAATTTTCTTTTAAATGGCAGCACTTTTGAAACAAGATGATGAATGAAGCTGGCCAACGAACTCGGTCGAGACAATGGTATGTACCTATGTACACACCAAGTTACATCTAAATCGGTTCATAAATACGCCTGTTATAGCGTGACAAAAATCAGGTCGTTTCAAAATATCATGTCGCGAGAAATTCAAAGTGCTATAACTTAGCCATTTTTTAAGATATAGACGAAACAAAAACTGTTCCGGAATCTTTGTATCATGGTCAAACATATAAGAAAATATATTTTTCAATTTTCAATTTTTTGGTACCACATTTCAAATTTTAAAATTTTTTTTTAAAATTTAAATGGCCGCCATTTTGAAACAAGATGGCAGATGAAGCTGGCCAACGAACTCGGTCCAGACATTGGTACGTATTATGTATACAGCAAGGTACATCCAAATCGGTACATAAATACGCCTGTTATCGCGTGACAAAAATCAGGTCGTTTCAAAATGTCAGCCAAGCTAGAAATTGAAAGTGCTATAACTCAGCCATTTTTTAAGATATAGACGAAACAAAAAATGCTCCGGAATCTTTGTATCAAGGTCAAACTGTAAGAAAAAAATATTTTTCAATTTTCAATTTTTTGGTACCACATTTCAAATTTTAAATTAAAAAAAAAATAAATGGCCGCCATTTTAAAACAAAATGGCGGATGAAGCTGGCCAACGAACTCGGTCGAGACATTGGTATGCACTATGTATTCACGAAATTTCATCTAAATCGCTTCATAAATACGAGAGTTACAATGTGACAAAGATCATATATATATATATATATATCAACTTTTGAACGGAGGGTGGTTTCGGAGTCTGGTGGTCGTGATCGATGAAAATATAACCAAAATTTTTTGAAATCGCTTTCCTCCGAACGGCTGCAATAGGTAGCTTTTTGTAATAAAAGCTACCTATAAAGGAAATTTTCCAGGAAATTGTTTTTCGGCAAAACTTTTTACTACTGTTATTTAAGCATAATCTGCATCTCGTGGTTTCAGTAATTTCATGCTGAATCCTTTGATTTTTATCCATCTCTCTGTTCTCGCAATGCTGATGTTACAGTAAGTGACTATAATTTGTTTATTTATTTATTTTTGTGTGTTCAAAATAATAGAACTTTAATGCCAATAACTTCGATTATCCACTTTTATTGTACAGAATTAAAATTTCGTTTTTCCAAGCGTCATTAATAAATATTGTATTTTATTAAAACTTTATTTATAATTTACGCACAAGAATTCGATTTTCAGTCTATCTTTTTCTTAGAAAAATTGTCAGTAAAATATATTTTACATATTAATATTTGTTAAATGTCTCAAATGTATATGTAAGACAAACTGTAAAAAAATACAAATGTTTCTTAATCCGTGAAATTGTAATGTAACCACGAACGAAAATATGCAATAACACCTTCCCAGTTACCCACGATTCCGAAAAGCGTATTTTAGCCATAGAAACCTCTGGAATTATTGTATTTTTGAGATTTAAAGAAACATTTTTACATTTATTTCTTCCCTTTGCGTATGTATGTATATAACGCGATAACTCTTGATAGAAATATCAGATTTGCTTCAAATTTTGTAAATAAGTTCATTTTGATAAGCCGCATCCTTGATTAGTTTTGGGGTTCATTGGTTAAGCATAAAAGGGGGGAACAGGGGGCTAATTTCCTCCTTAATTTAGACAAAGGGTTTTTCATGCAAAGTTATCCGATTAACTTCAAATTTTGTGTACCGATTTATTCTGATAAGGCGCTTCCCTGATTAGATTTGGAGGTTCATTGTATAATGTGATTGTATAAGGTTAAGTATGAAGTGAGGGAATGTGTGGGTCAACCCCCCCCCCCTTAATTTAGATAAATGGATTCTTCATGCAGAATTATCCGCTTTGCTTCAAATTTGATATACCGGTTTATTCTGATAAGGCACTTCCTGATTATTTATCGTTTTGCTCAAAAAGAGAGATTTCTATTTTATGTATAATAGATATAAATAAAAATATAATATATAATTAGTGTAAATAGCCTGTGAGTTCAATGCCACTAGTTTAACTGGGCACTTTTCTTTTTTATATTATGTATTAATCAGTTTTCTCAATCCGGAATATAGGTTTTTCGAATGTTTATAAATTTAAAAAAAATCATTTTCATGTTCAATAAACATGTTTTACAGGCAAAAATAAATTAACAGCATTAACTTTAACATTAAAATTAATATTATTTTGTTACTTTTGCATGTATAAATTCAATTACGCAGCTGGGAATGTTTAAGTGAGAAGATCTTAACAATCGATATTCCTTTTTGAGAAAACTTATTAATACACAATAAAAACTACTCAGAAGTGTTTCCGAAAATCAGTGGTAGCTAAAGAAACTTTCTTTCATATAAATGCTTCTTTAAATGTCGAAAATATATTAGTTGCTAAGGTATCTAAAGATAACGAATGCAAATTGAAAAACTTAAAACTCAGAACGAGCTCAGAGTGGAATGACACATTCATCTTGCGTTAAAATAACTAAAATTAAAAATCTGTTTTCTAAAAATGTGCATAAAAATTTATTAAAATATTCCGTTACAAAATGAACTGGTCTTTAAAAACTTAAAAACTATTTATGTTAAAATCATATGAAGCAGAAAATATAATTCCCGAGATCTTTCGATCGCAAACGCGATCACTTTCAAGGGAAAAACCCCTTTTTTCCTTTCCCCCTGATACCCCTTTTCTTTCAAAAGCATCCCATTTACGATCGAAAGATCTCGGGAATTATCTTTTCTTTTTCATATGATTTTAACATAAACGATTTTTAAGTTTTTAAAGACCAGTTCATGTTGTAACGGAATATTTTAATAAATTTTTATGCACCTTTTTAGTAAACAGATTTTTAATTTTAGTTATAAAGAATGCTTTTTAGAATAAAAGGTAACTTTGAAGAGGTTCTTATATATTTTCGTTCATGGTTAAATTGTATTTTTGTAGATTAATAAATATTCGTCTTTTTTTGCAATGCAGTAGGTAGTAGCTAAGAAAACAGAAAAGCCTAAAAGTTACCTGTTTGGTTGGCTTTTTATATTTTATGATGCATTTAATTTAATATGTAGTATTTTTTTAAGAAAAATAATTATACGAAGGAAAGTTATATTTAAACATTGACTTCAAATATTTAGTTACAAAGAAAAATAATTTATTTTGCGAAGCAATTAGGAGTTAATGTTAATCAAGAGTTAATGTGTTTGATCATTTTTCTTAAAGATACGCATAAACTGATAATCCATACTAACATTAGCTGGCATCGTAAAAATTAGCTAAATGAACTTTTGTAAATAAATCATCAGTCATTAACGTTCCATTCCATGTAACAGAATGATTATCTTATTTGCTTGTGTTTAGGCACATGTGTAATTCATTTTATCAATATTTAATAGTCACTGTCATTAAACAAACATCGAAAACTACTAGACTGAACTGAATAATGAAGCACAACATGCAATTTTGTCTTACGTGGGTAGTATCTTTGTAGAAAACTAACGAGAAAATAAAAAAATACCCTTTTTCAAATTAAAAATTTAAAAGACGTTCGTAGGTTTCGAAAAACACGTTTGTGTGTGGAAATAATAACAAGACTGGATGCATGTAAAAATATTGCTTTATTATTAATTTAAAACGTTTCCAACTAAGAAATATTTAAAATTTAACTTTACTAATTTTTTTAAAGGCTACTTAAGATTTTTTCTGTAGGGGAAGGTGGTGAGGGTTATAAAGAAATTTAATGAAAAAACATTTATTATATATTTGTTTGGTTATAATGCATATATGTTTTTTAAAAGTATTGTTAAGCGTGATTTATTTCTAGACTTTTACTACTGTTTCTATTATTGTACAGGCCAATTTTCTGATATAAAAAGAAATATATAACAAGTTTTCAGAAACTAGCCAAATTTTTAAATGTTGTAAATATTTGAGGGGAAAAAAATCATTCAACTCAAAAAATCCTTATACAAATTACCATAACTATGTTTTATATCCTGAATAATCATTTAGATGATTGAATGATTAATGTTTCTGAAATTTTTTTAATTAACCGATTGAAAAAGTGTCGGAAAATACTGGGTGTCTCTTTGAAAAATAAAATAAGAAAGAAAAGAAAAGATAAAATATAAACAAACAATTTTCCGGAAAAAAAAATGCATTTCAATTTTTTTCTTAATGATAGTTGGTATACAGTGTGTTGAAATCTGGAAGATGATGTAAAAAATATTCACTGAGAAAAATGCGCAGAAGAGTTCAAACTGTCACTGACATTGAAGAAAATATCACTAAATTTTGATAGATTGGTTTATATGTTTGGTTTATACGTCTTAAATGTAAATTTTATGCTAAACTTTATAAAATTAATGTTTCTGAAGCCCCTATAAAAGTATTTCTGTGTAACAAAGAACATATTGTGTAAATATCATCACCGATAATTTTAAATTACATAATTATCATAACGCCCCACATTAATTTGGCAATCCAATGTATAATTCACATATAAATGACACGATATAAGTGTCACGAATACTTAGAATTTGGCATTTGATCAAGTGTAGTTTGTTCTTAAAATTTTAAGCAACCATTTTAGTTTAAAATAATGAAATAGAATCGGATGTTTTCAAAATTTTAAACTTATGCTATCTATCTATATTATAAAGGACAAACATGTCCTTGCGAAACGCTGACATCATTTTGACTGTGGACACACCAAGCAATTAAATTTAACATTTACTGCAGACAACTTCTTTTATCTGCAGATTTTTTTAGATTTATTTTAAACTTCTAAACATCTCATATAAAATTTTACACCATCGAATAGGGAAAAAATGTACTTTCAAATGAAATTTGTTTGAAAACTGTATCGCAATTTGTTTGGAAAACGTATCGCTATTTAATCAAATTTATTGTTTTTAAAATAATTTTTAGACAATAGGTACTTTTGTTTAAAATTCTATATCTATAGCGTGCAGACGATTACGTAAGATATATGTGTTTATACTTAAATCAGTATAAATTTGTTTCCAGCTTAATTGCGTAACGAAATTAAAACATTCACCAATCAATAAGTAAAACAATAAAATATAAAAGAAATTCAAATTTAAGACATGTGATCAAACTATGCATTTAAACCACTGAAATGGTCAGAATAAAAAAGGGCTGATTCTAAATGCTGATCTTTGGCGATTTCTTCAGCTGTTAACTCCTTGCGCGAGGCTAATACAAAACTATTGTTTTAATAAATTTCAAAACTTTACTTAAACTAACTACTATTTTCCTATAAGTTTGATTTTTAGTATTGATAGAGCCTATTCTAAAATAATGTATTAAATGTAAAAAATCTAATATAGTTATCATTTAAATAAATGATTTTCACCTATATTCTGTAACCCGGGAAGCTCGAGTTGGAACTCCTTGTCTCTATAAAGGACTAAGGTCGAGAAGACCTTGAAAGTGTCTGCTTTGAACTCATTTATGCCTAGGGTCTCATTTTTGGGACGTTTCGAATTTTAATAATTTTTTTAATTTTTCTTTTTCTTTACAACATGAAAATTGTATGAAGTAATTGTCTATAAATTTATTCATCTATTACCGAGAGATGACAGCATAAGACTGATATTTATTTGCTTATATGAAGGCTTTTGTTCGGTGTTTATAGATTTTTCATTTTTCAAGATAGCGAAATGTAAAAAGTAAGTTTATTTGTATTTTTTGTATCAAGGATCCAAATAAGTAAGTCATAATCTTCGCTTGTAGACTTCTTTGAAATATGTATTTTTTTAAATTGCGAAATTAAATCTTCAAGCCTATTTTTTATGCATGTTTATAACGTATAAAATACAGGTAGCTAGGCGCAAATGGTACATATTTCTATTAGCCATTTAAGGGGCAGTTATTTATGTAAAGTCCTTTTCAAGATTATTTTGAAATAAATTGTTTTTTAGCCTTAAATACGATTATTCCTAATTTATTACTACCAATACTTATAATGTTATTAGTCTCTGTAAGGAAATAAATATATATTTTTAATACTTCATAAAAGTACTAAATATAGTACATTATATACAATTTAAAAGCTTAATTTATATAAATTTAGACAAAACATATAATGATGCATTTTTCTACATATGGATATTCCGTTATTTAGTACGTTTACATTTTAACAAATAAATGCAAAAATATTTTAGCGTAATTTTTTTTAGTATTTTTCCAGTTCATTTTGCAACATTTTAAAATGATTTTAGCAACAAATTTGAGAAAACAAAAATTCAGGCATAAGTGGGTTAAGAGTGAATTTTCTCCTTGTGTATGTTTTTTAAAAGTTTATTGTCCGTATTCAATATTATTTAATATTTAGTAATATTTAAATTCACTACAATTGTTAAAAAAATCTTCCTCGATTTGCAAACTGGGCTATTTTGTGCGTCTTTACTATTATATTTGGCACTTTATCTATTTAGTCCACAAATAGCGAACGATGGTACGATTTTGATCTTGGTATATGTTTATAGTAGAGATAAAGAATCCATAAACATTAAAATAAAATTGGTACAGTTGTGGGGAAAAAAAATAAACACCCCCTACTAAATCTGCAAGAAAGTTACTGGTGCCAAACGATTTAAAATAAAGTCTACTTTTAAATGTATATAAAATTTGCTTAGGGGCCATCTACAAATTGAAACCAGACCAAACTCTGTTTTTTTTTTTTTTTTTTTTTTTTTTTTTTCAATGGTAACACTGAGTTTTGAAAATATATTTAAAATCTTTGGTTCAAACTACGCCTAGAAACGAAATTTCAAATTATTTGGATGACAAGTTTTTAGATTATAAACATTCAAAATTTAGAGCTTCTAATGTTAAATTACACTTTCATATTTTTATTAATATCTCCTGAAATTATAATCCTAATGTGATAAATTTTTTTGTGGCTATAACACTAAAAAATTCAAACATATAAACATTGATTTTGTAATTTTAAAAATTTTATAATATGAATTATGAAATTAATATTCGAATAAAATATGAATTGCCACCTACAATTTTTTAATATATTTATATTTATTATGTCCTGCTTTATACGAATTCTCAATTTCAATTTTTCTTGCAAGTAGTTTTCGAATTATGATTAAAAATCACCAAAATCATGGTTTGAGTGCCCGTCTATGATATGCAAGAAAGCATAATTTGAACAATATATATATATTACTCATTTTATTGAAATATTTGGGCTGGCAATATTCAAAACACATTAAGCTAGTGAAATGGTCATATTGGCAAGAAATAATACATTAATAGAAGTGTCATAGACATTCGGCAGCATTTCAACATTCGAGTACCGAACTTCAATTTGGGTACAACCCCTAAAATATGCTCGTTTTTAAATAATTAATTTCTCTGAAATTAATCGTACGAATTTCATGAAAATTTGGATTTAGGCTAATTGAAGGGTTTAGAATTCATTTATGGTGTTTGGGTTCATTTTGATATGTAGATGGCCCTCTAAGCAAATTTTATACACATCATTTCAAGGTAGACCATATTTCCAATCGTTTGGTACCAGTAACTTTATTCTACAATAATTTGTTGCAGAGTTAGCATAAGGTGTTTACTTTTTTTTCACGACTGTACAAGAATAAAACAAGAAAAAAAAACCAAAAGATCCTTTTATTTTTTTTAAACAAAATTAAAAAAAAGAAACAAGAGATTTTTTTTCTTTTTTTTTTTCTTGCTTTATTCCTTTATATTTCTTTATTTATTATTATTATTTATATTTTTTAATTTACTTATTTTATTTTATTTTAATTTTGTTTATTTCTTTTATTTCCATTTTTTCCCTATCAATTTCTCTTCTATTTTTTTGGCTACACTTTTCTCTTCTGCATGTGCTCCTTTCAGCCAGCGCCATCTGTCGCATTCTTTGCAGCATTCTCTACCTTTCAGTTCATTTTTGACCTCGTCCGCTTACGGACACGTGTTTATTGTAGCTGATGACGAGCTGTTATATTTTTAGCTCGAAACGCGTCCTGTGTATTGTTTTTATTTTATGGTGATTTTTTACAAAGTTTTGTTATTTTAATTGCTTCATATCACCAGTTTTCGGTGCTGTTTCGCTATAATGATATGTATTTATTTTATATTTTTCATATATTTATTTTATATTTTTCATACATTTTTATAAAATAATATTTCTGCAATATCAATAAATAAATTGCATTTTTTTATTGTCACTACGGTGTAAATCTGGAGTGTCATATTTCTGTAGTGTACATATTTGAACTATTTTACCGCAATACATACTTGCCAACATCCAACTAAACTTCTGTAAAAGTTAGTTAATTTAAACAAAGCTAAACAGGTTTCTAACCAGAAAATGTTTCTGATGCATTATTAACTATTTAATTTTATGTTTCTAATGGAAATTTTTTTGACATGATTTCTTTTTAAAAAATTCTGCTTCGAAACATGTTTAACCTAAGTCAAACTAACCCACATTTTACGGAAGAATATAGCAAGGTTGGTAGGTATCATAATATCAGTTTACATTATGTAAGTTATTCTTAATACCCATTATATATTATATAATATACGTTATATAATATTGAATAATCTTAATTACGTATCTTTAGTTAATAACTAATCTATGATATTCATTAAAGTTTTCGTAAATGTTACGGAGGCCACTTTTATAGCCTTATCGTCCCATGCCCTATATTTGCATCTTCCACTTAACAAATCTTATAACTTGAGAACTATTTCACTTTCTGGGTTAATTGGCGTAATAGGATAAAGTTATTTATTAATTTACTGTTATTCTTTAAATGAAAATGAAATCTTGGGAACATTAACCGCTCACCATTAGAATTGATCTAATGGTTTAACAGCTTTTACCTTGGTATTTTTTCTGGACAAAACTATATAACTCTTTCTTAACTGTTTTTAACTTTTTCCAATAGTTCAGCGATAATGTTGGTTAAAAGAACTTGCTGCAACCATTCCATGACCACCCCTAAACTAAATAAATATAATTTTTTTAAATGCTAAAAGGGTATATAATGAACATGTCGAATTTTTAATTATTAATATTTCTAAATTTTATTTTGTGTAACTTGTCATAATTATGTTATATTTATTTATTATTGTTAGTTATTTATTTGTCATTTTATAAACCTATTCCAAAAAAAATAATTATCTTCTAAATTATTCATTTTTAAGTCTCATTCTTAATTCTGAGAAAGAAATTTTAAATTATTTAAAAATAATAATTATAAAAAATATAAATATTTGGTATAAATCATAATTTTTAATTTGATTAATTCAAAGTTCTCTGGTATTCATAAATAATTTATAAGAATGATTGATATTAAATATTGGATCACTTATCGGATGCTAGTTTTTTTTTTCCTGTTTTTTATTCCCATTAAGTTAATACGTTTATGAAATGTAGAGAGATAAACATACCTTGCTAAAACACATAGACATAGTTGCAGACATATAAAATAATGATATTATTAATTATGCGATGTGTAACAATATGAATGTTACTTATTAACAGTACAATGTGTCATAATGTAATGTTCGCCGTATATATTAAACTCGCAACGATAAATCACAAGTCTTGAACTAAATACTCATTATCGTTGATTAAATCAGGTCACATTACATGTTTCGTTTAAAAACCTTCATTTAATGCAGATTTCCGTATAGGGGAGACCGGGGCTTGTAGGCGCAGTTTTAAGTTATTGATTTTTATTAATGTTTTGTTTAAGACTTTTAACAAAATTTAAGTGCACTTTTAAAACACAAACATTTGCCTATAAATACCCGGAGTTCTCAGTTTGTAGCGTTTGTAGTGCATGTTTAGCGCAAGGCTACAGTAAGAGAAAAAACGTGTGCCAACCTACCCCGTCACGGGGCAAGTTGCATATACCTATGGGGTAAGTTGGCACAAGCTTTCTAAAAAGTTAAATGAAACTCAAATAAGAAACGCAGTTAAGAGAAATTTCAATTATAGTAAAGTGGGGACAGATGCCGCAGTTTTACTTTTCTTCTTTCAAAATGTACAATAAACCAAAAAACAACAAACTAAGTATCAGAAATCATTAATCAAACCCTTTAGAATCAAATTTCTATGTTAAACAAGTTAAAGCCCTCTTAATAAAGTAGGCATAATTATTTTCCCAAACGTCCTTTTTTAACATAATTTTTTATGTGCTGGGTAAGATGCCGCATGGGGTGTGGTACAGATGCCGCATGGAGAAAAAAGCTATGCTGTTTATTTTTTTCCAAGTAAATCACATTTTTATTTCCTCAAACTACTTAAAATGAAAATAAATAACAGTAAACTTACATAAATTATATATATCACTAAATTGTGAAAAGTTTAACGAAATTGTAAAAGTGCAAGCTCAAAAAATAAAACTTAAGGCAAAAATAAGAAAAAAAACATTTCACTGTGTATCGATCTCATCTCACATGATCAGTATAAAGCGAGTTACTAGCTTAGAGTAACTGGCTTGGCCTTTTGCTCGACGCTAGCGTTCTCGTCTCCTGATCATGAGATCCGTGGTTTGCATTTCATTGGCGCCACTCTCTCCAAAGTGGTGACCCGGAGAAAACACGCAACCTCCAACAACAGTCACCCTCCCCCCCTCATAACCAACAGATGGCAGCACCAAACAAATCATCTCCAGCCATAAGCTTGGCATGCTGCGCATCACTCACGACTCACGAGTGCATATCACTCGTCCGACATCGACAAAATGTCTTTCTCACTAGGTATGGAGTGTATAGCGATCTCATCTCACATGATCAGTATAAAGCGAGTTACTAGCTTAGAGTAACTGGCTTGGCCTTTTGCTCGTTAGCGTTCTCGCCTCCTGATCATAAGATCCGTGGTTCGTATCCCATCGGCGCCACTCTCTCCAAAACTGGAAACAATAGACAGAATAATTACAAAAAAGATATAAACTACTTATTTATATCCAGGCGACCATTGTAGTTTGCTCTTAAGGTACTAGTTCCATTCATTTTAGGCCGTAGTCTTTTTATTTTTGGCTTTTCTTCTCATTTTTGTATTTCGTATTTCTATTCGCCCACAATCAGCACACTTTCCGTTCCAAGAGTAAAGTGAGGCATGTTTCATGCAGCCACCGATTGCATGTTATGCATTGAATCCAGATCGCTTTAGACTTTGTTTCTTGATATGACTCCAGACACTCAGCACATTCACAGTCATCAAATTCCAATCCAATACTGCCTTCAGAATCCATAAGAGGAATACTTTTGTCACTGTCGGAAGATGACTCAGATTTCAGTTTCTTCCTCAAGTGAGGTGCTTTCAAGTTGATCTTTCCCTTTTTTTACACATTTTACTTCCGCCAAGCTGTCGTTCTTTGACCTTTCTTGCTTCTTTTGCTTTTTATTTTCTTCTTCTTTTTTATTGTTTATAAAATCTGTGCTTGTAATATTTGCAGCCTTTTGTTTTCTCTTACTTGGCTGTATAGATCTTTTGACCATTGTTTAATAGTTTAGATGATGAGAATTGTAAACGGCCAACGTTTTCCTTTTTCATACTTGGTGAACCACCACTGTTGCTGAGAATATTTTGATAAGTAGCAGAATGCGCTAATATACGTTCATTTAAATGTAAGTTCTACTTAAATCGCAGTGATGAATTTATTGAACCGAAAAACAAAAATATATTTTGCGGCATCTGTCCCTCAAGTTCGGTGCGGCATCTGTCCCAAAGTGGCGGGTAAGATGCCGCGTCGCCATTTTGTGTCATGTGAGCGACGAAAGAGAAAGACAAGCACATGTCTGTATTCTATGAGGATCTAGTGTACAGTTGCAATCGGTTTTGGGATGAAATCTCTGTTTATTTTGCTTAAAATATGTTATAAAACATTATTAGAATAATTTTAGCAACTTACCATGCAGGTTCGAACCATAAAAACGGACATACATATGTAAATATTGACAATTAAGCGGTGGAAACGCATACAACACAGCAGACAGTATTTAGGCACACAACGAAATTCTTAATTTGACCTAGGGAGCACTAGTGTCGCCAATACAATGTCTGCGGCATCTGTCCCACCGCGGCGTCTGTCCTCACTTTACTATAAGAGAAATTTCAATTAAGAGAAATTTCAAAAGTCAATTTTATTATTTCCAGCACGTTTAAACAAATGAATTACCACCTTACAATGTAAATTCTAAATTATACAGACACAAAAATAATGAATAAAACATTAACACTGAATAACTTAATGTTTTTTTTTCTATCTAAAGCTTCTTCTTCCTCTTTCAATGCCTTTAGATTTGGTGATCTGTCAATATTCCTGTGGTTCCCTTTTTCATACGTCTATTTTTCCCTGTTTTCTTTTTTGACTTTTTTTAATGGTCTAACATCCTCAGAATTTAATTATCCGACATCCTAAGCCGAAATTATAGGAGTCCTGTGACGGCTGGAGATAAAGCCGAAAAAACTGAACTTGAATATTTTGAACATCTAACTTCTCGCCTGTTATAGGTGAGTTGTGAACATCGTCACTCTGTTGTGCTTCATTCTGCATAATTTGGCAATATTGGATCAGGCTTCTCGAAAAAATATTAAAAGCTTTAGAAGTTTGCCTAAAAGGTCATCCGTTAATTAATACGGCATCCACAGCATTTCTTATAAAATTCTTCGGTGTTTCAGCCAGTTTATTTATTTATTTATTTTTTTTATTTTTTTTTGGGGGGGGGTGGTAATTACGCATTTCTGTAAAAAAATAATTAAATCATCAAACAGGAAAAAATACCAGAAAATATCACAAAACAATGTAACGGGGTTAGTTGGCCCACCGAGCCAACTTGCCCCGTGTTCAATGCGCCTACTAGCTCTATAATAATTTTTTTCACAAACTGGGAAACTTAACATTCTAAACGTAAACAATCCAAGTAAATCACATATGGAGTAGATAGAGTGAATCATACGCTATGAAATACGACACAAGTTAAATCGCAATTATTAAGATAAGTATTAGAAATTAGAAAAAGAATGAAGCAATAAAAAATTACTTATCAATGCAAAAAGAAGAAAAGTCCTTCCGGCCAGTGCCGGGAGGAAGAGGTAGCTTTCAAATTCCTTATTTTAAAAAGCCAACTTATATTATTCAAACACACGAAGCTCAATTTAGTGGAAACCGAATATAGGAGATTCAATACTAATTTTTATCAATACTAAATCATTAGGAATGAGAATTTCGCGAAATTAGTCATCTTTATCCAAGCTGCTTTTATTTAAAGTAACTTATATTTGGCTGCCGAATCCGGCGGTTTCTTAAAGTGCCTGCCATTTTAAGACAACATGGTGGATGAGGCTAACCAGTGAACTTGGTCCAGACCTTAGTAATTGCTGTGCACATGCTCACTCACAACAGAATCGGTTGATATATACGAGTGCTGTCGCAGGCAAAAAATCAGATTTTTCAAAATGTCACCCACATTAGAAATTGAAACTGCTATATCTGAGCCATTTTTTAAGATAAAGACAAACAAAAAATGCTCCTGAATCCTTATATCAAGGTCAAATACTTAAGAAAGAAACCTTTTTCAATTTCTAATTTTTTTGCACCTCATTTTAAATACAAAAACTGTTCCGGAATCTTTGTATTAAGGTCAAACACATACAAAAAAAAATCTTTTTCATTTTCCAATTTTTTGGTATCTCATTTTAAATTTTAAATTTTTTAAATTTTTTTAAATGGCCGCCATTTTAAAACAAGATGGCGGATGAAGCTGGCCAACGAACTCGGTCGAGATATTTGTATGTATTATGAACGCACCAAGGTACATCCAAATCGGTTCATAAATACGCCTGTTATCACGTGACAAAAATCAGGACGTTTCAAAATGTCAACCACGTTAGAAATTCAAAATGCTATAACTCAGCCATTTTTTAAGATATAGACAAAACAAAAATTGCTCCGGAATCTTTGTATAAAGGTCAAATACCTAAGAAAAAAATATTTTTACACTTTCAATTTTTTGGTACCACATTTCAAATTAAAATTTTTTAAAAAAACTTTAAATGGCCGCCATTTTGAAACAAAATGGCGGATGAAGGTGGCCAACGAACTCGGTCGAGACATTGGTATGTACTATGTACATACTGAATTACATCCAAATCGGTACATAAATTCGAGAGTTACAGTGTGACAAAGGTCACATATATATATATATATATATATCAATTTTGAACGGAGGGTGGTTTCGGGTTCTGGGGGTCATGATCGATGAAAATATACCAAAATTTTTTTAAATCGCTTTCCTCCGAACGGCTGCAATAGGTAGCTTTTTGTAATGAAAGCTACCTAAAAAACCTAATAAATGTCCAGTGCACGTAGGTAACGTTGCAAAACTACAAAGGGGGTTGTAGAAAGGAAGAAGAAAGGTAGTCTGTGACTGGTTGTGCCATTTATCCAAAAACAGATGAATTATGAGGACTGCGACTAGTTACCCCTGTAGCCAACTAGCCTCGGTTTCCCCTACTGTCATTTTTTTCTTCTCGCTTTAGTTTATTCCTTCCTATCTGTTTCTTTTGCCTATATATTTATCCGTTTAAAAACCGTTTTCTTTATCAAAATATTTTTTAATTACATCAATAAATAAATTTTAAAATTTAAAAACGAAAAAAGAAACTGAAAGAAAAAAAAGAAAAGAAATGCTTTGTAAAACCATTTTCTCGATTCCATGTTCAAACTCGGCTTTCCCAATGTTTTCTTAGTTTAGCAGGGACGTGATAATGTATCAAAAATAATTATTAATAAAGCAATAACTCATTACAGACCATAATATACCTAAAATGCCTTTTTTTTTCAGCAGAATAATGGAGGATTTCAGATTTCCGAATATATTTACTCAAATTAAAGCGCTATAAAAAATATTTTCAAATAAACAAGCTCTCAGATTTTTATGTGAACGTAAGTATATTTAAAGGGTAAAATGCAAGAATCCACACGAAAAAAACCACATTTATATTTCTCTATCATCTGAATATTTTTATGAAACTGAAGTTGGATATGGATAGACAGACAAAATAAATAAATAAATAAATAAAAATAAACAATCTCCTTACTAATAAAACTTATATGGAATTATACGTACATATCTTTCAAATAATAATAATAATAGACAAATAAAATGGCTTCTCAAGATGTGGGAACAGATATTATAGAATTTATATTTTTCAGATGGACTAAAATTAAAATTTCTTTTTTCCTTTCCTTTAAAATAATAATAATAATAAAAAGTAAAATTGGGCATGGATAGAGACAAAATAAATGAATAAATAAAAATAAACAAACTCCTACAAGTTACTAATAAAATTTATATGGAATGATGACTACATATCTTTAAAATAGAAATAATAAATAAAATGACTTCTCAAGATGTAGGAACATAGATAAAGAACTTATATTTTTCAGATGGACTGAAAAAGAAAATATCTTCTTTTTTTTCTTTCCTTAAAAGAAAAAAAAAAGGAGAGAGAGGGGGTGGGGTGGAATTGATAAAAAGGGAATTAATTTTGCATTTAAAAAGGGAATCCCTTTGCTTTAAATGCAAAATATTTCTTATTGTTAAACTAAGATCTTATAACTCGAGTTAAATTAATATTTCAACTTGATAGTGGTGTCAAAAAATTCTCATATTTTTATGAAAGTAAAGTTGGGCATGGATAGACAGACAAAATAAATAAATAAATAAAAATAAACAAGTTCCTACAAATTACTAATAAAAATTTATATGGAATGATACCTACATATCTCTCAGATAATAATAATAATAAATAAATAAAATGATTTCTCAAGATGTGGGAACATGTTAGAGAATTTATATTTTTCAGATGAACTGAAAATGAAAATATCTTCTTTTTTTTTTCCCCTTAAAAAAAGAGAGAGAAAGAGAAAAGTGATAACAAAAGGGATTCTATCTGTCTGCTTTAAACTGAAAAATAATTATTATTGTTAAAATATAAGTGCCTAAGATCTGTCTTATTTCTCGAGTTAAACTATTATTTCAATGTCACAGCAGTGTCAAAAAACTCTCTAATATGTTTGCTTTATACAGTTGGGGGATAAATAACACAAGGTTAAAAGTATTATTAGGTAAACAAAAACAAGTTACATAAGCAACACCTTTTTATTTGCTACGTTTTATTGCATGTCCACAAGCATAAGAAATGCATTTAGTTTTATGTTGTTAACGTCATGCTCAGTCGGAGTGAAACGAAAGGGAAATCATCTCAAAGAAATCTCAACTTTTCGCTAAAGTAAACAACCTCTCGTAGATTTATTTCAGAAATCTGCGATTAAAACACACACTTTAAAAGATTAAAATGCAAGACTTCAACTGAAAATCATATTCCGATTTCACTATGATGTGGATGCTTTTATGAAAAAGTCAAAAATATGCAGATAAACGGGATTCTACAACTTTCTAACAAAATTTGTATGGAATACTGCATAGCTTTCAAATAAAAATAATAATAAAAAGACTGAATTCCTAAGATGTGCGATTTTCTGCTGTAGGCAAATATCCAAGTACGTATTTCAGTCGGACTGACAACGATGTCTTTTCAATTCCTTCTTTTCATTCATTGTTTTATTTTATTCATTAAAAACAAAATCCACCCGTCTGCTATAAGCTGCAAAGTATTTCTTATTGTTAAAATATAAATATATTTCTTATTTCTTGGTTAAATTCTTATTTCACTCTAATAGCAATGTCAAAATATAGTACTCGAATACGTTTGTTTTACACAGCTCGAGGGTAAATAACACAATGTAAAAAACATTATAAAGTAAATAAAAACAATACTTTTTTATTATTACGCTTGGTCCACAGTAAATGCATTTAGTTATGTTGCCAACGCCATGTTCTGTTGAAGTGAAATGATAAAGAAACCATCGCAAATAAAACTTAAAAAAAATAAATAAGTTACCCCATTCTGTTAAGGTTGTTCAACCAATATTTTTGTGAAAGATGCATTCCAGTTGGATGGAAAAAAAAAAAATAAAAAAAAAAATACGCGAATAAATTGCTTTACTAGGCACCTCATTTAAAACAAAGCCCAAAACATGATATACAGGGTGGTTATAATTAAACTTCCCCTATAAACAGCATCCTACAGCGCAAACGGGTGAGCGGAATGCAATGAAATTTGGTATAAAGACTATACACGAGATGCGCTCACGGAATTTCGAAAAAAAAAATTAGTTCCAAAATGTCCACCGGATGGCGCTTTTTCAGGTAAAAACATTAAATTTAACAGAATAAACGGCCAAAACGGAATACAAAAACAATATTAACAATCCAGAACAAGAATTATGAGTAATAAAAAGTGAAAACGGCTGTTTTGGCCGTTTATTGTGTTAAATTTGATGGGTTTTTTTCGGAAAAGCGCCATCTGGTGGACATTTTGGAACTATTTTTTTTTTCGAAATTCCGTGAGCTCATCTCGTGTATATTGTATATGTCGTAGGCTAATTGAGAAATCCGGCTCTTTGCAAACAGCCTAGGCTCTTTGCAAAGAGCCGGGCTAATTGGAGAATCCATCTCCCTTTTTCCAATTAGTCTGATATTTTTCAGGCTTATTGCAAAGAGCCTAGAAAGCGTTAGGCTAATTGAAAAATGACCACTTATTATCCGATCTGGGTGATATTTTTAGCTCACAGGCTATCAAAGCCCGAGAGCTTATGTGCCCGCCGATTCTGTATGTACGTGTGTACGTACGTACGTACGTACGTATGTACGTAACACGATAACTCTTGATAGAAATATCCGACTTGCTTCAATTTTTTTTTTCTAGGTTCATTCTGATAAGGTGCTTCCCTGATTAGTATTTGGGGTTCATTGGTTAAGGATAAAAGGGGAAAAAGGAGGCTAGTCCCCCCCCCCCTTAATTTATATAAATGGGTTTTTCATGCAGAAATATTCAATTTGCTCCAAATTTGGTATACTGCTTCATTGTGTTAAGGAGTTTCCCTGATTAGATTTGAAAGCTCATTATTTAAGTATAAAGGGGGAAAGGGGGGTTACCCCCTTAATTTAGATAAATCAGTATTTCATGATGAATTATTCGATTTGCTGCAAATTTGGTATACTGGTTTATTAAGTTAAGTAGCTGCCTTGATTAGATTTGGAGGTTCATTAGTTACATATGAAGGAAGGAAAGGGGGGCTATCCCCTCCCCGTAATTTAGGTAAATGGGTTTTTCTTGCAGAAATATGCGTTTTGCAATAAATTTGGTATACCGGTTAATTATGTTAAGCAGCTTCCCTGATTACATTTGGAAGATCATTATTATGTATAAAGGGGGGAAAGGGGGGCAATTGCCTCTTCCCTTAATTTAGATAAATGCGTTTTTCATGTAGAATTATTCGATTAGCTCAAATTTGTATACTGGTTTATGTTAAGGAGATGGCTTGATTAGATTTGGAGCTTCATAAGTTAAATATAAAGGGACGAAAGGGGGGTAGCCCCCCCCCCTTAATTTAGGTAAATCTGTTTTTAATGCAAAACTACTCGAATTGCTCCAAAATTGGTATACCGGTTTATTATGTTAAGGAGCTTCCCTGATTAGATTTGGAAGTTCATTAGTTAAGTATAAAGGGAGGAAAGGGGGGCTAGACCCCCCCCAAATTTAGATAAATGGGTTTTTCATGCAGAGTTATTCGATTTGCTCCAAATTTCGTATACCGGTTTATTATGTTAAGGAGCTTCCCTGATTAGATTTGGAGGTTCATTAGTTAAGTATAAGGGGAGGAAAGGGTGGCTAGACCCCCCCCCCCTTAATTTAGATAAATGTGTTTTTCATGCAGAGTTATTCGATTTGCTCCAAATTTCGTATACCGATTTATTATGTTAAGGAGCTGCCTTGATTAGATTTGGAGATTTATTGTTTAAGTATAAAGGAGGGACAGGGGCTAATGTCCCCTTAATTTAGATAAATGGGTTTTTCATAAAGAATTTTTCCATTTGCTTCAAATTTGATATACCAGTTTATTACGATATGGCTTCCTTCATTTGATTTGGAGGTTCATTGGTTAAGTGTAAAAGGGGGAAAAGGGGGCCAATTGCCCTTCTCCTTAATTTAGATAAATGGGATTTCATGCAGAATTATCTGATTTAGTTCAATTTTTTTTCAACCGGATCCGAACTTGAAGGTTCCATTTGAAGTCAACCCGAAAACCGACCACAACCAGGTTTCGGATTGAGTTCAGTTAGAACTTTCAGGTATCGGATCGGGTTGCCGGTGGAGGGAGATTATTTTGTCTGGCTTGCATCGGGTTATAGTTCTTTGGAATATTTTTGGCGGTTAAGATTTGGTTCGGGGCGGGTTTCAGGTTGACTTCGAATGGAATTTTTAGGTTCTGTTAGCGTTGCGTGTCCACGGAAACTAATTTGTCTTTTTTGGATCCGGTCATGGAACTTTGGAATATTTTTGTCGGTTATCAGATTTGGTTCGGTATTTCGGGTTTTTTCTGATGGAACTCTCAGGTTCGGGGCGGGTTGCATGTAGACTGAAATTATTTTGCCTTGCTCGGATCGGGGTATGGTCTGTTGTAATTTATTTTTCGGGTCTGCATAGGGTTATGCGTTAATAAACCTAATAAAAAGAAAATTGCCCAGTTAAACGGATGGCATTGAGCTCACAGGATATTCACACTAATTGTATATTATACTCTTATTTCAAAGAATAATGCCCCTCGAAAATTAAATGAAGGTATTAGTCCCCGTTGCCCCCCTTTCTACTTAACCAAAGAACTTCCAAATCTAATCAGGAAGTTCTACTACTACTACTACTTAACATAAACGAAGCTACTTAACATAAGCTACTTAACCTAATCTACTTAACATAAGTTACTTATCATAAGCTACTTAACATAAGCTACTTAACATAATAAACTGGTATACCAAATTTGAAGCAAATCAGATAATTCTGCATGAAAAAACCATTTCACTAAATTAGGGGGGATGGGTGATTAGCTCCCCCATTTCTCCCTTTATGCTGAACCAATGAACTTTCAAATCTAATCAGAAAAGCTCCTTATTTTTATGAACCTAGAAAAAAAATTAAACTAAATTAGATAATTCTGCATGAAAACACATTTATCTAAACTAAGGAGAGGGGCAATTGCCCCCCTTTCCCCCCTTTTATACTTAAACAATGAACCTCCAAATCAAATGAAGGAAGCCATATCGTAATAAACTGGTATGTCAAATTTGAAGCAAATCGAATAATTCTGTATGAAAAACCCATTTATCTAAATTAAGGGGACACTAGCCCCTGTCCCTCCTTTATACTTAACCAATAAATCTCCAAGTCTAATCAAGGCAGCTCCTTAACATAATAAACCGGTATACAAAATTTGGAGCAAATCGAATAATTTTGCATTAAAAACCCATTTACCTAAATTAAGGGGGGGGGGCTAGCCCCCTCCTATTCTCCCTTTATACTTAACTAATGAACCTCCAAATCTAATCAAGCCATCGCCTTAACATAATAAAGCAGTATACCAAATCTGAGCTAATCGAATAATTCTACATGAAAAACGCATTTATCTAAATTAAGGGGAGAGGCAATTGCCCCCTTTCCCCCCTTTATGCATAATAATGATCTTCCAAATGTAATTAGGGAAGCTGCTTAACATAATTTACCGGTATACCAAATTTATAGCAAATCGCATATTTCTGCATGAAAAACCCATTTATCTAAATTATGGGGGGTTGGCCCCCCTTTCCTCCCTTTATATGTAACTAATGAACCTCCAAATCGAATCAAGGAAGCTCCTTAACTTAATAAACCGGTATACCAAATTTGGAGCAAGTCGAATAATTCATCATGAAAAACCGATTTATCTAAATTAAAGGGGGTAGCCCCCTTTCCCCCCTTTTTACTTAATAATGAACTTCCAAATCTAATCAGGGAAGTTCCTTAACACAATAAACCGGTATACCAAATTTGGAGCAAATCGAATATTTCTGCATGAAAAACCCATTTATATAAATTAAGGGGGGACTAGCCCCCCTTTTTTCCGCCTTTATCCTTAACCAATGAACCCCAAAAAATAATCAGGGAAGCACCTTATCAGAATGAACTTAGAAAAAAAATTCTGAAGCAAATCGGATATTTCTATCAAGAGTTATCGCGTTATGTACATATGTACGTACGTACGTACACACGTACATACAGAATCGGCGGGCACATAAGCTCTCAGGCTTTTATAGCCTGTGAGCTAAAAATATCACCCTGATCGGATAATAAGTGGTCATTTTTCAATTAGCCTAACGCATTCTAGGCTCTTTGCAATAAGCCTGAAAAATATCAGGCTAATTGGAAAAAGGGAGATGGATTCTCCAATTAGCCCATACCAAATTTCATTGCAATCCGCTCACCCATTTGCACTGTAGGATGCTGTTTATAGGGGAAGTTTAATTATAACCACCCTGTATATGTATCTCTCTCTCTCTTTTTTCCCCCTTTTTTCACAAAAAAAAAAACATACTATCTGGATTCGCAAATTGGATGAAAATTTCCTCTATTTCATTTTTTTCTATTGTGTTATCTTTATCATAAAAAAAAAAAAAAAAATGTGTCTAAGACCAGTTTCATTTCTTATTATGTCAATCTAATAAAGGTGTCAGAAAATAGTCCAGGATAAACAACACAAGGTTGAAAGATAAATCAGGTAAATAAAAACAAGTTACATAAACACCACTGTTTTTATTTTCTTTTTTTCGCTACGCATGTCCACAAGCATAAGAAATGCATTTAGTTATACTGCCAACGTCATGTTCAGTCAGAGTGAAAGGAAAGGGAAATCATCGCAAAGAAAACTTCTTTTTCGTTAAACTTACCTCATTCTGTTACGGGTGCTCGACGATGCGTAGCGCTAAGCTGACACGCGCATCTTACTCGATTTCTTAGGTTTGTTGACACCGCAATCCCCCTTCCCTTTTCTTTTTTCTTTCTCTTTTTAAGCCACTTTTGCGAATCTCACGGGAGATGTTACCTCTTTCGGACAAGCGGAGCGCAAAAAGAATGATTTGCAACTGTGTCCCCTGCTTTTTTATGGTATTTCATTCGTAGTAATTTCTTGGGGAAATGCGACAAGAATACACCGGGTCTTTCACACATTAAAAAAGTTTTGTCGAAGATGCCATAGAAAATAAGCTAATGCATTCCAATCGTCGGTTTATAGGTCGATGATCGCTTTACATTATTACTTCTTTCTGGAGAAAAAAAGAAAGATTTTTGATGATGTATTTTTATGAATGCATGTCTTTAAATTATAACGCAATATTTAAATAATGCATTTAATTAAAATATAACTGCAATATTTAACCCTCTACAGTCCGCCATAAAAAATGTCAATAGGAAAAAAATTCATTTATTTATTTCACTTAGGATTAAAAAAATTAAAAACATACTACCAATATTTATATACTTTTTTGTGACAGAATATTGAGGAGTTTTTTTTCAGTGAGATCTCAAATTCCTCTTGCTGTTAAGTCACTCCGCTTCCGCATTCCCCTCGCTAAAGTTAACTCTATGGACGTAGAATGCATTTGTATATTTAAAATATTTCCTCCGAAAATTAATATTTTTAACTCCTTTTTTCTGTGTACTGCTCTTAAAGGATCTGTTATTTCTATGTTTTTCTTAGTTCTCAAAATATTTCTAAAATCTGCACTTAATTTAATATTTTGTGTGTTAAAAGCTGACGAACTGTGTGTAAAATTTTAACACTTCATATAAAATTGAGTATATATTTTAGAAATATTTTGAGAACTAAGAAAAAATGAGACAGAAGAGCACACAGAAACAAGTGGGTAAGTGTGATCACAGATCGCACAGATGGTTTTGTTTAATATTCCTTTCAAAACACTTTATCCTTTTGAAAAATCTGTTAGTTCCACATTTCGCAACCAGGGGACACACTCTATTCTAAACAAACCTCTATCCGAACGAAACTCCATTTTACAAACTATCCGTAGATATATTAGTTGAGGGGATCGGGCCCATAGCACCCGAGATAGTTAGGAGTTCCCTGGTGGTAAAAATTGGAACTATAATATGTACGGCTATGGTGCATAATATGAAAGAGTGGTCAAAGGAGTGTCGGCAGAAGTTAGAAAAGTGCACCCCGGATGAAAAGGGTGGAGGTTAGAAAAATTGCTAAAAATACAGAAGTTAGAGCCCGGAGGGGTAAATACTATAAGACTTTTTGAAAGTTTTATGTTTTTCCAATCTTCTTTTCCTTTGCTAAAATGAACTTAGTAAATTTCGTGACATTAAAAGGCTGGAGTCGTCCAAAAATTGATTTTTAACAAAGGTTAAGTTCGTATAATTTAAGATTTTGTATTAGGGAATTGACAATATTTATGAGAAGTTTGCAATTTTCTATTTATTTTCAGATGTGAAAAATATATATTTTAGTTAATAATTTTTTTTATTGTTCTGGTCTATTTTTTTTTCTTTTTACGTGCTTAAAATGGTGTATTCTAACGCTGAATTCCAGTAAAAAGCCTCTAAAAAAATAAATTACTATCGGATATTTCACGCGAAAAGACGAATGCGCCACGTCATTTACCAAGCAACATCCCCCAACGCAAATACAAGTGATTTTAATGCATTTTTAAATTGCTAGTTAAATGAATGTTTAAATGCACAGTACTTAATGAATTTAAACTTAAACAATGACACAATTCATTATATTTTTCCTATAAATTTATGTAATGTATACTCGTGGCGTGTTGCTGAAATTATTTAATTTTACACGGTTTTACTGGCTGGATAAGTTTTAAGTGTATTTTAAATGTAATCGTCCGATTAAGAATGGTCTCCTTATACATTTAATTTCGATATTAAATAAGTCGTTGTTTCCATGTCAACAACACTATTTATTCTCTTGTTATCTCCCATACAATATCGAAGTCAAACTGACAGTGTATCGGCACTTAATTTTGAGATTGAAGCAATTGTAGTCCATTAAATTTTGTTCTAAACGGCATAAAACGATCGTTATATTTCTTTATAGATACATATAAATGTATATAACAAATCCTGAGTAATAAAAGTGTATTTATTTAAATTAAACTTGCTCAAACTAGTTCCGCATGAAAGCGTTTTCCTTGAAAGTGAATTTGACATAAAAGCATATAATTTTTTTCATTTTGCCCCGTCGCCAACCGCTGATAAGTCGTCAAATAAACGAAATTATTATTATTTTGTTACGAACACTGTATCGAGGTTCCGCCGACTTTTTTTTATAAACGTATATACGCACATGAAAAGAACATTCTGTAATTTGTTTTTCAGATTTTCCTGAGTATGCACGTATGGGGACATTCCTTGTAAATAAATACTTTTCCCGTCGGAGTTGTTGAATCACAAAGGGTTAAAAACAGTACGAAACAAAAAAGTTAAAAACATTTATCTTCTGAAGAGATATTTAAAAAATACGAATCCATTACATGTCCATAGGTTTAATAGTAGCGAGAGGAATTTTAGTTTACTAACCAACAGCCTTTTTCCTAAAAATATTTTTCTGTCAATAGTTTCACAATTAGTTTCATTATGCATCATGTAAAAAAAAAAAAAAAAAAAATGGAATAGTAATTGTGTTTATATTTTTACCAGTCAATACATTAAATGTGAATTTTTTAAATAAACTCATTATACTTAAATTATTGTTTCTGAATTGCTGTATTTTATTATCATGTAACAATATTACACAGTACAACTATAGCTATTGATTTTAAAATCAAAGTTCTTTTATTGACATGCAATGCAAGAATTCGTTATTTACCCTGCAAGATAAATAAAATTAAATTGAAATATTAAAATGTGTTTGATAACTTTTTAAGGTATTAAATACGATCTTTTGTTCGAAACTTCAATGCACTTAAAATTGTTTCTGAAATGCACATCATACAATTAAAAGTATTCAATTTTTAAAATCTAAGCATTCCTTATTTTCTGTTCAAGGTATATCATTAAATATTTCCATACCTTTCAACCTTCCGGGTTTTTTATTTGTTTGTATGTTACTGTTTTGTTTTGTTTTTATTCTCCGAGACAAATAAATATAATTTGAACCGAAAAAAAAAAAATAATAATAAGTGTTTCGTATTTGTATTGGGTTACTAAATAATCTTTTTTATTTTATAAAATTTTTGGTTGTATTCGTCTTAACAAAAAAAAAAAAAAAAAAAAAAAAAAAAACAAAAAAAAACTCAAGATTGTCAAGTAATTAATAATTTCAATTAATGTAATTAATAATTTCAGAAGAATTCCTTTTCTCTGTTTTCTGTATTTATATTTGAACAAAAAAGAAAAGAAACTATACTGTTTAATTAATCGCAGTCATCAATTGAGATGCTATATACAGATATTTTTTCATTATTTATTGTTCAATATATATAATTAAGTTTTACAGCCTTAGAGAAGTGCCTTTTAAATGTTTTGCAAACTGTTTATTTGAAAATGAAAACAACGAATCGCACTGAAAATAAAAAATGGTTGTTTTCAAATACATAAGACAAAAGAAAAATTATTATTTCTTAAAATGAATAAAATAGAATAATACTGCCTTTTCTTATTCTTGACTATGTAATATAGTATAAAATAAGAACACTTCATTTCGATTTTAAATGTATTTAAAAAATATATTTTAAAATGTAGTTCATAATTATTCGACAGTAAGAGATAATTAAGGTTATTTTATAAAAAACAAGTTGGAAATTGCTCGTCAAACGTGGCAAATGAGGTGCGTTCGTACTATAACTAGTTTTATAATTATTTTTTGCACCCCGTATTGTACTGAATGTATATTTTTTTGCGCTTCATAAGTGCATAGTCTGTAACATCATTAAAATGCACTTACAATAATTTTTTCCCCATTCCCCGTAATGTAATGGAAAACTTTTGACTGTCCCTGTAATTAAACTATACATTCGATTTTCATAAAATTTGAAATGGCTCGACAAAATTTTGCAGCAATTATATATTTAAAATTTCAGACCATTCGGAAGGCTGTAAAATCATTAAAATGCATTTGCAATAATTTTTTCCCATTGGCCATAATGTAACGGAAAACTTTTGGTTGTCCCTGTAATTAAACTATACATCCGATTTTCATAAAATTGGAAATGGCTCAACGAAATTTTGCAGCAATTATATATTAAAAATTTCAGACTATTCGGAAGGCTGTAAAATCATTAAAATGCATTTGCTATAATTTTTTCCCATTGGCCGTAATGTAACGGAAAACTTTTGGGTGTCCCTGTAATTAAACTATACATCCGATTTTCATAAAATTGGAAATGGCTCGACAAAATTTTACAGCAATTATATATTAAAAATTTCAGACCATTCGGAAGTCTGTAACATCATTAAAATTCACTTGCAATAATTTTTCCCATTGGCCGTAATGTAAAGAAAAACTTTTGACTGTCCCTGTAATTAAACTATACATCCGATTTTCATAAAATTGGAAATGGCTCGACAAAATTTTGCAGGAATTATATATTAAAAATTTCAGATCATTCGGTCGGGTAGTTTTTGCTCTGTTATATGCGGACGGACAGACAGACGGACGGACAGACGGACAGACAGACGGACTGAACGACGACTATAGGTGCTACGTATTTATATAATTACGAACGCACCTAAAAAAGACATAAACTGAACTTCAGGAAACAAAATACTTATTAGAGTCCTGCATCAAGCCGGGTTACCCGCTTTTACCCGAACCCGACCCGCGGTTCGGGTCGGTGATATATTTTCCCGTTGCGCATCGTGTTCGGGTTGGGTTGACTTCAACTTTTTTTGTTGCGGGTCGGGTTGGCTTTTTGACTTTTGCGGGACGTGTTCGGGTTGACCCGATTTTTTAAAAGAATGTCCAAAATATTTTTTCACGTTAAAAGTCTATATAAACCGTAGATCAAAGTTTCACAAAAAACAAAATGCGTGCCTGTCTGTTTTATCTAGTCTTAGAATTCGTTTCTGGAAGTTAATATAAGCATATTTTTTTCAACTACTGGTACGATAAGGATTATAACGAATATAGTAAAAAACCTATGGATGCCCCGAAAGAATTCTTGCAATGTGAACCCGACCTGCAGAAAGAAAATTAGATTCATTCCGAGCCAAAAAAATAAAATTCGGGATAACCCAACCCGATGTTTGACTGTATTCAACGATCCCAACGTGCTCAGAGGTTTTACTATATTTGAATGTTAAAAGAATATAGATTTGTTCATTCTTCTATGTAAAACATAAACATTGTATTAGAGATACAACTGTAGATTATTTTTCATATTGGCATTAAAACGTGATTTACTTTCTTCACATTGCGGGCTCGGGTCGGGTTGCAGGTTGCTAGAAATTATTTTTGCGGGTTCGGGTCGGGTTGCGGGTTGCCGAAAATTATTTTTGCTGGTTTGGGTCGGTTTGCGGGTTGACTTAAAATGGAATTTGCGGGTTCGGGTTCGGATCACGAAGGACTCTAATACTGATACATACGATATATTTAAATTTACATATTTTTATATTAATTTATTTCAAATATTCTTACGCTATTTAAGTAAAAAACAATTGCATTATATCAAACACTCCACCTGCAAGATTTGTTTTCGCTGCTCTTTTAAATACTCACTGTATTCTGCATTTTTGTCCTTGAAAATCAATAAATTTAGAATTATATTTAACAAAATCTACAAATACTTTCAAATTTAAGCTTTGAAAAAGTTTTAAAAATATAGAATAGCGCACTAGATTAACCAGACATATGTACTCTCACTAAAATTTTAAAACGTCACGTTATTATTTCAAAATGTGTGTATTTCTCTGCATATTGTCATTTAAAGAGGGAAAACATGTTTTAAGCAGTTTGCGTGAAACAAAATGGAATACAATTATCACGCGCTTAAAATGCCAGTACACTGTAAAAAAAAATTTGGAAAGTTACTAAAGTTTTTCTAGGAAACTGGGATTCCTAGAACATTTTATGTAACAGCAACAACAAAAATTCCTGTAACAGCGTCTGTTACAGGAATTTTTCTTGTTGCCGTTACATAAAAATTTCTTGGAATCCCAGTTTCCTAGAAAAACTTTAGTAACTTTACAGATTTTTTTTTACAGTGTAGCAGTTTAATGTATTAATTTATGGAAAGGATGTGGATGCCATTTTGCTTCTTAAGGATATTACGTGGCATTTAAGTAAGAATTGAAATTAATCTGAAGTTATAAATATATCTTATACTTTACCGTGCAAGAAATCATTAAATATGAATACAGTAAAGCCCCGATTATCCGCGGTGCGGTTTATCCGCAAAGCGAATTTTTTTTTTTTTTTTTCCAATTTAAACCAACAGCAAGGAAAATACAATAAGCCCGACTAATAAATATAAAGAGAAAAATTCATGTATTTGAAAGTAACAGAAGAATCATGTCTTATCTTGATTTTATTAACAAAACGTAAACGCAGCAATTAAAATATTTAACAATTAAATAAGACTATTATGATAAATTCCAGGGGAGCATATCAAGAATAGCTTCATTTTTTAGATAGAAAAGGTGTTTTCAAAACAAGAAGCAAAAATAAGTGACTGATTTTTTTTTTAAAGGTGTAACTGGACACTTTTTGTACAGTATGTATGGCATTGTTTCTTGTTTACTGTTCTTTATTTTAGTGATTTAGACGTAAAGCAAAGGTTTCTGCTATACTGTGCGTGTGCATATGTATGTATTTTAAACGTTTTATTATGTTTTTTCTACACTGAAACATAATTTTTAAGTTGAATTTTCTTTTTTTCGTGCTTGCACCCCATTTTCAGTCTTTTCCGGGTTATCCGCGGTGCCCTTGCCACCCAATTCCGAGGATAATCGGGGCTGTACTGTATTTCATTACAAAGTTCAGCGTACACACCTTTTATCTTTACTTCGAACTGTATTTCATTATTATATTAACATTATAGATGATTCTAATTCTTATTTTAAAACTACAATCAGTGTTGCCAGTTTAGTGAAATATTTTTATTCAGAAATTTACCAGAATTTCCGAATAGCAAAATTCGCCAGATTTAATAACAGATTAAGTAAGAAAAAAATTAATCTTCGTAATTTCTGGTAGATATTTGAATAAACGAGCCACTATATTGGCAACACTGAATATGAGATATCATGCAGGCTGCAGTACAAAATTATTATTATCCAAGACATCATTAAGTTTGTGATAACACCTTCGGAGTTGATCACTTGAAATGAGGATAACGAGACAATTTAACAATAAGAGTTTATTAAATCACTTGAAAAGGGAAGAAGAGCAGTGGATAAACCAGCTTAATTTTTAAACATAATCAGATTCCTCTCCAAGCGTTAAACTTCAACACGTACACTTAATTTCACAATGACTTTGAAATAATTATATTTACCAGGAAACACGTTTTTCCTAGATGCTAACAAACTAAATAGACTCTGTGTGTCTCAACATCTATTTATTTGGAGTATGAAAATCAACTTCTCACCAAACGCTCACATCTTGGTAGCAAATTATCCTTTCTACGCTCTTATAACTCCACGTGGCATAGATAACAAGCGGAAATTTGATGATCGTCACTATAATGGCAAGAAGAGATCTCTTCTAAATCAGCTGAATCTAGTTAACACCTCAATTTATATAACCACTACAAAATCACGACCACCTCATTAATCGTTGCAAAATAACCATGTCAACAAGATCAGAGTACACTTATAAAAGAGTAGTAAGTCACTCTGCTGCTATTTGTCATATTTTACAATTCTTTTTTTCGATTAAAAAAAGAAATACACAATTAAATTAAAGGCAAAAACTGCCCCATAAACTCGTAACTTTTTTTCAATCAGAAATTTACGACTTTTAGCATTTTCTGCTTGAAAATCAGAGCAATTTAGAAACACATTGAAGAAATTCTACAAAAACCTTCAATTTCATATTGGAAACAGTTTCAAATATACCACATTGCGTACTAGATTAATCAGCCATGTCTTTTCTCAGTAAAATTTTGGAAGGTCGCGTTATTACTTCTAAACATAAGAGTTCTCTGCGTGTTGTCATTTAAAGATGGGAAACATGAAGTAAGGAGCTTGCGTGATACAAGAGGAAATTAAATTAAAACGCGCTGAAAATTCCGTTAACAGTTTAGTGTATTAATTTAGAAAACGATGCGGTTGCGATTTATCTTGGTAGGAATATTATATACTGTCAGAAAAATTTGTCTTTATACACTAAATTATTCGTCATTTTTAAACAAGTAATTTTCGTACTCCTAGAAAGCATGCTTCTTCCGTTAATTTTTCCTGGAAGTCTGAAAAAGTGGTAAAATTTCCGTTTATTCCTTGTACGCATGCGTATTAGCTGTATTAAGATCAAAGTTTGAATTTATTTTTAAAATGAAATAACGATAACTCAATTAATTAAGATTTCTAATTAATTTAAAAACAAACAAACAAAAATAATGCTTTCGAATTTAATAAAGTAACAATTTCTCATTCATTTAAAGTTATTCGCAATTTATTTTTTAAAGTATTAAAAAAATATTCAAATGTAAAATACATCTAAACGAACACATTTAAAAATTATGTAGTAGTTCAATCAAGTAAAAAAAAAAGCGATGTTATTCAAAAAAAGAAACATTTTTTTCTCGAATTTAATTCAAAACATAATATTCATATTTTACATCAAACAATCAAATTATTTCTTATCAAAAATATGTCTACTATGAAGTGATTTTTATCCTCTGTTATTCTGTAAGTGTTAAAACACCAGCCATTATTTCATAACGACGAAATGTCCCTGCAATTAAGTTTAAATTTCAGAACTTTCTGCACAAGAAATTTAACAAGCCTTACCAATCCCCCATTTGAAGAAACCCGTATCTTCATTTTAAGATCGCTCTCTGCCAAGTGTTCGCGGACAAAGTGACTAAGACGCTCGGATCGAGACGCGAGGTCCAAGGTTCAAAACAAATTTGTCAACGGAAGAAACCGAGACTTAGTTTTTAAAAAAAAATCCTTTTTTCAGGTTACCGAAATTGTCTGTCCTAAAATGGAAAAAAAGAAACGGAAATTTCTTCAATTCTCGGATATATACCGGTAGTAGTGCTGCCAGGAATATTTCCGTGAATTGAAGAAAGAATTTCTGAGATTGTATGGCAAGGTAAGTATTTGGATTAATCTGAAACTATAAATACGTTTTATTCTTTATTGCACAAGATATCCTTAAGTATGATTATTTCAACAAAAATTGTTTTTTTAATTAAAACTGTATTTCGTTATTACGTGACTATTATAGATAATTAATATCACTTTAATTTTATTTGTCCAAAACATCATGTACCAAAAACTATGAAAGATGTAATTAAGTTTTCATATTCTTATAACAATTCCTTTAAATTGTTGTATTCGTTATTTAATTAAAAAGTAAATAAAAAATTGCATTAAAGACGAAAACTTCCACAAAACATCCTCTTGCAAGGATTTTTTTTCCTTTTACGGCTTTGAAAAATTTTTCCTGAAATATCAAAGCAATTTAAATTTACATTTTAAAAATATTACAAATTCTTTCTTGCTTTGAAATAATTTTGAATATACCGTTTTGTGAACAGAATAAATAGACATATCTTCTCTCAGGAAAATTTTGTAAGGTCACGTTATTATTTGTAAACGTGCGAGTTCTCTGCGTGTTGTCATTTAAAGAGAAATATGCAGTAAGCAGCTTGCGTGATTTAAAAGGAAATAGAATTATCACGCCCTGAAAATGCCAATAGCAGTTTAGTGAATTAATTTAGGTAACGATGTGGTTTCCATTTTGTTTCATAGGATTACTTAGTTAGGGATTCAAATTAGCCTGAAACTGGAAATACACCATTACTTGAAAAAGCGAAAATTTCTAAAACTGATCTTTTTCTTTCTTTTTTTTTCTTTACTTTCTTCTATATTTATGGGGGGGAAAAGAAAGTATTAGCTACGTGAAAATTTTCGACTTCCGGTTTTGATTACATCTTTTGGAATACTCTGAATATGATTTGAGTTTATTAGACCAATGTCTGACTGGCATCTTTCGTGCGTTACAGAAATTTTGTAAGTGTTGTAAATGAAGAAATAATACACAGAATTTCATTAAACTGTTTATTCTATTAAAGCTTGATGTAATTTTGTGCTGAATATATTTTTGGGGTATGTAACAGCTATCACAGCTGAGACGTGTTTTTTACGATTTTTTAAATATTAATATCTTGGTATCAAAGAAATAACATTGCACGAAATTGAATATGTAAGACCATTACTATATACACAAAAAAGGCTATGCTTATTCAATTTTGGTTTTGCTCACTCAACTGGAGACGCTGCTATACTATGCTTTTTGCGATTAACGTTACGGCTGTTTCAACGTTGTAGAAGTACGCCAAATTTTGTATTTGGGTTTTTTAATTTAAAAATATATATGTAGATATAATTTTTGATTTAAATACACAACCTTCGGAGAGGGGGCTGTTGTGCCTTGCTATTCAAAAAATAATAACTGATTATTGAAACTCATGTTAAATTTTAAAAATGCAGCTTGTTTCATATTCATAATTACTAGTGTGTAACTGCTTATTTAAATACATACATATATGGGAATGTCACGGAAAGTTTTGGGATGAGCAGAATTACTAGTCTTGTATATTTTTCTGTGGATTTTGAATAGGTGAATGAAGTTTATTTGTTTTTCCGAAAAACAAAAATGTTTTCTAAACGAACAATGTTAAAAACAAGTGAAAAACCAGAAAAATAACATGAGTATGAAAATAAAATACAATAATATTAATTGAATTTTCGAAAAGTTTTAATGTTATTGACTCAGTTTTGTTAATTCTGTTTTACTCTATAGGCTTGAAGAAGAGTTGTAACCGCACAGCAAAGCCACACTGGGCTTTAAAAAAAAAATTGCCGTTCTAAATCATGTGCCCTTTTTTCTTCCACTTTATAAAAGAATAAATTTAGGTAGAAGTAGACGGTAAGTACTACTTACCTGTCAAAGCATTTGATTCGGAAAATACATAAAAATGATAAATGGAAAATAATTAAAATTTTCAAAATTTTAGAGCTATTATAGGAACAATGTTATTTACATGTTCAAAATATGTTCCGTTATCCATTTAAAGTTTGGAGATTCTAGCTAATAACATGTTTTTAAAATAATATAATTCAGGAATATTTCATTTTTTATTCGAAGATCCGTTTAGTTTTAACATTCGTACAAAATATTTTTGGGGATAAAAGATGTCGCAAGTTCTGTATGCTTGACATTTCAAATATCTTTATCATGAATAATAATAACACAACTAAAACGTTTCTTTATCAGCTTTTTGCATTTTTTTTTTCACATATTAACAATTTTAAAGCATTTGGAGTAGAAAAGTTTTAAACTCTTTAAAATAATCGATGTACTATTCTATTGAAAAATATTCAGGAGGCTTAAGAGAAGAGCTTAACCCCCTCTCTACAACCCCCAAATGTTGAAGACACTGTTTCTGTTGTTTACGTTTCTGTTAAAATTTCCAAGAAACTATTTAATTTTTTTTCTAAATAATATCGTGTAGATTTTAACTAAAGTTACTACAACGTAAATACAAGAAAACGAAACTGTGTGAACACCTGTATATATTATATTATATTGTCACTGAACTTCCTCTTAAATAAATGTATTTTGATCATTTTTCATATTTTATTTTATATTACTTATTTTCAAAAAATGTGTATTTTTTAAATGGTCCTAAATAACATTTTAATAGGGTTAGAAAGCAACAAAATTTTTTAAAAAGTATTCGTGTATAATATGATTTTTCATTACTTAGACAATAATTAATCAATATTGATATTTTTTCTTTTCTTTAATTCTGTTTTGTTTGAAAGTGTATTTT
The DNA here is from genome assembly GCA_963932465.1 of Maratus speciosus. Lineage (NCBI taxonomy): Eukaryota > Metazoa > Arthropoda > Arachnida > Araneae > Salticidae > Maratus > Maratus speciosus. The sequence goes on from OZ010788.1 coordinate 440,235,593, forward strand.
TTTCTAAATAGCCAGCCATGTAATGATTTACGACTAGGATGAGAGTGACAGAAAAATCGAAAGATATATTAACGTAAGAAAAATGGAAAGATATATTAACGTAAAATGTAAATATAAGTATTTGTTTGAGTAACGACAAAACTTATATTTCTTAATTAGTATTTTATTGCGTCTAAAGGACAAAAACGGTTGTGAAATCGTATGTCCTAATACCAATGTACTTTATTCTTTGGAACTACTAGAAGGATTTCAATACTATTTTTTAATAGTTTTATTGATATTTAAATTTTGAACTGATAGTTTGTCAAGGAACAAAAATAAAAAGTATAGTAGTTAACCGATTTTGCACATAACAACAACAAAAATTCACGTAAGATAGCTGAAATCGATGTTCCAACACTTTTTTTTTCAGTAGGTAAATTATAAATTCGGAATGAAATAAAAATAAAATAGTTACCTCAAATTTAAAAACAAACAAAATCCAAAGATTTTCTTTGTTATAGCTATTGAACTTTTATCATAGCTATTGAACTTTTAATATTCATTGCCGAACGACCAATTTACAGTTTATTTAATGACAAAACGGAAAAGAAAAGGGAAATAACTTCACTCCGAGAAAAATTACGTCAACGCCAACTGTTTTACATGTGATTTCGTAACTGTTGTCGTCCCCTTCAATTTTCGAAAAAATAGGCAACAGTGTCAACATTTTAACTTGTTGTTGAGAAGGATAACATTACTTTTTATTTAAAAAATTTTCCCTGTATCGTAAAATCAAAAATTTAATGCTAAAACAAAATCTTCGTCACAGTAAAAATTTCCTTTTGCTTGGAAACTCGAATATGTTCCTGAGAGCAACTATGGAAAATTCACATTTGAAAATATTGTTGTGCGACTTACATATTTTTTTCCGTAATTTTTTTTTTTTTTTGAAAAATATCAATATTTTCACTGCCCCCTAGCCCCCTCCCTATTTAATACATTTTATCATTTTACATATTTTTCTATCATACACATATGTATTGTAAAGTAAAACATCACTGTAAACAAATTCTTATTTCTGTTGCAAGAAATGCAATAACATAATGTTAGTGCTTTCAAAATAAAATGAAATAATTGGCAGTGAATTAAATGGCATTGAATAAAATGTCATATGAATTAAATAGCACACATGCTTACATCTTTCTTACGGATAAAAATTATTTCTCATATTTTTAACAGCACTACTGGAGATAAAGAAAATTCCAATAATTCGCCTCAAAGTAAGAGTAATATTACCTTAAATATCCATGTTAAAATAATTCGTTTCCTTGCAGATTACTAAACAAAACAAGGAATATTATACACTCTTGCTCTAAGCGGATGTTCACATGCAGTAAGTGCTGTATCGACTTCCGAACAGAGTTGAGGTGTTATTATGCTGCTTATCTCATTAATTGCTAACTTCCCGCCAATATTACTCCAGATGAAGAGAAAAAATTGATGCGACTGAACAAATGTGCTATCGCTCCCGGAGCTAATGGAACTCCCAAGAGATATATCAGCGATATTTTTAAATGGTATCTAAAGATGTGGAAAAGTAACAACTAAGATATATTTCACAGAGATTTATTGGATTTTGAGGATGAATTATTGAAAGAAGAACGTTTTACGCCACATCAACCAAACGTGGGGGACTATATTTCTTCGAAACTTTCAGTTTAAAACACGATTTTTTAAACCACTTTATGTGAAAAAAATCTTTATCTGAATAAAGTGAGCTAGCCCACATAAAAATAAAATATTTTCCTCAGTTATCATATTTATTCATAAAAAAAAAAAAAGAATTCAGCATAGATTTTTTTTAATTCTTAGAATTTTAAATTATCCATTACAGATTACGCCATGGGATTTTTATATTTTAAGTAACGTAAATCATATTAAGCAGAGTTTGTTTCTGAAAAAAATTATAACGACATTTTAATTATACTTTCTCAGGAAGAAAATTTTAAAAAATTGTTAGTTGTGATCTATACAGACACACACATACTTATATATATATACTAGGGAGCTCTGCCCCATGCAAGCTACGCTCGCCAACCCCCGTTCAGACACCGCAGAATCTAAAAACACGCTAATCTGATGGGGTTTAAAAATATTAGAGAAGATTGAATTATACTGATAAAAGCTGTGCAGATCTCCCTGTAAACGGGTTTCCATTCAATTCCCTTTGATTGCAAAAATTTAAGGGCGAATCAGTTGCTGTTAAGACATCCAATGGTTGTTTTCGTTTTTGATTAAAGAGGATCAGTTAAACATTTGAAAAGAAGCTAAAATAAAATAAATTAAGTATAAGAGTCTTTGTCTCCCAGTATTTTAAAACAATCTCTATAACAATAGCCTAAGTCATATGACTATCAACAACAGTTCCAGGCGGACCATTTCGCTTTTTATACTCTAGGTGCCATTTTGGTACTTTAATGTTAGCCAGGCACAGGTGATAAGTCGCCAAATATTATTCTATCGCCATCATTTCATCTATATTATAATAGTTCAAGTCATCAACTGCCATAAACAAATACGGTCTGATCCCTTCGCCGTTCATATAAAAGTTTGGCAAAGATGTATATACGTCCCATATTGGCGTGATTTTTTAACGACGCCAATTTGGGGAACACATCAACAGCATAAACAGAAACATCCGGCTTACCGTATGAAGCAAAATAACGATACTTTGGCGCCAGTTATGTGCCTGTTCCGTATATGACATTGGCGTCAGAAAAAAATCGCGCCAATATGGGACCGTAAGTTTTCCATTTTGATTAAAAAATCAAAAAAAAAATTCGAATAAAATTACATAAAAGTTGCCATGGTCGCAAAGAATTCTACGTACTGTTACGCTAGCAGGATGCAAATCTCGCCAATAGCTTTTTTTCAACTCGCCAGTTAGCATTTTTTTTCGAGTGGTAATATTTGGCCAGATACGGTTATACAGGTTACACAAATACACGGTTACATATGTACAGGTTTGGCGCGATTTTTATTTTTTTAGGAAAATTTGGCGAAAACCTCGTTTTCAAATACCAGTTACACATGCATTTTTGGTATTCCTTAGATATCCCGAAGACAAAAATCGATCGCCAAACTATAAGATTAAATGCCAATAATGGTTGATCGTAAATGTCACATTCACTTGACTTTAAGCAAGTTACACGTGTTTACGTCATCAAGTGATTTTTATTTCGACGTTTTATTCGTATATTTATTAATGTTATACTAATTTATTTGTTCTTTCGTTATTTAAAATAAAAGTTATGTCAATTTGTATAATTTGGCAAGTGTTTTGGCGATTTATATAATTTGGCGAAATTGGTCGATGGAATAAATAATTAGTACTGTATTTCTTATTTATTTTCTATTATTTTCTAAAGGAAATATAAAAAAATAATTAATAATCATAGAACAAAATAATTTATATAATTTGTAAAAAGAAATAAAAGTAACTAAACATTTACTATCAAATAAACAACAATAGCCGGGTTACTATGTCAACCTTTACTGAAATAAAAAAATATATATATATATCTGTTTGATTAAAATTTGAGTTGCCATCATTAGAAAAATGTATATAAAATTAGAAAAAAAAATATTTCGAAATCTAATTCGAATTTAAAAATTCTAATACCAGTTTTGAAATCTGCGGATCAATATTGATTTTTGGTGTTAATTTCATCTCAAAGTATTCCATATTTTAGGAAACATCGCCGTGAAACATAATCAGTTGTTTAATCAGTCAATTCATACTTCCGTTTCATACTTCCGTTTCATAAATTCGTTTCATTAGGATTTTATACATATAGGGTAGATATGTATATATATAATAAATTAGAAATCACAGATATATGAACAAAGTGGTAAAATTGCAAATATGAATTAGAAATGAACATGGGAAACCAGTATGTAAAATAAGAAACTATATTAGGAAAAATATATACTTTGAAAATCAAGGTCTTTTCTATTGTACGCATGTTCTGACAGAAGAGATATTACCATTTACCATAAACAAATAAACATATGTAGAATAAATTATCACTGAATCTGAGATTAAATTAGACTATTATTCTAAATTCTACATTATAAAGTGTGGTTTTTAAACCATTCAATATTGCAATTATATCACAGTCCCATTTTTCTGAATATTGCCATTTAAACTTTTATCGCATAATATCAGATTTTATAGAAAAACATAATTATAGATTAAATATGCAAATAATGTTTATAAACTTTTAATCATAGTAATATAACAATAGTTACATTAGATTCAGAAATAGATAATATAAACAGACGAAAAAAAGCAAAAAAACATATACTTAATTATAAAATTAACATTCAGTCAAATTCTATTTAATCTATAAGTATATTACAATTAATCAATGTTATTAAAATAAATTAATCTATCTATATTATAAAGAATAAATGTGTCAGTCAGTAACATGATGTCATTTTGAGGGTGGCAACAACAGAAAATTAAAGTTTGTTTTTACTGCAATTTTTTTAACCTTAAAATATCGCACATTTTCAATTTTTACGCGTCGAATTAGGGAAAAAAATGTACTTTCAAATGCACTTTGTTTGAAAACTGTATTGCAATTTGTTTAAAATTGTATAGCTCTTTATTCAATTTTTATGTTTTTTGAATAATTCTCAAGCATGAATTTAAAAAAAAAAATTATCCATGGCGTGCAGACGATTGCGAAAGATAAATCCGTTTGCACTTAAAATAATATAAATAGATCAGCATCCATACGAAATTAAAACATCGATCAGTAAAAAAAAACAATAAAATATAAATAAAACATAAATTTAAAACACGTAATAGAACTACGCACTTAAACCACTGGAAATGAACCGAATCGAAAAGGCTGATTATGAATAGTGATCTTTGGCGATTTTTTTCGGCTATTAACTCGTGGTAATTAGCGATGTCAATACGAAAGCATCGCTTTTAATAAATTTCAAACAATCTTTAATAAATTTCATTTCAACGCATTATTTCTATTTTTCATATGAATATGATTTTTGGTATTGTTAGTGGACACTCAAATATATATATATATATATTAAATGTAAAAAATCCATTAGAGTTACTGGTTAAAAAAAATGGTTTTCACCTACATTCTGTAATCCAGGAAGCTCGAGTTTATCCCTTGTTAATATAACAGATTAATTAGATTCAGTGATGAAATTTAGTATTTATTAACACGACGAGAAAATTATTTATAAATATTTTTCATTTATTTTTATATAATTCTTTATTTCTTCATTTATTTATTTATTTATTTGTATTAATTTATTTCTTTTCTTTATTTTATTTTGTATTCACTCAGTACTTATTAAGTTTATTCCTATTTTTTCATTCTAGTTTAACTAAAAGTTAATCTAAGTCTTTTCTTGATTTCTTCAATCCTTTTCATTCCTTTTATTTTGTTTCCTTGGGCTTAAGATGGCAACACTAAACATTATTGTTACTAATCCGGTTCCAATTTACATTTTCCTTTCTCACACCAGATGGCAGCACAGTTATGGGTTTCACTCAGATGCTCAACTGTAGATCACATGTTAAAATAGTCTTAAATTTGTTTTCCATGCTGATATGCAGTAGTTTTGTCTCTTAGTATGTCATTCAGATATTGTGCTCTAATAATTTTTAATATCCTGTATGAGGTGTATCTTTCTTTGGATCTCTTAGCTTTTTATTGAATCTATTTTCTGTAATGTGTGCGTTATAAGGAGCTAAATTTTGTCATTTTAGGCTTAATGCTGACAAAATTGGATGAAATAACGTATCTTCTATGAATGAACTCACAAGCTCCTCTGACGATTCTGTGAGTCATTCATAGTTTCTTATTTTACATACTGGTTTCCTATGTTCATTTCTAAATCATCTTTAGAACTTTATCAATTTCTTCATATACAGGGTTAGCGAAATTAAACTTCCGCTACTCAAAGAGCTCTGGAGGCCATTCTACTAGTCCGAAGAGCAAAATATTTGGACAACAGACACTTCGGAGGATGAGCTCGAGATTTCTGAAAAAAAGTTATAAAAATCGCCACTAGATGGCGCTGCGAGTTATCGTGTGAAGAGAGGGCAAACTGAGATCCCGAAAAACTGAAGGACCAGTAGTCTTACACAAAAGGAACACAATAAGAACAATAAGTGGGCACGGAATTTCCATGGCCAAGAATCATAAATCGCCATTCTTGCGCGAATGTTTTGCGAGTCTCCGGGTCTTGCCTATTCCAATTGCTGAACCGCTTGAATCTTATACGGGTAGAAGTTCAGAATTCTACGCATTGTCGGACAGTAGAGTAGGGCATATTAGGGGTATGTGAAATCTTCGATACACTGAGAGTTCCATGAGGCGATTCAGTGCTTGCTTCCACGACTGTTGTATCAGTATCCTCTAAGACGGGGGTGGTATCCTTTTACTTCCACTTCCCGGCAAATCGCCTAACTCTCCTGTTCGCTAGACCTTCATTATCATGTCTTTAAGAACACGCTCCCATATCGGTCCACGTCGATGTTTCTTGAGACGGCGGAACTCTCTCACAACTGCATCTGCATTCTCACCCTTGCAGTAGGGCAGTTTGACTGGCATTACTCTCTCCGGCAACGTCGGCATTTTGGAACGCTCATCTGATTGGGGCACGAACTTCTTCCTTTTATCGTGCATGACATTTGCATATGTTCCAACAATGTGGTGACCCGCTGCGCCCCCTGGCAGCGATTTTTAAACTATTTTTTTTATTTTGGAAATCTCGAGCGCATCCTCCGAAATGTCTGTTGTCCAAATATTTTTCTCTTCGGAGTAGTAGAACGGCCTACAGGGCCGTTTGAGTAGCGGAAGTTTAATTTCGCTAACCCTGTATTTCTAAAATTAAATTTATTATATATATATATATATATATATATATATATATATATAATTAATGAAAAATTATTGTGTAACTGGCGCCAGAAGCAGCTCATATCAAATGCAACAAAATGTATTTCATCAATAATTAAAAATGCAAAAACACTATAACTCTGGAAAGAAGGTGTATATTAGCAATATTTAACTATAAAAATCCCAAAAACTTTCAGAAATACAGGTAAAAAATAAAACACAGGCAAAAAGCTGTGTGTTCTTCATGAGCGAGAGGACAGATAGACCTAACTCCGCCCCCACTGTTAAAAGCTTGCAGGTTTCTGAACACACGTCCATCCTGCACTCAATACAATAGTTTTTTCTGTATTCAGTCATATTATCCTTTTGGGATTTAATTAAAAAAAAAAACTTAGCATAAATTCTGCCATTCATATTGTGTATGAGAAAGGATCGAATATTGTAAACCTTGTTGCAACTTTTGGAAGAAAATCATTAATAAAAGTTCTCTTATGTCTGTGGAGCAAAAAAAATTGCATATTCCGTGCCCGATTGCCGAATTTTACGATTTTTCTCCCGATGGTTTGACGAATTCGCGATTTTTTCAAAAATAATTTAACGAAATTCGCGATTTTTTCAGCGATCATCTAACGAAATTCGCGATTTTTTCCCACCATCGTTTGACGAAATTCGCGATTTTTTTCCACGATCATTTGACGAAATCGCGATTTCCCCTCCTCACGATCGTTTGAATTTTATCAATTATTCTTATTCAGTTTTACCGAATATCTCTTCGAATGATTATGTATAGAAATAATTTGTCCTTAGGGCAACAGATTAAAATACATACAAAACTTCATTAATGCATGGTCCTTTTTTTCAGGTTCTAGTCATAAAAGCTAATTAAAAGTGTTCACTCAAACTAAATATCACTTCATAGATACTCGAGCACTTTTTATTTCTTAAAGAAAAAAAACTTTTTATGTGCGATTTAAAAGAAACAAAAGGAGATTATAGTATACAAACGATATAAAACATGTCCTTTAGCACATATTTTGTTCTTTTTGGTACTTGACGCTGTTAGAAAGTAACTTTTAAGATAAAACATTTTCTTCGTAAAATGTCTAAAAAATCCTTTTCAAAGAAATTAAATCCTCTGATGATTTTGCACTTTTACCTTATCACTAATAATCTCCAACAAAGTTTCTTTTCTGCGGATTTTAGTTTATCTTTAAAATACTTGTGTTAAAAAATTCTGTCATTTTATTTACAGACTGTTTCTTTTGTTATTTAATTCCATTTATAGTATAAAATGTATTTCTTTTTTTATGTATTTAAAAATGTCAAAAGAAAGATTTCGAAGTCATTTTTGAGACGTCCTGAATGACATAATTACTCAGAAATGAATTTATTTATGAAAGATAAAATAGCTCTACGCATTCATTAATTCAGACACCATGAAAAATAGCATAATTTTGAATATAAGTGACAATTCGAAAATAAAAAATAAAACAATGTTAAGAACGAGGAAATGCAGTTCTGTCAAAATATTTCTTTAAAATTTACGCAATTAAAGAAAACCTATTTATTTGGATAAATGAGTAATATTGCTTTATTTCCAATCGAGCATAAAACATAAATTTGTTTATAACCATAACTTGTTTACGGATTGATTTCATAGCTTTATTGACCAATAGAATTGCTGCAAACAGAAAGGGAACAGCAAATAGCAATTTATAGGGAGAAGACAGATAGTCAGTACGAAATTTGTATAGATGGGAAATAACATGCCTTTTATTAATCTGACTAAAAGGGGTTAAAAAAAGTCGCAATTATACATACATAAACTCGGTATAGGGTGTCAGATGCCGCCATCCGAAATATCTACAATAGTCTTTTCCATTTTTTCCCGGTCAAGGGTCCGTTCCTCCTCCAGACCTCTATCCCTCATTGCCTTTATAATGTCGTCCATCCAGTTCTTTCGCGGCCTTCCCAGATTCCTTTTTTTATTTGTTTTAAAATTAAATTTGATTTTGGGCAATCTTCCATCATTCATTCTTTTAACATGACCATACCAGATTAATAGATTTTTTTAAATATCATCCAACATTTTGATATTTTCGTTGGATATGAAAATCGTCTAGGAAGTCGAATGGCTTGAAGAGAGTTTTTAGCAAAATCAAAGGCGTTAAATATGCCCCGATAGTGTTTTACAATGATGTATTTAATAATTTTTTTGTTGACAAACATGATATAATATATATAACATAATATATTTCTAATTTGTCATCTACGTTTAGATTGGCCAATATAAAACTGACAAGTAATACGATTGCTACTCAAGTAATCAAAAGTACGTGTAGAGTCTTTCATATTGGAGAGAGTGAATTTATTTGGAGAGGCGAAAATTACTTTGAAATCATAAATCACACATTTTCTATATACTACTGTGCTACTACCATTGCAAACCCTCACCTCATTTCCAAAGCTTTTGTGTTTACAAAACAGAAAGAAGACACATTTTTTCATCCCACCATAGTCTTTCTTCGACATCAAAATCATATCGACTTGTCGAGGATTATATCGCATATTTCTGTGCTACTGATTATATTTTTACTTGATGTATCATTAATAAATTAAAAAGCTAAATGAATATAGAATTTTTTGAAAACTGTTTAGAAATATTTAGATGGATTTTTCTGCCTATTATAAGTTTTAAAAAAAATGTTCGAAAAAAACCCCAGCAATGTTAAAGGACATGTTGATTAACTATCTAATCAAATATTTGCTAATTAAAAATTTTTTAGGATTCAGAAAGCCGTAATTGCGCTTTTCGATAAAATCGATTTATAATTTCCTTCTTTTTTTTCTTTATCTTTTTTAGACTGTTTTAATAATATCAACTCTTTATTTATTTATTTATTTGTGTGTGTGTGTGTCAAAAATGCCTGTTTTTATACCGGGTATCCCAAAAATGACTGATGGATTTTAAAATCTAATAACTTGCAAACGGTAGCAGATATTAAAACTTTTTTTGCAGGAGTGTTATGTAAAATGTCAGGAGTTTTAATGCTGCGATTCCCAGTTTTAGTTACAAATAGCAGCGATAGACGACGTTGCAAACAATAGGCTCTAAATCCAGGCTCAATTTTTCGGCCTCTCTCTTCTACCATGCGATAAAAGGAGATTAAAATGTTTTAAATGGATCCCGAAGTACCAAAAATCGGGTCTGGAATTAGCACCTATTTCTCGCAGCGCCATCTATTGATTGAAATTAGAACTAAAATCAAGAATCACAGTAAAAAAACTATATTAATATATGGAAATTTTTCCAGAGAGAAACATTCGCCTTGCATACAATATTTCAAATGAAAATCTAATTTCAAATTTCAAAGTAATTGCTTAAAAGGCGCAAAGGCCAACATAGTGAAAAAGATTCCAAGCCGGGACTCGAACCCGGGCCATCAGTATAGCGCCCTGACGTTCTACCGACTAAATCACTTGGAACGATACCTAGCTCGGAAAATTTCTCACTATTATATGTTGGCAAGGCTACAAACGCAGCACAAGATGGAATATTTACTGCATGTAATATTTAATGGTGCTGCGTTTGTCGCCTTGCCAACATATAATAGTGAGAAATTTTCAGAGCTAGGTATCGTTCCAAGTGATTTAGTTGGTAGAACGTCAGTGCGCTATACTGATGGCCCGGGTTCGAGTCCCGGCTTGGAATCTTTTTCACTATGTTGGCCTTTGCGCCTTTTAAGCAATTACTTTGAATAGGAAACAGTAGACAGACTTTAATACAATTACTAAAAACATACAAAACAATTAAAATGAGATAAAAATATCTTAGAAGTAAATATGGTATATCTTAGAATTACTTTGAAATTTGAAATTTGATTTTCATTTGAAATATAGTAAAAAAACTCCTGACATTATGCATAATCCTCCTGCAAGATTTTTTTAAATATCTGTAACCGTTTCAAAGTTATTGAATTTTAAAATCCATAAGTCATTTTTGGGACACACGGTACATAGAAAATGTTATGCTTATTGAAAGACATAATTTCTATTCTTTGAAACATAAATTATAAAATTTACTGTCCTGTGCTTTTTTTTTTACTGGTATACAGGAAGTTGATTTATTGATCAATGTATGGGAGTTTGACAATTTATAAATATTTCTGAACAAGCAGGTCGATATATTGAACGAATAATTTTTTATACTGTACTTTGCTACAGTTACTATTAGAAAAGAAAGACTTTATAATTTCACTTATAAAACGAAATAAAGCAATGAGTTTCATAGCCTGGAGAAATATGTTCTGCGATTAATATTTATACCGTCAACTTTTCATAAAGCTAACATGAAAACTAGTATTTTGAGGCTACTTTGTGCTAGCCCTTTTTTGGTCCGAAAATAACCCCAATTACTTATAAATGCCTTTTATACAACCAAATCACTTTAAAAAATGTTTTAAGTAACATTTTTTTCAAATGTTGCATTAATTGTTTTTGTTCCAGTTGCTGAGGACAAGTGGCTACTTAGGACCACTTTTTCCTGGTTCCACTCACATTTCCATTATTAAAAATATTATATGTGATTTTTCAACATCGAAATGGAGTTGTAAACAGTTAACATGAAACATTGAAGCAAACTGTATGATTTAAAAGGGGAAAATTTTATTTTGTTATTTGTTAACTATTTCTAAAATTTTGGAGCAAAGCTGGGGGCTTCTTTGGTCCATTCACTTAGTTTCATACAAAATGAATACATTTCATATGTAAATTAATACATTTTTATTAAAACTCCCTTGCAATAAATAGCATTTGCTAATAAATTAACACTGCAAAATCGATAAACAAATGTTTCTGTTTTCTTTTTCTTTTTCTTTTTTTTTTTTTTTTTTTTTTTTTTAACATTTAAACCCAATTAACCAATTGTTAATATTAACGAAACGAGAAACAGTTTTGTCATGTTATCCTCAGCAACTGGAACAAAAACAATTAATGTAACATTTTGCTACAGTAACATTTGAAAAAAATGTTACTTAAAACATGTTTTAAGCGATTTGGTTGTATAATTGGAGCTATTTTCGGACCAAAAAAGTCATGGCACAAAGTAGGCCCAAAATACTAGTTTTCATGTTAGCTTTATGAAAACGCAACCATTTCCTCTGAAAATAAAAAGTTAAACGGAAAACTATGATCACACATGGGTTACAGGTTACTAAAGGTAATATTTTGACACTTACCTTATTTGTAGCTCTCCAGATTGTTTCACTGTAGAAAGTTTGAAGAGTTAAAATTTACACACGAAAACAGTTGCTTACAAACACATCCAGTGTTGCCACTAAAATAATTTAAATTTCCCCCCAGACTATTCAAATACCCTATAGTAGGGTATAAAATAATTTTCAAGGGTAAAAACTCCAAATTATCTTGTATTGTTTGTTCAATACAAAGAATAAAAACTTTTTTTTTATGGGATGGACCAAAGTAGCCCCGGTTGGCGGTACGCCAAATTATTTTGTTTGAAAATCGTACTTTATGTTCGCATTACTCCAAATAAATATATTTATTTTAAATCTAGATGTAATATTTCTAACCTCTGTTATGAAAATTAATTTAAAAAGCAATACACGCATTTATCGTGATGTTTTAGAAAAATGAAAAATATCTCATAATTTGAAATATAATGATTAAATCCAATTAAATTTTATTAGTATCATAATACATTAAATAATTCATTTTATAATACACTGGCCTCCAAAAGTTAAGGTACAGGGACTGGATGCTTTCGATTGCGCACGTTATGTAGAATATTTACCAACATTATTGGCGAATTGTTTTTGAACTTCTAGGATGTAAAGAACATGTTTGATTTTATATTTCTCGGTGAAGATTTATTGGGGGGTACAATTAGGGGGCTAATAATAAATTTAATAATAAAGTAATATTTGCGATCAGCTATGTAACCAAAAAGGCTGGAAATGGTTTGGCACTGTAGTAAATGACTATTTGCGTCCTGTTCAGCGTTTGTATGCATTTGTGTAAGCATAGCACTCATATTCGTGAAGATGTTAAGGTTTTTGTGGAAAATTCAAAAGTTTATTGTTTATAGCATACAGAATTTTCAACCAAATTTAACACAACTTTCCGAAAACTTGCCAAAGAATAGTAGCAACAGTATTCTGCAATTAAAACATGAATATATTGAATATTTGATGAGATATGGGCATTTTTATGAGATAATTTTTAACTGCGCATGCGCGGAAGATTTCAAAATTTTTATTTCATTATTTAGTAGTCGGTATTTTGGGGCAACTTCTATAAAAAGTCCAGTCAAATGTTATGAAAACTTAGAAAGATATAGTGAGCTGATTGAAAAGTTGTATAAAATCCCTTATAACAAAGCTATTTTTAGAAAGCAACTCACTATATCGACCCTATCTTTGTGAACTTTCGCGATATTTGACTGGACTTTTTATATAAGTTGCCCTAAATAGCTGACTATCAAAATATATAATAAAAATTTTAGGATCTTCCACGCATGCGCAGTTAAAAAGTATTTCATATAAATGCCCATATCTCATCAAATATTCAATATATTCATGTTTTAATTGCAGTATACTGTTGCTACTCTTCTTTCTCAGATATTTGGAAGGATGTGTTAAATTTGGTTGGAAACTCTGTATGTTATAAACAAAAAACTTTTGAATTTTTCACAAAAACGTTAACATCTTCACGAATATGAGTGCTATGCCTACACAAATGCACGCAAACGTTGAACAGGACCCAAATAGTCATTTAACGCAGTGACAAACCATTTCCAGCATTTTCTATTGCATAGCTGATCGCAAATATTCAATTTATTATTAGCCCCCTAATTGTACCCCCGATAAATCTTCACCGAGAAATATGAAATCAAACATGTTCTTTACATCATAGAAGTTCAAGAACAATAATGTTGGTAGATATTCTACAAAACGTGTGCAATCGAAAGCATCCAGTCCCTGTACCTTAACTTTTGGAGGCCAGTGTACATAGTGGTAATTTTTTTATTACTGTGTTATACATAAGTTATTTAGGCCTTTATTTCATGCGATAATATTTTTACTATTACAAGAAATAAAATTAATTTTATTAGATTAAGACCTTGTCAACATTTTAAACCCTTTTGGCCCTGGCGGTAATACATCTGTTCCTTACTGTTAAACTGCTTTAAACTATAAATAACGCCTTGCAGATACGTAAAAACCTCATAATCACATATGTGCATTCTACATTTTGATTTTTTAGTGGACAAGTAGCGTCATCTAGCTTTGAAATAATAAATTAGTACAAATAACAATGGCAAAAGTTTTTATTTTTTTGGACTTTTAAGAAAAAAGTCAGGGCCGAAAGGGAAACATATTTTAGGGACTTCTTTTCCGAATGAATAATTTGTGATAAACAATAAAAAATACTAGTATGTTTTAATGTCTTTTAAGTCCTGTTTTATTACGACATTTTTCTTCGATTATTGTCATATGAAAAGAACTCGAAATAATTACATTCGTTAGGTTTCAGAAACTAACATATTCGTTAAATTTCAGTAAACCCTAACTTCTGTGATTTGGTTAGTTAATTTTAATCTTATTAGCGTAGAAGGGATTTTTACCCCAAACTGAAAAATAATTCCAGGCCGAAAGGGTTAAGGTATTTTCAGTAAGAACTTTCAAAGGAAGAAGTGTTTGAAGATTTTCCTTCATATATGGACAGCTTTATAAACTTTATATATTCATCCTATTCAAACATTTATTATGGCACAAAATTTAGTGATAAATTATTTGCAAGATATTGAAACCCGTTTATGGATTTTTATATTGATTTATTGTATATATTTCTAATATTGACTCTTTATTTTTATTTTTCTGAAAACTGAAGAAAATATTATTTAATAAATCTTAAAAATAATAAAAATACACTTGAATACATAAAGAGATAAAATTAAACTAAGACTTTGGTGCCATAATTAAGGTAACTATAGGAAGAAATTGCTAAGAAAATGTGTTTTAAATTTTCCTTTAACGTATGGAAAGATTTATAGAATTTATATATTTATACTCCCCAAACATTTATTATGACACAGAGTTGAGTAATAAATTACTTGTAATGTACAGAAATTGATATATTTATTGATATAACTATAATGATGTGCTGTATCTATTTAGGACATTTTTATCTTTACTTTAATGTTTCACAAAACTGAAGTATTTTTTCAATAAAACATAAGAATAATACAAATAACTTCGTCATACACCGTAAACTAGAATGCAGGAAGACATGAAAATATCCAAATTTACATTCTTCGCTAGAAATACGACCACTATTTAAACGCAAACATTTATCTAGGTCTGTAAAAGTTAAACAAGAATAGATACAGCTTTTAACTCCTAAACTAAAACACAGAGAAACTTCGTCGTTTTAAGAGACTTTTAATTTTGCTAAATTTGTACTTTTAGTTTGTTTCTCGCGTAGAATTTTACTTCATCAGTCTTTAATTTCCATTTTTAATGTGATGAATAGTATTTACTTGTTTGTTATTATATGATTTTTCATTTTAAAATATTTTAAACAATTTTTGAAATTATCCTAAATTAAGCGTTTATATTTAATAAATTTCATGTTTGAAGCACTAACAATGTTCTTTGTTGGAAAGTAAAAAATTACTTCTACCTGCAATAAATATAATTTTTTGTTAATTCTTTATTTATTAAACTTCTCTGTAGCATATAGTATATATGCATAATCATAAAAAATAATAAAGGCTGTTCTCAAATCCAAACTGCCTACTTTCTGGCACATATCAAAGTCATTTTCATTTCACAATATTAAAATATTTATTTTCTTAAAAGACGTTATAAAAACACATTAAAAGTAAATTAAAAATCTATATTTTTAATTTACTTTTAACCCAGCATTACACGTGCGAAAAAAATGAACGGGATTACTTGCGCTGGGTATGCCATACTCATGGCGGTTTCTTCCAATTTTTTACCATAAAATCTATATAAAATATAAAACGCAAGGAAAAAAGAAAGGATAATAGAGGTTTAAAAATATATTAAACACGTTACTTACATTTATTTTGTACATTCGCTGCGTCTATCTATATTGAATGCACGCGCGAGAAAAACTGCCGGTTTTACTCGCTCATGTGTATGTCATACTAATGGAGGTTTCTTCCAATATTTTTACCTTAAAATCTACATAAAACATAAAACACTACAAAAAGGAAGGGATAATATAGTTTTAAAGATATATTAAAAAAGTTATTTACATTTATTCTGCAAATTTCCTGCTTCTATCTGTACTCAGAGCTGTTACAGAAATGCTCGCGCTGGGTGTGAGATACCCATATGTGGCGGTTACGATAGATCTATATTTCGAATTTTTTAACCGCTTTTCCCCCTCTAAGATTATGACCTTCGAGGTAGCTACGCAAAGACTCATCCATTTCTGAAGAAATGTTAGCGAGAAAAACTGCAAAAAAGCAGCACTGGGTGTGACATACCCAGCGCGAGCAAACTCGGGTTAATGTGTTTTTATAACGTCTTTTAAGCAAATAAATATTTTAATATTGCGATATGGTTAGCAGCGGATGTAATTTTGACTTACTACTCGCACTTATTTACATTTGCATCATTTTCATTTATAAAAACATAATTTCTTCAAATATTCCTTACATAAAGCGTTTTCGATTTTCCTATAAAGGAAAATATCGGCAACGTAAAAAAAAATTGCCTTTTTCCAGAAAATGTCGTCAAATTTGAATTTGCTAACCGATTTTCAGGACTTGATTGTAAGAATAAGATCGTCAGCAGGGAGCAATTTTGATTATAATTTGAAAAATATTCTAGTTATACAAAAAGGAAAAACGCCATTAAATTCTCAGGTACACAATTAATACGTTATGTACTTTTATGCATTTACATGCAAAATGAGTTTATAAGTATGTCAGAATATTTTGCAAAAACTCAAATAACAGCCTTAGATGTAATTATTTAAGCAATATTTTCGAAACACATAAATTCTCTAAAAAAGAAAAAATTAATTTCAAAGCATTTATCTGACTAGAGTTCTGATTTTTTTTCTTTTCTTTTCTAAAATAAATAAACATAATCACTTAATTTTGAAATGCTAAAACTATTTTTCTTTGTGTGTGTGTGTGTGTGTATTTGAAATTCACAAGTAAAATAAAAAAATAGATAAAGGATAGTTAAAAAGATAAATATTTCACATAATTCCCGTATCAGAAAAACCACATAAAAAATACTACTAGATTCTCTATCGTCTGATAAATGAAGTCCTGTGTTCATTACCATGTCTAACATTCAATGGTCTAACAACAAAATAGCACCCACGGCCATAAATATAAATCTGAATGCGATAATGATGATAATCAATCATTTTAGTTCCAGCTATGATTCTAAAGAACCATGTAAGCTCATCTTTATCTGTCTAGTATATCACAAAATCTAAGCATCATCTTTAGAGTTTTATTACAAAGAAAATAAGACATTACTTGATCCAAGTTTGTGAGTTTGAGTGAGCTAAGCATTTGAAAGAACTACCAAAATATATATGTATATGCACACTGGCCTCCAAAAGTTAAGATACAGGGACTGGATGCTTTCGATTGCGCCCGTTTTGTTGAATATTTACCAACATTATTGGCGAATTGTTTTTGAACCTCTAGGATGTAAAGAACATGTTTGATTTTATATTTCTCGGTGAAGATTTATCGGGGGGTACAATTAGGGGGCTAATAATAAATTTAATAATAAAGTAATCTTTGCGATCAGCTATGTAACAAAAAAGGCTGGAAATGGTTTGGCACTGTAGTAAATGACTATTTGCGTCCTGTTCAGCGTTTGTATGCATTTGTGTAAGCATAGCACTCATATTCGTGAACATGTTAAGGTTTTTGTGGAAAATTCAAAAGTTTTTTGTTTATAGCATACAGAGTTTTCAACCAAATTTAACGCAACTTTCCGAAAACTTGCCAAAGAATAGTAGCAACAGTATGCTGCGATTAAAACATGAATATATTGAATATTTGATGAGATATGGGCATTTTTATGAGATAATTTTTAACTGCGCATGCGCGGAAGATTTCAAAATTTTTATTTCATAATTTAGTAGTCGGTATTTTGGGGCAACTTCTATAAAAAGTCCAGTCAAATGTTATGAAAACCTAGAAAGATATAGTGAGCTGATTGAAAAGTTGTGGAAAATCCCTTATAATAAAGCTATTTTTAGAAAGCAACTCACTATATCGACCCTATCTTTGTGAATTTTCGCGATATTTGACTGGACTTTTTATATAAGTTGCCCTAAATAGCTGACTACCAAAATATATAATAAAAATTTTAGGATCTTCCACGCATGCGCAGTTAAAAAGTATTTCATATAAATGCCCATATCTCATCAAATATTCAATATATTCATGTTTTAATTGCAGTATACTGTTGCTACTCTTCTTTGTCAGATTTTTGGAAGGATGTGTTAAATTTGGCTGAAAACTCTGTATGTTATAAACAAAAAACTTTTGATTTTTTCACAAAAACGTTAACATCTCCACGAATATGAGTGCTATGCTTACACAAATGCACGCAAACGTTGAACAGGACCCAAATAGTCATTTAACGCAGTGACAAACCATTTCCAGCATTTTCTATTGCATAGCTGATCGCAAATATTATTTTGTTATTCAATTTATTATTAACCCCCTAATTGTACTCGGATAAATCTTCACCGAGAAATATGAAATCAAACATGTTCTTTACATCATAGAAGTTCAAGAACAATTCGCCAATAATGTTGGTAGATATTCTACAAAACGTGTGCAATCGAAAGCATCCAGTCCCTGTACCTTAACTTTTGGAGGCCAGTGTATATATTACGCATCCCAGTCTACACTAATATGCACCAGTACTGGTATCTATAAATTTTCATAATTTCTTTTTAATACACTGTGCACAGCTTACCCTTATATATATATATATATATAAACTGCTTGAATATAAAACAGAATTACTTTACCCTTATAAAATTCAGAAATTCCTTATTTTTATTTATAGTATAGGAATTACTGAACAACAGAAGTGCATTTGAGAGGAATTGAGTATGCTTAATTTTTGGTAAATTAAAAAAAAAAAATACATATATGTGAAAGCAATTTTACAGTCACTTTTACATTTTCAATTACAAGTACTATTTAAAATATTATTAAACATATTCTGCGTAAGGGTAGAAAGTTTAGAACGTGGGCGTCAACAGAGAAAACAGTAGTGATGACATTAGTATGATTGACCTCTTCCGAGTTACCCACGAATCCAAAAAGCGCTCTCTTATCTTAAGAAGAATTTCTGAAACAAAAGTTTCTTTTGCCGTTTCAGGTGTGTAATGCGATTTTTACATGCATGAGTAACAAAAACAGTTTATCTGTATAATGTTAATTTAAATGTTAATGCTCTTTGCTTAGCATGTACACATTAGCATGCAGTTACATGATAATGTTTACTTGAAAATTGATAACATCCGAAAAATCGATATATTGTTTTGAAAAAGTTCATTAGTGCACTGTAAGAACTATTCGGAAAATTACGGGAGGCAAAAAAACAAGTTTGAGAAATGTTTTTTTAAAGTTTGGAAAACTTTTGGTTTCCGAGGTTTCTTAAGATAAAAGAACGCTTCTAGAATCGCGTAAAACTCTGAAGACGTTATATTATATTTTTGAAACCACATTGCATTTTACAATTACTTAAGAAATATCTGTCTTTTATTTTGCAGTGTATCATAAGGTTTCCGGCATACATGTTGCCTCAGTATTGAAGTATTAGTTTGGATTGGCCGCAGAAATGTTATTCTATGGCTACCACGATTCAATCGCCAGTCATTTATTTCATTCTTATATTTCAATGCTTGGTTTTAATGAAGATCAAGTTTAGAGCCCGCTGCTATGGGAATTCATTTCTTAATTGAATTCCTGAATCAGCATTGCGCTTAATTTGATCGACGTGAACATGATCATTAACATGTGGCAAGAACTAATTTATCGATTGGACATTTGCAAAGCAGCCGAAGTACAGTGACATCGAACATCAGTAAGAAAATAGCGTAAACTTTGTGTGTCTTTCTATATCTTATAATCATCTGTACTCTTAGGTTTGGATGTATAATTACGCATCCAAGGCCGTAGAGATAAACCGCGGTCCCGGTAGTAATTCGAATGCCCCCCCCCCCCTCTCTCTCTACTATAAAGATGATACCATAAAACCTGTTAAGACGGAAAGACAAACAATTGGTTCGAAATATCGTTTTAGATGGGTTGTTTCCATCTTTGCAGGCATAATTACATAATATTATTTTTAGCAGGATAACGACAATTTTCCGTTTAAAGCAGGGTTCTGTTATAGCCGCGTATTGGAAAATAAATTTGCTGGATTGCACTTTTGTAAAAAGTGCTATATATTACCTTACAGTTTTATTTATTTTTTACATTATTTACAGTTTATGGTAAATTTTCGTGATTCTACAGTCGTTAGCTTTAAAAAAAAAAAAAAACGTGTTATACAGGACAAATTTCGCATTTTCTGCGACTGTTGAAGGCTGCCCCCTTAAAAGTAATAAATATTAAAAATATTTCTTTAAAGTTCCAAACAAGTTGTTCTAAAATTTTAAAGTTAACAGTATTAAACACTTACTAACTTCGAGTTCTGCTTATTTTTAATAAAACTACTGTTTTTCGAATGTAAAACGCTAAATTGTCAAATATTTTATACATATACAAGAGTAGCAGTCCTGAGCCCGGATCTCCTGGCCAGACCGCAAAGATGTTCTAGCGAATTCTGACTTTCTATTATATTATTTGTTAGCTATTTTAACTTGATAAAATTAACTAAAGAAGAATAAGAGTCTACTTTTTTGCTGTTTAATAAACCAGGACTGAAGTCGGGTCCCCTAGGAGAGCTGGCCCCCGGTAATTTGTACCGGCTCTAGCCGCCTCTATATGGGTCTGCATCATAAACTATCCTGTTTTCCCAACTAATTTATATGCATCCTGTATTTTACTTCTTGATTAGTATCAGTAATTTTATAGTATAGTTGTCCATCTTCTTTGTTTTTTCATCACGATGTCGGATATATATAATGCATCAGACAGTTAAACATGTATTTTAGAACGAAACAATATGGTAGATCCGTGCATTAAATTATTTGGGAATTATTTATGATTGCTTTAAAAGACTTTTACGTGAAAATATTATATGCAATAATCATAGTTGATTAGTTCATTCAGTAATAGATAGTTTAATTTCTTTTTTTCAATTCTCTGGAAGTACTTAATGAGAAACTATTAAAAGCCTTATTTTTACTGAAAACAATTTAAATGGCAACCAGTAGTTTTTCAGATTTCTTTTTAAATCTCAAATGCAATGGGAAAACTAAAATTTTAAATTCACGTACTTTTTTTTTAACAAATTTTATCAGCCCATTAAACATGTATTTTGGATCGAAACAATATGGTAGATCCTTGAATTAAATTATTTGGAAATTTATTTATGATTCTTTTAGAAGACTCTTACAAAAAAAGATTATACGTTAGAATCAGAGTTTATGAGGTCATTCAAAATAATAGATAAATTGATCATTTTTCTTTTCAATTCTCTGTGAGTAATGAGAAACTATAAAAAGCCTTATTTTTATTTAAAACAACATAAATAGCAACCAGCTTTATGGTAAAATTCGCATTTTTTAAACTTTATATTTGGCTTTTAAATATTACCGTTCACATAAACCACTTTTTATTAGACTAATCCATTTTTTAACAATATAGTTACTTTTAGTTATTTCCAAAACTATTAAAAATAAATCTTATATAAAAAGCTAAACGTAGAATTTAACTATCAAATTCATCAAAACATCTTTTGGAAATCCTTTTTACCTTGATTAAACGATTTAATAAACTATATTTTATTAAATTGAATATTTTTATCATGCCGAAAGTGATATCAACGGTAAAAATATGGCCATTTTGAACAAGAAATAAATTTTACTTTATTTGTTTATCTGAGTAACATAAATTTTAAAGTACTATTATTTTTCTCCTTTACCGCAATCTTCTTAATAAAGCTTGTTAGTTCCTTGTTGAAATACATAAAGTAGATTACATTTACTTCGGAAATTTTATTCTTGCAAAGAGAAAACGCTCAGTGAAAACTTGTTTTTCTTTTCCTTTTTTTCAAGATCACTGCATTTAAATTAGAATATTCATAATCATAGTAATTCATTTTATTTCAAGTTTTGCCTTCATTTTCTATAACTTTACGCTTTTTGATTTCTCATCTGGTAATTCCGGTAGTATTATTCTTTCTAATCCCGAAAGCAGATTCGCTGTGAAGCAAGACAAACAATTCTTGCACATATCTGTTGAAATATAATGGTCAAAAATGTGTATACAGTGTGACATTTTTATATGCTTAATAATTTCAAGTGTTTCAAAATATCCCGCCGTAAATCCGGTAGTAGAGCATTTTCACAAAGATTTAATTTTCTGTACAAATAAGATACAATCATAATTAATGTGCTTATAAAATACATCCCACTGTAAAAGAGGGGAATAAAAGTTGATTGCCAATACAATTTCCGTATTTTTACAGTTTTTTTTTGTGTGTGTGTGTGTTCGGTACGTAAAAGTAAAAACGGTACCATTATAAACTCACACGTGTGTCTCTCTGTCTGTCCATCTGTCACAGCCGTTTTTCGCATAAACTATGTAACGTGGAAAGTTCAAATTTGGCAGAAATAATAAAGGCTATTGACCCACATACTTATAGATTATTAGTCATTCGCAAATATATGTAGGGAAAATGTTTGGGGAGGTGGGTAATTAAGTTATTATTTTTTTTTTTTTATCGTATATCGTGTGAAAGCTGTCGTAACGCCGAACTCAAAAATACATTTTTTTAAATTTTATGTATTGTATTTTCAGAGATATCGTCGAAAATGTAATACAAAAATATGACCCCCCCCCCCCCTCCGCTCTATTTCCAAATCTACAGAAACTAAAATTATGAAAAAATTAGGGGTAGGTGAACTTTATTTAAGCCTTGCAGGAAAACTATAGCGATTACCCTACGTCACACAGTTTTGGAGAAAATTGCATCTTTCCGTTACACACAAATTTCAGTTTGCGGGCGCTCGGCAAGGGAGTTGAGGGTCGCCAGAGGTGCATCGCCCCTGAATTATAAAAGGACTGTTGATTCTGGAAAAAAATGTCGGTAATTAGCCGGTATATTAACCTTTAAAGACACGGACGGTTTGGACATACCAAAAAACAGGGGCCGCGTTCTGTATGAGCCATCGGCTTTCAAAGACTAACAGCAAATTTTAATGATGTATTTGTGCAATGCAATGCCCAGTAGTAACGCCCAGTAGTATAATAAACGTCAAATTGGTAAAAAGAGACTAATTTAATTAGAATTAATCACGTAATTACTTTACGATTCGCGACTAGTTTGCATTGAGTGAGTTCTGAACACGTCAACCGTGTCTTTAAAGGCTGATTAAAAACCTATCTGGAAAAACGCGGCTCACAAGGAGAGGGCCAACCTTGTTAAGCACAGATTTTGATTATTTTAATATATGTTATAGGGTAGAGACCCCTTAGTGTCAGGTTCAATGGATTTTATCCAACGCTCCTCACTTCTTGAGAAACCAGGAGGTCTAATAGTAGTATACAACTTAAATACTTACTTTGGAACAAAACTGATCGGTTGGTCGTAGCTCAGTTGGTATGGCGTTTGCCGGCTGATTCGAGGGCCCGGGCTCGATACCCGTATTCGCTCCATTTGTTTTTCTCATTTTTTGTTTTATAAATATACTTGTAAGCATAACTTAATAATCTCATTGTCAATTAAAATTTTTAATATTGTATGTCAATTATAATTTTAACATATTTAATTTTTTACTTTTAACTAAATAGTTATAATAAAACATCATAAAACTGTTAATTTCTTTAAAATCACTTTTAAAATGTATTTAATATATTCTTTATCGATGCAATGATATTGAGCAATTGTGTCAATTCGTGATTTTAAAGAAACATCATTTACGCATTGCTTTAACAAAAGAAGTCAATGCGATAATACTATTATTCTGTTTTTAAAGTAACAAGCATAATTATATTAAAAAATAGCATCAGAATTAAATTACAACCTCTTTATGCATATTAAAGATTTTTAAATTTGTAATACGTATGCTTGCGCTTTCAATTATTTTGCTTTCCCATTTATCTTCTTTCTGCTTTTATTATTATTTTATGTGAATATCCTTTTATTTTATCAAAACTAGATGTCGCCACTACAGATTTTGTCACGATTTTGGAATTTCTATCATTCATTAATAGATCCAATCACTTTTTAAACCTCTTTAAAGGATGAGAAATAATAGTTTAAAAATAAAAAATGATAAATTTAAGTTTGTTAACATTATAATTAATGTATGATATTAAAATTTTTAATTGAAATTATTAAATTATAATTACAAATATATTTATAAAACAAAAAATGAGAAAAACAAATATAGCGCGTCCGGTTACCGAACCCGGCCCCGCAGATCAGCCAACCAACGCCGTACCAACTGAGCTATGACCAACCTGTCATTTTGGTTTCAAAGTAAGTATTTAAGTTGTGTACTACTATTAGATCCCCCCCCCCGGTTTCTCAAGAATTAACCCGTAAGGCATGGTGACGTCACGGCGACGTCGTTGTGAAGTCACACTGTGATTTTGTGACCGTCGATGTGACGTCACGTGACGTCGATGTGACGTCACAGTGACTACAATGCGAAGTCGTTATGGCCGTTTTAGAGGTCGTTTGTGACGTCACATTGTGACCACTCTGTGAAGTCACGGTGTGACTAATTTGTGAAAAGTGTGTCATTTGTGACTATTTTGGCATTAGCTTTGTAACGAACATGTGACGAAAGCGACAATGCTTTGAAGTCACATTGTGACCAATTTGTGAAATATGTGTCATTTGTTACGAACTTGTCATAAACAATGTGATGATTTTAAATGAAAAACAGATTTCAAATTAATTGCTTAAAAGGCGCTAAGGCCAACATAGTGAAAAAGATTCCGTGCAGGGACTCGAACCCGGGCCATCAATATAGCACACTGACATTCTACCGACTAAACCACATGAAACGATACCCAGCCGGGAAAATTTCTCACTATTACATGTTGGCAAGGCTACAAACGCAGCACAAGATGGAATATTTATCGTGAGCCACCGACATTGAGCAAATACGAAACTTAATTAAATCCAGCATCGATTGAAACTATATTAATACTTGGAAATTTTTCCAAAGAAAACCATTCGCCTTGCATACAATATTTCGAATGAAAATCAAATTTCAAATTACATGCTTAAAAGGTAATTTTAATTTTAAATTTGATTTTTATTTGAAATATTGTATGCAAGGCGAATGTTTCTCTCTGGAAAAATTTCTAAGTATTAATATAGTTTCAACCGATGCTGGATTTAATTAAGTTTCGTGTTTGCCCCATGTCGGTGGCTCACGATAAATATCCCATCTTGTGCTGCTTTTGTAGCCTTGCCAACATGTAATAGCAAGAAATTTTCCAGGCTGGGTATCGTTCCAAGTGGTTTAGTCGGTAGAATGTCCGTGCGCTATACTGGTGGCAGGGGTTCGATTCCCGGCATTGAATCTTTTTTACTAAGTTGGTCTTTGCGCCTTTTAAGCAAATAATTTGAAATTTGATTTTTATTTGAAATATTGTATGCAAGCCGAATGTTTCTCTCTGGAAAAAATTCTGAGTATTAATACTGTGATGGTTCTTGCCATAAACACTGTGATTGTGATGAATTTTAAAATGCACAATTTTAAAATAAAGTTTTGTTTGAAATATAAATTCTTATCTTTTTACCGTACTTTTTAGCAAAATATCGCTATTTTGGAGTCCTATTCTTCTAAAACATTTAAAATTTTTCCACTTAAAAAACAATGCTTATCAACTGACATCTTTTTTTATTAAGTTTTAAGCTTTATCTTGAGTTCAAGCTTGATATTAAGAATGTGTAAAATTTTAATGTGTTGTGATTAGTCATTGCTTTATTAAACATGACATGATAAGCCATATTTATTTAATTTTTTTATTCCCGTGTATATTGTATTTTGTGAATATGAGCTAAATAGATTTGGTATGTTTTATAGAAAAAGACTGATCTGCGAAATAGAAAAAAACAATTAAGAAAAATCATGCGTTAAGCATAGATTATAAAACACTTTCCAACGCTTCCTGAATGCTTTAACAAGGCATCGTAATTTAGGGAAATAACGTAAATAAGATAACTAAGTAAATATTTTAGAAAACATATAAAACATTTGAAAAACTGATTTCAGCATTTACCGTCCATAGCCAAATATGTTTTCTAATTCTTTTGAACAGCCCTGCATTTGATCTGTAAGTTGATATACATATTATATAATGGGAAAATTTATTTTTGCAAGAAAACGCATAACAGGTTGAAATTCTCTTTCAGCAATTTATACTAATATATGGAAACATACTTGAATACTTTTGTATAATCTTGTAGTTTACCTAGAACGTTTATTACGCGCTACTGCTTAGTTAAAATTTAATTCAAACACTCTTAAAACTGCTGAAATCACATTTCCAGAAATTATAATTTATAGATGGCCATGTATTCAATTCTTTACGTGACCCTGTATATCATTTTATCTATATTCTACAAAAATTTCTAAGTAAATTAAATGCAGTTCAACGTAAAAATCCATAACTCATTTAAAAACTACCTTTAATCAATTTGCGCATATACTCAGTAACCCTTACGAATACTTTTATGTAGTCCTGTATATGAATTATAGCATTTATATATACCATACTCTATGCATAAATATAGTGAATCATAAAAGCGCATATCATAATTAAAAATGCATTTCCAGCAATCATCCCTAATGAACTTCGGATACAATATTGTATCGGAAATATTTTGTGTGTCCTGTAAATGCTATATACATTTCGTATTATCATGAAATAATGTATAGTGTGTAAACCTCAGCGACTTATATCAATTTCATTATATATGAAATAGATTAACATAATTAAAGTACGCCGCAAATAATTCCCTCCATTCCTGAGTAATAATGTATTGGAATCCCTTTTTTAGCCCTGTAAATGAACAATAACTATTCGTTGCACCACATACTCTTCAGAATGCATATTTTAGTGCGTTTCATAAATTCATATCAATTTTATTCTGTTTGAAAGCGTGTAAAATCGTTAAAAATCATTTGAAACGATTTTTTCCCGTAGGCCGTAGTGTAACGAAATACTCTTGACTGTTCCTGTAGATGAATTAAACACGCTACAAACTTCATTACAAATAGGGGCCGTGCTATGGTAAACGTCAATAACATCCAAAAATTTCAAGGCAATCCGAGTATATTTGCGAGAGTTAGACCGCGGACAGACGGCCAGACAAACCGAAGTCATAAACACTTTTCAACTTTGTTGAAAAGTATTAAAAAGAACATATAAACGTAAAATAAATGATTGCATATTAACTATTTTTATTGTTTAAAAAACATTTTAATGTAGAAAGTAGTTATTAATCGCTTTAAAAAAATATTCAGTCCTATATTACGAAAGTACATACCAACTTTTTAAAAAATATACTAAAGCAGTTTAAGCTATAAACTTGTTATCACAGGCATGAAAAACACTTTATTTCAATGCTTAAATATATTTAATTTTTTTATTCCAGTGATTACATAGGGGAGACTGGGGGAATGGCGACACCTTAAGGGAATTTAAATTTTTTCACCTCGAAAAAATGTTTATTTTTTAATAGTAAAAATTCTAAAGCTGAATCATGATCTTTAGTATCTATATAAATTTAACCATAATCATAACTGTAAAGTAAGCATACATAAAAAAATATTTTTTAAACCTGTGCACTGTGGCGGGATTACCCAGGACACTGGGGTAATTCCGCCACTGTACCGGGGTAATGACGCCACTCTTTAATGACCTAGTACATGCATCAAATGGATACTAGGAAACACACAACTTACTATAAATAGTTAGAAAGCAATGTAATTGAGCAGAATAATGGTTAAGCTTACAATTTACTTCATATTGCAAAAGTCACTTTGCTGAATCGGCTCCACTACATTAAAATGAGGCCATTTCTCACCCGATTTGCATGGCGGCGGCATTACCCCAAGAGGACAATATGAGGGAAATCCCCAAGCAAAGCCGAAAGAAGAACCGAACTTGTTCAACACATTGCATCAAAATGTCGGCGAATGCATGTAGATTACGGGTCATATTATCTTAAATACCTAATGTTACAATAAAAGGTGCTTATCTCTACTCATTTAAAGCTCCAAAATAATAAGCAACTTGATGAAAACTACATTTTTCACTAGAACAAACGAACTACGTACAGCAAAGTCACTCTCACTTTAATCACTGTTTATATTGTTGGCCGCTATAGTGCAGGCACATTCACTATCTCAAACTGCCCTTAGTTTTTAAACTAGGTGGGGTGGCGGCATAACCCGGGTTGGCGGCATTCCCCCGGTCTCCCCTATATCGAAAACGTAGAAAATGAATTTACAATCGAAGAAAATTTAATAACTGATTCTGAGTGTCTACAATTAAATGTTTGATTAAAATCACAAACAGAAAAAAAATGCTTACATAATGTTAATTTCTAATCTGAAACAATTTCTAATTTCATATTTAACTCCAAAATAATAATGATGCTATAAGTGTTAGTAACTAGAAAACATTAAAAAGCCGAAAAAAATTCCACACCACTGTTTGAACACATTTTCAATCTCAAGAGACTAAAAATTAATGTTTACACTACTATGAATGTAGGCACGAATCAGTCTCTACGCCAGCTTTTTTTTTTTTTTTTTTTTTTTTTAGAGCGATGGCAGATTAAGATACAACAGAATCGAATAAAAATATCCTTCTGAAAACAATACAGACCAGTCTCTTTCTATATGTGTAACATAAAACTACTTAACTCATCATTATAATATATACAAAACAGGAACAAAATATTTAAATTAAATAAGACTTACATATATGCTTCATCAATAATATCCGTATATTTTTAATATCCTAAAATGGCAGATGTCTTTCTTTTATATTAAAAGAAGTGCTGTAGGCGTGCTGGTGTTCTAAACAGTAGAGTGAAGTCACTTCCAGCGTATTCTCTTGTTTATTCTATGGTAATATGGCGAAGCAGACGATTTGAGCAGGTGTGTTTTTATTATTTATTTGTTTTTGTAAACAACTGGTTTGAATCTGAAATGCGCAATAATTATATGAGAGTGTAACAATCAGTGGAGGATTATTATATTAAATTGCAATGCTAGATAAAATTGAAATCATGAAAAAAGAATACTTTTACTGTCTTAGATATCAAATTGATAAAATATAGCATGAAAATTTAGTTTATTAATGCTTGTATCGTGCAATTTATTTATTATGCCCCCCCCCCCCGCCTTTCGTGATAGAATTTACTATTTCCTATCCACTAATATATTTTCATTCCTTATGCCGCTGTAACTCAGGTCTGTTTAAAATATTGTTTAACTCTTAACTGATGAGACAAAAATTGCCGCATAACTACTGCGAGCGGTCTGTGAGACCGCTTAATCTATCAAATGGATAAAATATAGCATGAAAATTTAGTTTATTAATGCTTGTATCGTGCACTTTATTTATTATGTCCCCTCCCTCCCCCCCCTACCTTTCGTGACAAAATTTACTATTTGCTATTCACTAATATATTTTCATTCCTTCACTGTAAAAAAAATTCCGCAACGTTCCTGGGAAAAAATGGGCAGCTGAGTTGCCCATTATTTCCAAGAAACATTTCTTGAAAATGACTGGTACTTTACTGTATATGTTAAAAACTTTCTACAGAAATGCCAGTAAGTTTCCTGCGAAATACCAGGAATATTTCTGTTGACAGCAAAACATTACTGACATATTCAAGGCTGGAGTAGCACAAGAGCGAAAAATGTCCAGACCAGGGATCGAACCTGGATACTTGGCGTGCCGTGCCAATGCCTTACCTGTTAGGCTATCCGGACCGATACCTGGCTGACATAATTCACTCTGGATGTTCGTTCCCTTCATTATGACATTACTGACATTTCACAGCAGGCGGGATCCGCAGACGATTTTTACATTTCCAGTTGACAATTTTCACTTTATTATCATTATTTGTTAGAATGAAAAAATATTTTGAAATTGACATCAAAATTATTATTTATAATTTACACGAAAAAATAAATTTTCAGTTAAAATTCAATAAAGTAAATATATATGTGATACATTGTTTCTGAACTTTGCTTAAAATATAAAAATATATAAATGTAAATAAAATTAGAAAAAAAATCTAGACATAAAATATTTTGGATTTTCGTCAGTGATTATGTTAGTTTACAAGTTAGATAAAATACATATAAATTTTCCTGAAAAAAAAACCTAAACGTAATTGTATATTTTTTCCGAAAATAAAAAAAAAAATTCAAATTTGCAGCAATTCAAAGTGTCAAATATATGTCAAATTTAAATCAAATTGTAATAAAGTGTTAAAATATAAAATTAATTAAAAAAGAAAAAAAAAGTCAAGAGGTAGCACCGAACCCGGGCCGTACGGGTGGCGTGCAAGCTTCCTGCGTCCACACCACGAAAGACACGTTGAGAGCTGCAAACTAATGGGTATTTTAAACGTATGCTAAAACTCGGCATCTAATTTCTGAAAATCTAAGGCCCATTTGAAGAAATCCTTTCACAAGAATAATTAGAGATAAGAACTCTAAAACATACTTTAAATTAATCAAAATAGGTGAGAATCATATTTGATTGTCCCCTGGTTAATGCAGATCCAAATAATAGGTGTATTTTTTTTACACAGTCTGCTCGTTAAAGATTTCACAGACAAGTACGAGAGAAAATCTCTTAGTGATGTCACAGAGGTATTGTATTTTCATCTGAATTATCTTGACAATAGAGACGTAAAGGATTATGTCGTCTATTGATTTATATGTATTCCATATTGATTTTTTTTACATTCATTTAAGGAATTCGTTTTCGACACTCGCGCGCGAGCAACGGATTATAGGGAAAAAAAATAATAAATGGCGGCCGCAGCGTTTTGCTGTTTCCAACTTTTGTTCAGGAACGTTTCAGATAAGAAAACCAGAATTTCACAGGAAAGAGCTAAATTATTCTGAAAACCTGATAAAAGGCGAAACGTTCCTGGATTTTACATGGAAAGTTACCATTTTTTTTTACAGTGTTATGCCGCTGTAACTCGGGACTGTTTAAAATACTGTTTAACCCTTAACTGATGTGACAAAAATTGCCGCATAACTATTGTGAGCGGTCTCTGAGACCACTTAATTCATCAAATTGATAAAATATAACATGAAAATTTAGTTTATTAATGCTTGTATCGTGCATTTTATTTATTATGCCCCTTCCCCCTTTCGTGACAGAATTTATTAGTTGCTATCCACTAATATATTTTCATTCCTTATGTCGCTGTAACTCGGGACTGTTTAAAATATTTCTCTTCATTTTCAAAGATTTTTCAAGTTCATATTTTTGTCACACTGTGACTTACAATATGGTGGTTTTTTTATCACATATGTGACGTGACATACGTTACATGCAGTGACATAATAGTGTCGCCACAATTTTCTTTTAATTGCCAGAAAAATATAATTTTACAGTAAATAACATGTTTTAAAGAATTTTTGCAATTTTTTAAAGTTTTCTAAGAAGTTCACATCTCAGTCACAATGTGACATCACTGAGTGGTGGCATTTTGGTCACAGATGTGACGTGACCACAGTGACTTACAGTGACGTCACAACGACGTCACCGTGACCATGCATGCTATGAGGGAAGGAGCGTTGGATTAAATCCGTTGAACCTGACACTAATTGGTCTCTACCCTAGAACATATATTAAAATAATCAAAATCTGTGATTAACAAGGTTGACCGACCTTGTCAGACCAATACGGCGTTGCAACTTTGCGACCTCCTTTCGAAGGGCGCTTAGCACATGCCAAGTTTAATATTTTGCAACGATTTTTTTTTTTTAATAATAGGGGAGAGTAGCCTAATTTGGACCACTTCGCTTATTTTCAGGTGTAACTCACTTAATTTTTGGAATATCTGAAAAATATCACTACACGGGGTCAATCAATTCATCCACTAACTAAATAAAACTTTAGATCATTTTCTTTTTGGAAATTTTAAATTTTATTTTAATTTGAAAAATTTGTCAAAAGTGGTCCAAATTCAGCAACTGGTCGCCTAAGTTGGACCATCAGTCTCCTAAATTGGACCATATAAAATCAGGCTGTTTTAATGACTAGGGAATATAACTAATTTTATTAAAAGCAAAGTTTGCGGTTACTGAAACAATCAAACAAAATAACAGCAATGAAATATAATGAAATCAAATATCTGAAAATAAGTGTAATTGTTTTAAATCAAAATGTATTCAAAATATAAATCAAAGTTATCAGTAATTAAGAATAGAAATTATGAAACTAATTGCCAGTTACTTGAATATCATTTAAGGAGTGATGGAAAGCTTACACATGAATTTCGTTTATTGATTTTTTTTTTCCAGCGCACACAACTTGGAACCGTATTTGGCAATACGAATACTGAATCATTTCTTCTGTTTTATTTTGTTACAAATCAGGCAAAACCAAACATCACTATTTAGATTTTTCTTTTTAGATTCTGAACTATTAGACTTTTTTTGCAACAGAAGTTTTCTTTACATTATGATTGTAGTTCTCCCCTTTCATCATTTCCTTGATAATTGAATTACGCCTGTTTTTTAAAACTTGATGTTCCATTTGCTTTTGTGCTGTGATAGCATCCTTTTAGTCGATTTTTTGTGTTTTTTCATTTCAAAGTTTACATTATATGGCGAAGATGTTAACACAACTGTTTTTTTGGCTCCCTCTGTACTTTTTTAAAACTAAATTTAGCAAAGGATATATTTCTAATGATTTTTTGGCTTTTGGGGAGGATTTGTAGCTACATCCTTATTGCAAATCAATTTCTTCACAACTTACTCTCTCCTTTTTATTTCCTATATCTTTAACAGCTTTTGCTGTCACCTGGGTTTTTTTTTTCCAGACAGCTTGTCCGTGTCTTTTTCAACATTTTTAACATTATATTATAAAAGTGTTTAAGAAAATATGCTCTATTGAAAAATACGCTACGATTAGTTTTACGCAAAGATTATATATTCAACAGTATTGAATTCTCCCACTTCTTCCCGGAAGGTTTGAGGTTTTATGAGTTTTAATGGCAAAAAAGTGTAATTCCACCCTCCAGAACTGTAAAAAGTCTGCCCTTCCTAGGGGAATCGCAAATATCCTCCAGGAAGGAAATGTTTGAATTCAACTCTGTAAACCAAATACGCCGTAGGAATAAAGTATTCAAAGAAAATAAATACAAATACATACAAGATAAAAGAAATTACAAACAAAATTTATTGCATAAACATGTAAAAATATTTTTTTTGTTTATATAGGCCTAAACTGTATAAAAAAATTAATCCTGATATAACCTCCCCCCCCCCCCCCCCCCCACACACACACACAAAAAAAAAAAAAAAATAAAAGAAAAAAAAACTTGCTGGAGATAATAATCCATTATAAAATATTTAAAAAATTAAAAAATAGTGTACAAAGTGTACACTACCTCGAAATTCATTACTTAATTTTCAAAATTTATGATCGCATATCTGGTCCAATTTAAGCAACTTAAAATGGTCCAATTATGGCAACTGCGCCATTTTTTAAAACAGATAATTTCAAGACTAAGAACAAAAACGAAATCAAACAAAGCCGCGTGAGAAATATGCGCAATAAAAAGATGAATTTAGATATGTTTATGAAAACATAACAACTTACCTTAGTTTTAAAATATTCACTTACGTTTAGTAGGAAAAAATTAGATCAAAACAGCTAACTTTAGTTTTTTTTTAAATTGTCTGAAAACAGCACGTGGTAGGCGGCTGCTTCTTCTAATCATGAGTGACGTCATTCTGATGAGTAGGATTTCAGCGATAGATGGAGTCTCTTCCTGCAATTAACGGCAGAATGGCAACGGTCCAATTAAAGCGGCGGTCCAAATTAGGCTACTCTACCCTATTACCGTTTCTAATTAATATATTTATTGTACGGAACTCTCTGTACGCGAGTAATACTCGCACTTGATCGATTATTTTTTTTATTATGAAAAAGATTTCGTGACAACGTCAAAAAGCATGGGTTTGACAATATCTTTGACAAATAATGTTAAATTTTCAATTTCTTTAAATATGTGGGATTTAACTTTATCACTACACTGCGAAGGAAAAAAATCCGCAAAAATATGGAAATTATACCAGGCAAATGAAGAAATTCTTTTTAGAGCATAAAAATATCAAACAAAAGTCGCAAAGACTTATCGAGAAAGACAAATTAACTATATTTTTCAGCACTATTACCTGTCAAGAAATTTTTAAATCTACATTCGCCAATTTATGACATATTCACGACATCATTTCATCGGAGGAAAGAAAACCCCGCAATAATACGAAAATTGAACTGGGAATCAACAGAATTCTTTTTCGCAGTGTACCTGTACATGAATAAAGTATATTAAATGAAAACAAAATGAACTATATAATATGAACTTTAAAAAGTTCACAGTTTACTTAAAAGGTGGCACATAATAACAATACAGATGTTACAAGTTTTAAAATATACGTTTTATTGAAATTTCCAAGTACTTCCGGTCTGCAATCCCGCTGTTATCGTCAGTGAATTCTATTCATTTTAAATAATACATCACTTCGTTTGAAATGGGAGAGTCTATAATTCTAACGGTAGCTGGAAGGAGAAGTAATACTGCTTCGGATTAAACTTGTGTAGAGGAAACTATTTCAATATCCCATTTTAAACAAAGTAACGTATTTGAATGAATGGAACGGCAATTAATGAAAATATTCCCTGACGATGGCTGAGGGATTGCAGACCGAAATCACTTGGAAATTTAAATAAAATATATATTTTTAAACTTGTAACTTATGTATTATTATTATGTGCCACATTTTAAGTAAACGATGATCTTTTTAAAGTACATATTATGTATAATTTATGATTGGATCAAAGTTAAAAATTGAACTTCGTCTTATGATTCTATGAAAACAAAATTTTTCGGAAATACGATAGATCATTTTAAAAACAACAAAAAGAAATGTTGGAAGAATTTTTCAAAAATTTTTTCCCGTATAGAAAATCCCAAGATATATCCCGTATAGAAAATACCATACTAGCAACCGATATTGGTTGTATAGGACTTATTGGGATCCAAAATTGCTCCCGCATTCTTTTCATCGTAAATATTACTTATAAAATATCAATATTGACTATATATCAGTTTTAGATTGAAAATATTTGCAAAGAAATGCCACAATTATAAAAATGCTGGCTTTATATAGGAAGTATTTGGAATGAAATACAAATAAAACAGAAATATTGGCTATGAAACGGCGAAATATTTCTTGATGGTATAATTTCATTATTGGCAAAGAATAAATAACACTATTGGGTCAATATTTCGTGCCAATAAATCCAATATTTGCCACGATATAAACAAGATATAGCCAATACAAATACTATTAGCCAATATAGTTTTGATACTAGGGAGCTTTTCACTAAAGTATTTCTTTCATTCCTGACCATACGTTCCTCATACATTCCTGTGTGTTCAACTCTTGAATTCCGCTTGCAAAGTATTTTTTTAATTTTTTTTATAATGATCTTACTTTCAGTATGAAAGGCCCTTTTTTAAACATGTGTATGAAAATACATTATATAAATAAAATGAAAAAAAATATTCTTCTGAAAATCTGAAAAATCATTCAACAGGGGAAAAAAATGCTTAAAAAGATTTTTTTTTTAAATCTTTGGTTAGCAAATGCATAGAGATAGTGAAAAAAAAATTATATATACGTGTATTACTTAAGTATTTTATTTTATTCATAGCTTCATGAATTCATGTTCTTATTTTATCCACTATGTTTCTATTAGTTCCTATTCATAGCTATAATTAAACGTTTCATTCATTCAACACAGATAAAAATTCAATTTCATTTACCCATTTTCCTTCACTATTATTACACTTCGAAATACAAAATAGAGAAACCATAGAAGTACTATTAGATTTCTTTCTTGCTTTCCCTCCTTCCTTTTTCTTATTGCTGTTGTTTTTGTTTTCTAAATATATATTTATTGATTAAGTGACCTTGAAAATAAGCTGCTTCCGTGTTTTATTATTGTTATTATTATTATTATTATTATTATTATTATTCAAAGTATAACACTTTTCTACTTTTAATTGGATAAACGGTTGTTAATAGCGACACCAGAGGTACTGCATTTAACAATACTGTTATGTATAATTTAGAGCCGTGTTCCGTTAAATTCCCTTCGAAGGGCGCTAGAATATCTTTCTTATCATAGACTGTAAAGTTGCATTTCTTTATTTTCAAGTAAGATTTGTCGAAAATTCTGGTTAGAATTCAACACAACAAAAACACAATCAATTGCCCCTGAAAGGGTTACATTATCATTATAACTTTACTTATTTAGATTATTTTAACTTTTAATCTAAATTTAGTCGTATGGATAAAAAAAATAACATTATTAAAGTATATTTTTAATTATATATTATTATATTAGACTTCTAATACTATTGTATAATGTTAATTTTCAGTTATGCGTGAAAGGCCCAGAAAACCATATAAATTATGTTTTACTGTATGTAAGGGAAATTTAGAAAAATTATATTTGTAGTTAGGACTTTTATAAGAGTATAATTTTGCACTTTTTGCGCTCAAACGTAAGTAAATAGGATTGGAAATCGACGAAATTTATGTAAGTTTTTGTGGTTTATTACACCCTG
Source organism: Maratus speciosus (assembly GCA_963932465.1). Classification (NCBI taxonomy): domain Eukaryota; kingdom Metazoa; phylum Arthropoda; class Arachnida; order Araneae; family Salticidae; genus Maratus; species Maratus speciosus. Next base: position 440,272,620 of record OZ010788.1, read on the forward strand.
TTTTCTAGTAAATATTGGCGCATCTGGTATATCCCTTTAAGACCCGGTGTATTTGTAAACAAAGTTAGTCATGCCTGTAGAAAGTAAAACGTGGACTGCAATTGCTACCTGTTGATAAAAAATGATACTTTACTCTATCTGCAAACCAGAATTATCCTTCTATTCGAGTTTTTATTACATACGATTCAGAAGCAAACATTTAAATGAATGTCTAACCCGCACGATCGTGCGGGTTGCGTCTTAAAGGGTTATTCATTACTGTTTACAAGTAAATACAAAAGAATTCGGACACATTTTAAGGTATATGAAAGTTATTTGTTTGAAGTATATTTTAATGAGATTATACCAGTGCTGACATAACAGCATCTATATACTATATTGATATAATAGAGACGTTTCACACAGAAAATAGTGTGTGTAATATTTATAGTTTTGTGTATATTATTTTTTGTATACCACCGCCAACGAGAAGTAATTGTTGAATGTGAATTTGTGTTATGCGATCTTCAACTAAATTAAATTTAAATCTTACCTGTGGTTGTTTTTGTATGTAGTCAAGGTATAGTTCTAATACAAAGTAGTGAAACATTACATTTATTTTCTCGTGTCGGATAATTTATTTCACGAAGTGCATTTTACAACTGAATTAAAGCTTAGTACATCATGTGGTGCAGCATCATTTACAACTCCAATACATTGACACCCGAAAAAATTCGAATATATTGTTAATCAGTGTTTGAAAACTCCTCAATGATTTTGTAAATTTTAAACTGCAAGAACATTTGTTACCGATTCAAAATGGCGAGAATGCTTTCCTCACGCATCCACTATTGTTGTTATAAAAGTAGTTTTACAAAAGTACTAGTAGGCATTTATGAATAATATGTAATATGAATTCATCAAATAGACGTTGAACTTAAAGATGAGTTTGGTGACTTCGACATATGTATATATACAGGGTTTTCCAAAATTTGACCGACAAATTAAGAGGAGTGATGGCAGCAAGAAAATGAAAAATTATCATAGAACATGGGATCGCAAACCACGTATTTAGTCGCCAACACAGGGTGTTTCATCTTAACTGAACTTGAGTTGACGTTAATAATTTTGAGAATAATCAAAACATTATAATGAATATGCAACGACATATACCTTATTTGTGTGAAATGTAATAACATCACGAGAAAATCGGGAAAAACAGGGTTCTTAAGCAATCCATGATATCGTATGAACTGGTAATCGCAGTGCAAAATATGGTGTGTCAAGTGCATACTGCTGGTGCGTATAATGAAATCTTCTGCCACTTATTTTTCATATTATCACATTTACAACAAAGGTGAGAATGTCTATTAAAAGTTTTATTATAATATACTTAAGCTTTCTGAAAGTTATTGCCGTCAACGCAAATTGAATCAGAACACAACACCCTGTATTTTTGATTAAATACGTGGTTTGCGACCCCATGATCTGCATGATCCCCATGATCTACGGTAATTTTTCCTCCTCTTGATGCCTTTTATCATTCCTCTTAATTTGTCGGTCGAATTTTGGAGCACCCTGTATATATATATTTGGGGGGAAGGGGGGGGGAAACACTTATTTCGAAAATTACAGAAATTAAGCTTCTACAAACCACATGAGACGAATTATCGCGATCACTTGGGATTACCTCGCAAGATTTCATATATAGAGAGCTATAGCTGAATAAGGTTGTTTAAGTGTCAATGAATTGGTGACGCGTAAATCGTTCTTCGGTATATTAAAGACTTCAGCAATACCTTGTCACAGTAGAGTTACCTTTGAATCTCCATTCTTGTTTGTATTCAACTCAAGTAACGCTTTTCTGCATTGCACTGTTTTTTTTTCCTGTAATTTGTGATATGAATTGGAACGATTACATCATGATATTTACAAAATATTCACCAGAAAATTATCGTTTTCTTCTCTTGTAATTACAAATCGTTTTCTTTTCTTTCTTTTTCGTTTTTCATATCTTTTCTTCTTTTTTATAAAGAATAATCATAATTGTATAGTTGGAATATTATTGCATTTCGTTTGCAATCATAAATTCATTTACTAATGTAAAATGAGAAGTAATGTAAGCAGATTAAAAATAGAAGTTTGTTTAAAAAAAATCTTAGCTTTCGTACCACTACTAATATATCCGTTGTTAAAAAAAATAGCTTTCGTGCAGTTATTAATATGTTCGTTGTTAAAAAAAATATCATTCGTCCAGTTACTAATATATTCGTTGTTTAAAAAAAATTGTCTAATTAGTAATATATTCGTTGTTAAAAAGAAAAAGGAAAAAAGAAAAAAAAGAAAAAAAAAAAGCTTTCCTACAATCACTAATATATTCGTTCTGTTATATAACAGCAAGTTTCAAGGTATGTAAATATCGACTAGCTCATGGTAAATACAAATTACTTAAAATAAAATATAGGCATCATTCCACTTTAGAAATACTTTTTATAACATGGTCTCATGTTGCAGTACCTAATAATGTAGCTTAAAATACATTTAAATGTTTATTTTTTCTGAATCGTTTAATATGATTTAGGAGTTTTACGTGTTTCAGATACTTGATCTGTTCTCTCTCTCTCTCTCTATATATATATATATATATATATATATATATTTTTTTTTTTTTTTTTTGCTGTGGTTATAAATACATTTCTTTTACAAAGACTCCAAGGCTACGTGATTGGAATATTGTTACTTTTTTTTACCGGCTTTTATAAAAACACGCAAAAAAACCTCTGGAAGGATTGAAGTTTAGAGTTTACTGTCTAAAAAAAACCATTTGTGAGATTTTCCGCATACTAATGTATTCCCTTCTTTGAAGATTTTATCTTCGTAAACCGGTTGATGCTCACAGGAAGTCACCAGAAAGAGACCATTCCGAATGAAAAATGAAGTTGAAAAACGACAATTCTGAGTGTTTAGTGAAAGCAAATTGGAAAGAAAAGTAATGTTTTCCTTCTGGCATAAGAAATGATTTTAAATTTACCAAAGGAAATTCAAAGATTTCGTCTCCAGGAATGGAGTGTTTTGTTAGTGTGAATTGTTTTCTTCATCTATATTCTAGATTTGCGACTACTGGAAATCGACTACTGAAAATAAATTTTTGAAAATTAAATACAGAAGGGTCATAAAATTATTTTCCCTGTTTGGAGGTATCTGTAGACCAAATTAATGAATGATATAAATATTTTATAGGGACAATATGTCTAATTGTGATGACACATAAATACGAGAAACTTCTTATAGGGTAACTCCGGGAGAGTTGCCGCATACGGGATAGATGCCACACCCCTTGTATTTCTTGTAATTATCGATAGATGGTCGTCAAACGCACAGTATACGTGCGCAATGAGATTATTTTAACCAGTGTATAGCGTGAATCCCATTTCGATGTTTACTTGTAGAAGTATAATCCTTAATTTGACGTAAGTGCATGATTTCACTGTCCAAACTTTTAAACACGTTATGTTTAAATAATTTTTATACACTAATTACTAAATGCATGCATGATTTCGAAGTCAAAACTAAGTGTAGCGTTTGTATAGAGTACTGTGTGTATGATTACGCCATTCCCCTTAGCGATGGCAGGTAACTGTGATGGCCGACGTCTGCACCATGCAAAATGGGATACATGCCACACTACTATTCCGGTATACATGCTGCAGTTTCTTTTGTACGGGATGAAAGAGTGTTATTAACTTTTCCTTTTCTTTTACACAGACTTACCCTGTTAGGCATGTTATCAAGTTTACTAAACCAAAGGAGAAAAGGGAGGGAAATAAAAAGTAAGAAGGGCAAGAAAGATGCAAGTCAAGATAATAATAATGAAAAATTGGATTACGCGTAACGCAGACGTTCTTTGCAAACTACTCCAAAAAAGAGGAAGTGTAATTGGCTCCGTTACATCATGTGTTTAAATGTAGTTACATAAAGACTGTACTTTTTCGACACTTTTTCTGTAGATTGAAGTCGATCTCTTAACCATTCGGGACCAAATAAAATTTGTGTAAAAGCCACCGGTCCCGAAAGGCTTAACAAATAAATTATGTAAACACAATTTTACTTTTTTTTTTTCTTTTCCTTTTCTAATACACTGATGTTATGTTGTTGCTGAAATAACAATTAAAATTTAATGTAAAAATATAAGTCGATAATTTTAATAGTGAAATTAGGCAACAATTATTAATTTGAATCTACTAATACGTTTCATTGTACTCATTTACCGGGTGTCCCAAAAAGGACTGACTGATTTTAAAATTCAATAACTTGCAAACGGTGACAGATATTAAAAAAATTCTTGCAGGAGGGTTATGCATAAGGTCAAAAGTTTTATTACAGTGATTTTCAATTTTAGTTAGATTTACAAACAATAGATGGCGCTGTAAGCAATAGTCGCTAAATACAGGCTCGATTTTTGGTCCTTTATCTTGTTCCATGCAGAAAAAGGAGATGGAAATGTATTATCCGGGCCACGAAGTACCAAAAATCGAGCCTGAATTTAGCGACTATTGCTTACAGCGCCATCTATTGTTTGTAAATCGAACTAAAATTGAAAATCACTGTAATAAAACTTTTGACCTTGTGCATAACCCTCCTGCAAGAATTTTTTTAATATTTGTCACCGTTTGCAAGTTATTGAATTTTAAAATCAGTCAGTCCTTTTTGGGACACCCGGTAGTTTCCTTTTGTTATTACATACATAATTATAGTCCAGATATGAATGATTTTTTGAATATTTTTATTTATAACTTGATTCTGTTCTTATTACAAGCGCGGTCTAACTACCGCACAAGTGCGGCATCTCAGCCTGAATGTACGGGTGACGCGCGGCAGTGTAATGTTTTAGAATTTTTTTTTTTTTAATATTAATAATTTGTTTTGAATTTTTTTGTCGCAGTACACGCGTTGTATATTTAACATTAAATAGCACAGTATGATTTTTTTTATTTTATGTCCACCATGGGACTTTATACACACATTCAAATAAATGTGAGGCATAAATCCCGGAATTACACTACCTAAAATTTGAACGAAAATATCGTAAATAAATGTGACATAATCAAACATCCGCATTTCAGGAATAAAACGTGAAACAACTTATATTGCATGGAAAGTGTTTTTTAGGAGAATTTCTCAATCAGTATACTACATAATTATCAAATTTCGAAAGTACGTTCCCACGGTGGAGTTGTTGGAAAACCTTGCACTAGCTCATCCGATAAAATTTTAATGTGAATTGTTTTCTTCATCTATATTCAAGTTTAGCATTAATTAAAGTACAAACATACTCCATTCTACTATTACGCTATTTAACCTTTTACCCGCCAACGTTCCAGAAGTGGAACATAAAATATGGGATGCTGTATCTTTTTAAGTATTTGTTTAATCCGTTTGAAATTTTTAATGTATCTTTTTAAAGATGTGTTTTAATGGATTAAAAATTATTTTTATATAATTTTATGTGGTTTCCATTTTGGAGCTAGTTGAAATGTAACAAAAAAACGTAAATGTAGTAGGCTGTGCTTTTTACTCTACCTATAACTTTATAATTCAAATGTGAGTGCTGTGATGATTATTAATGTATTGCTTAGTGTTGTTTATTAAGTTTTATGCATAAATAAATGTTTTATCTAATTTTGTTTTTCTTTTATATCATTTGAATGCTAATGTTACACATGTGGAACGTTGGCGGTTCAGAGTACAAAATTATTTTATTGTTACTTTTTTTTGTATGTTGATCATTTTTACTGGGCTCCCTCGGGCGATTATTTTTTTTATTATTTTCGTACCAGTATTATTGAAGAATAAATTTTATCATATATGTCTCTTGGAGCTGTTGCCAACATGTCTGTGAAATATTTTTGAACCAATAAATGCCAATAAAATCTACAAAAGAATTGCAAAAACAAGAAAGAGGAGGTTTTGATTATTATAGGGATGGCAACGGGTGTTGTTTGTGTACGATGGAGTTACAACAGTGTCGTTACTGTTATGTCAAATTGGGAAGAAGCATTGCTAACTCAAAGTGCAATATGATATTCTCGAAAATTGAAGCGAGAAATTTCAATCAAATAAGCTCGATTGATTAGATTGTATAATTAGAATATGGGTAGTATAGAATTTTTGGATTATTTATTTGGAACATATCGTCCAGTACTTCGATGATAAAAATGGTGATGAAATCTGTTTGCAAATGAACTAAATATGGCTTTTGTTGCTTGTCATGCAGTAGGCTCAAAAGAAATACTAAGCCATTTGGAGTTTCCTCGTGAAATTGCAACTGTTGCCTTAAAAGTTGGATTTGATGTTTGAGGATGGGAATAGAAAGTCCTACTGCTCCAGTAATAATGGACATTATCACCTTATTCAGTAGCTATTGCTTTTCGTCTACTACTCAAGAGAGATTCTCAGATCGTCAGAAAATCATGAAGAAATGGTGTGAATATTATGAAAGCGTATGCATGAAAAATGTTTTCAGGCATTTCATAAACATTTTGGTGTTGGTGACTAGTTAACCTGTTCCTAAAATAGAAAACATTTTTTATTTTACCTTGTCTGCTTTGTTTTGTTGTGTGCAGCGTTGGTATGATTTCGAAAGAAAAATTCGCCAAAATGTACAAATGTAATTCGTACCGCCAACGTTCCACAAGTGGAACATACCTGTAACTCCACTTCTATTTTACATAGCATACCAAAATTTCACAAGCAACCTTAGAATTAATCTAAATCGTCTAAAAAAAATTCAAATTAATTTGAGAAGCAGTTCATGGTGCGGTGGGTAAAAGGTTAATGCTAAAATATTACTTCTGATGTATTACAACGATGCAGTTTACACTAGGAGAAAAAGTTAGTAAAGTCATATACGAGCGTCTCTTTCGAAGAAGAACCGTTAGAGACGAGTGGAGTGGAGGAGTTCTTGAGTAACGGCGATCACGTTAACATATTCCAAGAGATTGCTGGTAGTTACAGTTAAGATGCCACAGTTCTCCCCCCTAGTGGTCTTCAGACACGGTACGTGCTAGGAAAATGAACTTTTCTACCGGATCTGGTTGTTTTCTCAGAGCAATTCTCTTGGTGCTCTGTCGTGTTTGGCTGTTGGAGGGTTTCCTTGGTTGCTGGCATATCTTCCGGCACACCGAGGAGAAATGCTGGTTTTAGTCGATCGAGACAAACAGTTGTTTTTTGCCTTTAATGTCAAGTACAAACCATTTTACTGAATAGGAAAGGACTTTAAATGGTCCGTCGTAGGTAGGCTGGAGTGGTTTCCTGGTGGCATCATGCCTGACAAACACGTGGGAGCAGCTTTTCAAATCCTGGTAAATGAATGGTGTGTGGCGTCCATGGTTTGCAGGAGGTACTGGTTGCAATTTTCTCATTGTCTCTCTCAAGTTATCCACGAATGGTTTAGGATCAGAATCCGAAGGTGGTTGCAGACCTAAGAATTCACGTGGAAGTTTTAGCGTAGTCCCATATACTAATTCCGAAACTGTTGCACCAATGTCTTCTTTCAGGGAAGAACGAAGGCCGAGCAGCACAAATGGTAATGTATCTACCCATCGCTCCGTCATGTGGCATTTGATGGCAGCTTTCAGTGGCCTATGCAGTCGTTCTACCATGCCGTTGGTTTTCGGGTTAAATGAAGTTGTTCGAAGCTTTGTTATTCCGAAATGTCGAGCTAGAGATTGTAGTAGTTCCGCTTCAAACTGTCGACCTCGATCGGTAGTTATGTATGTAGGCGCTCCGAAACGAGAAATCCAGGCAGAAAAAAATGTCCTTGCAACCGTTCCTGCGGTGATATCAGCTATAAGAATGACCTCTGGCCAACGCGTGAATCGGTATATCATCGTCAACGCATAACAGTATCCTTGAGATGGTGGCAAAGGTCCAATTATGTCCATGTGGACATGCTGAAATCTTTCGTTTGGGGGCACAAAGGAACCCAGAAAGCTGGAGACATGACTTTGCACTTTAATTCTTTGGCATGCAACACAAGCGCGAGACCAGTTTCTGCAATCCTTGTTCACTTCCGGCCACACGAATCTATTGGTAATCAGTTTTGTTGTAGCCTTTATACCTGGGTGGGACAGATTATGCTGTGATTTGAAAACTTCAAAACGTAATCGTTTTGGAACGTATGGCCTGATGGTAACTGTTGAAAAGTCACAATAAAGCTCTGCGTCTTGTAGAGCAACTTTTCGGAGTCTCAAGGAGGTGCTTTTATTCAATAAGTCCTGTAATTCAGAATCATTCGCCTGTGCCTTAGCAAGATTTATATGATCAATTGGCGAAGGCATTTCTATAGCTGCAATTCAAGAGAGAGTGTCTGCAACAATATTATCAGACCCTTTTACGTAACGCAAATCTGTTGTGAATTGTGATATGTAATCTAGTTGTCTATTTTGCCGTGGGGATGCTTTATGTGATTTCTGATGAAAAGCGAAAGTTAATGGTTTGTGATCGGTATCTCTCTATTCTAAAAAAAAGTAACTACCGCTGTCACCGCCGCCGCCGGTTTTGAATTTTTTGTGACCGGAGGTCTTTCTTCGTTAATATTAAAAAAACTGTTGCATACAAAAATATGAAAATCGGTAGTATTATAGAAAAATGTTTGATAAACACGCTGATGCAGACAGTTTTCAAATCGAAGAATTATTTTAAGAGATATTTAATGCCAAAGTTGGACAAAATCGTTCCATTAAAAAAGTTTTATAGGAGCAAAAACTGTACATAGGAATTTAATCATTTTTAGATCATTTTATGCGTCAGAATTTCCCGGTGTGCAGATTGCAGTTAGTTTTTTAATTTGAATAATTTTTCGAGGTTTTATTTCTATTTTAAATTCAAATTTTCAGCATTTCGAGAAATATTTTTTACAAATTTTAGAAAATTGTATTAATTTAAACTGTTGCCAGCTGTATAAACAGCGCAAACAGTAATGTTTGCTTCAAATTAAAAATGTATTTTACACGTGACTATTATAAACAAAAAATATAAAAAGCAGGAACTCATTGAAAATTACGTCATAAAAACTATAGTTACACGTGAATTTTAAATGAGAAAGAATATTGTAAAATAATAAATTCAGTAACATGCGTTAGAAGTCCTAAATAGGAGAATTTACGTCATATTACACTTATTACGTAAAATGAATAAAAAATAATATTGAAAAACAGTTTTAATTTAAAAATTGCGCGAGACATTTACTTGACATTTTAAGATGATCATAATATTTCATTTCAAACAAAAGTATTTTGACGTGAATATTAAAAAGAGAAAGAAAAGTTTGGTGAAAATTACGTCAGATTATAATTGTCAGATTCAAATTATAATTCAATCTTCCGAAATCTTTTTAAAGGCGATCAAATTAGCGTGCTGTTAGGGTCTGCGGTGTCTGAACGGGGGTTGACGAGCGTAGCTCGTAGGGGGCAGAGCCCCCTAGTGTATGCAAAATGTTCTACCCTCAAGCATGTATTGGAAATGTCGAATAGCCGAATAGGCAGCTAATAATTCTCTATCGTACGCACTGTAGCGTTTTTCAGTGGGAGACAGTTTCCGTGAGAAAAAACCAAGAGGTTTAAATTGACTATTCGTTACTTGATTAAGCACAGCCCCGATAGAGAAATCTGAAGCGCCGACACATGAAACCAAATCTGATGTTTCTGAAGGGTGAGCAAGTAAAGCTGCATTTGCCAATTGTTGTTTGCAATCATCGAAATCTTGTTTAGCTTCCACAGTCAATTCTAACTGTCTGTTGTCTTTTTTGTCACCTTTAAGATATTCGTTTAAGATGGCCTGTTTGTCTGCTGCGTGGGGTAGGAATCGGCGGTAAAAATTGATTAGGCCTAAAAACATGCGTAAATCCTTTACTGTTTTCGATTCCTTAAAATCTAATACCGCTTGGACCTTTTCTGGCAAGTGTTTGGTCCCATAACTTGAAACCAAGCGTCCTAAAAAAAGAGTTCAGGGATCCCGAAGACACATTTAGATGTATTTAGTTGTATCCCATAGTCGCTGAGTTTCTGAAACAGTTGCTTCAAATGTGCTTCGTGCTGCTCTTCGTTATCAGAGAAGCTAAAATGTCGTCCAAGTATGCAAAGAAAAATCCCAAATTCACTTCCCAAATTCAATTAAAACTTCATCGATAAATCGCTGAAAAGTTTGAGCGGCGTTGCAAAGACCGAAATTTAAAAAGGGAAATTCGAACAGGCCAAAACGTGTTGTTATTGCTGTTTTCGGAATATCCTCTTCATTCACAGGAATCGCATGGTAAGCCCATGGTACACACATCAGAAGTAATACTTTAGCATTAATTAAAGTACAAGCATACTCCATTCTACTATTACGTATTTAATGCTAAAATATTACTTTTGATGTATTAAAACGATGCAGTTTGCACTAGGAGAAAAAGTTTGTAAAATCATATACGAGCGTCTCTTTCGAAGAAGAACCGCTAGAGACGAGTGGAGTGGAGGGGTGCTTGAGTAAGGGCGATCACGTTAACATATTCCAAGAGATTGCTGGTAGTTACAGTTAAGATGCCACACAAGATTTACAACTACTAAAAATATTTTTTTGAAAATTAAACACAGAAGCATGCTAAAATTACTTTCCCTGTTTGGAGGTATCAGTAGCTCAAATTAATGAATGATGTAGCATTTTATAAGGTCCATATGCCTAAATGTAATTACCCATTCATACGACAAACTTCTTGTACCTAAAATCTTAACGGAAGGGTCGTAAAAAATGTGACATAATCAAACACCCGCATTTCAAGAAAAAAGAAACGTGAAACATGTATTTCATTGAAAGCGTATTTTAGGAGAATTTCTCATTGCAGTATACATCTTTAATTACCAAATTTTGAAAATACGTTAACACGGTGGAGTTGTTAGAAAACCTTGCACCAACACTAAAATGCTAATTGAAGTGCGTAATGGAGGATATTAAGATTAGCAGCTATGTAATTGTTGAGTATGAGGTGGGAATATTCCGGGTGCTATTACTACTATTAAGAAAAAGAACTCGAAAAAAGCATGGTAGTTCTCCTTATAGACCTAGCCTCTTATAAATGTAATAAGTTGTTAAAAAAGTTCGAAGTAGCGAGAACGGTGTGATGAAATATTTTATGAATTGAATAAATTTAAAAACTTAGCTTCCAAATTTCCAGTTTTTTGTTTTAAATAAAAGAATATTTTAAATAACAAAGTACGAGTATAAATAATAAACATTTCATTAAGTACATTTTATGATCAAATTATCTTTTTTGGCTTGAAAAAAATACAGAAAGGTTGCCAGCTATGACATGACCACAATTGTTAAATTTCATGAAAAAAACTATAGCGTTATAGGAATTCTTAAGTTTAAGAAATTTAGTTTACGAAATGACTGTGTCGAAAATACAGCAATAAACATTGTTTTAGTATTGGTAAAATGTGTTGTATTGGTCATTCATTTGTTATTTCTTGATTATTAATAGTGTCACAGTTAAAAGTGTTTAAAATATGAGCATTAAATTATTATTTAATTATAATGAAGCATTAAAAAACTAAACCTGCGGTTAAACGATTCACGAAGGATCAGGGCCCAACCCAGTTTTCTTGACACTGGGCCCCGAGGTGCTGTACAGCATAAGTCCTGTTCAGGTGGTCAGCCTAACGAACCATCCTCGGTGTTTAGTTCCCAAGCAAGCTTGATAATATTTTTATCGACCCAGAAGATGTGAAAGGTTGAGTGAACCTTGCGGAGCCAGGAGTCGAACTCGCGACCTTCAGCGCAGCAGACAGTCGTGTTTACCACTGCGCGATTGAGCTTCAATGCATCATTAACTGTATTAAAAACCGATAATAAATAAAATAATAAGCATTAAATAACATAATAAGCATTATAAAACTAAACCTGCGGTTAAACGATTCACGAAGGATCAGGGCCCAACCCAGTTTTCTTGAGACTGGGCCCCGAGATGCTGTACAGCATAAGTCCTGGTCAGGTGGTCAGCCTAACGAACCATCCTCGGTGTTTAGTTCCCAAGCAAGCTTGATAATATTTTTATCGACCCAGAAGATGTGAAAGGTTGAGTGAACCTTGCAGAGCCAGGAGTCGAACTCGCGACCTTCAGCGCAGCAGACAGTCGTGCTTACCACTGCGCGATTGAGCTTCAATGCATCATTAACTGTATTAAAAACCGATAATAAATAAAATAATTAAAATTTAGAAGAACTGATAGCTTAAAATACATTGTCACTTTCAACATTACATTTAGATTGTAGTTACTGTATATGTGAAAAAAATATCTTTTATTTTTTGCTTTATATTTTCATTTTATATTTAATAACATGCAATATATATTCTAAATGTGACAAATTATGAGAAATCTCATTGCATTTAGTCACAATTGTTTTATAGATAATAATTTAACTTCTTCTAAACAAACTGGTTTTTACTTAAAAGTAGATTAATTTATTTTTTTGCGTCTATTTACATATTATATTTAATAAAATGCGATATATCCTCTAAAATGACAACTTGCGCGAAATCGCATGTCATTAAGATACAATGACATTACATTTTCTCTTCTGAAAACGTTTTATATATATATATATATATATATATATATATATATACATATAGCCATTATAGAATGCTACAAATTATCATCCATAGTGCCATTTTATTAATGTCCGAAATGCCGTATACTGTACTGGAAAATATATAAATTCAATATAAAAAATTACAAAAGGAATGCCAAATGAAAAACTATTCATGAATAAAAATGAATCTTATGATGCGAAACTTGTTTTCAAGGGAAGTATTTCGACATCATAAGTAAAATACGGTTCATTTCTGAAAGAGAAATATGAAGCACTGCTTGAATGCAAATTTCTCCCATTGCCCGATTAACCGTAACCAAAATTTTTTTTGGATATAATCAAGCCATGCATAACAAAAATAAAAAAATGAAACATGTGAGTGAAAAACTTACTGTTTTAATAGAAATAAATTAAATATTTAAAATTGCAGAATAGCCACAAAATCAATCGCCTTAATCGTCAATTTAATAAATTGATTTTAATTAAATGGAGGTTCTGAAAGTTCTCGGCCTGACAAAGAAAACACAAGATTTTTGCAAAATTTCATTTTATTTCTCAACATAAGTCCCTTGCAACTCAATACATTTAGACCAACGGCTTTCTAACTTTTTAATAACTTCAGTATAATAAGCCACAAACCTATGCAAAGTAAGCGGTGGCCTCAGCTTTGACACTTTCATTTGAAGTGAATCTTTGTCCATCGAGCCATTTCTTCAAGTTTAGGAAGAGGACGTAATCGCTGGGATCCAAATCCGGCGAATACGGCGCTTGTGAAAGCACTTCAAATCATGGGTGAGTTTCGCAGCAACAACCAGAGACGTGAGTGCAGGTGAATTGTAGTGTGAAAGAGCAGTTTCTTTTTGGCCAGATGTAGATGTTTAGTTTTAATAGCACTCTTCAATTGGTCCAGTAGCAAAGTGTAATACTGTCGGTGATGGTCCTGCCTTTTCCCAGGTTGTCTATGAGCACCACACCATGTGAATCCCAGAGAACCGTAGGCATAGATTTTCTAACAGAATAAATCGTTTTCGCTTTCTTTGGCGCACTTTCACTTTTCTTATCCACTGTTTAGATTGCTGCTTCGTCCCTGGTGTGTAATGCTGAATCAATGTTTCATCTATTGCTATAAAACATCGAAGAAACTTACCGGAATTGTATTTAAAGAAGGGCTACCACTCTTCTGAAATGTTCACTTTTTGGCGTTTTTGGTCGATGTTCCACAAAAGCGGCACCCATCGAGCGAAAAGCTTTTTCATACCCAAACATCCCGTAAAATGTAGTAGACACGGTATATCGTTTGCAATGTCAGCAAGTTCGTATGTATCTTCAGTCGGCGATCATTCAATACGACATTGTGAATTTTTGAAACAATTTGGTCTGTCATAGCGGGTTTTTTTTTTTTTTTTTGGCGTCCTGCATGTTTATCATCTTGAATTATGTCCGATCGACGTTTAAATTCGGCAGCCCACTTTTTTATCGTCTAGTAAGAAGGAGAAAAATCCTTGAAAGTGGTGTGTAACTCTTTTTATATGTCCGTAGGTGTTAAAACTTTTATAATAAAGTATTTTGTGACAGCTCGAACTTCAATTCTGAGATCGTTTCGTCACTCGTAGTGGTTTTTTGGCGTCCTGGTTGTTCATTATCTTGAATGGATGTCCGACCAACGTTTAAATTCGGCAGCCCACTTTTTTTATCGTCTAGTACGAAGAGGAAGAATCCTTTAAAGTGGTGTGTAACTCTTTTTGTATGTCCGTAGAGGTTAAAACTTTTATGACGAAGAACTTTTATGAACTTTTATGACAGCTCGAACTTCAATTTTATCCATTTTTAGAAAATTTCAAAACTTGTTTAGTTTACTTTATTGCCATGCAATAACCAATAAACTCACAGTCTGAAACTTGGCAACATGCCGTCTAAAGGATCATACTTTACAAACATCATTGTCATTTAGTCATACTTGCGCCATCTCTGTGTCAGGCTGAGAACTTATCGAACTACTAATGTAATGTTTACTAGGTAAAAACATTGTTTCTGTCAACGGTTTAGTTGAAACAAACTAAAAGCAGAAAACACTTGCAAAATTTCTTCCAAATGCAAAATATAACTAATATTAATCATCACCATCATCATCATCTTCAGAATGGGTTGGACTAAATCAGCCTGTTCTGGCTCCATTGATCAATCCATCGGAGCGTAGGTCTACCTCGGTCAAGGTAACCTCTGGGTCTGTAATTCAGAAGATTTTTTGGCAATTGATCATCACTCATACGCTCTACGCGATTCTTTCATTTATTCCGATAATCTACTATTTTGTACTAATACCCATACGCTCTTCGTGATTCTTGCATTTATTCTGATAACCTACTATTTTGTACTAATATTAATAATAGTATCATTATTATAAAAATGTAAACAAGTCTTCCCATTACACTATTTTTCACATAATGTCCAGAACTTGTATTCTTATAATTTATTCTTTTATTTTGTGTCATTTACAGTTATCTTGTTCACAGGATTGCATATACACAGAGAAAGATACTGTGATAAAAGAGTCACACATTAAATCAGCTTAATTATTGCCGATAAAATTTTGAATTTATTTAAACACTATTTCGAAATTAGTTTATTTTATTTCAAATATTAATCTCATTTCATGCAATAAGTCCTTTTGTTTTATCAAAAACATTATTGAAATACTTTGTTTTTGCTTTTTGAAACTCACAAACAGTTTCTAAAAATTCTGAAGATATAATAAAACCAAAAAGTACAGAAAATAACAAGATTTATAAGTTGCAATTTATTATAAGACATAAATTATAAAATGTTTAAAGGAAATGCGCTTAGCTTTCGAACAACATAAATCAAATCTTATCCTGAATATGAGAGCATTAAGCTATTAAATAGCTACGAGCAGTTATCAGAGTTTCCCAATATATATTTTAATAAGAGCATAGCTGGCATTTTCTATGCTGTTACTCAAAATATATAAAACTGTAATTAATTATGTCAAATTCTTGATTTTTGAAAGTTCATTTATTTTTTTCTATTGGAAATAAGATTATTTATTTGAAGGAATAAAGAGAAAATAAATCACACAAACAAGTCAGCATATTCCGCTTATCAAACTTTTTATGCATTCCGAAAATACTGAAAATTGTGTTTTATGCACTTCGTGTTTTTATTGTGCAATTAGTTCTTCAAAATCGTGATTTTTAATACTGCGACTAAAATATGTTTGTTATACCATGATTTCTGATATTGATTTATTGTTACGTTAATAACACCAGGGGGATCGAACCCGGACAACCCGGGTTACAAAACATACGTACGGTGTACAAAAAACAAATGAAAACAATTTTTGTTTTAATCTAACAGGTTTCTTTTTTCTTTTTCTTTTTTTTTTTTTAGACTGCTTATCAACTGCACCAAAAACCACTTTTATATGAAAAATTTAACTTAATGAAATTATATGAAAAATTTTAATTTAATAGTTTTGAAATTGATTAACAACTACATATTTAACTGAAATAAGCAGACTGTGTTTTGACTGGTTTATTATATATATATATGTAGAAAGATTCAAAGGAATTCAAGTTTTTTTTTTCGTTTTACAAAAGATTTTTTTTCCTTAGACGAGGAAGGAGTTCTTGAAGGAGTGGTAAAATCTTTGCCAATTGTGGTAATGATGCCACTCTTTCCTTAGATTTACATAATTATTTATATTAATCCAAATGTTACCTTACAGTATTGTAGGCAAAAAATATTCATTATTGAGATAGATTTTGTAAAATCACTTGCTTGAAGATTAACTCTCGTAAAAATCGATAAATTGAGTTACAGTTTTCAAACAAATTTTCTGTTTAATGTGAATTTTTACTGTTATTTTGTTTTTATTTTTTTTTTTTTTGTTGCTGCTGTTGTTTCGTTCTAGTAAGCGGTGAAAAAATTTTAATCATGCGTTATTTAGAAGCAAATATATCTGCCGTCTAACTGCGTCTATTGTTGTAACTCTCATACAGTGTCACAGTAAGCCTAGCTACACTTTTATAAAGGTACTCTAGTGAAAAAGTGAGTTTTTTTAATGATTTATTATGCAGTTGTTTTGTCCTGAATCGCTAATATTTGTGCGTGAATGAAAAATGTATCCCGTCTTTCCTTAAATTTCACAAAGTGCCTGTGGATAGTTGTCACGTTTATTTCGAAAATATATATGAACTAAGTTACTATGGTTGTGTAGTAGTAGTAGTAGATATGTATAGTGAGGCGTTAGCACGAAACTTCAGATTACCAGCGGGTTTCGCTAATAAGATACTCTGACTGTGATCAAAATATGTCGAAATTGTTTCTCTGAGCTTCAAGTAATAAAGTCTACCTTTGGCATGTGGAAAAGACTCTCGGAGACTATTTTTTTTGTGTAACGTAGAAGATGTTAGTCTGTCAACTCACCCATTTCCTTTCGCTAATGTTAAACATATGTGTTTAGAATACATTCGTATATTTAAAACATCTCCCCAGTAAATTAATATTTTAAACTTCTTTTGTCTTTGTGCTCTCATTAAAGGATGTCTGTTTTTTTTTTTTGTTTTTTTTTTTTTTTTTAGTTGTCAAAATATTTCTAAAATACAGAGTGCGGCAGGTATTTAAGAACAAAATAACGCCGATTTCAAACGGGAACATACACTAGAGCAGGGTTGGCGAACCTATGGCACGTACGACAATTTCTCTGGCACGCGAAAAATTTAAATTTCATAATTATTTTTTAGGTAAAATTAATTATTGTTTTTGTTATAATAAGCAAAATTTTGCTTAACAGGTACAGGCTGTACATATAGTATAATCATTATTCATGAAAAAATACTTTAGAAAATTGCCTTTTTCTATGATTCTATGTAGCGTTTTCGACAAGTAACTACTTATCCTTTCTGTAAAAAATTTAAAAAGCTTTACTGCATCAAATGAATTTTATAAAACACTCACTGCAATAAAATGACAATTGAAGCAATTTTCTCTATATATTACTAAACTAACAATACAGGAATCAGGTATAAAGGATTTCCTATCAAACGTACAGCAGCAGAAACCTCGTTAATAAATTATTACTACCTTTTTAATGCAACTAAAATTATTATACGTTAGATGTTGCATTAATGATAAATTAAAAATTACTGAAATAAAAATTTCCGAAATTTCTTTTCTTCTGTACGCTCCACATGAACTCTTTTTCAGTAAAAATTTCATAAAATTAATGACTAATTTCAATATACAATATAATCACATTTTGATTTTTGTTTTCATTTGTTTAATGCATGAAAGTGACTGATTCTATTAACCAGCGTACCGTATAAGCGGCATATGTAGTAATATTTTCTTTTTTAAAAGTTTGGCACTTTACAATGTTAATAGATATTGCTTTTAAATTTTTGGCACGCCCATGTGAAAAGGTTCGCCATCCCTGCACTAGAGATATAGCATTTTTTTACAGTTTAACGTACTGTACAGGTGACTACATGCACATTGGATGACATCATTCATTGAAACCACCACTAGCCGCAATAACCGCGTCTACTTGCTGCCAACACTGACTGCAGGTAAAAATCAGACTGGTGTTGGGAACTTTTGCCATTGCATGCACAACAGCTGCCCTGAGAGCCGCAACAGTGTTGTGTGGATGCCTATTGGAGTCCATCTTAACCAGCCACATACATGAGGATGACATGGTCATGAAAGTGTTTGTTCATCTATTATTGGGTTGTATAGGCCGTATGGAATGGTGTAGAGCCTTGTTAAAAAACGTATGATCCCCCCACGTGCTACAAAAGTAATCCAGAACTTTAACACGTTGGTATAAAAAACAGCGTTCACTCTGGCCCCTTGAAGAATGTGGAGTCATCAGCCCGTCTTTGCTACTCTCGACTCCTAAGAATAATCAGTGAAGCTGTAAATTTTCCATCAATGACGATCAGAAACTCTTCGGGAATTTTAAACGACCGCCGATTTTTTTGCGTTTCATTTTCTATATCTGGGAGCAGGTTTTCTCATCGGAAAAAAAAGAGCATTCTTGGCTCCTCTTGATGTTTCAGCTTGTTAAGGAGACGCTTATCTCTGGTTAGGCTACTATCCCTGGTTCACTCGGGAAAGAATTGTCCTCCACTCATCACGTATGATCTTTAACGAAGATCCTCATGAATCACACATCGGATTGTGGCCTCATCAACCTGCAGCTTGCTAGCGAGCGCCTCATCGACTTCCTAGGATTTTCATCGAGACGAACGGCGGTATCCGGTGTCATGATAATTTCATATCGCTGACAAAGTCGTTTCTTGCATGAAACGCTTACCACATGAAACCCGTTCCTTACTTTAAAGACCAATAGACCGGGAGCCGGCAGCACAGACAATCACCTCATCAAGTCCACGGGTGAAATTCTAGGATTAGTTAAATCTTGATTCGCATATTAAAACGCAATCGGTCTGCCAAGTCACATCTTGGTGGAAAACACCTGAAAACCCGATTTTAGCGGTTGACTCGTAGGTTTATCATTGTGATTTCCTGCACCAAAAGATATGAAAACATGGAGGACTGGGAGCAGGAAAACACAATGGTAAACCTAATGAGTCAGCCGCTAAAATCGGGTTTTTAGGTGTTTTCCACCAAGATATGACGTGGCAGACCGATTGCGTTTTAATATGCGAATCAAGATTTAAATAATCCTAGAATTTCATCCGTGAACTCGATGAGGTGATTATCTGTGCTGCCGGCTCCCTCCCGGTCTAGAATGACCAGGCGAGTTTCAAGAATGCGGCAATCTCTAAATCGAAGTGTTCTTCAGCCAATGAGACAATGACAGCATGCTTCTTCTTTTCCCTAGTTAGTCTAGGTTCAGGCATGTTTACATGTAACAGAAAAGAATTTGTAACTATAATGTACAAAGTAGTATTTCACCTATAATTGGTGTTTTGAAATACCTGCCGCACCCTGTGTATGCTTAATGTAATATTTTATGTCTTAAAAACTGACGAACTGTGAGCAAGATTTTAACACTTCAAATAAAACTAAATATATATTTTAGAAATATTTTCACAAAAAAAAAAAAAAAAAAAAAAAAAAAATCAGACATAAGTGCAAAGAAAAAAAGAAGTTACAAATATTAATTTTCTCACTTTAATAATTGCGGCGGATACAGTGCACTTGCAGCTTGCTTTACAGAAAAGCAATCAACAATCTTAACACATTATTGACCGGTCACGAATATACACTTCTTTCTATAACAAAGTGCGGTTTTTGAATCCTTACTTTTATCTATGACTTTTTTCTTGTATGACATAGTTGGTATGCTTTTATCAGAAAAATATATGCATGTGTTTATATGGCATATTTGAGCGCATGTTTTCAGACAATGCAAAATTTCATATTACAATAATGCTTTAATATCTCTCTATTCTAAAAAAAAAGTAACTACCGCTGTCACCGCCGCCGCCGCCGCCGCCGCCGGTTTTGAATTTTTTGTGACCGGAGGTCTTTCTTCGTTAATTTAAAAAAAACTGTTGCATTCAAAAATATGAAAATTGGTAGTATTATAGAAAAATGTTTGATAAACATGCTGATGCAGACAGTTTTCAAATCGAAGAATTATTTTAAGAGCTATTTAATGCCAAAGTTGGACAAAATCGTTCCATTAAAAAAGTTTTATAGGAGCAAAAACTGTACATAGGAATTTAATCATTTTTAGATCATTTTATGCGTCAGAATTTCCCGGTGTGCAGATTGCAGTTAGTTTTTTAATTTGAATAATTTTTCGAGGTTTTATTTCTATTTTAAATTCAAATTTTCAGCATTTCGAGAGATATTTTTTACAAACTAGGGGGCTCGGCCCCCTACGAGCTACGCTCGCCAACCCCCGTCCAGACACCGCAGACTCTAAATGCACGCTAATTTGATCGGCTTTAAAAAGATTTCAAAAGATTGAATTATAATTTAAAAAACAGTGGCTATCTCCCTATAAACGAATTTCTATTCATTTCTCTTTGATTGGGGAATTTTAACGCCAAATCCGCTCTGGTACTACTTGATTATCCTGTCGACCAATTTCGCCAAATTATATAAATCGCCAAATTATACAAATTGATATAATTTTTATTTTAAATAACGAAAGAACAAATAAATTCTTACAACATTAATAAAAACACAAATAAAACGTCGAAATAAAAATAACTTGATGACGTATACACGTGTAACAACATTTCAAAATAAGCTAATATAAAAGGAATTAAGTAAAGAGAGTCTTTGTCTCCTGGTATTTTTTAACAAAGCGAAAAGAAAGTTCTTTTAAATGAGACATTTTAAATTAATTCTCAAAATATCAAATAAATGTCTAGCGCAATTTCTAATTTTAAGCTTTTTTGCAATATTATTTTCTGTTCATTTTATGTAATAACTATAATGTGACGTAAATATGACGTAATTTCTCCTAAGACTTCTAACGCATGTTAATGAATTTATTATTTTACAATATCCTTTCTCTTTTAAAATTCACGTGTATACTTTTTACGACGTAATTTTTAATAAGTTCCTGCTTTTTATACGTAATTATTTAATTCTAATTTGAAAGTTTTTTTCCTGTTTATAATAGTCACGTGTAAATAAATTTTTAATTTGAAGCAAGCATTATTGCTTGCGCTTTTTATACAGTTGGCAACAGTTTAAATTAGTACAATTTTCTGAAATCTGTAAAAAATATCTCTAGAAATGCTGAAAATTTGAATTTAAAATAGAAATAAAACCTGAAAACATGAGTCAAAATAAAAAAAATTAATGCAATCTGCACTCCGGCAAATTCTAACGCATAAAATGATCTAAAAATGATTACACTGCCATGTATAGTTTTTGCTGCTATAAAACTTTTTTAGTGGAACGATTTTGTCCAACTTTAACATTAAATAACTCTTAAAATAATTCTTCGATTTGAAAACTGTCTGCATCAGCGTGTTTATCAAACATTTCTGTATAAAACCACCGATTTTCATATTTTTGTATGCATTATTTTTGTTAATATTAATGAAGAAAGGCCTCCGGTCACAAAAAAATCAAAACCGGCGGCGGCGGCGGCGGCGGTAGTTACTTTTTTTTAGAATAGAGAGATTTTAGAAAATTGTATTAATTTATACTGTTGCCAACTGTATAAATAGAGCAAACAGTAATGTTTGCTTCTAATTAAAAATTTATTTTACACGTGACTATTATAAACAAAAAATATAAAAAGCAGGAACTCATTGAAAATTACGTCATAAAAACTATAGTTACACGTGAATTTTAAATGAGAAAGAATATTGTAAAATAATAAATTCAGTAACATGCGTTAGAAGTCCTAAATAGGAAAATTTACGTCATATTACACTTATTACGTAAAATGAACAAAAAATAATATTGCAAAACAGTTTTAATTTAAAAATTGCGCGAGACATTTACTTGACATTTTAAGATGATCATAATATTTCATTTCTAACAAAAGTATTTTGACGTGAATATTAAAAAGAGAAAGAAAAGTTTGGTGAAAATTACGTCAGATTCAAATTATAATTCAATCTTTCGAAATCTTTTTAAAGGCGATCAAATTAGCGTGCTGTTAGAGTCTGCGGTTTCTGAACGGGGGTTGACGAGCGTAGCTCGTGGGGGGCAGAGCCCCCTAGTGATAAAAAAACCTAATACCGACAAAAAAAAATAGACAGTTAGTATTCTAAGCACTAATAATAACACTTACAGCAAAGAGGGAGGCTTCTATTGTTCTAAAATCCGAATTTCATTTTAAACTGTCATTTTAAATGTGTTTTTTTTTTAAATCTTTTTAACACTTTCAAACGTAGTTGAAAAGTGTTTATGAATTCGGTTTGTCTATCCATGCTCTAACTCTCGTAAATATACTCGGATTGACATGATTTTTTTATGTTATTGAGGTTTACCATAGAATGCTCGTCATTGAAAAGGAAGTGTGTAGCATTTATACTTCATTTAAAGGGATACACAAAATAATTCCGTTACATTACGGTTTATGAGGGAAAATCATTTGCGGAAATTTTATTGATGTTACGATATTTCAAACATAATGAGATTTATATACATCATTGAAATGGACTACAACATGCTTTCTTAGGGGTATAGAATAGGGAGCATCTATAGTTTGTTTAAAGAGACGCAAAAAAAGGATTCCATTTCATTAGGACCTATGGGGAAAAATCGTTTGCGTGCATTTTAATGATGTTATGATACTTCAACAATAACGAAATCACTTAAGTATACTGTATGTTTTCTATAGATTATTTATTGCATAGCATTTATCATTCATTTACAAAGACACTTAAGACAATTTGTTAAAGGATTGATTAAACTCGATGCTGCAAGTGCGTTTTCCTTTGTGGCATGTTTTTTATTAAAGTAATCTAATTTTGAGTGCAATAAGCTTTGTGTATAAATTCTATAGATCACATACAGGACTACACAATAGACTTCGCACACATTAACGGATATAGACAGAAATGATTGAAAATGGATTTTCACCGAGTTATGTGGGTTTATTTTTCTGAGTTGTTTAATAGATATTATAGATATTTTCATTGCTTAAAAAAAAAAAAAAAAATGAAATTTCTTAATAATATACTGTTAATGTTGTAAAGCGTTTTATAATATATGCCTGGTGTATGATTTTTCGTTCTCATGTAATCTTTGGAAATGATTTTGATGATACCAAAACTTTTCTTGCAATCAGGCTAATATAAAATGAAAGTAGTGCTAATATAAGTAAAGTAGTAGCTAATATAAAATTTGCGTCTACAGACAAGAGTATCTGCGTCTCCTTTTTTCTGTTTATTTGTTTGATAACAATAAAATAGTTGTTATTAACTGCCTTGCTATTTACATTATAATTTAAGGACGGTTATAAAATTTTCGTAAAAAAAAAAAAAAAGAAAAAAGACTTAGTTATGCATACAGGGTGTCAGCAAAAAATTCCCCGATTTTAAAATTAAATAACTCGGAAAATAAGATCGATAGAAGAAGGAAACAAGTGGTATTTTTATTTTCAAAGCCGTAAAATCTGGTTCGATAGTTTCCAAATTAGTTACAAATTTTGTCGACGGCTGCTGCTGTAGTCACCGAGGTATACCTAAACAAAGTACAGTAAAACCTCCCTGAGTGACCACCTCCATTAAGCGACCATCTCCCTGAACGACCATTTTTTCATGGAACGAAATTTTCCCCCATAGGTTCAATACTAATTTTACCTCCATTCAGAGACCATCACAGCTTTACTCCCTCCATAAGCGACCAATTTCTTTGAAGAAAATTAAAAAAATTTCATTTTGACCTGGTCGCTTGAAGAAGGTTTTATTGAAAAAATTATTCCGGGAAGCGCATTAGTCACCAAACTTCTACAGTAAATTTAGAATTTTTTTAATCCGGTAGCTTTTAAGTCTTTAAACCCCTTTGTACCTTTTTAGGCAATGAATTGAACTCTGATGACAAATTAAGAATGACGGTCAATAAACTCCCCCGCCCTATTCTGCCAGGAAACTCTGAAACAAATAGATAAATTAATGAAATCGTCATTCTTTGTTCCCCTCCAACTTCGAAAGGACTTGGAAATAAATTTTTAAAAGATAAAACCATAAAATCAAAGCAAACGTAAATGTATTATTTTTTGAAACTCTGCAGTAATTAACTTATGTAATTAACTTTTGTTTTGATACTTAAATTTTTATATTTTTCCTAATGTGAAAAATAAATTTTAGTAACATCAATTGTTACCTTTTTTTCAACAATTAAAAAATCTACATTTAAACATGACCTCCATTAACAGACCACCTCTCGGAGCGACCAATTTTTATTGGAACGGAACGTGGTCGCTTTAGGGAGGTTTTACTGTACTCTGAAGCACAGCGTGATTAATCTTCTTACTGAAGGAATTGAATGAAGTTATCTATTCTGTGAAGCAACATATTTTTCTAGTACTCGAGTATCGCCAGTTAGATCGCATTCCTACGGCAACAAGGCGCAGTTTTCAATCGCAGTTTAAAGTTGCAAAAGGCCCTGATGAGAAAACAATTTGAAACCTTTTCGAGAAATTTGAGTGAATAGTCAGACTGGCTGACGACTGGAACGACTGCTTGCAAAGGACAGTTTTCAGCTTATTTCTCCTACTCTGTACTGCAACTTCACCGTACAGCGCCACCTGTCGACAAAATTTGTAACTAATTATGAAACTATTACATCATGTTTTTACGGTTTTCAAAATAAACATACTACTCGTTTCCTTCTTCTATCGATCTTAGTTTCCGAGTTATATAATTAAAAAATCAATTAATCTTTGCAGGACACCTTGTACATTGATATATTTTGCACTGTAATTAAATTTTTGAAAAGCTATGATATGGATATAAAAAATATTAGTTAAAAAGATAATGGTGGATATCATAAAATAGTAAAATGTTAGAATTGTGTGAAAATGTTTATAATTTTTCAAGCAAAATAGCATTTTTGAATTCGTAAATTCTGTCAGAAGTTTCTCTAATTAAATGTTTTTTTTCCCAGTTGAAATTTTTCAGTCGTCTTAATTATAATACGTATTCTTCTTTACATATTGTCGCTGGTAATAATGTTGAAAGAAATGAAATTTTGTACAAAGAGAATCAAATATTTTTTTCAAAATTGCCTAAAGAAATACGTATGAATGATGAGTTTTCCAACCGTACCTCTTTGATTAACTAATATTAAAAATATTTACTGTCAAAGAACTAAAGCTCCTTAGAAAATGTTTAATATTAAATATAAGTTTGCAATACAAGTTCTTACATTTGAGAAATTTACTTTTATAAAAATTGAAAGTTTTTTCTCCATTTGAAATGTTAAAATTAACGAAAATATTTCTGCAAAGAAACAAAAATAATTTAGATCTTCTTTTGTCGTCCTCTAAAAGTATTTTGAAGATAGAGTGTCACATTTAATTTATTTCAGTTGAAATTAATTGAAATCTCATCGATAATGAAAATTGAAAGTTTTTATAACTTTTATTAAATCTGAAATATTAAAATTAGAGAAAACATTTCTGCAACTAATAAGAAATAATTTATGTTTTCTTTTGCCATTCTGTAAAAGGATTTTGAAGATAGAGTATCATATTTTATTTATTTATGCTGAAAGTAATTAAAATCTTGTCGGGGTTTTTTGTGTGTAATATCTATTCTCTAAATACATTTTGAGACAGTTAGAGTTAGTTGGTTCTTTTGTGTGTTTTGTAGCATAATGATAATTGCATGAGTACGAATATATTAATAAAAAGCTCAAATTAAAGGAAATTTTAAATTTTAATAGAATTTTTAGTATATTTATTATGAATTACCTAAAGGAGCAAATATTTTCTAAGTGGATAGGCCTATCTCATAATGGAAATCATTTAGTTTTTTTTTTTTTTTTTTTTATCATCCTGCAAAGAGATTTTTAGAAAGAATATATTATTCTTTTCATTTGATTTTTTGCCAATTGAATTTAATTGGAATTTCAACATCATATTTTTCACATAAACCGCCAAATATTTATTCACTTGGCCTATAAAAAATAAAATAAAAATTATAGTAGAAGTAATATTTTGCTATATTTATTAGACTTTTATTGTTTAAATATAGCAATCAATATTTTCCGAATATTTCAAAAAGCATGGTTCCTATTTTGATGTAATCAGCTCTATTCATATCAAAGAGGAGTTCTTTTATTAAGATCATAACATAAAGATTTTTAGTGGTCATTTCTATATAAACATATATACACATATATATATACATACAGGGTGTTCCAAAATTCGACCGACAAATTCAGAGAGGTGACAGTAGGCATCAAGAGGATGAAAAATTACCGTAGAACATAGGATCACAAATCACTCATTTAATAAAAAATACACGGTGTTCTATCATAACCCATTTTTTTACGGTAATAACTTTCAGAAAACTGAAGTATATTATACTGAAACTTTTAATAGACATTCTAACCTTTGTTGTAAATATGATAACACCAAATAAAAATGGTAGAAGTTCCCGTTATACGCGCCAGCAGTATGCACTTGACACTGCACATTTAGCAATGTGATTATCAGTTTATACGGTATTATCGATTGCTTGAGCACCCTGTTTTTCCAGAGCTTTATGAGGTGTTTGTGTTATCACATTTCATACAAAATAGGATGCATATCGTTACATTTTTATTGTAATATTTTTATTTTATTGCACATTTCTTCGAAAGTACACTTCTTCAAATTATGATTTTCTTGAGAACAGTTCACGACGTTAAGTATTTAAGTGTTTATAATAAGTTCTTTTATACATATATTTAATTTTTGAGATTTGCCAAAAATTCCACTGAGTGTTTAATAGTATAAGAGTATTGACAATGGCATAAAATTATGAATATAATAATTTTTTAAAAGGTTAAATACTAATAATTGCCACACTTTACTCATATGAAAATCAAATAGCAAATATAAAACAGTATTTCTTTCATCATCAGCACTTAATTAACTTAATCGTGAGTCTTAGTGTGAATAATTTTTTCTATAGCTAAAATTTGTTTACTAAAAAATGTCGTAACCAAAAAGAAGAAAAAAACTTTAGGTTTACAATCTAAAACACTGATAAATACCATATATTTTCCAACAAAATGGATTCCGCTTTAAATATTCTTACTTAGTGTTAATAATTTCTTTTATAGATTTTCACAAGTACCTCGTTAACAATATGGTATTGAGATACACGTATCAAGTTGCTTTTAAACATTAAGCAACCATTTTTAAATGTTTTCTTGCTTCATTATCTATATTTTGTTTTTAGTCATACTCTTTTAAAATGTCTGTTAATTAGTGTCTGAATCTCTTTTCTGAAAAATGAGCAACTTGCACTCATTTGACATTGCTTTCTTTTAGTTAGCTGAATTTAAACATTTTTCAGCGTAATAACTTACTGAGGCTGTTTAGTTAAACTTCTATATTAAAAATTAGCTAAAGTGCTGGATAAAGGTAATAAAAATTGATTTATGTTTAAGTGTTGGCATGCTTTCAAATTTTAAGCGGACGTAATCAGCGTAAACCTATAATATTTTCAAAGAAAATTTTTGTATAAAATAGTGAAATAAAGTACAAGCACTTTTCATTTAAGAGAACTGCCGTTATTATATTAAACGTTGACCTTTATACGGGAAGAAATTTCGTAGTCAATTTCATTATATTTTATCATGTGTTATCCTTCACTGTAAATAGCACCTTTAAAATATTAATAATAAAATTAATTGAATTAACTGTAGAAACATATTAAAATGCGCTATTATTAGCAGAAATTTTATGATTTCATGGCATTTCCTTGTTCTAAATTCCATTAAAAAAATAAAGAAAGAAAAAGTTTTTGCTAAATTAGGTGTTGTTTGTAACTTTCGAATAATTTTAAACTCCTCCAGTATATTATAAACTTAAGTGCTAATTGAAGTTCGAAAAAGTCCTTTTTCTGCAGTCGAAGTTAGTGTTCTCCCTTATAATTGCTATTTTCTTACACCAGAAGTTGCACTATTTATTAAAAAATATCGTTAGATTACTGATAAAAAGCCCATATATTATTATATTTTTCATTTCCTGAAAATAGTCAAGCTATTATGGTGGCTTTTTTATATTTTTCATTTCCTGAAAATAGTTAAGCTATTATGGTGGCTTTTATAAAAGATAATCTTTTCTTAATATTGTAAAAATTCCTTTTTCGATGCTTTCGTAATTATAAAAGCACGTATCACCTATAGTCATCGTCCGGTCCGTCCGTCTGTCTGTATGTCCGAATATAACAGCGCAAAAACTACCTAACCGAATGGTTTGAAATTTAATATTTATAATCATTGCAGAGTTTTGTGGAGTCATTTCGAAGTTTATGAAAATCGAAACAAAACTTAAAAGTATATTAATAAAAGTTTTCTTCATCCTATTCAATCCCATAATACCTAATTAATGCTGTGATATCCCATGATAGGTAATAATTCAAGGTTGCCGTGGTTATTACGTCCTATTTAAGATGGCGTCATATTATTTCCATATTACTGAATTTAATATATATAATCGTAATAAATTTCTTATTCATGCATTTTTGCGTAAGAGTGCAACAGCTATTGCAAAAAATTTAAATATTTATAAAACTAGTTATAGTGAGAACGCACCTCATTTGCCACGTTTGACGTACAATTTCCGACTTGTTATTTTTTGTAGTGGCCTGAGCATTATTTTGAAATAAATGTATGCGTATCTAAAGAAACTATAAACACTAATAATTATCGTATCCTAATGAGATTCACAGAGAACCATCGGAGGACTCCATCTCTTCGAACATCCTTAACCATTTGAGGACTTATTAAAAACATAGAAGAAAGGAGAATATAGATAGAGATTGTACTGATGTAAGGGAAGGGAGTACGATCCCTTAAATTCAAATAAAAATCATCAAGAATGATGATTTTCATCCCTCAAGAGACTTGATATAATTCACATTAAGAATTTAAAAATGTGATTGAGTGAAAAGTATTTATTATGATTATTTTTCTTTGCCATTATTATTATAAGGCATTAGCTTATCTCCAAAATTCTCCCAAAAATCTTCCTCTAGACTCATTTCCATCAACGCCAATGTTTTTTAAGAAAAAATTGATAATAGCGGTATACCCATATAAAATTACATAGAAACGTGCCTAAGGGGTTACATACGTTCTCGTGGGCGAAAAATTGACGTATTATGGATTTTATTATTATTATTATTATTATTATTATTATTATTATTATTTTGGAAGGGATTGAAATTAATTGCAAAACTAATAATTCCACGTTGTTTTTTATTGCTTCGAGTATTAAAAAAAATGTTGTTGTTGTTAAATTTGGTCCAATATTATGTCGGAAACCTGCAGCAGCGTTGACCTCTACCAAAATGTCCGGTCTCGATGGGTAGCATTCTAACTTCCTGTCAAAACAAAAAATTATTAAAATCTCAGTTTTTCTCTTGATAAGGTTGTAGCTAAAGGCCATCGGCTGTAATTTTTGAATTTTTTAAAAATAAAAAAATTTGACTTTTTTCTTCATTTTTTGCTTAAAATTTTGATATTCAAACTAAAATAAAAAATTCAAAAAATGACTCGTTGGCCCTTATACAATTTAATAATGAGTAGAGGAGCGCAAATTTTATCCAAAAATGTTAACAATTGTTCAAGTTATCATGCTGCCCATATTGAAAAATGTAGTTTCCAGAAAATCGCGTTTAAAGTTTTAGAAGAAAAAATATACCGATATTTTATTTTTTTAACTTGCACTTAATTTTCTATTCCTGCGCCATACTGTGGACCCATTTCTGTCTTAATCTGCTCATTTAAAATGTTTTTGTTACACCTACGAGCAGTACGAACCTCTTTCGTCCCTTATGCAGCTTTGATTGTAGTATGTGACAGACGATGAGCGTCCTCTTTTCATCCTATTACTTTTAGTATCTGCATGTAAATTTCTGCACTATCATTTATATGTGGCAAAAGCAATATCGGTGGCAATTTGAACAATACAGTGTTTCCCGGGTGTGACTTTTGAACAAATTTTCCCAAATTTTAGCATTCAAACTCTAGTTAGCGTTCAATAAGGGAGTAAAATCTTTAAAAAGGCTCAATACGTTCCCACAAATATAACGAACAGTAAAGAAAACGTGTATTTGTTAGTTTCTACCTGAACGCTACAGCTGACTTTATATTGTTCGGCGAGGTCGGTTTTATCGACCTGCGTGCGTTCACGCTTTTGCTCATATCTTTCTTAATAATTGATATATCACTTCAAATCTTTTTGATTATAATTCTACATACTATAAGGATTTAATTTCCGTCAAAAAAAAAAAAAAAAAAAGAAAAGTCGGTTCTTTGAAAATTGAGAACGTATGTAACTCCTTATGACAACTCTGTTTCAAGTTGGTCCGATAGAAAAAGTAGAGGGGAAAAATCACGATAAATAATTTCTTACCGCATTTATTCTTATAAAATTTTATTTACTTAAATTTTTGGAATTTTTTTTAAATTTTTGATTTAGCTTTTAAACTTTTATAATTTTCGTTATGCGAATAAAACTGTTGTCACTTTGTTATGTACAGTCGTGCAAAAAAAAAAAAAAAAAAAAAAAAAAGTAAACATCCCCTGCTAACTCCTCAACAAATTATCGTAGAAGAAAGTTACTGGTACCGAACGATTGGAAATAAAGTCTACTTTTAAATGATGAATATAAAATTTGCTTAGGGGGCCATCTACATATTAAAACGAACCATAACTTTGATTTTTCAATAGCAGTACACAATTCTGACAGCATAAATGAACTCTACACCCTTCAATTAGCCTAAGAACAAATTTTTTCAAAATGCAATTCGTACCATAAGTTTCCGAGAAATTAATTATTTTAGAACGAGCGTATTTTAAGGGTTGTATCCAAATTGAAGTTCCGTACTTGATTGTTAACCGAGAGCTTAGAGAGTTATCCGCCCTTCTTGATCAAGGCACCTTAAGCAGTCAATTAAGCCTGTTAGATTACATTACAGGATAGCAGAAGAAATTTCCAAATAGTTAGTCACTTCTATCATAGACCTTATTATCATAGATCCTTAAACCTTTTTTTAAACCTTAAAAAACGGTCCCGTTTTTTAAGCATAATTTGAAAACTATTGGAAGAAAAATGTGAAATTTTGGACTTAATAAATCTGAATCTATCAAAAAAATTGTAGGTTGCAATTCATAATTTTTTTAATATTAATTTCACAATTCATAATTCATATCAGAAAATTATAAAAATTGCAAATTCAACGTACTTACACTGCAAATTAAAATGTCTGAAATTCAGACACTTAAGTGTCTGAAACGGAGTGTTCAATTTTCAGACATTTTAAAATGTCTGAATTTTTTTAGACACTTTTTGCGTCTGAATTTCAGACACTTCAAACGTCTGAATCGCACCCATTTTTTGTAAGCATCATACGTAGCCATGTTTGACCACGTTGAATCCTGAAAAAATATTTGGCTGTGGTCCTGCCCCCTCCACCCCCATACAGCCTGATTTTCTTCTGTGCTCCTAATTTTGGTATGCAATTTTCGTTAAGATGATAATTTAAATCTTTTACCACATTGTATTTATTATAATCAATATTTTGAACTTCAGGAGTAGAACAAAATTAAAACAAAAAATATTTATTTAAATATTAAGATTTTTTTTAAATTTTATTTTACTTTGAAAGGTCAAAATATTGATTATAATCAGTACAATTTCGAAACAGATTTAAAATATAAGCTTTACAAATATTGCACATCAAATTTGGTGGCACTAAAATCGTAGGGGGGGGGGGGGGGGCACTGCCCAGTATGCCCATGCTTTAATCAAGAAGTTCTTTTGAAAAAAATGCAACCCTGCATTATTGTTATCTAAATTGAGATGTCCGGTATTCGGGAGTATCCGTTGTGGATGTTAATAGACATTCCCGAATAGCGGACACCTCTATTTAGCGAATACTTTTTTAATCCGCAAGGCATAGATATTTGTATATTTTTTTACCTCACAAAAGCAGACATCTTCGATTATCGGGCAAATTCAGCTGCCCCGCAGTGTCTCTATTAAGGTACACGGATAAATATATGCATATATATTTTATAATTTTTTCCCACTCTAAAAGTTCAAAATATTTAATATACTCGGCGGTTGAATGTCGAAAAACATTTAAAATATCAGATGTAAGAAAATTGCAAGTAAATTCCCCCCCCCCCCCCAAGAAAAAAAATGAAATTTCATAATTTTAAAATTAGATTTTTTAAAAATTATATTGCCACATAGGCACTTTTACATATGCATCAGATGATAATCACAACAGCTATTTAACTATGAATAAAAAAATAAATATTCTACTTTAATAACATTAAGAAAAAAATTACTTCTGTATTTTGTTAAATATATATTGGGTTTTTAATCTTGTCCTACTATAAAACTTCAAATTTTTAATTATAATCAGTGCAAGATTTAAGATATCAGCTTTACGAAAATTTCAAAGAAATCCCGACCCCCTCCCAGAAAAAAAAAAAATAAATAAAATCCTTATCATTTAAAAATTAGATTAAAAAAAATTTATATTTCCACATGGGCAAGTTTTTTTGTAGGTCAGAGGGTAATCACAAAGGCTATTCAACTATCAATAAAAATAAATAAATATTCTATATTAATAACACGAAGAAAAAATAACTTATAGTCTCCAAACTTCTTTTGTTTTAAATATATATCTTAACATCTGTCATTTTTGTATTTTTCGTATAAGTTTATGTTTTATCTTCTACATACTTCCTTTTATTTCCTGTTAAAAAAGTTTTTGAATGACTAAATATTTACAATATTAAAAAGTAATTATTATGACAAATTAAATTTTACATTATTCTCATAACCATGTAATTAAAGATTACAATTCTACGATAGAAAATCCTTTTCATTAGATATCTTCAAAGAAAAATAAATTTAAAAGCACGAAAAGAAACAAACGCTTATCAGTAAACGTTAATCTCAAAATGACTCATGGAATGGAAGATCTTTCTACATGCAGCAAATTCGAAATAAAGAAATGATTTCGTTTTTCCTGACTCATCGCTGTGACGTCTGTTAGCAGGTCAACAGATTTACACGTTAAAATGTTTAATCGCTTATAAATATATGTAAAAAATACTCGAGATATACATTCTTTTTCAATGATACATATATACATAAATTTATAAAAATTGATTTTTATTCCAAAAGCAAAAGTCTATAAATATATTTTTTTTTATTTCAGTTGAATATTGTTCTGTTAAAAAAAAAAAAAAAAAAAAAACTCCGAAAATCCCGGGATTTGACAGAAAAAATCCCGGGATTTTCGGGATTAAAAATAGAGCGGAATCCCGGAATCCCAGGATACGGGATTGTAATCCCTATGTAGGAAGTAAGAAAGCATTAGGAAATCCTTCAAAGCTTTTTTTTTTCTTTATATCATTGTGGTCGTTTAGTGATAGATAAGAATTAGAATTGAAACAGATAAGAATTGAAACTAAGAACTCCCATGGAAAACAAGAGAATGAATTTAACTTAAAATGTGATATTATTACTTTAAATTAGGGGAAACATATGAGAATTTAAAATATATAATTTGTAATAAAAGGCAACGTCATAAGTTAAAAAATATATACTTCTAGAATTAGCGGGCTTTTTGCAAACAGATTCAAAACTAATACAATTTTATGCAAGATTTTGATCAGTGCTATTTAGAAAATCATAAAAAAGAACACTAAATTTAGTACTAAAAAGAAAAATTGTGACACTTACTTTAATCCTGTTGCAAGAAGTAGGATAAATTCCTCGATTTGAAATTTTAAAAACTATTACAGTGAGGAGCTGCATCTTTTTAGATCATCGAGGACTTGCATCTTTTTAAAGGGGAAGACGTTAATACATCCGACTAAGCATACTCAGAGAATGAAATGCTTCATCCTCAAAGTATACTCCGCCAGACAAAAGTTCTTTTTTACCAGCTTTTATAAAGACGAAGTACAATAACACTAAATCTCGATACAAATTAACACTAAGTACGTTCCACACCACACACACCTTGCCACACACTTTGTAGAGTTCCCGGATGTAATCTTCAAGTGTTGTCTCTATCCCGAATTATATCGACGACAGCTTATAAGAGTCATTGGGTGTCAAGCACGTAAGTCAGATGTATATATTCAATACATAAATAAACTAAGTGAATACGACTTAAAATCACAGAACTTGAAATTTCGCAAAAAAATAAATACGCGTACATAAAACAAACTTTCAGTTACTACAACGTACGTTCCAACGAAAGACATCTAAAACGCATGCGCAACTACAGTGCCCCCTGGTGGATACATTCTCCCTCCCAGTACAGTGAAATTTAATCAATTATGCTTTCTTTATGTCTGACAATTAAAAATATATGATATTTCTTTTCTTATAAATGGCTATAGAATAATTTTACGTTAAGGAAAATGTTACTAAAAATTTTACTTCAGAGAAATCCACCTTCCTTTGAACACTTCGTAGAAGACAATCTTAATTCTTTTCTTTTTTTGATATTGATATATTTCAAATTTATCTCAAAACGGTGTGTGTGTGTCGGGGGGGGGGGGGGGGGGGGAGGGGGAAGAGTCCATTGAGAAAAAAAAAGTTTTATTTTTAAAAATGTCGTTTGAAACTTATTTTTGAACGATTAATTTTTATATTTATTTTTATGTTTGTATCTTTAAACATTTCTTGCCCGAGGAGTTCTGTCAAAATATTCTTAGTTTGCCTATTTCATGTTTATGTTCTGCATTTTAGAAAAGCGGATTACGCTGTTGACCCCAGACCCAACTGTTCCAAAATCTTGTCCCTCCCTAAATTTCTTTCCACCGGTACATCTCTTAGTATTTAACGGGAGGGTGTGGCTCTTCCTTGGACATACGTGCGTACGTCCATGATTGCGAGTAATTTTTGAAAATAAATATTTTTCATGAAAAGCAATTACTGATTTATTTATTGCGCCAAAAATAACTAAGTCCCAAAACTTTAGTAAGCTAACTATTTCAATTTTCCAGACGTCCCATAATCTAAAGAAATTACTTTTTTTAAAAAAATATAAAATACCAAATTTAATAGATAAAAATATTTTAAACATCTGTTATCCATTCGAAAACAATTTTCTGGTGGTGCTGGCATACATATTGCAATACAGTTATACATACAGTCATCACACATATAATACAATTGTATCGCATTTAGACACTTAAGTGTCTAAATTTCTAAATGTCTTAATTTCAGACATATCGCCATTTTTCAGACATGTTTATCAGTTCATTTATGCCATGATCATAGTAAGACACTTATATGTCTAAAATTTAGACACCTGTGATGTCTGAAATTTCAAATTTAGACACTTAAGTGTCTGAATAACTTTTTCAGTCACATATGTGTCTTAATTTAAGACGCCTCTATTTACAGTGTATGCTTGGGTATATTAGTATTATTGCTACACAAAAAATTAGAAGATTAGGATCATAATTTCAGAAGTTATAAATAAAAATATGAAAATGTAATTTAACATCAGAAGCACTAAATTTTGAATGTTTATAATTCAAAAACTTATCCTTTAAATGACTTGAAATTTGGTGTCTAGGCATAGTTTGAACCAAAAATTTGAAATATCTCGTTAAAATTGGGTATTGCCATTGAAAAAAAATGAAGTTTGGATTCGTTTTTATATGTAGATGTTCCCCTAAGCAAATTTTATATACGTCATTTAAAAGTAGACTTTATTTCCAAGCGTTCGGTACCAGTAACTTTCGTCTACAATAATTTGTTGAGGAGTTAGTAGGGGGTGTTTACTTTTTTTTTCTTTTTTTCCACGACTGTACACCTGTTTCTTCCGTTGTTGAACAATTTAAAAAAAAATTGCCTTGAATATAAACTTTTAACTTTCTTTTTTTCCATATCCAGCTTTATAATAAAATTCACTTTACGCAATACAAATTTTAGCATATATAATATATATTTATACATAATAAATGCTGACCTGTATAGTGTATAATGTCTTTATATATCACCAAATCTTTTTGTATAAATTTGTAACAATCTATTTTAGAAGTTATTTATTTAGAAATCAAACGAAAACTCTAAGATAATAAATTTTGATTATTGGATAATAAACTTTCATTAAAATTAATTAGTTCCAAATATACTTTATAATGTAACAGAAATAAGAGGAATGATTTATAATTACTTGTTTGCACTTCTATCATTTTCCGCGTGTCCGAATTTGACGAACAAACAGACACCGAGTGCTTACTTAACATTGTTTTGCAATGCTTCAGGGGTCGATATATTCAGAGACTGATTTAAAATAGTGCGACTCTAAATCATTGATATTTTGGATGGCCCTACAAAATCCATTTTCAGTCATCTAGAAATTAGCTTCGGGGAATCCGGTGTTTTCCCTCCATAGCTATAATAAGTAGTAAAATATATGATAATGGAAATGTTCACAATACCGAATCAACAATTACAGGTTCATGTACTTGTTTAAGCATAATGACAAATATGCTTACGAAACAAAGTATTTTACTGTTTAAATTAAAGCGAAATTGTTGCAGTAATACGCAGAATATTGTCATGGAAATCTTTAAAGCGCTATTTTATTATTTTTATTTTTTACCTTTTAATATAAAATAAATCTTTTTAGTTTACTTTTAACTTAATTTTATTTTGAAACTAGTCGGATGTATCAATCCCAAAACTTTCTCCTTTCTCATACATGTTAATATTTCAAAAAATTGTTACACATGTTAATCCTTCAGTGTTATTACTTCAGTATTACACCAACTTTGATTTTCATTTTAAGTTCCTGCTTCATTTTACTAATCGGAGTAAAAACAAGTTAATCTCAATCATAATATTTAATAAAATCAATATTTTTCGTTATTCTGTTGTACATCAACTGCTTGAGAGTCTCCAAGTTAGCTGGGTGCGAATTGCCCATCGCTGCATGAACTGCTGGGGTACAACAGAACTATGAAAAGTCGAGAAAAATTGCTATTACAGCGCCCCATTCCGGCGAATTGTTCTCAAATTCACGTGGGACCTGCTGGCCATAGCCAAAAACATACACATGAAATTTGGTTCAATTATATGCATACTTCATATACTTTTTGATGATACAATATTGAAAATGACATGCAAAATGGCTATTACACCACCCCCTTTCAGCGGAATATTTCTAAATTTAAGGTGGATCTACTGGCCATAGCCGAAATCATACACAAAAAATTGATTCAATTCTATGAATAACTTCATACACTTTTGGGTGGTACAATAATGATAATGGATAAAAATCGCTTTTACAGCGCCTCCTTCCGGCGGAATAGTTCCAAATTCAAGCAAGGCCTGCTGGCCACAGCCAAAAACATATACAAAAAAATGTTATTTAATAGATTATAACGATCATTTGGAATTTTTGGTCCCCATTCGAGAAGAAAAACAGTTTATACAAATCGAAAGAAGTTCCACCGAATCATCCACAGATTGCGACAAATTACCTACGTTGAGCTCAATTTTTCCCGGTTAGAATCGACCGATTGTAAAACTCTGTGGCTAGTGGATTGGAGCCCCTCGAGACATGGCCTTTCACTATCAATCGATTAAACATTAGATTGTTTCCTTTTTCGCGTTCGTCTTTTATTCTGTACTCGATTTTCATGGGCTACATAATCAGCTGAAGACCTCGATTTTCATGGCCTACATAATGAGTTGAAGACCTCGATTTTTGCTTTGCAAGACAATTTTCATTTCGACGTCGCTCTTTGGCTTTGAATTTTTTCATATCTGATAATTTGCGCCTACCCATTTTGTAACTTTTTCAATTTTTAACGATTTTATGCCTTTCGATTACCTATTCAAACAATTTTTAACGATTTTATGCCTTTCTATTACCTATTCAAATAAAAATCCTTCTAAAAGTAAAGAACATCGTTGAATTTCGTTAAAAAAAATAAAATGCGATCATCATTTGGCCCCCATCCTCAACCGAAAACAACATTAATTTCCAAATGGTTAATAATTTGGTTTAATTCTATACGCATCTTCATTCACTTTTCGATTGTACAAAGCGAACACACGGTCAGATGAATATTTCGTATAAACATGTTTTTCGGGATATGTGACGCTTATAAAGTGTAAATCCGTCGAAAACCAGAAGTCGAAGAAAAATCTCGATTACAATACTTTCTTCTTTAGAAAGAAGATAGTAAAAATACATAACAGTTGAATGCCTTGCTATATGAATCATTCTCCTAGCCCTCTAGTCTAGCAAAGCCTTCTAGTCTAGCAAAATGGTCTAGCAAATTGCAATGCTGTTTTCGCCGTATTTTGTTTTAAATAATAAAAAAAGATTATTCTTTTAATATTATACATAAAACTTAATTACGAATATAAATGTAATACTTGAATCTTTAATAATTGTTCAATGTATTAAAAATGCATTAAATCAATACAATTATATTACTTTAAATAATGGTTATATTGCAGGGAAAACTGCGACTTAGTGGACGTATTAACGCGGATTTGTCAGTGATAGGGTTTTTTTTAAACAAGTACATTTTCAACTCTAAATTAAAAAAATAAAAAATAAATAATATATAGGATGTTCCGTAGTCTGTTCACACTCCACAAATTCATAACAAAAATAACATAATGATGTATCGGAATAAATAATTTGAGATTTCAAATATTTCGAAAAAATTACCAAATTTCGCACCAGAGTGTGGTTGCACCGTAAAACCTATCAATTATATTTTTGTGACAAATGAAAAATAAATCTTAAAAGATTGCCACAAATCTAATAATATTTCCAAAATACATAAAAATTTAACTACTTGCTATATCGTTTAGGAGTTTGTACTATAAGACTTGTTAAATTGTGAAAAAATAGTCCAAAGGTAATTTGAACTTTTTTTTTCTTTTGGCTACCCCCCCCCCCCCCCCCCCCAAATAAAAGAAATGAAAAAGAAAAATCCAATATTTTTGTGAAGTTCTGTGGCGCAAATCTCATACTGATACGACAATTTTTTATTTTTTACAACTTTTTATAAAAAAAAAATTTTGAACGGATTTATCAAAAATTACTTAGAAGTACACTTTTATACACTGTACTTCTTGGAGAAACGACTGCTTTGTTAATTCACGAGAAGAGTTGCAATGGTTATTTAAAATTGCAATATATTTTTTAGTTTTCTAACATACTTTCTCTTTTCGACATGCTTAGAGGAAGAATATTTTCAACCTTGCTTTGTGTCGATTGCAATGATATCATCGAAAGTGATAGAAATGCATTTCGGTTAAGTGTTAATCATATGGACTCTTAATTACATATTTTGGAAAGTGGAGAGTCCAATTCAGCGCTATTTGGATAAGAATGGTAGCCATTCATATCATTTCTCCTTAGTTCATAACATTACACACAAAGAAAAGTCAGTCTTTTTCAAATTTTGTTAAAACATCTCTATTATTGTTAAAGCTACGCTGGAAAATCCGAACTCTAATTCGAATGAGATACCCTGTATTTTTGACTGAATAAATGAAATATCAGTCTACTTTACAATAAAAATATTGTTTGTTTTAATGTATACTACCAATGTAATGTGTTTTCCCGACTTTTTTCCATGTTTCCCGACTTTAATGTATGATTTAAGGATGGGTGGTTTAATTTTTAGCATTTTAATTATATTTAAGAGATGTTATCACCTATATTTTAATTTATTAAAATTTAATTAAAATAACTACTATTCTACCATATCTCTTGATTGGTAGAATTTTTAAGAACTCGCTTGTCAAAACTTTGTTCAACATTTATAAGAATTAGATAGTTTTATGATTATATTTTGTAGATTATAAATATTTTTCTGTGTCTGTTTTAAGTACTAAATCTCTCAAACTAAATTAATATTTACTTAAAGTGATAAAATACTTTTAACATGGCAATAAATTACCTTTATTTATTCATGTTAGATATATGTTTCATTGCTAAGACGACAACATTATCAATAATAAATATGATACAAATATTTTTGCAAAAATTATTTTAATTTAAAACCAGTAAGCAAAAATCATGTGAACTGAAGCATAATGAAATTAACTGCAATATTAAAAATGAATCTATGTGAACGTGAATTATTTAATACTATTGTTGTTATTGAGAATACAGCCGTCGGAGCAATGAAACATATGTCTAATATGAATAAATAAAGGTGATTTTTTTGCCTTGTCAAAAGTATTTTATCACTTTAAGTAAATATCAATTTAGTGTGATATATTCAAATGATTTTCATATAGTTTTATACTAAATCTCTATAAGACTAACTTTTTTATCCAATCACTTTTTAATCATCCTGTATATAGACGTTGTAATTTTCCATTTTGCATAATTTAGCACATTGTAAACATGAATGATTTAACTTTTCGCATTTTTATGATTTGAGAAACGTTATCCCCTATTTTTTAATTTATTAAAATGTAATTAAAATCTACTAAAAAACAACTTTTCAAAAGTAAAAAAAAAGCCAAGCAAAAAAAAAAAAGAAAAGAAAAAAGGGGAAAGTTGTGGCTAAAAAATAGTGTGATATCAAATTTGTGTAAAATATGGAAAGATGGCCGCCAAGCCCATCATGCATAGTTAAAAAAAAATTAATTTTCAGAAACACGTTATGATGTATTTAGTAAAGGAGAAAAGGCTTTCTATCAACGCATACTTAAGTACTCGACTTACATATGGTAAATTTTTAATAAAAAATGTTAAATAAGTACCATAATATTAGCTTGGAAATTTGATATCACACTATTTTTTAGCCACAACTTTCCCCTTTTTTCTTTTCTTTTTTTTTTTGCTTGGCTTTTTTTTTACTTTTGAAAAGTTGTTTTTTAGTAGATATCAGTTCTTTTTTTTAAACAGATTATATATAATTGAAATAA
Source organism: Maratus speciosus (assembly GCA_963932465.1). NCBI lineage: Eukaryota > Metazoa > Arthropoda > Arachnida > Araneae > Salticidae > Maratus > Maratus speciosus. Next base: position 440,313,828 of record OZ010788.1, read on the forward strand.
TTCTACTCGCTAAAATTAGTCCTTGTATAGCCTTTATAAGTAGGGAACAAACACAATAGTATACACTTTGTTTACCTATCATTCATTTTTTAGAGTAATTAATAATTTAAAAGTAAGGAAAGTCAATTTCTTCTTTCAAAGTATCAGTCTTTCTCAATTTATATCGCCTTAAAATTTTCTATGAAGGATGAAAATTTAGTAAAAATCAAATAGAGTCAAAATAAAATATATATTTACAGTTAGTCTGTCAGTTAATTGTTTGTTCTAACTTTTTTTTTGCTGACGGTTTTGCAAAATAAATTTATCTTTACAAATACCTACGGAAAATCCGAGAATGAAGCCCCGCAGGCATCTAAAGAATCGAAGATCTGTCTAAAGAAGTAAATCTAGCAATTCTAGACATGATGATGAAACATTTTTGATAAAAAAAATCTAAAAATTTAAAGATATAAACTGTACATATAACTTCATCTTCATTTAGATCGTGTTATAGAGAAGAAAGAATAAATATGTAATTTTTCTCAAGTCTGTTTATCCATACCTATTTGCATAAATGTGAGAATATAATTTCGTATAAAAATTCCCGTAAATTGATTATATTTAATAGTCTATTATTAAAGCCGCATAAACATTAGAATAAAATTTTTTTGCAGTTGAAAATTGCCTGAAATCTATAGTCTTATCGTTCGTCAAATTTGTTATATGTTTTTTTTTAATACCCAGACACCTTTTCTAAACTCTGACCAAAGATCACAGAAATACTGAAATTATACAAATACTTATACCTTTCTATCGTATTTCTTTTTTTGAGTGGGGGGAGGGGTGAGGAAGGGCGCTTAAGAACTTCGTTTTGTTCTTAGAATTCTGAATTAATCATTGAAAAGATCTGCCTACGTAAGTCTTGTTGCAGAATTTTCATTAGGTAAGAGTTGCATCAACTTATACATCATGTGAATATATTAAATTACTTTTGTAAAATACTAGATGGGAGCCATTGATATTTTCAGAGCATTTGCCTACATTTTAAACTTAAATTATTTACAACTATTCATTAATTTTCTATACGAATTAAAGAAGTCGTTGTTTCCATGGCAACTGTGCCTTTCACTATTGCTTGTTTGTTTGTTTGTTTTATTGAACACATATATATCAGATCACGTGAGGATCACGGCGGGATTTGAACCCGCCCCCACCTACGTTCTCAAGCGATTAGCGGCGTGGTGTCTTATCCACTCAGCCACGGTGGGCCACTATTGCTTTATCTAATACCTAGATACTCAAATTTAACCAGCTGCGCTTAGAATCATGCTCATAACAGAGTACATTTATATGTAAGAGTGGTGACACATATGCACAAGTCGTGTACTCATATTCAAGTTTTTGTCCAAAGTACAGTAACTCAGTTTTCATTAATAGACGTGGAAGATTTCGATTAAACTAAACAAAAAAGTTTAAAAACATTGGCTTTCTGATTTGATTTTATTCAAAATCGTCTTAACCAACCAAAGTTAATGTCCGGGATCCAGAGTGTTTACTGCAAACATAAAAAAAGTTTTCTAAAATGCAGGCTTCTGATTGAGCAATCTCATCGCGCTAATAGCGTGAAATCTATCTTGATCCCGGTCTATTCAACGTCCTTTAAATATTCGAGAAAGCCTTGACAAGTCAGAAAAATATCACACAATGCAGGCAAAACAAAGAAGAAAAATCATTCATTGGCTCGTTCATATCCACGAGCCAATGAATGATTTTGTTCCTTTGCTTTGCCTGCTTTGTGTGATGTTTTTGTGACGCGTGTCAAGACTTTCTCAAATATTTAAGAGGCGTTTGTTTATTTCACCACCATGAAGCTATGAAAGGAGAGGAGCAGACATGTCAATCTTCCCGTGTGAAAAACTACATAAAGAAAACGAGTTCTTTCCTCCTCTTCTGCCCTTTTCTCTCTTGATTTTGACCGATAGCAGCCCATTTAGCAGTCTCCATAGCAAGATGCAGCTATATATGGCGGACGCAAGGGGGAGGGTGTTAGCGTGACCAATGACATAATAGGCCAGTTTATGACGTTTAAAAGTCACACGGAGTTGGATCATCTTTACACGATGATTAGTACAAAGCGGTGCGCCGATTTTTTTTGTGTCCATTGCCGTGTACAGATAATCAACTCCACACTTAGGAACAGCTTCAAATGACGTCATCTACTTCGAGGCAAACGAAAAAGGACAGGCTACCGCGGCGCTACAGCGTCTAGAATATATAGTGTCGAAATCCAATCAGTCGATCACAGCGATATCTGCAGGATATTTCCCAAAACTCCAAGACAATTTGGTCTAGACGCTGTAACATTTTTTTTAAACGTTTTATTAACTTACATTTGACCTGTGTGCTTGGCGTCAAACCCGCTGTAATAATACGATGTTTACTTTGAAATTTGAAAATATATAGCAGATGTCGCTGCGATAATCTCCCTGGATTTCAGCGTCAGTGCACATTTAAGGGATACACTTTTTAGCGGTTCTTGGATAGCAAATTTCCACATTATGTATTCTAGACGCTGTAGCGGTGCATTACACATGTCTTTTTCTTCTTTAAAAAATATCCTGCAGATGTCGATGCAAATGACTGTTTGGAATTCGACATCGTTTTACATTTAAGGGATTCAATACTTTCGCGCTTTTTTAAGTATTGCTGGGATAGTCGATTTCTACAACATATAATCTAGTCGCTATAACGGAGCTATAGTTTCTAGAAGATATAGTTTAAAAATCGGCTTATTAAAAAAGTGCTAAAAATTGTATCCCATAAATGTTGAACGAGGCTGAACGACGAATGTCGATTACAGCGACATATGGTAATTCCAACATAACTATTTCAAAAGAAAATGTTTCGCTCAGAGAAGATCTAGAAAATGTTGCTCCTATCGACATTTGTCATTCAGTATTTTTCAATATTTATGGGATTCAATTTTTAGCACATTTTAAAGAATTACTGGAATAGCCGGTTTCCACACTGTGACCGTGATCTAGGTAGATTTTTCTGTGTTATCGTAACGAGATTGACCAATCAGAAGCCAGAATTTTTGCTAACTTTTCACTGTTTGCAAAATTGTACCTGGATACCGGCCTATATTTCTAGACGCTATAACTGAGCTCAGGAATAGTACAGAAAGCAAACTCTGTATTTTGATACATTAAGGCCGGGATCTAATTCGGAACAAGTGTGTCTCTATAACGAAGTAGCGACATACGGCCAATAAATGTTTATTGCTAAAAGTGATAAAAACAAATCGTTAAAGTTCTTTACGAGCATGCCATTATCGCCAGGTTAATGCATGCTGAATTATTTCCATAGTCTAATAGAGATCGTCCATGCGCGTATCTTCTAATGGAGAATATTCCAAATATGGGTTCGAGGCTGAAAAAGTCACGTGGTACCGGTAATTTACCCAAAGAATTTCTAACTGATAGAAGGGAAACAGGAAACTAGACTGTTAAAAATATCGTGAAAAATTACCTCGGTTCTTACAGGTTCTCTATTTTCTGACCAATGAGAACGCTACATAAACGCCTATGAAGCGTTCTCATTGGTCAGAATACAGATAGCCTTTAAAAACAGAGGTAATTTTTCACGATATTTTTAACAGTGTACTACTGCTTTCTCCCATGAACTGTTTCCTTGGCTAGCGGGGATTTACATTACGTAGACGGAGCCTTTCCTTCTTTACGCTAGACGTTCATGCCTTGACCATGTGATCATAACGTAGATTGAATATCCTCTATTCAAGAAATCGGACTGCCGTACTTTCGACAAAAGCTTGAAATGAGCATGTCTCCTTTGCATATATCACCACTCTTATGTATAAAGGCTCTCTGTTATGGTGTTGTTTCTGATACAGCGCCTAGAATACCTAGTGTGGAAATATGCTATCCAAACAGTTCTAAAAATGTGTATCCCTTAAATGTGCGACGATACTGCTAAAATTTCAAGTGTCGATCGCAGCGACATCTGTGGGATTTTCGTATTACTATTATTACATTGTATAGACTAGCAATTTCTTGCAGTTGTAGAAAATATCCTGCAGATGCCGCTGCGATCTGCATATTACAGCAGTATCATTGCACATTTAAGGGATACAATATTTTAGCGCTTTTTTAAGTATTACAGGGTTAGCCGATTTCAACACTATATATTCTAGGCGCTATAGTTTCTGAGCGCTGTTGGTTTAATTTCGATATTCGTGTTTTAGAGTGAGCAATAGAGAAAAGTACTAAAACTATTGAAACAACAACTTCTTTAATATTGAAATGTATAGCAAAGGAGTTCAGAATCAATCCCTTAAATAGTTTCGAATACGCACTGTTGTTATGACATCAATACCCTTCCTGGATGTGGAAATGCAAAATTGTGTTCAACATAATTGGCCGCAATCTAGATAGATTTTTCGCTGTTAGCGAAACGAGATTCATTAATCAGAAGCTTGCACTTTTGCGAACTTTTCGCTGTTTGCAGCAATGCAGGCTATTGATTGGTGAATCTCGTTTCGCTAACAGCGAAAAATCCATCTGGATCCCAGCCTAAATTTCTGTAAACATTGCACTTCATCCATGGCACTAAGAAAATGACTCAAAACTTTTATGACATAGGCCGGGATCCAGAAGCAGCAAAAATTCTCAAACATTCTGGCTTCTGATTGGTCAAACTCATTTCGCTAACAGCGAAAAATCTATCTGGATCTCGGCCATAGTTTTCTTCGATGAAATCAATGCAAAAGGATAATATAAAAAATTTTAAAAGACTTCTAAAATGATTTGGCGGGTTTATCGCTGTTTGGCATAATTTATTAACTTTAAAATTAATTAACAGTTTTTCGCTAATTAAGAATATAAAATTTGTGTTTTTAAAGCTGAATTTTACAAAAGCACGTAGATTGAGTAAATATCTGTCCAAAAATGCAATCCTTATTTTTTTATGTCCATTATTTAAGTCTCTACCTTGATTGAACCATAAATTGTGACGAAGAAAATAAATCGATCATTTTCAGTATCTCGACGTTATTTTAAAAAATCTATATCTCTGTTTATAATTAATTTATGAGGATGCATTTGGTCTCAAATTGAAGATATTTTCCATTAGGTCATTCTGGTTTTGGCTTTATTTTTCTGCGATGATTGGTTCTTTTGATATGGGAAATTTTACGCTGGCATGTTTGGTTGATTTTACATGGAGAAGTTGTCATCAGTATAATAAGCAGTTACGGTGTCTTGCGTTTTATTCTTGGCGTTTGTTTGTTTGGCGAGGTTAGCATTTTTTTTCAGCTTGGCTTGGCAGAACGACCGTCCTGCTTGATAACTCTAAAATGATAAATCCTATTTTACATGACTCTTTACATAACAGCCAACATTCCGTGTTTTTAGGGTTCCGTACTTAAAAAGTAAAAACGGAACCATTATAGGATCACTTTTGTGTCTGTCTGTCACAGCCATTTTACTCATAGACTATGGCACGTGGAAAGTTCAAATTGAGGGATGTAATAAAGACTATTAACCCACATATTTACGGATTATTAAACATTCACAAATATGTTTAGGGAAAATGTACAGGGGCGTCGGTAATTAGCGGAGATATTAACCTTAAAGACACGGACGGCTTGGACATACATAATGACAAGGGTGGCGTACTCTACCTACTATCGGCTTTTAAAGCCTAGATAACAACTTTTAATGATGTATTTGTGTAATGCAATGCCCAGTAGCAGTATAAAAGTACTAAACGTTATTTTTTAAAAACAGACTAATTTAATTAGAATTAATCACCTAAATACTATTGGATTCGCGACTAGTTTGCATTGAATGGATCTCTCAATACGCTTACCGTGTCTTTAAAAGTTAATTAGAAATGCACCTGGAAAAGCGCGACATGGGCCAAGACGGCGTTGCAACTTTACGACCTCCTTTCGAAACGCGCTTACCACAATGTCAATTTTAAACTTTGAACAAGGGTTTTGTTTTAGCTACACTAAGATTATTACTATGCTGAATTTAGTTTTATGAAATGCCAAATGAATTTTAAATATGCACTATTATTGTTGTCAGTACCGAAATAAATTCATCATAGGCAGATTAGGATAAGATGAAAAAAAAGAGTAATATTTGATATTATTTAGTCTTCATATCTCTTTGAACTTTTATGGTATACCCATTCATACTTTTCTAGTATACAGCTATACCCAACCCTACGTTGTGTAGTTTTTTACAAGATCTTATTATTCTTTTAGCAATGATTTTTTTTATAATACAGTCACGAGTAATACTCGCACTTGATCGTTTATTTAAATCAAATAAACACACTTTGAACCATAAATTGTAATTGATGAATAAAATAAAATTACTACCACATAAAAAAGACACCTCAGTAAATAATTTTATTAAATAAATTTTCTGCCTCCATGTATGGTTTTTTACTTCAAAAAATCCGAAAGATTGACAACTATGCTCTTTATCATGCATTGTAAAAAATGAAGAATGCTACCAACTGTCATAAATGATAACTGTCTGTCAAAGAAATATGCAATCTATCAAAACTTTCCTCTTTTCTCATTAAAATTCACTTTGCGTTTGCGTTTCATCAACATCTATTGAATGATAAATAAGATTCCATTTTCAGCCACAAAGAAATCCATTGAATAAACTCCCTTTTTAAAAATATCCGTTACCATTAATTTTACGAACGAATCTTTCACATACTAATGTAACATAAAGCCGTTTAGCAATTATACAAAAAGCTTTTTTCGCTGAAACTAACCGTGTTATAAAAGGAATGTTTGTGAAAAAAAATGAACACATCATGTCTTTGCATAAATATATTTTTAAATGTTGTAAAATAAAGGGAAATTTTTAATTACATAGAAATAATATCTTAAAGAACTGTGTACCTTTAAGCTTCTATAATTTTATAATATATCATAAAACCCCAGTTTTTGTTCCTTTTTTGTGCAATATAAGTCTATTCACTAGTAGTCGATAGATTCTGGTTTCGAACGCTCTATCACCAGTTCTGTTGCTCAAAATCAAATTTAAGCTGAAGGTCCAGTGCACCTACTAGTTATTTTCTCCTCCAGAATGCGCGGATTCCATTAAAAAAATTTCCTGTGTTTAGATATGTTGCCTTGATTCTATTTTGACTCCCAAAGGATACATTCCGTTATTAGCCCCCGCTATGCTATTTCTTTCTCTCGCCTATTAATGTGTCGTCTCCAAAAAATAACGGTACGTTGTATAAGCCAGCCGTAAAACAAAGCAGATGTACCGTTGTACGGAATAATCTCTACTGCAATTTTTTAAACTTTTAAGTATCGCACATTTTCAAATTTATACCGTCGTATTAGAAAAAAAAGTACTTTTAAGTGTTTGTTTGAAAACTGCATCTCCATTTATTTTTGAGATATTAATTTTTTCGTAGATTTTAGCACCATTTGTTTAATTTTTGGCAACTCAAGTACTTCATTTCTGTAGAAAGTAAAGGGAAAATAGTTGAAAAATACCAATTATATCTGTCTGTTGCCATTTTCTCATTAAAAAAAAATTAATTAAAGTACGTGCTGTTTTGAAAAAATATAAATGAATTATTTCTGATAAAACATGGAGCTATTATAAACTAAATTTAATTTTAAGTATCTGTATTAATATTACAAACAAATGAAGGGATGTGAATCATGAGATAGCCGATTTTTTTTTTTTGTCCAGTGAATCTCTTATTTTGGATTTGTGTATTATTCAGCGATATTCACGGCCTATGCATGTTTTACTGTAGATGTTGTTTAAGACCGAATTGTAAATGAAGAATTCTTTAGCGGATGTGGATGACGTCATTTTATATAAAATAAAAGCGCGTGTTTGGAGTCTTAAAACTGAACTATATATATTTATATACAGCCCACCAGTGGCCGAGAGGTTCTGCTCTCGAAGCTGGTAGACGGGAGGTGCTGGGTTTGAACCCAATCGCGCCCGTCGGCCTAATCTTTCGGAGTTTTTGTGGTTTTCTTCGAACCTTGGATTTCCAAGCGTTAATACGGGTTAGGTTCCCTTAGAAAGACCCCCACGAAGGGCACCCTCCCCTTCGGGCCTATATCCCCCGTGTTGATAATTGGCCGTCATAAATACAGCCAACCAATCTATATTTATATACATATTTTTTTTCATGGGGGGGGGGCGACACTAAGTTCTGAAAAAGTAGAATTCCTGTTTTCTAGTTATATTTTCTTTAGGTTACTTTAGATTACATTCATTCATATCAATAATTTCACCTCCTAACTAGGAAAAGCAGTATAAAGACCTAATATGTCTATTCACTAGTAGTCGATAGATGCTGATTTCGAACACTCTGTGTCCAGTTTTGTCGTTCAAAATCGAATTTTAGCTGAAGGTCCAGTGCGTCTGCTAGTTAGTTTAATTATTATTTTCTGCCTTAGAACTCGCCGATTCGATTAATTAATTTTGCTGTCATTATATATGTTGCTTTGGTTCTATTTTGACTGCTAAGGAAAAAAGATTTTAGATTATATTTTTGAAATAACATCAGCTCCTTACTAGCAAAAACAGTACAAAAGAAATATTTATGATTGATTTTTTTAAAAGTTAGTAAAATAAATTCTCATTAAACATTAAAATTATTGTATACATGTAAAATATTTTTTTTAAGAAAAAGAAAAAAAAAAAAAAATCCTTTGAACCATGAAAATAGATTAAGCTTTTTATATAATATTTTAAACAAAGATAGAATAGCGAATCAAGAGACTTGACGTAGTACAAAATCTAACTAAACCTAATAATTCCGTGGGTAGGAAGAAAAAATTGTTTGTGTTAGCTTTCGGGTGTGGAGTGCCGTCGAACTTTGGTCCTTGCGAGGTTACTTTGGCCTATCACATAAAAAAAGGGGGTTTTTCTCTGTACTGAACAAACAATATAAGATAATTTGGAGTCTTTGTCCTTGAAAAATATTTTATACCTTACTAGAGGATATTTGAATAGTTTGGGGTAATTTAAAGTTTTGTTAGTTGCAATACTGGATGTGTTTGTAAACAACTGTATTCGTGTGTAGATTTCGCTCGAAACTTTCTATAGTGAAACAATCTGGATAAGAGCTACAAATAAGGTAAGTGTCAAAATATTACCTTTAGTAACCTGTAACCCATGTGTGATCATAGTTTTTATTTTGACAGCAAATGATTACATTTTCATAAAGCTAACATGAAAACTAGTATTTCAGAGCTATTTTGTTCTAGGCCTGGTTTGGTCTCGAAGTATCCCCTGTTACTTAGAAATGCTATTAATACAACCAAATCTCTTTAAAAATATTTTAAGTAACAATTTTTTTTAAATGTTACTGTAACAAAATGTTACATTAATTGTTTTTTGTTCTAGTTGCAAATGATAACATGACGAAAACTGTTCCTCGTGCCTTTAATATTTACAATATGTTTATTGTGTTTAAATGTAAAAAAAAAAAAAAAAAAAAAAAAAAAAAAAAAAAAAAAAAATTGTTTATCGAGTTTCCAGTGTTAATTCATTAGCAGATCTTATTACAAGAAGGTTTTAATAGTCCAACATATGAAATGTCTACAATTTATATGAAACTAAGTGAATGGACCAAAGAAGCTCCTAGCAGGGACTACTTTGTTCCAAAACTTTAAAGATAGTTAAAAATAAAATAAATAAAAATTGCCTCTTTAAAACCATACAGTTTGCTTCATTGTTTCATGTTAATTGTTCACAACTCAATTTCGACGTTGAAAAATCATATATAATATTTTTTAATAATGGAAATGTTAGTGGAATCAGGAAAAAGTGGTCCAAAGCTACCACTGGCGGTACATCATATTATTCCAAAACCAAACTTATCATCAACATAAGTCAAAGTAAAGCCTTGAATTCAATAAGAAGTGATAATACAAGCTTTTATTTTTAAAATATTTTAAATATCCATTTCCAATAATTATCATTACGAACATGAATAAACTTATATTTTATTTATTTTTTGTTTAATTTTGTTTGTTTCTAATATTACATCAATTTTACCTAATTCTCACTTGAAAAATGTTATGTCTAGTGTAATATTTTAAACATTCATTTCCAATAATTATCATTACGAACATGAGTAAACTTATATTTGATTTATTTTTGGTTTAGTTTTGTTTGTTTCTAATATTACATTAATTTTACCTTGTTTTCACTTGAAAATTGTTATGTCTAGCCTCAAAATGTTTTTTAAATAGGTCTTTAATTGCATTAGGACTAATAAGATAAATTGACCAAAAGCGGCACTTGAAAGGTGTACTGATACCTTAAATGATTTTCATTAATTGCACAAAATTAATCTTGGGAAGATTGTAATATCTAAAGGTTACTTAATGATAAAAGAAAAAAAAACTTTTGTGTTGCGTTTTGCGCATTTCTTTTTCCAGGTACATTTATTAGAGCTTTCTGTTCAGTGAACGTTAACGATGTTTACGTTAATGACAGAATAATTTCGTATCTGGTGCTTTTTTGCGTTTTTCTTATGATTAAATAATTTGGTAACTCCATTCAGAAGAGCGCATTAACATTATTTCACTCAGCTCATCATCATTATCTTATTTAATTCAATAAGGTAATGATACCAAAGAAAAAATTCCAAATGCTTTTTCTTATACATTTTTTAATTACTCTATATCAGGCGTGGCCCTATGCTTCCCAGACGGTCTTTTGCAATGTTGTTGATTGGCTAACATCTGCAAGCAATTTATAAAAAACAAATTTTCTGTTTCAAATACATTACTAGATAGTACCGTCAAAATCTGACGGAAAACTACTGAATGCTTCATTAGAAAAATGCTTAAATTTTTAATTAGTTGCTTTTAAATTAATTAAATATTGAAATCTTTGTGAATTGCTGTATTGTGTAAGTCATTCCTATATATTTAAGGAGATAAGGGGATATGTGTTATCAGCCTAACCTACTAAATGAAGTGAAAGAATTTTTAGTTTGTAATTTATAACCAATTATGCTTACTTTTCATCAAAAGTTTAACTAAAAATATTGGGTAAAGCACTTAATTTTACTCATTTATTTTAGTCTCTTAAAAAAATAATAATATTTAATATTTTCTATTTATTTACTTTATTTTTTATTGCACGACTGTTAAAAGTTTGCATCAGCATTATTTTATCGGTCTCATTCTAAAACCCTAAACTTAAAACTTGATGCTTGAACGATTTAATATATATATATTTTTAATTTCTTAGATTTTATTTTACATTTTCCCACACTATTTAATTACTAAACCATGGATATAGTCAAATCTTTTATAGTTCTCATATGAACATTTTTCTTTCTTTCTGTTTTTTTTTTTTTCATTTTTTACGGAAATGAATAAAAAACTTTTCTTTAGACAGATTCAGATACATTCTTGATGATGGTCATGAAATATAACAAAAATTGTAGATCAGTTCAATTTATTTAATTGATAATTATAAATATTTCAGATTACATATTTTTAATAAAACATTAGTGTTTTTTTAAGTATTGTTGAGTTTAAAATTTTATTCAATTATAAAACATTTGAATAATAATAATAATAATAAAATGCAAATCACATAACATCTTCTCCTGAAATAAAATATGACATAATTGAAATTAATTATCGTCAACAATATTACAAAAATCATTCTGCCGAGCGTGGGGATCGAACTCGCATTCTCTACCAAGATTCACAGCTTTAAACTGAAGCCTAGACCATCGGACTAACCGGATCTCGCTTTACTTTACTCTAAAATTGAACAGCTTGTCGATTTAATTTTACGCATGCGCAGTTATGCTCATTTTCACTGAACTGAAAATTTACCTTAGCGTTTTAATATATAGGTTGCGTCATAAATTCGTGCAAATTAAAAAAAAAAAAAAATCATAATAAAACAAGTAATGCTCAGAAATTTTACATGAATATGATCAAAGGGACATTAGATATTTTTTTCCACGTATAAAAAAATGATTCCAAAAGTAAGCAAAAGAGGGCTCTCACACGTCATATTGAGTCGTTTTATGTAAGTCAGGGAAATACAAACAGACAATAAAAAAAATCACAATAACATGGCACTGTGCATTTATTTTAAAGTAAAAGATGTTCAACATGACCACCACCAAAAGGTGCTAGGCAAATGAGGTGCGTCAATACGCGTATTACAGCTCAGTGTAACATGTCAGCATCGATGCCACCGACGGTCCGTCGAATGACATCTTTCAGTTCCACCAAACTGGCTGAGGAGCCCCGGTACTCACGAGACTAAATATACCCACAACCAAAAACTTGGAGATCTGGTGAATTCTGGAGATCGTAAGGGCCACTTAAACTTAAAACCTCGACTTACCACTCAATCTTTAGTAAAAGTGTCCAACGGGAACGTCTTGACTTCACGTGCAAAGTGGCACGGGGCACCATCCTGCGTGAAGGTGACGACAGGTAACGCTTGTCTTTCCTGCAATGCAGGCACAACGTGGCCATGCAAAAGCGCCTGACTTACCTAATACCTGGTTATGGTCGTCATGTTGAATATCTTTTACTGTAAAATAAATGCACAGTGTCATGTTATTGTGATTTGTCTCTCGGCCCATTTGTGTTTGATTTGCATAAAACTTCTCAGTATGATGTGTGAGCGCACTCTCTCGTTTCTTTTGGAACCCTTTTTTTTTTTTTTTGGTACAAGAGGGAAAAAATCCAACATCCTTCTGATCATATTCGCGCAAACCGATTTTTTTTTACAGCATTACTTCTTTTATTATGATTTTTTTAAGTTTGTACAAACTTATAACACAGTCAGTATATAATTATTTTCATAGGTATTTTTAAGCAGTTAAGTATATTAAATACCTAATTAATTAAATGACTTAATATTTCACTATGTAACAAATTTCAATTATTTAAAGTGCATAGCAGTAAGGAAATCACTTTCGTAATGTTCTCCGGATATTTAGATATAACTATAACATGTGTCACATTATACTGGTCAGCTTGTTTCATACTACCAGTATAATGTGAACTACTTCTCTTGAATTTGTTTTTATAGTTTTATAAAAATTCAAAATTTAAGAATTCTACGTTCATTGCATTTTCTTTTAAACCAAATATATGTTTTTTCTTCCAAGATTTTTTTTTCTATTTTTTGTGTGAAAATTTTCGCATTTTACTGAAAATATTTTACATTTTATTCAAAATTCGCTAGAAGATAAACGGGTAATTTCAAAATATGTACAATGTTCGCCTTTTAAAGGCATTATTTAAAAAATAAAAAATTAATATTCAGAGTATTCTACAAAAGAACAGAAAGAAAAGTGGTTTTGCACTCGGGGATCATGATCGATGAAAATAAACCGAAATCTATAGTAATTAATTCCTCCAGACGGCTGCAGCAGGAAGATTTTTAATTACTATCTTCTGTCTTCAATAGAAGAAAGTATTGTAATCGAAATTTTTTTCGACTTCTGGTTTTCGACGGATTTATACGTTTTAGGAGTCAGAGATCCCAAAAAACATGTTTATACAAAATGTCTGTCTGTCTGTCCGTGTGTCCGTATGTGACCATTGTACCATCGAAAAGTATAGAAAGTTATGCATAGAATTGAACCAATTTTTTTGTGTAAATTCTTGCTGTGGCAAGCAGGTCCTCCTTCAATTTAGAAATATCCCGCCGGTAGGGGACGCTGTAATAGCAATTTTTGTACCAATTTTCAATATTGTACCATCGAAAAGTGTATAAAATTATGCATAGAATTGAACCAAACTTTTTGTGTATGTTTTTGGCTATGGCCAGCAGGTCCTCCCTGAATTTGAAAAAATTTTGCTGGAAGGGGGCATTTTAATCTGTGCCATTTTCATTATTGTACCATCGAAAACTGTATAAAGTTATGCATAGAATTTAACCAAATTTTTTGTGTATGTTTTTGGCTATTGCCAGCAGTTTCTCCTTGAATTTGAAAATATTTCGCCGCTCTGTAATAGCGATTTTTGTGCGATTTTCTTTATTGTACCATCGAAAAGTGTATAAAGTTATGTATAGAATTGAACCAAATTTTTGGTGCGTGTTTTTGGCTATGGCCAGCAGGTCCTCCTTGAATTTGGAAATATTCTGTGGGAAAGGGGTGCTGTGATAGCGAGTTTTGTATGATTTTCTCAATTTTTCGTAGTTTTATTGTCCATCGGCGGCTCATCCAGCGACGGGAACTTGCGTCCTGCGAAGCCGGCTATACGCAAACAGCTGATGACAGCAAAATAAGGAAAAACTAATCATTTTAATAAATATCATGATCTAGATTAATCCGTTTTTACTCCGATTAATAGACTGGAGCAGAAATTTAAGATGAAAATCTAAGTTGGTATATTATTTAGCTGGTAATATTGAAGTATTAACATGTGTAACTACTTTTTGAAATATTAAGATGTATGAGATAGAAGAAAGTTTTAGGATTGGCACATCCAACTAGTTAAAATTACTATCATATACTATCTATATAATACTATCATTGTACTACCATATACTATCTATATAATACTATCATTGTACTATCATATACTATCTATATAATACTATCATTGTACTATCATCATACTATGATAGTATATAATACTATCATTAATATCATATCTTTACAAAAGTTCCAGTGCAATGCTATGTTCTACTACAACATGGTTTGCATTATATTTAGATCTACTTTTTTAAAGTTCTTCAAATTCAGAATAATGTATTCATAAATATTATTGGATTTGCGTACAGAAATTCAATTTTATTTTCATTCTATAGGAGACACATATACCATACATCATATAATGGAATCATCCTCAGAAGCAGCCTATTCAGTAAAATTGTTAGCTTTTATAACAAAATTTCTCGTAAAAAATAGTTTTTTTAATTAAATGAATTGATGAATTGTGTGGCTTTCAATCTACAAAAAGAGAAATCCTATTATTGAATTAGCAGATAGGAATTTAACATTTTTACTTAATGGATTTCAGAATTTGCGCAACATTTATTTTTAAAGGTCATATTTAAAAAATAAAAAAGTTATTATTTATCCTAGCGTATTTATAGAATTTTTTTATGTAAATATCAAAATGATATCAAAATATTAAATAGTAGTAAAATTATTTGAATATGAATATTAAAATTATGGCAACAGTAAAGTAGCGTTTCTTTCTCGTTTGACTATCGACTATAATTCTTATTTTTTTTTTCCATCCTGCTAACTTAGAAATTTGCACCTCTACTATTTTTATTTCACGATAAAAGCATTCCTTTCATATTTTCGCAATGTTCCACTGCAATATCATTTGCATTCTATTTATATCTTCTATTTTTATGTTCTTCAACTTCAGAATAATGCATTCGTAAATAATATAAGATGCGCTTACAGCAATTCAATTTGATATTCATTCTATCGGTGGCATATATATATCACACAACATACAATGGAATCATCAACAGGGGGACTGTATTCGGTGAAACTGGTAGCTTTTTTATTATCCTTATTGTGAAATATTATATTTATTTTCCTTTTCAAAGAATTCTTGAATATCGCAGTGCTATTTCCATCTGCAAAAAATAAAGACACTGTTAATCGATTCTCATATGTGAAATTAAAGTTACCTTTTTTAGGTGCATTCCTAATTATGCAAATACGTAGCACCTATAGTCGTCGTCTGTTCCGGCTGTCTGTCCGTATATAAGAGCGCAAAAACTACGCAACCGAATGGTTTAAAATTTAATATAAACAGTATTAATTTAATATATATAATATTAATTTATTTAATATATATCATTGCAGAATTTTGTCTAGTCATTTCAAATTTTATGAAAGTCGAATCAAAACTTAAAAATATAATAATGAATGTTTTTTTCATTCTATTAAATCCTATAATACATTATTAATTCTATGATATCCCAGGATAGGTAATGATTCTATGTTGCCATTGTGATTACGTCCTGTTATTTCCCTATTACTGAATCGTAATAAACTTTGCATTCATGCATGTTTGCATAAGAATGGAACAGCTATTGCACCAAGATCTGAGTACTTATAAAACTAGTTATAGTACGAACGCACCTCATTTGCGCACGTTCGACGTACAGTTTCCGACTTGCCTCATTTTCTAACGTACAGTAAAACTCCTGTTATGCGAATTTTAGTTATTCCGATTAATTATAAAAACATAAAAAGTCACATTTAAAATAAATAAATGACTAAAACTGATTGAAATGCAAACTTATATGTATTCGTTCGTAGAAATGTAATTTTCTCAAAATTCCTCAGCATCAAAATTACAGCAATCTTAAAATTTATGTAAATTGGTATTTTTGAATTCTATAATTGGGTAATTCTGAGATAATTCTGCAGATTCATGTAATGTTTCTCTTTTCACATATTCCCCATAAATAGAAAGAATTGTCTTGTATTTTGGCACTATACGATTTTTAATTAAATATTAGGTAGTTTTCAGGTAGTTTTCAGTTTATGGTCAGTCTTTCCCATTACTTTTAATGGTAAGATACGGTCGTTCACTCTCTTGCACACTGGTATACAGCTTGACGTTTTAATCATTGCTTTCTTTAATATGATATCTCAAATTCTTTTAGTAAAAACTTGCTGACCCGCCCGGCATTCCCCGGGCAGACTGTCATTGAAAAATATAACAGTGGAGTGGACTTGAAAAAAAAAAGAGTGGATAATATTTATTTATACTAAAAACTTGTAAAAAAATTAAATAAGAGCTAAAATTTCAAAAGTATAACAGCTACATTTAAAAAAATGGTCAGGGAAAAAGCTGTTCATAGCCGGGTTTCCTGTCATCAATAGCGTACAAAGGAGAAATTCTGTGATATATTTGACAATGTATCCGGAAGTAATATGGCCGTACTCCAGAAGGCAATTTGATTTCTGCCCCCATTGAGGCAAAAGATAAAGTGGCGTTATACTGCCGGATTTGCTCTCTATAGTTTTTGGCTTCAAATGAATTTTCACACAACAAATATTTTATCAAATCGGGAGTTTCTGATAAGGGAGACAAAATTACTTTACCGTCATGAGCATTTTGTAAACTTCTTGCTGCTGTTTAATTCGCTTTTCTAATACAGTGCTTGGCAGAAATTGCACGTTTCACTGAAAGTCCCACAGTTATGCTCCAATTCAAATCAGTAATTTGGATTTCAGAAGCCACGTATTATGCATGCGACGGTTATTAAGCCTATTTTGGTGATCGCTTATGATCTGTGTTTGACGGCGTTCTCGATCCAATCTATTTCGATTTTCTCTTCTTAATTCGGCTTCTTCTTATCTTTCAAACATTCGTCAAGGTCTTTTACGGGCATTTCCAATGATATTTTGAAGCTCCATAATTGCAGCGAAACGTATATAAACCCGATTTACCTCGGCCTAAATCCTGCCAAAGGACTTTTACACAATAACCAACGCGTTTCATTTGGGCCTTGCCAACAATTAAGAAATAATCGCGATTTCTGTGCCAGGTACGATAGCGTAATATATATATATAGATTATTTTACTTTTTACATGCATTAGGCCTACTTTCCAACATAGTTGAAAAGTGTTTATGAATTCGGTCTGTCTGGCACCGTCTGTCCGTGCTCTAACTCGCATAAGAAAACTCGGATTTCCATGTAATTGATATGTATTATTGAGGTTTACAATTGCACCCTCAGTACTGGAAATGAATTATATAGCATTTATAGTTCGTTTATAGGGGAACTCAAATGTATTCCGTCACTTTATGGTATATGAGGAAAAATCATTTGCAGTGCATTTTAATAATATTATAACTTTTTCAAACATATTCAAATTTATATGCATCAATGAGGTATACCACAATATTTTTAGTATTGAAGTATGATGTGCATAGCATTTATCTTTCACTTTATAGCGATACATAAAATAATTCAGTAGCGTTTGTTACTTTTCTTTAACATTAGATAAATAGATAAATTAATAATTCTACATACATTTCCAACCTATGTTTCATCCTATAACTGAAGTAAGAACTACCGCTACTATGTAACTATAGTTACTATAATTAATACACATTGCATCATTATCAATCGTTTATTTAATCTTTAAAATTTAAGCTAGTGTAATAATTTTTACACTAAGATTAATTATCGAAGCAATCTTTTAAGAGCTTATTATCATCATTCTAACCATAAGATATCGAATTTTTTTAAATATATATATATATCACTGTAATTAAGGCGCAATACATAGTTTTTCTTCATTAATTTCATCTTTAAGAATTGTGGGGTAGTTTAATTGTTTTTACACTAAGATTAATTATTAAAAACTTAAACAAATGTTTTACGAGTTTATTACTATTATTAATTTCATCAAAAGGCATATAAGTATTGTTTTTTACGGCACTTTTATTTGCTCATTTAGTTTAGTTTTATAAAAATATTAACACTTTCTTGAGAAAAAAGAATGGATATCTAGAGAAAATGGCATTTATGTGCATGAAGTAATATTACCTTGTGTCACAAATTTTCAAAGAATTATTTAATTCCCTCTTTACGAGTGCTTTACACTGACAAAAGCTTCAGACATAAAATTTATTTCCGCCTCTAAAGTATAATAGTTGTTCATCAACGATCCACAACATATGTTTAGAGAGCTAGCAGTGGTCGTTAAACTTGAGCTAATCAGAACCAAAATAGCTGTTCTCGTGGTTTTATAGTAGATATAATCATTGTTCACTCGGTCTTGATTCAAAGAATTAAACTGGAGTTTGTTTTATTTTAAAACATTTTTTAAAATAACACGGAAATTCACTTTATGATGCAAGTTACACGTTTATAGAGTATTTCAAATTTTACCAGTGTTGAAATAAAATGTTTAAGAAGTTTTTAAAGCTCAATATAACACGGAACTGCATATTGCATGATGATATAACTTTTAAAATAATATTTAATAGGTAGAAGTTTTCAGCGCGGTAATGCTATAGTATTTTATTCGAACATCAAATTTTATTATTTATAACTAGTGATTTTTTTTTTAAACCACTGTAAAAGAAGGTTTATTTCCATTGTACAGTAAAATTTTCATAGTAAGTTTAAAGCTATACTTTCTGTAATTAGAATGTAATTTTTTCTAAAAGATAACGCAGTAAAGTGTATAAAGTTTATGATGTATTTAACCGCTTAACATTGTTACTATAATTCCTCTTTAGAATAATAAGAAAATCGAGAATTATATATTTAAATATAAGTATAATTTTAATTAATTTTTCAAATAATTTTCAGCAGTGAAATTAGGCCCGAAATTATTGAATAGTAAATACATGTTATGTCGTGTATGTGCTGAAACCGCAGCGCATTTAAGAGTTACAAATGCTACGTCCTAGTAGCCTAAGAACCCAATCGCGCCCGTCGCGTCGGCCTAATCGTTGGGAGTTTTCGTGGTTTTCTTCGAGCCATGGATTTCCATACGTAAATACGGGCTAGGTTCCCTTAGAAAGACCCCCACGAAGGGCACTCTCCCTCGAGCCTGTATCCCTAGCGTAGATAATCGGCCGTCAAAAAATCAACCAACCAACCTAGTAGCCTAATGGTAGAACATTGGAGGTTTATTCCAAGGATCTGGGTTCGATTCCCGGCTTGGGCATTTTTCACTCGGTTGGTATACTCTTAATTAGCAATATGGAAATTTTCACGCATTTTATATTCAATGATTTCGCACGTAATTTCACTGCTGAAAATAAATTGAAAAATAATTAAAATTATACTTATATGGGTTCACCTGTGTGGGACTTTATTTCGCCTTATGTTTGTCGTAGGGTTGTGTGCTCATGAAGACTATTCCATCTTATGCTGCGGTTTCAGCCTTACCGACATTTAAAAGGGAGAGATGCTAATTTGGGTATCGTCTTCGTAGCTTAATCGTATAGCATTGAGCGTTATTGCAAGGATCCGGGTTCTATTCCCGACTTGATCATTTTTCACTCTGTTGTTTTACGCTTAGTTAGCAATGTGAAAATTTTCATGTATTTAATATTCAATAATTGCAGGCGTAATTTCACTGCTGAAAATTAATTGAAAAAATAATTAAAATTATACTTATATGTGTTCACCTATGCTAGGCTTTATTTCGTCTCATGTTTACCGTGGGGTTGTGTGCTCATGAAGACTGTTCATCTTGTGCTGCGGTTGCAGTTTTACCGACATTTAAGAGTGAGAGATGTCAAGTATCGTCCTCACAGCTTAATCGTAGAGCATTGGGCGTTATTCCAAGGATCCGGGTTCGATTCCTGGCTTGGACATTTTTTCACTATATTGGTTTACGCTTAGTTAGCAATGTAAAATTTTTCAAGTATTTAATATTCAATAATTTCGGGAGTAATTTCACTACTGAAAATTAATTGAAAAAAATATTAAAATTATACTTATATGTGTTCACCTATGCTGGGCTTTATATCATCTCATGTTTACCGCAGGGTTTTGTGCTCATGAAGAATGTTCATCTTGTGCTGCGGTTGCAGACTTACCGACATTTAAGAGTGAGAGATGCCAAGCTAGTATCATCCTCGTAACTTAACGGTAGAGTATTGGAGCATTATTCCATGAATCCGGGTTCGATACCTGGCTTGGACATTTTTCACTCTATTGGTTTACGCTTAGTTAGCAATGTGAAAATTTTCACGTATTTAATATTATATATTATATATTTAAATGTGTGAAAGTAAAGAAAAGAAAAGCAACTGATTTTTGACTTCACGTTACAGAATGAAATATCGCACTAATCCACGTTAAAGAATCAAATATCGCACTAATCAGATTGCATTTGAATAATCACAAATAGAAATTTTAGTTGTCCGATCTGTATTCAGGCTACCTTGGTAATACACTAATATTCCACAAAAAGAAAGTTAAATATTACATAATTTTGTAGTATGTGGAAACATAGGCTTTGTTTCAGTAAACAAATCGTTGTGTACGTAAACAAATTAGCCGTTGTTCCAAAAAGATTTTTTTCTTAACTATGTAAATTCAGATAAAGAAGTACAAAACTTTGATTATTTTATAATAATTAAATATATGACCAAAAAAATTGTCTCCTCAAAATGTCGAGTAAGTTTGAAGAAAACGTTTTCGATACATCATGTGCAACAATTTTATAAAAAGAAGACTGTTTTAATCTCCTATAAAAATCAATCATTTTGAAAACAATGGGTAACTTTTAATTAAGCTAAAATATATAAAATAATGTAAAAAATGTTATTTGGCTAAAAAACGTACTAGTTTGATTGGGCACACTCCTTCTCAATTTAGTTTTCGATTTTATTCCTAAATTTTTAAAGGTTTTCTTCGACAATACCTTAAAGGCTATTTACGTGTTCCTAAAAAAACTCCCCCGTAGAAATTTTCCATCACTTCTTTTTAGTATAATGTTTTTCTTTTCTTTTTTTTTTTTTTAAGTATGGAACAAATGCCTTTATTTAGACTAGGGAATCCAACCCGGGTTACCAAGCTTAACTAATACATGTGATTAATATATGTAACTAATATATGTGAAAAGCTTTTTTTTTTCTTTTATTAAAAACTCTAATAGATTTTTTTTTCATTTATCGTATTTTATTAGTTTTCCCAATAACAACGCCAAAACAGAATTATTATATGAAAAATATCAATAATGTATTCAAATAAAATGTAGAAAGTTATTAAAAGCTATATTTTGCAGGCCAGGAGTTACATGCTAGGAATTCGAATAGCCGAAGAAACAGCCAAAGATTTCGCCTTTTTGATTCTGATAATTTCAATGTTTTAAGCACTCGATTTACATGTCTGTGAATATTTGCATTTTATTTATTGATAAAGTATAAGTTTCAATATGGAATATTAGTCAGAAACAAATGCCAAACTATTTAAACTGTTGTAGGCGCAAATGGTTGTGATCGGGAAGCACGAATCTTTTGTGATCGGGAAGCACGAGATATAGATATATTTTTTAAAAATCATACTTAAAATTTATTTTAAAAACTATAAAACATCAGCAAATTGAGATACATCTTTTAAACAAATTTCATTTGAAAGAACTTTTTTTTTCTATCCGACAATTTGAAAATTAAAAATGTGCGATGTTTAATACTTAAAAAAGTTTGCAGTAAAAGCGAAATTTATGAGTCAGATGTTTCCATTGTCAATATAATATCAGCTGAACACACAGACACGTTTTTGCTTTATAATATAGATATGGGAAATATTTTATAATTTTTAATAGATTTGATAACATATCCACAGTTGAACTGGGTTAATTCAGTCTTATTAATAAAGCGATATTCAGACACGTGAAAAGCCTGTAGAAGCAGCATTCATGATTGTATTCTGCGTAGTCATAGTAGAGCTATTGTGTATACCGGTTTACGGAGTTTTCTTCGCACAAAAAATATCCTTTGAGTAAATTTCCTTTCAAAAGTTGACTGTTATCGCACTTTTTTTATGATAACATGTCCAAAACGGACGAATGCCAAAAAAAAAAAAAAAAAAAAAAAAAAAACTTTCCCTTTTTTAATTAATTCTTTCGAGTCTGATTTTTTTTTCAATTTTGATAACAAAATACTTTTATGTTAATTAATAACGTTAATCGTAGCTATTCAAATAGATTTACTGAAGTTTAAAGAATATCTCATTGTCTGAAATCTAACGAATGTAGTTATTTTGCATACTATTCAATTCAAATTCATATGACAATGGATTAAGGAAGAGTTTTCGGAGACGTTTTGGAAAATATCGCTTTACAGCAGTATTTAACAGACATTACAAATCTCTAATATTTTTTACGTTTTATTGCACATGATTCGTTCAGAATAGTAACCTGTATTTTAAATTTAAAGAGTTTGTTTAAAATGAAGGAATCGCCAACGGGGTAAAGAGAATTAAGCAAATTTTTATTTTTATTATTATTCCTAAATGACAATACATAAATGAAGTCATAATAAGAAATCCATAGACATATACTATCATTACTATATGTAGATAGTAACAACAGTAATTGTTAAGACAAAATAATGCTCAATGAAAACACATGTACTATTAACAGTGCACCAGACTCTAAAGGGTTAAAATGAATGTTATCAATTTCGGCTCATTATTCAATCTCCGAATTTGCGTATTGTTTCTATTATTTAAACAGTGTTGCATTGAGACATTTTTACCCGAGAGGGATTTATGCAGCCGATTTTCAGGAGTTACGAGGTTATTTTTTGGTGCTCCGGGTAGAAAAGAACCGCCTTTTGTGTTCACCACTGTATTTAACCCACTCTTTCAGTAACATCGAATAAGAAATATAACATCACATAGTAGTCGTAATAAAAAATTTTCTCATGTAAACCTTTTATTGTCTACTGGTGATCGTTTCCGATAACACTGGACAACAGTGGTTTTGTCCTAGAACTAAAATTAGTTGATTCTAGATTAGTTTTTGGCGCTGATTCCGAATATGCTTTCCGTTTATCTCTAGGTGGTTCAGGTTTTGAGAAATTTGAATATTTAAATTTATGCACATTAAACTTTTTTGTGCTATTTTATGCAAATTTTGATACAATATATGTCACATCTAATTACGTTTTCTAGATAATGACTACTTGACTATTTGCTTCAGATAAATGTCACGATTTGCACATTCTTAACATTTATTTGTCAGTTATTAAGCCTAATTTGCATATTTTTCAATGGTGTAATGTTTGCATCACGATCAACTTTAAAATAGTTGCCACAGAATTGACGTAATGTTTTTCTAGAGTAGATTTTTATGCTGATTTCAAATCTGCAGTTTATTTTCTTATGTCATGTCTAGTTTTTGAGTAAGATGATTTTCTACTTTCGCACGGCACTAACACAGGTTTGATATAAGATGCTTTTTAGGGGTGTGTAATTCATTGACAAGAAGATGAACAGGGTCAGATTCATATCAGAGACATAAACAAAAATTTATATAATCGAAAAAAAATAAGTAGTAGAATCTATCCTAAATAGTTGAAGTTCATCGTACAAAGTATCATAAAAAGCTATTTCTGGCTTTTTTGACCAAAAACTAAAATTTCACTTTTTTCAAAAACTAGACGTGATAGAAGAAAACAGATAAAAGATTTGAAATCAGCTCAAAAAACTGGTTTAGAAACATATTAGCGTACTCGTGCGGCAGAAATATTTGAACATCAAGAAACATTATTAGAAAAACATGAAAAGTATGCAAATTAGGAACAATATTTCACAGTCACATGTCATTATAATCTCAGAAACAACGTTTTTGTGAAGTAAATTAAGTAGTAATCATAACATAAAACAAAAAACCCTGTCTGATATTGTTTTATACCTTAAATTTGCAAATAATTGTATAAAATTTACTAAATTTGCATAAATTGAAATTTGCAAATTTCTCTCAAACTTGACGTTCTGGAGTAAATCTAAAACTTGATTCGGAATCAGCACAAAAAACTGCATACGAAACAACTAATTTCTGTTTTAGGACAGAGCAAAAGTTCAAATTTGGTTGACCAGCGTAATCTGTAATGCTTTAGAAAAAAAACAAAAAACTGAAATGAATTATGCCATATAAACTTTTAAATATATATTTTTTGGGGGAAATCAAATAACACATTTATCAAAGTTTCAATGCCGTAATTATAATAGGAGATGCTTTATTTTATTTTTTGTATCATTTTTAGTTAAAACATTCTCTATTCTTATTAAAGAGTGTTTTAACTCGAGGCCATGCTATACTCGTTACCGAAAAACTGGAGGCAATTTACAGCTATGTGAAAATCCTCTCTCCCTTTATAGGTTAATAATATATTTCTTCTCCATAATTTTCAAGCCTTTTGCATTCCAGATAACGTATATTCTGCTGAAAACGAAAACTGTACAAATGCAAATCCCCACAAAAGTAATTTATTTTCACCTGCTCCTACCGATATAAATCTCTAAGTGTAATAAAAATATCGGGATTTGGTGTTCCGTGGCGCAACCTTAATCTTGCTTTTCTATTGTTTTGTCCCTGACAACGAAGTCTTAGCAATTGCCTGTTAGGGGAATTATTGCTTTTCTTTCCAATCTCTACGCTAGTATTTTGCTGATTTATCATTTGTTTGCCCCAATGCATTCGGAGTGAAATACCATTTTACGCTATAAATCTAGTCACCTGCTTTTTTATTGAGACACTTTTTCGAATTTCATTTTTGATTCTCATATCGTGGTTACGTCTTTTTTTACTTTTTGTAGCTTTGTGCAAGCAATGTTTTTCTTTCAGAAAACTACATCAGCACTATTGTAAATGAATGTTTCCTGCAAATACTGGATGTTCTAAATAGTTGAAAACCGTTGATTTAGCAATTTGTCTAATTGACTGCACTTTTGTGGATGCTTTGTATTATTAACATGCTTTGTGAAAATTCATGATTATTCATATTTTTGTTATTTAAACATTTATTTACGTCACTGATTTAGTGACTTGTAGACAGAGGCGTCGCGATGGGGGGTTATGGGGCGGCCCTACCTATATGTGAACTTTGGAAATTTGAGATTAGAGTTGGGAAATTATAGATTTTTGGAACGCTTTTTCTTATTTTTTAAATAAAAAGTAAAAAAAAAAAAGATGTTTTTATTGTTTTGCTGACTATCTTTCTCAGTTCTGTAATATGTAGTAAAATACAGTCGGACTGGTTTTACAAGGCGTTTTCTTTGTCAGCAGTGAGAATTCGGTTAGTACGGAGGACGAAGACGATAATCCCTTAGAGTAACTTAAAAAATATGGATACAGATGATAAAAAAAAAGAAGAAATTAACCATGATGTGCTGATTGCTGATTGTATTTCACTTAATTCTGAAATTGAGATTTTCGGAAACACTATCCGAATTGGATATTTTTGACAGTGTGGAAAATAAAAACAATACAGCAATGAATTGCGATGAAGACGAATATGATGATGATGGAAATGATCATGATGCAGGAATTTACAAAACTTCGTATGATGAAACGCTAAAATCATTTGAAAGAATCCGACGCAGATTATAGTTAGAAGAAAATACGCATGAAGGGGTTTTTGGGGCATTGCAAAGATGCGAGAGAAAGCACTTTTTAAAAGAAAAAACTCAGGCAGTTTTTCAGAAATTAAATTTAAGGACGCATATGTTAATGTATGGTAAAAATTATTTGTTATAATAATAATAAATACGATAATGTAATTAAAATTCGTTAACTTTAATGTATAACTATTTACTTTAAACAGAAAATACAGTGTATTCCCGGACAATGTTTTGTTTTCCTTGCAGATTTCAAAGATTTAAACACATGGAAAAAATGAATTGAGGATGGATATTCGTGGGTAAAATAAATAAAACAAATCGCTATCATTTATTTTTAAAAATGTGATTAGTTACTTTTAGTAAAAATATTTAGTGTTTATGAATTAAAAATCTGTTTTATGTAGTTTAAAGTATTTTAAAAGGTGAATCTCCATTTAACGAATTTTCCATATAACGAACTTTTTTCCGGGATTTAACGACTTCGTTAAATAGAGGTTCGACTGTAGCTAAACTTTCAAAAGAAATACAAAAAGCAGCCATACTCAATTTTTCATTATGCTTCTGCGTGCTACGAAAATACCATACATCTACCAGACCTGAATTTCTGTACTGTTGTCCATCAACAGTGTCTCTAATACATTTCCTACAAAACTTTGTTCTTTTCTCAAAAATCTAAAAATATGAGGTTATTTTCATATGAAGTGCGATTATGACTCGTACACAATTGAAGACATTTTTATTTTATTTATTTTTTTCCTGTACGTATCATTATTATTAAATACACATTGAACATACATTTTACTTGGAAAATAGAGAAATTTGTTTCACGTTGGGAAATTTTTGAATTATAAGTTGGGAAACTTTTGAACTCCCCACCCCCCCCCCCCCCGAAAAAATTTTATAGCAACGCCCCTGCTTGTAGAGCCGATAAATACTGGAAAAGACCGCTAATTTTTCCATTTTTCATCCATAGCTTGGTAACTGGTTCAATTAACTAATTTATTTTCTTAAATTGCTACCACTTGCTAAGTATATAATCGATAGAATCTGTTAATCTAATAGTCACATTTTGTTATTATTTTAAGCTAAAATACTGAATATATTTAACTTTCCATAACTATTTCCAAAATAATATTACCAGAAATAATAATAAATGCGTAGTAACCCAAATTGAATTTTATATTAAAAAAAGCCTTCATTATATATTTTAAATTTATTCCTTATGGCTGCTCTCAATTCCAAACTATCTACTTTCTGACACAATATTTATTTCATTTTTGTTCTCAAACGTATCAAAAAAGCAAGTGCTCTTTTTGGAAACTATGTAACTGAACCGTTCTTTCCTTTTTCGGTAAAAGCAGAAAATCATTCAGAAAATGCTGCCAAAGTTTGCTTTTTTACGAAAATTTCCGGACGCGACACCGTGGAAAAGGAGAAAAATTTATGCCGTGAAACAATAATTGCTTATAATTCAAGATGTGACTGATTCATCCTAAAATTAGAAACCTGTTTGGTTACAAATCATTTCAAAAATGCTGCCTGCAAGTATCATGCTCTCATGTTTAAAATTATGCCAAAAATGTATTAGATAGTTTCGTGTTGTTGAGCGGGGAAAAATACTCTTTTTAGAACCGCAAATGAAAACAAGAAAACATTAATTTGACAGGTATGAACATTTTGAAGCTTACTCACGTGTAACTTTATCATGAATGCAATAATATTGAAGTTATGTGAATTTTGATTCGATTCAAAGAATGAAATTTAGAAACCTGAACTAAGTACTATTGTAGGAATGTAGGATAAAACATGTAGGAATTAAAAGAGGTCTTAAAACATGGAACATGGCACAATATCATATAAATGAGGTGGAAATAAAATTGTACTTTATGCAACTAACAGATGTTACTTGCATAAACTACATAGGAAATAAAAATTACATAAAGTACATCGAAATCTATGTTTATCGTACATTTACCATTTTAAATGCTTATTATACATTGTAAAAAAAATCTCTCAAATTGACTGGAAAAAGCTGTCAATTTTGACTTCAATGAAAACCGTTTAATTTATTTTTTACAGAAAATAGTTTTTTTTTCTGTAAAATCTACAAAATTCATATTTTTTGCAGAAAAAAAAACTGTTTATCTTCTGTAAACAAAGTTTTTTTTTTGTAAAAAATAGAGATTTTTACTGTAAAGATTAGTCTTTTTACAGTGTTTTGGGGAAAAAATGTTTTACTATTTTGTAAGAATTTTGTTACGGTGTGGTGCGAAAGTTTAAGCAAAACACAAATATTTTAATAAAAATAAAATTGTACAAAGGAATGCTTTCAAATACCCGCTGTAGATGAGCTATAATCATAAATCTATAGCTCAAGTTTGGAAAAAATTCATCTTTACGAAAATCAGAAATTACAAAAAGCATTTTTTGTGATGTCGCAAAACTTTATGCACAAATGAGATTATATGCAAATATTTCCTTAAACCTGATGGGTGGAGGATTCGCGAGACTTCCTAGAGTACGAAGTATAGCGATCGCTGTACGAGTTGTATCAATATGCCGATACCTCTGCAGTTCTCGCCTGAAGAAGTTGTAGAAGCTGGAAGCTGAAGACAAACCCATTTTGCCAATTTCATTTATTTTAAATCGATCTAAATGTGGTATTTATAGTGTTTTGCAACGTGAAAAGCAATTCAAAAATGCGTATCGCTCAGAAAGGTAGATTGAAACTACATTTCGTGAGAATAAAAAAATTAAAAGATTGGCTATAACTATCAATTTGTCTCTTAATCAGATAAAAAATTGACTTGGATGAAAAATATCACCTGACACCATACGCAGACGAATCACCGAATCGGGATTCATCAAAAAACAAAAAATAGCTCGTAAACCTTTTATGAAACAGGGTCACAAACAAGCAAGATTATAATGGGCAAAACAGAACATGTATTATCGTAACGAATGGATTAGTATTATTTTTTCTGATGAAAAAAAAAAAAAACGAATTTGGATGATCCACATGGCTTCTCATTCTATTGGCGTGTATTGATGAAAGATCCGAAAAGCATATTCAGACAGCAAGAACGTGGTGGTTCGCTCATGGTATGTGGCGCTTTTGACTACAATGGACAAACGTCTCTTTCGTTCATAAATGGTAGACAAAATTCACAAAAGTATCAGGAAACTCTGAGTGAGCATTTGTGACCGTTTATTGAACTCCTACGGGTCCCAACTGGACCTTTCTGCAAGACTACGATATCTACGACATCGATACTCACTTCCCGTTGCATAAAAGAATGGCTTAGATCTCAGTATATCAGTGTGATGAACTGACCAGCTCTCTGCCCAGATCTCAATGCGAGAGAGAACGTCTGGAGAATCCTCTCACGTATCGTCTACAAGAATGAGCAGTAGTAATGTAATACTCAGTGCAAAAGCTCGAGGAAGCCTGATACAAACTCGCTCCCAAAAGCTTCCATACCCTCATGTTATTAATGGAAATTCGCGTATTTGATCTTATAAGGTGCAATGGAAACACCATAGGACTTAAGGACTTTTATACTTTGTGAAATATAAACATTTCGTTTTTGTGCATAAAGTTTTGAGACATCTGTGAAGGCGATTCCGTTACATACAGAGGTGGCCGTTTTTAGATTATGTATAGTGATTAAAACAACCAGGACTTACTAAAGAAAAACTCCAATCTGGAAAACGAAGATGTTTTTTATTCCATCATAAACGGCAGCAGGGAGAGGTACAAGGGGGGAAGAAATAATAGCCTCCTGTTAAAAGGACATCGCGAGGCAAGAGACAGAGCAGGAGTGGCTTGAATATACGGTTACAACTTACTTGCTTGGCGGACTACAATATCGCCAATCTACAAGTATTTTTGCGCCATGCACAAGAGGCTGAGAAAAACATTAGCTGGTATGGATTCGCCAAATACATACGGTAGGCTTCTACCATATATTAATTATGTAGGGGTGCCAGATTGTGGGTTGCTAAAATTCTTGAATCATGAGCGGTGCAGTCTAATCTGTACATTGCTACAGCTGCGGTTAAGTGTAAAAAAAAATAAAAATGTTTCTGGATAAAGACATAGTAACAGACCAAATTCGTTAGGCGAAAAGGGCATGAGAATGTATTTTTCAAGACAGATGTCAGATCAAAGATTAACAACGTGCATTACCACAAAAATGAAGAATTGACATACATATGAACAAAAGGGTGTGAATGTTAAAGTGTATTTCGAAGATAATTCTAATGAATAGATTGCATGTTAAGTGATTTTAAATGATAAGTTATATTCATGCCCAAATAAGGAAATGACCGAAGTTAAAATGCTTTTGTTTCTAACAGTGAGCCGTAACGAATTTTCTACAAGGTTAAATCGTATGTGTGAGAAACTCACAAAGTAAAATGAAGACTGAATCACTGATTTTATTTTATAAAAGAGATAAGTAACTAGAATAATTTAATTTAAATGTGAAGGGCTATTAATACAATCGCTTTAGTTTTTAAATGTTGAATTTAATTTAGGGGCTGCACTGTTTGACTATAGTGCACTAAAAATAACTAAAGTATTAAACAGAATTTTAAATGAAACGGGGAGGGGGGTGGTGTGGTTATCGAACACAAACATATATAACGAGATATCGTTATAACATCACAATGATAATTTTTTATAATTTATTATTTTCTTTACAATGAATTGTTTCCGAATTCGAAATATTAATTTCTAATCCAATAGTTCGAATACAGTAAAAATTTCAAAGCATTGCGGTGCATATTTTTCATTTCATAAAAACATTTAGCTTGCGCATGAACTTTTGCGCCGCATTGTATTATATAGAATATTAAATGTTTCATCCTTTAGTATTCAATTTATGTATTAAAATACATTAAAATGTAATGTTTCGAACAGCATTCAAACTTTTATTTATTATTAATATTATTGATCATTTCATATGATGAAAATTACTGTTCTAAAGACAAAATTTTATCGCTGCCGTTTTAATAAAAAAATTTCGTTGCAGTGAGTATTATTATTTTATAATTAAGGCGCTGAGCTCGATTTTCCGTAAAAGTTCAAAAACCAATCTAAGTTAAAATTTAGCTTTTGTTCATAAAATAATCGTAGTACCACTAAATTAATCGAATTATTGCAGAAGCATATGTTTTTGTTTTTATGATATAAAGATGAACTTGTAAATGTACCCATAGCAAAGAACATTAAAATAATCTAGGAAATTATGCATAGTGCATCAGAAGTTCATTGGTCATCTAACTATTATTATAGACAAATCTTTCAGATGATATTTGAATGCACTCTTGTCTAAAAATCTCTTGTAAATGTGAATAAATACCTTTGTATAATTTAAAAATGATATTAAAACCAAAAATTTAAATTGCGAAAGAGTTTCAATAACACATATTAAATTGTGTTATCAATGTATTTCTAAAAACCAATCTTTTAACATATTATGACTGCCTGCGTTAAAGATTTGTTGTTTTAAAATAGTTTCTGAGATTATCCGTGGCACGCCCGTACACGCACGCATGCGTATATATATTATTATTACAATACAATGTATAATTTATAAATGTATACAACATTGCTTTTTATATAAATATCTATTTATTTATGAAGATATACTAAAAATCACAAGTATAATCTATATGCCGTATGCAATGAAAAAAAATCACATTCTTGTGGATTGATATTTATTTCTAAAGCAATAAATATTCAGTTTCCTCCCTTTTCTAGTATAACTTATTTTATATGGAACCGATTTTTTTATGCAATGACCTCACAAACGGGAGTTTGGAATGTTGCTGCTCTCCTTACCAATCTCCGCCTTGGAGTTTCGCTGATTTGTCATTTATTTAATCCCAAATACTTCCGGTACATATCTTCCCTGCCACGATTTTATTTTAAATGTCTTTTATTAGATTTCTGCTTTATTTAATGCATATATATTAGCTGCTTCTAAAAGAAATCGTCTATTTTTACAAAAAGAAAAATAACATCGGTTATAACGTTTTAAAAAAATGTTCCTAATATTTATTTTTATTTATTTAATTGATCTGTTTTTTATTTTGTTTCATGTAATTATTTCGATTTATTTATTTATTTATTTATTTTTATTTTGCTTTATTTAATTATATTGATTTATTTATTATATTTATCTATAGTTTATTTTTTTCATTTGTTTTCATTTATTTATTTATTTATTTTTACTTTATTTTTATTTATTTATTTATTCATTCATCCTTTTTACTTATCTATTTATTTTGGAAATCAAGAAAATAAACTCCTTATAAAGACACCCTTTTTTTTTTTTACAAGATAGATGTTTTCAGGCGATAATAATATTGTATGTGTATTAAAAATAGTAATATAAATCTTGGAATTTGTTGAAAGATTTCCATTAGATTTTCTACTATAAAGTTATTAGATATTCAATATAAATGTCACTTACAAAATTGGTATAATAAAATTCACAATATGTTTTTTAATCTCCAATAAATCTTTTTATTGCCATTTGAGAAATAGACATAATCTATAATACGCATCTTTATTCGCAATAGTATTCACAGTATCTAATATAATCTATTTGGTATCTTATATAGTTAGTAAACCTTATTATTGTACTATAACATTAATGCTTCACCACATTTCATTGTTTATTAAAAAAATCAGGAAATAAATTCACACACAGGTGAATCTATGTGTTCTATAATTATTTTCTTAAGTCCTTTAAAAAATCAAAGCAAAATTATTCCATAAAATTATGAAGAATTCAATTAAAATGAGACTTAGAAAATTTATATAATGAAATTCACACTGCATTTTTAAGCCTGCAATGATTTTTTTTCTAAGCCATTCGTAAAATAAATGGCAATATATTTAATGAGTCTATATTCTAAAACAATTTTGTAACTAATATTACTATTGAACTTTATTAAACTGTAACAATTATGCATCATTATAATTCATAAATTGAAAAAATTACTTAAAAATATGTCACACCCTAAAAATTTCCTTGAACTATGAAAAATGTATCAAAAATTTCCTTGAACTATGAAAAACGTATCAAAAATTTCCTTGAACTATGAAAAATGTATCAAAAATGTACAAATGTTTTCAGAAATTTGAAAACAAATGTATCTTAAAAATTCCCATAATTGTAAAAAAAAAAAGTCACAAAAATAGGGGCGGGGGTGCATGCAAATATCATCAGCATCTAAACCAAGATAATCATAAAATAAGTGTATCTGTTTATTTGAGCTATATTTCGAAAATCTGTGAATGTATGTCTGTAAATATTACACGCCTATTCCTCCGATATCATGACGAATTGCGAACTGAAACAATCATAAATTATTCGTGAAGATCCGATAATCTTATAATAATTGTTGATGCTTAAAAATTTAAATTAATTTTTTAGATATAGTAAATTATTTTTAAATTTTTATGAAGTTACTGTTATAAATTCAAATTATATTATTTTGATTATTCTATAGTTGTATAGGGGAGGTGTATAGGGGTTAGTATGAGGGGAAGGCAAATAAGTACTTTTCTATAATAAATACTTTTCTATAATTGCACCGAAATAGCGTCATTTTCAAAGACATTTCATTCATTAAATACGAAATTAAAGACTAAAATTTCAAAAGACAAAATTCTTTAACCTGCGAAAATGATGTCTCGTTACATACTTAGATTATACAGTAGCGCTCAAAAGTATTTGACAACCTTATATTCTCTCTTATTTTATTTAATATAAATATATAAAAGAAAATATATTCTCTATAATTGAGAACACTATGACTGCAGTTATTCAAATGTATAAAGTTTCAACTTGTATGTTTACATTCGTCGCCACCGAAGAAATATGACACCTCCTGAGCTCAAAAGCATTTTGACAATTAGTTTGCATTTAATTGTTGACGGCGTCAGTGGCGCTATAAGCTTCGATTAGAGTTTATATTGACTTATTTTGATTATTTTTAAATGCCGAAACGTAAAATGATTCCAGTGATTCTAGAAAAGCCGTTGTAAATGCACTTAAGAAAGGTAGGCTGCAAGCAGAATTTGCTCGTTCTTTTGACGTGTTTCCGTAATTTGTTATTACATAGAATAAAGTTTTTAATAAACAGAAATACATTGGAAATAAGCCTCGAAGTGGCCATGCGAAAAACACAACTTGCAATGTTGACTGTATTATAAAAATGATATCTACAAGTGATTGTCGTAAGTCTG
This sequence comes from Maratus speciosus, assembly GCA_963932465.1. NCBI lineage: Eukaryota > Metazoa > Arthropoda > Arachnida > Araneae > Salticidae > Maratus > Maratus speciosus. Next base: position 440,348,194 of record OZ010788.1, read on the forward strand.
CTGTAATAATAAAAAATGAAAGAAAATTATGGCATAGACTAGACATTACACGTTTCAACTGTCAAACGACGCCTAAACCTCTATGGTTGACATGGCAGAAGATCAGCAAAAAAGCGTTTGTTATCTACTAAGAATAGGAAGGCTAGAGTTCCATTTGCAAAACGGCATAAATTGTGGAGAAGTGGAGAATAGTCTAATGTTTTGTGGAGCGATGAAAGGAAGTCTAATTTAGTGTCCTCTGATGCAATAAAGTACATTTGACGTCATAAAAACAAAAAAAAATATGATGTTCGATACCAAATACTCACCGTCAAGCATGAAGGCGGCAATATGACGTCTTGGAGTTGTTTTTCACCCAGCGGAGTTGGACCCACAGTTCGAATTGATGGGAATATGGATCGGTTCATGTATTCTGATACATTAAAGACTCATATGCTACCGTACGCTAAACAAAACATGCCTTCTCAGTGGTATTTTCAGCAAGAAAATGACCAGAAACACAAATCCAAGTACGTAAGGGATTTTATGAAACGCAGAAAAGTCAAGGTTCTAGAGTGGCAAAGTGAAAGTCCGGATTTGAACCGCATACAGCGTCTGTGGGAGGCGTTAGATCGTACAGTAAGATGCCAAAATAATTCAAATAAGACAGCTTTGTACAAAGTTCTTAAATATGAGTGGGATTGAATTCTTTTAGATTGAATACTAGAATTATCCCACGCAATATCAACGCGTTGTGAGGCAGTCATAAAGACCAGAGTATATGCTACTAAATATTGACTGATTCATTACTATATTTGATAATCATTGTGTTGAAATCAAGTTGTTATTTTTATGTCAAAATACTTTTGATTTATCATTTTCTGATTTTTCTTGGGTTTCGCCTTATTTTCCATCAAATGACAGTTAATTTACTAAAATTCTCTAAAATATTGCATACGATTAAACAAAATAACTGTTTGAGTTTTGTATTTTACTGTTGTTTTTAATTAAGTCAATTATTGCTTTTGTCAAAGTACTTTTGAGCACTTCTGTAATTTTTGTAATTTACATTTAACTTTGTAAATTTCATTTTTCATTTTATTCAAGACATCTAATAAAATTCGTATTATGAATCTTTTCTAGCTGTAAAAAGAAAAAAAAAAAGATTATTCTCATTGAAAGAAAACATGCTCTTTTTCCAGCGCATTAATAAGACAAATTGACAAGCATTCGTTTTTCGAGAAAGACATACTTTTATGAAATATTAGAAAAAATGTCATAATTTTTTTAAGAGGTAAAAAATGATCCAGGAATCAAATAACGTGATTTATATGCAATTGAGTAATAAGATTGTACAAAAACGTAATGTGTGTTAAAAACGTTAATAATATATCATTAAACTCTAATAAAAATTCTGAAGTAGTATTTATTGCATTATGGGAAGAAAAAAAAAGAATCGGTTACTTATGGCAAAATTTCAAAAAATGTTAAACAACCGTGCATTTATTTATTAGTAACTAAAAATGTCTTCAGACAAATTAGAAAGACGGTAAATTTTAATTAAATATTAAAACACGTTAATTTTTAAATACAGTGAAACATCCCTGTGCGACCACCTCCCTGAAAGCCCATTTTTTCATGGAACGAAATTTATTCCCATAGGTTCAATACTAATTTTACCTCCATTCAGAGACTATCCCAGTTGAACTCCCTCCATGAGCGATCCATTTCTTTGAAGAAAATGAAACAAATTCCGTTTTTTCCTGGTCGCTTGAAGAAGGTTTTATTAGAAAAATAATTCCAGAGAGCGCATTATTCATAAAACTTCTAAACTAAGTTTAGATTTTTTTTTTTTGCGGTAACTTTTAAGTGTATAAACCCCTTTGTGCCTTTTTAGGCAATGAATTTAACTCTGATGGCGAATTAAGAATGACGCTCAATAAACTCCTCGGCCCTATTCTGTCAGGAAACTCTCAAAGAAATAGATAAATTAATGAAATCGTCATTATTTGTTCCCGTCTAATAAAACATGCATTTATTTACTGAACTTCGAAAGAACTTGTAGACAAAAGTTATAAAACCGTAAAATCAAAGCAAACGTCAATGTATTCATTTTTTAAAGTCTGCAGTAATTAACTTATGTAATTAACTTTTGTTTTGATACTTAAATTTTCATATTTTTTCCTAATGGGAAAAATAAATTTTAGTAACATTAATTGTTACCTTTTCCAACAATTAAAATCTAAATTTAAACATAACCTCCATCAAGAGACCACCTCTCGGAGCGACCAATTTTTATTGGAATGGAAAGTGGTCGCTTTAGGGAAGTTTTACTGTAATTTTTAAAAAATGTAAGCTCACAATCAGATTTTTGTGTGGTATTTTGCTGGATACAGAAACCGTACATAAAATTTCTAAGTTTTTGATATTCGCGTATAAAAGCAATTATATAATAAGATATTTAGTAGACCAAGTAATTTTTTTTTTGTTTAAAATAAAATATTTATTGAAATAGTTACTTATTGCACTGTTTCGAAAAGCTGCTTTTATGTTCTGGATCCAAAAATGCAACCTCCAACAAACTACATCCAAGCCATTTCATTGGATAGCTGTGCATTATTATTCACAGTGAAAGTTAATATAAGAATTCAGAGCCTATCTCAGCGACAAAGTTCTTATCTTGCATTTTGATTGTACGCTCTGATTGTCAGGCACTGGCATTACATGTGTTGATATTGCTTTTTGGACAATACTCTCACTGGAGTTTTACTGATTTATTCTTCATTCTCATTCAGAGAAAATGTTACATTTTTTTTTCTTCTTTTGGAAGACAAAGTGGCAAGCATTAAATTTTTGGGAAAACACATATCTTTAGAAAATGTTTGAAAAAAGAAATCTGCATTAAATATATGTGCTAGGAGCGAAATGAAGGAATAACGACTAACGAAAAACGAAAAACATTGATTAGGCATAACGAAAAATATTGATTTTATTAAGTACTATGATCGAGTGTTCATTAATTCTATAAGTGATAAACGTAAATTTTAAAACGACAAAATATCTTTATTTATTTACATTTTGACATGTTTTATTGCATCAGACGGCAACATTTTAAAGAAAAATTTCGCAAAAATTCAAATTGAAAAACTAGTAAACAAATAAAATAAAATAAAATCACGCGAACACAAGTATGAGGAAATTAACTGAATTATTATAAAATGGAAATTTGTGAATGTAAATTATTTTATATTATTGTCACATTATCCTGTATATCATTTCTTTCCAAATTTTTGGAAGCTCCATGGATGCGGAATCATTCCAAATATTTTTATTGCGCAAGAAGATTTCTATCGATTCTCTGATGATGGATGGCAAATAAGATCTTGATGGATAAATTAAGTTCGACGTGATCACGATCGATCGTGATTTGTTGTTGTTGTTGTTGTTGTTGTTGTTGTTGTTGTTGTTGTTATTTATTAGTTTTTCAAACGGGCCCACCGTGGCTGAGTGGATATGACACCACGCCGTTAATCCAGCGTGTTGAGAGCGTAGGTAGGGGAGGGTTCGAATCCCGCCGGTTCCGTTGCACACTCTTCGTGGAGCCGCCAGGATGTAATTATCTGGTGTTGTAAATTCTCTTGTGTTATCTCGTCCTTGATTATCGACGATGACTTATAAGCGGGTCCTGGTGTCAAGCACACAAGTATGATGTATGTGTTCAATAAAACAAACAATATTTTTTCAATTTTAATTTTTGCGGAAATATTTTTATCATTTTATTTTCTTGAGAATATTGCCGTCTGATGCAATGAAATATGTCGAAATGTAAATAAATAAAGGTATTTTGCCGTTTTAAAATTTATGTTTACCACCTACAGCAATTAAAGAGTACTTTGATGTTTTAAGTGACTGTTATATGTAATTTATAACTATGATCGAGATTAACTCGTTTTTACTCAAATTAGTAATCAAATAAAAGAGAGAGAAACGAAACAATTCCTGAGTTATGTGTAATAAATTAAAGAAGACGAGAAAGAAACAAATTGGTCAGGTGTAGCCACCTTCTGTATCACATCAGCGTTACTCACGGATAATTTTTTGCTTTATAATATAGACAAAAGATTTCTATTTGGAAGCATATTTTATAAAGTAACGATTAGAAGCAGCTGGAAGAACGAATTGCTAGTTTATTAATAAAGATAATAATTTTGTATTTATATTATTTGTCGCACATCGGAGTTTTTTTAAGCTCTGGGATGCTACTTCTCCCCCCCTCCCCACCCCCCCAACAAAAAACATGTCATGGATATCAGGAGCTTGGAAGAGAAAGGGCGAACTCGAAAAATCGATTTTTTTTTTCCGCGTTAGATGGATGTAGGCAACATGTAGGTAAGTCGTTTTGCCCTGGTTTGCCCTTAGTATTCTCACAGTGTCGAGCTAAAATGAGTAGTACCCTATTCTGTAACACTACTTGCAAAAGTTTGAACTTGATTTCCCAACACCCCAATTTTGAGACTCGCTCTTTCTCTTCCAAAGTTCTGATATCTTGTACTGAGAATATCGACGTGCTCCACAAACACTCTACGGTTAAGAGCATTAAGTTATAACCCAGTACATCCTGTGCTGATTTAAAATATTTTTTATTTGGTCCAATTTTCCCTCTCCTGGAAACAAATAACCCCGAGTTACGATATTTATTGGTTTGTTTTAACCCTTAATGCGCCAACTGCATTGTTAAGTACCATTAAAAAAAATCATATGAAATTTATTTAATCCGTCAATTAATAGAATTTTAATTTTCACACAAAATACCTTGCTCGAACACATTTAGAAAACACAGCGAAACAGTAGAAGATAAATAATTTTTAAAGCGGAGATTATTTCAACCTTTTACACAGGTGTAGTTGTTCTCTTATGAAATGATGTTATACGAAAAATTTGAAATAAAAAAACCCCTTTCCATTTACAGATAGGATTACAATGCAGTTATTAACATTGTTTTGATAGGATTTGCGAGATTTTCATAACAGTATTTTTTATATTGAATAATCTAATAAGTCTTGTAAATATTTTACAAAAAGAGCTATAACCGATCTAGCCTATTTATAAAATCAGTTTTAATGAAAAAAAAAATCTGAATTTCATATTATTATGATAATAATTTTCCAATATAATTTCAGACATTCAGTAGGATAATTATAGATGTGGAGTAATTTATTGATTCTTAGTTTAGTACATAAAATTAAAAAAAAAATCTGCTTTTTTTACCTCTATCGAAAAACTGCGGACGGAATACAACCAATCCATTTCATTCGCAAACTCATAAAGACTTCCTTTTACTTGAGTAAGGTATCACACAAAAAATATATATAAATAAATAAACAACTTGACATGCTTCAGTTTCATTAGCGATAAAAACCATTATCGTAAAAATGCATCATCGATCAAGTCGAATGACACCGGATACTGAAATTTATATAAAACATACAAAACACATACTAGCCCCCTATTGTCAATTATGAAAAAAAAAAAAAAGACAATGATTAAAATTGTTTACATGCGTGGCTCTCCCTATTAAAGTTCTCTTTAAAATAATTATTTAGTAATTCCAATCATGAATGTGGAATAACAAAGGAAAGGGTATCGTTTCAGACTAAATCTCTACGTGTATGCTTAATGAAAGTATGCCCTGATAGACTAATGAAACCTGAACATGTTAAGCTGTTTATTTATTACCCGACTGCCAAGAAGGGTTATGTGTTTCACGCGTATCTGGGTATGTGGATTTCTTTTTACCCTCGAAACATCCCAACAGCTGATGGATTTTAATGAATGAGGTCTCTATCGATTCGTCTTAACCATCCGATGGTTATAGGCTAAGTTTTGTTTTTATAAATTCGAAATGGTGGCCGTAGAATACAAAATGGCGGAAGACACGAAAAAAAAATTTACGCACCCTATTGAGTGTCATATCATTGGACAGGTCTTTCAAAATGAAGACGATGTTTCATTGACTATTTTGCAGTCAGAAGCTCGATTTAAATATTACACAACCTGGAAGTTGTGTAGGTAGGATCTCTAGCTTTAATGATCTCTAACCTTCATGGATATCTATAGGCCTCATCAAAACAGTGTTTATAGATAGGAACTAACAATTAAACACAATTTAAAAGTCGTCAATACAAGTAAATAAAAGAAATAGGTAAGTAATATACAAAATAGTTTCACATTGATGAGAAATAATTAATTAGTTCGCTTTTTACTCGGTCGGGTTTTTTGATTTTTTAAATTTAATATTTACTTGTTTATATATGTATTTTGTGCGACCCCTTACTTAAGTAAAAGACAGTTTTTATGAGTTTATATGTTTATGAAAAGGGGATGTTCTCTTTTTAAATTTAAAGATTTAAAAAACATTTTAGTATATTTCATTCGCAAGTTTTTATGAGTTTTATTCACCATGAAAGTTAGCATAATTCAGAGCCTTACTTCAGCGACGAAAGTTATTTATCGTGCTTTTTGACTGTAAAATTCTGATTGCCAAACTCTGGCATTACTTGTGGGAATACTGCTGTCTGAATAATATTAGGACTGGAGTTTAGCTGATTTGCCGTTTATTCTCATTTACATAAAATCGCCCGCCCCCTCCATTCGTCGTTTATTTTGCAAGACAAGTTGACAAGTATTAAAGTTTTCCAAGAAGTCATATTTTTCTGAATAGTACGATTTCTTTTGTTTTCTTTTTTTTAAAGGTGAGTCAGGAATCTATTAACGGTAAAAGACTTGAAACAATTTCGCATCTCTATGTAATTAAATAAAGAAGTTGGCTGGAAATCAAAATAGAAATATAACAATTTTTTTAATAAACTATTAGTCTTTCTCAGACACAATTTATTGCATTAACCTAAGAAAAAAAAAATAGCTTATTCACAGAAAAATTTCGAGAAATGTAAAACCACCGTGCATTTATTCTTTAGTAACTATAGAAATCACCAGGGAAATGAAAAACAAAAATGTTAATGAAATATGGAAATATTAAAATATTTGATGTTTTGAATATATATATATATATTTAAATAAGATTGCAAACAGTATTTTATAGTTTTTATTGCTCATTACAGAATGCTGTCGAATGACATCACTCGTCAATGAAGTCAGGGCGTGAAATATTTGGTAGCACAATTGACATTTTAATGTAAAAATACAATTTATACATTCAAGTTACTTAGTTATTGATTTATAAGAAAAAGATACTTTTGTAACTTATATATAAAATATAACTTTTAAAGGGATACAGCCAAATCATTTTATTCCCAAATAATGCGTTATTATTTACCTTGAAAAATTAATACAAGTATTCGCAGCTTTTTCTCACAAAGTTTTTACCTTGCTTTTTCGATTGTGCACTCTAGTTGCCATACACTGGGATTACTGCGAAGATATTACGTTGGGCTTTGAGGGCAATAATCCTTCTGAAGTTTCCCTGGTTTGTTCGTTATTATCATTTATAGAAAATATTTCCCTTTTTTTTTCTTTTTTTTTTTTTTTTTTTCCTTCACACCCGTCGCTTATTTTGGAGGATTGAGCAACTTGGCAAACATTAAATTTTCCTACAAAGACATATTTTCGTAAAGAATTGACGTGTTTTAGAAAAAATCCGTAATTAAAAAAAGGAAGAACAAGATGAAGAAAAGTAAAAAAAGAAAAACAAACAAATGAGCAAAATGGGAGTTAACTGTCCGAGATATGAAAATTGCTAGTATTTATTTACAAGTAAGTCAATAAAATTACGAAGAAACAACAAAAAAAAAATAATTTTGTTTAATAAAATACTAAATCTATCCAATGTTTAAATAACGTTTATTGAACATAGATAATAGAAAAAGAATATGTTAGCCAGGGAAAAAAAATAGTCAATAACAATCGTACATTTTTTCGTAATTAATTTTAAAATGTCATTATAATGAATAAAAGTATTAAAAAATTGCAATGAAATATTGAATCTTTTAAATTCTTCTATTTTATTTTTATATGAAATAGCTTTATGCATTGCACTGTCGTAGAGTCCTGCATGGCGTCGGGTTACCAGATTTCATCCACACACGACCCGCGATTCGAGTCTATTCGGGTGGGTGCTAAATTTTCCTTCTGCATGTTGGATTCGGGTCGGTTTGACCTCTATATATTGTTTTGTGTGCGGGTCGGGTTCGGATCAGGTTGACTTTTATTGTTTCGGGTTCTAGTCTGTTTTGGGTTGGGATTTGACTCTTGTGTGTCGGATTCGGGTTAACCCAATTTTTCAAAAAAAGTCTACATATTTTTCTTGTTAAAAATCTATATGCGATAAGACTTCCATAGCAGATACTCCCGGAAAGCGGACAACTCTATTTTCGTACACTTTTAAATTCGTAAAATACTTTTATAATTGTAAGCTTTTACCTCTGAATAGTGGGTATCTCACAATACATAAACTATCACAAACGCAATATATATATGTTACATTATTAGATCTAATTCCGCGATTTCCTTATATTATTCTAAATTACTACTCTATATTCACTAAATCCTTGTTCTTAAATAATCTCTATCGTTAATTATGTTAAATTCCCATTAATTTAATGGCTCACTTGTCTAATTTACTTAAATATTACGCTTTTAGTATTTTTAAATTAAATGTTACATTTCTGATCTTTTTTCTTTTAGAATGTTCTTTTAGCAACCATTTTTTCCCTTCCGAGAATTTACTTTCCCGCGCGTATTCCGGGGTTTTCCTTTTTACCTTCAAATTCATCCACTCGCTCTGTCAGCACTCTTTCCATGGCATGATATCATTAATTATTAATTAGTTGAGAGCGTGACCTACGTCATATTTGTATTACTACGCTAGACGCACAAAAAGCCGATGCTCGCAGTGTTTCCTCAGATTTTGTTCGTATTTCCATATGTCATACCATCCCCTGGTCGCCGTCCGATGTATTCTATTATCTACAACTTTGCTTAACCCTAAATTACTACCATGAAGCGATGGCTAAATATCTCGGTGGAAACTGTGCCGCCGAAAGATGATAAAATAAAATTCTGAGTTGACTTTATGTATTGTTTCAATTATTCTGGAGAAACTATACCGGATAAATGTGTTCCATGGCCTTCACTCGTTGACTGCAACAAAATTCGAATAACCATGTTGATTACTACAGAAATGTTTTTTTAATCTTATTCTAATGCACGACTTGCAAATTGATTATTTAATTACTATCATATCGAAGGTAACTCCACTTTCGAATCATCATATAACGTCAATGTCGTAACCTTTAACACGACAGGATTTCCAGTTTCGTTATACTAGTCGACAGGATCGACTTTACCTGTTTTGACAACTTACACTACTGCATTACTGCTAGATGTGATACACTACTAGTATCATGACAGCCAGCTACTTCATTTCAACTAGTAAAACCTTCCAATGTTAGAATAATCTAACATTTATATGTATATTTCTGTGTATCGAAAACGAAATGTTGTGAATACGAGTAGTTTTCATATTCCTAGAGAAGAAAAAATTGTTCTTAACTATACCGTAAAGAAAGTATAGTCTATGATTACATTTCCTATGTACATTTTATTTCTCAAGGAGTTAATTGAATATATACCGCGTCCCAAAAGTTTAGACAATCAGTGAAATTTGCATTAACATAAAAAGTAATAAAGTACAATTAAAATTCGTGAGATAGGTAATAAATAAAAGCAGTTTTACCGATATACACATACAAATTATGATCAAAGGTTTGAAATTATAAAATATACATTAAATTATATAAAAATGTGCTGTCCCAAAAGTATAGACACCTGTATTTTTTTGGTTTTACATTTATAAAAGTAACTAAAAACTTACTTTTAATATTTGATTATATTGCCAAGACACTTTATAACATCAAATACATGTTGTACATAGAATTAACTAAGCATTGCATTACAGAAGGAGGTATTTCATACCACGCTTTGTCAGTTACAATTTTTAAGTCATTTACACCTGTATATTGCATTCCATTTTCATATATTTTACGAGATAAGATCTCCCAAATGTTCTTCATGGGATTCAAATCTGGACCAAATGCTGGCCAGTCTAATAGTGTGATATTGCTTTGCCTAAACCATGTTTTTGATGATGTTTAGGTATGCGTGGATGCCCCATCTTGTTGGAAAACACAGTCCGGTACTGCTAGCAAATCCATAATTGGCAGTAAATTGGTACGTAAAATATCCTGATAATCCTCTGATTTCATTTTTCTGTCCATAAATCCGAGAAATGTTTGGCCGTGGAAAGAAAACCCTCCCCAGATCATTACGGATCCTCCGCCTGGCTACCTGTTGAAACAATTCTTGGATTCTTTTCTTCGGTCATGCTAGTAAAACTTATGACCATCAGGGCCGTCTAAATTCCATTTCTTTTCATCTCTGAAGATTTTAGAAATCAATTTTTCACCGTATATAACATGTGCTTTCTAGCCCACTTTAGACGTGCATCTTTATGTCTCTGCTTTAAGCAAAGTTTTGTATCTTGCAAAACATTTTTAGGATTTATGGACAGAAAAATGAAATTAGCGGATTATCGGGATATTTTATGTACCAATTTACTGCCAATTATGGATTTGCTAGCAGGACCGGACTGTGTTTTCCAACAAGCTGGGGCATCCATCTATACCTCCACATCGTTGAAAATATGGTTTATGCCAAAACAATATCACACTATTAGTCTGGGTAGCACTTAGTCCAGATTTGAATCCCATGGAGAACATTTGGGGGATCTTATCTCGTAAAATATATGAAAATGGAAAGCAATATATATGTGTAAATGACTTAAAAATTGCAATTGACAAAGCGTGGTATGAAATACCTCCTTCTCTAATGCAATGTTTAGTTAATTCTATGGAACAACGTGTATTTGATTTTATAAAGTGTCTTGGCAATACAATCAAATATTAAAAGTAAGTTTTTAGTTGCTTTTATAAATGTAAAAACCCCAAAAATTACAGGTATCTATACTTTTTGGACAGCACATTTTTATATAGTTTAATGTATATTTTATAATTTGAAAACTTTGATCATAATTTATATGTGTATACCAGTAAAACTGCTTTTATTTTTTTACCTATCTCACGAATTTTAATTGTACCTTATTACTTTTTACATTAATGCAAATTTTATTGATTGTCTAAACTTTTGGGACACGGTGTATACCCATTCTTATTCAAATACTTATATTTTTTCATCTGGAACATACTTCTGCTCAAACGTTTTGTGAAAATCCCAATAATCAGACTTGCAAAAAACCTAAATCTGACCCACAAGAATTTTTCTAGTATGAATCCAAGCCACAGACAGAAAATTAGAATAACCCCGACCAAAAAAAAAAAGACAATTGGAGACAATATGACCCGATATAGGACTCTATTAAACAATATCGCAGTGCCCGCTATTCAGAGATTTTACTACATTTAAATATTAAATAATATACGTAGCTATGTTCATTTTTCTATATAAAAGATAAAATATGTGTTAGGAGTAGTGTAAATTACTTTTCATGATTGCATTAAAACACGATTTACTTTCCTTTCATTTCGTGTTCGGGTCGGGTTGCTTGTTGCCTCCAAATGGAATATTCGACTTCGGGTCGGAAACTACCCGATCTGCGCAGAACTCTACATTGCCATATCTCTGTAACCTTTGTCATAAATTAGGTACCTATATACATAATATTTATTCAAAAAAGTGTGCTTTTTCCATAATGAAATCATATGAAAAAATGGAATTTCTTAAAATATCATTTAAAAATGTCAAATAGTCTATTATAATACAAATATAATTACCCGACCCGAGCAGGACTCTACGCTGCCATGCCCCTTCAACCTTTGCCATATATTAGGTATCCATATAGTTAATATTTATTCAAAAAATGTGTGCTTTTTCCATAATGGAATCATTTGAAAAAAAATGGAATTTCTTAAACTATCATTCAAAAATGTCAGCAATCTGTTATAATTAAAATACAGGGTGTCCAGCGAATAAGACCGGGCGCAGGCCATTTATTAGGTACCTATATTGTTAATATTTACACAAAAAATGTGTGCTTTCCCGATAATGGAATCATTTGGAATAATGGAATTGCTGAAAATATCATTCTAAAATGTCAACAGTCTTTTATAATAAAAATATAATTGCTTATTCAAACTAGTAATTACTTATTATTTCGCTTTAGAAATCTACTTTTGTGCCCTGTATCCAAAAATATAACTACGAATAAAGTAGAGCCAAATAGTTTAATTCCCAAGTCATGCTTTATTATTCTCCTTGAAAATTAATATAAGAATTCGGAGCGTTATCTCATCGGCGAAGTTTTTATCTTCCTTTTTGATCGTGCGCTCTGATTGCCAGACACCGGCAATACTAGGGAGAATATTGCTTTCTGGATAATATTCCCACGGAAGTTTTGCTGATTTGTCCTTTATTCCTCATTCCGAGAAAATGTTTTATTCTTTTCTTTACCATCCAATACTTGTTCTGAAAACAAATTGGCAAGTATTAAATTTTTTTGTGAAAACATATTTTTGCGAAATGTTTAAAAAATATATTCTGTCATTTTTTAAAAAGGTAGAAGAAAATAATATGTAACATTTTTTATGTATTTTTGCATCTAAAATCCGAATCTGCTATCAGAAATTTTCTATCACGTCAGGGTTTTACAAAATTTTAGAATTTACCTTTTTCATACATGGTAAAATACATGGTGGAATGTTACTTATAAATTATATTTTGTGGTTAAATAATAATGAAATGAATTACTATGTAGGGGCTGTGCGTATATAACGTTATCATTTTAGGGTGGGAGGGGGGGGGGATCTGGCATATGATATCGTAAGATATCGATAGGGGGAGGGGGGATTTGTCTTTTGATATCGATATCATTTTTCACCCAACCAAAATTTACTTTTATATTCATAACTTGGTCTTTACATCGAAATTTTATGTTATCTTTTTGTAGTCTGTTATCTATTTTTATGAGAATACAAAGTTATTATTAAAATCTTTAAATGATTATAAAATTATTTAATTCCAAAATATGTAATACCTAAACGTTTGGCATTCCTATTCTTCTGTCATATATGTATGCATATATAAACCGCTGTTCGAGAAACCATATGAGAAGTACGTTTGAAATGATACTTTGTGTTTACTAGTAAATAAAAGAGAAACAAGAGTTTTGTCCGTCTGCTTTGTTCATAAGAAGTTGTTCTGTTTGGCCTCCCTCCCTCCCTCCCTCCGTGTGGGGTCAAGAGCAAGAAGACATTATTACTGTTGAACGCATTATGAAAAAAAAAAGCTATTATTAAATCCTTTCAAATAGTAACTATTTCTTTTAAGTGTTATTTCATTTGATATAAAGTTATTTCATATATAAAATGAAATTTTATTGATTTCTCTTCATTGTGAATCAATAAAGTATGCGAAAAATAAGTGTAACCATATTTGTATATTACTCCAAAAATCAAAAGAATTTATAGACATTGATAACGATATTATTGCCGGGGGGAGGGGGTTTGAGAGATGATAACATATGATATCGTAAGGGGGGAGGGGGTCCAAAATTACCTAAAAGTTGATAAAGTTATATAAGTACCGCCCCTGTAGGTTAAAACTTCATTTGGATGCATTCTGCTGTAAAAAGTAGCTATCAAAACATTCAGTACTGCCATGAAGAAAGACATCATTATGTTTTGAAAAATAACATTATGTATATTAATAATATGGACTTCTGTACAACAGTTCCGTGCTCGCATTATTTCATCGTTTGTATTGTAATCAAGATAACTTTTCTGATGATCAATATTATGTTTGTATTTCAAACGTTCAATTTTTGTGAAATATTTCACTTTTGTTTTTACCTAACTGCCCTGTATCTAATAAATGCGACGCGATAGAGAGAATCTGATTATTCCAGTGAATTCAGCACCCTAAAATTCACCCACTTATGAGCCATATACTGAAAAAAAGTTGAAATCTGTTTAGTGTTATTGTTAATATCTCAAATATTAATAGATAATACATACGAGGGAGTATCAATAAGTTTTTGCCCTCACATAGAAATAATTGAGTGAAATTTATGAAATTGCTACATTTTATTGTCCCTTTTCTATATAGTCAGTATGCACAATAACACATTTGTGCGACCGGTATTTCAAAGAGAGGGGGGGCTGTATTTCAGGGGGCGCGATAGTAGACCCAAAGGGGGCGTTTTTCTAACTTTTACCAATCCGCACATGTGACATATTATTGGAAAGGCTTGTGACCACTTATTCATGCTATGCAACTCCCGAGCCCCTACCCCCCCGCCCCCAAATTTGCGTTCCGGGGGCACTTTTCTAAATTTGGGGACATCATTTTATGAGTCATTTTCTATATAGTCAGTATGCACAATAACACATTTGTGCGACCTGTATTTTCCCGAGAAGGGGGTGGGGGCTGTATTCCAGGAAACGCGATAGTAGACACAAAGGGGGGGGGGCGTTTTTCTAACTTTTACCGATCCGCACATGTGACATATTGTTGGACTTGTGACCACTTATTCATGCTATGCACCTCCCGAGCCCCTACCCCCCAAATTTGCGTTCCGCGGGGCACTTTTCTAAATTTGGGGACATCATTCATGCCCCCGAGGTGCAAATTTGGGGGACTATATAATACGTATATTTCACTAAATAGAAAAGGACTAATACAATGAAGAAATTTCATAAATTTCACTCAATTATTTCTATGTGGAAGCAAAAACCTACTGATACGCCCTCGTATATTTTTAATTACTTTTTAAAATTCATTTATCTTATTGTATGTACTCGTACTTAAACTTCTGCGATACATCTTTCTTTTGCTACATTATAATGTTTCACGAATTAATCGATTTTGCAATCTTAATTTTACAAAATATGTTTTTATAAATAATAACTTCAATATGTCTTATTATTTTATGTAGTATATTTGTATTGTATTTTTAGAAATTTTATTTACTTCCTGTAAATGATTAAATTTTGATGCATTTTTTAAAAGAGTAGCAGCCTTTAAAAATATATACCCAACTTTTGAAAATTTTCATTTTGATTTCTATAATTTTCTTTATATTTGAAATGTGTTCCAATTAAAATGAATCATTTCCCTTCAGTCTTTAAAAAATGTCTTAAGTATTTTAGTTTTTTATTCATTATCGAATACGAGGGCATATACCCGGTCTTCCTGGGTTACACCCACTAAAAATAATCTTAAGATTATCTGAAGAAATATCCACTTTCTGCAGAAATTCTACAGAAATCTGAAGAAATTTTGAAGATTTAGCTTACCTTACAAATATCTGTAGAATTTCTTAAGATATTCTTAAAAATATCTGCAGCATGGGCCAATTACCTACAGGTTTTCTACAGATGTTTGGGCCAATTACCTACAGATTTTCTACAGATTTTTTTTAGTGGATGAAAACCGTTTATTTAATTGATAACTATATTAGATTTTTTTTAACTTAATATTTTTTTTCGAATACGCACTAACGTCAAACCAAAAATCGTATTTATATGAAAAATAGTAATTAGTTTAATAAAGTTTTGAAATTTATTAAAAGTGATACTTTTGCATTGGTCAGGAGTTAACAGTTTAAGATACGTCAAAAGATCTTTATTTAAAATAAGCCTTTTTTATTCTGATCATTTTAGCGGTTTAACCCTTTATGTACTGAATTATGAATTCGTGTAAATTTTATCTTTTAAAGAATTTTTCGTGAATTTTTGAAACTACATTAGAAGATTTAAATAATCATTTAATAAATTTTAGAAGGTTTGAAGGATTTAGGATTAATTAAATTTGAATTTATAGGGATTTTGTGCAGTTAACTCCACTCAAATCTTTTATTTTAAATATTTTACTTAGTATTTTGTAGAATGAAAATTTACAAATATAATATTCTTATAATAGAAATATAGAAATATCCCCCGCCCCACAACGCCAAGAAAGCCGAAAAGATGCAAAGGCAAAAGAAATAAACTTTTAAAAATATTTTTGTTTTGTGTAACCAATAATTCTTTTGGAACTAGATAAAGTAATGCATCTATAACTCATTCTAATCTGTATTTCTACTTATCGGTGTTTAAATGAATTTTATAACAAGTTGTTTTAATGGTATTTATAAGTACCGTAAGCAGATAAAGGGTTAATTGCTTAGTATGATCACATTTCTTAAATTTGTATTTTATTTACATTTTATTGTTTCATTTATTGATTGATGAATGTTTTAATTTCGTTATTAATTTAAGTACAAGTGGATTTATTTATCTTACGTAATCGTCTGCATGCGATAGACATATTAAAAAAAATCGTATCTGAAAATTATTCTAAAAAGAATAAAAACTGAGAAAATTGCGGTATAGTTTTCAAATAAATTGCGATACAGTTTACGAAAAAATTGCATTTGAAAGTATATTTTTCCCTATTCGACGTTGTAGAAATTAAAAAAAAAAATTGCTCTGAAAGTTAATAAAAATCAAATTTAATCGTCTGCTGTTGCCACCGTCAAAATGACGTCAGCGTTACTCACGGACACGTTTGTCCTTTATAATATTGATACTTGTCAAAATATCTTCATGAATGTATTTTGCAATGTTATAAGAAGAATTTATTGTTTATTTTTGTATTATGATATAATATATAATCCTTTTTCCTTTTTTTACAGGTAAGTTTTTGAAAAAGAAGTTACTTTGCTTCATTCATATGCCTTATTTTGTGAAAGGTAAGCTTTAAATATAATGACGTAAAAAGTGTTTATTTAGAATAATTTATACATATTTAGTGGGATGTCCTTGTGTTAAGGGGTCTCGGGACTCTTAAAGCTTTAAAATTTTCGAAATTTTAATTTTTTTAGATGTTAAACTCCTATCTTTTCTGAACATTTTGATATATTTTTTTCCTTGAAATTCCTATTAGAACTGAAGTTATGGCTTTTACATTTATACTGCTAGCTGAACATTTATATACTAGCTGAAGCGTCGTTTCGGAAATTTTGAAGCCATTTTTCTCCAAATGACGTTTTTGGGCCTAACGCGCACGATATCCCAAAAACTTATGAATGTTTTTTCATGAAATTTTCAAAACATATGTTTCATCTTAGTCTGTATAAACTGAACCTAAAATTTCCTTTTTATTGTTCAAAACAATACTTTTTTAGGCGATTATAATGTTGAAATTTTCTTAATTTTGCATTAGCTAAATAAAACTTTGTTTTAAAAATATAAAAAAGCTATAAATACAAATTTATTTAGGTCCAGGGTGATTATTACAATCTGAAGTATAAGTAGGCACCAAAATATTCATTCTAGTTGTAATACTTATGCTGTAATCGTGCGCGTAAGCTGTTATGCCGATTTTTTGCTCGTCAAATGTTTAACAGTTTGGAGCCCCCTGTAAATGCTAATTCTGCATCTTATAATTTTTCAAATACATGAAACGAAAGAACATACTTATATGTTTTATTCCAATTAAAATTGTGTCTTAAAATCAAATACATTTTAAGATATTAAATGTTGAAAATGGTCTTTTTTTTCATTTTTTTCCAATTTTAAGTGTCCTGAGACCCCTTAAAACATCTCGACGTTATTATTTATTGAATGTAAAAAATATTTTATAATTAATAGTTATGGGAACGCCCATTCGTTACTCTTGTGATAATTAGAGCAAATTTTCGTGTATAATTCCAATTATTTTATTACAAAATATAAGTAAGATAAAAATTGATATAACCAGCTAAATGCCACAATGTTCCACACACAAACATATATCTAATTTATAACAAAAAAAAAAAAAAAACTGCTTATGTATATATTAAATTACTCTTGTGACACTCTGGTCACAAGGAAATGCTTTTTGTTACAAATTAGACATATATTAAATGAGTGGAGCACAATAGTATTTTACTGGTTATATCACTTTTTATCTTAATTATATTTTATAGTAAAATAATTGCAAGTATTTGTAAAAAACCGCACAAATGGTCACAAGAGTAACAGTGGATGTTCCCTTATATGAAATGTAAATAATCAAAAGTTTATTAAAATCATAAGACGAAATGCAATATTCCACCTTGATTCAATCCCAAAATACACGATATGAACTTTAAAAAACTCACGGTTTTACTTAAACTGCGATAAAGATGATAATGATATAGATGTTACCAGTTAAAAATATAGATTTTATTTAAATTTCCCAGTAATTTCGACCTGCAACTCCCCCATTTCAAGCGAAGTGACGTATTTGAATGAATGGAACAGCAATTAATAAAAATACTCCCTGACGATGGCCCCAGGATTACAGACCGAAAATACTAGGAAATTTAAATAAAATGAATATTTTTAACTTGTAACATCTATATTATTATTATCTTTGCGCTAGTAAAACGGCCAGCTTTTTAAATTGCATATTGTGTATTTTGCAAAAGTTTATTTTTTATTAATTTTACACAGATTAACGTCTCTTATGTATATTAAGGCTGCTCTCAACTGTTCTCCTCAACAAGCACAAAATGTTTCGACACAATTACAAATTCATTTTTTAACGGAAAGATATAAAATTGGAAAGCCTGACCATGGAAGCGATTTGGAATCGAACTGTGCTATACATTTTTTGATAAATAAATTACTTCTTGAGTTACAAGCGATTTTGGTGTCGTGACAAACACGTTTTTCGCTCTTTCTTCAGTGGTTATTCTTCTTCCGCTTGGAAATTCGATTCAAAACGCCCACTTTGACACTATTTCCTGAAGGATATATTGCATTTGAAAAAAAAAAACCCAGAAAAAACAGCTCGATTACATAGTTTCTGAATAACAACACCTGCTAGTTTCATGCATTTCCTAACAAAAATAAATTAAAACTTATGTCATAAATTTGTCCTTTTGAATTTGAGAACAGCCTTAAGACATTATTATTATTATTATTATTATTATTTTTACATATGTTTCTTTAACAACAGTTCCAATATGTCTCTATCAAAGCAACATTCATGGTTTTTTTTTTTTTTTTTTTTTTTTTTTTTTTTTTTTTTTAACTTGCTAAGTCACTGCTTTATTTATTTAATACTATTTTTACTGAAACATTTTTGGTTCAAAATGAAAGCTTGAAAAATATTTTTCTGAGCTTTTTAAATTGCATATTGTGTATTTTGCAAAAGTTTATTTTTTATTAATTTTACACAGATTAACGTCTCTTATGTATATTAAGGCTGCTCTCAACTGTTCTCCTCAACAAGCACAAAATGTTTCGACACAATTACAAATTCATTTTTTAACGGAAAGATATAAAATTGGAAAGCCTGACCATGGAAGCGATTTGGAATCGAACTGTGTTATACATTTTTTGATAAATAAATTACTTCTTGAGTTACAAGCGATTTTGGTGTCGTGACAAACACGTTTTTCGCTCTTTCTTCAGTGGTTATTCTTCTTTCGCTTGGAAATTCGATTCAAAACGCCCACTTTGACACTATTTCCTGAAGGATATATTGCATTTGAAAAAAAAAAAAAAAAAAACCCAGAAAAAACAGCTCGATTACATAGTTTCTGAATAACAACACCTGCTAGTTTCATGCATTTCCTAACAAAAATAAATTAAAACTTATGTCATAAATTTGTCCTTTTGGATTTGAGAACAGCCTTAAGACATTATTATTATTATTATTATTATTATTATTATTATTTTTACATATGTTTCTTTAACAACAGTTCCAATATGTCTCTATCAAAGCAACATTCATGTTTTTTTTTTTTTTTTTTTTTTTTTTTTTTTTTTTTAACTTGCTAAGTCACTGCTTTATTTATTTAATACTATTTTTACTGAAACATTTTTGGTTCAAAATGAAAGCTTGAAAAATATTTTTCTGATTATATGCGACACTGCATTATTGGATTTCTTTTCAGTAGAAAAGTATCTTCCGTTACTTAACAGCATGGTGAACTTTCGTTTTTTTTTCTTTGGTCCTTTAATATTTTTTCTTTCCAAAATCAATATATACAAGTGTTGAAGGTAAAAGTTTCTATCAAAAAAGGATATAAGGTCAATATCTCAAATATATATATAGATGTGTGTGTGTGCTTGCCTAACATCACCTTATTATTTATAGTGTCGTACTATTTTGGTATTTTAATATATATTTTTTAATGTTTTTATATGTGGAAATATATACAAGAAGGAGATGTAAAGCAAATATTCTAACGAACGTTAGATATCGTCACACTCTGACGATGGCGATTTCAAATTCATTCTAATATTGGTGCCTAATTGATGATTCGCTGAAGATAGGGTAATCATAAATATTCAGCTTGAAACCCCTTTATAATAAAGTATAGTAGACCTTAAAATTTTAAAATGGACTTTACAAAGAAAGATAACCATTTTATGATATTGGCAATAAAAAATAAAACAAATTGTAGTCGATGACCGTTGGTGATTTTATCGAAATTTAACCCTTTGTATCAACACGTTGCATATCTAAAACATACCCAAAAGTCAATGTTACTTACACAGTGGTCTTTAAAAGCGAGATTTTTTTATTGCTGCTATCTTACAACACAGCAGTTAATATAAATTGTTTACAGAATTCTCAACAGAGGGCGATACTGGGTTAATTTTTTCATACTGAAGTTTTGTTTATCATCATTTTTCAGTTTCACATCGTAATTAATAAAATGAATTTCTTAATTTTTGTCGAATGAAAAAGGCTGGAGACCTCCCAAAATAGATTTTTTACAAAAATAAGTTCGCATACTTTACAATTTTGTTTTATAAAATTGACAATATTTATGAGAAGTATGTAAGTTTCCGTTTATTGCAAATTTGAAAAACGTACATTTTAGTCAATATATATATATATTTATGTTCTAGATTTTAAAAATTCTTTTTTACATGCTTAATTGGTGTAGAGGTCTGCACGGGCCGGAATTTTCAGGCCCGGGCCCGAAGGAAAGCTATTTTGGCCCGGACCGGCCCGGTGTAAAAATTGAAAGTTCGGCCCGAGCTTGGCCCGGCCCGTTTACATTTTTACCGTTCTCGGCTCGGCCCGGCCCGTACAAAAATCAGTGAAAACAGGCCCGGCCCGGCCCGACTAAATTTCTACAAAAAATTCCGTTTTTTCTCGACATACAATTAAGATTCTTTTAAATGCTTTTAATTCTTTTAATTAATACTACATGCATATTTATGGGAACATTTTACAGTATATTTTAAATTACCATGTGTTCGCAAAATAGAAAACACACAATAGTAAACATTAACGATTACTTACAGTATTTTAGTCAACATCTCTACAGACGTTTCAAAATTTAAATAAGGGTTCATTAAAAGATTATTGTAGTTTAGAATAAAGGGTTAAAAAACGTGATAACTTTTGAAGCTTATAATAAAAGATAGATTTGTGAAAATATTTCTGTCATTTTTAAGGCTTTTCTGAAATCCAAAGGAGCTACATTTTGATACATTTATGAATTCATTTCTTTCCGGAAACGCATGAAATTGGCAGGTATTCTTATTCAGAAACCATGTAAATGCCGTTTTTTTCTTAGATAAAAGTAATATATCTTTCAGAAAATACTGGCAAAGTTAGCGTTTTGAATCGAATTTCCGGAAGCGATAGCACAGGAAAGGAGAAGAACGTACAGTCACGTGACAAGAGTCTCTGTTATCTCTGTACGTAATTTATGAAAAATGGAACCACTATTCGATCCCAAATGCCTTCAATACTCAGGCCTG
This sequence comes from Maratus speciosus, assembly GCA_963932465.1. Taxonomy (NCBI): domain Eukaryota; kingdom Metazoa; phylum Arthropoda; class Arachnida; order Araneae; family Salticidae; genus Maratus; species Maratus speciosus. Next base: position 440,370,000 of record OZ010788.1, read on the forward strand.
TCAATTTTATGCCTTTATAGTTAAAAATGAGTCAGAAAATGGGTCTGAGAGTTTCGCATTGTTGAGCAGTAAATATGACAACCACCTTAAGGTACATTCCCAAAGATACTATTAACAGAAGTTCATTATCGCTATTAATACTTTTACAAAACATAATGCCTGTCCTACACATCCTGAGAACGATTAATACCAGTTCCGTCCCGGCACAAGTCTGCCGAAAATTAAACCCGGGATCAGGCATCATGTAACTGTACGATGCCGATCTCTACGATGGACATGTTACATTTCTGTATTGATGTTGTTAAACTCGCATCGGCTCGTAACGCACATTTATACTTCTCGAAAAAGTCATATTCATTGGAAATGGTCTCGCATTTTATCTGCTAATCTCAAATTCTTATATCGGGCCGATAGGCCCGATTAATTTTTTTTATCGGCCCGGCCCGCTTATTTTGTCTGTCGGCCCGGCCCGTTGAGAAAATTGTCCTAATTCTGCCGACCCGGCCCGTTTGAAAATTGTCCTCCATTCCGCCGCCGGCCGGCAGGGCCGGTTACGGGCCTCGGGCCAAGCCCGGGCCCGTGCAGACCTCTAATTTGTTGTAATATTTATTAGAAGAATTTGTTATTATTAATGGTTTAAAACGTGCATTTTATTCAATATATATATATTTATGTTCTAGATTTTTGAAATTATTTTTTACACGCTTAAATAGATGCATTCTAATATAGGAGTATTTTTTTTTTTTTTTTTTTATCGGAATTTTACACATACAAAAGATTTTAATCAACAACATTAGGAAATATTTTGCCCTTATATACTACAGCTATGTGTGTTGACAAGTACATTTAGGTTTAAAATGGCTACTGTCCATGAACAGTTCCATAAGTAAACACAATCATTTGAAGAGTTTCAATTTGTCCCACACATTTGTGTAAAGTAATCGATTATAATTTATCTTAATATTAATCTATCCGTATAAAAAAGTGCTTTAGACGTTGTTCTATACCAATCGTGCAAGGAATTGTGATGCAAAAGTTGCTGTTAGATTTGGATCGATTTATTGAAGTTTTCTGTTTCATAATTAATTATAAAAACATCCATATTTGTTTGAAAAAGATTCTAATTAAATCGTTATAACATGAAAATGTAAGCCATTTTTTTGTCTTGTGTAATTTTACTACTAAATAAGGGATACCAAAATAAAAAAAAATTAAATATAATACACCTTACCACAATTTATGTGATTATTACTTTTATTTACTATATTATAAAATAGCATGATCATCTGAATGCTGTCAAAAATTATGTTCTATAGTTCAAATATTTTAATTATTTATCCTTATTATTCTCTTATTTTTTAGCTCCCGATATGCTATTTCTTTCGGGCAACAATTAAAGTGTCGTCACTAAACAATAACGTTCCGTTATATAAGCCAGCCGTAAAACGAAGCAGATGTATCATTGTATGGTTAAATACTGATAATCTCTTCTGCAATTTTTTTAACTTCTAAGAATTGCAAATTTTTAATTTTTACACCTTTCTATAGTTGTAAAAAGTACTTTTAAATGCAATTTGTTTGAAAACTACATCTTAAGTTAATTTTGAGATATTAATTTTTTTTTTTTTTTGTAGTTTTTTATCCGATTTCTGTAATGGTGGCAACTGAAGTACTCCGTTTCTGTAGAAAGTAAAAGTAAAATAGTAGATTACTTTATCTTTTTGTTGCAATTTTCTCATAAGAACTGAAACAAAAATTTATTAAAATACGTGCTATTTTGAAAAACTATATATAAATTAATGATTTCTAATAAAATATAGAGCTATTATAAACTATATTTAATTTTAAGTATTAATATTAATGTTACAAACAAATGAAGGCATATGAATCATTAGATAGACGATTTTTTTTTTGTTGAGTTTACAACATCGCTTTTTGCTGGATTTGTGTATTATTCTCCGATATTGACGTCATATGCATACTTTTCAATAGATGTTATTTAAGGCTGGATCGTAAATGTGAAATTCGTCAGCGGATGCAAATGACGTTATTTTATATAAAATAAAAACGTTTAATTTAAGTCTTAAAACTGAAATAAATTTTGTAGTAGTGAATCATTTTCACTCCAGTGACTATGAAATTCTTCTCAGGTGAAATGCTTCACTTTTGAAAATAATGCAATTGAAATCATACACTGATAAATCACAAATTTTTTTCAAAAATTTAGATTCCTTACAGAAGATCAGTGACCTGTACGTTAAAATTATATTTGTTTGAGAGTTAGACTCACTCATATAAGATGCATTTTTATTGTAACTAATTTTGCAGGATTATTATAAATTAATAAAACAGTTCCTTCTTAAACATTTTCTTTCGTTGAAATTCGAGGGGTTTCACATCCTAATAATAATAATATTTTTTTTTTCTTTTCGTCCTCGGGGGCGACACTAAATTCTGAAAAAGCAGAATTCTTGCTTCATTCTTGAATTATTACTCATTTTAAATTAATAGAAAACAGTGAACTTACTCTGAACAGTGTACTGTTCGCTGAAACAAGCGCATTTATTATACATTTTGTATGGACGATAATAAAAAAAAATATTAGTTTTCCTCTTTTTATCTATTGTAAAATCAACTGAGGAAAAGGTCGCATAATGGATGAAAAAAAAATTCTCGTTTAATAAGCCAATTCAGTTCCACGGTCTATTTATTTTGTACATAAATTTTGAAAATCGTCCTAGATGAAATCTAATTTATACCAAACTATATAAAATTTCAAGTTTCCAATATTTTTACCAATAATTTTTATATGAAACCTAATTTTTTAGCGTTTATATTTCGGATTAAAATTTCGTTAAGTGATAATATGAATTGTCAGTTTAAGTTTGCATTGGCTTTGAATCTAATGAGCAGAAAATTCTTGGCACCATTCCTGCTCCTGAGAACGAGAAACAATTAATCTTCTTCCTAAAATACAAGACTACATGCCGAAAAAAAAGAAAGAAAGAAACAAGTTATATAAACGAAACTTATGGGAGAAACCATTGTTATAGCCCACCTCGTGTTTCAAATTATGGATTCAAAATTTATGTTTTTTGTTTTGTTTGTTTGTTTGTTGTTGTTGTTTTTTTTTTTGGGGGGGGGAGGGTTGCCAGTTTTTTATTATGTTTAATATATAGCCTTAATTTACAATAAGAAAGCATTATATCATTTTAGTTTCTGTGAATTTGGGCGATTTTTCTTTTATAATTGTATGATATAAAAAAAATACATATAAGTAACTTTTTGCTAATTAAGAGAAACATCATAAATTTTTCATTGATTGAAAATATAATTACTTAATAATTATTTACATTTTACACATAATGTTTACTAATTATGAAGTTACACACATGCACACATTGGATAGAACAATGTAAGTATCGTTGTGGATTACCTACCCAGTTACATTGCAATTTAACATCCACTTGAAAGGTAAGCAACTTTCAAATGTAATAAGGAACCACAGAAAGAAGAAATTTTTAACTATGTAAAAACTACATGAAGATGAGGAACAATTAAATCAAACAAAAGTTTAAAAAAGATAGAAAAGATAGAAAAAGGTATATTTTACAGTTTAATATAATTTAACATTGCAAAATATACCCATTAGATTCGGTATTTTGTTATATATTTCTTTGTATTTACATATAAATGTTATTGATGTAATTCAAATTTAAATCAACTCGATTTTGTCTGACAGTAATTGCCTTTGTAAAAAATTTATGGATTTCTAAATGTATGAAACCATCCTGTTAAATATATATTTTAGCAGATTTTTTTTTTAACTGTTGCAAACTCAAAGTTATTACAAAATGAAAAAAAAATATTTTAAAGCCTTCGTCGAGACCAGAAAAAAATGCAGCAATCTTTTCGCGGAAGGTTTTCATGTCTTTTAAATCGATACAATTCTTTATAGTACACATTTTTTTCCTTTTCTTTGTTTCTTTTATTTTCTTTTTAAGTACTTTCGTAATTATATAAATGCATAGCAGCTATAGTCATCGTCTGGTCTGTCCATCTGTCCGCATATAACAACACAAAAACTACCGAACCGAATGGTTTGAAATTTAATATTTATAATCTTTGCAGAATTTTGTCGAGTCATTTCAAATTGAATGAAAATCGAATCAAAACTTAAAAATATATTAATAGAAGTTTTCTTCAATCTATTAATTCCTATCATACGGAATTAATTCAACGATATCCCATGATAGGCAATGATTCTAGGTTGTCGTGGGGATTACGTGTTATTTCAGATGGAGTTATATTATTTCGGTATTACTGAATTTAATGTATAGGGTGTCATCGAAAAATAATACCTAGTTTTAAAAAAGTCATAGGATCGAAACCTTTTATGTTAAACGAGTAATTCTTTCACTACACGATAACTGGTGAACGCAAGTTTCGTTTTAGTTCACCAGAATTCGTTTGCGTGTCTGTGTTATGCGCGGATTAGTTGCGCAGTCGTCAAGTTCAGGAGACGCTTTGTTATCAGGAGCAGTTTGACCTGGATAAGTTCTCCGAAAAAGCCGCTGTACACTGACTATTGACTTTGACTCCACATACCAAATCACCCACTGTGCTTTTTGTTGCACTGTCAATCGTACTGAGCAGCTGCAGTCTGACGCGTCGGCTGACCTTGACGACTGCGCAACTAATTTGCGCATAACACAGGCAAGCAAACGAATTCTGGTGAACTAAAACCAAAGTTGCGTTCACCAGTTATCGTGTAGTGAAAGAATTACTCGTTTAACATAAAAGGTTTCGATGTTATGATTTTTTTTAAATCTGAGGCATTATTTTTCGATGACCCCTTATACAATCGTAATAAAATTTGCAATGATGCATTTTTGCATAAGAGTGCAACAGCTATTGCACCAAGATCTGAGTGTTTAGAAAACTAGTTATAGTACGAACGCACCTGATTTGCCATTTATGTCGTACGTTTTCCGACTTGTTTTCTTTTGGTGGAAGTTACCCGTTGTAACCCCCTTATACTCAGTAATCTCATATTAAGTTAATTGAAAAATAAGGAAACTCAGAGAACTTTGCTTTTGTTATTTTTACTATTTTGCACTGTGTAAACCTCGCATGATGTTGCATAATGCTTGGGAATATAGCAATGGCTGTCATAACTATTTTCTTTTCAAATATTATTCAAGAACTGCTCGGCCGATTCTTTAAAATTTTTAATACAAACTTTCAAAATTGAATTTTAATCTTTTCATTTTCCATTTTTTACAAGCATTTTAAAGCAATTTTTATGGAGCATATTTTTTAAATACTTCTAGTTTCCCAAATATTTACCTTTTGAAAAAATTCGCTACGCCATAATGTCAATATGTTAAAAATTAATTACATTAAGATTTGTATTACACTATATGGCTAAAGGTGCCCGGTCACTTGCGATTTTAGACGTTTTGTTAAATATCTAGAAAAATACATGAGGAATTAGCTTAAAATTTCAGGTGTGTAAACAGTATAGTATAGGTCATATATTTCCGCGAAGTTTTTTTTCCCGAAACCCCATAGGCGACCGACTAGAAATTGAAAAAGAACGAATATCTTTTGGATAACCCTGTAAAACCTAATGTAGAAAAAACGTTCGAACTCGAGATTATTAATAAGTGGCTTATTGTAATATACTGTGTTCATTTTTATGAGGATAGCATTTATACTCGTAGAGAAATTAAGGTTTTTATAAAAACAGTCCCAAATTTCGCCAAGTTTTGCTTATAATTTGAAGCGTTCTTAATATAAAAAATAGTACTTTTCAGAAAATATGACAAACAGCCTTTTACATAATACTCTGCAATCAGAATAAAAAAATAATAAAAATTGGATGAAAAATGAGTAGGTTTACTAAAAAATGTTTCACTGCGCATGCGCGAATGCAATTAAAATGAAATATGCATAATGTATTAGCTAAGTATATATAGCAGCTTTTGTGAAAGTCTCAAAATCATAGCTTGAAAATTCAGAAACTTATCGTTGATAGAATAACCTCGAAATCCGTTGTTCCCAAAAGAAGCAAAAAGATAAGGGGTTGTATCAAATATCTGTTCATTAGTCCCAAGATAGCGTACACAATATTGCACGTGCTACTATATTTGGATACAACTTCTCATCTTTTTGCTTCTTTTGGGGAACAACGGATTTCGAGCTTATTCTATCGACGATAATTTTCAGAATTTTCAAGCTACGATTTTGACACTTTCACAAAAGTTGCTCGATATACTTAGCTAATACATTATGCATATTACATTTTGATTTCATTCGCGCATGCGCAGTGAAACATTTTTTATTAAATCTGCTCATTTTTCATCCAATTTTTCTTATTAGGTAGCTTTCATTACAAAAAGCTACCTATTGCAGCCGTTCGGAGGAAAGCGATTTCAAAAAATTTTGGTATATTTTCATCGATCATAACCCCCAGACCCCGAAACCACCCTCCGTTCAAAAGCTGATATATATATATATATATATATATCCATATATATATATATATATATATATATATATATATATATATATATATGATTTTTGTCACACTGTAACTCTCGTATTTATTAACCGATTTGGATGTAACTTGGGATATACATAGTACATACGAATTTCTCGACCGAGTTCGTTGGCCAGCTTCACCCGCCATTTTGTTTCAAAAGGGCGGCCATTTAAATTTTTTTTTTTAATTTTAAATTTGAAATGTGGTACCAAAAAATTGAAAATGGAAAAATATTTTTTTCTTATGTAATTTGCCTTTATACAAAGATTCCGGAGCAGTTTTTGTTTCGTCTATATCTTAAAAAATGGCTGAGTTATAGCATTTTGAATTTCTAGCGTGGCTGACATTTTGAAACGTCCTGAATTTTGTCACGCGATAAAAGGCGTATTTATGAACCGATTTGGATGTAACTTCGTTTATACATAGTACATACCAATGTCTCGACCGAGTTCGTTGGCCAGTTTCATCCGCCATCTTGTTTAAAAATGGCGGCCATTTAAATGTTTAAGAAAAATTTAAATTTGAAAAGTGGTACCAAAAAATTGAAAATTGAAAAAATATTTTTTTCTTATGTATTTGACCTTGATAAAAAGATTCGGGAGCAATTTTTGTTTCAACTATATCTTAAAAAATGGTTGAGTTATAGCATTTTGAATTTCTAGCGTGGCTGACATTTTGAAACGTCCTCATATTTGTCACGTGATAACGGGCGTATTTATGAACCGATTTGGATGTACCTTGGTGTGTACATAGTACATACAAATATCTCGACCGAGTTCGTTGTCCAGCTTCATCCGCCATCTTGTTTCAAAATGGCGGCCATTTAAAAAATTTAAAATTTAAAATGAGATACCAAAAAAAATGGAAAATGAAAAAGATTTTTTTTGTATGTGTTTGACCTTAATACAAAGATTCCGGAATGATTTTTGTTTCGTCTATATCTAAAAAAATGGCTGAGTTATAGCATTTTGAATTTCGATTGTGGCTGACATTTTAAAACGACCTGATTTTTGTCACGCGATAACAGGCAATTTTATGAACCGATTTGGATCTAACTTGGTCTGTACATAGTACACACCAATGTCTTGACCGAGTTCGTTGGCCAGCTTCATTCGCCATCTTGTTTCAAAAGGATTGCCATTTAAAAAAATAACAAATTTAAAATTTAAAATGAGGTATTAAAAAATTGGAAAATGAAAAAGATTTTTTTTACGTGTTTGGCCTTGATACAAAGATTCCGGAGCAGTTTTTGTTTCTGAAAATTTGTTCTTTTGTTTATATCTTAAAAAATGGTTGAATTATAGCACTTTGAATTTCTAGCATGGTTAACATTTTGAAACGAACGTGTATTTGTCACGCGATAACACACGTATTCGCCTATTTCGATGTAAGAAGGCATGTGGATAGTATACATCAATATCTCGACCAAGTTCGCTGGCCAGTTTCATCAGCCATCTCGTTTCAAAATGGCGACCATTAAATTAAAAAAAATTATATTTAAAGTGAGGTGCAAAAAAATTAGAAATTGAAAAAGTTTTCTTTCTTAAGTATTTGATCTTGATATAAGGATTCGGGAGCATTTTTTGTTTGTCTTTATCTTAAAAAATGGCTCAGATATAGCAATTTCAATATCTAATGTGGGTGACATTTTGAAAAATCTGATTTTTTGCCTGCGACAGCACTCCTATATATTAATCGATTCTGATGTGAGTGAGAATGTGCACAGCAATTACTAAGGTCTCGACCAAGTTCACTTGTTAGCCTCATCCACCATATTGACTTAAAATGGCAGGCATTTTAAGAAATCGCCGAATTCGGCAGCCAAATATAAGTTACTTTAAATAAAAGCAGTTTGGATAAAGCTGACTAATTTCGCAAAATTCTCATTCATAATGATTTAGTATTGATAAAAATTAGTATTGAATCTCCTATATTCGGTTTCCACTAAACTGAGCTTCGTGTGTTTGAATAATATAACTTGGCTTTTTTAAAATAAGGAATATGAAAGCTACCTCTTCCTCCCGGCAATGGCCGGAAGGACTTTTTTTTAATTCTGATTGCAGAGTATTGTGTACAATGCTGTTTGTCCTATTTTCGGAAAACAACTTTTTTTTTATATTAAGAACTCTTTAAATTATAAGCAAAAAAGTTGGCGAAATTTGGGACTATTTTTATAAAAACCTTAATTGCTCTACTAGTATACATGCTATCTTCATAAGAATGAACACAGTATATTACAATAAGCCACTTATTAATAATCTCGAGTTTGAACGTTTTTGCTACATTAGTTTTTACAGTTTTTTCCAAAAGATATTCGTTCTTTTTCACTTTGTTGACGGTCCCCTATGGAGTTTCGGGAAAAAATCTTCACGGAAATATATGATCTATACTATACTTTTTACACACCTAAAGTATCAGGTTCATTCCTCATGTATTTTTCTAGATATTTAACAAAACGTCTAAAATCGCAAGTGACCGTTCACCTTTGGCCATAAAATGTATATGTGTTTCAGGAATGCTCGAAGCAAGCGCTCAGCTCACAACGCATTTTCAGGACACCCTTGTTTATATAAATGCCAAAGGTGATGCATGATTTTTGTTTATGCAAAGTTTTCGAACCACTATCCAAAGGTAACTTATTAATGTATTGCACTCCCAGGAGTTTATGTTCATTGTAAAAGAAAACGGACTAAAAAACGGAGATTCTACTCTCAATCGAGACGCCAGTACTATTTCCGTATTTTAATGGAAAATTTCCCCCATAAATTCGAGAAAAACGGAAAATTTTATGTAATTTATGGGGGAAAATTTCCGTAAAAATACGATTTCTGGAATTTATGGGGGAAATTTCTGTTAAAATACGGTAATAATGCTGGCGTCTCGATTGCCAGCAGAACCTCTGTTTTTTAGTCCGTTTTTTTTTTTTTTACAGTGCTGTTATTGAAATCCACAAAAAGACTTAAAGAAGTCACCTATTTTTTAGTGTTCAAAGTGATGGCCATTCCTTAATACTCCATTTAAAATTTATTTTAAATGCAAAATATTTTTTTTAATTCATTTAAAAATATGCATGAAAGTGTTTATGAGGTTTACCTTATTCTGAAGCTATGATGAGCTTTATCGTCTTTTTTGTTTTCCTGCCCGTTACTTTTTATAGCTGTAACACATAGTAACAAGTTGGATGTGCCAATCCCAAAACTTTCTTCTTTCTGATACATCTTAATATTTCAAAAAGTAGTTACAAATGTTAATACTGTTTATTATTATTATTAGTTCAATACTGTACCAACTTTGACTTTCATCTTAAACTTCTACTTCACTCAATTAATCGGAGGGTAAAAACGAGTTAATCTCGAGTAGGATATCTATTAAAATCAATGGTTTTTCGTTATTATGTTGTTTATTAGCTGTTTGGGAATAGCCGGCTTAACAGGATGCAAAGTTCCCGTCGCTGCACGAGCCGCCGATGTACAAGGAAAAAAACGAAAAACCGAGAAAATTATACTCAAATTGCTATTGCATCGCCCTCTTCCGGTGGAATATTTCGGAATTCGAGGAGTACCTGCTCGTCAAAGCCAAGAACATACACAAAAGAATTGGTTCAATTGTATTCATAACTTCATACACTTTTCGCTGTTACAATGACGAAAATGGCACAAAAATATCTATTAAAGAGCCTCTATCCGGCGGAATATTTCTAAACTAAAGGAGGACCTTCTGGCCATAGCCAAAAACATACACAAATAATTTGGTTCAATTCTATACATAACTTAATACACTTTTGGATGGTACAATAATGACAATGGCAAAAAAATCGCTATTACAGAGCCCCCTTCCGGCGGAATATTTCCATATTGTAAAAGAACCTGCTGGTTATAGCCAAAAACATATTAAAAAAATTGGTTCGACTCTATGCATAATTTTATGCACTTTTCTATGGTACAATGGCGACACACGTATACATGGACACATGGGCAGACGGATACACGGGCAGACAGCCATTTTGTATAAACATTTTTGGGGGGATCTCTGAGCCCCAAAACGTGTAAATCCGTCGAAAACCGGAAGTCAAAAAATTTCGATTACAATAATTTCTTCAATTTAAGATAGAAGAAAGTAAAAATGTAGCGAAATATTTCAAAAACCTTCCTGTATTTCTTGAGATTAAAATTTTTCTCATCGCTTCTGGTTTTATAAAATGCTTTGTGAGGAATACATATTGTATTTTATGTAATTCTCCGAAATGTTTTATTTTTACGGTGCCTATTTAAATGTAGTTTTTGCTTCACTAAAGATATCTTACTATGAAATTAGTCAATATTAAGTAGAATAAAGTAATAAAGCTGAATTATTTCTATTATGCTAAGTAAATCACTTTTCCATTATATAATATATTATATACTAGAAAAAGAAATTTCTTCCTTTCTTGAATATCAATGAAGAAAAAATTAAATAAAGTTCATACAGTTTTGAAGAAAATTATTTTACAAACTTCGTTAGGATCAGAAATCATGCAGTCATATTTTGATAAAAGAAGATTTCCATGCTTTTGAAGCCTATGCACGTTTTTACAGCACACATGTTTAAAAGGAAGCTACTAATTATAATTTTTCAGTATTTTAATGGGACTGTTGAAAAATTCATCTTAAACGACAGCACCTTACTTACCTTTTTTCTGTTGCTATAATGAGCTTCATTGCCTTTTTTGCTTTCCATCCCGGGCTTTTTATCAGCTGTAACAAACAATAAAATAACAAACGGAATATTTCGAAAATCTTCCTGTTTTTCCCATGATTAAAACGCTTTTCATTTTCTCTGACTTTTGTAACATGTTTTATAAGGAATACATAATGCATTTTATGTAATTATCCCAAAAGTTTTATTTTAACAGTTCCTTTTCAAATGTAGCTTCTGTTTCACCAAAGATACGTTATAATGTAATTAATCAACATTAAGTAGAACTTTGTAGAACAAGCGTATTCAAAATAGATGAACAAAGCAAACTGATTTCTTTTATGCTTGGCGAATCCCTTTTTATTTGTACAAAACGCTTATGTATTGGAAGAGAAATTTTTTCGTTTCTGGAATTTAAATTAAAAAATAAATAAATAAAGTTTATATAGTTTTGAAGAAAATTATATTACTACATTCACCCAGATGTGAAAACATGCAGTCATATTTTGGTAGAAGAAGATTTTCTTGCTTTTGAAACCTATACACATTTTCATAGCACACACGTTTGAAGGAAGCTACAAATATTTTTTCAGTATTTTAATGAGGCTTTTGAAAAATTCATCTTAAATGACAGCACCTTACTTACCTTTTTTCTGAAGTTATAATGAGCTTCATTGTCTTTGTTATTTTCCATTCCGGGCTTTTTATCAGCTAAAACAAACAATAAAATAACAAAACACAATGTTTCGAAAATCTTCCTGCCTTTCTCGAGATTAAAATGTGCTTCTCATTTTCTCTGATTTTTGTAACAGTTTTTATAAGGAATACATAATGCATTTTATGTAATTATCCAAAAAGTTTTATTTTAACAGTTCCTTTTCAAATGTAGCTTCTGTTTCTCCAAAGGTACGTTATAACGTAATTAATCAACAGTAAGCAGAATTTTGTAGCACAAAGTTATACGAAATAGATGAACAGAGAGAATTGATTTCTTTTATTCTTGGCGAACCCTTTTTAATTTGTACAAAACATTAAGCATTGGAAAAGAAATTTCTTCGTTTCTAGAATTTAAATTAAAAAAATTAAGTAAAGTTTATACAGTTTTGAAGAAAATTGTTTTAGTACCTTCATCAAGATAAAAAATCACGGAGTGATATTTTAGTGCAAGAAGATGTTTATGTTTTAGAAATTTGTATACGTTTTCACAGCACACATGTATAGAAGGAAGCTATTATTAATTTTTCAGTATTTTAATGAAGTTTTGGAAAAATTCATCTTAAATGACAGCACCTTACTTACCTTTTTTTATGAAGTTATAATGAGCTTCATTGACTTTTTTGTTTTCCAGCCCGGGCTTTTTATCAGCTATAACAAACAATAAAACAACAAACGGAATATTTCGAAAATCTTCTTGCCTTCTCCGAGATTAAAAGGCATATCATTTTCTCTGATTTTTGTAACAGATTTTATAAGGAATACATAATGCATTTTATGTAATTATCCCAAAAGTTTTATTTTAACAGGTCCTTTTCAAATGTGGCTTCTGTTTCACCAAAGACACGTTATAATGTAATTAATCAACATTAAGTAGAACCTTGTAGAGCAAACTTCTTTAAAACACTTCTCGTTTTCTCTGACTTTTATAACATGTTTTATAAGGAATACATAATGAATTTTATGAAATTATCCCCAAAAATTCATTTTAACAGTATCTTTTGATATGTACTTTCTATTTCACTAAAGCTACATTATAACGTAATTAATCAACATTAAGTCGAATTTCGTAGTACAAAGTTATGCGAAATAGATGAACACAGCGAATTGATATATTTTATGCTTGGCGAACCCCTTTTTATTTGTAAAAAAAATTCTATAATAGCGAAGAAATTTCTCCGTTTCTGGAATTTAAATTTAAAAAAAAAAAAAAGTTTTTACTGATTTGAAGGGAATTATTTTACTTCTTTCATCAAGATTAGAAAACATGCAGTCATATTTTACTAGAAAAAGATGTTAATGCTTTTGAAACTGATACATATTTCCAAAGAACTTATGTTTTGCTGGAAGCTACTAATTATAATTTTCCTGTATTTTAATGAGGCTTTAAAAAAATTGGTCTAAAACCACAGATATTTATTTACCTTTTCTGAAATTATAATGAGCTTAATTGTCATTTTTGCTTTATACCCAAGATTTTTATCAGCTGTATATCAGTGAAATTAGAAACAGAATATTTCGAAAATCATCTTGCCTGCATTGAGATTTAAATACTTCTCATTTCTTCTGGCTTTTGCAAAATATTTTAGTGGGAATGCGTGAAGCATTTTATGTATTTCCCCACAAAAATTATTTTAACAAAGCATATTCAAATGTAGCTTCTGTTTCACTAAAGCTCATTATAGCGTAATTAGCCAACATTAAATAGAATTTTGTAGTACAAAGTGATACGAAATAGAGTAATAAAGGGAATTTCTTTCTATTATGTTTGGAAAAACCACTTTCCCTTGATACAAAACGTTGTGTGCTGGAAAAGGAAATTTATTTCTTTTTGGATTCCAGGAGTTTTGTTACTGTTGTGAGATCGAGATTTTATTTATGACTCTGATTTCGCGCTGCAGTTTTACTGGTTTGAAAGAACTATTTCCGTTAGACATTTAGAACTACATCCTCTACCAAAGTTGATTAAAAATTTTATTTCAAAGGTTTTATTTTTAAGCAATCATACAAATTTCCTAATTTTGAACAAAGTTAGCGTGGTATACTTTAAAATTCTTGTAGAAAAACGCAAACATCCCTTTTAAGACGTATTCCTGTTCCCATTTAAAAACTTTTAAGAATGTTAAAAGAAAACACTCTTAATTGCAAAACATTTCAAAAAATCTTAAATAAAATTTGTAGAATTTCGTTTTTTTTATAGATTCATATGGTGTAAGGGGTTATTTCACAGTTTTTAATATTCATTTTATATAAAAAATACTTTGGTCATCTCCACACTAAGGCCGACTTAGCCGGACATGCAATGAACGAACGATTATTGTCAAAACCATATAGTCGGATGATTGTAGCTTTGAGTATCACCTAGGTTAGTCTTGAAAAAACAGTAATTTTGAAGCAAATAATTATATGTAAAAGGCATAACTACAAATGGACTGGGAATAATGTCTACTATTTAATACTATGGATAAATTATCTCTTTTTACATGTTAAAAATTGGACCAATTTCCATTTTTCCAACAGTAACACCCAATTTTGACACTTTATTTGAAACCCAAGGATCAAATCTACCCAGAAAAGTGTATAGTTTATACATTTTTCTTGTCAACTGTAATTGGCCTCCGAAGAGTAATTTATCCATAGCATTTAATAGTAGATATTATGGCACAGATGTCATATTCGCCCCATATTGGCGCGATTTTTTCTGACGCCAATGTCATATACCCAACGGGTACTTAACTGGCGCCAAAGTGTCGTTATTTTTCTTGATGTGGTAACCCGGATTATGTTGTTTATGCTGTTGATGTTTTCGCCAAATTGGCAACCGAAAAATAATCGCGCCAATATGGGGCAAATATGACATCTGTACCGATATTATTTCCAATCGATTGATACACTGTTAAAAATCTGCTGTCCAGACATTCAAAAGAAAGAAAACGGTTACTTGGCCGAATTATGAAGCGTATCTGACCATATTATGGACATAATAAAGCGAAATTACGCATATGTAACAGTTTTATCTAAAAACGGTCGAATGACTGTACACTTTGCTGCAAATGTTTAACAGTATACCTATATCTTTTTTATACGAATTTCTGCAGCAGAATTAGTAGGAAGTTATCATTTTCCCGGGATTTTACGTACAATAGATTTTAATGTTAATACTGTGCTACGGAATGCTATCTTCTTTGAGAAACAGGAAAAAATTACGGTGCCATGTTAGAGAAACCGAATTAATCAGTATTTTGGAATTAAACAGTACCTTAGAATTAATCAGTATTACAGAATTCTAGTACTATAGAATTAATCAGTATTTGAGCATTAATTGGCATTTTAGAATTAATTAGTATTTAAGCATTAATCCGCATTTTAGAATTAATCAGTATACTAGTGTCGTAGTATTTTAGAATTAATCAGTATACTATTATCCTAGAATTTTAGAATCAGTATTTTAGAATTAAACAGTACCTTAGAATTAATCGGTATTACAGAATTCTAGTACTATATAATTAATCAGTATTTGAGCATTAATTAGCATTTTAGAATTAATCAGTATACTATTATCCTAGAATTTTACAATCAGTATTTTAGAATTAAACAGTACCTTAGAATTAATCGGTATTACAGAATTCTAGTACTATAGAATTAATCAGTATTTGAGCATTAATCAGCATTTTAGAATTAATCAGTATACTAGTGTCGTAGTATTTTAGAATTAATCAGTATACAATTATCCTAGAATTTTAGAATCAGTATTTTAGAATTAATCATTATTTCCGCGTGCCTTTTCTAAGCTAAATCAGATCTCTGCTTGTGAATGCTTGATAGTTCATAACCAAACATTATACATTTCTTAATTTTTAATCAACGTCTTTTTAGTTATTTTAAGTCTAATTTTTTAAGGATATTTTAAAAATTCGATTATCTTTTATGTAAAAGTACAGCCTGATAGAATTAATCATCCTTCACGAATTTAAATGTGTGATTTTGAATCCCCTAATCTCATAAGGATGCCATGTTTACTGGAAAGGCAGAAGTCACTCTTCTGATGCGGTTGGTTGTATGAGTAAAACGATGTCATCTTATGTGTTACTGTCTTCAGATTTACATCTTATAAAAACTTTTTAAAAGTTTACGATTGGCATATAAGAGGGGGAGGGAATACTATCTCAAGCACGTTCTGATGCTACTTATCTTTCACTTATCTTGATATTAATATTACCGTCCACATAAAATGAAATCTTTCTTTTCGTTATTGTATTTCAGTTTACAGCCAAAGTGCGGTATCTTATGGTTAATCTGATCATTTTTTTAATCTGGTTCATGGCCAAATGACGTACTTGAGCATATATGATAGCTTTAATGCCCATGATGGTAACGCTAGGAAGTGGAACATCAATCAAATGCAAAGCAAAAAACGCTTTTTTTTAATTATGTGCAATCAGTTGTGAATTGTGGTAACTCTGCCACGATTTACTTTACATGTTTGTAGCAAATAAATGTTCATTGTTGAAAAATCATGTTTGAAAACTATTTAAATCTTCATCAAATTGACCTACAAACAAATTTCATTTTAAAATACATTTTTTTGTCTATTCCACAACGTAAAATTGGAATAAATTATGCGCTATTTAGAAGTCATGTATTAGCGATAATAGTGAATGCGATACCGATGATTTCTACCCCAATTGAATTGACGTCGTCATAGAGTGCTACATTTTGGAATATATTTCTAGTATTAAGTGGACAACACATTTCTGACGACAATGGAAAAGTTGGCAGTGAACGAAATGGGATTATATCGCTAAATAAAATAAAATAAAAGATAAACTTATAGATTCCAGAAATCTCTAATTTCTAGCTGAATTTAAAACGAAAATTAAAATTAAATCCAATTAAAATAGAGGCTCTGTTAAAAATTTTACTTTTGTCTACATAAATGAGATTTTGCAATTTCTTAAACTCTTAACTGCTGTTAGCGGCCTCACAGAATACTACTTTTTTCAATTTTCGAAGCTTAACTTGTAAAATTCAGTTTAACTATAGACAATATTGAAAATTTGTTTTGTTTCAAGCCCTAGTATCATTGCTCAGATTTTTGAATAGGTGAATTTTAAATATAATAGTCTAGTACAGAAACAGTATCTCATGAATTAATCGAGCCATTTATTTGTCTTTCGATCAAGCATTCTCAGAGACCACTCATAGCAGCTATGCGACAATTTCGGTAATAGCAGTTGAGGGTTAATCCAACTTCTTTACCTTATATATATTTTATTGACATTATTTTGGGAGATATCTTTTTTTTAATATACAGGACTTTTATTAAATCGGAAATTAAATCAAAATGTATTTATATTTAAATATAGCATAAAATAATGTACAGATAGAAAAGAATGATTGAAATCATACTTATAAATTTGTCCTTTTAGTAATTGCGGAAGAACTTTTTATAAATAATATGAGTGTGTAAACTCAGATCAAGCTTTTTTCTATCACAAAAGAAAAACAATAGAAATGTTTTATTTTGAGAACTGATTTATATTTACTAAAGATAATAAATAACAGTTATTCTCTTCATTGATTCTCTCTTTATGGTCATAAATTTGTTCTCTGATATAGTTTCTGTTGAAACATATTACATGTCTTCAGATAGAGAGGGTTTTTCTTCTGGAACTTTCCTGATATTTTATATGATTTATTTAGTTACGTTTTGTAAGCTCCATAATTCTGATAATTTTTTTAACAAGATACATTCCTTAATAATGACATTAAATGCGGCATACCGTATGTTAAAATATATAAATAAAAACATACTTTTTGCATAATTCATTTTTATAGGATATTACAGCATATTCGTAATAACAAACAGCACAAAAGTTGAACATTTCACTTGCTTATGTTTTAAAAACGAATAAAAAAATAAAATGCAGAAATATATATTCGTGTGTAACGTTATATTTCTATAAACATATGTTTTAGATAAATATTTAGTTAAAAATATTAAGCAATAAAATAAAGCTTTGTGTCAAGTATTGGCTTAATTAACTATCATGATGTGAACACATTTTAGAAATTTATCAAATATTTACTTATAATACGTGAAAGCTACATCAGACTTGAACAGAAATATCAAAATTATAAAATTATAAAATGCGTCTATCATCCAACAGAAAAAAAAACTAAGATACTGCTTTGAATTTAAGCATGGATACCTTCCTAGTGTTATCTCTTATGCATAGCTGTTCTCTGAATTTTTCCGTTAACATTCCTTGAATTTCAGTACATTATATTTCAAGTCAAGATTTAATTATTTAACGTTTACTGTTAAAACTTTGCATAGTGCTTCGATTAACGTTTAACAATGCATGAATAAGCATATGCTAAACAGCGTGGAAGAAACATTTAATTTACCGTGGACGTCTTTATTTGGCTGCTGATTAAAATAAATTGCCCCTTAAGATTTCCCGTGGAAACATCACAAAAATAAACGTACCTACAACAACAATGCTTTAAGGGGGTCTTTGTTTTGGTATGTTGAATAATTCTTTTTTAATCTTGAAAAATGGAGAGGAACTTCCGCATTACTTTTATTTTTCTTGAAGATAAATCGATAGAAGAACGTTTTGTTCCATCGAAGTATCGTAATTTAATCGTTTTAAAAAGTTTCGCAAAGTATTTGAATAATTCAGGATTTTTTTGTTCGTCATAAAAGAGAACTGTATTGTTTCAAAAATGATTAACCGTTGAAAATTATTTATATAATAAGCAATTTTCTTTGAAATATATGTAATATATGAAGTTATTTATATTTGTAAAGTGTGGAACAATCATTTAATTTACACTCTTCTGTAAATGCATGATTAAGCATGGTGCACAATGCATGGATAAGCATATGTTAAACAGCGTGGAAGAAACATTTACTTTATCGTGGATATCTTTATGTTACTGATGATTAAAAAATAAACACATCTAAAACAATGTGTTAAGATAGTCTTTGTTTTAATATAGAGAATAATTCTTTCATTTTTTATGAATTTTGAAAGATGGGCGGTCACTTCCGTATTACTTTTGCTTGTCTTGATAATTAATCGATACAGGAATGTTTTCTTCTTCCGCAGTATCATAATTTAATAGTTTTAAAAGACTTGTGAACGTATTTGAATAATTTATAAATTTTGAAAGATGGACGGTCACTTCCGTATTACTTTTATTTGTCTTGATAATTAATCGATACAGGAATGTTTTCTTCTTCCGCAGTATCATAATTTAATAGTTTTAAAAGACTTGTGAACGTATTTGAATAATTTATAAATTTTGAAAGATGGACGGTCACTTCCGTATTACTTTTATTTGTCTTGATAATTAATCGATACAGGAATGTTTTCTTCTTCCGCAGTATCATAATTTAATAGTTTTAAAAAACTTGTGAACGTATTTGAATAATTTATAAATTTTGAAAGATGGACGGTCACTTCCGTATTACTTTTATTTGTCTTGATAATTAATCGATACAGGAATGTTTTCTTCGTCCGCAGTATCATAATTTAATAGTTTTAAAAGACTTGTGAACGTATTTGAATAATTTATAAATTTTGAAAGATGGACGGTCACTTCCGTATTACTTTTATTTGTCTTGCTAATTAATCGATACAGGAATGTTTTCTTCTTCCGCAGTATCATAATTTAATAGTTTTAAAAAACTTGTGAACGTATTTGAATAATTTATAAATTTTGAAAGATGGACGGTCACTTCCGTATTACTTTTATTTGTCTTGATAATTAATCGATACAGGAATGTTTTCTTCGTCCGCAGTATCATAATTTAATAGTTTTAAAAGACTTGTGAACGTATTTGAATAATTTATAAATTTTGAAAGATGGACGGTCACTTCCGTATTACTTTTATTTGTCTTGATAATTAATCGATACAGGAATGTTTTCTTCTTCCGCAAGATCATAATTTAATAGTTTTAAAAGACTTGTGAACCTATTTGAATAATTTATAAATTTTGAAAGATGGACGGTCACTTCCGTATTACTTTTATTTGTCTTGATAATTAATCGATCAGGAATGTTTTCTTCTTCCGCAGTATCATAATTTAATAGTTTTAAAAGACTTGTGACCGTATTTGAATAATTTATAAATTTTGAGAGATCGACGGTCACTTCCGTATTACTTTTATTTGTCTTGATAATTAATCGATACAGGAATGTTTTCTTCTTCCGCAGTATCATAATTTAATAGTTTTAAAAGGCTTGTGAACGTATTTGAATAATTTATAAATTTTGAAAGATGGACGGTCATTTCCGTATTACTTTTATTTTTCTTGATAATTAATCGATACAGGAATTTTTCTTCTTCCGCAGTATCATAATTTAATAGTTTTAAAACACTTGTGAATGTATTTGAATAATTTAACAACTTATATATTTTTTTCATAAACGAGAACTGAAATTCTGTTTGAAAAATGCTTAAACATAGAAAGATATTTATAAATTATAGCAATTTAGGCACTGTTCCTTCAAATATGTGTAATATATAAACTTATTTACGTTCGTAAAGTGGGAACAATAATTTAATTTACACTCTTCTGTAAATGCATGATTAAGCATGATGCACAATGCATAGATAAGCATATGTTAAATAAGCGTGGAAGAAACATTTAATTTACTTGGACATCTTTATTTGGCTTACGATTAAAAAATAAACACATCTAAAACAAGAATACGTTAAGATAGTTTTTGTTTTGTTATGTAAGTATTATTCTTTCACTTTTGAAAAATGGACACTCACTTCCGCATTACTTTTATTTTGCTTGATAATTAATCGACACAGGAATGTTTTGTTTCTCCGAAGTATCATAATTTAATAGTTTTTAAACACTTGACAACGTATTTGAACAATTTAACAACTTTTATAAAAGAGAACCTAAATGTTGTTTGAAAAATACTTAAACATAGAAAAATATTTATGTAATAAAGCAATTTATCAGCTGTTCTTTCAAATACGCGTGGTACATGAAATTATTTAAATTTATAAAATGTAGAGCATTAATAAAATTTACACTTTTCTGTAATTGCATGGTTAAACATGAGCAACAATGCATGGCTGCTGATTAAGATAAATTGCAAGGACATTTTTGGTAAAATAATACAAAAGAAGAAGATCTATAACGAAGATAACTAAAACTGCTATTCTTCTTTAATTAATACATTTTATTGGTGTTTGCTGATTATTAACCGGCTGCAGAAAAAATGTTGCAATTGTTATCGCTCACACAACACTTCTAAATACCGCATAATTTTAATTTTTAAATAATCGAAGTGAATTTATTTGTAAGTTGTAACTCGTTTAGTGACTTTTTATGGCTTATTTAAATAATTTTCAATCATGAATTTCTTTTTGTTTTCTAAAATAATGTAAATTAACAATTGGTAAAAGTTACTACAGGTGTCAAATTATTGGCCAGAACAAATAAAAAAGAAACGAGGAAGAAAAATCACGTGTCCCGCACAGATTATGAAACACTTTCCAACACACTCTGAATAGTGTATATCAAAAGTTAGAAAAAATCAGAAATTTTTTGCTCATTCCTGTATATAATCTATAGAGTGGTATTTATACTACATCGTATGCAAAAAGTTAGTTCAATTAAACGCATAGCACAGTTTAAAATTTCATTCAGCAATTTTCGTCAATGTACCCTATATCCTTTACGTATCCCTGTATATGATCTATAAAGTTTATACAAACCAATTAATGTGCAAAAAAATGGTTACATTTTAAAACGCGTACCACAATAGAAAAGAACTGCCAGCAGTTATTCTTCATAGGCATTACTGTGGAAGAATACTTTAGTGTGTCCCTGTAAATGAACAATAAATTATATGCACACCAGATTCTACAGCAAGCCCTTGTAGTACACCTCAGTGATATATATAATTTTCAATATGTTTAAAATACTGTAATATCTTTAAAATACACCATAAACAATTTCTCCCCACAGGCCACAGACTAATGGAATTCTTTTGAATGGCCCTGTAAATATAATGAAAGTACTACACACTTCATTTTCAATACCGAACATACCCTACTAATCCCCAATAACATTTATAAATTTCATGGTAATCGCTCTATATTTACATGAGTTAGAGCACGGACAGACAAACCCAGTTCATAAACACTTTTCAACTTTGTTGGAAAGTGTTAAAAATGCAGATTAACCAGAAGATGCCAATATAGTTCTTTGGCGCTCAGCAAAAATCTGTCGGACGACAAATTTCCATTTTATGGTAACGATTCATTTCATGTTAACATAAAAGTAATAGCAAGTTAAATTGGTTAAAAAGTACGTTGCATCAAAGTATGCTAGGAATTGTATTTCAATTTCATTATTTTTCTATTTATTTTCTAGGATTCTGTCATCGAATTTTTATAACAGAAGATCTCGAAGTTCCCAACTTAGATTGTCAATTGTTTTCCATTGGATCACTTGAAGTTTGTTCAATATCAGAATTATCTGATGTTTAAATAAAAATAACAAAATTCTAGCTTGGATAACAATTTAGTTCAGAAGTTAAGAGGGTAGCATTTTATATACTGTTATTCGAAAATCCTGAATATCTCTGACATGAACGATAATTGAGCGATTAGCTTGATAACACAGAAATGAGATGTGATTTTTTGCATTTTTGTTTTATAAGATTATCTTCCTTATTTACTCGGATTTAAAAATGTTAGTCCAGTTCCCTTCAGTTCATGTAAAGTATTAGAACCAGAGTTGGGCAAATTTGTAGTTGCAATTATCTGCCATGCAATTACAGTTTAATTGCATTTAATTGATTATATTCACACACATTCAAGCGCAGAAATTTCGTCAAATAATGTGATGGGGGGGGGGGGGGTTCTAGCTACAATGCTGAAGAATTTTTTACGACATGTAATTGTGACTATAAATAACTACGTACAATTAAACTGTAATTACACTGCAGGTAATTGCAATTACAAATTTGCCCAACTCTGATTAGAACTATTTCTCTTATAATTTCAAACTTTCAAGCTTTTCAAACCTTGTAATGGTAGCCTAAAACCATGCTTATGTTTCTTAAGTTTCAGAATCATTGAAAATGTGCAAATAAAAATAAATAATCTTTCCACTTTACTTTGTAACGTAACCCCAAAAATATTCTTAAAAATTGTATAACAAGTTGCTCCAATTATATTTAGAAATCAGTTTGACTATTTCTTACAATCTTTTCTAATCTAAAATTACCGTAACTTTCGTTGAAATTTTTAGTTCAAACTAGTGTTATAATACTTCAGTTATCTATTTTATGCATTCTCTTCGCTTCGTAAAATCACATATTTTGCATGAAATGCAAAGGAAGGGAAGGAGAAAAGCCTGTGGGAAATATTTAAATTTCTGCTTGTGACATCTTTTATGAAATAGCTAGAGGTAGAATTTGTGTATCCGAAGATTTCACTAGTATCTATCAATGGCTCAGTTTAAGCTCTAAAAGTTGCCTAAAATTTACAGTTTTCGTTTTTTTCATAGCTACCAGTGATGATAAGCATTTTTTATTTTTATTTTTACTTATTTTTTATGAATAAGAGTCATTCTAATATATTATGTCCTGGGCTAAAATAATGTGAATAAGGCAAGTCAACCTCGAAGGTCTAAATATTTCATAAACATTATTTTTGAATTACTACAGTGTGAATTACCTTAAATTTGAACACGAAAAAATGAATTTCAATATTTAGAAATGAAAAGTTGTAAAACGCTATTAAAAAACTTGTCCTAAACTTCAAATTTATTAATTGAAACTTTTATTTTTAGAATTGTAAAGCTTCAAAGCAAATAATACGATTATCTGGGTATATTTCACTTCTCTATTTCTTTTACATGTTTGGCACCTGAGCCATAATAGAAGCTATTTCTCTAATTATCCTTATTTAAATTTTTTACCTAGAAGAAATTGTCATTACCAACGTGCACACTAATTTTTCATTCAGTTCTCCACCAAACTATCTTTATCATACTGGTTAAGTTCATAGATTCTACAGTTCCACATGCTCTTAGAAATAGTGATTAAAAAAAAAAAATTAGTATAACTTCATTTTGTTACTCTTGCTTCAAAATTGTAATCAGTGTACTTATAATGTATCATTACCAAGTTCATTTTGCTAAAATACAAAATTAGTAATTTTAATTTTGCTGAATAAATTTAAAAAGAAAGAAAGAAATACTCGGAGCCGTTTTTAGAATAGTTATAACATATGCTTGAATTGCTATAGTTTAATCCTAAAACAGGCTTTAATTTAAAAATGGCATTATTAAGTTGGATTTTAGTTGTCGTAATGATCCTTCGAATGTGTAGCAATGGCACTTTTAAACAGTAATAAAATTTCGTTATTATACCTTAAGTAAATTGCCAACATTTCATTGCATGAAGTAATTTGAGCTAAAAATCAGGAATTAATTTAGTATATTTTTTAAGCCAAAAATGACCATTATCTGAAATTGAAGCATAAAGATTTTTGAGATATGAAAATTTTACGTAGATTCCCAATTTTTTTCTTTTTGGATTTTCTCAGTTTTCCGTATTTTACTTTCTATTTTCACTTATTTTCTGTATTTTTTTTCTGTTAAAGCATTGCCCTTTCTCGTGCATTTTCTACAGAGTAAACCGCCGATTATCCAGAAACGAACCGCTATCAATATCTCTCTCGCTTTTTTTGGCTTAGATGTTATATATTCCCGCAGCCGCCATCTTGGATTTCTTGGCGATTTTTTGTTGGCGTTTATCGATAAGGCAACCCCGTTGAGCCTAACATGCGCATAAAACGCTGCTTGGCGAACATCACATTTACTACTTGGCGAAAAAGGGATTTTCACGCCAAGAAAAAATCCAAGATGACGGCCGCGGGAATATATAACATCTGTTCCCTTTTTTTATGTTACAACTTAAACATAGATTATTTTTCTGTCTTTCAGAAAAACGGTTAAGTACTCAGATATTCTTAAAAAGGCAACAACACAACTATATTTATGTGATATTAAGTTCAATTTGGTAGCTTCCATTACAAAAAGCAAGAAGCTACTTATTGTAGCTGTCCAGGGGAAAGCAATTATGAGAAACTTTGATACATTTTCATCGATCATGATCAAATCTTAATTTCTGTATCTATATGCAATGTACAGAGGGTGTTCATGCATTTTTGTAATGACTTTGACCTTCTCTGTGATTTAAATGAAAAACAATAACCTATATGTCAGGGACGGCGAACCTTTTCGCATCCGCGTACCAAATATTTCCAAAAATATATTTTACGTGATCATGACATGCCAGCAGTAAACAAAATTAATGGATCAAATAATAATGAACTTAAAATTTTGTTTTTAGCATTAAAAAAATATGGGCAATATTTGGTGTTATGCTTTAAAAATTTATCTTAAAAGTATTATTTCTGTTGTCACATCTTAGATGCCAAGTAATTTATATCAACTTCTTAATTTATTTTCAAGAGAATGCAAGTTGAATTAGACTCATATGACAGGATGTTTTGCTCTCTCTTATTCTTAAAATTTTGTGAGCCAATATTGAGCCAGATTAGGATACATTAAGTTGTATTTAAATTTCTTCAATCTGAGTGACAATGACAACCAAACGAAATAATCGAATTCAGTTAAACAGAGACAATTTCTAGATTAATTAATGCATTTTGTGAAATTCTACTATATTTTGATGTAGAAACTGAATCTATGCCGTGCCAAAAATGATCTGCAGAGTGCCATAGGTTTGTCTTCTCTGCTACTGTCATCAATTCGGAATAAGGTTTATTCTCTGTATCCTTAAAAATATATTTTGCTGATTTAAACGCTAAAAACTCCTAAAAACTAAACAAAACAAAACTGCTTAAAAAACTTCTGTTTCTTCTGTTTCTGTTAAAAAACTCCTTTTGTTAAGTTTTTAGAAGTTTAAGTTTCTTTGATGATTTTTTACACTTTTGGACTATGGGGTGGTTGGCCATATCTTGCAAAACTTGTGAGGATTCAATTTCTATTTTTGGTACCTGTTTTTTAACTCCTCCTACTTTCCGACGAGCAAGGAGTTGTTTGTTTATTGTTTTTTTTATATATATATAAAATTTCACTGGTTTTATTGTTGTGTTTTGCACGCACTTTTTCATAAATTTCATAATTCATATACTTTTGATAGAGCTATATTTACTTAGTGCATATAAGAACTTAGTGCATATTAGCCAAAACAAAGACGATAGGAAATTTTAGGAAACGGGTCATGTGAGCGGATTCAAGGAGCAAGTTTGTTGGCCAATAGAATTTCAGGAAAGTTTAGAGAACAGCCAATAATATATAATAAATGTAATGTGAAAACTTGCAAGTGGAATTTATGAACAAGAGGTTTTTAATAAGGTTGATTAATTAGAAAAAATTTTTGTTCAAAAATACTAGTGTCTAAATTCAAAGATTAGAAATTTAGCACGTATAAGTGCCGCGTGTATATCGACGTAATTAAAATAAGTCGAAAAAAGTGTTTTTTTGTTTTTTGTTTTTTTTTTTTAGTATTGGACTCTTCATTTTTTATTTATAATTTATTTTCTACTTTTAAGTCTTTAAAATGTTTCATTTGTTGCAATTTCACAGTGATTTAGCATATTTTAGCGACAGCTTCTTAGCGCATCATTTGCTTTTTAAACTCTCATACTATTATACGAGTTACAGAGAATATTTGGCAATTTATCACCTGTGGTGGGCTCATAGAAAAATGTCCTAAAATTAATGGATGAAATTATTATTAATTTGTAAAAATATTAAAATGCATTGTCATGTTGTATTGTCATCAGGAAATATACCTTTCTACATAGTTTTTATAATTCTAGCATTTAAGAAAGGGGATTATAAATCTATTGCAAAATTCGATCTTTACATACAAAAGCCAGGTTGAGTTAAATAAAGAGTGTAAAAATTGGAAATTAAATATTGTTGAACATTTTGTGGTTATTACAATATTTATGTTCTATTTTTAGGCTTTGTTACACTGAATTATCAGATTAGTTTGAAAAAAAAGGGGATTTTATATAACAAACAACAAAATTTTTGTTATAAAAAATTGATTATAATTAATATTAGCATAATTCAATTTTTACATAATACTTCAGATGGCAGAAATTTTAACAATGATCTTTACTTGCGATGCAAAATAAGTTATTCAGAAGTAGAAAGAGACATTCTGCATGAAAAAAAAATTATCTCATTTTTTAAGCTAATTAAGATTAATAAGTTTTTTTTTCAGTATCGTGAATGATTTTCAAAATTACGTAAGATGTTAATTACCTCTAACATATAAATTCGCATGAATAGCCATATTTAGTCGAATAAGAATCTTTTTTTTTATGGTTATCATAGAAAAATATACTCTTTTTATTTTTTAAAGATATTAAATGCAGTCGCTAGGATGAAAATTGCTCTCTCTATTATGTGTATTAGCTGAAGTGTAAATGATTTATAAGAGTTAAAGAACAGCTTTTTTAATAATCTTCATTGACGCAAAATCGATTCCACGATAATATCATATAAATGAGGAAAAAACTGCAATGCTATTGTTAAACATATTAAGTAAATTTGCAAAATTCTATAAGGAGTCCTTTATATTAAAATTTAATATTTTTTTAGTTATAATCAAATATAAATAATTGAAATGTATAATGAAATGTATGAATAAACTATAAATCATTTACTAAAATGGTGTCTAAACATTTAACACAGATTAAAACATTTAGAACATTAAAATAACTATTCTACACTTTCAGAATACTTCCGTGGCCTTCCTCGGGAATCTGAATGAAAATGCCATGTCAAAACTCTGTCCAACAAAAAATCGAACACATGGGGAAAAAACAATGACAAGGAAATCAGAATTTATTGGCGCCATCTGTTGTGTATGATAATAATATAAATACTCTGTCGTCATCTATGTGTGAAAATTTAATTAGAGAATCAATAGAAATTTTTGTTAAGAAAAGATGAAGTATGTAATGACAGTATATCATATAATATTCCAAAACCTTGGTTAAATATCCTTAGAAACATTTGATTTTGAGTTATGCAGTTTTTCGACTTTTTCACACATAGATGGCGACAGAGTATTTATATTATCATCATATCTCAACAGATGGCGCCAGTAAATTCTGATATTCCTGTCATTGGTTTTTTTTTATTATTATTATTCCTGTGTCTTGGATTTTCTTTCGAATGAAGTTTTGACATGGCTGACCGCTTGGTTCATTTAGATTCCTGAGGAAGGCCACGGAGGCGTGCTGAAACCGTAGAATAGTTACATTAATGCTTTTAATGTTTTAATCTGTGTTAAATGTTTATACACCTTTTTAGCAAATGATTTGTCGTTTATTCACATTTCACTTACTTATGTTTGAATTATCTATGGTGTAATAGTCCAAAATTCTTTATAGTTATAGTCATTTAAACATTATATAAGCATTAAGACATGCTTGTCAAGTAGCTAATAAATTTTACGTACAGTAAACTTTAAAAAGTTCAAAGTGCCATCCATCAATAGATAAAGTTCACCTGCTGCGGCGTGTCTCAGAATGTAAGAATGCTCAAATTAACTAGTTTAAGATAAGAATATTATTTTCATGTTCCAATAACTAAATGAAATAAACATTAAAAACTGAGAGGTCTTTCATGTAGTTTTACACTTTAATTTGAGCATTCTTACAGTTCCATAAAGCGCAATGCCATCTATTGTTCATATTTTTAACTATTTTTTAAAAACTGTATATCAAATTTAATTTTTATCTGCGATATATATAAGCATATCACTTATTTCAGCTTTATATGCATTATACTTAATGAATTATTGCATTTTAAAGTTACGGAGTCCGAGAAACAACCTGTATGTTATGTTGTTGAAAACTTCACCACTTGCAATTAAATGCAAAAACGCATTTCTGACTGCTTAGCTGTGCATTTGCACAGTTCATAATTTGGAATATAGCTCAGACACGTGTCCGCAATACTGAAATAAATTGGTTTGAGTTGTATAAGCTTATTAGAATTGTTTGATTACAATAAAATACTCTCTATTGATAGTTTTGTAAGCAGTTGATAAACTTTCATTCATTATAAACAGTAACGGAATATAGATTAAACTTATATTATACTTGTTTAAATAACTAAAGTTCATGATTACTTTTGTCAGCAGCGCAGGTTAGCTTGTAATAATTAAACTTGACCATCAGATGAATAATAAAGCATCACATTTCACTTAATATTTATATTAGGACTTCACATGATACATTGATCTGAACAAAACAGTAGACACATCCTTTACATAACACAATCAACGCTCAACTACAAAGAACATCATAGAACATATTAGAATGTCTATATATTATCAAAACCTATTTCCATGGAAACACGATAGGCCTTCTAGCGGCAGAAACGGAAAGAGATATACGAATCGTTACATTACACAATAAAATAAAAGGAGTATTTTACAACAAGTTTTAGAATACTTTATATATTTTTTAATATAAATGATGCCCACTTATTAATTAGAATTTGGTACAATTAAGAGACACAAGCTGATAAACCGGGGCTACTCGTGTTAAAGAATATAGGTGAAAACGATAATATATATTATTTCTGGTGTTAAAATTATTTATTCTCTTCACATACTAAAGCCACAACGAGGAATGAGGTGTTTTTCGAAAGGGTTTGCAAGCGGCTTTTGACATAGTATACTTATATATCGTTAAAACACGTTGTTTGATAAAAAGAATTGCATTTATTAAAACATTAATGAAAAAACGTATAAACAAATAATCTCAAAGATTGCGGTGAAAAAGGTCTACACAGGTCTACTTTTTTTTTCATTTAATATACGAGGGAAAGTCAGTAAGTAGGTCACAAACTGATATGCGAGGTCGGAAATTAGTAGCAATTTTTTTCCAAATAAGCCAATGGGTGGCAGCATAATCCAGCTATAAGATGTTAATTTCTAATTTATGAGACAGTAATTGTACAAGATGAGCAGGGTCTTTCAAAAGTTGTTTACGAAGAGCGAAGTGGTCATCCATTTGAGATTGCGACAGAAGAATCAGTGCGGAAGGTTGAGAAAATGGTTGCTAGGCTGTCCATTGTTGTTTGCATGTCAGCTCTAACCATTTCCTCAACTTTCCGCACTGATTCTACTGTCGCAATCTCAACTGGACTGCCACTTCGCTCTTCGACAACAACTTATGAACGACCCTTCTCATCTTGTATAACTGCTGTCTCATAAATTCACAATTAACATCTTATAGTTAGATTATGCTGCCACCTATTGGCATATTTGGAAACAATTTACTATACATTTCCGACCTCTCATATCAGTTTGCGACCTACTTACTGACTTTCCGTCGTACAATACCTACTAACAATATTAAAAATCATACTTATACGAAAAATAGCAGTAATGCGTTCAAATAAAGTTTTGAAACTTATTAAAAGCGATATTTTCATATCGACCCCACGTCAAGAGTTAACACCAGAATAAATCTCCAAAGATTGCTATTTACAATAAGCCTATTTGATTATGTTGATTTCAGTGGATTAAGCGCGAAATTCGATTACATGTCTTAATTGTGTGTTTTATTTATATTTTATTTTTTTATTTATTGATTGAAGAACGTTTAAATTTCATCATGGAATATAAGCTGAAATCAAATGGTAAGCTTATTTATATTAATTCAAGTGCAAACGGGTTTATCTTTCGTATTCGTCTGCATGCGATAGAGACAGGTTTGAAAAAATTTTATGCTTGAAAATTAATTTAAAAACAATAAAAATTGAGTCAATTGCGATACAGTTTTCAAATAAATTGCGTGATAGTTTTCAAACAATTCAAATTGCATTTCAAAGTATATTTTTTGCCCTATTCCACGGTGTAAAAACTGAAAATGTGCGGCATTTAGAAGTTTAAAAAATTGCAGTAAAATTTAATAAAACTTAAATTTGATCGTTTACTGATGTCACTGTCGAAATGATGTCAGCGCTACGCATGGACACGTTTGTTCTTTATAATATAGATTATGAAAATCTTAATCGTTTTTAACGTATCAGATATTCAAGTAATACGAAAATATTATTTTTTAGCTTTACAATACTCACCAGCATATTGACTTCCATAATAAAAATAATCCTTTAGAAACATACTTCTTCTTCTAAAAATGTTAATCGTGCATACGATATTTGGTTCCGATTACAAAAAAGTCTTTTATTGTGTTATTTAAGTAATAGAGAGTCTATTCATTTTTTTAAAATTAATATTAACTTATTTAACTCATTTCATGAATTATCCTTTTTTTTTAATTGATAGTAAAGATTATCAGGCAAATAAAATTTATATCTATAACTTTGGATGAAAATTAATTTTAAAAAACAAAATATGACTCAATGGATCTTTTATTAAAATCTTTAATTACATGTATTTTTAAAAGTTAAAATGTTTTCTTTCAGCATATAAAGAACATTTTTAAAGTCTATGAGTTTTTGCAGGTATTTTTTAGTGAATGACTTATCTCATTTATAGTTTTTCATAACACAAGTAGTAGAATGCATTAATAATATTCTCTGTGAAAAAAATTAACTATTCAGCTCTTTTTTTTCCATCTTTAGAAAAAAAAATGAATCAATATTTATAGAATAGTTAACTTTTCTGCTCTTTACCTTTTAATATTTTATCATTTTTATAAGGCCTATAAAAATTCATAATTTAAAACCATTGATATTTTGTTTCATAATTCAGTATTTTTTTCGGCATTAAATCAATTAATATAACTGAATAATGATATTTTTATTCATAATCGCAATTTATTTGATAAAAAAAATACTTTCTTAATTAACTTTGGAGAAATTAAGCAAGAAATTCTTTGTTTTGTTGGTTATTGCTTTCTTTACACTCATGTTTAACAATTTTTTTTTCAGGTAAGATAGAGAAATAAAAAAACGTTTTTCCGCTAGCCATAATTATTAAAGTTGAATTTGTATAAGGGAAGGACAACGAAATAAAAAACAATTAAGTGTTTTTACCATGTGCTTTATAACGTAGGTGTGAAAGCATTCTTGATCATTTTTTTTTAATATCATTAAGACTGTTCTATCTATAAATTTGCTTCAACAATTATGTTATGTTTTTTTTTTTCAATCCTTAAAAAATAACATAATTTGTTTTACAAAACTTTGTCATAACTTAAACTAACATATTTTATCTAATTATTTATGGATGTATAAGTTTGAATATACATGTATAGTATACATATTATGTGTATATGTGCATGAATGCGCACACACGTATATGTATGTGCATGTGTAAGGAAAACCGGGCAAAACTCACCCTCTTGTTAAAAATCTTTTCTTTTGTTCTTCTCGATTCCCAATTTTTTTAAACACATCATTATTTACCTTATGCATTTCATTATCAAAATACGAATACATTTTTGTTTGCATGGGATTTGCTATTAAAATTAAAATAAATTTCTCAAATTAACATTTTGATGAGCAAAGCTGTTCCCATGTAAGCAGTTTGATTCCCCACAAGGCAGGATTAAGCTGTTAATTTTTACATAAATCTAAGTGAATATTAAAATACGTTAACAAAATGGCAATCATTAAATTTTAGGAGACATTAAACTAAATTTCCCTAGTGTAGAATTAATATTTTTCGAATGTAAGTTCAATAATGTGATAATACTTTCAGAATAAATCAACATTTAAATCAAAGCTAGTATATCTGTGCAATATTTACGATGATAAAGATAACATCTGGTACATCTTAATTCGAAAAAGATTAAAATGATAATTAATTCTGTAGCTACGAAATACGCCCGACAAAATATTGAATTTTTGAAATTTCATGAATTTTTACATAGCTACAAAATTATATCTATACATTTTACAGCATTTAGCCGATGCTGGGTTAATTTTGTCTCATGTTGCCAAAGGTTTATGGCTCATGAAGATAATCCATCTTGGGCTGCATATGCAGACTTGCCAACATATAAGAGTGAGGAGTGCTAGGCTGGATATCGTTCGAGTAGCTCAGTTGGTAGAGCATTGGTGCACTATGCCCATGACGTGGGCACTTTTTCACTCTATTTGATTTACGCCTTGTTAACGATAAAAAAATCATGCAATTAAAAAATACCCACTATGAATTCTTTATGTAACTTCTGTAGTTCTCCCAGACGATTTGTCATGTAATATATCATGCACTATCTCATGTCTTTTAAAGAATCTATAAATGTATTCTGACCAATTAAATAGATAATAATTCTATAGCAGATCGACGCTGAAATGAAACAAAGTGAGAACTGTTTAAAATCTGCCAATACAATAAGAAAGACATTATTTTATGCATAAACTTCTAACAATCTCCAGCTAGACTAACGGAACTGAACATATGAACTCTTGTGTTAAGGTTTGTAGTATTTTGAATGCAAAAAAAATTCCAATTTATTTATGCATAAAATAAAAGGAAGTGTGGCGAATTATTAGTACACCGAAGAAACTCTTTTGTTGAAATTACTAAATTTTGGTTCATATAGTTTCATCCAAATATTTTGGTTAGATTAACCAAATTATTATGTTAATTCAACAAATCGTTTGGTTAGTCAACCTAAAATTTGGTCACTCCAACCAAAATATTTGGATGGAGCTATATGAACCAAAATTTTGTAATTTCAACAAAATAGTTTTTTCCGTGTACAAAATTTATGAAGAAATGTTTAATCTTAATATATAGCTCCATTAGAACAGCCAAGAAATAAATTATCACAAGAAAGTTCTCACAATATAATTGCGAATTATATTTTAACTACGCTGTAAAAAGAGACAAATATTTCTTACTCCATATTTTATCTTTCTGAAGGTTTATGAAAAAATAATATATTATCCTCTTCCGAGTTACCAACGATTCCAAAAAAGTTTAATTTACCTTCATTTACCTCAGAAACCAATAGATTTCTAAAATTTAAATAATTATTTCCGAAACGAAAGTTTCTTTTGATGCCTTTATTTTTCTAAAACGTTTCTGAGTATTTTTTTATAGTGCGTAAATCAGTTTTCTGAACCCGAAATATTGATTTTTTGCATGTTATGAATTCTCAAGTAAATATTTTCATGTTTAACAAACATAATAAATTAACAGCATTAACGTTAACATAATTATTAGCATTACGTTAACATAATAATTAACAGCATTAACTATATATATATATATATTTTTTTTTTACGCTTGCCTATATAAACTCCGTTACCAGTTAAAAATGTTTACGTAGATGAGAATTGTTAGAATCCGAAAAATCCATATTCCGAGTAAGGAAAACTGATTAATAAACTATAAAAATTACTCGGAAGGCTTCAAGAAAATTACAGGCAGCACAGAAAACTTTTGTTTCAGAAATGCTTCTTTTAAATCTCGGAAACCAATTGGTTTCAGAGGATTCTAAAGATAAAGAAACGCTTTTTTTGAATCGTGGATAAGCAACGCTCTCTAGATATTTGAAAAAGTTTTGACACGCGTCACGAAAACGTCACACAAAGCAGGCAAAACAAAGAAAAAAAATCATTCATAAGCTAGTGGATATCTACGAGCCAATGAATGATTTTTTTTCTTTGTTTTGCCTGCTTTGTGTGACATTTTCGTGACGTGTGTCAAGGCTTTCTCAAATATCTACAGAGCGTTGGGATAACTCGGCAGAGGTTAGCACATAATATTTTCGTAAACCTCAAGAAAGATAAGAGATAGATTACGAAATATTTGCCTTTTTTGTGTTGTAAAATTTTCGTAATATAAGTATTTATAAGAGTTTTTTTAAAGTGTAAATTTTTTATTCTACAATAATTCTATCTTGGCTCGTAAAAAGCAATAAATATAAAATGTAAAATATATTTTAAAATCATTTTTGATATATATTATTTTAGAATTGAACATGTCTTTTTCATAATGTTAATAAAAATATTATATAAGGGGTTTTGACCCATAAATGAAGTCTTCCTCAGACATCATTTTTGATTATCCTTCAAAAATATTGAAATTAAAGAGGTGCCTGATATCTACCCCTTGTATATCTGCCCCCATACGTCATTTTGACGTCACAGTAGAAGGGGACACATATCCAGTGCTACACAATTTCGCTTTATTCGAGAATTGTATATCCGACCCCTGTATATATGCCCCCATATCAGAAGGGGGCACATATCCAATACAGAGCATTTTATTTTTCTCAAGAGCTGTATATCCACCCCCTGTATATATGCCCCCATACGTCATTTTGACGTCACAGTTGAAGCGGTCACATATCCAGTCCTACAGAATTTTCCTTTCGTCGAGGGTGTATATCCGACCCTTGTATATATGCCCCCATACGTCATTTTTACGTCATAGCAAAAGGGGACACATATCAAGGGGGCAGATATCCAATGCTAGGACTTTTACTTTTGGCGAGAGAGTTGGATATCCGACCCCTGTACATATGCCCCCATACGTCATCTTGACGTCACAGCAGAAGGGGACATATGTCAAGGGGGCAGATATCCAATGCTAGGACTTTTACTTTTGGCGAAAACGTTGGATATCCGACCCCTGTATATATGCCCCCATACGTCATTTTGATGTGTCACAGTAGAGGGGATACATATACATTGCTAAAACATTTTTACGCTCGTCGAGAGTTGGATATTCTGAATATATGTTCCTTTCTACGTATAGTTTTTATTGTGGCCGCGAACTATCATACGGCTTTATTTATCTAGAAATCTGTAGACGACATTTAGAATGTAACTCACGAATTATATAGATATATATGACGACGTGAGTTTCAAAACTCACCTTATCCAAACTTTAGAAAATCGAGTTTCCTCTATGAATCTATTCTATAGGGGGTAAACCTGCATAAAAAAAAAAAACACTATAATCTGAAGAAAAAAAAGTTTTATCGTGTATTTCTGGCAATGTAAAATCTTGGTTTACAGTGAAATAGAATGGGTTTTAATTTGGTTTTCTGGATAAAGCGAGGTTTTAAACTCACGTCCTCATATATGCATACAAAATTTATATTGAAAATTTATAACGTTAAAAAAATGTTTAATCATTTTGTTTCCGTTTTAAAATGTTATAGACAGATGATTAGAAATTATTTCCATATGAAAAAGAAATATTATTGCTGGTTTTCCATCTGAGGTTCATTCCTGCTGATATACGAACAAAACAATGAAGAAAAATGATGCTGGTTGTATAGATTATGAAACACTTCCCAACTGCTTTTGCCCGCCTTTAGTTTATCGAAATAATCTGTACTTTCATGCAAATTTTAACATCAAATAAATTTCGTTGAATTTGTTCGAGTAAACATCATCAAAATGGAATTCAAATAAATTGCTGTTGTATACCCTAATGTATCCGAATTCTTTTTTGTGCCCCCTATAACAACTATAATTGTTAGATATAATTTTTTTTTTTTTTTTTTTTTTTTTTTTTTTTGGAGGAACATGCTGCAGAATAAGACAATTCTTTCATAAAAAAGAGGTACTTTCTGATACATTTCTGAATTTTTTTTTTTTTTTTAAGAAACGCGTGGAATTGGCGAATTTGGCCGAAAACGTTTTGGAATTCTAATTTGGTTTTTAATGTATTTTTGAGGTATTTTAAAGTACGTTAAATAATTTTATATTACATATATGCTCATAAAAACAATTTTATTTGTATTTTACACTAATTTTAATTGTAAATTGCTTATATCTTAATTTTCTAAAGTTATTATGAAAAAATAAATTCGCTTTTTAAAATATCTACAGAAAGTAATTTATATTTTTCTTAATAATTTTAAATTTTCTTGTAATATTAAATTTTAATTAAGATAATAAATTTTACGAAAAATAATTAACTTTACAATTTTCCAAAAGCTATTATATAATTTATCTATCTGTCCATCTGTCAAGCTTTCCTGCAATTTTACTTTCACAGAATCATAAGTATCGTTCAATTGCAATGATATTTATATATATTTAAAAAATTTACGACAATATGTTTTCTATTGAAAATAGTGCGAGTAGTATTTGTATATTTTTACTGAGACACACAAACGAATTCTCATACATTTCGACTTACGTATGGTAATTGTTTGAATCGCATGTTTTTTTCCCTCCATTTTTAGGGTTCCGCACTTAAAAAGTAAAAACGGAACAATTATAAGATCACTCATGTGTCTGTCTGTCCGTCTGTCATAGCCATTTTACTTGTAAACTATGGAACGTGGAAAGTTCTAATTTGTGGGAAGTAATAAAGACTTTTGACCCACATATTTACAGAATGTTTATTCACAAATATGTTTAGGGAAAATGTAGAGAGGCTAATTAAGTGACTTGAAAACAAAATCTTTTCTTTGTATATCGTGTGGGGTATCAGGTTAAAGCTTTCGTAACGCTGAATTCAAAAATACATTTATTTTAATTTTAGGCATCATATGTTTAAAGATATCGTCGAAAATGTAGTGTAAAAATACGTCCCCCTCCCTCTATTTCCGAATCTACTGAATCTAAAATTGTGAAAAAATTAGAGGTAGTAGATGTTAATTTATAACTTGCAGGAAAATTATAGGAATTACCCTAGGTCACATTGTTTTTTAAAAGAGTGCATTTTTCCGTTACACACATATTTCGATTTGCACGCATTCATCTAATGTGTTGAGGAGAGCTGGAGATACCTATCGTAGCAGAAGTATAAAAGCATTGTTGATAATGATTTTCGATAAAAATCGTCAGTAATTAGCCAAGATATTAACCCTTAAGAGGGCTGGTCACTCAGATTCGGAATTCTCCTCCGTAATGTTAAGTCTATGGGCATTTGATGCATTCGTATATTTAAAATATCTTCTCGGGAAATTAATTTTTTTAACTTCTATTTTTTATGTACACTTCTTAAAAGATGTTTCGTTTTATCTTAGTTCTCAAAATATTTCTAAAGTATAAACTTAATTTTATATGAAGCGTTAAAATCTTACTCACAGTTCTCCCGCTTTTAATGCATAAAATATTAAATTCTGCATAGATTTTAGAAATATTGTGAAAACTAAGAAAAAAAGAGACATCCTTTAAGGAGAATACACAGAAAAAAGATTTTGAAAATATGAATTTCCCGAGAAGATATTTTAAATATACGAATGCATCAAAAGTCCATAGACTTAACATTACGGAGGAGAATTCCGAATCTGAGTGACCAGCCCTCTTAAAGACATGGACGGTTTATACAAACATAATGACAGGGACGGCGTACTCTATATACCATCAAAGCAATAAAAGTCAAATTGTTAAAAACCGACTAATTTAATTATAATTAACCACATAAATACTTTGGGATTCATCACTAGTTTGGATTGAGTTAAAAACCTATATGGGAAAACGCGGCACGGACCAAGGCGGAGTTGCATCTTTGTGACCTCCTTTCGGAGCGTGCTTAGAACAATGTCAAGTTTAAACTTTGAACAAGGGTTTTGTTTTAGCTAAACCGTAAAAAGAAAAGATTATTACGACGCTGAATTTAGTTTTAGGAAATGCCAAATGAAGTTTAAATATGCACTAGTTTTATTGTGAGTACCGAATTAAGTTCATCATAAACAGGTTAGGATAAGATTAAAACTAGTCGGATGTATCAATCCCAAAACTTTCTTCTATCTCATACATGTTAATATTTCAAAATTCGCTATCACACTGCCAAAATTAAATGGCAATCTATGCATCTCATGAGGATTCTATAGATATGAAATTCCGTGCATTAGTTCTTGAGATATGACTATCGCTGAAATCGTCTAAATCCAGCAAAATGCTGCCTAGCAGCGCCACCTATTGGGTTATTTATACCAAATCCTAATCAGCAACAATTTATGTCAACGTCTGACTGAATCTGAAGTTTGGAGAAAATCCGTGCATTAGTTTTTGAGATAGAGCTATAGCGAAAATCGTGAAAATTCCTGCATAGCAGTGCCACCTATTGGGTGATTAACACCAAAACCTAAGTAAGAACAACTTGTGTCAACATACAACTAAATCTGAAGTTAGATGAAAATTCGTCCATTAGTTCTATAGATAAAGCTATTGAGGCAATCCTGAAAAAGGCAGCACAGAAGCGCCACCTGTTGGGCGATTTACACCAACACATAATCAGTTTCAAGTCATATCAAGGACTAACTGAATCTGAAGTTTGATGAAAATCCGTGCGTTAGTTTTTAAGATAGAGCTATTGGGAAAATCGTGTAAATCCTGCAAAATTCATCATAACAGCGCCACCTGTTAGGCGATTTACACCAAAACGTAATCAGCATCATTTCATATGAAGGACTAACAAAATCTGAAGTTTGATCAAAATCCGTGCATTAGTTCGTGAGATAGAGCTATTGCAAAAATCGTGAAAAATGCAGCATAGCAGCGCCACCTGTTGAGCGATTTACACCAAAAACTAATCAGGTTCAATTTGTATTAGGGACTAACATAATATAATTTTTTATTAAATTCCGTGCATTAGTTCTTGAGATAGAGCGCCCACAAAATTTGTGTCACATACACACAGACAGACAGACAGACTCACAGAGTCACAGACAGACATTTTGTAAAAACATGTTTTTTGGAATCTCTGACCCCTAAAACGTGTAAATCCGTCGAAAACCGGAATTCGAAAATTTTCATGAATCCAATACTTTCTTCTTGTAAAGATAGAAGAAAGTAAAAAGGGTTATACACAATAGCAATATTTGATATTATTTAGGCTTCATATCTCTTTGAACTTTTATGGTATACCCACTCATACTTTTCTAGTACATACAGCTATACCCAAGTCTGCGTTATATAGTTTTTTAAAAAGACTTATTATTTGTTTACAAACATTTTTTTTTTAATAATGCAGTTAATAATTCATTTATTTATTGTATAGAAGCCTCTGAGCGCGAGTACTACTCGCGCTTGACCGTTTATTTAGAATGAAATGAAAGTTTTTATATATATACGGGTGTTTCATAAAAGATGGGCAAAACTTTCAGAGGTGATAATACACATCCAAACAAACAACTTTCATCAAAGAATGCATGGTTGGAAATGAAACGCAAATGTGTTAGAGGGCGCCGAAGGTCACGTTGTTATACGAGGTAAAAAAAAAAAAAAAAAAAAAAAAAAAAAAAAAAAAAAAAAAAAAAACACACAAAGAACGATTAAGTGGCAACTGCCTGTTGGGAAACCGCTCTTCATACAATCGTTGAGCTTCTGATTCCTTTCCCTTTGGAGGTTCGTAGATAAAATTTATATCGGCCTTTTCCTTATTAGTGAAGGGTAACATCACGCGATACATTCCTACAACGATTGACAGTTGCACTCTCAGATCAGCGGTTTTTGTGTATTAATCGAAGCGAAATTTTGCATACGCGTTCTTATTCTTCCCCATATCACATTTGTATGCTATTAGTGTCCCATAACTTGTAACAGGAATTGAGTTTTAACCGCTGATTGAACCAAGTTTCAAAATGCGCCAGTATGTTTGCGTTTCATTTCCAACAATGCATTATCTGATGAAAGTTGTTTGTTTAGATGTGTACTATCACCTCTTAAAGTTTTGCCCATCTTTTATGAAACACCCTGTATATATATATATATATATATATATACACACACACACAATATACACTATAACAGAGCACTACTCAAAAGGGCGTGCATTACTTTACAATCCATTTACAGGCACACAAGAAACGTAAAACATTGGGACTATGAATCATGCAATTTTTAAATTGTTGTTTTGTTTCACTATTTTAATAGCCTTTTGACTTCAATGTTTTTCCAAGTAGATTTTTATGATATTTAGAATTTTAATAAATAGTCCGAGATAAATAACAACACAATGTGTTAAACATTTTATGGTAGGTATTTGAGGCATCCTGAAAATTTGTATAACACTACTTTTGTAATATCTGAATACAAAATCGAAGGTCAAGCTGAAGGATCGTGGCACTTAGCCAACCCGTGAATTTTTAAATTTCCAAAACTTTCGTGCAAAAAAAAAAAAAAAAAAAAAAAATCCTTGAGGCATTTTGAAATTTTAATACCTTCAAATTTAGTAGTTAATGAAATAAAAAATATAAAAGCCAGACTATTTAGTGTGACCAAAAACTGTGCCAGGTGGTTTCAAGTGGAATTTTATAACTATCGAAAAAAAGTATTTGAGGCCCGCTGAGATTGAGGCAGAATAATATTTATACCTAGAAAAAATATTTTGAAAAGGACAGACGATTTTGGTGGAACTTTCTACTTGCCAGATGATAGGGAATGTTAAGCGCGAAGTGTCAGTAAAGCTGGACTTGCGGTGCCTCGCTGAAGATTCATTTACTGACTTATGA
This sequence comes from Maratus speciosus, assembly GCA_963932465.1. Lineage (NCBI taxonomy): Eukaryota > Metazoa > Arthropoda > Arachnida > Araneae > Salticidae > Maratus > Maratus speciosus. The sequence goes on from OZ010788.1 coordinate 440,411,399, forward strand.
TACAAAAAAAGCGTAAACCGCGTTGCACCTGTAGAAAGGTGAATATCTTAAGATGACTATCTTAAGACTATCTTAAGATGGCTATCTTAAGATGAATTTCAACTGGATGCGTGCGCAATCACAACAAATCTAACTGCGCAAGACTACGGCTCTCGCAAGACTACGTGACTCATAGCAAGCGTGCAGTTGTTCGAAAAATTTTGGAGTAGTTCAAATTTTTTTATTCGTAGTACATGTGCAGCTTTAGAAGTGCTATTTTTTTGTATTTTAAAATACTTTTCTTTTTATATAGTACGCGTTACTTATATATATTTATCATGGAAATAATATATATATATATATATATATTTGTGTTATTTACACAAAATGCGATGGAAAAATCACGGTTTTTAGTGAAAAAAAACTCTACAAGAAAAAAGTCGTGAAGTGTTGGAAATTCCGCAAAAACATATAGTCTAAGAGCAAGCAGCGTAAAAAAAAGTAATTTTAACAAGGCTAATTTTTCTAGGGATTTTACACGGATAAATATTTATAATTGTTATTTGTATTTTCTCCTTTTCTGACTAAATAAAGAGCTATTTCTTCAAACTTCTGTCCTTATTTAAGTTAAATTTTACTATCTGGTAACAAACTTTGTTAAATATCTATCTGCACACCCAGTGTTGTAATTAGACGTTGGTATTATTTTGTTGTACCAACAACATTGTTGCCAAGCATAATAGTTGGCACTAAAAGAAATTTCTCTCTATTCTAAAAAACAGCAACTTACGCTGTCACCGCTGTTCTGAATTTTTTGTGACCGGAGGTATTTCTCCGTTAATGTTAAGAAAAATATTGCATACAAAAATATGAAAATCGGCGGTGTTATTGAGAAATGTTTGATAAACACGCTGATGCAGACAGTTTTCAAATCGAAGAATTATTTTAAGAGATATTTAATGCTAAATTTGGACAAAGTCGTTCCATTAAAAAAGTTTTATAGGAGCAAAAACTATACATCGGAATTTAATCATTTTTAGATCATTTTATACGTTATAATTTCCCGGTGTGCAGAATGAATTTATTTTTTTTAATTTGACACATTTTTTGAGCTTTTATTTCTATTTTAAATTCAAATTTTCAGCATTTCGAGAGATATTTTTCACTTATTTTAGAAAATTATACTAATTTAACCTGTTCCCAACTGTATAAACAGCGCAAACAATAATGTTTGCTTCAAATTAAAAATTTATTTACACGTGACTATTAAACACAGAAAAAAAACTTTCAAATTAGAATTAAATAATTATGTATAAAAAGCAGGAACTTATTGAAAATTACTTCATAAAAACTATAGTTACACGTGAATTTTAACAGAGAAAGGATTTTGTAAAATTATAAATTCATTAACATGCGTTAGAAGTCTTAAATAGGAGAAATTACGTCACATTTACGTCACATTACACTTATTACGTAAAATGAACAAAAAATGATATTGCAAAATAGTTTAAATTTAAAATTGCGCGAGACATTTATTTGATATTTCGAGATGAACTTTTCAACCATTTTTGTTGGGATTTTTGTTAAAAACGATGTATTTAAAATGTCGTTCATTTATTTATTTACTTATTGAACAACAAACATACGACTTATGTGCTTGACATGAGAGCCCGCTTATAATCTCTTATTTAAAAGAACTTTCCTTTCGCTTTGTTAAAAAATACCGGGAGACAAAAACTCTGTTTACTTAATTCATTTTATATTAGCTTATTTTGAAATGTTTAACTGGTTTTATTTAATCAAAGAGGAAAACAGACATAGTATCGTTTAACAGCAGCTGATTTTTCCTTAAAATTCCCCAATCAATGAGAAATGAATAGAAACCCGTTTATAGGGAGATCGCCACTGTTTTTTAAATTATAATTCAATCTGTCAAAATCTTTTTAAAGCCGATCAAATTAACGTGCTTTTATAAACTGCGGTGTCTGAACGGGGGTTGGCTAGCGTAACTCGTAGGGGGACGATTCCCCTAATACATGAACAAAAATTGTCGCTATGAAAATGAGTATTTAAAAAATATAAAATTTAAAAATTACAGACGTTTACGAACTGTTTTATTAAATCAGTACAAATATATACTTAAAACAGAATAAAATATATTTAATAAAATAAACAAATTAAAACTACAGGCTCTTTTATAGCTATACAATAAACATTTCATTAACTCAATAAGACAGGATGACGTCCATCAAAATACATCTCACAGTCATTAATAAATGCAAGTTATAACTTATTAATAAATATTTTTTATTCGAAAAACAGCAAAATATTATGTTTTGTGAGTTTACAAATAAGTAATAGTACAGGACCTATTATCCGGAATCCTCGGGACCGAAGGCATTCCGGATTTTGGAATTTTCCGGATTTCGGGTCCTCCCGAATTCCGTCAAAAAAATCGCAGGAAAAACGCAAATTTCATCAAAGAATCGCGAAAAAACACAAATTTCATCAAAGAATCGCGAAAAAACACAAATTTCTTCTAAGCACCGCAAAAAAAAAACACAAATTGCGTCAAAATATAGCAAAAAAAAAAAACAAATTTCTTCAAAGGATCGAAAATACCTCCTGCAATTTCGTCAAAAGATCGCGAAAAAATCCGCAAATTTCGTCCAAAAATCGCAGGAAAAAAAGCAAATTTCGTCATAAGATCGCAAAAAATGAAATTTCGTAAAAAAATCGCGAAAACCACGCAAATTTAGTTAAAGGATTGCGGAAGAAAATGCAAATTTCGTCAAATCCTCGCGGGAAAAAAAACGCAAATTTCGTCAAAACATAGCAAAAAAATAAAAAAAAAAATCTTCAAAGGATCGCAAAACACTCTCTTAATTTCATCAAAAGATCGCGTAAAAGCGCGAATTTCGTTAGAGGATCGCGGAAAAAATGCATAATTAGTGCCGAGAGCCCCCCCCCCCCTCCCTCTTCTGTAAACTTTCAAAAAAATTGCTGTGAATTTCAGAATTTTTTTTTTTTTAATTTAGAATTTACTCAGAAATACTTTTTTTACTTTTTTAACCCCTGATTCAAGATACATAATTGTGTAGTCATAATATTTTATCGAAGTGAGAGGGAGGGTACGAAATATCTTATTTTTTTAATGAATCGTAATATAAATTAATTTTAAACTAAAATTTGACAGAAATAAGATTTTTTTCTTTTTTTGGGGGGGGGGGAGGGGGAACCGTGTTCCCTCATCACTGATGTAACATATTTTAGTGGTTACACATTGCAACACAATAGACCAAAAAGAAAATTAGGCATCTGTAAAATTTTCGACAAATTTCAGAAATTGCAAAATTTTAGTAAAAATTTACAAATTTATAGAAAATTTCAAATTTTTTTTTCTTCCGGATTTTGGGTCCTTCCGGATTTCGGAATTCCGGATAATGGGTCCTGCACTGTAATAAAATAAATAACGTTCAATAAATAGCAAGTGACAATGTTAGGTGCGGATTGCAAAAAACATCCTTTGTATGGTCAGAATTGAAATAAATGGTGTATTAGCATATGCATTTTGACCTTAGAGCCTAAAAGGCACATTATTTCATATTCAATGAACTGCAGTACTAGTTACGTATCTCTACCAAACAACAAATATCTTTCTGAAAAAATTTCTAGTCTTTTGAAGTCTCATAATATCAGTACATCATTGAGGTCGCAAAATGTTTTGAAAAATCTACTTTGTAAATCTAAACCTAAAATCCCCCCTAGCTACTATCAGATTCACCAACTTTTCGAGCAATTTTTGGGCCAACTCCTGATTTCCTCCAACTTTTCGCGAAATATTGTCTCGACACCCAGTAAGATAGCAAACAGCAATATCCCCAACTTTTTATCGGGGTAATCTCGCTCTGCACGCTTTAATTACCTTTTCCTCCCCAAAGGTCAAGAGGGATGGAGTGTGAAAGTTGAAGGGACAGATATGGCGCATTTGCGTCTTGCTGCCTTTTTTTTCTTTGGCGGTCAGCGAACGGGGCTTCGCCAAAGCACTGAACTTTCCAAAGGCCGTAAAGCAGAATTAGAACAATTTTTTAAACGAGCCGGGCCGACATAAAAATTTAAACGAAACCGATAAAATATGCATTGCCCGACTAAGAGTATAGAAGACCCCGGGACCCCCATCATTCTGCTGGTGTTGGTGGTTGGCGGGGGGGGGGGGGGGGGGGCTCTATCTATCTATAGAATTTTCTTGTGAATAATGTGGAAGTGGCTAGTACTAAACTTCATACATATATGTATGCATAAATTTTGTACCCGGTACTGCTCACATCTACATACAGGGTATCACAAAAAGATGGTCACAACTTTAAGGCTGTTCTCAACTGTTCTGCTCAACAAGCGCAAAACGTTTTGACACATTTATAGATTTATTTTTTAGCGGAAAGATATAAAATTGGAAGACCTGACTATGGAAGCGGTTTAGAATCGAACTGTGTTTTCGATTTCTTGATAAATAAATTACCTATTGAATTATAAGCGATTTTGATCACGTGACAAACACGCTTTTCATCCTTTCATGGGTGATTATTCTTCTTTCGCGCGGAAATTCGGTTCAAAACGCCCACTGGCGCACTTTGACACTACTTTCTGAAAGATCTATTGCGTTTGCAAAAAAAAAAAAAAAAAAAAAAAAAACGGACAAAACAGCTTAATTACATAGTTTTTGAGCAACAATATCTGCTCGATTCATGCTTTTCCGAACAAAAATAAGTTAAAACTTATGTCAAAGTTGTCCTTTTGGATTTGAGAACAGCCTTAAGAAAAAATAATAGTCGGACAATAGTAGAAAAAATGATAAATTGGTTGACACGAATATTTGTTTGCAAACTTTTAATTTGTATGTTATAAGATGTCTAAAAGAGAATGCCACAAATTGGTCATCATTAATGATTTAACATGCCACATTACGAGGAAAATGTTAAGAATGTTCTCAAATCCGAAATGGCAACTTTCTGACATAAGTTTTAATTTATCTTTGTTCGAAAATGCATGAAACTAGCTGGTGCTGTTGTTCAGAAACTATGTAATCGAGCTTTTTTTTTTCCTTTTTTTTTTTCTTTCTTTTTTTTTTTTTTTTTTTTTTTTTTTTTTTTTTTGGAAACGCTACACTTTTCTCAGAAAATAGAGTCAAAGTGGCCGTTTTGAACCAAATTTCCGCGCGAAAGGAGAAAAAACACTCAAGAGCGGGCCAAAAATGGGTTTGTCACGTGATCAAAATAGCTTATAACTCAATAGGTAATTTATTGATTAAAAAAAATGGAAAACACAGTTCAATTCCAAATCGCTTCCATGGTCAGTCTTTCCGTTAAAAAATGAATTTGTAAATGTGTTAAACGTTTTGCGCTTGTTGAGCAGAGCAGTTAAGAACAGCCTTAATGTAGAATTTCTTTTGAAAACGATGACATACTAATAAATTTTAATCATTAGTTTTCTAATGATGTAGTTTGTTTTTTGCATGGGTGTTGTGTGTGGGGGGGGGGGGTGTACTGGAAGCAGAAGGGGGACCACACTCCCTTCCTAAATGTTTGAAATACATGAATTTTGGTCACTTTTGGCTAATTTATATAATTTGACACCTTTTAATGAAAATCCTGATTACTCTCATGGGCCCCTTGGCGGCAGCCCCGCATGCCCCTGCATAAGTCGGAAAATATGAAACTGAACATATGAATATACTGACAATACTGAAAATATGAAACTTTTGTCATGGATATGACTTGGATATCATATGACTGATATGACATGGATATGACTGTTCTCAAATCTAAAAGGGGCAACTTTATGACACAAGTTTCGATTCATTTTTGTTCAGAAAGGTATAAAAATATGCATGTAGAATATAATTAATATAACTTTTATTATAATATTTTTATTTCATTAAAACTTTACAAACAATAATTATTAAATACAATATGCAATTATTTGCCGCTGGATGTAATTGAAATTTTAAGTGAAAATTTCCTGTTAACTTTTACATAATATTTTATAAATATAGATTTATGTTTATTGTACAAAAAAAAAAAAAAAAAAAAAAAAATGAAGTTCTTTTCATGCAATATAATATATTCGTTTATCATACATTGTATATATATAAGGTAAGTTAACTTTTATTATTTACATGTTAATAATGCATTGTAATTTAAATAACGATTTTTAAAGCAGTAGTCTATTACTTTATTTTATGTTGCTAAATTACTATTCTCATTAAATTATTAATGCAAATTGCTTATATAACATAATATTTTGAAATTAAATTAATTTTTAATATTGGAACTTTTTATACCTCCTCAATCCTCCCTTTTTTGTTTGTTTGTTTCCTTAATTTCTTTATGTTTATTATTTCTGACTTACTAATCTGAAATTAATTCAAAGATAATTTAAATGAAGGTGAATGTCTTATATGATGAAAAACAATTCAAAGCAATTTTATTAAAATAAGTATTAATTTAATTTCTGTATATTTTTTATGAACAAAAGTTTTCATGATTCAGCCATGAATCATTTTTATCATTTCATTTAGGAAAAAGAAGTATTACATATACCTAGAATAAGGCCTTATAGTGTAAAGCCCAGAACATAGAGTAAAGCTGCCTTTTCATGACAAACATATCTAAAAAATTAGTTTTAAACATCCATTTTCTTAGAATTTTTAAAGATTACTTGCAACCTCAATAAAATTATTTCCATGAATAGTTTACAAGTTTTTTAAAACTGCAATATTTTCTTTCAGTAACAGTTGCTACTTTTTAACCTGATGAAATAAATAAAATTATGTTCTGTTTTTCTAAACTCTAAAAAAGAGGGGGTCCTTATAAAATATATTCCTATACGTCTGATAAAAAGAATATATTTATATAAATTGATATATTGAACAATCAATAATACGGAACAGACATAATACAGTACACACAGTACACGTAAATTTACTGCAGCCTCCCCCCTCCCCAGACACACACATTTTTTTTTTTTATTAAGAGGCTACTTCAGTCAAAGGAAAAGACCCGTTCGCTAATGCTAATCCTATGGAAGAAATTTATAAAGATATCTCGGTCGCATTTCAATATTTTTAAATAATTTCTTTTGCATTGAATAGTTGAGATTGATCTGTACAAAGGCCGTTGTTTACTTTTTTGATTTTGTTTACAGGTATGGAACCGGTTTCGAAAGTAAAAGCATCCTCATAAAAAATATCTGCAGTCAAAATCGAAAAAGTAAAAAACGTCCTGCATACAGATCGATCTCAACTATTCAATGCAAAAGAAATCATTTAAAAATATTGAAATACGACCGAGATATCTTTATAAATTTCTGCCATAGGATTGGCATTAGCGAATGTGTCTTTTCATTTGACTGAAGTAGCCTCTTAAGCAATATTTTTGTAATGGCATAAGACATACCAAGGTTTAAAAAAATGTGCATTTTCTTTAAATCCAAATTTCTACTAAATAACCATCCCTAATATGTCAAATATAAATAAAAAATATTATAAACAGTCATCTCCACAAGCCGCACTCCCAGGGTAATCGCTGCAATGTAACTTTTCAACTGTTTTATTATAGATCACAGTACTTTGTTTCCTTGATGTAAAGCATATTTTAAAAATATTTCAAAACAAAAATTCTCAATGATAAATTCAGGAGATGGCTTTGGTGTGTGCATGTGCGTGGTTTTTTTTTTTTTTTTTTTTTTTGGGGGGGGGGGGATATTTTTGGAATTTTTGCTTGAGTGTAATGCTTATTAATGTAGTTTAAGTGCAAATCCTCCCTGCAACCACAGGAGCTTTAAAAATTCCTCCTGGAGAAAAATGCCTGATTTTAATCCTAGAAATATTAATGTTTCTAAATTACTTAACGCACTTAGTTTTTACTTATTCTCGTACTAAATGTGGCAAAAAGGGTATACATATAACATATTAAATGAGTTAAAGGAAATATTAAAAAAAAAATTGCTAAAAAATTATTAAAATTTACAAATTACTTAACGCATTTAGTTTTTACTTATTCTCTTACTAAATGTGGAGTAAGGGGAAAATAAAGGGGATTCATATAGCGCATTATAAAACATATTAAATGAGTTAAAAGAAAATTTTAAAAACGAAATTGCTAAAAAAGTTATTAAAATGTACAAATTATTTGACATATTCAAATTTTATGAATAATTCTCTTTGAATTATTTACAAAAATTCTATATAACTATATGTTACAAAAACCAGATGTTGAAATTTTTTTCTCAAAAACCAAACTAATAAAAAGTTATGTTTTCTAAATAATTTAAGCATATTTTTTATTCTTTTGACAATTGTAAACACACACACACACACACACACACACACACGCATATATATATACACACATATTATAAATTTAAGATGCATCAAATTTTCAAAATAGAAAACTCTATTATTCATTTTAATAAAATCATAATCAAAATACTTGCATTTTACTTATTGCATACAATTCTATATCATGTAACCCAAGCACATCTAAACAATAATATTTTTTTAATTGCAGATTATCTTTAAAAAATCTTTTTTGGAACTTGTTCTTGCCCAGTATATTAATAAACATGAAATATTTATTAATAGAGAGAAGGTACAAATTTAAAAATAAATATTTATTTTGTACGCGATTTTCTTTTCTAATTCGTTTTCTGGCGAGACCAATCCCATATGTTGATTATTTTCTATATAATAAATAATATTCAATTAGCCAAACGAGGGATAAACTGCTTAACACAGTAACCCTACTCGTGCGCCGTAGCTTAGAGGGCATTTAAAGCTGGGGAGAATTCTATTGTTCGTGTGACCCGTGCCCAGCGTAGTCTCACCCTTTTTATCTGCATCTCAAAAAAGTCTGCGCTAGCCGCAGCATTTCTTCCCACCTTTCAATTGTAACCTTTTTCTCCCTTTGAACTGGAAAAAGTGGGGTTAAAATCGGCTGAAAAGTTGGTTGCTTGAAAAGTTGGTGAATCTGATAGCAGCTTTTATTACTAGAATCGGTTCAATTTACAGTATCCCATGTAAAGATTGCGACTCGGTTTTTATTGGCGAAACTGGTCGTACTTGCGCTATTCGCCTTGCCGAACATAAACGTGCCTACAAATCTGGAAGCCTGCAGTCTAAAATTGTACAGCATTCTTTAGATTCCGACCATATCCCAGATATCACAAATATGACACTTATCAAATTCGGTTGCAATAACGTTAAAAGTAGAGTTTTTCCGGAAGGTGTATTCACTCGTAAGCAAACTTCGCCGATTAATAAATCTTGTGCACTTCCACCTGAATACACATCATTGCATTGATATTTTTATACTTTCTTTAATTTTAACTGCTAATAATTATTAACTGTAAACAAGATATATAGTTTTCTGGTCATTTGAATGTTATTTATTGCACTAATGAGAGGCTAAAATTTAGTTCGAAACGCTTGCATTTTTAAATGCATTAAATGTACTTATGCAATTTTTACTTGTAATGTCTGATGAATCGTAATATATATATATATTTTAAATCATATATCAGACGTTAAACAATGATTTAAAAATAATATTGTATTTTGAAACTTATAAATAATTGTTGATTTTTTCTGTAATTAATAAAATTTACAAATGTAATAAAAAAAACTTTATTCAATATATATGTGCAATGACCATTGAAAACAACTCCATCCGTTGTTGTTAAAATCTGATGCAACATTTAAGTGTAAAAACAAAACGAAAGAAATATGTAATATTTAAAATAAAAAAAATGAACAACTGCCATGTACAGTCGTGGAAAAAAAAAAAAAAAAAAAAAAAAAAAAAAAGTCAACACCCCCTACTAACTCCTCAACAAATAATCGTAGACGAAAGTTACTGGCACCGGACGATTGGAAATAAATTCTACTTTTAAATGGTGTGTATAAAATTTTCTTAGGGGGCCATATACATATTAAACGAATCCAAACTTCATTTTTTTCAATGGCAGTACCCAAATTTAACGAGATATTTCAAATCTTCGGTTCAAAATGTGCCCAGAAACCAAATTTCAAGTCATTCGAATGATAAGTTTTTGAATTATAGACATTCAAAATTTAGTACTTCTAATGTTAAATTACATTTTCATATTTTTATTTATATCTCCTGAAATTATGCTCCTAATGAGCTAATTTTTTGTGTAACAATAATATTAATATACCCAAACATAAATACGTTGAATTTGCAATTTTTATAATTTTATGATATGAATTATGAAATTAATATTCGAAAAAATTATGAATTGCAACATGCAATTTTTTTGATGGATTTAGATTTATTACGTCCTGCTTTACGGAAATCCGAAATTTCACATTTTTCTGCCAAGTAGTTTTCAAATTATGCTTAAAAAACGGCAAAATGATGGTTTAAGGGGCCGTCTATGATAGAAGTGAGAAAAGTTTTGAAATTTATTCTGCTATCCTGTAATCAAACAGGTTTCATTAACGCTTAAACGTGCCATGATCAAGAAGGCGGCTCTCTCGGCTAACAATCGAGTTCGGAACTTCAATTTGATATAGCCCTTAAAATACGCTCGTTTTAAAATAATTAATTTCTCGGAAACTTATGGCACGAATTGCATAAAAATTTGTTTTTAGGCTAATTGAAAGGTGTAGAGTTCATTTATGCTGTCAGAAATGTGTACTGCTATTAAAAAAAAACAAAGTTATGGTTCGTTTTATTATGTAGATGGCCCCTTAAAAAATTTTTATATACTACATCATTTAAAAGTAGACTTTATTTACAATCGTTCGGTACCAGTAACTTTCTTCTACGATAATTTGTTGAGAAGTTAGTAGGGGGTGTTTACTTTTTTTTTCCACGCTGTACATTTACAAATTGACTTTTATGAACAGATAAGTAACCTTTACTCTTTTCATTTTTACTAGCGTTTTTTAAATAATTTAGATTCATCAAATATACAACACGAATCCTTCTCATTCATTAGCAAATAAACAAAAACATATCGCTATATCGTAGAAAGAATTTAGCACTTTGGCGGTCGCCAGAAAAAAGCAATAAACCTTCTTTATGGCACCCGTGCTGTCAAAACGACTAAAATAAATATTTATTTAAACTTCATTACGTAAAAAAACATATACTTGGCTCACCTTTTCGAGATTTTATAGTTTTGAGAAAAACATTTAAAAAATAATAATGTTGCAAAACGATTCAAAATTTATTACTAAAAAAGAAAAAAATGGGAAGTTTGCCAATATTTTGCACTGAACCGGAAGTGCCGTGCGACAATTCCGGTTGAGCTGGTTTTGTTTATGTTTACACTGATAATTCGGTCTATAGTAGGAGTTTATCATCTAATTTCCATTCATATTCTAAATCGGTTCGCAAAAAAAAAATTAAGCCTCCTTAAAAATTAAGCCCCCTAAAAAATTATTAAAAAAGAAAAAAATGGGAAGTTTGCCAATATTTTGCACTGAACCGGAAGTGCCGTGCGACAATCCCGGTTGAGCTGGTTTTGTTTATGTTTACACTGATAATTCGGTCTATAGTAGGAGTTTATCATCTAATTTCAATTCCTATTCTAAATCGGTTCGGAAAAAAAAAAATAAGCCTCCTTAAAAATTAAGCCCCCTAAAAAATTAAGGCCACTCAAACTCCCTTTTGAAAAGAACTAACCACTTGTGTTATAGTATGACTCAGCCTTAAAAGGTCATTTATTCCTACTCTAAGTCGATTCGAAAAAAATATATGTATAAAATAAACCCCTCTAATAATTTAGCCCTTTACACTTCCTCTCGAAAAGACCTAACCTCTTGTATTAGAGTATGGCATCACCTTAAATAGTCATTCATTTGAGCTAAAAGACGATTAAAAAAATTAAGCCCCCTCTAAAAATTTAGCACCTCCTAACCCCCCCTCAAACTATAGGATAATCAGATAAAAAAACATTCTTTTCAATCGAAAATAACAAAAAAATCTCTCTCAAACTTCATCATACTACATTATGATTCCATTCTCTGCGCCACCTCCACAATCGAACTGTTCTTTTCACACTCCGAAACCGACTCTCTACATAAAAAAATAATCCCCCTATAAAAATTTAGCCCGTCCTACACCCCCCCCCCCTCGTACAACAGAATAATCAGATAAAAAACATCCTTTCCGATCGAAAAAAAATCTATTTAAAACCTCATCATACTATAGTATGATTCCACTTCCAGCGCCACCACCCCCTCCACAATCAAACACCCTTTTTCCTACAATTCTTGTGTCGTCGTCATCGCACAATTCCATGAATTAGGATACGAACTGAAACTGCATCCACCATATTCACCAGATTTAGTGCCTAGAGATTATTTTCTATTTCCAAATATGAAAAAGTGGTTTACTGGTAAAGAATTGGCTTTAACAACGAGATTATTGCTGGAACAAACGCGTATTTTGAAGGGTTGGAAAAATCGTATTTTTTAGAGGGGATGAAAAAAAAAAAAAAAAAAAAAAAAAAAAACAGAAAAACGTTGGGCTAAGTGTATCGAGCTAAAAGGACATTATGTTAAAAACAAAATACATTTTAGACATAAAAAGATATTTTTCTTGTGAAGGCTAGGTACAGCCCTCGTAAAATGCTAGCTAAATTTTGTTTTGTGAATTCTAATTTTTATCTTCAATAAAATAAAATAATTAGAAAAATAAATTTTATTTATAAAACAACATATAAACTCGAACTATTCAAAAATATATAAATTATTACCTAATTTTTGCAACACCTTTTCTAGCGCAGGGATTTACGAAATTAATTATTTTATTGAAACACAGCCGCAACAGGGCCTGACCCATACAAGGGCGTGCGGGATAGATGAGCTGGGCTGCCCTTTTCGGGAGGCCCGCATGGGAATAACCACTATTTTTATTAATACGTGACAAATGGGTAAAATCGGCCAAATGTGATCAAAATTCATATATTTTCAGACATTTAAGAAGGGAGTGCGATCTCCCTCTCTGCTTCCCATACCCTCTCCACTTTCACAAAAAATAAATTATATTAGAAAACTAATGATTAAAATTTTATTATAACAACTTAGTTTTCTATTGTTTTTAAAATCAATTCTTTATTGACATTTTCCTCCTAACTAGGCTAGTTAAAACTATTACTTGGGACCCACTGGGGGCATTTTCTTTTAGACATCGTATAACATATGTAGATAAGCAAATTAAAAGGTTTCAAATACTCCTGTCAACCAATGAATCAAATTTTCTACTGTTTTTCTATAACGATTTTGTCTTAAAGTTGTGACCATCTCTTTGCGATGCCCTGTATACAGATGTGACTAGTACCTGAGCAATTGACAGGGAAAGGCAATTAATGAAAATATTCCCAGACGATAGCTGCGGAATTGCGGACCGAACGTACTAGGTAATTTAAATAAAATGTATATTTTAAACTTGTAACATTTGTGTTATTATTATCTGTCACTTTTTAAGTTAACAAAAAGTTTTAAATTTTATACTGTGAATCAGGGGACATATTTTCTTCGAAAAAATCATTATTGTAAACTCATATATGATACCACCGGAAACGTTTTAAAATAAGAATATATTTTATATAAAAGATAAATTCATGCATCGCTGGTCATGCACATTTGTAGGATCTTATGGAACTTTTTTTTTTCTCTTATTGATTGTACTAACGATTTTCTTTATTGTTTTTCTTCTCTACTTTTACTTTTACCGGTGGTCTCGGCCGCGTTTAAATTTTCTTTTTTATGGTTCCCAATGCACTGTAAAACGTAACATCTATAGCCCGGAGGTGCAGTTGCAACGCAACTAGGTACTCCAAGAACGTGGATCAGATTGTTTCATTGTTCCATAGTTTGCATCGTTTGAGGGATGAAAAAGCTATGTGCTTCGTTGTAATGAATCTTTTTTTCTTCAGGCTAAAGGATATAATTTCTTCTATTTAAATGAACCGGTACTTTTATATTTTTTTAATTATAAGAAAAAATGGCATCTTATAAAATAGTGCCCTGTAATAATTTTAATATATATACATTCGTTCTGTACAAAATAAGATTATTAAGAGGAATTTTCTGATTTATAACCTCTAAGACGCAAAAAAAAAAATGAGAACAGAGAATTAAAAAAGATCTAACATTTCTAAAGGGATTGAAAAATAAATAAATTAAGGTTATGCACGTAATTTTTTTACATGCGAACTGTAATATTTTTAAATAACTCAAAGCTATTTTCCCGGCACGACCAGCGACGCCAATTTATAGTAACACCCCTTATTCTCCTTTGACACTTACAAAGCATCCGTAAAACTTTTTTTTTTTTCTGGGAGAAGGGGGGGGGGGGGGGGGTTGGACTTGTCACAAGTAATTGCCAGACACCTTTCTGTTAAAGCTTCTATACATATACAGAAATCTTTCTTTGTGTAGAGTGGTCTTATCTGTCGGTGTGCAACAATATGGACTACCCCTCACCCTATCTTCACACAATGAAAGTAACACATAAATACAATACATTCAAAACAAAAAACAAGAGACTAAGTGTAAAAAGCGTGAGCTGCCTCAGAGCGGCGTTTAAAATGGGTGTCAGTGGTGGGTCAATTTAACTCTTTAGACATGTCCAGTTTAAAGTTTAAACACCCTTATACAGTTAGGTACAATTACCATAGTTTTGGATTTGAGAACAGCATTAAGCTTCTTTTTATTTTAGAAAGAACTGAAAAGAAAGGTTATATGAAGTTTAAAAAAAAAAAAAAATTATTAAATATTTTAATTGTTTTTATGTGCTATAACTTAAAAAAATCATAACTAAGGTTGCCTACGTGATTGATTCCAATTTAGAAAAATTGTACTGATTCTCAGTAAAATTTTATAACTATATAGATATAGCTTATAGAATGTCGGAATATTATAATCGATAGAAAATACAATTAGAATTAAAAATAATTCTGCAATTTGTAAACTGCTGAATAGGTTTAAATCAAGCACACAACCTTTAAATATTAAGGTTGTGTATTTTATTTAAACGTATACAGTCAAACCTCGTTAACATGAACCTCAAGGGGAATGAAATTTTTGTTCATGTTATCCGTAGTTCATGCTATCAGTGACAAAAAATTCCTGATTAAAAAAGAAAAAAAAGAGAAAGAGAGAGAGAAAGAGAGTGAGAGAAAATACATATAGGGGAGACTGGGGGCTAATGGGACATGGGAGTTAATGGGACAACAGGGTTTTCTCGTAAAATATAACAATCAAAATGTATCAGTAAATGCCATTTCTAGTATTATACAAGAACATGCATTGAACCATTTTTTTTTTAAATTAGCTACCGTATTTTATGGAAGGAACGCCGCACCCGTCGTAAACGCCGCACTCCTCAAATTGGCCTGAATAAGCTTAAAAATATCGTAATCGCCGCACCCGTTGTAAATGCCGCATCCATCGGGACGCTACTTTTGTCGACAGCGTCACATTAACTTAACTTTAATCAAAGTTTTCTGAGCAATGTAGAATGCCTCGTTTTTAATATCTTAAGATGTGTGAAGTTTTATTTAAAATATTTAAATCCAATATTAAGTATTTTTCTGAATTTTTAAATTAAGGAAACTCAGTTGGTATTTTAAAAAAATCGTAAACGCCGCACATAGAGTAAACGCCGCACTTGGAAAAAAATTAACTTTCAAACTTGTAAACGCCGCGGCATTTCTTCCATAAAATACGGTATTTGCAAAGAAGGAAACAATATATATTTAAGCATCAAGATGAGTTTTTTTATATTTAATAAATATTTGTTTTGATCAACGATTAAATCAGTTTTTAATAATAATATCTTTTATAATGAAGCTTTTATACAATGTTCATTTTAATTGTATTTCGCACCAGAGATAAACAGTTAATTTACAATAAGCTTAATTGCAGTGGTAAAGGATTCATGGGCAAATGTGGATTTCACATAGGGTCTAATGGGAGAAAACTTTGTTTTAGAACTGAGACTTACTTATATTTTAATAATTAAACTATTATATCTTTTTATTCATTAATAAAACACATGCTATATTTCATATGAAAGTTGCAATACTAAACTGTAAATTTTCCACGCGTGAAGAAAGAAACAATACATAAAAATACTCCATTTAGGTAGCAACTTTCCCTGATACTGGTGACATGTAGCTGGTGACACGTATTGTATTGTCCAAAATTGAGAAAATTCTAATGGCAATAGTACACGTTTCCATCGCTCTAAAGAATAATTTTTTTCATGAACCTCTAAAGTATAACCCATTGTTCCCCAGGGAAAAGTAAGCTTTCACACTTTTCTAGGAATTTTCGTTCACGTTAAGTGTCAAAATCTATCATGGGGACATCGAGAATTGTTCATATTAAGCGACATTTCACGTTAACCGTGTTCATCTTAAAAGGATAAAAAACACTAGAATCCGTATCCATTTTGATGGGGACAGTGGGAACTGTTCATGTTAAAAGTAATTCACGTTAAGCGTGTTCACGGTAACGAGGTTTGACTGTATAGTATTTTTGCAAAAATGTTGAACAAATCCATGAATCTTCAAATAATGATAATAATAATAATAGTTTGTATCTACTCTTTAAATCACATAAAAAAAAGTGCGATGAAACAACACTTTTACTAGAAAAGTAGTCTCCATTACTTTTAACATTCGAGAGAAATGATGCGCTTAATTTACTTTCATTTATATATATATTTTTTTCCCCTTTCGTCCAGTTTTTTAAAATAATTCCCGAATGTACAATTTCTATATGATCGCTATAAATTCAGTAACAAAATCAGAAAAAAAAAAAAAAAAAATGTGTATTGCCCTTTCCCAGATCCCGGAAAATAAAGCACTGGAAAAAAGAAGCGCAATAAACAACCAGGAAATAAATCAACGTACAATAAAGCAGTCGAAAAATAAATCACTACATTGGAAGGACTTCAACTCTTGGTTACAATTGCCATGGTGTTATCAAACTAAAGCTGCTTCAAAAGCATAAAATAGAAAATGATCTAAGAATTCATATGCCACGTGTATACACATTAATATACATCTTTAAATGATTCCCCATTGATTATAAACAAGAAAGAAACATCATGCGTTAAGCATAGATTATGAAACACTTTCCAACACTTCCTGAATGCTTTAACAAAACTTCGTTATTTAGGGAAATAAGGTATATAAGAGAACTAAGTAAACATTTTAGAAAACGCATAAAACATTTGAAAAATTGATTTTAGCAGTTACCATCCATAGCAAATATGTATTCCAATTCTTTTGAACAGCTCTGTATTTGATCTGTAGGTTGATATATATGCTATATAATGGGGAAATTTAGTTTAGCAAGAAAACGAATAACAGGTTGAAATTTCTCTTTCAGCAATTTATACTAATATATGGAAACATACTTCTATACTTTTGTACAACCCTGTAGTTAACCTAGTACCTTTATTACACGCCACTATTTAGCTAAAGTTTAATTCAAAGTAAAACACTCTTAAAACTACTGGAATCACATTTCCAGAAATTATCATTTATAGACGGTCATGTATCCAGTTCTTTGCGTGACACTGTATATAATTTTATCTTTGTTCTACAAACATTTCTTAGTAAACAAAATGCAGTTCAGCGTAAAAATGCATAAACAATTTAAAAACCACCTTTAAGCAATTTACAATCATACCCAGTAACCATTACGAAATCTTTTGTGTAGCCCTGTATATGAATTTCAGCATTTATACACACCATATACAATGCATTAGATATAGTGAAACATAAAAGCACATTACATAATTAAAAATATATTTCCAGCAATCATTGCTACCGTACAGTACTTCGAATACAATATCGTATCTGAAATCTTTTGTGTTTCCCTGTAATTGCTATGCACTTCGTATTATACATGAAATAAGTTATAGTAAACCTCAGCGACATATATCAATTTCATTACACATGAAATAATTTAACATAATTAAAGTACGCCGGAAAAAATTCCCTCCACCCGTATATTATTATGTAACGGAGATCTTTTGTGTGGCCCTGTAAATGAATAATAATTATTCTTTGCACTGCATATTCTGCGGAATGCATATTTTAGTGCACTTGATAAATGCATATCAATTTTAATATGTTTCAAAGCATGTAACATCATTGAAAATCATTTTAAACGATTTTTTCCCATGGCCCGTAATGTAACGAAAAAATTCTGACTGTCCCTGTAAATGAACTAAACATGCTACAAACTTCATTTGAAATAGAGTTCGTGCTATGGTAGAGGTCACTAA
The DNA here is from genome assembly GCA_963932465.1 of Maratus speciosus. NCBI lineage: Eukaryota > Metazoa > Arthropoda > Arachnida > Araneae > Salticidae > Maratus > Maratus speciosus. The sequence continues at coordinate 440,429,713 of OZ010788.1, forward strand.
CATCCAAAAATATCAGAACGATCCGAGTATACTTACGGGAGTTAGAGCGCGTACAGACGGACAGATAAACCGAATGCATAAACACTTTTCAACTTTGTTGGAAAGTGGTTAAAAATGAATTTAACATTAACTTTGTTTTTGGTATTCTAGGGTAATTTTTTAATTAATACTAATATAATGTTAATGTTGGGTGTTCGTATTAAAAATTTCATTTTTGTATACGTGTGTTATTATTATTATTATTATAATTACTACTCTTGTATTATGTGTAATTTAAAATTTGGATACAGCCTTCCAAATATGCTCATTGTAAAATAAATAATTTGTCTGAAACTATAGTGCGAATTTCATGAAAATTTGTTTTTAGACTAATTAAGTGGTGTAGAATTTATTTATGGGGTCAAAATTGTGACTTGCTTAAAAAAACAAAAACAAAACAACAAATATTGAGTTTGTTTTCAATACATACATATACCTCCCTAAGCAAATTTTATACACATTATTTAACAATAGACTTTATTTCCAATAATTTGGCACCAACAACTTTCTTCTATGATAATTTATTGCTGAATTAGTGGGGGCTGTTTATTTATTTATTTTTTTTTTCAAGACTGTACATTTATTATAAAGATTAATCCAGAATTTAAAAAAAAATATAACAAAGTAATTTCAATTTTTTTTTTTTTTTATATAAAATTTATTGCATTTTGCATTTTTTCTCTTAAGGGAAATATTTCTAAATTTTCTTTTATATAAAAATTATTATATAAAAAATACCATAAGTTAACTTGACAAAGTTAATCGAACTTCATTTCCCCTATAAAGTCATTGTCTTTTTAGTAATTTTTCTTCTTAACTTTTCTTTTTCTGGTTAAAATATAACTTATTTACCGATATATATTTTTATATGAAAACCTGAAAAAACTTCAGATACGCCTAACTTTTAGATTTAAATAATTTGACATTAAATTAAAATAAACTTAATAAACAAGAATAATACGAAGAATAATATTGTTTAAAAAATGTCAAAATCATAATTTAAGTGAAATAAATAATCTTAAATAAGTTTTTTTTTTTTTTTTTTTTTTTTTTTTTTTGGATTTGTTTAGGCATATCTTCTGAAAATGTGGTGATCCCCTGAATTTAATCTTTTTTTATGAAGATTTTTTATTTTAAGAAAATATTTCAAAGTTTGTAGCCCTTTTGTGAAATTTTATTTTTTTTCTAACTTTTCTTCTCTTTTGAGTTTTATGTCTCTGAATTATATATATATATATATGAATTACCTGCGATAAATTACAGACAATTTATGTTGTAACTCTCTATGTCTCTTTTTACCTCTTTTTTGAATCTCCATGTTGTCCAGATTATATTATCTTTTTCTATGCGCAATAAAAAACGAGCTATAGTTAAAAGACATCAAAGATTAATTGTTGGCAACCTTGGTTTTTGCTATAATCTTTGCTAAGCCTTTACTGATTAATAACCAATAGATCAATAAACGTTCCATCAAAACAGTGTGGGGAAATGGGAAATTAATAATGTATACCGAAAAAAAGCGATTATCAAAACCGTATTTTCCGGATTCTCTAAAAACTCACCAATCAAGTACTCAATCAAACACTTCCGTTAGGGAAGGACCTGAGCCCGAAAATCATTTAGACTGGGGAATGTAAAGGATGATATAGGAGTCGCATAGCGCCAATTTTCAGATCTGAATCCCAGCAAGATAAAAAAAATTCAAAATAAATACTGTTGGCTATGTTCTCGCTATAAAACCTGCAACGCAAGAATTATATTAAAACTGAACTAGAGTTTGTTTGTAATTCTAGGCACAAAAACAGATAATTTTAATGCATACAATATTTTCAACAATAATTTTTAAATAGAAATTTTACTAAAATATGTACAAATTTAATCCAAATTTAATCCTAAGTTGTAGATATAATATCTAAATTCGTAAAGATTGCATGCAAAAGTATTAACTAATGTAAAATACATCTTTTGTGCGCAGCCAAAAAAAAAAAAAAAAAAAAAAAAAAAGGCTTTTATCTTTCTGAGAAAAATAACTTTAAAGTGTCTTTTAAATCATTGTTTGCAGTAAAAGAATGGACGCATTTTTTTAGTCATAATTTATGTAAAACTAGAAATATTTCTATGCAAAATGTTTTAAAATGCAACAAAATACTACTATATTGTTCTTTCATATATAATTTTTCGAAAAATCAATATTTTGGTGATTAAACAGCTCTAAGTCTCTTAAAATTTCAAGATAATAAGATTTTAATTATTTTGTTGCTAACAAAAAAAAAAAATGCTTAAGGGGGCACAGGACTTTTAAGATTTCTCAACCATATGCAAAAAACTGCATTCAAAAATCTGTATTATTTCTTGAATTATAATCAGTTTTAGATGATGAGTAGAATAGAAGGTCCGTAGACATTGAAATTTTGAAAAGCGTTTTCTCATATTAGTAAATTTGGAATTTGCGCGCACTGCTATTTTTAAACTATGTAAGCTACAGCTTAGAAAAAAATAACCAAATATGCATTTCTTTATAGTCTACAGGGTACAACAAAAAAAAAAAAAAATCAGATATTTTGGTTATTTATTTTTTTGCACTTGAAAAACTTGAAATAAATTTCAGATTTTTGAACTTTTTTTTTATTTTGTGCTAAAATTAAATTTTAAACAAAACTTTTTGCGTATATTTTGATTTTAAGTTATACGTAGGTATGTTATGATTCTATTTTGCTCTAAAATTGTTTCCTATATGCATAATTTAGAGTTTTATCATGCGCGCAGCACTTAATCACGCATTAGTGAGATTAATTTTTAAATTTAAAATTTAAATATTAATTTTGTACATACAACCTTTATTTTTCTAGATAATGTACTTAAGGATATATTCTTTAGGCATGAAGGGGAGAAAAAGATCTTAATTGCATATTGTTTGTGTTTTGGTACTTTGAAGAAGGCGATGTTTTTGATTGTTTCGACAAACTCAAAGGTCCTGTGCCCCCTTAATTTTCTTTTATAATCAGAAATATTTAAATTACATATACATATATACCAATCTTTATGAAATATGAATCTACTCATTTTAAGGTAATATAATCTCTACAATATACTCTTTTTTTTTAAATAGTCTAGTGAATTTTCACGGGAAACAATATATATATATATAATATACATATCTATATATATATTACGCTATCGTACGTGGCACAGAAATCGCGATTATTTGTTAATTGTTTAATGGCAACGCCCGAATAACACGCTTCTCATTGGTTATTGTGTGAAAGGCGGAGGTAAATCCTGTTTATTTATGCTTCCCTTTTTCGCTGCAATTATGGAACTTCACAATAACGTTAGAAATGCCCCTAAAAGATCTCGGTGAATGCTTAAAAGTGAAGAAAAAACCGCATTAGGAAGAGAAAATCGAAATAGATTTGATCAAGAGCACCGTCAATCACAGAGCATAAGCGATTAGCAAAATAGGCTTAATAACCGTCGCATGGGCGAATGCGTTGCTTCTGAAATCCAAATTACTGATTTAACGTTCCGGAGCATAACCATCTATTTTGCTATGCTAATGAAACCGACACGAAAAAAAAAAAGAAAAGAAAAGATTTACGCTCCGATACGGAACCTTCATTTACTAAGCTGTTCGTGTAGCAGTTGTGGCGTGGACGTATAACGTCTTAGTTTTCTGTACGAACGTACTCTGGTTCGAAACTCGGTAGAGCTAAGTTGAAATTTGAGTTACTGTATTTTTGCTATTTTAAGTATTTCATTCTTCTTTTAAGGATATCTAAAGTGAAAAAGTGGCAATAAGTAAATAAATACATACAGTAAATATTGTTAATTTTAAAACAATTGAATTATTAAAAGAAAAAAACTAAATAAATGAATCGAATTATATATATATAAAAAAAATTACTGCATTTTATAAATATCATTGTTCAATGTATTTAATTAAAAGAAATTTTGTATTTTTTTTCCTTTTTTTTTTTAACAATTTTAAAGGTTTCTAATTATTTTTAATTGTAAATCAATTGAATTATTTGAGAAAAAAATTGCACATAAATTAATCGAATTACAATAATAATAATAAAACTACATTCCACATTGTCCAATCGATTTAATTAAAAAAATGTGTTATATATATTTTTTGAAATTTTAAGGTGTTTTTTTTTTTTAATCTATACCAATAAAAACATTTCTATCACTTTAAAAACCCTCGCTAATGGCGCATTTTATTTTATTTATTTATTTATTTTTTTTTTTTTTTTTGGGGGGGGGGGGGGGGAGCTGAAATCTGTTTTTTTTTTTTTTTTTTTTTTTTTTCAGTTTATTGCACGACTTTGTTATAAATAGGCTTTACTCTATTAGAAAATAAATTTGACTGATAGTATCTTTTTTAAAAATCTATATAGTAGTATTTGCTTGCAATTTTATAATTTCCTTTTCAGTATTACAGTTTATTATGCATTTGTAATTACTTTTTCATCTATAGATTCTAGATAAAAATTTAAAAATAAAAAAAAATTATAAAATAAAAATATAATTTAATTTTTAATAAATTGATAAAAATAAAAATTTTAAATATTGAAATCATAATTAAATTTTAATTGAATTCATCAATTAAATTTGAATAAAAGAGTTTAAAGTGTGAGACAAATAAAAATTCAAAACCTTAACCCCTGGCTTGACACAACTTTCTAACTGGACAAGAGCCGGGCCCTGGTAATTTGCACTGTCTCTAGCCCCCTCCCACCCCTCTGTTCCGACCTGCTATACAAATTTCAGGCTTATTTCAAAATATTATTACGGGCCCGGGCAACGCCGGGCGGGGCAGCTAGTATAGTTATAATATGTTGATTTTAATCCATGTACAGAAGAGCGCCGATTATCGGAACTCCAATCAACCGAGCTTCCAACTATCCAAACAGCCTATTTCTCCCTCAAAACAATTGTAATCTAACTCCCACTTATCCATTGGCTTGAAATAAAATTTTAAATGAAGAAAAAACTGATACTGGATCAGAAAATGAGGAATGTAAAACAATAAAAGAGATGGGAAGAAGGTATGAAGAAAATGAAATTAACGAGTGGTTAAATAGTGAAGTAGTACATGACCCTGGATATCAGATTTTAAATGATGATGAGATTGTGGATGAGATTCATGATGAAAAAGAAATTATAGAAAATGAAAACGAATGCTCTGGAAATACCCAGGTCCATCACATAATGAAGCATTTGAATATTTGGAAACAGCTATGAAATGGCTCGAACGGCAGAAGAACGTTGATCATATTCATCTGATATAGAAAGAAAAAAAAATTAAATGATAAACATATAAAAAAAAAATACTAATAATAAAATAAACGTGCCAGCACTAACTGGTGCTGACAGACCTAAGCTTCGATAAGGTGTGAAGGTTTTAGGAAAGTCAGAAACATCCCTTAAATTGTCTGTCCATTTATCCGACCTAGGGTCGGTCCCAACTTGTTCGGATAATCGACGCTCTACTGTACTCAGTTTTAGATTTTATTTTGTGAAAACCATTACATACAAAACTTTAAAAAGCAAATTAATTAAAATAATTTTAAAAAAAACTTTAACTTATATATTCCATTTTTTTAAAACATGTCCTTCTGAAAAATTTGTTGATGCACATTTTCATTAATTACGTCAAAATTTAATGTCTAAACTCATCAATCAGTACCATACTTCTTTAAACAATATGCTTTCTGTGAATCTTAATGTGCTAAAGTTCTGAAAATTATGGACATTTGGAGACGAAAACTTTGCTAAATAAATAAGAATTCTACAGATTTGCTTGTAGTTGCTCCTAAGGTGTCTTTAACCTCTTAATTCTCGCTCCCGTGATATTCACAGGCTGTGTCTTTTATTCAGTTTGTTTAATCCCCACCACTTTTATAAAGGCTTTTGTATGTAATTGGCTTTATTATGGCATCATTTAACCTGCTATTAAATAAGGTAAATATTTCTTTAAAAAAAAAAAGGTGCCAATAAGCAATTTGAATTTTTAAACTGTAATTTAAAGCGACCGTTAAGGGGTTAAACTGAAGACCGAGAGCCGACGAATTACCACTAATTCAATATCTAAAAATTGTCTTATTTAATAGCAGAAACTTTGCAATTAAATAAGGCGATAAAGAGTTAATAAATATCCCCTTTTGAAATTTGTGGTGGAAAACGATATAAACAAATTAAATAAATTCATATAAATAAAAAACATAGATTTTTCGGGATGCTTTGAAAGATAAAAGTATTCATTATGTAAAATAGTTGAAAGTTACTTTTTCGTGAGTTCAACATTCAAAGACAAAATATTATAAATAATAAAATATACATAAACTGGTATTAAAATATTATTAAATTTAATAAATTTTAAATTTATAAAATACTTATATTTTTATAATACTTTCATACTAGATTAATTTTTTTTATATCGGAAAAAAAAAAAACCTCAAATAGAAAAAAAAGTATTTTTTCATACTGGAAAAGCAACCAGTACAACTAAAAAAATAAAAATAAACTCCAAATTTAATCTTAATACTTTTAATAAGGATGTCAACGATTTTAATCAGACAATTAAAATTAGTGATTAAATCGTGTTTAAAAATTAAAATTTTTTAAAACTGTTTAAAAAAGCATTGAAATATAAAGTGAACCTAATTTGTAAAGTTTCTATGGATACTTTGCCTTAATGAATAACCGAAAAATGCTTTAAATACATGTTTTAGCTTAAATGATTATGTTTATAAAAAATTAAATATGATAAGTTTGTAAAAAGCAAGTTCTTATCTGGCGTAAAAATCATTCAATTAAAAAAAGATATTTAAATCTAATGCTGCTATATTTCAAATATAACTTCAGATATAAAATTGGTCATTCTCATATTTACTTTGTGTGCACAATTTAATGGTTTCCACCCATTTTCATAGTTTGTTTTGATTAGCAAGCACATACATGCGTGTAAGCTTTAATTTATGGTGTTAACAGTAATTTTTATAAGTTGAAATGCAAAAATTTTTGCATGATATTTGTTTGATTTGTTATTTGTGTTAATTGATGAAATTACTTATGTGAAGTTTTTATTATTTCTATAATTATATTAATTATAATTTTATTAATCAAAACGTAAAATGTGTAATATTCTAACTAGAGAAATAATTGTTTAATAACTATTAATTTAAATAGTATTAACAATTTAATATTAAATTAAGTTATTAATAATTTTAATAAATATAAATGTCTGCAGTATTTAATATAGATTTACATAATTATTACAAAATTTTAATATGCATAATGATATTACTAACTGATAAAATAACTAATTTGCTGATTTAATCTTTTAGTACTAATAATAGTTTTATTAATTAAAGCATAAAAACACAGATTATGACAAATGTTTACGAAAAAAACCTGACAACTGTATAATCCTTTGAATGAAATTTTAAGATGCATTACGCAATCTCATTTTTTTTTCTTTCGGAATTATAATCAAGATTTTTTTCTTTACTTGCGTGCTGATATTCAGATCTCAAATTCTTTGATTTTGAAACCCATACCATTAACCAAAATTTATCCCTAGAAGATCTCGGCTGCATTACAATAGTTTGTGTACAATAGAATGTTTCCAGCTCACATAAATAAACAATATAAAAATCACATTTTTTTAAAAAATTTAAATAATAATAATAATAATAATAATAATAATAATAATAATAATACATTATTATTATTATTCAGAAGCAGAGCTAACACAATAACATTTCAGAAAAAAAATATATATATATATATTGCTTGCAATTTTTATTTGACAACAAATATCTGTATCTCACAAATAATACATTTGAATTTCATGATAATCGAATTAATAATATAAATAATACATTACTGAAGGGGAAAAGAAGGAATGTAACAGTGAGCTGCTACAAGAAAATCGAAAATGGTTTGCCTATATTTTAATATTTTATATTACTATTTAAAATCTTTAGATGAAAAGTGTTATAATAAACAATAATGCTGTAAAAAAAAAAAAAAAAAAAAAAAAAAAAAAAAGCAAATTTATAGACGTTAGAAAAAAACTTGCCAAGAAATTTATTTTTTAATACAGTAAAGCCTGTCTATAACGGAATCTCACTTTAAACTGGAAAAATCATGATCATGCCAAAAAATACCATACAATTATACCACTTCAGACGTAAAAAACCTGTGTAAAACGGAATTCTTCATTGATAAATTAATTTTTCATCTTAGCAGATATTTCTCTAAAATACTTGTGGTGGCATTCGAATTATTAACGGGGCCGGCTGTCTCTATCTACGGTCCTGTTTCCACATAGTATGTCCTTGAAAGCCGAGTATGCAAAATAAGCGTGATACTATTTTTTATATTACACACTAAATCTCTCCTACATATTTCTTCAAGGCCGTATACTAATTCACAGCAACAACAAAATATGCACGTAAAAGGGGGGCGGGACACATATACAGGAGTCGGATAATCAGCTGTCGACGAACCTAAAAATGTTCTTATAGCAACGAATATGTAACCCCTCTGCTGTGACATCAACATGACGTATGGGGGCATATATACAGGGGTCGGATATCCAACTCTCTCAGCAAAAGTAAAAGCCTTAGCATTGGACATCTGACCCCTTGATGTGTATCCCTTTGCTCTGACGTCAAAATGACGTATTGGGGCAGATATACAGGGGTCGGATATCCAAATCTCTTTCCAAAAGTAAAAGTCCTAGCATTGGATATCTGCCCCCTTGATATGTGTCCCCTTCTGCTGTGACGTCAAAATTACGCATGGGGGCAGATATACAGGGGTTGGATATACACCCTTGGAAGAAGAGAAAATTCTCTAGGACTGGATATGTGTCCCCTTCAGCTGTGACGTCGTATGGGGGCATATATACAGGGGATGGATATACAGCTATCGACAAAAATAAAATGCTCTCTATTTGATATCTGCCCCCATCTGCTATGGGGACATATATACAGGGGTCGGATATACAACCTTCGACGACAGTGAAATTCTGCAGTACTGGATATGTGCCCCCTTCTATCTGTGACGTCAAAATGACGTATGGGGGCAGATATACAGGGGGTAGATATAAGCGTCCCCAAATTAAAGAGTTAACTAGAAAAAAAATATTAGTAGCATATTTTAGATAACGATGTATACTGTAAATATGCAAAATTAGATTCAGTTATTTGCCCAAAAACTTTTTCCTAAATCCCTACAAATTGACCCATAATATTGTTCTCAAAACATTAAAGTCTACTCGTATAACTGTCAAACTACATGTATGGAAGTTTTCATTATTAGGGCGGGTTGTTTTCGTTTAAAAATTCTTAAAAACAGATTAAATGAAAGACAATCGATCCACCCTTGTGATCAACTATTCCCAGTTTATCCTAAATGTAGAAAAACCTTTGAAAAGCGGATCACAAAGGTTCAGAAAGAATACGTGTTTAGACATATTCTTTAACTGGTAAATTAGCATGGTACTCTTTTTTTTTTTTTTTACAGGCTGTTGATCATTGACAAACCAGGTTCCCCTCGGTAATGACAAACCTATGGGATTGTAATACAGTCGTTTTTTTTTTTTTTAAATAACTCTTCAGCTTTTTTGTACCAGAAAAATTAAATAGAAATTTTTGCCTTTTTTAATCAGCAAATTACGGCAATTTAAAAAGGTTAAATTAACTATAAACTTTTTGTGGTTAAAAAAAAGCGTAAGTATTGGCAACTATGCTCTTCAGGATATTAATATTTTTAACTTTTTTTTCTGTGTAACTTTCGTGGAGGATGACTCTTTTTTTTCTGTTAGTTTTCAAAATATTTCTGAAATGTATACTTAATTTTATGTAAAGTATTAAAATCTTATTCAGTTTCGCTAAGACTTTAACACTCAAAATTATAAATTAAATATATATTTTAGAAATATTTTGACAGCCAAAAATAATAATAATAATTATAAATAAATAAAGGAGACATTCTTTAAGAACATTACAAAGAAAAAAAAAATAGAATTTAAAAATATTAATTTCCTGAGGATATATTTAGAAAATACAATGGCATTACACGAACAAAGATTTAACATTAGCGGGGGGAATTGGAGATTTCATTGACTAACAGCCTTAAAACAGTTTTCCGTTATAGACAGATTCCGTTTCACAGATGTATATGCATAACTGCAGCTAACGAAAGAGACGGGTTACGGCAATTTACCCCATTCCCTCTTGGATGTCGCGTGATGGAGATAGGGTGGTTTCCAATAATTATCAAACTGCAATGTGGTAAGCTGAAAAGCAGCCAAAAAAAAAAAAAAAAAAAAAAATGGAGTGCCAAAGTTTGTCTTTTTCATTGGTTGCGATGCATAAATATAAACGTAAACTGTAATAAGAACGGAAAATACTGGCAAGCAACTACAAATTCAAGACAAATTCCCATGAGTAATGGATTTTGTGGCTTAGAAATGACATTACATTCTTATGGTCAGTAGTATTAGCTAAAGTTTGAACTAAAATGCCATGCACGCAATCAAGTATTTCAATAATTGGTGAATTTCATAATCTTCTAAATACTGCCTTACGGAGAATTAAAACTTTCATCTCGGGTTTTCTGAAAAGACTTTTGTCTTTCAAAGGCAACAATTTAGAAGAAAATTTAAATAAATAACTTTTATAGTGTTTCAGAGTTAATAATAAATAAAAAAAATCCTGAAACCTTTGCTCTGCTATACTGTGTTTAAATAGCATAGGATTTAATTTACGAGTTTTGACACCAGCGTTTCATGCTAATTGAAGACATTATGGCCATCACTGAGTTCATTCAGATTTTTCTTTCTTCTTCATTGTATTAATATAAGATATAAATATAAACATTTCTTATAATTTTCAATAGTAAGGCAAGAAATAGTAGGATATATATTTAGTTGAGATTAACAAATATCACATCTTACCTCAAAAAAAAAAAAAAAAAAAAAAAAAAAAAAGCAATTTATCAAATTACAACGACATTTGGAAAACTATTTCTTTTTAAGACTAAAATTTAAGACATAAAAAATCGCACGGAGTTGATCATACATTACGTACGCCATGAATTAAACATTAATAGTGTTATTACACGTAAAAATTGCAAGCCAAAAATATCGCCTGCGACCCGTCAGATTTCATGAAACTTAAGTATTATCCACCTGAAACTTACGTAAATATCCAAGCATTTCATTGGCTGTACGGGAAAAGGCTTTTCCATCGTCAGATTTCCAAGAAATCTGACGGCCAATTTTAAATGAAATTTCATTCTTAAACTTCTAAACCATCCGACAATATTACTTTTTACACCGTCGGATAGAGAAAAAAAAATGTACTTTTAAATGCAATTTGTTTGAAAGCTGTATCTCAATTTGTGTCTGAGTTATTAATTTTTTTTGTAGTTTTTATTACTTTTTTGTCATAGTGGCAACAGAAAGTATCCATCGTTGTTGAAATTAAAGGGAAATACAGATTACTGTATAGACCAATCAGAAAAGGAATAAATTGCGGATTAAACCAATGAAAACCTTCAGATATGCTTTTCATTTCCCATTCTGACGAGAACAATAACCATTTTTCCAAATGGTTAAAAAAAAAAGGAGAAAACTTTGTCTTTGGAATCGAGCATTAGCTTTTACTGTTATATAATATTAGGTTGAGCAAAAAGTTCTGGGAATTTTTTAATCTAATAGTTTTTAATCTAATAGTTACCAGAATTTGTATCGTATATAAGAGTACTAGTGGTATATCTATAGGATTTCAGGAATTTCGGCTCCAATATACCTATTGAGCACTATGATTTGCGTGTGTTGATATGGCATTATTGGAGAAAAGGTCTAAGGATTCTGAAAGTCGACGATGCGATTAATGAGGGTGCAGGGTTGAAGAAGTATGTCACGAATTTTTCGATTTCAAGGAGCCGCCATGGTACTTCCAGCAAATCCGGAATCTGGCAGAACGATGGCAGAAATTCGTGTACTATGATGGTCTGTACTTTGAAGAATAGGCCTTGTTGCTATTGTTGTTAATTTTCGCATAACAACGCAACTTTCACAAATTTCCCAGAACTTTTTGCTCAACCTAGTAATTCACGTTCGTTCTATTTTGTAATACTTTTTGTTGATAAATGTAATATTTTCAAGTAACAAATACCGAGTTCTCAATCCTAAAATGCATTTATGCTATACGCAAAGCAATTAAATGCATTTTTAACTTAAGAATTCATTAAGATTATGGTGGTACGGACTATTTTCCTTTAAATAAATAAATGAAGATTTCTTAGTATAATAATGAACATAATTATTTCGAAAAACAAAGATAAATTTTATAATATAAACCATAATATATAATGCGTAGTGCTTTCTTCTGCGTGGGCTACTTCTGGTTCACAATGTCTCAATTTTCCTTTTGCATTGAAAAAGCGATTTCTTTGTAAAGTATTTTAATATTTGAATACTCAATTGCAAATTTTAAAGCTGCTTTTCTTTATGTTGGTTTTTATTCCCATAGATAAAATTCTGTACATAAATGATCTGCATACATAATTCACAATTATATGAGTGCTCTGAAATGTAATAACAGAGCAAGACATACACCACAGGAAAAATAAAATATCGGAATAAAACTATTCTTTTATATTGAAACGTATATCCTTAAAAAGTCAAATTTCTTTCCGCCCAGGTTTCTGGTAGTTTTAAGCCGGTTATGTGTTGGAAATTTCATTTATGATTCTGTGTCAGTAGATTTGATATATGGCCGCTTTCAAAAGAATATCTGTAGAAATTTAATTCTATTTCTCTTCCTGTGCACGTTTAAAGGTTGCTATGAAATTTTGTATTTTTGCTAAAGGTTTCTTTAGAATTTAATAAATTGAAGAAATTATATGAAAAAAAAATGTGAAATATATTTTTATAACACTGAGGTTACATTTTTCATTAGATGGCGTCATGAAAGGATTAAAACAAAAATTAATTGTAAATTCTTTGTTTTCTTATCTATATGTTAACCCCTTGAGGGGCAAGCAATTGCGTTTGTATAATGCTGAATTCCCACCAGAAATATATAAAAAAAAAAAAAAATTCAAAATAAGGAAAAACAATTTTACTGCTTTTTTCCACGAAAGTTAGAGAAGTAAATTTTCATAAAATTTTCTGGTGCTAATCCTCATTAATCGTAGGTGGGATAAAATATATCCCACTGCCCCTCAAAGGAAAAAGGACTGTGTGATTTTGACAGTGGCAACACCAAATGATTAAATTAAAATTCTACTTCATTTTTTTTTCTTTTTTTCTTTTCTTTTTTTTTTTTTTTTTTTACGTTCTCAAAATCGCACATTTACCATTTTCGCACCGTGAAAATACATAAAATTTGTTTGAAAAATGTATCGCAATTTGTTTGAAAAATGCATCGCTATTCACTCAATTTTTATTGTTTTTAAAATAATTTTCAGGTATGATTTTTCTTTTATGTATGTCTAACGCGTGTAGACGATTGATTACGTAAGATAAATAATCCATCTGTACTTAAGGTTATTTGCCTGTCTTCGGGGCACTTTTTTTCTCAAAAATATGAAATTTTTATTAAACACATGTGTTTTTAGTTAAAACAGGGAATAAAACTATAAATTCAAACAAATTTTTAATGGAATTTTAATTAACTTTTCAAATTTAGGCAATATTTAGTAAAATTTTCGCAAAGATTTGCGTTTATACCAAACCTTCTATAACAAAATCTATTCATTATATTTCACTTTTTTTTCAACAATACATTAGCAAATCACTTACCTGTGCTATGAAGCAAAAGATTTGCAATACCTCTTAAATTTAATTAACATATACCAAATTTTGTATACAAAACATGATTTTCTTTTAAATGCGTACTTTTCAATAAAAACAGCTCTTAAATTAATATATACATACTTAAAAGCTGTATTTTGCTTCATAACATACCAACAGATGAGGAGAACCTCGTGACCAAATTTTATTTGAATATCTTTAAAAACTTTTTAAGAAATGAGGATTCTTACAAACGTAAACAATGAAAAACGCAATTTTTCAGAAAATGCAAGTTAAGATTTTAATATAGCACTAAAGCGTATGTATAAAGGTTTATATTTTGGGCTATAACTTTGTTTCTAATTATCGCTGAACTAAAAGTAAGGCATTTTTGGAATCCTAAAGGTTTGAATTTGTTTTTGTCAAAAAAGAATTTTTTCACAAAAACGGCGATTTGAGGGTACACACATACCTTAAATTAATATAAATAGCTCAGAATTTGTTTGCAGCTTATATGTACTACGAGATTAAAACATTCAACAATCAATAAATAAAACGGTAAAATATTAATAAAATTTAAGACATGTGATCATACCATGCACTTAAACCACTGAAATGTTCGGTATAAAAAAAGGCTGATTTTAAATAGATGAGATAAAGCTAGGAGAGTTGGCGCACATTTCAAAAGAATAATAATAAAAAATCTAAATATAATTTTTTTTGCTAAAGTATGCATGAATAATTTTGACTTCATTTGTTTTTTATGCATTTCCATTGTTATTTTGTTGTTATACTGTAATTTAATAGAACAGCAGTAATAAAGCCAATAAAAAAATTTTGCGCAATCTCTCCTTACAGGGTAGGAGAGATCGCGCACATGGGTAGGAGAGATTGCGCACATGAATAGAAGACTTTGTTATTAATATTAACTACAATTAAATTGTTAACAATAATAATTACACTTAAATAACATTGTTGTAAGGATTTTGTGAATAAATATTATTGTATTAGGAGTGAAATTCTCAACCAAATGTTTAAATAATAAAAAAAAGAAAGAATTTTAACAATAGTTAAAGAATTTTCATTTAAGAAGAAGATTAAAATATAAAAAAAACAAGCCCTACTAAGATTACAAAATACATTAATTTACTTGATACCATGTTTAACTTGAAAATTACTTCATTTTTATTTCCACAGTTTTAATGTATTTTGTTTGCTCACCGAAGTTCTCGTCGTCCACAATCGATGCACTTATTGTAGTAAATCATGCAGTTTTCGTGCAATCACCTGCAACAACCAATACATTGAATTCAGTCACTGGTCGAAGTTGTCTCCTGGTGCAGTTCCAGATGTTCAATGCACTCATCCTCATTGACCTTTGTTTTCTTCCATCAGTTTTTTTATCCCACTTTTTCTGGAAGTACCTTATTTTCAGTTGTATTTTTTTTTCTTTTTTTGTAGCGGCATTCTTCTTAAGTCTTTTTTCATGTATATTTTGTGGATCAGTAACGTTAGTTGCACTCTGTTTTCTTTTTGATTTCTATGGCATTAAATTACTTGGAATGGGTGAAAGCTTATCCAAAACATTGTAGGTGTCGTTAGAAAATTTATTTTAGTTAACAAAATTATTTTATTAGCAAATTAACTGTTCATAAATTGATAAAATATATAAATGTTTAATTAATTTATTAACAAATATTTTATTAATTTATTAACAAAATTAATTACATAAAATTAATTTAATAACAACTGTATTATTAATTTATTAACAAACATTTTATCTGCATGTTTGTTTGTTTGTTTTTTCAAATTTATTTGTCGCCAAATTTTGTTTCAATAATTATGTTTTTTCCCAAAAATTATTTCAAAATTGATTCATTCATATATTTTACACGTAATTTGCAATTCATGGAAATTTACCAATAAGCTGCGTAATCTTTCCTAGCATAGAAACTTATGCGCCATCTCTCCTAAGTAGCAGATGCGCAAACTGTCCTATTTTGGTAGGAGAGATCCCGCGACCTTTGATTTAAACATGGCCACGTCTAAAATGAATTTTTGGTGTTCGCATGCTTAGTCTACGTTAGTATCTTATAAAAAATCATTTAAACTCAAAATATTTTGTACTATTGACATTCTATAAAAATTCTGACTAACAGTTATGAAAATTGAAGCACTTACTTTCGAAAAACAAAACAAAATAGCAATGCTTTAGCCCATTAATGACGAGTTTCTTTTGCACATTTTTAATACCTAGGTACCAGTTGACACCAGTTTTCCCATTCTGTAATTTTAACTTATTTGATCTCTCAAAGTTTGAGATTAAGTAATATGAAAATTTCCTTACTAAAATACTGGTTTTCATGTTTAAAATTTTCGTATTACTTAAATGGCAGATTTCCGTACCAACCGGCATTAATGGGTTAACTAAAACGCCTGGAACAATCATAGTGCACATTCATGTAGACACTACACTAATGCTGCTGCACAACTACAACTACCTGGGGTCGCTGCACGCGCACCCTATTCCTTCTCATCGAATCTTTTTGCGCGCGAGCTCCCCTGGCTTTACCTTATCTTGGGCGATTTCTTCTGCTGTTAACTCCTAGCGCGAGGTCAATACAAAACTTTCGCTTTTAATAAATTTCAAAACTTTATTTAAACTAATTGCTATTTTTTACATAAAGATGATTATTGGTATTGTTAGTGCGTATTCTAAAAAAATATTAAATACTAGAAAACAGGAATTCTGCTTTTCCAGAATTTAGTGTCGCCCCCGATGAAAAAAATATATATGTATATAAATATAGATAGTTCAGTTTTAAGACTCCAAACACGCTTTTATTTTATAAAATGACGTCATCCGCATCCGCTAAAGAATTCCTCGTTTACGATCCAGTCTTAAATGTCTACAGCAAAATATGCATAGGACGTGACTATCGCTGAATAATACACAAATCCAAAAAAAGAAAAGAGATTTTGTCATTCAAGAAACTGGACAAAAAATGAATCTCATGATTCATACGCCTTCATTTGTTTGTTATAGTAATATAGATACTTAAAATTAAATTTATTTTATTGGCTCCATGTTTTATCAGAAATCATTCATTTATATTTTTTCAAAATAGCGCGTATTTTAATTACATCTTTTTTCAGTTCTTATGAAAAAATGGCAACAAAAAGGTATAATTGCTATTTTTCAATTATTTTTCCTTTACTATCTACAAAAAATGGAGTATTTGAGTTGCCAAAATTAAACAAATGTGGCTAAAATCTACAAAAAAATTAATATCTCAAAAATAAATGGAGATGAAGTTTTCAAACAAATTGCATTTAAAAGTACTTTTTTTTTTTCAATACGACGGTATAAAAATTGAAAATGTGCGATGCTTAGAAGTTTAAAAATTTGCAGTAGAGATTATTCCGTAAAATGATACATCTGCTATGTTTCACGGCTGGCTTATACAACGTACATTTATTTTTTGGAGGCGACATATTAATAGGTGGGAGAAAGAAATGACATACCGGGGGTTAATAAAAAAATTAATATAGTTATCAATTAAATAAATGATTTTCATCTATATTCTGTAACCCGGGAAGCCCGGGTTTATCCTCTTGTATATATAATTACAGAGTTTTAAATTTTTTATCTTTTTCCGCCTTAAAATTATTTTTCATACTTAACAAAGTTAATACTATCAGCAGAACTCCCACTGGTCCGTTTTTTGAATACCGGTATTTTTGAAGAAAACTTTTTTTGTTATGTTTTTACAACATTTTGCAACCAATATTACATCCCGGGTAGGTGTCTACGAAATTTGTAAGAATAATCTAAATAAAAGATTTTGCTTAGAAAAAAGAGGTATTCGAAAAACGAACCGAGTGGGAGGCCTCTATCAGTTGCTTCATAAAAGAAAAATTACGCCGGATTAGCTATCCAGTTGTCGTTTTAGCTCCTTATTTTTGCGTATACTTATAATAATGCGAATATTTTACAATAACATAGATCTACAGTATAATATGAATGAAGTTATACTAACCTGTTCAATCTAAAATCAAGTTACCAAATATTTTAGGAAATGTGTTTAATAAGTTTGATGAAAGGTTGAAAACCAGAATACTTAACCCATTTGTGCCTGAATTTTTGTTTTCTCAAATTTTTTGGTAAAATCACTTTAAAATGTTGTAAAATGAACTGGAAAAACACTAAAAAAATTAAGCTTAATTTTTTTTTTGTATTTATTTGATAAAATGTAAAAGAACTAAATATAAGTATTTCTAGTAGAATAATATGCATAATTATATATTTTGCCTATATTTATATTTAAAATGTTTTTAAATTTTATATTATGTACTATAATTAGTGTTTTAATGAACTACAAAAAAATATATTTGTTTCTTTGCAGAGACTAATAACGTTATAACTATTATTAATAATAAAATAAGAATAATCGTATTGCAGACTTAATAACAATTTATTTCATAAATATCTTCGAAAGGAGATTGCACAAATAACTGTCTCCTAAATTTCTAACAAAAATATGTGCCCATTTGTGCCTAGAACTCTATATTTTGTACATTACAAAAATGCATAAAAAATAGGCTTGAACATTTAATTTCGCAATTTAAAAAAATACGTATTTCAAAAAAGTCCACAAGCTAAGATTATAACTTGCAATTTTGGGTCCATGATAGAAAAAATACAAATGAGCTTACTTTTTACATTTCGCCCTCTTGAAAAATTAAAAATCTATAAACACCGAAAAAAGCCTTAATTTAAGCAAATAAATATCCACCTTGTGCTGACATTTATAAATACATTTATAAAGACATTTATAAATAATGATTTCATGCAATTTTCATGTTATAAAGAAGAAGAAAATTATACAAATGCATTAAAATTTGAAACGTCCCAAAAATGGGACGCTAGGCATAAATGGGTTAAATATCATTTTTAACGTGTTTTGCGCAGGAAAATCCCTATGTATAATTTTCCTGCTGTATTTTAAAAATACCATGCCTTACACATACTCGCATGAGTTTCGGCGAAAATGCGGTCAAGTAAATTACGTATAAAATTAGCCTAAATAAATTATCATTTATTACCTTTAGATATGTATACCTAAAACATTTTTTAATTAGATGAAATTCGTATAACTAGAAAATCACTGTGTGTCTTTGATGAATTAATTATATTTTATTTTATACGAAAATAAAATGTTTTGGTCAGAAGCAGAGAGAGCCAACTTGGGCCACACGTATAATTAATTAATAATTATGTATATTTATGTATGTATTAATCTCTCTATTCTAAAACTAGTATGTTGCGGCCATCACAAAACTTTCTTCTATATAAATCACGTCAATTAAATCATTTAAATAGTACAAGAAATAACGATTTAGCACCAATTCATATCAAAGTATATCTGAATTTGAAGTTGGATGAAAATTCGCGCATTAGTTCTTGAGATAGAGCTATAGCGGAAATTCTGAAAAAAATGTAGCATAGCAGCGCCACCTGTTGAGCGATTTACACCAAAAGTAAACAGCACTAAACGATATCAAGGTATACCTGAATCTGAAGTTTGTTGAAAATCCAAACATTAGTTCTTGAGATAAAGCTATTGTGGAAATCGCAAAAAATACAGCATAGAAGCGCCACCTGTTGAGCGATTTACACCAAAAATTAAACAGCACTAATTAATACATCAATTCATGTCAAGGACTAACTAAATCTGAAGTTTGATGAAAATCCGTGCAATAGTTCTTGAGATACAGCTCTTGTGGAAATCGTGAAAAATGCAGCACAGAAGCGCCACCTGTTGAGCGATTTACATTAAAAATTAAACGGCACTAATTTATACATCAATTCATGTCAAGGACTAACTAAATCTGAAGTTTGATGAAAATCCGTGCAATAGTTCTTGAGATACACCTCTTCTGGAAATCGTGAAAAATGCAGCACAGCAGCGCCACCTGTTGGGCGACTTGCACCAAAAATTAAGCAGCACTAATTTATATCAGGGACTAACTGAATCTGAAGTTTGATGAAAATCCGTGCATTTTTTCTTGAGTTAGAGCTATTGCGATAATCATGAACAATGCAGCATACCAGCGCCACCTGTTGGGCGATTTTCACAAAAAAGTAATCAGCACCAAACTATATCCTGGACTAACTGAATCTGAAGTTTTTTGAAAATACGTGCAGTAGTTCTTGAGATACAGCTATTGCAGAAATCGTTAAAAATGCCGCATAGCAGCGCCACCTGTTGGGCGATTTTCACCAAAAACTAATCAGTTCCAGTTTATATCAAGGTCTAACTAAATATAAAGTTTTGTGATATTTCGTCCATTAGTTCTTGAGATAGAGCGCCCACAAAATTTGTGTCACATACAGACAGACAGACGGACGGACAGACAGACAGACAGACGGACGGACGGACGGACAGACAGACAGACAGACATTTTGTAAAAACATGTTTTTTGGAATTTCTGACTCATAAAACGTGTAAATCCGTCGAAAATTGGAATTCGAAAATTTTCATGAAACCAATACTTTCTTCTTGTAAAGATAGAAGAAAGTAAAAAGGTAACTAACGCTGTCAGAGCCGCCGGTTTTTGAATTTTTTGTGACTGGAAGTTTTCTTCATTAATATTAAGCAAAATATTGGATACAAAAATACGAAAATCGGTGGTATTATAGAGAAATTTTTTATAAACACGCTCATGCAGACAGTTTTCAAATCGAAGAATTATTTTAAGAGATATTTAATGCTAAAGCTGGACAAAATCGTTCCATTAAAAAAGTTTTATAGGAGCAAAAACTGTACATGAGAGTTTAACCATTTTTAGATCATTGTATGCGTCAGAATTTCCCGGTGTGCAGAATGCATTTAGTTTTTTAATTTGACTCACTTTTTGAGGTTTTATGTCTATTTTAAATTCAAATTTTCAGCCTTTCGAGAGATATTTTTTCATATTTTAGAAAATGGTATTAATTTAAACTGTTGCCTACTGTATAAACAGCGCAAACAATAATGTTTGCTTCAAATTAAAAATTTATTTTACACGTGACTATTATAAACAGAAAATATAAAAAGCAGGAACTCATTGAAAAATTTCATAAAAACTATATTTACACGTAACTTTTAAAAGAGAAAGAATGTTGTAAAATAATAAATTCATTAACATGCGTTAGAAGTCTTAAATAGGAGAAATAGCGTCACATTTACGTCATATTACACATTACGTAAAATGAACAAAAAAAATGTTGCAAAATAAAAATTGCGCGAAACATTTATTTGGTATTTTAAGATGATCTTTTCAACTATGTTTATTAGGATAGCGCAAATAATATTTCATTTCTAACAAAAGCATTTTCACGTGAATATTAAAAGGAGAAAGAAAAGTTTGGTGAAAATTATGTCAGATTAAAAACGATACATTTAAAGTGTTATTTAAAAAAAAAAACTTTCTTTACGCTTTGCTAAAAAATACCGGGAGACAAAGACTGTTTATTTAATTCATTTTATATTAGCTTATTTTGAATCGTTTAACTGATTTTATTTAATCAAAGACGGAAACAGCCATTGTATCTTTTAACAGCAGCTAATTTGGCTTTAAAATTCCCTAATCAAAGAGAAATGAATAGAAACCCTTTTATAGGGAGATCGCCACTGCTTTTTAACTTATAATTCAATCTTCCGAAATCTTTTTAAAGCCGATAAAATTAGCGTGCTTTTAGAGTCTGCTGTGTCTGAACGGGAGTTGGCGAGCGTAGCTCGTAGGGAGCAGCGCCCTCTAGTTATTAAAAAAAATATTCGACATTTTCCACTTCATTTTCCTTTTCTGCCGAAAATAGGAAGATTTCCGAAATTCGGTTTCGGTCTTAAAAACCTGTTTCTGTCTATCCTTAGTTACACTATTCATTTGAAAACAAATTTCAAATTTCAAATCTTCATATTATAATATTTTTTTTAAATACCCGCAAAAACTATGTAAAGTTGAAAGTCTTTCGTTCTAAAATATTTAAAAATTAACTTGTAAAGTAACTCCTTAAGAACTATCATTTTAAATTGCAAATGACAATACAAAAAATAAATGAATAAATAAATAAAGATATGTAAAACTTTTCCAAATACGCAAAGTATTGCCCGTCACATATTATAAAACAGTAATTTTAAATCTTCTTTTGTGTGAAAAAATCTAGCACTTAAAATGAAATCGATATTTCTATGAGAAATTCTTACATTTATTGCGTTTGATTTTAAAGATTTTGTGGTAACCATTAATACTTCTTTTTATATAAAAAAAAAAAAATATTTTTTTAAAGAATCAAATAAGAAATATCGTTGAAAAAATACTGAATTCATCAAGGACGTTCAGAAAATGTAAAAAAGTAATAATAATTTGCATATATATAAAACTAATTTGTTGAAAATTTACACGATCATCGTCGAAAAACTTATAAAAAAACGTACATTGAAATAGATTTCTTTAGAATAAATTTTCAATTTATCTCTTTGATAACATCTGTTACTTTTGATATTGATAGTTATTGATAAAAAGAAATATTCCCTGGAATGCATAAAATATTATTTTTACATATTCAGACACATATAACGTTAAAATTACTGCATCGGAAACATTTGAAAAATGACTTTTTTTTTAGCGTTGCGGTTTAATTTTAAAGTTTCTTGTTATTCAATTACTCAATTCGCAATTCATTTCGTTACTGCGGGAATAGAAATGTGAATTAAAAGGGATAAAAACCGTTATGAAATCGTACTTGTAAAACCATTTTCTCGGGAACTACTGAAGCAATATGCTTTAATAAACAGATTTGACAATAGATAAACTACAAATTAATCTTTCGGCAAGAAATAATAATAAACAGCAGGATTTTTTTCTTTAAAAAGATCCCTCCGGCTCGGCCTACAGACAGAGGAAAATTTCGAAATTAAGTAGGGGAGAGTGGTAATGAATGGGCCAATTTTTGGTTTTTAATTTTTGTAATTTTTTCTAATACTTTTTTTTTTTTGGCTCAGAATTGGCTTTTCAGTTACTTTACTTATTTGGTTATATAAAAAAGTCATAAAAATTCGATTAGAAAATGTCTATAATGAATGATAATAGAAAATAAAAATATAGAAATTCGGCCCATTCATCCCCACCCATGGGGCTGAATGGGCCATTGAAAGTAATGAATGGGCCACTAAATGAATTCAATTTAAAAAAATGTGGAATTAATCTTTTATTCACCAAATATGACAAAATGAATGGTACTTGACATGATATGATCAAAGCATACTGAGATAGTAAGTAATACACAATGCTTATCAAAATTTATGAACATCAAAAGTGATATTATTAAATCACATAATTGTAGTAGAAAAATGACAAAATAATGAGATTATAAGAAAGAAAGAACATAAAATATACATAAAAATAATAGATAATACACATTATGATTTAACGAAATATTTATTTTTCAAAATTAATATTAAACGACATGGTTGTAACAGGGTTGGAACTGCCTATTAATTGACTATTTAGTGTAAATTTCTGATATTATTTATTCTACCCATCAGATTCAGAATATAAACAATTCTAGTTTTATATCAAATGGTAGGTGTGGTCAACAACTGGACAGTTCACCTTAATAATTTATACAATTTAACTTATGTTTCTAATAAATAACTGATACTTCTTAGGGTGAAAATGTGCAAATTATTTTTAGGCATCACTATAAACCTATTCTAACTAGACAGTAATTTAATCTAAATCCATTACAGTCAGTTATGCATCATATTAAGCAGAAAATCAGAAAAAAAGAAAGAAAAACTATATTTTCATGATCAGGGCAAAGGAGGCCCATTCATGACCATGATATAGTGGCCCATTCAGTCCCACCTATACTTCTGGAATATATTCAGGTTTTTTTAATACATTAAATTCAAATAACATCTAAATACTTCCTAAATTAGTTTACAGATATGCAAAGACTTGCTAATACACATATCTGCAATGAAATAATAGATACATTTTAGCTTACTTATTTTACTGAAAAGGGAAAAATTTTACTTTTCAATCAGATTCTTGATCATTCTACGCTAATGGGAAATGGCTTCTCCCAAACAACGGAAAATTTGATGAGTTTGGTAGAACAAATAGCTTCATCTATTGGTGGTATCTAAAATAATTCTATGCAAATACTTTTTCATATTTTGTTAATGGCCCGTTCATCCCCATGGCCCATTCATTACCACTCTTCCCTACTCATTTCACTAACAAAAACAAAATCAAGATCAGAGATAAACCCAGTTTAACAATTTTATCAGGCCGCTTTTCAAAAAATTTTAGTTCCATTTTTCTGTAAGAGCTGGTTTTTATCAGAATCATGTTAAAGCGGTATTCAAAAAAATATTTTTCCACGCTCTACAACTCGAAATTTTCTGACATATTTTCAGACTTATTTTTAAAAGTAAAAACATGAAACTTGCTGACCTAATCTTTTGAAGAGATTTATAAGCGACCTGTTTTCTTTTATTTTTCGTTCAATTAAATAAACTTGATTTACAAACAATTATTTTCTCAGTACGACATTTTTCCATTTCCAGTACTATCGCTTCGGGAAATTCGGTTAAAAATACGTAAATATATATGCGTATAAACTTTTTCACACATTGTGATTTCATTTTAATTATATATAGAGAGAGATAAATAGATAGATAGATAGATAGATAGATAGATAGATAGACAGATACATAAAGTTTTGAATTGGGAGTAGTTTTGAGTTCTAGAGGTCATGACGGCGTAGATCTGCAAAACATTTTCAGAAATTCCAACATAGGGGAGAATGTAATAGGTAATATTTCTTACGAAATCTACCTAAAAACGGGGCTATAAAATGTAAATGGACACACACGCGATATGCGTAAATCCGTAAATATAAATGCGTATAATTTTTTTTATACATTGTGATTTCATTTTAATTATATATATAGAGAGATAGATAGATACATAGAGAGATAGAGAGATAGATAGATAGACAGATAAAGTTTTGAATTGGGAGTAGTTTTGGGTTCTAGGCGTCATGACGGCGTAGATCTGCAAAACATTTTCAGAAATTCCAACATAGGGGAAAATGCAATAGGTACGAAATCTACCTAAAAACGGGGCTATAAAATGTAAATGGACACACATGCGAAAGGATTTATTTATTTTTTTTTGCTCTATTCATAATCCAGTTACATATATAACAAATTGGTATATTATCTCTCAAAACATCCCACAATATATCCCACAATATACTCACCAAATTCTTTTACTGACATACAAGAATTCTGTTTTCAATTGCATCATATAATTAACAATAGCTCATAATCATACAAATTATTTAGATTTTGCACTTTTTTTATTGAATTATTTTATTCATAATCAGGAAAATAACCCATGACATAACGTCAATTACCTGAAATAAAACGATGACAAAACAACAACAACAAAAATCATGCGTCGGGCATAGATTATGAAACATCACATACAGAATACTGCCACAAACTTTCACCGTTTAATAAGGTGAAAGACGATGTTTAAGTAAACAATTTGTAAAAACACGTAACACACTTTAAAACCCGCTTCAAGACTTAGCGTTACATAGTAGATTTTGAGATCAAATGATATTGAGTTCAAGACCCTCGTTTTCAGACAGGATAGGTTCTCCAGAGACGAGCACATACTCATATCTGGAGATAGACCGAAAATTCGGTTTCCTTTTCCTTTTCGGCCCAAAATCTGAGTTTCGCCGAATATTCGTTTTCGGTGTAAATTTGGCCGGACCGAAACTCGATCGAAACTATCTGTATTCCAAAAATCTAGTTTCTTCCTTCGGAATTTTTCAGAGTGAGTGAAAATTACAAAGCAAGCAATGCCTATGGTAACTAAACTTTGAAGATATTTTTCACGTGCTCATTAAAAGCTGCAGACTTAACAGTAATAAAAAATGTTTAGTTCGAAGCCGCAAAAGTGCTTCGAATACTCTTTGAGAAAGTTCTAGTATAACGAATGAGGATTATCAAAAAACATTATAAAAGATAAATCGAGGTATGCATGTGAAGATTATTGGTAACAGCTACTATCAAGTCGAACGTTTTAATTGTGCAATCGTGGCTTAGGATGGGAATTTATTCGACCCATGGAAGAATATTTTGATGTTGAAAGTATAGGTCCAAGTAAGAAAACATGGTGGTCGTTTGCAGGCGTATTATCAATTCATACGGTCGTTTGCAGTCATATTATCAATTCATATGGTCGTTTGCAGTTGTATTATCAATTCACACGGTCATGGCGTAAGTGTAAAAAATGCAACGGATTCAGGAATCCAGAAAATTTCTCTACAAAAAGAAAAACCGAGTCAGTTTGTCGTTCGAATATACTTATTCATCATGCAGAAAAATATAAAACAAGCCCCACATTGCAATGATACTTTCGTGAAGCCTCCAGTGCTCAGCATGAGTCTGTATCATGCTGTTGAATCTTAAAGAGCATTTTAAAATACTACGAAATTTAAAAGACACCAGATAACATCTTCTAGAGCACTTGAAATAAGACAGAATTTGAGCTCCGATTTCAATGCACACGCTTTTTGTTAAACTCGCGGAAGAAAACAAATGCCGACGTAGCATGCAACGAACGAATCAGTGAAAAGTGCACGCCCTCAGATGAGCAGCTAAGCTAATGACGCGAGAGGGAAATGGTCTAATGCGAAAAAAAAATTACCGAGTAGCGTAATGTTTTTGAAGTAAATAGTCTAGCATCGAGATGCGCGGGAAACTAGATTCTTGGAATAAAGATTGGAAATAATGGCTTTTTAAAACATTCGAAAATAAGAACTAACTTCTCTCAGATTATTATAGATTGGATAGCTGATAAAATTAATAAAGGGATTAAAAGTTTTAGATTAAGATTTCGAATGAGATGATTATTAGGATATGCGTTTTAAGTTTATAGGAATTTAACTAGGAATAAATAACAGAGAATATTAAGAAATAGGAAAATAATGAATATGCTGGAAATTTAGAATAATTTAAATGAATATTGTAATGTAAAATTTTTATATAATATGTATACCTAAAGCATTTTTTAATTTGATAAAATTCGTATAATTAACCATTTTGTGTCGATGATTAATTGCATTTTATTTTATATGAAAATAAAAAAGTTTGGTCAGACACAGAGAGGCATCTTGGGCCGCACGTATAATTACGCGTATTACTAATTAATAATTATGTATATTTATGTCAATTAATTACTTTTAAAATCTTTTTTCGACCTTTTCGTTTTCGGCCGAAAATAGGAAGATTACCGAAATTCGGTGTCGGTTTCGGTTTCGAGCTTAAGAACCTGTTTCAGTTGATCTTTACTCATATCCAATTTACGTTACCATGATCTTGTTGTTATCGTTATAGGCTGTAAAAAAAAAATTACCTTTTAACAGACATCTCTAACTTTTTTCTTCAAATAAAGTACCATTTACTAAAAAAAAGAAAAGTGATCGATGTTTTAAAAATAAAAATTACAAAAAAAAAAAAAAAAAAAAAAAAAAAAAAAAACCACACACATTGTTAGCCTTAAGGGGTCTTGTACCTTTTAAACGCGTCGAAAATTAACGAAAATCGTCAAAGTTTGAATTAGTCTATCTTCAAAACCTTTTTATGTATAAACATAAAATTTTGGATATTGATTAAAAAGATTGTGCTTTGTAATATACTACCAACAGAAATTTGTTAACCCTTTACAGAATTTGTGTATTGTTGAAATCAAAATAGCACTTTTTTTACCCCATAAGTCATTGCGCGCATGATATCTTGAGAAAGTATGCATGGATTATCATGAAATTTGGTAAATATACTAAACAAATATGTGTGTTTAAAATGATCTACTTTTAAGTATTTACAATGGTAATATTTTTAGTTATGACTATTTTTATTCATTAAAAATACAATTTTTTTTTTTTTTTTTTTTTTACGAAAATATTTTTTTTATATAGTTAATGAAATAATTTTAGCCTAAGAGTAGATCATTTTAAACACACATATATGATTAGTATCTTTACCGAATTTCATGCGAATCCATACATACTTTCTCAAGATATGCGCGCAATGACTTATGGGGTAAAAAAAGAGCTATTTTGATTTCAACAATACACAAATTCTATAAAGGGTTAATAAATTTTCAATGGTAGCATATTACAAAGCACAATATGTTTACTCAATATCCAAAATTTTATCTTTATACATAAAAAGGCTTTGAAGATAGACTAATTCAAACTTTGAAGTTTTTAGTTAATGTTCGACGCGTTTAAAAGGTACAAGACCCCTTAAAACATGCACTGATTATTAAATGCGTCCATTCTAATTTCTCTCCCAAGAAGGCATCTTAACAACCGCATAATACATCATATTCATACTTATATCACTGCAAATCACTCAGGTTCAAATAAATCATTCTCCCCAACTTTTTTATTGATTACCGCTCTGCTGGAATGATCAGCGCATAAATCATGCCTTCGACGGGACGTTTGACACATTTCGTTTACTTCCTTTTCATATATTCTTCATTTCTTTAATATCCTTCTCACTTCGCTGTACTTAGTGAAAACATATTTTAGTACAGTAGTACCCCGACTTAAGTCAACCCGCATTTACGGTGTCTAGCCTGGAAAAAAAATCCTAATTAAGACGCACTTTGAACTTTCTGATGACTTTTGGTTCTCTGAAAGGAATCTTTCCCGCGGTAGTCAAGTGATAGTGATAAACAAATAAAGAAAGTCACTAGAGAAAGCTTAGGAAACTCAGTCTGCTGTTATAAAGAACTTCTAAAGGTAACTAAAGGTGAAATTTGTCGGTTCAAACTTCAATGCAAGTTTTTTTTCGCATCCTCAACGGGTCAGCTGGAAGAACAATAAATTGTAAGTTAACAACTCATTGATTTAATCTAAATTCTTATATTGCAAACGGTTTTTTTTTTTATAATGTTAAATATATTTAGCATAATCCCTAAATGCAATAGAATAGGGCTGTCCAACGAGACGCTCGCGGGCGCCCTGACGCTCTTTAAAAGTTTTCTTGGCGCCCCTTGAAGGTTTCCTTCTACTAGCCTTTTTAACAAATAATATTGTAAAGGATGATTTCTTTGAAACCATTAATATTTAGATCAAAGATGCTTTTAAAACCTCTGAAAGAGTTTTTTTTTTTTTGTTTATTATTATTATTATTATTATTATTATTATTATTATTATTATTAAAAATCAAAAATGTACTTTAAAAATTTAACCATGCGTATTTGCATGGAAACCATTGCAAAATTTTTTAATGAAATAAAATTTTGAATAATAAACGTTTTTCCCTCCTTCCATGCATGGCAGATTAGTTTTTTCTTTTGTTACGATAGCACATTGGCTAACTGTTTAAATACCACATGTTAGAAATTTTAGATATTTTTTTTCTCATTTTATTCAGAAAAAAATCAATTAAATCGTGCGAAATGATTTTTGCCAATGGAAGCTTTTCCAGGCTTTTCCTCTGGAACCACTCATGGATTGTAACAAAAAAAAAAAAAGAATCCTAGTTATATTTTCTGTTTTCAGTGTTATTTTACTGTACGCGAGATCAAAGTTGCTGGCACCTTTTCCCACAAAAAAATTTTAGTTTGGCGCTTCGCAGAAAATTGTGTAATTCTAAATTTACTGCGATTTATGTTTTTTTTTCGGAAAATTGTTTTTATATGGCGTTCCTGAACCATAGGAGGATTTTATTTGATTTACATTGTATTAGAGGTGATATCTTAATCCCACGTGTTTTGAGCCACGTGCATAATGGCGCCCTTCACAGTTTGCCAAGAGCTGATGTTCGCCCTGCTTACTGAAAGTTTGGACAGGCTTACAATAGAATATGTTCATTAGATTTTGGAGAATTTTTATTGCTTATCCTTCTTCTTCTTCTTTTTTTTTTTTTTTTTTTTTTACTTTTTGCTTATGTAAATGTACTTCGACTTACGTCACTAGTCTTGGAACGAATTGCTGACGTAAGTCGGGTATTGCTGGTCTTTATACAGAGTAGATGAAAATAATTACCATGATTTCCTTTGACAATAACTTCGTTGTAAATAAATCATAAGAAGAAACGCATTGAACGCAATACAGATAGAAGTTCAATATTTTGTTTTCATGCTGTATAACTTTTTTAACATACAATATACATTTTTCGTGACCTTTTTTTAGGCATGCATAGGAAACAGTCATCAGGTCCCTTTTACGCCAGATATTGCGAAGAAAGTTCGTACAGACACTGATATCAGTGCATTCTTTATGCGTACCGTGAGGTTCGTTCACAGTTATTGCAATGAAAACTACAACAATCTCCATAATATGCGATCACAAGGTTCCATTTACAATACATTCTGAATATCTGGTGCTAGCAAAATATCGTCAAACATCAGTTGCTGCATCATTTTTGATTTTCCCAATCTTTGTACGTAGAAACCTATATAGAAAATAATTAAAAATCTATCTGAAAAAAAAATCTAGATTAAAATTATTTTTTCATTAGAGGTGTTTGAAAACTCTTCCACATTTTTACAATATTCAAAGGTTTATAAAATGTTGCATAATTTTTGAACTATACCAAAAATTTTAAAGTATCTGGAATCTAAACATCTTTTCCTATTAGATCATGTGTTTTCGTGGATTCATCTGTATATATTTTTTTAATTAAGTACTTTAAAATATGCCGAAATATTAGTA
This sequence comes from Maratus speciosus, assembly GCA_963932465.1. NCBI lineage: Eukaryota > Metazoa > Arthropoda > Arachnida > Araneae > Salticidae > Maratus > Maratus speciosus. The sequence continues at coordinate 440,460,378 of OZ010788.1, forward strand.
AAAATACGATTTTTAAGAAAATTATATCTCGCGAATCGAAGAGAGAATAGTAATCATTTTTATATGTTCTATAACTACTTCCAAGCATCTCTAGAAGAAACCTTTTTTTCCTCCTGATGAATTGTAACGATGTACAATTTTAAAACTTTAAAAATATAGCAAGTTTAACAGCTTCTAACTCAAAGGGAGGAAATGATATTCATATACAATTGGAAAAGGAATGATCTCTCTATAAACTGTCTATAATCTGTAGGTCATTTTCTATTTTTATAACTCGCCTATGAGGTACAGAGTCTTGAAATTAAAGAAATGACAGTCAGCTACGGATAAAAAATCACTTTTAAAAACAAAAAAACCTTTTATTGAAAAACGTCTGTCTTTACTTTGAGAAATAGTTCTAGAATCCACTGTACCTTTGAATTATAATTAAAAGTTCAAGAATCATAAGAATTTCTTGCCAAGAGTTTGTATTTCTGTATTAGAATGTTGAATACACGACTACAGTTATATCCCTTTGTTCACGCCAAGAAAGCCTGTGAAATTAAATATTTTCTTCGGCTTTTCTTTTAATATTTTTTAAGTAAATAAAATGTTCAAAAAGATAGATTTGACGGACTCATATTATATGAGCATAACATAGGGATATAACTTCAGTACCTTCGTGTATTTAATATTCTAATACAGGAATCAAATCTGTTAGCAAGAAACTTTTGACTCTCGAATAACAAAAGTGCAGAAGATTCCAGAAATATTTTTCAAGCTCCACATCTCATAGACCAGTTGGAATAACAAAACCGATTTACATATTATACAGCCATATAGCGGGGTCCTCCTTTGCCAAATCGCATATGAGTTCTGGGATTCGTCTAGCTGTACAATATACTGATTTTTGGAATTTTTCAAAATGTAAATTGTTGTAATTCATGAATGAAAACAGATAATAGCTTATATTTCTTCTTGCACATGTTTGAAAGTAGTCATAACATTTGAAAATAATCCATACTGTTATTTCTTTCTTTTCACGAGACATAATATTAAAATACAAGCATTTTTACTAATATTTCAGTTTTTTTAAAGTACCTACTCAATAAAAACAAAATACAGATAAATCAACGACAAATGAATCATCTGATTTCTGCTAGAAAAAGCGTTTACATTTCAGATCGTTGTGAATTTTTGTTAATATCTATAACTTAAAAAAATAATATTTCATAAACTTTTGAATTTTGTTCAAATGCGTAAAATTACAGTTTTCGACATTAGACACCATCTAATTTAAAAGATTTTTAAGATAGAATTTTTTTTGGAAAGGATTTTTATTTTTTTTTTTTTTTATAGGTTTCCACATACAAGGTATGGGAAAAATTATAAAGAGCACATGAAACAAAAATAAATAAATAAATAAAATTTGTCGAAATTTTATGGAATTACCGCCATTTACTTTAATTATAAAAAGTTTTTGACATGCAAAAGTGCAATATTTTACTTTAAAAAAATCAGAAGAAGATGGAGGTAACAGTGCTAATTATACTGGAAACAAGATTTGCATTGATTATAGGAACAACGCTAAAAGTTTTAAAAAGAAAATAATGTCAAACAGCATTAACTAAAAGATTTGAACTGTAGTGGTTCGTTATTCTAATAGCAACAATTATCAAGATTTTTGCGCATTTGACTTAAGAGGTTCTGAACAAAAGGTTTTAATGTAAAGTGTAAAATGTGGAGACAGTAGCGGAAGCCTATTCACTATACACTACAGATTTAATCAAGGTCATGACTGACGCAAATGAACGATGTGGTTGTTTTTCGTACAGAGTTTGAACACACCCAGGAAAGTGATACACAATTAGGTTTATATAGATGCTGTCAGAAAAAATATCTACACGCATATGACAAAAACATCTTTTAAGTATTAAAAAGCAGAAAAACCAACGTTTAAAATGCACAAATAATATATGAAAAGCAGCAAACAGCTGTTTCGAATCTACTAGCGAGATTCTTCTTCAGTGCAAAAGGAACAGCGTGCTAGAAAAAGCAAGGCTGAGCCAAAAGCTCAGCCTTGCTTTTTCTAGCTCTGTTATCTTAAACTGTTAGAACGCTCAAACGAACGTATAAATATGGATTAAAGTTCACGTAGATTTTGCGGTTCATTCTGATTCACTATTAAAATGTTTTTAAAATGTCATAGAAGTTGTCAATGCCATTAAAATAAAAAATATGCTGCTAAATATAAGAAATTGTAATCAATTAACGCAAAATATTGAATAACACCTTGAATAACCTAATGTGAACACAAAATATAAATTTAAGTATCAAAAAATGAGTACGAATAAATAGACTTTGTTTAACCAAATGTCTTTCTTTCTACGTACAATAACTAAATTTGTCTTTTACTGTTTGAACAGAATAAGCGGATGCAAATTTTCCGTGAATAAAGTTACTCTGTTTATCTAATCTGAACAACATATAATGGAGCTATTTTCACACAGTTAACTCATTTTCTGGGACTTTTCAGAAACTGATAAACTTTCGTCTTTACCTTGTTAAGAGCTATTATTTTGAACTTAACATTAAATCTCTGGAGCTTACATTGATTAATATTTTGTCTATGCGTGAATAAACATTGGTCGTAATTTGAAGTGTGTTATGCGTGCGTTATACGTCTGAATTTGACGCAGGCTTCACTATCCGACTTATTAAAATTCACGCTTCTTAACTTTTCTTCAATTATCATGCTTGGAGAAGTATAATATTTGTAATAAAAATTAATTATTGAATGTATCTACAGAAATATTTCACAATCCTTTAAATTATTTACTAACAATTAATCAAAGAAAAAGGTATATATAAATATTATACAGACATACAAACAATAAATACAATAAACCAACTAGAGTGAAAAATTAGCCAGAGCCAGGAATCGAACCCGGAACCACAGTATACAAGACTGCTGCTCTAACCACTGAGCTAGTCCGGCCGATGCCTGAGTTTGCAATTTCTCATTAATAAACCATGTTGGGAAAGACTCCAGCCATCTATACGACAACGATGAATAGATTTTACTATTACATCGATCTACGATAATTATAATATAACATTATAATATATATTGTAGTATGAGTGTTATATTATAATTAATCAATAAGTTTATTTATGACGAAAGTTACATCATTTAAATGCAATGGGAAATTATAGGGTGGACATAAAAGATGGTCCTAGTATGAGTGTTATATTATAATTAATCAAAGAGTTTATTTATGACGAAAGTTACATCATTTAAATGCAATAGGATATTATAGGGTGTACATAAGAGATGGTCCTAGTATGAGTGTTATATTATAATTAATCAAAGAGTTTATTTATGACGAAAGTTACATCATTTAAATGCAATAGGATATTATATGGTGTACATAAAAGATGGTCCTAGTATGAGTGTTATATTATAATTAATCAAAGAGTTTATTTATGACGAAAGTTACATCATTTAAATGCAATAGGATATTATAGGGTGTACTTAAAAGATGGTCCCAGTTTCAGTTTTATATTATAGCAATTTAATTTATACTATTTACAACAAATCTTACAAGAAATTGGAGGTAAACTAACCAAGTTTTCTTACAAATGTTCAATATATGCACCTTTAGTTATACGGCACACATTCAACCTTAAGTCCAATTCTTCCCACATTTCGGTTGACAAGTCCATAGTAATGGAAGCTTTCGCCTCTTCAATTCTGTGTCTCAAATCTGGCAAATCATTAGGTATCGGCGGAACGTAGACACGATCTTTTATAAACTCTGAAAGTAAAAAATCACATGGCCCTAACGGCTTTTAAATCTTCAACCCAGCAATAACGCTTCACGCTCAAGAGTCGCCATTTTGCGTATATGGCACTGCCAGCGAGTCAATAAGAAAGCAGAAGCCGCGCATGCGCTTATGTGAAACTGTTTAAGTTACTCTTTATTTGTGACCTTGAACCAACACACTACGACGCTTACAGTTGATAGTATTAAAATTTAATATCGGGACATTCTATTATAGACACCCTGTATATTTATGTATATGGACATAATCCTTGTATAAGGACACCATGTCCCCATATGCGATTTTTCAAAGTAAAGTATAAAAGGATAATAATCTGAAATTTTCACTTTTAAAAGTTTGGCAATTTAAAGACGCGCAACTGCTATTTAAAGGCTTGCAACGAAGATTTCAATCTGTTCTTTTTTATGTTACTTATTTATAATTCTCTTTTATATATTGCTTATTTATAATTCTCTTTTATATATTAATTTTTGATAATTTAATAAAATAAAGGAAAACATGTTTAATGTATAATTCCATCAAATGTTCGAAAATTAAAAGCTATTTTCATATATTATTCACCACAAATTTCTTTAATAGATTTTTTTTTGTCGGATTTTTTTTCTAAGTTATTTATTATCATTTTCTTCTAATTCATTCGTAGCATATAAAGTTATGCATCCTTAATTCATTTAATAAATAAAAATCCTGATTAACAAAGAAAACATATTTTGAGCACATATTATTACAAAATTTAAAAAAGATGGAAATGGAAAAATTATCTTTTCAACTACGTAGGCAAGAAGTTCTTAATGTGCAAAGTTATAAAATAGATCGGGATACGCGCTGATAAAAAAAAAATTAGCGGGTCTACCGTTCTGATATAAAAATTTAAACGAAGCCGATAGCTATTTTCAATGAATATGCCTTTCGCGGGAATAAGTATAAATGTGCGTCACGGCCAATGCTACTTTGACAACATCAATATAGAAATGAAACATGTCCAGCATAGAGATCGGTACGGGCAGTTACATAATGTTTGCCCCGGGCTTCATTTTTTTCTTTTCAGCAGACTCGTGCCGGCCCGAGATTAGGCTTGTATTTTTTTTTCTACATAGTCCAGCCGGGCCGGGACCGGACTTAATTGTTCTCAGGATGTGTAGGGCAGGCAATATATTTTGTAAAAATATTAATAGCGATAATAGCTTGTTGGTGTTGTTTATGACAACCTATTATCTACATTCTGCCAACGATTAGGCCGACGGGCACGATTGGTTTCGAACCCAGCACCTCTCGTCTACCAACTTTGAGAGCAGAACCTCCCGGCCACTGGTGGGGCAATAGCGATAATGAACTTCTGTTAACATAATCTTTAGAAATATACCTCAATGTGGATCTGAAATTCACTGCTCAACTACGCGAAACTTTGACACATTTTCTGACAAATTTTTAACTGTAAAGGCATAACTTTGACAAGCCTGACTATTGAAGGGATTTGGAATCGAATAGAGTTTTCCATTTTTGATAAATAAATTACTTGTCGAGATATAAGAGATTCTTGTCACATGGCTGCAGGTTTTTTTCCTTTCCCGTGCCATCGCTTCCAGAAATACGATCCAAAACGTTGACAGTATTTTCTCAAAGATATATTGCCTTTCTGAATAAGAACACCTGCCAATCTTATGTGTTTCTAAAAAGAAATAAATTCAGAAATGTCTCAGAAAGTAGCTCCTTTGGATTTCAGAAAAGCTTTAATAAATGACAGAGAAATATTTTCATAAATCTACTTTTTATTATACAGCTTCAAAAGTTGGGATGTTTTTAACCCTCCATTTTTTCTTTTTTTCTAAACTACATTAATTTTTTTAATGAATCCTTATTTCAATGTTGAAACGTCTAAGATTCTAAGTAATCATTAATGTTGCTAATGTGTATTTTCTGCCTTGCGAGAACATCGTAATTTTAAAATATACTGTAACATTATCCCATAAATATGTATGCAGAATTTTTTAAAGGAATCTTAATTATATGTTAAGAAAAATCTGAATTTTTTGTAGAAATTGAGTCGGGTCAGATTGGGCCGAGCCTGTTTTCACTTATTTCTGTATGGGCAGGGACGTGAATTGTGACAATATAAACGGGCCGGGCCTGGCCGAACTTTTAATTTTTACACCGGGTCGGGCCAAGATAGCTGTCGTTCGGGCCAGGCCTGTAAATTCCGACCCGTGTAGACATCATTTTATTCTTGATTATCGTTTTCTTTCTTTATTATCGTTTTGCATCATTTTATTCTTCATTCGTTGATCTACATATAATCACTAGAATTATGAATGAGCCCTTAATGTACTTGCACAAAGTAAAATCATACTTTCAACAAATGAAACTGCCAAACATATTGAAATTTGGCGCATATTGATTGCAAAATTCGGAAAGTCCCAAATATACATATGGCACAAGTTGTTTAAAAATGGCAGTGAAGAATGTGAAACTATACGACCCACTGCGAAATGGCGTACATAAAATTATAATTATTGGGTTCTACGGGGCGTTGTATATTAAAGTGGCAATCGCCTGTTGGCTATCTCATCCGACAATCACATTTGCCCGGTTGACTTTTTGGCAACGACTAAAATCCTCTGACTAAAATCCAATAAAATCCCTACTATTCACAAGTAGCCTCCAACCGTTATTTAACCTCTAACAGTTGATTTGTGACGTCGTTTGCAACTACTTCAAAAGCTGAATTTCTTCAAGAACGACATTCGTATGGAAGTTGCAATTAGCTGATGATCTTTTCATCCACCAATCACAACTTCTCGGTTGACCTCCATCCACGCTCACAATCCTCTCAGCTACCAATCACAACACCCTCCAACGATTTTTTGACCTCCAATGGTCGATTTGTGACGTCATTTGAAACTGCCCTGTAATAATGTGAAATAATGTGGAACATTAAAGAAGTACACCAGTCCTTAAAAAGGGGGAGGAATGTTCCATTCCAATCCTAATGTTGTTCTCCTCTAGGACAATGCAAGACCTCACACAGCTGGTGTCACAAAACAAAAAATAAAACGACTTCCCTGGACCACAGATCATCATCTTCCTGATTGCCCAAACTTATTCTCTTCCAACTACAATTTCTTAGGAAGCGTTAAAAAAGAGATAGGAGGAGAAAAAAATTCATCAGAAAAATAAATGGGTAGATATTTTTGCAATTACTTCATACACTTTCTAATTCTTTTTATTTTGCAAGAATACAAAAACTCCTAATATGTTAGAAAAAGTGTTTAGATATTAGAGAAAAATATCTATAAAAATAACAGCAATATAATTTTAGTAAATAATATTTCAAAAATAATCTTTGAAAAAAATCTCGCTAATAATTGCTTCATCCTTGTAGGCTATTTGTTGAAAAAGAAATTAGTATTGCGAAAACTTAACAGACAAATAACTTTGTTTTCCAATTCACGTCTTAAATCCTTCTGTATATAAAAAAAAGTTTTGATTTGGAAATGGACTAATGAAAATCTGTGTAGATATTCCCGGCAGATCGGCATCCAATTTGAATGCTTAAGCATGGCCTTTCTTCGTTAATATTAAAAAAACTGTTGCATACAAAAATATGAAAATCGGTAGTATTATAGAGAAATGTTTGATAAACACGCTGATGCAGACAGTTTTCAAATCGAAGAATTATTTTAAGAGATATTTAATGCCAAAGTTGGCAAAATCGTTCCATTAAAAAAGTTTTATAGGAGCAAAAATGTACATAGGAATTTAATCATTTTTAGATCATTTTATGCGTCAGAATTTCCCGGTGTGCAGACTGTATTTAGTTTTTTAATTTGAATCATTTTTTTGAGGTTTTATTTCTATTTTAAAGTCAAATTTTAAGCATTTCGAGAGATATTTTTTTACATATTTTAGAAAATTGTATTAATTTAAACTGTTGCCAACTGTATAAACAGCGCAAACAATGTTTGTTTCAAATTAAAAATTTATTTTACACGTGACTATTATAAACAGAAAATATAAAAAGCAGGAACTCATTGAAAATTACGTCATAAAAACTATATTTACACGTGAATTTTAAAGAGAAAGAATATTGTAAAATAATAAATTCATTAACATCCGTTAGAAGGCTTAAATAGGAGAATTTATGTTACATTTACGTCACATTACACTTATTATGTAAAATGAACAAAAAATAATATTGCAAGACAGTTTAAATTTAAAAATTGCGCGAGACATTTATTTGATATTTTAAGATGATCAAAATATTTCATTTCTGACAAAAGTATATTTACGTGAATATTAAAAAGAGAAAGAAAAGTTTGGTGAAAATTACGTCAGATTATAATTGTCAGATTCAAATTATAATTCAGTCTTCCGAAATCTTTTTAAAGCCGATCAAATTAGCGCGCTGTTAGAGTCTGCGGTGTCTGAACGGGGGTGGACGAGCGTAGCTCATAGGGGGCAGAGCCCCCTAGTGTCTCAAAAAATAAGATAGCTAAACGTTTAAATTTTTTATTGCAACAATTAATTTTTTAATGTAAAATTTTAATTTAGCCATTACGTAATTCGTAAATTTTTATTCTTTAAACAAACTTTTGCACCTTATCACTGGAATGAGCACTTCTACGAAATGTACTGTACTGTAAAGTTATTAGACTAATTATTAGGAGTAAAATATTCATTGGGAGCTTAAAATATTTCATATAACTGACCTAGGTTTTTTACACTACATTCTGTTATGTAAACATATTGTCTTTTAACTACAAACAAGTGATATGTTACACTAAAACAATGTTGCTATCCTCTATATAATCGATGATATGTATTTGAAGAGCTGAGTGGATGAACATGTTGTGCTACATTTTCTAAATATTTTTTTTATCGTTTGGATGAAAGCGTTATGAAGTATCCTATCACATGGTGAAGCTAAAATACTAAGATTCTATTTAGTCTTGAAGATTTAAGACATTGTTCATTAATATTTAATATTTTAATATTTAATAATGTCAATAATATTAATAATTTTTAATATTTGAAAATTAAATATGAAGTTTTTCTGAGAGAGTTTAGTACCATACCTGTTAATATTTTAAACCCATGAAATCAAACAGAAAATAAATCATTAAAATTTACAGCAAAAATTTTCACCTCAAATTTCTTGAAATGTAATTTTTGTTACTTAACATGTTCTTCCACTTATCTCTTCATTTATTAATGAATAAAGGAAACGTAAAACCTTTTGTAGTTTCAAATATTGTCATTTCATTTTATTATAAATTTTCCAAACTTTAGTTTCCGATTCACTTTCAGTATATCAGACAATACTTACACAAATATCCCTTTAAAGAGTAGAGATCTAAATTTCAAGCGACAGTACTTTTATCAGCTATTTAAACTCTAGTTTATCTTCATAAAGAATCACTTCACGTCAGATGTCCTTGATTCAAACGCTATAAAATGAATGGTTTCTCCAATGAACATTTACACTTTTGAAATCAAACTACTTTTATAAAAGCTGTGATAGTCAATCTAAGTAACACATGAATGTTTACAATTCAGATAATGTGCAAAACAGCAGCTAGACAGGGGTAAAAGTATGAAAAATCTAAATATTAATACATTTCTTGGGAAGGTACTATTTCTAACACTTTCCAACATAGTTGAGAAGTGTTACTAAATTCGGATTGACTGGTGGTCTGGATTTTTGGCATCTTATTTACGTTTTACTATATCACGATCGCTATTGAAATTGTATTGTGTAGTATTTATAATTCATTTACAGGGACGGTCAAAAGTATTACGTTACTATACGATCAATCGGAAAAAATCGTTTCAAGTTCATTTTAATTATGTTTGATATGCATTTATAAAGTGTATTAAAAAATTCACTCTGTGGAATATGGTGTGAAAGCACGTGTTATTCATTTACAGGGCCACACAAAAGAATTCCGTTATATAATGGTCTACGAGGAAAAACTCTCTGCGGAATATTTTAGTTCCGTTAGACATTTCAAATTATAATGAAATTGATATATATTACTGAGGCTCACTGCAACATACTTGTTGTATAACATCCTACACATACATTTATTGTGTATTTGCACGAACACGCAAAATATTAGGGTATAGTACTGTATCTGAAGTACTGTCTATTACCAATAATTACTGGAAGTGCAATGTCATTTATAGTATCTGTGTTTAACTACATTTTACCTTACTATGTGGGGTGTATAAATAGTATAGATCATATACGGGGCTACACAAAAGAACTCGTAAGCATTGTTATAAAATCTTTTGTTTATTTTAAGGTAATTTAGAATTTAAATTTACTGAATGTCTGTCTGATTGATTATAGTTTAAACCATTTTCAAACATATCGTACAAGATCAGAAACGTGTAGCAAGTTTCAATATTATATCAATTATATCAATTTGATTTTTTTTCGAGATGAAATTTTCTTAAATAAATGTAAAATTACGATGGCGTTATAAGCGCGTCACTTCTAAGTAAAACTAATTGATATGATTGAAATATATTAAAATTTTCTAAATAAACATACAGTTATTACCGTTTACAACACATTTATTGATCTTCGAACAAAAATCAATCAGACAGACAATAAATATAGATCCATAACTACATTAAAACATTCAAAATATCTTAAAGAAAAGAAATAAAAAAAATATTGATACTATCGGAGGAGGGTGTGGATGTACAAAAATCAATCCTTTTCTACTGATACCTTTTAAGAATTTATAGATCAAAAAAATTGAAAAAAATAAATTTATTAAAACATATTTTCATTTATTTTTAGTTAATTTAACGCAATCTTTTTCAACTTGCACTCACCTCTTTTTAAAACAACATAACGATTTTAAATTGCATTCTGATTTTACAAAATTGCTTTTAGAATTTTAGAATTTCAGTTTTAAAAGTAAATTCAAAAACACATGTAATATCTAATTTAAAAAAAATAATGCTTCTAATTTAACGAACAATTTTAAATAAGTAAAAGCAGTTCAATATAAAAATACGCAAAAAACTTAAGTTGAGAAATTGTTAACAAGCCATTGTAGCAGCAAAAGCTTAGTTAAGCGCACTTCGAACTCATTAAGGTAAATTCAATGTAAGTTTCAAGGCGTCACACTTGTAATCTTAATTGTGCAGTAGTAATTTAAAAGCAATTTAAATAATTGCCGCTAATTATGACTTGATACTTATAATCAACTTTGACAATTAAAAAACTTCCCTTAGTTGATGGGGTAATTATTGTTCAATGGCGAATGAAAATGTGTAGTAGTAGTAGTATAAAATATAAGGTTCATTAACTTTTTAAAGCAATCAGTGTCTAAATGCTTACATAAGTGAACGAAATTTTGAACGTTAATTTTTTAAATAATTATGAAGAGTCAAAAAAAAAAATTTTTAATATTTTTCGAGAAGAAGGTTAAAATTTTTTTTAAGTTGAACGTAATTGAAATTATTTAACAAATTATTGTATTTTAAAACCTATGAAAATCCAGATGTCAAATGAACTAAATTAATACTAAACCTCAACATGAAACATTTTATAATGTATATATATTTGTATATAAGTATAATAATAGTATAATAATAAGTATAAATTAGAAAATAATACAAAAAAAATCAAGAATTGAGGATAAATTGCCTCCTTTTGAGACATACTCATAATTTAAATTTAGTACAAGTAAAATAACCCCAAAATTGAGTAATATACGACAACTCATGCCATTCACAAAAATTTGGGAAGAACTATGTTTTGACACTGGAAAAAAATATCCGATCAGTTCCCCCAAAATAAAATTGTTTTACCATGGTTTTTTTTGGGGGGGGGGGGAGGGGGGGAGCAAAAAGGGGCATTTTAACTCAGGGAGGGGGGCGGAACTCAATTTTTTTTTTAAGTAGATCAAGTAGTGGTATCGTTTGTTGGGTATTTTTTTTATTCTGAATCGAATGACACCATCTGCAAGTCGATACGACCATTTGTTAAAAAGTTAGAGGCAGGTTTTATGAATACAAAGTTGAAATTTATACTTTATTGCAAGAAAAGTAGGTTTTTACAGCAATAGCTGATGGCCATTCAGGTAAATAAGATCTTCGTTTTTGCATTAGAAAGAAAGATAAGATGAGTCCCCAAAAGAGAACTTGTTTTACCGTGTTTTTGTGGGGAAAAGGAGGCAATTTAACTCGGAGGAAAAGAACTCAACTTTTTGCAAATCGGTCAAAGGGGTGTCGCTTTTTGTGTATTTTTTAATCTTCAATCGAATGACGCCTTCCGCAAGTCGTTACAACCATTCGTTACAAAGCTACAGCAGGTTGTATGAATACAAAACCATGGATGATTTTATCAATATAAAATTATCAATACGTGGATTTTGACATATTTGATGACATTTAAAAAGACTCAGATAACTGTGATTTTCGTTATTGCTATTTTTTGACTCTTAATAAGTTTGAGATTATTTAATATGATATAAAGAACATCTTTTTAACGTAAACTATATCTAAAAAAGCTGTGCTCAATAATACAGCATAATTTTCAACTTTGTATTTATAAAACCTGACGCAACTTTGTAACGAATGATCAAATGGTTGGTGTCATTCGATTCATAATTTAAAAAATACTTAATAAACGATACCCCACTTGGCCTATTGGAAAAAAGTTGAGTTCCCCTCCTCTAATTTAAAATTCTCTCCTCCCCCAACCCAAAAATCTCAGTAAAACAACTTTATTTTGGGGAGACACCTTGAATTTTAATTTCTAATGCCAAAACGAAGTCTTTCTCAAATTTTGGTGCACTTCCATCAGTTGTCTATGAAAAACCCTATTTTACCTGTACTAATTTATAACTCTTATCACCTGTCGGAAATATTTTAACAAACAAGTGGTGTTCTTTCTACTTTTTATTTGTTTTCTTTCCCTCTTTTTCTTCTGAGTTATATTAAAAATATATATTAATTGCAATTCAGTAGTTAAATTATAAATATCTTTTATTTTTTTAGTCATGCACTATTTCGTTAATTGTAAAATCATTTTAATTGTAAAATATTGTAAAATCAAAGTGGTCATAAAAAAAGTTGATTCTACAAATTCAGGATGAAATCGTTCAAGGAAACAATAGGCTATGGGTACTCTTTCAACTCCATTTGAGGCTTTTCACTGTTGAGATCATTTTGCAATGAAAAAAAAAATGTGTGTTGCTATTTGAAAGTTTTGAATTTTGTCACGGTAACTGTAACTATGGAAGCCAACTTGTGGTTCTTCGCTTCATACTTGAGTGCATCTTATAAAATATCTGTATCCAATATTTCCTTAACAGATGTGATCGCTATTTAAGTCATAAATATGTACTTCTTTATTATTACTAAGGGGCCTTCAAAAAATGATGTCACGCTTGAAGGGTGGGGAGGGGAGTTCCTGAAATTGTGACAGTTTGTGACAAGGGAATAAGAGGGGGTAAGAAGAAATGTAACTTCACACATTTTGGTTAAAATAAAAACACTTAAAATCAGCAGATTAAATTTTGTAGTTATTTTGAAATTAAAGTATTTTCTGTTTATAAAGTAGATTTAAAGCCAAATACATTAAATTTCATTTCAAATTCCAAAATACGGCTGTTTTCAATTGCTCTTTCGTATTAATATTTCATTACTATTGTATACTAATTATGTTTTTGTTATAAACCTTAATATTATTTCATACAAAATAAGTACATGAATCATTTTTATTGTTATGCTCACAAATGTCGTTAAAACACATAGTTAAAGTTTAAAAATAAAGTTTGAAATATGATCTATAACATAGTGCTTTGTTTCTGAACTGCAAGTATATGTTTATCTAAAATAGCGTGACATGTTACAATAGGGGGGGAATGGTGAAGTGTAACACTTTGTGACAAAGGTGAAGAGGGGGTGGGTCAAAAATATTGAAAAAAGGTGTGACATCATTTATGAACCGCCCCTAACCTGTATTTAAAGATTTCACTCTACACCTTTACTTTAAAATATTGTCCGAGATAAAAAATATTTGAGGTTTAACATAAAAATCTTAAGTGAAACACGTAGTACGATTTCTGATACAAATATAGTAAATATTAATCAGAATTTAATATTAACGACATGAATCCTGTTAGCATTATATAAATCGGACCAACGATTACCTGTTAAACCTAGTTTTCAGGATAGAGTTTTACCATACCTCTTTTCTAAAGCATTTTTCTAACATGTAATTATGTGAAGTAAAGCATGTTTCGCACACTAGCTCTCGCCTAAATGCTTGCCCTGAGCTGAATCGAATGCTGTAATGTATAATGCAAGAATACATATTATTTATAAATAATTTCTTTTTATATGCATTAAAATAAAATTACGTAGCAATAAAATACAACAAGATTATTAGTCGCCATTCACATATCTAATTACATTGTTAAATGAATTGATATAGTAGGATATATATGTAATTCAAATGTTTGAGAATTCTTAGCAGTTAGAATTTAAGTGATTTTTTTAAATTCCCGCAAATAAATCTTTGAAAACTCATCTGTTTATCATACGAAAAACTCTTTTCAGGATCGTAAATTTACCTTGGAATCGAAAAATTTGGCAAATATTAATTATGTGTAAATATAAAATGTGCTTTCAGAAATTTACCTTGAAAATATATGTTTTCGTGATTGCACAAAAGCTTTTTTTAAAAACACCTCTCAACATATTAATGTTAGTGGGTTTTTTTTCGATATTGGAATGCAGCCAAGAATGCTATTTTAATTTCTCGTACTAATCCAAAGAAGTAATTTCTGTTGATATTTTTTTTTATATGAATAGTGAATTACAGAAATCATACAAACGTAGATGATAAATTATTTGATAGTATATTGTTACTTTAAATAATATTAATTTATTATTTATATTACTTGTGTTATATAACATTTATAGATAATTTTCTTTATTCTTTTCCAGGTAAGTTTTCAAAGAACTATATCTTCAGTTCAAATTTACCGTTTTAGATATCAGCCTGAGATGGCAGTAAGTTTTTGAAATGTTTTTTTATTACAGTTAATGAAATATGTAGTTTAAATAAATTTTGCCTGCAGTATTTTTTCTGTATAATATCTTTTATTGTATTTAATGAGACTTTTTGATGGGCGGTTTTTCCGCTATTTTCATAAACAGTAATTAAAATATTTAGCCTGATAAAATATAAATTTCTTTTAGTGGCATTTTTTGATACCAAGCAAAATAAATTTCATTCAAATGATATTTATAATTTAAATATTTATATATTCAAAAAAGATTAACGCCAAACTTCAATAATTATTCCTTAATATTGAATTTTTGTATATTGAAGTAATGAAAAAAAAAATTCACGTTCTTGCAATGCGAGTTATTACATCTTAGTCATAAAAATAGTATTTAAAGTCTAGCATATATAAAGAAATATCTAGTACTATTTATAATTTTACCCATATTTTGTACTTCAGACTTCAATAATTATTCCTTTGAATTTTTTTATATTGAAGTAATGGGGGAAAAAATCGCGTTCTTCCAAGGCGAGTTATTTACATCTTAGTCTTAAAAATAGTAGTTAAAGTCTAGTTCAATATATCTAGTATTATTTAAAATTTTACCCATACATTGTATGTGGAAACTTATATTAAAGATATCCAGTTGTTAAATCTGGTATCAGTTAAACTAATATAATTTAATCAAATGAAAAGCTATCGATAACATTTCGCCTTTAGAAAAAGGTTTTTGCAACGAAATTCTTCAATTTAGTATTTATTATTATAATTATTATTATCTTTTCTACTTATAACATTTTTTTTTTATTTTTTTTTTCGCACTGCATGTACTCATTCTATGTTATTTTATTTGTCAATATAGTTCCATTTCAAAGCAAAGCAGTTATTCCTTAAAACTCAAACGTATCATATTTAATGTGTGCTTATTTTACATTCATTTTATTCTGCGTATGAGGTACGGTTATAAAATGAGGCACTGAATATGTTTAATGGAATTATTCTAAAAATATCATACCTTCATTAATAAATTTATTAAAAAATGTATACTGTAAGATAACAGTAAATTTCCCTAATATAGCAAATGTGTTTTCTAATACTCAATATAACTTTGTACTTAAACACTTTTCCTGAAAACTTTCCTTGATCTTCAGAAGCTATTTAGATAAGAACAAATCGCAAGCCCCAGAAAACTATTAATTTTCTATTTTTTTTAGACCTTTAATCCCGTACATTAAAAAAAAAGGAAGTTTCTGTATTTTCAGAGATTTGTTCATTTTCTGAAGTTTCTAAACATCTTTATGAAGGTTTCTGTAAGATATAACAGTAAGATTATGGATAAGTACGCATCTACAAAGGTCCTTCGTTACCTTTTCTTCTATATCAGGGATGGCGAATCCATGGCACGCGTGTGCCGAACTTGGCACGTAAGAAAACTTCTCTGGCACGCGAAAAAACTTATAGGCTTTCGGTTTATGAAGAACTATCCACGGTTTTTTTTTTTAAACAAAAAGTATAGTTTTGTGTAACAGGTATATAATTTACTTTAAAATAATGCGTTACTTTTGAATGAATTAAGGTATTATAAATTTGAATGAACGAATCTTGCAGCGTCATTTTCTTGCCAAATCATTCAACATATATTTTCCAAATTATTTTGCTCTTTATCAAATTTCAAAGTTTTTATTTTTGAAAATTGAATTTTAAAAGATAGTTTGCATATTAATATCTATATCTAACTGACGCACTTTCTACTTCAGATTAGGCTTATTTTATTTAGGCTTAGGATTTTATGTTATTTTAGGTTTTAATTTTGAAAACTGAATTTTAAATGTTAGTGTAAATAATTATGTATCTATTGAACCTGCTGCTACCTAAAGAATTAAAAATGGTCTGATTCGAAAGTACAGTAGAGCGCCGATTATCCGAACAAGTCGGGACCGATCCTAATTCGGATAAGCAAAAGTTCGGATAAATGGACAGACAATTTAAGGGATGTATATGGCTGTACTAAAACTTTCACCCGTTGTCCAAGCTTAGGACTGGCAGCACCAGTTAGTGCTGGCATGTTTAAAAATTGGTGTTTATTTTGTCTTTTTAATTTTTCTTCTTTTTTTTTACATTTTTATCGAGCAAAAAAGCTTTTAATTGCTGCTTGCTTCAACGAAGACATTCTTTTCACTGCTGCGATATCTCGAATTCTGCTTAAATACGTTAGTTGAATAGGATCAACGTTCTTCTACTGTTTGAGCCATTTCATAGCTGTTTTCAAGCATTCAAAGGTTTCGTTATGTGATGGACCTGGGTTATTTTCAGAGCATTCGTTTCCATTTTTTTTTTTTTTTTTTTTTCAATTTCTTTTTTATCAAAAATCTCATTTGCAATCTCATCATTTAAAATCTGATATCCAGGGTCATGTACTTCACTATTTAACCACTCGTTAATTTCATTTTCTTCATAGCTTAGGATTCTTCTTATCTCCTTTATTGTTTTACATCCCACATTTTCTGGTCCACTATCAGTTTTTTCTTTATTTAAAATTGTATTCCAAATCAATGGATAATTGGGAATTTGATTAGAAATTTTTTTGGGAGAAATAGGCTGTTCAGTTAACTGGAAGTTCGGTTAATTTTTTTTTTTTTTTTTTTTTTTTTTTTTTTAAGATATAGGCTGTTTGGATAATTGGAAATACGATTAATTGGAGTTCCGATAATCGGCGCTCTACTGTATACAATAAAAGAAAAATTCATTTATAGATTATTAATACGGAATTTGATGCGACATGCTATATTGTTAAGTAAATACAGTATAATAAATAAGTTAGGAATCGAATTTAGGATAACTGTAAAAATTTTTAAGTAAAAATTCTATAAAAATTGATTATTAGATTTTATCTACGTTAAAATTTTCCTGACACGTTAGAATATTGGTAGATAATAATTTTGAAATTTTTTGCACGCATACTCAAAAAGGTTCGCCATCCCTGTTCTATATCAAGAAATCCTTCAGAATGTTTTAGTAGTGTATCTTTTCTAAATAGATAATAATTATATCCAAACTTTATTTTCAAATTAAGCAGATGTTATGTGTGCATATTCCCGCATGCACATGCACTATTTACTATTGATGTTCTCATTAGATTTTAATCTTTAAAACGATTACACTAGCCTGCAAAATTTGTGTTGTGTCATGTCTTCTACCTTTTTATGATTGATTCTTATGTATTTTGTTCCGCTGAATGCAAAAATGACTTTATTTTTTATCATCAAGTAAGGATTTTTTGCAAATCGTAAATTTCAAAATTAAAAAGTCATAAAATATGGAAAAACTGGTACTATAAAATAGAGTGATTTCTGAGTTTTTTAACTTTTGATAACTGATTTTTATGTATAGTTTAGCGCTGAATCCGAAAATGATCTTTATTTTTAACCAGCACATCAGAATTTTTCGCAAATCATAAATTTCAAAGTTAAAATGCTCAATGTTAAAAGTGAATCCCCTCCCTCCCTTCATCGGACCCCTCAGCTGTTTAGCCGTAAGCATTCAGAGTATAAACCAAAAAAAAATGAATAAATTATTGAATTGAATTAAAATTAAATTGAATAAAAAAAGTTTTACATACATTTTATAGTATCAGATTTTCGCTATTTTTTTTACTTTTTACTTTCGAAAAATCCTTACGTGCTGGTTAAAAATGAAGGCCATTTTCGGATTCAGAGCTAAAAAATACATAAAAATCAATTATTAAAAGTTAAAAATACAACCAACGGAGCCTTGTGTTATTGTTCTGTTTCGTGTACCTAAATATAAAATTATAACTAAAAATAGAAACATTGAGTTCATGCTAAATTCAATTTCAGATATCTGTAAATTCAGTCGTGGAAATCGATTATAACGATGCTGAAGAACTTGAACGAACGGGAAAAATATACATTAACAACGGACTTTTCTTACAACATGTTGTGAACTGAAAGGGATTTTAAAACTTTAATTTATCCGATTCTTCGATTTAACGGGATTCATATTATATGGGATTAACTTTAAAAATGACACAATTATAAAATACGTATTTTAAATATGTAGCGCTGATAAGAAATATTCTTTCCTGATAATTGATTGGACAAATATTTACATCACATCTCTACATTGAACTGCTTTCTATAAGAGCATTAAAATATGTAACCATGCTAAAAATTTTTGATTTCAAAATGCAATTTCCATAAGAAGTGCTTAATTTTATGCCTCAATAAAGTTGTTAATTTCAATGTCTGTGCAGACCTTGCAATTTCCAAGGAATATGGCACAACTATTTCAGATTTGAAATTTTCGCCTTGTTAATCACGAAATTTCTGCAAATAAACATGGGGAAAATATTTATTCGTAAATTGTGGTAGAACTATGCACGCCTTGTAATTATGTTAATATACAGCTTAAAATAATTTTGAAATGAAAGTATATATATATATATAGATAGATATATATATATAATGTTATTATATTTCGAAATTTGTTTTTTAAAAGAATCCATTTTTGTGCTTAATTTTTCAGTATTGACATAAAGAAAGTCTTAATTAATGTGAAAAGTTGTATATTATCATGCAAAAGCATTTAAAACTTCCTGCGGAACAATATCGTTTTAAATTATGTTTTATACAAATTATTCCAATTCCAATTTATGCGTTTAAAAAAATATTTTATTACTTTCTTTTAAACAACATAAATATTTCTTTTTTTTATGATTTCAAATAAAAAAATAAAAAAAAATTCTCTAAAATTCTTAATTGAAAAGCTGAATAAGTGAAAGATATTTTTGTCTTGAATAAAAGGCTGCTTAACCATGAATTTAAATTCGATTCGAAATAAACAGAAGACTTTGTATGTACTAATGAGATACGGAATTTTAATAGGATCCGCTTTATATACGGTCTAATGAAAAGACTTTTAAAATTGTGTATGCAATTCAATTCAAAGTATCATTATAAGTGAATTTGATTTTGAAAATCACTTTGTAAAACAATATCAAAGTACAAACATGTTATTTTAATAATCATGAAATTACTGTTTAATATAAATTTTTCTGAAATAAAATCATTTTTATCTTCGTTTATTTTATTCTCTTGTTGAAATAAAAAACTGGTGAAGAAATAAAAAGTTAAACACTACACTAGGTTACTGATGATTTTTTGTTGTTGACGACAGAAAAGTCCTTTTATGATTATTATGTATTATTTTTACTTTTTTCTATTTTTACAAGAAGAAAGTATTGGATTTGCGAAAATTCCAGTTTTTGACGGATTTACACGTTTTAGAGATCTCGGAAAACATGTTTTTACAAAATGTCTGTCTGTGAGTCTGTCTGTCTGCCTGTATGTGACGCAAATTTTGAGGGCTATCAAGAACTAACGGACGGGATTTTATAAAACTTTAGATTCAGTTAGTCAGTGATATAAATTTGTACTGATTAGTTTTTGGTGTAAATTGCCCATCAGGTGGCTATGCTGCATTTTTCATGATTTCCTCAATAGCTATATCTCAAGAACTAATTCACGGATTTTCATAAAACTTCCGATTCAATTAGTCCCTGATGTAAATTAGGGCTGATTACTTTTTCATGTAAATTGTAATATAGGCGGCGCTGCTATGATGCATTATTCATGATTTCCGTAATTGGTATATCTTAAGAACTAATGCACAGATTTTCATCAAACTTCAAATTCAGTTAAACCTTGGCATAAGTTGGCGCTGATTAGGTTTCCGTGTAAATCGTATAGCAGGTTTCCCTGCTAGGCTGCGATTTTCACGATATTCGCGATAGATCTATCTCATTAACTAATGTACGGAATTTAATTAAACTTCATATTATGCTACACTTTCACATAAATAGATCTTTTAGAATCCTCGTGAGGGACATAGATTGTCATTTAATTTTGGCACTGTGATGCCGAATTTTGAAATATTAACATTCATCAGATAGAAGAAAATTTGGGATTGGCAATCCGACTAGTTTTATTATTAGTGTTAATTTCTTTTTTCAACTTTTACTTTAAAGAAGCTGAAACCGCTTTTAAAAACAACTGAGATTCGAAACGTACCTTTGGGTGAAAATTATAAATCAATCGAAAAATAATTTAGACAAAAATTGTGTAATCGTGTATAACTTCTAGGCTCTTCGTATGCTAGACTGCCCATCTATGAAATCTGACAACGTTTCTCTTCAATCTCGGGTTATAGACACACGATGATGCGATATTAAAAATACTTTTTAAGGGGGTGCGGGACACAAAAATCTTCAAATTTTCAATTTTTTTTTTATTATTATTGGATTAAACATTTATTTGCCGTTTTCTGCTTAAAACGGTGTTTAAATCATGTTTCTATCTTAATTATAACAGGAAATATTAATTTTTTCGTTTTGGTTTGTTTTCAAAATCTTCCTTTCAAGCTGTGGTTGTCAAGGAAACGAGTTCTTGTGAAATTGCGTTTTTCTTCATGATAGGTTTTTTCACCATTTCTCATATTTAAATTCTTATAACTCGAGAACCGTTAAAGATACAGGGTTGAGACTCGGAACATATCTTTTTCAATTATTTTACTTCACTTTTGAGTCAGGATATTTGAAAATATGATTTTATTTTTTAAAGTTGCACCACTTTTCTTGTAATTTTTTCGTTAAATATTTTTAATTTTTTTAAAAATTAATATTTTTTTAAATGCTGGCTCTAAATTAAAAAATATATATTTCTGTTTATTTAAATGAAAAACAATTTAAATTCTACAAATAATATTTCGAGTTATAACGATTTTACGTTATACCACTTTTTTCATAAATTTTAAATTAAAAATTTTTTTTAAAAAGCTATGAGAAGTTTTATCATTTGATTTTGTTTACAAATAATATGGTTAATCATCATAAAAAAATTCAAAATTTTAACTCAATAAATAAAAATTTTTTGAAAATGTGTCCCGGACCCCCTTAATCCCATGTAATTTTCAACAGATATTCTCAAAAACAAACATCTTTTAATATCTTTCCGAATGATTTTCCAAAAAAATATCACTTTTTGAGCAAAAAATAGTAAAAAAAAAAACAAAAAAAAAAAAACAGAAGTTTTATGCATATTCTGCAATTTCAGAATTTACTCTTAAAATTATCAATAAAAACTTCATGAAATATATTTTTAATAAAATTATAATATAACTTTTTTTACTTTATAACCACTTGATTACATAATGGTTCAAGCCCATGAAATAGGTATCGTTCAGTTTTTAAGTTTTAATACCAGTATCCTGGTTTAGTAATCTTTTTGTTATTTAATCCCAGAATTCACAAGTACTGGAGTTACCGTGAAGAAGTACCTGTATTCGAAATAAAAAGAATCGTACAAAATCTGCACATTTACAAGCACATTACTCAGCTCATATTGGCGTAGTCAAAGGGTTAATGTGTGAAATTGTTCTCCTATTTTAGATACATTAAACTACGCAAAGGTTAGATGCATTGTTATAATACCCTAATTCCAGGATATGCATAGGAACAGGATGGGAGGGGGGATATTATAGTTAAACTCCATTATAGATCTATTACATGATCCAACAACGGGAATAGCTAGTCCGGAAACAGGATACCTGCACATGCCGGGATAGTTTGAAACGGAATATGATAACGGAATCTAGGTAATAATAGTATAAATTTTGGATTTGAATATAAATAGCAGAGAATATTACTAAAATTCATGTTAGATGATTTTGCCATTAAAAGAACACACAGATACAAATATAGGTGTTGAGTATTTTTTTCATTATTTACCATTTTAGAACTGATGTACTATTTCATACGCTATGGGGCTCTGCTCAATACGAGCTGCCTTCGCCAACACCGTTGAGGCTTCACAGCCTTTAAAAACATGGTAATGTGCCCTGTTTTAAAAATATTACCATGCTAAGGAAAATTGAATAATGTTATCCCGAATGATGACTATCTTCTATAATCGGGTTGCCGTGCTTTTCCGTTTGAACGAGGCATTTTCCTGTTACCATGGCTTCATCCACCGCTGCCTCGACTGCTGACGGCTGTCTTTGGGATTGATCAGTAAAATCAATTACACATTTGAAAATCAGCTTGCATAAAATGTTTAGTTTAAAAATGTAGTTCTTCTCGGACTTTTATAACGACGCTATGGAGAATATTCTTCCTTTGGGTTCGAGGTTTAAAGACTTCAACAGCTCGGGATACCATTCCAAACCACGGTATTGTAAAGTATTGTATTTCGAAATTTTACGCTTATATTTTACGTTTTGATTGAGTTTTAGATATTTTCAGAAACAGGTATATAGCTTATGCATGAATTCTTTTCTCTGTTTTCATAGGCGTAACCAGCCTTTTGAACGGGGGGGTGCCCAGACTTTTTAACCTGAACATGTTGGATACAAACAATATCTTATACAGTAAAACCTGCTAAAACGAATCCCATAAAACCGATCGAATTTCCGTTTCAGACAGTTTTCCATCTTAGAAGATATAATTGTGTGGTATTTCTTTTAAAAAGAGCTTAAACGCGATTTTTGTTTGCGTGAGGAGGGTTGAGAAGGGGTTCAAAACATAAAACTAAAAAAAAAAGATACGTAAATGTCCTTGCAGCAGTGGTATAAGACAGTGACTAAGTGTGGTCCCAACTGTAAAACCTTTTGGCACCCTAACTTCTTATAAAGATTAAAAAAGGCCTTTAATCATGCTGGAAACTTCTATAGGCACAAGGGAACACTGCATGAGATCTAAAATTATATCAGTCTCAAAGTCTTGTAGATGAAATTTTGCCGGATGATAAATCTCAGATAATACATGCGGTACATCTGTACATGCGCACGAAATTTTTTCAGAATGTGACTCCATGACTTCTTAGGGATCACCGGAGGGACCCAAGAAATTTTGGAGGAAAGTCTATATAAATAATTATTATAATATTATAAATAATTATAATATTCATTAATAGCGTAATTTCCTGCCTATAATCCGCGGCTCAAACAATCATGTTTCGACCCAGAAATTTTATTTCATTATTTAAGTTAAATATTTATCGCGATTTGATAAGTTGCGTTTTATGAAACAAGATTTCTGGGTCTGAACCTAATTGTTTGATCCGCAGATCATAGGCCGGAAATTACGGTAATTCAGGTTTTTTACCCCAGAGTGTGTCGAATATATTAGGTAAAGCAGGTCAAGATAATATAGACTAAATTTTTATCAAGACGATAAAAATTATACTATCATGATGCGACTGTAATAATAAAGATAGATGCTTGTACGTCTCTGTGTGTGTGTACGCGCGCGCGCGCTGAGCTCTGAAAAAACAATGCAACCTGCACCCGTGAGATTTGACATGACCTGTATGCCTGAACTCATGCATATGGAAGACAATTTCTGGAATTTTTCAATTAATTTTTTATGCGAATTTTTTCGCATTTTGCGGCAATTTTTTCAAATAAGTAAAAAAGAATCCGATTTCAATATTTTACCCAGTAAACTTTGTCTTCTTTTCAATAAAGTGTTTTCGAGATTCTTACAGCAATTTTTCAATTTTTAACAATTTTTTAATGTTATCTTTAGAGGGGTTTCTTTCGCATTTCGCGGTGATTTTTTTTTTTTTGACATTTCTAAAACGAATCCGGTTTAAATCTTTTACCCAATTAGTTAATTTCGTTCCCTGTGATTTTATAATCTTTTCCGAATTTTTAATGCACTTTCTAGCGGGGATTTTCGTGCTTTGAGGCGATTTTTGACATTTTTTGAAACAGAAAAACTCTCTGGTAATTTTTGCAATTGCCGTGATTAAATTCGAATTAGAATAATGTCAAATCAGCTCTTATAAGAAAGCTGAAAATTTAATTTTGCTCGAAATAAAAAACGCAATAATTCAAGATTCGCTTGTTCGAGACAGAAGAGGTCGTAGCTTGCTCGGGAGTACGTTGCCGAAGGCAGTCCCCCCCCCCCCTCCCCCCAAATCCTAGATTTGTTTAATTCTATGTTCGTTTAAAAAAACCAACCACTTCTCTAGTAATGAAGTTTTCTTTCAGGGACAGGGTTTGAAATAACGCGCGGGATTTCTGCACAGAAAAGGAAAGTCTCTCATAATAAAAAATGCTGGGCAGTATTTCCCCTTTCAAATTCTTTCACAGACCTGTGATTCTTCAGTAAGTATTTTTTAAAAAATTGGGTCCGCGATTTTTATTTCTTTTATGGAATTTCTCAAAATCAATTCGTGAATCTGTCCCGGAAAAAATTGAGAATTTCTTCAAACGATCGTGGAAAAATATCGGGAATTTCAATAAATGAGTGCAGAAAGTAATCGCCAATTTCGTTTAAAGATTGCGCAAAAAAATTACGAATTTCGATAAAGGATTGACGAATTTTTTTTTTCAAATTTCGTAAAATGTTGCGGAAAAGAGTAGAGAATTTTGTTAATTGGTACGGAAAGATATCGAGAATATTTCCGAACGGTCGCGCAATACTATTCCGAATTTCGACAAATGATCTCCCTGTAAAAATATCAGTTTCGTCAATCGGTCGCAACAGAAAATAAATTTCGTCAAAGGATTGCGGTAAAAACGAAAATTTCGTCAACCAATCGCAGAAAGAAAGTTCGAATTTCGTCAAAAGATTACGGAAAGAAAAAGCGAATTTCATCAAAAGATCGTGGAAAGAAAACGCGAAATTCATTGAAGGATCGCGTGCTAAAGAAATTCCAATTCCGTCAAAATATTGCGGTAAAAAATGCGAATTGTTGGGATTTTGAATCCCGTTAAACAGGCGTGAGTACGTGATAAATTGTAAATTGGGACTTACCCTTCTTCAGGATACTTATCCATTTCGGTGTAAATCCACACTTTGTTTTAATCCAATATGTGTTAGTTGTCATATTTTTTAATCAACCACTCTTTATAACCTCCTTTGACAAAAGAAATTGTAGACTATTATATCAAATGAATAAGCGGCGGTAACACTTTAAGCTATTTAATTCACATTGTTTAAATTGTAAAAGAGAGAGAGCATTTTACATGCCTCTTCTCTGGATTAACTATATGTTCAGAATGGAAAAAATGTTTACATTATAAGATAATAAATCAGTAATAATAATTGTAATAATAATATCATAATAATAATAATAAATCAGTTTAATGTAGTCTGTGAGTCTTAATGCAGTCACTCAACAAGTCATTATCTTTATCAAAGGATTTTCAAGGTTAAATACATTTGAAGAGATTTATGGCTGAGTTGAAACGACGTATTATTTATGTAACTGAAGGTATTATCTTTAGCACAGTTATTTAGCTTGATTTATGTCCATGACGAATTTCGTCAAAGGATAGTGGTAAAAAACACGAATTTTGTCAAAGGTTAGCTGTAAAAAACACGAATTTTGTCAAAGGTAAGTGGCGAAAAGTGCGGATTTTGTTGAAAAATCGCGTAGAAAGACGTGAATTTCGTCACACGATTTTGGGGGAAATTTGTAAATATCATGAAATGATCACAGAATAAAATCGCGAATTTGTCAAAATTTACTGCACTGGGCTAAAAGGTTGAAACGGGGTTCCTCTTCCTACTTTCAAAAGAACGCCACGAAACGAGAAAAAACTCTAAAAATCGTATACAAATT
This sequence comes from Maratus speciosus, assembly GCA_963932465.1. Lineage (NCBI taxonomy): Eukaryota > Metazoa > Arthropoda > Arachnida > Araneae > Salticidae > Maratus > Maratus speciosus. Next base: position 440,486,887 of record OZ010788.1, read on the forward strand.
TTCAGAGGAAAAAAATTACTATATTGACTTGAAAGACTGCAACCATATTCCTTTCAAGAATGTCAAAAAATGGCCACGAAACGCTAAATTCAACCAACCAACCAACCTGCAGATTAATTTGAATTTTCTGTGCTATTATTTGACATTTACAAAAGAGGCAGGGTATGTGTCACCCCCCCCCCCCATTTTACCTCGGCTAATCGAAATTCGGAATTACCGTTTCACATTTGCATCCCCTTTTAATGTTTTTTTTTTTTTTTTTTTTGCTTTTTTCTTAACTTTAAACTACCTAAGCAAAAAGACAAATAGTTTCTATCCTCGTCAAGAACTTGCGTTAATTTCTCATGAAATTGCAGAAACATGCAATAGAAAGAACGGCGTTAAAAACATCTACCACAGTCAAAGGACGGCAAAGTGGGATTATAAAGCCACCTTTTTGAATTACTATGACTAATACAGATTCTTGCAAATATTCTAGTTTTAAAAAAGATAAACGACATAATTTTCTTTAAAAAAAAAGAATGTGGGTTTCTTTTTTTATCACATTTCAAAACTTAACCGTTTAGTTTTCTGAACTAAACTAATTGAACTCTGCTTTCACTTCTTCTTCTTTTTTCTTTTGTAGGATTTTTTTAAATAATTGTGCTCGAGTCTGCGGAAACGGGGGGGGGGGGGGGGGGTGCCCGGGCACCCAGGGCACACACCCCCCCCCCCCCTGGTTACGCCTATGGTTTTAATACACAATCATGCATATTTTCATGTCATTTTTAAAATGTAAATTGTTTATTTTAATTAGTAAGCAAATAGGAATTTTCAAATACGAATGTATTTATCGAATAGTAATTCGTACAAAGTAAATCGAAAGTAATTTGCGCATGCATTTACCTGTATTTATGCTGCATCAAATGGTGAAAAATATAAACAAATTTGCTAGCCACACTACTTTCACACACCGTGTGTTTCCTAATGTGACGTATCATTAATATTGTCCGTAAGAATATCGTTTTAATGTATAGTTTTAATGTATGACGTAATTTTCATCATTAAATGCTTTTCGAGAGTAATAATTTAATTATTTGATTTATTTTCTATTTTAAGATTCACGTGTAAATATAATACTCAATTTAAAAGTTTGTCCATATTATTATTTGTGCTTTTTATACATGACACACCACAATTTTCGACATTAAACGTTTTTCACGTGTAATAATTTAATTATTTTAGTTGTTTCACATATGACGATATTTAATATTTGGGCATTTAACTTAAAACCTAATTGTCCCCATTAAATGCATTTCGCATGTAAAAATTTAATTTTTTTAATATCGTCTTACTTTTTTAATATTTATGTGTAAATACAATTTTTATGACGTAATTTTCCCGATTTCCTACTTTTAACACGTGATCATTTAATTATTATTTTAAAGATTCATTTCTTTTCTTAATAGTCACGTGTAAATCCATTTTTATTACAATTCTTTGCGCTGTTTTACAAATTGGCATCAATATAAAAAAAAATAACCTTTTCTAAATATGAAAAAAATATCTCTTGAAATGATGAAAATTTGAATAAAAAATTTTAAAAAACTAAAAAAAATTAGTCAAATTAAAAAAATAAGCGCAGTCTTCTCAACACGTAGAGGTCTGCACGGGCCCGGCTGTCAGAATTAGGACACTTTTTTCAACGGGCCGGGTCGGAAAAAAAATTGAACGGGTCTGCAGGGCCGGTCCGATAAAAAAATTAATCGGCCCTATCGGCCCGATATAAGAATTCAAGCGAAGCAGATAAAATACGAGCCATTTTCAATGAATATGATTTTCTCGAGAAGTATAAATGTGCGTCACGAGCCGATGCGAGTTTAACAACATCAAAACAGATATGTATCATGTCCATCGTAGAGATCGGCATCGTAGAGTTACAAGATGTCTGATTCCGGGTTTAATTTTTTTCAGCAGACTCGTGCCGGGACGGAACTGGTCTTAATCGATCTCAGGATGTGTAGGACAGGCATTATGTTTTGTAAAAGTATTAATAGTGACAATGAACTTCTGTTAACAGTATCTTTGGAAATATACCTTAAGGTGGTTCTCATATTCACTGCTCAACAATGCGAAACTTTCAGACACATTTTCTGACTCATTTTTAACTATAAAGGCATAAAATTGACCGCCCTGACTATTGAAGGCATTTGGAAACGAATAGCTTTCTCCATATTTGATAAATTCCTTACAGAGATAACAGAGATTCTTGTCACGCGACTGTACGCTTTTCTCCTTTCCTGTGCTATCGCTCCCGGAAATTCGATTCAAAACGCTAACTTTGGCAGTATTTTCAGAGAAAGATATATTGCTTTTATCTGTGAAAAAGACGGCATTTACATAGTTTCTGAATAAGAATACCTTCCAATCTTACGCGTTTCCGAAAAAAAAAATGACTTCATAAATGCGTCGAAATGTAGCTCCTTTGGATTTGAGAAAAGTCTTAAAAATGAGAGAAATATTTTCACAAATCTACTTTTTATTATACAGCTTCATGTTTGCACAGCAAAAAGTTATGATGTTTTTAATCCTTTACTACATTAACCTTTTAAATCCTAAACTATATTAACCTTTTAATGATTCCTTATTGGAATTTTGAAATGTCTGTGAGACGATGACTAAAACACTGTGTAATCGTTAATGTTTACTATTGTGTGTTTTCTGTTTTACGAACGCATAGAAATCTAAAATATACTCTAAAATGTTCCCATAAATATATATGTAGTATTCATTAAAAGAATCTTAATTGTATGTCGAGAAAAAACGCTTTTTTTTTTTTTTTTTTTTTTTTTTTTTTTTTTTGTGGAAATTGAGTCGGGCCGGGCCTGTTTTCACTGATTTTTGTACGGGCCGTGGCGGGCTCTGGCCGAAGTTTCAATTTTTACATCGGGCCGGCCCAAGATAGCCTTCGTTCGGGCCGGACCCTGAAATTCCGGCCCGTGCAGACCTCTAAAACACTATCTTATGAAGCCTAGAAAAAATATTAAATTTATATATATATATATATTTTCTTCCTATAAAACTTTTGTAATGTAACACTTTTGATCGATTTTAATATTAAATAGCTCTTAAAATAAATGTTCGATTTAAGAACTGTTTGTTTCAAAATGTTTATCAAACATTTCTCCATAATACTATCAATTTTCATAGTTTTGCATGCCTTAGTTTTTTTTAATATTAGCGAAGAAAGATCTCCGATTACGAAAAAAATCCTTTACGGTTGTAACGGCGGCGTTAACGGTGACAGCGCTATTTACTTTTTTTTTTTTTAATAGATAAATATTTGTTTCTCTATACGAGGTTAGCATAAATTAATGGCTGGATTTTACGGTGCATCAGTGTTGCATTATTTAGTATTTTAATGCATCAGTGCTGCGTTAAGAATCGTTGACTGAGCAAAACAGCTCAATTGTGTGGAACGAACTTGATTACATATTAGGTGTTTGTCGTTTTACGAAAGTTTCGCACGTAGAGCATTCGCATTTAAAAAAAATTTGGAATGTTCTTCTTATTTTTCATATACCATTTATTGTAATATATGTAATAGCCTTGAAAATATACATTTTTAAAATCATGTCATTCATTCATGCCAACGCCGTACTACGTTTCCTAAACATAGCTTGAATTGTTAATGTGTATAAAAGTCTTCTTGGAATTCAGACAAAAGTTCAAACATTTAGCCATTCACTTCCGTCTCGAAAATTATCTTAATGAGCTAAAAATGATTAATGTAATTACCGAAGACGATAATATGGGATTTTTGTTCAGAATTCAATAAATTAATGGTGACAGTAGTATCTAGTGTATTATTCACATGTGTAATATAGAAAAGAAATGTATCGATGTGTAATCAATTGCCCTATAAATAATGATGTAGGGTAATTCCGGGATTTATGCCGCATATTTTTTTGAATTTGTGTATAAAGTCCCATGGTGGACATAAAATAAAAAAAATCATGATGTGCTATTTAATGTTAAATATACAACGCGTGTACTGCGACAAAAAATCTCAAAACAAATCATTAATATTTTTTAACAATTTTTTTCTAAAACATTACACTGCGGCGCGTCACCCGTACATTCAGGGTGAGACGCTGCACTTGTGCGGTAGTTATGCCGCGCTTGTAATAAGAACAGAATGAAATTATAAATAAAAGTATTTAAAAAAATATTCATATCTGGAATATAATTAACGATGTAACAACAAAATGAAACTAAATGAGTACAATGAAACGTATTAGTAGATTCAAATTAATAATTGTTGCCTACTTTCACTATTAAAATTATCGACTTATTTTTTTTTACATTAAATTTTAATTGCTATTCCAGCAACAGCATAACATCAATGTATTAGAAAGGAAAAAGAAAAAAAAAGTAAAATTGTGTTGACATAATTTATTTGTTAAACCCTTTCGGGACCGGTGGCTTTTACACAAACTTTATTCGGTTTGTAATACTTTTTTAAAAGAAATTACCTTTACTTAAATAATCATGAAAATGCTCTAATTAAACAAAGCAAATATTACTTTTCTTTTTTACTGGTGCCAGAAACAAAATTTGTAAGCTATTTATGAAGGTGCTTATATGCACCTATGGTCCCGAATTTGTTAAGAGACCTGTTTTTTGGACTACAATCTACAGAAAAAGTGTCGAAAAAGTACAGTCTTTATGTAACTACGTTTATACACATGATGCAACGAAGCCAATTACACTTCCTCTTTTTCAGAGTAGTTTTCTAAACATTCCTTGCAAAGAACGTCTGCGTTACGCGTAATCCAATTTTTCATTATTATCATCTTGACTTGCATCTTTCTTACCCGTCTTACTTTTTATTTTCCCCTGCATCTTTCTTGCCCTTCTTACTTTTTATTTTCCGCTGCATCTTTCTTGCCTTGCTTACTTTTTATTTTCCCCTTTTTCTCCATTGGTTTTAGTAAACTTGATAATAAGCCTAACATACCGGGTGTCCCAAAAAAGACTGACTGATTTTAAAATTCAATAACTTCCAAACGGTGACAGATATTAAAATAATTCTTGCAGGAGGGTTATGCATAAAGTCAAAAGTTTTTTTACAGTGATTTTCGATTTTAGTTTGAATTACAAACAATAGATGGCGCTGTAAGCAATAGTCGCTAAATACAGGCTCGATTTTTGGTCCTTTCTGTTGTTCCATGCAGAAAAAGGAGATGGAAATGTATTATCCGGGCCACGAAGTACCAAAAATCGAGCCTGAATTTAGCCTCTATTGATCGCAGCGCTATCTATTGTTTGTAATTCGAAATAAAATCGAAAATCACTGTAAAAAAACTTTTGACTTTATGCATAACCCGCCTGGAAGAATTTTTTTAATATCTGTCATCGTTTGGAAGTTATTGAATTTTAAAATCAGTCAGTCCTTTTTGGGACACCCGGTAGTTAGTCTGTGCAAAAAGAAAAGGAAAAGTTAATAACACCTTATCACCCCGTACAAAAGAAACTGCAGCATGTATACCGGAATAGCAGTGCGGCATGTATCCCATTTTGCATGGTGCAGACGTCGGCCATCACAGTTACCTGCCATCTCTAAGGGGGATGGCGTAACCATACACACAGTACTCTATACAAACCCTACACTTAGTTTTGACTTCGAAATCATGCATGCATTTAGTAATTAGTGTAAGAAAAGTATTTAAACATAACGTGTTTAAAAGTTTGGACAGTGAAATCATGCACTTACATCAAATTAAGGATTGTACTTCTACAAGTAAACATCGAAATGGGATTCACGCTATACACTGGTTAAAATAATCTCATTGCGCACCTATACTGTGCGTTTGACGACCATCTATCGATAATTAGAAGAAATACAAGGCGTGCGGCATCTATCCCGTATGCGGCGACTCTCCCGGAGTTACCCTATGTTATACCTAATATACTTATTTGTAATTACTCCTTCTTGTAATTACTCCTTCTCTTCTCTTTCTTATTAAAATATATTAAGTACACCATTCCACTGGTTTATCCTACAGTGTAGTGTTGAATTTTTGATTGAGTATAAAAATATAAATGTCGCTGTAGTTATCTTTAGATAGTAATTTATAGCTGAAATGCGGGCATTGAATTAATAAATAATAAACATAGAAATTAAGTAGAAATTTCTCATTATTTTTCCAATTTTTATTAAACTGTTATTTATCTTTTAACATCTTTACACTAATTACCGAAGATGATAATTTCAGACATTTTACTGCTGACATAATTGCTGACATAATTGCTGACACAACTGCTGACATAATTATTGATTATGTTTTCCAGAGCATGAATATGTTTCCGTAATGTATTTCATAAGCATATTTCAGCACGTACCATGAAATTTGCTTGCGTTAATGATGTACAAAATCCAGATATCATGTGCTATGCAATATTTCATAATTATCACATTAACAATATTTTTCAATTCACATGTTTAACAATATTTCACAAATATTACATTAACAATAATTTTTCGATTGACATATTTAAATAGTCCAAGAAACAGTACTACATAAGGCGATTTTTCACAGGAGCAGGAGAATTTAAGCGTATAGTCAGCTGACTGTCCGGCGCTTGTGGTAGTGATAACGGTGCTACGGCGGTAATACTGATTTTTAAAATGTTCAAAATCAGAGCTATTTCTAGCGCAGTAAAACAAGTTAGACCAATTTTGAAGTTAATGTGCTTTCGTATTAAAATAAGTCATTTTGCCAAAATAAATTGTGTACATGTGATAAGATTCCACGCATTTTTATGAATTATTAGAATACTCAAATATATCCAATACTTCCAGTTGTTCATAACAGCCATTATTCCAAAACAAAGCACTATTAGGTAAACAAAACATTACATAAAAGTGATACTGGCTGCAACCGATTGGTAACAATGCCTCATTTTGCATGGATTACCATTAAGTGGCCGCCTACATATTAAAATTTCAAAATATTTTTTTTTAATTTTCAATTGCAGGCAATACCTTGTTTTAACGAAATATTTTAATCTAAATTTAAATTTATCCTTGATGGAAGATATTCATATAATCCACTAACAAGATTAGAAAAGCTTTTTTTCTCCCTCCTCCTTCGCTGCAGAAAATAACATTATTAAACAGTTCAAAGTGAAAACACTCAGCGGCTGACAGATAACAAGAGAAAAACAGAAAGACTGCATCTCCTTCCTTCCTTTTTCGTATCATGTGAAATATGTAATATATTTAGCCATATGGTCGACGCGTATGGTTTTTCTGGCTTGCAAAAGAACTTACAAACATTTTAATTGACTGTTTTACACTGAACACTTTTATCGAACTTTATTTCATTATGACTTTAATATAAATATTAAAGTCACCCAATTATACTTAATTGGACGATTGCATCAAAGTGCCGAAAATACATACATATACTTGCTAAAATTAATGATGTAAAATGCGTGATGATAATATGTTTTTAACCCACTTCCCAATGCGATCTCGCACAAGCGAGACGTGCAATTTTATGCTCTTTCTTTCTTAATATGTCTAATTAAATTTCTCCTTTTCTCTTCCTCTCATGTAAATAGTTTAATGGGGCACAACATACACTCTCTTATAACATGAGTCCATTAAGCCCGATGCACTGCGATGTGAAGGAATACACGAAAAACAAATAATCTTACATTCGCACCACAATTCCTGGCTAACCAGAATATGCATAATACGGATATCTATAAAGAGGTAAGAGATTTATTTATTCCTTTTTGCTGTGATGAGGCAGAGAGATGTTTGCATTTATAGAATATGATTAACTGAGAAGCGTGTGAACTCACTCCAAGAACTGTTAGGGATACGTCAATGTTACAATTTTCTCTAACAATTCTCAGATGCCGAATTTCAAGTCGCTAAACCAACAAATTAATTCGAACTAATTTAATTATTTCGAAATAATTTAACATAAATTTTAAAAAAATAAATTGACACTACGGTTCATAATGTCTGACAACTCGCATCAGATTAACGTGCTTTACGTTTATAGGCTCTTTGTCCAATTTTTGCGATATATTTAACCTTACATCATGAAAAACTAGTCGGATGTGCCAATCCCAAAACTTTCTTGTACCTCATACATAATACTTTAAATTGCACTACTACAGTACCAAATTTAAATGTCAGTCTATGCCCACCATGAAGATTCTAAAGGTATACGTTCGTTGAATAGTGTGCATTTAAAAAGGAAACATAAGAATTACAATGTTCGAACAAATCGTGGAATTTCGGCACCAATTCAAAGTGCATAAAAGTGGCACCTCATGGGAACTATACACTCAAGCCTAATAAGGATACTATATTTATGTGAAAGAGTATCAGAATATGAAGCATAATTAAACTCCGTGCATTAGTTTTTGAAATATAGCTATCGCGAAAATCGTGAAAATTACAGCATAGCAGTAACCCCTGTTATTTGATTTACAGAAAAACCTAATTAGTATTAACTTATGTCAAGGTCTAACAGAATATTAAGTTTGATGAAATTGAGTGCATTAGTTCTTGAGATATGATTATTTCTAAAATCATTTAAATCCTGAAAATGCCGCTCAGAAATGACACCTGTTGAGCAATTTAAACAAAAATCTAATCAGCAACAACTTATGTCAGCGCCTAATTTGAATCTAAAGTTTGATGAAAATCCGTGCATTATTTAAGATAGAGCTATTGCAAAAATCATGAAAAATGTAGCATAACTGCGCGACCATTTGGGCCAAAACTTAGCGGCACCAAATTATATGAAGTACTAATTGAATCAATCTGAAGTTTCATGACGATCCGTGCATTAGTTCTTGAGATGGAGCTACTGCAGATATTGTGAGAAATGTTGCGTAGCAGCGCCACCTGTTGGGCGATTTACACCAAAACCTAATCAGCACCAATTTATATCAAGTGCTAACATAATCTAAAGTTTTATTAAATTTCGTATGTTATTTCTTGATAGATCAAATACAAAATTTTCGTCACAGACAGACAGACGGTCATACTCACAGACAGACATTTTCTAAAAACAGTTAAATCGTGTTTAGGGCCTTCTAAATCGTATAAATCTGCCATTCGAAATTTTTCACGAATCCAATACTTTCTTCCTGTAAAGACAGAAGAAAGTAGAAATGAAACATAGCTTACCCATACATCTACACCCATACATCTTCACAGATCTTATAATATGTTTCGTGTTTAAAATCATTTGAGTTGTAAATAGCGTTAAATAGAACAGCAGGTTCATAGCTATGATGTCTTTTCATAATAATATTTATATGGTTCTATTACAATCTGCTAATGTGCATTTTCTGTTAAATGAGAGAAATATCACTTTTCAAACCCATTTCTAAAAACAAATCTAATGCCAAAAATGCAAAAGTATTCTGTTATCACTGAATTAGGAATACTTCTAAAGTTGATTTCCAGAAAAATATGCAAGATAAATAACAAGATATTCACATATGGATGCAAATGAAAATATTTTGGGACATTAATATCATTTTAGGCAGTTTTGTTTTAACAAATTAGTTTGTTTAATGGCTTAAGGAATTTATTGGTTGATTAACCAACTGTTCTTAACCAATATTGGTTTGTTTAACGAATATTACATGCAGCAAATTCAGCTATATATCCTTTTCAATATCATTTAAAGCTTTTTATCATTGTTGCTTTTATTATTAGATTTTTTCACGGGAGAAAAAGCATAAACCCTTTAAAAGTTCAAAGTTTGTAAAATTCGTCATAAATAGATCTTTTACATGCATAATATTATTTACGTAGGAAAAACAAAATTATATACTTATTAATGCATTATTTGTAATCAGATACAGTTTTATAAAACGTATGCCGAAAAGTTTAATGACCTTCCATACATGCAATGTAATGAGCACATTCTCACTTAAATAAACGAGGAATTTTTAAGACATTTTCACACAATTAACGCTTTATGTGTAATCCGATACAGCTTCATAAAATTTTAGCCAAAAGATTCTAATGATCTAACATATATGCGATACAATGAAAACTTTCACATCTAAATAAGTGACTATCTTTTAAGTTGTTTTTCTTGCTAAAATATACCGTGTAGAGTAAATAGTTTATAACTAATTAGCTTAATCCTTAAAAAAGGAACACTTTTCAATTACAATCTTTTTATCTGGTCTGCATCATGAAACCCTTTTCAAAATATTTCTTTACAAATTGACGTTAATTATGCATAAATATTAAACAAAAGAAATGTGTGCGTGTATGTGTGTGTGTGGGGGGGGGGGTATTCTATACTAAATATACAGCTTTGATTTTTAATAGATAACAGTCAAAATAAAATTTACTCAAAAATCGTTTTTAAAATGCTGATTTTTATAATTTAAGTTTGAAATAGCCTCATGAGAGAGGTGCATGTGAGGAAGAGAGTTAATCAAGTCCAAGTATTTTTTTAATTAATAATCAATTAACGGAAAAATATTACTACTTTAATGCATGATTTCATTCTATTATTGTGAAAAAGAATATTTTCACTAATGTAAAAAAAATAATTAATTTTTTAAATGTTGCCCTTTTTCAGTCAAATTTTTTATTAATTTATCGTTCGTCACACAAGTGATATAACTAGAGTTTTTGATTTCGTCCACTGTGGAAACAATCGGCGGAAAAAATCCTGGAAAAAAACATCCTAGAGAAAATATCATTTTGTTACCCGACTGCCAAGAAGGGTTATGTATTTCACGCGTATCTGGATATGTGGATTTCTTTATACCCTCGAAACATCCCAACGGCTGGATGGATTTTAATGAATGAGATCTCTATCGATTCGTCTTAACCGTACAATGGTTATAGGCTAGGTTTTGTTTTTATAAATTCGAAATGGCGGCCGTAAAATACAAAATGGCGGCCGTAAAATACAAAATGGCGGCAAAGACGAAAAAAAAATTACGCACCATATTGAGTGCATATCATAGGATAGGTCTTTCAAAATGAAGACGATGTTTCATCGACTATTTTACAGTCAGAAGCTCTGTTTAAATATTACACAACCTGCAAGTGCAAGTTGTGTAGGTAGGATATCTAGCTTTACGGCAACTCTAACCTTCATAGACATCTATAGGTCGCATCAAAACAGTGTTTATAGATAGGAAACAAAACAATTAAACAAAACTTAAAAGTCGTCAATACAAGTAAATCAAAAAAATAGGTAAGTAATATAAAAAATAGTTTTACAATGATGAGAAATAATTAATGAGTTTGCTTTTTACGCAGTCGGGTTTTTTGATTTTTTAAATTTAATTTTTTGCCCACTTTTAGTCAATTACAAAGTGAATGTAATAAACACAGAATTTATAAATAATGAATAAATCTCGATTTTTTCCATTTATGAAGCAATTTTTTTTATGAAAATAGCCTGTATCTATGTACACAACAGTATATAAAGTTATGCATTACATTTGCATCTAAAAATATATTTCTTTTAAAACATGCATTTTGTAACAAATGTATACGAATATTAAATTGTAATGTGTGCTATAAAACAAATACGTTCGCAGTAAAGTTTAATAGTACAGCCTTGGAAATAAAAGTATATATCCCAGTAATTATGTAACAAATCATTCTATAAACGTGATACCAATCGATTGGTAACAATGTCCTATTGTGTATAGGTTAGAATTCGGTGACCATCTACATATATAAATTTGAAATGATTTTTAAATTTTTAATGGTAGACAGCATTCTATATTTCAAATGAAAATCAAATTTCAAATTATTTTTGCTTAAAAGGCGCAAAGACCAACTTAGTGAAAAATATTCCATGCCGGGAATCGAACCCGGGTCGTCAGTATAGCGCACTGACGTTCTACCGCTAAACCACATGGAACGATACCCAGCCTGGAACTTCTCACTATTACAAGTTGGCAAGGCTACAAACGCAGCACAAGATGGAATATTTTCCGTGAGCCACCAACATGGGGCAAACACAGACACTTAATTAAATCCAGCATCGATGAATCTATATTAATATTTGGAAATTTTTCCAGAGAGAAACATTCGCCTTGAATACAATATTTCAAATGAAAATCAAATTTCAAATTATTTTTGCTTAAAAGGCGCAAAGACCAACTTAGTGAAAAATATTCCATGCCGGGAATATTTCATTTGAAATATTGTATTCAAGGCGAATGTTTCTCTCTGGAAAAATTTCCAAATATTAATATAGATTCATCGATGCTGGATTTAATTAAGTGTCTGTGTTTGCCCCATGTTGGTGGCTCACGGAAAATATTCCATCTTGTGCTGCGTTTGTAGCCTTGCCAACTTGTAATAGTGAGAAGTTCCAGGCTGGGTATCGTTCCATGTGGTTTAGCGGTAGAACGTCAGTGCGCTATACTGATGACCCGGGTTCGATTCCCGGCATGGAATATTTTTCACTAAGTTGGTCTTTGCGCATTTTAAGCAAAAATAATTTGAAATTTGATTTTCATTTGAAATATTGTATTCAAGGCGAATGTTTCTCTCTGAAAAATTTCCAAATATTAAGACAGCATTCTAGTTTAAGAAATATTTTAATCTGCGTTTAAATTAAGGCATGTATACCGAATTTCAAGTAGTTTGAACCAAAAGATTTCAAATTACAACAATAATAACCAGTCAAGCATGAGTATTACTCACTCAAACAAAGTTCCGTACAATAAATATATGAATTAGTAACTGGGCATTGCATTGCACAAATATATCATTAAAAGATGTTATTAAAACTTTAAAAGGCGATGGCGCATGGAGTACGTCGCCTGTTTCTTTATGTATGTCTAAACCGTACGTTTCTTTAATGGTTTAATATCGCCGCTAGTGTTACGACCATTTTTTTCGAAAATCATTATCGACAATCCTTTTACACTTCCACGTCGATGGGTACCTGGACCGCCCCTCAACTCCTTGGAAGAGGGCCCGCAAAGTAAAGTTTGTGTGTAACGGAGAATGCGATTTTCTCAAAAACTATGAGACCAGGAGTAATTGATATAGTTTTCCTGCAAGGTTTACATTAATTTCTACTACCCTTAATTTTTTCATAATTATAGTTTCAGTAGATTCTGAAACAGGGGGGGAACATATTTTTGTATTACATTTTCGACGATATCTCTGAAAACATAATACCTAAAATTAAAAGAAATGTATTTTTGAGTTCGGCGTTACGAAAGCTTTCACCGATACCACGATATACAAAGAACGGATTTAGTTTTTCAAGTAATTTAATTAGCCTCTCTATATTTTTCTTTAATACATTTCTGAATGGTTAATAATCTATAAATATGTGGGTAAAAAGCCTTTATTATTTCATCCAGTTTGAACTTTTCACGTTCCATAGTTTACGAGTAAAATGGCTGTGGCAGACGGACTGACAGACAGACTTAAGAGAGATCTTATAAATAGTTCAGTTTTTTTACTTTTAGGTACGGAACCCTAAAACTTTGACATCCTAATATTAAATTTGGTTTATACGGGTTAATTTTCTAAAATTTCATATTATCATGTTGATATTTTGAATGACGTGTTATAAGTAGTACATTCACTCAAAATCTCAAGTAGAAATATATCATCTTGTAATTTCTATAATTTAATGATTTAGAATTTGAATTATGAAACTATTTTTGAAAAAAAAAATATATAACAGAAATCAATTTCTGCAAGCTTCAAATAAGCGTATATGAAATTTCCGCATATTTCACAAAATAGTTTTTGAGTTATGTTTAAAACTATGCTCCTTATTTAAATGTCTCTCATCAATTTTAGATGAGTGTAATATGTAGAATTTGTTCCGGGTATTGTGACAAATGTTCATCTTACTATTAATGTTTATTTTTTGGTCTCTGGCGTGACTCCAAATCTGGCATCTTTTTTGAGATGGCATTATGATGGGCAGTCAACTTGCAGGCACGCCTCTCTATTTTTTTAACATATAATAAGGCATACTAAATACTAAGATATATTAGAAATTCAATATTAAGCTTCTACAGGATTTTTCAAAACTGAAGGGTTACAAAAGCTTATTATTTTTTTATTGGGGGGGGGGGGGATCTTTCCCCTTTTAACCCCTCGTTTAAGATAGTTTTCAACACATAAACATAACGATAAAAACAGAATTAAAATTGTCTTCAACAGGAGATTCAGGGTCCAGGTCCAGAGTCAGTGGTGTAGTAGGAAAAAAAGCAGAGGACATACGCTCTAAGCAGAGGGTATACCCTACAATGTATATGCTGTAGCTTTTTTGAGAAACAGAGAGTATACGGTGTTCCTTAAAAAAATCCTGAAAGCATACGGCGTATACCCCCGTATACCCTACACTACATTCCTGAAAGTATACGGTTTTTCTTTAAAAAAATCCTGAAAGCATACGGCGTATACCACCGTATACCCTCCACTACATCCCTGGTCAGAGTCTCCCCTGACTTAAAATCCTTATTTTATCTTCTTAGAATATTTTAATCATAGCATTACATTATTTTGTTACTAATTCAGTTTTCATTTTGATACAATTGTTTATGTTTAACTGTGATTCTTTATTTAAGATAGCTTTATAGCTCTCTTCCATGCCCGTTACCATCCTGTCATGGGCCTTTCAAAATCTATAAATACGTGTTATTTCTCGGTTGCATTTCAGTTGTTGTAGTTCTTGTAAATATGTAAAATATGTATTAGCTTCATATACTCAATTCGATACAGCCTCGCCTTTTTGTCTCTTTATTTTTAACATATAATAAGGCATACTAAATAGCAAGATACATTAAAAATTCAATATTGAGCTTCTACAGGATCTTTTAAAACTGAAGAATTGAAACAGTTTATTATTTCTTTATGGGGGGGGGATTCTTTCCTCTTTCATCCCCTCGTTTAAGATAATTTTCAACACATAAACGTAACGATAAAAACCGGATTAAAATTGTCTTCAACAGGAGATTCACGTGTTAGAGTCTCCCCTGACTTAAAATCCTTATTTCTTTTTGTTAGAATATTTTAATCATAGTATTACATTATTTTGTTGTTAATTCAGGTTTCATTTTAATACAATTGTTTATGTTTAACTGTGATTGGTTAGATTAATTTTTACACTAGATTAATTTTAACACAATTATTCTAATTGGTAAATAAATCATTACCAATTTATTTACCAATTAGAATAATTGTGTTAAAATTAATCTAGTGCGATTTCGTATCCAGCGTTTTCTGGAGTTCCATTACCTGAGATTTATTCTGTTGAGCTGAACCAGGTTTCAGACCAGATGCTATAATCATTAAGGTTAGCTGGGTGAGAAAGTTCCACCAGATTCGTCCGGGATAGCTCAGATGGCAGAGCACTGGCGGCTTCAGCCAGGAGATCCCTGGTTCGAATCCTAGTCCGGACATTTTTCGCCCAGTTGGAAATTTACATCTAATATGATTGGTTATTTAAGCTAGCTTTATAGCCTCTCTTCCACGTCTGCTACCTGCCTGTCATGGGCCTTTCAAATTCTATAAATACATGTTATTTCTCTGTTTTATTTCAGTTGTTGTAGTTCTTGTAAATATGTAACTCCTTATATTCAATTAAATCCAATTTCGCTTTTCTGTTTTCTTTATTTTCAACGCCTTTTCCCCTTTTAGTTTAATTAATTTAAATATTTTGAGATGAATAAATCATATTATGCACCATGCAGCAAAAAGTTAAAATGACTTTCATAATTCTCACGACAAGAAATATTTTTTATTGTTCATCTCAGCATGACTAATGTCTTCTCGTTTAAATTTGTCATCATTTTTAGATGAGTGCAATATATGCAATTTGTTTGGTATAATGCCACAAATGTCCATTTAGCTACCATGTTAATTTTTAGGTCTCTGGCATTTCGTGACTCCAAACCTGTCATTTTTTAGAGATAGAGTTATGATGGGTAGGTGTATTCGCTTCACTGATTTTTTGCCCCAGGGCTTCTGAATGCCCTAAAGGCTTCGAAATAATCGAAAATCAGTAGGCCGTATCCACTTATTCTAAGCGGTCAATCACCACAACGAATTCATTCATGATGAGTAAGAACTGTATCAGTCATCTTACGTTTGTTAGCGATCTGCTTCTTCTCTTTGATTTATTTGCAGAGATTCAGAATGGAAATTAACGGTTATCAAGAATTAAAGTAGTGTAAATTTGTAACTACATTTTGTAATGTTAAAGGCATGTATGCTAATGACTTTGACAAATACTGTTATATATTTCTTAATATGCACTTCATTTGCACAATGTGAACTTTATTTCCACTTCATGAGTTAAATGACATTAGTATATTTTACTTGATGGTACTATGATGCTAAATATTTCGCGCTTTATTTTACAAAAGCACAAAAATGTGAATCAGACGTTAATGGTACGATTTATTTTTATTAACTAGCTTCCAAGAAAGCAGATTTTACAATCCGTTTACTGGGGATTTTTTTATGTATGTCCATGCATAGCTTTTGGACTGATTCTCAGGTTTTGATAAATTTAAGTGGTCAATCACCACAACGAATTCATTCATGATGAGTAAAAATTCTATTAATCATGTCAAATTTGTAAGACATTGTTTTTTCTCTCTTGATTTATTTGACTGAGAATAGAAAAACATAGGTATTACACAATAAAGTAACTTTAATCCTGCACTGTTTTTTCCACCCTATATGTCAATAATGATGCCAATAATCGCCGTATATTACCGAAAATAGTGGTACTTAAAATAAGGATTCTACTCGCTTTGATCCCGAACAGATTAAGCAACATTAATTATGAAAAATTTTACAGTCAAATAAGGAAAACAGTGTTGCCCGATAAATTATGAAATTTTTTTTCTAGAATAGAAAATAACATGATCGATCTGAACAGAACTGTCAATTTGTGTAAGACTAATAAATAAATCAGCAATGTTATATGAAATAAGAAACTTCTTTGTCGAGAATTGATGCAATCCAAGTTATAAGTGTATGGTGGACAGGCAAGTTATAAATTAATTTCACTGAATCACTAAATAACTATATGATGAATTTTAATTAAAAAAAAATAATTAAGCAATTTTCTTAAAAAGAAATTTTACAACAAAGTTTAATTTTCTATATGATACTAAATCTAATACATTTTCTTACTGATTGATAAGCAAAAACTAAATTAAACTTGCGGCGCTGTAATCCATTAAGGAGTATGTCCTACAGTGTCCATCAATGTTTTCTTGACCATGGTCCCTGAGGTGCTATATGGCATATGTCCCGGTCAGATGGTTAGCCTAACGCGGGACCACAAGTGCTTAGTTCCCAAGCAAGTTTGGTACTCCTTTTATCAACCCAGAAGGGATGAAAAGTTGAGTGAACCTTGCCCAGTCCGCCCAATCTGCCGCCTTGAATCGAATTGTGGACCTGTAGTTTGGTAACTCGACGCGCTGATTATAAAACTTTTGGACTTCACTGATTGATATATTTTTATTAAAAATTAGTGTCCTGTTTCACCTCAAACCTTCAGACAAACATCATGTGATTGTGTATGTGGAGAGGATGTCATGTTATCATTAACTCGGCAAATTAAATAAACATAAATTTACTAGCTTAGGCTGTTTTAAAACAGTTGATGTTTTATTTTTCAAAATATTTATACATATGCATCTATAACTGTTATTATTTTTTTTTGAAAGAGTACAATAGTTTAAAACAAAGAAACCCGGAAAAATATGTATGCAGTTTATAAGAAAAGCAAGAAGTAAATTTTTCAAAAATGCTATTTAGATACAGTTGTGTCTCTTCATAATAAAATGAAAAAAAAAATTCATTTTTCAATAATTCTTTTACTATTTTTTAATGTAGAGATTTAAGCATGAAAAAATCTAATAAGCATTAACTTCAAATTTC
The DNA here is from genome assembly GCA_963932465.1 of Maratus speciosus. NCBI lineage: Eukaryota > Metazoa > Arthropoda > Arachnida > Araneae > Salticidae > Maratus > Maratus speciosus. The sequence continues at coordinate 440,504,828 of OZ010788.1, forward strand.
ACGTTGCCATTCTTCACTTTTAATTTAATAATATAAGAACAAAAAACGCATTATTATATCGTAAAAAAAAAAAAAAAAAAAAAAAAAAAAAAAAAAAAAAAAAATAGATATTAATGATAATGAGCCGGTAATTTTCAATGATTAATTGAGGCCATATACCAAAGATATGTGCTACAAAGAATTTTTATCCTTTGTTTGATTTATTTTGAATGATATTTCCCTCTTTAAATGTAATTTGATTTGAGATTCTATTTTTATTATCGTAAGGAATTTCTGATGTGAAGTGGATATTAATTACTTTATGACTTTCATAAATTTCATATTCAGTGAAATGCCCTCTGTAATACGACATCTACATTCCTCATTATTTAAGAAAAAATATAAATATTTGTTCTTTCGACAGTTTCTTATAGGATTAAAAACTTTTATGTAGTGATGCAGTTTCTCAACTAATACATTACAAGATTTAATGAAATATGATATTAAATGCAATTATACTATCTAAAAAAGTAACAAATCATCTTAATTTCTACCATTTCTAGATTAAAGAAAAAGAGTCAATAACAGATCATCTTAATTCTAGGTATTCATCATCAGTAGCTAAAAAATAGTAAATTGAACCCACTCTGGCCAAAAGTAACAAACCGTCGTAATTTATGGGTTTCTAACATATGTGTATTAAAAAAAGAAATCTATAAATGCATTATAACATGCATGTCCAAAAACCACCGCAATTATGAATATCCATTATATCTGGATTAAAAAAAAAAATCGATAAATGTATCATTTCAACATACACCATCTGACCAAGAGTAACAAATCGACGTAATTTAAAGGTTTCTAACATTTTCAGATAAAAAAAAAGGTCAATATGCATAACGTATTCATCATCTACGAGTACTTTGTCGTAAAGAGATACAGGCCATCGTAATTAGTTGGGAAACCGTCATTTGCAGATTAAATAAATCAATAAATGTATTACAACATCACCATCTGGCCAAGAGTAACCAACTATCGTCAATTGGAGGTTTCTAATATTTCCAAATTAAAAAGGTCAATAAATGTGTTATAACATATACTTTCTGCTCATGCGTAACAGACTATCGTAATTTTGTGAGTCTCCATCAATTGCAAATAAAAAATCTAAAAATGTATATTACAATATGCACTTTCTGGTGTAAAGTAACAAGCAATTCTAATTTTGGGGTTTTCATCATTTACAGATAGAAAATCAAATCAATCAATGCATTACAACATACACTTTCTGTGGTCTAGAATAATACACCTGCCTGATTTTGGGTTTTCCATCATTTGCAGATACAAAATCAATAAATAGATTACTGCAAACGCTATCTGTATAAGTGTAACACACTATAGTAATTTTGGAATTTCCATCAGTTGAAGTTTTAAAAAAACGATAAATGCATTGCAATATACACTATCTGGTCAAGAGCAGCTCTTTTTTAACCTTCTACTCATCATTGGTGATAAATAACAGCGCTTATGAAACATCTGTCCGACTTCGCACTTGTAGCCTGGGCATCATTCGCAGCACACTTACTGTGTCTTTGAAAAAAGATCATTGTAATTTTGAGATTCAATGTTATTTTTAGATTAAAAAAAAAAAAAATCAGTACGTGCATTACTACGTACATTATTTAGTCAAAATAAACGGGTCATCATTATTTCGTAGTGTCTATCATTTGCGGATAAAAATCAGTTATATGCATTAAAACATGAAACAAACCATCCCGATTTTGGGACCCCGAAATTTACAGATAAAATAATAACGAATTAATTTACGTCTCACCGCGATTAGAAGTAACTTTATATCAGTAAAAATATCCACCATTTGCTTCCTAAAATACCATGTTTTTTAATAGAACCCCTTACATAGAAGATCAATATTAGCTAACATCGGATAAACTTTTCGCTATAGTTAACCCCTTCGGGTCGAGCGTCTTTTAAAGAATTTTTAATCTTTTATCACCGATTTTTAATAACAGAAATTTTGGTCTAATCGAATAATGAATATGCCCTGATTAAATAAGCGAAATTTTACAATAAAAAATAACTGGTGAGAATAATCAAAGTTTCTGAGTACCTTATGCGCCACGTACACCGGTTGCTCGTTCCGAAGGGGTTAATAATCAATGCTTACGTACACCATTTCTTTTGTTATAAGCCTACAAAAGTACATCTTAATATTTACAGCCCTTTTTTACATACTTACAAGGGAACCACTTTAGGTGTTGCTCGCACCTAGTATTGAAACCTGGTGCATTTTAAAGCTCTGTATTAGGAAGTTTGGGAATCGATAAAATTTTTTTGTTAAAATAATTATTTTTGATTTTACAGCAGATTAACTTTCTGAAAATGCAATTTTCTAGACCACATTTCGGGCTTTTAACGTAAAAATTAAAAAAAAAAAAAAAAGTTAAAAATATAAATTAGTCAATAATAACTATAAAATGTTGAAAAAAGTTTTAAAATTCCTTTAAGAACCTACGAATTTGATTTAAAAAAAAATACTATATTATATTTACATATTTGGCGGGGAAAGATTGGCGTCTTTTTCGTCCCGTGCAGTTTTCCGGCAACCCTAGCTCAGTATTTTCGCCACGCTCCGTTTACTCTGAGGTTTGGACGTAAACCTGTTACAGAAATAAAGCTAGTCAAAATTTTGAAGTGCCATATCTGGCGACTTAACTCTCTTTTGGTGTAAAATTAACTAATACAATTCCAATAATAAAAAATTATAACTATAAAAAAATATATAAAATAAGATTTCAACAAAGAATTTTTATCGATATTCTAACTTTTATACATAGGGCTACAAAATGCACCAGGTCTCGATTCTAGGTGCGAGCAACACCTAAAGTGGTTCCCTTGTTAGTTTCATCTTATTTCCTTATAACTGTCCAACATAGTTATATTCATGTTACATATTTACATACATCTTATAACATACAACAACTTTCAATGCATAAAATAGATATTACGACAGAAGTACGGTCCTCCAATTTTTTGTTTATAAAATAGATACCATTACCCTTTTTCCAGCAAATGAAAGCAATAGTAGATAACGATGAAAATTTCATAATCCTGATGATTGAATTTAAAAAAAAAATGAATCTTTTGAAATGATCCAAAAGTTGCTAGGTTTTAATATTTCATTAACATGAATGAAAAATTAGAACAGATAGAACAAATTCATACAGAAATGAATCAGTAATAGATACATTTCCAAAACACCAATAGTATAATATTAGTTTCTTTCCATGCTCGGAGTGCTTTTATTACAAAAGACGCAACGTATTTTCGGTGATTGAACGCAATAGGCAAATATCTCGCTTCATAAATAATTTCATATATTAAAGCACAAAAATTTATATTTATGTATATTAATACTTCAAATTTAGTACATCACTATGATTATCAGCTTCAAAAGAACATCACCTATCAATTTATAATGTTTCCGATTTATAAAGATAAAAAGCTTGACGAATGAAAAAAGATTGACTCTCTACCCACAGATTAAATTATGACATTTAATAACATTATGTCATATACTTGGAAGAAAGTGTGTTTGCATAATCGTAATATCTCATAGTAACATATTATAATGTATTTCAAATGTATTTTTCTCATAACATGTTTTTGCAATATATACATATTTAAAATTTTCCATGCGTTTTTATATTGTATAGGGGAGGTATGATACACTTTTTTAACTAATTTTTTATAACCCTTAGAAACCTATTTTTAAACCAATTTTTCCTGTTTTCTTATAAAGTGACCTTTTATTCATTTATTAAAAATATTGTGAATTTAAAAAATAATCATTCAAAAAATATATCCCAATTATTGTGAATGGTTACTACTGTATCAAATCTCCCCATTGCTGGGGAGGATTGATACATTAGCAACGGAGATTTGATACATTGTTATGTAAATTTAAAACAAAAAAAAAAAAAAAAATGCAGACAATTAAATTTATGTGTCATACAATTTTTTAAGATAAATCTTGAAATATTTAAGTCAAATTTAAAAAGAAATGACTTTGACATATTTTTGTTTCAGAAATGTTTTTTACAAAAATATTTAAACAATTCTATTTACACACTTTTTAGAAAATAAATAATGAAAAAAACCCCTAGAGATCTTGCTGCAAGGAAAAGGGAAGTGAACATTGCTGATTTGCAAACAATTTTACATAAATTTAGCACATTTAAGATTTCTGTAACCCTTTCAGGGCAAAGCATTTTCAAATGCTAAAGTGTTGAATAAATGAATGGCACCGGAATTTGCCAACAAATTTAATTGGAAATAAGAAAAGGGCTATATTTCACTTTCATATTAAATGGAAAATATTTTAACAAAATGCTAGTGCCAATGTGGCGTTTGGGAATTAAAATTAAGTAGTTTCATAAACATACCACCACCCCTGAAATGGTTAAAAGAAAAACTAATAACTCTATCATTTTGGTAAGTAAAATCGGGTGAATTTAATGTTTTTTTTTATTTTCCCTTCGTCAATTATAGAAACATCTTCCCTTTCAGGTCATTTAAACTTTTTTCCTTCTACATGACGAGCAAAGCGAACTAACCATCTATTATTGCACTGTTTTTCTATGTAACCTACATAATGTCTATGAATAGTCTCTTTGTTCTTCTTTACCAATTTCAGTAGCTCTTGCTGTAAAACAATAATGAATATTACAGTCCTATACTAGTTTACAACTTAAAAAACTATTAAATTTCAAATATACAAGTGTATCATTTCTCCCCAGCACTAATGTATCATTTCTCCCTATTATGCCTTATTGGATTTTCAATCACTTTGTATAAATGCAGTTGCAAAATGCCAATCTGCTTTCTTGTAAAACTCACCCTAACAATGTGCTTTACAAATAAAATAATTAATTAATTAATATTTGAAAAAACTTTATTAACATCAATTGTCATCCAGTACAAGTTTAAAAAAATTTATTTCAACCTGATAGGATGAATAATGAGTATTTTATTAACGATTGAAAATTTGTACAAGATAAATATATAAATATATAAATAAATATAGGGAGAGTGTGAGGTAATAGTAGGAATTGAAAAAAATACAAGATAATTTCTTCAAACTAATAAGAGTTATGAAAGAAAATCAGCATTTAAAAAAATTTACACTGATATTCAAAAAGTCTTCAAAATTAAAAGAAAAAAAACGTTGCCAGTTCTTCACTGCTAAGTCCAGCTAATGATGGCCTCTGTTAATAAAAGAAGACTTTACATCTGTTACAATAGCTGTTAATACCATTTGTTGAGAAAAATTATCAATGTATCAACTCTCCCTATGTATCAAACCTCCCCTACAAATTTTTAGTCTATTGGAACGATAATTTCTACATAGATAACAACAAACTTGTACATTCCCTTTGGAATATTCGTTTGTGAAGCTTCTTAAATTAGTACAAAAGTAAAACTACTTGTGAATCTTTAACACGATTTCGGTTTCGTATTAATACTTTATACATTTTTAATGATTGTATGCCAGATTAAGAAATTGCGATTTTTAAGTATTTTCAGCTTTAGAAAATATGGAGAATTTTGGTTTATTTAAACTAGTTAATAGCTTAGATTTTTTTTTTTAATCTTTTGACATTTTTATCAAATATTTATTGAATCTGTAATACAGACTTAAATACACTTCTTTAAAGAAAAAATCTTTATTGAATAACATAAATACTTAAGAAGAATTTTTGAAGTCCTCTTGAAAAAATGATTTTTGTATTACAGTTTATTATATTTTGAATTTACCAAGTGAAACAGCTCAGCAAACCAGATTGATCCACTAACTATAGATTAAATTATGACGCTTAAGGAAGAAATATTTAGTTTGCAATTCACCAGACCGTGTACTTGTTTAATTTATCGCTTTGAATTCTTGATTACCTGATATATCTGTAAAATTTTCACGACTTCCAGAAAACTTATTTTTAAAGTTTAAGTGGAAAACTTTCGAGACATCATGTGAGTCACCTTAAAATGAATTCCACAATCTATTTGACAGATTGAAATCTCGTGTTTCTCGATATATTTCTCGTGTTTTTGAATAAACATGAGAATATGATAAGAATTATTTTCATCCGAGAAACTCTCAGAATTTTTATAAATATCAAAAATTTTCTAAATCTGTCACTTTAAAATCATGATTACTCTGTTTCACAACGATTTTCAGATGCGTTCGTAAGTAAGAAAAATACGTAGCACATATAATCGTCATCTGGTCCACCCGTATGTCTGTCCGTCTGTCCGCGTATAACAACGAGAAAAATACCCAACGGAATGGTTTGACATTTAATACATATAATCGTTGCAGAATTTCGATGAGTCTTTTCAAATTTTATGAAAATTGAATCAAAACTTAAAAAGACGTTAATAGAAGTTTTCTTCATTCCATTAAATCCTATCATACGTAATTAATTTAATGATATCTCATGATAGGTAACGATTCTAGGTTGCCATGGTGATTACGTCCTATTTGAGATAGAGTCATATTATTTCGTATTGCTGAATTTAATATATATAATCGTCATAAATTTTGTATACATGCATTTTTCCATGAGAGTGCAACAGCTATTATACCAAGATCTGAATATTTATAAAACTAGTTAAAATACAAATGCACCTCATTTGTCAGGCTTGACGTACAATGTTCGACTTGTTTATCTCTAATTTTAATGCATTTTCCACTTGTTTTATAAGTTATTCCTAAAAAAAGAGGATATTAATTATGGTTGCAATTACTAAATCTGTTTATACGCTTTGCCTATTAAGTTTTATCTTATGAAAAATTGCTCACGTTTAATCAACCATACTCAACCTGCGGCCCATGGGCAGCGTGTGGTCCGCAAACTTTTTATGTGTGGCCCGCTAATTTTTTATGTTTACTAATCATTATTTATAAAACTCTGTGATGGGCATGTAAAACGAATAATTGTGCTCGGGCTGTAGTTTCAAATTTTATGTTAAAAACTTTTAAATTATGAGTATTTATTTCGAATGTAATCATTGTGTGTTGCTTTTATTGATAATAACACTGGTCATCAAATTTGACCTTTTGCTCTGTCCTAAAACAGAAATTAGTTGTTTTTTATGCGGTTTTTGTGCTGATTCCGAATCTAGTTTTAGATTTACACCAGCACGTCAAATTTGAGAGATAGTTGCATATTTCAATTTATGCAAATTTAGTACATTTTATACAATTATTTGCAAATTTAAGGTATAAAGCAATATCAGAGAGGGTTTTTTGTTTTATGTTATGATTACTACCTAATTTATTTCACAAAAACGTTGTTTCTGAGATTATACTGACATGCGACTGTGAAATATTGTACCTATTTTGCATATTTTTCATGTTTTTCTAATAATGTTTCTTGACGTTCAAATATTTCTGCCACACGAGTACGCTAATATGTTTCTAAACCAGTTTTTGAGCTGATTTCAAATCTTGTATCTGTTTTCTTCTATCACGTCTAGTTTTTGAAAAAAGTGAAATTTTAGTTTTTGGTCAAAAAAGACAGAAATAGCTTTTTATGATACTTTGTATGAAAAACTTCAACTAGTTAGGACAGATTCTACTACTTATTTTTTTTTTCGATTATATAAATTTTTATTTATGTCTCTGATATGAATCTGACCCTGTTCACCTTCTTGTAAATGAATTACACACACTAAAAATCATCTTATATCAAACCTGTGTTAATGCCGTGCAAAAGTAGAAATTCAACTTACTCAAAAACTAGACATGGCATAAGAAAACAGACTGCAGATTTGAAATCAGCGTAAAAATCTAGTCTAGAAAATTACGTCAATTCTGTGGCAACTATTTTAAAGTTGATCGTGATGTGAACATTACACCATTGAAAAATATGCAAATTAGGCTTAATAATTGATAAATAAATGTTAAGAATATGCAAATCGTGACATTTATCTGAAGCAAATAGTCGAGTAGTCATTATCTAGGAAACGTAATTAGATGTGACATATATTGTATCTAAAATTTGCATAAAATAGCACAAAAAGCTTAAAGTTGCATAAATTTAAATATGCAAATTTCTCAAAACCTGGACCACCTAGAGATAAACGGAAAGCATTCGGAATCAGCACCAAAAACTGATCTAGAATCAACTAATTTTAGTTCTAGGACAAAACCACTGTTTCACGGTGTAATTTGCTTTATTTAGATAAAAATTCACAAAAACCTTCACTGTTGTTTTACAGATTTTTATGAAAACACAAAATTTTCTTTATATTTTTAATTAATTCTAAATTATTTAGAAAACCCCAAAAGTTATCTCCTCGTAAAAAAGCTTTGTTTTACATGTAGTCTTATTTTAGAACTAGATTAAGAAACATTTATTCTTCTTTTTACAGTGTATAATATATTAAGCTTATTCTGTGGATTTTGCTTTTTTGGATGGTAAAAAAAAATACATCAGGCTGACGTCGGGTGTAATTGTCTCTGAAATTAATCTAATTGGACTTTTAACTCAAACTTTTAATCCTAAATAAAAACTTTAAAAAAATAATAAAATGCAATGCGTTTTATTTTCTCTTTTTAATACTTTCCAACGTAGTTGAAACGTGTTTATTCTCTTCAAACCCGAAGGTAAAATAACACTGCAAAAACACATTCATTGATTTTGCGCAAACAAAAAGACACCATACATGACAGAAGGAGATAAATTGATACTTTAGGGGGCTAGTAATTTATGTTCAAAAATACGGATCTAAAAATACTAACACCCTTAAAATATCAATTTAATTAATCAGTAACCTGAATTTACGCAGTACAAATTTAAGGCCTTTAATTAATTGAATAATCGACAAATCCTCAATTTTTTTTTATTGTAAAGCGTTTAAGTTATTAATTATGAAACTTTCTTACCTTCTTTGGCATACTGTCTGGAACGCATTTTGCAAACTCAGATAAAAGTAACACTTATTTTTTGAGGAAATAAGCCTCAGTGCTGCCATTTATTGGTTTTAATCCAATGCCAAAAAGCATTCAGCTATATAGAAATAAAGTAAAAATGTAAAAAAGTCGAATAGTTTAGTTTATATCTCCCTCGGTTTTGAAGTATCACATGTGATAACTTCAGTATCGAGGAGGTTATGACTTCGGTTTGTTTGTTCGTCTGGCCGAGTTCTAGATCACGTAAATATATTCGGATTGCTCTAAATTTTTTGTATGTTATTGACGTTTACTATAGCACGATTGCTATTGAAAATGAAGTATGTAGCACTTATAAATCATTTACAGAGACAGTCAAAAGTATTCCATTCTATTACTGTCAATGAAAAAAAATGTTTAAAGTTCATCTTAATGACGTTAAACATAAAATTGATATGTCCTTATGAAGTTCACTAAATCACGCATTCTGTAGAATATAGGCTGCGAAGCATAACTATTCAGTTACAGTGCCAATCAAAAGATTTCTGTTACATAATAGTGTGCGGAGAAAAACTGTTTACAGTGAATTTTAGTTCTGTTACACTGTTTCAAATATAATATAATTGGTATACATGACTAAGGCTTACTACGAGATACTTATCGTATAACCTGATGTACACAGCATTTATCGTTCACTTACACAGACACACAAAATATTCTAACACGGTATTGTATGTAAAGTGCTGTCTATTAGCGATAACTGCTGGAACTGCGATTTCATTTATGGATTGCGTGTTTAAGTTGAACTGAACTTTTGCTTACTATGTGGTGTGTATAAATTCTATCGTCATATACAGGGCTACACAAAAAAATTCGTAAGTATTGCGGAGTATCAGCGTGAATGGCTTAAAGATGGCTTTTAATTGAGTTATGTACTTACAATTTTAACTATATTTTGTATATCAAGATATGGTTGAATAATATAAATAAAATCCTATACAGGGCCACGCAAAGAACTGTATACACAAAGAACTGGATACTAGGGATGATAATGTCTGAAAGTTTGATGTCTGGAAGTCTTGAAGTAGTTTTAACCATGTTTTAATCTGATTTAAATTTTAGCTTAATATGTGGCACATATAAAAATCTGTTTGTAATATACAAGACTGTACAAAAAGATTCAACTATGTTTCCGTACATTGGTAGACATTTCTGAAGTTGAATTTTCAACCTATTATGCATCTGCTAACTATGCATCTGCTAAGATTTAGCTGGCTATGGACGGTAATTCCTGAGATCTGGTTTTCAAATGTGTTATGCGTTTTCTAAAATGTTTACTTAGATATTTTCTTTTACCTTATTAAACAGCGTAATTTCGTTAAAGAATTCTGGAAGTGTTGGAAAGTGTTTCATAATCTATGCTTGACTCATGATTTTTCTTTCTTTTTTAGTTATTTACTTGTGTTAGCAAGCACAGTTATTTATTTTCAAGAACGTTCATTTTTTGTTTCATTATTCTAAATACAAAAACTTCATAAAAATATTCATTATTTTCAGGAAAATTCTAACTTAATGAAATCACTTAAAAGCATGAGCACAACATGAAAACAACAACAACTAAAATATTTCAGGATTAACGAATGATAACACGGCGAAACTGATCCCACATTTATGGAAATCTCCGGTGGTGTTTTCTTGCCATCTGATCAGTGAACCATTTAAAATGCATCGTAAGTTCTAGAAAGTACTCGACCATTTATAATGTTAAACTTTATGTAAAAGAAAGTCTAATTGAGACATTTTTACTGTAATAATTAATATAAATGTAACAATAAAATGAGAATCTACGTCTTTATATGGTTAACTGGAGCCTTTTAAACAGTCAATTCTCGAATGCATATCTGCATTCCCAATGTTATTTAGGAAATAATTTGAAAAGTTAATATCATTTAAATGTGTAATATTTAGATGGAAATTAGTAGAGATTAATCTATTTTATGCGCTCTTATTATTCCAATATAAAATTTAAAAAATATTTTAATAGTTCTATTTATCATCTCATGCTTACGCATGAATCTTTTATTTTTATAGTACAATGTCTTTTTCCTTGTTTTTTCTTTTTTTTTAATATTGACTCACAGATAATATCAAGTTATTGACATAATTGGAAATGATTTTCAATATTTACAGGTTTATTTTAAGGCAGACCCGTAAAGAATAACCTAAATCTTTTATTATCAGTTACAAAGAAATGATTTTTTTTCATCTAATTCTACACATATTTGTTTGCTCTATATGTTACAAAAATCTCCACAAATGTATTACATACCTTGTATTTTGTTTATTTTATGCATTTAAGCTATATTTGCATTAAAAGAAATAATGCAACGAAAATTTTATATACTTGCATTATTTAAATTCCTAAAAGTATGTCACAATACACACTAAAGGGATAGAGAAATATATTTTAAATTTTTCTCCCTGGTTTATTATTTTTAATTTTATTACTAAATTTTTTTTTTAAACTTTAGGTTTTAAATGTTGATAATTTATGCAGAATTTTATAAATTTTTTACACAAAAAAAAAAGAAAAAAAATCTTTTTCTTTACGTTTCTTGAATATTAAACCACAACTTAAAAAAAGATAAACATTTTAATTCCAAGTGCATAAATACTGAAGTCTTAGCAATAAAAAATGGCAAAGAGTATCTCTAAAGGTTTGCAAATTATTAGAAAATGATTCTGTGCCTCCAAAAATGTAACAAATACTTCGAAATCTTAAATTTCGAATATGGATTCTTAAAAAAGCGTAAAATCATTTTCCACGGGAAAGGAAAATCATTAATATTGGTAAATAGATATACAGAAAAACCTCCCTAAAGCGACCACGTTCCGTTCCAATAAAAATTGGTCGCTCCGAGAGGTGGTCTCTTAATGGAGGTCATGTTTAAATCTAGATTTTAATTGTTGAAAAAGGGTAACAATTAATGTTACTAAAAATTTTTTTTCACATTAGGAAAAATATGAAATTTAAGTATAAAAACAAAAGTTAATTACATAAATAAGTTACTGCATATTTTAAAAAGTGAATACATTGACATGTACTTTGATTTTTCGGTTTTATCTTCTATAACTTTTATTTCCAAATCCTTTCGACGTTTAGTAAATAAATGCAATTTTTTTTCTGGACGGGAACAAATAATGACGATTTCATTAATTTATCTATTTCTTTGAGAGTTTCCTGAAAGAATAGGGCAGGGGAGTTTATTAACTATCATCCTTAATTTGACTTCAGAGTTAAATTCATTGCCTAAAAAGGCACAAAGGGGTTTAAACACTTAAAAGTTACTGGAATAAGTAAAAATTCTAAACTTAGTTTAGAAGTTTGATGAATAATGCGCTCTTCGGAATTATTATTCTAATAAAACCTTCTTCAAGCGACGTCTTCTTGTTTCATTTTCTTTAAGGGAATTAGTCGCTCATGGAGGGAGTTCAACTGGGGTGGTCTTTGAATAGAGGTAAAATTAGTATTGAGCCTATGGGAATAAATTTCGTTCCATGAACAAATGGTCGTTCAGGGGGGGTTTCACTGTACATATACCAGGGCAAGTCAGTAAGTAGGTCACAAAAGCCAATAAAAAGAGGGAGCCAAGATACATACTTAAAAGGCATGTTTATTTCTCTGTATAATCGTCATTTACATTGATACATTTTCCCATCTCTTTATGAGTTTTCCAGTACCTGCTACATAAAAGTCTTTGGACTGCCCTCTCAGCCATATGTGTACGTCACATTCAACGTCTGCATCAGTCCGCTGTAGGCTAAACCATGTGAACACCCAGTTGCAGTTGCTAATGCTGTCTATTGTTGTTCGCTTGCCAGCTCTAACCATTTCCTCAACTTTCCGCACAGGTTCTTCTGTCGCAATCTCAACAGGACGACCACTTCGTTCTTCATCAACAACTTTTGAACGCCCCTGCTCATCTTGTGCAACTCTTGTCTCATAAATTTGAAATTGACATCTAAACAGTTGGACAGTGCTGCCACCTATTGACATATTTGGAAACAATTTACTACTAATTTTCGACCCCTCGTATCGGTTTGTGACGTACATACTGACTTCCCATCGTATATACATATATGTAAATTATTAATGATATAAATTTTTGAATGTGTGTGTTAAAACTGTTTTTTCATCATGCCATAGGAAAGTTGCAATTGTAAGATAGTAATATATAAATAGATCTTCAAATATAATATATCTACAGGGTGTCTCGTCGAGATAATTCAAACTGCACTTCCTCGCTTGGAGTACAAAAAAGAGGGCCAAACGAGCTATACCTCGACGACCCATAGTTTTCGAAAAGATGCGAAAGAAAAATAGGACGTCATATCCGGTGCCAGAAAAAAAAATGTATATATTGGAAACATGAACATCGGTATTTGAATATGTTTACGTAGGTAAATGTTCAAAATGTCCCCCGCGCATGTGGAGACATGCATGCGCGCCGTAGAATGGCTGATTACACGTTTCACCACCGTGGTGGCATCAAAAAGATAGCTACTAGACGCAGCTTTTTAAATACTATTCAAAGAACGGTTCGACGTCATTCCATGGCGCACGCATGCATGCCTGGATATGTGAGGCGGGCATTTTGCGCTTTTGCTGCTGAAAACACCGATGTTCATGTTTCCACACAATTTCTTTTTTTTTCTTGTATCGGATGTAACGTCATACTTTTCTTTCGCATTTTTCTTGAAAACTATAAGTTTTAGAAGTATAGTTCTTTGGGCATTTTTTATGTACTCCAAGCGAGGAATCTGGCTGTGCAGAGTTTCGGCGGACTTGATAGGACGTATATCTTCATATGTATGTGCCTGGATGTTGTTCTCTTTTAATGCCGTTTAAAATCCAAATCCATGAGTTAGTACATTGTGGGAAAAAATCGTCTATATGAACTAAATTATTCCTCATTTTTTAACAAATAATTTCCGTACTCCTAGAAAACATGATTTATCTGTAAATTCTTCCCGAAAATCTGAAAAAGAGGGAGCAATTCCGTGCATTCCCTGCACGCATGCGTATTGACTCTATTAATACTAAAATCCGAATTCATTTTAAAAAACGAAAAACCAAAAATTCTATAAATTATGATTTCTAATTTAATCAAAAAAATAAATTAAAAAAAAAAAAACTAAACCAACAACAAAGAAAATAAACTTTTTTGAATTTAAAAATAAATAACAATTAATTTTCATTTAAAAGTGGGCTTAAATGCTGTATGTTACCTGGCCGCTATTTTGGATTTCTTGGCGATGTTTGTGAATATGGCAACCATGTTCTGGTAACCCCGTTTTTTGGGGGGAAGATCGTGTTTTGACAGTGTTGCCAGATTGGGGATTTTGTCCCCATTTTGGGGAATTTTGAACCTCTAGGGGAATTTTTTGGGGACAAGAAGTTCGTGGGGAAATTTTTGGGGGCTAAAAAATTTTTGGGGAAAAACCTGGGGATTTCGTTTTTTTACTATTTTCCGTAAAGATTTCTTTTTGGCCCTGTAGAAAAACTGGATCTGTCTCTAACTCAATTTTGATTTGAAAAACGAAAATACAATCCAGAAATCGAAAATATCAATCATTATTCTCTTGGATGTGGTCGTGTTCGTTGTTTACTATGTTAGATTACAGTTTACACATATGTTACAGATGCATGAGACTCTAAAGCCTTAAGCAGCTTAAACCTGCACGTGACTAAATCTGCAGGACTTTAACGAAAAATGTCTTCGCCGTACTTAAAAAAAAATAATAATAATTTAAATATGTGGAAAGTAGATATTTTTCTCTTATGATATATAAAAGCACATCGATTGATACAGCGAAAATACTTTGCATTATAATTATGTACTTCAGTATAGGGAGGACAAAAAGAATTAAAACAGCGTACCATCTCGGATTCATTCAAGTCCCAAATGATAAGAGATTGTCTAAAGCTATGGGGCTAATGTAACAATAGTGCAACATTGTTAGAGAATACTTTTAAAAACAAACGTAAAATAACTTGTCACTGCAAAATATATCTCACATTCTCTTAATGTAGCTACATAATATGCATTCAGCCCAGTTTAAAAGTTTGTTTTTTGTAAATGGGGAATTTTTTCAATAAAAGGCTTGATTTGGGGAAAATTTTTTAGCTGAAATTGCTTAAATATTTTTTATAGTGATAAATTGAAAATTTTAAAATTCCCTTTTTGAGTAAAAATTGAGTTGGGGACTTTTGCAGAAAAAAACACTGATTTGGGGAAAATTTCAGAAATTTTGGGGAAATTGACTTTGGACTATCTGGCAACACTGTGTTTTGATGCGCATTCAGTTGATTGAATATGGCTTGTGATATCGTGTTGTGTTTCTGTCAATTATTTTTATGTTAAATTTATTGGATGTATTTGATTGAATATGGGTTTTGTATTCCGTTTAAACGCTCTTGCTGAAGTAATTAAGAAATATGAGCAAATTGTGACGAATAAAGGAGGTTTGTTTACAGTGCGTCAGTGCGTATTCATACGCCTATTTTGGAAAATGACGGTGTAGCAGGTATATCATGCTTGAGCTTTCAAGAAAGCAGATGCCTGTTAAGGTATGTTGATAATTTTATGTATATTTTGTTGCCTTACGAGTTTTGTACATTTTGAGATAGCTACACGCCGAGAACTGCTGAATTTTGTGATTGCTACACAGCGAGAACTGATGAATCCAGTGATTTTTTTCTCGGTTAATGAGCTCGGACGCTCATACAACGATTACTGATTGCCACTTTAGCGAGTTTTGTTTCTTATTTACATTTTAATTTCGTTAAGCCTAACATGCGTATAAATCGGTGCTTGGCGACATTTACTACTTGGCGGAAAAGGGGTTTTCATGCCAAGAAAAATTCCAAGATGGCAGCCCTGGGAATTTATGACATCCGTTCGTAAAAGTGTTCAGAATTTATTTTTTAAAGTTATAAAAAAAAGTATTCGCATTTAAAATATATTTTAAATGAACATATTTAAAATAGATATTTTAATTAAAATATTAAATGGAAAAAAGTCGATTTTACCCCCAAAAAAATCTCGCATAAAAATATAATATTCCTATTTTACATCTAGCAGTCTACATAAAAATATTTATAATTCATCTTTTTAACCTATTTTGATGCTAAAGTATTAAAATCACAGCCACAATCTCATTAAAGAAGAAATCTTCCCAAAATTAACCTTAAAATTTAAAGCTTTTTAAAGAAATTAATCAAGTCATACCCATTTAGGCAAACATATTTACTTCAAACTATGGCACTACTGTACAACTGTAGCCGAGTGGTTAGAGTATTGCTCTCGTAACCCTAATGGGTCTGGTTCAGTCCCAAGGTCAGCAACTTTTATTTGATCCCCATTTTCTTCAATCGACGTATATTTTACTTTCTGTAACGGAGATAAAAAGAAACGGATATTCTTCTATTAACAGAAAAATCCTGGTAGTAGCTACTGCTGCCAGGAAAATTTCTGTGAATTAAAGAATTTCTGAGAGTGTACACTTGTCCAAAATTTCCACAAATACTCCAAATTCGTTATTGGGTTCTCAAATTAGCATGGAATCAATTTCTAATAGGGAAAAAATATTTTGTAAGTGATACTTTGTGGAAAATGGGATACAGCATTTCTTTATAAGATATAAAAAATAAACTTTTATAATTTCATCGAATTCAAACTCCTGGGATTTTCACTTGAAGTCACTAGAAGTCACATATTATATAAACCGCTACAGGGAGGATTTCATTAGATGATGAAAGTTATAAATTTTTTATTCAATAGAAAATGCATTATTTTAAAAGTCGATTTTTTTTCGTTTAAAGGAATTAAACTGTGATTTTAGAAGAATATTTTCATTCCTTTGTTGAAAATACCATAATCTATTTATTGCTTGTCTGAAACCGTATCCTCGAGGACTCTTAGTCTCGTCTTTTTATAAGATTAGTCTTTAAGGGTTTCTTAAAAGAAGGATTTTCTTATGTCGATTCCCGATGAGATTAACTTATTGAAGAAGAACACTTTGTTTCGAGGCTTTATGCAATCGTGTACCGTGAGTTCACGATGGTAGTAATATGCATGCTTTAACCTTCTCACGAATTATTTTTAATTGGATGAAAAATATTTGCACTTAGAAAAGAAAAAGAAAATAGATTATTAAGAATAAATAATGTTGAATTTTTTTAAATGTTATGTTTATTAGAAAGTTACAAAAAAAACCTGGTATGAAATTTACAAGCATTAAAAATGTATCATTAAATAGATTTAAAAGGGAATTTATTATGGCGGGCCCGATGAGATTAACTTACTGAAGAGCACTTTGTTTTCTAAACTTTATACAATTATTTACGATGAATTAACAGTGGTAATAATTCGTATATATGTTTTAACTCTCTCAAGCAAGAATTATTTTTAAACTAGCCGTCCCGTTCGGGATTTCTCATGTCCGGAATGATAACCTTAGATATACCTAAATCTTGTGTTGAATTCAGACATTTTTCTGTGGAAGGGAATTCTGTTGTTCCGAGCTGGGGGGGGGGGGAGATAGTTTTTCTAAACCAGCCATATTCAACCTTGTTTTTCTCGCGGGACGCAACACACTTATAAAAGGTTAAAAAAGAGAGTAATTAAAATAGTAAGATGACATAAGTTGTATAACAAAGTTATTATTACCAGTATGTTTAAACGTTTGTCGCGGAGGAATTGTTACCACGAAATTTTAACACCACTATTTCCAAGCAATAAATTTTGTCATAGATTTCTATTGCAAATGTTTTAGAAATATGCTAAGAAGTTACTAGTTTGGAAATGGCGGTGTAAAATTTTTCTATTGCCAGTTTTTTCCGTGACAAACATCCAGCGCTACTAAGCAATATTATTTATACAATAAGTATAAAACATAATAACAATGCAGAACTTCCAAGTTCTAAAGGAAAAAAAACAGGAAATTTTAATAAATCAATCTTTTGCTCAATCATCATCTTCATTATTTTTTAAATGTAGAAATATAGAGTGCAAATTAAATTACTTTTCAATAATGTTTTCTTAGTGTTAATGATTAAAAAATGTGTACAACTAGAACTACATTTAAAAAGAAATTTGACTGTGCAAAATAGATCTTCCATGAAACAAATAAAAAGACATTTAATGCCTTAAATACTATTTATACACTTAAATTAATTTTTAAAAATGGATTAATGATTATATATCTCGGGCCACATAAAAAAGCCGGGCCGTATGCGGGCCGCAGGTTGAGTATAGCTCTTCTAAACCCTTAATAAGCATAAAAGCCCCACTCATCCCTTTCCACGCACTTAATAAATATTTAGACCAACTTCACGTTTCCCGAGTTCGCATTGGTTAAAATATTCTTAGTTTCCTGGTATTACTTTAAATATATCTCACATCGCTATTCGATTATTCAAAACGAACCTATTCTCTTCCCATGCGCCGAATAAAAAAAAAAAAAAAAAAAAAAAAAAAAAAGAAAGAAAGAAAAAAGAAAAGTGCCCAGCTAAACTGATGGCATTGAGCTCACAGGCTATTCACACTAATTGTATTTTATACTCTTATTTTAAAGAGTAATGCCCCTCAAAAACATAAGTGAAGGGCGATTAGCCCCCGTTTCCCCCTTTTTACTTAACCAATGAACCTCCAAATCTAATCGGGGAAGCTCCTTAACATAATAAACCGGTATACCGAATTTGGAGCAAATCGAATAATTCTGTATGAAAAACCCATTTATCTGAATTAAGAGGGGTGGACTACCCCACCCCCCTTTTCCCTCTTTATCCTTAACCAATGAACCCCCAAAACGAGTCAAGGAAGCTCCTTAACATAATAAACCGGTATACCAAATTTGGAGCAAATCAAATAATTCTGCATGAAAAACCCATTTATCTAAATTAAGGGGTGAACTAGCTCCCCTTTTCCCGCTTTATCCTTAATTAATGAATCCTCAAAACTAATCAGGGAAGCGCCTTATCAGAATGAAACTAGAAAAAAAAATTGAAGCAAATGGGATGTTTCTATCAAGACTTATCGTGTTACGTACATACGTACGTACATTCAGAACCGGCGGGCACATAAGCTCTCAGGCTTCGATAGCCTGTGAACTAAAAAGCCTCCAACTGCGAGGTCACGTGCTTAATCACATGTACAGATTTTGTCGTTAAATGGAGTTACTTACAAGGGAACCACTTTAGGTGTTGCTCGCACCTAGTATTGAAACCTGGTGCATTTTAAAGCTCTATATTAGGAAGTTTGGGAATCGATAAAATTTTTTTGTTAAAATAATATTTTTTGATTTTACAGCAGATTAACTTTCTGAAAATGCAATTTTCGAGACCACTTTTCGGGCTGTTAAAGTAAAAGATTTTTTTAAAAAAATAGTTAAAAATATAAATTAGTCAATAACTATAAAATGTTGAAAAAAGTTTTAAAATTCCTTCAAGAACCTACGAATTTGATTAAAAAAAAGTACAATATTATATTTAGATATTAAAGGTACACATATATTAAGACAGACTATAAATACAATTAATTACAATAAACCCAACTGGAGTGAAAAATTAGCCGGGGCCAGGAATCGAACCTGGGTCGACAGCGTAACGTGCTGTTGCTCTACCGTTAAGCTACCCCTGGCCGATGTCCTAGCCCGGAAATTTCTCACTAATAAACCAAATTGGGGAACGTCACCGTCCATCTATCAGATAGCACTGGATGACGTGACAACGATGAATAAATTTCTTTTTTCCATCGATCCACAATATATATTTAAGCACATAAATTAACGTCTGAATTCCATTTTTATTTATTAAAGGTACACATATATTAAGACAGACTATAAATACAATTAATTACAATAAACCCAACTGGAGTGAAAAATTAGCCGGGGCCAGGAATCGAACCTGGGTCGACAGCGTAACGTGCTGTTGCTCTACCGTTAAGCTACCCCTGGCCGATGTCCTAGCCCGGAAATTTCTCACTAATAAACCAAATTGGGGAACGTCACCGTCCATCTATCAGATAGCACTGGATGACGTGACAACGATGAATAAATTTCTTTTTTCCATCGATCCACAATATATATTTAAGCACATAAATTAACGTCTGAATTCCATTTTTATTTATTAAAGGTACACATATATTAAGACAGACTATAAATACAATTAATTACAATAAACCCAACTGGAGTGAAAAATTAGCCGGGGCCAGGAATCGAACCTGGGTCGACAGCGTAACGTGCTGTTGCTCTACCGTTAAGCTACCCCTGGCCGATGTCCTAGCCCGGAAATTTCTCACTAATAAACCAAATTGGGGAACGTCACCGTCCATCTATCAGATAGCACTGGATGACGTGACAACGATGAATAAATTTCTTTTTTCCATCGATCCACAATATATATTTAAGCACATAAATTAACGTCTGAATTCCATTTTTATTTATTAAAGGTACACATATATTAAGACAGACTATAAATACAATTAATTACAATAAACCCAACTGGAGTGAAAAATTAGCCGGGGCCAGGAATCGAACCTGGGTCGACAGCGTAACGTGCTGTTGCTCTACCGTTAAGCTACCCCTGGCCGATGTCCTAGCCCGGAAATTTCTCACTAATAAACCAAATTGGGGAACGTCACCGTCCATCTATCAGATAGCACTGGATGACGTGACAACGATGAATAAATTTCTTTTTTCCATCGATCCACAATATATATTTAAGCACATAAATTAACGTCTGAATTCCATTTTTATTTATTAAAGGTACACATATATTAAGACAGACTATAAATACAATTAATTACAATAAACCCAACTGGAGTGAAAAATTAGCCGGGGCCAGGAATCGAACCTGGGTCGACAGCGTAACGTGCTGTTGCTCTACCGTTAAGCTACCCCTGGCCGATGTCCTAGCCCGGAAATTTCTCACTAATAAACCAAATTGGGGAACGTCACCGTCCATCTATCAGATAGCACTGGATGACGTGACAACGATGAATAAATTTCTTTTTTCCATCGATCCACAATATATATTTAAGCACATAAATTAACGTCTGAATTCCATTTTTATTTATTAAAGGTACACATATATTAAGACAGACTATAAATACAATTAATTACAATAAACCCAACTGGAGTGAAAAATTAGCCGGGGCCAGGAATCGAACCTGGGTCGACAGCGTAACGTGCTGTTGCTCTACCGTTAAGCTACCCCTGGCCGATGTCCTAGCCCGGAAATTTCTCACTAATAAACCAAATTGGGGAACGTCACCGTCCATCTATCAGATAGCACTGGATGACGTGACAACGATGAATAAATTTCTTTTTTCCATCGATCCACAATATATATTTAAGCACATAAATTAACGTCTGAATTCCATTTTTATTTATTAAAGGTACACATATATTAAGACAGACTATAAATACAATTAATTACAATAAACCCAACTGGAGTGAAAAATTAGCCGGGGCCAGGAATCGAACCTGGGTCGACAGCGTAACGTGCTGTTGCTCTACCGTTAAGCTACCCCTGGCCGATGTCCTAGCCCGGAAATTTCTCACTAATAAACCAAATTGGGGAACGTCACCGTCCATCTATCAGATAGCACTGGATGACGTGACAACGATGAATAAATTTCTTTTTTCCATCGATCCACAATATATATTTAAGCACATAAATTAACGTCTGAATTCCATTTTTATTTATTAAAGGTACACATATATTAAGACAGACTATAAATACAATTAATTACAATAAACCCAACTGGAGTGAAAAATTAGCCGGGGCCAGGAATCGAACCTGGGTCGACAGCGTAACGTGCTGTTGCTCTACCGTTAAGCTACCCCTGGCCGATGTCCTAGCCCGGAAATTTCTCACTAATAAACCAAATTGGGGAACGTCACCGTCCATCTATCAGATAGCACTGGATGACGTGACAACGATGAATAAATTTCTTTTTTCCATCGATCCACAATATATATTTAAGCACATAAATTAACGTCTGAATTCCATTTTTATTTATTAAAGGTACACATATATTAAGACAGACTATAAATACAATTAATTACAATAAACCCAACTGGAGTGAAAAATTAGCCGGGGCCAGGAATCGAACCTGGGTCGACAGCGTAACGTGCTGTTGCTCTACCGTTAAGCTACCCCTGGCCGATGTCCTAGCCCGGAAATTTCTCACTAATAAACCAAATTGGGGAACGTCACCGTCCATCTATCAGATAGCACTGGATGACGTGACAACGATGAATAAATTTCTTTTTTCCATCGATCCACAATATATATTTAAGCACATAAATTAACGTCTGAATTCCATTTTTATTTATTAAAGGTACACATATATTAAGACAGACTATAAATACAATTAATTACAATAAACCCAACTGGAGTGAAAAATTAGCCGGGGCCAGGAATCGAACCTGGGTCGACAGCGTAACGTGCTGTTGCTCTACCGTTAAGCTACCCCTGGCCGATGTCCTAGCCCGGAAATTTCTCACTAATAAACCAAATTGGGGAACGTCACCGTCCATCTATCAGATAGCACTGGATGACGTGACAACGATGAATAAATTTCTTTTTTCCATCGATCCACAATATATATTTAAGCACATAAATTAACGTCTGAATTCCATTTTTATTTATTAAAGGTACACATATATTAAGACAGACTATAAATACAATTAATTACAATAAACCCAACTGGAGTGAAAAATTAGCCGGGGCCAGGAATCGAACCTGGGTCGACAGCGTAACGTGCTGTTGCTCTACCGTTAAGCTACCCCTGGCCGATGTCCTAGCCCGGAAATTTCTCACTAATAAACCAAATTGGGGAACGTCACCGTCCATCTATCAGATAGCACTGGATGACGTGACAACGATGAATAAATTTCTTTTTTCCATCGATCCACAATATATATTTAAGCACATAAATTAACGTCTGAATTCCATTTTTATTTATTAAAGGTACACATATATTAAGACAGACTATAAATACAATTAATTACAATAAACCCAACTGGAGTGAAAAATTAGCCGGGGCCAGGAATCGAACCTGGGTCGACAGCGTAACGTGCTGTTGCTCTACCGTTAAGCTACCCCTGGCCGATGTCCTAGCCCGGAAATTTCTCACTAATAAACCAAATTGGGGAACGTCACCGTCCATCTATCAGATAGCACTGGATGACGTGACAACGATGAATAAATTTCTTTTTTCCATCGATCCACAATATATATTTAAGCACATAAATTAACGTCTGAATTCCATTTTTATTTATTAAAGGTACACATATATTAAGACAGACTATAAATACAATTAATTACAATAAACCCAACTGGAGTGAAAAATTAGCCGGGGCCAGGAATCGAACCTGGGTCGACAGCGTAACGTGCTGTTGCTCTACCGTTAAGCTACCCCTGGCCGATGTCCTAGCCCGGAAATTTCTCACTAATAAACCAAATTGGGGAACGTCACCGTCCATCTATCAGATAGCACTGGATGACGTGACAACGATGAATAAATTTCTTTTTTCCATCGATCCACAATATATATTTAAGCACATAAATTAACGTCTGAATTCCATTTTTATTTATTAAAGGTACACATATATTAAGACAGACTATAAATACAATTAATTACAATAAACCCAACTGGAGTGAAAAATTAGCCGGGGCCAGGAATCGAACCTGGGTCGACAGCGTAACGTGCTGTTGCTCTACCGTTAAGCTACCCCTGGCCGATGTCCTAGCCCGGAAATTTCTCACTAATAAACCAAATTGGGGAACGTCACCGTCCATCTATCAGATAGCACTGGATGACGTGACAACGATGAATAAATTTCTTTTTTCCATCGATCCACAATATATATTTAAGCACATAAATTAACGTCTGAATTCCATTTTTATTTATTAAAGGTACACATATATTAAGACAGACTATAAATACAATTAATTACAATAAACCCAACTGGAGTGAAAAATTAGCCGGGGCCAGGAATCGAACCTGGGTCGACAGCGTAACGTGCTGTTGCTCTACCGTTAAGCTACCCCTGGCCGATGTCCTAGCCCGGAAATTTCTCACTAATAAACCAAATTGGGGAACGTCACCGTCCATCTATCAGATAGCACTGGATGACGTGACAACGATGAATAAATTTCTTTTTTCCATCGATCCACAATATATATTTAAGCACATAAATTAACGTCTGAATTCCATTTTTATTTATTAAAGGTACACATATATTAAGACAGACTATAAATACAATTAATTACAATAAACCCAACTGGAGTGAAAAATTAGCCGGGGCCAGGAATCGAACCTGGGTCGACAGCGTAACGTGCTGTTGCTCTACCGTTAAGCTACCCCTGGCCGATGTCCTAGCCCGGAAATTTCTCACTAATAAACCAAATTGGGGAACGTCACCGTCCATCTATCAGATAGCACTGGATGACGTGACAACGATGAATAAATTTCTTTTTTCCATCGATCCACAATATATATTTAAGCACATAAATTAACGTCTGAATTCCATTTTTATTTATTAAAGGTACACATATATTAAGACAGACTATAAATACAATTAATTACAATAAACCCAACTGGAGTGAAAAATTAGCCGGGGCCAGGAATCGAACCTGGGTCGACAGCGTAACGTGCTGTTGCTCTACCGTTAAGCTACCCCTGGCCGATGTCCTAGCCCGGAAATTTCTCACTAATAAACCAAATTGGGGAACGTCACCGTCCATCTATCAGATAGCACTGGATGACGTGACAACGATGAATAAATTTCTTTTTTCCATCGATCCACAATATATATTTAAGCACATAAATTAACGTCTGAATTCCATTTTTATTTATTAAAGGTACACATATATTAAGACAGACTATAAATACAATTAATTACAATAAACCCAACTGGAGTGAAAAATTAGCCGGGGCCAGGAATCGAACCTGGGTCGACAGCGTAACGTGCTGTTGCTCTACCGTTAAGCTACCCCTGGCCGATGTCCTAGCCCGGAAATTTCTCACTAATAAACCAAATTGGGGAACGTCACCGTCCATCTATCAGATAGCACTGGATGACGTGACAACGATGAATAAATTTCTTTTTTCCATCGATCCACAATATATATTTAAGCACATAAATTAACGTCTGAATTCCATTTTTATTTATTAAAGGTACACATATATTAAGACAGACTATAAATACAATTAATTACAATAAACCCAACTGGAGTGAAAAATTAGCCGGGGCCAGGAATCGAACCTGGGTCGACAGCGTAACGTGCTGTTGCTCTACCGTTAAGCTACCCCTGGCCGATGTCCTAGCCCGGAAATTTCTCACTAATAAACCAAATTGGGGAACGTCACCGTCCATCTATCAGATAGCACTGGATGACGTGACAACGATGAATAAATTTCTTTTTTCCATCGATCCACAATATATATTTAAGCACATAAATTAACGTCTGAATTCCATTTTTATTTATTAAAGGTACACATATATTAAGACAGACTATAAATACAATTAATTACAATAAACCCAACTGGAGTGAAAAATTAGCCGGGGCCAGGAATCGAACCTGGGTCGACAGCGTAACGTGCTGTTGCTCTACCGTTAAGCTACCCCTGGCCGATGTCCTAGCCCGGAAATTTCTCACTAATAAACCAAATTGGGGAACGTCACCGTCCATCTATCAGATAGCACTGGATGACGTGACAACGATGAATAAATTTCTTTTTTCCATCGATCCACAATATATATTTAAGCACATAAATTAACGTCTGAATTCCATTTTTATTTATTAAAGGTACACATATATTAAGACAGACTATAAATACAATTAATTACAATAAACCCAACTGGAGTGAAAAATTAGCCGGGGCCAGGAATCGAACCTGGGTCGACAGCGTAACGTGCTGTTGCTCTACCGTTAAGCTACCCCTGGCCGATGTCCTAGCCCGGAAATTTCTCACTAATAAACCAAATTGGGGAACGTCACCGTCCATCTATCAGATAGCACTGGATGACGTGACAACGATGAATAAATTTCTTTTTTCCATCGATCCACAATATATATTTAAGCACATAAATTAACGTCTGAATTCCATTTTTATTTATTAAAGGTACACATATATTAAGACAGACTATAAATACAATTAATTACAATAAACCCAACTGGAGTGAAAAATTAGCCGGGGCCAGGAATCGAACCTGGGTCGACAGCGTAACGTGCTGTTGCTCTACCGTTAAGCTACCCCTGGCCGATGTCCTAGCCCGGAAATTTCTCACTAATAAACCAAATTGGGGAACGTCACCGTCCATCTATCAGATAGCACTGGATGACGTGACAACGATGAATAAATTTCTTTTTTCCATCGATCCACAATATATATTTAAGCACATAAATTAACGTCTGAATTCCATTTTTATTTATTAAAGGTACACATATATTAAGACAGACTATAAATACAATTAATTACAATAAACCCAACTGGAGTGAAAAATTAGCCGGGGCCAGGAATCGAACCTGGGTCGACAGCGTAACGTGCTGTTGCTCTACCGTTAAGCTACCCCTGGCCGATGTCCTAGCCCGGAAATTTCTCACTAATAAACCAAATTGGGGAACGTCACCGTCCATCTATCAGATAGCACTGGATGACGTGACAACGATGAATAAATTTCTTTTTTCCATCGATCCACAATATATATTTAAGCACATAAATTAACGTCTGAATTCCATTTTTATTTATTAAAGGTACACATATATTAAGACAGACTATAAATACAATTAATTACAATAAACCCAACTGGAGTGAAAAATTAGCCGGGGCCAGGAATCGAACCTGGGTCGACAGCGTAACGTGCTGTTGCTCTACCGTTAAGCTACCCCTGGCCGATGTCCTAGCCCGGAAATTTCTCACTAATAAACCAAATTGGGGAACGTCACCGTCCATCTATCAGATAGCACTGGATGACGTGACAACGATGAATAAATTTCTTTTTTCCATCGATCCACAATATATATTTAAGCACATAAATTAACGTCTGAATTCCATTTTTATTTATTAAAGGTACACATATATTAAGACAGACTATAAATACAATTAATTACAATAAACCCAACTGGAGTGAAAAATTAGCCGGGGCCAGGAATCGAACCTGGGTCGACAGCGTAACGTGCTGTTGCTCTACCGTTAAGCTACCCCTGGCCGATGTCCTAGCCCGGAAATTTCTCACTAATAAACCAAATTGGGGAACGTCACCGTCCATCTATCAGATAGCACTGGATGACGTGACAACGATGAATAAATTTCTTTTTTCCATCGATCCACAATATATATTTAAGCACATAAACTAACGTCTGAATTCCATTTTTATTTATTAAAGGTACACATATATTAAGACAGACTATAAATACAATTAATTACAATAAACCCAACTGGAGTGAAAAATTAGCCGGGGCCAGGAATCGAACCTGGGTCGACAGCGTAACGTGCTGTTGCTCTACCGTTAAGCTACCCCTGGCCGATGTCCTAGCCCGGAAATTTCTCACTAATAAACCAAATTGGGGAACGTCACCGTCCATCTATCAGATAGCACTGGATGACGTGACAACGATGAATAAATTTCTTTTTTCCATCGATCCACAATATATATTTAAGCACATAAATTAACGTCTGAATTCCATTTTTATTTATTAAAGGTACACATATATTAAGACAGACTATAAATACAATTAATTACAATAAACCCAACTGGAGTGAAAAATTAGCCGGGGCCAGGAATCGAACCTGGGTCGACAGCGTAACGTGCTGTTGCTCTACCGTTAAGCTACCCCTGGCCGATGTCCTAGCCCGGAAATTTCTCACTAATAAACCAAATTGGGGAACGTCACCGTCCATCTATCAGATAGCACTGGATGACGTGACAACGATGAATAAATTTCTTTTTTCCATCGCTAGGACATCGGCCAGGGGTAGCTTAACGGTAGAGCAACAGCACGTTACGCTGTCGACCCAGGTTCGATTCCTGGCCCCGGCTAATTTTTCACTCCAGTTGGGTTTATTGTAATTAATTGTATTTATAGTCTGTCTTAATATATGTGTACCTTTAATAAATAAAAATGGAATTCAGACGTTAATTTATGTGCTTAAATATATATTGTGGATCGATGGAAAAAAGAAATTTATTCATCGTTGTCACGTCATCCAGTGCTATCTGATAGATGGACGGTGACGTTCCCCAATTTGGTTTATTAGTGAGAAATTTCCGGGCTAGGACATCGGCCAGGGGTAGCTTAACGGTAGAGCAACAGCACGTTACGCTGTCGACCCAGGTTCGATTCCTGGCCCCGGCTAATTTTTCACTCCAGTTGGGTTTATTGTAATTAATTGTATTTATAGTCTGTCTTAATATATGTGTACCTTTAATAAATAAAAATGGAATTCAGACGTTAATTTATGTGCTTAAATATATATTGTGGATCGATGGAAAAAAGAAATTTATTCATCGTTGTCACGTCATCCAGTGCTATCTGATAGATGGACGGTGACGTTCCCCAATTTGGTTTATTAGTGAGAAATTTCCGGGCTAGGACATCGGCCAGGGGTAGCTTAACGGTAGAGCAACAGCACGTTACGCTGTCGACCCAGGTTCGATTCCTGGCCCCGGCTAATTTTTCACTCCAGTTGGGTTTATTGTAATTAATTGTATTTATAGTCTGTCTTAATATATGTGTACCTTTAATAAATAAAAATGGAATTCAGACGTTAATTTATGTGCTTAAATATATATTGTGGATCGATGGAAAAAAGAAATTTATTCATCGTTGTCACGTCATCCAGTGCTATCTGATAGATGGACGGTGACGTTCCCCAATTTGGTTTATTAGTGAGAAATTTCCGGGCTAGGACATCGGCCAGGGGTAGCTTAACGGTAGAGCAACAGCACGTTACGCTGTCGACCCAGGTTCGATTCCTGGCCCCGGCTAATTTTTCACTCCAGTTGGGTTTATTGTAATTAATTGTATTTATAGTCTGTCTTAATATATGTGTACCTTTAATAAATAAAAATGGAATTCAGACGTTAATTTATGTGCTTAAATATATATTGTGGATCGATGGAAAAAAGAAATTTATTCATCGTTGTCACGTCATCCAGTGCTATCTGATAGATGGACGGTGACGTTCCCCAATTTGGTTTATTAGTGAGAAATTTCCGGGCTAGGACATCGGCCAGGGGTAGCTTAACGGTAGAGCAACAGCACGTTACGCTGTCGACCCAGGTTCGATTCCTGGCCCCGGCTAATTTTTCACTCCAGTTGGGTTTATTGTAATTAATTGTATTTATAGTCTGTCTTAATATATGTGTACCTTTAATAAATAAAAATGGAATTCAGACGTTAATTTATGTGCTTAAATATATATTGTGGATCGATGGAAAAAAGAAATTTATTCATCGTTGTCACGTCATCCAGTGCTATCTGATAGATGGACGGTGACGTTCCCCAATTTGGTTTATTAGTGAGAAATTTCCGGGCTAGGACATCGGCCAGGGCTTAGCACTGGATGACGTGACAACGATGAATAAATTTCTTTTTTCCATCGATCCACAATATATATTTAAGCACATAAATTAACGTCTGAATTCCATTTTTATTTATTAAAGGTACACATATATTAAGACAGACTATAAATACAATTAATTACAATAAACCCAACTGGAGTGAAAAATTAGCCGGGGCCAGGAATCGAACCTGGGTCGACAGCGTAACGTGCTGTTGCTCTACCGTTAAGCTACCCCTGGCCGATGTCCTAGCCCGGAAATTTCTCACTAATAAACCAAATTGGGGAACGTCACCGTCCATCTATCAGATAGCACTGGATGACGTGACAACGATGAATAAATTTCTTTTTTCCATCGATCCACAATATATATTTAAGCACATAAATTAACGTCTGAATTCCATTTTTATTTATTAAAGGTACACATATATTAAGACAGACTATAAATACAATTAATTACAATAAACCCAACTGGAGTGAAAAATTAGCCGGGGCCAGGAATCGAACCTGGGTCGACAGCGTAACGTGCTGTTGCTCTACCGTTAAGCTACCCCTGGCCGATGTCCTAGCCCGGAAATTTCTCACTAATAAACCAAATTGGGGAACGTCACCGTCCATCTATCAGATAGCACTGGATGACGTGACAACGATGAATAAATTTCTTTTTTCCATCGATCCACAATATATATTTAAGCACATAAATTAACGTCTGAATTCCATTTTTATTTATTAAAGGTACACATATATTAAGACAGACTATAAATACAATTAATTACAATAAACCCAACTGGAGTGAAAAATTAGCCGGGGCCAGGAATCGAACCTGGGTCGACAGCGTAACGTGCTGTTGCTCTACCGTTAAGCTACCCCTGGCCGATGTCCTAGCCCGGAAATTTCTCACTAATAAACCAAATTGGGGAACGTCACCGTCCATCTATCAGATAGCACTGGATGACGTGACAACGATGAATAAATTTCTTTTTTCCATCGATCCACAATATATATTTAAGCACATAAATTAACGTCTGAATTCCATTTTTATTTATTAAAGGTACACATATATTAAGACAGACTATAAATACAATTAATTACAATAAACCCAACTGGAGTGAAAAATTAGCCGGGGCCAGGAATCGAACCTGGGTCGACAGCGTAACGTGCTGTTGCTCTACCGTTAAGCTACCCCTGGCCGATGTCCTAGCCCGGAAATTTCTCACTAATAAACCAAATTGGGGAACGTCACCGTCCATCTATCAGATAGCACTGGATGACGTGACAACGATGAATAAATTTCTTTTTTCCATCGATCCACAATATATATTTAAGCACATAAATTAACGTCTGAATTCCATTTTTATTTATTAAAGGTACACATATATTAAGACAGACTATAAATACAATTAATTACAATAAACCCAACTGGAGTGAAAAATTAGCCGGGGCCAGGAATCGAACCTGGGTCGACAGCGTAACGTGCTGTTGCTCTACCGTTAAGCTACCCCTGGCCGATGTCCTAGCCCGGAAATTTCTCACTAATAAACCAAATTGGGGAACGTCACCGTCCATCTATCAGATAGCACTGGATGACGTGACAGTGCTATCTGATAGATGGACGGTGACGTTCCCCAATTTGGTTTATTAGTGAGAAATTTCCGGGCTAGGACATCGGCCAGGGGTAGCTTAACGGTAGAGCAACAGCACGTTACGCTGTCGACCCAGGTTCGATTCCTGGCCCCGGCTAATTTTTCACTCCAGTTGGGTTTATTGTAATTAATTGTATTTATAGTCTGTCTTAATATATGTGTACCTTTAATAAATAAAAATGGAATTCAGACGTTAATTTATGTGCTTAAAAATTATATTTAGATATTTGGCGGGGAAAGATTGGCGTCTTTTTCGTCCCGTACAGTTTCCCGGCAACCCTAGCTCAGTATTTTCGCTACGCGCCGTGTTGTAATGTTTTGGACGTAAACCTACTATTACAAGTATAAAGCTAGTGAAAATTTTGAAGTGCCATATCTGGCGACTTAACTCTCTTTTGGTGTAAAATTAACAAATAAAAATCCAATAATAAAAAATTATAAATATAAAAAAATATATAAAATATGATTTTAACAAGGAATTTTTATCGGTTCTCTAACTTTTATGCATAGGGCTACAAAATGCACCAGGTCTCGATTCTAGGTGCGAGCAACACCTAAAGTGGTTCCCTTGTTAGTTAATCAACGCTAGAATTTGTTTCTTTTCTTTTTCGCTGCGTTTCAGTGAAACAAAATCGATGGCCCTACTTTTTTAATAATTACTTAAAATAGAAACTATTTCATATATACATATTTTTAATCGATTTCCGAAAATTTGCTCCATACAGGGGTTAAAATATAAAATTGGATGGGTAAGGCATTAAATAGTTATTGGTTGATAAAAAACGAACTTCACGTTTACGGCAAAAAAAAGACACTTAAAAAAAAATCACGAAAAATTCAAAATTCGCAGTACGGATTCCGAATAAAATTTATTTAAAAAAAAAGACAAAATTTACTATATCGGGAAAAAAGATTGAATATGGATTGCTTTTATGAGTGAGTGAACATCGCCGGCGAACTTCTAAGATACGCGAATTGTTAGTTCAGCATAAAATGACAAAAAATCCAAAATTATAGCTTCAGGTAGCTTTGGACCTGTCTTCATCTATACGGAAGCAGATTTGGAGTCTTCTACGTGCGATAGATTTTCCTAGACAACAAACAGATAGGCAGACAAACACACAGGCAAAAGCTTTATTTTATTAATGTAGATAGTTATTAGACATTTTAAAGAAAGAGTTTCTTATATGTCGGATTTCGACGAAATTAACTCATAAAAAATACTTCGTTACGAGGCTTTATTACAATTGTTTACCATGTGTTCACGATGGTAGGAACATGTATGTTTGAACCCTTCTTTTGCGCGAATTATTTTTAAAGGGATGAAAAAAATTGCACTTAAAATAGGATTAAAATTGAATTTAACAATTAATTAAACAAAAACAAATGATGTTGAATCTGTAATTATTATTACATTTATTATAAAATTACCTCATATGAAATGCTCAGACACAAAAAATTTATTATTCATAGTATATAGTAGTTCCTTTAAGTAGTTCCTTATGACGACTTTCAATGGGATTAACTTAGCTAAGAGCATTTTGCATCATTTACTACGGCGCGAGGACTGTCGTGCGTTTTAACCCATTCATTCATAAATTATTTTTTAATAGGTGAAAAAATACATTGTGCATTTAAATTGAATTTAAAATTTATTATAAAGGTTAATTAATGTTGGATTTTAAAAAACTTTTTTTTTCTTTACAAAATTAAAAAATGAACCTCGTATGAAGTTAGAAGCGTTAAAATTTTATTATATTTAGTAGTAGTTGGGTTTTTTTTTTTTTTTTTTTTTTTTGCAATAATTGAATTTTTGAATGCAATAAAACAAATTGAAAAATTACAAAGAAAAATTCACTGTTTTGTTTAGATCCAAAAGTAAAAATTATTTGAGAAAATTTTATTTACACACAATTAATTAACACAAAAAAATTCAGACTTTCCAACTTAGTATTTCAAAAGACAATCTTTCTCCCATCTTTTGCTGATTTCACAACTATTACTGAACTTTATGTGAGTATTGTATGTGATAAAGGAGTAAATATGCACAATTCTCTTTGGATTGCTTTTTTTTAATACAATGCAATTTGAGGATATCATGCAAGAGAGTGTTAAAGAATTTGTTTAAAAAATTCAGTAATGTTATTGGAAAATATTTTAGTACATGTTGAAACTTGCTACTTTTTTAATTAGACCCAAATGTGTTATTTCTGGAAGAAAAACAAATAATCATGTTTTAAAAAGATACAATACATGTTATAGCTTAAGCAGTAATATATACCCCTTGGACATTCTGAAATAAAAGGCCTTTATTGGAATTTTTTTTTAAAGATGCGAAATGTTTTTAAAAATACATTTGCAGCATTTTACTGTACATAAATTATAGTAGAAAGTTAGGTGTTTAATAAATATAAAATCATATAAATTGGAAGTTCGTTTGCAAAAACAGACCGGAGCATGCTCAGCACTACCGATGTAAGCTGCCGAATGCAGTGGATTCCTCAACTCTAGGTTCGTTCGGATAGATTTTTTGTATAAATATATAAAATCATACAAATTCGAGAGTGTGCGCTGCCGAAGGTAGATGGGCCACTAACATTAGGTCCTCTTTTAAAAATATAAAAATCAAAATAGGCTGAAGCCTGCGTTGCACGCCCGGCGTGCGCTGCTAAAGGCACCTCTCCCCGATCTCTAGGTTCGATTGACGGATTTTTCGTTATAAAATATTAAGTCGTAGAAATCAAAGGATATATGTTGCCGAGAGCAGTGGGACTCCAACATTAGGTACATTTGGAATAAAAATGTAACATCATTCAACATGGATTTTAGATATATGTAAAGTTAATTATCACAGGCCAGCTCTACGCCCAGTGTCTCAGCTAGTTTAAGAATAATTTTGTAAATGTACGCCTGTTCTATTCGACTAGTTTATGAAAACAGGCTAATCGTTTCCCTATTAGACTAACTTCATTAAGTTCATTGTAATTAAGTTTAGTTGTAATTTTGGATAAAATAAAAGTCAACAGAACTAAGAAATGCGCTGTATTTTTTGTATCCAGGTAGCTGTTTTTGCTGCCTTTATAATTCAACAGTAAAGTACCACTTATGTATCAGAAAATTTATGTGTGATTTTTTTCTCCTAAAATCCATTATGCCAGCAGATTGATTCATTCATGCTTATACTTAACAACTTATCCTTTTTTATTAGTTTTGAAATGCATCTTGGATTTTTATTTAACAGCATACTTTTTCGCATATTAAGAAGAGTTAGTAAGTACAGATCTTTTTTTTTTTTTTTTTTTTTTTTGAGGAAACTAATAAAGAAATTTAAAATTTTTGCTGTAATGAATTATAAAATGTGACAATACTGTAGACTTAGTAAACTAGTAATCTTCTTAAACAAAGATTTTAAAAGAAACAGATAAAAGCAGTATTTATTTGAAGAAATTTATTTTAGTCTTGTGATTTTTTCCCTTTCATTTAGAATAAAAGCATGGCATTTTTTCCCTTTAATAGTAAAATGCTGTAGAATCTGCTTGAGCCATATATACACTGACAAAAGTAATTTTATACGGTTGTTTCCATACTTATTTTTCTTTTCAATTAAAAAAAAATCTTTTATACTAAAAAAAATTTCTTTTGAAATTTTTGAAACTTAAAAGAGATGTTTTAAATTAAAGAAAGCAAGTGCGTGAATTCGAGCGAAATTAACTTTCCTTGAATAAGATGTCCAGTTCATTTTTTAAATTTAAATACACCGTGAATTACTGTGAAATCTAGTTATAAAGTAATTGGATTTTTTTTTCTTTTTGGTTATCAATGCATGTTTTTTATGCGTAGAAAATAAATATGTATGTTTTAATAACATTTTTTCGTAGAAAACAAGAAATTCGTTACATGTCACGTTTATGTCGATTCAAAAGTAATTTGTTGATAAATATTTTAGGCACCCGTGGAATAAATTTTATTCATCTTATTATATTTGTAACTTGTACCTTAAACTCGATGTTTATAACTGTAACTTTCATTGTTAGTTTTTTTATGTCAAAGTGAAACAGCGTTTGGTTTAAAATGCTTATTAACATCGCTGTTTTGATAAAAAAAAACTTTGTATATAATAGTTTTTAACTATTTGTAAAGTTTGCATGAATCATTATCCGGATCTTTCCTTAAAGCTCCTTCCACATGACAGCGATGGCTTAAATATTTTATTTATTATTTATCTATTTATTTTTTTTTTTTTACTTTCTTCTATCTTTACAAGAAGAAAGTATTGGATTCGTGAAAATTTTCGAATTCCTATTTTCGACGGATTTACACGTTTTAGGGGTCAGAGATCCCGAAAAATATGTTTTTACAAAATGTTTGTCTGTGAGTCTGTCTGCGGCACAAATTTTGTGGGCGCTCTATCCCAATAATTAATAAACGGAATGTAATAAAACTTTAGATTCAATTAGTCCCTGATATAAGTTGGTGCTGATTAGTTTTTGGTGTAAATCGATGTCGCATTTTTCATAATTTCCGCAATAGCTGTATCTCAAAAACTAAACCACGGATTTTTATAAAACTTCAGATTCAGTTAGTCGTTGATATAGTTTGGTGCTGATTAGTTTTTGGTGTAAATCGCATAAAAGATGTGCATTTTTTACGATTTCCGCAATAGCTTCATCTCAAGAACTAATGTACCGATTTTCATAAAACTTCAGATTCACTTAGTCCCTGATATAAATTTGTAC
The DNA here is from genome assembly GCA_963932465.1 of Maratus speciosus. Taxonomy (NCBI): domain Eukaryota; kingdom Metazoa; phylum Arthropoda; class Arachnida; order Araneae; family Salticidae; genus Maratus; species Maratus speciosus. The sequence goes on from OZ010788.1 coordinate 440,540,799, forward strand.
TCTTTACTTTTTGGTTTAAATCGCCCAATAGGTGGCGCCGCTAGATGCATTATTCATATTTCAGTATTTGCTATATCTCAAGAACTAATGTACATATTTTCATCAGATTCAGTTATACCTTGATATAAGTTGGTGGTGATTACGTTTTGGTGTAAATCGCCCAACACATGGCACTGCTATGCTGTGTTTTTAACGATTTTCTCTAGAGGTCTGCACGGGCCGGAATTTCCAGGTCCCGGCCCGGCCCGAAGGAAAGCTATTTTGGCCCGGCCCGGTGTAAAAATTGAAAGTTCGGCCCGATCCCGGCCCGTTTACATTTTTACCGTTCTCGGCCGGCCCGTACAAAAATCAGTGAAAACAGGCCCGGCCCGACTGAATTTCTACAAAAAATTCCGTTTTTTCTCGACATACAATTACGATTCTTTTAATGAATACTACATGCATATTTATGGGAACATTTTACAGTATATTTTAAATTACCATGTGTTCGCAAACTATAAAACACACAATAGTAAACATTAACGATTACTTAAATTGTTTTAGTCAACGTCTCTACAGACCTTTCAGAATTTAAATAAGGTTTCATTAAAAGATTATTGTAGTTTAGAATAAAGGGTTAAAAAACATGATAACTTTTGAACCTTATAATAAAAGGTAGATTTGTGAAAATATTTCTGTCATTTTTAAGGCTTTTCTGAAATCCAAAGGAGCTACATTTTGATACATTTATGAATTCATTTCTGTTCGGAAACGCATGAAATTGGCAGGTATTCTTATTCAGAAACCATGTAAATGCCGTTTTTTTGTTAGATAAAAGTAATATATCTTTCAGAAAATACTGGCAAAGTTAGCGTTTTGAATCGAATTTCCGGAAGCGATAGCACAGGAAAGGAGAAAAACGTACAGTCACGTGACAAGAGCCTATGTTATCTCTGTACGTAATTTATGAAAAATGGAACCGCTATTCGATCCCAGATGCCTTCAATACTCAGGCCTGTCAATTTTATGCCTTTATAGTTAAAAATCAGTCAGAAAATGTGTCTGAGAGTTTCGCATTGTTGAGCAGTAAATATGAGAACCACCTTAAGGTACATTTCCAAAGATACTGTTAACAGAAGTTCATTATCGCTATTAATAATTTTACAAATCATAATGCCTGTCCTACACATCCTGAGAACGATTAATACCAGTTCCGTCCCGGCACAAGTCTGCCGAAAATTAAACCCGGGATCAGGCATCATGTAACTGTACGATGCCGATCTCTACGATGGACATGTTATATTTCTGTATTGATGTTGTTAAACTCGCATCGGCTCGTAACGCATATTTATACTTCTCGAAAAAGTCATATTCATTGGAAATGGCCTCGTATTTTATCTGCTACTCTCAAATTCTTATATCAGGCCGATAGGTCCGATTAATTTATTTTATCGGTCCGGCCCGTTGAAAAAATTGTCCTAATTCTGCCGGCCCGGCCCGTTTGAAAATTCTCCTCCATTCCGCCGGCCCGGCCCGCGGGCCAAGCCCGGGCCCGTGCAGACCTCTAATTTTCGCTATATCTCTATCCCAATAACTTATGTACGGAATTTAATCAAACTTCATATTCTGTTACGCATTCACATAAATAAATTCTTTAGAATCCTCATGATATTCATAAATCGTCATTTAATTCTGGCACAGTGTTGGCGAATTTTGAAGTAATACTATGATAGAAGAATGTTTTGGGATTAGCAGATTCGACTATAATTTATTTTCAGGTGACAGCGATATTTGATTACGGACAATTATCTCTACGGCGCAGGGGATGTAGGCCAAGAGGAGATTGTTCCCTTTGAGGAGGAGGGGGGCGATCTTTCTAAATGATCTTAACCCGCAATTACAGCAAGATTCAAAGAAAGCCATGGTAAACTCCGAATGATTAGTGCGACCACCTTGACTTGGGTTCGAACCCAGCAAGCCCCATCCCCTCCCTGTCTTCCATCTTTGCATTTATTTTCCGGATTAATCTAAAAAAATGAAATAAATTGCATACATATACAAAAAAAAATTGCAAGTGAAAATCACTCATGCGAAAACAAACAAAAATCACATAGGAGCAAAGTTTCATAAATTCTTTATTTAATGAAAAATGAAAAGAGCTGAACGCTATTTTTTCAGAAAGTTTAACGATAAAGAAGGAATTATAACAAAATTTTAAAGATATTTTCTTAGCTTTGTGTGAAAGGTGATGACATCACGAAAAATGTTGGAAAAAACAGCAATGCTCTTAGTTACATTCCGAAATATGAAGCATCTGGTTCCGTGTTAATTTGACCGTGAATTTTGCAATCTCCACCATTTACCATAGTGTTGCTATATTTCATACCGAGTAAGGTAAATCTCTAGATAATTTCGTTAAAACGTCTCCATTTTGGGATATAAATAATTCAGAATTCGGGCTTAGATTGCACTACTGAGAAACTCTTAAATCTTAATTAAATAAATAAATTTTGAATGTATGTCCCTATGTTATTTTCTTTTGTTTACGCACGCTTCATTTTTACTTTAATTTCTTCCTTGTATTTTATATATATATATATACTTAACTTTCGAGTATTACTTTTCGAATTTAATTTTTGTTGTAATTTTCTCTATTAAAATTTTAAATGCTTATTTGATGTTCATAGCGCAAAATTTGTAATTACTGCTACGAGTAAGCAGATACAAGCGGAAATAGACATTACTAAAGGCACAAACAAGAGGGCATAGAAATATTCATAAAGCTTTCATAAGATTCAAAAAGTAGTTATAAAATATCTGCATTATTTTCACTTTAAAAATACTTCTATCTCTATTTTATTCTGTTTAAAATTTAATGCTCATTTCATGTTCAAAGCGAAGAATTTGATGCAGATGTTACACAAGAGATAATAGACTTTATTCAAGGCATAAAATAAGATGGCATATATTAACATTCGTAGCTGCTGTGAATTTTATAAATGCTTTTAAAATTAAATCAGAAAATTTTAATACGTGTAAAGTTATCTAAGAATGGGTCAGAAACAGCATGGTAAAGTTATCCAGAGAACAAAATAAATGTCGTTCCTACACTATAAAAAAGTACAGATGTTCCTTATACTAAGAAAATTTATTATAACCACAAGCGAAAATATGCAGTAACCTCATCATAGTTACATAAAATTACGTAACTAATTCATTGCTTAAAAGATGATTAAACAATTAAAAATATGTTAAAAAATCGAGTACTTTCGCGTAATACTTAGCCATCATCACGATTTAAAATCTAAACAGTTGTTACCAACGCTATTTGTCCATATCTTAATCATAAAACCCTTTCTTCAAACCATTCATCCGGGCTTCATGGTCAATTCCACTAACTCAGAAAAAAAAAAAAAAAAAAAAAAAAAAAGAGGTAGGGGAGGAGGGGTTTTTTGCTTTCTGATCAAACTCTTCCAAATATTTGGAATGTTGTGAGATAAAATGTCATTGCATGTTTTTTCACTTTTGTTTACTATTTAAACAGATTCACGGATTGTTAGCTCATAATAATAATTCAGAGGCAGAGCCTGATCAATTCTAAGAAGAACCCGGGCGGGCCACGCAGGCTGTGTCGGGCACCTTCTTTCTCAAGAAAATTGCATTAGAAACTTGACAAACAGTTTTATGTGCAGCTCAAAATTTAAACCATGGCTTTATATACAAAAAGAGAACATTATAGGCACATGCAAAAATGCATTAAAAATTATGAGAAGGAAAAATTTTCTGCACTATATACTGTTTAGAGAGAATACAATTAAATGTAAGGGACTGAATGAAATATATTTTATCTAATATCCCAGTGGCTTAGCCAGGGTGGGGATTCAGATGCTCTGTAAACCACTAATTTTTTAAAGCTTTTTTCTCCTTATCAGTTCGGAGGCTGTTCTTAACTGCACTGCTCAACAAGCGCAAAATGTTTTTACACATTTTCAAATTCATTTTTTAACGGAAAGATATAAAATTGGAAGCCCTGGCCATGGAAGCGATTTGGCATTGAACTGTTTCTTCCATTTTTTGATCAATCCATTACCTATTGAGTTAGAAGCGTTTTGGATCACGTGATAATCCCGTATTTCACCCGCTCTTGAGTGCTTTTTGTTTCTTCGTGCGGAAATTCTGTTCAAAACGCCTACTTTGACACTCTTTTCTGAAAGATCTATTGCATTTGCAAAAAAAAAAATGGAAAAAACAGCTTGATGACATAGTTTCTGAACAACAACACCAGCTAGTTTCAAGCATTTTCGAACAAAAATAAATTAAAACTTATGTCAGAATCAGCCTTTTTGGATTTCAGAATACCCTTAAGACGAAGAAAACTTTAGAACATTAGTGGTATCCAGAACATTTGGAGGCCCATCCTGGCTATGCCGTTGTAATATCAGTTCTAGTCTGAATTTCGAACTTTGTATTGAATTTTAATGTCGTTAGTGACGAACACTGGAGTAGTTTAGTTTGCATGAATGTTTTTTTTTTTTTTTTTTCTTGCAAACCATAAATGGAAGTTTGCATTAATCTCCAGAGCGTGGAGAAAATGGAATTTGGACCCCCTGAAAATGTGTTGTCGGGGCACATGCTCTGTGTGCCCCTGTTCAAAGGACATATAATTCTTGCATTATTGAAATCAATTTTAATGTTCTGCTTTTGGTAAAGTCTGGAAAGACCGATAGCTGGAAACCAATAACTCTTCCAAGTTGCCCACGTTTCCAAAAACTTTAGAAACGTCATAAACCAATATCTTTTCGAGATTTAAAACTAAACAAAACATTTCTTAGAACAAAGTTTCTTTTGTTGCCACTGATTTTTCGGAAACATTCCCTTATAGTTTTTATAGTGTATTAAACAGTTTTCTCAAGCCGGAACATGATAAACATTTTCAAGTTCAACAAACAAGTTTTACAGAAAAACATTATAAATTTACATCATTAACATTAACAATAAACTTTAGATTATTTTGTTACATTTGAATGTATACGAATTCAGTTACGTAGTTGAAAATGTTTGAGAATTGATAGCATCCTAAAAACCGATATCTGGGTTGGAGAAAACTGATTAATACACTATAAAAACGACCCGAAAACATTTCCGAAAATCAGTGACGGCAACAGAAACGTTGTTTTATAAATTCTTCTATAAATCTCCAAAATATTATGGTTTCTGCATTTTCTAAACATAATGAACACTTAACCGAAATCGCGGATAAGTCGAGAGAGATTATTGTATATTATCGTTTATGGTTAATTAAATTTTCGTAGATTTGTCTCTTTTTTTTACAGACTTTATGCAGGCCTTTGCATGGGAGAGGCATTTCTTACTAGTCAGTAATCTATTTCTGCTTGACATCTTTATCGTAATTCAAGTTAAACACTCATCTGACTAGTTACTCTGATTTAACTTTTTAAAATGATTTCTTTCTGATTTCTGAAACCTTGAAAATATTATGGTTTCTGCAATTTCTAAAGATAATAAACGCTTACCGAAATCGCGGATAAGTCGGGAGAGATTGTTGTATATTATCGTCCATGGTTAATTATATTTTCGTAGATTTGTCTTTTTTTACAGTCTTTATGCGGGCCTTTGCATGGGAGATGCATTTCTTACTGGTGAGTAATCTATCGCTGTTTGACATCTTTATCGTAATCCAACTGAATCATACATCTGATTAGTTACTCTGATTTAACTTTTTAAAATGATTTCTTTCTGATTTCTGAAACATCAAAAATATTATGGTTTCTGCAATTTCTAAAAATAATGAACACTTACCGAAATCGCGCATCGCATAATTCGGGAGAGATTATTGTATATTATCGTTCATGATTAATTATATTTTCGTAGATTTGTCTTTTTTTTTTTTTTTTTTTTTTTTTTTTTTTTTTTTTTTTTTTTCACCCTTTATGCGGGCCTTTGCATGGGAGATGCAATTCTTACTGGTGAGTAATCTATCTCTGTTTGGCATCTTTATCATAATCCAACTGAATCATACGTCTGATTAGTTACACTGATGTAACTCTTTAAAATGATTTCTTTTTGATTTCTGAAACATCAAAAATATTATGGTTTCTGCAATTTCTAAAGATAATGAACACTTAACCGAAATCGCGGATAAGTCGAGAGAGATTATTGTATATTATCGTTTATGGTTAATTAAATTCTCGTAGATTTGTCTTTTTTTTTTACAGACTTTATGCAGGCCTTTGCATGGGAGAGGCATTTCTTACTAGTCAGTAATCTATTTCTGCTTGACATCTTTATCGTAATTCAAGTTAAACACTCATCTGACTAGTTACTCTGATTTAACTTTTTAAAATGATTTCTTTCTGATTTCTGAAACCTTAAAAATATTATGGTTTCTGCAATTTCTAAAGATAATAAACGGTTACCGAAATCGCGGATAAATCGGGAGAGATTGTTGTATATTATCGTCCATGGTTAATTATATTTTCGTAGATTTGTCTTTTTTTTACAGTCTTTATGCGGGCCTTTGCATGGGAGATGCATTTCTTACTGGTGAGTAATCTATCTCTGTTTGACATCTTTATCGTAATCCAACTGAATCATACATCTGATTAGTTACTCTGATTTAACTTTTAGGTAGCTTTCTTTACAAAAAAGCTACCTATTGCAGCCGTTCGGAGGAAAGCGATTTCAAAAAATTTTGGTATCTTTTCATCGATCATGACCCCCAGACCCCGAAACCACCCTCCGTTGAAAATTGATATATATATATATATATATCTGACCTATGTCACACTGTAACTCCCGTAATTATGAACCGATTTCGATGTAATTCGGTGTGTACATAGTACATACCAATGTCTCGACCGAGTTCGTTGGCCAGCTTCATCCGCCGTTTTGTTTCAAAACGGCGGCCATTTAAAATTTTTAAAAAAATTTAAAACTTGGAATGTGGTACCAAAAAATTAAAAATGGAAAAATTTTTTTTTCTTATGTATTTGACCTTTATACAAAGATTCCGGAGCAGTTTTTGTTTCGTCTATATCTTAAAAAATGGCTGAGTTATAGCATTTTGAATTTCTAGCATGGCTGACATTTTGAAACGCCCTGAATTTTGTCACGCAATAAAAGGCGTATTTATGAACCGATTTGGATGTAATTCGGTGTGTACATAGAACATACCAATCTCTCGACCGAGTTCGTTGGCCAGCTTCATCCGCCATTTTGTTTCAAAATGGCGGCCATTTAAATTTTTTTTAAAAATTTAAAATTTGAAATATGGTACCAAAAAATTGAAAATGGAAAAATATTTTTTTCTTGTGTATTTGACCTTTATACAAAGATTTCGGAACAGTTTTTGTTTCGTCTATATCTTAAAAAATGGCTGAGTTATAGCATTTTGAATTTCTAGCGTGGCTGACATTTTGAAACGTCCTGAATTTTGTCACGCGATAAAAGGCGTATTTATGAACCGATTTGGATGTAACTTCGTTTATACATAGTACATACCAATGTCTCGACCAGGTTCGTTGGCCAGCTTCACCCGCCGTCTTGTTTAAAAATGGTGGCCATTTAAATTTTTAAGAAAAATTTAAATTTGAAATGTGGTACCAAAAATTGAAAATTGAAAAAATATTTTCTTCTTATGTATTTGACCTTGATAAAAAGATTCGGGAGCAGTTTTTGTTTCGTCTATATCTTAAGAATTGGCTGAGTTATAGCATTTTGAATTTCTAGCGTGGCTGACATTTTGAAACGTCCTGATTTTTCTCACGTAATAACAGGCGTATTTATGAACCGACTTGGATGTACCTTGGTGTGTACATAGTACATACAAATATCTCGACCGAGTTCGTTGGCCAGCTTCATCCGCCATCTTGTTTCAAAATGGCGGCCATTTAAAAAAATTAAAAAATTAAAAAATTTAAATGAGATACCAAAAAAATTGGAAAATGAAAAAGATTTTTTTTGTATGTGTTTGACCTTAATACAAAGATTCCGGAACAGTTTTTCTTTCGTCTATATCTAAAAAAAATGGCTGAGTAATAGCATTTTGAATTTCTCTTGTGGCTGACATTTTAAAACGACCTGATTTTGTCACGCGATAACAGGCGTATTTATGAACCTATGTGGATGTAACTTGGTCTGTACATAGTACATACCAATGTCTCGACCGAGTTCGTTGGCCAGCTTCATTCGCCATCTTGTTTCAAAAGGGTTGCCATTTTTAAAAAAATTAAATTTAAAATTTAAAATGAGGTATTAAAAAATTGGAAACTGAAAAAGATTTTTTTTATGTGTTTGGCCTTGATACAAAGATTTCGAAGCAGTTTTTGTTTCTGAAAATTTGTTCTTTTGTTGATATCTTAAAAAATGGTTGATTTATAGCAATTTGAATTTCTAGCATGGCTAACATTTTGAAACGATCTTGTATTTGTCACGCGATAACACACGTATTCGCCTATTTCGATGTAAGAAGGCACATGGATAGTATACATCAACACCTCGACCAAGTTCGCTGGCCAGATTCATCAGCCATCTTGTTTCAAAATGGCGGCCATTAAATTAAAAAGTATATATATATTTAAAGTGAGGTGCAAAAAAATTAGAAATTGAAAAAGGTTTCTTTCTTAAGAATTTGATCTTGATATAAGGATTCAGGAGCATTTTTTGTTTGTCTTTACCTTAAAAAATGGCTCAGATATAGCAGTTTCAATTTCTATTGTGGGTGACATTTTGAAAAATCTGATTTTTTGCATGCGACATCACTCCTATATATTAACCGATTCCGATGTGAGTGAGCATGTGCACAGCAATTACTAAGGTCTCGACCAAGTTCACTGCTTAGCCTCATCCACCATGTTGTCTTAAAATGACAGGCACTTTAAGAAATTGCCGAATTTGGCAGCCAAATATAAGTTACTTTAAAGAAAAACAGCTTGGATAAAACTGACTAATTTCGCGAAATTCTCATTCATTATATTGATAAAAATTAGTATTGAATCTCCTATATTCGGTTTCCACTAAATTGAGCTTCGTGTGTTTGCATGACATAAGTTGGCTTTTTTTAAATAAGGATTATGAAAGCTACCTCTTCCTCCCGGCATTGGCCGGAAGGACTTTTTAAAATGATTTCTTTCTGATTTCTGAAACATCAAAAATATTATGGTTTCTGCAATTTCTAAAGATAATGAACACTTACCGAAATCGCGCATCGCATCATTCGGGAGAGATTATTGTATATTATCGTTCATGATTAATTATATTTTCGTAGATTTGTCTTTTTTTTTTACAGCCTTTATGCGGGCTATTGCATTGGAGATGCAATTCTTACTGGTGAGTAATCTATCTCTGTTTGACATCTTTATCGTAATCCAACTGAATCATACGTCTGATTAGTTACTCTGATTTAACTCTTTAAAATGATTTCTTTCTGATATCTGAAACATCAAAAATATTATGGTTTCTGCAATTTCTAAAGATAATGAAAACTTACCGAAATCGCGCATCGTTCGGGAGAGATTATTGTATATTATCATTCATGATTAATTATATTTTCTTAGGTTTGTCTTTTTTTTTTTTTTTTTTTTTTTTTTTTTTTTTTTTTTTGTACAGTGTATGTAAATTTGAAACTGTTATTGGAATATATAAGAAGTACAAAAGTATCATTTAAAGAGGAAAAATAATACCGCATCATACAACATTAAATTCGCTTTTCTATCAAGTACAAGATTAAAAATGCATCAAAATACATATAATTGCATATTATGGATAAATTTTCCAATGTTTTCTTTGTCCAAGCCTTTGCATGGAAGATACATTTCTTATTGGTAAATAATCTATCTCTGCTTGGCATCTTTATCGTAATCCAAGTTAATCGCGCATCTGATTATATACTCTGATTTAACTCTTTAAAATGATTTCTTTCTGTTTTCTGTAAATAATTTTTTGTATAACAGAATTGCGTCCTTTCATATTTTTTCATTCCGTAAAGTTTCTTTAATCATATTGACATCATGTATATTAATAAAGGAAAGATATTTGTCTGTGTGTGTGCATATGAGACAAAGAGAGAGTGTGTGTATGTGTATGTGCTGGCGATGGCTAAGAAAATCTACCGCACGTAGAGGTCTGAAAATTTAGATGAGGAGAGACGAAGGCAGGTCCAGAAGCACCTGAGGCTCAGATTTTTCTTTTTTATACATATAGTTAACCGAGATAATAATTAAAACCATAATGAATATTTCAAAAATATGTGGCGCCGCCCATGCCACACTGTAAAAAATATTCCTTTTAAATACGGAAATTGTACTGTAATCGAGACGCCAGTACTATTTCCGTATTTTAACGGAATTTGTTTACGTAAATTCCAGAAAAATTCCGTTTTCCCACAAAATTTCCTGAGAAAAATTCCATTAAAATACGGAAATAGAACTGGCGTCTCGATTGCCAGTACAATTTCTGTATTTTAACGGATTTTTTTTTTTTTTTTTTTTTTTTTTTTTTTTTTTTTTTTTTTTTTTTTACAGTGCATCTTCTTTACGGGTATTTCAAGCGAAAAGAAATTAATTTTCGTTTTTCATGCATTTCGAAACCTGGTCTCGCGCTGGGCTACAAAATGAAAAAAAAGAACACAAAAAATTCTGCCTTACTTTCTTGTTTACAACGGCATCTTTCGTTTGAAAATCTGAAAAAAAAAAATTTACTAGGTATCAATTTACTTCAGTTTTCAAGTTTTCCGTTAATCTGCAATTTCAAAGCGCGGCATCTGCTTCCACGACGAAGGTGTAAAAATAAAAAATCCTACTTTTATCGGGTATCTTTCCATTTCTAACGTCGTATTTTTTTTTTTTTTCCAAATATATATTAGAAGTTGCAGTTTGTTTTAGCGTTTTCCGCTTGTTTTTCAAGTTTTCTGTTTTTTCTACATTTTAAAACTGCCGTATCTGCTTCCCTGACAGAAATATAAGAATGAAAAATACCCACTTCTTCATGCTTTTTCTTAAGTTCTGGCGGTGTCTTTGGTTTTAATAATAAATATTGTTATTTACTATTTTAAAAAAACCTGAGAGGTGCATTCTAGTTCGTTTTCACATTTTCTCTTTTCGCTCCAGATTTAAAACATCATCTTTTTTTCCGAATGAAACATTATCTTTGGTTTAAAAAATATTAATATTTACTAATTTCAAAAAAAATTACTTTTAGAAGATTGCTTCACGAATTCACCAGAGATTTTTTTTTTTCTGTCGGCGCCTTTGAAAATATTGTTTCCCGTTTTAAATGTCCTTTAGAACATTTTCAGAGAGATTTGCGTTCTGCGCGGGAAAACTTTTATATTTTCAATTCTGGGAGATATAATGCCGCCTTTTAAATTAGGGAAAAGGAAGGTGGTTCTATATTATTTAGGTTTTCTCTGAATCGGTATTTATAGTTTAATAAATCTAAATGTCGGAAATGAAATCGAAAATCACTATAATGGAGTCTCTTTAGTTCGTTTGGATAAATTTGCGTTTAAAAATGTAAAATGTTTGGATTTTCACATTAAATGCTACGGTGGAGTATGCGTAACACTCCCGGTGTACTCTACCGAAGGCAGGTTCATATGGATAGATTTTCATTTAAAAATATAAAATCTTACAAATTCCAGGTTGTGCTCTGCCTAAAGCAGTGGGATTTTAATATTAACCAGGGAGAACTCGCTGCATGAGATTTTCTCTCACAGTCGTATTTTTTTAAGACTTTTATTTAAATCATTTTTCATTTTAATTAAAATTTCAAAATGTTTTTCAATTATTTTACCTATTATGTGAATAAAAGTACTAAGCCAACCAAAAAAAGTTGATATTATATGAATGTAAAGTAAAAGAAAAGCAATTGGGCATTCTCACTAGCGAGTTCTCCCGGGTTAACCATCATTATGTCACCAACGATCCTAACGTTTGTTTTGTTTGGAAAGAAAGCTTTTTGTCTAAAAATCTAAAATCATTTAATACTGATTTTAGTTATATTTAAACTTATAATCAACGCCCTAGCAACGCCAACCGGGTCAGATAATGCAGTAATATTCCGAAATCTGTTGTGACTTTTAAAGTATATTTTTAAAATATGCACTTAAGACTTTAATTAAACGGGTGTCTGGAAGAAATTTTACAAATTTAAATTTCGAGAAATCAGATAAAAGCTATTATTGTCATTGATTAGCGATGTCTTGAGCACCTAGCGTAACATAGGCCTTTTTTTCTATCTTAATTACCCTTAACTTTTGTCTTCAGGACAGTTGGAAAGCAAATTCGTGACAAGAATAATTTTTTTTTATTATTTTATAAAATTTTGAATCGTTTATTTGTTCCCTTTCGAATGGTACATTACTTTTGTTTCTATGACAACGAGAAAGTAAAAAAAAATTAAGTAATTCAATTTGTTTACACCATACATAAACTATAAACTCAATTTTCGGAAATGTTGTTTTTTGAACTTCTATGACCTTATTATAAAAACTACTACATATTATTGTGTCTAATCTTGCTTGAGCATTTTGCACGTATACCTGATCAATCTAAAGTTAACTTTTGTAACTAACATATGTAAAAGAAAATTATTAAAAAGTTTACCTATGGAAGAATTCAAGTTTTTTGTTTATTTAAAAGTGGTTTTTTTCCACACAAAAAAATGTAAAGAATATTTGTTTATAAATTTGACTTCACTTTATTAGGAATTATGTATGTTATATATATAACCATTAAAATACCATTAATATTACCAACAAAAATTGTGAAATTATACATAGAAAGAAATTTATTCATTGACAATTAACCTGGTCCCCTTAACATCTTCAACATAGATTTTAAAAACATAATTAAAAAATGATCAGAAAATGAATAATGGATATTTGTAGAACCTAGACAGATTCATCAGGTTCTAGATGCCTAGAATTCCACAAATAAAGTGTGTGGATTCGTCTTCATATTAGCCATAAAAAAGCTAAAGAATATGAATTTGGGACTACCACACACAAAAAATAGAGAAATAAATTATTGAAATACGCATAAGTTTAAAATAAAACATGATTAAAAAGGATTGGGAAATAAAAATCTCATTAGCATATTAAAAGCATTGCTGACTAAGAATGAGGCCGAGGCCAAAACATTTATATATATATATATATATATATATATACATATTACTACACCAGGTGGATTTTTACGCTAAATTTTGACGATATTGTTATATAGTAATTAATTAATTTAATAGTGCATTTTAGTTATTTTAAATAATGTAATTACTTTCTATTTATTTTTATTTTATATTATATTAATTTTAATTTTCATGTGTTTTCAAAATGTATTAACTACATCCTTTGGTATCAATCACTGTGATTTCTTAACTGTTTTATTCACCTTAATCTTTACGATATTTTGGGAGCCATGTGCGTGTGGATATATTGAAAAATACTGAAATATTAATCGGTATGTTGTGTATTATTTCTATTTTATATCCTATAAATATTTAAACAGGTTTTATTGGTTTTTCCACTTCATATTATTTGTTTCTATTCTGTTTACATTTTTAATCTATTCACTTGATTATAATGGTTGTTTGGGCACAGGGAAAAATAATTTTAGCTTTAGCTTATTTTTCTCACAGAAAACGACCATATTTCTTATATCATTGAATTCTGTGCCCTTGATAACGTAATTCAATATATAAGCTTTTCCATTATATGTCGGTGTCCACTTTCTTCTTTTTTCTTCCATAATAATTCTTATAATAAATTATTTGGCAATTTTTTTTTATACTTACAGCTTTAATTCATAATATTACGGTTTTTGATGGTGGTAGGTTATGTTTAATTAACGGTTATATATATATATAATTTCAAGTGAATATCTTTGATAGTTTCTGAGAAAAGGTACATTAATTTAATACGGTAGGTATAGGACCTTCCAACTCTCCTTCATGCTGAACGTTGACAATGTGATTTAAAAAAAAAAAAAAAAAAAAAAAAATCAGTTAACTGAATAAGGATAGTAATAATAATAGTTTTAGTCTATTGCTTTAATTTTTATTTAAATAAACTTCTGTATTATGAAATTGCAGTTTTTAATACTGGTTTATCATCAATCATTCCATATAAACCCTTTTCTGACAAAAAAAAAAAAAAAAAAAAAAAAAAATACAACTTTCCAAAATTTGTAACACAGGTCCTTCTCCCAGGCACCCAGTCAATTCATACAGAGTTGCGTAAATAAAGATAAAGAATAAAGAAGTCTCAATAAATTTTATTCAAAGCATATGAAAATTTTTTTATTGCGCAAATCTGCAGCTCTTATCAAAGTACATGAAAAATATTAAAATGCATAAAAAAAATAAAAGTGCATCATCCAACATTAAATACCCTTTTAACACTTTCCAACAAAGTTGAAAAGTGTTTATGCATTCGGTTTGTCTGTCCGTCTTTCCACACTCTAACTCACGTAAATATACTCGGATTTTCACGCAATTGATAAAGGTTATTTAGGGTCACAAAAGCCCGTTTGTTATTGTATATGAAGTACGTAGGATTAATAGTTCATTCACAGGGGCACGCAAAAGAATTCCATTACATTATGGTTGTATGGGGAAAAATCGTTTGCAGAATATTTTAAAGACATTACACTATTTAAAATGTACTAAAGCTGATATAAATCACTGAATCTCAGTACGATCACGTTAGAACAGGGCATTCATAGCACGTTTTATTCATTTACAGGAACACACAAAAGAAATCGGTTACAGTACTGTTTTTGAGTAATAATTGCTGGAGTGCACGTTTTCAAATTCGGCATGCGCTTTTAAATTTAACTAATATTTTGCATGTTATTCGTTATATATAAATTCTATACCTCATATAGCTGCAAAAAAGCATTCACGTGCCATTCTCCTTATTAAAGGAAATTGCTGAAGGGGAATTTTCAACTGAAGTATATGTATTTCTTAAATGAACTAAATTTTGGCATGCATGTAGGTAATAGATACAGATTTATATAATATATACAGAGCAGCTCAAAAAATTCGAATAACTTTCTCATTGTATATGGGAACAGTTGAAATTGGGTTCTGAAATGTGTTATGCGTTTACATATGGTTAAATTAGACGTAATATTTTCATTTTTTAAACGGTGCAGTTTTGTTACATTATTCTGAATGCGTTGGAAAGTGTTTCATAATCTATGCTTGACGCATGATTTTTTCTTACTTGTTAATTATACCATGATTAATAAGGAATCGAAATGCAATTACATAATATGAATAAGTTTTCCTGCGTCTTCTCTATGCGAGCTTTTACATGAGACGGACATCAGCTGACTGATCAATAATCTACTTCTGTTTGACTTCTTATAGTCGTAATCCAAGTTAATCATACATCTGATTAGTTAATCGCATTTAACTCTTGAAAAGTATTTCTATCCCATTCCGGTGAATATTTTCTATGTAACGGAGGTGTCCTTTTCTCTTTTAATCTTTTTAATCTGTAACGTTTACGTAATCTATTACACAGGTCCGTTATAAATAATTTTATATTTTCAGTAATGATTATTATCACTTCTAACTATCCGTACACTGTGATGATCTGCAGAATATCAACTGTAGATATAAATTTTAATAATCTAGACATAATTTTTGCTGAGGGATTCGAAAATTAATTTAATAATATTTTGTAAACTATAAATATTATACAATATAAGAAATATTCAGGCGAAATCTTGAGAAAACGCTGGTGGCAAAAATGTGAGGAAAACATGTTAAAATTTTCTTTCTCACAAAATTTTCATAACTGTAACCCATAATAACATGAGTGTAAATCTGAAGTCGAATTATTTTATTTGTGAATATCAGATTTTGTATTATTTATTGATTTTACGGAACATTGAGAAATTTTCTAATTATTGAATGTAAAGAATGGGAAACTTTAAAATGATATCAAAGAATTTGCCTTAGTTAAAATCATTTCCCTTAAAAACAGCGATTTCTAGCAAAATATCAAACAGCTTGAGTTAAAAACGGGTTATCTACGTAAATGTTAGCGATTTTAAATTAAAAATTGGCAGAGATTAAATTTACGAATTTTAAATATTAAAGTAAAAAATTATATATAGATTCCCATAAAGAGTAGCGAAATTACTACATTTTACATTTTTTTACGCTAAGTATAATGTAATGATGTAAGAATATTCTACACACGAATAAACATTTCTGTTACATGATTAAAAATTGCAAAGTTTATGACTGTTTAATAACTGATTCGGAATTTTTAAAAGTCATCTATTCTATAATTTACAATCATTTGCAAATTATTTCATTATTCTCAAATAAAGTAGAATTTCCTAAGAGATAATGAATTGAATAAAGAACAATAATGAATGCTTATAATGAATTCACTAAGAACAATAATGAATGCTTATCATGAATTCACTAAGAATAATAATGAATGCTTATCGTGAATTCGCTAATAGAGAAAGTTAATTTTTTGAAATTTTTTCATTAATTTTAGTTGTATTTGTAAAACTATATAGATAAAAAACTTCAATATTTCAAACTATTGTACATGATATTACATGCTTATGATATTGCTTGTGCATGTGCATATCATTACTAAATAAATTTTAAAAATCAAATTTAAAAGAAAACGGTGCCTAACGCATAATGAAATTACTATTTTTTATAACTTTGAATTAATTGAATCATATAGAAGATAAAAACATAATTTTTTTTAATATAATTTATTTAAAAACAAAACATTATTATTTTTAATTCAACCTTTCAGCAGTCGCACAAAATAAAATTTGCTCATGCAGGCGCGCGACGTACCTTTTGCTTAGAGTAGTTACACTTTTAACCCTTTCAGGGTCACGTAATTGTGTTTCTGTAATGTTGAATTCACACCGGAATTTTAGAAAAAATTTATTTAAAAATAAGAAAAACCAGTTTTGCAGCATTTTTCCACTAAAGTTATAAAAGTAAATTTTAATTACATTTTTCTGGTGGAAATCTTGATTAAAATTAGGTGAGATATAATATATCCCAGCGCCCCTCAAGGGGTTAAAAAGGAAAGATTTTCCAGACCAGTAAAACAAGAGATGTTAGATGAGCAATTATACATATCGTTAATAACATTTTAATTTTAATTTAAGTGCCAATTGTGAGAAAAAAGTTCGATAAAATTTCGTTTGGTGTAAAATTTACGACAACGCGTTCTCTGGAAGGTAAACCGGTGAATGCTCGCATGTACCTAAATTATGTACGGTTTATACTTTGCCACCAATAAATTCAAACAAAAATTATTATTTTACTTAATCGTTGACATTTCTCCCAAATTCTGCGCTAAAATAGTTTGAAGATCACTTTTCGAAAATTAGTGGTGAGAAATGTAATAAAACGTGCCCGTCCTGGGTGTATTCAGTGGTGTATTCCTGTGCGTGTAATTCAGGGTTAAAGAATTTTTCTGAAATATATATATTTTATTTAAAGTATTTCTCTAAAATATTTTTTCTTACGGACGGTCATGAAATTACTAATCATTACAAGCAGATTGATGGTCAACCTGTATTGAGTTTTAATTATATATATTTGTCCATTAAAAAAAATTACATTTATTCTCAAAATAGCCCATTGCATTTTATGAGTGATACAAGTATTTAAAGTACTTTTTAATAAAATTAAAGTACAAACTAGTATGTTGTGGCCATCACAAAAGTTTCTTCTGTATATGGGGCATTCTCACAATCTTTTGACTTTCATGTCCCTGAATAATAATTTTTTATTTAATACACTTTTTTGTGTTTTTTTAATTTCATATACTGGGGAACATCCCATTGCATGATTGCATAACAATATTAACGAGATAAATAAGTTTTGGACGATGTTGGGGGTCCAAATACCAGGAAAACTCATCTACCGTCCCGTGTCCCTGATGCTGATTTTTAAGTTTGGAGCTGCCTGTATAAAATTGTTTCAATAAAAATAATTCAATGGAATTTTTTTCTGAAACTGGAACTATTTTTTTATATAAATATGTAGCTAAAAATTAACCTGCACACATTTTTAGGGTTGTCATTATTTTTTAAACTCTGTCCCTGGGTTTTAGATTCCTTACCATCCCTCTTCTAAAATTATACAGAAAATCATTTCAGATGCAGCCACAGAATTTTTTTCAAGTTTTTTCTCGTGCAGAAGTATGCTAGAGAAATAATGTCTAAAATTCTTTGGCAGGAAATTTACTGTAGAATTTAAATCAGTATTTAAATATCACTTTCAAGCATCATGGCTTTATTGGTAGTCTCACCGTCCCGAAGGTTTATTCCTGCACTTTTCGAGGTAAATTTAAAAAAAAAAATTAATTTCATCCAATGTTAACACCTGCTTCTAAAAATCAATGAACATTTTGGCTATCGCTTAGTCTTAACACGATTTTCCTAAAAATAGGTGGTAATTTTCCTTACCGTTCCATCCTTACCGTCCCTTTTTTTACCATTTCGTCCCTTTTTTTCAATACTATCCTTTTTTTTACCATACCGTCTTCTTTAACACCCTTTAAGACAATGTTATACAAAAATTCTGTATTAAAAGTACTACATTGTTATTATTTCTTATTTGAATGTCCTGTGTGTACTATGCAAATTCATTATAAGTAAAAATTTAGAAGAAAACAAAATGTTATAGGGGTAAAACGGTAAGGAAAATTAAACTCGCAAGTTTAACTTAAACCTCAGTTAAATAAAAAAAATTTCGCTGCTGACCATTTTTTCTTTATTTTGAATCATTAAGGCATTCGTCTATCAGATTAAAATGTTATTTTAGCAAATTTAATTTCGCCAGATTTTTTTTCCGAAAAGTCAAAAGATTGTGAGAATGCCCCATATATCAAATCGTTTGCAACCAAAAAACGGCAATCTATTTGTCCTTGAGATATAGCTATCGCGAAAATTCTGAAAAACACACCATAGCAGAGATACTTGTTAGGCGTTATACACCAAAACCTAATAAGGATCTATTTATTTCAAAGTCTAACAGAAACTCAAGTTTTGTTAAATTCTGTGCATTAGTTCTTGAGATATAAGTATCGCGGAAATCGTAAAAAATGCAGCATAGCAGCGCCACCTGTTGGGAGATTTACGCTCAAACCTCAACAGCATCAATAAATGTCAAGGTCTAACTGAATCTCAAGTTTAATTTAATTCCGTGGATTAGAGTTTTAGATAGAGGGCCCACAAAATTTGTGTTACATACAGACACTGAAAAACAGATAAACTACGGACAGACATTTTCTAAAAACAGTCAAATTTTGTTGAAGACCTTCTAAAATGAATAAATCCATCGAAAAACGGGAGTCCAATATTTTTTTTCTTGTAATGATATAAGAAAGCAATGAATACTTTTCTTTAATAGATAATTGTAATACTAATTATCTCAATATACTAAAATGAAATCCGAAAAATTAATTGTTGAATAAGCTCGAAACGCAAAGTATTTTATATTTTTAATCATTTTATAAATATGCTAAATTATCGTTTCCATGGTTCGCTGAAAAAAAATATATATATATATACATGCCACTATTCAAATTCTTTCATATTCCTTTCTGTTAAACAATTAAACAAACAGTTGATGCATTCAGGGGATAGTTCATTGTAAGGCAACTCCACTTCCTTTGGATGTGTATTTGTGAAAGATTTCTTAGAGGAGCCATGAAATATTAGTCTAACAGTATTACTATTAATGTACTACAATACAATATAACTAGTCTAATGTGCCAATCCTAAAACTTTCTTCTATCTCATACATGTTAATACCTCGCAATTCGCTATCACAGTGCCAAAATTAAATGGTGATCTCCGCCCATCACGAGGATTCTAAAGGTGTAGGTTCGTTGAATTGTGTGCATTTAAATAGTATATATAAGCATAGCATTTTCCAAACAAATCATTTAATTTCGACACCCACCATTAGATGTCGGCAACCGAAATTGCCAACACAAAGAGCATAAAAGAAACACGTGTGGGGCAGTATTCACCAAAGCCTAATAAGAATCAATTTATGTGAAACTGTAATTTAATATGACGATTGATTAAATTCTGTGCTATAGTTTTTGAGATTTATAGCTATTGCGAAAGTCGTAAAAAATGCAGCATAGCAGCGCCAATGTTATATGATTTACAAAAAAACACCTAATCAACAAGAACTTATGTCGAAGTCTAACAGAATATGAATTTTGATGAAATTCCACTCATTAGTTCTTAAGACTATCGTTAAAATAATCTAAATCCTGAAAAATGCAGTATCGCCGCGCCAACTATTGACCGATTTACACCAAAGCCTAAACAGCAACAACATATGCCAAAGTCTAACTAAATCTGAAGTTTGATGAAAATCCGTGCATTAGTTCTTGGTATGGAGCTATTGCGGAAATCGTGAAAAATGTACCATAGTCACCTGTTAGGCAATTTATACCGAAACCTAATCAGCACTAATCTATATCAATGTGTAACTGAATCTACAGTTTTATTAAATTCCATGCATTAGTTCTTGAGATATAGCGTTCAAAAATTTTTTGTCACATACAGACAGCCAAACTCTCTGACAAACAGTCAAATGATGCAGCTAAAATCAGTCTAAAATTATCTAAAAACAGTCAGATCATGTTCAGAACCTTTTAACCCTCTCGACACCGATTTTTTTTTTCAATTTTGTGAAAAATTACTTTTACGCTAACAAAATTAAAAGTAGTTATCGAAATCACAGAAATTACAGTGAGTTTACTGAAATTTAACGAATGTGTTCTTTACAAAAACCTAACGAATGCAGTTACGTTGCGTGTTTTTCATATAAAAATAGTCTAAGGAAGAATTTTTTAAGACGTTTGGAAAATGTCGTATTACAACCAGATTAAACAAACATAAAATTTAGTATTATTTTTTATGTTTTATCACAAATTATTAATACAGAAAAGGAGTCCCTAATTTACATTTAAAGAGTGAAGCATATGTTTGAATTAAAAGAAACGACAACGGCTATTAATATAATGGTTATTAATAATTAATAAAACTTTTATTAATATTGTTATTATTGAATGCTGAAACATAAGTAAAGTCATTATAGTAAATATATCGACACATGCTATCACTATTAGGTGTTGGAATTAACAAAAATATTTTTTTCTTTCAAATATTGCAATTTGAAGTAGGAGCCTCATATGAGGATGAGGGTGACGAGAAAATTAAAACGTATAAATCTGTCGAAAACTGAAAGTCGAACATTTTCACGTATCCAATACTTTCTTGTTGTAAAAATCGAAGAAAGTAAAAAGAATGAGTTATGAAAGGTGAGGAAAGGTTTCATTTAGAAATATTTTTTTTCATAAATGGGTACAAAACTTTTTCATTGTTAATAGTTCATGAACCATTAGCAAATTGTACAGTATTTCGGGCTTTTTTTCCCAACATACCATTTTCATAAACGGTACTGTTTACTGGCAGGGAAGGTATTTCCTATATCAATCAGCTATTCTGGGAAATTTTTAAGGAATCAATAAATAAATAAAATATGCCCATTTTCAATCAGTAGTTGTTAATGCTCGCAGCTCAGTATTTTTCAAATACGACCATCGAGTTTTCTTTTTTTTTTCTTTTCAAATTACAAGATTTTTATCCTTAAAATAATTCAGCCTTGAATTAAATTAAATCAATTAGTACTTGTTATCGTGCGCATCACTAGTCAAAAAAGACCTTTTTAATTATTGATTTTAGATAATCCAATTTTTTAATAGTATAGCTACATTTTTAAAATGCATTTATGAATCTAGTTTTTATATAATGTTTTCACTTAGCTGACTTCTTAGTTCGATTGATAGCTTGAGTTTAATTAATTAAACTTTTTTGCTAAATACTTGTGAAATTTTAAATGGGTTAAATTAATTTTTCTTTTCATCTATAATTAAATTATTTTTTGCATGAAAAATTAAATTTTCTGTTACATTTAAACAGATATTTTTTCTGTATTGAGAAAACTTTAACCGCGTTTAAAATTAATGATGGTAAATTACTTATCAGTTAAAGCAATTATAAAATAAATACAAAACATTTTCAGCGTGTAAAATACAGGGTGTATAAAAAATAACGTACAGAAAAGCCCTAATAATAATAATAATAATAATAATAATAATGATAATAATAATAATAATAGAATATAGTTGTTATACTCTTTCACGGTTCAAATGAGCCATTCTTTAATTAAGAAGTTTAAGATTGCTAGTGTGAAAAAAAAATAGCAACAATTCTTTTTACAGAGTCTAAAACGAACATTTGGCATCTGCACTCTACAGTGAACACTAGTATTGCTACTACACAGGCTCCGACATTTATACCTTTTTTATTACCACTAAAATTTAATAGAAAGTTATGCCTTATTTAATCGCTGAAATCTGTTATTAAATAAAGTAAACATTTCTTTAAATTTTAGTGGCAACAAAAAGGCTTAAAAGATGGCAGATATACTATTTTTTTCTCTTTTTTGCTATTAGTTTACTTACATATATTTATGTTAATTTAGTTGCTCGTTTATTTACATTTTTAACAAAAAATAAACTCATTGAGGATGTTTTGAAAAGACTGCTATTAAACTTTCTTATTTTTATACTTTTGTCATATTGTTTACTATCATTCACCGATACATATATACAGGGTTTCCAAGATACAAGTTACTCACTGCAAAAAGTTTTGAATGGCGTTCTACTGCACTAAATTTGACGAGATTTAACCTACATATAATTCAAATGATACGCTTGTCATAAGTAAAATAAAAATTATCCTTGCAAAACTTCATCGAAAGGTGGCGTTGTAGCATATAAATACTAAGTCTTCAGTAGGCTTATAAAGTTTAAAGCCTAATATGCCTTCAAATAAATGTTTAACATGTTTACAATAAATGCTCCGCATGTCTGCTTTCATTGTAAACAGCGTCTTGTAATACCAGAACTATTTTTCTTATAACTAAGTGCAGTGAATTTGCTATATATATATGAACTAGAATATAACACCCGTCAAAAATGATGGAATGTTGACATGCGTTTTATTTTCCTAAGACTTTATACAAACAAACAGAATGAAGATTTTATTATTGAAGGATTTGTATTATAGAAAAGCACATTTTAAAAATGACAAATGATTTCTACAAATTCAAATGACGAGGATATTTTTCTTTTTACTCGATATTCACTTTCTGAAATAGTTCATCAATTGGGCAAAACAAACAGCAGTATTTATTGTAACAAAAATAATAATTAGCAAAGTGAAACACAATTTCTGAAGATTTCACAAAACATTAAAATTAAATATTCAAAAACTTTTTTAAATTTTGAAATATATTATTTTTATAGAAACGAATGAATCTCGATAATGAAATGCTCAACAAGCCGCTTTTTATTAAGAGTGGATGAAGGCAGCAGTTTTACTCATCGATTAAGGGAAGTTTTATGTTTTGTTTCTATATATAGATATAGTGCCTCTATCGGCAGTTAAAATAAACGAAGAAACCTTTTGTTAAGATTGTAGTTTTTCATAGGTGTAGTTTTTCAATTTTGAAAAACTTCAGCTGTGTAACTTTCAAAATTCGTTCCGTATAAATAAAAATAAAAATTATTATTAGTATTTCTTTCGTAAAATTTTAATTTAATATTTTACCGATTTTTAAGATATTTGCTTACATTCACTTGAAATTTGCTTGCATTGTAAATAAAATTTATATTTCTTATCTATATTCTAAAATGTAAGGAATATACAAAACCATGTATTGCATATAATAATTACATCAAAGCAGATAAAATTTCGATTTTTAGCATAGTAACATTTGAATATAACTTTGGAAAGAAATTAAAATTATAATTTAATAAGATAATGTGAAAAAATAATTTTCAGTCCTAATAATGCAGTCATGTATTTTAATTACACCTGAAAAAAAAAAAAAAAAAAAAAAAAAAAGAAAAAACTTATTTTATTTATAATGTAAAAAAAAAAAAAAAAAAAAAAAAAAAAAAAAACTAGGCGAATAAATGTTAACCTCTTAAAAAATTAATAAAACTAAATTTAAATGCTATCAAAGAAATCATAATGAAAATATTCATTTTATTTATATTGGACGAAATTTTTAAATTATGTAACAGAAACGTTTAAAAAATTATCTCGAATTACATCATTACGTCCTGCATTTTTTTTTTTAACTGTAATTTCAACCTAAACTTTTTTCATTTAAATTCATTGCCGATATATGGCGCCAAAACAATGTAGAAATCACATGAAATAAAGCCGAGCATTTGTTTCTAGATTCGGAATTTGTGGTTTTCAAATGTCGTAAACTTGCTGTTTATAAATATAAACGAAAGTGAAAAAGGTTTTTAAAAATATTTAAAAGCTTATGTATGCTTTTACAAATACTTTAAAGGCAGAATGGGATGTTAGCTGTATTTTTGTAATAAATCGCTCAAAGAATCGTTCATTTGTTTCTAGATTCGGAATTTGTGTTTCTGAATGCAACGGTGTTCGCTTGTTTATATCGGTAATCTGTTGTTGGTAGCTGATTATTTAAAAAAAAATTAAACTTAAAACATTATAATTGTATAGTTTTTGAAGGCTTTAGAGAAAATGAAGAAGAATAGATGTAAAACAACGTAGATTATTATAAATGGAACATTTGCGTTATTTACAACATCGGAAGGCTTAATCCTAACATGGCTGCGATATGTCCCGTCCCCTCCACCCGAGGATGAGCGCTACCCGGTATCACCACCTTAGAGTATTATATAAATAGATATATAAACATGGTGACGAATGTTATTGTTTTTTCCCATAGCTGAGCAGATATCTTTATCTGTCAATTTTTGAGCTACAAATATTTCTATTTACTAGTACATAGTTTTAACTGTAGTTTGTCTTATCCAATTCGGAGCAACAACCTCTGAACTTCTCTGGAGAGAGTAATTTAATTTTTACTATCTCTGTATATATTTGTGTGTGTATTAAAATCTTTTTGTCGCGATTGAAACAAACATGATGCACGTTAATTTCATTTTTTTTTTTTATCTTAATCCATAAACCTAGAGTTTTCTAATTTCACAAACATATACATGCTAAAATAGCAATTAAAGCCTTTGTGCAGGAATATTGAAATGCAGTAAACCAACGTTTAAAATGCACAAATAATGCGTGAAAAAGCAGCAAACAGCTGTTTCGAATCTACAGCGAGATTCTTCTTCAGTGCAAGAAAGGGAAAAAAGGAACAGCGTGCTAGAAAAAGCAAGGCTGAGCAAAATGATAGACAGAGACGCGCTGCCTTATATACCCTATGCGGGTAGCGAAAGCGCCAGAAACAACCAATGAGAGAGAAGCAGTGGAAACGACTGGGTGGACAAGTAGCGACATCTACCGGAAAAGGAGAGAAAATGAAACCAAAAAAGAGGAAATTAAATTAATGCTTTCCAAATACTTGGAAAATCTGGAGTACAAGATAAGTCATTGACTAAAGAGTGAGAATTTTTAATGATGTGGTAAGCTTCCCAAAAATCAAGATCAAGGTTAGAAGAACATTTTTGGATAATGGTGGCTGAGGAAAAATCGAACCTATGTTGAGAAGACCAAGAATGTTGAGCAATAGAAGAACGTTTGAGCTCCTGATTTTTAACATAACCTTCATGCTCTTTTAAACGAAATCTAAGAGCACGTTTAGTCTCTGGCCAATATAAGAAAGGCCACATTGGCAAGAGATTTGGTAAATACCCCAGATTTCTAGGCGATCAATGGGGTGTTTGAGATTTGAAAAAGTGATTTTATTAACAGGAGAAAAAATAACATTAAAATCAAACCTTCTTAAGATTTTAGCAACTTGCTGACTGATTTTAGGAAAAAATGGTAACACAACTGAAGTATTAGAGTTGGAATTAGAATGCTTTTCAGAATGGACGGATTTCGTCAATTTCTTATAAATAGAATCAATAATATTAGAGGAAAAACCACGATCAACAGCAATAGCTTTGAGGTAATTAAGTTCAGCACTAAGTAACTGAGGAGTGGAACAAACATTGGTAGCCCGAAAAACTGAAGTATTGAAAGCAGCGAATTTCTGGTTAGGGGGATGAGAAGAATGCCTGTGAGGTGGAAGACTGACAGCAAAAGGTTTACGAAAGACGGTAGTCTGAAAGTCATTATCACAACGAATAACAAGGACATCGAGGAAAGAAAGACAGTTATTGGTCTCAATTTCAGAGGTAAATTGAATGCAGGGATCAATGGAATTCATAATAGAGAGAATATGATTAATATCCGAATTTATTTCAACCAGGACATAAACATCATCAACATAACGAACATAGAACGGAAATTTTAAAATTTCAAAAAGTTTGACCTCAAAATAGTGCATATAAATATCGCATAAAATTGGACTAAGAGGATTACCCATAGCCAAACCATCAATCATGCGGAAGAAATTACCATTGAAAACAAAAGTATTTTGTGACAAGCAAGCGCGAGTGAGAAGGATAAGTTCCTCGAATTCAAAATAAGAGAAATGGAATTCACAAAGCCTGTTCTTGAGGCAATCCAAAGCCCCCTCAACCGGAACGTTTGTAAATAAGGATTTAACATCAAAAGAAACCATCATGTGACCCTGTGGCTTAAAATTATGGAGTTTTTTAACAAAATCAAAAGAATTCTTAACAGTGAAACAGTTACTGCTCAAAAGTGGGGAAAAAACAGAAACTAAATATTTGGCAAGCTTATAAGAAGCTGTACCGATACTAGAGACAATAGGTCTAAAAGGAATGTCAGGTTTATGGACCTTAGGTAAAGCATAAAACCTGGCACAATGCGCAATAGATGGAATAAGAGACTTCTTAAAGTTAGCAGGAATAATGGAAGAAGACTTGATGGCAGACTTAATAGAATTAATTTCACTAGTGGAAGGATCTTTGCGGATTTCCACATAAGGACCATCTTTAATTAATTTATGGGATTTTTCCAAATACGAAGATTTGTCGAGAAGAACAATCTGACCACCTTTGTCAGCCTTAGTAATGATTAAGTTTGGATCAGAACGCAAATTTTTCAGACATTGTTTAACTGGAATTTTAAGATTGGGCTTATAAACATTAGAATTGAAATCGAACAGTATTGGCAATGAGATGCCTGATGGACTCTTTTTGAGAAGAAGATAGAGCGCTATGCTTAAAGGCCCTTTCAATAGGAGCAATTAGATTAGGTAAAGAAGGAATAGCAGAGACAGAGAAATTGTTATTCAATTTGAGAGCATCGAGCTGATTGTCACTTAAAGAAACACTAGAAAGATTGACAACAACATTTTGATTAACAACAGGCAAATTGCTGGGTTTATTAACGACAGGACTTTTACAAAGTTCATTAAATTTCTTCTTTAAAACCGAACAATGAACAGAAGAAGCTGTGAGAACTCTACTCCATGACCTTCTGTCTATAGACTCAAAATCAGGTGTAGAATTAGCGAGGCTGATATGTAAGGAATATAACTCGCGCTCTATATGAGCAATTTTATGGCGAGTCTCTTGAATCAAAGCTCTTAAAAGAGCTAATTTAGAACGAAATAATACCTTGTCAATTCTGTTAGAAGAAGATAAATTACAACGTATAGAAATGAAATTAGGAATAACCTTCTTACGCCTACAGTCAAGTAGGAAATGTAAGTGGTCCAAAAACCTGTACTTTTTTAATCGTAAATTACAAAACCTATTGATTTGAGACATTGCGGGAAAGAAAAAAAAAAGGAGAAAAAGAAAGAAATCACAGAGGAATAAAGGCCCGTTAAAGCCGAATACATTAAAATAGCAATCCTTTTCCGGTAGATGTCGCTACTTGTCCACCCAGTCGTTTCCACTGCTTCTCTCTCATTGGTTGTTTCTGGCGCTTTCGCTACCCGCATAGGGTATATAAGGCAGCGCGTCTCTGTCTATAATTTTGCTCAGCCTTGCTTTTTCTAGCACGCTGTTCCTTTTTTCCCTCTCTTGCACTGAAGAAGAATCTCGCTGTAGATTCGAAACAGCTGTTTGCTGCTTTTTCACGCATTATTTGTGCATTTTAAACGTTGGTTTACTGCATTTCAATATTCCTGCACAAAGGCTTTAATTGCTATTTTAATGTATTCGGCTTTAACCGCCCTTTATTCCTCTGTGATTTCTTTCTTTTTTCTTTTTCTCCTTTTCTTTCCCGAAATGTCTTCTCAAATCAATAGGTTTTGTAATTTACGATTAAAAAAGTACAGGTTTTTGGAACACTTACATTTCCTGCTTGACTGTAGGCGTAAGAAGGTTATTCCTAATTTCATTTCTATACGTTGTAATTTATCTTCTTCTAACAGAATTGACAAGGTCTTATTTCGTTCTAAATTAGCTCTTTTAAGAGATTCAATTCAAGAGACTCGCCATAAAATTGCTCATATAGAGCGCGAGTTATATTCCTTACATATCAGCCTCGCTAATTCTACACCTGATTTTGAGTCTATAGACAGAAGGTCATGGAGTAGAGTTCTCACAGCTTCTTCTGTTCATTGTTCGGTTTTAAAGAAGAAATTTAATGAACTTTGTAAAAGTCCTGTCGTTAATAACCGCAGCAATTTGCCTGTTGTTAATCAAAATGTTGTTGTCAATCTTTCTAGTGTTTCTTTAAGTGACAATCAGCTCGATGCTCTCAAATTGAATGACAATTTCTCTGTCTCTGCTATTCCTTCTTTACCTAATCTAATTGCTCCTATTGAAAGGGCCTTTAAGCATAGCGCTCTATCCTCTTCTCAAAAAGAGTCCATCAGGCATCTCATTGCCAATACTGTTGATTTCAATTCTAATGTTTATAAGCCCAATCTTAAAATTCCAGTTAAACAATGTCTGAAAAATTTGCGTTCTGATCCAAACTTAATCATTACTAAGGCTGACAAAGGTGGTCAGATTGTTCTTCTCGACAAATCTTCGTATTTGGAAAAATCCCATAAATTAATTAAAGATGGTCCTTATGTGGACATCCGCAAAGATCCTTCCACTAGTGAAATTAATTCTATTAAGTCTGCCATCAAGTCTTCTTCCATTATTCCTGCTAACTTTAAGAAGTCTCTTATTCCATCTATTGCGCATTGTGCCAGGTTTTATGCTTTACCTAAGGTCCATAAACCTGACATTCCTTTTAGACCTATTGTCTCTAGTATCGGTACAGCTTCTTATAAGCTTGCCAAATATTTAGTTTCTGTTTTTTTCCCCACTTTTGAGCAGTAACTGTTTCACTGTTAAGAATTCTTTTGATTTTGTTAAAAAACTCCATAATTTTAAGCCGCAGGGTCACATGATGGTTTCTTTTGATGTTAAATCCTTATTTACAAACGTTCCGGTTGAGAGGGCTTTGGATTGCCTCAAGAACAGGCTTTGTGAATTCCATTTCTCTTATTTTGAAATCGAGGAACTTATCCTTCTCACTCGCGCTTGCTTGTCACAAAATACTTTTGTTTTCAATGGTAATTTCTTCCGCATGACTGATGGTTTGGCTATGGGTAATCCTCTTAGTCCAATTTTATGCGATATTTATATTCACTATTTTGAGGTCAAACTTTTTGAAATTTTAAAATTTCCGTTCTATGTTCGTTATGTTGATGATGTTTATGTCCTGGTTGAAATAAATTCGGATATTAATCATATTCTCTCTATTATGAATTCCATTGATCCCTGCATTCAATTTACCTCTGAAATTGAGACCAATAACTGTCTTTCTTTCCTCGATGTCCTTGTTATTCGTTGTGATAATGGCTTTCAGACTACCGTCTTTCGTAAACCTTTTGCTGTCAGTCTTCCACCTCATAGGCATTCTTCTCATCCCCCTAACCAGAAATTCGCTGCTTTCAATACTTTTGTTTTTCGGGCTACCAATGTTTGTTCCACTCCTCAGTTACTTAGTGCTGAACTTAATTACCTCAAAGCTATTGCTGTTGATCGTGGTTTTTCCTCTAATATTATTGATTCTATTTATAAGAAATTGACGAAATCCGTCCATTCTGAAAAGCATTCTAATTCCAACTCTAATACTTCAGTTGTGTTACCATTTTTTCCTAAAATCAGTCAGCAAGTTGCTAAAATCTTAAGAAGGTTTGATTTTAATGTTATTTTTTCTCCTGTTAATAAAATCACTTTTTCAAATCTCAAACACCCCATTGATCGCCTAGATAACTGGGGTATTTACCAAATCTCTTGCCAATGTGGCCTTTCTTATATTGGCCAGACTAAACGTGCTCTTAGATTTCGTTTAAAAGAGCATGAAGGTTATGTTAAAAATCAGGAGCTCAAACGTTCTTCTATTGCTCAACATTCTTGGTCCTCTCAACATAGGTTCGATTTTTCCTCAGCCACCATTATCCAAAAATGTTCTTCTAACTTTGATCTTGATTTTTGGGAAGCTTACCACATCATTAAAAATTCTCACTCTTTAGTCAATGACTTATCTAGTACTCCAGATTTTCCAAGTATTTGGAAAGCATTAATTTAATTTCCTCTTTTTTGGTTTCATTTTCTCTCCTTTTCCGGTAGATGTCGCTACTTGTCCACCCAGTCGTTTCCACTGCTTCTCTCTCATTGGTTGTTTCTGGCGCTTTCGCTACCCGCATAGGGTATATAAGGCAGCACGTCTCTGTCTATCATTTTGCTCAGCCTTGCTTTTTCTAGCACGCTGTTCCTTTTTTCCCTCTCTTGCACTGAAGAAGAATCTCGCTGTAGATTCGAAACAGCTGTTTGCTGCTTTTTCACGCATTATTTGCGCATTTTAAACGTTGGTTTACTGCATTTCAATATACATGCTAATTTTACTTTAGAACTTTCAAATGTTTTATCAACACTTGAGAAGATAAATTCAAACGAAAACAAACGGTAACTTAACATTTTGCGTTTGTTGTTGATGACGTAGAAAGTGGGATCGAGAGGCCCGTAATTTCGATTGGAGGTTATGCGACGATCGGGATCCTCGTCTGGTTTTGTCAGTATCATCGAGACGTTTGGGATCCTCGTCTGGTTTTGTCAGTACCATCGAGACAATCGGGATCCTCGTCTGGTGTGGTCAGTACCATCGGAGACGATGGGTATCCTCGTCTAGTTTTGTCAGTGCAGTACACTGAGACGGTGTTTGTTTTGTATCCCAGAGACTGGAAAATCACGTCCCGTGGACTTTACGTTCACGATTCTAGAACATGAACACGCCATCTAATGGGTAAATATTTAACTTGTCCGCTATTGGAACATATTCTCAAGAACTATAGTGTTACATAAATTTCTAACTTTTGCATAATAATAATTTTTTGTTCAATTTGATTTTTCATGTGACATTAGTGAGTCATGCGAGTCATTAACGAGGTAAAACATATCCGAATTTAAATTCCTAGAACTTTCAAACGAATTTATACTTAAATAATAATTTCAATAGCTTTTTACTAATTAAAAGTACTAGTTAAAAGAATGGTTTTCTCAGAGCATCACTGCCCTCTATAGGCCATATTTATTGCGATGCCACGGTGGATTTAATGTGCGACAAATTAACGTACACATCGATATGTGTCTGTGTCGAGTCTTGAATCCGCAAGCTTTGTTGTCAGCATAGCGGGTTTTTTTTTTCAATATATTTACTGTTGTTTCCGAATACTAATATTCTCCTTATTCAATCCGTCATTAAATAAGGAGAATATATTACTATTCATAAATACCCGTAAATTTCTGAATACAAACGTCCGTTAAATTGATAAAGACTATGTTCACTCCTCGGATGGCAAGTCCAATGCTATGTCATCCGTGCTGTCTCAGCCCTCATATTGCACTTAAAATGAGATACTGCTTTGATGAGTAAGACTCAAAAGCATGTTATATAGGTTATAGGCTCTATTACAATTTTATCTCCCCAAAAATTAAACAGACTTACATTCGAACTACATATATACCAAAATATAGACAACTTTACATATACTGCAATTCGAACCATTCCAAAAATATACGATGAGAGAAAGCACCGGTTTCCAACAGAACACCGAAATAAGTAGCATCGGTGCAGCCAGTATTTTGAAGGGTGACTCGTGGGGACTCTAAAGTGTGAAAAATTTTGAGGTGGTTTGAACGAAAGCTTGTGCTGCAGTAGCTGAAACCATAAAATAGTGAAATATCCTTCCCATAGCTCCAAATGTTGGAGCGATATTTCACCATCTTATAGTTTCAGTCTTATAGTCTGCTGCAGCACTAAAATTTGGTTCAACCTACTCCAAAATTTATAACAGTATACGCTACTGTCGGTACCTTGTCAGTGCCACAAACCGGCAAAGAAAATTGTTGGTGTGAAGAGTCCTCTTGCAGAAAAATCGGTAGGTGGGAGACTAGTACCGACCAGGGAGATTTTCCCTGTCTAGTTTCGATCAAAATTTTTGAGAAATCTTGAAACCAAGTCAGACTTTCGAACTCTGTAGCGCTTCGTTGAACTGATTCTGCAACCTTTCATCATGTGCCATAGGGACATGGTCTTCTGTTTCGATAGGCCAAGTACCATTCATAACAAAAAAAAAACGGCACAGATGTCATTTTCGCCCCATATTGGCGCGATTTTTTTCTGTCGCCAATATCATATAGGCAACAGGTACTTAACTTGGGCCAAAGTGTCGTTATTTTGCTTGATATGGTAACCCGGATTATGTTGTTTATGCTATTGATGTTTTCGCCAAATTGGCAACCGAAAAAAATCTCGCCAATATGGGGCGAATATGACATATGTACCAAAAAAACAACAGCAACAATACATTTCAAATTACTACAGAACGTGTATACTGGGGAATTGGGGAAAAACAGTTGTTCGTCAGTTTATACAACAATCTCACTGCTGCATAAAGCAATTGGCACAATTTAGATTGTTTTCATCCATAAAAAAAGAATATATATATATATATATATATATATTATTTTTTTCCTTTTTTAATAGGTTTACAAATTTGACATATCTGTCATTCAATGCTTAAAAATATTATCTGGGTACATCACAAATATAACTTGGTACCTTAAAGCAATTCTTAAATCAATTACTTGAGTGCATATACCTGAAGAAGAACAAATAAAATTAATCGACGGAAAATTTCTTAATTCATATCATAAAATTTAAAAAGCAGCATTTCAATGGGAAGCAAGGAACAATCCAGGTTCGCGTTTATTTATAAAAATTTAATTAATGCTGCAATTTAAATATCTGATTACTTGGGTAAACTTTTAAATTAGATTAGAGGAGCCCACATACATTCTTTAAATATCTTTGTAGAAAGAATCGCACACATTTTCTCATAATACTAAAATTGGATATCAAGGAACGTATCCAGCTCTATTTCAAACCTTTCGATTTTTCATTTTATTTGCCATTATGCATACCTACGCGAGAGAGAGAGAATGGGAAATGAGAACTTTTGTCTTTGTTCGTTGAGAAAGGGGAACCTCTCTAATGCATAATCGATTCAAAATAATTGAATGGTTCTGTCAAGAGGACTTGCAAATTAAAGAGGAAAAATGAAGACGTGACTAATAATACTTAATTTAGATCTGATATCTTGGTTAAGGGGCTATTTCTAGGTAGGTAAATTTTCCTATATGGTCATCCAGCAAAGCATAGCATATTCAATGCATTAAAAATAGACTCAGAAAATCGTGAATATGTATTGTTTATCATCGACAAAGAATAAATTACTTGAACCCAATTTTTCATCCTTTTTCAGTTTCATGGTAACTGAATATTTTCGTATAAAAACTCAATTTTTAGTTGGTCATGATGAAATGAGTCGAATTCAAAATAAAATTAGTTGGTCATTTTACTTAAAGGACGTAAATGCATGTGGGTATGCACTAAGCGCATTTTTATACATATGTGTTTATTATTTTAACACAATTTAAACGATGCCTCAATTACACAACTACCAACTTCATGCAGACTTCAAATTTTGACGCTCTGAAAAAAATATATTTTTTATTCATAATTACTCCGTCCACCTTAAAAATATTTAAGTTAACGCTATATCAAGCAATCATTTTCTATCATTTTCAATTTACAATATTCTACAAAATTTTATTGAGGAAATGCAGCAAATTAATGCAGAATATCCGTTTTGTTCAATTAAAACTATTAATACATTGGTGAGCTAAACATTACATTGTAAACATACACTGTTAAAAATTTTTTGCAGCATTCTGGCAGGTCATTCGACCGTTTTTTGAAAAAACGGTTTCATAACCATAATTTAATTATATTCTGACCATAAAATGGGCAATAATATGGTCAGAATAGTGTTAAATTACGGTTGTTAACCGTTTTCGGAAAAAACGGTCAAATGACCTGCCAGAATGCTGCAAATTTTTAACAGTGTAGTTTTCATTTTTAACTACTTCACATTTCTGTGTAGGTAAATTTTACGGTAGTTATAATGTAAAGGTGAATCTACTTTCAGTACACGATGAAATTAATAAATCATATCCTGTTTTGCTGGTTTTCATCGGTATTTTGTGGTTCTAATGTGCTGATTTTTAAGTGCATATTGTAATATCAAACCTAGAGGTACCGTTGTTAAATTAAAATGATGGTGATTCATCAAAATCTCTTAATAATAGTCACGTGTGCATTGCGTAATTATCTGTTATTAATACATTTAAAAGCACCAAGTGTCTTTTTTTTTTATCTTCTGAGCTTTGTCTTATCAGATTTTTAGACTCAATAGACAAGAAATTTCAGATTGAAAGCCCGATTATTAGATATGATAAATATGACTTTAATATGAGAGGAAGAGATTCTGGTGTCGATAAAAGTAACAACTCTTCCAAAATATCAACACTTTTCCTTATTATCAAAGCTAGTAACATGATTCAAAATCAGTCTTTAGGCATAATCAAATTAAAAATGCATTTGATAAACATAATGATCTATGAATTATTACATATTTTCCTATAAATATTAATGGGCAGCATTCTTAATTATTTTCTTTCCTTCATTTCATATTTTGAAACAACTTGTTATGCAAATCTAATAATAAAAAACTTTGATTATTGTTTGTCAATCATTTCAGACAATTCGATTCAAACAATTGGCCAGCCTTATTTTCTGTTTTGTACTTTAAGAAGTAAGTAAATAACTCACGACAATTTAAACCAGAACATTTAACAAAATAGTTTAAAAATTCACTAAAGAAAGATTTCCTTAAATGGGATGTCTATATTTTGTGTTAAATAATCTTCATAACACTACTTACCTTCATATTCTGCCAATGCAAATTGCAGAATGGAGCAATATATTTCACTCAGAATATCCTAACCAAAAACGCTCCACATGCTTATCAGGTGGTTAGGGCGCTGGCTAATGATAAGAAGTGTAGGGTTCGAATCTCAATTCAGTTGTAAATGCTTGTAGTCGATCGGATTCCACTTTAAAAGGATAATCCTGGTCTGTTTAAGCCTTATATAATAAAGAAAACCCTAGTGCCCATAATCATCTAACCTAAGACTCGTTATTATTTGATTCGAATCAAGCTCAATTGAAAATTTCGTATATACGTTATTGAATAAAAAGTGAGATTATTTGTGTTTATTCCATTCCGCAGAAAAATTTATGTAGATTATGTATAAACATTAAATCCATCAAAAGTTGATAGCTGTAAAATATATTGGCAAATAAGACTTTCCCTGCTTGAAACTGATGTCTTACGAACAGTGTTGAATTCAGACATTTTTCTCCGGGAGAGATTTCTGTGGCTCCGGGGGGGGGGGACACTACAGAATCCCAGGGGTGAAATTACACTTTTTGACCATTGAAAATACCAAATCTCCCCCCGGAACACCCCCTGAATTCAACACTGCTTACGAATTCAATTAAATTGCACGGCTCATCAGGAATAGATGTGCGTAGTGATTCCAGTTTAAATGGAGGCACCGGTTTGTTTATCCTCGAATGAAAAAAATGATTACAGCGCCCCCCAATCAACCTAACCAGGAAAAGTTTTTAGATTGATTTCCGTGATAGGATATATACAATTTCACAGACGTAAGTAGTCAAATAACATATAAAAATTCTTGAGAATCAAACACGCACCAGAGGATTTAGCTAATAATCTTTCATCAAAATAAAAAAATCTGCTCATTTTATTTGTCCATTATCGTATAATGTCGTCCTTTTTATTTACAAACCAATAATTGACACTTAAAAAGTAATATGTTTGTAATTGATTTTAAAATAGCAACTGTCCAGCTTACATTTAAAAAAAAAGTACATCGAAATCGCATTTCAAATCTGTGTCACTTACTCCTCTAAATTGCTGTTCATTTACATTTCATATTTACTTTTCATACATAATGTAACAGCATGAAATATTAACTAAAACGTTACTTAACTGTCCATTGAAAGAGAAATCGATTTTTGAAATAACTGAAAAATAAATAACTCGTCATGAGGAAATAGTCACGTTCGGAATGTACGTGGCAGGCCCAAGTAAAGCGATATCTTTCTTTTATATCAATCATCCAATTGATTAGTCTAAGGTCATGACTCAATGTTCGATCGACGGAGAAATCACGTTTTCTTTTGATGAAATCTTTTAGTAAACTTCTAAGCTGAATTTGGATGCATTTTTTTTTTCAAAGTCAAGTTAAGGGAAATTCAATCGTTATCTATATTTTAAAAAATAATCTAAAGCAATGTTTTTATAGCACACGCAAACACTTTTTAAAAAACAGAGATTGTTTTTTAAAACAATATTAAGGGACACAGCACCACTAAACATGAAAAAGACGATTTTCTGCTTTTAACTTATTCTCATTCCTTAATATTTTTTAATACTGTGCCAGAAAAAGGATTTAAAAATTCTCATTATCCATTGAGTCATATTATTATTTCAAACTTTAAAGGGGTTTTCTTTATTTTTTCAAACTGGTGATTTCTGAGCTTGCGTGCGCTGTTACTCTGGAGCCTTTTAAGGTAAGTTCACATAATTGTAACAATGAATGAAATATTCAACCGGCTACATAGTAAACTCAAAATATTTTCAAAATGTTTTGATTAAATTTAATATAAAATATTTTTGAAATAAAAAAATCTGAAATGTTTTTGCAATTTTTTCAAATGCAGTTTTTTTTTTTTTTATTATTTAACTTTATTTGGGAATTTACACATATATTGACAAAAAGTGCATACATTGTTGCAATTTCATCAACTTAAGATTAATGGTATCAGAGAAACAGCATGCGCAAACTCTGATTTCCTCATGTAAAACAAAATCTCTTTAAGTTTGAAATAGATGTAATTCAGTGGTACTGTTTTGTTTAAATTTGATTGAAGTCAGACAATAATGCAAGATTTAAAATGCTATTTTTGAAAAGTGTTAATAATTTTTTTATGGGATAATAAGTTAAAACAGGAAATCGAGTTTGTGTACTGTACTCCCGTAAAAGTTTTGTATTTTTTCTTCAAAACACGGTAAGAGCCAGTAATAAGAACATACGAAATTCAAAAGGTAATGTTAAACCATTGGAGGCATTCTCTGTAAATTTCTCGTTTGCATTTCAATATTTTTAAATGACTTTTTTTGCAAAGGATATCTGAAGTCATACTGTCTTATTGTAAGTCCCCAAAAAAATCCAAATTTCGCTATTATTGAATTTGCAATACTGTAAAAAAGAACATTTCAATCTTCAAAATTTTTCTCCGAGACCCTTCAAGATCCTTCAAGTGTCTTCAGAATTAAACTGCAACAAAAATCGAAAAAGTACAAAACTCACTATTAGCTCTCAACCTCAAATACCACATCAAAAAGTATCATTTATAAATGTTGAAATGCAAACTAAGAATTTTCAAAGAACGCTGGCAATGGTTTAATATGATCTTACGAATGTCCTACACTGACTAGTGTAAGGCTCTGAAATATAGAGCGTTGCCATCTCCTTGTAGCGTACATATTTTTAATATGTACAATGTTGTGTTAAATATCATACACGAAATTGAAAATGACATAAGTAAAAATAGTTTTAAAAATAAATATGTTTTTACTAGCTTACTTAAAGGTAGAAATACACAAAATACGCTGAAGTTTTTAAAATTAATGTTTCATAAATGAAAATTCACGTACTTTATATGACGTCGCATGCCCATGTAAACGACATACATTAAATGTTCAAAATTAATGCATTTTTATCCAAATCCGTGCCGCCCCCCCTTTTTTTGAATAAGCCTCCAATATCCTATTTCTTTCGGGCAACAATTAAGTGTCATCCCTAAAAAATAACATTCCGTTACTTAAGCCAGCCGTAAAACGAAGCAGATGTATCATTGTGCGGTTAAATACTGATAATCTCTACGGAAATTTTTAATTTCTAAGCATCAAGCGTTTTCAATTTTTACATCTTCGTATAGGGAAAAAAAGTACTTTTAACTGCAATTTTTTTGAAAACTGCATTTCAATTTATTTTTGAGATACTAATTTTTTATGTATCTCAATCACATTTCTGTAATGATGGCAACTGAAGTACTCCATTTCTGTAGATAGTAAAAGTAAAATAGTATATTACTATATATTTTTGTTGACATTTTCTCAAAAGAACTGAAAATAAAATTGTAGTTAAAATACGTGCTATTTTGAAAAAATATAAATGAATGATTTCTGATTAAACATAGAGCTATTATAAACTGTATTTATTTTAAGTACGCATATTATGTTACAAACAAACTAAGGCATATGAATCATTAGATAGATGTTTTTTTTTTTTTTTTTTTTTTTTTTTTTTTGTCGAGTTTACGACATTGTTTTTTTGTTGGGTCTGCGTATTATTCCGCGATAGTGATGTCATACGCATACTTTTCTATAGATGTTGTTTAAGACTGGATAATAAATGTGGAATTCTTCAGCGGATGCAAAAGACGTCATTTTATATAAAATAAAAGCGTGTATTTTAAGTCTTAAAACTGAAATAAGTTTATTAGAAGTGCATCATTTTCACTCCAGCGCCTTTGAAATTCTTCACAGGTGGAAATGCTTCACTTTTGAAAAGAATGCAATTGAAATTACACACTTTTATAAATATGTAGAATATCTTTATAGAGGAACAGTGACCTTTAAGTTAAAATAATATTTGAGAGTTAGACTAACCAGTATAAGATGCATTTTTTATTGCAACTAATTTTGTAGGTTTATTATAAATTAATGAAACAGTCCCTTCTTAAACATTTTCTTTCGTCGAAATTCGACGGGTTCCACCTCTTAATAATAATAATAAGTTTAGCGACATTAAATTCTGAAAAAGCAGAATTCCTGCTTCCTGCTTGTTTTTTTATTTATTTAGTTTTAAGATATGGCATCAGGAAAGAAAAACATCATTTTTATGTTACTACTTAGTTTACTTTACATCATGGAACAGCAAATATTTATTGTTCAGTCACATGGTAATAGAAATGAAAAAAAAAAACCTTGCCTGAAACCCTGGAAGTTATTTAAACTATCTAAGATTTCTAAACTGTTTTCGCAACATATAGTAAAATATTATTAAAATTAATGTTTTAATTGATAATTATGTTCTGAAGATATAATGTATGTCATCGGGATACACAACTGTACATAATTTATAGAATTCTAGCATATCAGGAAGTGAGTGAAAAATCTATTGCAAAATTCCACCTATAGGTTTGCGATCGCTGTCAACATTGAATGCAATTTTTATGGATTGGTGTACGTTTTCTGTAAATTTAAAAATACCGTGCTTATACGCACTGTGGCAATTGAATGCACAAATAATAAATTTGCATATTTTAATACTTCAATGTCTTTTTCATGATCAATTATTAATTAAAAATATAGATAAAATTCGTCTTAAATTATTTAAAACATCGCAATAATTACTTAGCTTGGAGCTTTAAGAAAAAAAACTTTAACAAATATTACTGAGAGATAAGAAAATCGGAACAAAGACACGGATTAAATGTATAATTTTAAATCTATACTAATTAGTTTACGTTAATCCTTATTTTTCGAACGATATTAATTTTAATTAACGTTGTTTTCGATTGAATATTTAAAAGGATTAATTTTAAATTTTTGAAAATTGAATTAGCTAATATTTTTGAAAATTAAGGTTATGTTTGTTCTAGGCATTATACGTATGGATTTTTTTAATTATAAAATCAATCTATTGTTATACAGATGTTGTTAGTGAAAGACTTTACTTTGTGGATTGGTTAAAGCATACTATGTTTTATTATATTAGGAATATATTTTTCTTTTCTGTTATCAATTATTAAAGTGTTTTTGGCGCATTGAAAAAACAGTCAGCATTCTCGTTGATTTACCGCAAAAGTGGATGATGAGCTGAAGATGCTTCCAAACTAAGTGTATGGAAACAATACAAATAACGCCATCGCTCGGCGCCGATAAATAACTACATAGACGGAAAGTGTAGCAACAACTTCTCTAAGTTTTTGGATGATGAATCCAGTGTACGCTGGTTATCATCACGTTATTGCAAATTGTTTGAATTACGTCGGTAGTTTTCGAAAAGGAAAAGAGGGCGACTGCAAAATTTGGTTTTCTACCAGATTTTACTGAAATAGAAACATAATGAACTCATGCAAAGAACCTTAGCCTTTAAAGGTGATAATTTTTATCTGTATCGATGTGCAAATGATGCCAATGAAGGTAACGTTATTGAGAATTCTTAACAGGCTATTCAAGAGAAGGCAGCTTAGCCCTAATCATCAAACAGACTTAAGGGTTCAGCAATAATGTAACCTGTTCGTTAATGATAAAAAAATATATGTTATAAAATAATTCTTTATATGCTGAAATGTGGCTTTAGCTATTTAATTTGCTAGAAAAAAAGATTTCTAGAGAAGAAAAAGATTGTGTGGTTGGAAATATATTTTTCCTTGAAAAGACATTTTCTCTCAATTTCGTTAAACTTTAATGTATACATTCAAAAAATGGTTATTTCATTTTGTTTTTGTAATGTAGGACTGTATATTAAAACGAGTCATTTACTGCCAGCATGACTATATTATCTTCATGTGATTGAAGATGTCTATGAAGCCAGTACATACTTCAGAATTCAATAGTTTAAATCGCCAAGATCTTTTTCAAATTCTTAATATTTATTTGTAGGTGATTTTACAGCCAATTTGTCATTCTTTCAGCATTCCGTAGCTGAGAAATCAACAGGATTATCTTTATTACATTTGATGGTATGTGATTGTAGGTGTCAACGGAGCCAATGACATCATTTTCAAACATTTCGGAGAAAAAATAATCCACTGCGCTGGTTTTTCTTTCTTTTCTTTGATGCTACGCAATATATTCAAATTACTATAAAGTGGATATACTAATAGTACACCAATATGTGGTGAAGAATGTCCTCAAACTTGTTATATCTAGAATTTATGATGATTTATACGTTATCACAACCAGTTAAGAAATACATTATTATCTGTGTTCTGCATATGTTTTGAACAAGAGAAATGAATTAAATGCTTTGAATTAGAGAAATTTGGATATTGCATTTTGGGATATCATCATAAAATATTTTTTTTTCCGAAATAAAATCTGAAAATTTTTAATACGAGGGTGTATCAATAAGTTTTTGTCCTCACATAGAAATAACTGGGTGAAATTTATGAAATTGCTACATTGTATTAGCCCTTTTCTATATAGTCACCGTGCACAGTAATACATTTCTGCAAACGGTATTTCAAAGAGAGGGGCGAGGATGTATTCCAGGAGGCGCGGTAGTACACCCAAAGGGGCCATTTTTATAACTTTTGCCGACCCCCACACGTGACATATTGTTGGAAAGGCCTGTGACCACTTATTCATGCTATGCAACCCAGAGCCCCTCCCACAAAATTTGCTCCGAAAGGGGCATGAATGATGTCCGTAAAATTTAGAAAAGTGTCTCCCGGAGTGCAAATTTGGGAGAAGGGACTCGGGGGATGAATAGCATGAAAAAGTGGTCACAGGCCTTTCCAACAATATGTCACGTGCGGGGGTCAGTAAAAGCTAGAAAAATGCCCCCTTTGGGCCTACTATCCGGCCTCCTGGATTACATCTTCCCCCTCTTTTTGAAATACCGGTTGCACAAATGTGTTACTGTGCACACTGACTCTGTAGAAAAGGACTCATAAAATGTAGCAATCTCTTAAATTTCACTCAATTATTTCTATGTGAGGGCAAACACTTATAGATACACCCTCGTAGGTATCTAAAAGGCGACGAGGTATCGCTTATAGTGCACAGATTCTTAATCTAAATGGCACCCTGTTAAAAAAATAATAATAATAAAGATTTTTTCCATAATGAAGAGAAAGAAAGTTTTTGTTTTTAATTGCGTGTGTATATTAATAAAGTTCACTGTGAATATAATTCAGTAATTTTGTAGTAGCTTTTTTTAAGTTCAAGTTTGAATTTAGTTATATATACTATATATATATATATATGTATATATATATATATATGTATATATATATATATATTTATTTATTATTGATATTAGTTATATATTTTGCAATGATCCTGTAATTTGCAGAAATTTGGAAGTCATATATGTTTTCAATAATGTTTTCAATTTTATTATGTCGGTAATGCTTTCATTAAATAGATGAAACATTTTACAAAGTTAAGATATTTCATTATTTGCTTTTATTTAATTAATGGCTATCTACATACATATATATTGAAAGTTTGTCTGAATAATGTTTTATAATATTAACGTCTTTTAATATTTTCATCTTTTTTAACTAAGCCCATGACATCCTTTATTTTTACAATTTTTGAAATTTATAATTAAAATTTTAATTAACTTCGCAACAAAGTAGTTATTTTCTAAAGTGAAATAGCTGTTTCTTTTTAAATATTTTCATATAAAAATGATCAGTTTGAATGCTCTTTAAAATCCTTTTTATTTTATGCGATTTAATTGCATTTTTATGAAAACAATATGTGTTTTATTTTTTAAATCTAATTATTCTTATTTCAAAAAAGCAATTTTAATTATTATTGATTTTCGGATAAAAATAGGTGGCTTAATTAAAGTTAAACGGATATTTTTTATTTTGAATACTTTGAAAATATTATTTATTATGATAAATTTCATTTATCTCTTTAA
The DNA here is from genome assembly GCA_963932465.1 of Maratus speciosus. Classification (NCBI taxonomy): domain Eukaryota; kingdom Metazoa; phylum Arthropoda; class Arachnida; order Araneae; family Salticidae; genus Maratus; species Maratus speciosus. The sequence goes on from OZ010788.1 coordinate 440,583,994, forward strand.
AGAAGAAATAATTATTATACCTCAAGTTGATTTTTTTAAATAATTTTTTTTAAATGTTCAGTTGTATTAATTGTTCTATTTTTTATATCATATTATATCCATTAACACTTTGCGGGCTGAGCTATTCCAACCGCATATCTCCCCCTGGACTGAGGATATTTGGTACTTTTCTTGGAAGATGTGTATTTTAATAATTTGTTTCATTACAAACTTCAAACTGTTCTTATGCATAACCAAGGAACTATTTAAAAGTACTAAAAATTAATATTTAATGAGAAATTATTGAAAAAAGCATGTTTTATATTTTTAAAATAAGTTCCGCATAAGAAAACATCATTTTTTTAACACAAAAGTTTACATAGACTTGAATAAAAACTTACCTAAATGTTGTACAAATATCTGGTAATAGCTTTTATTTGTATATAAACGTTATTTAACAAAATTTGCTTTCGTGTGGTAAATTTCAAAGCACAGAGAACAACACCACAAGGTTCACAATAAGTTCGAATTAAGCTCTGATTCTTGATATTTTCATGTACTTACTTCTGTTTAGAGCCACCACATATTTTTTTTTTTCAAAATAAAAGGTTCATAAATAATATCTGAAAAGACCGCAAACGTATATAGTATGTATTTTCATATCTCAGAGAATTAAAAGTTGACCACGAGAGACCTTCGGGCTTCGTTCGCCTCACCGAAAATGGCAACGCGAGTGACACACGGGATTAGACCACAGAGTGTTAATACGTGTAGCGTTTAATTGTTTTTTATTTATAAGACATAATTATTTCTGTTTTTCTGCTTATTTCACGTTGAACATTAAAGATATTTAATTTAATTTTTAAAAAGTGAGATGATAAAAATTTTATAATAATATAAAAATTTCAAATACAATTCCGGCCGTATTTTGATGCGATGCATCTTTTAATCTTTTTTAGCTTAGTTTTATATTAATTTTATGTTCAACATAAAATAAAAATCTGTCTTGTTATTGACAGATATTAGTTTATCGTCTAAATGGTTCTCGTGGGAATCTGATCTTTTGGTTAATCTTCTCCCTTATTATTTGTTCTTGGTTATCTATTGCCAATAGTAACCTGTCGCTAGTTACTTTAAATTATTTTAGCATACAAATTTTCATTGTTCAGATAGATTTTTTTTTTTAATCATCATGAAAATTATTTAAAAGGTCTCTAAACTGCGTTGCAATTTCTATTCAAATTTCATTCGAAAATATATATTTTTACTTACCCATCATACTTAGTATAGGGTAAGTCTTGTAATCGTTTTAAAAATCGAAAAAAAAAATTGACAGATTTACACGTTTCAGACACTGGAGATTCCGAAAAACATATTTCTAGAAAAAAAAATTTGCCGTCCGTCTGTATGTGTGTGTGTGTCTGTAAACGCTCTATCTCCCAAACAAATTGAGGTAGAGACTTGAAATTCGGTGTGTACTTAGGTAGTAACAATGGGAAGAAGCCTATTGAATATCAGTAACTTCGATTATCCGGAACTATTTTTTTCGGTCGTTCTGACAAAATGTATACAAAAATTTTCGAAATTGTTGATTTGAAGGACTAAATATAAAAGACAATAAAAAAACATAAATTTTGCATCATGAATAAACTCGATCCGATAATTAGTTGTCGAGATATTTGTAATTCTATTTTTCACACTCTTCGATTTTTCATGACCCTGTATTTCATTCAAATTTCAATTCAAAGATATATTTTAATTGGAAATGAGACGCTTAATCCGACGCAGTAAACTGTTAGTTAATATGGTTATAATTTTTCGAGTTATAAGGATGTTTCTTTTACGCAATTCAGTACTACTCGATTATTCCGCCAACCAAAAAACTATCGCCAAACTATAAGGTTAAATGACAATAATGGTTTATCGTAAATGTCAAGCATTTAATGCATCTCCACACCTATAAGGGGATTACCATAGGGGAGATCCTGTGCTGTCGCCAAATGCCGCCAAGTTTTCGCCAACTTGGCGAAATATCGCCAAATTTGGCGACCAAAATTAGTCGCCAAAAGTGAAGCCAAATCGGCGGTATCTCTAATATTTCGCCAAATTCCCATAGACTTCCTTTGTAAACCTATAGTGCTTACTTTCTTACAGAAAATCAACAAATTGAAATATTTTAATGCAAAAAAAATTAATATTAGCTTAAGGGATTATATTAATTATATTTAAGGGAGTCTAAGTATATTAAATTATGAATAAAGTAACATGATACAATGCTTAGCATGTATCGCATGTTTTATTTTCATATTTTATATTATGTATATCCATGATGGGTAAGTATTACAGTGGCCCCCAACGACTAGTTTCTCCTATGCAATGCTGCCAAAAAAAAAAAAAAAAAAAAATGAAATCATGCGATGAGTAAACATGATGTATGAGTGATAAAAATAGAAACAAGTTTTTTGGCAGCCGTTCAAAATTGGTCTACACATTTTTGGGACGGTAAAGTCCATAGTGAAAGAAATAGCACGTTGCCACTGAAAACTGGTTCAAAATATTCTTTGCTATCACTACAAGAACAAAAGTGTCTCTGCTTCTTCAGTGATAGCTGCACGAACTTTAGCATAAAAAAGAAACACATTATGTCCCCTTTAATTTATGCCACTCGTTTTAGTGAGCTGTCAAAAATTTGGTAGTGGGTGGAACCAACTTTTGGTGTTGCAGTTCCACCAAACAACCATAACCGAGTGAAACCTTTTTCCAATATTTGGTGCTCCTGTTGAACAATATACTTGTGTAGGTTTTACCATGATTTTTAAACAATAAATAGGTAAAATTCTGAACGGTAAATTGTCGTCATAATATTTCAAAAACAAGGGCTTATCAGATTCGGACCACTTTTAAAAGTGGAGACCGACACCCTATGAACATCCAAGAAGGAAGTAATCTAACCGCTATGTAACCAGACACATATACTAACTTATATGCACATATAACTTATGACACATATAAGAGCTTTAAACTAGCATGTTGAAAGTGCATAGAATTATTTGCTCTGATTGGATGATGAATAGCTTTACTTTTGGTGAAATTAAAAATCCTTTTAAGTTTAAACTGTGAACAGCTTTTTTTACTAAGTTAAGAAGAACGCATTCGGTTTTTCTAATTATTTTATCCAATAGAACGGCTCAACTTTAATCTAAACTGTTTAACAATGTACTAGGACTTCCCTCAGAGGGATTAGTCTGAGCGATATTGTTGAGAACATAGATTTAATAATAACATGTGGAAGCAAAGAAAATGAGATGTTATCTTTAATTGTCATATACTGCGATAAATTGAAATGATGAAAATAAACAAATCATAGAATTACAAAATCTTATATATAAATTCGTATACACTGTTTAAAAAAATGGGAAATCAAACCATGCAAGGCAGCCATGCATGGATATAAAATTGAAAGTACGCAATATATTAAAAGTAAAATAGAAAATGAAACACTAAATTATCTTACATCGGAATTTTAACTGTATAAAATGATGTCAAGAGCATAATCAGACGCTCCGCATCAATTTGAGTAACTTTAAATGACAAATATATGATGTTTAAAGAGAATGGACTATACTTTATAGGGTGTGTGCTCCCCCGGAATAGTTAATATTGTACAATATCTGTTTTCCACGGATGCAATGAGGTTGTCGATAACAGTTAAAGAATTCTCTCCTCAAAATCTGATATAGTATCAAAGTACCGAATACATTAACAGTGGCATGCAATGCTTCGATAGAGTGTGTTTTAGATATGCTCGATCGGATTTAAAGGATGAGTGTTTGCTGGCCACTACATACGCTGTATTGTTTTATTTTCAAACATATTCTGCACACGTTGAGCTGTATTTAGCATGTATTAAATAAAAGAAATCGGCAATGATTGCAACATAAAGTATGACACAAGATCTGAATATATCATCTGCATAACTTTTGAGCTGTCAAAGTGTCATTTGAAATAATTTACAAATCCATGCATATTTATTCAGCAAATCATGCAAGCTAACAAACATACTCCAATATGAACCCGATTATGAAATTTCACCAGAATAAGTTAATATATAAAAAATCTACTAATGATAATTGAGAATATGACCTTATGATAAAATGTCTAGAAAAATGAATCAGATAAAAAATTCATATCACATTTAAAACGGCACTTCCCTCTGTTAGTGGCCTTGGCAAGAGAGAGAAAAGCCTAGAGAAGGAACACTTTAACAAGTACTTTCGGGCCACCTACTTCAATACATTTTTCGCACTCATATGACGTTATACTATATCCACCACGTCCTTTATATTTCCAATATGACGTAATATTTTCCCTTTTCACGTGGAAACCTTGAAATAGAAAAGTTATGAAGTTATATTCACTTTCATTTAAATTCGTCAAACTATTTATTTCATTTTCCTTTTTCACGTGGAAATCTTGCAGTAGAGAATTAATTGTTGTAGTAATAATTTTATTGTGTATTTTAATTGTTTTGCAACTGCTATAACGAAAAATGTTTAAATTTGATAAGAAATTGCTGTTAAGTTGGTGGTTTTTTATTAATTAAAAATTAACTATAAATTATTTCGATTCCGGATTACTTTAGTTGCATCAGCCATGTTTTAATACCCGTGTACGTATATTTTCACAATTTTGGCTTCCAAATTGTGCATTTTTATAGAATTACAAACAGACAAATAGACAAGTTTTCATTTATATATATCTCTCTATTCTAAAAAAAGTAACTAACGCTGTCACCGCCGCCGCCGAACGCCGGTTTTGAATTTTTTGTGACCGGAGGTCTTTTTTCGTTAATATTACGAAAACTATTGCAGACAAAAATATGAAAATCGGTGGTATTATAGAGAAATGTTTGATCAACACGCTGATGCATACAGTTTTCAAATCGAAGAATTATTTAAAGAGATATTTAATGCTAAAGTTGGACAAAATCGTTCCATTAAAAAAATTCCATAGGAGCAAAATCTATACATGAGAATTTAATCATTTTTAGATCATTTTATTCAATAGAAGATCCCGGTGTGCAGATTCCATTAATTTTTTTAATTTGACTCATTTTTTTTAGGTTTTATTTCTATCTTAAATTCAAATATTCAGCATTTCGACAGATATTTTTTACGTATTTTAGAAAATGGTATTAATTTAAACTGTTTTCAACTGTATAAACAGCGCAAACAATAATGTTTGTTTCAAATAAAAAAAAAATTATTTACACGTTATTATTATAAACAGAAAAAAACCTTCAAATTAGAATTAAATAATTAGGTATAAAAAGCAGGCACTTATTGGAAATTACCCCATAAAAACTATATTTACATGTGAATTTTAAAAGAAAAAGGATATTTTAAAATAAATTCATTAACATGCGTTAGAAATCTTAAATAGAAGAAATTATGTCACATTACACTTATTATGCAAAATGAACAAAAAATAATATTGCAAAACCGTTTAAACTTAAAAATTGCGCTAGACAAAATATTAGAGGTTAAATATTAAACTTTTTCAAAATTTTATTATTTGTCGTTTGATGTGAGGTGTTCAGCTATAAGTATGCAAAAATTCATGTCTCCAACTTAATTAAGTGCTGAGTTAGAAAAATTGCTTAAAAAACAGAAGTTAGAGACCGGAGGGTTAAATATGACTTTTTCAAAATTTTATTATTTGTCGTTTGATGTGAGGTGTTCAACTATAAGTATGCAAAATTTCATGTCTCCAACTTAATTAGGGACTGAGATAGAAAAATTGCTTAAAATACAGAAGTTAGGGAGCGTAAGGTTAAATATGACTTTTTCAAAATTTTATGATTTATCGTGTTCGCAAGTGTTCAGCTATAAGTTTGCAAACTTTCACGTCTCTAACTTAATTAGGGGCTGAGATAGAAAAATTGCTTAAAATACACAAGTTAGAGCCCAGAGGGTTAAATATTAGACTTTTTCAAAATTTTATTATTTGTTCTTTGATATGATGTATTCAGCTATAAGTATGCAAAAATTCACGTCTCCAACTTAATTAAGTGCTGAGTTAGAAACATTGCTTATAAAACAGAAGTTAGAGACCGGAGGGTTAAATATGACTTTTTCAAAATTTTATGATTTATCGTGTTATCGCAAGTGTTCAGCTATAAGTTTGCAAACTTTCACGTCTCTAACTTAATTAGGGGCTGAGATAGAAAAATTGCTTAAAATACACAAGTTAGAGCCCAGAGGGTTAAATATTAGACTTTTTCAAAATTTTATTATTTGTTGTTTGATATGAGGTGTTCAGCTATAAGTATGCAAAATTTCATGTCTCCAACTTAATTACGGGTTGAGTTAGAAAAATTGTTTAAAATATACAAGTTAGAGCCCAGAGGGTTAAATATTAGACTTTTTCAAAATTTTATTATTTGTTCTTTGATATGATGTATTCAGCTATAAGTATGCAAAAATTCACGTCTCCAACTTAATTAAGTGCTGAGTTAGAAACATTGCTTATAAAACAGAAGTTAGAGACCGGAGGGTTAAATATGACTTTTTCAAAATTTTATGATTTATCGTGTTATCGCAAGTGTTCAGCTATAAGTATGCAAAATTTCATGTCTCTAACTTAATTAGGGAGTGAGTTAGAAAAATTGCTTATAATACACAAGTTAGAGCCCAGAGATTTAAATATTAGACTTTTTCAAAATTTTATTATTTGTCGTTTGATGTGTGGTGTTCAGCTATAAGTATGCAAATTTTCAAGTCTCCGACATATATAGTTTCTGAGAACGGGCTCTGTGACAGGCTGTCAGACAGACAAAGGAGTGAGACAGGTAGGGTTTCGTTAGATGAACGAAACTCTAAAAACATGCTGCGGATGACTGTAACAACATCCTAAAATTACATTACCATCAGAGATCTACCAATCCCGAATTTAGTTTATATTCGTTGCATATATTCTTATTCTTTTGTGCTGCCCTGCAAAATAACTATCAATAAAATATACAGTAAAACCTCTGAATAACGGACACCTCGAGAATGCAGAATTTGTCCTCTTTTTGGGGGTGTCCGCTACTGAGAGTAAAACATGTACAGTTATTTAAGTGTTGGTAATCGAAAAAATGTCCGCTAAATAGAGGTATCCGCTAATTGGGTGTGTCCGTTATGGAGGTTTTACTGCATAATAATATCATCCTTTACAAGAAAATTGCATGCTGTATGATACACAGACAGACATCCAGAGAAAGATAACCTCCCGGAACAATAAACACTTATGTCTTTTGTTTTACTCATCCACAATCCTTTCTAAATTTCGTTATACGAGTATTAAAAAAAATCTGTTAATTTCCAGTCGATAGACTGACAACTATCTTTTAGCCTGAGTTTTTAGCCGGATTTAGCCTGTTGTATGTCATACAACAGGCCAGATTTTATAGAACAGGCTAAAAACGGTCACCGTGGTACGGAGTACTGTATTATTATTTGTTTGCCCACCAAAACTGGTTGCCACGGGTTGTTGCAAGGTTTGTGATCACGTGGTTGAAACGAAACTGATCTATTCAATATTACTGGGTGCGTATTTTTTTTTTATTTGCTCCATGTGTTCAAACCAGTTGGCTATGAAAACATCCACCGGTGAAAGTGACGCACACTAAATTTCTGTGACGTATGCAGATAAATTGTGCTTTTTTATCAGTTTTTTTAACATAATTTTTAAACGGTTTGGAACTTATTTTTCATAGTAGGTGCATTCAGTAGGTGGCCTTCATAGGTACCTTCTGGTGCAATCAGAAACGAAATCCGACAAATATTTTTTGAGTTATGCTTGACGAAAAGTTTTTATTAGGCTTTTTTTTCAGTAGGACATGGCGTTAATATCCATCGTAGCTGTAATGTGTCCAGACAGTAATATTTCGCTGAGTATTAGCCTTCGCTTCGCTCAGACAATTATAAACACTTAAACGCGATATATAAACTTTGGTCTTTATTTGACTATCAGGGGAAAATAAATAAAACATTTTTTTATAAAATCAGTTTATTTAATTTCATTTACAGTTAAAGATGTGACCTTTACATTTACGTAATATTTATGTCGAAAATGCAATATCACACCCGTTTAATCTCTTTGTAATGCATATTTTGTAAATTTTGATTTTCGTCAATGCATTTGATTGCCAAGAATAACCTTCATACCAGCTATCAAGATTAGGAACTATCAAGTTCCTAATCTTGATAGTTCCGAAGAAGTGGGCGATGAATCAATTCCTAAGCGTTACGTAATATTTATGTTTAAAATGCGATATATCACCCGTTTAATCTCTTTATAGTGCATATTTTGTAAATTTTGATTTTCGTCAATGAATTTGATTGCCAAGAATAACCTTCATACCAACTATCAAGATTAGGAACTATCAAGTTCCTAATCTTGGTAGTTCCGAAGAAGTGGGCGATGAATCAATTCCTAAGCGTTACGTAATATTTATGTTTAAAATGCGATATATCACCCATTTAATCTCTTTATAGTGCATATTTTGTGAATTTTGATTTTCGTCAATGCATTTGATTGCCAAGAATAACCTTCATACCAACTATCAAGATTAGGAACTATCAAGTTCCTAATCTTGATAGTTCCGAAGAAGTGGGCGATGAATCAATTCCTAAGCGTTGCGTAATATTTATGTTTAAAATGCGATATATCACCCGTTTAATCTCTTTGTAATGCATATTTTGTAAATTTTGATTTTCGTCAATGCATTTGATTGCCAAGAATAACCTTCATACCAACTATCAAGATTAGGAACTATCAAGTTCCTAATCTTGATAGTTCCGAAGAAGTGGGCGATGAATCAATTCCTAAGCGTTACGTAATATTTATGTTTAAAATGTGATATATATCACCCGTTTAATCTCTTTATAGTGCATATTTTGTAAATTTTGATTTTCGTCAATGAATTTGATTACCAAGAATAACCTTCATACACAATATCAAGTGCCTACTATTGATAGTTCCGAAGAAGTGGGTGATGAATCAATTCCTGAGCCACAATTGAATTTTATATGCATGAAATAACAGGAATGATAGACACAAAGAGGTGTTTAACACTTCTCAAGACAAACAATTTTTGTATAGGAAATCAACGTCTAAATCAACTCATTTAGTAAAAATACAGATGTCTTATTGCAAGTCGAATCAGTATTTTGTTCAAGAATCGGGTTATTATCTGTGAAAATATACCAAAATTTTCCGGAATTGCTTCCTTCCGAATGTCTGCAATTGGTAGCTTCTTACTCTTTGTAATGGAAGCTACCTAAAATCGGAGGTGCGCGTGATATACATGTTTGATTTGTTTAAACCACCGAAGAAGAGCGATGATGAAATTAATATAAAAACACAAAATTTACATTTAATTTTTAGAAATATTACTAGTATGTTTTTTTAATTGTATTTTTCTAACAGTTGCTAAAACTGAACTTTTGGTTTATCTGGAAAGCTTACCATGCTATTACATCATCATTGGCCTCTGTGTATATGTATAATCAACGATTCTTTGCTATTTCAATATAAGAAATCATGAAATAACATTTTCTGAATATTTTGCAATCCTAAATATCATAGTTAAATTTTAAAAGAATAAAATCTGTTTGAAATATTATTTTCCTCTTTTGTATTAAATGTACATATGAGTTTTCCAAATAAGGTATTAAAACTCGTGTTGTTCGTGTCACACGAGAGAGCGGTGTATTTTACAAATCTGGGCGGCCAAAATTATTTTTTCCTTTTAAACTAATTTAAACGTTTAAAGCAGTAAATAAATGCACTTTTTGAAATAAATATTGTTTAATAATTTGAAAATCATGGATGTTTTGCAACTTCGTATTGATATTTATTGATCAAAATTAGTATTATAAAATAAATGATATTTATGATAAGCAGTATTATAAAATAAATGATAATATCATAAATAGTATCATAAAATAAATTATAATTATGATAAATAGTATTATAAAATAAATGATAATTATGATAAATAGTATTATAAAATAAATGATAATCATGATAAATAGTATTATAAAATAAATGATAATCATGATAAAAAAAATGGAATAATATATTGAATAAATTATAAAAACAGATTATTAATGATAAGAACAATTAGTTTGTAAATCACCAAGGTGGGATCTTTTAATCAGATGATAATTGAGAATCGTAATCTGTTTATTCATAATCAGAATCCTCTGGAACACGAGCTTCAGAAGATTCCATAGGCAGTAACATTTCTAGAGTTTCTTTACGGAACAATTTTGATTTTTTTCTTATCGTGGGTCTTATTCCAGTTAAAACTGGATCTGAACTCAAAAGCAATCTGTTGAGAACATCACGGTTACAAGAAATTCGTGAAAATTTACGTGATAGATTTTGGCGAAATAATCGAAAATGTTTGTTCCGTGCTTCGGCTACTTCTTCAGACAATTGGCCTACTGGTAAAGCTTTCTCTATCACAATACGTCCATGGATTAATATTTTATGCATTGTGGGTGACATTGGATACCATTTATATAACTGGACGTAGAGCTCTGCTGTTTTTTTCTGTATATTCTTAAATTTATCAAGGTGAATTTTGTGGCCACTGGATATGATTTAAAGAATAACTTTAAATCGATATATTAAATTTTCATCAATGCCGGTAATTTCCGCTGCTAGAGATGGGTCAGTAAAGAATCTTCTGTGTAAAGTATGTGTAAGTACTTCCACATCAGTCGAACTCCTCAAACTTTCAGACTTTCTCCGCTTTGCCCTGTCACTTGATTCAGTGAAAGCTTTTGCTGGTCTTCCTGGTCGATTTAATTTTCTTGAAATTTCTACTGTACCTTCAAGCCATTCTTTATTATTTTTCACAAATTTATCTAACATATAATGGGCTTCGATCCATTTGCTCTTGAACTGAGATTTAAATTGGGAGAAATTGTGCTTGATGTTTTTAATTTCATCATCATCAAAATTATCGCCATTAAGAAGGTAATTTTCAAGGAAATTTAATCTATGATTAATGTTTGGCAAATTCTGCTGTTGCATAATGTTTAAAAATTCTTTTCGAGTCATTACTCTGACATTCGAAGGCCCTAAATAAAAATAAATACAAAATATGAACAAAAAAGAATGCATAATAATTATATGCAATTTAGATAGATAACATCATTTTATCCCTTATTTTAAAAAAAATCTCACAACCTTTCGCTAACTTTTAACAAAAACATATGAAAATTGCCTCGACTTATTTTTTAGATAAACAAATGTTAATAACGAGCAATAAATTATTTCAATTATCTGAAAAGATCTTAAAAAGAGATAAAAGGGAATGAATACATTACTTTAAAGCAATTTTTTTTTTAATTATATAAATTTAATTTCAATCAGAATAACTGAAAAATAAACAAATCTGATCACTTTCTATTGAATCATAACAATTTTTTTCATATTAAAATTTATATGATAAATGTCAGTTAAAAATCAATATATAGTAATTTTGTATGCTTACTCAGAATTTTGGAAGAGCATATTTATATCGCCTTCATTTTAAAAAGGGGACAAAGGTTGAACTACTTTAAACGAAAACACAAATAGAAGGGTGTATATTTATTGGTACAACAAGTAACTTTGCTTGGAAATGTTTGGAAATATAACTAAACCCTTCGTGAATTGGGAAACAAGGGAAAAAATAATAGAAAAATATGCGTTATTTTAAATTAATTTTGTAAATACTAAAACTATTTCTTTCTCAATTCAAAGTTAAAAAAAATAATGATACATACCTGCCTTGTCACTATCCATAACGATTAGATTTTAAATACTTCCAAAACTAAAATTATTCAAATTCAAAAATAGAAAGTCACAATGAAGAACGATTTGACACTCATGCACTTAACGCAACACTCCAGTTTCAACTGATAACAGGAGGTCATCGTTCACTTAAAGGAGATAAAAATCGCATCACGTGATTCCCCAATGATTCAGTTTCAACTTATATCCATCCATTTGATCCTGCGTTGTACTTTATGAAATCAACTTTTGGCCGCCCAGATTTGTAAAATACCCCACTGTGCGTCATACGTGCGAGAATATGATATTTAATTAATTTTTCTGTATATTCTTATATGATAATTCTTCGTTCTTTATTGTCAAAATATTTTTTTTAAATATGTACTGTATATTTCGGCGTATAATGAACTTTTTTGAAACAAGAAAATTTATCTAATCCTGTAGGTGAGAATTATACGCCGAGTATAGAATTGAAACCTTAAATTTAAGTACGAAATTTGAGATTTCTGTAATAATGCTCAAAAGAAGGTATATTATTTGAATGCGAGATTAAGATTCCGAACTATTTGTGGGGATTGAAGAAGATAGCCTTGCCAGTAGCGTGTGTCCTCACTTCGCATTTGCTTACTTTATTTGTTTTCACTGATATCACTTTATATTGCTGCCTATTGTATTTTCATGCTACATATCCCATGAAGGGTTCCTTACAAAAAAGATGGTGTTTGTAATGCGTCGAATATATCTATAAACAGAATAATACAATCTCAAATCGACGGGCCTACTATGCACCGGAACGCGTTATATTCAAGAATACACCGTACACAATGTTACATTTTAAGTGTTAAATCTTAAGTGTTAAAAATAAAGTAGTGTATGTCCTCACTTCGCATTTGCTTATTTTATTTCTTTGTATTAGTCATACTTTATAATGCTGCTTATTGTATTTTCATGCTACATATCTCATGAAGGGTTTTTTACAAAAAAAAAAAACGGTGTGCGTAACACGGTAAATATACCTAAAATCAGAAAAATATAATCTCAAATCGCAGGTGTGCAATAAACACTGGAACACTTTATGCCTTAGAATATACATTACACAATGTTACATTTTAAATGTTAAATCGAGCTGTAAGATTTTAACACTTGAAATAAAATAAAATATGTATTTTAGAACTATTTTGTCAATCAAATGAGAAAGAAACATTACTAAACAAATAATAGTAATGTAGAAAAAATAAATTGAAAATTTTAGGTTTTTGTTGAACAATTGGAAAAGCACGAATGCGTTCCAGGCACATACCGGCTGTTCTAAAAAGGACTGACTGATTTTAAAATTCAATAACTTGCAAACGGTGACAGATATTTAAAAAAATCTTGCAGGAGGTTTATGCATGAGGTCAAAAGTTTTTTTACAGTGATTTTCGATTTTAGTTCGAATTACAAACAATAGATGGCGCTGCGATCAATAGACGCTAAATTCAGGCTCCATTTTTGGTACTTCGTGGCCCGCTCAATACATTTCCATCTCCTTTTTCCACATGAAAGAAGAGATCTGCCAAAAAATCGAGCCTGTGTTTAGCGCCTATTGCTTACAGCACCATCTATTGTTTGTAATTCGAACTAAAATCTAAAATCATTGTAAAAAAAACTTTTGAACTTATGCATAACACGCTGCAAGAATTTTTTAAATATCTGTCACCTTTTGCAAATTATTGAATTTTAAAATCAGTCAGTCCTTTTTAGGACACCGGGTAGGATTAACGATGGAGAGGAGAATTTTTTTAGGCCTGACTAATCGGGGACCTTAATTCAAAACACTAATTATTCCTTCGTTCTACGCATTTTTTTTTTATTTTTTTTAATCTCAATTGAATGATTTTGTTCCCACAAGTATATACTAAACCTATTTCGCGGTTAATAAGGGAGTATCTAAAACAGCAGAAGCTCCATTTACTTAAATGAACCACTTTCTACTTCTTCGTGCCTGCTGCTTTCTAAATATTTAATTACGTTTACCGTAAGCGACATACTTCATCCTTAGAAAACGAGAATTTTTCTTAATAATAAATTTGTAGGTCTGAAAGTGAATTAGATTACAACCTACATTTATGTGTGTTGCTATTAATATTTCAGCTCTAATTCAGCTTATATGCAAAATGTAGAAGAGGTTTTTGATATGCCTGAGAAGTTTATTTGGAAAATTTAGTGATGAAATTGTTTAAAAGACCTTTTCCGTAGTTTATTCGTGCACTTAAAAATTAGTGTATGAGGCGTTATAATCTTTTTAATTATATTGTATATTTAATTCCTGCATTATTTTAACTTTTTAAATTTACAATTTCATAATTTAGTTAACTATAAACTAATGCGTGAAATTTTGCATGACACGCTTACACAAATATATGTATGCGCATGCGCATATTCTGCAGAAATAGGCACTAAAATGTCGTCGTTTGTGAAAAGGTTAACATTTTTTTCAACTACTCTTTGGCACTCTAACAACTAAATTTTTATGTGGATTTTCTTTTATGTTTATGAATTTCTTCAAGATTAACTTATAACTCAGATGTGAATTTTTTTATCCAACAAGATACATGTAGGATGAAGATAAATTAGCTACGCAAACAGAATTGTTGATTAAGCATAGTTTTTCAGTCAAACGCGAGAGTCCACATGATTATAAGAGAGTGAGAGACACAAACCTTACGTTTTATATATATATATATATATACACTATATTTGTGTTCTTTAGGGTATTGGGAATTTTAGAATCTGACAATCTTCTATAAACATCCATTTTTTATTTTTTTTTTCCTGTTCATTTTTTATATGTGATAGTAATTATTAAAGTTTTTTGTATTTTTATTATATATAATTTATTTTATTTTATAGCATATAGCTATATTCTATATATTATCAATTTAAAAAAAAATTAATTTCTCAGTGTATATTAAATAAGTTTGGTAATAGAATATATTGAAAGCATTTTATTAACATTTAATTTATTTAAATTTTTTTGAATAATGATATATAGTATGGTATTATTTTTATATTAGGATTTGTGTAGTAATGCAGTTGATATATTTTAATTTCATTAGCTTTTATTAAGTTCTTCTTTTTGTGACATTTGAATAATAATAATAGTTTTAAAATAAAATAATAGATGGCAGCACCAAAAAATTTTGTCTGTTTAAAGCTTCTATTACAGTAATAATTTTAATTTTTTACACCAGTTGGTATTGAACGCTGAATATTGGCAATATTGTAAAATTGATATTAAACAATTTAAAATTGTTTTTAGGTATTTTAAATAATGTAATTATATTCTATTTATATTATATTAATTGAATTTATCACGGTATTTCAAAATGAATTAACTGAATCCATAGTATTTAATTTCTGTGTTAACTTAACTGTTTTATTCACCTTAATCTTATCATGCTTTTGGATTCCATGTACGGGAACATATTTTGAAAATCAACTGAGAATTTATTCGGTATGTTGTGTAAGATTTCTATTGCTATAAATTAAATATTTAATGGGTTGTAGTGTTTTTTCCATTTCATGCCATTTGATAATGTTCTGTATCCATCTTGAAACTATTCTTTTGGTTATATTCGTTGTTTGGGTACAGGAGGAAAAAAAAATTTCAGCTTTAGCTTTTTTTCTCACAGAAAACAACCGATTTGCTTATATCATTGAATTCTGTACTCTTGAAAACGTAATTCAATATATAGTTTTTCAATTTTTTCGGAATCCATAATCTTCTTTTCTTCTTCCAAATTAATTCTTGTAATTAAGTATAGGGCACTTTATTTTATACATACAGTTCTATATTATACGTTTGTGGCATCCATTTTTATTGTCAGTTCATTCACAATATTGCGGTTTTTGATGATGGTCGGAAATGTTTAATTAATGGTTATATATATATATATGTCCCGTCAGTAAATCAGTTTTTGCTAAATGTTTCTGACCGTGTTCATGTCGATCAAACCAAATGCAGTGCTGATTTCTTATTACAATTCAAGAATGTATTTCGGAAGCGGCGGAGTGTAAACCTACAATGTAACATAAGTTAAGCTACAATAAACCTTCTTTCGGGTAACTCACACCTTGAAATCTAGAATTTAAAGGTCTGATGATCGTGATGCCTAGTGGCCATAGAATAACACTTCTATGACGAATCCAAACTGGCACTTCAACACTGAGTTAACAGTATATCTACAAATTTCGGATATAGTACTGATAATCTGTCATAAAATTGGTACATTAATATTCGCAAATTATTCAGTTATGAAATTGCAAAACTAATCTGCGTCCGCCTATGAGGGCTTAAATTCTGTCACAAAAAAAAAAAGTTACGGATCTCTAATTTTCGGCAATAATAACAACCATAGTGCATCCTCCCGCCCCCTTCAACCGCATATTTATATTTCATACATTATTCGTAAAATTTAAAGAAATTGCATCTTCTACAAAAGAAAATTATTAATATATTTTGACTATATCTTTATGTATCTATATGTAATTATACGTATGAATATCTAATAAATGGTCTGAGCAAAAATTGGGAGTGAGAAATTCTCAGAAAATCCTATTCTCCAAGAATTTCTTTATATCAACCAGCAAAACAAAACACACAGCACTGTTCCGGTGAGCTTCGGTGCGCTGTTTTCCGACTAATATTTAAATACTCACTAAATATAGAGAAATATGGGAGCTGCGTTACTATAGGAGCTGCGAATTGCAGTGCAAATTGAGCACCGCGGGAAGTTGATGAATAAGGAATTTTTGCAAACACGAACAAAAAACAGCTAATAAACGTATAACACGACCACGAGTAAAAAAGGCAGGTACGGTTACTGTTAATTCTGGCATTCCTCGTCGCTAGAAAATTGAGTTTACACTCGCGAGCTCTCTGATGTGTACTTTAATGTGTACGACAAGCTACTTCATATATGTGAGAGCTATGGTAGGAAAGAGCGCAAAGGATTGGAGCTAGGAGAAAAAGGAAAAGATAATTTTAGCTTCCGTTTTTTTGGAAGCGCTGCTACGCTGGGCTCCGGAGCGCAATATTTATGAGCTCTACTGAATTTTGACCAATTATTTAAATATTGACTGAAAAAAAAAAGTACCGGAGCTGACCTCCGGTGAGCTCTGACGCAAATTAAGAACTGCCTCCTATATTTTTTGCGGGGAAGCACAAGATTTCTGATACATTCTATTCTATTTTTAATCATTAAATCAATCTAAAAGCCTAGTTTTGCAAGCCTGATAGACAGTCATGATTAATTGGCCTATTCATACAAGCAAATCTACGAGGTCTAGTACAGCCGCTGTTTGCGGGTTCGAATCCTCTTTCACCGAAAATGAAAGGAATCTGTGCGAAACTTTCAAAATTTACCTTGTACAAAAACTTATCCTTCAAAAGAGAATACAGCTAAGAATTGACTGTTGCCTAAAAAAACGCATGCACACTATTTTTGTTCTGACCATTCACCTAATGCAAATCTATTAAATAATTATTAAAAGTTAACTGCCTTCTTTTTAAAGTGCATCGCGAGTGTTATAAAATTGCTCTTTGAATAGGCCAAACTATATTTACCTGTTTTAAATCTGTGAGAAACAAAGAAAAGTACTCAAATTGAAAACCCTTAATTTAAATAAGAAAATATCCATTCGTTTTGTGTTTCGTCCTTTTTTATGCATACCAAGAAAGAAAAATAACGCTTCCGTCATAGATTTGGAAATACTTTTCAACGTTGTCATAATTTTGTTGCAAAACTTCTTCATGGATGAGCACAGTCGTAACATAATTAAAAAGGCACTTTCAGCAATTTTTAATAATCAATGTTACTTAATTCGAATTATTTCGTACAGTCTTGTACATGATCTATAGAATTTATGCACACCACGTAATATATTAAAATTTAGTTATGTTTGAAAGCACATAAAAAACTAAAACGCACTCCCAATAATTACTGCTTGTAGGCGATAATATGTTTGAATTATTTTCCGTGACACTAAAAAAAACAATAGATTTTAAGTGTCCTGTTTTCTTAGTGAAAGTTTTTTGTCTCATTTCAATAACGTATATAATTTTCATAAACTAACAACTACCGCCTACAGAAGGTAACGTTATTTTGTAGTTTTTACGTATAGAGTTAGTTTGTGTGTTCCTGTAAATGCATGCAACTTTCTATAGAAAATATAAGGTGGCGAATATTAACAATGAATATCAATTTTGTAATGTTTGAAGTTTTGTAACATCATTAAAATGTACTTCAAATTATTATTGCCCGTAAACCATTGTAAACGAATTCGTAAGACTCCAAAGTCCATTTCCAAGGGGAAAAATGTTATATTATTCCTCAATAACATACTTTAATTTTGATGCCATGCATGCATATTTACAAAAGTTAGATCGCTGAGAGATGACCAGACAAATAAACGAACCGAATTCATAAACACTTTTAACAACAAAATGTTAAAGATAGTTCAAAATCTTAAAAGTTTTATGAATTTGTATGATTTTTTGATGCATGCATTTTTTTTTACTCAAGCTATGCTTACTGATACACGAGATACTATATTCATGTAGAAAAGACAGATAACAAAATCATTGTCTACAGGAAAAGTAGAAAGGGGGAGGTGTAAACAGCCGGCAAAACACAATGAAACAACCATGCAAGTTCTTATTATTGTTATTGAGTACTTATTAATCTGATCAATACAATCTTACTTGGTTATAGCGAGCTCGGATGTAACGATAGCTCCATTTTAATGAGGAATTAAAAAGAAAATCGCTGATCCATCCAATAGCAGCCACCGGTGTAACATTTTTAAAATTTTTAGCCAGCTTTTTTGCTACACTGCAATAAAGAAAATTTTGTCATCTACTATTTATTATTTTTTGTGATTAGTTTTTCCAATTTTTATCTGCTAGACAGACAACGTCGAGTGGCTTAGCAAGTAATTAATAATTTAGTTTTATACTTTTAATTAAAGACTCAAATTTACCTCTGCAGTTGTGATTATTTAGCTGTTTTTACTGATTTATCTAAAATACCACACATTATCTTATCTAAGATCCGTAGAGAATATATGAGTAGAACTTGAATCGCTTGTTTTGGCAAACTGCTTTACAACGAGCACAATAATTGTTCTCTTTGTCATCCTTATGGTCAATTTTCATAGCACATATCTATTCTTTTTTAACATCTATATCTATTTTTTTTATATGAGTAGAAATAGTATGAAATTTTTCTATAGTGTATTATATTAAGTGTTATGATGTTATGTTTCTCTTACGCTGGCAAATTGTGAAGTTCAATCATATTTGTAGTATATAGTAGTGTATCATAGTATCAAATTTCGTGCTATTAGCCAAGTTGGCCAAACTTTGGGAATTTTGTCAAATTAGCCAGCTATCGTCAAGTTGGCTTCAAATATGACAGCAAATTTTTGTCGTCAAAATCGGCAATATTTCGTCAAGTTGGCCAAAATTTGGCGCTATTATGGTAACCCTGCAATTAGTACTTTTGGACAAATACTCATTGTTGAAGCTGATACTGATTTATCAATAGGAAATCAACTGTGTCCTCCCCGTCACCCCCCCCCCCCTAGGGATCAAATTTTAAAAAAACAATCTCCAAATTATGTGTTGGAATACATATACAGTAGAGCGCCGATATTATCCGAACAAGTCGGGACTGACCCTAGTTCGGATAAATGGACAGACAATTTAAGGGATGTTCCTGACTATACGAAAACCTTCACACTTTATCCAGGCTTAAGACTGGCAGCACCAGTTAGTGCTAACTGACTGTTTAAAAACTGTGTTTTTATTTTTTTCCCCTCTATTTATCATTTTCTGAACTCCAGATATCATAATTTAAGCAAAAAAGCTTCCTTCAAAGAAGGCATTATTTTCAATGCCGCCATATCTCGAGTTCTTATTAAATACGTTAGTTGAATAGGATCGGAGTTCTGCCGTTCGAGCCATTTCATAGCTGTTTCCAAGCATTCAAAGACTTCGTTATGTGATGGACCTGGGTCCTTTTCGGAGCATTCATTTTCATTTCTTCAATTTCTTTTTCATCTTAAATATCATCCACAATCTCACCATCATAAAAAAAAAATTGATAGAAATAGGCTGTTCGGATAAATGGAAATTCAGTTAAAAAAAAAAAAAAAAAAAAAAAAAAAAAAAAAAAAAAAGAGAGAAATAGGCTGATCGGATAATTGGAAGTTCGGTTAATTGGAGTTCCGATAATCGGTGCTCTACTGTATTCCAAATACAGGAATACCTATATTCCAAATTTTAAAGTTCTATGTCAACAGGAAGTTAGTGAAAAATGAGTCACGAGCAGGGGTGTAGTGGGGGGTATACGAGGGTATACGCCGTATACCTTCTGGATTTTTTTAAGGAACACCGTATACCCTCTGTTTCTCAAGATAGCTATAGTATATTCACTCTAGGGTATACGCTCTGCCTTGAGCGTATACCCTCTGCTTAGAGCGTATACCCCTGTGTTTTTTACGACTACACCACTGGTCACAAGATTTGACTGCCGCATACAAACAGAATTGTAAGTTTAAAAAAGCTTGTAATATGAGTACACTTAATGTGAAATTTTTCTATAGTGTATTATATTAAGTGTTATGATGTTATGTTGCTTTTATGCTGAAGTTTAGTGTTCAGTCTTATTTGATGTTATAAATATTGCATAGTTCGCCTACTTTTGTACGTAATAGAATATATTAAGTTCAAATTTTCTATTAAACTTTTAAAATAAGGTCACTGATCTGCTTCAATTTGTAGAAATACTCTACTCAACTTTTACTCATGTTATTTACACACAAGACAAGACGAAAAATAAATATTTTTTACTCACATAATTACATTTAAACTTCTAAAAGTGAAAGTAAACAGACACATAACAAAACTTACGCTTTCTCGTAAAAATATGCATATATCTTGATTAAATTTCTTCTTTTTCAAGTTCTTGTTTGTTCTTAAAATAAAGTTTCAAGTAGTGAAAAAATATACAGAATATTGGAAGAAGACAAATTCCGAAAAGAAGAAAGAAAATATACCGAGGGAATAACAGAGCATCTTTTCAAATTTAAAAACCTTTAAAAAATTTGCATTTAATTTTTTTCTCAATATTTACTTAGATAAAATAGGAAAGAAAAGTAAAAGCTTTCTCAAAAAATGTTTAAATCGATCCAAATTTGTATAGTGCCCCAGTGTGCAAACTCTATTCCTAATCCCATGTTTTCGTTTATTTATCTAAATTTTCTTTTGTGTTCTTTATATATTAATCCCTTTTAAGCCGGTAATTTTGGAAAAGAAAATGTCACATTTACCCAAATGCCTTTTTAACGTTCGCATTTTTTAAAAATAAGAAAAGGGTTTCGTTTCAATATTTTTGACTAGTGCTATGGATTCACAAAATCTTTTCGCTATTTCGAAACAGTTTAAGAATTTTTACAGCACATTATATCACTTTTTCCAATACAAATACCATAAAAACAAATTGAAGTATAATTTAAATTATTTTTAAGTGGTGCTATGGATTCAAAAAAAATTTTCGCGATTTCAAAACAGTTTAAGAATTTTTAGTGCACATTATATCACTTTTCCAATACAATTACTACAAAAACAAACTGAAGTATAAATTAAATTATTTTTATAAAAAATTTTTTGTAATAGTAATCACAATTGTTTCATTTGAGACAATTAAGATAATCTAATAGAAAATTATTTCTGAAAGCATAGTGCAAGCTTCACTGTAAATTTCTTAAAAAATGATAAATGTATCACAAACAGTTTTCATATTTTTGTTTAAAATGACACAGGAAATGAATGTACGCATATAATAAAATGTCGATTTTACTGCAATTATCAGTATCATACTTTTTTTTGTAAGGGATTTATCATAAGCATTATGCATTATCATCTACAGTGGTTTTGTTTTGACATACATTTATTGTTATCATGCATAATGGTAACATCATGTAAAATTGTTTACCTGTGTTACAAACCGCAGAATTGAGTGTTGAATTCAGACGTGGCACGGGGGGACAAGGCCCGACGGAATATCTAAATACGCTCCTGCAGATTTGGGATTTTATGCTTATTAATGATTTAGAAGTGCAATTTCTCACTCAGAATTCTATAGTGTGTGTCCCCCCCCCTCCGTCCCTCTCCTTGATCTACAGATCCTACTTATCCCTTCCGGTAAAAAATGTCTGAATTCTCAACTTTTTTTTTATAGCACAATGGCATAGCACTCAGCTTAGGCGATTGCGATCGGGCAAGGCATAATTTTACAAAAGGTGTTTGAAGTTGTATCTATATATAGATTAAACACTTACTTCTTTTTCAATATTTATCCTAATGTCATGCCAGTAGAAATCTTGATATTCAAAAAACCTTACCTTGACAGAGTTTTCGTATACAGATTATATCTTACAAACGAAATTTGAACTTTCATACCTCTGCCGGAATACATAACAGCAAAATTAAATCTTAATGCTCTCCACCATTCGAATTCAGGAAAAAAATCAGCAAAAGGAACATACAGCCTAATATTACTCCTAGTGTGCTGTGCCAAGAATTTGGAAAAATAAATTTATAATAGAATTTTTCAATCGTACCTCAAGCGTTTTCCATTATCGCTTTTCGCTGAAAAGAGATAAACATTGATAATAGTGAAGTATTTTTATTTTGACATAACTTTAGAAGATTAGCCCGGAGTAAAAATTTTAAGAGGAGCAAATTGAAAAAATTGTCAAAGCAATAACACATTTTCAAAGATGTTTTTATTAGATTCAAAAATGGATAAAACCACTTAGACATTTTGGGATAAAAAAAGACAATATATATGTTAAAAATATGAATATAAGAGAATTATCATTTTCTATTTCGTTGAAAAGTTTTAAGATTGTATTAATGATTTTTTTTTTCTGGAAGGATCGGTGATAGAATCAGCCGTCTATAAATAGCCTGTACAGTATCATATTTATACGGATATTTATATTTTTGCCTCCGACATTTTTATCTCCTCCCCTCCCTATTTTTCGTCGGTTGGTTGTGTTTATGACGGCCAATTATCAACACGAGGGATATAGGCCCTAAGGGGGGGGGGGAGGGCTTTCTAAAGGAACCTAACCCGTATTAACGGTTGGAAGTCCAAGGTCCGAAGAAAACCACGAAAACTCCGAACGATTAGGCCGACGGGCGCAATTGGGATCGAACCCAGCACTTCCCGTCTACCAGCTTCGAGAACAGAACCTCTCGGCCATTGGTGGGGCCCCCTATTTTTGGAAATATATACTATATATTTATAACAATTTCTGAAAAATACTGTTTGCAAGAACATGATTAAAAGAAAATTAAAAAAATTCAGATGATGAAAATTTAGCTTTAACTATTTTAAAATAGATCATTGCCTTGATTCAAAGCAGGATGTCACAATCAATTTTGTAGCGGTTCTCAAATCCCCTGCTCAACAAAGCAAAACTTTCTGACGCATTTCCTGACTCATATTTAAACGCAAAGATATAAAACTGGCATTGGAGCGATTTGGAATCGAAATGAGTTTTCATTTTTTGATAAATAAATTATTTATCGAGTAATAAGTGATTCTGATCACGTGGCAACAAGTTTTTCTCCTTTTTCATGATGTCGAGTGTGGAAATTCGATTCAAAACGCCCACTTTGCGAGTATGTTCTGAAAGATCTTTTGCGTTTACCAAAAAATGGAAAATGTCTTTCGATTACATTTTCTTAATAACACCTGCCAATTCCATGCGTTTTCGAACAAGAATTAATTAAAAAAAATGTGTCAGAAAGTAGCTCCTTTGGATTTGAGAACAGCCTTAACTTTTTTTTTTTTTTTTTTTTTTTTTTTTAACTACGAATTCGTTTTGTTTCCCATCTCACACTCACTGCGTGTCTTACTTTCATTCGCTGGCTCTCTCGGTGTACTTTAACTTTCGAGAATAGTTCTATTATGATTCCATTGCATTATATTCCATTTAAGTGAATTACGTCAAGCTTTTTACCCAAAAAATGTTGCTGAAAGCGATGTAACACCTATATTTTTCCTTAATTGCGAAAAGGTGTAAAGAAAAACCATAAAAACTGATTACATGTTTCGGTTTCACCGTAATCTTTATCGAGATAAATAAGACAGACATTATTTTACCGGTTTTATGGCTTTTATTTAATATCTTTTAGCAATTAATGAAGTGTATTATTTCTGGGTGTTTAGATTTGTTAGATTTTTACATAATTACCGATTCTCTTTACTATGATAACTGTTTCGATGAAGTCGAAACGTGTAGACAGATTAACTAAAATGAAAAACTTTGTAAAAAATCACCATAAAGTTAAAACAAAACACAGGACGCGTTTCGAGCTAAAAACATAACAGCTCGTCATCAGCTACAGCATACACGTGTCCGTAAACGAACAAGTTCAAAAATGAACTGAAGATAAAGAATGTTGCGAAGAATGCGACAGATGGCGCTACCTGATAGAGGGATATGCAAAAGGGAAATGTGTTGAAAAAAGATAGAAGAGAAAATGAAATGGAAAAAATGGAAATAAAAGAAAAAATAAAAATAAAAGAAGTAAATTAAAAATATAAATAAAAATAATAAATAAAGAACTATAAAAGAACAAGAAAAAATCCAAATTATTATTATTATTATTTTTTTTTTTTTATACGAAATAAAAAGAAAAGAAACAAGAGAAAAGGGAAAAGAATTACAAAATTAATTTCCACGCTGGAGATAGGAAAGGAGATGATGGGAGATCATTGACAAGATTAGCAGAATTTTTTGAAATAAAATATGCTTCATGAAAATCCAAGTGAGAGGGAGAGGCAGGGGAAGAAATAATTTTGGCCATGGAGAAATTGAAACAATGACTGGAAGACCAACAGTGAGAAGCAATCGAAGATTTAGAGATTTCTTGATTTGCAATATATCTCTGATGCTCGCCTAATCTGAATTTTAAAGCTCTCTTTGTTTGACCAATATAACCTAAATTGCAAGAGCAAGGAATGAAATAAACACCCCACCGGTTCTCAGTAGGAACAGGATCTTTTAGAGAAGAGAATTTAATTTTATTCATAGGTTTGAAGATAACTTTAAAGTTAAAACGAGAAAGTATTTTAGCAATTTTGAAACACAGAAGAGAATAAAAGGGCAGAACTATTATAGAATTAAAATTAGGAGGATTATTTGAATCAGAAAAAGGACGTTTAGGCTTATTAAATTTATACAAAGCTTTATCAATCAAAGAGGGATTATAACCACGAGCAAGGGCAAGAGATTTCAGATAATTAATTTCATTATTCAGAGCAGAAGAGTCAGAACAAATGCGTAACGCCCTAAAAACAAAAGTATAAAAGGACGCCACTTTTTGTTGAGGAGGATGATTTGAAAGGGCATGAGGAGGAAGGGAGACAGCGAAAGGTTTTCTATAAACGGAGGTAGAGAACCGATCTGGGAGTTTTGAAACCAAGACGTCAAGGAAAGGAAGAGAATTGTTCTCTTCGACTTCGAGAGTAAATTGAATATAAGGATCAACAGAATTAACAAGAGAAAGGAGATTAGAAAGATTAATTCCATCTGACCTTGATCTTTCTAATCTCCTTTCTCTTGTTAATTCTGTTGATCCTTGTATTCAATTTACTCTCGAAGTCGAAGAGAACAATTCTCTTCCTTTCCTTGACGTCTTGGTTTCAAAACTCCCAGATCGGTTCTCTACCTCCGTTTATAGAAAACCTTTCGCTGTCTCCCTTCCTCCTCATGCCCTTTCAAATCATCCTCCTCAACAAAAAGTGGCGTCCTTTTATACTTTTGTTTTTAGGGCGTTACGCATTTGTTCTGACTCTTCTGCTCTGAATAATGAAATTAATTATCTGAAATCTCTTGCCCTTGCTCGTGGTTATAATCCCTCTTTGATTGATAAAGCTTTGTATAAATTTAATAAGCCTAAACGTCCTTTTTCTGATTCAAATAATCCTCCTAATTTTAATTCTATAATAGTTCTGCCCTTTTATTCTCTTCTGTGTTTCAAAATTGCTAAAATACTTTCTCGTTTTAACTTTAAAGTTATCTTCAAACCTATGAATAAAATTAAATTCTCTTCTCTAAAAGATCCTGTTCCTACTGAGAACCGGTGGGGTGTTTATTTCATTCCTTGCTCTTGCAATTTAGGTTATATTGGTCAAACAAAAAGAGCTTTAAAATTCAGATTAGGCGAGCATCAGAGATATATTGCAAATCAAGAAATCTCTAAATCTTCGATTGCTTCTCACTGTTGGTCTTCCAGTCATTGTTTCAATTTCTCCATGGCCAAAATTATTTCTTCCCCTGCCTCTCCCTCTCACTTGGATTTTCATGAAGCATATTTTATTTCAAAAAATTCTGCTAATCTTGTCAATGATCTCCCATCATCTCTTTTCCTATCTCCAGCGTGGAAATTAATTTTGTAATTCTTTTCCCTTTTCTCTTGTTTCTTTTCTTTTTATTTCGTATAAAAAAAAAAAAAATAATAATAATAATTTGGATTTTTTCTTGTTCTTTTATAGTTCTTTATTTATTATTTTTATTTATATTTTTAATTTACTTCTTTTATTTTTATTTTTTCTTTTATTTCCATTTTTTCCATTTCATTTTCTCTTCTATCTTTTTTCAACACATTTCCCTTTTGCATATGCCTCTATCAGGTAGCGCCATCTGTCGCATTCTTCGTAACATTCTTTATCTTCAGTTCATTTTTGAACTTGTTCGTTTACGGACACGTGTATGCTGTAGCTGATGACGAGCTGTTATGTTTTTAGCTCGAAACGCGTCCTGTGTTTTGTTTTAACTTTATGGTGATTTTTTACAAAGTTTTTCATTTTAGTTGCTTCATATCGCCAGTTTTCGGTGCTGTTTCGCTGTGTAGACAGATTATTTAAAAAAAAAAAATGATTTTTTTTTTAAAACCTTTTATCAACTAAGAAAGTATATTATCTTTGGGTGTTCGTATCTGATATATAAAATTGAAAATTTTTCTGTATGTCTGTCTGCAATGCTATACAAATCTGCAGTTTGAAAGCCAGAATTGAGAAATGTTATGTATATGTGTATTAAAACACGTCCGAGGCAACTAAAGCAATGCGGAATCGAAATAATTTATAGTTTACTTTTAATTAATAAAAAACCACCAATTTAACAACAATTTCCTATCAAATTTAAACTTTTTTCGTATAGCAGCTGCCAACAATTAAAAATTCATAATAAAATCCCCCTTTTTTATGTTAAACCCGTAATCGTGCGAGTTCTTTAACCAATGTGAGATATACATATTACGTACGCCACGCTGCAATACTAAAAAGCTGTAGCGGGTATAACGATAATTATTTTACCTCACATGCAAATAATTAGAGATTATTTAAATTGCGCTTAATTATTACAATTTAAAAAAAAATAAAGACAAACATTTTATCACAAACATCAACAAATATTTTTATTCTATTTATTCCCTTATTCCAGAGATATCGTTTTATCGTCTGCTACCATAGTAACATGATAAACTAAATTTCGTTTAAAAAATGCGCCGTAATAGAAAAATATTTTACTAAATCGAATAGTTATTTTTATTTTTGGTTTTAAAATTAAATTCATGAACTCCCGTGCTTAGAACGGCTTAACCAGCTAGTTTGTTATACATTTAGCCTATATCATCATTCACTGCCAATTAAAGTTTGAAATATATTTTAACGATGGTACGCTTTGTTTGTTTTGAATGATTTTAAATTTAATATTTATGCGTAATCTATAAAAGTAAATATATTAAAAATAAGTACTATTATGTAAATAATATTGCAAAGATGTGCGCTTCATATTTCATTTGTCGCCCAAAAGTAATCGCTTTTCAGATTATAGTAGAATGCATTCAATAAGCCTTTAATTTGATAAATTTCCCGTTTTAGTGAAGTAACTTGGAGTACAAACATTTAAAACACTGAAATTTAACGCACATTATGGAAATGTATATCACTTATGTTAAATCCATATTAAACTTGTTTTGATAGTTCATAAGTATATTTTCCTATTACTACGATCAGAGTTTTCACTCTTACGTCCGTAAGGAATGTTTGTCACATTTTGAGATTTAATGCTTTCTAAAAGAGAAAACATAACATAAATTAAATGGTATTAAATATCCTTGCCTACAACATTAAGAATAAGATAACAGACTATGTTAAATGCAACAATTATGCAAGCCAGATGAGATTGATCTTATTTAAAACCTAAGGCAGACAGCTCAACGAGATTTAACCAAATTTTGAAATTTAATGTTTTCTAAAAGAAACAACATAACATAAATTAAACGCTATTAAACGCATATTTCTATCCACTGCATTAAGAATGAGATAACAAAGTATGTTAAATGAACAACTATATAACCCAGATGAGCTTGATTTTATTTACAGCCTAAGGCAGACAGTTCAACGAGATTTAACCAAGTTATGAGATTTAATGTTTTCTAAAAGGAAGAACATAACATAAACTAAACGGTATTAAATATCCTTGTCTACTGCATTACGAATAAGATAACAAAATATGTTAAATGCCAGAAGCTATGCAAGCCAGATGAGCTTGATTTTATATAAAGTTTGAAAGAGACAGCTCAACGAGATTTAACCAAGTTTTGAAATTTAATGTTTTCTAAAAGGGAAAACATAAAATTAAACAGTATTAAATATCCTTGTCTAGTTCATTAAGAATAAGATAACATAATATGTTAAATGCAACAAACTATTCAAGCCAGATGAGACTGATCTTATTTAAAGCCTAGCTCAAACAGATTTAACCAAGTTTTGAGATTTAAAGTTTTTTTAAAATAGACGACATAACATAAATTAAACGCTATTAAATATCCTTGTTTTCTGCATTAAGAATAAGACAACAAAGTTTGTTAAATGAACAACTATATAAGTTAGATGAGCTTGATTTTATTTAAAGGCAGACAGCTGAACGAGATTTAACCAAGTTATGAGATTTGATGTTTTCTAAAAGGCAAAACATAACATAAACTAAACGGTATTAAGTATCCTTGTCTACTGCATTAAGAATAAGATAACAGAATAAGTTAAATACCAGAAGCTATGCAAGCCAGATGAGATTGATTTTATTTAAAACCTGAAAGAGACAGCTCAACGAGATTTAACCAAGTTTTGAGATTTAATGTTTTGTAAAAGGGAAAATATAAAATTAAACAGTATTAAATATCCTTGTCTAGTGCATTAAGAATAAGATAACAGAATATGTTAAATGCAACAAACTATGCTTGCCAGATGAAACTGATCTTATTTAAAGCCTAAGGGAGTCAGCTCAACGAGATTTAACCAAGTTGTGAGGCTTTGGGCATCATATTGTAACTGTTTCTGATAAAGTGTATTAGGATTGATGCTCAAAATCTTCTAACAGAGTTTCCAATTATGGTATTTTATTCAAAAATTGAATTCCTACTCTCAAAATTTCATTATTCTTAAATCAAACAAACTCATTCTAAAAATTTTAATAGAAAACACCAAATTAAATAGTACGAAAGTAGAAAATTCTTTAATGAGTCGAAAGAAACATCTGAATTAAAATATTTTCTTCTTTTTATAAATTGAACAATATTATCAACTCAGTAAAATCAGCTTTTTATATTAAATTACTCTCGGGTTAGATTCTTTTTCATTTTTGAAAAATATTCTGCGGTCAAACAGAAAACTTTGGAAAAGTTTATCCCTGTATTTCGGACAAAATTAATCGATATCTAAGTCATATCTTTATTCAAGTGATAAGAATAATGGTATAATTGGACTTTAATTTCATCAGAAAAATGAATAAGGTGCCCGAAAATGTTTATTTTTAATTGTGAAATATTTTCTTTTCCTTAAATAAA
Source organism: Maratus speciosus (assembly GCA_963932465.1). Lineage (NCBI taxonomy): Eukaryota > Metazoa > Arthropoda > Arachnida > Araneae > Salticidae > Maratus > Maratus speciosus. Next base: position 440,613,782 of record OZ010788.1, read on the forward strand.
GAAATAAAATTTGTGAAGAGTTAATAAACCTTTTTTTTAAACTATTGTTCTTAAATCATACTTCGTATTAAATAGCTAAGTAAATTGCAAGTTTTAGATACCTTTTAATGATATTGCCCTCTAGGTTCTAATCGTGGCATTCCGGTGCATCATTAGTTCATGAATTCGCTCTTAGTTTGTATTTCAATTGTTGTCCTCTAAATGCCAAACTGCCAAAAATAGCAACATTTAGCTATTGTCTATAAAAATATCATTTTTTGTTGCTATTTCTAGCCCATGAAGATGATAATCATTTAAAAAAATAAAAGCTGTACAAAAGAGTACTTTTTTTTCTTCAAAATTAACAGAAGTATAAAAAAAAACCTTTGTATTTACACTGCATCACATTTTATTTCTTTGAGCTGTAATTTAAAGACAGAATATTGCATATAAATAAAAGGGTGTCTAATAGAATGAAAATATTTCTCAAATATCTCTAGGGAAAACAGTAATTAAGCATTTTTGAGTAAATTTACAAACATGCGAAAAATTATGAAGCAGCAAGTATGAAGCTAATTACCAAGTAATTTTTAGAAGAAAAATAAAACCTAGGAACAACTGTTCTTATCACTTTGTACAGATATTTACTGACTGTACACCAGTTGGCATATTTTAGTGAGGGGTATGGCGCAACAAAATGTTTTTGGGACAATTTTTTATTTTTATCTTACTCAGTTTAAACCTCTTTGTTACTGATATCACCTATTTTGCCTCGAAGTAGATAATCGCATATATATATTTATTTATTTATTTATACGTACCCGTAAAAAGACACTGTAGACAATACAATCAATATTTTATTGGTGTCAAATTACACCTTTTTAAAGTATTGTTCGAAGTTTTTGAATGTAATAAGTATTTGAAAAAGTATTCAATGTAGTAAAAATGATTTGTAATTATTTCAATCTCAAAATTACAAATACAAACCAAAAATCGAAGCCTTTTTCATACTTGCCAACCTCCCGCTTTTTTTTAAATCAACAAAACATACTTTAAACCAGAAAATTTATTTAATTAATGAAATCATGTACGTTTCAATTAACTATCGCATAGTAAGAAGAAGCATTTAATTTAATAAATTTTCTAGTTGAAAGTAAGTTTTCTCATTTAAAAAAAAAAACCGGAGGTTGACAAGTAGGGGAGATGGGGGCACATGTGAACAGTTCGCATAAATATACCTTTTTCTCATAACTGGATTAATTTCTATAAACAAAAATTACTCAATATGGTAAACAGAACTTTCTTTTACACATGGTAATTTTTTTCAAATCACCTGTATAGTTCTTCTTACATTTTTAAAATGCTTTATAAATTCAAAAAATTGTTCACATGTGCCCCATCAGCGGGGTAGTTGTGAACACACGCGGGGCACATGTGAACACAAGAAAATATATCCTTTAACATGCTTTTTGTTCTGTTATTCGTTTGTCATCATAATCATTAGTTATATTACCTTTTAAATTCACCATAAAGAAATATATATATATATATTTCTCTAGTTCCTGGGTGATATGTTTAAGCAGAAGATTATAAAATGAAAATAAGTAGATTTGGGGGGGGGGGGAGACTTAGATGAATTATTAAGTATTGTTGCAATAAAATAGAAAAAATAAAGAAGCAATTTTAAAAAAGAAAGTAAAACTTTTAAATTTTGCTTAAGGGTTTTTGTTTATGGGAAATTTTGGGAGAGGCCCTTTACATACTATTTATCGGAAATCTGCCGAAATACAAAAGATTCTCACTCCTGTATTTGCCTTATTTACTCCTAAATTATAGATAAAGAAGGGTTTTTTAATGATTTAAAAAAATCTCGACTGTAAACCCCACACCCCAACTTCTTTCGCTTTTGAAAGAAGGGGGGGGGGTACAATGGGGGATTTACGGTAGTTATCAGTTTAAAAATTTCCCTGTCTTAAAATATTACTGGTATCTATCTCCATTCAAAGCATCATATGCATAACTGTTTTAGAGATGGAAGTAAGTCATCACGGCAAGGTTGGAACAAATGTAATAGAAAAATTTGCAAAGTTGTTCAAGGTAATACTTTTGTATTAACAATGCATGAAAAATGTTGTAAATAGTTTAGTAAAATAATATGTAACACTTATTGCATTTTAAAGTACAATTGAACGTAAACGAGCTTGTTGCTCTTTATGTATTTTCTGAAAGATGTGTTTGTGGAAGTTTCAATATACAAAATAAACACCGTGTGAGGAAAATATCTTCTATTTCAGGAAAATTGTAGATAATGGAACTGACATTATTTCTCATTAAGTTAACTGAAAGAAACAGAATCACAGAATGGTTATTGGGGAACTTATGAACTGTTCATATCTGCCCCAACTAGTCTGTTCACAAGTGCCCCACATTGCTGCTTCTGTTAAATTGATAAATCATTAACATTTCTTAATTTTAGAACAAAAATAACTTTATCAAAAATGTTTATTAGTATTCATAGTATATGTTAAAATACTCAAATTCAAATAAATGAATAAATAAATAAAGTTATTCGCTTATCAACTTGGAAGAAAGATTTTACTTTTGAGATCTAAAAACAATGTTTTGGCTGCAGAGAATAAACAAAATGTCACAGAGCTTCAAAAAATTTTTACCATATGTCTACAGGTGCCATCATCTTTAGTAATTTTTTTCAAATAAAAAAACTTATAATAACTATCGAAAAATTGTGATGTTCACATGTGCCCCGTGTTCACTTGTGCCCCCATCTCCCCTATGCTTTTTTAATACCATTTTATACCGGTAGAAATGGTTGTAAAAATATAACTATTTAAATAAAATTCAAAACAGTTGACGATTGGCAAATTTTTTTACAAAAGTTACAGAGTTTAATGTTAAAAACAATAAAAAAAAAGACAAAAGCAGTCAGAAAAAAGAAATATGCCATTTTTTAGCTTTAATGAAATATAAATAGTTCGACCACCGTAATGAAATCCTTCTGACATGAAAACAGAAATATGAAAATCGGAGCACCCGTTCATATTGGTAAATGAAGATTACTTGTTTTATTTGTTAAAAGAGGATTTTTTTATTGGCTTTTTTTTTTATCTTTTCTATTATTGGTATTGATTGATATGGTGTTTTTCTTATATGTATTTCATAATTATTTTTTTATGTATATTGTTGCAGTTGATCGGGCAATTTGAATATAGTAATTTCTGCTTAATTGCTTATTATATTCAAATAGAAATCATTTGCTACTTAAATATATAGTGGAATATTGCCCTTGGTTTCGCAATATAAGTTTCCATTTTCATTTTTGTAATTTTATTACGTTCTGGTGTTTATTTTATTTCTACTCTCCTTTTTTTTCTAGTCAGTGCTTATAGCAATTCTGGAAACATATATTTCCTATCGTATTCTTATTATTGGTTAATTTATATTGTGCCGATTATCTTCTCATTTAATAGTTATATTAATTTCGAAATGTTTTATTATATGTAAAAAGATAGATAAATAGATAGATATAGATATATATAGGTATTTATAGATATAGATACAGATGTACATTAAAACTTTTTATAAATAAAATAAATTATAAATCATAAGGTAGAATCGGTACTAGACAAACTTAGAATGCGTTAGAAAATAGAAATAACAAAATTGCAATCAAGAACTCAGAAGGATAAAATATGTAACAATGAACTGCAATAGACGAAATTACAAATCTTCAAATGTTTGATTCAATAGAAAAAATAGGTATGAAAAAATCAGCAATTGTACACGAAAAATATTTCTGAAATGATAAAAATAGTGAAAAATAAATACACAACAAAATGCGCGTTTTCAGCAATGGTATTACGTATTTTAAACTTAATAAACTAAAATTTTATTGCCAAATAAGGTCTTATATAGATGATAAAAAAGATATTAATTGCATAAGGCTTTTATATAGGAAGCAAAATTAATACTTTCGAACGGTAAAAGCGCAATTTATAACAGAAGTTTACTGTAATAAAATTTCCAGACGAAAATTAGAAATATTACAAAGATTAACCAAATGCCTTTCAATGACCCATCTATCCATGAAAGTTGAGGAATTAAAATGAATGACCCACAACTTGAAATTTAACAAGAAAGAAGAATCATGCATAAAGCATAAATTATTAAACAGCTCTGAACACGTCCAGAATACTTTTAAAAAAACTTCGCTGTTTAATAAGCTAAATAATATACCTAATTAAAAATTTTAGAAAATACGTAGAGCATTTGAAAACCAGATTTCAGCAATTACCGTTCACAGCCCGAAAAGCACTCATTTCTTTTAGGTAGATTTCGTATGAAATACTACCTATTGACGTCGTTCCTATGTTGGAATTTCTGAAAAATTTTCCAGATCTACACCGATCATGACCCCTAGAACCCAAAACCACCCTCAGTAAAAAACTTATATATATATATATATATATAACCAATAATTAAACATAACCTACCACCATCAAAAACCGTAATATTATGAATTAAAGCTGTAAGTATATAAAAAAAAAAGATTAAATTATTTATAAGAATTATTATGGAAGAAAAATAAGAAAGTGGACACCGACAAATAATGGAAATGCTTATATATTGAATTACGTTTTCAAGGGCACAGAATTCAATGATATAAGCAAAATGGTTGTTTTCTGTGGGAAAAATAAGCTAAAGCTAAAAGTTATTTTCCTCTGTGCCCAAACAACCATTAAAATCAAGTGAATTGATTAAAAATGAAAACAGAATAGAAACAAATAATATGAAATGGAAAAAACAATAAAACCTATTTAAATATTTATAGGATATAAAATGAAATAATAAACACCATACCGATTAGTATTTTAGAATAAATCCACGCGCACATGGCACCCATATCGTAAAGATTAAGGTTAATAAAACAGTTAAGAAATCACAGTAATTGATACCATAGGATGCAGTTAATACATATTGAAATAAATGTTAAATAACTTTCAATATAATATAAAATAATATAAATAGAAAGTAATTACATAATTAAAATGCACTATTAAATTAATTAAAAACCGTTAAACAATATCGTCAAAATTTAGCTAAAAATTCCCCCTGGTGTAGTAAATTATAACTGAAATGTAGCTGGAATAAGTAAATCTAGAACTTATCGAAAAAAAAAACACAAATTGTGGTGCTGCCATCTAGTATTACTTTTATGATTTAATTGTCAAAAGACTTGCTTCAGCTGTAAGCAATTGAATGTAACAATTGTTTTATTAACAGCAAAACCAAACATATCCTTATATAAAAATAGCAAATAAAGCCCTCCCTTTGCACTGAATTCCTTTTGCACTGAAGAAGAATCTCGCTAGTAGATTCGAAACAGCTGTTTGCTGCTTTTCATATATTATTTGTGCATTTTAAACGTTGGTTTTTCTGCTTTTTCATATCCTTATATATAGATAATTATAAACTGAATATAAACCACACAATGTATTTAAAAAAAACTATTGTTAATAAAATTTAAAAAGCATACAAAATATTCTATTAGCAAATTTATTTAAACTACACTAAGAATTTAAATAATTCTAGAACATCGATAATATATAGCATATAGCTATATGCTATAAAACAAAATAAATTCATTAATAATTAATATAAATAATTATTAAAAATATAAAAATCTTTAATAAAAACTATTATATATAAGATAATTATAAAATGAACAGGAAATAAAAAACATATGGTAGTATAAAGAAGGTGAACTGATACTTAAATTCCAATTACCTAAAAAGCACAAATATAGTGTGTGGATTATTTTATACATCCATAAAAATCCTAAAAGTATGAATGTGGGACATTCAAAAACAATAAACCGATAATAAATTATATAACACTAAGTGAAAATTAATAAATATTAAAATATTAATAAGAATAGAGGAATAATAATAAATATAATTACCCAATTTTAATCCATACAGTATAACTATATTTATATTAAATATACTTATATGTATATTAATAACTATAAAAATGGCATACTATTGGTAATTAATATGATATTGTCCTTATTAAATTAAAATTTATAACAAATGATTGTACTAATGATAGGACTAATTCTTACAGCAAAAAGAAATTAAAAATACATAGCGGTTGAAGAAAAAAAATCATCTTATTAATGGTGTATTCAAATCCAAGCTGCTTATTTTCTGACTCATTTTTAAATTCATTTTTCTCTCAAACGCATCCAATTGATAGATTCGCTTATTCAGAAACTATACAGGGTGTCCGGTCTCAACGGTGTCCAATGACTAATTCCTAAACCGTTAGTCATAGACACATAGTTCCAATTACAAAAATGTTTTAAATCAGGTAAAGAAATATTTTAAAAGCGATTTTGGTCAATAAAAACATTTCTTAAAAAATTACGAAATTTAAATTTTTATACGGTCCCCCGGTCCTATAAGTTATATTTAGTAAAATTTTCCTTTTACACTGACAAGTAATACAAAAAAAAGTCCCGTTGTTCTACGATTAAAATTGACCGAGTAATACCTGTTTAAAGTTGGAGCATATTTTTTGCTGCAAATTGGGGGTCATTCACAAATTTAGTCGAAATAATATAAATTTGAAATCTTTAGTCATTCTGACATATTAATGCAAAATATACAATTTGTAATACACATTTAAGAAGAAAGAAAAAAACAGAATTTTTGTTAAATAAAATGATGCTAAATTAACAGCCTCAATTCTTTACAAAATGATACGTATTTTAAAATATTATTATATTACACTAGCCTGCAAAAGTTGGGTTATTTCATGTTTTTTAGCGTTTGATAATTGATTCTTATGTATTCTGTACCGCTGAATCCGGAATTGACCTTCATTTTTAGCCATCACATCAAGATTTTTCGCAAATTGTAAATTTCAAAGTTAAAAAGTTCAAAGTTAAAATTTAATCTCCTCCCCCATCTCATCACACCACCCAGCTGTAAGAATCCCAAGATAAGCAAAAATATCGAATAAATTATTGAATCAAATCAAATAAAAAAAGTTTTACATATGTTTTATAGTATGAGATTTTCGCTATATTTTAACTTACACATTTGCAAAAAAATTCTAACGTGATGGTTAAAAATGAAAGTCATTTTCAGATTTAGTGCTAAAAAGTACGTAAAAATCAATTATCAAAAGTTAAAAAATACAACCATCTCCTCTACTTTATAGTATCCGATTTTTGTTATTCTTTAAATTCGACAATTTATGATTTGCGAAATATCCTGACATAATAGTTAAAAATTAAGGCAATTTTCGGATTCAGTGCTAAAAAATACATAAAAGTTAAAAACTCCAACAATCTCCGTCTTGTATTATCTAATCTAAAACTTTTTAATAAACTTCTTGACGGTAATCTATCCGAAAATTTTTGTGTTATCTTATAAAATAAGTATAAATGGTAACCACCGAAAATCATAATAATATTAGATTGTTATCGGATTTGCGTCAGTATGTAAAATGTAATGTCGTTTGGTTATTTGAAAGTTGGTTAAAGTTCAAATACAAAGTTTGAACTGGAAAAACATACATAAGATCGTTGAAGTAACATAAAAAAATAACATAATTTTATTAAAAGAAATCATAAAAGAAACAGTCTCGAATCCTGACAAAATAAAACATATGTTATTTCAGCCAATCTGAAACTTAATAAATGTTAACTTAATCGTAATACTTGTACGATTTTTTTCAAAGCGCAAAGACACATGAAATGAGATCTTCGAATACTTTAAGCACTTGGAATATGACCCCTCAAAGCCAAGCCGAACTCATTTGTTTTCAGAGCAGAAAAGTGGCATAAGTCATGCATTTTTAAAGTTTCTTAACTCGCACAATTTTAGTGTCATATGAATGGGACTTTTTTTGTCTTACTTGTCAGTGTAATTGGAAAATTTTACTAAATATAACTTATAGGACCGGGGGACCGTATAAAAATTTAAATTTCGTAATTTTTTAAGAAATGTTTTTATTGACCCAAATCGCTTTTAAAATATTTCTTTATCTGATTTAAAGCATTTTTCTAATTGGAACTGTATGTCTATGACTAACGGTTTAGGAATTAGCCATTGGACACCGTTGAGACCGGACACCCTGTATAATGTACCGTAATGATCGATTTTTTGATAGAGGCAGAATATATTTCAAAAAATGATGTCGAAGTGGGCATTTTGAACAGAATTTCTCGAAGCGATTGTGTTAGAAACGAAAAATATTGCCCTACTGAGAAAATAATTGTTTATTAATCAAGTTTCAATTAATTGAAAGAAAAATAAAAACACGTGTCGCTTATAAATCTTTTCAAAAATCACGTCAGCAAGTTTCGTATTTTTTCTATTAAAAATGAATCTGAAAATGTGCCAGAAAATTTCGAGTTGTTGAGCATGGAAAAGTATTTTTTTTTTAATACCGCCTTAACATGTTTCTGATAAAACCAACTATTATATAAAAATGAAATAAAAGCTCGTCAAAAGCGGCCAGATAAAACTGTTAAAGTGGATTTATATCTAATCATGATTTAGTTTTTGTTGGTGAAATTAGTATATTTGACTTCGAAATCTACCTCTGCCTGTAGGCCGGGCTGGCAGGGATTTTTATGAAACCCTGTATTTCATCTATAGATTTGTACATATTCTACAAAGTGCGTTAAAATTTAGTTTAGTAATAAAACACATTATATGGTGAAAATTGTTCCATTGAATGAATTTTTTATATAGCCCTTTGTATTACCTACAGATTTTTATACACGCCAAATATCAAGCTAATATTTAATTCAGGTACAAACACGCTATAAACTATAGAAATCGCATTTCTATAAATTGTCATCCTCGGGCAGCCATATATCCAGTTCATTGCATGGGCCTGTATATGATTTATTTATATTCTACAAACATCCCTTAGTATACTAAATATAATTTTGTTTGAATATGCATAACTCGGTTAAAAACACATTTATATAATTCATGCTCATAATCAGCACTGCTTACAAATTATTTTGTGTAGCCTTGTATATGATCTATAGCACTTATACACATCAGAAAAATTTAGTTGAACTTTAAAACGCATATCATAACTGAAAACACACTTTTAGAATTTATTCAGAAATTATCGCCAATATGCAGTATTTCGTATACAGAATCCGAAACTGTATCCGAAATTCTGTATGTTAGCGATAATTTCTGGAAGTGAGTTTTCAGGTATTGTTTGCATTTTTAAGTTTAACTGAAGTTTTGCATTTCGGATACTGTACTGTATACGAAAATCGCTGTAAACGGATGATGAATGCTATGCACATCATATTCTACAACGAGTATTTTGTGGCAAAATTCAGTAATATCTATCAATTTCATTTTATTTGAAACAGTGTAAGATAATTGAAATATGTTGCAAACAGTTTTTTTACCCTAGACCACTATGTAACGGAATTATTTTGTGTGCCTATGTGAATGTATAGTAAATACTTTGCACCTCATATTCTACAGAGTGCATATTTCAGTAAACTTCATAAATGGATATCAATTTCATTATGTCTGAAATAATGTAACATTATTAAAATGAAATCGAAAAGATTTGTCCCCATTGACCGCAATGTAATAAATAACTTTTGACAGTCCCTGTAAACGAAGTACAAAGGCTATATATTTCATTTTCAATAGAGATTACGCTACAGCAAGTGTCAATAACATATTAAAATTACAGGATAATCCTAGTATATTTACGAGAATTAGAACTCTGACAGATGGACAGACGAACCGCAGTCATAAACCCTTTTTAACTGTGTTGGAAAGTGTTAAATGAGGCATTAAATCAACCAAACTAAATAAGGTAGTGCAACATTAAATAAAACGAAATAACTAAAAGTATTGAAATAAATGTAAAATCTGGAGTAGACTTTTGAGGACCATATTATTCCAGATTGTAGAAAACAAAATGCATGACTTCCTCACTACATCAGCATTGAGCTAATAAAGTTCAACAATTCGGATATCGTGCATATAAATAGCAATAAATGAATAAATTTAAATAATTAATTAAACAGAATATATATAAACGTATTGTAAAACCTCCCTTGCTGAAATTTGAATAAAAATTTTACTAAAACTGAAAGTTGCTATTAAGAGTAAAGTTGCCGTTCAACATTCAAACTTTTCGCTCATAAGTATCCATAAAACTTAAAGAATAAAATAAAATAAAATATTATATTATCTCTATCTCATTTCATGATTATGCACGTTAAAATATCCTATTTCACATACCTATCATTATAAAATCGTGGTTTTCAGTATGTCTAATGTAATTCCAACAAGTTTCCAGAGAAAGTTGACATGCCTTCTCATTTTTGATTTAATCAATATCAGCCATCCGAGAAGACTTTTGTTATGGATGCATATTAATTTCAGTTATTCATAACATAAGTTATGTATCTGCTTTGTCACACGCGATAGCATAGAAATGGATATTTGAATATGTATTGTAACAATCACTTTCATAAATTTTAGAGAAATATTTGAAGAGCTCAAATGATAAAGGTGGTATGAGACAAAATATAAAAAAAATCATATTGAAGATAATCAATGATCCTATACCACCTGTTAAATTTCTATTTCAAAAACCTAATAATCACATATTTTAATTGATAGAGGAGACGTTGGTTGGCATTAAATGCAAATAAAGATTTCGAATTTTACAGCCCAATTTCTCAAATTGATGATTGTGTCATTTTAACTGAACCAGGGGTCGATACAGGTTTTTATTCTTGTGTCCCATTTTGTGAAAAGTAGAAGTTAATTTTGTGAATTTTATTATATTTTTGTGAAGCATAACATTTTGTAACGAAAGTTGAAATCCAGTTACTCACATTCGAACCAATAATTTATGAACAAAAACATTCTTTTAAATCCCCTTGCTAAAGTTTTTGTTTTTCGTGACCTGCTTTTATTTACAAATTACACATTTTAAAACAGTTTTTATGAAAAAGAATGTTACATAGGGGGCCTATTTTATTAAAAGGAATTTTGTGAAGGGGTCTGTTTTATTAAGTTCATTTTTGTGAAGGGGCCCATTTTATAAAATGTACTTTTGTGAAGAGGCCCATTTTATTAAATTTATTTTTGTGAAGGAGCCTATTTTATTAAATAGATTTTTGTGAAAGGGCCCTAAATAGGCCCCACATTTTGCCTGGATCGAACCCCGTAAACGACTTTTTTTTTTTCACAAAAACCCTTTTTTAATATACGCGAAAACTGAATCAATAAATGAAGTATCATTATAAAAAAAAATTCACTCCGGTTTGACGAATTTGAGTTTTGATTTATTTAAAAAAATAAACATATCAGCCGAATTTATTACCATCTAATTTAATTAAGGTATAAAATGTAACTTGTCTATATTTATTAGTAGGAAGCTTTTCGGACTTCAAACTCCCCATTGATATAAATAGATGCATCGATAAATATGGGGAGAGGAAAGTATAAATTTAGCCGTTATTCAGTTTTGTGCAAGTTATCGTACCAAGGATATTTTCGGATAAATATTTTTTAAACCAAGTGTCTCAAAAAATCCCTTCTGTAAAAAAAAAGAAAAAAAAATACTTTTTAATCGCAAAAAAACTGAATCAATAAATGTTATTACTAAATTGTAACTACAATAATGTACTAAAGAATTTTCGACATCAGTTTGATCAGTTTAGGTTTTTATTTATTTAAAAGAAAACATTTTAGCCAAATTTATCACAATGATCAACCATCTAGTTTAATTAAGTTATCTAATGTAACTTGATTCTAAATTTATCAGTAGAATGTTTTTCGGACTTAAAATTCTCATCGACAGAGATAGATAGACAGATATGGGAAAGAGGAAGATATAAATTTAGCCATTAGTCAGATTTTTACACCTTGTCGTGTCAAGGATGATTTCAGAGAAATATTTTTCAAAATCATGTGCCTCGAAGGAACGCTTACGAATATATATATATATGTGTGTGTGCGTGTGTGTGTGTGTGTAAATTGATAACAGAAGGGAAACTCTATTTCAAATACACATTTTAAATTACAGTCACATAGTTAAAAGTTCTGTTTTAAAAGACAAGCTTACAAACATAAAGTTTTGTTTTTCATTTTCAGTGCATTATTTGACTCTTGTTCATCAGCTCAATCTAATAATACATGTTGGGTGGTATTTTGAGAGCGCGGAAAGGGAGTAAATAACATGAATGCCACTGCATATCTCTAAACATGAAGAATGTGATATATTTCACAATTTTATTTTGTGAAGTTTTTTCGTCTAATATTTTACTTTCATATTTAAAGTTTTAAATTTCTTTCTGACATCATATGACCTTTTGTGATAAAAGCACGGTATAATACATTGGTTCAACTCAGTCAGAATTATAACCAAATTTATCACAATGATCAAACATCTAGTTTAATTAAATTATCTAAGGTAATTTGACTCTAAATTTATCAGTAAAAAGTTTTCCGCACTTAAAATTCTCATTGACAGAGATAGATAGACAGATATGGGAAAGAGAAAGATATAAATTTAGCCATTTCTCAGTTTTGTACAAGTTGTCATGTCAAGGATGATTTCAGAGAAATATTAATCAATTGCCTCGAAAGAACACAAAAAAATCTCTCTGTAAATTGATAATAGAAATGAAACCCTATTTCTAAAATACACATTTTAAATTACAGTCACATATTTGAAAATTATTTTTTAAAAGACAAACTTACAAACATAAAGTTTTGTTTTCAATTTTCAGTGCTTGAGATTTTGAAAGTACATTTGACTCTTGTTCATCCGCCCCATCTAATAATACATGTTGGGTGGTATTTTGAGAGCGCGGAAAGGGAGTAAATAACATGAACGTCACTGCATATCTCTAAACATGAAAAATGTAATATATTTCACAATTTTATTTTGTGAAGTTTTTTTGCGTAATATTTTACTTTTATATTTTAAATTGAGTTTACATTTAACTTCTTGTGATCTTTTGTGATAAAATCGCAGTATAATACATTGGTTCTGCTTAATATTATTCTTTAAACAAAATTTATATTTAGTTATAGGATTTTTTTTTTCAAAAATCTTTGAGTAATCTGGTTTGATATACAGGGAATTAGTCATAACCAACTTTGATTATATCGAAAAAAATCTTCTAATTATTTTAAGTACGTATCGCAATAAATAAGTATATATCTCATAATATATAATTTTTTCTCCCAATCATATAGTGATGAAACTTGCGAGAGAATTTTCTAATTCCAATTGATTGAAAAATGTCTAGGTCATAAATTGAACCCATCACGACCTGAACATACTATATATATTATATGGAAAATTTCAGGACGTATATTTTCGATCAATAATATTAAGAACAATTTTAATATTTAAACTAAATTATATTCTAACCTCCTTCAAGAGCACATAACAATCTTAAATTAAAAAAGTCTCTGCCAAACATTAAGAAATAATTAATTTGATATACTAATTTAAATTATATTAAGATACACTCGTTTACAGACTAAAGATTACTTTTTTATGACTTAGGAAAAAATGATTGCACCACTCATTCAGCTCAAAATATACTTAATGTAATTTCCCCATTAGAACTTTTTCAAAATCAAGAATTCGTACACTGTAAAAAAAAATCTGTAGTTCTACAGATCTAAAGTTACATGCTTACTAAACTTTCACCTGTAACTGTACGAAAAAAGCTGCAAATCTACAAAACTAGTTTTTGTAAAGCTACAAAAATCTGTAACTTTACAAATGAATCTGCTAAAATTTCAGTAATCTTACTAAACTTTTATTTGTAACCCTGGCTGCAGTTACATGAAAAGTTCTCGGAATCCCAGTTTCCAAAAAAATTCTTAGTAACCTTACAGATTTTTTGATTTTCGGCGCAAAAGTGTGTCTGTTACATGAAATTTTGTTGTTGCCGTTACATGAAAAGTTCTAGGAATCCAAGTTTCCTAGAAAAACTTTAGTAACTTCACAGATTTTTTTTTACAGTGTAGAATGTATATTTGTCATAATTAAATAAATGAAATTAAAACAAAAATTCATCTTTGTTCAAAACGTAGTGTGTCCCATAAACCCGATTACATTTCAAAACATCATTTTAAAAAATGACAACAGATTGCCGTATCAGAGTGCGATTTTATACCAAACCATTTTACTTACTGCCGAATATTTTGTGACAAAAACAAAAAATAAATAGTTTATTTTATTTTACTTTTATTTTATTTAATATTGTAAGTAAAAGAAATATATATATTTTTAAAAATTAGTATTTTTTCTACCAAGCTATTACCAAGTCTTATGTTGCAAATCGCACTCCAATACGACAATTTGTTAAATTTTTCAAATGCGAACAGAATTATGGAACTCATTGATTTACTTCAACAACAAAAATTCTACTTTTAACAAGACCAATGTCTTAAACTCCACTCCAATATGTCAATTTGTTTAAATGTTATTATTTTTATTAATTTCAAGTTATTTATGGGTCTCATTAAACTATTTTTATGTTGCCACAAAAAAAATCTAATCTTTAACCCATTAACCACCGAAGATGTAAGATAGGGAGGGGTCTTCAACTTTTTTTACGTTTGCCACCACAAATATTAAAAGATAATCTTCGCTTTATTTAACGTTCAAACTTTCTGTAATTAATCAAAGCAATTTTTTTAATTAAAAATAGTGGTATCTAGATAGTTAATTGCGAAAACGCACCATTAGCAGGTAATGGGATAACAAAGCTTATAGTGCAAACTGCATCCCGTTACGTCAAACTGTTAATCTTTTTATATATATATATATTTTTTAATGTGACCGGACTTATGGAACACCCTGTCACTGCTTAATAATATGTCATTTCATTTGGAAAGTAAATCGCAGAGCTCGGAGATAAAAGCAGATTTAAACCAGATCTTACATATATCCGAAAAATTATTGCTGTATCGAATTTCTTCGGTACAAACTTTCTTTGTGTCTCTATTGCGAAACTCTTAATCTCAAACAGCCGACTTTAAAATGTTTAGCTTCGAAGACAAGACTTCAAACACAGAGAACTGTTATTATAAAGCCATTAAACGCAACAACAGGCAAGAAATAAAAAAGTTCTTCCCGGCAGACCACACGTCTGGGGTCGGAAATATCTAATTATAGCACGATCTTTGGCAAAGACTCAATATTCGTAGGTGGGGTAATGTAATGAGATATGTATCTCTTTCTGGTGTCTTTGATGTGCCAGTGAAAAAATAAACAACAGCAAACATGTTGAATGAAAGAGACAAACTGCTTTTTTACATCATTCATTATATCTGTATATTCTTTTAATAGGAAAAGAAAAGTACATTATAGCGTCACTTCGATGCCATTTAAGATTAAATTAATGTATCATATTTTTTTTATCTTGCATGCATAAAAAAGGCAAGCTTTGTTAAGTATTTGGCATATTTACTTATCATGGATGTTCCTAATGACAGATGAAGACCATTTGTGAGTCATTCTCTTTTCATTTATCTGTGTTAGCCTCCATATGTTTAGTGTGGCAGTATGGGCAACACAGCATCAATAATAATTCAAGGCAGAATAAAAGTTATTTTCTGGAAATCTTTTATCACAGACATTTGCTTGATATCATTACTACAATAATTTGTTTTAAAGTCTTTTTGAGTTGTCAGCTAAACAAACTACCATTTGTTCTCAATATATTACTGCCAAGTCTACGCGGCCCTTGCGTTCCTTTCGTGCCGACCCGCAAGTTGGTCACATAATTAAAAGCATATAAATGTATTGTAAAATATATTTTTTAAGACCTCACATTTTTTTTTTTTTTTTTTTTTTTTTATCTGATACAATAAAAATAAACATAAGGCTTATATTGAGCATTTTATAATTATTAACTCAGGGCCGGTGCAACGTCGCGCGGGGACCTGGCAAAGCAGTTAGTGGGCCCAACGTGTACTGCAATACTGGACTAATAAAATTTATTTTTTAATTGTAAATATCATTGAATAACATATAAAATGAATAACAAAAGGTATGAAAAATGTCATTAATTTCACATTTAATGAGCATAATTACTTTTAATTACGCAAAATCCTCTATATTTTACAATATTTTTAATATTTATTTTTGTGTTAACGGTTACTTTCAGGATCGTCAAATCTATACATTCCCAACAATTATATCAACTTTCCCTATAAGTAAAGTTAATATTCACTTTTTTAAACTGAGAAACTTTTAAAGACAAATCTAGAACAGAAATATTTTAAACATAGGAAATGTTATTTTGAATTGCGTAGAGACTAGAGACTAGTAGTTCTAGTTAGACTAGTAGTTCTAGAGATTCGGCGTCCCTAATAAGATCCCAATCGGTGCGGGGCCCTGGGCAGTAGCCCCGGTTGCCCGATTATTGCACAGGCTCTGAGTGAAATATCGCGTTTCATTCTCACATTCAGAAGTCTCACGTGTTACACGATAATAAAAGACAAATGTGTCCTAATCTACGAAAATATAACATAACCAACAAACGAAAGTGTACAATAACCTCTTCCGAGTTGCCCATGATTCCAAAAAGCGTTTTTTATCTTTAAGAACCTCGAAAACCAATATGCTTTTGAGGTTTAAAGATTAATTTATAAAAACAAAGTTTTTTTTGTTGCCACTGATTTTCGAAAACGTTTCAGGGTAGTTTTTATAATGCAGTAATTAGTTTTCTCAAGCCGGAATAAGTCTCCCTTCAACCTCGAATTATATGATGGTGCATAAGAATGTAAAGTACCAAAGCGTAGTTTTATTGAAACTTTAACAATAGTTTAATGTTTCTTCATCATTAGAGAATGTGTAATAGTCAATAAGAACAAACAACTCCACTGCGCTCTATCTATGCTGCTTTAGAGTCCGATGATATCCGCCTACTTGTATAGTGATTAGAACGCTGGCTACAAATTAAGGGGTGTAAGGTGCGAATTCCGACTTTGATTTGATTGCCTATTGTGCGTCGCATTCTATTTAAAACGGGAAATTTGGTCGCTTTAACCATTTTTAGTAAAAAAAAAAAGTATATTTAATTCATGCTAGCTACAAATTAAGGGGTGTGAGGTGCGAATTCCGGCTTTGATTTGATTGCCTGTTGTGTGTCGCATTCTATTTCAAACAGGAAATTCGGTCGCTTTAAACATTTATAGAAAAAAATAGTATATTTAATTCATGCTTCAATATTTTACCAGATTATGGTACAAAATTGTACTAGGACATGATTAAAATACTTTACCAGTTCAACTTATAGAATTTTATTGTTAAACCGCGTATAAAATTTTAGAACAAGATTTTACAATGTTATGGTAGCAGCTTTTTTGTCCCAATGTTTTGGTAAAATATTGAATAAAATTTTTAACAGTGTAAACTCCAATTTGTCCGACAACTCGAATGCACTTGGTTTGCTTTATTTTAGGTTTCCTAGGTTCGAGAGTCGGAAGTTTTAAAATACATAAATTCCGTAAACAATAAGGATGAAAACAATTATTTATTGACAAATCAAAGAATGACAAAGGCACCAATAACATGCCTCAATTATTTGTTTCCATTTATACATATATACATATTAGCATTAAAGAATACGACGATAAATTATATAGATTATGATTAATACGCGTAGTAACATCATGATACTAACGATGCCCTACTTATATTTGTTTACAAAAATGCAACTTTATTAAAATTTATAGACTACTCGAAAGCCTGATAGAACAATCCTGCTCACCTCTTAATTTCCTTAGTCAGAAGCATCATCAGGTAATCAAATTCATGGCACTATCCAGAAAAGTATGAATCACTCTACCGTATTTTATGGAAGAAACGCCGCTGCGTTTACGAGTTAAAAAGTTAATTTTTTTCCAAGTGCGGCGTTTACGATTTTTTTTAAATACCAACTGAGTTTCCTTAATTTAAAAATTCATAAAAATATTTAAAATCGGATTTAAATATTTTAAATAAAACTTCAGACATCTTAAGATATTAAAAACGAGGCATCCTACACTGCTCAGAAAACGTTGATTAAAATTAGGTCAATGTGACGCTGTCGACAAAAGTAGCGTTCCGACGGATGCGGCGTTTACAACGGGTGCGGCGATTACGATATTTTTAAGTTTATTCAGTAAAATTTGAGGAGTGCGACGTTTACGACGGGTGCGGCGTTTCTTCCATAAAATACGGAAATATAATTTTATTAACTACTCATATGCGGTTGCACAGAAGCAAAACCCGCATTCTTCCACTCTAAACTCCAGCTCCTTTCTTAACTTCTATTCTCATCTCTTCTTTAATTTTTTTGTCTGCCTAAATCCCGCCTGAAAATCATCTACTTCTATAAAAAATTCCGAAGAGGCGACTTCTTTCTCAATTCTGCTTACCATTCGTTGTCAGATTTTCCAACGTTATCATATGATTATCATTTTATAACAACGCTTTTACCGTGAAGGTTTGAAATTTACCCCTTAATATCTTAATCCCTTTTTATGACGTAAGCTGAAACTCATCTTACTAAAATGCGACATTTTTGTAGATTACTTGTTAATATCACTAATAAATCCACTGACACTCAAATCCCCCAGAGGACATGTTTATTGCACTAGTGATGACAAAATCATCAGATGTGCAAAATTTCCAATCCCATTTATTTGGAAACTCTATCTCTTCTAACTTAAATTAGGAATGATTTAGACAAATTTGTTGCCTAACTCAAATTTTTTAGTACTTTCCACAGAATTCTCTGATCCTTTACCAAACAGATATCTACGTCGTCAAACCCCTCATTTTAGAAATTCTATCTTTCTCGCGACCCCACACAACTTATGGAAGCCTCCAAACATCTCCTGGTGGTCCTGGTGGTATGTTTTGTTTTTATCCTTTTTCCTTCTCTTCCTTACTCTTCTCATGTACAATTATTTAACAGATCCGACCAAACATCCAGCAGTAATATGGCGGGATGTATCCCGAAAAATTTCTAATCTTAATTAAAATTATCAGTCACAAAAATTTATGTTCTGTGTTCATGTTAAAAATACGGGTTTGATTCATATTCAACAGAGCAATTTAATATGTGTAACGTATTAAAGAAATATAAATGAAAAGCACACTAAATTTTCCACAAAGAAATATATGCATGATCAAATTATATTGCCAATATAAAGGCTTATATAAATGGCAAATATTAAACTAGATAATAGCATAAATTTAAAATATAAAATACTTCAATAATGAAAGCTAAATAATTTCTAAAACACAAATAAAAAGAAGAATCCAAATTTTAACATTTAAAAAATTTTCAGTAATTAATTTCGTATTTAAATTTCGTAATAAATTACAAAATTATCTGAAAGAAATTTTATTTAAAAGAAATTGATTTTTTATTACTATACATGCGAAATCTTTTTTTTTTTTATTATTATTATTGAACAAAAATCACATCTAACATTTCCGCTGTAAATGTAGATTTGCTTTACATTATGTTAATCCCAGAAAAGAGATTTTAGGTATATAATACACTTCAATATATTTGAAAAATTGTAATTTTTTTTCCTCTTCCAAAGAGTTAATTATTTTCTAAATAGGTCTGAAATTGCTTTCTTCTTAAATAAAACTACTCTTTTTTTTTTTTTTTTTTTTTTTTTTTTTTTTGCCTTATAACACTGGTAAATCCTGCACTTTAATGCTGTAACAGCGACAATTAAGCAGGAGAAAAATGTTTTTTCAGTCTAGCTAGACCATAAGATTCGCATTGAGCTGTTAAATTAGACTAGACTACGAAGTAATTAAGTTTAGATAAAGACCACAAACGTAACATATTTCTTACTAAGAAAATGTTGCTGGATAAAATAAATACAATAAATTGCTGGACTTTTTATAGCTAGAGAAACTGATTATCACTGATAAAGACTTGATGTTTTCTTTTATGCAGTATTTAGCAGGCTTACACTAAATTAAATCTTTTAAGAATAAAATCGCGCAAAATAGAATTAAGAGTTGTTTCATCATCGTAAATTATCTTCAGTATTATGTATGCTATTAAAGATTTTTATTGCTTTATATCAGAATATTGGTGTGTAGTAATGGTTTAATTTCACATTAAATGTTTTGAAATGTGACATAATAGTGTTATTAAAGAATCGAAAAATATACTTCTTTAAAAATTTAAATTACTGCAAAGGATTTATGTATATACATTGTTATTTTAAAAAAAAACCTTGACAGTCTTTAAGAGGGAACACTGCACGCGTCAACAAACAATTTTCGGATAGGAAACCAGGATCACAATCTACTTATTTAGTCAAAAATACAGGGTGTCATACTCGAATACGAATTCTTTTTTTTTTTTTTTTCATAACTTTAATAATAATAATGAAGATATATAAGAAAAAATTGCTTTTTATCATAGAAATAAAAAACATACAGTAAAAGTGATTACAGTAAGCATAAAGGCTTTAAACCTTTTAATAAGCAAACTGACTAGTTTTGTATACACAAAATAACGGTGACATTCTCCAGCTTTATAATGATAAATAAACTTGTTTCGGATAAAATTTGAAATATATATTGCTACATAAATGTCTTTATCCCCTTCATAAACCTTTCTATTCAATTAAGTTACGTTTTATACATTGCTAGTTTCTTTTTTGAGAGGGGGGGTGGGGGTTAGACGTTGTTGTCCGTAAATAATGAAATTTGTAATGTCCATTTATTATGAAATTTGCTTTTTAAGTTTCTGGAAGTCGCGCTCTTTACTAAAAGTCTTTGGAAGATTGATTGCGTGGATACATTTTCAAATTTATTCTACGATATGTAGTAGATTTGATACAAAGTACCTTACAGTCTAACAAAATAGCCACAATCATATAATAATAGGAATACAAATTATATCTGCTAAAATGTTATTAAACTTTTACACAATAAATATCTCATCGGTGGTAGAGGTTGGTTATCGCAGGAGAAAACGTCCATTAATATAAAAAATAACATGTATTCTTGTCTTATTTAAATGCATATTTTTTATCATAAATAAGGGGGGAAATAGTGGTGGAAGTTTGCTCCTGTGGTTATCAAGATATGATAGGTAGAGCTAAGAAACTAAGGATTCCGAACACGTCTTTAGTCAATGATGTTTCAAATTAATATTGCCAATGATGTTGTTTAAAACAGTCAAAGATGTTTTAACCCTTTCAGGGGCAAGGTACTTGTATTCGTAAAATATTGAAATAATTGAATAACACCAGTACTTACAAGAAAATTTATTTGTAAACAAGTAAAAGGATATTTTCGCGTACTTAATAAAAGTGAAATTTTTACTAAAAAATTCGGGTGTCACTGTGGTAATTAGGGATTAAAATTATGTGATGCCATTAGCGGCATCACCGTCCTTCAAGAGGTTAAAATACGAGTGTACTCGTCAATAAATTGTTATAAAACTTTATTTAGATTTGTAAAAATTGAATTTTTATAATGTATGAAACTTTGTTTCAATATTAAAATGCCATTTTAATGCGTCACTTATTATATAGATTACGCAAGCTGAATTAAATAACATCTTGCATTTTCCATATTTGTTAATCTCACATTTATTCGAGCAATTTCAGAAAATTATGTAAAGTTCAATTTGAAGTTTTACTTTTGTACTTAAGTACATGGATTATAAATTATAATTTTAAACATGAAATGTAAAGTGAAAGTCTACTTGTGTTTTGTTTTTCGTAAGCTTTTGATCTCAAGGATTTCAATTAGAAATTTTAGAAAATACACGAAAAATAAACTGGAGTTTTTTTTTCCCTTATTAACTACATAAAATTTGATTGTGTAACAAGTTTAAAGCTAAAATTCAAATAACCAGCTTAAAAAGATTTGCATTGCAGTTACTGCACTAAATATAGAAATCCTTTAAATACGCTTAATTACTATCTTTACGGAAAACAAGGATTTATAGATGGGATTTTCGATGTGCAATTCTATATATTTGCTAGCTCTAATTTCCTTTTTAATCTTATCATTGAAATAATAATTTAAATCAAGTAAAGCTGATTTTCTAAGCAGAGTGAGAAATCTTATTGCTTGTTTTAATAACATATGCCCTCTTAATTAACAGCATATTTTCTAACAGATTTTTAATGTTTCACTGAAAAATTATTCAACATGTAAATCTTATTCTTGTTTCATTATTTATAAGTATCTCAATATTTGAACTTAATCATCATAGTAAGGATGAAATAATAATGGGCCAATATTCTTTGTATTGGATATGTATTTGTTATATCTCGGATAACATTGGCAAAACAGAGATGGTCTAATATTGGAGTGTTTCCATTTTGTCAATGTTGATGCAATGTTGGAAAAAAAATTTCGCCGTTTCATGGCTATATTCCCAATGTAAAGTCGATATATTCTAAATATGATATTTGACTACAAATATTTCTAATTTAAAGCCAATAATTACAAATATGGGTACTTGATTAAAAGTATTTGGCGTTAATAGATTATTGACGCGCAATAATAGAGTAACGTTAATTGATTGGCAGGAAGGTTTTGCAAAACAAAATTTAGGTATTATATAGAAAATAAATTTTTAAAGACAATGCATGATCCTTAGTACCATATCTGGGCACTAATTACATCTCTCAAAAAAAGACTTTTACTTTTGAAAATACAGGGTGTCAAAAAAAATTATTGTCGTGGTTTCCTACCTCATAACTTTTGCTTTAAAAACATTGAGCAAAAATAGAACTCAAGTTTTTTCGTAAAGTTGAAACTCAAAACATTATTAATCAAATAATGGTTATAATCAAAATATTAAAATTTTATTAAATTTATCAAAAGATGATGATAGAATTCAGCATGTAGAAAATATCTAACTTTGTGCTCTAATTTATTAATAATTTTTTGATAAATTCGATAACATTTTGATATAATTTATTATTTAATTACAATCATTATATAATTAATAATATTTGGAGCTGCACCTTTACGCATGTGTAACTTTATTTGCGTCATTAAGAAACTTTTTGAATTGTACTTCACGAATACACAATAATATTTTTGTGGCAAGTTCTTAAATCAAAAGTTATGAGGTAAAGAAACCCCGATCATAATTTATGAACACCATGTATATCTTGTAATTTAAAACTGTTTTTCAACTCTTAATGATTAATTGGAAGAAATCTGCAAGAAAATAAACACGGAATATTTTTTATACTTCTGGTCTTTCTTAAAAATGTTAATACAAGTCAAAATTCGAAATCCTAAGTTCAAATAATGAGTAAAAAGTGGATTAAAATAAAAAGGTGTTAAATATCGAATTTTTTTCCTTCAAAAAAACCATTGTGAAATGTTTCATTAACTTTCGCCCAGAGCCAGAAAAGTTTACTATATGCGATCTAAATAAAAGATTTGAAGTTACATGTATTTTTCATAATTACTTATTTTCTTTTAACAAACTTATTTATTTTATTTATTCATTGAATAATTTTAATGAGCACTTTAATTTAAATGCTTTTAATGATAGATTGGTTCGTAATTTCTAGTAAAATAATGATGCTGTTTTGATTCCGCCAAAAAAGAGAAAACAAAAACGTGCATAAACAAGCATATTTAATAAATTATAATGAACTATAAAGTATTGTTAATTGAAAAGTAAACTGGGAAGCTCATGTGTTCATTTTTTCTCTAATGAAGCAAAAATAATTGAGTTTCCGACAGAAAAACTATGAAAGTTAGTTATAATTTGAAATTTTGTTATTTGCAGCATTTATCACTTTTTTAGCTATAATGAGAGGAGAACTTAATGTGATGTGCAGCACTGTAAACTGAAATGTCTTAAATTCAGACATTTAAGTGTCTGAAACGGAGTGTTCAATTTTCAGACGTTTTAAAGTGTCTTAATTTTTAAGATACTTGTATGCGTCTGAATTTCAGACACTTCAAATGTCTGAATTGCATCCATGTTTGACCACTTTGACAAACATTTTTTCACCTTTTTTTTTTCTTCTGTAAGCATTATACACTGTAATATATATATATATATATATATATCGCTAAAAATATGGAAATTGTAGCTACTCGAGACTCCGGTATAATTTACATATATTAATGGAAATTTTCTGATCTAAATTCCAAAAAAAAAAAAAAAAAAAAAAAAAAAAAAAAAAATCCGTTTAGTTTGTGACTATTTCTGTATTTAAAAATTTCCATTTAAAAAGATAAAATATATTTTTCAAGGACTAACCACCATATTTCAACAACCACCTTCCCGAAGGCTCACGGTACATCTAATTTGTATTCAATTCTACTGTAAACTTTTAATATTTACCCGAGGTGGGATTCGATCTGAGGTCCTGTTGTATAGGAGTTCAGTGCGTTATCCATTCGACCACGCTTTCATCGACCGATCTTTGAAATAAAGTATTTATAAAGCACACGGCAATGTTTTTTAAGGGGACCGGGTAAGTCCTATCTCCGCCATGTTAAATTCACCAACTTTATGTACTTTTTTCTCAGAAATTGTGAAAGACAGAGGTCTAGATTTTTTAGAGTAGTTAAAATAACACGATTTACGTATTTTAACTCACTATTTTCTTTCTAAGTGAAACTCAAAATTAATTATTAATTATTTATTGAAAGTCATTTTTAAATTATCACTTTTGGTAAGATTTCACTGCCAAAAATAAATAATTCTCAACAAATCATTAATACCCTGTGTTAAAATATACAATTTATCATAATATAAATATTAAATAGAAATCTGAGTTTTTAATTTTAATAGATATTGAAAAAAAGGAACATAAACATGAAAAATCTAAGTTTTAAGAAAAAGTCAGATTTAAATGGCCATTAAGCTGTGAAGTATTTTTAGAAAAAATGATTAATTTGAATACTTATTTCTTTTATATATAAATATGTGTGACACAACGTTGGAAAGATAAAAGTTTGAACTATTTAATGATATAAAAAAGTAAAAATCGATTTTTTAGTTGAATTTTGCTTTCCCTGTCCTCTTAAGTAGCAGTAAGTTTTTTTTTCCAATTTAGTACAATTGTAAACATTTTTCACACAGTGTTGTAGTCGTAAAAAAATTAGAGGGTATACGCTAGAGGCAGAGGGTATAGGCTAAAGTCATGTATCGAGTTTCGTTGTAATTTGAGAAACAGGGTATACGGAGTATTTTTTAAAAATCCAGAAGGTATACGGCGTATACCCTCCACATCCCTGTTACACATTTTCTTTCTAGAAATTTGAATATGTGGTATTTTAAGTTCAGCTTTTTTTTTTGTACCAGAGGAATTGTTAGAGTGCAAATGAGGACCCCTCCCCCCTCCCGCCAGAAGCCAAGGGATGCACTGCACGCCATAAAATAAAGGTTTTAAGTAAATTGGGTTATAAGTTGAACATCAGTAGTAATGTACTGATTTAAAATATGAAATTGCTGCTTATTTAATAGTGGTCTTTGAACTGTTATTAAAAGGAAAGTGGACTACAATTTTTTTTTTTAATTTAAATAGAGATTATAGAGGTTACGAATTAAGTAGTTTACAGGGTTTAATTAGTTGACTTCTAGAATGCAGTACATAATTAGAAAATCCTTTTCTTTTTACCAGCAAACGAATAAAATTGTTTCCAGATAGACTATTTTGACACCAATAGATGGCGGCACTATTCATCTTGAAATTGAATGTTTAATTTCTAATCCAAAGAAAAATTCTTCTGGCATGAAATATTTGATGTTTTGGAAATGTATAAATTTTTATTCATTTTTGTTTGTGGTCGAAATGATGAATAAAAAGTCCTTCCGGCCAGTGCCGGGAGGAAGAGGTAGCTTTCATAATCCTTATTTAAAAAAAGCCAAATTATATCATGCAAACACACGAAGCTCAATTTAGTGGAAACCGAATATAGGAGATTCAATACTAATTTTTATCAATATAATGAATGAGAATTTCGCGAAATTAGTCAGCTTTATCCAAGCTGCTTTTCTTTAAAGTAACTTATATTTGGCTGCCAAATTCGGCAATTTCTTAAAGTGCCTGTCATTTTAAGACAACATGGTGGATGAGGCTAAGCAGTGAACTTGGTCGAGACCTTAGTAATTGCTGTGCACATGCTCACTCACATCGGAATCGGTTAATATATAGGAGTGCTGTCGCATGCAAAAAATCAGATTTTTCAAAATGTCACCCACAATAGAAATTGAAACTGCTATATTTGAGCCATTTTTTAAGGTAAAGACAAACAAAAAATACTCCCGAATCCTTATATCAAGATCAAATACTTAAGAAAGAAACCTTTTTCAATTTCTAATTGTTTTGCACCTCACTTTAAATATATATATATTTTTTTATTTAATGGCCGCCATTTTGAAACAAGATGGCTGATGAATCTGGCCAGCGAACTTGGTCGAGGTGTTGATGTATACTATCCACATTCCTTCTTACATCGAAATAGGCGAATACGTGTGTTATCACGTGACAAATACAAGATCGTTTCAAAATGTTAGCCATGCTAGAAATTCAAAGTGCTATAAATCAACCATTTTTTAAGATATCAACAAAAGAACAAATTTTCAGAAACAAAAACTGCTCCAGAATCTTTGTATCAAGGCCAAACACATAAAAAAAAATCTTTTTCATTTTCCAATTTTTTAATACCCCATTTTGAATTTTAAATTTAATTTTTTTTTAAATGGCAACCCTTTTGAAACAATATGGCGAATGAAGCTGGCCAACGAACTCGGTCGAGACATTGGTATGTACTATGTACAGACCAAGTTACATCCAAATAGGTTCATAAATGCGCGTGTTATCGCGTGACAAAAATCAGGTCGTTTTAAAATGTCAGCCACAAGAGAAATTCAAAATGCTATTACTCAGCCATTTTTTTTTAGATATAGACGAAAGAAAAACTGTTCCGGAATCTTTGTATTAAGGTCAAACACATACAAAAAAAATCTTTTTCATTTTCCAATTTTTTGGTATCTCATTTAAATTTTTTAATTTTTTAATTTTTTTAAATGTCCGCCATTTTGAAACAAGATGGCGGATGAAGCTAGCCGACGAACTCGGTCGAGATATTTGTATGTACTATGTACACACCAAGGTACATCCAAATCGGTTCATAAATACGCTTTTTATCGCGTGACAAAATTCAGGACGTTTCAAAATGTCAGCCACGCTAGAAATTCAAAATGCTATAACTCAGCCATTTTTTAAGATATAGACGAAACAAAAACTGCTCCGAAATCTTTGTATAAAGGTCAAATACATAAAAAAAAAAATATTTTTCCATTTTCAATTTTTTGGTACCACATTTCAAATTTTAAATTTTAAAAAAAAATTTAAATGGCCGCCATTTTGAAACAAAATGGCGGATGAAGCTGGCCAACGAACTCGGTCGAGAGACTGGTATGTACTATGTACACACCGAATTACATCCAAATCGGTTCATAAATACGCCTTTTATCGCGTGACAAAATTCAGGACGTTTCAAAATGTCAGCCACGCTAGAAATTCAAAATGCTATAACTCAGCCATTTTTTAAGATATAGACGAAACAAAAACTGCTCCGAAATCTTTGTATAAAGGTCAAATACATAAGAAAAAAATATTTTTCCATTTTCAATTTTTTGGTACCACATTTCAAATTTTAAATTAAAAAAAAAATTTTAAATGGCCGCCATTTTGAAACAAAATGGCGGATGAAGCTGGCCAACGAACTCGGTCGAGAGATTGGTATGTACTATGTACACACCGAATTACATCCAAATCGGTTCATAAATACGCCTTTTATCGCGTGACAAAATTCAGGACGTTTCAAAATGTCAGCCACGCTAGAAATTCAAAATGCTATAACTCAGCCATTTTTTAAGATATAGACGAAACAAAAACTGCTCCGAAATCTTTGTATAAAGGTCAAATACATAAGAAAAAAATATTTTTCCATTTTTAATTTTTTGGTACCACATTTCAAGTTTTAATTTTTTTTAAAAACTTTAAATGGCCGCCATTTTGAAACAAAACGGCGGATGAAGCTGGCCAACGAACTCGGTCGAGACATTGGTATGTACTATGTACACACCGAATTACATCGAAATCGGTTCATAATTACGGGAGTTACAGTGTGACATAGGTCAGATATATATATATATATATATATATATATATATATATATATATATATATATCAATTTTGAACGAAGGGTGGTTTCGGGGTCTGGGGGTCATGATCGATGAAAATATACCAAAATTTTTTGAAATCGCTTTCCTCCGAACGGCTGCAATAGGTAGCTTTTTTGTAAAGAAAGCTACCTAATTACCTATCGAATTATAAGCTATCCTCTTTAAACAGGTTTTTATAACGGTAAGTTATTATGCAATCAAACTTTTTAAGACAGAATCGTATGGGACTGGGCAAAATTTCACTTTCAGCATGGTTATATCGTATTTTTTTAAATGGACTACAGAACATTATTTGCTAAATGAAACTCAATAAACAGTAAATAAAACTGAAGTAAACCTCTGTATAACGGAAACTTGGCTAAAATGAAAAATTTCATGGTTTCTGCGAAATAACACACATTCTAAGGTTAGAACAAGCTTTTATTGAAACTTTCGTACTTAAATTTGACATTTTCTACACAGCAGCCCGCCTCTTGGATACGAAACTGGTTTGAATATAAATAAATAAATCATGTCTAATATACGTGGTTTTTGAAAGTGGGGAATGAATTATATGGGTTTGTCCTTGAAAAGTTACATTTTATCTTTTAAATGGAACTTTTTAAATACAGAAATATGCAAAAAAATGGAAATTTTTCTGGAATTTACGGGGGAAAAAATTACATTAAAATACGTAAATGGCTGAATAGCCAGTACAACTTCCATATTTTAACGGATATTTTTTACAACGTATAAAGCTTTAAAAAAAAAAAAAGACGGTTGCCTATTGCCGAACATGCAGGTTGACCAAAGATGGATGCGATTCAGACGTTTGAAATGTCTTAAATTCAGATGCATACACGTGTCTTAAAAATTAAGACACTTTAAAATGTCTGAAAATTGAACACTCCATTTTCAGACACTTAAGTGTCTGAATTTCAGACATTTCAGTTTACAGTGTTTATACCATGATCATAGTAAGACACTTAAGTGTCTTAATTTCAGACATCTATGGTGTCTGAAACTTCATATTCAGACACTTAAGTGTCTGAATTACTTTTTCAGTCACATATGTGTCTGAATTTTAGACGCCTTTATTTGCAGTGAGGTTATCTGAGGGTTTTACTAATTTACAAAAAAAAAAAAAAAAAAAAAAAAAAAAAAAAAAGAGCTTGCAAATTTCACATTTAAATAAATTAGACATTTTGAGGTAAACCTAAAATATTTCATTTTATGATGTGTAATTTAGTTGAAATGAATGAAATATCTCGAACAATATATAATGAAAGAAAAGACGCGTCTTAGTAAAATTGGCCACAGTTAAAAAATATGAAAGAGAAGAATTCTGAATTGAATTATAAAATAAAAGATACACATCATATATTTTGAATCAAAAGTTTCAGAAGTCCTTTTTATTAACACTTTCCAACAAAGTTTAAAATTTTTTATGCATTCGGTTTGTCTGTCCATCTGTGTGTCTGTCCATGCTCTAACTCCCGTAAATATACTCAGATTTTCATGCAATTGATAAACCTTATTTAGGGTCACATAGGCATGTTTGGTATTGTATATGAAGTAAGTGGGGTTAATAGTTCGTTTACAGGGTTACCCAAAAGAATTACATTACGGTATGTGGGGAAAAATCGTTCGCATATTATTTTAATGACATTACGCTATTCCAAATGTATTGAAACTGATATAAATCACTGATCACTGCGAGATGATTACAATAGAATAGGGTATTCATAGAATTTGCCGTTCATTTACAAGGACACACAATTGAAATCGGTTACAGTACTGTCTTTGAATAATAATTGCTGGAAGTTCGTTTTCAACTTCGGCATGCACTTTTAAATTTAATTGGTTTTTTTGCATTGTACTCGTTGTACATAAATTCTATACCTCATATATAGGGCTGCACAAAAAAATCCATGTACCATTCTCCTTATTAGTTAAATTGCTAACGGGAAATTTTCAAATAAAGTATAAATTTTGGCATGCATAAAATTAATAGATAAAAATCTATATATCTATATATTATATACAGTGCTGGTCAAAGAATTCGGATAATTTTCCGAATGTAAATGCTGAAATTGGATTTTCAAATGTGTTATACGTTTTCATATGGTTGAATTAGACATAAGATTTTAACTTATTAAATGGTGCACCTTTTTTACATTAGTCTGAATGTGTTGAAGAGTGCTTCATAATGTTTGCTTGACGCGTATGATTTTTTTTATTCTTGTTTCATATGTAATGATATGTTGGCGGGCATCTATTAATTACGTTATACTTCGAAATGGGAAATGTGTGTGTGGGGAGGGGGGGGGGGGGGTACATAAAGTGTGATACAGTGGGACAGATGAGATCAGCGGTTAATACTGTTACCAATAAATGAGACTGATGATTTTAACATTTTTAAGTTTCTGTATTACTATTGCATACTAAAAAAAAAATTTGACTGCAATTATTTGCAACATCAATCATCACTGAGAATTTTTGAAAGTATGAAAATATGATTATATACTGAAATGTGATTCTTTATTATACCATAGAAAATGTTTGTAATATATCTTAATATATCCACAAATCATGCACACTATTATCTAAATATTGTATCAATGTTGCAATTACAGTAATTGCTTTCGTACTGGAGATATTTATAATGTAATATCACTATTGTTGAAAATCATCTTTTAAATTGGAAATATGTGCAATGTATCTTAATATTGTGTTAATAGGGTAACTTGGGGTGAGATGCCGTGATGTGCAAGATGTCGAATCACGTAGTTTTCATGTTGGCAAGCGCTGTAGGGTAACGCCGCTCAGTTGTAAGGAAGGGGGTTCCTTACTGATATTTTAATTTCTGTTTGCGTTCTTTTAAAGAATTTTTAAGTGGTACTTTTTTATTGCTATTTCGTCAAAACACTACTGGTAAGTGTCAAAAATTTTTGCCGCGACTTCTTTATTTGCCTATATAAGTCTAAGTTTAAGCACCAGAGAAATAAATCTGATGTTTTTAGAGAGCACTTGTACCTGGCCTTACTGCAAAGCATAAATGGTGGCCAGTTCCCGCTTCTTCACGTCAGTGGAGCGGGAGGGTTGTGTGTGTGTGGGGGGGGGGGGGGGGGCACCGGCTTCTTACCCGATACTTTGGGGTGAGTTGACGAAAATTTTTGGGGGTAAGATGCCGGGTTTTTTTTCTTGTGGTAAAATGCCGGTTATTTTCTCTTGCGGTCAAATGCCTGGGGTTGTTTCTTCATTGTATAAATTACTCTTGTATGTTAACTAACTTGTCAACAATTTTAATCAGACAATTTAAATCAGTGATTAAATCGTGATTTTAATCAACTGATAAAAAAAAAACATTAGCTAAAATTATAAATTATCTAAATGTTTAAAATGACATAAAAAAAATATTAAAATCTAAGGTGAACATAATTTGAAAGGTTTCTATATGTATTATGCCTTATAAATAAACTTTATTGGCCTTATAAATAATTGTTTAATAATTATTAATTTGAATCATTGTTAAAAATTTGATGCTAAATGCAGTTATAAATAATTTTAATAAATGTAAATATCAGTAGTATATAATATAGTTTTAGATAACTAGGGTTTTCTGCCTCCTACGAGCTACGCTCCCCAAACTCCATCAAGACACCGTAGACTCTAAAAAAACGCTAATTTGATCTGCTTCGAAAAGATAACAGATTAAATTTCCTACTAAAATTCGGAAGATGAGGATTTTTTTAAGTGAATGAGAATCAGTATTAAGAGTGTCTAGCAGAGTACAATAAAACCTCTGAAAAATGCGATTGGATCAAATGCATTCAGTGAAACTCTTAGTTATATAAAAGTTGCTCAAAGTGCCTAAACAAATGTGCAGTCTGTGGCAGATCTGAGTTATAGCTGAAAAGAACAAAGGGGCATAAGAAAAACACCAACAAAAAATCTGCACTCTAAAGCACTTGATCACATTGGCTTTATCGTATTTAAACTTATTATACTGTTTAAAAATAGGCAAACTTAAGAGCCATAATTCTTTTAAATGTTAAGTAGAACATAACTTTTTTCTCAAACATTAGTTTGTCCTTTTATTAAATTGCCAACGTTTGTTGCATTCATATTTTTGTAATTTCCTAATATTAAGTAATTTAACAACTTTAGTATGTCTAAAATATTAAAGTTACTTTTATTCGTCACATTATTGTTTAGTAAGGGTAAGATGCCGAAATGCATGTGTTTAGAAAAACAAAATTTTCGATGCTTTATATAATATCTGTAAAATAAAACAAGGTTTTAAATGATACATAAGGATGCAAACTTCAACAAGAAATCAATAAATAACAAATAAAAACAACAGGCGATTTTTAAAACAATAAAGTCAAAAACTATGGCATCTTCACCCAATTTACCCAATTAATATTTTATCATCAATTTTTCCGACTTATTCGAAATATATCTCTAATACCGATGTAACATTGACAATAGTTCCAGTGTTATATCGACTTTAATGAATATTAGGCAAATATTGTATGATTGTAGCAGCTGCATATTTTCGAAGATTATGCATTCAAATACTGGGGAAATATTGTACCAAATAACCATAATATTGTGGCGAGATTTATCTAGTATTGTGCTACTCACAACAGATCTTTCATTAAAAATATCTTAATCGCGTTATTTATTCATAGATTCAACAATGAAAAAATATCATTATAATCAGAATGCATTTTTTTTTAATCTGATACAGTTAATTTTCGCAACAGAGGATATGTATTAAGTAGAATATAAATTGGATCCTCCCGAAATTTTTAATTTGATAGACAGAAATTAAAAAGGAAAAATGTGGAAAAGCTGTTCAAAATAATGTCACAATGTATAGTAAAACTGCTTGAAAATGTTAAAATGTCAAAATAATAATTTAAAAAAAAGTTCAAAAGGTTGACATATAGTTTAGAAAATAATGCTGCAGTAACGCTGGGGTCGATAGTTGGTTAAAAATTAACAGTTAATTAAAGAAATAGAGATAAAATTTGTAAAAATTGTTAATATTTAGATGAGTAACGTTGCCTATTAGAATGTGGCTTCATCAGAACCTATGAAGTAAAATTAAAATTATGTATGTTTCTGGATACAGCTGTTGTCAAATGTCTGTAACACAGCAATAATTGCATATAGCAAGCATGTAAATGTAAAATCTTTTACTTTCGCCCCTAATGCGATACATTAATTTGTAATAAATTAGATACTAAAAATATTTTAAATGAAAATGTAAGAAAATTATCAAGAATTTATTATAATTAAGAAACTTTCACAAACTTTCTATATCCTCTGAAAACCGCATTATATTGTTAAGGAAATTGCAAAACAGTTTTTCCTGATTGATAACATATTTATTTATCTGTTTATATCTTTTTTATAATACTTTAAGTTTTAAAACTGATATCTTCTAAATATTGAGACAATTAATGGAAAAGAGAGAAAAATATATAACGACGATCCTCAATATATCAGTAGCACTGTGTAATCATGTACAATACGTGGTACAGCATTTATTATTTTAGTAATATAAAAATGTTTCAAATAATTTTGACTGCAATTCAAGCGTTTTTATATCTCTAGTATATCTGCAGATCAGGAGCCTTAACTTCAGCTCTGCAAGTCATTATTTTTTAATCTCATTTTTCATTTTCCCTGCAATTCGCAATTTAATTTTTTTAAATTAAATGCATACATATAAGCATATAAAATACTTCGAAGATTCCGAAAATTAGAATCGCTAAATTATACACTGTGCAATGATATTCTGAAATTCTAATGAACTTCTTTTCTTGTATTTTTTTAGATAAATAGGTACATTTCTTAAAGAAAGCAGAGCCCCCTGATTTAGATGTAAATTTTATCTAAATACTTCCTAATCTACTCGATAGCAGTAGCATACTAAAATCACCCCAAAATAAGCATATTTGGAGATTTTTAAACCTATTATGCAATTATTTATAATCATGTTCACTGCCAATTGACTAAGTAGCTAACGTGATTTGGCTCTATAAATTATATTTTGTGATAGCATTTTAATAGTATCAACATTCCAAACCATAATGTTACTAACTTCGTACATATTTAACGCAAACCTATTTTGCAACCCTGATTATAAAAGGTAGCTAACATTTTATTTCCCCCAGATATTCTTTCTGGCCTCATCTTTTGTAATCGGGATTATTTGAATGATTTTTTATAGGTTATGAAATACAGTTGCTAAGTAATTGATAAAAGGGAAAGAGAAAAGATGAAATACGTCTCATGTCAAATAAGTAAAGTGATAAAACAAAATGTTTTATATTAATCAAACAAATGTATAAAATTCTATCAAATGTTATACACCTAATTTAAACTATCTGACAAACATATTCACAAAATTTCCAATTAATCGGAATAATTTATGACTCTAATTGGAAAATTTGAGTATTCATAATTTACCATTTAAATCCATTAATCAAATGCGCCATTTTCTTTTCAACAGTGGAAAATCTGAAAATTGTCTGAATTCCCAGAGGAAAGTATTATGACATGAAAAGAAATGTTCTATATTTTTCGAACGAATAAAATTTAACCAAAAACTTTGCAGCTATACCCTGGTACCTCGTTAACAAACCTACCAAATTTCTACCTAATCGGACGCTTTTTGCGGCAGTTATCGCGGAAGAGACTAATAGAAACCATAAACTTTTCAGGTCTCCACAGTAAGACTTCACTGACGTTTCGGCAAATATGCTTTTGTCCCAACGCTATCGATTTACGAAATCGCATATTTTGAATCGAATCTGTGCGTGGTCTGATTATGTGATACTACTGATTTATACCTATTATGACCAACGGCACCATCTATCTAAAAAGAACACAATGTATTATTTTATTTTATGCTACTTTACAGAAGTCTATTTTTTCTTTGCGTAGCAATGTACTCTGTTGATAATGGCTGTGTATAGTTTAAAAATGAATGGTGAATACTTTAGTCCGGAATTTTTTTGAGTAGTATTTAATTTCTGTAACATGATAATAAACCTCTATTTGGATATATAATATAAAATGTTTAACACTTAAAATGACATTAATTATTTTGATACTGACTCACAGTAATAGAATAATCTAATACTAACATTTCAAATAGATTTAACCGTAGCATGATATTCCACTAAGTTGTCAAATTGATTTCACATGTTTCTATGTTAAGGTTTCTGGTACACCTTTGATCAATTACAATCAAAATCAAACATTTCAAGGTATATTGATCGGTCAAATACGGTAAACAACTCTAATGCCATAAAGCTTTTCGTGCGCATGTAATTACCCTAACGAAATTTTGCCTTAGATTCTCTTTAGACAATGTACAATCCATTTACAAACTAAAACGTTACAGACTGACATTCATATGAATTTATAACGCAAATTGTCGGCTTATTTAAGCGTTAGTTTTACTCACTCGTGAGTCATATTGTACTATGTTAGGTCTTTCTTAGATGTACCTGGGAGCATTTCGATTCTCATATGGACAGGGTGTCCCATAGGCCTATTTACATTTCAAAAGTTAATAAAATAATATTTATATATATACAGGGTGTCCAGAATTAAGCAACCCTTCTTTAAAGTTGTCTACAGACAGAACTATTGTTCATAAAAATGTGAAATTTTGTGAAAGGCATAATAAAAGGATGGAAATTTGTTTAAGCTACAAAAACATTTTTTAAAAAAGTTAAAAATTTCGCCACCAGAGGGCGATTTTCAATAAATTACGCATTTAGCATTACGATAGTTTAGAAATTTTACTCATTAACTTAACCTTATTCTAAAGACAGCATTCGACGACATGTTTCTAGCATTTCCCAGAACACACTGAGGACAACTGCGGAACATGCTATCTTACGATTCCAGATGGTATCTGAAAATGATGAAAGTTATGCAGAACATGTTTGGTTATAACAAAATTTATTAAACTATCGTAAATGTATGCTAACTGTAACTCGTTAAAAAAGTCCTCCTTTTTTCTCTCAAACAAATTCCCATACTTTTATTATGTCTTCCAAAACATTTCACAAGAATCTGAACAATAGTTTCGTTTGTAGAAAATTTTAAAATAGGGTCTATTAATTATGAACATCCTGTAAATAAAATTTCTAATCTATCGTAATGCTAAATGTAAATTTTATTAAAAATCGCCCCCAGGTGGCGAAAATTTAAACTATTTTTATTTATATTTTTTTTAGCTTAAATAAATTCCCATCTCTTTATTATGTCTTTCACAAAATTTCACAACTTTATGAACAGTAGTTTTGCCAGTAGACAACTTTAAAGTAGGGTCGATTAATTATGGACACCCTGTATATAAGAAATTCTCATATTGGATTGCGGTTTGCATTTTAAGACTCTTCAAAGAGTTGGTTTTTTGTACTGTAAAAAAAGACAAATATTTCTTAATCTACGGAAATGTACAATAATCACGAATGCAAATGTATATAGTAACCTCTTTCGAGTCACCCAAGATTCGAGTCACCGAAAAGTGTTCCTTTATCTTTAGAAACTTCAGAAAACAATTCATTTTCGAGATTTAACGAAGAATTTATAAAAATAAATTTTTATTAGTTTCGTAAGCATTTTCTAGTAGCTTTAACAATGCACTAATCAGTTCTCTTTACCCGGAAAATCGGTTTTTCGGATCCTATCAATTCTCAAGTAAACAGTTTCAGCTGCATAGCTGAATTTGTGCATGCAATTGTAACAAAATAAAGTTAATTTTAATATTAATGTTAATGCTGTTAATTTAGTATGTTTATCTGTTAAACATGCTTTCTAAAAAAGGCCGTAAGTTTCGTAAACATTTCCTAGTAGCTTTTACAATGCATTAATCAGTTCTCTGTACCCGGAAAATCGGTTTTTCGGATCCTATTAATTCTCGAGTAAACAGTTTCAGCTGCATAGCTGAATTTGTGCATGCAATTGTAACAAAATAAGGTTAATTTTCATATTAATGTTAATGCTGTTAATTTAGTATGTTTGTCTGTTAAACATGCTTTCTGAATATCAAAATAATTACCTGAAAATTGATAGCATCCGAAAAAATGATATTCCGATTTGAGAAAACTTATTATTGCACTGTAAAAGCTACTCGGAAACGTTTTCGGAAATGACAGGCAGTTAATAAAAAGTTTTTTTTTTTATAAATTCTTCTTTAAATTTCGAAAATAAATAGTTATCTGTGGTTTTTAAAGGTGAAGGAACGCTTTTCGGAATCTTCGGTGACTCGGAAGAGGTTATTGTATATTTTCGTTCTTAAATATACTACATTTTTGTAGATTAAGGCTCCTGTCCATGTCGGCGAAGACACTCACGAACTAATTCTAATCCTATGGGGTGAAATTTATCTAATATCTCGTTTGCATTTCGACATTTTTAAATAATTTTTATTGCATTGGATAGCCGAGATCCGTCTTTTCATTGCACCTATTTTACTTTGTCAATTTTGATGGCAGATATTTTTTATAAAGTTACTTTCACTTTTAAAACCGGTTCTGAAAATGAAAGTGCCATTCTAAAAAATATCTGCAACTAAAATCGAAAAAGCAAAAAACGTGCGATGTAGAAACGGATCTCGGCTATCCAATGCAAAAAAAAATAAAATAAAATAAAATAAAATAAAATAAAATAAAAATGTTGAAATGCAAACAAAATATTAGAAAAAATCCCTCCCCATAGGATTTGCATTAGCTCGTGAGTGCCTTCGCCGGCAGGGACAGGAGCCTTAAGAAACATCCGTCTTTTTTTACTGTGTGTGGCAATAGTAAAAAATATATGGTTCAAAATTACTCTTAAGCAAGTTTAGATTTTTAAAAAATCATAAAATTTTAACATTGTTACATTGGAGTCAGTGGCATGGCGTGAAAATTTTCGGTGGTCATCGCAATTATTTAAGTTTGTGGTGAAAAATTATTAACTCTAAAATTCAATGGTTGAATGATCAAAAAAGAAACTTTAAATCTTACCTTCACTTATACATGAACTCCAAATGTTCTGCTAAAACTGGATCGTAGAGTTTTAAAAGCTTATTAAGAGTTTTAAAATATTGCTTGGTCATCGCCGCATCCAGCGATGACCGGACGCCACGCCACTGATTGGAGTATGGTTTACCCTATAAGATTTGGCAAATGATTAGAATATTTATAGCAAAAAAATTGTTCAAAACTTTTAAACTATTTTTTGCCACGAAATATTTGACAATTTAACACGTCTTGTAACGCAATCGCACACCAATACGACAATTTGTTATTTTTTTATGAATTTTTAAAATGTAAACGAAGTTATGCGACCAACTGTGTGTGTGTAAATTTATACTGTTCCCATTGTCAACGTGAAAGTTTTGCTATGTTTATTACAAATTGGTACTTTTGCGCTTTTCAGATGCTAAAAACAAAAAAAAAATTATGTTCTGCAGATATATAATGGTCCATTTCTTAAAACTTGTTATATTAGTTAAATTGTTTGTACAGGCATCCCCCGACTTACGTATTACAC
Source organism: Maratus speciosus (assembly GCA_963932465.1). NCBI lineage: Eukaryota > Metazoa > Arthropoda > Arachnida > Araneae > Salticidae > Maratus > Maratus speciosus. The sequence continues at coordinate 440,652,601 of OZ010788.1, forward strand.
GAATTACGTAAATTCGCAGTTACGTAAATAAATCTCGAAAATTACATTTGTGAACATACTAACGCGTTTGTTACGCAGTTGCATACTTTTGATATTTATTTTATAAATAAAATATATAGATACAAATCACAACCGTAATACAGTTTATATATATAATATAGAGTTATGTTTTTATGGATATATACAATCAAATCTATAACAAAACAACTTAATCATTATTGTTAGTTATTCATAGTAGTCATCTAATTCATAAAAAATACAGTTTGTGCGTATCAAGGATTATTTTACCTTGTCAGTGCTATCCATTTGTCTTGAAATCCGAAATTCATGGAGAATAGGTTAAATTAGTCCTCTTTAATTATTTCTTACTTTTATAATCGCTTGATGTAGATTCAAAATTGTTATAAATCAATTCATCAATATTAGATTTATAAATCCCGTATTCCACACGATATTTGAAAAGTGTTCTTTAAGTTTGTTTTTATATTTTTTCATACTTTTACGGTTTATATGCGAGTAAATACTGTCACACGATGCTTTATTTATAAAATAATATGGTGATAATAATAAAAATATGTATATATATATATATGTATATATATATAATATATATATATATATATATATATATATATATATATATATATATATATATATATATATAATAAGTATTGCAGTTTCTTACAGAATTTTGCCTAAGCAACTTACAAATTTGATTTACGTAAAATTCAAGTTACGTAAAACTTTATGGAACGCGTTACTTACTTAAGTCGGGGGATGCCTGTATTTGTTAATTTTCTACAGATTTAATGAGTTACAGACTAAGTCAGTTAAATTCTGGAAATTTGACAAACAAGGGCGGTCGGTGGGAGCTATTTACACTCTCCAACATAAAACTATATCATCGCTTTTCATTTAACTATTGTTTTCGATATGTTAGATAGTTATGATTATTCAGCAGAGCCAAAAATTCATTATCGGATTTCAATTTGGAGATACCCCTGCACATGACTCAAGTAATTAGGTTTTTTTCAAAATAACTAGTAGTTTTACAATTAAATGCGGAATTGTGATAAAAATTTGTATATAATTCAAATACATCATCAGTTTATGATGAATGAAAATTTCAAAAAGAAATCAGGCTGGTTTATTGCGGTTTAAATAACAGATAGCTGAAGCTCTTTTGCAGCTCCAGTTGATAGTAGAAAAATCTGAAGTGAGGATGAAGAAACTCAAGAAAACCAAGCTTCTACAATTAAGAGGAAAAAATATTATAATCTACCAGAAAAGAAACCATGTGCAGATAAAAGATATGATGAATACAAACACTTTCCCTACTGCGATGGCATTAAGCAAAATCCATTCAAAAACACGTTGCGAAAAATGTAATCTCTATATTTATGTCTCCCAAAAATTAAGAATTGCTACAAATATTTTCATTGTAAATAATTATAGTTATTGATTATAATTTCCTTACTTGTCAGTTTCATTTTTGTAAGTTATAAATTGATAATTACGATTGTTAAAAATTTATTTTTTCTGTATTAAGAATGAGAGAAAGTTCAACTCAAAAAACTTGCATAGAAAATGCCTATCCCGCACGATAGTGCGGGTACTGCCACGTGTTTATGAGGGGTGCTCATTTTTTTATGATGATTTTTTTCAAATGTCTCTAGGATTAGTGACAGCCTAAGGACTAAAAAGAAGTTAAATTTGAAGATGAAAATATTTCCGTTCTTAAGAAGTTAAATAACACTACTATTTACAATAATCAATTGTAACATGGGCCATGTGGAAATAAACAAACAACATTTAACTTTGTGAAAAATTGTGCGATATAATATTTGCTAAAATAATTTAAGTATTCACAAATGATTAAAATACACTCATTGCCATAAAAATTTGCGCACCAAGAAAAAGACGTCCAAATGAAACGAAATTTTACACGCGTAATACTACTGTTATATAAGTGAGTAGAAAACCAAAGAAAAATAATAATTTATTGCAGGAAAAAGTACAAATGAACGGAAATTTTAGTACTCTGTTGAACCCCCTCTAGCGCGAATGCATGATGCGATATGATCGGAGATTGAGGCACACAAGATCCGTATGATGTCCTGAGACATCTCGTTCCACAGTTGCTGTAAAGGCGCCTCGAGTTCAACCAAACTTGTAGGGTGTACAACTTGTCGTCCCAAATGATCCCAGATATACTCGATTGGTGACAAATCTGGGGTTCGAGCAGGCCAGGGAAGGGTGGTAATGTAGCGGAGGCAGGCTTGTAACATCCTTGTTGTGTGTGGCCGAGTATTGTCTTGCTGAAAAATGGCTCCTGGGAGCCCTGCCACGAGTGGGAACACATGTGGCTGAAGGATGTCCTAGACGTACCGCTGGGCTGTCACTGTGCCACGGATCAATATTAGGGGTGACCGTGTATCGTAAGCAATGGCACCCCATACCAACACACCAGCTGTGGGAGCGGTGTGTCGCTGTAAAGCGAAGGCAGGATTGAGGCGTTTACCACGGGGCCTCCACACACGAACACGATTGTCATCGCTGCTCAAATTGAATCTAGACTCGTCGCTGAAGAAGACCTGGTTCCATTCCGTTGCAGTCCAATCCTGTCGTGCGCGACACCACTTTAAATGGAGGCTTAGGTGGGTGGGTGTCATTGGCACCACACGTAATGGACGCCGCGATACCAGATGTCCTTCAGCTAGGCGCCTTGCCATGGTTCGGGAAGACACAGGGGTCCGTAGTGAAGGTGCTACCTGTGTCTGGATAGCGGCCAATGAGGCAGTTGGCTCTACGCGTGCGTTTCGTATGATGTGACCGTCTTCTTGACGACTGGTCTGTCGAGGGCGTCCCGAGCCTGGTCGCCGTGTAAATGACGTCTCTTCAGTCCACTGGTCCCAACACCTCTTCACAGTAAAATCAGAACGGCCTACTTGACGAGCTGCTCGCCGAGCTGACCACCCAGCTTCCATCATCCCGATGATTCTTCTTCTCTCGAACTCAGCTGCTCATATTGTCTTCGATGGCATGTCTACCTCAGCGTTTCCTTTGCAAAAGAAAAGGTACACTCAGACAAGTTCTGCTTACCAGTTTTATACTCGAAGGAGGACGAAGTTCAACGCCCTCTAGTGGTATTACGCAATGCGCAATCACGCTGCATTTCTAATCATTTGCATATCTGCCTAATATGTACCTTCATGCCATGTTTCGTTACGATCCCACAATTATTTCTTGGTGCGCAAATTTTTATGGCAATGAGTGTATAAGCAATAATATAAACTCTTTTACTTTACTTACTTGCTTTTATATTACAAAAACTAGTTGGATGTGCCAATCCCAAAACTTTCTTCTATCTTATACATCTTAATATTTCAAAACCTAGTTACACATGTTAATACTTCAATATTATTAGTTCAATACTATACCAACTTTGATTTTCATCTTAAATTTCTGCTCAAGTCAATTAAACGGACTAAAAACGAGTTAATCTATATCATGATATTTGTTAAAATTATTAATTTTTCCTTATTTTGTTATTATCAGCTGTTTGCGAATAACCGGCTTAGCAGGTAGCGAGTTCCCGCCGCTGCATGAGCCGCCGATGCACAATAGAACTACGAAAAATTAAGAAAAGTGTACAAAAATCGCTAGCACAGAGACCCTTTACCGCGCAATATTTCCAAATTCAAAGAGGGCCTGTTGGCCAAAGCCAAAAACAAGCACAAAAATTTTGGTCCAATTGTATGCATAATTTTATACGTTGTACAATGGTACAATAATGAAAATGGCACAGAGATCGGAATTATAATGCCCCCTTCTGGCGGAATTTTTTCAAGTTCAGGGAGGACTTGTTTGCCATAGCCAGAAACATGCACAAAAAATTTGGTTCAGTTATATGGATAACTTCATACACTTTTCGATGGTACAATAATGAAAATGGTACAGACATCGCAATTATAGTGCCCCCTACCGGCAGAATTTTTCCAAATTCAGGGAGGACCTTCGTGACATAACCAAAAACAAACACATAAAATTTGGTTCAATTCTATGCATAACTTCATACACTTTTCGACGGTACAATATTCAAAATGGCGCAAAAATGGCACAAAAATCGCTATTACAGCGCCCTCTACGGGCGATTTTTTTACAAATTAAGGAAGGACCTCCTTTCCATAGCCAAGAACTTAAAAAAAAGTTTTGGTTCAATTCCATGCATAACTTCATACACTTTTCGACGGCATAATATTCAAAATCGCACAAAAATCGCTATTATAGCGCCCCCTAAAGGCGATTTTTTTACAAATTCAGGGAGGACCTGCTTGCCATATCCAAAAACTTAAAATAAAAATTTGGTTTAATTCTATGCATAACTTCATACACTTTTGGACGGTACAACATTCAAAATCGCACAAAACTCGCTATTACAGCGCCCCCTATGGTGCATTTTTTCCAAATTCAGGGAGGACCAGCTTGCCATAGCCAAAAACTTAAAATAAAAAATTGGTTCAATTCTATGCATAACTTCATAGACTTTTGGATGGTACAATATTCAAAATCGCACAAAAATCGCATTTACAGCGCCCCCTACCGGCGAATTTTTTCCAAATTCAGGGAGGACCTGCTTGCCATATCCAAAAACTTAAAATAAAAATTTGGTTCAATTCCATGCATAACTCCATACACTTTTGGATGGTACAATATTCAAAATCGCACAAAACTTGCTATATCAGCGCCCCCTACCGGCGAATTTTTTCCAAATTCCAGGAGGACCTGCTTGCCATAGCCAAAAACTTAAAATAAAATTTTGGCTTAATTCTATGCATAACTTCATACACTTTTTGATGGTACAATGGCGACAGACAGACGGACGGACGGACAGACGGACACACAGACAGACAGACATTTTCTATAAACATGTTTTTTGGAATCTCTGACCCCTAAAACATGTAAATCCGTCGAAAACCGGAAGTTGAAAAAAAATTCGATTACAATACTTTCTTCTATTGAAGATAGAAGAAAGTAATAGACAGAAACGAAATACAGAAAAGAATTTTTTTAAAAAACGCATTTTTCGTCTCGAGAAAAACAGAGCTAACGTCTGGAGATAAAAACATTTAGTGATAGCCACGCTTACCAATTTTTAGAATGCAATTTTTTTCTGCTTAAAAAAATCATTTTATGTTTTAGATAGTTTGTTGATTTATAAACTTTTATTATAACTATCGTTTCAATTATTTACTATTTTTTCTTTCAAATAAACAAACATCATATATTTAGTCCAGTTAACCATTAATATAACCCTTAAAAAATGAATGATTTAAAATACTACTTGAAAAATAAACCAAATACGCTTCATACAAGAAACTACGTTTTCCCTTGTAAATCATTTTATGGTCATCTTTCAAAAAAAATTCCACTCTAAAACAGACTAAATCACAACCTGATAATTCTTTGGAAATATTCCAACCATCATCGGTGGTTGCCAAATCTTCATCGAAAGCTAAAATAAAATTCACTTTCAAAGCCAACAAATGAAGCGGCAACTATCTTTTGTGATAAAGATTGATATTTACAGATTGAATATATGCAGTAAAGGATTCCCTTTTACATTTTTTATGCGTATATATATAAAACTGGTTATTAGATGTATATTTATTGATTTTATACAAGTACAGGTATATTTGTACATGGGTAATCCTTTGCATGAAAATTTTCAACGAATATAACTCATAATTTTTATGATCCGATTTGCTTCAAGTTGAAGTCAAGGTTAAAAATATCAAATCATATTCAAAAAGATAACAAGAAAGAAAAATCCTGCATCACGCATAGATTATGAAACACTTTCCATCACAATCAGAATACTCTTACCAAATTTCATTTTTTCATACTATGAAAAGAGGTATCCAAAAGATAATTTAGAAACACACAACAGACTGAGGCTTACATTTTTAGCAATTACCATCCATAGATTATAATGTATCCTTATATTTTTGTGCAGTCATGTATTGAATTTATTTATATTATATTCACATCACATAGAATTGCGTACCAAAGTTCACTCTTTTTGAGAAATTCCCGTCGATCGAAGCTAATTAAAAAATTTGGCAAGTTCTGCATATGATCAATAAAATTTATACACATCAGATAATGTACTAAAATTATAGTTAGTTAAACTTATAAACGCATAACATAACATAAAATGCACTTTCAGCAATTATCACTCATAGACTATAATACATCTGAAATCTTTAGTGCGACCCTGTAACAGACCATTAAGGCTGTTCTTAACTGCTCTGCTCAACAAGCGCAAAACGTTTTGACACATTTACAAATTCATTTTTTAACGGAAAGATATAAAATTGGAATGCCTGACCATGGAAGCGATTTGAAATCGAACTGTTTTTTCCATTTTTTAATCAATAAATTAGCTATTGAGTTATAAGCGATTTTGATCACGTGACACGGCATTTTTCTCCCCTTATTGACTGGATTTTCTTCTTTCGTTCGGAAGTTCGGTTCAAAATGCCAACTTTGACAGCATTTTTTGAAAGATCTATTGCGTTTCAAGAAAACGGAAAAAACAGGTCGATGACACAGTTTCTGAATAACAACACCTTCTAGTTTCAGGCGTTATCGAATAAAAATGAATTAAAACTTATGTCAGAAAGTGGATTTGAGAACAGCCTTAAATGATGTATGCCTTATTATCGCTCATCTCAATAACGTATGTCAGTTTAACATAGGACACTTCAAAACAATTACTGTCTATGGTCCGTAATGTAAGTGTGTTCTATTGTTGGTTCTTGTAAAAAGGCTCACAAAATGTTTATAAACGCTATGCACACCATTTTCTAGAGGAAAAATGTTATAATGTATCATTTTTTTTTAAATTTATCAATTTAAACGTTTTTCAACTTACACCACTTATAGCTACATTATAGTCCCGTACACCTTAATGTTGTCAGATTCGTGAATTCTCATGAAAATCAAACTGGTATGCATTAGAGTCGGAATTATTCTTAACTATAGGTAGTTAGAGTCAAGATTTCCCCAGCAATTGAACCGCACTCAGTAAAGGAATTATTTTCTGTTGTTGAAACATTTATATCATCATCATATGAATTTTTTGTTCGGCCCTGAAAAAAAAAAAAAAAGAAGAAAAAAGAAAAAAAGAAACATTGAATATTACATGTCCTATTTTGCCTGTGGTATACGTTATCGTACACTTCAGTAAAGATATCAATTTCACAAAACGCATTTGAAACAATCACTGTATACTAAATGTAATGCAATCGAATTATTTTGTGTGTTCTTTTAGATAAACAGTAAATGCTAAGCATAGCATTTTCAATAGAAAATATAGTGTAGTGTGTATCAACATTATATGTTAATTTCGTAATATTTTAAGTAGTGTAACGTCATTAAAATGTATTTCAAGCAATTTTCGTCCGTAAATCATATCCGAATTATTTTAAGTGTCCTTGTAAATGAGCTACAAATGACACACACTTCGTTTTCAATAGGGAACATGACCTGGTAAACTTCAATAACATATAAAAATTACGACAAGTCGAAGTATATTTACGAGAGTTAGAAAACATACAAACCGAAGTCATAAATACTTATCAACTGTGTAGGAGGGTCAAAATGAGCTAAATTCTCCTCCTTTTAGCCTTTTTAAGACGAATTTCACCCACTATAAGTTGCGAATAGACATATCATTCAACTGTCAACCTCTTTGTATTGGTCTTTATCTTTAAAAGCTTTACAAAGAAACTGACGGACCATCTGCAGGAGGAAAACCTTTCTTTCAAGTCGATCTAATCTTCTTATATCCTTACCCATTGTAGAATCTCCCCATCCTTTTGTGAATAAACCAAAAGCCGGTGGAAAAGAAGAGTACGTTTCCTGGAAAAGTGTTGAAGGATGGCAAAACAAGCGTTTAAACGCAGCCTTATCCCTTGATCAGTTTGCAACCCTGGATCTGGATTATTTTTCTATGAAAACAGTGCTGTTTTTATTCATTTTTTTGCGTTTATTGAATTTTTTTAAAGTATTGTTGATTGGGCTGTATAGTGAAGCCAGTGATTGTGTTTCTTTTGTGTCTGATGAGTCTGCCAGATACTAAAAATTTACCCCGTTATTCTACAACTACGTGTGTGACACGTGGTATTGTACTCGGGCCAAAACTGATTATCACTGGTCTGGCCCGTAGTACATCGTTTGGGCCAAATGTAAATATTACGGGCATGGACCGTGGTGCGACAGTAAAGGCTAACGGGATTACTAATAAACCTTTTGTGGTGTATCTGCCACAAATATTACATCAGGTTGTAATTACTTATCAAATATTCCACAAAATTAAACCAATTGTATCTTACACATGTATTTACATTCCGTAAGTCGTGCGCGTTTGGTACAACTTAGGATCAATTTTCGGAACCGTGGAATGGCTCGAAGGTTACGCAATCTTGATTACGTTTTGGATCCAGGCTGTTGAAACGTAAATCGTAGGTTAAAGGGTTAATGCTCACTCACACATGCAGCAAAATAAAATTAGATATGAAATTAATTATGATTACACTTTTGTGACTTTTTCCATGTTAAATGAATCTCAATTTTTCTCTTGTTATTGTGTGTGCTTTTATTCAAAATTTGATTTTATATCAAAGTAAGATGTTAAGAATTTAGGCTAGAAACTGGTACATCTGTCAAACACTAATGCTTGAAATTTTTATATTGATTCTTCTATTTTCTTGCTTTTGAAATAGGGAGAATCGTTTATTATTTACAGTATATTATTAAATATTATTGATATTAAATATTATTCCGTTTATTATTTTGGCAAGACTAAATATTTAGCTTAGATGACTTTTTAATAATGATTCTTGTTTTTAGGTAGATTTCGTATGAAATACTACCTATTGGCGTCGTTCCTATGTTGGAATTTCTGAAAAATTTTTGCAGATCTACACCGATCATGACCCCTAGAACCCAAAACCACCCTCAATAAAGAACTTTATATATATAATATCTATATACATATATATATATATATATATATATATATATATCACTTTCTTCTGGACACGATAACTTCCACAATTCTGCACAAATCTCTTCCAAACTGATACATAAATCAAGTGGCATAAAATCTCGGTCAAGTTCGTTAATGGGCAAAATCGCACCAAGGGGATGGAAATAGAGAGGGGTTTTGTGAAAACCGAAACCCCCCCCCCCCCCCCCAACTTCTTAATTTTTGTACATATCAAATCAGTTTAAAGTTTTTATTACTTTTAAAAATAGGGCCAAAAATTTATGTATCACAAATTTTTGATAAAATTAAAAATGCGCTCAAGGGGCGCAAAAAATAGGGTTTTTGGGAGAAAAAAATTCATAACTTCGTCAATTCTCAAGATATCAAATCCAATTAATTTTATTATACATTTCCTTAATATTATCTACAACTTTTATATTCACAAGTTTTTGATAGGACCAATTCGTACCGCAAAAAAAATTTAAAACGAAAACAAAAAAAGGGGGGTGAAGAAGAAAAATTTCCATAACTCCGTCAATTCACAAGATATGAAACCCCGTGAATTTATCATATATCTTCTTAATATTGTCTTCAACATTTATATAGACAAGTTTTTGATAGGACCAATTCGTACCGCAAAAAAAAAATTAAAACGAAAACAAAAAAAGGGGGGTGAAGAAGAAAAATTTCCATAACTCCGTCAATTCACAAGATATGAAACCCCATGAATTTATCATATATCTTCTTAATATTGTCTTCAACATTTATATAGACAAGTTTTTGTTAGGATCAATTCTTACAGCAAAAACAAATTAAAAATACATAGCGGTTGAAGAAAAAAAATCATCTTATTAAGAATGTATCCAAATCCAAACTGCTTATTTTCTTACTCATTTTTAAAATAATTTTTGCTCTAAAAAGCGTCCAATTGATAGATTATCTTCTTCAGAAACTATATAATGTACCGTAATGATCGATTTTTTGATAGAGGCAGAATATATTTCAAAAAATGATGTCAAAGTGGGCATTTTGAACAGAATTTCCCGAAGCGATTGTGTTAGAAACGAAAAATATTGCCCTACTGAGAAAATAATTGTTTATTAATCAAGTTTCAATTAATTGACAGAAAAATAAAAACACATGTCGCTTATAAATCTTTTCAAAAATCACGTCAGCAAGTTTCGTATTTTTTCTATTTTTCTTAACATATGATTCTGATAAAACCAGCTATTATATAAAAATTAAATAAAAACTCGTCAAAAGAGGTCAGCTAAAACTGTTAAAGTGGATTTATATCTACTCATGATTTAGTTTTTGTTGGTGCAATTAATATACTTAACTTCGAAATCTACCTCCGCCTGTAAGCCGAGCCGACAGTTTTTTTTTTTTTTTTTTTTGAAAAATTTGAAATAAGCTAAATTTATGTTTAAAAGAAAGCTTTTATTTTCATTAATTTTGGAATAAGCCAAAATGAAATAGACACAAACTTATGCATGCGAAACAGAATAAAAATTATATTTAAACAATAGATGCCTCTACCAAAATCAGAGCTCCCAAATAATCCATTTTTTGAAAATCATTTTTAACAAAATGGCAATCTTCTTTTTATGTTTACTTGAAAATTTTATAGAAACCTACCTTGAAGGTTTTCTCTATTGCTAAAATTGTAGAAACTTACCATGAAAATTATTCTTCGTAATTATTGGTAATAAAAAAATGGAGCATTTGTGCGCTTTGTAATACATTCATAATACAATAGAAACATTATATCCAAAGGATATATGCCTGCTTTCAGACTAAATGCAATAGATGTAGAAATACTAAATGTGCGATATGCATTTCGGATTTTTCAGATTTTTCTTAGATTCATAAAATTATAAACCAAAATTTTACAGATTCATCAAAAACATATAATTAATTACATTAAATTTTATTAATACTGCTGAAAATAATCATCAAAATATGAAAAGAAAGTTTTCTTATGAAATTATAAAACCTCTTTGTGAAGCATTACATGTATAAATCGTGCATGAATTAAGCATACATTTTTTTTATTTAATCTTGTCTCAGAGTTTATTCCACAGTAATTTTATTATTAAACAAATTAAATAAATACTTTTTTTTCAATTTGATAATCAGTTTAGTTTGAAATTTTTGAAAACGCCCAAGTACAATTTAATAATCTAATTTCTTAGTTTCTTTAACGAAATAACTTAAAAAACATGAACCTAACAAAGTTAAATATGTAACAAATTAACACCTTGCAATAATATACTAATTTTAATTTCTAAAAGGCGTAAGTTAAAACTTTAAAAACAGTAAAAATAAGTTATTAAACTGTTTACACGTTTTAACTCTACTCGAGTCATTTTCAAAACAAATAAATAAAAATATTCTAAAATTTAACGGTCTGTAAAACGTCATCATTCAAATTCCCAAGTATTCTTTCATATTATGCACGTTATTGTTATTTGTTTTTCACTTAGATGTTTACTTTTATTTTCGTAACCAAAGTGTAACTCGAACCATAGTTTTGGTAAGTTGAAACATGTAAAACATTTGATTAAACCTATTTCTAATGTCTGTAAAGTTTTAATTTACGCCTTTTAGCAATTAAAATTAGTATGCTAACTAAGTTAAATTATAATTTTATTTTATATTACAAAATTTTAAATTTTCTCTATTTTACTGTCTTTCCTACAGAAAATGAAGGGGTCATTTATTTTCAGAGGTCGTTTATTATAATAAACTATCAAATACATTATTTCAAACGTGGCTATTAATAATGCATCATTTCTAATGAAATTAGTTCGTCAATAATTCTAATTCAGGTGCTCCTTGTAATTTCCATCAAAATCAGGTTCTAGGAAAATCAGGCTGTCAAAATGAACTTTGAAGCTTTGAATTTAATAACATACAATCTACCCTGTTTACTAATGTTCGGTAAAGGTTAGATTGTAAGCAAATATGCTGAGGGAATATTGCCAGATAGTGCGTTGAAAATATTACGTTTAATGAGAAAATGGGAAATATGTGAACTTTCCATTAAAGTATAATTATGTATAGAAAACTATTAATAATAGCATTGCGTATGTGCTTTTCGTTAAAAGATTATTCTGTGTTGAACGTTATTAATAACAACATTGTGCGTGAGTTTAAAGCATATATCTCTAGAAAATTGATATTATTGGAATTCTCTTTGCAGTGTCGCCGCTTTCTCAAAAAGAAGTGACATAATATCATAATGTAATTTGTGTTAGGGAGTTAAAATTTCTTTCTTTAAGACGATTTACAAAGAAATTGTTTTTCCCGCTCAGCAAAGCGAAATTTTCTAACACATTCTCAAACTCATTTTAGGTGCATTCGTAATTATATAAATACGTAGCACCTATAGTCGTCGTCTAGTTCGTCCGTCTGTCTGTCTGTCCGTCTCTCTGCATATAACAGCGCAAAAACTACCCAACCGAATGGCATGAAATTTAATATATATAATCGTTGCAGAATTTAGTCGAGTCATTTCAAATTTTATGAAAATCGAATCAAAACTTAAAAAGATATTAATAAAAGTTTCCTCATTCTATTAAATCCTATCATACGTCATTAATTCAATGACATCCCATGATAAGTAATGATTTTGGGTTGCCATAGTGATTACGTCCCATTTAAGATGGAATCACATTGTTTCCGTATTACTGAATTTAATATATATAATCGTAATGAATTTTGTATTCATGCATTTTTTCATACGAGTGCAACAGCTATTGCACCAAGATCTGAATATTTACAAAACTAGTTATAATTCAAACGCACCTTATTTGTCACGTTTGACGTACAATTTCCGACTGGTTTTTAAACGCAAAAGCATGACATTTGCAGATATGACTATTAAAGCGATTTCAAATCTAATACCGCTTTTCGTATTTCGATAAATATATTAAACTAGAAAGGTAGCCTGTCAAAAATGACTTAAAATGAAATATAAATATGTATACAACACATGAGCAATGTGTTTTTCTCGCTTGTTTCGCAGTGATATATGAAAATAACACATTTAAAAAACGAAACACATTTATGAAAAACTATGTATGTAATGAATACATTAAACATGCAGTTTAAGGATAAATTAAAATTTGACCACAAAACTTCAGGTTACGCGATATTTTTTTTTGTTGTTGTTGTTGTTTGTTTTTTGTAAAAACTCTTTAATTATTTAAATGCTGACCTTGCTCTTCAATATCTTCGACATAAGTTTTTAACTGTCTTTCCTCTTTACATTTTGAAATACTTGCATATAATAACTGTCCATGAGAAAAAAACTGTTCTTTTACATTACAGTCCAACTGTAGAAAATTTTTGTCCTTGTGACTTATTCAACGTCATTGCAAATGACAGTATAACTGGAAATTTCATTCATATCAATTCATTCATTACTCATTCATTTCGAATGCACCAATACAATTTAACTTTTTTTATGATATGATATTATATTATATACGTATGTATTTATATATATGTAAAGTTGACGCCAAAATTGCGTAAAAAGGGCGTAAAAATTATTATTATTACGAGATAGAACCCGCCGAATTTCGACGAAAGAAAATGTTTAAGAAGGAACTGTTTCATTAATTTATAATAAACCTATAAATTAGTTTCAATAAAAAAATGCATCTTATATTGGTTAGTCTAACTCTCAAACAAATATTATTTTAACCTAAAGGTCACTGTTCTATAAAGACACGCTAAATGTTTGTAAAACTTTGCGTTTTATCAGTGTGTGATTTCAATTGCGTTATTTTCAAAAGTGAAGAATTTCCACCTGTGAAGAATTTCAAAGTCGCTGGAGTTAAAATGGTGCACTTCTGCGAAACATATTTCAGTTTTAAGACTTAAAATACACTCTTTTATTTTATATAAAATGACGTCATTTGCATGCGCTGAAAAATTCCACATTTACGATCTCGTCTTAAACAATATCTGTAAGAAAGTATGCATATGACGTCACTACCTCGGAATAATACAGAAACCCAGCAAAAAGCAATGCCGTAAACTCGAAAAAAAAATCGGATGTCTAGTTATTTATATGCCTTCATTTGTTTGTAACATTAATATAGATACTTAAAATTAAATATAGTTTATAATAGCTCCCTGTTTTATCAGAAATCATTCATTTATATATTTTTTTAAATAGCACATATTTTAATTACAATTTTGTCAGTTGTTATGAAAAATGGCAACAAAAAGATGTTGTAATCTACTATTTTCCCTTTACTTTCAACAGAAATGGAGTACTTCAATTGCCACCATTACAGAAATGGCATGAAAAGCTACAAAAAAATTTATATCTGAAAAATAAATTGCGATGCAGTTTTAAAACAAATTGCAGTTAAAAGTATTTTTTCCCCCTATACGAAGTGTAAAAATTGAAAATGTGCTACGCTTAGAAGTTTAAAAAACTGCAGTAGAGATTATCAGTATTTAATCGTACAATGATACATCTGCTTCGTTTTACTGCTGTCTTATGTAACAGAACATTATTTGTTAGGGACACTTTAATTGTTTCCTGAAAGAAATAGCATATCGGGGGCTATTAAATAAAGGAAACATTGATCTACTGTATAGCATAAACTATTTAAATTTTGTACAATTTTTTACTGAATCTTTGCCCGGAAAACCCAGCTACTATTCTATTCTATCAACCTATGATTCCCAAATTTTAAAGTATAGGGTTAAAATCACTTTAGGACATGAAAAATTGTCAAATATAAGAGCAGAAATCCGTCTTTTCACTTTTCCCAGTCAGTGACATATTCTTTTAAAGGCATCGATATGTCAAGTAAATTCTGTCTAGAACTCATCTCACGCTTTATGAAAATAGACAAGGAATCAATGCCTGATGCGTTCTAAGTAAAATCTAAAATTGCAGCAAAAGAAATGCAGAAAAGTTCTTGAGCTTAGTCGACCTTCAGACTGTGAACTCTCAACATTCACGCTAAAGTTTTGAAACGATTTATGAATTTTCAGGATTTCTCCATGCAATGTAAGCAATTTTTTGATGAAATGTTTGAGAATTTTAGTTTTATTAACCTTTAAAGCTCTTGCATGTGAGCAGGGAATTTTTTAGTTTCAATTTATTCTGCATTGTAAAGTTTTTGGATTCATTTTAAGGATGTTTTAAATTGTGCGAGAATAAAATAATTAATTTAAAGAATGTTCATAATCATAATTAAAGATCTGAGTAGAAGAAGATATATGTCACTTTTCTCAAAATTATTTCATTTTATGCATGAAGATGTTATGATGTAATCTACCATATGCAGAACTGCTACTGGCGGCTATATTTTTATTCAAATCGTACCACTAGTTGCAAAAAAATTCATATAATTGATTTTGATGATTCTTATGGCAGATTTATCTTAGTTAGACTTCCCTTATGGCTTCCTAAGTATTAGAAATGCAGCTACTCTTCTACAGGGTTTTAAGTTGGCATCAATTAAGGGGTCATTTCATGTCAAATACGCGAATAAAAAAATCCTTTTTTTTCCATTATGTTTTTTAGTTTTCTAACCTTTTTGCTTTTTTATTATATCAATCATAATCATGGAAAACAGGAGGTTTCAGAATTTTGAGATATTTTTTAGCTTTCAAAAGTATGCAAATAGCACGAAATTTACTGACGTTTAATAGGTAATCTAAAAATAAAATTCGACTTAACTTTATTTTATGCAATTTTGTTCATTGATGATGATTTTTGCACTATAAATAGGTCATTAAATATAAATTTTAATATGGGTAAATATAATATTTTTTCAAGAACTTTGATATCAGTAAAAGTCCTAAGAATCCATCATTTCAAAAAAGAAGTTGTATAAATATGAAAAAACGTAAAGCTTACTTTGCTTGACACTACATTACAATATTTAAGTAAAATTTGAAAATTTATGTTGACATAGTTTATGGTCACAATTGAAGAGCTAAGTGGAAGAACATGTTAAGTAACAAAAATTACATTTCAAGAAATTTGAGGTGAAAGTTTTTGCTGTAAATTTTAATGATTTATTTTCTGTTTGATACCATGTGTTTAAAATATTAACAGGTATGATGCTAAACTCTCTCAGAAAAACTTATTCATATTTAATTTTCAAATATTAAAAATTATTAATATTACTGACATTATTAAATATTAAATATTAATGAATAATCTCTTCAATTTTCAAGACTAAATAGAATCATAGTATTATAGCTTCACCATGTGATAGGATACCTGATAACGCTTTCACCCAAAGGATAAAAAAAAAAAAATAGAAAATGTAGCATAATATGTTCATCCATTCAGCTCATCAATTGTATACGAGGTAAGACAACAATACTGCAGCAAAGAAATATTTTAAACATTATAAAGAATGGAATATGGTATATTTTTAAAAATATGTTTTTATCATTTAATAGTTTCAATGTAAGTTGTGATTATACGTTGAGAAAACCATTTAGAAATTCTAAAAAAATAGTTTACCTTTTTTTTTCCTTTTGTCTCATCTTAAAATGAAAACAGAGCTAAAATTCTATATGTTTTTAAATCAATCCACTATCTCGCAATTTCTGCCATGCAAGAAAAAAAAAAAAAAAAAGCGGTGAATATAATCGGGTTCGGTACCTATTACAACTAAATATATTGTAATGGAATTTTTGGGGGAAAATCAACAATTGCAGTCATGAAATTATGCCCGATTTTCAAGATAACAATGAATGCTTATAAATTGTGTTTTAATGAAAATATTTTTACTTTTATACTTATTAGTATGTATTATTTTACGTGACTTTACTTTCCTTAACAGTCAAATATCAACAAGAAGGGAATCTTCAAAATGGTTTTTAAATTCGTTTAAAATGTATTAAATGAAATTATAGGAGAACAGAACATCGATTTAAACACAGTTGCACAAGTAGAAATATCCTATTTTCCGAAGCAAATTCCTTATGCCTCACTTTCATTATGCGTAATGCAGCATAGAACGATGTACTATAACTTGGATATTTGAACAATTGTTTATAAAGAAAAGAATAAGAATAAGATTATTTGTAATTACTTTGCTTTTTTGTCAAAAACATAAAGTATAAATTATTATGTATTCATCCTTATATTTCAAAATCTTGAAAAAATAAGAGCTTTTTATGTGTAGTTTAAAACAAAAAAATGTTATGTGTTTTGTTTTAATCTGAAAAAGTAATTTTTTTTTCTTGTGAAAGCATAAAAATCAATCGTTACTTTAATCTTAATGCTATTTAATAAAAAACGAGATGGAACCCATCTAATTTCTACGAAAGAAAATGCTTAAAGAAGAACAATTAATTTGATTAATAACAAAAGAACAACATTAATTGCAATAAAAAAATCCATCGAACAGTGATTAGTTTGACTTTTAAAACAAATATTACTTTAATCTAAAGTTACCAAAATACTACTTCCTTAAACTTCAGCTGTTCCAAGTTATTGAAAAATTAAACTTTATTCGTATACGTAATTAGTAAAACATAATCAAGATAATTAATTATGATGAAATTATCTATTGCGGCTCTTATGCTATGTATTATGGAAGGGAAAACCAGTAAAGATTATTTCACTCTGACACAATCATAGAATATTTTTCTGCATGAAATCTAAACCTTATGTGATTTTTACCATCTCAAAATTTACATATGCACCTCTCATACCCATGTTCATCATTTTAATAACATTTTGACGCTCAATATTTTATTACTAAATATTTTTCTGAACTTGAAGTCACGTTTCTCAGCTACAACTATGCATATGAACATTCGCACTCTTGACTTCTAATCTCAGTACCGGCGAGTAAAAATTCCAGAAATTTATGCCTTTTTAGACGCATTTGTGGTAATAATTTAGTTTTATCAAAGAAAATGATAGTTTTCTTTTAAATATGACGACATTTTCTTTCATATTTCTCTCATTTCAATGAAGTATTTCACTTAACGTCTCATCAGTATCAACGGAGCGAAAAACTATTGAAATGGACCAGTTTTATGAGGTAAATGAGTGTTTTTTAAAGCATGACGTCCTTTTCTGTTCAAAATTTCTAAAGTTATTCTTAATTATAATGAGAAAATGGCATCAATAAGGATATAATGAATAAAAATAAACAAACTACATTTTCTCTTTTGTTTGCAACAAAGTAATTAATCCAATTGCCACCATTTTAAAGAAATTTCACAAAAAAAACTTTTAAAGTTAAAAGTAAAATATAAAAATGAAAATTAATTAAAAAATAGCTAGTATGGGCGCATCTACAAATGAACAGCTTTCATTTAAATATATGCTATTTATATAGCTACCTTTTTCCCATAAGTAGGCGCCACAATATTTAATAACGGACTCATCATTCGAATTAGATGAATATATAGAAATTTAATAGATGGTATTCAAGATAAAATTATAATACATATGTACAGATTTAGGAACTTCAGAAGAAATCCTCTCGGGGAAATACATTTTCACCCTTCTTCCCGCCTCTTATAAACAAACCTACGAGGAAATCTTAAAGCAAACGCGTACATTCCACACACCCTCTTCGAATCGTGTTTCGTAGAACTTTGAAAAAAACATCCGCAAGGAATGATGGGAGAAATCTATTTGACAGCTGCTAAAATTAGGGACTGTCGTTTATTGCTGCCACCTAGCGGAATAATCTCTAGATATAAGATATATTTATTACAATCATCGAAAATGTATCAGTAGCTCAGGGTTGATGATTAAAAAACAGTTTTTATAATTCAATCGGAAATTCCCTTTATTTGTAATAATTCGGTATTTTTATAAAACCAATCAATGGCATAGTTATAATGTTACGAAGCGAAAAAATTTCTCATGATATTTTCTTTTATCATTTTACTTAAAGTTCATGAACTTCCTTTTAAATAACAAAACACCAAACATGAGTATGCATTCACAGACAGGGCTGGTAAATTGAAAAATCTATAAAAGTTTTTGTGAAAGAAAAACTCTCGAGTTTAGTTTATGTAATAAATAATTTTAAAATATTACAATTAAAACTCAAATTTGCTTTTTTCATTAAAAATAGATAATTTATGTAATTTTTTTATGATTTAATTCTTTTTCAGACAAACTTCTGTAACTATTTTTTTTTTTCGATTTAATAACCGTTAACTTCTCATATACTCTATTGTGTTATTTAGTAATATGAAATGAAGACCTGGGGGGGGGGGGGGGGTTATATATCGAGTATTTGCAACGTCTTTAATCACACTTTTAATACAAGGTGTCCGAAAATTCCTAGCCACATTTTAAAATTCAATATAAAATCAAGTAATCGTCGTACAGGAGTTCGGTTTGGAGTAAAATGTTTCTCAGGATAAAAAGTTTCCTTCAAGTGAATGAAAGTAATTTGTTCCGAACTTCGATCATAAGTGACGCCCCTTGTCCGTATGTTTGCTTTCAAACATGGAGTTTTTTTTCTGATTTTCAGATTAATTTTGACGATGTCACACAGAAATGACGACTCCCAGCTCTGATAATCCTCATTTCTGTGTGACAGTGTCAAAATTAATCATGTTTGAAATCAAACATAGGCGCCATCTGTGGTCGAAATTCGGAACTAATTATTTTCCTTTGTTTGAAGAAAACTTTTCACCCTGAGACGCATTTTAGGCCAAACAGCATTTCCTGTATGACAATTACTTGATTTTATATTGAATTTTAGAATGGGACCAAGAATTTTCGGACACTCTGTACTATAGAAATATATGGTAATAAAGCTCCGCAGTTCGGAACATCAATGATAATATGCTTAGCTAATCGGATACATTTTTCAATTTTAAGTTTTTAATGTAATTTTAACTAGTAAATCTGCAGATCAGGAGCCTCAACATCAGCTCTGCAAGTCCTTGTTTTTAGACACATTTTGGTAATATTCAGTTTCCTGCAAACCGCAATTTAAAATTTCCAAATTATGTAATTATTTATAAGAATAAAAAATACGAAGTTTTCAGTAATTAGAAGCATTAAATTAAAAACGTTATGGAAGGATATTTCGAAATTTTCATGAGCTGTTAATTCTGGTATATTTTTTAAATAACAAAGTAGATTTCTTCAGGGGGGCTCCACCCCCCTGAACCCCCGGTGGTCTTATTAATTTACATACGTAACTTTTCATTGATTGCGCTAATGGTTAGCGCAAATCTTAGATTTCTTTTTACACTTCCGAGCCTTATTTTTCAATACTGGTAACACAGAAAATGATTTACATTGACGCAATTATATTAAACGTTTACGTTTTATGAATGAAAATGTAATTTCCTTTAAAAATAAAATAATTTTCATTCATATTTTATGAAATGAGGCGGCATTAAGAAGTAACACCCGTCAAAAAACATTTTATCAGGCAATCTAGTTAAAGCTTGGTTTTTAAGGATGAAAATATTTATTTCCCGATACAATGACGTCATTTTCGACAGCGATAATTTTGCGGTGCATAATTTTGATATTTACTATATATTTGCTTTTCAAAAGGTTTTTTTTTTTTTTTTTTTTTTTCTCATTGGAATTTTCGATTAAGAATTCTGTGTGCAGACGATAAACCAAGAGATATTAGTAACATTTTTTTTTTTTAAATAATAATAATTAATATCATAACACAAGCCCCTTTTATTTCAACCTCAAAGCGTATTCGTTTTATTTTTGATATATGAGATCAAATTCACCTTCTTTTCGTATTTTCACTTTATTTCTAATATGAAGGCGTATTCACTATTCATGTCTATTTTTTATTTCATTTTCCTCTCGCACATAAAAATCTTTCAAATCAAAATTAACTGTTTAGGATAAATTTTTATTCCGGGATTGAATTTTCGTGGCAACGGCAAAAAAAAAAAAAAATGATTGTTAAATTTTATAGCAAAATGTCGATTTATTCCTTATGAAAATAATGAACTTTTTAATTTAAAAGAAAAATATTTGAACAAAATAAATGGAACATAGTCTTTCTTTATTTCTGTGGTAAATTCCATCTATATGTAAAGACATAAAGGCATTAATTCGTCCCTTTTGACTTTGATTTAACTTCAAACAATTACACATAGTTTCACATTTACGATATTTTTAGGTGTAGTTCGCTGCTAGGTAACAGTTAAAACATAATAAAAACAATTAAATATGTGCATAAAAAGAAAATTTATATTAAAAAAATATTTTATATTATTGAAACACATATATAAAATCCCTCCATAAAAGTTATATACCGAATTTAAAAACTCTGACAAATGTATACACAAAATTTCAAACTAATATGAATAATGTATGGTTCTAATTAGGAAATTTCATCATCCTTAATTTAGCATTTAAATCCTTCAATCATATGAGCCATTTCTTTTCAACAAATAAAAATGGAAAAATCGTCTGAATTGCAATAGGAAAGCATTAAGTCGCAAAATAAAATGTTCTATATATTCCGAACGAATGAACCAAATTTAACCAAAAAACTGTACAGCTAAATCCGGGGATTTCACCAACATGCAGCCTTAATTTTAAGATAATCGGATGCTTTTTACGGCAGTTATCGCGGAACAGACAGACAGACTAACAGAAACCAAAACTTTTCGTGTCTCCACAGTAAGCCTTCACTGACGTTTCGGCAATTATGTTAACTAGTAAATCTGCAGATCAGGAGCCTCAACGTCATCTTTGCAAGTCATTGTTTTTTAACACTCATTGCATAATATTCAACTTCCTACAAATCGCTTTTTAAAGTTTTCAAATTCCATAAATATTTATGAGCAAGATACGAGATACTTCGTAAAGTTTCAGAATTTAAAAGTGTTAAACAAGTGGTTGTACATTGATGTTATGAAATTCTGATGAGCTACTTATTCTGGTAACTTTTTAAATCAAAAATTGCATTTCTTCAGGGGGGCTCTGCCCCCCTGAACCCCCCGTAGTCTATTTAAATTTACATTCGTAATTTTTTATTGATTGTGCGGATGGTTATAGTATATTTTAGATTTTTTTACGCTGTGATTTATAAGGATAAGAATAAGTTTTTTTTATAAATTAATAAAATTTAAATTTAAAATAAAATATTCATGTTAACCGTGCACAGACAATAAATCTTGAAGTGACGCCAAAAATGTAACCCTAAAATACGCTACATTCGGTACAACAGAACGACGTGCTTAAAAAAAAAAAAAAAAAAAAAAAAAAAAAAAAAGGATGAATCAAAGAATTTGGTCCCTGTTCCACGTGCTTGTTTTGTTTGGGCCGAATGAGGGCATTTAAATCTGAGCGATAACGCACATCGTATTGCAAACTGTTTTTACGGCATACCGCATCTCCATCTATCTCTTTCCTCCGTGAATAATAGTTAATTTTATTTTACCCAAGATCTTTTTATTCCAGCATCTTTGTTTTCGATAAATGACGTCTAATTCACCTGCTATGCGTACTTACTCAAAACTTTTCATCTTGTTATATTAAGAAATACTCGAGAGTTTTCTTTTTATTTTTAATATGCCGCCATATTAATTTTTCTATTCTTAATTTTATTTTTCATTTTCCTGTTTCACGACAAAACATTTCAATTGAAAATTGTTTAAAAGAAAACATTATTCCGGGTTTTGATTTTCTTGGCAACAATTAAAGAAATATTGTTAAATGTTATGGGAAACTGTTACGTTATTCTCTATGAAAATAATGAACTTTTGTATTTTTAAGCAAAAAATTTCAATAAAATAAATAAAATAAATGAAATTTTGCCTATTTTTATTTATGGGCTAAAATCCTTCTATATGCAAAGATACAAATGCCTTAATTCATCTGTTTTGACGTTGGCTTTACTCAAGCATTATACACGCAATTATACTAATATTATTAGGACCAATATACGTTGCTAGGCAACAGAGAAAGAAAAGGAAAAAAATGAAATATGCATTAATGTCAATTTGATAAAACAAAATCCTTTATATTATTGGAAAACATGCATAAAATTCCCCCCAATATTATAAACCTAATTAAAAAAATCTCGCAAATATATTGACATAATTTATTGGAATAATTTAATAATGTTATTTAAAAATTTCAGCATCAAAAAATTTAATATTTAAATCCATTTTTCATATGAGCCATTTCTTTCAACAAATGAAAATCTGAAAATCGTCTGACTTGCCATTGAAAAGCATTATAGAGCAAAATAAAATGTTCCATATTTCCCAAACGAATGAACCAAATTTAAACAAAAACTATACAGCTAAGTCCGGGTACCTCATCAACATGCCCAGTGAATTTCAAGTCGATCGGATGCTTTTTGCGGCAGTTATCGCGGAACAGACAGACAGACTAACAGAAACCAAAACTTTTCGTGTCTCCACAGTAAGCCTTCACTGACGTTTCGGCAATTATGACTTTTCTTTTAGTATTACATTATCAAGCCTTTTAACCCTTATACTCTCAGTGTTTGTTTAAACTAGTAAATCTGCAGATCAGGAGCCTCAACGTCAGCTCTACAATTCATTGTGTTTAGCACCCTTTGAGTAATATTAATCTTTCTACAAAAAACGAAATTTAAAGTTTTGAAATTGCATAAACATTTATAAAACGAAAAAATATTTCGAAGGTTTCTGACATTAGAAGCGTTAAATTAAACCCATTGTTATGTAATGGTATTCTGAAAATCTCATGAGCTACTTATTCTGGTAATTTTTAGATAATAAAGTAGATTTCTTCAGGGGCCCCCCCTGAACCCCTTCGTAGTGTAATCTAATTTACATTTGTAATTATCAATTAATTGTGTTAATGTCCTTTAGTAAATTCTACCAATAGACGGAAACGTACATGAATTCTTTTCTACAGCCCTGTATATTACGTGAAGATTTTTACGCGTCGTCTATAACATTTAAATTTAATGCAGACAAAAAACCCTCTTAAAACTGCTCATATCACATTTCCGGGGATTAGTATGCATAGTGTGCACCATATATCCAGTTTCTGCGGAGTCCTGTATATGGTTCTATTTAATTTCTGCAAACATTTGTTAGTATACTAAATGTAATTGGTCTGGGAAATACATAACTCAAAAAAAAAAAAAAAAAAAAAAAAACACTGAAGCAATTCGCGTTCATTTTCATTTATACTTACGAATTCATTTGTGTATCCCTGTACATGGTCTATACAATATTTAAGCACTACTTATTAATCACAAATTTACTTAACGTCAAAACGCACACCATAATCGAAAATGCTCTTCAGCAATCATCCCTAATAGACCAGAACTGTATCCGAAATTTTTTATGTGACCCTATAAATGAACGATAAATACGATACAAATCATATTCAAGCTTCTTGTAGTCAACGACAGTAATGTAACTTAATTTCATAATGTTTGAATTAGTGCAACACAATTAACACACTGACGACAGGCAATTTAATTAAATCTGGGTTTAAAAACAGTAGAAGCTCCTCCCTCTTCTGAAAGTGTCTCGGAAATTGGTTTCTGAGATATGTTTTTCATGTTTATGCAGCAGTAAATATCTTTCAATGTACGGATGTAATATATAATGTCTTACAATCTATAAAAAATATGGACAACACAATATAAATGTCTTTTCTGTAAGGTAGAAGTCACTCCCTTAGCCAATGATGTATTCTGAATAAAAACGAGAATTCTCGTTTCCCGTCGCTAATGTGTTAAAATAAGCTGTGAAGAGTTTTTTTTTCCCCCGTAGACCACATTTTAATCGACCACTTTTGTGTGATCCTGAAAAAAACATATGCTTTGCACCCCATATACTACAAAAATGTTTCAAAAATACATATCAATTTTATTATTTTGCAACAGAGTAACATCATTAAAAAACGCCACAAAAGGATTTTCTTCAAAGAGTGTAATATTATGAATACTTTTGAGTTCCCTGTACGCATGCTGTAAGTGCTACACATAACATGTTTTATAGTAACCAGGTTCTAGTGCACCTTAATAAAGTATATAAATTTCATTACGTTTAAAATTGTGTAACATTATTAAAATACACCACAGACGATTTTTCCCAAAGACTATAATGTAACGGAATAGTTTTGAGTGTCCCTGTAATTAAGCAATGAATGCTACACTCTTCATTTTTAATACCAAACATACTTTGGCAAACCTCAATAACGTATATCAATTACATGTAATCCCGACTATATTTACGCGAGTTAGAGCACGTAGAGAAACACGGCAGGCGACAGATAGAAAAACTGAAGTTATAAATACTTTTCATCCATGTTGGAAAGTGTTAAAAACGATTCACATGCCTTTAACTGTACTTTTTTTTTCACTTATAGCATGGTTAAACATTAGTTTAAACATCCTAATCCATGCGATAGCAATAACATATTAAAAGCCCCCCCAAAATATGCATATCTGGAGATCTATAAATCTACTGGAAAATAATTCATTATCGTGTCCACTGTTAATTGCATAAATTGCATCGGTTTGGCGCGATAAAATATTTTTTGTGATAGCCTTTTAATAGTACCTGCAACAAAATTAACGTAATTTACTAACTTCATTCATATTTGACGCAATGATAGGCTACGAATAACAGTCGCTAGGCAACGAAGAAAAGGGAAAAAAAAAGAAATATGTATCATGTAAAACAAGAAAATTAATTTAAAAATTCTTTATATTATTGGAATACATGTATAAATGTCCTCAAAACATTATACACGTAAATAAAAAAATCTGATAGATATATTGATAAAACTTCAATATAATAGGAATAATTTAAAACCCTTATTTGGAATTTTAGTATCCATAATTTGACATTTAAATCCATTAATCAAACGTGCCATTTTCTTTCAACTACTCGAAATTTGAAAATCGTCTGACTTGCCGTAGAAAAGCATTATAAAGAAAAATAAAATCTTCCATATTTTCCGAACGAATGAACCAAATTTAACCAAAAACTATACAGCTACGTCCGGGTATCTCACGAATATGCCCAATCTATTTCAAGCTGATCGGGTGCTTTTTGCGGCAGTTATCGCGGAACAGACAGACGGACAGACAGACAGACAAACGGAAATCAAAACTTTTCGTGTCTCCACAGTAAGCCTTCACTGACGTTTCGGCAATTACAGTCTTTTATGAAGCTTCAAGTAAATTTGGTTTCTAAGCAACACTACCATATGTTACCTTTTCGTAATTCAATAACTACTTTTCCTTTCCAAATTTTTTTGATGCGTGAATATCTTTAAATATTTTAAGTGTTCAACATATCCGTCAACTTCTAATCTACAAAATTCCCAATAAATTTTACATCAATTTAAAACTATCAATAAAATTAATTTGAATAAAAACTACTTAATTATTCAATATTTGTTTTCTGAAGCATGATTTTTCAAAGATAAAATCAACTTTTCAAAATCGAAATGATATCTTGCTTTTGTTTTTTTTTAAATACCATATACTTTAAAGCTGCAAGCTGGGTAAAAATTTTGTCTGCTAAAATTGCATCAACAAAATATTTTAAATGTGATTACGGTTAAGCTCTTTTGACACCGACCAATTTTCTGAAATATAATCCGATTTATACATAATATGAGACGCAAAGCACAGAAAATGCAATAAAAATAACACCACGCCCACTTCCTTTTCAAGTGATTACATTTTAAAAATTGGAAAAGCTTTAAAGAAATATTCTTAGATAAAGGTGACGTTTAATTTAAAGAATTAATGAGGCCGGTATTTAGTAATAATACGTCAATTATTATAGATATATCCTGATAAAAATGAAATTTTTCGGTGACTTAAATTTTAATATCCGTATTGTATTAAAATGACTTTCGAGATGTGATGCGAATTAGCGAAGAAAAGTAATTAAAAATACCTGCCTTAAAGGTTTTAATTTGTCGCTTATTGGTTTTTTGATAGACAGATAATTAAAAAATTATTTGACTGTTATTCTTTAACAAACCGGAACATAAGTAGTAAAGTGTTGTTATTTCCTATAATTAAACATTTTTTTACATCAAAACAAAAAAAAAATTTATCAGAAAAAAAATAAAATTTAATCTTTTTAAGCATGCTGTGAGGTTATCAGACGCTTTAAATTACGATAATATGGATAACAAAAAAATTACTTTAACATTAATTAATATAGAAACATGCAGTCTTCTATATTACGTTATAACTACAGAATTCAAAAGGAAGCAGGTATATACAGGGTGTCCATTCTCAACGGTGTCCAATGTCTAATTTCTAAACCGTTAATCATAGACATATAGTTCCAATTACAAAAATGTTTTAAATGAGGCAAAAAATTACTTTTAAAGTCGTTTTGATTAATAAAAACCTTTCTTAAAAAGTTACGAAATTAAAAATTTTATACGGTCTCCCGGTCCTATAAGTGATATTTTGCAAAAATTTCATATTACACTAACAAGTAATACAAAAAAAAATTCATGCATCTAACACTAAAATTGACCGAGTTATGAAACGTTGAATTGCATAACTTATGCCAGTTTTCTGCATCTGAACACAGTTGAGTTGGGCCAGGCTTCGAAGGACCGTACACAAAGTGCTTAAAGTTTTAGAAGAATCTATTTCGCGTGTACATTTCTACATAAAGTTATCTTAAAACTTGCTGGAAGTGTCTCCATTAAGCTGCATTGCAGAAATGTACACCCGAAATAAATCCCTTTAATGCTTTAAGCACTTTGTGAACGATAACTCGAAGCACAGCCCAACTCATCTGTGTTTAGATGCAGAAAATTTGCATAAGTCGTGCAATTTAAAGGTTCATAACTCGGTCAATTTTAGCGTTAGATGAATGGAACTTTTTTTTGTCTTTTTTGTTAGTGTAGTAGGAAATTTTTACTAAATATCACTTATAGAACCGGGCGACCGTATAAAAATTTAAATTTCGTAACTTTTTAAGAAATGTTGTTATTGATCAAAACAACTTTTTAAATACTTTACTTCATTTAAAACATTTTTGTAATTGGAACTATATGTGTACTAGGGATGAGACGGGTTTAGCCATGAGCCCGAGTCAGAGAGTTCAAGCCTGAGTCCCACCTCAGAAATTCTCTCTTTTTGCTATAGTTGTAGAATGATGTTTTAAGACGATGAGAATTGGAATTTTTGCAAGACTTTTTTGCCGGAGGTTGAGGTTCTGTAGGAATAATAAACTTGCTATTTTAAACAAATTTTTAGGGATATGAAACTCTCGAAACATAGTCGTGAGGAAGTTTCTGAAATTAATACTTATTTCTAATGAAAGAATATATCGCACCTTTGCTTCAAAAGTAGCATAACTCAAAAAACTTCGTTTTTCAGGAAATGCGAAAAACTGTTTGCGGACTGTGGAAGGGTCAATGGTCATCTTGCAAACACAACTGCAACCTGATGGCTGGATTGTCAGCGTGCTATTTGGTATTTTATGTGACTGGTAGAAGCGTAAAACCAAGTAGAATGGTAGTCATAGCTCAAAGAACCCAAGTTTTGAGTTGTGATTCTTTTGAAGCAAGGTTGTGATATTTTTAAATGGGAAAATTAATCTTAAAATAACTTTAAAATTTTATCAATAATTTTCTACTGTGTACTCTCAGTATCGGGCTCGGGCTCTGATGGCACAAAAATTTTCGCGCTCGGGTGGTTGCACATTTCAAATCGTCGGACTCGGGCTCACAAAAAAGAACCCGAACTAAACTTTATTAGCCCTCTAATAAATGCATCTTAAAGGTTCGAGGTTTACCTCGAAATTGGTCAAAAAATCGATTTTTGTTTCTAAGTATTAAATAAAAACTTCTTTAATTGTGAATATTTTGACACTTCATTTTTACTCATACGTCAATTATATCGCGAGATATTGTAAATTTTGTTAATACGCACAACATAATTACCCACACAAATTAAAATTTTAAATAGCTTTTTTTCCATGTTCATATTTTCTGCACTTTCATGTTTTAAAAATTCTAAGGCTTTTTAGGTGCGTTCGTAATTACATAAATACGTAGCACCTATTGTCGTCGTTCGGTCCTTCTGTCGCTCTGTCCGTCCGCATATAACAGAACTAAAACTACCCAATCGAATGGTCTGAAATTTTAAATATATTATTGTTGCAAAATTTTGTCGAGTCATTTCAAATTTTATGAAAATCGTATGTATAGTTTAATTACAGGAACAGTCAAAAGTTTTCCATTACATTACGGTCAATGGGAAAAATTATTTCAAGTGCATTTTAATGATGTTACAGCGTTTCGAACAGAATGAAATAAATATGCACTTATGAAGTGCACTAAAATATACATCGAGTACAATGTACGGTGCAAAAAATACTTATAAAACTAGTTATCGTACGAACGCACCTCATTTGTCACGTTTGATGTGGAATTTCCAACTTGTTTTGCGTTGGAGATAGAGATTTAAACTTTTTTGTACATGTTATTTATTATATATGTGATAAATCTGGTCATTGAATTAGCCTTCAGGTCTTTTGTTATTTTTTAAAAAATAAAAATATATGAAGAAGTGTTAGATTTCATCGTTTTATACTATATATATCAATAAAAAAATCATATTAAATGTAATATTAGACGTATTTAAAAATCCATGCGCAGTCTTGTGTAATAAACATTTGGAAATCTACAAAAAAAAAAAAAAAATGGTCAAAAAATAAATAATTAAAAAAGTATAGGGATTTTTTAAAAATCTTTTTTTTTCTAATTTTAATTACCTATGCAGTTATTTTTTTTTAATGTACTTTTAGTTGAACATTGAAATGCAGTGAGTTCACCATTTGAATCATATTTTTTAAAGTAAACAAAGTTGCTGAAAAGATAAATTGTAACCTTAAATAAATAAAAAATGTCAAAACACCTTAGTAAAAAGAAGAAAATTCTTTCTCTTTCGGGGATCGAAAAATCAATATCGGTCTCCTTTCTTGGGTGAGAATAGATTACTTTTAATTTAATATTACTTTTTTCTTTAATCATTTATATTTTATGTAACTTTTTTTATCTCAAGAAGCTAAAATGTTATTAACTTGCTAATTTCTTAAGATATCTTTTAATTTTAATAATTCAAGATGCTATTTCTTTCAATTTTTAAAATATAAATAGACCACTAAAACATGCACTTTACGATTAGCATATTTTTACTGCTAAGTATTTTTTTCGTTGCTAATTATTTTCAAACTCAATACAAAGAAAAAAAAAAGATTTAAAAATAAAATGAAAAGAAGGGAAATAAAGCATGCGTCATTAAATAAAGTTAATTATTTTTTTTTTTTCTTGTAGAAGGGGCAAACTAAATGTTTTCTTATGCAGAAACATCTTTGTACAAGATCTTACAGATAGAAGAAAACAAAATAATAGAGATTCAGCACTTACAAAAGTGAAAAAAGGTCCTCTCATACCTTCTGACTTTTGTTCAAAAACAAAAAATCTATGTAGCATTATATAAGCATCCTCCTCCATTTCTTCCATATATCTGACACAATGCCCAAGTAACTTTTAACAAAAAATCCTTCCGAGTATGATATTGTTAAAATGGAATATCAAATGTAATTGCCATATATGCGTTTATTTATCTGATTATTTACTTGAGTGGTTATGCTACATTGGGCTAAAAGATTATTTCTGTTGTCGCAACTTTAGTGGGCTTTTTTCGAATTTTTTCAAAGGCAACAAAAGAAACGACAAATGAAGAGAAAAGTAAATATTGTTTAACAAAACTTTTGATATACAAATATATATATATATATATATGTATATATATATATATATATATATATATATATATATATATATATATATATATATATATATATATATACAGTAAAACATCCCTAAAGTGACCACGTTCCGTTCCAATAAAAATTGGTCGCTCCAAGAGGTGGTCTCTTAATGGAGGTCATGTTTAAATCTAGATTTTAATTGTTGAAAAAGGTTTAATGTTACTAAAATTTATTTTCACATTAGGAAACAATATGAAAATTTAAGCATAAAAAAAAAAGTTAGTTACATAAATTAATTACTGCAGAGTTTAAAAAATGAATACATTGACATTTGCTTTGATTTTACGATTTTATCTTTTATTTCCAAGTCCTTTCGAAGATCAGTAAATAAATGATTTATTTTTTTGGGGCGGTAGCAAACAATAACGATTTCATTAATTTATGTAGTTCTTTAAGAGTTTCCTGACAGAATAGGACAGGGGAGTTTATTGACCGTCATCCTTAATTTGTCATCAGAGTTAAATTCATTGCCTAAAAAGGTACAAGGGGGTTTAAGCACTTAAAAGTTACCGGAATAAATAAAAATTCTAAACCTAGTTTAGAAATTTGATGAATAATGCACTCTCCAGAATTATAATTCTAATAAAACCTTCTTCAAGCGATCAGGAAAATCGGAATTTGTTTCCTTTTCTTCAAAGAAATTGATCGCTCATGGAGGGAGTTCAACTGGGGTGGTCTCTGAATAGAGGTAAAATTAGTATGGAGCCTATGAGAATAAATTTCGTTCCATGAAAAAATGGTCGTTCAGGGAGCTGGTCGAATAGAGAAGTTTCACTGTATATGTATA
This sequence comes from Maratus speciosus, assembly GCA_963932465.1. NCBI lineage: Eukaryota > Metazoa > Arthropoda > Arachnida > Araneae > Salticidae > Maratus > Maratus speciosus. The sequence continues at coordinate 440,684,244 of OZ010788.1, forward strand.
ATATATAAATATATAACCATTAGCACAATTACAAATTACCACAAAGAAACATAGTAAAAAAGAATTAAAGGTTGGTTGTATTTATGTCGGCCAATTATCTGCACGTGGGATATAGGCCCTAAGGGGGAGTGCCTTCCGTGGAAGTCTTTCTAAGGGAACCTAACCCGTATTAACGCTTGGAGAACCAAGGTTCGAAGAAAACCACGAAAACTCCGAACGATTAGGCCGACGGGCGCGATTGGTATCGAACAAAGAATTAAAGGAATATAATGTAAATTTTAGAACAAAGGTAGAATCCTCATATATATATATATATTTATGTATATATATCAGGTTTTAACGAAAGTTTGCCACCACAGCTAATATCGTCTTTTCAAACAGTTCGCGTTGTCGTATTTGCTGATACTTTGTCAAACGATTTTTGGCATTTGAAAGAAAGAGACTTGCTTTATAACACTGTGTTGTGAAATTTGTAAAAAAAAAATATCGTTAACATTAAATACAGGGTGTCTGAAATGGAACTATCACGCTACCAGATCAGAACCAACATTTACTTCCAGTTCTGTGTCAAAAAGTCAGCTACAGAATGTCACCGAATCATGTGTACAGCTTTAGGCACTACTGTTAAATCATATGACACTGTGAAGTTTTGGTACCGAAAGTTCAAAAACAAGGACTATGACATTCAAGAAGCAGAATGCTCTGGCCGGCCTACTGATGTTGATGAGGCCCGCCTGCGAGAACTTATGGAAGAATATCAGTATTCAACCACTCAAGAGCTAGCTAAGTAGTTAGACGTTAGTGCCATGTCCATTAGCCGCGCTATGCATTACATAAACTTGACGTACAAGTTCAATCGCTGGGTGCCGCATGAGCTGACTCAAGCAGATAAGTGCAGACGTGTTCAGGCCTGCACTAATCTGCTTGAATATCAATGCAAGGACAAAATTCTGGACCATTTCGTCACTTGTGATGAAAAGTGGATTCACTTCAACAACACAAGCCGAAAAAGGGGTTGCTCTACGCCCGATGAGCCCGTCGGCAGCGTCGCAAATCGCAATTTGACTAACAAAAAGATAATGCTTTGTATCTGGTGGGATTGCCGTGGTATTATCCAGAAAGAGTATCTAGGAATAGGTAAAACCATGGACAGTAAGGTGAACAGCAAGATGCTAGTCCATGTTGACGCTGCTATCGAGGTAAAATGGCAAAATAAGTTCCGGCACAAGAAGATAATGTTTCATCAATATAATGCTAGATCACATATGTCTGCATTCACCGGCTGGACTCTGTCTGGACTCAAATGGGATCTTTTGCCACACCCGCCATATAGCTCCGACATCACTTCTTCAGACTACTACCTTTTTTCACACTTGCAGCTACATCTTTCTGGTGCTATTTTTAATTCTGCACAGGACGCCCGAAATGAGGTTGATCTGTTTTTTGGACCCGCAGCCCCCAAGTTTCTGAGCCGAAGGCTTTGAAAAACTACCAAAACCTTGGCAGAAAATCATAGATTCGGGTGGTGATTACTACCCTCACTAAAGGCACTGCTTTCATGCTTTTTTTTTTCTAACTTTATTAAGAACTTTTTTTGGTGGAAAAATTTCGTTACAACCTGGTATATATATATATATATGTATGTATATACAGTGCGTGTCAATAGTTTAAGCACAATAACAATTTTAAAATAAAATTTTAAATATTCACCTTATTTCAATACCTGTGTTGAATATGTTAATAATAGCAGTTTTAACACCATATTCAATAAAATTACCTTTTAAATTTTATTTCAAACCATGGAGTTTAAGAATAGAACAAAAATAACTGTGTCAAAAGTTTAAGCACAAAATCGTTTTTATGCAAATTTTACGAACTGATGCAAGCGATTGCGCACGCAAACGATTTCTGGGTGTATAAGAAGCAGTCAGTTGTTGTTTTTGAGTTAGTACAAAATGCCTAAGTGGAAAGAATTTTCAGAGGAGGAGGTGATAAATATCTGGAGTATGAGAGCAAAACTTCAAGCGTTTCTGAAATTGCAAGTGCATTAAAAAGATCAAAACGAGGTCCGAAAATTCCGTTCACGAAGGCCACCAGTGACTAATTTGCGCGAAGACCGCCGCATCAGAAACTTGGCTTCAACTGGTAATTGTTCTCTTTCGCAAATAACACATGCAGTTGGAGGACAAATATCGAAAAAAAAACTGTTCATAGAAGTGTTTTGGAATCGGAATACATCAAAAATCGTAAAATGGCTCGGTTACCATGTCTGAAACGACACCATAAAGAAGCTAGATTACTGTGGGCCAAAGAGCATATGTCATTTGGTGATAAGTGGCTGAATGTCATATTCAGTGATGAAAAAAAAATGAATCCTCGATGTCCCTCATGGATTTAAGTACCATTAGCATGATCTCCGCAAAGAACATAGGAGTATATTTAGCCGACAACATGGTGGTAGTTGTGTAATGGTAAGGGGGGCTATTTCTTTCAATGGTCAGCCATCTCTAGCATAAATCAGTGGTCGTGAAAACTCTGAAAACTATCAAGAGACACTTGTCAATAATTTACTCCCTGTTGCCGAGGTTTTGGGGGGTGAAAAATGGTTATTTCAACATGATAATGCTTCGATCCATACCCCAAACTCAACTTCAACGTGGCATAATTCGAAAAAAGTATCTGTTTTGAAATGGTCGGCAATTAGCCCCGATTTAAACCCTGTAGAGAATATGTGGGATATTCTCATGGAAAGCAGTATTTTTCAGTTAAAGATTTGAAAGATGCCATTGAGAGCGCGGGGTTTAAAATTGAACCAGAAACAATACAGAACCTCATTTTATCGATGGAAGACCATATATTTAAAGGAATTCAGCAAAAGGGAGCAATAATCAAGTATTATTTTTTTTCTATTCTTGTTCTACTAAAGACTAAAGAACTACTGTGTTTAAACTTTTGACACACTCATTTTTGTTCTTTTGATAAATTCTATTATTTGAGATAAATTTTGAAGCATAAATCTGTTAAATATCCTTTTAAAACTAAAATTTGTAGTTCATGAGAAATGGAAAGTAACTTTCAGTCGATAATAAAATTTTATTTTATTTTATGTTGTGCTTAAACTTTTGACACGCACTGTATAACCACTATATATATATGTGTGTGTCTCTGTGTGTGTATATAAAGAATTTTAATTATTAACCTATCTAAAGGATTGGGGTAATCCTGTCTGTTATTTACCTTAAATTTTATGTTTGGTTTATTGATTTGTCATTCTTGGTATACCATATTGTCTCTAACCAATTGTAGTTTACCGAAGTATCAGTGAAAATTATAGAATCCGAATATTGCATTTACGAGATGATTTGATTACATCATAGATAATCTCTTGTGCCACTTCGATTGAGTGATCAGTTAAGTTTTGAAACAGTATTCCTTAACAATTCAGCATTATACAGAATTTTGCACACCACTTGAAAGATCATCTTCATCATTTTGGTTCTTGAATATAAGTAATAATTACTAACATTTCTATTGGTAAGTGCATGATGTTTAGTTTAATTTACCAAAATAAAATTAATATTAAAGGATAATAAGCTGAGTACCGTGTAAAACAAAAGTTTGTGTTGTGGACTTTATTTTGTTTATTTTTAATGAGCAAAATCCCTTGCGAAATTCTATGGATAACAGATGATATTAATGTGCATTTTTTCTCGTTAACTACTGAAAAAAAATTCAATAACTTTTTTTATAGATTTAGCAATAGCTAAACTATAAATAAATCGTCTGGCAAGAAACATAAATAAACAAGACAGAAATTGTACGTCAAACGTGGCAAATGTGGTGCGTTCGTACTATAACTAGTTTTATAAATATTCAGATCTTGGCGAATTAGCTGTTGCACTCTTATGCAAAAATGCATGAATACAAAATTTATTACGGTTATACACATTAAATTCAGTTATACAGAAATAATATGACTCCATCTTAAATAGGACGTATTTACTATGGCAACTTAGAATAATTAACTATCATGGGATATCATTGAATTAATTACGTATGATGGGATTTAATAGAATCAAGAAAACTTTTATTAATATTTGTTTAAATTTTGATTCGATTTTCATAAAATTTGAAATGACTCGAAATTCTGCAATGATTATATGTGTTAAATTTCAAACCATTCGGCTGGGTAGATTTTTGCGCTTTTATATGCGAACGAACGGACCAGACGACGACTATAGGTGCTACGTATTTATAAAGTTACGAACGCACCTAAAAATGCAATTGTTACGCGATTTCGCAAGCAGAAAATACAACTTTTTACACTCTTTTATTCAATTCCTACTATTAGCTCACCCTCTCCCTATATTTATTTATTTATTTATATATTTATCTTGTTCAAATTTTCAATCGTTAATAAAATACTCATTATTCATCCTATCAAGTTGAAATAAATTTTTTAAAACTTGTACTGGATGACAATTGATGTTAATACAGTTTTTTCAAATATTAATTAATTAAATTTTAATTAATTAATTTTAGTTTTGCATGGGAAACAAAATGGCATCCATTGGTTATTGAAGATCAATTCAAGATTGATATTTTCTTGTATCAATTCAAGTATTTTCAATAAGGGGTTACCAAAGAGGAGACCCTGTTCTGTCACCAAATACCGGCCAAGTCTGTCGCCAACTTGGCGATATATCGCCAAATTTGGCGGCCAAAATGAGTCGCCAAAAGTGACGCCAACTTGGCGATATCTCTAATATTTCGCCAAATTCCCATAGAGTTCCATTGTAAACCTACTTGCTTATAGAAAATCAACAAATTGAGATATTTTAATGCAACACAAACTAATATTAGCTTAAGGGATTATATTAAATTTTTCTTTGATGACCTAAGTAGGAATTGACTTTAAAAACAAAATTTTTATATTACTTGTTTAACTTTATTTACTTTTTGTATGTTAAGATTGAAGTTTGCAATCGATTTTTCACTCACAGCTTCATATGCAGTGCTGTAGTTGGGAAAAAATATTTGTGGAAACCATCTTTACATAGAGTAGATGTTGATGCTACCGGATTTTTGCTAAGCCAAAATCCAATTTAAAACATTTACCCAAAAGCCAACTTTTTTTCAATTAACTGTTACAATTATTATATTCTAGTTTTTATAATATTTTATTTGTATAGCATCCATATAAAAGCAATCTTTAATCAATCTCATAGTTACGTTTTCCATGGTGAATCAAAAAATTGAAATAACAGAAATAAATCCATTTATTACTTACTGGTACATCTATCCTACACTGTTAAACATTTTGCAGCATTCTGGCAGGTCATTCGACCGTTTTTTGAAAAAACGGTTTCATAATCATAATTTAACTATATTCTGACCATAAAATGGCCCATAATATGGTCAGAATAGTGTTAAATTCACGGTTGTGTAACCGTTTTCGGAAAAAAATGGTCAAATGACCTGCCAGAATGCTGCAAAATTTTAACAGTGTAGAAGTTTCCAAAAGAACGATGATGAGAGGTGTTTTCTGTGCTTTCTGATTTACTACAGGCTGTCTCGTCTGCTAATTTTGTTTCTGATCACTACCAAGATTTCACATATGGTTCAGGACACAAAAAAATTAAGGGAGGTCCTACACGGCTTATGAATATAAGTGGAACGAACCTTCTTAAAACTAGCATAAATTATCGTTTCTCTTGAAAAAAAAAATTGTGCTCGTACGCGATTTTTTTTTCTTTTTTAGTAACAAGCCAAATATTTCTGGGAACCGCGATCACGCGTTCCCACCCAACTACAGCACTGTTCATACGCTAGAATTACAAGAATTATGTTCACAAGTGTGTTTCCGATGGTAATACAATATTTTGATATTTTTAGAACATAATTATAAGTTAATAATTTTATTTTAAAGTATTTTTTCCGTTAGCCGGTCGCACGTGATAAATCGCCAAATATTCCTTATAGTTACAATTGTATACGAGTTACAACAACAATGGATTTAATGATGCGTCAAAATAGGCCAACTGGCTATGAAACTCCAACAATAAAATATTTCAAACACTAAAAAATTAGACAATATAAATAAAAAATAAAGAGTGTAATATATAATTTTTGAGATGCAACTTGGCGCAGTATAATATAAATTTAAAACAACGTTAAAAACGTCTAGATATTCTAGACGCCTAGATAAAAGTCTACATATTCTGGAGTTTTTAAAGTTCTTTTAAATTTATATTTATATAGTGTAATATATATTTCTTAAATGCATTTTGATTAATTAATAGCTTCATAATAAAAAAGTCATGATTATACTTTGAGAAATTAATTTAAGAATCCTAACAAGATTGTTTAAGTAATGCTTTTATTCTACCTTGTTTGCCATATTTTAAAAAAGATATAGAGTAAAAGTGTAATATTTTTTTTACATAAATTCATTAGCTCACGTTTTCTACCAAGTGGTGAAAAAAATGGCGAATTTCCCACAAGAGGCTTTTGTGCTCATGCCAAGTTAATGTATTGTAATGGAAATTCTTTCGAAAAATCATGAATTGTAGTCATAAAGTTAGGCGTGATTTTCAACATAAACATTGAATTCTTGTGAAGCAGCATGCTTAATTTTTTTTTTTTTTTTTTTTTTTTTTTTTTGCTTTTATACTATTTAAATTAACTTTGCTGAAAAGGAAATGATATTCCAGAAAAACAAAATGGTCATTCTGTGCCTGAGAATTGTTCTAATTTTCGTTCATTGCATGCCCTGGCGTACAACATTACTTTTTTCTTTCCGCCATTTCTATCAAGAATATCACTTTTGCTCTAACTACAATGCTGTATCCCCTTATACTTTATCCTTTCTGGAACGACTTCTCTTACACAAATTTCAAACCATTTTCTTTTAAAAAGTTTATATAAGGCAAATATACATTTCTTTATTACTGGTGCCAAAAAACAAACTTTTCAAAGAAAGATGATGCCGAGTCAGACTCGACGTTGGGCCACAAAGAGTTAATCTTGTTGATCGCCAAAATTGTACCTTCTTATTTCATTAAATATCATGATATTTCACGTATTTCATTCTTGATATTCTACAAAATATCATGATATTTAATCCTTTGACTACGAACCGGAATGTTCACATGCCATTGACCGATAGCAGGGCTACCACCAGTGAACATTGCTTCAAAAAAATAAACTTTGCTATACAATTCTTACACAATTTCAAGAGAAGCCTACTACAAAGAAATTTTTTTGTAAATAGTGGTACGAATAGAACATAAAAATAGTTGCCAGTGATAACCTTCCTAGAGGTCCAGCGGGATACATATCGCTACAGCAGGGCTACCACCAGCGAACATTGCTTCAAAAAAAAAAATAAACTTTGCCATACACTTCTTGCGCAATTTCAAGAGAAATCTACTACAAATAATTTTTTTTTTGGTAAATAGTGGTACGAATAGAACATAAAAATAGTCGCCAGCGCTAGATAACATTGATAGACGACGCGACTTCCAGTGAGCTACATATCGCCCATCCTCAAGAAAAGTGACACATCCCGCAAAATTTTATTTTGTATTTTATTCGATTCCACTAATAGTTCTGTCATAGGTACGTCTTGCTACACAAAAAGTTTTATGTGTAGTAATATGCTTTATTCAATTATATTATTAAATCACTTTATTACGCTATATGTCCATTTATGGCCACAGATGAGGGGTGGATTGTGTGGGGAGGTAAAGTTACCCAACCTTCCAAACCTCATCCTACGTCTTCATTCTTAAGGGTTTTAATGCTTTGATGTACGTTTTTATTCCTGCATGCAGAGCTAAGTGCTATGCTTTCATGTTACAGTAAAATGATGCAAATTTTCTTTTGCCTCTGCTGTGAAATTTACTTTTGTCGCGATGTGTCACTTTTCTTGCGGGTTAGCGATATGTTCTGGTCCGTACTCAATAGATTACCAAAAGGAAATGTCGTTTTAACCGAATTTAAATTTCACAATTTGAGAGTTATAACTCCCCTCTGCGCTAATGTCAGCAGCTAACTTTTGTGTGTCTTCATTGCTACTACTTAATCCTTTATCCGCTGACGGTACTTTTAAGTACCATTAAAGAAAATTTAATATAAAATTTATTTAATCCATCTGTTACAAAAAGTAGATTTTTTTTTTTTTCATACAAAATGCTTTGCTCGATCTCATTTAGAAAGCATAGCGAAACAGTCAAAGCTAATTATTTTATAAAGTGGTAGTTTTCTCAACCATTTACAAAGGTGTAGATTTTCATACTTAAAAATATGTTATATAAAAAAATTCTGGCTAACAAAACATTTATTTACATTGTTTTTTACAAAGAAGTATGAAATTTTCTTAACATCATTTTTCGTTAATTAATCCTATTATACTTGTAAATATTTAGAAAAAAAAGCTATAACTATCGATTTATTAAATTAGTTTTAAAGAAAAATCTCAATTAAATTTCATATTGTTATAAGTTTTGTTATATATGTGGTCCTTAAAATATTAACTTTTAAATTTTCTATGGGGCACCCTCTTATTTTGTTCTATGTATAAAATAAAGACTTTCACAAAAATTTCAAAATTTTAAAATATTTTTTAAGGGTCGCTACCAAGGTTTGAATTTTTTTAAATTAAAAATTGACATATTTTGTAATCTAATAATATATTATTAATACAGATCCATAGTCATTGCCAAATTGAATCATAGTATGACATTAGGCTGTAAAGACTGTCATTTGGTCCAAGTTTCAGTATATTTACACGGTCTGTTGTCCAAAAACAGACGGGAGTGTTTCATGTCTATACTCTTATTTTACCTCAACTTAGCAGCATTGTGAAAGGTAGAGAATCTAACATTCCGCCTGGAAAAATAGTTCTCCCTTAATTTTTTAATCTTAAATAGCTAAAATGCGTAGGAATTTATAAGATAATGTTTATAAATTATAGAATTTGATTTCTGTATATTCGTAAAATGTCGTACTAATTGGCCATGTTCGTATCAAAAGCAGAGCACAAAAACTTAAAAAAAGAGTTTACGGCAAGCATTCCTTTGACTGCTTACTGGGATTGGAAAATTTTAGAAGACATTTCAGGATCTGAAACTGTAGACAGATTGCCCATTATTGTTTCAGGTAAAGGCACTAGCATTTAACTAGCTGTTCCAAAACTTCAATCAGGAAGAGGTCAGGCTTCGTTAATAGCTCCTGCTGTTAATGAAACATTGGAGTTATGGGGATTACAAGAAAGTAAAATGTATGACTTTTGATATAACCTTTACTAATACCCGATTATCAGAAGAAGCTTGTGCTCTTCTATATTAGAATATGAACAAAGAAATGATTTGGCTTGCCATCATCACATCCTTGAAATTATTCTTGAGAAAGTTGTTATTAAGTCTCTTGGATTTTCAAGTGGTCCAGACATACCGTTATTAAAACGATTTAAAATTTCGTGGATGTTTATCGATTATGGCTATTATCAGACTACCATAACTGATAATTTAATCATTGAAAAAAATAACACATAATGCGTCAGAAATTATAGAATTTGCTCAAAATCATCTTAATGATTTTAAACCAAGGGACGATTACAAGGAACTGATAGAGCTTGCCATCATTTGCTTCAGAGGAGTACCCGAAAGAGGTGTTTACATTAGAGCTCCATGTGGATTGCATCGGGTTTCATAGATGGTGAAGGCCATATACTCGCTCAAGATTTATTTATTTAGAGATCAGTTTAAACTCTCTAAGCCGGAAGAATCTGGAGTTCGTCAAGTTTGCTCGTTTGTGGTGAAAATCTACATTCACAGCTGGTACCAGGCCGACTTATTGCTCCTGAAGAACTTGAAAAAAAAAGACGAAAATATAAAGGAAATAATTTCCTTTGTGTGCTTTGAAGAGGCTCCTAGGACATTTCTGTACTTCACTGGAGAACTGGTTGTTTTTGCGTTTTCGATGATAGTGTCTTTTTTGAATGTAAAAGAAAAATGATGCATGCTTTGAAAAATGAAGAAAATTATGAACCCTTGAAACGTACGCGTGCTGCCATTCCCCAAAATGTCTTGCAAGATTTTCTAACAAGCAGCACTCTGAGGTTTTTTTTTTTTTTTTAATTATGGATTTACCATTAGGCTATTTTGAAACAGATGTGACTAATTGGAATGAAAATGAATCGTACAAGACATGTAAGGCACTAGCGACTTCAGACAATGTTGTTAAAGATGTAGCCGAAAGTGGGATATAGCACTCATGGAGGAATACAATAAACTTCATACAAAATATAAAGAACAAAAACAGTATTTCAAGGATGTGATGATGGCAATCCAAATCATTTCTTTGTTCATTTTCTATTCCAGAAGAGCAAAAGCGCCTCCGGTATTAACAAATGTTATATCAAAACTCACACATTTTACTTGCTCGGTACTCCCCACGACTCCAATATTTCGTTAACAGCAGAAGCTATTGCCTCACCTGTTTCTGATTGAAGTTTTGGAATAACAAGTAACTGGTCAATACCTTTACCTGAAACAATAATGGGTAATTTGTGTACAGTTTCAGATCCTGAAATGTCTTCCAGAAATTTGAATACCCAGTGAACAGTCAAAAGAATCTCTTTTTTTTAAGTTTTGGGCTGTGCTTGCTCGGCTTCTGATACGAATATGTCCATATAGTACGACATTTTACGAATATCAAAAACTCAAATTCCATGATTTATAAACATTATCTTATAAATTTTTACGCGTTTTAGCTATTTAAGATTAAAAAATAACGGAGAACTATTTTTCAAGGCGGAATGTTAGATTTTCTACCTTTCACAATGCTGCCAATTTGGGGTGAAATAGAGTGTAGACATGAAGTACGCCTGTCTGTGTTTGAACAATAGACTGTGTAAATATGCTGAAACTTGAAACAAATGACAGTCTTTACAGTCTAATATCATACCATGATTCAATTTGGCAATGACTATGGATTTGTATTAATAATATATTATTAGATTACAAAATATGTCAATTAAAAAAAGAAAAAAAACTGAACCTCGGTAGTGACCCTTAAAATATGATTTAAAATTTTGAAATTTTTGTGGAAGTCTTTATTTTATACATAGAACAAAATAGGGGGGTGCCCCATAGAAAATTTAAAAGTTAATTTTTTAAGGACCACCCTATATATATATATATATATATGATCTAGACACTAAGGAATATAATTACTAAGGTAGAGGAATTTCTGGGTTCAAAATTCCGTGCATAAAGAGTTAAGCTGCGTTTAGGGGGTGCTTTTTTTTTTTTCAAACCTCTCCTACGAAAGCCATAAATATGCCAACTGGCATTTCTTTTCCAAGTGTTCTGTGGTCAACAAAAAAGAAAGGAAAGTCTCAACAAAATAAAGAGGCGGAGATGGACATGTCAACGACGTTCCCTGTTGAACTCTGACGTCTAGACTTTCGATGAAAGTCATAGATCATAATACGGACCGCCTAGCCACAAGAAAAGTTCTGCCGTATAAAAGCAATCTGTTTGAACTATAAATCCCCCAAATTTTGGTTCAAATTGGAGATTAGCACTTCAGAAGTGCTCTCTGTAAGAGGTTGAGATATATACCGTTTTCAAGATGTCTCGTGTAGAACTATAGTAGAAACATATTTGTTTCGATAAGTTTTGATCTTAACACATCATTGCACTCCATTTCAACAAGCTCCATTTGAACAATTTTTGACCAGTAAAAAATGTAGGATACCGAACTAGAGTTCTAGATCACAGAAGAATTTTAAAAAAGTTGGAAATTTCACGTTTAAATGTGACAAATGAGGTGCGTTCGTACTATAACAAGTTTTATAAATATTTTTTGCACTGCATGTATAATTTAGTGAACTTCATAAGTGCATGTCAATTTTATTCTGTTCGAAAGGCTTTAACATCATTAAAATGCACTTGAAATATTTTTTTCATATTAGCCGTAATGTAACGGAAAACGTTTGACTGTCCCTGTAATACATCCGATTTTCATAAAAGATTCGACAAAATTTTGCAACAATTATATATTTAAAATTTCAGACCATTCGGTTGGGTAGTTTTTGCTCTGTTATATGCGGACGGACGGACAGACAGACGGGCCGAACGACGACTATAGGTGTTACGTATTTATATAATTACGAACGCACTTAACTAGAAAACATGAATTCTGCTTTTTCAGATTTTAGTGTCACAGCCGATGAAAAGAAAGTATAGATGTATGAATATAGATAGTACAAAGCATAATTCAGTTTGAAGACATAAAATATTTCATACTTTATTATTAACTTTTATTTTATATAAAATGACGTCATTCGCATCCGCTGAAAAATTCCATATTTACGATCCAGTCTTAAACAACATCTACAGAAAAGTAGGCATAGGACGTCAGTATTGGAGAATAAAACACAAATCCAGCAAAAAAGTGTTGTCGCCATTCAAGAAACTCAACAAAAAAAGCATATAATAATTCATATGTTTGTAATATTAATATGGATACATAAAATTAAATATAGTTTCTAATACCTGCATGTTTTATCAGAAAACATAAATATATATTTTTTTCAACATAGCACGTATTTTAATTAAATTTTTTTTTCATTTGCTGTGGGAAAATGGCAACTAAAAGATATAATAATCTACTATTTTCCAACTATTTTTCCTTAATTTTCTACAGAAATGAAATATTTCAGTTGCCAAAATTTAAAAAAAAAAATGGCGTTAAAAACTACAAAAAAGATAATATCTCAAAAATAAATTGAGATGCATTTTCAAACAAATTGCATTTTAAAGTATTTTTTTTTTTCCATATACGACGGTATAAAAATTGGTAATGTGCGATGTTTAGAAGGTTAAAAAATTACAATAGAGATTATCAGTATTTAACAGTACAAATGATACAGTTGCTTTATTTTACTTCTGTAACGTAACGTTATTTTTTAGAGACGACATTTTAATTGCTGCCCGAAAGATATAGCATATCGGGAACTAAAAAAAATACCCGGCAGGCCGTATTGATATAATATTCTTCTATGGGACTGCAGAACAAAGAAAGATATTCTAGCGGCTGGCCGTAACATAGATTCCCAGTCCCTAGTTTAAAACAATACATAAAATGTCTGAAATACAGTTTAGTATTTACTTTTTTCAATAAGAATTAGTTTCTTCTTCTTTTTCATAAAATATTCATGTAGAAAATTCTAGTTACTTTTAGTATTGCTACTTTCATATCAATATGCTTTTCTTATACTCTTTTATATTTTTACTCTTTAATCTCATGTTGTTATGTCATTAATTTTCTATCGTCTAGCCGTCGTCTTTAAGATAATAACAAATAAATTTAAGATGACTAATTAACTGACTTTATAGGATCTCTCGCGTTTTAGTTATTATCCTCTATTAATTGACATTAATTATAAATAAAAGAATGTTGCGTGCAGATAATTAATTTTCAAAGGTAATTCAATAAAAATCTTGAGAATAAATAAAAGATCTTTAAAACGTGTTTTGAAAACTTTAGTAAATATTTGAAAGGTTAAATAACTAATTTATCCAGATAAAAGCATGTTCACATAAGAAACAAAATAAGTTGAACATTAATCTAAATTCAAACGTTTCGATTAATCTTAGTTAAAGCACTTTAAGAGCTATTCAAAATCATGAGGAAATGTAGCCTGGGAACAAGTTTTAATGGGGCCATTAGTGCCGTGGATAATTGCCATCAACACTGATTACGGTTAGCGGAAGTTACCCATACAAACCACTTTGTTATAGAGCTTAGCATTTTACAATTTACGTTTGGACTTTTACATAAGTTTTAAAACTCGAGAACACTTTCCTCATTAGAACATTTGCATTCACGTATTTAGCTAGTAATTAGATTTTTTAGGGAAAATTTACAAAATTTGTCCAAAAAAATGCGTGGTTAAGGAATATTTTTGAAGGTGGGATTTGGATAACGATATTAATTCGCAGTTTTTTTTTTTGTTTTTTTGCTAGATAAAACATTCGCATTGAGATAGTAATTAGATTTTTTGGGGATAAATTTACTATATTTGTCAAAAGTATGCATGGTTAGAGGGATTTTTTTAAGGGAAGGGGGGGGGCGCGAGGGAATTTGTATAATGATATCAATACGCCGATTTTCCCACTAGATAGAACATTCGCATTGGGCTAGTAATTAGATTTTTTAGGGAAAATTTATGATATTTGTCCAAAAATATACATGACTTGAGGGATTTTTTGGGGGGAGAGGGAGGAGGGAATTTGTATAATGATATCAATTCGCAGATTTTTCCACTATGTAAAACATTCGCACTGAGCTAGTAATTGGATTTTTTAGGGGAAATTTTACTATATTTGTCCAAAAAAATGCATGACTTGAAGGATTTTTTTAGAGGGGGGAGGGGGGGAATTTGGATAACGCTATCAATTCGCAGATTTTCCCACTAGATAGAACATTCGCATTGAGCTAGTAATTAGACTTTTTAGGGGAAATTTACTATATTTGTCCGAAAAAATGCATGGTTTGGGGGGATTTTTATTGAGGGGTGGGGGATTTGGATAATGGTATCAATTCGGAGATTTTTCCACTATATCTATTGTATATATACATTTGATAAAATATCATTAGTTTACTACACGGTGTACAAAACTGTTGTAAAGTCAAATAAACTTATACAAACATTAAAATAAAGTTAAAATATCTACGTTTCGGTCATCCTTCTATGACCTTCTTCAGGAACGTTGTCATATATCTTCCAAAATTAGAGCAAAAGATATATGACAACGTTCCTGAAGAAGGTCATAGAAGGATGACCGAAACGTAGATATTTTAACTTTATTTTAATGTTTGTATAAGTTTATTTGACTTTACAACAGTTTTGTACACCGTGTAGTAAACTAATGATATTTTATCAAATGTATATATAACTTTTTACGGTGTAATTGTCCAGTTCTTTTATTATATCTATTGTAGTTTAATTAGTTCTGTGAGTTTTTTCAATCATAAATATTAGGAACATTATTTCATATGATGGAGAGTGCACGCATTGCAACTTTTAATCAGTCGGTAATTGTTATCACTACTCATTCATCTGAAAACAATTTTTGCGTTAGATTCTTAAAGATTATAATATTCTCTGGAGCTCGCACCTAAATTTAGTTTAATAAGTTCATAATCGACAAAATGGAGGTCCACTATATTTATTGCAGTTTATTGAAGCACTGTGAGTTTTTTCAATCATAAATATTGGGAACATTATTTCATATGGTGGAGAGTGCACGCATTGCAATTTTTAATCAGTCGGCAATTGCTATCACGACTCATTCATCTGAAACAAATTTTCGTGTTAGGTTCTAAAAGATTATGATATTCTCTGGAGCTTGTACCAAAATTTAGTTTAATAAGTTCATAATTGACAAAATGGAGGTCTTTTTTGGGGGGGGGGAGGCGGAGGAGGTTATAATTTAGGGTTTAAAGTTTAGTATACTACATAAAATAGTTAATTAGTAAAAATGATACATATTGTTGGTATAAGCTGCAGCAAAAATTACACTTTTTCATTTAAGAAAAATGACAGTTGGCTGAGCAGTTCCGTAGAAAAGTGACCACCCAGTTCGAATACACATGCACTTACTTCCCGTTATATAGTTCAAATGTTAAAATATTTTCTATTGTAAAAAAATATTACGGAGCCTTGCTTAAACGTCAACAGATAATGTGCGAAAAACTCTGAATTTATATCTGAAAATTTCACAAAAACATGCCTTTTTGGCCAAAGATACAAAATCTACCTTTAACAGGCCATAATAGTTTTTTTTATTTATTTATTTAATTATTTATAGAAGCTTATATATTTTTCCATTTCCTCGACCTGTGTTTTTTTTTCACCTTTTATAAACAAAACGATATCATATATTTTGAGTTCCATTACCTGAGGTTTATTCTGTTGAATTGAATACATGGTAGATCAGATGCTATTACCAGTATAGTTATCTGAGCAAAATATGCCCCCACCCCCCCACCCCCCGGTTGTCGATTCATGTAAAGCAATAGGTTGAGCATGGGCAATTTAAATCAAAGGTACTGTTTTCGAATGTCAGCTTGGCTATTTTTATCGCTCAGTTGAAAAAAAAAAATCAATTCGTATAAGAGGACAGGATAATAATAAAAATCATCATCTAGCTCTTTAAACAATCGTAGTACATTTTTGGCTCTGTTAGAAGAGCATTGACTTTCTGGAAGATGCCATTTACTAATCTAAAATTTAAAGAACTCCAATCAATGCGAATGTTTTAAGGTAATGTAATTGCTGAAAGTCTGGATTTATAGTGTTTGTAAAATTCTGTTTATAAAGCTCATAACTTCTGTATTTATTTCTTATATTGGACCTGTATTAGAAATTTTTATTATGGATTTTTTTGTCATTTAGTTATCTATACTAATAATTGTTGTATTTTTTACAGTCATGAAACGAAGATTTCGTCATGGCTACCACCTGTAGAATCTTGGGATTCGGGAGGAACGGGGCTTCCGTACGGATGGGAAGCTGCAGTAGACAAAGATGGCAAAACTTACTATGTCAAGTGAGTAAATTTTTAATTTTATTTTTACTGAATATTTGAAACAAAGCTGTTGCAATCTTTGTAAACAGTTTTATTTTTCACTATTTTTAAGCGTCCTATAAATATCTTATATATTTTTTAAGCGCACATTATGAATTTTTGCCGATTATGCTAATATGAAATATTTATAGTTTTAAATCACGAAATACATTCGATTTTTATTTGTAAACTGTCCTTTATCTTGATACAACATTACTTTTTAGCTCACAGGCTATCAAAGCCTGAGAGCTAATGTGCCCGCCCGTTCTGTATGTATGTATGTATGTATGTATGTATGTATGTATGTATGTACGTACGTACGTATGTACGTAACGCGATAACTCTTGATAGAAACATCCGATTTGCTTCAAAATTTTTTCCTAGGTTCATTGTGATAAGGCGCTTCCCTGATTAGTTTTGGGAGTTCATTGGTTAAGGATAAAGGGGGAAAAACGGGGTTAGTCCACCACCCCCCCCTTAATTCAGAAAAATGGGTTTTTCATGCAAAATCATTCGATTTGCTCTGAATTAGGTATACCGGTTTATTATGTTAAGGAACATCCCTGATCAGTTTTGGGGGTTCATTGGTTAAGGATAAAGGGGGAAAAACGGGGTTAGTCCCCCACCCCTTAATTCAGAAAAATGGGTTTTTCATGCAGAATCATTCGATTTGCTCCGAATTTGGTATACCGGTTTATTATGTTAAGGAACATCCCTGATTAGTTTTGGGGGTTCATTGGTTAAGGATAAAGGGGAAAAACGGGGTTAGTCCCCCCCCCCTTAATTCAGAAAAATGGGTTTTTCATGCAGAATCATTCGATTTGCTCCGAATTTGGTATACCGGTTTATTATGTTAAGGAACATCCCTGATTAGTTTTGGGGATTCATTGGTTAAGGATAAAGGGGGAAAAGGGGGGTTAGTCCCCCCCCCCCTTAATTCAGAAAAATGGGTTTTTCATGCAGATTCATTTAATTTGCTCCGAATTTGGTATACCGGTTTATTATGTTAAGGAACATCCCTGATTAGTTTTGGGAGTTCATTGGTTAAGGATAAAGGGGGAAAAACGGGGTTAGTCCACCCCCCCTTAATTCAGAAAAATGGGTTTTTCATGCAGAATCATTCGATTTGCTCCGAATTTGGTATACCGGTTTATTATGTTAAGGAACATCCCTGATTAGTTTTGGGGGTTCATTGGTTAAGGATAAAGGGGGAAAAACGGGGTTAGTCCACACCCCCACCCCCTTAATTCAGAAAAATGGGTTTTTCATGCAGAATCATTCGATTTGCTCCGAATTTGGTATACCGGTTTATTATGTTAAGGAACATCCCTGATTAGTTTTGGGGGTTCATTGGTTAAGGATAAAGGGGGAAAAACGGGGTTAGTCCACCCCCCTTAATTCGGAAAAATGGGTTTTTCATGCAGAATCATTTAATTTGCTCCGAATTTGGTATACCGCTTTATTATGTTAAGGAACATCCCTGATTAGTTTTGGGAGTTCATTGGTTAAGGATAAAAGGGGAAAAACGGGGTTAGTCCACCCCACCTTAATTGAGAAAAATGAGTTTTTCATGCAGAAACATTCGATTTGCTCCGAATTTGGTATACCGGTTTATTATGTTAAGGAACATCCCTGATTAGTTTTGGGGGTTCATTGGTTAAGGATAAAGGGGGAAAAACGGTGTTAGTCCCCCCCCCCTTAATTTAGAAAAATGGGTTTTTCATGCAGAATCATCCGATTTGCTCCGAATTTGGTATACCGGTTTATTATGTTAAGGAACATCCCTGATTAGTTTTGGGGGTTCATTGGTTAAGGATAAAGGGGGGAAAACGGGGTTAGTCCACCCCCCCTTAATTCAGAAAAATGGGTTTTTCATGCAGAATCATTCGATTTGCTCCGAATTTGGTATACAGGTTTATTATGTTAAGGAACATCCCTAATTAGTTTTGGGGGTTCATTGGTTAAGGATAAAGGGGAAAAAGGGGCGTTAGTCCCCCCCCCCTTAATTCAGAAAAATGGGTTTTTCATGCAGAATCATTTAATTTGCTCCGAATTTGGTATACCGGTTTATTATGTTAAGGAACATCCCTGATTAGTTTTGGGAGTTCATTGGTTAAGGATAAAGGGGGAAAAACGGGGTTAGTCCACCCCCCCCCCCTTAATTCAGAAAAATGGGTTTTTCATGCAGAATCATTCGATTTGCTCCGAATTTGGTATACCGGCTTATTATGTTAAGGAACATCCCTGATTAGTTTTGGAGGTTCATTAGTTAAGAAAAAGGGGGGAAAGGGGGCTAGTGCACCCCTTTTAATCCAGATAAATGGGTATTTCATGCAGAATGATTCGAATTGCTCCGAATTTGGTATACCGGTTTATTATGTTAAGGAACTTCCTTGATTAGTTTTGGGGGTTTATTGGTTAAAGATAAAGGGGGAAGGGGGGCTAGGCCACCCCCCTTAATTTATATAAACGGGTTTTTCATGCAGAATTATTCGCTTTGCTCCAAATTTGGTATACCGGTTTATTATGTTAAGGAGCTTCCCTGTTTCGTTTTGGCGATTCGTTGGTTAAAGATAAAGGGGGGCTAGTCCACCCCCTTAATTTAGATAAATATTCTTTTTGCAGGATTATTCGATTTGCTCCAAATTTGGTATACCGGTTTATTATGATAAGGGACCTTCCCTGATTAGATTTGGAGGTTCACTGGTTAAGTATAAAGGGGGAAACGGGGGCTAATTCCCCTTCACTTAGTTTTTTGAGGGGCATTATTCTTTAAAATAAGTGTATAATATACAATTAGTGTGAATAGCCTGTGAGCTCAATGCCATCAGTTTAGCTGGGCACTTTTCTTTTTTATTTTCTTCTGGAAGCTAGATAACTTTATTATGTAAATAAAGAAACCAGATACGTCATTCTGTATAACAGTTACATTACCTGAAACGTTAATATTTTTCAGGAGAATTATTTTGAGATTTTTGATCAGAAAGGCCTCGTAAACATACTTAAACGAGGGCAATTACACAACAGTTCAACACAGTAACATATATAGTGAGAAATACTCCGAGCACTGTAGAAGCTGTGCCTAATAATAATTTTTTGGTGACCGACAGTAGCTACAGGCATCATAAGTCATACGACAATCAAATACATTCTCAGACAATCTTATTAAGGTAAAAAACATGTAGGCAAGAGGTTAAGAATACTTTATATTAAGACTAGAACTCTTATATATATACATGTAACTGGGCTGTGGGTTCGGCCCGAGTCCGGCCGCCCCAGGCCCGTACAGACCTTTATATCGTATTAAAAGTGAAGGGTAAGAATTAAGCCATTCAATTTTAATATCCATTAAAACATTTAATAATTGAAACATGTAAGCTATACATCTTATCTATTACGGAATCGCAGCAAAACCTTTTTTTTAATTTTTCATTTTTACAGTATCAAAGTACAAAATACTTTATTCATCAAATCAGTACAATTTTCATACGTCCACATGTCAAAATTTATCATTTAAGGAAAAAGTTATCATTTAAGAAAGTGATAGTATTTTACGTTCAGAAATATAATAGTAATAAATACTTAATATCAAAATAGAACGTATGTCAGATTTACGTAAGTGGTGAGAACTAATTTTACATGAAAGGACAATTTTTTTTCCTCCAAAAGCAATACTGGAACGACACACGTTCTAGTTCTATAGTGCACTCCTTGTTCTCCAGAACTATGTAATGCGTTTTGAGCCGATTTTTTATATCATTATTGTTATTCAGATATTTCATTTATCTATGGATTCACTGCATCATATTCTGGGGCAGTTACTTATTTCATTAATCGATAATGTATGTGATGTGCTAACATATGTATACAAATTCTATTTCATTTCACAGTGAAGTTTGTATTTTTCTGTCTTTTTGTTCATGCATAACTCCTGTTACTCATAAAATATCCTGTTGCTCCAAAAAATATTTAGGAATTCATTTTTTGACTTAATGACATTTTTCTCAAAAAGTAGGATTTTTTCCCTTCAAATATCATATGATATGTTAAAACAAAATGAAGAAATACATTAAAAATCGTGTCATAAATGATTTCTTTTCTCATTTTTGTAAAATTTTAGGATAATTTAAATTATTTCTAAAGAAAAATATCATCTTTGCTGTAAAGGTCTTCATTTCGAAAAGGCTATAGTTGGCAGTTTCCCCACAAGAAATTTCGTTGGGTACCGAGTGTACCAGTCATCACAAGTAGAACTTAAAACAAGTGGTCAAACGTTACGCAAAAGTTAAAATAACTTATATTAAAGTAATAAACATTACGGGGCTCCCTGTGGGTCCGTTTTTTGAAACACCCCATCTTTTTTTCCAAAGAAAAGTCTTCTTTATAAATTTCGTACATAGCAGTTCAGATAATTATATTACAGTGAAAAGCCGTGGACATATAACCAAGAGGATAAGAATGCAATTATACTAGAACTCATATATATATATATATATATATATATATATATATATATATATATATATATATATATATATATATATACATATATACATAATATATATATATAAACTTACCTCGAAAGGAGTTTTTGTTGAAATTGTTGCAAAAGCCTACCACTTTTTTTTTTTTTTTTTTTCACACAGTGCTTTTTAAAAAACGGGCTATTGGGATCCCAGCATTAGCACACAAATTAATAAATTGTATCATTAATATTTTTAAAAGCCTTGCAACATTCTTATCTAGTAGGCATACACCTTATCATTATTGAGTACTACGTCTAAGTTCAGAAATATATGTGAGAATAAAACTTTATAAATTTCTTCTCAGCTGTACACAAAAAGATCAAAAGAAATTTTTGCCCCCTCCCCCTGGAGAAAATTTTGCCCTTCTCTCCCCTTTCAGGGAAAAAAAATGTCTTGAAATGGTGTTCTTGTGTGTTGTTTTTAATAAAAATCTTCGGCGTTATTTAGAAATAATTCGAAATCGTAAACTTAATAATAAATACAGTTGAAAAGGATGGCTCAGTTTTTTAGAAAAGAAGGATTTATTCCTTCTTTTTTTCTTTGTTATTCAAAACGTTCTTTTTTGGTAACTGTAAGAAATGAACAACTGTATCACTTACAAAAGCTCCCAAATTCGAAATAACAGTTGCTTCAAAATAGAACCTCAGATGGCGACACTATACAAAGGAAAATGAGAAAAGGAATATTTTTATCAATGAAAATGGAAAGAGTAGGGTAATTTTGCGAGTGCAATTAACGGGTCATTGATACTTTTTTAATTTTTACTATTCAATACAATTTTGATTTTATGTTCCAAAAGCTTACATTTTGGGTTACTCATTTACTTATTGCTTATTTTACTTATTGTTAAATAGTGCAACTGAGAACACATCTTGCTTGTGTATTTTGTTTCAATACAGCGTCCATAATCTCCGACCGCACTGATGAATTCAAGAATGCTCCAAACTATCACCTCCTCATCCATTGGCGTAGAAAATGGGGTAGGGAGTTTCAAACCTCCCCCATTCTAATCAGGGTCGAAACTAAGGGGGGGGGGGAGCATAGGGGGCATGTGTCCCGGGCACCAGAACAAAGTGGCGCCAAATGAAGGATTGGAATGAATCATTTTCTTCTGATGGACTGATGGCTACTATTATTATGAAACAGCCATTATAAATGAAGTGTTAGGTGAAGATGAAAGAGCAGCCGTAAAAAGTTAGAACTCTGATTTTCTGGTCAGAATGGGAAGGAAAAAAAATGGCGATAATTTTTTTTGCAAAAAAAATTATGGCCATTTTTATGGCCCATAGGGGGCATGTGTCCCGGGCGCCAGAACAAAGTGGCGCCAAATGAAGGATTGGAATGGATCATTTTCTTCTGATGGACTGGTGGTTACTATTATTATGAAACAGCCATTATAAATGAAGTGTTAGGTGAAGATGAAAGAGCAGCCGTAAAAAGTTAGAACTCTGATTTTCTGGTCAGAATGGGAAGGAAAAAAAATGGCGATAATTTTTTTTGCAAAAAACATTATGGCCATTTTTTTCTTCCTATTCTGACCAGAAAATCAGAGTTCTAACTTTTTATGGCTGCTTTTTCATCTTTACCTAACACTTCATTTCTAATGGCGGTTTCATAATAATAGAAGCCATCAGTCCATCAGAAGAAAATAACTCCGTTAAAGCGGAAACTCCGATAATCGGGACTCGGTTAAGCAGGACTCGTATAATCGGGACTCTACTGTATATTTCCTTTTAAAAATGATCTTTAGAATAT
The DNA here is from genome assembly GCA_963932465.1 of Maratus speciosus. Lineage (NCBI taxonomy): Eukaryota > Metazoa > Arthropoda > Arachnida > Araneae > Salticidae > Maratus > Maratus speciosus. The sequence goes on from OZ010788.1 coordinate 440,707,171, forward strand.
TTTCGTTGGTGTTCAGAGGGGAGTCGTGACCCCCGTGACCTCCCTCTTGGATCCGCCATTGTAGATTACGTACTATTACATATTTTAAGATTACATATTTTAAAATTTAAAATAAGTCGGCTATTAGAAAATTAGTAAAATTCTCTTTGTAAAATACTTTGCGGAAGAGGAGGGGGGGGGGCGCCAAAATCCATGCTTGCCCCGGGTGCAAAAAAGGCTAGTTTCGGCCCTGATTCTAATAAATATTTTCTTTCTCAGTCATGAAAGCTGTCCCAGACTTTGCTTTTTATATTCAATCTTTGATAATTAATTTCTGGAAAAAAAGTACATGCATCAGTGTTCATGAAACGTTGATAATGTTTACAAGGTCCAAATACAATCTCCAAATCATGTGGACCAATGTCAGGCATGGCAGTCACATTTTTATTTCAACTTCTTTTATTTGAAACATTCAATCAGCAGTTTCATTTCTTTTATATTATAAATTAGAATTAATAATTTCTCGGGATTTAACTGGTGCGAATTATAACGCGAAATACTGATACTCTAGGTCTGTTTTTGTTTTTTTTGTTTTTTTTTTTAATATGAAAAGTTTTAAACACTTTCCAACACAATTGAAAAATGTTTATGACTTCAGTCTGTCTGTCTTTTTTGGCCGTATGCTCGTATGGCCGACTGGCAGTGCTCTAACTCTCATAAATATACTCGGATTGCTGTGTAATTTTAATAAGTTATTGTCATTTATTACGGCATAATCACTGAAATGAAGACTGTACCATTTGTAGTTCATTTACAGGGACAGCCAAAAGTATTCCGTTACATTACGGTCAATGGGAAAAAATTGTTATAAGTGCATGTTATTCATGTTTCATCATTTCAAATATAAAGAAATTGATATGCAGTTATGAAGTGCAGAAACACGTGCAAAATATATTAATGGGGTGCAAAGCATTTATTATTTATTTACAGAACGGCACAAAAGAATTTACAGAGTTAAACTGCTTGTCGCTTATTTAAATTATGTTACTTTATTTCAAATATACTGAAATTGATATACATTACGGACGTTAATAAAAGCAATATACTTGTTTTAGAATAAGATGAGTACAAATTGTGATAAAAAATTCGTTCTTATCTGTTAATAACTTTTTTTTTAATTTAATTCATATCAAAGGCAATTAAATAAGCTTTAATTTAAAAAAAATCAAGATGATTCATTGAGTAGTTTTTTTTTAAATCTAGCCCACCGTGTCAACCATATTTTTTGACACGGTAGGCAAAATTATAAAAAAAAAAAACTAGTCAATGGATCATCTTGATTTTTTTTTCTATTAAAGTTTATTTAATTGTCTTCGATATGAATCAAAGCTTTTACTAAAATTATTTTAAAAAAAAAACAAAGTTATTAACAAATAAGAACGAATTATTTTTTTACAAAAAAAAAAATGTTTTTTTTAATCAGCCATTACATAACTTTTTTTTAAAATAAATTTATGGGTTCCTTTAATTTAACTAGAAGTTTAATTTTTATTAGAAGTAATTTAACTCACGAAGTTTATGAAAAAAAATTATTTTTGTGTTTCAGATAATTCTACAAGGCGCTATCATGCCCACCGTCCAGACGAAATTTTCCAAAGCAATTGAACATATTTGTTTATAACTTAGAGTAGAAGCAACAAAATATAATAAAAAAATTCTTGTGTATACCTTAAGATATGTACAATAAACTGTTAAAATTTCAAAAAGATCCATCAAGCAGTTTTCTTACAAAAAAATGATAAAAAAGTGCTTTTTTTTCTCCTAATGTAGAAGGTTCCCAGAGAAATCCGAATTCGGCCTTGGGATGAAGCTCCCTGTATTTTTGACTGAATAAGTTTACCTTAGGCTCCATTGTAAATATTGTTCGTCTTGACTGGTACTAACACTTCTCTAAAGGTGCGTTTGTATTGGGATTTCAACAATACTCGACAAAAAGTCGTAAGTCATTCTCCTGGCCTTTCTTTTTTAAATGTCATGTGCTCATGAACAAAAGGAAGGGTAGTCTCAACAAAAGAAATAGGCCGTGATAAACATGTCAGGGATCTCTTCCGCTGACATCTGGACAAGCTTTTGAAAACTCATAACATGAAAAAGAGCGCCTGATCACATGAAAAGCACCGCTTTGCAAAAACGTAGTCTGTTCGATCCTTTATTTTGTGCAGCAATTTACGATCACCCTGTATCACCAGAAAATCGTAATTCTGGAGCTTGCTCAAAATTTCTCTGCTCCAGGCCGAGCCTTCAGTGCCTTATAGAAAATCTGACTCCGTTGCTTAGAGCCGAAATAATTTGATATCTGCATCCAGTTATAAAGCAATCTCATGAATACTCATAATTAAAAATCTCAAAAATTCTTGTAACACATTACAAAATTTTATGATTGATTGCTTGATTAAGGGGGCCGTGGACCTTTATTTGAGCAAAAATCGACGTTCTTTTTGCGTGCATTATTATTCTCCAATTTGTACTACGTCATTCGTGGAAAACTGCATGCAGATGCCATTATTTTACGCAAACCTACACTGCTAAAAATTTGCAGCATTCTGGCAGGTCATTTGACCGTTTTTTCCGAAAACAATTAAAACAACCGTAATTTAACACTATTCTGACCATATTATTGGCCATTTTATGGTCAGAATATAGTTAAATTATGGTTATGAAACCGTTTTTTCAAAAAACGGTCGAATGACCTGCAAGAATGCTGCAAAATTTTTAACAGTGTGCAAGTGTTTTAATTTTGTTCACAAACACTTTTTGGTGTTTTAATGTACTTTAAATCTGTTTTTCTCAATACTGATGTTTCAGCTTTTATTTTTATTTTTGAAATGCTCCTTTCTACTTACTTTTTGATCAAAGTTCATGAAACTGATAAGGGCGAATCCTGATATTGCTTAAAAAGAAACTGGGTATGCATTTTAAAATTCGACTTCATTAAGACAATTAAATTTGATTTTTAACATATTATAAGGCAGAATTTTAATGAAAATCGATATGGAATTCAGAAAAATATCTCTAGAAAATTAACTATTTAAGGGATTAAAAAATCGATACACATATTTTTTTTAATAGAGTTTTACGTGATTAAAATTCAAAATCGAGGAAATATCTCAAAAATTAAGACTCAAGGAGCATTTTAAAATTTCGTTTTAAAATTTTATTTATTTATTTATTTATTTATTTGCAGATCTTAAAATTATAATAAAATTTCAAAAAAAAAAAAAAAAAAAAAAAAAATTAAGGTGTTCTATACACTTATGGCGAAATGTATATTTGCACAAAATTACAAATCTTGATATTACAATTCTGATAAAATTTTACTTAAAAGGTGCTAAAATACATAAAAAGGTTTCTACAACATAAAAACCGTCAAAGATGTTAAAATCCCAAGCGCTTTCAACTGCATTATAACAGTCGTCATCAGGGGAAAAATCAGAGGCGTGAAAGTTCGTGGAAAATTCCTTGCTTAAGTATCAGTGGACGAGTCTATTTCAAAGAAAGGGGGGAGGGGGTGGTAAAAAAATGAAAATGATTATGTTTCAAAATCGCTAGAAATATCTAGTATAACGATGAAACTTCTGGCATATATGTAATACCTTTTACAGACAAAGTAAATCAGAAAGAACTCAAATACATAGGAATGACCACTAGAAAATTTAAAGACAGACGAAAAGAACATATTACAGACATAAAGTATAGCAAACCCTCTACTGCTCTATCCAGATTAAATCAAAAACAAGATATTCACATAGATTTCAGTAAAGCAAAAATCATAGCCCGTACTTCAAATTACTACACATCAATAATCAGGGAATCATTGGAAATTTTAACTCAAAGAAAGAATACTTGCAACGATACATTGTCCTACAACATATCTAAGATCTGGTATAGAATACTAGATATTTCTAGCGATTTTGAAACATAATAATTTTCATTTTTTTTACCACCTCCCTCCCTCCTCCCTTCCTTTGAAATAGACTCGTCCACTGATACTTAAGCAAGGAATTTTCCACGAACTTTCATTCCTCTGATTTTTCCCCTGAAACGACTGTTATAATGCAGTTGAAAGCGCTTGGGATTTTAACATCTTTGACGGTTTTTATGTTGTAGAAACCTGTTTATGTATTTTAGCACCTTTTAAGTAAAATTTTATCAGAATTGTAATATCGTATATTTATATGTTGGTCAAGGTGAATGTGACGTTCAATAATTATAGTTTGAACTATGTTTTATATTACAAATCTCTATAATGAAAATTAAAAGAATTTTTTTTAAACGTCCACCGTTCCCTTAATATCTCACACATACGACATTTTAACTAAATAATGACTTTTTTACTTTATATGAAACAAAATGATTATTTTTTTTTCCTTTTTCCTTTGTAGCCATGCCAACAAAACTACCACATACGAGAACCCCCGTAAGGATGGAGAGGAAGAACCTCCACAACCCCGTGAAGTAGAATTAGTCAGAGACCCACAGATGGGTTTTGGTTTTGTGGCAGGAAGTGAAAAACCTGTCATAGTTAGATTTGTTACCGAAGGTAAGTAATCGTGTTCTTTAAAGCACGTTTAAAAATTTACACTATATCAGCAAAAGACACCCGAACACTGGTTTTAAACATTTTTTCGAATATGTAGAGAAATAATGAATTCTTCTCAAATTTCAGAGTTGTAAAGAACATGTCTGACTGCGTGTTTTTCAGCGCAGATTTACACACGAGGGTAATTAAGGGATCAACAACAAATTGAATTAAAAAGAAACACTTGCAATCACTCTGTAAAATAAAATAAATGATCTGTAGCTGTAGCAGATGACTGTCCGCATCCTATGCAACGTTTGTGTTTATTTGTGTAAGAATAGCAAGTATACTTCATACAAATTTTCGTATTTCATCCAATATTTAATATATTTATATTCCAATTGTAGTATGTAATTTCTAGTGTATTTTATCAAATTATCTGAAAGTGGCGTTAAATTTGGTTGAGTGTATAAACCTGCTTGCTATAAACAAAACAATGCGAAAGTTTCTTGAACTTTTTAAAGAAACATTTATAGCTTCGTGAATATAATATTATTCCTATGTGAATGGACACAAACGTTGTTAAGAGCTGACATAGTCATTTTCTGTTGCTGTAAATCATTTCGAGCATCTTGTTTTACGGAGGGATCGTAAATAATTTTTTTTAATTCAATTTGTTGTTAGTTCACTAATTGCTCTCGTGACTAAACCAACACGGAAAAATAACAGATCAAATATGTCCTTTTTAATACTTCCGGTTTGTCTGTCTACCATCTATTCGCAGCCTGTCCGTGCTCTAACTCGCATAAATAGAGGCCGATTGCCATGAAATTCATAGATGTTATTGGATATCACTATAGCAAGTTCGATACTGAAAATGATTTGTATAGCATTTACGGGGACACGTTCCATTATTTCCATGAATTCAGTGCGACACAAAAGTTTTAGCACAATGCAAATACCTTAATAAAAAATAAAATTGTACAACGGAATGCTTTCAAATAATATCAACAGTTATCAACGTATACCTCAAGTTGGAAAAAATTCATCTTTATGAAAATCAGAAATTCCAAAAACTTTTTTTGTGATGTCGCAAAAGTTTATGCACAAATGAGATCTTATGCAAATAACGCTTTAAACATGATAGGTGGAAGATCGGCAACACTTTTTACCTACAGTATTGTAGCGATCGCTGTACGAGTTATCAAAATAACGAAATCTCTGTAGTTCTCTTCTGAAGAAGTTGTCGAAGTTTGGAAGCTGAAAGCTGATGATAAATCCGTTTTGCAAATTTCATTTATTTTAAATCGGTCTAAACGTGGTATTTATAGTGTTTTGCAACGTGGAATTCAGAAATGCGTATCGCTCAGAAAGGCCGAGAAAAACCAGATTTCGTGAGGATAGAAGAATTAAAAGACTGGCTATAACTGGCAATTTGTCTCTTAATCAGATAAAAAATCGACTTCGATCAAAAATATCACGTGACACCAAACGCAGACGAATAACCTAATCAGGATTCATCAAAAAACAAAAATTAGCTCGTAAACCTTTTCTGAAACAGCGTCACAAACAAGCACGACTTCAATGGGGAAAACAGCACATGTATTATCGTGACGAATGGATTAGTGTTATTTTCTCTGATGAAAAAACAATAGAATTTGGATGGTCCAGATGGGTTCTCATTCTATTAGCGTGACTTGGGGAAAGATCCGAGGAGCATTTTCAGCAGGTAACAACGTGGAGGTTCGCTCATGATATGAAGTGCGTTTGGCTACAATGGACAAACGTCTCGTTGCTTCCTAAATGGCTGACAAAATTCACAAAACACCAGGAAACTCTGCGTGAACATTTGTTGCTGTTTGCTGAACTCCTAAGTGGTCCCAACTGGAATTTTCAGCAAGACAATGCATCGAGACACACTTCCCGTTGCACAACAGAATTGCTTAGATCTCAGAATATCAGTGTGATGAACTGGCCAGCACGCAGCCCAGACCTCAATCCGATAGAAAACATGTAAGGAATCCTCTCACGTGACGTCTACAAGAATGGGAAGCAGTATTATACTCAGTGCAAGAGCTCAAATTAGCGATCGAGGAAGCCTAATACAGACTCACCCCCGAAACCTTCCATATTCTCGTGTTATCACTGGAAAATCGCGCATTGGATCTCATAAGATTCGATAGAAACACCATAGACTACTAAAGGACTTTTGAGCTTTGTGAAATGTAAATATTTCGTTTTTGTGCATAAACTTTTGCGACAACACACTTTTGATTTTTTTTTTTTTTTTATAATTTATTATTTTGCTTTCAATAAATTGTTTTCGAATTCGAAACACAAATTTGTAATCCAATTGATTAGATACAGTAAAGATTTCAAAGCATTCCGGTGTATATTTTTCATTTTATTCCGACATTTAGCTTGTGCATAAACTTTTGCGCCACGCTGTATATATACGTTTACATAAATGAACACAAATGTTCTACAATATCCACTTAATCATGTGTCGCAGTGACATATCATTTTATGCATTTTATTTGATAGGGTGATCTCGATTTTTTTTTTACTTCGCTGTTTTATTTGTCTTTTAATTACCACAGTGGTCAAATTTTCGTTTAAAAATATCAGGTCAATCATGTTCTTTATATTTCCGAAGTTCTGAAAGAACTCGTCAAACATTTCTGTAATTATTCGATAAAACGTCTAAAATCCAGCGTGTCCCGTTACTTTTTGTGTATATAATGTATGTAAAAGCATGAAAGTTGCAGGCGTGGTTATTGAACTGATTTAGAATCGGATAGTGCTTTTTATTTTTCAGTAAACGTTTTGCATCTTCCCTTGTTATTCTCTCAGATGATGATCTTTCCCTTACTGTTTATCATTTAAGTTAAAGTTTAACGTTATTTTCTGAAAGATCTTTTCTCTTTACAGACAAAAGGGAAGCGCTATTGGATATCTTAGTTTCTGAATAATAATAACTGCAAATTTCGTGCATAGAATAAACTAGTCGTTGGGGGGGGGGGGGGGGGCACCGTAATACTTACCCATCATGGATATAGATAATATAAAATATGAAAATAAACATGTGATATTTGCTAAGCATTGTACCATGTTACTTTTATTCATAATTTAATTTTTTTGGATTCCCTTAAATATAATTAAAGCACAGATGTCATATATCTGTATAAAGCACAGATGTCACGCCCCATATTGGCGCGAATTTCTATGACGCCAATGTCATATACGCAACGGGTACTTAACTGGCGCCAAAGTGTCGTTATTTTTGCTTGATATGGTAACCCGGATGATGTTGTTTATGCTTTTGAAGCTTTCGCCAAATTGGCAATCGCGCCAATATGAAGCATATATGACATCTGTGCCATAATTAATATAACCCCTTAAGCTAATATTACTTTTTGTTGCATTAAAATATCTCAATTTGTTGATTTTCTGTAAGCAAGTATTGGTTTACAATGAAAGACTATGGGAATTTGGCGAAATATTAGAGATACCGCCAATTTGGCGTGACTTTTGGCGACTCATTTTGGTCGCCATAATTCGCGATATACCGCCAAATTGGCGACAAACTTGGCGGTATTTGGCGACAGAACAGGTTCCCCCTATGGTAAACCCCCTTATAGGTATGGAGAGGCATTAAATGCTTGACATTTACGATAACCCATTATTAGCATTTAATCTTATAGTTTGGCGATAGTTTTTTGGTCGGCAGAATAATCGAGTAGTACCGAATTGCGTAAAAGATACATCCTTATAACTCGAAAAATTATAATCGTATTAACTAACAGTTTACTGCGTCGGATTAAGCGTCTCATTTCGAATTAAAATATATCTTTGAATTGAAATTTCAATGAAATACAGGGTCATGAAAAATCGAAGAGTGTGTAAAATAGAATTACAAATATCTCGGCAGCTAATTATCCGATCGAGTTCCTTCATGGTGCAAAATTTATGTTTTTTTATTGTCTTTTATATTCACCCCTTCAAATAAACAATTTCGAAAATTTTTGTATACCTTTTATCAGAACGAATATTTCAAGAGTCCTAAAAATTTGTTCCGGTTAATCGAGATTACTGCTATTCAATAGGCTTCTTCCCATTATTACTCCCTAAGTACACACCGAATTTCAAGTCTCTATCTCAATTTGTTCGGGAGATAGAGCGATTACAGACACACAGACATACAGACAGACGGGCAATTTTTTTTTCTAAAAATATGTTTTTCGGAATCTCCAGTGTCTGAAACGTATAAATCCGTCAAAAAAAAATTTTCGATTTTGAAAACGATCACAAGACTTACCCTATACTATGTACATGGGTAAGTAAAAGGAGTTCAGTAATGTATCAGAAAGTCGCCAGTTTAAATTTAAGAACAGCCTTAAGTGATTTTCTCCCTCTCTATATATGCTTTTATGTATGATACGAGAAAAATCTGAGAATGATAGTAACAGCACTTTATGTTATAAATGAAAAAACTGTGCATGTGTGTATACTTAGAATTACATTTATAATCTGAACTTAAATCTTGATTCATGTTGAAATAAGACATTAACCTTTTTTTATTTGTTGATTTTTAACTACCTTTGGGGGAAATTAAAACTATGTTCTTCAACTTTTAGGTGGACCTAATGAGCACAAGCTTATGCCTGGCGATCAGATATTGAAAATAAATGGAGAAGATGTCATGAAATCACCTAGAGAACACGTAATTGAATTAATTAGGTATGTTCTTTTTATTATTATTCGAAAACTTTTGTTATTACTCAAAATTTCTCTTTATTTATACACTTTCAGATTTTTTATAACCTATCGTTCTTTTAATTTAAATATACGGTACGTCAAAAAATCCAAATAATAGACATAACTCCAATTCTAAAAGTTGCATAATAACCCTGTTAACAGCAAAAATATTTATTTATGATTTTCTACAATCCTGTTATAGGGAAATTTTCTTGAGGACTGTATACATATATTTTTATACGAAAATCTAAAATTTCAAAATCTCAGTACGAGAGTATTTCTTTATTTCATTCGATTTCTCATGCCGCTTTTACCCTAAATGCAAAATCGCATGACTCTCTATCTTCAAAAATACGCGAAATATGATTTAAAATGTATTCAGGTACTGTATCAAAATTGATAAATACTTTTTGAAAATTGCGTGATATTGCAGCAAAATGTGTTAAAAGGAGAGTGTAACAGTAAACTGAAAACGAGAGTAAAAACACACATCAGAAAATGCATAAGTATGTCGTTAAGTTGTTTTCTTTAAGGGGGGAGATCACGTTGAGCAACCGGAAAATGACAATAATTTGACAATTACGAAAAACTCTGTAATTTCAAAACCAATTAATGGAATACAACAATTTTTTTTTTATACTTTCATAAATACTTATGGTTTAAAAAAAAGCATTCAATTATATATATTTAACAATATTAATTAGTTAAATTTTAATGACAAAATTGACATTTTAAAAATCTGAATTTTTAAATATGCATCTTGCGCGAAAGATTTTAAAAATTCTATTGCAGATATATATTTAATATTGCAGCAACATTTACTTATTCTAGTATATTTTACTCTGAACCTCAATTTAAAAGTATATTTAAATTCATTTGCATAATTAATGGCTTCAATAATCATAGTTATAAAATTTAGCAAAAAAATTACACTTATTTATTCAATAAAAATTTTTCTATGACAAAAATCTGGCTAAATTGAGGTTCAGCTTAAATATACGCATGAAAATTAGTAAAATGCAAAATTTCATGACTCTACGATAATTAGTTTTTAAATGAGAGCGCGCGCAATGCCAAAAAATACAGTTTTGAGAAAAACGTCTTCAAAGTTAATTTTATAAATTAACTGCAAGTTTTATAAGAATGAAGATTGTTTATGACGCTAAAATTCAGAAGGGGTATAAACACATCCTTCTTTAAGTTGAAGAACCTCAGCCGCAGCTTTTTTGGTCATTCTTTTGGCTCTACGAGCTTTAAGTGTACACACTAGTGATCGCTTTCGGAGCAACCGGAAAGTGACAATAATTTGACCACTACTAAAAACTCTGTAGTTTCAAAACCAATTAATGTAATAAAACAATATTTTCTATACTTTCATAAATACTTATGGTTTAAGAAGAAAAACATTTAAATATATATATTTAGCAATATTAATTATTTAAATTTTAACGACAAAATTGACATTTTATGGCGCTAACGACAAAAATAGGAATTTTTAAATATGCATTTTGAAACGCAAGATTTTAAAAATTCTACTGCATATATATATTTAATATTGCACTTATATTGCTATATCTTACACTGAAGCAAAATTTTAAAGTATATTTAAATTCATTTGCATAATTAATGGCTTTATAATATTCATTATACTTACGTATTATCCGGGCTAGGATATTTATCGCCAAAAATGATTGTCAAATGCCAATCTTGTTTACCATTGACAGTTGAAAAAAATAAATGAGGGTTACTGTAATTAGTATAATTGGCTCGGTTCTAGCTGACCTGGCCTGGATAATATGCATGTACCATATTCATTAAATTTAGCAAAAAATAAATAAATAAATAAGTAAAAATAAATAAATAAAAAAGATTACGGGCAATGCCAAAAATATAGTTTTGAGTAAAACGGCTTGATTGCTTACTATGCTAAAATCCACCAGAGGCATAAACGCATCCTTCTTGAAGTTTCAGAGCCTCATCCGCAGCTTTTTTTGCCCTTCTTTTGGCTCTGCGGGCTTCAAGTGTACACGCTAATGCCCTCTTTTCAGCTGCATCAATTCGCTTTTGATCAGCTTCACTAGCATACAACGTACAATTTTTGCCAATTTGCAAGCCCATTTCCCTCATAACATTAATACGTCCACACTGCCCTTCATTAAAACACATGACTGCTTCATTTATTGCAATCTGAACAATTTTTTTCCCCGAGCCAGATGTCTTAGGACAAAACTTCCATATGAGAGCATTTAGGCTCTCATTTGCATTTTGAGTATGCCCCCCAACACATTTTTTTAACAAACTTGGCATGGACAAGTCTTTAAATATGTCTTTTATGCTGTCCAGAACAGCAGCTGGAATAGTGTTTGAATGGCGGTAAACATCTCCAGAAACTTTTGCCTTTTGATAAGGACACCACGAATTTTCACCCTGGGGGCAAAAGTCATGCAGAGGTTCTTTATCGGTAGACCTTTTGTGGTAAAATATGGCCCAGACGGCTTTTTGCATGTCTTTCACTGACATATTGTTACCTCGAATTGCATTTCCATAATATACTGTGAGTTTGTCAATAACGTCATCAGTAAGACGACCTTTTCCAGAGATCACTTTTCCATCGCTCAGTTTTTTGCCTTTTAGCTCAGCCTTTCTTCTTCGGAGTCGTGTGCCCATTCTTTTTTGAATATGTCCTACACATTCAATTTTCTCAATCTTGAATTCAGCTCCATAAGGCGCAGCTTTTTGCAGAGAAGTGAATGTTTTTGAGTCGCCATCACCTATGTATTTTGAGTAGCGAACTTTATGCTTGGATACGGATCGCTTGAAAATTCTGTTCATCCCTCTAACCTCCATCATGCCAGCAGAACCAATGTGATCCTTCTCACAAATTTTAGAATGTTCCTCTAACCATTTTTCATACTTAACCCCTTTGCGTACTCCTTTTCAATTTTCACATCCTTTGCATCGTGTCGACAAAACTTCTGTGTCTATAATTTTGCCACTTTCAGCACCAATAAGAGTACATGCACCAATACGTGAGGAATGGCCACGCGTTTTCCAAGTGCCATCCCCACTCACTGTGATATTATTATTAATTCCAGCATCCTCTGTTAGGTCTAACTCCAATAATGCAGCATTATGCATGCTTTCTTCTGCACATTTAGTTGAAGCTTTTTTAAGATTTTTCACTTCATCATTGTAGGCCTTTTTAGAGATGGGAGGAGGCATATCCATTATGCCACAAAATGTCTGTGCTCCAGCTAATCCTTGTCCAAGGCATCTCATAGCATAAATAAATCTCTTATTAATCTCTGCACATTTCTGTGACCTTCCAAGCATTGCAGAATTTCTGAAAGATGAAATTAAATCACAGCCAGAACACACAATATTGATTTTTTCTGAGAGGCCAAACACTACTTCAGATTCGATTTTTAACGATGAATGACATTTTATGCAGCACATACAATTTTCCATTGCAGAGAAAACAATTTTTTTGTCAATAAAGGCGAATCCATCAAATTCTGATGCCTGCAATTTTGAATTAAAATTCAGCTTGTTACCAGAAGCACTTAGCTTCTGAACTTTTGGAATCGTATGCTGATTGCCTTTGAACTTTCTCTTACTTGGCCTTACACCTGATTTTCGAGTACTCTTATCCATATTTAATTTGAATTGACAAATTATATAAAAGAAAAAATAATCGTATTAATAAATAACAGCGCAAATGAAAGATCTCTGCCTCGTGCAAATACAAAGTTTCAATCAAAACAAACACTCTCGGAGAGTTTAGTTTCTTTCATATTCTTGAAAATCAAACCATCGGAACTAAAACAGATACATGGAGTCAAAACAATGTGTGTAGAAATCTTTCACGGTAAGAATACCTTTATAAAATGTCGTTAGCAGAGGAAAGAGATAGCGCAATGCGAGCGAGCAAAATGTAAACAAATGAACAGCGCGGAGGCGCGGAACAGCTGTTCTGAGTTAAAGGGGAATCCCCAATTTTTTCTGTTGCGTTGTCAGACGTTTTTAGCGATAACTCACGTTCTAATTCGAATTTTTAAAAAAAATTTTTTGCAATGGATTTGTAACATTTCAAGGAATCCACACTGAATTTTTCAAAAAATCGATTTTTTTTTCATTTCAACGTGATCTGCCCCCTTAAGGAATCATACATTAATTACTTCAATTAATTGCTTCACGTAAATTCTGCGACCTTTTCTTACTCCTCGCAAGTTGTCATGTTCCAATGTTACCCTCCCCTTTAATGTGACGACACCTTTTTTCAACTATTAATTTAAAGCTAATTTTATGCAGAAAAGACTTATATACTTACTATCAAATACTGATATGAATAGTATCGTATTTGATATAACCTTTAAGATCTTGCGTGGTTTTACTTCAAGCCGTTGCAATAAAAAAAGGGGGTGGATATACCTAACACCACCTGAATAATTTTTTACGAAATTTGTTATTTTAAAATAATGCCAACCTAATAGACAGCATTCCTGTGACGTCACAATTGGTAAATTGGCGGTTTTTAAAGCCTCGAATCGAAAGGAAGAATAGGGTAAATTTCTTTATGAATTATTATAGCTGGAAGAAAAGGCTAAACTATTTACATTCTTTTAAGTGTAAACGACATTTTCTGTAATCGTCTGCATGTGAAAAGTACAATAAATATAGCATTCCTGTGACGTCACAATTGGTAAAATGACGGTTTTTATAGCCTTGAATCGAAAGGGAGAATAAGGTCCATTGTTTTCATATTTTGAGTGTTAGGTCACAAGTGTTAATCCCCACCCCTCACCTTGTCACACTGGACAATTTTGGATACCCTCCTCCTTCTTGAAATATGAGATAATTAATGGATGACCTCTAAAAAGCACCAAATAGCAAGTAAGAGATTTTCAGCTTTAATCTTAAGGTCACCCCTTAATCGTAAAATTGTCGTTATCACATATCTATTGATAACTTGATAACTAATGGTCATAAGGGAAAGAAAATTTATATTCCGGTGGTTTTCGACTAAGTAGATGGTGGTGAAATATACAGGTTGTCCACAAATGAAGTATACAACTTCAACATTTATGTTAAAGCAAAAATACAAGAAATAAGAACTGACTTTTAATGTTGAAACAAAAAATACATATAAATTTCGACATTACTAGATCTCGACGTGTGCTCCTTTAGCTGGTCGCAGGATATCTAGACGGTAGTCCAATTCAATCCACGTACTATTCAAAATATCGGATATAACCAAAAGGAAGGCTACGCTAATACGTTGTTTGAGTATAGCGTCTAGAATAAATAGTGCGGAAATCGGCTATCCCATGAACTCTTAAAAAAGTGCTAAAATATTGAATCCCTTAAATATCCAACGCTGCTGAAATCAAAAGAGTCGATCGTAGCGACATATGCAAGATATTTTCTGAAACTGCAAGACGATTGCTAGGACGCTGTATCTAACCGCTGCAATAATACTATGTTTCCATTAAAACTTGAAAATATACCGCAGATGTCGCTGCAATCGATTGTTAAGATCTGAGCATCGTTGCACATTTAAGGGATTGAAATTTTTAGAACTGTTTGGATAGCCGATTTCCACACTATTTATTCTAGACGCTGTAGTTTGAGCTCATATTTGTCTTATAAACGGTATACTTAATGAATCCCCAAAGTAAAAAATCGCAAGATGTGATGTCAGGCGAACGGCGTGGCCATGGCTTTCGGCTTCGACATCCAATCGAAAGTCCGGGATCGATGCTTTTTCTTGTCGGTGCCTTCTCCTTGTACTATGTTCGGAATTCTCTTTGAACAGTTGTTAAAGATTTACATTCTGCGAAAAAAAAAAACAGGCTGCTTTTTTCTGTGGTATGCCATTTCTGCTACGGAAAGTAGCAGAAACGGCTTAATGAATAAAAAGGGCTTAATAATGGCTCAATGGTTTACTGATATTTCTCATCGTATGAGACACTCAAGAGCCGTCTACCGTTACTATTACAAACTTTAACATTTTGTCCGTCATATATGTAAAATATGAAATTGTTTTAACTACACTTTCTTTAATAGAATATTGAAGTTGTATATTCAATTTGTGGACACCCTATATATATATTTTGCGTTTTGTATTTTTTTAGTAATAGCATTATTAATTTATAATTAATATCACAGAAATATATTTCTGTGAAATATGCATGCGCGTTATGTTTGGACATTTACAAAGTATCATATAAAACAAAAAGTAATGCAATACATAAATTACTGTTCAAATTACACATGGTTGTTTTTATTTAACATTCATTGACTTATTATTTATTTTTCGATCATGTCGGTTGATTTTAATGGTGATGAAATATAGATATGTATGTGTTTTCTTTAGGAATTTTTAATAATCGCATTATTCATAAATAATTAATAGGGTAAAGTGTCCATATTTCGTCCCCCCAGTCATTTTTAGGCCCTAAATGTTGTAATTTTCAGTGAAAACCTACCAAATTTGGATTTTACATAGACTAACTACCCACGCACATAGAAACATAGGCAAATATCACACAAAAAAATTTTTAACAATGCGAAAAATTGTTTTTTCAAAAGTATCTAAAAAATGCAAAAGAAAAAAACTAGTCTCAATTTCGTCCCCCATAAAAATCCAATACGCCGAGGCTTACCTTATAATGGAATCAAAATTTATTTCTAAATGAGTAAGTGATTTAACTTACATTAAAGTAATGCACAAAATGTACTAATCATCAGTGGAAGAATAACATAACGTTATGTTTGGACATTTACAAAGTATCATATAAAACAAAAAGTAATGCAATACATAAATTACTGTTCAAATTACACATGGTTGTTTTTATTTAACATTCATTGACTTATTATTTATTTTTCGATCATGTCGGTTGATTTTAATGGTGATGAAATATAGATATGTATGTTTTTTCTTTAGGAATTTTTAATAATCGCATTATTCATAAATAATTAATAGGGTAAAGTGTCCATATTTCGTCCCCCCAGTCACTTTTAGGCCCTAAATGTTGTAATTTTCAGTGAAAACCTACCAAATTTGGATTTTACATAGACTAACTACCCACGCACATAGAAACATAGGCAAATATCACACAAAAAAATTTTTAACAATACGAAAAATTGTTTTTTCAAAAGTATCTAAAAAATGCAAAAGAAAAAAACTAGTCTCAATTTCGTCCCCCATAAAAATCCAATACGCCGAGGCTTACCTTATAATGGAATCAAAATTTATTTCTAAATGAGTAAGTGATTTAACTTACATTAAAGTAATGCACAAAATGTACTAATCATCAGTGGAAGAATAACATAACGAAACATTAGCCGTTCAAACATGAGGAAAAAAATGAAAAAATTGTCATGAAAAAGCATTCCTAATTTCGTCTCCGGGACGAAAATAAGAACTGCAAGAGCGACGAACTTGGGACCACGCTACTTCCCAATTTGGAGGAGCTTCAGTTCCCGTAAGATGAACTGAGCGTCCTAAAGCTCACTGCATGCTACTGTCAGCATCTTACCTACGTAAAATACATGCAATGAATAAGAAATAAATTCTTACAGTACAGTAAATAACGTTCTACAAATGACGTAATAAGAACTCAGGTCTTCTAAAAATAGGAAATTCGGTGTCTTTAATTAATGTATGCGTCTTGGCGAACGAAACTTTCTCTACTGACCCCTTTTACCTTCCGTCCCCTGTGCCTTGCGTCATAAATTCCGCTACTTTCGCTGAAGCGGAGAAGTTAAAGGGGACGAAATATGGGCATTTTACCCTACTGCAAAAATATATTTATGTAAAATATGCAGGCTTGTCATATTTAGACTTTCAGAAAGTATCACAAAAAACAAGAAGTAATGAAGTACATTACATTTTTGTTCGAGTTACACCTAGATAATTGATGTTTATATTTAATATTGGTTGATTTATTTTTAATATTCATTGATTTATTTTTCGATCATGTTGGTAGATTCTAATGGTGATGAAATATATATATATATATATGTTTTCTCTTTAGGAATTTTTAAAAATCGCATTATTCATAAATAATTAATACTGCAAAAATATATTTATGTAAAATATGCAGGCTTGTTATATTTAAACTGTCAAAAAGTATCATATAAAACAAGAAGTAATGAATTACATTACATTTTTGTTTGAGTTATACCTAGATAATTGATGTTTATATTTAATATTGATTGGTTTATTTTAATATTCATTGATTTATTTTTCGATCATGTAGGTAGATTCTAATGGTGATGAAATTTATATATGTATGTTTTCTCTTTAGGAATTTTTAATAATCGTAATATTCATAAATAATTAATACTACAAAAATATATTTATGTAAAATATGCAGACCTGTCTTTTTTAAACTTTCAGAAAGTATCATTTAAAACAAGAAATAATGAAGTACATTACATTTTTGTTCGAGTTACACCTAGATAATTCGTGTTTGCATTTAATATTGATTGGTTTATTTTTAACCCTGTAGATTCTAATGGTAATGACAAAATATATACACTGCTCAAAACAATTAGGGAGCACATGGTTTTAACGAAATTACGTAAATATTTACGCCGGTAAGTAACGTAAAATAAAACATCCATAATTTAAAGTGTTGTAGAAAACAGATAAAGAAAACTTCACATGTAAATTAAAGTTTATGACGTCAAAAACTAGAAAAAGGAGATAAGTGCAGAAATCGGGATTTTGCAGAAGCGTCTGTTTTACTGCTTCAGTTGTAAAATTCAATTGCTCAGCTTGTGTTTTGAGAAAAGGTAGCTTGAAAATGTCACAACAACATGATTTACCACAATCCAAAGCTTTTTTTACTTTTACTGCCCGAGAGAGACTGCTCAGACTAGGAAGTGAGTCTGTAGAGCATAGATTGTCCCTCCCGGTCCCCTTTATTGAGGTCTTTAAAAAAAAAAAAAAAAGTTACAAATTTCAGCCGAGGCTGAATTGGCGTGTTATCGGGACAGTTGAATTTTGGGAAACATAACGAAGTGTAGTGGACGCTGTTGGAGTCGCAAAATGTGCCCATGAAAGGCTGTGGAATCGATTCCAAGACACATGGAATGGTAGTCATCGACAAGGCAAGGTCGAAAATGTGCTAACACAGGAACTGATGATCGATATATCCTGTTAACAGCTCGTCTAGACGGAACGGGTAATGCTACTCAGCTGCAAACACAGTTGTTCTTGGCCACAGGACGAAGTGTGTCCAGCCAAACAGTCTGAAATAAGCTTCATCAGGGTGGTCTCTATGCACGTAAGCCAATAGTCTGTATTCCATTGACCTCAAGCCACTGTGCGGTCCGAAGAAGGTGGGAACTGAACATCGAGTTTGAGGGCAACGTTGTTGGAGTCAAATTCTGTTTACAGACGAGTCCCGATTCAGTCTGGAAATGACATCTGATGTGTTTTGGTATGGAGAGAAAGAGGCACTCAAAATAATCCCACATTCGTTCGTGAAAGATCACATTACAGACGAGGAGGGTTGATGCTATTGGCTGGAATCAGCATAGGTGGACGTACGTGCCTGCCTATCATTCGGAATGGCACTTTGACGGCCCGAAGTTATATAGATGAGATACTAAGACCTCATGTCATATTTTATGTTGCAGCAATGAGTGATTTCTTTTTTTCCATTCATGATAATGCCAGACTTCATACAGTTCGTCTTGTGGAAAACATGCTTGAAGCTAAAACAATACAGCGTATGGAATGACCAGCATGCTCTCCTGACCTAAATCCGATCGAGCATGTTTGGGACATACTCAGACGACGCATTGCTGCGAGACCGAGGCCTCCTTTTACTGTCCGGGACTTGGAGATTGCAATTCTTGAGCAGGGAGACAGTATTTCCCAAAGCCTTATCGATAACCTCAACGCATCCATGGAAAACAGTGGTGTAGCAGTCTTAGCTGTTCGAGGAGACCACACGCCATATTAAAAATCTTGCATCATTTCTAAACAATACTTTTTTATCATTTACATGAAACCAAATTGTTGCCCTAAACCATGTTTTCATGTTCTTTTCATCTTTTCAAAGAATAAAAGCTCCCTTACAATTTTTTTGCGTCTTTTTTTCTGCATTGCGCATTGATACACCTGTACTATCCATTTTATGCCCATACATGGCTATCTTGCACTGTTCTCTTCACTTTTTTGCTTGCTTTCCTAATTTTTTTGAGCAGTGTATGTTACTCTTTGTGCTTTTTTAACAATACTATTATTCATTGATTATTAAAATTACAAAAACATATTTATACAAAACATGCGTGCACCTTACTTTTACAAAATATCATATGAAACAAAAAGTAATGAGATAAATTATTGTTCGGACTGCACCTAAATAATGGATGTTTATCTTTAACATTGCACTGTAAAAATAATAATAATAATAATAATAATAATAATAATAATAATAATAATAATAATAATAATCTGTAATTCTACAGATGTAAAGTTACAGAAATTTGTATGCTTACTAAAAATTTTATCTATACACTGTACAAAAAAAGATATAAATCTACAAAACTAGTTTTTGTAAAGCTACAGAAATCTGTAACTTTACAAAAGAATCTACTAAAATTAAAGTAATCTTACTAAAATTTTATCTGTAACCCGGGTTGCAGTTACATAAAAGATCTAGGCATCCCAGTTTCCTAAAACAGTCTTGGTAACCTGGCAGATTTTTTGGTTTACGGTGCAAAAGTGTATCTGTTACATGAATTTTTGTTGTTGCCATTACATAGAAAGTTCTAAAAATCCTAGTTTCCCAGAAAATTTTAGTAACTTTGCAGATTTTTTTTACAGTGTGATTGGTTCATTTTTCAATAATTTATATCTGACTAACTTATAAATCAAAATTGATACCAATTTGTATTTTCACATATTTTAGCATGGGAAATTTAGATATGCAGTAAAGCTATGGTGGTATTGTTTTTTAATTTTAAAAGTCAGGTCCAGTTTTACTATTTAGGTGACTTCTTGTGACAAAATAAACTCCACATAATTGAAGAGCTTAAGTGATAAAGGTAGTAAGTGACACAATTATCATTTTGAGAAAATGAAATGTAAAGTTCAAAATATCTATTTACGTTTATTGATAAAAATGTCTGCTTTATCAATTAAAATATCTGTGAATATTAGGGTTTTTTTTTCAAATATTAGGTTGAGCAAAAAGTTCTGGGAAATTCTTAATCTAATAATCACCAGAATTTGTATCGTATATAGGAGTACTAGTGTTATATATATAGAAGTTCAGGAACTTTGGCTCCAAAATGCCTATTGAACAGTATGGTTTACGTGTGTTGATCCGGTATTATTAGAGAAAAGGCCTAACGATTCTGAAAGGCGTCGATGAGATTGATGAGGATGAAGGTGCTGGTAAGGGCGACAAGCTTAGCCAGCCAATCTGGAATCTGTCAGAACGGTGGCAGAAAGTCGTGGATTATGATGGTCTCTACTTTAAAGAATAGTCCTTTGTTGCTTTTGTTGTTAATTTGCGCATAACAACGCAACTTTCACAAATTTCCCAGAACTTTTTGCTCAACCTAGTAGTAATTTTACAGATGGGAGAGGACCATTGATTATCTTCAATCATACAATTAATTATTTTTTTAGGTGCGTTCGTAATTATATAAATACGCAGCACCGTCATCGTCTTGTCCGTCCCTCTGCCTGCCCGCATACAATAGCGCCAAAACTACCCAACCGAATGCTTTCAAAGCAATATATATCGTTGCAGAATTTCGTCAAGTGATTTCAAATTTTATGAAAATCGAATCAAAACTTAAAAGATAATACTAAAAGTATTCTTCATTCTATTAAATCCTATCATACGTAATTAATTCAATGATATCCCATGATAGGTAATGATTCTATGTTGCCATGGTGATTATGTTCTATTTAAGATGGTGACATATTATTTCCGTATTATGGGCATTCTCAGAATCTTTTGACTTTTGGGGAAAAAATCTGGCGAAATTAAACTTGCTAAAATGACATTTTAATCTGATAGACAAATGCCTTAATGATCCAAAATAAAGAAAAAATGGTCAGCAGCGAAACATTTTTTATTTAACTGAAGTTTAAGTTAAACTTGCGAATTTAATTTTCCTTACCATTTTACCTCTGTAACTTTTTATTTTCTTCTAAATTTTTACATAATGAATTTGCATAGTACCCACAGGACATTCAAATAAAAAATAATAACAATGCAGTACTTTTAATACAGAATTTTTGTATAACATTGTCTTAAAGGGGTGTTAAAGAAGGGACGGTAATGTAAAAAAAGGGGGTAGTATTGGAAAAAAGGGACGAAATGGTAAAAAAGGGGACGGTAAGGATGGAATGGTAAGGAAAATTACCACCTATTTTTAGGAAAATCATGTTAAGACTAAGTGACAGACACAATGTTCATTGATTTTTAGAAACAGTTGTTAGCAGTGGATTAAATTAATTTTTCTTTTAAATTTACCTCGAAAAGTACAGGAATACACATTGGGGACGGTGAGACTACCAATAAAGGCACGATGCTTGAAATTGATATTTAAATGCTGATTTAAATTCTACAGTAAATTTCCTGCCAAAGAATTTTAGACATTATTTCTCTAGCATACTTCTGTATGAGAAAAAACTTGAAAGAAATTCTGTGGCTGCATCTGAAATGATTTTCTGTATAATTTTAGAAGAGGGATGGTAAGGAATCTAAAACCCAGGGACAGAGTTTAAAAAAATAATAACAACCCTAAAAATGTATACAGTTTAATTTTTAGCTACATATTAATATAAAACAATAGTTTCAGTTTCAAAAAAAAAAATTACATCGATTTTTTTTTTATTGAAACAATTTTATACAGGCAGCTCCAAAATTAAAAATCAGCATCAGGGACACGGGACGGTAGATGAGTTTTCCTGGTATTTGGACCCTCAACATCGTCCAAAACTTATTTATCTCGTTAATATTGTTATGCAATCATGCAATGGGATGTACCCCAGTATATGAAATACAAAAAACACAAAAAAGTGTATTAAATAAAAAATTATTATTCAGGGACATAAAAGTCAAAAGATTGTGAGAATGCCTCATTACTGAATTTAATGTATATAATCGTAATAAATTTTGTTTTCATGCATTTTTGCATAAGAGTGCAACAGCTATTGCACCAAGATCTGAATATTTATAAAACTAGTTATAATATGACCGTATCTCATTTTACACATTTGACGTACAATTTCCGACTTGTTTATTTTGTCACATACCACCTTTATCATCTGAGTTCTTCAATTATAAAGAAATTGTACGAAATAAAATGATGTTTTCCTTTTTTTCTTGAATTAATTAGAACTGAAGTTAGTCGTTCTGATTTTTCTTTTTTTTATGTACTATACATTCTTCCATTAAGAATTTAATATGAACTTCATTTTGCAGATCTTGTAAGCAAACTGTAACTTTATTAGTTTGCCAGCCTCAGACAAATAATGTAAGTAAAAGAAATTTTATGAATAAATTTATTAACTTTTTCTATTAAAACAAATATGTTTAATTTAGAATAAATTTATTAGCTATTTCTATTAAAACAAATATGTTTAATTTAAACTTTTGCCTGCTCAAATTCGAAGTAATAAAAATGATAATTACATTTTACTTCCAGACCACTAGGAAATCTGCATTATTAACTGCTGCAAAAAAAGCTAAACTAAAAAATAACCCTTCCCGTGTTAGATTTTCTGAAGGTGTGGTGATTAATGGTTCTCCACTTTATTCTGTAAGTATGTTTTTTTTTTATTAATTTCTTCTAAATGTAATCTATCTAATAAAGTTCGGTATACTTCCCCCAATCCACAAACAAGAAAGAAAAACATGGGGTACTTAGTAAAGAAGTTTCTAATCTAGATTAAGCAAGAAAGAAAATATGAAAAGGAAAAATAACACCTATACATTTTGCGAAGAACTCTTGATTAATCAGATATTTTATTGATTTCTTATAGTAGAGATTTTTTTTTACATATACTTGTCAAAAAATGTACCTTCGCAGCAGCTTATATTTGTAATTTAAGATTTTAATTTAAAATTGCAGGAAATAATAAAATTATATTATAGGAAACAATATCGGAGCAAACATTAAAATTAATGTATAATTATTTCATTAATATAAAATTTTATAGATACATATTGTTCCTAATTCTTAAAAACATAGCGAAATTCGACACTTATCTCTATCACTTGTGTAGATATTAATTAGCGAAAGTCACACTGTTAAAATCTCGTTTCCGAATTTGAATTTGGATGGGAAATCTTAAAGTCTATTTTCTGTTCACAAGGTGCAATATTGTGCTAAATTTATAAAATAACATATCAGTATTAGAGTATTTATAGATAGGAATAATAGGCAAAACTTCGGATATTTAACCCACCGGCCTTTGCTTTATTTTAAAATTTCCTTTTTCTCATAAACACAAAATGGAAGCACAGTAAAACATTTTCTGCTTCTTAATGTTTTTTCAGCCTTTTGGAGTGATAATACTTGTGGCAGTGAGGCCTGGTTACTCTTTATAAGGGTACTCTAGAGTAGAGGCGTTCTAGAGTAGTTCGGAAGTGATCGTATTGCCTTTCAGTGGTGACCTTTTTTATGTTAATCTGAATCATATTTTATTTTTCTTTAAATTTCACAAAGTATAAAATGACTAATGAAGATTGGCAGTAACTTGTATTTGCGAAGTAATGTTAAATTGATGTGTTGATGAAATTGTTGTTAGGAAATTTGTTGTTAAGTAAGATGGTTGTGGTTGTATAGTGACTACAAATAGTTTGAATTTTAAAAGTATAAGCTGATTTGTAAGGTTGTTACTCGTGCTGTTTCGGCACGTGAATGTGTAGCTAATTTCTGAATAAAACTTTAAAAGCCAGGTTTCTGAAAATTTACAGTGTTGAATAAGGAGTTGGATATTTTTTGCTCCATTAAAAAAAAAAGAGCGTGTAGACTCTCGGAATCTCGATAAAGTTTAAGTTATCAATGAGTTATTTATGATTTTAAGTGAAGCAACTTTTGTATAGTGTAATATATAGCATCCTAAATGGAGTAGACCACTTTTTTTAGACTGAGTTATAATCGAGCAAAGTTTGGAAAGATTTTTCCCTCGTTTCTGTTATTCTAAATGTTTTTAGTTAAATTAGATTATCCAATCAGTTTGTTTGCTTCACTGCTGATTTCTTAAATTTTGCTGAATAAATCTTTTGATTTTGTTATTTTTCTTAACCATTTGATGCATGAGTTTTTATTTTGTTCGAAAACATTATAGTATTCGAGTCCAATTTTGTTAATTATCTACTAGAAAAATTGTGAAAAAGTTTATTTTTCTTTCTGTTGGACATAATGTCATAATATCACTCCTGAGTTACATAACAAAAATTGCTCAAAAAATATAATTTTAAATTATACACTTACTTTAAAGTGTTTACATTTCACAATAACAACTATTCAATGATATAGTAATTTTGATAATGCTTCTAATAGTTTTCAGGATTAATAATTACTATCTTATAAAAATAGAGAAATAAACGCCAGTCGAGCACATTGCAAGCAGTATCAGCAAAAGATGTTATAACCTCCCCGTGACAACAAATCAGAATAAAAACAGGCTTCATGATGTTAACCCCTTGGGGACGAGCGACACGTATACGTGCCGAAAATAGGCCTAAGGATCCTCGCTTATTCTCACCAGTAAAATTTTACTGTAAAATTTGCCTTATTTAATCCGAGCATTTTCCCGATTTGAATAGGCACAAACTTCTATTTTTTAAAACCGGTAGCAAAGTAATAAACATTTCGTAAAAGGCTCCCGTCGCGAAGGGGTTAAATGTATGTTATCGCACATAAGTAACACATAATTGCTCACCAAACGAATGATAGAAAGCGCAAATGTAAAAAAAGAAAAATCATGTAACTCCTAAGTTACACCATGCATTTAAGGGTTAATTTGTGATCATGAATCATTGAAAACAAGATAGCGTGTCCAAAGGTTACGCCGCACTGTGACATGCATTATTTTGTAACATCTATTCAAGAATTTTAGCAGTATAAAATGGGCGGAGCTATATCTCCAGTTAGTAATAAATAGCAACATAAAATGTCTTAATGCATTAAAATTATGCTTTTATATATTTTTATATGAAAATTGTATGTCAAATTGAAAATGAATAATTTTTTCTTGTCTGTGTAGCCGAATGATTTTTACTTTATTTTATTTTATTATACCTCAGAAATTACGCCATAGCATTTTCCTGTATTGGATTACCGAAAAAATTTCATTCATTTATTCCTTAGGAACTTATTTTTATCAAATTTTATTCTTAGGAAATATTAAAATATTGTCACTTATATCATTTCGGTAATGTCAGCGCAAATTATTTCATGGTGTTTTTTTAAACCCCAGTGCATTCAAGCGCTAAAAACTTTCATCTAATTATTTGCAAAGTATGTTTTTTGCGGTGAAAAATTTTTAAAAGGCATGTATAAGAGACCACGATTAATATTTTTCTACTAAATCCTGTGAAAGAAAGAAAATTCAAATAATGAGTATCTTTATTTTTTCGTTCATTCGTGAATCTGTCTGTAATTTAATTAATAGAACGTACTTTCATTTGCAAATACCTAATATATGTAAAATGAATAATCAATGCAAAATGGTTTGCTTGAATAATTATTTTATCGTTTTCTTTCCTTTTAGCCGTCGCCTATGGATTCCTATGTTCCTTTTTTACCAAATGTATTAAAAGTATTTCTAGAAAATGGCCAAACCAAATCTTTCAAATATGACAGCACAACTACAGTTCAGGTACTGATTTACATAAAATTTTTGTACATTTAAAAAAATAATAATTAATCTTTTTAAAAATCTTTTATTTAAGTTCTTATTAATTGTCACTATTTAAAATATTAAAAATTATATTGCATACTTAATCATGCATTGAATATGATGTGATGCTATTTGTTAATTTTTAATAAAATATCGTTGATTTTATTATTTATTTAAATTTAGAAAAAAATGTTTTGTAATACTACACAAATATAAGTAATATTTTTTACTAGGAAGATAGCCCGTTAAAAATAACGGAATATGAGATATAAAGATATATACAACACATGTGCAAGAATATGAGTTTTTCTCACATTCTCCGCAGTGACAGATGAAAATAACAGATTTTAAAAACGAAACTCATTTATGAAAAACTGTAATACAATAGAAAACCACCAATCCGCACAGTTTGGATCCAAGTGTAGTGCGGATTTTAGGCTTTTTGCGGATTACAGGTCATGTCTATATTAAAAATTAGATATGTGGCTTCTTTATACTAAATAAATTGTATAAATATTGAAAAAAATACTTGTGTATATGAAATAGAACAGCGCATAGGTTGTCAGAAAATATGTCAATTTTCCTTTTTTTCCAAGGTCCCTAAAGTGGAAAAGTACCGAGAATTTAACTTTTTGATCCGACTATATAAAGCGCGGTACTTTTCGAGAATAGGGGCTTTCACGTACTTTTTTATGTTAGTCATAATTTGGGCTTCAGAAGTGAGATTTTTTGCCAAATGATATAAACAGCTATGAAAACAAAATTAATGAACTTTTAAGTTCATTTATATAATCTATAAACATTTTATTTATATCTACATTTATTTTATATAACATTTTATTTATATTTTTTTATCTACAATTTACTTCAGTTTGTATACAAAAATAGTTAATGGCTTCTTTATATTAAATAAATTGTATAAATATTGAAAAATTACTTGTGTATATGAAACAGTGAATAAGTTGCTAGAAAATATGTTGCCAAATTTCATTTTCTCTATCTCGCCAAGGCCCCTATAGTGGAAAAATACCTAAAGCACATTAAAATTGGGCAGTTAGGAGCTCAGACAGTACAGCGCCGTTTTTTGGCTGTTATGTTATTAGTAGCATCGGGATGAAGTTGTAAAGATACACATTTCGTATATTACACTTTAAATTCCCACCCATAGCTTAAAAAAAAAAAAAAACTTAAAGGCGCGGAGTTTAAATTAAATTGCGGTGACCTCGATTGTGAAATATTAATGGTTTTAAATGAGAATTTCGCCAAATTAGTCAGCTATTGTAGAGTTGGCTTCATATATGACAACTTATTTTTGCCGCCAAATTTGGCGATGTTTCGCCAAGTTGGTCAACATTTGGCGCTACTATGGTAACCCTGCATTAGTAATTTTTAACAATTATTTATTACAATGAGGCGGTCCTACCGGAATTGCGAGGGACACACAGACACTTTGATTTTATATAGATTGTGAGATAATATGTTTTCTAAATACTTATCTTTATTATTATTATTATTATTATTATTATGGTATGTTTATGTTAGCCGGCCGCAAATCTCACCAATAGCAACTTTGTTTTCTAAATGTCGTGAGTGTCAGAAACAATGCCTTGATAATGAAATAAAATGGTTTGATTTATGGCGCTGTTATTATTATTACTATTACTTATGTATATATTCATTTAATTTATTTTATTTTATTATTGTTTTTAATCTGTTTATTTATTATTTGCCTTCGATATGAAATAGGTAAAATGCATGTATTTTAAATGTGTGTATTTTATGTTTTTAAGTAAAACGATTAAAAGGTTTATACTTTAAATGAAATGAGTGCAGGGCTCCCATTCGGTCCGTTTTTTGAACACCACTTTTATTTAATGAAAAATCTTCTTTATAAATTTCGCAGCAACCTACCGGGAAGCTCGTTTTTCTTGCAATTGTTGCAGAAACCCTCCACGAATTTCTTTCTAAAAATATATTGGTTTTCAAAAAACGGACCAGTGGGAGGCCTGTGAATGCAATATGAATCATGTTGAAGGAAATAATATTTAGCGAATTATCGCCTGCGCCCGGCAGGCATAAAAGTATATTTGTTACATATGAAGAACGTATTTTTGTATAATATCGACTATTCATAAACTCTCGATAATAAAAACATTTTTAAAAGAATATTTTGCAGAATTGTTTAACTGCTTCGCAAAAAAAAAAAAAAAAAAAAAAAAAGCAATTTATCAAATTACAATGACCATTTGGAAACCGATTTTTTCGAAGACTAAAATTTAAGACATAAAAAATCGCACGGAGTTGATCATACATTACGTACGCCATGAATTAAACATTAATAGTGTTATTACACGTAAAAATTGCAAGCCAAAATAATCGCCTGCGACCCGTCAGATTTCATGAAACTTAAGTATTATCCACTTGAAACTTACGTAAATATCCAAGCATTTCATTGGCTGTTCGGGAAAAGGCTTTTCCATCGTCAGATTTCCAAGAAATCTGACGGACAATTTTAAATGAAATTTCATTCTTTAACTTCTAAACATCCGACAATATTACTTTTTACACCGTCGGATAGAGAAAAAAAGTACTTTTAAATGCAATTTGTTTGAAAGCTGCATCTCAATTTGTTTCTGAGTTATTAATTTTTTTGTAGTTTTTATTACCTTTTTTGTCATAGTGGCAACAGAAGGTATCCATCGTTGTTGAAATTAAAGAGAAATACAGATTACTGGATAGACCAATCATAAAACGAATAAAATGCGGATTAAACCAATGAAAACCTTCAGATATGCTTTTGATTTCCCATCCTGACGAGAACAATAACCATTTTTCCAAATGGTTAAAAAAAAAATCTAACGGACATTAAAACAAACTATTTAATATTTTCTTAACCCTTAACCGGAATCGCTAAATTGTTCCACATTACTGGAATCTTGGGTCCAAATGGACCCTTTAATTAAAATCCAAGTTATTTTCTAATATATATGAAATTACCACTTAGACGGGTTATAAGTGGATTGAAAAAAGTTTCATGTACTATATGAATAAACTTTTATTCATGTATATCTTAAAATTATACATTTTTATTTTGTCGTTGTCTGCTCAAAATGGACCCACGATTCCGGTTAAGAGTTTAAGCATACCGTAAAGCATATCTTAGGGCTACTTTGCATCGCTTTCAAGAGTTTATTAAATAAAATTAGTATAAGGAATAGCAAATTTATCAAAGGACTTTTTACTTTAGCTGTTATATACGAAGACGATCTGGAAAGGGTTCTATTGCCATAAGAAGTTGACACACACATATTCTTAATTTTATTAGCATTCTAAAAGAGGAGCAAAATGGCAATGAACGCCGTAGAAGCGGGTTACTTTGTATCGCTTAATACGCTAATTATTTTAAAGCAAGACAATTATCGAGTTATAGGTTTGAACTGTCAAAATTTGTTTTAAATGTCTGGGACTCATCAAAATTGGTTTTAGACACTTAAAAGTGGCCAAAACTGTATTAAATAACTTTAGCTTATATAAATTGCTATATATCGATGTGAATAACAATGGCTAATCCTCCTATTCAAAGTAGACATGCTTTTTACTACAAGTAATTTCTTGTATTTTTCCCAATAAGTTCCTAGTTTTTTATTTTATTTTATTTTATTTTATTCTTTTTTACGATAAAATAAGACAATAAAAACTATTCAACAAAACCGGTGAGAATGAGCAAGAACAAGCCCAAGAACAAGACTGAGCAGCAGGATTTGCCACTAAGAAATATAAATGTTACATTATACATTGAATAATAATTAATATTATTATTTTAATAATTAGTAAGCAAAGATGAACATTTTTTGCTTATGTAATGGTATTTCGTACAAACATATATTTCCATAATATCATTTTTCTTAAAATGTAACTAATATATTAACATTTGATGATCAGTGATGAAAACAAACTGGAAATATTGATTTAAAATTTGTAGATTTCATAATACAACTGATGAACAATTCAGCAAACTATTCATCAGTGTAAAGATTACTTTTTAAGTTTGATCTGATCCAGAATAAACTATGGAATAGTCTTAGCTTAAAAAATACATGAAAACATGTTACTTGTTACCATTTTTTGAGTTATAAATAAAATTATTTCAATGTTTCTTTTGTTTAATGTGTTATAGTTTCCTTCATTTTCTACATAAAATTAGATATATATTCAACTTATGAAAAATATTTTAGTACTTATAATAATTGCTCATCGTTAGAAATATTTGTATTATTAATTTATTGAGTATGAAAATTAAAGTATCATACTGAGTAAATTTTTTGCAGGATTTTGATAAACCTTTACACATGTTGAACTAAATTTATATTTTAAAATAATAAGTTTTGATCTCTTTTTCTAGTCAAAATATAAGTTTTGACCATTGATGTTAAAACATTTTTTTTCCATGCATAAAACCACCCCTTGTTAAAAATAATACAACATTTCATTGGAGTCAACGCAATTAAAATTTACTGTGTTCTAGACTCACATAAAAATTCGTATGAGTATTTTTGAAAGCTGATACTTAAATTTCTTGGAGGTCACGAAAATACTCAATTATTATTAAGTTTTGTTTGTTTATCATTATTTTTAAGTTCGTATTTTTAATAGAATAGATTGAATACAGTAGAGGAGTATAACAAACATATGTCACCCCTGCCTGAGGTGGCACGTGCGGCAATTTTTATGATACGCGAAAAATTTAAGCGTCATAATTATTACATATAAAAAATTCCTTTTTTATTTTTGTTACAATAAATAAAACTTTGTATAACTTGTACGGGAATACTTGCCAGAAATAAAGTACTTTCTTATGAATCAACACATCAGAAAGTTTTCTTTTTCTTCGATGCTAAGCAGTATGTTATGCTTTTAACTATTTTTTTTTTTTCTATATGAATTAGAAAGCTTTATTTCAAATGAATTTCATAAGACAGTCACAGAAATAAACTAACAAATGGACCCGTCTGTGATTATGTACATTGCAAAAATTTACAAAATATAAACCAGATATAAAACATTGCTCATGAGATGTACAACTGAAAAAATCGCATTATTAAATTATTAACACGTTTTTCATATAACGTAGATTATTTTAAGTCAGATGTTGCAGTACTATTAAGTAAAAAATTACTTAAATGAAAATTAATAATTTTTTTCCTTATTACAGTACAGCTACGTAAAGTACGCATATTATCAAATCAAGATTTCTCCAAATTAATGGCTGATTTCAATATGTGCCGAAAAATCGCATTTCTATTTTTCTTCTCAGTTATTTAATCTATGAAAGTGATTGATTTAACCAACTGTTTTTTACAAGCAGCAAATTCAAAATGGTGCATGATTCATCATAAGTCATCATATGCTGTAATATTTTTTTTTAAGTAAATGCTTCACAAATTACAATGTTGGTAGATATATTTCTGGTGATTTTTTTGGAAATCTGCACGCAAAACGGTTTTCATTAATTAGAGAATTCTTATATACCTGCCAATTAGCAATTCTTGTAATGATTAAACAGCTCATGCATTCTGTTATTCATGCATTATTCTGGTATTCATGTATTTATTTGTGTTTTAGGATGTGCTTAAAACTCTTCATGAAAAACTGTCTATAAAATGTTTAGACCATTTCAGTTTAGCTACAGAACATGTGAAGATCACTCGAAAGAATAGACTGACAGTTTTAGATCCTAAAGATACATTAGCAAAGGTACTTTTTAGTTTTTCTTTCCTTTTTTCTATCTTTTATTTATTTATTTATTTGTGAGATAGGGAAAGTCTTTGTGAAGCATATTTTGACAATTTCCTTTTTAAAAATTCGGAAGAATCTTATGGTTTTTATAAATAGAAATTACAAAAAAAAAAAAAAAAAAAAAAAAAAAAAAAGTCTATAAAAGCAATTATTAATTAAGTATATTTAATATTTGTGTTTTTAACACTTTCCAACATAGTAGTTGAAAAATGTTTATGAATTCGATTTGTCTATCTGTCTGCAACCGTCTGTCCATGCTTTAACTTGCTTAAGGGGAGAAGGGACCTTTAAACTAATTTATTTATTTTATTTTTTTATTTGACTTTAAATACTATTCAAGGGTACACTATATGCATTATGGCGTATATTTATCACACAAGAAAAAAAAAACTTTTAGAGAAAATAAGGAATTTTCTTGAATACTTTAAGTGTTATGAAGAATGAACCATGCGCATTCCAGATCAATGAAAATCCCTAATATTTTTTATAGCTGTTTGCCAATATGTTATAAAACTGAGCATTGTTTTTTTAAACTAAGTGTAATTCGAAAAGCTAAAGGTAAATTACAGAAATATGATGCAAAAATGCTGAAAATTTCATAAAATTAAAAGCATATATATATATAGATGTAAATTTCCAACTGGGCGAAAAATGTCCGGACCAGGATTCGAACCCGGGACCTCCTGGCTGAAGCCGCCAGTGCTCTGCCATCTGAGCTATCCCGGACAATTCTGGTCGAACTTTTTCACCCAGCTAACCTTGATGATTACAGCATCTGGTCTGAAACCTGGTTCAGCTCAACAGAATAAATCACAGGTAATGGAACTCCAGAAATCGCTGGATACGAAATTACACTAGATTAATATGAACACAATTATTCTAATTGGTAAACAAATCAACAATCCTGGTCCGGACATTTTTCGCCCAGTTGGAAATTTACATCTATTATGATTTGTTTACCAATTAGAATAATTGTGTTCATATTAATCTAGTGTAATTTCGTATCCAGCGATTTCTGGAGTTCCATTACCTGTGATTTATTCTGTTGAGCTGAACCAGGTTTCAGACCAGATGCTGTAATCATCAAGGTTAGCTGGGTGAAAAAGTTCGACCAGAATTGTCCGGGATAGCTCAGATGGCAGAGCACTGGCGGCTTCAGCCAGGAGGTCCCGGGTTCGAATCCTGGTCCGGACATTTTTCGCCCAGTTGGAAATTTACATCTATTATGATTTGTTTACCAATTAGAATAATTGTGTTCATATTAATCTAGCATATATATATATTTTTTTTTTATTTATATTCAAATATATAAAATTCGATGCACAGTTTTATTTGTGTATATAAAATAAACTTGCATAAAAAAGTATTGGGATTTTAATTGATATGAAATGCGCATGGGGCATTCTTCCTAATGATTAAAATATTCAAGCAAATTGCTTATTTTTATCCAAAAAAATTTTTTCTTTTATTTTTTGTGTGATAAATGTATGCCATAATGCATATAGTGCGCTCTTGAATGATATTTAAAGGGAAATTAAAATATATATTAAAAAGATGAGTTTGAAGGTTTCCTTGTCCCCTTAAGTATGCTCGGATTTCTATGAAATTTCTATATGTAATTGAAATTTACTATAGAGTGTTTTATGTTGAAAAGGAAGGTGCAGCACTGACAGTTCATTTACAGGGATACGCAAAAGAATTCCATTACATTAAATAAAAGAGGAAAATCGTTTGCGGTGCATTTTATTGACCTACGAAATTTTAAACATGATGAAATTTAAAAAGATTATTAAAGTGCGCTAAGAAATGTTTTCTATAGATTATGGAGTACATACCTTTTATTTTTTATTGAAAGAGACACGCAAATGAATTCGGTTGCAGCTATGAGCGACAATTACTACAAGTGCGTTTTCCACTGTGGTATGCTTTTCTAAATTTATTTAAATTTGAGTGTATTAGGCAGTGTGTATAAATTCTATAGATCACATGCAGGCTGATTCATATGTCGGATATATGACGCCCCTGTGCAGTCATTTATTTTCCGCCCCTTTCCCCTCTCTTCGGTCAGTTGTTTCAATAATTTGCAGAATTATTTACTTCAGTTTCAAACTCTATAAAACAACTAAACTTAATTGAATACATAAAGCATACATCAAATATGCAAGCTAATATTTTATTAATTACTCTGAAGAGAAATTTAAAGGCAAATATACAGAACACAATGCCTATATTAAAAAGCAGAAAAACCAACGTTTAAGATGCACAAATAATACATGAAAAAAAGCAAACAGCTGTTTCGAATCACTAGCGAGATTCTTCTTCAGTGCAAGATAGGGAAAAAAGGAACAGCGTGCAAGAAAAAGCAAGGCTGAACCGTTTTTCTAGCACGCTGTTCCTTTTTTCCCTATCTTGCACTGAATAAGAATCTCGCTAGTAGATTCGAAACAGCTGTTTGCTGTTTTTCATGTATTATTTGTGCATTTTAAACGTTGGTTTTTATGCTTTTTAATATTGTTGCACAAAGGCTTTATTTGCTATTTTTACAATCCCTATAGTTAATCAACCTCTTTCAACAATTCCGCTCTCAATTTCTGCGATTTAATTGGAGATACGTGTCAATTTTACTTTCAAAAATTAAAACTATAGTGATATTTTTAGTGGATTTTAGATGCTCGTGGTTCTCAAATGAACAGTTATTTACTGTCAGCTGCGTGAAAAGTTATCTTTACGGAAGGGGTACACTAATACTACCCTACAATCTCAATATGAGATTGCTGATATATGGCGAATTTTCTAAGGAATAAAAATATTAACATATTTCACTATTAACAATGTTTTGTCGTCCTCAAAAAAATCTTCTGAACTCAACAAATTTTTCGCTCTCAAAATTGTGCCGCCTATGTGCAGTTGCACATGCCCGAATACGGCCCTGTATACAGGGCTACGCGAAAGAATTCGCACACATTACTGGATATGAACAGAAATTACTAAAAATGGATTTTTACTAAATTATGTGTTTTTAATTTCTTATTTAGATATCTCATTTAATTATATGAAAATAAAAATGGCATTTTTAAATAGTATTATTCTGCCAGTGTTATAAAGTGTTTCGTAATCTATGTCTGATGCATGATATTTCGTTTTGTTAGTTTTTAATGCATTTTAGTTTCGAAATATGCGATATAGCAAATAATAAGTATTTTATTCTAATTTATATTTTATTTATTTATTTATTTTCTGAACACATTATTTTCTTCTTTATAAGATCTTTTAATATTAAATTATTGATATTTATATCTCAATATTTCATAAAATTTATGCAAATTCATCGAAAGAAGTAAAATTAGAATATCTATCGCATGAAAATCCACGATTTAAAATGCAGTTTGATAGAAGAACTATTCTGTGAAGAAGCAACAAATTAAACATTGATACAACTGTTTCATATTAGTTTATTTATGCGTAATTTATAAAGAGTATGTTTTTCAGCTGTTCAGACTTTCAATCGCTCAGCGCCATCTGTTGACAGAAATAGAACTCTTCGTTTGCATTTATTAAATACACTCATACATGCATAAGGATTTTAATGTCTGGTTAAAATAAAAATATTTTCCGGAAAGAAAACTTTATTCAAAAGTTTTCTTATAAACATTTTTTTTTCATAATTTATGATGTACTTTGATGTTACTACTTTGCATTTCTGCAAACGTGTAATACTTTTTAACAAACTCAATGGATTTCTTTCTCCAATAATGAATTCTTTTAAGAGGAACATTGTTTCTTTAATATGAGTATTTTATATTTACCTTTTTGACATATCATAAAAAGGTTTTCTGAAAGAAAAGGATTCAATCAAAGTAAAATACAGTTCTTATCGTAAAATTAAAATAATTAAATTAATTAAATTAAAAAATACATATTTTAAATTTAAGAAAATTTTGAAATCTTACTTCTCTTCTGCTGAAATTTTGAAATTTCAGTTTCATGCAAGTGTTCTTTTTAACTGTAAGAATCAGATTTTTTAAAAAAAGTTAATTAGTTTTAAAAAATAATAATAAATTAAATATAATGGCATATGTTTGAAAGGATGTGACGGTTATGTGATGGTTATACATAAATGAAATATATGACATGTTTACTTAATATATTTATATTCTAATAATAATAATGTGTTATTTCAACTGTACTTAATACAATTTCCTGAAAGTGGCGTTACTTTTGATTGAAAACCCTGCATTCTATAATAAACAAACATGCAAAAATTTCTCAAATTTTTTAAAGGCACTTTTATACCTTCTTGAATATACATGCTATTTTTCCACAGATATAAACACAAATGTTGTACAAAATCCACATAGTCATGTGCTACAGCTACAGATGATTTCGAACATTTTATTGTACAGGGTGACTGAAAATGTTATTTTTTTGTTCAATTTGTTGCTGGTCCCCTAACTGCCCCATGATCAAACCGTCACTGAAAAATATGAGATCTTAACACATTCATTAAATTTTTGAAGTTCCAGAAGAATTTGTCAAGTTTTTCTGTATATATATGACAAAACATCTAAAATGCTAAGTGTCCTGTAACTTTTGGCCATGTAGTGTACAGTTGTGGGGAAAAAAGTAAACACCCCCTACTAACTCCTCAACAAATTTCCGTAGAAGAAAGTTATTGGTACCGAACGATAGGAAATAACGTCTACTTTTAAATGATGTATATAAAATTTGCTTAGGGGGCCATCTACATATTAAAACGAACCTAAACTTAATTTTTTTTTTCAATGGCAATACTCAATTTTAACAAGATATTTCAAATCTTAGGTTCAAACTATGCCTAGACACCAAATTTCAAGTCATTTGAGTGATAAGTTTTTGAATTATAAGCATTCAAAATTCAGTGCTTCTAATGTTAAGTTAATATTTCCTGAAATTATACTTCTAATGTGCTAATTTTTTGTGAAGCAATAATACTAAAGTACCCAAATGTAAATACGTTGAATTTGCAATTTTTGTAATTTTATGATATGATTTATGAATTATGAAATTAGTGTTCGAAAAAATTATGAATTTTAACCTACAATTTTTTTGATGGATTTAGATTTATTAATTTCTGCTTTATGGAAATCCAAAATTTCACATTTTTCTTCCAAGTAGTTTTCAAATTATGCTTAAAAATGGCAAAAGGATGGTTTAAGGGGCCGTCTATGATGAAGTGATTAGATATTTTGAAATTTCTTATGCTACCCTGTAATCTAGCAGTCTTCAATAACTGCTTGAGTGGCGCTTTAGATGCTTTGATCAAGAAGGGAGCTCTCTCAGTCAACAATCGAGTACCCAACTTAAATTTGGATACAGCCCCTAAAATACGCTCGTTTTAAAATAATTAATTTCTCGGAAGCTTATTGTACGAATTGCATAAAAATTTGTTTTTAGACTAATTGAAGGGTATAGAGTTCACTTATGCTGTCAGAATTGTGTACTGCTATTGAAAAAAAAAAAAAAACAAAGTTATGGTTCGTTTTAATATGTAGATGGCTCCCTAAGCAAATTTTATATACATCATTTAAAAGTAGACTTTATTACGAATCGTGTGATCCCAGTAACTTTCTTTCTTCTACGATAATTTTTTGCAGAGTTAGTAAGGGGTGTTTACCTTTTTTTTTCCACGACTGTACGTGTTAAAGTTTTAGAATTCTGATCATATTGATATTTAAAATAAAACATGAATTAGAAAATTATAGTAAAAATATGTGGATATGTGCAATAGTAGAAATTAATTCACGCTCACAAATATCATTTTTATTTTATTTTATTTATGCACTGGTTTTCATTATACATAAAGTCTGGTGATATTATTCAGCAAGTTCTTGTTTTTTTTTTTTAAATTGCGAAAATATTTCTATCAAGAATGACCTTGAAAATGTCGCCGCTTGTGCGATGAAACGTATGTGGACCTAAATAAAGATAATTTTTATCACTATTAGAAAATTTTAGCTTAGTTTGAAAGAAAAATATATTTAAAGATTGCAACTCTGAATCCTCTAAACGAAAATGTTTACAGCAATAAGCCCTATTATCATATCGTTTGGATACTTCATCAGAATCTACTAAGGGTGTGTAAATTCAGTTGAAGGAAATTTGATATTTTAGTCATATTTAGCAAAATGAAGGTTACAGAGTAGACATGAGTTCGGGTTCTTTTTTCTGAGCCCGGGCCCGCCCGATTCCGATATTAAAAATATACAATATAAATAAAATTGCATCATATTTAAATATTGTTTTTTAAAAGTGTCATTTGTACACAACCGTTTACGCAAGAAGTAACAGTTAAATGAAAATTTAAATTCAATCTTATGAAAAGAGAAATTTGGTATAAAATAAAAATATACTTCATAATTAAAAGGATTCTCATATTTTTTCTCACTTAACAATCAGATCGAATGGACACATTATAATAAAGTGCGTTTAATGAATAAATGCATGTAGTTTTCAGAAATTACTATTTATGTGCCGAAGAATCGCATAATTATTTCAATGTTCTGTAAAAGGTGTACATCTTTAACTATAATCGATTACTTCCCCATTAGAATCTTTCATGATTGAGGTGATCCCGAAAATAAGCTTAAATTAAAAATTTGAAAGCTCCGATGCTTTTATAGAAAAAAAGGAAGCACTACTCGATTGCTTTCTATCGGAATAGCATGGTAATTATATTTACTTACTAGAGATGGGCAACATCGTTCCTTTTAAGGAATCGTTCCAGCCGGAATCGTTCACCGAAAGGAACGAGTTCATTGGAGTCGTTCCTTTCGGAATCGTTCCGAAAAAAGGAACGAATCCGAGAAAAAGGAACGATTCCGAGAAAAAAGGAACGATTCCAAGAAAAAAAGAACGATTTTGAAAAATAAAGGATTCCAAGGGGAAAAAAACACTTCCGAGATAAAGAGAATCACATGCAATCCATAATATTTTTTACTAATTTATTTTCTTATGTACCCATCCATTTTCTTAGGCATCCAGTCGCTTTAATTTTGTAATGTTTTGGACAGATGATTTTGTTTTTAAGAGTTCATTTCATTGATCAGCGTGTGCAATTAATTTGCAGTTATTTCTAACTTTATGATTTATGGTATAAAGCATAATTCCTCTTGGAAATTTAAGGGCGGTGCAAGGTCTATTCGATTTTCAGTGTAATCATTGGTTTCTCTTGAAAATATGTCGTCAAATGACCGTCCATTTATATTATTATTTTATATAGTGTGTCTTTACTCTCAACGATGTTCAGTGGCTAAGTCCTAAACCGTTAGTCATAGACCTATAGTTCCAATTACAAAAATGTTTTAAATAAGGTAAAAAATTATTCTGAAAGTCGTTTGGATCAATAAAAATATTTCTAAAAAAGTTACGAAATTAAATTTTTTATACGGTCCTCCGCCCTATAAGAGATATTTAGTAAAAATTTCCTGTTCTCTTAAAAGAAAGACAAAAAAAGTCCCATTCATCTAACACTAAAATTCATGAAGTTATACGAAACTTTGAAATGCAAGACTTATGCCACTTTTCTGCATCCGAATACACATGAGTTTAGCCATGCTTCTAGGGGTCGTAAACAAAGTGCTTAAAGTATTTGAAGGATTTATTTCATGTGTAGCTGCGCTTTGAAAGAAATCGTATTACGACAGATTTTTGTAAGGATTTGAAGCTGTTTCTTTTCATGATTTTTTTAACAAAAACTATGCAATTTTTATAAGCTTTTATTTAACCTATTAACCGCCAAAACTATAAGTAGGAATTTTCAAATTTCTTGTTGAAAGTCGCTTGTCACCACAAATTCAGAAAGGTAATTTCCGCTTTATTAAAATATCAAAATTTCTGCCAATAAATAAGGCAATTTTTTTAATTGTAAAATAGTGGTGACAAAGTAATTAATGTAAGCATGAGCAATTACTTTGACCGTTGCGTGAACGCAACACCAGCGGGTAACGGGTTAACTTGAAACGATCGTATGTATGTCTTTCCAGTTCAAAATTTGTACTCGAAATTCAACTCACTTTAAAATATGCGATCGAGGTTAAATTTTACATATTGACGTAAATCAGATGACAATGTAATATTATTATGATTTTCAGTGCTTACCATTATGTACTTATTTTACAGGGTAACACAAAAAATTTCGGATAGATTACTGCCAACAAGTTTTCAAAAAAGTTTTAGATTAGATAACACAAGACTGCGATGGTTGTGTTTTTTTATTTTTAAAATTATGTATTTTTAAAATTATGATTTTTATGTATTTTTTAGCACTGAATCCGAAAATTATCTTCATTTTTAACCATCATGTCAGAATTTTTCGCAACTAGTAAATTTCAAAATAGTAAATTTCAAAATTGAAAAAATAGCTAATACTATTCGATGGTTGTATTTTTTAACTTTTACGACTGATTTGTACGTGCTTTTTAGCTCTGAATGTAAAAATTACCTTCATATTTAACCATCATGTTAGACTTTTTTTGTAAATGGCAAATTTCAAAGTTAAACTAGTATGTTGTGGCCATCACAAAACTTTCTTCTAAATAAATCACGTCAATTAAATCATTTAAATAGTAAAAGAAATTACATCAATTTAGAACCAATTCGTATCAAAGTATACCTGAATTTGAAGTTTGATGAAAATTCGTGCATTACTTATTGAGATAGAGCTGTAGGGGAAATTCTGAAAAATGTAGCATAGCAGCGCCACCTGTTGAGCGATTTGCACCAAAACACAAACAGCACTAATTCATATTAAGGTATACCGGAATCTGAAGTTTGATGAAAATCGGTGCATTAGTTCTGGAGCTAGAGCTATTGTGGAAATCACAAAAATGCAGCACAGCAGCGCCACATGTTGAGAAATTTACACGAAAAGGTACAAAACATCAATTGATGTCAAGGACTAACAGAATCTGAAGTTTGATGAAAATCCGTGCATTAGTTCTGGAAATTGAGCTATTGTGGAAATCGTGAAAAATGCTGCATACCAGCGCCACCTATTGAGCGATTTACACCAAAACATAAACAGCACTAATTCATATCCAGTATACCTAAATCTGAAGCTTGTTGAAAACCCAAACATTAGTTCATCAGATAGAGCTATTGCAGAAATCTAAAAAAACGCAGCATAGCAGCGCCACATGTTGAGCGATTTACGCCACAAGGGGCAAAACGTCAATTCATGTCAAGCACTAACTAAATCTGAAGTTTGATGAAAATCCGTGCATTATTTCTTGAGATTGAGCTATTACGAAAATCGTGTAAATGCTGCAAAATGCAGCATAGCAGCGCCATCTGTTGGGCGATTTGCACCAAAACTTTACCAGCACTAATTCATATCAAGGATTAACGGAATCTGAAGTTTTATAAAAATCCGTGCATTAGTTCTTGAGATAGAGCTTTTGCGGAAATCCTGCAAAATGCTACATAGCAGCGCCACCTGCAGGGCGATTTACACCAAAAACTAATGAAGGTCATTTTCGGATTCAATAGTAAAAAATACATAAAAATCAATTGTCAAAAGTTAAAGAAATAACAATCACATCTATTTTATACTATCAGAATCAGATTTCCGAAAATTTTTCACTTTTTAGCGATCAAATTTACGATTTGCAAAAAATCTGTACTTTGTGATAAAAAATGAATGCCATTTTTGGATTCAGTGTGTAAAGAATCGAGGCTGTTGCTTTTCAACATTTTATTTAACGAAAATTCTATTATTTTTTTCCTCTTATATGTTTAGTACAAGCTGTATATTTTGCATTAATATTTCAGAATGATTATAGATTTCAAATTTATAATGCAATGTTAATTTTACTATCAACTATATTTTTTACATATCTGAAGATTATTTATATTTCTAGTAAATTTGTAAATGACCCCTATTTCGCAGCAAAAAATATGCTCCAAGTTGAAACAGCCATTACTTCGGTCAGTTTTAGTCGTAGAATAATAAGACTTTTATTTGTCTTACTTGTAAGTGTAATAGGAAAGTTTTACTAACTATAACTTGAAGGACCGGGGGATCGTATAAAAAATTAAATTTCATAATTTTTCAAGAAATGATTCTATTGACCCAAATCAATTCTTAAATACTTCTTTACCCCCATTTAAAACATTTTTGTAATTGGAACTATATGGCTATGACTAACGGTTTAGGAATTAGCTATTGGACATCGTTGGGAGTGGACATCCTGTATAGGAAATTTTATTATTGCTCTGATATTTGTCACCAGGGTCTAGGAATTTTTAGTCTCATAGATTCCTCTTCAAAATCTACCTCTAGGTAATCTTAATTTCATTTTTCATTCTGAATCTCATTTTTCATTTGGATGGCCCTACTGGTTTGGATATGTAACTAGTTAAAGCAGATTACATTTTTGTTCCAGTGTCCGTACTTTCAATAACTTTATGCCTTTATCGTCTTTCTCCTCAGCTCCCTAACTTTACGCACACAGGATATTTCGCATAATTCATCAACATTATTATCACCGCCTTCAGGATCTGGTTCAGAAGTGAAACACCCTATTCTATAGCAATCATCTTGTAGTGCAATTCAGTGATATATATCAATTTTAATGCATTTGAAATAGCTTAATGTCATTAAAATGCGCTGCAAACGATTTTTTCCCGTTGACCATAATGTAACGAAATACTTTTGAGTGCCCCTGTAAATAAACTATTAATGCTACACTCTTCATATTGAATACCAAACATCCCATGGTAAACATCATTAACATATATCAATTGCATGGGAATCCGAGTATATTTACGGGAGTTAGGTATATTACACACTGTGACCACACAACGACACAAAGCGCACCATGAAGTGCAAAAACCGGTCGAAACAAAGAACGAAGTAGTTGCAAACTTGTTTTAAACCAGTTTTTCTAGCGAATTCAAGCGACATGTCTTATGTGTCGCCTTAGTGTGTGACTTGCCTTAGAGCGTGAACAGACGGTCTGACGGACAGACAAACCGCATTCATAAACACTAACTTTATTGGAAAGAGTTAAAAAGTAAAGCACGTTTTTGCACACTGTCTTTCCTGAGTGACTGATGTATGTCTTGTCTTTTACCCCAACATCGCTATTTGTGAACTGCTGTTAACTACGTAGAATTTCAATAAACTTACAACTCTTTTTGAATCTCCAATTTCACGAGAACCTACCGGAATTTCTCTAATTTCACACCCTCATCCGCCGTCACCCTCTCTCCACTTATATGATGCAGAACCTCAGTTCGGTGTGAGTGAATTGCAGTGCTAATATGTTTGTTTTGGATTGGGATCTTTGGAGCTTCATAACTCATGAAGTCATGGAACACTTGTGTTACACGAAAGGGTAGAAGTTCCTTCAGATGATTTGTAAACAGATTCATTAGCAGGGCTATGGCTAGTGATATTTATAAGATAATATTATATGCATTAATATTATAATATATATATATATATAGTAATATATATGATTTTATTCATATATAGTACATATTATCTCCGCCAAAAGATATAGTGATTCACTAAACTTCAAAGTTCTATTTCTTTAAATTTGAAATTTGCTAACATTTTAACTGAAAAACGGTTTATTGGTTTAATTAAATTAAACAAATTAAAAGTATGTCCATTATTATTACAGAGTGTAGTACTATATAAATAACTATCCTTTTGACGATGTTTCGGCCGTTGAATGAAAGATATCTGTTGTAAACGTATTATAGATAATACCAACCTTAATTTTTTGAGAATTTAACTATTTTTTATTCGGAGTTAAAATTTTTATTGTCAAAACTATTTAAAATAGATAAAACATTTTGTTAAATTCGAACTTTTCAGAAAACTTTATGTAATTTAAGAAAATAAAGAAAATAAATAAATAAATCTTCTAAGTGAAAAGAATAACAATAAGAAAGGAAAATACACAAAATTTAGTATCGTATTTGCAGTAAGTTTTACCTCAATAAAAACGGAAATTTGGTATTAGGCTTGAAACATTAAATTTAGTTTAGCATGAAGGGAGCCTTGATTTGCTCGAAATTAAACTCAGATATGTATTATCCATCACCACAGTAACAGGCATTAATCGTGGCATTGAACTCGGGATTTACGCGTATCAATAACGATCAAGAAATCTGAATTATTATAAGAAATTAACGATTTTTTTTGCTTTTATTTTACGTTGAATTAAAACAAAGTCACAGTTATTTAAATTCTAATTATTTAGCAAGAAATAAGAAGTAAAATAACAATTGAAAAAACTGTACAAAATCACAACGTGCATTCTTTGGAAACCAATAATTAAATTCGTATATTGTAAAAATTTTAAATGCAATATTAACCTTCCGCATACCAGACAGGTGCAGCAGGACCCGATAGATACATTCAAATTGATTTTTCACATTTTAAAAAATGAAAATTTTGTAAATATGTGACTTTTTCTGGAATGTTCTACTCAAAAGAATAGAACATCCCAGAAAAAACCCATATTTACAGAAATTTCAGTTTTTAAAATAAATTAGAACTATCATTATAAATGTACCTGTCGGGGCCATTGAACCCCTCTGGTAGGCGGAGGGTTAACATAAATCTATTAAACCGAAATAAGCATAAAATATGCA
Source organism: Maratus speciosus (assembly GCA_963932465.1). Taxonomy (NCBI): domain Eukaryota; kingdom Metazoa; phylum Arthropoda; class Arachnida; order Araneae; family Salticidae; genus Maratus; species Maratus speciosus. Next base: position 440,751,822 of record OZ010788.1, read on the forward strand.
GCTTTATATATGTCGCAGTGTTGGAGAAAGTCCGATAATCTATATGTAGCACGTGATTTTTCTTTCCCGTTTTTATACTCAAAACGGCCATTAAGAGAGCGAACCGCGGTTAAATTATTTCAATCCCACCCACCACTGTTACTGTTATCTTATTATTATTATTAGACATTATGCTTTTTGAAATATTCATTATCTTAAGAAAGAAAGAAACGTTTTACATAAATTCCTTGTTCTAACAGATTTTACTCTATGTAATAAACCTCAATGTAAGTTGATTAAAACAACAATCTTAGGGCGTTTCGAGATTTTTTTAATCATCTTCTTCAGGAGAGAAAAACAAGACGCCAAACTGTGGAAATAAAGTGGTACTCGAGCGCTCGTAGCTGGTCATATATTTATTTTGACAAAGAGGATTCTCAAATTGAAATTATGTTTGAGGAGAAAACATGAAATAGTGAAATATGCATGAAAGTGCGTAACTCTACAATTATTAAAATAATTGAAAATCAGTTATTATTATCCTATTAAAATGCAATTTTTATGGCCTAGTGATATATTTCTTACATTATTCAAAACTGTTTCGAGTCAGATTTAAAAAAATATTTTTCACTAGTAATTAAACAAGCATTTTCTTTGTTTTTCTTAAGGCTGTTCTTAAGTGATCTGCTCAACAAGCGTAAAACGTTTTGACACATTTACAAATTCATTTTTTAACGGAAAGATATAAAATTGGAATGTTTGACCATGGAAGCGATTTGGAATCGAACTGTGTTTTCCATCTTTTGATCAGTAAATTACCTATTGAGTTATAATCGATTTTGATCATGTGACAAACATGTTTTTTACCCATTTGTGAGAAATTATGCCTCTTTTTCGCGGAAATTCGGTTCAAAACGCCCACTTTGACACTATTTTCTGAAAGGCCTATTGCGTTTGCAAAAAAACGGAAAAAACAGCTCGATTACATAGTTTCTGAACAACAACACCTGTTCGTTTCATGCATTTCCGAATAAAAATAAATTAAAACTTTTGTCACAAATTTATCCTTTTGGATTTGAGAACAGCCTTAAGAATTCATTTAGAAAAAATTCATTTCGTATGATACATTTACCAATTAGAAAATGTATTAGTGTATTAAAGTACACATGGTGTTCCATTACCCTCGGGGTCCAGGTACTCAATCGGTAAAGCACGTAAAGTTTCTGGGTTCGAATCCCATCTCGGGCACTTTTTCTCTTAGGTGTAAAAAATCCAATTCGTATAAAATATTTTTTTTAATTATTTCTTTCAGATTAATTTAGCACAAGAAGATGAAATAGTAGTGTTTATTAAACGCTCTACTCCGCCCCGCACTTCAATTTCTTTTTACTTTACTTTTCTTTTTTTTTTTTTTTTTTTGAGGAGGGGGGGGGGGTGGCACACACATTAGAAGGATATTTTGGCAATAAAGTCAGCTTTAATAGAATCAAAATCTGTTATTTTGAAATAAAATAGCGTATTTTAATTTATTAAAACTGGCCAGTGTACAAGAAAAGAACCGATTCCCGAGGAATCGGTCCTTTTCGGAACGGTTCCTCGGATTCGGTCCTTTTTGGAACGGTTCCTCGGATTCGGTCCTTTTTGGAACGATTCCGAAATGGACCGACTCCGAGGAATCGGTCCTTTTCGGAACGACTCCGAGGAATCGGTCCTTTTCGGAGTCGGTACATTTTGGACCGATTCCGAGGAATCGTTCCGAAAAGGACCGATTCCGTGGAGTCGTTCCTTTTCGGAATCGTTCCAAAAAGGACCGATTCCGAGGAACCGTTCCAAAAAGGACCGAATCCGAGGAACCGTTCCAAAAAGGAACGAATCCGAGGAGTCGTTCCAAAAAGGACCGAATCCGAAAAGGACCGATTCCTTTTTACAGAATGGAATCGTTCCTTCAGTTTCACTGCCGGAATCGTTCCTTTGGAGTCGTTCCTCAACAAATGACACATCTCTATTACTTACGATTAACAGTCACTTCAAAAATATGCAGAGTACAGCTCCAGCATCAGCAGAGTTCATAATAGATATGGAAATCACTAAAGTTTTTTTCATGTCAAGAGCGATTATGACTCGTGTTCAATATAGAAGACTAAAATATTCATAAACCTCATGCTAATTCTGTCGACTAAGTACAAAAGAAGATATTCTCTTCGCATTAGATAATCTAAATATATATATATATATACATATATATATGTATATATATATATATATATATATATATATATATATATATATATATATAGTTCAATAAAAAAATAACCTCCGTCACAAACAAAATCGAGCTAAAGACAAATTCATTATTCGCGCCTCTTTCGTTGGCGCTATATCAACAGATCGTCAGCGGCAATGCTAGATATAAATCTGCAAATATCACAAATTTTCTTTTAAAATAGCAATACAAAAACTTGAAAAGAAATAAGTATTTTTTAAGGAGAAAAAATTTATTTTATTTTTTCTGTTCATTAATAAATAAATATTTTTGGTTTCAACAAGATGGGGTCCGAGCTCGCCCGAGCCCGAAGACTAGAATAAAAATAGAGCCAGCCCTAGCTCGTCTCGGACCTGAGCTCGGGCTGAGCCCGTCTCATCTCTAGTACAGAGTCCCCTAAAATTAGTTATTACGTATTATTTATATAACCTTCTTTGCGTATTTATACATATTTATGTAGAAACATATTTTGTATTTTAAATTAAACAAGTTATTAAAGAAAATACTTGTTTTTTCTTATTTATTTTTAAAATTTTCATTTCAGATTGCAGCTAGACCTGGTGCTCATCATCTGCGTTGTGTTTTCCGCGTAACTTTTGTACCCAAAGATGCATATGATTTATTACAGAAGGATCCGATTGCATTTGAATATTTATATGTACAGGTTTGTAAAAAATCTTTATATGAGCTTTGGACAAATATATACACGTATGCTTTTTGGCCTGAAATGGATTTACGTGTTTTAAAGCGGAATAAAAGGCAAACGGTGACACCATTTAAAGTTATTCTTGTAAAAGATTAAGACTGCTAGTCAGTCAGCCTCCGAATTCCCCTCACTAATGTTGAGTCTATGGGCGTTTAATGCATTCGTATGTGTAAAAAAGAAAAAAAAAACTTTTTTTTTATGTGTACTCTTCTTAAAGGATGTCTCTTTTTTTCTTAGTTCTCAAAATATTTCTAAAATATATTCATTATTTTATATGAAGTTTTAAAATCTTACTCAAAGTTCGTCAGCTTTTAACACATAAAATATTAAATTAAGCATAGATTTTAGAAATATTTTAAGAACTAAGAAAAAAATAGACTTTCTTTAAGAAAAGAACTAAGAAAAAGGGAGTTAAAAATATTATTTTCCCGAGGACATAAACAAATGCATCAAGCGCCCTTAGAGGCCTGTCATTAGCAAGGGGAATTAGGAATCTGAGTGACTTGCAGCCTTAATGTGTGAAGCCGGGAAATTCCTTCTATGCTTATTTTTTAGCACGAAATGTCAACAACGGATAGCGCTGCGCTGCATTAAATTCTAAGAAGGCTCAGACTAATGTATATTGATGCATCAAAGTTCATTGAATTTTTACTCTTGATTTTGAATAGCAATTGAAACGCAAAAAAAAAAAAAAAAAAAAAAAAAAAAAAAGGTTTTGATTTTTAAATTGTAAGGTTATTTTGAGTATTCTTACAGTTTGAGAAAGTGCAGCGCTATCTGTCGGGAATATTTTGTATCAAAACAAGGAAGAAGGCTAAACAAATTCCTCACTTCATGCCTTAATCTCCTGCAAGAATAAACGTTTGCTTGCTATTTCATTTTTAAAATCGCCAGTCAAATTTAGGATTTTGTGTAATATATATATATATATATAGGTCATTTTCATTACCTTCCGATGGTATTATTGCACAGAAAGCTTATATATATATAAACATTACCGACCACCAACAAAAACACTGAAATTATGAATAAAATGACACTAAAAATTTAACATAAATACAGTTCCTCGCAGTACACTTAACATAGATTCCAAAAACATAGTAAGAAACAGCAGGAATTGAATAACTGAAATGGAATAATGGAAATTTGTAAAACTTAGACAGAATCATCGGGTCCCAAATGCCTCAAGTTCCACAAATAAAATGTGTGGTTTCATCTTCATATTAGCCATAAATTAGCTAAGGAATATGAATTTGGGACTACGACATACATAAAACAGAGAAATAAACCATTGAACACCAATTAAGTTCAAAATAAAACAAGATTAAAAAGGATAGAGGAAAAATAAAAAACAAATTACCAAATTAAAAAAATATATAACCACGGCAGCTAAATGTTTTTTAGAAATCTTTTAAATATATATATATATATATTGAAAATCTTAATTTTAATATCTACATATAAATATAAAATAGACATATATATACATGTATTTAAAATCTTAATCTTAATATCTATATATAATTTTGTAAAATATATACACTCACAACACATATATAAATATATACAGGTTGACTCTGAACTCATGACCAAAACTTTAAGGAGAATAGAACACACCTAGACAAGCTCAAAAATCCATACAATGCATGGTCATTACTCAAGCGCTTCCTGATTGTGGAGAAAACCCTGTTTATTACACAATTTGGGCCCCCAGACTGTTCCCATCCGCAACACTGTACATGAATTGTATGCCCACCTTTTTCTGATTAGAAAAACAAGCCATCCATTTTACAATTCATGGCAGAAATGACAATACGTGGCTTTATGAGTTTAATGACAGCGGCATCTAGCGGTTCACCACTTGCGATACGCCCATGCATTGTACCACAAAACTTGCTCGTTTAGATATATTCTACCATCCCTTAAAGTTTTATTCGTTCTGATTCACCCTCAGTTTCTTTGAAGTAAATTGGATCGGATTTAAAATCTCTCCCATACTCCCCTCCTATTCCTCTCTTGAGCTTAGTTGTCTGTCAAATAAAGCTACTTATTATATAACTTCTTGATAACTTCTTCTAATTTTCATCCATATTAGCATTCTGCTTAGTAACAATATTCCGAATAAATAAATTCAGCGAACGTTTACTAGTTATTGAGTTATTGTTAGTATGAGCATTCTCCCCACAACCAGAAATCGCTCTGTAGCGCTTCACTGCCTGAATTAGGACTATGCATTTTCAGGGCTGCCGCAGGAGACTATTTATTAATTGTACCTCACTTCACTTTCTCAAAACAAAAGTTATTGAGATACTGTTCGATAACGTTTGCAAGATAAATATACTACAAAATCTTTTTTTTTTTTTTAATAGTGGGACTAATGGAATAGAAAAATAATCGCCTGTGACAGACTTGCATTTTATAGTGCTTTGAGATTGTCTGGGTTTATTACCCTCTCCTTGAAGTTTTGTAAAATAAAAATATTTATTATTCACTTTTCGAAAGTATTAAATTTTACTGTATAATATAAATTTCATAGATGTTGTACACTAAAATTTCACTAATTTTAATAACTGATATTATAGTGCTGTAATGATGTTGTACAAGAAAGATTTGCACCTGAATTAAAGTATGACATTGCTTTAAGACTAGCTGCACTTCATATTCAACAACATTGTTTAAGTAATGGAATCCAAGGGAAAATTACCATCAAATCTGTGGAGTAAGTTACTTTTATTTTATTTTTTGTTTCCTTTATAATGCTTTTGAATACGAAAACTAATTTAGTTTTTGCGGAATCCTTTCTTACCTGCGTGTAATTCAAAAAGATAAGGAATTGAAAATTCTTTGTAGATTCTCTATTCGTACTGTTAAAGCAAATTAAAAAAAATCCTTTCTCATTTCTTTAAATTAATGTTTTTGTCCATCATTAAAATTTTACGATACATAATTCCTTCACAAATTCATGAACCAAAATATTTAAAAAGTTGAGCTTTATGACATTTTGATACTTTACAGCATTTTCAAATGCAATTATAAAAATTGTCTTCTTTATATTATATTTGAAAATGTTTATTACAAACATATATGATTATTTTATATTTCTATCAAACAGTTTTATTCTGGAAATTTTGTACTTTTTCCAATAAATTATTCAAGGAAAATCGACAGTGCTGTTTGTTTGTTAACGAGGCAGGGTACCATAAACTAATCAAAAAACCAATTTCAAAATTTATAAAAAAGGCCTTTTAATTCTGAAGATTTTATTACAAAATGTATGTTTCAGTGCTTTCTTTATATAAAAAATGACACAATTTCATACGCTACCGTTTAATTTAAGAACGTTAAACATTTTTATCTTCTCTAGATGCAAATTACTGTATATCGCAAACGAAAACTTTACAGCTATGAATAGAAAGATCTGAAAATTTTAAATATAACAATTGTCTGTAAAATGTAGTCAAATCTCGAAACAAAAATGTTTTGTCCGTAATTATTTGTAAAGTTCAGTTTTTTCATGTTAGCACATTCACGACCGCTGGCGTGATTTCACGTCTTTTGTATTTGTGTATCTTCACCTACTAGCATTACTTTTGCATGGATATAAATACATCCAATAAAGTCGTAACATAATTATATATAAAATAATAGTACTGTACGCATATCCAGAAGACGTGAATTCGTATCAGTGTTCGCGAACGTGTTAATATGAAAAAAAGTTAACACTATTAGATTTTGAAAAACAATTTCGGACATATATCCTCTTGTACTATAAAACACTGATGCAGACAAAATTTTTGTTAAAAAATGCAACATGCTAGAGTCACGTCTATGGGCGGGGCATACTGTTAAAAAGATGAAAATAAGCGGTGGCGGATGAATGAATTAAAAAAAAATTTATTAAAATTTAGATACATATGTATATTATTTTATTTCAGTCATAAATTGTAATATTTATTTATTTATGATTTCTGAAAATTCCTTCAGTGACTGTAAAGTAATCAAGTGCGTATAAATCAAAATTAGTATTCCAATATCAAATGGTTAGCACTTTTGAATTAAAGGAAAATGCATATAAATGCATTCATAGTACAGGTAAAATAGGGTCTTTGTACGCAACTGATGGCCACTCACTAAAATTTTGAAAGAACTTCGGTTTGGCACTAGAAATAAGGATCCGATGAGTTCTAAAAAAAAAGTTGTTTCACCATGTTTTGAGGGGCAAAAGAGTGGCATTTTTTATCCGAGGAAGGGGAGGAGAAATTCAAACCAAACGCAAGTCGATACGATCATTTTTTACAAAGTTACGGCAGGTTTTATGAATAGAAAGTCGAAAGTTATACTTTATGCAGGTAGAATGAATTTTTACAGAAACAACTGATGGCCATTCATGAAAATTTTGAAAGAGAATTATTTTGGTACTAGAAATGAATATCCGATGAGTCCCCCCAAAATAAAGTTGTTTTACCTTGTTTATTTTGGAAGGGGTAATAGAGGGCATTAAACTCAAGGGGGGGGGGGGGTCAACTTTTTCAGTTAGGTCAAGTGGGATATTGTTTCTTAAGTGTTTTTTAATTTTGTATCGAATGACAACATTCGCAAGTCGATACGATTATTAATTACAAAGTTATTGTAGGTTTTATTAATACAAAGTCGAAAATTATAATTCATTATTGGGCACAGCTTTGTTACATTTATTTTACGTTCAAAAGATGTTTCTTATATTACATCAAATAATCTCAAATTTATGAAATGGCAAAACATATAGCAATAATCAAAATCAGGATCATCTTAATCTACTTCAAAGTCATTAAAGTTGTCAAAATATTCATAATTTTGTAATCATAAAACCATTCATAACTTTGTATTGTAAAACCTGCCTAACTTTGTAAAGAATGATCGTATAGACTTGCGGATGGTGTCATTCGATTCATAATTAAAAAATGCATAATAAACGATACCCCATTTGACCTACTTAAAAAAAAGTTGAATTCCCCTCCTAGTTAAAATACCCCCCCCCCCCCATCCTCCAAAACACTGTAAAACAACTTTATTTTTTAGGAACTCATTGGATCTTCATTTCCAGTTCCAAAACGAACTTCTTCCCAAATTTTCGCGAATGGCCATCAGTTGTTACTGCAAAAAACCTAATTTACATGCGTAAAGTAGAATTGTCGACTTTGTATTTATAAAACGTGCTTTAACTTTGTAAAAAAATGATTGTATCGACATGCAGATGGTGTCATTCGATTCAGAATAAAAAGTGCATAATATTCTTTCCCCCACTTGACCTACTTAAAAAAAATTCTCCCTCCCTGAGGTAAAATTCCACATTTCTGCCCCCCCCCCCCCCAGAAAAGGGCAAGACATTTTTATTTTTGAGAACTCATCGGATCATCATTTCTAGTGCCAAAACTGAGTTTTTCCAAAATTTTTATGAATGGTCATCAGTTGTTGTATTTACTCAATTTTTGGTCTATTTCACCTGATTACCCATATTTCCTTCATTCTATGTGTAAAAGCTATGAAACGCAAAATCGCTGAAACATAAATATCGTTTCAAAGTTTTCAGAGCTGAAATAGCTTTCATTAATATAAAAACTGAAAATTAAATTTTTTGGCGTGTTTGTATGTTTGAATACGTGGCTACCCTTGAATAACCAAATTAGGAAAAGTATCAATTATTTTTATTATCATTTTATCTAAAAGACTGTACAATTCGCTATCCAAAATGTTTTATGTTTTCTTCATACGATCACTGCATACTTACTTGCCAACCTCCTGATTTTTTACATACCAGTATTTTTATGCAGAAATACTTGTTTGATGTAATCGCACAATTTCTACAATGAGATAAAGCGAACATTTTTACAAGAATTTACTGGTATTTAAAATATCGGGAGGTTGGCAACTATGGATCACTGGAAGTGACGTGTAGTCATGGCTACTTTTGTTTCAAATATCAAACCTAAAGTTTTCATTTAAATAACCAAAAGTTGCTTTTTAAGGGTCTTAACCCTTTCCGGCACGGTGTGCCCGAGTTGGGATACCTAATTTTAATTCCAAACTTACAAACGGCACCAAGAATATTTTAGTAAAATTTTGCTTTTACAATGAATACTTAAAGTAACATGTTTTTAATTTCTAAAAAAGTCGTTTTTAAATTCCGGTGTCAGTCAATCATTTCATCATTTTGCAACAAAAATTGCCCGTTCCGGAAAGGGTTGAAGAGAAAACCATTTCTAATATTGTACTCCTGCACATAGGTTACAGCATAAAAATCTGGACACTTTTGAGATATTGTGATGAATATTTCGAATTGATTTCAAGAAATTAAAACTTTAAATGCGTTTTCTAAAACAATTAATGTGATGGTTTGAGTGTAATGGACTACCAATTTAAAAATATGAGAATTTTCTGAAATTATCGAATTAATACGTTTTCGCTATATTAACTTATAAAAGATAAAGTTAATTAATAAGTAATTTATTAAGTTTAACATAGAAGTTTTTGTTTCCTAAAATATATGAAGAAAATGATCAAAGTTATAATTTGAGTGGATATATCTATGAACTTTTTATGTTATGGCTTACAAGGGAGGTCTCCATACGGGCATACTCCGAAAAATCTGAAAATATATAGAATGATCTACTCATGAGGATAGATATGTTTATAAAAAAAAATTTCTCGGAAACTAGATAGAGCGTCCGTAAGAAAAATAATGAAAATTTCGATATTTGGCGATTTATCACCCGTTGGCCATGGAATAAAATTTCAAAAAATACTTTTTTATGTCAAATACTCTTTAAGATAAAAATGTTTCACATTGAGCTTGTTCAAATAAATTTAATGTACATAACTTTAGTTTTGTCAGTTTTAGTTTCATCTAACTATAGTTTCTCATATATATATATATTTACAATGAAAACTAACTATCAAATTTCATGAATTAAAAGAAAATTAAAATTAATTAAAATTGTTTCCATCTCAAAATTAAGTCCAATTGAGCATTGTCGAATCAATTTTGTTGCAATGGAAACAACAACTTCTTTTATATTGAAATTAATACTAACTGCTAAATTAATCTTGCCTTTATTTTGAAATACGCTTTAATACATGAAAATATTTTTTATATATGAATTTGTTTTTAAAGTAATAAAATTAAATAGCAAGCATCATAATTATGTAACACAAAAAATGTTTTCATTAAACTCTCTCCTTATTTAAGTTTAAATTCATTAAATACTATTTACACGCATTCTAAAAATCGATTAACAATCAATTTTCAGGAGCATTAAAATCGCTTGCTTTTGGTGATGAAAAGTACTGCTAGCCAGATCGCGTGACGCTTTCGTCTTTTCGCGCCAAATATTCGAAAGTATTATATTTTTTTTACAGACTTTCTACTGTAATTCCGCCGCTAAATTTTACTGATCCTTTATTATATTAAATAAGTAGTTTAATTAGCATTTTTCTCAAAATATTCTGAGTATGCCCGGTAAGGAGGCCTTCCTTGTTAGATTGTAGTTCAGTACTTTCTTGGTACCTCAAAGAGCATATATATTTTTAAAATATGAGTAAACTGTTCTTATTTTTGTCGTGAGGATGTGTTTAATAAGTATCAGTTGTTGCAATATTTTACCTTAACCTATTTATGCCTATCGCCCCAAAATCGGATCGTTAAAGGGTTCTTTTTTCTATTAAATTAATAGTTTTTTTAAGATGGATTTTCTTTTCCGATTTTTTGTGATCATTTTACACAATTTACAAAGAGAATATTCATATTAGTAATTATTTACTGTATGATTATAGCAGTTATAATTAAACTATGTACTGAGAGGAGATAGAATTCAGGCATAAATGGGTTAAAATTGTAAAAATGAAAAATAAATTGCTCCAAAATGGTTTTTTTAATAAATTAAACTCGTTTTCTGTACTAATTTATTGGAAAAAAAATAAGTATTATAATCTTTTTTACTTTATTTAAAAAGGGGATATCAAACGTAGTGGGAACGTGATTAGAAGCGAGCTGCCTTCCTAATGCTAATGTCAGACGAACGTCTTTTTGCACGCTTTTTTCCTTACGTATTATCCCTACACAATGCCGCTAGCATTATGTAGGGATAATTCGTGAGGAAAAAAGCGTGCAAAAAGACGTCCGTCTGACATTAGCCTAAATATAATAGAGATTTACAAATTCTGACAAGTAATGCTTATTTTACTTTTTTAATGGTCTATATTGATTTGTCTTTTGTTTATTCAATATTATATAAATTTTGAAATGCTGATACATATTGTTTATTTTTTAAAGGAGAGAGAGTGGGCTGGATCGTTTTGTTCCTGTATCTTTATTAGAGAGCATGAAAAGAAAAGAATTACGGAAACTGTTAAGCCATTTTTTAAAGCAAAATCAAGCGTTATGTGCGCCTGGTCAAAAGCATTTGACTGCCTTACAAGCAAAACTGCATTATCTGAAAATCATTAGCGAGTTACCTAGCTATGGATCTAAATGTTTTTCAACTAATTTAAGGGTAAATAGTTATTGAAATATTTTTTAGTATTGTAAATATGATCTGCTTATAATGTTGACACAGTCAGGTTTATTGCATGTAAGTATGTATGCTGCAAAATGTATGCAAGTATGGAAGATGTATGTATATAAATCTGTAAGCATTACATACTTGCATTTATCTTACAATACTCGTACTTAATACATGTAATAAAGCATTACAGTAGGAAATTTTAAATTTGTATATTAAAAGCATTAAGTCATTAGAAATATTATGGTATTTGTAATTCAGAAATATACAGCTAATATTGTTAACTAATATAAATTCATTATTGATTATATTGGTCCCAAACTGAATGCATTAAAACTGAAACACTATGTTGCAAAAATATTTGAATTAAGTAGAAAATATTGCGAATGCAATATTAATGTTTTGCTATTATTGGTATTAAAAATATTTTCAATATAAAAGTAATAAAATCAGCTATGGTATTACCTCAATTTTGGTTTGTTTGGAGAGAGTTTGCTGTGAATATTTTATATTTACATTTTAACATCAAATTGTTTTCTTTTTCTTATGTATGATACTTTTCATGCTATTTAAAATTATATATTTTCGTATATAAAGGATTCAAACCCGGAAGTGGCCCTTTTGGTTAGTCCAAGATTCGGCATAAGTCAGATTGCTTGTATGAGGAATACTAGTGTAAGTATACATTTAAGATTTTGAAAAATAGTATGCACATATTAGCTAACACTTTGTTTATTTTTAATGTTTATAATACCTCATTTCTTTGAAAAGCTTCAAATTTGAATCAAATCTAATTTTTATGATGGTCATACTCTGAAAAATATCAGGATGGTTTCAAATATTTGCTCAACAATTTGCTGGGAAATCAGAAACACAAAAGCACGTAACAATGTTATAGTAAACTGTGATAACAAATGCAAAATATAGGCAAAGAGAGACGCTATATGTCAGCTTGTGATTTGGGCATACAGTGCACGATAACATCAGCCCTTTATAACGCAAACCAAAGGACATTCCCCGTCATAACTGATTCGTGCAGTTGAAAGAGTCCGTATTTTCTGGACAAAATAATACACATAGGGAAAAGAACCTAGAATTTATTAAAAAATATAGAAATACTTCTACCGCCCGGCTGTGTTGTTCGTGTACTCATATTCGGACTAATCTTCAGGCTAGCCCCTGATTCTATAAGAAAATTTGTCTTAATTGTGCTATAATATTAACCCTTTTTATTACGGATTAAAACTGGCAACTATTTTGCTATTAAATCGTACCACAATTTGTAAAAAAATTTCATTGTGGTACATTTTTCTTGAAAATATCCTTGTATAAGTATATGACAGATATTATTTTTCAAAAAGTGGTACGATTAGAATTAAAAAAAAAAAAAAAAAAAAATTGTTCTCTGGGACGTAAATGTCCCGACACGTAGCCAAAGAGTGTTTTTCAGTAATCTATAGTAATATTATAAAGAAGTAAAGTTCGTTTGTTTGTTTGTTCTTGGGGAGTGATCTCTAGAACTATCGAACCAATTTCAAAAGTGATGGTGGAAAAATGAATATGGCAGTCTATGCTCCAACATAGGCTATATTTTATGTCAGTATCATTTCCTGAAAAGGGGTTCTAGATCGAAAAACGTTCTAAAATTTCGATTTTTGTGATACTGAAGGGACTGGAAACTTGAAATTTGGCATAGTAGTTACCTATAAAATGTAAATTCTCTTTAAGAACGGTTTCTGAAAAAGTCGAGACTTAAAAGGGTGAAATGCATGAAAAGCATTCTATAAACGTTCTAAATTACGATTTCGGTGGGTTTGTTATGGACAGAAACTTGAAATTTGACATGCCTGCTACTTTTAAGGTGTAAATGTTTCCACATAATAGAGTTTGAAGCAAATTCCAAATTTAAAAGGGTGAAATGCGCGCAATGCGTTTTAAAAACATTCTAAATAACGATTTCTCTAGAATTGATAGGGATAGAAATTCAAAATTTGACACGACTTTTACTTTCAAGGCGCAAATGCACACACTCAGAACAGTTTAAAAAAAAATCGAAATTTAAAAGGGTGTAGGAGAAAACAACGTTCCAAACTTACGATTCTTGTGCTACTCAAAGGACAAAAAACTTTAAATTTGGCATGGCTGTTACTTTTCAAATAAAAATGCTCGCTAAGAATGGTTTTTAAAAGAATTCGAAATTTAAAATGATGAAATGAGGGGAAAACATTTTAAAGATATTGTAATTGTTATTTCTGCGGAATTGTTAAGGATAGAAACTTGAAAATCGTCATGGGTGTTACTTAAAAGATTTAAATAGTCTCTTAGAACGGTTTCCAAAAAATTCGAAATTTAAAAGAGTGGAATGCGTGAAAAACGGTCTAAAAACGTTCTAAACTACGATTTCTATGGAAACGTTAACGAAAGAAACTTTAAATTTGACATGGCTGCTACTTTTAAGACACAAATGCACGCACATAACACTTTCTTTTAATTGAAATTTAAAAGCTGCAGGAGAAAAGAAAGATCTAAACTTATCATATTTGTGGTACTGAAGGGACTAAAACTTGAAATTTGGCATAGGGGTTGCTTTTACGATACAAATGCTCGCTAAGAATGCTTTCTAAAAAATTCGAAATTTTCAAGAGCGGAATGAGCGTAAAACGTTCTGATTTCTACGGAATTTCCCATAATATTTTGTTAATTGTTTATTAATTTATTAATTCCACATTCATTTTCAAAGCACACAAATGCCACTTGGCATATTTCTACTTGGCAAACCCGCGTTTTTTACTAGTATTATATATTCAAATTTACCTGCATGCAGTAATAGTAAAATTGTAAATTTAGTATTTTGTGCTTCTTGGTTAACTGAATATAAATAACTATATCGCATTCTAAACAAATTTTTGTATTGGCATTAATTTCCAAATATAGGCGTAAATATAAAAATGTTTCTAATTTAAGTAAATGTAACACTGTGTAACTGTAAATTGTTTTTCTCTTATTTTTAATTTGAAAGGCAATTTCATTACACGTATTTTATGTAAACTTATATTGTATGTAACTTATTTTATGTAACTTATATCAATTCAAATATGCAATTGCCTGTTCATACATATTTTTTGATGTATCGAAATTATTCTTTTGCTCCTATTATTAGCTCTTACCTATAAGTAGTAGATTCATAAAATACAAATCTTAGTACTGATATGCATCTCCATACTGCCATCTAATTACTTTTTTACAAAATTTTAACTAGTATAAAAGTAACTAATTATCATTTTTATTTACAGAATGAATATTTGAACTCGCACTCATCATATACATTATGCATATAATATTTTGATTGAAATGGAAAATTAAAATGTGTTTTTGTAAAATATGTAATAATCTTTAAAAATATTATACAATATAATTAAATTAATTTCCCTCTCAGCTGATGCTGATATTCACCACTTATCCTCACCAAAAGTATAAATTTTTATCATTATTGTATTATTATTCAAATGTTATTTGCACTGGCAGAATTAATCGGCATAAACTTTAATTAATGCCAGCTCTATTTATCCTGACGCTGTTTGCGTCACGACTTCTAACGGGAAAAAAGATATTCTAATTAAACTAAACAAAATTACTAAAATGTTTATCTTAAACTGCAATTTTAAATTATTAGTGTAATACATTTATTTTTTAACAATGAATTTTTAATTATTTTATTTCATTTTTAATCTTTTACAGCCTATAACACTTGCAAGAATTGAAGAATTATCTGATGTGAAAGTTACTAAAGAAGATGAAATATCGTCTGCTGTTGAAATATTTATGAAAGATCCTGACAGACAAGTAAGATTAATATAATTCTAAATTTAAAAAAGATTAAAATCTTAAACTATCTTTTAAGTTTAAAAATATATTTTTTGCCTGCCTCAGGCTGAGAAACGTGTTTTTCCTAACAACACTATATTAAATGAGAGCACAAATATGTTAACTTTATAAAAGTTTTCATATGCTCAGTAGTAATACGAAATTTGAAATGAAAAATATAAACTGTGGCATTTTTAAAAGCTGACTTTATACTAAATGCTAAATGACATTTTGAATTAAATGATTTTCTTTTTGAACTATAGACTCATTACTTTAAATAATTTGTTTATTTATTTATTTTCATGCTTTATTCATTCTTTGTTTATTATTAAAAATAAATGTAAGAACTCGTATAGACCCTGCAGAATGATATATTCAGTCAAAATAAGAAAACATAACTTTTCTTAACAACAATAAAACAAATTGTTAAGAATTTCAAGTTGTCATTGTTTCTAAACAACATTGATAACTGAAATAAAATAATAATATGAAGTTAGTATTATTTCAAAAGTAAAAACTCTTTTCACTGTTTACTTGCCTTTTTAATTTTTACTCAACATCTACTCCAAAATATATTATGATTTTTTCCCTGTTTTTCAGTCCTTAAATTTCAGTATGGAAGACCGAGACGCGGAAGAGTTTATTTTACTGCTGAAAGGCTACTTTAAATTGTTAGCAGAAAAAGAATTAACGGTCAACTGGGATGCTCACAGTTCATGGCAAGCTGAAACAGGTTGTTTAAATTAATTCTATTTCATAAACAGTTTTATTATTATTATTATTATTATTACTTATAAGTTCAAGATGCGGGCCTTATATAGGGTGCAGAAAAAGTTTTTGAGAAATCAAAAATAGTATTTCTTCTATTTAATTATTGACAGCATGTATATTATATGACAATACGAGTATAAATCTTTACTTTCATGTTTAAAGGGCTCATTGATTGTTTCCTTTTAATTACATAAAAAATCACTTATTATCATTAAAATAAAAATATACATACTAACAGGAATTATAGTTCACTTAAAGTCTGTTTAATGAATATGTTTTCATAAAATAAAAGCCTTTCAATAAACAGATCTACTAACTTAGTACACGCAGTTTCCGACTAATATATATAGCTTTAACCGAACTCCATAACATAAAGCCTTCACATTTTTTAAAAATATTAAAATAATTTATTCATCAAGATTTTATTCCCCATCCATTATCCGCGAATCAATCATATGCGCGGTGAGAACATATTAAATGAATCAGCCTCCTTTGAGTTAACCAGAACTTGGCGCGAGATGCTTAAGAATATAAAATAATTCATTTTTACATTTGACTATTTTTATTAATGCACCAGCTTTCTTTATAACCCGAGGCCTCGTGATTTTCGTTTATCGAATTCATTTCATTTTTTATTTTATTTTTTGCGAAAATAGTACATTTTACCATTATTGATCTCGTGAATATCACCGATTGTGTGTACGAAACACTAAACTAGTAGATGCGTTTATTAAAGGCTTTTTATAAGCCTTTAATTGTGTTGTAATTGCTTTTAAAATATAGTATATTTCTCTGTTTTCCCCCTTTGTAAGCAAAAGCGGGAATCGAAAAACACAAAGGACAAAATTGTCGCATGACACTCACATAAATGTTTCGTGAAAAGATGAAAAATTGTAGCTATTGAACAATCATTTAACGAATAAAACGATTTGATATTAGCTCCTTTTTAATGGTTTGGATGTCCTACTTCTTCCATGGTTTGGAGTAAAGTAACGTCAGGGTGCAAAAACTCCACTCTTGTTGCTTTTTAAGGGAAAAACTGATGTTAAAATGTATAAAATATATTATAAAGAGTGTATCCTTAAACAAATTATAAATCCGTGGGTGCAAATGTACTTCAATTTAATATATATACATATATAAAGCAGGAGACTGAACCGATCTATTTTGTTTGTTTGTTTTTTTATGATAGTTCAACTGTAAATAGGTTTCATCTCTTCACAACACATTTATGTCCATGTCATGAGACAATTTAGCTTTTTAAGTTTTCCGATTCACGTTTTTACCCTAACAGGAGAAAGTAATAATTGAGCTCTTGAATCCCATCATGCATTATCATACAACATCAATATTTTGTCAATATTTAAACATCTAAGTAGAAAACATAATATTTTTGATGCACCTAGCATTTGCTGCATCTTGTGAATTATATTGTTGTCTAAAATTGAATTAATACTCAAATGAGATTTATTAAGACATGTTTTACTTTCCAGTTCCAAGTTTCCACAGTAGACATACAGTTAAAGAAGCTCCGTGGAATTATCCTCCAACTAAAAAAAGTACCGGAGTGAGAAACCTTGACCTTGCTGTACCTCCCCCTCCATATATTTCTTTTGAAGTAAGTAAAATTGAGAAAATGGTGGAAAAACGTAAATACGATTTTCCGTCAAAATTTCTCGTTAAAATGTAAGCTTTATAAATATACTAGGGGGCTCTGCCCCCTGCAAGCTACGCTCGCCAACCCCCGTTCAGACACCGCAAAATGTAAAAGTCAAAAAACATGCTAATGTGATGGGTTTTAAAAATATTAGAGACGATTAAATTATACTGAAAAAAGCTGTGCAGATCTCCCTGTAAACGGGTTTCCATTCAGTTCCCTTTGATTGCAAAAATTTAAGGGCGAATCAGTTGCTGTTAAGACATCCAATCTTTGTTTTCGTTTTTGATTAAAGAGGATCAGTTAAACATTTCAAAAGAAGCTAAAATAAAATGAATTAAGTATTCAGAGTCTTTGTCTCCCG
The DNA here is from genome assembly GCA_963932465.1 of Maratus speciosus. Taxonomy (NCBI): domain Eukaryota; kingdom Metazoa; phylum Arthropoda; class Arachnida; order Araneae; family Salticidae; genus Maratus; species Maratus speciosus. Next base: position 440,769,963 of record OZ010788.1, read on the forward strand.
ATATTTTAAAACAATCTCTATAACAATAGCCTAAATCATGTGACTATCATCAACAGTTCCCGGCGAAACACTTCGTTTTTTATACTCTATATACCATTTTGATACTTTAATGTTGTCCAGGCACAGGTGATAAGTCGCCAAATATTATTCTATCCCCATAATTTCATCTATATTACAATAGTTCAAGTCATCAAATGCCATAAACAAATACGGTCTGATCCCTTCGCCTTTCATATGAAGGTTTGGCACAAATGTATTTTTTCCAACGCCAATTTGAGTGACGCATCAACAGCATAAACAACAACATCCGGCTTACCATATCAAGCAAAATAACGATACTTTGGCGCCAGTTAAGTACCCGTTGCGTATATGACATTGGCGTCAGAAAAAAATCGCGCCAATATGGGGCCGTATATGACATCTGTGCCGAAAGAAAAAAAGCCGGGTGCAAATCTCGCCAATATCTTTTTTGCAACTCGCCAGTTAGAATTTTTTTATTCTTCGAGTGGTAAATTAAAACATTGATTTGAAGTTGAAATTAAATGTCATGGTTTATGACATAATTTAATATTTCGCCAGATGTCATATACCCTGTTTGGCATGATTTTTTTTTTACGAAAATTTGGCGAAAAGCTCGTTTTCGAATACCAGTTACAGATGTATTTTTGGTAGTACTTAGTTATCCCGTCGATCCAAAATCTATCGCGAACTATAAGATTAAATGCCAATAACGGTTGATCGAAAATGTCACATTCACTTGACTTTTAGCAAGTTACACATGTTTACGTCATCAAGTGATTTTTATTTCGATGTTTTATTTTTATATTTATTAATGTTATACTAATTTATTTGTTCTTTCGTTATGTAAAATAAAAATTTTGTCATTCTGTACAATTTGGCGAGTGGTTTGGCGATTTATATAATTTGCGAAATTGGTTGACGGAATAACTACGTTGTACCGTATTTTTTAATTATTTTCTATTATTTTCAAAAGAAAATAGCAAAAAAATAATTAATAACTATAGAACAAAATAATTTATATAAATTAAAAAAAAATAAAAGTAAATAAACATTTATTACTAAATAAACGACAATAGCCATGTCAATCAAAATAATGCCATTTTTGCGCCAATTAGGTACCCCAGTGCGTATATGACATCTGTGCCTAATATTTTTCTTTTCGTTTTGTTCTTTAAAAAAAAGAAAGAAGTGAAAGCCATCAATTTAAATGTTTCATTTTTAAATGAAAGTTTTGTATTAAATAAAATGATAACGAAATACAAAAAAGCATTGTTTTTAGCATAGATTTAAAGGAGGTCAAACAGGTCACCAATTAATTTAAAATAGTAAACTTTTCTGAATTATGAAAAAAAAATATCTATTATGATTAAAATTTGAGTTGCCATCATTAGAAAAATGTATTTAAAATTAGAAAAAGGTTAATATTTCGAAAACTAATTCGAATTAAAAAAAATTCTATTACCAGTTTTGAGATCTGTGGATCAATACGGATTTTTGGTGTTAATTTCATCGCAAAGTATTCCATATTTTAGGAGAAATCGCCGTGAAACATAATCAGTTGTTTAATCAGTCGATTCAAAGAACGGATACACATTTCAGCCGTTTCATATATTCGTTTCATAAATTCGTTTCATAAATTCGTTTCATTAGGATTATATATATATATAGGGTAGATTATCCTATATAGGGTAGATCATCCATTAACTACGTCACACTTAAAGCAGATGTGGTCTAAAAATGGGACAGTGTGACAAAGGAAGGTGGTGGGTTACGAAATCGTAATGTGATATCTAAAAAAATGAAAAGAACTAGGTAAATATTGTTAGTAAATAAAAAATATGCATTTTTACTCAGAAAGTATTGTGACTTTATTACACGAGGCGTCAAAAGTTGCTGCTATTCTCGGGCGACGCAATGTTAATCAAAGCAACAAGAAACTTTTTAATGTTGAAGAATTTTTGTCGCCTTTAGTGTTCCTTAATTGGTTTAAAGGGCCGTTGTCACCTGGAACAGCCAATGTTCTGATTGGAAAACTGACAATGGAGGCGCCTTTATCGTTGTGTTGCAGCGACAGTTTTTCTCTCAATTATCCGGTGTAATGGGAACTTTTGTTACATTTTGCTTTTGAATTACAACAACCTAAAGCAAAAATAAATGAAATCGGGAAGTTTTTAAGTTTTTATTTCAGTAAATAGTAGATAGTTTATAAAAATATTAAATTCAATATTGTTTTACACACATTTAGCAATAAATAACAATCGCAAAAATGTGACGTTTGTCTATGTGTATGCAACGCGAGTGGCTACCTGTGGCATAGGTGAGATGAGGGATTAAAAAAACCCCACAAAATGTGCGTAACGTAATTAATGAATAATCCCATACTTCTTCAAATTAAATTATAAAAATTTCATTTTTCTCAAAACAAATTTTACGTAGTCATATACATACTAAAAATTGCTTTGTGTGTTTTAATTTTTCTTCAAAATTCTAGTCCTAAAAAAAGTCCTAAAAAGTGCTGTTTAATAAAGTTATTTTATGTAATACAATTTCTAAAAAATTGAGAACATATTTTGAAAATTTAATGCATGGAGCATTTAACAAAGAAAAATTAATTTTTAGTAAATTATTTTTTCTCCAAATATTTATTTAGTTCATGGTATATAAGACTTCTTTAGAGAGAATCTTGTCGGAATGACATTTATAATGAAAAATAATTGTTGAATTACATCGTCATCTCCTTGATAGTTAGATTTAAATTGTGATTTAAGAAGTCGGTAATAAGTAAAATTGTTTAGGTAGTAGGATGGTCGTAGTTTAACAATAATAACTAAATCCTTATTTTTTTATATTTCTCAGCTTTTATTTGATTTGTGGAAAGTATATTATATTTCCTACAGATTAAAATTCGTTATACTGGTGATAGTGCATTTGATTGATTGTTTTAAGTCACAACGGCAAGTTTATTTTTGGAATGTGTTAAAAAGTATTTTATTAATATTTTAGCTCCCCATTTGAATATAAAGCATCGAAGAGTTTAAGAATGCACACGAATAGTTCAAAAATAAATTTATGAGATTTTCATAATTTGATTTATATAGCAACTATAAGTGAAAAGTCTTTTCAGTATTATAGAATCAGTAAGAAAAATACAATTTTTCACAACTAATATTAGTATTTGTTTTCTCTGCGATTGTATAATTTTCAGTTTCTCTCCTTTAAAGTAAACGTTTTCATTGTTGATGCATTTTTAATGGTATATGTGTGTATATTTTCATTATGTACAGTACACTCCCTCTAATCCGCACAGGTCGGAACCTAGGGTTTTGCGGATTATAGAATTTTGCAGATTATAGGTCATTTCTTTGTTTACATTCTAATATTTGGAATTTATCAACAAATGTAGTGATCATAGTGTAAATAAATAACATAGAAATGAAAGAAAGTGCTTTTTTATAAATAAAAAGCTATATTCAATATTAGGAATACATTTAAATGATATAATAATAGAAAATTAATGGAAAACATTTCTATTTTTTTTTAATCTATCAAACATCACAGTGATAGTGGTTTGCTTTAAAGTTTTTAATTTATGCTATGCAGTTTAATCTTGAAACCTTTTAAGGTCAGGATTTCTTGATCAATAACAAAAGTTTTTTTTTCTAAAAAAACTAAGATATTTATCCTCAAGAGCTAACCCCCCTCTTTGCAAAAAATTTTATCTTTTATATAGCCAGCAAATTTGTTCAGAATATAGCAGTTTAATAATTAATTATAAGGTACATGAAACATTTCCTTTCAATGAATGCTAAAAATTCCTTAATAGATTCATTAGGGCAGTCAATGCAAACATTATCTTGCTTACAAAAGGAAATTTTAACTGTTTGTTTACATCTGGAATATAGTGCGGATTATAGGCGTTTGCGGATTATAGAGTTGCGGATTAGAGGGAGTGGATTGTAATTAGAAAAACTCGGTACCCTTTTATTAATCTTTGTAATTCAAGTATTTTGGAATACGACTTCCGAATATTATTAAATGATTTTGTGAACGAAAAGGATTTTATCAATAAAATAGATAATCCTGTTACTACAAGATGAAAAACTTAATTTTTTTTTAAAAACAGTGTAAGAAATTTTTTTTAATCTTTCTACCCCTACTTATATAAATATTTTTCAGTGTTTTTATGCTGCTGTAAGAGGTGTTTCCTATAAATTTAAGGATTAGAGTGCCAAAGGATAACTAACATAACCTTTAAAAACACGGATGGAGTGCTGAATGTGCCATTTAAGTGAAGAAATAGCTACTAAGTCTTTATTAATTGCATTATTAACACCCGCGCCTCATTTCCTCTTTTCCCAACTACACATTAGTTTTCAAATAATATTTAAAATTGAAGTTCGCAATTTTTTCTGCTCTCTTCCATTATTTTTATTGGTAAATCCTCACTGACGTTTGCATAGCTTCCAACTTGCACGGACTTTTCATACCACTAAAATTTAGTAGACAATTTTACCTAATTGAATCACGGAAATTCAAGCAATTTTAACGTTTAACCCCTTAATTCTCGCTCCTGTCAATATCACGTGCTGAGGTGTCGTTCGTTATTTCTCGTGCCCGTCATATTTCCGGGCTGGAGATTTAATTGCTGGAAAAACTTCTGAAACCAGAAAAATTTAACTGGCATTTCGGTGTGAAGTCTTTGAATATTACCGTTCCGGTTTGGCTTTTGCTCTGACTGTAGTGCTGGGCTTTGTATTGCATGTTTCGTAATATATAACACTAAAAAAAATTATTAATAATCAAAATATAATGTATATATATTACTTCAAATATTATTTGTAAAAATGTGTGTGATGATGATAAATAAAGATCTAAGATGTGAAAAATAAAGGTCTTATTCGCATTAATTTGTATGGTGTAAAACAAACATTAAAACACAGAATCTTCACATGATGGCTTTTCTAAAAATGTGAATTTGTTCTATAGCATCTTTATTTTTCGCCTTAAAAAAAATAATTGCATATTTTATATAGAAACCTTATAATTATTAAATTTCTGTAATAAAAGAAATAGGTGCTTTTTATGGCTTTTTCAAATATTAAGCTACCGTGAAGGGGTTAAATAACTCAAAAATTTCTATAAAATTTTAGTGGTAAGAAAAATCCGTACAAGTTGGCAGCTATGCATTTGAAATACGTCACCCGAGTATTTGTGTAATTTATTCCCTTTCCTTATTTAATAATATATGTATATATATTTATATATTTGAAGTTTATTACATTTATACTATTACTAGACATTTCATTAAAAAGGATATTATCAAAATTTGATATTGAAGCTTTCAACATTTGTTTACGGGTACATCCCAGTGAACTATTATTCAATTCGTATCACTTTTCTGAAACTTATACAAGGCTAATTTCAAGAAAAATCTGCGACAAGGAAAATTTTTTTGTGTAAATTGCGTGGTACGATTGAATATAAAAATAATTTCCAGTCCTGGCCCTTAATCAAAGGATTAATATAATAATGCTTATGAGACTAGTTTTCTCCTAGTAATCGAAGGATTAAAAGGCTTTGGCTTATGGAGTAGTTACGTTAGTAATACGAAAAGTTCGTATTATCTTAATACTGAATACTTATTTTTTATTAAAGAGGAACATTATTAAAAGTTTCTATTTAGGCATTAAAATTCCGTAGCGCATACAGTATGCTGCCCAGCCCATGTTTCCATGTCACTACAAACCATCCGTGTTTTTAAAGGTTAACATGAATAAATAAATAATATGGCATGTCATAACGGAGCAAAAAGAGTTCTTTTCTTAACGTGTCAAAAAAAAAATTATTTATATTATACAAATCTGATCCTTAATTTCATAAAACACACCATAAAGAAACTTCAATTTAAAAATCTCGAGTAAATTGAGAAATTGAACGTAAATATACATTGAAAAAAAACACAAACAGGGAAAAATTATTAGATTGAAACTGTGAAACATTTAAAGGAAAATGGGTGCAGTAAAAAGCCTTTTTCATGTTTACAATTATCGGATTTTTATGTAACTTTTTCATAGTATACTAGAGATGTCTAAAAAACTTTTAATCAAAAAATTGGAAAATTGATATTTTCTTCATCGTTCGAAAAAGTAAGAGTAGCAAGTCTCCTTAAACGGTAAAATGTGACATTCAACTTTCTGTTATTATAAGCCGTCTTCAAGGATTCTAATTTTATGACGTGATGGAAAAATAAAACAGAGAACTTCATTTAGCATATCGAAAACTAATAAACTTTCCGAAATAACCCTTTTTTTCGCAATGAAATTAAATTGAACCTCTTTTTTTTAACTTTTAGAAGTAATTGTTTCGCTGACACTCCTTCTAATTTCTCTGGGTTTTTTGGGGATTTGTTTCGTTTTGTTTTGTTCTTTTAACCTGGAAAACTCTACATGTGATACGTCTGAGTAAAAAGTGTAAATTGTCCTTGATAAATGAAAGAAAATCTTTTGAAATGAAATTGACTTTTATTTGATCCAAAACTTTTCAAATGAATTTTTCAAGAAACTCAACAATCCACGTATTTATTTTATTTTTAGACTTTATCATTGCATTTATATCGTTTTTTTCATTTGTGATTTTGCTTTTCCTAAAAATTTGAAAATATTTTAACTATGACTAATAATTTCATTGAATTCTTTTAATAACATCGCAACTACATTAAAAATCATATTTTAATTTTATTACTTTAAATATTTTCTGAAACAAACTTTGGGAGGGGGGATTTGAGTTTTGCAGGCATTTGAATTTCGAAGTATTATTGACCTTTAGAATTTTATTGCGCATTTCGACGTAAGTAAACAGACGAAAATTCATTCTAGTAAAAATTATTTCAGTAGTGAGCGAAACATATCAATCGTTTGATGTTAAAACGGAACTTTAAACGAAAACGAAATTATCCAGAATAGAAAATAAATTTGATACAACCTATTGTAGGTCAATAGGTCTAATTCGTTATTGTAATTTCGAATTGTTGTTGAACTTTGAAATTTGGATGTTGATATCGACGCAGTAAATAGATGAATTTAATACTAATAAGAATTATTTCAGTAGTGAGCGAAATGTATCAATCGTTTGATATTAAAATGAAACTTTAAGCAAAAACGAAATTGTCCAGAACAAAAAAGAATTTTTTTATTGTCTAGTAGAGATCAAGTCTATATTGTTATTTGTATTTCGAAATGTGATTTAACTTTGAAATTTTAGTGCGGATATGGACGTAGTAAACAGATGAAATTATATTCTAATAAGAATTTTTTCTGTAGTGAGCGAAACGTATCAATCGTTTGATATTAAAATGAAACTTTAAGGAAAAACGAAATTAGCCAGAATGAAAAATATTTTTTTTACTACTTAGTTCAGATCAAGTCTAATTTGTTATTTGTATTTCGAACTGTTACTGAACGTTGAAATTTGAATGCGGATATGGACGTAGTAAACAGATGAAATTACATTCTAATAAGAATTATTTCAGTAGAGACAGAAACATATGAATCGTTTGATGCTAAGATTAAACGTTAAGCAAAAACGAAATTATACAGAATAAAAAATAATACAATCTAGTATAGATCAAGTCTAATTTGTTATTTTCATTTTGAACTGTTGTTGAACTTTGAAATTTGAATGTGGATATGGACGTAGTAAGCAGATAAAATTACATTCCAGTAAGAATTATTTCAGTAGTGAGCGAAACATATGAATCATTTAATGTTAAAATAAAACTTTAAACAAAAATTAAATTATCCAGAATAGGAAATAAATTTAACACTATCTATTACAGAACAATAGGTCTAATTTGTTATTTCAAGGTAAGTTCACGTCCGACACGAATACTCAAGAGTTTATAACTTCTCAACCTCATATCTAATCAAATATTAAATAAACTTTTCTTCGGAAATTTTTCAGAAATCCTTTTTTAACATTAAGTAATTTATAGAATAACGTAGTTTCCTTGACTGGGGATTTTTTTTTGTGTGTGTATGCGTGTGTAAAATATACAGTTTGAATTAATTTTTGTTAATAGCTTGTGAGGTTCGAAAAATTGTGTTTAAGTGAAATAAAGCTAGACCTTTGAGTATTATATAATATTTTATTCAATTTAAAGTATGCAATATATTTTATTTTATTTAAAGTATGCAATTTATTAGTGCTTAATCTTTAAATATCTAATGATTCTCAAAATTGTCCTTTGTTTTTCTTCACATATTTTTCACTTATTGGAATATAACAAATAAATTAAAAAAAAAATAAAACAATTTTTATTCTGATGATGTTTTTGCAAGAATGAAATTTAAGTAATCGTTGCAGAAGTTTAAAAACTCTTAGACTTACATAAATAATTGTTATATTTTAATATTAATCCGTTTCAATAGAAACAATTTTCAGATTTTCAAATTTTGTCTTCTCATTAAATTATTACAAATTGCTTTTAACATTGCAGGGTCGACAGTTGGGCAGAAATGCATCCAAAGAAAAATTACTACAGACGCCTACACCAACTTCTCCGACATCTGTTGATCATAATATGAATGAAACTTCGGACTCTAACGAAAGTAGAACTGGAAATATAACTAATGTTGTTATACATGACGACCCCAGAAGAGCTATAATTCATCGAAACAGAATTGATGAAAGGCATCCAGGAATAGATTACCAAAGTGTTATTTCAATGGAACTTCTTGAAGACAGTTCTGGTGACGTTGATGTCGATATTTATGAAGCCAAAAACGATGAAGTCATCAAACGTCTTTCCGAAATGAATCAAATTATAGTCGATGTCGAATCTTACCTAACTGATAAAAACAGTGCTAATACAATGTCTTCGGATGTTGAACAACCTCATATCAAAGCTGCAGATTCTTTGTTACTTTTAACGCAAGAAAACGAACCGCGTAAACCAATTGATCGAAGGCAAATAATTCTTGATGAAGAGCTTTCTCCTTCCGAAAGTGATACCGATAGTACACCAAATGATAGCCCCCTGCATCGATCTATACCCCTTCGTAATTCAATCAATACAGGGCATCCTATGCTCAGGCGGGATTCAAGTTTCGGGCTTCATAGTCCAGATCTTTTACCAACTATCAGTTCCGGTAATAATATATTAGACATTTTGAAACATTTGCAGTCAGAAGAAATTCAGCTCCCTTTTGACGAAGGTACTCTGTATCTTGATCCTGACATAATTGATTTAACAATGATCCCACCTCCTATAACCCCAGAAATGGAAAATCAAGATATCACTTCAGCTTTAGATGACCCACCTACACCTTTCTTAGATGCTAAAACTCTTCACAAGGAATTAGAGAAATGGATGAATACACCGTCCGAAGGACAACTTGGCTCTGGAAATTCATTAAGCATATCAATTTCTGAAGGAGGTAAAGTAAATAGTTTTATATTATTTTTTTATCTATTTGATAAAAAAAATATTAAATTATACAGAATTGAAGACTTTACTTATTTGTGTATCATAATTCAGATCAAGCATTTTTGCCTCACTGGATTCAAATTTATCAAACTACTATATATAATTTTTTTTTTTAACTGAAAGTAATTTGTCTCTAAAATATAAAACTTAATATCACAAAAACACCTACTTTAATTGTGCTACTTTCTATCTGTAACTATATAGTTTTACTTTACTTTTAATTTCCAAATTAATAAAATGGGTAAAAATAAACAAATTAACGTGTCATAGCATCTGTTTTATGATTTATTATAACAAATATCTTGCTTACGAATGTACAAATGCATTTATTATAACATATAAACCAATAAATATTAGCAAGATATTTTTAAATGATAGCACTTTTCAAGCTTTAAAATCAAATTTTCCAACAACTGATTCGATAAGAATTCGGCCACCATTTAAAAACATTTTGTACGAAATCTTCATCATAAAGCAGTTGAAGTTTTCATGTTTTTTCTTTCTATTTGCTGTTTGTATAGTTCTTTAACTATTTGATGATCTGAGAACTCAACAAGGATCTTGGAATTATTGATAACATCTGCCGTAGTATTAAAATCACTTTGCCATACATAAAAACATTTGGTGATAAAGTATGTCCAAGTTGTCGTATTGTAACACAATTTTATTCATCGAAGTAAAATAATACTTTCTAACCACTCAGATAACAGAAAGATAATAATTGGGTACTGTAAAATAAAAATCGCTCTACTTAAATTACTAATATTTCCTATTATTTGTCCTTTTTGTATAATCGTTTTCATATGCTGAGATTAGTTTTAGTGTAATGATTTATCCTTTTAAAATGCTTAGTAATTATACTAATGAAAAAGAGTGATTTATAGAAATCCGTGTTTTTTTATTATTATCATTATTTGAAAGCAATAGGGACGCAGAGAGCCATTTATTGTATGTCCTGCAAGGATTCAGTACTTTTGGGTAGGGGGAGATGTGCATACACGTAACTAATAAGACGGAGGATCTTTAGAAGGTATTAGTAGTACATATTAAATTCATTAATATTAATTCAAATTAATTTATATGTTTATAATAACTTATTTTTTAAATAATTTCATTTTAAAATGAAATTAAGATTGAACTGATAAATGTGTGCTATCAGGGATTTCTATACAAAGTGGTATATCTATTCAAATAATAATATGCTCATTTAATTTTATGTTTGTGTTATATGATATTGAAGCAAATTGGAAGCAATTTTCCGCATCAACGTAGACAGGCGTATTACTTTTTTATGGAATGTTTCATTAAAATGGATTATAACCAATGAAGATTTAAAAGACTATTCTAAATTAGATTAAACTTATATAATTGTTCCCACCAGTGTATTTTTTCATTTCAATTCTACACGAATACAGGGTTTAAGGGGACCGGGAAAGCCCTATCTCCGCTATGTTAAATCCACCAACTTTATGTACCTCTTTCTCAGAAATGGTGAAAGATAGAGTTCTAGATTTTTTAGATTAGTTAGAATAACATGTTTTAGGTATTTTAACTGGCCATTTTTTTTCTAAGGGAAATTGAAAATTAAGTATTTATTGAAAGTCATTTTTAAATTAGCATTTTTGATAAGATTTCACTGCCTAAAATAAATAATTTTCAACAAATCATTAAATCTCTGTGTTAAAGTATACAATATAACATAATATAAGTATTTAAAAAAAATCTGAGTTCTTAAGTTTAATAGATATCGAAAAAAAGGAACACAAACATGAAAAATCCAAGTTTTGAGAAAAAGTCAATTAAAGATTTAAATGGCTATTAAGCTGTGAAGTACTCTTAGAAAGAAGTATAATTCCAACACTTCTTTTTTTATATGTATAAACATGTGTGACACATCATTGGAAAAGTAAAAGTTTAAACTATTTAATGGTATAAAAAAGCAAAAATCGTTTTTTCTAAAATTTTGCTTACCTGGCCCCCTTAAGCATTGAAAGTTCAAATAAAATTTTTTTTCCATATGATCGCATCAAAACTTACAGTGCCAGAGGACCTCTTTTAACCGAGGGGGGGGATAAAAGTATTTTTCCTCACCTGCCCCCCCTCTCTCCCTAGACCACTGTTGAGCAATAAAACATTACATATAAAACTAAGTTTCGACAGTAGTGTTTAAGGACCTAGCTTTATTCTGATTTTTTTAAATTTACTCAAAAATATACAAAAAACCCCATTGAAAAATCTGCATTATTTCTTGAGTTATAATCATTTATAGATGGTGAGTACAATTGAAAGTCCGTTGATATTAAAACTTTAAAACGCGTTTTCTATGTATAACTAAACTGTAATAAACTATATAAGCTACAGCTTTAAAAAATTAACCAAATATGCGTTTCTTTATAGTCTTCATGCTAAAACAAAAAAAAAAATGACATATTGTGATTATTTAGTATTTTTTGCACTTGAAAAACTTGAATAACAATTTCGCTTTTTTTTTGTGCTAAAATTAAATTTTAAACAAAACTTTTTATATTTTTTTGGCTTTAATTTAGAAGTAGGTGTGTTATGATTCTATTATGTTCAAAAATTGTTTTCTATATGCATAATTTAGAGTTTTGTCATGTGCGCATCACTTAATGATTTTAATTCACTCATTAGTGAGATGAATTTTTAAATTTAAAATTTAAATATTAACTTTTTGTATACAACATTTATTTTTCTGAATAATATAGCTAAGAATATATACTTGAGTCAGAAAAGAAAAAAAAAAGATCTTAATTGCATATTATTTGCGTTTTGGTACTTTGAAAAAGACGATGTTTTTGATCATTTCGATAAACTCAAAGGCCCCCTTAAATATGCACTGTACAAAAAAAAAAAAATTACGACCAGTTTTCCTGTAGGAATTGGAAAAATAGTTGCCCTTATCGTACCAGAAAATTTTCCGACCCAGCTCGGAATAAAATCCGTAAAAAGAAGGAAATAGTCAATAAAACGGTATTTTACGGATTTTATTCCGAGCTGGGTCGGAAATTTTTCCGGTACGATAAGGGCAACTATTTTTCCGATTCCTACAGAAAACAGGTAGTATTTTTTTTACAGTGTGCTTTTAAAATATCCACGCATAAAACTGCATTTCGAGATAAGTTAAATAGCGCATTCAATACTTTTTTAAATGACTTATACATCCAAATATATTTGTCGCAAAACTTGTGTATTTGTAAAACATTTATTCATAATATTAGTAATTTAGCTTCCTTTGAAATATGTTTCATGTTTGTTTCACTTCGCTTTTCCCATATTTTTCTGTTTTAATAAATCTGTTTTCCATTGTTCAAATTAATATGTTACTTCTGAAATTAATCGAATTTTCGAATATTATCAAGCCTTTGTCATTAATTAATATCCCTTTCAATATTTCTGTTAAATGTTATACAGTTTAATTTTTATTGTTTAATTTTCAGGAATTACTAAAAGTTATCCAGAGCAAAATTCCGACAATAAACTACCTGGAGACCTGACTCAAACATATCTGGAAGCTTCTAAAATTTCAATGGAATCTCCTAGAATAGACAGCCTTGAATCATTCATTCAAAGTTTGACTGTTCCACCTCCACCTGAAAACGGAAAATCAGTTGGCGATTCATCAAATGATGATTTGTCAGTTTATATTATACCTCCTCCACCTAGCTCTAGCCCGAGTACAGAAGCTCAAAACGAAGTAATTGCCAAATTCATGGCTGCAGCTGAAGAAATGAAAAAAATGTTTGAAAGTGACGGTAGCAATACGGATTCTCAAAGTAGTTTTAAAGAATTGCAAGAATTTTGGTCTGAAATCAAAAACTCAGAAAAAAGATCAAGCGGTAATTTTCTATTACATCTTGATGCTCTTACTACAGATTCCGGATCTCACAGTGGAGATTCCTCTGGTTATGATACTTTAACGTCATCTTTGACATCATATAGTGATACTGTTATAAGTGATGAAATAGATGGTATTTTAAATAGTCCGTGTTTCTCAAATAGTAGTGATTCAACTCCTGTGTTTGAACAACCTCCTACTAAACCCAGTATACCTAATCTTAGTAACAATAATGGAGCAATTCCTGTTCCACCGCGTTTAAAAACATCGTGTGTTGATGATGCCACATCTCCTTTATCTATAACTTCTCCATCGTCAACTACTAGCTCTGATAGCTCAGTTATTTTATTAGACGGTGTGGGTGTTGATGCCTTGGAAAGCTCAAGAAAAACTAAACCAACAGATTTTAACTCGCCTAAAGATATATGCCAAGCTGGAAGCTGTGATAATTTAGTATGGAGAGAAGAACAAAAAGGTTTAAGCTCAGAACATTCTAACATGGTGCGATCTATTTCTTGGACTAGCATAGCAGACATGGATGGTTCCAATTCCCAAGTGCAAGAAAAAGCTGTTAAGTCGAATGGGCAAAAACCACCTATTTCTCCTCATACATTTCAACAGGTATGTTTCCTATCAGTTACTTTAACTTATAAATTTAGTCATTTTATTGCTAAAAAACCCCTTCGTGACTTTCAAGCGTATACCTGACGTATAGGATGCGTACAATCCTACCAGAATTTTTGAATAGTAATTTCCGTCTTATTTAATCACAAAATTTATGTGATTAAATTAGGCAACAAATTCTATTTGAGAGTATTTCTGTTAAAACATTAAAAATTGCGTACGGTGTTCTCATCGCGAAGTGGATAAAACTACTTATTTTTAATGTCTAACTACTATTTTTTAGGTATTTTATTGCAAGTAATTATATTTCATTTTTCTTCATTGATACATGTTCTGAAAAATAATGATGTAACGAATAAAATTATATGTAGGGAAATCAAATAAAAATCAGGTTTATTTCGTTCAATCTATTAAACAAAACAAAGAAAACGAAATCAACAGATTATTACCTAAAATAAGTTCAGTAATTGAAATATTTTTCTACGATAAATTGTATATGTTGCGTTAGATATTTTGTCAGTTACTTTTGGATTACCTTGTATCTGAATACAAATTATTGTATAAAGTATTTGGAAAGTCTAGTGAAATCACTCCAGATATTTTTTTTTTTAAGGTAATTGGCAAATGAGAAAAAGAAACTTATTTGAAAACAATTATTTATAATTGAATTACTTTACTTTTGAGTTATCAACTAACTGTTTTCTCCTGATGATCGATTCAATTATTCTAATAAGTAATAAGAAATAAAAGAAAAAAAATCACATCTTGAAGGTTTATAATATGACTTTATTTATAAATGCAAATTTAATGATCTCCTCCTTTTTTTCTCAGTATTCGGTTTTGAAACGATCCAAATTTCCTTAGACTGCTATTTTCGTTGTATTAACAATGAAAATATGTATAAAATAAACTTTTTTTCGGTATCTCAGGAAAATTGAAGTTAACTAAATTAAAAATTTTCAGGAGCTGGAGAAAGCATTTTGCGAATTTTCAAAACTTAATTAGTTGTTGTTCTACTTTACTTTGCCATACTATAGCATTCAAGTGATTTTTACGAGATAATGCCGCATACAGGGAGAATGATAAGCAAGTAAGGACAGAAGTGATAAGTACCTTTCGCTGTTGTTGAAAAGATCAAAAACCCCTAATTATTAAACTAAATCTTTGAATGCACTCTTTTCGGCGATGATGAAACATTAAAATTATCAATTTGAATATTTCATTTTATTAAAAATATATTAATAGGTGCTTTTAACTTACTTCAAGAATTATAATCACAGCGAAATCAGCGAATGAAATGCTTTTACTTTATGTAAATATAATCTGTTGATATATTGCTTATTTTAAACATTTCTTTTTCCTTTTCAGAATCGCTTTCGTAGGTCATTTAATAGAGGTCCATTAAGAGGTCCAGTTCTTCCAAGAACCGAATTGTATCCTAGAGTCCCTCAATCAATTAGTGAAAATACTTCAGGAAATAGTTCAAAAGACGAAATTGAAGGTGGCAATAAATCGGCAATTTCTAATCCAATTTCTCATATAAATGGTGTGTCGCTAAGATGTATTCATTCCCAAAATCCAGAGAAATGTGGCATTTGCTTATCTACCAAAGATAATTTCCAAATGCAGAATGGCTGCATTAATACCAATGGACATTTTAATGCCGGAGAAAATAAGTTAATGATAGACAGACATATCTGCGGGCCATTTCAACAAGCACAAAAAGATATATCAGCCATGATAGCACATCTGAAGAAAATTTCCCAATATCCGTCGAAAGTGAACATGGTTGGGGCTGATGGCGATAAGTTTACCGCAGCTAAAGATGCACTCGTGAACGAATCCAGGCAATTTGTCACTTCCTCAAAGCTGTTTGTTAAAAGTGCTATGGAATCCTCCGAGAAAATGATTGAAAATATGGCAATCTGTGTTGCACTTTTAAACCGTATGACAGCAATCGGAGAGTTGGTAGTGATGAGAAGTTCCCCCGATGAACCCGTCTTATATCTTATTGAAAGATTGAAAGAAGTTGCTATTGCTTATTTCTACACTGTTGAAGCTGCTCAACAAGCGATTGGAACTCGAATTGATCATCCCCAAATGAGTGCTCTTATGCAAAAAGCAACAACTCTTGCTACTGCTCTCACATCACTCATGCGTACTCTGAGAGCTATGTCTGGAGTTTAGAAAAGTGAATGAAATAAACGCATGATGATATTAAAAAAAATTATGTGATATGATACTGTAAGTTAGCATCAGATATAACGACTTCGATGACTATCAAAGAAATAACTAGCGAATGCCATCCTTTAAAATAAATCATGCCGGTAAACATGAAAATTAAATATAAAGTGGATTTAGATTCGCATTGTAAGAAAACTGTGCTATCAATAAATGCCGATCATGTGTCTATAAATGTATGTTACAGACTCTGAAACAAATTACCATTAACTTGTTAAAGTGTTTATATTTTTACTTACATGAATATGCATATATATATATATATATAAATATATTTACACTGTAAATATTGAAGAGACCAAATGAGTAAGAAAAGTCTTTTATACATGGAATATACGAATAGCAAATATTATAAACATTGTACAAATTAAATGAACTCAGGTTTATTTTGCTGCTTCATAAAATACTGGCCTTTATTGTATATTTTCTTGTCTATGTTGCAATTCTGTGAATGTTAAATAATTGCATCTGCACAAAGCGATGCATATTTATATTGATTATTGATAAATTAGTCATGTAAAAATAATTCAATCTTTCATTTAACGTGAAATTTTAAATTATTGGGTTGATGAAAAATTGTGTCAAAAATTAAATTGTTTCATGAAAAAATAGTAAGGTGCTTTAAATTATTTCAACTTTTATGCATATTTAAATTTAATGCGTAATATAATTACAATCTGCTTTCATAGATTATGATTTGTGAATGTTCATCGCATTTCTTAATTGCAGATGCCTTTCGACAGGTTCTAGCCGCTTGCAGTTTTAACCTTTTCGGGTCTGGTGTTTTAATAATAGAATAAGTCTTACATTTACTATTACTTTTTCTTTTACAAATTACTTTCGTTATTATCTCCACTCTTTAAATTTTTGAATAGTCGCTACTGGCCCGAATCGGCAATTTACGATTTTTAAAAAAAATGGGAAGTTCGAAAGTTGCTATGCTTAGTTAATCCCGTTATAATGCAACTTTTTCAAGCGTTTTCAAAATTTCCTCTATAGCCTATTGTCATATTTGTAGTACACAAAATAACTATATTCAATAGATTTCAGTAAATGACATATACGTTTCTGGCACTAAAAATAGAAATACGCTTTTATAGAGCCGGAAAGCTCGGAAATTTCTTAAAATTCAAAATATCATAACTGAGTGATATTTGGCCATAAGAAGAATACAATTTGTACTGTTATTGGAGGACGAAAAAGTTTGTTTTTAAATATATTTAATAGAACCTAAATACAAAATATAAATGAAACGTATACGAACTATATAGGTCTTCTAAATGTAATGTATAGAAACTTCATGGATCGTATAAAATTTTAATTTCGTAACTTTTTAAATAATATAACTGTCTTGACTTAAGTGGATTTCCATATGAAGAAGAACAATATTTGAAAAAAATTTGCAATTGGAACTAAACCTCTAAACCTAATGGTATAGGAATTAGCTATCGATCAACGATAAGAAGAGATACCTTTATATAATTATATCTATTCATATCTGTGTTTAATACACATGAATATGATATGAATATTTTTGCTATATTCGTGGTGATTTTTAATTAGATCTTCTGATTAAAATCTATTACATAGTTATGAAACCACATAAGGAATTATGAAACACCCTGTATTTAATACATCGAGTTCTAAATAGAAATTACTTATTCTAAAATTATTACTTGGCAGGATTTTTTATTCAATCCAATATTTAAAAAATGTTTATTGTGATTAATTATTATTTTTGAAGCACATTTCTTTTTATGGTAAAGGTTATTTCATATTTAAACTAAATATGAAACATTAGACAGACTTGAATGCATTTAAAAAGCAATTAAATTTAAAATATATACATAAAAACATTTAATTAAAATTAAAATCATACAAAGTATACGTTTCGCTATGTAATCGCATAGCTTCATCAGTACTAACATCAACCACAACAAGAAAACATCGAACGCACACTGGACTCAGTCAAAGTTAAAAATAAAGTTTTCTTTTAGAAACAGGAAATATTTAATAGGAATCAAACCTGATTCGTTCAAGGTATATGGGTATAGCTTAGTGAACCATCCCTCCATGAAAAGTCTGTAACGGAGGAATGGTTCATTAAGCTATACTCATATACCTTGAACGAATCAGGTTCGATTCCTATTGAATATGACCGCAATCCAGATAAATTTTTCGCTGCTAGCGAGACGGGATTGACCAATCAGAAGTCTACATTTTTTCGAACTTTTCTCTGTTTAAAGTAAACAACGAAAAGTTTGAAAAATGCAGGCTTCTGATTGATGAATCAAACCTGATTCGTTCAAGGTATATGGTTATAGCTTAGTGAACCATCCCTCCATGAAAAGTCTGTAACGGAGGGATGGTTCACTAAGCTATACCCATATAACTTGAACGAATCAAGTTCGGTTCCTATTGAATATGGCCGCAATCCAGATAAATTTTTCGCTGCTAGCGAGACGAGATTGACCAATCAGAAACCTACATTTTTTTCGAACTTTTCTCTGTTTAAAGTAAACAACGAAAAGTTTGAAAAATGCAGGCTTCTGATTGATCAATCTCATTTCGCTAACAGCGAAAAATCTATTTGGATCCCGGATATTTCTTCTTTCTAAAAGAAAATCTTTAACTTTGATTAATAGCACTGTTACACGTAAAAATTGCAAGCTGCAAAAATCGCCTGCGACTCGTCAGATTTTCTGAAAATTGCGTATTATCCACCTGAAACTTACGTATTATCCAAGCATTTCATTGGCTGTTCGGGAAAAGGCTTTTTCATCGTCAGATTTCCAAGCTTTTGATTGTCTGTTACTGTCGACTCGCTTCGTTTCAGGCGTCAAAGACGCACCGACAGAAAAAAAGTTGCTTTCTTTCGAAGCGACTCCCCTGGAGCCATAGGAATAACCTGGAGACGAATGGAATTTCAAGCGACTTTGACTCCTCGTGTAATAACACCATAAGTCTAGTGTGTATTCGATGTTTTGTGGTTGTGGTTGATTTTAGGAGCCTCTGTGGCCGAGTGGTTAAGGCACCACGACGCTAATCGCCTGAGAGGGCAGGAGGTCTGTGGGTTCGACACCTGCTGGCTCCGTTGCATACTCTTTGTGGAGCTCTCGGCTGTAATTCTCTGGTGTTGTTAATTTCCTTGTGCTATCTTGTCCTTGTATATTGACGAAATTGTTAAGTCTGTTTTGTGTAATTATTTCTGCGTATAAAATAAAAAGGATCATTCGAGGCGTGAGCCATTGTAGCTATAGGCCCCAAAGCAATCCCCATTTCGGCGGACTTCAAATGGTTGAGTTAGACTTGTGATGCTGTGCGGTGGCATAGCGAAACGTATACTTTGTATGATTTTGATTTTAATTAAATGTTTTTATGTATATATTTGAAATTTAATTGTTTTTTAAATCTATTCAAGTCTGTCTAATGTTTCATACTTTGTTTAAATAATATTTTAATTCAGACGTTGAGATGTACGTGTATCTTAATTATTTCATATGTATTGCAAGTGCTCTATTTTTTTACTTGGCATTTCTTTCCCAAGCTGATTTTCTAATTTTATTGTACATTTCTTGACTTTTTTTTATATTGCATCTCTCTGCTATGCTGTTTATAATTTTATTGTACATTGCTTAAAAATGAAAATCATAAAAAATATATCAAAAAATTTATCATGTAGTTGGGAAGAAAGAACTTAAAAGGAATTTTAAAAGATGTACCTAGACATTTAAAAATGCATACAGTATTTACATATATATCCAAAGAATATATGATAAAGTTATTAATATTTTGTTTTTCTGTTCTATAGCTTTATTACTTTATTCATTGTTCGAAAGGAAAATTCTGTAAATGGCATTGAAAGACATGTCATAAAGTGATTCATTTTTTAAATTTTTAATACTATACAGCTAGTCTGAATCAAATAAAAATACGTTATAGATCATTTCAAGTCTCTCTTTATTTAATGTATTTTAATGTGCATTTTTAAATATTTATAAAACATCGTTCATTTATACAGCACGCATACAATCACTTATTGCAACCTCATAACTCAAAAATCACTGTTTTGTAAAATATGCTAGAAACGAAATACAGTGTAACTTCTATTTAACATGGTTCCTTTAAAAAAAATCTTAATATAGAAATATCGTTACATGGGAATTTAATGTGATATCTTTTTAAAATTTAAAAAAACAAATACACATTCTTCTTTCTTCTATTTTACCTGCTAAATTGTAAAAGGGGTATATTAAAATTTTGCTTGTTCCTCTATTTTTTACTTATACTAATTACGTATTTTCATTAAATAAAAAAGGTAAATTACAAATAAAAGTAACTTTTTTTTCGAAGTTTATTGCATAAGCTTTAAAGTAATGCGCCTTTTAGCTTTGACGCAATTATGAAGATCATTCGTAAAATGTTTCCCTTTTTTAAAGTGCTTGAAACATATTTTCGGGAACACTTCTAAAGAACTCGAACCCACCGACATGTTTTTGCTTTATAATATAGATATTGTGTTATTCACACTAGAAATTGATTTATTATTTTCGTGTATATGCTTTGTACGAAAGTTCGACTTTTTCCTACGATTGGACGATTGGTTATACAACAGTCCCTTTATTGTGTATTGGATGTGTAGGTTAGATAATTTGCAAAAAAAAAAAAAAAAAAAAAAAAAATTAACTTTAGGGTAGGTTGCATTGAAGATAAGTTTTGAAAAACCCTGATTTAGAGAAATGGCTCCATGAATTGCAAAATCAGTTCTGTAGTTATGTGATGAAATTTTGGAAATAAGTTAACGGATTGTTTTCTTTGTTTATTCAAAAAGTGATTTAGTTAAGAATTTTTTTAAATTGTCAAATTGAAGGGTTTTACTAAAATTGGACCGAAATTGGATGAATTGAATTTATCTTGAATCAGGTAAAAAGTGTTTGTTAGACTTCTGATGAAAGTTTCAAAGACATATTTGAGATACTTTTCGAGATCCGAGATTTTAAAGGCTTAAAATGTCAGAAAGCTTTGAAAAACAATATAAGAAATCGTCAGATTAAAAAAAAATTGTTAGACATTGCACACTACAAACTATTCAAATGCATACGAAGTTAGTTACGTTACGTTATGTTTGATCCTGTAAAATTTATTTAAGTGAACTATCTTGACCAAAGGTATATACAGTAAAACTCGTATATAAAGCTCACCGCTTAAAACGCTTTCCCGCCTTTTACGCTCATTTGTCCCGATCCCTTGAACCATACCCATAAGAACAATGTAAAAATTCCTTGCTTTTAACGCTCCCCACTTTTAATGCTTTCCCGCTTTTAATGCGATTTTTATTGGTCCTTTGAACAAAGAAATCCCGGATAGTACGCTTTGGTGCTTTGATTTGCATCCGAAGTTTTCATTTTCACACCCGTAAAAAGAGAGAGAGAAAGAGGGATACGTGGAATTGGCAGCCGGCCAACGTCCAAAGACTATGTAAAAAAAAGAAATCAGCCAACGCTGCGGTTTTTTTCTCATTGGATCAGAGAATAAAAGAATTTATGCCGTCCATCTCAGTAGCACCTGTCTGTCTCTTACTTCACACAAACTGTTTCCGCTTTTTGCATTTACACATAAGTAAGTGGTATCGCTGGTGACTCCAATTAGGTGCAACATGGAAGCTAAGAGTATCAAAAGAAAGACGCTGACAATTTCAAAAAAAATGAGACATTCTAAAAAATTATGACAAAAAATACCCTATTGTAAGCCAAAAAGATTTTACCTTATCTATGAATATCGTGCCGTCGTCTCTTTGGACTCTTCTTCAAAACAGAAAAGATATTGAAAAAATGCTGCTATTGGTGGCTCAAAGAAAAAGAGAGTGAAAACAAGAAAATATGAAGATTTAGAAAAAGTTATATACGAGTGGTTTCTTGAATCCAGACACTGTAACATACCTATCAGCGGATCCATAGTTAAAGAAAAAGCTACAGAAGTAGCCCAAAAGCTAAGAATTGAAGATTTTACTCCATCTAATGGATGGTTAGACCGATTTCGAACCCGCCACGGCATTGTGTACAAGAAGATTTGCGGAGAATCCGCTCCCGTGAACATAGAAAATGCAGAATTTTGGAAAAAGAACAGTCTTCCAAGGCTTATCAAAAACTACGCCAGTTGTGATATTTATAACGCCGACGAAATTGGCTTATTTTTTAAAGCGATACCTGATAAATCCTTAACGTTAAAAGATGAGCAGTGCCATGGAGGGAAGCTCGGTAAAGAACGTGTGACTCTGCTTGTTTGTTCCAACGCCGACGGGAGCAACAAACGCAAGCCTCTAGTGATTGGAAAATCGGCCAAACCTCGCTGTTTCAAGAACATCAAACGACTGCCCTGCGACTATGCACATCAACGTAAGGCTTGGATGACGGGTCCCCAGTTCATGAAATATGTTTAAGATTTTGATGTCGAGATGCGGAAGCAAAATAGGCATGTCTTACTATTCATAGACAATTGCGCAGCGCATCCCCAAGAAATACCAGATATTACAAACGTCTCTCTCGAATTTTTACCTGCAAACACCACAAGCGTACTTCAACCAATGGATCAAGGGATCATAAAGGTTTTAAAACAACGTTATCGCAAACGTATAGTGAAACGATTACTACATGAAATGGAAAATAAAAGTAGTCGATCATCTGTAACTCTCCTCGACGCCATGAACTACCTTAGCGCTGCTTGGGATGCAATCGAACCTAAAATAATTCAAAATTGCTTTAAAAAGGCAGGCTTCATAACGAACGCAAACTATAATATGGATGCAGCTGAAGAGGGGTCGGATTCTATAGACGACGAGGACTGGCAAGCTGTTTGCGAGCATCTTGCAGAAAACGCACACAGCCTTCAGAACTATCTTAACATTGATAAAGACGTTATCACAAGCAACGTTAGGAGCATTGACGACATTATAGGGGACACTGTACAGGATGCCGCAGAAGAAGAGGACCCTGATGAAGTTGCTGATGGCGATGTTCAAGAGCGCATCCCAACGACAGCTGAAATAATGGAAGCTCTTAGCACTATCCGCCTATACACTGCTTTAGTAGATACCGCCGCTTCACATGAAGATATATTAAGACCTATAAACAAAGCAGAAAACGCTCTTTTGTGTGGTCGTTCGTCCACCCGTCAGACGAAACTCGAAGAGTTTTTCTCTAAAACAGAATAAACAGTAAGTGAAAGTTTATAGTCCTCATAGTGGTGCTCAAGAATACAAGTGTTACATTTTTTTTTTTTTTTTTTTTTTTTAACAAAATATTATTTTTAGTTTCTTTCATAATTTTATTTTATGTTTAATATAAGGATAAAGGTTCCTATTAGAAATGTTAAATATATTTTGTAGCTTTAGTTTTAATGCTAACAATTCTTTTACTTATTCTGATTTGAAATAATAATACACTTTGTAAACACTATGTAAATTTGTGATATTTAAAATGAAGGAAACGTTTTTGTACCTATGCTGTGGCGTTTCTACTTTAAATAATACACGAAAATGATTCCCCGTATTATTTAAAGCAGATAATCTAATATTCTCAATTTTAAAATGTCGAAAACCTTCTCCCGCATTTAACGCTTTCCCGCTTTTAACGCTCTTCTAGCCCGGTCCCTCGGAAGAGCGTTATATCCGGGTTTTACTGTATATAGGTATTATACAGACATACACACAATAAATACAATTTAATTGTGTATGTCTGTATAATATCTATATATAAACCTTTAACTGTTAAATGCAGGCGTTATTTATGTGTGTATGTGTGTTTTAATATATATTGTAGTATGTATGTTTTACTATATCTTGACCAAGTTCAACATTGAATAACTCTTAAAATTAATCTTCGTTATAAAAATCGCTTGTTTCTATATAAAACAGAAGTTTACATGCTTTTATATGAAATGGTTTTGCGGTATAAGATTTGAAAGTGTAAAAGTCACAGTATACCTATTCTTTTGTATTTTTCATTTCACGAAAAAGAAAAAAAAATATTTCCATGTTATCGAAAAATTATTTTTAAAAGATTTCATTACAGTTCCGTTTCCGCAAAGAAATTAAGAAAAAAAAATGAAAATTTCTAAAAATACACTTAAATAATGTTCAGGAGTGTTTCGAGCTCACGTTAATAAATATTTTTATTTACTTTTTATTTATTTCTTGCCAGGTCCTTCTTGCCAGGAAATTCTTGCCAGGTCCTATGCTGAGCAGTTTTCCCCTAATCGTTACCTTGCTAGCCCTAATCATTATTTTGAAGTTAATGAAACTGTTCAAAATTTCTTAGCTACCCCTCCCACGGACCCACTACAACCTATTCAACCTATTGTTATTTCTAATATCATTAAAAATCTTAAAAACAGAAAAGCCCCCGGATACGACGATATATCTAATTATGCTCTTAAAAATCTTCCTTGCAACTGTATAATTTATCTTACTAAACTTACCAGTGCTATCCTTCTTTTTCACTACTTCCCTAAACCATGGAAGACTTCTATTATAGCACCTATTTATAAACCTCATTGTAATCTTCAAGACCCGAATAACTATCGTCCCATCTCTCTTTTACCCTCTATTTGCAAAGTTGTTTAGCGAGTCATCAGATCTCAGCTACATGACATTCTAGACGAACAAAACATCCTCATTCCTGAGCAATTTGGCTTCAGAGCTAAACATTCTACATTACATCAACTACTTCGTGTTGTGGAATTCTTGAGTGAAAAACTCAACACGAAAACACCAGGTCGGCTGTCTTTCTTGATGTCTCTAAGGCATTTGATAAGGTCTGGCATATAGGCCTTATTTACAAATTAATTAAGCTTGGTATTAATGCTAGACTTATCTTTCTCATACATTCTTACCTTAGCGACCGCACCTTTTGTGTCCGCCTTAATAAAATACTTTCCACTCTCTACCGTATTCTCTCTGGTATATTGCAAGGGTCGGTCCTCGGCCCTACATTATTTAACATATTTTTTAACGATATCACAAGAATACCGAGGACTTATCTTGCCCTGTACGCGGACGACATGGCAATGTACGCCTCCGCACACCATCCATTCACTTTATACGAAATACTTCAAAAACACATTGATAAATTCCTTAGCTGGTATACTCTATGGCGTGTTAAGCTCAACGAGCAAAAAACAGCTGCTGTCTATTTTTCTAGAAAATTAACTTTTCTCAATCGTATTACCATTAACAATACACTATTCCCTGGACTAACGACACTAAGTATCTGGGGTTTACCCTTGATAGAAGATTAACTTGGAAAAAGCACTTTATTAACATTCGAGGCAAAGTTGCTGGTATCTCCCAAGCCCTCTCTCCTCTTCTCAAAAGTAACACACTCTCTATTCACAATAAACTTATTTTGTATAATGCATGTATAAGATCTATTCTAATCTATGCTTGTCCGATCTGGGGATTCGCATGCAAAACTAGTACGGACTATCTTTACCGTGCTCACAATAAAAATCTTCGTTATATCCGCAGTGGTCATCATTACCTTCGTAATACAACTATCCGCAGGGATCTAAAAACTACCTCCTTAAAACAGCGTATTCATAAACTTTCTAAAAATTTTATAAGTCTGTGTACTATCTTCCTAACCAAATTGCTGCGGAACTACCCGACTACGAGGTATCCGACCCCACTAATAGAAAACGCCCTAAATACTTTTGCTTAATGATGAAGACTGAGTTTCCCTCACCTTCCTCTATACTTACCTTTCTGTTTGTTCTGCCCTGTTTATAGTATTAAAGAAAAATTATCTTGCTTTTCTGCTATAATTATAGCATTCTATTCAATTAAACTAATGTATGATCTCTGAAAATAGTCTTTTTGTTTATGGGGTACCCCCCCCCCCCGGTAGCTTTTTCGCCTGTCCTTTCTTTTTTGGAACTAATGGAATTCTCTTTTTTATTGCAAATATTTTCTTTTTCTTCTTTTTGTTTTGTTTTTCTTTCTCATATTATGTTATACTTAAGTACTTATGTACTTTTAAATTTTTTATTAATCTTTTCTTAATTTTTTAAGTAATTTTAATTTTGTGGCTACCAGCCACGTCTAAACATTATTTTTTTAAGGCTCCCTAATGCCCTTGCAACACGATCACCTGTCCACTGGATGTAAAGTTACTACGCAACTAGGTAGTCCATAAAGCTGTTCACATTGTTCCATTGTTCCAGAAAATATATACAAGATACAGCAAATCTTTGCATGTCACATTATACATAATATTTAGGAACAATAAATTATCAAATGTAAGAATATGGTAATCACTGAAGTAGATTAACTGACTCTTTAAGTTATAGAAATATAATTCTCAGTGCAATCTCGGATTCGAAAATAAAAATCGATCTTTCATAGGCTGTAAATTTTAACTGATAGTATAATAATAAAATTCTATTACTGTAACAGCATTTATATTTTCTTGTCAAAATGAATATAAAAAATTAGACTTTTTTGTAATTTTTCTTGTTGCTAAAGATATTTTGTTTCCATATTTATTTTGAACTAAAGATTCCATATGACATAATATTAGGTATTAGAACAACAAAAAATTTTAGTTTGCAAGTAAAAACTACATTTTTTTGAAAGAACTAGAGTCAAACATGAATGAACAGTAAAAGCCACACAGGAGGCTTCACTTGTAATATTCCTTGCTCGTACAAATACTTTTTTTCATATTGTTAGTAACTTTTGATTTCATAAAACACAAAAAATTTTAACAAATTTTTGCATCTGGAAGGAATTTCTGACTAGGAGCGAAAAGTACACTTTTTTACTAGACGAAAAAAAAAGTTGCATCTACTATATGAACATTTGGATATAAAAGCAAATAAAATATAGTTGCACAATGTTTATTGAAGATTACTTCAGATTTTCTCGAGCTCATCATATGCCTTTTAACTTGAAGAAAGGATTAGGGTCCATAAGCCGTATTTTAGGCCCATGAAATAGACTAAAAATCGATTCTATTATACTGACTTAATTATTTCACTTTTTAATATTAGAAGGTATATATTGTGCGATTTCAACAGTAGTTTTTGAAATTTTTTCGATTTTATATAACTTACACAATCTCAAAGTGCGTATTGTTCGTAGTTTTGATGAAAAACATGCAATTTTTTTCTAAATTTACCTCAATTATTTATCTTAAAATATTGAATGCCATGTCTACTTTATGTCGTATCATGTTGTTATTAAACTTTTGAACTTCTCTACTCTATATTTATAATTTATATGACCCACTTTAACATATACATAAATATAAGCATCAAACTCTTTTGGGCCAAAAATGCCGCTTATGGACCCTGATCCTTTGAAGCAAAGTATTCTTTAGTTAAGATACTTCAACAGATGCAGTGTAAATAGTTTTCATTTCATAATAAAGTACATACGAATGGTAAGTGCTTAGCATTGCCGTCAAATTTTAAACTAAGTATGATCAAATGTTCTAGATAGGAACGATATATTGTAAATTTATTATATGAATCACGACTTTATGATATCAATGCATTGTAAATCTCACCGAATTGGGGGATTATACCACGCAAGCACTGTATAAAGATGTTATTCATTCAGAATTTTTTTTTTTCAAAAAATGTTTTATGGAAACCGAGTTTTAATCCGGTTATTGGTTCTAAGGATTTTAAACCGATTCAGTATTCAAGTAGTCTAAATACACTTACTAGGGGAACTTATTAATATTCTGAATATTTTCATATTTCAGATATAAAATTATAAAATAAATATAAAAAGTCATTGAAATAAGGACGATCATCTGTTATTTTCAATATCCAAAATTCATGATGCATTGATTTTTCGTTTGCGTCTGCTATTGAATCAATTAGACTTTTATTTTCTGCACTGGCTAAAATTCGATAACATTTTCAAATTCGTTTTAATTATATATTTACAAATTCAGAATTAAAAGTGTTTTCACATCAATAAAATATCCAAGTTTTTTTTTCTTTGTATTTTAAGTAGTGAGAATACAATTAGAACTCATTGAAAAGTATTTGGAAGTATAAATATTCATATAAAATATTTCTTCAACAGTAAATAGTGATTATTTAAATTAGACCAGGCACCACTATAATAGATTTTTCAAAAGGGTAGGACCTTATATCTATAAATTGTCTATTTCAGTAATGAAAAATTGTCGATGAATCATAAATATATAAATAAAGCAATTAATGCATTTCTCTTTCATGCTACATCGACTAATCTCTAATTACTAATAATTATTAATCATTGCAACAGGAAAGATGCATCACCAGTCTAGAGTCCTTTGTCTCAAATCCTTCAGTGTTGGACTGTGTTCTGAGTAGAATTATGAATACCAGCGTCGAAATTTTAATATCAATTTGTCCTCTTTAACAAGAAGTGGATTTTTTAGGTATTTTTTATTATTCCACACTGCCATGTCACGTTCAACCTGCAAATGAATTACATAAGGTTATAAGATATAGATTAAATATATTGTACAATAAAAAATGAAATCTGTGAGGCAATTAAATTTTATGTACAATATCTAGAACAAAAGGTTCACCAACTGTGGATCATAAATGGATATTAAATTAATCGTCTAAAGATTTCTTTTTATATAAAACTATTAGGCATTTAATAAGAATAGCAGAGTTATATTTTACTGCAGCTTATGTAAATATGAAAATAGAAGATTTAGAAATCATACAAATAAAATAAAACATAGCGCATATTTTGGACCAAAAAACCTATCCATCATTCTTCAGGCGTTCGTCAGGATATGTTGACATAATTCGCAACCACACAAGAACTGCTTTGCCCGGCATTGCACTCTGCCGAAATGCAGTTGCATCTAACGAAAAACCAAGGATTTTTTAAAATCGAAACTACCTTTCATATAATATTTTTTCTAATGTTATCATACGAATAATACTTCATATTTATTAATTAGAGCTGAGGTATATTTTCTTTGGTACTTCTTACGAACAATTTAGAAAAGATTATATTTTACAGCTAGTAAGCGCACCCAAAACTTTTCTCGCAGATAGCCTCACTCACAATAGCTTCTATAATAAAAGTGATAATATTTTTAAAGTGCTGCAATTGTTATTAGTCGTATCAATGTAGTGTCATAAGCATAGTGTTATCAATGTAAGGAATACAAGGTGAATCAAAAAAATTACCAGTTTCTTTCTTTAACAAGTAGTACGGGTTCCATTTTCCCTTTACTTTTGGATAAAATAATCAAGTATGTAAAGGCATTAAGAGCTTGAAGTTAAATATACCATAGATAATTGTCCAACGCTATTTATTTTATTTGTTTAAGTTAAGCCTTTTTAAGGTATGGAGTAATTTTGGATTGCAGTTGCAATAAAAAATGTGCACCTTTGTACATTCGGCTAAATCTTTGAATGTGCAAAATATTCAAAAGTTTGTTCTTTATTTTGAAGGAATTTTATATGCCAAACTGGGTGGGAAACTATCTAGCGTCTTCTGAGTACGTGAACTCTACCTTTCGTAAAAGAGCTCAAAGCGGATTTTGGTAGTGCATTGACCCTCTGACGGTTCGCCATTCACTCTTTTGTGATAACCGGCACGGTCCATAGTTGAGAAGTTAAAATTTAGAAATCCACTTTGATGTATTATTATTATTGAAATTTCGTTTCAAACCTTGTGTTTGAAACTTACATTTGCACGTACCGTAAGATAGGACAAATTGCGGCGCCTCTGCGTTGCCACCCGGCTATTCAGTGTAGAGAATCGCTGAGGCCTAAGTCTGTCTCAACGTCCCGGTCTTTTAAATTCCGGGAAGCCAGAGAAACCAGTAGTGGTGCGACTGACTTGTAAAAGGAATTGGAGATAAAATGGCTAGTTACGATGGTAACGTAACAGAGGAAATTTTAGTCCCTGATAACAGAATTAATGTCAATAATCTAATTGGAAAATTGAATGCTCAAGTTTTGGCATCCATTCCAAACAAAACTCAAAAAGATATACAGCAGTTGGCTCCCATCCTATTGGACCTGGATGACGTTTATAAGTTGTTCACAGAACAAGCGTTGGAATTGGTGAAAGCCAATAGCGAGATTGGAGTTCTAAAATTGCAAGAAGCTGAAAAAGACCAGCGAATGGGATCGTTCGCAGACTCCGCACGGCAGTCGGCTCCAGAAGTGGTGAAGAGTATTGAAAAATGTACGTCCCCAAGCGGGAGTAGTAGGAAGTCCCACACCGCAGACCCGTCTGCAAACCACCTCCTTTTAATCTAACCTAAGGACGGAAAGGAGAGATGCAAGTCAGTGTAAAAGAGGGTTATAAAGGCCATAAGGCCCGATGAACTGAAAATTGAAGTCCTCGGAAAAAGGCCTGCTCATTCAGGTGGTCTGTTGGTGCGCCTCAGCTCCAAGGAGAACGCGAAAAATTTTCTCGAAAACAATTCTCGAGAAAGTTGTGAAGGAGGCGGAAGGGTTGGGGAGACGGTGCAATGAACTGTTCCTCGATTCAGAAGCCCCCGGACCCCGGATCATTATCTTTAATATAGCTAGTGACATTGAAGGGAGTGAAGCGATTGCAGCTGCCGCAGAGTAAGGTAGTGTGGAGGTAGAATCAATGTCTGTCAAATTTCCTATGAGAGGAAATGACTTGATCAGTTGGGCATTAGAGTGTATTCCATCTACCTTCCACAAACTACTGAGTCTGGGGAAACTAGTGATTGACTGGTCTAGGTCGAAGATAGGTGAACATCTAAGGGCAACGCTATGTTATAAGTGTGGTCGATACGGCCATATCAGCAAGTCATGCAGAAACCGGAAGGCGTGTTTAGAATGCGGGAGCGCTAAACACAAAGCAGATAAATAAAAAAGCAAACTACGAAGCTAAGTGCTTGAATTTCCGGGAAGTAAACAAGTTTAACCCCGAGCATCAGAGGGCAAACGTAGACTATTCTGCCCTCTACCCCCGGTGCCCCACACGAGTATTAGAGTTGAGTCGGTTGAAAAGACGAGTTGATTATAGGACAACAGAATGTTGAAAGTCCATGACGATGATGAATACTTTGCAGAGAGACCTCGATGATTACGACATAATTTGTCTCCAGGAGCCATACATCCTGGGCAACGGAAAACTAGGTGGACTTCTTGTGGATGTAGTAGCACATTACTCAACGACCCTGTGTATAACCGCGGTCGCCGTCCTGAACAAATCATTTCCAATCATAGAGATCTTGACGGAGAGTAATGTAGTTTCAGTGTCAATAGACCTTGGCCCCGGAGTCTCTGTCATAGTGGTATCTGTGTATTTACCATCTTTGGACGAGGTTGACGCAGAGTTAGATTTGCTCAAGGACTTGTTCAATAGAAACAAAGGTAAGTCTTTTCTAATAGTGGGCGGCTTTAACGCCAAGAGCACGTTGTGGGGGAATCCACTGCATGTGTCTGATGCCCATGGAGATCTGGTGGTGGAACTTTGCCCTGAAAACGACCTATTGATTCTGAATGACTCTCTGAGTGAAGAGACATTTAGGAACGCCAAAGGCACCCGTTGGATTGACCTTGTACTGGGTAGGTTTGTAAATCCGATGAAAGTGATTGGCTGGAGTTCGGAGCTTCGTTAGTCGGCGACACAACACAGACGTATAAGGGCAACTCTCGTTAAAGAGATGCCGTTTCTTCACCCAAAATACAGGGTGCGTCTTAAGGATCTGAACCTGCCCACCTTTTGGGTGGCCCTGTCTGAAGAGATAGGTGACATATCTACAGACTGGCTAGAAGGGAATTCTGTCGATGGGTGTATTCAGTTTCTGACTTTTGTCCTTCAGATACTCAGTGACTCATGCAAAAAGCAAACAAGAAGTAATTGCAAACGAGTTGTGCCTTGGTGGAGTTCCGGCCTAGCGATCAAACGTAAAATAGTTCAGGCGCCACGCCGCAGGTTCCAGAGATGCACAGACAACGCAGTGCTGAGGAAGGAGTACGAAACATTGTTTCGTAAACTTCAAGGTGGGTTTAGAAGGTCAGTCCGCAGGGCTAAATAGATTTATTTCAGGTCGATTCTCGAATACATTGACCAAAACAAACTATCTAGCCCGCATTTCGATTGGTCAAGAGGTCGATCTTCAAATCAACTCAAACTAAGTGCAGTTGTTGATCGTGGCGGGAACAAAACCTTGAATTACAGTTCCATTATTAAAGAGCTGTTGCGATTCCATTTTCCTACGGAAAATGGAGAGGACCGCCCTGTTCAGAATGAGGTTAGAGACTCGACGCACAAAACTCGGAGACGACGATCCAAAATTTACCCAAAAGGAGGTTTAGGCGGTGTTTAGAGTTTTAGCAGTGTTTAGAGGGCGGGAAAGGCACCAGGTATGGATGGTTTTCCTCTTGAAATAGTTAAACTTCTTTTTCGGGCGAACAAAACTCTTTTTATAGGACTATTGAAAAAATGCCTTCGATAAGTGCCTTTCTGACATCTTGGGAAATGGCGGATCTAGTCGTATGTAACAAAGTGGACAGGGATCATTTGACTGCCAGCTCGTATCGAACAATATGTTTATTCCCAACCTGAAGTGAGGTATTAGATAAACTGGTGACTAATAGGCTGGTTTTCCGTGCCAAGTCTCAGGGTTTCCTTCATCGTAATCAGTTTGGATTTACTTCAGGTCTTGGAACGAAGAACGCACTCCATGAATTGCGTACGACAGTAGAGGGCTATCATAATCGGGACAACGATTATCGTCTCGCTCTGTTGGATGTTAGGGGCGCTTTTAACAATCTGTGGTGGCCGTCGAACTTTGGTGCGCTTGGGAGAATGAGGTGCCCCAGAAACCTATTCAATTTGGTAAGGAGTTTTCTATCAGAGAAGAATGTCTTGTACCGAACAGACATCCTGAATCTGGTTCATGAATACAATGTGGGCTGTTCGCAGGACCCTAACTCTGGGCCCTTCTTTTGGAATTTGGCTGCCAATTCACTCCTCGGTCTGGATTTGGGACAGCTCGTGAAGTTGGTCGCCTATGCGGATGACTTTGCGCTTCTCATAGAAGCACCTAACGCCTTCAGATGTGGTAGGCGCGCTAACGGTGCACTTGCAAGAGTAGAACTTTGGGCGGAGTCGCACAAGCTCACTTTCTCTCCAGAGAAAGCAACTGCAATCTACTTTAGAAAGATGCGTCGCATGGGCAGAAGGGAAAACCCAGCTACTCTCCCTCATGTGCACTTCCTCGGAAGTTCCAGTACAAACGCGTCAGTCCGTACGATACATCGGTGTCGTTGTGTATGCGAAACTAAATGGCATGTTCCATGTAGCGTATATTAAAGAATCCATAGCTAATTATGTCAGATCTTTGCACTCGCTAAGTCGAAGGGACTAGAGTTTGAGTGGAAGTGTCCTGAAGAGATTGTATAAACTGGTTATAGTAAGACTTGCGACATATACCTGCAGTTTTTGGTGAACAGTCACAGATCGTATGAGAGAAGTGGCGCCAACTTTTGAAAAATACTTGGTGGGTCCCAAAATTTTTAAACAAATGGCACTGCTTGTTTTATTATTTGTTTATGTTATGCATGAAATCTTTCTGATAAAAGCATTAATATTTACTATACTATAAATATGATTACAAATTAAAAATGCAAGAACATTTCAGTCATTTAAGAGCTTTATGAATATCAGGGCCACGGCATTGAAATGGATAATGTTCACTCATTGCTTCATACTCACAATACAAATAAATATACGGATCAAAATATATATAGATCAAATAAATATACGGGAAATTTATCTTTTGAAAAATAATTATACGTGGACATATTTAGTACTCTTGTGTGTGTGTTACGGCTGTCACTACTATTTTTTAAACAAAATGACGTTTTGAACATCATTGAAAGAAATATTGTTTTCCAGATTTCAAATTATAAATAAATATACAGTAGAAACTCTTTTATCCAAAACTCTTTTAACCAAAACTCTCTCTTAACCAAAATCCATTTTTAATGTTTGTTTGTTTTTTACTATCACATTCCTTGTGTGCAAAATCCATTTCGAAAGGGATTTTTAAAACTATCATAGTCCTTTTGTGCAAGCGATCCTTTCCGAACTACGAGTACATATAAATATTTTCGATCCCCTTTCTTTGAGTTCCTTTGAATTAAACTTGAGCTCCAGTAAGCTGCGGAGTGGAACAAAGAAAACAAACGAATTAGCAATCCCGAAGCTTTTGAATGTTTTTCAAAAAAATTGACATGTCTGGAGTAGCAGGAAGACAGTGATACCTGGTGAACTAATAATATTAAAAACTCCATGATAGTGCTTCATAGCAAAGTCAATCGAAACTACGACAAACAAAACATTGTTTCAAACTATTGTGAAATATGTAAAAGGTACTTGGTTTCAAAATTAAAATTCAGGTAATTTATTCCTGTTTCTATATTGCTATCGCTTTATTTTTATTAAGCACTTGTTACCATAATAAGAAATAGCACATAAATTTCTCCTTAATCTTAAAATTGAAGTATTCTTGATTATCCGAAAATTTTGATTTTCCGAAAGATGGTCTGTCCCAATTACTTCGTATAATCGAGGTTCTACTGTATTGTGAAAAAAACAAGGCAAATTGATGGGGCTAGGAGAGCAAATTATTGGGTGAGCCCGAGCCTAAAAAAAATATTTGCATCTGTAAACTTGATTATTATTTTAGGTTGAAGTCAAAGTGCGATATTAAGAATATATATATGTAATATTAAATGGATATATCGAATATACATGTTATAAAATTGATAAGATGCTGCTCTATAAACTTTTCCAATTAGTATTCTTTCCCCTTAATTGCTAACTCAGTTTCTATATTTGCCCCAAGTAGCACTTTAAATCGTTAGAATCCAATAAGGGATGTTATCAAATTCCACCTAGTTTCGATAATCATCAGTGCTGACATATGTTCGATGTCTTGACACTTCTCAAACATCATAATTTCTTTGCTACTTCAAATCCCAATTAAATTCAGATGCAACTCGCAACACATGGCCCAATTATCAAATATTTATAACTTTTAAGTTTAGGAGAGCAGGAACACGTATCATACTAAGTGAAAGCCAATTAGCCAAAATTACCCACGAGCATATAATATAAAACAGTCTAAGGCTATAAATTGTAATAAAATAGTCTTCTAGTAGTGATCTTCTCTTAGAACTTTAAATTCCCGCAGATTGCTACGAACCGCTATTGGGAATAGACGAGATTGGGACTGCTAGGATTGACCACGGCGGGTGCCGACTTGGATGACTGCGACTCCGGCTAAGATGTCTTCTACGTCCAATAAAACAATGTTTTAACAACTGTGTGTTTTCTTTAAGTACGAATGCCGCCAGCAACGACTCCTAGATGTCTATCATATATATGTAATATTAAGTGAATATATCGAATATATTTCTTATAATCCTGCTCGCAACACATTTATGTCATTGAAAATCTTTAATTAGTCTGTCTTAATTAAACTAAATTCTAATTATGCATCATTAAAATTATTTAAAGGAGTTCATAAACGAAGATATGTTTAATTTGAAGAAATATTTACGGCTCCAATTTTTTTTTTTAACATTGTGGTAAATTCCCGCAATATCGAGTTGCTAAAGTTGATCTCCCCCCTTAATAATGTTATTTTAGTGTTTTGAATGCGATTGACAACGATTATCAAGAATGGCAATTCACGGCTATTTTGGGCGATCTACTTTCAAGGCACGGATAATACTTAAGTACTTAATTTTTTTTATTATACTAATTGAGGTTAATTCAAAAATAAATAGTGGTGACAAATTTAGATTCATTATTTGTGTGACAATTTCGTAAAGCGATTCGCTCAAGTTTTAAAAGTTTTAGCTAATAGGTATACTGTAAAAAAAAGACAGATGTTTCTTAAACTAGGAAAATTTACTATAATCACGAACGAAAATATTCGATAACCGCTTCCAAGTCACCCAATGTTCTGAAAAGCGTTCCTTTATCTTTAGAAATAACATAAAACAATTTATTTTGGAAATTTAAAAAAGAATTTATAAAAATATTTTTTTATTAGCTGCCATTAGTTTTCGGAAACGTTTCCGAGTAGCATTTACAATGAATTAATTAATTCTCTATACCCGGAAAACCGGTTTTTCGGATGCTATCAGACCTCAACTAAACATTTTCAGCTGGATAACTGAAATTGTACATGTAATTGTAACACAAAAATGTTAATTTCAATTTTAATGATAATGCTATTAATTCTGTATGTTTTTTCAGTTAAACAACTTTGCTAAACATAAAAATATTTACTTGAGACCTTATAGCATAAAAAAAACCAGCTTTCTGGATAGAGAGAACTGATTAACACACAGTAAAAATTACTCGGGAGCGTTTTCGAAAACTACGAGCAGCTAATAAAAATTTATTTTTATAAACTCTTCTTTAAAATTCAAAGATAAATTCTTTTGTGTGATTTTTAAAGATAAAGGAAGGCTTTGCGGAATCTTGGGTGAATCGGAAGAGGTTATTGTATATTTTAGTTCGTGATTATAGTCCATTTTCATAAATTAAGAAGCATCTGTCTTTTTTTGCAGCGTAGTTGTAAATAATAGATTGTAAAAACTTCTTAAATCTAATTTTAAAAGACAAAGGAAACAAATATTTTATAAATAAGTTATAATATTTACAATTACAATCTTCGCTTCCCCCCATATTACAAAAAAAAGAAGGACCTGGCTTGAATTTAGGTTCCGAGTAAAGATTCATTATAATTATATTCATAAGATATCATTATATTCATAAGAGTAAATTCAGAATTGTCAATAATCGACATGTAGTTTAGGAAGACGATAACAAGCAAGAATCATATAAAAACACATGGTCGCAAATGCAATGCAGACACACCACATGCCAACAAAGTTGAAGGCGGCTACCATCTGCTGTCGAAACCAATATGTCCAGTCCAAACGGTGCTGATAATCACCGGCGGTCAGAGACTGCACACGTTGTAAATGATACGGATGTAATTCATCTGCGTGTCAGATACGCTGAACGCTGGATTCAGACGCACGTACACGTGCTGCAATACGTCGAGTACTCGCCCCTGGGTCGTTTTCGACTTCGGGCAGCACGGCTTCTTTCAGTCTACGTGTCCGCGTTGTTCTCTGAACACCAGTATCGATCATTCGTGTGTCGAAACTTCCCGTTTCGCCCAACCGATGATGCAGACTTGCGAACATTGTATGAGAAGACATACGTCTGGTTGGAACCCGTGAACGATACAGTTCTCTAGTGGCTGTTCCACTGCAATTGGCCGCCCCCTAAATGAAGTGCATATCCGCCAATTCACTATTCTTGTAGCGATGCATCCTTCCTTCAGCTCATACACCCGAAATATGCTTTTCCTCGCTTCTGCCTGCTCAGCTGTCCTCACGACCTCTAGCGCCCTCTTGTGCATCAGGGTTGTGTGTGCGACCCTATGTTCCCATGCAATTCTTGCTTGTTATCGTCTTCCTAACCTACATGCCGATTATTGACAAAGAGTTCTGAATCACCCTGTATATTAAAAATATACTTCGTCGTCGTTCATTTGTTGTTGATGATTGTTGAATTTTCGTTGCGTCAAAAATGCTTGATTTAACTTTCCTTCAAATAATAATTAAAATTTGTTTTTCTCAAAAATATATGGAAGGGAAAGTTATAGGGAAGATAGGGGTAATTAGGATCACTTTTTGGCAATTTGAACTTTGACAATTAATTGCCAGAAAATGAAGAGGATTACATACTAAAGTTATGTATAATTTTACTCACTAGGTAGTTGTCTCTTGAAATGTGTAAAGAATTATTTTCAGTGTACTATGTTACCTGATACAGGTTTAAAAAAATACCTCTTTGACAACAATTACCCTATTTCATGGGGTAAATAATTAAAAATATGTTTACATAATGAACATACTGTGCAGCAGCGATAAAACAGACATTTCATGCAGAAATTTTAAAGTAACTGCAGCATCTGAACAGTAAATTACCGTTGAATACAAGTTTAGTATTTAAAACAGAATAATTAGATGCAAAGTATCCCTTGTGCATATTAATACCATTAATTTATTAACATTGGAAAAGTATACTACTGTAAACTATTATGAGAAACAAATTAATGTGTTCAGTGACGCTATTTCTAGGCATCAGATAAGTATTTTAGGCATTGAGTGAATATATTTTCATTATCTAGTACTAAAAAAAAATAATAAATGCAATGATGCCAAACATAGGGAATTCTGAATTACAAATATTAACTCAAAGTAATCTTTTACAAAAGTATGTGCTTGAAATAATATTTACATTGCGTAACATTATACCGGTACTATGATACCTATTAAAATGTTCATTAGAAATGTGAAAGTATCGATAGAAAATATTATGTAAAACAATTGAACTAAAACAAAAATTTAAGGATGTAAAGCTAATAATAAAAGTATTATGAACTGACAAGAACATGTATATTTTTTTATCTTAGACAAAGGCTACGCTGGATCATCAAAATAGGGATTTTGGTTCTAGAAAAGAAATTAATTATTTTCAACTAGCTGCATAAATTGGATAACACGGTTAGATAAGACCGGGCGATCTAAAATGTAAGTCAATCAATCGCAGAGAGATATCTGATTATGCATTTTAAGATTATAAAAAGAGATAGCACATAATATAGTGATGTGGAGAATAGACTTCAGGCATACAATGGAAAATTCTTTTCCCAATTTTGTACAAGTATGACTGGAATGGGCCAACATTTGTAAAGAATAAGAAATCTATTGCTAATCTGGAAATTTGTTGAAACTATTGTAACAACATGTCTACATCACAGAAATCAGTTGGTAAACTCATACTATCATATAGCCAATGGCTACTGGCGTCTACGACCCCATCTATGGATACGGGATATGCTCGCTTTCTTCCTTTACCCGGCGGAAAACCAAGTCTCCAGTTCACTTTAATTTTTTTTCCTGATTTTGCACAGAGTGGTAGAGAGCATTAGACTTCTGCATATCTGCTTAGATCACGTTATTCTTTAAAATCGGTAGCAGAGTTCTGAAAAATACCTTTCCTACCACACCTTTTTCTTATAAAGACTTGGTGTGCCTACAATTATACTAATTTTCCGGTAGAATCTTCTTTCTTTTATATAGAAAATAATGCAAACGGAGATGCACTGTAACGGGAATAGTGTTTCATTTGTTCTATAGCGCCATCTATTGTGAGTTTGTGCCCTATTTTTAAGAAACGGATAGGGTATCATTTAAATTAACTGTAGTTGCGATTTCGTCTTATTAGGAGCAACAAAAAGAGTAAAATTAAAAGCTATTTAAGTGACGAATATTCACATGAAATAATGCTTCGCATTTGCAAAAATTATCCAAAGAAACTATTACCAACTTCAATACATGCATAACGTCGGAGACAGAGTGACTGCCAAGTTCTTTGAAAAAACCCGGCATGTAATGGAGTAGCCGCAAATGCACATCTACGATTCTAATTCATGAAAGTTAACAGTGGTATCTTTAAAAAGTTTTTCATGTGCCATAGAAGAATAAATTGATGCTGGAGGGTTCCAGAGTTGTAGAAGGGAAGGACCAAAGAATGAGTTCACCATCTTCGATCTAACGGTACGAAATTAAAGGCATTTGAACAATCAGGTGGTTCTACACTTTTGCAATGCCTTAGAATACACGTATGAATAAGTACGTATGTATTTAGATAAATACATTTTTAGTTTTTATTATTATTATCCTACTCTGAAAGTACAAAATATGGATTATAATCAACATAAGGTGAAAACCTATTTAAAAATTTCGTACTAAGTTCACGGTCCCCAAAAATCTGGAAGCCGCAGGGTCAAGGCCTAGTTTGGCCATGCTTCTGCTCCTGGCTGGCTGCAATGATATCGTATTAGATAGGGATTTACAGGCTGTAATATAAATTGTGACTATTTATCTGTTACACCCTGTCTAATGGACTTGCCATGATTCTTCATTGTAAAACAAATTTTAAATGTGTGCTTGTTATTGTTAGTTTCGAATACCCAAAGTAGCAAAATCGGCAAATTAAAATACTATCAAGTCTTTAGAAAATAAACTTATCAAATTCACAAGATAAAAAAGTATGCGCGTTAACGCAGATTTTTTATGTGCCCTTTTTGTGTGACGAAGGTGGAAATTACGCCACTGTTTAACAGACATGAAGCAAGAAGTTTAAAAATGCATTGCAAATACAGCATTTAGAGAGAAATACCATATGAAGGGCTCACAACCATACTAGACAAAGTCCATTTTGAAAAAAAAAAAATGAGATAGCCCTTTTAGAAAGTGCATAAAATCTGTTTTATACATTCCCACAATAAACCAAGTCTGTAAGAAGATGACATATACCGGGTGAGCAAAAAGTCCGTATAAACTTTAAAAAATCATAAAACCGAAAAAATAACCGAAATGAAAAACTGTTTGCAGAATTAGCATCTATAAGTCACGGGAATTTTTTTAAGACAGAAATAAAAAATAACTCAAAAAACAGTCAACAGATGGCGCTGGTTCGTGCGATTTTGGTAGAAATATGCAAATAAAACGGTTGTAAGAACTTGTGCTCCTAATCCAGAACTTGTTCACGTAAAACAACTTCACCAACAAAGCTTTATCCTTCATTCTCAGCATCCTTGATCAAGTACACGGCTCATTACGGTGAACTAGTTGTGGATTAGGAGCGCAAATTCTTAAAATCGTTTCATTTGCATATTTCCACCAAAATCGCACGAACCAGCGCCATCTGTTGGCTGTTTTTTGAGTTATTTTTTATTTCCGTCTTAAAAAAAATTCCCGTGACCTATAGATGCTAATCCTGCAAACCGTTTTCATTTCGGTTATTTTTTGGGCTTTTATGATTTTTTAAAGTTTATACGGACTTTTTGCTCACCCGGTATGATAAAATATGTGAAAACAGAATTCATTCACTGTGGGGGTGGATAAAACAGATTTTATGCACCTTCCAAAATGACTATCTCATTTTTTCCAAAATGGTTTTGGTCTACTATGGTTGTGAGCCCCTCATATAATTCTTGCCAAATTAGATATAAATACAGTATTTTCAATTCTTCATAATTATGTAACGAGACTCTGTCACTAAATTTGACCGATCCTTTATTATGCACATATATAGAATCAGCAGCATTTTATTCAAATAAGTCTTGAGAATGCGCTGCAATGAGAACTTTGTTATGAATTCAGTCGACTTGCGAGTCACTTTCAGATATAATTTATGCAAATGTATGTAGAATCAAAATAGATCTATCGAAGAAATAAGACGTTTGCATAAGTGATTTATTAAATTAATCCTTAAATGAAAGACTATATTAAATTAAGTAATTTCACCTGTTGAATATCCACATCGAACCTCGAATACGGGAGTTCATGCCCCCACATCACCAATGTTTGTACAAGTTTTATTCTAGCAATATGATGTTCTTTTTCGTCTGCTGACCACTGAGACTCCCAATCATGCTTTATCCACTCAGAAGAACTTTTAGGTCCAAAAAGAAGAAAACGAGAATGTACTTGAGGCAGGTGAGTGATATCGGCACCATTTTCTGGAATCTCCTGCAGAAATTATAATAGCTGTTATTAAAAGAAAAATTCCTTTCTAGCTTTTCATAATTCTTTCCTAAATTTCAGATATAGTTTAGATTAACTAGAGGAGGAGAAAGACAGATTTCTGAATCTGCATTTGAATAATATTTCTTTAAAACACCACTGAAAAAAAAAGACGTTTCTTAATAAAACATAAGATATCGATGAACAAAAACATAAAATATCTCTTCCGAGTTACTAACGATTCAGAAAAGCGTTCTTTATCTTTATAATCCTCAGAAAATAAAATATTTTTGATATTTAAAGAAGTACTGTATATTTCCGTGTACAAGCCGAGTACATGACTTTTCAGTGAAATATCGCCCAAAATCGTAAATCCATATATAAGCCGATGTTAAACAAATGCGATGAAAGATTCAGCGAACGAAAACTTAGCACTTTTTTGCATAGCTAATAGGGAAAAAAAAGGCCCTCTCAGAAATTATTTATTCCTCCTAGAGATCTTCCGTAGATCATCTGTGGCTTTACTTCAATTCTACAAAAATCGAACGTTTTTTTTAAATGAATCATTTAAAGACAGTCTGCGTTCGAAATGAAATGAAAGTATGTCATCTGCGGATGCAGCTGTGACAAATGGCGGCAATTTAAAAAAAAAAAAAAAAAAAGTGATATCGTTTCTATATGTGAATGGGAAAAGAAGCTTGGCTTGAATTTCCATAAGAAATCTTTCAAAAAATGTTGCATCAATAATGCGATGGATAGAACTGAGGATGATATTTTTGACGAAAATGGCGATGATGATGAACTAGATACTGACGACCAATGTACCAATGATACCAATGAAAGCAATTTTAAGGAGTTGTTTGAAAATTCTGATAATGACTTGGATATTAAATTAAGATTGGTGATTTTTTTTCATTGTAAAAGAATGGAGTATTAAAGTATTTTTAGAAGTTTTAAGTCTTTTTTATGTATTTTATATTTACCATCCTTTTTTTTTAGAATACCAAATTTGAAATTTTTTTTAGACTCGTGTATAATCCGATCCCCTCACTTTGGATCCAAAAAAAAGCCCAAAAATTCTCGGCTTATATATATACGGTATTTAAAAAGTTTATTTTGCTACCACTGATTTTTGGAAACATTTCAGAGTAGTTTCTATGGGGTATTAATCAGGTTTCTCAAACCGTTGTATAGTTTTTTCGGATGTTATCAATTCTGAGATAAACATTTTCATGTTCAGTAACTATTTTTTTTTTTACAGACAAATATGATAAATTAACAGCATTAACGTTAACATTAAAATTAATGTTATTTTGTTACTCCTACATATGTTTAAATTCAATTATGCAGCTGAAAATGTTTAATTGAGATTTAATAGCGATATTCCCGTTAAAAAAAAAAAAAAAACTGATTAATGTACTATAAAAATTTCTCGGAAACGTTTCCGAAAATGCGTGCTAGCAAAGGAAGCATTGTTTTTATAACTGATTCTTTAAATATCCAAAAGATATTGGTTTCTAATGATAAATAACACTTTTTGAAATAATGTGTAACTCGGAAGAGGTTATTATATATTTTAATTCGTGATTATATTATATTTTAG
This sequence comes from Maratus speciosus, assembly GCA_963932465.1. Taxonomy (NCBI): domain Eukaryota; kingdom Metazoa; phylum Arthropoda; class Arachnida; order Araneae; family Salticidae; genus Maratus; species Maratus speciosus. The sequence continues at coordinate 440,813,442 of OZ010788.1, forward strand.
TAGATTAATAAACATTTGTCTTTTTAGGTGCGTTCGTAATTGTATAAACACGTAGCACCTATAGTCGTCGTTCGGTCCGTCTGTCTGTCTGTCTGTCCATCCGTCCGTTCGCATATAACTGAGAAAAAACTACCCAACCGAATATTCTGAAATTTTAAATATATAATTGTTGCAAAATTTTGTCGAGTCATTTAAAATTTTATGAAAATCGGATGTATAGTTTAATTACACGAACAGTAAAATTTTTCCATTACATTACGGCCAATTGGAAAAACTTATTTCTAGTGCATTTTAATGATGTTACAGCCTTTCGATCAGAATGAAATTGATATGCATTTATGAAGTGCACTAAACTATACATTCAGTACAATATGCGGTGCAAAAAATATTTATAAAACTAGTTATAGTACGAAAGCACCACATTTGCCACGTTAGACGTGCAATTTGTAACTTGTTTTATTGTGTAGTAATGAAAAATACCAGAATATAAGTAATGAAAAATACAAGATTTTCCTATAGAGTAGGATTTTTAACCCTTTAGCATCGTTTCCAATCCCTTTTTCAAGGTCCCTTGGTACGGTCATTTTATAACCGGCTGCGTTTACAACCAACAAGCCGGTTTGGAGGAGAACCCGCAGCCAAGATCATTTTTCTCGGGAAATCAGACCTGCTAGCTACTAGGTCTAAAAGGCAATGAACAAACTCTCAGCACTACATTTCCTGGAATTGCTTATGCATTTCAATGCCATGTTTACATTTTAGTGATTAATTTTGAGAGTTATTATTTGTTTTCGTTATTTTTTTTTTTTTCGTAATTTATGTGATTTGTTATTTTTGTTAAGGCTACAACAAGAATAAAGAGAGTTCGTTGGTTATCTGGTGAAATTAAAATATTATTAAACTTATGTAGAGATGAGAAAAAACGGAATCAAACTGACGAAACATTAAAATTACCTTTCAATTTTCAGAATAATTCAGAATAATCTAGCGGCATACTTGAACCGCAATCAAACTTTCTCTGCACTCTTAATTATGCTAAAAAAGATAGGAAAGGAATGAGGACGTCCGTTTCAAAACTCGCTTTATCCAAACAGAAAGAAATATTTGTTTCCTCGACTCATTTATTCTGTTAGTAAACCTGCACTTAAAAAACACTACAATCTACAACAAAATTAGATTTATCGTGTATTTCTGGCATTGTAAAATCTTAGTTTGCATTTAAAACTCGCCTTATATACAAGAGATATGAGAACAAAACTTCGTCTACCAAAATTCCCTTTCCCTTATAACTCGAGTTTTGAAACTCACGTCCCCCAATGTAATTTAAAAATTTATTTATCAACACAAAAAAGTATGTTTTCTCGCAGCAAAATAGACGAGTGAAAATAGAAGACTAGAGAACAGGAATTCTGCTTTTTCAGAATTTAGTGTCGCCCCGGCATTTCCATTACTTCATTTTCCTCTGATGGACTGATGACTTCTAAAAAAAATTATGGATATTTTTTTCCCCATTCTGATCTGAAAATCAGAAGTCTAACTTTTTACGGCTGCTCTTTCACCTTCACCTAACACTTCATTTATACTGGCTGTTTCATAATAATAGAATCATCAGTCCATCAGAAGAAAATAACTCGGTTAAGCGGGGCTCTACTGCAGTACAAAACATATTTCAATTTTAAGACATAAAGCACACGTTTTATTTTATGTAAAATGCCGTCATTCACATCCGCTTAAGAATCCCACATTTACGATCTACTCTTAAACATCCACAGTAACGCATGCATAGTGCATCACTATCGCGAAATAATGCACAAATGCAGCAAAAAGATGCCGTCATTCAAGAAAATCGACAAAAAAAAGCGGCTATCTAATGATTTATACATATTTAAAATTAAATGTAGTTTATAATAGCTCCATTGTTTTAACAGAAATCATTAGTTTATATTTTTTCCAAAATAGCACGTATTTTAATTACCATTTTCTTTCGGTTGTTATGAGAAAATGGCAACAAAAATATATAATTACTATTTTAGAACTATTTTTCCTTTACTTTCTACAGAAATGGAGTACTTCCGTCGCCAATATTAAGCAAATGGCTCAAAAAACTACAAAAAAATTAATATTTCAAGAATAAATGGAGATACAGTTTTCAAACAAATTGCATTTAAAAGAACTTTTTTTTTCCAATACGACGGTATAAAAATCGAAAATGTGCGATGCTTAGAAGTTTAAAAAATTGCTATAGATTATTTAATCGAACTGCTTTGTTTTACGGCTGTCTTGTGTAAGGTAACGTTATTTTTTGGAATACACAAAATAAGCTGGGAGAAAGAAATAGCATACCGCACCCGGGGCTAAAAAACAATTTATTGTAATTTATAACAGCAGTATATATAACTTTCTTGAAAGCTTATTTTTTGCTTTTATTCTATTAAGATTTAATCACATAGCCGAGCTTAACACTAATAAGATTGAGGCAGAATATTTTTCTTGTAATATTTGCAAGTTGCGAAATGAAAGAAAACCAACATATTGTAATATTTGTTGTTGATTTTTTTTATGACAATCCTATATCATTAATTATAGTGAAAGCTCTTCTTCTCATGTAGTACTCACTTTGTGGCCTGCATTAACAGACAATTAAAGCATTTCGCATTTAACGGAGAGAAGTTCAGTTGGGTAAACTATTATTTTCTTCAAAATTTAAGTACCGTAAGTTTAACCCTTAAATGCCGGGTGCTGCTTTTCGGCAACTTACCTAATTTAGGTTTTTAAATACTATTAGAATAATATTGAAGATATAATACCTAATGTTGCCAATAAAATACATTCTGAAAATATTACTAAATCGATTTTCAACATGTAGATGGCAACACTTGTGCTGTTTAAGAATAAAGATAGATTTATTTATTTAAGTGTTCCTACTTGTTGTTTTTGTTTTGTTTGGAAGCTTGCGAAATACCCTATTTTGTTCTGCAGTGAGCAAGTGAGCAAGTAAAATTTATTTCTTATTATAGTTCCTAAAATTCCTGTGTGTTTAATATTGTAGAATTTTATCAAGGGAAACTTTTTTTAAATTAAAGACCAGTATTACCGATTAGTAACAAACTGTGTTTTAGCCATAAACCATACTTAAAACAAAATATGATTTTTTTTTTAAGTATTTTTCCTATGATTTATTTAAAAAATGAAAGCCGAAAAACATTATTACAACGATTTTTGAAAAATCAGGCATTTAAGGGTTAAAATTTGTACAAGTTGTTCAATAACAATGTTAACAGTGTTATTGATTGAGGTTTGTATAAAATTTTAGAGAAAATCGGCCTTGAAGATGTGATAGCGAATTTTGTTTCATTTTTGGGGTGGCCGCGATAGCTGATAAAAAAAAAAATCTTATTAAATCATCTAATTATTCCATCTAGGTTTAATTTGCATATTTGTGATAAGCAAAATTCTTCCCGTTTTTTATGCATTACCCGTTGATTAGATTTCATTACGAAATTCTTTTCCTTTTTTAGCTTAATTAGTGGCGCTTATAATAATCTGTAGATGACATACATAGTTGTACAAAAAAAAAATCGATTACAGTTCAGTCTTCTGGTGAAAATTGGTGGAAGTTAACTTTTCAATAGTCCTGTTATATAACTGGATTGAATTATGTAGTATATATGCAAATCTATTGATCATATACAGGGCTACATAAAAGAATTCGAGCTCATTTTCTGCTATGGGCGGTAAATTCTGAAATTGGCTTTGCAAATGTGTTATACGTTTTCTTAATTGCTTACTTAAGATATTTTTCTTTCAGCTTATTAAACGTGGAAGAGAATATTCTGGGAAGTTTCGAAAGTGTTTCATAATCTTGCTTGCCTCGTAATTTTTTGCTTTTACTCTTTTTTTATAGTTTGTCTTACCTTTTAGGTTAGTTTTGAAGTGTAGCAAAAATTATCCTTTTGATCAAAACTGTTTACATTTCCAGAACTGAGTCATGATAAATTCCGACGACTAATCTGAATTTGAAAAAAATTCTAATGACACCTTCTAATTTTTTTTTTTCAGTTGACTGCATACTGAAATATTCTGTTATTTAAACTGAAAGGATAATGTAAAGTAAATATAAATAACATTTAATAATGGCAAATAAAAACTTGTGCGGAAAACTAAATCCCTAAAAATCAACGTTTAAACACACAATAAATAAATTAAGCAATGTGAACATAACCAGACGTATACGTTTCGTGAGTACTAGGCCTCACATCATCAGTGTATAAAATCAGGCCCCTCCCCCCAACTACTTGCACGGTGAAAACCCAAATGTCAGTAAGCACAGAACCGAAAGACCATCAGATTCCAGCAACCAAAGCGGAAGTGCAGCATCACTTAAAGACATAATTTCAATTTTAATTCAGCTACTATTATCAAAAAGTGCATCACTCCTCTAGATTTAGACTTTTTTGAAGCTGTTCATATCCATACATTTAAAACTTCTTGGTTAAGGATTTGTCTAGTGTACCTTACATCTCAACTTTTTGGGTGGATTTGTTGTGTCGCGATGGTTCACTTCCGCTATGATTTCACTGGTTGCTGGAACCTGGTGGTCTTTTGGTGCTGTGCTTATTGACATTTGGGTTTTCGTTTTGCATGCACTTGGGGGATACTAATTTTATACACTGATGATACGAGGCCTAGTACTCACGAAGCGTATACGTCTAGTCATGTTCACATTGCTTAATTCATTTATTGTGTGTTTAAACGTTGATTTTCAGTGATTTAAAATTCAATAATATTTTACCTGAATATGGCAATGAACCGTGTAATCGGATCGTCCTCTTAACACCCATGCACCGTTTTCAATCTCTGGAACGGATGGCACTTCCCAAGTTGGTGGTTCATTTTCAGCATGATGCCATACAAATATGTACCCGTTTCTTTCACAGCTGTACCATACCTTCACATTTGCTAAATCTGGAACTAACAAAAGAAAATATAATTTACATTTCTTAGATATAAGCAACTTTTAAATTTCCACATATATTACAGCAATCGAAATGAAATCATTTATTTCATGGTTACAAGAAAAGAAAATTATATACATTAAATTAAAAAAAAACTTCCAGAATTTAAGAATAATAAACATTTATAGCTGTTGATAGAAAAAAATATATATCAATATTGGAAAGCTGTAAAATTTATAGAATTGGCAATGTTGTTTTTCCTCTGAAAGTAAAATTAGAAAAAACTAGTTGGATGTGCCAATCCTAAAACTTTCTTCTATTTCATAGATCTTAATATTTCAAAAAGTAGCTATAAATGTTAATACTTCAATATTATTAGTTTAAAACTATATCAACTTGGATTTTCATCTTAAATTTCTCCTTCAGTCAATTAATCGAAATGAAAACAAGTTACTCTCGATCACGATATTTATTAAAATTAATAGATTTTCGTTATCCTGTTGCATATCAGCTGTTTGCGAATAGCTGGCTTAGCAGGATGCGAAGTACTTGTCGCTGCACGATCCGCGGATGTACAACAGAACTAAAAAAAATCCGGATTCGAAATTCAAGGAGGATCTTCTTACCATAGCCGAAAACATAATTATGAAATATTTTCAGTTCTTTGTATAACTTCATACACTTTTTGGTGGTATAATAATGAAAATGGCACAAAAATCGCTCTTACAGCGCTATCCTTCTGGCGGAATATTTCCTAATTCAAGGAGGACCTGCTGGCCATAGCCAAAAACAGACAAAAAATTTGGTTTAATTCTATGATAACTTCATATACTTTTCGATAGTACAATGGCAACACACGGACAGACAGACATTTTGTATAAACATGTTTTTTAATATTCCTGATCCTTAAACATGTAAATCCGACAAAAACCGGGAGTCGAAAACATTTTGATATAATACTTTCTTCTATTAAAGATAGACGAAAGTAAAAATTAAATGTTAAAATAATTAAATCACATTGTGGTTTTCAACTTTACTGTCAATAAACGGCAAAGTTGAAAAGTATAGTATGAGAATTAAAATGATCTTCGAAATGCCCGTATATTTTACAATTCAGAGTTCTAATCACGTATTTCGAATCCATAGAAAGCTTTGGAATCCTGTTTTAGTGCATGCACGCTATGGACGAAAATGATCATAAGAAGTAATTGCCGGGTGCATTTTCCTTGAAGTATAAAAAATGTCTGTGTATATAAGGCTAATTAGAATAGAAAAGCACGTTATTTAAATGTACTACTAAATTAACGTAGCAATATATCTAAGAATTTTCTTCTTTCAAAAAAAAAAAGAAAAAGAAAAAGTATTCATTTATCGGACGAAAAACTTATAAAATTAATTAATTAGTTATAAGAACTCCATGTGGTGTAGAAGTAGGCATCGCGGGCCGCTAATTAGAAACGTTTTTAACGAAATCCAACACTTTTGAAATATGTTTATGAATTTGGTTTGTCTTTCTGGACTGCTCTAACTCTCGTAAATATACTCGTATTGCCATGTAATTTTATGTGTTACTAGGAGGCTCTGCCCCCTACGAAGTACGCTTGCCAAACCCCGTTCATACACCGCAGATTCTAAAAACACGCTTATTCGATCGGCTTTAAAAAAAGAGAGAAGATTGAATTGTAATTAAAAAACAGTAATTATCGACTTGTAAACGGGTTTCCATTCATTTCCCTTTGATTGGGAAATTTCAAGGCCGAATCAGCTGCTGTTCCAATGGATGTTTTCGAATTTGAGAAAATAAGATCAGTTTAATATTTGAAAATAAGCTAAAATAAAAAAATAAGTGAAATAAATAAACAGTCTTTGCCTCTCGGTATTTTTTAACAGCGTTATAAAAGGATTGACATAATATTATAATTCAGATATTTTAAATGTATCATTTTAAATCTAACCTAATTTTTACCACTGTTTTCTTTCTCTTTTTAAAATTCACATGAAAATACTTTTGTTTTTAGAAAGGAAATATTATTATTTACGGTGTGTTAGAATTAGTAACAATAATTAAAAAGATCATCTCGAAACATGAAATAAATGCCTCACATAGATATAATTTTTAATTCAACTTCTTTGGCAACATTATTATTTGGCCATTTTAAATATGACGTAATTTCTCCAATTTACTGCTTTTGATGAATATTAATGTATTTATTATTTTAAAGTTTTCTTTCTCTTTTAATATTCACGTGTAAATACAATTTTTATGACGAAATTTTCAATATTTTCCTGCTTTTAACACGTAAAGTTTTTTTTTTTTTTTTTTTTTTTTTTCTGTTTTGAATAGTCAGGTGTAAATATATATATTATTTTTTGTGTGTGTTAGGAAATCTTATTCTTTGCGCTGTTTTTACAAATGGCAGCAATTTAAAATAATAATCTTTTCTAAAATATGAAAAAATGTCTCTTGAAATGATTAAAATAAATAAGAAATTATTATTTTTTTTTTTTACTTATTATTATTATTATTATTTAATGAATTATTTTTTAAATTTTTCCCGGAAAACATAATTTAATAACAATATTGCCTTCACTTGCGATTGAAATAAAAGATAATTTCAATTGCTGTTTCAGTTTAAAAATGAGGAAAAGAAAAAGAAACCTAATAATCCCTAAAATTTCCCCTTTTTCTCAAAAATCGTGTAATTTAATTGCCATCATTACGCAATACACAAGTGTCATTAAAATTCCAAAAAAATAATATATCGGAAACTAATTCGAATTTAAAAGTTTTGATAACACTTTTGACATCAGCGTATTAATATAGATAATTTATGTTAATTTCACCGCCAAACGTTCCATGTTTTAGGAGAAATAGCTGTGCATAAATTCGTTTCATTGAGATTTTATATATATAGGGTAGATTTAAGTTTAGTATAGAGTGCTCGGTACTGAAAATAAAGTGTGTAGCATTTGTGGTTCGTTTACAGAGACTCGCAAAGGAATTTCGTTACATTACGGTCTATGAGAAAAGTAACTCGCGAAGCATTTTATTAATATTATTGAATTTCAAACATAATGAGATTGATATGCATCACTGAGATGACTACAACATGCTTTCTCAGGAGAATAGAATAAGTAACATTTAGTTCAATTATAGTGGGCGCACAAAAGGATTTCATTACTTTATGAAGATCTATGGGTAAAAATCATTTGAGGCGCATGTTAATGATGTTATAATACTTCAAATATAATGAAATGTAAAAATGTACTATGATTCATTACAACATGTTTTTTGGAGTACGTAGCATTTATCGTTCAACTTATAGAGATGAACAAAAAGAATTCGTATGTAATTTTAATTAATTTTTCAATTAATTTTCAGCAGTGAAATTACTCTCGAAATTATTGGATATTTAATACGTGATTTATCACATTACTAACTAAGCGTAGAACCAACAGATTGAAAAATGTCCAAGCCGGAATCGAAGCTGGAACCCTTGGAATAGCGCTCCAAATTGTCTACCATTTAAACTACAAGGACGATACCCAGTTTGTAATCTCTCACTCTCTAAGCCCATGCTGGGCTTATTTGTGTCTCGTGTTGCACCGTAGGATTGTGTGCTTATGAAGACTATTACATCTTGTGCTGCAGTTGCAGCCTTAACAACATAAGTGAGTGAAAGATACTAAATTGGGTATCGTCCTTTTAGCTTAAATGGTAGAGCACTTGGAGCGCTATTCCAAGGATCCCGGGTTCGATTCCCGGCGTGGACATTTTTCACTCTGTTGGTCCTACGCTTAGTAAGCAATGTGATAAATCACATATCTATAATACATCACAGACATATCAATAATTTCGAGCGTAAATTCACTGCTGAAAATTAACTAAAAAATTAATTAAAATTATATATATCGCTCACCCGCAAAAAAAGTGACACATCTCGACAAAAGTAAATTTCACGGGAGAGGCAAAAGAAAGTTTGCATAATGTTACTATAAAATGAAATCTCAGCACTTAGCTCTGTATGCAGGAATAGAAACATGTATAAAAGCATAAAATCCTTAAGAATGAAGACATAGGATGAGGTTTGAAGGGTTCGAAAATTTGGTGAGGTACCTTTTTCGCAACTGAAAGGGAAGAAAATATGGGGAATCTTAGGGAAAATCTTTAAGATACTGTTAACAAACTTTGAGAGGCACCCATTTTGATGCTATAGAGTAGAACTCTTTCCTGCTCCTTGAGATCGGTTATCGGTTTATCTGTAGTAGAGCGTGGAGCATTTTACAACACAACTAATTGGTATCTGAGATCAGTTTACGATAAGGATCTGGGGGAGTGAAGGGGAAGTGATAGGCAGGGTAGCAATAGGGAGTGAAGTGGGGTTGAAATATAGCGATTAATGCTCATAATGTTTTTTTTTTTTTCATTTTTTCTTTTAAATCTTTTTACAAATTTAGGATTTTCCTAACAGTTTTTCTATTTAGACGTTTTTTAATTAAACTTGTCGGGTGAGAGAAAGATTTGTTTCTTTTGTTTAATAAAGTGTCAGAAAGTTTCGTGTTCTTGAGCGGAGAAAAATACATTTCTCAGGACAGCCTTAAAGGACTTTTCACCTTAAAACCTTATTTAGCTGTGAATAAATATATTTATTATGAAGGACTTTGCTAAAATTGTGTAAACAAGACAACTGGATATAACAATATAAGCTCAATTCCTTTTAAAAATTGAAATAAATAAATGAAAAAAGTAATAACACAACTTACAATGCATGTTAAAAATGTACCAATCTAAAAGTTAAATTGTGTTATTTTACAGGGGCGCGCCAATCCAGTGTTATAATATGTGCAGCGAACACAGGCGTCAGGATAGAGGTCTGAAGAGGTCGGAAATTCCGCACCCGGGCCGGACTCGACTCATTGAAAAAAGTTCAGTCCGGCCCAGTATAAAAGTTAAAAGTTGGGACGAACTTTTAACTGTTATAAGCCTAGACCGGTTTAAAAGGTTTTTTTAAAGCCCGGACCAGTATAAAAGTTAAAAGTCGGGACGAACTTTTAACTGTTATAAGCCTAGACCGGTTTAAAAGGTTTTTTTAAAGCCCGGCCCAGTATAAAAGTTAAAGACTCGACCAGAGCCGAACCCGACAAATACAAAAAAATATTAATGGCACGGATTGATAAAAAAAGCTAAAAGTTCGGTAAGTCAATTACTTTGTGCGAGTTTTAAATATATAAGCTTTTATTTTCCTCTTTTTACTATGTTCAAACGCACAAATACGTTTCAACGTTGTAAAAAAAAAAAAAAAAAATCTAGCTTATATCTAAAACTTCGGCCCGAATCCTGCCCGGCAGGAAAAACGTTAAAATCTCGGCCCGAACCCGGCCCGACTGAATTTCTACAACAAATCTGGATTTTTCCGTCCATATGGTTAAAAATTGTTTCGTACGAGACTTTCACAACAAAAATATTTATTTTAGCTCGTTTAGTGTGGTTTAAAAAAAGTAATTGATTTTTGCAAATTTTCCTTCAAAAATAGCATTTTCCCTTGAATAGATCATTTTTTCTTTCTAAAACCATTTAATAATATGTCAGTGAGATTTTATAAAATAAATTTTAAAAATGTTCAAAGAATATACAGTCCTTAAACGCTAATACTTGAAAAATTATACAATATTATGTCGAAATGAAACGGTGCTGGTCATTTAAAAGATGACAAAAATTATCCAAGATAAGAAATTAATTGTTTTTTATAGATTTGGAATAAATGGTGGATTTCACTTATGATTTATTAACCCTAGAACTACCGGAAATTTTACTCAAGTTTTATAAAAACATTCTACACCAGAAATTTTTACTTAAAACTATTTAATTTGTTTATTTAACTTATTATTGTCTGATTTATACATTTAGTTTGTTTTGAAGAAATTTTCTGGTTTGAATAGATATTTTGAATATACATGTCGGGTCCATTGGACCCTTCTGGTAGACAGAGGGTTAATGTAAACTTTGTCACTATGATTTCTGTATGGGAAATAAGCCAATATTAATTCCTTTTCATAACCACCACCACATTTTGCTTCTTACTTTTTTTATGCTCTTCAATTATATTTCTTAATACTAAGATATATTAATGTACTTATAAAGATTTAGATTTTGGCTTTAAAGGTGTTCCCAAATCCAAAAGGGCAACTTTCTGAGATAAGTTTTAATTTATTTTTGTTCAGAAATGCATGAAACTAGCTGGTGTTGTTGTTCAGAAACTGTGTAATTGAGGTATTCCCCCCCCCCCCTTTTTTTTTTTTTTTTTTTGTAAACGCAATACATTTTTCAGAAAATAGTGTCAAGGTGGGCGTTTTGAACCGAATTTCCGCGTGAAGGAAGAAAGAGCACTCAAGAGCGGGCGAACAACGTGTTTGTCACGTGATCAAAATTGCTTATAACTCAATAGGTAATTGATTGATCAAAAAATGAAAAAACTGTTCCATTCCAAATCGCTTCCATGGCCAGGCTTTCTAATTTTATACCTTTCCGTTAAAAAATGAGTTTGTAAATGTGTCAAAACGTTTTGCGCTTGTTGAGCAGAGCAGTTAAGAACAGCCTTAAGGAAAAATTTTGAAGCAAAAGAATGATTTGTGTTCTATGGTAAATAAGCGTGTTATTTGTTAAAACATAATGTATGAAAAATGAGATATCGTATTATTTTGGAAAAAAAAAAAAAAAACTTAATTTATTTAAATTTTACAAAAAAATAATAATCTGATTTATTTTATGCTATCTCTAGCGTTTAAGACAAATCCATCCTAGATGATGCAATTGTCTTGGTGCCACTGTATGTTCAAATTCAAATTCGCATTTGCTGAGACCTATTCATGAAATTCTGAAGAGCTTGCAACTCTAGTCTATGTTTACATTCAACTTTTATTAAAGTGTATGGAATACTCAGAGATTAAAAAAAAAAAAAAAAAAATATTTTTTTTTTTGTAACTGGGCATAAAACAGCCAAGTTCAACGCATTATTAATAGACTCATAATGATACCAATGTAAATAAATGAATTTTAACTAAACTTTAAGATATTCATTCTTTATATATATATGTTACTGTGAAAGACCGAAATTGGAGAATGTCGACTTTCGCCGGTGAATGTCAACGCAACGCATACCAAAAACGTTGGTGAAAGACCGAATATGTTATTATATTCTTGTATATTCGGACCATCACCGGTGAATGTCGACAAACACAGATATGTTCTGGAGGAGGTCGAAAAGAGAAGTGGTGTTTAAGAGCTGCTACAGTCTGTCGTCAAATTCTTTGTTCTACTGCGAGTCACTTAGCTTTGTCAGTTTTATGCAAGGTTTGATGATGCGCTCAACGTTTTCTTAAATTTTATTTTTTTTATTCGATACCCAAATTTATATTGAATGAATACTGCAGAAAATCGTGATTTTTTTTTTTTTTTTTTTTGAAAAATTAATTACATTAATTGAGAGGAAACGAAAAAACACTTGTTTTTTTTTTCATGAACAGTTCTCTAAGATACTTTCTGAAGTGTTTTCTGCTAAAACTAAGTGCAAGCACACATATTCACAATACCTACTCTTTTCAGATTGGACACTGGTATTTCTCACTATATTTTTCTGGTATGAAATGTTGAATATTCTAAATCACTTAAGTTTTGTTACTATTTTCGTATATTAATAAAAGTACTCTAATCCTAATAATATTATAAATGTGGAAGTGTGAATATGTTTGGCTAAAGTCAAAATCAAAAACGTTAACTATGTTTTCATGTATTTATTATCCGTTATATTGATTTTTTTCCAATGTTTAAAATTTTCCTTAACTTACTAAAATTTAAATATTTTATTTGCTTGTAATACATAAAATAAAAGTTATAAAAATAAAACCTACTTTCAATCAAATGTAGGAATAGAATATTCTGTTGGGTTTGTAATATTGAGGCATTTCAAAGAAACAAATATGAAAATTGATTTGACATTAAAGTAATAATAGGTACAGCAATGTTAACCTTATTAAAAAATGCACCTGATGCTAAAATGCACTAGTGATTGTGTTTCTGGATTTTTTATAATCACTATTTCATTCCAATAGTAATATTTTCCTTACAAATTACGAGATTAAAGAATGCGACAAGTACTATTTGGAAATAGCGATTAAAAAAATTAAAAAACCCAATTTCCCTGAAAACCAGTATTAGTTATGTTGGCTATATTGTGCTAATATTTTCATTCATCGCTATCAGTGTTTTCAATTTAGCGGAATTCTGAATTCGAAATCTCTACCAGTCATTTTACATAGTATTTTCTCTTTATATGACCGGCGAAAGTCTACCATTAAAAAAAAGCGAAAAGTACTATTAAAAATTTCTGATATATATTTTCAATACAAAAATACGTTTAATTTTAAACACTTATCCCTGTCACTGATACTTGAACTATAATATCAATATTGGCAAAATATTGGATTTACATTGGAAATATTTTTAATAAAATGTCAATATGTTAAATTGTAACTATCTGCTGCTAAATGTCAATATTGTGAAAATATTTACTTTATGTTGGAACCAAAACATTTGTTGCCAATTTTCATTTTGCACATATTTGAGCAATATTGAAAAAATACATTTTGCAATTTTACTATTAATATTTCCTTTATAAAGTAAATATTTTTGCAGTTTGGTTGTAACTTTCATTTTCAAACAAATAAAATGAGTAAATTTTATTAAATTAAGTGAAAATTTTAGACACTGGAATAAAATTAATGTAAATGAACACAAAGGCATTTAATTATTCATTTTGACGCTGGCTTCAGCCAAATATTTGCACACGTTTACATTTATAATATTAGAAGAACTAGCATACTATCATTATTACATAGAGATAATAACAAAACTAAGTGTTTCAAAATATTCAAAATTTCATACCAGAAAAATATACTGAGAAGTACCAGTGTCGAATCTGAACCGAGTAGGTTTATTGAATATGCATGCAGCACACCTTTGGATTATAGGCGATTGAAACGTTTTATGATTTAAAAATTAATGATCGAACTTGAAACACGAAGAAGTAAATGCAAATTTCCGACATATTCAACATTCACCATTAGTGCATGGTGAATGTCGATATTTGCCGGTGTAAGTCAGAAATAAGGATATTTAACAAATATTTCGAACATACACCAAGCAACTATGTGAATGTTGACATTCACCAGTGAAAGTCGACGTTCTCCAGATTTCGGTCTTTCACGGTAACATATACATTTGACATTATACATCATTAGGCCTTCCTTAATGCGAACTTTCATAATTCGAAATGTTAGTTCATTTGAACTTGAGTTTATTCTTTTGAAAATTTAAAACAATATTAAAAACTCATGTAATTAGAGTTTTCGAAAACATTGAGTTCCTATAGCTCTCATGCATTTATTATACGACTTTACGATACGAAGCTAAATTTTGTAGAGACAGACGTCAGAAGTGTGTAGTTTCATGATATTTATTTTCAGTTGTTTTCGAGAAAATTACGTCTATACATAGAATTTTATTAGGTTCGTAACTATTAAAAACAACAAAGGGGAGGAGAGAAGGACAGGAAGAAGAAGGAATGGAAGAAGAAGGACAGGAAAATTTAAGAATGAAATAAATTAATTATTGTCTTATGTAAAAGCACACAAAATTTATTTTTTAACCGTATAAAAGACTCTACTCTTTAACCCTTTCAGGGCAAAGTACGGCTGTTTCTAAAATGTTGAAATGATTGAATGACAGCAAGAAATTACGAAGAAATTTATTTGAAAATAAGTAAAAGCTTTCCTTCTCGTACATTATAAATGAAAAATTTTATTTAAAAATGCTTGTGCTATTTTGGCATTTGGGAATAGGCATAAAAATGTACCACCGCCCTTCAAGACAGACGTATATAGACTTATCATTTTTGAGATGGCTGAGATATAGAAAATGTTTCTGGAATCGCAAAAAAAGGGGAAAATTTCGTTTTAAACGGGTTTTTACCATAACAGGTAACGCATCTATCATACAATGAAACCTGCTAAGATGGAATCGCATGAGACCGGGAACTGTCGTTTTAGGCAGGTTTTTATCTTAACAAGTATAATTCCATGATTACACCGCATTTTTTAAAACGGAATTTTGAAAATTATGTTCTAAAATGTATCTCAATAAATAGTAAATGAAATCGACGTAAACAATAAATTTAAAATTATTTAAGGCTGTTCTCAAATCCATATGGTCAACTTTCTGACATAAGTTTTAATAAATTTTTGTTCGGAAACGCATGAAACTAGAAGGTATTGTTATTCAGAAACTATGTCATCGAACTGTTTTTTCCGTTTTCTTGTAAACGCAATAGATCTTTCAGGAAATACTGTCAAAATTGGCATTTTGAACCGAACTTCCGAACGAAAGAAGAAAATCTAGTCAGTAAGGGGAGCAAAATGCCGTGTCACGTGATCAAAATCGCTTCTAACCCAATAAGTAATGGGTTGATCAAAAAATGGAAAATACAGTTCGATTCCAAATCGCTTCCATGGTCAGGTTTTCCAATTTTCTATCTTTCCGTCAAAAAATGAATATGTAAATGTGTCAAAACGTTCTCACTATAAGCATCCCTCCCCACACCTCATTCGCGGGCTTATTTTGGAGTATACGTGCATGGCATTTACAATACTTAGAGTATTGAACAGCGTTTTACATTTTCTCATAAATTGGATACATTTGGAATTGCAGTTCCATGTTGATGACTTTTCTGAGAATGCCACGTGCCAAAAATTTGGTTAAACTGCCCAATATGACAGAATTTTTTTTATTTATTTTTAATCGGAAATTGTGGTTGATAAGAAACTTTTTGTATATTGGGGATTCGGAATCACTCAATTAGATTTATGTTGTATTTTAAATGTAAATAAAACTTATTTCTGATGAAAAAGTTACACAACCTTTTTAATATTTTGTAATGCTGTCGAAATAAAATACACATCATACTGCTGTAACGATCTAAGTAAGAAATCTATAACGTACCAAGTATTTAAGTAAATTTTTAAAAAAGGTTCAAGGCTTTGCAGTTCATATACTGCCAAGAAATCTCAATCAATACATTACCTTAAATCACAGAGTTTCAAGTGATAAATTAATGTTTTTTTTTTAAATAATTAAAATCAATAATGA
Organism: Maratus speciosus; assembly: GCA_963932465.1. Taxonomy (NCBI): domain Eukaryota; kingdom Metazoa; phylum Arthropoda; class Arachnida; order Araneae; family Salticidae; genus Maratus; species Maratus speciosus. The sequence continues at coordinate 440,829,597 of OZ010788.1, forward strand.
CTTTTTAGTCACCACATATCATATTTTACACAATAAAACGCGGTGCAAAGAGAGTCTGTGTATAACGGAAACTTGACTTAAATGGTAAATTTCGTGGTCTCTGCAAAATAACATAAATTACGTATAAAACGGAATATTTTCCAGCTTCCTTTTGAATTTCAACTTAGCCGGTTTCCTTATATTTCGCTAAACTTCTGTAATTAAAAATTTTAATGCTATTATGGCATAACAAATTTCGGAGGTGATGGCTGCAGCCCCATCAATCCACTCTCTGGATACGCCACTGTATCAAGACAAATACATTGTTTTCTTTTGTCTCGATATTATTAGTTTGAAATATGCGTTATATTTTCACGATTTTCTTTACAATGCAAGTTATCAATAATTCTGATTTTGGATAACTGTAACATTTTACGCGACTCCATGGAATTCAAATTAAAATTTATTTTCTAAAGTTGTATGAAAAAATTAAACTTCACTTCAAAATATCTAGACAAATTAATTTATATTTTTCTTAATATTTCTTCATTTTCTTGTAATATCTTAAATTCAATCATAAATTTTATCTAAGACAGTAAATTGTGTAAAAAAATTTCATTGTAATTTGTTTTTACTTTAAAATCTGCTAAAACAATTATATAATTTCAGTTATGTCTCTATCTGTCAAGCTTTCCCGCGCGTTCTCATTGATATGCTTCGACTGCAATGAATTTTGTATATTTTTTTAAAGATTTAGTATAATATAGTTTCAATTGAAAATAACTGAAATACACAAAAGAATTCGTATACATTACAATCTACGTTTGGTAATTGTTTGAAGCACATCTTTATTTTCCTTTTTTTAATTTTTTAGAGTACTACTGAAAATGGCATGCATCACATTTACAGTCCATTTGCAGGGACACAAGAAATGCAAAATGTTTGGATTATAAGCCATACAATTTTTGAATTTTTTTTAATTATTTTTTTCCACTATCAAGCAGGACGGTCATTCTGCCAAGCCAAGCTGAAAAAAATGCTAACCCCGCCAAACAAACAAAAGCCAAGAATAAAACGGCAAGACACCGTAACTGCTTATTCTACTGAAGACAACTTCTCCATGTTAAATCGACCAAACATGCCAGCGTAAAATTTCCCACATCAAAGGAACTAATCATCGCAGAAAAATAAAACCATAACCAGAAGGAGCTAATGAGAAAGATCTTCAATTTGAGACCAAATGCATCTTCGTAAATTAATTATAAACAGGGATATAGATTTTTTAAAATATCGTCGAGATACTGAAATTTACCGATTTTTTTTTTTTCTTCACACCTTATGTTTAAATAGAGGTAGAGACTTAAACAATGGACAGAAAAAAGTAAGGATTGCATTTTTGGACAGATATTTACTCAATCTACGTGCTTTTATAAAATTCAGCTTTAAAAACACAAATTTTCTATTCTTAATTAGCGAAAAACTGTTAATTAATTCTAAAGTTTACAAATTATGCCAAACAGCGATAAACCCGCCAAAACATTTTAAAAATCTTATACTATTCTTTTACATTATCCTTTCCATTGATTTCATCGAAGAAAACTACGGCCGAGATCCAGATAGACTTTTCGCTGTTAGCGAAATGAGTTTGACCAATCAGAAGCCAGCATGTTTGAGAATTTTTGCTGTTTCTGGATCCCAGCCTATGTCATAAAAGTTTTGAGTCATTTTCTTAGTGCCATGGATGAAGTACAATGTTTGTAGAAATGTACGCTGGGATCCAGATAGATTTTTCGCTGTTAGCGAAACGAGATTCACCAATCAATAGCCTGCATTTCTCCAAACAGCGAAAAGTTCGCAAAAATGCAGGCTTCTGATTGATGAATCTCGTTTCGCTAACAGCGAAAAATCTATTTAGATTGCGGCTATAGCGAATAGAATACATAGTGTGGAAATCAGCTATCTCTGTAATACTTAAAAAAGCGCTAAAATATTGTATCCCTTAAATATGCAACGATGCTGCTACAATATACAGATCACAGCGACATCTGCAGGATATTTTCTACAACTGCAAGGTATTGCTAGTCTATACAATGTAATACAGTAATACGAAAATCCCGCAGATGTCGCTGCGATCGACACTTGGAATTTTAGCAGTATTGTAGCACATTTAAGGGATAAAATTCTTTAGCACTGTTTGGATCATGGAACTATTAATAAAGCGGAACTGACATATCCTTAAAATAGTGAAGCTTCAACTATAACCGCTATAGCAGAGGTTGTTTACCGCTGGTGGAAACTTCTACCAGTATATTTATATAGAAATTTTCAACACATTTAAATGCCTTATTATTGTAAAATTACAGTCACAAATAATGATAGAAACAGTTTTCCATTTTTACTGGTAGCAGTTTACTTTAGCGGTAGTCAAGCCCTGCGTTTCCGCCATATTGTGACAACCAGGTAAACAAACTGACAGTGTTACAAGACTAACTAATATCTGAGATAGAAGAAAGTTTTGGGATTGTCACATACGACTAGTACTACATTATTATTTGTTAATCAAATATCTACTATCTTATATCTATCATAGATTCGTGGACAAGAATAACTGAATAAATGGATTGCGACTTGGTTTTGTATACAAAAATTGTTAATTGTAGCGTACTCTGCCACTTCTTTAAGTTTGTCACTTTTTTTAAACAACCTGTATATGCCTATATTTAAAATCAACATTATAATTGAAAAAGCATGCATGCTTTATTTTGTAAAATTTTACGGTATATTTATGAATATTTTTATTTCTGTTAGTGATACCTCTGATATATATCATAATAAAAAAATTGTTTTGTTTTTCTACAAGATTTATTACATTTATAACTAGCAGGCTTCGCCCGCTACGTTGATCGATTTCTCGAAACGAACCTTGAATACACCGAAATATATCCGTGAATTTCATCTTGTGCTTTAACGCAACATGTGCCTTTATCTGGAATGTCCTTCCACTTTGCTGAAACCGATACGAACTCCATTGCGCTATTATATTTTCCAATGTATAATGTATACCTGAGAAAGTTTGGGCAGTTAAGAACCGATTCTTTTAGTTGATCATTTACAGCAGGATTGGTAAAAAAAAAAAAAAAAAAAAAAGATAGAACGATATGAAATGTGCTAAAACGCATCCCTGAAAAGAAAAAAAAAAAAAGTCTTTTTACCGGTACGAGTCCAAACGAAATCTGTTCATTAGAACCTTTTGAAAAGACTAATCTTTCATAATCGGGTTCACCGGATTATAGAACTTTCCTTCATAAATCATAACTAAGAAGCGTTGAATATTATGCAATATATTAAAGCCTTCTCTGAAAAAATATTTAACTAACAATGCAAGTCTCATCGTAATCGCCCACTTTCCATATAGGCGAATCTTTAATAATCGGTTTCATCTGATTAAAGAATTTTCCCCCATACTTGTATAACTAAGCAACGTAGAACGACTAAAACCTTCCTTGAAAAATTATGTAACTATGCAAATCCCATCAAAATACATTCAGCGGAACTCAAGTTATAAGCAGACGTAACGAAATTACAGTTTGCACATTTAAAATATAGCACTAAACCTGTGCGAGACTTTCACATTTCGCAGTGCAATTTTTGAAAAAAAATTTCCTGATTCTTTTTTCATTAATTTTTAATTAAGAGCTTGTTTTTTTTTAAAATCAAGTAACGTATTTTAACGAAATTTGAGTGTATTATGTCAAAAAAGTGTTAAGAAACTTGTATGATACCTCATTCATCGTTGTGTGTTTTGTATGTGCGTAGAAAAAGGGAAGTTGACATCAGAAGTAAAATATATGTCAGTGATCCCAATTCACACTTTATTCTAATATTTTTTTAGCAATATCTAATATTTTTTAGGTGCAGGTTTAAACTTTTAAAAGAGAATTAATGATAAAAATATATGCAAGAAACATTAGGCAAACCAGAATATCATCTCATTTATTCAATCAAAGTTATACAGTAAAAAATAATCGAAGATGGCAAAAGGTACGCGGGATAAAAAAAAATAACAATCATATTTTAACTGCATTAAAACATGATGTCATCGCTTCGTGAAAAACCCGGGACAAAGAGAAATAAATTTAATACATATAAAATACAATTTAATCTGATACAACAAAGCACAGTTTTAAAGCTAACACGTGAAATACCACTGCTTCGGTCGATCGATGGTATCTATTCTTCTAAACATTTCACTTTCAAATTTGCTTTTTAATCATAAATATAAAATAAACCCGTACGGAGACGTCACACTTTTTCTTTTTTGTACTATTTATTATTTTCTTTTAGAATCATTGCTGAGTATGAAATAATGCGGTATTTTATTTTTGTGGCAACATTGATTTGACAAAAACCTCTCATTTCATTTGTGAAAGCAATGCTGATTTAAGTTTTAATTAACTGCAATTTTAATTAAAAACATGTTTTAATGAAATGTGACTGAACTATGCAGAAGTCGGTTCAAAATCCTTTCGAATGATACCTTATTCATCGTCCTGCGTTATGTAAATGCTTAGAAAAACGGATGTCGACAACAGAAATAATTAGCGTGTATAAATTTGAGAAAATGTTGAATAATAATAAACAAAAATCTAAAAGTATGTTTCAACTCAAAGAACGGCTTGTAATTTTTTGTAATTAAGTCTTTGTAAATTTACCTCCAATATTTAAAATTTGCATGCGTAAAATTGTAATGAAAATATTTCACATAATTTTCTTTGAATGTCATTTCTGCAATTTTAATCTCATAGAGCAGTTGGAATAAAAGTAAATGTCCGACAAGTGCCGAAACTAGACTTTTTTCTCCCGGGGGCAAACATAGAATTCGTCGCCCCCTCCCCCCCCCCCCGGCCTCCGCAAAGTAATTTTACAAAGAGAATTTCACTAAGTTTCTTATATCCGACTTTCTTTAAAAGTTAAAGTATGTAATAAAAAAATACGTAATACTGAATTACGTAATCAGCTTTGTCAAATAGTGATTCATTAAAACACTGAAAACGAAATCCAAAGAAACCGGAAAAAAAATCCGCTTTATACAGGTTTCTGTCTTAGCAGGTATAATTGATGATATTCTTTCTGTTGGGAACATGTAATTTTTTCATCTAAGACAGGATTCTGTTATATAGATTTCACAGATTTTACGGTAGTTGTAAAATTACAAATGAGGCGGTTAAAGTGACAGTGACACATTGATAGATAGCCACAATGTCTTAAGAGACTACGCTAGTAAGGTGAAGAAACTCGCTAGCTAATGTTAAACCTATGTGAGCGTCCTTTCCAAATTTCTATTTCTCGCTTGCATTTTAATATTTTCAAATGATTTTTTCTGTTTGGGATAGCTGAGGTATATCTCTAATCGGGTAATCTTTACTTTTTCAAATTTTGTAGCAGTTTTTTTTTTTATATATAAAGTTACTTTCACTTTCGGAACCGGTTCCGAAATTAAAAGTAGCCTCATTAAAAAAACTGCAACCAAAATCGAAAATGTATACAAACTAACAACTTTTAAAATCAACCTCATCTATCCTAAGAAAAAAAAATATATTAAAATGCAAGCGATAAATTTGAAAAGGACGTTTCAGTACTTTTAATATTAGGCTAGTGTTGGTTCTTAAGGACTCAAAAACCAATTTTCATTTGGCGCCTCGTATGTTTTTCATTCTGGCGCCCGGGGCACATGCTCCCTCTGCCCCCTCTAGTTTCGATCCTGCTACAAGTATTAGACAATATGTATTTACCTTGCTAAATCTCATATGAAAGTCATCCTCCCCTTTATTTGGATTGCAAACTGTCAAAAATGATGATTTTTCAATTTTTTCAACATTAATATTGTTATAATTGAGAAGGGAAAGAGATAACAGCTTGTCTTTTTTTATTTTGACTGACATGCTGGGAAGTATACGTAAATGCCTATAAAAATGCATAGTTTCCTCATGAGATATAAATTTCCAAAAACTGACATTTTGACTGAGGGGTTTTAATCCCGAACTCTCCCCCCCCCCCCCTCCTTCGCTGCACCAGTGTGTTTTGAAACACATTTGTAAATTTACTTTTAGCTTCATTCTGAATTAGAAACCTTCCATGTATTGAATACATTTTTTAAAGTTTGAAAATAAAAACAGACAATCCTATTGTTCTATTGAACTCAACTTGATTTGTGAGTGTGATTCAAAATTTTAATAGTTTTTTAAATCATATCCAGATATGCTAGAATTAAAATATATATATATATATGTGTGTGTGTGTGTATGTGTGTACAAAGGTGTGCTTCCGATGGCAGTTCAATGTTATAATTTTTTAATGACGTAATTTTTTTTTTTTTGCATATAATGTTATTCTCACATTAAAATATAATTATTCTAAAGTAGTCTTTCTGTTTCAATACTCGTGTGTAAATATCCTTGTTTATGGAAAGGAAATATTATTATTAGTGCTTTTTAAATTTACGGAAAAATTGGTAACTAATTTACTTTTTTGAATTATGAAGTAAAATGAATTAAGATTTAAAATAATTTTGAAAATAAAATTGAAAAAATAAACTTAAAAAATGCGCCTGAAAAAGGTTGTTAAAATGCTAGTTTTTAATACTACAAAACTTTTTAATCGAACTATTTTACCTTTTTCAACATTAAAGAGCATTTCTTCGCATTAAAATCCGTTTCCTTCAGCGAACTTATTGTACATTTCACTATAAAATTTCCAGTTTTCATATTTTTATATGCAATATTTTTCTTATTATAAGTCAACAAAGAACCCCGGATACAATTAATTTAATTACTGAAGCGACAGTGATCACAATCCTGAATTGGCAGCATCTTTAAATAATGCCCTGTAAAACACGCATTCCATTTCTTGAAAGAGGTTCGAAATGATTAATTACACTTTTGCTTTTGACATCTGCAGAAGTTCCAGTCGAACAATCAACCGACCGCCTGTTACCCCCAACAGCGCAACCGCGGGGACGTAGATATGGGATAAGTGGTTTCCTTGTTCGATGGTTTTAAGAGATAAATTTCAACAAAAATGGAGTATTTTGGGGTTTGACTTTTCAAATCACCCGTAGCCGGAGACTGGAAGTAGGGATTTTGTTGCGTTTTTACGCCCAAACCGAAAATTTTACCTCCTCACACAATCCACCCCTCTTCTGTGGTCACAAAAGGACATATAGCGTAATGAACGGAGTTTCCGTATAACTACACTTATGAAACTATTTGTATAGAAAGACAGGGCTATGACAAACCTATTAGTAAAATAAAATGCAAAATGATTTTTTTGCGAGATGTGTCAGTTTTCTTGCGGGTGAGCGATTTGTTCACCGATGCTGGGTTTATTTGTGTCGCGTGTTTCACCGCAGGATCGTTGGCTCTTGAAGACTATTCAATCTTGTGCTGCAATTGCAGCCTTACCAACATATGTGAGTGAGAGATGCTGAACTGGGTATCGTGCTCGTAGCTTAAATGGTAAAGCACTTGGAGCGCTATTCCAAGGTTTCCGGGTTAGATTCCTGGCTTGGACATTTTCACTCTGTTAGTTCTACACTTAGTTAGCAATGTGATGAATTACGTGTTAAATATTCAATAATTTCGAGCTTAAATTCACTGCTGAAAATTAATTGAAAAATTAATTTAAATTATATATGTGTTCACCAATGCTGGGTTTATTTGTGACGCGTGTTTTCAATTAAAAAGATGATTTTTCACCTATGTTCTGTAACCCGGGAAGCCCGGGTTGGATCCACTATATTATGTAATAGGCATTTTTTAAATTTTGAGAGTTTCAACTTTTAGCACCGCCTTGCTTTCTTGATAGTACAAATATATTGTTCTAAATTAAACAGATATTGAAAAATATGATAATTCTCATAAATAATAATTGATTCAAATAGTTTCCTATAAAGTGTGATGCATAAAGATCGAAATAATAAACAATAGCCTATTTCCTTAAATATTGCCCCTAGACATATACTTCTAATTGCAAAGTTTCATAAAAAAAAGTGCTAAATTTGATGACAGAAGTTGCAACTCCATGAGGATAAATAAGATACCTTAGACCGCTGAACTCTCTGAGAGAGTTCCACAAATTTTCTCAGGGATTTCCAACTTTCTTCGGCTAGATAGAGCCACTACCACTCACTCTGATTGGCTATAAAGCTTCGCTTTAACTGATTGGCTGTTACTGCCAGTTTTATTTTAAGCGCATGTGCACGCTTTACATCTGTTCAGATCTCAGACACAGTGGCGTTCATTGAGTTATCTTAGATGAGTTTTAAGTTGTGAACAGGTATTCAATTCCGGGAGGGTACCACCTTAAAAATGGCGGTCTAAGATATCTTAAATATCTGTTCTGAAAAGGGTATAACTCCTTCCTGCAGTTAAAACTTCTGATTCAGTTTAACTTTTGCCCTTTTCAACTTTTTTCTGTACTATTAAAAATCTCGTCAGCTGATTTAAAATAAGGCTTTTTCTAACATACCGATTTCGAATTTTTTAATAATTTTAGCCCTCATAACCTCAGATTTTTTATCGGCCCCGCCGAGGCCGTTAAAAAGAGTCTTTATTCTGCCGGCCCGACCCGTTTGAAAGTTTGCCTTCATTTTGCTGGTTCAGACCGCGGGCCGGATTCGGGTCTATTTTCATTCACGACATTCGGTCCGGCTCAGACCGGGCATAGTCTTTACTCTTTTCGGGCCGGGTCTAACTTTTTCCATACCTAGCAGAGACTGGCTTTATCTTCCGAGGTCTGCACGGGCCGAAATTTTCAGCGCCCGTCTTGACCCAGCCCTTTTGAAAATCGTTGTTTCTGCTTAGCTTGGTCCGTGCAAAAATCCGCAAAATTTGGCTCGACCCAAATATTTTTGCAAAAATTGCATATATTTCTAAATCGCCATTATTCTGCATTTAAACTTTAACATTTATTATTTTTATAGCATAGTAGATTTCTGGGCAATAAAATTAAAATACAGTGAAACCACCTGCCTATGACGGAATCCTGTCTTAAACGGAAAATATGTTAATCCATGCAAAATGAATATAATAATACGTGAGAAAAGGATGGAATACATTTATGCCTGGCAAGAAGGGAACTTGTCTATAACGCATTTTTTTTCTTTCCTATGTGATTCTATTTTAGAAGAATTTACTACATAGTATTTTTCAAAATCTCCAATACATGGAGTATGGATTAGTGATATTAATGGTAGCTGAAACATTTGCGTAAAAATAGAGATTCATTAAAAAAAATAAATATTACAACCTATGGGGAGCTTCTTTAAAAATGAAGATTATAAACAGCAAAATAAATAAAGAAAGCAAAAATAAGCATTTTTGGTCAGAACTCCTCGTACAAAACAATTTTTAACCATATCCACGTTTTGAATAAATTCAGTCGGGCCGGGCCTGCCTCGGGTCGAGATTTTAACTTTTTTCTTGGCCCGGCCTAATTTTTTTTCTATGGGTCAAACACTGCCCGGGTCTATAAATTTTTTGGCCCGTGCAGACCTCCAGCATATTTCGAAAGCAAGTTTAACGTAAAATCTATACGCTGCAGTTTTATGTCCAAAGGAGAGGCACTGTCTTAAATTGACTTTTAATAACCTATAATTCGTGAATGATCCCTATCTTGCTTTCCAAATGCAATAGGTATCACTTCTCTCAGATGCATGGTTAAGTGGTGTAAGTCACGAATTTTGGATCTTAATCTCTCTGTGAGTTTTGCATATGTCAAGATTGAGTTTTTTGTGTTTAATTCAGGAATGGATAAGGAAAATTTTCCTAATTGGAAATTTTACCCTACGGGGGACGTACAAAAATTTAGTTTTTGTATTCTCTCAAATGGACTCCCCCATGGGGTTGCTACTTATGTCATCAATTTTCCCACCTTTTTTGTGAAACTTTTTAATTGGAAGTATGTATCTAGGTGCAATATCTAATTAAATAGGCTATTGTTTCTATCTTTATGAATCGCACTGTATGTAAAACAACATACAAATTAATCCTTATAATAGTATGTTAGAAATGAGGAAATATAAAATATTAATGAAAATAAAAATCATACTTTTTTCTGTGTATGGTATTTTAGTGCACTTTCCAGTTTTTCCATCAAATTTCCATCCATGAAACGGGCATTCGATACAGTTTCCAACAATCTTCCCTCCGGCGGATAAGTCTGAACCCATGTGCGGGCAGTAAGCATCCATAATAAACACTTGACCATCTTCTCCCCGATATACACAAAATTTGTACCCTAAAACAAAAATTTGTAAACATTATAAGGATATGAAATAATTAAAATTTATTTTAGTAAGAATGAACGCGGTTCTTACAAAACATCAATATTTTGCACAGTCATGAAAAAAAAAACGTCCCCCCCCCCAACCTACTTACTCTGCCAAAAATCATCATACAAAAATTTGACTGTTAGCAATCGATTAGTAATAACGACTACTAATTAATGCTGTAGTTAAATTTTGTTTCGGAGGTCGTCTTCATACTGAGATAGCATCAAACTCTGAAATTTTCAATGTAAACACCTAAAAAAGATACACCTCATACATTTTAAACGCAATCGCAAAGAAAAATGTAATTGCCATTTGATTGGAAATCAGCCCTCTTCCAATTTTTATAAAAAAAAAATAAAAGCTTATAATCTCAGGATGCGAAAGGGGCCTTCTTATTGAAATTATAACAACTTTAAAATTTCTAACACGAAAAGCCAGGAAAAAATTACTTTAGGATATCAAGCGGGGGGTGATTCGTTCAAGTAAAATGTGGTTTTTTAGAGGTGTGGTACTGAAACTGGCAACACTGTTTCTAGTCACAGTGAGTTTGACAGCTGAAAAATGACTTTTGGTTTTTCCTCCGTGAAGGAAAGTTGCTTCAGTGCTCCAATGGATTTTCCCAGAGTTTTCTGGATGTAATAGAGAACTGGTGTTTTCTGGAACACGGTCATACAAATGTCACGAAGTTGACACGTTTTTAAAAAATTAATTACATTATGGAAACTACGAATTTGGATACTAAATTATATTTTCTTCAAGAAACAGCTTATTAACAAGATGTCGAATATTCCAGCAAATATGACTGTGAATGCATACTGAGGAGACCGCGTGTTATTTTGCAACACTTTTATAATAATGTTACGACATTGATACGTTATTCTTTTAAAAATTAACTATATTATGGAAACTTCGGACATGGAGTTTAAAATTTATTTTATCTAGGAAAAGTCGTTTTAACAAGTTGTCGAACATTCCAGCAAATATGGCGGCGAATGCATACTAAGGAGACCGCGTGGTTTTTGGAACACTTTCATGATCATGTTATGAAGTTGTTATGCTATTCTTTTGAGAATTAATTATAGTATGTATGCTACGAATTTGGAAACTAAATTATTTTTTCTTTGAGGAAGGGCGTTTTAACAAGTTTGCCTGTAAGACTGAGACTATAACCAAAACACTGGTCTTTTGACCTGGATTTACGAGACAAAGCTATCCCTAAGGATATAGCAAAAGTCTTAGTATCAGAAAAAAACAAACCAAACCAAACCAGATGATTTATGCTCAACATGTTTTGCCATTTCACCATGAATAGACTTACGCTAGAACAACGCTTGCAAATTATGCAAAACACCATCAGTTTATTGCGGAGACATTCGGTGAGCGCATAATTTCGTGTAATGGACCTGTGAACTGTCCTCCAAGGTCATGTGATCTCACACCAATGGATTATCTTTTGTGGGAATATGTGCTGGTCTGCGCCGATAAACCACAGGCGTTGGACCACTTAGAAAGCAATATTCGCCGCGTTATTAGTGATATATGGCCCCAGCTGCTCGATAAAGTGGTCGAAAATTGGACTTCCAGACTGAACTTCATTCGAGCCTTCTGCAGCGCCCATGTTCCCGAAATCGTTTTTAAACACTAATGGCATAAAATTATTTATTTAATAAAACCAATATCATGACCATTAAAATTATTTTTATGTGATTTATTTCGTTTTTAATTTGTATACCTCTAAAAAACACCCTTTAGTTTAGGAATTAATGCATGTTTAAAGTTTACAACTCTTAATGTAGAATTTATTTTTAATCGTTGCAAAAAAGACTGCAATGTTGGTAGTTTTTTAAGCATAACTCAAACACAAGTTTGTGGAATGAGCTGTAACTTTGGATTCGTGTTATTTGAAGAGTCTAAAAATCAATTTCTCTTTAAAAGTTCTTAAGCTACAATTCATTTTTTGTTTCGAAAGTATATTGAAATTAATTATCGAAAAAAAAATGAATTTCAACAATTGATTTTTTTAAATAAAAATCGATTTCTAAAAACAATGCGAATCCAGAATTACAGCTCATTCCTCTAAGTAAATTTTGAGTTATGCTTAAAAACTGCCTGTATTGCAAGCGATAAATAATATAAATGGAAAAATATTTTTTTTTAAACATGCTTTCATTAAAATTCACTAAAATGTCAAAAAAAATATTTTTTAAATGAACTATCAAATTTGGCGCTATTGTGGTAACCTTGCCATTAGTACTTTTCAACAATATTCATTGTTGAAGGTGATACTGATTTCCCCATAGGAAATCAAACTATAATTGAGTATCAATTAAGTATAAGTAGTGTTTTTGCGATGTCTTTCAAAAACGAAGGGCCCTTGGCGGCAGGACACCCCCCCCCCGTCTTTGTGGTCAATTTTTGAAAATTTTCGAAACGCATGTTTACTCATTTTAGTTATACTATGGGCATGTCAGGTTTCAATATTTTATTTCGATTGGTTGATGAGATATGGCGATTTTTTTTACTTTAATTTGTGCCCTCTATTGCACCCTTAGGGGTATTTTAAAAAATCAATGTTTAATTCCTGTGTTGCCTTCAGGAATACCTATTTATTCCAAATTAGAAAGCTCTGTGTCAACAGGAAGTGGGTGAAAATTGAGTAACAAGATTTAACTGCCACATACAAACATACAAACAGAATTGTAAGTTAAAAGAAAGCATGTACAAACAATTTTAATTTCAGGAGTTCCAAACTTTAAACCTTCATAATTCCGAAATTATTTGACCAAAAGACTTTCGGCTTGGTATCCTAAAGTAAAATTTACCAGAAAATTGAAATATGTGGTCAAAATTTGGTATTTTAATTCTAAAATTCAGAGTTTAGTGCCATTTCAGCATGAATCTGACCCCCTTATCATAATTTAAGTACAGCATTAAATAGTAGAAGTTATTACTAATCTACTAGTACCATTTACATTTTATTTGAGGCAGCGTTAACAGGGGTTTTTTTTCAGGGCTGCGAATGTCCATGGCAAAATTTTTCTTATGGAGATGTCTTAGGGGATAACGAGACATTATTGTCATTTAATTGTGATAAAGTGTATAAATTGTGATTATATCATGAAAATAATTATACCCTATTTACATACATTACATACGATAATGCCAATAAAGTTATTAAATTTAGAAATTTATAATTACTTTTAGTTGATTTCTCTAAAACAAGACACAATTCTGTGTGGGGTGCTTAATATTGTAAACTAAAATTACATTTTTGCAGATCTGATAAAGGTTTGTATTAGCATTATATTTATATTATCCAGTACATTTATTAGAATAGAAACAACTCTTCATGCCCGTACATTGCTGATACAGCATTCGAGCATAAAAACAAGTGTCCGTAATACCTCAATATTGATCCAAAGTAAGCATCCCATGTAAAATTAATAGATCGCTCCAAAAGTATAAAAAACTAGTATAAAATAACTGAACAAAATCAAGTTATATCTATCTTAATGGCAAAATATGGAGATCCTATAGTGGAAAATTAAATTTTTTAAAAGTGGTCGTATAAAGGAACACCAGTCGTCGAAAAATTGTTAAAGCTTATACATTAAATACATGTTATAATTTCTATCCATTTGTCCTTCTCTTTCTCTCTTTCATTTATACTTCATGCAGCTGTTCACAGCACAAATATTCTGAATAAATCTATATATTTAATTTTGGAAAAATTCGCATAAAATTTAATGTGCTGCGGTTGCAGCCTTGCCAACAGAATGAGAAGTGCTAGGCTTGGCATCGTCCAGTTAGCGTAGTGGCAAAGCATTGGCGCGTATAGTCAATGAACCTGGTTCAATTCCTGGCTTGGAAACTTTTTCACTCGGTTGCCTCTACGCCTTTTAAGCAATTAAAACAAGAAAGAAAAATTCATGCGTCAAGCATAGATTATGAAACACTTTCCAACTCATTCAGAATAATGTAACAAAACTGCACCATTTAAAAAAATAAAATATTACGTCTAATTCAACCATATGGAAACGCATAACACATTTCAAAACCCAATATCAGCTGTTCCCACCTACAATCGGAAAATTAACCGATTTTTTTAGTAACCCTGTATAGGATATATAGATTTGTATCTATTAAATACATGCATGCCAAAATTTAGTTCACTTAAGAGATACATATACTTCAGTTGGAAATTTCCCTTCAGCAATTTCCTCTAATATGTCGAATGGTACTTGAATACTTTTGTGCAGCCCTATATATGAGGTATAGAATTCATATATGACGAGTAACATACAAAAAATTAATTTAATTTAAAAGCGCATACCGAATTTTAAACCGTACGCTCCAGCAATTATAACTCAAAGAGAGTACTGTAACCGATTTTTTTTGTGTGTCCCTGTAACTGAATAAAAATGCCATGAATGCCTTGTTCTAACGTGATCGTGTTGAAATTCAGTGATTTATATCAGTTTCAATACATTTGAAATAGCATAATCGCCTTAAAATACTCTGCAAACGATTTTTCCCCACATACCATATGTAATGGAATACTTTTGAGTGCTCCAGTAAATGAACTATTAATCCTACGTACCTCATATACAATACCAAACATGCTTTTGTTGACGCTAAATAGCCTTTATTAAATTCAGACAAACCGAATGCATAAACACTTTTCAACTTTGTTGGAAAGTGTTAAAAGGTGAAAATAACAAATATTCTGGTATTTATCTTAAAATTTTCGAATAGTAATCTTCATCTTGTTTAATACAAAATTCCTGTCATTTAAATAGATTAAGTCAGGGATATTTGCCCCACTTAAGCCATCCTCCACCCCACCCCCCATTTTTTTTTCTTTTTTACAGTAATGATTTTTGTAGTGCACATTTAACCTATCTACTCAACATTTTATGTAGAAATTCATAAAAAATATTACTGTAATATAAATACCAGATAAAATAGGATTTTTATCAAAAAATTTAATCAGTGATTTTGGCCATCTATCCCGGACCTCAGGATTAGTGACCCCACTTGATTGTAATAGATGCTCCAGCCAATAGTTTTTTGAAGTAGAAATATGGCTGTAACGTATAAACTAACACATTATTTGATACTTGTATCAACAACGTTCACTAAATATTTCATGAAAAATCACTAATAAATACATTATATTTCATCTGCTACTATCTCTGCCTTTGAGAACATACAACAAAACCAAACTTATTTTTTTATGAATACAGCTTTCATTTGAAGAAATAAATCGCTGTAACTTCATCTACTATGCTTTTTTATAACGATTGAGAGTAGAACAATGTCACTAGCTTCGCCACATGTCCAATACTTGAAATACAGTGACTGGGGCAACTAACCCGGATTTACCCTATATCAAATATTTCTATTTGGAAATAATAGTACTTAAAAAGGCATGAGAATTATATAAACATCTTGCTTTAAATACTTGAAACTGATCGTAACACTTGTAATTTTTATACAGTTGGCTAGCATCAAGCAAATAACATAATAGAGAATATCTGCATTTATTTGAAAAGCGTTTCATTTATATAAAAAAGGCTAATATTTATTGAAATTATTTTCAATTGTGAACGATATACAGTTAAATTATTGCGTGTGCAACAAAATCAATTGTATATACAAGGAAATATCCGAAAATAAGAAACAAACGCAACGATGTTTCCAATTTCTTTACTTAGCTGATTTTTATATTCACCTTTTGATTAAAATTTATTTGTTAAGTATCTAGGTAATCAACAAATAGTTGCTGGGATCATTGAAAATTAATCTCTATGCTTATTCAATCTTCTGTGACTCGATATAGTAATAAAAAATCTCAAGGGAAAACTGATTTCATTTAGCATAAAATCCATTAATAAATTTTCTCAACTAATCATGTGTTTATTTATCTGTACTTAGATAAGAAGACATACATTGATGCTCAATACAAAGCTAGCTATCTTCTTTTTATCTTTAATTATTGGAAAATAACCACATAGTTCTGATTAATATAACAGATAAGGGAGTGAAACCCATTAACATTTGATGAAATAAAAAGGTTTAGTAAGGAATTGAAAATCGATCTTAGAACAAACGCAAAAAGTATCTGCAATAAAAAATCAAATTAGCAACTCAAAAGAGAATTATTAATTTAAACTGTAGTTACAAACATTTTACGTTCATCTAGTCTATAGTTTAATTCAAAATATTCAGTGTTACATTATAAAGATATAGTAATCAATTGAGATTAAAATCTTTGTAATCACTGAATAAAAAATGATGCAAAATTGCGTTACTTTAACACAATCATAGTAATTTATTTCAACTTTATTAATGAAAAAATACTTTTAAACCTAAATATAATGTAATTTTCACCTGTACAAACTTTTTATACGGGGTGGTTCAAAACTGTATGTCAAAAATATAAAGGCAGGTAGAAGGGACGTAAATAAGCAGATTTCGTATAGGAATGGGGTGCGGAACTGCAGCGTTGAGGCAGTAGAGGGTGCTGTTGAGTTAGGCGGATGAAAGAGACTTGACTTGTCATTCTTTACTCGGATTTTGAGCAACATGCTTCGTTACACCAATGCAGAGCTTTCCAGCATGCATTTCATGTATGGGGCTGTACAAGGAAATGAAGCGGTTGCTCAAAGAATGTTCATGGAACGATTCCAGGGTAGGAATCTGCTGGATCTTCAAACATTTAAGCGTCTTCATCGGGAATTGTGGGCGAGTGAATCATTTTATGCTTCTACGCGTGATACGGGCACTGAAAGGCATCGCAGAATTCATGCAGCAGAAGAAGCAGTATTACGCACAGTAGAGGCTAGTCCTTCGACAAGCTCGAGAGCTGTTAGGTGTGAGCCATTTCCTTGCGCAGGCCCATACATGAAATGTATATCAGCAAGGTATAACGATGCATGTTGCTCGAAATCTGTGCGGCAAATGACGATTCAAGTCAGCGAAGCGCTTTCACCCGCCTAACTTAACAGAGCCCTCTACTGCCTCAACGCTACATTTCTGCACCCACATTCCTATACGAAATCTGCTTATTTAGGCCCCCTCTACTGCCTTTACATTTTTGAGATATTGTTCTGAACCACCCTGAATGTGTTTATTACAACACTTTGAATCCGTGTACTGTTTTGGATACATTTTGACACTCAATAGAAAATTAATAACTATATAAAAATTGGCATCGTGATTTCTGGTTACTACTTTACTTATTAATTTACATTCGCACTCCTTGAGCAATTTTAGGTTCTAATCTTATTACAGGTAAAGTAAAAAACCAAAAATTTACGTCATTTAGATGCATTCGAAGTAAAATATTTCCTTTTTATGATTGAAAAGTATTTTCAATCGCTCAGTTTTACGAATGAAAATGCAAGTTTCTTTATTATTCTAACATGACGTCATTATATAAGTATTCCGCCTTTTCAGTCCTAAATATTTGTATGATAGTAATAAAAAGCCAATGTAAATTATAATAATCATACAATCATTGAAAAGTGTTCCAGTTTTTTAAATGAAATGTGCGTTTTCGGTCAAATATTTTTTTAAAAATGGTAGAATTTTCTTAGGTGAAAACATTTATTAAGAAATAAAAACAACGTTAGAAAAAAGCACAAATGGAAGTGTGTATAAATCGCAAACAGTTGTTTCGAAGCTTCTAAGGCTTTATCATCAGTGATTAAAAATTATACTTCCATATTTTCCGAAAATAAGCCATCAAATTTCTAAAATCTTGTTAAAATTTGACTTTCAGGTAGCTTATACTCGTTGTAACGAAATCCAATTCACTAATCTTAAACATCCAATTGTCAGTTTTTCAGATTGGGGTATTTACAAGTTACATTGCGAATGCAATAAAAGGTACATTGGCCAAACGAAGATAACCTTTAAGATCCGCTTGCGGGAGCATAAAACGTGTGTTAAAAATTTTGACATGAAACGTTTCGCTATTGCTAACCACTGCTGGTCAAATAATCATAATTTTAAATTTTCCGAAGCCTCAATAATACAGAAATGCTCATCAGTTTACGACCTTGATTTTTGGGAAGCGTATCACATATGGAAAAATTTAGACAGTTAACGATTTGTCCAGCGCACCCAATTTTTTGAAGATGGGGCTTCAGTTCCTATAATTAGTTTTTCTTCCCCCCCCCCCCTTTACCTTTTTCTCCTCCTCTTTGTTTGGGCTCTCCCGGAGGCATTGATCTCTTCGTCTGCACGAGAGATTGACGCCGCGGTTGTTCTCTCGACAGTGAATCGCATTTCGCCGTTGACAGTAGAGCTGTGAAGTACGCCTCTCTGGCTCTCCCCTTTTTAATCTACACTTCATTTAATTTTAATTAAATTTATATTTTTTAATTTTATCATTTATTTTTAAGCACTGATGATGAAGCCTTAAAGACTTCGAAACAGCTGTTTGCAATTTATACACACTCCCATTTGTGCTTTTTCTTAACGTTGTTTTTATTTCTTAATATATTGATACAAAGTACAATCCTCCTCCCTTTTTATGAAAACATTTATTTCTGTCGAAGATTTAACTTCTAATTTCGGAGCTGTTGGAATGAAAAATCTCTGAAAGTAATATCATTTTGACTCAATAGTACGAAAATGACACAGTTTTCTGAATTATTATTATTATTATTTATTTATTTTAACCATTGATGCCATACCACTTTTAGAGCTCTTATGTTCCTTTGCGTTCATAAGCAAAGTCTGTTTAAAAATATATATATATATATATTTTTTTTTTTTTAATTGCAATGATAAAATAATTCAATAAATATATAAAAAACTCCATTATTTATCTTTATCAAGAAATTGCATCAATAAAGACATAATTCATATTATTTCCTTTTTGCTTTTTTTGCCACAATCAATATCCAATTGCCATTCAACTTATCCGAATTCTAAATAATCTTTACTTGTTTTAGTTTTATTCTATGCAAACGACAGTAAATATAATGAGATTTCTGTTTTATTATTTAACAATTATCAAATATTATATAAACATATAAACACTTTTAAATATTTAGAATATTTAAAATATTTAAAAAATATATAATATTTTCTTAAATATTTTTGACCACCATATTTGATGATCTGCTTTTTAGTTTTATTATAATGTACAATTAATACACACCTACAGCGATAACAGTTTCTACCTTTCCTTTCACTACCGATCGAGAGTCGATAACGGGTATCCACCCGTTAACGTAAACTGGATTCAAGTCACCAGGCTCTCTGTGCTTCAATATTTCTGAAGATAAATCTCTGAAGGTTCGGCGCCTGGATTTCGCAATAGGTTCTAGATGACTGAAGCCCACACTGCTACAGTCCTTGAGAAGAAAAA
The DNA here is from genome assembly GCA_963932465.1 of Maratus speciosus. NCBI lineage: Eukaryota > Metazoa > Arthropoda > Arachnida > Araneae > Salticidae > Maratus > Maratus speciosus. The sequence continues at coordinate 440,849,291 of OZ010788.1, forward strand.
TCATATTTAGGTAATTAAACTTTGCATTGGTTTCATCCAGGAGAATGTTAATAAAATTTTCAATGTAATGAAAACATACACAATATCAGGATATAAAATAATAGACCGGGAAACGGCAGCAGAGATAATCACCTCATCGAGTTCAAGGCTGAAATTCCAGAATTAGTTAAAACTCGATTCACATATTAAAATGCAATCGGTCTGCCAAGTCATATCTTGGTGGAGAACACATGAAAACCCTATTTTAGCGGTTAACTCGTAGGTTTACCATTGTGTTTACCTGCACCCAAAGGTATGAAAACATGAAGGACTGAGAGCAGGAAAACACAATGGTAAACCTACGAGTCAACCGCTAAAATCGGGTTTTCCACCAAGATATGACTTAGCAGACCAATTGCGTTTTAATATGCGAATCGAATTTTAACTAGTTCTGCAATTTCAGCCGTGAACTCGACGTGGTTAGTGTCTGTGCTACCGCCTACCAGTCTATAAGGTATTCATTATGTTAGAATGCCTAACAAGTCGTTTTTAGACGTGTTATTTAAGCCATGGTTCATCTTAACTTTTAAGAATTGCAATTGAATATAAATACTTTGTGGAATAACTTATATGAATTCTCAGGGTGTCGCAGTGTACTATATGTTTTTATACATTTGCTACCAGTATTTCCAAGCAATAATCTCCGTGGTTGATTCCTGTCGGACAAAGAAATCTACACCGAAAATTATTGTTTAGTAAAAGCGGTAGCGAATAAATAAAATATGTAAGACGCTGCAAGCCTTGCTCAAAATATACTACTGGTTTATTTAAAAATTTCAATAACAAGTAAGTAACATTGATTTTTTTTTTCCACGAGTGTAAAAGTAACTTCCTTCACATGAGCTCCCTTTTCTCATTCTTCTGTCATTTCCATCACTTTTAAAACTTTGGATGTCACATAGAGTGCTCAACATGTGCAGTTGTTATCTTCACTATATGATGTCGTGTTTTGTTTTTATATACAGCTCATGTCTCAAATTTGTATTAAAGGTTGGGTTATAACCAAATCGTGTAACAATTATAAGAATTGTTCTGGCTTGAATATAAATTTCAAGTATTATTTCTAGTAAGTCAAGAATATTAAAGGGGGGGGGAGGGAAATCCGAAAAGTAGCTCCAAGCTGCAAGCCTGATGGAGTGTTTTCCTACGGACGGCTAAAACACATTTATTAGTCCATCCTTTTGGCAGCAGTTAAAAAGAAATGTTCAGTGTTTATATTTATGCTGTTGTAAATAAAAATTAAAAACTGTAAGATTCTCAATATAGCTGCCTGGTTCAAAATATTACGAAATATAATAAATGCAAAGATCTTCTGAAATTCGAAAAAATGTTTTTACTATTTCTTAACTTTTAATGTCAGTTTTTAAGTACAGTTTCAATTTAGTTAGCAACGGTCATTTCCTTTTATAAAATTAAGCTTTCGTTCTTAATTCTCTAAACTCAGTGCACTTTATTAAAATAAAAGAAATATGATATCTTCTATCCGCCCAACAACACTTTTCACATTTCTTTCGCATGCTTAATTTCGTTGCTATGCAATATTATCGAGTCATATACCTCTATCCTTTGGACCGTTGGCACTCCCAAACCTCTGCTTAAGCTTCTTCTGCAACGTATAAAATCATTTCAGTGCATAGTTGCATACTTTGTTTGGCTTTTTAATTTATATGCATCTCCGCCAAAGCCCAAGTCTCTGTGATGGTAATGATGCCATTCTGCTCTTGATTGATGGTCTGTTAATGTAGAAGTTGTTGACCCCTCTTCAGCGGCCAAAGGTTGGATGCCGTCCACTCGCTCTGTGAATACCTCAACTAGATCATGGTGTTGCAAGCTGAAATAAAATTACTTTTTGTGTACGATGTCTCTATAATCTGTATGCACGGCCTAATTCCATCGTATACTGTTAGACTGTGACGTCCTATCACCAAGAATTGTATAATATGGCAATAAACTATACCACAAGGAGAGTAAAGTGTGAAGCCAGAAATTTCTTTACTACACTTCTACGTTTCAGTTCAAAATATAACAAATGTATGACGCTGTACGGTCTCAAAATGTAATAATGTTCAAAATAACCCTGCAATTTCCAAACACAAATATCATTTTCGCGTTACAGCAGCTAAACAGAATAGAGGATAAAAATTGATTGATCTTTTTTATAGGTTATTTTATGAGTCCTAACTTTTTGAGACACAACTGTTCCATTTATCCGTAATATTTGTAAATAACATAAAGAAGCGTAATAAATAAGTTACCGGGTTTGCACATTACTCCCGTGCAAGAATAAGTTAAATAAATGTCACCGTTTATTTGTTATTGAATTTTAAAAAACGTCAGTCTATTTAAAGGCACCTGTATCTTTTAATTGGGAACAGGAGAAAAAGTGAAACAAATCAATAGTTGGCACATATTCTTTGAGCATACAGTTACTATCAAATTAAGTTATGATTATGCATCTTAAGTTTAAGATTCTTAAAACATATAAATTCTTGAATAAAATTAGAATAATCTTATACAATGCTTTGGTACAGGATCGCTCAGAGCATTAAAATACTACGGTTAACCATCAATTTCTCAAGTAGTCTCAAATGTAATTCTTTAAAAATTGAATATGTCTGGAGCTTAAAGGCTTTTTTGTTTAACATTGTTCTTTATATCACATAGTAGGACTGTAAAAATATTTTTATGTCGCTGAGTAGAAGGAATTTTACATTCGGGTGGTGTAAAATCCGTAAAGAATGAACAGAGAGTAAGTCCGTAGTCAAATTTATCCATCTCATACAATAAACAACGAAGTTCCAAAGGTTTTCAGAACTTTGCCAATGTTATATAGCACTTCAATGAGAACGGCCTTCCTCCTTGCGGGGATCAACTAGAATGGATGATCAACGTCTTGAATTCGTCCGCTAGAATAATTACGTATTATGTTAAACGAAATTATTTGATGCTACGATCATGTCACATAATTTTTTCATGATTGTTCGTAATACTAGCTGATAACATGACATTTAATCTTGGTTGGAAGATTTTGGGTACTATGTATCTACCATGTTTCTGACATGAAGTCTTTAACAGCTGGAGAAATATTTCTGAATTAAATTGCAACCTAATAGAATTGCCCGTATAGTATCTGTTTGTTTCAAAAGCAGATAACGAGAGAAGGCGTATGTGTTGTAGAATCTAGAACCTATGTTATAAAACTAGTTCTCTATATTATGAAACTGAACTGGATCTAAAGAAAAATAAATCGTTATTTCAGACTCGAACCATGTAAAAAGTGAATCTGAGTACTTTCAAGAAGGAAATACAAATCACTGAAACTTTCTACAAAATTTGCTTTAAAGAAATATTTTGAAAGGGCAAATTCTTTATAAATAATAAATACAAAATATAATTGGAAGTTAAATATAAAAAATCAAACCAGGATATAAATGTGTTAGGTAAATGCTGTTATTTGTTTTTCACAGTATGGAACTGCTGTACACAAGTATTTAGTACAAACAGTTCGTGAATTAAACCTGACACATGATCTAGTTTTTTACATAAAGAAATATAATGAGATATGCATCGAATAAAGATTAACATGTGGAAATTAAAAAATAAGTTTCATGGTCGAAGAGATCTTTCTGAATTCAAATTAGCAAACGTTTTTCCAAAAAAAAGTCATATTTTAAAACACTCTTTCAATCATAGCACTTTCCATAAACACATATATTTTTAAGGTTTTGCGGTTTCTTCCTTTGAGACATTTGAGATGTAAACTAATTTGAAGAAGTATATATAGTTGATTGATAAGTTTTCTCTCAACCTAAAACATATAAAATTATTACAAAGTAGAGTTTCATGACAATCTAGCATGAAACAGATTTATTTAATTGGATTGATCAACATTTAAGATTTGTTATTTTTTAATTCAATAAGTAAAATATTTCGCCACTATTTCTACTGATATTATTGCACTATATGCCTACTTATATTATTGCAGTTTTCTTTTTATTATTATTTTGCTTTAGCATTTTCAATTAACTGAACTCTTCTGTTTGCGTTTTGGGGCAAAGACGGATAATCAAAATTGTACTGTAATTAGATGAACATGAAACTCTGTACAAGAAGAGTTAATATTTTGTAACTCGCGTATCTTTTAAATAATATTTGTTTTGCAATTCGAAATTAAAGACTTAGTTCAAAATCGTCATACTAGCCTCTTGCAGGAAGCACATGTGTTGATGTTGTTATTTTTTGTTATTTCTTTTTTCATTTTACGCTGAAGAAGCATATCTTTAATGAACTCTTAAAGTAGCAATGTAATAAATTTTCTGGCTATGTGTAAAGTTTTCTCTTTTCTTCTTTTATTTTGTCAGATTTGACATATCACGTATTCATGTAGCGTAAAGAGTTTTGTATATATGTATTTTATTATATGTAATTTATTTTAAGATTATTTATAAAACGAACAAAAAAAATGACTTGGAAGCAGTAATGGGAAGAATCTATATAAAATGTTCAAGGTTGTCCATATGTCACCTTGTCAGCCCTTCTAATTCTCTTGGAAATGTATGTGAATATGCTGTAATGTTGAACATTTTGTACTAGCGTTGTTTCTACAAGGAATTCTTCAAGCAGGTCAGCAGTTGAAGGATGTTGCGCGGACAATTTTTGTAACAATCAACAAAACAACGCTTCCTAAAATATCATGCAGGACATTTTATGTTATGAAAATGATGGTGCTCAGGCAAATACAGATCTTCTGGGTATATGGCAGTGTCATTGAGCAATGACAGGGACAGTGAATCAACAAATCCCGGTACCTGTGCCTGGTTTTATGCTATCGTTCTTCTATTGTTCTTACATCTTTCCGTAAGAGATGATACAATATTTGAAGCATATTGTAAGATCTGAAAATCAATTTTGTTCAAAAACTTTATTTTACTATTTTCAAGAACACACATAACCTTTTTTTTTTATTACTAAGAGTAGTTATTGTAGAGTAAGTTTACTGTGTAAAATCATTTTTATAGTAAAAATGTTATTTCTTTCTATTGTGTATAGGGCAAAACTTAAGACAGGGTGTCCATAATTAAACGATCCTACTTTAAAGTTGTCTACAGACAAACTTATTGTTCATAAAGTTGTGAAATTTTGTGAAAGATATAATAAAGGTATGGGAATTTGTTTAAGCTAAAAGAAATATAAATAAAAATGGTTCAAAATTTCGCTACAAAGGGCGATTTTTAATAAATTACACATTTAGAGTTACGATAGTTTAGAAATTTTATTTATTAGCTTACCTTTATTCTAAAGACAGTGTTTCACGACATGTTTCTAGCATTTCTCCGAACACACAGACAGCAGTTAACTGTGGAACATGCTATCTTACGATTCCAGCTGGTATCTGAAAATGATGAAAGTCATGCAAAACATGTTTGCTTATGGAAAAATTTGTTAAACTAAAGTAAATGTATGCTAAATCTGTAATTTGTTAAAAAACGACCTAATTTTTTTTCGCTTAAAGAAATTCCCAAACTTTTATTATGTCCTCCAAAAAAATTCACAACATTCTGAACAATATTTTCGGCTGTAGACAACTTTAAAATAGGGTCGATTAATTATGAACATCCTGTCAATAAAATTTCAAAACTATCTTAATGCTAAATGTATAATTTATTAAAAATCGCTCTTTGGTGGCGACATTTTGAACTATTTTTATTTCTATATTTTTTAGCTTAAAGAAATCCCTATCCCTTTATTATGTCTTTCACAAAATTTCACAACTTCATGAACAATAGTTTTGTCTGTAGGCAACTTTAAAGGAGGGTTGTTTAATTATGGACACCCTGTACATTATCATAAAAAATCTAAGTTTCTCGAGATTTTCTTAAAAACATTTACAGTGTTAAGAAATTGCTTTAATATTTTTCTGTTATGAAAAATGTTATTGTCACAAAATATTTAAATCTACAAAATTTAACTTACCTTAATTATGTTGAAAGGCAAAGTCCAATGATATCTGATAATACCCATGATAAAGCAGGTTGTTGCTGAGACAATCAAGAGAGATTTTTGGCCAGAGAAAAATAATACGCTTGAACCTTTCCATGTTGGAAAGGAAAATGAAATTATATTAAAATTTAATAAATGTCCTGTGACGCTCAAGAGCAATACTAATAATTGGCAGATGAGTAAAAAGCAGGAAATCTGTAATGGAAATATAAGTTCAATATGTAGAAAATCATTGTGAAAAGAAAGGTAAATTATGTGAATTTTAATAAATATTGTGTGAGATTCAAGAATAAAACACTGAATGACAGATCAGATTCAGATAGGGAAAAATTTATACGCGTTTCTGAGAAAAAATGGGCAGTTCGTTGTCCGAAATTTTTCAAGGGATGTTTCTTAAAAATATCATGAACATTTTAAGAAACTCTGTTCAGTTATTGTTATTGTAAACTTTTATGAGAAGGGTAGAAAGAGCAAACTAGAAGGGAGCAGACTGAAAGGGAAGACTAGAAAACCAGCATAAATTGCGTTTCGTTGACACCGGTTATCCATTTTTTCTCAAGGACTCAACTCTCTCGTTCCTGTATTTTTTTTCTTTCCCAATAAGTGGCAGATAAGAACGAAGCAGGAAATTTGTAACGAAATTAAAAGTTCAAAATATAGGAAATCAATTTGAAAAGAAACATAAAATTATGTGAAAAGTTAATAAATACTCTGCGAAGCAGAAGATTAAATTTAATGAGTGATGGATGATGTACTGTAAAAGCAAAATCCAAAAACGTTCCCTAGAAATAATAAGCAGCTAATTGCTCAAAAGTTTTCAAGAAATGGTGTAAACTGGTCAAGAAATGTTAGAAACTTTTAGGAATCTCCATTCACATACTATTTTTGTAAAGTTTGACAAGGAAAGTTTTAGAATAGAAAACCTGAACTTTACGAATTTTTAGGACAGCTCATTATTTCCAAAAGAATCTCTCATTCCTGTTTTTTTGTTTTGTTATTGTTGTTATTTTTGTTTTTATTTTTGTTGTTGCAATGTGAGCCTGAAGGTGGAGACCGTTAAGAAATAGAAAATTTAAAATAAAGCCAATATTACAAGGAGTAGGAATTTATGTAAAACTTAATTAATGATGTGTGATTTTGAAAAGCAAAACATGTGAATTACAGATGAAGATAATGCAGGAAAAAATTAAAGATAAGAAAAAGATCGAAATAATTAAAATCATTAAGACAAGAAAAAGTGGAAAAAATAATGAATATTATGTGACGTCGAAAAGTAAAACTAATGAACTGGGAAGAGATCTTCAAGGTAAATAAATATATGGCAATTTACTGTAATCAGTTTTTTTTTGCTGTAAAATATACCCTTCTACTTTGAAAATTTCTCATCTTTTATTGGTCGTATTTGTGTGATTGACAAAAAGTACATTTAAAAAACTATGCAGATTCGAGCGTTTCTTTCATAAATAATGACTAAAGTTGTCAATACTCTTTATAATTAATGAAACAATGTCACAGCAGATGAAAATGATTACTCTGAAAAAACAATGACGCATAACTAAATTTCATCAGCAATGCTCTCTGAATAATTTTAGTTATAGTGTATATCATCGATTCGACAACTTTTTTTCCTTAATTGTCGAGTAATAACAATGAGAAGGTCTCTTTAAAATTTTATTCATGCGTCTTTTTGGAATTTGGAAAACATTTTTAGGGAAGGCTGCGCCTGTATGGGTATATTATTGCAGTTTATATTAAGTGGCGGGAGACGTGCAAGATTTGGTCAATACACCGCCATGTTCAGGTAACTTGTAACATAGATGCATCACAGGTGCGCAGCTCAGTAGTCTCCTATCGATTGCCTCATAGTTTTCATTGTTAACGGAAGATCTAAAGAATTTCCAGGTCCTGTATCCTCTCCTGTCTTGCAACTATCTGTCGAAAAGACTTTTTCTTTCGTAAATTCATCGTACACATTGATACACACTTTGTCCAGGCTATCATGAATGTCGGATGAGATCAAGATACGTAGGATAAAACTAGCTCTCATCTAGCTATCTTGCTCTGAGACAGCTTGAAATCTTATCTGGAATGACGGGACTAAAGCAAGGAACGGACGAAAGATCCGTTTTCAGAGTGCCTCAACCCTAGTATGTCATTTCAATGGGATACGTGTTCGTTAGTGGATGGATACCTGCAACGTACCCATAACGTTTACAAATTTCAAGATAAAAATAATTTCTAAGCTCTTTTTTTCAAACATTCATCTGTGCACAAGCTACTAAGTTATAAATGGAATTTCTAAAACAATTTCATCAAGAGAAGAAACTGTTTGAACGTGTAAAACTATTGTCATCTTGAGCAAGTCCAGATGTCGCGATATTGTTGTATTCCAAAATGCACATCAAACAAACACGGGAATATCAGACCTGCGTCCGTATTCCAAAAGAGGATAAAAAACTGAGAAAAAAATGGATGAAATCTATTCATGGAAATTTCATATCAAACAACGATAGGGTAGTTTATATAAAACGTTTCGAAAAAGTGTCTTTTATTTATACTGACAAAATAACGTCTAAAAATGGACAGTTTGTGGATTCAAGAAAATACCCAACACTGCCTAATGATGCATTTTCTAAGATTTTCCTAGGCTTACCAGTATTCCTTTCTAAAGTTACACCAGAAAGAAATGCAACAAATTAAGGAAAAAGAAAAAGGGAAAAATTGGATAATGAAGATCTATTAGTTGGAGCTAATTCGCTCAGAGAAATCAAAGAACTGAAAAAGAGAAAAGTTGTATTCATGAATTTTTGCAAGAAATTATAATATATATATTAATATTAATATTTATTTAATATTTAATATTTGAATATTAATATTTACTCTGATGATAATAATATACAATAGTATAGTGTGATGATAATAGTATATCAAGATGGCCTTGGTCTGCCCAATGGGTAAGGTGACTGATTTCGTATAACTATATCTTGGCGAATAATTGGGTTAACAAACGATTCATTTAGACTACTTTCTATAAAATTTCACAGCGCTAGTGCATTTTCAATCACGTAACAATTGGCAGTACTTTTGAACCTCGGTAGGAAAAAGAACAATGTTCCAACATAAAATTTTGCCACAGAAACTTTTTAAATGACTCAGGCTATTTGTGGTCAAGAAGCAATGTCGAATGAATGATAAAAACTGGTATTTGTCAAAATTCCGTGATGGGGAAGAGAGTACTGAAGAGTATCCTTGGACAGAAACATTTTTGATAGTTCGTCAAAAAGTGGCAGAAATTCTTCGAAATGATCGTTTGGCGTCTAACAAGCTAATCGAGGAGCCCACGAGAATTCACAGCAGTCCTTTGTTCTCGAATATTGGGAACAAGAAACATGGTCGTTGTAGCACGATAATGCACTGCCCCACAACTGCAAGAATGAGCGCGCTTTCTTGGCCAAAAGACAAGATTGTGGTGCTCGACCACTCAACGTACTCACCTTATGTATTTCCATGCGACTTCTGGATATTTCTAAAATTAAAATTGGCAATGAAAGGAAAGCGTTTCAGAAAAATTTTAGACATCCAGAAAGCACTGCCTATTGTTAAGTTGTTGTAAATGTACTGGCTGTGAGGCTTTCACAGAAGATAGTTTCAGTGTACAGGTTGTTAACCCAATTATTCTTACATACAGGATGTCCAAAAAGGAGTACCTGTTTTTAAAAATGAATAATCAACAAACGAATAGAGTTATTTAAAAAATTCTTGCAGGAAACGGATGTGTGAAGTCTGGAATTTTGTTTAAAACACTTTATTATAATAGTTCAAAATCTGACCGACAGATTGCGCTAAAGCACATTTTGTTGGCTGTATGGCCAACGAATACACCATTTTGAAGAATTTACGTAATGGCAACTACTGTTTCCCTTGAAATGGTTTCTACTGAACTTTCACTGACCACGTCTACTTCTGTCTGGTCTTCACGCATGCTCCGTTTGTTCATATAGCCTTTAAAATGGGCAGTAGCGCCATCTGTCAGTCTGATTTTGAACTATTACAATAAAGCTTTCTAAACAAAATTCCATACTTCACACATTCGTTTCCTGCAAGAATTTTTTAAACAACTCTATTCGTTTGTTAATTATTCATTTCTAAAAACAGGTACTCCTTTTTGGGACACCCTGTAGATGGAGCTAGTAGTTACACGAAAATAAAACCAGTCAGATTTTCCTCTGGACAGACTGCGCAGAGGATATTTGAAGAGCTCAGATGATAAAGGTGGTAAGTGACACAGTCATCATTTTGAGAAAATGAGCTGTAAAGTTCCAAAACTTTTATTTTCGTTTATTGTCAAATGGCTCCCTAAAATCTGTGTGAGCATTCGGTTTTTTCAAATAGTAATTTAAAAGATCGTAGAGGATCATTGATTATCTTCAATCATATGATAAACTCACTTTTTTTGTCACATTTCTGGATATCCCATCTGAGCTCTTTATTTAATTCAACTACTGAATTTGAAGTTGAACAAGTAGGCAATGTTAAATGCTTGGTCAATGTTGATACATGACATGTACAAAATAAAATACCAATCAAAATAAAAATTGCAGTTTTGTTATATCAAATGAGCTTTAATAGCAAAATTAATATATAAAATTAAACTTTTTTTCATATTAAAAACCTCTGTGGGCCTTTTGGGTGGTTTTAATTGATGTTTCCGTAAACAAAACGTTTTGATTTCCATAACCAAACTGTTTTAATTTCTTTTAAAAAAGAAATAAATCATGAGATTTATTATAAAATTTATCAGGAATATAAGTTTCTATACTGGGCCATTATATATCAAAAAGCCAGTTGAAAGAGCTTTTTAGTTATATTAAGAATTCTTCGGGTGCATGAAATGAAATGAAACTGAATTTTATTAAAATGGCTCCAGAAATTTATATTTTCAAGTTATTTATTATCGCAAAAAACACAAAAAAATACTTTAATAAATCTCCAGAAAGTGAGAATAACTCCTTTAATAAGTTCCTGTCATCCAAGTTGTATTAATAACTCATATTAAAGCGCAAATGTTAAGGGGAGGGGGGGGGGATTTCAAGAAGATAAATAAAATAATATTACTAACAAAATTTCATGGAGTAAAAGATTCTTAGAATACATTAAAAAGAAAACTAAAAATGGCTTTTTTTTTAAGTTTTCGCAGTGCTGTTGTAATTACTCTTTTAAATAAATAAAAAAAGCGCTAATATATTAGTCACTCATTTTTATAGTTATTCACTCCTTTTATTAAGCGAATTTAACGTTATATTGAATTTACAGTAATAAAAAATAAGAGAACATTTATATATAAGTTAAACTTTCAAAATTCTTTCATTAATTGAAAAAGACAATATATGTATATATATATATATATATATATATGATGCTTGAAGTAAAAGGAAATTTGAGTATTATGGAATGGGCGAACAATATGGAATACTTCAATATCTGGAGCATACGTTATTGCATAAAACTGTCAAATGACTTTAAGTGCTCCTATGAGGCACTATGCTCAGTTGTGTTTGTATATCTGTTGTTGCAGCTACACGATGAAATAAAGTCATATTCTTAATTTTTGCAGAAAATTTTTATAAAATTCGTATTAATTATAAAATCCCATTGTCAGTGATATTAACCAAGTTCAGTATAAAGTTGAACAGTTATATTTATTGCTGTGTTAGGCAGTTTTCCTCTATGTTAACATGTTTGCGAGTAAAGAGGTTATGTTTTTCAAGATGGTGTGTAGAGTAACGTGGAATATTAGACGACTGTTTCTAGACGAGTCTAATGAAGACGAACAATCATCCCACTCCGACTCATCATTTGAGATGGGATTTTCACCAGGTTGTACACAAGATGAGAAAGATGCAGTGTGCTTGTTTTACAATGGAAAATATTCAGACGATGAAAGAGGGGAGGAGTAGATATAATGCCTGATGTGGGGGTCATGTGGACTGTGGTGGGGCCGAATCAATAGACTACATTTGTGTTTTGTAAAAATTAAAACAAATTTTCAAAGAATCTGATGATTTATATATTATCTACCCTATTAAAATCCGTGCGCGTATTTATGTAACCACAAAAACTCGGAAACCACAGGGTGCAGGGCTACAAAATTTGGCACATGGGTTGCTAGTAGGTGGCCCATGAGCGATTGGGGCAAAAAATTCTGAAATTCTAAATAGATTTTTTTATTTTATGTTTTTGACGAATTTTTCCTTTTTTATGTTCGGTCCGTAATCGCGCGAGTTCTAACCAGTTCTAAAGGTTTAGTGCATTATGAGATATAGGTACATATTACATACGCCATGCTGCAATACTAAGAAGCTGTAGCGAATACTACGATAATTCTTTTACCTCGCATGCAAATAATTAGAGATTATTTAATTACGCTTAATTATTACCTTTTTAAAAAAATTAAAGAAAAACATTTTATCACAAACATCAACAAAACTTATTATTCTATTTATTCCCTTATTCCAAAGATATCATTTTATCGTCTGCCCTCATAGCATGCATGGTCACAGTGACGTCATTGTGACGTCACTGTAAGTCACTGTGGTCACGTCACATCTGTGACCAAAATGCCACCACTCAGTGATGTCACATTGTGACTGAGATGTGAACTTCTGAGAAAACTTTAAACAATTATAAAAATTCTTCAAAACATGTTACTTATTGTAAAATTTTATTTTTCCGGCAATTAAAAAAATATTGTAACGTCACTGTTATGTCACTGCATGTAACGTACGTCACGTCATATATGTGAACCACCATATTGTAAATCACAGTGTGACAAAAATACTAACTTCAAAAATTTTTGAAAATGAAGAGAAATATTTAAAACATGCCCTAGTTACAGCGGCATAAGGAATGAATATTAGTGGACAGCAAATAGTAAATTCGGACACGAAAAGAAGGGGGAGGGGAGAAAAAGAAAAATGCACGGTACAAGTATCAACAAACTAGATTTCCATGCTATATTTTATCAATTTGATATCTAAGAAGTGAAAGTATACTTTTTTCATGATTTCAATTTTATCTAGCATTGCAATTTAATATAATAATACATCACGGATTGTTATTATTATAAAAGTATTTCTCAGAAAAATGCTATGTGCTGGAGCAATTTGAAACATATTTAGAATTAGAAATATTAAATCTATACTTTTTACATGTTTAGTTTGCAGGGAGGAAATTTTTTAACTTTTTTGGCGACCACTGGTCGAAACACTTCTGTGGTTTCAAACTAAACATTTTCTATTACAGTTAAGTCTGCAGATTTTAATGAGCACGCACAAAGAATCTTCAGAGTTTAGTCATATATGCATTTATTGCTTTATAATTTGCATTCAAGTCATATTTTTTTCCTGTTAATCTATTTTTAGTAACTGCTTTTTAAAAAAAATTTTACTTTTTTCAGCCTTTTTAAATAAAATTAGCCTTTTCCGAAAAAAAAAAATATATATATATATACAAAATTTATGCAAAACACATGATGTAATTAATTTTTCGCATTTCCAATTTGTGTTTTAGAGGTATGACTTTTAAAAAAGTTATTTTACAAATTGTTTTATTCTGCAGAAAATTAACATGAAAATATTGATAGATTGACAAAGAAAAATTTTTTATCCTCGAAAACATTTTTTTTATTTATTAAGAAGATATTTTTTATTTATTACGCATGAAACAAACTTTACTTAAAAAAAGGGGGGTGGTATTATTACCATTAAATTTATTTTTACACATTTTAAAAATTTAAGCAGTGTTTTATCTAATAAACTTCCGTTTTCAAATGAATTTTTTTGAAACTGATAAAAAAGAAATGGTAAAATGCATTGGAAAATCCTTCAAATAGAAAATTTTAATTACAGACTAACTCATAAAACTATTCCGCCTGAAAGTTAGGACTGCAAATAAACAGTAAAATCAGCTGCTGAAGATCGTCTGCGTCGGATTATATGACCGCAACCGCAGGGTAAACAGAGAACTTTTTGTAATACACGCGGGAAAAGAACATGACCAAGCCTACAATGTCAGCTTTTGTTTTTGCTTTTTTAAATGTAAGAGAAAGACGTCTGCCATTTTCGGGCAAAAATACTCGGATATTATTAATTTACAGCTAAAAAAGGTAAGTCTTATTTAATTTAAATTTTTTATTTCTGTTTGTATATTACGATTATGAATTAAATAGATTTATGTTATACATATAGAAAGTGACTGATCTGGAATTGTGTTGAAGCGAAATTTTCCTAATCGACACTATTCTATAAAATGTGTTAATCGGCCATCGCTCAAAAAAAAAAAAAAAAAAAAAAAAAAAAAATCATGTCTACATTCATAGTGGGATGAATATAAACATTAATTTGCAGTTACTTGAGATTGAGACAGTGATGTGGAATTTTTTTCGGCTTCTTATTTTTTTTCTGATTACTAACACTCATATAACAGTATTTATCGTCATTATTGTTTTGGAGTTAAATATTATATTCGAATAGTATGATATTACGAAACTGTTTCAGTTTAGAAATTAACATTATAGTGGGAAAATGTCTTTTTACTTATTATAATAGCGTAACTTTTGAAAGATTTTTTTTTTTTTTTTTTTTTTTTTTTTTTTTTTGCTAATAATATTTTAAATTATTATTTAAAATCCTGAATCTTCAGACCAATGTTTTCAGATTTAAAATTTGCCAAAATTATAAAATAATAGGAATTCCTTATAACATATGGAAAGATTTTTGAGAAATTGCTAAATCTAATAATGCATTTAATTCATCTATTGCAGTTAGTTGGTGTTTAATAGTACAATTAAAAATACTAATTATTATTTTTAGTGTTTTTCAAATTGGTATATTTATTTATTTATTTTTAATTGTATGTAAGCATTTTTTTTCTATTTGCGATTTTAATCAAATATTTAATTATAGACATTCAGAATCAGTTATTAAATTTTCTTCGATTGTAAACTCATTTTCTACGTTTTCGATACACATAAATATTGGCATTAAAGGTGTATTCTAAAAAATATTTTTCCACCTTCAACAGCTCGATATTTTCTGAGACATTTTCAGACTCATTTTTAAAAGTAAAAACATGAAACTTGCTGAGGTGATTTTTGAAGAGATGTTTAAGAGGCCGTGTGATTTCATTTTCCCCTCAATTCATTAGAATTTAAGTTTTAAATAATTATTTTCTCAGTAACACCTTTTTTTTTTCATTCCCAGATCTACCGCTGTGAAAAATTCGGTTCAAAACGCCTATTTTGACAGCATTTTTTTGTAATATTTTCTGCATTTATCAAACAATCGAGAAGCACGGCACATTAGGTAGTTTCTAAATAAGAGAATTTTTCAGTTTGATGCGTTTGAGAACAAAAAGGAATTAAAAAATGAATCAGAAAATAAGCAGTTTGGATTGAAATACACCCTTAAAAAATAAAATATTATATTTAAACATTGAAATAAAATGTTTTTCATGCCTGATAGGAAGCTTATAGATTAAACTGCTTTAGTATATATTTTTTAAAGTTCATTATTTTACTTTTATATTTCCTTTTTAACACCTTTCAACAAAGTTGAAAAGTGTTTATGACTTTGGTTTGTCTAGCCATCTTTCCGCGCTCTAACTCCCGTAAATATACTCGTATTGGTCTGAAATTTTTAGATGTTATTGACCTTTACCATAGCACGGTCCCTGTGTGTAACGACGTTTGTAGCATGTTTAGTTCATTTACAGGTACAGTCAAAAGTATTCCGTTACATTACGGCCTATGGGAAAAAATCGTTTCAAAGGTTTTTTCATGATTTTACACGTTTTCATACAGAAAAAAATTGATATGCATTTATGAAACGCACTAAAATATGCATTCTGAAGAATACGAGATGCAAAGAATAGTTATTGTTCATTTACAGGGCTAAAAAGAAATTCCAATACATAATGATATAGCGGTGGAGGGAATTGTTTGCGGCGTACTTTAATTATGTTAATCTATTTCATATATAATGAAAATGATATACGTCGCTGAGGTTTACATACTATAAATTTTTCATGTAGAATATGAAGTGTATATAGCATTTACAGGCACACACAATATAGTTCAGATACTATATTGTATCCGAAGTACTGTTCATTTGTGATGATTGCTGGAAATGCATTTTTAATTATGATATGCGCTTTTATGATTCACTATATTTATGCATAGTATATGGTGTATATAAATGCTATAATTCATATACAGGGCTACACAAAAGTATTCGCAAGGATTACTGGGTATGAGCGCAAGTTACTTAAAGGTGGTTTTTAAATGAGTTGTGCATTTTTACGCTGAACTGAATTTAATTTACTGTTGTATAATATAGATAAAACGGTATACAGGGTCATGCAAAGAATTGGATACATGGCCGTCTATAAATTATAATTTCTGGAAATGTGATTTCAGCTGTTTTAAGTGTGTTTTAGTTTGAATTAAATTTTAACTAAACGGTGGCGTGTAATGAAGGTTCTAGGTCAACTACAGGGTTGTACAAAAGTATTAAAGTATGTTTCCATATATTAGTATAAATTGCTGAAAGAGAGTTTCAACCTGTTATGCGTTTTCTTGCTAAACTAAATTATCCCATTATATAATATGTATATCAACCTACAGATGAAATACAGGGCTGTTCAAAAGAATTGGAAAACCTATTTAGCTATGGACAGTAACTGCGGAAATGAGTTTTTCAAATGTTTTATGCGTTTTCTAAAATGTTTTCTTAGTTCCCTTATTTACCTTATTTCCCTAAATAACGAAGTTTTTTTAAAGCATTCGGGAAGTGTTGGAAAGTGTTTTATAATCTATGCTTAACGCATGATTTTTCTTATTTGTTTTTTCTATTTCCCAGATCAGTCTTTTCCTATAGAACATACCAAATCTATTTAAGCTCATATTCACAAAATACAATTTACACGGAAATAAAAAAAAATTAAATAAATATGGCTTACGTCGTATTTAATAAAGCAAAGATTAATCACAACCACAACACCTTAAAATATTATACATTCTTAATATCAAGCTTGAACTCAAGATCAAGCTTAGAACTTAATAAAAAAAGATGTCAGTTGACAAACATTGTTCTTTAAGTGGAAAAATTAAAACTATTTTAGAAGAATAGGACTCCAAAATAGCTATATTTTGCTAAAAAGTACGGTAAAAAGATACGATTTTATATCTCAAACAAAACTTTATTTTAAAATTGTCCATTTTAAAATTCATCACAATATTAATACTTGGAAATTTTTCCACAAAGAAATATTCGGTTTGCATACAATATTTCAAATGAAAATCAAATTTCAAATTAATTGCTTAAAAGGCGCAAAGGCCAACCTAGTGAAAAGAGTCCATGCCGGGACTCGAACCCGTGCCATCAGCATAGCGCACTAACATTCTACAGACTAAACCACATGGAACGACACTCAGCCTGGAAAATTTCTCGCTATTACATGCTGGCAAGGCTACAAAAGCAGCATAAGATGGGATATTTATCGTGAGCCACTGACATGGGGCGAAGACGAAACTTAATTAAATTCAGCATCGATTGAAACTATATTAAGACTTCGAAATTTTTCCAGAGAGAAACATTCACCTTGCATACAATATTTCAAATGAAAATCAAATTTCAAATTAAAATTGACTTTTAAGCATGTAATTTGAAATTTGATTTTCATTTGAAATATTGTATGCAAGGCGAATGGTTCTCCCTGTAAAAATTTCCAAGTATTAATATAGATTCAATCGATGCTAGATTGAATTAAGTTTCCTGTTTATTCCATGTCGGTGGCTCACGATAAATATCCCATCTTGTGCTGCTTTTGTGGCCTTGCCAACATGCAATTGTGTGAAATTTTCCAGGCTGGGTATCGTTCCGTGTGGTTTAGTCGGTAGAATGTCAGTGCGTTATATTGATGGCCTGGGTTCAAGTCCCGGCATGGAATCATTTTCACTAGGTTGGCCTTTGCGCCTTTTAAGAAATTAATTTGAAATTTGATCTTCATTTGAAATCATCACAGTGTTTATGACAAGTTCGTCACAAATGACACATATTTCATAAATTGGTCACAATGTGACTTCAAAGCATTGTCGCTTTCGTCACATGTTCGTCACAAAATTAATGCCAAAGTAGTCACAAATGTCACACTTTCACAAATTAGTCACACTGTGACTTCACAGAGTGGTCACAATGTGACGTCACAAACGACCTCTAAAACGACCATAACGACCTCGCATTCTAGTCACTATGACGTCACATCGACGTCACGTGACGTCACATCGACGGTCACAAAGTCACAGTGTGACTTCACAACGACGTCGCCGTGACGTCACCATGCCTTACGGGTGCTGCCATAGCAACATGATAAATTAAATTTCATTTTAAAAATTACACAGTAGTAGAAAAATATTTTTCTAAATCGAATAGTTATTGAACAACTCCCGTGCGTAGAACGGGTTAAACAACTAGTGTACTAATATATACGTATTAAATAATTTTGATTATTCTTGTAAGTCGTGGTTTTTCTTGCAATTTTAATATTCCTTATAACCCTATTCCATATTTCCTGACTGACTGCCATCACATGAAAAGCGTAACTTTTTCTTAAAGCTTAATAATAATATGCATTTTTTTAAATGGCATTGCATAATACCAGAACTTCATTTGCATAGCTTTACAACTATTTGATGTTTTAGATTTAATATATTACTCGGGACAAGTACTGTAGCTTGTACTTGACGAACCACTGAAGGATACTTCTGATTATTAGTACGGAAAGGATGGCGGAGACTAAAGTACCAATTCTAAAATTCAGTGAGAATGAACTTGATGAAGTACTGGGGCAAGTCTTATTTTCTGAACTTGTCCAACCATCTGGAAGAATTTCAGACAGTGAAACATCTAAATATGGACCCCAGTCAATCCATTCGTAGGACATCTTCACCTCTGAAATAAAAACTATATTATAATTAGTTAGTCGGTCTAATCAAATGTTTAAGGATTAGATTTTTTTTTTTTTTTTCACAAAGGGGAATCTCAAATAAAAAATTATTTTTCAAAGTTTTTCTTTTTACTTTTCAAATTGAGTAATTTAAAAAAAAAATGAAATTCAAAGTTTGAAAATAAGAATAAATGAAAATTATAATAAAATAAAGTATACTTCAATGCTAAAATGTGGTCTGCCACGTTACATGTCGCGAGTTCTACTCCCAGCTGGAGAAGGTTCACTCAACCTTTCATCCCTTCGGGGTCTATAAAATGAGTACCA
Organism: Maratus speciosus; assembly: GCA_963932465.1. Taxonomy (NCBI): domain Eukaryota; kingdom Metazoa; phylum Arthropoda; class Arachnida; order Araneae; family Salticidae; genus Maratus; species Maratus speciosus. Next base: position 440,868,659 of record OZ010788.1, read on the forward strand.
AGCTTGCCTGGGAACTAAACACAGAGTGTCTCGCGTTGGGTTGACCACCTGACCGGGCACAGGCTGCATAGAACCCCGGGCCGAAGGATCAAGTAAACAGAGTTAGACGCTGTATGCCCTCATCCTTCATGGATCCTACAGCCACAGGTTTAGTTAAAAAATAATAATAAATGAAAATAATAGTAAAATAAAGTATACTTCGATGCTAAAAGCAAAGTGATAATTTTGATTAAAATTTTAATTTTGGCATGAAAAGAAATTCCTTTCTTTTCCGAAAAGAAATTTCCTGCCAAAGAATTTTAGACGTTATTCCTCTAGAATACTTCTGCATGAGAAAAAACTTGAAAAAAATTCTGTGGCTGCATCTGAAGGGATTTTCTGTATAATTTTAGAAGAGGGATGGTAAAAAATCTAAAACCTAGGGACAGAGTTTAAAAAATAATAACAACCCTAAAAATATGTGCAGGCTAATTTTTAGCTACTTATTTGTATAAAATAATAGTTCCATTTTCAGAAAAACATTACATCGAATTATTTTTATTGAAACAATTTTATCCAGACAGCTCCAAACTTAAAAAGACCTTCCGGCCAGTGGCGGGGCGAAGAGGTAGCTTTCATATTCCTTATTTTAAAAAAGCCAACTTATATCATTCAAACACACGAAGCTCAATTTAGTGGAAACCGAATATAGGAGATTCAATACTAATTTTTATCAATATAATGAATGAGAATTTCGCGAAATTAGTCAGCTTTATCCAAGCTGCTTTTCTTTAAAGTAACTTATACTTGGCTGCCAAATTCGTCGATTTCTTAAAGTGCCTGCCATTTTAAGACAACATGGTGGATGAGGCTAACCAGTGAACTTGGTCGAGACCTTAGTAATTGCTGTGCACATGCTTACTCACATCGGAATCGGTTGATATAGACGAGTGCTGTCGCATGCAAAAAATCAGATTTTTCAAAATGTCACCCACAATAGAAATTCAAACTGCTATATCTGAGCCATTTTTTAAGGTAAAGACAAACAAAAAATGCTCCTGAATCCTTATATCAAGGTAAAATACTTAAGAAAGAAACCTTTTTCAATTTCTAATTTTTTTGCACCTCACTTTAAATATATATATATATATATTTATTTAATGGCCGCCATTTTGAAACAAGATGGCTGATGAATCTGGGCAGCGAACTTGGTCGAGGTATTGATGTATACTATCCACATGCCTTCTTACATCGAAATAGGCGAATACGTGTGTTATCGCGTGACAAATACAAGATCGTTTCAAAATGTTATCCATGCTCGAAATTCAAAGTGCTACAATTCAAACATTTTTTAAGATATAAACAAAAGAACAAATTTTCAGAAATAAAAACTGCTCCGAAATCTTTGTATCAAGGCCAAACACATAAAAAAAATCTTTTTCATTTTCCAATTTTTTAATACCTCATTTTAAATTTTAAATTTAATTTATTTTTAAATGGCAACCCTTTTGAAACAAGATGGCGAATGAAGCTGGCCAACGAACTCGGTTGAGACATTGTTATGTACTATGTACAGACCAAGTTACATCCAAATCGGTTCATAAATATGCCTGTCATCGCGTGACAAAAATCAGGTCATTTTAAAATGTCAGCCTCAATAGAAATTCAAAATGCTATTACTCAGCCATTTTTTTAGATATAGACGAAACAAAAACTGTTCCGGAATCTTTGTATTAAGACAAATACATACGAATAGACATACACATACGAAAAAAATCTTATTCATTTTCCAATTTTTTGATATCTCATTTTAATTTTTTTATGTTTAAAATTTTTTTAAATGGCCGCCATTTTGAAACAAGATGGCGGATGAAGCTGGCCAACGAACTCGGTCGAGATATTTGTATGTACTATGTACACACCAAGGTACATCCAAATCGGTTCATAAATACGTCTGACAAAAATCAGGGCGTTTCAAAATGTCAGCCACGCTAGAAATTCAAAATGCTATAACTCAGCCATTTCTTAAGATATAGGCGAAACAGAAACTGCTCCCGAATCTTTTTATCAAGGTCAAACATATAAGAAGAAAATATTTTTTCAATTTTCAATTTTTTGGTACCACATTTCAAATTTAAATTTTTCTTTAAAATTTAAATGGCCGTCATTTTGAAACAAGATGGCGGATGAAGCTGGCCAACAAACCCGGTCAAGACATTGGTATGTACTATGTATAAACGAAGTTACATCCAAATCGGTTCATAAATACGCCTTTTATCGCGTGACAAAATTCAGGACGTTTCATAATGTCAGCCACGCTAGAAATTCAAAATGCTGCAACTCAGCCATTTTTTAAGATATAGACGAAACAAAAACTGCTCCAGAATCTTTGTATAAAGGTCAAATACATAAGAAAAAAATATTTTTCCATTTTTAATTTTTTGGTACCACATTTCAAATTTAAATTTTTTTTTAAATTTTAAATGGCCGCTATTTTGAAACAAAACGGCGGATGAAGCTGGCCAACGAACTCGGTTGAGACATTGGTATGTACTATGTACGCATCGAATTACATCGAAATCGGTTCATAAATACGCCTTTTATCGCGTGACAAAATTCAGGACGTTTCAAAATGCCAGCCACGCTAGAAATTCAAAATGCTATAACTCAGCCATTTTTTAAGATATAGACGAAACAAAAACTGCTCCAGAATCTTTGTATAAAGGTCAAATACATAAGAAAAAAATATTTTTCCATTTTTAATTTTTTGGTACCACATTTCAAATTTAAATTTTTTTTTTAAATTTTAAATGGCCGCTATTTTGAAACAAAACGGCGGATGAAGCTGGCCAACGAACTTGGTCGAGACATTGGTATGTACTATGTACACACCGAATTACATCGAAATCGGTTCATAATTACGAGAGTTAGAGTGTGACATAGGTCAGATATATATATATATATATATATATATCAATTTTGAACAGAGGGTGGTTTCGGGGTCTGGGGGTCATGATCGATGAAAACATACCAAAATTTTTTGAAATCGCTTTCCTCCGAACGGCTGCAATAGGTAGCTTTTTGTAATGAAAGCTACATAAAATCAGCATCAGGGATACGGGACGGTATAGGAGTTTTCCATATGTTTGGACCCCCAACATCGTCCAAAACTTATTTATCTCGTTAATATTGTTGTGCAATCATGCAATGGGATGTTCCCAAGTATATGAAATAGAAAAAAAAATACAAAAAAGTCTATTAAAATAAAAATTATTATTCAGGGACATGAAAGTCAAAAGATTGTGAGAGAGAATGCGCCATATATTGAATATTTGATGAGATATGGGCATTTTTATGAAATATTTTTTTAACTGCGAATGCGTGCCAGATTTCAAAATTTTTATTTCATAATTTGGTAGTCAGCTATTCTGGGCAACTTCTGTAAAAATTCCAATCAAATATCGCGAAAATTCACAAAGATAGGGGCGATATAGTGAGTTGCCTTCTAAAATTAGCTTTATTGTAAGGCATTTTCCACAATTTTACAATCAGCTCACTATATCTTTCTGAGTTTTACAATACTTGACTGGACTTTTTTTAGAAGTTGTCCAGAATAGCTGACTACCAAATTATGAAATAAAAATTTTGAAATCTTCCACGCATGCGCAGTTAAAAATTATTTCATAAAAATGCCCACATCTCATCAAATATTCAATATATCCATGTTTTAATTGCAGTATACTGTTGCTACTATTATTTGTCAAGTTTTCGGAGAGTTGTGTTATATTTGGTTGAAAACTCTGTATGCTATAAGCAAAAAACTTGTGAATTTTTCACAAACACAATAACATCTACACGAATATGAGTGCTAAGCTTACACAATTGCACACAAATGTTGAACAGGACCCAAATAGTCATTTAAGACAGCGACAAACCATTTCCAGCCTTTTCTGTTACGTAGGTGGTCGCAAATGTTGTTTTATTATTAAATTTATTATTATCCCCCCAATTGACCTCCCGACTAAATCTTCACCGAGAAATATGAGATCAAACATGTTCTTTACATCCCAGAATTTCAAGAACAATTCGCCAATAATTTTCGTAGATATTCGACAAGCAGTGTACAATCGAAAGGATCCAGTCCCTGTACCTTAACTTTTGGAGACCAGTGTATGTAATCGTAATGAATTTTGTATTCATACATTTTTGCAAAAGAGTGCCACAGCTATTGATCCAAGATCTGAATATTTATAAAACTAGTTATAGTATGAACGCACCTCATTTGCCAAATTTGACGTACAATTTCCGACTTGAGTATAATTTTTAGGATAATTTTTATTCTTGTAAGAATAATTCGAACAGACAAAAGATTTCGAATACGATATCTTACATGTGCGATTATTTCTTGGAATGCTTTTTTAATGATATCTAAAATTTTGTAACTAAATTTTATTATTTTTGGTTTATATTTTATCATCTACCGTTCATACGCACAATACCTAGTATAGTTCCTATACTTTCCGTATTTATACTCCCTAAACCTGAACAAAATAATCTACGAGCAGATATTGCATAAATTGCTTACAGTGATGGTATATGCTTTTAAACTGAAAGAAATTCACTTACCGTATTTCCCTATCATATACTGTTCTTGCCGTAAATGTAGTTTCATAGGCACTTAGGCATTATCAGTGTAATGTATTATTAATCAATTGATAAATAGGGCGAACTTATAGATTTGGTGATTTTAACAAGAAAATTCGTTGATAAATTCTAATTTTGGAAATTCTAGAAACAACATACAGGGCGACATAAACCTAAATGTTAACTAGTCGGATGTGGCAATCCCAAAACTTTCTTCTATCTCATACATATTAATACTTCCTGAAAAATGCATTATAGTAGCGCCTCGTGTTAGGTGATTTACACCAAAATCTAATCAGCAAAATCTTATGTCAACTTCAAATTGAATTTGAAGTTTGATGAAAATCCGTGATTAGTTTTTAAGATAGAGCTATTGCGGAAATCGTGAAAAATTCTGCATAGTAGTGGCACCTGTTTGGCAATTTACACCAAAAACTTAACAGGATCAATTTATATCAGAGACTAACTGAATCTTAAGTTTGGTGAAAATTCATGCGTTATTTCTTGAGATACAGCTATTGCGGAAATCCTGAAAAATGCAGCATAGTAGCGCCACCTGTTGGACGATTTACACAAAAAACTAAAGAACACTAATTTGTATCAGTTACTAACTGAATCTGAAGTTTGATGTAAATTCGGGCTTTAGTTCTTGAGATAGAGCTATTGCGATAATCATGAATAATGCAGCATGGCATCGCCACCTACACTGTTACAAATATTGTGCTACTTTGAACCGAAATTCGGTGCTTAGTAGCTGCCACCATGAGATGGGGAAATCTCTTTCCAAGATTTGGAGCTACGGTTGAACCATAGTTCCATTGTTTCGAATAAGATGGTGAAATCTCGTTCCAAGATTTAGAGCTTCGGTTGAACCATCCTATGGTGGTAGCTGGTTATAGCTGCTGAGCACCAAATTTTGGTTCAAAGTAGCAAGAAATTTTTAACAGTGTATTGGACTATTTAAACCAAAAAGTTATCAGCACCAAATTATATCAAGAACTAAATGAATCTGAAGTTTTCTGAAAATCTGTGCTATAGTTCTTCAGCTGTAGCTATTATGGAAATCATGAATAATGCAGCATAGCAGCGCCACCTGCCGGGCGATTTACGCCAAAAAGAAATCAGAACGAATTTATATCAAGGACTAACTGAATCTGTAGTTTTATTAAATTACGGTCATTAGTTCTTGAGATAGAACGGCCACATAATTTGTGTTACAGACAGACAGACAGACTCACAGACTCACAGGCAGACATTTTGTTAAAACATGCTTTCCGGGATCTCTGACCCCTGAAACGTGTAAATCGTCGAAAACCGGAATTCGAATATTTTTATAAATCCAATACTTTCTTCTTGTAAACATAGAAGTTAGTAAAAATAGCTCATATTATATACTATGCAGTTGCAGTATTTTCTCCCGTAAATAAAGTTGTAAGTGGAAATGTTCGACATTGAATTAAAAATGTGGGAACACCTGGACTTTACAAATTAAAAAACCTGAGCAATACTTTGCTTGCTTCATACAGTTATTGTTTTTGTCTGGTAATTTCTTAACAGCATGCGTTAAAAATAATAAATAAATCAAATTTTCGACCATTTATTTCGATTTGTACAAAGTTTCTAAATTTTATTCTCGTATACGTTTATGATTATTATTACAAGCACATAATCCTTTTTTACTTTCTTCTATCTTAACAAGAAGAAACTATGGGATTTGTGAAAATTTTTGACCTCCCGTTTTCGACGGATTTACTAGTTTTAGGGGTCAGAGATCCCGTAAAACATGTTTTTACAAAATGCCTCTCTGTGAATCTGTCTGTCTGTCTGTATGTATGTGACACAAATTTTGTGAGCGCTCTGTCTCAAGAAGTAATGCGCGGAATTTAATAAAAATTTGTATTCAGTTAGTCCCTGATATAAATTTGTGCTGATTAGTTTTTGGTGTAAATCTCCTAACAGGTGGCGCTGCTATGCTGCCTTTTTCTCGATTTCCGCAATAGCTCTATCTCAAGAACTAATGCATAGATTTTCGTAAAACTTCAGATTCAGTTAGTCCATGATATGAATAGATGCTGCTGAGTACGTTTTGGTGTAAATCGCTCAACAGGTGGCGCTACTATGCTGCGTTTTTCACGATTTCCGCAATAGCTCTGTCTCAAGAACTAATGCAAGAATTTTCATCAAACTTCAGACTCAGGTATACCTTGATAAACATTGATGCTGATTATATTTTAGTGTTAGTCGCCCAATAAGTGGCGCTGCTATGCTGGGTTTTTCACGATTTTCGCAATAGGTCTGTCTCAAAAACTAATGCACGGATTTTCATCAAACTTCAGATTCAGTTATACATTCACATAAGTTGTTACTGATTAGGTTTTGCTATGAATCACCCTACAGGTGACGCTTCTATGTTGAATTTTGCAGGATTTACACGATTTTAGGGATAGTCATATCTCAATTACTAATGCACGGAATTTCATATCTTTAGAATCCTCATGATGGGAATACATTGCCATTTAATTTTGCGAATTTTGAAATATTAACATGTATGAGATAGAAGAAAGTTTTAGGATAGTACATCCGACTAGTTTTTAATTACAGCGATACTAAATAAGAAAAAGATTGATTTTCAATTACAAAACACTGGTAAGAAAATTTTGTTTGTTGCAGACATATAAACAAATAGCGCCAAAGGTGTTTTTCGATCAAAAAATGAAATGGAAGATATTCTTGAACGTGGCAATAAGAAACTAAAATGACTGAAGATTTTAAGCTTCTGTTTGTGAGAGTACATAATTAGTACTGTTATTCTTTTCGATATATTGCCATTTAAAAAAATAATAATTTAACTATAGGTTTATTTTTTATCATGCAAAACATGCCAGTTTGCATCCTTCTGTATCCTTGTTTTTTTTTTTTTTTTTTTTTTTTTTTTTTTTTTTTTTTTTGTAAAAATATTTTCTTGTAAACTCCAAATTCAAAGAACATCCAGGTTCTTTTGCAGTCTGAATTAAACAGAAACTGCGTTTCTAAATAAATGAATACTTTTATGCAATTTACATATCTGTAATATCAAAACTATGAGGCAAAAAGTGTTTTAAGAATTTTTTTTCTCACAAAAAACAAAGCGCAGTTGAAAAGAACAGCATCATCAGAAAATATTTTTTAAAGAATAACTTTCAATGGACGATAATATATTTCAGCTTTTCGGTTGAGATTATTGAGATGCAAAGGAGTATATTCTCATTAAAAAATCGCATTTTTAACAGAAAATTTCTGAAAGTTTAATTTTAATGACTTATTGAAATTTTATTCAAAATCAGTAAAACGAAATTATGACGAATTAAACAAACATCATATTTTTTATTAATATTTTATCATACCTCAACAACACTAAAATTTCTCAGGTAAATTATGAATTGAAAAAAAAAAGTTGTAGTAAATGAAATTACAGAATTATAATTGTAGTATTTAACATGGAACTCTCCTATATTTCATATGAAGTGTGCAATACCTTTGAAAATCAAAAAACATCTAATAAGTTCTTTTAACAGAACCTGACAAAAATCTGTAGTGTTAAGACGGCAGAAGTTCTATTTATACGTAATATGAAGTTAAGGGGACTGGGTAAACTCTATCTCCGCCATGTTAAAATACACTAACTTTATGTACCTTTTTCTCAGAAATGGTGAAATATAGAGGTCTATAATTTTTAGAGTAGTTTGAGTAATATGCTTTACGTATTTTAACAAACCATTTTTTTTTCAAAGTGAACCTGAAAATTAATTATTAATTATTTATTGAAAAGCATTTTTAAATTAGCATTTTTGGTAAGATTTCACAGCATAAAGTAAATAATTTTCAACAAATCATTAAATCCTAGTGTAAAGTATACAATATAACATAATAAAAGTATTTTTAAAAAACTGAGTTCTTAAGTTTAACAGATATTGAAAAAAAGGAACACAAACATGAAAAATCCAAATTTTGAGAAAAAGTCAAAGATTTAAATGGCCACTAAGCTGTGAAGTACTCTTAGAAGGAATGAATAATTCCAACACTTCTTTTTTTAATATATAAACATGTGTGACACATCGTTGGAAAGATAAAAGTTTAAACTTTTTAATGATATAAAGAAGTAAAAATCGATTTCTTTTGCAAATTTCGCTTACCTGGTCCCTTAAAAACTAACATATTCGAACAACAAAGTGACCGAAACTCAAAATTTAATTTAGAGAAGGCAATTAATAAAACACAGAATTGTCGCAGGAAAATTACAAATCAACAGTTTAAATATTTCCACCTTTAAATTCCATTATAATATGAATAAAAAACTTATCAATGGATTAACAAATGAAATAGAGATATAAGATGAAGATATAAATTTAAGGAACCAAATCGGCATGTGGATGTCTAATTATCAGTCGGTAGGACACCACATGTCGCTAATAAATGCATTATTTCAGACGACTAGCAAATTTGCTAAGAATAACCTACACTGCCGATATAATGCATTGTACTCAATATAAGTAAAACTCGAAGGTTTTATTTTGGTTAATAACTGTACTGTATTATACTTTTATTTATTACCAATTTTTCTCAGGTATTATTTCAAACAATGGGGTCCTTTATGCATGTCAGTGTTAAATGCTTATCTCTAAATATAGTCATAAAAAGTTTTTTTATTCATCATTTGTAAATACATTTACTGTTGTTTTTCAACAAAAATTTCTTCTACAATTTTTCTATAAAAACAGTATTCTGCATTGGTATATTAAAATAGCAAAGTTTTACTTTTATTTCTAAAAATACATTCTTCTTAAAATCGTTCACGTTCTAAAAAAAAAATTACTAATTGGTTGGTTCTGTAGAAAATTGTTGGAATTTTATGTACTTATAAAGGCTTGTGTTCTTAAAAGAACCTTTAGTTTTCTACCGAACTAACCAATTAGTAATTTTTTTAGAACGTAAACGATTTTAAGAAGAATGTATCTTTAGAAATAAAAGTAAAACTTCGCTATTTTATTATACCAATGCAGAATACTGTTTTTATAGAGAAATTGTAGAAGAAATTTTTATTGAAGAACAACAGTAGATGTATTTACAAATGCTGAACAAAAAAACTTTTTATGACTATATTTAGAGATAAGTATATAACACAGACACGTATAAAGGACCCCATTGTTTGAAATAATACCTGAGAAAAATTGGTAACAAATAAAAATATAATGCATTGTAATAATAAAACACAAGAAAACCAGAAAAATATAGATGATGCATACTCGCATACCAGAAAAGCATTTGGAGGCACGCTAAATGGAAAGTAAAATAATAATATTTGTTGTTAGTCTGAACATCTCAGAAATATTGAAAATGAAGCGCTTCGTAAAACCCTCTCAAAAAATAACAGTTAACCAAATATATATTTTTTCATGTATTTATTTCCAGCCGATATCAGGCATATGTACGAACATCTGCACGAAATTACAGTCGTTGGATCCTTGAAATAACTATTATTTGAAAGTTTCCAAATACCCTTAGATAGTTAACCATTAAAAGCATGATTTTTTGTTTTGTTTCGAAAAAATTATGTATGATTCTCTGAAAGGTTTATAACACAGGAAAAATAACGAAAAGAATCTGAGACACATTTTTCGTATAATACGTTAACCTTTCCTTATGTTCCACATCTGCAATACAAGTAAAAACTAAGATATTGCAAATTAGTAAATGTTTTATAAATATGAATCTAAATACCTTATTTTATGTAATTTTTTTATTTTGTAAAACTTTCCTTAAATGCACGAATTATTTTTTAGAATTATGTTTTTTACTCCTATATTAAAGATTGGACACCAGAAAGATAGATTTTTAATTTTATATTTTTATAATTTTTACAGAATTAATATTTCTATATAAATATACTGGTTGCTAAGAATTAAATAAAAAGTGATATAGATATGCGTCGCTATGCATTTAGGGTTAATTATTTAATTAATCTTCAGTACAGTTTTAAAAGTACACCATCTTCGTCCTGAATGTAGCGTTTATAAATTTAAATTTAAGATTTACAAAATGTAGGAAAAGAGTATTATGCAAGTCTTTTATTTTATTTTTTGAAATAATAAACATGAAAAATTGCCCTTTTCTTCTTTTTCTTCCTTCTTTGTCAAAATTTATCAGATAACGTGTTAAGCAATTTTAAAATGAAAATCAAACGTATTTTGAAAGCATGAAAGATTTTACCATATAAAATAACATTATCACAAAAAATATAGAAAATTTACAAAGGAGGTTATTTAACCCTTTCAGGGGCAAAGCTATTTTCTAAAGCTCCATTGCTAAAATCTTGAAATGGGTGAATGGCATCGGAATTTACGAACAAATTTATTTCCAAATAAGAAAAAGCTATATTTCACATACGGAATAAACGGAAAATTTTATTTGAAAAATTCTGGTGTCATTGTAGCATTTGGGAATTAAAATTAAGTTGTTTCATAAACATACCGCCGTCATTTAAAGGGTTAAGGAAGCCTGAATTAGATATGTATGAAAATCGTAAATTAAAATTTACTTCCAAATAAATGTTCTTTATTTTTATATAACTACTGCTGACTAATGGGTGTTTAATTATTGCAAGTGAAAAAGAAATCTTGTAAAGTTTGTTAATAAAAATTTTCTTAGTTCAAAATTATTTTTAAATTGCACAAAATAGTTATTTAATTCTTTAATTATGGACATTTTTTTAAACATATCGATTAACTGCTATTTATACTTACCACTTGAAAATCGTAATTTGTTAATACAGTTTAAAATATTGAGAGAGATTGTAACCAAAGACCGTGCGTGTTAGAGATCCAAATATTACAAAATAACTCTTCCAATATTGCACAGCTGCTTTAGGATCGGAACTGGAATCAATCCATCTCTTAAATAGTCACGACGGCCTTTTGAATTTGTAATAAGTAGAACAGATGGGAGGTGCGGGTGTAAAGACATGATGAAATGCGCTTGGGTAATACCATAGCGATTGGGTAAAAATTACAATGGTATCGCGTTGCAATTAAAACTGTCATTTTAAACAATTTCCAACAAAGTTTAAAAGTGTTTATGCATTCGGTTTGTCTGGCCGTCTGTCCACGCTCTAACTCCCGTAAATATACTCGGATTTTCATGCAATTTATAAAGGTTATTTAGGGTCACCAAAGCATGTTTGGAATTGTATATGAAGTATGCAGCATTAATCGTTCATTTACAGGGGCACTCAAAGTATTCCATTACATTATGGTATATGGGAAAAATCGTTTGCAGAGTATTTTAATGACATTATGTTATTTCAAATGTATTGAAACTGATATAAATCACTGAATTTCGCTACGATCACGTTAGAAAAGTGCATTCATAGCATTTTTTATTCATTTATAGGAACACACAAAAGAAATCGGTTACAGTACAGTACTGTCTTTTAGTAATAATTTCTGGAGTGTACAGTTTAAAATTTGGTATGCGCTTTTAAATTTAATTAATTTTTTGCATCTTACTCGGTATATATAAATTCTATACCTCAAATACAGGGCTGCGCAAAAGTATTCACGTACCGTTCTCCTTATTAGAGGAAATTGCTGAAGGTAAATTTTCAACCGAAGTATATGTATCTCTTAAGTGAACTAAATTTTAGCATGCATGTAGTTAATAGATTCAAAACTATATATCATATACAGGGCTGCTGAAAAAATTCGCATTATTTCTTATTGTGGATGGGAACAGCTGAAATTATGTTTTGAAGTGTATTATGCGTTTCCATACGGTTGAATTAGACGTAATATTTTAATTTTTTAAACGGTGCAGTTTTGTTACATTATTCTGAATGTGTGGGAAAATGTTTCATAATCTATGCTTGAAGCATGATTTTTTTCTTACTTGTTTTTATTATTATTATTGATTGCGACTTTGATTTTATTGAAAAATACTATGAAATGAAAAACTATCCTTAATAATTTTGTATTATAGGGAACAACTCTGCGTCTGAAGAATTTTTTGAAGAGATGGGGACGTTGCTTTGGAGAGAATTCTCATTTCCGATTTAAAAGACCTTGGCACCTTTTTAATTTATTTTATTGTTATTTGAGTATCTTACTATGTTTTATTGACATATTATTACAAAGTTTAAATGATTTAGTCAAGCAGAAATGGAATTTTCGTAGTAAAATTCGAAAACTTTAATTCAAAAAAAAAAAAAAAAAAAAAAAAAAAAAAAAACAAGAAAATTTTAAAATAGCGTTTATACAATTTTGTACGTGCTGAGTTAAGTTCGTTGCGAAAAGGAGAGAGAAAGAAAAAAATATATATAAATGAAGATAGAACTATGTATTATTTTAAGAAAAAAATTAATTTAATGACTTTACTTGTTCAAAGTAGATTTTGAGCAACGGGGAGCCGGAAACCGATATGTTGCAGAGAAAGCTGCCACAGTAAGGACGTGCAATATTGTGTACGCTATCTTGGTACTAATCAACAGATATTTGGATACAGCTCCGCATCTTCTTGCTTTCTCTTGGGAATAACAGATTTTGAGCTTATTCTATCGACGATAATTTTCAGAATTTTCAAGCTATGTTTTTGAGAATTTCACAAAAGTTACTTTATACCCTTAGCTAATACATTATGCACATTATATTTTGATTGCATTCGCGCATGCGCAGTGAAACATTTATTAGTAAACCTGCTCATTTTTTATCAAATTTTTATTATTTTTTAATTTTAATTACAGGGTATTGTGTAAAATGTTGCTTGTCATATTTTCTGAAAAGAACATTTTTTTTATAGTAAGAACTCTGCAAATTATAAACAAAAAACTTGGCAAAATTTGAGACAGTTTTTATAAAAACCTTAATTTATCTACTAGTATACATTCATAAAAATGAACACTATTTATTACAACAAGCCTCTTAATTATGTTCTACAGTTTGAACACTTGTGCTACATTAGTTTTTACAGGGTTATCCAAACGATATTCATTCTTTTTCAGTTTGTTGACGGTCACCCTATGGGGGAAAAATTTTCACGGAAATATATGACCTATACTATTCTGTTTACATACCTAGAGTTTCAGGATAATTCTACATGTATTTTTCTAAATATTTAATAAAACGTCTAAAATCGCAAGTGACCAATCATCATTGGCCATATAGTGTATGTTCAGTTACCTGGGAAGCCCAGGTTGGATCGCCTGATATATAATAATTCATATGCATATTAATTTTTAAATATACACACAATTAAAACTAAATTAAAATTGATTTTTTTTGTTATTTGTCTGTTTAAAAATTCTAACAGCTTGAGCCCCTCACAATGTTTACTCTCCCACATGATTCACAATGAGACACTTCCCGAAGCAGCCCTTTGTTCAAGTAGTAAATTTTTTGTGTCGTATTTGTGTTGTTATTTGTTTAACAAGTTTATAAAAATTAGTAAGCACATTAACTACTGGGTCGTTCGGAAAGTTGTTTCCGTTTGGGAAAATCAATTCGCACCGGAAAATTCTGCCCGTTAATTGCTAGACATTAGATATCGCAATTAATGTCTAATAATTAAATGATAGAATTTTCCGGTACGAATTAATTTTCCCAAACTGAAACGACTTTCCGAACAACCCAATACATAATACACTGGCCTCCAAAAGTTACGGAACAGAGACTGGATGCTTTTGATTGTACACCGTTTGTCGAACATCTACCAAAATTATTGGCGAATTGTTCATGAACTTCTGAGATGTAAATAACATGTTTGATTTCATATTTATCGGTGAAGGGGGACAATTAAGGCCCTAATAATAAATTTAATAATAAGATAATATTTGCGATCACCAATGTAACAGAAAATGCTGAAAATAGTTTGTTACCGTGTTAAATGATTATTTCGGTCCTGTTCAACGTTTGTGTGCATTTGTGTAAGCATAGCACTCATATTCGTGAAGATGTTATTGTGTCCGTGAAAAAATCAAAAGTTTTTTTTATAGCCAACAGAGTTTTCGACCAAATTTCACACAACTTTCCGAAAACCTGATAATGAACAGCAGCAACAGTATACTGCATTTAAAACAGGAATATATTGAGTTTTGATGAGATATATCATTTGTATGAAATAATTTTTTACAGCGTATGCGTGGGAGATTTCAAAATTTTTATTGCATAATTTGGTAGTCGTTTCGGGCAACTTCTATTAAAAGTCCAGTCAAATATTGTGAAAACTGAAAAAGGTGATCGCAAACATTATTTTATTATTAAATTTATTATTAGCTCCCTAATTATCCTCCCGACTAGATATTCACCGATAAAGTCAAATCAAACATGTTCTTTACATCCCAGAAGTACAAAAACAATTTGTCGATAATTTTGGTAGCTATATTCGACAAACCGTGTACGATCGAAAGCATCCAGTCCCTGTTCCTTAACTTTTGGAGGCCAGTGTATGAACTTTAAAAAGTTCTCCGTTTACTTAAAAGGTGGCAAATAATGATAATACAAATGTTTCAAGTTTAAAAATATACATTTTCTTTAAATTTACGAGTACTTTCGGTCTGCAATCCCGCAGCCATCATCAGAGAATATTTTAATTATATAACAAGTTTAAATGCGTAGCTGAAAATATTAGAAAGTACAAAATTAAAACAAAGTGACGTATATAAACAAGGTGTCATATTAAAAATGAGTGAAACAGCAGTTAAATATTTTCCTCTACACATGTTTAATTCGAAGCACTACTACTTCTACTTTCAGCTACCCTAAGAATTATACACTCTCCCATTTCAAACTAAATGACGTATTTGAAAGAATGGAGCGGCAATTTATGAAAATGCTCCCTAACGATAGCAGCGGGATTGCAGGCCGAACGAACTCGAAAATTTAAATGAAATGTATATTTTTAAACATGTAACATCTGTATTATTACTAAGCGTCACCTTTTAAGCTAAAGGTAAACTTTTTAAAGTTCATATTATGTAGTTTACGATTGGATCCAGGTGAAATATTGTATTTCGTCTTATGATTTTATTTTATGTAGTAATCCCATATTTAGCAACATTTTTAACAGTTGAACCAGCCTATGCACAACACAAACTTCAACTTTTTGAATACATAAATACTAAAAGTACGAACAGAAACTGAGAGCAACAGTATAAATAAACTTGAATTTTCTTCAATATTTTGTAGTACATAATACTCACATAGAAAGAAAATGTCAAGACGGGAAGTCAGGTAAGAAATGGATAGCACAAATTGTATCTGTAATTATCCTTTTTCAAAAGAAGTGAAGTAATGAAACAGCTGAGCACTAACGAGCGAATTGTCTCCCCAAATTTACATAGTATTCTTCGTCTTATTAGAGTTTTATCTTCGTCTATCACAGGATGTGTTTTAACATTTGAAAATCTCTCCAAAAATAGAATATCTCTACATTTATGATAAAAATTTATGTTCAACGAGTATCTTAGTTTGGAATTAAGTGTGCGTTTTGTTTCAAAAAGGGAAAATTTCACAACTTTTCATATGGAAATTTTCTTAATTAACCCTCCTCATAAATAGCATTTTTAAATTTTCTTATTTTCCATTATACTGGAAGACTGCGTTAATTGCACCAATTTTAAAAAGCTTAAAGCCAACTGATAATCACACCAGCTATTTGACTTTCTAAATTATCTCAGTAAACTTACTAAATCTTTTATAGCCCAACAGGTTAATTTTCACATTAATGAAAATAATATCATGTCAACGGTGCAATTCGGCTTTAGAGAGGGGCCTTTCCACCCCGCACTAAGTCTAAAGACTTATTGAACATGTAGCAAAATCTCTAAAAATTTCACGGCAGCAGTCTTCCTTGATACAGAGTTGAGCAAATTTGTAATTGCAATTATCTTCAATGGGATTACAATTTAATTGTATGTGATTAATTATAGTTAAAATTACATACCGTAAAAAAAATATTGCAGCACTGTAGCTAGAACCGCCTCCATCCCATTATTTCACGAAATTTCTGTGTTTGAATATATTTAACTATAATCAGTTACGTGCAATGAACTTGTAATTACATTGGGGATAATTGAGATTACAAATTTGCCCAACTCTGCCTTGATATTGAAAAAACGTTCGGCAGAGTTTGGATTCTAGGTCTAATTTTTAAAATGGTTAATTACGACTTCCCTCCTTGCTTAATTAAACTTATTTATCACTACCTCCTAGACAGAAATTTTTATGTTAGAGTCAAGGGTAAGCTTTCTAGGAGCCTGTCTGTTAGATTCGGAATTTCCCAAGGTTCACAAATATCGGGAATCCTGTTCAACCTTTTTATCAATGATATGCCCACCTACTCCGATACTTACTTGGCTAAATATGCAGATGACAACTGTGTTTTTGCAATTAATACAAACCGTCGCTATGCAAATCTTTCAATCACCCACCATCTTAAAATCCTTTCAGCAGGGTTTCATTAATGGCGCATTACTATTAACGTAAATAAATCACAGGCCATCCTCTTTTGTAACTTTCAGGAAAATAATCTTAATAAATATAAAATTTAATTTAATAACACCGACTTGCCATGGCCCCACAACATGTAAATATCATGGTATTATTCTCGATCACCGACTCACTTTTAGACAACATATACAGTCTACACGTAACAAATTTCGAACTTTCGGATGTCAAATTTGGCCTAAGCCGCGAAATATCACATCAAATTATTAATACAATCCCAAAATTCAACAATTAGACTACTTTTTGATGTGCCATACTACGTTCGAAATTTTCATCTTGATAAAGAAATAAAATATCCTAAACTCAACAGTTTTATTCAAGATCTTAACCTTAACTTCCACCTGTCTTTAGGAAACTGTGAAAATAGTGTTTTAAATTCTGTACCATCGTAAGACATATTTGACAACCGTAATTGAAAAAGACCACAAGTGAGTATGATTTTAGATGCCTTCCATATTTTATAACTTTTATCTTTTTATTTTATCAATTAATTTATAATTTTAATCTCAATTCTTTTAATTTCTGCAGCTCCTGCCACTTTTTCAAATTTCTATGACGTGTTGCTGTAACTCCTCCCCTGACTCCTCCTCATCTGGCTCCAGCCTATATAAGATGTAGTTTTCGGATCGGGTTTGCTAAGTTAAAATGTATGATCTTTGAAAATAGTCTTTTTATTTAGATGGGGTATCCCCCGATAACTTTTTCGCCTGTGCTCTTGGACTGATGGATTTTTTTAGGTAGATTTCGTATCAAATACTACCTATTACATTCTCCCCTATGTTGGAATTTCTGGAAAAGTTTTGCAGATCTACACCGATCATCACCCCTAGAACCCAAAACCACCCTCAGTAAAAAACTATATATATATATATATATATATATCACTTTCTTCTGGACACGATAACTTCCACAATTCTGAACAAATATCTTCCAAACTGATACATAAAATCAAGGGGAATAAAATCTCGGTCAAGTTCGTTAATGCAGTGTTGGCACGCTTTAGGGATTTTCCAGGTGGAATATCAGTATTTGTTGATAGAAAAATAAATCTAGGTTAAAGCCATGAAATTTCGCCTTACTTAAAGTGAGATTTTATGTAAGAAAATGCTGGTACCGAAGAAGCTCCTGGTCTGGAAATTCCCTGAAGAGTAGCAACCCTGTAATGGGCAAAATCGGACCAAGGGGATGGAAATAGGGTGGGGTTTTGTGAAAAAGAAAAAAACCCATAACTTCTTAATTTTTGTTCATATAAAATCAGTTTAAAGTTTTTATTACTTTTAAAAAGAGGGTCAAAAATTTATGTATCACAGATTTTTGATAAAATTAAAAATGGGCTCAAGGGGCGCAAAAAATAGGGTTTTTGGGAGAAAAAAAATTCGATACTTTTCGGTTAGCCGGGCGCCAGTTTTATACATACATATATACACATATATATATATATACTTATACATACATATATGTATATATACATATGTATATATATACATGCACTGTATATATATATACATACATGTACACTATATAGCCATTAATGACCGGCAACTTTCAATTTTAGATATATTATCGAATATTTAGAAATATACTAGACAGATTCTTCTGGAATTTCAGGATTAAAAAGAACAGGTATGATCTCATATTCAGCAATGTCGATTTGTTAAGGGGGGCAATTAGGGGCCCAACAAAAAATCAAAGAAAAAAAATATTATTTGGGATCACCCTGTAAAATAAAATGCACGAAATGATCTATCGCTACCGAATATAAATAAACAGACATTGTGCAATATGTGTATTCTTTTGTGTAAGAATAGCACGTATATTAATAGAAATATAGCGATTTATTTAAAAAAATTAAAAAATTCTTGCATGTTTTTTGCTTATAACATGCAGGGTTTTCAACCAAATCTAACGCTGGTTTCAGAAAAATTGACAAGATATAAAAGAAATAATATAGTGCAATTGGAATATAAATATATTAAGTATTTTAGGAAATATGAGCAGTGGTATGAAATAATTTTTATCTACGCATGCGCGAACGATAACAAGGATCATTTTACATAATTTAATTGTCAACTCTATAGAGCAACTTATTAAAAAAAATTTTGTCAAATATCGTAAAAATTCAGAAAGATACTGGCGTTATAGTGAGCAAATTTTTAGTTGTTCTCTAAAAGCAGCTGAATGATAAGGGATTTTACACAAATTGTCATTTTTTATTAACTGACTTTCAGAAAAGAGTTAGTATTTAGTGACTATCAACGAGTAGATTTGGAAAAAATACATCGATTTTGATACTTCTTTTGATCATGGTATAGGCTCGTTCTGGTGGTTATCCGAGAAGAACTAAAGCATCAATAAAAAATTAAAATTAAAAAAAAATTAATTAAAAATGACAATTTGTGGAAAATCCCTTATCATTCAGCTGCTTTTAGAGAACAGCTAAAAATGTGCTTACTCTAACGCCGATATCTTTCTGAATTTTTACGATATTTGACTAAATTTTTTTTAATAAGTTGCTCCATAGAGTTGACTATTAAATTATGTAAAATGGTCCTTGTTATTGCTCGCGCATGCGCAGATAAATATTATTTCATACAATTGCTCATATTTCCTAAATTATTTAATATATTTATATTCCAATTGCAGTATATTGTTTCTACTATATTTTGTCAATTTTTCTGAAACCGGCATTAAATTTTGTTGAAAACCCTGCATGTCATAAGCAAAAAACTTGCAAGAATTTTTTTTATTTTTTTAAATAAATCGCTGTATCTCTATTAATATACGTGCTATTCTTACACAAAAGAATTGCACAATGTCTGTATATTTATATTCGGTAGCAATAGATCATTTCGTGCATTTTATTTTACAGGGTGATCCCAAGTATTATTTTTTTTCTTTGATTTTTTGTTGGCCCCCTAATTGCCCCCCTTATAAAATCGACATTGCTAAATATGAGGTCATACCTGTTCTTTTTAATCCTCTTTTTAATCCTGAAATTCCAGAAGGATCTGTCAAGTATATTTCTAAATATTCGACAAAATGTCTAAAATTGAAAGTTGCCGGTCATTAATGGCTATATAGTGTATATATACATATGTATGTATAACACTGGCGCCCGGCTAACCGAAAAGTACCAAAAATTCCTAACTTCGTCAATTCTCACGATATCAAATCCAGTTAATTTTATTATAAATCTCCTTAATACCGGGGCGGTCATCCCTGTCATCCCTGTCTTCAACATTTATATAGATAAGTTTATGATAGGACCAATTCTCACAGCAAAAACGAATTAAAAATACATAGTGGTTGAAGGAAAAAAATCATCTTATTAAGGGCGTATTCAAATCCAAACCGCTTATTTTCTGATTCATTTTTAAATTCATTTTTGCTCTCAAACGCATCCAATTGGTAGATTCTCTTATTCGGAAACTATATAATGTACCGTAATGATCGATTTTTTGATAGATGCAGAATATATTTCAAAAAATGATGTTAAAGTGGGCATTTTTACCTTAATTTCCCGAAGCGATTGTGTTTGGAAAGAAAAATATTGTCCTACTGAGAAAATAATTGTTTATTAATCAAGTTTTAATTAATTGAAATAAAAATAAAAGCACAGGTCGCTTATAAATCTCTTCAAAAATCGCGTCAGCAAGTTTCATATTTTTTCTATTAAAAATGAATCTGAAAATGGGCCAGAAAATTTCGAGTTGAAAAGTATTTTTTTTTTTTAATACCGCCTTAACATGATTCTGATAAAACCAGCTATTATATAAAAATAAAATAAAAACTAGTCAAAAGCGGCCAGATAAAATGTTAAAGTGGGTTTATATCTAATCACGACTTAGTTTTTGTTGGTGAAATTAGTATACTTAACTTCGAAATCTACCTCCGCCTGTAGGCTGGGCCGGCAGGGATTTTTTTCTTTCTTTTATTTCTCTATTACATTGTCAAACTTTAAATACTCTAAGTTCTTAAATTATTGTTATACTTTCCCTTAACTCTTTTTAGTTATTTTTCTCATCCTGGCTACCAGCCGCGTTTAAACATAATTCTCTTAAGGGTCCCTAATACCCTTGCAACACGAATCACCTCTATACTGGATGTTAAGTTGCCAAGCAACTAGGAATTCCATCTACCAGATTATATTGTTCCATTGTTCGGCTTTGCCATCTCGTCCGTAGCTGCGAAGCGTGCGCTTGCTCCGTGCGGGACCTGATTTAAGGAATGGTTCTTATCAGAGTCGTACGATCTGCGTTATCTCGGAGGCCCGCAAGCTGCAGGGGCCGCCTAGTCTCGTTCTCAGTTTCGTCAACTTTTTAAAATTTAAATTAAAAAAAAATTAATAATTTTATTCAAAGCTAATACCTTTTTTGCCATCGCCGAAATACTCTTTTTCAGTCGTTGTGGGCCTGTTATGGTGTTGCAACGAGCCTTTTTCAAGGCTGTGGTCTACGCGCATCCTCGAGAACTTCGGCTGCTGAACGGTACTAGGCAACCGCTTTTTTTCTACTTTTATTAAATTCTTTGTAAAATATTTTAAGTTACTCATTTTTATAACTTTTTTATTTTTATATATTTTTATTTATAGGTGCTTAAGGAGATTTAGTCCCCTCCCCCTCCCCCCCATTTTCTTATTCGCTACTGCCAAGGATCCGCACTCCCGTTAATCTCTCCACTCTGCTATGAGACGGGGATATGGGGCATAGGTCCCAGGCCTCCTCGGGAAATCGTCTAGAAGTCAGAAGTCACAGATATAAAAATTGCTTTTAACTAGATTACTTATAATGGACCGAGACACAAAAATCTAAAAAAAAAAAAAAAAATCTCGTTTTTTTTTTGTTTGTTTGTTTTTTTTTCTCTTAGTTTAAAAAATACCGTATAAATTTTAGAATAAAATAACGTAAACCACATTTAAAAACGATAATTAGATGAAAAGATACAACTCTTTTTATATTGTAATGTCTGAGTTGCTGAGCCTTCATCAAAAATGCCTTTATCTCACAATATATAATTTGTCATATTTAAATTGGTACAGTGTAAAAGAACAGAAATATTTCTTAATCTACAAAAGTATAATGTAACCTCAAACGAAAATATAATGTAAGTCTTTTGAGTCAAGCACAATTCCTTAAAGATTTTCTTTATCTTTGGAAACCAATAGATTTTCGAGTTTTAAAGAAGCATCGATAAAAACAAAGTTAGTTTTGCTGTTCATTACTATTTCGTTGTGCATTTCCTATCAAACATAAATTCTTTTTAAAATCTTAAAATTACGCTTTTAAATAATTAAATTTTTGCCATGTTTCAAATCTGATATATCTATTGATGGAAGATATCTTTTTGCATTTTTGTAGTGCACAAAATCATAAATATTAATTTATCTTCGGGATTTACAAGTGTGTATCAATAAGTTTTTGCCCTCACATAGAAATAATTGAGTGAAATTTATGAAATTGCTGCATTGTATTAGTCCTTCTCTATATAGTCACCGCGCACATTAACACATTTCTGAAAACGGTATTTCAAAGAGAGGGGGAACGATGTTTTCCAGGAGGCGCGATAGTAGACCCAAAGGGGGTCGGTCATTTTTCTAACTTTTGCCGGCCCCTTACATGTGATATATTATTGCAAAGGCATGTATGCTATGCACTTCCCGAGCTCCTCCCCCCGGGGAAGGGCATGAATGATGTCCACAAAATTCAGGAAAGGGTTCCCCGGAGGCTAAATTTTGGAGGAGGAGGGAGGGAGGTGCATAGCATGGATAATTGGTCACATGCCTTTCCAATAATATGTCACATGTGAGAGTCGGCAAAAGTTAGAAAAATGAATCCCTTTGGGTCTACTATCCCGACTCCTAGAATACATCCTCCCCCCTCTCTTTGAAATACCGTTTGCAGAAACGTGTTTCTGTGCACGGTGACTATATAGAAAAGGACTAATACAGTGTAAATTTCACTCAATTATTTCTATGTGAGGGCAAAAACTCATTGATACACCCTCGTATAAAAATATTTATTAAAGAAAATAGTTTAAAAAAATGTTTTTTCATGAGTACATTTGAGGACGTATGAGTTTCAAAACTCGCCTTATCCAAAAAATCAAATTTTGGGAAATTGCGAAAAACCTCTGACTACCTCGATTAGTTTTCATTATAAACCGAGATTTTACAATGCCATAAATACACGATAAAACTAGGGGGGGGGGGGGGTTGTTTTTTTTAGATTGTACTATTTTTTCGATGCACGTTCACCAATAGATTGACAGAAAAAACTCGATTTTTAAAAATTTTGGATAAGACGAGTTTTGAAACTCACGTCCTCATTTTACTATATGTACAAGAAACTTATTTTCGAAAGTTTCTTTCAAAACAAAAGTCTCAAAGACAATTTAAAGATTACATTATTGAAAAACGTTATACAAAGTTTAAATTTTATCTTTCAAATGTCGATATACACTATCTACAAAATTTTAATATAACAAAGAATGAAAATATACAATAATTTCTTTCGAGTCATCCGTGTTTTCGAAAAGCATTCCTTTCTCTTTTGGTGGTGTAATCGGTTTTAAAACATATGAATTTTAACTCTTTCAATTACGGCGGCGAACGCAGGTCATTTCGCGCTTCGCGGAGACGATATTTTTTCTGCGCTAAAAGTAACTAACTATCCGTATTTTAACACAATCTTTTTAGAGCATCCCAATAGACCAGATTTGCAACACCTACAATACTTTTGAAATGTTCAGACGGGTGGAAACATTTTTTACAAAATAAAATGTGCGAACATTTCGACGAAATCCGTAAAAACTTGAATGTTTCGTAGCTGTTTCGCCCCTACAGGGCGAAATTTTAGAAGTACCAACAAACCAAAAATATTTTTTTTTAATCTGAAACCTTCTTCTAATTAATCGGTTTCAAAAATATGAATTTTAACCTTTTCAAATATACCGCCGAACGCAGGTCACTTCACACCTCACGGAGACGATATTTTTTTTACGCGTAAAAGTAACTAAAAGTTCGTATTTCAACACAATCTTCTTACAGCATCTCAATAGACCAGATTTACATTATCTACAAAAATTTTGAAACGTTCGGACGGGTAGAAATGTTTTTTTACAAAATAAAATCTGTTAAATGTCAACGAAATCAGTAAAAACCTGAGTGTTTCGTCGCGGTTTCGCTCGCTTTCAGTACGCATAGACTCCAAAAATCAAATTACGCAGAAAATAAAATACCAAATAGCATATACTTTCAATTGAATATTTTTTCGCGATTTTTTCATTTAAAAATATAAATTCAGACAAAATGGAGTTAAAGATATAAAATCGTACAAATTTGAGGTTCATTTAAGAGTTATTCATCTCAGGCCGGGCAACACCGGGCATGTCAGCTAGTTTTGTATACATTTCATTTAATGTTTAATATATTTTCTCAAGAATTGTTAATTTTCATAGATATGTAAAACATAATAATAAATGCATGAAGTTAAATTGATATAATGGAGAGATCTCTCATATATACGATTCTTGAGATATGTGACTTTTTTTCTTCTGAGGTGCATTAATATTAGAGAAATATTGCTTATAAGAGAAATGACTGTATGTGTAACGACAATTAAAGGGAAATAAACTTCTTGTTTAATTTCATTTGCAGCTCACAAGTTTAAAGATTTGTTCCTGCCATTATCTGAATGGAACTACGATTGTAAAGCCTAAGCTTCCATTGCTATAATTTTTATCTTCGTAACCCTTTCAGGGAAAAGTACTTCTGTTTCTAAAATGTTGAAATGATTGAATGATACCACCAGGATTTACGAACAAATTTATTTGAAAATAAATTTAAAAAAAAATTCACGTACATTATAAAAGCAAAATTTTATTCCAAAATCCTGGTGCCATTGAGACATTTAGGGATTAAAATTAACTGGAATATAAAATATCCAGCCGCCCTTCTAGGATTAATTCTAGCACATCTTCAAAATGTGAGAATATGTATTTTTCGTTTTTTCCCATAGATGGCAGCATCAAAATCTTCAAATCTCGAAACTTTTAATCAGTGGTCTCCAACCTTTAACATTTCACGGACCACTAACATGAAAATTTTAAAAACATTTAAATTTTGTGCAATATTGATCAGATATACTTTATAAATATACATAATTAACATATCAAAAATAATATAAATGCTTACTTCATTATAAAAAAAAAAAAATCATAGATATATATTTTTTTTTTTCGTAAAGAATAATTTAATTACCGCTTAATTATAACAAAATTATTGAAATAAGTTTAATTACTGCAAAACAATAGTAGAATATGTAAGCTTCACACATTGCTAGAAGCTAGTGTGTTATTAGTTTCAGTTTACTGTAAACAAATTTGTGAATTTTTATGTTCCAGTAACAGTAATGCCTGGAGCGATATTTGTAGGAGACTAGGTGAAACCGTTGCCCCCTCATTGATTTATCATATTTCAGAGAGCATCAACAATCAAGATTAATATATATATATATATATATATATATATATATATATATATATCCGAAATTGCACAAAAGTTTAAATAACTTCCTCGATTTTTTTTAAAATAAAAACATTAGCATTAAATAAACACTTTAACACGAGTTCTCAAAGTGAGATACGCGTATCTTTGATGAGTACTTTAGCAAATTGTTAAAATATATGTGAGAGTAAAACTGTGCCAATATCTTAGCTGCTCATAACAAGATCGAGGAAATTTTTTCGCCCACCCTCAAATAAAACCCTCCCCCCCCCCCCCCCCCGCATCCAATAAAGTTTTGAATTGGCGCCCTTCATTACTGCAAGACGAAGTTTTCTTTACAAGTCGTGTTCGGTACACACAATGCTGAATTCAGACATTTTTCTCCGTAAGAGATTACGGCAGATCCGGGGGGGTACATTGAGGAGTTCCGGTAAGCCCCCATCCCCTCCCTTTATACTTAACCAATGGACCCTCAAAACTAATCAGGGAAGCGCCTTATCAGAATGAAACTGTATCAAAATTTGAAGCAAATCGGATATTTCTATCAGGAATTATCGAGTTACGTACATACGTACATACAGAACCTGCGGGCACATAGCTCTGAGGCTTTGATAGCATGTGAGCTAAAAATACGAATATGCTTATTCTCATAAGTTTAACATTAGCGAAGATAATTTAAGATATCGTTGACCAATATACTTAACAGCTTGCAACTTACTCCTGAAACTACGTCATTTACTTTGTGATGAGATTTAGTGTAACAAAGTAGGATTTTGTTACACTAAATCTTTGTATAGTTATTATTGTTATTTCAGTTTGTTTTTGTTTTGTTTTGTTTTTTTAACATGCTTTGCCACATTGCGTGCATAGATAAAACAACTACATTCCATAGAATAAAACAGGTTACAAAAAAGAGATACCTGAAATAAAACAGCAAAAAATGTCAAAGTAATCTTTTGTTAGGTGCTGTATATATCACTTTAGGGAGGAGGAGGAGTCTGGCTCTTGATATCGTAAGATATCTCAGGGGGGGGGGGGGATTATTTTTTTTTTTTTTATATCGTTATCACTTTTGATTGTAACAAAATTTTCTTTTTTTGTTAACTTATTTCTACATTAAAATAGAGTGTTATCTTTTTTAGCTCACAGGTTATCAAAGCCTGACAGTTAATGTACCAGCGGGTTCTCTATGTATGTAGTATGGATATATGTCCGTAACGCGATAACTCTCAATAGAAATATACGATTTGATTCAATTTTCTTTTCTAGATTTATTCTGATAAGGCTCTTCTCTGATTAGTTTTGGGGGTTGATTGGTTAAATATAAAAGGGGGAGGGCGGGATTCTAATCCACCTCTTAATTTAGATAAATGGGTTTTTCAAGCAGAATTATCCGATTTGCTTCAAATTTGGTATGCAGGTTTATTCTGATAAGGCGCTTCTCTGATTACATTTGGATGTTCATTGCTTAAGTATAAAGAAGGGAACTGGGGTTATCTCCCTTTAATTTAGATAAATAGGTTTTTCGTGCTGAATTATCCGATTTGCTTCAAATTTGGTACACCGGTTTATTCTGATAAGACGCTTCCCTGATTAGATTTGGAGGTTCATTGGTTAGATATAAAGGGAGGAATGGGGAGTGCTATCCCACCCTTAATTTAGAAAAATGGGTTTTTCCTGCAGAATTAACCGATTTGCTTCAAATTTGGTATACCGGTTTATTTTAATAAGGCGCTTCCCTGATTACATTTGGGGGTTCATTTATTAAGCATAAAGGGGGGCAACGGGTGAGCTAATCCCCCTTAATTTTGCTAAATGCTTTTTTCATGGAGAATTATCCGATTTGCTTCAAATTTGGTATACAGCTGTACTCTGATAAGGCACTACCCTGATTACATTTGGAGGTTCATTGGTTAAGTATAAAGCGGGAAAACGGGGGTCTAATCCCCCCCCCCTTAATTTATTTTTCGAGGGCATTATTCTTTGAAATAAGAGTATAATATACAATTAGTGTGAATAGCCTGTGAGCTCAATGCCACTAGTTTAACTGGGAACTTTTCTTTTTTAATTTATTATTATTATTATTATCTACTTTTAGGAAAGTGCGAAGTTATAAAACCATTAAATGATTATAAAATCATTTCATTCCAAAATATGGAATATCCCAACGTTCGATATTCCTATTCTTCTACCATATGCATATATAGCGCGTTGTTATTAGAGAAACCGTATTCGAAAAAAATACATGTTATGTTTACTAGAAAAAAATGAGGAAGAATGTTATCTACTTGTTTTGTTGAAAATAAGTTCTGCTTATCACCCCCCCCCCCCCCCCCCGCCGCGCAGGCGCAGGGGGCAAGAGCAAGAAGACAATATTACTGTTGAATTTATTATGTAACAAAAAGCTGTTATTACAAATTTTAGATAGTAAATGTTTCTTTAAAGTTTTGTTTTATGTAAAGTTATTTCATATATAATAGTGGTATTTTATTGTCTTCTTCTCTTAATTTAAATCAGTAAAGTATGTGAATAATAAATGCATGACCATATCTGTATATCTTTCCAAACGTATAAAAAGAAAAAGAAAGAAAATTTTTGTATAAATGGAAAAGGATTTTTAGACATTGATAACGATATCATTAGAAAGGGGCGGCAGAGGGGAGTTTCATACTCGTGTGATATTATACGGGGGGAAGGGGTCCGAAATTTCCCAAAAAGTAGATAACGTTATATATTTACAGCCGCTTAAAAGAGCACTAAAGGTGTCCACTAATGTCCATTTGAAATAACTGCTCTTAGAAGCTGGAGTCTATAACGATTCAAAAGTGAACGAAAATAAAGCACTTGTGTTGTTTCAATGTCACTAAATTCCCATGCACATCTGTCTGTACAGGAAAATAAAATCCCCCAAACAATAGTCATAACTCAAATTCTAAGGAAATTTTAAACGGAATATCGAATTTATAGTGCCAGAAAACGCTAAAAATTCATAAGATTCAACATATCATACCGTAATATCACTCAATATCATAATGTAATGTGGAAGAATGGAACAAAAAAGTTGCTAACGTTATATAAGGTAAATGCATCTATAGTGGGCCACGTACCAGTCCTGGGCGACTAATTTTTAAGTTTAAAAACAAATCCACAATGCATTTCTGAAAAACGACTGAAAGAATTCGGATTGACTAACATCCGTAAATATTGACTATCCATAAACTGTAATTAAAATTCATATAAGAAGCACAAATAAATGTACTAAAATTACTTGCAGATGCATACATATAATATAAAATTATTTAAAATATCTTACAAATACATTATAAACCATTAAAAATTCAAAGCATTTTCAACCATCACACGGCCGTCATCAGTGGGGATTTAAATATTGTTATTATTTTTCTTTGCGCTTATTTGAGAATTCTCTAGATGAGTGGTTCCCAACCTTTTAAGAGCCACGCCCCACCAAAGCATAAGTAAAGTCACTATCCCCCCCCCTCCACAATCAGACACACACACACACATACTTAACCTGTAAATTATGCATCTTATTATTTAAAAATGAACTCACTTCACACAGTGGAAGCGTAATAAAGCCTTAACAATAACTATTCATTTCACATTTTTTAACTTATCAAAGAGGTGACTCTTCTGTGAAAAATGTGTTTTAACATAACTTTATAAATGCAATGAGGTTATACATCTTCGCCTTCGTGCCAAAAACAGTTTTGTTGTACTTTTCTAACTTACCTCAATGCTAAAAGAAAAGTGTTATACGGTCTGCATTTTTATCTTCACAAAATATCACGAAGAGAGCTTTTAACATATCATAACATTTAACGTTAAAATTGATAACATTCACACATTTTATGATTTTTGTGACTTATTAAGAGTTGGTGGAAAAGCTCTGGACATTAAAATTTCTTTCTATGGATAACACAATACACAAGAAGCATTTTAAAATCCTCATCTTTATCAAAATTAAGTAGTCATTATTCCCATCACAATACATTTTCTCTGTTTTCCCTTTCTCAATATCATTAAATCTTTGCCATATCTGATTTTAAAATTTAAAATGTATATGTCATCTTGTAAATTAATTTACTGTGCAGGATGCCTGTACCAAAGCCATAGATATATACTATCTGCCCGTTTCCTTTTCTAATGCTTATTTAAGATTTATAAGTTTTATAAAGTTGGTAGTACCTCTTTCAGATATTCCATATATTTTTTAGGTTAAATATGTTCAAGTCAGTCAAATTTATATACACTTTTAAGTAGTTTCAGGTGTAGAAGTACCTGCGAGTGACATAATAGCGGAGCAAATAGAAGTATAGAACGCTCTTTCAAATAAATAATCGAAGGAGTTACCTAAAATTGTGAAATGCTGTCCCCATAAAAATATAGTAAAATTTAATACTAAATAATGACAAAATATTTTTAAAAAATTATTAGTATAATTATTCTGGTGTAAATGTATTTTAAACTTTTTATATGGAACATTTTAAAAATTCAACTGATTTTTTTTTTAATTTTGCTTGTATTCCATACTTTTCGTAAAAAAGAAAAAAAAAGACAGAAAAACTGACTGCAGATGAGTTAGCAACAAATTTAGAATTGCCCCCTAGAAAGTCAAATTGCCGCCAGTGGGGCGTATGCCCCACGTTGGGAACCACTGCTCTAGATGAAATCATTGTAATGTAATGGTTGTACGGCAGATAAGATCCTAAATAAAGGCATTCAAATTCCAACAAACAAGCCTTCATCTATTATGCACGTGTGATGGCTGAAAACGTTTTGGATTTTTAATGGTTTTTAATGTATTTTAAAGATATTTTTTATGTATTTTAAATAATTTTATATTATATGTATGCACCTGCAAGTAATTTTAGTACATTTATTTGTGCTTTTTATATGAATTTTAATTATTTAACTTAAGAGGAATTTAACACTAGAATTTTAACTTTCATTTTCCATAAATTGTTTGTAATAATTGTTTTTGTTCTGCTGGTACATTTGTTTATTTTCTAAAGTGTCTTCAAAAACAGTTTTTTTTTTTTTTTTTTTTTTTTGCAAATTCTGAGAGATTTTATAAAGAGATGGATTTTTATTTAAAATGTTCTTTCTTTAATATTATATTTTATTTTAAATTAAACTACTGTTGATATAGTACCCTATTACATTGTAAATTATTTGTTGGATAAACTGAAAAAACTTAAAGATTCATGCATCAGAAATTTACCAAGCCCACTACTAGAGCTTAGACGAAGGTAATATTTTTTTTCTTTTTTTTTTTCAAAGAATATATTTTGAAACTTTTAATGTTTATTCTAATACATAAAGGTTAGAACTAGGCTAAAAATGTACATATCTTTCGAAATTCATTAACACTTTAATAATAGTTAGATAAATGTCCTGAAGTGGCCCACTACTGGTGCGTTTACCTTATTTACAGTAAAAGAGTAGGGGAGACCGGGGCTAGTAGGCGCAGTTTTTAGTTTTTGATTTTTATACATTTTTTAATGGAATGCGTCCGTAGTAGGGGAGACCGGGGAGTAGGCGCAGCTTTTAGTTTTATTAATTTTTAGTATTATTTTAGTATTATTTAGTATTTTTATATTTTTTAATATTAAGTTTTATTACTTTTTTGTTTAAGTTTTTCAACAAACTTTTACTGCACTTTTAAAGAACAGACATTTGGCTATAAATATCCGGAGTTTTGAGTTTGTAGCTTTTGTAGTTTATGTCTAGCGGAAGCCTAAAGTAAAAGGAAAATTGTGCGCCAACCTACCCCGTCACGGGGCAAGTTGCCTATACTCATGGGGTAAGTTAGCACACGCTTTATAAAAATTTAAATGAAGCTCGAATAAGAGGCGCAGTTAAGCGAAATCAATTTCATTATTACCAGTAAGTTTAGACTAAGGCGTTATAGCCGTACAATGTAAATTCTAAATTATACAGACATAAAAATAATAAATGAAACATTAACATTGAGTAACTTCTATCCTACTCTATATCATCATCAGAGTTACAGTTGCCACAAATAAAAAATCGAGTGTCTCCGTTTGGGCAAGCCACGTGTGCCCAAAATCTTGCACTGCAACCACTTTTCTCGCTGTTTGCTGATTTTCAAGCTACCGGTGCACACCAAACACCGAGCCAACTTGCCCCGTGTTCAATGCGCCTACTTGCCCTATAATAAATTTCTTCACAAAAGGGACACGTAATCCTCTAAGCATAAATAATCCAAGTAAATCACATATGGGGTAGGTACAGTTAATCATACACTAAGAAAAACTGCACAAGTTAAATCGCAATTATTAAGATAAGTATTAGAAATTAGAAAAAGAATGAAGCAACAAAAGATTACTCATGAGTGCAAAAAACAGAAAAATCGTAATAAATGTCCACTGCACGTAGGTAACGATGCAAAACTACATTGAGGATTGTAAAAAGCAATAAGAAAGGTACTCTGTGACTGGTTGCGCAATCTATCCACAAACAATCGATTTATGAGGACTGCGCCTACTTACCCCTGTAGCCAACTAGCCCTGGTCTCCCCTACTACAAGTATCCAAGAATGTCCATTTGAAATAACTGCTCTTAGAAGCTGTAGTCTATAAGTATTCAAAAGTGAACAAAATAAAGCACTTGTTCTGTTGTTTCAATGTCACTAAATTTTCATGCACATCTATCTGTAAAGGAAAATAAAATCCCCCGAACAATAGTCATAACTCAAATTCTAAGGAAATTCTAAACGGAATATCGAGTTTATAGTGCTAGAAAACGCTGAAAATTCGTAAGATTCAACATATCATACCGCAATATCATTCAATATCATACTGTAATGAAGAAGAATGGAACAAAAATGTTACTAACATTATATATGGTAAATGCATTTATAGTGGGCCACGTACCGAGTGTCCAAGAATGTCCATTTGAAATAACTGCTCTTAGAAGCTGTAGTCTAAAAGGATTCAAAAGTGAACAAAAATAAAGCACTTGTTCTGTTGTTTCATTATCACTGAATTCTCATGCACATCTGTCTGTAGTCGAAAAAAAAATCCCCCCCCCCCCCCTCAACAAACAATAGTCATAACTCAAATTCTAAGGAATATTTAAACGGAATATCAAGTTTATAGTGCCAAAAAACGCTGAAAATTCATAAAATTCAACCATATTTATTACGGTCATACCGTAATATCATTCAGTATCATAATGTAATGTAGAAGAATTCAATTTTTACTCTTTTACTATCTCAGAGCATTGAGAAAGGTTTTCTAAATATAACTTATGGGACCCAGAAACCATATTAGAATTTAAATTTCGTAACAATTATTTTGACCAAAATGGATAAAATTTTTTGAAATATTTTTACAGTCGGAACTATACTTGTAAAATTAATGATTTAGTAATTAGCTCCAGTGAAAGATAAAAAATGACATTCTGTATAATTTTAAAATTTTATATTATATTATTGTTTATTAATCCATAATTCCTATTTATTCAAAAATTTAAATAATTCAGAATTTGCCAGGCAGCTGTTGTTTCATGAAACCACAAAATTGAGTGTACACTGCTCAAAACAATTAGGGGAGCAAGCAAAAAAGTGAAGAGAACAGTGCGAGACAGCCATGCACGGGCATAAAATTGAGAGTAACATACGTGTATCAACGTGCAATACAAAAAAAGGACGCAAAAATTTTTGCAAGAGAACTTTAATTCTTTGAAACAATGAATAGAACGTGAAAAGGTGGTTTAGGACAACAATTTGGTACATGTAAATGACAAAAAAAAGTACTGTTTAGGAAGGAAGCTGGAAATTTAATATGGCGTGTGGTCCCTTCGAATAGATAAAACTGTCGCATACCTGATTTCCATGGATTCGATGGCATTATTGATAAGTTTTCGGGAATACTGTTCCACTCCTCAAGAATTGCAATATCCAAGTCCCGGACAATAAAAGGAGGCTTCAGTCTCGCTGCAATACGTCGTCCGAGTGTGTCCCAAACATGCTCGATCGGATTCAGGTCAGGAGAGCATGTTGGTTATTCCATATGCTTTATTGATTCAACTTTAAGCATGTTCTCCACAAGACGAGCTGCATGAAGTCTGTCATTATCATGCATGGAAAAAAGGAATCACCAATTGCTGCAACGTAAAATACAACATGATGTCTCAGTATCTCGTCTGTATAACTTCGGGCCGTCAAAGTGCCATTCCGAATGATATGCAGGCCCGTACGTCCACCTATGCTGAATCCAGCCAATAGCATCAGCCCACCTCGTCTGTAATGTGATCTTTCACGAACGAGAGTGGGACTATTTTGAGTGCCCCTTTCTCTCCATGCCAAAACACATTGGATGTCATATCCAGACGTAATCGAGACTCGTCTGCAGGCAGAATTTGACTCCAACAACGTTGCCTCCAAACTCGATGTTCCGTTGCCCACATTCTTTGGCAGCACAATTGCTTGAGGTCAACGGAATACAGACCAGTGACTTATGTGCATAGAGACCAGCCTGATGAAGCTTATTTCGGGCTGTTTGGCTGGACATCGTACGTCCTGTGGCAAACAACAACTGTGTTTGCAGCGGAGTAGCATTCCCCGTTCCATCTCAACGAGCTGTTAACAGGATATATCGGTCATCAGTTACTGTGGCAGCACGTGGCTGACCTTGCCCTTGTCGATGTCTACCATTCCATGTGTCTTGGAATCGATTCCACAACCTTGCACTGACACTTCTTGCGACTCCAACAGCGTTTTTTACACTTCGTTGCGTTTCCCCAGATTCAACTGTTCCGGTAATACGCCAAGCCATGGATTCCGGTAAATCACATTGTTATGACATTTGCAAGTCACCTATTCTCAAAACACAAGCTGGGAAATTGAATTTTACAACTGAGACAGGAAACAGAATCTGGTTTCTGCAAAATCCCGATTTTGGCACTTTTCTCCGTTTTTTAATTTTTGACGTCATAAACTTTGATTTGCATGTGAAGTTTTCATCATCTGTTTTCCTCTAACGCTTTAAATTATGGATGTTTTATTTTACATTACTTATCAGAGTAAATATTTGCGTAATTTTGTTAAAACCATGTGCTCCCCTAATTGTTTGGAGCAGTGTATATCCGCAAGAATAAAGTTTAATTTTAGAAGATTATCATCAACATTTATAACGGGATAAAATTTCTTTCACTAAAAATAATTTATACGATACTTCGAATTTTCACTATTATTATTATTACTGTCATCAAAAACCACAAATGCTTTTCACTATGTTTTATTCATTATACTTTTAGCCGCAAGTTCTGAAATAATTGCCTTTTCATTAAAAGAACTGTTAATAGCGATACTATAAGTAATTATTTTTTCCGTTGTATGGCATGATTCATTCCAAAGAATTTCATTTCTTTTAGCTTAGATGCTGCACGCTCAGCAATTTAATGGGCATTTTTACATATTATAATCAATTTTTTTTTATCAATATATATACTTTCTTTTTTTACCGCATTCCACTCTATCGTTGGTAAAAGTGGAGAAGGGAATAAGTCAGGATTTGGCGAAACTGAATTTCAGATTCTTAACCAGTTTACAGTAGAACCATATGGTTCTCGTACGTCCCAGTTGTCGAACAGTTCAGTTCTCGAACATGAAATTCGAGCGACAGTTGATTCGATTCTCGAACAGTGAAAATATCGTCGCCAAATCGAACAAATGAAGAAAACGCAAAACAAGTCGGAAATTGTACGTCAAACGTGGCAAATGAGATGCGTTCGTACTATAACTAGTTTTATAAATATTCAGATCTTGGTGCAATAGCTGTTGCACTCTTATGCAAAAACGCATGGATACAAAATTTATTACGATTATATACATTAAATTCAGTAATATGGAAAAATATGGCTCCATCCTAGATAGGACGTAATCACCATGACAACCTAGAATCATTATCTATCATGGGATATTATTGAATTAATTACGCATGATAGGATTTAATAAAATGAAGAAAACTTTTATTAACATTTTTTAAGTTTTGATTCGATTTTCATAAAATTTGAAATAACTCGACAAAATTCTGCAACGAATATATATATTAAATTTCAAACCATTCGGTTGGCAAGTTTTTGCACTATTATATGCGGACAGACGGACGTAACAGGCGACGACTACAGGTGCTACGTATTTATATAATTACGAACGTACCTAAAAAGTAACGGAATTGATTTTCTTGCTGTTCTGTTGGATACAAAGGGCATATGGCTAACATACAGTGATCGCACCATTAATGAAATTTGTGGATGTTAAAATTCCTGTCCAGCAAGATTACTAAATATATTAATTTTTAACTATTTTTCTGTCTTTCTTTAATTTTCTTTCTTTTTATTAATTTATTTACTTTTGTTTTCATAGACACGAAGTACTTACACATGCAATATAGCGATCTGGGTGTTAAAGAATTTCATTCATTTTGAGTTCAAAAACAGCGAGTTCATTTAGTGGTCCTATAGATCTAAAAAGATAAGAATGGAAACACCCTCCTTCTTCTAAATCTAAAATTAACCAAAGTTTTACCCATAAAGGTATGGATCCGAATTTTTTTAAAGCTGTTTTATTAAGGCTGTTCTCATCTGCTCTGCTCAACAAACGCAAAACGTTCTGACAAATTTTCAAATTCATTTTTCAACGGAAAGATATAAAATTGGAAGTCCTGACTATGGAAGCGATTTGGAATCGAACTGTGTTTTCCATTCTTTGATAAATAAATTACCTATTGAGTTATAAGCAATTTTGATAACGTGACAAAGACTTTTTCACCTTTGCCTGAGTGGTTATTTTTCTTTCATGCAGAAATTCGGTTCAAAATGCCCACTTTGAATTTTTACCACCCATTTTCTGAAAGATCTATTGAGTTTTCAAAAAAACGGAAAAAACAGCTCAATTACATAGTTTCTGAATAATAGCATCTGTTAGTTTCATGCATTTCCGAGCAAAATTAAATTAAAACTTATGTCATAAAGTTGCCCTTTTAGATTTGAGAATACCCTTAATAGTAATTTGGCCCGTTAAAATTTGACGGCTTAGCTGCTGATATTTTTTTTATTATTATTTATATATTTTGTATTTGTTTATTTCTTTTTTTTTTACAAATTTTCATTGGTACTAATTATTTTTCTTTAAGATGGGTTCACGTCAAAATCTTTATAAAACTGGCACTGACTTTGGCAACAACTTCTAACTTAATTTCTACCATTTTTGTTAGAAACTACAAAACCCGCCGCTTTGCAAGCCGGGTTGCTTAAATATGCCAAGTGGTATTTATGTACTTGCCTTCAGGGAAATATTGTACTGCTACGGATTATTTAACCCATTTGTGCCTGAATTTTAGTTTTCTCAAATTTATTGGTAAAATCACTTTAAAATGTTATAAAATGGACTGGAAAAATACTAAAAATATTACGCTAAAAAATGTTTGTATTTATTTTATAAAATGTAAACATACTAAATATTGAAATATGCAGAATATTTCTAATAGTATAATATGCTTAATTATATGTTTTGTCTAAATTTATATTAAATAAGCTTTAAATTATATATTATATACTATAATTAGTAATTTTATGAACTACTAAAAAATTATATTTATTTTTTTTACAGAGACTGTTAATATTATAAGTAACAAAGAATAATTGTATTTGATGCTTAAAAACATTTTTTTTTTTCATAATCATTTTGAAAATGACCTTACGTAGATAACTGTTTCCTAAATGGCTAATAAAAATTTGTACCCATTCGTGCCTATTGCCTCATATTTTGTAGGTTGCAAAAATGCATAAAAAATAGGCTTGAACATATAATTTCACAATTTAAAAAAATACATATTTCAAAAGAGTCTGTAAGATAAGATCATGACTTACTTATTTGGATCCTTGGTAGAAAAAACACAAATAAATTTGCCTTTTACATTTCGCCATCTTGAAAAATGAAAAATCTATAAATTCCGAAAAAATTCTTCATATAAGCGAATAAATATTCATCTTATGCTTTCATCTTTCGGTAACAGATAAAGATATTCATAGATAATTATTTTATACAATTTTCATGTTAAAAAGAAGAAGAAAATTATACAAATTCATTAAAATTCGAAGCGTCCCAAAAATGGGACGCTAGACACAAATGGGTTAAATATTACTAATTAAGTCACATTTTGTAAAAACTTCATTCTTCTATGCCGCATTAGGCGAACGTGAGTCTTGAACCAATTAAAAAATGTTCATTCCAACCCATTTTCAGTCACCCCTTTCCAATAAACATGTAGAATGCAGTATACTTGGAAACTCTGTTTATCAGTTATCGTAGTTTGAAATAACTTTCAAAATCGGTTCAGTAGTTTCAAAGTTTATTACATACAGACAAATTGTTGTTTCCCTTGTACAGTATTAGTACAGTCTTCATTCACCAGAAAAATCATAATGCCGTTAAGAAATAAGGTGGAAAACGGTGAACGATCTCATAAAAGCTCAAATTTAATTATAAAGTATTAAACTATGGCATATTTTTTTTATTGAAACAAATTAGTTCCTAGTTTAGTACAGATTTATGCAAATATATAGTTCTTGCTTCATTACAGTAATTCATTTAATATATTGCAACGACTGATTCCAAAGGACTGGTGCCTTGTATGTTAAGTGAAAAATTATATCAAAGAATGGTATGAAATTCCATGGGCTTAATTTGATTAGTGTGTTACAGCAAATAGAAGTACTAATGGTGATTTTAATTTGTTATAGACATTTTAAAAAAAGAAAAAATCGCAATGTTGTTTTAATAAAAATTACAGGGTGGCGAGTGGTCAGGGAAAAACACAGAGAAAAAAAGAGGTATCCACCAGTATTTTCTTGTAGAAAATACTTCAAATAATATAAAGGGATTGAAGAAGACGAATTTCTCTTAAAAAAAATATTGGTATTTAACAGCTTTTTTGACTGTGTTTTTCCCTGACCACTCGCCACCCTGAATTAGCTCAAAATTAACGGCTTCAAAAAGTAACGTCACATCAGGGGAATGAGTATCATTCAAGTGTGACAACTTCTAACATAGCGGGAGCAGGAATCAGAAAACAACGAAAACTGCAATACGTAAATAGCTAATGAAAGTATGATAATTTTTTAATGGTGATTTTAATTTGTTATAGACAATTTTAAAAAAGAAAAAAAAACGCAATGTTGTTTTAATAAAATTTAACTCAAAATTAACGGCTGAAAAGAAAATGTATCGTCACATCAGGGGAATGAGTATCATTCAAGTGTTACAACTTGTAACATAGCGGAAGCAGGAATCAGAAAACAACGAAAATTACACAAACGCAAATGGATGACCTCTAAACAACAACAAAAAAAAATTCAAATTCAAAGTAAACATTTAAATTAAAGAGTTTAGAAGTTTTTCTTTATTAATCAGGATGCTAAATCAAAAATTTTATTTCTAAAAAAACTCTTCTTTGCCGAAACATTAAAAAATTTAAAAGAAAAAAATCAACATCCACTTATAATTTAAAAATCTAAAAATAGCTAAAGCATCTAGTGAGTATCCACTTTATCATCTAAACCTTTTAAATCAAATGAAGAACGACTTTCATTCCATTTTCTTAGCAAAAATAAAATTCTCTTAGCAATAATTTAGATAGACCTTAAAATCTAAAACTTCAGAAAGTGGCTACCAAAAAAAAAAAAAAAAAAAAAAGAAGAAGAAGAACATTTGGAATTCTTAGTATTAAGTGTTTCTTAAAATTCAACCCATGCGGCATTCTCACGCTTTTTATTCTTTTATTCTTTTCCCTTCATCGTAAACAACGGCAATACTCCAACCATTTCTTATGATATTGAGTAATAGGGCCTGGGGCGTTCTGGTAGTTTAAATGGTACCTTCGAGTGTGAGTTATTGCCTCTCTCCTTGATTATCACCTGAAATGATGTTTTACCATCTCCTGCATTACGAAGTGATTGCAGGAGACGGGTATGATTGTCGCTTTTAAGGGGCAGTCCTGAAAACAATTTAATTATTCATAGGTGCAAATCACAAGAATGGGTAAATTTGAAAAAAAAAGTAAAAGGTACTTATAAGTTTTTCGATAAACGTTTTTGAAATAATGTATAAAATGTAATAAAAATTGGTTAGATTTTCAATACTGAAAATAAGGCCATATGATGTGATTTTTTTTTCTTTTTTTTTTTGTCCCATTATCCTGAATTTCATCCGTGCGTCGATGGCTGGCGTCCCTGCTTACACACATATAGAGGAAGTTCGGATATAATGGAGTACCATTTATATTTTTGTTGTTAGTCAACATAAAAGTTTTGAGATACATTACAAGTTAGTAAAGAAGATACTTTGACTATTTCTTAACACATTTCTACTGCGTTTAAAGTGGAAGAAAAGAACACATATGAAAATTTAACTTTTTTAAAAAATTACACTTGGCTGCAACATCGTATGAGCCAGATATTGAAATATTCCATATTATCCGGCCATTTCATAATACCCGATCTTCCCTTTTATAACTTTTTTTTTTCTTACTTCGTGAGTAGTTTTATATATCTTTAGTTTTGTTATCTCATTTTGTTGAACTTTCATTTATTTCATGGTTAAGCGTTGTCCATAAATGATGTCACACCTTTTTTCAGTATTTTCTCCCCTCCCCCGCCCCTTTGTCACAAAGTATCACACTTCACCATACCCCACCCCCCTTCCCTTGTCACATGTAACGCTATATTACATAAGCATATACTTGCAGTTCAGATACAAAGTACTACGTTATAGATCATATTTCAAATTTTATTTTTAAACTTTAACAATGTGTTTTAATGGCATTTGTGAGCATAACAATAAAAATGACTTATGTACTTATTTTGTATGAAATAAGATTAAGGTTTACAACAAAAACCATAATTAATATACAATAGTAATAAAATATTAATATGAAATAGCAATTGAAAACAGGTAGTATTTTGGAATTTGAAATGAAATTTAATATATTTGGCTTTAAATCGTATCTTTACTTTATCAACACAAAATACGTGTCTTCATTCACAAAATTTCAAAATGATTTCCAAATTTAATCTGCTGATTTTTAATGGGTTTATTTTAACCAAAATGTGTGATGTCACATTTATTTTTACCCCCTTCCACTCCATTGTCACAAACTATTACAATTTCAGGAACCCCCTCCCCCCTCCAAGCGTGACGGACGCCCCCTGGGACGGCCCCTATCTTAATTTCTTCTAATTATTGGTTTTTCGGCATGTTATAAGGAGCTTAATATCGTCATTTTTAGGCTTAATGCTGACAATATTTGACGAAATAATATACCTTTACTATGAATTATCCTTATGAAGCTTCTCTGACGAATCCATAAGATATTCATAGTTTCCCATATTTGTATTTTAGGTTTTCTGGTTTTAATTTTTGTATAACGTTGTTCTTTGATCTTTACATATGTGAATTTATTAGGTAGCTGTCTTTACAAAAAGCTACCTATTGCAGCCGTTCGGAGGAAAGCGATTTCAAAAAATTTTGGTATATTTTCATCGATCATGACCCCCAGACCCCGAAACCACGCTCCGTTCAATATTGATATATATATATATATATATATATATATATATATATATATATCTGACCTATGTCACACTCTAACTCTCGTAATTATGAACCGATTTCGATGTAATTCGGTGTGTGCATAGTACATACCAATGTCTCGACCGAGTTCGTTGGCCAGCTTCATCCGTCGTTTTGTTTCAAAATGGCGGCCATTTAAAATTTAAAAAAAAATTTTCAATTTGAAATGTGGTACCAAAAAATTAAAAATGGGAAAAAAAATTTTCTTATGTATTTTACCTCTATACAAAGATTCCGGAGCAGTTTTTGTTTCGTCTATATCTTAAAAAATGGCTGAGTTATAGCATTTTGAATTTCTAGCGTGGCTGGCATTTTGAAACGTCCTGAATTTTGTCACGCGATAAAAGGCGTATTTATGAACCGATTTGGATGTAACTTCATTTATACATAGTGCATACCAATGTCTCGAGCGGGTTCGTTGGCCAGCTTCATCCGCCATCTTGTTTAAAAATGGCGGCCATTTAAATTTTTAAGAAAAATTTAATTTTGAAATGTGGTACCAAAAAATGGAAAATTGAAAAAATATTTTCTTCTTATGTGTTTGACCTTGATAAAAAGATTCGGGAGCAGTTTTTGTTTCGTCTATATCTTAAGAAATGGCTGAGTTATAGCATTTTGAAATTCTAGCGTGGCTGACATTTTGAAACGTCCTGATTTTTGTCACGTAATAGCAGGCGTATTTATGAACCGATTTGGATGTACCTTGGTGTGTACATAGTACATACCAATGTCTCGACCGAGTTCGTTGGCCAGCTTCATTCGCCATCTTGTTTCAAAAGGGTTGCCATTCAAAAATAAATGAAATTTAAAATGAGGTATTAAAAAATTGGAAAATGAAAAAAAAAATTTTTATGAGTTTGGCCTTGATACAAAGATTCCGGAGCAGTTTTTGTTTCTGAAAATTTGTTCTTTTGTTTATATCTTAAAAAATGTTTGAATTATAGCATTTTGAATTTCTAGCATGGCTAACATTTTGAAACGATCTGGTATTTGTCACGCGATAACACACGTATTCGCCTATTTCGATGTAAGAAGGCATGTGGATAGTATACATCAATATCTCGACCAAGTTCGCTGGCCAGATTCATCAGCCATCTTGTTTCAAAATGGCGGCCATTAAATTAAAATATATATATATATTTAAAGTGAGGTGCAAAAAAATTAGAAATCGAAAAAGGTTTCTTTCTTAAGAATTTGACCTTGATATAAGGATTCAGGAGCATTTTTCGTTTGTCTTTACCTTAAAAAATGGCTCAGATATAGCAGTTTCAATTTCTATTCTGGGTGACATTTTGAAAAATCTGATTTTTTGCATGCGACAGCACTCGTATATATCAACCGATTCTGATGTGAGTGAGCATGTGCACAGCAATTACTAAGGTCTCGACCAAGTTCACTGGTTAGCCTCATCCACCATGTTGTCTTAAAATGGCAGGCACTTTAAGAAATCGCCGAATTTGGCAGCCAAATATAAGTTATTTTAAAGAAAAGCAGCTTGGATAAAGCTGACTAATTTCGCGAAATTCTCATTCATTATATTGATAAAAATTAGTATTGAATCTCCTATATTCGGTTTCCACTAAATTGAGCTTCGTGTGTTTGAATGATATAAGTTGGCTTTTTTAAAATAAGGAATATGAAAGCTACCTCTTCCTCCCGGCACTGGCCGGAAGGACTTTTTTAATTATAGAATATATCAATCCTTTTAAATCAAAATATATATCTACCAAGTTCATATAACAAAACTGACCAAATTTCTAATTTAAAGATGGCACATATATATATATATATATATATATATATATACACATATATATATATATAACCATTAATTAAACATTACCGACCATCATCAAAAACTGCAATATTATGAATGATTGACTACACGCCATAAACAAACAATATAGAACTGTATGCGTAAAATAAAGTACCGTATACCTAATTACAAGAATTAACATGGAAGAAAAAAAGAAGAATATGGATTCCGAAAAAATTGAAAAACTTATATATTGAATTACGCTTTCAAGAGTACAGAATTCAATGATATAAGCAAATCGGTTGTTTTTTGTGGGAAAAAAGCTATAAGCTGAAAAAAAAATTTCCCCTGTACTCAAACAACCAACATAATCAAAATAATACTTTCAAGATGAATACAGAACATTATCAAATGGCATGAAATGGAAAAAAACTACAACCCATTAAATATTTAATTTATAGCAATAGAAATCTTACAAAACATACCGTATTAATTCCCAGTAGATTTTCAAAATAAATTCCCGCACATGGAATCGAAAAAGCATGATAAGATTAAGGTGAATATAACAGTTAAGTTAACACAGAAATTAAAAGCTATGGAGTCAGTTAATTCATGTTGAAATATTGTGATAAATATAATTAATATAATATAAATAAAAAATAATTACATTATTTATAATACCTAAAAACAATTTTAAATTGTATAATAACAATTTTACAAAATTGCCAAATACAGCGTTAATTACCACCTAGTGTAAAAAATTATAATTATGACTTTTAATAGAGGCTATTTAAAAATACAAAATTTATGGTGCTGCCATCTATTATTATTTTATACAAACGTCACAGTAAGTAGAACCTAATACATGCTAATGAATTAAAATGTATCAACTGCATTCCTACACACATCCAAATATAAACAATACCATACTGTATTTCATTATTCAGAATTTTTTTTAAATAAATTAAATGTTAATACAATATATTCTATTACCATACCATTAAATCTACACTGAGAAATTAAAAAACTTTTTTAACTTGATAATATATAGAATATAGGCTATATGCTATAAAATAAAATAAATTACATATTATAAAAATATAAGTCTTAATATTTAGCTTAACATATAAAAAATGAACAGGAAAGAAAAAAAATAATTAATTAAATAATTAAATAAATTATAAAATAAATAAATAAAAATGGATGTTTATATAAGTTTGTCAGATACTAAAATTCCAAATAGCCAAAAGATCACATATATAGTGTGTGAATTATCCTTATATTAGTCATAAAAAAGCTAAAAAAAATATGATTGTGCCAATCAAACATATAAACCGATAATTAATCATGGAA
Organism: Maratus speciosus; assembly: GCA_963932465.1. NCBI lineage: Eukaryota > Metazoa > Arthropoda > Arachnida > Araneae > Salticidae > Maratus > Maratus speciosus. The sequence goes on from OZ010788.1 coordinate 440,913,103, forward strand.
TACAATGTTGAAAATAAAACAATATTAAATAGTATAGAGGAATAATAATAATAAAAACTATTTACCCAATTTTAATACATACAGTATAACATTAGTTAATCAAATAAACCAATATGCATAATAATCACTAAAAAGTTGGTATACTATTATTAATTAATATGACATTGTCCTGAGTAGACTAAATTAAAAATAAGTTAATACTAAATTTGATTAAATAAGTTAAATTTAATATGAAATTAAAAAAAAAAAAAAAAAAAAAGAGGAAAAGTCACCAATTACATATAAAACATCAAATCAACATCCATATAAAATACGTATTAGAAATGTAGTTATAATACAAAACCCCCATTTATATATATATATATATATATGTGTGTATATATATATATATATAAATTAACCATTGCGTATTATCCAGACAACACCACCCTCCTCCGTACTCTAACATCTACCCACCCAACCATCCTATAGTAATTGTTTATTTTTATTTTACAATTTTTTATTTTTTATAAATATTTTTTATTTTATAATTTTTTTGTAATTTTGTTTACGCATGTGTTAATTTATATATATATATATATATATATATATATAGATCATGTAAGTACTAATTGTATATTAATGAATCTGTGAATTTTTTTGGAAAACCATGATTTAATGCTATATATATATATATATATATATAGCTCTATCAAAAGTAAATGATTTATGAAAACCATGAAAAAGAGGGTGCAAAACAACAACAGAAATCAATGAATATTCATAACTAGAAAAACAACAAACAAACAACTCCCTGTTCCTCGAAAAGTTGGGGGGAGTTAAAAAACAGGTACCAAAAATAAAAATTGGATCCTCACAGGTTTCGCAAGATATGGCCAACCCACATACTCCAAAAGTGTAAAAATTCATCAAATAAACTTAATTTTCAATAATTTAACGAAACAGATCATCAAATAAACTTAAATTTTCAAAAACTTAACGAAACAAAACTGGTTTAAAAACAAAACCAACCAACCAATTCAAAATCAATAAAACTAATTTTAAAACATAAACAAATTAAAAATTCTTGTATAACTGAATCATTAAGTAATTATAAACATTGAACATGTGAGAAGGCCATACCCCCACCTTGACCTGCGAAGACTTGAAAAAACTTGATACCTTTAAAATATCCACACGCTCCACATCTCTTTAGCAGTAAGAGTTGCAAACAAGGTCATAATCCATGTTAGACCAGCGTCATTCAGACTTGTCCTTCCGTAATCTTCATAAACATAATTTCCATTCCATGTCACCTCAGTTCCAACTTGACATTCATCAAAATGTAGACGTTCTTATAAAAGACTTTAGTCCACACCCATCATATATTCAAGCAGTTCCATCGGCATCCATTACAGTGTTTGGCCGCTTGGCTGTTGCCACTTCATAAAACTCTTTTCAAGCTGATTTACATAATAAAAAATAAACTGATATGGAAATAAATTATTGTAAAAAAGATTAGCAGTAAATTTAAAAATCTGTGAATTCAAAAATTCTTTACTGCTGCATATCTTATAAAGTCTATTAACTTGTCCCAAAATAATGTTGATGAAAACCCTTTCACTTAAATTTGAAAACCAGTGTAGCATTGAGTATCAAAATTAAAAAAATCCCGTTTATCAAAAAGTTTAACTAATATATTATTGTCTTTAATTAACAAATTTAAATCTAAAAAATTAACATGCAAACTATCAACAGAAGCCTTATTTAATTTTAAACATGGGGGATAGATATCGTTAATCGATATCAAAAGTTTGTCATCGAATACTATTATATCATCGATATATCTTAAAACTGCAAAACTCTTATTACTGTTTAAAACATAATTAAATTCATAATAAAAAAGAAAAAGATTAGCAGCAGAACTCGAAAAATTAGTACCCATCCCAATGCCACATATCTGATAAAAAAGCGAGCCATTGACTGTAATAAAATTATTAAGAAAACAGAAATTACATAAACTCAAGAAAAAATCTCTTTTAATTCCTAGCTCCTCCTCAATGCAAAACAAATCAAATATATTTTTCAATGTATCATAAAGTAAATCTATAGGTATATTAGAAAAAAGGTTTTCAAAATCAAAGGTATATAAATTAGTAGGCGTTATGGGTGTCTTTTTAATTTTATTTAAAACCTCATTACTATTATCAATACACCAAAAATAACTAGTATTTCTATATTTAAACTTCAAAAAACTATAAATACGCTTCAAAAACTCCTGTAACTTAACATTTAAACTTTTGCCAATGCCTCTTGAATTACAACATATAAATCTGAATTTAATAGGTGTTTTGTGAAACTTAGGAGTCAAAAACAAAAATGGAAAAGTATGATAATTATTAATAGCAAAATTATACGAATACATCTTTTTAGCCTTTTTGGTGTAAGCACTAAATTTGTTAACAATAACAGTGTGACTTAATTTACATTCCTTATAAAATTTACTATTATTTAACTCATTTTTAATATAAAAGAGCTTTCAAATAATTGCATAATTTGAAGCCGCTTTGTTCACAGGTACTATTACAAAATTCGTATGTAAAAATTGAATGTAATTTATATCTTCTTTGCTGAGACTATGATAAACATAATCCTTACTATTCAAATCACTATTAACAAAAAAATCAAATTCTTTTCAAATATGCCACTCCCATTCAGAAAAAGCCTCAAAGGGGGTGTTAAATTTATAGCATAATAGCATAATGAATTTTTTTAAGTCCCTCTCAAAAATCTGAATAGCTGTTTTCTTACTAATTGTTTTATTTAATCTAAACTTAGTACCCAATCCCATCATAAAATGTAAATTTTTGTTCTGTATAATATTTAAGTTTCCAGTAACAACATGTTTATGGAAATCATCTGTAAAATCTAAGAAATCTGTATCACATTGACATGGTTCAGGAATTTCATCAGAAAAAGCAAGAGATCTATATTTAAACAATTTTTTACTAAGAGGAATGCTATATTTATAAGCAAGCATTTTTTTCTAGTTATGAATATTCATTGATTTCTGTTGTTGTTTTGCACCCTCTTTTTCATGGTTTTCATAAATCATTTACTTTTGATAGAGCTATATTCACTTAGTGCATATAAGAAGCTGCGTTGCGCCTGATGCACTGGGTTATTTGTTTTTACACCTTTTTAAAAACATTATATATATATATATATATATATAACATTTAACGTAAAAAAATTTATTACATGCCATCTTTAAATTAGAAATTTGGTCAGTTTTGTTATATGAACTTGGTAGATATATATTTTGATTTAAAAGGATTGATATATATATATATATATATATATATATATATATAAGCATCTTAATAAATATAACTTACTGTTCGTTTTCGAAAGCCGCGTCTAGCACTCTGGGACGATTCTACTATCCAAAGGGGTGTTACGCTGAGATGGGCATATCCGAAGCTCTACTTCTGCGTTCTCGTCTGCGTTGTCACCAAGATTGCACTTACTTGTTTGTTATTTTTTACTTCCTAAGAAAGTTCAAAATTCTATTAATATCTCGTTTTAATTCAAATTAAAACTTCTATATTTAGTGTTAAAATGGTTCGTTCGAGTAGAAATAAATCTTTCGGGATTGGTAGTAAGAATATTATATATAATGCCATTCAATTTTGTGATCAAGAAGCAGAAAAAGGAGAATCAATTGTTCCGATAGCTCATTCTACAAAACGAACCAGTCAAATTGCCGGGTTTTCTAGTAGTACTATTAAAAAGATTCGCCGAGAATCAAGAAATCAGCGTAATCCTGTTTTTTGTTCACCTAAAAAAAAAGAGTTAAGAAGAATGTCTTTGAAAAAAGGTATAATGAATTTCAGCAGATGAGGAGGGTAACATTTAGAGGTATATTTTAACAAGTAAACTTTTTTAATATAATTTGCAAAAAAAAAAAAATGTTTCGCGAAAAGCAAAAATGTTGTATAACTTTTTTTAAATTTTAAGCGCTTTCGTTTTTTATAAATATTAACTACACTAACGTTTTCACATAAATCGATATTATTTCCCCAAAAGCGTATTCTTAAAAAATGCAGCTAAACAAACTCCCCTCACCCCTAATCAAAGCAGACCTGACGCATGCGCAATAGCGCGAAGAGTTTTGCTATCCGAAGACAAACAGTACGAGGAAATCTTAATTTATAAAGAATCGTAAACATTTTACAGATAGATGATAACAAACAAAAAAATGAAATAAAAAGGATTGAAAATGTATATCTTATATACTTACATTCATCTTACAAACACATCCATTTTATATATTTACATACAACTTATAACATAGATATAACTTTCAATACATATAATTGAACAGGTTATGCAAATAGAAGCCCATGGAAAATAATTCATTAAGAAAGTTTAATATGATCTTTTAAGAATGCTTTCTGTATGTTATAATAATTAGGTTCAGAAGCAAATATGCTGCTCACAGCTTCAACGACGTATCCAATGTTCGTGGTGATCCAACTTAGAGAATAAAATAATTGAAATGCAAATACGCAGGCCAATTACAAAATTTAAAATAAAAAAATGCATATGATTATCAGTAAAGTTTAATCTTCCAAACATAGTAAAATTTCTCTTTTAACTGAATAATTTTATTGTCTATAAGACTTGACAAGGAAATAAGCATATTATACAATTTAGCATTACATAAGATATTATCATATTTTTACTGGTTTACATTACTTCTGAACGTTCAGGACTGCCTTGGCAAAGTTTTAAAATATATTGATGTCACACTATACCTGATTTTCTCGAGAAATGATAGTAAGAAAATAATGTGTTATAATGCTCCCTCTTGCAGTTCCACTTCCTCTGAGTCGCATAGTGTGACCTGAGTCTACACAGCTCATGCCGCTCTACTTTAAATATACTCCGTTCATGTTTCTGGTACTTTTTTTACTATTATTATTTACTATAGTTCTAAAAAACATATTCCTACTAAAGAAGAACAGACAGATCCAAATTAATGACTTACAGTGTTTGTTGTATATTTATTTCATCGTTAACTAAAGACTAAAAAATCGATTTTTTTTTCTAATTTAGTTTCTCCACCGTATGCTATATTTGAGAAAAAACATTACTGAAAAGAGAATTTAGAGTATAAATAATTATTTAAAATATTTTTCTTTTTTTTTTTTCCTTGACCAAACAAAAATATGATTGTGACGTAAAAATTGCTGATTTGTTCTTCCGTATTGTAGAATAAAACTGTCTTGCGACAACTTGCACTGTGGTTGGCATGTTTTCATTTAATCTATTGGACTCTCGGGTATACAAAGAAAAGAGAAATGGCTGCACATTTTTATATTTTTCGAAACTATTTGATTTTTTTATTAAGAACTACCGTAGATTTCGCCTCTACAAAGTCACGAAAATGTTCAAGGTTCTCTACAAATGAAGATGTTATTGTTGGAAATCGCCTTCATACTTCTTTTGGCATAAGTTAATTTTTTTTCCAACTAAGTCCTCGCAAATGACCTTTTTAATTCAAATACTTAATCCAAATAAGTAAGAAGTGGTGAGGAGTTGATTTAAAAGAAATTCAATGATAGGATATATAGATGAATATTTTAGAAGAAATTTTTGATTTGATTTTTGTCGATCTGATCCTATGAAATTCTAGGATTTTAAAGATTGTTTAGGAAGTGATATATTTAATTTCTTTATGACCATAATGTGATTATTACTTTTATAATCTATACTATAGATACATACAATACCATATGCTGATCTATGTTTCTAGCTAAGCGTTGTAATGAAGCACGAAGTGCTAATATTTAGGGTTTCGTTCATTTGACGAAACCCTATTCGTCTCACTCCTCTGTCTGTCTGTCTGTCCACCACAGAGCCCGTTCTCAGAAACTATATATGTTGAAGACTTGAAATTTTGCATACTTATAGCTTAACACCTCACATCAAACGACAAATTATAAAATTTTGAAAAAGTGTTATATTTAGCCGTCTGGGCTCTAACTTGTGTATTTTAAGCTTTTTTTCTAACTGAGCCCCTAATTAAGTTGAATACTTAAAATTTTGCATACTTATAGCAGAACACTTGCGATCACACGACAAATAAATAAAAATTTCAAAAAGTCTTATAGTATTTATTCCTCCCGGCTCTAACTTGTATATTTTAAGCAATTTTTCTAACCTCCCCCCGGGGTGGGGAGGATAACGGGAGTTAAACGGGGGGGCACTTTCCTAACTTTTATGCACTTACATATTTTACATATTGCCTTACATATTTTAGTTCTACTTTTTACCGCCAGGGGGGCGCCTACCTATCTCTGGTGTTATGGGTCCGATCGCTTCGACTTACATATCTACGGATAGGGTGTAAAACTGAGTTTCTTTCAGATAGAGGTTTGTTTAGAATAGAGTGCGCCCCCTGTTTTTGAAATGTGAGACTAACAGATTTTGCAAAAGGATAAAGTGTTTTGAAAGGAATATTAAACAAAACCCTCTGTGCGATCTGTGATCACACTTACCCACTTGTTTTATTTTGTTTCTGATCATTATTGGTTGATTATTGGAAGTAAAAGGGGATTTACTTCCAATAATCTTACATATTTCTGCATATAATAAAGATAATGTGCTATAAGGATAAAGTGTTTTGAAAGCAATATTAAACGAAACCCTCTGTGTGATCTGTGATCACACTTAACCACTTGTTTTATTTTGTTTCTGATCATTATTGGATGATTATTGGAAGTAAAGGGGGACTTACTTCCAATAATCTTACATATTTCTGCATATAATATACATTCATTATAATATACAGTGCTTTTGAATGTATTTGATTGAATAGTTCAAAAAAACTATGAAGCAAGTCAAATACACATGTACTAAAATCAAGAAAAAAAAATAGCAGTCAGCCAAGTCAGTGATTTTCAGCAAAAAAAAAAAAAAAAAAAAAAAAAAAAACATTCATAACTCAAAATTACTCAATTGTGTGAATGTGACAACGGTCTCATTCGATTCAGGATGAAAAAACATTCAAAACTTCCCTTCTGACATCATTTATTGATACCAGTACGCAAAAGGTATTTTTTTTTACCAAACTACCCTTTATCGCATGGCATTTAAGTGAGATATCACTATGAAGGAGATTGGCGGATAATCATCGATTCCTCCCATCACCCCTCCTTCCTGATAAGCTACGAAAAAAACATTTTTTTCTGAGATATTTTAATTGTTTTAATATAATTTAGAAACCATATTTACTGCCTTTGTGATTGTTTTTTGTTTAACGATTCCTTAAATGTGACATAAAACCAGAAACATAAATTTATTTAGAAAATTTTAATGCATTTCGATTTTATCAATTTGAATTTTTCTTACCATCGTAGTACTTATATACTTCAATATGTAAAAAAATAAGCAAAACGTACGTTAAAAGAACTAAAAATCGTGCATCAGGTGCATAGACTATGTGCATGGACTATGAAACACTTTCCAACTCTAACAAAATAGTATTAAATTTTTATACAGTGAAATGAGATATCCATATAAGCAATTTAAATAAAATGCACCTTAAATTATTCTAACTTAGTCTTATTTTGTGTGTTCTTGTAAATGATCTATAAAGCTACACTCTGCAATTTCAATTCCAAATATCCTATAATAAACCTCAGTAACATATAAAAATTACATGACAATCCAAGTATATTTACGTGAATTAAATCCTGGGCAGACAGACAGACAAACCGAATTCACAAACACATTTCTACAATGTTGAAAGTGTTAAAAACTACTGTGATTCAAATACCGCCACATATATTTGGTGTTCATTTCAATCTAAATTTCTAAATTTTCTGGTTTAGTCAATATTGCCAAGATAATAATAAATGTAATAGATTCCTAACAGTTCAATGCAGGATGTCTTTGATAACGGATTTTTTAAAAGAAAATCGATCAATTTTTATGCTAGATTTAAAGATGATGTTAAGGCGAAAGCAAGAAAATATTTCAGAGGGGTTTTGAAACAAGTGGGGAAAAAGAAAACTAAAATAACAAAGGCGAGATTAGAAGAGTCTTTCAAGATAGATAAGGAATGTTTGAGATTTTGAATTTTTTAAGAAGATCGAACCACATCTTCTTTAACCTCTAAACAACAAATTTCGAAATATACCGATCCCTGAGGGCATAAGGGAGAAAAACAGTATGATAAACTGGTATGTTAGTTTTTCACATACATTTGAGGTTTTAGCGTGGAAAAGTAAAGGGTAAAAAAATTTTTGACGTATTTGTAATTTTGAGTAAGCATTATTAGTGAACGCAACTCTAGTACTAAAATTGGTTTGAAAAATAGTTTTGTAAAAGTATGTTAATTTCAGTACATAAAAAGACAGTGGACATTCAAAAGTTTAATTTTTAGTGACTTCAATCGGATCTTCCCAGTATCATTAACGGTAAGTAAAAATACTTTATATTAAAAATTGTGTAATAAATATTGAATATATTTGAATTTGTTGAACTTTAAGTTTCAATGAGTAAATAAAACTGAAATTTTGTGCTTTCATTTTATGCTTAACGACACAATATTAATTTTAATATGTTTAAAATAGTTTCTAATAAATAAGTTCAGTTAATCTATATTGTAAAAACAAAAATTAAATTTTGCTTTGTAAATATTATTTTAAATTACGAAACGATTTATCAAAACATTTACTTCTGTTTCATATGAATCAATGATAAACTTTCATTTAGATAATTTCAAATTCCCAATTAGTTTACAAACATAATTGTATGAAGAGATATTTGTAACCGTATATTACAACCCATGATATGAATGATTTTTAGAACTCATTGATTAGATCTGTGCAAATAAAGCTTCCAAATTAGAAACAAAGCGCTGAATATCATGCAATTTTTGAAAGGAAAGCATTTTATAAATATAAATGTAAAAATGTACATTTTTTGAAAACGTCCCAGATTTTAGAAATTATTTTCTCTTTTTTTATATAGCTCACAATTATAGAGACTAATATGATTTCAATATAATCAAGTTAAATTTTCAATCAAAATTCCCTGCTATGAATGCTTATTACTTAAAAAGGAAAGACTAGAATACAAGATTTATGTGTATATATATGTTAATTTTTATCTATAAGCGTCTTTATTAAACATTATCGTAAAAATCGTATAAAAGAATTTTTAATTTTTTAAAAACTTTAAATTTAATGTTTTCAATTTTTTAATTAAATTCTATTTTCAATTATTTGATTTTTAAATCCTATTTTTTTATATAAATAAGGGAATCCTTGATTTAATTCCAGCTTTTATAAAAGGTTGTTTAAAAATACACTTTCTTAAAGAAAAATTTTCATATGAAATAAATATTTCCCAAAAGTTGTAACAATTTAATCGAAATAAATCCAGTTAATTGTGTGTGCAAAATTTTATACAGCAATCTCTTGCACACACACACATGTATATAAGGCTGTCCTTTCTTATTGTTCAAAAGTAGCTACTATGATCAAAACTTACCAAGGTATAATACTTTGAATAGTATGAATGTTCGACATTTTCTGGCGCGAAAAGTGGAGAAACACGTTTTTAATACCAGAAAACGCTGAAAATTCATAAAATTCACAGCATCAAAACTCGGCAAGTTTTTTTTTTCTTTTTGTACAAAAATTAAATTTTTACTGTTTATCGTGTTAAAACATAGAGAAAGATTTGTAAGGCTAAGGGCACCTTATAAAAATTTTTAATTCGTAAAATTAAAAAAATAATAATTATATTATAAAAATGTTCTAAATTTCGCTTACCTCTGTGCTTTGATAGTATAAGAACAACAGACGAATTAAAAGATTAAATAAGTAAGAAAAATATCCATAAGAATTGCAACCTTTTAATGTAAAAGATCATGCAAATATATTAATTATTGGATATTTATTATGCCTAAATTTAAAAGAATAAATACAGCATCTAAAAGAAAAATATAGATCAAATTTAGTTATCATATAGTTAATATTAGTTATCAAAAGAGAGAAAAAAAAACTATGCATTTCATGTGAATTATAATTCCTCTTACTGCATGATTCTCTTATTTACATGATATAGAACTTAATCTGAACTTTAAAGAGGTGAAGGGCGTAAATTATTATTATTTTTTTATTATTTCAATTTACAAATATTTGACAAGTTTTCTTTACTTGAAATATAACTATATTATACAGTATAACCTTGATTATCCGAGCTAATTGGGACCGTTAGTACCTCGGATATCGGAAATCTCGGTTAATAGAAACTGTGTGTAAAACCCCGCCGTGCTTGCGAATTTAACATCTCTTAAAATAAAAAAAAACAATAGGGCGTTTCTTAAATAATAAAAATAAATATATGTAAAGTTATGTTTCACAGCTTAACAAATTTAAAAAGGAAATCAACTACTAGTAGTAAATTTTTAAAAGCAAATTGAAAAAATTACGACAGTTCACACGGCCACAGGAAACAAAGCATTGTTCGCTGTTGACTTCTCAGGGTCCAAATGTTTCTTGGGAGTTGAGGGCTTTTGGGGGCAGAAGAGCCTGTATAGCACGGACAGTGGACTAAAAAACTAAAAAGTGTGGTCTTTTTCAAAACTCATTCACACACAAAAAAAAAATAATAATAAAATAAAATAAAATCAGATTTCGTTATTGATTTGGTTAACAGAAACCTCGATTAATCGAAGTTCGGTTAATCGAGGTTCTACTGTATACATATATGTATGTTCCTTTTCAAATATAATGTTTTAATATTTTTTTATTTAGTTTTTAAATACTTGGGGGCTCTGCCCCCTGCGAGCTACGCTCGTCAACCCCCGTTCAGACACCGCAGGCTCTAAACAGCACTCTAATTTGATCGGCTTTAAAGATTTCGGAAGACTGAATTATAATTTGAATCTGACAATTATAATCTGACGTAATTTTTACCAAACTTTTCTTTCTCTTTTTAATATTCACGTAAAAATACTTTTGTTAGAAATATATTATGATCATCTTAAAATATCAAATGAATGTCTCGCGCAATTTTTAAATTTAAACTATTTTGCAATATTATTTTTTGTTCCTATTTAAGACTTATAACGCATGTTATTGAATTTATTATTTTACAATATTCTTTCTCTTTAAAATTCACGCGTAAATATAGTTTTTTATGACGTAATTTTCAATGAGTTCCTGCCTTTTTATATTTTCTGTTTATAATAGTCACGTGTAAAATAAATTTTTTATTTGAAGCAAACATTATTGTTTGCGCTGTTTATACAGTTGGCAACAGTTTAAATTAATGCAATTTTCTAAAATATGTAAAAAATATCTCTCGAAATGCTGAAAATTTGAATTTAAAATAGAAATAAAACCTCAAAAAATGATTCAAATTAAAAAACTAAATGCAGTCTGCACACCGGAAAATTCTGACGCATAAAATGAGCAAATTCCTATGTACATTTTTGCTCCTATAAAACTTTTTTAATGGAACTATTTTGTCCAACTTTTGCATTAAATATCTCTTAAAATAATACTTCGATTTGAAAACTGTCTGCATCACCGTGTTTATCAAACATTTCTCTATAATACTACCGATTTTCATATTTTTGTATGCAACAGTTTTTTAATATTAACGAAGAAAGGAAATGCTTAAACATTCAAATTGGATGCCGATCTGCCGGGAATATCTACGCAGATTTTCATTGGTCCATTTCCTAATCAAAACTTTTATATATATATATAGAAGGATATAAAAACATTCATTTTAACGATATTTAAAAATTGTCTGGAAAAATTAAAAATTCTCTGGAAAAAAATAAAGTTTTTTTTTCAAACTTTATTTATTTATTTTTTTTTACGAGCACAGCAAAGAGAAACAATTAATTTGTCTTCAGGATTTACAAAGTATCTATATTATTATAAAGCAAAAATTTGTCTGCGAGTAACGCTGACGTCATATTGACAATTGACGGTGACAACGCCTGCCCAATAAATTTAGTTTTTACTGCAATTTTTTTAACTTTTAAAATCATCGGTAATTTTTTTCAATTTTTATACCTTCGAATATGAAAAAAATCTAAATTTACTGGCTTTTATAGTTTTTAAAATATTTTTCAAACATGATTTTTTTAAGCAGCAATTGCGTGCAGCCTGATTGCAAAAGATTAACACGTTTACACATACAATATAAATCGTTCAGCGTTTGTTTAACGAATTCCAAACGTATCAATCAATAAATGAACTGCTTTAAATAAAACACAAATTTTATAGACTTGTAATAGAACTAAGTACTTAAACCACTGAAATTATATATTTTTAAAGATATCAGTAATGTAAGTAGCTAAATAATTATTCAGCTGTTAACTCCGGGTATGCTGATAATACGAAAGTTTCGCTGTTAATAACTTTCAAAACTTTATTTGAATATGTAATGGATATTTTTTTATATAAAAATGCTTTTTAGTGTTATTAAGTGGGTAATTTAATAAAATATATTAAATGTCAAATATCTCTTAGAGTCTTCAATATAAATCAAATTTAAAAAAATCAAAAAACCCGACTGCATAAAAACCGAACTAATTAATTACTTCTCATCAATGTAAAACTTTTTTTTATATTACTTACTTATTTTTTTTATTTACTTGTATTGATTACTTTTAAGTTGTGTTTAATTGTTAGTTCCTATCTATAAACACTGTTTTAATGAGGCCTATAGATGTCTATGAAGGTTAGAGTTGCAGTAAAGCTAGAAATCCTACCTACACATCTTCCAAGTTGTGTAATATTTAAACGGAGCTTCTGACTGTAAAATAGTCAATGAAACATCGTCTTCATTTTGAAAGACCTATCCAATGATATGCCACTCAATACGATGCGTAATTTTTTTTTCATCTCTACCGCCATTTTGTATTTTACGGCCGCCATTTTGAATTTATAAAAACAAAACCTATCCTATGACAATCAGACGGTTAAGACGAATCGATAGAGAGCTCATTCATTAAAATCCATCCAGCCGTTGGGATGTTTCGAGGGCATAAAGAAATCCACAAACCCAGATACGCGTGAAACACATAACCCTTCTTGGCAGTCCGGTAAAAAGTGGTTTTCACCTATATTTTGCAACCCGGAAAGTCCGTGTTGGATCCCCTTGTTTATTTTTTAATTTTATTTTTTATGTACGAATATTATTTACTAAGAAAATTACATTTTCAAATTTTTCTCTCAAACAAAAAATCCTGAAGGCAATTTAATACATAACAGAGTCACATATTATTTGATCTTTTATAAAAAAATTGAGATATATCAATTTAAGTATGACGAATGGTCAAAACGTATATTCTGAGTAAATGGATTTACAAAGCCAAATATGCCTTAGAGAACCACAGACACTACAACTAAACAAGAAAGAAAAATCATGGGTTACGCATAGATTATGAAACACTTTCCAACATATCCTGAAGACTTTAACAAAACTTCGTTATTTAGGGAAATAATGTATATAAGATAACTAAGTAAACATTTTTAAAAGCATATAAAACATTTTAAAAACTGATTTCAGCAATTACCGTCCATAGCCAAATGCGTACTCCAATTTTTTTGAACAGCCCTGTATTTGATCTGTAAGTTGATATATAGACTATATAATGGGAAAATTTAGTTAAGCAAGAAAACGCATAACAGGTTGAAATTTCTCTTTCAGCAATTTATACTCATAGATGGAAATATACTTGAATACGTTTGTACAACACTGTAGTTAACCTAATACCTTTGTTACACTCCACTATTTAGCTAAAATTTAATTCAAACTAAAACACTCTTAAAACTACTGAAATCACACTTTCAGAAATTATCATTTATAGACGGTCATTTATCCATACTTTGCGTGACCCTGTATATCATTTTATCTATATCCTACAAAAATTACTTAGTAAACTATATGCAGTTGAGCGTAAAAATGCATAACTCATTTAAAAACCACCTTTAAGCAATTTGCACTCATACCCAGTAACCATTACGAATTCTTTTGTGTAGCCCTGTATATGAATTATAGCATTTATACACACCGTATAATATGTATAAATATAGTAACACATAAAAGCACATATCATAATTAAAAATGCATTTCCAGCAAACATCGCTAATGTACAGTACTTCGGATACAATATGGTATCTGAAATCTATTCTGTGTCCCTGTAAATGCTATGCACTTCGTATTATGAATAAAATAAGTTATATTAAACCTCAGCGACGTATAAAATTTCATTATACATGAAATAATTTAACATAATTAAAATACGCCGCAAACAATTCCCTCCACCCCTATATCATTATGTAACGGAATTCTTTTGTATAGCTCTGTAAATGAATAATACCTATTCTTTACACCGCATATTCTACAGAATGCATATTTTAGTGCACTTCATTAATGCATATCAATTTTATTATTTTTGGAAGCGTGTAACAGAATTAAAAATCATTTTAAAAGATTATTTCCCATAGGCCGTAATGTAACGGAAAACTTTTTACTGTCCCTGTAAATGAACTAAACAGGCTTCATTTGAAATAGGGAACGTGCTATGGTAAACGTCAATAACATCCGAAAGTTCTAAGGCAATCAGAGTATATTTACGGGAGTTAGAGCGCGGACAGACGGCCAGAAAAACCGAAATCATAAACACTTTTCAACTTTCTTGGAAAGTGTTAAAAAGACTATATCTTTAATTATAATTGTTTTAAAATTCGTATAAAACACAAATAAAACTTACTAAAATTGCTTTTATGTGCAGAGCATATATCTCTATTCTTAAAAAAAAAAAAGTAACTAACGCTGTCACCGCACCGTCGCTGTCAATAATTTTTTTTCTGACCGGAGGTCTTTCTTTGCTAATATTAACCCTTAAATACCTGGGTTTTCAAAGATGATTGTAATAATGTTTTTCGGCTTTCAGTTTTTAAATAAATCATGGGAAAAATATTTTTAAAAATCATATTTTGTTTTAAGTATAGTTTACGGCTAAAAAACAGTTTATTACTAATCGGCAATAGGGTGTTTAATTGAAAAAATAATTTCCCTTGATAAAATTCTATAACATTAAACACACAAGAATTTTAGGAACTATAATAAGAAATAAATATTACTTGCTCACTGCAGGTCAAAACAGGGTATTTCGCAAGCTTCCAAACAAAACGAAAAGAACAAGTAGCAACATTTAAAAAAATAAATTTATCTTTATTCTTAAACAACACAGGTGTTGCCATCTAAATGTTAAAAATCGATTTAATAGTATTTTCAGAATGTATTTTATTGGCAACATTAGGCATTATAGCTTCAATATTACTCTAATAGTATTTTAGAGCCTAAATTGGGTATGTTGCCGAAAAGCAACACCATACATTTAAGGGTTAAGAAAACTACTGCATACAAAAATATGAAAATTGGGGGTATTATAGAGAAATGTTTGATAAATATGCTGATGCAGACAATTTTTAAATCGAATAATTATTTTAAGAGATATTTAATATAAAAGTTGGACAAAATCGTTCCATTAAAAATGTTTTATAGGAGCAAAAACGATACGTGGGAATTTAAACATTCTTTTTAAGTATATTCAGTAAAAACTCGCGGTGCGCGCAGTCTGCATTTATTATTTTTTTTAATTTGCCTAATATTTTGATAGGCCAGTGATTAGGGAGTTGAATTCGGAATTAATTAGGGAAAAGCTGGAAATTGTTTTAATACCTTCTGTTTAGGTTTAGTATGAATATGCTATGTTCTCCCCCTCGTACTAGGTGAGCGTTAGGAAATATGTATAGATTTATAGTAAAAAAACACTTTTTTTGCATACCACAACAATATCTCAAAACAGCTAACTCTGTCCAAAACATTGTCAATACAAATGATGTAGAGCTTAAATTTCAGAGTAAAATGAGTACCTACACGGGGTCCCAAGACTCTTAAAATTGGAAAAATCGAAAAAAAAAGACCATTTTCAACATATAATATCTTAAAATCTATTTTATTTTAAGACAAAATTTTATATTGGGATGAAAGATATAAATATACTCTTTCATTTCATGTATTTAAAAAATTAGAATATGCAGAATTAGTATTTACAGTGGGCTCCAAAATGTCAGACATTTGACAAGCGGAAAATCGGTATAACAGATTACGCGCACGATTACAAAATAAATTTTGCAACTAGAAAGAAAATTTTGGGTCCTACGTATACTTCAGATTGTATTAATTACTCTGAACCTAAATAAATTTGTATTTAGAGCATTTTTATATTTTTAATACAAAGTTGTATTTAGTTAATGCAAAATTTAGAAACATTCAAAAGTATAATCACCTATAAAGAATATTTTTTTTGAACAATAAAAATGAAATTTTAGGTTCAGTTTATACAGACTAACATGAAACATAAGTTTTGAAAATTTCATGAAAAAAAATTTAGAAGTTTTTGAGATATCATGCGTGTTATGCCCAAAAACGTCATTTGGAGAAAATTGACTTCAAAGTTTCTGAAACGCCGCTTCAGCTACTGATCGTGTATAATTCTAAAAACCAAAACTTCTGTTCTAACAGGAATTTCAAGGAAACATTTATATCAAAATGTTCAAAAAAGATAGTAGTTTAATATCTAAAAAAATTAAAATTTCGAAAATTTTAATGCTTTAAGAGTCCTGAGACCCCTTAATATTTTTGTTGAACATTAAGGTCACAATTGTACTTTAAAGTTTTAGACCCGTGCTCAGGGGGTTGAACTCCGAATTAATTTGGAGAAAACTGAAAATTGTTTTAATCCCTTCCGTTTAGGTCTAAAAGGAACGTACTATGTTTTCTTCCTCGTACTTGGGTGAGTGTTAGAAAATATGTACATATTTATTTTCAAAAAACACGGTTTTTTTAATTACCTTAACAATATCTCAAAACAGCTACTCTATAAAAAACATTGTCAGTACAAATGTTGTAGAGCTTAAAATTCTGAATAAAATGAGTACCATCATTAATATTTTTGTTCAACACTAAAGTCGCAATTCTATTTCAAAATTTTGCCTTAATCGCTAACCAAGAGCTTGAAGCCTGGAGAGACCAAGTTAACTTAGGAATATCTCATAACAGCTAACTCTATCAAAAACATTGTCAACACAAAAGTTGTAGAGCGTAGAATTTTGAATAAAATGAGTATCTACACTTAATATTTTAATATTACGACCGCAATTTTGAGATATTGTTAAGTTAACTTTTTCTCTCCTGGCTTCAAGCTCTTGATTTGAAAAATTTTGAAATAGAATTGCGACCTTAATTTTGAACAAAAATGTTAATGATGGCACTCATTTTATTCAGAATTTTAAGCTCTACAAAATTTGTATGGACAATGCTTTTTATAGAGTTAGCTGTTTTGAGATATTGTTAAGGTAATTAAAAAAAGCGTGTTTTTCGAAAATAAATCTGTACATATTTTCTAACATTCTCCCAAGTACGAGGAAGAAAACATAGTACGTTCATTTTAGACCTAAACTGAAGGGATTAGATCAATTTCCAGTTTTCTCCTAATTAATTCTGAGTTCAACCCCCTGAGCACGGATCTAAAACTTTAAAGTACAATTGTGAACTTAATGTTCAACAAAAATATTAAGTGTAGGTACTCATATTACTCAGAATTTTATGATCTACAACATTTTATTGACAATGTTTTTGTCAGAGTTAGCTGTTTTGAGATATTGTTGTGGTATGCAAAAAAAGTGTTTTTTTTACTATAAATCTATACATATTTCCTAACGCTCACCTAGTACGAGGGGGAAAACATAGCATATTCATTCTAGACCTAAACAGAAGGGATTAAAACAATTTCCAGCTTTCCCCTAATTCATTCCGAATTCGGCCTTTTTTTCCTCCCCTACCACTAGGCTATGAGGGTTTATTTCGATTTTAAATTCAAATTTTCAAGATTGCCTGAAATATTTTTTACATATTTTAGAAAAGTTTATTATTTTAAATTGCTGCCAATTGTTAAAACAACGCAAAAAATAATATTTTCTTTAAATTAAAAACTTATTCACACGTGACTAATATATATAGAAAAAAAAAACCTTTAAAATTAGAATTAGGTTTAGAATTAGAATTAGATTACGCGTTAAAAGCAGGAAAATATTGAACATTACGTAATAATTTTTTTTTTTACACAAGCATATTAAAAATGAAGGAAAACTATAAAATAATCAATTATTTAATATATGTGTTAAAAACAGTAAATGGCGGAAAAGTCGCCCTATTTCAAATGTCTTAATAATAACATTGCCAAACAGTTTCAGTTAAAAATTATATCTATGATACATAAGAGATTTATTTAAAATTTCGACTTTCAAAAACTGTCAAATTAGAATTAAATGGTTATTTATTAAAAGCAGGAAAATATTGAAAATTACTTCATAAAAACTATATTTACACGTGAATATTAAAAGAGAAAGAAAATTTTAAAATAATAAATTCATTAATATGAGTTAAAGTCGTAAAAAGAAGGAAATTATGTCATATTTAAACTGACCAAATCATAATATTGCCAAATTCTTTAAATTTAAAAATATATTTACATGGGAGATTTATTTCAAACTTCGATATGATTTTTTAAGTATTGTTGCCAGTTCTAAGGCAGCGCAAATAATAATATTATCTTTCTAACAATAAAAATATTTTCAGGTGAATATTACAAAGATAAAGAAAAGTTTGGTGAAAATTATGTTAGATTTAAAACGTTACATTTAAAATTTCTTATTTAAAATCATTTTCTTATACCGCTGTTAAAAAAATACCAGGAAGCAAGGACTCTGTTGACTTAGATAATTTTATAGTAGCTAATTTTCAAATGTTTAACTAATCTTATTAATCAAACACGAAAACAGCAGTTAATAGCAGCTGATTGGACTTTAAGTCCCTCAGTAAAAGGGCATGAAAACCCGTTTACAGGGAGATCGCTACTGTGGGTTTTTTTAATTATAAATCAATCTTCCGTAATATTTTTATAGCAGGTCAAATTAACGAATTTTTAGAGTCTGGACGGGGATTGGCGAGCGTAGCTAGTAGGTGGAAGAGCATCCTAGTATAATATAAAATTATTTAAAATACATTAAAATGCCATAAACATACATTACAAATCAAATTAAAATCACACAACTTTTTCGGCCAAATTCACATGGCCATCGTTAGTGTTTGTTCACTACACTGACACTGAAGAAACACTAAGGATGGGCATGTGAATTTAGCCGAAAACGTTTTAGGATTTTAATTTGATTTGTAATGTATTTTTAAGGTACTTTAAAGTATTTTAAATAATTTTATATTAAATATATGCACCTAGAAGCAATTTTAGTACGTTTTATTTGTACTTTATACGAATTTTAATTATTTATTCAAAGTGAATTTAGCGGTAGAATTTTAACATTCCTTTATAACTATTTTATTTACAGGTGGTTTCCGTCATCATATATATTAAAATTTTACTCTAAAATGTCCAGAATATTTTTAAGCAAAATAATAAATAAATAAATAAAAACGTGCTATTTTTGAGAATTTCATGTCACGACTACCATAAAAAAGAGCAAAAATTGTTAAAGGAAGAAAAGTTTAAACATAAAGAAGGAACGTGCATTATTTACATCGTATTTTCTAATCTAAAATTCATTAAAACGGCGTTTCTACTTAAAACTGCCTAATTATGAAATAATTAACAAACAAGAGAGAAAAGAAGCATCACAATTTTATAAGAAAAACTTTTTTTAGATTATTTAAAAAAATTCATTGTTGAATATTACATTACATTTCCCGCGAGCATATTTACATTTATTAAAACTATTTTATTAAAAATTACTTGTGAAAAATGCATCAATATTTCCTCATGTGGACTCTTTAAATAGGTTACATTTGACCACTGGTTATGTGTACCTGTTGGGACTGAGCCTAGTTCAAATATGTAAAAAGTTCGGATAGCTGGCGAGATCATGTAAGGCAAATTAAAACTTATTTAATACGTGCGTACGTGGTATGACAATCTACCTTTATACTTTATCCAGGCTTAAAATTGGACCTACAAATGTTGGCGTGTTTAGGTATATGTATATGTAATAATAAAAATTTTCGCCTTATCTTAATTAAACTATTCCAAATTATTATAATATCTACCTTTTTTACTTAGCTTTAATACTATCTTAAATATATTTTATCTTTTTTTGATGCTTTAAATGCGTATTCTTTTATTATTCTAAAAACATTAATCCATTCGTCTAATCTTATAAAACCCATTAAATTACTTTTTTTCATTTTATTCTGAAACTAAATTCTTTTTGTTTCGAATGTTTTTAATATTATTTATTCTATTTGTTATATTTCCCATAATTCCTTGCAAAGACCGCCATCATTTGTTTCCGTTATTAATCTGACGCCGAGACTAAATAGTTCATCATCGACGTCATGCGTACTTCCCACTTCCGCAGGAGCTAAGTCCTATCGTAGCCTGCCTCTCGTCGCGTCCTCCCGCTCTTTTAACGGTGTTGGTTCTTTCACTTGTAATGTATTCGTACCGTGTCTGTTCGCAAGTATTTAACCTGTTGCATTGGCTGGGAGACATAGAGGATTACGATTATTGATTTGCTTAAATAACCCATGTCACCTGGAGAGCTTTGTTTACTGTTTCATGTTGTTCTAATATTTAACATCTAGTGGTTTACATTTTATGAAATATATATATATATATATATATATATATATATATATATATACATACATGCATATATATATATATATATATATATATATATATATATACCTAAAAAGTATTATATTGTTTAATATAATTAATATAATATTATTGTTTAATATAATTATTGTGAGTATCCTATCTCAAAAAAACATGTTGAAAAACTGTCGTATGACGCCTAATTTATCGTTGAGTGTTTTGTATAGCTTAGGAAAAAGGAAGTTGCATCGAAAATATCACTGAACCCATAAGAGATGAAAATATGTACCTATGGTATATATATATATGGGAAGATATGTACCTATGAAAAATTACTAAGATTGATGGAATCTTTGAAATTTTTTAGACCCCGATATGCTATTTCTTTCACACAAAAATTATAATGTCGTCACTAAAAAATAACGTAGCACCTAATCATAAGCCACCTGTAAAACGAAGCAGGTGTATCATCGTACGGTTAAATACTGGTATATTGATAATAAATATATTGATAATAAATATATTGTAATTTTTTAAACTTCTAAACATCGCACATTTTCATTTTTACACCGTTGTTTTTGGGGAAAAAACTTTTAAATGCAATTTCTTTGAAAACTGCATCTCAATTTATTTTTGAGATATTATTGTTTTTTTTTTTTTTGTTTTTTTTGTTTTTTTATTTTTGCAGTTTTTAATGACATTTCTGTAATGATGGCAACTGAAGTACTTCATTTACGCAGAAAGTAAAAGGAAAATAGTAGATTACTATAGCTTTTTGTTGCCATTATCTCATAGCAAATGAAACAAGTTGGAAATTGCTCGTCAAACGTGGCAAATGAGGTGCGTTCGTACTATAACTAGTTTTATAATTATTTTTTGCAACCCATATTGTACTGAATGTATATTTTTTTGCACTTCATAAGTGCATAGTCTGTAACATCATTAAAATGCACTTGCAATATTTTTTTTTCCCATTCCCCGTAATGCAATGGAAAACTTTTGACTGTCCCTGTCATTAAACTATACATCCGATTTTCATAAAATTTGAAATGGCTACACAAAGTTTTACAGCAATTATATATTTAAAATTTCAGACCATTCGTATTCTGTAACATCATTAAAATGCACTTGCAATAATTTTTTCCCATTGGCCGTAATGTAACGGAAAAACTTTGACTGTCCCTGTAATTAAACTATGCATCCGATTTTCATAAAATTGGAAATAGCTCGACAAAATTTTGCAACAATTATATATTTAAAATTTCAGACGATTCGGAAGGCTTTAACATCATTAAAATGAACTTGCAATAATTTTTACCCATTGGCCGTAATGTAACGGAAAACTTTTGACTGTCCCTGTAATTAAACTATACATCCGATTTTCATAAAATTGGAAATAGCTCGACAAAATTTTGCAACAATTATATATTTAATATTTCAGACGATTCGGAAGGCTGTAACAACACTAAAATGCACTTGCAATAATTTTTCCCATTGGCCGTAATGTAAAGAAAAACTTTTGACTGTCCCTGTAATTAAACTATACATCCGATTTTTATAAAATTTGAAATGGCTCGACAAAATTTTGCACCAATCATACATTTAAAATTTCAGACCATTCTGTTGGGTAGTTTTTGCTCTGTTATATGCGGACGGACGGACAGACGGACAGAACGACGACTATAGGTGCTACGTATTTATATAATTACGAACGCACCTAAAAACACTGGGAAAAATGTATAACTCTGGATATTGACTATACAGAGAAACCTTAGAAAATTGGTTTCTATTGCAATTATTCCTTAGTGATAATTAGAAGTTTACCATACCTAATTAATATATTTGCATTTCGTTAATATCTACTACAAGTTTGAGCGCATATGAAAACAAGTTGGAAATTGCTCGTCAAACGTGGCAAATGAGGTGCGTTCGTACTATAACTAGTTTTATAATTATTTTTTGCACCCCATATTGTACTGAATGTATACTTTTTTGCACTTCATAAAGCGCATAGTCTGATACATCATTAAAATACACTTCCAATAATTTTTTCCCATTCCCCGTAATGTAACGGAACACTTTTGACTGTCCCTGTAATTAAACTATACATCCGATTTTCCTAAAATTTGAAATAGCTCAACAAAACTTTGCAACAATTATATCTTTAAAATTTCAGACCATTCGGAAGGCTGTAATATCATTAAAATGCACTTGCAATAATTTTTCCCATTCCCCGTAATGTAACGGAACACTTTCGACTGTCCCTGTAATTAAACTATACATCCGATTTTCCTAAAATTTGAAATAGCTCAACAAAACTTTGCAACAATTATATCTTTAAAATTTCAGACCATTCGGAAGGCTGTAATATCATTAAAATGCACTTGCAATAATTTTTCCCATTGGCCGTAATGTAAAGAAAAACTTTTGACTGTCCCTGTAATTAAACTATGCATCCGATTTTCCTAAAATTTGAAATGGCTCGACAAAATTTTGCAACAGTTATATCTTTAAAATTTCAGATCATTCGTAAGGCTCTAATATCATTAAAATGCACTTGCAATAATTTTTCCCATTGGCCGTAATGTAAAGAAAACCTTTTGACTGTCCCTGTAATTAAACTATACATCCGATTTTCCTAAAATTTGAAATGGCTCGACAAAATTTTGCAACAGTTATATCTTTAAAATTTCAGATCATTCGGAAGGCTGTAATATCATTAAAATGCACTTGCAATAATTTTTCCCATTGGCCGTAATGTAAAGAAAAAATTTGACTGTCCCTGTAATTAAACTATACATCCGATTTTCCTAAAATTTGAAATAGCTCGACAAAATTTTGCAACAGTTATATCTTTAAAATTTCAGATCATTCGGAAGGCTCTAATATCATTAAAATGCACTTTCAATAATTTTTCCCATTGGCCGTAATGTAAAGAAAAACTTTTGACTGTCCCTGTAATTAAACTATACATCCGATTTTCATAAAATTTGAAATGGCTCGACAAAATTTTGCAACAATCATATATTTGAAATTTCAGACCATTCGGTTGTTTAGTTTTTGCTCTGTTACATGCGGACAGACGGACTGAACGACGACTATAGGTGCTATGTATTTATATAATTACGAACGCACCTAAAAATGTAATTAAAATACGTGATATGCTAAAAATATTGCCTGCTATAAAAATGCATTTTAAAGAAGATTTGTGTAACTTATTTTCCGGATTTACATCATTCTTATCAAAAAGCTGAAAGAATGCAATTTTATTATTCCGTGTGTAATAACGTTTTCAAAATGTTGAAAAAATATAAATGAAGGATTTCTGATAAAACATCGCGCTATTTCAAATCATATTTTATTTTCAGCATCCATACTAATGTTACAAACAAATGAAAGCATATGAATCACAAGATAACAGATTTCTTTTTTGTCGAGTTTCTTGAATGACGACACCTTTTTTTTTTTTTTTTTTGCTGGCTTTGTGTATTATTCCTCGATAGTGACGTTCTATGCATACTTTTCTATAGATGTTTCATCGGGAGTGAGACTAACTTCTGAAAAAGCAGAATTCCTGCTCCCTTCTTATTGCTGATACTTTCTTCATTAAGTTTTAATTAAAGCCAGTCTTTCCTTAAGAAAATTACGAAGTTTGAGTATCCTATCTCAAAAAAAAAAAAAAAAAAAAAAAAAAACTGTTGGAAAACTGTCGTATGATGCCTCATTTATCGTTGAGTGTTTTGTATAGCTTAGGAAAAAGGAAGTTGCCATCGAAAATACCACTCGATCCGTGCGAGAGCTTCGCACTTCAGTCCAATATTTATTTATTATTTTTATTTTTATTTTATTTTTTTGAAATATCTAATATTTTAAGACGCATGCTTAAACTTTTAAATAAAAATTAAGTATAAAAATATCTCCAAACGACATTGAATAGCATCTCATTTGTTCCATCAAACTTACTGTAAAAAAATGATCGAAGATAGTAAAAGGAATGCACGAGAAAAAAAAAATCCTATTTCAGCTGCATTAAAGGATGATTTCATCGCTTTCGGGAAAATGGACAAAGAAAAATTAATTGAACACTTATAAAATAAAATTTAATCAATTACAACAAAATGTAGCTTTTAGGCTAAACGTGAAATACCATTGCTTCAGTGGATCGATTGTAGATATTTTTCCAAAACATATCAATTTTAAAATCATAAATATAAAATAAACCCGTGCGGAAACGTCACACTTTATCTTTTTTGTGCTATTTATTTTCTTATAATCACTGCTGAGCATGATAAAATGCTGTATTTTATTTTTTGTGGAAACATTGATTTGAGAAAAATCCTTTCATTTCATTTATCAAAACAATTCTGATTTATTAATTTCAAATGCTAAAAGGTGTAAATTAAAACTTTAAAACCTGTAAAAATACGTTTATTTCGACTGTTGACATGTTTCGACTCACCCCGAGTCATTTTCAAAAACAAATAAATAAAGCTTTTCTAAATTTGTACGATCTATAACACGCCATCATTCAGTTTTCCACGGATTCTTTCATATTAAGCACGTAACATTTTTCTTTTATATGGATTTTTAGTTTATATGGATGTTTATTTAATTTTAGTTACTCATTGAGTAGCTCGAGCCATATTTTTGTAAGTTGAAATGATGCTGCATCGTTAAATATTGAGCATTTGCGCGTTACAATCTCAATGGTTTCTCTTATAATGGATAGTAAAGACTGGATGGGAAAATTATTTTACTTTTATTGAAATTTATTTGGTTATTTTACCTTATTTTCATACTCATTGAGTAGCTCGAGCCGTATTTTTGGTAAGTGAAATGATGCTGCATCGTTACATATACATTACATAAACTCAACGATGCAGCATCATTTCACTTATAAAAAAATCCCTGCCGACAAGGCCTACAGGCAGAGGTAGATTTCGAAGTCAAATATACTAATTTCACAAACAAAAACTAAATCATGATTAGAGATAAAGCCACTTTAACAATTTTATCTGACCGCTTTTGACGAGTTTTTATTTCATTTTTATATAATAGCTGGTTTTATCAGAATCATGTTAGGGCGGTATTAAAAAAAATACTTTTCCATGCTCAAAAACTCGAAATTTTCTGGCATAATTCCAGATTCATTTTTAATTTAAAAAAAAATATATGAAACTTGCTGACGTAATTTTTGAAGAGATTTATAAGCGATCTGTGTTTTTATTTTTTGTTCAATTAATTAAAACTTGATATATAAACAATTATTTTCTCAGAAGGACAATATTTTTCGTTTCTAACACAATCGCTTCGGGAAATTCCCTTCAAAATGCCCTTTTTAACAGCATTTTTTTAAATATATTCTGCCTCTATCAAAAAATCGACCATTACGGTACATTACTGAGTAAGAAAATGTACCAATTGGAAGCCTTTGAGACCAAAAATGAATTGTAAAATGAGTCAGAAAATAAGCAGTTTGGATTTGAATACACCCTTACTAAGATGATTTTTTTTTTCAACCGCTATGTATTTTTAATTTGTGTTTGCTGTAAGAATTGGTCCTATCCAAAACTTGTCTATATAGATGTTGTAGACAATATTAAGAAGATATATGATAAATTCATGGGGATTTTATATCTTTTGAATTGACGGAGTTATGGATTTTTTTCTTCTTCAAACCCCCTTTTTGTTTTCGTTTTTAATTTTGTTTTGTGGTACAAATTGGTCCTATCAAAAACTTGTGAATATAAAAGTTGTAGATAATGTTAAGGAGATTTATAATAAAATTAATTGGATTTGCTATCTTGAGAATTGACGAAGTTATGAATTTTTTTCTCCCGAAAACCCTATTTTTACGCCCCTTGAGCCCATTTTTAACTTTATCAAAAATCTTTGATGCATAAATTTTTGGTCCTATTTTTAGAAGTAATAAAAACTTTAAACTGATTTGATAATTACAAAAATTAAGAAGTTAGGGGGGGGGGGGGTTCTGTTTTCACAAAACCCCTCCCTTTTTTCATCCCCTTGGTCCGATTTTGCCCATTGATTTTATGTATCAGTTTGGAAGAGATTGGTGCAGAATTGCGAAAGTTATCGTGTCCAGAAGAAAGTGATATATATAGATAGCTAGCTAGCTAGATAGATAGATAGATAAAGTTTTTTACTGAGGGTGGTTTTGGGTTCTAGGGGTCATGATCGGTGTAGTTCTGCAAAAATTTTTCAGAAATTCCAACATAGAAACGATCCCAATAGATAGTATTTCATACGAAATCTACCTAAAAAATATGGCTCGAGCTACTCAATGAGTATGAAAATAAAATATTTCTTTTATTTCTTTTAATTTGATGATTTTAAAGTATTTCTTTTATTTTGATGTTCAGTGTTACTGAAGTGGTATTTCTAGTGCCCACTTTTTTTTTAGCGTCATGATCGGACCCGAATGTCTGTGAAGCCTATTACCAATTTCATGTAAACATTAACATATTATAAAGAGGGTCGTCTTAAATAGCTTCTGCCCGTGAAAGTGACTTCTCCTGTTTACAAGCCGTTAGATTAGAAAACAAGAACGAAAAATCATGCATCCAGCATAGGTTATGTAAAACTTTCCAACACATTCAATAGGATTTTTCTTTGTGCAGCTGTGTATAAGATCTATATATTTTAATGTATGCTACGTGGTATGCTAAAAACTAGTTCAGTTAATCGAATGAGCCTGTTGGTGGTTCGAATGAGCACAGTTGAAAATTTCCATTCAGCAATTTCCGTGAATAAATGGAAATGTACTTGAGAACTTTTATGCAGCCCAGTATATGATCTTCAGAATTTATACACACCAATTAACATTTAAGAAATAGTTTAATTCAAAATTGCGTACCAAAACCGGAAGCGAACTTCCAGTAATTATTGTTCGTAGTCTTCAATAGTTCAATTATTGTTCAATTTCTGCTGTATCCAAATTGTTTTGTGTGTCCCTGTAAATGAACGATAAATTATATGCACACCATTCTACAGTAAGCGCCGTGTAGTAAACTTCAGTGATATATCTATAAATTTCAGAGTGTTTAAAATAGTGTAGTGTCAATAGAATACACCGCAAACGATTTTTCCACATAGACTATAATACAATGGAATTCTTTTAAGTGCCTCTTTAAAGAAACCATATATGTTACACACTGAATTTGGAATTCCGAACATGTCATAGTTATAGTGTAAATTTCATGGCAATCGGATGATATTTACGCGAGTTAGACAGACAGATAGACATACAAACTGAATTCATAAATACTTTTCAACTTTGTTGGACCAGGTGGAAATTTGAATCATGAAAGGTCATGGGGGGGTAGGGGGGCATTCAAATACACCATAGTTAAAAAACACATATTTATTTACCATATCAAAAAAAATACCAAAACTTAGCTTTTAAAATTAATTTATAATATATATAACAGTTGCAGCCATAGAAAGAAATGGAAAATGCAATATTGTTGGAGCAAAGGATTTAAAAAATAAAATGATCATTAATTCACATTAGGACTGAACTTGCTCTGTGGTCGGAAAATACCCCACTTGATTATACGATTGTTAAAGTTCTTGTTTTTCGGAGGAGTAAGATTATGGAGAATATTAAGCCTTTTCTATAGCACCTTCAGAAGATTGTATTCCCCTCTCGGATGGTATTTCGCGAAACTTTCTTCGCATTAAAATTCATAAACCCGAGAGTATCTATATTCTTTTAATACATAAAATATTACTTTTATTAATTTTTTTATAACTTTTAATTTTACTCCAACTTTTTTTATGTTTATATAAAGAAAAATTATCTATGTTTAAGTCGTAAGATTAAAAAAAAGGAGAGTTTGATAGTTGTCCAGATAATTGAAGGTTTCGTAAATTGGAATTTAAATAACCGGTGCTCTATGCACAAACAGGCTATGCAAAGCATTTTGGAGGAGCATTATTCACTTAGAAAAAATTCTGGAATTGTTTTCAACTTTTCGTTATATGCCAGGCTCATTTCAAATGAATATGTGATTTTTATAAAGATAAATTGATCATTGTTATATTTCATAAAAGTTTACAATACATGAATTAAAAATTTAGATAACTCATGCAATGAAAACGCATTCTTATACACTTAAAATTTATTTACTATATTCATGATGCTCCTGAATTCACTGTCAATAGCAGTCTTTCCCATATTCAGTTACGTTCATATTCGTACTTCAAATAATTGAAAAAAAACAATTAATGAAACTAGGGAAGGCCAGAGAAAATGAGATAGGTGTTAAAATTGAATCTTTCTTCATCAGTTGCATAATAACATGCACAGTCGTGAAAGAAAAAACACCCCTACTAACTCTGCAACTAATTATAAAAGAAAAAAGTTACTGGTACCTAATGATTGGAAATAAAGTCTACTTTTAAATTATGTGTATAAAATTTGCTTAGGGGGTCATCTGCAAATCAGAAGCAGACCAAAATTTGTTTTTTTTATGTCAAGAACCAATTTTGACAATATATTTTAAATCTTTGGTTGAAACTATGCCTAGAAACAAAATTTCAAGTCATTTGGATGGAAAGTTTTTGAATTATAAACATTCAAAATTTAGAGCTTCTAACGTTAAATTACATTTTCATATTTTTATTAATATCTCCTGAAATTATAATCCTAATGTGATAATTTTGTGTGTGGTTATAATACTAAAAAAACCCAAACATAAATACATTGTGTTTGTAGTTTCAGAAATTTTGTAATATGAATTATGAAATTAGTATTCGAAAACAAAATGAATTGCAAACCACATTTTTTTTTATAGATTTACATTTATTATGTCCTTCTTCATGCGAATTCTCAATTTCAAATTTTTCTTCCCAGTATTTTTCGAATTATGATTAACAATCGTCAAAATGATGATTTAAGGGCCCGTCTATGATATACAGAAAAGTATAATTAATATATATATATATTTTACTCATTTTATAGAAACATTTGGGTTGGCAATAGTCGAAACATATTAAGCGAGTAAAATGGTCATATTGGCAAGAAATAATGCATTAATAGAAGTAACATAGTCATTCTCTAGCAATCGCTTAACAATCGAGTAACGAACTTCAATTTGTGTTCAGCCCCTAAATTATGTTCATTTTAAAATAATAAATTTCCCTGAAACTAATCACACAATTTTCATGAAAATTTTTATTTGGGAGTGAAGGGTGTAGAATTTATTTATGGTGTCAGACTTCTAAATTGCTATTGAAAAAAACAAAGTTATGGTTCATTTAAATATGTAGATGGCCCCTAAGCAAATTTTATATGCATCATTTAAAACTAAATTTTATTTCCAATCTTTTGGTACCAGTAACTTTCTTTTACAATAATTTGTTGCGGATTTAATAGGGGTGTTTAATTTAATTTTTTTTTTTTTTTTTTTTTACACGACTGTATACAGCTTTAAAATACATTCTGAACAAAAAACTTTGTTTTTCTTTCTGTATTCTCATTTCTTACTGTTGAAATAATTTAACTATCATTTCGTTTACAATTTATTTTTCTTTCAAATTTAGCCTATTTAAAACAAACAAAATCTCGTACTAGCTTGAAATTGATTAATACAAATGTACCTAAAAATTAAAAAAATATTTTTTTTAAAGTCATGAATTTGATATATTACCAAATGCGGGAGAAATTTTATCAAGCTAAAACGAATACAAAATATTTTGAAAGCGTGTATAAAAAGTTTCTGGCATTTTAAGACAAAAATCGTAATTTGCATATGAAAAATATCTCCCGATACTTCCTTAATATTAAGAATTTGAATAACAAAAGAAATCGTAATGTTTTATATTTAAAGATATATAATCGCTATCTGAAAGCCACAAGTTCATTATCATTTATTTACGTGCCTTTCTTACAATTTAAATTCCGTAATCAGCATTCACGAGACCCTCAACACGTGAATACAGATTTCACGTGACTATGATTCTTAAATTATGCATACAGGGTCAACTTTTGAGTGAATTATGTTAGTAAGCTTATCATATGATGCAATGAATGTGATAATGCGTAGTGAACTGAACTTTCTTAAGCTTAATAAGTTGTTGTAGTTTAGTATGCAAACCATTCGTAATATCACTTCACTGCAATACATAAAATATTGCAGAAGTTTGTTGTTTTTTCTTCAAGGCACTGTTTCTTCATCGTTAGACCTTATTACTCAAAAACATTCATGTTGAAGACTAACTTTACATATTCAATAATTGTATTTAAAAGGATTAAATGCCCGTTTTAAAGGAATATACTTTCAGTTAGTACTGTAGTTTTTATAGAAATGTATCCAAAAAGATTGGAATATGCTTTAATTTTTTACCTGTAGGAAATAACTGAAACAATGCAAATTTCAAAAGTGTTCAAAATAAAGTAAGAATTAAAACTATTTTAATGCAAACGTCCTGGCATTAATTAAAAAAAATTGCCCTTTCTAATTTTTACTTTCTTCTATCTTTACAAGAAGAAAGTATTGGATTCGTGAAAATTTTCGACTTTCGATTTTCGACGGATTTACACGTTTTATGGGTCAGAGGTTCCGAAAAACATGTTTTTACAAAATGTCTGTCTGTGAGTCTGTGCATCTGTGCATCTGTGAGTCTCTCTGTCTGTCTGTGTGTGACACAAATTTTGTGGGCGCTCTATCTCGAGAACTAATGCACGGAATTTAATAAAAACTTATATTCAATTAGTCCCTGATATAAATTGGTGCTGATTAGTTTTTTGGTGTAAATCACTCAACAGGTGGCGCTGCTATGCAGCCTTTTTCACGATTTCCGCTATAGCTCAATCTCCAGAACTAATGCACGAATTTTCATCAAACTTCAGATTCAGTTAGTCCTTGACATGAATTGAAGTTTTGTACATTTTGGTGTAAATCGCTCAACAGGTGGCGCTGCCATGCTGCATTTTTTACGATTTCCGCAATATCTCTATCTCAACAACTAATACTTGGATTTTCATCAAACTTCAGATTCAAGTATACTTTGATATGAATTAGTGCTGTTTGTGTTTTGGTGCAAATCGCTCAACAGATGGTGCTGCTATGCTGCACTTTTCAGAATTTCCATTACAGCTGTATCTCAAGAACTAATGCACGAATTTTCATCAAACTTTAGAATCAGTTAGTCCTTGACACGAATTGACATTTTATACAGTTTGGTGTAAATCGCTCAATAGGTGGCGCTGCTATGCTGTTTTTTGTGATTTCCGCAATAATATCTCAAGAACTAATGCTTGGATTTTCAACGAACTTCAGATCCATGTATACTTCGATATCAATTATTGCTGTTTATGTATCGGTGTAAATGACTCAACAGGTGGCGCTGCTATGTAACATTTTTCAGAATTTCCGCTATGACTCTATCTCAAGAACTAAGGCACGAATTTTTATCAAACTTCCAATTCAGATACACTATGATATGAATTGGTGCTAAATTGATGTAATTTCTTGTACTATTTAAAGGATTTAATTAACGTTATTTATATAGAAGAAAGTTTTGTGATGGCCACAACATACTAGTTTATACTATTTCTGGGTCTTATAAGTTATATATAGAAAAATTTTCCCATGATCTGACGAGTACAAAAGTAAAAATTTTCTACCTGTAGGAAATACGTAGAACATTGTAAATTGCAAAATTATTCAAAATAAAGCAGGAATTCAGTGTATGTTAATGAAACAGTCCTGAAATTAATTTTCTAAAAAAAACTGCACTTACTAAATTTTTATGCGGTCTCTGAGTTTTATAAATTACATATAGAAAAATTTTCTCCATGACCTTACAAGTACAAAAGAAAAAATTTTGTACTTGTAGGAAATACGTAGGACCATGTAAATTCAAAAAATGTTCAAAATACAGTAGGAATTCAGACCACGTTAATGAAATATTCCTGGCATTAATTTTCAAATAAGTTGCACTCTCTAAATTTTTATACTGTCAGTGGGTCCTATAAGTTATACATAGAAAAATTTTCTCCATGTTCTGACAAGTACAAAAGTAAAAATTTCATTATTCTACGACTAAAATTCGACAAGTTAAAATACTTTGAATTTTATTAAATTTTGGAGGCTTCCGGCATTAAAAACAGATAGACGATTTCGTAGTGTCAGAAATTTAGAACTTTCGTAAATCTTAAAGTGTCCAAACTGGGTGGGTTTTGGTAGTAGAAGAAATGAGTTTTTACTGTTGTACTCGTTAAAGCATGGAGAAAATGTTTCTAAATACAGTCAACCTCGTTTAATACGAGTACGACTAATACAAGATCACGGTTAAAATGAACAATTTGAAAAATAACAAAGGATCCTCATTTAAACTATATTAAGATTTTTCCCGCTTATTACGAGCTACAAAATTAGGATCACGGTAATATGAGCAAAACATCAGTTCATATCAATGTGAATTTCGGAGGATAATAGGAAGGAATTGATAAACTAATTTTGTCATATACTTACAGTAGATTCCACAGCACGCCAAAATGTTCACCGAATTTCCGTTTCACAATCCTACCGTTATAGCTTATTCTTCGCAAGAATGAAAACAGAAAGTCATCAATAATCATCACAAAACAAGTAATATAAAGATTTTGTTTTTAAAGTCAATTGCTACTTAGGTCATCAAAGAAAAATTTAATATAATCCCTTAAGCTAATATTAGTTTTTGTTGCATTATCTAAGCAAGTAGGTTTACAATAGAAGTCTATGGGAATTTGCCGAAATATTAGAGATATCGCCAAGTTGGCGTCACTTTTGGCGACTCATTTTGGTCGCCAAATTTGGCGATATACCGCCAAGTTGGCGACAAACTTGGCGGTATTTGGCGACAGAACAGAGTCCCTCCTATGGTAACCCCCCTTATAGATATGAAGATGCATTAAATGCTGTTCAGTAACCAATGGCCGCCATTTTGTCTCCCATATAAAACTAAAATTAATTAATTAAAATTTAATTAATTAATTAATATTTGAAAAATCTGTATTAATATCAATTGCCATTCAGTACAAGTTTAAAAAAAATATATTTCAACTTGATAGGATGAATAATAAGTATTTTATTAACGATTGATTTGAACAAGATACGTTTATTCTGAGTAAATGGTTGGACTCATATCCCAAAATTTTATTAAAGAATGTGAGTACAATCCAATTTATTTTATTATTAATTAAATTTTCTAATAGAATATTTTTTCTCAATCATGTTCGTGTATTTTTTATACAATGCAACTTTATGTCAAGTAACGGTCGTTTTTTAGCTTTTTGTTATTTTTTAATACTGCTAGTCTGAAATAATGAAATTTCAGTAATACTGTGTTGTTCTTGAAAACTGGTGAACAAACACTCAAGTGTCGCTTTTAATTTTATACTTATTTTCCTTCATCATATTTATCTATTCCATTTCCTTCCTATATACGAGGCATGTTTTTTAAGTAAGTACCGTTTTGCGATTCCGCCGCCGCAGCGCTACGGTCGGCGTTCCGCGCATGCGCGCTGGTTACCTACATCTCTTGTCTACGCACCGACGCCATTACAGTCTGATTCTTCATTGTATACGTTGTTTACTGAGTGTTTAAGATGCCTCCGACAATCGTGAGTCCCGCTGATTGTGAAGTACGGGCTGTTATACGATTTCTTAGTGCTAAAGGCGTAAAACCGATCGATATTCATCGTGAGATCTGTGAAGTTTACGGACAAAACATTATGAGTGATGGAATGGTAAGGAAATGGGTGAGAGCATTTAAAGATGGTCGCACAAATGTGCATGATGAAGAACGGAGTGGGCGTCCTTCGGTCGTTAATGAAGATTTGGTGCAGAAAGTCGACGAAAAGGTCAGAGAAAACAGACGCTTTACAATTTCATCATTATGCGACTGCTTTCCTCAATATTCTCGTAGTGTTTTGTATCGCATTGTGACCGAGAACTTGAATTACCGGAAATTGTGTTCACGTTGGGTTCCCAAAAATGTTGACGGATTTGCACAAAACCCAACGTTTAGGCAGTGCATTGACTTTCCTTGAGCGGTACCACAATGAAGGTGAAGATTTTTTAGACCAAATTGTTACTGGTGACGAAACATGGGTGGCCTACGTCACACCAGAATCGAAACAACAATCCATGGAATGGCAACATTCATCATCACGCAAAAAAGTGAAGTT
Source organism: Maratus speciosus (assembly GCA_963932465.1). Lineage (NCBI taxonomy): Eukaryota > Metazoa > Arthropoda > Arachnida > Araneae > Salticidae > Maratus > Maratus speciosus. Next base: position 440,948,067 of record OZ010788.1, read on the forward strand.
TAAGCAAACAATTTCTGCCCAGAAAATCATGTGCACAGTTTTTTGGGACAAAAAAGGAGTATTGCTAGTGGAGTTTCTGCCTCGTAATGAGACAATCAATGCAGCGTCTTATTGTGAGACATTGAACAATCTGCGTCGTGCAATCCAGAACAAAAGACGTAGCAAGTTGAGTAAGGGTAACGTTTTGCTGCATGACAATGGCCGTCCACATGTGGCTAATCGGACCAAAGATCTCATCAAATTTTTTAAATGGGAAACTCTAGATCATCCTCCATACAGCCCTGATCTGGCGCCCAGCGACTACCATTTGTTCCTGCACTTGAAGAAACACCTGGGTGGTCAGCGTCTTCAAGACGATAACGAAGTCAAAACATTTGTGATACAGTGGTTAAAAAGTCAGGCGGCAGAATTTTATGAGGAGGGTATTCAAAAACTGGTGCCACGTTATGACAAGTGCCTCAATAATCACGGAAATTATGTAGAAAAGTGGATGAAGGTACAGGCTTTCATGTAAAAATAAAATTATTGCGATATCTTTGCACGTCTTTTTTTAATTCGAAAACGGTACTTACTTAAAAAACATGCCTATATAAATAAATATAGGGAGAGTGTGAACTAATAGTAGGAATTGAAAAAAGACGCCCTTTTCCGTAAACATGTTGATGTCGCTCTATTCCCTTCTGAACAATGGAATCCGCCTCATACACTTGCGATTTCTGCTTTATGTTTGCATTACTGTATGTCATTCATGCCCTAGTGGACGTTAGTAGCTGGGCAGCTCAGCTCACAAGCACGCAATCAGAGACCGTTAAATGGTAATGCTTCGCCGCTAGAAACTTTTGTTTTGCTTGTTTAATTAACACTGAGCTGGAGTTTTTTTTTTTTTTTTTTTTTTTTTTTTTTTTTTAGGCCGGTGCTTTGGCAAAGCTTCTCAGTTGGTTCACTGTGATCAGCTACTCGAGAGCCGAATGTCCCAGCTACTAACATTTAATGTTATTAAAAATATCTAATTAGTTTTAGCATTTAAAGAATTAGAGCAATTAATAATTATTATTAATTTAATTATTTGTGTGTTTTTAAGATGTTTAATATCCTCCCGGATATTACGAGTGGCGGTTAATACGGGTACTTTTATAATTCCCTTGCTTGTCGTATTAACCAAGTTCCACTGTATATTTTATAGGACCCTTAGACCGTATAAAAAGACAAATCATGTAACTTCTTGAAAATTACCAAAATAATCTTAATTCCTACAGTATTTTGATAACTTTTGCAATTTACTTCGCCCTTTTTTCAAAAATTTAACGTTTTTGGACACCATATGTGAATATATATATGTCTGTGTGTGTATGTGTGTGCGTATTACGGATCGTGATAAACCTGGACAGCATTTGTCGGTATAAAACTTCTTTGCCCAGTTTGCATGTCACAAGTCATGTGCCTGTCTCATTGTTTAGTTCATTATTTAGTTTCCTATTTGAAAGTTTTTTGTTCATTTTTGCTGCACTTACAAATTGCTTTTTACGTTAATGTTTCGTACTATGTGGTAATTCCAGTTTCAATTTCAGCTTATTAGCTCATTGTTTTCATGTTTTGATTTTCACCTACCAATTCCAACATCAATGCAAAACACGAACAGAAGCAAAATAAAATAAGTAAGAAAAAATCATGCGTCAAGCATAGCTTATTAAACACTTTCCAACACATTCAAAATAATGTAACAAAATTGCACCGCTTAATAAAATAAAATATTATGTCGAATTCAACCATATGGAAACGCATAACACATTTGAAAACCCAATTTCAGCTGTTCCCAATCGGAAAATTATTCGAATTCTTTGAGCAGCCCTGTATATGATATACAGATTTGTATCTATTAACTACATGCATGCTAAAATTTACTTCAATTACAGTTGAAAATTCCAATTCAGCGATTTCCGCTAATAAGGAGAATGGTAAGTGAATTCTTTTGGACAGCCCTGTATATGAGGTATAAGAATTTATACAGGGTGATTCATAAAAGATGGGCAGAACTTTAAGGGGTTATAGTACACTTAAAGACAAATAATATTAAATAGGAGACTAAGGGTCCCAGACGTATTCCCAAGGAGATAGGGGGCATTAAAGTTTAGGGTCCGAAATTTCAAATGATTATAAAACATGGAAAAATTGGTCGATTCGTTTGCGGTTTTTGCAAAAAATTTTCTTTATGCCAGTATTTTCTTGAAATAAAATTTTAAAGTTCAATTTCAAAAAATGCCGATAGAGGGCGCTTTAGACTTTGGAGTAACAAACAACTATTTTTTAACGTTATTTTTTGTATTTCTTTAAATGATTTCGAAAGCTTAGACTTAAACTTAAATTTTGATCTAAAAATCTGAGTCCTAACGAGTAGTTAAGTAGCGTAAACTGAAATTTGAAATTTGAAACCCTTCTCCTCCCAGAACAAAAATCAGTTATTCCCGATCTTTGTGTCGTAGATTAGGCTCTAACTACTGCCGCGTTTTGCTAAAATTATTCTTTATGTCAGTATTTTCTTGAAAATAAATTTTAAAGAAAATTTTCAAAAAATTCCGATAGAGGGCGCTTTAGACTTTGGAGTAACGAACAACTATTTTATACCGTTATTTTTTGTGTCTCATTAAATGCTTTCTAAAGCTTAGACTTAAATTTTCAGCCCAAAATCTGAATCGTTAGACGTGGTTAAGTTTCTGGGGAGAGGGGTTTGAAATTTCTACTCCTGAGCACAGTTCAGTTTACCATGTCCACACATTGTGTGCTGTGATACGAGGTAAAAAGACACAAATTAGGATTATGTTACCAAAGCATATTTATTAACATGTAATTACAATAAATGTTCAAAATTGTGACCACCAGAGGTTATGCACGCAGAACAACGGCGAAGAATGGAACGGCGAACATTCGCGAAAACATCAGGCTTTTCGAGCACTTCCCGTACAGCGGCGGAAAGTCTGGCGACCAGTTCCTCGGGGGATTCAATGGGTGTCTCATACATAAGAGCCTTCAATCGTCCCCAAAAAAAGAAATCGAGGGGTGAAAGATCTGGCGAGCGAGCAGGCCAAGCAACAGGACCACCTCGACCAATCCATCTGTTCGGAAATGTGATGTCCAGATAGTTGCGGACGTCTCGTACGTAATGGGCTGGCGCTCCATCGTGCTGGAACCACATGACCCGCCGGATGCGTGGAGGAACAACGTTTAACAGGTCTGGCAGCACATGTTGCAGAAATGTGAGGTATGTTTTACAGTTGAGGCGTTCAGGAAGAAGGTACGGTCCGATTAGGTGGTCTCCGAGGATTCCTGCCCAAACATTGATGGAAAAGCGTCTCTGATGAGCATGTGGATACGTAGCATGTGGATTGACATCCGCCCATACATGTGCATTGTGTGTGTTAAATGTACCTTCACGTGTGAAGGTACATTCATCGGTGAAAAGCACAGTTCGTCCAAAATGTGGATTTAGCGCGTTCTGCTGCAGAAACCAGCGGGCGAATTCAATACGATTTGGATAATCCCCTGGAGACAGATTCTGGACTCGTTGCACATGAAACGGGAGCAAATGTTCATCCTTCAGTACCCTCCAAGTCATGGACTGTGAGGTATCCACCTGCCTAGCCACTGTTCGTGTACTTGTACTTGGCTGCGCCGCTACTACATCCAGAATGGCTTCTGCAACAACTACTGATTCGTCCTTTTTTGCACGACCTGCATTCGATCGGGAAGCGAGAAATGATCCCGTCTCACACAACTGTCTGTGCAAGCGCTCGAAAGTTTTGCGGTTAGGCAACCGCCTGTTGGGAAATCGCTCTCCGTACATTCGTTGTGCCTCTGCACCATTTCCATCTGCCGCTCCGTAAATTAAATGCATCTCAGCCTTTTCCTTATTCGTGAAGGGCACCATCTTCCGATTCATTACTACAGCGACTTACACTTGACTCACCGTTCAGTGGTTTTTATGCCTGAATCGTGTCGAAATTTTGCATACGTGTTCTTCTTCTTCCCCATTTGACATTTGCATACTTTCTGTTTCCTTCTTCACCCGGTGACTAGCGTCAGGAATGGAGCTTTAACGTTTGCATGAGCGACGTTTCCAACTGTGCCAGTGCCTTTATGAGTGAATTCCGACTATGCAGTCCTTGACGAAAGTTGTATTTTTGACTCGTATCACAGCACAGAATCGTTGGGCATGGTTAAGTAGTGCAAACTGAACTATGTTCAGAAGTTGAAATTTGAACCCCCTCCCCTCGCTACTGAACCACGCTCAGCGATTCAGATTTTGAGCTGAAAATTTAAGTTTAAGTCTAAGCTTTAGAAAGCATTTAATGAGACACAAAAAATAACGGTATAAAATAGTTGTTCGTTACTCCAAAGTCTAAAGCGCCCTCTATCGGAATTTTTTGAAAATTTTCTTTAAAATTTATTTTCAAGAAAATACTGACATAAAGAATAATTTTAGCAAAACGCGGCAGTAGTTAGAGCCTAATCTACGACACAAAGATCGGGAATAACTGATTTTTGTTCTGGGGGGAGAAGGGTTTCAAATTTCAAATTTCAGTTTATGCTACTTAACTACTCGTTAGGACTCAGATTTTTAGATCAAAATTTAAGTTTAAGTCTAAGCTTTCGAAATCATTTAAAGAAATACAAAAAATAACGTTAAAAAATAGTTGTTTGTTACTCCAAAGTCTAAAGCGCCCCCTATCGGCATTTTTTGAAATTGAACTTTAAAATTTTATTTCAAGAAAATACTGGCATAAAGAAAATTTTTTGCAAAAACCGCAAACGAATCGACCAATTTTTCCATGTTTTATAATCATTTGAAATTTCGGACCCTAAACTTTAATGTCCCCTATCTCCTTGGGAATACGTCTGGGACCCTTAGTCTTCTATTTAATATTATTTGTCTTTAAGTGTACTATAACCCCTTAAAGTTCTGCCCATCTTTTATGAATCACCCTGTATACAACGAGTATCATGCAAAAAATTATTTAAATTTAAAAGCGCATACCAAATTTTAAAACCCACTTCCAGAAATTATTACTCAAAGACAGTACTGTAACCGATTTCTTTTGTGTGTCCCGATAAATGAACTACAAATTCCATGAAAACCCTATACTATCGCAATAATCTTGTAGTAAAATATTCAGTGATTTATATGAGTTTCAATACATTTGAAATAGCGTAATCTCATTAAAATACTCTGCAAAAGATTTTTCCCCCATATACCATATGTAATGGAATACTTTTGAGTGCCCCTGTAAATGAACTATTAATCCCACATATTTCATATACAATACCAAACATACCTCTGTGGCTCTAAATATCGCTTATCAGTTACATGAAAATACGAGTATATTTACGGGAGTTAGAACGTGGGCAGACGGACAGACAAACCGAATGCATAAATACTTTTCAACTTTGTTGGAAAGTTGTTAAAAAAAGAGTTAACAAGAAACAGCGGAAAAATAAACGAAGTAATACGGACTAAATTATGACAAATAACAAAGGTGAGTTATATATTAGAGTTATATTTGTATTGGTATATACAATCAAATCTATAACAAAACAACCAAATCTTTACTGTTAGTTATTCTTAGTAGTCATCTAATTCATAATAAATACAGTTTGTGCTTATCAAGGATTATTTTATTTTGTGAGTGTTATTCATTTGTCTCGCCATGAGAAATTCATGGAAAATAGGTTAAATTAGCCCAGTTTAATTATTTCTTATTTTTATAGTCGTTTGATGTGCATTCAAAATTATTATAAATAAATTCATCAATGTTAGATTTATAAATCCCATATTCCACAAGATATTTCAAAAGTGTTCTTTAAGTTTGTTTTTGTATTTTTTCATACTTTTATAGTTTATATACGAGTAAATACTGTCGTATGATGCTTTATAGCTTTATTTGTAAAATATTGCAGTTTCTTACAAAATTTTACTTAAGCAACTTACAAATTCGACTTACGTAAAACTTTGCGGAACGCATTATTTACCTAGGTCAGGAGATGCCTGTACAGTCATATCTATTTTACCCACACCAACGCGAGTTTCCGCGCATTTTCAATATTTGTAAGTAACTTATTCCAAACGCTCGCTTTCAACTAAGTCAAATGCTAAAAAGGTCCCCCGATGTGGTCAACTGAATTTACAGATTATTTCTTTATACGTAACACATACGTAACATCGTTTTTCGCTAAATTTGGGAGAGTCGATTACATGTAAAACTTGAATTTCTACTTTAAAAATGGGTTCTAAAATATCTTGCTGATAATAGAGTGAATATTTCTAGACTTAATTAAAACTTTTTTAGATTTAAATTATCTTCATAATAAAATCTAGCAGCCGTCATGGATCTTTTCAGAAACTTTTTTTTTTGTTACATTCATGAACTCATTTAGTTGGTGCCATTGGTCGATAATAAATAAATAAATAAGTGAATAAATAAATATAAAAAAAATCACTGTTTCTATCAGCCATCTAAATAAAACCATGCATCCAGTGGTGCCACAAATTTCTATTTAGTATCTGTTATGTGTTTATTAAACCAATTTTACAAAGACGCTGCCCACAAACATTGAAAACATTCGGAAAACCGCCAGTGTCGGAGAAAATCATCATGCTTGTGCTAAGAAAAATTATACTATCATGGAAAGTCAAAAGTCAAGGCTGCCCAAAGTCGAAAAAGTGCGGAATTTTTTTGCGGAAAGTTTATAGTAACTTTTAGGTCATTTAAATATTACTTACGAGGGTGTATCAATAAGTTTTTGCCTTCACATAGAAATAATTGCGTAAAATTTATGAAATTGCTACATCGTATTACTCCGTTTTTATATAATCACCGTGCACAGTAATACATTTCTGCAAACGGTATTTTAAAAAAAAAGTGAGAAGAATGTATTCCAGGAGGCGCGATAGTAGACACAAAGGGGGGGGGGGGGGGCTTTTTTATAACGTTTGCCGACCCCCACATGTGACATATTGTTGGAAAGGCCTGTGAACACTTATTCATGATATGCACCCCCTGAGCCCCTCCCCCTAAATTTGTCCCCCGAGGGGGGCATGAATGATGTCCCCAAAATTTAGAAAAGTGCCTCCCCCCGGAGGAAAGGGCTCAGGATGTGCATAACATGAATAAGTGGTTACAGGCCTTTCCAACAATATGCCACTTGTTGGGGTCGGTAAAAGTTAAAAAAAAGGCCTCCCTTTGGGTCTACTATCGCGCCTCCTGGAATACATCCTCCCCCCCCCCCCTCTTTGTGAAATACCTTTTGCAGAAATGTGTTACTGTGCATGGTGACTACATAGAAAATAATTAATACAATGTAGCAATTTAATCAATTTTACTCAATTATTTCTATGTGAGGGCAAAACTTATTGGTACACCCTCGTATAGTAGGAAAATAGAAAGAATAGAAAAGACTACAAAGGACCAGAAAGAATGAAAGCTGCAGTCTTTAGAGTTGTTAATGGTAAGTTAAGTGTTCATGCAGCTGCAAATGACTCTGCATTGTTCGAAAAGCTTTAAGAAGGTACGTAGGCAAATTTCACCAACATGAAGACAGTGAGATGAAGCCAGACTATGTGACAACTGGTGTTGCCAGGTCGAGTGTCACAGAAAATGGGACAAGAGACAAAAAAAAGCGGGACGCGGCTTCTAAATCGGGATATAAAAATATATTAAACCCTATGAAAACGGAACTTCTCTATAACGGAATACTGTCTTAGTTTATGGGACTCGGTACCAAAAAAATTTATTTTGCAACTATAACCTATATTATATTTTTAGGTTCATGTTTGAATAAAGCATAGTCATTGTAGATCATAAAAGTGTTAAATTCTCAATATAGCAATAATTTTTTTAATTGAATTTTTTTTAAAAATACCAATTTTAAAATTCCTTCTTTTTTTCATTTTTTTTTTAATTTGGAAATAGATTTTTTTTATCCTTTAAGGGTTCTTACTTAAAAAGTAAAAACGGAACCATTATAAGATCACTCCTGTGTCTGTCTGTCACAGCCAATGTACTCGAAAACTAAGGAATGTGGAAAGTTCAAATTGGAGAAAGTGATAAAGACTTATTGACTCACATACTTACAGATTATTAAACATTCACAAATATTTTTAGGAAAAATGTAGAAGTGCTAATTATGTTACTTGAAAAAAATAATCTTTTCTTAGTATATCGTGTGAGATATCGTGAGAAAGCTTTTGTAACACTGAACTCAAAAATACATTTCTTTTAATTTTAGGTATTATATTTTCAGAGATATCGTTGAAAATCTAGTGTAAAAATATGTCATCGTCCTCCATCTATTTCGGAAACTACCGAAACTAAAATTCTGAAAAAATCATGGTTGACAGACGTTAATTTAAACCTTGCAGGAAAACTATAATGATTACCCTAGGTCACATAGTTTTTGAGAAAATCGCATTTTGCCGTTACACACAAATTTCAATTTGCTGGCATTCAGCAAATATATTGAGGAACGCTGGAGGTACCTATCGTAGCAGAAGTATAAAAGCATTGTATAATGGTTTTCGAAAAAAAATCTTCGGTAATTTGCCGATATATTAAACCTTAAAGACACGGACGGTTTTGACATACATAATCACAGGGGTGGCATACTCTATTCACCATCGGTTTATAAAGCCTAGATAACAACTTTTGATGATACATTTGTGTAATGCAATACCCAGTAGTAGTATAAAAGCAACACATGTCAAATTGTTAAAAACAGACTAAATTAATTATAATTATTCACATAAATACTATGTGATTTGCGACTAGTTTGCATTGAGTGGATCTCTCAATACGCCTACCGTGTATTTAAAGGTTCATCAAAACCTATCTGGAAAAATGCGGCCCCGACCAAAGCGGCGTTGCAACTTTGCGATCTTCTATCGAAGCGCGCTTAGCACAATGCCAAGTTTTAACTTTGAATAAGAATTTTGTTTTAAGTACACTGTAAAAAAAATTACAGCGCTGAATTTAGGTTTATGAAATGGCAAATTAAGTTCAAATATGCACTTGCTTTTATTGTCAGCAAAGAATTAAGTTCGTCATAAACAAATTGGGATAAGATTAAAAAAGGAGTTATATATAGTAGCAATATTTGATATTATTTAGGCTTCATATCTGTTTGAACTTTTGTGGTATATCCATTTATACTTTTCTAGTATATACATCTATATCCAACACTACGTTGTATAGTTTTTTGCAAAGTCTTAGCAACGATTTTTTTATAATATAGTTATTAATTCATATATTTATTTACAGAATCCTCTGTGCGCGAGTAATACTCGTACTTGACTATTTATTTTCTATAAATCTAAATATCGTATTTTTGAGTAGTCCATTAGATCAGCTGAAAAAAAAATATCTAATGAATTTATATGGAAAGAACGTGGGAAAATAGCATGTTTTTAAGTTCTTTTTTTTTTTTTTTTTTTTTTTTTTTTTTTTCTTTTTTTAAGTTACAAACGTATAAAAAATCCGATACTTAGTTATCACACACAGGTTCTAAAGATACTTTTTTTTTAATTTCAGACAATTTGCTTAATTATTGCAGAAGCCTTAGCATTTCTATTAAAATGTACACTGTAAAAAAAATACTGCCAGTTTTCCGGTAGGAATCGGAAAAATAGTTGCCCTTATCGTACCGGAATAATTTCCGACCCAGCTTGAATAAAATCCGTAAAAATAAGGAAATAGTCAGTAAAACGGAATTTTACGGATTTTATTACGACTTTACGGATTTTATTCAGAGCTGGGTTGGAAATTATTCCGGTACGATAAGGGCAACTATTTTTCCGATTCCTACCGGAAAACTGGCATTATTTTTTTTATACAGTGTAAATATAAAAAATTGCGAATTAAGAAAAATGAGTTTAAACATTTCACTTACACATAAATTATATATACTTAAGTCATAAAGATGAAATTTAATATCTTCTTTATTATTTATAAGAAGATCCGAAATTTGGATTTCCGAAATTTGGACAGAATGTTCTAAGAATACTAAGACACATTTTAAAATAAAAATCTGAAATTCGACATTTTTGTCATTTTTTTTTATCGAAATGATGGGTACTGACTCTCCTTAAAATTTATTCTCCCTATTATATAATTATACCAGCTGAGACAAAGGCCTGTTTAAAATAGGATTTTTCTCCTCTGCATCGTGATTCGTTTAAGCATCATATTTTCACAAATATTTTTTAATAATTATTAAACCATTTAGCATAAAGTTGTTCTGCTGTTTTTAAAACTGATTTTATCTCTCTTAAGTGGTGGGCATTAATTTTTTTTTTCATCACAGAGATATGAAATTTTGTGGAAATATGTATTTCACCATAAGTATATAGAACACCTTAAAAGAAATTTCCAATTTTATTACAATTTTAAGATTTTTTTAAAAATTAAAATTTTAAACAGAAATTTTTAAATACTCCATGGGTTATAATTTTTTTAGATATTTCCTCAATTTTGCATTTAAATCACTTAAAACTTTATTACGAACAAATCTGTCCATCGATATTTTAATCTCTTGAATAGTCAATTTTTTAGAGATTTCTTTCTGAATTCGATATCGATTTTCATCAAAATTTTGCCTTTTAATAATTTAAAAATCAAATTTAAATATCTTAATGATATCGAATTTTAAAATGCATTCACAATTTCTTTATAAGCAACATCAGTATTCTTCTTTATCAATTTTAATCAAAAATTATGACGCATGGAGCATTTCAACAATCTAAAAGCGTTGAAAAACCAGTTTTAGAGAAAAACAGATTTAAAGTATACTAAAGGGCCGAAAAATTGTTTGTGTACAAAATTCAAACGCTTGTTACTTTGCGAAAAATAATCGCATTTGCATGCGGTTTTCTACAAACCGTTCAGAAGAAACTGACGAATATTAATATGCACAAAAATAATTTTCGATTTTTGAGTCGATTTCTACTCAAACAACGGTCCACGGTCCCCTTAACAAATATTTCAATATAAATTAAAGTGGGTCAAAACTCCCCTATAGTGGGAAAGCCTCTCATATCTGAGGAGCGTTGACCCATTATTTACTTATGATTAAAATGAAACATTTTCCCGATTTTCTTATATATTACACTTATATTGCAATTTTATTTTGATAACTGATTGTATAATAAATAAAATGATATGCAAACGCCCATTGTTACTCTTGTGACCATTAGAGCAAATTTTCAGAAATACTTCCAATTATTTTATTACAAAATATAATTAAAAGAAAAATTGATATAACCAGTTAAATACAATTATGTTCCACTCGCATAAAATATATCTAATTTTTAACAAAAAGCATTTCCCTTGTCTATATAATCAATCAAAATTTTGTTACTCTTGTGACCAGAGTGTCACAAGAGTCATTTAATATATACACAAGTAAAATGCTTTTTGTTACAAATTAGATATATGTTTGTGTGTGGAACACAGTGGTATTTAGCTGGTTATATCAATTTTTATCTTGATTATATTTTGTAATAAAATAATTAGAATTATATACGAAAATTTGCTCTAATTATCACAAGAGTAACGAATGAACATTCCCATATATGAAACTATATTCTAGGTTCAATATTTAAAAAATAAATAATAATTTTGTAAAAAATGGGTCAATCCTCCCCAATTTTCCCTACCCTCTTTTGTGAGCAGATTTTGTTAAAGTTCTTAAATATTTGATCACAAACCTATAACTCAAGAAGTTGCAAACTAGATTCTTTTAAACTTATAGTAATGAAGGATGCGCTCAATCTTTTAAATGAAATTCGGAAGCACTTCTCACATTCTGATGTAAGAAGAACGTTTTTGTAGTGCCTAACAATGATACAATTATCAACTCTGTGAAGAAAGCAAAAATTATGAAACGATTTTTTAAAGTTTTAGAAAATATAGGTTAAATTTCCGTATACATTTACTACATCAGTTACTTTATCTCGACGGTATTTTAAAAGTAAAACAACGATTGGAATGTCAAAGTATTCAAGATCAGAAAACTAAAAGTAGCGTTTTAAAATTACTTACTTTGGAAAACTCTGTGGTCATGAATCATATGATTCATTATTCAGTTATATAATTTCCACATATTTGCATAATAAGGTAAAAAAAAATAAAAAGACTTCGTTAAAACTTCTGCGCCTTCTTAAAATCCCAGATCTGCACAATTTTCAATTCCTCAGTCTGGCCCTGGTAATTTTATGACTATAATGTTTACTCTTCTTACTATTAATAGTTTCATAGATCTAAATACTTCTTATGCAGTTTGCACCAATTATCAAAATTGCTGACTTTTACCCACAATACTACGGACGCATTCGCAGATGTGTCTATAGAATATTACACTATTAAATTTTAATTCAAAGTTAAATCGTTGAATCGTGTAAAAAGGCTTAGTCCCAAAAACTGGTAAATCGGGTAACTGAGATTTGTAGCTGCTATGTGAGGGTAATATTAGAAAAATGCCTCCTAACTAAGGGAACCATGTCTCAACGACCTAAAAGTATATTAAAATAATGTATAATGTTATTCATTATAGAATAATTATAATTGTAATGCTACATAGACACTGCTTCACTGTGCACTAGCGTTAAATGTCTCACCAAGTACCAAGTCAATTTGTCGAAAGAAACGGTTGTGTTTGAGTATTTCTTCCTTCGATTTCGTTAGAGTTCCCTCCTTGACATTAAATAGAAAAATAGGGCAGTATATGTACAATATTCGAACGGTGATGCCACTTGAATTATACTTGAGATTTATGTTCTATAATAGAGTTAAAGAGTAATTTTTATGTTCAAAAAAGTGTTTATGTTCATAATTTTCAAACAAAACAGCCATATTTGAAATGTAGTCGGTGGACCATCCGAAAAAAGAATCACTGAACAGCCTAACATGAAGAGGTACGGACACAAATTTTGTTTTAAAAGCTTCTGAGTTTACTAAGAAATTTTTCAGTGAACTTCCTTACACAGTAAACTTTCATTGAACTTCCTTTCACAGTAAACTTTCACTGAACACTCATAAAATTTGTTCAGATTAATGTAACTATTAAATCACAATATAATCAACACAATATAAATTAACCAATAATTAGAATATGATAGGAGAAAAATTATATGTAAATACAATAAACTCCTCTTATCATTGGCCAATATATGATTTCTAAATCATTATTTGTAGTAGATATATACTTCCAATCAGAAAAATCTTTCAAATGAGATAAAGATATATTTCAAATGCTACTTGATAGAAAAGGTGCCTACTTGGCTGTTCTAGTTCTAGACTAAAACTAAAAAAACAATTGTTGAAACAACCAACAGACATGTGTCACTTGAGCACGTCACGTGCGCCAAATCAGAGAATCAGTTTCATGGAGAATTTCTGTTACTTCTTGGGCGGAATGTAACAACACATCCTAGCATACGAAAAAAATAAATCATACGAAACCCGAACGTTGGGATGTTTTTAAGAGAAAATGAGTTGAACACAATTGCAAGGTAAATAATATGTACAGAATTTATTGGAATTTATTGGACAGAATTTAGGAAATGCAGCAGAATTTATTTTTATCTATGTTACAACACAATCATGAAGTTCAGAGGTTTCAGAAATTCAAGTATTTTCTCAGAGTACAAAATATGAAACCTTACACTTTATTTTAAGTGACTGTCTTCAGGAGTAAATTAGAAAAGAACTGAAAGAAGCTCCTTTTCAATTTTCTAAAAATGCCAAATACAAGGTGGCCATTAAACAACTTCCTTTTTTTTTTTTTTTTTTGAGAATCTAGAGCTAAAACTGATGAACGGAATGAGACGAAATTTTACATTTAGACTTTTGAAGAGATGCGGAGATGAATTCCGTGAAAACATATTACTATCAAAAGTTGCCGATAGGAAAATTATTTGCGCTGTCTTAATCGGAAAATCAGATATCTGCATTAATCACTAATAAAATGGATTGTGCAAATTGTTTTTGCGAACGTAACAGCTAGTGCTGCCAGTCTCAATGAAATAGTGAGAAAAAAGAGGGGGAAAAAAAGCAGGATGACTGTTACTAAATTGGGTCATAAAAATGTAAAGTAATTTTCTTTCATTCTATCCGATTTATGTAAATTAAACACCCTCTATGATACATAAATTAAAGCAAGCAAAGCAAAGTCAATAAGATAATCAATAATATTGTCAGTCAACAATTCAAAGTTAAGCCTCTTCTTCGACATTTTTTTTCTGAAAAAATTAAAAAACTATGTGAGGTGCAAGTTCAACCGACAGAGACTTGAAATTTGTATGAGAATGATTTCTCTTTAACGAGTTCTTTGTCTCTCTTATTTACTTTCTCATAACAAATTATTGTTTCTGCCATCTAAAAGCTATCTTTTGTACGAGAAAAAAGAAAGCAGTAAGTCAAAAGTGACGATACACAACGGGGGGGGGGGGGGGGGGGTCCCATATACTTTTAGTGACGATTTAAAATTAGGGATTTTTAGCACTATTTCTTAACCTATTTTACTGGATCTTTCAGAAATTGATGTTATAATCTGGTTGACGTTTTAAGAAAGTGGTGGATTTAACAAGGTCTTATTATTAAAGTATACAAGTTTAATTGATTTAAGTGCTTTTTAAATTATTTGAAAGAAAATAAAACTGATTTCTATGTTATTGAAGTTTACTACAACATGTTTCTTATGAAAAATGATGCTTTACAATGTTTATAGTTGTTTAACAGGAATTTAAAAAAATTCGTCTACATTACGGTCTTTTGGGATAATTTTTATAAGTAGATATTAATAACATTATGTGACAGTATGTCTCATTCTAAGTTGAACATGGAGTTTTGTACATACCTTTAACAAAAATGCAATATTTTTACGAAAATTTAAAAAAAAAAAAACTTTGCTTTGTGTAAAATAAAATGCTTTCTAATGAAATGTTGTAAATGATTAAAATTCGCATCTGAACAAGACCGAACAATAGACTGACAATGCATAGAACGTCAATAAGTGAACTAAAATGCACTTTTATCTGCTCTCCTGAAGTCATCAGTCAAAAAAATGTCCGACCGTTTATTCCATGCTGCTTGAGTGAGGTAATTGAGAAAGTTTTCCCGGAATTTTTCATTATTTGAAAATGAGAATTCCCGACAATGCAACCTCGCTTTCTCGCTAAACAATTCTTCCCGAAAGTTCTTTATTTATTGCCGCAGTATGGCTAAAATTGCCCAATATAAAATAAAATCATTTGCACCCAGTCCTTCGTGTACGATATGGATGAATCAAAGGGGCGTAATATTAGCAATACTACATGGATAATCAAGATTACTCGTTTCCCAAATTACAGGGGGATAAAAAAAGATTGGATAAACTTTAAGAGGTAGTAGTTCGTACTACAACAAGCAATTTTTGTATCGAAAACTAGGATTACACTCCATTTATTTAGTCATAAATACAAGGTATCTCTCTCGATTCGGATTCGGATTTTTGTTCCTAACTTTAACAATAATAAAGATATTCTAATGAAATTTGAAATAAACTGGCCTTTGTGTATATGTATGTGTGTACGAAATGTAAGAATGTCACGAGAAATACAGAAGTGGCTATCATCATTATCCAAATAACGTTAAACAAGAACCCCCATATTTCCGGATGTAATAGAGAGTTCATACGGTTTCACTTACCGAAATACTGTATACTTTCATCACATTCCATGATATCATTACATTCCATACACAAATCTATCTTTTAAAAAAATTAATATATTTATTTTAGTTAAAGTTATAAATGATAGTTATGTTCAAACTGGAGCGAGACACCATGCATTTTTGGGGGTAAAAAATACATCACTACAGTAGTTTCCTATGCAAAAATTTCTTTCATTTATGTGCAATAGCACCTCTTAAAATTAGTCCACTTCATTGAATTAACCTATATCTTTCCAGTTTTAAAAAGAAATAGTCATTTATATGTGACCACTCATTTTCGAAAGAAAATGCGTGAGAAATAAAATTAAAAACTTGAATTTTACCTCGGTGAAATTCCTCGTTAAAAAGGATGTGTTAGATTCATTTTGAAAATATCTTAAAATAAAAGGTACGTTTTTGAAGAAAAAAAATTCTGTAAATACACCGTCAAAAATATGAATGCTCCCGAAAATAGTACAAAATTTAATACGGTATGCGAAAATATAATATAATTTCTTCCGAGTAATCGACTACTCCTAACACCATTTATTTTCCAAAACTTCAGAAACCAATAGATTTTTGAGATTTTAAGAAGCATTTCTGAAACAAACGTTTCTTTTGCTGTTAATAATTTTTGGAAACAATTCCAAATATTTTTACAGTGTATTAATCAGTTTTCTCAACTCGAATGCAATCTTTTTCGGGTGCCATAGTCTTCAAGTAAATACTTTCATGTTCAACAGACAAAGAGGCCAAATTAACAGCATTAACATTGTCAACAATCTTTTCTGTTACTATATTATTACTCTTTGTAAAAAGTATGTTACGCAACTGAAAATTTTTACTTGAGAATTGACAGCATCTGAAAGACTGATATTTCGTGTTCAAAACGCTAATTAACACACTGTAAAGACAATTTGGAAACATTACTGAAAATTATGAGCAGAAAAAAAAATGAGTCATTAATATTTCATTAAATTTCAGAAATCTATTGGTTTCTGGGGTTTCGGTAGATAAAGGAAAACTCATCGTATTCGTTTGTAACTCAGAAAAGATTATATCTTATTCTCGTCAATCGTATTAAAATTCGAAATATTTTCGGAAACATTTGTCTTTTTTTACAATGTAATATAATACCAGACATGCAGAATAATCAATTATTTTATCTAAATTTACACTCAACATTGTTTCTTATAATGCAAAATTATTAATAACAGTTTTTTATTTCTTTTTTTCCCCCCAAGTACGGAATGATTAGTTTTGCAATTGGAACATCTATCTTAATAAATAAATAAATAAGCAAAAGTTTTTTTTATAAAAAATAATTTTCTTTTTTCACAATGTACCAAAACCTGTTGTACCATAAAATCATATGCCTTAAATCAAAGTCACAATCAATTAAAGTGAAAACGAAAACGCTTGTTTAAATTGTAACGCTACATTGGTGTAATTGTTAGACGGTCCCTAGTCACAAACTCATCTTATAATTCCTCACTTCTCTTTCCCTTGCCATACATTTCGGCGTTTTAACGCGTACTTTAGACTCAACAAATTCATTTAAATTTACAGGTGCGTGTTATACGTTGGATTTAAAGATTGAGATATTAAAAATGAACCAAAGTTATTTCTTCATTAATTAATAGAGTATGTGAAGTACGTTCTCGCTCCTCCATTCTCTTAGTTTTTTGTTTTTTTTGTTGTTGTTGTTGTTGTTGTTGTTTTTTGCTTTAGTTTCGTACTAGTTATCATAGTATTCAATGTTCTTTGAAGTATTTTTATATGACTTACTACATAAAAATTTCTTTGAAATGTTTCTTAAAAATTTCTGAAAATTTTCTTACAAAATTTCTTTAAAATATGCGTGCCCGTTAAAGGCCGGAATATATGGTACTACAAATTCGAGTGGTCGTCGGTGACACTTGCTGCGTTTATTTAACAGATGAGCTCCAGTTCCAAAGCTAGTGGTTAACGTGCTGAAGTTTGCGGTTTCGATTCCACGCAACTTGAGCCGGGGTAGCTGTAAAACATTGAAAATTAAAATTCCTTGCAAAGCAATATCATTTTCTCTTAAAAAATTCTTCTTGAAAGTTTTCATTTTCCTTATAGCTAAATCTCGAAGATGTGCAACTCCAAAAAAAAAAAAAAAAAAAAAAAACGCCCCTAGCCCTTCAAGTTAAAATCATAGTTAATTTAAGAAATGTAAGGCGTGGATGTAGTATCAAAGTAACATAAAATTTACAATAAAGTATTATGTCATTTTCAAGATTGCTCATTTCTAAAATTTATATTTCAGAAGATGTGCTTTACAAAGATATTTGATCCCTTGTTTTCGAAGAAAAGAAATGCATTCAAAATAAAATTTAAATATTGACTTGTTACAGAAGTTTTACGTTTCATCATTGATAAAATAATAAAGTAACGTACATACTTTACTATTGCAATAACCAGGCTAGAATAGAGGCCAGTATATTTTATTCCAATCTATATTCCAATAATTTCATGTATAACAAAAATTGTTAAGAATAAAGAAATGTTAAAATTGTAGTGCTAAATTCACCTTGAGTAAATAATTAAAATCCATATACAGCACAAATAAAACGTACTAAAATTACCTTTAGGTGCACATATACAAAATAAAATTATTTAAAATAAATTAAGTAACTTAAAAATACATTAAAATAAATTAAGTAACTTAAAAATACATTAAAAATCAAATTAAAATCTCAAAAAGTTTTCAGCCAACTTCACACGGCTATCGCCAGTGATTATTTAAATGTTGTTATTTCTCTTTGCACTTATTCGTCAAGGCGTCCATTGCAAATTAAGGATGATATGGAAGATAAGTTGAGAGGAAAGATAATTCAATTTTTTAACAAAACAAGCTTTCATTTACTATGTAGCCAGAGCTTAATTTGTAAGAAAAAATGTACCGGAGCCCTAATATTATGTGGCACCGGTACTACAACTGTACCGTTTCCCCCTAACCCCACCGTCCACCACCCCCCTGTCATTCCAATCTGCATATTTATATTTTCTACATTATTTGCAAAATTTAAAGCATTTTTTTTTCCTTTAGCAAAATAAAAATTTTAAAAATATCTATCAGCATATAATTAGCTGTCAACTATTCGACTTTTTAGTTATCACTCCTTCCAAATAGTAATCTTTGCCTAATTTTATGCGATTAAATATGGTAAGGATTATGATTCGGAAATTGTGCTAATACAAAAATGGATAGTTCGTAGCTATGTATTTTTTCATAAAAATGCATAGCTACGAATTGCACTGGGCTCCAAACCCCTGTATTTATGAGCTCCGGTTAATTCCGAACAATATTTAAATATTTACTAAAAACAAAGAAGTACCGGAGCTGGGCTCCGGTGAGCTCCGGCGCAAATTAAGCCCTGTATGTAGCAATTCTTTACAGACTCCATGGATGTCATATGACAATGTATCGTTACATACTATATCTTTATTGGAAATTATTTCAAGGGGTTCTCTTATAATTGCTTCCTGGTAGTTACTTGTATGAAAGAAAACGTTTTGGGATTTCAATTTCATTTTTAATGTATTTTTTACGGTATTTTAATGTATTTTAATAACTTTATATTATATATGTGCTGTGCACCTAACCGCAATTTTAGTACGTTTTATTTGTGCTTTATACGATTTTTAATTGTTAAGAATAGTTTTGTATTTTATAATATTTTACAATTGCGAAATGATGATGCTTACAACCATCCGTCCTCTCTAATAAATAAATATTCTTTAATTTCAAAGCCTTTTTCTTCTCTCTCTCTCTCGTCAGGATAGGGTAGGGGAATACACAGTGAAACATGGTACACAGTGAGACAGCAGCCAATTTGACATATAGTTGTAACTTTTTCTCGAAGCTGGCACGCACACATAACGACCTCATCTTATGCAACGCATGGATGCAGTTTCGGCACTTCAGTTACTCGTCCGACAAAATAGTACATAATTCTTTATTTTATAGTGGTTAAAGTTACATAAACATCTATTTTAGAGTTTATTTCCTTCAATATGACATATATTTACTTAACCAAACCTAGCCGTATCTAATAATAGACTATTTCGGCAAAACGACATAAACTTTTTAAAGCGATGAAATTGATATAACAGATGTGGCATCCATTTTGTTACAACGTAACGAAAGTACACCGTGAGACACACAGTTGTGGTACACAGTAAGACGTGTCTTATTGTGTAACTACTATGTGGTTCTGATGTTAAAAAAATTATTTATTAATAAAAGAAGGTTTCTCTCTATCTCTCTCTCTTTCTGTGTGTGTGTGTGGGCGTGCGATGGCTAGGGAAATTTACTAAACGCAAGAGGCTGAAAATTTGCATGAAGGTAGCCCAATGTCTGTCATTGTCTACCCGAGGCTCATATTTTTAATATTTTGAAAATCTAGATATATTAATTAGAAATCATAAACTGCAGAAAATTATTGATGGAGTGTAAAAATGTATGATTTACGAAAATATATACATTCTCTCACTATGTACTACTTGTGGTACACAGTGAAACAATTTTCGATACTCCGTTCTCTGCTTTTATAAATTATATAGCTTTTTTTTAAAACTATTTATACATTAATGTGTAGCGCATTTGTGTAGCTTAAAGATGTAGCAAAAATTTTTTCAAAAGAATAAAAATCGTCGCCATTTGTTAAGTAATAATAATTTTCGTCTTACTGTGTACTACCCTCTCCCATATGAAAACATCATCTCAAAAGCATTGTTGTAACACAAATGCATTGGCCTAAAATCAAAGTCGCGATCAATTAAAATTAAAGCCATCGTTTTAATTGCAACGCGACACCATTGTAATTGTTACACGATCCCTTGTCGCAAACGCATCTCATCATTTCTCCCTCCCTCCCCCCCCCCCTTTCCTCCTCTTTTTTACTTACTACAAATTCGAATGGCCGTCGGTGACTTGCGACACGTCTATTTAAGAGATGAGCTGATCAGTTCCGATCCTACAGCTAGTGTGCATGTGTGTAATATTGGAAGTGTTATATTGACATATTTGAAGTTCTAACTCGATTTGTCCTTGGGGACAATCTCTCCCCAAGATTTGTAATTGAATTAACGAATGACGGTTTTCAATTGGTAAGTATAAAAATAGTTAATCGATATATTTGACAATTAAAAATGCTAAATTAATCTATACATCAAAAATAGAAAAAATTATATTTGCAAAAAAAATTGCTATTACAAACTAATACGACAACGAATATAAGTAGTAAATACAAAACTTACTAAAATTTTATTGGAATTTTTTTTTTTCATAAAATGCACTATATGTATGTGAGATGGTACAATAAAGTGCTAAAAAATGTAAACATATATTTTGAAATTACTTAGTAATAGTTAATTTTAATCGGCAATAATCTATAAAACTTGTCATTGTGTACGTATATTTTGCAGTTACTCAACAATATTTAGTTTTACTCAGAAATATTATAAAATTTCTCATTGTGTACATATATTGCATAATTACTCAGCAATAATTTATAAAACTTGTCATAATGTACATAATAATATATAAAACCTGTCATGATTAAACTTAAAGAAAATATTAGTATATTTTTTTTTTCAAAAAATTATTTAAATTAGCTTTAAAAATCTAACAAAATAACTAATTGTTAAAGTAAATATTATGATTACAAGTTGAACTTTAATGATACGTGCCACTTGAACTCGTATAAATTATTTTAATAATTTAAGTTTATTTTAATAACGGATCAGAAATAATAAATGCGATAACATTTGTAAAAATACCATAAATCTCTGATTTATGGAATGCCCTATGTATTGCACGATAGCAAAATATGGGTTAAAAATTTAAGTAATTATAATATACAATTTTGAAAAGAATTTAAAAAGGCAACATCCAAACAACATTATCAACAATTTTCCAAAATTCTTTTTTCAATATGTGTCGCAAATATTTGAGCACTTAATGGTCATGAGCAATCATAAAAGCAAAAAGTTTTCATCTGCAAATAAATTTTATGTCACGATTTTTATGCACTTCTAATTAGCTTCCTTCAAACCATATTCTTCTGTTAATTTTCAATATCTTTTCAATATTATTTTTTTTATGATCCTGTTATTTTATATCAAGAAATCTTACATGTTTTGAAAATATCTTTCTGATTTTAGCTTTTAAAATGTTTCACATGTTAAGATCATTGTGCTTAAATAAGGGGGGATTCCCGATAGTTTTGCCGCATTTTGGATATATTTGGCATTTTATTAAATACATATATATTTTACTAAGCAGAATAGATTGAATATAGTACCTTTAGTTCAAAACTAACTTGCTTTGCAGAGACTGAATCATTATCTGTAACATAAACAATCAATATACGATTGTTGCATATAGGTTGTTTTTTGTCGCATTTATAATATTTAAAACTTAAATGAGTCGTCAAACTATCTAAATGTGACAATGCATTTTATGCATGTCAGTTTGTCTTAAAATATTCATTTAATTATTGTGAATTTTTGAAATAATAAAGAGTTAAAATAGATAGAGCTGAAAGTTGAAACATTTAATATTGAACTGCTTAATACATTAATAAGTTAATTTAATAATAACTTAAATTACAAAAAGTAACTTTGTGACACAGAATACTGAATACATTATAATTAAATAATGAATGTTTGAACATTCATACTTCGAACACTTTTAAATTTCACTATGTTTAAAACAAGAAGCACCTAATGAATGACCAATACAACACAGATTTTACAAAAGCAAAGTTTATTACTACTGTACACTTTAAGCAAATATTTTGATTTTCAGTTTGTTTTTGTTTTTAATGTAGGGCTCAATATTTTACTTTTGATTTCTGGAAAGTATGGATTCCCAAATTTTGTTAGCCACGCCAAACCTAAGCACTTTCAAAATTTTCATACCCCCTCTGTCTGTATGACATGTAATTCTTATTATTTAACAAGTTGGAAATTGCACGTCAAGCGTGGCAAATGAGATACGTACGTACTATAACTAGTTATATAAATATTTTTTGCATCGCATATTCTACTAAATGCATATTTTAGTGAACTTCATAAGTGCATATAAATTTCATTTTGTTCGAAAGGCTGTAACATCGTTAAAATGCACTTAAATAATTTTTGCCCATTGGCCGTAATGTAACGGAAAACTTTCGACTGTCCCTGTAATAAAACTATACATCCGATTTTCATAAAATTTGTAATGACTCGACAAAATTTTGCAAAAATTATATATTTAAAATTTCAGACCATTTGGTTGGGTAGTTTTTGCTCTGTTATTGCGGACCGAACGGACAGACAGACAAACCGAACGACGACTATAGGTGCTACGTATTTACATAATTACGAACGCACTTAAAAAGCGACTCTCACGTTTGGTGCATTTTATGATTGATTATAGTCCTTCATTAGGAACAAGTGACATTGTTTTGGATAATAAGATCTCTCTGTGACTATCACAATATAGAAGCAGCATTTTTGGATTTTCATCTTTATCAATTTTAATTGGCAAGTTTTCTTTCCCACCATAACACACTTCTCAGTTAATGGGCTTTCTGTTCTCTAATATTTCTAATATAAACGTTTTTTGTTTTTGTTTTTTAATTTAAGACATAGTATAAATTTATCTACTGTCTATGATGCTTGCACAAGAATTTAACCCACTACCTTCTACAATGTCAGTTTGGAATGTTATTAGTTTCATATTAGTTTCATATATTCATAACATTATAGGTATTATTAATAGTAAATTAAGAATAATCGTATTTGAGGCTAAAAAACAATTTATTTCAAAATCATCTTGAAAAGGACTTTACATAAATAACTGCCCCCTAAATGGCTAATAGAAATATGTACCCTAGCGCCCTATAATTTGTACGTTACAAGCATGCATAAAAAATACGCTTGAACATATAATTTCGCACGTTTAAAAAATACGTATTTCAAAAAAGTCTACAAGCTAAGATTATAACTTATTTATTGGATCCTTGATACAAAAAATACAAATAAAATTACTTTTTACATTTCGCTATTGTGAAAAATAAAAAATCTATAAACACCGAAAAAAGGCCTTCGTTTAAGCAAATAAGTATCAGTCTTATGCTGGCATCTCTCGGTAATAGATAAAGATATTTATAGACAATTACTTCATGCAATTTGCATATTGTAAAGAAGAAGAAAATTATAAAAATGTATTAAAATTCGAAACGTCCCAAAAATGGGACGCTAGCCATTAATGGGTTAAAGCGTTTTATTTAACATTTTTTTCAATGGGAAGAAAACCCAATACAGACTTTCTAATAGGAAATTTCTCAGAGGAAAAATTGAAATTTTAAAAAATAGTGCATACAGATATGGGGAAAGTGTAAGCAGAATAAATAATAAAGGAATGTTAAAGTTATAGTGTTAAATTCACCTTGAGTAAATAATTAAAATTCATATAAAGAACAAATAAAACGTGCTAAAATTGCTTTTAGGTGCATATATAATATAGAGTTATTTAAAATACATAAAAATACTTTAAATATACATTAAAAATCAAATTAAAGTCCCAAAACGTTTTCGACGAAATTCACACGGCGCTCGTCAGTGGTTATTTAAATGTTGTTATTTCTCTTTGCGCTTATTCGTCAAGAAGAGAACATTGTAATTTAAAGGTGGTATGGAAAATAAGTTGAGAGGAACAGTTATTCAAATTTTTTACAAAACAAACTTTCATCTACTATATATAGATTATATATTTTACTATGTATTTTATGGAAAGAATTGCTACATAGTAGAGGGAAGCCTGTATTGTTAAAAATTTGAATACCTTTTCCTCTCAACTTATCTTCCATACCATCCTTAATTTACTCTCCTTGACAAATAAACGCGAAGAGAAATAGAAACATTTAAATAACCACTGACGATGGCCGTGGGGAATTTGGCCGAAAACGTTTTGGGGTTTTAATGTATTTTAAATAATTTTATATTATATGTATGCACCTAAAAACACTTTCAGAACGTTTTATTTGTGCTTTATACGAATTTTACAAATAAATAATCTTTTACAAGTGAGCTAAAGAATAATTAACTATTTGCGATTATTTAAAAGCTCTCAAATATTTATATCAAATACCTCTAGCTGCGTAATTTCCTGCGTTGGTTTTTAATTATTTCTAAGCATATAAGATTTCCCAAAGTATGTCAAGTTAATATGATTGTAGATCAGTTTTTATTTCTGGTATGGTATATAATTAAGTTAGTCTAACCGTTAAATGAAAACTGAAAAAAGGAAAAGACTTATTATTTCAAAATCATAAAAATAATAGAAAAAGATGCTTACAATTTCTTAATATACGCCCAAAATTACATAAAAATATTATACAGCGAAATTCGAATAGACAAGAAATGTTATTTGATAAAGTTTCAAACCGATTTGATTAATTTCAGACATCACATAGCAAAAATTTACCATCGATTTGGTTTTCTTAAAATAAATAAATAATAACTGTCATTTCATATGAAAGATAGTTTAGTTATTTTAACTTTATTATGTTGTTACATACCTGAGAAATTTCAAATATATTTATGTATGATGAAGCATTAAGTTGTTCCCCATCATACGTTTAATTAACTTGGAAGGATTTACTTATTTTATATATAATGTCTTGAAATTTCATACGCCATTACACTTAAACTTTCGGAAATTGTCGATTAAATATGCAAACATTCATTGAAATTTTATTCCTTTGCATTTCAACTAAATGAATTAAATATACTATCGTCCATAGTAAGTAATTCATTTTTTTATATTTTCAAATTATACTATAGCTTTAAAAAAAAAAAAAAAGTATAAGAGGATGTTGAATCAGGTAATGATTCATTCGCTGGAATCCACAGTTTCTTTTTAATTTGGACTTCAAAAGGACGTGAATAATTTTCGAATATTAGAAATTGAAATTCGAATTTACAATAAAGTGATTTTAAAAGAGAAAAAAAATCAAAGAATGTAGTGTCCCCTTGGTCTATACTTTTGAATTACTTTAATACCACTATCTTTAAATATTATTCTTCGTTTATTTAATTATAAGATGTTTTGTGATTAAATAAGGCAAACATTAGTACTTGGAATAGCGGTAGTACTGTGGGAACTCTGGGAATAAGACTGTGGGAACTCTGGAGCACTATTAAAAAAAAAAAAAAAAAAAAAAAAAAAAAAAAAAAAAAAAAAATCTGTCACGATTCTGAGGATTTTTGTATTAAATTATGTTTTTTTATGATCCGTGAAAATAAACTTAATTAAATTAACATAATAAATATATTAATACATCGAAAGGCAAAACTATATACACGCATAATAATGCAAATTATGTATCCTCACATTTATTTTAGTTACTCAGTTATTTTGGTTTATTATTATTATTATTATTATAACGGTCAAATTTATCCTCAGTTTCATTTCCTGCTTGAAATATTTTCTAACGTGCATATGGTTTCGAAATTGGAAATTAATCTTTATTTTATTTGGTATCACTGCAACATCGGAAATACGTAAATATGGTAAAAGACGGATGAGACATTTGAATTTGTAATCTTTGGATTATGTAATCAAATGTTTGAAAACTTGATTTTTTATAGGGGGGGGGGGGCTCTGCTCCCGACGAGCTACGCTGGCCAACCACCGCTCAAACACCGCAAACCCTAAAAGCACGTCAATTTGATCGCCTTAAAAAAATTTTCGCGAGGCTGAATTATAATTAAAAAAACAATGGCGATCTCCCTGTTAACGAGTTGTTTTCGTCTGTGATTAAACCAGATCAGTGGATAATTTCAAAATAAGCAAATATAAAAATAATTAAGTAAACAGAGTCTTTATCTCCGGAAATTGTTAACAACGCTATAAGAAAGTTCTTTTAAATAAAACCTTTTAAATGAATCGTTTTAAATCAGAAGTAATTTTCACCAAAGTTTTCGTTTTCTTTTTAATATTCACGTGAAAATACTTTTGTTGTTAGAAAGAAAATATTATTTGCGCGCTC
Source organism: Maratus speciosus (assembly GCA_963932465.1). NCBI lineage: Eukaryota > Metazoa > Arthropoda > Arachnida > Araneae > Salticidae > Maratus > Maratus speciosus. The sequence goes on from OZ010788.1 coordinate 440,974,870, forward strand.
TTAGAATTCACAACAATAGTTTAAAAGATTATCTCAAAATATGAAATAAATGTCTCGCGCAAATATATTTTTAAATTTAAACTGTTTGGCAATATTATTGTTTGGCCATTATAAATGTGACGTAATTTCCTCTGTTTACGACTTTTAATGTATATTAATGAATTTACTATTTTAAAACTTTCTTTCTCTTTTAAAATTCGCGCGTAAATAAAATCTTTATGATTTAATTTTCTATATTTTCCTGCTTTTGAAACGTAACCACTTAATTCTAATTTTAAAGTTTTTTTCTGTTTATAATAGTCACGTGTAAATAATTTTTTAATTTGAAGGAAATATTATTCTTTGTGCTTTTTTTAAAAATTGGCAACAATTTGAAAAAATAAAACCCTTTTCTAAAAAATGTAAAAAATATTTCTCGAAATGCTGAAATTTTGAATATAAAATGGAAATAAATCCTCAAAAAATGAATCAAATAAAAAAATAAATGCAGTCTGCAAACTGCGATCTTCTAATGTATAAAATGATCTAAAAATGATTAAATCCCAGTGTATAGTTTTTGCTCCTATAAAGCTTTTTAAATGGAACGATTTTGACCAACTTTAACATTAAATATCTCTTAAGATAACTATTCGATTTGAAAACTGTCTGCATCAGCGTGTTTATCAAACATTTTTCTATAATATCACCGATTTTCATCTTTTTCTATGCAGCAGTTTTCATAATATTAACGAAGAAAGACCCCAGGTCACAAAAAATTCAAAACCCGCGGCGGTGATAGCGTTAGTTACTTTTTTTTAGAATAGAGAGATTATACTTTTTAGTACGTACTTCAAAGCAAATGAACTTACGATCGAGTTGCTTAACATTTTGAATTAAGGGTTCTAAACTTCACCAAATTTAGAAAATCTGTCATAGTCATCTATCTAGTCATTCATTAAATTAATTTTCTTATTTTGTGTTTTTATACTTTTATTTTATTAAAACGTTAGCATTTAATTAAACTTTCGCTAGAGCTTTCATGCATCTTAGTATTTAAAAACCAGTAACTATTTTGAAATTATTTCCTTTGTTTATTTTTTTAAATAACTAGGAATGGGATTAAAGGACACTTCGTCATAATTGATTTATTTATTTAGGTTTATTATGTACTAAACTAAATGCAAGATTAGATATTGTGAGAACTATTTATGAAACAAAGATAAGAAACAGAGATTTTCGGTAGATAATTAGATATATACTATTTATCAGTTAAAAACGTTCAACCAAAATACTCTATCATTAATTCAAACTTTTTTTATAAATTGATAAAAGAAATAAGCGCTTTCTGTAGCAATTTTATACTAAAGAATTTTTGTACCAATTAATTCCAGTTTCTAGCTATAATATAGCAATTTTAGATTCATTTTGAGTTTTTGTAACAATACATTTCTCACATATTTTTCAGAAATTGCTCGTTTCTTCAAAAATGCGCCCATACAAAATATCCGCACTCATTATGATGAATTAATAATTTAGTCACAGTATGAAGCATACTGCTGTTTTTATGCGTGCAAATCGTGGGTATTTTTATAGATGTAAATCTATGCGGACGTCAGTTTCAAAACTCCCCTTGTCCAAAATTTAAAAGATTGCGTTTTCTCTATCAAGCTATTATTTTGGTAAAGCTTCACCGAAAAAACACAACAATCTGCAAAACAAACTAGTTTTATCCAGTATTTCTATGATTGTAAAATGTTTACAATGAAAACCAGTGCATGCAGTTAGAAGTATTTCGCGATTTCCCAAAATTCGATTTTCTGGATAAGGTGAGTTTTGAAACTCACGTCATCATATACAGTGGCGGTCAAAAGTGCTCAGCCAGTTAGTTGTTCTTTATTTGTTTGACAAAACGTTTTAGCGAAAAAGAAGCACAATTGCTCCATAAGTTAGGAATAAGCAAATTACCTCTGACCACGTGATCATTTTGATTGGATACTGAAGATACTTGATGCAAAGAGAAGGAATTCGAAATTCGCGTGGGCAAAAGTTTCCGGCCATTCGTCATCCGTTAGTTTTTGCTATCGGTAAAGTGTTTTTTTTTTTTTTTTTTTTTTTTTGGCCGTGTTTGTTAATTAATCAACGTGAATAACGTATTTTAAATTCAAAAATGAAAAGTTAAAAAAATTATTGTTCCTAAACGAGTGATTTGTTTGTCGCTAAACGAACAATCCTCTCATGAGATTGCGGCAAAGTTCTCGATCGGAAAAATTGCTGTGAACGATATTTAAAAAAGTATATAAAGATGGTCATGGCCTTAGGACATTGCCACGGTTCGGGGGACACCGGAAAATGACTATTCTTCTGCACAGAATTATCAGGAGTAAAGCAGTTGATGACCTGCAAAAAATGCCCGCGATTTACGGTTTTAAAATATTGCTGAAATAAGTCGGTCTATCGTGTCAAGACGGTTACGTGACGTAGGGCTTTATCAAACAGTCGGTGTTAAGAAACCTTTCATAAGTAAAAAAAAAATTAGAGGTCCCGACTGGTGTTTGCCATGGGATACAAAGACTGGTGAAGTGAAAACTGGAAAAAAGTACTATTTTCCGATGAATCGACGTTCAATCTTTTTGAGAGTGATAATAGACACTACAACCGTCGACCTAAAAACAAGAAATAAGATTTGAGGTATGTTATTCCTACAATGAAGCATGGCGGAGGACACGTTATGCTATGGGGAGCATTTTCTGGAAAATGTGTCCGTCTGTTATTTGAAATCCGCGGCAAGATGAATAGTGCAATGCATAAGGATATCTTGAAGGATCATTTGCTGCCTTATTGTAAGAAAAATTGTAATCGCAACTATTTGTTTCATCATTATAACGATCAAAAGCATACATACAAGCTCGTCAAATAGTGGCTTTCGAAAAAAGAAAATCTGCTTTTGAAATGGACAACCCAATCACCCGATCTGAATCCAATAGAAAATCTTTGAAACTAACTTGAAAACGAGTGTAGAATTAATAATATTACTATTCAGCAGTATTTTTACAAAAATTGCAAGAACCGTGGAAAAAACTTAACATTGACGATCTACAACCGTTCATTGAATCGATGCCACATTGCTGCGCCACAGTACTTATTGCTAAATGTATGAATACAAAATACTAATTGTAAATGTTGTTGATCACTGTTATTTTCTGTTATAACACCATTTTTTTTTTCAAACTTGCCAAGGTGGCCGGAAACTTTTGAGAACATGCGTTTTCTTTTGAAATTAATTTTGTTAATTAAATTTATTAATATTTATTTTTTATCCCATAAATAAGTTCTTAACTGTTCTGTCAATTAAGTGTATAAGTTTCACTTTGAGATTCCTCTTCATATGGGTATACTTACAAATTAATCAAAAATTTTATGCTGGCCGGAAACTTTTGACCGCCACTGTAGATTCTACGATAAATTTAGTAATAGTTTCTGTGTTTTAAAACATAAACTCGGTTTTAAGTACCTCGTAGGTTTACATAAGACTTAAGATAATTGATAGCATATAGTCTCCGTTATTTCGCAGAAATATTTTTAACGGTGTAAGCAAGGTTCTCGCTGGCTTTTCACCAACATTAGCGATTTGGCGAATAAGAGATTAAAAAAAAACAGTAGCCAAATGAAAAAAGAAAAGTTAGCAAAATAAATTCGGCGTGAAACACTGAAAAATCTATCTTGAACTTCTCATTGAATCCTTTTTTTTTTTCCAATATGTTCTAAAATAACCTATTTTTTGTAATTGCTTATAAACTGGAAATTCGACTATCCGCTACAGAAGCTATTAATCCTAAATGTCTCCTAAATGTGTAAATGTTTCAGGCATTTTTTTAGCATTCAGAATAAAAATTCAAAACAGCTATCTTTGATTTACCATTTTGAAAGTATACACTAAAAATTGCTATGAGATTTTGACTCTAAACCGATAGAAAAAATTGACCAGCCAGTGATACTTTGCATACAACTAACAAATAGTATGATAAATGCAAATGGCTAATTTCAACACCGCATTCCAGCAAAAATTTTCTCTATTTGGCGCTTGATGCGAGTAATTTTGTTCGTGCTTTTACCGACACGACGCCGGCGCACAGATAGCGATTAACTGACAACAGTCCACTAGATAGTGATTAACTGACAACTGATACCCATCACATAATCCCTTTTTGTGTCTTTGGCTGTTGCTAAACTGAATATGTGTTGAGTCAGTATATCTATAAATAGAGCATTGTAAATGGAACGGTGAGATTGAACATTTAAAGTGACATCAATCGTTCAGCAAAGCGGATAAAGATCTCGACTGTATTGGCAACACACACAAAAAGAGCAGAAATTGAGCACTCGCAATTTGGCGAGTCTGGTTGTTCGTTGGTGTGTATTGGTGTTTACTCACCAGATGAAATATTTTGTCGCGATTTGGCGCAATGGCGAGCGGCAGCGAGAACACTGTGTGTAAGGAAAGACTTAACAAAATGCAAAATAGTGATTATGTAAGAATGAACCAACTGACACGGGTTTGATGAAATTTACGGATTCTAAAAGAACGCCAAACCCTAAACATTTTAAAATATCGAAGTTATTGTCGCCTGGATTGTATGAGTGGGATTTTTCGATATATAGTCAAACTTTTAAAATTGCATCTGCAGTGATTTAGAAATTGTTAAATTTCCTCTAGATTGGCACAATGTTTTAAAAGATCCTCGAGCTGTTAATTTAAATGTAAACATAGTCGCCTCTTATAATAGTGAAGATCGAGGGAAAATCAAAATATCTAGTTTTGATAATGCAAGCAAAGCGAATAAACCATTTTATTCGGATTTTTTTCCTTCATTTTTATGAAAACATTAAACAACATTTTTTCCATCTTCATTTTTATTAGACTTTAATGTATGACAAACAACTGAAGATCTACTGTAAGAGCAATAATTATGTCAATTTCTTTGTAAGTGCTCTTTAAAATATATTTGATAAAATTTGTCCGGAATAAGTTCAAACATATTTTTCAAGTTAAAACAAGGATTTTAAATATTATCCTATTTTTTGCTGTGTAAGCCATTAAAAATCTTGACCAAGAATATCCAAAAATATTTGTGCGTGTGTGTATGTGCGTGTGCGTGAAAGTAGTGGAACAAACACACACACACATATATATATATATATAATGACACTGCCGGACAGTGCCATGTTTTATGTTCTTCCATAAAAAAAATATAAAACATACGTTTCAGAAAATTGTAAATTGCTGGGAAATATCAATCCGGAAATATCGATCGTACTTGCATTTTTATCATAAATGAGGGAAAACGATGTTTTGAGAGAGTGAGAACAACACTCTTCTGCAGCAATAATAAAATTATAATAACAAGTGGGTAATTATGATTACAGATCGCACAGAGGGTTTCGTTTAATATTCCTTCCAAAACACTTTATCCTTTTGCAAAATCTGTTAGTCCCACATTTCGCAACCAGAGGGCGCACTCTATTCTAAACAAACTTCTATCCGAACGATATCCGAACGAAACTTCGTTCTACAACCTATCCGTAGATACATTAGTCGAGGAGATCGGGTCCATAGCACCCGAGATAGTTAGGCGCCTCCTGGCGGTAAAAAGTAGAATTAAAATATGTAAGGCTATGGTGCATAATATGAAAGAGTAGTCAAAGGGGTATCAGCAAATGTTAGAAAAGTGCACACCCCCCCCCCTCCCCGGGTGAAAAGAGTGGAGGTTAGAAAAATTGCTTAAAATACACAAGTTAGAGATCGAGAGGGGGGGTAAATATAAGACTTTTTGAAATTTTTATGATTTGTCTTGTGATTGCAAGTGTTCAGCTGTAAGTATTCAAAATTTCAAGTCTGCAACTTAATTAAGGGCTGTTAAAAAAAAAAGCTTAAAATACACAAGTTAGAGCCCAGACGGGTAAATATAAGACTATTTCGAAAAATTTTGATTTGTCGTTTGATGTAAGGTGTTCAGCTATAAGTATCCAAAATTTCAAGCGTCCAACATATATAGTTTATGAGAACGGGCTCTGTGACAGACAGACAGACAGAGGAGTGCGACGAATAGGGTTTCGTCAGATCAACGAAACTCTAAAAATTAAAAATAAATTAAGTTAATTTGAAAAACATATTATTTTTAATGAGCTTTTGCCGATTTTGTATATAATTTTATTCTGAAATAAGATGCAAGCACAAATTTTTGTCGCGATGCCTAAAATTTGCAAAAAGTGTCAGAAAAATATTTCTTCCTCCCTTTCATTACTCAAACAATGAAACAAATACTCAAAAATATAATCAACAAGTGAATATTTAAAAATAAAAACATGTAAATTATCTCAAATACATTTTATCTGCCCATTCTTGAAAAGGTTTTTGAACGCAAAATCTTCCAGGCAATTGCCCATTGTGTCATCACTGAATAAATGTTTTATCCATTATACCAGGCCTTTCCAACCTTTCAGTAAGCAGGGGCGCACCTCAGCTCTTGCCAATCAATGAAGGGCGCTATTATTCACATGACTGAAAACATGCAGCAATATTATCGCATAGTATTAGTAAACAAGCGCGTCTTAACATAATGCAAATGAATTTTATAGCGGTAGACAAAAAGCTCCTACGATTCTGGAGTTACATGTATTAAATCTGAAATTGCACATTTTTCTATGACAGGCCTATCTCAAAAATGTTTGTAGGGTAAGGTACTAGAAACTTTAATCGCGCTTATTATAACAACAATCATAAAAAAAAAAGACAGATAAATCAAAGATATTGCTATGTTTCTTTTAGGATGAGGAAAATAGTCTTTGACTTATTTTGAAGGCGTGAATTTAATTTTATATAAAGTACAAAAACCAATACAGGCATGATATTGATCAATCCATATGGGTGGTTGCAGAGAGATAGTCTGGAAGAGCTTTCATAAATGAAAATCATTCTGTACTTTTTACATTAACTTTTCAAAGCAAAAAAAAAAAAACACCTAAAATTTCAAAAATCAAGAAGGAAAATTAAACCCCTTTATCCTTCGTATTATATCCTCCTGAGACCTGAGCAAAACAAAATACAGTAAACTCTGTCTAAGGCGGAATCAATCGGGACCAAGAAAAGTTTCCGTAGTAGACAATATTCCGCCTGAGACAAATTTTACTCTATGTCTAGGGATTCACAGGGACTTGAAAATCTTTCCGAGTTAGACAAATTTCCGTCTTACACAGAGACCGCCTTACAGAGAGTTTACTGTATATTATAAAACATCCATTTTAATAGATGTCAAGTCTCGGGAGAATAAAACAGCTAATGGGCTAGTGTAACAACGGCAAAAAGAAAAAAGACTGAACTTTCATGCACATGTGTTTTCAAAAGGGCAAAGGAAGGTGAAAAACGGTTTTTGTTGTTGTTGTTGTTGTTACTTCTAAGTGTTAAAAAGAGCTATTTCCAACCGAATTAAACCATCATAATTATACTTTAAAAAGAATACCTACAAATCCTGAAAATATGATTCACAATAATTAAATAATAATTAAATAAAAATTAATAACAGGAAACCTACAAAAGGGCGACAAGAAAATCTTTAAAAAGCGCCTCGATGGGCAGCCCTGCATTATACCACTGTGATAAGCAGCATGTGATTTTATTATAATATGTCTAATTCATATAATAACAGTAAGGAAAATTAATCCTTTTATTGCAAAACTAGGAGTTAAAACGGAGCATGCGGTGTTACAAATATAGGTACAGGTACAAACGACTTCTTTTATTAAATTGAAACGCTAAGAGATTCTTTACATTTAATTAATGCGTTTAGATTGCCACTAACAACACCAAAAAGTACTTTAATATGAAAAATGTCAAAATAAAGTTTTAAAATTCATTAAAATCGATACTTTTGTATTAGCCGCGTCCCAGTAGTTAGTAACTGAAAAAATTGTCAAAGTTTTCACTAGTTACAGCAGCCTTTCTAATTCTCATAATTTCAGTGGTTTAAGCGCGTAATTCACTTACATGTTTGTTAAATTTGTGTTTTATTTATATTATTTTCTTTATTATTATTTATTGCTGACGTTTTAGTTTCGTTATAGATTATTAGTCGAAAACAAATGGTGAGACATTTATATAGTTTAAAGTGCAAACGGTTTAATCTTTTGTAAATGGGCTGCACGGAATCGAGATTATTTTTTAAATCATGCTTTAAAATTACTTTATAAAAAATCAAAAATCAGTAAATTGAGATGCAGTTTTCAAACAAATTGCATTTGAAAGGACATTTTTTAACTATTCGGTGATGTAAAAATTGAAATTATGCGATTTTTAAGAATTTTAAAAAATAACATTAAAAGCGAAACTTGTTGGTCAGTTGTTACCACCATCAGATACTCACGGGCATGTTTTTGCTTTATAATATAGTCAAGAAAGAAAATGCATGCGTATTTTAAAGAGAAATTTTGGAACATTTTCATTTCTAAATAAAGAAGACGGTGTCAGATCAAAGTATACGGCTTATTCGGCTAATTTTTTAGAATCAGATCGCATTTATCTGACACAAAATGCACGAGAAAAGTAGAATACAGCAAGTAGAATATAAAGAATGGCAATAACTCAGAGTTCAACCTAGAAAATTATGTATGCTGCCTAGAAGAAATTTCCCAGCAGAAACTGTAATTCTATAATAAAAGTAAGGCATTGCTGAAGTTTTGAATATCAAAGTGAAAAATAGTATTCCAGTGTATTAACTCACTCTCGTTCTACTAAATTCTACTTAACTTTTATTTTCGTGAGAAAATCTTGTGACTTCATCTCATGTAATCTTTGTGTCATAATAATTACAAACCATTTTTAATATTTTGTCTTATGTCAGTAGACTTGTAGGTTCTGTTCTGAAATTTTTCAATTAAGTATTTGGCAACAAATTCCCTCATAAAGGCACTAAATTCGAAAGTTCTCCCTGTCTGCCAACTAATTACTTGTACATTATACTAACAATTCTCAAATGCCTATCAAACTACTTTTACGGCAACAATAGTGTATACGAGGGAAAACCACATTCTTTAATTTTAAAAGCATATAACTTCACTGTTAGCAATTTAGGTAATGATCGCCCATAGATTATTCTGGTCACGTATAGGAAGTATAGCCGGAAATATAGGAAGTAACTTTAGACGATATTGTCAAAGCATAATATAGCAGAATGTAGTTTAGATGGTGAATCTATAATCGCATTTAAAACGCATAACAAGAAATAACCGCATATATAGAGTTATTGTATTCGAACTCTTTGTCGGTTGTAATTCTTTTCCCTTGCATAAAAACAGTATCTACAAACATCGCAAAGTATACTTCCAGAAATCATTTTTAGAGGACTGTATACTAATTCTTTTGAGCAGCACCGTAAAAAAACTATAATTTTTGCATGGAATATTCTATAGTGAACACTCTGTAGTGAAACTTGAAGATAACATATACCAATTTAATTATCTTTTAAATAAACTATAGCATCAATCAAATTCATTTCAAATAATTACTGAACACAGACCGTAATGCATCCGAATTATTTTGCTTACCAGGGCAAAAGGTAAAATGAGAGAAAGAGTATAAAGAAAAACAAACCATTTTCTGTATAAGGAACATAATAAAAGCGCCTCTTAATGACGTATGTAATGTACTGAGAGATTTTGTTTACCCAGTAAATGAATTATAAATGCTATGCATGTCATTTTTTATTTATTATTTTACTAGTATTTACAATAGTTTAATAGGCAATAGGCTACATTGAATCGCAATGACATCTGCAAATACCCTTCTAAAAATATTTTTAAATGTTATAGTGCTTAAAAACTGACAAACAGGAAAATATTTGTGAAAGTTTTCCACTATTTCGGAAAAGTATTAAAAAATATTATAATATGTGCTTTTTTATTTTAATTAAGAAAGTGCATGCATAATGTACACAGGGTTCTGCTTTATACATTGTGTGTGTAATGTATACAGGGTTTTCGGTGAAAAATAGTTAATTCCTTATCTGTAATTTAAATTTTCTAATTACAAAAACGTTTCAAATGTTGTTCTTCATCGTAAGTGTATTTACATCAAAACAGTTATTTAAAAAAAAAATCACGAAATTTAAATTTTATACTGTCCCTTTGTCTTATAAGTAATAGATATAAAACTTTCTTCATTCTCCAACAAATAAAATAGTAAAAATCACTTCTTCTACAGCCAAAACTGATCGAGTTATGATACTTTGAATTTTATGAATTTTCTATTTTTTCTGACACTGAAAACGGAAAAAAGTATTTTTAGTGCCAGAAGAAAGCGCTGAAAATCTATGCAATTCAAAGTATCATAACTCGGTAAGTTTTGATCATAGAAAAAGGTACTTTTACTGCTCTACTTGTTAGCATGAACAAGGTCTTTCTAAATCATGTTTATAGTGACCTAGTCAAAAATTAAATTTCTTGACTTCTAGGAAATTAATTGTTTTGATGTAGATGGAAATATAAGAACTATACCCCAAAAACTAATGATTTAAGAAATAGCTATTGGTCAAATATAAGAAGAAACACCCTGTATAGGTATGTATATAACTATTAATAATAATCTTTTTATCTTTAGTTAGAAAAAATATCAAATTCAGTTATAAAGACGATGATATTAAAGTCATAAAACATGAAATGCCTTTATGAAAAATCATTTTCTGAATTTCAGTTCCTTAAAACTCGGTCTGCAGTATGATGAATGAATTCACTCTTCCATAGTAGTTTTATATTTCGTTTTGAATTACAATTCGTATCAAAACAAGTAATCTGAGAGGAGTATTTTCTCATGATTTCCGGGTTTTTCGCTATTTTATTTAACTATTGTTTGTTGTAATTTACACTCTGGTTTTGAATAATACTTGTTTTTATGAAAAAATGCACTAAAAGTAATTCATAATAGCATTTTTATTTCTTATACATATATTAAAAACAATAAAATAAAATATTTCCTTTAAGCAGTATAATTTTTTCCGAAAATTTATTGATTTTATCTTATTTCCATGAAAAGGTTTTTCTGTTAATTTAGAAAATGTTCTTCAATTGTGGGTTTAATGTAATTTTTCTTTCCATTAATTTTTTTTTAAATTCATGTAAGCTTTCTAATTTTAAAAATTCGATTTTATCTTATATTGTAAAACGATATTGCTTTTAAATTTTTCTAGTATTTTATATATGTTAAAAAAAAAAAAAGCATTCGATTGTGAATTATGTCTGCTTTAAATTTGCATTTAAATGTAAACGTTGAGAGCCGTCTCCCTATATTGAAATAGCAACAACCTTTACAATTTTTAATACATAGGGGAGCTGGGGGATGAATGGGACAAGAGATGCATTGGACACTCTCAATATTTCAGGCAATGGGCGTTTTTTTTTTTTTTTAGTTGCTTTCTATTCTAATGTATGGCACTACCATAGTGTGCTTTAGAACCAAAAGCAAAACCACATGGCTGTTTTCATTTTTTTGCAAAGTTGCATTTTCTGAAACTCTGCTTAAAAAGTAACTTTTTTTTGCATTTGAAGTTTTCAAATATTTTACACAGTATAAACAAATAAGATATGTTGTAGTTATTTATTTGAAGGTTCAATATTGGTAATTAAAATGAGTGAACAATAACCAATGTGACAAAATAATTTCTGAGACAAAATGGCGAACAATTGAATTTATGTATCATGGGGATGATTAGGACATTTCAAACAGGGATGAATGGGACAGTTTCATTCATTCCTAGAGATGTTAAAACATTTATTTATTAACTAAAAAATATTATATAGGTTTATAAATTAATTATGTCAATTAAACAATTAATTATTTATGTTAATTAATTTAGTATTAAACAGTATTCGTATTATATAGGTTGTTTATTATTAAAAATTATATTGAATCTTAATTATTGTATTGTAATAAATTCTAAATAGTTTATCAAAAAATTTCGATTGAAACTTTATCAAAATAAATAAAAGTGTTAAAAGTAGTGTATGTTTATTGATCAAATGGCGTAAATTATATTGAATTTGGAACTTGTGCTTAAATAAATCCCCACTCGTACTTCCCTAACATAATTTAATTTGTGCAGGATATCTAAGATGCATTTAATTAATATTAATTAATAAGATCTGAATGAAAAATATTAGCTATGCCGAATTCCAAAGACATTTTTTACTTTCATTCCATATCTAAAATGTCTCGTAAGTGGGAAAAGGGAACAGATAGACAGTCGAAGTTTGCATTACAAGTTAAAATAGCAGTAGAAGAAGTTATTAGCAACGCTGAGATGTAATAGCCATAATATAAGATCATATATTACAAATATAATTACATATAAGTTTCTAATTATAAATTTTAATTAGGTAACATTGAATACAGGAAGAAAAATATTTATGTCCCATCCATCCCTATTAGCGTCCCATTCATCCCTGCTATAGGGATGATTGGGACGGAGAGTAACTTTTATTGTTTTATAATATTTTACTATGTAATAATAATCTAGGCGAAATATTGTGCATAGATGTAGTCAAATACCTAATGTATGAAATGTGATGTACAGGGTGTCCACTCTCAACGGTGTCCAATGGCTAATTCTTAAACCGTTAGTCATAGAGATACAGTTCCAATTACAAAAATGTTTTAAATTAGGTAAAGAAATATTTTTAAAGCGATTTCGGTCAATAAAAACATTTCTTAAAAAATTACGAAATTAAAATTTTTATACGGTCCCCCGGTCCTATAAGTTATATTTAGAAAAATTTTCCTTTTACACTGACAACTAATACAAAAAAAGTCCCGTTATTCTACGATTAAAATTGACCGAGTAATAGCTGTTTAAAGTTGGAGCATATTTTTTGCTGCAAATTGGGGGTCATTCACAAATTTAGTCGAAATATAATTTCGTCAGATATATTAAAAAAATGGTTGAGAATAAAATTAACATTGCAATATAAATTTGAAATCTTTAATCATTCTGATATATTAATGCAAAATATACAATTTGTAATAAACATTTATGAAGAAAGAAAAAACAGAATTTTTGTTAAATAAAAGGATGCTAAATTAACAGCGTCAATTCTTTACAAAATGATACGTATTTTCAAATATTATTAGATTGCACTAGCCTGAAAAAGTTGTGTTATGTCATGATTTTTAGCTTTTAATAATTGATTCTTATGTATTCTGTACCGCTGAATCCGAAATTGACCTTCACTTTTTACCATCATATAAAGATTTTCACGTAAATTTTAAACTTAAAAAAAGAATTGCAAAAATTTGATACTATAAAATAGATATGATTGTTCTGTTTTTAACTTTTATTGATCGATTTTAATGTATTTTTTACCGCTAAATCCGAAAATGATCTTCATTTTTAACCATCACATCAGGATTTTTCGCAAATTGCAAATTTCAAAGTTAAAAAGTTCAAAGTTATAATCGAATTACCTCCCCCATCTCATCAGACCACTCAGCTGTTTAGCTGTAAGAATCCCAGGATAAGCAAAAATATTGAATAAATTATTGAATAAAATAAAATAAAATAAAAAAAGTTTTACATATATTTTATAGTGTGAGATTTTGCTATGTTTTAACTTACACGTTCACGATTTCAAAAAATTCTAAAGTGATGGTTAAAAATGAAGGTCATTTTCAGATTTAGTGCTAAAAAGTACGTAAAAATCAATTATCAAAAGTTAAAAAACGCAGCCATCTCCTCTACTTTATAATATCCGATTTTTGTTATTCTTTAACTTTGACAATTTATGATTTGCGAAATACCCTGACATGATAGTTAAAAATTAAGGTAATTTTCGGATTCCGGGCTAAAAATACATAAAAGTTAAAAAATCCAACAATCGCAGTCTTGTAGTATCTAATCCAAAACATTTTCTTAAACTTCTTGGCGGTAATCTATCCGTAAAATAAGTATAAATGGTAACCATCAAAAATCATAATAATATTAGATTGTTATAGGATTTTCAACAGTATGTAAAATGTAATCTCGATCGGATATTTGAAAGTGAGTTAAAGTTCTAGTACAAATTTTGAACTGGAAAAACATACATACGATCGTTGAAGTAACATAAAAAACTTATAAAAATAACATAATTTTTGTTAAAAGAAATCATAAAAGAAACAATCTCAAATCCTGACAAAATAAAACATATGTTATTTTAGCCAATCTGAAACTTAATAAATGTTAACTTAATCGTAATACTTGTACGATTTTTTTCAAAGCGCAGATACACATAAAATGAAATAAGATCTTCGAATACTTTAAGCACTTAGTACGTGACCCCTCAAAGCCAAGCCAAACTCATTTGTTTTCAGAGCAGAAAAGTGGCATAAGTCATGCATTTTTAAAGTTCCATAACTCGCTCAATTTTAGTATTATATGAATGAGACTTTATTTTGTCTTACTTGTCAGTGTAATAGGAAAATTTTACAAAATATAACTTATAGGACCGGGGGACCGTATAAAAATTTAAATTTCGTATTTTTTTTAAAAAATGTTTTTATTGACCCAAATAGCTTTTAAAATATTTCTTTACCTCATTTAAAACCTTTTTGTAATTGGAACTATATGTCTATGACTAACTGTTTAGAAATCAGCCATTGGACACCGTTGAGAGCGGACACACTGTATAATATTGATAATAACTTTTAAACAGCATTAAAAATAAATTTTTTTGCAAAAATGCCTCATTCATCCCCCATCAACCCTATACTTAATTTTTAAACCAGACTATGAATCTAGACCTTGAAATTAGCCTGCATATAAATTTACGGGACGTTTCTGTGATTAGTTCCGAAGATATTCAACATTAAAAATTAAACTAATTTGTGGGAGTGGAATGGGGGTCGTCTCAGAAGTGAAAATCGTTAGTTTAAGGTTAAAACAAATTTTAGGGAATATCTAAATCTTCCCTAAAATTTGTTTTAGCGTTTTATTTTATTTTATTTATTTTATTTATTTTTTGTTTGTTTTTGTTTTGTTTTGTTTTGTTTTGTTGCTTGTGTTAGAAAAATGCCAAGTGAATTGTTTAAATACTCCAATAAATATTTAAGACCACTGTTATTTTATTAATATTTTTTTATGAATATTCTTTTCTATATAACTATTTAGCCACCACCCCTCCCCAAAGTGTGGTGCTAATGGTACTTTAATCTCAAAACTACTATCGGATCGAGCTGAAATTTTAGATTTGCATATTAGAAACTTCTAGAAACCAATTTTTGCTTTTAAATAAATCATTGGTTGCAATTGGTCGCTTTTTCGAAAATAATTTCATAATTCATTTTCCTATATAAAGTTTTTCAAATGTATAAAGATCACATAATTATATTTGGGATGGTTAACACAAACACCACAAAAATAAATAAATGCATAGTTCAGCGTGAAAATATAAGTATTGTATAAGATATGCATGGAAATATTAAAAATTAATTTAACACTTGGGCTATATAATTCCATACACAACTAATTCTAAATATCTATGTAATTCCTAAACTTCTTGACCTTTCTGTATTCACAGTTAAATTTTACACTAGAATGAAAATTTTATCTACTTTTGTTGTTAAATTTTAAAATTTTTTACTACTTATGTATGGAGACGTGCTTTACGCAAGTTTTGTTTTAATTTAAAGAAGAAATAATTCCCGAACGAAAATCTGTTTTCGCTTTTCTCTGCTAGAATTTGGTGATTAAAGCTTATGTGTTTCTCTGTCTCTCTCTGCTTTTGATTGGGCGGGGAGGAGGAGGCTCGACTGTACAATTCTCATATTAGTTAGAAGTACTTAAAAAGTCTTACATGAAAATGAAGAAGAATAAGAATGCATTGTTACTTTAACCCGTACGGAGTGACAAATATTGTCGCATAACTACCGTGCGCCGTCTATCAGGCCGCTTTATCTAAAGATGGATAAAAATGCTACATTAACTCTCAAAATACTATTTATCTACTAAACTTCACGTACAGGATTATTATATTTAAAATTCAGCTATTCAAAAGTTTCTAGTGAAAGTAATAAGACTCCAAATAAAACAAAATTTAACCAGTATCTATAGTTAAACTGAAATTTTGTGAAAATTTTAAAATGCAGCTGTTTGTGAGACCGCTAACAGCGGTTATGGGTTATGGGGATCTCCCCCCCCCTCCCCCAACGCCAAGAAAGCTGAAAAGATGCAAAGGCAAAAGAAAGAAAATTTTAAAAATATTTTTGTTTTGTGTAACCAATAATGTTTTGGGAACAAGATAAAGTAATGTATCTATAAATCATTCTAAACTGTATTACAACTAATCGATGTAATAAATTAATTTTATAACAGGTTATTTTAATGGTACTTATAAGTACCGTCAGTAGATAAAAGGTTAAAATTGGTGGATAGTTAAAGATAAAATAAATTTCTGTTGCTTTTACAATACGTATCAGATACAGGTGAAGAAAACAGGATTCACACAGTTTTAACTTTTGAGTGCTACTGTTTTTTTAAATAATATTTGCCTTATTTAATTGCAAATATTTTATCTTGAAAATAGTAGTGCGAATCCTGAAAATATATGTTGGCAGGAAATCGTACGAATGTATTAAATGGGTTAACGCGTGTTTCAAGTCTTTAGGAACACCCTCTACTTTCTCAGCATAAATCAAATCATTCAGTTATTAATTCTACATAGTTCTACTGCCGAAAATCTTTTTTCCTTTTCCATGTCCTCCTAAAGTCTCTCACGACCCATCAAACAGTAATCTTTTTTCCTGTTCCATGTCCTCCGAAAGTCTCTCACGACCCATCAAACAGTATCGTCGTGTAAAGTAGATCTCTGACTCGCCACACTTCTGATTCACTTTCTTTGTGACACCAATAGCTATGTCCGAACCACTTTTTGTATTCTGTGTCATTATGAATATTTCTCAAGGGTGTTATTCATTTAATATGGAGTGTCAATGAAACCAATTTTTTCTCTTCTCTATGGGTCGATGGACTTGTATGTGGTTTGACCACCTGAACGCGAAGGGTTTTCAGGCAACATTCCGTGAAACTTTATAAATTATGCTCAAGTGTTCTTCCTATATCAAATATGATTAATGAATTAAATACTATTAATTGCAAATAGTTGTGATATTTTAGTCATGGGAAACTTATTTGTGGTATAAATATGGAAACAGACTCGATCAAGAATTTATCAACTAATTCAACATCATAGCGAAAAAATTCAAAATTAATTTTAAGGATATTTCATGAAAACTAATTAAATTTATACCTTTAGAAATTAATGTTCTTTTGATGATCAGTAATTTTTATCACAAGAAATAAATATTTTTGTTGTTTCTATTTGATTTATCATATTTTTTAAACACAAAATATTTAGAGGAAACTTAAGTACCTTAGGGGGATTGATTCAAGAAAAGAATTTTTTTTTCCATCGTCAATTACTGGCAATTTGTTGCCTCGGATAGCCTTCGAAATAAAGTTTTAAACAAATTTATTCAAATTAATGTTTCAAAATAATTTATTCAAATATTCTAATTAACGCAAATTTATTCAAATTAATGTTTCAGATTAATTTATTCAAATATTTTAATTAATGCAAATTTATTCAAATATACGTAGATATACTACGTATACCTTCTGGTTATTTTTAAAAAGCTCCGTATACCCTCTGTTTCTCAATTAAAATTATAGAATATACACCAGCTGTGTTCATGACTCTAGCGTGTATCCTTTGTTTGTTTTTTTACGCCTACAACCCTGCACGCATTTAAATTTGATAAAGCTCACCTAGACAATTTTTATAAGATAAGAAAAAACAGTCGATAAACATATCTCTGAGATATGGCAGCCTTCCCAAATTTCTCTTCAAAATCATTCCGACTAATAAAATTCCATTGTTCGTATGTCTTATTTATAGAAGCCCTCTGGTTTATGACGTGTCTGACGTTTGATACGCAATAAAGAATCATTTATAAAAATGTCTGATGTGTCCCTCTAAGAAAACTATACACAATATGATAATTACTTTTAACTTAAAATTTTCTCTGGTACACTAGTATCGAAGTGTCATAAGTTTCATTAAAATCCGTTAAATGGATGTTAAGAAAGAAACAGATATACATACAGGTATACAGACTTCATATAGACTTCAGCTTCTCTCATTGAAGTCTCTTAAATCTGTAAAGAATAATCCAAAATAAAAGTCATGCATGGTACATTTGATTAGGGACATTTTACACTAACAAAACCAAAGACATGCATCTGATAATTCATTAACTATTAATCATTTTATGCATAATAATTTTTTTTGTCCTGACTAACTACCGGAATTTATGAGTAATACTCATAATTATAGTATGAAAAAAATTACGTATAGTTATAATAATATCAGATATGGTAGTAGTATAGAAATATAAAAGAAAATCACTTATTGCGCATTTATTTCCGTGTGTTTACCCTTTTCAGCGATATATAATACAGAATATCGTGAAAGTTACAGCAAATGATTTTAAAGGAAGAAAAATGTAGCAATGTGTTTTAATTATATTGCGCATTCCAACCTGATTAACGCATGTTATATAGTGAAACTACGTCAGTGCAATCGTCAGGGAATTTAAAATACAGAGGGATAAATGACTACAAAGAAAATAATTAAAATTCGTACGGTACAAATTTATTATAATAAACTTTTTGGCATTATGTAAAACATTATGGCATTATGTGGTATTATGGCATGGCTACGTCACTTGTTGTATGCATAAACATTTTTTGTATGTGACCGTGCATATGCATGCGAAGTACAAAGCATAATTAACTGGAACGAAAGTGTGCCACGAATTGTAATTATACTTATTGCATTTTTTCGCGCGATATAAAAGGCTCGTTAGTGTATATAATCATTCATGCCGGACATCCGCCATACATGATGCATATATGCGTATGAAAGTAAAGTACACTGAGTAATTAATTGATGTGAAAGTAAGTATAAGATATGTATTATGATTAGATTTTTTTAAGCTTTTTCTCATTACTTAAACAAATAATCTATTGTATTCAATCTTGTCAAACAATGTGTGCAAAATACTGGAATATAGCAGAAGAAATAATAAGTAAAGTCGTGTGTTTTAAATTGACTACAGTATTTTTTTCGCATTATATATACCAAGTCGATTAGTTTTAATATATTTAAGCATCGATCGCATGTGTGCATACATGTAAATGTTTTAATATAAAATATAAATAAATATAAATACAATGTGTGACTATCAAAAAGCTTATTTTAGATAACTGAGGAAAATAAACATATAATGATTCAAAAAGTACTGCACTGTATAATTAAAATAGAAAAGAAATCTAATTTGATTTCAGATTTTCGTATGTTCGCTTTTAAAGTTTTCCAACATAGTTGAAAAGTGTTCATGACTTCGGGTCATCTGCCCGTCTGTCCACGATTTAAGTTCCTGAAGTATGCTTCGATTACAACGTAATCGATATGTGACTGAAGTTATCACAAACAAGTCCCCTATGGAAAATGGAATGTGTGGCATTTATAGTTCGATTACAGGAATGCTCAAAAGAATTCGGATATACTGTGACCTATGGATGATAATTGCTTGAATCATATTTCAAAAATATTATGCTCCTTCAAACATTACAATATTGACATATTAGTGATATGTACGACAACTTATTTCCTACTGAAATAGAAGTGTGTAGTATTTATAGTTCCTTTAGAGCAGTGCTTCTCAACCTTTTTTTCGCTGCGTCCTACTTAAGTATATTTGAAATCCTAATCCCCCCCCCCCCTTTCCTCTGTAATATATAATTCTCACTGTATAAAACATGAACTCTTATTCAATTGAGGAAGTCTGAAAGAGCCTTAACTATGATAAGAAATTTCACATTCTTTAACTTATCAAAAGGGCCAAATTTTTTCTACTAGAATGTTTTTCAACATAACTCTATGAATGCAATGAAGCCATATATCTTCAAATTTACATCTAGAAAAGTTTTATAGTTCTTTGGCAACTTACCCCAGACAAAAAAGTGTTATATTGTCTGCATTTTGATGTTCATGAAATTTCTTGAAGAGACTCCCATATTTTACAAGTTGATTTACATATGATAGAATTCATACATTTTATAATTAAATTCGGTACTTAATTAAGAAAAAATTTTCTAAACACCGAAACTATATGAATAACACAAAGCACAAGTATCATTTCCGGATTCGCACCTTTATCAATTTACAGTAGCCATTTTGCTTTCCCATTATGACATATTTATCTGATTACTACTTTTTTTCCCCTATTACCGTTAGTTGGTCACCATGTATTATCCGATTTTAAATTTTAAAATGCATGTGTTTAGGTTTACCTATTCTATTAGTCTGCACAACAGCCATAAAAAGTTTACTTTTTACCAATTTCCTTCTGCTTTGCTAATTTGGAGATCTATTGATTTTATAAATGTTTGGTATTTCAAATATATTTTAGGTGGAATGTATTTTATTCGTATGTATTTACCATCTGTGAACGTAAATAGCTACAAATGGACTTTCAACTGTCTTAGGTGCTTTCAAAATTGATCATTTGTGTGTTTCCTTTCATTATATAAAAAGATCAAATTTCGAAATAATATTCTGGCAATGCTGGAAAGTGTTTCAAAATATATGCGTGGCGTGTGATTTTTTTTTTTTTTTTTTTTTTTTTTTTTTTACTCTGTTCTAATTATTAACCATTTGGAAAAATGGTTATTGTTCTCTGCCAGGGTAGGAAATCAAAAGCATATCTGAAGGTTTTTATTGGTTGAATCCGCATTTTATTCGTTTTCTGATTGGTCTATACAGTAATCTGTATTTCCCTTTACTTTTAACAACGATGGATACCTTCTGTTGCCACTATGACAAAAAAGTAATAAGAACTACAAAAAAAAATTAATAACTCAGAAACAAATTGAGATACAGCTTTCAAACAAATTGCATTTTAAAGTACATTTTTTTCTCTATCCGACGGTGTAAAAAGTAATATTGCCGGATGTTTAGAAGTTTAAGAATGAAATTTCATTTGAAATTGGTAGTCAGATTTCTTGGAAATCTGTCGATGGAAAAGCCTTTTCCCGAACAGCCAATGCAATGCTTGGATAATACGTAAGTTTCAGGTGGATAATAACTAATGAAAATGAAAGAAAATGAATAATAATTTCTGCCAAAGAGTTAATTTTAATTTGTAAAATTTTCACGTGCAAAAGAAAAATGGAATAAGCCAATTAAAAATAAAAAATAAAGATAAATAGGACAGGAATGAATACATATAAATATTTCACACCAAATACGAGTCGCAGGCGATTTTTGTCGCTTGGAATTTTTACGTGTAATAACACTATTAATGTTTAATTCATGGCATACGTAATGTATGATCAACTCCGTGCGATTTTTTATGTCTTAAATTTTAGTCTTTGAAAAAATCATTTTCCAAATGGTCGTTGTAATTTGTTAAATTGCTTTTTTTTTTACTCTGTTCTAATTATAAACGATTTCTGTTTCAAATTTTAAAAGACATTGCATCGAAAACATCATGAAGGAAATTCAGCATTCACTTTTACCAGAATTAACAATTGCACTTTAAAATGTACTTAAAATTTAACATTTTTAAACTTAGTTGAAAAACTTCTGTTCAACTGTCAGTCCGTTTGTAAATCTGCCAGTGCGTCCATCTTCCCGCAATTTTTTGTAAATATACTTGAAGTATATGGAAATTTAAATGCAATACTAAGGACCAGTACAACATGTTCTTTGTTGAAAATAGTGTTCGAAGCATTTAAAATTTTTGTAGTCTGACACACTGAAGAATTGGATTACATTACGATACAGCAGTTATATGAAAGACGTTTTGATGACTTTATATTTTATAGCACAGAACGAAACTCATAAGCGTTTTTGAGATTCATTACATTCTAATAAAAATGGGTTTTATAGTGTTTGTAATTATTTTATAGGTGTTCACGAAAGGAATAGTTATATATAGCTATCTAGAGCAACAAATGTTTAAATGCGTTTTAATGAAGTCAAAGTATTTATGACAGAAAGAAATTGTTAAATGTCCTTAAAAGTTACTGCAACGTATTCACAACAAACAAACATGCATGTAACATTTATAGTTACTTTATTTTATTTATAGCCATGTTTGTTAATTTTAGAGAGGATTTAGGTAGAGACTGATACTGAGTTTGTCAAGTTTCTGTTTCAATTTTTTCAAGTGGCTTATCTTCGGTTCTCTAAATTGGTTTCATTAATGTATTTTTCTGCTTTATCTGTAGCGAAAAATGATACAAATTGGTGCCCATTCACCAATTTTTATTTTTAATCGTGTTTTTCTTCAGTTTTCTTTTGTACGAAATGGGGCGAGGCTAGGGGATGCTGTGATAGAGGTGGGATGCCTATTGTTTTAGTCAAAAAGTGATTGTTTATCCGTAGCCTAACCACACATATTCCTTCTGAGAACTCGTACAATTAAAAGGATAAACTTTATATCGTGAGATCCACTAATAATCATTCGTTATAAGAAGTTCTTTATTGCAGTATATAATAAATCTTTCAAATATTTAAGAAAGAATATTTTTTTACTCAAAAAGAAAAACTTACAATCAAATTAATTTTCCGAAGGAGAAAAGTTTCAAGAAAAATGGAGCACTACACCCGCTCACCTGAAGGATTAGTAGAGTGTCCCGGAAGTACAGTCGTGGAAAAAAAAATGTAAACACCCCTACTAACTCCTCAACAAATTATCGTAAAAGAAAGTTACTGATACCGAACGATTAGAAATAAAGTCTTCTTTTAAATGATGTACACAAAATTTGCTTAGGGGGCATCTACATATTAAAACGAACACAAACTTCATTTTTTTCAATGGCAATACCCAATTTTAGCAAGATATTTCAAATGTTCGGTTCAAACCATGCCTAAGCACCAAATTTCAAGTCATATGAATGATAAGTTTTTTAATTATAAACATTTAAAATTTAATGCTTCTAATTTTAAATTACATTTTTATATTTTTATTAATATCTCCTGAAATAATACTCCTAATGTGCTAATTTTTTGTATAGCAATAGTACTAAAATACCCAAACATAAATACGTTGAATTCGCAATTTTTATAATTTTATGATATGAATTATGAATTATGAAATTAATATTCGAAAAAATTATGACTTGCAACCTAAAATTTTTTTGATGAATTTAGATTTATTAAGTCCTGCTCTATGGAAATCCAAAATTTCACATTTTTCTTCCAAGTAATTTTCAAATTATGCTTAAAAAACAGCAAAATGATGGTTTAAGGATGGACAGAAGTGACTAGATACTTTGAAATTCCTTATGATGTCCTGTAATCTAACAGTCTTCAATGACTGATTGCGTGACGCTTAAGATACCTTGATCAAGAAGGATCTCTCGGTCAACAGTCGAGTAACGAACTTCAATTTGGATACAGACCCTAAAATACGCTCGTTTTAAAATAAATAATTTCTCGGAAACTTATCGTACGAATCGCATAAAAATTTGTTTTTAGGCTAATTGAAGGGTGTAGAGTTCATTTATGCTGTCAGAATTGTGTACTGCTATTGAAAAAAACAAAGTTATGGTTCGTTATAATATGTAGATGACCCCTAAGCAAATTTTATATACATCATATAAAAGTAGACTTTATTACCAATCATGTGGTACCAGCAACTTTCTTCTACGATATTTTTTGCAGAGTTAGTAAGGGGTGTTTACTTTTTTTCCCACGACTGTACGTTAATATATGTATGCACATCAACTGCTAGATAATTAACCAGAAAATATTTATATAAGCCTAAAATATTTCTTAATAAACTAAAATGCAAATACAGATAAGATACAAAGAGACCAAATGTTTGAAATAGTAAACAGGCAATTTAAATATAATGTCTAGATATTTTTGTATCAGAAAAATCTTTAAATTGGTTTCTGACTTAATAAATCAAGCTTACTTTAATTTGAAAACCATATAAAGGAGCCATTTGGATGAAAAAAGTTCATACATTATATTGAGTACGCCCTCTTCCAAAATTAACAATAATGCGCCTTTTTATACGACTATTTTGCCTTAAATAATTTTTCTGGTATATTTCAGAGAAATTTCGAAGAGCAATTTCCCGTCCAACCTTGATATTAATTTCACTATGCAATTATCAAATTTCCATTCGTGTCTACAAACGTAGATTATATTCCAGCTTCTAAAAATCCATCGTAATTCAAACTTCAATAAATCATTATTACATCTGTGCAATTTTACATCGTTAACCTTTCTATATTTTTGAAAAATTACGTTTAAAAATAGTCTGCCTTAAAAGCGATAAATTACTTCAAAAGTATTAAATTACTTCAATTTTATTTTCCTAAAGAAATTTCGAAATAGGCAGTTAAACCTAGAAACGCTTAACGGCTGAAACAAATGTCCAGGTCTGTTATCTCGTTTAAGTGTTTTTCTGCCTTTTTTTTAGGTTAAAGTTTGTAAGTTAATTTTCATTTTATCTTACATCATTGAAATTCCCATACCATTCCTGTGACATCTATTTCTAATCGTAATTACGCTTATCTTCTGTTACAGTAGCGCAAAACTGAGAAAATGACATTTTATTCCATTTCTTTAGATGTTCTACATTCATTTTCAAGTCTGTTATCAAGGTTACTTTAAAGAGTTCTACTTTTTAGAAGTTAAGATTCGTATGTAGATCGCAAGTTTCATGTGGTTTGAAATAAGCGTCACGCGAATTCGAATTTTTTCTAAAAAAATAAAGGCCAAAAATGCTTGCTATTAAAAAGAAGTTTATTTAATTTGCAGCGATTTAAACCTTTTTTTTTAACAACTGTTGCAAAGTTATATTGAAAAATTAAAAGCATTTTGTAATCTATCTTTTATATACAGGGTGTCCACGTATAACCTAACCGACCTTTATTTTCGCAATCGTTGGTCCTAGATGCATACTTCCAATTACAAAAATGGTTTAAATAAGGTAAAGAATTATTTTTAAAGCGATTTAGGTCAAGAAAAACATTTATTAAAAAATTACGAAATTTAAATTTTTATACGGTCCCCCGGTTCTATAAGTTATATTAAGTAAAATTTTCCTGTTACACTGACAAGTAAGACAAAAAAAAGTCCCGTTATTCTACGGTTAAAATTGTCCGAGTAATAACTGTTTAAAGTTGGAACATATTTTTTGCTGCAAATTAGGGGTAATTCACAAATTTAGTAGAAATATGATTTCTTCAGATATATTTAAAAAATGGTTGCGAACACTGCAATATAAATTTGAAATCTTTAATCATTCTGACATATTAATGCAAATTATACAATTTGCAATAAACGTATAAGAAGGGAGAAAAACAGAATTTTTGTTAAATAAAATGATGAAAATTAACAGTTTTAGCTTTTGATAATTGATTCTTATGTGTTTTGTACCACTGAATCCGAAATTTACCTTCATTTTTTACCATCACGCAAAGATTTTTTGCAAATCGTAAATTTTAAAGTTAAAAAAAGAACAAGTAATATAAAAAAAAAAAAAAATCAAATCAATTCCTACGTAGGTCAACAAAGAAAAATTTTATTTAGTTTCTTTTTATGAAATAATTATAATTAATATAAATATGTATATACATATGACAGAATCACAATATTAAGTGGCAAAAAAAAAAAACTAAAATTAAATTTAATGAATGAATTAATATTTTAAAAACCTGTATTAACATCAAGTGTCATCCACTACAAGTTTTAAAAAATGTATTTGAACTTGAGTGGATGAATAATAATTATTTTATTAACGATTTAGAAATTTTTTTTCTCCCATATGAAACTAAAATTAATTAATTAAATTTGATTAATGAATTAATATTTGAAAAAACTGTATTAACATCAAGTGTCATCCACTACAAGTTTTAAAAATGTATTTGAACTTGAGCGGATGAGTAATAAATATTTTATTAACGATTGAAAATTTGAACAAGATATATGATACATAGGGAGAGTGTGAACTAATAGTAGGAATTGAAAAAATAGCGAAAATTTGATACTATAAAAGAGGTGTCATCGTTGTGTTTTTAACTTTTGATAATTTATTTTTATGTATTTTTTACCGCTGAATCCGTAAATGACCTTCATTTTTTAACTACCGTATCAGGATTTTTCGCAAATTGTCAATTTCAAAGTTAAAATTGAACCTCCTCGCATACCTCATCGAACCCCTCAGCTGTTTAGTTGTAAGAATCCCAGTATAAGCCAAAAAATTTAATAAATTATTGCATTAAATAAAATTAAATTTAAAAAAAAAGTTTTATATCTATTTTATAGTATCTGATTTTCGCTATATTTTAACTTTGACGTTTACGAATTGCAAAAAATTTGATGGTTACGTGATGGTTAAAAATGAAGGTCATTTTCAGATTCAGTGCTAAAAAGTGCATCAAAAATCAATTATTAAAAGTTAAAAAATACAGCCATCGCCTCTATTTTATAGTATCCGATTTTTGTTATTTTTTAACTTTGACAGTTTATAATTTGCGAAAAATCCTGACATGATGGTTAAAAATTAAGGAAATTTTCGGATTCAGGTCTAAAAAATACATAAAAGTTAAAAAACATAACCATCGCAGTCTTGTGTTACCTAATCTAAAACTTTTTTCTTAAACTTCTTGGCGGTAATCTATCCGAAATTTTTTGTGTTATCTGTTAAGGTAAGTATAAATGGTTGGTAACCACCGAAAATCATAATATTAGATTCTCGTCGGATTTATATCAATATGTAAAATTTAATTTCGATCGGATGTTTGGAAGTGAGTTAAATTTCAAGTACAAATTTTGAACTGGTAAAACGTACATACTATCGTTGATGTTAAATAAAAACTTATAAAAATAACATAATTTTTGTTAAAATCATGAAAAAAAACAGTCTCATATCTTTACAAAATAAAAAATATGTTAAAATACAATTATTTTAGTCAATCTGAAACTTAATAAAAGTTAACTCAATCGTGATGATTATACGATTTTTTTATCAAAGCACAGATACACGTGAAATACGTTCTTGGAATACTTTAAGCACTTGGAATATGACCCCTCAAAGCATGGCGGAACTCAGAGATCAGATGCAGTAAAGTGGTATAAGTCATACATTTTTAAAGTTTCATAACTCGGTCAATTTTAGTGTTATATGAACGGGACTTTTTTTGTTTTTCCTTGTCAGTTTAATGGGAAAATTTTATTAAATATAACTTATAGGACCGGGGCAACGTATAACAATTTAAATTTCGTAATTTTTTAAGAAATTTTTTCCTTGACCCAAATCGCTTTAAAAATAATTTTTTACCTTATTTAAATCATTTTTGTAATTGGAAGTATGCATCTAGGACCAACGGTTGCGAAAACATAGGTCGGTCAGGTTATACGTGGACATACTATATATACACTATATGGCAATTAATGACCGGACGCTATCAATTTTAGTCGAATATTTAAAGATATATTTGTCGGATTTTTCTGGAACTTCAGGATTATGAAGAATAGGTTCGACTTCATATTTATCAACGGCGATTTGATCAGAAGGACAATTAGGGGGGCAACAAGAAATCAACGATGTTTGGGATCACTCTGTAAAATAAAATGCACGAAATGATCTATCGCTATAGCTTATGAATGTGTGGATATTTTACAATATATGTATTCATTTGTGGAAGGATAGAACGTATATTCATGGAGATATATCGATTTTCTTTAAAAGTTTTTAAAAAATGCATGTCTTTTGTTTATATCATGCAGGGTTTTTTACAAAATTTAACGCCAGTTTCAAAAAAATTGACAAAATGTAATAGAAATAATATGGTGTAATTGGAATGTAAATATATTAAGTATTTTATGAAATATGAGCAATTGAATGAAATACTTTTTATCTGCGCATGCACCCACGCTAATTTTTTTTTTTTTTTTTTTTTTTTTTTTTTTTTTTTTTTAATGATTTGATAGTCAACTCTATGGATCAACTTATAAAAAAAAAGCCAGTCAAATATCGCGAAAATTCAGAAAGATATCGGCCATGTAGTGAGCAAGTTTTTAGTTGCTGCCTAAGAGCTGCTGAATGATAAGGGATTTTCCACAAATTGTCATTTTCTATTATCTGGCTTTCAGCAAAGGACTTTATACTTAATGAATGTCAACGAGTAGATTTAGAGGAAATACTTAGATTTTGATTGCTTCTTTCTTTCTTGGAATAGGCTCGTTTTGGTGATTTTCAAGGAAGAACTAAAGCATCCATAAGAAATGAAAATTAAAAAAAGTAAAAATTAAAAACGACAATTTAAGGAAAACCCTTTATCATTCAGCTGTTTTTAGAGAACAACTAAAAATCAGCTCAGTCTATTGCTGATATTTTTCTGAATTTTCAAAGCATATGACAGGTTTTTTTTTTTTTTTTTTTTTTTTTTTTTTTTTTTTTTTTATGAGTTGCTCTATAGAGTTGACTATCAAATAATGAAAAAAAAATATTTCATTCAACTGCTCATATTTCAACAAATATTTAATATATTTACATTCTAATTACACCATATTATTTCTAATAGATTTTTTCAAATTTTCTGAATCCGGCGTTAAATTTGGTAAAACTCCATGATATAAACAAAACACGTGCAAAGGTTTTTTGAACTTTTTAAGAAAATCGATATATCTCCATAAATATATGTTCTATTTTTCCATAAATGAATACATATATTGTACAATAGCCATATAAGCTATAACAATATATCATTTCGTACATTTTATTTTACAGGGTGATCCCAAACTTTATTCTTTTTCTTTGATTTTTTTTTTTTTTTTTTTGGCCCCTAATTGTCCTTTTGATCAAACCGCCGTTGATAAATATGAACATATAGAACATATTCTTCATAATCCTGAAGTTCCAGAAAAATCCGACAAATATATCTTTAAATATTCGACAAAATATCTAAAATTTAAAGTGTCCGGTCATTAATGGCCATATAGTGCACATATATATAATGCAAATAGAAATTTCGTTCCGACTGCTCATAACTTGAGTTTTACTGGATACATTTTCGTGAGTTTTTCACTGTTAGTTGAATAATTTTTCCGGGAAGGTTTCAGAAGGGGAACATGGGACACACCGGGATACTGGAGAGGGGGGGGGGGAGTAATGAAGCTTGACGTTCTTCGATATCAAGGAGGTGCTGCCTGCAATAAGCAGAAGTAAGAAAACCTATTGCTGTTCAACTTCGGCAGCCACGTTAGTCTACTTTTCTCGAGTGTTGGTCCATGAATTTTTCATTGTGTGATTTTTTGCTCCTGTAATTTCTGATGATTTTGCAACAGCATGCATACTGGTTTACATTACAACTATCGTTAGTTCATGCTTGAAGTACGTTTAATTGTCTTTAGTTTCGTGTAGTTAACCTTTGTTTACATATGTTTTTCGAGTGACTTTACCTTACTAACCTGTTCCTGGGACGGAATGGAGAAGTACCCATTCTGCTCCGAAATATTTTAAACTAACTTGTTCTGACTGCGAATGTTTATATTGCGGTGAATTTTACACAGTCAGTTGATGATTGGGTCGTTTGTTCTATGTGCAAAAAATGGGCACAGAATTCCTGCGTGGCAATAGTTAGCGAAGATGATGAGACTGCCCTAGAGTGTTAATTTTGTCAATAGGCTTAAGAAAAAGACACATTCAATGAAAACTGTAGTTAAACCTTTATAGTCACTTAAAACTAAATATAGAGCAATTTTTTTTTTTCATTTCCACTAGTTTTATATGTTTGTTTTTTTTTTTTTATTACTTGTTCTTACCACTCCGTTCTGCCCCGTGTATGGAGCAGAACGGGGCAAATGACATAATGTTCTGTTTCTAAAAATATATATATTGGTCTTTTGTTTTCTTACAACATTATTGCATTTTTGTGATTATTACATTATAATGTGTTCATAGAAAATTTTACAGCTCTCTTAATTAAATCTATTGTATTTTTAAAACATATTTTCAACTTGGTACCCCGTTCATGGGGAATAGATCCCTATTCAGGTTAACTCAATTATGAACGCTATTAGCTTTTTAAAAAATGTTACTGGACAGATTTTTATAAGACTGGCATTGTTCGTTAGATAATTTTTCAGGGATGGTTTTAGTATATTGCATATCGTTCTATCTCTCTTTTTTAAATCACACTGTAAACGATCAAATAAAAAGGTTGGCCATTAACAACCCAAATTTGCTCTGACATATTAGAAAATGTAGTAGCGCAGTGGCGTTCGTATCGTTTTCAGCAATGCGGAAGGAAATTCCAAGTAAATATCCATATTCCTTTAGAGCATAAGGTCAAATTCACCTATATGTGTTGTTTGATTCACAATTCGCTTAAATAAACCGTCCAGTGTAGCGGGCGAAACCTCCTAGTATCTAATAAGTAGGCAAAGTTACGCTAACCTTTCAATCAAAATAAAAATTAATAAAATTACTCTTCAAGGAAAACTTTCAATAAATCTTTATTATTATGCTAGTCAAAAATGAGATTATTTCAAAACAAGTTGGTGTTTTTAGAATAGATTATTAATAATTTTTGGCATTACAAACGTATAAATAAAGTAATTTTTAACTAGCTTTTATTTGTTTTTTTAATTCTTACAAATTTTTTTTAAAGTGCTTTAAAATTGTGATAGTCTCCTCCCGTTTCATAATGTAGGTACGGTACGCTGCTAAAAGTTTGCAGCAAACTGTCTACACCTTCGACCGGTTTTATAGAAAACTATTAGATAACCGTAATTTAACTCTATTCTGAACATAATATGGACAATAATATGGTCAGAATCAGAGACGTAGCTACAAATATTTTTTCAGGGGGGAGAATTAAAAAATTTCCCAACTTATAATTCAAAAATTTCCCAACTTGAAAGAAATTGCTTTATTTTCCAACTGAAATGATATATGCAATGTGTGTTTATGATAATGATACTTATGCGTAAAAAATCCTTTCTAAAGAAAAATACTGAAACTAAAAACATAAAAATTATAGGTATTGGTTTGTTTAATGAAAGTTTAAATACACTTCTTTCATTTAAATAATTAAAATCAAAACTAGATTAATTTCTATTTTCCTATCTTGGAATCATTGATCATGAAAGTAATAAGATACCCAATTGCTAAACGATTAGTTAAGGAAGCAATTTCAAACAATACAATAAATGTAAAATTTAAACCTAGGAAAATTTCATATATTTAGAGAAAACCAGCATTAGATTAAGGTTTGCAAATTTTTTGTCTTCTATTACGTACGAGTGATAATCGCACTTCATATGAAAATACCGCCATGTTATTTTGAGAAAGGAACAAAGATTTGGAAGAAATAATAGTGCAAAGTAGTTGAAAAATTAATTAAAATTGTGTATTCACCGATGCTGGTTTATTTGCTTCTCATGTTTCGCCGTAAGATTGTGTGCTCATGAAGACCTTTTCATCTTGTAACTGCGGTTGCAGCCTTACCGACTTATATGTGGGAGAGATGCCAAGCTGGGCATCGTCCTCGTGGCTTAGTGGTAGATCACTGGAGGCTAGATTCCAGGGGTCCGGGTTCGATTCCCGGCTTGGACATTTTTCACTATGTCGGTTTACGTCTTGTTAGCAAAGTGATAATTCACTGCTTTAATATTCAATAAAAGAAACTATAACCAAAATCGAAAAAGTAAAAACCAGCCCGGTTGTAGATCGTCGCCAGCTATGCTATGCAAGAAAAATCATTCAAAAATATTAAAGTCAAAGTGAGATATTTGAAAATAACGCTCCCATAGACTTAGCATTAGCATTCAAGTTTTTCCGCGTGACTAGTGTGGCCTCTTAAATGCATGTTATCACACTTAAGTAACACATAATAGTACGCAAAAAGACTAACAAAAAGCGTCACATGGCAAAAAAAAATTAATAATTATAATCATGTAACGCCTGAGTTATGCTGTACATAGTTTCAGTTATGACTTGAGTCGTTATGCCTTGTAGCTGTGCAATGGGTTGAATACAATGCTTTATTTCAAACTTTATTGCATTGTTTTTTAGAACGCAGTAAAGAAAGGGCAAATGTCTTAATGTCTTAATCAATATGTCTTAATCTGGGAAAATAATATAATATCACCACAAACAAAACTATGCACAATAACCTCTTCCGAGTTAACCTGTATTACGAAAAGTGCGACTTCGCGGAAAAGGCAGCCGAGCGCCCATCCAAGGACTCTACCGTTTCAACACTTGCCCGGAATGGTAGCAGCGGATTCGATCACGGAAGATCTTTATCTTTAGAAAGCCCTGAAAAAGATATGTTTTCGAGATTTATAGAGGCATTTACAAAAACAAAGTTTCTGTTGCTGCCACTGAGTTTCTGAAAGGTTTCCTAATAGTTTGTATTGGGCATTAATCATTTTTCTTAACCTGGAACATAAGTTTATCAGCCGATACCAATTCTAAAGCAAACACCTTCATATTGTACAAACATGTTTTACAGACAAATATGGTAAATTAACAGCATTAGCATTAATATATTTATTATTTTGTTAGTCTTGCACATATAAAATCAGTTATGCAGCTGAAAATGTTTAATTGCGAATTAATAGTATCCTAGAAACCGTTATTCCGGTTTGAGAAAATGGATTAATACGCTAAAAAAACTATTTGTAAACGATTCTGAATAATCAGTGGTAGCAAAAGGTATTTTGTTTTTATAAATGCTTCTTTAAATATGGAAAATATATTAAATACTAAGGGTTCTAAAGAAAAAGAACGGTTTTGGAATCGTGGGTAACTTTGAAGAGATTATTCAATCTTTTCGCGCATGTTTATTAGCCCCCGATATGCTATTTCTTTCAGACAACAATTAAAATGTCGTCCCTAAAAAACAACGTTACACCTAACCATAAGCCATCCGTAAAACGAAGCAGGTGCATCATTGTACGGTTAAATACTGATAATGTACTGCAATTTTTCAAACTTCTAAACATCGTACATTTTAAATTTTTACCTATAGGGGTTGGGAGTACTTTTAAATGCAATTTGTATGAAAACTGCATCTCAATTTATTTTTCAGATAATAATTTTTTTGTGGTTTTTAATGCCATTTGTTTAATGGTGGCAGTTGAAGTACTGCATTTCTGTAGAAAGTAAAGGGACAGTAGTAGATTAGTATATCTTTTTGTTGCCATTTTCTCATAAGAACTGAAAACAAAAATTGTAATTAAAACACGTGCTATGCCAAGAATATCGTGTGCTATAAAAATGTATTTTAAAGAATATTTATGTGACTTATTGTCTCCGTATTTACTAAATTCCTATCAAAAAGCTGAAAGAATGCACGACAAGCTGGAATTAGTTTAAACGTTGGACTCAGACCGAGTGAAAATACTGACAATACTGACTTTGTAAGTACTGACTTTGTAAAATATTTCTCGATTCGCCAAACAGCTACAAATATGAGACATTTCATATTACTAACAAAATAGGTAGTTTAGTTAAGCCATCATGCATATTTAACAGAAAAAACTAAATTTTAACAATATTTTCTTGCAAAAACAATATCCAGAAATATGTGTGTAAAGAAAGTAAGTAGGTAAAGAAGATAAGATCTTATTAAACATGAAACAATAATATTATTTCATAAAAAATATATCAAGCATAATTTTATTCAAGAAGACAAAGATAAGAAAATCTTCTATATTAAAATAAGATCGATAATTTTCAGAAAATGATCCAGCTTTACCTACTCTATTTTTCAGGAAAAATTTGTACGAGAAAAATTTTTCACAATGTACAGATTTTCGCCTTTTATCCCTTAGAATATTCCTTTATACGCCATTTTGTAGCTTTATCCTTACAAATATAAAAAAAAAATTGATGGTGTTATTTCTCATACATCTGAATCGTGGCAAGATACATATTGAATATCTTCTCCTTTTTTCAAGCTTTGAGCCATAATTTCAAAAATTCTACTGAATATTTTTCGTTTGACTACGTAAAATAAAATAAAATTTAGCGTAAAAAATATCAATTACATTATCACATAAATTTTTAAAACGTGAAATAATTATATATATTTTATAGACTTGAAAGAGCATATTACAATCCAAATTGTCTTAAAGACACACAAAGTAGCATTGCAAATCGAATAAACCTGTTTCGTTCTGAAGGTATTGATGAATTCAGGAATAACAATGGCCTTCAGATGGATTTGGTGCAGTATTTGAAAACAATTTTCAAAAAATCGCGTTTGTCGTAAAATTTGCGCGCGAGCACCCGCTGAATGATTAATGAAGATGATTTATGATACATAAAAATTACAACAAACACCTATCTCTTCAAAATTAACGATACGATACTTCTTAATACTCAACAATTCCAGCAACAAACATCATGAAAACAATTGCAGAAGCGACAATAAAAAAAAATTGAACATAACCAACGAACTGCCAAAAATGTCATAAATATACTTTAAATAATATTTCCATAAATGCTTACTTTCTTTTCAATTTACAGTATAAAATAAAGTATAGTTATAATTGTTATTTATATTTAAATCCATTAATAATATTGTAAGATAATATGATTTATGTAAACATTTTGCTTTCAGAGATGAAGATGTTTTATGAATGGGTCAACAACAGTCGGTGTCTAGGTATTTCGCTATCTAAAGTTCTTTCAGGTGGATGGACAAATTCAGAAAATAGGACTTGCTCTAGTACTTCTTCCAGTTCATTCTCATTAGATTTTAGAATTACTGCATTAGTCACCG
This sequence comes from Maratus speciosus, assembly GCA_963932465.1. Classification (NCBI taxonomy): domain Eukaryota; kingdom Metazoa; phylum Arthropoda; class Arachnida; order Araneae; family Salticidae; genus Maratus; species Maratus speciosus. Next base: position 441,009,750 of record OZ010788.1, read on the forward strand.
CCATCTTTTCCATACTAGTCATCAGAAGTGTCCTTCAATGGATCATCAAGTACAAACTACAGTACTTGTTCCGAGTAAGATTTTTAGTCTAAAATATTAAGTAGCTGTAAAGTTAAATATTTGAAGCAAAAAATATTCTGTATTTTTTAAATTAATGAACGAATTTTGAAAGTTTAATTTATTTATAAATGATCCTATTCTTCGATGACTATAAATTCAATTTACTGTTAAGATCAGTTAATAAGGAGATTGAATAAACATTTTAGCTTTTTTTATTTAAAAGAAAAATTATATCATCCCTGCACGAGTTTTAAGAAACGAATCATTACTTTTATGTTTAGTATATTCTAAAAAAATTTCATTTCGTCTAATTTTGTTTGTAATATAGCTTTATTTATCTTTTTGAAATGATTATGTTGTTTTCTCTTTCATATGAGCTGTTAATAAAACTAACAGGGTAAAAACTTACTAAATGCGTTATTTTACTTTTCTGCAGGCTTATTAAAGTATTTTTATATTATATTACTTGAAAATATATATTCTGGCGCTATTTAAATAAAATGCAGATTTATCATATTTTATACACCCTATAATTTTTAATATAACTGAAAATTCCCTCAACTAAGTTTTTACAATTTGTGCCTAGTCAAGAAACTTACTTTCTTATTTTCATAAATTTTTTAATAAACCTCATAATTTATATACTTTTTTCTTTAAAAAATAAATGCAAATAGTTTGATTATGAAATTCAAAATTATTTTTGTTTTGGGAAACATTAATTAAAACTACATGAGCTGATATTTTCGTACTAAGGAGAAATTAAATTTTATACAGCGTTTTTGACCAGAGTATGAAAAAAAAATACTGATTTTTAAAAAATCAAAATAATCTGAATTTTTGTATTAAATTCAGATTTTTTTTAGGATTCCAATCAGATTTTTATGATTTTATCTCTTTGTTATTTATATTGAAAGGAGATCTAGCATGAAACATTCCAAAATAATTTGTCTCCATACTTCATCTGTAAAACATTTTGCTAAATTTATGAGTACTTTTTGAAAAAACGTTTTTAGTTAAAATAAACTTGTCGTAATGAAGACAAATTCCGAAACTTGGTTATTTTTACGTTGGTAAAAATAGTTTGGTAACACATAGATAATTTTAAAATACACTAAGACAATATTTTTATTTAAAAAAGTATTGACTGTAAAAATTAGTTTAGAAAAGCAGAAAGTATTTTTCACTTCCAATAGCAATTTTCCTAGTTTTACATACACAGGGGCATAAAAAACCTTTTTTCAATTTTTCTGCATCTTTTTCTATAATACAGGGTTATTACAAATGAATCATCGGGTCTTGATACGTTACTACGTGCGAACTAGAAAACGTATATGTTTCCATGACAACTCAGACGAGAGACGTTAACTACAGTTTCACGCTGCGTATGTGTCATGCGCGTGAGGTTACCATGGTTGGTGCGCGAACGTCATATTCAAAATGGCGACTGGACAGCAGAAAGCGTTTTGTGTACTAGAATTTTCAAAGTGTGAATCGCTTATAACCATTCAGAGAACATACCGGAAGGCATACAAATGCAAACCACCAACCCAACTAAGCATTCTGCGCTGGTATCGACAGTTCAAAGAAATCGGTTGTTTATGTAAAGGCAAAAGTTTCGGCCGACCAAGCGTTACTGAAGAAACAATGAACCGAGTTAGAGAGAGTTTCATCCGTAGTCCCAAGAAATCAACAAATCGCGCTATCCGCGAACTTTCCATTCCACAGCTAACTGTGTGGAAAATTTCTGCTGTCCAGTCGCCATTTTGAATATGACGTTCGCGCAGCAACCATGGCAACCACACGTGCATGACACAACGCAGCGCGAAACTGTAGTTAACGCCCTCTCGTTTGAGTTGTCATGGAAACATATACGTTTCCTAGTTCGCACGTAGTAACGTATCAAGACCCGATGATTCATTTGTAATAACCCTGTATAATTTGAATAATACAAGTAAAATTTACTGTTTCTATCATCTCATTGCTAGTTATAATGTAAAGCATTTTTTAGATTTAATAAACTTTTCATAATGATTTTCCGCATTCAGAACTTTTCTTCTCGTTACAGATTTCCTGCTTCATACTCATCTGTCACACATTAATACTGCTCTTCAGCGCCACAGAACATTCATTAGATTTTCATATAATTTCATTCTTCTTTCCCACGAGGCAAGATTCAAAAGCATCATTTTTCTTCAGCCAAAAATCTTTCTTGATTCTACCAGCAACATTCTGCTTCATCATGGGAATTATTAGATATCACTGGGCTTTACCTATTAATATAATTAAGGTAAGATAAAATTTGTTAATTACAATGTGCTGCGAAATTAATTTTTGAGGTGCTCAGAAGTTACTATTTCAATATCGTTGTTTCGTGTTTGAAATAATTTAATATAAATTTTTGCTAAGATGTTGCAAGTTATTAAGTATGTACATCTCAAGCTGCTTAGATTCTTTGTGATAATATATTATATTTTGCACTACAGAATAAAATTGATAATATTGAATATTTGTTTTTTTCGTCGAAGTCAATTTCTTTTTCAATAACTATATTTGGTAAAATGAAAAAAGGATATGTTCTTGGAGATATTAAAATAGTTTTTTAAACAACACACTTATAAAAAATTAATTTTCAGATTTTGCAGTGTGGTCCAAATGTCTTGTCACCCACCGGAAAAGAGTTTTCTAATAATGAAATAATAGATGAGAGCCGTACACAGTGAGGCAGATTTTAAAATAATAATAATAAAGCTTAAGTATAATCGACTGAAGAAACTTTAGCCATTGAATATATAGGGTGTATTATAATTACTTCTGGTGTGCGAAGAGGTATTCTTTTAAAAAAAACTATTGCGAATAGAGCAAAAAGTTTCATAATTCCATATAAAGTATCGCTTCAAATTATGTCAACCTTTACAAGTGTTCCGTTCACATTAGGCGATGCAGCATACTTTAATTTAATAAATTATAACTGACTTAAAAAAAGGATTTAAATTGAAGTTTGTGGCTGCTATGTGGTGATAAAAAGAAGAACAATAATCCTTCTCTACGTACAACTGTTTCGTATGCACAACTCTTTCTGTTCGTTCTGTTTCGAAGACATAAAAGGGTATTGAATAAGCATATAATATTGAAGAAGCATAATATTCATTATGGAATAAATATAAACCTAATAATGCAAGTCAGACATTATTTCATTGTGTATCAGCGTTCCATGTTTCACTGCATACCACGTCAATTTATTGAAAAAAAAATGTTTACGTACTTTTCCTTAGGATCTGTTGGAGTTTAATCCTTGGTATTAAATGGAGAAATAGTGTATTAATGCTACATACAATTATACTGAAGATTTATGATCTGTAACAGAGTTAAATGAGTAAGTTTTAGGTTCGGAAATTTAGTTTATTTTCGTAACTTCCAACAAAATAACAACCACACTTGAAATGGGATCGGCAATAACTCCAAACAAAACATCACTAAACAGCCTTACATCTAGCAATACAAACACAAACGTCTCTGTTTCACTGTATATCTTGTCTCACTGTGTACAACTGTCTCTTTATTAGATACATGTTAAGTAATTAGTTGATTCACTGTCACTTTCATTGATACTCTCATACACATAAAACTCCATTAAGAAATTATAAACAATGTCAATTGTATAGATATTATATCATGTAAAATATTTCTTTGATACTTCTTCGTAATCCATTTTTCAGCTCAAATTTAACATTGAAATTATGTATAAACAAAAATTTTATACCTATAATATTCATGCAATATTATGTAATATTTATGTTATACCTTGTACTATTTATAAATTAGAAATTAGAAGATTTTTTTAAAGAAAATAAGTACGGGGACTTCTCCCCCAACGAGTTTTATAAGCAAAGAAACGTGCCAAATCGCTTAGGGCGCTCGTCTTTTCGGGCCAAATACTCGAAAGTATTTTTTTATGCAGATTTTCTATTGGGATTCCGCAGCTAAATTTGACTGAAGAAAGAATAATAGATTGATAAAAGAAGAACAATTACCCTTCTATACGTACAATAATGTTTCGAAGACATAAAATGGTATGGAAGAAACATATAATATTGAAGAAGCATATTATTCATTATGGAATAAATTTATAATTCTAATTATGCACAGTTAGGCATTGTTTCGTTGTATATAAGCGTTCCATGTCTCACTGTGTACCACGTAGATTTATTGGGGAAAAAATCGGAATTATATATCGATATTTAGCACATGAGTAGTGAGATTAGAAATTTTTTCTTTTTTTTTTAAGGTTTTGAGTATGTGTTTTAAGGGGACCTTCCTTAAAAGCGGGTACACGACATTTCGGTCCCGACACTTCGGTCCCGCCATTTCGGTCCCGCCGTTTCGGTCCCGAGACATTTCGGTCCCTGGCCATTTCGGTCCCGAGACATTTCGGTCCCTGGCCATTTCGGTCCTGAGACATTTCGGTCCCTGGCCATTTCGGTCCCGAGACATTTCGGTCCCTGGCCATTTCGGTCCCGAGACATTTCGGTCTCTGGCCATTTCGGTCCCGAGACATTTCGGTCCCTGGCCATTTCGGTCCCGAGACATTTCGGTCCCTGGCCATTTCGGTCCCCAGCCATTTCGGTCCCTGGCCATTTCGGTCCTTAGCCATTTCGGTCCCTTGTCATTTCGGTGCCCACCACCTTATAACTGGTATTCTAATTGTCGTGGGCCGCCAAACGCTGTAATTTAAACATTATTTGGGACCTTTTTAAATTTTTTTAACGCCCCCCACCCCCCCAAATTAAAAAAAAAAGCTGAATATAACAGTCCGATAAATTTAAACTTTTATAACTCGTGATAATGAAATCACAGCGAGCTGAAAATTTGTTTGATTGAACAATGTGATATAATTTTACAGGGGACATTGTCTTTTTATTATTATTATTATTTAACAAAATGGATTTTTTAAGCTTTATTATTTGTTATTAATATTAGGTATTTTATATATACTATAAACTGCCATAGATGATTTTTTGGTTGTTTTCATACGTTTTTTTAGAACCTTTAAATTATCATCATTAATTAAATAATTTAAAAAACTGTTCTTATTTTTTCTCCTTCTTACAATTAGATTAATAATAAATGTCTTCAATAATTCAATTGGACACTTATAAGATATTGTAGGTAAATATTTCCTCAAATCATTCTTCTACATCCTCTCCTTTAATAATTCAGAATTGAGATATATTTATTGAAGCAAAAATATTTAATTTTTCTTATTACTTTTATAATACAAAGTTATAATTTTTGTTTTCATAAGTTACTTTACCATTATAAACATTGGGAAAACAATAGTGATTTGGTAATTAGGTGTGGCAGGAAAAATATTTTGTTGTCAAAAATCTCCACCAAAGCGATATAAGTAAGCGTCCTATCTTAAATGGGAGAGGTAATCGCAAGATTAAAGGCGAGGTCACGTCAATCAAGGTCATACGCCACCCAGCGGATGGAGTGAAATACAAGAGGATTATTAACTTCTTTCCCCTTTGTGGATGATCTATAAGTTCGATATCTATGAATTAACTATGCGCACGCGCAGCCGTGATTTTATTCGTTTGTCGTCTGCAGTACTTGGAAGTATAGATATAATTCGATTCATTTATTCGCCATTATTTAATTTATTAATTCAAGTTAGTTATTTAAACAAAATCAGTTCTTTTGAGAACTTATATTATTTGGGAAAATGCCCCGTTGGCGTTTAATTATTGCAGTTTTCAAAACTGCAAAAATAACTCTCTATCTGAGAGAGCTCATTTTTTTCGCTTCCCAAAAGAGAAAAACAGGTTAGTTTTGTGTTTTATTATAATTTATAAAAAAGTTAAAATATTATTTAATATATATTATTAAATGTCAGTGATTTTAATACGTTCTATTTGAATTATGTTTTTGTAATGCAATGAACAAGGACATATAAAAATTAGTTAATGTATGTTAAGATAGAATTTTACAGCAGCGTTTTTAATTCAATTCCTGATAAGATAAAGTTATAAAAATTACATAAACATGTGCATTTCCAATGAGAATTAAACGTTTTATTACGCTTAGAGTTTAAGTATAAATTATTTAATTAATTTTAAGGCATATTTTTTATTTACCGGTCGCAGGCGATAAATTGCCAAATATTCTCTTGATCGAATTGTATTTATAATATTTAAAATAGAAACATTTCATTCATTCCATTTAAAACTCATTTAATTTTACATTAGGATCCACTTTGATTTAAAATGCAAGCAATAATTCTTGTACTATTAAACCAGCAATAATTGATTATTTATAGTTTTAAATATTTTGAGAATTTTAGACAACAGCTTTAAAAAAAATTCCTAAAATCGACAAATTACTTTTTTTTTTTTTAATCTAGAAATATATCGGTCATTGTGTCATATCGGGGAAAAATAGTTTTCATGGGATACCTGCACTTCGCACAGGTGAATAACATTGCAGAAAGGATACAAAGTATAGAAGAAACTTCAAAAATTGGAATAAAATATAAAATATTTACAATTAGTACGTGGTATGCTCAATTAAACATTTATTATCTTACACCGGTTCTTCGCAAGCGTAAAATGGATAACTTTCCGTAATCGGGCCGATAGCCATGATTGGCGTCAAATGAGAAAACTGTATACAATTGTAACTGTATAAAAGTTAAATAATGGTTAGAAAATAAAAGTAACTTTTATCGAAATAACCCAATTGCGGAACATTCTCCAAATTTGAAAAAGGCTTATGAAACACACAACAATTGCCAATAACTGAAAACTATAGACTAATAATAAGCTCGACGTAGCAGTTGTTGGTCGGTAGCCAATAATTTCAAATTTCCCTTTTAATTTTGTCCGGTTTCAATTTTTTATTTATTTTTTTTTTTTTTAATCTGGCTTCCGCAAAAGAGTCGGAATAAGTAGTAGAAAAAAGGGCTGCGGACGGGGATGGGCCAATTGAACGTATTAAAATCACTGACATTTAATAATAAATATTAAAAAATATTTTAACTTTTTTATAAAAATTATAGGGCTGAAAATCACGTTTAAGATGCTTAAAGGTTTTAAATAATTCTCTTTTGCAATTTCCCAACCAGCTGGTATATTTTAGAAATCGTAGTTTGTTACATAACTTACTCAATTGTTGTACTTGTATATACAGTTGTAACAACCATAAAGAATGTTTAAGGATTTATCAGCTACGTTTAGATAACGTAAAATTAATTTGCTAATTTATAATAAAGTTGTAAAAATACTAAAATGTTGTATTGTTACTAGAAACACATCCATGTACATAATTTTTATTTTTCTAGCATATCTGGGAGGGAAAAATCGATTAAAATTTTTTATCTTTTCATATATATGAACAGGGTTAGATTAAATAAACAGTGTAAAAAAGTACTTTTATGTTAGCCGGCAGCAGTTCATAAACCGTCAAATATTTTCCCCATCACCAGCGTTTATGTTGCATTCATTTCATTCAAAATATAAAATCATCATTTAAAAAATATACTCGTCATTTGAAAAACAAAACTTTATTTAAAATACATACATACTGGTATATTACATCAATTTAAACACATGCTTTTCGCTCATTATATTTAAAATACATTTTCTTTTCTAATAAATAATAACATAAACCCAAAGTGGGCAAGTTTCTTCCAATGTGGAAAAAACCCGAATAGCTTGCATAAAATTCAGGTCTATTTGAAGATATTTACAATTTAAGAGTTATAGGCGGAAAAGCAGACAAAGCCATTTTAGAGAATACCTGTTAAAATTTTAATCGTGAATCTCAAATATTTACTCACTCATGGAAGATTAACCTTGTTTACCAGATTTATTGCAAAATATTTTTGTTACAATTGTTTTGATAAAAGTATATGTATTTAAAAAATAGTTGCAATGTCAGTTTAGTTTCGGGGCAAAAGGCAATACTGTTTACGTAGCATTAGTGCTTTTTCTCCCGAAATTAAAATGACATTGCGATTTTTTTTTTTTTCAAATACACATATTTGCATCAAAACAAACTGTAACAAAAATATTTTGCAATAAATCTGGTAAACAAGGTTCATCTTCCATGAGTGAGTAAATATTTGAAATTCATGAATAAAATTTTAACAGTTATTCTCTAAAATAGCTTTGTTTGCTTTTCCGCCTATAACTCTTAAATTGTAAATATCTTCAAATAGACCTGCGCACGAGATGCGCAGATCGTAGATTTTCTGTCAAATATGACGTCTTACAAAAAACCCGCGTATTTGCGTTATTCACTCCATCCACAAGATGGCGCAGCTGTGTCAATTTACGGCAGATTCCAGCATTAACTTTGTACGCTTACTTATAGCGCTTTGATCTCCACCCACCGCTTCATTTTTTAGGTGCGTTCGTAATTATATAAATACGTAGCACCTATAGTCGTCGTTCAGTCCGTCCGTCTGTCCGTCCGTCTGTCCGCATGTAACAGAGCAAAAACTACCCAACCGAATGGTCTGAAATTTCAAATATATGATTGTTGCAAAATTTTGTCGAACCATTTCAAATTTTATGAAAATCGGATGCATAGTTTAATTACAGGGACAGTCAAAAGTTTTTCTTTACATTACGGCCAATGGGAAAAATTATTGCAAGTGCATTTTAATGATATTAGAGCCTTCCGAATGATCTGAAGTTTTAAAGATATAATTGTTGCAAAATTTTGTCGAGCCATTTCAAATTTTAGGAAAATCGGATGTATAGTTTAATTACAGGGACAGTCAAATTTTTTTCTTTACATTACGGGCAATGGGAAAAATTATTGCAAGTGCATTTTAATGATATTAGAGCCGTCCGAATGATCTGAAATTTTAAAGATATAATTGTTGCAAAATTTTGTCGAGCCATTTCAAATTTTAGGAAAATCGGATGTATAGTTTAATTACAGGGACAGTCAAAAGTTTTTCTTTACATTACGGTCAATGGGAAAAATTATTGCAAGTGCATTTTAATGATATTACAGCCTTCCGAATGGTCTGAAATTTTAAAGATATAGTTGTTGCAAAATTTTGTTGAGCTATTTCAAATTTTAGGAAAATCGGATGTATAGTTTAATTACAGGGACAGTCAAAAGTGTTCCGTTACATTACGGGAATGGGAAAAAATTATTGGAAGTGCATTTTAATGATGTATCAGACTATGCACTTTATGAAGTGCAAAAAATTATACATTCAGTACAATATGGGGTGCAAAAAAATAATAATAAAACTAGTTATAGTACGAACGCACCTCATTTGCCACGTTTGACGAGCAATTTCCAACTTGTTTAAAATAATTATTGGTTGCATTTTTAACAGTCTTCTCACCCATTGAGACGATTTTTGTGAACTAATTTTATTGAAACTGGGCCTATTTCTTTGTAATAAGATGATTATTTTTTATTTTATGTAATAGTGTAAGTATTATTTTAATTAATTTTATTTTCAATTTTTAACTGACAAAACTAGAGTAACTGACAAAACTAGCATAGAAGATCCTGTGTTCTTTCGATCCTGTTAAATGACATAAAAAATATGTTAAATAAAATGCCTTTATACCAAGAACATAGCCCACAGTTTCCAACGATTTACACTGACAAGGGAGGTCTCCATACGGGCATATTCAGAAAAATCTGAAAAAATTACAGAGTGTTCGTCTCATGTGGATATATATGTTTATAAAAAAATTTTTGGCGGAACTCCGCTAGAACGTTCGTAAAAAAATAATGAAATTTTCGTTTATTTGGCGATTTATCATCGGTTGGCGATGAAATGAAATTTCAAAAAATGCTTTTTCATGTCGAATACTCTTTAAGATAAAAATATTTCATATTGAACTTGTTTAAATAAGTTTAACTTAAATAACTGTAGTTTTGTCAGTTTTAGTTTGATTTAGCTGTAGTTTTGTCACATATGTATTTATAATGAAAGTTAAATATCAAATTTTATGAATTAAAACAAAATTAAAATTGTTTCAATATCTCAAAATTAAGTCCAATTGAGCGCTGTCGGTTAAATTTTGTTGCTATGGAAACGACGAATTCATTGGTTTGAAATGAATAAGTGCTAAATGAATCTTGCCTTTATTTTGGAATACGCTTAAATATATGAAAGTATTTTTTATAGATGAAATTGTTTTTAAAGTAATAAAATTAAGTAACAAGCAACATAAATATGTAATACGAAAAAATGTATTTATTAAACTCTCTCATTATTTGTGTTTAAATTCATTAAATACTTTTTACACGCATTCTAAAAATCAATTAACAAACAATTTTCAGATGCATTAAAATCGTTTGCTTTTGGCGAGGAAAAGTACTGCTCGCCAAATCGCGTGAAGCTTTCGTCTTTTTGCGCCAAATACTCGATCGAAAGTATTTTATTTTTTTACAGACTTTTTACTGTAATTCCGCCGCTAAATTTGACCGATCCTTTATTACATACATAAGTAGTTTAATTGGTATTTTTTTCAAAATATTCTGAGTATGCCCAGTATGGAGACCTTCCTTGTGAGTGCTAGAAGGGGAATTTATTGTTAATCTTGGTAGTTACGTTTTGGTCCGTCATGTTCTAAAGCATTGAGGAAATAATTCTAATTTTATTTGAAAAATCGTTTGCGGTGTATTCTAATGATGTTACATTATTTCAAAGAAATTGATGTACATTACTGAGGTCTACAGCATGTTTCTATAGATTACTGAGTACATACAGGGGTTGCACAAAATAATATGATCACTTATGAAAAAATATTACTCAAAAAAAAAATCTCTCGTATTCTCCTGCCCTCTAGCGGTGAAGGGTGCTACCTAGTGGATGAGAAAGTACACACATCAATCTGCTACTAGCAGTGATAGAAGTCAGATGCGAAATATATGTCTGTGTTAAAAGTGCGTTATGGATTTCGAAAGAGGCATGATTGTTTGGACCCGTTTTGCTGGAGCATCAGTAACGATAACGGCAACCCTTCTAGGTGTTGGTAGAAGTACAGTGTCGACTGTAATGTCAGCATATTTGAAACACGGAAAAACATCGTCTAAGCACAAGAGTGGTCGAAGATTTTAAAGCGATTGTGCAAAAAAACACAAAACAGCATCCCAGATAACATCTGAAATGAACACACATCTACAGGAAGCAGTTTCATCAAAAACTATCCGGCGTGAACTGCATATGGCAAATATTCATGGTAGAGCGGCTATTACAAAACCAAAAAAAAAATTCTCTTTTCTCAGGTGTTCACATTATTTTGTCCAACCCCTGTATAATTTATCGTTTATTTATAGAGACACTCAAAAGAATTCGGGTACAGCACTGACTATGATCCATAAGTGCTAGACGTGCATTTTCAACTGTGATATGCATTTTAAAACTGAACCATTTATTTTTAGTGTATTACGGAGTATGTAGAACATATCGCTCACTCGCAAGAAAAGTGACACATCTCGCAAAAATTCTTTTTGCGTTTTATTCCACTATTAGATCTGTCATAGGTACTTCTTGCTATACAACAAGTTTCTTAAGCGTAGTGATACGAAAAATCACTTTTTTACGTTATATGTCCATTTATGACCACAGAAGAGGTGTGGATTGTGTGGGGAGGTAAAATAACCCAACCTTCCAAACCTCATTCTACGTCTTCATTCTTAGGGGTTTTATGATTTTATGACTTTTTTATCTCTGCATGCAGAACTAAGTGCTACAATTTCATGTTACAGTAAAAATATTCAAATTTTCTTTTGTCTCTCCAGTGAAATTTATTTTTGTCGAGATGTATCACTTTTTTTGCGAGTGAGCGATATATAGAGCTGCACGACAGAATTTGCACACATTACGGGCTATTGGCAGTAATTGGTGAAAATAGATTTTTACTGTGTTGTGTTTAATAAATGTTTACTGTTTTGTGATTTTATTATTATTATTATTATGTTATTTAAATATCTTATTTGATTTAATAAATAGAAGTGAAATTCCTTAACCATATTCCGATAATGTTCGAAAGTATTTCATAGTCTATGCCGTGATGCATGAATTTTCTTTCTTGTTGTTGTTTGTGGTAGGGTGTCCAAATTTAAATTACTGTAACAAAAAGCTAAATAATAACTTATAATATTCTTTTAATCTATTAACCAGGGCCGTTTTGTTGTCTGTAATAATTTTGTAATAAATGTAAGATTTGTTAACTCTTAAATGCCTGATTTTTCAAAAATGATTGTAATAATGTTTTTTGGCTTTCATTTTTTAAATAAATCATGGGAAAAATACTTTAAAAAATCCTATTTTGTTTTAAGTATAGATTACGGCTAAAAAACAGTTTGTTACTAATCGGCAATACTGGTGTTTAATTGAAAAAATAATTTCCCTTGAAAAAATTCTATAATATTAAACACTCAAGAATTTTAGGAACTATCATAAGAAATAAATTTTACTTGCTCACTGCAGGTCAAAATAGGGTATTTCGCAAGCTCCCAAATAAAACAAAAAGAAAAAGTAGCAAAAATTGAAAAAATAAATCTATCTTTATTCTTAAACAGCATAAGTGTTGCCATCTACATGTTGAAAATCGATTTAATAATATTTTCAGAATGTATTTTATTGGCAACATTCGGCATTATAGCTTCAATATTATTATAATATTATTTTGGAGCCTAAATTGGGTATGTTGCCGAAAAGCAACACCAGGCATTTAAGGGTTAAAATTCGTCATTAACCTATTTATGCCTAGCGTCCCATTTTGGGGACGTTTTATCTCCTTTATAACATGAAAATTAGATGAAATTATTATCTATAAATGTCTTTATCTGTTACCGAAAGTTGGTAGCATAAGATGGATACTTATTTGCTTAAAATGAAGGCTTTTTTCAGCGTTTATAGATTTTTCATTTTCAAGATGGCGAAATGTGAAAAGTAAGTTTATTTTTGTTTTTTCAGCCAATAATCCAAATAAATAAGTCATAATTGTAGCTTGTATACTTCTTTGAAATACGTATTTTTTTAAATTGTGAAATTATGTGTTCAAGCCTATTTTTTATGCATTTTTGTAACGTACAAAATATAGGGCGCTAGGCACGAATGGGTACATATTTTTACTAGTCATTTAAGACACAGTTATTTATGTTAAAGTCCTTTTCAAGATGATTACGAAACAAATTATTTTTAAGCCTCAAATAAAATTATTCTTAGTTTATTATTACTAATACTTATAATGCTATTAGTCTCTGTAAAGAAATATCGATATTTTTTTAGTAATTCATGAAAATACAAATTATAGTGTACAATATACAATTTAAAAGTTTATTTTATATAAATATATTCAAAACATATAATTATGCATATTATATTATTACAAATATTATGCATATTCTCATAATCAGTACGTTTACATTTTATCAAATAAATACAAAAAAATTTTAGCGTAATTTTTTTTTTAGTATCTTTCCAGTTCATTTTGCAACATTTTAAAGAAATTTTGCCAACGAATTTGAAAAAATAAAAATTCAGGCACAAACGTGTTAAAACCCATTTTAAATCTATTTGAAATGCAAGATATGTTTTTCATCCACTTAAACATAATTCATGCATGAAAGAGTTAAGTCTTTTTTTTTCTTTTTTTTCTATCTCAAGGACAGTAGTAATGTTGGCTTCAGTCATCTAGAACATATTGCCAAATCCAGGCGCCGGACTGTACGAGATTTATCTTCAAAAATGTTAAAGCATCGAGAACTTGGTGACTTGAATCCCGTTTATGTTAATGGGTGGATACCCCTTATCGACTCTCGGTCGGTTGTGAAAGGAAGGGCAGAAACTGTTATCGCTGTAGGTGTGTATTAATTATCTATTATGATAAAACTAAACAGAATCTCGTCACATATGACGAATGAAACAATATTTAAGATAATATTACATATATTTTTAAAAAAAATACAGAAAAACTTCTAAATAACGGACACTTCAGCACCACAGAATTTATCTAGTATTAAGAGGCACGCAAATAAAATATTTGTTAGGGATTGAAAAGGGGTTTTCTAAATAGAGGTGTTCGCTCAGAGTTGTAACCAGACAGCGAAGTCAAGAATACTGTGAAAACGTTTGGTGAGGCTAATTCTGAATGTAATGAACCTTGTTCGATAATAAAACATTGTATCTTAAGTGCATCTCAGTTTTCAAAATTTTTGGTGTGTTTCATTTCGTTGAAAATTTTTAATTGCAAACAAAAGTTTTAAAGGTTTATTATTAAACTATTAAAATATTAGGAGAGTTAGAAGGGGCACAAGAGGTTGCAAAATGGGGCTCAACCCACCTTGCCCCCATCTGGTTACGGCACTAATCTGTTATGAAGCAGCGCCAGTTCTGGTTGTGATATTTATATATAAACGCATGTACATATTTATCTAATATTTAATTATGATTAAATAACAAAAAAATGTCTCTTTCTATTTATTAGAAGACTTCGAAAGCATCACATACATGCATTAAAAATATAAGAAATAAATGGCTGATTATTTGTAATTCACATGTTTTCAAAATACAAAAAGTTTTTTCATCATTTTTTTTTTTATAAAGTTAAAAGTTTATTTATAATATGTTTTAATAGTGTTGAATATTATTCAAGTGGTGCCCGAAAAATACTCAAACTGTTTATTGTCACTAAGTGTAAAGTATAATTGTATTAAGCGGTTTTTCTTAAAAAGAAATTATAATGATAATAATAATTATTATTATTATTACTTTGCATGGAGAAAACAATAATCGATTCGCGCATATTTTACAAGACTAGCTACTATTAAATATCTACTAAAATACAATAAATATAGTCGAGAAAATCTAGATTTCAGTTTTTATGGCATCTAAATAGAATGCATTTTTCACTTATTTAATATATTCTAAATAATTAAAATTAAAACTAACAGTAACTAAATTCTAATCCCAAATGAATTATCATAAAAATTTTAAAGCAAAGTATTGTTTCATCATTCCAATTAATAATCATACTTCTATATTAAAACGAAATCTTTATTTTCAATATATACGAGTATTGCCATTCTATTAAAACTAAATTAATTTGGTATTTAACCAACATTAACACAAAAAATAAATTTACTAAATATTAACGAAAAAACTATACGATCGAAGCCGCAGAGCGAACGACATTTGTATAAATCTAGGGAAAGATACGTCCATTAAATGCATTTATCTAAAGTTATAGAGAAAAACTGAATAAATCACATTCGATTGATAGCATAAGTAATCTATATACAGGGTGTCCCTTCTTAAAGTTGACCAATTGCTAATTCCTAAACTGTTAGTTTAGAGGTATAGTTCTCATTCCTATGAATGTTTTAAATGTTGTTTTTCATCATTATAAAATCCATTCAAGTCAAAATAGTCTTTTTTTTTAAGTTACGAAATTTAAATTTTTACGCGATTCCTGAGTTCTAAGTCCTATAAGTTATATTTAGGAAAAAAATGCTCCATGCTCTAGCAAGTAAAGCAGTAAAAACATCTGTGGTAAAATTCCAATTCCAAGAATGTTTCAAATGTTGCTCTTCATCATATAAATATCCATTTACGTCAAAATAGTAATTTTTTTTTTTAAGTTAAGAAATTTAAATTTTTATGCGATTCGTGAGTCCCAAGTGCTATAAGTTATATTTAGAAAAAACTGCTGCATGCTCTAGAAAGTAAAACAGTTAAAAATCTGGGGAGTTTATTGTTTGCTTATTTGTATTTTATTAAAATTTACTGAATTAAGGTACTTTGAATTTTATGAATTTTCGGCGTTTTAGGGCGCTAAAAACTCGTTTTTCCATGTTTACTGCCAGTTTAATTCCGTTTTCTCTTTTATATAACAATTTTCACGTAAATGTATTTTTATATGATAAAGAACAGCATTTGAAACATTTTTAAACTATATCTCTTAAATTCATGGTTTAAGAATTAGAGAACAAAATACTAAATTGATAATAAGCTATTGGTCAACGATAAAAATGGACACTGTGTATATATAAGATACAAGTCGATTTTTGTCGAGATCTGTGCTACGCCTTCTACTGAATCAATTTTAATTATTGTTAATTTTTTTAAGCATTTCATTTGTATATCTTTGTTAATTTCTAGAACTAGCTCTTTTTTTAAATATTTATAGTTATCATAATTTATATTTTAATTTTAATTTCTTTTAATAAAATGTTTTCAAGTCAATGCAATTGTTTTACTACATTGATGTGGTAAAAAAGTGTGAAAAGGTAAATGATGTAGATTGTTTTATCTTTGCTGATGCAATTTTCCGCATAAAGGAAAATAATGGAGTTTATTATATCATTATTGAATCATTTTCTCATTACAGTTAAAAGAACTAATTTGACATAATGTCGTTTAAGACCATCAAGAGTCTCAAGGACCCTAAAAATGAAATATGATCATTTTTAAAAGAAAACAATCATTTCAATTTAGAAAACTAATATTTTCGTATTCAAAATTAGATTATTTTTAGATTTCTTTCATTCTACCAGTTCTGAAACTAAAGATCGAATCTTCAAAAGAAGAAATACTTTCACTTTTATAAATGACATCTTTTAAAAAATATATTCTACAGGAATGTGCATTTTCATTCAGAAAACTGTAACATTTATCTACTATTGTGTCTAAATAGTATAAGTCACTTCGGTTTTAAACACTTTCGAATTTAAATATTTTGCAGAAAATTTATGTAAATACTTGACTAATTGTTATTAAACTTCGGAGATGCAAAAAACTTGCTTAACCTCATACTTTCCAGTGAAGATTCAAGGGCTGCTTCAGTCACCTGGAAAGACTCGCTCGTTAATGCTAATCCTGTGGAAGAATTTTTTTAAGATATCTCGTTTGCATTTCAATATTTTTATTTTTATTTTTTTTTTATTTTTTTTAATTTTTTTTTTTTTTTTGCATTGGATAGCTGAGATTGGTCTCTACATCTGCCCTTTTTTACTTTTTCGATTTTTTTTTTTTTTTTAGAATTCTTTCAAGAGGATGCTTTTACTTTCGAAACCGGTTCCGAAAATGAAAGTGTCCTAATTAAAATATCTGTAAATAAAATCGAAAAAGTAAAAAACGCCCTTTGTACAGATTAATCTCAGCTAGCCAGTGCAAAAAAGGTTGCTTCAAAATACTCAAATGCAAAAGAGACATTTTAAAAAATGTCTTCCATAGGATTAGCATTAGTGAGCGGCTCTTTTCAGGTGACTGAAGTAGTCTCTTAATCACGTGGTCAGTTAAGGGACCGACAACAAATTGTATTAAAAAAATATTGCCTCTGAGAATTTTATAACCTCAGTGGTATTATCACGTAAATTTGCATTAAAAACTATAATTTCCAATACATTATTATCATAATTAAATAAGAATATGCGAATAGTTTCGTCATCATCTTATAAACCTCTTACTGTTGAAAAAAAAAATTTATGCAGAAACCACTCAAATTTTCCATGGATAAGTAAAAAATATTACAAGTACCCCAATATTCAAGAGTTTTTGTAAACTGAGTTTTTATTTTCATTCTTACCAAAATATTTTTAATTTTCTCATTTGCTTTTTTTACAACGTGTGCTTTATTTTAGGGTATAAATTTTGCGTATATCGGGGAGAAGATAGCCAAGTTTTTGTTATGGACGCTTATTGTCCGCACATGGGTGCAGACTTGTCCGCCGGAGGGAAGATTGTCGGAAACTGTATCGAATGCCCGTTTCATGGGTGGCAGTTCGATGGAAAAACTGGAAAATGCACTAAAATACCATACACAGGAAAAAGTATGATTTTCAACTTCCTTTCATAATTCATGAATTTTAATTCATTAAAATCCTTAATTTGCAATTTTCGTTTATTAGACAGTAATTTATTTAAATAAATGCGATAATGTGTTATGATGTCTTGCAAAATTTCTTTCATTTAGAGCAATGATTTTTCTACTTAGGGGCTGTGCATATGTAACGTTATCACTTTAGGGAGGAGGGGTGTCCGGCACATGATATCTTAAGATATCTCTAGTGGGAAGGGGATTTATTTTTTGATATTGTTATCGTTTTTGATTAAATATTTTTTTTTGTCACTTTTTTTTTCTTACATCAAAAAAATTTGTTATCTTTTTTAGTTTGTTATCGATTTTTATGAAAATACAAAGTGATTATTAAAATCATTAAATGATTATAAAATTATTTAATTCCAAAATGTCGAATACCCTAATGTTTGGCATTCCTATTCTTCTGTCATGTGCATATATAATCCACTGTTCGAGAAACCATGTGTGAAGTATATGTTTGAAATGATACTTGTTGTGTTTACCAGTAAAAAAAAAAAAAAAAAGAAAAGAAAAAGAATCTTTGGAATTGCACTTCTACTCAAAAGCGTTAGCTGAGTTCCCGATTCTGTCATCCCTGTTTTGCTGATAAGAAATTCTGCCTCCCCCCCCCCCTCCTCTTGCAGGGGCAAGCGCAAAAAGGCATTATGTAACAAAAAGCAATTATTAAATACTTTTAAATGGTAACTATTTCTTTTAAGTGCTATTTGATATAAAGTTATTTCAAATATATAGGGATATTTTATTGACTTCTCTTCATTTGCATAAATAAAGTAATAAATGTATAACCATATCTGTATTTGTACACTGTTTCACTGTGCTTTCTAAATATGATTGAGCAAGATATTTTGTATGAAAAGTGCAATCTACATTTATTAATAGATGAATTAAATAAATTTTACATTGAAGTTTCTTTAATGGTACTTAAAAGTACCATCAGGATATAAAGTTTTTTTTTTTTTTTTTTAACTAAAAAACGCTCAAAATGCCGATTTGGAAGCAATCTCAGGAAGTATCAAACCGATTTCAAAAGTAATGGTAGAAACTGATGCTGGCAGCCCTTGCTCTAACACAGGCTCTATTTTATGTCGTTATCACTTACCACCTGGGTGTTGCAGGAGAAAAAAAAGTTCTAAATTGTGATTTTTGTGTTACTGAAGGAGCTAGAAACATGAAATTTGGCATGGTAGTTACTTATAAGATATAAATAATCTCTAAGAACATTTTTTAAAAAATTCGAAATTTAAAAGTGTTGAAAATGCGCGAAAAGCGTTCTAAAAACGTTCTAAATTGTGATTTCTACGCAATCTCCAGATGTACTGAAACTATTTAAAAATAATGGTGTCAAAATGATGGTGACAGACCTCGCTCCAACATAGGCTATATTTTATGTAGGCACCACTACCCCAAAAGGGGGGCAGGTGCAAAAAATACCTTCTAAATTGCGTTTTTGTGATACTTCAGGGGCTAGCAACTTAAAATTAGGCATGGTAGTTACTTATATGACATAAATGATCTCTAAGAACATTCCTTTAAAAATTGGAAATTTAAAAGGGGTGAAAATGCGCGAAAAGCGTTCTAAAAACGTTCTAAATTGTGGTATCTGCGCAATAGTACCCAACCTATTTCAAAAGTAATGTTTGGAAATTGATGGTGACAGCCCTTGCTCCAATATAGGATCTATTTCATGTCGGCGTCACTATCACCTTGCGGTTTCATTTTAAAAGACGTTCTAAATTGTAATTTTTGTGATACTGAAGGGGCTAGCAACTTGAAATTTGGCATGGTAATTACTTATGTTATGTAAATCTTCTCTGAGAAGTTTTCCTTAAAAAATTTAAATTTAAAAGGGGTGAAAATGAACGAAAAGCGTTCTAAAAACGTTCTAAATATCGATTTCTACTCAATCTCAGTAAATATAAACCGATTTCAGAAGTAATGGTTTTAAAATGATGGTGACAGTCCCCGCTCCAACATACCATATATTTTACATTGTTGTCACTACCACCTGGGGGTTATAGGAGCAAAAAATGTTCTAAATTGAGTTTGTATTACTGAAGGGGTCTAACATTTTTAACTTGGAATGTAATTACTTCAAAGATGCAAATGCTTTCTAAGAATTGGCGAAAAAAAATTCCAAATTTAAAAGGATGAAGTGAGCGAAAAGCGTTCTATAAGCGTTCTAAATTACGATTTTTATGCAATCGTATGAAATAAGAAACTTATTTCAAACATAATGGTTGCAAGTTGATGGTGGTAGAACCTGCTCAAACATAGGCTATATTTTATGTCGGTGCCACAACCCCTAGAGTGTTGCAGGAGCAAAAAACTTTCTAAATTGCGATTTCCGCCGTACTGAGGATGCTAGAAACTTTAAATATAGCACAGTAGTTACTTATGAAACGTAATTGTCCTCGAAAAACAGTCGAAAATAAATTCGAAATTAAAAAGGGGTGAAGCGAAGGGAAGGAGCGAAAAGTAGGCTAAAGAGTTCTAAATTACGATTTCTATGGAATCTCGGGAAATAATGAACCGATTACAGAAGTTATTGGTTGCGAATCAAGAGTGATAGTCCCTGATCCCATACGAGGTATACCGTATATACCCGCGTATAAGTCGAGGAATTTCTGACAATTTTTGGCAAGCAAATTTGGGGGGTCGACTTATACGCGAGTCAATTAAAAAATAAAAAATAAAACTTCGAATACTGCAAAATTCTGACTTTTTATGTGTATGAATAATAAAATATTACAGAAAATATACAAATACTAATAGTTTATCATTAAAAAAATGTTCAATGATTTATTTTTATTTACTTACTACTTTTTCGCATATTTGGTTTGATTTTGCGCAAAATTGAAGTAAAAAGTTAGGGGGTCGACTTATACGCGGGTTTTTGATTTTTTGCAGAATTTGCATTCGAAAGTTAGGGGGTCGACTTATACGCGAGTCGACCTATACGAGTGTATATACGGTATTTGATGCCGGTGTCATTACCACCTGGTAGGCAGGAACAGCAAGAAAGCCTTTAAAAACATCTAAATTCCTTTTCTATAGAATATTAGAAAATACCAACCGATTTTAAGGTTAATGTTGGCAAATTAAAGGTGACAGTCTCTGTTTCAACACTTTTCGAGACATTCTATTTCATCTTTGTTTCGGCATTTTATGTTGGTGCCACTAACACCAGATAGGTGGAAGACTGTTAGACAAGAAGCTTGGAATTTGACATGATGGTTAATTTTAAGATGTAAATGTGTTAAGATGGCTTCTAAAAAATTCAAAACTTCAAATGAATACTGTAATGAGCATATGAAATGGGCATAAAAGTCTCAAAATACTTTCTAAATTATCATTTATTTGAAATTGGTTTTAGTTCTTCTTATTAATTAAAAACTCATTTCTGTCTATTGCACTTTTATAATGGAGTTTAGTCAAACTATGGCTTAATTTGTAATTTTTAAATTATTCCAAAAAGTGTTCTTCTAATAAAAAATAGTCATGCAAATATCGCTTGGCCTATTTCAACTATTACCCGAGCAAAGCCGTGGGGTTTGCTAGTAATACATATTCAAATATTAAATATCCTGAAATGTTATAATTGAAAATAATTTTAGACTATAAGCATAAAAGATAATGAATCTATAGATGGTTCAAATGCATGTGTTTTGTTAAGAGATCAAAGTCTGTGAATATATCTTATGAGTCATATACTCTCAGAGTCCAAAAAGTTTTAAAACAGTTTCTTCGTCTAATACTTTCATTGTTGGAAAATTTAGGTCATTTTACTCTTCGAGAAAAACAACACAATGAAAATGCTATATAACTTATAAGTTATACAAATTTCATTTTTCCCATTAGCAATAATAAAACATATTTCTTATTATGTGGATAAGTTTTCTTTATAGTAAAATCTACATGACACTTTTATTACAATTATAAAATAAATGCATTTAAATTCAAATGCATAATACCTTCATGTTTTTGTGGAAACCCTGTACAGTTATCCGAATTAGAACTCTGCACGTGTCGGGTTATATCGACCCGAACCCAAAAATTCTATTTGAAGTCAACTCAAACCCCAACCCGAATATGAAGCACTTGAAAGGAAAACAAAAAACAATCAGTATTTTAATGCAATTATCAAAACATACTGCGTAACTATATTTCTAATATCAATTTTGTATTTATCTATTTATGATTTTATAGGAAAATAAACATATACATTAAAATAGCAATTAATTAAACAATTAGTAATTAAAATAGAAATTAATTAAACGTTGGTTTCCTGCTTTTTAATAAACATATACATGCTCATTTATACACATATTTATGGTTTTTTCATCTTACACAATAATATGGACTTTCTTTTGAAAAAATGGGTTACCAAACCTGACTCGCAAGAGTGTAAACCGACCCGAATTCGAAATAATTAGAGTTAACTCCATTCCAGAACAAAAAAACTTACAGCCAACCCGGCCCGATCCCAACCCTCGTCTATTGAAGTTCAAGTGGAATTGAGTTACCCTACGTTGATATATTGAAATTTTTCAGATGTCTCTATTTAAATGGAAAAACTATACACGATAAGACAATTATTTTAAAAAAGTAAAGTAATGTTGTACATCTTAATAACATATTAAAATTTCATGACCATAGGTCAATTTTTACGTAAGTTTTAAAGGCCATAAAGTAAAAAACAAAAAGACAAATATATCCTTTTTAGATCTTCAGTATATATAAAGAAAGCTTCAGAAAGAAACCTTTCTTAACAAAAAAAATGGACGAAATGGGACTATCCGTTCAGAGATTGTGTGTGGACATAGAAATATATATATAAATATAAGCGAATCTTATAATTTTTTCATTGAAAGTCGGTTAAAAATATTTTTTATTAATGAACACAAATGACATTTTCTTTTTTGTAGTTCCAGATATAGCAAGTGTGAAGGTATGGAACAGCTGTGAAAGAAACGGTTACATATTTGTATGGAATCATGCTGAAAACGAACCACCAACTTGGGAATTGCCATCCGTTCCAGAAATCGAAAACGGTAAATGGCTGTACAGAGGACGATCGGAATTCACAGTTCACTGTCATATTCAGGTAAAAATATTGTCTGCTTTTTAACCATTCACCTCATATGTGGTTTTTCAATAAGAAACAGGATGCATTAAATACAATACCACAATGCATTTTAATAAGATGTATTAATGTAATTTAATTTTTTTAATTATTTTATTGTAATTGCATTGTTAATAGGATATTTAACAATATCAAATCAAGTCAGCTCTGGTGCTAAAGGGGTCCTTACAGTGGGTCGCAAACCTCTTTTAACCTTCATCGAAAGTGAAAAGCGTAACACTAAATTTTATGAAATAATGCACGGTCAAAAAAAATATTAAAATTTGGAAACTCTGGAGGAGCATAAAGCTATCCAGTAGTTGTGAGAGCACTGGAGGTTAAAAATAACCTCAATGGTGTCGAAATGACTATCTAATCGTGATTAATTAATCATCCACTTCGTTGATAGAACACTGCAGTCTGAGGCAGAAAGGGGAAATGGAATAGAAAGTGTGTTGTCGAAAGACTCAGAAATATCTCACATGATCACAAAGTCCCTGAAAACTGTAAACATAAAAGTCCCTAAGGCTACATATCAGAATGGGAAACCTATGCAATAACATATTTAATAAATTATGGAACACATTTTATTAAACATGTTTGTTAAAAGTTTCATTCTCAAATTAGATTAGCAGTCTCAATTTAACATAAACTCAGCGTAATAGGATAATAAGTTTTATCAAATGGACGCGTTGACCTTCATCTTAATTAAACCAAGGAATGAAACAGTTTAATTTTTTTAAACCTACAAAAAAAATTCACGCGATTATAGTGACCTTTTTTTTTCATTTTGCAGAAAATATGTTGCAGGTAACATATTCCAGCTTTATTTTGATCCTATTATTTTTAACAAATTTAGAGCACGGTTGATCAAGTAACAAATCAGTCATAAGAATTTGTAATATACATCTAAACTAAAAGCAAATTACTTAACTTTAGTAAAGAACTAAAAAATTAATTCATTTAATAAGATAAGTTTGTAAAGATGTTAGTATTGCGTTTTATTTATAAATCAGAATTATAATTTATCTTTTTACTAATATGAAATAGCACACAAAAACAACTTTTACCGTCTCTTTAAAAAATTTTAAAGGATTAAAAGAAACTAATAAAGTATTTATAAGCACATAAAAATAATGTTTATAACACAAAAACATATTTATTTTTTGCAAACTAGTTTCGGTATCCATAACGTACCGTAAGCAGTGCAAAATACGATTGCTCAGAAAAGAAATTTGCTCATGTGTATGTAGAAGAAGCGGATTCAAGTATACAGTTTATTGGCCAATAAAATTACAGGAAAATTTAGGAAACAGCCAATATAAGAGAAGCGGATTCAAAGATAAAGTTTATTAGCCAATAGAATTACAATAGGAAAATTTAGGAAACGGCAATGTAAGCTGATTCAAAGATCAAGTTTATTGGCCAATAGAATTTCAGAAAAGTTAAGAATCTTTGAATCCGCTTACATTGCCCGTTTCCTAAAATTTTCTATTGTAATTCTATTGGCTAATAAACTTTATCTTTCAATCCACTTCTCTCACATTGGCTTTTTCCTAAAATTTCATGTAATTTTATTGGCCTGTAAACTTTATACTCGAATCACCTTCTCCTACATATATTTGAGCAAATTTCTTTTCTGAGCAATCATATTTTGCACTGATGACGCTACGCTATGGCTACCGAAACTAGTTTGCAAAAAATAAACATGTTTTAGGTGCTATAAATGTTGTTTTTATCTACTTATATTGTACTGTGCCAAGTAATTTATTATTGTAATAAAGTATTTACTTTACTAAAACAACTTATAGCATTATATCATTTTGATGACAACATAGTTTTTGCTGACAAGTTTTTAACATGTGCTGTTTATTGCACAGGTCTACCAAGCCTGGGTTTTATTTTCTTTGACAGTATATTTTATGTTTTCGATAAATATATAAGAATGTGTTAAAGAATGGGTTAAAAGGAGTGTTTAATAGATCAAAAGCAACATGAATTGATTAGACAGACAATAAGAAACAGGATGCATTAAATACAATACCACAATGCATTTTAATAAGATGTATTAATGTAATTTAATTTTTTTAATTATTTTATTGTAATTGTATTGTTAATAGGATATTTAACAATATCAAATAAAGTCAGCTCTGGTGCTAAAGGGGTCCTTACAGTGGGTCGCAAACCTCTTTTAACCTTCATCGAAAGTGAAAAGCTTAACACTAAATTTTATGAAATAATGCACGGTCAAAAAAATATTAAAATTTGGAAACTCTAGAGAAGCATAAAGCTATCCAGTAGTTGGGAGAGCACCGGAGGTTAAAAATAACCTCAATGGTGTTGAAATGACTATCTAATCGTGATTAATTAATCATCCACTTCGTTGATAGAACACTGCAGTCTGAGGCAGAAAGGGGAAATGGAATAGAAAGTGTGTTGTCGAAAGACTCAGAAATATCTCACATGATCACAAAGTCCCTGAAAACTGTAAACATAAAAGTCCCTAAGGCTACATATCAGAATGGGAAACCTATGCAATAACATATTTAATAAATTATGGAACACATTTTATTAAACATGTTTGTTAAAAGTTTCATTCTCAAATTAGATTAGCAGTCTCAATTTAACATAAACTCAGCGTAATAGGATAATAAGTTTTATCAAATGGACGCGTTGACCTTCATCTTAATTAAACCAAGGAATGAAACAGTTTAATTTTTTTAAACCTACAAAAAAAATTCACGCGATTATAGTGACCTTTTTTTTTCATTTTGCAGAAAATATGTTGCAGGTAACATATTCCAGCTTTATTTTGATCCTATTATTTTTAACAAATTTAGAGCACGGTTGATCAAGTAACAAATCAGTCATAAGAATTTGTAATATACATCTAAACTAAAAGCAAATTACTTAACTTTAGTAAAGAACTAAAAAATTAATTCATTTAATAAGATAAGTTTGTAAAGATGTTAGTATTGCGTTTTATTTATAAATCAGAATTATAATTTATCTTTTTACTAATATGAAATAGCACACAAAAACAACTTTTACCGTCTCTTTAAAAAATTTTAAAGGATTAAAAGAAACTAATAAAGTATTTATAAGCACATAAAAATAATGTTTATAACACAAAAACATATTTATTTTTTGCAAACTAGTTTCGGTATCCATAACGTACCGTAAGCAGTGCAAAATACGATTGCTCAGAAAAGAAATTTGCTCATGTGTATGTAGAAGAAGCGGATTCAAGTATACAGTTTATTGGCCAATAAAATTACAGGAAAATTTAGGAAACAGCCAATATAAGAGAAGCGGATTCAAAGATAAAGTTTATTAGCCAATAGAATTACAATAGGAAAATTTAGGAAACGGCAATGTAAGCTGATTCAAAGATCAAGTTTATTGGCCAATAGAATTTCAGAAAAGTTAAGAATCTTTGAATCCGCTTACATTGCCCGTTTCCTAAAATTTTCTATTGTAATTCTATTGGCTAATAAACTTTATCTTTCAATCCACTTCTCTCACATTGGCTTTTTCCTAAAATTTCATGTAATTTTATTGGCCTGTAAACTTTATACTCGAATCACCTTCTCCTACATATATTTGAGCAAATTTCTTTTCTGAGCAATCATATTTTGCACTGATGACGCTACGCTATGGCTACCGAAACTAGTTTGCAAAAAATAAACATGTTTTAGGTGCTATAAATGTTGTTTTTATCTACTTATATTGTACTGTGCCAAGTAATTTATTATTGTAATAAAGTATTTACTTTACTAAAACAACTTATAGCATTATATCATTTTGATGACAACATAGTTTTTGCTGACAAGTTTTTAACATGTGCTGTTTATTGCACAGGTCTACCAAGCCTGGGTTTTATTTTCTTTGACAGTATATTTTATGTTTTCGATAAATATATAAGAATGTGTTAAAGAATGGGTTAAAAGGAGTGTTTAATAGATCAAAAGCAACATGAATTGATTAGACAGACAATAAGAAACAGGATGCATTAAATACAATACCACAATGCATTTTAATAAGATGTATTAATGTAATTTAATTTTTTTAATTATTTTATTGTAATTGTATTGTTAATAGGATATTTAACAATATCAAATAAAGTCAGCTCTGGTGCTAAAGGGGTCCTTACAGTGGGTCGCAAACCTCTTTTAACCTTCATCGAAAGTGAAAAGCTTAACACTAAATTTTATGAAATAATGCACGGTCAAAAAAATATTAAAATTTGGAAACTCTAGAGAAGCATAAAGCTATCCAGTAGTTGGGAGAGCACCGGAGGTTAAAAATAACCTCAATGGTGTTGAAATGACTATCTAATCGTGATTAATTAATCATCCACTTCGTTGATAGAACACTGCAGTCTGAGGCAGAAAGGGGAAATGGAATAGAAAGTGTGTTGTCGAAAGACTCAGAAATATCTCACATGATCACAAAGTCCCTGAAAACTGTAAACATAAAAGTCCCTAAGGCTACATATCAGAATGGGAAACCTATGCAATAACATATTTAATAAATTATGGAACACATTTTATTAAACATGTTTGTTAAAAGTTTCATTCTCAAATTAGATTAGCAGTCTCAATTTAACATAAACTCAGCGTAATAGGATAATAAGTTTTATCAAATGGACGCGTTGACCTTCATCTTAATTAAACCAAGGAATGAAACAGTTTAATTTTTTTAAACCTACAAAAAAAATTCACGCGATTATAGTGACCTTTTTTTTTCATTTTGCAGAAAATATGTTGCAGGTAACATATTCCAGCTTTATTTTGATCCTATTATTTTTAACAAATTTAGAGCACGGTTGATCAAGTAACAAATCAGTCATAAGAATTTGTAATATACATCTAAACTAAAAGCAAATTACTTAACTTTAGTAAAGAACTAAAAAATTAATTCATTTAATAAGATAAGTTTGTAAAGATGTTAGTATTGCGTTTTATTTATAAATCAGAATTATAATTTATCTTTTTACTAATATGAAATAGCACACAAAAACAACTTTTACCGTCTCTTTAAAAAATTTTAAAGGATTAAAAGAAACTAATAAAGTATTTATAAGCACATAAAAATAATGTTTATAACACAAAAACATATTTATTTTTTGCAAACTAGTTTCGGTATCCATAACGTACCGTAAGCAGTGCAAAATACGATTGCTCAGAAAAGAAATTTGCTCATGTGTATGTAGAAGAAGCGGATTCAAGTATACAGTTTATTGGCCAATAAAATTACAGGAAAATTTAGGAAACAGCCAATATAAGAGAAGCGGATTCAAAGATAAAGTTTATTAGCCAATAGAATTACAATAGGAAAATTTAGGAAACGGCAATGTAAGCTGATTCAAAGATCAAGTTTATTGGCCAATAGAATTTCAGAAAAGTTAAGAATCTTTGAATCCGCTTACATTGCCCGTTTCCTAAAATTTTCTATTGTAATTCTATTGGCTAATAAACTTTATCTTTCAATCCACTTCTCTCACATTGGCTTTTTCCTAAAATTTCATGTAATTTTATTGGCCTGTAAACTTTATACTCGAATCACCTTCTCCTACATATATTTGAGCAAATTTCTTTTCTGAGCAATCATATTTTGCACTGATGACGCTACGCTATGGCTACCGAAACTAGTTTGCAAAAAATAAACATGTTTTAGGTGCTATAAATGTTGTTTTTATCTACTTATATTGTACTGCGCCAAGTAATTTATTATTGTAATAAAGTATTTACTTTACTAAAACAACTTATAGCATTATATCATTTTGATGACAACATAGTTTTTGCTGACAAGTTTTTAACATGTGCTGTTTATTGCACAGGTCTACCAAGCCTGGGTTTTATTTTCTTTGACAGTATATTTTATGTTTTCGATAAATATATAAGAATGTGTTAAAGAATGGGTTAAAAGGAGTGTTTAATAGATCAAAAGCAACATGAATTGATTAGACAGACTGTCGATTTTTCATGTCAAAATCATATCCTAGAATATTAATTTATTTAAGTAAATGAATGAGAAAACATTAATGTGAATTAACTTAAATTGTAAATTTCTAGCACATGCACATTCATATCATAAAAATCTTGTGAAAATCGCGTAAATTATCTATAAAAAAAGTGTGTGGGAAATAAAAAAGTAAAAATGTAGAAGTTTTATTAGATATTGAATCCCACGTGGTTTGTAAATTCATATTAGTTTTTTTAAATTATTATATCATTTCGAAACACTAAATATACGGATATTTCACAGTTGTTCTTTTTATGTTCATTAATATCAATATACTTATAATTAAATAATTAAATTAAAAAAAATAATTAAATATAATTTCACTAGTATTTAATTTAAAAATATATTACTGTGTATAAATAAATTTATTGTTTATATAGAATTTTTTTAAAAAAGCTAATAATTTTCACAATTTGCGTTTCGATTATGGCGTTTTGGGATGCACCTTATAAATAAATTGAAAATATGAAACTAAAAAAATGCAGTCATGGCCGAATTTTAAAAAAAGAATCTGAAAATGAATTTTTGTTCACTGATTGAAATTAATTACATTTAATAATTTAAAAAGATTTTTCGTGACACCACTATATATA
Organism: Maratus speciosus; assembly: GCA_963932465.1. Lineage (NCBI taxonomy): Eukaryota > Metazoa > Arthropoda > Arachnida > Araneae > Salticidae > Maratus > Maratus speciosus. The sequence continues at coordinate 441,039,422 of OZ010788.1, forward strand.
TATAATGTGATAAGCACTTTTTTACCATTAATTACCTCTACAAAGGTATATGTATACATAAGTCCTGCTTCTTCTTCTAAAAAGTCCTTCCGGCCAGTGCCGGGAGGAAGAGGTAGCTTTCATATTCCTTATTTTTTAAAAACCAGCTTATATTATTCAAACACATGAAGCTCAATTTAGTAGAAACCGATTATAGAAGATTCAATACTAATTTTTATCAATACTAAATATGGATGAGAATTTCGCAAAATGAGTCAGCTTTATCAAAGCTGGTTTTATTTAAAGTAACTTATATTTGGTCGCCAAATTCGGCGATATCTTGAAGTACCCGCCATTTTATAGCAACATGGTGGGTGAGGCTAACCAGTGAACTTGGTCGAGACTTTGGTAATTCCTGTGCACATGCTCACTCACATCGGAATCAGTTGATATATACGAGCGCTGTCGTATATAGGCAAAAAATCAGATTTTTCAAAATGTCACCCACATTAGAAATTCAAACTGCTATATCTGAGCCATTTTTTAAGATAAAGGCAAAGCAAAAAATGCTCCGGAGTCCTTGTATCAAAGTCAAACACTTAAGAAAATAAACTTTTTTAATTTCTAATTTTTTTTGCACATCACTTTAAATATATATATATTTTTTTTAATTTAATGGCCGCCATTTTTAAACAAGATGGCAGGTGAAGCTGGCCAGCAAATTTGGTCGAGACATTTCTCCAAACAGGTTAATAAATACGCGTGTTATCGCGTGACAAATATCAGATAGTTTCAAAATGTCAGCCATGCTAAAAATTCAGAGTGCTATAACTCAACCATTTTTTTAGATATAGACGAAACAAAACCTGCTCCGGAATCTTTGTATCAAAGTCAAACACATAAAGAAAAATCATTTTCATTTTCCAATTTTTTGGTACCTCATTTTAAATTTAAAATTTTTAAAACTTTTTTAAATGGCCGCCATTTTAAAACAAGATGGCTAATGAAGCTGGCCAACGAACTCGGTGAAGACATTGGTAACCAAGTTACATCCAAATCGGTTCATAAATACGCCTGTTATTGCGTGACAAAAATCAGGTCGTTTCAAAATGTCGTTACACTAGAAATTCAAAGTGCTATAAATCAGCCATTTTTTAAGATATAGACTAAACAAAAACTGTTCAGGAATCTTTGCATCAAGGTCAAACACATAGGAAAAAAATCTTTTTCATTTTCCAATTTTTTGGTACCTCATTTTAAATTTTTAATTGTTTAAATTTTTTTAAATGTCCGCCATTTTGAAACAAGATGGCGGATGAAGCTGACCCACGAACTCGGTCGAGACATTGATATGTACTATGTACACACCAAGTTACATCCAAATCGGTTCATAAATACTCCTGTTATCGCGCGACAAAAATCAGGTCGTTTCAAAACGTCAGCCACACTAAAAATTCAAAGTGCTATAACTCAGCCATTTTTTAAGATATGGATAAAACTAAACTGCTCCGGAATCTTTGTATCAAGGTCAAATACATAAGAAAAAAAATATTTTTAATTTTTCAAATTTTTGGTACTACATTTTAAATTTTAAATTAAAAAAAATTAAATGGCCGTCTTTATTAAACAAGATGGTGGATGAAGCTGGACAACGAACTCGGTCGAGACATTGGTGTGCACTGTGTACGCACCAAGTTACATCCAAATCGGCTCATAAAACATATATATATATAACCATTATATAATTACAATTCATCATCTATTTCCAATTACTAAAATTAAATTAATAAATTTCGCTTCAATACATAACACTGACATTATATCGTAAACACAATAACAACGTATCGTAAACAAATAATAGAGCAATAGGATGGATGTAGCAGGAAGCTTATATAGCATTTCACTTCTGTTATATATATATATTGTAGGGTCAGAACCCATCCTCCGGCTGGCGTTGCCAACAGAGGTCGTGCTCGGCAGCACCTTTTGCTATGGAGGAGGCTGTTACAAGAAAAGGGGGGCAGAAGGGACAGGACGAGAGCCGAGCTAGGGTCTCTCTCTTGTAGTTCCATGTTATGGTTGATGCACTAAATATGTATATGTAACCTTTATTGTTCGTGTGATGTCTATTCGTAAATAAATGTCAGTGTTTCATTTAACCAAAAGAACAGTGGTTGTGAGTACCTACATACAACACACGGCATCCTTCTACAGTAGCGCAGCCGGCAGGATCGAGACTAGCCTGACTAGCGTGTGGTGAGTTAGCTTCGATTTTTTTTATTATTATTATTTTTTTTGTAATTAATAAGAAAAAAAAACGTTGAAAGGCGCGAATAAAGGGGACCTCCAAAAGTTACTAGAGGAACTCAATTTGGAATTTCCCCCAGATTCAAAAGTAATCCAATTAAAAAATATCCTAGAAAAGTCAGACGTTTATACGAATCAGAAAGATTTTGTTGAGGACACTTTAAATACAATTATTAATGAGAGAAAGGCTGAAGCGGAAAAAAATAAATTAGAAGAAAGCAATAAAATTGAATTGGAAAAAATTCGCGTTGAAAAATTAAGAATAGAAAATGAAGTGGAAAAATTACGGCTTGAAAAACAATTTGAGCTGGAACAGGCCAAACTTAAATTTAATGGAAATGCCTCAAGTGAGGCATCAAGTGATGCGGGCGTGAAAAAAATACCTATAGAATCGCTATTAAAAAGCGTAAAAACTCTAACGATTCCGGTCCCATCAGAACCAGAAATTTGGAATTTATTTTTCAGCTCTTTAGAAAGGGCCTTCAAAATTAAGGAGGTACCCGAAGACCTCAAAGCGGAAATGCTTATTAATATATTAGGAGAGAAATCGAACAACATATTAACATACATTAGTGACGAACATATCACTAATTACGAACAAGTTAAAAACATAGTGTTGAGAGAGTATGAACCTACCCCGCAAGTATGTTTAGAAAATTTCCGTACCACTGAAAGGAAGCCAGGAGAGACCCACATTCAATTTGCATCGCGCTTGACTACCAATTGGGAATATTATTGTAAGTTGCGGAAAGTAGAAACCTTCCAGAATTTAAAGGATCTAATAGTTTCAGACAAATTGTTCAGTACGTTTGATCAAGAAACCGCGACGCATATAGGGATAAGACAGGCTGAGGATTGGTTCCTACCCCCTCATCTTGCGAAAGAATGTGATATTTACTATACTTCTAGAGGGAAAAACTTAAATGAGGTGAATTCCCCGAGATACGTCCCCCCTCCATTAAGAAGCGATAATAATTCACGCGGACGAAACCATAATAAAACTTGCTATATCTGCGGTCTAAATCATTTCGCAAAAGATTGTAGAAGGCGCTCAGATAAGATCGGGAGCCAAGAAACGGGGAAAAGTGAAAAATTAGAAGATAGACCAGTGGTCGCTAAAGTTAGATCATTCGGAGATAGTATGCCGACCCCCTCCTTTTTCCCGTAGAAACGGTAACTTTGAACATAGTAGGGAAGGAGGTTGAAAGCATCCTGGATTCCGGAACTGAATACACGGTTTTTAAAGAATCATATATTCCGCGGGAATGTTTAGAAAGAAGTCACGGTCGGGTTCAGCTGAGGTCAGCTTTCGGCGAGACAATTGAAGCTAAGTTGTGTGTTATTGCAATTGGAATTTGGTATGGACAAGGCCGGATAAGTAAGCCCGTTGATATTGAAGTCGCTGTAACTGAAAGGCTGGATTTTCCTTGTTTATTACCGCCTGAAATATACGAACTACTGAAAGAAAATACAACCCCCAATATCCAGACTATAGAGGTCGGGAAGGGAAATGATGAAGCAGAGACTAGTAGAGCTATCGGGGGTTTGCGAACGGAATTTTTAAAGAATGGGAGGAAATTTTCGAAGATCGAGATATCGGATAATGATGCGCTAAGTAAATCGATAACTGTAGAGTGCGGAATTAAAGCAGCCGCACTCAGAAGCAACACTTTAGAACAAATATCCACTGTTAACCTTTTTAAGGAAGAGCAAGCTAAATGCGAAACCCTTAAAAACGTACGTAATGATCTAGAGATGGGAAAAGGGAATTTTACTAGTATTGACGGGTTGATTTATCATAAGGATAAAGTTATAGGTGAATCGGTGTTTCAACTGGCGTTACCCCAGAGTAAAAGAGAAGAGGTCTTGAAACTAGCACATGAATCAATTTTTGGCGCTCACTTGGGTTACAGGAAAACGAAAGAACGGATTCGTTACAATTTCTTTTGGCCTAACATGTCTAAAGATATAATGGAGTTTTGCAAAACATGCGAAAAATGCCAATTAAGAACCACTGAAAAGATAAGTGATAGGGCCCCAATTACCCCAGTTTTAAGACCGGAACTCCCGTTTGAGGTGGTGAACGTTGACGTAATTGGACCGATTGATCCACCCTCAGGAAGAGGTCATAAGTATGTTTTAAGTCTCATAGATCAGCATACTCGATGGCCTGAGGCCATACCTATGAGATCTCTTACTGCAAAGACAGCTTGCGATTCATTATTGCAAGTATTCTGTAGAACAGGTATTCCAAATATTATTGCTAGTGATCAGGGCACCAATTTCACGTCCGCATTAACTCAAGAATTTCAAAAAAGATTAGGATCCAGCCCCCGATTTTCTTGCCCCGCATATGCGGCCAGCAATGGTTTGATTGAACGATTTAATATGGTATTAAAAAACATGTTACACCATGTTATTCGAGAGGATCCGAGAGACTGGGATAAGCAGATTCCTTTTCTTTTATTCGCATATCGTGAAGTGCCTAATTGCACCACCGGGATCTCTCCATTCAAATTGTTATATGGTAGGGAAGCGCGGAGGCCGTTAGCAATCTTAAAGTCTACCTGGGCGGGAGAAATACATCTTCCAGTAAATATAACCGAGTCTGCAACCGATTATTTACAAAACCTTAAGATTAGAATGGAAAGAGCTGCTGATCTTGCATCTATTACGGCGGCGAATAGGCAAAAAACTTATACTGACTATTTCAATAAAAGGTCATCTATTAGAAAATTTCCCGTAGGTGATCAGGTATTTCTTCTCATTCCGGGCTCTAATAATAAAATATATGCGCGGTGGACAGGTCCTGGGGAAATTATAGAATTTTGCCCCCCACACGCGTATAAGGTAAAATTACAAGATGGGACTATTAAGAAAGTGCACGTAAATAAAATTAAGAAGTTTTATCCTAGAATTAATGCTATACGGATCGTTTTCGAAGAGGAAAGTGACTTCGGAGATATTCAGGCTAGTCCCGAGAATATGCAAAATGAAAAGAACGATGTCTTTGCTGACATTAAATTGTCTCACCTACAAACTAATGAAAAACGAGATTTGGAACAATTATTGAAGAAATATGAGATCCTATTCAGAAAGAAGGTCAGAGTTGCGGCGGTAGATCCTCACAAGATTCGGTTAATTACAAACGCAGAGAGAAAGAAACCATATGTTTATAGGATTCCAGAGACATTAAAATCGAAAGTGGATGAACAAATAAATGAACTCCTAGAGTTAGGTTTGATTGAGGAGAGTTCGGCAGAGATAGCACACCCAGTGGTGTGTGTGCAAAAGAAAGATTGTAATATACGCTTATGTGTGGACTATCGAGCTCTAAATGCTGTGACTAAATCTGATGACTTTCCCATGGAAGATGCGACGAGTTTAATGTATAGCATCGGACAGGCTAACATTATTACAACCTTAGATTTGCTCAAAGGTTACTGGGCAATCCCCATGGAAGAAGAAAGCCGTGATTTTACATCCTTTAAGACGCACCGTGGACAGTATAGATTTAAAGTAATGCCGTATGGGCTTAAAAATGCGGCTGCGAGTTTTCAGCGTTCAATGAATAAAGCCCTTCGAGAATTCGAAGAATTTTCTCGTGCGTATATTGACGATATTGCCGTATTTTCTACAGACTGGCATTCACATTTAATTCATCTAGATACCGTGTTAAATAAGCTTGATGAACTGGGATTCACCGTCAATATTGACAAGTGCTCTTTTGGGAAAACCCAAATTAAATACTTAGGACACTTGATAGGCTCAGGTAAGCACCAACCTGATCCCGCAAAAATTGAAACAATCGAAAAATTATCGACTCCAAAAACAAAAACTCAACTGAGAAGTATCTTAGGCCTGTGTAATTACTACCGGGATTATATATCTCATTTTTCTGATGCTGTTCTGCCTCTCACCGAGCTTACGAAAAAGAAATTTCCTGAAACACTAATATGGAATTCTGTTCACGAAACAGCTTTCCAGCAACTGAAACGGGCACTCAAGGAGGCCCCCACTCTATACACACCCATCTACGGGAACCCTTATATAATTCAGACGGATGCATCTCAATTCGGTATAGGAGCTTGCATTTCCCAGGAAATTAACGGGAAAGTCCGCCCGATTTCTTATGCGAGCCAGAAATTGACTCCAACGCAACAAGCCTGGTCAACCATTGAAAGAGAAGCATACGCAATTGTGTGGACACTAAAACATTTTGAAACTTTAATTTTTGGTGCAAATATCGAACTGTATACTGATCACAATCCATTGACTTTCTTGACAAGAAATGCACCACAGTCATCGAAACTGCAGCGATGGGCTTTAGCTATCCAAAAATATAACATAAATATTCAGCATTGCCCAGGTTCAAAAATGACGAATGCAGATGCACTTTCACGATTGGTATGATTGTAATAAGCATCTTTTCGTCTGTCATTTATTAGTATTTTTATTATTTTTTTTTCTCGTATGATTATTATTATTATTATTTTATTGTGGCAATGTAACAAGGCATCTTTACATCTGTTCATTTTTCATTAGTGTTATTTGCTGTATTTTGCTTTATGGTAAATGTTTTTTTTTTTGTGTATTTCATATATATATATATATATATACGTGAGAATTCGTACCATTATATTTGAGAAGAAAAGAGCCAAAATTGTTCATTTTGGGGTATATTCTGACCTATAGTTCAGATATGTGTTTGTTGGAGAAACATCCCCAAACACTCATCTTGCGGGGGGTGTAGGGTCAGAACCCATCCTCCCGCTGGCGTTGCCAACAGAGGTCGTGCTCGGCAGCACCTTTTGCTATGGAGGAGGCTGTTACGAGAAAATGAGGGCAGAAGGGACAGGACGAGAGCCGAGCTAGGGTCTCTCTCTTGTAGTTCCATGTTATGGTTGATGCACTAAATATGTATATGTAACCTTTATTGTTCGTGTGATGTCTATTCGTAAATAAATGTCAGTGTTTCATTTAACCAAAAGAACAGTGGTTGTGAGTACCTACATACAACACACGGCATCCTTCTACATATATATATATTGTAAAGAACTAATTCATTACAGAAAACTAACATTTTCCACCGATAGATGGCGGTAGTCATCTGAGGATAGAAGATTGTTCTGTTTTTTCGAACTCCGAAGCGAGAAGCGGGAGTGAGCGCGCAGAGTTTTTTTTTGGTTGTGAAGGTGACTCGACGAGTGATGTAGTTAAAAAAGTAGAAATTGTTACCGCGATTATATTTGGTGTTTTGTGTTCGTAAATTTGTGTTTTGTGAATGTCATATTAAATCAAGAAAAACCATCCGATGGCCTCTTCATTTATCAACTGTGTTCATTGTTAAAGTATACCATAGTCTCCTACATTACAGACGAGTAAAGATGGTGGCAGCCCGGTACGATTCCATGGTGAAATGACCAGTGTTCTTAAGTAAAGATGCAACTAGCAAGTAAGCCAGTTCCATATTTTTTTTGTATTTATTAGTACCTTGAATCATCTGTTATGGATTAAATTTCTTTTAATCTGGATTAACTGGATTTATTTGCTTGCGTAATTTGCGTAAATTAATTTCAAACTTTAGAAAAAGCGCGGGTTAATTGGGCATATTTCAAGTACTGATATATACTGAACTTATTCCCATCATATCAAATACAAAATTTGAATGATATTGAAAATTATTTCATTAAGCTGTTCTCTTTATAAAATATTGTGTTCTTAGGCATTTTATCTTAGAAATATTAAGATCTGTTCTTAAAGTTGAAATAATAATAAATAAAGTTTATTTATATATTTTGGGGGATACTTATGATGGTGATAATTCTTTTGAATCAAAATGATTTAATATTAAATGGTATCATTTCATTCTTTAAAGGAACGAGATTTTGAAAAAAAAAATTCCAATCTTAACATTTTGTTATTTGGATCAATGCCAAAATTACAAAGTTCGAAAGAAAAATTGTTGGAAAGCAGATGAATTCTGTTTTGTTTTTTTTCTTTATTTGTTATTTAGTTATTCTAAAAATAGAATAGATGATATTTTCGTTCTTTGATTTCTGATCGAAAAATGAATGTGGATTTGATGTTTGTTTTGTTAATTTTTAAAGAAAAAAGTTATTGAGTTTAAAACGGAAAAATAAATAATTCTGTTTTGTTTGTTGAGTTTATGTAAAAAAATAAAAACTTGATAAGTATCGAGTAAAAGATAAAAGTGTTATTTTCATTTGGAAAAAGAAATTGAGTTGAATATTTTGTAATTTACTCTTTTCATGTAAAGAAATGAAAATGATAAGTGGGTTATTTTAAATATTTTTTTTGCGAGTAATTTTTTATGCTTGCATAAAAAGGGTTGAGAATTAAGAAAAATTCTCGTATTTACTTAGTTTGATTGGTTTAATTTTAATTGCGTAATTTAATTATTGTTTTTGAAATAAGTGTGTTTATTGAATAAAATACAGTTCTGAATGTTGAAAAAAAAATTATTTTATCATCTTAATTGTATTTTTGACACAATTACATATTTACTTATTTAATTTGTTTAAAAAGTTGCACAGTGTTTAATTTACTAAGAATTTGACAGAGGTGGATTTTAGAATTGCTTTATTAATTAAAATTTATTATATCGGCTTAAAAGTTTTGTTGCTAGTTTAAGTAGGAGACTTCTGAGTTCTATTAATTAGAAATTAAGCATTCTGATTTTGTTTCGGTTTATCTAAAATTAAGATGGCCTATTTAGCAAAAGCTAGAAGAGCAGACTTGTTGGAAATTTGTGAGGAATTGGAATTGGAAGTTGATCTTTCGAAAAAGATTCCAGAAATTAAGAAAGTTATTGTAGAAAGCGAAGTTTACAAGGAAGAAGAGGTTAGACTCACGTTAGACCGAGTAATAGAAGATAGGAAAACGAGAGAAGAGAGAGAGAAAGAAGAGAAAGAAAAAGAAGAAAGAATTCGACAAGAAAAAAGGGGAGAACCTATGGCTAAGGAAGCTCATGAACATGAACTAGAATTAAAAAAATTGGAGCATTTGCAAAGAACTTCTGAACAGAACGATGGATCGGGAAGAAAGGTTGATGTCGGACCAAAAATACAGTTGGCACAAATTGTTTCGAAATTCGACGAAAAATCTGATGAGATGGGTCTCTTTTTAATTAATTTTGAGAGAAGAGCAGAGGTGGCTAAAGTTTCGAAGAGTGAATGGGTTGCATACTTGTTAGCTGTTTTGCCCACAGAGGTTACAAACATGTTAGGTAGGGAATCGCCTGAAGATGCGATTAACTACGATTTTGTTAAAAATCTTATATTCGAAAGATATAAGTTGAATAGCGAGAAACTGAAGCAATGTTTTTATCGGCATCATAAAACGCCAGACAAATCTTGGAGGAATTATGCGCAGGAACTCACTAGTTATTTTACAGCCTGGATTACAGAATTAGGTGTTGAAAAGTTTGATCAACTTAAAGATTTAATTATTACAGAACAGTTAAAGTTTCGAGTGCCCGCGGAAACAAAAGAACATTTTCTAGACAATTGGTTAAATTTTGTGACGCCTTTAGATTTGGCTAAGAAATTGGATGACTATGAAAGTATCAAAGAAAGTTTTAAAAAGAAAGAACTTCCGAAAAAGACCATGTGTAATTTTCGATCCCAATTTAAAAATTCAAATAACTTTGACTACAAGAAAGAAAGTAAGGATAATAAGCCTAAATTGCCAATTAAATCAGAATCATTAACTGGGAATCATAGAGAAAGAGAATTTGATAAGAAGAGAACGTTACGTTGTTACGAATGTGGATCAAGCACTCATCTTCGTCCTCAATGTGATAAACTTAAGAAATCGCCAAAAATCATTTCTCATGTTAAGGTGGAAGTTGGGCAAGATTCGTCAATAACGCCTTATCTTAGTGTGGGGAAAGTAAACGGCGTACAAATGGAAATTTAAGGGATACGGGTGCGACAACAGATTTAATTGCACAAAGGTATGTCAAACCGCATATGTATCTGAACGAAAAAGTGTGGGTACGGGTGCCCTTACACGATGGTCTATTCTGTTTACCTCTTGCAGAGATTGAATAAGACTGTGAAACTAAAGACATGTGAAGACATGTGATAACTAAAGCTGCTGTCTCAAGAGACTCTGTAGATTTAGGAAGATATTTGTTAGGAAATAAAACAGCCGCTTTATTTGAACATTGTAAAGAAGAAAAGGCAGTGAAAGAGCATATGATTAATGCTGTTCAAACCAGAGCTCAGAAGAAAATTCTGGAAGTAGAGAAGGTTTCTCATGAAGAACCTGAAATGCGCGAAATTTCTGATGAAACTGTAGAAAAGAATCATAGCAATAGTATAGAAAGAGAAAACAAAAAAATCGAAGCGAAAAAAGATAAAGATAAATCAGAAGAAGAGAAGTTAGAAAACCAAGAAGACACAATTTTGCCAGTATGTCAAACTGTCTCAGTACAAGAGCTTATAAAAACTTCTCCTAAGACATTTTCTGAAGAACAAAAGAAGAGCAAAGAGCTAAAACCTCTTATCGAAGAAGCTAAAAAGAAAAATAGCAAAGATAGCAAATTTATTTTGGAGAAAAATATGCTTTTTTATAAAAGAAAAGATAGGAATGGTACTGAAAGAAAATTATTAGTTGTCCCGGAAAGGTTTCGTGAGCAGTTAAAAATTTTTTGTCATGAAACTGTTGCAACTCATTTGGGGGTAGCTAAAACTAAAGATGCTTTGTTTAAGACTTTTTATTGGCCAAATTGCTTTAAAGATATCGAAGATTATGTAAGAACTTGCGACTACTGTCAACGAGTTGGAAAGCCTCAAGACAAAAAGAAAGCACCTTTACAGATTGTTCCAGTTATTTCAGAAATATTTACAAAGCTAAATGTTGATGCTTGTGGACCTTTACCTGTCAGTACACTAGGGAACAAATACATAATAACTGTAATATGTTTAGCTTCGAAATATCCTGACGCAGTTCCTACACCTAATTTGTATTCTACGACGATTATTGATGCTTTATTGCAAATTTTCAGTAGACTTGGATTTCCTCGTATACTACAAACTGACCAAGGAAAGTCATTTATGAGTGTACTTACAACGGAATTCTTAGAGAAATTTGGAGTTAGAGTTGTGCGAAGTTCGGTTTATCATCCACAAAGTAATCCAGTTGAAAGAATGCACAGGACTTTGAAACGGATACTCAGAGTATTTTGTTTAGAATCTGGAGCTGATTGGGAGAAAGTACTGCCTCCTGCCCTTTTTGCATTAAGAACTGTAACTCACAATAGCACTGGGTTCAGTCCAGCAGAATTAGTCCATGGCCAGAACTTAAGAACTCCAATGATGCTACTCTATGAAAAATTGACTGAGCAAGAGATAGAAGAAGATAGTGTGATATCCTATGTATTTGACTTAATGAACAGAATGAAGAAATGCCAAGAGCTCGGTGCAGAAAATATGGAAAAAGAGAGACAAAACCAAAAATATTGGTATGATATAAAAGCCAGAAAACAAGAGTTTAAAGAGGGAGATAAAGTTTTAATTGTGGCCCCGTCCAAACCAAATAAACTGTCAGTTAGTTGAATAGGACCTGGAGAAGTAATGAAGAGATTATCAGAAACTAACTATGTTATATACGATCCAGAGAGAAAGAAGTCCCAAGTGTATCACGTAAATATGTTAAAGCCCTACCATCAAAGAAAAATTGAAAGTATAAATTTACTGACTATAAAAACAACCTCTAATGATGAAGAAGAAGATGAAATTCCTAAATTGGATGAGGAAAATAATGACAATGCGTTGTTAGAAGTATTGCAAGACATACAAAAAAACAACAGATTAAATGAAAGTCAACGAGAAGAATTAGGACAACTTATTGGAAAATATGCTGACTCTTTTTCGACTGAACCAGGGTGCACGAATCTAGCTGAACATGATATTGAGCTGGAATCAGAAAAACCAATCTGTGCCCGGCCTTATAAAATGTCGCCTAGACAAACGGAAATTCTTAAGGCCAAAGTCGAGAAAATGCTGAAACTGGAAGTCATTGAGCCAGGTGAATCTGACTTTGCCTCTCCGTTTATTTTAGTTGAAGTTCCAGGCAGAGAAGCGAGACCTTGCATAGATTATCGCCGTTTAAATAAAGTGACTCGCACAAAATTTTATCCTTTGCCCAACATTGACCAGTTAATAGAAAAGGTGTCTTCAGCTAAATATATTTCAGTTTTAGATCTGACCAGAGGTTATTGGCAAATTCCGTTAACGAAACGTGCTCAAAGGTATGCAACTTTTGTGACAAATTTTGGGAGGTACAGACCTTTACGCCTTCCCTTTGGTTTAGAAAATGCTCCGTATGAATTTAGCCGACTTATGGCTGGATTACTTAGAAACTGTGAAGAGTATGCGGTGCCTTATTTGGATGATGTTGCTGTCTTTTCTCAAACTTGGGAAGATCATCTAAAGCACCTGGAAGACGTTTTCAAAAGACTGAGTGAAGCAAACCTGCATATTAAACCATCTAAATGTCAATTCGCTCAAGCTTATGTAAAATATCTTGGACGCTTAGTGGGTCAGGGTCTTAGAACTCCAGGAGAACTGAAGGTTCAAGCCATAAAAGAGTTTCCAATTCCTACTACTAAAACTCAAATCCGATCCTTCTTAGGTTTAGCCGGATATTATCGGAACTATATTCCTAATTTTTCTGTAATTGCAACGCCTCTCACTAATTTATTAAAAGGAAAAGTTCGCAATTCAATAGTAAACTGGAATGACGACTGTCAAAAGGCATTTGATGAACTGAAAGATAAACTCTCTGAAAATCCTGTCTTATATAGTCCTGACTTTTCGAAACCTTTCATCGTTCAGTGTGATGCTTCAAATTTGGGAATTGGTATAGTGTTATCCCAGCTGAATGAAAATAATGAAGAACATCCTATATTATATCTGAGCAAAAAGTTTACAGACAGAGAACGAAACTTTAGTACCACCGAAAAAGAATATGCTGCTATTGTGTTTGCAGTGCGAAAACTACGATGCTATTTGGATGGACATCAAAAATTTCAGATCCAGACGGACCACAACCCCTTAGATAAAAACAGCGGAACTAATCCTAGACTTTTAAGATGGGCCTTACTTTTACAGTCCTTTAATTATGAAATTGTTCATAAAAAGGGAAAACATCATCAGAATGCTGATAGTTTGAGTCGAGCCCTAAAAGCCTAAGTTTGATTAGAATGCTAATATGTAAATATGATAATTTGTATAACAGTTAAATTTGAATTTATTGTTTTGAATATGTGTAAATTGTTTTTCATTTGTATCTTGAGTATAATGTTTGAATATTTATAAATTTTATTTGTATTTTATATATTTATGTTTTCATGGTGGGAATAAGTCAGTTGTGGTTCACGGTACTAAATTTTGTTTGGAACTGGTGCTTGAAAGCAATAATTCACAAAGAAACTTTTCCCCGTCGACAGTGAAAAGTTTTCTCCAGGTGGGGAGGAGTCTGTAAAGAACTAATTCATTACAGAAAACTAACATTTTCCACCGATAGATGGCGGTAGTCATCTGAGGATAGAAGATTGTTCTGTTTTTTCGAACTCCGAAGCGAGAAGCGGGAGTGAGCACGCAGAGTTTTTTTTTTTTGGTTGTGAAGGTGACTCGACGAGTGATGTAGTTAAAAAAGTAGAAATTGTTACCGCGATTATATTTTGTGTTTTGTGTTCGTAAATTTGTGTTTTGTGAATGTCATATTAAATCAAGAAAAACCATCCGATGGCCTCTTCATTTATCAACTGTGTTCATTGTTAAAGTATACCATAGTCTCCTACATTACAATATATATATATATATATATACTAGTGGGCTCTGCCCCCTGCAAGCTACGCTCGCCAACCCCCGTTCAGACACCGTAGAATCTAAAAGCAAGCTAATTTGATCGGTATTAAAAAGATTAGAGAAGATTGTATTATAATGAAAAAACCCATAACGATCTCCCTGTAAATGGGTTTCCATTCAATTCCCTTTGATTGCGAAAATTTAAGGCCGAATCAGTTGCTGTTAAGACATTCAATGGTTGTTTTCGTGTTTGATTAAAGAAGACCAGTTAAACATTTGAAAGGAAGCTAAAATAAAATGAATTAAGTAAACAGAGTCTTTGCCTCACGATATTTTTAACAGCGTTATAAAACGATCGACATAATACAATTTACTACAATTTACTGCTTTAACCCCTTCAAAGGCGGTGGTTCATTTTTGGACCACTTAATTTTAATTCTTAAATGCCACATTGGCACCAGAATATTGGAATGAAAAATTTCCTTTTATTAAGTAAGTGAACAAAAGCATTTTCGTATTTCGAAATTTGTTTGTGAATTCTGGTGCCATTCACTGATTTCAACATTTTACGAATAGAAGTACCTTGCACCTGAAAGGGTTAAACGCATATTAATGTATTTTTATTTTAAAGTTTCCTCCCTCTATTAATATTCACGTGTAAATACAATTTTCAAGACATAATTTTCCATATTTTCCTGCTTTTAACACTTACTCATTTAATAGTAATTTTAAAGTTTTTTTTTCTGTTTTTAATAGTCACGTGTAAATAAATTTTTAATCGTTAGGAAATATTATTCTTTGCGCTGTTTTTAGAATTGAAAACAATTCCTATAGTAATAGCCTAAGTCATGTGACTATTATCAACAGTTCCGGGCAGATCTCTTCGCTTTTTATATTCCTAGCGACCATTTTGGTACTTTAATGTTAGCCGGCCACAGGCGATAAGTCGCCAAATATTATTCTATCGCCATCATTTCACTTATATTATAATAGTCCAAGTCATGTAACTGCCACAAACAATTGCAACCCTTCGTTTTTCATAAGAAAGTTTTCCATTTTGATTAAAGAATCAAAGTTTTTTTTTTTTTTTTTTTTTTTATATATATATATATATATATATATAAAACAACATAAAAGTTACCATGATCGCAAAGAATTCTTGGCACTTTTATGCTAGCCAGGTGCAAATCTCGCCAATAGCTTTTTTTAACTCGCCAGTTAGCATATTATTTGTTCTTTCGTTATTTAAAATAAAAATTACGTCAATTTGTACAATTTGGTGAGTGGTTTGGCGATTTATATAATTTGGCGAAATTGGTTGACAGGTTAACTAAGTAGTACCATTAAAAGACTGCTTTGAATTTGAAATTAAATGTCAGGATTTATTTCATTATTGAATCGGGTTTGCGGCGTGATTTTTTTTCGACTCGTTTTCGAATATCAGTTACATATGTATTTTTAAATTATTTTCTATTAATTTTAAATGAAATAACAATAAATAAAATAAATTAATTAATAACTATAGAACAAAAGAATTTATAACATTTTTTTTTAAATAAAAAAGAAAATAAATGTAAGTAAACATTTATTAATAAATAAGCAACAATAGCCGGGTTACCATGTCAGGCAAAATAACGCCATTTAGGTATCCCGGTGCGTATATGACATCTACGCCTAATTTTTTTTTTTTTTTTCGTTTCGTTTAAAAAAAGAAAGAAGTGAAAGCCATCAATTTTAAACTTTTCAGTTTTAAATGAAAATTTTGTATTAAATAAAATGATAATATAATACAAAAAAAAAGCATTGTTCTTAGCATACATTTAACGGAGGCCAAACTGGTCGCCAAATTAGTTTAAAATAATAACCTTTACTAAAATATGAAAAAAATATCTGTTATAATTAAAATTTGAGTTGCCATCATTAGACAAAAGTATTTAAAATTAGAAAAAAAAATTAATATTTCGAAAACTAATTCGAATTTAAAAATTCTAATACCATTTTTGAGATCTGCGGATCAATAACGATTTTTCGTATTAATTTCATCGCAAAGTATTCCATATTTTAGGAGAAATCACCGCGAAACATAATCAGTTTTTAATCAGTCGTTTCATAGAATCGTTTCATAAATTCGTTACATTTCAGTCGTTTCATATATCCGTTTCATAAATTCGTTTCATTAGGATTATATATATATAGGGTAGATATATATATCAACATTTGAACGGATGGTGGTTTCGGAGTCTGGGGGTCATGATCGATGAAAATATAACAAAATTTTTTGAAATCGCTTTCCTCCGAACAGCTGCAACAGGTAGCTTTTTGTAATGAAAGCTACCTAAAAAAAACTCGACATGTCCATCAAGGTTGTTGAAGAACAATTCCTCCCTTCAAAATGCTCATTTTTTTCATTACTTTTATTATTTTTTAAGAAGTGTAGTTATCTCTACTTCATCTGAATAATATCTGTAAATCATGATAAGAATTGTGATGGCTTAGTTAGGTATTTTTATTAAAGAACTATTCTTTAAAAATATATATATATATATTATAGGAAATTCCAGAGAATGGCGCAGACATCGCTCATTTACCTCAAGTACATTCTCGTTTCCTCTTTTTTGGACCAGAAACACCGGGAGCCGAGTGGATCAAGCATGACTGGGAGCCGCAGTGGTCACCAGATGAAAAAGAGCCTCATATTGCTAGAGTAAAGATTGTGCAAAGATTGGTGATTTGGGGGCATGAACTCCCGTATTCGAGAATCAATGTAGATATCCAACAGGTGAAATTACTCGAGTTTTTTAATGGACTATTATATTTAAAATCCCTTACACGTTAACATATTTGAATTTTCTCTAAATAAATCCACAGAAATAATATAACTGAATTGTAAATCTAACGAACTCACAAGAAAAGTCACGTTAAAGTACATTTTAAAAAAAAATCAAAGAAATATACTTTTATTCATTATATTCATAGTATAACTTCAAATTTAGTGAAAGATTCTCGATATATAAAACGGAAAAAAATATAAAATCTTTGCGATTAAATTTAGAAAAAATAATTTGGGAAAAACTACATAGTGCTGCTACAAAATGAGAGTAATTTCAATGCATTTATCTTCAACAGATCTGTTTTGTCTCTAAATAAATCCACAAAAATAATATACTGAATTGTAAATCCACTGAACTTACAAGGTAGATCTCATTAAACTACATTCTAAAGATAAAACCGAAGACCGATGGCTTTATCTATACTAATATTATAAAGAAGTAAAGTTTGTTTGTTTGTTTGTTTACTTGTAAGGGGTAATCTCTAGAACGGCAGAACCGATTTCAAAAGTAATGGTATCAAAATGATGGTGTTAGTCCGTGTTCCAGCATAAGCTATATCTTATGTCGATGTCACTAATCCAAAGGGGTGCAAGAGCAAAAAAATTTCTAAAAATACGATTTTTGTGCTACTGAAGGGCCTAGAAACATGAAATTTGGCATGGTAGTTA
This sequence comes from Maratus speciosus, assembly GCA_963932465.1. Classification (NCBI taxonomy): domain Eukaryota; kingdom Metazoa; phylum Arthropoda; class Arachnida; order Araneae; family Salticidae; genus Maratus; species Maratus speciosus. Next base: position 441,057,047 of record OZ010788.1, read on the forward strand.
CTTATAAGATGTAAATAATCTCTAAGAACATTTTCTAAAAAAAAAAAAAAAAAAAAAACTGAAATTTAAAAGTGTTGAAAATGCGCGAAAAGCGTTCTAAAAACGTTCTAAATTGTGATTTCTACGCAATCTCCAGAAGTGCCGAACCGATTTAAAAATTATTGTATCAAAATGATGGTGATAGACCTCGCTCCAACATAGGCTGTATTTTATGTAGGCGCCACTACCCCAAAGGGGATGCAGAAGGAAAAAACTTCTAAAAATGCAATTTTTCTGTTACTGAAGTGCCTAGAAACATGAAATTTGTCATGGTAGTTACTTATAAGATATGAATTACTCTAAGAAAATTTCTTTAAAAATTCGAAATTTAACAGGGGCGAAAATGCGCGAAAAGCGTTCTAAAAATGTTCTAAATGCTGATTTATAAGCAATCTCAGGAAGTATCAAACCACTTTCAGAAGTAATGATGGAAATTGATGTTGGCAGCCCTTGCTCTAACATAGGCTCTATTTTATGTCGCTATCACTTACCACCTGGGTGTTGCAAGAACAAAAAACGTTCTAAATTGCGATTTTTGTCATACAGCAGGGTCTAGGAACATGAAATTTGGCAGGGTAGTTACTTATTAGATATAAATGATCTCTAAGAAAATTTTAAGAAAAATGTGAAATTTAAAAGTGGTGAAAATGCGCGAAAAGTGTTCTAAAAAATGACGATTTGTAAGCAGTCTTAGGAAGTATCAAACCGATTTCAAAAATAATGATGGAAATTGATGCTGGCAGCCCTTACTCTAACATAGGCTCCATTTTATGTCGGTATCACTTACCACCTGGGTGTTGCAAAAGCAAGAAAATGTTCTAAATTTCGTTTTTTTTTTTTTTTTTTTTTTTTTTTTTGTGATACTGCAGAGGCTACTAACTTGTACTAACTTGAAATTAGGCATGGTAGTTACTTATAAGATATAAATGCTCTGTAAGAACATTTCCTAAAAATTTTGAAACTTAAAAGTGGTGAAAATTCTCGAAAAGCGTTCTAAAAACGTTCTAAATGACGATTTCTACGCAATCTCCAGGAAGTATCAAACCGATTTCAAAAGTAATGGTTGGAAATTCATAGTGACATCCCTTGCTGCAACATAGGTTCTATTTAATGTCTGTGTCAGTACCACTTGGGGGTTTCAAAAGCAAAAAACGTTCTAAATTGAAAATTTTGTGATACTGAGGGGTCTAACATTTTGAAATTTGGCACGGTAATTATTTAAAAAATGCAAATGCTGTCTAAGGACCGTCGAAGGAAAATTCCAAATTTAAAAGAATAAAGCGACAAAAAGCGTTCTAAATTACGATTTTTATGCAATCTTATGAAATACCAAACCGATTTTTAAAATAATGGTTACAAATTGGTGGTGATATAGAACCTGCTCAAACATGAGGTATATTTTATGTCTGTGCCACTACAAGACTACTACTACTACACTGTGTCAGAGGGTTGCAGGAGCAAAAAACGTTCTGAATTGCAATTTCTATAATACTGAAGAGGTTAGAAACTTGAAATATGGCATGGTAGTTACGTATAAAATATAAAGACCCTCTAAGAACAGCCAAAACAAATTCGAAATTTAAAAGGACTGAAGCGAAGGGAAGGAGTCAAAAGCCTTCTAAAAAAGGCATAAATAAGATTTCTATGCAATCTCAAAATATAATAAACCAAATCCAAAAGAAATGGTGACAGTTTCTGATCCTACACAGGCCGTGTCACTACCACCTTGGATTGGAAGGAGCAACAAATGTTCTAAAAAGCCTTTAAAAACTTTCTAAATTACGTTTTCTATGGAATAATAGGAAATACCAAACAAATTTCAAAATTAATGTTGGCAAAATAATGGTGACAATCACTGTTTCAACATAGACATTTTATGTTGGTGCCACTACCACCAGAGAGGTGGTAGACCGATAGACAAGAAGGTTGGAATTTGACATGATGATTAATTTTAAGATGTAAATACGTACTAAGAACGGTTTCTAAAAAAATTCAAAACTTCAAATGAATACTGAAATGAGCGTATGAAATATGCATAAAAGATTCAAAATACTTTCTAAACTGTCATTTATTGGTATTTTGTTTTAATTCTTCTTATTATGTTAAGTCTCATTTCTGCCTACTGCAGTTTAAAAATAAGTTTAGTCAAGCTGCGGCTTAATTAGTAATTTTTGAATTATTCCTAAAAGTATGAGTTCTTCTAATAAAAATTAGACATACAAATATCTCGAGGCACATTTCAACTATTACGCGAGCAAAGCCGCAAGATTTGCTCGTATAGTATATTCATAATATAAGTTCAGTCAAATTTAGTGCCAGAATTTCGACAGATACTCCGTAAAATATATAAAAACTTTAGTGTTTAAATCTTCAGAAACAAACGATCCGTGCAATTTGGCAAGCATAGTGTTACTACAAAATCACAGTAATTCCAATGCATTTTAACCCTCCGCCTACCAGACGGGTCCAATGGACTACACTAATGATACTAAAGAGTAGAACATTCCAAAAAAAGTCACATATTTACAGAATGTTCAGTATTCTCTTTATGAGAAAAATCATTTTTAATGTACCTGTCGGGTCCATTGGACCCGTCTGGTAGGCGGAGGGTTGGGTGTGCTTACTTAACAGGTATTTACATTTATAAGTCTCCTTTTTTTATGTAATTTATGGATTTGTTTATATTTTTTTGCATAATGTATGCAAGATACACTTATTGTCCTATTTCTTTAATTTATCGTTGAATTACCTTTCTTTATTATTTTTCAATCTTCAGATATTATTGATTTTACTGATTTTAGCTTGCAGTCAAGTTGACTGCAAGTTGAACCCCTTCATGTTGTCTGAAAATTAAGACGCCATTTTAATTTGTTTCTAAACAATGACTATATCTGTGGCCATAAATATGTTTAATATCGTACGTTAATCAAAGAATGCATAGAAAAAAAGAGGAAGTAAATAATCAATTAAATTTAAAAAATCAAAAAACCCGACTGCGTAAAAAGCGAGCTAATTAATTATTTCTCATCAATGTGAAACTATTTTTCAGTTCCTACTATTAGCTCACACTCTCGTTATATATATCTTGTTCAAATTTTCAATCGTGAATAAAATACTTATTATTCATCCAATCAAGTTCAAATAAATTTTTTAAAACTTGTAGTGGATGACACTTGATGTTAATCCAGTTTTTTTTTTTCAAATATTAATTCATTAATTAAATTAAATTAAATTAATTTTCAATAATCGAGAGAGCCCTCTTCTTGACTGAGGTATTTTACAACCGAGAGAGCCCTCTTCTTGATCAAGGCATTTTAAGCGCCACTCAAGATGAAAGAAGAATGGGAGAAAATAAATTATCTTATTGACCTAATTAGGAATTGAGTTAATTTTTTTTTATATTACTTGTTTTATATTACTTACCTACTTTTTTTATTTACCTGTATTGATGACTTTTAAGTTGTTTAATTGTTAGTTCCTATCTATAAACACTGTTTTGATGAGGTCTATAGATGTCTATGATGGTTAGAGTTGCAGTAAAGCTAGAGAATACCTACACAACTTGCAGCTTCTATAATATTTTAACGGAGCTTCTGAGTGTAAAATAGTCAATGAAACATCGTCTTCATTTTGAAAGACCTATCCAATGATATGCCACTCAATAGGGTGCGTACTTTTTTTTTCGTCTCTACCGCCATTTTGTATTTTACGGCTGCCATTTTGAATATATAAAAACAAAACCTAGCCTATAACCATCGGGCCGTTAAGACGAATTGATAGAGACCTCATTCATTAAAATCCATCCAGCCGTTGGGATGTTTCGAGGGTATAAAGAAATCCACATACACAGATACGCGTGAAACACATAACCCTTCTTTTCAGTCGGGTAAAAAGGAACACATTAAGGAAAAATATTATATAATATTACCAAAAATTTAAGGCATTGTGAAAGCACAAAAAATGTTAATGTATATGAATCATATTTTCATATTATACATTTGGAATTTCACACTCTCTACATTTTACAGCAAATTAAATTAAATTATTTATTTTTGTCACAAATTTCATTTTTTCTTCCGATCTAACAGAGAATCTATGCTTAAATATATTTTGTTTTCTTCTAGATTGGTCCGGCCACTGTCTATCTTTACATGGATAGTGAATTTGGTAAAGGTATTCTGCTACAATACATAACTACCGAAGGACCCATTCTGCAAAGAGTAGTTCAAGAACTTTATACTGAATCTAAATTCAAGCCAGGTCCAGCTTCCTTTCTAATATGGGGAGAAGCGACGATGGTAATTCTAAATTTTGAACTTATTTTAAAAATATTATATAAGAAAGAATTCTAATTTGAGAATTAGATATTTTCCCAATCTATTATTTTCACGATACATGTTAGCTAAACTTATTAAAACCAGAGCTAATACGAAATTATCACACGAATGATTTCCCAAGGATACTATTTTCTTTTCAGATTAATTTCAGGTTAATATATTTAAAAATATATATCTTCATTATTGATAACTTATTCACAATTTCTTTTTCAAAAAAGTTTAAACTGAATTTATGAATATTTAATAATTAAATAACGTTAGATAAAAAATTTTAGCTCATAGTTAGTTGTTATCTGTTATGAAACTCTTTTTTATGAAATAAAGAAAATTCTTTCTATGCTTTGTTCATGGCTAGATTTTCATTCAACGGCATTCGCAGCAGTGGTGTAGTCGTAAAAAAAAAACAGAGGGTATACGTTCTAAGCAGAGGGTATACGCTCAAGGCAGAGGGTATACCCTAGTGTATATATATACTATAGCTTTCTTGAGAAACAGAGGGTATACGGTGTTACTTTAAAAAATCCAGAGGGTATACGGCGTATACCTCCGTATACCCTCCACTACATCCCTGATTCGCAGTATGTAAAATAAATATATTCACAACGATTAAATCGCTAGAATTCATAAGTATGAATCAAAATAAATGAGCTAAAAAAAACGATCACTTTAATGAAAGCACTAAAGCTAAAGGATTGACGTCATTTACTTATTTGTAATTGTCTCTCTCACTCTCTCTTTTTTTCCACTTTCCATTAGTCTTGTACGGCTTTATTTATTTTTTTTTTTTTTCCTCTTGCCATTGGACTTGTACGGCTAGTGAGTGGATTTGATAAATATTAAATAATCATTTTACGCCTTCAGATGTTTAGTTCTATTTTATGTGTGTAGATGGCAGCTCTAACTTTCATTCACTACAAGAGAGCGATTTGAATCTTTAGAAGGGGCAATTCCACATGATCCCATTTCTTATTAGTTCTTTTGTAAAAATAATGTTCTAGGCTAAAAATAAAATATACATATTAAAATTTCAAAAATAAAATTAAAAAATAAGTTTTTTATTCGGTTTTCCAAATTTCAAAATACATTCTTTACCAGAATAGTTGTACTAAAAATTATTTGATAATATTTAGACACATGTATTTAAATTTCTCTCTCTCTATATATTTTTTTATTTATTTAGAAGTGTTTTAGAACTTTAGACAATTTTTTAGACTATTTATGGAAAGTCTTGTATTTTTTTTAGTTCTGCAATACCTCAGATGAAGACACTTTTATAACTGAAACTATTAAATGTATGTTTAACATCTTTACGGCGAGCGTTCTTTACAGTATTTTCAATCTTTTATCACCAATAATTTCGATTAGAAATTTTGCCTAGTGTAATCGCAGATGTAATCCCAAAGCCAAATGCAATTCCTATTCGATAATTAAAGTTAAAAAAAAAAAAAAAAAAAAAAAAAAAAAAAAAAAAAAAAAAGCAATTTAGAAAATTGCAACGACCATTTCGAAAATGGTTGGTTGGTTGGTTGATTTTTGACGGCCAATTATCTGCCCGAGGGATATAGGCTCAGGGGGGGAGGGGGGAGTGCCCTCCGTGGGGTCTTTCATAGGGAACCTAACCCATATTTACGCATGGAAATCCATGGCTCGAAGACATCCACTGAAACTCCGAACGATTAGGCCGACGGGCGCGATTGGGTTCGAACCCAGCACCCCATTTGGAAAATGATTTTTTCGAAGACTAAAATTTAAGACATAAAAAATCGCACGGAGTTGACCATACATTACGTACGCCATGAATTAAACATTAATAGTGTTATTACACGTACAAATTGCAAGCGACAAAACGTCAGATTTCTGAAACTTACGTAAATATCCAAGCATTTCATTGTCTGTTCGGGAAAAGGCTTTTCCATCGTCATGAAATTTCATTCTTAAACTCCTAAACATCCCACAATATTACTTTTTACACCGTCGTATAGAGAAAAAATGTACTTTTAAATGCAATTTGTTTGAAAGCTGTATCTCAATTTGTTTCTGAGTTAATTTTTTTTTTTTTTTTTTTTTTTTTTTTTTTTTTTTTTTTGTAGTTTTCATTACTTTTTTGTCATAGTGGCAACAGAAGTATCCATCGCTGATGAAAGTAAAGGGAATTACAGATTACTGTATCGACCTATCAGAAAACGAATAAAATGCGGATTGAACCAATTAAAAGCATCGGATATGCTTTTGATTTCCTACCCTGACGAGGACAATAACCATTTTTCCAAATGGTTAGAAAAAAAAAAGTCCAAAATTGCTGATAGAAATAATCCAGGATTCTGAGCGTTCTGTACGGTACATATACTCAGGAGGTTAAAACTGCCTTAACTTTTTATGTTCCGACAGTATTTTAAAGTACCAGTTGAATCATAATGTTGTAAAAAAAATATTTGATTCTTCCATTACTTACGCAGGTCTGCCTCTGGCGACTATTAGCCCCGGTACGGTATGCTATTTCTTTCTCCCAGCTTATTTTGTGTCCAAAAAATAACGTTAGCTTACAGACGCTAGCAATAAACAAAGTAGATGTATCATTTTACAATTAAATGCTCTGTAGCATTTTTTTTAATTTCTAAACATCGCACATTTTCAGTTTTTATACCATCGTATTGGGAAAAAAAAAAAGTACTTTTTAATGCAATTTGTTTGAAAACTGCATCTCTATTTGTTTTTGAAATATTACTTTTTTTTTTTTGTAGTTTTTAGCGACATTAGTTTCATTTTGGCAACTCAAGTACGCCATTTCTGTAGAAAGTAAAGAAAAAATTGCTGAAAAATAGCAATTATATCTTTTTGTTGCAATTTTCTCATAAAATGGGGAAAAAAATTAATTAAAAAATTTAAATAAAAAAAATTAATTAAAATACGTGCTACTTTGAGAAAAATATAAATGAAGGATTTATGATAAAACAGGGAGCTATTATAAACTATATTTAATTTTAGGTTTCTATATTAATGCAAATGACGTCATTTTACATAAAATAAAAGCGTGTGCTTTAAGTCTTAAAACTAAAATATGTTTTGCAGTAGAATCCCGATTATCCGAGTCACGCTTAACCGAGTTATTTTCTTCTGATGGACTGGTGGTTTCTATTATTATGAAACAGCCATTATAAATGAAGCGTTAGGTGAAGATGAAAGAGCTGCCGTAAAAAGTTAGAAGTCTGATTTTCTGGTCAGAATGGAAAAAAAAATGGCCATAATTTTTTTTTAACGCTTCATTTATAATGGCTGTTTCATAATAATAGAAGCCACCAGTCCATCAGAAGAAAATGAAGTAATGGAAATGCCGGGGCGACACTAAATTCTGAAAAAGCAGAATTCTTGTTCTCTAGTTTTTATATTCTATTTGCACAACTATTTGAAAAATATATACATATTTTTTTTTAAGTATACATGAAAGGGTTATTTATAATCAAGGAGGTGATATTAAATTGAATTAAAAAAAATCCCTGCCGGCTCGGCCTACAGGCGGAGGTAGATTTCGAAGTTAAGTATACTAATTTCACCAACAAAAACTAAGTCATGATTAGATACAAACCCACTTTAACAATTTTATCTGGCCTTTTTGAAGAGTTTTTATTTCATTTTTATATAATAGCTGGTTTTATCAGAATCATGTTAGGGCGGTATTAAAAAAAATACTTTTCCATGCTCAACAACTCGAAATTTTCTGGCATAATTCCAGATTCACTTTTAATAAAAAAAAAATATGAAACTTGCTGCCGTGATTTTTGAAGAGATTTATAAGCGACCTCTGTTTTTATTTTTCGTTCAATTAATTAAAACTTGATTTATAAATAATTATTTTCTCAGTAGGGCAATATTTTTCGTTTCCAACACAATCGCTTCGGGAAATTCGGTTCAAAATGCCCACTTTGACATCATTTTTTGAAAAAAATCGCTCTATCAAAAAATCGACCATTATGGTACTATATGCAGTTTCTAAATAAGATAATCAACCAATTGGATGCTTTTGAGAGCAAAAATGAATTTAAAAATGAGTCAGAAAATAAACAGTTTGGATTTGAATACGCCCTTAATACGATGATTTTTTTTCTTCAACCGCTATGTATTTTTAATTTGTTTTTGCTGTAAGAATCGGTCCTACCAAAAAGTTGCCGATATAAATGTTGTAGATAATATTAAGAAGATATGTAATAAATTCATGCGGATTTTATATCTTGTGAATTGACGAAGTTATGGATTTTTCTTCGACGCCCCCCCCCCTTTTTTTTGTTTCCGTTTTTATTTATTTTTTTTTCAGTGCGAATTGGTCCTATCAAAAACATGTCAATATAAAAGTTGTAGATAATATTAAGAAGATTTATAATAAAATTAATTGGATTTGATATCTTGAGAATTAACGAAGTTAGGAATATTTTCCTCCAAAAAACCTTATTTTTTGCGCTCCTTGAGCCCATTTTAATTTTATCAAAAATCTGTGATACATAAATTTTTGGCCCTATTTTTAGAAGCAATGAAAACTTTAAACTGATTTGGTATGTACAAAAATTACGAAGTTATGGGGTTTTTCGGATTTCACAAAACCCCTCCCTATTTCCATCCCCTTGGTCCGATTTTGCCCATTAACGAACTTGACTGAGATTTTATGCCCCTTGATTTTATGTATCAGTTTGGAAGAGATTTGTGCAGAATTACGGAAGTTATCGTGTCCATAAAAAAATTATATATATATAGATAGATATAAACTTTTGAACTGGGCGTGGTTTTGATTTCTAGGGATCATGATCGGTGTAGATCAGCAAAATGTATTCAGAAATTCCAACATAGGGGAGAATGTAATAGGTAGTATTTCATACGAAATCTACCGTAAAATAGTCGCCAGTGGCAGCCGTACGTACGACACGTTTCATACACCAATCTTGAATACTTAATTCTATCTTCGATAAATAGCATGGTTAGTAGTTCTGTGAATCAAAAAACATTTCGGAAGGATAACTTTCCGCCTATGTACCTCATTCTAGTTTCCATTTTCTTGTATAATATCCAATATTAGGTTCTGCTATGAAACATGTTAACATTTATAGGTAACACATTCCATATTTTTTACTTAATTTTTAATGTCTGGGAAATAGTATTATTTGTTTAATTAAATATATAAGTCAATTTATTTTACGTTTAAAGTGTTTTCTGAAGTGGTATTTATAAATACCGGGATAAAGGAGCAAGAAGCAATTTTTAATAAACTATATCCTTGCAGCTGAAGTATAGAAGAATAATACAGCCTGACATGAATTTTTCTTCCATATAAAGGATTTTTCGTCTTATTGGTTCAGAAGTGTATTTTATGCTCATTCCAGGCAAAGTACTCAAAAATGTATATTTTGAACAGTTTTAACAAATACCAAGAATTTCTATGTGATTGCTAAATTATAAGTGTATAGCTAAAAACATCCAAATTTCCAGTTGAAAAGTTATAAATTTAGTGTACACCAGACATTAATAATCATGATAGAAGATTATTACGGGTTGCTGTATAGGAAACAATTGCAAACAGTGCACAAGACAAAAAAGTCCTTCCGGCCAGTGCCGGGAGGAAGAGGTAGCTTTCATAATCCTTATTTTAAAAAAGCCAACTTATATCATGCAAACACACGAAGCTCAATTTAGTGGAAACCGAATATAGGAGATTCAATACTAATTTTTATCAATATAATGAATGAGAATTTCGCGAAATTAGTCAGATTTATCCAAGCTGCTTTTCTTTAAAGTAACTTATATTTGGCTGCCAAATTCGGCAATTTCTTAAAGTGCCTGTCATTTTAATACAACATGGTGGATGAGGCTAAGCAGTGAACTTGGTCGAGACCTTAGTAATTGCTGTGCACATGCTCACTCACATCGGAATCGGTTAATATATAGGAGTGCTGTCGCATGCAAAAAATCAGATTTTTCAAAACGTCACCCACAATAGAAATTGAAACTGCTATATCTGAGCCATTTTTTAAGGTAAAGACAAACAAAAAATGCTCCTGAATCCTTATATCAAGATCAAATACTTAAGAAAGAAACCTTTTTCAATTTCTAATTTTTTTGCACCTCACTTTAAATATATATATATATATTTTAATTTAATGGTCGCCATTTTGAAACAAGATGGCTGATGAATCTGGCCAGAGAATTTGGTCGAGGTGTTGATGTATACTATCCACATGCCTTCTTACATCGAAATAGGCGAATACGTGTGTTATCGCATGACAAATACAAGATCGTTTCAAAATGTTAGCCATGCTAGAAATTCAAAGTGCTATAAATCAACCATTTTTTAAGATATCAACAAAAGAACAAATTTTCAGAAACAAAAACTGCTCCGGAATCTTTGTATCAAGGCCAAACACATAAAAAAAAATCTTTTTCATTTTCCAATTTTTTAATACCTCATTTTGAATTTTAAATTTAATTTTTTTTAAATGACAACCCTTTTGAAACAAGATGGCGAATGAAGCGGGCCAACGAACTCGGTCGAGACATTGGTATGTACTATGTACAGACCAAGTTACACGCAAATAGGTTCATAAATACGCCTGTTATCGCGTGACAAAAATCAGGTCGTTTTAAAATGTCAGCCACAAGAGAAATTCAAAATGCTATTACTCAGCCATTTTTTTTAGATATAGACGAAAGAAAAACTGTTCCGGAATCTTTGTATTAAGGTCAAACACATACAAAAAAAATCTTTTCCATTTTCCAATTTTTTGGTATCTCATTTAAATTTTTAATTTTTTTAAATGGCCGCCATTTTGAAACAAGATGGCGGATGAAGCTGGCCAACGAACTCGGTCGAGATATTTGTATGTACTATGTACACACCAAGGTACATCCGAATCGGTTCATAAATACGCCTGTTATTACGTGAGAAAAATCAGGACGTTTCAAAATGTCAGCCACGCTAGAAATTCAAAATGCTATAACTCAGCCATTTCTTAAGATATAGACGAAACAAAAACTGCTCCCGAATCTTTTTATCAAGGTTAAACACATAAGAAGAAAATATTTTTTCAATTTTCAATTTTTCGTACTACATTTCAAATTTAAATTTTTCTTAAAAATTTAAATGGCCGCCATTTTGAAACAAAATGGCGGATGAAGCTGGTCAACGAACTCGGTCGAGAGATTGGTATGTACTATGTACACACCGAATTACATCCAAATCGGTTCATAAATACGCCTTTTATCGCGTGACAAAATTCAGGACGTTTCAAAATGTCAGCCACGCTAGAAATTCAAAATGCTATAACTCAGCCATTTTTTAAGATATAGACGAAACAAAAACTGCTCCGAAATCTTTGTATAAAGGTCAAATACATAAGAAAAAAATATTTTTCCATTTTCAATTTTTTGGTACCACATTTCAAATTTTAAATTTTTTAAAAACTTTTAAATGGCCGCCATTTTGAAACAAAATGGCGGATGAAGCTGGCCAACGAACTCGGTCGAGAGATTGGTATGTACTATGTACATACCGAATTACATCCAAATCGGTTCATAAATACGCCTTTTATCGCGTGACAAAATTCAGGACGTTTCAAAATGTCAGCCACGCTAGAAATTCAAAATGCTATAACTCAGCCATTTTTTAAGATATAGACGAAACAAAAACTGCTCCGGAATCTTTGTATAAAGGTCAAATACATAAGAAAAAAATATTTTTCCATTTTTAATTTTTTGTTACCACATTTCAAGTTTTAAATTTTTTTAAAAATTTTAAATGGCCGCCATTTTGAAACAAAACGGCGGATGAATCTGGCCAACGAACTCGGTCGAGACATTGGTATGTACTATGTACACACCGAATTACATCGAAATCGGTTCATAATTACGGGAGTTACAGTGTGACATAGGTCAGATATATATATATATATATATATAGATATATATAGATATATATATATATATATATATATATATATATATATATCAATTTTGAACGGAGGGTGGTTTCGGGGTCTGGGGGTCATGATCGATGAAAATATACCAAAATTTTTTGAAATCGCTTTCCTCCGAACGGCTGCAATAGGTAGCTTTTTTGTAAAGAAAGCTACCTAAAAGAGTTGACAAAGATATCTTTCTTCGAAATGAAGAAAATGCATTATAATAATATTTTAAAAACTGCTTGTCTATACTTCTATACTCCTATTATAAAGAGGAAAAAATTGTTTATTTGTCGGAGGTAAGCTCAGGAACTACCGAAGTAATGGTATCAAAATGATGGTGTTAGTCCAACTTAGAACATAGGCTATATCTTATGTCGGTGCCACTACCCCAAAGGGGGTACAGGAGCAAAAAACGTTCTAAAAATGCGATTTTTGCGTTACTGAAGGACCTAGAAATATGAAATTTGGAAAATTAGTTACTTATAAGATATAAATGATGTCTAAGAACAGTTCTTAAACAATTCGAAATTTAAAAGGGGTGAAAATGCACAAAAAGCGTAATAAAAAACGTTCTAAATGGTAGTTTCTACATAATCTCAGGAAATACCAAACCGATTTCAAAAGTAATGGTATCAAATTGGAATTTGACATGATGATTAATTTTAAGATGTAAGAAGATGGTTTCTAAAAAATTCAAAACTTCAAATGAATACTGAAATGAACGTATAAATTGAGCATAAACGTTTCAAAATGTTTTCTAAATTATTATTTATTTAGTTTTATTTCGTTTTATTAATTTAAGTCTCATTTCTGCCTTATGCAGTGTAACAATGATGTTTAATCAAACTGTGTTTTAAATAGTATTTTTTTTAATTATTCCTAAAAGTAATAAGTACCTTTTAATAAAATAAAATATTACCTTTTAATAAAATAAAAATTTAGTTAGTACCTTTTAATAAAAATTAGACATATAAATATCACTTGGCATATTTCAAATATTACGCGAGCAAAGCCGCGGGGTTTGCTAGTAATTCATAAAGATGATAATCCAGAAATGATTCTTGTGCATTGTGTTTATAGCTGCCAACTGCTACGATTATTTGGCACTAATAATTAAGAACAGAAATCTACTTTTTAAATCGTTGAATTCTGTGATACAATGAGGCGAATTATTATTATTTTTTTTTTTTTTTAACAAAATAACGATGCCAAAAATCGTAGCAGTGGGCAGCTATGATTGTATTATGCAAATAGAGAATTAAAATGAAAAATCAAAATAGAGAATGCAAATAGAAACCCCAAAAGTTTCCACCTCTTATAAATGAGGTACTAAAATTAATACTAAAGTATGCTTATTTAATGTCAAATGTGAGAATCTCTTCAAGATATTTTGTCAAGATAAAAATATAGTCCATAAAATGTTTGCTTTTGTTTCACACCGAAGTAAAAATAAGAAACAACAAAATTCTTCTAGACATAAATGTGAATATGAATGGCTTCGTTTCATTTATAGTGAGAAGAATATTACCTGTTTTATAAGCTTAGAAATATGCGAAATATCATTTGTTTATTCCCTCTTACGCTTTCTCCACAAGAATACATGTCATACATGTAAGTGATAAAAATTATATATTATAGAGGAAGGGGGGAGGTCATTATTTTACAGATGATTTGGTGGGGCGTGGCCTCAAAAAGGTTGGGAAACACTGATCTAATTCATTCATTTTCAGAATATCCTTTTGAACATCTTGTAGGCTCAAAGGTTCAGGTGAATTTACAAAAATACACGTTTTTAACAGCAGCATAATACCCAAAATTACTTTAAGAAAGTAGATTTACTTGAATAAATAAAATAAAAGATGTTGGACAGTCTTCAACGTTATATTTAAATATAATATCTTAACCCCTTCATGATCGGATTTTTCTTTTTGAATTTCCGATTCAATAAAAGCATTTTTTCATTATTATTATTGCTGAGAATTAATATATGTTCTATCTTGAATTCGAAAATGCAAAAAATTTTTGTCAGTAAACAATTTTTTGCTTAAGCTACTGGTGTTCGTACATGTAATATCCCATTCACTGATTTCCAATTTTTTCAGCAATGCATCCAAGTTTTAAACTTAAAAAAAAATAGTCTGATACTATATTTATCAAATTTCATCACTAGATAAACCTAACTATCATCTTCTGGCTAAGAGATATTGAATTCACTGCCCTCGCACTCACTTTGTATTCATCATAAAATCCATTTTGACCTGTAAGAAACAATAACTAACAAAACAACTTCGTGTTATCACAGAAAATAACGCGAATTCACTGTCAACGATCCAATTTTTCTCTTCGAGTATGCGACGCGAACCGTGTATAGGCACAAAAGGGCCAAACATATGCAGGATCCAGCTTAGGATATCTAGAGCACCGAAGCAAGCATCATTCTGTGTGTGTGTGTGGGGGGGGGGGGGGGGGGGGGGGCTTCTATCTATGCATAGAAATTGTTTACGAATAATGCGGAAGTCTCTAGTACTAAACTTCATACCAAGTACTATTCACAAATATATACAGGGTATCACAAAAGGATGGTCAGAACTTTGAGAAAAAATACCAATTGAATAATAGTAGAAAAAAATATTTTTTGGTTGACAAAAGTATTTGTTTGCAAACTTTTACTTTGCATATCTTCGTAGGCTATAAGATGTCCAAAAGAAAGTGCCCCAGTTAGTGATAATTAATGATTTTAACTTGCCTCGTTATGAGGAAAACATCAACAAAGAATTTCTCGTGAAAACACTAGAATACTAAGTTGTTGTAATAAAATTTTATTCATTAGTTTTCTAATGATATAGTTTGTTTGTTTTTGTTTTTTGCGTGGGTGCAGGGAGTACGGGAAGCAGAAAAGTGAAGGGGAGTCCTGGTGTTCATTCTGTCGACATGTGCCTGATAAAATATGGGTGTTTTTTTTTATATAACTATACAGGATTTACTTAAATAATTCATCGGATTTCAAATTGTGTACTGAAAGGTATACGACCTACAAAAAGAGTGATACATGACAAGATACATACACTTAGCAAGTTTAAAAGACCGCCTTGTGGCTCTCGTGCACGCTAGATGGATTAACATCGCTGGATAAGGCGCGTCTAGGTGATGTTTCTCTGTTGCCATGTTCCCCATCCCCAACACCCAGTTCGCCAGATTTTACGCCATGTGATTTCTTCCTGTGGCGATTATGTGAAGGACAATATTTATGTACCCCTAATGCCACCAACGCTGCAAACTTTTCAGGAACGCCTCCCTGCTGCTGTGACGGACATTGACAGAAATATGCTATTGAACGTATGGGCGGAACTTGATCCCCGTTGGGATCCGAGCCGGTGATTAAGGGCACGCACACTGAACATTTTTAGTATTACCAGAAACTTGGTGAGTGTATGTATCTTTTCATATATCACCCGTCTTTAAACATCGTATACTTGTAAATATACAGTATTTTGAAACCCGGTGAATCATTTAGGCTAACCCTGTACCAGTGATGTAGTCGTAAAAAAAGCAGAGGGTATACGCTAAAGCCATGAACGACATGCGTAGGATATACGCTCTAGCATTATTTGAAAAATAGAGGGTAACGGTACGTCTTTAAAAAATCCAGAAGGTATACGGCGTATACCCGCATATACCCTCCACTACACCCTACCCTGTACGTTGTGTATTATTTTATTTTTAATGCCAGCAAAATTTTGTGTTTCCATATTCACTTAAACTGCACTACAATATAACTATGCGATTCTTATTAAACGCAACTACTAGCTTTACTTTATGGGGAAATTTTAGGCAATTAACGGAACGCGGTACTCTAAAAATGGTCAAAACATCGAAATCGTTTAATTTGCTCAAATTATAGATCTCACCTTGTACATGTAATTAAAAGTGGTGTGCATTGACTGATTGAAGTTCAAAAGATTATTATTCGCAAATGGAAATTTTAAATGGCGTTTCTCTATATTTATTTTTTCTTCGTTTTCATGATTTAAAAATTCTAAAACTTTTTTGTTTTTGAAATATTTTTTTGCACTTTTTCTTTATTATCTAGGCTAAGATGGAACACAGTAGACCACTCTTGAAGGGCTTTTTCTGAAATTTAGAGATTAATTTGCAATTTTTTAAAAATGTATCTATGCCTAGGTTCCTTATTTTAGTTTATTCATTTTCTCAAAACATACGTCTTAACAGTTAAAAAAAAAACTTTTTAAAGCTTAAAAATGTATCCCGCTGTACCACATATCTGTGGGCATCGGAGTATTTTTGGTGAAAGGTAAATTATTACAATATTATAAACATTTAAAGGACAAGTACTTTATTAGAAGTCTGTCGACATACTTTTCAAACTATTAAATAGCACATAACACAACTATTGATTGACTTCACATTCATAAAAGTATGTAAAAGAATTTTTATGCTCAATCATATTATATGCATGCATACATTTAACGAGATGGTACTTAAATATTTAACTCCTCAAAATCAATTACCGTCTTTAAAAATGTATGTAAGATAATTATAAGAACAGTCTTCTTTGTAACATTCTGATGACTTCAGCTACATGATATTTAAAAATTATATACAACTAGACTTAGCTATTTATGTATTATGTGTTATAATCATTATAGTCCATTAAAAAGAAAGAAAGAAAGAAAAAAACCCTTCTAAAAAAATTTTCCTCGGTTTATTATGAATTGGTAGCTATTGTTTCCTCAAGGCATTACAATTGCAGACCACAAAAGTAGTTGAACTATTTTCCATTACAAAAAAGGGTAAAAAACGGAAAAAAATATATACTAGAACTTTTCTTAACTGCAGTTTTAATTTTAAGCGAAAACAAAAACATTACAGTAACTATTTTCCTGATGAAAATTTCATTATTAAATCCTTATAAAAGAGTGGCCCACCGTTCTCTTTTTTAGAGCGATTTAATGCTCCGCGTGTAAACATAGATAAAGTAAATGTTTTAAAATATTTTATTTGATATAAAAAGGCAAATTAAGCATGGATTTTTTAATAGATAAAAGCCTTATATTTACACTTCTATTCTTTTTCTTCTATACTTTAAATCTGTATTAGCAAAAAATGTATAAAATTCTAAAGAGTTAAAAAATTTCTTTAAAATTAATTAATTCTGCTTTGATCATGTGATTTATGACTGGAGATATTAATTATATGCTGCAATTTATGCATATACATATGATGTTAAAGCAATGTAAAATAAATATATTTTGAAGGGGTGGCTCAAAATGCTCTTATGTCTCAATATGCTATATCTTTTTCTAGGTCTGGATGATAAAATTGTGTATGGAATTATCATTACTGTTTTTAATTTCGTTTTATAAATAAAATTATATGAAAAAGCTTTCGATTTTATTGTTTTTGCCCTATATATGACAGAAAAAAGATATATTGTCTAATATTATATGTATCTAAATGTCCATGTACAGTCTTATGTAATGCGTTTTAGCAAAATGTAAAAAAAAATAATAATAATCGAGTTAATTAACCAGTTGCGTGCGCTTTTCTTTAGATCGTATATACCGGGTGTCCCAAAAAGGACTGACTGATTTTAAAATTCAATAACTTGCAAACGGTGACAGATATTTAAAAAATTCTTGCAGGAGGGTTATGCATAAGGTCAAAAGTTTTATTAGAGTTATTTTCGATTTTAGTTCGAATTACAAACAATAGATGGCGCTGTAAGCAATAGTCGCTAAATACAGGCTCGATTTCTGGTCCTTTCTCTTGTTCCATGCTGAAAAAGGAGATGCAAATGTATTATCCGGGCCACGAAGTACCAAAAATCGAGCCTGAATTCAGCGTCTATTTATTGCAGCGCCATCTATTGTTTGTAATTCGAACTAAAATTGAAAATCTCTGTAAAAAAACTTTTGACCTTATACATAACCCTCCTGCAAGAATTCTTTAAATATCTGTCACCGTTTGCAAGTTATTGAATTTTAAAATCAGTCAGTCCTTTTTGGGACACCCGGTATATACCTGCTAACCTTCCAGTTTTTTCTGTAGAAAAAAAAAGAAAACACTTTGAAGCAGAAATTTTAATGAATAGATGAAATCAAATAACAGAACAAAGACACCTTATTAAATAATTTTATCATATAAATTTTCTGATGTTATGTATGTTTTTTGACTTGAAGAAAAACCGGAAGGTTCACTGTAAAAAAAAATCTGTGAAGTTACTAAAGTTTTTCTAGGAAACTGGGATTCCTAGAACTTTTCATGTAACGGCAACAACAAAATTTCATGTAACATACACACTTTTGCGTCGAAAATCAAAAAATCTGTAAGGTTACTAAGAATTTTTTTGGAAACTGGGATTCCGAGAACTTTTCATGTAACTGCAGCCAGGGTTACAAATAAAAGTTTAGTAAGATTACTGAAATTTTAGCAGATTCATTTGTAAAGTTACAGATTTTTGTAGCTTTACAAAAACTAGTTTTGTAGATTTGCAGCTTTTTTCGTACAGTTACAGTTGAAAGTTTAGTAAGCATGTAACTTTACATCTGTAGACCTACAGATTTTTTTTTACAGTGTTGTCATGTATAAGTATATTAAAGTTAGTTTCTCAAAAATTAATAGTTTCATATTTTATTGTACTGTGTATTTAATCTATAACTTATACTAATACTTATACTAATCTATTTCTAATACTTTTGCAGATTGAACGTGACATTGCAGTGTGGAATAATAAGAAATACCTCAGAAATCCACTTCTTGTTAAAGAAGACAAACTGATATTAAGATTTCGACGCTGGTTTTCACAATTCTACTCAGAACACGGTCCAACACTGAAGGATTTGAGACAAAAAACTCTAGATTGGTGATGCAGTTTTTGGCTGTAATAATTAGTAGTTATTAGTTATTACTATCGATTAGTTCTTACTTCTAACGTAGCGTAAAGAGAAATGTATTAATTATTTTATTTATATATTTGATTCGTAGAATATCTACAGTACTGGAATAGAAAATTCACATATACAAGATCCCATCCTCCTGATGCATTATAGTAGTGTAATTGTGATGTATTACATCAATGTCTGATGTAATTTAAATAACCACTATTTACTGATTCAGAAATATTTTATATGAGTTTTTATATTTTCAAATATTTTTGAATGGATGTTAATTTGTTCCCTCACTACTTAAAATACAAGGAACAAATCACCATTTTTTACGTTTGATATTTCATTGAAATAAAGTTATTATTTTAGTCTGGATTTTATTTAAACAGTTAAATTTTTAAATGTTATCCAATATTCACAAATGCAAAAGAGAAAAATGCATAATCCATGAAATAATACAGGCAAACAAAAAAAGGATGCATTATAAATTTAGATGTTGAAAATAACAGATGTTTGTTACATTTTATGTTCGAAATATGAATTTTTTAAGAATATCGTAAAGCTCTCTTAGTAAGAAGTGGAGAGTGGATGTTCAACTGTGTTTTGAAGTCCTTCGAACTAATGAACTTGTGTAGACATTGTAAAACTTTGGTTACCTTTCCATCAAAAAATTTGGAAAAAAAAAGGCTAAGGTATGAATTGACTGAATATCATCTTCATATAGCGCATGCGTATTATAATTGCACAATTCAGTGATATGTACTATCCATTGATGTCATAAATTCGCAATTCATATAATGAATTCATCATGCATCGTTCTTCTTTAGAGTTTTTTATTTTACTTAATTTAAAATTTGACGGCAATGAACTTATTATATACTCTATTGTAGTACGAAGGGAAAACTTTCTTTACAGGAACTATCCAAGTATGTTAATTAAAGAGTGCTTTGATTCAAATTTCTCCAAGTTAAAGAGCATACCTTGAACTCTAAAAACTGAATCAGAATTCATCTTTAAAGAGCATTGTATGACTGTGAGTTATTTTAGTTTTATATGCAACTCTTCCTATACCAAATGAAACTATTATTTTTTACCGTCATGTGGTTTATAAAAGTACATTTTTTTCCTTCCAGGCAAAAATTCCTTGTTGATCTAACTCTTTCGTAACATCTATAGTGACATATTGAATCGTCCATTAATAATAAACATGGAAATAAAATGTCTTAAACAACAAGGAAATTTACAAGGAAAGTCTATTGTATGTTTTCTTTTTTCGTTCATTTTGAAGAACAGTGCAATGCTTCTTGCACTGTTTTTTGACAAGCAGTAACAGTGTTTTATAGCTAAACTAAAACATAACTGGATAAACTTTACAATTTATTAAAAATGGATTTTTACTTTAAAATTTAAAATTTTCTAAATAGTTTTTCTGTTTTTATGTCTTCAGGAGTCAGTTAATTTGCTTCAGTGATTATCCAATTCTTACATCGGATATTTTATTGTTCATAAGTATTATAAATTAAATGACATATGAAAATTGGCTGTAATATATTGTATATATTGTTTTCTTTTGTACTTCTGCTATGTATAATACAGGATATTGTTTAAATATATCTTCTTTCAATAAATAAACAAAAAGTCAATAAAAAAATATTTATAAATGTGTGCGTAAAGTTTGTTCTTAAGTTCTAAAGTTTGTTCTCAATTTTATTTAAGAGTTATTTTTGTTCATACTTTTTTGCGAAATTAAATTTGTAATGAATTCTTTTTAAAACCCTTCATTTACATTACAATATAAATTGTTCAACAAAAAAAGAAAAATGTGTATAATAAAGACTGTTTACGAATTAATTTTTTTTTAAAGTTTAAATTAAGTTTCTTTTACAGCTATATATAAATGAGGAGTAGTAGATATATGTATAATTATGTAGACTCATTAATAATATAATGAATTGAAATACTACTTTTGTTCTTAGTTTTATTAGGGTATAAAGAAAAAATATATAATTTGAAAATAACTCTCATTTCGATTTTCAAATATTTCAATAAAAATTACAGGTATCCTTGCGTATTGATTAACAAGTTGTGATTATTTAACTAACAGACTCGTTGAAGTTCTAATGATTTTATTATTTCAGATATAATTTATTACATTTTGTACAATAGAATAATTTTATTATAAATTTTGTTCTTTAAAATAGATAATAATGTTATGCTTAATATAAGTCTTGCTTATTTATGGGTTTCCTCTTCCGCTTATTATTGAAACTAGTTTTATTGAAACGAGAATACAGTAGAGCGCCGATTATCCGAACAAGTCGGGACCGACCCTAGTTCGGATAAGCAAAATTTCGGATAAATGAACAGGCAATTTAAGGGATGTTCCTGACTATACTAAAACCTTCACTCTTTATCCAGGCTTAGGACTGGCAGCACCAGTTAGTGCTAGTGTTTAAAAACTAGGGGGTTTTTTTGTTTACTTTTCTAACATTTAAAATTTTCTTTTTCTCTTTTTATCATTTTCTGAACTACAGCGATTATAATTCAAGCAAAAAAGCTTTCGATCGTTCCTTGCTTCAAAGGAGACGTTCTTTCCAATGCTTTGATATCTCGAATTCTTCTTAAATACGTTAGTTGAATACGATCAGAGTTCTGCCGTTCGAGCCATTTCATAGCTTTTCCCAAACATTCAAAGGACGATGGACCTGGGTCATTTTCAGAACATTCATTTTCATTTCTTCAATTTCTTTTTCATCTTAAATCTCATCCACAATCTCATCATCATTACAAAAAACTTTTTGAGAGAAATAGGCTGTTCGGATAAATAGAAGTTCGGTTAAAATTCTTTTTTTTTTTTTTTTTTTTTTTTTTGAGGGAAATAGGCTGTTTGGATAATTGGAAGTTCGGTTAATTGGACTTCCGATAATCGGCGCTCTACTGTATATCTTTTTAAGTCATAAGAAAGCAAACTAATTGCGCGTAATCTCTCGTTTATAAAAGTCAACTTAAAATATTTCATATTCTTCAAAATCTGCAAGTCTAATCTCAATAGCTAGAATATATAAACGTGCCTTTAAGTGCCTACACTTTTCACGGGAAGATACACGCAGAATAATATTAAACCAATGACTGCGTTCTTTTCACATTATTCGTTTGCTTTTTAATATTTTTAAATGATTCTCTTTTTTCCTTGCATAGGATAGCTGAGGTTATCTCTAACGAAATATTGTTTTACTTTTTCGATTTTAATTACAGTTTTTTATGCAGATACTTACATTTTCGGAACCGATCTATCCTATGCAAAATAAAAACTAAAAAATCTTTTAAAAATATTGAAATGTAAAAGAAAAAGTTAAAAAGAACATTGTCATTCGTTTAACGTTAGCTGTCGAGTGTCTTCGCGTGACTCGTGTAGGCTTTTAACAGTCGACACAAGTCACGTGAAGAAACGCTCAAACTAATGTTAATCCTATGAGACAGTTGTTTACATATTTCTTGCTCGCATTTTAATATTTTCATTTTTTTTTTTTTTTTTTGTATAGGATACATGCGGTTGATATCTATTGTTGTGCGTTTATACTTTTTCGATTTTAGTTGCAGTTCTTTTATATGCTGATACTTTCATTTTTGGAACCGGTTAGAAAGGGTTCTGAAAGTGAAACTATCCCCATATAAAAAAAACATAACCAAATTCAAAAAAGTACAAACGCACAAAAATAAATATCGATCTCTGGTATCCTATTCAAAAAAACTGATTTAAAAATATTAAAATGTGAGCGAGAAATCTGTGAACAATGTTCCCATAGGATTACCATTTGCGTTCAAGTTTCTTCGTGTTACTAGTGTAGGCTTTTAATGCCAGAAAACACTGAAAATTATCAAACGCCCAAAATATTACAACTCGGAAAGTTTTGAAAGTAAAATAATTATGTATTTTTTTATGGTGGGCATTTTGAAACAAGATGGCGGATGAATCTAGCCAACGAACTCTGTCGAGATGCTGGTATGTACTAAGCACATACTAAGTTACATCCAAATTGGTTCATAAAAACGGGAGTTACAGCATGGCAAATATTAGACATATATAAATATATATAGATATAGATTTATATAGATATATATAAATCAACATTTGAACGGAGAGTGATTTTGAGGTCCGGTTATTATGACCGATGTAACTATATCAAAATTTTCCGGAATTGCTTTCCCTTGGCCGGCTGCAATAGGATTTTTACTTTTTGTAATGAAAGCTATCTTTAAAAAAACATTTAAAAATATTGAAATGCAAAAGAGAAAGTGGAAAAGAACGTTGCCATTTGTTTAACATTAGTTGGCGAGTGTCCTTTGTGCGACTAGTGTGTAGGCTCTTAATGCCAGAAAACGCTAAAACTTATCAAACGCCCAAAATATAGCAATTCGAAAAGTTTTGGTAGTAGAAGAATGGAATTTTTACTGTTTTACGTATTAAAACATGAAAAAGTCTTCCTAAATATAACTTTTAGAAACCACGGACCGTTTAAAAATTTCAATTTTGTAACTTAAAATATAGCTTTTTTGACATAAATAGCTTTCGATACGATAAGGAAAAATATTTGTAACATTATTCCAATGGAAACTACGCCTCATAAGCTAAAGGTTTTGGAATTAGCTAATACATAACGATAAGAGGAGAAACCCAGTATTCTTTAGTAAGGGTGTCCCTTTCTGAATGTACGCATGGTGTGAAAAAATGACACAATAAAAATTATACGTAAAACGTAAGTATATTATGATAATATTTTTAAAATGGTTATGAGGATTACGTGCCAGAAAACTGGTATCAAATTATATTAGGCTTTTAAGTAACTACAGTGTTGAAAAATTTGTAGATTTTTATTTTTCAATTTTTAACTCTTTTGTATTTTGTTTTTCAAGATTTGTTAAACATTGAGTTTTTTTTTTTCATCATGTTAATATTATATTGTATTTTTAAATTATTTTAAACCATGAAGTAATAAATCAAACATCAAGCACGAAGAAGTAAAATTGCTTAGTTTCTTCAATACAAATTTTCGCTTCATTAATAAATGTTTTTAAAGTGGTTTAAAATGGTAAAAAAGGACACAAATCCAGACCAGTTTATAAATGCAAATAATTTATTATAAAACAACCATTTTTAACCCTCTTTGGCGATGATTATATATACAGTCATAAAATCATTTCTCTTGTAATGAGGCATTATGTTCAAATAATTTCGAGGAATATCAATGAAGACTTAATGATGGAGGAGACCGTGACCATGACCAGCGTATCCGAGGAGACCATGACCAGCGTATCCGAGACCATGACCAGCATATCCGAGACCATGTCCGTAGAGTCCATGGCCGAGGCCAAGATGTCCAGCACCGAGAATGGCACCGTGAGCAAGAGGAGCAGCATGAGCTACATGAGCGACAGTGGCAGCATGAGCGATTGGAGCAGCATGAGCAACTGGAGCAACGGGGGCAGCATAAGGACTTGCAATGACTGCGGCAGCAGGAGCACTGTGGGCGGTTCCTGGTTCATTTGTGTTTACAACGGCTCTGAATCCATGACCATCGGCAACATAGTCGACTCTTCTTGCTCTTCCATCGATGTCATGAATAGAGTAGGATCCTTGTTTGTTGCCATGGGCATCTCCAACTTCCCGGCGAGAGTTGCTAGCACCATGTCCATTGGCAATGTCGTATCCAAAAGCATAGTTACCCACAGCCTGAAAAATAATAAAAGCACGCCCTTAATAAATATTAAATGAAAGTTACATGAAAAGAAAAAGAAAAAAAATGCGCTGTGAACCTCTGATTCTGAAAAGACGAATTATGCTTTTCTTAACTCGTTATGGTCTGACATCCTAATAATAGGATATATTTTTGTATTGGCTGTTATTTTGTCTTAACAATTATTTTGTTATTATCTGGATGTAATAATGATAGTATAGGTCTCTATATTTACTATTATTACTACATTTATGTTTCAGCATTTAGCAATAAAACAACAACAAAAAATTCGCTTAAATTTCTTTACACGATTGATGATTCTTTTATTTTAAACATGTGTTTCATTCTTGAAATTAGGAATAGGGACTACTTGTCCAAACCAATAATTTAGATTTTAAAAAAACTGGACAGTTTTTTGTCTGTTTAATCATGTAATATGACAATTTCCGAACGTCTTCAAAAATTCTCCCTTACTCTTTTGCCAAATTAATAGTACGCAAAACAACTGTTTTAGCTATATTTCAACAAATGACATAATTGTTAAATTTCGGTAAATTATAACTTTGTCAACCAGACAACTACTTTTTTTTTAATCTAAAAATATTTTTTCCCAGATATTTTTTTTTAAATGGACTCGAAAGGGTTTAAATTATTTTCGAGAAAATTGTATTCATAAAACGTGTCTCACATTTTGTTAAACACGATTCATCATTTTCATTTATAAAAACTGTGCTCGAAGTTCTGTGTTGATCTTGATTTTTTTTTCCTTTACAAAATGTTTTTTTTTTTATTATTATCTATTCTATCTATTATTTTTTGTTCTATACAGTATAATTTAAAAACTGTTTTTTTTTTTTTTTTTTTTTTTTTTTTTTAAATAAAAGTTTGTGTAATTCAGTGAGACTTTTAGTTTAATTCTAGAAATTACTTTTAAACATTATTAACACTAGTGAAAATAAAGTTAAAGACTACATTTCTAGCAACAATAATATAAATTATGTAATTAATAAGCAGTCTCAAAATCTTCAAGATTTAGAAAAAAATAATTGTTTAATTTTGTAAAAACAACTAGCTGTGGGGGAGGGGGGGAGGATTGAAATTTTATTTTATAAAGTTTAATTTTAAAAAGAGCATCAGAACTTGCCTACAAAATCAAACAAATAAATAAATAAAAAGGGGTCCATGGGGTGAAAAAAGGAAACATTAGAACTCACTTGTCATGTAAAGTTCAAAGAAAAAAGAAGAGTTCTTAAAATAGAAAAAACAATTTATGTAATAGAAACAGAAATAAATACATTAAACAAAAACATAATTTGAAGAACAAATTAAAAAAACAAAATTTATTTCCTACATTGTTTGAGCCCGAGAAGGGACATATATTAAATTATTTCATTCAATTAGTTCTACATTTAATGTTAAATTTTTGTAACAAATTAGTTAAGCCAATTGAAGATTAAAAAATAAAAATAAAATTCATACAATATGATACTTAAAACACCCTAAAAAACTAGATTCCGTTCAAATGAAATCGAAATAAATCTTAGACATTTTTTTAAGTTTTGTATTTTGCATGCATCTTATCGTTGTATGCACAATTGTCATAAACATAATACAAAATCTGCAATACAAATATTTTCAATTAAAAATGGAAGAAGCCTAAGATTTATTATTAATTACAAGTAATAAGTTATTATTAACTAAGATTTATTATTAATTACAAATAAATTATTATACGGCTTTTGAAATTTTTGCAACAATGAAGAAAAAATCTTACATTTTCTATTAAAAATGTCCGTTGATTCTTAATGAAAAAAGTGAAATTTCGAATTATTAAGAAAAATATTTGAATAATATACAAAAAAATTGGCCCTTGTTTCTCTCTGGGTTATAATTCACCCATATGCAGAGGTATTTTGCCATTCGTTTTGACCCTGACGCCAGGCAAACGTTTTTAAACTTTAAATTTATAATATTATTAGAATTAGTAAAGAATAAAAAATGAGTGGCATCAGGGACAAAAAGGTAGGAAGAAAAAAGGAAAAAGTTATCATCTCCATAGGCTTTTCTATGTTAAATTAACATTGAGAAGTGACACTGGAAATAAATAAGTATTGCGCTGCCGCGCAATACTTAAATTATTGTAAATAATTTGTGTTTATTTTCAATTTAATGAATTTTCCTTTAATAAAAATTTCAAATATTGTAAGAATATATTTTTTTAATTGACAACTTACATCTTGATGCCTAGAGCTGGCACTTACTCCAGTGTGTGCGAGAGCATGGCCATGGCCGTGATATTGAGCATTAACAGCTACCAAAGTAGCAAACAAGAGAGCGACCTGGAAAGAAAAATTTCATGAATGAATTTATCAATAAAGTTTTCTAAAATACTATTTTACTGTCATCATTTAATAGGCTTTTAAACTACTAAGAATTTTCACCCCCATCCAATGAAATATAAAGAAAAAGTCAGAGATTGTACCTCAAACGTGGCAAATGAGATGCTATAACTAGTTTTATGAATATTCAGATATTGGTGCAATAGCTGTTGCCCTCTTATGCGAATACGCATGAATACAAAATGTATTACGATTATACATATTAAATTCAGTAATACGGAAATAATATGACTCCATCTAAAATAGGACGTAATCATCATGGCAACCTAGAATCATTACCTATCATGGGATATCATTGAATTAATTACGTATGATGGGAATTTATAGAATGAAGTAAACTTTTATTAATATCTTTTTAACTTTTGATTCGATTTCCATAAAATTTGAAATGACTCGACAAAATTCTGCAACGATTATATACTATATTAAATTTCAAACCATTCGGTTGTGTAGTTTGCGCTGTTAAATGCGGACAGACGGGCAGACAGACAGATAGACGGACGGACCAGACGAAGATTATAGGTTCTACGTATTTATGTAATTATGAGCGCACCTAAAAAGTAATAACAGTTTTCAAATTAAATATAGTTGAGCCCGCTTACTGTAATATCAGTATTTGTAAGATTATCCTGGATTATCCGTGATCCAAACTATTTCAGCTCTAAATAAAACTACAAAAAATAGTTAAACCCCTTAAAGAGAAGGAAACCGGGTCCAACTTTTCGGCTTTCTATTAGTATTCACAATATCTTACATTTTTCATCCTAAAAATCAGGTTTATGCTTGCCACTGTTTATTCCCTTTTTTATTACCCACTTTCTTCCAAACCCATTTTCCCTAAGATCCAGAGAAAGTTACTTACGCACTTGCTTTGATGGATTTTTAAGGGGAAAATTTACCTTTTCAACAATTTTGTTTATTTTAAAAATTATGTTTCAAATGGTCTCGCTGCATTTCAATATTCAACTAAAAATATATTTTGAAAAAAAAAAATTAACTGCATATTTAATTAAAATTTTTAAAAAGTTTATAAAAAGTTAATTTTTTTATATTTTTGCCCCTTTTTTAAGATTTTTAAATGTTTATTACACAAGACTGGTCATGGATTTTTAGATACATTTAATATTACGTTTAATATAATTTTTTTTACCGATATATAAAACATAAAACGGCGAAATCTAACAGATCTTCATATACTTTTATTATTATTTTTTTAAATAACAAAAATCCTTAAGGCTAATTCCATGTGCAGATTTATCACATATATAATAAAGAACATGTGCAAAAAAGTTTAAATCTCTATCTCAAATACAAAAAATTCTTAGCATTTTTAAAACACGAAAGTGAAGAAAATATGAACATGGAAAAAAATCAATATAAAGTTTTAATTTGCGTGGGTGATTGCGCTGAGTGTATTAACAAAATTTAGAATATCTCGCGATATAATTACCGTATGAGTAAAAATGAGGTGTCAAAATATTCACAATTAAACAGGCTTTCATTTAATATTAAAAGGGCAAAATGGATTTTCTGACCAATTTTAAGGTAAACGGTCTCCTTAAATAACATTGGTTAGAACAATACGCAAGCTAGTAAGTGTGAGTATTTATATATATATATATATATATATATGATTTCTAATATTCTAATAATCTTACCTTATATATTCATTTTTCTATACAATGTTAAATGTATTTCAAAATTGGAAAAAATATATGCTGCCATAGAAATAAAAATTCCTTGAGCCAGATTTACTTTAAAATATGTATTATTTTTAACACGAAGTTTAGCATGAAAGTTAATTGGGATAGTTTTATAATGAAAATACATTACATAAGGCAAGATATTATATTAACTGATAGAACATTAAGTGAGTTCAATACTAGATTATTAACATTAAATGCTAACATTATAATTGAAGAGTTTAGTGGAAGAACATGTTATTATATATTTTCTCAAAAATTGTTTTATTTTTATGAATGAAAGCATTACGAGATATTATATCATATGGCAAAACTAAAACACTAAAATTCTACTTAGTATTGAAGATATGAAACTGTATTTTTTTATATTTAATATTTTTATATTTAATAATTTAAAAGGTGAAAATTATTTCTAATATTTAATAATTAAATGCTAATATTATTTTCTAGGAGAGTTTAGTATCACTTGTTAACATTAAAACATATACTTCCAAGAAGGAATTAAATAAATAACTAAATTACAACAAAAAACTTTCACTTCAATTTTCTCGAATTCTAATTTTTGTTACATAACATCTTCTTCCATTGAGGTCTTCAATTCACAAGTAAAAAACAAAGTGTCATACCTGTGGTAAAACCATTCATGCTCATTTATGCCATTATTATCTACAAATATCAATGTAAAATAAGTTAAAAGTATATTTGCTGATATGATACAAACTGTCATGTAATTTAGCATCTGCATCTCATTTTCGTTGGTTTTTTTTTAAATTATAGTTACATATTAAACTAAGAAAACAGCAGTACTATTCTTAGTATCCTTCACAATCATTTGTTTGACAATAAAATTCCTTATTAAATTAATCTTTTTTGGGGGGGTGGGGGGGGGATTTTTTTAAGTAATAGGACACGAAAATAATCTTCAAAACGTAATTCTAGAATGCAAACAACCACAATTTGTTTTTCTACATCAGATTTTTCACGGTAAATCAAAGTTACAACGACATTATATTACATAGTCTTAAAATTCCTTAAAAACCCACAAATCTAAAATGGCCAATAGAGGTACTTTAATGATAAAAATACATTTAAAGCATGCATAATACACAACGAGGGATTTTCCATAGAGGATAAAATAAAAAAAGAAGAATGCATTGTTAAATCTCACTGCAGATAAATTATATAGGATGGGGGATTTAAGAATTTGATCCGCAATAACATTGTTTCTTAAGAAAAACACTTAAAACTAATTATAGATCCCTATCGAACTCGTCTGATACATGAATTGGGTTTGATACCGAAAATTTCCAGCTTGAAGCATAAAACCATGAATGGAATAGAAAACGAGATATGATTAGATTTGGGGTATAGTTGGGATTATATGTTTTTTTTATCTTTTTTTTAAATAGCTTCTAGAACTTTCTAAGACATAGTGACATAAATTCTCATTACATCTAAAGAAAATCTCTCAAAATTTATACTTTGCTCGGAAAACAACGGATTGAACTCCTGAACTTGTAAAAAGATATGTATGTGGTAGAATTCCAAAAGAACTTTCTCTTCTTGAGATTTCAAAACCTTGCATTAGATTATGAACTTAACTCAAGTATCTTTGTAATGTTTTTAGATAAGATACTTCATTAAAGCCATATTAAATTTTGTAAAGCATAAAAAACATTAAAAAGGGTAACGCTCTTTTACAAACTTTTCTATTCGTATTTTATATAAATTATTTCGTGTCAATTATCCAAGAAATATACTCAATAATTCAATTTTCATTTATCAAACAGATAATTTCAAAAAATAAATAATTTCAAATTTTTTAACAAAATCTGAAAATTTTCAATGGTTTTAAAACAAAAGCATGAAATGCTCTGCGAATTTTTGGTCCCACGAATACGGGCTTCCATGAACATTTATTTTAAAAAACTGAACTAAAAAGTATTATAAAGTACTGAAATAACTAAAGTAATAAAATAAATCATTTGAAATCTTACCTTAGCGATCATGATGAGTTAATTTTCTTAACCGGAAAATTGAAGTAACGTTTTTCGGATATTCAACTGCTTTTATATGATTTTTGAAAATGAACACACCCACCAAAAAAAGGAGGTGGGATACTGGGAATTTCATGTTTTGGGGGACAAAAATGTTGTAAAACAACCAGGAAACCTTGGTGACAGATATTCGGTAGCGCGCAGTCTCCCAGAACTCAGATGTAAACCACGAGCCTGTTTCAGAATTTTGATTAGCGTTGATTATGACGATCAATGCCACAGACGGGAGTGGTCAATCACATTCTTGAAAATGCATGAAAATCAAAGGCCAAGCACTAGAAATATACGAACGGACATCAAGCCTTTTTTTTTTTTTTTTTTTTTTCGTTTTCTGTCTTCGAAGCGTATATTATTTAATCGAAGGTCGTTTCCTCATAATAGATTTGTGTAATATTGATTTACCATTATTTGAATATTTTGCTCATACTAAGTGGTACATATCTATCTATTTCTTATTAACATTTCCTTGTGCTGTGAAACTGTTTAAGGAGACCGGGAAAGCCCTATCTCCGCCATGTTGAATTTACCAACTTTATGTACCTTTTTCTCAGAAATGGTGAAAGATAAAGTTGTAGATTTTTTATGGTCGTCAAAATAACATGTTTTACATATTTTAACAGACCGTTTTCTTTCTATGAAAAACTGAAAAATTATTATTGATTATTTATTGAAAATCATTTTTAAATTAGCATTTTTGGTAAGATTTCACTGCTTAAAATAAACAATTCTCAACAAATCATCAAACTCATGTGTTAAAGTGTACAATATAACATGATATAAGTGTCATTAAAAATCTGAGTTCTTAAGTTTTATTGATATTTTTAAAAAAAGGAACACCAACCTGAAAAATCCAAGTTTTGAAAAAAAAGTCAATTAAAGATTTAAACATGACCATTAAGATGTGAAGTGCTTTTAAAAAGAATGTAAAATTCCAACACTTCTTTTTTTTATAAACATGTGTAATACGTCGTTGGAAATATAAAAGTTTAAACATAAATAAGTAAAAATCGATTTTTTGGGTCAAATTTCTCTTACCTAGTCCCCTTAAAACAACAATTAAGTAGTCAAAAAAATGTACTATTATGAACGTGATAGTTGCTAGGGGATCCAACACGAGATTTTGGTTTTAGAAAATATGGGGAAAAACACTGTTTATTTATTTTTTTTTTTTAACTCTAATAGTTTTTTTTTTTACATTTAATATATTTATTAAAAAAATCGACAAATATTTCGCTACTTAGAGCAGATTTTTTTTATCCTGAAAATTTTAGTGGCTTAAGTGCGTAGTTCGTTTACATGGCCGTTAAATTTGTGTTTTGTTTATATTATTATCCCCGGTACGCTATTTCTTTCTCCTAGCTATTAAAATGTCGTCTACAAAAAATAACGTTCCGATGTGTAAGCCAACCGTAAAACAAAGCTGATTCAGGGCTTAATTTGCACCGGAGCTCAGCTGCGGCACTTCTCTGTTTTTAGCATATATTTAAATATTGGCTGGAATTCACCGAAGCTCATAAATACATGGCTCCGGAGTCCAGTGCAATAGCGCTTCCGAAAACCGAAACCTAAATTACCCTTGCCTTTCCCTCCCATCTCCAAGTTTCGGCATTCTTTTTTATCAAAACACTTATATGTGACGTAGTGTGTCACACTCGTAGGAGATGAGGATGAAACGGCGCCTAAGATTTTCTGAAAATTTTTCTTATACAGCAAAATCCCGATAATTCGGATTAATTGGGGCCAGACCCAATCCGGATTGTCGAAATTTATCCGGAGAATGAGAAAAAATGAAATAAAATAAAACATACTTACAGAAAATCACCTTTATATTAAACATATTGAATATTTACAGACAGTAAAAAAATGTTTACTTTGTAATTATAAAGTTTGCAATCTTCTGCTGTGCCAGTTTTGTATACTTTTTGCGGCCCACACGGTCACGCATTCGCTTGAAGCATAAGTAGTTCGTCTCCACCTGACATTCAAAAGAAACCATTAATTGTTCTAAAAGAGATGTTGCTTCATTATGGCTAATAACTTTTGGTTGATCATCATTTATAATGATGTTTTCATCTGTATCATCTTCATTTTCATTTTCTTCAGTTGTGCACAAAGCGATTATTTCGTCATCTATAGGTGAGGCGTAACGTTCATTATTTTCTGCTTCTAACCAATTGCTAATGTCGCTGATATCAACATCTGAGCAACCATCAACTTTTTTTAACATGCTCACAAAATCTTCAGGTGTAATTTCTCTTTCATTCTCGCTTATTCTTCCTTCTGTTTCAAGCTTATTATTTGAGAAGTCACAATTTGCAGGTCATAAATTCCTCAACGACTTTCGGAGAGTACTCTCAGCATCCTGATCCCAAGATTCAGCAATCATATAGATTACTTTCTTGATATTGATTGATTTGAGAATCTCTACCACTCCATGTTCTCCATCATCTTCTAAAAGTTCATTCAGCATTTGTCGTTTATAAACTTTCTTAATGTTCTGAAGAACCCCTTGATCCAATGGCTGTACCAACGCTGTCACATTAGGTGGTAAAAACTTTACCGTTATGTTTCCTTTTGTCAGTTGACTTTCTTCGGGATGTGTCGGGACATTATCAATTAGGAGGACAGCTTTGATGGGTAAGTTGCGCGATTTTAAATATTTTGTAACACCCGGAACCATAAAATTGCCAAACTTGAAGTGATACATTGTTGTTTCTTTGAAGGATAACATCAAAGAATTTAAATAAGAATGCTTAAAGTATTCTTCTAAAGATTTCACAACAGACTTTTTTATTCAGAATACGTGGATGAAATAAATGAATGTTATGGAAATTTGCCGATCGCGTCTCAAATTTGAAAAAAAAAATCGACCAGACCAATCCGGCTTATCCGGAGATCCGAATTAACGGGGTCCGAATTAGAGGGGTTCTACTGTAAATCTTTTTGAAAGTTGTTCATTCATTATATATACTATATATATGCATAGTTGCGAACATTTCCTTCGGGATTGCACTTATACTCTAAAGCGAAAGCTGGGCTCCCGGGGCGGTCATCCCTGTCATCCCTGTGTTAACGCTATTTCCGAATCATAATCATTACCTTATTTAATTGCAAAATTCAGCGATTAATTAACATTAAAATCGAGCAAAAGTTTCTATTCGGAAGGAGTGATTAACTGAAAAGTTGAATAGTGGACAGTTAAGTATATGCAGGTAGATATATTTAATTTTTTTATTTTGCTAAAGAAAAACAGATGCTTTAAATTTTGAAAATATGAAATATAAATATACTAATGCCGAAGGGAGGGGGGGGGTTGCACGCTACGATTTTAGTACTGCAAAATATAGGGCTCCGGTACTTTTTTTGTTAGAAATTAACTTCTGAGATGTATCATTGTACTGTTAAATACGCTACTGCAATTTTTTAAACTTCTAAGCATCGCACATTTTCAATTTTTATAATGTCGTATTGGGAAAAAAAGGTACTTTTTTATGCAATTTGCTTGAAAGCTGCATCTCAATTTATTTTTGAGATATTAATTATTTTTGTAGATTTTAGCGCTATTTGTTTAATTTTGGCAACTCAAGTGAGAAAAAATAGTTAGAGAATAGTAATTATGTATGTTTGTTGCCATTTTCCCATAACTACGGGGAAAAAAAGTAATTAAAATACGTACTATTTTGAAAAAAATATAAATGAATGATTTCTGATAAAACATGGAGCTATTATAAACTATATTTAATTTAATTATCTATATTAAAAACAAATGAAAACATATAAATTATTAGATAACCCATTTTTTTTCTTTGTAGAGTTTCTTGAGTGAGACATCTGTTTTTTTTTTTTATTATTATTATTATTTGTGTATTATTCAGCGATAGTGACGTCATATGAATACTTTACTGTAGATGTTGTTTAAGACTGGATCGTAAATGAGGAATTCTTCAGAGGATGCGAATGACGTCATTTTATATAAAACTAGCAGAACTACCCGACTTCGCCCGTGTCAATTATAAGAAGCCTTCCAGGTAAAATAAATTAAAACGAAATAATACGGCAATCACAATAACTGAAATTTGTGCATTCCCATCCACAAATCGTTATAAAGACAATCAAAAAACATGGCGTTATTGTCTCGCAACCGTAGTAAAATGCCTGATCTTTAATAACAGAATGCACGTTTTCTTTGGCGGGTGTAAGAGAAAAATATGTGATTTTCCTGACAATACGAAAAAAAAATTCCTCCAAATCGCGCAGCACTTACGGAAATTCTCGTCTGTATGGTATTATCTACATTATAAAGTAAAAACACTATGTCAGTGCCCATAAATTGTAACCCATAAAATGTGCCTTTACTACAATTTTTCTAACTTTTAAACATCACACAATTTCATTTTTTACGATGTCGAAAAGAAAAAAGTTCTTTCAAATGAAATTTGTTTGAAAATTGTACCTCAGTTTTCTGATTTTAATGGATTTTAAAGTAATTTTTAAGCATGGATATTTTTAAAGTTAAGTGCAACCCGATTAAGAAAGATGAACCTGTTTACACTTAATACAATAGTATAAAGAAAAGACGTGTCTATGAGTAACGCTGATATCATATTTTCGGTGGTAACAACCTAACACAACAATAAATTTCCCTTTTACTGCAGTTTAACGTCTAAACATTTTGCATTCGATTGTTCCGACGTATTATAGAAAACAAAAGTACTTTCAGTAATATTTGTTTGTAACGTTTATCTGAATTTACAAACTTTTTATGGGTTTTAAAATAATTTTTAAGCATGAATATTTTTTAAATATGCTTGCAACCCAAATACAAAAGATTAACTCAATTGTTTAAAAACATTGTAAATAATTCAGAATTTGTTTGCTTTCGCGTAATATTCAATAACTAAATTGGCAAACGAAATTAAAACGCTAAAAATAAAATAAAATAAAACACGAATTTAATAGATATCAAATCAAACTACTCAAAATAACCTGATAAGTATATAAAATTCAAATGGGAATTTCGTTCCGGGTGCATATAACTTGAATTCTTCAGAACGGATTTCCATGCAACTTGCACTATTAGTTTTTTAGGGAAGATTTTAGTGCGTAACGTATTGTTTTCAGTTGCTTAGTCATAGAATTATTGGGGAAAGTTATATAATCATGTGAACCCAATTATGAAGGATTAGTCTTATTAGCTGAATGATAAAAGCAGAACTATTTTTATCTAAGTATATTGACGGGTTTATCTTCAGTAATGGGGCTATGCGCTAGGTTATTCTAATTTTAATGAGTCTTCTTGACACCTATTATGGCATGTACCTTTGTTTAAAATAATATAGAATGACTTATGTTTTAAGCGACTATCTGGCATGCAACTTGATTACAAAATACTAACCTGCAATAATGCTCAAGATGCTTCTCCAGTTCCCTGCTCAACAACGCGAAACTTTGACTCATTAAACGTAAAGGCTTAAAATTTGTAGGGCTAACTATTAAAGCGATTTGGAATTGAAATGAGTTTTCCCTTTTTTCATAAATAGATTACTTATCGAGTTATGAGCAATTGTGACTGCGTGACGGCCGGTTTTTCTCTTTATTGCACTGTTGCGTCCGAAATTCAGTCCAAAACACCAACTGAAAGATCTTATACCTTTACCAAAATATGGAAACTATCTTTCGATTACATAGTTTCTAAATAAGAACTCCTGTCAATTTCATGCGTTTCCGAACAAAAATTAATTAAAAAATATGTCAGAGAATAGCTCCTTTGGATTTTAGTATAGCCTTAACTTTAACAGCCTTAACTTGACGTTTATGAAAAAACTCACATTTTTAGTTTTAATTTTGGAACTCGCGAAATTTAAATTCAGAAAAAGGATGTTCTTTTGACACATTGTGGTAATTTTTTTTAACTTTTAAAATTAAAATACATGTTTTCTTTAGCGCGCGTAACAGAAGTATACAATATCTCCCACAATACGGGGGATAATGCAAAAAAAAAAATACATCCAAATGAGGTAGTAGTTACTAAAATTTTATTGAAATTAAATCTACAGTGATTAGATGAAATGATGTCATTTTCCATAAATTTTAAATCAAGACATCTGTCAAGAATTTTTTTTTTGAAAATGTAAATAACCACTCTCTTTTTGCTATAAATAACAGAAAATATTAGCACTGAATCTAAACCAATACAACACTTAGCGATAACGTATAGCTATAAGATATATAGCTGAAATATACAATCGAAGTAGTAAGCAAAATATAGGAGACATATTGTTTACAATGAGTTTGATTACGCGTTAAAAAGATTTGATAGAATGTGACGTCATATCTAGCCTTTTTTTTCTTTTTCTTAAAATGTTTTCATGATATTTGACTGTTTGTGTTAAAATAGATGTTTTAATTTAAAAAAAAAACATTCAAATTAATGTTCTACGCTATTTTCCCGCTTTTATAGTTAAAGTTTTTATTTTATATACAAAAAAATGTAAATTTTCTGTTTAAAATGACGTCAGTATCAAACACGCAAAAATATAGCAAGAAAATCTGAATTTTTATTGGCAAATAGAAACAAAATACACGCGTTATCCTTATTTTTTTCACATTATTGTGTCATTTTTTAGGGTTTGGCAACAGGAAAGAAACGCTTGAATTAAAAAAGATTTAAAAAGAGATATTTCTATAATGTTAAATTAAGGAAGTGGTAGAAAAAAGGGATAAATAGTGGTCTGATATTTTTTTTAAGTAGACAGTGATCTTTTCCACGCTCTAAAACGTATATGTACATCGAGTTTCGTGCAAATCGGTCAAAAATTAAAGATTTGCATAAAGGACATACACACAGAGAACGGCTTTTATATATACGAGGTGGAACCCGTCGAATTTCGACGAAAGAAAATGTTTACAAAGGAACTCTTGCATCAAATTTATAATGCATCGACAACAATAATTACAATAAAAAATCCATCTTACGCTTGTTAGTTTAACTCTCCGTGTCCTATCTTGTTTGCGTGGGTATTAATCTACTTAGAAATGAAGACAAGGTTTTAACACGGATGCACATCACTTTACTAAGACAACACGGACATAAATTACACGAATAAATATAACATATTTCACTGTATGCTCAAACCGCATACCACCTAAACATAGCCATTTATTTACAATACTTATTCCATAATCTCGTTCACAGTATATTCATAATTTAGCTCGTTCAGTCAGTTAATAGAAACCATGGAGTAAATGTCACTATTCAGACACCACATCTCCTCCCCCTTTATAGGTCAAGCTTCTTGGGTGGTCTGCGAACTCTCTGAGAACGTCGGGGTATTATAGTCGGGCTTGCTTGAATCGGTGGAGCATCTGTCGTAGCAGGTACTGGTGATGAACTATTTGACTGATGGGTTGGGGAAGTCAGATCCTTACTCGGGACATCAGCAGTTGAAGGTGACGCTACAGGTTTGTCACTGGAGATCGGAACAATAATACTTTCAGCATTCAGATGTTCCGGTTCTGAAGAAGTTTCTTTAAACTTTGTCGATGGAGATCTTCGATATTCATTCGATGTAGAATAATTCTTCTGCACTTGTTCACCTACTGGACGGATTTGGTCAACATGGCGTCTTACGAGTGTACCTTGAACATCGATTGTATAATGAAGGACACCATCTTTATTAATTATTCTTCCAAATTTCCATTTCGAATTTGCCGATTTATAATCTCGTACTGCTACAGAATCACCGATGTCAAAATTTCTATCTCTAAATTCATATACTCCTTTTCGTACTTTTTCTTGAATCCTCGATTGTAGTTGAGGTAATAGTAAATCAATCCTACTTCGGATATCTCTTTTTAAAAATAACATAGCTGGGCTGTGATTTGTTGTTGCATTTGGAGCTTTTCTGTATTGAAGCAAAAATGTACTCAATTTTTGTTGTATACTTCCTTCATAACCCTGCATGGCTCGCAGCGACTGTTTTACCATATGGACATAGCGTTCAGCTTGGCCATTACTTGATGGTTTAAATGGTGCGGAAGTTTTGTGCTTGATACCATTCCTTCGCATGAATCTCTGAAATTCATCAGACGAGAATTGTGGTCCGTTGTCACTGACAAGAACTAATGGCAATCCAAATCTCGCAAAACTGTCTCGTAGACATTCAATTGTTTTCTTCGCTGTGGTAATCTTCATCGGATATACTTCTAACCACTTAGAGTGAGCATCAACTATCACCAAAAACATGTGCTCAAATAAAGGACCGGCAAAATCAACATGTATACGTTCCCATGGCATGCTGGGATACTCCCAGTAATGAACTTTGGCC
This sequence comes from Maratus speciosus, assembly GCA_963932465.1. Classification (NCBI taxonomy): domain Eukaryota; kingdom Metazoa; phylum Arthropoda; class Arachnida; order Araneae; family Salticidae; genus Maratus; species Maratus speciosus. Next base: position 441,096,489 of record OZ010788.1, read on the forward strand.
TTTGTTGGATCAGTCTTGTGTCTGGCACAATCAGCGCAATTTCTAGCTGCTTCTTCTATATCGTTGTCAATCCCTTTCCAATAGACGAATGATCTTGCGATTGCTTTCATTTTAACAATGCCTAAGTGTCCTTGATGCAGTTCTTCCAGAACACGCTTTTGATATTTCTTCGGAACACACACTCTTTGTCCGTACATGATACATCCATCTTCAATGGTATATTGTGCTTCTCTTCCCTGCAAATTCTGACCTTTCCGTAAGGCTTGTAAAAGTGGACCCAATTCTTCATCTCTCCACGTTTCTTCTCGTAATTCCTTTGAAGTAACTGGTAACGTTTCAATTTGTGACATCTGGAATATGGTAATATCATCTTTCACTTCCAGTTCTTCCGAAGTTTTAGGCAATCTTGACAAAAAGTCTGCATTTCCATGATCATTAGTTTTTCGGAAAACTATGTCAAATTGGAAGGATTGCAAAATTAATGCATAATGTAGTAATCTGGTAGCTGTTAATACGGATAATCCTCGTTTCGATCCAAAAATTGCTACTAGAGGTTTGTGGTCAGTTATTAACGTAAACCTTCTTCCTTTTAGATACGGGTAAAACTTTTTTACTGCCCATACAATTGCTAAGGCCTCTTTGTCGATTTGAGAATATTTCTGTTCAGTCCTCGTTAAGGTTTTGGATGCAAAAGCTATTGGCCGTTCAGACCCATCTGGATATCGATGAGACAAGACACAACCAACACCAACTGGAGATGCATCACTTGCCAACGTTAAGGGAAGTTTCGGATCATAGTGAACTAAAACTTTTTCTGAACAGATTTCCTTTTTTATTTGCTCAAAGGCAACTTGACAACTCTTTGACCATTTAAATTTCACATCTTTTCTTGTCAAATTATTAAGAGGATTTGCAATAGTTGCCAAATTTTTACAGAATTTTCCATAAAACGTTACTAATCCAAGGAAACTCTTCACTTCTTGTACATTTTTAGGTACAGGAGCTTTTAAGACTGCTGAAACCTTCTCATCGGTTTTATGTATCCCATTTGCATCTATTTTATGACCTAGAAATTTTATTTCATTTTGAAAGAACTGACTCTTACTTAGATTAAGTTTTAGACCATGCTCTTTACATTTTTTGAAAAACAGCTCTAAAGCTTTAAGATGTGACATTTCGTCATTTCCTGTTATTCTAGCATCATCCATGAATACCTTAACCCATTCCATATCTTGGAACAAGCCATCTACGTACCGCTGCCAAATTGCAGGCGCTCCATTTAACCCAAACATTAGTCTCTTGCAAATATACAATCCTTTATGGGTATTTATTGTTAACAGTTTCTGACTTTCCGAATCTACCTTCATTTGCAAATATGCATGTTTGAAATCTAATTTTGAGAATTGTTTTCCCCCATTCAAACTTGCGAATATCTCCTCTAATCGTGGCAAAGGGTGTTGTGGTACGATTAAATTAGGATTTAAGGTTACAGAATAATCGGCACATAAACGTATACTGTCATCCGATTTTACGACTGGTACTACTGGTGTTGCCCATTCAGAGCTTTCAACCCTTTCTAAAATACCTTCTTTTTCTAATCTATCTATTTCATCTTCAACTCTGCTCTTTAATGCAAATGGAACAGTTTTAACTCTGCAAAATATGGGTTTAACATCCGGTTTAAGTATGAGCTTAGCTTCATAATTATTTATTTCCCCAGTTTATCATCAAAAATATCTTTATATTGTTCCAACAGATCTTTTAAGTTCAGTTTAGTCGTAGCTCTTAATGCCTTAATAGCATTCCAGTCTAGACTAATTTTGTGAAGCCATTCACGGCCAAATATGGTATCCAAGTTCTCCTTAACAATGTATAAGTTCAAATCCGAAATCTGGTTTTTATATTGAACTCTAACTGTAACATACCCCATAGGTATTAATGATTCACCATTATAAGTTTTAAAAACTATATCAGTGGGTTGAATCTGTTTCTTTGAAATTTTTCTAAAATTACTTATACTCATAACACTGACTGCTCCACCAGTATCTAATTCCATAGAACAAATCTTTCCGTCAAGTTTCAGAGTAATCATTATCGGAGGTCGTTTCGGTTCTTCCTCGCGTAATGTACAATCAGTGGTATTTAAACCAAATAATGGAACCTGGACATTATTTTCCTTTAAATTTACTTGTTTTTGTTTAACTGGTCTAGCATTCGCCTTTTTAGCTGCGAAACACGCTTTTTTTATGTGCCCAATTTTTGAACAAAAGTTGCACTTACTCGAAATAAATCTACATTTTTCTTTGACATGATCCGTACCTGTACATCGCGTGCAAAATAAAGATTTCCGCTGCTTTTCCGCAAAGTTTGTTTTTCTATACCATTGTTTCTTTACGGCATGAACTACATTTATTTCACAGCCCATAATATCATTTGCCCCCTTAAATGCCTTTTCCATAGCTAAAGCTATTTGCAAAGTTTTATCCAGATCTATATTATCTTCTTCAAATAATCTATCTAGAATTATTTTATCGCGTAATCTACTAACAAAAACATCACGTAACATGATATTTAACATATTACTTTCATAATCGCAATTAATTGCTAGTGCTCGGAGTTCCGCTATATAATTATTAATACTCTCCCCTTCATGCTGTTTACGATTCAGAAACTTATGTCGGGAAGGTATAATCAATGGCTTTGGGGTCAAATGCTTTTTCAAAATATCTTTCAATTTATCTAAGCTTTGCGCAGAAGGAATTTCTGGAGACAACAAATTTTTTAGTAACTGATACAATTTAGGACTTAGAGAAGAAATAAACACTTTAGCCCTAACGTCTTCCGGGACTTTTTGAACATCTAAGTATGTGAGAAATCTTTCGAAAAAACTATCGAAATTTTCATATTCTTCATTAAATTTTTCAAATTGAACAGTTACTTTATGAGAAACGCTCTCTTTATTTTGAAGAGCAAGAATCAATTCCCGATTCTGTTTCAACAATTCTTGTATTTGTTGTTCCATAATTCAATTTAATTAAAAGATGAAAATGAAACTTTTACCTTTAGCCGTCTTCTTACAGATCTATTTTTTATTTATCGTCGCCAGCTGTCCTATCTTGTTTGCGTGGGTATTAATCTACTTAGAAATGAAGACAAGGTTTTAACACGGATGCACATCACTTTACTAAGACAACACGGACATAAATTACACGAATAAATATAACATATTTCACTGTATGCTCAAACCGCATACCACCTAAACATAGCCATTTATTTACAATACTTATTCCATAATCTCGTTCACAGTATATTCATAATTTAGCTCGTTCAGTCAGTTAATAGAAACCATGGAGTAAATGTCACTATTCAGACACCACACTCCGAAGACATATTTTAACCTGAGATTAACAAAATACTTTTTCCATAAACCTCAACTGTTAAAATTATTGAAAAATTAAACTTTATTCATATACGTAATAAGTAACATATTATCAAGATAAGTAATTTTTACTAAGTTATCAACTGATGCTTGGTATTACGGAATGAAAAATCAGCAAAAATGATTTCACCTTGACATAATCATAGAATTTTCCCCCTTTAAATCTAAACCGAATCAATTCATTTTCCACGTTTCACATCCATATTAACCATTTAAAAAAACATTTTAAAACGCAATAGGTTATTAATAAATATATTTTCAAGCTTGAAGTCATGTTTGTTAACTATTACAACTTTCCATGTTAAAATCCCCACTCGTGATTTGAGGTCTTAGTATAATCTCTGTACCTGCGCGTAAAAAATCCAAAAATTTTTAACTTTTTGACGTATTCAAGGGGAAATATCTCATTTTATCATAGAAAATTATCGTTTTCTTTTAAATATGACGTCATTTTCAGTCGCTGAAATATTTTGTCTATTGTCTCAAACTCAATATCAGCGAAATGGAAAAATAGTGAAATATAACAGCATCAGCAGGGAAATTGTGTCTTTTTTAAAGCGTAAAGTCATTCTCTGTTCAAAATTTAAAAAAAGATGTTTTTAATATTAATGAGAGAATTTCACAATAAAAATATAATCAATAAAGTTAACTAAATCACTTTTAATAGAAATGAAGTACTTCAGTTGCCACATTTAGAAAATTGGTATTAAAAACTATAAAAAATTAATATTTCAAAAACAAATTGAGATACAGCTTTCAAACAAATTGCATTTAAAAGTGCATTTTTTCTGCATACGAAGGTGTAAACATTTAAAACGTGGGATGTTTAGAAGTTTAAAAATTTGCAGTAGCGAAAATTCAAAACCGAAATTTCCTTTCGAATTTCAAAGTGTTGCCATTCGCAGAATGACGTATGCGTTACGCACAGATATGTTTGTGTCCTTTATAATATAGATAGATAGATCTTTGAGCAGGTTCTATCACCATCAATTTGCAAGCTATTATGTTTGAAATCGGTTTCGTATTTCATACGATTGCATGAAAATCGTAATTTAGAACGCTTATAGAACGCTTTTCGCTCATTTCATCCTTTTAAATTTGGAATTTTCTTTCGAAAATTCTTAGAAAGCATTTGCATCTTTGAAGTAATTACCATTCCAAATTTAAAATGTTAGACCCCTTCAGTAACACAAAAAAAGCAATTTAGAATTTTAGAAACCAATTTTTTTTTTTTTTTTTTTTTTTTTTTTTTGCTCCTGTAACTACCGGGTGGTAGTGACAACAACGTAAAATATAGGATATGTTGGAGCGGGGACTGTCACCATCAATTTGAAACCATTACTTCTGAAATCGGTTCATATTTCCTGAGATTGCGTAGAAATCGCTATTTAGAAGGTTTTTAGAACGCTTTTTGTTCATTTTCACCCCATTCAAATTTTAAATTTTTAAGGAACTCTTCTCAGAGAGTATTTACATCTCATAAGTAATTACCATGCCAAATTTCAAGCTGCTAGCCCCTTCAGTATCACAAAAATCACAATTTAGAACGTTTTTTAAAATGCAACCGCAAGGTGAAGCCGACATTAAATAGATCCTATATTGGAGCAAGGGCTATCATCGTCAATTTCCAACCATTACTTTTGAAATCGGTTGGGTACTTTCTGAGATTGCGTAGAAATCGCAATTTAGAACATTTTTTAGAACGTTTTTCGTCCCTTTTCACCCCTTTTAAATTTCGAATTATTTAGGTAATGTTTTTAGGGATCATTTATATCTTATAAGTAACTACCATGCCTAGTTTCAAGTTGCTAGCCCCTGCAGTATTACAAAAAAACGCAATTTAGATCATTTTTTGCTCCTTGACCCACTTTGAGGTAGTGGCACCGACATGAAATACAGCCTATGTTGGAGAGAGGGCTGTCACCATTGTTTTCACACCATTATTTTTTTAATCGGTTCGGTACTTCCTGAGAATGCGTAGAAATCGCAATTTAGAATGTTTTTTAGAACGCTTTTCGGTCATATTAACCCCTTTTAAAATTCGATTTTTTAGGAAATATTCTTAGAGATCATTTGTACCTTATAAATAACTGTCCTGACTAACTTCAGGATTCTAGGCCCTTCAGTAAAACAAAAATCGCAATTTAGAACGTTTTTTGCTTCTGCAACCCCTAGGTGTTAGTAACACCGACATGAAATATAGCCTATGTTGGAGCAAGGGCTCTCATCATCAATTTCCAACCATCACTTTTGAAATAGGCTGGGTACTTTCTGCGTAGAAATCGCCATTTAGAACGTTTTTTAGAACTCTTTTCGCGCATTTTCCCCCCAAATTTCGAATTTTTTAAGAAATGTTCTTAGAGATAATTTATATCTTATAAGTAACTAACATGCCTAGTTTCAAGTTGCTAGCCCCTGCAGTATTACAAAAAACGCAATTTAGATAGTTTTTTGCTCCTTCACCCACTTTGGGGTATAGTGGCACCGACATGAAATACAGCCTATGTTGGAGCGAGGGCTGTCACCATTGTTTTCACACCATTTTTTTTTTAATCGGTTTGGTACTTCTTGAGATTGCGTAAAAATCGCCATTTAGAACATTTTTTAGAACACTTTTTGCGCATTTTTACCCCTTTTAAATTTCGAATTTTTTAAAGAAATATTATTAGAGATCATTTATATTTAATAAGTAACTACCATGCCAAATTCCATGTATCTGGACCCTTCAGTAACACAAAAATCGCAATTTCGAACGTTTTTTGCTCCTGCACCCCGTTTAGGGGTAGTGGCACCGACATAAAATGTAGGCTATGTTGTAGCAAGGGTTGTCACCATCATTTTGACACCATTATTTTTTAAATCGGTTTGGTACTTCCTGAAATTGCGTAAAAATCGCCATTTAGAACGTTTTTTAGAACGCTTTTCGCGCATTTCCACTCCTTTTTAATTTCGATTTTTTTTTTTTAAATGTCCTTAGAGATCATTAGTATCTTATAAGTAACTACCATTCGAAATTTCATGTTTCTAGGCCATTCAGTAACACAAAAATCGCATTTTTAGAACGTTTTTTGCTCCTGCACTCCCTTTTGGCCAGTGACACCGACATAAAATGTAGCCTATGTTGTAGCAAGGGTAGTCACCATCATTTTGACACCATTATTTTTTAAATTGGTTTGGTACTTCCTGAAATTGCATAAAAATCGCCATTTAGAACGTTTTTTAGAACGCTTTTCGCGCATTTCCACCCCTTTTTAATTTCGATTTTTTTTTTTTAATGTCCTTAGAGATCATTAGTATCTTATAAGTAACTACCATTCGAAATTTCATGTTTCTAGGCCATTCAGTAACACAAAAATCGCATTTTTAGAACGTTTTTTGCTCCTGCACTCCCTTTTGGCCAGTGACATATAAGATATAGCCTATGTTCTAAGTTGGACTAACACCATCATTTTGATACCATTACTTTCGGAATCGGTTCGGTAGTTCCAGAGCTTACCTCCTACAAATAAACAATTTTTACCTCTTTATAATGTGAGTATTGAATAGATAAAAGCGTGAGTTATAAATCTTAAAACTGAAATATGTTTTGTATTATCTATATTTATATATATATACTAGGGGGCTCTGCCCCCTGCAAGCTACACTCGCCAACCCCCGTTCAGACACCGCAGAATCTAAAAATCTAAAAATCTAATGGGTTTTTAAAATATTAGAGAAGATTAAATTATACTGAAAAAGCTCTGCAGATCTCCCTGTAAACGGGTTTCCATTCAATTCCCTTTGATTGCAAAAATTTAACGGAGAATCAGTTGCTGTTAAGACATCCAATGGTTGTTTTCGTTTTTGATTAAAGAGGATCAGTTAAACATTTGAAAAGAAGCTAAAATAAAATGAATTATGTATTCAGGGTCTTTGTCAACCGATATTTTAAAACAATCTCTATAACAATAGCCTAAATTATGTGACTATCATCAACAGTTCCGGGCGGAACACTTTGCTTTTTATACTCTTGGTGCCATTTTGATACTTTAATGTTATCCAGGCACAGGTGATAAGTCGCCAAATATTATTCTATACCCATCATTTCATATATATTATAATATTTCAAGTCATCAAATGCCATAAACAAATACGATCTGATCCCTTCGCCTTTCATATGAAGGTTTGGAACAAATGTCATATACGCCCCATATTGGCGCGATTTTTTTCCAACGCCAATTTGGGGAACGCATCAACAGCATAAACAACAACATCCGCTTACCATATCAAGCAAAATAACGATACTTTGGCGCCAGTTAAATACCCGTTGCGTATATGGCATTGGCGTCAGAAAAAAATCGCGCCAATATGGGGCCGTATATGACATTTGTGCTGAAAGAAAAAAAAGCCGGGTGCAAATCTCGCCAATATCTTTTTTTCAACTCGCCAATTAGCATTTTTTTTTATTGTTCGAGTGGTAAATTAAAACACTGATTTGAAGTTGAAATTAAATGTCATGGTTTGTTACATAATTTAATATTTCGCCAGATGTCATATACGGCATGTTTGGCATGATTTTTTTTTTTTTTTTTTTTTTTTTTTTACGAAAATTTGGCGAAAACCTCGTTTTCGAATACCAGTTACATATGTATTTTTGGTACTACTTAGTTATCCCGCCGACAAAAAATCTATCGCGAACTATAAGATTAAATGTCAATAATGGTTGATCGTAAATGTCACATTCACTTGACTTTTAGCAAGTTACACGTGTTTACGACATCACGTGATTTTTATTTCGACGTTTTATTTTTATATTTATTAATGTTGTACTAATTTATTTGTTCTTTCGTTATTTAAAATAAAAATTTTGTCAATCTGTACAATTTGGCAAGTGGTTTGGCGATTTATATAATTTGCGAAATTGGGTGACGGAATAATTACTACATTGTACCGTATTTTTTAATTATTTTCTATTATTTTCAAAAGGAAATAGCAAAAAAATAATTAATTACTATAGAACAAAACAATTTATATAAATTTAAAAAAGAAATAAAAGTAAATATACATTTATTATTAAATAAACAACAATAGCCGGGTTACCATGTCTATCAAAATAATGCCATTTGTGCGCCAACTAGGTACCCCGGTGCGTATGTGACATCTGTGCCTAATATTTTTCTTTTCGTTTTTTTTTTTTTTTTTTTTTTTTTTTTTTTAAGAAGTGAAAGCCATCAATTTAAATGTTTTATTTTTAAATGAAAGTTTTGTATTTAATAAAATGATAACGAAATACAACAAGTTGGAAATTGCTCGTCAAACGTGGCAAATGAGGTGCGTTCGTACTATAACTAGTTTTAAAATTATTTTTGCACCCCATATGGTACTGAATGTATAATTTTTTGCACTTCATAACGTGCATAGTCTGATACATCATTAAAATGCACTTCCAATAATTTTTTCGGAACACTTTTGACTGTCCCTGTAATTAAACTATACATCCGATTTTCCTAAAATTTTAAATAGCTCAACAAAATTTTGCAACAATTATATCTTTAAAATTTCAGACCATTCGGAAGGCTGTAATATCATTAAAATGCACTTGCAATAATTTTTCCCATTGGCCGTAATGTAAAGAAAAACTTTTGGCTGTCCCTGTAATTAAACTATACATCCGATTTTCCTAAAATTTGAAATGTCTCGACAAAATTTTGCAACAATTATATCTTTAAAATTTCAGATCATTCGGAAGGCTCTAATACCATTAAAATCCACTTGCAATAATTTTTCCCATTGGCCGTAATGTAAAGAAAAACTTTTGACTGTCCCTGTAATTAAACTATACGTCCGATTTTCCTAAAATTTGAAATGGCTCGACAAAATTTTGCAACAATTATATCTTTAAAATTTCAGATCATTCGGAAGGCTCTAATATCATTAAAATCCACTTGCAATAATTTTTCCCATTGGCCGTAATGTAAAGAAAAACTTTTGACTGTCCCTGTAATTAAACTATACATCCGATTTTCATAAAATTTGAAATGGCTCGACAAAATTTTGCAACAATCACATATTTGAAATTTCAGACTATTCGGTTGGGTAGTTTTTGCTCTGTTACATGCGGACAGACGGACGGACGGACAGACGGACGGACAGGCGGACGGACGGACTGAACGACAACTATAGGTGCTACGTATTTATATAATTACGAACGCACCTAAAAAAAGCATTGTTCTTAGCATAGATTTAAAGGAGGCCAAACTGTCGCCAAATTAATTTAAAATAGTAACCTTTTCTGAATTATGAAAAAAAAATTTCTGTTATGATTAAAATTTGAGTTGCCATCATTAGAAAAAATGTATTTAAAATTAGAAAAAAATTAATATTTCGAAACCTAATTCGAATTTAAAAATTCTAATACCAGTTTTGAGATCTGTGGATCAACACGGATTTTTGGTGTTAATTTCATCGCAATTTATCCCATATTTTGGGAGAAATCGCCGTGAAACAAAATCAGTTGTTTAATCAGTCGATTCAAAGAATCGATACATTTCAGGCGTTTCATATATTCGTTTCATAAATTCGTTTCATTAGGATTTTATATATATAGGGTAGATGTGTGTGTTTTTTCATCGTGGGTGACACTAAATTCTGAAAAAGCAGAATTCCTGTTTTCTAGTTTTATAATTTTATTGGTGAATTTATAATTTCGCTATGGAATGTTAACCGAAATTAAATGCTGAACTATCTCTATCGTTTTGAGTGAAAAATTATTAATCTCTCTTGCTCACGATATAGATAGATATTTAAAAATAATAATAATGCTTGAAAATTATTTTAAAAACCATAAAAATCAGTAATTTGTGATACAGTTTTCAAACAAATTTCATCTGAAAGAACATTTTCTCCCTTTTTGAAGGTGTAAAAATTGAAATTGTATGATGTTTAGAAATTTAAAAAATTGCAGAAAAACGAAAATTATTCGTCAAATGTTGCGACGGCCAATACGACGTCAGCGTCACTTACGGACATGTTTTCGCTTAGATAGGCAAAGACTATTCTTATCATAAAAAAAACTACAAAAGTAATTAACTTTCTGTAGTAATCATAATAGTAAACATTAATTTGCTTTTAAGAGCTGCCCATCAGAACTTTTAATTGTTACAAAATAGGGGTGGTTGCACTATTCGTTAATAAATCCCCAGTAGTTGATCAGTTAATATTATATTATATCCTATTAAGTCTTGTATGTACAGTTTTTATTTATTATTGCATTTCACTATACTTTAGACGCATTAAGTACTTTTGTATAGTGGTTAATCAAGTACTAGCAGTGGGTGATCAACTATTAACGAAATTTGGGTAATCAACTATTAACGAAATTCGATTTTTTTTTTACTCCAAGAACAGAATCCCGCGTTAACTACACAATATGGACGAATGTGCTATGCACAATTTATTAGTAGGATAAAGAATTAAGTTTTTACTAATCATAAACAAAACGAAGAAAATTATTATTTGAACAGTTTTTTTCGAGCAGAGCAAATGAGGGAAGCTCTGGAAACCAAAAGTCTATGGTATAAAGCAAAAACATGTCCGTGAATAATTCTGACGACATATCGCCGGTCGAAGCTATCTAATCACTCCATTTCCCTTTTTTCGCAAATTTAATTACCTTTAAGCATTGCATAATTTAAATTTTTATTCGTCGAATAAGAGGAGAAATGTACTTTAAATTACAATTTGTTTGAAAAATGTATCTCAATTTACAGATTTTTTTATGCTATTTAAAATTTGTTTTCATTTCTTTGTCGGTTTTTCGGCTATTAATCTCTGCTATGCAGCTAGTTTAAAAGTAAAATAGCTTTTAATATATTTCAAAACTTATTTGAATGTATAATTCTTATTTTTTATATTAAAATTCTTTTTTTTATGCTTTTAGTGAGCAGCCTAAAAAATGTTATAATTAAATGTAAAACAATATAAATATGTCTAAAAAATTTAAGTACGTCTAAAAAAATGTGAATATTATATCAATATTTTTATTAGAGTTTTTAAAGAAAAATGTTTTCCCATTGTATTCTGTTCACTTATGTTCTGTAGCCCAGAAAACCTAGGGTTGAATCCTCACGTATTTTTAATTGTGAACTACTAATGAAACCATTATTATTCTCTATTCACCATTATTCTCTAAAATTATATAATATTTAGTAACCCTAATCACTATATATACTGTACGTATTGCTAAAAGTTTAAATCTTATGCTATAGAACTGAATTGAGATTACCCTGTCCATACCGAAATTGAATGGAAGTCAACAAAGAAGTATTTGCTATATCTTATAGGATACCTGCAACGCTACAGGTTCACAGTTCGATTTCCGGACTACGGATTGGGTAAGGTTCAGTTGACTTTCCATCCCTTTGGGATCGATAAAATGAGTACCAAGTTTGCTCGGGAACTAAACACTGAGGATCCCGCGTTAGGCTGACCACCTGACCGGGACGTATCCTGTATAGAACCTCAGGGCTCATGGTCAAGATAACAGGGCTGGGCACTGTACGCCCCAATCCTCAAAGGATTTTAGCACGCTGGTTTAGTTTATTGAATACCAGATCTTATCATGTGTTTACCGAATCTTATCCGGTATCTTACGGCCATCTTATACTCTGTGAGTGTGTATATCTTTCTCTGGAAAACATCATAAATTTAAATACTGTCAACAGTTCTTCTCTTCAACAGTTCAAGTCTTTTGACAAAAGGATTACTAGCATTATTATTAATTGGGCTTTTTTCCGATTTAATACCTCATTTACAACTTCCACTTATACAAGATAGTATATATAATCGAAAAATACATCGCGTAAAACAGAGTCACCACAAAGCTGACTTTAATTCGATAGTCTTCAATATTAGGAGGTTTGTTTAAAGTTTTACAGACTTCAAATCTTAACATATAACCTAATGATATAGTTGTAACAAGTGGGTATGTGTGATCACAGATCGCACAGGGTGTTTCGTTTAATATTCGTTTCAAAACACTTTATTCTTTTGCAAAATCTGTTTGTTCTACATTTCGGAACCAGGGGGCGCACTCTATTCCAAACAAACCTCTATCCGAACGAAACTCCGTTTTACAACCTATCCTAGCTATGTTAGTCGAGGGGATCGTGACCATAGCACCCGAGATAGGTAGGCGTTTGACGTGAGGTGTTAGATTTGTCGTTTGATATGAGGTGTTCAGCTATAAGTATGCAAAATTTCAAGTCTCCAACATATTTAGTTTATGAGAACGGGCTCTGTGACAGACAGACAGAGAAGTGAGACGAATAGGGTTTCGTCATATGAACGAAACCCTAGAAAGTCAAAATAATCGTCACAAACAAGCTTACACCAACATGAATTATCGTTATATAGAGGTTTGCTATACATTAGCTCGCATAATAAACCTGTCGGGATTGATTAAATTATCGTTACAGACACTGTTTCACAAAAAATGTGATGTATCTTCAAGTAATCTATCTCAAACTGTCATAAAAATCAGAAATTGAATAGCTCAAAATTTTATATATTAAAGAGTGCACCTTGAAAATTTCGCTCTTCGTAACGCTTTTATGAACTAATATACACTGTTAAAAAAAATCTGTTTAAAAGCAAAGAATCTAGAGGTAATAACTCTCGTGTAAACTTACGGGGAACGGAAAATCGAGATTCTGTTAAAAAAGAGAAACTATTCTGTAAATTTTCCGAAGACTGCACATATTTACATCTATAAAAATGCACAATATCCTGTATGTTTAGAAATGAATAAAAACAAAAGTCGAATGTGGTTTTGTTGTTCACACCGTGAGCAAATTAAAAAAGAATCGTATACAAGTGTTTTCATAACGACACATTTATAACAAAAACGAGTACTTTTGTGAAAAACACAAGAGAAATTTACTGTTAGAAAACCACGGTATCGCAATAATCAGATAGCTACGAAAGATATAGTCAGAACCGGTAAAGTACGTTGAATAAGTGGGTGTTTTTAGTTTTCTTTTTTTTTTCTTTTTTTTTTTATTGATTATTCTCCAATTTATCCTACTCTAAATCATAATTTAAATCGTAAAACAACACGAAAAAAGCGAGGAAAGTGTTCTTTAGCAGTTGTAGTTTCCAAAAAATATATTACTGAACAAATAAATAATCTTCAAAGTAACTGTTTAAAGAATTATAAGTGGTTATTAATTCGAAAATACATATTTGCTATTAAAAAGAAACAGATTGTACAACATTTAAATATATTTCTCAGTAAATCTTTCTCTAAAGATTTCTCTGGTATTTTTTTTTTTATCTCATTATGACTAGAGTTAATCTTTTCAATATTAATTTACAAAAAAAACATAAAATTCAAAACACGAATACTCAAATGATCATAACTTTTTCAAATCAAATATTTAATAAAATTAATATTAATTCTATAATTAATGATAAAAACTGTTATTTTCCTATTGATAAACTTCAAATATCAAAAACCTTTAAATATCCGAATACAATCGGAAGAAAGATTTTTAACTATAATACATTTTCAAAAAATACATCTATAGCAAGTACTTTTCCGTGTAAATGCAATGACCCCGCTCTAAAAAAATACATAAATAATTATCATATAATCACTGGAAATCTTAATATTGTTAATAATTTTAAATTGAAAAAACTAACAAATTATTATATTACAAAAAAAAAAAAACTATGTTATTGCATATGCAGACAAATCTCCTAATAATTATGCAATCATATGTAAATCTTATTATCACCGACTTCTTACATCCTGTATTTCTTCTAATAAATCTTTTCAAAAAACTAATGAAAATTTAATAGTAAACAATCGTAAAATTCAAAGTTATTATAAACTATTAAATATTTTCTCTATAACTTTAATTATCCTTATTTAGTTCTTATACCCGAATTTCTTAAGAAATCAATTAAATTTAGGGCTGTAACTATTGGATGTAATACATGTAACAATATAGCCAATAAACTTCTATTAAAAATTCTCAATGAAATATAGGGTTTGGCCACTTAAGCGCTCTCTTTAAGTATATAGCTCAAAGCGTAATTTTAAAAAACAATACAACATTTTTAACAGTGACACATGTTAATGTACACTTTTCTTTTACTGTTTCAGCAATTGTTTTTTAAAAAACTGATTATAGTTTTTATTTATAAAAAGTTAAACTTAAAAGTAGCAAAGGTCTAGTAGTCGGCCACTCAATTCTAGTGTTCGGTCATCACTGGACCAGTAGTCGGCCACTTAAATGCTTTGTTATTTAAATAACTTAAAGTATAACTTTTATAAACAGAACAACATTTTAATGATAAAATGTGTTAATTTATTCTTTTCTTATAATATTGCTGTAATAATTTAAAATATTATAATAGTATTTAACACTTTCCAACATAGTTTAAAAGTGTTTGTGAATTTGGATTGTCTTCAGTCTGTCCGAGTTCTAACACTCGCAAATATACTCGAATCTCCTTGAAATTTTTGTATGTTTTTGACGTTAACAATAGCACGATCGCTATTGAAAATAAAGTGTGTAGAATTTATAGTTCATCTACAGGTACAGTCAAAAATATCCCGATGCATTACGCTCACTGAGAAAAATTGCTTCAAGTTTATTTTAATGATGTTGGCCATTTCAAATATAATGAAATTGATATGCATTTATGAAGTGCATATGAAGTGCATGTGCATTTATGAACTACGCATTCTAGACAATATGGAGTCCAAAGAACTTATTATTAATTTATAGTGCCCCGCAAAAGAATTCCTTTTCATAATAGTGTCAGGGGATAAGCAGTTTGCAGCGTATTTTATTTCTCTTATACTACATCAGATAGAATGAAATTGATATACAACATTACTGAAGCTTACTACAAAATACTCGTTGTATAACATGATATGCATAGCATTTATCGTTCATTTACACGGAAACACAAAAAATTCGAATACAGTGCTGTATCTTTCTATTAGCGATAATTGCTGTAAGTGTGATTTTGTTAATGACATGTGTTTTTAAGTTTAATTAAACCTTAACTTACAATGCGGTGTGTATAACTGATATAGATCATATACAAGGCTACACAAAAGAGTTTGTAAGCTTTGTGGAGTATCAGGGTGAATGGCTTAAAAGAGGCTTTTATGCTCTTTCAAGCCGAACTATATTTAGTATACTAAGAGATGTTTGTATAATATAAATAAAACATATACTGGGCCACGCAAAGAACTGAATACATGACCTCCCAGGGATAATAATGTGTGGAAGGATCATTTCAGTAGTTTTAACCACGTTTTAGCCTTAATTAAATTTTAGCTTAATATGTGCGGCATATAAAAATCTATTGGTAATATACAGGCCTGTACAAAATAATTCAAGTATGTTTCCGTATAGGGGTAGAAATTGCTGAAGGTAAATTTTCAACCTGTTATGCATTTCCTTACTATACTAAGTTTTATCATACTATGTATAGAATGATATACAATTCTTTAGATTAAATACAAGACTGCGCAAAAGAATTGAACTACTTTTTCGGTTAGGGACCGTAATCTGGTTTTCAAAAGTATTATGTCTTTTCTAAAATGTTTACTTTTTTTACGGTATAAAGAAGCTCAATTTCGTTGAAGAATTCTGAAAGTCATGGGAAATGCTTTTATAATCTATTCTTCATGCAAGATTTTTCATTCTTGTTTCATATGGAAAGTAAAGTTAAATGTACCAAATTATCTAGTAGTGGACCTTTCAAATTTTTTGTTTAACCTTTGTAGACTAGGCTGCGGGCAGAGAAAAAATTATTACGTCATCCTGTTTCAAAATGAAATTATGATGTAGGACAAGATTATTAACAAAACATGAATGACTGATCTATCAATGCATATCTTATTGTGATATCAGCAGTAGGGAGCGCCAAATCGTAATTTTAGCGTTACTATCATGTCGTCGAGTTTCGGGATGAAATTTTAATATGTTGCATGTCTCGACTAGTACAATGCACAAATTTCAGTTTATCTTGGGATTTCGTGGTTAGATATTTGCAGAACGCGGTGCCAATTCTTCATTTTTGCGTTACTATCTCGTAATCGAGTTTCGAAATGTAATTTTAATAAGTTGCATATCTCGAATAGTACATTACAAATATTACAGTCTGTCTCGTAGTATCTTTGAACAATATGAGCAGAATGAGGCGCCAATTCTTATTTAAGGGAAAATATGGTTTCTTGTTCAGTTGTTTAACCCTATTCGATATTTTAAATACATGAGACAAAGCAATCGTTTGTTATCATTGTTATTTTAGTAGTTATCTTATTATTATAGATTTGTGATTTTATAGTAACAGTCGTTTTGATATAATTATGCGATTTTATAAAAAAAAAATCTTGTTTTTTGCAATCTTTTTTTTTTGTGATGAATGCATGGGCGCATAGCGTTCATCAAAACTAAACCTAATCACTGGATGCAGCACCTTCATCGTGCAGCAGTCTCAAAAACGCCCTAAATTCGCGAAAGCCACGATCATAAACGAAAGAAATTCGTTAACGCCGCAATCAGTAATGAACGTATGAACGCACAGTGCTCATGAAAACAGAAAAAAAATCATCACTGTGTGCAAAAACCTCGTCGTGCAGCAGTCTCTAAAACGCAGTAATTCGCGAAAGCCACGATCAAGAACGAACGAAATTCGTTAACGCCGCAATCCGTAACAACGTATGAATCCATAGTGTTCATGAAAACCGAAAAAAAATCACTGGGTGCAAAAACCTCGTCGTGCAGCAGTCTCTAAAACGCAGTAGTCTGTAAAACGCAGTAATTCGCGAAAGCCGCAATCACAAACGAACGAAATTCGTTAACGCCGTAATCATTAACGAACGTATGAGCTAATAGCGCTCATGAAAACAGAAAAAAACATCACTGGGTGCAGCAACCTCGTCGTGCAGCAGTCTTTAAAACGCAGTAATTCGCGAAAGTCACGATCACGAACGAACGAAATTCGTTAACGTCGAGATCTATAACAAACGTATGAATGCATAGCGTTCATGAACCCAAAAAAAACATCACTGGGTGCAGCAACCTCGTCGTGCAGCAGCATAATTCGCGAAAGCCACGATCACGAACGAATGAAATTCGTTACCACCGCAATCAGTAACGAACGTATGAGCGCATAGTGCTCATCAAAACCGAACAAAAATTACTGGATGCAGCAACCTCGTCGTGTAGCAGTCTCAAAAAGGCACTAAATTCGCGAAAGCCACAAACACAAACGAAAGAAATTCGTTAACGCCGCGATAAGTTACGAACGTATGAGAGCGTAGCGCTCATGAAAAAAAAATATCACTGGATGCAGCAACCTCGTCGAGCAGCAGTCTATAAAACGCAATTATTCGCGAAAGCCACGATCACGAATGAACGAAATTCGTTAACGCCGCAATCATCAACGAACGTATGAGTGCATAGCGCTCATGAAAACCGAAAAAAAACATCACTGGATGCAACAAACTCGTCGTGCAGCAGTCTCGAAAACGCACTAAATTCGCGAAAGCCGCAATCAGAAACGAATGAAATTCGTTAACGCCACAATCAGTTACGAGCGTATAAGCGCATAGCGCTCTTGAAAACCGAAAAAAAAAAAAAACATCACTGGGTGCAACAACCTCGTCGTGCAGCTGTCTCAAAAAAGCGGTAATTCGCGAAAGCCGCGATCTCAAACGAACGAAATTCGTTAACGCCGCAAACACTAACGAAAGAATGAGCGCATAGCACTCATAAAAACAAAAAAAATTTCACTGGATGCAGCAGTCTCAAAAACGTACTAAATTCGCGAAATCCGCGATCACAAACGAACGAAATTCGTGGACGTTGCAGTCACTGACGAACGTATGAGTGCAAATCAATTTCATTTAACTTGTACATGAATGATATTTATAAGTCGTTTTACCCGGCTGCCAAGAAGGGTTATGTGTTTCACGCATATCTGGGTATGTGGATTTCTTTATACCCTCGAAACATCCCAACGGCTGGACGGATTTTAATGAATGAGGTCTCTATCGATTCGTCTTAACCGTCCGATGGTTATAGGCTAGGTATTGTTTTTATCAATGCAAAATGGCGGTCGTAAAATAAAAAATGGCGGTAGAGGCGAAATTTTTTTTCGCACCCTATTGAGTGGCATACCATTGGATAGGTCTTTCAAAATGAAGATGATGTTTCATTGACTATTTTACAGTCAGAAGCTCCGTTTAAATATGACGCAACATGGAAGTCGTGTAGGTAGGATCTCTAGCTTGACTGCAACTCTAACCATCATAGACATCTATAGACCTCATCAAAACAGTGTTTATAGATAGGAACTAATAATTAAACACAACTTAAATGTCATTCATACAAGTAAATAAAAAAATAGGTAAGTAATATAAAAATAGTTTCACATAGACGGGAACACTGCAAATAGAAGCATCTTAAATTTAGACACATATGTGACTGAAAAAGAATTTTAGACACTTAAGTGTCTTAATCTGAAAATTAAGACACTATAGATGTCTTAATTTAAGATACATAAGCGTCTTACTATGACCATGGTGTAAACGAACTGAGAATAATGTCTAAAATATCCGCAAACGTCTTATTTTAAGACACTTCATTGCTTTAAACGTGTCTTAATTTAAGATGTTTTGATTCTTCCGACGCAATAACCACCAGGGGGCACTAGCACTCCCAGTTGCGCATGCGTTTTAGATGTCTTCGTTCGAAGTGGTATACGTTGTAATTCAAACAAAGTTTGTTTTTATGTACGCGTGTATTTTAATTCGTTTTTTGCGAAATGTGAAGTACTGTGATTTTAATTCGTATTAACTTGGAGTATTTATTTATTGAATACATACATCTGACGTGTGTGCTCGACATCAAATGTCTCTTAGAAGCTGTCGTCGATACAAGGGCGGGATAGACACAGAACAGAAGTAGACGGCGGTTGAAGATTACACCCGGAAATTCTACAAAGCGTGTGCAATGGGCTTAGTGTTAACTCGTATCAATTTATATCAATAATATTGTGTTATTCATCTTCGTCCTGTCGAAACTGGCAAAAAAAAAAGAAACTTTTGTCTGGCGGGTCCTGTTTTTAGGATGAAACATCTCATCCTTTAAATATGGCTAGTCGGATGTATTATGGATTACCTTTTAAACTGATGAAAGTCTTTCTCCCTCACTGTGGTTGTGGTAGTTTTTAAAATTTCAAATCGAGGAATATTTCTTACCTCTTGCAGCAACTCAAGTAAGTTTCTTTATAGTAGTATAATTAGTGTATTTTATGATTTTATTTATTGTACTAAACAAAATCCTGCATGAAATTTAATTAGTTTTGAATCTGTTCGCAAAAACCCCCACTAATTCTAGAAGTATATATTTTTAAACTTATGACGTTCTTTTTTATTACGAATTATATATTCAATGTCAGTTCTTAGTTTCAAATGGATAATTTTTATCTCGCAGTAAATGACGGCCACAAGGAAGTAAAGAAAAAAAAACTTTGAAAGTTGACCTAATGCTTTCTTACTTCCTGGCATAAAACCGCAGATTAAAAAAAGATAAATAAAGTAAATGAGACTGGTCTATTATATGAACCTGCCTGTAAAAATATACATATGTATTTGATTTGCAATCAACTCTAATACTGATTTTTTTATTATTTTTAATAAAAAAGTAATTTGAAATTTATAATGGGAAAAAGTAAAAACCTCTAACTAGATTTCGTATTTAAAATTGTGGTAACTTTATTTATATGCACTTATACGAAAAATACAAAAATGACAGATGTTACTGTATATATTTAAGACGAAAGAAGTTTGGAAATCATAAGTTATTTTTTCCTCATGTTTTTAATATAGAATATGTACTTATTTGTTTTTATTGATAGTTGAATAGCTTTTGTGAGTACCCTCTGATCTACATAAAAACTTGTCCATGTGGAAATATAAATTTTTTAAAAACATAATTTTTAAATAAGTATTTTCATTTTTTTTTGGGGGGGGGGGAGGGGGGATTTTGCATGAATTTTTGTAAAGCTGATATCTTAAATCTTGCACTGATTATAATGAAAGTTTTGAACTTTTAGAGTAGGACAAGTTTAAAAACGCAAATATATTTAACAAAATACCAAAGTCATTTTTTCCCCAATGTTATTAAAGTAGAATATTTATTTATTTATTTTCATTATTCATAGTTAAATGGCTGTTGTGATTATCAAGTGATGTATATGTAAAATTGCCTATGTGGCAATATATTTTTTTATATTTTAATTTTTTGGGGGGGGGTGGGGGGTGGGATTTTTGCAATTTTCGTACATCTGATATTTTAAATCTTTTTCCACATTCAACCGAGTATAATAAATATTTTGAACTTTTAGAGTAGGACAAGATTATAAAATATATATATATATTTATCTATGTACCTTAAAAGCCCTTAATAGCGAACACTTCGGGACCGCGGAATTTGTCCGATAATTGGAGATGTCTACTTTTTTGAGGTAAAAATATACAAATATGTATGTCTGCTGATTAAAAAAGTATTCGTTAAATAGAGGTGTTCGCTATTCGAGAATCTCCATTAACCTCCACAACGGATACTCCCGAATACCGGACATCTCAATTTAGACAACTATAATGCAGGGTTGCGTTTTTTGCAAAAGTACTTCTTGATTAAAGGAAGGGCAAACTGGGAAGTGCCCCGTCCCCCTACGACTGTAGTGCCCCCAAATTTGATGTGCAATATTTGTAAAGCTTATATTTTAAATCTGTTTCGAAATTGTACTGATTATAATCAATATTTTGAACTTTTAAAGTAAAATAAGGTTAAAAACAAAATAAATTTTAAAAAATCTAATATTTAGATAAATATTTTTTGTTTTTTAATCTTGTTCTACTCCTGAAGTTCACGATATTGATTATAATCAGTACAATGTCGTAAAAGATTTAAATTATCAACGTAACGAAAATTGTATACCAAAACTGAGAGCACCAAAAAAATCAGGCTGTATTGGGGGGGGGGGGGGGCAGGACCACAGCCAAATATTTTTCCAGGATTCAACGTGGTCAAACATGGCTACGTATGATGCTTACAAAAAAATGGATGCGATTCAGACGTTTGAAGTGTCTGAAATTCAGACGCAAAAAGTGTCTGAAAAAATTCAGACATTTTAAAATGTCTGAAAATTGAACACTCCATTTCAGACACTTAAGTGTCTGAATTTCAGACACTTAAGTGTCTGAATTTCAGGCATTTTAATTTAGAGTGAAATAATTAATTAGTTCGCTTTTTACGCAATGGAGTTTTTTGATATTTTAAATTAAATTTTTACTTGTTCTCATTTTTTATGAAATCTAAACACTATGAAGTCTAAAAATGCAACACTAAAGTAAATAATAATGGCATCGCATGAGCCAGGGCAAAGTGCAAGGGAATTTCTTGGGCGCATTTGTGATAAGAGCCGTTTTGAGGGCCGCGATTTAGACGCTATTATATTACCCAACAGGTGGGTAATAACGCTTAATAGCATTGGTCAAGAAATCATGCCACTATATTTTATGAATAGCTATCTGCTAAATTAGTCTTCCTTGTATACATAATCAATAGGTTACTGTATCAAATCCTATATTTGTTTGGGGGGGGGAAGGGAAATCTAAAACTAAGCCTTAAAAATTGGTAGAATCTTAACGTGGCGTTATTAGCCCAGAACACATTATATATCGTGTACATAAAATAAAATGCAAGTAAAAGGTTACATAAATCTCAAATTGTGATAATCAAATTACGAAAAAAATCAAATTATTAAAAGTAGACTCAAAACAGTGAAATAGCCTTTTAGCCAGTAGGGCCGTGGTGGCCGATTACTCAACATGTAAGTAAATATAATACCCAATAGTCGGCCACATTAAAATTAATTAATACAAACACACTTATTGAATTTTGATACTGAAAAACATTAGTTTATTAAACTTTTTAATAGTAGAGTCTTCTAATTTTAGAAAATAATAAAAAATAAATTAATACTAGTCTTTTAAAAATTTTGTCATCGGTTAACAAAAAAATAGCAAAAACGGTTATTTGACCGCAACCAAATAAAAAATGGCTGATTACTAACGCAATAAAAATACCCACAATTCTTTGCTGATGGCTTATGACGTATAAAAGATGGCTACATATAGGGGGATTGTAATATTTCATTTGAAATCAAAAATAAGCAATTCATAACGTATTTTATCTCAAAGTGGCCGACTACTGGGGGGTGGCCGACTACTGGTGCATTTACCCTATATACTGACAACAACCACTGATAATACACACTATATAAAAAATAGCTATCAACTGGTCAATATTATGAAAAATCTTAAATGTGTAAACAATATTACGAAATATGATTTCAAAGATCTTTTTAATAATATAAATTTATTAGATCTACATAATATTATAAATGCATTCTTTAAAAAGTATCATCATAACCTGTATTTACCATCTAATATAGATATAGATTATTTTAAAACTCTAACAAATTTCATTATCTATAATAATTATATTTTGCAAGATAACACATTATATTTACAGAACTCCGGTATACCACAACGTGGATGTACTGTACATCCAGTTTATTATCTGACTTATATTATCACTATGAAAGTACTTTTACTAATAGCAATCTACATTAATATCGTTATATTGATGACATATTTTTAATTGCCACTGATCAAACTAATATTTCTCATTTTCCAGTAGATTATCCTACTAATTTAGAATTAACTGAAAACCTCCTATCTAACAATACAATTAAATTTTAAGATCTTAAAATTACAATAAAAGAAAACAAAACAATAACGGATCTATATGACAAACGTAAAGAATTTAAATTCAAAGTTAATACATTTACTAATTTTAAATCTTGTCTTCATAATTCCGTATATCGCAATATAATCCTTAATCATTAATATAGAATAAAGTGTTTATTTTCTTCTCATCTAATTAACAACAATATTAAAAAACTAATTTATGATGCATTAAATCATGGTTTTAAAAAAAAAAATCATATATTCTTTAATATATAATTAGTACTTAAATGATCTTAAAAACCAAATTAACACATGCGTAAAAAAATACAAAAAATATATAAAATAAGAAATTAATTATAAAAAATTAAAAATGTAAAATAATAATAATAAATTATTATGACGAATGGGTGGGTAGATGTTAGAGTACGGAGGAGGGTGGCGTTCTCTCGATAATACTCAATGGTTAATTTATTTTTAAAAAATGGGGCATTTTATTTATAACTACGTTACTAATGCACATTTTATAATGTATGTTGATTCTATACTTTTATATGTTTAAAGGTGTAGTTATATTTTTATATTTATCAATTCATATTAAATTTATTCATATTCATTAATATTTAATAATGTTAACGATTAACTTGTATTTAAATTTTAGCCTACTCAGGACAATATCATATTAATTTCTAATACGAAGTATACTATCTTAACCCCTTGAAGGGCACCGGTATATTATATATACCACTTAATTTTAATTCCCAAATGCCACTTTGACACCAGCATTTTAAAACTAAATTTTAATTTAAACTATATACCCGAAGAAACGCTTTTAGTTACGTTCATATAAATTTTCTTGCAAATTCTCAATCAATCATTTTACCATTTTAGCAACCAAAGTGCTTTGCCCCTCAAGGGGTTAAGTGAGAATAAAATGCATGTTATAGTAATTTTATTATTTGTTCTTCCCTCTCCTCTTAAATTATGTGTATTTAATTTTTAAGAAAGTTTGTAGACACATTAAATGTAACTAATTCATTTCAAAATTTAATTATTATTAATATTAATTTCATAGCATCTTAATTTTAATAATTTTTTTAATTATAAATTAATTTAAGTGATGATGCAATGTTGTCATAAGAATTTAAATTGTGATATGATATAGCCAGGTACAAATATTCATGTGAAACATTAATAATCATCAATTTCACCATTTTACATATCATTTTGATTTAATATATCAATTACTAATTTTTTCTAATACAATTGAATATATTCATTAACATATTTTTAAATATTATTTAATTATCATATATCTATCTCTAAACAGTATTTGCTTTAAAACTTAATCCATTAATAGTTATAAATAGTTTTTATTATATAATAGTTTTTATTTTACTAATAAGTCAATAGATGGCAGCACCACACTGATTCATTTGAATACATGGAACAGTTCATTCTCTATTCTAAATTATCTATAGAGGGCGCTGGTTATATATAATGGGGGTGTGCTTGGCTATGCTGTATATTAATGATTCTTGGTCCACCATCATATAAAAACGTTTTTGGCAACATTTGCTGGTGATCTCCAATGGTTGTATTATATTATGCCTCATGCTAAGACAGTATGGATTTCAATTTGGTAATTTATTTTTTAATTTTCCTCTATCTTTTTTTTATCTTGTTTTATTTTGAATTTAATTGGTGTTAAATGGTTTTATTTCTCTGTTTTATGTATGTGGTAGTCCCAAATTCATATTCTTTAGCTAATTTATGGCTAATATGAAGATGAAACCACACATTTTATTTGTGGAACTTCAGGCATTTGGGACCCGACGATTCTGTCTAAGTTCTACAAATTTCCATTATTCCATTTCTGTTATTCAATTCCTGCTGTTTTTTACTATGTTTTTAGAATCTTTGCTAAGTCTGTTGGGGGGAACTGTATTTTTGTCAATTTGTTAATGTCATTTTGTTCATACTTTCATAGTTTTTGTTGGCGGTATTTAATGGTTATATATCATATATATATTTCCGCCCGGGATGCTGATAAGGTACTTTTAAAATGTATGATTATAATACAGTCGAACCCCACTATAATGAACCCGGGATATAGTAAACACTCGGATGTATTGAATTTTTTTAGTGGTCCCGTCCGAACTCTTATTTAACTAACGTTATTTTATACGCTTATAGTGGACAGCTGAGAATTCGGTAGTTCGTTTATAGTGGACTCAAATTTTATTTCCCCAGATTATTTTTTTTTTCAGTCTCCATCTATAAACTTGCACTGATTGTGACTCCAAACGATGGCATCCTTTTACATTGTGTCAAATTTCACTCTTTCACGCTCATCGCCTTAAACTAGGACGAACAAGATGTTAAACAGCACGTCCCTCTTCTTTCCCTCCCCCCCCCCCCCCCCCTTGCAGGAACAAACCTCTTTTCTTCGCCCCTCCCCAATTCTAGGAATAAGCGTCTGGTGTATACTTGCTAACTCCGTCCCACGCCCCTTGGTATAATCGGAACAGTCCAAGAATTTCCCTTGTTTTACAGTGCTTCTCTTCATTTTTCTTATGATTGATTTGAGATAAAAATACTTTTTTTTAAGTGCAGCTAAAAATTTCGTGAAATGACAAATTCTGTAAAAAGGAAAGCATTTTCGATCGAGGATAAGATTAAAATTATTAAACGTATTGAAGATGGAACCAATCAATCGGCACTGTGCAAGGAATTTTCCTTGTCAAAACCTACAGTTTCAAACATTTGGTAAAATCGCAGTGCGACTCTTGCTGCACACGAAAAACATTTGGATTCTTCGAAGAAACTACGTCGGGCTAAAAGAGAAAACGTGCAAGAAGCTCTGTTAAAATGGTTCACCATTCAGCGGTATAGAAATCTTCCTGTGAATGGACCTATGCTTCAAATTAAAGCGAATGAGTTTGCCCAAAAGATTCGGAGAAAACGGCTTTGTGTACTTTAACGAATGACTATATAGGTTAACAAAACTGAACAATATTTCTTGTAGAAAAATTGTTGGTGAAGCAGCAAGTGTTTGTGCATCGGATGTGAAAAGGGCAAAGCTCAAGTGCGGCCGGATGCAATCCAGAATTATAAAGAGAAAGATATTTTTTTTTAATGCTAACGAAGCTGGATTGTTTTACAAAGTGGCTTCCGATCAGACGTTAAAATTTAAAGGAGAAAAGTGCACTAACGGGAAGCTCTCGAAAGTGAGAATAACTTTCTCTTGTATGTGCAAATATGAACGGCTCAGAAAAGAGAAAATTAACTGTTGTAGGTAAATCCTAAAAGAATCCTAATAGTGTTATAAAAATGTTAAAAAACTGCCCGTCAAGTACAAAGTCAAACAAAAATCCTGGATGACTTCCAATTTTAAGAACTTCGACAATGGGACAAGGATTTGTTAAAACAAAAACGTATAATTGTTCTACTTGTCGACAATTGCACAGCTCATACCCACTTAGAAAATCTGAAGTGCATTAAGCTCTTTTTTTTTTCTTCCAAATGCGGCTTCTGTGATGCAGACCAGGGCATTATTCGAAGCCTTAAGTTCCACTATAGAAAACATCTAGTGATGCGTGTTTTAGAGAACTACGAAGAGAACACGGAATACAACATTTCTCTTTTGGAAGCAATCGTTCTGTTGGAAAAGTCATGGAGACAGGTGACATCAGCAACAATTCGAAACTTTTTCCGATGCGCCCGTCTTTCGAATGATGTATTGTTGGAAGGAAACGATGCCAATATGGAAAACGAAGAAAACTTACCGGTAGCCTATAAGCACTTTGAATCTTGAGAAGATGAAGTGTACACTTCTGGCCCCCTACAGAGGCTGACATTGTATCTGAAGTTAAACAAAATAACGAGGCTGAAGAAGACTTAAAAGACAATGTTGAAGAAGAACTTGAAATTTCGGCACATTCAATCTCGGAAGTGAAATCTGCAGCGAATATCCTAAACATTTTTTTTTTTCTACAGAAAATGTGGACCAGAAAATATTGGATTCTTTACTAATTGTTGATAAAAAAATTGCTAAACTCTATTTAAAATCGAATTGTATTCAATCAAAAATCACTAATTTCTTCCATAGAATGTAAAGATAAAATCAAGTTTTAGTAAGTAACTATTTTACTTTTTAGTATTTGATTTATTATCTGTTTAATTAGTTAATAACTAAGCAAATTACGTATTACTGCAATCACTATTTTTAAGAATACTATATCATATGCTAAAAAATATTTTTTTTTCAAACAATTTGGATATAGTGGACTTATATCTGGTCCGCAGACGTCCTTCACTATAGCGGAGTTCGACTGCGTAATAATTTTTCTGTATGATTTTTTTTTTTCAATATATATGCTGAATTCTATGCTTTTTACATTTTCAACCAAAGAACGTTTGATCAGAGTAAGTTGAATGGTAATAATTATAATTAAGGGTATGTTTAAAACTGTAATTAATTGAACAGATTAAAAAAAGAGTGTTGATAGCGTGAAAAACTAATTAATTTCACACCTCTAATAAGTAAAAATACTTTTTTTTTTTTTCATTTTGATGGTGGATAATTTGTTAGAATAAGAAATATTTTATTTTTAAAAAATTCCAATTTATCATAATGACCCGTGCCCCGCACGCGAAAATTGGCATGAGCCGTCTTTGCCTCCATGCAGTGTAAGATGCATGTATGGATGTAAGAAAGAAAGTATGTAAATATGATATGTGTATGCAACGGTCGTTCGCCACAAAAATAAAGTACACTATCAAAGAAAAAAATATTTCTTAATCTAGTAAAATACAGTATAACCTTTTTCAGATAGTTTTCCAACAGAATAAGTGTCAGTCTGTAGCCTATTAGACTACAGTCTGATACTTAGACTGTAGTATATTAGACTATAGTCTTATACTTAGACTACAGTATATTAAACTATAGTGTATAGACTATTAGTGTCAGGCAATATGTTTTTTAAAAAATAACTACAAATATTTTTAATGATTGTTTATAATAGGGATGCACAACCTGTGGCCCGCGGCCAAAAGTGGCCCGCCATGGGCTAACTTGTGGCCCGCGATCACAATTTATACAATTTCTTCGGTTTTTTTTTTTTTTTTTTTTGAGACAATTTTCTCAATTTATAACTGGAAAAATTGCAATTTTTGTCCATATGTCACAGGAAAAAATCATGGAAAAAATTACTAATTTTGTGTGTCGGTCCCAAAAAATATCATGAAATAGAAATCCATTGGTCGCAGGAAAAATCGCAAATTTCATCGATTATGCTCGTAAAAAAATGGCGACTTTCGCCAATTTATTGCGCGAAAAAAATCGCAGATTACATCAATGTACATCAGGAAAAAAATTACGTTTCGTTGATTGGTCGTTGGAAAAAATTGCAAATATTGTCACTCCGTCACGTAAAATATCGCAAAATTCGCCAATCACTCATGAAAAGAAATAGCGAATTTTTTTAATTGTTCATGGAAAAACTTGCAAATTTTGAAGATCGATCGCAGAACAAAAATGTCGCGAAATAATTCGATTGGGGGCGGAAAAAATTGCAATTTTCGTTTATCCGTTGTGGGGAAAAAATCGCGAATTTTGAAAATTTATCGGTGAAAAAAATCGCGAATTTCGTGAATTTATCGCAGGTATCGCAAATTGGTTGGCTGAAAAGATTGCAAATTTTGCCAATCGGCAATGGAAAATTACCGCGAAATCTGTCAAACGGTCGTTGATAAAAAATCGCTAATTCCGTCAATCAGTCGCACTTGATTGACAAAAGAAAAAAAAAAACAAGTTTTGTTAATAGTCCGCAGAAAAAATAGCATAATTAGTCCATCATGCCTTGTTATTTCAGAAATAAGTTTCCTTTTATTTTAAATGAAGTTATTCTTCAATAAATTTTTCTTATAATTTTCAATAACGTTCAATTATTTTAAAATGTTGTGTAATTTTTCTTCTTCAAGTTACCATTTATGAAGAAAGAACCGTTAATCTTTATAAAGTGTTGTATGGTTATTCATTCAGATGCGGAGAAACTCTGCATTCCTGCATACTATTTATTTATTTCCGTTTGTTTATTTTTGTCATAGACAAAAACTAATTATTCATCAAGAATAAAGACTGATTACCCCCCCCCCGGCACCTCCCCGATATAGAAATTTCTCTGTGTTACTGATGTGGCCCTCGACAACCCAAACATTTTTGTAAGTGGCCCTTCTCTTAAAAAGGTTGTGCACCCCTAGTTTATAATGTAAATTCTTAAAGACAATATAGCAGAATTTTTTTAAGAAAAATAGTGTGTCTTTATAATAACTAAAATAACATTTAACGATGGGTCAGTACTGATGTTGCTCTCCCAATAATAATTAATGCCTGATGGCATGGTATATCAATTACCATATAATTATGATTATGATATAACCACAAACGAAAATACACAATTATCTCTCCCAGGTTATTCGCGATTCCGAAAAACATTATTTAATATTTAGAAACCTCAAAAACTTGTATATTTTCGAGATTTAAAGAAGCATTTATAAAAACAAAATTCCTTTTACTGCCACTGTTTTTTGGAAACATTTCCGATTGGTTTTTATAGCGTATTAATCAGTTTTCTCAATTTGGAATAAAGCTTTTTAGGATGCTATCCATTCTCACGTAAACACTTTCATGTTCGACAAACATGTCTTAAAAGTACACTGTAAAAAATTACTGCCAGTTTTCCGGCAGGAATCGAAAAATAGTTGCCCTTATCGTACCGGAATAATTTCCGACCCAGCTCGGAATAAAATCCGTAAAAATAAGGAAATAGTAAAACGGTATTTTACGGATTTTATTCCGATTTTACGGATTTTATTCCGAGCTGGGTTGGAAATTATTCCGGTACGATAAAGGTAACTATTTTTCCGATTCCTACCGAAAATCTTGCATTATTTTTTTTACAGTGTAAGCATGCCAAATTAACAGCCTTTACACTAATATTAATATTATTTTGTACCTATGCATATATAAATTTAGTTACGCAATTCAAAATATTTAATTTAGAATTGACATCAACTTAAAAAACTATTCCGGTTTGAGAAATCTTATGAATACACTATAAAAACTACACTGTAAAAACAATAATGCAAGTTTTCCGGTAGGAATTGGAAAAATAGTTGCCCTTATAGTACCGGAATAATTTCCAACCCAGCTCGGATAAAATCCGTAAAATCGGAATAAAATCCGTAAAATACCGTTTTACTGACAATTTCCATATTTTTACGGATTTTATTCCGAGTTGGGACGGAAATTATTCCGGTACGATAAGGGCAACTATTTTTCCGATTCCTACCGGAAAACTGGTAGTATTTTTTTTTACAGTGTGAACGGAAACGTTTGCGAAAATCAATGGCGGCAAAAGAAACTTTGCTTTTTTATAAATGTTTCTTTAAATCTTAAGAACATATTTATTTCTGGGATTATATTCTGGAAATAAACATGTTTTACAGATAAACATGTCAAGTTAACAACATTTACATTAACATTAATATTATTTTGTTATTCATCTATATATCAATTCAGTTACGCAGTTGAAAAAGGTTAACTGGAGTTGATAGCAAACTTTAGAATCTATATTCCGATTTGAGAAAACTGATTAATACACTAAAAAAACTACTCAGAAACGTTTCAGAAAATCAATGGTAGTAAAAGAATTTTTTTTTTTTAGATGCTTCTTTAAATCTTAAAAATATATTTATTCCTGGGATTATATTCTGGAAACAAACATGTTTTTCAGATAAACGTGCCAAATTAACACCATTTACATTAACATTAATATTATTTTGTACTCTTGCATGTATAAATTCAGTTACGCAGCTAAAAATGTTTTCTTGAGAATAGATAGCAACTTAAAAGTCTATATTCCGGTTTGAGAAATCTTATAAATACACTATAAAAACTAGTCAGAAACGCTTGCAATAATTGGTGGAAGCAAAAGAAATTTTGTTTTATAAATGCTTCCTTAAATCTTTTTTTTTTTAATTATTTCTGCGATTGTACTCTAAAAACAAACATGTTTTACAGATAAACATGCCAAAAAAATTAATATTGTTTTGTACCGATGCATATATAAATTCAGTTACGCAGTGAAAATGTTTCATTCAGAACAAATAGCTACTTAAAAGTCTATATTCCGATTTGAGAAAACTGATCAATACACTATAAAAACTACTTTCAAAACTTCGCGAAAATCAATGGTAGTAACGGAAACATTTTTTTTATAAAAACTTTTTTAAATCTTAAAAAAATATTTTTTCTGGGATTATATTCTGGAAACAAATATATTTTACAGATATACGAGCCAAATTTACATCATTTACATTAACATTAATATTATTTTGTACCCATGCATATATAAATTTACGTACGCAGCTGAAAATGTTTAAATGAGAATTGATAGCAACTTAAAATTGTATAATCTGGTTTGAGAAATCTTATAAATACACTATAAAAACTAGTCAGAAACACTTGCAATAATTGGTGGAAGCAAAAGAAATTTTGTTTTATAAATGCTTCTTTAAATCTTTAAAAAAATTTATTTTTGCGATTGTATTCTAAAAACAAATATGTTTTACAGATAAACATGAAAAATGAATAACATTTATATTAAAATTAATATTGTTTTGTTCCGATGCATATATAAATTCAGTTACCCGGTGAAAATGTTTCATTCAGAATAGATAGCTACTTAAAAGTATATATTCCGATTTGAGAAAACTGATTAATACACTATAAAAACTTCTTACAAAACTTCGCGAAAATCAATGGTAGTAACAGAAACATTTTTTTTTATAAAAACTTTTTTAAATCTTAAAAATATATATTTTCAGGGATTATATTCTGGAAACAAACATATTTTACAGATATACGAGCCAAATTTACATCATTTACATTAACATTAATATTATTTTGTACTCATGCATATATAAATTTACTTACGCAGATGAAAACGTCTAAATGAGAATTGATAGCAACTTAAAAGTCTATATTCCGGTTTGAGAAATCTTATAAATACACTATAAAAACTGGTCAGAAACGCTTGCAATAATTGGTGGAAGCAAAAGAAATTTTGTTTTATAAATGCTTCTTTAAATCTTTAAAAAAAAATTATTTCTGCGATTGTACTCTAAAAACAAACATGTTTTACAGATAAACATGCCAAATTAATAGCATTTACATTAAAATTATTATTGTTTTGTACCGATGCATATATAAATTCAGTTACGCAGTGAAACTGTTTCATTCAGAATAGATAGCTACTTAAAAGTCTATATTCCGATTTGAGAAAACTGATTAATACACCATAAAAACTACAGCAGAACCTCTTTCATCCGAACCTCTTTTAACCGAAACTGTCGATTAACCGAAATCCATTTTTAAAGTTATTTTTTTACTATTACATTTCTTGTGTGCAAAATCCATTTTTAAAACTTTTTTAAGTACCATATCCCTTGTGTGCAAACGGTACATATAAATATTTTCGATCCCCTTTCATAGAGTTCCTTTTAATTTAAGTTGAGCTCCCGTAAGCTTCGGAGTGGAACGAAGAAAACGAACAAATTAGCAATTCTGAAGCTTTTGAATGTTTTGAAAAAAGGTTTGGCATGGCTGAAGCAGCAGGAAGACTGGGATACGGGTGAGCTAATAATATTAAAAAACTCCGTTATAGAGCTTCAAAGCAAAGGCAATCGAAACTGCGACAAACAAAACATTTTTTCAAGCCTTTGAGATATATGTAAAAAGTACTTAATTTCAAAACAAAAATTCGGGTAATTTATTCTTGTTTCTAATTTGCTATTGCTTTATTTTTATTAAGCACTTGTTGCCATAATAATAAATATTGCATACATTTCTCCTTCATCTTAAAATGGAAGCATTCTCGATTATCCGAAAATTTCGATTTTCCGAAAGAGGGTCAGTCCCAATTACTTCGGATAATCGAGGTTCTACTGTACTTGCAAAACCTCTCGAAAATCAATGGTAGTAACAGAAACATTTTTTTTTATAAAAACTTTATTAAATCTTAAAAATATATTTTTTCTGGGATTATATTCTGGAAACAAACATATTTTACAGATATACGAGCCAAATTTACATCATTTACATTAACATTAATATTATTTTGTACCCATGCATATATAAATTTACTTACGCAGCTGAAAATGTTTAAATGAGAATTGATAGTAACTTAAAAGTGTATATTCCGGTTTGAGAAATCTTATAAATACACTATAAAATCTAGTCAGAAACACTTGCAATAATTGGTGGAAGCAAAAGAAATTTTGTTTTATAAATGCTTCTTTAAATCTTTTTAAAAAAATTGTTTCTGCGATTGTACTCTAAAAACAAACATGTTTTACAGATAAACATGCCAAATTAATAGCATTTACATTAAAATTAATATTGTTTTGTACCGATGCATATATAAATTCAGTTACGCAGTGAAAATGTTTCATTCAGAATAGATAGCTACTTAAAAATCTATATTCCGATTTGAGAAAACTGATTAATACACTATAAAAACTACTTGCAAAACTTCGCGAAAATCAATGGTAGTAACAAAAACATTTTTTTTTTATATAAAAACCTTTTTAAATCTTAAAAATATATTTTTTCTGGGATTATATTCTGGAAACAAACATATTTTACAGGTATGCGAGCCAAATTTACATCATTTACATTAACATTAATATTATTTTGTACCCATGCATATATAAATTTACTTACGCAGCTGAAAATGTTTAAATGAGAATTGATAGCAACTTAAAAGTCTATGTTCCGGTTTGAAAAATCTTATAAACATACAATAAAAACTAGTCAGAAACGCTTGCAATAATTGGTGGAAGGAAAAGAAATTTTGTTTTATAAATGCTTCTTTAAATCTTAAAAAAAAAAATTATTTCTGTGATTGTACTCTAAAAACAAACATGTTTTACAAATAAACATGCCAAATTAATAGCATTTACATTAAAATTAATATTGTTTTATACCGATGCATATATAAATTCAGTTACGCAGTGAAAATGTTTCATTCAGAATAGATAGCTACTTAAAAATCTATATTCCGATTTGAGAAAACTGATAAATACACTATAAAAACCACTTGCAAAACTTCGCGAAAATCAATGGTAGTAACAGAAACATTTTTTTTATAAAAACTTTTTTAAATCTTAAAAATATATTTTTTCTGGGATTATATTCTGGAAACAAACATATTTTACAGATATACGAGCCAAATTTACATCATTTACATTAACATTAATATTATTTTGTACCCATGCATATATAAATTTACTTACGCAGCTGAAAATGTTTAAATGAGAATTGATAGTAACTTAAAAGTGTATATTCCGGTTTGAGAAATCTTATAAATACACTATAAAAACTAGTCAGAAACACTTGCAATAATTGGTGGAAGCAAAAGAAATTTTGTTTTATACATGCTTCCTTAAATCTTTTTAAAAAAAAATTGTTTCTGCGATTGTACTCTAAAAACAAACATGTTTTACAGATAAACATGCCAAATTAATAGCATTTACATTAAAATTAATATTGTTTTGTACCGATGCATATATAAATTCAGTTACGCAGTGAAAATGTTTCATTCAGAATAGATAGCTACTTAAAAATCTATTTTCCGATTTGAGAAAATTGATTAATACACTATAAAAACTAGTTGCAAAACTTCGCGAAAATCAATGGCAGTAAAAAAAACTTTTTTTTTTTATAAAAACTTCTTTAAATCTTAAAAATATATTTTTTCTGGGATTATATTCTGGAAACAAACGTATTTTACAGATATACGAGCCAAATTTACAGGATTTACATTAACATTAATATTATTTTGTACCCATGCATATAAAAATTTACTTACGCCGCTGAAAATGTTTAAATGAGAATTGATAACAACTTAAAAGTCTATATTCCGGATTGAGAAAAATTATTAAGGGGTTACTATACGTTCTCAGAGGCAGAAAACTGGCATATTTTGGATTTTTTTTTTTTTTTTGTTGTTGTTGTTGTTGTTTAAGAAGGGAGTAAAATTAATTGAAAAATTAAAAATTCCACGTTGTTTGTTGTTCCTACAAATATTTAAAAATATGTTTTGTTGTTAAATTTGGTCACATATTACGTCGGAAACCTGCAGCTGCGTTGACCTGCACCAAAATATCCGGCCTCGATGGGCAACGTCCTAACTTCCTATAGAAACAAAAAAAATATATATTAAAATCTCAGTTTCATCTTGTAAAATAATGTTGTAGCTGCCATCGGTTAAAATTTTTGCATTTTTGAAAAATAAGAAAATTGCTCTATTTAAAAAATACATATATCATTTTTCGTTTAAAATTTTGATCTTTAAACTTATTGGAAGAATATAAAAAATTACAATTTACAAAAAATGCCTCAATGGCCCTTAGATAATGCATACATGAGTGCAAATTAAAAATTGTTCAAGTTATCGCGCTGCCCATGTTGAAAAATGCAGTTTCCAGAAAATCGTGTTTCAAGTTTTAGAATTCAATATATTTTGAATGTGCGCGCGCTCACATTTTTGCTCATATCTTTCTTAGTAATTGAGATACCACTTTAAATCTTTTTGCCCATAATTATACACACTATAGTAATTTAATTTCCGTCAAAAACAAAAGATCGATTTTTTGAAAATTGAGAACACTTAATACACCCCTTAATACACCATTAAAATTATTCGGAAACGTTTGCAAAAATCTGTGGCAGCAAAAGGAATTTTGTTTTTATAAATGCTTCATTAAATCTTTAAAATATATTTATTTCTGTGGTTTCAACAAGAAAAGGAACATTTCTCGGAATCAAGAATGACCCGGAAGAGGTTATCTTATAATTTCGTACTTTGTTATAATACATTTTCTTAAATAAAGAAAAGTTATGGTGTACTGGCAGCACAAGTGATGGAAAATTCTTGTGATTAAAAAAATTTTTTCTGTTTTAAGACGAATTTTTCGTGAGGATTTCAAGAAATTTTGAGCTTGGATTTAGGACGTTTCTGTGATTTGAGGGAAGAAGACCATACATGAAAAATCCTTTTCTGAAATAGAAAAGTGTTTCAGCACAATTGTATGATCACCTCTACGATTTAATCGCTTGGGGACGAGCGACCGGTATACGTGCCGCGTAAGGTACTCAGAATCCGTGATTATTCTCAACAGTAAATTTTTAGGGTTCCGTACTTAAAATATAAAAACGAAACCATAAGATCCGTACTTATAAGAACCATAATTATAAGATCACTCCTGTGTCTGTCTGTCTGCCTATCACAGCCATTTTACGAGTAAACTAATGTGAAAAGTTCAAATTGCGGGAAGTAATAAAGACTATTGAACCACATATTTACAGGTTATTAAACATTCACAAATATATACAGGAAAAATGTAGAAGGGTTGATTAAGTTACTTCAAAAAGACAATATTTTCTTTGTATACCATCTGTGTTAGGTATCGTATGAAAGCTTTCGTAACGCCGAACTCAAAAATACAATTCTTTTAATTTTAGGTATTATATTTTCAGAGATATCGTCGAAAATATAGCGCAAAAATATGTCCCCCCCCCCCTCTATTTTCGAATCTACTGAAATTAAAATTATGAAAAAATTAGAGGTAGTATACATTAATTTAAACCTTGAAGGAAAATTATAGCGATAGCCCTAGGTCACATAGTTTTAGAGAAAAGCACATTTTCCTGTTACACACAAATTTCGATATGCAGTTATACAACAAAGGTGTTGAGAAGCGCTGTAGGTACATATCGTCGCAGAACTATAAAGGATTGTTGTTAATTATTTTCGAAAAAAAATTGTCTGTAATTAGCCGAGATATTAACCCTTAAAGACACGGACGGTTTGGACATACATAATGACAGTAATGACAGCGGTGGCGTACTCTGTGTACCATCAGCTTTTAATGACCAGATAACTATTCTAATAATATATTTGTGTAATGCAATGCCCAGTAGTATTATAAAAGAATAAACGCCAAATTGTTAAAAACAGACTAATTTTATTAGATTTAATCCTGTAAATAGTATGGGATTCGCGACTAGTTTATATTGAGGTGATCTATCGATACTCCTTCCGTGTCTTTAAAAGTTACTTAAAAACCTATCTGGAAAAACGCGATCGGAGCAAGGCGGCGTTGCAACTTCGCGACCTACTTTCGAAGCTCTTAGCACAATGACAAGTTGAAACTCGAAGAAGTGTTTTGATTTAGGTACAGTGTAAAAAGAAAAGATTATTACTACGCTGAATTTGGATTTATGAAATGCCAAATGTAGTTTAAATGTGCACTACCTTTATTGCCAGTACATAATTAAGTTCATCATAAACAGATTAGGATCAGATTTTTTTTTTTAAGTTATACAGAATAGCAATATTTTATATTATTTAGGATTCGTATCTCTTTGAACTTTTATGGTACACCCATTCATACTTTTCTACACTGTAAAAAAAAAAAAAAAAATTTTTTTACAGTGTAGTATACACGGCTATGCCCAACCCAACCCTACGTACTGTAGTTTTTTACAAAGTCTTATTATTCTTTTAGCAACGAATTTTTTTAACAATACAAATGATAATTCATATATTTATTGTACGGAACCCTCTGGGCTCAAGTATACTCGCACTTGAACGTTTATTCCTTATTTAATC
Organism: Maratus speciosus; assembly: GCA_963932465.1. NCBI lineage: Eukaryota > Metazoa > Arthropoda > Arachnida > Araneae > Salticidae > Maratus > Maratus speciosus. Next base: position 441,134,497 of record OZ010788.1, read on the forward strand.
CGAGCATTTTCCCGATTCAATTAGGCGAAAATTTATGTTTTGAAAAACCGGTGACAAAAGATAAAAAATTCTGTAAAAAGACGCTTGTCCCGAAGGTGTTAAAGAAAATGCAGCTTTATATTTGAAGATATCGAGAAACTTGTAGCTTAGATTAATGAAGTTTTAATTCTTTGCTGGAAAATAAGCAAATGAAAACGAAAAATATTCGTGAATTAAAGGAATAAAGATCAAAATTTCGAGAATTTTTATAGAGTGTATGGAGCATTAAATATAGAGAAAAAGTACTAATAGGGGAAGGAAGGTTAAAGTAGCCAGTAAGGGCAAAGTGGCTATTTGAGTTTTTTCCTCTGTAAGTGCCCCAGCCATGCAGAAAATGACCGAAACGATAATCACAGATGCTGATAGTATTGTCTGCGACTTCGAAGCGGACGGCTACATTTTTCTAGTTCTGAACACATTTTATTGTTTTTTTCGCATTTTTGATTTTAGGCCAGTGGTACAATCTCTTTATTATAGCTAAATAATATGCAGTATTATAATTATTTGCTTTTGTGCTGATTGATCAGAGTGAAATAACCTTTTAAATGGTGTGTATTTGAAAACGCTATGTCGTTTAGATTAGATGTTAGGCCACAGTTTTTGTATTGGCGTCATTCCGGGAAAAGTGGCCACAAAGAGATCGAGCAGAATGGCCAGATGACTATTTAGCCTGAAAACAATTTTTTATTCATTTTTCATAACAAAATATTACACAAAAGTATTTATTTTGAAAGGAAGATGACAGGGAAGGGTAATAACTTCTGCAGAGAAATGCTTATTCTGGACATCTGCATAGTCTGCATGCCTGTGTTCCTCCATTTATCATATTGATATTCATTACTGTTTATTTTATCTTGTAACGTTTTAATACTTAAAATATTACAAAACATAATTCTTAATCTTAATATGTATTACTTTAGCTTGTGTTGATTACATGATATACATCGTGTATCAATGTGATTTCTTCATTTACCTATAGTGGCCACTTTACTCAGCCTAGGCTGGCAAAGTGGCCATTTTGCAGTTTTTTTTTTAAGTAACGTGTACATTTTAAAACAACTTAAAAAAAAACGGTAAAATAGCAATTGAAATTAAAGTTATTATAGTTACTATTGGTATTTGTTTTTAGAACTTTATTGATTAAAAAAGTATCATAAAAATTCATCAAACCTTAGAGTGGCCTCTTTATTCTTCCGTCCCCTATACGTAGATCATTTAAAAAATGAAACGCATTCTTTTTTACTGTAACACTGTATTTATGCCAAGATAAATTAGATTATTTTTTCTTGCATTAATACAACACAATCAGATGGACTACATATGCTCAATGATAATCTCTTGCGATTCCATCACTGATTTTTTCACAATTTTTAAACATTCTTTAATTAGTCATTCAAAATTGACGTCGTTTAAAAAACAAATCAGAAAAATAAATTTACCTCAATAAAATATGGTTTTTAACGTTAAATTTCTGCAGGAATGATACAGAGCTTAAATCATTATTTTCTCGATTTTCATTCAAAAAATTTTAGATTATTTCCATGATACTTAAAGCTGTACGAAAACTTAAAATATTTCATAAAACATATCTTTTCAAAAAATTCAACAAATTATTTTCAATGTATTAAAAAAAAAAAAAATTCTTTTTTCTTTTGAAAATTTCTATGTTTCTTAAAAGCCCATAGTTTCTTGTTGTTTTTGTTGTTTTTCTAATTCTGAAAATTACATGTATATATGGAGAAAGGGGAATCTTGAGACATGCACTGTAAAGAAAAACAAAGGTTTCTTAACCTAGAAAAATATAATTTAACTACAAATGAAAATATTCAATAATTTTCTGCGAGTTACACACGATTTTTCAAAGCTTTTCTTATCTTTTGAAACCTCAGAAACCAATATACGGTAGAACCTCTTTCATCTGAAACTCTTTTAACCGAAACTCTCGATTAACCAAAATCCATTCTTAAAGCTTTTTTTAACCATTTGGAAAAATGGTTATTGTCCTCGTCAGAATAGGAAATCAAAAGCATATCTGAAGCTTTTTATTGGTTTAATCCGCATTTTATTCGTTTTCTGATTGGGCTATACAGTAATCTGTATTTCCCTTTACTTTCAACAGAGATGGATACTTCTGTTGCCACTATGACAAAAAAGCAATAAAAACTACAAAAAAAATTAATAACTCAGAAACAAATTGAGATACAGCTTTCAAACAAATTGCATTTAAAAGTACATTTTTTTCTCTATACGACGGTGTAAAAAGTAATATTGTGGGATGTTTAGAAGTTTAAGAATGAAATTTCATTTAAATTGGTTGTCAGATTTCTTGAAGATCTGACGGTGGAAAAGCCTTTTCCCGAACAGCCAATGAAATGCTTGGATAATACGTAAGTTTCAGTTGGATAATACGTAAGTTTTAAGAAATCTGACGGGTGGCAGGCGATTTTTGTCGCTTGCAATTTTTACGTGTAATAACACTATTAATGTTTAATTCATGGCGTACGTAATGTATGATCAACTCGGTGCGGTTTTTTTATGTCTTAAATTTTAGTCTTCGAAAAAATCATTTTCCAAGTGGTCGTTGTAATTTGTTAAATTGCTTTTTTTTTTTTTTTTTTTTTTTTTAACTATCACATTCCTTGCGTGCAAAATCATTTTTGAAAGCCTTTTTTGTGTGTGTGTGTGCGTGTGCAAGCTATTCTTTCCGATCTACGAATGCATAGAAATATTTTCGATCCCCTTTCTTAGAGTTCTATTGAATTTAACTTGAGTTCTCGTAAGCTGCGGAGTGGAATTGAGAAAATGAGCAAATTAGAAATTCTGAAGCTTTTGAATGTTTTGCAAAAGGTTTGGCATGGCTGGAGCAGCAGAAAGGCTGTACTACTGGTGAACAATTAATATTAAAAAATTTCGTGATAGAGCTTCAAAGCAAAGGCAATCGGAACTGCGACAAACAAAAGATTTTTTCAAACACTTGTGATATAAGGTACTTAATTTCAAAATTAAAATTCAGTTAATTTATTCTTGTTTCTATTTTGCTATTGCTTTATTTTTATTAAGCACTTGTTACCAATATAAGAAATATTGCATATATTTATTTCTCCTTAATCTTAAAATTGAAGCATTCCCGATTATCCGAAAATTTCGATTTTCCGAAAGAGGGTAGGTCCCAATTACTTCGGATAATAGAGGTTCTAATGTAATTTCAAGATTTAAAGAAGCTTTTATAAATACACAGTTTCTTTTGCTGATTTTCAGAAACGTTTCCGAGTAGTTTTTAATAGTGTATTAATCCGTTTTTTCAACCCCGAATATACATTTTTCGATTGTTATCCATTCTCAGGTAATCATTTTCATATTCAAGAAACTTGTTTTACGTACAAACATGATAAATTAACAGCATTAACATTAAAATTAATTTTATTTTGTTACTTTTGCATGTATAAATTCAGTTACGCAGCTGAAAATGCTTAGTTGTGAAAGGATAGCCTATTTTCCTATTTCAACTGATTAATACATAAAAACTACTCGGAAACGTTTCCGAAAATCAGTGGCAGCAAAGAGACTGTGTGTTTATAAATACTTCTTTAAATATCAAAAATATATTGGTTTCTGAGGAGTTTAAATAGGAAAAACGCTTTTCGGAATCATGGGTAACTCTGAAGAAGGTGATAGAGCAATCTACTGTAGACATGAGTGCAATTGAAATTTGTGCGATGAACATATTAAAATTAATTTTACTTTTTTTTTTTTTTTTTGGCAAGTTTGGAATAACGATACTGTAATTTACAAGGGGGGTTTGTTGTTGTTGTTGTTTAGTTCAAAGAGTAAATATTTTTTTAAAGAAACCTTTAAATACTCGCATTCATCATGCTATTAAATATTAAAAATCTCATTGTAAGCCTCTGAAAATAAATTAACACTATAGTTTTCTTCTTTTTGGGTAAGTTATAGATTTATTTAACCCCTTGAGGGGGAAGTAATTGTGTTTCTGTAACGTCAAATTCACACCACACCTGAATCTGCAAAAAGATTTACTGCAAGATAAGGAAAAGCAATTTTATGACCTTTTTTTCCACCAAAGTTAGAAAAGTAAAATTTAATAAAATTTTTCTGGTGCAAATTTTTATTAATCGTAGGTAGGATCAAATATATCCCACTACCCCTCAAGGGGTTAAGAAGAAGGTGCTAGAAAACCAGATTTTAATTCATCGAAAAATCAAACTTCAACATCGTTATGTATACATAAATATTTTTGAAAAAAAAATTATATAAATAAAAGATAAAAATGAAATGAGCAAATAATTTATTTCAGATATTTAAACACATTCTCACAACAAATATATACAATGGGTTATGACACTTGACCAACAAAAGTCCAAACATTTAAAACTACCAATATCGTTTTTCTAGTTAATGAATCAATCCATGAGCGTAGCCTCCATGTCCAAGAAGACCGTGTCCGAGACCGTACCCATAACCATGTCCAAGACCATGGGCAAGCCCTAGTCCATGTCCAGCATAAAGTCCACTGTGACCAAGATATCCAGCACCTAAGAGTCCAGCATGTGCCAAAGGAGCAGCATGGGCAACAACTGGAGCAGCATGAGCAACGACCGGGGCAACTGGGGCTGCATAGGGACTTGCAATAACAGCAGCGGCGGGAGCACTGTGGGCGGTTCCTGGCTCGTTTGTGTTTACGACAGCTCTGAATCCATGACCATCAGCAACATAGTCGACTCTTCTCGCTCTGCCGTCGATCTCATTAAGAGAGTATGATCCATGTTTGTTACCATGGGCGTCTCCAGCTTCCCGGCGAGAGTTGCTAGCACCATGACCATCGACGATATCGTATCCGAAGGCATAATTACCCGCAGCCTAAAAATAGTTTTTGCAATTAAATGTACATATATACGACTTTTCACGCGTATTGCATATTATAAATAGTTCTTATCATTTATAGAAACGAAAATAGTTTTTGATGGCATAGATCAGATACCGTTGAAATTAATCTAGAAGGAAATAGATGCAATATAATATTGAAACTTTTATGAAAGGAAAAATTGAAGTTTTTGTTAAGGTTTTTCGATTTTTTAAAAGATTTTATCGAAAAGTTTCATTCAAATTTATTGGAAAGTTTCATTTAAATTTTATATTAAAAATTTAAGATATTACTGATTTAAAAAAAATGAAAATGAAATCAATTTTAAAGATATAAATATAATCAAAATTAAAAATAAATTCAATGGGTATAAAGCACGCATTCTTTTACTTTTTTATTGCTGAAAATTAATTTTTAGAGTTATTATTTTATTAAAAGTGGTTCAGTTTCGTTCTGATATAATAAATAGTGGTCTTCAATTTTTGAAATACAATAAATATCTCCATTAAATTCACTGTTTTATTTATTTACCTTCTTTCTTTTAAACAAAGTTGTTTGCTTATTATTTTATTTTTAACATTGCAAAAAAATTAGGAAAAGTTTTATATACCCGACATTTAAAATGCTATGATTAAAAATAAATGAGATGGAAAAGAACAGTTTAGAGACACTTATATCATGTGAGTTTGTAAAGCTCTTTACTTTGCCGATTAATTGAAGACAAGATAAAATTAACATTGAATATCAGTAGACAAGTTGAAAATTTTTGTGAACACGTTAGACTTTTTCAGGAGTAAGATTCTTTTACCATGGGAACACAAATTTAATTATTCGTATGCCATCAATTAAATCTTATTACATTTTTGTAAGAATAAATCATACAACCTACACATTGATATATATTGCGATTATCTGGATTATTTGAGTCTAACTTGTTTATATTGTTTGGGAATAACAAAAGATTTGAATTCTTTAAGATATTAACTTATTCTCATAATAAGATTATTTTTAAGAAAATGAAAAGTTTATCATATATCTAGCTTAAATTTTATTAGTGTAGAAAATTGATGTCTTTTTTTTCTAATAATTTTTCTATTGCTTTCGTACAAAGCAACAAATCCTAACGTTTGCATTATTTGACAGAAGACATTTAACATCCAATCGAAAAGAAAAAAAATGCACAAACAAGTAGAAAATTTTAGTATATTACAAAGCTTAAATGTTGTTACTGGTATTATTTATTTATTTGTTTTGTTTTACTTTTTATTTATTTATTTATTTATTTATTTATTTATTTATTTATTTATTGCTGGTTTTTGTTCTTTTTAAATTTTTTCTTGGAATAAACCCTTCTTGAAAGATTTTTATAAAATCTTTGTTAAATCTTAAAGCAGTTGTTTTCCAAAGATTTTCTTGTTATGTCTGTTTTTCTTTAGTTTTAATTTTACATATCACATATTCATCGTAGCACAATAAATTTTGTTTATTTACTTTCTATTTTGCTTCAATTGTTACACTCAAATTTTACAATTTAAATTCAACTAACTTGGAAAAAATAATTGTTTACTTACATCTTGGGTTCTTGAGCTGGCACTGGTTCCAGTGTGTGCAAGGGCCACTCCGTGAATAGCACCAGCATTTACAGCCACTAGAGTGGCGCATAAGAAAGCTACCTATAATGTATATTATTCTTAATTAGACAATTTATTTTCAATAAACAATTAACCAAAATTATTTTAAATTATAATTTATTATAAATAAAAGCATTGTTGATTTAGAATTTCCATTATTTTGTAACTGATTGCAAAAGTTGAAACTATTTTGAAACTGTTTTGCTTGATAGCTGACTATAAAGGTTTATAAATCAGTAGATAACTTTTTATTAGTTCCTTTCTTATGAAGATAATTTTTTTTCAATAACATATTTAAATAGTTGGAATTACATGTGTGTATGTGTGCTTGTGACAGAAAAATGTCATATTACTAGCATCATAAAGTTAGCCTTTCGATACCATGTTTCATGATACTAGCCGCCGATTTCTATTCCCATTTCCTTTTTTTCTTTTCAGTATTATTTAATGAATAATAATCATTTGCAAGCTCTTTCTTCTGGTATTTTTAGAAAAAACATACATTGTATAAATACACGCACCCATTTGAGTTACCTATCTTTGTAATTATTATTGAGTTAAATAAAAATTAAGATATGAAGAAAGAACTGATTATTAGAAATGAATGAAACAGTCTTTTATAGTATTAGGAATTCACAAAAATATTTTTTAAATTAAAAAATAGTGATAATACTAGTGAAATGTTATTGAAAAAATCAGAATAAATCAAAGAACACAACTTGACAACTATCATCCTATCTACAGAAGTTAAAAAAAATAATTATGCTCTTTCGTTTCTAATTAGTGACGAATTCAGGAGTAGGGAAAGTTCTTCTACTGATGATTTCGATTTTCTACTGTATAATGCTTCAGAAGGTAAAATTCCTGCCTCCTTCCCAAGGATTAAAAAAATCCCCCCTGGAGGAAAAGACTTGAATCCAGTGTTGTTTTTAAGTAAACAAGAGGTTTAAACAAGAAGAAACAATTAACTGAGTTAATAGAAATACAAATAATCTTCTGATGAATATAAAATTGCGACTTAAGTAACTTTTAACAAAAATTGCTTTTATAATTTTCACTTAGCAGCAAATTATAGATTCATCCATAAATTATCTGTAATCATTTTAGAACAGCGGTTCTAAAACCATGGTCACGATCCACTGGCGGGTCACTGAACGATCGGTCAGATATTTTTAAAAGTATAATTTTATCTGCTATAATGATGTAATAAAAACAACAGGAATATAAGTAAAATTTCGTAGAAAAAGATATAGATAAATAACTTTGTGAAAAGACAATGTTTTATAAAATTTTGTGTATAGAGTGGCTTGGGGATAAAATTTAAAAAGTTTCAATCCCGACACAGACTCGATCGTTGGTGCAAAACAATCCCATGCATTGCATTGAATTTTAATTGTATTTGTTTTCTAATAATTTCGTTTATGATCGTATTTGTTTAAGTAGTAAGACATTTGATAATTGCAATTTCACATTAGTATTATCTATTAATGTTCTCGTGTGTATGTATGCGTGTTTTGCGGAAAAATTCTTCTTACCTACCTCACATACTTTACTTATCAAATACCTACATTTTATGTGGGTCAAGTAAATAAAAAAGAAAATTTGAAGGTGGATCGCGTAAGAATAATTTTTGGGAAGTTTGGGAAAAGATGTTTTACAAGGTAAAATCCATCAAAATTCTATGTAAATAAAAGTCTTGTTAATTATACACTTTTAAAACTACAGTTGTGAATGGGATTTATTTCGTCATAAAGTCATGCTTAAGTATTCAGGGCAGTATGATGAATAGCGGTTTGCCGTTCGTGCTGTCTAAATAATTCTAAAACTATCAAGAACTAGTCGGATGTACCAATCCCAAAATTTTCTTCTACCTCATATATTTAAATACTTGAAAATTCGCTATCACACTGCCAAAATTAAATGGCAATCTATGCCATGCCCATCATGAGGATTTTAAAGATATGAAATTCCGTGCATTAACTCTTGAGATATGGCTATCTCTGAAATCATGTAAATCCAGCAAAATTCAGCCTAGCAGTGCGACCTATTGGGTGCTTTACATCTGTGTTACACCAAAACCACCAAGCAACCACTTATGTCAAAGTCTAACTGAATCTGAAGTTTGGGGGAAATCCGTGCATTAGTTTTTGAGACAGAGTTATTGCGAAAATCATGAAAATTCCAGCACAGCAGTGCCACTTGTTGAGCGATTAACACCAAAACCTAATCAGCAACAATTTGTGTTAACATCTATCTAAATCTGAAGTTAGATGAAAATTCGTGCATTAGTTTTTGAGATAGAGCTATTGCGGAAATTGTTCAAAATGCAGCACAGCAGCGCCACCTGTTTAGCGATTTACACCAACACGTAATCAGCATCAAGTCATATCAAGGACTAACTGAATCTGAAGTTTCATGAAAATCCGTGCATTAGTTCTTGAGATAGGGCCATTGCGGAAATCGTAAAAAATGCAGCATAGCAGCGCCACCTGTTGAGAGATTTACACCAACACGTAATAAGCATCAAGTCATATCAAGGACTAACTGAATCTGAAGTTTCATGAAAATCTGTGCATTAGTTCTTGAGATAGAACCATTGCGGAAATCGTAAAAAATGCAGCATAGCAGCGCCACCTTTTGAGTGATTTGCACCAAAACTAATCAGCATCAATTTGTATCAGGGACTAACTGGATATAAATTTTTATTAAATTCCGTGCATTAGTTCTTGAGATAGAACCATTGCGGAAATCGTAAAAAATGCAGCATAGCAGCGCCACCTTTTGAGTGATTTGCACCAAAAACTAATCAGCATCAATTTGTATCAGGGACTAACTGGATATAAATTTTTATTAAATTCCGTGCATTAGTTCTTGAGATAGAGCGCCCACAAAATTTGTGTCACACATAGACACACAGACGGACAGACAGACATTTTGTAAAAACATGTTTTTCGTGTTCTCTGACCCCTAAAACGTGTAAATCCGTCGAAAACCGGAATTCGAAAATTTTCATGAATCCAATACTTTCTTCTTGTAAAGACAGAAGAAAGTAAAAACATAATCACAGCGTAAACAGTAAATTGAGCTTTGCCAAGCAGCACAAATTATAGAAATCATACGAGTTGTAATATTCCAACTGAGTGAAAAAGTGTCCAGGCCAGGGTTTGAACCAGGAACCTTTGGCATAAGCTGCCAATGCTATACCAATTGACCTTTCTCAGCCAGTGTTGCCAGGTGTCCCGTGTAAACCAAGGCTCTAAATACTCTGGAAACCAGTATTTTATAGTAATTTTCTTCACCTTATCAAATGGCAGAATTATCTGCGATTAAAGATGGCGAAAAACATTGTAAGAAATTGGCGGTGTCCAGGGCATTTGGAGACCTGATTTGCGCGGGACACCTGGCAACATTATTTCTCACCCAGAGAACATTGTTGATTATAAAATCAGGTCTGCCATCTGAATTAGCTCAACAGAACAAATCGCAGTTAATGGAACTTCAAGAAACGTTGGATACGTAGTTACACTATATTAATTTCAACACAGTTATTCTAATTGGTAATTATATCATATGAGTTGAAAAATTCCAACTGAGTGAAAAAGTGTCCATACCAGTATTTGAACCAGGAACCTTTGGCGCAAGCTGCCAATGCTCTACCAATTGATGTATCCTGGACAAATCTGGGAAACATTTCTCCTTCAGAAAACCTTGTTGATTTTTTACCAATTAGAATAATTCTAGAAGTAATTTATTTACCAATTAGAATAATTGTGTTAAAATTAATATAGTGATAGAAATCATTTATACAGTGACGAGAATGATTTTTTAAATATAAACATATTTTAAGGTCACTAAACTTCATAATAAACAGGAGATCTGATTCGGTAGTCAGAAGAATTTTAGCATGTAGTGCAAAAGAAAGCTATGGTGCCGCATTACTTAATGTTAAAAGCAGTAAAAAAATTAAGAAATAAGCCCCGGCTTGGGCGCACCATTATTTTCGAGTAGTAATCGTCGCTTTATTTAAACACATAATTTTTGTCATAAATAAGATGAAAATTCCTACTCGGAAATAAGTTTCCCTGATTCCCAAAACTACATAGATTAATACTGGCTAAAGGTTTTGGCGTTATCCGCCCTGATACATCATCATTTGATAACCCTTATAAACAATTAAAATGTTGAGTGTCAAGTCTGTTTTCTCTGTCTTAACGTTCGGGCCGCGAAATAAGATTCCCGTTACACAGTCTATAAAAAAAAAAGACTGTAAAAGTCTTTAAAGTGCGACGGTATTGTAAACTATGCTACGAAGAAAATGCGGTACAATTTGGTAGAGGAATGGCTAGAAAATTAACTAAGCAAGTTGCCACATTTTGTGAAACCTACGAAAGACAGCCTTTTTTATGTTTACTGTGTTTTAATAAAACCCATTAAAATTTTTTGGTAAGAAATATTTAGTACATTCACGATACAACCCTGAAATTACTTAAAATTTATTTAGAATGTACCTTTTTTAATTTTATATCGTATTTTATACTGTCGGTCACCGGTGACTGACCTAAATGAAAAGTTCACTGTTAGTCACTGGTGACTGGCGTGGCACTCAACGTGTTAAATACGTTCAAACCTTAAATATGAAATACAACGGAAACCTTTCAGTTTTATATTATATTTTGGGTAAAACAATCGTCATCGTATTGATGAACTCTGACCACTGTAAATAATATTGTGAACAATAGAGACAACTCTCCTGTCATATGTGAAGCCCAATGTTTAATGATGATAGAAAAGAAACAGTAATATTTGATTGAACCAACCTTATACTGCTAAAAACAAGAAACAGAAAAATTTTACCAAAAAAAAAAAAAAAAAAAAGAAAGAAAGAAAGAAAGAAAAATCATATTTAGATCTTACCGCTGCAATCATGTTGAAAAGAAGATTTGTGGTTCTGCTGAAAGTGAACTAACTGAAAATCTAATGAGAGCCTTTTATATTAAGTTTCAAAATGCCATTATCGATTTAAAAATATATATATATATATATATATAAAAGTCTTTAATTGATTTAGATCCTAATTACAAAACCTGAAACGCTGTGACATACAGTATTTTTTAACCTTGATGACAAAAACCTTATTTGGACTAAAAATTAATACGTATAGATAATAGTGGAGTAACGGCAGTTGGGATTTTATTTGCAGGTACATAGCATTTAATTTGAAGTTCATTGTCGAAATGGGAGTGGTCGATACGTAAGCGGATGCAAGTTTCTTGAAGGTTATTGAAAGAGGTGTGTATTTACCGTTTCTTTTACTTGATCAATACGTCACATTCTTTGCTTTTAATTTCCTCATTCTGTAACACAAAATCCGCCGTAAGCCTTTTAAGTTGTTGTTATTTTTTAGCTGTTTGTGTCTGTTTTTCAAACCTGTAAATTAACTCTTAAAATAGTCATGGTTCTAGAAAGAGGCGGGTTGGCGTTGATTATATCAGGAAAAAGTTTTATGACAACGTCGTAACTTGATGTAAATAATAACAACACTAAATGGAATAATTGCAAATTGCTATTCGCGACATTGAACTAAAAATATCTGTAATCAGTGATAACTTTTATTTTTAGTATTGATCGTTACCTGATTCATATACTACTTTAGTTTTAGGCGTATAATCACCGCATCAAATAAATCAGTTTTGAAGCAGAAATTTCAATTTAAAAATGTCGTCTAATCTGTACCACTGAGAAATAAGATAAATTTTATTATTGAAACTTTTTGGATCTAAACATGCTTGTTTGATCTGCGGAGAATATAATAGGAATTCAAAATATTGCATTTTATTATTTTAAGTAATGAACCTTCAGTTGGGAAAAAATCGACTAAAAAATCGATTTTTTTAGCTGGTTTATTAATATATATATTACAATCTTAACTGCAAAAAACCGCATGAAACTGCAACGGTTCATAGCAAAGTTACAATCATTTCAAATTTGTACACCGTATTTTAATTACACTAAAAATAAAACTTTAAATCGCGTTTTCTTAAAATAAGAATTTTTGTCGAGTTAGTATATTCAAAATGCGCTTTATTTTTTATCGAATTTTCATAGTATTAAGTATTATTATTTGCAATATGCTATATTTTAAATCTTAGTATTAATATGCGTGCATTACTGTACATAAAAGGAAAATTTGATAGTTATATAACTTTTTTCCGTGAAATTTCATAAAAAAGTGTAAATATTTTAAGTTTTTTATTATTTTTTCTCAATATATTAGTATCATTAAAAAATGCATACCAACTTTTTTTGCAATATTATTAAGCTTCTATTTACCAAAACACCAGGTTCCTAAAGCCAAATTTAATGAGCATGGAGCATTTTTAGAGTACTTAATTAACAACTAATAACTCAATCAATTACACACATTTTGAATCAAAGGGATTAATTTACTTAGAAAATTTATGAATTATTATGTATGCAAAATTTCTGTTCAGTTGAGTGAAAAGTAAAGAAATGGTTTTGAATGTCCACTGTCCCCTTAAGCTTGTGATAAATACTTGGCCTTTATTTAGTATTCGACCTGTACTACAAATCTGTCAAATAATGCTTGCCAAATAGTACACTGTAAAAAAAATCGGTAAAGTTAACTTAAATTTTTCTAGGAAACTGGGATTCCTAGAACTTTTTGTGTAACGGCAACAACAAAAATTCGTGTAACAGATACACTTTTGCATCGTAAATCAAAAAATCTGTAAGGTTAATGAGAATTTTTTAGGAAACTGGGATGCCTAGAACTTTTTATGTAACTGCAACTCGGGTTACAGATAAAATTTTAGTAAGATTTCTGTAATTTTAATAGATTATTTTCTAAAGCTATAGATTTCTGCAGTTTTACAAAAACCAGTTTTGCAGATTTACACCTTTTTTCGTCCAGTGTACAGATAAAATTTTAGTAAGCATACAGGTTTCTGTAATTTTACATCAGTAGGATTATATCTTTTTTTTTTTTTTTTTTTTTTTTTTTCAGTGTAATACACTGCTTGTCCAAATACTGGATACTTCAATCTGGGAATATTTTTAGTCTATTAGTATCCATAAAAGATAGAAAAAATTAAGAAATTATTTGCTTCATATTAATATAAAAAGATTTAACGGGGGAAGGGGAAGCGGCTATGTCAGTGGTTCTAAACCTGTGTGCTGCGGTACAGCAGTGCGCCGCGACAAAATGTCAGATGTGTTGCTGAACTTTTAAGCAAGTTGCATAAAATTTTTAAAAATTCGAATCTGTAATGTCAGACATTTCATGTTATATGGTTTACGTTGAAAGAAAGTTGAGTGTCACAAATTTGCTTTATTTCGGAGGGTTTTTTTTTTTTTTTTTGCTGTTACCCATTATAAGAGTAGACAAGGAAACCCTAAAAATGGTCTTACGTCAATTGAATTAAATTCTTTCAGAAAAAAAACCATGTCTTCTGAAGCAAAGGATTACAATTCACAATGCAGTAGAAAAGATCGTTGAAAAATGATTTAAGAATATACCTTTCCGAAGATTTTATTTTACACAGAAAGTTTTAAAATTAAAAAAAAAAAAAAAAGTCAAACTTAGATATCTCTTTAAATGCTAGTGACAAATAGGATATTTTTCCACCTTACCAATTCCTTTCCCTATACAATTTCCTATAGGCTGTTGCCTGTCATTTCCTTTACTGTTATGAATAAATAAACCTCGAATCCGCTTCCCCTCCCCATATATGGGAAAATTGCATGATCCTTTACCCTGATGAAGGTAGGCTGAATGATAGCGAAACTAGTGTTAAAAAAGTGCTTGAAACGGTGTTTCATCTGCTTATAAATATTAATCCATATTAAAGAGAAGTATATAATAAAATGTTACAAGAATTTTATTTAAAATAATTTTCTTTTCCTTTATTCGGCTCGGAAGGCCTATTTTGTTTGTGATAGTAAATAAATAAAAAATTATATGTAATCATTTCTTATGTAATGTTAGATAGTATTTCCTTTTTCAAGTCATCATAATTTCAGTGTACCGCACACATTTAATTCAAGGTTTAAGTGCGCCTTGAAGTAGAAAAGGGTGAGAAACACTGGGCTAAGTACTTGACGGATAAAAAATAATGCAAAGAAAAGTACAAAAAGCCATAATGAATTAGATATAGCTCTTTATTTTTTTTAAAGCCCCTCTATAGTGTGAAATGGGGAAAAAGAGATAAAATGGAGCATGCTATTTCAAATTATAGGGCAAAAACTCCAGTGCACAACAGGTTAAGCACTTAACCACACTACTTTACTCATAGTTTACTGATTGCTTGAAATAAATATTACTATTTGATGTTTCTTATCAACCAGAATCTCCTTTCAAAAGGTGATACAGAAAAGACCGAAAATAATAATTCGACGATAAAAAAAATTACATTTTTAAAAAAGGTTTTTTCTTTTTCACAATTAGACCCTATCAAAAGCAAATATTATCGTGCAATAATATACCTGCAATAATATCGTGTTCCTGAAGTTTTTGTCGAAAATTCTCTGGAATAATAAAATTTTAATGCTATTCTTTAGGACATTCTACTATAATTTTATCAAAATAACATAATTTGCTTAATTTAATTTTTCCTAATTTTATATAATCTATATATTTAAAACACAAATGTGTTTTTTAGTCATCTGCCGTGATCTTTCTGCTGAACCAATTTTACTAATATATATTTTTTTTTAACTGAAAGCTCTTCCTTTGTAGATGTGGTCGCACTATCTTTTTTTTTTTTTTTTTTTTTTTTTTTTTTAATATCCCCACTTTTATATTTTAATTTTAAAAGCATTTTATGAAATTTCTTCAAAATGATGAAAATTGGATAGCTTTCATTATTGCAGACAAGAGAGAAATAATGAGGTATTTTTTACTTTATTCATGCTATTTTCTCATAAAAATTCAAAATTGTTGATAAAAATTGTTGTATAGGGTTTAGTGGCGCAAAATCCCATTAGAAGCAGAATATTATATTAGGGGCATAATAACGGAAAATGACATACTGCTTTTGAAAACACGCATTTTTCCTCATAAATTTTCTATATTTTTTTTCCTTCTGCACGTGTATTGATACTAAGTTTCAGACACTAGGCGAAATGCTTATTTAAGTGAAAATGAAGTCATATTTAAAATAAAACGACCATTTTCTTAGATAAAACTAAACATTTTAACTCAAATGCATCAAAACAATATAAATTACGGAAATTTTTACTCTCCGGAATTGAGATAGGAATCTCGAGTAAAGAGTGCGTCTGTTCACGTAAAAGATGTTGCTGACAATCGTGACTTCAAGTTTTGAGTTAAAAGGATTTTTAAATGATCAAACAAAATACAATTTTTTTAAAAATGATGAATATGGATATGAGAAGTGCGCATGCAAATTTTGAGATGGTGAAAATTGCTGTTTTCATTCCGGAAATCCAAGCATAAGAGTCTCAATTGATAACCACACCCTAATAACTGATCTTTATTATATTTTACTGATTAAGTATCTATATTATAAAGAACAAACGTATCTGTGCATAACGCTCACGTCATTTTACGAATGGCAACACTTCACGATCAAATTTCGTTCTTGAAATTTTCGCTACTGCAATTTTTTAATCTTCTGACCATCGTACATTTTCAATTTTCGTCGCATAGGGAAAAAAATTTACTTTCAAATGCAATTTGTTTAAAAACTGTATTTATTGACTGATGTATTATATTTTCTAAAATAATTTTTAAGTATGATTTTTTTTAAGTTTATCTTATCACGTGCCGGTTTCAAAACGTAATAATAATAAACATTTTGCACCTAAAGCAACAAACATTTTTCAGCATTTGTTTCTGACTATTTTTGCATAACGAAATTAGTACTTCCTTTATAAACAAATAAAAGAATAATATTTTAAAATAAACCCAATCTAACATATTTGTGAAAGACAAATTAACGAAATTAATACTTCTTTTATACACAAATAAAAGAATAATATTGAAAAAACACAAATCTAACATATTTGTAATCGTACAGTTTAAATTTTTAGATCACCAAATAGGATTTTTTTGTTTCTCAAATAGTATTTACTTGCAAAGTTCATCTCAGTTTACTGATTGTCTATGGTTTTAAAAACAATTTTAAAGCATGAAATATTTTTTTTAATTTATCTATATTGCGCGGAGCTCGATTACGAAAGATTAATCCGTGTGCCCTTAAAACAAAATAAAGACTTCATCATTTTCTTACTGCTAATATCCATAAAAAAATTTGCCTTATGAATAAATAAATAAAATAATATAAATAAAACACAAATTTACCAGACATGTATAAGCTCTAAAATTATCAGAATATAAAAGGATGCTATAAGTAGCAAAATCTTGGCAAATAACTCTTAGCATGCGGCTAATAACAAAATATTGCTTTTGATAAATTTCAAAAACTTATTTGATTGTATAATTCGTATTGTCCACATGAAAAATGCTTTTTTAATGTAAGTGGTCAATCTAATAAAATTATTGCATATAAAAAAATTATTACTTTTCAATAAAAAAAAAATATTTTCATCTATATTCTTTAACCCGGGAAGACCGGGTATGTAGATAACATCTACATAGGGGCCCCGGGAAGCCCCTAGTGTAGATAACATCTAAAACTAAGATAAAATTTAAAACTTTGGATAACATCTAAAAATGCTTAAAACTAGCAAAACACTTTAAAACATCGCAAGTATTTTGTACAAAAACCTATCTGCAACTGCTTACTTTCGAGTTTTAAGTAAGATATCGAATTAGAATTCCTTAGAATTCTTTAGAATTAGAATTCTTTTTTTCTTTTTAGATTGTTAAAAAAAAAAAAAAAAAAAAAAGAAAAAAGAAAGAAAGAAAGAAAGAAAAGAAAAAAAAAAGAAAACCTTTGATCACAAAAAGCACTTTCGTCCAAACCTCACTCACGTACGCAAATTACTTTGCTTTTAATTGGATTTTAAAATGTGTCAAGGACTTTTAACCCATCCCGTATTAAAATATTGATTTTGTGATAAAAGGCCTAATTAGTTTGAATGGTTAATTAATCTCATAAATATTTCATTATTTGTTTGTAATCCTAATTTTTTGATTTATTCATATCATAAATGACTACTTGAACTTCACCCATAATATTTTAATTGATACACCTCTACTGGTTCATGAAAAAAGTTCCAAGGTTGAAATGTGTGAAAGTCGACGATCGCCTGAAAATATCCATAACAGAAGATTTTTGATTGATTAGACGTTATGCGTTTTGATAAAATATTTCTTATTCAACACTAGCGGAGCTACGCTCACTTCACTGATCGGCTTTACCCAATGAACTTAGAATCAAATGAAACTTCAAAATTAGCTGGGGTATGGGGACCCGCTTCACTCAGCAGCGAACACAAAATATTATTTTTTATCTTTAAAAAAAGGCAGTCTAGATCAAAATCATATTTTTAGCATCGTCATTCACGTTGCTATAGAAACAAATTTTGGATTCTTCCAACTTGGATTCAATCACTTCAGTAGCACAACTTACAGGAGAGTTATTCCCGTTTAAGAAGAAAAATTGCACACCCTGACTTTCTGTAATAGTTATTTGAATTTAACTTCATATTTCCTCAGTCATCATTTTTGATAGAAAACGAGTTTTCTTTTTTTTAAACTGTAAAAAATTAAAAATCGTGGTACCGTATATTGGAAAAGGGACAAAAGACAAAATTAAGTAGAGTAACTCCGGGAGAGTCGCCGCATACGGGATAGATGCCGCACCCCTTGTATTTCTTGTAATTATCGATAGATGGTCGTCAAACGCACAGTACAGGTGCGCAATGGAGTTATTTTAACCAGTGTATAGCGTGAATCCCATTTCGATGTTTACTTGTTGAAGTACAATCCTTAATTTGACGTAAGTGCATGATTTCACTGTCCAAACTTTTAAACACGTTATGTTTAAATACTTTTCATACATTAATTACTAAATGCATGCATGATTTCGAAGTCAAAACTAAGTGTAGCGTTTGTACAGAGTACTGTGTGTATGGTCACGCCATTACCCTTAGCGATGACAGGTAACTGTGATGGCCGACGTCTGCACCATGCAAAATGGGATGCATACTGCATTGTTATTCCAGTATGCATGCCGCAGTTTCTTTTGTACGGGATGATTAAGTGTTATTAACTTTTCCTTTTCTTTTTGCACAGACTAACCATGTTAGGCATGTTATCAAGTTTACTAAAACCATAGGCGAAAAAGGGGAAAATAAAAAGTAAGAAGGGCAAGAAAGATGCAAGTCAATATGATAATAATGAAAAATTGGATTACACGTAACGCAGATGTTCTTTGCAAACTACTCCAAAAAAGAGGAAGTGTAATTGGCTTCGTGGCATCATGTATTTAAATGTAGTTACATAAAGACTGTACTTTTTCGACACTTTTTCTGTAGATTGCAGTCGAAAAAACAGGTCTCTTAACCCTTTCGGGACCATAGGTGCATATAAGCACCTTCATAAAGAGCTTACAAAATTTGTTTCTGGCACAAGTAAAAAAGAAAAATAATATTTGCTTTGTTTAATTAGAGTATTTTCATGATATTTAAGTAAAGGTAACTTCTTTTAAACAATTGGGTAAGTGTGATCACAGATCGCACAGAGGGTTTCGTTTAATATTCCTTTCAAAACACTTTATCCTTTTGAAAAATCTGTTAGTTCCACGTTTTGCAACCAGGGGCGCACTCTATTCTAAACAAACCTCTATCCGAACGAAACTCCGTTTTACATACTATCCGTACATATATTAGTCGAACGGATTGGGCCCATAGCACCCGAAATAAGTAGGCGCTATAAGTTCTGCTATAAGTATGCAAAATTTCTAATCTCCAGTTTAATAAGGGTCTCAGTTAGAATGAATTGCTTAAAATACGCATGTGGCAGCCCAAAAGGGTTAAATGTACGACTTTTTCAAATTTTTATGATTTGTCGCATGATGGTGTTCAGCTATAAGTATGCTAACTTTCACGCCTCCAACCTAAATAGTGTGTCACTTAGAAAGAATTGTTTAAAATACACATGTAGGAGCCGAAAAGGTTAAATGTACGACTTTTTCAAAATTTTATGATTTGCCGTTTGATGTGAGGTGCTCAGGTATAAGTATGCAAAATTTCACGCCTCCAACCTAATTAGGGGATCACTTAGAAAGAATTGTTTTAAATACACATGTGGGAGTCCAAAGGGTTAAATGTACGACTTTTTCAAAATTTTATGGTTTGTAATTTGATGTGAGGTGTTCAGCTATAAGTATACAAAATTTCACACCTCCAACCTAAATAGGGGCTCACTTAGAAAGAATTGTTTAAAATACACATGTGGGAGCCCAAAGGCTTAAATGTACGACTTTTTGAAAATTTTATGATTTGTCGTTTGATGTGAGGTATTTAACTATACGTATGCAAAATTTCACGCCTCCAACCTAATTAGGGTTCACTTAGGAAGAATTGCTTAAAATACAATGTGGGAGCCCAAAGGGTTAAATGTACGACTTTTTCAAAATTTTATGATTTGTCGTTTGATGTGGGGTATTCAGCTATAAGTACTCAAAATTTTGCTCCTCCAACCTAATTAGGGGATCACTTAGAAAGAATTGTTTTAAATACACATGTGGGAGTCCAAAGAGTTAAATGTACGACTTTTTCAAAATTTTATAGTTTGTCGTTTGATGTGAGGTGTTCAGCTATAAGTATGTAAAATTTCACGCCTCCAACCTAATTAGAGGCTCACATAGAAAGAATTGTTTAAAATACACATGTGGGAGCCCAAAGGGTTAAATGTACGACTTTTACAAAATTTCATGATTTGTCGTTTGATGTGAAGCATTTAGAAGTATGCAAAATTTCACACCTCCAACCTAATTAGAGGTTCACATAGAAAGAATTGTTTAAAATACACATGTGGGAGCCCAAAGGGTTAAATGTACGACTTTTACAAAATTTCATGATTTGTCGTTTGATGTGAGGCATTTAGCTATAAGTATGCAAAATTTCACACCTCCAACCTAATTAGAGGTTCACATAGAAAGAATTGTTTAAAAGACACATGTGGGAACCCAAAGGGTTAAACGTACGACTTTTTCAAAATTTTATGATTTGTCGTATGATGTGTGGTGTTCATCTATTAGTATGCAAAATTTCAAGTCTCCAACATGTATAGTTTCTGAGAACGGGCTCTGTGACGGACAGACAGACGGACGGACGAACAGACAGACAGAGGAGCGAGACGAATAGGGTTTCGTCAGATGAACGAAACCCTAAAAAGGGGTACAAACCAAATAAAATTTGTGTAAAAGCCACCGGTCCCGAAAGAGTTAACAAATAAATTATGTAAACACAATTTTACTTTTTATGGTTTCGTTCATCTGACGAAACCCTATTCGTCTCGCTCCTCTGTCTGTCTGTCTGTCTGTTCGTCTGTCCGTCACAGTGCCCGTTCTCAGAAACTATGTATGTTGGAGACTTGAAATTTTGCATACTTATAGCTGAACACCTCACATCAAACGACAAATCCTAAATTTTTGAAAAACTCTTATATTTAACCCTTTGGGCTCCAACTTGTGTATTTTAATCTTTTTGTTCTAACTGAGCCCCTAATTAAGTTGAAGACTTAAAATTTTGCATACTTGTAGATGAACACCTCACATCAAACGACAAATCCTAAAATTTTGAAATTTTTTTATATTTAACCCTTTGGGTTCTAACTTGTGTATTTTAATCTTTTTGTTCTAACTGAGCCCCTAATTAAGTTTAAGACTTGAAATTTTGCACACTTATAGCTGAACATCTCACATCAAACGACAAATCCTAAAATTTTGAAAATATTTTATATTTAACCCTCTGGGCTCCAACTTGTGTATTTTAATCTTTTTGTTCTAACTGAGCTCCTAATTAAATTGAAGACTTAAAATTTTGCATACGTTTAGCTGAACACCTCACATCAAACGACAAATCATAAAATTTTGAAAAAGTCATATTTAACCCTCCGGTCTCTAACTTGTGTATTTTAAGCTTTTTTTCTAACTGAGCCCCTAATTAAATTTAAGACTTGAAATTTTGAATACTTATAGCTGAACACCTCACATCACACGACAAATCATAAAATTTTGAAAAAGTCTTATATTTAACCCTCCGGTCTCTAACTTGTGTATTTTAAGCTTTTTTTTCAAACTGAGCCCCTATTTCAGTTGAAGACTTGAAATTTTGCATACGTATAGCAGAACACTTGTGATCACACGAAAAATTATAAAATTTTGAAAAAATCTTATATTATTTACCCACCGGGCTCTAACTTGTGTATTTTAAACAATTTTTCTAACCTCCACCAATTGCACCCGCTGGGAACTTTTCTAACTTTTGCCGACACCACTTTGACCACTTTTCATATTATGCACATAGCCTTACATATTTCAGTTCCACTTTTTACCGCCAAGGGGCGCGTATCTATATCGGGGATATAGACCGATCCCCTCGACTAATATACCTACGGATAGGTTGTAAAACGGAGTTTCGTTCGGATAGAGGTTTGTTCAGAATAGAGCGCGCTCCCTGGTTGCGAAATGAGGAACTAACAGATTTCGCAAAAGGATAGTGTTTTAAAAGGAATATTAAACGAAACCCTCTGTGCGATCTGTGATCACACTTACCCACTTGTTTTCTTTTCCCTTTCTAATACATTGATATTACGTTGTTGCTGAAATAACAATTAAAATTTAATGTAAAAAAATAAGTCGATAATTTTAATAGTGAAAGTAGGCAACAATTATTAATTTGAATCTACTAATACGTGTCATTGTACTCATTTAGTTTCATTTTGTTATTACATCGTTAATTATAGTCCAGATATGAATATTTTTTTTTTTAATATTTTTATTTATAACTTCATTCAGTTCTTATTACAAGCGCGGCATAACTACCGCACAAGTATCACAAGTCTCAGCCTGAATGTACGGGTGACGCGCCGCAGTGTAATCTTTTAGAAAAAAATTGTTAAAAAATATTGATAATTTGTTTTGAATTTTTTTGTTGCAGTACACGCGTTGTATATTTAACATTAAATGGCAGAGCATGATTTTTTTTTATTTTATGTCCACCATGGTATTTTATACACAAATTCAAAAAAATGTGCGGCATTAATCCCGGAATTACCCTATACTGGGCTAAAATATTGAAACCAAATTTCTTTCACGGATCTTAAAAAAAATGTGAAAAAAGCACAAAATATTCGCATAAAAATTAATAAAATAATCCGCAAAAAAAAAATCTTTATTCTAATTCCGAATAAAATTCATTGAAAAGTGGTGAAAATGTATAATATTTTGCTAAAAGATTGAAACCAGATTCCTATTACAAATGTGGAAAAAATCGCTGCGGAACGCGAAAAACGTTGACATCGCAAAAATAATAAAAAGATCCAGAAACTGCCTTCGATGTGCATCATTTCAGATATATATGCACCTTAATTCCAAATCTTGTAAGCTCTGAGTGCAGTGGTTTCTTCAGAAAATCGCATTCAGATAAACAAATATATATATTTTTTAATTATTTTCTATTGAATGGAAAAAATCGTGTATTTCCTCAATTTTCGGAATTTGCCAGCAATTTTAAACCAGTAATAAAAGCAATCCAAATTTAACATTTTAGCCCAATATATTTTGTCCTCTTTCCAATAAAGTTTATTCAGAATTCGTACCAAGGTTCTTTTGAAGTTTCGCTGTTTTTTTAAATGTTGCCGAAAGGATATCTTTGATTTTTATTAGCTGATATGCATCTGATACCTTAGTCATCTAACATTATGTTTTATATCCCGTATAGAGAACATTCTCTGAAATAGTTTAAAAACTGTTAAAAGGTATTAACATCCCAAATTTATATAAATATATATATTTATTTATTTAATAAAGAGATTAAGAAAGTATGACATTTTCGACGACTCCAGCGAATAATCCAAGAAAATTTTCTCCCTGTTATGGTTTGTTAGAATAACCCTGTTATCGTTAAACCCTGTTTCTATGACGACAAACTTCCTAAAGAAGGGAGAACTAGAGATCGATCGAAAATTCTGTTTCGTTTTCGTTTTCGGCGAAAATGCTGCCGAAAATTCGGCCGGACAGAAACACGACCGAAACTATCTGTATTCCAAAAATCTCGTTTCTTCCTTCAACATTACTCATTGATTTGAGCTGTATCGGCTCAAATGAGACACTCTTTATTACTATGAACTTCACTGTTTATAATTATCAGTTATGACTGACTCAAGACCAGGGCTGCGGACTCTGTGGGGAAAATGAGCGACTCCGACTCCGACTCTTTCGCTCACAAATGGGCCTGACTCCGACTCCGACTCCGACTCCAACTCCGATAACGCAGACCTTCTTGTAAAATGGACGATTCCGACTTCGGGAATTTTAACAGATCCGACTCCGACTCCGCAGCCCTGCTCAAGACTGGAGTGAAAATTTTAAAGCAAGCAATGCATATATCACTGAACTTTGAAGATGCTTTTCATGTTCTCATTAAAAGCTGCAGACTTAACAGAAATAGAATTTTTATAGTTTGAAACTGCAGAAGTGTTTCAAATACTCTTCGAGAAAGTTCTAGTGTAACAGAAGATCATTTACAAAAATCATTATAAAAGATAAATGAAGGCATATATACCTAAACCATTTTTAGGTGCGTTCGTAATTATATAAATACGTAGCACCTATAGTCGTCGTTCGGTCCGTCTGTCCACATATAACAGAGCAAAAACTATCCAACTGAATGGTCTGAAATTTTAAATATATAATTGTTGCAAAATTTTTACGAGTCATTTCCAATTTTATGAAAATCAGATGCATAGTTTAATGACAGGGATAGTCAAAAGTTTTCCGTTACGTTACGGCCAATGGGAAATCATTATTGCAAGTGCATTTTAATTATGTTACAGCCTTTCGAACAGAATGAAATTGACATGCACTTATGAAGAGCACTAAAATATACATTCAGTACAATAAGCGGTGCAAATTATTTTTATAAAACTTGTTATAATACGAACTCATGTCATTTTCCACGTTTGACGAGCAATTTCCAACTTGTTTAATTAGGTAAAATGCGTATAATTAGGAAGCCATTCTGTGTCGCAGATGAATTAATTATATTTTATGTTTATATGAAAGTGAAAAGTTTTGGTGAGAGGCACAGAGAGCCAACTTGTGCCACACATATAAATAATTAATAATTATGTATAATTATGTATGTATTAATTACTTTTTTTTAAAAATTGAACATATTCGTTTTCGTTTTCTTCCGAAAATAGGAAGATTACTAAAATTCGGTTTCAGTTTTAAAAACTTGTTTCGGTCGATCCTTAGGGAGAACGCAAAAGGTAAAACTAGAAAACAGGAATTCTGCTTTTTCAGAATTTAGTGTCGCCCCCGATGAAAAAAAATATATATGTATATATAGATAGATAGATAGATAGATAGATAGTACAAAACATATTTCAGTTTTAAGATTTAAAACAAGCGCTTTTATTTTATATAAAATAACGTCATTTGCATCCGCTGAAGAGTTCCTCATTTGCGATCCAGTATTAAACAACATCTACAGTAAAGTACGCATAGGACGTCACTATCGCTGAATAATACACAAATCCAATAAAAGATATATCGTCATTCAAGAAACTCGACAAAAAAAGTCTGCTATCTTTGATTCATATACCTTCATTTGTTTGTAACATTAATATAGATACTTAAAATTAAATTTAGTTTATAATAGCTCCATGTTTTATCAAAAATCATACATTTATATTAATTTCAAAATAGCACGTATTTTAAGTACATTTTTTTCTGTTTTTATGTAAAAATGGCAACAAAAAGATATAATTGCTTTGTTCCTCTACTTTCTACAGAAATGGCGTACTTGAGTTTCCAAATTAAACAAATGACGCTAAAAACTACAAAAAAATTAATATCTCAAAAATAAATGGAGATGCAGTTTTTAAAAAAAATTGCATTTAAAGGTACTTTTTTCTAAATACGACGGTATAAAAATTGAAAATGTGCGATGCTTAGAAGTTAAAAAAATTGCAGTAGAGTATTTAACAGTACAGTGATATATCTGCTTTGTTTTACGGCTGGCTTATACAACGGAACGTTGTATTTTGGAGACGACACTTTATTTGCTTTGAGAAAGAAATAGCATACCGGGGGTCTAACAAAATCCATCTCTCTATAGTCAGCTGAGACTCAGGATTTTATTTTCAAAAAATCTTTTTGATTGCATGTATTCAACGATTGCGCACTTTTATGAAATATGCGCTAAAATGAACTAATATGTTTTTACGATTGTTGTTTCAACGATTTATCGGGCACGATCTGAACTTTCAAGTTATGTTTTGTTTGTTTGTTTTTGTTTATTCGTTCGACAAATTATCTGCACAGGTCCAATCGAACGTCCGTGAACCTGTTTCTGGCCGATTTCCTCTCATTCGATTGAACTGGTGCGTTGAACGAGCTATGTCGTACTAATCTTCTAGTTAAAATGTATAATACAAATTTTAAATATTGAAATACTTTATGAAATAAATATAAAGAGAAAGAAAAGCGGCAAACATATAAGTAAACATAATTATTTTAGGAAAAATTTATTCCAACAAAGCTCACTTTATTTTGTTCAGAAAATTTAATTTACAAAACACATTTTCTTTTATTATTTTTCTATCTTTTTACCATTTTGAAAAACAAACTCTTGTAATCTTTTCAGACCAACAGGGAAAAAAAAAGAAGAAGACTGCCAGGGTTCGTTGATATATATCAATGGATATATATCATGATATATATCTTGATATATATCCGATATTTATTTTTAAAATATCAAGATTTTTGATATTTTCGATATTTTCAAATTCTTTACATTTATTTTCAAAATATCAAGATGTTTGATATTTTGTATGTTTGATGTTTATTTTCAAAATATCACTGTGCAAGATCTTGATATTTTCTTCAGTCAAAACAAGTGTAAATGAAATTTTCAACTGTTATTAACTGTGTCATTCTGTAGATAAACAGCATTTGTCTCTGGCAGTGACTTTTAGAAAAACATCTTTTCCAAGCTTCATGTTTAATACTTTTATTTTTAAATGTAGAACTAATAATTATGCCAGACAATTAATTCAGAACAACCATTTGTAGATAAACTGTAATTTAGATAATCATTTATATTACAGCTTTTTTAGAAAAGAATCTTTTCTGACTTTGGTTAAGTTGAATCTAAACTGTACAACAGTTTAGGGAATAAAAAATAAGGCAAGCTTACATTTATGTTAAAATTCTTCAATTAAAAAAAAAAAAAAACTATTTTGTATTTAATATTTTACCTTATGAAATATAAAACTTTCTGGAAACTTGATACAAATCCTATAGTTTATATAAGTGTATAAAGCAAATTGCATCTGTTTTCAATTAGTTGATCTTCAATTTTGTTCTTAGTTGGAAAAAAAAAAGGAAAAGAGAAATGAATTTTTAGAACATTGTTTAAGTTTTCATGTTAAGTGCAATATTTTTTAACTTCTAATTTATATTATGCTTGAAAATATTTATTATCAGCAGTAAGTTGACTATTTTGAAAATATCGGATATATATCGAAAATATCGGATATATATCAAAATATCGGATATTTTTGATATTTTCGAAAATATCATGATATTTACGAACCCTGAAGACTGCAAAAGGTAATGCGCATAAATCCACAACAGTGAGTTTTAATTCAATAATATTGGTCGAATACTCTTTAGAAAAAGGGGGGAGGGGATATTGCTAAATCCTTAATTTTTATAGGATTGACGTCCTTGAAGTTAGGGGACTTTTCAAATGTTGCCTTCAATGATCCCCAAGAAATTTTATACTGTTTGGTAATTTATTTAAGGTGACCCATTTAAAATAACCAGCAACTTTCAAAATTCTGAAATGTTCCATAGAAAAAATAGCGTATTATATTTTGCATTTATAATCTTATCAATAACATTCAGTCTACATTTTTGGGGAAAAGCTGAAAATTGTAGCAGACAACGTTCGTTCATTACAAATCAGAAATTTTCTTTTGTTGTGATCTAGTCATTTATCAAATACCTACCTTTTATTCAAAACTTTTTACCACTTCATTACATTTTAAAAGGGGTCAGGCCTCAGATTAGCCTCTTTTTCTGCTCTCATGCCAGCCTAATACAGCACTTGTTTAGAAATTGAGTCTGTTTCGAACTTTCATTTTCAGAACATTTTAAATGTAATTATATATTTCTAACAAAAATCTAGTCTTTACTACATTAAAATGACTATATGTTGTCATTAAGTTTACTTATATTGTAGCAGTATGATTCAGTATTAAAAGCAGAGTTGTAATTACTATAATTATTTAAATATTCTCATTTTTTAATGAAAAAAGTTTTGCAAATATTTTTGCTCCTTACTAGAATTTTCGACTTCTGGTTTTTGACGAATTTGCATGTTTTAGAGGTCAGAGATCCCGAGAAACATGTTTTTACAAAGTGTATGTCTGTGTGTCTTCTTTGTAACATGTGTGTAACATGTAAAAGTGTATGAAGTTATACATAGAATTGAACAAAATTTCATATACAGTCGGACATCGTTTTCTCGACACCCGGTTTTCACGTCACTCCGCATATTACGTCAGTTTTTCAAAGTCCCGATTTTCGGTATATGATTTTAATGTAAATAAACTCCGGATTTTATGTCGTTGAATAATTTTCAACTCTGGATATCCCGACGGTTTAGGAAAGTTGTCCATTTTTCATAATCCATCTTATAAGCACGGAAATTAAGGGATAAGGAATTTCTTAGCCAAACTTTTCACAAAAGAGTCTTAAAGTACCCATTAAGACAAATGAGAAATTTTACATCAATCCTTTTTCTGAATAAATAAACCCACACACTATGAATGACCCCC
Organism: Maratus speciosus; assembly: GCA_963932465.1. Classification (NCBI taxonomy): domain Eukaryota; kingdom Metazoa; phylum Arthropoda; class Arachnida; order Araneae; family Salticidae; genus Maratus; species Maratus speciosus. Next base: position 441,163,076 of record OZ010788.1, read on the forward strand.
TTAAGCTCCAAATAGACGTATCAGTCTACTCGCGGTCCATTTGTTCTGGTCAGGCGTCGCTTTCTTGTGGTTACACGGCGTTTTTCATCCGACTAAAACCGAAACATTGCATTGCATTGAAACGATCAGAAATTATCTAACATTCATTTCTGAAACAACGAATATTGATTACAATTTATTGTATAATATTGAAAAAAGAATTTTAAGAAGCACATCTAGGGATAAGCAAACCTTAATTCATCAATATTTCATGTAACAATAAAAAAACAAGTCATCATAAATCTGATTTGCATTCTTTTCAATTTGGTTTTTTCGTTTATTTTGTTTAATAATAATGTTTTATTGCTTAAAACTGCAAGAACAGTTATGAACTTAAACATGTGTTTAAATTAATTCAAATAATAAAAGTATGTTTAATACCAGTTTTTATAAACATATTTTTCTCCAACTCCGGTTACCGCGACCCTCTACTTATGACGGCACTTTTTTCTGGTCATTAGAGTGTCGGGATAACGAAGTTCGACTGTATATGTTTTTACTGCAGCCAGCAGGTCCCAGTTGAATTTGGGGATATTCCGCCGACAGCGGGAACCGTGATAGCGATTTTTTTTCTTACCTTTCTGGATATTTCGGTAAGTTGTGTTGATGTACATCGGCTGTTTGTGCAGCAATGGGTACTTCGCATCCAGGTAACCAGGCGATTCGCAAGCAGCTGACGAACAACTAATGGATGAAAAAAATTGATTTTATTGAAAAACATGATCGAAATTAACTTGTATTTATTCCGATTAATAAAATGAAGCAGAAATTCAACTTGAAAATGAAAGTCGATGTAGTTGTGTTTTGCACTGGATTCTCGTGCAGCGGTGCACACTTCGGCATCTTTTTGTTTCTAAAATGCATAATTAAAAAGAAAAAAAAAAAGAGAGAGTTTTTGGAAACATTAACATCATTTCTATGAGAAAAAAGAATGCTTCGGGATCGGCACATCCGACTAGTTTCTTGCAGGGTTGGGTTTTTGACGTCAAAAACTATTTTTTGACATGACAAGCGTCAAAAACTAGTTTAAACTGTCATAAACTGGTTTAAACCGTCGAAAACTGTCAAAAACATGTAACAGGCTTAAAACATATTTTAACAACAATAGGTAAACATTAAATAAGTCAATGATTTATGTTTTATTTAAAATTATTGTAATTTAATAATTAAATTTTTTTAATTATTAATTGCAATAAAATATTTTTATTTTTTGGAATTTTCAATCAGAAAAAAATCATTTGTACATTTAAATAATCCGGATCAATTTTACACCGCGGCATGCTGCAGCATACAACCTGTTTAGCACATTTATTTACACCCAAATGATTTCTGAGTTTAGAATGTATGAAGTGTTAGAAAATAGTCTGTCTCTTAATTGATGCTGAGCTGATAGGGCTTGATAGGAAAAGCATTGCTAGATAGGCAAGTTTTGAAGCAGGTTCAGCAGCTATAGCATTTAATAATACCGATACCTTTCCACCAAGTAATGGGGCCCTTCCTCTATCACTGAAATAAGAAGACGGGAAAGGGGATTCTGTAGCTTCATACACAATCAGTATGGCTAAGCAACCATAAATTTTCTCTGTAGCCCAAGTGTGAGCTGAATCAACTGATGCATCAGTCAACCCTTGCCCCCTGATGGTTGGGATGCAAAATGTAAGCCAAATAATGGTATGGTTTCATGATTTGATCCCTTCTATTATGCAGTTTTTCAATATGGGGCTTAAGTGATTTTTCTTTTAGAAAACCGAGACAATTTTGTTCAGCTTTAAAATCGAAAACATAATTTTATATATTTAAAGAAAACATGATTTAAAAAGATTTTGACTTTAAGCTTTTTTTAAAAAAATTACTTCTCTTATTTTGTAAATGTTTAAGATTAATAATCCAATTTCAATTTTGAATGGAATGGTAATTGCCTAGACTAGAATAAAATTGGTGCACATTATCTTGTTACATATACAAAAAAATCTACACTTTTCTAAGTTTTCTTTTCTTAAAAAAAAAAAAAAAAAAAAAAAAAAAAAAACCTAGGTAATGCTGCTCTCAAAAGTAATAGAGAAATTATGAGTAACAGAAAAAATGTACAGTTCAGGGGAGCTTAATGTCTGCTTTTTAGAAAAGCATAATTTTACAAAAAAAAAAAAATAAAATAAATAAATAAAATAAAAATAAATAAAATAAAAATTTTATTCTGTTAAAAAGTTGCATTTAACAATAATACTTCACTAACTATGTACTAATTATTGATATACAGTAATAGTGAATTTTAAATGCTATGTGTGACATTTTAATGGGAAATTTTACAGATCGATGAAGTATTTGAGGTTTTTGATGAGGTTTTTGACAAATGGTTTTTAACGAGAGGTTTTTGACATGACGGTTTAAACCATAGTTTAAACCCGACATAAAATGACACATGTCAAAAACCTGCCAACCCTGGTTTCATGCATGTTTAAGAATAGCAAAGAGATTTAAATTACAAATCAGAGATTAAGATGTAATACATATGTATAAGAAATTTGCATATAAGTAATTAACATTTTGTTGATGTGTGCCTGGTGTTTTCTTTGTAAATTATCGAGAGATACGAATTTTGCCCTTTTTTAGGGTTTCGTTCATCCGACGAAACCCTATTCGTCTCGCTCCTCTGTCTGTCTGCCTGTCCGTCTGTCTGTCTGTCACAGAGCCCGTTCTCAGAAACTATATATGTTGGAGACTTGAAATTTTGGATTCTTATAGCTGAACACCTCCCATCAAACTACAAATCCTAAAAATTTGAAAAAGACTTATATTTACCCCCCCCCCCCTGGGCTCTAACTTGTGTATTTTAAGTTTCTTGTTCTAACTGAGCCCCTAATTAAATTGAAGACATGAAATTTTGGATACTTATAGCAGAACACCTCACATCAAACGAGAAGTCACAAAATTTTGAAAAAGTCTTATATTTACCTCTCTGGGCTCTAACTTGTGTATTTTAAGCAATTTTTCTAACTCAGCCACTAATTAAGTTGGAGATGTGAAATACAGAAAATACCTATAACAGAACACTTGTGATCACACGAAAAATCATAAAATTTTCAAAAAGCCTTATAATATTTATGCTTCCGGGATCTAACTTCTGTATTTTTAGCAATTTTTCTAACCTCCACCCTTTTCACCCGGGGTGCACTTTTTTAACATTTGCCGATACTCCTTTGACCACTCTTTCATATTATGCACCATAGCCACATATATTTTAGTTCCAACTTTTACCGCCAGGGAGCGCCTACCTATCTTGGGTGCTATGGGCCCGATCCCTTCGACTAATATATCTACGGATAGTTTGTAAAACGAAGTTTCGTTCAGACAGATGTTTGTTTAGAATAGAGAGCACCCTCTGGTTGCGAAATGTGGAACTCGCAGATTTTGCAATAGGTTAAAGTGTTTTGAAAGGAATGTTAAACGAAACCCTCTGTGCGATCTCTGATCACACTTATCCACTTGTTTTTACATGTTTTTTTTTTTCTTTTAACTTACAATTATGTTTGTATGTGGCCATCAAATATTATTACTCATTTTTTACCCACTTCCTGTGGACATAGAGCTTTGAAATTTGAAATTTGTATGCATTCCTGAGGGCAATACATTAACTAGAGATTGATTTTATTTTAATTCGTTCCCTAAGGAGTGCCGCGAGAGGAAATTTAGAATGAAAAAAAATCACTATATCTCATAAACGAATGGAAGTAAAATCTTGAAACTTGACATGCCTATATTACAACTAAAATTAGTAAACATGTGTATCGGGATTTTTTAAAATTCGATCCCTAAGAAGAGAAAAGAGGAGCATTCCCCCCAAAAGCCCCCCGTTTTCAAAAGACATCGCAAAAGCACTACTAAGGTTAACACTACGTAAACTTAAGGGTTTCTCGATTATAGTTTGATTCCCTATGGAGAAATCGGTATCAGCTTCAACAAAGAGTATTTGTTGAAAAGTACTAATGGCATGGTTATCACAATAGCGTCAAATTTTAACTACCTTGGGAAAATATTGCCAAATTTGGCGCAACAAAAATAAATTGTGGTATATGAAGTCAACTTGGCGATAGCTAGCTAATTTAGCGAGCCCTTCCCATTTAAATCAGGGTAAGATTTTCCCATTTAAATCAATTAATCCATATTTCAACATTTTTGATAATATTAATGAAAGCACTTTTTTTTTACATTTATAGCTATTTTTTTCCATAAAAAGTTTTATCTAATATGCTGTATTTTTATATTGTCCTTCGTAGATAAGATATACTCCACCCATTAGATTACATTTTCCATGATGGTTAAAAATTTGTCAAGATGCATAAAAGCTTCATTTAGAACATCAGAGGGAGTTTGCGGGTCCTGGGCGTGATTTTAATGCGCGTCCTTATGTAGGGTAGTAGGGAAAAAAGTGCTAAATATTTGATTTTTAAAAAGGAACACATACTTGCTTAAAATTTAAACCCGACAATGTTAACAAATTACAGAAAAAAGTAAACGCTTTTGGTCGAAATCCCTGCTGCCATGTACCCATTTTTACTTAACAGTAAGGGGCCTTCACATTTCGCCAGCTTAGCTGAGCAGTAACCAGTCGGGGGCACGCTGAGCTGCCCCCCCCCCCCCAACTCCTTGCAATTTCTTGAGCCCTCTATAAACTTCATAACCTTTCAATGCTCATATCATCTACGTTACATTTACATTTTTTTAAACTTTGTAATCAAAATTTTTATGACATGTGGCGGATTCTACTTCTTCTCTTTACTTCTGCATGCATTTATATATCATTAAAATTGAGGGGGAAATACGTTGTGAGTTAGTTCCACCAAAATCTTCAAAGTCCCCTCTGATTTTGCCGACTTGTTATGACCCTGCAGTTTGGCTAATTTATTCGAGGTTCGCACTAGAAAAGAAAAATATATATATAAGGTAGGATTTACAGATTCTACAAAAATTTTAAACGGTTTTTCGGAAGTGGGGTTATTTTAAATGCTATTTTTAAAAATGTTACATGAATCGTGCGATTTCGGGTTCTAACGCGAAGCTAGTTGCACAACTGCTAATATTGTTAGGTGCGTTAGTAATTATATAAATACTTAGCACCTATAGTCGTCGTCTGGACCATCCATCTGTCCGTATATAACAGCGCGAAAACTACCCCAACCGAAACGTTTGAAACTTAATATGTATAATCGTTGCAGAATTTTGTCTAGCCATTTCAAATTTTATGAAAATCCAATCAAAACTTAAAAAGATATTAATAAAAAAGTCTCCATTCTATTAAATTCTATCATACGTAATTAATTCAATGATATCCCATGATAGGTAATGATTCTATGTTGCCATGGTGCTTACGTCTTATTTAAGATGGTGTCATATTATTTCCGTATTACTGAATTTAATATATATAATCGTCATAAATTTTGTATTCATGCATTTTTGCCTAAGAATGCAACAGCTATTTTACCAAGATTTGCATATTTATAAAACTAGTTATAGTGCGAACGCACCTCATTTGACACGTTTGACGTACAATTTCTGATTTGTTATTGGTAGAGATATGCTTATTACCAAACCGAAATTTTTATCGTGATTGCTTTGCTTTAGCTCTTCTTCTCAGCTTCTTCTTCTCTATAACAGCCATTAATTCAGGAAGTAACCCCCCCCCCCCTCCCGGGTGCATCCAAATGTCTCCCCATAAGATTTGGGATTTCATTTTAATTAATAGCCTGAAAGTACAATTTCCTGTCCCCCAAAATATCGTTATGTCCCTCCAGGAGAAACGTGTCTGAATTCAAATTTACTCTGTAATATAACATCATCATGTACAATTTATACGCCCTTACGTTCTGAGTTTTTAGTTTTTATTATTTTTTAGTTATTTTTACTTGAAAGCTTTACTTAAATAAAGAATGTTCGAGTCTACTTTTGTTATTTTACTTAAAACATTAGATTTCTAGATTAACCTTTGAAAGAACTAGGCCCTGGTAATTTGTATACGGGCTCTATCCGCTATCTCTGAGACTCTAGCTTCATAGATAGTCTTGATTTTATAAGATTCTTTTTGTTCATTTTGTAATTCATTTCAGGAGGGATGGGAATTTGAGAATCCTTACATGCAAATACACTCGTTGTAGTGATACAATTCGATTAAAAAAAACAGTTCGGAATGCCTACAAAATAGCGAATTGTTCATCACTATATTTCTGAAATGCAACCTGCATAAATGGAGTCTTTGAGCAACGAATTTAATTTGTTTTCTATGAAAAAAGAAAAAAAAACATGCATTGTACAACTAGAGTTTAAAGTTGGCTGATCATAATGCCGCTCTTGAAACATAAGCTCTTGTTAGTAAATCTTTTCTCCCAGAATGACGAGAACTATTAGATTATAATTTTCCACTTGCAAAAGAACTTATACTGAACACTTTCAAGTTATTTTCAAACAGATCTTGAACGCATGATCTGAAGGGATCCTTTCCAAATTCCATATCACTTTGACTTAAATCACGTCATATACAACCAGAACCTCTTTGTGTCCTATGCACAGTAGGTATATGTGTAGGGACCCTAAGAAAAGAGTTTTATTCTAAAAACCTACTTTTTTCTACATATTCATTAAGTAATTAACGAAAAGCTGAATTTAGTTAGGGTGGAGTATACTGTATTTTTGACTAAATAGCTGGTTTGCAACATCATGTTGAACTGCAATTTTTGTTTCTCTTGATGCCTACTAACAACCATTTGAGTTTATCGCCACAGAAATAGAACACCCAGTATATCATTTTTTCATGTGAATTTAATATGTGTCTTTATTTTTCAACTAAATTTTCGTGTCTATTGTGTTTTAAAATTTGAACTTTTGGTTTAAAATTTGATTCAAATACAAGGAAATGTCTTAAGCTTGTACAAGATTTTGGCCGTAGTTTACCGTTAGTAAACAAAGTTAGGAGAAGAAAAAGATGCTGAGTTTTTAGATGATAGTTGTTGGTAGGGGTGTCGAAAGTATTTCTGTTGCCCAGAAGTACCTTAATCGGGACCTGTATACAGCACTCAAAAATTGAGAGGTCTAATTTCGATAACCTAATATACGTTTATTTTCATCAGACAGATATCTAAATATTCGGAACTAAATATTATTGTGGAAATGAATTGAAATATTAGCAATAACAAAACCAACCATTTATTTGGATCATGAAATATTCAAAATTTGCTGATTAAGGTGTGGCATATAGAGCAAACACTCGACTGATGGCAAATGTGGCAAGAACTAGGAGGCAATACGGTAGATGCCTCAGCTTTCTCAGTAGAAGCCATATCGATTAGAATTACAAGTATTTATTCCTTAATTCAATAATTTTCTTGTCCATTTTTCTTTTTGTTCTTTACCGTTATATATAAAAAAGGCTTCACTTTCTATGGTATCTACATTTCATTAAATTATACATGCCTTCAACAGTACCTTCAACAAACAATTTCCAGTTTTTCCTTTTTTACTTTTTTAATGCAATAAATTTTAAATACCATTCTTAAAATAAGACAATATTTGTTACTGAATCCACGCTTGTAATAGCTGTTCCTTATTGGTAATATGCAGACATGTTTACTAATAATTTACTAAGAAAATGTATCTAATGCAAGAGACAAAAATAAAATTTGCAAATAATTTATTTCATTTATATATGTATATATATAAATTTGGCAACAAGTATATACAGTACATTACAACATCTGACTGACAAAATCCCAAAAAATTAAAAACATAAACAATGTTGCATTTTAAGTTAGTGGATCAGTCCATGGGAGTAACCACCATGTCCGAGGCCATATCCATAACCATGGCCAAGACCATGTCCGACTCCAAGTCCGTGTCCGGCAAGAAGTCCACTGTGACCAAGATATCCAGCACCCAAGAGTCCACCATGTGCTAAAGGAGCAGCATAGGCAGCAACCGGGGCAGCATAGGCAGCAACTGGGGCAGCATGAGCAACGACCGGGGCAACTGGGGCTGCATAGGGACTTGCAATAACAGCGGCGGCGGGAGCGCTATGGGCGGTTCCTGGCTCATTTGTGTTTACGACAGCTCTGAATCCATGACCATCAGCAACATAGTCGACTCTTCTTGCTCTTCCGTCGATGTCATGAAGAGAATATGATCCATGCTTGTTGCCATGAGCGTCTCCAACTTCCTGGCGTGAGTTACTAGCTCCATGTCCATCGACAATATCGTATCCGAAAGCATAGTTTCCTATAGCCTAAAAAAGAAATATGCTTGTGATACATGTCTTTTATATCATATTTATGCTTTTATACTACGAGTTATAATTTCAAAAAGCATATGTTATTAATAATCTATTAAAACTTGTAAAAACTGTTTACATTACAGTCAACCAGATTTTTTTTTTTAAGTAGTAGAATTAGTTAATCAGAATGGAATTCTTTAAAATCAATCTGAGTAAGAAATGTCTTTACCAGTTTTATTCAAATTATATTACTGAATTAATATATTATTATATATTTAAACCAGAGCGTGAATTTAAATATTCGATATTATAATATATTGTGTTGGAAGAATTAAAATTCGACAAGCAGAAACAAATAACTTTTTAAAAATGCGTATCCATGTGTGTGTATATATACTACAACAGTTCACCAATATTATTGTAACTTATTTTTGCTTATTTTTATTCCTTTTTTATATTTTTAAGCTGGATTATGTTTATAAACTATTAAGTAACATTACTGTTATTTTTATTTCAAAATACATTGCAACTGAAAATATTATTTGATTTATTTAATATTCTATATTCATTTGCTCAATTCATTTTGCGTGATAAAATGAGTGCATGAACTCGAATTAGACATCGAAATAAATGAGTCACTAAAAGATTGGTTTGCTTGAGTGGTTGCAGGTTTTGCCAGACATTTTCTATACCTGTTCAAAGACTAGTAAATTTTCATTTTGAAATATGCATAACCATTTCTGTCAATTTGGTGCTGTCATTAGATTTTTTTTCTTTTTCTTTACTTTTAAATTTATTCTTTCATTGTGTACATCATTTCAAATCCCAGTTATTTAAATTATTAAATTTGAATTAGTCTGCAACAAATCGGTATTAGGTAATTTATTTTAATATTATAAAATAGCGTGCACTTACATCTTGGGTCCTTGAGCTGGCACTGGCTCCAGTGTGAGCAAGGGCTACTCCGTGAATTGCACCAGCATTTACAGCCACCAGAGTGGCGCACAAGAAAGTGATCTATAAAGTAAATATTCTTAGTTAAACAATTTATTTTCAATAACCAATTAAGCAAGAAACTTTCAAATATAATTTATTTTAACTATATTATACATACAGTTTGCTTTAAAAATGTACACACGCTTGGCAATAAATGTGATGTTTATTCAAACCCTTGAAGGGCGGTGGGATAAAATATATCCCACCCAATTAAAACAAGATTCTCACCAGAAAAATTTAACAAAATTTTATATTTTTAACTTCGGAGGAAATCGTTTTTTAATTACCTTTTCTTATTTAAAAATAAAATTCTTAGATTATTCCGGTGAGAATTCAATATTTAGAGCCATTTTGCTTGCCCCTTAAGGGGTTAAGGAAATAATTGTTTAATACAAAATCTATAGAAATATTTTTATATATGTTCACACTATCGACCACCGTTCTCCAAATGCACAATGCTGAAAATTTGCATAAAGCTTAACGTTCGGAAAGGGGGGGGGGCTGTTTTACAATGTATACAATATTGCATAATTACACATATTTTTTATTCAGTTTGAAATACAGAATGATGAAAAAACATAAACCCTAGCAATGTCTTCATAACCTGTTAAATAAGTTGGAAATTGCTCGTCAAACGTGGCAAATGAAGTGCGTTCGTACTATAACTAGTTTTATAAATATTTTTTGCACCGCATATTGTACCGAATGCATATTTTAGTGCACTTCATAAGTGCATATCAATTTCATTCTGTTCGAAAGGCTGTAACATCATTAAAATGCCCTTAAAGTAATGTTTTCCCATTGGCCGTAATGTAATGGAAAACTTTTGACTATCTCTGTAAATAAATTATACATCCAATTTTCATAAAATTTGAAATGGCTCGACAAAATATTACAACAATTATATACAGTGGAACCCGGTTAAGACGCGTTTCAAGGGAGTGGACAAAAGTCGCGTATTAAGCGGGATCGCGTATTAAACGTGATTTGTATAATGTTGCAGGAACTGGGCTTATTTACAAATTTAATTGTCTAAATGAACTTTAAAGCTTTCATTTATATGCTTACGGTGGAAAATTGTGTGTTTTATATATATTTAGGTTAAAATTTAATTGTATTTCACTTTAACTCATTCGGTTTTTTTATAGGACCGATTGGAATAAACACGGAAAAAAAATGTAGATTCCAACATGATTTTATTGTTGATTTGTACGTTGCAACCAAAAATAAAACAACAAAAGTTCTATTTTTTTTTTTTCTTTTAACAGAAAGAAAAAATCTTTAAATCTTTGAAGCACAACCCAGTTTTAAAATCATATTTAGTACTTGTGTTAATGAGTGCCCTTCTTTTAATATAAGAAAAAAAAACATTTTTATTAATTTTCATGTACATAATATTGTTAGCATGACAAAAAGTAAAATAAACATAAAATAATTTAATAATAATCATTGTTATGACGTATCTGAGTAACCTGAACTTACTACAGTAAAAACATATATGACAAAGAATGTTAGGAGGCGGGATCAAAGAAGAATTGCAGTTTCACTAATGTAGCTGGGTTTTGTTTTATTCAAATATGTACCACTATCGCCGATTGGTAATTTTCGCATTAATTAATCTGTTATTAAATAAAGTAAATAATACTATTCGAAAACAGTGTTTTTTATCTGAATAAAAATAATCCACAACATAGGCAATACTTGAGAAGAGAGAAGGAATTCGAATCTTGATCAATGAATTCGCGTCTTAAGCGTGATTTTTTTCATCAGAGAACCGAAAATTTATCGCGTATTAAGCGGGATCGCGTAATAACCGTTCGCGTATTAAACGTGATATTTTTGCATTATAGTTATGGGCGATATTAAAGGGATCGGAAAAAACCCGCGTATTAAGCGGGATCGCGTATTAACCGTGAGCGTCTTAACCGGGTTCGACTGTATTTAAAATTTTAGACTACTCGGTTGGGTAGTTTTTGCTCTGTTATATGCAGGCAGACGGACAGACAAATGAACTGAACGACGACTATAGATGCTACGTATTTATATAATTACGAACGCACCGAAAAATTGGGGTGTTTGGGCATTTTTTTAGCAACATCTTCTTTCTTACGCCAGGCAGCGTACACTCAATTCAACTAAATATATTTAAATGTTCTTTGTACTACATACTACTATCACACTTAACTGTGCACTGAACTAGGAGGTTTACAATATCTTGAAAATTAACTGAAATATTTTCAAAATATGTCAAAAAATACATCTTTTTTATTAAAAAATACCATTTTTTATGTTAGAGTATGTATAAAATAATTACATTATCGCATAGAGCTTAGATTCTAGTTCAGAACATAGTGAGTAATATGCAAACCATTCTGACCCAAATTTCACTGAATTATGTTTAAAACATTTTATGGAGTTTATCGAACATAACGGAAAAGTCGGTTTTCCAGAAAACGTATTTAAAGACTTCTGTTATATATTTCATATACATACAAAATTAATCTATAAATAGCAATTAAGGTTTTTATGTTTAGTGCTTTTATGTAAAAAACGTAAGAAAATGATAGAAACACTGTTTGCATTTCGCCCGGTCTTCCTACGCCGACTTCCGGTATTTGACTCATTACTTCCTGTTTATTAAACTGGCCCTAATTCCTGTTCTAGTAATCATAGGAATAAAATTAAATCATATTTGAAATCGTAAAAGATTGCTCTTTAAAATAAAACAATAAAAAAAAATCGAAAATTTTCACGAATACGGCCATTTTCCCGGGCTGGGCAGATACCTTAAATAAAATTTGCACTCTCTCTATGCACAACTTTGTATTAGGTTGTAACGAAAATTTCCGCCAAATCACCATTACATAATACTAATTATAATATATATAATTAACTATAATTTCATATTTAACCACCATTCCGCTAAACCTCCACAGTGTCATATGATACAACACTAGTACCTAAAGCTGTACACTTTATTCGGTGACATTCTGCAGCTGACTTTTTGCAACAGAAACTGGAAGTAATGATGGTTCTAATCTGGTAGCATGATAGTTCCATTTCAGACATCTTGTACTTAATGATAACGATATTTTTTTACAAATTTCACAACACAGTGTTATAAAGCAAGTCTCTTTCTTTCAAATGCCAAAAATCGTTTGACAAAATATGAGCAAACGCGTCAACGCAAACTGTTTGCACCGACCGTATTAGCTGTAGCGGAAAACTTTCGTTACAACCTGATATAATACATATAAATGTCCATAAATGTAAAATACATAAAAATATATATAAATGTCCTTACAGTATGTTTAGCTCACCTTTGTAAAGGCATTTTTGTTTAGTTTATACCATCATGTTGCTGAATATTTTGAAAAATAATTGTCTTCTCATTGTTCAACTCTGAAAACTAACCTATTTAGTCGAGAAACTAATCTATTGAGTTTCAGAAAGATGTACTGGTAAGTTTTGATCATAAACAATTTAAAACAAATTAAAAAGTCATTAAAGTTTGATCAATTTCATATATCTTTATGAAAAAATTTGTAATTCAGCCAAGTAAAGTTAACCTTTAACTGATGTTACCGGTCTCTCAGACCGCGCTTTTATAGTTTAACGTGCAATTTTCAGTTTAACTACAAACACTACCGATATTTTGTTCCGTTTGGAACTTTCGCACTATCACCAGATACTTTTGAATAGGTGAATTTTAATTATAACAGTCCTGTACAAAAAGTTTAGTACAAAAACACCATCCGATGAGTTACCCCACCTCACCAGTTAATGGTTAATTAAATACAGTTATTACCCCTACCCCAGTTATTTAATAACACATTTTTTTTTTATTCTGACTAGTAACTTTTCGAAGAAGACTCGGAAAAGCAGAAAATATGCAAGTTTTGGGCAAGATTATTTTTTCGTGAAAAAGGGGGAGATTCACCACAGTGCAACGTTGCGAATCATTTCATTTGGAACTGCAATACGTTGTCTTTTAATTTTCTCCTCCAGATGATCTAATATGGACGGTTTCAACTGATAAAATTTATTTTTGAGGTACCTCCATAAAAAGAAGTTTATTGGAGTTAGATCTGGTGGATGAGCAGGGATTGAATACGACATCTCCAGCCAATCCCTCTGTTTGAAATACAGTAGAACCTCTTTCATCCGAAACTCTTTTAACCGAAACTCTCGGTTAACCGAAATCCGTTTTGAAAACTTTTTTTTTTTACTATCACATTCCTTGTGTGCAAGTGGTCCTTTCCGAACCACGAATACAGATAAATATTTCGGATCCCGTTTCTTAGAATTCCTTTGAATTTAACTTGAGCTCCCGTAAACTGCGGAATGAACTAGAACGCAGTAAGAGGATTGATAACCCGAATGTGAATGTGGTCTAGCAGGCGAAGAAAATTAGCAATTCTGAAGCTTTTGAAAGTTTCGAAAAAGGTTTGGCTGAAGCAGCAGAAAGACTGTGATACTGATGAACTAATAGTATTTAAAAAAAACTTCGTGATAGAGCTGCAAAGCAAAGCGACAAACAAAACTTTGTTTCAAACCCTTGTGAAATATGTAAAAGGTACTTAATTTCAAAATTAAAATTCAGGTAATTTATTCTTATTTCTATTTTGCTGTTGCTTTATTTTTTAAGCACTTGTTATCATAATAAGAAAGATATGTACATTTCTTCTTAATCTTAAAATTGAAACATTCTCGATTATCCGAAAATTTCGATTTTCCGAAAGATCGTCGGTCCCAATTACTTCGGATAATCGAGGTTCTACTGTATTTGAATCGAGATAAACACTTCATGATTTCAATGAAGAAGTGGTCCATGTTTCTTAAAGCGGATCACTTCATCAGAAAACTGCTCTTCAAGACGAGAAAATTCAGTGAGTTATGGGAAATCAAAATGTGAGTGATTGAGGGGGTTTATTACAAGGTCCTCTTATCGCTGACAAATATCTAATTCATAAACTGTTAGTTTTTGGGTTTATTGCTAAAATGCTTCAAATGTTGTTTTACGTAATTTTAGAGTCATTTACGTCAAAAGTGTTATTTTTTGGAAAAGTTACGAAATTTAACTTTTTATACGGTCCCTTGAATATATGAGTTATATTTAGAAAAACATTCTCCATGTTCTAATAAGTTAAACAAAGAAAAAACTCCATTCCGTTACGATAAAAGCTTACCGACTTACGTTACTTTAAATTTTATGAATTTTCAATATTTTCCGGCATTAAAAACAGGCCTTTTCGCTGTTAGTTCGCACACTGAAGCAAACATTTTTGGAGGTGTGAAAATTATAAATAAAATAATTTTTTTTCGTTTAAATAACGCACAGTTATGATAAATCGAAAATTGTCAATCAAAGTAGATTAAGGCCTATAAGGAATATTTTTTTTTTTTTGGATTCACTTATAATATAAGGGTTGGGTTGATTTTTGACGGCCAATTATCTACACGAGGGATATAGGCCCGGGGGGAGTGCCCTCCGTGGGGGTCTTTCTAAGGGAACCTAATCCGTATTAACGCATGGAAGATCCACGGCTCGAAGAAAACCACGAAAACTCCGAACGATTAGGCCGACGGGCGCGATTGGGATCGAACCCAGCACTTCCCGTCTACCAGCTTCGAGAGCAGAACCTCTCGGCCACTGGTGGGGCCCTTATAATATAAGGAAAGGAATTTAGAAATATACACTTTAAATTTAATATATTTACACTTTAGTCTTTATTAATATATATACTTTAAGTTTTATAAATTTTTAACTGTTAATCAATATTAAAAACAAATACAGATACATTTTACAAAAAGGAAAATAAATGTTTGAATCTTACCGCAGCAATCATGATGAAAACGAGTTTGGATGCCTGACTAAGTGCAACTGACTGAAAATGTGACTGGGTCCTTTTATACTAATTTTTCAAATCCTCAGTCATTGGGGATAAAAATTATAAAAATTCCATAATGCGCTAACACCCATCATTAAAACTAGTAATACTGGTACGAAAAGTAGCACTTGGACCTTGGTGACAGAAAATAATTATTTTGGGAGATTAAAATGTAGATCACTTTATAGTAAAGTCATTGGATACTTTTTTTTTTCTTCCTTTACATTTGTAGTTATAACAGCGCTACATTTGAAGTTCAATGTCGAAAGGGAGTGGTCCATACCTGTATGAATGGAGAAAATCTGAAGGTTTCTGGAAGAGGTGTGTATTTTCTTACTAATTTAACTTGTCAATTACTTCACATATTTTGCATTTCGCTTCCACACTTCCGTATTAAATAAATATTTATTAAAAATTTAACTACATAAGGAATTTTATTAAAATTCCAATTTACTAGAGCAGCATTTCTCAAACTTTTTTCAAATGGGGATCACTTTTGCAAATCAGAATAGTTCCTGATTTCCCCGTTTAATTTCCAAACTTTGAAATTTTCAGCATCAGTGCCTGATACTCAATTCATTTTTTTTTTTTTTTTTGGGGGGGGGGGGTGGAATTTAACCCTTCAGCTCCCACATGTGATCTATCGGAGCATTTTTTTTTTCAGTCATTCAGCTGATAAGATAAGTGATTTTATTTGTTAGCTCACAGGCTATCAAAACCTAAGAGCTAAAGTGCCCGCAGGTTCTGTATGTACGTAGCGCGATAACACTTGATAGAAATATCCGATTTGCTTCAATTTTTTTTCTAGGTGCTTTCTGATAAGGCTCTTCCATGATTAGTTTTAGGGGGTTCATTGGTTAAGTATAAAAATAGGAACGAGGGCTAATCACAACCCCCCCCCCTTAATTTAGATAAATGGGATTTTTATGTAGAATTATTCGATTTTCTTCAAATTTGGTATACCGGTTTATTCTGATAAGGCGCTTCCCTGATTAGATTTGGAGGTTTGTTGGTTAAGTATAAAGGGGGGAAATGGGGTAGCTAATCCCCCTTAATTTATTTTTCGAGTGGCATTATGCTTTGAAATAAGAGTATAATATACAATTAGTGTGAATATAAGCATGTGAGCTCAATGCCATCAGTTTAACTGGGCACTTTTTACTACTTACCAATCATACGTAGTATAGGGTAAGTCTTGTAATCGTTTTGTAAATCGAAAAAAAAAAATTTGACGCATTTACAGGTTTCAGACACTGGAGATTCCAAAAAACATATTTTTATAAAAAAAAATTTGCCGTCCGTCTGGGTGTGTGTCTGTAAACGCTCTATATCCGAACAAATTGAGATAGAGACTTGAAATTTGGTGTGTACTTAGGAAGTAATAATGGAAAGAAGCCTATTGAATATCAGTAACCTCGATTATCCGGAACTATTTTTTCGGACTCTCGTTCGAATAAAAAGTATACAAAAATTTTCGAAATTGTTTATTTGAAGGAGTGAATGTAAAAGACTATAAAAAAACATAAATTTTGCATAGAGAATGAAGTCGATCGGATAATTAGTTGCCGAGATATTTGTAATCATATTTTTCACACTCTTCGATTTTTCATGACCCTGTATTTCATTCAAATTTCAATTCAAATATATATTTTAATTGGAAATGAGACGCTTAATCCGAAGCAGTAAATTGTTAGTTAATATGAAATAAAAAAATTTGACGCATTTACAGGTTTCAGACACTGGAGATTCCAAAAAACATATTTTTATAAAAAAAAATTTGCCGTCCGTCTGGGTGTGTGTCTGTAAACGCTCTATATCCGAACAAATTGAGATAGAGACTTGAAATTTCGTGTGTACTTAGGAAGTAATAATGGAAAGAAGCCTATTGAATATCAGTAACCTCGATTATCCGGAACTATTTTTTCGGACTCTCGTTCGAATAAAAAGTATACAAAAATTTTCGAAATTGTTTATTTGAAGGAGTGAATGTAAAAGACTATAAAAAAACATAAATTTTGCATAGAGAATGAAGTCGATCGGATAATTAGTTGCCGAGATATTTGTAATCATATTTTTCACACTCTTCGATTTTTCATGACCCTGTATTTCATTCAAATTTCAATTCAAATATATATTTTAATTGGAAATGAGACGCTTAATCCGAAGCAGTAAATTGTTAGTTAATATGATTATAATTTTTCGAGTTACAAGGAGTTTCTTTTACGCAATTCGGTACTACTCGATTATCCCGCCGACCAAAAAACTATCCCCAAACTATAAGATTAAATGCCTATAATGGCTTATCGTAAATGTCAAGCATTTAATGCATCTCCGTACCTACAAGGGGGGGGGGGGGTACCATAGGGAGGATCCTGTTCTGTCGCCAAATGCCGCCAAATTTGGCGACCAAAATTAGTTGCCAAAGTGGTGACATCTCTAATATTTCGCCAAATTCTCATAGACTTCCATTGTAAACCAATAGTGTTTATTTGCTTACAGAAGATCAACAAATTGAGATACTTTAATAGTCCAGGCAATAGGAAATTTTACCTAGCAAAATTAATGGTAGTACTGGAAATCGGCTTTCTAGATGTTTTTTGGGTCGCTGAATCCGAATTAGTAACTTCCCACCAAAATTTCCCCCGGCAACCTCCCCAAATTTTGGTAAAAAGCCCCCAAAAAAGGTTTTTATTAAAAAAATCAAAAAAATCCATTTTAGAGGAAAAATATCTAGAAATTTAGAAAGTAGACAAAATTCCCAACAAATTAGATATATGACATTATGACTTAGGATGAAGGGGAAGGGGGATCTGCATTGGAACATGCGCGCGGTGCTGCGTAAACTAAGTTGCGCAATTCCACTTAACCACTCACACGTTTACATTCGCCCTCCCATCTCCCCTCCGAACTTTCTGTATAAGGTTTACTTTAAGATTTTTGGGTCGCTGAATCCGAATTTTTAACTTTCCCCAAAAATTTCCCCCCCGAACCCCCCCCCCCAAAAAAAAAAATACTTGTTTTTAACTTACATTTCTTATTGTTTTAGGGGAAAAGCATTACGAAATTCAGAAACTAGACAAAATTTGCAACAAATAGGATAAATGACATTATGAATTAGGATGAATGGGGAGGGTAAGGGCTGCCTCGGAACATGCACTGCGGCGCTACGTGCACTAAATGATGAAGTCCAGGCAATAGGGGATTTTATCTGGCAAAATTAATGGTAGTACTGGAAATCGGCTTTCTAGATGTTTTTTGGGTCGCTGAAACCGAATTTGTAACTTCCCACCAAAATTTCACCCGGCAACCCCCCAAAAAAATTGATTTTTAGGGTTCCGTACTTAAAAAGTAAAAACGGAACCATTATAAGATCACTCCTGTGTCTGTCCGTCTGTCTGTCGGTCTGTCACAGCCATTTTACTAGTAAACTATGGAACGTGGAAAGTTCAAATTCGGGGAAGTAATAAAGACCATTGACCCACATATTTTCAGATTAATAAACATTCATAAATATATTTAGTAAAAAAGTAGACGGGCTAATTATGCTACTTGAAGAAAAAAATCTTTTCTTTGTATATCATGTGGGGTATATCCTGTGAAAGCTTTTGTAACGCTGAACTCAAAAATACATTCCTTTTAATTTTAGGTATTATATTTTCAAAGATATTGTTGAAAATGTAGCGCAAAAATATGTCCCCCCCCCCCCCATCTAATTCCGAATCTACTGAAGCTAAAATTATGAAAAAATTAGAGGTAGTAGACGTTAATATAAACCTTACCGGAAAATTATAGCGATTACCCTAGGTCACATAGTTTTTGAGTAATTAGCATTTTTCTGTTATACACAAATTTCGATTTACGGGCATTCAGAAAAATTGTTGAGCATCGCTGAATATACTTATCTTTGCAGAAGATTAAAAGCATTGTTGATAATGATTTATGAAAAAAATCATCGGTAATTAGCCGAGATATTAACGCTTAAACGTACGGTGAGTTTGGACATACACAAGGACAGGGGCGGCGTACTCTATGCCTAGTTAACAACTTTTAATGATATATATGTGTAATGTAACGTCCAGTAACAGTACAAAAACAATAAACGTCAAATTATTAAAAACATACTAATTTAAGGGGGTCTCGGGATTCTAAAAAGGGGAAAAAATGATAAAAAGATCATTTTCAACATTTAATGTCTTAAAATGTATATGATTTTAAAACACAATTTTAATTGGGATGAAAGATATAAGTATGTTCTTTCGTTTCATGTATTTAAAAAATTGCAAGATACAGAATTAGTATTTATAGAAGGCTCGAAACTGTTAGACATTTGTCGAACAAAAAATTGGCATAACAGTTTACGCGCAGGATTACAAAATAAATATTGCAACTAGAATGAAAATTTTGGTGCTTACTTATACTTCAGATTGTAATAATTTCCCTGAACGTAAATAAATTTGCATTTAAAGCATTTTTATATTTTTAATACAATGTTGCATTTAGCTAATACAAAATTTTGAAAATTTCAACAGTAAAATCACCTAAAAAAATATTTTTTTGAACAATAAAAAGGAAATTTTAGGTTCAGTTTATACAGACTAACATGAAATATATGTTTTGAAAATTTCATGAAAAATATTCAGAAGTTTTTGAGTATCCTGCGCGTTATGCCCAAAAACGCCATTTGGAAAATAATGACTTTAAAGTTTCGAAAACCCCACTTCAGCTGTTGAGCGGGTATCTATATTATAAAGGACAAACATATCTGTGCGTAACGCATACGTCATTCTGCGAATGGCAACACTTTGAAATTTGAAATAAAATTTTGGTTTTACAATTTTCTTTACTGCAAATTTTTAAACTTCTAAATATCGCACATTTTAAATTTTTACACCGTCGTATAAGGGAAAAAATGCCCTTTTAAATGCAATTTGTTTGAAAGCTGTATCTCAATTTATTTTTGAGATATTCATTTTTTTTTTTGTAGTTTTTAATACCATTTTTCCAATCGTGGCAACAAAAGCACCCCATTTCTATGAAAGTCATTGAAAGTAAACGGAAAATAGGAGATTACTGTATCTTATTGTTGCCATTTTTTTTAAACCAGAAAAAAAGGTTGAAATTAAAATACGGGTTATGTCAACAATATTGCCTGTTATTCCGTGATAATGACGTCATATGCATACTTTTCTATAGACGAAGTTTAAGATTGGATTGTAACAGTGGATTGATTTAGCGGATGCAAATGACGTCATTTTATAAAACAGCGTGTATTTTAATTCTTAAAACTGAATTATGTTTTGTAGAAGTGCGTCATTTTCACAGCCCAGCTGCTTTCAAATTCTTCACAGATGAAAATGCTTCACTTTTGAAAATAATATAATCGAAATCACACACTGATAAAACGCAATGTTTTACAAAAATTTAGAGTGTCTTTATAAAAGAGAGGTGCCATGCAAATAATAGCGATTTATATTACAGAAATTGATGATTCTCACCTGGATAAATTTGCTTCGCCGAGTTAGACAAGCAAACAAATAACTCGAGGTTTAAAATAATATCATGAACATAAATTACGCAAATTTTTACTCTCCGGAATTGAGATTAGAATCTCAAGTAAAGAGTGCGTCTATTCACATAAAAGCTGACAATGGTGACTTCAAGTTTTGAGTTAAAATGATTTTAAAATGATCAAACAAAATACAATTCCTTTTAAAATGATCAATATGGATATGAGAAGTACGTATGCAAATTTTGAGAAGGTAAAAATTGTTGTTTTATTATTCCGGAATACTAAACATAAGAGCTTCAATTGATAACCACATCATAATAACTGATCTTTATTATATTTTACTGATTAAGTATCTATATTATAAAGGACAAACGTATCTGTGCGTAACGCTCACGTCCTTTTGCGAATGGCAACACTTCATGATCAAATTTCGGTCTTGGAATTTTCGCTACTGCATTTTTTTAATCTTCTGACCATCATACATTTTCAATTTTCGTCGCCTAGGGAAAAAATTTACTTTCAAATGCAATGTTTAAAAACTGCATCTTAATTGACTGATATATTATGTTTCTTAAAATAATTTTTAAGCATGATTTTTTTTTAAACTGTACCTTATCACGTGCCGGTTTTAATACATAATAATAATAAACATTTTTCACATAATGCAAAAACATTGTTCAGCATTTGTTTCTGACTATTTTTGCATAACGAAATTAATACTACCTTTATAAGCAAATAAAAGAATAATATTAAAAAAAACCCAATCTAACATATTTGTGAAAGACAAATTAACGAAATTAATACTTCTTTTATAAACAAATAAAATAAAAAGAAAAAAAAAAAAAAAAAAAACATCTAACATATTTGTAATCATACAATTTAAATTTTTAGATCATCAAATAGGATTTTTTTTCAAATGGAATTTGTTTGCAAAGTTCATCTCAGTTTACTGAATGTCTATGGTTTTAAAAACAATTTTAATGCATGAAATATTTTTTTATTTATCTATATCGCGCGGAGCTCGATTACGAAAGATTAATCCGTTTGCTCTTAAAGCAAAATAAGGAGTTCATCATTTTCTTACGGCTAATATCTATTAAAAAAAAAAAAAAACTTCTCTATGAATAAATAAATAAAATAATATAAATAAAACACAAATTTAACAGACATATATAAGCTCTGAAATTATCAGAATATAAAAGGATGCCGTACGTAGCAAAATCTTGGTCAAATAACTCTTAGCATGCGGCTAATAAGAAAATATCTCTTTTGATAAATTTAAAAAATATTTGATTGTATAATTCGTATTTTTCATATGCAAAATGCTTTTTTAATGTAAATGGGCAATCGAAAAAATTTATTGCATATAAAAAATATATATATATTATTTTTCAATTTTAAAAAATGTTTTCAACTATATTCTGTACCCCGGGAAGCCCGGGTATGATCCCCTAGTAATTCTAAAAGCCAAAACTTCTGTTCTAATGGGAATTTCGAGGAAACAATTATATCAAAATATTCAGAAAAGATAGGAGTTTAACATCTAAAAAAAAAATTAAAATTTCTTAAATTTTGAAGCTTTAAGAGTCCTGCGACCACTTAATCCTTTCCGGCCCGGAGTAATTCTATTTATAAAGTTATGAAATAATGAACTGACACCAGAATTTATAAACGAATTTATTAGAAAATGCGAACTTGCTTATTTTCACGTACATGATAAAAGGAAAATTTTAATTAAATATTCTTGGTGCGGTTTGTCGGTTTTGTAACTAAAATTAGGTGTCCGTTTTTTAAGGGCATTGCCCTCGAAAGATTTAATTAGAATGAATTGCATAAATACTGTGGGATTCGCGATGGTTTGCATTGATTGTATCTCTCAATACGCCTCGAGTGACTTTAAAAGTTAATTAAACACCTATCTGGAAAAACTCGGCCCTGATCATGGCGGCGTTGCAACTTTGAGACCTCAATTCGAAGCGCGCTTAGCACAATGCCAAACTTAAACTTTGAACAAAGGTTTTGTTTTAGCTACACCGTAGAAATAAAGGTTATTACTACGCTGAATTTAGTTTCATGAAGTGCCAAATGAAGTTTAATTATGCACTGCTTTTACTGTCAGTACCGAATTAAGTTCATCATAAAAAGATTAGGATAATATTAAAAAAGAGTTATACGAATAGCTATATTTGATATTATTTAGGTTCCATATCTCTTTGAACTTTCATGGTATACCCGATTACACTTTTCTAATATATACAGTTATACCCAACCCTACGTTGTATAGTTTTTTACAAAGTCTTAGTATTCTTTTAGCAACTTTTTTTTTCTTTTTATAATACAACTAGAAAGGTAGCCCGTCAAAAATGACGGAAATTTAGATATAAAGATATATACAACTCATGTGCAAGAATATGAGTTTTCTCGCTTGTTCCGCAGTGATAGATGAAAATAACACATTTAAAGAACGAAACACATTTATGAAAAACTGTGTACAGTAGAAGACCACTAATCTGCACAGTTTGGTTCCAAGTGTTATGCAGATTTGAGGCTTTTTGCGGTCATGTCTATTCAATCTTTGTTTACATTTTTTAAAATTCATATATTGGACAATTTAGATTGTTAATCCTTAAAAATAAATAAATTTCACACTTGAAGTAAGGTAAAAACTATTAAATTATCGTATACGATTTCATGAAATGGTATTATATGGTATTATATGTGTGTGCTTCACGATCTTGGTTACGACGTTGGCGAAATTGGCTGCAACTTGTCATAATCCTAATAGTGTCGGCCGCTATGACAAAAATGTAACCAGTTTTTAGCAAAATTTCTGATATAAAGTAGTTTTCAAAAACTTGTGTAAAATTGCAGGCCGTTCTCATGTTATGACAGTCCTAAGAATAATATTTCTGACACTGAAGAGTTTCCATGTATATATGAAATTTAGAAAAGCTTCTCCAAAAGAAAGGTCCTGAAATGACATTGTAATTCCTCTAACTTCAAAGTTTAATCGGCCCTGATGTTGTTTACTGAAATCTAATAAATACAGTTATTTTGAATATTACAACAGAATTAAACAGTTTAACTTATTTAACTTAAACCCGCTGTTACTTCCCGATGTTATTTTTTACTATTAAGAAGGAAAATTATTTAAATTTTTCAGATCATGCATTTATAATTTTTTTCCGTCTTTAATAACTAAATAATGAAAAAATATGCTTTTGTTCTGAGCTCATAAATATGACAATAAAATAATATAACTAAGAGACATTGCAAAATTAAATCTTTGTGATTTCAAACCATAAACAAACGATACCGCCACCATCTTACCTACTATGATGTCATTAGAATATTGTCCATTGATTGTTGGAGAACTTACTTTATGAATGATTACCTCAATGATTTAAAAAATTTTTAAGTTTCACGATGAATGAATTACTTGTGTTTGTTTAGGTTTATGGAATGAGATATTAAGCTGTGAACCTATTTTCAATTAAAGTTATCCAAGGATATATGTATTTTTAATTGAAATTAAAAACAATGCTTTGATCTCGAAAGAAAAAGTTTTAGTTTGTATAATTGGTTATTTCTGTTAATTATTTAGGTACTTTTCCATTATAGCGCATTTTTAAAAAAGCTTCGCGCAATTCGGGCATCAGAAAGTGAGATATGTTGCCAAAATATATAAACAGCTATGAAAACAAATCTAATGAACTTTTATTTTTGTTTATATATGCACTTATATACATAAAAAATCGTTTCTAAATATATATAATATTTTTTTATATACAAATTACGGCACAGATTTCAGATATGAACAGGGATACCTAACTGGCTCCAAAATGGTGTTATTTTGCCTGCTATGGTAACCCGGCTATTGTTTTTTATTTATTAATAAATTGTTTATTTACTTTGATTTTCTGTTTTTAATTATATAAACTGTTTTGTTCTATAGCTATTTTTCAAACTTTTATTTATTTATAGTTATTTCCTTTTCAAAATGATAGCAAATAATTTTAAAATATATAAGTAACTGGTATTCGAAAGCGAAATTTCTGCCAAATTTGCGTCAGAGAAAAATCACGCCAACCCCGATGCGTATATGACATCTGTGCAAAAAATTACGGGACAGATGTCATATTTGCCCCATATTGGCACGATTTTTTTTCTGACGCCAATGTCATATACACACCGGTACTTAACTTTCGCCAAAGTGTCGTTATTTTGCTTGATATGGTAACCCGGATGATGTTGTTTATGCTGTTGATGTTTTCGCCAAATTGGCGTCGGAAAAAAATCGCGCCAATATGGGGCGAATATGACATCTGTGCCAAAATTACTTCTGTTTATTATAAAAAATGAGTAAATAGCTTTTTTTACATTAAATAAAGGTACTTGTTAGTTATCCCGTTGACGAAATTACTGTCGCCAAATTGTAAGATTAAATGCCAATAATGGTTGACATTAAACATGATCATGTGTTTCTTACGTCATCAAGCGATTTTTAATTCGACGTTATATTTGTATTTTTATTAATGTTTTGCTAATTTAATTGATCTTTCGTTGTTTAAAATAAAAATTATGTCAATTTGTATAATTTGGCGAGTGGTTTGGCGATTTATATAACTTGGTGAAACTGGTCGACGGGATAGCTAACAACTACCTAAATGAATTACATACATATGAAAAAAAATTGCTTGTGAGTATGAAGCAGTAAATAGGTTGTCAGAAAATACGTTGGCAAACTTCTTTCTCACCAAGCAACTTTTCTCCGAAGTATTGTACATAAGCAATGATTGATAGAAATGCATTTTTAATTATGATATGCCCTTTTATGTTTCACTACATTTATGCATACTATACTGTGTTTATAAATGCTACAGTTCATATGCAGGGCTACACAAAAGAATTCGTAAGGGTTACTGAGTATGAGAGTAAATTGCTTAAAGGTGGTTTTTAAAGGAGTTATGCGTTTTTACGCTGAACTGCATTTAGTTTACTAAGAAATGTTTCTAGAATATAGATAAAATGATATACAGGGTCACGCAAAGAATCGGATACATAACCGTCTATGGATGATTATATCTGGAAATGTGATTTCAGTAGTTTTAAGAGTTGTTTAAATTAAATTTTGGCTAAATAGTGGCATGTAATAACGACAGTATTGGCTATGGACGGTACCTGCTGAAATCAATTTTTAAAAAATTTTATGCGTCTTCTAAAATGTTTACTTAATAATCTTATTTCCCCAAATAACGAAGTTTTGTTAAAACATTCAGGATGTGTTGGAAAGTGTTTCATATTCTATGCTTAACGCATGATTTTTCATTCTTCTTTAGTCTTATTTTGCATTTATTTTATTCTTAAATTTTTAGTCTTATACTGCTTTATAGAAACTTTGGCACAGTTGTCATATACGCCAATTTGGCGAAAACATCAACAGCATAAACAACAATAACCGGGTTACCATGTCAAGCAAAATAACGACACTTTGCCGCCAGTACCCGTTGTGTATATGACATTGGCATCAGAGAAAAATCGCGCCAATATTTATGACATCTGTGCCGAAACTTTAATATTTAATTTTTAAACCCTTCGCTCCACACCCCTTACATATAGTACAAACTATAACACAGATAGCGTAAAATAATAGACAGTTTGGTACTTTTCCACTGTAGGAGATTTGGCGTTTTTTTTCAAAAAAGCTTGGTGTAATTTGGGCATGAGAAAGTAAGATTTGGGTTCTTTTCCGTTATACGAATACCTTTGTCGCCAAGCGTAATAGATGGCGAAAAATGAAAATCACGTGAATTGAAGCATTTGAAAAATAAAAGAAAAAACGGTACTTTTCGGTTAGCCGGGCGCCAGTGTTATATATACATATATATGTATATATAAATGTATGTATATATAAATGTATGTATATATACATATATATTTACATATATCTATATGTGTATATATACAATATGTGTATATACATATATATTTATATTTACATATTTGTATGTATATAAATATGTATATATATAGCACTGGCGCCCGGCTAACCGAAAAGTACAGAAAAAACATTGTCGATACTAAAGTGAGCATTTAAAAAATATAACATTTGAAAATTCCAGACTTTTACGAACTATTTCATTAAATCACAATTATATACTTAAAATAAGTGAACAAATAGCTGTTATAAAATAAAGCAATAAAATAAAACTCATATTAAACTGCTGGCATAAAATTACAAATATCTTTTAGCATTTTGAAATAATTGGCGCATTAGCATACATTTTGGCATGGTGTCCGTATAACGGAAAAATATCGAGATTTGTTGTCAAATCATATAAACAGCTATGAAACATGAATATATGAAAACAAACTTGATGGCGTTTTTGTTTGTTTTATATGTTTATTTTATATGTATATTATTGATGTTTTTATGTACAAATCACATCTGTTTTATTTATAAAATTAGAGAAACGTCTTTTTTATATTAAATAAATCGTATAAATATCGAAAAAAATGCGTGTGTATATAAAATGAAACAGTGGATAGGTTCCCGGAAAATATGTTGCCAAATTTCCCTTTTCGCCAAGGCATCTATGCTGGAAAAGTACCTAAAGCACATTAAAATCGCGCAGTTAGGAGCTCACACAGTACAGCGTCGTCTATTGGCGGTTATTTTATTAGTAGCATCGGGAGAAAGATGTAAAGATGTACTTTAAATATTCACTCATAGATTTTGAAGAATATCTTAAAAGAGCGGAGTTTAAATTAAATTTCGGTGACCTCCTTTATGAAAGATTAATGGTTTTAAATGGGAATTTCGCCAAATTAGCCAGCTATCACCAAGTTGGCTAACATTTGGCGCTACTGTGGTAACCCTGCATTAGTTTTTTTTCAACAATTGCTCATTTCAATGAGGCGGTCCTACCGGAATCGTGAGGGACACACAGAGACTTGGATTTTATATAAATAGATTACAAATTCATATATTTATTCTACGGAACTCTCTGTGCGCGAGTAATGCTCGTACTTGACGTTTATTTGAAAAAAATTGGGTTTTTGAGAAAAGCGCGCGGGGAATGTTCCGAGGCAGCCCCCTCTCTCCCCGTTTATCCTACGTCATAATGCCATATATCCTATTTGTTGCAAATTTTGTCTAGTTTCTGAATTTCGTAATGCTTTTCCCCTAAAACAATAAGAAATTTAAGTTAAAAACAACTATTTGGGAATGGTTTTCGGGGGAGAAAATTTTGGGGGTAAGTTAAAAATTCGGATTCAGCGACCGAAAAAACTTAAAGTAAACCTTATAGAGAAAGTTCGGAGGGAAGATGGGAGGGCTTATGTAAACGTGTGAGTGGTTAAGTGGAATTGCGCAACTTAGTCCACGCAGCACTGCGGCGCATCTTCCGAGCCAGATCCCTCCTTTCCCTTCATCCTAAGTCATAATGTCATATATCTAATTTGTTGCAAATTTCGTCTACTTTCTGAATTTCTAGCTACTTTTCCCCTCAAACAATAAAAAAATGGAATTTTTTAATAAAAACCTTTTTTTTTTGGGGGGGGGGGGGGCTTTTTACCAAAATTTGGGTGGGTTGCCGGGGGAAATTTTGGTGGGAAGTTACAAATTCGGATTCAGCGACCCCAAAAACATCTAGAAAGCCGATTTCCAGTACTACCATTAATTTTGTAGGTAGAGTCCTATACGGTCTCTATTGCCTGGACTATAATGCAACAAAAAGTAATATTAGCTTAAGGGATTATATTAATTACATTTAAGGGAGTCCAAGTAAATTAAATTATGAATAAAAGTAACATGGTACAATGCTTAGCATGTATCACATGTTTAATTTTCATATTTTATATTATGTATATCCATGATGGGTAAGTATTACGGTGGCCTCCAACGACTAGTTTTTATTTTGTCGTTATTAGTGCACACAGTAGCACGCACTGAAAACTAGAGCAATTATTCCTAAACAAATTTCATTGCACAAAACTTCTGAAACTATTATACTGTGTCGATAAATCGTGCAAATTTGTGAGAAATCGTCTTTTATAAGTACGCTGTAAAAAAAAAAAAAAAAAAAAAAAAAAAAAAAAAAATGTTTATCTTAATTTATATATTCTGTAATCCGGAAAGCCAGGGTTTTATCCCTTAGTGATCAATAATTATTGGAAATACGTAGGTTTTCTGTTGTGCAGGTCTCCCACTTGTCCGTTTATTGAAAACCAATAATTTTTAAGAAGAAAAAAACCGTGGTAGCTCTCTGCAACAAATGCAAGATAAACGCCCTTCTAGATAACCTGACCAACTGGAAGCCCTGCGCTGCGGCATGCATTTTAAAACGTATTTAATTTTTATTGTATTACCCGATACGCCTATAAAACATGTACAGGGCTCCACGAAAGAATTCGCTCACTTTACTGGATATGGACTGCACTTGCGGAAAATGAATTTTTACTAAGTTACTGCGGGGTTTTTTATTGTTTATTTAGATATCTAAATTCATTGTATGAAAAAAGAGACAATAATATTTTGTTACTGTTGGAAAGTGTTTCATAATTTATGCCTGATGCATGATTTATTCTTCTTGTTTATTATTACAGACGACGACATTAAGGGGACCGTGGACCTTTAGTTGAGCAAAAAATCATCCCTAAAATAGAAAATTAGTTTTGTGCATAGAATTGTTCTCCAGTTTGTTCTGAGCCATTTGCCAGAAACCGCATGTAGATGCAATTATTTTTCGTAAAGTTACAAGCGTTTGAATTTTGTAAAATAGCTATTTTTCAGCCTTTTAATATACTTTAAATCTGCTTTTCTTAAAACAGGTTTTTCAACGTTTTTAGATTTTTGATACTCTCCAGGTGTCGTAATGTTTTATCAAAATTCATGAAATTAACCCTTTGCGCTCGGCGTCTCTTACACAAATTTTATTCGATCGGCACCACTTTTTTAAGTTTCGTTCAAGTACACAATTTCAAAAATACTCTGATTAAATAAGATACATTTTATTTTCCTTTATTACTGGTGCCAAAATTAAATTTTCCAAAGAAAGATTATGTGTCCGCAGCGGAGCCCTCGAGTGCAAAAGGTTAATAAGGAAGAACACCGATATTGTTTACAAAGGAACTAAGCATGCATTTTGAAATTCGACTTCATTAAGATAATTAAACTTGATTTTTTAACGTATTAAAAGGCCAAATTTTGATGAAAATCGATATGAAATTAAGGGAAAAAATTCTAAAAAATTAACTATATAAAAGATTTAAAAAATCGATGCTTAGATTTGTTTGTTGACAAGCCCTGATTGCACAATAGGCACGAGAAGCACATGCTTCCCTTAGAAAATTTTGTAGGGCCCGAAATTGAGAATACATTGGACCCCAAATTTTATAGTGAGTTAATTCTATTCCAAAATTCTATCTATTTCCTTTTCAAATTATTAGCTCATTTATATGTATATATATATATATATATATGTGTATATTAAAGTGTTTCATAAAAAATACATTTCATAACAAATTAATTTTTCATGTAATAGATCAGTTTCAACGACATGATCACAATTCTTCAGTTTGTCCATTATTTTAGAAGTATTTTTATTTTACATATTGAATTTGAATATTATTGAATTTGGCTTGTATGCACAACATAGAATATTAATATTTTAAACTACTAGGGGGCTCTGCCCCCTACGAGCTACGCTCGTCAACCCCCGTTCAGACACCGCAGACTCTAACAGCACGCTAATTTGATCGGCTTTAAAAAGATTTCGGAAGGTTGAATTATAATTTGAATCTGACAATTATAATCTGACGTAATTTTCACCAAACTTTTTTTCTCTTTTTAATATTCACGTAAAAATACTTTTGTTAGAAATGAAATATTATGATCATCTTAAAATATCAAATAAATGTCCCGCGCAATTTTTAAATTTAAACTGTTTTGCAATGTTATTTTTTGTTCATTTTACGTAATAAGTGTAATGTGACGTAAATGTGACATAAATTCTCCTATTTAAGACTTCTAACGCATGTTAATGAATTTATTATTTTACAATATTCTTTCTCTTTTAAAATTTAGGTGTAAATATAGTTTTTATGACGTAATTTTCAATGAGTTCCTGCTTTTAATATATTCTGTTTATAATAGTCACGTGTAAAATAATTTTTTAATTTGAAGCAAACATTATTGTTTGCGCTGTTTATACAGTTGGCAACAGTTTAAATTAATACAATTTTCTAAAATATGTGAAAAATATCTCTCGAAATGCTGAAAATTTTGAATTTAAAATAAATATAAAGCCTCAAAAAATGAGTCAAATTAAAAAACTAAATGCAGTCTGCACACCGGGAAATTCTGACGCATAAAATGATCTTAAAATGATTAAATTCCTATGTACAGTTTTTGCTCCTATAAAACTTTTTTAATGGAACGATTCTGTCCAACTTTGGCATTAAATGTCTCTTAAAATAATTCTTCGATTTGAAAACTGTCTGCATCAGCGTGTTTATCAAACATTTCTCTATAATACTACCGATTTTCATATTTTTGTATGCAACAGTGTTTTTAATATTAACGAAGAAAGGCCATGCTTAAGCATTCAAATTGGATGCCGATCTGCCGGGAATACCTACGCAGATTTTCATTGGTCCATTTCCAAATCAAAACTTTTTTTTTATATATAGAAGGATTGCCAAAATTGAAAGAAGTATTTAAAAATATCGATATTTTATGTTGTGCATACATGCTGAATTCAACCTTTTTATCCAACTTACATTTTTATGCTAATACAGTATAAAAGCATTTTTGCATATTTTTCTTGATTGTATCCAATTTTTGCGTGTATATCTAGGGGAACATAAAAAAAGCTATTTAATTATATATTTGTGACCTCAGCATTGCCATTCTTTAGAATAATATTTGCAGCATTGGTGATTTACCGGGTAGTCGAATTTAGAAAACTCTTCTCGAATGAAATGGGCCCCTGAAATGACACCGTGCTTCCCCTGACTTCAGAGGTTGATAGAGTTTTAAGTAAGTAAAATGCAAAAGCAAGGACATATCTCAAAAATTATGACACCCGGGGCATTTTAAAATTTTAATTTTTTTTTTAATCTTAAAATTATAATAAGATTGAAAATTTCCTTTAAGGCGTTTTATATACTTATGATGATGTATGCACAAAATTTTATATTTCTATGATGAAAATTATTTTTTTTTTTAAACGTCCACCGTTCCCTTAATGTTCACGCTCCATTCTTGCAAAAATTTTCATATCTCATTGCTCAGAAAAGTATAATGCTACACTGTCAGAAAAACTCGTCTTTATTCTCTAAATGATTCGTCATTTTGAATTAAATAATTTCCGTGCTCCTAAAAAACATGTTCCGTTAATTCTTCCCGAAAGTCTGAAAAAGAGGGGAGAAATTCCGTTTATTCCTTGCACGCATGCGTATTGGCTGTGTTAATACCAAATTTTGAATTTATCTCTCTATTCTAAAAAAAAAAAAAACTACCGCTGTCACCGCCGCCGCCGCCGGTTTTGAATTTTTTGTGACCGGAGGTCTTTCTTCGTTAATATTAACAGAAATGTTTGATAAACACGCTGATGCAGACAGTTTTCAAATCGAAGAATTATTTTAAGAGATATTTAATGCTAAAGTTGGACAAAATCGTTCCACTAAAAAAGTTTTATAGGAGCAAAAACTATACAGCGGAATTTAATAATTTTTAGATCATTTTATACGTTATAATTTCCCGGTGTGCAGAATTAATTTATTTTTTTAATTTGACTCATTTTTCGAGGTTTCATTTCTATTTTAAATTCAAATTTTCAGCATTCCAAGAGATATTTTTTACTTATTTCAGAAAATTGTACTAATTTAACCTGTTGCCAACTGTATAAACAACGGAAACAACAATGTTTGCTTCAAATTAAAAATTTATTTACACGTGTGATTATTATAAACAGAAAAAAAACTTTCAAATTAGAATTAAATAATTACGTATAAAAAGCAGGAACTTATTGAAAATTACTTCATCTATAATTACACGTGAATTTTAACAGAGAAAGGATATTGTAAAATAATAAATTCATTAACATGCGTTAGAAGTCTTAAATAGGAGAAATTACATCACATTTACGTCACATTACACTTATTACGTAAAATGAACAAAAAATAATATTGCAAAACAGTTTAAATTTAAAAAAAGCGCGAGACATTTACTTGATATTTTGAAATGAACTTTTCAACTATTTTTTTTTTTTTTTTTTTTTGGACAGCGCAAATAATATTTCATTTCTAATAAAAGTATTTTCACGTGAATATTAAAAAGGGAAAGAAAAGTTTGGTGAAAATTACGTCCGATTAAAAACGATATATTTAAAATGTCTTATTTAAAAGGACTTTCTTTTCGCTTTGTTAAAAAAATACCGGGAGACAAAGACTCTGTTTACTTAATTCATTTTATATTAGATGATTTTGAAATGCCATTGTATCTTTTAACAGCAGCCGATTTTTCCGTAAAATTCCCCAATCAAAGAGAAATGAATAGAAACCCGTTTATAGGGAGATCGCCTTTGTTTTTTTAATTATAATTCAATCTTCCAAAATCTTTTTAAAACCGATCAAATTAGCGTGCTTTTAGAGACTGCAGTGTCTGAACGGGGGGTTGGCGAGCGTAGCTCGTAGGGGGCCGAGCCCCCTACTTTTTTAAATGAAAAACCAAAAATTCAGTAAACTAAAATTTCCAATTTATTTAAAAACAAACATACAAAAGTAATGCTTTCGAATTTAATAAAGTAGCAATTTTCTCATTCATTTAAACTTATTCGCAATTTATTTTTTAGAGTATTAAAAAAATATTCGCATGTAAAATAGATTCTAAACGAACAAACACATTTAAAAAATATATAGTAGTTCAATCAAGTTTAAAAGATCGATTTTATTCAAAAAAGCAAACATTTCTTCTAGAATTTAATTCAAAATATAATATTAATTATTTTACATCTAACAATCAAATTATGTCTTATTAAAATTATGTCTAATCTATGACAACTTATGTCTAATGTATGACATGTTATGTAATGTATATAAATGTAATATGTGTAAAACACCAACCATTATTTCATAACGACGAAATATCGCTGCAATTAGGTAAAAACTATCATTTTATGTCAACATCCTTTTTTCTCTGCACAAACACACACAGCGATGAATGAGGTATTTTTCGAAAGGTTCTGCAAGCGTCTTTTGACGTATTATACCGGGTGTCCTAAAAAAGACTGACTGATTTTAAAATTCAATAACTTGCAAATGGTGACAAATATTTTAAAAATTCTTGCAGGAGGTTTATGCATAAGGTCAAAAGTTTTTTTACAGTGATTTTGAATTTTAGTTCGAATTACGACCAATAGATGGCGCTGCGATCAATAGACGCTAAATTCAGGCTCGATTTTTGGTACTTTGGGACCGACTTAATACATTTGAATCTCCTTTTTCCGCATGGAAGAAGAGAAAGGCGAGTCTGTATTTAGCGCCTATTGCTTACAGCGCCATCTATTGTTTGTAATTCGAACTAAAATAGAAAATCACTGTAAAAAAACTTTTGACCTCATGCATAACCCTCCTGCAAGAATTTTTTAAATATCTGTCACCGTTTGCAAGTTATTAAATTTTAAAATCAGTCAGTCCTTTTTAGGACACCCGGTACTTACATAGTGTGAAACACGTTGTTTGATTTTTTTTTTAATTGCAGTTAGTCAAAAATTAATGGAAAAACATATCAGCAATTTTCAAAGATTGTGGCGAGAAAGCCTGGCACGGATCTACATTTTTTTCCTTTTTAATTGATAACTATAATGGATTTTTTTTCACATTCAATATATATTTATTTAGCGCCCACTAACATTAAAAACAATGAGTTAAAATAAAGTTTTGAAACTTATTAAAGGCGATACTTTCGTACTGACCTCGCGTCGGGAGTTAACAGCCAAAGAATTCGCCAAAGATCACTATTTACAATCAGCCGTTTTGATTCTGTTAATTTCAGTTGTTTAAGGGCGTAGTTCAATTACATGTGTTAAATTTAGTTTTAATTTATATTTTATCGTTTTATTTATTGATTGACGAATTTTTTAATTTCGATATGGAATACAAACTGGAAACAAATGCTAGGTTATTTATATGAATTTAAATTCAAACGGATTTAATTTTCGTAAACGTCTGCGCACGATAAAGATAAATTCGAAAAAAAATCATGATTTAAAATTGTTTTAAAATAATAAAAATTGAGATTGAGTTTTGAAACAAATTGAATTACAGTTTTTAAACAAATTGCATTTGAGAGTACATTTTTACCCCATTTGAAGTTGTAAAAATTGGAAATGTGCTACATTTAGAAGTTTAAAAATTTGCAGTAAAAGTCAAATTTTATCGTCTGCTGTTGCCACCGTCAAAAAGACGTCAGCGTTGCGCACGGACACGTTTGTCCTTTATAATATAGATAGTCAGTCCTGTAACCGAATTCTTTTGTTGTGCTCTTTTATTGTGCGAATTTTTTTGTCGAATGCTGTGCACTCTATAATATAATAGAAAATATGTTGCAGTACACATCAGTGATCCTTTTAAATTTATTGTGTTTGAAGTAGAATAACATCATTAAAATGTACAGCAAACGATTTTTCCCCATAGATCATAAAGTAATGGAATCATTTTGTGCGTCCCTGTAAACGAACTATAATTACCTATTTTATACTCCTGAAAAAGCATATTCTAATCCATCTCATTGATGCATATCGATTTATTTATGTTTGGAATATCGTAACATCAGTAACATCAAACGGTTTTCCCCCACATAAATCAACGGAATTATTTTGTGTGTCCCTAAAAATAGACTTTAAATACTAGGCACTTCAATTTCAGTACTGAACATGCTTATAGTAAGTCTCAATAACTTATAAAAAATGGCATGGCAATTCGAGTATATTTACGAAAGTTAGAGCTAGGGCAGACGGTCCGACAAACCGAATTCATAAACACTTTCCAACATAGTAGTTGAAAAGTGTTTTTGAAAAGCATGTAGGTAGACATTAAACATTTTAAAGAAAAACTATATTTAAATTATTTTTTTTAAGATAATAACAGGAAACATTCTAAAGTACGCTGAGAAATCCATTAAAAGCCGTCGCGTTGGACAACTTTGCTCCAGATCAACAAAAAATCGAGAAGTATTTGAGTAGTAAAACTGGAATTTCTTAGATAAAATGCAGTTCAAAATAGAGGAAAATGTCAGCCAAATCTGTTGTCTTTTCTGCATAAAATTTCCGTAGTATCCAGTGAAGGTCAATGCCACCATCCGAAGGAGTGGTCATTATGACGGTAGAATGCAAAAGATATCCGAAGGACCTTCTGAAAGAGGTGTGTTAGAATTTTGTTATATTTCCTACATATGCCACAACTGTTCATGATGTATTCTTCCGCATATATTACACCTATGTGATTAATTTATCATATTTTATAACCTTTTCTCGCATTAAATAATTGATTTGAAGCATTTACTACTTATTTATAATGGCGACGAAAATATGCCATTACGAAGTAACGT
Organism: Maratus speciosus; assembly: GCA_963932465.1. NCBI lineage: Eukaryota > Metazoa > Arthropoda > Arachnida > Araneae > Salticidae > Maratus > Maratus speciosus. The sequence continues at coordinate 441,199,378 of OZ010788.1, forward strand.
CAACTAAATTTTTTCTTTATACAACGTTAATCTAACCTAATTATTCCGGTTGTCCAATACATTTGTTAACACAGGAACGGCGGGAAATTTTACTCAAGTTTCATAAAAATATTTCACATCAGAATTTTTACTTAAAACTATTTAACTTATTTATTTAAAATATTTTTGCGTAGCATATATTAATCTTATATTATTAAAAGTTTTCTGGTTCGAATCGACCTCTATTCATTTGGCAGGGTTCAAAATGACCCCTTTTTGCCGTTCTAGTGTTAACACTTCAAGCGTTCACAAAAAGTAAAAGAAACGGTTTATTTGAATGCGGTTTACAACAAAATAATTTTCTTGCGGAGGGATATTTTTGGAGGTATAGAAAAATGTTTTTTAAAAGATTTTTGTCCTTAGAGGGTGCATTAACATCATTCAAATCACAAAATTTCGTGGAAAATTACGTTTATTTACAAACTCATAGTCGACAGGAAATATTAGGCTGGACTCAGACACAATCTGCAATGTCCGATACAAATCTCTATGTTGGGCATATTAAATTTCTGTGCTGGTGTTGTCGATCTAGAATCGGATCATGCAATACATTCATAACTTATTCTCAGCCCAGTTAGGTCCATTGAAAATTGTTAATATTTCGCTGAAGTCTATCCTTTTAAATTTGGTGTAGTGCGCCAGTAGACACTTACTTTAACACATATTTTATATAACACTAGGGGGCTCTGCCTCCTACAAGCTATGCTCGCCAACCCCCGCTCAGACACCGCAAACTCTATAAAAACACGCTAATTTGATCGGCTTTAAAAAAAAAATCAGAAGGATGAATTATAATTAAAATAACAGTGACGATCTCCCTGCTAACGGGTTGTTTTTGTCTTTGATTAAATCAGATCAGTGAAACATGCAGGAATAAGCTAATAACTATAAAATGAATTAAGTAAACAGAGTCTTTGTATCTCGGTATTTTTATAATTTTTTTTAAATAAGATATTTTAAATGTCTCGCTTTAAATCTGACGTAATTTTCACCAAAGTTTTCTTTCTCGTTTTAATAATCACATGAAAATACTTTTGTTGTTAGAAAGGAAATATTATTTGCGCTATCTTAGAATTCTCAACAATAGTTTAAAAGTATTATCTCAGAATATAAAATAAATGTCTTGCGCAAATATATTTTTTAATTTAAACTGTTCGGCAATATTATGGATTGGCAATTTTAAATGTGACGTAATTTCCTCCATGTACACTTCTAACGCATATTAATGGATTTATTATTTTACAATTTTCTTTCTCTTTTAAAATTCACTTGTAAATATAGTATTTTTGACGTAATTATAAATATATTCCTTCTTTTAATACGTAATCATTTAATTTTCATTTGAAAGTTTTATTCTGTGTATAATAGTCACGTGTAAACAATTTTTAATTTGAAGAAAATATTATTCATTGCATTGTTTTAAAATTTGGCAACAATTTAAAATAATACCCTTTTGTAAAAGTTGTAAAAAATGCCTCTGAAAGTGCTGAAAAATGTAATTTAAAATAGAAATAAAATTTCAAAAAATCAGTCAAATTAAAAAAATAAATGCAGTCTGCACACCGGGCACTTTTAATGTATAAAATGATCTAAAAATGATTAAATTCCCATGTATAGTTTTTGCTCCTATAAAACTTTTTTTTAATGGAACGATTTTGACAAACTTTAACATTAAATATCTCTTTAAATAATTCTTCGATTTGACAACTGTCTGCATCAGCGTGTTTATCAAATATTTCTCTATAACACCACCGATTTTCATGCTTTTGTATGCAATATTTTTCTTAATATTAACGAAGAAAGACCTCTGGCTACAAAAAATTCAAAACCGGCGGCGGCGGTAGTTACTTTTTTTTAGAATAGAAAGATAATAAATCTCTAAGCATTTGGACAATTATAGTTTGTGAAATTTATTTTATTTTTTTGAAAAATACCATTTTATAACGAAAGGAGAAATCCTCTTATTGAAATGAAAAAGTCTTCTTACGAGCACTTTTACCACTAAAATGAATTTTTTTTTTTTTTCGATTTTTTTTATTTAAAAATATAAATTCAGACAAAATTGAGTTAAAGATGTATAATGTATGCAATTTTAAGGTTCATTTATGTTTATTATCACGACCCCAGGCAGCGTCGTGCGTATCAGCTGTTTTATTATAAAACACGCACAATGTTTAATCTATACTAATATTATAAAGAATTAAAAATTGTTTGTTTGTTAGAAGTAATCTCAGGAGCTACCGAACCTATTTCAAAAGTAATGGTATCAAAATGATGGAGTTAGTCCAACTTAGAACACAGGCTATATTTTATGTCGATGCCACTACCAGAAAGTGGGTGTAGGAGCAAAAAACGTTCTAAAAATGCGATTTTTGCGTTACTGAAGGGCTTAGAAATATGAAATTTGAAATATTAGCTACTTATTAGATATAAGGGATTTCTAAGAACACTTCTTAAACAATTCGAAATTTAAAAGGGGTGAAAATGCGCGAAAAGCGTTCTAAAAAACGTTCTACATGGTGGTTTCTACACATTCTCAGGAAATACCAAACCGATTTAAAAAATAATAGCGTCAAAATGCTGGTGACAACCCTTGCTCCAACATAGGTTATATTTTATGTCGGTGCCACTACCCCAAAGAGGGTGCAGGAGAAAAATGTTCTAAATTGCGGTTTTTGCGTTACGGAAGGGCCTAGAGTCGTGAAATTTGGAATGGTAGTTAGTTATAAGATATCAATGATCTCTAAGGACATTTCCTAAAAAAATCGAAATTTAAAAGGGGGGTCAAAATGCGCAAAAAGCGTTGTAAAAAAACGCTCTAAATTGCGATTTCTATGCAATCTCAGGAAGTACTGAACCGATTTCTAATATAATAGTGTAAAAATGACGATGACAGATCTTGCGCCAAGATAGGCCATATTTTATATCTGTTTCCTCTACCCCAGAGGATATGCAGGAGCAAAATGCGCGAAAAGCTTTCTAAAAACGTTCTAAATGCCAATTTGTCAGCAATATCTCAGTAAGAATCAAACCGATTTCAAAAGTAATGGTAGGAAATTGATGCTGACAGCCTCTGCTCTAACACAGACGCTATTTTATGTCGGTATCACTATCACCTAGACGTTTCAGGAGCAAAAAAGCGTTCTAAATTTCGATTTTTTGTGATTGGTAGGGGCTAGCAACTTAAAATTAGGCAAGGTACATATTTATTAGATATAAATGATCTTTAAGAACAGTTTCGAAAAAATTGGAAATTTAAAAAGGGGTGAAAATGCGCGAAAAGCGTTCTTAAAACGTTCTAAATTGCGATTTCTAATCAATCTCAGGAAATACCAAAGCTATTTCAAAAGTAATGGTTGCAAACCAATGGTGACAGTCCCTGCTATAACATAAGTTATATTTTATGTTGCTATCACTGCCATTTGAGGGTTGCAAAAGCAAAACATGTTCTAATTTGCGTTTTTTGCACAACTGAGGGGTCTAACACTTTGAAGTATGTCATGGTATTTACTTACAAGATGCAACTGCTTTGTAAGTACAGCCGAAAGAAAATTCCAAATTTAAAAAGATGAAGTGAGCTAAAAGCGTTATAAATTACAATTTTTATACAATCTTATCAAATACCAAACCGATTAAAAAAATAATGATAACAAATTGTTGGTGATAGAACCTGCTCAAACATAAGCTATATTTTATGTCTGTGTGACTACCACCAAAGGGTTGCAGGAGCTAAAAACTTTCTAAATTGCGATTTCTGTGATACTGAAAAGGCTAGAAACTTTAAATATGGCATGGTAGTTACTTATAAGATATGAATGCCCTCGAAGGACTGACGAAAATAAATTCGAATTTAAAAGGGGTGAAGCAAAGGGGAAGTGCGAAAAGCGTTCTAAAAAAATCCTAAATTACGATTTCTATGCAATTTCAGGGAATATAAACCGATTATAAAAGTAATAGTTGCGAATCAATGGTAACAGTCTCTGATTCTACACAGACTATATTTCATGACGATGATTCTACCACCTGGGGTTCACAGGAACAACAAACGTTCTAAAAAAGGCCTTTAAAAGCTTTCTAAATTACGTTTCTGTAGAATATTAGGAAGGAAACCGATTTCAAAATTAATGTTGGCAAATTAATGGTGACAGTTCCTATTTCAACATAGCCCTTTATGTTGAGAGAGGTGGTAGGACTTGGAATTTGACATGATGGTTAATTTTAAGATGTAAGAAGATGATTTCTAAAAAATTCAAAACTTAAAATGAATACTGAAATAAGCGTATTAATTGAGCATAAGGGTTTCAAAATATTTTCTAAATTATCATTTATTTAGCTATATTTCTTTTTATTAATTTAAGTGTAATTTCTGCCTAATGCAGTGTAACAATGCAGTCTGTGTTTTAAATAGTAATTTTTGAATTATTCCTCAAAGTAATAAATACTTTTTAATAAAAAAAAACCTTTTAATAAAATAAAATATTACCTTTTAATAAAATAAAAATTTAATTAGTACCTTTTAATAAAAATTAGACATATAAATATCACTTGGCATATTTCAAATATTACGCGAGCAAAGCCGCGGGGTTTGCTAGTTTAATAAACACACGCAATCTGTTCTACCGGGTTGCCATACAAAGAAAATCTTTCCAAAATGGCCGGGTTGCACAGGCATAAATTCACCATTTTGACGCTAAATAGGTATATCGGTGCATCTGAGACGCCTATCTGTACCGTGCCTTGTAATGAAATAAACTGTTTCATAATAAAGTAAAGCGGTACTTGCCTATTATCGAGTCGACCACTTTCCGTAAATGAAATAATCGCCGAACTAAAGTATTTAACCCTTTATATCCCAGATGATGAATTCATGAAAATTTCATCTTCTAAAGCATTTTCCGCTAAATGCTGAAACTACATTAGACGATTTACACAATCATTTAATAAATTTTAGAAGGATTTTGCCAATTAAAATCAATTAAGTTTGAATTTATAGGGATTTTGAGCAATATTTATAATTCCATTCAAATCTTTTATTTAAGATATATTTTTAAGTATTTTATAGAATTAGAAAATGTTCAATGCTCTTACAGCAGAAATATATAAATATTAGCCGCCCTTGCGACCAGTTTGGTCTCCCTTAAAATTTATGTTTGAGAAAACATGCTAAGCATTCTGCCATGTTACTTTTATTCATAATTTAATTTACTTGAACTCCCTTAAATGTAATCAATATAATCCCTTAAGCTAATATTAGTTTTTGTTGCATTAAAATATCTCACTTTGTTGATTTTCTGTAAGCAAGTAAACCCTATTGGTTTACAATGGAAGTCTATGGGATTATATCGCCATGGATTATAGGGGGTAATATATAGGATTATAGAGATATCGCCAAGCTGGCGTCACTTTTAGTAACTAATTTTGGTCGCCTAATTTGGCGATATATCGCCAAGTTGGCGACAAACTGGGAGGCGTTTGGCGACAGAACAGGGTTCCCCCTATGGTAACCCCCCTTATAGGTATGGAGATGCATTAAATGCTGTTCAATAACTAATGAGATGCGTTTTATTCGGACGTTGCCATTAAACAATTAATAAATAATCGCGATTTCTGTGCCACGTACGATAGCGTTACATATATATAGATTTCCTAACAGAAACTTTTTCTCCACAATCTTTCAACGTTAAGAAAGCTGAAAAGATGCAAACGAAAAAGAAATCATCCTTTTAAAAAATTTTTTGCTTTGTGCAACAATAATGCTTTTGGAACAAGATAAAGAAAATTATCTATAACTCATTCTGAGCAGTATTACTACTAATCGATGTATTAAATTAATTTTATAACAAGTTCTTTTAAGGGTATTTTAAAGTACCGTCGCGGCATAAAGAGTTAACGCCAAAAATGGATGATCGTGGGATTTCATTCAATTGACGTCAGATGCGTTCACATGCGTTTGTTATGTCGTCAAGAGATTTTTAATTCGACGTTTTATCTGTATTTTTAATGATATTTTACTAATTTATTAGTTCTTTCGTTAATTAAAATAACAATTACGCCATTAAACGATGATGTCATAATAATAAAACAGAAAAGGCACTGAAAAAATATTGCGGTGCGTAGAATCGATCAATTTCAAGTGACGTCACAAACCGATCCACAAGTCGAATAGCCCATTCGTTAGGGAGTTGAATTCGGAAATAATTAGGGGAAAGCTGGAAATTGTTCCCTTCAATTTAGGTCTAGAATGAATATGCTACTTTTTCCCCCTCGTACTAGATGAGCGTTAAGAATTATGCATAGATTTATAGTCAAAAAACGCGTTTTTTAAAATACCATAACACTATCTCGAAATCACTAACTTTGTCAATCACGTTATCAATACAAATGTTGTAGAGCTTAAAATTCTGAATAAAATGAGTACCTACACTTTTGTTGAATATTAAGGTCACAATTCTACTTTAAAGTTTTAGCCCAGTGGTCAGAGAGTTGAACTCAGAAATGATTAGGGGAAAACTGGAAATCGTTTTAATCCCTTCAGATTAGGCCTAAAATGAATATTCTATGTTCCCCCCCCCCCCCTAGTACTAAGTGAGCGTTAGGAAATATGTACATATTTACATTCGAAAAACATGTTTTTCCTTAATTTTTTTAACAATATCTCAAAATAGCTAATTATATCAAAAACATTGTCAATGCAAATGTTGTAGAGCTTAAAATTCTGAATAAAATGAGCACCCACATTAGTATTTTTGTTCAAAATTAAAGTCGCAATTCTAATTTCAAAATTTTGCCTTAATCGCTAATCAAGAGCTTGAAGTCCGGAGAGACCAAGTTACCTAAGAATATCTCAAACAACTAAGTTTATCAAAAACATTGTCAGTACAAATGTTGTAGAGCATAAAATTCTGAATAAAATGAGCACCCACATTAATATTTTTGTTCAAATTTAAGGTCGCAATTCTATTTCAAAATTTTGCATTAATCACTAATCAAGAGCTTCAAGCTAGAAAGACTACATTACCTTAACAGTATCTCAAAACAGCTAACTATATAAAAAAAAAATTGCCAATACATATATTGTAGAGCTTAAAATTCTTAATAAAATGAATACTCAGATTAATATTTTTGTTCAAAATTAAGGTCGCAATTTCAGATATTGCTAAAAAAGTTAAGGGAAAACGTGTTTTTCGAATGTAAATGTGTATATATTTCGTAACTCTCACCTAGTACGAGGGGAAAAACATAGAATATTCATTTTAGACCTAATCTGAAGGGATTAAAACGATTTACAGTTTTCCCCTGATTAATTCTGAGTTCAACGCTCTGACCACGGGGCTAAAACTTTAAAGTAGAATTGTGACCTTAATAATCAACAAAAGTATTAAGTGTAGGTACTCATTTTATTCAGAATTTTAAGCTCTACAACATTTGCATTCACAATGTTTTTGAAAAAATTAGTGATTTCGAGATAGTGTTATGGTATTTAAAAAAACGTGTTTTTTTACTATAAATCTATGCATAATTCCTAACGCTCACCTAGTACGAGGGGGAAAACGTAGCATATTCATTCTAGGCATAAACTGAAGGGATTAAAACAATTTCCAGCTTTCCCCTAATTATTTCTGAATTGGGCCTTTTTTTGCTCCTCTACCACTGGGCTAGAAAGGATAATTAAGAATTTATTTTTCATCTCAATTTACATAATATCTGGCACCTTGAAATCCGAAATTAAAAATTCTAGATTATTTGTAAATTTCTAAGCATATAAGATTTCTTAAATATTCAGAAAAACTAATTTTTAAGAATTTCAAATTAGCCTGATTTTATTTAATTTTCTCTTTCTGATATGCTATAAAAATCAGTTGCTAGGCAAATGTTAAATAAATAATAAAAAAATAGCATAAAAAAGACATACATATTATTTTAAAATTGTGAAAATGATAATTTTTTGACCACAAAATACTATAAAATAAAATGCAGAAAATTGCGAAAGGCCGAGAAAATCTCTGTATTCTTAAAAAAAAAAAAAAAAAAAAAAAAAAAAAAAAAAAAAAAAAAGGAACTAACGCTGTCACCACTGCAGCAAATGTGGCCGGGTGTCTTTCTTCGTTAATATTAAGAAAACTACTGCATACAAAATATGAAAATTGGTAATATTATAGAGAAATGTTTGATAAACACGCTGATGCAGACAATTTTTTAAATCGAATAATTATTTTAAGAGATTATTTAATGTTAAAGTTGGTCAAAATCGTTCCCTTAAAAAAGTTTTATAGGGGCAAAAACTATACTAGAAATTTAATCTCTTTTTTTTTTTTTTTTTTTTTTTTTTTTTTAAGGATATCATTAGAAGCTCCCTGTGTGCAGACTTCATTTATTTTTTTTTAATTTGACTCATTTTTTGAAGTTTTATTTCACTTTTAAATTCAAATTTTCAGCATTTCAAGAGATATTTTTTACATATTTTAGAAAATGTTATTATTTTAAATTGTTGCCAATTGTAAAAACAGCGCAAAGAATAATATTTCCTTCAAATTAAAAACTTATTTACACGTGGCCATAATAAACAGAAAAAAAAACTTTCAAATTAGAATTAAATGGTTACGTATTAAAAGCAGGAAAATACTGAAAATTACGTCATAAAAACTACATTTACACGTGAATTTTTAAAGAGAAAGAAAATTTTAAAATAATAAATTCATTAATATGCATTAAAATCCATAAATGAAGGAAATTACATCATATTTAAAATGTCCAAATAATAATAGCATTGCCAAAAAGTTTGAATTTAAAAATATATTTACACAAGACATTTACTTTATGTTTCTAGGTGATCTTTTAAACTGTTGTTGTCAATTCTAAGGCAACGCAAATAAAAATATTTCCTTTCCAGCAACAAAAGTATTTTCACGTGAATATTAAAAAGAGAAGGAATAATTTTAAATAATAAATTCATTAATATGCGTTAAAGGCAGTAAATAACAGAAATTATGTCATATTTAAAATGGCCGAATAAAGATAGTGCAAAAAACAGTTTAAATTTAAAAATATATTTACAGGAGACATTTATTTCACATTTTGAGATGACCTTTTTAACTATTGTTATAAATTCTAAGACAGCGCAAATAATATTTCCTTTATAACAACAAAAGTACTTTTACGTGAAAATGAAAAAGTGAAAGAAAACTTTGGTGAAAATTACGTCAGATTTAAAACGATACATAATGTCTTATTTAAAATAACTTTCTTATAGCGTTGTTATAAAATACCGGGAGACAAATACTCTGTTTAAGTACTTAATTCATTTTATATTAGCTTATTTTCAAATGTTTAACTGATCTTATTTAATCAAAGACGTAAACAGCCATTGGATCTCTTAACAGCAGCTGATTCGGCCTTAAAATTCCCCAATCAAAGGGAAATGAATGGAAACCCATTTACAGGGAGATCGCCACTGGTTTTTTAATTATAATTCAATCTTCTGTAATCTTTTAAAAGATGACCAAATTAGCGTGTCCTTAGAGTTTGCGGGGTCTGAACGGGGGCTGGCAAGCGTAGCTCGTAGAGGACAGAGCCCCCTAGTTATTGAAAAAACTTCAAACAGATTTGATTAATTTAAGACATCGCATAGCAAATTATTTAGCATTCATAACGTAACGCTAATTATTCAAAGCATTATTTTGTCCAAAACCGTCGGTACGAATCAAATTTTATATCTGGTATATCAAAAGCACCTGTTCTTCAGTGACGGTTTTAACTCTAATTTCCTTACTATTCTTATGTATAAAAGTTTGGAATTGAAACATTCTTCAATTTATTTCTTTGGCGTTGTAATTTGGCGATCATTTTTTTTTTTTTTTTTTTTTTTTTTTTACGGAAAGTGGTCGGCGGAATAATAGACAAATACCAATAAAACTAATATGCTATTTTTGCACGCTAATTCTAACAGGTATTCGAAAGCAAGATTTTTTTCGCCAAAATACCGCAAATAAATCGCGCCGACTACGGTGCGTCTGTGATATCTGTTCCATTTATTGATATGTAGGATTGGTATTATTGATTTATAGTAGGTGTGCACAACCTTTTTATGAGATGGGCCACTTACAAAAATGCCTGCGTTGTCGAGGACCACATCAATAACACAGACATAATTATATTTTGTGGAGCTAGGGAGATCTGTGGTCCATAAAAAACATGGTTTCAGAGGAGTGGCAGTTTTACCCCTTTAGGTTTCCCTACCCAGTCAACATACCATACCTAATTTAGTTGGTAAGGGTATATCAACAGTTTATGTTTGTATATATAACAGAGATATAGCAAAGATTATTTCCAAGGAGTGAAAATATTCCTTGACTTTATTCAAGGGGATTAAATTTTGCTTTATTAAAAGTGCTAAAAACAAACATATGCATGAAAGTGTCAAGTGCCAAAAAAAATGAACTTTATGAGCGAATTTAAATTGACGAAGATTCTCAATATTTCTGCAGCCGATCAGCAAAATTTTAGATTTTCCCGCGCCTGGTCGACAAAATTCGCGATTTTTCCACACATTATCAACGGAATTCGCGATTTTTCCACACCCAGTCAACGAAATTCGCGATTGTTAACTGAATGATGAAATTTTCAATTTTTAACCTTGGAGAATTGTCGAAATTCACACCTTTTTCTCGCGATAAACTGCCGAAACTCGCGATTTTACCGTAGCTGATCTACGAAATTTGCAATTTCTTCGCACTTAATCGACAAAATTCATGATTTTTCCTCTGCCCGATCAACGAAATTTGCAATTTCAACAAAATTTTTTCGCGCCCGATCGACAAATTTCACGATTTTTTCGCTCTCGATAGACAAAATTCACGATCTTTCCGCGCACATTCGACAGAACTCGCAATTTTTCCTGCACCCAGTCGATGACATTCGCGATTCTTATCTGTTTGAAACTTCTAGAAAATTGGCAAAAATCGCCACTTTTTCTCGCGATAATCTGACGAAACTCACGATTTTTCCGCAGCCGATCAACGAAATTTGCGATTTTCCTGTTCCCGATCAACGAAATTTGCAAATTTTCCACCCCCGATCGACGAAACTCTCGATTTTTCCGCCCTCCGATCAACGAAACTCGTGATTTTTCCGCCCCCAATCGGCAAAATTCGCATATCTTAAATGACTGACAAAATGTGCAATTCTCCTGCGGCAAATTGGCGAGCTTCACGACTTTTCTTGGGATAAACTGAACTCACGACATTTCCGCGCCTGATCGATGAAACTCACAATTTTTTCGTGCCTGATCGACGAAACTCTTGATTTTACCGCATCCGATCGACGAAATTCGCAATTTTTCTGCGTCCGATCGACGGAACTCGATTTTTCCACGCTCAGTCAACGAAATTCGCAATTCTTAATTGACTGACAAAATTTGCAATTTTCCCGTGGCAAATTGGCGAAATTCATGACCTTTTTCTCGCTATAAACTGACGGAACTCACGATTTTCCCGTGCTCGATCAACAAAATTCGCGACTTTTTCGCGCGCGATTGACGAAACACGTGATTTTCCGCTCCCAATCCATGAAATTCGAGGTATTTTTCTACTAGCGACAGACGAAATTAACAACTCGGAAAGTTCCTATATTGATACAAATGGTATCGGCTGGGCGATTAATTAAATTCACGATTTTCAAATGACTGACGAAATTTGCAATTGTTTTCCGCGGCAAATTGACGAAATTCACGATTTTTTCGTGCAACCTCTTGTTAAAACTTGCAATTTTTGCCAATTATAAATTGACGAAATTCGCGGGCCACTTGTTAACCCATCGCGGGCCACAGGTTGTGCATCCCTAATTTATAGGAATGGTACATACATAAACATTTCAATCTTTTAAATGAAACATGCCTTTTCAGCATCTATTTGAAAAATAAATTAGTTGGTAGTATTGATCCAAGAGCCGATGCCACAAAAACCTATGTTATCAAGCACAAGAAAAAAAAACCTTTATTTTATGGAAGAGTAGAAGTAGAGGAATCTAATTATCCATGTCCGCCGGAAGTGAAGTGGTGCATAAGCCAAAAAATAATACCACCAGTGGTTGACTCTTAGGTTTATCATAGTGTTTTCCTGCTCCCAGTCCTCCATGTTTTCATACCTTTGTTTGTAGGGCAAACACAATGATAAACCTGCGAATCAAACACTAGTGATATTAATTTTTGGCTTATTCACCACTTCACTTCCGGCAGACATGGATCATTAGATTCCCTTACTTCTACTCTTCCATAAAATAAAAGTTTTTTTCTTGTGCTTGATAACGTAGGTTTTTGTGCTGTCGTCTCTTGGACTATATATTAACATGTATTCAATGAAACTTCTTTCATATATAATATAATACAATATCTACCCTATATATATTAAACAAAAACCTAATTTGAAGAACAAATTAAAAGAACAAAATTCATTTCCTACATTGTTTAAGCCCGAGAAGGGACAGATATTAAGATATTTCATCCAATTCGTTCTACATTTAATGTTAAATTTTTATAACAAATAAGTTAAACCAACTGAACATTAAAACATAAAAATAAAATTCATACAACATGATACTTTAAACACCCTAAAAACTTAGATTCCGTTCAAATGAAATCGAAATAAATCTTAGACGTTTAGCCCAGTGGTAGGGGAGCAAAAAAAGGCCGAATTCGGAATTAATTAGGGGAAAGCTGGAAATTGTTTTAATCCCTTCTGTTTAGGTCTAGAATGAATATGCTATGTTTTCCCCCTCGTACTAGGTGAGCGTTAGGAAATATATATAGAATTATAGTAAAAAAACACTTTTTTTGCATACCATAACAATATTTGAAAACATCTAACGCTGTCAAAAACATTGTCAATACAAATGTTGTAGAGCTTAAAATTCTGAATAAAATGAGTACCATTATTAATATTTTTGTTCAACATTAAGGTCGCAATTCTATTTCAAAATTTTGCCTTAATCGCTAATCAATAGCTTGAAGCCAGGAGAGAACAAGTTAACTTAACAATATCTCAAAATAACTAACTCTATCAAAAACATTGTTGTTAGTACAAAAGTTATAGAGCCTAAAATTCTGAGTAAAATGAGTACCTACACTTAATATTTTTGTTCAATATTAAGGCCGCAATTTGAGATATTGTTAAGTTAACTTGGTCTCTCCTGGCTTCAAGCTCTTGATTTGAAAATTTTTGAAATAGAATTGCGACCTTAATGTTGAACAAAAATATTAATGATGGTACTCATTTTATTCAGAATTTTAAGCTCTACAACATTTGTATTGACAATGTTTTTTATAGAGTTAGCCGTTTTGAGATATTGTTAAGGAAACTAAAAAAAAACGTGTTTTTCGAAAATAAATATGTACACATTTTCTAACATTCACCCAAGTACGAGGAAAAAACATAGTACGTTCATTTTAGACGTAAACTGAAGGGATTAAAACGATTTCCAGTTTTCTCCTAATTAATTCTGAGGTCATCCCCCTGATGATCGGTCTAAAACTTTGAAGTTGAATTGTGACCTTAATATTCAACATAAATATTGAGTGTAGGTACTCATTTTACTCAGAATTTTAATCTCTACAACATTTGCGTTGACAACGTTTTTGACAGAGTTAGCTGTTTTCAGATATTGTTATGGTAGGCAAAAAAAGTGTTTTTTTACTATAATTCTATACATATTTCCTAACGCTCACCTAGTACGAGGGGGAAAACATAGCATATTCATTCTAGACCTAAACAGAAGGGATTAAAACAATTTCCAGCTTTCCCCCAATTAATTCCGAATTCAACCCCCTAACCAATGGGCTAGTTTTCCATTTTTCAGGTGTAAATATCTGTATTGCAGATTTTTGTATTATTTTTATGATGATTGTACATAAAATGATAAGATACATGCAAAATGCAAAACTTTAAAAAGGTCTAAGATTTATTTCGATTTCATTTTAACGGGATCTAAGTTTTTAGGGTGTTTAAAGTATCATGATGTATGAATTTTATTTTTATTTTTTAATGCGCAATTGGTTTAACTTATTTGTCACAAAAATTTAACATTAAATGTAGAACGAATTGAATGAAATATCTTAATATCTGTCCCTTCTTGGGCTTAAACAATGTAGGAAATAAATTTTGTTCTTTTAATTTGTTCTTCAAATTAGGTTTTTGTTTAATATGCTAAGTTTTTTAATAACCACTGCATTCAGATAAACACATTTCAAAATTAATGGAGGGTACCATTATCAGGCTTTGATTTTGATTCATGCGGTATCGTATCACAATTTGTAATTCAATTTACTTGTGCATAATTCAAAATCTTTCACCAGTGCTGTAATGTAAGTTGCTGTACTTTGGGCAAACACTTCCAATCTGAACGTAAAAAATCTGTTTGAAAATGTCTTTTTCATTTCTACTATGACGCCATATTCAACTTCTTTTTAATTCTTAAAAAAAAAAACTATTTCAGTAATTTTTCACGTGAAAATCATTCAACTAAAAATAGACGACTAAGAGTCAACCACTAAGAGTCGTGTTAGACTTACTACGGCTTTCGAATTATTGGTAACAATGAAAAAAAATGTTAAATTTTCTTGGAAAAATGTCCGTTGATTCTCAATGAAAAAAACGAAATTTGGAATTATTAAGAAAAATATTTGAAAAATGTTAATAAACATTAGCCCATGTTACTCTCTGGGTTATAATTCACCCATATGCAAAGGCATTTTATCATCCGTTTTGACCCTCACGTCAGGCAAACATTTTCACACTTTAAATTTATAATATTATTAGAATTAGTAAAGAAAAAAATGAGTGGCATCAGGGACAAAAAGGTGGGAAGAAAAAAATGAAAAGTTGTGATCGCCATAGGCTTTTCTATGTTAAATTAACATTGAGAAGTGACACTGGAAATAAATAAGTATTGCGCTGCCGCGCAATACTTCATAGAAAGTGAAGTTCAAGAAACACATTCCATTCTTGGGCGACTATGCATATGTAAACTGCCATTAACATGAAGAACGAATACAACTGAAATTTAACTTACGTGAATGCTTACTTGATAACACTTCAATTTTTAAAGAAGGTGGGAAAGTTGAATTTTGAGGTTGGACAAAGGGGGCGACGTAATTGTCCTTAAAACCGTAGCGTTTTCTACAATGAGTATCTTTTATATGTTGTTTTCTGACGAAGATCTCCAATGAATATTATTTATTAAATATAAATAATAACTATTGTTTTGAAGATTTATCATTCACTTTCCGTCATTTTTGACGGGGATTATATACTAGTACTTAAATAAAATCCTAATGAAACGAATTTATGAAACGGAAGTATGAAACGGAAGTATGAATTGACTGATTAAACAACTGATTATGTTTCATTGCGATTTCTCCTAAAATATGGAATACTTTGCGATGAAATTAACACCAAAAATCAATATTGATCCGCAGATTTCAAAACTGGTATTAGAATTTTTAAATTCGAATTAGTTTTCGAAATATTAATTTTTTTTCTAATTTTATATACATTTTTCTAATGATGGCAACTCAAATTTTAATCAAACATATTTTTTTTCGGATTTTAGAAAAGGTTACTATTTTAAACTAATTTGGCGAGAAGTTTGGCCTCCCTTAAATGTATGCTAAGAAATGTATCATGTTACTTTTATTCATAATTCAATTTGTATTTCATTATCATTTTATTTAATACAAACAGAAACATTTAAAATAAATGGCTTTCACTTTTTTTTTTTTTAACTAAATGAAAAGAAAAATATTAGGCACAGATGTCATATACGCACCGGGGTACCTAATTGGCGCCAAAATGGCATTATTTTGTTTGACATGGTAACCCGGCTATTGTTGTTTATTTAATAATAAATGTTTATTTACTTTATTTTCTTTTTTTAAATTACATAAATTGTTTTGTTAGTTATTTATTATATTATTAATAAATTATTTATTAATAGTTAGTTATTTATTATTAGCTATAGTTAATTATTTTTTGGTTATTTTCCTTTAAAAATATAAAATAATAGAAAATAATTAAAAAATACGGTACTACTTAGTTATTCCATCGACCCATTTCGCCAAATTATACAAATTGACATCATTTTTATTTTAAACTAGCAAACCCCGCGGCTTTGCTCGCGTAATATTTGAAATATGCCAAGTGATATTTATATGTCTAATTTTTATTAAAAGGTACTAACTAAATTTTTACTTATTACTTTTAAGAATAATTCAAAAATTACTATTTAAAACACAGTTTGATTAAACATCATTATTACACTGCATTATGCAGAAATGAGACTTAAATTAATAAAACTAAATAAATGATAATCTAGAAAATATTTTGAAACCTTTATGCTCATTTAATACGCTCATTTCAGTATTCATTTGAAGTTTTGAATTTTTTAGAAACCATCTTCTTACATCTTAAAATTAACTATCATGTCAAATTCCAAGTCCTACCATCTCTGTCAACAGAAAGGGCTATGTTGAAATAGGAACTATCACCATTAATTTGCCAACATTAATTTTGAAATCAGTTTCCTTCCTAATATTCTACAGAAACGTAATTTAGAAAGCTTTTAAAGGCCTTTTTTAGAACGTTTGTTGTTCCTGTGAACCCCAGGTGGTAGAATCATCGTCATGAAATATAGTCTGTGTAGAATCCGAGACTGTTACCATTGATTCGCAACTATTACTTTTATAATCGGTTTTTATTCCCTGAAATTGCATAGAAATCGTAATTTAGGACTTTTTTAGAACGCTTTTCGCACCTCCCCTTTGCTTCACCCCTTTTAAATTCGAATTTATTTTCGTCAGTCCTTCGAAGGCATTCATATCTTATAAATAACTACCATGCCATATTTAAAGTTTCTAGCCTTTTCAGTATCACAGAAATCGCAATTTAGAAAGTTTTTAGCTCCTGCAACCCTTTGGTGGTAGTCACACAGACATAAAATATAGCTTATGACACACACAGACATAAAATATAGCATTTTCACCCCTTTTTAAATTTCTAATTTCTTCGAAAGAGTTCTTAAAGATCATTTATTTCTAATAAATATGTACCTCGCCTAATTTTAAGTTGCTAGCCCGTACCGATCACAAAAATCGAAATTTAAAACGCTTTTTTACTCCTGCAACATCTAGGTGATAGTGATACCGACATAAAATAGCATCTATGTTAGAGCAGAGTCTGTCAACATCAATTTCCTACCATTTCTTTTGAAATCAGTTTGATTCTTCCTGAGATATCGCTGACAAATCGGCATTTAGAACGTTTTTAGAACACTTTTCGCGCATTTTTCTCCTGCATCTCCTCTGGGGTAGTGGAAACAGATATAAAATATAGCCTAACTTGGAGCGAGATCTGCCAGCATAATTTTTACACCATTATATTTGAAATCGGTTCAGTACTTCCTAAGATTGCATAGAAATCGCAATTTAGAACGTTTTTTACAACGCTTTTTGCGCATTTTGACTCCCTTTTAAATTTCGATTTTTCTAGGAAATGCTCTTAGAGATCATTGATATCTTTTAACTAACTACCATTCCAAATTTCACGATTCTAGGCCCTTCCGTAACGCAAAAACCTCAATTTAGAACGTTTTTCCCCTGCACTCCCTTTGGGTTAGTGTCACCGACATAAAACATAGCCTATGTTGGAGCAAGGGTTGTCACCATCATTTTGACACCATTATTTTTTAAATCGGTTTTGTATTTCCTGAGATTGTGTAGAAACTACCATTTAGAAGGTTTTTTAGAACGCTTTTTGTGCGTTTTCACCCCTTTTAAATTTTGAATTAGTTAAGAACTGTTCTTAGACATCATTTATATCTTATAAGTAACTAATATTCCGAATTTCATATTTCTAGGCCCTTCAGTAACGCAAAAATCGCGTTTTTAGAACGTTTTTTGCTCTTGCACCCCCTTTGGGGTAGTGGCACCGACATAAAATATAGCCTATGTTCTAAGTTGGACTAACACCATCATTTTGATACCATTACTTTTGGAATCGGTTCGGTAGTTCCAGAGCTTACCTCCTACAAATAAACAATTTTTACCTCTTTATAATATGATGAAGTATAGATAGATAACGAAAGAACAAAGAAAATAGTATAACATTAATAAATATACAAATAAAACGTCGAAATAAAAATCACTTGATGACGTAAAGACGTGTAACTTGCTTAAAGTCAAGTGAATGTGACATTTACGATCAACCATTATTGGCATTTAATCTTATAATTTGGTGATAGATTTTTGGTCGACAGGAAAGCTAAGTAGTACCAAAAATATATATGTAACTGGTATTCGAAAACGAGGATTTCGCCAAATTTTCATTAAAAAAAAATCACGTCAAACCGGGTGCGTATATGGCATCTGGCCACATATTGGTAGTTTTCGGTTAGCCAGGCGCCAGTGTTATATTTACATTCATATATACATATATATACACATATATGTACATATAGATATACATATGTATGTATGTATTTATGTGTGTGTGTGTGTACATTTATATATGTATATATGAATGTAAATATAACACTGGCGTCTGGCTAACCGAAAATGACCCAAATGTTAAATGATGTAACAAACGATGACATTTAATTTCAACTTCAAAGCAATGTTTTAATTTACCACTCGAAAAATAAAAAAAATGCTAACTGGCGAGTTGAAAAATAGTTATTGGTGAGATTTGCACTCGGCTAGCGTAACAGTACCAAGAAATCTTTGCGACAATGATTTTATGTAGTATTATTCGAAAAAAAATTGATTTTTTTTTAATCGAAATGGAAAACTTTCGGCACAGATGCCACATACGGTCCCATATTGGCGCTATTTTTTTCTGACGCCAATGTCATATACGCAACGGGTACTTAACTGGCGCCATAGTATCGTTATTTTGCTTGATTTGATAAGCCGGATGTTGTTGTTTATGCTGTTGATGTTTTCCCCAAATTAGCGTCGGAAAAAAATCGCGCCAATATGGGGCCGTATGATATCTGGGCCAAACTTTCATATGAAAAGCGAAGGGATCAGAGCGTATTTATTTATCGCAGTTACATGACTTGGACTATTACAATATAGATGAAATGATGGCGATAGAATAATATTTGGCGACTTATCACCTGTATCTGGCTAATATTAAAGTACCAAAATGGCACCGGGAATATAAAAAGCGAAGTGGTTCGCCCGGAACTGTTGATGATAGTCACATGACTTAGGCTATTTTTATAGAAATTGTTTTAAAATACCGGGAGACAAAGACTCTGTACACTTAATTCCTTTTATTTTAGCTTCTTTTCTAACGTTTAACTGATCCTCTTTAATCAAACACGAAAGCACGAGCCGTTAATTCCCAAATTGGCTCAGCCGAGCTCAGCAATCTGATTCTTCGTTAATATTAATATTTTGGATTACTTTACTGTGATTTTGATCAAATTTAACAAAATAAATCAATTTAAGTCATTATAATTGCATTCTATTTTATATTACACTAATTCATAAGAAAATAAATATAATTTTCTACTATATAAATATCAGTTTTAGCCAATCAGATTGCTGGGCTCGGCTGAGCCAATTTGGGAATTAACGGCTCGTCACGAAAGCAACCATTGGATGTCTTAACAGCAGCTGATTCGGCCTTAAATTTTTGAAATCAAAGGAAATTGAATGGAAACCCGTTTACAGGGAGATCTGCACAGCTTTTTTTCAGTATAATTCAATCTCCTATAATATTTTTTAAACCGATCAGATTAGCGTGTTTTTAGATTATGCGGTGTCTGAACGGGGGTTGGCGAGCGTAACTTGTAGGTGGCAGAGCCCCCTAGTATCTTAATAAATATATACGGTACTACTTAGTTATCCCGTCGACCAAAAATCTATCGCCAAAATATAAGGTTAAATGTCAATAATGCTTGATCGTAGATGTCACATTCACTTGACTTTAAGCAAGTCACACGTGTTTACGTCATCAAGTGATTTTTATTTCGACGTTTTATTTGTATTTTTGGTACTTCTTAGTTATCCCGTCGACCAAATTACTGTCGCCAAATTGTAAGATCTAAATTCCAATAATGGTTGCCATTAATTAATTAATTGTAAGATTAAATGCCAATAATGGCCAATAAAACCATTAATTCGACGTTTTATTTGTATTTTTATTAATGTTTTACTAATTTATTCGTTCTTTCATTACTTAAAATAAAAATTATGTCAATGTGTATAATTTGGCGATTGGTTTGGCGATTTATATAATTTGGCGTAATTGGTCGAGGGGATAACTAAGAAGTACCGTATTTTTATTAATGTTATACTAATTTATTTGTTTTTTCGTTATTTAAAATAAAAATTGGTACTTGTTAGTTATCCCGTCGACCAAATTACTGTCGCCAAATTGTAAGATTGAATGTCAATAATGGTTTATCGTAAATGTCACAATCACTTGACAACACATGTTTACGTCATCAAGTGATTTTTATTTCGACGTTTTATTTGTATTTTTATTAATGTTATACTAATTTATTTGTTCTTTCATTATTTAAAGTAAAAATTATGTCTATTTGTATAATTTGGCGGGTGGTTTTGCGATTTATATAATTTGGCGAAATTGGTCGACGGGATAACTAACAAGTACCTAAAAATTATGTCAATTTGTATAATTTGGCGAGTGGTTTTGCGATTTATATAATTTGGCAAAATTGGTCGACGGGATAACTAAGTAGTACCATATATACAACAAAAACATAATTCAAACAAATGCATATTTAAATATTTATTTTAAACAGGCAAAAATATCACAAGCGTGCCTATACAATATTTTCGGAGCAACGGATACAATGTTATGACAATAACATGAATAAACTGAATGCATAGAGACAATGTATTTTCTTAACAAGTATTTTCGTGAGATTATCATTTGTGCTAATCTATATGCATACAAATCCTAAAAAAGAAAATATTATTTTGTAATAAGTATGAGGCCTAGAATAAGACCATACAAGCCTAGTACTTCAGCAAAAATAAGCATTAGAACCATCCCAACGAAAAACTTGGGCTGTAGAATCATGCTTATAACACCGCTTTTGCCTATTATACCAACAGCATAGCCAGCAGACAGTCCTGTCATTCCAACTGCAACTCCTGCTCCAAAATGAAGATATCCAGTGAAAACTTCGTATTTTTCCTCAATGGAATTAACAATCAAAACAGCCGCTACTAAACCATATATAGCAATAATTCCAGCCATGACAACTGGCAGGAGTGTTTTCATAATGGCTGACGGATTTTTTATTCCTGCACTAGCAACTGCAGCTCCTGCTATGGCTGTTGCATATGCACTTCCCAAAGCACAAAGTATCATAGCAGCAGCTGCTCCCATAGATCCAAAGAAAGTAGAATAAACGGGATTGTGTTCCTTCTGTTCAGTCATTGTTATCTTTCAACTAATTCAAAATATCCGAATTCCGAATATATTTAACGTATTTTAACCGTGGCTTTATTTATATAAAATGAACTCTCTAATACACCTGAGCTTATCACAATTACTTTTTTATCCTATTTCATAGCAGTTTTATTTTGTATTGTAGAATCAAGTTGAAGGACGCGGTCATAGTTTAATTCATAAAAGAGAAACTTTAACTAAAATCTTTATTTAAACATTGACAATATGCTTCAATCAGTATGAACTAAGGAAAAACACAAGGTTATGTGTTGCCACTCGGTGAATAAATTTTACATTTTTGTATTCAAGGTCTTTACGTCATTTTCACTGGAAAAAGAGCCACTTGTCAGAAGGCTTTCTAAAACTTGATTAGAAATTGAAAATAAGTAGGTAAAATAATGCTAAAAAGTGTCATTTTACTTTAACGTTTAATACTGATTTATTAATTTAAGCTTCCATGTTAAAAACATTTAAACATGTAAAATGTATTCTATGGATTTTTTTTTTTCCAAAACATTAATGCATTAATTCTCTATTCAAGCCATTTTTGATTTAAATATGCAAGAAAAATCATTCTTCTAATATTTTGCATGCTTGTTAATTATACAGACCTCCATTATTAGTGACTAAGTCCTATTTCTTTCAATGCACAGCTAAAACCTATAGACATGTGCTGTGTAATACGATAGGTTGATGTCATAATGATGGCGGCAACGACCTGCGCTATCGCTTTTGTTTTTATCGCGCATACATTCACTTCTAAATATCGTGTAATTTCATTTTTTACATCATCGAATAGGGGAAAGGAAATGCACTTTCAAATGTAATTTGTTTAAAACATGTACCTCAATTTACTTGTTTGTTTTTTTATAATTATTTATTTATTATTTTACTTTTTTAATTGTTTTTAAGAATGATTTTTTAAAATCTCAACAATAAACATATAGTTTTCTGCAATAATATAAAGGAGAAAGTGACATAGTTATCATAATTTGTTGTTGATTGGCCATTCTTGGTGGGAGCGAATAAAAAAATATCATTTTTTACAACTATTTTAAATGTGATCTAATAATCATCAGTAATTGGACCCACTTCCAAGCGTTGCCATTGTGGCTACGCAATGGCCTTTAAAATGAATGTGAATATCATTAAAGGCTAAAAAATGTTCTTGAGCCAAACCACATTTGCTCAAATACACCCTTTGGCTATGAACTTGAATATGGAAGGTTAACCTAACATTAAGATCCCGTCTTATTATTTAGTTATTTAGCGACAGGGTGCTGAAATCTAAAATACACACTCTCGAAATAATAAACTACATTTATTTTCACCCCTACATTTTAATATAAAATACGTTTAACACGAAAACGCTTAACATGAAAAATCACGTTAACACGAAATGATATAGCGGTCCAGACAGTATATTATGCAATTTAATAAATTTTTTTTCATCTAACACGAAGCAAAAATCATTTAACACGAAAAAAATTCGCTTGCGAGCTAGTTAGTTTGAGTTGAAATTGGTGAATTTTGTGTTAAAACCACTGAATTTTGGGTGAAATTCAGTGAATTTCGTATTTTTTGTAAATTAGCTTATGTTTTATTAGCACAATGGCTGATAAATTGGTGCGAAAACAAATTGTCATTTCGCTTCAAATGAAGACGAAGCTGCTTAATGCAGTTGATGAAAAAGGACGAAAACAGAAATCTGCAAAGAGTTTGGCATTGCCAATTTTACCTTATCAACAATAATAAAAAACAGGGATCTCATTACGTTATTGTTTGAGCGCAGTATGTTTAAGCCAGAGAGAAAACATATGAGAACTGCTAAGCACGTAAGATTTAGAGACAGCTTTGCTTATTTGGTTCAAACAAGCTAGATCTCAGAATGCTGAAAAAGAAACTTAAAAAAAGATATCTGATTTTTCCCCAAAAAAACAATACTTTTTTACTTGCTTTTTATCCTAATGGATGCAATTTACTAGTAGTTTAACAGGAAATCGAAGTAAAATTTGACGACGGCGAAAATATTTGTGAGTTTTGTTCTTTTTTTACGAATCTTTTAACGCGAAATTCTTTTCACACGAAAAAAAATTTCGGTCCCCTCAGTTTCGTGTTAAACATATTTCACTGTACTTTGAAACTTAGAAATGTAAATCATTGTAAATGGAGTGCTGAACGGTGCTAAATTAAATGTTGAACGTGTGAAGTCTTATTGTTCAGTGACTTGGAAAAAACTGAAAAACTAGAAAGCAGGAATTCTTTGCGCATCCCGCGATTTCCACGGCAAACGTAAAAGTAACAAAATTTGCGTAACCCGCAATTTTCGCAGCAAATCTTTTTTTATGATCTAATTCTATATATTTTTTTTAACTGTTTGACAAAGATTTTGGACATATTTTAACTCTAAAATATATGCAGATTTGAAATATGTAATAAAATAAATGCGCAATTTTTTAACCTATTTTGATAAACAAAAATAAAAAATTACGCAGCAAGAGGGCTAAGGCATTGGGTTCCGAAAAAAAAAAAAAAATTCACCAATCCGAAAATTCGGACATAAAAATAATCCCGAATTTTGACAAATGGTCGAAATAAAAAATCTATTTTGTGAGTCGTTCGCAGAAAACAACTTCATTCGCCAAAAGTTCGCGGAAAAAACGCGAATTTGGGCAAAGGGCCACGGAAAAAACACGAAATTCTGCAGATGATCGCGGAAAACGCAAATTTCGTCAAAGGATCGAGGAGAAAACGCAAATTTTGTGAAATAGCCACGAAAAAAACGTGAATTTTGTCAAAGGATCGTGAAAGAAATGCAACTTTTGTCAAAGAATCGCGAATGAAACGCGAATTTCGCCAAAGAATCGCTGAAAAAACGCGAATTTCGTTAAAGGATTGCTGAAAAAACGCAAATTTCGTCAATGAAATGAGTAGCATACCAGCACTGTTACTCGTAAAATATTTTTTTTTTCCTTTCAGGGAAAGAAGTTCTGTTCGCCGATAGCCAATGAAATTGCCGAATTTTGCACTTATGTCTTATGAAAAGCCAAATTTTGCAGCCGAATTGTAACTGGTTTTAGGGTTTCCTTTTTGGCTCCAGGCAAAAGCTGTAATGAGTATTTCTGTATTATTTCAATTTTAGTTAAAAATTATCCGAAATTAAATTTTCAAGCAACTTTCCAAACAAAGGGTGATTTTTCCAAAACCACCAGCGTCCTCTATAGGCTCTTTTAATCTAGCAATGGCCTTCGGAATAGCATCCCAAGTTGTGTGCCAACCAGCCAACCAACCAGCGGTGCATAATTTATTTATATTTACTTAGTTGTATTGTGTGTATGCATGGCTATAAAATTGTAAAATGATTCGCTTATTTTCTAAAAGCATACCCATTAAATCTGTAAATTGTGGAACATTTCGTAACTTATTTTTAAACTATGAACTTCCTTCGACTGTTATAAAAAATGGTTTTCCTAAAACGTCTTTTCATTCTTCTTCCTATCAATTAAGTGAAATTCAGACTGAAGACCCATCTGTTGTTGAAATTCAAAAACCCATGCGTTTATCTTCTGCACAAGCTCGAAAAATAGCATATAATACGGTAGACTGGTTGCCTTTTCCTTGGACAAGACGGCCTTATCATAATCCTTTCGAAGATAGTGGTAAGAAAATTTTCGTCGTTGAATTATTTATCTATTGATTTATTCAGCTATTGTAATTTCTTTTGCAATATTTCAAATATTATGCGTCTAAAATTGAATTCTATTTAAGCATGATCATTTGATGTAGTAAGGCGAATCTGCGGTATGGGAAATCAAGGTTAAGTCCGCATTTCGCCTAATGATAACTGTGTTGCTTCTTGAAATATGAAAGTTATAAGAAATAGTGCTTTAAGTAAAAATATCAATGATGAAGGTAGGTAAGTACGTATATTACCCTTTCCATGTCACCAACAATATCGCTATAAAACTAATTTAATTAATATTTACAGTAGTGGTGTACCGAGTAGTACTTTGGCCGAGTACCGAGTACTCGGCCACTGACTACTCGGCCGAGTACCGAGTACCGAATACCGAGTACCGAGTAGTTGTGTAATAAGAAGAAAAACACTGATGTGCACATAATGTGAGCTTAGGTGTACATATGTGTGTACATATGTATAAATATACCTGTGTACATATATATATACCTGTGTGTACATACATATATAATACCTGTGTGTACATACATATATAATACCTGTGTGTACATATATATAATATACATATATAGTATATATAAATTAACTAATTAAATTTGAAATTTATTTGTGCACCTTTTAAAGACAATTTCTGACAATTCGAAACAGTAGCAAAAAAAGGAGAATTGACAGATA
The DNA here is from genome assembly GCA_963932465.1 of Maratus speciosus. NCBI lineage: Eukaryota > Metazoa > Arthropoda > Arachnida > Araneae > Salticidae > Maratus > Maratus speciosus. Next base: position 441,225,265 of record OZ010788.1, read on the forward strand.
ACAAGTACAATTATTAACCAATAAAAAATTAAAGCATTCTTCAACCTTCCAATATATTCCAATACCTGAAATCTGTCTATCAAAAATAAAAATGTTTATTGGTTACTGTAACAAAACTATTCATTGAATAACACAAAGCATTTCATATTTATTTTGTAACTGTACCTTATTTTCTTTTGATTAAAAATAAGAAAGAGAAAAATAAAAAGAGAGGTACAAAAAGAGATACAGGCTTTCTTAACAGAAGACTTATGTAAAACTGACACTCCATTTGCATGGTGCGGGGAAAAAAAACTTTTTCGATTATGTGCAACCTTACAAAAAAATTCTTATGTGCACCTTCAACCACTGTTTAATCTGAACGTATATTTTCAGAGGCAAGCCAAATTTATAGTAGTAAAAGAAATGCCCTGTCCACTGATGATGTAGAACCTTTGGTGTTTCTGAACCATAATTTGAAATATAATAAATTTAATTATTAATTTTTTTATTACATTTATTGTGTTTTCAGTTTCTTTATCCAAAATAATAGTATTTTCTGTTTTCCTATATATTTAAAAAGAACTTATTTTTATTTGTATAAATGTGAAACTAAATTTTAATCTGGAATTATTTTATAAGGGTTTTTGTTCTTAACTTTTTCTATATTTTGTATTTGTAGACATATTGTTAAATACCGAGTAAATAGTTTTATGAATTATTGCATATATTATACATTGATATTCGAATAACTTTTTACAGATCAGTTTTAAATTCATATACTTAAAAAATGAAATTCTTACAACTACTCGGTATTGGCCGAGTACTCGGCCAAAATTTCGCCGAGTACCGAGTACTCGGCAAATTGGCCGAGTAGGCCGAATACCGAGTATTTACCGAGTACTCGGTACGGCTCTAATTTACAGTAATAACCCCTTTTTCTTTCTTTCTACATTGTTGCTGCAAATAATTAATATATAGTAGAAATAATAATGGTAATTGCAGAAGCTTTTATATTTATAACTATAATTTAACCTGCCCAGGCCCATGATAATAGCGTTAAGTATATGGGAGAGTGGAGAGGAATGTGATACTTTTTACAAAAATAAGAAAATCATGTACTTTTCCGTTATACAGACACCATTGTTGCCAAGCATAATAGTTGCCGCAAAATGAAATCACATGAATTGAAACATTTGAAAAATAAAAGAAAAACATTGTCGATAGTAAAGTGAGCATTTTAAAAATATGACATTTGAAAATTACATACTTTTACGAACTATTTTATTAAATCACAAATATATACTTAAAATAAATGAACAAATAACTGTTATACAATAAAACTCGTATTAAACTGCTGGCATAAAATTACAAATATCAATGTTTCGCATACAATAAAAATCCTTTTCACAATCAGGGTTGAAATAATCGGCGCATTAGTATACATTTTGGCATGGTATCCGTATAATGGAAAAGTACCGAAAATCACCTTTTGTTTGTCAGTGAAACAAAAATTTCAATTTATAGAATACAAGATAAAACACTTTATGTTCCTAAACAATTTACAAACATATATGCGAAAACAATTTTAAAATTAAAGGAATTTGTAAGTTTCAAAATGTGTACCATACCTCCCTACAAACAGGGAGGCATAGAACAAGCTATAAAACAATAGTAGATATGGCACAAATAGTCTAGTGTTGGATAAATATGAGGACATGAGTTTCAAATCTTGCCTTATACAAAATTTAAAAATCGTGTTTTCCCTATCAATTTATTAACTGGTAAACCTGCACTGAAAAAACACTACAATCTGCAAATAAACTAGTTTTATCCTCTATTTCTGGCATTGTAAAATCTTGGTTTATAATGAAATCCAATTGGCGCAGTTGTTAGAGGTTTTTGGCATCTTCTGAATAAGGCAAATTTTGAAACTCACGTCTTCATATAGGGGAAGACGGGGTACAATGAAACATTACTTGTAAAATCAGTCAAATTTGTCATAGAGAGTTGCAGTTTATATATATGTTATACAACTATATGTTCCAATTACTGATGTGATTTGGATACATTCACACTTCTACAACAGTAGCAATAGAAGATTATTGCTTTTACGCCATTGAAAGTAACTTTCTTTACTAAAAGTAATTTAGTTTCTTTTTCCTTGTTGTTATATGTAATAATTATTTTTTCTATACATTGTTATCTTTGGGTTGTTTTCTTCATACCTCCAAAACAAAACTAAAAAAAATAAATATTAGAAGTTTGAAAATAAATTTTTATTTAGTAACCTCAGTGCGGGGTACAATGAAATACTTGCAGACGGGGTACAATGAAACATGTTTTATTATAGTAATAAAAGTAGTAAATAGAATATATTAGAAGTAAGAGTAGGAAAACAGAAAAAAAAAAGTTTTGTTCTAACCAGGTCAGTAAAAAATACTCTTGTTAAGCAATTAAAAAATAGAAAGAGAAAAAAAACTGAGAAAGGATTGTTTTGTAAACAAACTCTGCCTGTTACAGACTCTGATGATGATCCAGATTTTTTTCCAGGCCCAGCTGGTCATCGAGGTACTAAGAATGAGATATTCACACACAACATGTATGGCACAAGCAGTATCCGTATAAATGAAAACATAAAGAAATATATACTATTGGAAAAATCATACATTTAAATGAAGTCAAATGTGAAATACTTGATATAAAGATTCCAACCTAGTTTTTTTTTTTTTTTTAGAAACTTACATTTAAAAAAAAAACTCATTCTGTTGAAACTACCACCCCATATTCCTTCAGGATCAACTGAAATATAAACAGAAATGCTAATTTTTGAAACTGACTTGCGCCAATTTAATGTAAAATGAAAGGTATTTCTTAAACTAATAGAATTTTCTTATTTTTCATCTTAGACTATAATATTTTTATCAAGTTCCTTATTAATCAAGTTTTGTTTTTGTATTTATCTCATTTTTCATAAAATAAACTATACTGGGTGAAAATTGCTTCCATCATTTAGAGTGTTTCATTGTACCCCAGTATGTGTTTCATTGTACCCCGGCATATGGGGTACAATGAAACACTGTAAGACATTTATTTTTTGTTATTTTTCAAGCATAAAGATATTGTTTAGAACCTAATAAAAATTTATTTAGATGGGGAAAATACAAGATTAAAAATATGCATTAATTATATTTTTGTGCATGCAAAATTGTGGATAGGAAAAAAAAATTAGTAAATTTTGTTTCATTGTACCCCGTCTTCCCCTATAGTCCAACAAAGATTGTAAGTCCATAAATCTATTTGAAATGTAAATAGTAACCAGACTGTGTGACCAAACACTTTTGGAGCTGGCAATTTTAACAGAACATCTGTCTTCTCAACATAACTTACATCAAGATGTTGAGGAAAATAGAATCTCCAGTTTTCCTTTTTTTTTTTTTTTTGTCATGAATTGTATATTAAAATAACCAAAATTGTCTTCTACAGCTTCAACTATTCCTATATAATTTGTCTGCTTTCTTGGCATAATACTTAAGAAACAAAATCATTTACACTGATACCAACATTAATACTAGACCAATTGATTTCTTATATCACAAATTTTTAACCTTCAGAGGTAATCAGAGAAGGTGAATGTGTCATAATATCAAATTATAGTGTCTTCATCACTGGAAGTTTCTAAAAACTAAAGATATCTATTTCATATTGGTGAAAACTGGGAAATTGAGTTAGTATCTGTGTGCCATGGACTCGCTATAGTGCGTAAATTACACAAAAAAATTGGGAGACAGAACGCAAAAAAATAGCTCTTACACGTCTCACGTAATTTCGTCAAAAAATCGCAGAATATCATCAAAGGATTGCAAAAAAAGTAGAAATTTCATCAAAATATCGCAGAAAAATGCAATTTTCATTAAAGGGCTGCAAAAAAATAGCTTATTTCTTCAAAGGATCACGAATAATAGAGAATTTCATCAAAAAAACACGAAAAAAAGCCAAATTTCACCAAAGTTTCGCGAATAAAGCCCAAATTTCATCAAAATATCGTGATTTTCATTAAAGGGCCGCAAAAAATAGCATATTTCGTCAAAAGATCGCAAAAAAAGAGAATTTTGTCAAAAAATCGTGGAAAAAAGTCAAATTTCGTTAAAGGATTGCAAAAAAGCACAAATTTCATCAAAATATCATGAGAAAACGCAATTTTTGTATACGGGTTACGAAAAAATAGTGTATTTCGTCAAAGGATCGTGAAAAAAATAGCGAATTTTGTCAGAAATTTGAGGAAAAAAACTGAATTTCATCAAAGAATCTCGAAAAAAGTGCACATTTCGTCATCACGGAAAAAAAGCAATTTTTGTAAGAGGGCTGTGAAAAAATAGCATATTTCGCCAAAGGATTGCGAAAAAATAGCGAATTTTGTTGAAAAGTCATGGAAAAGAGACGAATTTTGGCAAAGGATCGTGGAAAAAATAGCGAATTTCGTCAGACGACCGCAGATTTTATCTTTTTTATTATAGATTCCTTCCACATTAAGTTGTCTCTTGTTCTACAACTCAATGCATAATCAGACTTTGCACTAGGCATAAAAAAAAAAAAAAAAAAAAAATGAAACAAGGGGGAAAAAAAAGAGGTGGAAAGTGTGCAAACCAAACTTACAAGTAGAACATTCATAAAATGGGATTTAATTTTTTATATGAGATTCTTAAAAATACAACATGGTTTCGGTGTACTTTGATAATGTATTCAGGGTGTGGACCAGTGAAAAATCCTCTCCCACCTTCGGAAGATTTAGAATTTGATTATTATTAATGATTTAGATGTGAATTTCCTTTCCAAGGAAAATGGCCAATTCCAACACAGATGTATGCTGACAAATAATTCAATGGGAAGTGTAATGAAAGCACCCATTCGTTCAACAAAAGTATTCTTTTACTTAACAAAAGTATTCTTTTTTTCAGCAAAAATATATTTTCAATACACCCATCTTGCACCTTTTTAAAAGAAATGCTAACATTAGTGATTTTCCACTCTCAAATAAGCATTATTTTACAATTAAAATTGTATCTTGCATTTTTACTTTTAAAAAAGTAAAGAAAATTTCTCTTAATGTATTTTTTTAATGTCTTATTTGAGTGCAAATAATACTGGTTTTAATTCATATTTAATTACTATTAAAACAATAATTAATGCATTTCATTTATCTTTTCCAAATAAACAAATTTCATTTATTCCTTTAAAATAAAAATTATTATTGATGGGGGACCTGCTTTTGTAAAAAAGGGACCCAGACTTTTGAAAATCCTGGGTCCCGAGGACCCAGGTTTTTCAAAATCAATGACATCACTGTGTTATATTTTCTTTTTAGAATACTAGGGGGCTCTGCCCCCTACAAGCTACGCGAGCCAACCCCCGTCCAACAAAATCCAAAAAGCACGCTAATTTGATCGGCTTTTAAAATATTGAATTAAAATTTTAAAAAAAAAAATGTTTGCATATTTAATTTAAAAAATTAGTTAAACATTTGAAAATAAAATATTTACATTAAAATCACAGACAATACATAAAACAATTAAAATTATTACATAAAAACACTAAAAACATATTAAAATTGGGACGTTTCGGATCATCACGATCCCTCCTCAGCCAATTATAAACGTTAAGTCAATACTATCAACAGTTACAAGAAAAACACAACAGAAAGTCATCAATTTCAGGTTACAGTTAAAATAAAATAGAATACTCGGCCGGCACAGATGCAGCTTCGTTAATCGCTAAATCCTTGGTTTTAGTATGCCAGGCCTCTAAAAACACTCTCCCTGCGTAATTGTTGCAGCCGGATCGGATCACAAAAGCTTTATTAAAATCTGGAAAATGGTCGGTTGCAATAGTATGCTGAACGATCTTTGAATTCAAATTTCTACATCTAAATGCCTGTTTATGCTCTTTAAGCCGTATTTCTCTGTAAGCATAAACAGGCATTTAGATGTAGAAATTTGAATTCAAAGATCGTTCAGCATACTATTGCAACCGACCATTTTCCAGATTTTAATAAAGCTTTTGTGATCCGATCCGGCTGCAACAATTACGCAGGGAGAGTGTTTTTAGAGGCCTGGCATACTAAAACCAAGGATTTAGCGATTAACGAAGCTGCATCTGTGCCGGCCGAGTATTCTGTTTTATTTTAACTGTAACCTGAAATTGATGACTTTCTGTTGTGTTTTTCTTGTAACTGTTGATAGTATTGACTTAACGTTTATAATTGGCTGAGGAGGGATCGTGATGATCCGAAACGTCCCAATTTTAATATGTTTTTAGTGTTTTTATGTAATAATTTTAATTGTTTTATGTATTGTCTGTGATTTTAATGTAAATATTTTAAAGATGGAATTCAGACGTAATATTTTTGCTTATATAATTTGAAAATAAGCTAATGTAAAATGAATTAAGTAAACAGTGTCATTGTTTCCCGGTATTTTTTAACAGCGCTATAAGATAGTTCTTTTAAATAATTCATTTTAAATGTATCCTTTCAAATCTGACGTAATTTACACCAAAGTTTTATTTCTCTTCAACTATTCACGTGAAAATACTTTTGTTGTTAGAAGGAAATGTTATTTGCGCTGTCTTCGAATTCACGATAATAGTTGAAAAGATTATCTCAAAATATCTCGCGCAAATATATTTTTCAATTTAAATTGTTTTGCTATATTTTTTGCCATTTTAAATATGACGTAATTTCCTCAAATTACAAGTTTTAACACATAATAATGATTTTTTTTATTTTAAGATTTTGTTTCTCTTATTTTAATATTTTGTGTAAATATGGTTCGGCAAAGATGTCATTGGCGCAATTTTTTCTGACGCCAATTTCATATACGCAATGGGTACTTAACTGGTGCTAAAGTGTCATTATTTTGCTTGATATGGTAACCCGGATGTTGTTTATGCTATTGATGTTTTCGCCAAATTGGCGTCGGAAAAAAATTGTGCCAATATGTATATGACATCTGTGCCTATGGTTCTTATGACGTAATTTTCCTGCTTTTAACATGTAATCATTTAATTCTAATTTTAAAGCTTTTTTTCTGTTTGTAATAGTCACGTGTAAATGAATTTTTAATTTGAAGTAAACATTATTGTTTACGCTGTTTATACAACTGGCAACAGTTTAAATTAATAACATTTTCTAAAATTTGTAAAAAATATCTCTCGAAATGCTGAAAATTTGAATTTAAAATTGAAATAAAACCTCAAAAATGAGTCAAATAAGAAAAATAATAAATACAATCTGCACACCGGGAACTTATTTCATATAAAATGATCTAAAAATGATTAAATTCTCATGTATAGTTTTTGCTCCAATAAAACTTTTTTAGTGGAATGATTTTGTCCAACTTTAGCATTAAATATCTCTTAAAATAATTCTTCGATTTGAAAACTGTCTGCATCAGCGTGTTTATTAAGCATTTCTCTATAATACCAACGATTTTCATATTTTTGTATGCAACAGTTTTCTTAATATTAACGATGAAAGACCATGCTTAAGCATTCAAATTGGATGCCGATCTACCCGGAATCTCTACGCAGAATTTCATTGGTCCATTTCCAAATCAAAACTTTTTTTTATATATAGAAGGATATTTTTGGGTTATTTGTATAATGTTCATAAACACAATTATCAACCAAATTACTATTAATTTCTTTATATAAAAAATAACTAAATCAAAGTTGCAACAACTAGAAGTGTATACAATAAAAACTAGTTGGATGTACCAATCCCAAAACTTTCTTCTATCTCATAAATATTAATACTTCAAATCAAAATTCACTATCACGCTGCCAAAATTAAATGGCAATCTATGTCCATCATGAGGATTCTAAAGATATGAAATTCCGTGCATTAGTTCTTGAGATATGACTATCGCTGATTTTGTGTAAATTCAGCAAAATGAAGCCTAGCAGTGCCACCTATTGGGTGATTTACACCAGAACCTAATCATCATCAACTTATGTCAACGTCTCAGTTTGGGGGAAATCAGTGCATTAGTTTTTGAGATGGAGCTATTGCGGAAATCGTGAAAAATGCACCACAGCAGCGCCACCTGTTGGATGATTTACACCAACTCATATCAAGAACTAACGGAATCTGAAATTTGATGAAAATCCGTGCATTAGTTCTTGAGATAGAAATCATGTAAATCCTGCAAAATGCAGCATAGCCGCACCACCTGTTGGGCGATTTGCACCAAAACGTAAGCAGCACCAACTCCTATCAAGGACTAACTGAATTTGAAGTTTGGTGAAGATCCTTACATTAGTTCTTGAGATAGAGCTATTGCAGAAATCGTGAAAAATGCAGCATAGCACCGCCCCCTGTTGTGCAATACAAAAAACTAATTAGCACCAACTTATATTAGGGACTACCTGAATATAAATTTTTATTAAATTCCATGCATTAGTTCTTTAGATAGAGCACCCACAAATCTTGTGTCACATAGGGGAGAGGGGGGCTCATGTAAACATGGGGCACATGTGAACAGTACATATTTCACTCAGTTAATTTGAAATAAAAAAATTCAAAAAATTACCAATTGATGGTAGTACTGATACCATCTTTTGGCTGAATTTTCAGAACAATAGGCCATTTTGATTTCTGGTAGTTGTAATTTGTTTGTTTTAGAAGGTGTGAAGTAAAAAAGTCTTCTAACTTATTGAAGTAAAAATTCATTCAAGACATTTTTTAAAGAAGGATATCAGCATTGCATTCTATAGTGGCATTAATTAGGTAAGTCTACAAAAAGTTTTCTTTTCTTATTTCAATTAAAAATATCTTTTTTTTATAAGTTAGGCTAACTTGGTAGATGGGGCACTTGTGAACTGAACATATGGGGGCACAAGTGTATTTTTTAAGTCTGTGAATGCATTTTTTTTTTTAGTTTAAAATTTAATTACCCTTGTCAAACATTGAGCTATATATTCAATGTTTTTAGGATTGCTTCACAGTTTTAATTTACTGGAAGTTAGATAACAATTAAAAGTGAGTCAAAAGGAGTAAGCATATTAAGCGTACAATTTTACGAATATTTTCTTGTATCTATGTTGAAACATTTATTGATTTATTCACACAACTAAAAAGAGAGCATCTAATTAGTTTTTATCACAGTTTTTATTCACAAAAAATTATTTTTGTCTTATTTATGCCTGGGTTCACATGTGCCCCAGCTATGTTCACAACTACCCCTCCACCGGGGCACATGTGAACAAATTTAGACAAATTTTGGAATGATGATATAAGTAAGAAATTCTTGATAAATGCATCCAAAAGTTTCACCAAAAGAACAAACAAAGTGTAAATATTCATATAAATCAATTTTTGTTTCAAAAGCTCATGACAATTTTGAGAAATAGTCAAAAAAGTAAAAATTGTTCACATGTGCCCCCCTCTCCCCTACATACATATAGAGTCACAGACTCACAGGCAGACATTTTGTAAAAACATGTTTTTGGAGATCTCTGACCTCTAAAACGTGTAAATCTGTCAAAAACCGGATGTCGAAAATTTTCTCGAATCCAATACTTTCTTCTTGTAAATATAGAAGACAGTAAAAACAATCAAATAAAACATTATTTGGATTTTATTTAATAAGTAAATGTGTTATTAACATACTACAGACATTATATACAATTGAAATCTAAGCTGGTGAGTGTATTTCACAAGATTAAATAGTATCTCTTGAAAAAAAAAATAATCTAACTAGTGAGCATGTGGATGGAGTCAAAATATTGAATATACTGCAATGTCCTTAAAATCCCCTTGCATCCAGTGAAAAAAAGGGAATAAATTATTTGAAATGCATGTGGAATCAAAGCTGGAATATATTTTGCAGAATAAAATTGTATTTCTTGAAAAAATAATCCAACTGAAGAGCAAGCACATCACGAAAAGCCAAAATATTGAAAATACAGCTAAATCGTTGAAATTTGCTTGCATCCGGTAAGAAAAAGAATTAACCATTTTGCTAATTTGATGTAATTCAAAGTAAAGATGTACACCATAGCAGAAACTGTGCAGCAGTGCTGCAGATTATTTTAGACTTTGCAGATTAATGTACCAGCTTAAAAATAAATACTGAGCTTAAAAAAATCACTAAAAATTTACTTTGTTTGAGTTATTGTGCTTCTTATTAATTTTCTTTGTAAAATGTAAATTTCCCTTATTTTATGGGTTACTGTAAGTATTTATGATAGTAGCTTGGTTCAGTATTGTTGGGTCGCAGATAAATTTTGGTTTGCTGCAGATTGATACTGAAAATTCTGCTACTGGGTAGATGCATATTTCCATGAAAAAAGCTGTATTTCAGTTTACGATCGATAACAGATTTTTTAATCAACACTTGGCGAGTGGCGATCGATTGCTGATTTTTTTAATCACGTATGTGGTGAGTGGCGACTGCCAATTTTCACCTATACTATTTCACTTTCTTTCCTTGATATCTCTAGCTAAGTTTTAGGAATTTTCTGTTCAAGCTTTCCTCAATTTCTCTTTAAATTTCATCTTTCATTGTCTGTTATAATTTTTCTTCTGCCTATCTTTCTTACTAGTGGCCGAGAGGTTCTGCTCTCGAAGCTGGTAGACGGGAAGTGCTGGGTTTGATCCCAATCGCGCCCGTCGGCCTAATCATTCGGAGTTTTCGTGGTTTTCTTCGAACCTTGGTTCTCCAAGCGTTAATACAGGTTAGGTTCCCTTAGAAAGACCTCCACGGAAGGCACTCCCCCCTTAGAGCCTATATCCCACGTGCAGATAATTGGCCGACATAAATACAACCAACCAACCTATCTTTCTTTGATTTTTTTTTTTTTTTTTTTGTAGCTTTTGTTTAGCTGCTTTTGGATAGGGGTGAATAGCTTCTGGATTAATAGGAGCAGGTTTTAATAATGTGACTAATTGTTGTTTAGATATTGATGAATGATCAATTGCTGAGTACTATGGCATTTAGTATTTTGAATGTTTACAGATGTGATTTTTGTTGTTATCTATCAGTAACTTTCGTAAGAATCCAAGAGTCTTAGTATTTTCTGTAGATCTCATAGAAAGAAAGTCGCGCCAATATTCAGGTTTGTCAGTCACAATGATTCGATTTGATGCAGGGATTTTTTCTTGGGGCCTATTTTGTAAAAAGTAAAAGTTACATTTTGTGAAACGTAAAACTTATTTTATTTTTGTGAAAAGTAACATTTTGTTACAAAATAGCCCAGTTACTGAAATCCGAACCAAGCATTTGTTAATAATAACTTCCGTAACTGTAAGTCTTTCTGCTAAAGTTTTTATTTCTGGTAAATTTGTTTTCTTTGTCAATTACACATTTTAAAACCTAACAATATAAAAATAATGAAGAAGTATGTTTTTAAGGAATAGAATTTTGTGAAGGGGCCTGTTTTATTAAAAGGAATTTTGTGAAGGGGCCTGTTTTATTAAATGTATTTTTATGAAGGGACCTTAAATAGGCCTCAAATTTTGTTTGGATCAAACCATAGTCAGAGATGACGTAAATAAAAAAAACAATTATCGGTACTTTTCGGTTAGCCGGGCGCCAGTGTTATATATGCACATATATTTACATACTATTATATATATATATATATATGCATATGTATATATATATACATTTGTTGTATATATACACTACACACGTATACATATGTATATATATACATATGCATATATACATATAAGTATGTAAATATATATGCATATATAACACTGGCGCCCGGCTAACCGAAAAGTACCCAATTATCAGTTCATTTTATTTATACAGTAGATTGCCTTAAATCCGCGACCCTAAAATCCGCGAACGCCTAAAATCCACATATTTTTTTACAGATGTAAACAATGAAATTTACAGTTGAGTTGCAGGAATAAAATTCAAGATGGCGCCGAAATCGGCGACTACCGCAATGTTTTTGTTACTAAATTTTTTATTAATCATTCTCTTTTGGTTATTACATCTGATTTATTACTGAATAAATTTACATTACTTTTGATTTTGATATAAATTAGCATATTTGTATGATGACGTATCGATCTTAGGATCGCTTCACCACTAGATGGCAGCATAGTACTTTTGGAATCGAATTGAATCGATTTCTTCGGTAATAATTTAATATTGTTCTAAATTTTTATTTTACATAATTATTTTAGTAATTACTTATGTTTAAACTAATAAATTATTTTAATATTTTACTTATTTTAATGTTTCACTTTATTGTAAGCATTCATTATAATTTCCCTTACTTAACTACCAATCAAATTAATCTTTCAAAAATGTAAACAAATCAATGACCAGAAATCTGCAAAATTCTAAAATCCGCACAACCTCTGGTCCCAAGCTGTGCGGATTTGAGGGAGTCTACTGTATTTTGAAGTAAATGGATGTATCAATCTTATAATTAATATGTTACTCTCTTTAAAATAGATGCATATTATTAACAATTTACTGTACACGACAAAAGTTGGAAATTTTCATGGTTCCTCCTTCTTATGTATATAGTAGAAAGTAAACAACAACAACAAAAAAATACTGGAAATTTATGTTGTGTGTGTTTTTAATTCAGTTTAAATACAGTTTCCAAACATATTAAAAAATTCTTCCATAACCTATTGTAATTAATACAGTGAACTCCCATTAATGCGGCCCTCCGAAGGACCCATTTTTTCTCTGCACTAACTGAAGTCTACATTAAATAATGTCCTTAATGTTACTTAGAATTAGGGATTGACCAAAGCAGCAATTTTGCCGAATAGCGAAGCTTCGGTCGAAGTGTATAGGGGAAGGTTGGGACGTTTTTCAGTAAATAATGTTTCTAAATTTTATTAATATTTATTCTTATTTTAGAACCAATTAGACATAAAGTATAAACATTTCTGCATCAAATAAACCTCATAATAATCTAATATCTTACATAGGAAAAGAGTGAAAACAAAACAAAAAAGCCTTTAAAATGTCCCAACCTGCCCCACATGGTGGGGCAGGTTGGAATAACACTAGTTTTAATCAAAAATACATGTAACATTTTATATTTAATTGATGAACAAAGGTTTATTTATAAAGCTTTAGTTCAGCATGAAATAATTTAAGCATTGAAACATTTTAATAATTTGAATTGTAACATGTTTTCATTAACAGATCTTGTATTTGATGTGAAAAAAAAAGGGGGGGTGTTCATCAAATTCTAATAAAACACATCTTTGACATATTTTGTTTTCATGAGTGCCAAGTTTTAAAAGAATATCTGTTTGATACACAAATGAGCTATCATGTTTATCAGGATTTTTAAAAAAAAATGACAACTCTAGATCTCGTCTTCTCAAAATGGATATCTCATACTCGCTGCTGTCCTCAACATTTTAAACATGCCCTTACAAATACAACAATGCTTTGTTTTGAAGCAAACTTTGCCAATGTACACTATCCCACAGTGGGTTTACCTTTAGCCTTTAAGTTTCTGGACTTATCTTAAGTAAGTTTACAATCTATAGGAAAATCAACATCACATGAATAGTTGAATTCATCACTACTGCCATTACACAAATCATTTATATTTGTTTTTCTTCCAGGGGTAATTTTCACCAATTTTGCTAGCACAACTGTCTCATCCTCAATGCTTGATGAAAATTCTGATTGCTTGTGTACTTTTTTTTCCCTTCTATAAGCTGCATTTGGTCTTTACAGCATTTCTGGACATGTCCCAAGGTGCCCCACAACCAGGGTTCGCAAAAACCCGGGTTTTTTTGAAAAAACCCAACCCACTGGGTTTTTTCATGAAAAACCCAATTTTTCCCGGGGAAAATCGGGTTTTTTCAAAAGTACAATATATGTAATATGTATTCTATGTTATTTATATATTGTATTTACTATACATTGTCCCCTTGTATACAATATAATTGTAATACTATTTTACAAGTTATAAATTGCATAAATTATATATGAATTTAAATTGTCATAAATTGCATAAATTATATGAATTTAAATTAAGTGTCAGTGTTTCTCACAAATTAGTTTTAAATATAATAGAAGATAAAAAATTGTTAATTTGCTTTAAAATCAAATAATGAATAGAATATTACTATTTAAAATATATAAGTAGGAAGAAAAAAAGGGGTAAACTAGTCAGATGTGCCAATTCCAAAACTTTCCTCTATCTCATACATGTTAATAATTCAAAATTCGCTATCCCAGTGCCTCATCTATGCCCATCACGAGGATTGTAAGATATAGGTTCATTGAATTGGATGCATTTAACAAGGAGATGTAAGTATCAATTGTTTCAAACAAATCATTGAATTTTGTAACCCAACCTCTTAATGTCCACAACCAAAATTTCCAACCCAAACAGTATAAAATCAACACCCGTTGTTCAATTTACATCCAAGTCTAATAAGGATCTATTTACATGAAAATGAAACAGAATATTAAGTTTGATTAAATTATGTGCATTAGTTTTTGAGATATAGATTTTGCAAAAATCGTGAAAAATTGAGCATATCAACATTACCTGCTGTGCAATTTACACCTAAACCTAATTGGTAACAGCTTACGTCAACGTCTAACTGAATCTGAAGTTTGAAGAAAATCCATGCATTAATTCTTGAGATATTGCGGAAATCATACAAAATTCAGTACAACAGAGCCATTGTTGGGTGATATTCATTAAAAACTAATCAACACCAGTTTATATCAAGGTCTAACTGAATCTAAATTTTTATTCAATTCCATACATTAGTTCTTGAGATAAGAGTTATTGCTGAAATCATGAAAAAAAAAAACAGCATAACAGCGCTACCTGTTGGGCGATATACACCAAAACTTGATAAGCAACAACTTAACTTGTAACTGAATCTGAAGTTTGATGAAAATCCGTGCATTAGTTCTTGAGATAAATGCAGCGTAGCAGAACCACCTAATGGGCATTATACACCAAAAGCTAATCAGCATCAGTTTACATCAAGGTCTAACTGAATCTAAAGTTTTGTGAAATTCTGTGCATTAGTTCTTGAGATAGAGCAGCACCCACAAAATTTTTGTCACAGATATTTTCTAAAAACCATCAAATCGTCTTCAGGACCTTTTTAAAACGTATAAATCCGTCGTAAACTGGAAGTTGAAATTTTTCACAAATTAAATACTTCTTGTAAAGATAGAAGAAAGTAAAAATACATATCTTTTATTTTCATGAATATAGTTCATTTGAATTTTTTACATAAAGACAATCTTATGATATTGCCTTTACCTATAATTATGTACTATGTATGTATGTTGCCTACTATGTTCTATGTTTGTTAGTAAAGTATTTCAGTGTGCTAAAATACATTTTTATTTTACTTCGGGTGTTTATGTAATAGCTTTTATATATTAATTTTTTTTCAAAATTAACTGAAATGACTTAAATTCATTAAATGTATATGTTTAAAATTTTAAATATTTCTGAAAATTGAAAAAACCCACATTATGGGTTTTTTAGTGGGTTTTTTCAAGTGGGCCCATTCTGAAAAAACCCACCGGGTTTTTTCGAACTGGGCCCAGCCTTGCGAACCCTGCCCACAACCAGGGGCGCGCCAGCAGTATCCGGCGCCTGTGTGCAAAACTTCAATTGGCGCCCCATATTCCTAACCCTCCCCCCCCCCCCCCAAAAAAAAAAAAAAAAAAAAAACCTTTATAATTTTTTTTCAAGGAGTATAAATGCATAGCTGCCAAACCAAATTTCCGGGGGGTTTTCTCCAAATCAATTGAAAGAATTTGGAACCGAAAAAATTATCTAATGAAATGTGTCTTACTTCTTCAAGGTTCTTTTTTATTTCATTTATTAAATTAAATTTCTGATTAAAAATATTGTTGTTTGAATTAAAAATAAGGAATGTTGTCAGTTATGCAAATAACGGACATCCCTAAAAGGTGGGTGCTTCAGCTGTTTGCTCCCTCTCCCCACAATGGCATACCTCCTAAGTAAATCAGCTTCTTTTGCCTGCATCACTCTCGGAATTTTTAAGATCTGATGTTTATTTATATTTACACTTAAAACAGTTCAAATAAACTTTAATTTGGAAATATAGCTGTGTTGAATTAATGAATGGTAGGACTATGACACAAAGAAAAGGATGGCCGTAATACGGTATAAATACACATAAAAGTAGAAAAATATTTTCTCAAATTATGATGTTTGTAATACACCGGAGCGCGTTATAGTACTTTTATTTCTTTTAAAGTAATGTAACATCAATTAAGACGCGCATTAAACAATTACCACAAGTTATAATTAGGGGACACAACATAATTAGGGGTGCATTCGAAAATGTTCCAGCCCCGGAATATTTGATTTTATATTAGCAGATATAGAACCTCTAGGCCGGTTATATAACAAGTGTTATGGAAAATGCACATTCATTTCAACGTTTACATTGTTAAGTAGCTAAGCGTAATTTTACCTTGTCACACTGTTAACTCTTCCTTCACTCTCAGATTTTTTCATTTTTCGAATTCCCAATTTTCGTGCAATGAATCGAAGTTCTAAATTAAAAATATCATTACTAATAAAACAAAGTTGCGCTTTGTCTGTGTGTATGTGTCTGTCTGTGTGCGATGGCTAGCAGAATCTACGGCACATACGAGACTCAAACTTTTTGTGAGGATAGTCGAAAGCCTCTTCTGGTGCACCGTGCGACTAAGTTTCAGAATTTTAAATCTCTAATAATTAGTTGAGAAATTAATTAAACAGCCTAAATTAAAAGAATGAAAAGTATTCATAATTCAACAAGATCACAGATTTTTTTTAAACCGCAGACAACAAAAACTCGAAGAGAGGGGGAGGGGTTAATAGAATTACAGAGCTGACCGGACAAGCGGTTCGGGTCGGGTCGGGTCGGGTTGGCGCTATATTTTCCTGTTGCGGGTCGGGTTGACTTGAAATTTTTTTGGTGCGGGTCGGGTTGGCTTTTATTGTTTCGGGTCGGTTTCGGGTTGGCTTTTATACTCTTGCGGGTCGGGTTCGGTTTGACCCGCTTTTTTAAAAAGAATGTGGAAAATATTTTTTTCCGGTTAAAAACCTATATTAACCGCAAATCCAAGTTTCATAAAAGCAAAATGTGTGCCTGTCTGTTTTGTCTTTAGTCATCCTTTCACGAGTCTTCGAAATAAAAAACTGCATTATGTTGTTACCGTATTTTAAAAATACAATACGCAGCAAAACGCTAAATGGTCCTTCCTGTCTAATGTATCAAGTGAATAATTTAATTGTGCCGATACGCGATGCACTATGTTAGAGGGGAAATTTTTCAAAATAATAACTGCTGACAAACTAAAGGTAGATGGCCACTTGTGTAAAACAAAGTGTATCGTTATAAGTGAAACTTTTGAAATCGCAACTAATTTTAAAGCATATTTAATGATTAGATTTTTAGTTTTATACCATTTAGAGTTCGCCCAATCCACAAAAAAGTGGACATGAGGATGAAAATTTAAATTTCCTTAAATATGATTGAAATTTTGCACATTAACTGTTAAAAGTGTACTATTTCATATTTTATTGAAAAAATAATAAAATTTTTGTCTAACATACTTATTTTAATTAATAAAGTGACACTATGACTGTGTGAAATAGACTGCACCAAAAATCTTTACATTTTATGGCCTCGTACAGCTGAACAAATATTCTGAAAATCTCCAAACTTAGATGTATATAATCTGACATCTATTATTGAGAGTTTTTGCCTGCAGAGAAGTGTTCACTAATCTTCATTACAAGAGGTAAGCATATTTAATTACTCTTAATTATTGTGTCACACCCGCAACAAAAAGTTACATTTATATCTCTACAGAAAAATTTCTTTGACTGTAAGTTATGAAACTTTATATTCAAAAATAGTTTATTATGGTACTTTGAATTACAGACACAAGAAAAATGTAATTAATATTTTAATTATAGTTATTAAGCGTTGCGGGCGTGACATGCTCCTGTTGCGGGTGTGACATTTAATTAAAGTCACACCCGCAACATCTTTTAAAATTGAACACAAATGCAATCTAAATAAATTATATGTAAATTTATGTAAGAATAATATACTGGAAAACATGTAGGTCACAGCACTAACTATTATACCCTTTGATTTAGTTGTGTGAACCTCAGTTCACATCATCAAAATTAGCATCATTTTAGCATGTGACATTGTGTGTAATTGATTTATATTTATTCAGTTTGGATTGATAAATTGTTGCTTCTACAGGAAAATAATATTTTTGTAAATGATATATGAATAAAAAAATAATTTAAAAGGCAAAATTTTTATGAAAATAAAAAAAAAGTTCCGCAACAATATTTTAGCAATTTTTTTTAATATGTATGTATGATTTTGTTATTTGATAGCATTTACCTTTTTTTTTTTTTTTTTCAATTTTTAAAATAAATAATATATTACAAGAAGATTTTTTTTCAATTTTAATTCAAATTAAATAAGAATAATTGAAACTGTTATTAATTAAAATGTTTATTAAGTTAGAATAAAATGTAGATAGTCAGTTTGAAATGAACCAAAATTTAACATATAAGATTAAAAATTTCAAAGAATTTCAATAATATTGGCAATTTGTTAAACATGTATTTTTGGACTTGAAGTGCTATATTTATTCAATTTATACATTAATTTCTTCTCTTTTTCAGAAGAATGAATAGCACAGAAAGGTCACGAAATCATTGGGAAAATATTAAGGAAAACCACCTTAAATACGCAGAATATCTACAAAAACAGAAGGAAAGTGACAAAGCAAGGAGGGAAAAGAAAAAGAAACTTTAAAAAAAAAAAAAAAAAAACATCAGCCAAGAAAGAAAAACAATTTCAGCGACAAAAGCAGAATGAAAGAAGCAGCAAAAGTAAGTGTAGAGAGAAGAAGAAATCTTCAACAAAAAGTGTCACACCATCTCCAGCTATAAGGGCAGAATAGTCTATTGGAAGTTACCGAAGAGCACAAACTTTTGGTAAAGCTAAACGAAATCTTCGTTAAGTCCAAGGAAAAGACTCGCTGTAGTGAAAAAATTAGCACATGAGGAAAACATTATACTTCCACCTAAAGAAATATTGCAATAATTACAGAAAATGCACAAAAGAGAATTTGTTTGCTGCCACATTCTGATAAGGACAGTGCTGTAGTTGGGTGGAACGCCATTCCCAGAAATATTTGGTTTGTTACTGAAAAAAAAAAAAAAAAATCACATGAGCGCACACCTTTTTTTTTTTTTTTTTTTCAAATGATACTAGCCTGGAAATGAGCCTAGAGCTAAATCCTTTTCTCCAGACTGTGAAAACTATACCCATTTCAACATCTGAATGCCAAGGAGTATTCAGCTGTATGAATAACATCATGACCAATGCGAGAAATTCACTCCTAATAGCAAGAGCTAGTTCACTTATATTCATAAGCCGTGTAGTACATACCCCTCTTAAAAGAATTTTCTCCTGAGCCATATGTGAAATCTTGGTTGCTATCAGGAAGAAGATTAACAGACGAGACAGCTTGTCATAAATCACAGAGCACAGAAAACACCTCTCATTATCGTTCTTTACGGAAACTTCTAGGATAGATGTGTCAGTAAGCAATATATGGATTTATTTTTGTTATTTAGTTAAATTTTGATTCATAATGGAAAATGTTACTATGAGATTGATTAAATATTGCTTTTAGATAAATGCTATACAAATACAATGCTATAAAATCTAGAATATAATAATTAAAACTGTTAATTTAAAAAAGTCAGCTTTTAGCTAAATGTTTTGAATTGCCTTTTGGCTCAGCAAAAGTCCGGCAGCATCAACATCTACTCTGTTATAAGGTGAGTTCCCACAAATATTTTTTCCCAACTACAGCACTGGATAAGGATATAATATCCATTAATAATAAAAGTGAAGTTGGAGATTTTTTGAAGTAGTTTTGTTCTCCACATTAAAAAACAACAACAACAACAACAAAAAAAAAAACAGCGAAAAGTTAGTTGTGCAAATAAGACAAATGGGTGGTGATGATATAGAAATAGAGTATCTAAAAAAAATTTCAGAAAATGTGTATGTTTGGCCAAATCAGCCAGATGTATCCTGGGAGAAACAGAGCATTATTATAAAAAAAAAAACTGCCACCGGCAGAAATTATAAATTCAAGATCAGAAATGAAATTTGATTTTTTTTTTGCTTGATATTATAATTGTATTATCCATTAATGGGTTAATTAAAAAAACCCTGCTTTGTAAATATTTGTGTATGTCATTATTTTATTGCCCATACAAGTCACACCCGCAACGGGGCGTCACACCCGCAACGAAAACTTTAAATATTTCCTAAACAAGCAAGAATTGAGTAAGTAATTTAATTTTTTCATAAAATAATTATTTAACTATTACTGTCTAACATATAAAAAAAACAGTTCATCCTGTTGTTATGATTCACAGAGTTTTGAGTTTTTGTACTGAAAGATGAAAATGCATGTCCTTTTTATGTCACACCCGCAACAGGAGAGAATTATTTAAAAAAAAAAATAAATAAAATACTGAGTAACTTGAAAATTTGGATTAATGTATGTGTAAGTGGTCCACATTGAAATCCATAAAAATTGAAACCATAGCTCAAAAATATTTTAGCTGATGGCTAATTTAGTTTGTGTAAATGTCACACCCGCAACTTTGGATTGGGCGAGTTCTGCATCGGGTCGGATCAGAGGTTTTACTATTGTTGAATATTAAAGAATATAGATTTGTTCATTCTTCTACGTAAAATATAAAAATGGTATTCGAGAATTAAAGGTCTGCACGTGCTGGAATTTCCAGGCCCGGGAACGACCTACCCCGCCCCGTCCCGTCACGTGTAAAACTTAAAAGTTCGGCCCTAGCGCAGCAGGGCCTGTTTATAATTTTATCGGGTTTGTCTAAATATTTATATCGGGCCGGTAGACTCGCTTAATTGTAGTTATCGGCGCGGCCTGGCAGGGCCGTTCACTTTTTTTGCCGGCTCGGCCCGTTGAAAAAACTGTCCTAATAAAGTGGCCTGGCCAGTTTGAAATTTTGCCGCCCCGCCGCGGCCCTCGGGCCAGACCGGTGCAGAACTTTATTAGATATACAATTGTAGATTATTTTCATAATGGTATTAAAATATGATTTGCTTTCCTTACATTGCGGGCTCGGGTCGGTTTGCGGGTTGAAATATTGCGGTTTCGGGTCGGTTTGCGGGTTGAAATATTGCGGGTTCGGGTCGATGCGGGTTGATATACCTCGGGTTCGGGTCGGGTTGCGGGTTGACTTAAAATGGAATTTGCGGGTTCGGGTCGGGTAGAACCCGACCCGCGCGGGTGTTCATTGCAGACAACCTAACGCCAGGTGTTCATTGCAGACAACCAACATCTTTCAATAGTGGACATTTTCGAATGAATATAAAATTTTCAAATTGTAAATTTATAGATTTATAACTTATTCATCCAGATGCAAAATTTTTCGTTGATTTCAGAAATGTAAATTTCTTCACGGTCGCTCAATTACAACCTTAGATATTAATTATTATTTCATTAATTGGACGATTCCTTTCAAACTCTCAATTTAAAAGCCAGTCTTTCGAAACCACAAGTGATTTTTATACTATGATTCTTTGGAACGCCGTCAAATTTTTTAAAATACACCTTTTAGATATTTTAAAGTTATGCATCTAGCCCTATCTTTAAACGCTGTTCAATAATATCTAAATTTTATAAAAATCGATCCGCAAGTTTTTGTTTATAAAAAATTCTATTTTTAAAAAGCAAAATAAATGCTTTGTTGAAACGCGAATTTGTTAAAATAAAAAAAACTGACGCACCGATTGATTTGGAATTTTCAGACAGTTTATAACACAATAAATATTTTAAAAAGTAGGGGGCATCATATTTCAGGGAGAGGGAGGCGATAAAAAAAATGTGGTGTGTGTGTGTGGGTGGGGGGGGGGGGGGTGAGGATCAAATATTTAAAACCGTACCATTTTCTACCGTTTTAGATGCGGATTTTTGACAGAGCCCTGGGATAAGTATTACTTTTAATATAAAAATTTCAAAAGTGTACTTACCATTATTTTCGAATAGTAATTTCACCAAATTACTTAAATTATTGCTTGAGTCCGCCACCCCCTTGACTAATATATACTAATATAAGGCTAATGACTAATATATACTGACTATGGGTAGGTTGTTTAACAGAGTTTCGTTCAGAAGCAGCTTTGTTAAGAATAGAGTTCTCCCCCTGGTGATGGAATGTGGAACTAAAAGCTTCGAGATTTGTAATTTTGCAGTGCGTACGCAGCATGCCTGCTAAATCTTCATGTGATATATCATCGGAAAGCCTTTGAACCACTCTTTCATATTATGAACATTTCTACCCTCTCACTCAGATTCCACCCCCTGTGGGTCAGTTTTCTAACCGAGCTCCTAATTAAGATTTGGGCAGCTCATTTGAAGACTTGGCCGAAGGTGAAACTCTTCACAGGCCTTTGATTGGTGAGGTCTATGTTTGACCCCAGATTATTAGGGGGCATTCCCCGTGGGGTGGATAAAATGAATTTTTTCATGTGATATATCGTTTTAAAGCTTTCGGCCTGTACTTTACTAAGCACTCACTCCTCTCCTCTTAACTCATTTTTTTCATCAGTAAGTAGAGGTAATTTTAAAGTTTTAATTTGTTTATTACTACCACATACAATTTTCCAAAAATCATGAAAAAAAATTTACATAACAAGTCTGAACAATTAACAGCTTCTCCCCTATTTTCACACAGTGAGCGGGTACGAAAAAAAAAAATATCGAGTTAAAGATATAAAATCATACAAATTTAAGGTTCATTTAAAGATCATCAAAGGGGGCAGTGGTATCTTTCGAAAAAGCTCTTAACACAGAACTCAAAAATATATTTGTTTTACTCTTAGATACTATTATATTTTCAGAAATTCGTCGGAAATGTATGGCAAAATTATGCCCTCCCCCCCTCCTATTTCTGAATCTACTGAAAATAAAATTATGAAAAAATTAGTAGTAGTTGGAATTTATTTAAATCTTGTAGGAAAACTATAGCAATTATCCTAGGTCATACAGTTTTTCAGAAAATCGCAGTTTTCCGTTATACATAAACTTTATTTGGCGGGCGCTCAGCGGGGGAGTTGAGAGGAGTTCGAGGTATCTATCGATGCGAAATCATCCAAGAACTGTGGATAATGATTTTCCAAAAGAATTGTTGATAATTAGCCGAGTGGCGCAGACCAAAGTGGTCATGCAACTTTACGACCTCCTTTCGAAACGGAATTGGCACAATGGCAAGATCAAACTTTGTACAAAGTCTTTGTTTTAGGTAAGACGGATCACAATGATAAATAGTCAGCGTTTTTCATTTCAATTGAATTCAGTTATTGAAGGTAATTATTGAAAAATATTTAATAAAATAATTCCAAGTTATTTGCAAAGTCTTATTATTCGTTTAACGACTATATTTTGTAAGATTGCAGTTAGTAATTAATAAATTTATTATATGAACTCTCTGTACGCGACTGAATTCACTCTTGACCGATTATTCTTTGTTCGAAGTAAATCTATAAAATATGCAATTAAAATTTCAATAAAACGTAATTCCTTTTGAGGTTGTTCTCAAAAACATGTTTCCCGACTGTAAATGACATGAAACTTTCTTACATGCTCACGGGCTCGCTTTTATGCGTTGCATGCAATGATAGGCGTGACTATTAAATTTGTTTGAATTGAATGGAGTTTTTCATTTCTTTTTTACATGCATTGCAGTTTGAGCTACATCCAGTTTTATTCACTTATTGTTTTCGTTATAATGTAGCCGATTGCTATTATTGATTTGTGCTTTTTTCGCAATTTACTTTTACTTGGGTACCGTGCATAACCTGGAGGCTTGTGTTGCTTTACTATTCTGCAATATAATATCTACCCATTTTTATATCGTCAGTATGTGTATCACTACCAATACTACAATAAGATAGCAATGTTATATATTTTCAATTATTTGAATAATGGAGCCTTCCATGTTTGCCAACAGCTGTAGTGGGCCCTTGCTTTCTGAAAAGCTGGACAGACCTGATCTAGAACAGGGATGTCAAAAGGGGCATTCGCGGTCGTCCTTCGAATTTTTTTATGTTTCTAGCTTTTTTAAATTTATTTTAGGCGATTGACGGCAAACTTAAGCATTCTGTCGCGCCTTACGACCGTGACCTTTCGACACCGAGGCGCCTTTCGGTTTGAGACTCTCCCCACCCCTAAAGCTAAGCCGCTGACGAGCATCTGCAAATTTCATATATCTTATAAGTAAAAATGAAAAAATGTGTCAGAAATGACGCACTTTCGATTTAAATACTGCTTTAATAAATTTAAGTTGGATAAAAGTTTTTCAAATTTTTTAGCTTCGACTAAAATATTTGGCGCCTTTACTATTCTGGCGTCTGTGTGCGGTGCACACTTTGCACACTGGGTCGGCGCACCCCTGCCCACAACTGAGTGTCCCAACCTGCCCCACCTCGCACATTAAGTAACAAAAACTTTAAAACAGTTAAGCTTAGCATTGCAGTCTATTTTTTACCCTTAAAATAACAATAAATCAATGTTTTTTCATCACAACATGCCCCCACTTGTATTATTTCATTTCTTTTAATAAAAAATTTATTTTTCAAAACACACATAAATGTTACTCAACCTCATTCAAAACAAAAATAATGGTATTATTTGTTGTCAGCAAACACCAGTGATTCCAAAACACATGGAAGAGTAGATTGTAGTATCATATATTGGCACTTATGTGTGCTAATTTTTAACTGCAAAATTGAGGTGTCCTAAGGTGGGCCATGTCCCAACGTGCCCCACCTTCCCCTACCGAAGCTTCGGTATTCGGCAATCGAATACTTGAAACTTTTTAATATGCATTTTTGCATATATTAGCTTTTTTAATAAGCTTTAATTGAAATTAAATTCTCAATAAAGTTAATTCAGTTGCATTTTTAGTCTTAAATCTAATTACACAAAAAAATTTAATGACTTCTTTCCACTCACAAATGCTTTAACCCATCACTTCTTTTTATTATTTTATCACTAGTCAATACCTAAAAATAACCTATGAAAGTATTAAACTATACAGGGTATTATTAAGGATAAGGATTGTCAGAAAAACAAAAGTTCATTCAAATACAAAGAAACAATGTTGTCATTAAGCTGATTTACTGATTGTCGAAGTCTAATTATAAACATATTGAATAGGAATGTTCTCAAAATACAAAAGGTATCATATCAATTTGTACATTTAACTATTTTCTGTCGAATTATTAATAGAATATTTATATTTTGATTAATATTTTAACAATGTGGTAATGAAGAAAAGAAATTTGAGCAATTTTGATATAATGGTTATAAAAGCTATAGGATAGGCATAGGGGTATACTTATTTGATGCGTGTATTTTCTTTAATATGCACCTTAGATATACAGAGATGAACTCTGATATACTTATTTGATGTGTACATTAAAGAAAATACACATTAAATAAATTTAAATTAAAAAAAAAACTAATGTAGAAGTAAATAAAATTAAATGATAAGGGAAAGATGTGCAGCTTCCTTATTTTTTTTTTCCTCTGTAGTAGATGGTTGTTTTGATTTCACACCTATGTAGACTATTTTAGGAAAGAAGTTTTTTTTTTTTTATTATTAAAAAGGGCCTTTGACTTGTTTTTTTGTAGTGCAGCTGAACTCTGAACTCATGCACATAATATTGAAACTCATTGTTTAGCCTATTCTTCTGCTAAGTAAAAGATAATTCTTCTACTTCTAAGAAGATACTTATCTGCAATTATTCGGTCGGATATTCGATTTACATGCCGAACCGCTGAATACCAAATCAACTATTCAGTATTCGGCCAATCCCTAATTAGAATATGAATGATGGAGAAACAAATTTCAATTTGTACTAAACACGCATTAACTGAAGATACATCTGAAGCAGAGACGCATTAATATGAGTCCACTGCCCAGTAGCAAAAAATTTGCCAAGTGTTTGCAACAGATACTTCAGGGGCAGAAAATAATCTGGAAGTGAAATATTTTAGAATTGAAGCATTAATTAATCAAACGATCACTTACCTTTGTTATTATGCATTTTATTAATTTTACTAATAATAATCTTAAGTTATTGTATTAAGTAATAAAGAGCTAATCATAATATAAAGCGAAATAAAGGTTCGATAGAAAAATAATCTGCAAACGAGAAAAGAAAATCTGCGACACCCGTCTCCCGTCTCGAACTTTCTGCTACCGGGGTCCACTGTATTAATATTACATAAAATAATTATTTTCGGTAGATAACATTTTCGTTAAATTTTAATAAACTTTTATCTTTGTCATTTGGATAACTACTTTTTTTTATAACCTATTTTTCTCTTACAAAAAAAGAAAAAAAAAGTGAATCTGAAATGGTTAAAATTAGAGATTGACCGAATAGTCGATTCGGTATTCGGCATGTCAACTGAATATTCGGCTTCAGCTGAATACTTTTAAGTATTCAGCTGAATAACTGCAGATAAGTATTTTCTTGGGAGTAGAAGAATTCTATTTTACTTAAAAGTGGAATAGGCTAAATGTGTTTCAATATTATGTGCATGAGTTCTGAGTTCAGCTGCACTACAAAAAACAAGTCAAAGGCCATTTTTAATTAAAAAAACAAAACATTTTCCTTCCTAAAATAGTCTACATAGGGGTGAAATCAGAAAAACTGTCTGCAATAGAGAAAAAAAGTAAAGAAGATGGACATCTTTCCCTTATCATTTAATTTTAATTATTTCTACATTAGTTTTTTTAATTTAGATTTATTTAATGTGTATTTTCTTTAATATATACCTACCTAAGATAAGTATATCAGAGTTTATCTCTGTATATCTAAGGTGTATATTAAAGAAAATACACAAATCAAATAAGTATACTCCTATGCCTATCCTATAGCTTTTATGACCATTAAATTGAAATTGCTCAAATTTGTTATCTTCATCACCACAATGTTAAAATATTAATCAAAATATAAATAAATATGTATCAATATTTTGACAGAAAATAGTTAAATGTACAAATTGATATACCTTTTGTATTTGAGAATATTTCCTTATTCAATATGCTTATAATTAGACAATCAGTAAATCAGCTTAATGACAACATTGTTTCTTTTTATTTGAATGAACTTTTGTTTTTCTGACAATCCTTATCCTTATTAATAGTCTGTATAGTTTTAATAATACTTTCATAGGTTAATTTGGGTATTGACTAGTGAAAAATAATAAAAAATAAGTGATGGATTAATGAATTTATGAGTAGAAAGAAGTCATTAAATTTTTTTGTGTAATTAGATTTAAGAATATAAATATAAACTGAATTAAATTATTAAGAATTTAATTTTAAAGTTTATTAAAAAAGCTAATATATGCAAAAATGTGTATTAAAAACTTTTAAGTATTCGGGTGCCGTATACTGAATATTCGGTATACACTTTGACCGAAGCTTCGGTATTTGGCAAAATTGCTGCTTCAGTCAATCCCTAGTTAAAATACACATCTTCACAACTGAATTTTCTGCAATAAAAACAATTAATACTTCTCACAACAAAACAAATTATACTTCTCTCATCAAAACAAATTATACTTCTCTCATCAAAAACATAACATGCTTTCTGTTTTGTTTTTAAGTATTTGTCCTATAAAAGCAAGAGATTCAGTACAACACAAAGACATATCACATAGTTGGCTCTTTACTACTCTAAACGAACAACAACAACAACAAAAAAGGTCAGTGTTCGACTCTAATGCATAATAGATTGGATATCGAATAAGAATAGCAATTGGTTGATTGGAGATGGAGACATCAATTTAAAAATACTATATACTATCGATAAAAATCAAGTTGCCCATAATATTGATAAAATTGATACAACATAGGTTATCATAATTGCCCATCACTAAGCTACAGCACTGTTTTTTTTTTGTTTTGTTTTGTTAGGATCCAATGTATATGTTTTTTTACAGCTTTAGTTATTTCATGTCAATCATTTCAAATCTTTACAGGTGACTTAGTGAAAGAACTTGAATATGATCCATCATGGCCAAAGCCTGATTATGAATTTTCAGATGAGTTAAAAACGTAAGTATCAAAATATTTTTTTAGTCATTCAAAATTAGATTTCCTTTTTCATTGTATTTTATAAGTCATGCATTCAACAGTCACTTTAAATTTATTTGAGTTTAAATGGTTAGTGTCTTTTTGTCTAAACTGAACTACATGTGCTGCTGTTTATTTTATTAAATCCGTTAGCGCCAAGTGTGATCATATATGAACATGGTAAAAAATGTACAAAGAAAAGTCAGCAAATAGAACTAAAACATCCCTATTAAAAATGGTCATAGTTCAAAAAGACATGTTATTTAATGTATTTCTATCCCATTTAATTATATTTAATAAATGACATAGTAAATTAGTTTTAGTTACAGGTATAGTCCATGTCAATTCAGGCAGCCAAAGAAAAAATCTTACCTTCATAGTCTCAGAAGTTTTTGAATTGAACATGTGTTAAAATTCAGGAAAAAATAAGATAACTGTATATTTTTGTTTTGCCCCAAAAAAATCCTGGCCCGAGATACAGGCCGCCAAAGATGGCATCCCGGGCACCATTTCCCATTCGTACAACGGTGCAAGATATTTTGTTGTGTTTTTTTTTTTTTTTTTTTTTTTAAGATAATGTTCTTCTGTTTGAAATGATATACCCAATTTTGAAATATGTATTCAACTTTTCTTGTGGCAGCCTTTTGAAAAAAAAAAATTATCAAAAGAAATTTTTTTTTCAAAAATGCCAATCCCAAAGATTTTGATTTTTTTGCTGTTGATCAATACCATTGAGTACCAGTGGCGTAGGAACTTTGTACAAACAGGGGGAGCCGGGGCATATTGCGGAAAGCTAGTGGCACGGATCATTTCGTTCATTTTGGAGGGTTCCTTCATAGTGTTGCACATTCCACAAACAGAAGTATAAATAAAATAGAAGCATATCAAAAGATCACCAACTCTTTAATCCAGTTTAAATAATTTTTAATAGATATGCTTGATACACAGAAACTTTATGTGCGATCCCGAATACAATATTCAAATTTAAGGCTTCTCTTACTTCCATTTATCAAAAACTAAAGTGCTTTCTGTTGTTTTGCTTACAAATTCTTTACAAATCTCTTCCAAATCGATTTTAAAGGCCTCCTCTTTATAAATATTATCGGTGCAGGTAATTTGTAGTAGACCTATATAAGACTCCCTTTTTTCTGGAAATCGGGAGGGTTGTAAACAATGAGAAAAAGGGTGAAGGCACAAACAAGTGTGCTTGCCACCCCCCCCCCTCTCTCTCTCTCTTTTCTTTGTTGTTTATTGTGTGAATTTCCTAGAAAAAGCACACTTTATTTTTTAGTTCAGCAATGTATTGTAAACAGATATGGTGCAAGAATTTATCCCGGGGGAGCTGAGCCCGTCTGAAATATTCCAGGGGGAGCCACAGCTCCCCCGGTTCCTACGCCCTTGTTGGGTACTACCTCCCCTGTAAAGGAGAACTTCCACTTTTGATTTTGACAAGTTATACAAGGTATGTCTAAAAAGTTCGGTGAATGGAAGCATAAAACAAAACATGGAAACAAAATATCTTAACTACATACTAAAATGAAGTGTATTAAAATATACATTCTGTAAAATGTGTGATGCAAAGAATATTAATTATTCATTTACAGATCCTCACAAAAGAATTCCATTACATAATGGTATAAGGGGAATATTGTTTGTGGCGTATTTTAATTACGCTAAATTCTTTCATATATAATGAAATTGATATATATTGCTGAGGTTTACAGATATATGTTGCTGAGGTGATAGAAAGTGCATAGTATTTACAGGGACACGCAAAAGATTTCAAATACTTTACTGTATATGAAATACTGTATATTAGCGATGATTGCTGGAAGTGCATCTTTAGTTGTGATATGAGTTTTTAAGTTTAACTAAATTTCTCCATATTATGTTGTGTGTATAAATGCTGTAGATCATATACAGGGGTGCACAAAAGAAATCGCAAGGGTTACTGAGTATGAATAAAAGTGATTTAAAGGTGATTTTAAATGAGTTATGCATTTTTATGCTGAACTCCATTTAGTACACTAAGATATGTTTGTAGAAAATAGATAAAATGATATACAGGTCCATGCAAAGAATTAGGTATATGGCCGACTATGGATGATAAACTCTGGAAGTGTGATTTCACTAGTTTTAAACGTGTTTTAGTCTTAATTAAATATTAGCTAAATAGTGGCATGTATATAAAGATAGTATGTAAAATACAGGGTTGTATCAAAGTCTTCAAGTATGCTTCCGTCTATTGATATAAATTTCTAAAAGTCAAATTCCAACCTATTTATGTGTTTTTAACACTTTCCAACACAGTTGAAAGTCTTTATGGATTCGGTTTATCTGTCGTCTGTCTGAACTCTAACTTGCATTAATATGGTTGTATTGCTGTGTAATTGATATATGTTGAGATTGTTTTACTATACAATGTTCGGTAGTGAAAATAAAATATGTATCGCTTCAAATGTTATGAAAATCGAATTAAAACTTAAAAAGATATTAATAAAAGTTTTCTTCATTCTATTTAAAAATCCTATAATGCATAATTGATTCAATGATATACCATGATAGGTAATGATTCTAGGTTGCCATGGTGATTAAGTCCTTTTTAAGATGGATTCATACAGGGGTGCAGAAAATGTTTTAACTCTGAACATTTCCCCGAATCCATATGAAAATTTCCCCAAAATATTGGGATATGTTATAGGCTTACATAAATTCTGTATTACCGTAGGTATAGAATTTTTTTTATTTTTCAAAACCTTCTCAACCTACGCGCGAGTATATATGGTACATATTATCCTGAGTTCGATTTTGTGAAGGTCACCATACGGATATTTTTATTTGTAGAGAAAATTTTTCTATCTCAGAGAATTATGTAATTCATTGTTAAAATCGAAATCAATTGCATATTTTTCTGCAGAATTTCCCCAGTTGGCAAAAATTTCCCCCCGATCCTAGATCGCCGGATCAGACATATTCTGCACCCTTGGATTCATATTACTTCCGTATTACTGAATTTAATATATAGAATCATAATAAATTTTGTATTCATGCATTTTTGCTCAAGAGTGCAACACTTATTGCACCAAGATCTGAAAATTTATAAAACTAGTTATAGTATGGACGCACTCATTTGTCACATTTGATATTGCAATTTTCAAATTGTTTAGGATATATAGTTGGCTTACCCTTACAAATATGATACAAATAAGAAAAATTCAGTGACTTTTACTGGAACTGTATATATACAGTTCCTGTAAAATTCTCTGAATTTTTTAAATGTTTCTAAAATTTGTTAAACTCAAAAGTGGAAGTTCTCCTTTACAGTAAAGGATACTTTTTCTTAAATTTTAACATATGTTCAATTCAAATACTTCTGAGACTATGAAGGTAACCCCCTACCTGAATTGATATGGATTCAAGCTACAGTAAAGGATTTCTCCCCATAGACAATAAAGGGTTAAACAAACAGCGATTAAAACTAGTAAATCTATAAATCAGGGTCTCAACATCTTTTCCACGAGTGATTGTTTTTTAATCTGACTTTGCATAGTGTATTTAATATCCTATAATAGCCAATTTAAAATTTAAAAGATACATAAATATTTATAAGCATTTAACATTTTTAAAGTTTCTGGAAATCAAAAGCATTAAACACAGTTTTATGCAATATTCTAATGAACTGCTTATTCTTGTAATTTTTTTAGATAGAAAAGTACATACATACATACCTCCCATAGTCTCATTATATTTACATTCGAATTTCTTATTGTTTGTGCTTTATCATGATTGTAGAATATCTTGGAAAAGCATTATGATGTAAAAGCAAATCTTCCATATTTGATACTATGTACAAATCAACGAAATTTAACCCAAAAGTATAAAAGCTGAGTCTGGATCCAAATATCAAGCTAATTGGATACTTTTTATGACTGTTATTGTGGAACAGACAGACCAAAAAACAAACACTGTTTGTGTCTCCAAAGTGAGCCTCAACTGTTGTTTCAGCAATTAAATAGCTTTGCAAGTTTAAATTTTGTTATTTATTACTCTGGTAAAAATATTTTAATTTACAGAAATCATAAAACTTTTATGTCCATTTTATTTTTCATGTGTAGCTAAGAGTGTTTATTTAAAATACATTGTATTTAATTACATGCAAGGTCACCTTATTATGAAATTTGTGCTTTAAATTTACACAGACTATCATTCTAAGATTACTGGTAATTAATTAAAATTAATTTCATTAGATAAGATTGCTTAAAGGATAAAACATTTATATGTATTTGGAAAAAAATTTCAAAGTTTAAAACTTGTAATATAGTATAGACAATTAATTTTGAGCATCTTAAACCTCTATTTTGTTCATCTAATAATGCATTAATGATAAATTATGAGATCACAGAATTATTATCAAGTAAATGCATTCACCTACAGTGAGAAGAAGATGGAACAATGCAGTTTTATATAGGTATGACAAGCAGAAAACTTAAAACTAGAATCAAAGAACATATAGCAAACATTAAATACAACATCAGATTATTGTTCAATGAACCACAGCTTTGGCCAGATTATGCAGCGAAGAACCTTTAACAGATCAATTTTAAAAATAGCAGTTTAATTTATCCATTATTTATCCAAGATTTTATTTACCATCCATAATCCGGGAATCAATAGAGATATTTTTACGCAACGAGAATATTTGCAATGATTCAGTGTCCCTTGATGTACCTAAAATTTGGAAAGAGATGCTATGTAATTTTAATAACAATAGTAAAAATTAATTCATGCTCGCAAATAGCCAAGTTAATTTTATATTTATTTTATGTTTTGCAATGTTTTTCATTATGCATGATGTCTTGTGACATTGTTTACCATGTTATTGTTTTTAAATTATGTGAAAATTAATGCACGTTTGCAAACAGCCAATTTAATTTTATTTTATGTTTGCAATGTTTTTCATTATGCATCATGTCTTGTGACATTATTTACTTTATTATTGTTTTTAATTTATGTGAAAATATTTTCTATCATGAATGATTTTGAAAATGTCGCCTTTTGTGCAATGAAACATTCATCAATCTTAATAAAGATATTTTATCACTTTTTATAGCATTATTTAACGTAACCATAAACTGTTAACAAATACATCATTTGTTCCTTTCCAAAAATATATTTAAAAAACCCAGCGCGGGCCGCTACCCTTATTCGTCGTGCTTATTATTAGTCTCGGTCGGTGGTTGGGACAACTGCTGCAGCCAAAGACCTCTTTTTGTCCGCGATCCTTTAACCTCTTTTTTCTCTTATTCAAACTCTTTAGCGGAAGCCAAGTTCATAGGTCCCCAGTCACGTCCCAAATATAAGAGACTAGCAGAAGCCAGGTTGGAAAAAAAAAATTAAAACCGGACAAATTTAAAAGGGAAATTACACGAATTAAAGATGCCGAAAAGCAGGAAGGGAGGGCTGGGGGCCCTGAAGCTACCGAATGACAGCTGCTGCCTCGTGCTTATTATTAGTCTCGGTTGGGGGCGGGTGGGTGGAAAAACTATTGCGGCGAGCGGCCGCTTACTAATGTCTTACTCAGTCTTTAAAACCCACTACAACCCTGGATGCCAGCGTTATGCACTAACATATTTTTACTGTATAATGTATATGTATGCTATACCATCGAGAATTTTATTAAATACTACGCTAATTGTTTAATTTTTTTTCCTTCGTATTATGAAGAAAATCATATTTTTCTGCTACACCAGCTAAGAAAATGAGCATTCTGATATTTAAAGCTGAGGGATTTTAGTATGGTTACGATACAATAAAGTAATGTTTTCTGATTGTTTTTATAATTATTTATGGACAGGAATGCACAAATATCAGTTATTATTGCCGTATTATCTCATTTTAATTTATTGTACCCAGAAGGCACCTCGTAATTGACACGGGCGACGCCGGATAGTTCTGCTAGTTATTTTCTACAAATAAGACCTGCCCAGGCATTTAACTCATAGGTTTCATACGCAGGAGTAATCCCTGAAGTGTAAGTCTAAGAAGAAGGAACCACTTTTTTCACATTGAATTTTGTAGATTCATGCCATACATTTATTTTACAGATGCTATGCTTACAAGATAGAATTCATATGGCAATATTATGTACATTGAGCTATTATAGA
Organism: Maratus speciosus; assembly: GCA_963932465.1. NCBI lineage: Eukaryota > Metazoa > Arthropoda > Arachnida > Araneae > Salticidae > Maratus > Maratus speciosus. The sequence goes on from OZ010788.1 coordinate 441,259,650, forward strand.
TTCATACGATAAAATTTACAAAATTGAAACACATTATACTGTAAGATACAAGTTAGTATTTTCAGGAATTCAAAGATATATTTTTGAATGCAAGTACAGTTATTATTGAAAGAAATTGTCAATTGTGATGGTTTCTTTCTACTACTGGGAAAGCTCCATTTAAGAATTTCAATATTATGTCTTAATGATTAAGAAATAAATTGAACTGTTGAGGATCCTGTTTATGCTATATAGAGCCTTTAATTTTAATTGTATTAATTTGAATTGTTATACACTTAATACTTAAATAAAATGCTGAAAAAATATTGGAACTTTTTTTCTTCTTTTTAGAAGATTATAAAAAAAAAAAAAAAAACGTATCTAAATGAGCAATAATATGGAGCTACTGTATGTTCAAATATATAAAAATTAATAATTTAAGCTACATTTTATGTTTGTTTCTAATCTGTACTCTCATGTTTTAGGGCTAGTGATGATGTCAAATATAGATATTCCTTAGCCACTGCATCAAAGGTATGATATTGTTTTTATTATTGTATGATTTTGTTATCAATATAATTATTTAGTGAAATTGTGATTCTTCTCTCCAATAGTTTTTTAAAAGGAAACAATTCTCAATTAAAATTTCTTACATATAAATATTTTTTGTAATAAAATTATTTTTAATGTAATAAACATTTGGACAAACAATGATTTATTTTTCTTTGTAATTTTTGTTTCTTTAAATATCTAGCAATTAAATTTTATATCCTATTATATACCTAGTCATTGTGTGCTCAAATGACTTTTTGAGTTTTACTTAAAACTTTTAAGCTTACAAGGAAGGTCTCCATACGGGCATATTCAGAAAAATCTGAAAAAATTACATAGTGTTCTTCTCATGTGTATACATATGCTTATAAAAAATTTTTGGGCGGAACCGCAATAGAACATTCGTAAAAAAAATGATGAAAATTTCGTTTATTTGGCGATTTATCATCGGTTGGCGATGAAATTAAATTTCGAAAAGTACTTTTTTATGCCGAATACTCTTTAAGATAAAAATGTTTCATGTTCAACTTGTTTAAATAAATTTAATGTAAATTACTTTAGTTTTGTCAACTTTAGATTGATTTAACTATAGTTTTGTCGTATATGTATTTATAATGAAAGTTAAATATCAAATTTTATGAATTAAAACAAAATTAAAATTGTTTCAATGTCTCAAAATTAAGTCCAATTGAACACAGTAGATTCAATTCTGTTGGTATGGAAACGACAAATTCTTTGAAATGAATAACTGGTAAATGAATCTTGCCTTTATTTTGGAATACGCTTAAATATATGAAAGTATTTTTTATACATGAAATTGTTTTTAAAGTAATAAAATTAAATAACAAGCAACATAAATATGTAATACGAAAAAATGTATTTATAAAACTCTCTCATTGTCTAAGTTTAAATTCATTAAATACTATTTACACGCATTCTAAAAATCAATTTCGCCAAATAGCGTGACGCTTTTGCCTTTTCGTGCCAAATACTTGAAAGTATTTTCTAACAGACTTTCTACTGTAATTCCGCCGCTAAATTTGACTGATCCTTTATTACATACATAAGTAGTTTAATCAGTATTTTTTAAAAAATATTCTGAGTATGCCCAGTATGGAGACCTTCCTTCTCAGTGAATCTTGTTGCAGTTTTAAGTCAGAACAAAAATTTAGATCTCAAATTCATTTCTATTACATGATTACAATTAAATTTACCGAGCATGTTAGAAGTAATCATAAAAAAGAAAGAAATTTAACTATTCGACTTTATTAGAGACAATCACTAAGAAAATAATATGGAATTTTGCCAAAACTAGACTTTTGAGTGTTTTCTTTAAATTAGGGAGAAGGGAAGTGTGATTTTATCTATCTGTAGTGAAAAAACTTTCATTTCTGTAATTTTTACAGCAGAGGTTCCCAAACTGTGCTCCGCTTAACCATAGGGGCTCTGCCACGCTTTAGGAATATAATGAAAATTTGAACGGAACCAATACATTTAAAGCAAGGGTTTTTTTTTTTCAAAGATGGAAGCAGATTCTTTTGTTACAAAAGTATTTATATGTGGATGATAACTGTCTTTAACAATCTAAACTCTTTTAATGAACTAAATTTTATTTTCTTTGAAATTTCCAGTGCAAATATTAATTTATGCTCTATTTTTATGTTTTCCAATCAAAAAATGCAATAAATTTAGAAACAAACATATATTTACTGTAAAAAAGCCAGATATTGTATTGTGAAGGAAAATTTGGATATTTGAATTTCCCAACTGCTCCTCTTAATGTGACTTGAGGTGAAGTGTTATATATCCAATGGCTCCATGTTTTATGCTCAGCTACATCATCACTTGAAAGAAATTAGTCTGATTTGAAAGATAAACCACCTGATTTTTACTTTCTTCTACCTTTACAAGAAGAAAGTATTGGATTCGTGAAAAATTTCGACTTCCGGTTTTCGACGGATTTATACGTTTTAGAATGCCCAGAACACGATTTGATGGTTTTTAGAAAATGTCTGTCTGTGAGTCTGTCTGTCACTCTGTGAGTCTGTATGTGACAAAAATTTTGTGGGTGCTCTATCTCAAGAACTAATGCATGGAATTTCACAAAACTTTATATTTAGTTAGACCTTGATATAAACTGGACCTGATTAGTTTTTGGTAAAAATCGCCCAACAGGTGCAGCATTTTTCACGATTTCTGTAATAGCTATATCTCAAGAACTACTGCACGGATTTTCATAAAACTTCAGATTCAGTTAGTCCAGGATATAGTTTGGTGTTGATTACTTTTTTGCGAAAATCGCCCAACAGGTGGCGCTGCTATGCTGCATTATTCATGATTATCGCAATAGCTCTAACTCATGAAAAAAAATGCACGTTTTTTCATCAAACTTCAGATTCAGTTAGTCCCTGATATAAATTAGCGCTGCTTAATTTTTGGTGTAAATCGCCCAACAGGTGGTGCTGCTGTGCTGCATTTTTCATGATTTCTGCAAGAGCTGTATCTCAAGAACTATTGCACGGATTTTCATCAAACTTCAGATTTAGTTAGCCCTTGACATGAATTGACATATAAATTACTGCTGTTTAATTTTTGGTGTAAATTGCTCAACAGGTGGCGCTGTTATGCTGTATTTTTGCAATTTCTGCAATAGCTTTATCTCAAGAACTAATGCTTGGATTTTCAACAAACTTCAGATTCAGGTATACCTTGATATCATTTAGTGCTGTTTATTTTTGCTGTAAATCACTCAACAGGTGGCTCTGCTATGCTACATTTTTCAGAATTTCCGCTATAGCTCTATCTCAAGAACTAATGCACGAATTTTCATCCAACTTCAAATTCAGATATACTTTGATATGAATTGGTGCTAAATCGTTGTTATTTCTTGTACTATTTAAATGATTTAATTGATGTGATCTATATAGAAGAAAGTTTTGTGATGGCCACAACATACTAGTGTTCAATATGAAGGGCAAAGTAATCTATGCATGCTTCAAAAGAAAATATCACAACACTTGTTAAAATGAATATGAAATGTCCTGGACATAGGTGTAGACTTCATGGGTGCGAAATAGGTAATAAGATATACTTCTACAACTAATTTAATTTTTTCCTTTTGTCCTGTTTAATCACTGTGATTAATTAAGAAAAGAATAGTGTTCTATAATTAGTGATAGAAGTTTAACTTGTTAAACCCCGCCGCTCCCACTTACCTGATATTTTAACGAGTCGCTTGAGTTTGTGAAGATCATATAATTGCAAAAACCCTTGATAAACCTTGTAAAATTGATATTGTCATGAATTTGATTTATGAAAAAGTTGTTAATTTAGTGTTAATATTTCCTTGTGAAATTGATCATTTTCTTTTAATTAACTCTATAACAGGTGACGTAAAAGAACACTTAAAAGCATCCTACAGCTTTGGAAAACTCTTTCAAACAAATTTTTTAACAGCTGTATAGAAAAGGTTTTGGACGACCTTAAATGTGTTCGGTGTTATCAAAAAAAAAATCATCCAGCTTAACATAACTCAGTGAAACATGGAGGTCCTCTTTGATTTGACATTTCATAGCAAATTACACTAAATATAATAACAGCAGCCTGTTATTTGGTGATACCAAATGAAAATATTTTGATTTGAACCAGCAATTATTCATAAAATAAATAAATATACATCAAACAGAAATAAGTTAAATAAAACAGTTAAATAGTTTTAAATAAAAAATACTGGTCTGAGATATTTTTATAAAACTTGAGTAAAATTCCTGGTTTATGTAGTAGTGTTAAAGATCTTAGTACTTTAAAACCAAATTGAAATACATGTCTTTTAAATGCAGAACCAAACATTCGTCTGCAATTACGATCAACTGAACCCGAAGTCAGACATTTGTGCGAAACAGTCCAATCACATTAAGCATTTATGCGTTTTGTGCCTCTAAATATGTAAAATTTATTGTAAAGCAAATGTTAAGATTTCTTGACTTTTGGAGGTTTTTAATTGTAAGTTTGTAAACTTTTGACAATTCCATTTATATTGATGATAATTGAAAATAAATTCAGCGTTACAGTAACAGTTTCGAAATATTTCTGGAACAATGCACATTTGCTTATATTACTATTCATTCCCTCTTCCTGTACTCAGTAGCAATGCACCTAAAAAAGTCACCTTGTAACATAAGGTACGGTAGGCTTCAGGGGCTCCGCCAGTCAAAAATTTGGGAACCACTGCTTTACAGTAATGTAAATCTAGTCATTACAAGTGATTAAAAGTAATCAAATAGATTTTCAGAATTACTGGAGCTGAATTTTAATATTATCTTCATTCCACCCCCTCCACACACTCTCCCTCCCTCAATTTTCAATGTTTAAATTTCTGCCAAAAAATATAAATTAAGTTTCTTCGGTACTTTATATTTAATTTTTTTAACTTATTTTTAAATTCAGTTTTTAATGCTAAAAAAAAAGTCTGATAGAAGCAGAGTTAATTGATATTCTAATATTTTATAATTTTTAAAGTTGTTAGAGATCCATGTAGGTATTAAAGACACACAACATTTTTAAGCTTACAATACAAACTTTGCAACTAATTATAATAAAACACATTGTGACGATTATGGCATGAATCCATTCTACCAGTCGATGATAAGATGAAGCCATGTTAGGCTTAATTTCGATTTGAGATGCGTGTGAGAAAACTTATCTCCCTCAGTACAAACCCCTTCTACCTCAAATCACCTCTGTTCAGTATATTTTTTTTATAAAACATTCAAAACTAACAAAATTTCAATGATTTGTGCAATCGACAAACCATTTCAGAAATCTTGTGTAAAACAAATGCAATGAGCTGTGTAGTGAGTCATTCGTTTTTGAGATTCATTGATAAAAATTTAAAAAGAAAAAACTTTCATGCATTGAATATTTTAACTCCTGTAGTATTAACATTTAAAGTATTATTATTTTGTGTGTTTTTATACTTTTGTGTGCAGCATCATGTTTAATTTTGTTATTGTAAACAAACAAAACATATAATTAAGCTTTAATGTCATTCGTTGTGTCATTTTGCAACTAATTATAATAAAACACATTGTGACGATTATGGTATGAATCCATTCTACCAGTCGGCGATAAGATGAAGCCATGTTAAGCTTAATTTCAAGTATAGATGTGAGCAAACTTATCTGCCTCAGTACAAACCTCTTCTACCTCAAATCACCTCTGTTCAGTATATAATTTTATAAAACATTCAAAACTAATCAAACATACAAAAATGAACCAATGAAATTAGTTTTTGTTTTAGAAGTAAAGCTTTAGACAACTCAACTCCATTTTCTACGTATTAATTCGCAGATTGGAAAAGGTAAAAAAACATAGTCTTTTGTTTCAGTTTTCTGTGTATAATTTATTTTGGTAAAATTAATAGATTTGATGAATCATCAATCCATTTCTTCGTTTTTTCAATTTAATTACTTCTGAACTTTGCATAATTTTATTTTACATCATTGAATAGGTGAAAAAATGTACTTTTAAATATAATTGAAGACTATTTCAGTTTACTGGATTATTTATGAATTTTAAAACAAACATCTTGATTATGGAATATTAACATATAACATATTTACAGTGAAAACAATACAAATAGTTCATTGTTTGTTTCCGGCTCCCGGCTAATATAGCCCAACAAAATTAAGGCTTCATAATAAAACACAAATTTAACAAATATGTAATCATACTGCATGTTTAATCACTAAAATAATCGGACTTGAAAAAGTCTGCTATAAATATGACGATTCCATTGGTGTTAATTCCTGGCAAGTGGCTAATATGAAAGCATCGGTTGTATAAAAGAGAATTATTTCAACTTTTAAGAGAAAACCAAAATTTCTATCCACTGTCTTAGGACAGGCATTTACACTCATTTTTTAATAAAAACAATCGTTGTGTTAAAAAGGGAAAAAGCTAGAAAATTGTTTTCTGAATATAATTCTGAACACAAAAATTTGATTTGAAATTTGCATAAAAAACTTAAGTCTGTTAGTCAGTCAATTTACGAATTCCCCTTGCTAATATTAAGTCTATGAGCATAGAATGCATGCATACATTAAAAATATCTCCTCGGGAAATTAATATTTTTAACTCCTTTTTACTTTGCACTTTTTTTGAAAGATGTGTATTTTTTAATTCTCAAAATATTTCTAAAATCTATGCTTAGTTTAATATTTTATATGTTAAAAGCTGACAAACTGTGAATAATTTTAACACTTCATGTAAAATAAGTATATATTTTAGAAATATCTTTAGAACTAGGGGAAAAATAGCGACATCCTTTAAGAAGAGAACACAGAAAAAAGAAGCTAAAAATATTAATTTCCTGAGGAGATATTTTAAATATAAGAATGCATCACACACATGGGTGCAAGACATTCAGTCTTGGAGAAATTTTTGACTAACAGTAAATTATACTTTATGTGGTGAAATAATAACAATTTTACAAGCAAAAACTTTTAATCACTTTCTATTATTGCAGTGATGGAGCAGCTGCTCCAATTGCGCCAAATCGATAATGCTGCGCGCCAAAACGATAATTTTTCAACAAAATTGCGCCCAACTGCGCCAATTCGATAATAATTCTTGAGCCAAATCGTTCATGCTGTTCCATCACTGTTATTGTAAAAGATCAATTTATAGCTCTAATGCAGGGCAATTTGAGCCTTCTAGCCCATTTTCTTTAATTATACCTAATACTCAGAAACCTTTTCAGTCTTGGCTTGAATGGACTTCTTGCATCCATGATCACATGCATATAGACTTAACATTAGGGAGGGAAAATTGCAAGTTAACTAACTAACAGCCTTAAGCATCTTTTAGCATTGTATCCAATTTTAGATGCCACAGAGGCTTGATTGGTACTATTTCTGACTGTTTTATTGAAAGCTCCCCATCCTCACATTCTAATTATGTGACATGGCTTTAGAGGAAAAGAATGTCTTTTTCTGTGCAAGAGATGCAAAATTCCTTTTAAACTTGGTTCTTCCATTAAAACTATGACAGAAGAGGAAGATCCCTGCTTGTCCCAAATGAGTTGGTGTGCAGGAGAGAAAAAATGCCATTTGTTATATTTCCTTAGTCAATTTTGTATTTAAAAAAAAAAAGATTAAATAACTTGGTCACCAGTAGCAAATTGGCGGCTGCATTTATCAAACCCTGGTTATAACTATCATACTTTTGTAACCACATTATTGCCAGCATCGTTACATTATTAAATTAGTATTACTAGCACACACATTTGTGCTTATAATATAGATAGAACAGTTTTTCATACACATCCCTGTATCTTTGCTTTAGCAACGTGGTATAATCTGATTATTTCAAAAGTAACAAATAGGACAGAATTTTTTTTTAATTTCAATCTTAACAAGTTTTAATGTTGTATGCTGGCAGGCAAATGGGAATGCAGACATTTTGTGTGTGTGTGTGTGTGGGGGGGGGGGGGGGGGGGGGGTACATGCATTGATTATTGTTACTGCAAAGTAACAGATAAGATTTTTTGATTTTTTTAACGGTTGCTTTGGGAAGGGGTGAGGACAAAGCAGAAATTTGAATTGGTGGAGGGAGGGGGGGGGGGGAGAGACTTAGATGATTGATTATTTATTTATTGCTCCTATAACTTATTAACAAAAGCATCACCACTTACGCTGCAAGATTTTCAATTTACGAGGTGTTTATGTTTTCAGTCTTTTAATATTACAGGGTGAAATCAAAGAGGCTGTTAAAAGGAGATGGTTCAAAAAAATTCAGCGTCATCCTAATGATTTTGATTCTCTAGAAGTTAGAAGTCAGTATCACATTTTTGTTACCCTATATTTTTAAATATTTTTTCCAAAAAAAAAAAAAACTCTTTTTATTTTTTATTTTTTTTTTATAGTTGCTGAGTACACTCTAAGAATCCGGTCATTATTTGAACATGCCAAGAAGATGAAAAAGGTATATATTAAATTTAACTGTTTTATCTAAAAAAAAGTGGTATTGTTTAAAAACACTGTTAAATGAATTGAAAATTAGATATTAGCTTTGTTTTTTCTTTCTCTTCATTTAATGGGATTTAATCTAATTTTAACTTAGTGGGATAATGTCATTCAATCTAGTTGGCACATTATTTATATCAATTTAAATGATAGTCTTTCATACATATATATATTGTATATATATATATATATATATATATACAAAATTATTATTATTCTCCAATTGAGTGAAAACAATATTTTAGGAATTTAGGTTAGTATTAATATACTTTTATAGAATGCCAAATATTGAAATTTAATATTAAAAAAATAATTTTTGTATTTACTTTTTTCTATCATTTTTCACTAATCAAAATTTAACATGTAAATTTTTATTAGAAAAATTAATTTTTTTTAGAATTCCAATTCATGTGTGCAGTTAGCAGTATGCTTCTTTCTTTTTAAAAATATAGAATTATCTACTTTTTATAATTTCTTCAAAACAACAAGAATTTGTTGTTTCTGTGCAGTTTTGTTTAACTTAAGCAACATCTAAGTAAGAAATGAATTTACTATTATTGTGCCAATTAGCAATGTGTCAATTTTTCTGTAAAAATTTTTATGTTACCTAAGCGTCAAATCATTGAGTCGGCTGATGCATTTACTTTTTCAAACAAAAAAAATGTATTTTTCATTTTTAATACCATAGCAGCTGCTTATTCATAAAAATCAAAGTATTATAATAAGTTTTGGTCATAAAGTAATTGAATTTTTACTGTTTTACTTCTTAGACCATGGAGAAAATTTTTCAAAGTATAACTTGTAGGACCCGGGGATCATATAAAGATTTAAATTTCAAAACTTAAAAAAAAAAACTACTATATGCTACTATATACGTAAATGACTTTTGATACAATACACATTTGAAACATTGCTCCAATTAGAATCATGCCTATAAAACTAATAGTTTACGAATTAGCCATAGAATAACAATGAAAGAGTCAATAACTCTCAGTTTATAATAATGTGGTTTCATATAGCTTCCATTAGCCGTAAAAACTTAGATGAAATCTTTGTTTGTAAACACATAGTAAGAAAGAAAGTAAGAAATTAAAGTAAGAAAATTAATAGTAAGAAAATTAAAAATAGAACAAGAGAGCATATTTATTTGAATTTGGAATATACATACATCTTACACTGTGGTCTAACTTGCATAAAATCAATTTGAGATTTTATCTAATTGAAGCAAAGATGTTTTGTTTTATTGATTCTTATTTAAATTATGACTAGAAAAGATTGTCTACATCTCAAGTCAATTTTTTGTTTAAACCAGTCTAAGTTACCATAGCACATATGCACTTTAAGTAAAAACATATAAGACTAAAACACATGAAAAAATTAGCTGCTAAAATATACATAAACTAAATAGAGAGCGGAGATTCTAATATTTTAAAACATAGGTATGCCAAATGGAAACACTAGAAGCCAGAATATAAGGAAGTGCCATTAGTAGTTCTTTATATGCATTTTTATTTTAGGTTGGTGAAAAATTTGCTTTGGTTCCTTTTCAAATTGCACAGAACAACTGCAAGCAGCTGTTATTCTCTTATATATATATATATATATATATATATGCAGGGGTGGGGAAATGCATCATTTTACTCGCCACAGGCGAGGGAATTTTCTGACAGGGCGAGTGAATTTTTAGGTAGTCTTTGAAAACTGCAAAGTATAGAGAGATGCAAAAACTGTTTTTTTTTTCATCCTCCGTAGTTAGCTTTTTTTTTCTTTTTACTTTCCTAATTACTGCGATGTAAACATGGTACTAAGTTAAATTTTATATTAACCTTTCCATCTCTTGTTCATATTTCTTAATTTTATAGGGGAAAAATGTATGAAAATGCATTATAGTAATAGTAATCAACTATTTTTGAGTTGCATAAATTTTGTCATAAAAATTTTCAACTGTACGTTGCATTTTACTGGCTGGTAAAATTTTCTAGAAATTCCCCACCCCTGTATATATATATGTCCTTGATATTTGTATCTTTTTCTTTTAATGAAACACTATTTCAGTTGTTAGGTGTCGAAATCTGAAAAATAGTTTAAACAAGTTGTTTTTACCTATTTCCTAAATCTCATGTTTTCTCTGTTGCAAAATGTACTTTTCTGTTTGGTGCAGTTGTCCAATATATGATTCTGTTGTTAAAGATCTGTTGTATTCATTTCTAATAGGATATCAAAGTAAATGTATTTTCTCAATATTGAAAAAAAAATTTCATTTTTTTTTTAAACCTTTCTTCAAATGTGTGTTTATGCACACAAAATGTAATTCTACAAATAAAAAAATAATGATACAAAGTAAAGTTGTTTAAAAAATTTTTTAAAAACCTATTTTATTTTTTTATTTCAATCAGTTACCTAGTTTACAGAATTCTTTTCCTTTTGAATAAGAAAAAAAAGTTAGTTAATTTGTCACTAATGAACTTATAAAAATATTAATACTTGTTAAAATTTTAAGAATAACGAGTCTTATGTTTAAAGAGCAATTTTACCACCAATTTCAAAAGAATTCTGTTGAAATATTTAAAACTGTTGGATTAAAAAGTAAGGGAAGTTATTTTGTGTTTAGGAACAGATAGCTGAAAGAAAATTGTTTCTTTACTTCTTTCTTTCAATTCTTGACCTCTTACAGCAACTGAAATCATTCATTTATGAATTGCTTTTACAATCAGTATTTTGCCGAAATCTTTTGAGAATTGAATCTTCAAATAAAATTAACACTGCTAAATATAGTTGTCCATACATGCACAATTGCATCAAAAAAAAAAAAAAAAGTCAGGTAATAAGCTAGAGTATATAAATCAATAAATCTGTATTCAATAAACTACCGGTTATGTTTTTTAATCACCTTTTAATGCTTTAGTCAAGATTTTAAGTTGGTGCTGTTCACCCTTATATGCATTAATATCATGTCTAATATAGAAGTTTTAAGTAATTTCACAATATCACAGCCATGTCTATTTTATACAGCATATATTACAAAATAATATTCCTCAAGGGAACCTGGAAATCAGGAAAATTGTATTGATCTTAAAATCTCATGGAAAAGTTAGTAATTTCTCCCAAAACCTGGAAAATTGTTAAGCTCTTTTGAAAAAAAATGCCCAATCTGTAGTTAAAGTTCACATTAGCTAACAATCAATGCTATTCAGCATGCTTCATCATTGATATGGAAAAAATATCACAGGAAAATTACTCAGGAATTTTTGTGTGTGTGTATCTGTGTTTGAAAATGAGTATGAACCATGAAAAAGTATCACCTCCCATAATAAACATATCATCCCCATAGCAGAAACTGTGCAGCACGGCAGCAATGCTGCAGATTAATCTACCAGCTTAAAAATAAATATTGGGCTCTAAAAATTTACTACATTTTCTTTGTAAAACGCAATTTTTGCTAATTTTATAGGTTACTTAAAAGTATTTATGGTAGTAGCTTGGTTCAGCATTGTTGGGTCGCAGACCAGTTTTGAGTTGCTGCAGATAGATACCGAAATTTCTGTTACTGGACATATCATTATTATCGCTTTTTCCCAGAAAAATTGTTATATAATAGCATACCTGCCTGGCTTTGCCGAATTAACCATGGTGCCTTTCCGGCTAAAATATACAAAATATAATATTCTAAAAATATTTCGATTACAACAATAGAGCTTTCTTCTTTTGCTACCATAAATTGTTTAAAAAATCAGAAAAAAGTAACATTTTGATGCAATCATAGTAAAATCTCTTAGCTTTATAAATTATGAGAATGCATGTGTAATAGAAAAATATAAGATTTTCTTGTCAACACCAAAGAAAAAAAATATCCAAATAGTGTAGTGTTTAGAGCTGGCCTTGACTGATGATAAAATATCATTTTTTAATGGAAATTTTCATTTTTCTTCATAAAATTAAATTGTAGTTATTACATGAAAATGATTTCATTTCCTTTGTTTTTTCTAATTAGTGTGGATCCTAATTTGAATTGGCATTAGCTGGTTTGTTCCATTATGATGGGTGTCATATTTAGTAGATTATTTATTATATTTTTTTTTCTTGAAATTGCTGTATTATAGTTGATGTTTCAACTCCAAATACATCTAAATAGATGTACTAAGTCACTTTAATACATTTATAATTTTTTTAAAAAAATGTATTTTATACACAAAAAATTCACATTAACTGCTCAGAATGTTGTCAATTTTGGAAGTGAAAATATAGTGAGTGGGTCTAAATTTTTATTGGCTTAAAAAACCAAAATATGCATGTTACTTCTTTTTCTGTTGCCACACCCTAAAAACAAGCACAATACTAATTAAAAAAAGCATTGGAAAATTAAAAGAAAAAAAATTATAAACTGTGGCAGGTGGTTTAAAAAAAGGCATAGTGGTCTGGGAGTTTTTTTTTTTTAAGTAGCCAGTAATTTTTGTCGGGTTCTAAAATGAGGTTCTAATGCAAATCGGTCAAAAATTGTAGCCTTGTTTAAGCAACATATACTCACATTTAGACTTTATCTATAGATGTGAATCATTTTGGTAATTTGTCAAAAGTTCTTTACAGATTCCCTTATTTACACGTTGTTTTTAATGTAATTAAGCAAATAGCATAGTTTATTGTATCCCATCTCATATTAAGTTACGCCAAAAACATTCTTTTACAATTATAATAGTTATTGTTAAATTGTTCATTTTTCAGGAGAGAAGAGGAGGAAGAAGAATTTTAGATGTACTGATAAAGCGACGTAATAAATTATTAAAACAGCTCTATAGAATAGATTTGGATAGATTCAGTTGGATTTGTAAAGAACTTAAAGTAGAATATAAACCTACACAGCTTGGAGGTATCAAAGACAGATATACCAAGAAGTGGGATCTTCGAAGATTAACCAAAGAATATTGTGCAAAACTTATAAAAGATAAGAAAAATGCCTATCATGAAGAATTTAAGAAACAACAAGCAGATTTTTTAAAGGAAAAAGAAGAAACTCTAACATGGATGGAGAAACAAAAAGAAGAAATTGCTAGAATAACTGAAGAAATCGCTGTAACTACTAAGGAATTTGAAAGTTTGATTTTAAAATAAATAAAATTTGTTTCTAAAATGTTTATTTGTATGAATAATTACAAATATGAGCAATGTGATATTCCAAAACAATGTACATTTTCTTCATATATAATATAAAACACCTAGAAATGCTGAGGAAACCCGCCTGCTCCACTTTGCTGAGGATTTCCAGCTCCTGAATTAAAATTCATGGATGACTGAGATTGCTGCACACCTCCTCCTCCCATGTGAGACTGAAATTAAAATTGATGATTCAGTAGGTTTTTGCATGCAATTTCAAGAATTAAAAGTTACTTTTAAAATATACTATTTATAGAAATGTGTTTCCCTCCACCCTCTAGGAGCATATCTATTTGTAAACTTATACCCACCTGAGATGAGGAAGCAGCAGTAGTTGTGGTTGGAGGAGGTGGGGCCATGCGCACTCGTTTTGCACTTGGTCCATGATTATTATTATCTTGATTACCCTGATTATTATTAGCATTTGTCTAAATATAAAAACAAGTAATATTTGAAAATGTTCTCCAACATGACAAATTTACAAATTATTTAGAGTATTATCAATAAGTCAAAATTTTCATATTTCAAATAAGCAAACCATATGTAATGTTGACAGAAGAGTAGAAATAGTATGGCTGAAAATGTGATCACCAACATGCAAAAGCTACCAACTCTCAGTTTTAGGAATGTAGTTTATTGCAAAATGAATATTTTTGAAATTCTGATTGAATTGAAATTACATTATCTTTGCTGTGCACCTAATTATAAAAGATATCCGATTAATTTGTAGCAGATAACTTGCCCATTTATAAATTATCTCTCAGAATACATAAATCACTTAATGTGAAATTTTCATATATAAGGTATGGTTGACATCAAATAAACAATACTGGCAACAATATAATTCCAAGTGTTTGAGAGTTACAATCATTTTAAAATTATAGAATAAATAATTTAACTATTTTAGCTAAGAAAATTCTTTGCCAAACTAGATAGAGCAATTAACTTTTCCTCATAGTGCATACTAACAGTTTTTTTCTTTTTTAAATAATTCAAAATGTATTTTGTGTTATGTAAAAATCTACAAACTTATATGTAGTATAAAACATCTTGACACAGTAATAGTGGGAGACAGAAGCTTGAAAACTTTTAATATCTTTCTCATAAATGCGAGTTAGTAGCTTTTTGGATATTACCATCTAAGATATTTTAAAAGTTGCATCAAATTTATATTTGGAGGTTTGATTATTCTTTGTGTCATCTCATTCTAGTAGTTTTCCTTTAAATTGACTAATAGTGCAGCTTATATTTAAAATATACTAAAATACATGAATAGAGTCTTAGTTTATATTTAAAATATACTAACAAGTGACTGCAAAAAATGTATTTTGATAACTCATGGTATTGCGTTACAAAACCAAGTAAAGTAAAATACTTTAAATTCTATATTTTAAAACTGAACACTTTATACTTTAATTTTAACTCTTATCACATATTTCATAATATCAATTATTTCTTTGGCTTTTATATATATTTTTTTCAAAAATGTATTTTATTTATGAATACACATCTTATTATACAAAATATATTTAATTTTTTTTCCTAACCCTTTCAGGGGCAAGTAATTGTGTTCTATGTTGAATTCACTCAAAAATTTTTATTTTAAAATAAAGAAAAGCAATTTTACAACTTTTTTCGACCAAAGTTAAATTGAATTAAAAGTTTCTGGTACAATTCTTGATTAAACTGCCCTTTAAGGAGTTAAATGGGAAAGCATAGATTCTAAATTTTACACATTTTTTCCAAGTCGAACATGTTTTGAACCAGAAAAAATTCCTAATCAAATATAACCTTTTTTTCAATGTGGTACTTATTTGATTTCATTTATTAAGTAAAATTTAAAATGCAAAATATGTTCGGCTTAAAAAAAAATTGATAACTATGGGAAAGAAGGCTCGGGTTTCAACTTGTGTAACTTCAAAACATGCTTTTTTATACTCCATTGTAATATTGATTTATGCAAACTAAAGTTTTAAAATCTAAATTTTATGTGGATTTTACAAGATAAAAAAAAAAAAAAAAAAAAATTATAGGGAAAAAATCAGTCCGATTAGTGATATGCTTTAATTAAAAATTTTATTGAAGTAAGTACAGTGTTTTTTCTTTTAACAGAAAAGAATAAAAAAATTTTTATTAAGTTTAGCAGCTTATTTATTTTTAAAACTTAAATACAATTTTTTAAAAATCTGAAAATTCAATTTCATATTCAATATCTTTCCGGGAAAGCAAAAACCATAAAATGGAAGTAGAAAATTGAATTAAGACATGATAAATTGAAAAAAAGGGAAAGAAGTAAATTAAAACTAGAGCAGTATGCAATAAAAAAGGCAGACATTAAAAATATCCCTTAACAACATAAATATCATCTTGATTTTGATGTTTAATTTTCATTTTTGGTTTTTATGTTCCAATGCTTTATATTTTTGCGAGTTATCAATCAATTTATTTAATTAAACCATCTGTTATACAGAATTTTAAATTATGACACACACACACACAAAAAAAAAATCAAATTTCTATTGTTTTACTGATGTTCTGCCATACAAAATTGTTCTACAGATAAATTTTTTCGTGGGTTCTTTTCTTGCATGACATCCCTTTGTTTATTATTGTCATTATTTTTTATTTCAGAAAGCATCAATAAGCTCAATTTCTTTGTTTATTTCTAATGTTAAAGTAAATTTTACAATCCAGTGATCTTCATTGTTATAGACAATAAGTACATCGACTCTCAATTTTTCTTGCAGTTGTTTTGAGCTGCATGTCTACTATGATTATACCATATATACTATGATATACATTTAATATGGATTTCCTCATTTTATTATTGTGGAAATGAAACTGCAAAACCTTTTTAAATACATACCAAAACATCAGATCTAGATTCAGTATTTTAGCATCTCAAACTCTTGAACTAATAATTATGGGTGTGAGTCTTAAACATTGCCTTACACACAAGATATGGGCTGTTTCTGAGAAAATACAAATTTTTTCAGAATATTGATTGGTGAGAGAGATATGGAACTAAAAATTTGACCACTTTTGATAATCTTGAAATAGTTAGTAGAACAGGCAATGTTTATCTTTTATATGCCTCCATGACATAAATCTGGTGTATGATAAATGATTTTTTTTTTAAATATATATAAATGTGATGTTGGTTTCAGAAAAACAAGAATTCAACCAGTAATGGTTTGTCACTTTTTTTTTCAAATCTGTAATGAATTTTTTATTTTATTTTTTTATTGTGTTGTTTCTTACAAACTAACAGAAAAATTTACATAAATGCCCTATCAGCACAGATATCATCTATTGATTTGTTTCTGTGCAAAAATGTTTCTCACTTTATTTGTGTCAGATTTATCTTCTTGTTCGTCGTCTGTCAGAAATTCCCTCTTTGGATATGGAATGGGATATCCAGAAAATACACTGAAAAGTAAAAAAAAGAATGCTGTAAATTAACCAGTTACTTATAATGATGAATACAATAAAAAAATTCCTTTTAAAACTCAAATTTGGGTTTCAATTTTTATACTAATAAACAGAAGTATAATTGTCTTTTTTTTTTTTTTTTTTTTTTAATTATTATTATTATTGCTTAGTAGAAATTAAATTTCTATTGATTAATAAGTTAAATTCACTAGAATTAAATCTTATGAAACACAGCATAAAGGATTAGTAGCTTTGTTTTCAATTTCTGGGTATTTCTACAAAAATTTTATGTATAATCTTATTCAGAACAACCAGAAATTAATAAAATATCTACACTCTCACATTTCTCTGTTTTGGCTAAACATTTCTAATGAAAAAAGATAAGTTATAAAAAATATTATGTAAAGCATTTGTTGAGACAATGTTTATATAGAGATAAAGTAGCTTTGTTTTACTTTATATCTTAAAAATAAATTAATGGAAGAAAATAATCCTAGAAAGTGATTATATAAATGTAAGTAAAATTTCCAGTTGGCTGAAAGAGGTAAAGAATACTAAATAAATCATAATGTTATTGTACTGTACAAAAAATAACGTTGGAGTGCATTTTAAAGAAATTCTAATTCTACATTGGCTAAAGAAAATTGTATAGTCGGTCAAAAGAATTACTGTTGGGGGTTGTTAGTATCAGTAACATTAGATTTGAGATTTTGTACTCAAAACCACTAAACTATTTATTTCTACATTGAGCAGGTATTCAGTGGCATTTTTTTCAATCTAATTCTAATTATCAGCTAAGTGTTAGTAAGCATTTTCTGTAACTGATAAAATAAATTTTGACAGATCTTTAAGGGTGATCTCAAATCCAAAGGGCCTTTATGACACAAGTTTTAATTATTTTTGTTCAAAAATGCATGAAATTGGCAAGTGTTATTCAGAAACTATGTGATAGAAAGACTTTTTCCCTTTTTTGGTAAACGCAACAAATCTTTCAGAAAATACTGTCAAAGCTGGCGTTTTGAATCGAATTTCCAGACAAAAAATGAGATCCCTCCCCCCTCCAAAAAAAAAAAAATACTAGCCGAAAAAATAGATTTGAAACAATTAATATTTAGTTTCTCTAAAACACATGTCTGTACTGTAAAAAAATACACGTCTCTTAATATACCTCTTATCAGTTACCAATAATTTCAAAAAAGCACTTTTTATAATTGGAACCAATAGATTTCAGAGACTTAAAGAGGCATTTCTGAAATAGTTTCTTTTGCTGCCTATAATTTTAAGAAATGTTACCAAGTAGTTTCTACAGTATGCTAATCTAATCAGTTTTTTCAACCTGGAATATTGGTCTTTTGGATGTCAATTCTTAAGTAAACATTTTTATGTTCAAACATGATACATTAACAGCACTAACATTAAAATTAATATCATTAAAATTAACTTTGTCACCCTTCCATGTATAAATTCTGTCCCACAGCTGAAGATGTTTACTTGAGAATTGATGACATCCAATAAAAACAATATACTGGGTAGAAAAGAGATTAATACACTGTAAAAACTACTCTGAAACATTAAAGAAACACTTTTTGGAATCATAAGTAACCTGGAAGAGGTTATATTGTATTTTTGAAAGCCTTTAGAATGATAAGAGCTAGATAAAGAAACATGTCTTTTTTGACACTGTACTAATCATAAAAGAAATTGCGAACTAAATTAATCTAACGGGCTGCTAGGGCAAAAATCCATTAACACCTAGAAGCCACAACTTCAGCAGAATTCTTAAGGATTGGTGTCTACACACATGCAGAAAGAAATCAGATTATAATTTAACCTTCCGTCTACCAGACGGGTCCTTTGGACCCGACAGCAATATTTAATGTAAATTTTTCTCATGAAAAATAGCATTCAAAGTTTCGCGATTACATGACTTTTCCTGCAATTGTCTCCTCTATGTATATGCAATTGCGATTAAAATTTTGTTCGAAATTTTTTACCTATTTTTAATTTGTTTCATTGTTTACCACGCGGGTCCATTGGACCCAACATTAAAACAAACGTAATATACTGTTGCTTTCTTTTTCTAGGGTTGCCATAAATCATGAGGAGGAACAGGGTTATCATAATTGGCTGTTTATCGCCCATTTGGCGATGGATTTTTAGCGTCAATCTCGCCAAATTTGGCGACTTTATAATGAAGTTTTGAGAACATTCTAGACTGATCTAGTAAACTTCGTGCTCTATATATAAAAGGTTACTTCTGGTTCAGAGAGTCATTTATCAACAGACACAGTTAGTGAGCGAATGGTGTCTATTGATGTTTTTGAGTCTTTTCATTGAAAATAGGACTTGATATTTGAAGACAAGTAATAAGTGTAGTTTGTACGTGCTTTGTTATTTTACAAATATTCATCATTTTCTTATTTCCTAACTTATTTTTTGTTAAAAACTGAATTGAAGATGAACAGAAAAAAAGTATTGACTCAAGAGGAAATTCAAAAAATTATGGAAAATCCGGACGATATAGAATTCGACACCGATGATGAAAATCTGTCGTCTGATGAAGGTGAAGTAGATTATGTTGAAATACATAATGAAATTTCTGATTCCTACTCAGAATCTGATAATGATTCCAATGAAGTAAATGTAGCAACCACAAGTACTTCAAATTCTACTTTTGTTTCCAAAAATAATTCACAGATCTGGTATAAGAATGAAGTTGCCAGACCACAAGGAAGACGTACTGAAATCAATATTTTATGTGAAAAATCTGGACCTTCAAGATTTGCAAATCGTGAAGTGGATTCCATATCATCCTCATTTCTTATCTATTTCCGAAAAAGACTTTTGGAAATTATAGTAAAATGGACAAACGCGGAAGGCAATAGAGTATTCGATAAAGAGTGGAAACCTATAGATATTATAGAACTTAAAAAATTCATCGGACTTTTATTACTTATTGGAGTATATAAATCGAAAAATGAAACAGTAAGCGAACTTTGGAGCATAAAAAATGGAAGACAAATATTTCGGGACATTATGAGTCGCAATAGATTCACAAGTATATTACGTGTCATAAGATTTGATGATGCTGCTGAGAGGCGTAAAAGAAGATCAACTGATAAATTAGAGCCAATAAGAGAATGCTTTGAATTGTGGAATAGCTATTTACAAGACCCTTATATTCCTAATTGGTCTATGACTGTCGATGCGCAATTAGTTTCTTTTCGTGGAAAATGTCCTTTCCGTCAGTATATGCCATCTAAACCTGGAAAGTATGGATTGAAGTTCTGGGTTATTTGTGACAGCGTAACATCGTATGCTTGGAAACTGGAACTATATACAGGCAAAAATGAAGTAAGAGAATCTCATCAGGGAGAAAATGTAGTTAAAAGATTGACGAAGGAAATTGAAAATTCTGGTCGTAATATTACATGTGATAACTTTTTTACGTCATATGCATTAGCAACACATCTTACTTCAAAAAAATTATCTCTTATTGGAACAATTCGAAAAAATAAACCTGAATTACCCGCTGTGTTCACAAATCCAAAACATCGTTCTGTATATTCTACTTTATTTGGGTTTCAAGAGAAGGCGACCATCATCTCTTACTGTCCCAGAAAAGGTAGAATTGTTACTTTGCTAAGCACAATGCATAACACTTATGATATTGACAACAGCTTAGAAAAAAAGCCACAAATAATCCTAGATTATAATAAAACCAAAGGCGGAGTAGATACGATGGACAAAATGGTAAGAGCATATAGTGTGAAACGCATGACACGTCGGTGGCCTTTGATTGTATTTTATAATATGATCGATATAAGTGCGATGAATGCATACATAATATGGTTGTCACTGAATGCTGAATGTGATCCGAAAATGAAAAAAAGGCGGAATTTCATTATTCAACTTGCAGAAGAATTAGTAGGTGAAGGAGGTATCGCCGTCTCAACATCTACTTCAGAACAACTTTACGCAAATAGTTTTGAACCGCCACGAAAAAAATCAAGATGTCATATTTGTCCCTCTAAAAAAGATCGAAAAACACGAACATTATGCAAGAAGTGTACGAAAAATGTTTGCGGAGAACATTCCGTCGTTATTTGTACTTCATGTACAGAATAATTTTATTATGATGAAAAACGTTTTGTAGTCATTATAATATACTATATATATTACTTTCTTACTGTATGTGTTACTTTCTTACTCTATTACTATATATATCACTTTTATATATTGTATAAGGTGCATTAATAACAAATATATTCATTGTAGATAAATGGGTGTTTTGTATATTTTGAAATCCTATATATTTTACATATAGGTCCAATGGACCCGAATGGTAGTTCTTGCATATACTTTTTTTTGGTAGTCTGAAGGTTAAACATAAATTTATTAAAAAGACGATTAAAGATATTAAATATAACAATATAAGGCCATAACTTCGGCCTAGAACTTAAACAGCTCATTTAACGAGCCTTTACTTATATCAATCACATTCCTGAAATATAACAATCAAAACGAGCCATCCGAACATGTAGTCGCTCAAATTATACACTATTCCCAGTGGCAGAAAGTTTTGTAGCTGTCTGCGACAAGCTTTTAAGATTTCATAATCTGTCTGCAAATTTTGCTTGTCATTTTAATGAATAAATAATAAATTAAACTAGGAATTTTTTATCATTCTATTTAAAACATGGTAAGCATGATGCATTCTCATTAATTCTTCGATGAAATTCACGTTTTCTCCATGGCTTTTTGACAAATTTCGTGTTTTTCTCGCAATTTTTGGACGAAATTTTCCTTTTTGTGTGTGTGTGTGTGGCCTTTTGACAATATTTGCGTTTTTTCCACTATCCTATGACGAAATTCGCATTTGTTTCGCGATCCTTTGATGAGATTCGTACTTTTCCAGACCTGCCAACCTTTGAAAATGAGAAATCGTAGCACACAAAATTAAAATTAATCTGGAGGTTGGTTGGTTGGTTTTTCAGGTTTCGCAGCCATCTTTTGACATTCGTAAAAGGAATAAATAAGGTTTCAGTCTTTGAACTCAATACAGTAAATTTTTTCCTCTGAAAATTTATATGATTTTTAGAATTTTGAATTTCTTCTCGTTTCAAAGCGTTTTTGAGCCTGGTTCCAGTTTTTTAGACCAGTGCAGTAAATTTTGACGAAATTAGCACTTTTTTTTCCCGCAATCATTTCAGGATATTCAGGGCTCCCAAATGGTCCCCCTTTTCCCCCCAAAGTCCCTTTTTTAAAAAAGGTCCCCTTTAGTTCCCTTTTATGCTTTTTGGTCCCCCAAGTCCCCTTTTCGGTGACTGAAAAAATCACCGCAAAATAAAAAAAATTCTAAAAATCGCTAAAAGTTCAAAAAATGTAAGGGACAAAATTTGTTTCAGTGGACTAAAGTGTTGTAACTGGAATCCTTCCACGAATGTTAAAAAATCACCATGGAATACGGACAAATTTTAAGAAACTCATTAAGAAATCTCATTAAAATCCTAAAAATTAAACTATCGCAGAACACATAAAGTTACTATGTTAAGCTACTGCTTGACCAGTCTTCAAAGACAGACCTTTGCGTGATACCAAAAAAAAAAAAAAAAAGAAAAGAAAAAAAATAGAACGTGTCAAATGGAGAGAAGCATTGAATTAGGAGGAGACGAAAGATTTAAAAAAAAAAAAAAAAAAATTAAAGCTCATAACTCTGAATCATTTAAAATGAAATGGTTAGAGTAAAATGCTTTTTTGCATATTTTTAATTATTGGAATGCAATTCCTTTCAAACAAGATGACATAACTCTACAGAAAACTTTCAGTTGAATCAAGAATTAAAATATTTTTTTCCTTTCTCTTTATTTTTCATACCATTTAAAATTGTTTAATAGTGTAATTTATAACTGAAAACAATACTACAATACATATTTAAACATTCAAATTATCATAACATGTTTCTTTGGTTTAAAGATATTCTTTCCTTCGAAGAGAAAGCTAAAAATTTTCTGTACTATTACCCAGGGCCGGTGCAAGCATAGGTTAAACGGGGCAACTGCCCAGGACACCAAGTCTAAAGAATCCGAAATAACATTTCCTTGGTATATTTTTTTATCTACATTTGTTTTGAAATGTTTTTTCGTTTTTTCAATTCACGCCAATAACACGATCTTTAGCCGAAATTTGTGCTTTTACTCAAACTTTTACCGAAATTCGCGTTTTTTATGCGATTTTTTGCCGAAATTCGCGCTTTTTATGCGATTTTTTGCCGAA
The DNA here is from genome assembly GCA_963932465.1 of Maratus speciosus. Classification (NCBI taxonomy): domain Eukaryota; kingdom Metazoa; phylum Arthropoda; class Arachnida; order Araneae; family Salticidae; genus Maratus; species Maratus speciosus. Next base: position 441,283,061 of record OZ010788.1, read on the forward strand.
AGTTCGCGCTTTTTACGCGATCTTTTGCCGAAATTCACGTTCTTTACCCGATCTTTTGCCAAAATTCACGCCTTTCAGCCGATCTTTTGCCAAAATTCACACCTTTCACCCGATCTTTTGCCTAAATTAAAGCTTTTAACGCGATCTTTTGCTGAAATTCGCACTTTTTACGTGATCTTTTGCCGAAATTCACGCCATTAACACGATCTTTTGCCGAAATTTGCACTTTTTACGCGATCTTTTGCCGAAATTTGCGCTTTTTACGCGATCTTTTGCCGAAATTTGCGCTTTTTACGCGATCTTTTGCCGAAATTTGCGCTTTTTACGCGATCTTTTGCCGAAATTCACGCTTTTTACGCGATCTTTTGCCGAAATTCACGCTTTTTACGCGATCTTTTTCCGAAATTCTCGCTTTTTACGAGATCTTTTGCCAGAATTCACGCTTTTTACGAGATGTTTTGCCAAAATTCACGATTTTTATCCGATCTTTTATCGAAATTAATGCTTTTAACGCGATCTTTTGCCAAAATTTATACGCTTTTTTGCTGAAATTCGGACTTTTTACGCGATTTTTTGCTGAAATTAGAGCTTTTTACGTGGGAAAAATTGTCCAAAAGTTGCGGACAATTTTTTAAATTGACTTCATTAGTGCAGACAATAATTGTCTGCAAAAAATTTTTTGTGTCCGCGACTATGTCGCCATGTCGCGGTGTTTCTGCCACTGGGGCACTATTACAAGATCAAATCTGAAACAGTGTAGTTATAGAAATTAGCATACGTCATCGGCACGATGAAGCAACACTTAAATTGGAATACAGTCATTCATCTCCAGATGCATGGAATTTGTAACGCTCATAAGCTAAAGGCAGGAATGATATCGTAGCTAAACTAGAAAACAAGCATCGATGCTGATGAGTCTCAGAATTGGGCCACGAAGCATAACGACTTGAAACATTGATTTCTATGCCATATTTCGATATCGACAAGAATGTCGCAAATATGACATCATAATCAGCCATGGAAAAATTGAAAGTTAAGCCAATTGCACACAGAAAAAAAAAAAATCGTGAATTTCGTAGGTTGGTTGCAGAAAATAAAATGTGAATTTTGTCAATTTGTCGCAGAAAAAAAAAAAAAAAAAACAGAAAAAAAAACTGGGAACTTTGTCAATAAGTTTACAAAAAGAAAAAAATCCTTCCTGCCTGTACTGAAAGGAAAAGGATTTTAACTTATTTTACATAAAGCTAAAATGCCTGATTATAGAAGATTCATTCCCAGTTCTCATCAATACTGAATTTGAATGAAAATTTCACCAAATTAATCAGGTATAACAAAGTTGGCTTCATTTATGAGAACTTATTTTTGCCACCAAATTTGGCAATATGCCAAGTGCTGCCAAGCTTGGTAAGAATTTCACACAGATATGAATACAGTGGAACTCCAGTTATACGTTTTGCCCAGGACCGGAAAACAAAACATATAACTCAGTAAAATGTACAATTCAATTAATGATCTACCAGACCCTTTTTAAAATATATATCACTCAAAATTTGTTTCACTGACAAGTTTCAGTTACCTTTTATCATCAAAAATCGAAGTTTCTTAAATATTATGCATCATAACGTAAATTTGTGAAAATGGAACAGAGCAAAAAAAAAAAAAAAAAAAAAAAAAAAAAAGCTACATCAGAAAAGTGTACAAAGGATGGTTATTTTATCATAAAATCTTTATAAAAAAAAATACTATTTACAGAGTATTTAAAAGAAATGAATGAAATCATGTAAATCATTCATCAAAAATATTTCCGTTGGAAACTGCTTCTTACCTTAAGAAAAATTATTTTGGGGTGCTCTTGTTTTGCGTCAAGACATGACACATTATACTAAAGTAGCCTTTTGCGATAATGTACTTTACAATTTGCAATTATGCCCAAAACTAAGAGTTGGAATTTTCTAGTGCAGTTAGCCGGGAATATTTCACTCGGAGCTAGTTTGAGGGCGAGTGAGCAGCACAATGTTTCATCAATAGAGTAACTTTGTACTTGTCTCTTCCTATATGCACGTCTAGCTTCTTTAGCCAACTGTCCATGGCTATCTGTGTAATCCACGCTTATAGATTTGCCTTATAATTCATGAAGAACATGATTACATTTTTATAACAACGATACTTTTTTGTATTTTTCAATGACTAAATGTCGTAACTTATTGGTATCATCAAACGTTGTTTACTTTGCATGCTGGTCCTGACATGAGCCCGGTCTTGTCTGTGATGTAACCATCTTTCACCTAATAGTCGAATTAATTTTGAAAGTTCCTGATCTTTGAAGTGATCAACTGTGCGATCATCCACGGCATTCTACTCGTCGCATATGAGACGACCAGTAATACCATGGTTGTCCTTGAATCCATCCAGAGAAACTTTGAATACTGCTAACTCAAGAGCCTTTTCTTGCAACAAATTTCAGATTACCGGTATGATAGCCGAACGCTTAGACTGAAACCATAATTAAAGAGGTTTTTCTAATTCGGAAAATCGTCCTTCTTGCAGGTGTGCTCGTTTAGAAGAGCTTGGCCTGCTTCAGTTAAAGCGTTAAAACATCTTTTATTTTTTTCTTTCTTGCTTAAAATTGTGTTGAGGGTAGAGTATGATATTCCAATACGTTGAGACAAAATCTCTCACCAGAATTGGCCTCCTGCCTTCCAAATAATTTTGAGCTTTTCCTCTACTGAGAGAACTGCCTATTTCCGACTCATTTTTAAGCTGCACGATGAAATGTCAAGTGATCTACGACACAGCACACTGTCGCACGCATATCCATGTTGTTGCCCAAAATAACTGCCATATTGGGATTTCAGAATTAGCCTATCGCCAGAGCTGGGATTACATATTTAAAAGGACCTGTCATTGTTCCCCATTTGTAATGATAACTAGTTTTAGCTTGGTTTTTTTTTTTTATTCTGGACCCACAATGGTGGGGATGATGTCAGCCTGTGTTATAGGAATTCTAGATGAAGGCAGGAGGGCACATGGCTGTGGCGATAAAGAAGTACATGAGAGGGAAGTGGAAAGCAGGGTCCCTGCTGCTACGGCCAACACCTCTATCCTTTCCCCCTTACTTCTCATATGCTCTATTTTTGTACATGAATACAAGTTAAAAGTATATTAGTTAAAATCCCAGAAACAATAGAGAAAAAATTCGGCAAAGTATAGAAAAGGTTCGGAAAAACATATTTTCTGTAAAACGTATACGTAAGATAAAATTTCATCCGGGGACGCAAAAACAAAGTGCATAACTGAGGGAAACGTATATTTCAAAAACGTATAACTCAGCTAAATTTTAACAGAAAATGATCGGGACCAGTGACTTTAAACGTATAACCGAGGGAACTCAGGTAACGTATAACTGGAGTTCCACTGTATATAGTTTTAAGCATATGAGAGTAGAATAATGGTTACAACAATGAAAGAAAATTTGTCAGAAACCATGTTAACTGTAACTCGTAAATTAAACCCTTTTATGGAGGAGTCCTGCTATCTTGTTGCAAAATGTCAACTATCCTAAAATTTCAAATTGGTATATCTCAGCCCTTTTTTAAGATAGAGATTAAACAAAAAATGCTCCTGCTGCCTTGTTTCGGGGCTTAACACTTAACAGAAAAACTTCTAAGATTTCTTGTTCTTTTGTACATCTTTCTGAATTTGAAATGTTTTAAGTGGCTACCCTTTTGAAACAAGACGGCAGAATAAAGCTGGCCAATGAGTTCTGCCAAGAGCTTGGTTAAGTCCTTACACATACTTAGGCTAATGTCAGACAAACTTATTTTTTGCACGCTTTTTGTTCGCTTTTACAGCCTCCCTACACCTGCGCTAGCATGTGTTGGGCTGTAAAAGCATGTAAAAAGACGTTCGTCTGACATTAGCCTTAATCACATTCAAATCAGACAAGTGTTATTGCATGACAAAACTCTGATATAGATGTAGTAGATAAATCAACATTTGGACGAAGGTGGTTTTGGGATTTCGGGGTCATGACTGGTGAAAATATATCCCAATTTTCTGGAATTGCTTCCTTCTGAATGGCTGCAATAGGTAGCTTTTTACTTTTTGCAATATAAGCTACCTTAAAAAAAAATTCAGATTTTGTCAATATGTCGCAGAAAAAAAATAACAAATTTCATCAATCGGTCATTGAAAAATAATTTTAATTACTATGTGAATCGATCACAGAGCAATAGTCCAGAATTCACCAACTGGTCATTGATAAAAGATGTGAATTTACTAAAATCAGTTGGAACAAAAAATCAAGAATTTTGTCAATAGTCTAGGGGAAATGTACATTTTACCTTGCAAAAGGTCAGGTAGAATATTTTTTATTATTAATTTGTTTATACTGAGGTCAGCATGGAAAAACTAGTTTTCCAACAAAATTTCTAAGGTAGGCAGGGCTTGAAATTCAATTTTTCTTAGGAGGGGAGTCTCCCTACCAACATTTATAAATGGAGGGGAGTTGAGCTATTTGCGAGGGAGAAAAAAAATCTTTAAAACTCACTGTTATTTCACGTTCTATTTAAAGAATTACATTATTACAGACATGACAAAATACCATTGAAGCAATTTAAATCAACAACTCAGAATAATTATGCAAAATGTCTTTTTAAAAAAGGAAGAAAGTCAAGCTTTTATAAAGTCTATTTTCGACTTTCAACCAAATGTTATGAGTCTTTAATAATGGGGTTTTTTAATGAAATTCTGAATTTAGATTTTAATTCAATTTTGGGTCCTGAATCCTCTTTCACAAGGTAAAACTTGTGACAGACAGCACAAGCACAACATTTATAACTCTAGAAATGTATGGTTATGTTCTCTTTAACAAAATTCAGAAAATTTTGCAATATCTGATGTGCCATCATTTTTAACTAATTGCATGAACAATGTATATTCGGTGATGGCATCATGAATATCCATTTCTGAACGAAAGTGTTTTATTATATCCTTAATGGAATTATAGCCAAAACCCGACTCCCTGGTATTTTCTTTGAAGAAGCTTCTATGCATTCAAATTTTAAACAAAGTCCAAAGTTTTAAACCAAAACTGTTGATTCATTTCTTCTATTACACAAGAAATGTGGGTTAACTTAAAATTGTCAAGTCCTAATTTCAGTGAATTGCAAGGATCAACTAGTTTGGTGTTTCTAAATATGTTTAAGGGAAAATGTCAGAATTTTTTTTTTCATGTGCACCACGAGATCTTTGCAGCCCTTCTAATCTCATTTTTGCTTAGTACTGAATCTAGACCAATTTGGCAGAGCGCATGCAGCACATGGAAAAAAATATCATGAAATATGCCAATCAGGCGTAGGGAAAAAAACCGAACATTTTCCCCGATCGGTCGAGGGAAGAATATCGTGAAGTCCGTCAATTGATTGCAGGATAAAATTGCAAAATTCGTCGATCTGGCGCGGTATAAAACTGAATTTCGTCAGTCTGCCGCAAAAAGTAACCGTGAAATTCTCAGCTGATTCTGAGTAAAAAAAAAAAAATCTGAAATTCACAGCAAATTTTCTAAAAGGTTACAGCTGGGGATCGAAAGGGATTGGGAAATCATCTACCAACGCTAATTATTTTTTGTTGCAGGTCAAGTAAACTTTTTTTTTTGGTTCGGTTTGATTTCAGGCTGAGTGTAGATTCCTGCAAGTTGGGTTCTGATTAAACCCACTTTTTCAAAAGTTAGTTCAGTATATTATTTCAGATTAAAAACTATATCTATAATAATAAACATAGATATTTGTGTGCTGTTTTTTCTAGAGACAGCTGCGTTTTTTTCCCGCAATCATTTGACAAAATTTGTGTTTTTTCCGCGATCTTTTGACGAAATTCACGTTTTTCCACAATCCTTTGACGAAAGTTGCGTTTATTCCCGCGATTCTTTGACGAAAGTTGCGTTTATTCCTGCGATCCTTTGACGAAAGTTGCGTTTATTCCCGCGATCCTTTGACGAAATTCGCGTTTTTCCCATGATCCTTTGACGAAATTCGTGTTTTTCCCGCGATCCTTTGACGAAATTTGCGTTTTTCCCACGATGCTTTCACGAAATTCACGTTTTTCCCACGATCCTTTCACGAAATTCGCATTTTTCCTGCGATCTTTTGACGAAATTCGCGTTTTCTTTTGCGATCCTTTGACGAAATTCGCGGGGTTTTTTTTTTTTGCGATCCTTGGACGAAATTCACATTTTTTCCACGATACTTTGGCGAAATTTGCATGTTTTGTGATCCTTTGACGAAATTCGCATTTTTTCCACGATATTTTGACAAAATTTGCGTTTTTTTTTGCAATCCTTTGATAAAATTTGCTGGTGTTTTTGTGATCTTTAGATACAATGAGTTTGCAATTTTTTGCAAAATTTTGATAAAATTCGCGTTTTTTCCAGCGGTTCTTTCACTAAATTCACACTTTTTCTGCGATCCCTTGCCAAAACTCGTTTTTTTTAAGCAATTCTTTATTGAAATTTGTGTTTTTTCGCGATCCTTTAATGAATTTCGCATTTTCCCCGCGATCTTTTGCTAAAATTTGCGTTTTATTCACGATCATTTGACGAAATTCGCGTTTTTCTGCGATTCTTTGCGACAAAATTGTTGATTTTTTCTGCGAACAATTGACGAAATTTATTTTTTAGCTGATCATTTGCCGAAATACACCGATATTTTTCTGTTATATTTTTTTATTTCCGAATTGATGACCGATTTTTTATAATTTTCGGAACTCAATGCCTTAAATTTTCGAAAATTTGGAACCTCTGAAATCGCCAATCGCTCGCAGAAAATAGCGCGAAACTTGTCAACCGATCTTGGGGAAAAAATGTGAAATTTGTCTATCGGTCGTGGTAAAAAATCGTGAATTTCAACGATCTTTCGCGGTAAAAAAACTCGCAAAATGTGTCAATCGGTCGCACGAAAATATAACGAAATTCGCAAAGCGTTAGCGGGAGTTGATAGTAGTTTCAATCGCGGAAGTTAATTGTAGTTTCAAAATGGAAAATTTTCCAGAAAAGGGTGAATTTTTTTGGACGGGAGCCTCCCGCCCATGTTATTCTTTTGGGGGGGATTTGAAAATTTTGGGCACGAATCCCGCCCTGAAATTCAAGCCCTGGGAGGATTTTCTGTCACCAAAAAACAACAAAATTTTTAGACTTATTTTAATTTTTTTTTTAAATATCTTGAGACTCATTGCCGTAGCATATTATTTGTCAATTACAATCTTAAAGAGTGCAAAATTCTCTACAACTTTCATATTTACTTTTATACACTCAATAACAAGCGCAGTATGACATTTCAAAAACAAGACAATTTTTTTCAATTTTCTTAAAAACCATGAAAAACATAGTTTTGCCCTGATTATTCAAATGTTTCCCACGGATTTAATTGTGTATGTCGACTTCTAAAAATTGGTAGCAGTAAATTATCTTTGCACAGTCATGTCTTTATTTTTATTTTCATCTCAGACATTTTATATTCAATAATTTTATAAGGCAGGCAGAGTGTAGATGAATAAGATAATTTTCATATTTAGACAGTAACTTTAACTTATTGGCACAATAGTTTCAATTAAAAAATAATTCTTCCTTAATTTTTATAATGCATACATATTTTTCCAGGGATCAATGGGATAGGTATGAAAATTTGTGAAAAACATTTTATTTCACACTACCGTGGTATATTTTATTTACCATTATTGATAACATATGTTTTACTGTTTTAAAGATAGCGAACATTGGATTGTAGTTCCATATAAAAGGGGGGATTCAAAAATTAAATATCTTTTATGTAAAAAATACTTTTACCTTATAAAACAGCTACCATAAAAATGATAACAGATTATTTCACTAACTAATGTTATGCATTTATCTCTTGTAAAATTTAAAAATTCTGTCAATAAAATATTTGATATCACTATTTTCATAAAAATATTTAAAAGATTAGTTTTAATAAATATTGTCAATATTTTTTTCACTTATATTAATAAATATAACAAGAGATTATATCATTTTAGCATGCAAAAATATATAAAACTTTAAGATTATCTATTAATTGCTTTAAAGCTCAAACAGAAAAACTTACTTTGGTTGCTGAAAAATACACTTTGTGGAATATTCTAATCTTCTGTAATATGTACTGTTTTGAAACTATATCTGTATAATGATCTCAGTGATACCATTTATCAAATGAAATACCAATTTATTTATGATTGTAGACCATATAAACATTTATGTTTTTACGTTAATCCCTTGTCTCATTCAGCTCCACTTTCCTTACACAATAAAGTAAGGTACACAATATGGCTGCATAAGTTAAATGAAAAAATGTATTTTAATAATAATTTCTACAGGCTATTTAAAAATATTTTTTTTCCCTTTGATGGCATTGTTGTGTGATTATTAGCATACGGTTTCAAAGGAATGTCCTTATCCTGAATAAAAGATATCTGGATCATGTTCATCTAGAGCAGTCATACTCAACCTGTGGTCCGTGGGCTGCATGTGGCCCAGCGACTTTTTATGTGCGGCCCGAGACACATAATCATTAATCCACATTTATAAAATTAATTGAGGTGCACATAAAGATTACTTAAGACGTTCCCTTTTGATTTATATATATTCATGTAAAGACAAAATCTGTCCTTGCTATTTTTAATTAATTTAAAACTGTGTAAAACATCTTAAATGTTGTGTGCTTAGTAAAGAATTCTTTTTACCTCTTTACATGTAGTCCTATTTGTGCTACAGTGGGGTATATGTTTCTTAATCTGCATCACCAATTAACCATTATTCCAAATTAATTAAATCTGTACACATATTTCTATAATAAAAAAATTAATAGGAAGTTTTTGCATTGAGAAAGAAAACCGATATCTTTAAAGAAAATCCAATTTTTTTTTGTTTAGAATTAGAAATTCTTCATTGGTAAATTGTTACATTTTATACTTATTACTGTTTATTCGGATATCCGTTTTTGCAAGAAAAAAATGCAACCAAAAACTTCTCACACCACTATTTTTAAACAACAATCTTTGCAGCATAATTCAAAAATTTTTTTGAAATAGAAATTTACCACAAATTATATTTTTGGGAAATAGTGGTTTTAATATTTTTGGTAAAAATTTTTCTCTGACAAACGTTCAACTGTACTGATAAAAATAACTTTGTTACAACCCAGACAATGCTTTTTTTATGCTACTCTTATTATCTTAATATTTTAAATACTCCTTTTTTATTATATAAGTGTGTTGCGGCCCGCGTAACGTTGCAAACAAATGTTTGCAGCCCACAAGAAAAAAAGATTGAGTATGGCTAATCTAGAGGTATAAAGCCAGATACTTCCCCATTCATCAGCACTTTCTCTAGTATTGGCCATATTTTTTTTTTTTTTTTTCAGATGATACCTGAGGTTGATATCTAACACTGAGTTTTTTATTTTTGAATTTGGTTGCATTTTTGTAATGAGGATACTTTAAATTTCAGAACAGGTTCCAAACAATTTTCCAAAAATGAAAGTAAATCGGGTTTCAAGATATTTAAAAAAGATTTTTAAAAAGTCCCAAAATTTTGTTGTTTTTTGGCCACAGAAAATTCTCCCTTAAGAAATTCTGTTGGAAACTGTTTTTTTTTTATGCCTGGCCTCATTATAAACAAATCGGGAAAAAAAAAAAAAAATCTTCCCAACCTTTTACAAGGTAACACCCTTTTTTGGTACATTTCCTCTGAACTACAATCTGTTGCAGAGAAGAAAATTATGGTTTTCGTCAAAGAAAAAAATCATGAACATATTGATCACAAAATTTTACACATTTATCAATCATGAATTTTTAACTCTGTGGGGATAACAAAATTTTTATTATTATTTATTACAAAAAATCATTAATATGTAAATAGTAAAAATAAGGGGTAAGGATTCAGAAAATATTTGTAAAAAGTATTAAAAAAAATAGCTCAAAAATTTGTGTGCTTTTTTAAATACTAATATTTGACTCCTGAAGAGCATCTAAAACTCCTGAAATTCAGCTAGTTTATTCCTGATATGTCTGTACAATATTGGTGTCTATGGACTACTTGTCTATATGGATAATGGACTTATTTGTACAAAAATGTAAATTTTCATTGGGAAATGCTAGCAGGACGATTATAAATGCATGAATAAATGCTTTTATCAAAATCATCAAGTAAAAACTATTTTTTCATGTGTCAGGATTTAGCATTCTCTTTGCTTGTTGGATAAATTTTGTAGCTCAATTGTCCTATTACTGTAGACCACAGAATCAATAGAGAAAAGGAAGCAATGTAGGTGCAAAGCTAGTGTGAGAAAGAATGTTCACAAACACCAGTTTTACTGATTTAGCTAAATTAGAGAAAATTTCATCTCAAGAAGTTAAATTATCAGGATGTGAAAAAATTTGGAAGTTTTCCTGACAGTTATTTATAATTTGGAGTCTGGTTCTGGTAATCTCCCTCCCCACTTTTGCCAATATTTCATGTTGTTAAAGGGGAGGGTGTGGAGGAGAATTGGATTCCCAGATTCATGAATGAATGAAAAAAAACTCCAACACGAAATTTAGAGGACTTACTTCTTTATTATGAAACTTTTAAAAAGGAGGGGCCATGAGAGTACAGTGGGACGGGGAGAAGTCAAACACAAGACTGCCCGACGGGGCGGCCCCGAAGGGCAGAGAGCTGAGGTCTGTCACGTTCAAGATCAGAGGGAGTAGTGGTAAAATATTCATTACAATCACTTACTCATTGGCGAGATGAATAGGAACATATGTACTGTATTGGCGATGAATATTGGTGGCGTGGACAAAGGAATCAGAAGCATCCCGAAGTATTACATAGAACTCAAACTTACGCCATGGCGTGCTATATGGTTACACGTATCTTAAAATTCCTGCGGTAAGGGAAAGTGGCTAAGGAAATAGCTAACACGTGATATTACATGCTCGTTATAGATTTAACGACAGCTGAATTAGTCAGCAAGGGGCATATGGCTTTTATCCGACAAAGTACAAGGGTGAGAATTGAATACTAATGCAAGCCCAGAGGCTGGGAAAATATGCATTAGATATCGTCGGCTGCAAAGCGAAAAGACAATCATTTGTATTTTATTCTTTTACTTTATTTCAATGGAAAATAGCTGCGGTTAAGATCTTTTTCTATCGTGTGAATTTGAAAGACAGAAAAAGGAACTGAGATAAATGATGTCTGCATTTGAAAAGAACTTTAAAAAGTAAAAGCGAAACTTACAGTAGTGAGAGGGGGGGGGGGAAGAGAATGAATAAAGACATATGAAATTAACTCTAAAATGTCAAATTTAAACTAAATATTTTATTTGAAGGGGGGGGGGGAAGAATAATGACAATTTATAATAAACCAGTAAGGTTAAAAGTTGATTTTTTGAGGGGAGAGGAGGAATAATGAATATATAACGGTAAAGCCGTTATAGAGGGGGGTCTTATTTTCGGAATTTTACAATATATATATATTTGGTAGGTGCAGAATTTCATATTTCCTACCGTATATTATCTTACTTTTCTGAAGAAACTGGAATTTCCAGAGATGTTGGCATGCATGCAACAGACAGTTATAAAGAATCACAGAAACAAATAAAAATTATCTTTCTGTAAAAAATTGGATTAAATAGTTAGTTTCTTTTTTTTGGAAGTGTGTGTGTGTGTGGGGGGGGGGGGGGCATCTGCAGGGCTAGCACTAAAATTTTTCAAAATTTTAGGGAGACATTTTAGGAACTTTTTCACCAAATTTTAGGCACAATTGCAATATTTTTAATATTACAAGTATGTAATAACAGTATTTTCTCATCATTTCAATGAATTCAGCCCTTGTTCCTTTTGCTTGTCTTGTTTGGATCAAATGAGGGCATTTAAATTTGAGCAATAACCAGATTAATATTACAAACCCCCAAAACAGTTTATTGCAACTGTATTAATTAGAATTCTGAGTTCCTGCATTATTGAGCCTAACCAGAATGAATGAATAAATACTCTCCCTGTCTCTCTTTTGAATGTTCTCGGTGAATCTACAGCACAGGAGGCAGGAATAATTATGGATTTTAAAAAAATTCTGAAGTTCATAGCAACTTTTCTGAAAAGTTTTCACGATCCTTTGTAAAAATTTGCATTTTTTCTGCAATCTCTTGATGAAATTTACATTTTTTTGCGATCCTTTGATGAAATTAGCTTCATTTGTGAGATTTATTTTTAAAAAATTTCGTTTCATCGCGACCATTTGACGAAATCTGCATTTTTTTCATGATCTTTTGAATAAATTTGGGGTTTTTTTTCATGATTCTTTCGACGAAATTCGCCTTTTTTTTTCACGATTCCTTCATGAAATTTGTGTTTTTCCTGTGATCTTTGATGAAATTTGCGTTTTTTTCTGCAGTTCTTTGTCAAAATTTGCATTTTTTATGCGACTTTTTAGATGAAATTCACTCTTTTTGTGTGTGTGTGTGTGTGATTCTTAAATAAAATTTGAGCTTTTTTTTGTCATGATTCTATATCGAAATTCACGTTTATTTCACGATCTTTTGACGGCTGTTTTTTAGATCTTTTGACGATTCGCGTCTTTTTCGCGATTCTTTAAAGAAATTTGTGTTTTTTTTTTATCCTCAGACGAAATTTGAGTTTTTTTCACGATTCTTTGTTGAAATTCACTTCCCCCCACCCAGGGCCTGATTAACCTTGAAAACTATGGGAAGCACAGTGTCATTTCAGGGCCCCCCCCTTTCATTTGAAAACATTCATGTGGAGGAGGCCCCACCCCCTCCACATGATCCTTAGATGAAATTTTAGTTTTTTTTATGATTCTTTCTAGAAACTCACTTTTTTCCACTGCGGGATCCTTAGATGAAATTTGAGCTTTTTTTTCTCTGATTTTTTGTCAAAATTCACTTTTCTTCCGCGATCGGTTGACAAAGTACGCGGTTTCTTCACGATCTCTTGACGAAATTCGCATCTTTTAGTAATCTTGTGACGAAATTCACATTTTTTAGTAATTTTTTGACGAAATTTGTGCTTTTTTCAGTGACCACTTGTCGAAACTCGCAATATTTTTTGGTGAAATTTTGGCGATCTCAAAACGCGATTTACGAAGTTAACAAACTAACATTTTTTTTTAGGAACAAGAAAAAAATTGTGTGAGAATTTTAGGGAGTAAAAAAATAGTTAGAAAACTTAGGAATTTTAGTGAAATGTGAGCCCTGCATCTGTAAAAAAATAAAAAATAATAAAAATAATAATAAATTATGTATTACAAATGTACCAGTAAATTATTAGATGCTTCTTTAATGAATATTAGTGTTTTTAGTTTATTTAACACTTGGAAAAATACATCAATGTGTAATAGAAATTTAGAGTAATTCTAAATCAACAGAATAAAATTTACATTATTGTATTTTAATAATCAGTTATGAAAACTAATGCCAGAGCTGAAAGGAAGTGCTTCTAGCCTGAACTGGGAGGAAAAGGTAGACTTCCTATTTCTTGATTTTAAGATTTTAGCTAATTTTACTTGAAAACACTAAGCTAAAATATGAAGAATCTGATTAGAGAATATTCATCCCCAGTTTTCATCATCAATAATGAACATGAATGAGAATTTTGACAAATTAGTATCAGCTATACCCCAGATGGTTTATTTATGGGAAATTATATTTGGTCATTAAATTTGGCAATATTTCACCAATCTTAGTGAGAATTTGATGCTAAAGGACATGAATATATAGTTTTATGCATATGAGAGATGGGAAAAATGGTTACAAAAATGAAAGATAATTTGAAAGAAACCATGCTTACTAAAATTAATCCTTTATTTTTTCAATCTGTTTTGTTTCAAAATGTCAATCATCTTAGAATTTCAAAACTGCTATTTCTCAGTCATTTTTTAAAAGAGAGGCAAAACACAAATGCTTCAGAATCCTTATCAAGGCCTAACACTTAAGAAAAAAATAAATGTGGATTTATGTATTTTTTTTTAGTTTGAAATCTTTAAATAAGATGGGAGACTAAGATGACCAATGGACTCTGTTGAGATCTTGGTAAGGCAAAACATGTGCTTTAGTTACATCCAAGTCAGTTTACAAATACGAGTGCCATCGATTGACAAAAAATAGATATATTCATATACATATTATAAATCAACATTTGGACGGAGGGTGATTTTGGGATCTAGGGGCCATGATCGTTGAAAATATACCAAAATTTTTGGGAATTGCTTCCCTCCAGATGGCTGCAATAGGTAGATTCTTACTTTATGTAATGGAAGCTACATAAAAAGGAAATAACAAATGCAACTATTCAAATTGTTGCAAAAATTATTGCACTTATGCATTAAAGTTAAACTTGAAATTCATTCCTATAAAGTACATATAATCTTTTTTAAACTGCCATCATACTTATAAGAATATTCGATACTTTTCAGTTAGCCAGGCGCCAATGTTATATATATATATATATATATATAATCATTAATTAAACATTACTGACCATCCTCAAAAACTGCATTATTGTGAATGAATTGACAATAAAAATGGATAACAACAAGAAAATACATATAAAATACATAACTAGAAAGGAAAAATCATAAAATGAAACTTTGCAATGATAAGAATGAAAAATTTAATGGAATTTCCTAAGGGGGGTATCAGATAACTACAAAGTAGAAATCATATAGTAATACACAAAGATTACGCACTTTTGCAGCAAAGATCTAAGCGTATAATATTTAAAAGATTGCTAAAACATTTAGCTACCTAGGTATATATAAATATATATAAGATACCAATTAAGGAATAAATGATTCAAAATGAATTGTTGCATTCAAAATGATAAGATATAATAAAAACATCATAAAAAGCTTACATTCATAATTACATGTGCAAATGCAGCATAATAATTTGAATGCTAATATATAACCATAAATTAAACATTACCGACCATCATCAAAGACCGCATTATTGTGAATGAATTGACAATAAAAATGGATAACAACAAGAAAATACATAACTAGAAAGGTAAAAAAAAATCATAAAATGAAACTTTGCGATGATAAGAATGAAAAATTTAATGGAATTTCCTAAGGGAGGTATCAGATAACTACAAAGTAGAAATCATATAGTAATACACAAAGATTATGCGCTTTTGCAGCAAAGATCAAGTGTATAATATTTAAAAGATTGCTAAAACATTTAGCTACCTAGGTATATATAAATATATATAAGATACCAATTAAGGGATAAATAATTCAAAATGAATTGTTACATTCAAAATGATAAGATATAATAAAAACATCATAAAAAGCTTACATTCATAATTACATGTGCAAATGCAGCATAATAATTTGAATGCTAATATATAACCATTAATTAAACATTACTGACCATCATTAAAAACCGCATTATTGTGAATGAATTGACATATATATACACACACACACACACACATGTATGTATATATACATGTATATATGTGCATATATGCAACGTATGTTATATATATATGTATGTATATCTAACACTGGTGCCCAGCTAACCGAAAAGTACCGAATATTCTTTTGGGTAATAGAGATAATGTCATTAATATAACACATATAAAGAAAATGATATAGAGTAATACAAAAATGTGCTTTGTTTTATATTGCTTATACTTACTCTTGAGTTGGGACTGGCTCCTCTTGAAAATAACTATCTTGCATAGCTTGTTCTGATGTAATTCTTTTTGTAGGATCCATCAGTAGAAGTTTTTGTAACTAGAAATAATTTAACAATAATCTATATTCATATAGTTTTAGCTCCTCAAGAATTTCGTTACTACAATAACCGAGTCAGAAAAGCCAGAAAAATTAAAAGAAAAATTTTTAAGCCAGAAAAATTAAAATGGTGTGAAAGTAAATATTAATTAAATTGCAAATATAGTAAACTCTGTCTAAGGCAGAATCAATCAGGTCTGGATAAACTTTCCATCGTAGACAATATTTTGCCTTTTGCAAAACAGCAGGGGAAAAAAAATGTGCCTGTCTTATATTTTTACATTCATATGTTATTTTTTTTTAGTGTCATTCTTGAAACTGAAATGTTTTATGAAATAAGATTTGTTGTTAATTTTACTGTTTTTAATAATCTTTCTAAAATTTGAAGGAGAACATTTAATTTTAAAAATACAGTTACATACACCATATTTCATATCAAAATTTAGAGAGAGTCAAAAAATCCTATTTTATCGATTTTTTTTTTTTTTTTCAAGCATTCTTTATTAGTTCATTGTAAGCCAGTTATGAGCATCATTAAAAAAAGAAAAATATAGATGTGTCCTGATCTGATATGTTTAAATTCCACAGTCTTCAATGTTTTTTTAATCGTGATTGTCTACATTTTCACTATAACTTTCCGCATTCTGGTATAACTGTGTCAAAACCTTCAAAGAAGTGTTAGCTTCTGTAATGCAATTTGCACAGCTGGATGATACATAATCTGTTTCAGTAATCGTTTCATGAATAGGCACAAATTTTAAGTCATTTATTAGATTTTTGTAACTAATTTTCTCTGAACTGTGATTCATAGTCATTTTCTTGGGGAGGAACTACAAATCCAGATTTCTCAAAACAGCAAACAATCTTTTCCGGCAGCATATGTGATTAAGAATTGGCAATCCATTTTATGGTATCTAAACCACTGACGTTTTTGTCAGTTCATGGCTGAACGGCAATTACCTGAAGACACAACAGTCCACTGCAACAAATTTTTTTGAAATGTATTTTCATCAATTTTAAAACTCCCAGATCCATAGGTAGTGTTATTCGCTAGAAGAAACTGACTTTATACTCACAGCATAACGTTGGCATGACAAAGTACATTATCAAGAAATCACGAAGCTTTTCTGTTTTCTTCAATCATTTTGTTCATCAACAAAAGAAATTCTTTCCAGAGGATGTGATAAACATGTCTGGTACTCTCCTTTGTTGCAGAGCGACAAAAGAGTCCCCACATCAAAGAAGCCGAAAAAGAACAGCCTTCTGTTGTGCAGATGTGAGACAATTTTAACACATGCAATTACAAAGTTTTCTGACTAGGTGATTTTTTTCAAATTAAGCATACATCGTTTGTAAGAAAAATAAGTGGTATTCCTTCCTTAGTACAATGTAAAAGAAATTTTCTTCAACAATTATTTTGTCAAATGATTATACTTAAAGGCAAGTTAGTAAAATTTCAAAGCTTCTATATTTTAAAAAATCACTCAACGATGCAAATCTTTTTGAAACATTTTCATTATAATTTTTGTGTGTAAAAGTATAAAAAATTTCAGGTATGAGTAATGGGGCAATTTAGAATCAAATAGCTTTTTCCATTTTTTGATAAATATATTGGATCTGGAGTAATAATGAATTGCTCTTTGATGACTATCTTTCATTGATTTTCCTAACTGAAAATTTGTTAAAAACGCATTTCTGGACTACCCTCTGTGTTTATAGAAAAATGAGAAACGCAATTAAATTTTTTTGTTAGGCTTTAAAAATTACTGCAGATTTTACATTTAAGAATAAAAAAGACAGATTGTGTCAAAAATTTGTCATTTTGAATTTGAGTTCAACTTTAAAGCATAATAAATTGTACTTTAGAAAATACATCTATAATAATAAAGAAAGAAGTTTGTGTGTGAGTGAGTGAGTGAGTGAGTGAGTGAGTGTGTCGACGGTGTTCTGAAGAGACCGCTGCATATAGAGCTACAAAATTTGGGGAAAAGGTACGTCTATATATGAAGTTTTGCACCTCGAAGCCTGATTTTCGACTTTTGATTAGATTTTTTTATTTAATTTTTTTATGCAATTTTTAGCACTTTTTTAAGTTTCGAGGCGATTTTTTCCATATAAGTGAGAAGAATATGGTTTCTTTCTTTTAACCCAATATAGTAAATTTTGTTCCCTTTTCAAAAAAGTTTATTCGGAATTCGTGCAGCGATTTTTGAATTTTTAGCAAATTTTTTATGCAATTGTTGAACAGCATTTAATGCATTTCCATACCTATATGGAGGCTACCATACAGGGACTTAGTTCTGTCACCAAATGCCACCAAGCTTGTCGCCAACTTGGCGGTATATCGACAAATTTGGCGACCGAAATGAGTCACCAAAAGTGACGCCAACTTGGTGATATCTATAATAATAAAGAAAGAAGTTTGTGAGTGAGTGCGTGTGTCGACGGTGTTCTGAAGAGACCGCTGCACGTAGAGCTACAAAATTTGGGGAAAAGGTACGTCTATATATGAAGTTTTGCACCTCGAAGCCCGATTTTCGATTTTTTGATTAGATTTTTTTATGCGATTTTTAGCACTTTTTTAAGTTTCGGGGCGATTTTTTCCATATAAGTGAGAAGAATATGGTTTCTTTCTTTTAACCCAATATAGTAAATTTTGTTCCCTTTTCAAAAAAGTTTATTCGGAATTCATGCAGCGATTTTTGAATTTTTAACGAATTTTTTATGCAATTATTGAACAGCATTTAATGCATTTCCATACCTATATGGAGGTTACTGTATAGGGACACAGTTCTGTCGCCAAAGGCTGCCAAGTCTGTTGCCAACTTGGCGGTATATCACCAAATTTGGCGACCGAAATGATTCGCCAACTTGGCGATATCTCTAATATTTTGCCAAATTCCCATAGACTTCCATTGTAAACCAATATGGATTACTTGCTTACAGAAAATCAATAAATTGAGACATTTTAATGCAACAAAAGCTAATATTAACTTAAGGGATTATGTTAATTATATTTAAGGGAATCCAAGTAAATTAAATTGTGAATAAAAGTATCATGATACAATGCTTACATTATTGTATTTTATTGATATTTTCAACGAAAGGGTTGCCAGTGGTCATTTTGCCGAAAATTATAGTTGATAAATGAATTGAAATGGCTATATCCGTTATAAAATAATGTAAACAACTCGCAAATTAAAAGAAAATAACTGTTATTTGTTTAATTTAAAAAAAAAAAAAGAATCAAAAACCTTTTAAATGCGAGATAAAATTTATAAAATGAAAATATTTAATTTAAATATGAAAGGAATGTTTATAAAACTTAAAAAATAAATTAGTATGAAAGAAGCAATTGATACATTATTTGGTGATTTTTCGCTTCGCCAGGTTAATAAAAATGTGCCTGAAAAAACTTGAAAAAATAAAATTTAAGTAACAGTCTTTTAGTCCTTCTTTTGTTTTTAAATTCAATTTAATTATCATTTTTATGTAATTTTCCCATCGTATGTCTTACAGGAGAAAAGCTTTATTTGTGAGTTACATGCTATTTAATTATTACCTTGGTCGCCAAACAATGCAATTTTAAGCCACAAAGGCAGAAGCGTGAAATAAGCCAGGCGAAGGTCGCAATAATCTTTTTTAAGTATAGGAGAACATTTTGGAGTAAATCTTTATATTCAAATGTAAATTATATAAAAAGGATTTTAAATTATAACTATGTAGTCAAGTATTTAAATTTTAGTGTAAAAATGTGCCATATACACACATATTTTATAATCTTCGATAATCAAGCCACCATCAAATGACGTATTTACTATATTATTGAAAGTTTTGTTGGTTTAGTAGTTTTCATAAATGTGCATTTCACAAGTGATAATAACTTTTATATGCAAATTTATATGGAAAATAATGCAATAAAAAAGCCTTTCTTAAAATCTGAACAATTTTTGATTCTTTAGAATTAACTTTATTAATCTATTGCGAAATTTAATTAAAATATTTGACATATCAATCAGTTTTAAAATTTCAAAAACAAAATGCCTTGAATATATATGTATATATATATATAATATATATATACAGTAAAACTCGGATATAACGCTCACCGCTTAAAATGCTTTCCCACCTTTTACGCTCATTTGTCCCGGTCCCTTGACCCATACCCATAAGAACAATGTAAAAATTCCTCGCTTTCCCGCTTTTAACACACTTTTTATTGGTCCTTTGAACAAAGAAATCCCGGATATTACGCTTTGGTATTTTGGTTTACACCCGTAGTTCTCATTTTCTCGCCCATACAAAGAGAGAGGGAGAGAAAGAGAGGATACGTGGAATTGACAGCCAGCCAACGCCCAAAGACTATGTAAAAAAAAAAAAAAAACAGCCGGCGCGGCAATCTTTTCTCATTGGATCAGAGAACAAAAGAATTTATGCCGTCCATCTCAGCAGCACCTGTCTGTCTCTTTCTTCACACAAACTGTTTTCGCTTTTTTCATTTACACATAAGTACGTAGCATCGCTGCCGACTACAATCAGGTGCAACATGGAAGCTAAGAGTATGAAAAGAAAGACGCTCAAACTTTCGAAAAGATTAGAAATTCTAAAAAGTTATGACAAAAAATCACCTATTCTGAGGCAGAAAGATTTTGCGTTATCTATGAATACCTCGCCGTCGCGTCGTCTCTTCGGACTCTTCTTCAAAACAGAAAATATATTGAAAAAGTGCTTCAATTGGCGGCTCAAGGAAAAAGAGAGTGAAAACAGGAAAATATGAAGAATTAGAAAAATTTATGTACAAGTGGATTCTTGAGTCAAGACACTGTAACATACCTATCAGCGGATCCATAGTTAAAGAAAAAGCTGCAGAAGTAGCCCAAAAAGCTAATAATGGAAGATTTTACTCCATCTAATGTGTGGTTAGACCGATTTTGAACGCACCACGGCATTGTGTGTAAGGAGATTTGTGGAGAATCCGCTGCCGTGAACATAGAAAATGCAGAATTTTGGAAAAAGAACAGTATTCCAATGCTTATCAAAAACTGTGCCAGTTGTGATATTTATAACACCGACGAATTTGACTTATTTTTTAAAGCGATGCCTGATAACTCCTTAACGTTAAAAGATGAGCAGTGCCATGGAGGGAAGCTCAGTAAAGAACGTGCAACTGTGCTTGTTTGTTCCAACGCCAATGGGAGTGACAAACCCAAGCCTCTGGTGATTGGAAAATTGGCCAAACCTCGCTGTTTCAAGAACATCAAACAACTGCCCTGTGACTATACTCATCAACGTAAGGCTTGGATGACGGGTCCCCTGTTCATTAAATATGTTTCTGATTTAGATGTCGAGATGCGGAAGCAAAATAGGTATGTTATACTATTCTTAGACAATTGCGCAGCACATCCCCAAGAAATGCCAGATATTTCAAACGTCTCTCTGGAATTTTTATCTGTAAACACCACAAGCGTTCTTCAACCGATGATTCAAGGGATCATAAAGGTTTTAAAGCAACATTATTCTCTTATACTTATAGCAAAACAATTTCTACATGAAATGGAAATAATAAGTAGACGATCTTCTGTAACTCTCCTCGATGCCAAGAACTTCCTTAGCGCTGCTTGGGATGCAATCGAACCTAAAATAATTCAAAATTTCTTTAAAAAGGCAGGTGTCATAACGGACGCCGGCGATGATATGGATGCGACTGAAGAGGACTCAGATCCTATATACGACGAGGAGGGCAAGCTGCTTGCTAGCATCTTGCAGAAAACACACACAACCTTCAGAACTATCGTAACCACTTCGTACTGAGTATTAATGCAATATTATTGATTATTACTGAGTTATTTCTTCTCCCATTTGATTTCAGATCAATATTTTTAATTTATTTGCAATAGTTCGAACCTTAGACTTTGAAGCATATCATTCTGATTTCGAAATTGTAATTATGTTCAGGTATCATTAATAAAACGGGGTAAAACGAAGGTCCATATATGTGGACCCAGGGAACGAAGAGATTAACATTGATAAAGATGTTATCACAAGCAACGTTAGGAGCATTGGCGACATTATAGGGGGCACTGTACAGGATGCCGCAGTAGAAGATGGCCCCAAGGAAGTTGCTAATGGCGATGTTCAAGGGTGCATCCCAATGATAGCTGAAGTAATGGAAGCTTTTAGCACTATCTGCCTATACACCGCTTCAGTAGATACCGCTGCTTCAGATGAAGATATATTAAGACACACAAACAAAGCAGAAAACGCTTTTTTATGTGGCCGTTCGCCCACCCGTCAGACGAAACTCGAAGAGTTTTTCTCTAAAACAGAATAAACAGTAAGTGAAAGTTTATAGTCCTCATAGTGGTGCTCAAGAATATAAATGTTACATTTTTTTTCATTTTACAAAATATTATTACTAGTTTCGTTCATATTTTTTTTTTTACGTTAAATATAAGGATATAGGTTCCTATTAGAAATGCTAAATATATTTTGTAGCTTTTGTTTTAATGCTAACAATTCTTTTACTTATTCTGATTTGAAATAATAATACACTTTGTAAACACTATGACTATGTAAATTTGTGATATTTTAAATGAAGGAAACGTTTTTGTACCCATGCTGTGGAGTTTCTACTTTAAATAATGCACAAAAATGATTCTCCGCATTATTTAAAGCAGATAATCTATTATTCTCAATTTTAAAATGCCGAAAACTTTCTCCCGCATTTAACGCTTTCCCGCTTTTAACGCTCTTCTAGCCCGGTCCCACGGAAGAGCGTTATATCCGGGTTTTACTGTATATATATATATATATATTTCGTCTTATGCAAAACTGATTTTGTGAAAGTTTATAGTCCTCATAGTGGTGCTCAAGAATATAAATGTTACATTTTTTTTCATTTTACAAAATATTATTACTAGTTTCGTTCATATTTTTTTTTTTACGTTAAATATAAGGATATAGGTTCCTATTAGAAATGCTAAATATATTTTGTAGCTTTTGTTTTAATGCTAACAATTCTTTTACTTATTCTGATTTGAAATAATAATACACTTTGTAAACACTATGACTATGTAAATTTGTGATATTTTAAATGAAGGAAACGTTTTTGTACCCATGCTGTGGAGTTTCTACTTTAAATAATGCACAAAAATGATTCTCCGCATTATTTAAAGCAGATAATCTATTATTCTCAATTTTAAAATGCCGAAAACTTTCTCCCGCATTTAACGCTTTCCCGCTTTTAACGCTCTTCTAGCCCGGTCCCACGGAAGAGCGTTATATCCGGGTTTTACTGTATATATATATATATATTTCGTCTTATGCAAAACTGATTTTGTTGGGACCTTCAAAAACTTTCTGTTTCCGCATTAGGCAGATTCCTGCTTATGCAGCATGAATTAATGTTATTTTTTATGGATTCGTTGCGAGTTGAAAAATTTTCCGCATTAGACAGAGTACTGGTTTACACAGTCTGCCTTAGACAGAATTTACCGTAAAAATAAATGGAAACACTTTATGAAGTGGAGAGAGGCGAGATATCCATATCGGATAATAAACCTATTCAAACAAGTTAACAATATTAAAATTTTATGAGACAGATATGGTATTGAATGCCATTCCAGTTCTTGTTACACTCGAGTGAGAAAAATGTCATAAACTCCCTTCTTTCACTAGATATACACATCAATAGTGTACTTTCTCTTTTTTTTTGCACATGTATGACATCGGCATAATAATGAGATTGGAAATATTGGATAGTGAAAAGTTCAGGTTGACAAATTGTGCTTTTTAAGCATATCTTTGTGCTTCACTGATACAATAAAATTGTTGTTTTAATATACATATTTTATTTTATAAATTTATTTGATAAGATATTATTGGTTAAATCATAAATTTTAAGCAGTAAAACAATGCAAGTTAAATAAAATACATGATTACTTTCAGTTTTTAAAACATACTACTGTTAGATTAATAAAATCTTTACAGTTATTATCTTAAATGTTACTGGAAATTAAATGGTTTTATATATTATACATGTCTTATCACACAGTGTAAATTTGCTACAAAAAATAAATAAAATAAAGCCCTCCAATATAGAAATTCACCACATAGGATATTTGAGAATTGTGCAAGTTACACAATGTTGTTCTATAGTAGTTTATGGTACAAGTCAATGTCACAGTTTTGTTTGGTTCATTTCAGTATAGTTAAAAGGATTAAAATCAAAATTATATAAACATATAAATGATTAGAAATATTTAGTTAGTTATGGAAATCAGAAGTGGCTTTTCAATTCAGTAAAATTGTTAGCAGTCTCATTTTCTATTTATAAAACTATACACATTAAATTTTGTACATATAATGTATAGCAATGCTTCATTAATAGAATTTTATATAGAGATATTTAAATGAAGCTTTATACAATTATATTTAATAAATTAGTATTTTTATAAATGAACTTAAAAAGAATTCCCAGAACCAACAACTGATTATGTAATCAGATAAGAACTATATTCTGTTTGTATAAAAATTCAATTTTAGATGATAAAATATTTTTTAATGCAGCAATCAAACAATTTCAAATTCAAATTTACAGACATAACGTAAATCTAAACCTTTCTGGATTCAACATATATTAGTTTTAAACAATAATCATAAATTATTTAATTGTATGGAAATGTAACAAATGATAATTACCAATAGAAAAGCTTTGCTATCTGACTTGACTTTGTGCTTTTCCATATATTTGATTAAAGAACAATTTGAATAGCTGCAATAAATTTAAAAACAATGTAAGCAATATTCAGTTTTCAGTGAAATTTCAATTACATATTATATAGAACTTATTAAAATCATGAGGTGGAACCTGTTGAATTTCGATGAAAGAAAATGTTTAAGAAGGAACTCTTTCATTGATTTTATAGTAAACCTACAAAATTAGTTACAATAAAAAATGCATCTTACATTGATTAGTCTAACTCTCAAACAAATATTATTTTAACTTCAAGTTAGCAAAATAGTATATCTATAAAACTCAGTTGTCCAAATTATTGAAAAATTAAACTTTAATCGTATACGTAATCAGTTAAATATAATAAAGATCAGTTATGATGAAGTTTTCAATTGAGGATCTTATGCTTGGTATTCTGGAATGAAAAAGCAGTAAAATTTATTCAACTTTGACACGATCATACAATATTTTCCCCCATGAAATCTAAATCTGACATCATTTTCACCTTCTCAAATTTAACATATGCATCTCTATATCCATATTCATCATTTTAAAAATTTGACATTTTAATCTCATCATTTTAACACCAAACTTGGAGGCACATTTGTCAGCTACATCTTTGCATGTGAACAGTCGCTCTTTTGAATTGAGATTCTAATGTCAGTAACAGAAAGTAAAAATTGCTGTGATTTATGTCTTTTAGATGCATTTTGGGTAAAATATTTAGTTTTATCTAAGTAAATGATCGTTTTCTTTTAAATATTACATTATGTTCACTTACTTAAGTATTTCGCCTAGTGTCTCCAACCCAGTATCATTAATTTAAAACAAATATGAGAAAAAATGTATGTTTTCAAAAGCAGTATGTCATTTTCCATTTAAAATATTTTGGGCAGCATTACCCTAATGGGATTTTGTGGCAGTAAACCATATACAACAAACTGACCGTTCAAACAATTAAAGCGATTCAATATCTACCGTTTTGAAGAAATTTCATAAAAAAACTTTTAAAATTTAAACATAAAAATGGGGATATTTTAAAAAATAGCTAGTGTGGACATATCTACAAATGAACAGCTTTCAGTTAAAATAATTATTAGTAAAATTGGTTCTGTAAAAAGCTCAGAGCAGATGACTAAAAAACAGCCTGTGCTTTAAATATATATGTAGACTATACATATAGATTTTCATTGTAAGTAAGAAGTCATTTTCAATTCAGATTAACTGAAAATTATGAAAAATTACATTAAGTAAATATGTTATTTTGATAAAATTATAGAAGAATGCCTTACAGAACAAGAATAAAATTTGATTAGTTAAGATAATTTTGGACAAAAACTTGGGGAACTTGACATTATTTTAAACCTGGAACTGTTGCCAAGATCATCTTTGTTTACTTGTCAACTCGGCGAAGCGAATTCGTCTAGGCGAGATTCACCAAGTTCTGTAATATGAATTGCTATTTTTTGGACAAAGACTTCCAATCCTAGCATGCATGCTGTATGTCATTGCTTTTCTATAAAGATGCTCTAAATTTTTGTAAAACATTTCGTTTTATTAGTCTGCGATTTCAATTACGTTATTTTCAAAAGTGAAGCATTTCCACCTGGGAATAATTTCAAAGTCGATGGAGTGAAAATGACACACTTCTACAAAAAATATTTTAGTTTTAAGAATTAAAATACACACTTTTTATATGTAAAATGATGTCATTTGCATCCAATGATCCAGTCTTAAACAACAAATACTGAAAAGTATGCATGTGACGTTAGTATCGCGGAACAAAACACAAACCCAACAAAACGCGATGTCGTTTTTGAGAAACTCAGCAAAACAAATCGATTATCTAATGATTCATATGCCTTCATTTGTTTGTTTATAATGGCTCCATATCAGAAATCATTCATTTATATTTTTTCAAAATTTGGTAAATGATATTTTACGCACATTAATAAAATTGTATTCTTTCAGCTTTTTGATACGAATTAAGTAAATGCTGAGAAAATAAGTCATACAAATATTCTTTGAAATACATTTTTGTAAAGAGAAACTGAAGTATCTTTTGTACAGTAAGTTTACAATAAACTAAAAATCATTTAATTGATATACAAAAACAAAATAAAACCAAAATTCACCGGACTGACGATATTCTTGATGTAACAGATATTTTAATTACAATTTTTTTCAGTTGCTATGAAAAAATGTCAACAAAAAGATACAGTAATCTGCTATTTCCCTTTACTTCCCACATATATGGAGTACTCAAGTTACCACCATTAGAGAAATAGAATTAAAAACTACAAAAAAATTAATATCTCAAAAATAAATTGAGACACAGTTTACAAACAAATTGCATTTAAAAGTACATTTTTTCACCTATATGACGGTGCGAAGATTGAAAATGTACGATGTTTAGAAGTTTAAAAATTTGCAAAACCAAAATTTCATCATCATGTGTTGCCATTTGCAAAATGATGTCAGCGTTACGCACAGGTATGTTTGCCCTTTATAATATGGATATGAGTGATAATAAAATATATACAAGTGACACATGCGTAAATAAAATATGTTAGAAAAGCACTAATGTTCCCAAAGTAATATTTGAAAGTTGGACCCCTGCACTGGATTAGTAACCAGATTTTATGCACACAAATTGTGGGTAGGGGTGGGTCAGTGCTAATTTTTTTAATTATGGGCCAAGTTAACTAATTGTTACAAGTTCAGCACAGTTTAAAGTTGTCTTATTCTTTCGGGCCAGATTAATCAAATTTTTTCAAAATAAGTTCAGCATGTTTCTTATAAAAATAAACTATGTATGAATATGAATGACTCTTTATATGTTTATTTTTTGTTATGAAATTGATATTAGAGATATAATAAAACTATCTTTTCAAAATTACATTAAATCGTGGATATATTTTTATTTTTTTATTTATTTATTTTTAGTTTTAGGTCTGGTTGAAGTATTTTTAGATTTGCTTTGGGTTGCGGATTGGCAATTTTTTGTCAGCTTCCGGTTGGATAGGTGGTTGACTTGAAATAGATTTAGCAGGTTTAGGCCAGATATAACCCAACCTGCACATGACTGTTTGCCAAGTTCCACATAAATTTTTTTCAGATTTAAAAAAGATAAAATATATTGTAATATGAGGGGGAAAAAAAGAACTTTCATATTGCAGAAATTAAAATAAATAATTCTAAAAACAAATCTCAGAGGTAATTTTGCCATTTTCTAGAAAAAGATCAATAAAGTTATATTACTTTGACAAAATCAGTTGCAAGCTGTTAATTTCTCTCTCTCTCTCTCTCTCTTTCCTACTAACAATTTAGTATAAGGAAAATGGAAGGTGAAAGTAGTAATTTTATTTAAAAATTATACCGCTAAAAAAATCAGGTAAACCAGAATATAAAGGAATCAAGAAAGTAAACTGCATCAAACTGTATTATTAATTCTCATGCTCACTTGACCCACATATAAGGCTCCTAAACTTAAGTGGAAAAGTGCACTACTTAAAAAATGGTTTACAGTAAAATTTCATTTTTTGTGCTATCTTTAAAACATCCAAGCTTCATTGGTAGCATAAATTTTATTTTTAACACAATCTTGAAAAGCATTTTAAGTATGCCCATTCAAAGAATAAGCTTTAAATATATATATATATATATATATATATATATATATATATATATATATATATATATATATATATATATATATATATATATATATATATATATATATATATAAACATTTGAAGCTGCAGCCGGTATTGAATCTATTGTATTAGTTCAGCTACATAAGTGTTACAGGATCAATAATTATGCATAGTTTAACCACCTTTACAAGCATATACTTGGCTTGATTGTGGTGTATAGTGTTCAATGTTTCTTTTAATTTGACTATTTTTGAGAATTTGTCAAATTTTTGATTCAAAATTTCCTTATTTGAATAAATATTTAATTCATTCTTTGAAATAGCTGATTTTTATTTACCACTGCCACATTTTAAAAAGTCCAATAATATTTTAAAACAATGCATTTTGAATTGAAATACAGTGGACTCCCTCAAATATGTACAGCTTGTTACCAAAAGTTGTGCGGATTTCTGCTCATTGCTTTGTTTATATTTTTTAAACAGTAACTTGAATATAATACAGTACACTCCCTCTAATCTGCACAGATCGGGACCAAGGGTTTTGCAGATTATAGGTCATTTCTTTGTTTACATTCTAATATTTGGAATTTATCAACAAATATAGTAATCATTCTCTAAATACAGTGGACTCTCTCTATCTGAACACTCTCTAATGTGAACACCCCGGTATTATGAACACATTCTGATGATCCCGGCGAAACTCCATAGACTTAACAAAAGATGAACTCTCTGTATTCTGAACACCCTCTAATCTGAACACTCCGCTATTATGAACGCTACTTTTGGTCCCCATTCTACTCCACCTCTCTATAAACTAAACGTGTGTTTGCAGTCGGAATCCGGGGAATTCCCCCATCATGGGAATTTGGAAAAAATAGTTGCAGAAGAATAAAAAGATTCAACGAAATCGTCGAAAGAAAGACTTCTGTTCCAGTTTTACGGGTGCGAAGCTCAAACTACTTGTGATCGGAAAAAGTGAAAAACTACGATGCTTCAAAAATGGGAAGATTGCATCATTGTCTGTGCACTATAAATCGAACTGAAAAGCCTGGATGACAGTCACGATTTTCTCACAATGGTTGGAGGGCAGTAATGAGATGATGAAGAGCGAAGGATGAAAAATTTTTCTTTTTGTGGTTAATGCCAGATCACATACAAACATGCAGCTGAGTAACGTGAGCCCGAAATTCCTGTTACCGAACTGTACTTCTATAACCCAACCACTTGATTAAGAATTAATCATGACCTTTACAGCTCACTACCGAATCCATTTTCTGAAGAAAATGTCCCTGGGGATGGAGGAAGCGACCGAACTAACGAAGAAAATCAACGTCATAGATGCTGTTCATTGGATATTAATGACTTGGAATGAAGTAACACCTTACACCATCCACAGATGCTTCTGCGAAGTTGAATTCCCGTGTGAGAATCAGAAATTAACAATAGAGGACAAAGTTCAAGTTCAAGTTCTGACCAGGCAGGGAGGCCTACCTTGAGCACAACAAGCCCTTCCTGACCAAGAAGCAGCAGCTGTGAGTGACTTTTGATTAATTTTTCAGGAGCTTCATACTGAAATTGAAAACTTTGAACTGAAATTGACGGAAGCCTTCCGGTTTACGACAACATCATCGTTGTAGAGGAAGATGATAGTGAAGAAGACACAGAACCATAATTGACCGATGAAACAAGAAGTACGATTACCTTCAAACAATATGGCCAAGGAATTCAAGACCTGTTGAAGTATGCGGCTGAACATCACCCGGAAGCCTTTCAACTTCTTAAACATCTAGATAACATCTGCACTGCACAAGCATACACATTACAAAAACAGACTAAAATTACTCACTTTTTTAAGGAATGTACCGATTATGTTTTCAAGTAATGTATTGCACATATGCAATTGTATTTTTTGTAAACCTTTTTAAATAAAATAAACAAATGACATGGTAGAGTACACGTCCCACTTAATTTAGTTTGACACTGCATCAGCCACCAAATCTACACCCATGTTCAAAATTTAAAAAAAAAAATGCATATTTTTTCGAATTTCATGAAAAATACCGAAAGAAAAGTAAAACTATTGCTTCGAAACAGCGATGTAATACTTTAGTTTGGAATACGTAAGCGTACACGTGTGTATAGGCGGAGCAAGTAGAGAGACATGCTTTACGTGGCAATTTTCGCGTTTTGTTTAGACAGGCTTGAGCGTGGCAATATTCGCGTTTTGTTCGATCGCACACCTCACCGAATATCTTAGTCTTTTTTGCAACATTCCACGTAATTCAAAAGCAAACAGAAAGAATGAGTAACCGCCAACGTTTGGATGGTGGAATGAGGTGAATCGCAGGGAGAATGGAAACAGGGTAGTCTCAAGTGCAAATTCCTAGTGACTTCAATTTAATACCCAGTGTCGTGTCGATCTTTTGAAAACAGTTTAAGGATACTGGATCCTTAGAGAGAAAGCTTAGGCAAGGTCGTTCAAGAGCCAGTCACGTCGTCTAATGAAGATCACTATTTGTCCATTACAGGAGGGCAATAGCAACTCAGCTCTTTTATGACCTTTATGCGATTATATGAAGCCGAGTTTCAAGGGTTACTGTTTGCAGAAAGCTACATGACAGAGGGCTATTTACAATAAGACCTGCTGTTTCCGTTCTGCTCACTTCTGCAAACAAGAGAACCCATTTAGCTTGGTGTAGAGATCTATGACTTTGGACCAGGTATCAATGGGGAACGTTTTATTCACGGATGAGTCTTGGTTAATCCTAAACATTAATTCTTGACGTATTTTCATCTGGATAAAACCAGGGATCCTTTCAACGTACGAGAAAAAGACTACTATGGCAAGGGAGGTTTGATGGTCTGGCCAAGCATCATGTCTGACGGGCGCACATCCCTACCTTTGCTTGGCAAAGGCTCTGTACTGGTGTGAGGTTTAGGGATTATATATCTTGGACTTCTATGTTCGGCTTTTAAGGAATGCAGTTGGCTCTGATTTCATTTTAATGGACTTCAACGGGCACCCAAATAGAGCTCATCTAGTCTAAGAATTTCTGGATACTGAGGATATTCGCTTGATGGATTGGCCCGTCTGATCTCTGGATTTAAACCCTATAGAGTATGTATAGAATGCTCTGGGAGGATTACTGGAACTCGCTTTCCACCTCCCAGAACTACCAAGAGCCTGAAAACAGCGTTGCTGGAGGAGCGAGACTAACTGCCACAGATTCTCATAAACTGTCTGATTTCCAGTATGAATTTGTTATGAGAGCTGTATAACTGTAAGAGAGGACCCTACGCCCTATCAACCCATTTTCTAGGTCAATATTGAAAGCTCTGTTTTATATCTTCTGACGCTGTTGAATCTTACGCACGATCATGCGTGTGTATTATAACTGTTGAACGTTTTTATTATTATTATTATTATTATTATTATTATTATATTACCTATGTACATACGCAATTTAATTAAAATCTGTCCACTAGTTCTGGAGATAATCGACCAAATCTGAAAATTCTCTTAACTTTGAACATGAGTATAAATTCAACACCTCCATCTCAGTAACTGGCATGGCTAACCAGGCTAAGTATTCTATACAGTCTATAAACTCAATATCTAGTAGAAGTTTTCAAACTCCCTCTATACTGAACACCTCCACAATCTGAACATTTTTGGTCGGTCCGATGAGTGTTCAGAATAGAGAGAGTCCACTGTAAATACACAGAAATGAAAGAAGGTTTTTTTTTTTTATAAATAAAAAGGTAGATTCAATATTAGGAATACATTTAAATGATATAATAATACAAAATTAATGGAAAAGATTTCTATTTATTTTTTAATTTATCAAACATCACAGTGACAGTGGTTTCTTTTATAGTTTTTAATTTATGCTATGCAGTTTAATCTTGAAGTCTTTTAAGAGTCAGGTTTTCTTGATCAGTAACAAAAGTTTGTTTTTCTAAAAAACTGGGATATTTATCCTCAAGGACTAACTCCTCTTTGAAAGAAATTTTAACTTTTATATAACCAGCAAATTTGTTCAGAATATAGCAATTTAATATATGTGATACATAAAACATTTCCTCTTAATGAATGCAGAAATGCATTAAAAATTTCTTAATAAATTCATCAGGGCAGTCAACTTTTATTGTCGTCAAAATCCACATTATCTTGCTTAAAACAAGGAAATTTTAACTGCTTGTTTACACCTGAAATAGAGTGCAGATTGGGATTTGCAGATTATTGACAGTGGAGTGTAATGCAATTGAAATTATACTGAATGCTTACAATATAGTAAAATATTAAAATAATTAAGTAAAATAATAACTAAAATAATAAAAATTAAGATAATTAAAAATTAATTATTAAAAGTAAAAGTCAAATTAAATAATTAAATATGCATAATAAAAATTAGATAGATTTTTCTTTAATTATTCAATGAAACTTTCCTCATAAAGGTAGCCTTATTTATTCACATCAAAATCATAAAATAAGGAAGTTTTATTTCAGGTTTAGCCAGACTTAATAACCAAAAAAGCTTGATTAATACATAAATATATTTGGTAAAAAGATTGCAATGCAATTACCAGTGATATCAGCAATATATTGAATTTTTCAGAAATATATTTATACTTCCTTCATGAAAAAGCATGAGTTCAGTCATACTAATGAGAATTACATATTAAAATACATATAGAATGATATAAAAATAAAAAAATCTGTAATTTTGTCCCTTCATCTGAAATGAAAGTTTCATTGTTTACATCTTCGATGATGGGTGGATTTTAGGCATTTAGAGATTTTAGGGTTGCGGATTTGAAAGTATCTACTGTATATATTTCTATGTAAATATTGAAAATGAAAGAAACTTTAAACTAAATTATTTCATGCAAAAAACATTTAATAGTGGAAATTATATTATATAAGTCAGTAAGTGATTTTCACGTGTTGAAGTATTCTTTTTAATGATATGAAACACAGATAACAATACATTAAATCAAAAATTTTGTCATGATTAACAAGAGATGTTTGTTATTCATCTAATTTTGATTTTAAAGAAATTTTGAAACATTTTATTTTCAGCATAATTAGTTTTTATTTTCCAATTGCTGTATATTTAAAAAAAATGCCTAAGAGTAATGGACCCTATTCAGGTGACGTCAGACGCCAGAGCTGGCGGTATGATCATCTGTTATTCTAGTTACTGCACCGGCAGAATACCAGTATGTGCAGGCGCAAACACTGCTAGCAGACGACTTTAGCCTTGACCCAGGTTGAGTGCATACATTTTAACTAAAAATTTGCA
This sequence comes from Maratus speciosus, assembly GCA_963932465.1. Lineage (NCBI taxonomy): Eukaryota > Metazoa > Arthropoda > Arachnida > Araneae > Salticidae > Maratus > Maratus speciosus. The sequence goes on from OZ010788.1 coordinate 441,316,564, forward strand.
AACTTAGGCAATTTTCTCGTATACAGAACAACATTTTGAATTTAGAATACAATATACTAAATATATATGCTGCTGCATCAAAGAATTTTTATGCGGTATTTTTGACAAACAAGCATTAATAACTCACACTCCATAGACTGCTATGCTAAACACCGCCAGTAAATACCGCCAGCAGACGAATTTTAGCCTCGACCTCAGATCGCGTGCATAAGGTCCATTACATTTTGATATTGGTACATTAATTTTTTTAATTAATTATATGGTTTTTATACATGAAAATCTTGCCGTACTCAGCAGGTCTCATACATTTGCATTTAAAAATCAAACATCAAAACTTCCACTGGTGAAAATGCATTCATATTTAAAATGAAATATACAGAAAAATATTGTCTAGAACTAATATTTTATAACAATTACAGAAAATGGCATAAATTCCACAAACTTTTCAGTTTGTAGTTCCTTTTTTCAAAATTTTAAAATTTTTCTTTCTTACATTTTTTTTAGAAAAAGTGTGTGTGTGTGGGGGGGGGGGGAAGCAAACAGTGATATTTTTATTACATTATGATTATTTCATGCACGGAGTCCAATCCTTAAAATATTTATCTTTAAATAGCTATTGAGTTTTTACATTTGTAAGCCATCTTTTTTCTTCCTTTTAACCCTCCAAGCGTCTTGAGAGCTTTCCTGCATTTTCTTAAAAATGCTTATAAAAATACTCTTAATTTTTTTTCCCCTGTTTATTTCTAAAATACACATCATGCCCCTTCATATTACATGTATTTTAAAATACAATTCTGTTTAAAATATTTTTGTCTACAGCAGATTTAAGTTGTTTTGAGGAAATGAAAAAATACGTCCAAACCACTCAGAGGGTTAAAAACAGAGCAAATCAGCATATTTAGGAAGACCACAGTTTCTGGACATTGGGATTGGAGAATGTAGCTCATATGGGGCAGAGTCCTCTATTTTTCAAAAGAAAATATAAATAAATTTTGAATAATTGTGTACAACTTATATAAAAGCCCCCCCCCCCCCCCCCTCTCCAGGATTATGCACAAAGCCTATAAAACTTACATTAGCTATTTTTAAATAAAAAACAGCTGCTTTTTAATGAAACGCATGAAATAATGAATATTAATGAAATTTGAAGCATGGATGGGCGAATAGATATTTACAAATACCGTATGAGTATTTTAAATGCTTAGTATTTTCAATACTATAATTAGAATTATCAATTTCTGCTCTTTCATAAAAAATTTTAAAAAAAAATCTTGTATCTAATAACATAGGGTCACCTTCCTGTGTAATAGAGACAGGTTCAAAATAAGAAGACTGCTGAATTACAATGCATTTCAAACAAGTTTTTTTTTATATAAAAGTCAAACAAAGATCATTAAAGGAAAGGGGGTAAGGGATCAAGTTTGCAGTTCTTATTCTTGATTTGAGTAACTGTGCTCATTTTTATTTGCTAAATCTTATAAAATTAGCAAACAATAATAATAATAAAGAAAAAATTAATAAAGAAAATAATGAATACATACAACCATGATACATTTATTCTTGTTTTATCAGATTAAATAATAATTTATTAATGTGTTATTCATTTTAATAATCGTTAAAAATTGATAACTTAATACTTGGATAATATTTAGTGTAACATGAACATATAAAAAAACTAACAGACTTATCACAGCTCACAAAGGCGTATTTAGATAACACTAAAGAATATCTGAACTATTTTTAACTTTACAAAACTCAGCCAAATATTACTTAACACTTTACTTAGCCCATGTTCAAAGAACAATTGTAAACAAATTTCTGAAAGTTTAGTAGCACAGATAAGTAAATTTAATGATTTTACATACATAAAAAAAAAAAAAAAAAAAAAAAAAAAAAAAAAAAAATAGAAAGTCCTTTTAAAACAGTAGTAAACAGATACAAAGCACTTAAATTGAAAACAAAATGTACAAATCAATTACAGGTATGAATTACACAAAAACTCTTTAAAAATTGCATTTCAAACAATAATAGTTCACAGATAAAAAAAAATTCTTTTTTTTTTTTTAATGGTCTTAGCATAAAACTGCGGTGAAAATGATACATAACCTAAAAAATATATTCAAACTTTGGTGTAAACAGATAATTTTAAATGCAGAGATTCTGATCATAATATCCTAATAAAATTTAAATATGATCATATGATAAAAAGATGCATATTTTTAAAAAATAAATATTGACATAGATATTGTACATAGAGATGAAATATGTGAAAACTTTCAGATTCTCAAAACATTAAGAAATTTTAAGAAAGAACATTTAAGAAAAAGAAAAAGAGCATAAATTTGATTTTCATTTTTTTTTTTTTTTTTTTCCCTGACATTATACATTACACAATTAAGTAACTTACTTGGAGCGTTTGAAATCCTTTAACAAAGTAGTATGTTCTGGCATTTTTTTAATATCTTCCCAATCTTTTTCTGTAAATAAAATTGATATAGTTCAAATTAATCATAAGTAATTCACTTTTATTTTGTTCATTATGAAATAATTTACATTTCATTTCTGTATTATCTCATAGAGATTAATTTATTCTGATGAAATGAAGCAACACTCCAAGTATTTAAATACATACATAATAACCAATATAGTCAAAACACTATTTAAAAACTAGTGTCTTGGAGGAATTTTCACCTTGTTATTAATATAAACTTTAAAACATGCACCAACATCCATGTTGACTAGTTGGATGTGCCAAAACTTTCTTCTATCTTATACATCTTAATATTTCAAAACCTAGTTACACATGTTATTACTTCAATATTATTAGTTCAATACTATACCAACTTTGATTTTCATCTTAAATTTCTGCTCAAGTCAATTAAACGGACTAAAAAAGAGTTAATCTATATCATGATATTTGTTAAAATTATTAATTTTTTCTTATTCTGTCGTTACCAGCTGTTTGCGAATAGCCGGCATACCAGGAAGCGAATTCAGGCCGCTGCATGAGCCGCCGATGCACAATAGAACTACGAAAAATCAAGAAAATTATACAAAAATCGCTAGCACGGAGCCCCTTTACCGCGCAATATTTCCAAATTCAAGGAGAACCTGTTGGTCAAAGCCAAAAACAAGCACAAACATTTTGGTTCAATTGTATGCATAATTTTATACGCTGTTCGATGGTACAATAATGAAAATGGCACAGAGATCGGAATTATAGCGCCCCCTTCTTTCGGAATTTTTTCAAGTTCAGGGAGGACTTGTTTACCATAGACAGAAACATGCACAAAAAATTTGGTTCAATTATATGGATAACTTCATACACTTTTCGATGGTACAATAATGAAAATGGTACAGACATCGCAATTATAGTGTCCCCTTCCGGCAGAATTTTTCCAAATTCAGAGAGGACCTTCGTGACATGACCAAAAATAAACACATAAAATTTGGTTCAATTCTATGCATAACTTCATACACTTTTCGGCGGTACAATATTCAAAATGGCACAAAAATTGTACAAAAATCGCTATTACAGCGCCCTCTACGAGCGATTTTTTTACAAATTAAGGGAGGCCCTCCTTGCCATAGCCAAGAATTTAAATTTTTTTTTTGGTTCAATTCTATGCATAACTTCATACACTTTTCGATGGTGCAATATTCAAAATCGCACAAAAATCGCTATTACAGCGCCCCCTAACGGCGAATTTTTTGCAAATTCATGGAGGACCTGCTTGCCATATCCAAAAACTTAAAATAAAAATTCGGTTTTATTCTATGCATAACTTCATACACTTTTGGACGGAACAATATTCAAAATCGCACAAAAATCGCTATTACAACGCCCCCTACCGGCGACTTTTTTCCAAATTCAGGGAGGACCTGCTTGCTATAGCCAAAAACATAAAATAAAAATTTGGTTTAATTCTATGCATAACTTCATACACTTTTGGACGATACAATATTCAAAATCGCACAAAAATCATTACAGCGCCCCCTACCGGCGAATTTTTTCCAAATTCAGGGAGGACCTGCTTGCCATAGCCAAAAACTTAAAATAAAAATTTGGTTCAATTCTATGCATAACTTCATACACTTTTCGATGGTACAATATTCAAAATCGCACAAAAAACACATTTACAGTGCCCCCTACCGGCGAATTTTTTCCAAATTCAGGGAGGACCTGCTTGTCATATCCAAAAACTTAAACTAAAAATTTGGTTCAATTCTATGCATAACTCCATACACTTTTGGATGGTACAATATTCAAAATCGCACAAAAATTGTTATATCAGCGCCCCTTACCGGCGAATTTTTTCCAAATTCCGGGAGGACCTGCTTGCCATAGCCAAAAACTTATAATAAAATTTTGGTTTAATTCTATACATAACTTCATACACTTTTTGATGGTACAATGGCGACAGACAGACGGACAGACGGACAGACGGACGGACAGACGGACAGACGGACACACAGACAGACAGACATTTTCTATAAACATGTTTTTTGGAATCTCTGACCCCTAAAACATGCAAATCCGTCGAAAACCGGAAGTCGAAAAAAATTTCGATTACAATACTTTCTTCTATTGAAGATAGAAGAAAGTAAAAACTAGTGTCTTGGAGGAATTTTCACCTTGTTATTAATATAAACTTTAAAACATGCACATAATTACTTGAAAAGATGTTACAAATATATAAAGATATTATTTAATATAACCCTGAGATCTTTTGAAATGCACACACGTTCATTTTCAAAGGAGAAAACATGACTGACTAGAATAGAAAACATAATTAAAAACAAAATACTACGCATATGCAAGCGAAGTTCAGTCCATTGCTCTAGAGAAGGATGAAAAGATCAATTCATATTTTCAGGAGCTCTTGAAACACCTAGGATATCATAGCAAATCGGTGGAATATTACAAGAAAGGACATCATTACAAACAGTATCACTCCTAAGTAAAATTTCAATGGATTCACGGATTATTGAAGAATAACGGTTATATGTTGAAATGATCATTTTAGCTTTTTGAAGTTTATCTTAATATTTTCTTTTTGATGCAATCTGGATAAAGCTGTACTTGGTTTGTTAAACTTGATATCAGATAAATGCTCTTTTAGCCTTTCTTTAAATTTCTGAGATGTCATACCAATATAGAATAAAGCTTTTTGATGTTCTGTGCTGAATAGGATTATGCAAACTCCTGCTTTTTCATAATCTGGAATTGGATCGATTTTACTGTGAATCAATTCATTCAATTTTGTTGGGAGGTTTAGCTATTAAATTAATTTTATATTTTAATAATGCATACCTCAATCTCTCATAAAGCTGTGGGGGAGGGGGGGAGAAGAGAGGTAACAGGAGAAATTAAATATAAGAGATCTGCAGATTAAAAATAAAATAGATAAACCAATTATTCAATCTCATGATAGGTAACTTAAAACCTTCAAATTTATTTGATGGATTAAATCTTTATTTATGCAGTTGATCATCATATTAAATTAGAAGCACTCGCTTAAAGACACAAAGTTACACAGACAAAGAAAGTCTCCAGGAAAGAACAGATTTGTGAGAAAAATTAGAGAATATGCCTTCTTTATTATGGTGGAGAAGCTAACATGGTACTAATATATTGGTTAAAGTGGCTTTGCCTCTATTTCATCTGCTGCAACTGAAAGAATCTTCAGCACGAACACTGGATCCACAGTAAAAAAAAGAAATCATTTGACATCTGAAAGCGCAGCTAAATTCACATTTTACTACAGTTGGATGCTGCTATATCCCCATTAATGGAGATAATTCATTCCAGATTCATATCCAATCCATTAGCCAAAATCTTTATTAACCAAAATAAGATTTTCCATCCAATTAAAATACAATATGTTATGTCGGTGCACACATCTATTAAAATGTTACACAAATCCATATCAGTTACCGGATAAAGAAAAAAAAGAAAGAAATCTCTGTTAGCAGAAACATTTATCAACAGTGGTAACACTGAAAAACAAAAAGCCAGAATCACGAAATCATTAAAATTTGGAAGTATATTCACGTGGTGACAGTTTAGAAATGGATGACCAGAAAAATTCAGATTCTGATGCTGTTTCTGACTAATATGGAATTGTTCTCTCTTCAACCTAAAATTGCCGAGTTAATAGAATCATTTTTTCTTTATATATTTGTATAAAGTGCTTCTCAATAAATACATTAACTTTTTATACATTCTTTGTTACAATTAAAAAACAAATTTAAGTTCAACACTTAAATGTAAAACATTGAATACCTCTCAAAACTAACAGCTGTAAAAATATACCACTGCTCATAATTGCAATTTAAAATATAAATTATAATACAACTGAAATATTCGTAAACAGAGCCTAAAATTGACGGCAGGATGGCATGATTTGCATCCTAAATTTTGAAATCTTGTCCAACAGAATTTTGTAGGTAGGAGTCTCGACCTAAGAAAATAGCCATTTTGTCATTTTTCAACTTTTGGAAAAATTACTCATTCGTCCTTTTTTCTTTTTTAACAAGAATCTAGTAGGGGGAGCAATGCAATGACTATGAAATTAATACTGCAAAAGCTAAACGAAAACCAGTTATTCAAGGTGCATAACATTTGGTTAAAATTTTTCGAATTGTTGACATAAATTCTTTCAATAATATTTTCACATATTGATAAATACAATTAATTTAAATAGTATGTTAAAATAAACACAGGATTGAAGAAAAAATTTTCGCCTTCCCCCAACAATTTTATTCCCACCATTTACAAACGTTGGTAGGGAGACTTCCCTCCTAGAAAAAACTGCAGTTCAAACCCTGATTTAAAAAAAAAAAAAAAAAAAAAAAAAAGGTGTGGTAGGTATTTACAACTTAGACAATTTTCTATACCTGTTAAGATACTGATCATTCTATCATAAAAGCAGCTCAAATGCAAAATAAAACTGGATGATCTAAAAGATCCTCAGCATAGCAATCATTCTGCTTTAACCATCATCATTATTAGGTAGAGAAAAAATAAACAATTTCCCAGAGACAATATATTTGAATTATTCAATACGATCCAGTGAAAATATGCAGTTACAGAAATTATTTTTAAGAGAGAAGCATGTTTATATTTTTTAACTGTCAGTATATAAAATTGAAGGACCAGATGAATAAATAAAAACAAAGCCATTGTTAGGAAATTTTGAAGTTTTCTACTTTAAAAGAAAAATTCAATTATAAATTTGCACACTCATGTACGAAAACAAAAAATATACATGTGAAACAGAAACCCTTTTCAAAATTTTATAAATAAAACCCTCACATTAAGATAATATGAATTAAGATATCTACAAACTTTTTATTATTTATATCACCATTATGTATTTCATCAATCAATGTAAAATTTAACCAATTTACAATAAACACAGTTAAATAAGCTGACATGCTGAATAAAACTCTATCTGCAACAAAGCTATCTATCAATTATTTTTAGTAAGTTGTGGAGCAAGTTACATGAGAATAAATAAATTAATTCACCTAAAGATTTTTTTTTCACCAAATATTTAATGAAGCATTTTCATTTATCATTAAAATTTACATAAACTATTCACATTCAAATTATATTTTTCTATAAATATTAAATATAAAAATTAGAATGTAAAAACATGCTTTATCATTAAAATAATCTTTTATATGGCAAGTAATGTGCAGTACCCTTCTAGGATAAATACTATTAGTGCTTCAAGTGGACTTAGCTAATGCTTATCATTTAACAATGACCAGATTACAATTAATTGATAAAAAGGCATTAACATAAATACCTTATTGAACAAGTTTACCTTCTGGTCCAAGTCACAGCATATTAAATAAATTATAAGTATTAATGAAACCCAGTTTATTTTCTATCTTCTTAAGGTCATCTCATTTTTGAAAATAACATTTGCCCAGATTGTCAACATTTGCCAGTCATGTGACTGTCATCAACACTTCCGGGCTGACCACTTCGCTTTTTATATGCCAGGTGGCCATTTTGGTACTTGGTTATGGTGATTAATCCCCAAATACTGTTCCATGTTCCATTGCCATCATTTCATCTATGTTATAATAGTCCAAGTCATGTAACCGTCATAAACAATTACGCTTTTCATATGCACAGCCATTTTCAATCAAAATTATTTTTTCGAATAAAACTAACATAAAAGTTACATGATCATAAAGAATTCTAGGTACTTTTATGTTAGCCAGGTAAAAATCTTGCCAATAACATTTTTTAACTCGCCAGTTAACCTTTTTTATTTCTTGCGTTGTAAATTAAAACACTATTAAACTTTGATATATTATTTTTTTTCTAATTGCTAAAAAGGTGTAAGATTACAACTTTAAAAACAGTTTTATTTGACTGTTGACATGTTTCAACTCTTCCCATAATGCTTTGATGTTTAAATTAAATGTCATGGTTTATGATATCATTTATTATTTTTCTTTTCTTTCTCTTTTTTTTTAAGAAATAAGTAAAAGTCATGAATTTTAAATGTTTCATTTTTAAATTAAAGTTGTGCATTTTAAATAAAATGAGTGAAAAGGATTATATTTTAAATGAAATTAATAAAATACGAAAAAAATGCGACAGGAACAATGGTTTGGCAATTTATCACCTGCACCTGGCTAACATAAATATACCGAGTTTTTGGTTTCTCTATCAGAATCTCCCGATTTGGTGAAGGATCAAACAAGTAAATTAAATTATGAATAAAAGTAACATGATACAATGCTTAGCATTACATTTAAGGGAGACCAAACTGATTGCCAAGGGCAGCAAGTTGATGAATAATGTTTTATCATTATCTTGACAAAACTGAAAAATGCATCCATTCGAAATGAAATATTTACCTAGAGGGAAGCCCATTACATTAAATATTCTGTCTAACTGATCATGATGATATGGATTACTAGTCTTGATATCTTCTTGCCGACAATGAAAAATTGGTTCAGAAGTTAATAATTCTGCAAAAATACACCCAATGGCCCAAATATCTATAAATGAAAAGAAAAAAAAAACTTTCACTGATAAGATAAAAATTATTAAACAATAGAATATATATAAATAATTGCTTAATATCAAATTTGCAATTTCGAGGAAGAATTAATAGGAAGATAAATATTAATAAAAATAAATAGAAGTTCCAAGTTATACAACATATTTAATACCTTTTAATTGTTTAATGAATTTGGTATATTGTTGCATATCATAATGCAAATGCTTATAACCTACTACGTATTTTTAAGAGACTTTAAAATAACAATAAAAAATAAGCTTCTGTTTTTGGCCGTTATGTGTGTATGTATGCCTTTAATTTTCTCAATTAACCACATGTATTTTAATGTAAATTTTACACTACAATTCTAGTATTCCATGAAAGGTTTTAAGCTGAAAGGATTCATCTTACCATATATAGGTTTTTTATAGCCACACAAATATTTTAATACATGATTGTTCATTGAGTTTCAAATCTGAATGATGTGAAATAGATTGCATTTATAAATGTGAGAAGTGGCATACAAGAAATAACATTTGACTGCTCAAAAGGATTTTGGACAAAATCTTGAGAGCACCTGGAGTGCTTTTATATATAAGGTAGTGCAGACATACAAGCAATACTAAAATTTGATTGGTTAAGAGGAATTTAAACAAAATGACAAGCCTACCACATGTTTGTTGACTTGTCTCATCCAATTAACAGAATTGGTCCAGACAAGTATTGCCAAATTATGAATGTGGGTTGCAAGGATGTTTTTTTTTTTTTTAAATAAAGCGAAAATTAGGCATAAATTTTCATGAAATCTTTGCACCCTGTCAATTAAAGCTATAGCAGGCCCTGCTGCTAAGTTAGAACTGAAAATATATCAGTTAGATGTAGAGTTCGACAGAATTTTTGGTTTAGTTTTTGACCCAAAATCTTAGTTTCGATGAAAATTCATTTTTGGTGAAAATACCATGAAATATTCGGTTGGAACCAAAACTATACTGAAACTCCTAAAATCATGTTTCTTCCTTCAGGAATTTTCAACATTACTCATCGATTTAATCTATGTCGCCTCAAATGAACCCCTGTTTATTTTTTGTTATAATTATCGGTTATACTTCAAGGTTTATAATTATCTGTTATTACTGACTCAAGATGAAAGTGCAAATTATAAGCAATGCATATAACTAAACTTTGAAAATGCTTTCCACATGTTCATTAAAATCTGCAGACTTAATAGCGATTAAAAAAATTTAATTTGAATACCGCAGAAGTGTTTTGAATGCACTCTTATGTAAGAAAGTTGTACAGTAAAAGTAGAAAATGAAACAGTTGATGCTCATTTTCAAAAGTCGGAAAATCATACAATTGAAAAATCATTCTGCATTACCGATGAATTATTTACATTTCATTTCATATGAAAATTAGAAGCTTTGGTCAGAGGTAGAGACAACCAACTTGGAGATAAAGATTTATCTTTGGTTGAAACTAGGGAACCAAAGTTCGGTTTCATCAGTTTTGTATCAAACTTTCGAAATATATTTAATGTAGTGTTTCTTAATGTAGTATAACCATGGATCAGCTTTGTATTATTTTCTCCAAAGTCATTTAAAATTTCATTTAATTTAGTATTTCAACATCTACCCAACTGCTTTAAACCATACAACAATTTCTTTAGAAAAAGAATTATCACCTTCATTTAGAGATTTACGGATTTTTGCTACTTTTATGCATATGTCCCTATCAGAATTTTCTTTTGTAATCAATTTAAGAATTTTATCAAAATAGTCAGGGCATTTCATAAAAATTTCTTCATTTAATAGTCCATTTAAATAAGCTGAAGTCACATCTAACTAGTGTTTGACCAAAACAAGTTTTTAAGATTGGAAGCTACAACTTTGCATGTGAACATTCACACTTTTGATTTTGAGGTTCCAATCTTAGTACTGGCGAGTAGAATCCAGAAATTTATGTCACATTAGTAAGAATCCTGACATCCTTCCCATTAAGAATTCTTGTTTAAAATTTGATTAATAAAGAAGCAGCACACAATTTAAATACTTACTAAAATTTAAAATAAGAAAAACAAAGTTCAACAATATTTATTTCCTTTTAATTATATTTATTTTAGTTTATATTAATTTCATTTATATAATGGAATATTTTCAATTATATTTTTTAACAGGCTTACTGATTCTTGAGTAGTGTTAAAGTGATTTTTAATCAGAAACAGAAGCACACAGGTAAACATGATTGATGATTTGCAACCATTTTTGGCGATCTATCCTGCTGAAGTTCTGAAAGCCAAAAATCAGGAAATTTTATTTCAGTGAAAACTTATTAATTTTTAAACGTAAACATGCCCAGTACAAGTTTAATTTTAAACAGGGGAAGATTAAAAAGAATATATCATTTTTACTCGAATAAGAAAAATATATGCAATTTTTACATGTAGAATGCACTTAAGCATGCAGTGTTTAGTATGTTTTAACATACTTTTAAATTACCTATATATTGCAGGAGGAAGTTTTGTTTCCGCATAAACACATATAAACTATAGTGAAGGTCAAATACAGTCTTAATCGGGAAATATTATTGATAATCAAAAATATCAAAAAGATAATTAAAAAATAATAATAATCTTATTATAATACAGATATAAAAAAATTTCAAAAGCTTCTCATCTATTATTTTTGTAACTGAATAATCAGAAGTAACTGGTAATCAAAGATATTTTAATTGAGTCTAATCAATTACGTTAATTAAATATAAATATACATTAGAAATAAATACATGAAAATGGCTTTATATATATAATATTCTTCGCAATGAAAAATTAAACCTATCTCAATATTTACTTTTGTGCTGCTTGCTACTGCCAGCCTGATCAGAAAATATTTTGTTAAACTTATAGGTTAAAGAAAAAAATGGCTAACTTTAAAAATAAAAAAAAATAAAAAATAAAGTAACTACTTTTAAAATTTTTACTGTAATACAATGAATGTCTTATTACTGTATCGGCATTGGGTCTAATTTTTGTGATTGAATAAAACCATCAAATCAAAATGTATTTTTGAAAAAGTTAATTTTACATCAATAAGTTAGTTTAAGATATTATGTTTAATAGTACCAGGATTTTATGTATAATGTTTATCTAAAAATTTAATATGGCAAATATTCATTTTTAAATGGTCATTTTAGTTTAATTATTCTAAAAAACAGATAAAAGTGGTATTATGTGTGAATCGAACTCATATGAAGTGATTAATTAGATCATGTAATCCCTTTGTCCAATAATCTATGCACATTTCAACCTAAAGTCGAGTAATCACAGCTCACAAGTAAAAAACTAATTCGAAACCAGCCAGATGAGATTGACAGAGTGCTAGATAAATTATAAGAATCAAAAGTTCACTGCATCCCAATCTCAAATCTTCAAAAGTTTCACCAAAAAAGACATAGATATGGTTTACATTAAATTTTTATTTAGGAAGTTTAAAAAATTTAGTAATATGTAGTGGATATTAAAATGAGTTTTTATAATTTACTACAATGTAATATATAGTGTACTGTTTAAAACAGGTAAATACAGGAAGTAATTTCAGCTGGAGGTCAATTAATAGTATTTACATTTTACATTATTTCTTATGATAAAATATGACTTGATTTGATTCTTGGCTAATTCTTTGGAATGGGTAATGTTCAAAAATCAAGGTACTACTGTACAACAAAAGTTAATTCTGCCATGGATTTGAAAGAATCACAAAGGCCTAAATTCCTAAATATAATAAATTCTGCAGAATTGTCAAGGCTAAATTGAAAAGGGCTATCGTTTGGAAATCCTTCATCTCTGTAATCAAAGGAGTGCTCATGTACAAGTCTGTAGTCATGGTAGAAGTACCGATTTTTTATATTAAATTTAGCAAGTTATTTGTTCACATTGCTTTTTTTTTTTTTTTTTTTTTTTATTCACCATTTATCTTGAAATAAAACATTCATACAGGATACTTTTGAGCATGCTGCAATACAAAAGGACAGTTTTAAACAATTATTAATAGGTGTAATGGAAAACTGCATAAACCAGGGATGGGAGAGAATAGTTGCTCATATTCGAAAAAGAGCCTTATTAAATAAGATCTTGCATAACTTATTGTTCAGAATTTTAACTTTTAAAAAGAAAAATGGTTTAAACTTATAAAATAATATGTCATATACATATGAAAATTTTCTTTAAAATAATGAATGTGTAGAAATTGTATTCATTCATTTATTTATTTTCAAAATATTAAAATATTTACCTATGGCTTTTGTATAATGCCTTGCTCCTAATAAAAGTTCTGGAGCTCTATACCAAAATGTTACAACTACCGGATCTAAATCAGCTAAGGGTTTGAGAGGAGAATTAAAAAGTCTAGCAAAACCCATGTCAGCTGCAAAAGAAAGAAAAAAAGAAATTAGAATAAAGTTATAACTTTATTAGGATATTTAGAAGCTGTGAAAATACTGATCATAAGCAAGTTTTTTTTTAATATAAAAAAAACATGAACACATTCAGTAAATAAACTTACATGGAGAAAAAAAAACAATATATAATAATGTATATATACCTATTTTTACTCTTCCTCTTTCTGGACCTTCACCCATTACTAAAATATTAGCTGGTTTCTAGATAGAAAAAACAAAAATATAAATAAAAATTAAAGAAAAAACATTTTTTAAAATTTATTCATAAAAAAAATATCATCATTAAAAAATAGCTTTTAAGTCAGATAAAAAAAAAAAAAAAATTCTCTTTTACATTGATGTTTCACAACTAATGCAGTAATGGTTGTCTATAATAGTTTTGCAGTGATGGTTTATGTTTATACTGTTGGATCTCAAAATCTAATGATCTAATTTCAATGAAACTTAGTAAAATTATATTTCTTCCAGATACAAAATTTTAACAAGAGTTTTTTTTCAAAATGTCAATCAGAAGATGTGTTACAAGCAAATTTAATACATTTTTTTTTTATTTACTCTCATAATTCAGCAGCTTTTTATCCTAGCATTCATCAGGAAATCTTCACCTGCATGAGTTCTAAATTTACTTATTGAATTTCTATATCTTTAATTTTTAGGGTTTTAATTGCCTTTTAAAATGTAAATAAAACAGAAGCCTTCTGCAACAGAAAATGACATCATAATGATCAAGAAATCAGTAATTTATTCAAAGAACTGATGATGATTAACTTACTTTTAGAATTGTTATATTTTACATTGTTGGCAAGTTTTGAATTTCTTTAAAGATGCATTTCCATTACTAAAATTGATTACAGGACCAATTTTATAATTTAATTCAGTACCTAATACATTAAAACATCTAATATATATGTATTTTTGTCAATTTATTAATGTCATTTTATTCATAATTTCACAGTTTTAGTTGGTGGTCGATAATGTTTATTTAATGATTATATATATATATTTAAATCTGTATTACACTGAATTTCTACATTTAAGAAATAGCTTTCTGCATTAAACATTTTATTTATTATAATTTTAAAAATGTAATTAGGATATGCACAAGTAAGGATGTAAAAGAATGTAATATTAAACATAAACTAAACTGTGTGAACTGCTGATTTGTAGTTCATAATTATTCTATGACCTGAATTAGAAAATTAAAACTCTTTTCCTTCATTTTATTATTGACTGAATTTACAAATATGTTAAATTTTAATTATGTTTGTCTTCCAATATAAAACAGTTGTAGGCTAAAAAATAATCTTCCACTGCATAAAGAAGTTTCTTTTATAGATATATTCTGAAGTTTTTGAGTCATTACAATACTAATTACAAATTAATTGATAGTAGATGTTAATATTTAATGTGAATCGCACTGAAATTTCATACTTACCAGCTGACCCACCCAGCGTTACCTGCATTATAATAATCTTAGTTTACTTAAAATAACTGTGGGATGATTTTATATTTTTAAATAAAAATCTTTCCAAATGAACCTAATGTTAAAAGTCCCACTGTCTACAGCAGTATACATCTTTGAATTTTTATGATTTTATATTTTTAATTAAAATCTTTCCAAGCAAACCTGGAGTTAGGGGCCTTGCTGCCTTTGACAATATACACTGGGTGTGCTAGTGCCTTTGGCAATGTACACCAGGTATGCTACTGCCTTTGGCTGCATACACCCTCGAATTTCTATGACTTTACTTTTTTAACCCTGGATTACCACCCCTACGTCCATTCGACATGTAATTTTTTAGTTTTCAATATCTTCAAGTGCTCATTGCTGTTGATTATGAGTACCTTTCTGATACTCATGGGTTATTTCTGTTTTCTAGAAATACAGAGGTGAAGTGAAAGGAAACTTTAGGCTGACGGGGAGATCTTGGAAGAACTCAGAAAGGTTACATCAATTGAAATAGATACTGAGGAAGAATTTCTGATTGAAAATCTCAACAGTGACATTGAAGATCACATTGAATATCCGGAACTTGACAACTGTTCTAATGAAGATTCAGATTTAAACCATCTGAAGACTAAAGTCATAATTTTTTGAACAACGATTTTGTAGCAGAACATCAGGCAAGCTTTATCGGCACCAATCGACCCTCAGATACATTCAAGCTCTCAAAGATAACACACTTTTTCTCAGCCTCCACCAAAGAGAAATAAGAAGAAACAAAGTGTCTCTCAAGCAGCTGACACTATTGAGAACCTCTCATTGCCAGTTGGAGCACGAATTATCAAATTCGATAAACCAGAAATCATAGGTAAAAATGGACATGTACGGAAAACCGAACTTCTCCTGTCAATGTCTCACAAAACTTAACAGAAGAATATCATTTATGCAAGGCCTGGCACAAGTGGTAATTCTGCTCATTCTGAGACTACAAAAGAATTCTTCACATCTCTATTTTCACTTAATATGATTGAGTTGATAAAACTTCATACCAACGGAGAAATTACCTTGCAAAATTCCAAATATAAGTCAAAGAGCAACTCTGCTCTCAGTGATTTATGTTCAAAGGAACTAAATTGTCTGATTGGGGTTATAATGGCTGCAGAAATTCAGGACAACCACTTCAGCGTTCAGACAATGATGAACACCCAGTTGTGTGGAGAAAAGTATCATGCAGAGTTTTCACAATCTCGTATGGCGTTTTTGCTCAATTGTGTTCATTTCAATGATCGGTTCACCAAAGATAAGAGGAGGGCAGAAAGCAAACTTGCACTGATATCCACACTTTGGTCCATGTTGATGACTAATTGCAGCGAGAACTACAACCCAGGTTCTTATATGACAATCGACGAACAACTTGTCAGGTTCCAAGGACAATGCCTCTTCAGGGTCTACAGGCCCAATCAACCGAATAAATATGAGCTAAAAATATTCAGGATGATTGACAGCAATACAAAATATGTGGTGAGTGCAATAATATATCAGGAAAAAGGCTCAACTTCTGCTGATGTTCCTCAGGTCGAATATATTGTGTTACAGTTGGTTGATTCCATAAATGGTAGCAAAAGAAATGTTACGTGTGATAATTGGTTCACTAGTATAAAATTGGCTGGAAAACTCTTAATAGAATACGGTTTGACACTGATCAAGACGATACGGAAAGATAAAAAAGAATTTCCAATCGAATTTACCAAGCCAAAATTCTCTGCATGGGGCAAAGGGACTAGTTTGCTTTTATTCAACGGAAATATGACTGCAGTTTCATACAAACCAGAGAAAAAATAAAACAAAATCGTCGTCTTGGTGTCAACTGCTCATGACTCCGATTCAATTGATCCTGTTTCGTGAAAACCAGAAATTGTCCTAAACTACAACTCAATAAAAGGAGGAGTGGACACGTTTGACAAATTTGTCAAAATATGAACGCCAATAGAAAAACTCAGCGATGGTCTAAGTGTATATTTTATAATATGACAAATATTGCCATTCATAATTCATACTTTTATAAAAGAAATTGCAATGAGAAACCACTCAACAGGTTCGACTATGTGATGTAAGATGCTCAGAATGACAATTTCCTCCTTTTTCAGATTTCAAAACTCCAAGCAAAATATTTAAGGAAGATGGCAACAAGTTGAGGTTGAAGGTAATAAAAAGCATTATTGATCGTTCTGTTCATACAAACTGAAGAGGATGACAAAATCGTATTGTTCCACTTGCTTCAAGTACATTTGTGGTGAACATTTGCACAAATCTTGTCCTAAATGAGTAGCAAAAAAGAAGGCTGTGCAAGGGACCAATGAGAATTTTTTTGACAGCTATCTATTAGTTTCGACTGACAATCAGTAGGTGCCAATCGCTTCATTTTTTATTTTATTTTTTTGTATTTTATATTTCGTATTTTTCATTTTGATTTGAGTACCTGTAAAACTTTTGAAGTTACTTTGTTACCAAATTTGTGTACCTGTAAAACTTTTGAAGTTCCTTTGTTACCGTATAAAAATTTGTGAACCTGTAAAACTTTTTAAGTTCCTTTGTTACCTTAATCTTATGTACCTTTAAAACTTTTGAAGTTCCTTTGTTACCTTAATAAAACTTATGTACCTTCAAAAGTTTTGAAATTCCTTGGTTACCTTAATAAAACTTATGTACCTGTAAAACTTTTGAAGTTCCTTTGCTACCTAAAATTTTGATGTTTTTATACAATAATATTCAATTTTTCTCTCAACTCCTTTGAATATCCCTGTAGAAATAACTTTTTAGGAGTATACGTTGATTTGACGTATGGGTGGTAATAAGCAATGGGATTCCAAGGGTGGGAAGCCAGGCTTAAATGAAAATCTATCCAAATGAACTAAGGGGCTTCCATTACAGTAATTGCTGATTTAATACCTAACATTTAGAAATATTAAACTTTCAATTCTGATCAAAAGACCCTTATATAATATAATATAAAATAATATAAAAAGGAAGAAACATTCTTAGGCTATTTAATTTTGTGCTAGTACAAAACAAAATGTTATGCCAAAGTATTTTCTTATTTGGTTATCTTGAACTTTATAAACACTATAATAATTCTTAATAGAAATTCTGTTTTGATTTATTCTAACAAGATTATTCACAAACACTCCTAACTAATAAGAATTTTAATCTGTAAGACAAAATATGCATTAATAAATTTGAATTTAATAATATTGATTTGTTACAAAAATTAATGGAATTTCTCCTTCTAATGGAATTTGAAAGTCAAACAAAAGGAAAGGCAAAGTTTCATATCCAGATATATTTTTTAAAATTATAAGATAAGTTGATAAGTTTATATTCTGTAACATGGGGGTTTTCAGAGGTTTTCAAGATGCCAAATAAACAATACAATATTGTATTTATATTTGCCTTATGAAATTATGAATAATTATACCTTCTTGAGAATTTTTAATCCTTTGCATTTATTTAATGTGAGTAGGCATTAATTAACTTCTTAAATACCACAATGGAAAAATCTCAATTGGTATATTATACATACAAACAAAACTAAACATAAATTATTAAAAAGCATTAAAATATGATAAAATAAATGTACAATCGTAAATAAGGAAGGAGAATACCCCATACTAACCGCGTTGCAAATCATTATATAAAAATGTGACCAGTACCAATTGATTAATAAGGTCTACTACTTAATGTTATACTTAAATTTTGTTTAAAGGATATCTACATATGGAAATTATCCAAAATGTCCAATACTAACACTTAATTTTGACATCATATTTGGATTCTCACATAAATTTTACCTTAGGATACCAAACAGCAAGTCATTCAGTTTAATTTAAGAATTGCATATATGTAAAGTTTAGAGCTCCATAATAAAAAAATTTTAACAAAACATATTGCAGTGCAAACTAAACATATTGCAATTTTTCATAATTTTTTTTTAACAAATATGAATTGTAACCCATGAAATACTTTAACAGAAACCGGGCTGCTAACCTTTGTGAGTGTAGTTCAAGCTCAGAAAATGTGTAACTTTAAGGTGTAAAGTGTAGTTTACTAAAATGAACATGTCTCAAAATAGAAAAATCTAAAAAGATAATATTAAAATGAACTTTTATTTATAAAGTACATTAAAGCATCAAACAAAGTCTCATGCAGCACAAAGAGAAAAATTTCACTAAAAAAAGCCTTATACAAATATGCATATCTTAATTATTTCTTTTTTCTAATTTAAAATCACCTTGTAAAAGCTAAATAAAGTGTGTATTTTTATTAACCTCAAAAAGATAAAAATTTTGGCCAAAATACAAATTGTATATTTTTACTTAAAATATTTCACACAGTATACAAAGTCCCGCACAATAGATACTGTAAGTCATAAAATTTATAATGTCAAACATATATGTTGAAAAATTAAAAAGAAACCAAGAACACAATAAATTGCGGATTAAACCAATCAAAACCTTCAGGTATGCTTTTCATTTCCCATCCTGACGAGAACAATAACCATTTTTCCAAATGGTTAGCAAGACAAGATTAGCTTTTGTTAAGAAACAAACACAGGGAAAAAAGTAGTTTTTAGTACGTGTAGTAGAAACAGACCAATGTGTAGTAACATTTGCTGTAGAATCCAAATATGATATAAAATTATATTTTGTGATGATTTCTATATGTAGAAGATTTTCTAAGCAAAATTTAAGCATAGAATTCATTAATAGATGTAATTACTAATCGATTGGTACCAGTCACATTGTTATATGATGATTTGTAGCAGAATTAGTATAGGAAATTCAATCTTTTTGAAGATTGTACATTTAATAATTAGGAGCTTCTTGAGAATAAAATGAAAAGAAGGGAGTGCAAAAGATTAAATTGTCAACAAGGCCAAAATTAAGAATTGCATAATTTTAGAAATCTAAACACTAATATCACAGGATAAATTTAGAAAAGAGAGGAGAAATATACATATACGGTACAAAGTCTAAAGTTCGAACATCCAAAGTTTGGAACTGTCCAAAGTTCAGACTTTCCAGCAGTAATATTCAAGAAAGGACGGAAAAACAAAATTGTTGAAACAAACAAACAAAAAAAAAGATCTAGAGCAAAAGAAAGTTTTATTACTGAATCTGAACTTATGTCTATGTAACAGAATAAAAGAAAAACTTCTTAATGAGAAGCCTAAGCTAATAAAGCAGCGCACATTAACTGAAATGTTCAATAGTTAAGTAAGTTAGAATTTGATCTTAAATAGTATGTTCCCTTAAAGAAGGGTTTTTGTTTTACTTTATTTTGTTACGATTTATTTCATTAAAATGGTTGTTTAATTTTGTTTTAATAACTGTTATATGAAATTTTTAATATATGAACATCATATTTCCAAGTAGTGAAATTTGCTTTTTCTTTTTATTGGAAAAGCAGTATTTTTGATGACCCAAAATTCAGAAAAATCTGAAGTTCAGACTTGGTAGAGTCCTGCGGATTCCAGAATTTAGACTTTGTACTGTATATATATTTTGCATGATATATATAGTATTCATGAACAATCTACTAATTATTATAACTACAATAGATAACACCCAAGATTTACAGTACCATCGAAAAAAGGTTTGATTTATTAGTTAAATACTTTTTAATGACTAATTGAAAACTTCAAAAATGGCCTTATTTTAATGCTTATAAATGATTACCACAGATTTAAGATAATAGATGATGCTGTCAGTCCGTCTCTACCTCAATTAAAAAAGTGAAAGAATTTTAAGCTTCCTAAACTTTAAATTGGCTGCTTGCAGATAACTGTTTCCAATATATTTTTTAATTATAAGTTTCCCCTGATTAGTGCAGTTTATTAATTTGCGATATTACCACACTAATCAAAACCTGCATTGAAAATTGCAATAAATCCACAGGAAACTTTCTCAAAAATTCAGTATACATAAATAGACAATGTAATATGTGCTATGATATTGATTTTAATGTATAAGTGTTAGAAAGTACATATTACAGCTTCATTTGAAACTTTAAGAAAAGTTTATCTAATTTTCATGAATTTCCATTAGCATAAACATTTGAGCCAATTCAATAAGTAACAATAAAGAAACATTGAAAAATCAATTATAATGCTGCATTACTTCAATTCTTTAAGTTTTACTTACAATTAGGTTAATTTATAAAAAATTACACAATTTCATTTAAAATGTATTATAAACACATTTTAATTACTTAAAGTTGCATACATTTTAATTTATTTAAGTAAAAACTTATAAATTGTCCATTGCAGTTTTTTTTTTTTTTTTTTTTTTTTTTTTTTTTTTTTAAATACATCTTGTGGCAACACAATTTTATTTTCTAATCTTCAGTGCACTTGCATATCACTGCACTGAAATCTGGGTCTACATCAAATGCTGTCTGAGGAATTCTAAGTTTTTAAAAGTTTATTCGAATTTTTTAATGTTATGTCAGCATTTTCTGAAAATTTCCTTTTCAAAAATTTATGACATCTGGCTGGAAAAAGCATCACCCATTTTGTGCTTTGCACACTAATCGAAATTTCACCTACACTAATTGAGGGAGCATGTAAAAAAAGTTTATTGCATTTACCTGTACTTAAATTTTATTTTAAATATTCATGCATCATTTAATTGCAAAAACATAGATACTGAGTTCATTCCATTTGTAATTCTTATATAAATATTTTTCTTCCTTTGTTTACTTTTGTTATGTTATAAAAGCAATACATAACAATGCCCATTTAAAATTTACATAAATTTAAATTTTTATACTTTGTTTATTAAAATAAACAACTTCAAATTACGATCTATCAATATGACAGCACATTTTACTAAGTTTTTAAATATTAAAATCTAAAATCTTTATTCTTAATTATTTTAATTTGAAATCACGTTTATTAAATTCTAATAATTTTTCTCATTCATCTGGTAAAATTTCAGCGCAATTGCTTTTCTACCTTACCAGATAAACAAGAAAATAGTTTTTAAGCTTTTCGGTATTTTAACATGGCGCAAGCAATATCTTTCAGAATCCACGCTTCTCCTCAAAAAAGCATCTCCCAGTTCAGAAATGTTTCTTATCGTGGTATGCAAGACCAAAAATATCAATCCACGTCATCAAGCCACACAAGTAGCAAGCATTCCTTCGTATCCCGCCCAAACAACTGTTGCCATTTTCACAGTCGAAATTCTAGTGTAAAAACATTTTCGCCGGCTGTGCTATTGACAAGCCGTCTTTTCGAATATTCTGATTGGCTTGTTTCTCCAATTTTGACAGGCATTTCAAAAAAGAGTTCAGTTCGTTAGTTTTGTCTAAAGACATAGCATCGTCTTTCAGATCGGGAATTTTTTTATTTTCGTCGTTAAGCCAAGGGCCCAACAGCCGTTTCCCATTAATAACGTTCGATTCAAAATGCGAATAAATTAAATAAATTCTTCAATAGTATTTACGGAAAATTTTTATTTTATGAAACTTCCAGAACTGTTATCGCAGGTTTCATTTCTCCTAGATTTCTTAGAAATTGCTTTAAAGTGGTGATACTTCATCCTGGATGAAATTTTAGGAATGCTGATGGTAGTTTCAAGTAGTGAGCCTTTTTATTCCCAATCACTCGACGTGGATTATCTTTTTGATAATTTCTGCCCGACGAAAGCATCTTCCAAATTCAAATAGAAAATTCCTGCTTCTTCTACCTTTCATGATGATTCATAAATTTCACTTATGATTGCCAATCACCATTTTGCCTTGAATGGACTCAAGTTGTCAACTCGTAAAGCGAATCTTATTATTCCGGATTACGCCAAGTTTCAACGCATTAATGTCCTTCAAGCGTTTCTGGAATAATTAATAACATTTATCATAATACAACTTCTTAATTAATTTCTCGAACTCTAATGACTCTCCCTCACAAATAATATGGATTGAAAGATTTTCAGACTGATTCATCACCATTGTACTATCGTATTCTGCATCAGCAATTTAATATTGAAAGATAATTATTTATTTAATTTTACTGCAAATAAAATGTACAATGACATCAAGAAAAATCTATGTCAAAATAATTTTCCATATGAATATATTTTAATAAATATATGTCTGCTACAAGGATCATGTGCAATTAATTATACTTTATATAAATAAAATGATAAGTTTGGCAATGCTGTTTTATTTGTGTTTATATACTGTACAGATTTCATGGGGTGAGTAACGTCTTCATTACTTGTTTTATTATTTATTTAAGTAGTTTCTTTTTCAGAATTAATTTAATTTAATGACAACGCGTATTTGTCATCCACTATACTTCCAGCCGTAGTGTGATTCTGGGGGGGTGTGAATTGGATTTATTTCGATTAGATTTGAATATTTCTTTTCAAATTTTCGCTCAAATTTACATGTTATAGGGTCACTTTCTTTCCTTTACGGAAAACAATCATCTACTTTTTTAGTATATACGTTTTCTTGATCATTAGCATAAAAAATATACCAAAAATTATAGGTAAATTCAAGTTATATAATCAATGATTATATGCCAATGTTTTTAATTTAAATGTTTTAATATCAAATCAGTAGATATATTTTCGTAATACCATTTGGTGATAATTTTTGTTTAATAATTATAAAGGATTCAGATTTTTAAAAAATATACAAATTCTATAACTTCTCCCTTACTGAAATATTCAAATTAATTATTGACATTATTAAAATGAATTAACTAAACACCAATAATAAAACCAAACCATCTTCCACCAGGAGTGAGTTTGAACATTCTCTCTTTTCTTTCAAGAGCCAATGATTAAATCTGGTGCTTTATACCACTTGGCTATCCTGACTTCTTTCACCTTCAGTCTAATATAAAGAAGTTGTAGATTTAATTTTGTGCATGCGAAGATCTGTCTATTTTGGTCATAAAAAGCAGATTTGTGTTTTAATAAATATGAACAAAATTACATGCTTTCCAAAGCAGCATATAAGATGTAATTATTTACTGAAGCAGCATGAAAGCATCAATATGAATTAATCTTAAGAATCCTCTACTTTGTATTGCTACAGAAAAACACCTTAAAATAATTATTGTGCAAGCATCTGTTGAACTCTTCAGTTTCTACTCCATTTAGCAACAGAAAGTACCATAAAATGATCATTGTGTAAGCTCAAAGTAGCCAAAATCAGTCTTAGAATTCAGATTTGTGTTTAATATAGATATTTAATAGTATGAAATTTCAAAATAAACTTTGATAATTTCAATAAATCTCTGGAAATCATTATGAAGACAAATATAAAATAAGTATTTTCTAAACATTAGCGATATTTATTGACTTTTTTTAATGTCTGTTTTAATAATATGAATATTTTCTTTTCTTTTATTTCTTTTTTTTTTTTTTTTTTTTTTTTTTTTTTAGTGTCAACAGACATTTGTAAAAGTAGATTGTAATTAGATTTACATATTTCAACTTTGTAATTAGACAATTATATTTATATATTTCAACTTAAGTACTTAGAAAACATTTTCAGCTCTTTAAAATTTCTAACTTAATAGCTTATGGTTTTTGATAACTTTTTTAACACTAATTCAGCTTTACAAAATAAAACTAATTAATACCTTAAAAATTTCCTAAAATAATGAACACAGGAAAACAGCAGAAAAATAGAAAATAAAGAAGAAAAAAAATTGTAAGATTATTATAATGAAAGAAACTTACAAGATCTCTGTGTAAAACCCAATTAGAATGCAAATAATGGATACCATCTAAAATTTGATACAAGAGAGATTTTACCATTCCTTTTGGTACTAAAACTTGCTTTTTATTTGCTTTGGCAGCTCTGTGAAACTTAATTATATGCTGCAAGAGAAAAAGTAAAAATTTTATAAAAGAATTAAAAAATATTAATTCAATCTTTATATACATTATAATGCATATACTGATAATACAGTACATTCCAGTTATTTTGGGATACTGTTTATTTTGGATAGGTGCTTAATTGGGACAAAGTGATAAGACAAAATAAAAAAAAATCTCAACTTTACTCCTGATAACTGAAACAGCTACTTTAACAGGACAAATCATGCTAGAACCGATATCTTCCAATTAACCAGAATCTACTGTACTTTAAAATTTTAACATCCTTTGGTTTTTTATTTGTTATGTTACTTATGTAATAATAAACATTCATCATATAAAGTTAACTCATTAACTTTTTATGATAGCATTAATTTGATAGTTTCATATTAAAAAAGATTTTTAATAAAGCAATGTTTAACAGCCTTTAGAAAAATGTCATGAAATTAGAAGGACAATTAAATTTAAACACAGAATATGTAAAGCAAAAGAGTTTTTTTATTATTATTATTGGTTCCAACATACATTATTATTATTAAATAATTATTGCATAAATAATGGATTAAAAACAAATATAAACATCAGTGACTACTGGTTGTAAAAGCAATAAGATTGTATAAACTAAATTAAATTATATTTTTAGAAATAAAATTTTCCAAATACAGTGAAACCACAATTTAACGTTATTCAAGGGACCATAAAGAAATAGTGCTAAATGCGGGAAAACGTTAAATCGGGGTAAGATGAAAACAAGACACTGACAATAAAATAAAGACTAGTTTACGTAAGATACGTTTCATTTCTTGCTTATGATTTAGACATCAGGTTTCTAAATTATGTTTTAAAGAAATATTTTATTTTACTTTGCGTCGTGTTTTTAGCAGCTACATCACAAATTACTTTTCTCAACGCATATGAGCTTGTAGCATATGAGCTTTTCTCTTGGTCTTCAGTATTTCAAAAGAATGCTTTCAGTGTTACAAAAGTTCTAATGGCTTCCAATTTTCAAATTCCTTAAACGGTGACGATTTGAAGTTTTTTCTTTTTTTTTAGCCTGTTTTTCCATTTTTTACAATTTTTCTCCATTAAATCTACTTACTGTAAAATTGTTTACAAATTTGAAAACAGAATTCAAATTAAATATATTAATTGTAGTTTTGGGCTTTCGCGATAACTTCTAATTTTTCAAGTAAAGAAAATCGCTTTCTTTTGGATGCCATACAATCTAAAGCTAATGAAAAATCTCTGACGAATGCTATCAACTCTGTTGTAGGTAACCTTGCATTGTAGTACAGAAAGCACAATCAAATAAAATAAAAAGGTGCAGATAAAAAAGAGGAGGGCTTTTGAATATGGCACCTGCAGTTGGTAAGAAAGGATGAAAAAAAAAGAGAGAGAGATTCCGAATTTTGAACGTTTTGATAAGAAAGGGTTTTTTTAATCACAAATTCTGACTATTTTAGAAAAATTCCATTGAGATTGTACCGCTCAATTGGGACTAGCTAAAAATGACATTATATGCGGGAAACCGTTAAATACGGGTTTACGTTAAATTGGGGTTTCACTGTAATACTAATGTCAATAGCCCCATGAAATGCCTTGTCTTGCCTTTAGGTGAAACCTTGAATTTCAAGTAACACTCCCTTAATTTATCCTTGTTTTCAAAAACCACATTGAATGTTCTTTTTTTTTTTAAATTCTAACTAATCACTTACGCAGTTAATTCCAAGACAAAACCAGCAAGGATTAAGGAATCTCTACCATGAGATTCAGATATAGTGCTCTGCTTTGCTTATGAATGGGAGAGCCAGGATTCGCCAAACATATGATTGTATGCTGATATGGCAGACATGCATTTGCTACTTTTATCAGTAGCTCTCAGTACAGTTTAAGATTGGGTATTTCTGTTTTTGCTAGTTTGAGCTTTGTTACAAAATAAATATGAAAATGCATGTACCAATGTCTGATAAAGTGAACACAAAACATTATAACAAACAAGAAGGAAAATCATGCGTTTGGCATAGATTATGAAACACTTTCCAACACTCCCTGAAATCTCTAACAAAACTTCGTTATTTAGGGAAATAAGGTAAATAAGATAATTAAGTAAACATTTAAAAAATTTATTTCAGCAGTTACCGTTCATAGCCAAATACGTATTCCAATTCTTTTGAACAGAGTATTTGATATGTATGTTGCAGGGTTGGCAAGTTTTTGCCATAGGCGGAAAAAACCGCAGAAAAAACCTGGAAAAAACCGTCTCGGCAAAAATAGGTTTTTGCCAAAGTGGTGGCAAAAATAGGCTGTCCATTTAATTTTCTTCGCAGAAAAAGAGAAAAAAATATTTCATGAAAGAAAAAAGAAACTTAATATTTAGTTAAAAAATCAATACTCTAAATTTATTTCTGAACTCTTTAAGTTAAATAAGTATAATTATGCATTTTATGAACAAATACCAACTTTTATAACATAATTTATATATGAAAAAAATATTAATTTTATATAAATGAATAGAAAACTTGATTGTTTATACAATTATTAATGATTATTCACACAATAGAACTGTGGAGGCTCTAAATGAGTAAAGCGTTTATGTTTATATGCATTAGAAATTCAAATAAAGAATTATATTCTAAATTCAATTTTTTAATATAAAATTATATTTAAAGCAGAACACTATTCAATTTCAAATAATTCAGTGATATCTCCATCATAACCTAATTTTTGCTGTTTTAGCATAGCATAACAATAAACTAGTTTAGATAGAGTATTTGTTGACAGTTTATTTCGAATTTTAGTTTGCACAAATGAAAAATTTGAAAAAAATCTTTCAATAGCAGCACTACTTGCTGGGCATATTTAAAGGCGTGCGACTAATGAACAGAAGTCTTTTGAAATCTCACAAGCTTTTTCGATAATTCTCCACCAATTATGAGCACTGATGCTACTAATCACTTCTTCTGCAAAATATGAATTAGGGAAGGATTTTTCTTTTAGCTCGAAATTAATAATATAAGATATAAAGTCGGAATTAATTTTACACAACCACGCTTTACAGCTTTCCTTTTGTTCATAATTTAAAAGTTCACCTCTGTACTTTGGATGTAACAAATATGCTACAAGATGACACGGCAAAACTGCTTGTTCAAATCACTTTTTTAATTTTGAAAAATGTGGTAAGCAGGTACTCTGGTATTTTGTTATCTGACTTGTGGTCATTTGGTAATAGACTGCTGGATTTGAGAATTTCAAAAGAGTATTTTTTTTTTTTTTTGGAGGGGGGGGGGGGGGGGGTGAATATAATACAAAAAGATAAAATGGCTACAGGCTACTTACTGAAAGCAAAGAATGTAACTTTTTATCCCTTTCTTGGAGTGTAAGAAGGAGGTAAAAAAATTCTAGCTTCCTAACAAGGCATAACAGATCATTTTTTCAATATATAATATTCAATTTAATTTAATTATTTTTTTATCTGTAACACACTACTTTCATCAGAATTATAAATTAGTACCAAAGACTTAAATATTTACATATTTTTAAGACTCATTACATAAAACAAAAGTAACAGAGTTATAACCTTTTGATAATTTTAAAAAAATATTAATGCCTGACAAAATACTTGACTTAAGAAAAAAAAAAAAAAATAGATATCTGATTTTTAATTTGGTTCTTAAATTCCTAAGCATTAGACTGAATCCTACCTATTTTATAGATTTAAAATATTTAATTATATGTATTAATTAGCAAATTAAATAAAAATATTAAATGATATGTTATTAAAATTAATTGTTTACACCATTATTATCCTTATTAGCTTAGAGATTTTATTGACATATTAAAGTCAAATAAGAATTTGCCATTTTTGCCGGTTTTTTCCATTTTTGCCCTGGTTTTTTCCAGTTTCTGCCACTGTCCTGCCAAAAATACCTTTTTGCCGGCAAAAATGCCAACCCTGGTATGTTGATATATATATATATATAATAAAGTCTGGATTCTGTATTAATCAATGTGCAGTCCAAACTACTGAACCTAAAATCTTGAAAATTGGGGAAAAAATACTTCTTATGATGTAGAGCGTCGCTAAGAAAGGATTTCTAAAATTCCACTCCTAAGGGGGGTAAAAAACAGTGGTGAAGTGCCCGGTCATCGGTAGATTCGGCGATGACTATAGAAAAATAACGGCAACAAAAAACATTTAAATTTTTTGCAAGCACATTTAAAAAAAAAAATTTTTTTTTTTTTTTCTTTCTTTTTTTTTTTTTTTAAGATTTTATGTGTAACATGAAGCGATAATAGTGTATTTTAGTGCTGCAATCTGTCAGTTTTAAAATGGCACGGCTAAAACATAAAGGGTAAATACGGGTAAAAAGGATGTGCCCAGATTTGCGAATCTCTTTACAGCATGCCCACTCACCCTCTCAGCACCCCGCAACCAATCAAACGACACACTTTTCCAAGACAGATCGGGTCTAATCATCGCTAATTTGAGCAAATCCACTTGAAAAGGAACATTTCTTTTTGTAATGCTTTTTCCATTTTGAATATTATTCCAATGGGCATAGCATTATTGTAACGGATTTAATTTTATAAAATAGTACAAAATACTCTATTCTATTGAGTAATGCTGTGCTCATCTTAAAATTATTTGACTAATTTAAATTATTTCTATTATTTCATTACACTTAAATAAAAGATTTTTTATTAATTGGAAAAGACATCATTGCTTTAAAATGTTTTTTTACGTACCTGTACTGTTAGAATATTATAAATCTTAGATTATATATTTCTGATAACAGCATATTTCCGATTCATAAGTACAAAGACATGTATTTATTTAATTTTGTTTTCAATTTTTGGTAACGCACAAATGATGAAAAATAATTATGGAAATATACGAAGATTGTCTTAATTTTTGTGGAAGTGGCATTTAATTATTTAAAAACGCCATAACTATTTTTAAACCATTAAATAAATATTTTTTGCATACGATTTATTCTGAAAATTATGTAATTCAAAGTAAAATTATGCATTAAGAAGAGTTAAAGTACTTTACCTATTGCAATTTTGACAAGTACCTTAATATTTAAAAAATATCAAGCTAATACTTCAATGCAAATATTTTTTACAATATTTTGTTTCATTAGAAAAATGTTTAATCTATTTGATTAATTCAATGACATTTTTAAATTAAAGTAACAAAATTTTATTTTTTGAAGAAGTAAATTATTTAACTATTGGTTACAATTTATATTCATATATATTTTTAAAGTCATTATAATATATATTAATTATTATTACAGCTATGTTATTTATCAAATAAAAGCAAGCTATTTGTATCCTCTAGATTTGAGAATATCTTTAATTGTGAAGAATGGGTGACTTTGCACATCCCTTAAAAAATTTGCGGACAGCAATTGTCGAAGATAAAAAAATAAGTTTTATGTTAGATATTTTACAAGATCCAGTTACAAGAGTCAAAACAGACTATTGCGGTTGTCATACTTTACTTAAAATAATTGATTAGTCGTGATTGTTCTTGTCTAAGTTTACAAATAATGTTTGGATATAAACTGAATTTTCAAATCTGAAAGCAGATCTGATGGATCTAAAACATCCATATAATCAAATCATTAAAAACATTCGCGAAGTTTTCAAATGCTTAATTGATTGATGTGACTTGTTTATTAGTAATTTATTACTATTTTGTGAAGAGGCGGATTCATGGAGGCTTTGAGGATGGGAGAGAAACATTATTTAATACGGGCAATTAGTAATTGCGTAAAAAATTGTGCATCTTTTAAGTAGATGGGATCCAGTACAAAAGGGACATTTTGATACGGCTACAGATTTTGAAGGCATCTCGAATGACATTCAAAATTACCTTACTTCTACTGTTAATGAACTGGTTGATAACGCTATTCTACAAGAAGTTAACCATTTTAACATCCATGTTAATATTAAAGAAATAAAATGAAATTTGCTTAACTTTTGTTTTCTTATGAAAATTAATTAAAAAAAATCTTTTAATGAACAGAACACGCGGAAATTATTAATAGGCTAGGATGACCAAACGTCCTCTAAATTCAAGGGCGGCCTCAAATTTGTGGACTGTAGTTCCTCACTCAGCTTCCATAGTTATTGATTTTAAAAAAAAGCCATAAAGTTAGTGAGACTAAAAAAGTTAAAGATTAAAAATTTATAAACTTTAAAATTATGACAACTTTTAAAAAGTTCTGTTATAAATTTTGACCATCCTATTATAGGGAGAGGAGAGGGGAGGGGAACTGCAAGGTTGTGAACTAGCGATGACCATCACAAAATGTCACGCCCCGCCACTGGTAAAAAAGAGAACAAACTTTAAAAAAATTCCTTTAAAAAAGGATTTTATAGTTATGTTTTAACTGATAACATATTTTAGTGTATTTTTGTATGCTGAATCGAATGATACTAACCAAATTCTTTTAAGTCCAATAGTTCATGAGATATTTCATATTTTTCTAATTTGGCTATTTCTTTGGTGCCAAAACCTCAAATTTTCGAATCATAATTTTAATAAATACATTCATTCAGGATTCTCGCTGCCTTTTGACCAACATTAGCGATTTGGCGAATAAGAAATAAAAAACAGTAGCCAAATGAAAAGAAATGTTAGCAAAATAGATTCGGCATGAAACACTGAAAAATCTATCTTTAAACCCTTATAGTATCCCTTTTTTCGAGTATGTTCTAAAATAACCTAATTTTTTTGTAGTTAGGGGAGCTGGGGGATGAATGGGACAAGGGATGGATGAGACATTCTCAATATTTCAGGCAATGAACGTTTTTTTAGTTGCTTTCTATTATGGCACTACAATAGTGTGCTTTAGAACCAGAAACAAAACCACATAGCTGTTTTCATTTTTTTTGCAAAGTTGCATTTTCGGAAACTCTGCTTAAAAAGTAACTTTTTTTTACATTTGAAGTTATCAAATATCAGACTTAGATAAAATGTAAAACTGTCTGCGAACTCTAATAATTTCTTTAAAAATTTCTGCAAAAAAATGCTGCGTCCCTCCTGAGTCCTATATCACCACTAACAGCAAAAATGAACAGTTATATGCGAGTGGAGTGCCACTAAGCAACACCACTAAAAGAAAAATATTAATTTACAAGCATTATTAAAACTCAGTCAAGAAATCTAGCATTGAATGGTATGCTTAACACAGACAACTAATGAATGAAAGAAAAACTAATGAAAATTTAAAAATATATATATTTATTAAAATGTGAAATATTTTAATCATTAACTTATATAAAGATATCAATTTATGATCGCTCAACAAAACTGTTATTTTATTAATCTATAAAATAACTGAAATATGAATAAATGAATGTTAAAATAAAAAAGTTATTAGTCCATGAATGGAAGAGATGTACTCTTACTCATCAGTTTATCAACTGTTTTTGAGACAAACCATTCCTTAATATTGTGACTCTTTCTTAAAAATTTTAAAAACTTTTTTTTTTCTCCAGTTAAAAAATAGTCTGCAGACCTTCACAAGAGTCTGTGATGTGCATCACACCAATTTTCCATCTGGGGTCTTAATAATTTTTTTTTATAAAGAAATTTGTAAAAAAAAATACATCAAAACTGTCTGCAAACTTTGAAAATTTTCTGCGAATGGTGTTCGCGTGTTCATCTATATTATCTGACTCTGTCAAATATTTTATATAATATAAACAAATAAGATATGTTGTAATTATTTATTTAAAGGTTCAATATTGGTAATTAAAATGAATAAACAATTACCAATGTGACAGAATAATTTCTGAGACAAAATGGCGGGCAATTGAATCTATGTATCATAGGGATGATTGGGACATCTCAAATAGGGATGAATGGGACAGTTCCTTCATCCCTAGAGATGTTAAAACATTTATTTATTAACTAAAGAATATGATATAGGTTTATAAATTAATGATTCATATTAATTATTAGTATTAAACAGTACTCGTATTATATAGATTGTTTATTATTTAAAATTATATTGAATCTTAATTATTGTATTGTAATAAAGGTTAAATAGTTTATCAAAAAATTTCTATTGAAACTTTATCAAACTAGATAAAAGTATTAAAAGTAGTGTATGTTTATTGATCAAATGGAGTAAATTATATTGAATTTGGAACTTGTGCTTAAATAAATCCACACTCGTACTTCCTCTAAATAATTTCATTTGTGCATGATATCTAAGATGCATTTAATTAATATTAATTAATAAGATGTGAATGAAAAACATTAGCTATTTCGAATTTCAAAGACATTTTTTGCTTTCATTTCATATCTAAAAATGTCTCTTAAGTGGGAAAAGGAAACAGACAGTCGATGTTTGCATTACAAGTTAAAACAGCAGTAAAAGAAGTTATTAGCAATGCTGAGATATAATAGTCATAATATAAGATCACATATTACAAATATAATTACATATAAGTTTAAAATTATAAATTTTAATTGGGTAACATTGAATACAGGGAGGGGGGAATATTTGTGTCCCACCCATCCCTGCGATAGGGATGATTGGGACAGAGAGTAATTTTTTTTAATTTTATAATATTTTACTAAATAATAATAATCTAGGCTAAATATTGTGCATAGATGTAGTCAAATACCTAATGTATGAAATGTGATATATAATATTGATAATAACTTTTAAAAAGTATTAAAAATAAATATTTTTGCAAAAATGTCCCATTCATTCCCCATCTCTCCTACTTATAAAATAGAAATTCGGCTATCCGCTACAGAAGCTATTAAAAATAAGTGCATTCTAAATGTCTCCTAAATATGCAAATGTTTCATACATTATTTTAGCACTCTAAATAAAAATTCGAAACAGCTATCTTTAATTTACTGTCATGAAAGTATACACTAAAAATTGCTATGAGATTTCGACTTTAACCGATAAAAAAAACTGATCAGCCAGTGATACTTTACATACAACTAATAAATACTATGGTAAATGGGTAATTTCAACACCACATTCCAGCCAAACTTTTCTCTATTTGCACTTGATGCGAGTAATTTTGTTTGTGTTTTTACCAGTGTGACGCTGGTTCATAGATAGTAATTAACTGACAACAGAAAAATATCCATCACATAATCCTGTCTGTGTCTTTGGCTGTTGCTAAAGTGAATTGGTATTAAGCCAGTATCTCTATAAATAGAGCAATGTAAATGGCACGCTGTGATTAAACATGTAAAGCGACATCAATCGTTATGAAATGCGGATAAGAATCTCAACTGTATTGGCACACACACACACAAATGTACACACAAACAGTGCAGAAATTGAACACTCGCAATTTGGCGAGTCTCTTTGTTCATTTACTCGCCAAATGAAGCCTTTTTTCACAATTTGGCGCAATGGCAAGCGGCAGCGAGAACCCTGCATCCGTTGCTATTGTTATGGAAAAATTTAAAATGTGTAATTTTCATAATCAATTCTTTTGTTTAAATAATTAAAACCGCTATATGAGTTATAAACGCCTCGAAAACTAAAAAAGATACTTTTTTGCTATACCAAAACAATGCCAAAATGTATGCTATTGTGCCAATTATTTCAACCCTAACAGTGCAAAGGATTTTTATTGCAACCCATGCTAAACATTAAGATTTGCTATTTATTGAACTTGAATATTTTGTTTAGTAGTACTATTTAATAGTAGCATCGCAAAATGCCTTAATTAGTTATTTTTCGAATAGAAAATATTTATTATTAAATTATAACTTACATTTATTATTGAAACTGACATGGATTTTATCATTTGGCAGTTACTTGATGATGATGATGAAGCTCCAATAAAATTATTTCAGAACTTAGGAATTATACATAATAAAAATGTTTTGTAGAACATGGCATGCATGCGTATTATGTACGCAATGCTAAGACACATTTACAATTTCAGACCTGCAATTTAAATTGACTTTATTGCATTATTTTATTGTAAAATACTATTTATTTGTTATTTTACTTAAGTATTGATTTAAAAAATAGTTGGTGAAAGTCTGTAATTTTTAAATGTATCATATTTTAAATGCTCATTTTTGTATCAACAAATTTTTTTTTTTTTTTTTTTCAAATGTTTCATTTCGGGCAAATTTTTATGCTTGGTGTTGGTATAACGAAAAAATACCAAAGCAGTTACTGGTTTTATTTAAAATACGAAGAAAAAAGGTTTAATAAGAAATAAATATTGTAAAACAGAAATATTTAATTTAAATATGGAAACAATGTTTGTACTGCTTAAAAAAAGTTTTCATTTTCAAAGTTGATAATTGAAAAAAATATTTTGTAATTTGTCATTTGCGCTCCTGGATGAAAAGAAACAAGTTGGAAATTGCTCGTCAAACGTGGCAAATGAGGTGCGTTCGTACTATAACTAGTTTTATAATTATTTTTTGCACCCCATATTGTACTGAATGTATACTTTTTTGCACTTCATAAAGCGCATAGTCTGATACATCATTAAAATGCACTTCCAATAATTTTTCCCCATTCCCCGTAATGTAACGGAACACTTTTGACTGTCCCTGTAATTAAAATATACATCCGATTTTCCTAAAATTTGAAATAGCTCAACAAAACTTTGCAACAAAGACCATTCGGAAGGCTGTAATATCATTAAAACGCACTTGCAATAATTTTTCCCATTCCCCGTAATGTAACGGAACACTTTCGACTGTCCCTGTAATTAAACTATACATCCGATTTTCCTAAAATTTGAAATAGCTCAACAAAACTTTGCAACAATTATATCTTTAAAATTTCAGACCATTCGGAAGGCTGTAATATCATTAAAATGCACTTGCAATAATTTTTCCCATTGGCCGTAATGTAAAGAAAAACTTTTGACTGTCCCTGTAATTAAACTATGCATCCGATTTTCCTAAAATTTGAAATGGCTCGACAAAATTTTGCAACAATTTCAGATCATTCGGAAGGCTCTAATATCATTAAAATGCACTTGCAATAATTTTTCCCATTGGCCGTAATGTAAAGAAAAAATTTGACTGTCCCTGTAATTAAACTATACATCCGATTTTCCTAAAATTTGAAATGGCCCGACAAAATTTTGCAACAGTTATATCTTTAAAATTTCAGATCATTCGGAAGGCTATAATATCATTAAAATGCACTTTCAATAATTTTTTCCATTGGCCGTAATGTAAAGAAAAACTTTTGACTGTCCCTGTAATTAAACTATACATCCGATTTTCCTAAAATTTGAAATGGCTCGACAAAATTTTGCAACAGTTATATCTTTAAAATTTCAGATCATTCGGAAGGCTCTAATATCATTAAAATGCACTTTCAATAATTTTTCCCATTGGCCGTAATGTAAAGAAAAACTTTTGACTATCCCTGTAATTAAACTATACATCCGATTTTCATAAAATTTGAAATGGCTCGACAAAATTTTGCAACAATCATATATTTGAAATTTCAGACCATTCGGTTGGGTAGTTTTTGCTCTGTTACATGCGGACAGACGGACGGACGGACAGACGGACGGACAGACGGACGGACGGACTGAACGACGACTATAGGTGCTACGTATTTATATAATTACGAACGCACCTAAAAATGGATACTTTTATGTTAGCCATGCACAAATCTCGCCAATAGCATTTTTTAAATCGCAAATACCAGCACTTACATTTTTACACAGCATCACCTACTGTATATATAAAACACAAATTGGTATTTCATTCCGATTGATTATAACTCGGATTGTATTAAACAGAAATTTGTAGAACTTGCACTATTAGTTAGGTAATTTGTTTTAGAAGTGTTTTAATGTAAAAAAATAGTTCTATGTTGCTTAGTGATAGCTACGGGAATGTTTTAATATGAAACACATATCATTCTAGGTTGCTTGGTTATAAAATTTTGGCTGAAAGTTCTAGAAGCAGATGTACCCAATTATGAAAGATTAGCCTTTTTAATAGGCTCTATTGGACAGATTCTGATGAGAATTGCATTGATAAATTTTCAGAGGAAGGGTTTTACTATATTAAATATTGTTCTATCGTCAATTCCTACACCTACAGTAAAGGATCAACTAAAGAAGTTGGTCCTTAACAGCTGAAATTTTGCCTGCCTTAACAGAAGATATAATAGAGCATAATCACGTCCATATTTTTTGTAGCAATTCAGATAGGCATTCCAGGTAAATGTCCTAAATGTCCATATTGCTTTCAAACACATGATCAAATTCACAGATATATTTTGTTTGATCCAGGTTGTATTTAGAAAAATCGACCAGCGTAGTGGGCAAAAGTGGCTAGTATACTATATAATTAGAAAAATTAGTTTAGCAAGAAAACGCATAACAGATTGAAATTTCTCTTTCAGCAATTTATACTAATAGATGGAAACATAATTGAATACTTTTGTACAACCCTGTAGTTTTTACCTAATACCTTTATTGCATGCCACTATTCAGCAAAAATTTAATTCAAACTAAAACACTCTTAAAACTACTGAAATCATATTTCCAGAAATTATCATCCATAGACGGCATGTATCCAATTCTTTGCATAACCATGTATATCATTTTATCTATATTCTACAAACATTTCTTAATAAACTAAATGCAGTTCAGCGTAAAAATGCATAACTCATTTAAAAACCACCTTTAAGCAATTTGCACTCATTCCCAGTAACCCTTACGAATTTTTTGTGTAGCGTTTTGCTTTGTATATGAATTATAGCATTTATACACACCATAGAGTATGCATAAATATAGTTAAAGTAAAACATAAAAACACATATCATAACTGAAAATACATTTCCAGCAATCACCGCTAATGCACAGTATTTCTGATACAATATAGTATCTGAAATCTTTTGTGTCCCTGTAAATGCTATGGACTTTATATTATACAATATACAATATACAATATCAATTTCATTATATATGAAATAATTTAACATAATTAAAATATGCAGCAAATAATCCCTCCCCCCCCTTATATCATTATGTAATGGAATTCTTTTGTGTCGCCCTGTAAATAAAAAATAACGATTCTTTGCCCAGCATATTCTACAGAATGCATATTTTAGTGCACTTCATAAATGCATATAACTTTTGTTACGTTTGGATGAGTGTAACATCATTAAAAATCTTTTGAAACGATTTTTTCCCATTGGCCGTAATGTAATGGAATACTTTTGACTGTCCCTGTAAATGAACTAAACATGCTACAAACTTCATTTGAAATAGGGATCGTGCTACGGTAAACGTCAATAACATCCAAAAAATTTCAGTGGAATCCGAGTATATTTACGAGAGTTAGAGCGCATACAGACAGGCAGACGAACCAAAGTCATAAACACTGTTCAACTTTGTTGGAAAATATTAAAAAGAGATAAAGAAATTGTGATAACCTTAGAAATTTATAAAGGTTATAATGCAGTAGTGCTTAAGAATGGACGTCCTAATAAACATTATGATCTCAAAGTTTGGAGACATTTTAATTTGAAAATGACTTGTTCAAATGACATGGAATTTGCCATCTGGTGTTTATTATTAATCAATTATTATTATCAATCAAATTACACTGCAAATAGAATATAATGCTAAATTCAGAACTTATAATTGAAAATAAAGTATACTTATTTTAATACAGAGACCAATTTTTCAATATAATTATGCTTATGTATACCAATTAAAAGCAGACATTCTCAGTTTATTGGTACCCACACTGTTTTAATAAATTATTCGTAACTAATTAGTAACAGGTTTTTATTTCACACACACTAGAATTATACTTACATTAATTGAATGTGCATGAGTTTTAAATAAAAAAATATTTAGTTTATAAAATAAATTCATTAATAACATTTGAGGGAGAAAATTACTTAAAAAAAGCAATAGTTCAGTTATTAAAACCAAACAAGAGGAAGAAAAATATAATGCATATTTATTTATTTTTTAAAACATCTACAGTCGTGGAAAAAAAAGTAAACACCCCTACTAACTCCTCAACAAATTATCGTAGACGAAAGTTACCGGTACCGTATGATTAACGATTGGAAATAAAGTCTACTTTTAAATGATGTATATAAAATTTTCTTAGGGGACCAGCTACATATTAAATCTAACCCAAACTTCATTTTTTTCAATGGCAATACCCAATTTTAACGTGATATTTCAAATCTTCGGTTCAAACTATACCTAGACACCGAATTTCAGGTAATTTGAATGATAAGTTTTTTAATTATAAACATTTAAAATTCAGTGCTTGTAATGTTAAATTGCATTTTCATATTTTTATTAATATCTCCTGAAATTATACTCTTAATGTGCTAATTTTTTGTGTAGCAATAATACTAAAATACCCAAACATAAATACGCTGAATTTGCATTTTTTATAATTTTATGATATGAATTATGAAATTAATATTTGAAAAAATTATGAATTGCAACCTACAATTTTTTTGTTGGATTTAGATTTATTAAGTCCTGCTTTATGAAAATCCAAAATTTCACACTTTTCTTCGAAGTAGTGTTCAAATTATGCCTAAAAAACAGCAAAATAATGGTTTAAGGGGCCGTCTATGATAGAAGTGAGTAGATATTTTGAAATTTATTCTGCTATCCTGTAATCTAACAGGCTTCATTGACTCCTTGAGTGGCGCTTCAGGTGCCTTGATCAAGAAGGGAGCTCTCTCAGTTAACAATCAAATACGGAACTTCAATTTGGATACAGCCCTTAAAACATGCTCGTTTTAAAATAAATAATTTCTCAGAAACTTATGGTAGGAATTGCACAAAAATTTGTTTTGGCTAATTGAAGGGTACAGAGTTCATTTATGCTGTCAGAATTGTGTACTTCTATTGAAAAAAAAACAAAGTTATGGTTCATTTTAATATGTAGATGGCCCCCAAAGCAAATTTTATATACATCATTTAAAACTAGACTTTATTTCCAATCGTTCAGTACCAGTAAATTTCTTCTATGATAATTTGTTGAGGAGTTAGTATGGGGTGTTTACTTTTTTTTCCACAACTGTACCATAAAGGTATATCCCTTTAAGACCCGCACATGCGGGTTAGACATACATGTAAATTTTTGCTTCTGAAACAGTCGTATATAATAAAACCCCGAATCGAACGATTGTTATGGTTTGCAAAAAGAATAAAGTATCATTTTTATCAACGGATGGCGGTTGTAGTAAATGTTTTACTTTTAGCCGGCATGATTAGCTTTGTTTACAAGTACAACGAAAACAGCTCATCATTTTATCTATCGTAAAAAGGTAATTATCAGTATATTTCTAATTGGTCAGATAAATATTTTTGCTTTAATGTCTAAATAAGTGTAATATAATAAAAAACATTAATCATACACTATTTATCTTACTCATAGGACTTCAGATTTCGTTATCCGCACGATCGTGTGACTTGGGCGTTACGTTAGCCAGTGCTACTGTAAAAGTAAGAGCTTTCTCAATGTTCATTTTGTTTTCTGTTTCAATAATTTTGGTGACAGCCAGAATAAAAATGAAGTATGTTGTTATATAATTAATGCCATATTTTCTTGAGTATTGTCATGGATGAATTTTTTTTTCAATTAAATTTTACCTTTTTTTTTTTCTTTTCAATTAATAAAATTTTCTAAGACTTTTTTTTTTTAAATACTTTATTAACTTATAACAAAATAAAATAAAATACTTTTTCAGATGCCTAAATGGAAAAGAATTCTCACACAAGAAGAAATATTGCAATTGATGAATAAATCAGACTCTGAATTTAGAGGTTGCGGACAAAGTATTTAAAGCAGATTTATTATAAGGATAGTCAAGTTCAGATGGGCTCGATGAAGAAAAAAATACAAATATTTCTAAAGAAATGGCAATTTTGGATCATTCTTCCTCATCAAAGTCCCCTGAACTCATTCCTCAAAGTTCTACCTCCAAGCCAGTTTCGGCAGAGGCTAAGATAATGAAAAAAAAAAAACAAACATGTGGGATGTTAAGAGGTTCATTTCTGTACCTCATTCTGCTCCTTTAGATTTCATGCAATTGCAGGTATGTCTTTCATTTCTTAATTTTAATTAAAAAAAGGTTAGACTTATAGAAAAAATAAAATCGATATCATAATTTTTTTTTTAATAAGGCAAACATTTTAAAATTAAAATATGAATTTTTTGAAGTCGATAAGTACATCTCCAATATTAATTTTTTTCTCCTTTTTTAGACTTTAGAGCCAATAAGGATTCCATTGCAGTATTTCAGCTAATACATCACAAATCATCTTATAAATAATTATTTCACAGGAAAAGTCCAACCCGTATGATCATGCGGGTGTGGCTTTCTTAGAAAAAGACCAACCCGCACGTTCGTGCGGGTACCCTCCACACTCCAGGGGGTGACGAAAAATTTTTTAATTATTTTTTTAAGTGTTATTGGGGTCAGTATAGAGTTAATAACCAGAAGAAAGTAATATTTAAATGTGAAAATGTTCCGGGTCTTAAAGGGTTAAAGGATATATTCGAACTAAGAGAAATAATCATTCAACTGCTGAAAATTAAATGTGAATATTTAATTCTGTACAAATAGAAAAAACTTTTTTCCAAAAATTGATTTTGCAATTTTTAACATTTCAGCTTCAATCTTAGAAATAACAGTTAACTTATAGTAAGGAACTTTTTAATTTTGAAATAAACACATTAAAAATCATTATCTTTAAACTTTAAAATTATATAATGTAATAATAGGACTATCTTAAGCACATAAAAATATTTAAACTCAAGCCAAAATTATACAACATTATACCAAA
Organism: Maratus speciosus; assembly: GCA_963932465.1. Taxonomy (NCBI): domain Eukaryota; kingdom Metazoa; phylum Arthropoda; class Arachnida; order Araneae; family Salticidae; genus Maratus; species Maratus speciosus. The sequence goes on from OZ010788.1 coordinate 441,358,212, forward strand.
AACACTTTAATAATAACAAATTTTACAGAAAGTACATACCCAAAGGTCATGTTCCGCATAGTCAAAAAGTAACCACACTTTTCTATCAGTATGTGAAAGAAAAACTCTTTGAAGGCTGATAACATTTGGATGCTTTAATTCCCGAAGTAGCTGAAATTAAAAAAAAAAAAAAAAAAAAAAAAATCGCATAAAGTTGAATTTCCTAAAATTTGTTTTTTAACGCAAAAATTCATTGTAATTTATTAACACATTGAGTGCCACGGTGACTGACACTGAAGCTGAAAAATTTACAATGTTTTAAGTAATTTTTAAGAAAATATAATCCACTAATAAATAAAAGGAAAGTAAATTTTAAATTAATTTTCAGTAATTACTTAAAACAATATATATATTTTTCAATTCCTACTATTAGTTCACACCCTACCTATATTTATTTATTTATATATATATATATATATATATCTTGTTCAAATTTTCAATCGTTAATAAAATACTTATTATTCATCCTATCAAGTTGAAATAAATTTTTTGTAACTTGTACTGGATGACAATCAGGGTTGGAAAAAAACATGTTTTTTTTAGAAAAAAACAAAAACTTGTTTTTTTTTTTGTTTAAAACATGTTTTAAACATTTAAAACGCTTTTTTCTCATTCAACAGCACAATTTTGATTAAAGCGAGCAAAAATTATTAAATTAAATATAAAGAATGAAAATATTTTCAAAAAACAGTAAATAAGAAAAAATTATTTAATAAATACTAAACATTAATTAACAATTAATTTTTTATTCTAAACTAAAACATCTAATTATTAAGTTCTTAAAAATTGTAACAAGCTTGGCAACCTTATCAACACCAACTGGTTTCTAGTTTTGCTCAGCACAAAGCCAAAAGTCGAAAACTCTTTTTAAACCATCCACACAGCTGTATGTAATTGTTTTGTGATCAGCATGATATTTTTATCGACGTGTTTTTCAAAGCTTATCCACCAAGATAAAGATGTTATTTCTACAAAATTGTGCACTTTATTTGATTCTTGAACAGCGAATTTATGACTGGTAACTGACAGCATATCATTTTTATTTATATTTTTGTATTATTATTAATAGCATCAAACATATAACTGGAGAATGGAGCTGACTTAGCTTTATAGTTTAGAATTATAGGAATTAGTTCAGGACATAATTCGGCTGCAAGGTTCATGCCTTTTTCTGTCTCATCAATTGTAAGTGATTCTCCTTTAAAGCATGGATCAGTAATGTCTGCCAAGAAATGTACAGATGTCATGGCCAATTCATATCCTGTCTTCTATAGTTTTTTCAATGTTTTTTGTAATCATGGTAAGATTACTAGCAGCACATATTTCTGATATTTCTTTTTTAAAATCTTTCCAAACTTCAACTACATCACTAATAATACAATTATTACTCTGAGCTTTGTCACATGAAATTGCAATATGTTTGAGCCTTTGGATATAATCTTCAACATTTCTTTTTAACTGCAAGTCTATGGACTTTCTTAGAAATATCAGAATTGATTTTCTCTCGATTATCTTCACAAATTTTGAAAATTTGTGACCAATTGCTTATGTAAGACTCCATTGTGTCCAACATGGAATTCCACCTGACGGTAACTCAAGCTTTTTAGCAACTATTTCCCGAAGCTTTGCTGAAGCAAAATGATCATTTCGAAAATATTTAACAATATCAAAACTTGAGCTTTTATATTAGAGATTTTAATGTCTTTTGCTAGAAGATTTAAGACATGAGCTGACCATCCATAAGTTAAAATATTCATATTATGTCTCTCAATCTTTTTAAGTTCATTTCTCATCATGGCAGCATTGTCTGTTACAAAGCTGCCAATAAAACAACCATAGCATTCCTCAACTTTATTTATGGCAATACTTGGAAACTCACAAAGATAATTAAATTCATGAGGATGGACAGATGTATTAATTGAATCTACTAAGTAAATTTGGCCTTTACAAGATACTGTAATTCCTACAACTGGCTCATTGAGAATGTTACTCCATCTGTCAAGAGCAGCACAAACAATCTGTTCTCTTAAATCATTTTTATAAGTTTCCAACACAGATTCATACACTTTGTCAAGGAATATGCCTCCTATTTCATGATGATTTGGTGGTTTGTAGCCAGGTTTTGTATTCAACACCATCTTTTTAAATTCTGAATAATCCACACATGAAAATGATGTATTTGTTGCGTAAATAAAGCATACAACTTGAATATCAAACGATTATTTAATAAACATGTTTTAAACACTGTTTTAAATGGAATGTTTTAAACATGTTTTAAACAACTGTTTTAAACAAAATGTTTTAAACGTAACAATCCTGATGACAACTGATGTTAATACAGTTTTTTCAAATATTAATTCATTAATTAAATTTTAATTAATTAATTTTAGTTTTACATGGGAGACAAAATGGCGGCCATTGGTTATTGAAGCATTTAATGCATCATCATATCTATAAGAGGGGTTACCATAGGGGGGACCCTGTTCTGTCGCCAAATACCTCCAAGTTTGTCGCCAACTTGGTGGCCAAAATGAATTGCCAAAAGTGATGCCAACTTGGCAATATCTCTAATATTTTGCCAAATTCCCATAGACTTCCATTGTAAATCTACTTGCTTATAGAAAATCAACAAATTGAGATATTTTAATACAACAAAAACTAATATTAGCTTAAGGGATTATATTAAATTTTTCTTTAATGACCTAACTAGGAATTGACTTTAAAAACAAAATTTTTATATTACTTGTTAGTTTTATATTACATTTTAGACTGTCAGTCATCAGTGAATGACACGTTCTGAACGGAAAGTTCAGTGTCATCACTGGTGACTGGCGTGGCACTTAACATGTTAAATGAATCAAGTATTTAATATTATCAAGTCTTTAAACAATGATAAGTAGATAAGTTATGTATATATGATTTATTACACGGTTGGAAAAAACTTTTTCGCAATTCCCCCCCCCCCCCCCCAAAAAAAAAAAAACTTCTTTGAAATGCCTTTTTTCCCTTCCTCAATTAACCAAGGTCAAAAAAAAAACAAGTGCAAGCACAAAAACTTACAAGAAATGCCAGAAATTGATAATTCATTGTTATATTTAAAAAATTTCTATGTAAAGAATTTTTTCAAAGGATCTTGATAGTTTGCTTTTTAAAACTTAACTGCAATTAGTTTTAAGATTATATTAAAAAATAACTTAATAAAACAGTTATACCATACAATTAAGCAATGCAATGATATATATTTATTTATTTATTTATTTATTTATTTATTTAAAGCAAAGAAAAACAATGACAAGGCCTTGAAAAAACAGCTATAGAAAATTATTATAAATTCAGCAGTCAAACTAAGAGTTTAAAAAAAACAAACATAAAAGTAAAAATCATCTACAAGTCTTATTTCACTGTTATACAGCTTTAATGCATTAAAAAATTAATATATATTATAACGAAAAAATTCTAGACTTTGCTGCAATATCAAGCATTTATTAAAGATGAGGTGGTTGTAAAGTTGCAATATAAGATAGGCACAATATCATGCAATACGCTTTTATTCATATGAAATCACAAGTGGAAACATACTTAACAGTCTTTGACATGTGCAAAAAGCAGATCTTAATCCTAATGTTTCCCTGTATACACAAATAATCATCCACCATTTAGCACAAATCATTTATCAGTTCTTTTCATTACTAGAAAAGGGATTCTCTAATAATTTGCCAATCTGGTTTAACTATAATACATGGCATACTAAATGGCATATTAAATTAAGAAAGAAGCTTCAAAAAAATTTAGCAGAAATTTTCTTCACTGATGTCTGCACATTATTGCAATTATGGAACAAAACAGAGTCTTGCTTTGAGTTGATGTATCTGAACATCTCCCATTGAACGTGGGAGATGTAAAAATGTGTTTTTGTGGATTGGAGGAAGAAATTATTATTGGTACTGAAAATTTTGTAAGGAAGAAGCAAGAAAGAAAGTGTAATCCAAGTATGCTTGCTTCTGAATGGTTGCGAGACAGTTTTGATTTATAGTGACATTTGTATACGTAAATTTTGTGCTCATTTGTGAAAAATAAGACTGTGTTCAATGTGTTAAAAACTTTGGTGTATGAATACAAAAGAGCAACATGGAGGCTCAAATGGGGTAAAATGGCAAAATTCTGATAGTAAATGAAAGTTCTAGAATGTTCTTGAGAAAGAACAATCAAATTCAAAAAAGAAAATTGAAAAGGAAAAATATTACAAGTGCAATGCCAACATGAAAATAAAGATGAGTACAAACAAATTAGATTTTTGAAAGGGGAAACGGAAAAAAAAGCAATAATGATATTTTAAGAGGAAAATAGTAAAATTAAGTGAGAAGAATTTAGAATAAACGTAAGATAGTTAATTATTAAATATATATATATATATATTTACTGTGTATCCTAAAAGTTCCCATACTCCAACTTAAAGAACTCATTATCTGCGATTTTTTTGAAAAAATAAATTTTATTTTCTGCTTATCATTGCATCAATTCATGAGTTTTTATCATTTGGTTCTTTTCGTTCTCAATTGGTGCGAGAATAAAGTTTTACATTATTTTGTGCTTCATAGTGAAATGAGTTTATCATGCATTCAGAGAATTGCGCTGATCGAAACTTCTTTTGCATATAAATCGTATGAGAGGTGCAAAGAAGTTTGTCAAAATAAATATCCAAATGATGCAATAACAAGTAAAGATATGCTATAGTGGCTTGTTCGACGATTTCGTATTACAGGTTCGGTGTAAGACAAGCACAGGAATGGAAGGCCGAAAGTTGTTACACCAGCCTTTCTGCATGCCATACAAGTGATGAAACCATGGACATGCTTCAAGAATTTTTTGGCGATCGACTCATCTAAAAACATCTTTGGCCATAACGATATCGATCCCCTGATCTGAACATCCTGAACTTTTTTTTGTGGGGATATTTAAAGAACAAAGTTTATGGAAATAATCTTCAAACAACAGATGCTCTGAAAATTGCCTTTTCTCAAAGGATACAAGAAGTCACTCCCAGCATGTTACAACGTGTTTCTACAAACATGCGCATTCATCTTCTCCTCCTAGAACGGGGCAGACAATTTGAACATTTATTATAAATTCAAGTTCAGTAATTTTTTCTATGTGATGTTAAAAGGGCTTTTTATCATTAGCATAAAAGTAATCATTTTAAGGTTTGTTGTTTGTGAATAATAAATACATATGTCGCCAGTACGGGAACTTTTAGGTCACACAGTATATGTGTTTGTGTATTTATATAAAATATTACAATTTTCATGCATATATAGTTTGTCTTATACCATGTATAATAGATAAATAATTTAAAATTTTAAAATAAAGGTTAATCTGTTAACTATGCATGATGAAAAGCCTCTTATCCATGTCTTTAACGATAGTAAGCTTAGCTAATAACTAACAACTATTCCTGTAAAGTATCTGTCACTGACATTTGCAATCATGGCTGAGTAATCTTCAATTCAACATTCTTTAATCATTTACCTTATCTTCCGGTATAGAAGACATATATATATATTTTTTTAAGACCGTATACATTACAAGACAAATAGATCTTAAAATTAGGATGTTGCTAATTTTCAGCTACAATTTAGTATTCAACCTTTTTGTCAAATATTTGGCTGGCCGAATACTGAAGGCCAGTTAACCAAATGCTTCACCCAGGTACCTGTGGATAAATATCAATCCCGGTAGCAGAAAGTGCGTGACGCGCGACGTGCGTCGCAGATTTATTTTGGACCTTGCAGATAAATTTGCCAAAAACTTGGAAAAAAAAGTATTTCCTTATTAAAAAAAAAAGGGATCGCGGGAAAAGCACATTAAAAACCACAAATTTTGTCCAAGAATCGCGAAAGAACCACAAATTTCGTCAAAAGATCGCAAAGAAGGCCGCAAATTTCGTCTAAAGATCGCGAAAAACCCCACAAATTTCACCAAAAGTTCGCGAAAAAAAACTACAAATTTCGACAAAAGTTCGCGAAAAAAAACTACAAATTTCGTCAAAAGATCACGAAAAACCCACAAATTTCGCCAAAAGATTGCGAAAAACCCACAAATTTCACCAAAAGATCGCGAAAAAAACCGCCATCGTCAAAAATCGCGAAAATCCCACAAAGATCGCGAAAAAACCCACTAATTTCGGCAAAAGATTGCGAAAAAACCCACAAATTACAGCAAAAAATCGCGAAAAAACGCAATTTTCGCCAAAAGATCGCAAAAAAACGCAATTTTCGCCAAAAAATCGCGAAAAAACTATAAATTTCGTCAAAAGTTCACGAAAAAACAGCAAATTTCGTCAAAAGATCGCGAAAAACCCCACAAATTTCAGCAAAAGATCGCGAAAAAACGCAAATTTCGTCAAAGGGCGCGGAAAAAACGCATAGTTAGTGCCGATAGTGGATTCAGAAAATTAGCTGTGAATTTCAGATTTTGTTTTTACTCAAAATCACCCCTGCACAAAAGTGTACACAAAAGTATTTCAATTTAATTTTAAATAGATTTAGACTTAGCTTCAACCTTAAAAAAACACTTTACATATTCATTATTATCTTAATTCTTCATAAAATATTAATTTTTGCTATTTACTTATTTAGGCTATATTATAGTTGGAATATAGTTCTATTTTTATAATATTAATCAGTAAGAACCCTATTTATTTTAACACTTTTAATGTACATAAGGAAATTGTAACACGCTACTCCCGCAGACAATTTTCATCCCACAAAATAGCTGTTGCAGATACAACTATAACTTTCTGCTACTGGACTATCAAGAGATATCACGTTGAATGTTGAACCTCGTTGAATCATTATAAACCATTACAAATTTTGTAGTTAATTTGTAATGGTTTATAATGGTTTTATATTAGCATTCTATGCTGCATAAGTATGTAATTATGAATGTGAGCCTATTCTAATATTTTGATATCTTTTCATTCTGAACTTTATTCTTATTAATGGTATCTTATATGTATTTTAAATATATAACAATGGTAACTAAATGTTTTTAGCAATCTAAGGTTAATACATTATTTTTAATTTACATAAAAATTCATTTATAATTTGTATGTTCACAATTGTTGATGATAATTTGTATTGGTTTATGATGGTTTTACATATAGAGAGTAATCCCTTAACATTCACGAGGGTTAGATTCGCGAAGGCCTCCACGAATATCAAAATCATGAATGTTGAAACTACCTTCCTGTGCATAAAAGGGGGTTAGGTTAGGTTTTATGATTTTTTTAAATGGTAAAAAACAATTCAAACATAAAAAGTATATTTATTAAGCATAAAAAAGTACATGCTGTAAATAAATTTGAATAATTATAAACACATTGTACATGTATGTATATAAAGTGTCTAAGTCAATATGTATAAGTTTATTTGCTAGTTGATAGATGAAAATTTTTAGCAATATGCGACTGTTTGGCAGACCAGATCTTTTGTTTATGAATTTCTATATAAGGAAAAGTTGATTTAAGTTGCTTTTATGTTTAAGACTCCTCACCAGTGAAGGATTGCATTCTATTGCTTTTGAAAAAAGTTGTTAAAGTTTTAAAATTTCCACGCCAATTTTTGCCTTAAATATTTCACATGCAATAAAACTTTTGAAATTGAGAAAATTTAGGAAATTTAACTGCAATTTTAGAATTTCTGCTCACATCGTCATTGTCTGGTTCCATATTTTGTCCTTCAAAGATTTCTAGAAGTTCTTCAGTGTTAGGCTGTACAGTACAATGAAGGAGTCCAGTGTCACGTAGTTCGTGGAATGGGTAAAACAAGGAGAACTTAATTTGTAAAAAAATATTTTTTATAAAAAAAGAAAAAAATTTGAATAACCAAGTTAAGTATTCGTGAATGTTAGAATATTCTTCATTTTTTACTTCATGAATAATTAAAATTCATGAATGTTAAGGGACGTGTATCAGGGAAGGATGTATATATATATATATATATATATATATATATGAGGACATGAGTTTCAAAACTCGCTTTATCCAGAAAATCAAATTTTGAGGAATCGCGAAAAACCTCTAACTTTGTCCATTGGCTTTTCTTGTAAAGCAAGATTTTATAATGCCAAAGATACAACTTTTTTTTGCAGATTTTGCTTTTATAGTGCAGGTTTAGGAATAGAATAGATTGATAGAGAAAACAAGATTTTTTTAAATTTTGAATAAGGCAAATTTTGAAACTCATGTCCTCATACATATATACATAAGCATTATAAACCAAGACAAATTATATATGAATTTATGCAAATTAAAAATTATGTATAAACAATAATAAAATTCTTTGAAACAAATCCTTATAATAAGTGCAACAAGGAACGGAAAATACAATAAACGTTGGAAAATTGCCCACATTGTTGAGCAGGGAATTTGAGAACTACCTTAAGAAGAAAAAGTTAAAAATATTGATGTTCTGACGAGATATTTTAAATATATAAATGTATTCTATGCTGATAGGTTTAACATTAGTGAGGGTGAGAGGAATTGGAGAGTTGACTAACAAACAGCCTTATAAAAAAGTTAAAAGTGGGGTGTGCCTTATACAACAGAGGTAGATTCTTTTGTGTGTGTATGTGCACTCTAGTATTTTTAACATTTGTATGATGTATGGTAGCCTGGGGTAATTTTCAGACAAAAACAAAACGTTTACAATTACTAATGGCTACTTTTTAGCTCACAGGCTATCAAAGCCTGAGAGCTAATGTGCCCGCCCGTTCTGTATGTATGTATGTACGTAACGCGATAACTCTTGATAGAAACATAAGATTTGCTTCAAAATTTTTTTCTAGGTTCATTGTGATAAGGCGCTTCCCTGATTAGTTTTGGGAGTTCATTGGTTAAGGATAAAGGGGGAAAAACGGGTTTAGTCCAACCCCTTAATTCAGATAAATGGGTTTTTCATGCAGAATCATTCAATTTGCTCCGAATTTGATATACCGGTTTATTGTGTTAAGGAACTTCCCTGATTAGTTTTGGGGGTTCATTGGTTAAGGATAGAGGGGAAAAAAAACGGGGTTAGTCCACCCCCCTTAATTCAGATAAATGGGTTTTTCATGCAGAATCATTCGATTTGCTCCGTATTTGGTATACCAGTTTATTATGTTAAGAAACTTCCCTGATTAGTTTTGGGGGTTCATTGGTTAAGGATAAAGGGGGGAAAAGGGTGGTTAGTCCACCCCCTTAATTCAAATAAATGGGTTTTTCATGCAGAATCATTCAATTTGCTCCGAATTTGATATACCGGTTTATTATGTTAAGGAACTTACATCATTAGTTTTGAGGGTTCATTGGTTAAGGATAAAGGGGGAAAAGGGGGGTTAGTCCACCCCTTTTAATTCAGATAAATGAGTTTTTCATGCAGAATGATTCGATTTGCTCCGAATTTGGTATACCGGTTTATTATGTTAAGGAACTTCCCTGATTAGTTTTGGGGGTTCATTGGTTAAGGATAAAGGGGGAAAAGGGAGGTTAGCCCGCCCCTCTTAAATTAGATAAATGGGTTTTTCATGCAGAATGATTCGATTTGCTCCGAAGTTGGTATACCGGTTTATTATGTTAAGGAGCTTCCCTGATTCGTTTTGGGGATTCATTGGTTAAGGATAAAGGGGGGGGGGGCTAGTCCACCCCCTTAATTTAGATAAATGGGGGTTTTTTTTGCAGGATTATTCGATTTGCTCCAAATTTGGTATACTAGGTTTATTATGATAAGGAGCTTCCCTGATTAGATTTGGAGGTTCACTGGTTAAGTATAAAGGGGGAAACAGGGACTAATTCCCCTTCACTTATTTTTTTGAGGGGCATTATTCTTTAAAATAAGAGTATGATATACAATTAGTGTGAATAGCCTGTGAGCTCAATGCCATCAGTTTAGCTGGGCACTTTTCTTTTTTATTAGGGTTTCGTTCATCTGATGAAACCCTATTTGTCTCGCTCCTCTGTCTGTCTGTCACAGAGCCCGTTCTCAGAAACTATACATGTTGGAGACTTGAAATTTTGCATACTTATAGATGAACACCACACATCATACGACAAATCATAAAATTTTGAAAAAGTCATACATTTAACCCTTTGGGCTCCCACATGTGTATTTTAAACAATTCTTTCTAAGTGAGTCCCTAATTAGGTTGCAGGTGTGAAATTTTGTGTACTTATAGATGGACACCTCAGATCAAACGAAAAATCATAAAATTTTGAAAAAGTCGTACATTTAACCCTTTGAGCTCCCACATGTGTATTTTAAACAATTCTTTCTATGTGAGCCCCTAATTAGGTTGGAGGAGTGAAATTTTGCATACTAATAGCTGAATACATCACATCAAACAACAAATCATAAAATTTTGAAAAAGTACATTTAACCCTTTGGGCTCCCACATGTGTATTTTAAACAATTCTTTCTAAGTGAACCATAATTAGGTTGGAGGAGTGAAATTTTGCATACTTATAGCTTAATACCTCACATGAAACGACAAATCATAAAATTTTGAAAAAGTCGTACATTTAACCCTTTGAGCTCCCACATGTGTATTTTAAACAATTCTTTCTATGTGAGCCCCTAATTAGGTTGGAGGAGTGAAATTTTACATACTTATAGCTGAATACATCACATCAAACGACAAATCATAAAATTTTGAAAAAGTACATTTAACCCTTTGGGCTCACACATGTGTATTTCAAACAATTCTTTCTAAGTGAACCCTAATTAGGTTGGAGGCATGAAATTATGCATACTTATAGCTGAACACCTCACATCAAATGACAAACCATAAAATTTTGAAAAAGTTGTACATTTAACCCTCTGGGCTCCCACATGTCTATTTTAAACAATTCTTTCTAAGTGGCACCCTATTGAGGTTGGAGGTATGAAATTATGCATACTTATAGCTGAACACCTCAGATCAAACGACAAATCATAAAATTTTGAAAAAGTCGTACATTTAACCCTTTGAGCTCCCACATGTGTATTTTAAACAATTCTTTCTATGTGAGCCCCTAATTAGGTTGGAGGAGTGAAATTTTACATACTTATAGCTGAATACATCACATCAAACGACAAATCATAAAATTTTGAAAAAGTACATTTAACCCTTTGGGCTCACACATGTGTATTTCAAACAATTCTTTCTAAGTGAACCCTAATTAGGTTGGAGGCATGAAATTATGCATACTTATAGCTGAACACCTCACATCAAATGACAAACCATAAAATTTTGAAAAAGTTGTACATTTAACCCTCTGGGCTCCCACATGTCTATTTTAAACAATTCTTTCTAAGTGGCACCCTATTGAGGTTGGAGGTATGAAATTATGCATACTTATAGCTGAACACCTCAGATCAAACGACAAATCATAAAATTTTGAAAAAGTTGTACATTTAACGCTTTGAGCTCCCACACGTGTATTTTAAACAATTGTTTCTATGTGAGTCTCTAATTAGGTTGGAGGCCTGAAAGTTTGCATACTTATAGCTGAACACCATCATGCGACAAATCATAAAATTTTGAGAAAGTCGTACAGTTAACCCTTTGAGCTCCCACATGTGTATTTTAAACAATTCTTTCTATGTGAGCCTCTAATTAGGTTGGAGGCGTGAATTTTGGCATGCTTATAGCTGAATACCTGACATCAAACGACAAACTATAAAATTTTGAAAAAGTCGTACATTTAACCCTTTGGGCTCCCATATGTGTATTTTAAACAATTCTTTCAAAGTGTAATTAAAAGACATCATTGTAAAATATTATGACAAAAAATGGGGTATTTATTAGACCATTCTGAATACAGAAATAGACATGAAAACGCGATTGTAACAGTACACCCAAAATCCATTTATATTTTCCCAAATGAAAGTATTTTTATGGTACGTTTTCGCACAAATCGTTTAGCTACAGTAGCTGCATCCATTTTGCATACATTTATGGAAATCAATAAAGATGTTCAGGCTTTTTAAACAGTTCTGAAGGCTGAAATTAGAACAACAATCCTTTCAGTGGCACCGTTTACAGTCTGCAACACTTCATTTTAATGCCAAAACTGCCAAATGGCACCAGTAATTTTTTAATACAATTTCGATCTCATGATATATGTGAAGAAATACTTTTGATTATTTTCAAATAAATTTGTTGGTAAATTACGATGCAAATTAATTATTTGAACATTTCTGGAGCAGAAATGCCTTTCCCCTGAAAGGGTATAAGAACATGAACCTGACACTAATTCCATTTTTAAAAAAAAGTCGCGTAACCTGCTTTTTATCAATATACTAAAATTTTTGCACAGTGCTAATTTCGAATGGCCTAACCATTTTATTTTTTTTTTTTTTTTTTATAGTAAAGAAAATTAAATTAGCAAAGAAAGATGGACTTTCAAAAATTTGTTCACTTTAATGTACAATTCTTTCACATCTTCAATAGTTTTAACATGGAAAACATACACAAATCAAGCCTTAATAGGTCCAAAAAACTAAAAAGACTTGACAAGAAATTGAACTTGATCTTTGTTTGACCACCAATAACGATCATCACTAAGTCAGTTTATGAATTTCATTTTAACTTCCAGTAGATTTTTCTAATGATTATATTTGTAAAATAACTTTTTGACCTGTCCCATATAGAATGTTTGGCTATAATATATGGCATATATATTTGGTTATGAAATAGAGTTTAGATAAAATCTTATTCAATTTCAACACACTCAATTTTTTTATTGTTACCCGATTTCAACAATAATGTTTTGAAAACTGATATCAATAACATTTTAGCCTAAACTCAACCTTTTATTTTCATTTCCTAATTAGGTTGGAGGAGTGAAATTTTGCATACTTATAGCTGAATACATCTTATCAAACGATAAATCATAAAATTTTGAGAAAGTGCATTTAACCCTTTGGGCTCCTACATGTGTATTTTAAACAATTCTTTCTAAGTGACACCCTATTTAGGTTGGAGGCATGAAATTTTGCATACTTATAGCTGAACACCATCATGCGACAAATCATAAAAATTTGAAAAAGTCATACATTTAACCCTGTGGGCTCCCACATGCGTATTTTAAGCAATTCTTTCTAACTGTGCCCCTTATTAAATTGGAAATTTGAAATTTTGCATACTTATAGCAGAACACCTGAGGCCAGGCGACAAATCTTAAAATCTTGAAAGGTCTTACGTTTAACCCTTTGAGCTACCACATATGTCTTTTAAGCAATTCTTTCCAGGAGAGCCCCTAATTAAGTTGGACACATGAATTTTTGCATATGTATAGCTTAATACCTCAGACCACACGACAAATCATAAAATTTGCAAAAAGTCTTATATTATTTACTCCTCCGTGCTCTAATTTGTATATTTTAAGCAATTTTTATAACCTCCACCCTTTTCACCTGGGGAGCACTTTTCCAACTTTTGCCAACACCCCTTTGACCATTCTTTCATATTATGCACCATAGCCTTACATATTTTAGTTCCACTTTTTACCGCGAGGGGCGCCTACTTATTTCGGTTGCTATGTGTCCAATCCCCTCGACTAATATATCTATGGACAGTATGTAAAACGGAGTTTCGTTCGGATAAAGGTTTGTTTAGAATAGAGTGCGCCCCTTGTTGTGAAATGTGGAACTAACAGGATTTTTCAAAAGGATAAAGTGTTTTGAAAGGAATATTAAACGAAACCCTCTGTGCGATCTGTGATCACACTTACCCACTTGTTTTACTTTTTCTTGGTAAAATCATCACATGCCTGATGACTCTTCTTCAGCATTTTAAAATGTTTATCATTAATAACAACAACAAAATTTAATAAAATCCTGTCTGAAAATTACCCCATGCTTTTGGGTAATTTTCAGATGCCCAAGGGGTAATTTCCAGACAGCTATTTGTGGGAGGTAATTAAGGAGCTTGTCTGAACACCAACTATGGTAATTAAAAGACATCATTGTAAAATATTATGACAAAAAACGGGGTATTTATTAGACCATTCTGAATACAGAAATAGACATGAAAACGCGATTGTAACAGTACACCCAAAATCCATTTATATTTTCCCAAATGGAAGTATTTTTATGGTACGTTTTCGCACAAATCGTTTAGCTAAAGTAGCTGCATCCATTTTGCATACATTTATGGAAATCAATAAAGATGTTCAGGCTTTTTAAACAGTTCTGAAGACTGAAATTAGAACAACAATCCTTTCAGTGGCACCGTTTACAGTCTGCAACACTTCATTTTAATGCCAAAACTGCCAAATGGCACCAGTAATTTTTTAGTACAATTTCGATCTCATGATATATGTGAAGAAATGCTTTTGATTATTTTCAAATAAATTTGTTGGTAAATTACGATGCAAATTAATTATTTGAACATTTCTGGAGCAGAAATGCCTTTCCCCTGAAAGGGTATAAGAACATGAACCTGACACTAATTCCATTTTTAAAAAAAAGTCGCGTAACCTGCTTTTTATCAATATACTAAAATTTTTACACAGGGCTAATTTCGAATGGCCTAACCATTTTATTTATTTTTTTTTTTTTTATAGTAAAGAAAATTAAATTAGCAAAGAAAGATGGACTTTCAAAAATTTGTTCACTTTAATGTACAATTCTTTCACATCTTCAATAGTTTTAACATGGAAAACATACACAAATCAAGCCTTAATAGGTCCAAAAAACTAAAAAGACTTGACAAGAAATTGAACTTGATCTTTGTTTGACCACCAATAACGATCATCACTAAGTCAGTTTATGAATTTCATTTTAACTTCCAGTAGATTTTTCTAATGATTATATTTGTAAAATAACTTTTTGACCTGTCCTATATAGAATGTTTGGCTATAATATATGGCATATATATTTGGTTATGAAATAGAGTTTAGATAAAATCTTATTCAATTTCAACACACTCAATTTTTTTATTGTTACCCAATTTCAACAATAATGTTTTGAAAACTGATATCAATAACATTTTAGCCTAAACTCAACCTTTTATTTTCATTTTGACTCACAGATGACATTTGGAAGTTTTATTTTAATATGGAATCATCCATACTGTCACTGGCAAACAATCAATTTGAAATGTAGGACCACTCAAAAGACATTTTGTAATACTAGTGTCTGGAAATTACCCCGGTGGCTGTCTGATAATTAACCCAGTGTTTCTGAAAAGCGGTACTGTTTTAAAAAAATTCTGAAAAGCGATACTGTTTTAAAAAATTCTATTTTCTGACAGATGGACATCCAAATAATCTTGCTTCTTCGTTTTCAGAAAGATAACATATCCTAATATCCAAAAAGAAGTAGCACTTGTGCTAGTGTTGCTACACCTGTGAAATTAAAATTTGAAAATCAGTGAAGCAAAAAGTTACAGTAATTTTTTTATAGCATTTAGGAAATTAATTTTGTACAAGACAGAGAAAGCTGTTTGTTACTAAAAAAAATAGGAATTGAAATTAAAAAATAGTCGATTTAATTAAAAAATAAACTGTTTTGGCCAGATTCCAATTACTGTGCAAGTATTACGGCTGCCTGTTAATTACCCCAGCTTCTTCCGTCTGAAAATTACCCCAGGCCACTTTATATTTTTGTTAATAATTTAGGTACTGCTCCATTATATTAACAACATTGTCGCCAAGGGTTATAGTTGGCGCAAAATAAAATTTGTATTAAATGCAACATTTGAAAAAAAAAAACATTGTTGGTATGAAAGTAAGAATTTAAAAAATATAACATTTGAAAATTACGTGCTTTCACAAACTATTTTATTAAATCAATACAAATACATACTTAAAATAAAAGAACAAATAAATATTATACAATGGTGTAATAAAATAAAACTCAGTTTAAAATACAGGCATGAAATTGTAAGTCTCTTAGCATTACAGTAAACATCTCATTTTTTGAATGAAATTGTTCATGATTTTTTAATAAAAACTTTTTTTTATTCATAAATCAAAATTCCTGAAACAATTTTACTGCAGTTTCCTGATCAACTGCAAAATGGTAAAATCATCTCAGTGTCAGTAATAAATATAGTTATAATTTAATAACGTCTTCTATTCGAAAAATAGCAAATTATGGTGTTTTGGGAGGTTAAGACTAAATAATAATGATAACTGAGGCATAGAACATAAAAGAAGCATACTTATTTGTGATGTGTGAAGTCAATCACTAGAAGGCGCTGAAACCATCAATCGAAATTCTGCCCAACTGTGCAAACCCTGAACCAAAACTGAAGTCTGACTCTGACCGATCTGCTATTTGGGCAGGGTAGTCATTGAATTAGTTGATTCAATGTCAATTTGTGCTAAACCGGGCTATGCTTTTCTGCAAAATGAATTCGCCTTTCTATAATTATGTATGCTACAATAATAAAATGATTCACGTTCAATAAATAGCAAATCACAATGTTTGGCACAGCCATGGATGCAAGACGTCCATCAAAACCTAGACTAAAAATTTTTTCAAGTACTTCCAAGAATTAGATATAACCAAATGGAAATGGGCTAGAAGCTTGCATTATAGCTAAAAATTTATCTTTTATAGAAAAAGGAAAGTGTTTAAAAGTTTTTGCGAGTAAAATTGCTATCATTTAAGTAAATAAAGTAGAAATTATTATCTGTCAAGAAATTCTCCAGGACATAAATCAGTCCTCAGACTTGCACTCATGGGTGCGGTCTACAATAAAAAACTATTGCATGGCCAGGTTTGAAATAAATGATGCATTAGCTGCATACATTTTAGCATGGTGTTGATATAACACAAAAATACTGTATTTTATTTTAAAATGAAGAAAAGAAAAAAAAGGAATATAATTAGTTACATTGACTAAGGTAATTTACATATGAACAATCATACTCATTTTAGAAAATGAATATGTGATAAAGTGGTATAAAACTACTTTAGAAGATTCAGACAACTGACACTTTTTTTTTTTTTTTTTTTTTTTTTTTAATGGTCAAAGTACTGTTCAAACGCTATTACAGTAGCTTGCTATAAATATTTTTATTTTTAAATTAGGTATCATCATCCTTTTACTTTCATGTTTCTTCCTAAAAAAAAATATCTTATACTTTGGGACACATCTTATACACTAGACTATACAGTATTGCAATAACATTCTTTTAGCAACTAACAATAGTAAAACAAACAAGACAAGAAAAAAAAAAAAAAAAAAGGCTACTTGAAAAAAGGAATTTAGGAAAGGATCATTTCTGAAAAATAGTAGAGAAAAAAAAAATCACTAATTAATGAAATAATATGAGATAAAATTTTAAAAAAGAATATTTACATTTTCAGAGTTTTAAATTATAGTTTTTACAAATTGTACTTAATTTTAAATGTGAGTGAAATTATAATAAAACTAGTTTTGAAAGATAAACAGGTGTGATTAAAACTTACTGCTATTTCTCTGCATGCTGACATTGAGATTCCAGTACCTTCTATTTGCTTCAAGGCATAATCTTTAGGATCAGATCTAAAAAGGAATTCATGTTTAATCAGATCTAAAAATTTATAAGTTAAACATCTTACAATTTTTCAAAGAGTTTCGAAATCAGTAGCAAATCAACTACTTTTTCACAAAAGTTGTAACCTTTAAAATAAAGCTTTATCTCAAAAGAAAAAAAAAGGCACTACCTAAAAGAAACAATCTATAAATAAATTTTATTTATACTATATTTTGTAGTCTTAATTATATAAATCAGATTTGGAAAACTAAATTTTAAGGTTGTAATAAAAGATTGAAAACACAAAAAAATCTGAAAAGGGATAGTGTAAGAAATTTCTGTATAATGTTGCTATTGAAAATAATAGATCAAAAAATCTTTAGTTATTCAATAAGAATCCAGTTGAATATCTAAAGAATCAATGAATACAATAAAATTATCCATAGACATTTTCAGAAGGGCACAGTGCACTCATTGCCAGAAAAAAAAAAAAAAACATTTTTCTTTTTGAGTGCATCTTCCTGCCCTGCCGGTGTTTTTGTATCATGATAAATGTACCTTCTTTCTTCATGGTAGCATGTTATAACAACTGAGCAGTGAGCTAAGTATTATGATATTTCAATTTTAATTGTGAACTTTCTTCTCTGATTAACAGGATTAGCATTTTGTTTATAAAGCTGATAATTGTTTTCAACTCCAGTTTAATAACATCAAAACAGTATTCAATAACTACATTGTAACAATGTAGTAGATAATCCTGTTTTTATGAATGGCAATGCAAATTTTCAACTGCATTCAACACCTTGTCAACAAATGTATTTTGTAATACTTCTAAATAAATATTAATATTTGTTTTTTGTCCATAATTTGAAAATATATTCTTTAATGTACTAGTTTTATAGACTAAAACAAGGTATTTTTTTTACAGAACAGCATATTCAGGTTTACCAGCACTTAAAATCTTGTTTCAAAAAATAAAAGAAAATATTTTCAGAAAAATAAAAACTGTGACAGCATTCAAACAATATAAGTTCAATATTGTTTATTATGACAAACAGAAACAAGAAAAAGCCAAAATCAGTGATTTTATACTGTATTATTACTCCAAGTACTGCCATAGTAATTTAGCCACCAACTAACATAGTACAAAAGAAAAAACACACACACACAAACAATGAATAAAAATAGAAAATAAATAACTGGCTTTTGATTACAACAAATCTTAAAATTCCCCTTAGTAAAATAACCTACATATTCTTTAAAATTTCATCAAAACTTTTCAACCACTTTTGAATAATACTGTCAGAAAATACTTCATTAAACAAAAGCAAAAAATAGAACAAAGTAAAAGAAACAGATATAGCTTAAAAGAACAACAAAACAAACAATGCAACAAACTAAATGAAAAGTTAAACGATCTTAATTTCAGATTGTGACATTGATCCGTCGCACAGATGATAAAGAAATAGAATACCCAGATTCTGTTGAGATAAACACTGTTGCGAATGGGCACGCTCAAATACAAGAAACAGAAGGGAAAAGAATAGTGGATGTGTTAAATGTGGCTAACTGTTAATTTTTTTTTTTTTTTTTTTTTTTTTTTACGGAAAGATTTTAACAGTTGAATAAAATTGTCTGTGCAAGTAATGTAATATTTGAAAAGCTAAGCTGATTTAATATCTTTAACTGATACATGTTTAAAAGCATTGAATTAGTTTAATTATGCATGTATGGTGCGTGCGTGTGTGTGGGGGGGGAGGGGGGGGGCGATATAAATAATAACATTTTTACCCGACTACGGCAAAGCCAAAGGAGGGTTATGATTTTGACAGGCTATGTATGTATGTATGTATGTATGTATGTATGTATGTATGTTCATCTGTTCCCTCGTAACTTCTAAACCACTAATCA
Organism: Maratus speciosus; assembly: GCA_963932465.1. Taxonomy (NCBI): domain Eukaryota; kingdom Metazoa; phylum Arthropoda; class Arachnida; order Araneae; family Salticidae; genus Maratus; species Maratus speciosus. The sequence goes on from OZ010788.1 coordinate 441,377,647, forward strand.
GAATTCGACAAATGACATATCATTAGAAGCGTCTTAATTGTCCGCTGGTTATAGGCTATATAGATTTTCACCAAATTCAATGTGGCGCCTTCTAGCGGACAAAATATACAGAGTAAAAAAATAAAGTTAAGCTAGATATGCCGTGTTTGGTATCATTTTAAAGCGCTTCACTTCAAAACCATAGAGGGTTTGTTTATAAGTGCCTTGGATCATAATAAGTTGCTTAAAAATCCACATGACAGTCAATCGTTAGCAGAATTAGATAGATTAAGAAATCTTCCTAGGTCATCTTAATACATGAAACCTTCAATCTACATTACACATTTACACATTACACTAACGACCTCATCCACTAATCGGTCCATTACCCATTTGCTGCCATCGACGGATATGTGCGTCACTACTACCAAATACTGGAAGCGTCATACGTCAAAAAATAAAGTTAAGATAAATATGCCGTGTTTGGTATCATTCAAAAGCGCTTTACTTGTACATTTTGAATATATCTATATATTACTAGCATTTGCTTGTGACTTTACCTGTATTCATGGGGTACTTTTATACTTTTTCAGCGTAGTTTTTTGTCGTAGTTGGGTTTTAGTTTTTTTACTTTATCTTGTTAAGTATTAAATTGAATTTTACAACTTTGTAAATAATATTATATTTATGAGTATTACATTAATTTTGAACTCACAGTGTGGGATGGGAGTGCTTGAAAGGCAATATGTAACAGAATCGCTGTTGTACCAGATGATATTTGCCAAATAAATAACTATTGCTATAGACGAATAGAAAATTTTATTGCACAGAGCTACTAAGGAAATTTATAAAATTCCTCGCAAGGGGAGGTTCCGAGGTCGGGGACACAAAATGTGGTGAAAGTTTGTGCATCGATAGAGAATAGTTAGTATATAATATATGAAAGCTATAAAGCACAATACCCAAGGGGTCTTGAGAAAATAAGTCTAAAGTTTACAAACAGTTTATAATCTGATAAATTTCTTCATTTGGCTAGTGGCTCAGTAGCGTGCTGGATTCAACAATTTGAGGGATTGAACATTTTTTGAATTTGAATCCCAGTCAAACTTACTTTTTGCACTGAAAATGTTGATCAATTATTTTGGAACGGTAATTTAAAAAAAAAAAATGTATAATAATTGAAATTTACGAAAAATATAAATTAAATACATTATGGAACCGTTTATCCAGAAACCAGTTATCCAGAATGATATATCCAACTGATTGATTTCAGAATCTTTTCAGAAAAAAAATGCCAATTTGACACATGTATTGCTTGAAACATTACAATTACAACATACATGGTAGGTATAACTTGATGGCAATATCTAGAATTTAAAATAGAAGCATATTAACTTTGATATTTGAAGTAATTTTTTTTTTGTTTCCAATGGATTCTGATAAATTGATATTTTTCAAACTCTGATTTACCTTTGATCTTGTTTGGATCCGATATTTAATCTGAGTAATCTAATAATTTGGAACAATGGAAACAATGCCCAGTCACATATATTATAGAAATATGATCAAATGTATGTTGCTTTAACATCCAACCAGTTATCCAGAATGTTTCTGGTCTAAACCATTCTGAATAAATGATTCTGTGCTATATATGTTTAGTAGCAAATAAGTACAATTTTTTCTGCAAGCAGATCAATTACTTCTGCATAGTTAACTCTTAACAAGTAAGATGAAAAAATGAAACATAACAGGGAATCTGCAGCCTCAAACTGAATTTTTTTATGAATCCAATGAAGTTTCCCTATTCAAATACTAAGTATGAAATTTTACAGGTGTGTACATTGAGCATTCAGCTTACGAGAAAAGTTCGAAGAAATTTTAACCAGACTTTAAAAACATGGTGTCCACTTCTACAAAAAATATCTTTAGACTTTGTCAACATCAACATGGTGTAGTCTCAGAGATCCTACCTTCTCTGTTACAGATTAAAGTGCTGACATTAAGAAGGTACAAACAGAACATTTTGAAAAAATATTCTAGATTAAATCAGTTCATGCAGCAATTCAAACAAAAACATACCCATCTTTTCTTCTAGCTTTATAGACATGACCGTAGGTTCCCCTTCCAACTTTACAGCCTTCATATTCAAATAAATCTTCTACTTTGGCACGTTCATTGGCAGTTCTTACTTTAAAATCAAAATCCATGTCAACAAGAAAACTGTAATAAAATTTAAATATAAATAATTCGGCCAAAAAATGAAATGAAACACATTAATATAACAAAAGAAGCTTTATCTCAAACAAATATAAATCTGAGCATTTTACCTTCTAGAAATCGCATTTCAGATTCAGGGATATGTTTAGGAAAAATTTAGGTCCTTTAAAGGACCCTTCACAAAATAATTTATCTTAAAACAGGACCCTTCACAATTTTTTTTATCCTTAAACAGGACCCTTCACAAAAATTTTTATTCCCAAACAGGACCCTTCACAAAACATTATATCCCAAAACAGGACCCTTCACAAAATTATTTGTCTCTTAAATAGACCTTTCAGAGATTTTTTTCAAATTAAAAGTTGAACTTTTCACACATTTAGTCATTTAAAAAAAAAAAAACTGGCCTGTAAGTAAGCAATTGAACTCACCAAAGAGCATATTACTTAGCTTTTCATATATGAAGGATAGAACATGAAGGCATCGATAATTTAAAATTCACAAAATTATGACTAGAATTTTCACAAAAATGTGAATTCATTGAACTTGTAGATGGAATATAGTAGAATCGGAGGAAAAGGAAAGATTCGTGAAACTTGCAAATGTTGATGTAGATACAGATATGCTGATGGTAGATTCAATACACTGGTAGATGCATTAGAAGCAAAAAAATCAGATTCAGGAAAAATATCTGAATTTAATGGGCAGATTCCAGTACAAGCAAATCTGCTGTTGCACTCTTCCTTAGCCCACATGCTGATGGATCTACAATCACCACTCGTACAGACTTCGAAAAAATGTTATTTTATTTGATATGCTGCCACTACCGATATAAATATGTGATGTCAGACACAATGTGAGAAGGATTATAAAAAAAGGCTAAACTTATTAAATTAATTAAAGAACAATTTATATACGAAGTATTTACAGGTTTATAGGAGGACCCCTCCCCTAGGACCTCCCGCTGCATATACTTTCTCCGCACAAGACTCGAACCTTTTTCCGGAACACACTGCACTCCACTCCCGAAATTCAACCAAAAACACACCAACTTCACTTCTTGAGGTCTTCGCTAGAGCTCCTTGTTCCTCTCTGAATCATTTCTTCCAAACGCAGCATACATAGATTTCCTCCTTCCAACAGGGACCCCTGTTCTTATCTGAAAACTACCTCTTCCCAGGTGTTTCACAACGCACTAGATAGCCCGGGAACTTCTTTGTTTGCCATTAATGCTTCTTGAATAGAAAGAGAAGCTGGAATACATTGATACAATGAATCTTGTTCATGCAATAATATCTAACTAAAGTAGGTCGGATCAACTTCAAAATAAGAAAAAATATTACTTTAAACCTCGCGTATGCAGTAAGTGATACATATGTAATACAATAGAATTATATCTTGAAGGGACTAAAAACAGTTCTATTAAGTGGCTGCAACTTATGACTTGTATGGGGTGGTAAATTTAACAGAATTATCCCATTATCTTTACAAAGTTGTTAAACCTCAACAGTTTCAGTTCTATTTAAAGTGATTAGAATAATGCATAAACAAGAAGTGTTTCAAATGATTTTTTATATTATATTCAGTAAATTTCAAATTAAGAACAAGATTTATTTGAATTAAGAACGACATTTCTATTAAAAACTAGCTTTTGTACAGTTTAACAGCGTTAGACCATCAAATTAAACTAAACAGGGAGGTTTGACCCGGGCCAAACCTCCCAGAATTGATATGGGTCAAACCTCCCTTAATAGCCATTTTGGGGAAAAATGTAAAAAAACACATTAAAATAAAAAGTAAAAGTAAAAAATGAGTATACTATCTTTTAGTATATTAATCTAAATACACAAACAATTCAAGTTACTTTTATATATGTTAATGACAGATGCCACAGAAGAGAAGAGCTTGCAACAACAAAAAAAAGTTTTCTGGCTGAAAATGATATTGTACGTGATTCCTCCTTGATTCTGCTTGCAAATGGCTAACAGACAAAAACAATATGTTATTCTGCTTGTAACCATGCTGTCATCTGATGCTCATCAGCTAAATAAATGTGTAAATATAAAAAGGATAGGGTGGGTCAAACCTCCCTTGTTTCCCCTACTCTAGAAAGTAGCAATATTTTACAATGTGAAAATGCAGGTGCTTTTTAACTGCAAAAATCATTGTTTACATCTGAGAAGTTGTGTGTTATATGGAGAACTGCATTATATAGAATTACATTATAAAGATCTTCTACTGTATATCATTTATGCGTAGGTTGAAATTTCAATTGGTAATACGCTTCTTTAATACATTTTATCAATTATATATTTTTTATGCAATATATTTTCTGGCTTTTTCTGGATTTATTGTGTGGGGTAGCCCTAATTTTGCATTTTTTAGCTTGTTATGGCTAATGCAAAGGTGAAATGGCACATGTTATTTGTGGAAATCAAGGTAATTTGGGCCTGGTGATTCTGCCTTGGTTCCACAAATATTTCCATTTTTCCAATGTTTACTGTAATTTCAATTCCTTGTTGCACTTGTTATAAAGATTTGTTTCAAAGAATTTTATAATTGTATATACATAATTTTTAATTTGCACAAATTCATTTATAATTTGTATATTTGGGTCATTCCAAAAATAAAGCACCTTTCTGCGTCCCGACACTTTGTAAGGTTATATTTCCCATAATTTTGTTCCAAAATTAAATATAAATATTTGAAACGGTAGTTCAGAAATATTTTTCTTTAATGCAATTCTAAAATTTTGGATAAATTGCATTTATTGCTTTTTAAATAGCTTTATTTAAAATTGTGTCCTATAAAAAGCCATGTCCCAACAACAATTTTTGATTTTTAGACCATATTTTTTTCGCCATATATATTTTAAAAGTTATGTCTGATGATATTTTTTAAGCCTCTGTAGTCTTAATATTATATCTACATACTTTAAATATATATTTTTAGATATTTTTTCATTTTATAAGGAAAATTCTCATGTCCCCTAATATTTGTCCCCCGTGTTACTTCCACTTTATTCTTAATATTATAACAAAAATTTGGAACCTAAATGCTGTTAACAACTGTCAATCATTCACTTTCAGAGCTATCATTTATCTTAGGTAGCCATTATTTCATATGTTAAATTTTGAAAAATATTACCTGAGCTAAAGTGATTTTTGAATGTAGGTGTGTTTTTTATGTGTCCCCTATGTTACCATCAATTTACATTTAATAATATATTTATATTTTAATAAATTAGGGTTTAAAGTGTACATCTCAGTTAAAAGAAAATAATCCATAAGACTTTGCATTGTTTCTATAAAAATATAAATATATGGGTAATTTTTTATTACATTTTGTCCCCCGTGTTACTAGTCCCCTGTGTTACCATGATGATGGTAACACAAAAGACAATGAAGTAACAAAATGGGTTTAATTTATTTTTTTAGCAAATTATGTGGCTAAAACTTACATATACAGTTTTGTATGTTATTTTAACTCAAGAAATATGCAGATTTTTATTTTTATTATTATTAATTGAAGTTAGATTTTTTAGGAAGGTTGAAAATATCCTTATGCTTCTACTGCAAAGTCATTTTTATGTTACAGCTACTCTCTTAGTTGATATTTGAAGTACATGTTAATGCAAATTATGCAGTAATGTAAAATTCAAAATATCTGTCCTAAAAAATTTGGAAATTATGCAAACTGATCGTGTTAATTGCCTTATAGAAATGACGTTGTGCAACTCTTGATTCAAAAGATCGTGTATCAGGAAGTGTATCACATTTACGCTTGTTTTAATGCAACAAAAACCATATTTTTACAAGGGAGAAACAGCAAATATATATATATATATTGTATACCATACTATTTAAAAAGGTAGAAAATCCAGAAATTTAAAAATTAACTTCTGTTAAAAACTCAACTAATTTTTTTCTTCAAATCAAAGTTACCGTACTTAAGATTTACTCAGGTATTTTTTGTCCTTTTATTAAAATACCAACAAAATTAAGCCTTCTATAATGCATACTTTTCTGTCACTGGAAACTTTATTTTAAAATATTTATTGATACCAGATGGCAATATCACATTTGCTCGTAACATAAACTATTGAACGTAAACATGCAGTTATTTCATTTACTTTACTTGTTACATCTATATTTCATAAATATTTACCAAAATATTTAATCTACATGTTGTATTCAGTGACTTAGTGAAAACGTGTGTCGATTCATATACAGGGTGCTTATTTTTGAGTACTCCTATTTCTGAATTTTGCTATACTGTTATGGGATTGAAAACCAAAGTTTAAAAATCAAAACAACAGAATATTCTAGTATTTTGATCTACCTGTTGCTGCATATGAGAAATAAAAATTTAATTAATATATAAAAACACATTTCTAAGATTTTTGCATTCTTAGTGCTGAACATGTGTGCACTTTGTTACTTTGGTGTCCCCTGTGTTACCGTATGTCCCCTATGTTACTGACATGTTTTTTGTAATCTTAACGAAAAGAAAAAACCTCCTTAAGAATCAAAGGGTTAAAAATGCAATTACTAATATGTATAAGTAAGTATGACTGAGATTTTATTGTATTACTATACTTGTTATGTAATTATATAAAGTTTTATATTGCGAGAATATTAAAAAAGTAACACAGGGGACATAATATGCCCATTTTGTGAGAAAATATATAACATAAACAAAAAATTATGTGGTAGTGAGAAAGAACGTTCATATCAAAATGTTAAAATCATAAAAATAATTTTTTACTTTCATAAGACAATATGGGGAAATTATTTAAAACATGGTAACACAGGAGACACTTTTCATTCAATGTGTCTATGTTTCTAAGTGTAGTAAATAATATATTTTAAAAAGTGTGCTGCTGATATTCAATTTCTATTCTTGAAGATGTATACAATCCTCCCAAAGGTTTTTTTACTTCATTTTTAGTGAAAAAAAAAATTCTCAAAAGGGACCTTTATTTTTGGAATGACCCATTTACATTTATTGATGATAATTTGTATTGGTTTATAGTGGTTATGTATATATATATATATATATAATTAAAATTAAATCAGTTGTAAAAAACTAAAAGGAAATAATATAAAAATTATGTAGGGTAGATGTGCCAGTAATAGACACCCTTAAGGAATTTCTTTAAAAATTATTTTTTTATTAATAGTTATAATTATTATATTTCAGTTTTTTCAATATTATATTAATCTATCAACAATATTTAACCATTCTTATAGCCTCATTTCCCCATATGAATAGAAATTTAATTTTAAATAACAGAAATGCATAAAAACACCCAAAAGCCCAGTAATGGACATCCTCTGGCCCAGTAGTGGACACCCTCTGTTCCAGTAATGGACACCCCATAAAAAGTAATAAATATAATTGTTTTTATGACTGTATTTAGAACCAGAATTTAATGAATACATACTAATGAAACAAAATAGTTATTTTTAAATAAATTTAATAATTAGGATACCAGTAATTAATAAAATATTTGTGATAATCATTTACTGTTTGCATCAATTATTGTAATTATCAGAAGATCGATGTTTTAATTATTTTAGATGGATAGTTTAAAATATTAAATATCAGACAATTACAGCTATCAAATTATTGAAACAGTGGTGGATTTAAAAGGTAATTAAAAAAAAAAAAAGTCTTGGAATATTAATGTTTAGTTTTGTGTCACTATTTTTAACAATCTTCCAGAGATTACTTGATATATCATTTATAATAATTAATATTACAAATATGAAAGAAATGATAATGTGAGTTGAATATTTTAAATACTAAATAAAATAATTTCAAAATAAAACTGTAGAACTGATGTTTGAGGCCACTGATCTGCAGATTTACTAGTTTCATGAATATTACCTATAACTTTCATTAATAGTATTACTTTTTTTTTTTTTTTTTTTTTTTTTAATAAGGAAACATTTAAGACAGAAAATGGATTTTTAATAGCTTCTGTAACTTAATTGTTTTTATTTAAACGGAGAGGGATTAAGCCCTATGAGCCCCTCTTTGACTGTGCTCTTAAACAGTATTTTCTGCTTCCTGGCTGGCTTGATTGCCAGATTATAAAATATGTGAGGTATATATATGTACTACATAAAAAAAAAATAAATAAATAAATAAAATATCGAAATTTTATTAATCACATAAAATAACTTAAAAGCAGCTATTTATAAAAGCTTTGGTGTTATTACATTTTGGTAAGTATAATTTAAAAATTAAATTTGATTATTTAGGTTTGCAGTTAAGCCAAAGTATTTTATGCACTATAAACATTACTAAAATTGCATTTTTAGCAATGTCTACATGGGGTGTCCATTACTGGAAAATGAATAATTAACCATCCCAGTAATGGACACCCCCTCTTAAAACCTTAAAAAGAAATGAAATTTTGTAAATAGCCATTAGTATATAAAATTCAAAGTTTTCTATTGCTACTCAAACAAAAGCATTCAAATTTTGCAAGAAAATAAATAATATATAAATTAATTAAACGAAGTCAGCTCTTAACCTCTTCATTAAGATTTTCACAGAAAAACAGCAAAACTTTGAAACATTATTTTCTGCTTCCTGATTGGTTTGATTAAAAGTGTCAACAGTAACATAGTTTTATAAAACATGCAAGGGGGAATTATAAAAAAAATAATTAAAGCTAAATATTTATTAGTTATTTTTTTATAAACCAAAAACATCAAGGGGTGTCCATTACTGGCACATCTACCCTACATAAAATGAGTACAGTTTGTAGATAAAGATTTTCTTTTAATTTTTTTACATTCATAAAAACAAACATTGCAATAATAAAGTTTAGCACACAAGACTAATAAATCACAGATATTTTTAATTCTAAATTAATTTTCATGCTGTCAATTTCAATATTGTCATTTGTTAAAAGTTGTTAGATTTTCTTGTCTAGTGTTTCTGGTTCTGTTAAAGCTTTTGTTTTCTAAAGCTTATATTTTGAATTATATACTTTTTTATTATTATTTCCCAGATTTAGAACATCCCATTTTGTTTCATATTATAAGATACTTCCAAATGTATGACACATTAACGTATGGAATTGAAAATAAAAATATACCTATTATACGACATATTTTATACTGAGTTGAACAATCAATTTTCCATATTGCTCAGAACTTTTTTACCAGAATAAAAAAAAAAAAACAGAAAAAAAGATAATGAAAATAAATGGTATCAGATATTAACGAAGCTGTCAATGAGAGATTGTTGACTTTTAAAATGATTTTAAAAAAGAAACTGCAATTTTGGCTGAATCTATGAGGTAAAGGAACGAGAAAAACGTGCGCAGAACTACAATGAAAGTATTTGGAAGACTATGTAGTAATTGAATACACTCTTCTAGTCGTGGAAAGTAAAAAACTAAGAAGTACAAACGAATATTAAAGGATTGTAAGAACATGTTATTGTTTGTGTATTGTTAAACGATAATAATCTCACGCTTCATTACAATTACACTAATAATAATCAAAACAAATCTATACCGCTCTAAGATGTAAAGTAATTAATGGAGAAAAATTTCGGAATATGTTTTCATACGAGTAATTAGCGTACAATTACTACCATAAGCAAATGTGTCAAAAAAATCCATTATTAGGTTGAAATCAAACAGCCAAAAGAATTTTTTAATTAAAATGTTAAACACGGCTAATATTTTAAATTTTTTCCTCGTAGTAAAGTCTATTATGCTTCATAAAATCATACGGACATTTTTAAAAAACCTGACGCCGAGTCAACGTCTGGCTTCACTTCACATTATGCAAAAATGAAAATAACTTATAACACATTTTAACGTTAGATTAATCATGAAATACCTCAAAATGTGTGTATTTCTTTAATAGTGCACGTCCCGTATTGGAAATTTTGTGCCGCGGAAGATTAACTATTGTAGGTATTAAAAACATCTATATGCAAGTAGTATTTCATTAATAAATAATAACAGTGTTACATTATGGCGGCATTGGGTTTTATTTACTTATTTTTATTAATTCATAACAATTTCATATGTTTGTTATTAAATTTAATTCACGTGTAAATATATTTCACATCTTTTACTTTTTACAAAGCCGCTTATTTCAACTTTTTTGGACATTAATAAACATTTTGTGTTGCCAAACAGCAAAGAAATAAAACCTGAAAACTGAAAGATCCATTGAGTAAAAGACAAGTACAAGCAAACAAGAAATAAAATACCATCAAAACTTGCAATGTCGAAATTAATATCTGAAATAATTGTTTATTTATCAAATCAATTTTGAAAGTTGAGTTTCAGTGCACAAATTAATTTACATATTTTACCTCGTATTTTACTTTTTTTTCTGAGAGGGGGGGGGGGGGTGGCAGTTTCATTTAAAAAAGTGCTAAAATATTGTATCCCTTAAATCTGCAACGATGCTGCTGAAATATACAGATTGCAACGACATCTGCAGGATATTATCTACAGCTGCAAGATATTGCTAGTCTATGCAATGTAATACGAAAATCCTGCAGATGTCGCTGCAATCGACACTTGCGATTTTAGAACTATCGTCACACATTTAAAGGTGCGTTTTCACTGGTCGTTCTAACGACCTAAAAATCCTCAGCTACCCAAAACCTTAACCTAAGAGCGTTTTCACTGGTTACAGATAAACCCTTACGCCAACCAATCAAAGGCAAGTTTTTACTGCGCAAGCGTCTACAGTCTACAGATCGATCAGCTGTCTCAGTTATAAACAACACAAGATAAAAAATAATTCCTCTTGTCATATTAGTAGCAAATATTTGATGTCAAGCACACAAGTTGTATGTGTTCAATAAAAAACAAAAGCAAACACTTTGTATAGAGCATAATCGCAAATTTTGACGGGTTTTCGCCGCTAAAGGGTCTTGAAAATAATGCCTCACAAATCAATGTCTATACAAGCTCTTGTTATGCATAATAAAAAATCAACGAAACTTATTATTACCTTGTGGATTCAAACAATAATTTTTTAAATAATGACGCTCGTGAATCTAAAGATTTAGAAATAATCCAGAAGGTCATTTTATCTGTCAGTAGTTTTGATACCATATAGCTAGCATCTAAAATTATTTTTTAGCTTTTCTCATGACAAATTAAAAGCCTAAATATGTGTTTCTGATGTTCATTTCAGTGCTGTGCTCATTATTTGTACATATGTATTTTGTGGCAGTGCAGTTATACACTGAAATAAATAAAATATTGTTTTTATTTAAAAAATTACTGTTAATAAATCATAATGTTTTAATGATTAATTTTAAAAACTCAGAGGTAATTTTTCACTTCAGAGATACAGTGATTAGTGAAATACTTTACCCAAAATTGTTATTGTACATGAGGCTGCTTCAAAGTACATTTTAATTAAATATGTGTTGGTTGATTCCTATATTATGTTATAAGTACATTATCATATTAGAAAAGTTAGCAAAATGTGTAGTGCCTGCCCTGGGTAAATATTTAATTTTATTATTTGAAGAGCTCGATTGATAAAGGTGTTAAGTGATACTTTCAGAAAATCAACTAATAAATTGGATAATTACAATGTTTTTACTGTCAAATGCCTCTTTTATCAATTAAAATCTCTGTGAGTATTGTTTTTTTTTTTGTTGTTTTTTTTCAAATAGTAATTTAACAGATGGTAGAGGATCATTGATTATCTTCAATCACATGATCAACTCTTTTCCTTTTTTTTTTAAATGTCATACACTGCTTTTATCATCTAAGCTCTTCAGTTATTAGCACTCTATAAAAATAATCAGGCTATATTAATATCGTTAGAGGCAAATAATTTGATTGGCGATGAAACTGATATTTAGACACAATGGATATTTCTCGTATTATATCATTACTACAATTAAAATTATCCAATGTAGGTACACATCTACTTTTTGTATGTAAAAAAAGAACTTCACAGAAAAAGGGCAAAATAAATTATAGATAACCATAATAAATATTCAAAATTGTAAAATTTACTTTATAATTTTACATTAGGGGCCAATGGCAGTTTTTTTTTTCTTTCTTGTGTTGGTACCCGTTTTTTTTTTTTATTATTTATTTCAGAAAAATAAACTTTTGTAACAAAAAATCTGGCATTTAAAATTCCTTTGCCCTCCCCCCCTCTTTCTGAAGTTTACTTTTCTTGTGAGTTTGTTTTGTTTACAAATTACCCACATCTTAAATCCTTACAATTTCTTCCGTATAGTTTGAAGTCACTTTTATGGAAAATAATTTTGTGAAGAGTTTCTGTTTTTATTTAGGAGAATTTTGTGAAGGAGTCACAATGTTTGCCTTGAGCAATTCCCTGGTTCTGTCAGTAGGTCATAAAAAGGATACTTCAATGTTAGTTGGGTGTAAATCTTGCAATATTTTTTCCTTTCAGCAATAGAACCTTTTATTTTTCATTTGTGTGACTTAGAAACAACGCCTTGATGCTGAAATACTCCGATGCTGTTTGTTGTATTTAATTTATTCTTTTTTTTTTTTTTTATGAAATGAATGAAAATTTTATATTTCAAAAGAAATTAATAATTCCTGTAGGAACGATATTTAACGATTTATCTGATGTCCTTGGCTGACATAAAGTGCCCAAAAGTGTTGTGAATTTAAACAACAGGATCAAACGGCATAACAAGGATTACACTATTAAATATCTCTCCATCTATAACATGCAAATAAAACACATTCTATTATCTCTCAGCTAGTTTAAAAATTAAAATATGAAAAAAGTTGTTGCATTGTTACTGGACAAGTATAAAAGTAAAAATAGGGTACTTGTGTTTATTTGGGCCAGGATATTTATTTATCCAGGCCAGGTAAAGAGATTTCCAAAAATGGTTGTCAATTGCCAGTTTTGTTTATCATTGTGAATTGTCCATGTTGCTCAAAATGGTAATTTAATACAAAATATCGTTAAAAAGAATAAATAATATAAAAGCAAACTGGAATAATACAAAACAGCAATTTAGTATACATCTATTAAATACATAACATCAAAATGATGGCTTTTAGCAATAAATGATATTAACGATGATAGTATTATTTTGAGCGATTAATTATGCTCACCAGAATGAATATAATATATTATGTCTATGTATATATATAGTATGCTATATCATATTATATAGTTATATGTATATAAATATTTCTGTCATCGCCTTTAATAGGGCAACTATATAATATGCACTTAAAATGAAAAAAAAGTATATAATAATAAGGGGTTACTGTAATATTTTTGGCACAGTGAGTATGATTTGGACCGAATAATACACAAGTATCAAAAATAGTTTTTTTTTTCTTTAACCACCACCCCTAAAGCATTCAATATTTATAAAAATCATGTCTAATTTCAAGACTGCAAAATCATGTTGGTCCAAAAAACTTGTTACAATACATGAATTTGGCATGACTCTAATTATTGAAAATTCACCGGTTTGATTTACACTTGATAAGAAAGCATGAATTGCCGAATTTATTAAAAAAAATTACACTTGCTCTCTATATTTTTTTTTTCAGATATGACAACAGGAAAGGGGAAAAAAGCATTTTAAAAACTATGTATTCAGAATCTTTAAATTGTTTTCTTAACTTATAATTTACTTAATATTAAGCTATTAATTGATAAAAGCAGATTTAAAAAAATACATATTACTCATTATTTTTTATTTACATTTTATTTTCTATAATTAAGAGTTTTAAAATATTTTGTTGTTACTATTTCACAGCCAGTTAGCATATTTTGTTGGTGTGTTGTTTGGAGCATATTTAACTCTGTTGTTGTTGTAACTTGTAACTATAAAGAATGTTTGGTGATTTATCACCTGTGGCTAACTCAAAAATGCCGTAAAATTCATTTCTTATATTACAATAAAGTTCCTTAAAATATCATCGTCAGAAGCACACTTGTGTACATATTTTTTATAATTCTGGACTATCAAGAAGTGAGTAAAAAATCTATTATATAATTCTAGCTTGACATTACAAGTTAAATAAAATACTGTAAAAAGATTAATAGTTAAATAAGTTAATTAATAATTAAAAGACAAATTCACAGTTTAATGATAATACAGCTCACACTTCTTAAAAAAATACAAATGAATTCTACTAAAGTAAACAGTGGATTTAACAAGAAAAAGATATTGAATTGGGTTCAGCAGTGACTCAGAACTGAACAACTTTTGATGCTCCAGCTCTGCTCCTGGATAAAATACTGTGGCTCCGGCAACTGCTCCAACTCGGCTCCGCGCTTTTGAGTTACAGATTTTAATTTACACATTTAATTTTTTGCTCGCAAATTCTGTCTTCCTTCTTTACCTTCATTAAAGATCTGACAAAATGCATTTTTCTTCTCATCAAACTTGAAATGCTTGTTCGGAAAATATGACATCTTTTAGCTTTTACTTTTAAACTAGAAAGTTTGGAGGAATTTTAAACACAAAAATCTTAAAATTCTTCCACACTTTTCAAACAACCAAAGTTGTACAACTACACATGTAAACAACAGGCGGCCATATTTGTTTTCAAATAGTTTTGTCACTTGGCTCAAGTAGAAAGAAGAAGTGAAGTAGTGTTACTATGTTTTTGTGAGAAGTTTTCCATCTCTAATAAAACAAAAAGCTCAAAAAATGATATAATTAAAATACTGAATAACGATGTAATTAAAATATTTTAAGACTGAAAAAAAAAAAAAGATTTAAAGGAATATTAAAAACTAAAGGAGCGTGGGGCAGGGGAAAATTTAGAGCTCCAGCTCCAGGGAAAACACAGCTCCGGAGCGCTCTGGGTTGTTTTCCCTGTGCTCCAGCTCCAGGTCCCTGGGGTTCGGTGATATATATCGATGGATATATATCTTGATGTATACATGATATATGTATATCTGATATTTATTTTCAAAATATCATAAAGTTTGATATTTTCATATATCTGACTGACACTAATTTTCAAAATATTGCATATGATATTTTCAGTCAAAACAAGAGTAAATGAATTCTTTGATATTTTCAGTCGAAAAAAGTGTAAATGAATTTTTTAACTGTTATTGATTGTGTCATTCTGTAGTTAAGAACTTTTGCCTTGGAAGGCTGTTTTTAGCTTCCCCACCTTCTGTAAAAAAGTCTTTTCCAAGCTTCATGTTTCAAGCTGAATTTTTAAATCTAGAATGTAGAACTGATAATTATGTGAGACAATATTTACTATAAAAGCTATTTAAAGATAAACTGTAAAATTTAGAGAAGTTATTTATAGCTTCATTAGAATCTTTTCTGCTTTTGGTTTTCTTTAGTTTAAGGCTGTTCTTAACTGCTCTGCTCAACAAGCGCAAAACGTTTTGACATAGTTAAAAATTCATTTTTTAACGGAAACATATAAAATTGGAAAGCCTGACCATGGAAATGATTTGGAATAGAACTGTTTTTCCATTTTTGGATCCATCCATTACCTATTGAGTTATAAGCGAATTCGATCACGTGACAAACCCGTTTTTCACCCGCTCTTGAGTGCTCTTTCTCCCTTCGCATGGAAATTCGGTTCAAAACGCCTACTTTGACACTCATTTCTGAAAGATCTATTGCGTTTGCAAAAAAATGGAAAAAACAGCTCAATGACATAGTTTGTACATAACAACATGCTACAGTATATAAAATTCAAAATAATGGTAAAATCAAGTAAGAGATGGCAGCACTGTACAACACTGGTATCATTCATACTTGGAAAAATATCTCACCTGCATCAGAAGAGAAAAATTTGCTAGGAGCAGGGCATAGCTTTTTTTTTTTTTTTTTTTTCATGAGGGAGGGGAGGGAGTGTATTCTAAACATTTTATGAATCTAAGGAGAAGAAGAATTAAAAGGTATTTCTTCATTGGTTTTGTGAATAATGGAAAACATAATAATATAGTACTTTTGTATTTGCTTGTCCTCTAGATTATAAAAAGGAATTTTTTTTAAATGTAAAAATAATATACTTCCTCTTCGAAGAAGTGGATGTCTTCGATCTAAAGAAACATGTTATGATAATTTAGATATCTATATATTATTCTTATTTATAAAATAATATAATATGAAAATATTTTAAATGGTATGAAAAATAAATACTGTAATGAAAGAAATGTTTTAATTCTACATTCAAGGAAATTTTTCTAGAAGAGTATAGTCTTGTTTAAAAAAAATTCAGTTCTTATACTTAAAAATATGCAAAAAAGACTTTGCACTCCATCCATTTCTTTTTAAATTATTAAGAGTTGCAAAATTTAATTTCAATCTTCTTAGTTTTTTTAATTCATCAGTATGATCAATAGGTTAAGGCTTCCATCCTTTCATGCAAAGACACTCACAAGCTAATGTTAAACCTATGGGAAGATTCTTTAAAAAAATATTATTTACATTTCAATATATATATATATTTTTTTTTTTTGTCATCAGATAGCTGTAAATTTCTACATTCGATTTTTTTTATTTTTTTAATTTTGCTTGCAGTTTTTTTTTTTTTTTTTTTTTTTTTTTTATGAGGACATTTTTACGTTTAGAACAGGTTCCTAAAGTGAAAGAAAATTAATTAAAAAATCTGCAACCAAAAGTAAAAAATGGTGAATGCATGATATATTAATATATTGTACAGCCATTTATACATGTCTGCAAATTCTGAGCCAACATTTACATTCAGCGCAAAGTGGTATCCATCTAAAGGAGAAGAACAGAATATTTCTGTCAATGCCACATGCTTTTATAATTTGTTTTCACATCCACATTATTTATAAATATTCTGTTCTATTTGAGTAGTCTAATAAAAAGATGCTTTAATTTTTTTTTTTTAATGCTTGCTTATATTAGCATGTTTCCTTAAACAATAATCGGTTAGCCAGGTGCCAGTGTTATATATGCATAATATATATATGTGTGTGTATATATACAACATATGCATATATGTATATATAACACTGGCGCTGCGGCTAACCAAAAAATACCCAATAATCTAATTTTATATTTAAAGTCTTTATTTAAATCTAAGCAATTGTTCTAATTTACGTAATTGATAATTACTAAATCCCTTAAAAATTAATGTTTTGAATCAGAAAACATTAAATTGAATTTACTCTTACAGTGCAGTACATAATAGAACATAAAAAAAAATTTAAGCAAAAAGTGACTTACTTTTCATAAAGACAGGCAATAAAGCAAAATATAGGTAATCTTTGGCAAAATAAGAAAGAAGCGTAGCTTCTACATCCATGCAGAATATAAAATGTGTTTTAGCCTGCAAGTTTGCATCCAAAGGACTAAAGATTATTTCTAACCTAATAGTCCCTCAGGCACATTCCAACGGGCCAACACAGAAGTAAGGAACCAACAAGCTGCAACTCTACTAGAAATTAGTAGACTTTGCTGCTTTCTGTACCGATCGTCAAAATGTTAGTGACAATAACTGATGCTGCTGATGAACAGATAATACTGCTTAACATCTATTCACACCATCCTTGTTGCATTTCTATCATCAACTGTAGCAGCTAAAGCAACTAGCAAATTAAAAGAGAAAATAATGTAATACATGCATACATATAATATTTAAAAAATGAAAGACAAAATGTAATAAAACAAATATTTGATTCAAACGTTAAATGTTGATTTTTTTATTAAAGTACTACTCAAAATCAGACATGGGAAACTTAAAACAGCTGACTATATATGTATTTGTTAAAATAGTATAGTGTGTAACATTAACGAAAACCTCATAAAAGAATTTTATCCTAAGCAATGATTTAGTATAAAATTACACATGCTTTCACTTAGATTAGGCCTAAATTCCATCAACTGTCATGAGACTTTAAACTACATTTAAATACAAAAAAAGTTATATTAATCCTTTAAAAGTTGATTGTCCGGTACAGATGTCATATTCGGCCCATATTGGCGCGATTTTTTTCGGTTGCCAATTTGGCAAAAACATCAACAGCATAAACAACATAATCCGGGTTACCACATCAAGCAAAATAACGACACTTTGGCATTGGCGTCAGAAAAAAATTGTGCCAATATGGGGCGAATATGACATCTGTACCGATTGTCCTACCTGCACATACTTAAAATTGTTTTGGTAGACTTTAAAATCTTTCTGCAAAAGATTAAACTTATAAAACATACCTCTAATTATAAAAATGTTTGTCAACATAATTTTAATTTATGAAAGATTACCTTACCTCCATTAATTTTTTTTTAACATTATTTGAAACATACCAGTTTACCTTATACAATGTGACAGTATTTTTATTTAGGTTTTTTTTTCTTTTGCAAATAACATGCTTTAAAAATCACTGCTTTCAATCTAATTTTTAAAAATTTCCTAAAGATAAACAAAGGTTTCACATTTAAATTTTTCTTTTTTTCTGCATTTATAATTATTAACAAAACAATAACACTACAAAACAATCGAAGAATCAAAATTTAACAACCCTTGCTTATAATTTTAAGCTACTTTCTAATTGACCAATCAAAGTGTATAATTACAAATTCAATCGTATAACTTTCAGATTCATTAGCACACTTGGAGAATATCAAACAATTTCAAAACAAAGTTAAGGGAGCATTAATTCTGATCAAAGTTACAGGATTTATGGGTAAACTCTAGTGGAATAAAACTTAAATGCCTATCATACTATGCCTACATAACGAAAACATTGCTCAATTAGCAACAAACCACACATGATAATGCATACAAATTCTTAGAAATACCCAGACAAAAAAAAAGCTTACATGATTTCAATTGATTTAAAATCTCATACAAAGTTATAATCCTTCATAGAATTTTCAGCATGAATCCAAGAACAAGAAGTAAGATGGCACATCTGTGGGGGAAATGCATTAAAAATAAAAAGTAGAACAGTCAGAGTTTTCTTTGTATGACAATGTTCACAAGTAAATCTCAGTAAATGGGTAAAGAGCAAACTCATTTGCAATTGAATCTTTCTTTCTTAAAAGAGAATAGGAGAATACAAAATACAGAGGCTTATTTATTTTAAAGTTTATAAGCTTTTCTACATCTTTGCATAAATATGCATAATCAAGTACTCTTAACAAAACTGAATTGGAGCTTGCCTTTAACTAATTTTCCATTTAAAAACCGATATGAGCTACAATAACAAATAATTCTAAACACAATTATTTTAAGCGAGCAAAGAGATATTTAATTCGAAATTGATTAGAAATAGTCTATCAAATAACCAATTATAATTAATGAAGCATGTAATTAAATTTAAGAAACAAATATTCATATAAAAAAGAATACTTTTATTCTTTGTACTGTTAACTTTCAATAAAATTTTGAGAACAGCGTATTATATCTTCATTATTACCCGAAATAAAATCCA
The DNA here is from genome assembly GCA_963932465.1 of Maratus speciosus. NCBI lineage: Eukaryota > Metazoa > Arthropoda > Arachnida > Araneae > Salticidae > Maratus > Maratus speciosus. Next base: position 441,397,251 of record OZ010788.1, read on the forward strand.
TAAACGAACTATATAATTAGCATTTTAATTTTAATAAAATGCATCTGAATATTTACCAAAGACAGATAGATATGTATCCTTCTACAAAGGTGCAACATTTCAACAATCCTTACCGATTACTATTTGTTAAACGAAAACACATTAATAAAAGATGGTATATCCAACACAATTTAATAAAACGTACCATATTTCTCGAATCACAGAACATAGATTCTTGTTTGATGCAAAAACAAGAGTAATTCTAAATAAAAACACCAATGTGAAATATAAATATTATTTTTAATACTATATTAAACCACCGCCATATTTAGCGAAAATCTCTTTTCTAATTGGCTGAGCTTAGGTTAGCCGTGCTTAGGATTGAACAGAGAGCATTCCTTCAAAATCACGTTCTAACGACCTAAAATCTTGTGCTTAGGTAAAAAGTTAGCTAAGTTAGACCTTGGGTAGACCAGTGAAAACGCACCTTATGGGATACAAATTTTAGCATGGTTGGATAACATATTTCCACTACAGCGCCTAGAATACCTAGTGCGGAAATAGCGACATTTCTAATTCCACTAGACTTCTGTTCTAGCGTCCTTCAGTGCCATTCTGATTGGTTGGCACGTTCCAGATAAAGTGGGCAGACGCCCGAGCATCGTTTGCACGTATTCAGATATTTGTTTTCAGCTATTTAGTTTCTCATGCTACATAAGTTTGACTTGAATAAATTATTTTCCATTTTTAGATGATGAAACTGCTATTTTCTACTTGAAAGTATTCAAAAATACCTGTATAAAACAAACCTCTGTGATTTCCATGCTAAAACCGTTTTTTTTTTTTTTTTTTTTTTCAAATCTTTTAAGATAAAGTCATAAAGACTGTTTCATAAATTTTAAATGTTTTTTGTATTAAAAATTATTAAAAAATATATAATTTATATTAAAAACGTATTTTCACTTATAAAACGCCGCAGTTACAGGGAGAATTTGCATATCTAAATCATGAAAAATATAAAAACAGAAACTTTTTTTTCTTTTTTGGGGGAGGGAGGGGTAGTACCTTCTAACTGTCCCCTGAATTTGCAACTAAATCCTCCTATACGTCCATAAAACATATTTAAAAAATCCATATTCAGTGCTAAAAAAAGAATACTTTTCAGGGTTATTTTTATTATCAGTGTTATCAGGGTTACAAAAATAAATAGATCAAAAATAACCCTGGTTTTATATATTTTTCATGGTTTAGATATGCAAATTCCCCCCTGCAATTGCAGCGTTTTATAAGTGACAATGCGTTTTTAATATAAATAATATATTTTTTTATAATTTTTAATATAAATAACATTTAAAATTTATAAAACGGTTTTTAACTTAAAATGTTTGAAAAAAAACAGTTTTAGTATGGAAATGATGGATGTTTGTTTTATACAGGAATTTTTGAATATTTTTAAGTAGAAAATAGCAGTTTCATCATCTAAAAATGGAAAATAATTTATTAAAATGAAATTTATGTAGCATCAGAAACGAAATAGCTGAAAACAAACATCCGAATATGTGCAAACAGTGCTTGGACGTCTAGCCACTTCATCTGAATCGGACCAGCCAATCAGAACGGCTCTAAGGACGCTAGAACAGACTCTGAAGTACGCTAGAACAGAAGTCTAGTGTAAATAGAAATGTCGCATTCTCGAGAAAAATCTATTTTTTCGCCATTCTGTCTTCTGTCTAGACTCTAGACGGAAGTTGGGGAAGGCAGAAGCAGAAATGCCAGAAAGGCAAGCTCGCAGATGAAGAAAAAGCTCGGGAAAGAGAAATAAGCCAAATAAGAAAGCAGTCTGAGGAAGGGGGGGGGTTAAGAGTTTGTGTTTGCTTTTATTCAAAGAGCGTTTAGCGGGCGGCATGGGCCCGGATCTGGCCCGTACCCTGCCCAACGTACAGGGCCTGATTACCGAACAGGTCAACTAGGCCGTGGGCTTGGGCCCGCTGCTGTTGAGGGCCCCAAATTGAATAAAATGATTTAGAAAAATAATTCTTAAAAGTGAAGTTTCCGCAATTATTTTCTCAAAAACCAAAATATATTTTGGTCAACTTTGCAACCGTATCGTACTAATAATCCCCCTTCACCCCCCCCCAAAAAAAAATATATATAGCAACTATTTTGGTGCGACGGGGCCCCAAACAATCTTAATCGGGCTCTGCCAGCATAATAAAGGGAAACTTTCAAACGGGCCGGCCCGGCAGAATTACGACATATTTTTAACGGGCAGGTTGGGCTAAAAAAAAAAAAAAAGAAAGAAAGAAAGAAAATCAGCGGGCTGTCCAACCCGATTTAAAAATTTAAACGAAACTGATAAAATATGAACAATTTTTAATGGATATGACCAGTGTTGGGCAGAATCTGATAGAAAAGTAATGAAATTATAGATTAAAATACATTATAATAACCTCACAATGCAATTGATTAACATGCAGCGCACTGAAAAGTAATTTCAATTAAGCTTTTGAATTGTATAATCCGATAATCGTGTAATAGATTACAAATCAATTCTTATTTAACCTTTTAAATTTTAATTAGATTAATTTGTAATCGATTACGTTTTTAATTGAATAATCCAGTTAACCTGTAATGGATTGTAGGTCAATTCTAATTATATAATTCTTAAATATAACTTAGATTACATTCTAATATATTACAAGTTAATATCGACTGAGTGTGTTTAAAATACGAGGAAGGTGAGGGTGAACGCAAGCAAATTTTTAAATCTGATATATATTATTTAAAACGCATAAAAAAATTAAAGAAGTGAGGGAGGGAATTCCGAGGGAGTTTTAATTGTTACCCGGTGGGGGACAATTTTTTAATTTTTCCGGGTAGATGTTCCGGGGTAGTAGTTTCCTAGGGTAGTGCAGAGGGGGCATTTGCCCTAGGCCCCAGAACGAAAGGCGAAGAGGGCGTCAAATGGAAATTTTGTTTGTTGTTTGATACAAAAATGTATATGTATATATATATATATATATATGGAATTTAGATAACATTGTCTTGCAGCAGAAAAATCCAAACATAGAAATAACCAAAAGTAAAATTTAAAAAATATGAAACGAAAATAGAAAAATAAATCATTTAAAACTATTAAAGTGCAAGCGAGAAATTTTTAAAAGAACGCTCCCATAGGTTTCACATTAACGTTACAGTCAGGGGCGGCGCCAGAACTTGCCCAACAGGGGGTATGGTATCCCCGACAGGGGGGTGTCGGATTAGAGTCCTGCGCGGGTCGGGCACCCGAGCCGAACCCGCAAAAAAATATCTTGATCCGCAACCCGCGAACAAATAATTCCGCAACCCGACCCGACATATTTCAAACCGACCCGAACCCGAAATACCTTTACCCGCAACTCGATCCGAACCCGAAATGAAAAGAAAGTAAATATGGTTTTAATGCAATTATGAAAAGTAATCTACAATCATATCTCTACAACCAATTTTATGTATTATATAGAAAAATGGACAAACCTGTATTCTTTAATATTCGAATATAGTATAAAACTTCTGAATAACAGACACATCGTTGAACAACGTCCTGCCTCGGATTGGGTTGTCCTTAATTTTCTTTTTTCGGGTCAAGATGATACTAATTTTTTTTCTACTAGTCGGGTTGACCCTAGAATATTTCTTAATGGTCATATTTCAGTTTTCTGCAATTCGGGTTGTGGGGATTTTTAAGAAAAGTTTGAGCAGAACTATGTTTCAAATTTAAATAAATGTGTATTTGAATATGAATGAATATTCAATTTACCGCATGAGATATAAAATGTATATAAGAAATGTTGTCATAGATTGTTCTTTCTTTAAGATTTTTTTTTTCGTGTCTCGGAATATCAAAGAATTCCGAGAACTTCTGAAAGTATTACCAACATTTCTTTTCTGATAAACAGAAATATATATGTATCGTATTTGTGATAGTTTTATGCACACATACACATGTTACAGGTGTGTAGATTGGGAGGTGCTCAGTAAAAAACCACTGTATTCAAAGGTATAAGCATACGATAGGAACTGAAAAAGTGTTCGCTAAAATAGACATGTCCGCTTTTCGGGAATGTCCACTATGGAGGTTTTATTGTATATAGATTTTTAACCTGAAAAATAATTTGGACATTCTTTTGAATTATCGAGTCAACCAGAACGCCATAACCGAACCCGCAAGAGTTAAGACCCAACCCGAAACAATGAAAGCCGACCCGACGCGCAACAAAAATATATTGCCAACTTGACCCGACAAGAGGATCGAGTCGGGTAAAAGCGAACAACCGTAATATTGATGAAACCGTGAAAGTATTTCAGGTAATTTGTGTCTTATATATTCTTTTTCTCTGGCGGGGGGGGAGGGGGGTTAAATCAAAGCGCAAATTTTCATGTTTTAACCAAAGATAATCAAGGGGAAAATTAGTTTAATTGACGGATTATTTTGAGAGAATAGCGCCCTGCGCGGTTTAGGTCATACCCAACACGCACCTGGAGAGTCTATATCCATTCAGCCTGAACCAGTTTAAAAAAATAGGTTGACCCTAATCCGACAAACTTTGACCCAGAACCGACAGGCTTCAATCCGAACCCAATCCCACCCCAAAATGGAAAAAAAAAATAAAAATCCATAATGGAATAATGGAAAAGTAGCCTACAATTATATTTCTAGTATCAATCATATTTTTTATGTAGAAAAATCAATATTTCGGTATATCCCAGATAGCAATTTTAGTTTGCAGAAAATTTTCAGCAATCTTACTTTGCAGATTTGCAATGTTGCAGCAAGCTCAGCATGACAAGTCTGAAAGTTCATAACAAGACTGCAACAAGATTATGCAAACTCCGAAGTCACCATACTTTGAACTTGCAGCTAAGTTGTCGTGCAAGTTGCAATCTTGTTGCATCAATCTTACTGCAAACTCATAGCAAACTAGTAATATTGCGATGTCAGACTATTTGCAAACGCATTGTAAATTTGCAATATTGTCATGTCAGAGCATCTGCAAATGAATTGCAAACTCGGAATCTTGTCATGACAAGTATAGCTGCAAATATGTAGTAATTTCATTGAAATGTTGTCAATTCTCTGAATTTTGCGTGTAGTACACAGGTAAAATAGGATTTTTTGAGACAACAGATGCCCATTCACCCAAATTTGGGAAGAACTTCGTTTTGATACTAAAAATGAAGATCCAATGAGTACTAAAAAAATAAAGTTGTTTTATCATGTTTTTTGCGCAAAAGGGGGGGCATTGTTAGCTCAGGGAGGGGGGTAACTAAAAATAAATAAGTAGGTGAAATGGGATATTGTTTATTATGTTTTTTATAATTCCGAATCAGGTGAAATCATCAGCAAGTCAATACGATCATTTCTTACAAAGTTACGGCAGGTTTTATTAATACAAAGTCTTTTGCAGGTAAAATAGTTTTTTCAGTAACAAGTGATTGCTATTCATGAAAGCTTGAGACAAACCTCGTTTTGGCACTACAAATTAAGATCCGATGAGTCTCCAAAATGTAAAGTTTTTTTACTGTTTTTTTTTTTTTATTTTTTTTTGGGGGGGGGGGCATTTTTTGATGGGCATTTTAGCTCAAGGGGGGAAAATTCAACTTTTTTTAAATAGGTCAAGTGGGATATCGTTTCGTATGTATTTGAATAACATTATCGGCAAGTCGATACGAACATCTATAAGAAAGTTACAGAAAAGATTTTATCAATGCAAAGTGGAAAATTATATTTTATTTTTTACATAGTTTTGTCACATTTATTTTACGTTTAAAAATAGTTTTTTATATCATATTAAGCAGGGCTCCCAAATGGTCTGCCAACTGAATATCAATTAATTTTAACAGAAAAATTTATGGTAGATTTGCGCTAGAATTAACTTTCAAATGTGTTTCCGGGGCGGTTTGTAAGAAAAATCTAAAAAGAAATTTTTTCTAAAATAATATTGGTATTCAGTTGGCGGACCATTTGGGAGCCCTGTATTAAGTCATCTCAAAACTATTAAACGTCTTCAAAATAGCAATAGTCAAAATCAGGATAATTTTGAGTTTATTTCAAAGTCATTAAATTTACCAAAATCCACTACTTATAATCTGGCCTAACTTTGTAAACAATGATCGCATCGGCTTGCTTGCGATATCATTTGATTCAGAATAAAAAAATTCACAACAAACGATACCCCATTTGACATTTAAAAAATAAGTTCTGTTCGCCCATGCGTGTTAAAGCCCCCCCCCCGCCCCCCCTCCTCAAAAAGAATCCCACGATGATTCAACTTTATTTTGGGGGAACAAATCGTATCTACATTTCTAGTGCCAAAATGAAGTTCTTACCAGATACATTTTCTTAAATGGCTATCAGTTGCTGCTGTAAAAACCTACGGTACCTGCACCAAATTATAGTTTTCGACTTCGTATTCATAAAACTTGTCGTAACTATGTAACAAATGATCGTATCAATTTGCAAATGGTAATCATTCCATTTAAAATAATAATAATAATAATAATAATAAACGATACCTGTCTCTTAACATACCTAAAAAAATTTTAGTTTGCCCCTCCCGCTCCCTGAGTTAAAATTGCCCCCAAAACATGATAAAAGAACTTTATTTTTTAAGGACTCGTCGAATATTCATTTTTAGTATCAAAATGAAATTCTTCCCAAACTTTGGTGAATGGTCACTAGTTGCCGCATTTCTACTCAAGTTTTGATTGTATAGTTTTTATCTGTACGCTAATAGTCGTACTTTTGAAGGTTGTGCGAGTTTTGTGCAGGATTCCATATAATTGGAGGTTTGTAAAATGCTTGACATTTTTATGCTACATAGACCGAGTAAACAAGGACTTATAGTTTAAAGTAGATTCCAAATCACCACAAATATACTACCACAACCGCAGGAATTAAACCCGACATAGTTGAATCGGAGGCCACAGGGCTAACCATTCAACTACCTGGTAAGCCCCAATAACTTCCAACAATGTACCTTAATTTGTTTAGAAGTTTTATTAGACTCGCCAATTCTCAATTAGTTGCTTATTCCTAGTGATGGGCGATAACGAGATGTTTTTCTCGATTTTCTCGATTGTATGGACATCTCGATATTTTTCGATTGTATAAATTTTTTCTCGATGACTACAGTTTGCAAATTTCTTTTATAAATCATATATTATGTATCATATACGTCATACATTTATCAAGAATCGTCTGCGGGTGAACTGGAATGAGTCGATGTTAATAAAGACTAGGTGACTTCGACCGCTAGCGGGCCCCTCCTTTAATCGGGGCCCCTAATTTATACGTAATCTTGTAATATGAAATCACGAACAGGTTACCCGCTATATACGGCACTGATATATGATAGCAGGCGGGTGTGGTGTGCACGCACTACAAAATCTTGTAAAAAATATAATATCGAAACGAATGAACATCGGACCAGATCTCTTGGGGGAGGGGTCAAAGCGAGCGGAGGGGCACAGCAGCTGCATAATATGATTAAGTCGTCACAGGTCTTTAGGCCTTTCCAACCATATGTCACATGAGAAGTCTGGATCTGAATTTATAAAAATGCCCTCCCCGTGGGGGAAAGGGGGGAGGTGTGCGGGATGTGGATAACATGAGTAAGTGGTCATAAGCCTTTCCAACAATATGTCACATGAGGGGTCTCAACTAAATTTAGAAAAACACCCCCGTGGGGGAAAAGTGGGGGGGGGGCGGTCACCGGAGGTGCATTGCATCAATAAGTAGTCACAGACCTTTCCAACGATATCTCACATGTGGGGTCTTGGCTAAATTTGGAAAAGTGTCCCCCGGGGGGGGGGTTCAAAATGGGGGGGATGGACACCGGAGGAGCATAACATCAATAAGTAGTCACAGACCTTTCCAACGATATCTCACATGAGGAGTCTTGGCTAAATTTGAAAAAGTGTCCCCCGGGAGGGGCAAATTGGGGGAGACTGTCACCGGAAGTACATAACATCAATAAGTAGTCACAGACCTTTTCAACGATATCTCATAAGAGGGGTACTCACTAAATTCGGAAAAGTGTCCTCCGGGGGGGGCAAAGTGGAGGGGGGCGGCCACCGGAAGTGCATAGCACTAATAAGTAGTCACAAACCTTTCTAACGATATGTCACATGAGGGGTCTTGGCTAAATTTGGAAAAGTGTCCTGAAATTTCATATATTATAAATAATATTTAGCAGAGGGCTCCATAAAAAAATCCGATCTAAAATGATAAAAGCGGAAAAAACCACCCTCGCAGTGGGGCCAAATTGGGGAGGGGAGGAAGAAAGTCTCATAATATGAAAGAGTCATCCGAGAGCTTACCGATGACATATCACATGACTGGTCCAAAAAAAGTTTGAAAATTGCTCCCCCTCTCTCCCCCCGTGGGCCCACTCTTTCACCCCAGAATTCACACAGCCGCCACTTTAAAACTTTTATGTTCAATAAATAATATTTACCGGAAGACTGCATAAAAAACCCGCATTTAAAGTGATATTTAAATTTATTATAGAAATCGGCTACGGTTTTAAAAATTTGTTCGCCCCTTCCCCACCCCCCTTTGAGCGAAGAAAGGTTCATAGTATGAAGAAGTGGTCAAAGGGCTTTTCGATTATATGCCACAGGAAGGGTTCGGTAAAATTTTTAAAATTGCACCCCATGAGTCCACTCTCACGTCCTCCTCCCTCGAAATCACCCGACCCACCTTCCTCTTTGAAAATTTTATATTTAATAAATAATTTTTGTCGGAGGGTTCCAGGTATGTGACATCTTGGTAGGGCTAAAATAAGAGAAACTTTGAAAATTAAAGCTTCATTTCACAGCTCATTGTCATGCCTTTTTCTCTATCTCATCCCTTGGTACTCTCGATAAACTTTCTTACTTTTCTTCTCTGCCGAGGACGAGAGAAATCCTCGAAAAGCTTCTCATAGCGAAATGTTGAAAAGCGCGAGAGAAATCCTCCAAAGGCTTTTCATTGGGAGATTTCGAAAAGGACGAGAGTAACAAGCGAGAGGCTTCCGATCGGGAAAGGTTGAAAAGGGCGAGAGGAAAATCTCGAGACACTTCCCATCCCGAAAGGTTTAAAACCGCGAGAGCACCAACCATCGAGCAGCTTGCCATCTGGAAGCGTCGAAATGCTGGAAAAATCATCGAGATGAGATTTGCCGAAATGCGAGATGGAAATGAAGCTTTCAGAGTCAAACTTACCGCATTTATGGTTTAAGTCATAATTTCTCAAAGGAGTCCATCTGCTTATCCAATCTCTTTTTAGCTCACAGGCTATCTAAGCCTGAGAGCTAATGTACCCGTCGGTTCTGTGTGTATGCATGTACTGTACGTACGTACGTACGTATGTATGTACGTAACGCGATAACTCTTGATTAAAATGTACGATTTGCTTGAATTTTTTTTATGTTCATTCTGATAAGGCGTTCCGCTGTTTAGTTTTGACGGTTCATTGGTTAAGGATAAAGGGAGAGAAGGTGGCCTGGTCCCCACCCCCTCCTTAATTTAGATAAATAGGTTTTTCATGCAGAATTCTTCGATTTGCTCCAAATTTCGTATACCGGTTTATTATGTTAAGGAGCTTCCCTGATTAAACTTGGAGGTTCATTAGTTAAGTATGAAGGGGGGAAAGGGGGATAGACCCCCTCCTTAATTTAGATAAATGGGTTTTTCATGCAGAATTATTCGATTTGCTCCAAATTTGGTATACCGGTTCATTATGTTAAGAAGTTGCCTTGATTAGATTTGGAGGTTTACGGGTTAAGTATAAAGGGGGAGAAGGGGGCTAGACACCCCCCTTAATTTAAATAAATGGGCTTTTCATGCAGAATTATTTGATTTGCTCATAATTTGGTATACCGGTTTATTATGTTAAGGAGCTTCCCTGATTAAACTTGGAAGTTCATTGGTTAAGGATAAAGAGGGAGAAGGGGGGGCTGGTCCGCCCCCCCCCCTTAATTTAGATAAATGGGTTTTTCATGCAGAATTATTCGATTTGTTCCAAATTGGGTATACCGGTTTATTACGTTAAGGAGCTTCCCTGATTAAACTTGGAAGTTCATTGGTTAAGGATAAAGGGGAGAAGGGGGGCTGGTCCCCCACTTAATTTAGATAAATGGGTTTTTCATGCAGAATTACTCGATTTGTTCCAAATTTGGTATACCGGTTTATTATGTTAAGGAGCTTCCCTGATTAAACTTGGACGTTCATTAGTTAAGTATAAAGGGGGGAAAGGGGGGTAGACCCCCTCCTTAATTTAGATAAATGGGTTTTTCATGCAGAATTATTTGATTTGCTCCAAATTTGGGATACCGGTTTATTATGTTAAGAAGCTGCCTTGATTAGATTTGGAGGTTTATGGGTTAAGTATAAAGGGGAGGGGCTAGTCTCCCCTTAATTTAGATAAAAGGGTTTTTCATGCAGAATTATTGGATTTGCTTCAAATTTAATATACAGATTTATTCCGATATGGCGCTTCCTTCATTAGATTTGGAGGTTCATTGGTTAAGTATACAAGGGCGAAAAGGGGGCAAGTCCCCTTAATTTAGATAAATGGATTTTCATGGAGAATTATTCAATTTACTTGAATTTTTTTTCCTATGTTTGTTCTGATAAGGAGCTTTCCTGATTAGATTTGGAGGTTCATTAGTTAAGTATAAAAGGGTTAAAGGGGTTAGACCACCCTTAATTTAGCGATATGTTCCTTTTTTTCATGCAGAATTATCTGATTTGCTTCAAATTTGATATACTCATTTATTATAGTTAAGGAGTTTCCCTGATTAGATTTGGAGGTTCATTGGTTAAGTATAAAAGGGGCAAACGGGGGATATTTCCCTTCATTTATTATTTGAGGGACATTATTCTTTGAAATAAGAGTATAATATACAGTTAGTGTTAATAACCCGTGAGCTCAATGCCGTCAGTTTAACTGGCACTTATCATTTTATTGCTATTAACCGATGTGGGTTATGAAGCATAGTGGTTTATGTATTCAGTTCTGTATAGTCCTAGTTTCAAACTTTACTGTTAAATTTAGTGTCATTTTGCCACGAATTTTCAATGTTTCTCTTATTTTAGCTCTGCCAAGCTGCCCATACCTGGAGGCTCAGATAAATACTATTTATTAAATATAAAAAGTTCAAAGAGGAAGGTGAGTGAATTCTGGGGTGCGCGAGAGTGCACAAAGGGAGGGGGGGCGGGTAATTTTCAAACTTTTACCAAACCTCTCCTTGACATATCATCGGAAAGTCCTTTCACCACTCTTTCATATTATGAACCTTTCTCCTCCCAGAGTTGAATTCCGGAAGGGGTTCGGGGGGCGGGGGGCGGTGCGGGGGTGACTTTTTTTTAATTGTAGAGATTTCTACAATAAATATCATTAAATGAGGTTTTTTAATGGAGCTCTCCGATAAATATTATTTATTAAATATAAAATTTTAAAAGTGGGGCTGCGTGATTTCCGGGTATATTCTAGGATAAAAGAGGGAACCCATGTGGGAGGGGTAGATTTCAAACTTTTTTTGGACCAGTCATTTGATCTATCATCGGAAAGTTTTCGGTTATCATCGCAAAGTTACTCTTTCATATTATGAACCTTTCTTCTTCCTTCCTTAGTTTGGCGCCCCGAGAGAGGCACTTTTCGAACTTTTTTGAAATCGTAGCTTTTTTAAACATTTTAGATCGGATTTTTTTACGGAGCCCTCTGCTAAATATTATTTATAATATATGAAATTTCAGGACACTTTTCCAAATTTAGCCAAGACCCCTCATGTGACATATCGTTAGAAAGGTTTGTGACTACTTATTAGTGCTATGCACTTCCGGTGGCACTTCCGGTGCTATGCACTTCCATAAATAATTTTTAATATATGAAAATTTCAAAGAGAAGGATGGGCAGGGTATATTTCGGGGGGGGGGGGGGCACGATAATTGGAATCCTGGGAGTTGGGACTCTTTTCTATCTTTTGCTGACACCCCTCATGTGATATATCATTGGAAAGCTCTGTGACTACTATTTCATTTTATATATCGCCCGCGCCCCTCCCCTTACTTTGCCCCCGAGCGGGGGCACTTTACTAAATTTAGCCGACACCCCTCATGTGCCATATCGTTGGAAAGTCCTGTGACCACTTATTCATATTATGCACTTTCCTTGCCCCTCCCTCCTACTTTGCTCCCCGCGGGAGTGCGTTTAATGTATTCCAGTCGAAGACTTTATAAAAATGGGGAAATTAAAGATCCAATCTCAAATGACGTAGAAAAATCAATAAAAAATTTTGATCCCTTTTATCATCCTTTAGTTCATATTTTTGCCACTAGGGGGTGCTTTTGATTCTTATTTCTTTGGCCATTTTCGTACTAATTGCCGAAAAATTCTAATTTTTGATACTTAAACTCCCCTTACCGCTTCATAGCTACTCGCGTTTTTTCAGCTTTTTTCAACCAGGGGGCACCCTTACAAGACTTTTCCAGTCTTATGGCTCCTTTATAGTTTCCCTTTGGTTTGTTGTTTTTTTATTCCATCTGTTTTCAGTTACCCTATATTTAATAAAATCTGCCTTATATATATGTAAAAACAATGATTTCAATAATCGATTCTAGAACATCTCCTTTGTAGATTCTCGAAAGTAATCGATGACTGTATCGATTGTGTATTTTACGATAACGATTTTTTTCGATTAGTAAATTTTCGAGAATCGCGCATCACTAAGCCCTATCACTACTATGAAATTGTCGGCCAGAATAATAGCTAAGTTTTCCAATAACTGTTTTTAGCTTTTCTCGTTATAATCGATTGTAAAACATCTCGATTGTAGATTCTATGAATTAATCGATGGCTGTATCGATTGTGATTTTTTACGATGACGATTTTTCTCGATTGTCGAATTCTCGAGAATCGCCCATCACTACTTATTCCCTTCTAATTCTTAGAAGGTAATTAAAAACATTATCTAAAAATAAGTGATCCATGTACATAACCAATGCAAAGCAAACCTAGATGAGTATAAACACACACCCTCAATTTTAATTTCATATATAATTTTATTAAAGAAAATATAATTTATTTTCATTTCTTTTTGGCCAGAGTGGAATATATTTCTAAAACTTATTAACTTCCAGAAGGAAAAAAAACTCATTTTAAAATTAAAATTTCCCTATGGGGCGATCCATAAATGATGTCACACTTTTTTTCAACATTTTTAACCCCCCTCCTCCCCTTTGTCACAAAATGTCACTCTTCACCATACCCCCTCCACTCCCCTTGTCACATGTCACGCTATATTACGTAAATATATACTTGCAGCTCAGAAACAAAGCACTATGTTATAGGTCATATTTCAAATTTTATTTTTGAACTTTAACTATGTGTTTTAATGACATTTGTGAGCATAACAATAAAACTGATTCGTGTATTTATTTTATATGAAATAAGATTACGGTTTACAACAAAAAACATAATATACAATAATAATAAAATATTAATATGAAAGAACAATTGAAAACAGTAGTATTTTAGAATTTGAAATGGAATTTAATATGTTTGGTTTTTAAATCCTATATTTACTTTATGAACACAAAATACTTTAAAACAGATTGATTTTGAAGAAGAAGCCTCAATATTAGTTTTACTTAAATGGAATTGCCATAACATTTCATTTGTCACATTAATATGAACATTTATAAAATTATATATTAAATCATAAAATAGAAATTACTCCGAATCATTTACTATAACGACTCTTCCTCCCTTAGAGAAAATATATGCTCGTCCATAGAGTACACAGGTATTTTGGCATCGCACTCATCCGCGGGAATAATAAGTCCTCTAATATCTATGCAATGTTAGTAAGACCTCTAATGTTTAATCAAAATGTGTGATGTCAGACTTCTTCTTACCCCTCCCACCCCCTTGTCACAATTTCACGAACCCCTTCTCCCTCCCCCCCCTCCAAGCGTGACATCATTTCTGGATGGCCCCTATTCACAAATCTGATTAAATATAATTCCATAAAAACAAAATATTTGAAAAGTTTCAAGAATTAAAAAGAACAAAGTTATAATAAAACAATACAATCTATTAAATTACAAAGTTTATTTTCACACAGCTACAAATAATAGTTTCTAATACAAAGTATTAACATAATATTTACCAAATTAACATACAATTATTTAACATTCTTCTATATATTATTTCCGTGTCTTTGCATCCTAAAAGAGAGAAACAATAGAGTGCATTTTAAAAGTTACAAGTTAAATTTTCACTGTTTTCAAGAATCCTGCTTAGATTTAGTTCTAAAGGTGATCACAAATTATAACTCTTCAGGCAAAATGACCGAATCGCTAATGTTAATCCAACGAGATATATTTTTTAAAATATCTCGTCTGTATTTTTATATTTTAAAAAGACTTTCTTTTGCATTGGATAGCTGAGGTAAATTTCTGCAATTGCGGTTTTTACTTTATTTTAAGTTCGTTGAAGTTTTTATTTAATTTTCTTTCTTTCTTTTTCTTTTTCTTTTTTTTTTTTTTTTTTTTTTTTTTTTTTTTTTTTGTGCGGACACTTTTATTCTTTTCACTGTTTATACCGGCTCAAAAGGTGAAAGTATATAAAAAAAATCATTTAAAAATATTGAAATGCAACCGAGTTACCTTAAAAAAATTCTCTTATTGGATTAACATTGGCGAATTGGTGTTTCCGCTTGACTGAAGTAGCCTCTTAACCCTTTAAGCCCTGACCCACACAATTGTACGGGCGATTACTAAAGTAAAAAAGAATGACTACCTCCTGTTTTTGTGCGATTTAAAACCAAATCCGCACATTTATATGAGTTAATTGGCTTTAGATGTTTTGATAAGACACAACTAGGGGGTACCATCTACAATACAGGGTTATATTTTCTGCTTTTAAAAAGACTATATCATCTGACAGCAATAGACAAAAAGTATGAAGTGTCGTAATTTCATTTAAATATGATTTATAATGTTTGCTTGGATTTAATATTTCTTTTCATATAGTTTATTCATGATTTTAATTGATTTTGTCTTTGATAAATTTAATTAGGCTTCACAAAAGTTGAAAAACAAATGAACCACACAATTGTGCGGGTCCGGCATTTACCATTTCCAAAATAGATACAATTCCTAATATATATATATAAAAATTTTAAGTGATTTTTTTAAACTTATGTTTTTAGCAATTTATTTTTTATTAATTACATTTTTAAAGCTGACCAATTTTAAATTAATAGGTTTGTACTATTCATGATTTCTATTTGAAATGGATAGTATTAGATATATAATATGCACATGAAACGAACTGTATGTTTCTGCTCTGAGTTATAGATGCCATATATGATTTATAAGTTTTATATGAGTTATATGCATACCACGAGATTGACTTTAAGTTTGATATATTCATTCCATTTTGTCGACACAGCAAGTAAACCACCAGTAATAAATAATAAATTATAGAAAGTTCAGCAAATGCTCGACAGATTCCGTAGTGTCTGCTTGAATTTACCAGGAGATCAGAGAAAATTTTCCATAGATGAGCAGATGATTCCTTTTTTTAGGACGTGCCTCGGTAAAGCAGTATATAAAAAACAAACCACACTCTGTTGTAACAGCATCATCTGGGATAGTTTTAAATTTTGTATTATACCAGTGGGAAAGTACAGACCTGGTCCACAAGGATCTAGGCTTAGGACCTGTTGTCAGGCCGAAACTAGGGGGGGGGGGGGCAGAGGGGGCATGTGCCCCGGGCGCCAGAACGAAGGGGCGCCAAATGAAGGATTATACCTTTGGAAAGGATTATTTTCTTCTGATGGACTGATGGCTTCCATTATTATGAAACAGCCATTATAAATGAAGTGTTAGGTGAAGATGAAATAGCAGTCGTAAAAAGTTAGAACTCTGATTTTCTGGTCAGAATGGAAAAAAAATGGCCATAATTTTTTTTGAAAAAAAAAAAATAGGTATAGGAAAAAAGGGACGAAATGGGAAAAAAGGGGACTGTAAGGATGGAACGGTAAGGAAAATTATCACCTATTTTTAGGAAAATCATGTTAAGACTAAGTGATAGCCACAATGTTCATTGATTTCTAGAAACAGTTGTTAACATTGGATTAAATAATTTTTTTTTCTTAATTTACCTCGAAAAGTGCAGAAATAAATCTTGGGGAAAGTAAGACTACCAATAAAGCCACGATCTTGAAATTGATATTTAAATGCTGATTTAAATTTTGCAGTAAATTTCCTGTCAAAGAATTTTAGACATTCTTTCTCTAGCATACTTCTCCATGAGAAAAAACTTGAAAAAAATTCTGTGGCTGCATCTGAAGTGATTTTCTGTATAAGTTTAGCAAGAGGGACGGTAAGGATGAAAAACCCAGGGACAGAGTTCCAAAAATAATATCAACCGTAAAAATGTGTGCAGGTTAATTTTTTGCACAATATTTATATTAAACAATTGTCCCAGTTTCGGAAAAAAATTACATCGAATTACTTTTATTGAAACAATTTTATACAGACAGCTCCAAATTTAAAAATCAGCATCAGGGACGGGACGGTATAGGAGTTTTCCTGGTATTTGGACCCCCAACATCGTCCAAAACTTATATATCTCGTTAATATTGTTATATGCAATCAGGCAATGGAATTTTCTCCAGTATATGAAAAAAAAAAAACACACAAAAAAATGTATTAAAATAAAAATTATTATTCAGGGACATAAAAGTCAAAAGATTGTGAGAATTCCCCATATATTGTTGTGCTTTTGTACTTTTTCGGTTTTGGTTACAGTTTTCTTTTATATGAGTACGGTTTCACTTTCAGAACAGGTTTCAAAATTTAAAGTATCTGCATATAAAAAATTGCATAAAAGCTCGAAAAGGTACGATTGCACAACTATATATATCAACCAGGTGTATCCTATGCAAAAAATAATATTAAAAAATATTAAAATGTGAGCCCAAAATATGCAAAGAACTGTCCATAGAATTAACATTAGCTTGAATGTTAAATTTTACTTCTGGTGACTAGTGTCGGTTTTTAAGAATTACATTTTATTAAAGATTGTTATCATACAAGAAAATAATAAATAAAGATGCAGTTGAACACTATTTTACATGTGAAAAAGGATTCAAAACGAAACATCTTTAATAATAACACAAATAAATAGTCTTCGAATCTGACATTAACAATATAACAATGGAATTATGGTTTTAAGGTCCAAAGTTTTAATTATAAAAAAAATATTTTGTAACTATTAAAATAATATTTTAGTACTATGGTATCCGAGGTTTTAAGTATCACACAAAGCTATTTTATAACTTGTTTTGGGGGGGGGGAGGAGGGGGGAAGAGTTTAAGTAATTAGTCAATGCATTTTAGTTATTTAGCTCTAATTCATTGCAAAAATTCTAGATTTTTTTAAAAAGCTCCGTATATTCCCGGTTTCTCGAATAAATCTATATCGTACATACTCTAGACATGACGTTCATGACTTTAGCGTACACCCTCTGATTTTTTTTACGATTACAACACTGCAAACCAGATCAATATTTGTCATAATTTTACGAACCGGAATATTGTTCCGATTTGCTCTGCACATTTCAAGCTCAGGTTTGCTGTCGCGAAAAATTAACAATTTCAAAATATTCGTATTTAAAATTTAAGAAAAATAGGAAATAAAACGACTTATACACATCCGATTAACAAGCAGTTATGTCAAAAGAAAAGAGAAAATTTTAAAGAATTAAATAAAACTGACGCCGGAAGGAAATACTGTTAATAACTTTAATAAAAATTAGAAAATAGCGATACAATAGAAGTCCATGATAAGAAGCATGGAGAATAGCACACTAAGAAACTGTTTAAAATACTTGATATTTATATATAGGAAGGGGTTTAATGGCCATGAAAAGATAATTTAAATTTAAAAATACATTCGAACGCACTGCTGAATTCAAGAAGAGGGGGATTCCCCCCCGGAAGGTTTGATATTTTATGCTTTTTAATAAGCAATTTCCACACCGAATCTCTAAAATGTCCCCCCCCCCCCCCCCTCCAGAGCCGCAGAAATTAATCCCGGAGAAAAATATCTGAATTCAACACTCCTCGATCGGCGTGAGCAAGAAAAAAGGCAAATATTAATTAAAACGATAACTTAGAAATTCCCCTTAAAGTTGAGAAAAATTCATTTAAAAATTAAAATTTTCAATAATGCCTTAACATGGACCAAAACCAAACTATTTAAAAAATGTAAGCATTCCTCAGTAAATAAACATAACTTTTTAATTTATTAAAATTTCTGTACGAAATAAGTTGTAGTTTGTACAGAGAAAATACAAAAATATCCGAATCACATTTGAATAATTAAAATAATAAATACCTTTATATCTGGGTTCTTTACTTGAACGCTAATCCAATGGCGCTGCTTCATGGAATTCAATAAAGAAGTGTTGTAATTTTGTCTTCGTAAAATTTCCGCGCATGCGCGTTTATATCTGTTCTCCTTCCAACAAAAGGAATTTTTCGCTTACGTCGTTATTTTATGACAGTGTTGTATCAGGTTTAGAGCAAAGTTGCGTTGCAAGAAAGCGATTGATTATATCCCGTCTACCTAGTAATGTCCTTGCGGCAATATTATTACTTCAAATTTTTCATGACAAGGAAATATCAAGAAAGAATTAATCTTGCTGCAATTGTTCATGCTATCTGGGATGTAGTCTTTGATACCCAAATAATATAATTTTTCATTTTAAAGCATATTTTGTGAAATCGAACTCATCCGCCAAAAACATATAAAGTTAACGCAACTCGAAAAATAGAAGTCAGTCCGAACCTCTCTGAAAAAATATTCAGTTTAGCCGGTTCCGGCTCAAACCATCAGTCGGGTTTAGATTAGTTTGCCCAAAACAATACAGGACTCTACCCGAAAAGCGATCTGAGCACGACAAAAAAAATTCCATCCTCCTCATTTCGACCTGAATCCGAAATACTCCAACCTCAACTAAACCCCACCTCTTATTTAAAAAAAATAATACATGTATATATACATGAATACATGTATAGCCATATTGTAATGCAACAATGTAACAGTAGTCTACAAATATACCTCTATTATCGATTTTAACTTTTAAGGATAAAGTTCAATAAACATCTATACTCATTAATATTCAAATGTATAGTTCTTCATCTTAAAATAAATTTTGTAAATTCTTTTGAGAAATGGATTCTCTAATCAAAAACCGTAAGCATCAACACCCAACCCAATCCTGAAACATTTATAGTTAACCCGACTCGAATCCGACCAGCAACGACATAAGTTTAGGTCCAACACGATCTGATCCAGACCGGAATTTTGACCCTGACGAGTGGGGGGCGGGGGAGGTATGACCGGTGGTGAGGCATATGCCCCCGGACCCCCCTCTAGCGCCACCTTTGGTCACAGTTTCTTCACGTTACCAGCGTAGACTCGTAAGTAAATCTTAGTGTAGTCTGACGCGAAAACACTTGCATGCTAATGTTAAACCTATTGGAGCATTCTTTTCAGAATTCTCACTTGAATTTTAATTTTTTTTTTCTATTATGCAATTTATAACTGAAGTTCGATATCTAACGTTGTGCGTTTTTATATTTTCGATTTTGGCTCCTTTTTTTAAATATGAGCATACTTTAAATTTCAGAACCGTGTTCCAAGCTGTTTTCCAAAAATGAAACCGTCCGAATATAAAAAAAAGTAACCAAACACGAAAAAGTACAAAAACATAACATTAGATATTGACATCAGGTATCCTATGAAAAAGATTAAAAAAAAAAAAATAATAATAAAACGCAAGCGAGATAATTGTCAAGAACGCTCCCATTGGTTTAATATTAGTTTGTGAATGTCTTCGCGTGACTCTTAATTCATATCACTATCACTTAAACGCCTCAATTGTAACACTACAACTACCGTAAATTTTATGAAAATGAAATCTATCTATAACGGAATTTGAACGTAAATGAAAAAATTATGTATTTTCAACAGAAAGAATATCAACAATTATACCTGCTAAGATGAAACCTGTATAACGCGAAATATTTTTCGGTTCCTTTCGATTCCGTTTTCAAAGTTTTCATGAATCATTATTTGATAAAACTGATTCCGTAGTTCAGTATTACGTATTTTATGATTGCATATTTTAAATTTCAAAATAAGTCTGCTATTAGAAATCTCGTTGTAAATTTTCTGTGCAGAGGAGGAGGAGGAGGGTGGGGACCGCCAAAATCGATGTTTGCCGCTGGCACAAAAAAAGGCTAGTTTCAGCTCCGTGCACGTGTGGGAAAAGATATCATGATTACTGTGTCTGGAGAATCTGATCATTGTCCTTTTCTTTGAATTATACAAACACTACACAAAAACTTCCTGCCTCGCTTCTGCCGCGAAATTTGACTTTCCATAAGACTTTTAGCATTAGTGTGAAATCCTGCAATTTCATTGGCTGACGCTTCACCGATAGCCAATGAAATTGAACGGGACTTCATTCCCTGAAAGTACAAGTATAAGAGTAAAATACTGTGTAAAACCGGCAGCGAAATTCTAAAATGGAGGGCCAAAATCACAGCCAGATGAAATCCGAACACCTCATTGGTCATTGACTCGCGTCCTTTTCAGAGAGCAATTTCTAGCTCTAGGGGAAACGTCGAATACTCCCTTTTCCGAGAAAAAATCATATATTGAAGCGAATTTTTTGTATTTCATTTAAAATAAGCCATCGAAATTAACTCAAGATATTCTGATGACTTTTTATAAAATGTGAATGAAAGATTTCGATTATAAGCTGTAAAAAAAATTTTAATAATATGGCAAGTATTTTTTTAGTTAATGAAAATTAAAAATGAAACTTGCACTTTTTTTTTCTTATGTTACTTTTAAAATCCAAAATAAAACAAATATTCGCACTTTTCTATAGAAAAATTTAATAACTAACTTAGAATACTAAAAACTTTAAAAAAATTTTGCCTAATGGAAAATAATTTTAAAAAGTAATGTCAGTTTTTAAACCGATTTTAATCATTAAGAATAAACATGTTTTCAATGACAATATAACATTTTAATACTTGGAGAATTTAATTATAAATTAATAATATGTTTCCCTAAGGAGGGTCCAAGTGACAAATTGCTAAATACTGTCTATGATTATAATTGTATAAGAGTTACAAGAAGAATGGAATTAATTATGTGCCAAATCATGCACGCTAAAATATGCCAATTGGCTGTGAAACTGCAACAATGAAATATTTTAAATACTAAAATGTAAAAAATGAAATATAAAGAATGTTATATATATTAGGGATGCAACGGATGTCAATTTGGCCGGATATTCGGCTCCAATTTAAGCTGGCCATCCGGCAGCAGTAGGTTTACTTTTCTACCCCATTCTCCCAAATCAGATTAAAGTTATTACTTTTAGTTAAACAATTAAAAACTTATTATTTTAATTTCTTATTTTTTAGAGAACATAAATATTAAATTTTTAATACTGATAGTTTAATTCGTTATCATTAGTTATTTAATTAATACTATTTTAATTAAATAGTAATAGATAACAATAATAATAGTAAAATAACAAAAAAAATGTAAATCATGTAGGGTAAATGTATCAGTAATAGATACCCCTCAATGTTTTTGGTTTATAAAAAAATAACCAATAAAAATTTAGCTTTTATTATTTTATTTCATAACTCCTTGCATGTTTTATAATCTGTGTTATTGTTCACACTTTTTTAATCAAACCAATCAGAAAGCACAAGGAAAAGATAATGTTTTTAATTCCACTGTTATTCAGGGAAAATCTTAATGAACATGCTAAGAGACATTTAATAAATTTATATACGTATTTATTATTTTCTTGCAAAATTTGCATGTTTTTGTTTTGATAGTAATTAGTAATAGAAAACATTGAATTTTATATACTAACTTGGTTACTTACAAAATTTCATTTATTTTTAAGGTTTTAAGAGCCGTACTGGAATGCTTAATTAGTCGATTTCCAGTAATGGACACCCTCATGTGACACTGCTAAAAATGCAATTTCAGTAATGTTCAGAGTGCATAAAATCTTTTGACTTAACTGAATACTTAATTAATCAAATTTAATTTTTAAATTGTTTTACCAGAATGTAACAACAAAAATTTTATAAATAGCTGCTTTCTGTTAAGAGGGCCTAAATAGGCCCCAAATTTTGCCTGGATCGACCCTTGATAGCTGTTAAAAAATGCTAACGAAGAAAAATACGTTTGAAATAAATATTCTTAAAAATTAAATTTAGTTTAAAAATAATAATAAAATACATTTTTTAAATAATATTATAAGTTATTCATTTACTTAAAACCATGCTTTTCATCATTGGGAACATTTATTTCAAGCCGGATGTTCGGCCGGATAATTATAATATCCAGCTACTGCCAAATATCCGACATGTTGACCGGATACGCCAGATACCGGATGTTCGCCGGATATCCTTTGCATCACTAATATATGTTTTTAAATGCACTTTTATCATTAATTAATTAATTAATGATTTTATGTTTCAAAAAACAATTTAGAAATCTTGAAAGCTTGTTTAAACTATGCTTCTTTTTTTCCTTTTGCATATATTAAAAAAAAGGGAGAAAATTATAATTTTTAAAATAAATGCACAAGTTCATGCTTTTCTAATCGTAAATTAAACGAAGGAAATTTCCATAATCGGGGTCACGCCAAATTAACACATTGTAGCGGACTTGAATAGCAGTCATGAAACTCGGCTTGATTTTTAAGATAAAAATTGAATGTCTATAAAAGAATGTTTACCTTTTATGGCCCAAATTATGAATTTATGAAAATTTCATCTTCTAAAGCATATTTTGTGAATTTTTGAAACTACATTAGAAGATTTACACAATCATTTAATAAATTTTAGAAGGATTTTGCCAAAATTAATTAATTAAATTGAATTTATAGGGATTTTGTGCAATATTTGCAACTCCTCTCAAATCTTTTATTTAAAATCTTGTTTTTTAGTATTTTGTAGAATTACAAAATATACAAATATAATTTCTTACAATAGAAATATTTCCAAACAGAAACTTTTGCCACCCCTACCCCCCCCTCCAATCTGTCAACGTCAAGAAAGCTGAAAAAGATGCAAAGACAAAAGAAATTGTTTTTTTTTTTTTTTTCTTTTCTTTTGTGCAACCAATAATGTTTTTTGGAACAAGATAAAGTAAAATATCTATAAATCATTCTAAACAGTATAACTATCGATGTATTAAATTAGTTTTATAACAAGTTATTTTAATGGCACTTTAATGTACCGTCGGGCATAAAGGGTTAAAAACAGAAAAACTTTTTTACTTTCATATTTATTTTATGAGCAGAAAACCTGGAGCAACTTAAAAAAAATTTTTGGATTTTTTTAAGGTTTTTTTTTGTTTGTTTTGTTTCATTTAATGCTAAAACATTAAATTCTGTATGTTTTAAATTATTTGTGTAATTTTTTTTTTATATAATTATGTTAATTTAAAGTTTCCGATTTAGAGTCTAGAAAAAGGTCTCTCGTCTTTTTTTACATAGTTGTTGACTTTTTCTAGAATAATATTATTTTTTTGTGATTTTATGGATTTAAATTGTGTGTGTGTGGGGGGGGGGGGGGTAGGGTAGAGGAGAAAATTTATTGAGATTTTTACCATACGGAATTTATAGGCAATTTTTAAATGATATTATAAGTATTTTTCAATGAAAACTAAATTTTTATTAAAGAATATTTGTCATGTCATATCATTTAAAAATTGTTACAACTTGTAATCTAAACTATTCATTCTCTTTGTATAAAATATTATCAAAATATCTTAATTGAGTTAATTTCGATTGTTTATTATAAATAAAAGCGAGCAAAATAATAAGGTAAATAATGCATAAATGTAAATAAGGTAACAATCGCTTCAAAATTACTTTTCCCCTCACTCTTTTCAAAATTCAAATGGAAAAACAAGTTGGTGATCCTCACCCTTATCTCTCTTAAAACCACGCGACCACACAACCAATGGGGTGGCTGTATTTCACCTGACTGTGATTTTGGCCCTCCATTTTAGAATTTCGCAAACCGGCACATGGTATTTTGGTATTTCAACTGTATGAATGATCTAGCCCAGTGGTCAAGACTAGGGCTGGTTAAGATTTTGCATTTATAATACTAAAGTTGTGTGTTCTGTCCTTTCGCTGGCGTTTTCACTTTTTTAGAGTTTTGTTTTGATTTTTATTAAGTCAGTTAGTCAAAATCAGTCGATCTTTATTACCAGTTCTTTCGTAAATTTTTTTGGCAATTAGATTTTTTAAAATAAATTAAATAATTAAATTAAAAAAATCAGTTAATCTATTTTTTAATAATTAAAGTAAACATTTATTAAAATGCAATAATAAATTTCCTAGGCTTACATTAAAAGTATTTTCATGTTAGAACTTTATAAAGTTCTGATCATTTTAAATTTGTCTGTTACTATAAAATGCGAAATTATCAGAATTAATATATTAAAGGTTTTTTATTTTAAAATTATCCTTGAGACATAAAAATCTTTATTAATTTATGATAGGTTACTTTATAATTTTTTATGTTAAATATTACACAAATATTTAAATTAAATTTTAAAATTCATAGGACTTATAGGGTATTTTTCTAATAAAGAAATTCTTTAATAATTAAAGTGTAAAAATAATATTTTCTTAAATCAGTTAGTTAAAATCAGTTGACCTTCATTACGAGTTTCGTTGTATTTTTTTTAAAATAAATTTAAATAATTAAATTAAAAAATTCATTTAATCTATTTTTTAATAATTAAAGTAAACATTTATTAAAATGCAATAATAAATCTCCTTGTTAGAACTTAATGGAGTTCTGATCATTTTAAATTTATCTGTTACTTAGGTTGCATTGAAATTTTTTTTTCGTAAATATTATACAGATAATTAAATTTTTAAATTCATATGACTTATAGGGTATTTTTCTAATAAATAAATTTATTTAATAATTAAAGAGTAATAATAATATTTTCTTAAGTTAGTTAGTTAAAATCAGTTGATCTTTATTACGAGTTCCGTTGTAATTTTTTTTTTTTTTTTGTCAATTAGATTTTTTTAAATAAATTTAAATAATTAAATTAAAAAATTTATTTAATCTATTTTTTAATAATTAAAGTAAGCATTTATTAAAATGCAATAATAAATCTCCTAGGCTTACATTAAAAGTATTTTCAAGTTAGAATTTTATAAAGTTCTGATCATTTTAAATTTATCTGTTATTTAGATTACTATTTTTTTTTAATTGTAAATGTTATACAGATAATTGAATTAAATTTAAAAATTCATATGACTTATACGGTATTTTTCTAATAAATAAATTTCTTTAATAATTAAAGAGTAATAATAATATTTTCTTAAGCCTGTTCTTAACTGCTCGGCTCAACAAGCGCAAAACGTTTTGACACATTTACAAATTCATTTTTTAACGAAAAGGTATAAAATTGGAAAGCCTGGCCATGGAAGCGATTTGGAATTGAACTGTTTTTCCATTTTTTGATAAAATTGAGTTATAAGCGATTTTGATCGCGTGGCAAACACGTTTTTCGTCCGCTCTTCAGTGCTCTTCCTTCCTTCGTGCGGAAATTCGGTTCAAAACGTCCACTTTGACACTATTTTCTGAAAGATCTATTGCGTTTGCAAAAAAAAAATGGAAAAAACAGCTCAATTACATAGTTTCTGAGCAACAACACCAGCTACTTTCATGCATTTTCGAACACAAATAAATTAAAACTTATGTCAGAAAGTTGCCTTTTTGGATTTGAGAACACCCTTAAGTCAGTTAGTTAAAATCAGTTGATCTTTATCACCAGTTCCTTTGAAGAAAAAAAATTTGTCAATTAGATTTTTTTAAATAAATTTAAATAATTAAATTTCTTTATTTATTAATTTATATCAGTAGCTTTACAATTTTTATTCGAAATACATTATTGTGATTAAATTTTACTACATAATACCACTTGGGAGCTAATGTTATATAATTAAAATAAAACATCTATTTAAATGTAATAATAGTATCTTTTAAACTGACATAGAAAAATATTTTTATATAGCTAGATGGAACTTCAATTACTTATTTTTAGTTAAGCTGCTAGAACTTTAATACTGATTGCAAACATCTGAGTAAAAAAAAAAAAAAAAAAAAAAAAAAAAAAAAAAAGTTCTAAGCAGCTTATTATAACAATCTCATTATTTTATCATAATTTAACTAAGTTAATGTTGTTTTAGAATTGTTAATAATTTTCTTACTAGAAAATTATATCAAATTTAATAATTAATTATATATTATGTTATTAACTGTATAATAATTGATTCCGTGCTCAGTATTAGACATACATAAGCTTTTTTTAATGCATCAAGCTATTATTATCAAGAAATACATTTGATGAAATGAGTAGCAGCGCTGTTTCGTAAAATGGATTTATTCCTTACAGGGAAAGAAGTTCGGTTCACCGACAGCCAATGAAATTGTCGGATTTCGAACTAATGCTAAAAGTCTTATGGAAAGTCAAATTTCGCGCTTCTGCCCCTCAGGGTTTTCCGGTGTTTTCGATTATATTGACGTTCCCAGTGACGTACGTAGTGCCCAGAGAATTGTCTGAGGAATTGTCCGTGGGTCCGCGGTGTCTACATGTGGACACACGCTTCGCTCTCTCGCGTACAAACAGGGGCAGGTAGACCTGCACGGATCGGGTTCTACCTCACTCGAACCAGAAAATTACATTTGAAGCTAACCCGCAACCCGACCCGAACTCTAAACGAAAGGAAAGTAAAACATGTTTCAATGCAATTATGAAAGTAATGTACAATTATATCTCCAATACCAATTTTATCTTACATATAAAAAAGGGCAAATATTTATTCTTTAATATCTAAATACAGTAAAGCCTCCGAATAACGAACAACTTGGGATCATTGAATAAAGCAGGGAATTGAGTAGAGGAGAAAAATCGAAAAATACGTAAGCAAATTATCTTCAGGGTAATGGTATACATAAGCCCCAAAATGCAAACTGAATTACGAGCATGCACGTAGCCGGGAAGGGGTGTGGGGGGGGGGGGGGGGCTGGGTGCCGGATCATCCGCCCGTTCGCACATACACATAAGCAGAATTGTATTTTAAAAACGAAATCTGAATAAAAGGAACAAGAATAAAGAAAAAATTAGGAGAAAACAAATAAAAGCAGAATCAGTTTAATTAGTTCATCAAGTTAGTTAAATTCATAAAACTAAAAACATCAGTTGAAAAATATTGTGGCAAAATAAAACCTTTTGAGAATTACAATATTTACTGCAATTTGTTTTCGTAACGGTAGATCAAAAAGTTGCATTTAAAATACCACTATAACCTCTTCGGTCCCTGAGTCCCCATACGGGGACCTCTGTTATTTTCCTTATAAAAATTATAATGTCCGATTTTTTTACATTTTCACATCACTTCTTAATAGCTGAATGTTTTTTTGCGTTCAAAGCAAACAAATAACTGGCAACTTCTAAGCTGATTCCCACATAAAATAAATGTTATTTTCATATAAGTTTGCAAAATTCCTAAAAATGCCCACAAGACAGTATGACCAAGAAAGTGAGAAATTTTCATAAGTATTTAACTTAAATCTTTTTCAATAAAAATTTTTGAGGATTTGTAGATTATTTACTTGTTTAAAGCTTTTAAATTTGTAATGGTGTTAATTTATGTTAATGGTTATTAAATTGATGTCTTTAAGGGGATTTATAGTTTTAGATCCATTTTTTTAACCTAAATTACTAAGCACCTAAGGGATCAATTTTAGAAAAGATATTTTTTCTGCCGTTTACGATGTCATTCTGTTTGGAAAAAACCAATGAATAAGCATTTGTATTATTATTTCAGCTTCGGAACTGAAGACGTTAAAATTAGAGATCTGCACGGGCCGATTTTCATTCACGGCACTCGGGCCGAGCCGGGTGTGCTCTCCACTCTGTTCGGGCCGGGCCCGGGCCATACTTTTTTCTGAAGGCTCGGGCCGGGCCTAACTTAATTTTTCTGTACAGAGCCGTGCCTGGTTTCATTCCTACTCTTTACGGCCCGAAATTTTCAGTCCTAGTTTTGAGCCAGCCCGTATGAAAATCATTGTCTCAGCGTGGCCTGGTTCATTTAAAGGTCAGTTAAATAAGTCCTGGCCCAAAAATTTTTGCAAAAAATGCGTACATTTTTGAATCGCCATTATTCTACACTTAAACATTAAAATTTATTATTTTTAAAGAATAATAGATTTCTACGCATATTAAAATATAGGTAAATTAAAATATAGTAAAATTTGCGAAAAGGAACCTGCCTATGATGGAACCCTGTTTTAAACGGAAAAACGTGTTGATTCATGTAAAATTAATATACTAATAAGTAAGAAAAGAATATATAATACATTTACACTTGCTAAGAAGAGAACTTGTCTATAATGCATTTTTTTTTTCTTTTCTATACAATTCCGTCTTAGAAGATTTTACTGTATAGCATTTTTCAGATTTTTAACACTTCTATACATGAAATATGGATTAACAATATTAATGATAAGTTAAACATTTACATACAAGAAATAGAGATTCATTAAAAAAAAATAAATATCGCAGCCTGCGGTACTTCTATAAAAATGAAGATTATATGAAAAAAATGATGAATGAAGATGACATGAAAAAAAGATAAATATTTTTGGTCAGAAATCCTCGTTCGAGACAAATTTTTAATCAATTCGACGTAAAAATCAATGTTTTGTAGAAATTCACTCGGGCCGATCTTTTAATTTTTTTTTCGGGTTGGCCGGGCCAACATTATTTTTTCTCCGGGCCCGGGCCGAACATTTGATTTTTGTATCGGGCCGGGCCGAATCTTTTTTCTATGAGTCGGGCCGGTCCCGGGCCTGGAAATGTTGGCCCGTGCAGACCTCTAGTTAAAATACTACCTTATTTCTGGGAGTTTCTTTCTCTCTCTCTCTCTTTTTTTTTTTTTTTACAGCGGAGTTTCTATTTGCTTGTTTCTGCAATCCAAGGAGAAAGAAATATAAATTCTCGATGCGGGGGAAAACCTTTTTCTCTCTGCTTTTTTCTCGGCTTTCGTGGTCTAAAGCTTAGAAAGAATCAGAAAAATATGTCGCAAAGGAGAATGAAGATGGAAACATATAGTGCCTCAGCCTAGAGGTCTGCACGGGCCCGAGCTTGGGACCGGGACGGCGAAATGTGGGTGCACTTTCAAAAGGGCCGAGCCGGCAGAATTAGGACAGTTTTTTCAACGGGCAGGCAAAATAAATCATTGGGCCTGCCGGGCCGGGCCGATAAAAAAAATTTAAACAAAGCCGATAAAATATGAGCCATTGTCAATGAATGTGACTGCTGCGAGAATAAGTATAAATGTGCGTCACGAGCCGATGCTAATTTGACAACATCAATACAGAAATGTAACATGTTTGGATTTATTATTAGTTTTGGTGGATCATTCGAGACAACAGCCATGCCGCTATAGGTCTCAAAGCCCCCCCCCCCCACCCCGTCCCCTTCAAACTTCAAACATGTCCAGCATAGAGATTGGCATCGGACAGCTTCACGGTATCTGAGTCAGGGCTTAATTTTTTCAGCAGACACGTGCCGAACCGAGATCAGGCTTGCATTTTTTTGTATACAGTCGAGCCGTGCCGGAACTGGACCTGATTGTTCTCATGATGTGTAGGAAGGGCTGAAACTAGCCTTTTTTGCACCCAGGGCAAACATGGATTTTGGCACCCCCCCCCCCCCCTCTTCCGTAAAGTATATTTACAAAGAGAATTTTTTCTAATTTTCTAATAGCCTACTTATTTTAAAATTTAAAATATATAAACCATAAAATATGTAATACTGAACTACGTAATCTACAATGACGGATCCATGGGGGGGAGGGGGGTCACGGGGGTCATGACCCCTTCTGAACACCAACAAAAATATTCTAAAGATAATTTTTAAAATGAAATATACAGTAGAATCCCGATTATCCGAGTCCCGCTTAACCGAGTTATTTTCTTCTGATGGACTGATAGCTTCCATTATTATGAAACAGCCATTATAAATGAAGTGTTACGTGAAGATGAAAGAGCAGTCGTAAAAAAATGGCCATTTTTCCCCCCCATTCTGACCAGAAAATCAGAGTTCTAACTTTTTACGACTGCTCTTTCATCTTCACCTAACACTTCATTTATAATGGCTGTTTCATAATAATAGAAGCCATCAGTCCATCAGAAAAAAATGATCCATTCCAAAGGTATAATCCTTCATTTGGCGTCTCTTCGTTTTGGCGCCCGGGGCGCATACCCCTCTGCCCTCCCCTTCACCCCCCTAGTTTCGGCCCTATGTGTAGGACAGGCAATATGTTTTGTAAAAATATTAATAGCGATAATAAACTTCTGTTAACGGAATCTTTGGAAATATACCTTAAGGTGGTTCTCAAATTCCCGGCTAACCGAAAAGTACCGAAAGTTTTATTCTCTTATAAAAATAAAATACGCGTGCATTTTTTTTTTTTTTTTTTTTTTTTTTTTACCGAAAATTATTTACAAATAAAAAAATACTTCCAAAAGGCTATGCGTCTGAATATTTTTCAATGTTTTATATGAAACAATGGAAGTAATCCGATTGCCACCATTTTGAAGAAATTAAAAAAAACTTTTAAAATTAAACTTAAAATATAAAAATGGGAATATTTTTAAAATAGCTAGTGCGGGCACATCCACAAATGAACAGCTTTCGTTAAAATAATTAGCAAAATCTGTTCAGTAGAAAAGCTTTTGGCAGGTGACTAAAACACGTCGATAAGTGTAATTGCAGATCGCACAGAGAGTTTCATTTAATATTCCTTCAAAGCACTTAATCCTTTAATCCAAAACATATATCCTTCAATTAATAAATTCAAATCGTTAATTTATAATCATTAAATATTTATATAAATGGTAGCACCAAAAATTTTAATTTTAAAATCATTACAAAAGCTTTTTTTTTTTTTTTTTTTTTTTAATGAAATTAAAAATATTCAAGTCAAATTATTTAAACAAAATCTGTTAGTTCCAATTTCCTCCGCCAGGGGTACACCCTGCTGTAAACAAACCACTTTCCGAACGTAGTCATCGAAAACGAAGTTGAATAAGTCAAACCGCGTTGTGATCGGACTCATAGAACACAAGATAGGAAAGTGCTCGTGGAACTAAAATATGTAAGGCTATCAATATCAAATCGAATTCTATCAATATCAAATCGAGTGAGCCAAATCCCGTCATAATCGGCCCATAGAACCCGAGATAAGGAAGCGCCCCTGTTGATAAAAATAGAACAAAAATATGAACGGCTATCGATATCAAGTAGAATAAGCCAAACCCCGTCGTAATCGGGCCCATACATGCCGAGATAGAAAAGCTCCCCCTTGCGGTAAAAAATGGAACTAAAAGATGTAAAGCTATCGATATCAAGTCGAATAAGCCAAACCCCGTCATATCGGAACCAAAGAACCTGACATAGGAAAGCGCTCCTTTTCGGTAAAAAGTAGAAATAAAATATGTAAGGCTATCGATATCAAGTTGAAAGAACCAAATTCCGTTGTTATCGGGCCCATAGAACCTGAGCTACTTTGAAAAATATATATATTTCCCTGTTTCTTTGGCTTTTTTGATAAAACTCTACGCGATGCTTTCTTAATGAGTGGGTTTTTAATTAATATCCTGCGTTAATTAAGGCTTTTTCAAAATTTTATGATTTTTCATGTGACGGGTAATATTTAGCTGTAAGTATACAAAATTTTAAGTCTTTAACTTATACAGTTTCTGAGAACGGGCTTTGTGACAGGCAGACGTACAAACAGACAAACGCAGGAGTGAGAGGAATAGGTTTTCGTTAGATGAACGAAACCCCAAAACCAGCCTTGTGTTTTAAACATATAGATGGTACTGTTCGCCCCAGAATGGTTACCTACAGATAAGCGTACGAAATGTCTTTTATAAAAATATGAATGTCTTTATGAAAATTTGCATGATTTCCCTACTCTTTTATTTATTTTTTTTTTTAAGTAGTTGGTATGGGGATAAAAATTGAGCACGATTTGATAAATACTTTAGGTGGTTATGGAGTAATAGGATTTATTGGTGTAAGAATATTATTTTAGGAAATATAAAAATAAAAGTATGTAAAAGTAATTTAACATTGGAAGATCAAAACTTGAATTTTAATTCCAAAACTTGTGGTCGAAATTACTTACAATTTGGTATCTGGGCATAAATTTAAACATGCTTGCATCACCATTGAATAGTAAACATTATTCTCTATCTAATGGTACTGATATCATTTTTATATGCTGATTTGCAGCGGACTTAGTTAGAAGAGTTCATTTTTTATCCCCAGAACTGTGCATATTATTAATAATGGCTTTTTATCTTTTCTATTATTTATATTTTTGGAGCTCTGGCCCTGTAATTATAATTTCATAGATCATAACCGCCCCCCCCCCTTTTCTGTATAAAATGATAATTTCAACGTTGTCGAATTTTATCATCATGCGACCTTTCTGAAACGTGCAACTCTAGCAAATGTAAAAGGATTATTGCACTCCATCATGATAAATAAGAGAAAGAATTTAATTATTTGTATATTTAATGCTATTAAGAGAACTCGGTTGATAATGATAAATAAGAGAAATAATTTAATTATTTGTATATTTAATGCTATTAAGAGGACACGGTAATCTTCATTTGATAAAAACCATGACTAAAATATGATTTTTTTCTTCTTTTTTTACTTAAAATGTATTTAGACAATACTAGTATATTCTAACGAAGTTACTTAAAGATCCGATGATTATGAGAAAAGGATGTTTTAGTATATCAGTTTCCCTTTAAATGATTTAAAGTTGCAATCTTTAAATTCATTTTTCTCAGTTTATGTTTTATTTTTTCAATATACTGTTAAGTGTATTAAATTTCCTCAATAGATTAAAAAATCCGTATGATAAAATTAAGGATCATATATTCAATGACATAAATACCGTATATACTCGTGTGTAAGTCGAAGAATTTTAGACAAAACTTGGTTATTGAAAATGGGGGGGGGGGGGGTCGACTTATACACGAGGTAGTAAAAAAAATAATCGCACATAATCGGCGAATGGGCATGTCTTTTAAGTAATCACATCATGAGGGATAAAAGCGGACAATGATCATTTCTCTGTGATTGACAGAAAAAAAATAAAGCTCAACAATAATATCCCAGTAATTGTTCTACACCCTTTTTTTCTTGGTATAGAATTCTCTTCAATACGGGGCATTCCTTTCAACATTTGAATCCTCTTTTTAAAAAGAGTTCAACTTGAGAATGCTTCTAGATATCTCTACTAAAAGTACTTCAATACGAAGAAGTACTATATTTTAGCAGTCTAAGAAGTTATTTACCCTTGTATATAGGCTTGAATAGATTTTTGAAAGAATTTTTTCTTTTTAAGTATCATTGAATTGATGTGAATAAGTTTAAAAATAATTTAAGCTTCTTCGGTTTTACATAATTATACAGTTTTAAAAAGTTCAATTAAAAAAAAATCTGATTAGAGAAGTAAAAATGTTTACTAATTTAATGAAAATTTATTATTATTATTTTTTTTTTATCCCCGAATTACAAATCATTTTTCCACATACTACCAGAAATGTAATTCGACTTATACACGAAAATTCAATTTTTTTTCTCAAAATTTTGCTTAAGAATTGGGGTTGGGGGGGGGGGGGAGGGTCGAATTATACACGCATATATATACGGTAGTTTATGTTTAAAAATAAAAAAGTTGAGTAAATACTCTTTTTCACTGTATTTTTACATATGCCATGGCATTTTATTTTTTTCTTGAATTAATTAAATTTTTGAAATCTTTAGCATTATAGTAAGAAAAACATGTTAAAAAAAAGAGAGAGTTTCTACAATTACAGGAGATGTAAAAAATTTAATTAAAAAAAAAAACTACCACGAGAATTTCATTTTTTCTTGATTAAATGATTTTCCTATATAAAACCATTTAATAATAATGTCAGAAAGGTATTATACAGCACTCAAATATGAAAATTAGTTCAGAGGGCATAAGTCTTATTATAAGACCGAATAGACCAATAAGGTCTGTTGGTAGGTCATATAACGGCAAATTCATACGACCTCATTAATTTGATCCAGGACTATATGGAATGTCATTGTTAATCTTCATTTAATCAAACAAGAGGATCCAACCCAGATTATCGGAGATATAGAAGATACTCATCGGTGCGTAGAACATGGGTGAAAATCGCTTTTATTAGAAAACTCTAATATTTTTTTACATTTCTTATACTTTTTAGATTGTCTACTATATACATCAAACAGCATATGAATAATTAAGAATAATATCATTAATAACAGCATTAATAGCATCTTTCGATCTCAATGCTATTCACTGCTATAAAAATTTATAAAATCAGAAATATGGATTTCATGAATTAAATACTACTACCACCAAATACTTGGCTGATAAGAATTTTACTGTTAGCAGTGACTTGTCCACTGACCTGTTTCCTGCCAATCAATCAATTTTTACTGATGATTTTCATGTTAAGGAATCGAATATTAACGATGATCTTCTTGCTAAAGATGACAGCATATTTCCTGATTTTGAAGTTAGAGATGATTTAATAAAGATGAATAACATAACATCGAATACTGACTGTTCTGCAAGCACAAATTTTCAAACTGAGGACTTTGAAGGTTGATACAACTTCTCAAAAAATGTGTGATGCGTTTGTTCAAACAAATTTAACATTGCATAGAAATGTAAATGATGAAGATTTTGGATTTTTAAGGATAATTTTTTAATTTTTGCATATTTTAAAAAACTAAAGTGCAAAACCAGAGCAGATTCTATTTAAGAACAGCCTGAAGTGCAACTAGAATCACACTCACGAATAACTCTTCCTGAAGCTGATCCATCTCATGCTTTTATTTTAAAAGTTGCTTGTCAAAAACAGTTTCACCAACAAACCAAAATCCAGTGAAAAAGCAAAGAGCAGTAGGGCCAAACTTTGTTGAATCCTTAACAGCTGAGGCATCTATGAAAAAATTAAAAGAGGACAATGAAGTGAAAGAGAAAAAAAAAACATAAAAATTAGAAATAAAAAGAAAAGTGCCCAGTTAAACTGATGGCATTGAGCTCACTATTCACACTATATTGTACTCTTATTTCAAAGAATAATGCCCCTCAAAAAATAAATTACGGAGGGATTAACTCCCCGTTTAACTCCCCCCCCCTTCATGCTTAACCAATGAACCTCCAAATCTAATCAGGACAGCGCCTTATCAGAATAAACATGTATACCAAATATGAAGCAAATCGAATAATTCTACATGAAAAACACATTTAGCTAAATTAAGAAATATGAACATACATACGTACGTACATAGAGAACCTGCGGGCGCCTTAGCTCTTAGGCTTTGATAGCCTGTGAGCTAAAAAGCGATAAAAATTAGAAAAAGAGAACAATTAAAGCTTAAAAAAGCAAAAACAGCATTTCATAAACCAAATTCGGAAAAAACTCGAAGCCTAACCTAAGGCAAAGCTAAAGGAATCTGAAAGTAAAGATGAAGCAGAAATAGAAGTTACGAAGAAGCCCAAACATCAAACTTATCTAGATCCATATCATCCAGAAAACAGAAAGAAAAGATTGAGACCAACACGGAAGAGGAAAAACAAAAATAAGTTAAAAGAAAACTGAAAAGCAAGAGATTTGTTATAAATTGTTGTATCGGTCATTCATTATTTTTTTACTATTTAAGTTATTAGTATATTAAGTAATTAAATATGTAAGCTATTCAACTTTCAATTTTATGTATTTCAACTCTTTATTATTAAAAATTTATAGCAATTAATTGACTATTTTAAGATGAACTGACA
This sequence comes from Maratus speciosus, assembly GCA_963932465.1. NCBI lineage: Eukaryota > Metazoa > Arthropoda > Arachnida > Araneae > Salticidae > Maratus > Maratus speciosus. Next base: position 441,433,312 of record OZ010788.1, read on the forward strand.
TGTTTTACCTACCGTATGCGACAAATATGACCTAAATGTGACAATCGTATATTGTTGGCTTATATTACAAATAATGATTAAATTTCTACAAAACAACTAAGGGCACAGTATTCAATAAGTTTTCCGCTATAATAATAATATATAATAACAATAATATATATATATATATAATATATATATATATATATATATATATATATTATATTACAAAATATATATATATTACAAGCATATAACATAATAACATATATATATATATATATATATATATATATATATATATATTACAAAATTTAAAATTTTGTCGCCAAGGTTAACATTATTCTATATAAATTTTCCTTTTAATAATATTCCATATATTATACCGGCTTATTAAGTTAAAACCCTATTCTTAAACTACTCTATCAATCTTCATATGTAAAGGTATAAGAAATAAGACCTCAATCCATCTAATAATATTTATTCCAAATTGCTTAGATCTAAAAATGGCGCTAACTACTTATATTCGTTAAATAACACCCTTTTATTATTTAAATCCATATTAAAATTTATTATTTCCCAGTATATCAAACCCTCTAAATTCTTTATTTAATTGCTAAAATATCATAATTCATAATTTATCTCGTCTAAAAAACCTATTTATTTAAGACGATTCTTTTATTAAAATTTCAAGGTGTCTATTATAATAGTTCAATGTTTTAATATTCTAAAATTTATTCCGCGGCAATAAATTCATTTTTCTTTTCTGTCAAAATTATTGTTTGGCGGGCTAAAAATGCCCGCACTCTCGATCACAGAGATTAATTTTTATTTACACCTTGTGTATTTGGTCGAAGATATAAAAAATTCGAGAAGAAAGTTTTCGCGCAACGAAAGTTGAATCACCTCGATATTAATCCATCGGAACTATTAACAAATCCCTCTTAAAGCGATTATGATTGGAAAAGAGAAGTCAGCTGACCTTGATTGTAGCTTTGAGCCGAAAACGCGCAACCAGATACGGGATGAGATTAGAGTTTGGGGGTCGGCTTTGAGATGGAAAAGTTTTTTGGGACTAAAAGATTTATTCGAAGCTCCATTTTACTTTAAAACTCCGATTAACACACCTTGAAATGAATAACCTTTTTATCATCGATTAAATCGAGAATTTTTCCTGAGGACTGTTCCTGAATATGTATATCCCAACAAAAAGTTTTCGGTAAAAAAAAAAAAAAAAAAGCGCCAAGTTCTCCTTAATGTTTCGGCCAGAAAAAGTAGTGATATCTGATTTTCGCACAAGTTAAAAGCCAAACATCCCAAATCTCTCATTGAAAATGGCTTCCTGCGACTTGGCCGTTAATGCCTTCTACAGCATTTCAAAATTAATGATTGGGAATTACGCATTTATGAATTATTTAAATATTAAAAGTAATATTAGAATGCAAAGAGGCAAATTCACATAAAGACATTATAAGTAAAAGATTTCTGATAACTACCATTCAGTTTCAACAAACATTAGATTTGATTACAGATCATTTAGTCCACTTGCGGTTTAATTGCCATTTTGTACGGTCAAAAGCTAAAGTTATAACGTGAAACCCAAGAAATAAAACAAAATTTACTTACTTCATATCTCACAATATGTTACATTATATTTTATTGTATAATATTGATATCTTGTGTATTGACGAAAGAGATTTTTTTCGTTTGAACATTTATTATAGTTTGTTTGCAAACATTAAGAGGTATTCGATTTATAAACTGTTAAAAGTTGATATTAATTATGTTTTAGCAATTAGGGATATTATCTCCTGAATACAAGCATTTTGTTATTTTTAACTTCTAAGCATTTAAATAGACTGAAGTTGTTTAAATGCATTTTTGAAATGTGTATTTTATTTCTGTATTCTGTGTCACAAAATGCCTAAAATAATCAAAAAATGTAGTTGGCATGTAGCTCATTTGTACATATTTTAAAATTTGAAAAACTCTCACGAAGGCATTAACGGCCAAGTCGCAGGAAGCCATTTTCAATGCAAGATTTGGGATGTTTGGCTTTTAACTTGTGCGAACATCAGATATTACTACTTTTTCTGGCCGAAACATTAAGGAGAACTTGGCGCTTTTTTTTTTTTTTTTTTTTACCGAAAACTTTTTGTTGGGATATCACCACTTTTTGTATGTTTTTTCAAGTTTGTTATTCTAAACTATATTAATATGAAAAAACTTAAATTTCGGTACTTTTATCTTAGCCGGGAGCAAATCTCCTCATTAGCCTTTTGTTTTTTCGCCAATAGCAGTTTTCATTTTTCACATGTGTAAATTAGAAACAATGCTTGGATTTTCAAATAAAATATTTTGGTTTATGTTATTATTTCTTATTTATTTATTTATTTATTTCTATGTTAAATATTCTATTAAATAAAATGAAGGAAATGCATCTATTTTAAATGAGATGACTGAAAAGTATATATCTTTAAATGAAATGAATGCAATATGAACAATGGAGTTGGGAACAGTATTTGGCGATTTGCCACTTGCGCACGGCTAACATAAAACTACCTAAATTTATTTTATTGAGTTTTACAAATTTATACTTTATTTCTTTTTATATTAAAGTACTAACCGCCTCTAGCAAGCAGTATTTACCGTATTACTTCCATGTTAAACGTTGCATCATGTTACTGTGATTCATAATTTAATTTACTTGCCCATTCTTTCGCCAATTCGGAAGCTTTTGATAGAGAAATCAAGAACTCTTTACGATCATGGAAGCACATCATATATTTTGTATTGTTATGTATTTCATCTTTCGTGACAAATATCTCTTAACTCACTTATGCATGCTTCCTTAGCAGTTACGATTCGTTCTCTAATGCGGAAATTTTTAATCCTATTAAGTAATCTTTTCTAATTGGGCTCACTGCCAATTGTTGTATTTTAACTGATACGACTGGGTACAAGTGAAATGGTTCTTATGAAATCCTTTGACAATATCTGTATTTGCATTAAACCATATTGATGCTAATATCTTTTTGTTTCACTTTAACCTTTTCAATAGACTCGATTACGGAAGAATATAAGGTCTACCGGCTCACTGCCATGATCCATTAGCAAATCTATCATTCTTCTCATCTGATCGTGTTGAAGAATTAATCAATGTGCCATGGTTTTAAGATTTTAGCTAATTTTACTCGAAACCCGAAAACTAAAATGCGAGGAACCGTATTATAGAAGATTCATTCTAACGTACATATTGATTAACAGGTTACATATTATAGAATTATAATAATCATAAGGAGAACTGGCAGTTTCAATGCTTTAATAGTTTCCGTAAATTCTCTTTATATAATACAGAAGTTTTAGCGGTGTAAAGGTTAACAACATAGTCACAGTAAGTATAATAACAGTACAATATAATAACAATAGCAGAGGTTTTGGGCAGTGACGAAACTATTAGCACTTTGGAAATATTAGTACGTTATATCATTTAACTATTCAGATGATATGCGGAAAAATAAAAATAGATGGCTCGCATTAATAATTAACTCATTGAAAAGTAGCCACTAGCGGCAAATATTCACCAAGCTTGGCGACATTTAGCAAAGTTTCACCAAATTTGGTAATATATCATGTCAATTCTCAAATTTGGCGACAGAAAAATGTTTTGTTTATTCTGACGTCATAATGATGCATATGTATTATGTATTATACACATACCTATAATATGTATGATGCAAATGTATTACGTATTATATTCATATGTATAATGTGTACCGGGTGTCCTAAAAAGGACTGACTGATTTTAAAATTCAATAACTTGTAAACGGTGACAGATATTTAAAAAATTCTTGCAGGAGGGTTATGCAAAAGGTCAAAAGTTTTTTTACAGTGATTTTCAAATTTAGTTTGAATTACAAACAATAGATGGCGCTGCGATCAATAGACGCTAAATTCAGGCTCGATTTTTGGTACTTCGTGGCTCGGATAATACATTTCCATCTCCTTTTTCCGCATGGAACAAAAGAAAGGACCAAAAATCGAGCCTGTATTTAGCGACTATTGCTTACAGCGCCATCTATTGTTTGTAATTCGAACTAAAATCGAAAATCACTGTAATAAAACTTTTGACCTTATGCATAAACCTCCTGCGAGAAATTTTTAAATATCTGTCACCGTTTGCAAGTTATTGAATTTTAAAATCAGTCGGTCCTTTTTAGGACACCCGGTATGATGCATATGCATAAGTTCATTAACATCACTAAAACGCACTTAAAGAAATAGTGTTTCATAAATAGTAGGGATAATTGCCAGATTGACCAGGGTGCTATTGAGATTAGAATACCGACATTCATAATAGACGTCTGTACACACCATCACCTCATCGAGTTTACAGCTGAAATTTTAGGATTAGTTAAAACTAGATTAGCATATTTAAATGCAACTGATCTGTTAAGTCATATCTTGGTAGAAACCACCTGAAGACCTAATTTTAGTGGTTAACTGATAGGTTTAATATTGTATTTTCCTGCATCCAAAAGTTTGGAAACATGGAGGAATGGGTGCAGGAAAACACAATGGAAAATCCACCAATTAACCCGTAAAATCGGGTCTGTAGGTGGTTTCCACAAAGATATGACTTGGCAGACCAGTTACATTTCAATACGCTAATCGATATTTAACTAATCCTAAAATTTCAGCCGTCAACTCGATGAGGTGATGATCTGTGCAGACACCTCCCGGTCTTTAATAAAATTTGTTTTAAGGAAGTAAAAGATAGAAAGATGGACAGATAAACTGAAAGATTTGCCTTATTAAGATTTTTGTAAAAGATATAAAAATTCATTCAGCTAGAAATCATGTAACACCTTTATAACTCAGGCTAATTTTCTGTAATCGGGTTTTGGCGACCAACATATCTTATCTATAACTATAATCTTTCTTTTACAGATTTAAAATTAACAATAAATTAACAGAAGTAGGCTAATAATACAATATAATAACATTAGCAGCGGACTTCGGACGCCGCATCTATCGCACATCGTTAAAGATAGTTTATTAGTTGCACATTTCATTTAATTAAAAGGAGATTTTTAACCTTTCATATGGAATTAGGATATCTTTCACTATAGGGACCTTTGCATTTTTTAAAAATCTTGGCGCAATTCGGACTTTAGAAACTGAGATATGTTGCCAAATGATATAAACAACTACGAAAACAAACCTGATGAACTTTTATGTTATTTATATGTATTTATATACATATAAACATTTTATTTATACATGTATAAAATATTATTTTTTATATACAGATTATTTATGTTGGTATATAAAAATAAATAAACGAGTTCCTTACATTAAATAAATTGTATACATATGGAAAAAATTGCTTGTGTATATGACACAGTAAATAGGTTGCCAGAAAATTCGTTATTATCAAATTTCTTTTCTCGTCAAGGCTATTTTCTGTATTTCGCCAAGGCTACTATATCGGAAACGTACCGAATTGCGGTTATATTTTGTTAAATGTTTTATTGTTTTAATATCGTGAATATATCATAACCTATACTGATTAAAATTTTTAGCTATATTCATTTTTTCTATTTAACAAACATCTTTGGAAAAGCATATATATAAAATGTTATTCTGCTTGAAATCACGTGACCGCCTTCAAAGCTCTGTAATCGAGTTTTGGCGACCAACATTGGCACAATTTAATGCGTAGGAACTGTTTACGGCCAAATGAACAACCCCTGTATGAAGGGTTTAAAGGCAGAAATTCTGTGTTTTCAGATTTTTCTGGTTAATTGTGCTACAAACCCGACTTACTTGTGAAATTTCATGATTCTACGACTTTTAGAAGTACCTTAGTTATTTGATGATGCGAAGTGAGTCAGTGACAAAAAAGCGCTTTTTCGGAATTTAATATTTTGAAAACTACTAAATATAGAAACATGAAATCGTGGAACCTTAATTCAGTTTGACCATACGAACATGTGTATAAAAGAAAAATTTCTATATCTCTCCCTAAAACGACGTTATGAGGGGGTGAAAAGTATGCCGAAATGGTTCAGGAAAAGGTAGCTTACGGCTTGTGCGAACTTGGCGGACGCACTGCCGTGCTCCCAGATAAAGTTTGGAAAATGGCATACGAATGCTTCATTTATGTATTTCATCTATTTTCTTCTCGAATAACCATCCGGTAAACACGCCTGTGCGACAATATTCGGAAACCCAAATTGAAAACAATTTTCGCCAACTGCCTTTATAAGATCAAAAGTGTAATTTTATCACATATATATATTTAATAAAATGCGTAATATATCCTAAATTGCATCGCAGTTAGGTACAACGAACCTTAGATGAATATTTTTTTCTTAAATTGTGTTTAGTGGCGTAGAGTGGATCTTGAACGCCTGAGAAAATTTAAATTATTCTGCCTGCTCATTAGTAGCTACTGTAGTTTTCCTATTTTGTTGTTTTTAGTGCAATAATTTTTTTTAAGCTCCTGAAAATTTCGCTTCCAGTTTAACAACCCCCCCCCCCCCCCCCCACACACACACACACAAACACACACACATGGTCTGTCTCTATGCTATGAGATAACTTTGGTCTTTACGAAAGTAAAAATTGTACATTAAAATATTAAAAAGAACATACGATTAACACCTATCTAAGGTTTATTATCAAGTAAATACAATTGATAAAGCATTTTAATAAAAAGAAAGGAATGACAAAGCATATTCATGTGGCTCAAGTGCATAAAATCAACGGATAAATCTGCGGCTGACTTCTGTATAGAAAAAATTATCGTAATCGTACTCACGTTTTTACAGATTAATATTTATATCATTTCGTTCAAAATCCAAATTTGATCTTTCTTTTGATCCTTACCTTTGATATTCATTCTCGATAATGATGGGTCATTCTACGAAAACTTTCTTTTTTCAGCATAAAATTTTAATACACAATTTGAACTGAAAATTTTTATATTAAAATACTAGCTGGCGTTGCTCGGTCCCGTTATAGTAACCTTACAGAGGTATCTCAAGTTTGTATGATTTTATATCTTCTGAAATCTTTCAAATGAACCTAGTTTCTATGTCCCACTGGTCTCAGCAGCATAGAGTGTTTCAAATGAACTTAGTTTCAGGGGCCCCATGCCTTCGGCAGCGTCTTTAAGCCCTGTAGGTAATATAGGTTTTTCAAGGACAAACGTCCTCTTTTCATTTTCCATTCGTTACCATAGTTACTAACCTAAGATAAGGGCCGAGGAGTGACCAAAGAAGGGAAAATTAAAAGAGGACGTTTGTCCTTGAAAAGCCAATTTTTCCTGCAGGGAGTATAATGTGTCTCGACAAACATCTTTCCTAGCAAACCTGTAACCCAAGTTCCCGCAGCCTAAGGCAGCGTATACCGGGAGTGTATTTGAATCCCTAGCAACTCAGAGGACAGAAATCAAGTTCTTTAGAGCTTAAGGTATCCCTCGGAATGTCTTCCATAACGCAATGGCCCGCTAGGTTAGACATCAGCAAGCTTCTTAACGATTAACCTTCCGTTAGTCGCTCGCACCTCACAGGGGCATCCCTTCTACACTTTATTTTTGTTGAATTAGTTGTGATACTACTTTTGAATAAATTTTACTAACGAAATAAGTTGTTTAATACTTTATATCTTCAAGGAACCTTAAATAGGTAACAATTAACTATTTGAACCAGAATAAATTTCATTTGGCTTTCAAAAATCAGAAACACCTCAAGGTGCAACGCGATTAACGACTAACCATGTCGGAAAGAAGTGCGCGACTAATGGAAGGTTAACAAACATAAAGCCCTAAACCTTCCGAAGGAAGGCATAGAGGAAGTTCCCTCCAGACATCCCTTGAATTCATCACTGTAATAATAGATTCGTTTTCTAATTAGAGTCAAAGTTAAGTATTCATATAGAAAATTAAAGTTTTTTTTAACTATTTAAATATGGAGACAGTAATTTTACGAAACATTTCCAAATAAATTTTATAGTGTATTAATCAGCTGTATCAATCCGTTTATCAACACGAAATATCGGATTTTCGGACGCTACTTATCAGTTCTCAAGTAAACATTTTCATGTTCAACAAACATATAAACAAAAATACATGCTTAATTATCAACATTCACATTACCGTTAAAATTAACATTATTTTGTTACTCTTGTATGCATAAATTTTGTTACGCAGCTAAAAATGTTTACTTGCGAGTTGATAGCATCCGAAAAATCGATATTAAGTGTTATTACTAGGTTTTCGCCATATCTCAGCAGCAGTTTTAGGTAGGAGCATGAAATTCAAGATAATAAACCTATTAAAAAAGTAATTAAACACGTATTTCAGCAATTTTAGAAATCTCTCCTCCCTGAGGGGGTTGAAAATTTTAGGACAATTCGTCATATCTCATCAGTAATTTTAAGTAGGAGCGAGAAATTTAGGATAACAAATGTATTAAAAAAATAATTCAACACGTATTTCAGTGATTTCAGAAATCCCCCCTCCTCCCCTAAGGGCAAGGGAGAGCAGAAACTTTCGGTCATTTTACCATACCTCAGCAGCAGTTTTAGATAGATGCATGAAATTCAAGATAACTAACCACCTAAAACATACTTAAACATGCATTTTATCGATTTTAGAACCCTACCCCACCCTCAAAGGAGGGTTAATGTGGTTGTCGAAAGTTTTATGTCATTCGCCATATCCCACCAAAAGCTTTAGGTAGTAGCGTTAAACTCAGAATAAAAAATCTACTAAAAAATTGAAATATCCCCCCCCCCCCCCCCACTAAGGATTTAAAGGGTTAGTCGAAAGTTTCAGGCCGTTTCGCCATATCTCAGCAGCAGTTTTAGGCAGGAGTGTGAAATTCAAGATGACAAACCAACTAAATAAATAGTTAAACACAAGTACTTCAGCGATTTCAGAGCTATTTTAGCTATTTTGTCGCCAACATTGGCTTTGAGCTGGATAGTATAAAGACTATATGGATAAGACAACTATTACTGATTTTTGATTAGATAGTTTGAAAATAGATATTAAGAAAAAGTTTTTTTCTTAATTTAATCTTTGTTAGATTTATCTGGATATACAGTAAACTCTCGCTACAACGATATCCTATACAACAATAACTCCCTCTACTACAATAATATTTCGTGGTCCTGGTGAATTTCCATACAAATTAATGTTAACCTCCTCTCAATATTGCGATATTCTCTAGAGCAATAAACCCCCTATAAAGCGATTTTTCTTTTTAAATTTCAACTTTCATTTCTCCCTTTATAACGATATAATGGTTTTCAAATATTGAAAAAAAAAATCTTATCATCTTTTACCATTTTTTTGTCTATTCTGACAACAGCAAACTTACTGTTGATTTTCAACTTATCCCTTTAATTTAAGAATGGCTATTTTTCAGATTTTAAAACAGGTGGAGACTTCCTAAAATCTTTCTAGGAAATAGATGGAAGAAGTGTGATGGGGTGGTTGAAATGTACGTGTAGTCTCACTTCTCACCACTGAGATACGATATCCCGGACGTACTAAAAAATGAGTTCGAAGCTTTTAGAAGGCGTGTAGAGTTGGACGATTTTAACCCTAGATCTACCGGGAATTTTATTCAAGTTTTAATAAAACGTTCTACACCAGAATTTTTATTTAAAACTATTTAACTTATTTATTTACCTTATTTTTGTCTGGTTTATATACTTAGTTTATTTTAAAGAAATTTCTGGTTTGAATGAATATTTTGTATGTACCTGTCGGGTCCAATGGACCCGTCTGGTAGACGGAGGGCTAAAGTGTTTAGCGATTTTGAGTTCTAAACATTTGGTTTTGATTTTCTTCCTTTCACGAGTGTATTTTTCCGCAAGATGGCAGGGCGAAAGCAACTGTCTTTTCGAGATAAGCTGAACTTTAGGAACGATACCGATGAGGGAATGAAGCATGTTGATGCTGATAAGAAATACGGATTATCGCAATCTACAGTTGCAACGTTCCTAAAGAAGAGGAAGCAGATCGAAGATGCTGTAAATTCAAATGCAATTAACACACAGCGAAAACGACTGAAAGTTGCGACAAATGAAAACATTGATGCTGATAAAAAATACGGATTATCGCAATCTACAGTTGCAACGTTCCTAAAGAAGAGGAAGCAGATCGAAGATGCTGTAAATTCAAATGTAATTAACACACAGCGAAAACGACTGAAAGTTGCGACAAATGAAAACATTGATGCTGTTGTTTTAAAATGGTTCCAAGAGATGAGGGCAACATATGTCCCAATAAATGGACCCTTATTATGTGCACAAGCACGGAAATTTGCTGTAAAGCTAGGGAACGAAACTTTTAATGCTAGCAATGGTTGGGTAATACGTTTTCGGGATTGTCACGGAATAACTTTCCAAAAAATTCACGGAGAGAAAATGTTTACCCAAATTAACGATGCAAATGAATGGCGGTAAAGCAAGATGAAAGAAATCTTTAAAAGGTATGCTCCAGAAGACGTTTATAACGCAGATGAAGCTGGGCTGTTTTTCCAACTCCTACCCGTTCGAACATTGGCGTTCAAAGGTGAAAAGTTTTATGGTAGAAATCGAAACAGAGACTGGCTGTTCTTCACAGTCACACATAAAATCCAACCTCCCGCTATCGGTCATTTATTGAAGCCAGAGTGCTAAGAACGTGAAAAGTCTTCCCGTGGAATATAAAGCAAAAAAAAAAAAAAGTTTGGATGAATTCTAAATTTTTTTCCAAAATGTTACAAAAGTTAGATAAAGAAATGAAGAAGAGAAATAATAATCTTTTTGTTGGTAGATAACTGCGGTGCTCACGCCTCATTTCCAAAACTACAAAATGTCGAAATTGTTTTTTTTCCTGGTAACTGTACTTCAGTTTTGTAGCTTTTAGATATGGGTATAATTAAGTGTTTTAAAGGATATTACAGAAAACGGTTGTAGAGTCTATACTTGTAAACATTGAAAATAAAATAGAAGACCCTTTTAAAGCTGTAAATGTGAAGGAAGCGTGTGACAATTTTTCTGAAAGTTGGTGGGAAGTAACAGACAAAACCATTCGCCGTAATTGTTGGAAAAAGGCCGGTCTTTGTGTCACTCAAGATCATAAATCTGATTTGGATTTTAAAAATTACATTGACAGCGATCTTTCAAATGATCAAGAATGCGTTTTGAACCTACAAAAATCTTTAACAAGCGGCAAAAAAGTCTGGAATTAGCGTGGAAGAATATTTAACAGCAGATGACGACCTTATGGTTTACACAAGAGTTATTGATGAAGATATTCCCTCTGAAATTACTAATAGATAGAAAATAAAGAGGGAGATGATGATGATGATGATACAGGTACATCAAAGTCCTTATTGCCATCCCAGGAAGCTCTTCAATCTGCGAAGTCTCTACGGACATTTTTTTCAAGTCTTTCGCCGACAAATGAAAATAATTTTTGTGCACTAGACTCAATGCATACCTTGTTGGTTAAGTTACCAGTTAAAAAAATGAATAAACAAACTAAAATATTGGATTATTTAAAATAAAAATGGTTTTCAGCAACGTGAATATTTCTGTGCTTATTTTCTGAATTTATTTTAAATTTTTTGTAGTATTTAACCACTACTATTAACACTCTTCTAATTAATTTCTTCTAAATATAAATTTTTAAATAGTATATACCTTAAAAAAAAAAAAAAAAAAAAAAAAAAAAAACTTACTAAATTCCCAAAATATGTAGGCCCTCGATATAGCAATATACCTCTCTACAACAATATATTTATTTGGTCCCTAAAATATTGTTGTAACGAGGTTTTACTGTATATATTTCGTTTGATTCAAGATTCTTTTGGAGAAACCGACCAGTGTAGCGGACGAAGGCTGCTAGTTATTTTATAAAAAGTCCATAAGTAAAATTTTGTTTTCTGTTTCTGTACAAAGTAGTAGATGTTTCAAAGAGCTAATAAATTTTATCTTTTAGTATGGAGTTTAAAATTCCATAAGATTCATTAGGCAATCCCAAATCACTGATTAAATAGTCGAAGGACAGCATTGTTTGTAATTGCACCGAAAATCATCCTAATTATCATTATCTGAATCAGAATCTTCAAATGTTTCTGAAAAAAGAGGGTAAAAAATGTATGGATTGTTTTACGCACAGGTAGTAAAGATGACGAACCATTTTGGTTCAAAAGGACTTTCTTGTTTTTAAAATTATATCAGATAACATTCCACGAACAAAAAAATCCCTGCCGGTCCAGCCTACAGGCGGAGGTAGATTTCGAAGTTAAGTACTAATTTCATCAACAAAAACTAAATCAAGATTAGAGATAAACCCAGTTTAACAATTTCATCTGGCCACTTTTGACGAATTTTTCTTTTTCTGTAAGAGTTGCTTTTATCAGAATCATGTTAATATGATAATGTTTTTTAGCCCCCGGTACGGTATGCTATTTCTTTCTCCCAGCTTATTTTGGGTGGCCTTCAAGAAATTAACGTTACCTTACAGAAGCCAGCCGTAAAACAAAGCAGTACGATTAAATACTCTACAGAAATTTTTAAAACTTCTAAGCATCGCACATTTTCAATTTTTTATACAGTCGTATTGGGGAAAAAAAGAACTTTTAAATGCAATTTGTTTGAAAACTGCATCTCCACTTATTTTTAAAATTTTAATTTTTTTGTAGTTTTTGGAGCCATTTGCTTAATATTGGCAACGGAAGTACTCCATTTCAGTAGTAAGTAAAGAAAAAATAGTTGTAAAATATTAATTATATATTTTTGTTGCCATTTTTTCATAACAACCGAAAGAAAATGTAATTAAAATATATGCTATTTTGAAAAAATATATATATAAACGAATGATTTCTGTTTAAAAAATGAGCTATTATAAACTATATTTAATTTTAAGTATCGATATTAATGTTACAAACAAATGAAGGCCTATGAATCATTAGACAGCCTTTATTTTATTTTATTTTATTTTTTTTTTTTGGTCGAGTTTCTTTAATGACGGCATCTTTTTGCTGCATTTGTATATTATTTCGCGATAGTCAATGTAGAATTCTTAAGCGGACGTGAATGACATCATTTAACATAAAATAAAAGCTGTAAGTCTTAAAAATAAAAAATGTTTTGTACTATTTATATATTCATATTTTTTTTTTTCATCGGGGGCAACACTAATTTCTGAAAAAACAGAATTCCTGTTTTCTAGTTTAAACCCTATTTTTATTTATTATTATTATTATTATTATTATTATTATTATTATTTATATTTTTTTGCTGTAAGAGTTGGTCCTATCAAAAACTTGTCAATATAAAGGTTGTAGATAATATTAAGAAGATTTACAATAAATTTAAACGGATTTGATACCTTGTGAATTGATGAAGTTATAATATTTTTTTCTTTTTCACCCACCCCCCTTCCCTTTTTCGGTTTTCAATATATATATATATTATATATATATTGAAAACCGAAAAAGGGGGGGGGTGAAAAAGAAAAAAAACCTTAACTTCGTATATATATATATATATACAGTCGAACCTCGTTATCCCGACACTCTAATGACCAGAAAAAAGTGTCGTCATAAGTGGAGTGTCGCGGTAACCGGAGTTGGAGGAAAATATGTTTATAAAAAGCTGTGATTTTCATTAATTTAAGACAATTTTAAATTCATAACTGTTCTTGCAGTTTTAAGCAATAAAACATTCTTATTAAACGAAATAAACACGAAAACAAAATTGAAAAGAATAAAAATCAAATTTATGATGACTTGTTTTTTAATTGTTACATGAAATATTGGTGAATTAAGGTTTGCTTATCCCTGGATGTGCTTCCTACAATTCTTTTTTTCAACATTATACAGGAACTGGGATCAATATTCGTTGTTTCAGAAATGGATGTTAGATAATTTCTGATCGTTTCAATGCAATGCAATGCTTCGGTTTTAGTTGGATGAAAAACGCCGTGTAACCTCAAGAAGGTGCTGTCTGACCAGAACAAAAAGACCACGAGTAGACTGATACGTCTATCTGGAGTTTAACCCCCTAACGCTCGAATTAAATTGCGGTTTAAAAATTCAAATTGCTTATTGGCACCACTTTTTTGAAAAAGAAATATTCACCTTATTTAATGACAGGTAAAACGATACTAAAATAAAACCAATTACACTATTTTGTAAAACTGGTGGAAATCGAACAATCTGAGTAAAACACACAGCCCGTGAATATGACGGGAGCGAGAATTAAGGGGTTAAGTGGTCATTCATAGTTCGTGGACTTATTTATTCAGATAAAGGATTGAAACAAAATTTCTCATTCATCACAATGGGTATTTTAGACACTTTTGTGAAGCAGTTTGGATAAACCATTTCTTACCGCTTAATTTCTGTGCTTATAAGATGGATTATGAAAAAATAGACATTTTTTCTAAGCCGTCGAGATATCCGGAGTTGAAAGTTATTCAATGACGTAAAATCCGGAGTTTATTTACATTAAAATCATATACAGAAAATTGGGACTTTGCAAAACTGATGTGATAAGCGGAGTGACGTGAAAACCGGGTGTCGTGATAACGAGGTCCGACTGTATATATAAGTATATATATCTTATATATATATATACGATATATATATAGATATATAGATAGATAGATAGATAGATAATAAAAATGAAATCATAAATATATGGCAAAATTCTAATAGATGAACAAAATATGAATATAGGAAACCAGTATGTAAAATAATAAACTATGAATATATATATTGCTATAAAAGTTGGTCCTATCAAAAACTTGTCAATATAAAGTTGTAGATAAGATTAAGAAGGTTTATATTAAATGTAATAAGCGGATTTGATATCTTAAGAATCGATAAAGTTATGATTTTTTTTCTTCTTAAAAGCCTTTTTCGCCCCTTACGCCCATTTTTAGTTATATCAAAGATCTGTTATACATAAATTTTTGGCCCTTTTTTTAGAAGTTATAATAACTTTAAACTGATTTGATATGTATTATAACTAAGAAGTTATGGGTTTTTTCAGTTTTCACAAAAAACCTCACTATTTCCACTCCCTTAGTGCGATTTTGTCCATTAATGAACTTGACCGAGATTTTCTGCCCTTTGATTTTATGTAATGAGTTTGGAAGAGATTTGTGCAGAATTATGGAAGTTATATCGTGTCCATAAAAAAGTGATATATATCGATGGATAGATAAATTGATTACTATTTATAAAGTTTTGAACTGGAGGTGGTTTTGGGTTCTAGGAGTCATGGTCGGCGTAGATCTACAAAAAGTTTTTCAGAAATTCCAACATAGGGGAGAATGTGATAGGTAGTGCGTATTTATTAAGAAATATACCTAAAATAACAATCACTAGTGTGGTTTTAACGCTCTTCCCTATATCACTCGGATACCAAATCGGAATGTTTTATTTTTTAACCACATTACACGAACATTACAAACTTTGAATAGAGCCTATCATGATTTATTTTTATCTCCAAGTTTAGCTTCAAAATAGGCGAATTAATTTTTCTTATCGGGACATTTAAAACAGTGTAACTTTTTTTTTTTTTTTTTCTGATAAACACACATGAAATCTAACAAAATTATCAGAGTCATCAATCATGAATGACTGGGCACATTGAAGATATGTCATAAAAATTCAAACAACTTTTCAGCTGATCATTTTTACATTCGTCACAAATTGTATGGCCAGATAAAATAAGACAACGTAACTTCACTTCAGATATAGTCCAGGCAATAAGGAATTTTACCTAGCGAAATTAATGGTAGTTCTGGAAATCGGCTTACTTTATGTTTTTTTGTGTCGCTGAATCCGAATTTGTAACTTCCCACCAAAATTTTCCCCGGCAACCCCCCCCCCCCCAAATTTTGGTAAAATGCCCCCTAAAAAAGGTTTCTATTAAAAAAATCAAATTTTTTATTGTTTTAGGGAAAAAGTATCTAGAAATTCAGAAAGTAGACAAAATTTGCAAAAAATTAGATATATCACATTATAACTTAGGATGAAGGAGAAGGGGGATCTGCCACGGAACATGCACGCGGTGCTGCGTAAAACTAAGTTGCGCAATTCCACTTAACGACTCACACGTTTACATTCACCCTCTCATCTCCCCTCCGAACTTTCTCTATAAGGTTTACTTTGAGTTTTTTGGGTCGCTGAATCCGAAATTTTAACTTACCCCCAAAATTCCCCCCCCCCCCCCCGAAAACCCCCCAAATAGTTGTTTTTAACTTAAATTTCTTATTGTTTTAAGGAAAAAGCATTACGAAATTCAGAAACTAGACAAAATTTGCAACAAATAGGATATATGACATTATGACGTAGGATAAACGGGGAGAGAGGGGTCTGTCTCGGAACATTCCCCGCGCACTTTTCTCAAAAACCAAATTTTTTCAAAATATCAATTTTTTGGGGGTTGCCGGGTGAAATTTTGGTGGGAAGTTACAAATTCGGATTCAGCTACCCAAAAAACATAAAGTGAGTCGAAATCCAGAACTAGTATTAATTTTTCCAGGTAAAATCCCCTATTGCCTGGACTTCATAACTTAGTGCACGTACCGCCGCAGTGCATGTTCAGAGGCAGCCTTCCCCCTCCCTGTTCATCCTACGTCATAATGTCATAAATCCCATTTGTTGCAAATTTTGTCTAGTTTCTGAATTTCGCAATGCTTTTCTCCTAAAACAATAAGAAATTTAAGTTAAAAATAGCTGCGCGCTTGTTCCGGGGCAGATCCTCCCTTCTCCTTCATCCTAAGTCATAATGTCATATATCTAATTTTTTGCAAATTTTGTCTACTTTCTGAATTTCTAGATACTTTTCCCCTAAAACAATAAAAAATTTGATTTTTTTAATAGAAACCTTTTTTAGGGGGCATTTTACCAAAATTTGGGGGGGGGGGGTTGCCGGGGAAAATTTTGGTGGGAAGTTAAAAATTCCGATTCAGCGACCCGAAAAACATATAGTAAGCCTTTTTCCAGAACTACCATGAATTTTGCTAGGTAGAGCCCCTATACGGTCTCTATTGCCTGGACTAATAATAATTATTCGGAGAATAACACAACTGGAAATAATGCATAGAATGTAAATAGTTGTAGCAGTTTTGAATACAGTTGCTCATTTCATTGCAAACAACAATTAACTAGTACGCTGCCGCCATCACAAAACTTTCTTTGATAACATTCTAATATATTAATTAACAAATTGGAAATTGTACGTCAAAAATGACAAATGAGGTGCGTTCGTACTATAACTAGTTTTATAAATATTCAGATCTTGGTGCAATAGCTGTTGCACTCTTATGCAAAAATGCATGAATACAAAATTTATTACTATTATACATTATTATATATTAAATTCAGTATATATTAAATTAAAATAATTAGTATATATTAAATTCAGTAATACGGAAATAATATGGCTCCATCATAAATAGGACGTAATCACCATGGCAACCTAGAATCATTACCTATCATGGATATCATTGAATTAATTACGCAAGATAGGATCTAATAGAATGAAGAAAACTTTTATTAATATATTTTTGAGTTTTGATTCGATTTTCATAAAATTTGAAATGACTCGACAAAATTCTGCAATATTAATTTCAACCCATTCGGTTTGGTAAGTTTGCGCTGTTATATGCGGATAGACGGACAGACAGACGTACGGACCAAATGACGACTATAAGTACTACGTATTTATATAATTACGAACGCACCTAATAAGATCATCGACGATTAGGAATGTAAAGCATAGTGCTTTTCTCCGAATTTAACATAGAATTACAGAGATCTGGGAATAAAAAGAAGAACAGAACAGCAGCGCCTAGTGTTCGATATTAAAATTTAAAATGACTTTAACGTATACATTTTTAATCCTTAAACTCAAATATAATTTTTTTCGCATTTCTACACAATAGAAAAAAAAAACATACTATTAAATATGAGCTGTGATCAATAAGTCAATTAACTAGAACTCTTTCTTTCTTTCACTCGCCTTCGTAAGAGAGGACTGAATCTATTAGTCCAAGAGCTGTTAAACATTTTAGGGGAGGTATTTGAGGCACCCTGAAAATTTGTGCAACACTTCTTTTGTAATGGCTTAATACAAAATCGAATTTCTGGCTGAAGGATCGTGGCCCAAAAACTGTGCCAGACACGTGTCAAGTGCCATTTTTTGACTACCCCCCCCCAAAAAGGTATTTGAGGCACGCTGAGATTGAGACAAAATAACATTTATACTTAGAAAAAAATATTTTGAAAACGACAGACACTTTAGTCGGCCCAAAAACTGTGCCAGACACGTGTCAAGTGCCATTTTTTGACTACCCAAAAAAGGTATTTGAGGCACGCTGAGATTGAGACAAAATAATATTTATGCTTAGAAAAAAATATTTTGAAAATGACAGACACTTTAGTTGGCACAAAAACTGTGCCAGACACGTGGCACTTGACACGTGTCTGGCACAGTTTTTGGGCCACGATCCTTCAGCCAGACATCCGATTTTGTATTCAGGCATTACAAAAGAAGTGTTGCACAAATTTTCAGGGTGCCTCAAATACCTACTCAAAAATGTTCAACAGCTCTCCTACTATATTTTAAGATTTCTTAGCTCACAGGTTATCAAAGCCTGAGAGCTAATGTGCCCGCAGGTTCTGTATGTACTTAAAGCGATAACACTTGATAGAAATATCCGATTTGCTTCAAATTTTGTAAATAGGTTCATTCTGATAACGCGTTTCTCTGATTAGATTTGGAGGTTCATAGGTTAAGTATAAGGGGGGGGGGGGCTAATTTCCCTTAATTTAGATAAATTGTTTTTTCATGCAGAATTATCCAATTTGCTTCAAATTTGGTATACCGGTTTATTCTGATAAGACGCTTCCCTGATTATTTACCGTTTTGCTCAAAAAGAGTGATTTCTATTTTATGAATAGTATACATAAATAAGAGTATAATATACAATTAGTGTGAATGGCCTATGAGCTCAATGCCACCATTTTAACTGGGCACTTTTTTTTAAAAAAAGGCCTTACGAGTAACTCATATATCGTCTGTAGTCAATGCTTGTGAACGAAACACGTATTAAAATTGAGTTTTAAGAAAAGGAAAGTGATAATGTCCTGATTTTACATGACAAATATCCATTTATAACCTATTTGCACAAGTAGTCAGCAGTAAAAGCGGTCGAACTCTTTGTGAATACTCAAAGAGATAAATGAACAATTAAATGTACTTTTCTGTCGAACAGTTACAACAGGTTTTTACCGTATTCAATGTTTGTATAAGATAAATGTCGAGTGCCTACGTTGAAGTGATGTGAACTTCAGTTTCTACTACTCATACAATTTACAATAAATTTTTTCTTATCTAAATAAATATAAATAAATAAAAACATAGAAATAGAAGCCAATAATGTTTAAGTTTCTCTTCTGACATGACGCTTGCACGTGTTTTATTTCTTGGTCGAACTTTCAGATGTTTTCTAAGACATCTATATACGATGCAAACCATTTCTAACGAAATTGAAGGGGGCATGAAACTTGATCGTTATACGCAGATGTCTTTAGAACCAATTTCTTTGAAATATTAGCAGCTTGATTAAGAAATTAAGTACTTCACTGTTCAGAGGGTGCTAGTCGATAAGTACAGCATTTACGATAAAGCATAATAACAAAAGTGCTACTTGATTTTATGAGTGACTTTATAATTTTAGTTGTATTTACTAAAGTATCTTTTAAGATTTATATTATTTTATATTAATTATATTAATTTATTATAACCATTACATGTGTGACCGGAGACTCGTTAAGAGAAGTTTTGAATTTTATTTTAACCTTAAACTGATGTGACAGAAAATGTCACACAACTATTGCGAAGCGGTTTGTGAGACCGTTCAATCGAAAGATGAATAAAAGGCGCGATTAACTCATAGGATGGTGTTTTTATACTAAACTTTTTGTACAGGACTGTTATAATTAAAATTCACCTATTCAAAAGTCTCGGGTGATAGTACTAAAGTTCCAATTGAAGGAAAATTTCGGTAGTGTTTGTAGTTAAACTGAAAATTACTGTTACTAGTTAAATTATAAAAATTTAAAAGAGCAGCGGTCTGTGAGGCTGGTAACATCAGTTAAAGGTTAATATAATATCAATCATCAGCAGTATAAGGTGAGCGTGATAAATTGACATTAATATTGCATTTACAACATGCATTCCATTGAATGCTGAATGGATAGCCGTTATCTTTCATTTACAGGGCAATGGCGTACCCAGGATTTTTTTCGGGGGGGGGGGGGCGTGCTGACTTAAATTTCCATAATGTTCTATATCTTACGAAACATGTTGAATTGTGTTGTAAACAGAAATCATTTTTGACAATAAGGCTGTAACCAGAGGGGGGGAGGGAGGGCTAGGGATAAATATGTTCTGAATTTTCCGTAAATTTAAGGCATGAGATTCCAAAAATTAAAAAAAAATCAGTCATCAGTCCAAAAATTCGGATTTAAAAAATATATCGCTATTTTTGACAAATGGTCCGCGAAAAACATAAATTTCATCAATCGTTTCTCTCTATTCTAAAAAAAAGTAACTACCGCTGTCACCGCCGCCGCCGCCGCCGCCGGTTTTGATTTTTTTGTGACCGGAGGCCTTTCTTCGTTAATATTAACAAAAATAATGCATACAAAAATATGAAAATCGGTGGTTTTATACAGAAATGTTTGACAAACACGCTGATGCAGACAGTTTTCAAATCGAAGATTTATTTTAAGAGTTATTTAATGCTAAAGTTGGACAAATTCGTTCCACTAAAAAAGTTTTATAGCAGCAAAAACTATTCATGCCAGTGTAATCATTTTTAGATCATTTTATGCGTTAGAATTTGCCGGAGTGCAGATTGCATTAATTTTTTTATTTTGACTCATTTTTTCAGGTTTTATTTCTATTTTAAATTCAAATTTTCATCATTTCTAGAGATATTTTTTACAGATTTCAGAAAATTGTACTAATTTAAACTGTTGCCAACTGTATAAAAAGCGCAAGCAATAATGTTTGCTTCAAATAAAAAATTTATTTACACGTGACTATTATAAACAGGAAAAAACTTTCAAATTAGAATTAAATAATTACGTATAAAAAGCAGGAACTTATTAAAAATTACGTCATAAAAAGTATACACGTGAATTTTAAAAGAGAAAGGATATTGTAAAATAATAAATTCATTAACATGCGTTAGAAGTCTTAGGAGAAATTACGTCATATTTACGTCACATTATAGTTATTACATAAAATGAACACAAAATAATATTGCAAAAAAGTTTAAATTTAGAAATTGCGCTAGACATTTATTTGATATTTTGAGAATTAATTTAAAATGTCTCATTTAAAAGAACTTTCTTTTCGCTTTGTTAAAAAATACCAGGAGACAAAGACTCTCTTTACTTAATTCCTTTTATATTAGCTTATTTTGAAATGTTGTTACACGTGTATACGTCATCAAGTTATTTTTATTTCGACGTTTTATTTGTGTTTTTATTAATGTTGTACGGATTTATTTGTTCTTTCGTTATTTAAAATAAAAATTATATCAATTTGTATAATTTGGCGAAATTGGTCGACAGGATAATCAAGTAGTACCGCAGCGGATTTGGCGTTAAAATTCCCCAATCAAAGAGAAATGAATAGAAATTCGTTTATAGGGAGATCACCACTGTTTTTTAAATTATAATTCAATCTTTGGAAATCTTTTTAAAGCCGATCAAATTAGCGTGCATTTAGAGTCTGCGGTGTCTGGACGGGGGTTGGCGAGCGTAGCTCGTAGGGGGCCGAGCCCCCTAGTGCAGAAAAAAATCTCAAATTTCCTTAAACGATCGCGGAAAAAACCCGAATTTTGTCAAAGGGCTGCGGATAAAATGCGAATTTTGTCAAAGGGCCACGGATAAAATGCGAATTTTGTGAAAGGGCTGTGAAAAAATGCGAATTTTGTCATAGGATCGCGAAAAAAAATGTGAATTTTCGTCAAATGATCGCGGAGGAAACGCGACTTTAGTCTAATGACAGCTGAAAAAACACAAATTTCCTCAAAGGGCCGCGAAAAAAATGCGAATTTCGACGAATGATCGCGAAAAAACAGGTATTCCGCCAAAGGGCCGCGGGAAAAACGCGAATTTCGTCAAATGACCGCAAAGAAATGCGAATTTCGTCAAAAGACCGCAAAAAGGCAAATTTCGACAAAGAATCGCGAAAAAACGTGCATTTCGTCAAGCCGCGGAAAAACGCAAATTTCGACAAAATGTCGCGGGAAAAACGACAAGGAATTGCGGTAAAAAACGTAAAATTCGTCAAAGTGGCGCAGATAAAACGCGAATTTCGTCAAAAAGCCGCGGAATCCGCAAAGAATCGCGAAGAAAACGCGTATTTCGTCAAAGAATCGCAAAGGGTCTCGTAAAAAACGCAAATTTCGTCAAGGGATCGCAAAAATGTGATTTTCGTCAAATAGCTGCGGAAAAAACGCGAATTTCGTCAAAGGATCGCAAAAAAGGTGAATTTCGTCAAAGGTCTGCGGAAAAAAAGCGAATTTCGTCCAAGGGCCTCGAGAAAAAGTTCGAATTATACATGCATGAAGTCGCGAAAAATGCACGTATTTCATGAAAAGTCTTCGCAAAAAAAGCGAATCTCGTCAAAGCATAGCAAAAAACGTGAATTTCGTCAAAGAGCCGCGGAAAAACACGAATTTCGTGCAACGGCCGCGTTTAGAAACGCGAATTTTGACAAATGATCGCAAAAAAGCACGTATCTCGCCAAACGGTAGCGGAGGAAAAGCGCATTTTTTCATTAAAGGGTCGTGGAAAAGACAGGGCGGTCTCTTTAGAAAACAGCGCATATACTAACAACTATCTTTATTATTATAGGTATAGTTTTTAAACTGAAATAATATACTGAACTACCTTTTTAAAAGTCTGGTTAACCTGAACCCAACTTTCAGGAATCAACACTCAGCCTGAAATCGACCAAAAATGAAAACCCAAGTTAATGAAAACCAAGAAACAGAGTTAACCCAATACTGCAATAAAAATAATTAGTGCCGGTAACGGATCCCCCACATTACCCCCTCTGCTGTAACCTTTCAGAAAATTTGCTATGAATATCAAAATTTTTTAAAACTCAAAATCACCCCTGGGATGGGGGTTACGGGTCCGATCCTGAGGCCGTCCCACTCCGAAATAAGTTGAAAGTGTTAATGGGTTTTATTTTATATACTTTCATTTAAAAGAAAGTCATTGTAGCTTAAAATCTGTAAAATTGTGCTCTCCACCACTGAAAATGAAGTCTCCTTTGCCTTCATTGGGTATGCTGTGGTGTCTTTGTAGACTAATATGGGACTAACGAGAATGGCTAATCCGCGGTAAAACAGAAAACTAAATTATAAATTTATCACAAACAGGAAGAAAAAAAAACAGCACCTTTTTCATTTCATTTTCGACTATTTCAAAAGAGGACCTGCAACCCCATCAGGCCTCTTCTCCTCATTGGGTATACTGTGGTGTAACTGTTCGCTGATATGGGACTAACTAGAATGCCTAGTTCTTTATATTGCAGAAAACAAAGTTACAAATTTATCTCAAACAAAAAGAAAAAAAATCAGCATTTTTTTTTTCATTTCATTTTTGACTATTTCGAAAGGGGGCCTGTAACGCCATCAGCCCTCTTCTCCTCGTTGGGTATACTGTGGTGTAACTGTTCGCTGATATGGGGCTAACTAGAATGCCTAGTTCTTTATATTGCAGAAAACAAAGTTACAAATTTATCGCAAACAAAAAGAAAAAAATCAGCATTTTTTTTTTCATTTCATTTTCGACTATTTTGAGGAGGGGACTGTAACCCGATTACCCCTTCCACTTCTTTGGGTATAATGTGGTGTCACTGTGCACTAATATGTAACTAAAGAGAAGAGAGCGGCTAGGAGATCGGCTAGGTTGTTGAATGATAAGGGAAAAATACAAATTTATCTCAAACAAAAAGAAAAATAAGCATTTTTTTCATTTTATTTTCGACTATTTTGGGAGGGGGCTGCAACCCCATATCCCCTTCCTTTTATGGGCATAATGTAGTGACATTGTTTACTAATATGGTACTAAAGAGAAGGGAGCGGCTAGTCTGTTGAATGATAAGGAAAAGAATGCAAATTTATCTCAAACAGAAAGAAAAAAATCACCCCATTCGCCCCTTTCACCTGTTTGGGTATAATGTGGTGTCACTGTGCACTAATATGGAACTAAAGAGAAGAGAGTGCCTAGTCTGTTGAATGATAGGGGGAAAATACAAGTTCATCTCAAACAAAAAGAAAAAAAATAAGCACTTTTTCCATTCCATTTTCGACTATTTTTTTGGGGGGGGGATGCAACCCAATTAGCTCTCTTCCATTTTTGGGGTATAATGTAGTGTCACTGTGTACTAATATGGAACTAAAGAGAAGGGAGCGACTAGTCTGTTGAATGATTGGGGAAAATGCAATTATATCTCAAAGAGAAAGAAAAAAAAATTAGCACTATTTTTTTCATTTCATTTTCGACTATTTCGAGATGAGGGGGCTGTAATTCTATCAGTACTCTCCCCATCTTTGAGTATGCTGTGATGTCAATGTTGACTAATATGAGGTTTACGAGAATGGCTATTTCGTCGTATGACAGAAGAAAACATTACATATTTACCTAAAATAGCAAGGAAAAAACCAGTTTTTTTCATTTAATTTTCGAATATTTCGGGAGGAGAGGGCTGTAACCCCATCAGCCCCCTTTTTCTTCTTTGGTGTCATAGTGGACTAATATGAGACTAATGAGAATGGTTAGTCCACTGTATGATAGGAAAAAAAAATTAAAAAATTCCAAAAAAGAAAGGGAAAAAATGAGCAATTTTTTCATATCACTTTTGAAAATTTCGGTGGGGGGGGGGGGGGTTACGCCCATGTTACAGGGACACACAAAAGAATTCCACTATCCTACTATCTACGGGTAAAAATTGCTGAAAGTGCGCTTTCAATTGTGGTATGAGTTGCTTAAAGTGTGATATTATACAATTCTCGCTAAATCATATTTCAGAACATTAAGATGTATGTTTCCAGAACAGTAAATAAATTCATATAAAATAAACGACAGCGGGAAAGGAATTCGACACTTTAGCATCTATGAATGATAACTGCATGAAATGCGTTTTTAGGACTGTTATAAGTTTTCCAGTTGAATTAAATTTCAGCATAATATGCAGTATGAATAAAAATTTGCAGCTCATATACAGGCCTAAACAAAAATCGAATGTGTTACGGACTATGGGCAATAATTGAGGACTAAGAGTGGAAAACGCTGAAAGTCCAAAAGAGGAAATTTTTCAGGAGAGCGAAAAAAAAAAAAAGAAGGCGAAAGCACCTCATTTGCGACGTTTGATGTACAATTTCCGACTTGTTTGAACTATTAGTGCTAGGGTTAGCACTTCAAGCCTTCTCGTTGTTAAGTTTGGCATTTAAGATATTTTTTCATTAAAAAAAAAAAAAAAAAAAAAAAAAAAAAAAAAAAAATAAGATTTTCGATTTTTTTTTTTTTTTTGTATTTTTAGCGTTTTCTATTCTTACAAGGAGAGGGTCCGAGGTTGGTCTCACCGAATGCGATAAACTTTGTGTTTCGATAGAGTATAGTTAGTATATAAATATATGACTGTCATAAAGCGCAACCCTCAGGGGGTCTTGAGAAAATAAGTCGCAAAGTTTAAGCCACAGTTTATAATCGGATAAATTTCCTTCTTTGGCAAGCGGCTCCGTGGCATATTCGGCAGCATGCTGGATTTGAGTTTTTTTCTACCCAAGTTCAAATCCGGCAGCATGCTGGATTTGAGTTTTTTTTCTACCCGGGTTCAAATCCGGCTTGGACCTGTTTTTCGGAGCGATCATCGGTTCATCGCATTCGGTGAGACCAACCTCGGACCTTCTCCTTGCTAGTCCCCAATTTCTGGGAGTAGTTTTTCAACTGTGTTGTACGCAATGAGCTTTCTAGATTGTTTATTTAGGTATCTTCTTTCACTGTATCAAAAGATGAAGTGTCTTTACAAATATTCTGAATGCGTTGGAAACTGTCTCATAATCTATGCGTGTCGTATGATTTTTCTTTCTTTTTTAATTTAAAAATGAAAATAAACCGCTTTTAATTACCTGAACATTCCTTTTAAAGTACACGTTTCCCGTTTAGAGGAGTTTCTCATGGATCGATTTATCATAGTTTGCCTATTTTTTTGTTGGCGAGAGGAAATAGAAAATTGATCAGAGCAACTGGGAGCGTCTTAAAAAAATATAGCACTCAGTTTTCTTTTTTCTTTTGATGCTTCTGTTTTTGTTTTGTAATAAATGCTTTCATATACAGTAGAACCTCGATTATCCGAAGTAATTGGGACCGACCCTCTTTCGGAAAATTGAAATTTTCGGATAATCCAGAATGCTTCAACTTTAAGATAAGGAGAAATATATGAAATATTTCCTATTATGGTAACAAGTGCTTAATAAATATAAAGCAGTAGCAAAAACGAAACAAGAATAAATTACCTGAATTTTAATTTTGAAGTTAAGTACTTTTTACATATATCACAAGGATTTGAAAAAATGTTTTGTTTGTCGCACTTTCGATTGCCTTTGCTTTGATGCTCTATCACGGAGTTTCTTAATATTATTAGTTTACCCGTATCACAGTCTTTCTACTGCTCCAGCCATGCCAAATCTTTTGCAAAACATTCCAAAAGCTTCAGAATTGCTAATTTGTTCGTTTTCTTCGTTTCACTTCGCAGTTTACAGGAGCTCAAGTTAAATTCAAAGGAACTCTAAGAAAGGGATCGAAAATATTAATATGTACTCGTAGTTCGGAAAAGACTGCTTGCACACAAGGAATATAATAGTTAAAAAAAAAAGAAAAAAAAAGAAAAAGCTTTCAAAATGGATTTTGCACACACAAGGAATGTGATATAAAAAAAAAAAAAAAACCCTTTAAAAATGGATTTTGGTTAACCGAGAGTTTCGGTTAAAAGAGTTTCGGATAAAAAAGGTTCTACTATATTAAAATGGAAGTTCTTAGTCATTTTGTCTAGACTCCAAATTCAAGTGGTTTTAGTATTTCTATCAATTTATTACAGGTTTCGCTTGTTGTTTGCATTAACAATGCGATTTCTGGTTAACCTGATGAAATTATTTTTAGGGGATCCTTCAATTAATGCAGGAACCCCAATTTTAGGAAGAGTATAAAAAATCTTAATATCTGTCCCTTTTGGGCCTTAAACAATGTAGGAAATAAATTTTTTTTTTTTTTTTTAATTTGCTCTGCAAATTATGTTTTTGGTTAATATACAGTAAACTCTGTCTAAGGCGGAATCGGTCGGGACTGAGAAAATTTTCCGTGGTAGACAGTATTCCGGCTTATGCAAAAGAGCGCGATTTATTGGAATGAAGCATACGTCAGTCGAATAGCGTTTTATGTTTTTGATAAAAAGATTGGATCTTGAGTTATAATGAATTGCTCGCGATCTTTCATTCGATCTTTCATCATGATCTTTCATTGGTTGTCCTGACTCGAAAATCTGTCGAAAACTGAAATTCTGGAAGATCCATTGTCCTTATAAATAAATGAGAAACGCTATTCAATTTCTTAGTACCGCTGTAATACCTACAAATTTGAAGTTTACACACACACACACAAAAAATAATAACTTCGGGAATGAGACAGAAAGCCATCACTTTGAATTTGAGTGCAACCTTAAAGCATAATATATTGTAGACAATACATATTTTCATAAATGTGCACTCAACTAGTAATAATAACTTTTAAATGCATATTTATACAGAAAAAATGACATAAGCAAGAATTCCTTAAAATTTAAACAGTTTCTGTTTTTTTTATTAACTTTTTTAAAGTATTACGGAATTTAATTTTATGCTCGACATTGAGTATTTGACGCATCTATATCAGTTTTAAAGTTTCATAAACGAAATGCCTTTCATTTTTAAAATATCCTATTTTCCGCCTTATGCAAAATTTTGGTTTCGGTGGATCCTGATAACCCTTTCCGTTTCCGCGTTAGGCAGATTCCGGCTTATGCAGCAAGAATTAATGTTATTTTCTATGGGTTCGCCGGGACTTTAAAAATTTTCCGCCGTAGACATATTTCCGGCTTACACAGAGTCCGCCTTAGACAGAATTTACCGTATATGAATGATTCTCCAATAAGTGGGTAATTTCGCTCCGTGATTTAGTGAAAAATAAAAGTTAAATTTTAAACAATTTATTTTTAGAAATAAATAAGACAAAAGGTAATGAGTAATGTAAAGTATTCTGGCATAAATTTTAAACAGCTTTCTATTTAACCTACCTGCCTGTAATCGGCCCGTTTCTATAATTTACTGCATTCGATTCGAACCAGAAATTTCCTCAAAAAGTTATTTAAATGAAAGCCACATCGAACTAAGTCCAATTCATATCGCTCACCCGCAAGAAAAGTGACACATCTCGACAAAAGTAAATTTCACAGGAGAGGCAAAAGGGGGGGGGGGGGGATTTGCATGATTTTACTGTAACATGAAAGTATAGTAGATTAATATTAACACAATTATTCTAATTGGTAAACAAATCTTATTAGATGTAAATTTCCAACTGAACGAAAAATGTCCGGACCAGGATTCGAACCCGGGACCTCCTGGCTGAAGCCGCCAGTGCTCTGCCATCTGAGCTATCCCGGACGATTTTTCGCCCAGTTGGAAATTTACATCTAATAAGATTTGTTTACCAATTAGAATAATTGTGTTAATATTAATCTAGTGTAATTTCTATCCAGCGATTTCTGGAGATCCATTACCTGAGATTTATTCTGTTGAGCTGAACCAGGTTTCAGACCAGATGTTGTAATCATCAAGGTTAGCTGGGTGAAAAAGTTCGACCAGAATCGTCCGGGATAGCTCAGATGGCAGAGCACTGGCGGCTTCAGCCAGGTGGTCCCGGGTTCGAATCCTGGTCCGGACATTTTTCGCCCAGTTGGAAATTTACATCTAATATGAAAGTATAACACTTAGCTGCTGCATGCAGGAATAAAACGTGCATATAAGTGTCAATATCACAAAATACGGAAACTGCACACAATAAAATTTCCATTTAATGTTATATAATGCAATTTTCTTTTTTACATTCTAATAAAAAATATTCTTAGAAGTATTTTTAAGATATATTATATTCATAATAACGCAAAAATAAAGCAATTAAAAGACTTAAAATTTCAGATTGCCATTTTCCTGGCATGTCACACTGTGATGTGTGCAAAGTAAAAGGCTTTCTGCTATCTTGTACAAATATCTTTTTCTAGTTTTTTTTAAATTTCTAATTAATAATTATACCTTATGTAACATACATATGTGAAAGGTAACAAGCTCTGTATTTTACAAATAATTTTTATATAATTAAAATATGATTGTCACTGAAAATGAATGTCATTGTCCTGGCCTGCTCATTTTAGTTCTTTATGAAGTATAAAGATGGCGCTGCAGAGTAATTCTTCTTGTTCTTGACATAGTTCAAGTCAGAAGTAGTAAAATCATTGCTACCAGCAAGATCTTTTAGATATTTCTTTGAAAATAATGTGTTTAAAGGCTTTGTAAAAATTGAGTAGACTTTTATTATGTCATTTTCCTGGCTTCTATAAATTACAAATAAAACTCAACATTACACTGAATTTGAAGTACTAGAGAGGAAACATGTTCCTTTAAACAAAATTAAAATGTTAGATCTAAAAAAAAAAAAATAATAATAATAATAATGTGAAAAATGTTTTGGAATGAAATTGTCATTATCCTGGCGGTTACTATACCTGGCGGTTCTTGGCATACATATGCCAAGAAAATGACACATAATTATAATTACATAAAAATGAACTTAAGCTCTTCAAACTTTAACAATTTTACATATAAATTCCTTTATTCAACTGTTCAACCAACATTTAAAAAAAAAAAAAAAAAAAAAAAAATCAGAAGCTTTGAAACGATTTAAATTTTCAAAATTTTTGTTTTCAAAATCTCACATTTTGTGATATTCACCCATAAGCATTAAACCCTTAAGAATGAAGACGTAGAATGAGATTTGGAGGGTTGGGTAATTTTACCTCCCCCCCACAATCTACCCCTCTTCTGTGGTCATAAATGGACATATAGCGCAATAAAGTGATTTTCCGTATAACTACACTTATGAAACTATTTGTGTAGCAAGATGCACCAATGACAGACCTATTAGTGAAATAAAACGCAAAATGAATTTTTGCGAGATGTGTCACTTTTCTTGCAGGTGAGCGATATGTTGAATAGTTAAAAAAAAAAAAAAAATTCTGGTGTACACGTTTTTAATCAAGGTTGGGTAAAATTTTCACACGGTAGTGAGCTGATGCAAGTTATTAAAAGGGGACAGTAGTGGCAAAATTTCGAAAATTGCTTCTGTGCTCATAGTAAATTAATCTTAGTAAGACTAAAGTATGATATTTTGAACTAAGCAAAAATATGTTACACCATGACAAAATCATTAATAAATAAAACTAATAAGGAAAGTTTAAGTACGGGACAATAGTGACAGGTAATAAACATATATTTCTATCAGATAATTAAATCACGTGACTTTCTCAGCAATCAAGATTGTTGCTTCCACTAAATGTAACTGACCTCCACATTTTACCTGACCTCTTTATGGTCACATGAGCAGTTTTATACAAGGGAAAGTAGTAACATAAAAACTAGGGGACAAAGTCTGTATTTTGTATTTCAGAATGCAAATTTTTATTTTGTATAGTAAAATTTCTGAAGATAGTTTGCCATTACACTTAATTTGTTCCTGAAGATAGTGCATGAAGTGGGGGATAAGGGACAGAAGTGACAATTTGAATATTTAAAATATTATTAGGGCAAAATTTACAGTTATGTTCTTGATAATTCTTTTCGAAATTGTAGAAAAGCATTAAGGTTAGTTGGGGTAACTGGACCCACGAGGTAACTATGCCATAGGCTATTTTATAAAAAAACCGTTAATGTATTTTAAGTTTTAGCTTTTGTGAACAATGATCCTTCACCTCTACTTCCTAAAACAACATGTGTCAACTCAATCATAAATCTCTCTTTGCTGTGATAGGCTGTCGAAAATTTACGTTTCTTTTTTTTAAAACAATATCAATTTGGTTGAACTTCCTCGGTTTTTTATTAAAATACTGTAAGTACTTTTATTAAACAATCTTTTTTTTTTTTTAAGGATTAGGCATATAACTACGTTAACATTATTAGGTATCTATACATATTTACTTCATGTTTCAAATGTAAGCCCGGTGTCCCAGTTACCCCATAAATTTTTCAAGAATGGGGTAACTGGGACATGTGTAACTGGGGTAACTGGACCATGCTGGATCCAGTTTCCCCAATAGTTATAAATAATGTTTTTGAGTTTCTCTTACAACGGGAAGTAAATTTCTTCATTGTTTTTTGCTCACAATAAAGAAAATTATAGAATACCTTATTAAAATTACGCAATAAAATTTTAAAAAAGCATATTGGGTGATATCAAACCAAATTTCTTGACTCCTTGAGAGGCGGTGATGCCGTTATAGCATCACATAATTTTAATTCCTAATTGCCACATTGGCACCGGAATTTTATAATGAAAATTTCACCTTTATTAAGTACGCGAAAATATACTTTTACTTGTTTTCAAATAGATTCTCTTGTTAATACTGGTGTCATTAAATTATTTCAACATTTTATGAATACCTTGCCCCTGAAAGCGAGATAGCCAAATTTTGAAATTGTACGATACATGGGTCGCATTCTACAGGGAAACTTTTATTGTTTCTACCATTATTTTGAAAATAATATCTTCGTCGCACCTTTCTTTAGAATATGTTAAATAAAATGATCATGAAGGTAACTCATTAAGGGTTCTGGTAGGAACAATAAAATTTTCCCTATATAATGCGACTTCTGGATACAGATAAAGTACTTAAGTACTTACGTAGCCGTTTGTTCATAGATTTACCTTGCTATTTTTTCCCTTAAAATACCCATGTGACTTTTATACTTACTACCTATACTAAAGTACATAAGTACTTACTTAATTTTTATGTTTTTGGTATAAATAAATCTAATATTTTCACTTTTAGTGCTTTTTTTAGACACATTGACAGCAAAGGTTTCCCTTACAACGCTCTTTATTGACATATAATTTACATGATCTGTCTGGTTTAAAATTTTCTAAGTTGTTTACACTTTTTCAAATAAGACCTGATATTCCACATGAAAAAAAATAAACGCGTGTGGAACATAGACCCTCCTGGTCCACTTACCCCATTTTTATAGGGCAACTGGATCCATGAGGAAAGAAAGATGAAATATGCATATTTTTATATTTTTAAATATTAAAATGTAATTTTGAGCATTTCTGTCTGATAGAGGGAACCTAACTGAACACATTTACAGAAGTTCAGGCTTTAATTCAAATGAACATTAGCTTTTTGAAGCTGAATTGTCAGAAACTCCAGAGTCACATTGTAAAATCATGGCCCAGTTGCCCCAACTAACCTTATAGAATTCATTTTATGCTAACGGAAACTATATAAATGATAAAATGTAGCATATAACCCCCAAGGAACACAAATTACCCACTTATTGAAGAATCACCCTTATATACTTTGTAAAAAAATCTGATTACATATTTGAAGTCAGCACATCAGATTTATTTACAGTTTCCTGTATTCATTAAAAGGAAAAAAAAAAATGTTTAATTTTCTGTGAAGCATTATTTTTTAAACTCCAGATGAAGGTTGCCAGTTTGGCCTCCAATTTCAATCCGAAATTTCAAATTCACACCGTAAAATTCGAAAGAAGAATTTACACTTGATGTGATTACTAAATTTTTCTCATTAAATAAAGCATAAAATAGAGTTCTTTATTTTTGGTGTGAACTCGAAATTTCTGAATAAAAATGAAGGCCAAACTGGCAAGCCTGCTCCAGATAGTGCTTCGAATTATAATTTTCTATACCTATCAATTATTACGATATAGATAGAATTTTTTCGACGTTTTACTTTTCAGCTGCATTTCTTATTGTTTTCACGTGTGCGACGTTGATCTTATATTTTCAGAAGACTTACTTTTGCACTGTCAAAAGGAAAAGGCAATCTAATAGATATTACGTGAACATTTGCGGCTATAATGCTCGCAATTTATCGAGTTTTGTTATGATCGTTGACTTTTGACATTAGTATTGAAGAATGTACAAGATGTTGAATGTATTTTTTTAAAAAAACAAATTGCAAATTCACCGTCATTTAAACTGACAGATAAAAAAAAAAATAAAGACAAATAAAGATAGAATGTCTCGATTTCAAAAATGATTTTATTATTTTACCACTACATATGTATATAAAGTCATAACATTCTAGGCACTGCCATTTCAAAACATGAGGTAAGCTTCTGATAGTTGTAGCTATTTCATTTTATATCAAATTTTAAGAAATGTTTTCTTTTAGCTTTTGCTATTTTGATAGAATTTTATGTTTCATTTTTTGATAATTATACGAATATAAGATGCTTTTCCAGTTATAGAGGCCTTGGCGAGAGTAAAAAATTTGGCAACATATTTTCTAGCAACCTATTCACTGTTTCATGCACGCAAACAAATTTTTTTAATATTTATACAATGTAGTAAAAGGAACATGATTTCAGTCTTTTATCCTAATATAGCAAATTTTGTTCTCTTTTTTAAAAAATTTATTTGAAATTTGTACAGGGATTTTTGAATTTTTTGCGAATATTTTATGCGAATTTTAGAGTTTTTTCACGTTTCGCGACGAATTTTTCACATTCGACTCCGAATGCCACCACACCAGACACCGAAATTCTGTTCAACCTCATATATCAAGTTTTGTCTTTCGTAATTTTTGAATTTTTTGCGATTTTCAGTGTCGCTTTTTAGCCTTTTTATGCGTTTCTCAAAAATTCCGCTTACAATGTTTTAGCCCACTATAGTAAATTTTGACCTTTACATTTTTTGAATTTTTAGCGATATTTTATGCGATTTTTAGTATTATTTTTTTGTTTTCTGCAGCGATTTTTCTACATTAGTAGAAGGAATCAATTTTTAATCTTTTAGCCCAAAATATTAAATGTTGTCCTCTTTTCAATACAGCTTATTCGGAATTCGTACAACGATATTTGAATTTTTCGCGATTTTTTAATGCAATATTTAGATTTCTTTTTTTTTTTTTTTTTTGTTTGTTTATGACATTTGTAAAAGAAATTCCGTTTCAAACTTTTAGCCTAATATCGTAAATTTTGTCCTCCACGATTTTTGAATTTTCAACAATTTTTTATGTGATTTTCAGTGTGATTTTTTTGTGTTTCACAGAAATTTTCGGACATTCGTGAAAGAAGTCCGGTTATAAAGTTTTAGTCCACTATAGTAAATTTTGTCCTATGTGACTTTTGAACTTTTAGCGATTTTTAGAGTTTTAAAAGTTTCCTGGCGAGTTTTCCAAATTCGTAGTAAAAAGGATACGATGCAGCGATTTTTTAATGTGACTTTTAGAGTTTTTTCGCGTTTCGTACGATTTTTTTGACGGCCCGAGTTGATGCCGGGTGGGTCAGCTAGTTTATTTAATATAAAGAAGACATTTATCTATTTTTTTTTATTTTATATATATACAAACAGAAGTAAATTGTACATAAAAACTGATAATAATAAAATGTTTAATTCTAATAATATTATATATATTTATTATAAATCGATATATAAACAAGCATAAAACTTGTTTTAAAAGCTTTTTATATTATTTGGAAACAAATCTCACTTTCTGAAGCCAGAATTGAGCCAAGTTTAAAAAAAAAGTAAATAGCCAAGGCCCTGTAGGGGAAAAGTATCGAAAATAGTTTAGATAGAAAAATAGGTTTGAGAAATGATACAAGGTAGTACATTTTGTAGAATGTACAATGTCACCAAATGCATTTTATTAATATGATACAGAAAGGGAGAAGAAACAAAAACAGAAAAGGATAATATTTAAATTATTAAAAAAAATACTGATTATGTTATCGCTTTTTACAACTATTACGATACCCTCCCCCCGCGAAAATAAAAGAAGAAAAGAAAAAGGAAACAGCTTGGAATATTTACTCCCATAGGTAAAAAGTATCTCTGTGCCCGATACATAAATTCGCCCATACATTTTAAACTAGAAAAGGTTAGTTTAAGATTCCTCTGTGCAGTACCTTTAGATTATTCTTATATATATATATATGAAGAATAATTATTAAAAATAAATCATATTTTATTAGTAAGTTTGTTGACAGTGAAGCCCTCTTGCATTTATGTGCTGACGTTTTAATTTAGATTGTAAATCAACAAATTGACCTTGACTTTGTCTAAAATAATAATCCATCTATAATAAATATGCCTTTTTTCCTAGTCTCACTGATATATTTGTAGTCAGGTTTCACTATATATTATAATCACTATGTTACTCTTGGAGATGTGAATGGGTTAAAAGCGACCCTTTTGTGTACGTTTACAATTTTAAATTACAGACGACTGAAAAAATACTTCGTTGCAAACAAGAACATTTAATGAAGTAACATGGGTGCACTCATGTTACTTTATTAAATCTTCTTATTTTTTTTTAGATTAAAAATTTGTACGTGGTATGTCTTAAAAATTAAAATGTTTAAGTAAGGTGTTAAAGGGTCAGTTGCTTCTAAGGTAACTTTTCTTTCTTTTTCTGTTCTGTGCCGATTTAAAAGATAAATATTGAACCTTTTTCTGTATACGCATTAGCGTAAGCCTTATCATGTATGAGAATTTTCTACTTTCAGTTTCATGACGTACGAATAGCTTGATAAACTATATATTTCTGTGCGAATGTTCCGTTTGGAATTCTGGACATACTTATCAGTTTTAAAGTCCAAGAAAACTATTAAATTCACCCTGTTTGATTTCGTCAACAAATGTATTTCAAATGTTAGCTTATTTAACCTCTTCAGTTCCGAAGCTAAAATAATAATACAAATGATTATTCATTAGTTTGTTTTTTTTTTATAACAAAATGACATCGTAAATGACAGAAAAAATATCTTTTCTGAAATTGATCCTTTAGGCGCTTTGTAATTTAGGTTCAAAAATATGGATCTAAAACTACAAACCCCTTAAAAATATCAATTATATAGCCATTAACCTAAATTAACGCAATCACAAATTTAAGGGCTTTAAACAAGTAAATAATCTACAA
Source organism: Maratus speciosus (assembly GCA_963932465.1). Classification (NCBI taxonomy): domain Eukaryota; kingdom Metazoa; phylum Arthropoda; class Arachnida; order Araneae; family Salticidae; genus Maratus; species Maratus speciosus. The sequence goes on from OZ010788.1 coordinate 441,469,666, forward strand.
ATCCTCAAAATTTTTTATTGAAAAAGATTTAAGTTAAATACTTATGAAAATTTCTCACGTTCTTGGTCATACTGTCTTTTGGACATTTTTAGGCATTTTGCAAACTCAGGTGAAAATAACATATATTTTACGTGGGAATCAGCTTAGATGCTGTCCTTTAATCGTTTGCCTTGAACTCAAAAAACATTCAGCTATTAATAAGTGATGTGAAAATGTAAAAAAATCGGACATTTTAGTTTTTACAAGGAAAAGAACAGAGGTTCCCGTATGGGGACCCAGGGACCGAAGAGGTTAAACTTCTAATGATAATGAGCTATGAATAAGCTCTAATCCACTTCGCTCGTCCATGTATTTAGACGGTTCTCAAATTTCCGGCTCAACAAAGTGAAATTTTCTGATATATTTTCGGACTCATTTTTAAATGTAAAGGTGTAAAATTGACAAGCCTCATTATTGAAGCTATTTGAAATTGAATGGTGTTTTTTATTTTTTGATAAACAAATTACTTATCGATTTATAAGCGAATGTTGCCATGTGACGACAGGTTTATCTCTTTTTCCACGCTGTCGCGTCTGTAAATTCGATTCAAACCGCCAGCTTCGTATTAATTTAGTATTTTCTTAAAGCTCTTCTGCCTTTACCCCAAAATGGAAATCAACAGTCAATTACATAGTTTCTAAATAAGAATACTTGTAAATTTCATGTATTTCGGAACAAAAGTGAATGTGCCAGAAAGTAACTCCTTTGGATTTCAGTCTTTGGACAGTCTTAAACACCACAACCCTTCCCAAACTGACCTTTGATGCCTTTTATTTGACTAATATCTCTATTAAAATTTTCTGGTGGGATCTTCCCCGGTAATCAGGGTTCTCGTACGGCAGTCACTATAGGCGTCAGTCGTTATATATCTAACGATTCCAGGGGTCCACGTTTCTCATCCGGCACGATTCACGAACTTGATGGCCGGCTGTTACTTCGCGGTTCGGCTATTATGTGTAGTTGTACTTGTAAGATCAGTGCCCGTTGTAGACTCGTCAAATACATTAAAGTTCTTGGAATCTGGTTTATTATCCGTTTGTTACATGATGTTTCTTTTTCTGAAACCAGGTCCTATCTGGCTTGATTAAACGTTGTCCATTAGCGTGGATTTCTTTAGCGAAACATGGTAGGAATAAAAGTTAAATTGAAAAAAAAAAGACCCGACTGCGTAAAAAGTGAACTTATTAATTATTTCTCATGAATGTGAAATTATTTTTTATATTACTTACCTTTTTATTTATTTACTTGTATTGATGACTTTTAAGTTGTGTTTAATTGTTACTTGCTATCTATAAACACTGTTTTGATGAGGTCGATAGATGTCTATGAAGGTTAAAGTTGCAGTATAGCTAGCTATCCTACCTACACAACTAAACAAAACCAAGCCTATAACCATCGGACGGTTAAGACGAATCGATAGAGACCTCATTCATTAAAATCCATCCAGCCGTTGGGATGTTTCGAGGGTATAAAGAAATACACATACCCAGATACGCGTGAAACACATAACCCTTCTTGGCAGTCGGGTAAAAAGCCACGTAAAATATCGACTCCCGACTATTTAAATGGCGTAATTAAAAATATTTCCAGCAGAGGACACTATTGTTCTGATAGACGGAACTTTAATTGTATTGGCAGTTTGGCTTTTGATTTATTGTCCGGGCTCAGATGCCAGAACTTGGGTTTGGTCAGCCCTGGGACGAACTAACCACAAATGGCTACAAAATTTGCAACTTAGCTATTTTAATCTTAAGGATCGTCCGAAAATGATTTCCGAAAGTAATAAGCTGTGTTGTTGGAAAACAAAGTTATCAGGGACAAAAAGCTTTTAAGCATCAGAATTAGAGTTAAAAAGAATATTAGTTGGGACTTTAAATTTTAAAATTTTGAATTTTAATTTTAACTTTACGTTTTAAAAAGGGGTTAGACTTTTTATCCTTTCATATATATATATAATCCATAGGTTTTAATTTCTGTGTTAACTTAACGGTTTTATTCACCTTAATCTTATCATGCTTTTGGATACCATGTGCGGGAGGATATTTTGAAAATCAACTGGGGTTTTATTCGGTATGTTGTGTAATATTTCTATTTTTTATGCTATAAATTAAATATTTAAAGGGTTGTATTGTTTTTTCAATTTCATGCCATTTGATAATGTTCTGTTTTCATCTTGAAACTATTCTCTTGGTCATATTGGTTGTTTGAGTACAGAAGAAAAAAAAAATTTCAGCTTTTAGCTTTTTTTCTCACAGAAAACAACCGATTTGCTTATATCATTGAATTCTGTACTCTTGAAAACGCAATTCAATATATAAGTTTTTCAATTTTTTTCGGTATCCATATTCTTCTTTTTTTCTTCCATATTAATCCTTGTAATTAAGCATAAGGCACTTTATTTTATACATACAGTTCTATATTATAGGTTTGTGGTATCCATTTTTATTGTCATTTCATTCACAATATTGCGGTTTTTGAGGATGGTCGGTAATATTTAATTAATTGTTATATATATGTATATATATATATCTCGAAGTTTTTCGATTAAAAGTAAAAAAAAAAAAAAAAAAAGAAAGAAAAGAAAGAATTCTTAACTCTCTCATGCATGACAACTTCATATGAAGTTGTATTGAAAAAGAACACTCAGAGAACTATGCATCTTTCCTTTCAACTCCTTTATAATATAGTAACCTCACATGAAGTTCAATAACGTTGTGAAATACAACAATAAATTGGCAAACCAATTTTTATGGAATATTCAGTTGGAAAATCCGCCTTTGACAAATTTGTTTCTATTTTGCTAGAGAGAGGATGTAGTCAGATAATTTCTGTTCTTGTATAAATCTAAACAAAAACGTAAACAATGTTTTTTTTTTTTTTTTTTTTTTTTTTTTTTAGGTAGCTTTCTTTACAAAAAAGCTACCTATTGCAGCCGTTCGGAGGAAAGCGATTTCAAAAAATTTTAGTATATTTTCATCGATCATGACCCCCAGACCCCGAAACCACCCTCCGTTCAAAATTGATATATATATATATATATATCTGACCTATGTCACACTGTAACTCCCGTAATTAAGAACCGATTTCGATGTAATTCGGTGTGTACATAGTACATACCAATGTCTCGACCGAGTTCGTTGGCCAGCTTCATCCGCCGTTTTGTTTCAAAATGGCGGCCATTTAAAATTTTTAAAAACATTTAAAACTTGAAATGTGGTACCAAAAAATTAAAAATGGAAAAATATTTTTTTCTTATGTATTTGACCTTTATACAAAGATTCCAGAGCAGTTTTTGTTTCGTCTATATCTTAAAAAATGGCTGAGTTATAGCATTTTGAATTTCTAGCGTGGCTGACATTTTGAAACGTCTTGAATTTTGTCACGCGATAAAAGGCGTATTTATGAACCGATTTGGATGTAATTCGGTGTGTACATAGTACATACCAATCTCTCGACCAAGTTCGTTGGCCAGCTTCATCCGCCATTTTGTTTAAAAATGGCGGCCATTTAAAAAAATTTTTTTAATTTAAAATTTGAAATGTGGTACCAAAAAATTGAAAATGGAAAAATATTTTTTTCTTATGTATTTGACCTTTATACAAAGATTTCGGAGCAGTTTTTGTTTCGTCTATATCTTAAAAAATGGCTGAGTTATAGCATTTTGAATTTCTAGCGTGGCGGAGATTTTGAAACGTCCTGAATTTTGTCACGCGATAAAAGGCGTATTTATGAACCGATTTGGATTTAACTTCGTTTATACATAGTACATACCAATGTCTCGACCGGGTTCGTTGGCCAGCTTCACGCGCCATCTTGTTTAAAAATGACGGCCATTTAAATTTTTAAGAAAAATTTAAATTTGAAATGTGGTACCAAAAATTGAAAATTGAAAAAATATTTTCTTCTTATGTGTTTGACCTTGATAAAAAGATTCGGGAGCAGTTTTTGTTTCGTCTATATCTTAAGAAATGGCTGAGTTATAGCATTTTGAATTTCTAGCGTGGCTGACATTTTGAAACGTCCTGATTTTTCTCACGTAATAACAGGCGTACTTATGAACCGACTTGGATGTACCTTGGTGTGTACATAGTACATACAAATATCTCGACCGAGTTCGTTGGCCAGCTTCATCCGCCATCTTGTTTCAAAATGGCGGCCATTTAAAAAAATTAAAAAATAAAAAAAATTAAATGAGATACCAAAAAATTGGAAAATGAAAAAGGTTTTTTTTTGTATGTGTTTGACCTTAATACAAAGATTCCGGAACAGTTTTTCTTTCGTCTATATCTAAAAAAAAATGGCTGAGTAATAGCATTTTGAATTTCTCTTGTGGCTGACATTTTAAAACGACCTGATTTTTGTCACGCGATAACAGGCGTATTTATGAACCTATTTGGATGTAACTTGGTCTGTACATAGTACATACCAATGTCTCGACCGAGCTCGTTGGCCAGCTTCATTCGCCATCTTGTTTCAAAAGGGTTGCCATTTTTAAAAAAATTTAATTTAAAATTCAAAATGAGGTATTAAAAAATTGGAAAATGAAAAAGATTTTTTTTATGTGTTTGGCCTTGATACAAAGATTCCGGAGCAGTTTTTGTTTCTGAAAATTTGTTCTTTTGTTGATATCTTAAAAAATGGTTGATTTATAGCACTTTGAATTTCTAGCATGGCTAACATTTTGAAACGATCTTGTATTTGTCACGCGATAACACACGTATTCGCCTATTTCGATGTAAGAAGGCATGTGGATAGTATACATCAACACCTCGACCAAATTCGCTGACCAGATTCATCAGCCATCTTGTTTCAAAATGGCGGCCATTAAATTAAAAAAAATATATATATTTAAAGTGAGGTGCAAAAAAAATTAGAAATTGAAAAAGGTTTCTTTCTTAAGTATTTGATCTTGATATAAGGATTCAGGAGCATTTTTTGTTTGTCTTTACCTTAAAAAATGGCTCAGATATAGCAGTTCCAATTTCTATTGTGGGTGACATTTTGAAAAATCTGATTTTTTGCATGCGACAGCACTCCTATATATTAACCGATTCCGATGTGAGTGAACTTGTGCACAGCAATTACTAAGGTCTCGACCAAGTTCACTGCTTAGCCTCATCCACCATGTTGTCTTAAAATGACAGGCACTTTAAGAAATTGCCGAATTTGGCAGCCAAATATAAGTTACTTTAAAGAAAAGCAGCTTGGATAAAGCTGACTAATTTCGCGAAATTCTCATTCATTATATTGATAAAAATTAGTATTGAATCTCCTATATTCGGTTTTCACTAAATTGAGCTTCTTGTGTTTGCATGATATAAGTTGGCTTTTTTAAAATAAGGATTATGAAAGCTACCTCTTCCTCCCGGCACTGGCCGGAAGGACTTTTTTACTTACTAATCACGCGTAGTATAGGGTAAGTTTTGTAATCGTTTTAAAAATTGAAAAAAAGAATTGACGAATTTACACGTTTCAGGCACTGGAGATTCTGAAAAACATACTTTTAGAAAAAAATATATATATGCCGTCCGTCTGTGTGTGTGTATCTGTAAACGCTCCATCTCCCGAACAAATTGAGATAGAGACTTAAAATTTGGCGTGTACTTGATATTTAATAATGGGAAGAAGCCTATTGAATATCAGTAACCTCGATTATCCGGAGCTGTTTTTTTTTTCGGATTCTCGAAATTTTTGTTCTGATAAAAGGTATATAAAATTTTTCGAAATTGTTTACTTTAAGGAGTGAATATAAAAGACAATAAAAAAACATAAATTTTACATAAAGAATGAAGTCGACCGGATAATTAGTCACCGAGATATTTTTAATAAAATTTCCCACATTCTTCGATTTTTCATGACCCTGTATTTCATTCAAATTTCAATTCAAAGATATATTTTAATTGGAAATGAGACGCTTAATCTAACGCAGTAAACTGTTGGTTAATATAATTATAATTTTTGGAGTTATAAGGATTTTTCTTTTATGCAATTCGGCACTACTTGATTATCCCGTCGACCAAAAAACTATCGCCAAACTATAAGATTAAACGCCAATAATGGCTTATCGTAAATGTCACATTCATTTGACATTAAACACTTTACATGTGTTTGTTACGCCATTAAGTGATTTTTAATTCCATGTTTTATTTGTATTTTTATTAATCTTTTACTAATTTATTTGTTCTTTCGTTATTTAAAGTAAAAATTATGCCAATTTGTATAATTTTGCGAATAGTTTGGCGATTTATATAATTTGTCGAAATGGGTCGACAGCAAAATCAAGTAGAACCCGCAATTTAGTAATAGAGCATTACTATGTATTAAAAGTATTTAAACATACGTTTAAATTTTATTTTGGAATTGCAATGCATTTTATAAATAGTTTACATGTTTTATTTTCATATTTTATATTATGTATATTAATGATGGGTAAGTATTATGGTGGCTCCCAAGGATTCAGTGGCACGAGAGCCAAAATCGTTCAATCATGAGTGTGAGTTTTTAGGAGTAATTAGGAATGAATAATGATATGTGCTGAAAAATACGGAAGTACGAAACGCGAAAAACCAGACCGTTAAATACTCCATTTTCGGGCGGGCATTTGAGGGTTTTCACCCCTCGAAACACATGTCATCCTCTATCTTGAAAAACTCATTAAGATTTCTGCTTCGGTGCAATGAAAAATAAATTGACATACGTTCCCTGACTATGGTACGATTCCACAGCGAATACCTTTCTTATCTTGTTTTAAAGATTGTTTAGTCAGTTCTATTCTAGGGATAAATACAGGAGTCTTTTTCAGTGTATCATCGTGTTGTATTCACAGATGTGTAGAATAATAGTAAGCAATGAAACACGATTATTTTTCTGTAAAATTAATATTTAGTAAACAATATATTAGCTATTTTAAGATAGATGAAAAAGTGTATGCAACACGTGCTGCATACACAGATGTGTAGAATAATGGTAAGCAAGGAAACCCGATTATTTTTTTGTAAAATTAATATTTAGTAAACAATATATTAGCTATTTTAAGATAGATGAAAGAGAATTTCTAAATAGTATCATTTCTCTTATTATTGGAGAGCTGAATCAAAATAATTAAAAGCATAAAAATTTAAACAATACTAAAACAAGGAAACAATATTTTAGCCATCTTAAGATAGATGAAAGAGAATTTCTAAATAGGATTATTTCTCTTATTATTGGAGATCTAAATCAAAATAGTTTTAAAAAGTATAAAAATTGCAACAATACTTAAAACAAGTAAACAATATATTAGCCCTCTTAAGATCGATGAAAGATAATTTCTGAATAGTATTATTTCTCTTATTATTGGGGAGCTGAATCAAAGTAATTTTAAAAAGCACAAAAATTACAACAATACTAAAGCTTTTTTTTTTTTTTTTTTTTTTTTTGTTAATGATGATTATGAGTTACGATGAATTTAATTTAGTGTTTCAGCATTTATAGAAGTACTTTTTAAAACTAATTTTTATATCTATTATACAAAAATCTGCCTGTGTTTCCGACATAGTATATGAAAGGCAACACGGTGAAATTAACATCTGTTATTCAGATGAATTCGGGGATGTCTTAATGAATCTCAGAACTTTAAATTTTTAATTAGTGTCCGATATATTAATTTTATTTTGCAATTGTAATTTTTAACTGAAATTCTGAAAAATACAACTAAAATACCTTAAATTCTACGAAGGAAAAAGGAAAGAAATGTAAATACTATCCGAAATTCTGAATAAATATCATTTTTGTTTTGTTGAAATATGTCGATTTTACAGTTTTTAGTTTACGCTTTCCGAAAAAAAGTAATGCCAGCATGATGTGATTTAATTCTACATTTACAAAAAATTTTATTAAAAAGCGGATATATTTTCATATTATTAATCCGTATGAAATAATATTTTCCGAATTTGTTTAAAATGTAAGTAAATGTAGAACTGTGAATATCATGAAATGTAAATAACTTGAAATTTTAAGCATGGATTGAACATACGTACAGACAAGTTTTTGAACAATAGTACCTAGTTTTTAATCAACAGTAGATCAGCCCCCTATAGAACATGACGATACTCATATGATCGATTTCAAAAAATATTTTTCTTCGCTCAACTATGCGCAATTGTAAAATAAAAGACATCTTCTGGTTCACTTTTAAATATAAAAGCATGTTACTTGCAGGCACAACTATTGAACTTTTTTGTAATCGAACAGTTTTCTTCTTTTTTCCGATAAGTGACTAACATCTGGGGTTATAAGCAATTATTCTCTCGGGATGATGATTTTTTCTCCTTTCCTGCGTTTTCGTCTCTAGAAATTAGGTTCAAAACGCCAAATTTGACTGTATGTTTGTTTCCAAAAAAAGAAAAAAACAGTTCGATTGCATCGTTTCTGAATAAGGTCATCTGCCAATTTGATATGCTTGCGAACAAAAATGAATTTAAAACTTTGTCAGAAAATAGCCAGTTTGCATTTGAGAAAAGCCTTAAACGAGTTAGGCAAATAAACAAACATTAGTTTGATAATAATGCCAAGCTCTCGAAATTTTTATCGAAAATCATGTAGATCAATGATGCCTGCATCTCTTCATTTTACTATAATTGCTACAAAATCACGTAACTTGCAATGTGTATTTTTCAGTTAATTTATATTGTAAATTCTTAATATGATTACATGTTTATAATAAGAATTTAATAAAATTAATATTTTATAGCTTTTCTAAATGTAGAATTGAACTACTTTCTACACATTTAAAAACAAGAAAGATCTCATGCCATACAATGAGTTGCTACGCCCGCTAGCATAACTTTGAAACATGTAAAAATATTTATTTTCTTATGTAGTATGAGCAAGTGTTATGTAATGTAAATGCATTTAATTAGTGAACTTTAAATTTACAATGCTTCCAGCTCACGCGATAATCAAAACACTACTAAAAATTACATTTTTAGATTTAAAAAAAAATTATTATTATTATTATTGGTAGTAGTAGTAATATTTACTATTCGATGAGCTGAGCTAACACAATTACACTTCACAACAGAAAGCAAAAAGTTATATTCATTGCAATTTTTATTTGTCAACAACAGACATCAATATCTCACAAATAATATATTTGAATTTTATGAAAATCGGAAAAATCTTCTAAATGTTAGGCGATATATAAATCCGGAGAGAAAAATTAAGGGTGTAATAATAATGCATTAGACGAAAAATAGACAATTGAAAATGGTTTGTTTGTATAACTTATAGATTTGTCTACTGACCTCAAAATCCCGTTTTTCAAAAATCATTTTATTCATTGCCTGGTTTTCTTAACATTGCAATTAATTGGAATTATTAATAAATTTTTGAAGTGAAAATTCTATATTAAAAAGAAAAAAAGAAAAAAAAATCACTTGTGTTTTTAGAAATTGCAAATGCAAATACAGTAAACTCTATGTAAGGGAAATTCTGTGTAAGACAGAAATCTGTCTAACTCGAAAAGATTTTCAAGCTCCCGCGAATCCATAGGCATAGAGTAAAAATTGTCTAAGGCGGAATATTGTCTACTACGAAAAATTTTTTCGGTCTCGATCGATCCGCCTTAGACATAATTTATTGTATTTAAAATCAAAAGTTAAAGTTTAGATAGATTTTCAAAAAACAAATGGCAACTTAAGAACTAAATATATAAGAAATTATGACTAAATTCTATACATATTTTCAGGGAATTCGCTCATGAACCCTCCCTCCCCCAAACGTTTCCGAATGTTGTTACACTTAAAAAATTTACAAACTTAATTGGCAAATTTGTTTAAAACTTTAATAAAAGCTATAATACACATTCAATTTCCGGTAGACTAGGCAAAATTTTTAAATACAATTGAGAATATTATTAATTTTTTTACATATAAGAACTATATTACAATTTCTAATTGTGGTAACGTGGCAAAATTATAAAAGTCCCCGTTTAAACGAATATTGATGGTTCCACAAACAATATTCAATTAAGCGGGGTATTTGATTAAACGGGAAATCAAAACTGTAATATTTAATGCGTAGTAAAAAGGCAAAATAACCCTCTACGGCATACTTAATTAACAGCACAATAAATCGTTAATAGAATAACATAACATAAACTAACATAAATACAAATGCTAATATAAAGTAAATATACATATTAATTTAATATGTCAGTACATACAATTATATGGCTTACATCACACTTAATGCAGCTCGTTTGAATTTGGTAAAAAACTTTGCTACTTCTAACTTACGTTATTTATACTGCCTTAAAAAATCGTTTAAAGGGGTTTGTTTAAGTGGAATTTTAAAGGAGTAAATATAGAATTATTTTTCGAATTAATGCAAAATATCACAATTACCATCTCGAGTCTCGAAGTGACGGTACATTGCCAAGTTAACAGCAAGAAGTGGTGGGGGGGGGGGGGGGGGGAATCATTTGACCTGCCCATTATACACCAGCCGGCCGAAATTATTGCAGGAAGAAGAAATTCCAGCTGAAACGTGCTTTCCGCGACTATTTTCAAAAATAGGTCACACAGTTGTTATTTGATTAAGCGGAGACGTTCGTAAAAGGTATTTGGTTTAAGCGGTGAAAAATAACATAGAACCAATAGGAATAAATTCGGTTCCGGAGGATTCCATTCGAATAAGCGGGGTATTCGATTATCCGTGACTTGGTTAAGTGGGGAGGACTGTAATTACATTCTGGTGTCGTCACGGTAAATAAAAAAATAATTTTTATTGGCTTATAAAATCCACGTCTTTAAATATATTTACAGAAATTTAACAAGTCACGTGTCTGAGTATCTCATTAATCGAAAATTAATTTTTATTGGCTTATAAAGTACACGTCTTTAAATATTTTTACTGAAATTTAAGACGTCACTTGTCTGACTATCTCATTTCTTTTTTCTCTGTAGACGTATGGATTGCCATAATTTTGAAGATGTTTTCTTAAAAACACTTAAAAAAGTAAAATGTAAAAATTGAAATATTTTCAAAAACATGTAGCGCAGGCTCATCTACAAATGAATAACTTTCACTTAAGGCTGTTCTCAAATCCAAAGGGTCAACTTTCTGACATAAGTTTTAATTCATTTTTGTCCGGAAATGCACGAAACTAAAAGATTTCGAACTGTTTTTTCCGTTTTCTTTTAAACGCAATAGATCTTTCAGAAAATACTGTCAAAGTTGGCATTTTAAACCGAACTTCAGAACGAAAGAAGAAAATCCAGTCAATAAGGGGAGAAAAATACCGTGTCACGTGATTAAAATCGCTTATAACTCAATAACTAATTTATTGATTAAAAAATGGAAAAAACAGTTCGATTCCAAATCGCTTCCGCGGTCAGACTTTCCAATTTTATATCTTTCCGTTAAAAAATGAATGTGTAAATGTGTCAAAACGTTTTGCGCTTCTTGAGCAGAGCAGTTGAGAACAGCCTTAATGAGATACAAAAAATAACAGTTAACAAGTGGGTAAGTGTGATCATACATCGCACAAAGGGTTTCGTTTAATATTCCTTTCAAAACACTTTCTTTCAAAACGTCCAGTACATTTATTGCCATGGAATACCTTCTAAATTTTGGCAAACACATCCTAAACTATGTTAAAGTTTCAGACATATTCGCCTTGTTATATTTCCTAATTTTGTTCGCCCCCCCCCCCCCCAAAATGCTACGATATATCACATGACGGGTATCTGCCAAATTTAGAAAAGTGCCCCCCTTGGGGGGGGGCAGATGGTCACCATGATTTTTGACGCGGCTTGATTTTAAAAATTTATGTTATGTTTTATAAGCCATATTAAAGTTTCAAACAGATCGTCCAGTTATATTTCCTAATTTTGTTCGCGCACCTCCCTCAACCCCCCCCCCCTCCTCGAAATGCGACGCGCCCTTCTTCTTTATAATTTATTATCGTGTGTTATAAAGTATCTTAAAGTTTAAAACAGATTGAATTGTTAGATTTCCTACTTTAAATGAAATCGCGGTCTGTTAATTCCACATTCCACCACCAGGGAGCGCACTGTATTCTTAACAAAAGCGTATCTGAACGAAACTCCTTTACACAACCCATTAGTAGATATGTTACTCGAGGGGGTGGCGGTCTTCAGCAAGAATTTAAGATAATTGTTGAAATTACTATTCGAAAATAGTGGTAATTTAACTTTTGACATATTTATATTTAATAAGTATAAGTAGCATGTATCTGACGACTCCATCAAAAAACGCACCTGAAACGGTATGAAACAAAAAAGAAATATTTTGCCCCTCCCCCTCTCCCCACCTTCCCGAAATTTCACGCGCCATTTTTTATAAACTTTTTCTAATGTGTTATAAACTATCGTAAAATTTCAAACAGATCGCCTTGTTATATTTCCTAATTTTAACAAAAATGTTAGTTCCACATTCCACTACCAGGAAGCGCACTCTATTCTTAACAAAACTGTATCGGAAGGAAACTCCGTTAAACAACCTATAAGTAGATATGTTACTCGAGGTGGTGGCGGTCTTAATAAGAAATTAAGATATTTGCTGAAATTACTATTAGGAAATAGTGGTAACTAAACTTTAGACAATTTTATATTAAATAAGTAGCATATATTTCAGGACTCCCTCAAAAAGTCACCTAAAGCGGTCAGAAACGCTAATTTTTTAAATAGAAATCTAGTGCCCCCCCCCCCCCCCCCGGAATTTCGCGTGTCATTCTTTCTTACACTTTATCTTATGTGTTATAAAATATCTTAAAGTTTGAAACAGATCGACTTGTTAGCTTTCCTAATTTTAACAAAATCGCGTTATGTTAGTTCCACATTCCACCACCAGGGAATGCACTCTATTCTTAACAAAAGCATATCTGAACGAAACTCCTTTACGCAATATTTCCGTAGATAGATGGGTCGGGATGGTGGCGGTCTTAAACAAGAATTTAAAATATTTGCTGCGGTAACAAACGCTAAGATTTTAAAAATAATTCTAGCTCCCCCCCCCCCCTCCTCGAAATATCACACTCCATTCTTTTTTACACTTTTTTCTGTGTGTTATAAACTATCTTAAAGTTTCAAACAGACTGAGTGGCGGTCTTAACCAATAATTCAAAATATTTCCTGAAATTACTATTAGAAAATAGTGGTATGAAGTAAACTTTCTCATGATGAATGAGTTATACTTATCTCATATCGCTGTTCAAAAAGCCCAGGCAAATTATTAGATTTCCTAATTTAAATTAATTCGTGGTTAAATAAGCGCGTCTCTTCATTTTAATCGACGCATTTGATAGGAATAAACCGATTAATTAAATAATAATTAATATTTCAGCTTGTAATTAAGATAGGACTTAGATATGGGTATCAATGAAATCAGCGAGAAATTTGACATCGGGATGCCAAAAAATTTAATCAAAAAGTTTAATATTTAAAAAGTTAAAATTTCGTATTAAAATATGCTATTATGGAAAACCGCAGCGTCGTCATGTCTACCTGCTTTCCCGCCGAATTGAAATCTTTTTATTTCCTTGTCTTTCCAATTAAAGAAATTAAATTTTTATCGGTCGATTTTTAGTGGATATTTTAACTTATACACATCGCAGAAATGTGAACTTTATACCAAATGAAAGTAGATTTTTTTCCGCGTCTGTCTATTCCATTTACAAATTTCTCGAACCAATATTTTCTGATATACGATTTCGCTTTAAAATCTCCACTTCATTTTTCGGCTTAATTTCCTCTGTGCTAACCGTGCATTCGGCTGATTTTACTGGCAAACCTTAGGAGAAACACGGATGATTTCGAGAAAGTCCGTTTGAATTTGCGTTAAAAAGGTGGTTTGGTTAATTTTAGAAGTTAATTAGCCCGTAATTCGGTTAATTACCAACTTTTTCAAAATTTTATGATTTGTTGTTTGATGTGAGGTGTTCAGCTATAAGTACCCAAAATTTCAAGTCTCTAACATGTATAGTTTCTGAGAACGGGCTCTGTGACGGACAGACAGACAGAGGAGCGAGACGAATAGGGTTTCGTGAGATGAATGAACGAAACCCTAAAAATAGTCGTTCGTTACTCCAAAGTCTAAAGCGCCCTCTGTCGGCATTTTTTGAACTTTATCTTTAAAATTTATTTTCAAGAAAATACTGACATAAAGAATAGTTTTAGTAAAAACCTCAAACGAATCACCAATTTTTCCGTTTTTTCTAATCTTTTGAAATTTTGAGCCGTAAACTGTAATCTCGCCCATCTCCTTCGGAAGACGTTTTCGGAAGACGAACCCTTAGTTTCCTATTTAATATTGTTTGTCTTAATGTGTACTATCACCTCTTATAGTTTTGCCCAAGAGTTTAGATTCACCCTGTATATGCATAACTTTTTTATGGACACGATAATTTCCATAATTCTGCATAAGCCTCTTCCAAACTGATACATAAAATCAAGGGGCAGAAAATCTCGGTCAAGTTTGTTAATGGGCAAAATCGGACCAAGGTGGTGGAAATAGGGAGGGGTTTTGGGAAAAACGAAAAAACCCCATAACTTCTTAATTGTAATACGTATTGAGTCAGTTTAAAGTTATTAGTACTTTTAAAAACAAAGCCAAAAATTTAGGGATGACAAGTTTTTGATAAAATTAAAAATGGGCTAAAGGGGCGAAAAAATTGGGTTTTGGGAAGAAAAAAATTCATAACTTCGTCAATTCTTAAGATATCAAATCCAATTAAATTAATTATAAATCTTCTTAATATTATCGACAACTTTTATACTGACAAGTTTTTGATAGGACCAATTCTTACAGAAAAAAAATGGGGGTAGTTGAAGAAGAAAAAAATCCATAACTTCATCAATTCACACAAGGAATTTATGTATGGAATTTATGGCGCATGGAATTTATTATATATATTCTTAATACTATCTATAACTTTTATATAGACAAGTTTTTGAGGGGACTATCCTTACAGCAAAAACAAATTATAAATACATACAGGTTGAAGAAAAAAATGTATTAAGGATGTACTCAAATCCAAACTGCTTATTTTCTAACTCATTTTTGAATTCATTTTTGCTATCAAACGCATCCAGTTGGTAGGTTCTCTTAATCAGAAACTATATAATGTGCCATAATGGTCGATTTTTTAATAGGGGCAAAATATATTTCAAAAAATGATGTCAAAGTGGGCATTTTGAACCGAATTTCCCGAAGCGATTGGGTTGGAAACGAAAAATATGGTCCTTCTGAGAAAATAATTGCTTATAAATCAAGTTCTGATTAATTGAACAAAAAATAAAAATACAAGCCGCTTATAAATCTCTTCAAAAATCACGTCAGCAAGTGTCATATTTTTTCTTTTAAAAATGAATCTGAAAATGTGTCAGAAAATTTCGAGTTGTTGAGCATGGAAAAATATTTTTTGAAAACTGCCTTAACATGATTCTGATAAAACTAGCTCTTATATAAAAATGAAATTAAAAACTCGTCAAAAGCGGCAAGATAAAATTTTTAAAGAAGATTTATCTCTAATCATGATTTAGTTTTTGTTGGTGAAATTAGTACTTAACTTCGAAATCTACCTGTGCCTGTAGGCCGAGCCGGCAGGGATTTTTTGTTATTTTAGTTCATTTTTGTTTTTAACACTTTATCTACTGACGATGCATATAAGTATCATTAAAATAACTTGTTATAAAATTCATTTAATACATCGATTAGTTGTAATACAGTTTGGAATAAGTTATAGATATATTATTTTATCTTGTTCAAAAAGCATTATGGGTTACACAAAACAAAAATATTTTTTAAAGGATGATTTGTTTTGCCTTTGCATCTTTTCAGCTTTCTTGGCGTTGGGGTTGGAGGGGGGGGGGGGGGTGATTTTTCAATCCGGATATATTTCTATTGTAAGAACGTTATATTTGTACATTTCCTAATTCTACAAAATACTAAGAAAAAGATTTAAAATAACAGATTTGAGTGGGGTTATAAATATACTGCAAAAAATCCTTATAAATTCAAGTTTAATTAATTCTTCTAAATCCTTCAATCCTTCTAAAATAATTCTAAAATTTACTAAATGATTATATCAATCTTCTAATGCAGTTTAAACAATTCATTAAAAATGCTTTAGAAGATAAAATTTTCATGATTTCATAATTCACGTTAACTGATAAAATGCGCAATATATAAATACTGCATTTCCTGTTTTAAACTGCGAGTGAAATTTCCTCTTACAAAGTCCTTGGAAAAATATGACTGGATAGTAAAAATAAAGAATATTCTTTATGTTTTAATTGAAATAACATACCATTCCGAGTTACAGGAAATCGACTCGATCTATCTGAGTACATTATATAAAAGTATAAAATATAAATTCTTAAAATTTTCTATAAAAGTTATTTTTTTAAAACAAAAAACAGATTTTTTATAAGGTATTTTTTTTAAATAAAAACCTTTATTAATTCCTGTATTGAAACCTATATTATCTGTAAATATTAATACTAATTGAAGCCAAAATTAATTATTATTTTTTTTATGTCTGAACTTCCTTTCTGTAAAAGAAATTTAGTCAAAATGAAAGAATTCTACAGCAGAGTGATGGGATTTTGTTCACATGCTAGTGGGAGCTAGTAGTTCCTTACATTTTTCGAAATATGCTCTTAAAATACGTTTATATATATTTTTTTAATGCTATTCAATACTAAAGAGCTCAAATACTATTACCAACAATGTCTACAAACTTCATGCACATATAAAAATGGCTTTGTTAATGAGAGAAGAAGTTTCACACTATTCAGCAGTATTATTATTATTTTCAAAAACAGCCTTAAATAAATTTGATTCAAAATATTGCAGAATAATAATTCAGTATATGAAATAGTTTCCTACCACTGTTTCATTTTTAAATTCTACATAAAAATCCTTTTTAGTTTAAGTTTGAAATAACTGCAGATAATTACGCTATATAATTTAAAGTATTTTTCTTTCTGTACTGTTGTATGACGTATTTAAAGAAACATTGTAACGTTAATTGATAAAATGCGCAATATATATGCTGCATTTCATGTTTTTTCATTCGCCGCATTTCATGTCACTGCGAGTGAAATTTTTACTTACTAAGTCCTTGGAAAAACATGACTGGATAGTAAAAATAAAGAATATTCTTTATGTTTTAATTGAAATAACATACCATTCCGAGTTACAGGAAATCGATTTGATCTATATGAGTACATTATATAAAATTATAAAATGTAAATTCTTAAAATTTTCTATAAAAGTTTTTTTTTAAAATAAAAAACAGAATTTTTATATGGTTTTATAATGATGTAATATTACTATAATGAGTTCCTATTTTAGCTAAAATATGTATAAATTATGTGTGTTTAAAGATAAAATTATGCTATTTGTAAGTCTTGTTTTATTAATTAGCATCGAAGTGTTTGAAATATTACAAACAGCTGTTAAATCTTAAACTCAAAAACTAGAAAGTTTCGCGTTATTGTAGAAATATTTGTTTCAGAACCGCTTGTTTTTCCTAAAACATTCTAAAACCAAGTAAGTACTCAAAAGTACAGAGGTGATTAAGCATCTGGTTTCTTGAAACCACATGTTCCCAAGGCAGTCTTTCTTAAGGGGTTGGTCATTTAATAAATAATGTAAAAACGAAGGCCGTATTGCGTGTTTTCCAAAGAAGTAATCGGTTATCCTGAAACGACGCATTTCCGCTGATAAAAAGAAAACGGAACAAAATGGCGTTGATTTTGCTTTTATGAAAAACGGAAGAAGAGGAGTTTCCTTTCAGTCTCAACTGCAGAAGAGGCGTTTCGTGGCTGTCTCATTTATATTGAGATTAATGATGTTTGGCTCTAGCGGGAAGACTTGGCTCCCAAGGACTAGTCTTTACTTTTTACAATGAGTTAATGTACCCGAGTAATCGACAGAAATAAAAACTATTTAAAAGCTGATATTAATAAATTTTTTGCTTGTAAACCTCATATGCCTCATATAAGATTAGTTTTGTAATTTCGCAATAAAATTAAGATAAAAAAATAATGAATCTTTACTTTTTCTCGATAATCGATTTCAAACCTATTTTAAAAGTAAAATATGTTTTCTATCCATTTAAAAATATTTCACGAGAAAGTTAATATATAATATAAAAAATCTCGAATTATCAGAATAAATACGAATATTAAATCGCTAAAAATACTCTGGAAAGTAACAAGTACTACCCCAACATAACTAAACCCCGAAGAAGAAACTCAATTATAGTGAAACTTTGATATCTCCCGGGGATTAAAAAAAAGAAAATCTGTCGACCTATACATATGTCGAATTAGCGAAATTTTACATAATTTCACACTTAAAAATTAAAATTTTGATTACCTTATGAAATATAATCAAGCATTTGAAAAAATAAAAGTGATTTTGAGTAAAATAGGAAGGTATGTTGGATTGTAGAAACAGATAATGAACTTCAATTGAAAACTACACATCAATGAAGGAGTAAATTTTAAAGCTTAACAATGATAGAATAGTTCAATTTGCAATCGAAATAATTGAGTTTCTGCCAAAATATGTCGAATTAGCCAGTTTCTTCCTCATTGGAGTTGTCATTGTACCAAACATGTGAATGATAAACGTTGAGTTACTCGGATTGTCGAGTTATCACGATTTCATTGCATTTAAAAAACTTGGCTTTGCCGAACACTTTAGTTTTCCTTTGCCCTGAAGAATAATACTGATGCTAATGAAAACTCGAATGATTATTTGGAATCTTTTAAGTTTGTGTTTATGTGTTCTGCATGGTTCTCTGTGAAACTAAAAAACAAAATTGAAATTCTCGTGTTGATAAAAATGCCTATTTAAAACTATGAATTAAATCTCTATTCAGATAATGAAATTTTGAAAAAAAAAAAAACCTCTAAAAAAATTAGCCAAACTGGAGAACAGATTAGACAGTGGAAACCACAGTCTGGTGTGCAAAAGATGGTTAAATTGCTTATGCATAGTTTTTGATCTTATAAAACTTATGTAACTGAACTCTCTTGACCGATTTCAACAGTAAATGGTGTTTAAAATAATTCTCCAATTTAAAAACTGTTTGCTTCAACGTGTTTATCATACATTTCTCTATAAAACTACCGTTTTCATATTCATATATGCAATAGTTTTTGGAAGATAAACTGAGAAAGTGGAAAGGTCACAATAAGTTCAATTACGGCAGCAGCAGAAGCGTTATATGTATATATAGAATAGACAAATTCTTCTTTAAAAAAAAAACAAAAAAAAAACAGATGTGACGTGGAATGAAATTACATTTAGTATACAGAAATTATCATTGCAGCCTGTGTTCCTTTGGTCTTCCTTCTTGTGCTGATTTTGGTACTTGTACTTCTTTATAGCGAAAAGAAGTGTATAAGCACTATTCAGGAGATGTTGATCCAACTCAGATAACAAACATGGAACATCTAGTAGAAACTATGCTCAAAGATCCGACAGACTCACCCTCATCTGGGTCTGGATCAGGTAAGTTTCACTTATTTGTATCGTCAAAGTACTGTTTTTTTTTTCACTAACGCCCAGAAATTCGTAGTCAGTTTTTGAATGCCTGCCAATAACCAGTTGCTATTTTTAGAAACGTACAATGGTGATGGAAACGACCGTGGCTATCGCATTCGCTTTTATCGCTCCTACATAACTTCTAACTATCACACATAATTTAAAATTTTACATCATCGAATAGGGAATCAATTTAGTGATTCTCAAAAACTCGACGAAAATTTGCAAAAATTCGTTGGAATAAAAAATGTTTAAACAGGGAATTGTTAAATTAACATACAAGAAACCCCAAAATTTATTTTAAAATTGATTATTTTAAAAAGTGATTTACAAAGATGATTCCACATAAATGTTTTATTAGAACGTAATTTCAGCTTTTTCTTCTTTTTAATTTCCCTATCAATTTGTTTGTCCCTGTGCTCTGTCCATCGAAAAAGTGAAGCAATTTAGAGCACAGATGTTGGTTTACACAGAAAGTTCGAATATGTTATTAAGTGTAGTGCAGCAATCTGCAGTTTGGCAGTGATTACCATAACTTATATACTATAGATATAGCTAAACAACGTAAAAATCGAATTATTATTATCTGTCAGTGACTCTGGATAGCACACATAATTTGAATATGTTGTTAAAGTGTAGTTCAGCGAGCTGCAGTTTGGAAGTGGCCAAAATAACTTATATATGTATATTTTTAGCTAAACGACATAAAAATCGAATGTATTATTATCTACCAGTGACTCGCGCTTTGTTGATTAATACATGGTGTGTTCACAAAGTTTCAAGATTGGTCTGATGATTCAAAATTTATTAAACATTTTTGTACAGCGAACTAAAATTCTTCGAAATATGACCCTTGGGCATCAACAAACCGTTGCCAGCGTTTTTTAAATTGTTCATACGATCCTTGGAAGTCTTCACGTGCAAGGCTGTTGAAGAACCTCGTCGAAGATGCCTGGATCGCTGGAATCCTGATAAATCGCTTCTCTTTCAAGTCTTTTTTGATCTGGGTGCACAAAAAGTCCTGGGAACGAGGTCGGTCCTATAGGTGGTTTACGGCAGTATTACCACTTTAAAGATAGCCAAAACGTAGACGACGGCGAGCGACGTGTGAGAAGGTGCATTGCCGTAGGGAACAATCCAATCGTTTCTGATGTCTGGGCGGACACGACGGGTCAGGTCAGATTTTCTCTGGAGTGCTCCATCAGTTTTGGCTATATTGAACGTGACAATACTGCTGCAAGCCCCTTACAGCCCCAACCTCGGTCCCAGCAACTTTTCTTTTGTTCCCCCGGGCCAAGAAAGACTTGAAAGGGAAGCGTTCGCCACGATTCCAGAAATCCAGGCAGCTTCGACGAGTTCCCTTCAGTGGTGTAGTCCTGGGGAAAAAAGTGGGGGGACGCTCATAGTTTCGAGCATTAGGGTCTATATCACACACAAGGCAAACTTTATTTTGAATCCTTATTTTCATTTTCAATTGCAGAGAAAAGTAATTGATAAATGAAATTTAAAATGAAATTAAAAAATTAAATTAAAATTAATTTAATTAGTTTCTTTTGGACGCTAAATAGCTTGCTATAGAATTCAAAAATTTTCCTTATTTATTGACTGAATATTTTTGGAATAGAATTCGCAATTCAGTAACACTAATTCAGGCAACGAAATTTTTATTAGAATTTGTGCTGCATTATTTATTTTGGAAATAGTTATACAATAACTGTTTTCCTCTGAGAGCATTGAAAATTATTGCATTTTTACCTTATGATCAGTGTAAGGAATTTATTGTAATCATGGAAAAGAAAAATAAGACTGTGAAATTTTGGTACATCTTTACTTTTTGAAGCCCCCTGAGTCCATTTTGCCTATTTTTACAACAATTCTCTATGTATGTGCGTATACATGTGTGTATGTTGGTATTTCCTTATTTTTTTTCCCATGTGTGTTTGAACATGATAGCGTTCAAACGGTATTTTCGGCTGGCCTCAAATTTTGCATGTAAATTATACCTGATGAATAGACTATTTAATATTCTAAGACTATATGCCACTGTTCAAACTCTAATTTGGAAGAAATTCGACACGTTTTTCGTATCTAGGCAATTTTTAAACCATCTTTTGACCAGAAGTAACAAGTACTGTTTACGTGAGAAAAAATATCAAATAATGTGACCAAGGCCGAAGATTATTGATAAATAATGCTTTTTATTGGCCCGAAGAATACGTGTAGTACTCAAATGCTGACCCAAATCGAAATTTTTAAAAATATGAATTTTAAAGAGCGTAAATAGATAAATATCCTTTTACAAAACATTTCCAAAAATTGCGTTTCATCAAGATTTCTTTTTTTAAAAACTTGAAACAGAAACTTTAAATTAGTAACTATATGTTACTTCTAATGCACGACTTGATTTTTTTTTTTTTTTCAAAAATTAGAATTTTAACGGTGTGAAATGCGGAAAGAAAATTCTAAAATTTGAGTTTCAACACGATTTCTCAAGAAACGTAAAACGTGGCACTTATGTATTTTCAAGACTTACATGCTCGCTTAAAACTTTTTTTTTTTAATTATTATTAAAATTTTAATACGGTGAATTGATGGGAAAGTCCTCTAAACTCGTCTCATCACGATTTATCTGAAGCTGTTTTCTACAAGAAACTGGAAAATAAATATAGTATTGGGTCGAATTGAAAATCGTGTCGTGTTGGGAAAATCAATTCGTACCGGAAAATTCTGCCCGGTAAGTATTAGACATTAGATATCGGAATCAATGTCTAATAATTAAATGATAGAATTTTTTGGTACGAATTGATTTTCCCAACACGACACTACTTTCCGATCGACCCAAAAGTATAGTTATTAACATGTAGATGCTCACGAATAACGGCTTTTAAATTTTTTGAAATTTTAAGTGATGAAATGAGCTGAAAACCTTCTAAAGTTGCTATTCTTCTGAAACTATCAGGGCTAGAAACTTTAAACTTGAAATGGAAGTTATTTTTAATGCGTAGTTATTCTAATTGACAGAATGAAATAAGATTGAAATTTGAATGTGTGAATTGGCGCAGTGAATGTTACCATATTATTAACAAGAATAAAATCTACTCTAATTATAAATTTATTTGAATTGATGGCATTCTCTGAAGTGATTAAAGAGTCGAGCAGAAATTTTTCAAATATAGCTTTTTGAAGTAGAGTTTCGATACCAAATAAATATTTAAATAAAATTCAAAAATGGTTTTAAAACAACAGCAATATATTTAATTTTGTCGCAATTTAATAATACGCATTACTTTTCCTCTGTCAGGGAACTTTTCAGAAATACTTGCTCTCATAAAAGTTCTCAACTCTTTATACTTTTCTAGATTTCGTGTCGATAGCCATTCTATGATTTTCCATTTTCCAAATTTTGAGTAAGCCTGTGGTTTTAGCTTGGAGTAAGTAGTTTTTTTAATGATTTTGTTGCAGCAAAAATAAAATTTTCTATTAACTGACAAATTTTGAATAGAAGAGTCGCATAAAAGTTTTAAAAAAAAATGTATTCATTTTTTTTAAATTAATGAGAATATTATTTCCCTGTCATAATATTTCAATATTATTTTATTATCTTATTTTAAGCATTTTTATAATCTGCATTAGCTACTTATCTCCAAAAGGTATAAAATTATTGCGTGTATCAATCTTTATAGTACACCCTGTATAGCGGCCAATATATTAATTATTCACAAATGTTTGTAAAATTAATTTTAGAGCAATAATGTGTGATGAAAAAGCATGTGCCAGCACTTTTTTTATAAAAAAAAAAATTTTTCGTTTAGTTTAAACAAACATCAAGCAATAACTGTTTACAATGGTAATGTATTTATTTGAATTATTTTGAGTGGCCATATATAGAAATTAATAATTATATGCGCATCACATAACGCACTAAAATTTAAACCAGCTGCAAAACGCATTTCAATAAATATTCGGCCATAGATGATAGTGTATTTGAATTTTTTGTGTGACTCTGTATACAAATATCATTTACATACCTAATTAATGTTTTGTTCAGCATAATATAAAAAACATATATATAAAATATATAATGCAGAGCTCTCAAAATGCTACCATTTCGCCCTAAAGTTCCTTTTTTAGAAAAAGGTCCACTTCGTCCTTTTATGGTGACTGAAAAAAAAATTGAAAAGAATTTACTAATGTGGAAAAATCGCTGCAAAATGCAAAAAACTCTAAAAATCGTAGAGTACAAAATTTACTATAGTGGGCTTGCATAGTATAGCTCAAAACACAAAAAAACTCAAAATTGTATAAAAAATGTACCAAAAAAATAAAAAATCACGGTACGAATTCAGAAACAAATTTATTGAAAAGAGGACAACTGCAGTAAAAGATTGTAACAGGTTAAACTCTAAAAATCGCATAAAAAATTGCGAAATATTCAAAAATCCGGCATGAAATCCGGATAAAGTTTATTGAAAAGAAGACAAAATTTATTATAATGAGACTAAAAAATTTAAACAGGATTCCTTTTACTAATGTGGAAAATTACTGTGAAAAACATAAAAATCGCTAAAAATTCATAGAAATCACAAAAGACAAAAATTATTAAAGTGGGCTAAAACAAAAAAAACTTAAAAAATCGGCAAAAATTACAATCTGAAGACACAATAGCGAAAGGACAAAATCTATTACATTAGGGCTAAGAGTTTGAAACCAAATACCCTTTTCGAATGTCATAAAATTGAAACGAAGCGCGAAAAAAAAGCTGAAATTCGCATAAAAAATTCTCCAAAAATAAATCGCTGTACAAATTCTGAATAAACCTTATTGAAAAGATGAAAGAGGACAAAATTGGCTACTATTGGACTAAAAAAATTGAAACTGAATTCCTTTTATTAATGCGAAAAAAATCACCGTGAACGGTAAAGAAAGAAATCAAATAAAAAAAATCCAAAAACTGGCTTCGAAGTGCATAATTTTAGACATAATTGTGCATCGGCTCCATCTTGAAGCTGTATGTGCAGCAGTCTTTTCAGCACATAGACCACACAGACCAAACTCTGTTTTTATTATTATAGATTTAGTTTTGTTTTCGATTTTGATGTAGAAGCATATTTCTCTATTAAAGGAAATCTTAATTAAAATTTATTCTTGTTTTTGTTATACTTCTTAAATATATTTTTATCAGAAGAAAGTATTGGAATCTTTTTGATGGATTTACACGTTTTAGGTTGACCTGAATATGATTTGACAATTTTTTGAAAATTTCTCTCTGTATATGATACATATTTTGTAGCCTAGCCACTCTATTTCAAAATCTAAAGCATAAAATTGAATCAAATATCATATTTAATTAGACATTAGCACATACATGTGCTAATCAGGTTTTGGTGTATATGGCCCACCAGGGCAATGCTATGCTGCAATTTTCACAATTTACATATCTATATCTCAGCATCTCTGGTATGAAATTTCACCAAATTTCACATTCACTACCCTTGACATAAATTGATGCTGATTAGTTTTGGTGTATTTCGCCAAAATGGGGTGCTACTGTGTTGCATTTTTAACGATTTCCATCATAGCCAGATCTCCGCATGTTTGGGATGGAATTTCATCAAATTTAATATGTAAGATGATTATGAATAACTGTTGATTCAATATTGGTTTTGATCACTCCCCAGGGAGGCGTTGCCATACCATGCTTTTTCTGATAAACATCATAGTTTATCTCAGTTTTTGTGTAGAAAGGAACCAAAATTTAAATTAAAATTTTTAATGTTTAAGGTTAATAATTAACAATATTTATGTTAAACTAATTTAAAATTTTAATACTCAACAATTTGAATTAAAAGTTCGTGCTTCTTTAAGGACAATTATGAAGGCAAGTGCTCAATAGTGAACACTTTCTATCTTCTTGCAGTAGAATATTTAACTATATTTAAATAAAACTGTGTACATTGCTTAATGACTATTTTTATAAAGATAACGAATTGACATATTTTCTAGGGTATTAAAAAAATTTGCTTGCATATTTAGAAAAACTTGAAGTCCCTTTTTTAAATAAAAATGACCCTCTTCATACTTTTGGGGGACTAAAATATGTTGGGAGCCTTATAATATAATCGAAAACACGTTTCAGACTGAACACATAGATGACAATGTGATGGATTCTTTTGTCTGGCCTTGTAAATGTACTATAAATGTTTCGTGCACCGCTTGCCACTGTATCGTTTACCATAGTTTTCCATGCATTTCAAATAATTATCATTAAAGGATCGTGGTGTTTGGAAATATTTTTAACGTCCCTGTAAACGAACGATAAATGCTATTCCCGATAGGGAACATGTAATGAATTTGAAATGTCATTTTCGTTATATTTAAAATATTATAATTTCATTAATGTCTATTTCAAACAATTTCTGCCAATAAAACGTAATATGAAAGAACTTTCTTTTTGTTTTCGCGTAAACGAAATACTGATGCTATACTGATTATTTACAATAGTGATGTACTACATAACTCTCTTTTTGTTTTCGCGTAAACTAAATACTGGTGCTATACACATCATTTACAATAGTGATGTACTACATAACTCTCTTTTTGTTTTCGCGTACAATGCTGCAATTTTCACAATTTAGATATCTATATCTCAGCATCTCTGGTATGAAATTTCACCAAATTTCACATTCACTACTCTTGACATAAATTGATGCTGATTAGATTTTGGTGTATTTTGCCAAAATGGGGTGCTACTGTGTTGCATTTTTAACGATTTCCATCATAGCCAGATCGCCGCATATTTGGGATGGAATTTCATCAAATTTAATATGTAAGATGATTATGAATAACTGTTGATTCAATATTGGTTTTGATCACTCCCCAAAGCGGCCTTTGCCATACCATGCTTTTTCTGATAAACATCATAGTTTATCTCAGTTTTTGTGTAGAAAGGAACCAAAATTTAAATTAAAATTTTTAATGTTTAAGGTTAATAATTAACAATATATATGTTAAACTAATTTAAAATTTTAATACTCAACAATTTGAATTAAAAGTTCGTGCTTCTTTAAGGACAATTATGAAGGCAAGTGCTCAATAGTGAACACTTTCTATCTTCTTGCAGTAGAATATTTAACTATGTTTAAATAAAACTGTGTACATTGCTTAATGACTATCTTTATAAAGATATCGAATTGACATATTTTCTAGGGTATTTAAAAAAAATTTTGCTTGCATATTTAGAAAAACTTGAAGTCCCTTTTTTAAATAAAAATGACCCTCTTCATACTTTTGGGGGACTAAAATATGTTGGAAGCCTTATAATATAATCGAAAACCCGTTTCAGACTGAACACATAGATGACAATGTGATGGATTCTTTTGTCTGGCCTTGTAAATGTACTATAAATGTTTCGTGCACCGCTTGCCATTGTATCGTTTACCATAGTTTTCCATGCATTTCAAATAATTATCATTAAAGGATCGTGGTGTTTGGAAATATTTTTAACGTCCCTGTAAACGAACGATAAATGCTATTCCCGATAGGGAACATGTAATGAATTTGAAATGTCATTTTCGTTATATTTAAAATATTATAATTTCATTAATGTCTATTTCAAACAATTTCTGCCAATAAAACGTAATATGAAAGAACTCTCTTTTTGTTTTCGCGTAAACGAAATACTGATGCTATACACATCATTTACAATAGTGATGTACTACACAACTCTCTTTTTGTTTTCGCGTAAACGAAATACTGATGCTATACACATCATTTACAATAGTGATGTACTACATTGAACCTCAAAAATATACATAAAATTTTGCCGCAATGCAAACAAACTTATGGAAATTAAAATGTGAATAAGCGAACCAGCACAGTAACCACTTTCAACTTTGTTGAAAAGTATTAAAAATCAATAACTTATTTCAAAAATTGCTGATTTATTGGTGTGTTCATTTTTTTAAAAAAATTAATAAGTTTGGAAAGCCTGCGTCCTCCCGCGTCTCTAGCGTCCCCTTTGAAAATATAAAGTAAGGGGACGCTCGAGAAAAAATAAAAAAGTAAGGGGACGCCGTCCCCCCGCGTCCCCCCTCGACTACACCACTGGTTCCCTTAACAGCCTTTCGTGCGAAGGCTTCTATGGGGCCTATGAACAATGGAAAAAACGCTGGCAGCGGTGTGTGGATGCCCAAGGGTCATATTTTGAAGAATTTTAGTTCGCGGTACAAAAATGTTTAATAAATTTTGAATTATCAGACCAGTCTTGAAACTTTGTGAACACACCATGTATGTGCCGTATTGAACAGAATGGACATGAATTAGTTTGGTAAAAAGAATGGTTTATTATACGCAGTTATACAGCCAAACACGATATTACAAATGTTTATAAGATAGAAGAACTCATAAAGTTAACCTTTTTGACAAATGTTTCATATAACTACCCTTCGTTACTCTGCAAATGTCCCTTTTGTAAATAAGTTCGTCTCTTTTGTTTATGAGTATGTTCAAGTCTGTCAAACCAAGTCCGGTGCTGATTCGTGATTCCAATTCGAGAATAGATTTTTAAAGCGGTGGACGGTAAACATGTCCTTTAATAACCCCATACATTGAAATATAGAAGTTCTAGGTTGCCATAGAATAACAACTTCTTGACCAATCTAAACTCAGATTTCTGCACTAAGATAAGAAGTATGTCTACAAACTAGTGATACGGTGCTAGTAATCTACCATTGATTCGTACCTTACAACTAGTGTTGCTAGGTCCAGTGTCACAAAAAGAGAGACAGGGATACAAAAGAAGCGGAATAGTGGCTTTTAAAAAAGGACATAAATATATGGTAAATACGGAATCTGTCTACAACGGAATCCTGTCAAAAAAGGTAAACATATCATTTTCCCTACGGTACTGTAGGAATACCATACACTTAAAGGCGAAAGTCTTTTTAAAGAGGAATTTTTCTGCTGTACATGCTATTCCGTTTTAGCTGTTTTTATTATACTATGTAAATGCAACATACTTATGCAGATAAAATTGTGAAAGCGGAATCGCTAGAGACTGAAACAAAATTTTAATTTAGCAGGTATAATTGTGTGGTATTCCTATCCTAGGGGCAACGAAATTTTTGCTTTAAAAATAAAATTCCGTTATAAACAAGTTTCGTTTAAACTGGATTTACTAAACAAAGTACAGTAAATTTCCGATTGTCCGTCACTCACGGGACCGACGGTGTGGCAGATAACTGAAATAGATGGATAATGGAAAGACAGTGCAAGACTATTACAAAAATTATATTTCTATTTGTCAGTTTATAAAAAAGAATATTTAAACTTTTATTTAATCTGTTGTGTACTTTTATTTATAAAAAGCATAATGGATGAAAAGAAATCAATTAAGGATACAAATTTAGAATTTACGTAGTAACCATTTTCATCCAAAGTAATCCATCATATATTTTTGCTTGCGCTTTTACTATACAGCAAGATCACGAATTCTAAGTAATAAAAGTTCTTGGTTTGCATCGGTTTTCTCTTGCATCTAAAACCAATTAATGCACTTAGAGAGCATTAGTCTTCACTTCTGCATGACTAATTCCTGTATCATCATTCCCCGATTCATCACATTCATACGCTTCAGGTTTCTCTAGGTTCAAAGCGTTTTGAATAATTTCATCATCCGTTAATTTTTGATAACCAATATCATTCTTGTATCAATCAAGTCAGTCTGCGTGATTTCATCCGCAGAAATATTTTGTAAACATAGTATGTTTGTAACAATATCTCCAAATCATCACTAGATGCGCTTCAGCATCTTATGTGTTATCAACAATGTTAGGCCCTCGTTTCTGATTTTAAGGCTGTTCTCAACTGCTCTGCTCATTAAGCGCAAAACGTTTTGACACATTTAGA
The DNA here is from genome assembly GCA_963932465.1 of Maratus speciosus. Classification (NCBI taxonomy): domain Eukaryota; kingdom Metazoa; phylum Arthropoda; class Arachnida; order Araneae; family Salticidae; genus Maratus; species Maratus speciosus. Next base: position 441,499,177 of record OZ010788.1, read on the forward strand.
AATTCATTTTTTAACGGAAAGATATAAAATTGGTTGGTTGGTTGGTTGAGTTTTGACGGCCAATTATCTACACGAGGGATATAGGCCCGGGGGGAGTGCCCTCCGTGGGGGTCTTTCTAAGGGAACCTAATCCGTATTTACGCATGGAAAATCCACGGCTCGAAGAAAACCACGAAAACTCCGAACGATTAGGCCGACGGGCGCGATTGGGTTCGAACCCAGCACCTCCCGTCTACCAGATTCGAGAGCAGAACCTCTCGGCCACTGGTGGGGCGATATAAAATTGGAAGGCCTGACTAAGTGAAGCGATTTGAAATCGAACTGTGTTTTCCATTTTTTTTAATCAATAAATTACCTATTCAGTTATAAAAGATTTTGATCACGTGACAAAGACCTTTTTCTCTCTCGTTGACTGGTTTTTCTGCTCTCTTCGGGAACTTCGGTTCAAAACGTCAATTTTATCACTATTTTCTGAAAGATCTATTGCGTTTGAAAAAAAAAAAAAAAAAAAAAAAAACCCGGAAAAACAGCTCGATTACATAGTTTCTGAACAACAACAACTGCTAGTTTCATGCATTTCCTTCCAAAAATAAATTTAAAGTTATGTCATAAAGTTGCCCTTTTGGATTTGAGAACAGCCTTAAAAATTATATAAGGGAGGGAGCGGCGGTTGATAGAGTGACGGATGACAGTGAAGCTTGTGAAAAGAAAATCGCTTACGAGCAGCAAAATTTTCTGTTTTAGGCAGATTTTCGTTTAACCAGGTAGATTTGTAATGAAGGCAACTATAAAATTTCTTTTGAAAGGAACTATAAAATTTTTCTGATATAGATAGGTTCTATCTTCTCAAGTGTTATTATATTAAATTCCACTCAATGCAAACTAACGAATTGCATGGTACTAAAAGAAATGTAAAAAAATTTGTGCATCATAAACAAGTAAGAAAAATCATGCGTTTAGCATAGATTATGAAACACTTTCCAACACTTCTTGAATGCTTTAAAACCCGTTCTGGACGAGCGACCGGTATTCGTGCCGGCCTCGTTTGCACTTTCGTCCCGCGCGACGGGTATACGTGCCGGCGTTTTTGGCACTCACATCCCGAGCGACCGGTATTCGTGCCACACAGTTGGAACGTTTTATTCCAGAAAGTTTAACTCAGAAAAAAATTTCGTAATCAAATTTCAATATACATTTGGGAAGAACATATTTCCTTCTGTCTAGGAAAGCAAATGGAATCTATTAATATATTTTTAATCCATGTCCATTCAATTTTTTTCCATAAATGGCTCCAATGAAAAAAAAAGTGCTTTTATTTCACATGCATCTATTTATTCTTGTGAAACGTGATTTTCTTTCTATCATAAACATTTTATGCGTCAAATGAAACTATTTTTTGTTTATCAGAAATTTGTCTACGTCACTTGGGAAAAGGAATGGTTTAATCAGCTGATCAACTCTAAGCTTATGACGTAAGCTTCACGTACGGATATGGTTAGGCTTCCAGTTGATTCATTTTCAATTACTTCTTTTCTACTTTTATCTAGATTGGAAATTATTTATTTGTACGTGGTGGTGATTAACAGTTTCGAACTTTCGTTCATTTAGGAGGAAAGCGGGAGGCCTATTTATATTTTTATTTTGTTTCAACAAGGGCTGCTACGCAGTTTAAATATTTGCGGATGCTTGTTCAAAATATTTCCGGCACCGTCAAGTCAAGAAAACTTTTGTACGCTCTCCTTCTTTTTTTCCCCTTCAATAATTATTCATACCGTTTCAAATAATTCCGTCTTAAATTATCTACATTTAAGTATCTTATTTTACAAACTCATTAAAATGTCTAAAAACGCAAGTATTTGACTGAATATATGGGATAGCTGGAATAGTGAAAAACATTTAGTAAAGAAAAGAAAATGTATGAAATTTATGTATTTTCAGAAAGTAAAATTTAAGAGGGTGGTGTGATTCTATCACAATCATTCAACTCTGACATTTTGATAAATGTTCGCAGATTTTAAAGTTAATAGTTTCAATTAATAGTCAGTTTGCCCCTTATAATTGAATACATTTATTTGATTTCGTTAATATTTCCATTTTATAAAATATTTTTAACATTAACAGTATTTTTTATCAGTATATTTAAAATTATTATCCAGTTTTAGAAATTATTAAAAAATATTATTCAATACTTTTAACCTCATAAATTTATTTATATGTTTAAATATATATATGTATACAATATATTAAAAGATGTTTATAAAGATATTTTAACATTAAGAAATTTTTGAAAGAATGTATTTTAAGTTATTCAAGTTTACTCATAATTATCAAACATTCTTTATTTGAAATTTCGTTTTATTATACGTTACTATATGTATTATTTCTTTTATTTTCAAAAATATTTTTACCATCGACAACTTTTTAGAAATGTTTATTTTAAAAACTTAAAGTATAATTCTATTTTACTTATTATTTATATTCAATATTTTTTATTTTAAAGATATTTTATGATTGATTATATATTTACATGTAAATTTTGCATTTCCATAAATATTTTAAATTAAATTAAATTTTTCAAACTGTTTTTATGTCTGTCTGTATAATAAGTATTAAAAAGATGCATGCAGAAGTTGCTTGCAAGTTTTATTTAATTATTTTTATTTGTGAATAAATCAGCTTTTTAAAAATACTGGTCTAATTTACGAAATGTGTTAACAATTATTTAGAAACAAAACTATTATTTTTTTAAACAGAACTATCCGTTATTTGAGCAAAACACTTCATATGTTGTTGTATTAAAGGAACGTAAGTGTTTTGTAATCATATAATATTTTTTAAACTGAAAAACGTGTTTAAAACATGCATTATATTTGTTTAAAAAGTCATTTTTACATTAAAATATTCGAGAAAATATTTCCAATTTTTGTGTAAATATATATAATAACAACTTATTTCATGTATGTGCATTTCAAAATGTTACATGGAAAAAGGAATCTTTTATAATTTTTTGAAGAACTCTTTAGAACTCTTTACAAGAGTTAGGCTTAGTTTCGCAAAATCCTTCGGCCCAGAAGATGAAATCAAATTTTCCCGCTCCGTCCTCAGATGCGCAGTTCTAAATGCGCGCGCCGTCGCGAACAGGTTAACAAAACTTCGTTATTTGGAGAAATAAGGTATATAAGAGAACTAAGTAAACATTTTAGAAAACACATGAAATATTTGAAAAAACTGATTTCTGCAGTTACCGTATATAGCCAAATATGTATTCCAATTCCTTTGAACAGCCCTGTATTTGATCTGTAGGTTGATATATATACTACATAAGGGAAAATTTAGTTTAGCAAGAAAACGCATAACAGGTTGAAATTTCTCTTTCAGCAATTTATACTAATAGATCAAAACATACTTGTATACATTTGTACAGCCATGTAGTTAACATAGTACCTTTATTACATGCCACTGTTTAGCTAAAGTTTAATTCAAAGTAAAACACATTTATAATTACTGAAATCACATTTCCAGAAATTATCATTTATAGACGGCCATGTATCCAATTCTTCGCGTGACCCTGTATATCATTTTATCTACATTTTACAAACATTTCTCTGTAAACTAAATGCAGTTCAGCGTAAAAATGCATAACTCATTTAAAAACAACCTTTAAGCAATTTGCAATCATACCCAGTAACCATTACGAATTATTTTGTGTAGCCCTGTATATGAATTACAACATTTATACACACCATATACTATGCATACATATAGTGAAACATAAAAGCACATAACATAATTAAAAATGAATTTCCAGCAATCATCGCTACTGTACTGTACTTCGGATGCAATATAGTATCTGAAATCTTTTGTGTGTCCTTGTAAATGCTATGCACTTCGTATTATACATGAAATAAGTTATAGTAAACCTCAGCAACGTATATCAATTTCATTATACATGAAATAATTTAACATAATTAAAATACGCCGCAAACAATTCCCTCCACCCCTATATCGTTCTGTAACGGAATTATCTTGTGTGGCCCTGTAAATGAATAATAACTATTCTTTGCATCGTATATTCTACCGAATGCATATTTTAGTGCACTTGATAAATGCATATCAATTTTATTATGTTTCAAAGCATGTAACATCATTAAAAACCATTTTAAACGATTTTTTCCCATAGGCGGTAATGTAACGGAAAACTTTTGACTGTCCCTGTAAATGAACTAAACATGCTAGAAACTTTATTTAAAATAGGGATCATGCTATGGTAGAGGTCACTAACATCCAAAAATTTCAGAACGATCCGACTATATTTACGAGAGTTAGAGCGCGGACAGACGGACAGACAAACCGAAGTCATAAACACTTTTGAACTTTGTTGGAAAGTGTTAAAAATCGAGACATCTGACCGCCCGCGCAGTCGTTACGCGCTGTCCCGGACCGGTCTTAGAGACCCTGAAAATAGGGAAACCTGGCAACACAACTTACAAGTAATATTTCGCATATTATTCAGTTACGAAATTATCCGACTACAGTAGAACCTCTTTTATCCCAAACTCTTTTAAACGAAACTCTCGGTTAACTGAAATCCATTTTTTTAACACTTTCAACATAGTTGAAAAGTGTTTATGACTTCGGTTTGTCTGGCCGTCTGTCCACGCTCTAACTCCCGTAATTATACTCGGATTTTCATGAAATTGAAAAAGATTATTTAGGGCCACCAGAGCATGTTTGGTATTGTATACGAAGTATGTAGGATTAATCGTTCATTTATAGGGGCACTCAAAAGTATTCCATTACATTATGGTATATGGGGAATAAATCCCGTAAATATACTCGTATTTTCATGAAATTGATAAAGGTTATTTAGGGTCACCAAAGCATGTTTGGTATTGTATATGAAGTATGTAGGATTAATCGTTCATTTATAGGGGCCCTCAAAACTATTCCATTACATTATGGTATATGGGGAAAAATTGTTTGCAGAGTATTTTAATGACATTATGCTATTTCAAATGTATTAACTGATATAAATCACTGAATTTCACTACGATCAAGTTTTAACAGGACATTCATAGCATTTTTTATTCATTTACAGGGACACGCAAAAGAAATCGGTTACAGTACAGTACTGCCTTTGACTAATAATTGCTGGAGTGCACGGTTTAAAATTCGGTATGCGCTTTTAAATTTAATTAATTTTTTGCATCTTACTCGTTATATATAAATTCTATACCTCAAATACAGGGCTGCACAAAAGTATTCACGTATCGTTCTCATTATTAGAGGAACTTGCTAGAGGTAAATTTTCAACTGAAGTGTATGTAGCTCTTAAGTGAACTAAATTTTGGGTTGGTTGTAGCTAATAGATTCAAATCTATAAATCATATACAGGGCTGCAATTCGCATAATTTTCCGATTGTGGATGGGAACAGCTGAAATTGGGTTGAAAGGTACTATTATGCGTTTCCATGGTTGCATTAGACGTAATATTTTAATTTTGTAAACAGTGCAGTTTTGTTACATTATTCTGAATGTGTTGGAAAGTGTTTCATAATCTATGCTTGCCGCATGATTTTTTCTTACTTGTTTTTTTTACTATCACATTCCTTGTGTGCAAAATCCACTTTGAAAGCTATTTTTTAAAATTATCATATTCCTCGTGTGCTCCTTTGGTGGTCCTTTCCGAACCACGAGTACATATAAATAATTTTGATCTCCTTTCTTAGAATTCCTTTGAATTTAACTTGAGTTCTCTTCAGCTGCGAAGTGGAGAGAACGAAGAAAACGAACAAATAGCGATTCTGAAGCTTTTGAATGTTTTGCAAAAGGTTTGGCTTGGCTGGAGCAGCAGAAAGACTGTAATACTGGCGAACTAATAATATTTAAAAATTTTGTGATAGAGCTTCAAAGCAAAGGCAATCGATACTGCGACAAACAAAACATTGTTTCAAACCCTTGTGAAATATGTAAAAGGTTCTTAATTTCAAAATTAAAGCTCAGGTAATTTATTCTTGTTTCTATTTTGCTATTGCTATATTTTTATTAAGCACATGTTATCATAATAAGAAATAGCGTATATATTTCTCCTTAATCTTAAAATTGAAGCATTCTCGATTATCCGAAAAATTTGATTTTCCGAAAGATTGTCGGTCCCAATTACTTCGGATAATCAAGGTTCTTCTGTACTTCGAATCCACCCTGTATATATGTGTGCAAATTTGCGAAAAAAAAGGCCTTGTGCATTTGTAAATTATTAAAACTAAAGAAAGCAAATTTTTCGTAATAAAAGTAAAAAATAAGTTCATGAAGTATTTTTAGATTTAAAAAAAATGATTAAAAAAATTAAAAAAACGGTTCAAATTTTGACTTTCTTCTTTTCATTTTTCTGGATGATCGAATGATTTCTTCTTTTGCAATTCATCGAGGTTAAACTTCAAGAATAAGTCGATAAATAATGCTCTTTAGTTATGACATCACCCACAGACCTTCTGGAACAATCCTTATCTACAAAAATTTCTATTTCATACTGTCCTCACTCTATATGTCAATGATTCAGAATATCTGAGAATTTTTCTAACCGGTTATGGGTGGAAGCAACTATATTACAAAAGTAAGCAAATAAATGGCGACAACGCTTTCATCACAATACTGTAATACATGGAAATGGAAATTCCCCTGATTTTTGCACTTGAGAAATATGAAATATTTTTCTTGTAATCTATAAGTTACAATCAAGCCTATTTTTCTAATTTAAAAAAAAAAAAAAAAACTAGTTGGATGTGTCAATCCCAAAACTTTCTTCTATCACATATATTTTAATGTTTCAAAATATTATTACAGATGTCAATACTTTAATATTATTAGTTCAATACTGCGCCAACTTTAACTTTCATCTTAAATTTCTGCTTCAGTCAATTAATCGGAGTAAAAATGAATTAATCTCGATCATGTTATTTATTAAAATCATGAATAGTCGGCTTATCAGGATGGGAAGTTCGCGTCGATTCACGAGCTACTGGTGTACAATATATACGAAAAATAAAGAAGATTACACAAAAATCGCTATTACAGCGCCCCCTTCCGGCGGAATTTTTCCACATGCAGGCAGGACCTTCTTGCCACGGCCAAAAACATACACAAAAAATTTGGTTCAATTCTATGCTTAACTTCATACACTTGTCGATGGTACAATATTCAAAATGGCACAAAAAACGCTATTACAGCACCCCTAACGGCGGATTTTTTCCGAATTAAGGGAGAACCTGCTTGCCATAGCCAAAAACTTAAAAAAAAAAAAGAAAAAGAAAAAGAAATGGTTCAAATCTATGCATAGCTTCATACACTTTTTGATGGTATAATGGCGACAGACACACGGACAGACAGACATTTTCTATAAACATGTTTTTTGGGATCTCTGACCCCTAAAACATCGAAAACCGGAAGTCGAAAAAAATTTCGATTACAATACTTTCTTCTATTGAAGATAGAAGAAAAAACTTTTTACTTTCTTCTATTGAAGATAGAATAAAGTAAAAAGTTTAAGAGGACGTGTGCAGTTTGACTCAAAAAAATTTCCAATTTGGCGATTTGTCTTTGATCGATTTCTAAGCAATGCGTCTTTTAAATATAACAAATTATCAAATCATTTATTAAAATGCATAAGCATTTTAGTTTTTTCTCCCTTTTGATACACAAAATAACACTGGTCGGCACCAAAATCCTCTCTGCAAAAATAATAGTTGATTCTTATAGATTTCACTCTGCTAAATAAAAATATGGTAACGAAATTACTGTATCACGTATTATTCTTTTTGTTAGAGGATTTGAAAATTAAGGTATTTTATATCTTGTTAAAACATAAGTGGAAATTTTGTAAACCATAAAATGCAGATAATAATATGTACTGTAGGAGTGGATAAAACAGATTTTATGCACCTTCAAAATGGACTATCTCATTTTTTTTTTTTTTTTCAAAATGGGCTTGGTCTACTATAGCTGTGAACCCCTCATATGATAGTTCAGTTTTAAAGTTTTCACCACATTTTCATTCCTAATTTTATTTTAGCTTGATCCTTTTCAGTTGCTAACTCTGCTTGCATTAACCACTGAATGTCCCTAGCCTAGTTTTAAAAACGAACGATATTAAATAATAAACAAGAAAGAAAAATCATGCATTAAGCATAGATATAAAGCACTTTCCAACACATTCAGAATATTGTAACAAAACGGCACAGTTTAATAAGTTAAAATTTTATGTCTAATTCAACCATATGGAAAGGCATAACACATTTGAAAACTCAATTTCAGCTGTTCCCATCTACAATCGGAAAATCATCCGAATTCTTTGAACAGCCCTATATAAGATATATAATTTTTGTATCTGTTAACTACAGTCGGACCTCTATTTAACGAACCTCTATTTTGCGAATTTCTCTATTTTGCGAACTTTTCCTTGGAACCAAGAACATTTTGCGAATTTCTTCGTAAAATAACCTCCAAATAGCGAAGTGCATTCTCTATTTAACGAATTTTTTCTCGTGATCTAAATTTCTTTTTCTCCCCATTTCTTAAAATATTTCTGGACATTTCAAACTTATTCTTTCTTTAAACACATTTTATGATGTTCAGTGGCCTTGAACTGATTTTACCAGGCACCTTCTTTGTCAGCAGTGAGAAGAATTCGGTAAGTACGGAGGACGAAGACGATAATCCCTTACAGTAACTTTAAAAAAATGTGGATACAAATGAAAAAAAAAAAAGAAATTAACCATGATGTGCTGATTGATGATTATATTTCACTTAATTCTGAAATTGAGACCTTGGAAACACTATCCGAATTGGATATTTTCGACAGTGTGAAAAATAAAAACAATGCAGCAATGAATTGCGATGAAGACGAATATGATGATGATGGAAATTATCATGATGCAGGAATTAATAAAACTTCGTATGATGAAATGCTAAAATCATTTGAAACAATCCGACGCGGATTATAGTTAGAAGAAAATACGCATGAAGGGGTTTTTGGTGCATTGCAAAGATGCGAGACGTATTAGGAGAGAAAGCACTTTTTAAAAGAAAAATCTCAGACAAAATTAACAGAGTTTTTCAGAAACTAAATTTAAGGACGCATATGTTAATGTATGGTTAAAATTATTTGTTATAATAACAATATATACGATAAGGTCATTAAAATTCGTTAATTTTAATGTAAAACTGATTTACTTTTAAACAGAAAACACTGTGTATTCCCGGACAATGTTTAGTTTTTCTTGCAAATTTCAAAGATTTAAACACATAGAAAAGAATGAATTGATGATGGATATTGGTGGTTAAAATAAATAAAATAAACCGATATAATTTATTTTAAAAAAATGTGATTAATTAATTTTAGTAAAAATATTTAGTGTTTATGAATTTAAAATCTGTTTTATGTAGTTTAAAGTATTTTAAAAGGTGAATCTCTATTTAACGAATTTTCCATATAACGAACTTTTTTCCTGGATTTAGCGACTTCGTTAAATAGAGGTTCGACTGTATATGCATGCAAAGATTTAGTTCAGTTAAGAAATATATATACCTCAGTTGAAAATTCCCCTTCAGCAATTTCCGCTAATAAGGAGAATGGTATGTGAATTCTTTTGTGCAGTTCTATATATGAGGTGTATAATTTATATACAACGAGTAACATGCAAAAAATTAGTTAAATTTAAAAGTGCATACGGAATTTTAAAAAGAACTTCCAGCAATTATATGCCCAAAGATAAGTACTGTAACCGATTTCTTTTCTGTGTCCTTGTAAATGAACGACAAATGCTATAAATGTCCTATTCTATCGTAATAATCTTGTAGCGAAATTCAGTGATTTATATCAGTTTCAATGCATTTGAAATAATGTAATCTCATTAAAATACTCTGCAAACGATTTTTCTCCATATACCATAATGTAATGGAATTATTTTGAGTTCCCCGGTAAATGAGCTATATTAATCCCACATACTTCATATGCAATACCAAACATGCCTTGGTGACCCTAAATAACTTTATCAATTGCATGAAAATCCGAGTATATTTACGGGAGTTACAGCATGGTCGGACGACCAGACAAACCGAATACATAAATACTTTTCAACTTTGTCGGAAAGTATTAAAAAGTTTAAAAATTCAAACCCCTAGCTAAGATTTCTTCTTCTTTTTTCTGGGGTTAGGGGGGAGGGTGGAAGGGGGAGATACCTACTTATTAGTTTTTAACTACATTGTCTTTCTTTTAAATAAAAATATATGAATAGATCGCGTCCCACATATTTCGATAAGCAGATCTTATTCTATTATTTTGACAGATTACCTATTTATACATACATACACATAAGAAAAGATGCAACTATTTACGTGCGGAAAAAAAGTATATAGATATCAGTCAATGAACATTTGTAAGACTGATAAGATAAAATGATAAAAACTACAGCTTATTTAAAGCTCAGTGATCTACAAATTTAAACGTTATCTTTTAACAACTTTAAACCTTATCGTTTCTATTCACAAAAAGACACTTTTAAAAATATGATTCGTCATTGTAAAAACTCGATAAATATCATTTCATGATTGAACGTAACTGGCTTTCACAGAGATGTATGCAATTTAAGTGCTAACGTAAACAGAGAATTCTCTTTATGGGCCCCAAGAGCGAGAAAATTTATAAAGCCCTAAATATATTTTTTAATTCTTTTAGTCTATTATCCTCCGATATGCTATTTCTTTCTTACAACAATAGTGTCGTCCCTAAAAAATAACGTTACGTTACATCCAGCCGTAAAACTAAGCAGATGTATCATTGTACGGTTAAATACTGATAATCTCTACTGCAATTTTTTTGAACTTCTAAACATCGCACATTTTCAATTTTTACACCGTCGTATAGGGGGAAAAGGTACTTTTAAATGCAATTGGTTTGAAAACTGCATCTCAATATATTTTTGCGATATTAATTTGTTTTTAGTTTTAATGCCATTTCTGTAGAAAATAAAGCGAAAACAGTTGGAAAATAGTAGCTCATTATAGCTTTTTGTTGCCATTTTCTCATAACAACTGAAAAAAAAAATTTAAATGAAATACCTGATATTTTGGAAAATATAAATGAATGAACAATTATAAACTATATTTAATTTTAATTAAACAGTTAAGAATTTTCAGATCAAAGCTGCCCTGGGGACGATCTAGGAGTGATCGAAAGCGCTCGGCACGAAAGTTTTTAAGTTTTTAAAAACTATTTTATTATGTGACAACATCTTTTTATATTTGTGACATTAAATGCACCTTTTTAGCAAGTTTAATTTTATTTTGATACTATTTTGATTAAATGCATTATCCAATATGTATATCTCCCCCACCCCCCAAGTACAAACATTTCACTTTAGTTAATAAAACTTACATATTTATTTGTTTCTAATGAATAAAATAAAAGTTGTAAAAATAAAACCCACTTTCAATCAAATGTAATATTGTAATATTCCATCGAGTTTGTAAAACTATGGCATCTCAAAGAAAAAAAAAAATGTAAAAATTTATTTGACATTGTAGGAATAATAGCTGCAGCAATGTTAACCTAACTAAAAATATTTAGAACACTGATCGCTATATCTGATACCTGAATTATAATTACTATAATAATAGCCTAAGTCATGTGACTGCTATCAACAGTTCCGGGCGGATCGCCTCGCTTTTTATATGCCAGGCGGCTATTTTGATACTTGATGCAGGTGATAACTCGCCAAATATTGTTCCATCGCCATCATTTCATCTATATTCAAATAGTTTGAGTCATGTGACTGTCATATACAATTACGCTTTTCATATGCAAGCATAACAGACATTTTCAATCAAAATTACTTTTTCGAATAAAACTACATAAAAATTGCCATGATTGCAAAGAATTCGTGGTACTTTTATGTTAGTCGGGTCAAAATCTTGCCAAAAGCATTTTTTAACTCACCAGTTAGCATTTTTTCGCGTGGTAAATTAAAACAATGCTTTGATGTTGAAATTAAATGTCCAGACAGATGTATCATTGTACGGTTAAATACTGATAATCTCTACTGCAATTTTTTTGAACTTCTAAACATAGCACATTTTCAATATTTACATCGTCATATAGGGGAAAAGGGTACTTTTAAATGCAATTTGTTTGAAAACTGTATCTCAAAAAATATTTGAGACATTAATTTGTTTTTAGTTTTAATACCATTTCTGTAGGAAGTAAAGGGAAAACAGTTGGAAAATAGTAGATCATTATAGCTTTTTGTTACCATTTTCTCATAACAACTGAAAAAAAAAAAATTGTAAATGAAATACCTGCTATTTTGAAAAATATAAATGAATGAGCTATTATAAACTGTATTTAATTTTAACTAAGCAGTTAAGAATTTTCAAATGAAAGCTGCCCTGGAGGACGATCTAGGAGTGATCGAAAGCGCTCGGCACGGAAGTTTTCAAGTTTTTAAAAACTATTTTATTATGTGACAACATCTTTTTATATTTGTGACATTAAATGCACCTTTCTAGCAAGTTTAATTTTCTTTTGATATTGTTTTGACTAAATGCTTTTGTATTCATTATCCAATATGTATATCCCCCCACCCCCCAAGTACAAAAATTTCACTTTAGTTAATAAAACTTACATATTTATTTGTTTCTAATACATAAAATAAAAGTTGTAAAAATAAAACCCACTTTCAATCAAATGTAATACTGTAATATTCCATCGAGTTTGTAAAACTATGGCATCTCAAAGGGGAAAAAAAATGTAAAAATTTATTTGACATTGTAGGAATAATAGCTGCAGCAATGTTAACCTATATAAAAATATTTAGAACACTGATCGCTATATCTGATACCTGAATTGAAATACCAATATTAGTAAAATATTGGATTTATATTGAACATGCTTATTATTATACGTCAATGTTGCAGAAATATTGCTATCATTGTATTTATCTCCAACAAAACCTCAATCTTGCAAAAATATGTATTTTTTTATGTTGGAAATACGATTACAAAAAATTGCAAAATATTTTTCCAATATAGCGAAAATATGTGAAAAATTTAAGTTCCCCAAAAATATTTTGTATAACTATTAATATTTTCGACATAGAGTAAATTTTTTTTTGCAATATTTTCGTTTTGTTGGAGATAATTACAATGTGTGGCAATACAGTAGAGCGCCGATTATCCAAACAAGTCGAGACCGACCCTAGTTCGGATAAGTAAAAGTTCGGATAAATGGACTGACAATTTATGGGATGTTCCTGACTATACTAAAACCTTCACACTTTATCCAGGCTTAGGATTGCCAGCACCAGTTACTGCTGATTAAAATTTGTTTTTGTTTTTCCATTATTTTTGTCTTTTTAATTTTTTTGTTCACTTTTTTATCATTTAAAATTTTCTTTTCCGTTTCTTATCATCTTTTGAACTCCAGGGATTATAATTTAAGCAAAAAAGCTTTCGATTGTCGCTTGCTTCAAAGAAGACATTCTTTTCAATGATACCATATCTCGAATTTTATTCTTAAATACGTTAGTTCAATAAGATCAGAGTTCTTCCGCCTTTCGGTTCATTTCATATCTGTTTCCAAACATTCAAAGGCTTCGTTATGTGATGGACCTGGATCATTTTCAGAGCATTCGTTTTCATTTTCTTTTTCGTTGTTACAGAACCCAACGATACACTAATCGGGGATTCGGTTTCGCATGCTAAATCTGACGGAAGGAAAAGTGAGAGAAACAGGCTGTTTGGATAATTGGAAGTTCGGTTAATTGGAGTTCCGATAATCGGCGCTCTACTGTATTTATTTCTGCAGTATTAAAGATTCATTAGACATATTTCCAATGTAAACCCAATATTTTACCAATATTGGCATTTCAGTTCAAATATCCGCAATAGCGATCAGTGTTGAAAATTAAACGCATTTTTGTATTCAAAATATATACAGGAAGTTTTAATAATAATTTTCGCTTTATTTAATGGCAGAATTTTGTCGATTAATTAAAATGAAAATTACTCTTTCAAAAGTCTGGTAAATGTTTTGAATCCAGAATTCCGCTAAATCGGCAATACTGTTAGCGAAGAATGCAAATATTAGCACAATATAACCAACATAATTGAAACGGATTTTCAGGGTAGTTGTATTTGTGTAGCTTTATATTCGCCAAATAGTATGGTATTTCCAAATAGTTATCGTAGACATATTTAAACTCTGATCTATGAGGCGAATAATACTATTAGGATGAAATAGTGGTTATAAAAAATTTAGAAACACAATCACTCCTAGATTTTAGCATCGGATTTATTTATTTATTTTATTTTATTTTATTTTATTTTTGTAAGGTTAACGTTGCTGTACCTAATGGTCAAATCAATTTTCACATCTTTTTCCCTTTGAAATACCATATTATAAACGCAATAGAATATGTCCATTGTTACATTTGATTGTAAGTAGGTTTTATTTTTATAACTTTTATTTTTATATTACAATTAAAATGTGTAAATTTTATTAACTTAGAGAAAAATTTGTGCATTGGAAAAAAAAAGGGGGAATAAAATGGATAAAGAATACAAAAGCATTTAATTATCTGTTTTGACGCTGACTTTAGCCAAATATTTTTACACTTTCACATTTATATTATTATTAGGATTAGATATTATCATTATTACATGGAGATAATAATAAAACTAATTGTCTCAGGATATTCTAAAATTTATACCAGAAAAATATCCAGAAAAACTCCAGTGTCAATCTGAACCGAGTAGGTATTGTGAATATGCGCGCTGCATTGCGCAGGCACTGAGCATGGCGCTTGAGTGTATTACACCGGTCATATGGTGTTTCACAAGGCGTTGCAAGTACTTTACCTATAAAATGAATAATTTTTTCGAATTAAATTTGAGAATAAAATAACCAGATATAAGTGAATAAATTTAGCATTTTTTTATTGGAACTAAAAAACTGTACCATTTTAATCAGTAAAAGGAAAAAAGTTAACAGCTTGATACTCAAGTATTAACTTTTAAAAAAATCGTTAAGCTATCTTTACAGATAGCTTAATGATTTTTTTAAACTTTATAGAATAGTATTTTCAAAATGAATTCGAAAAGAATACAGAAAGGAGAAAATAAACATTTGTATTAATAAAAAATAAATTAAAATATGCTTAACTACCCTCTCTCCCTCCCCTCTCAAGAAAAAAAAAAACAAAAAAAAAAAAAAAAACGCTTAGTAAAAATGCAACCAAAAATTCTGTAATAAGAAAATTTTGGGCCTGTTAGAAATTCCTTTTTTAATTACGTACTTATAAAACAGATTTCTTTCTTCTTCTTTGCTTTTTCTTTTTGTGCATTTAAGGAAGAGATAAGAAATTGTTTAGTTGTTATCAATGTTGATTTTAAATATTTATTTCATTTTTACTAATTCTTATTTGTTAGTGAAGCGAATAATCTTCGTATTTAAAAAATAATTATAAAACAGATTGTCACAAAATTTGATTGCATAAATATATTTTTTCGACATGTTAGTGGCGATGTGAATAACAAATTCATGTATCAAAGTCAAGTCTACAAAGCCTCTTTTATATAATTTTTAACTCATTCAAAAAATTATCTTTCGTTAATTTCCTGACATAAATTTGGGGTATGTTCATAAATTTACGAACAATAATTATAAAAAAATTTTAATATATTTCCTTAACAATAAATAAGTAATAAAATCTCACATTTTTCCTAATATGCAAACCATATAATAATAATAATAATAATAATAATAATAAAACATTTATAATATATTTTATTAACAATAGATAAGTAATAATATTAACACAATTACCAATTCAATATAAAGAGTGCAGATGTGCAATGTGCCCCCAAAAAGATTAAAACGCGCTGTAATTTTTTACGTGTTGGAAATAGATAGGTTATGTAAATTGCAAAACTGTGCAAAATAAGGTAGGAATTCAAATTATGTTGATGAAATAGTCCTGCCATTAATTTTTAATAAGGTACATTTTTTAAGTTTTTATACGATCTCTGAGTCCTATAACTTATATATATATATTAATTATCCACGCCCTTATAAGTACAACAGTAAAAATTTCATTCTGACCAAAACTAATTGAGTTATGATGCTTTAAATTGTATGATATTTCGCAACTTTTTGTCACTAAAATAATCGTTTGCTCGTTTTTAGGTGCGTTCGTAGTTATATAAATAACTAGCACCTATAGTCGTCGTCTGGTCCTTCCGTCTATCTGTCTGCATATAACAGCGCAAAAACTGGCCAACTGAATGGTTTAAAATTCAGTATATATATAATCGGTGCAGAATTTTGTCGAGTCATTTCAAATTTTATGAAAATCGAATCAAAACTCTATATTAAATACGACGGATTTTTTTGTACCGATATTGATGAACACATTTGGATATGATAGGCATATATATACAATAAAATTGGTTCAATCCTTCGTTTGCAATTTCTTGAAGCATTATTATCCTCCTGAGACCCCGCGTCCATTCCATTGGACATTTTTATTATTTTTATAAAATACTCAATTTCAGTTGGAACTTGTAAATACTTGCTGCCCATTATACTAGATAGTCTAGTGCTGCTATCTGTACGCCGAAATAATAAAAATATTGCAGCTAAATATGTATTTTAATCATTTGAAAGTGGCAGGGAACAAGAGAAAGACTGTTGAAGGTAAGCCGATTAAATATATATTAATAAAAGTTTTCTTCATTCTATTATATCCTATCATACGTAATTAATTCAATAATATCTCATGATAGGTAATGATTCTAGGTTGCTATGGTGATTATTCCATTAAATCCTAATATAAGTAGTTAATTCAATGATATCCCATGATAGGTAATGATTCTAGGTTGCCATGGTGATTACGTCATATTTAAGATGGAGTCATATATTACTACTGAATTTAACATGCATAATTGTAATAAATTTTGTATTCATGCATTTTTTCATATGAGTGCAACAGCTATTGCACCAAGATATGAATATTTATAAAACTAGTTATAGTACGAACGTACCTCATTTGCCACGTTTGACGCAAAATTTCCGTTTTGTTATATTTTTTTAGGATCCAGAAACCGTATATAAAAATTTCAAAAGTGTTACTTTAAAAAAAAATTAATATCAGGACTGTTTCATAAACTTAATCTTAATTCCTCCCTTATTTTGAAAACTCTTACAATTTACAATGCCTACATGTCTTCAACAGGTGAAAAATTGAAGCTCGTTGCAATCTTTTTCAGACATTTTGTTTTAAATATGAATCATTAGTAATTTTTTAATGCTTTTACTATGATAAAAGATTTTCGATTGTAAATTCCTTAACCAACATGCTTTATCTGCTTTATGACCTAACTATTTGGAAGCTGAAGTTAAAATATCACACATTTTTTTGGTATTCGATATTTATAATGTATAATCGATAAATTGTAATCGATTTCATGCGCCACTAGCTTTTTACCACGTTCATACACTTCGCTAAAAAAAGCAAAAACACTTTATGCCGGAAGGGCATCTCCAAAAGAATTTCTTGAACACTATCTTGCACAATTCTTTGAGACACTTGAACTTTTATCTCCATACAATGTCTACGGAATGTTTCAAAAATACTTTTCATACTAAGATCGTCTATTTTTGGTTCGTCTATTTATGAGCTTTGATGTATTATTATATTTCAGAGATCGATTATGAATGCGGAGGGGACAAAATTTACTTTATTTGGCGAAAATAGTGAAATCGGATTAAATTTTAGAAAAGTGAAAAAAAAAAAAAAAAAAAGGTCGCGAAACACAGAAAACGACTAAAACCGCTTAAAAAATTACTCAAAAATCTCAGAGGCCAAAATATGCTATGCTGGATTAAGAGATTGAAACCGGGTTCCTTTTACAAATGCCAAAAAATCGCAGCGGAAAAACCCTAAAAATCGCGTAAAAAATTCCAAAAATTTCAAAAAGAACAAAGTACATTATTTTGAGCTGAAAGATTGAAACCGGATTCTTTAGAAGAATGTGAATAAACCGACGTGAAATGCGAAATTACAATAAGAATAGCATTAAAAAAATTCGCGAAAAATCCAAAATTCGATCTACGAATTCCGAATAAGCTTTATCGAAAAGATAATAAAATTTACTAGATTGGGTGAAATATTAAAAGCAGAATCTTTTACAAATGAGGAAAAATTGACGCGAATCGCAAAAAAACGCTAAAAAAGTTTAAATTAAAAAGATCTAATCAAAAACTCCAAAAATTGGATTCGAGATGCATAACCTCAGACACACAGATACTATCCTGCCAAATTTTGTAGCCCTTTGAGTAGAAGTTTCTTCCAAAAACAGCCACATACACACACATTAACATCCATCTTTATAATTATAGGCTAACGGAGTTTTCCCAAACAATTCTCGAATTAAACGAAACTAGAGTTGAGGGTCCACGGTCCAGCGTACACCTGTGCAGGCTACCCCCGTTCTGGTCTCGAATTAAGCAAACCTTTTATTAATGCGATTTCTTTATTTTGACACAGATCAAATTCTGATTTTGAACATCGACTTTCACATTGGTATAGGAACCGATTAGGCATTCTTTCAATTAGCATTTAATCACTGCAATAGCAAAAATAAACGAAGAGTTTTTCCGATGTAGAAAGAAATTTTCAAAAAATCGCTCCGAATGCGAAAAAAATGCTAAAAAAATCATAGCAAATCGGAAAAATACTATATTGAGTTAAGAATGAAACCAGATTACTTTTACGTATCCACAAAAATCTTCGCGAAATGAGAAAAAACGCAAAAAATTCAAAAATAGAAGAGATAAAGTTTACTTACATTGGGCTACACGATTGAAACCAGATTCCTTTTACGACGATAATATCCCACAAATGGGTAAACCCCAATCCGTTTCAAAGTTTGAAACCGGATTTCATTTACGAATGCATAAAAATCGCCACGATCGCGAATAAAAGCTGAAAAATTGCATAAAAGGTTAAAAAAAAAAATAATCAAAGAATCCAAAAACTGTCTTCGAGGTGCATAACTTTAGCCACACTAGTGTTGCTGCAAAAATGCAGCTCTGCGCGCGGCTGTTTCGTCAGAATACAACTCTCTCTCTCTCACACACACAGATAGACAGGCCACAGACAAACTCCCAATAAGGAATCAAGTTTGGCCGTAGACAAACACACAAACATCTTTATCATTATAAAGGTATTATTATTATTATTATTATGGATGAATACACTACATGAAAGAAATAATATAAATTGCTCTAAAAAACGTTTATACATTTTGAAATTCATTCCTCAAATAATTGAATGTACAAACTTTCACTGCCTCCCCCCCCCTCCCCAAGGGAGGGGGGAGGATCTTTCTTCCTTAACATGTGTTTTCCATTAAAGAAATTATGTAATCACGGCTGATTTTTCACTTTAAAAATATCTCTTTCGGAATTCTCAGTTACAAAATACTAGAAAGATATCCTGTCCAAAATGGCGGAAAATGAGATATAAAGATATATGCAACACAGTGAATAAGTTGCTAGAAAATATGTTGCAAATTTCATATTCTCGCCAAGGCCATTTTCTCTATCTCCCTATACTGGAAAAGTACCCAAAGCACATTAAAATCGGGCGATTAGGAAATCGGTTAGTACAGCGTCGTCTAATGGAGTTTATTTTATTAGTAGCATCGGTATGAAGATGTAAAGACGTACATTTTCGTATATTACACTTTAAATTCTGACCCATAGATTTTGAAAAAACCCTTAAATGCGCGGAGTTTAAATTAAATTGCGGTGAGCTCGATTATGAAAGAATAATGGCTTTAAATTAGAAACTCGCCAAATTAGGCAGCTATCGCCAAGTTGGCTTCATATATGGCAACTTATTTTTGTCTCGCCAAATTTGGCGATATTTCTTCCCATTTGGCTATAATTCGTCAAGTTGGTCAAACTTTGGCTCTATTGTATTGTGGTAACCCGTCATTAGTATTTTTCAACAATTACTCATACTCATTACAATGAGGTGGTCCACCCGGAATTGTGAGGGACACACAGAGACTTGGATTTTATATAAACGAGTTGTAACCTGTCGAAATTCGACGAATTAATATGTTTAAAATGGAACTGTTTGATCGAATTTATAATAAACCTACAAAAATAATTACAATAAAAATTTCAGCTTGCATTGGTTGTCTCTCTTAAAAGAAAGAACGTTTTTAACGTAAAATTACCAAAATATTATTTCCACAAACTTCAACTGCTTAAATTATTGAAAATTTAAACTGTATTAGAATACGTAATCAAGATGAGTAATTATGTTAAAGTTATCGATTGAGGCTCTTATGTTTGTTTTTATGGGATGAAAAATCAGCAAAAAAGATTTCGCTTTGTCACATCATAAAATTTTCCCCATAAAATCTAAACTATACGTTATTTTCACATTTTCAAAATTTACATACGTACCACTCAAATTCACAATTTAAATGTATTTTAACGCGCAATATATTATTAATGAATGTATTTCCAAACTAAACTTAAAGTCATGTTTGTCCGATACAGCTTTTCATATGAACATTCGCACTAACTTTAAGTTCTAATCCCTGTACCCGCGAAAATTTACCATTCAGAAATTTGCCTTTAGTTGCCATAGTATTAGTCAAATATTTAGTTTTCTCAAAGAAAATGATCGTTTTGTTTTAAATATGACATCATTTTTACTCACTGAATCATTTTGCCTAGCGTCTCAAACTCAGTATCAGCGTAATGTAAAAATATTGAAATATCTTCATCAATCTTTTGATTTATTAAGAAGAATGTGTGTGTTTTTTAATGACTGACGTCATTTTCTGTTCAAAAATCAGAAAAACGTTAGTTTTATTTGTAATGTGAAAATGGCATCAATAAGGATATAATCAATAAAAATAAATAAAACATGACTATTTTCCCTTTACTTTTAATAGAAATGGAATACTTCAGTTGCCACATTTGCAAAATTGGCACTAAAAACTATAAAAAAATTAATATCTCAAAAATAAATTGAGATAGAGCTTTTAAACAAATTGCATTTAAAAGTAATTTTTTTTCCCTATACGAAGGCGTAAAAATTGAAACTGTGCGATGTTTAGAAGTTTAAAAATTTGCATTAAAGAAAATTGCAAAACCGAAATTTCATTTCAAAGTTCAAAGTGTTGGCATTCGCAGAATGACGTATGCGTTACGCACAGATATGTTTGTCCTTTATAATATAGATAGATAGAAAATTTGTATTTCCGAATAAACTGTACCGATTTCTATTTTATGTTTAGTAACAATAATAAATAACAGTTCATTCAAAATTGACAATATAGATCTAGTCTGATATGTCGCTTTCCAAGATCGCTAAACATTAGCTGGAATTTTTATATAGTTACCAGTCGATTTCTCGTTTTATATATTAAATGCGTTATTATAAAAGACCATTTACTAATTATATAAGGGTATTTTATAACAAATATCAGTCATGTTTTCGTGAAAATAGCGTGCAGTATAGAATTTGACGAGAATAACATGGCAAAAGCAAAATGTTGTTTCAGTTCTTCAATCACTGAAATATCCATTTTCTGATTAAAAACAAAAAAACATATAATATTACTGTATCTCACTTCTTAGCACAAATTAAATAATATTGTATCGAATTATTTAAGATTTTCATTATAGTGTTTTAAACGAATCATAAACAGTAAACGTCTCACATTGGCACTTATCTTCGGAAAATGGTAACCAAATGTCTAATGCATTAAGTGCATTTTTTTCAAAATTAAACAAGCAAACAAATTTCATTAAAAATTATCCCTCCTCCTCCCACCAAAATAAATAAATAAATAAAAATAAAAATAAATGTTTAATAGATTTGACTAATAATGTAAAGTCGTAGGAAAAAAAGTAAACACACCCTACTAACTCTGCAGCAAATTATTGTAGAAGAAAGTTACTGGTACCAAACGATTGGAAATAAAGTATACTTTTAAATGATGTATATGCAATTTGTCTAGGGGGCCATCAACATATCAAAACGAACCCAAACTAAGTTTTTTTCAATAGCAATACCCAAGATTGACACCATAAATAAATTCTAGAGACTCTTGAACTAGCCTAAAAACAAATGTTAATTTCGTACGATTAGTTTCTGAGAAATTAATTATTTTAAAATGAACGTACTTTAGGGACTGTATTCAAATTGAAGTTCGATACTCGATTGTTGAAATGCTACAGAATGACTATGTCACTTCTATTAATTTATTATTTCTTGCCAATATGAACATTCACCCGCTTAATTTGTTTCGAGTATTGCCAGCCCAAATGTTTCGATAAAATGACTAAAATATATATATTTTTTTTTTCAAATTATGCTTTTCTAGGCATCATAGACAGTTAAACCATCATTTTGATGTTTTTTACTCATAATTCGAAAACTACTTGGAAGAAAAATTTGAAATTGAGAATACGTATAAAGTAAGACATAATAAATATAAATATATCAAAAAAATTGTAGGTTGCAATTCATATTTTTTTCAAATATTAATTTCATAATTCATATTATATATTTTTTAAAATTACAGATTCAATGTATTTATGTTTGGGTTTTTTAGTATTATAACCACACAAGAAATTATCACATTACGGTTATAATTTCAGGAGTTATTAATACAAATATGAAAAAGTAATTTAACATTAGAAGCTCTAAATTGTGAATGTTTATATTTCAAAAACCTATCATCCACATTACTTGAAATTTCGTTTCTGGGAATAGTTTGAACCGAAGATTTAAAATATATTGTAAAAATTGGTTGTTGCCATTGAATAAAAACAAAGTTTGGTCTCGTTTTATTTTGCCGATGACCCTCTAAGCAAATTTTATATACATCATTTAAAAGTAGACTTTATTTCCAATCGTTTGGTATCAGTAAATTTCTTCTATTATAATTAGTTACAAAGTTAGTAGGGGTGTTTATTTTTTTTCTACGACTGTACTTTGAAAAGCAACTTTTTAACTTGGAATAGGTTTGACTATTAATTAATTTTGAATAGTAACTTTTGGTAAAGTTGCTATTCAAACTTAATTATAGTAAAATATATTGAATGTTTTCGTTTCTTTCTTTCTTTTTTAAAGAAAGAAGAAGAAGAAGAAATATATATATATAATAATAATAATAATAATAATGCACTTAATGCATTCGAAATTTGGTTATCATTAAACTTTCGGTTAAAACAACAACAACAAAGAAAAAAAAAGAAGATGTTCATGTTTTAGTACACGTTCTTCAGGAATTGCTTATGACTACTTCCCTTTAATTTTCACTTTTTCTGATATATTTCGTACAAATAACATTTATTGATGATTAAGTGCTTTGCGTTCTGCTAGAGATAAAAGCAAAATTCCTTCACAAAATGAAAAAAAAAAAAAATGAAAAAAAGTATTGAATTAACAATAAATCAAACAAAATACGCTATTTCCATTATAAATGTAGAATTCCACTTAATGTAAGCTCTTTTTAAAAGAATTACTTCAAAATACTTACAAAACTTTTATTTTTAGCATAAACGCTTGGCTCATCTAAACAATTTATTTAAGGTGGACCGGAAACAAACATCTCAAAATAATCACATATTTGCATTTTTGGGGCTTACAAAATACTCTAAAGTTTTAGAATAAAATTTAATATAAATCGGATGCAAACTCAATAATTAAAAGGAGAAAGAAAAATTATGCATCACGCATACTTTATGAAACACTTTCCAACATTTCCAGAATACTGCTTCACTATTTAATAAAATAAAAGAAGATACCTAAATAAACAATTTGGAAAACGCATTGATCAGATGAACATCCAATTTCAGTAATTAACGCCCACAGTCTATAAGATATTTTATTCAAATTCTTTCGAGCTGCCTGTATTTGATTTATAGATTTGTTGCATTCCACGTGGTTTTCTAAAATTTAATTCAACTAAATAATGCAAAACACATTTGATTTTTTTTTCAGTAATTACCGCAAAAGGCATGGTAACTTGAAACATTTTGTGCAGTCTTGTATATGATCTACAAATTTTTATTATACAACACCATTATTACAACTAAAATTCACTTCCAATAATTATACCATCCATAGTCGTAAGTATATTCAGTTTTTTGCCTGGTCCTGTAAATAAATTTATTTATAGACAAACACGTGTTAATATGTACTAGCTAAATATATAGTTAAGAGTGAAAATGCATAACACTGTTTAAAAATACCTCTAACCAATTTACAGACATAGACAGTATAGTGCTTACGGATTTTTTTTTTTGCATATCCCTGTATATGAGCTATAGAATTTATGCACGCCTCTTAATTTACTAAAATTTGGTTAAGCTTTAAAACGCGCATACTACATTTGAAAATGTACTTCCAGCAATTATTGTTCATCGTTAGTACTGTACTGAATTATTTTTTCCGTCCTTGTAAATGAACAAATAAATGCTATGAACTCTCTACAGTAAGTATTTTGTAATGCACCTCAGCAATGTACATCAACCTCATTATGTTTAATATACTGTAAGATTTTTAAAATATACTGCAAATGATTTTTCTCACATATAGGTCACAATGTAACCTAATGTTTTTGTGTGTCCCTGTAAATGAATGATAAATCCTTTGCAATCCCTATTCTACAAATAGAATATTGTATTGCACCTCAATAAGGTATATCAACTTCAGTACGTTTGAAATAGTGTAACTGTATTAAAATACATTGCAAATGACTTTTCCGCATAGACCATAATGTAACGCAATTCTTTTGTTTGTCTCTGTAAATGAACTATAAATGTTATAGATTCCATTTTTAATATCGATCCAGGCCATTTTAAACATCAATAACTTATATCAATTACGTAGCAATCCAAGTATATTTACGCGAGTTAGAGCACGGGCAGACAGGCAGAAAGATGGTCAGACAAACCGAATTCATAAACGCTTTTTTACTATGTTGGAAATGGCAAACAAAAGATTTTTAAATGGTATTCTCTAAGGAGTACTCAAAACTTGGTATCAAATTTTCTCAGTCAGAATGCAATTTTTTTTTTTAATTCGTTATATTTAAATTTATACATCTAAATTTCTATTAGAGATAATGTTCTCAAACTTCGTAGATTTACTTTCAGTTATATCATGATTAAATTTTCTCCAGAATCTTTTGTTTTCAGAAGAAAAAAAATTAAACACCCTGCAGATGATCGCAGATGCGATATGAAACAGCGATTCTATTGTTATTTTAATGTTTTTATGTAATATAGATGTATTTCTTGTGTACCATTCAGGAAGTTTTGTATGGTTTAAATACAAATTTTTTTATATCAGTTTTACGATGCAATTGTCCCATTCGTATTTATTAAAAACAGCTTTTCATTCAGAAGCTATATCAATTTTTAAACATGACTAAATTTGATATTTTTACTTAAAAAAATTAAATTAGAAAGTTTATTAAAGAATTTACATTTGCAAAGAAATATATTTACATATAAGAACACCTAAAAAAATAAGACTTACAAATAAAAAAATAAAATGCAATTTTGTATTCCAGACCATCTCAAATCATTCATTTTAATTGAAACGGTATTTACTTAAGAGTAAGATTAACCTTTAACTGATGTCACTGAAATTGTCACATAACTAGTGTGAAGCGGTCTGTGAGACCGCTCCATCGAAAGAAATAAAAACCGCGATTAACTCATAGGATGTTGCTTTTGTACTAAACTTTTTGTACAGGAGTGTTATAATTAAAATTCACCTATTCAAAAGTCTCTGGTGATAGTACTAAAGTTCCAAACGAAACAAAATTTCAGTAGTGTTTGTAGATAAACGGAAATTTGCTAGTTAAACTATGAGAATTGAAAAAAGCACCGGTCTGTGAGACCGATAACATCTGTTAAAGATTAACATGTTTTTGCTTTCATTACTATTTTTCCCCAGCACAATCTGCTTTATAAAACTTTTAAATGCAATTCATTTTGCTTTTACAGAGAATACATTTTAAAAAATTTCTGTTAATGCGAGTGTTATTATATTACATATGCTTGATAGAATAACTTAACGTTTATCTTGATAATTTTTTTTTCTTTTATTTACTTCCTTATTTTATTTTATTTTTTTTTTTTGTGTAGAAGGAAAAGGAAAATTTGATTTTTCTTTTTCCAGTCAAAATTTTTTTTCTTGTCTAATTAAAATTCTTCTTCTTCTTCTTCTTATTATTATTATTATTATTATTATTATTATTATTATTATTATTATTATTATTATAAAGTTTTGAACCAATTACAGTGCTTGTTCGTTGAATTCTTTCACAGATATGCATTTATGGAAACAATAATTATAAGACCTTCTAAACATTCATTCATTAATATCTAAAGAAAACAAAATATATAAATAAATTTCATTGCAAATGTACTGGGATCTAGTTTTAAGGTAAATCGATTATAACGATCTCGGTTTGTACAAATTCTCGTTTAGTGAGGTGTTTGTTAAGAAGTAAGATAAATTTAGAAGTTACGTGTTACATTTATATTAAGAAGTTCGTTTACTGAATTTTTATAGAAAGGAAGGTATAGTTTTATCGTGCGTCAAATCAATGTACAGTCTGACTTCAAAAATTCGGCATTAAAACCATCTTTTCCCTTCTTTTTTCTTTTACCCTTTCAAGTTATGGGAGAAGAAAAATAGCAATTCTTTATGAATTAAAAACATCAAGATCCAAAGGGAAAATGCAAAAAAAAAAAAAAAAAAAGAATACATGTTTGACTTTTTTTTCATTTGTCAGGGGCGATTATTTTCTGAAGAAATTTTCTGGGAGCTGCACCGTTGTTCAGCAACGGGAACAATTTTGGGTACAACTTTGGCGAATGCATGGCACAATATATGGCCGGAACGAATTTTTGGCAACGGTGACATCAATGATGAGGAAGAGTTTTCAGGCTTTCACATTTTCCATGAATAGGCCTCAATTTATGAGCTCTTAAACACGCACAATCTGAAAATGCATTAAGTGTCGAAAGGGATATAGGTGATTGGCTAAGCATTGGCGAAAATGCATCAACAACGAACAATTTAACGGGCTGCGAAATTGCTGACGATGAGCTAAATAGAACCGCCGATAATGCTAGTAAAAGCTCAGAAGACGAGGATGAACAACCGGCAGAAGAAAATGTGTCACTAGAAAAATGCGTAATTTCGACTGGAGAATTAATATATGCTTTAGAGAGAAGACTATATTTTCGAAATAGACATTCATCATTTGTATAAAATGCAAAGAAAACTTGTTAAATAACGCTAAAAAAAATTGAAGCAAACAAATTTGATATCGATGTTTCCGAAATTACAAGAGAAGAAATAATCCTTTTTTATAATACCTTGAAATAATCCTAATTTCCCTCTTTATTTGATTGTTTTTCTGTAACATAGACAATACCAATTAAAATCATTTTTCTTTATATTTAATTTTCTCTTTTTCTTACATAATTATCACTTAATAAGGAATTAAATTATGGCTAAAGGCACCATTAACAATATAGTACTAATTTTGTTAACCTAGTTACTACTTTTCACATTCCTTCAAAAATCCGGCATAGCCTCGGTCCCGATGATGCCGGATTTTTGAAGTTATACTGTATTTTATTATTACTCGGATATACTGATATATGTCCATTGCAAGATAATTTCAATAGTTTATTCCGTTAGCGTTGTAATTGAATATAACTGAATATCTTTCTGCATAAATGTACTGTTTAATCAATGAAATAATGTTTTTCATTACATTTAAAAAACATATTTTTTTAATTATCATTATTTTTTCATAACGGGTATGAGTTTCTTTCATGTTTCATTTTTTCCCCATTTGCGTAAGTTAAATTGTATAGTCGTTTATTTTGCTACTTACGCACACACACACATACACGCACATATTCAGCTTTGGACAAAAGTACTGAGCTTGATTTTTAAATATTTTCAAAAGTAATAGTCTGACACAAACGTGTAATAATACACAATTATAAAATTCTTTTTAAGCTATTATTGTTTATAAAAAATGACAGTAAACGGAGTGCTCAACTTTTAATTAACGCTTAATTAAAGAGTTTACTTTAAAAAACGAGGTTTTTTTTTTTTTTTTTTAATTACTAAACTTACTTTTTGTGTGTGCGTAAGGGGCGGATCTTCGTTGTTGTGTTATGCAAGTTAATAGATAGTCCTGAAAATTAGAATAATTCTTGCAGAAAATTCCTAATTTGGTCTTCAGTCACGAAAATAGCAAAGAATATTTTTATGTTAAAAAAATTTAAATTAACCATATGTGTATTTTGAAGTTTACGTGTAATTGTTTACTGTTTTAATTTTTAACATGTGTTAATAAAAACAGTAAATATAATAAAAAAAATTACATATAATTTTTTCATTTTTTTTATTGATCTTTTTTTTATTATTAATTTCGTTGCTGAAGTCTAAATTCTTTATGTTTTAATATTTTCTGTAAGAAATAATTTCATTTCCAGGATCTTAGCCAGGATTATTAACTTTCATATATTTTAAATCAAATGGTTAAATAAAATGGTAATTAAAAGTTGAGTTGTTCGTTTTCTCTTCTTTCTTTCTTTCTATCTCTCTTTTTTTTTTTTTTTTAAACTGTAATAAATTTAAAAAGAAATTCATATTTTCATACAATTTAACATTTTTATCTGACTATTACTTTAAATATATGTATGTTGAATATGGGATGCTTAATACTTTTGGCCTAGGCCTTATATGTATTATGTAATCAAATTTCAGGACACATTAGAATTCATTTATGTTTTGATTTACAAATTGATCAGATTTTCCTAGAATGGTTTGTTTTTTAAAAGTGCTTTATAAAGATGGTGCAGTTTAGTTAAACTTACCATAGAATATGTATATACTTATTGTTCAGTGTCATTTTATTTATGCAAAAAAATTAGAATCAGTATCCTTGAAACGGAAACTTCACAATGTAATTATACTGGAATAAGAATGCTGGCAGTAGCTTGAATACTTCTGGCCTGATGCCGCGTTACGGCGCGGCGCCAGTAATACTATGTTTCTGTTAATAGAGGAATTACAAAGCCTTCATTACAACAAATAGAACCCGACAATAGCAACTTTGGTGGTTTTCTTTACTTTCAGTTCAGTGTCTTACATAAGTAGATAAATAAGCTGTTGAAGCAACTGGTTGCTTTTATTTCTGTTGCGCTCAAATTATGTAGTTTGTTACTCGATTCATCGTACTCATGATCTAAGTATCCTCGCTGGCTTTCATTAATGTTTACAATTTTTTATTTTTTTTTTCGATTGCTTTCTAATGTACACTATAAAATTAAAAACAAGTTTAAGGAGATGGTAGACTTTGGAAATGAACAAAATCGGCGCAATTTCAATTTTAAAGAAAGTCACTAAAAATCAATGATTAGCTCACACTTTTCTTAATTGAATTAAGCAAATTCAGCTAAGTTTAATTTACCCGAAAGTTAAACGTAAATAAAATGTATACTTAATTTAATCTGTTTAAAATTTTTATCTGTGACTATTTAAATTTTCTATAACTTTAAAAGTAATTAATTTATACACACATATATCTGTAATTAATATAAGTATTCAAATAATCAATTATTTAAATATAAGTCGAGCTCATATAAACACATACATTTTATTTCGATTATTTCGAATCATTTCGAATATGGAACATTTTGAAATATTTTTTCATCATGCATTATGCATATACATAGTAAATAATAATAATAATAATAATAAATACAGCATGCACAAGAAGAAAATGCTTATTTTATATCCGTCAATAATTATAAAGCTTTAAAATGAAAGATGAAATTTTTTAATTTAAATGTCCACCATCCCCTTAATTATAGTTTAGTTAGTTTTAGTTTGTAAATAAATATGTGGTTTCTTTTTTTTTTCTTTCACTAAAGATCAGCAAATTTTATTCTTTGAAAATTTTTATTGCTTTCTTCAATAAATGAGAGTTTTGTAAACTTTTTAAATAATTTTTCAATGAAATTCCTGCATCAATCTGCGTAATAAAATTTTTCATTAACATAAAAAATATTTCTGCCAATTAGGTAGATTTCGTATGAAATACTACCTATTTGGATCGTTCCTATGTTGGAATTTCTGAAAAATTTTTGCAGATCTACAGCAATCATGACCCCTAGAACCCAAAACCACCCTCAGTAAAAAACTTTATCTATCTATCTATCTATCTATCTATCTATCTATCTATATCACTTTCTTCTGGACACGATAACTTCCACAATTCTGCATAAATCTCTTCCAAACTGATACATAAAATCAAGAGGCATAAAATCTCAGTCAAGTTCGTTAATGGGCAAAATCGGACCAAGGGGATGGAAATAGAGAGGGGTTTTGTGAAAACCGAAAAAAACCCATAACTTCTTAATTTTTGTACACATCAAATCAGTTTAAAGTTTTTATTACTTCTAAAAATAGGGCCAAAAATTTATGTATCACAGATTTTTGATAAAATTAAAAATGGGCTCAAGTGGAGCAAAAAATAGGGTTTTCGGGAGAAAAAAATTCCTAACTTCGTCAATTCTCAAGATATCAAATTCAATTAATTATATTATACATCTCCTTAATATTATCTACAACTTTTATTTTCACAAGTTTTTGATAGGACCAATTCGTATCGAAAAAAATAAAAATAAAAATAAAATAAACGAAAACAAAAAAAAGGGGGGGGGGGGTTGAAGAAGAAAAATTTCCATAACTCCGTCAATTCACAAGATATAAAATCTCCATGAATTTATCATATATCTTCTTAATATTGTCTTCAACATTTATATAGACAAGTTTTTGATAGGACCAATTCTTACAGCAAAAACAAATTAAAATTGCATAGCGGTTGAAGAAAAAAATCATCTTATTAAGGGCGTATTCAAATCCAAACTGCTTATTTTCTTACTCATTTTTTAATTCATTTTTGCTCTCAAACGCATCCAATTGGTAGATTGTCTTATTCAGAAACTATATAATGTACGGTAATGATCGATTTTTTGATAGAGGCAGAATATATTTCAAAAAATGATGTCAAAGTGGGCATTTTGAACAGAATTTCCTGAAGCGATTGTTAGAAACGAAAAATATTGCCCTACTGAGAAAATAATTGTTTATTAATCAAGTTTTAATTAATTGAAAGAAAAATAAAAACACATGTCGCTTGTAAATCTTTTCAAAAATCATGCCAGCAAGTTTCATATTTTTTCTATTAAAAATGAATCTGAAAACGTGCCAGAAAATTTTGAGTTGTTGAGCATGGAAAAGTATTTTTTTTTAAATACCGCCTTAACATGATTCTGATAAAACCAGCTATTATATAAAAATGAAGTAAAAACTCGTCAAAAGCGGCCAGATAAAACTGTTAAAGTGGTTTTATATCTAATCATGATTTAGTTTTTGTTGGTGAAATTAGTATACTGAACTTCGAAATCTACCTCCGCCTGTAGGCCGGGCCGGCAGGGATTATTTTTCACTTCGATCTTGTATTAAACTGGTGAGTAATTTATTAGATAAAATTTATATTAAGACAACTATTAAGATTTAATGCCTTTAAACGGACTTTCTAAGAGAGAGTTACCCACATTTTCGTTTTTGGTAAGAGAAGTTCTGAAAACATGGGCGTATTCATCGAGCAGTGAAGGGAGTTTGAAAAGGGGTTCTTTGAAAAAAGTAAAAGTTATAGAGGTAAATGATAAATACAAAAAACTGGGATTGTGACTGAAATTATTATTTCATGATGGAAATTTTAGTTTATGACAGTTTTGTTTTAAAGGTTTCATTCCAAATATAAACCGTAATGAATTTTAACTAACTCAATGAATGAAAAATTCATTACTTACATACCACTGAATGCTTTCAGTTTTCTATCGTATTTTATTTTCCTTAGCAAATTATATTAAACAATAAAACAGGGAAAAAAATCGAGCCTTTATTTTTCTGTTTTCGTTTCTTTTCTTTCTTTCTTTTTTCTTTTTTTTTTTCTTTCTGCCCTTATTTTTGTGTGTGTGTGTGTGTGGATGAGAGACATTTTAGGTTGTCAACTACACAGGCTTTCTTTGAAATAAAAGTATACAAATAGATTATTTCTACTTGTTTAAGGGACCCCCTTTTTTACGGACCTGATAAAATCAGGTAATAACTGAAACCATTATTGACCTCCCCCCCCCCCTACACACACACACGCAAACACATAACTACCATTTTTTGCAGGCAGGGGGTTGTGGTGGGTATACGCCGATATTTTCTGGATTTTTTTTAAGAAGCTCTGTATATCCACTGTTTCTTAAATGAAGCTATAGCGCACGTGTACTCTAGCCATGAATATTCATGATTATAGCGTATACCATCTGCTTATAGCGTATACCCTCTGGTTGTTTACGGCTACAACATTGTTCGCAGTCGAGAGTAAGTAGCGACTATTTTCCACTATCTCCCTCCCCTCCTACCACTTAACTAAAATCCTATGTACGCCTATATTTGAAAACCTTACATAATCGCTCCTCTCGCGCTCTACATTAAAAAATAAAACAAATAATCAAATAAAAAATAAATTAAATAAAAAACAAAATAAATAAATAAATCATGACAATAGGATCCAAGTTCTTTGTGTTCGTAACAGATACTCAGTGAGAAATTCAGGGATGGCGCGCGCGGGGGACATTCTCCGGATTTCAGAAAATTTTCGATTTATCTTAAACGAATGTTGCGACAAAATTCAGTGTAACTTAATAAAATTTACAAAGTATTGAATAAATTGACATATTTTAATCATTTATTAGCAGTTCGACATGTTCAAAAATTAAGAATTTAAAAATAATACGTTTTCGCCCGGAATTTTGAAATAGAGGTACAAACACCCTTATAATTAAATGTGGTAGGGTTGTCAGTTAATCGAGTGCGTTGCATAATCGTGCTTTGGTTAATCAAGAATCTACTGTGCAAAATTATTTTAAGCCGCAGCATTTTATTAATTATCTTTAGCCGCAGTATCATTCAATATTCAAAATGCGTTTCGCAATATCGACACGGTCCCGAAGAACGTTTAAGCGCATACTCAACGTGTTTTTCAAGAAAGAGCAATGGAAAATTGCCTTTTTAAGGTAAATGCTGTACGACACATCTAACGAAATAAAGAGGTTCGTATTAAAAATAAATACCACATGTTCAGGCGTATAACTTTCAGCCTTCGTTTTTATTATTACAGTAAAACCTCCATAACGGACACTCCCGAATAGCGGATACCTTTATTTGACGGACAGTTTTCCAATCCCCACTCCCAAAAACTAAATTTTTGTATGTTTAACCTCTGAATAACGGACATTCTAAATAGCGGACAGTAATTTTGGCGATAAATTATGAAAATTATTTTTTAACGAGGGAAAAAAATGGAAAAAAAGTAAAAAGCTTTTAAATTTATCAGGGCAATGCGTCACAAATTTTGTGATCACGGATAATTGTAGAGGGTGGGCTGGGGAAAATCCCCCTCCCTCGTCCAATGTTGAATTTAGGGGATGGCCCGGGAAGGACATTCCCTCCCTGAGCATTGAAACGTCCCCCAGCCGAAGATTTGAATTTTATGCTTTTAATGGTCAAAAAGTGCAATTTCTCCCCCGGAACTCTATAATGTCCCCCATTAATGTCTAGAAGTACAAATTTCTTGATCCTCAGAATCCCATAGTCAGGGCTTAATTTGCGCCGGAGCCCACCGGAGCTCAGCTCCGGTACTTCTCTGTTTTTAGTACACATTTAAATATTGGTCAGAATTTACCGGAGCTCATAAATACAGGGCTCCGGAGCCCAGTGCAATAGTGCTTTATTTTATCGTAAACACTGACCATTTTAAGGCTCCGCTCTGCAGATTTACGCAGTCATTTTAATTTGTAAGTATAGTGGTGGTCAGAATTATCAGAACAATTGAAAATTGCACAGAAAAAAATTATTTCTGAACTAAATAAAGGGAAATTTATACATAAAAAGCTTTTTTATGCTAGAAATCATTATAGAATGCAAAACATTGGAAAATGCAAAATATGAATGTTTTTCCATAATTAACAAAATACGTCATTGTAAAAATTGGACAAAATTATAAGGACAATGAATGTTTTTGCCTGAAACACACTAATAATTAATAATCTCCCCCCTCCCCTTCTTCTCAATCACTTTGATCAGTCTTGACGTCATGGAGTTTGACAGTTCCTTAAGAACGTTCTTGGAAATGTTTGACCAGGCTTTTTCGATGGAGGACATGAGTTCTTGCTTGTTTTCATATTGTATACCATTTTTGTATACTTCGTGTGCCAAAGTACCCCACAGATTTTCCATTGGATTCATATCAGGGCTTCTGGCCGGCCAATGAAGTAGTTTCACAAAATTAGCATCAAACCACGATTTTGAAGTTTGGGAAACATGTACTGAGGCATTGTCCTGCTGGAAAAAATAGTCTCCACTCGTTATTAACGGAGCTTCCGGTAGAAGATTATCGCCCAATACATCAACATAACTCTCAGAATTCATTCTACCATGCACAAAAAATATTGGAGTAGTTCCACCAGTTGCGAAACCTCCCTAAACCATTATTGAGCCACCTCCAAATGCACGCTTTGAGAAAATTTCTTTTTTTCTACGGAGATCATACCAGAAGTAGCGAAAACCACCTGATCCATCCAAATTAATCTTTTTCTCATCTGAAAAGACAACATCATCCCACTTTTTTCCCATAGCAATGCATTTTTTGGCAAACTCCATCCTCAGTCTCTTATGAACTTTTGTAAGAGGCGGTTGTGACATATGTTTACCATAGCGAACCCTTTTTTCTTTTTGTAAAACACGTCGGACAGTTCGAGCACTGCATTCTAAGTTCAATTCACGTTTTATGTCTGTTGACGTTTGTTTTTTGGAGCAAGCTAGCCTTGTTATCATTCTTTTCTCCCGTACAGAAACAGAAGATGGCCTACCTGTATGTCTTTGCCGTCCATATTTACCAGGATTTTTAAGATAATTGTAAATAACACTTCTTGATCTATTAAGCTTTGTCGCAATTTGGCGTACAGAAAGTCCTGGACTATTAAATACACCAACTTTCCCTTTCTCTAACTCCGAAAGCTTTGTACCTAGCGGGATGACTGAAAAACAGAATATGACGATCCCAAACGATTACTAAGCATTTATATCGTCGCTGAGTTCCGTCTGCAGAGCAAAAAACATGTAAATTTTACTTTTTAGAACACACAAATACAGTTGTTCTTATAATTTTGTCCATATCAGATGGCTGTATAAATCCATAATACATTTTATGAATATGAATTTTCCACATATTTTCATAAAAACTTATAAAAATATTCATCATTTTTCTTTTAGTTTCCATCCATTAAATTTGCATACGTTACCGGCCAAGCCAAGATGTGGCGATTTTTCCCTTGTACTTATAATTTTGACCACCACTGTAGATAAAATTGCCATGTAGTATTGTTATTCTGATAGGAAGCAATTGAGGATTGCTTCTCCTTTTCTATAAAAGCATCGAATTTTTTCGATAACGCTGTCAAATTTTTAATTTAATCTGATTTTCAGGGACTCACCACAAAATATTGTAAAGCGGAAGGAATCGATTATAGCTTAAGAAATGCACCTTTTATAGGAAATTGAAAAACATTGTTTCATTCTTCAGCATATAAATATTAATTTCTGTAAATTTTATTCATATTTTTCATAAAAATGCATAGCTGGCGAACTATTTCTTTTTTGTGTTAATACTAGTTCCGAATCATGATCCTTACCATATTTAATCCCAGAATTCTGCAATTCAAGGAGAGATAATTAAAAAGTGGAATAGTTGACAGCTAAGTACATGCTGATAGATATATTTAAATTTTTTATTTTGCTAAAGAAAAAAAAAATGCTTTAAATTTTGCAAATAATGTATGAAATATAATATGCAGATTGGAGTAACGAGAGGGGGGGGGGCGCTATGGTGTTAGTACTGCAGAATATTAGGGTTCCGGTACTTTTTTTGATAGAAATTAAGCCCTGCCCATAGTACCTAATCATCTTCTATTTCGTTTTAAATGCTCGTAAGATAACTTCGTTTAAAACTGGCATGAAATTTCAGGATAGATAATTCGTTGACTTGTATGTTTGCTTCATTATATCCAAGCTCAAACAATTTTTCGGATAATCTTATACAGTGTCATAAAACAAAGAAAAAACAAATTCATTTTAGTAGGGCTCGTTCGTAAAATTAAAAAAAGTAATTAACTGGACTGCACCATTGCATAACATAGAAGAGTGAAATCTGAGACGTCACACTGTAAAAAAAAATCTGTAAAGTTACTAAAATTTTTCTAGGAAACTGGGATTCCAGGAACTTTTTATGTAACGGCAACAAGAAAAATTCCTGTAACAGATTCTGTTACAGAAATTTTTGCTGTTGCCGTTACATAAAAAGTTCCTGGAATCCCAGTTTCCTAGAAAAATTTTAGTAACTTTACAGATTTTTTTTTACAGTGCACATGCCGTCATATAATCTGAGCAAAAGAAAAATAATCACTGGAAACATAACACACGATTTTATTTATTTATTTTTAATGTTTTATAAAGCAAAGAAAAGACTTATTCTATTTTTTGGGGGGAAATTGCGTACTTATTTTTTTGGCAGCGAGAATTAAAGGCGCCAAGAATGAAACGAGAGCAGGGAAAAAAGTCTATTTCGCAATGTCGATTACTGTTAGAATGTTGTTTGCAAGGGCGGATCTGGAGAGTCCTCAAGGGGGGGGCGATTTTAGAAATTTGGAAAGTCCAATCTGATGCGCGGGTCGGGGCTAATTTTTTCACTGCGGGTCATGTTACTTCTGCTTTTTGCCGTGGGTCGGGTTTGGGTCCGGTTGACTTCTATTTTTTGCTGCTGGTTGGATTAACTCATACTTTTTTGCTGTGGGTCGCGTTTGGGTCTGGTTGATTTCCATTTTTTGCTGTGGGTCAGGTAAACTTCTACTTTTTTGCTATGGGCCGGGTTAACTTCTACTTTTTTGATGCGGGTCGGGTTTGGGCCCGGTTGACTTTTACTTTTTAGCTGCGCCTAGCGCGTTGGGTTTGGGGCAGATTGACAAACATTATATCCAGTTTGGGTCAGTTTCGGATTGGGTTTTCACTACTGCGACTTGCGAGAAGGTTCGGGTTGACCAGTTTTTTTTTTAAAAGAAAGTCTAAGTATTTTTGAAGATAAAAACTATATGCAGTAAAATCTCCATAACGGACATGTCCAAATAATTATTTAGGAATACTTTTTAACCTCCAGAATTATGTAAAAAATACTAATTTGGTTTAAGACTGCTTGTCTCTTAATATCTAAGATCAGTTGTAATTCAGTAAAGAATGCTCTGAAACTTATTAATAAACATACCGGGTGTCCTAAAAGGGATTTTAAAATTTAGTACTTTTCGAATGGTGGCAGCTATTTAAAAAAATCTTGCAGAAGGGTTATGTAAGATGTCAGGAGATTTTTTACTGCGATTCTTGATTTTACTGTATAATAGCAGCGATAGATGGCGCTGTAAACAATGGTCGTAAAGTCTACCTCCTCCGAGACCCGACTTAGCGCCTATTGCTTCCAGCACCATCTATCGTTGCTATTTTAAACTAAAATCAAGAATCTCTGTTAAAAATAAAATTATCAGTGGTAGAGTAAAAAAAAAAAAAAAAAATCTGAAATTCAAAGAAAATTTTCTGAAAGGTTACAGCAGGGATTCCCTTCTGGCACTAATTATTTTTGTTGCAGGTCGGGTTAGCTATTTTGGATTCGGATCGATTTCAGGCTGAGTAGAGATTCCGGCAAGCTAGGTTTGTGTTAACCTGTTTTTTTTTTTTTTTTTTTTTTTTTTTTCAAAAATTAGTTCAGTATATTATTTCAAGTTAAAAATTATACCTATAATAAATAATAAACGTATGAATAAGTACTGTTTTCTAAAGACACCACTGCATTTTTCCCACGACTCTTTGGTGAAATTCGCACTTCTTCGACCCTCTAATGAAATTTGCGTTTCTTCGCAACCCTTTGACGAAATTAGCGTAATTTTTCAGACCTTTGACAAAAAATTGCGTTTTTTTTTTCGTGACCCTTCCACCAAAGTCGCGTTTTTTCAGCGATCCTTTGACTAAATTCGCATTTTTAAAGCGATTCTTTCACTAAATTCGTTTTTTTTCACAAGTCTATGAAGGAATTTGTGTTTTCTCCACGATCCTTTGACGAAATTCGTGTTTTTTTTTTACGGTTATGTGACAAAATTTGCGTTTTCTCCGCGATCCTTTAACGAAATTCGAGCTCTTTTCCGATGCCTTTTGAAGAAATTCGCATTTTCCGCGATCATTTGAAGAACTTTGCATGTTTTCTGTGGCTCCCTGACTAAATTCGCGTTTTTTCAGTGATCATTTGGCGAAATTGAAGTTATTGTCTGCGGACGATTGACGAAATAGATTTTTTATGGAGACCATTTATACAAATCGCGATTATTTGTATGTCCGAATTTTCGACAGGTGAATTTTCAAAATTTTTGGAACCGAATGCCTTAACCCTGGAGCTGCGTATTATTATTATTATTATTATTATTACCATTACCATAATCAAAATAGGTTTAAAAATTGCGCATATTTTTTATTACACATTTCAAATCTGCACACATTTTAGAGTAAAATATGTCCAAAATCTTTGTGAAACAGGTTTTTTTTAAAAAATAGAATTAGATCATAAAAAAAGATTTGCTGCGGAAATTGCGGGTTGCGCAAATTTTGCCACTTTTACGTTAACCGTGGAAATCGCGGGTTGCGCAGCGAGAGGGTTAAATTTTCAGAAAATTCGGAACATAATCACCCCTGTTTCTGACATCTTACATAACCCTCCTGCAAGTATTTTTTTAATATCTGTCACCATTTGCAATTTGTTGAATTTTAAAATCAGTCAGTCCATTTTGGGACACCCGGTATATTCAGTAGCTATGGGATGATGGCTGAAAGAAGCATTTAAAATTAAAATTCGATATGTCAGTTAGAGGTTTATCTGGTCTGAAATTATCAGGCCCAAGCCCAGGTCCAACCCACATTTAAAAAAAACTATTGGCCCCGCCCAGAGGATTCGCCATGGGGGGTTATGGGGGGAGGGAGCCTCCCCCTCCAACATTTGGGAACTTGGGAAATTTGATCTAGAGTTGGGAAATTCTAGATTTTTGAAAAAACTTCTTTCTTTTTAAAAAATAATAGTAAAATAAATATGAATTTTTTATTGTTTTGGTGAATTTCTTTTCTGAAAGCTGCAACTGTAAACAAGTCAAATAATAGGAAGAAATACAAAACGAAAGCAGCCAGACTCAGTCTGCCATTGTGTTTCACTGTTCTATGAAAAATAGCCACCGGTGGCCGAGAGGTTCTGCTCTCGAAGCTGGTAGATGGCAGACTTGTATAAAACCAAAAACTTTCTGCGCACATAAATATTGGATCAAAAACTTTCTGCAAATTAATTTAATGTTTAATAAAATAACGTGTTATATTACTTTGACGGTATGAATTTTAAGCAGTAGTTTTAAAATAATTACCGTTTAATTTAAAAATTAATATTAATTACAGAATTATTATGGTGGCTAAAAAAATAATAAAGCTAAAAATCCATGATATGAAGGAGTGAATTCTTATCAGTTATGTTGTCAATGCATTTAGAAACAGCCCAATCCTTAATATTGTGACCTCTTCTCCCAAAATGCAATAATGGACGGACATTGCTTCTGAAACAACCGAATCTCATTTTGTAAGGAGAGGTCCATTCATAGTTATCATCATTAAAGAGACCGATGAGTTTTTATTACAGCCCTTTGACGAAATTCTCATTTTTTCCGCGATCATTTGGCGAAATTTCCGTTTTTCCGCGATTTTTTGACGACATTTGCGTTTTTTTCGCGATTTTTTGACGAAATTCGCGTTTTTTTCGCGATCCTTTGACGAAATTCGCGCTTTTTTAGATCCTTTGACAAAATGCGCTTTTTTTCTCCTATCCTTTGACGAAATTTGCATTTTGCACGATCTTCTGACGAAATTCACGCTTTTTTCGCGGCGTTTTGACGAAATTCGCGCTTTTTTCGCGATCCTTTGACGAAATTAGTTTTTCCGCGGTTCTTTGCCGAAATTTGCATTTTTTCATGATCTTTTGACAAAATTCGTGCTTTTTTCCGCTATGCTTTTACGAAATTTGTTTTTTTCCTGCGCTTTTTTTGGACGAAATTTGCTTTTTTCTGCGATTCTTTGATGAAATTCGCTTTTTTCTCGCGATCCTTTGACGATACTCGCGTTTTTTCTGTGGCCCTTTAGGAAAATTCATGTTTTTTCTCGATCCCTTGACGAAATGCGTACTTTTTCCGCGGCCCTTTTACAAAATTTGAGTTTCTTTCGCGATCCTTTAACGAAATTAGTTTTTTTCCGCGATTATTTTACGAAATTTGCGGGGTTTTTTTCACGATCCTTTGACAAAATTCGCGTTTTTTTCGCTATGTTTTACGAAATTTATTTTTTTTTCCTGCGCTTCTTTGACGTAATTTGCGTTTTTTCTGCGATTCTTTGACAAAAAATTTTTTTATCCACGATTCTTTAAAGAAATTAGCGTTTTTCCGCGGTCCTTTAACGAAATTTGCGTTTTTTCCATGATGCTTTGGCAAAATTGGGTTTTTTTTCTGCGAACGATTGACGGAGTTGGTTTATTTTCGGCGACCATTTTTGTTGAAATCCGCAGTATATTTCAGTGATATTTTTTTCATGTCTGAATTTTCGGACTGATGCGGACGATTTTTTTTTTTAATTTTTGGAACCGAATACATTAAATTTTCGGAAAATTTGGAACAGAATCCCGAATTACCCCTGGTAAACAATAAATAAATCGAACATAAAATTGGGGAACATTTTTAATTTTTCGGTGTTTAAAAAAAAAAAAAAAAATACAAGAAAAAAAAACTACTTTTTTTTTCTAAGAAATTTTCTGCAAAGTTCCGAATTTTGCGAAAAATTTTCCGCGCACGGCGTGCGCGTCTATATTATACAACTCTGGTAGACGGGAGGTGCTGGGTTCGAACCCAATCGCGCCCGTCGGCCTAATCGTTCGGAGTTTTCGTGGTTTTCTTCGAACCTTGGATTTCCAAGCGTTAATACGGATTAGGTTCCCTTAGAAAGACCCCCACGAAGGGCACTCACCCCTTAGGGCCTATATCCCTCGTGTACGATATAGGCCCTAACAAACGACAATTGGCCGTCATAAACACAACCAACCATCTATGAAAAATACATCCACCAGACCTCAATTTCTCTACCGCTGTCCATCAATAGCTGACTCTGGTCCATGTCTTTTATTTCCTACAAAACTTTGTTCTATACTGTACAATTTCAAGATAACGTCAGTAATTTTTATTAAGAATCATTGACATTATTTTCATATGAAAAGTGATTAATGATTCGCTCACAATAAGAAAACAAATAATTCACAAACTAATGCAAGTTGACAAAAAAGAAAAAGGAAATAGCCATTTCACGTTAGATCTTCCAAAAATAAAAAAATAAAATAAACGTTCCAAAAAAACATATTCTACTGTCAAAAGCGAAAATCGGACAACAAATTATTCACGTGTCTTCCGATTGGCGCTATAGCAATAGGTCGTTGCCTGAGTGCTTATAGAAGGTTCTTAGTCGTTGTCATCAATAGCTGGCATTATCTACAACTATCACAAATTTTCTTTAAAAATAGCATTCTATTCTAATACTAGAAAAGAAAAACACGTCTCTTTCCCCTTCATTTTGATCTCAAATAGCATTAAAATAAGTTGAATATACATTGCACATATCATTTGAGTTGGAAATTAGAGTAGTTTATTTCAAGTTGGGAAATTTTTTAACCCCCTCCCCCCAATAAATATCTGTCGCTACGCCCCTGGCCCCGCCCGGTATAAAGTTAAAAAATCAACTCCAGCCCTGCCTGCATTTTGCAATTAAAATTAAAATTATTCATAAAGCACACTTGCTTATGCTCATATTTTATTTTCAGATAATGTTCGAAATTCATGAATACAGAAAAACAACAATATTAATGACTATAACAATGACTATTTAGGCAATTATGTACGTAAACGCTACGTTAAAAATATGACTTAGACAATTACATTCAAATAAAAATCCAGTAACATAATCAGTTTAGAATGAAAGAAACGGTTGATAAAAAAAAATCATAATTTTAAAGCTCTACAAAGAAAAAAAGTAAAATTTAGAAAATGCATCTCTGTAACTTATCAAATCAAATTACATTTCTAAAGATTTCGCTAAACAAATGTACATTTTAACAAATATCTAAACAAATGTACATAAACAAATGTACATAAACAAATGTACACAAATATAATTTTTACAAATGACAAATAAGTAAGATGCCATACAAACTTGGGCTCGGGAGGAAGAATTTACAGGAGTGCAAGGGTCGTGGTCGGGCCAATAATGCTTATCATATGGGCTGACACGGACCGAATATATAGCTTTTATTCCGGGCCGAGCCCCGACCTGGAAATTTTGGCCAGTGCAGACGTCTAGGAAAAATTAAGTCCAGGCCAGGCTCGATCTGGAGGAAAAAGAAGTCTAGCCCGAACCGAATCTGCAGAAAAATTAAGATCAGGGCACGGCCCGACTCTAAAAGAGAAAAGACCTGACCCAGCCTGAGTCTCGTGGATTTAAACTG
This sequence comes from Maratus speciosus, assembly GCA_963932465.1. Taxonomy (NCBI): domain Eukaryota; kingdom Metazoa; phylum Arthropoda; class Arachnida; order Araneae; family Salticidae; genus Maratus; species Maratus speciosus. The sequence continues at coordinate 441,542,098 of OZ010788.1, forward strand.
GCGCGACCCGGGTCGGGTCGGACCAACTTGGGCTCGGGAGGAAGAATTTAGAGGAGTGCACGGGTCGTGGTCGGGTCAATATTGCTTATCATACGGGCTGACACGGACCGAATGTTTAGCTTTTATTCCGGGCCGAGCCCCGACCTGGAAATTTTGGCCATTGCAGACCTTTAGGAAAAATGAAGTCCAGGCCAGGCTCGATCTGGAGGAAAAAGAAGTCTGGCCCGACCCGAATCTGCAGAAAAAATTAAAATCAGGGCACGACCCAACTCTAAAAGAGAAAAGACCTGACCCAGCCCGAGTCCCGTGGATTTAAACTGGCGCGACCCGGGTCGGGTCGCGCCGGGCTCGAGCTCCGCCCCAAGTCATTTCCCGTGAGGATGCATAATGTCGTTTTACAAACCCTTTATTAGCCCAAGGGGGGGGCGATCGCCCCTTCGCCCCCCCCTTAGATCCGCCATTGCCATAAACTCAATTTCTCTTTCTCTGATACACTTACAATTTCAATTTTTTTCTTTTAAAGTTAATCGCTTTCTTTTTTAGGCCATTCTACAAATATTAACCACAAACAACCAATGGCGGATCTAAGGGGGGGGCGAAGGGGCGATCGCCCCCCCCTTGGGCTAATAAAGGGTTTGTAAAACGACATTATGCATCCTCACGGGAAATGACTTGGGGCGGAGCTCGAGCCCGGCGCGACCCGACCCGGGTCGCGCCAGTTTAAATCCACGGGACTCGGGCTGGGTCAGGTCTTTTCTCTTTTAGAGTTGGGTCGTGCCCTGATTTTAATTTTTTCTGCAGATTCGGGTCGGGCCAGACTTCTTTTTCCTCCAGATCGAGCCTGGCCTGGACTTCATTTTTCCTAAAGGTCTGCAATGGCCAAAATTTCCAGGTCGGGGCTCGGCCCGGAATAAAAGCTAAACATTCGGTCCGTGTCAGCCCGTATGATAAGCAATATTGACCCGACCACGACCCGTGCACTCCTCTAAATTCTTCCTCCCGAGCCCAAGTTGGTCCGACCCGACCCGGGTCGCGCCAGTTTAAATCCACGAGACTCAGGCTGGGTCAGGTCTTTTCTCTTTTAGAGTCGGGCCGTGCCCTGATCTTAATTTTTCTGCAGATTCGGTTCGGGCTAGACTTCTTTTTCCTCCAGATCGAGCCTGGCCTGGACTTAATTTTTCCTAGACGTCTGCACTGGCCAAAATTTCCAGGTCGGGGCTCGGCCCGGAATAAAAGCTATATATTCGGTCCGTGTCAGCCCATATGATAAGCATTATTGGCCCGACCACGACCCTTGCACTCCTGTAAATTCTTCCTCCCGAGCCCAAGTTTGTATGGCATCTTACTTATTTGTCATTTGTAAAAATTATATTTGTGTACATTTGTTTATGTACATTTGTTTATGTACATTTGTTTAGATATTTGTTAAAATGTACATTTGTTTAGCGAAATCTTTAGAAATGTAATTTGATTTGATAAGTTACAGAGATGCATTTTCTAAATTTTACTTTTTTTCTTTGTAGAGCTTTAAAATTATGATTTTTTTTTATCAACCGTTTCTTTCATTCTAAACTGATTATGTTACTGGATTTTTATTTGAATGTAATTGTCTAAGTCATATTTTTAACGTAGCGTTTACGTACATAATTGCCTAAATAGTCATTGTTATAGTCATTAATATTGTTGTTTTTCTGTATTCATGAATTTCGAACATTATCTGAAAATAAAATATGAGCATAAGCAAGTGTGCTTTATGAATAATTTTAATTTTAATTGCAAAATGCAGGCAGGGCTGGAGTTGATTTTTTAACTTTATACCGGGCGGGGCCAGGGGCGTAGCGACAGATATTTATTGGGGGGAGGGGGTTAAAAAATTTCCCAACTTGAAATAAACTACTCTAATTTCCAACTCAAATGATATGTGCAATGTATATTCAACTTATTTTAATGCTATTTGAGATCAAAATGAAGGGGAAAGAGACGTGTTTTTCTTTTCTAGTATTAGAATAGAATGCTATTTTTAAAGAAAATTTGTGATAGTTGTAGATAATGCCAGCTATTGATGACAACGACTAAGAACCTTCTATAAGCACTCAGGCAACGACCTATTGCTATAGCGCCAATCGGAAGACACGTGAATAATTTGTTGTCCGATTTTCGCTTTTGACAGTAGAATATGTTTTTTTGGAACGTTTATTTTATTTTTTTATTTTTGGAAGATCTAACGTGAAATGGCTATTTCCTTTTTCTTTTTTGTCAACTTGCATTAGTTTGTGAATTATTTGTTTTCTTATTGTGAGCGAATCATTAATCACTTTTCATATGAAAATAATGTCAATGATTCTTAATAAAAATTACTGACGTTATCTTGAAATTGTACAGTATAGAACAAAGTTTTGTAGGAAATAAAAGACATGGACCAGAGTCAGCTATTGATGGACAGCGGTAGAGAAATTGAGGTCTGGTGGATGTATTTTTCATAGATGGTTGGTTGTGTTTATGACGGCCAATTGTCGTTTGTTAGGGCCTATATCGTACACGAGGGATATAGGCCCTAAGGGGTGAGTGCCCTTCGTGGGGGTCTTTCTAAGGGAACCTAATCCGTATTAACGCTTGGAAATCCAAGGTTCGAAGAAAACCACGAAAACTCCGAACGATTAGGCCGACGGGCGCGATTGGGTTCGAACCCAGCACCTCCCGTCTACCAGAGTTGTATAATATAGACGCGCACGCCGTGCGCGGAAAATTTTTCGCAAAATTCGGAACTTTGCAGAAAATTTCTTAGAAAAAAAAAGTAGTTTTTTTTTCTTGTATTTTTTTTTTTTTTTTTAAACACCGAAAAATTAAAAATGTTCCCCAATTTTATGTTCGATTTATTTATTGTTTACCAGGGGTAATTCGGGATTCTGTTCCAAATTTTCCGAAAATTTAATGTATTCGGTTCCAAAAATTAAAAAAAAAAATCGTCCGCATCAGTCCGAAAATTCAGACATGAAAAAAATATCACTGAAATATACTGCGGATTTCAACAAAAATGGTCGCCGAAAATAAACCAACTCCGTCAATCGTTCGCAGAAAAAAAACCCGATTTTGCCAAAGCATCATGGAAAAAACGCAAATTTCGTTAAAGGACCGCGGAAAAACGCTAATTTCTTTAAAGAATCGTGGATAAAAAAATTTTTTGTCAAAGAATCGCAGAAAAAACGCAAATTACGTCAAAGAAGCGCAGGAAAAAAAAATAAATTTCGTAAAACATAGCGAAAAAAACGCGAATTTTGTCAAAGGATCGTGAAAAAAACCCCGCAAATTTCGTAAAATAATCGCGGAAAAAAACTAATTTCGTTAAAGGATCGCGAAAGAAACTCAAATTTTGTAAAAGGGCCGCGGAAAAAGTACGCATTTCGTCAAGGGATCGAGAAAAAACATGAATTTTCCTAAAGGGCCACAGAAAAAACGCGAGTATCGTCAAAGGATCGCGAGAAAAAAGCGAATTTCATCAAAGAATCGCAGAAAAAAGCAAATTTCGTCCAAAAAAAGCGCAGGAAAAAAACAAATTTCGTAAAAGCATAGCGGAAAAAAGCACGAATTTTGTCAAAAGATCATGAAAAAATGCAAATTTCGGCAAAGAACCGCGGAAAAACTAATTTCGTCAAAGGATCGCGAAAAAAGCGCGAATTTCGTCAAAACGCCGCGAAAAAAGCGTGAATTTCGTCAGAAGATCGTGCAAAATGCAAATTTCGTCAAAGGATAGGAGAAAAAAAGCGCATTTTGTCAAAGGATCTAAAAAAGCGCGAATTTCGTCAAAGGATCGCGAAAAAAACGCGAATTTCGTCAAAAAATCGCGAAAAAAACGCAAATGTCGTCAAAAAATCGCGGAAAAACGGAAATTTCGCCAAATGATCGCGGAAAAAATGAGAATTTCGTCAAAGGGCTGTAATAAAAACTCATCGGTCTCTTTAATGATGATAACTATGAATGGACCTCTCCTTACAAAATGAGATTCGGTTGTTTCAGAAGCAATGTCCGTCCATTATTGCATTTTGGGAGAAGAGGTCACAATATTAAGGATTGGGCTGTTTCTAAATGCATTGACAACATAACTGATAAGAATTCACTCCTTCATATCATGGATTTTTAGCTTTATTATTTTTTTAGCCACCATAATAATTCTGTAATTAATATTAATTTTTAAATTAAACGGTAATTATTTTAAAACTACTGCTTAAAATTCATACCGTCAAAGTAATATAACACGTTATTTTATTAAACATTAAATTAATTTGCAGAAAGTTTTTGATCCAATATTTATGTGCGCAGAAAGTTTTTGGTTTTATACAAGTCTGCCATCTACCAGCTTCGAGAGCAGAACCTCTCGGCCACCGGTGGCTATTTTTCATAGAACAGTGAAACACAATGGCAGACTGAGTCTGGCTGCTTTCGTTTTGTATTTCTTCCTATTATTTGACTTGTTTACAGTTGCAGCTTTCAGAAAAGAAATTCACCAAAACAATAAAAAATTCATATTTATTTTACTATTATTTTTTAAAAAGAAAGAAGTTTTTTCAAAAATCTAGAATTTCCCAACTCTAGATCAAATTTCCCAAGTTCCCAAATGTTGGAGGGGGAGGCTCCCTCCCCCCATAACCCCCCATGGCGAATCCTCTGGGCGGGGCCAATAGTTTTTTTTAAATGTGGGTTGGACCTGGGCTTGGGCCTGATAATTTCAGACCAGATAAACCTCTAACTGACATATCGAATTTTAATTTTAAATGCTTCTTTCAGCCATCATCCCATAGCTACTGAATATACCGGGTGTCCCAAAATGGACTGACTGATTTTAAAATTCAACAAATTGCAAATGGTGACAGATATTAAAAAAATACTTGCAGGAGGGTTATGTAAGATGTCAGAAACAGGGGTGATTATGTTCCGAATTTTCTGAAAATTTAACCCTCTCGCTGCGCAACCCGCGATTTCCACGGTTAACGTAAAAGTGGCAAAATTTGCGCAACCCGCAATTTCCGCAGCAAATCTTTTTTTATGATCTAATTCTATTTTTTAAAAAAAACCTGTTTCACAAAGATTTTGGACATATTTTACTCTAAAATGTGTGCAGATTTGAAATGTGTAATAAAAAATATGCGCAATTTTTAAACCTATTTTGATTATGGTAATGGTAATAATAATAATAATAATAATAATACGCAGCTCCAGGGTTAAGGCATTCGGTTCCAAAAATTTTGAAAATTCACCTGTCGAAAATTCGGACATACAAATAATCGCGATTTGTATAAATGGTCTCCATAAAAAATCTATTTCGTCAATCGTCCGCAGACAATAACTTCAATTTCGCCAAATGATCACTGAAAAAACGCGAATTTAGTCAGGGAGCCACAGAAAACATGCAAAGTTCTTCAAATGATCGCGGAAAATGCGAATTTCTTCAAAAGGCATCGGAAAAGAGCTCGAATTTCGTTAAAGGATCGCGGAGAAAACGCAAATTTTGTCACATAACCGTAAAAAAAAAACACGAATTTCGTCAAAGGATCGTGGAGAAAACACAAATTCCTTCATAGACTTGTGAAAAAAAACGAATTTAGTCAAAGAATCGCTTTAAAAATGCGAATTTAGTCAAAGGATCGCTGAAAAAACGCGACTTTGGTGGAAGGGTCACGAAGAAAAAAACGCAATTTTTTGTCAAAGGTCTGAAAAATTACGCTAATTTCGTCAAAGGGTTGCGAAGAAACGCAAATTTCATTAGAGGGTCGAAGAAGTGCGAATTTCACCAAAGAGTCGTGGGAAAAATGCAGTGGTGTCTTTAGAAAACAGTACTTATTCATACGTTTATTATTTATTATAGGTATAATTTTTAACTTGAAATAATATACTGAACTAATTTTTGAAAAAAAAAAAAAAAAAAAAAAAAAAAAACAGGTTAACACAAACCTAGCTTGCCGGAATCTCTACTCAGCCTGAAATCGATCCGAATCCAAAATAGCTAACCCGACCTGCAACAAAAATAATTAGTGCCAGAAGGGAATCCCTGCTGTAACCTTTCAGAAAATTTTCTTTGAATTTCAGATTTTTTTTTTTTTTTTTTTACTCTACCACTGATAATTTTATTTTTAACAGAGATTCTTGATTTTAGTTTAAAATAGCAACGATAGATGGTGCTGGAAGCAATAGGCGCTAAGTCGGCTCTCGGAGGAGGTAGACTTTACGACCATTGTTTACAGCGCCATCTATCGCTGCTATTATACAGTAAAATCAAGAATCGCAGTAAAAAATCTCCTGACATCTTACATAACCCTTCTGCAAGATTTTTTTAAATAGCTGCCACCATTCGAAAAGTACTAAATTTTAAAATCCCTTTTAGGACACCCGGTATGTTTATTAATAAGTTTCAGAGCATTCTTTACTGAATTACAACTGATCTTAGATATTAAGAGACAAGCAGTCTTAAACCAAATTAGTATTTTTTACATAATTCTGGAGGTTAAAAAGTATTCCTAAATAATTATTTGGACATGTCCGTTATGGAGATTTTACTGCATATAGTTTTTATCTTCAAAAATACTTAGACTTTCTTTTTAAAAAAAAACTGGTCAACCCGAACCTTCTCGCAAGTCGCAGTAGTGAAAACCCAATCCGAAACTGACCCAAACTGGATATAATATGTTTGTCAATCTGCCCCAAACCCAACGCGCTAGGCGCAGCTAAAAAGTAAAAGTCAACCGGGCCCAAACCCGACCCGCATCAAAAAAGTAGAAGTTAACCCGGCCCATAGCAAAAAAGTAGAAGTTTACCTGACCCACAGCAAAAAATGGAAATCAACCAGACCCAAACGCCACCCACAGCAAAAAAGTATGAGTTAATCCAACCAGCAGCAAAAAATAGAAGTCAACCGGACCCAAACCCGACCCACGGCAAAAAGCAGAAGTAACATGACCCGCAGTGAAAAAATTAGCCCCGACCCGCGCATCAGATTGGACTTTCCAAATTTCTAAAATCGCCCCCCCCTTGAGGACTCTCCAGATCCGCCCTTGGTTTATGGATACTTGCTGAACGTTTTAAAATAGGTAAAACACAGGTGGGAGAGATTTTACGAAATAAAGAAGAAATTTGTGGATTACTAACTCTAACGAGAACACCAAAAATGTGAAATTCAGGAAGACTATTTCCATTGAAATTGATTCTATTATTCTGAATTGGTTCGTTCAAAAAACATTCCCATCAGTGGGCCTTTGATTCAGGAAAAGGTTTTAGAAGTCGCTAAAGAACTCGGATTGCACGATTTTAAGGCTTCCAGTGTGTGGCTGAAAAAGTTCCGATCTCGGCACAACATCTTTCAAAATAATATGTGGAGAAGCAAAATCTGTAGATCTTAAAGAAGAGGAGGATTGGCATGAACGACTGCAACCAATTTGGGAAGGTTATGAGGAGAGAAGCATTTTTAATGTCGATGAAACCGGACTATTTTTCCGAATAAGTCTTTGTGTTTTAAAAAGGATGACTGCATCGGCGGAAAAATGTCAAAACAGCGACTCACTATTTAATTATGCTGCCATGTGTTAGGAGAATTTGAAATCCCTCTTATTATTGGGAAATCTCTGAAAACTAGGTGTTCCCCAAATAACATTCAATTTAATAAATTTGTCATTGTGTAGAGAGTGTATGAGAAAGCGTGGATGACCAGTCCTTTAATGATCGAATGGTTAGCTTCCTTTGATAATAGGGTGAAAAAACAACAAAGAAAAGTTCTCTTGTTTTTAGATAATGCAAGTTCTGATCCAAAACATTTGAAATTCGGCAATGTTAAAATTATGTTTTTCCTCCAAACACAACTTCAGTATGCCAGCCACTTGATCAAGGCGTAATATATAATTTTAAGCCATTTATGCCTAGCGTCCCATTTTTGGGACGTTTCAAATTTTAATGCATTTGTATAATTTTCTTCTTCTTTATAACATGAAAATTGCATGAAATCATTATTTATAAATGTCTTTATCTATAACCGAGAGATGACAGCACAAGGTGGATATTTATTTGCTTAAATTAAGGCTTTTTTCGGTGTTTATAGATTTTTAATTTTTCAAGAGGGCGAAATGTAAAAAGTAAGTTTACTTGTATTTTTTCTCTCATGGACCCAAAATCGCAAGTTATAATCTTAGCTTGTGGACTTTTTTGAAATACGTATTTTTTTAAATTGCGAAATTAAATGTTCAAGCCTATTTTTTATGCATTTTTGTAATGTACAAAATATAGGGTTCTAGGCACAAATGGGCACATATTTTTGTTAGAAATTTAGGAGACAGTTATTTATGCAATCTTCTTTCGAAGATATTTATGAAATAAACGTGTTATTAAGTCTGCAATACGATTATTCTTATTTTATTATTAATAACGAGTTGGAACCCGTCGAAATTCGACGTACTAAAATGTTTGAAAGGAAGTGTGAGATCGAATTTATAATAAACCTACAAAAATAATTACAATAAAAAAATCATCTTACATTGGTTGTCTAACTCTTAAAACAAATAACATTTTCAACCTAAAATTACCAAAATATTATTTCCACAAACTTCAACTGCTTAAATTATTGAAAAATTAAACTGTATTAGATTACGTAATCAAGATGAGTAATGATGATGAAGTTATCGATGTAGCTCTTATGTTTGTTTTTAAGGGATAAAAAAAATCAGTAAAAAGGATTTCGCTTTGTCACATCATAAAATTTTCCCCTATAAAATCTAAACTGTACTTTATTTTCACATTCTCATAATTTACATGCACACCACTCAAATTCACAATTTGAAAGTATTTTAATGCGCAATGGATTATTAATGAATGTATTTCGAAACTTAAGGGGTCTCAGGACTCTTAAAACTTTAAAATTTTCGAAATTTTAATTTTTTTAGATGTTAAACTCCTATTTTTTCTGAACATTTTGATATAATTGTTTCCTTGAAATTCCTATTAGAACTGAAGTTATGGCTTTTACATTTATACTCGCCCAATAGCTGAAGTGTCGTTTCGGAAACTTTGAAGCCATTTTTCTCCAAATGACGTTTTTGGGCATAACGCGCACGATATCTCAAAAACTTATGAATATTTTTTCATGAAATTTTCAAAGCATATGTTTTATGTTAGTCTGTATAAACTGAACCTAAAATTTCCTTTTTATTTATAATTTTATATCATATAAATCATATTATATCATATTCATTTCATATATCATTCATTTTATATCATATATATTTATAATTTTATATAATTATAATCCTTTTTATTTATTATTATTTAAAATAATATTTTTTAGGTGATTATACTGTTGAAATTTTCTTAATTTTGCATTAGCTAAATAAAACTTTCTATTAAAAATATAAAAAAGGTTTAAATGCAAATTTATTTAGGTTCAGGGTAATTATTACAATCCGAAGCATAAGTAGGCACCAAAATTTTCATTCCAGTTGCAATACTTATTTTGTAATCGTGCGCGTAAGCTGTTATGCTGATTTTTGTCTCGTCAAATGTCTAACAGTTTGGAGCTCCCTGTAAATGCTAATTCTGCATCTTATAATTTTTTAGATACATGAAATGAAAGAACATACTTATATATTTCATTCCAATTAAAATTGTGTCTTAAATAAAATACATTTTAAGATATTAAATGTTGAAAATGGTCTTTTTTTTTTCTTTTTTTCCTACTAGGGGGCTCGGCCCCCTACGAGCTACGCTCGCCAACCCCCGTACAGACACCGTAGACTCTAAATGCACGCTAATTTGATCGGCTTTAAAAAGATTTCGAAAGATTGAATTATAATTTAAAAAACAGTGGCGATCTCTCTATAAATGGATTTCTATTCATTTCTCTTTGATTGGGGAATTTTAACGCCAAATCCGTTGCGGTACTACTTGATTATCCCGTCGACCAATTTCGCCAAATTATATAAATCGCCAAACCACTCGCCAAATTATACAAATTGACATAATTTTTATTTTAAATAACGAAAAAACAAATAAATTAGTACAACATTAATAAAAATACAAATAAAACGTCAAAATAAAAATAACTTGATAACGTAGACACGAGTAACAACATTTCAAAATAAGCTAATATAAAAGGAATTAAGTAAACAGAGTCTTTGTCTCCTGGTATTTTTTAACAAAGTGAAAAGAAAGTTCTTTTAAATGAGACATTTTAAATTAATCGTTTTTAATCTGACGTAATTTTGACCAAACTATTCTTTCTCTTTTTAATATTCACATGAAAATACTTGTGTTAGAAATGAAATATTATTTGCGCTTTCCTAACAAAAATAGTTGAAAAGTATCCTCTTAAAATATCAAATAAATGTCTAGCGCAATTTCTAAATTTAAAACGTTTTGCAATATTATTTTGTGTTCATTTTATGTAATAACTGTAATGTGACGTAAATATGACGTAATTTCTCCTATTTAAGACTTCTAACGCATGTTAATAAATTTATTGTTTTACAAATTCCTTTCCCTCTTAAAATTCACGTGTAATTATAGTTTTTATGACGTAATTTTTAATAAGTTCCTGCTTTTTGTACATAATTATTTAATTCTAATTTCAAATGTTTTTTTCTGTTTATAATGGTCACGTGTAAATAAATTTTTAATTTATTTACACGTATAAATATTTTTTTGAAGCAAACATTATTGTTTCCGCTGTTTATAAAGTTGGCAACAGTTTAAATTAATATCACTTTCTAAAATCTGTTAAAAATATCTCTAGAAATGCTGAAAATCTGAATTTAAAATAGAAATAAAACCTCAAAAAATTAGTCAAAATAAAAAAATTAATGCAATCTGCACTCCGGCAAATTCTAACGCATAAAATGATCTAAAAATGATTAAATTACTATGAACAGTTTTTGCTCCTATAAAACTTTTTTAGTGGAACGATTTTGTCCAACTTTAGCATTAAATATCTCTTAAAATAATTCTTCGATCTGAAAACTGTCTGCATCAGCGTGTTTATCAAACATTTCTGTATAATACTACAGATTTTCATATTTTTGTATGCATTATTTTTCTTAATATTAACGAAGAAAGACCTCCGGTCACAAAAAATTCAAAACCGGCGGCGGCGGCGGTGACAGCGGTAGTTACTTTTTTTTAGAATTTTTCCTATTTTAAGAGTCCTGAGACCCCTTAAAGTCACGTTTGTCCGATACAACTTGTCATGTGAACATTCGCACAAACTTTAAATTCTAATCTTAGTACCCGTGATAAAAAAAAAAAAATCAGAAATTTGCCTTTAGTTGTCATAGTATTGGTCAAATATTTAGTTTTATTTTATTTTTTTAAATGATCATTTTGTTTTAAATATATCATTTTTACTCACTGAATCATTTTTCCGAGCGCCTCAAACTCATTTATCAGCGTAATGTAAAAATATTAAAATGTAGCTGATTTATGAAGAAGAATGCGTGTTTTTTTAATGTCTGACATCATTTTCTGTTCAAAAATTATAAAGTTACTTTTATTTGTAATGTGAAAATGGCATCAATAAGGATATAATGAATAAAAATGATAAACCATGAATATTTTCCCTTTACTTTCAATATAAATGGTGTACTTCAGTTGCCACAATTACAAAATTTGTATTAAAAACTACAAAAAAATTAATATCTCAAAAACAAATTGAGATAGAGATTTCAAACAAATTGTATTTAAAAACACATTTTTTTCCCTGAACGAAGGTGTAAAAATTGAAAATGTACGATGTTTAGAAGTTTAAAAATTTGCAGTAGCGAAAATTGCAAAACCAAAATTTCGTTTCAAATTTCAAAGTGCTGCCATCCGCAAAATGACGTATGCGTTACGCACAGATATGTTTGTCCTTTATAATATAGATAGTTATAACGTTATTAGTCTCTGCAAATAAATAAATATATATTTTTTTGTAGTTCATTAAAATACTAATTATAGAGCATAATATACAATTTAAAAACATTTTAAATATAAATATAGGCAAAATATATAATTATGCATATTATTCTACTAGAAATACTCATATTTAGTTCTTTTACATTTTATCAAATAAATACAAAAAAAAAAAAAAATTAAGCTTAATTTTTTTTTAGTATTTTTCCAATTCATTTTGCAACATTTTAAAGTGATTTTACCAAAAAATTTGAGAAAACAAAAATTCAGGCACAAATGGGTTAAAACCTGGTACAGAAAGCTTTTATTACGCAACATTCTTTCAAAGTTAGATTCTATGAATACACTTGAGAACTGCATAAAATTAGTTAATGCTTTCGATGCTATAATTTGGATTTCCTCAGCTGTAAAAAACATAAATCCGGAAAGCGTACGACAATCTTTCAGAAAAGCAGCCTTTATATTAAAATAAAAAGAAACACACATTTCCGACACAAATGAAGAATTAAACGAAATAAGTGAAATAATGAAATATATCAGGAGTGAAGAAACTGGCCAAAATTTCATTAATATTGATGATGAGTTACCTACTGACGAAGAATTAGTTGATGTATGCGATTATATTCCTTCAGAATTTTCGACAAAGTCTGACTCTATTAGTGATTATGAAACTGAAACTGGAGATTATCGAGAATTTTCAAGAAGCGGCAAAATACAGTGAACCGCAAAACACAATTTTTTTGTTTAAAAAATAAAAAAAATAAAAAGATGATTCAGAAGAATTAAAACTACTGAGAGTTAAAACTTCACATTGCAAAACAAATTACATGTAATCTTAAGCAAAGTCAAACTTTTGTAACAGTTTTTTTTGTCTTAAGAATGTAATAAACAGTGGATAAAGGTATGCACAATTTTATTTCAATTTTATTGCTAAAAAAATTATTTTGATTTCTGATTAATCATATAATAGAGGTTTTAGGACATATAAAAGTCAATTAATGAAACATTAAGCATTTCTTAGCAATTTTTGAATCTGTGAGGTTTTCCCAATAGCGGACACCTCCGAATAGCGGACAATTTCCGCGCTCCCGAGGTGTCCGTTATTTAGAGGTTTTACTGTATTAAGTATTCGCCGTATAACGTGCACCTCATTCTTTTCAAAAAAGAAAAATAAATCATCAGATACCTAGCAAAAAGTAAAAAATATTCCAAAGAGTTTAATTAGAAAAATTATTCCACTATTATTTTTTACCTAATCTGAGAGCGAAAATTGTTTTTTTTGTTTTTGTTTTTGTTTTTGTAAATAAATATAGCATGTTCGTTAAATTAGAAATCATAGTTGTTATGATTATCTTTTCTTTTCATTTCATTTTTAACCAACGTATAACATGCACCTGCTATTTTCGATGTTTTATTGTATCAAAAATTTGTGTTAAACGCCCCGAATATGTAATATAGTTATGTAATGAAGTCCAGTAGATTTGTAGTCAGCGCTTCGCGCTTCCACGCTAGCTAAAGGACCAGATTACGACAGCGGATTTGGCAAAGTTCGTTGTATTTTGATCCTTTCGGGGTCGATAAAATGAGTACCAAGCTTGGGAACTAAATGCTGAAAGCTCCGCGTTCGGCTGACCACCTGGCTGGGACATATGCTGTAAAGTGTAGCACCTCAGGAAACATGATCAAGTAACAGGTCTGAGCACCAAGCGCGCCCATATGGGGGAGGGGCTTGACCCCCCCCCACACACACACAGATTTTGGTTTTGTCAAACTATTTTTTAATATAAATCCGTCGCACGATATGAAAATTTTAAGTTTATCTTGTAAAGACAAAGCATAATAAAACCTGCATCGACAAGATCGGAAGGCACCAGCAGAATTTTCCGTTTTAGGTGGTTTCCATCTTAGGGGTCGTTCAAGTATTACGTAAGCAGTAATGGGGGGAGGGGGTGTAAAGACTTTCTAGTCTTTACTGGATATGTTTGAAACAGGTTAATAGGATCTTGTTTTGCATCGATGATTCTTGGAGTATCATAACATTCACATTTTAGCAATTGGCGTGCAATTATCGCTAAAATTAATGAAATATCTACCCAAATTCCTGACAAAAAAGTTGTTAATGATTATATTAAGTTAATGCCTAAAAATATTACTGATTATCGCGCTATTCAAAATTATCTTGAGGATAACAGTATTGTATTCTTCGGTCTCCAGCTAAAATCTGAGAGGCCCAGGAAAGTTGTTATTAAGGGACTTCCCCGGGACACTCTTGTTGAAGAAGTTAAACTTGAGCTTGCTAACTTGGGCTATAGTGTTCACACTGTAGCCCAGCTCAAAGATTTCAGGACTAAACAACCTATTTCTGTATTTCTCGTTAACCTTTTTGTTAATGATGAATTTGCTTCTATTTTTAGTATTAGGGAATTCCTCGGATTCCTTGTAAAAATTGAAACTTATAAATTTAAAGGAGTGAAACAGTGTTACCGATGTCAAAAATATAATCATTCGAGTTTTAACTGCCGGTTTGACCAGGTGTGTGTTAAATGCTCTGGCAAGCACGACAGTAGACAATGTCAAATTACAGATAGTTCTCAACTTTGCTGCTCAAATTGCTCAGGACGGCATACAGCAAATTATTCTGGTTGCCCTAAAAACCCAAGGAATATTAAAGCTAATCGTACTATTCAAAATTCTACTAAATTTTCTACTGGTAAAACCTTCGCGGAAGTTGCTAATGATTCCCTATTATTCCTACTACCCAGGATTTTCCTGAACTTCCAACTCAGTCTAATCCCATTAAAAATCTAAATTCCAATGATAATTCTACTAATGCAACAGCCAGTGTACTTGGCTTTGCTAAAAATAACTTTCCTGCAATTTTTTAAAACGTAGATCCTTTTATTGAAAAACTTAAACTTATAAATTCTATGCTAGAAAAAATTTATGATCTTTGTAAAAAAACAGGCATTCCTATCTCTAACTTTCTCCAGACAAACAGTGACACATTTGTGTCGCATGTTTCGTCTGGTTAATTCACTTTCCTTTTAAAATCTTTAATTTTTCCACTCGCTGGCCATTCACGTTCGTGATTGGTCGGTTCCCGAAGTTGTCATTCCATCCGCTGTAAGTCTGAACTTGCACTTTCAATCCTACTTTCCTCTGAACTAGATCTTTCAATCCGCTGTCCCTCCGGGGGCGTGGCCTATCCTGTTACTTTTTTTCCTGCTCATTTTGATTGGTCCGAACTTTGACTGCTGTAGTTTTCATCATTTAAAAGTGTTTTTTATCAAGATTCTGCTATTTCTCTTGGCAATTTCAAGTTTTTTATGAACTTTGCTTCCTTTTACGGACATTACTGAACTGTTTATTATTTTTCTACTGTATGGCGCCTGAAATGGGCCTTTTTTGTTGTGGGGAGGAGGTTTGCCTTCTTCTTCTGTGTCCTGTAGTCTTCTGTAAAGTATTTTATGCTCATCTTTCTACTGTAGATGGGGGGCCTTCGGCCCCAGGTGCTACGTTATTTGTACGTTCCAAGTTCCCATTCACATTTTAGTATGCGAAAAGATATGTGACCAGTTTTGAGTTAAAACAAAGTCACACAATCAGGTTAGGGCCTGTTGTATTTCTTAAAGGTTTTTTGTTTTTGTTTTTGTTCAATTCGATAAATATTAATAATATTAGAAACAATTTTGTATTCTATGAATTGTTTAATGCAATAAGTAACAATATATTAAACCGATTTTGTTTTCCTTCAATACCAGAACCCCTATATGTCTATTTAAGTAAATTTTCTGGATTAATAACGTAATTTATTTTTCACTAACTGTAATTTTTTATGGCAAACAGTGTTGATGTTAGAATGTCATAAAATCTTACGTAAGCAAAGGGGGGGGGTGTCTAGCATTTGCTTATTTTTCCTTACAAGGGCGGGAGGAGGGGTACAAAATAACTAAAAATATGCTTACGTAATACTTGAACGGGCCCTTAGCAGGTATAATTGTTGGGAATTCATTTTGTCATAACCAGGATTTTTTTTTTCTTTTAAAGCTGGATTCTGTTTTAGACAGGTTCTGTTTTCATGAATTTTTAATTAGTGCTTTCGAATAGTCTGTTTCTTAAAAAGAGGAAACACAAGATAGGAAACGAATTCCGTTTTATCTAGGTGTTACTGTGTGGGTGTTTTTTCTTAAAAGGTGATAACACTTTTTCTGCATAAGGGAGGATTTCGTCATAGACACAGGATCCATTTGGACAAGTAAAACTGATGCTTAAACAAAACGCTGAGAAATTAGCGACAGATTTAATAATATTCAGTCATCAATCCGAAAATTCGAACATAAAAAAAATCACGGAAGAATATCGCGAATTTTGACAAATGGTCGCCGAAAAAAATCAATTTAGCCAATAGTTTGCAGAAAAAATCACCAATTTTGTCAAAGGATCGCGGAAAAAGGACGAATTTCGTCAAAAGTTTGTGAAAAAACGCAAATTTCGTCAAAGGTTTGCAAAAAAGAGCGAATTTCGTCGAATGATCGCGGAAAAAACGAAATTTCGTCAAAGGATCGAATTTCGTTCAACAATCACGGAAAAAACAAGAATTTCGTCAGTAAATCGCTGAAAAAACGCAAATTTCGTCAAAAGAATAGCGAAACAATTTAAATTTCATCAAAGGATCGCGGGAAAAAACTGAAATTTCGTCAAAAAATTGCAGGAAAAAACTTAAATTTCGACAAAAGGTTCGAAAGGATCGAATTTCGTTCAACAATCACGGAAAAAAAACAAGAATTTCGTTAGTAAATCGCTGAAAAAACGTAAATTTCGTCAAAAGATTGTGAAAAAACGCAAATTTCGTCAAAGGATCGAATTTCGTTCAACAATCACGGGAAAAAACAAGAATTTCGTTAGTAAATCGCTGAAAAAACGCAAATTTCGTCAAAAGAATAGCGAAACAATTTAAATTTCATCAAAGGATCGCGGGAAAAAACTGAAATTTCGTCAAAGGATCGCGGGAAAAAACTGAAATTTCGTCAAAAAATTGCAGGAAAAAACTTAAATTTCGATAAAAGTTCATGAAAACACGCAAATTTCGACAAAGAATCTTGAAAAAAGCGAATTTTGTTCAAAAATTCAAGGGGAAAACGCGAATCGTGGGGAAAAAGCAAATTTCGTCAAAGAATCGCAAAAAAACGCGAATTTCTTCAAAGGAGCGCAAAAAATACGCGAACTGTGTCAAACAATCATAGAAAAAACGCAAATTTCATTAAACAATCGCGAGAAAAAGCTCCGCAAATGTCGTCAAACAATCGCGAAAAAAAACTCAAATTTCGTTAAAGGATCGAAAAAACGCGAATTTCGTAAAACAAATCGTAGAAAAAACGTAAATTTCGTCAAAGAATCGCGAAAAAAAAACGCAAATTTCGTTCAAGGATCACTGTAAAACGCGAATTTCGTCAAAGATTCGTGAAAAAAATGCAAATTTCGTTAAAGGATCGCGAAAAAACACAAATTTTGACAAAAGATCGCGAAAAAAACGCAAAGTACCTTAAATATTTACCAAAATGTGTGATAGCTTTGGAGGAGTTGAAATTTTTTTCAGTCCCCCCCCTTCCCTAAAATTAATCCTTGCTGGGCACTGTGCGTCATGATCATGCATAGAGCTATATAAAGATTAAAAGGAGACGACATATCAATCTAGCCCCGTGGAGAGTGTTGAAGCTGAAAGACGGGTTCTCCCCCCACCCCCCTCTCCAGCGTCCGCCATATTTGACTTTTCCGCAGTTAATTTGTGCAGCGAGAAGAACTGGTTCACAGCGCAGCTCACCGGGGGGGGGGATTAGGAATAGCTTCAAGTGACGTCATTTATGTCGTCTCTTTAGTCTTCATTTCTCCATGGTCTAGGACTACTAGAGATACGGAGAGCAGTGGTTCCCAAACTTTTATCGGCCACGCCCCACCAAAGCATCCGTAAAGTCACTATGCCCCCCCCCCCCCCCTGTAATCTGTAAATTATGTCTCTTATTATTTCAAAAGTGAACTCTATTCACACGGTGGGAGAGTAATAGTGCCTTAACAGTAACTATTCATTTAACATTTTTTAACTTGTCAAACAGGTGAATCATTTACCACAAATGTGTTTCTAACATAATTTTAAAAATGCAATGAGATTATACATCTTTGCCTATATGCCAAAACGAGATTTGTTGTACTTTTCCAACTTAACTCAATGTTAAAGAAAATAATTACACAGTCTGCATTTTTATCTTTACAAAATATCTTAAAAATATACTTGTATTTAACGTTAAAACTGATAAATTCATACATTTTATAATGCATTCTTGTAACTTATTAAGAGTTAGTGAAAAATCTTTGGGCACTGACTTTTCTTTCTATGGATAACACAATACATAAGAAGTATTTCAAGATTATCATCTTTATCAAATTTAAGTAGCCATTATTCAGCAAAACACATTCTCTCTATTTTTCCTTTTCCAATATTGTTAATTGTCTTCGCGAATAGAAGTAAAACACTCATTCAATAAATAATGGAGAACGTTACAAAAATCACTACCAGAAAAATTATAACGAGCTTTAATACTTTTACAGATATAAAAATATTTTAAAAGATTATTCGCATAAATATTCCGGTGTAAAGTCTATTTTAAAATTTCGATAGGGAACATTTTAAAAATTCAGTAAAAAAATCTGATTTCCATTTATTTTTTGCATTCCATTTATTTTTAGCCTACAATATTACTTTTCCCCAAAAAAGTCAAAAGAAACTGATAGTGAATGAGCGAGTAAGAAATTTGGAATTGCCCCCCGGTGGGGCATACGCCCCACGTTGGGAACCACTGCTCTAGAGGCTCTACATCAGTGGTTCCCAACCTTTTATTGGCCATGCCCCACCAAAGCATCTGAAAAATCACGATGTCCCCCTTACTCACACACAAATTCTGTAAGATATATATTTCTTATTATTTGAAAAACCTAACAGATATTTAACAATAACTATTCATTTCATATTTTTTAACTTATCATAGAGGTGAATTTTCTGCCATAAATGTGTTTTTAGTACAATTTTATAAATGCAATAAGGCTATAAATCTTCACTTTTATTCCAAAATAGATTTGTTGTGCCCAGGGGCGGATCCAGAGAATCGTTTTTGGGGGGGGGGGGGGGGCGATACCGAGTGACATATAATCAACGTAGTCATACTTTCTGTTGCTCAAATCCTTCCTTGCAGTGAATTATTAAATGAATATGAAATTAATGCGATTTAAAAATATTACAGACTCTCGATTATCCGACATCCGATTAACCGAAACACTCGGTTATCCAGCACTCTTATTTTATAATCCGCCCTCTCCGCAAAATATCGTTTATTGTTACTTATTAGGTCGTAAAATTAAAAACGTTATAACAGAATTTATTTATTAAATGTCTTTTTTTTTCTTTTTCTGTTTACTCTTATACTATGGTAATTATTTATCTTATTTTTTGTTCTTTTAGTTATGGTAAACAACGTTAATAACACAACCCTGCGATGATTATCTTTTTAAACTTTTGATAATTGATTTTGATGTAAGACTTTTTAAAAATTTGCGATTTTTGGAAAATTTTAACGTGATGACATGGTAAAAAATGAAGATCATTTTTGGATTCAGCACTAAAAAATACATAAGAACCAATTATCGAAAGCTGAAAAGCATAACCATCACACCCATTTTTTAATATCAGATTTCTGAAAGAGGATAATCTCTGAAAAAGGATCCCCTTCAGAAATCTGACGGGCCTTTAACATACTAGAAAGTCAAAATGTGTCATCTAAGTGGTGTGTATACCTCTTCCAAGGAAGGGGGGGAGAGATCGCCCCCCCTTTGGATAAAAAAATATAAATCCACCGATTATCGCGAATTTCGACAAATGGTCGCCGAAAAAAATCAATTTCGTCAATCGTTCGCAAATTAAAAAAACGCGAATTTCGTCAAAGGATCATGCAAAAAACGCGAATTTCGTCATAGGTCCGCGGAAAAAACGTACAAGTAGCACCAGGAGGAGAAGGATCGAGCATAAACGTGAATTTCATTAAAGAAGCGCGGAAAAACGTGAATTTCGCCAAAAAATCGGACATTTCATCAAAGGACCACAAAAAACGTGAATTTCGTAAAGGACCACGAAAAAAACGCGAATTTCGTCAAAGGATCGCAGAAAAAAACGCAAATTTCGTCAAAGGATCGCAGAAAAAACGCAAATTTCGCCAAAGGAACGCAGAAAAAAACGCTAATTTCGCCAAACAATTGCGAAAAAACGCTAATTTCGCGAAAGAATCGCAGAAAAAATGCGAATTTCGTCAAAGAATCGCGAAAAAATACGCTAATTTCGTCATAGGTCCGCGGAAAAAACGTACAAGTAGCACCAGGAGGAGATTCCCCTAGGTGCGCATCTACGGGGGGGGGGGTCGATCGGTGCGGTCGCTCCCCCAAGATATAAATCCAATGTTTTTATCGGCAGTTTTCGCGGAACAGACAGACAAGCAAACGAAAATACTTTTCAGGTGTCAATGGTAAACCTCACTGACGTTTCGGCAGTTAGTGAACAAAATAGGATTATATCCTGTCAAAAGGCATATGGCGCCATAATTTTTTACACTAATGGGTTGAGGTGGGGACGATGCCATTTCGTGTACCTTTTGTTGAATCTCTACAACAGAAATTGACAACGTTATGCGGATCCCTTTAAAGTGTTGAAACTTTTTCGTTCTTTCAATGCAATTCTAATTTCTGTATAACGATATTTTTGAGGAGTGCTTTATTGTTTGAGAAAAGAATGGGATTCATAGCAATTTCCAAAGAAAGAACGAAACAAGAAAAAGAAAGGTCCTTTGAAAAATTCAAGCATCTTAATGTTTTCTGAAGAAAACCAATAATGTGTTAAAAATATATTGTTATTTCCACCCACATTGGTAAATTTCAAGGGTATTTCATGAATGAAAAAAAAATGATTATGTCCTAATCCTAGTCAGTTAAAAGCTAAAATGAGTATGGTGTGTTGATTTCTTAAAAACCAACTAGGTAATTTAAATTAAAATAATAAAACTTTGTAAAAAATCACCATAAAATAAAAGCAAAACATAGGACGCATTTCGAGCTAAAAATATAACAGCCCATCATCAGCTGCAGTAAACACGTGTCCGTAAGCGGACAAGGTCAAAAATGAACTGAAAGGGAGAGAATGTTGCAAAGAATGCGACAGATGGCGCTAGCTGAAAGGGGTACATACAGAAGAGAAAAGTGTTGCCAAAACAATAGAAGAGAAATTGATAGGGAAAAATGGAAATAAAAGAAATAAACAAAATTAAAATAAAATAAAAGAAGTAAATTAAAAAATATAAATAATAATAATAAATAAAGAAATATAAAAGAATAAAACAAGAAAAAACCAAAAGATCCCCCCTTTTTTTTACAAAATAAAAAGAATAGAAACAAGATAAGAGGGAAAAGAATTACAAAAGTAATTTCCACGCTGGAGATAGGAAAGGAGATGATGGGAGATCATTGACAAGATTAGCAGAATTTTTAGAAATAAAAAATGCTTCATGAAAATCCAAGTGAGAGGGAGAGGCAGGGGAAGAAATAATTTTGGCCATGGAGAAATTGAAACAATGACTGGAAGACCAACAGTGAGAAGCAATCGAAGATTTAGAGATTTCTTGATTTGCAATATACCTCTGATGCTCGTCTAATCTGAATTTTAAAGCTCTTTTTGTTTGACCAATATAACCTAAATTGCAAGAGCAAGGAATAAAATAAACATCCCACCGGTTCTCAGTAGGAATAGGATCTTTTAGAGAAGAGATTTAAAATTATTCATAGGTTTGAAGATAACTTTAAAATTAAAACGAGAAAGGATTTTAGCAATTTTAAAACTGAGAAGAGAATATAAGGGCAGAACTATTATAGAGTTAAAATTAGGAGGATTATTTGAATCAGAAAAAGGAAGTTTAGGCTTATTAAATTTATACAAAGCTTTATCAATCAAAGAGGGATTATAACCACGAGCAAGGGCAAGAGATTTGAGATAATTAATTTCATTATTCAGAGTAGAAGAGTCAGAACAAATGCGTAACGCCCTAAAAACAAAAGTATAAAAGGACGCCACTTTTTGTTGAGGAGGATGATTTGAAAAAGCATGAGGAGGAAGAGATACAGCGAAAGGTTTTCTATAAACGGAGGTAGAGAACCGATCTGGGTGTTTCGAAACGAAGACGTCAAGAAAAGGAAGAGAATTGTTCTCTTCGACTTCGAGAGTAAATTGAATACAAGGATCAACAGAATTAACAAGAGAAAGGAGATTAGAAAGATCCAGGTCAGAGGGAATTAAAATGAAAGTATCATCAACATACCTAAACCAGAAGGGAAATTTATATAAACTGAAGAGTTTTTCTTTAATAAAATGCATATAAATTATCACATAAAAGAAGAGACAGTGGATTACCCATGGCCAAACCCTCAGTTTGATAATAGAAAGAATTATTAAACTGAAAAGCAGTTTGCCTGACACAAATACTAACTAAATTCAGGATTTCATCAATCTCCATGGAAGAGTAATGAAATTCGCGCAACCTTCTTTCCAAACAATCAATTTCCCCTTGAACAGGCACGTTAGTGAAAAGGGACTTAACATCTAAGGAAACCATTATATAATTGCAAGGAGAAAGGCGTTTAATTTTATCAACAAAGTCAAAAGAGTTTTTCACAGTGTGAAAGTTAGTTGAAGATAAAGGAGCGAGTAACTTAGAAAGGAACTTGGCAAGTTTATACGAAGCAGTACCAATATTGGAAACGATAGGGCGAAAGGAAAGAGTAGGTTTATGGACCTTAGGAAGAGCATAGAAACGAGCACAATTAGCGATAGAAGGGGTGACCAAACGTTTGGTGTTATCATTAAGAAAGACAGAATTTTTAATGACTTGCTTGATATCAGATAAATGCTTAGTAGAAGGATCCTTCTTTAATTTGGAATATGGACCAGAGTTTAACATAGATTCAACGTGAGAAATATAATCAGATTTATTGAGAAGAACTGTTTGACCGCCTTTATCACCCTTACTAATAAAAAGGTTAGGAACGGAATTAAGTTCCTCATGCTTTTTTAAATCATCCTCCTCAACAAAAAGTGGCGTCCCTTTATACTTTTGTTTTTAGGGCGTTACGCATTTGTTCTGACTCTTCTACTCTGAATAATGAAATTAATTATCCCAAATCTCTTGCCCTTGCTCGTGGTTATAATCCCTCTTTGATTGATAAAGCTTTGTATAAATTTAATAAGCCTAAACGTCCTTTTTCTGATTCAAATAATCCTCCTAATTTTAACTCTATAATAGTTCTGCCCTTTTATTCTCTTCTCTGTTTTAAAATTGCTAAAATCCTTTCTCGTTTTAATTTTAAAGTTATCTTCAAACCTATGAATAAAATTAAATTCTCTTCTCTAAAAGATCCCATTTCTACTGAGAACCGGTGGGGTGTTTATTTTATCCCTTGGTCTTGCAGTTTAGGTTATATTGGTCAAACAAAGAGAGCTTTAAAATTCAGATTAGGTGAGCATCAGAGGTATAGTGCAAATCAAGAAATCTCTAAATCTTCGATTGCTTCTCACTGTTGGTCTTCCAGTCATTGTTTCAATTTCCCCATGGCCAAAATTATTTCTTCCCCTGCCTCTCCCTCTCACTTGGATTTTCATGAAGCATATTTTATTTCTAAAAATTCTGCTAATCTTGTCAATGATCTCCCATAATCTCCTTTCCTATTTCCAGCGTGGAATTTACTTTTGTAATTCTGTTCCATCTTCTCTTGTTTCTTTTCTTTTTATTTTGAAAAAAAAAAAGGATCTTTTGGTTTTTTCTTGTTTTATTCTTTTATATTTCTTTATTTATTATTATTATTTATATTTTTTAATTTACTTCTTTTATTTTATTTTAATTTTGTTTATTTCTTTTATTTCCATTCTTTCCCTATCAATTTCTCTTCTATTTTTTGGCAACACTTTTCTCTTCTGTATGTACTCCTTTCAGCTAGCGCCATCTGTCGCATTCTTTGCAACATTCTCTCGCTTTCAGTTCATTTTTGACCTTGTCCGCTTACGGACACGTGTTTACTGTAGCTGATGACGAACTGTTATATTTTTAGCTCGAAACGCGTCCTATGTTTTGCTTTTATTTTATGGTGATTTTGTACAAAGTTTTATTATTTTAATTGCTTCATATCGCCATTTCGGTGCTGTTTCGCTGTCAACTTGGTAATTTGTTCTTCCCTTCT
Source organism: Maratus speciosus (assembly GCA_963932465.1). Lineage (NCBI taxonomy): Eukaryota > Metazoa > Arthropoda > Arachnida > Araneae > Salticidae > Maratus > Maratus speciosus. The sequence goes on from OZ010788.1 coordinate 441,566,329, forward strand.
TTGCCCCGATCTACCCCCCCCCCCGGTGGATGCGCGCCTAGGGGAATCTCCTCCCAATGCTAATTGTGCGTTAATTTTGGCGATCCTTTGACGAAATTCGCGTTTTTTCAGCGATTCTTTCGCGAGATTCGCGCATTTTTTTGGCAATTATTTGAAGAAATTCGTGATTTTTCGCGATCCTTTGACGAAATTGGCGTTTTTGCGCGATTCTTTGACGAAATTTGCGTTCCTTTTGCGATCGTTTGACCTGCGAACGATTGACGAAATTGATTTTTTTCGGCGACCATTTGTCGAAATTCGCGACAATCGGTGGATTTTGGGGGGGGGGGGATCGCCCCCCCCCCCCCCCCCGTGGATCCGCGCCTGGTTGTGCCTTCCCAACTTAGCTCAATGTTTAACAAAAGTGTTATTTGGTCTGCATTTTTTTTTATTTTCACAAAATAATTAAAGAGACACTCACATTTAAAATTTAGCATTAAAATTGAAATAATGACACATTTTATATTTCATTTTAGTAACTTATTGAGAGTTGTAGGAAAATCTTTGGAAATCAATTTTCTGTCTATGGATAAATAAAAATACAGACGAACTATTTCAAGATTCTGGCCTTTATTAAGTTTAAGTAGCCGTTATTCACACAAAAAAACGATCATTTCTGTCCCCGATTATCGTTAATTAAATGCCATGTATTATCACATTTTCAAATTTAAATTTTATATGTTTATTTGTATATGCTTATATCATTTACCCTGTAGGAGGCCTGCACTACAGCCATAGATATTTACTATTTATTCATTTCCCTTCTTAAGAATATTAAATATATATATATATAAAGTTGGTAATACGACATATAGTTAATTCAAATATTTTTTAGTTTACGCATGTTAAAGACCATAAGATTTAGGTATACTCTGAAGTAATTCAAGTGTAAAAATTTTCATGTTACATACAGCAAAGCGAATAGATAAAAATAGCTCATTCAATAAATAATTGAGAAGAATTGTAAATACATTAGTGACCAGAAATTTTTAAAATTAAAAAAAAAAAAAAAAAAAAAAAAAAAAAAAAAAGAGGGGAAGGAGCGAATAAAACCTTTAAAAAATTGTTTATATAATTATTCTGGTATATATTCCATTTTAAACATTCTGATTTGAAACCTTTTTGACATTGAACAAAAAAAAAAAAGTAAATTTTGCATGTTTTACTTTTATTTTTAGTCTAAAACATCGCTTTTCTAAAAATAAAGGATAGCGAATGGTTAAGTTATAAATTTGAAATTGCCCACCGGTGTGGCGTGCGCCCCACGTTGGGAACCACTGCTCTACATGGTCATGATCCTTAAGAGGCTACTTCAATCACGCGAAAACACCCGTTCGCTAATGTAAATCTTCTGAGGAAATTTTTTAAGGCATCTTGTTTGCATTTCAATACTTTTAAAACTTTTTTTTTCTTTTTTGCATGGAAAACTGAGGTCTATCTACACAAAAGCCGTATTTTAATTTTTCGATTTTGTTTACAGGTTATTTTTAGCCTCCGGTACGATATGCTGTTTCTTTCTCCCAGCTTATTTTGTGGCCAAAAAATAGCGTTACCTTACAGAAACTAGCCGTAAAACAAAGCATTGCGATTAAATACTCTTTAGCAATTTTTTAAACTTTTAAGCATCGCACATTTTCAATTTTTATACCGTCGTATTGGAAAAAAAAAGTTCTTTTAAATGCATTTTGTTTAAAAACTGCATCTCCATTTATTTCTAAAATATTAATTTTTTTGTAGTTTTTGGATCCATTTGCTCAATATTGGCAACGCAAGTACTCCATTTGTGTAGAAAGTAAAGGAAAAATAGTTTTAAAATAGTAATTATATATTTTTGTTGCCATTTTCTCGTAGCAACCAGCCCCGTGCGAAAGGGGGGGGGGTCGCCTCGTGCGCGGAAATTGAGGGGCGCTAAATTTATACTACCAACGTCTTTTTTTGTTTGCTATCGATCATTTTTGGAGGATTTTTTTTCTCTCTCTCTAGGGACCACTTGTTTCTAACCTGGTTGTTAGCGATTTTTACCTTGACAATTTCCCTACTTTCTCCAACTCAATACTAACAACAGTTGAAAATGGCTAGAAAAAAGAGAGAAAGGTTGAGAAAAATCTGTCCAAAACATCGTAATCTCTCTAACAACTAACTGTAATTTTTTCATACGTTACTTAGTTGCTTGGAATTTCTGAATTATTATAAAATTACACGTTTTAAAGTTCCGAAATAAAAGCCGAAATAAAGTCTATTTATTCAATAGACTTTATTTCTGTTTCTGCACTTTATCAATTTTGTGTGCACCTGTCACAAAGAAAAAGTGAGGGGGGGGGGCGGCGCCGCCAAATTGAAACTTTGCCCCGGGCGCAGTTTTTTCTTCAGACGGCCCTGGTAGCAACCGAAAGAAAATGTAATTAAAATACCTGCTACTTTGAAAAAAAATATAAACGAATGTTTTCTGTTAAAACAATGGAGCTATTATATACTTACTATATTTAATTGTAAGTATCTATGAATCATTAGATAGCCGGGTTTTTTTTCCCGATTTTCTTGAATGACGGAATCTTTTTACTGCATTTGTACATTATTTCGCGATAGTGATGTGCTACGCATGCTTTACTGTAGATGTTTAAGAGTAGATCGTAAATGTGGAATTCTTAAGCGGATGCGAATGGCGTCATTTTACATAAAATAAAACGTGAGATTTAAGTCTTAAAATTGAAATATGCTTTGTATGTACTGCACATTTTCTAAATAGATCGCCGGTCTATAAGACAAATGGTTACAGAGATATAGGCCTGTAAGCTGAGCTCCTGGTACCAGGTCATCACCTGCAAAACGCTTCCTGCAGCTCTGTCTTAAATGCGTCCAATATGTGTTTACACCTTCCTCTAATGTATAAGATTTCTTTTTTGCCCATTCATTTTTAAGCTTATACGATAAAAGGAGGTAATCGTCCGTTTTTCGAAAAAATGGATGTTTTTTATAAGAAAAGAATGTCATTCATCTGCTTTTATAGCAAAGTAATGCTTCCGTGTTGTCACGTGTACAAACATGTGCGATAATTTGACGTCATATCTGGTATATAGGTTTTGGTCGTGGCAACACTTAATTAGTCAGCAATAGCAGTGAGAAAGGTTGTTCGGTGCGTACTGCTGTAGTGGTAAATATTATTAGTGATTTATCACTGTGTGTATAAATAGCTTGTAAATTCTAAGTTTTCATTTCTATTTCTTCAGGAATGGATGAAAAAGAAAATTATTGCGATTTCTTTGAAGGAACCGAGAAATTATTGGAGATATGGTTTGGTTCCAAGACTGAGAATAATTCAGCTATATGCGATTTACGGGCCATACCACGGTAAGTCACCGGTTTATTTTTATATCGCACATTTATATTACAAATTAGCTTTTCAATTAGCACTTATACAATGAGTTATGTAGTAGAATATCTTCGGAAGTTCGTTCTTTATTTATACGTTATTATCATTTTATCTGATGAGAAGAATTTTTCTTTCTAAAAAATTATGCGGTTTATATTGCTCCAAAAACTAAAATTTATCTATCAATGTATTAATAATGAGGAATATTTTATTACTGTATAGTTATCATTTATTCTAGTTTTTAACTTTAAAAATGTCCTAATTGTTCAGACTTTTTTTGAGAAAAATTATTTTCCAATATGGGGAACTACAAGTTCAGACATGACTAAGCGTTTGTTTTGCATACATGAAAGTAAACATTTAAATTTTATTTTTATAAATTTTCATTTCATGAAATAAGACCCCATTTTATCGTTAAAAAAAAAAAAAAAGATTATTTTTAAAGGAATATTTTTTAATTCTGACTAAAGTTTATTTCCTTTATGAGCTACTTGCTAATTCTGTAATGTTGTTTATAACCTTAATTTGTATTTCCTAGTGAATTTTCAATAAATTAAAATCCTATAAATAATTTACTGACAAATGATATGTATCATAACTTACTACTGAATTTTATGTATAATATTTTTGAAGGTGAATTAAAACTATAGGTATTTTCAAATACTGTATATTTTTAGAACGCAATTTAATCATTTTTAGAAGTGCAAAAAAAATTGTGTTAATTTTTGATGCTAAAAATTTCATTTAAAGAAATTTTAGAATGCATTATTTAAGGACTTGCAACAGAAAGTTAATCAAGATTGTAATTTAAATCGCTGATTTTAATCTGTTAAAATTATGATTTAAACATTGAAATCATGTAATTAAAATAAGATCCTTAAAACCCTGTTTTAAAATACAAGTAATTTTTGCCATTGGCAGAAAGTATTTTTGCCGGGAAGGTTTTTTCCACTTGGGCAAAAATTGGCCAACCCTGCCTGGTAGTAGTTCTTTGATATTAAAAATAATGTTAGCATAAATTACAGCAAATTTATGTGGTATAGAAACATTTAAATATGTAAAATGTATGATTATCCATTATATGACTTTATACCTTATTTTATTTAAGTAATCACATTATTCATCATAAAAAAGACAAGTGTCAAATAGGTAGCTATTTTTCCTAAAGCCTAGAATGCCAATATTTTGTAAAAATAATGTAAATTTTAAATTATAAATATAATAATTTTACTATACATACTTAATCTGTGTCTATTTGTACTGTCAGAGACTATAATCTTCATATAGACCGCGATGCGGCAGCACAGACAATCACCTCATCGAGTTCATGGCTGAAATTCCAGAATTAGTTAAAACTGAATTTGCATATTCAAATGCAATCGGTCTGCCAAGCCATATCTTGGTGGAAAACAGCTGAAAACCTGATTTTAGGGGTTGACTCATAGGTTTACCATTGTGTTTTCCTGCACCCAAAGGTATAAAAACATGGAGAACTGGGAGCAGGAAAACACAATGATAAACCTGCGAGTCAACCACTAAAGTCGGGTTTTCAGGTGTTTTCCACCAAGATATGACTTGGCAGACCGATTGCATTTGAATATGCGAATAGCGTTTTTAACTAATTCTGGAATTTCAGTCATGAACTCGATAAGGTGATTATCTGTGCTGCTGCCTCCTGGTCTAATAGTAATGTTAAAGATCTTCTGTTGTAATTAAAACTGGCTGTAAACACTTTAAATAGCATTCAGGATGATAGTTCAACATTAGCAGATGCTTGTCATTTGTGGTGTTCTTTAGTACAGAATCCTGTTTTGCTAAGTCATATTGCCATATTACTCAAAGATCGTTTCAACGAAGCAGTTTTACCATATCATTTAATCTCATTAATCTCTTATTTGCACCTAAAATACAGAGGGGAATTATTAAATTATGAACAAAAAAAAAATAAGCTTGAAATAAATAGATCCTGACTACGTACTTCTTGCTATAAAATTTGACATGAAAGAATCGCCTTTTCTTCAAACATACTTTGGGTTGTTCTCTACAATACTTGCAAATTTGGCCAGCAGTCTGACTTGAATGATGCATATGTAAATTTTCATAAAAATTAGATAAATGGTAAGAAATCAGCCAATTATTGAAGATTTTAATAGCAACAGAAATTGTTTTAAAAATTTGACTTAACAAAAAAAAATAAAATAAAAATTTGTGGAAAAAATAAAATAAAAAATGTGAGGGAATGACAAGTGAGGGAATGATGAAATAAGACATTTTTACTAGTTGTAGGGGAAAAATGCAAAATTATGAAGAAATCCAAACTGTTTCCTTTAAGAGAAACACTTAATATATAATGTATGATAAAATTAAAATTTTTGATATTTACAAAAAAATTAATATTCTGTGTGAGGGAATGACTGCTAATAAAAACGCTTCCAGATATACTGACTAAAAAAAAATTCTGTAAAATTAACAAAATCTTACACCACCAATTTATGTTGCTGGACTGACAAGTGCTCAAAATAGCTCTTCTCTGTGAAGGATGCTAGACTGCTACTGCTCATTAGTGGTAGATATTTGAGATAATAGCAATGTGTGAGGGAATGATGGTCTAACATGGGGAAACATATAATTGATTGAGTAGACTATATAATAATAGTAAAAATTAATATTTTTATTATTTTTTGTAATGTATCAAATAAGAACTTTATTTTGCTTAGGGTATTTTTAATTATTTTTATTTCTGGATGGAAAGAAATAGGCAATAAAATAGGGTAGTACAGGTGGGGGAAAGGTGAGGGAATGATGTTTGCATGATATATATTATATTTTTAAATACTAAATTTATTTATTTTTAAATTTTACTTTTTGCCCCTAATAAACTATGTTTAGATCTTCTAATAAAAATAAAAATAAATAAAAATGTAATAAAATTAAGAGCATTTATATGGCTGGGAAGCACTTTTTGCACTATTGCAGAGAATAACCCACTTTACTGCTAATCCCAGTGGCAGAAACGCCGCGACACGGCGACATAGTCGCGGACAAAAAAATTCTCTTGCAGACAATTTTTGTCTGCACTAATGAAATCGATTTAAAAAGTTGTCCGCAACTTTTGGGCATTTTTTTCCCGCGAAAAAGCGCGATTTTCGTCAAAGGATCGCGTAAAAAAGGCAATTTTCGTCATAGGATCTCGAAATTAACGGGAAAATCGACAAAGGATCTCGAAAAATGCGAATTTCCTAAAAGAATCGTGGACAAACCGCAAATTTCGTAAAAAGATAGCAGAAAATGCAAATTACGTCTGAAGATCCTGAAGAAAAAAGGCGCAAATTTCTGCAAAGGATCGCGGAAACGTGCGAATTTCATAAAAGGATTGTAGAACAAACGCAAATTTCGTCACAGGATTCTGAAAAAAATGCAAATTTTGTCAAAAGATCGCGTAAAAAACGCTAATTTCGTCAAAGGATCGCAAAAAAACCTGCAAATTTTATCAAAAGATCACAAAAAACACAAATTTCATCAAAAGATAGCGAAAAAAATACGGAATTTGATCAAAAGATGGCAAAAAAACTCAAATTTCATCAAAAGATCGGGAGAAAAAACTCCAATTTCATCAAAAGATCGGGAGAAAAAACTCCAATTTCATCAAAAGATCGGGAGAAAAAACTCCAATTTCATCAAAAGATCGGGAGAAAAAACTCCAATTTCATCAAAAGATCGGGAGAAAAAACTCCAATTTCATCAAAAGATCAGGAGAAAAAACTCCAATTTCATCAAAAGATCGGGAGAAAAAACTCCAATTTCATCAAAAGATCGGGAGAAAAAACTCCAATTTCATCAAAAGATCGGGAGAAAAAACTCAAATTTCATCAAAAGATCGGGAGAAAAAACTCAAATTTCATCAAAAGATCGCGAAAAACACGCAAATTTCCCCAAAAGATCGTGAATTACGTCAAAAGATTATGAAAAATGCTACTTTTCTCAAAAGGCCGCAGAAAAAACGTGAATTTCATCAGAAGTCTGCGAAAAAACCAGGAATTTCGTCAAAGGATTTCTGCAAAAAAAAAAAAAAAAAACTAATTTCATCAAAGGGTTGTGAAAAAAACTCAGCGCTTTTCGTGCGTAAAGCCGTGAAAGTTTTTTGCTGAGCCTGCAGCATATCTGAAGGTTGTATGTGGTGTGTGCATGGGCGTGCCGAAGGCTGTTTTAGTGTGTGTGTGTGGGGGGGGTGAACTGAATTTTGCCGACTGCAAGATCGGGGGTGAGAAAGGCTTTGTGAATGCCCCCCACCCCCCTCAGCGACGGAGTCAACTGTTCTACAATACTGTGAATTTATAAAAATCACTAAAAGTCTTAAGTGTTCACCTGCATTCTCCTTAACCACAGTCTAAAGTAACTGCTGTTATTCAGTATGTGTAAATTTTTTTTAAATTATTTTACTGTATAAGTAGAGTTGAGAATCCTGTTATTAATTAGGATTCTGCTTACGATTTAAAAGGAATTGTGTACGGATGTACCGCACATTAACCAGTTCTCAAAAGTAACAATTTAAGAATGTTGAAGTACTTCGGAATTTGTTTCTATAAATAAAACCGCATTGATAAAAATAAGATATATATTAGTATAGCTCCTTATGGAGAAATCTGCCTGGTGTGCAATCGAAACAAGATTTGGCTACATATTGCTAGTTTGGCGAATAATAAGAAACTTAGCATACCTAAAACAATTTACCAATTTTTTTTTTCTTATTTTAATAAATAATATCAATTCAGTCACTTAATTCTTCTATAGGAGTATAGCAAACAAACCTCAAAATTTATTATTAGCCCCTGATTGCTTCCCTTCTTCCAAAAATCCGACTATTATTAAGGATGTTCTCAAATTCAAAGCTACTTTCTGACACATTTTTTAATTCATTTTTATTCAGAAATTCATGAAACTGGCAGGTGTTCTTATTCAGAAACTTTGTAATCGAAATAAGTTTTCCATTTTATATATATATATATATATATTTACTTTTGTTAAAGGCTTTCAGAAAATACTGTCAAAGTCGCCGTTTTGAACCGAATTCAAGAAGAAGCAGAGCTAAATAATAATCATGCAAAAGTATTCCTTTCTTGAAAGATTCAAGAAAGATTAAGTACTCCTTTATTGAAAATTTTAAGAGAACATGGTCTACCTCCTCCCTGCGACAAAAAATATTTTTCTTTGAGTCTGCAAATAATAATACACTAAAAATTTTGGACACAGTTAGAACCAAACTGAAGAGTGATGATGCTTAAATGCTCTGATTTTAGAATTTTCAACGAATGAGGTTTAAAGATGGTCGCCCCCACCCACCCACAAAAAGAGTTACACGTATTTTAAGCATGATTACTATTCCAGATGTACCTGTCTACAAAATTCATGTGTCTATGACAATTTGAAGAATAAAACCGGGTTTTTTTGGGGGCGGGGAAGAGGGGCTATACAGGAGGCTTTTCAAAAGATAATTTTACATTTGGATGATGTGTTTGAATATGACTATGCAGGCCTCTTAGAAATGCAGAAATATCATGTAGATTGAATCCGTTTTCCTTTCTGGAGGTCGATGTTTTCATTTGGATGAAATGTTCTTATATGGCGATATAAATTAATTTTTTTCTGTGAAATGTGTGTGTACGCGATCACAGTGTGTGCATAAAATTTTCACTGAATTTTCCACCATTATGCGACAAAAATAAACTTTTGCAAATCGCTCTTCTTCTGTGTCCGTGACTTCATCTTTTAAATGCAGCAACCTCAAATAACTAGTGCCAAATCCAGAGTCAAGAGGTCACCAAATTCTAAGGCTGCATACGCATGCGTATTTTGCCTATTTCTCTAGTTTTCTTGGAAAATCTTTTATTCTGAACCCATCTGCAGTTTATTCACAAAAGAATGAGGAGAATCAACAATGGGTCAGGAGATAAAGAGCTCGACTCTACTTGAAGGAAAGGTTCCTCTTTTGCCGAACATCAGTCCCTTTCCTGCTAAAGTCGTTAAAAATCAAAGACACCGCGTGGCCACAAAAAACGAAGCCGACACTGATAACAGTTAGAAGGATGGTGCGTACACAGCTTAAGAATCAGTCCATAGCAGAAGGGAGCAATTAATGATGATGATACATGGGAAAACTTACAATAGAGATTGCAAACCCCCCTCCCCCTTCCTTTCACGAAAGTCAAATTCTCAGAAACGCGATTCTCTCTCTCTCTATCACCTCCGCTTTCTGACAATCCCTCCCTCCCACACAGAATCATACACAATCTTCCGTGAGAAGTTCTTTCTTTTCCCCTTTAAGACTGCGTACGCACTATCCTTCTAACTCAGTGTCGACATCGATTGTTGTGGTCACACGGTGTTTTTGATTTTTAATGACTTTAGTAGGAAAGGGACTGATGTCCAGCAAAAGAGGAATCTTTCCTTCAAGTAAAGTCGAGCTCCTTATCTCCCGACCCATTGTTCATTCCCCTCATTCTTTTGTGAATAAACTGCAGATGGGTTCAGAAGAAAAGATTTCCACGAAAACAGGAGAAGTCTAGCAAAACACACGTCTGTGTGCAGCTTAAGGGTGTATTCGAAAAAATATTTTTCCACCCTTAACAGCCGAAATTTTCTGAGACATTTTCAGACTCATTTTTAAAAGTAAAAACATGAAACTTGCTGAGGTGATTTTTGAAGAGATGTATAAGAGGCCGTGTGATTTCATTTTTTCACTCAATTAATCAGAATTTGAGTTTTAAACAATTATTTTCTCAGTATGACCATTTTTTTCATTCCCAGATCTCCTGCTTTGGAAAATTCGGTTTAAAACGTCAACTTTGACAGCATTTTTTACAATATTTTCTGCATTTATGAAAAAATCGAGAAGCATGGCACGTTATGTAGTTTCTAAATAAGACAATTTCCTAGTTTGATGCAATTGAGAGCAAAAATGAATTTAAAAATGTATCAGAAAATAAGCAATTTGGATTGGAATACACCCTTAAAGACGGACAACAGAGAATTGAAATGATACTGACGACGGGAGAGGGGACTTTTTGCAGGGCGTGTTCTTAACTTTCCGACTATTCTAAATTTTACCAACTCTTCCAAATAAGTGTGGGGGGTGTTACCCCCCCGCTAGGCACGCCCCTGTGTGTGTGTGATTGTGAAATGGTTTAAAAAAAACTCACATTTTCAAGGACGCCACCCTGGTCAAAATATTAATTGGAAATTACCCTGGGCTAAAAATTTGGAAAACATATTTAAAAAAGTGGAACATTCCCAACTCCAAGAAAGAACAAATCAGCTCTGAAGCTTTTTAAAAGCATCTTTATTGTCTATGTATGGTTCTGCTTATCCTTCCCATTTTAGAAATCCTACAAGAAGTTAGATGATGAAAAGTTATAAGCAAAATTAATGAGAATCATGCTTACCATGATTTAAATAAAATGATAACAAATTCCTAGTTTAATGTATTATTTATTCATTAAAATTACATGCAAAATTTGCAGACAGATTATGAAATTTTAAAAGCTTGTCGCAGACAGCTACAAAACTTTCTGCCCCTGGGCTGCAAATGCTGTTGAATTAGTTTCAGCTCACAAAATGGTGGGAAAGTATTTGTAACTTAGTAGCATTAAGTAAGCAGTAAAAATGCATTTTTGCCGGCAAAGCCAAACCTGTTACTAGGGTAGATGTGCCAGGAATGAGTATCCTTAAAGAAAATTATTTTATGGTGAATAGTTATAAAAATTATTCTAGGTATTTTAGCAGGCTTAGATGCCGTATATTAACCTATGAACAATATTTAAGCGTAGTTACCAAGGATCTGTCCAGATTTTTCTCCCAGGTTCCTGTTTTTGTGCAATTGTAAACAGCTTTTTACATTTGTGAAAAATCTAGTCATAATTTTGTAAATTTCAAATTATACAGGCACCCCCTGACTTACGTAAGCAACGTGTTCCATATAAACTTCTGCGCAAGTCGAATTTGTAAATTATTTAGATAAAATTTTGTAAGAAACTGTAATTATATATATATATATAAAATTTATACAGTATTATATTATAAATAAAATAGCATGCAACAGTATTTACTCAGATATATACTATAAAAGTATGAAAAATTTGAAAACAAACTGAAAAAACACTTTTGAAATAAAAAAAAATCCCTACAGGCGGAGGTAGATTTCGAAGTTAAGTACGAAATTCACCAACAGAACTTAAATCAAGATTAGAGATAAACCCACTTCCTTCACTAAGAATGAGCTCTAGGGAGCTAAATATTTTGTGAAAATTCTAATGTACACGAATAGACACATGCATGTATATGGAATAGGTTTAAAAATGGCTAAAGCAAATTCAAAGAACCTCAAAGTGTTAAAATATGTTAATATTTCCATTGTCGGGTTTTTATCATGTTTTAATACGTTTCATCAAACTTACATGACGTTACATATTCACCTGCTGAGGTCCATTATATTTCTAATATGACGCAATATTTTGATTTTTTTTTTAATTCGTCAAACTATTATTTCATTTTGAGTTTTCATGCGGAAATCTTGCTCTAGAAAACTTATGATGTAGTGATGGGCGATTCTGGAAAATTCAGGAATCGATTCAAATCGACATCGTATAAAACTGAATCGATCACAATAAGAATCGATTCCCAAATTCTAGAATCGATATTTCGATAGTCACGGATTCGCACAGATAAGCTCAAAAATATTAATTTCAAAACTTAGCGAATCGGCAGAGCCGTAGCGACCACCTCCCATACCTCACATTTAGAGGGTAGACAAAGTCAGGGGCCCAGTCGTAAGCTATTACAGACCTTTGAGTCAAATAATAAAGTTTTTAACTTTTAAATTATTAGTTTTAAGATGTAATTTTACTAATATTGTAATTTAGATTTTATTTAAATTTATTTTTTAAGAAAGGTCTCGGTTAAATACAAGTTGGAAATTGCGCGTCAAACGTGGCAAATGTGGTGCGCTCGTACTATAACAGTGCACTTCATAAGTGCATATCAATTTCATTCTGTTCGAAAGTCTGTAACATCCTTAAAATGCACTTGAAATAATTTTTTCCATTGCCTGTAATGTAACGGAAAACTTTTGACTGTCCTTGTAATTAAATCATTGTGATTTTCTTCCAGCCTGAATTAAAATTAAAATTTTCATGGACATAATTCACGTTGCCATAAGAACCGATTTAGTATTCTTACAATTTGAGTTTAATAATGTAACTAGCAAAGTTTATTAAAGTTCTTTTATTTAAAAAAAAAAAAATCGTCGCTGCAAGGCGTGAAAATTTAGTTTTCTCAGAAGAAATAAAAATCAATTAATTTTACTGTCTTAGAAGGATAGTGGACGCACATGTATATTGCTTGGAAATCTTTAACATTATAGCTAGTAACTAGCGGGTTCCGCCTAATATGAAATCTCGAAGCGAACGAACCGCGAATCGGGTTCCCGCTGCCTACAGCATCGTATAGGTGTACGCCCCCCACCACCACCACCAATTTTTGACATTCATCATTTAAAAATTTTTTATTATGTGTTATAAACTATCTTAAAATTTCAAACAAATCGCCCTGTTATATTTTCTAATTTTGTTCTGCCCCTCCCCTCTATCCCCCCCCCCCCCCCGAAATGTGACGCGCCATTCTTTTTTATAATTTTTTATCATGTATTATAAACAATCTTAAAGCTTAAAACAGATTGCATTGTTAGATTTCCTAATTTTAACAAAATCGCGTTATGTTGGTTCCAGATTCCACCACCAGGGTGCGCACTCTATTCCTAACAAAACTGTGAACGAAACTCCGTTCAACAACCTATCAGTAGATATATTACTCAAGAGTGTGGCAATCTTGATCAAAAATTTAAGCTATTTGCCGAAATTACTATTCGGAAATAGTGGTAACTAAACTTTTGACTTTTTTATATTTAATAAGTAGCATTTATCTCAGGACTCCGTCAAAAAACCCCACCTAAAACGGTAAGGAATGCTAAGGTTTAAAAAAAATTCTAGCGGCCTTCCCCCCCTCCCCCCCCCTCCTCCCGAAATTTTCGCACCATTCTTTTTTAAACTTTTTCTTATGTGTTATAAACTATCTTTAAAGTTTCGAACAGATCGCCTTGTTAGATTTTCTACTTTAAATGAAATCGCGGTCTGTTAGTTCTATATTCCACCACCAGGGAGCGCAGTCTATTAAAAACAAAAGTGTATCTAAACGAAACTCCTTTATACAACCTATCCGAAGATACATTAGTCTAGGGGGTGGTAGTCTTAAGCAAGAATTCAAGATATTTGTGAAATTACTATTCGAAAATAGTGGTATGAACACTTATAAAATTTTTGATATTGAAAAAGTAGTAATTATCTCAGCCCGCCGTCAAAGAACCGCACGCTAAACGGTAGAAAGCGTTAATGCTGCTATAAAAAATCACGTGACTGCCTTTAAAAAAAAGCATTTAATAGAAATAAACCAATTAGTGAAATAATAATTAATATCTCAGCTTGTAATTAAGATATTTTTTCAAATTTCTAAAAGGAGAATTTTTTTTTTTTTTTTTTTTTTTTTTTTTTTTTTTTGCATCGCCCTGTCTAAGTTTCGAATTTTTACGCCCCTTACATCCTAAGATGTGGTCCCTTTTTAAAACAGTACAAAATTCTCGGGAATCACTTTGTTTAAATTGTTAAATATATTATTTGAAAAAAAAAAGGTTTTAAGCATTTTAGCACGTATTTTCATACCTACACCCTTGAAAAAAATTAATAACATAAAAGGGATCCTTTAGTTTCGGAAAGCTCCGAAATTTCATAAAATTCAAAGTATCATAAATCAGTAAGTTTGGTTGTAAACGACTGGAATTTTTATAATACAACTTACACAAACACTTTGACAAACTTGTAAAATACCGCTTAACTAACGAGAACCTTGAGTCACGTGGCTTTAAACCAAGAATGATAAGTTTAAAATGGAAAAGAGACAAAATTTGTTATTACCATTCATAAATAGTGCTCACCAAGAGCTGCAGATATAATATCAGTGTTTAGTTGGTAAACAAATGACTCGGGAAGAATGTCAAAAAAGGTCCCATTGAAATTGGACCATAATTAAGAAAATTGGGATGAACTGGATGACGAACTGGAAAAGTACAGCTTAATAAACTAGTAACCCAAATAACTTGGCTCCCAAACTAAAAATATAACAATTTAACCTAGAAAGAAAAAGGCTCTTATGCGAAATTTGTCAGCAGTTCTGCCTTTAAAACAGTAAATCCGAAAGAATAAATATATATTCCTTTGAAATTACTGTCAAAAATATCAATACAAAAGTTGGAGCACCATTGACCCTTACCAAAAAGAAGGAAGGCTAGAGACAGAAAATAAAAGATCACATTAAAAGCTTTCCAACGATATGTTATACGATATGGTTTGGAAGAAACAAAAAATATCCCCCCCCCCGAGGGAGCAGGTAAGCCCCAAACGGTCGGAGGGGCGACCTCAAAAGTATCTTTGGTCAAGGTTTCAAAATGTGGCTTTATAATAAAATAGAACAAGAATTGGACATTTTAAAAATTGCATGCAAATTTTGAACGGCCCTGTAAATTAACATTAGCGAGGAAAAGGGGAGAGGGGGGTGGAGAGATTAGAAGAGACGAACTTGAAAAATACAATATAATAAACTAGTAACCTGAATAACTAGGCTTCTAAACAAAAGTATAACGATTTAACCTAGTGTTGAATTCAGGGGGTAGCCCGAGAGAACATCCCTCCCGGGACATTGAAATGTCCCTCCCGTAAGTTTTGAGATTTTATGCTTTTTAATGGACAAATGTGCCCCCCCCCCCAATCCCGACCGGAGTCTCATAAATCCCTCCCTGAGAAAAATACCTGCATTCAACACTGATTTAACCTAGAAAGTAAAAAAAGGCTCTTATACAAAATTTTACAGCAATTCTGGCACTAAAACAGCAAAATTGGAAGAATTGATTCAACCCGAATCGTGGATCGACCGCGATGCGATTTGAATTGAAGTAAATCAAAGCATAACGATTCGACATTGCATCTAAAGAATTGAAAGTGAATCAAAATATAACGATTCGACATTGCATCTAAAGAATTGAAGTAAATCAAAAAAGTAACGATTCTGAAGATCGCATCTGAAGATCGACATCGGCATCGAATCTGAACTGAATCGATTCACCGTTTCTGATCCAAGGGCAGAATCGGTGCGTTCATCTTTTCTTGCTTTCTTTTGTCTTTAGAAAAATAAAGTGTTGTTTTCGTGAAAATTTTCGACTTCCGGTTTCTAAGGATTTATAGTGTTAGAACTTCTTTTCTGGAATACGATTTGACTATTTTTATAAATTTTTTGTCTGTCAGTCTGTCTATTTGTTTGTCTCTGACAAAAAAATTGTGAGCGGTCTATTTCAAGAACTAATGCATGGAATCTGTTGAAACTTTAGATTCAGTTAGACCTTCATATAAATTGGTGCTGATTACTTTTTGGTGAAAATCGCTCAACAGGTGGCGCTGCTATGCTGCATTTTTCATGATTTCCGCAAGATTGCTATCGCAAGAACTAATGCACGAATATTCACCAAACTTCAGATTCAGTTTGACGTTGACATAAGTTGTTGAGGATTAGGTTTTGATGTAAATCTACCGGCAGGTGGCGCTGCTATGCTGCATTTTTCCCGAGTTTCGCAATAGCTCTATCTCAAGAACTAATACACGGATTTTCATAAAACCACATTCAGTTAGACGTTGGCATAAATTGCTGCTTATTAGGTTTCGGTATAAATCGCCCAACAGGGGGCGTTGCTATGCTGATTTTATCAGCAGAGTTGAATTCAGACATTTTTCTCCAGGAGGGACAGTTCAGAGGGGGAGGCGATTGGACTTTTGTACATTTTAATGTACAAAAAGCATAAAATCTCAAACTTTCTGGGGGGCATTTGAATGTTGCGGGTGGGGGGGAAATGCTACCCTCCCGGACCATCCCCTGAATTCAACACGTTTTTCAGGATTTAAATAATGTCAGGGATAATATCTCAAGAACTAATGAACGATATTTCATCAATTTTTAATGTACAAAAACGTACTGAACTCAGGGGGGTGGCCCGGGGGGGGGGGGTGACATTCTCCTCCCCCCGAAACACTCAAATGCCCCCCAGAAAGTTTGAGATTTTATGCTTTGTTGCGGGGGGGGGGAGGAATGTCATCCCCCCGGGCCACCCTCTGAATTCAACACGTTTTTCAGGATTTAAACAATTTTAGGGATAATATCTCAAGAACTAATGAACGAAATTTCATCAAACATAATATTCTGTTAGACAATGCCATAAGTTATCCATGATTAGGTTTTTGTGTAAATGATATAACAAATTGTGCTGCCATGCTGCTTTTATCAACAGTGTTGAATTCAGACATTTTTCTCCGGGGGGGGGGGGGGGGGATTTCTATTGTTCTGGAGAGGAACATTCTAGAGTTACGAGGGGGGAAGGATTGGACTTTCGTCCATTAAGCATAAAATCTCAAATCTCCCTAGGGGACATTTCAATGTTCCGGGGGGGGGGGTCCACCCGTACCAGCCCCTGAATTCAACACTGTTTTTCAGGGTTTACACAATGTTTGCGATAACATCTCAAGAAGTAATGAACGGAATTTCATCAAACTTAATATTCTGTTAGTCATTGACGTAAGTTGTTTTTTCTGAGTCTTTCGTGTTAATCATGTAATAGGCTGCGTTGCTATACTGCTTTTTTCACGATATTCATGATAGCCATATCTCAAAACTAATGCACGGAATTTAATCAAACTTCATATTCTGTTACACTGTCGTATAAACAGATCCTTATTAGGCTTGGGTGTATACTACCCAGCAGGTGTCGCTTTTATGCCCTTTGAACTGGGATTTTCCGTTGCGGACATCTACGAGGGTGTGGGCCGAAATTCAATGATTTGTTAGGAAAATGGGATTCTTATATATATTTTTTAAATACACATATTTCAACGAACCTATACTTTTGGATCCTCATGATGGGTATAGGTTATTTAAATTTGACACTGTGATAGTGAATTTTGAAGTTTTAACATTTATGTGACAGAAGAAAGTTTTGGGATCGGACATGCAACTACTTGACTTTAAATTTTTGAAGGAAAATGAAAATGATATGACCTTTAGAGACATCGATTAAAAAATTTATAGTATCGATTAAATCGAGTTGGCCATAGTATCGATTAAATCGATTAAAAAAATCGAAATCGCCCATCACTATTATGATGTAATATTCAATTTGTTTTCAATTCGCCAAACTATTTAATTTTCACGTGAAAGTCTTGCAATAGAAAAGCAATTGTTGTGGTGAGAATTTTATTGCTTTTTTTTATTTGTTGGCAACTGCTATAACGAAAAATATTTATTTTTTTCTGTCATTGTTGTGAAAGAGCTGTTTTTATCAGAATCGTGTTAAGACAGTATTCAAAATTTTGAACCCTCCCCATTTTCATTCCCTTGGGCTGATTTTGGCCCATTTTCAATCCCCACCGAGATATTACACATCTCAAAGTTGTTGGCGAGTTTGAAGACGATCCATGCATAATTGCGACTTTTATCGTGCAGACAAAATTTAGTACATCATGGAAGACGGTAGTATTCGAGTGACGCAGCCTTAAGCCTAAAATCGTATCGTATCGTATCGTTAAAATCGTATCGTATCGTATCGTATCATAGAATTCATAGATGGCGGAACTCATATATACAGCTAACTCGACATCAAAGAAAACGTGAAAAGCCGCCTTTTAATAACTCAGCAGATATATGTCTTATTGTTCTGAATTTTCTAGAACAGTCTTATATCTGCAGTCTAATCGTATACTGAAATTTTTACATTTCTACGTGCAGTATATTTTGAAATCTAAATAGCCGTTTTTAAAGTGAAAACGTTGGTATGATATCGAGGAAGTTCCTAATTTGAAAATCTCGAAAACGGTTCTAACGATTACTTTTAAATTGATACATAATATAAATGTGATTAAGGCGAGGTGAATAACACTTTTCTTTTTTCTGGGAAAACTCTCGTTCGTTAAATAATTCGATTTTTTTTTCTCTCGAAAATGACACGGGCGATTTTTTAAAAATCAAATAAATATGTTTCAGATGAACCAAATAACAATTTACTTGTTTCCAGCAAGACTCTTGTTCGTTTTATAATGCGCATGAAAAATCGGACTATATTTCTTCGCCATTCTATGGAAATTTCACCGAAAATGCATGACACTGTATTCATACACATGCTTTCTTTTTAACCACTTTTGGGGAGAAAAATTTTGTCTTCCCATTGGCTGAGGGGTTAAGGGCCATCGTCTACTGATCTTAAGCAGGTTCATGTCTTAAGATAGGCAGTTCGATACTCGCTGATACGTGTTTTCACATGTGATTTTTTTTTTTTTTTTTTTTTTTTTTTAAGTCTGCTAGTTGACTATTATTCTCAGTTCCTTTGTAATTTTTTAATTGCTATTAAGTTAAATAAAATTACAATTATAATGACGCCAATTTGATGATGATTATTTCTTGGCAATTTTTCAACAATAAAAATATTACCATAAATTTTATAAATATATTTAATTTCAATCACTTTACAAAAAATATACATTAATAATTATTATTTGAATATAAATCACACGATCAGAAACGTAAAAAAATAATTCATTTCAGCTCTTCTTTTTATAATATCATTTTTTATTATTATCACGGTCAATCAATATATAATCACCGACATCCATAATATTATTATTATTATAATTATTATTTTCCTTGCATAAAAACTATTGTGATGTAATAATTCTTTTATAATAAATAATTTAGTTGAAATGTTTTATTTATAAATATCAATGAAGTTTGATAACCCCGAGACAATTGTTTTTATTTAACTTTGCAATATTTACAGTTTACATAATAAGCATATCAGAATTCTGGTGTCGTCATCTTTTGACGCAATTGCGTACTACATTTTGTCTCTTATTCGAAAAAAAAAAAAAAACTAATGCTCTTCGCCGCTTTGAAAGAATCTCTTGTGACTAGAGGTCTATTTCGGAAATATTAAGAAAATTACTGCATACAAAAATATTAAAATGGGTAGTATTATAGAGAAATGTTTGATAAAAACGTTGAAGTAGACAGTTTTTAAATCGAAGAATTATTTTAAGAGATATTTAATGTTAAATCTGGATAAAATTGTCTCAATAAAATGTCTCATAGGAAAAAAAAATATACATGGGAATTTAATCATTTTCATTCAATTTAATCATTCAATAGAAACTAGAAGTTTGCAGAGTGCATTTATTATTTTTAACTTGCCTAATTTTTTGACGGTTTATTTCAATTTTAAATTAAAATTTTCAGAATTTCCAGAGATATTTTTTACATATTTTAGAAAAGGTTATTTTAAATTGCTGCCAATTGTTAAAACAGCGCAAAGAATAATATATCCTTTAAATTAAAAATTTATTCACACGTGACTATTATAAACAGAAAAAAATCCTTTTAAATTAGAATTAAATGATAACGTGTTAAAAGCAGGAAAATATTAAACATTACGTCATAAAAATTGTTTTTACACATGCTTACTTAAAATGAAAGAAAATTATAAAATAATCAATTATTTTCAAATTAGAATTAAATGATTACGCATTAAAAGCAGGAAAACATTGAAAATTACGTCATAAAAATTATATTTACACGTGAATATTAAAAGAAAAAGAGAATTTTTAAATAATAAATTCATTGATATGTGTTAAAAGTCGTAAATGGAGGAAATTACGTCATATTGGCCAAAGTGGCCAAATAATAATATTGCAAAACAGTTTAAATTAAAAAATATATTTATATGAGAGATTTATTTCAAATTTCGAGATGATATTTTTAACTATAGTTGCCAATTTTAAGGTAGCGCAAATAATAATATTATCTTTCTAATAATAAAAATATTTTCAGTTGAATGTTACAAAGAGAAAGGAAAGTTTGGTGAAAATTATGTCAGATTTAAAATGTTACATTTAAAATCTCTTATTTAAAATCATTTTCTTATAGCGTTGTTAAAAAATACCATAAAGCAAAGACTCTGTTGACTTAGTTCCTTTTATATTTGGTAATTTTCAAATGTTTAACTAATCTTATTTAATCAAGCACAGAAACAGCAACTAACATCAGCTGATTCGGTCTTGAAATCCCCCAGTAAAAGGGAAACCCGTTTACAGTAAGATCGCCATTGATTTTTTAATTATACAGTGCAGCCTCGATTATCCGAGCTAATTGGGACTGTTAGTACATCGGATATCGGAAATCTCGGTTAATAGAAACTGTGTGTAAAAACTCGCCGTGCATGCGAATTTAACATCTCATTTAAAAAAATATGTAGAACGTTTTTTAAATAATAAAAATAAATATATGTAAAGTTCTGTTTCACAGCTTAACAAATTTAAAAAGAAAATCAACTACCAGTAGTAAATTTTAAAATGCAAATTGAAAAAATTACGAAAGTTCACACAGCCACTGGAAACAAAGCATTGTTCGCTATTGACTTCTCAGGGTCCAATGTTTCTTTGGAGTTGAGTGCTTTTGGGGGCAGAAGGGCTTGTATAGCACGGACAGTGAGCTAAAGAGTGTGGTTATTTTTAAGGCTCATTCAAAAGGGGAAAAAAAATCAGACTTTGTTATCGGCTCGGTTAACAGAAACCTCGATTAATCGAAGCTCGGTTAATCCAGGTTCTACTATAATTCAATCTTCCGTAATCTTTTTAAAGCAGATCAAATTAATGGACTTTAGCACAAAGTCACATAGCTGATAACTGCCATGCTTGTTGGCCACCTTTTTTTCAAAAAGTTTGCTTCACCTTATTCAATTAATGAGATATCTCCGATAAAATAAGTCACATTTTCCCGTTCTAAAATACTGATATCCAAAAATCGTAGCATGTAACTGACACTACAAGTACTCATGGAACTAGACTATTTTAAGTCTGATTTTTATTATAGACTATATAAAATTATTAAAAATATATATTATGATAGGAACTAGCGGGCTTCGTCCGCTATTTACGTTACGGATATAAAAATCATGTTTTTTTTTAGGGAAAAAGAAATAAAAACCTATTTGACGATAGGTTTATAAAGACACATTTTGTATTTGTTATATTTCCGGGGATGAGGAGGGGGGGGGGACTATTTTGATTACATATCGCAGTTAGTCCACATGGCAGATATAATTATGATAGACACTAGCGGGCTTCGCCCCTCTATGGCGCCTTATGGGTCCAGCTTCCATAACTCAGAAACTACCTTTCGGACATCAATGCAACAGATTCCAAACGTTATAATTAACTTAATAATCACCCTATATAGCATTAAAGTAAATTTATGAGTATTGCATACTATTTTTTTATCGTAATTTCTGAAGAGAAAAAATTATTTCGGTTCCATTCTTAGGTACTGGTCTGAAAATTTTTGAAAAAGGGGGGAAGGAGGGGACATGAGACTGCTGTTTGTCAAACAACACAACGGGGTCTGGCTTATTCAACTTGGTTTTTGATGACTTCAATTGGAAGGTGGTTTGTTTAAAAGAGTGCGTTCCCTGCCCCATGAAAATTGGAACTATCAGTGCACCATCTATGTAAGGATTTAATAATTATAAATTAACATTTTGGATTTATTAATTTAAGGATAAAGTGTTTTTAAAGGAATATCAAATGAAACCTGCGATTACCTGCGAAACCTGAATGATGCGATCTGCGATTATACTTACCCACTTGTTTTTATATACAAACTGCTATAAGGAAAATTGTAATAAAATAGTAAAAATTAAATCTGCATTAAATTCCATAAGTATCTTTTTTTTAATCATTTTATCACTAACCTCAAAAAAGTAATGATATCAATGCAAATCCCTTGACGGGTTAAAAGTTTCTGACGCAGCACTTTATCTTATGCTCTAAGAATTTTAAATATGGAACTTAAAAATACTGATATCAAATTTTGAGTGACGTTATGCTATTTCTTAAAAAATATATTTGTATTTATTTCATCATTTTATTTTTGTTTTATTTATAATCGCATGTGCAAAAGTTATGTTCAACATGAAAAGCTGCATAAAATTTTATTCGCTGTTGCTTTATCATTTACATCTCTCATAAATTCAAAATATGAGTTTTAAAAGATATGATATAAAATTTAAGTGACGCCTTGATGTGACTTTAAAAGGTTTGTTTTAAAATTCAATTTAAATTATTTTTGACTTGGTTAAAATATTTTTTTACATCTACACAATACTTTTAATTTTCCAATTCACTGTTAAATATATCACTTTCATTGAATCTATACTATGCATTGAAATGTATTTATTTTAATAAATTGATTTATCTTTTGTGTCACGCTATTCAAAATTGCGAGTAAGATTTATGTAAATGGTTTCTTTGCGTCATTGTGTCCAAACTACATGAAATGTATGAAAAAGGATAGTTTGACGCAAATAAACCATTTACATAAATCTTACTCACAATTTTGAATAGCGTGACACAAAAGATCAATCAATTTATTGAAATAAATACATTTCAATGCATAGTATAGATTCAATGAAAGTGATATATTTAACAGTGAATTGGAAAATTAAAAGTATTGTGTAGATGTAAAAAAATATTTTAACCAAGTCAAAAATAATTTAAATTGAATTTTAAAACAAACCTTTTAAAGTCACATCAAGGCGTCACTTAAATTTTATATCATATCTTTTAAAACTCATATTTTGAATTTATGAGAGATGTAAATGATAAAGCAACAGCGAATAAAATTTTATGCAGCTTTTCATGTTGAACATAACTTTTGCACATGCGATTATAAATAAAACAAAAATAAAATGATGAAATAAATACAAATATATTTTTTAAGAAATAGCATAACGTCACTCAAAATTTGATATCAGTATTTTTAAGTTCCATATTTAAAATTCTTAGAGCATAAGATAAAGTGCTGCGTCAGAAACTTTTAACCCGTCAAGGGATTTGCATTGATATATATATACACACACACACATACAGAGTTTCCCACAGGTTTAAAAAGGGGCAGGGTGCTGCTTGTGGGAAAAGGGCACTTTTGGATTCCGAAGGGCATGTTTTGGATTCTTAAGGGCGTTTCTTGAAATTTTTAAAAGCATTCTTTTGATTTTTAAAACTACTTTTTAATATTTAATAGACAATACTATTTTAAAGACAGCAATGAGTCAATTTTCACTATGCAAGTAATTTTTTTAATAAACAAAGGAGTAAAGGCACTTTTTTCAGGTGGGTGCAACAAGGGAGCTAATTTTTTAAATGAGGGGCAAGAAGGGTGCTATTTTGTAAAATATATAAACTTTTTAGGTGGGGGTGGTTTTGGGTTCCTGTGGTCCTATGAAAATTTATGAAGGAATTTTTCAAAAGTCGCACCATGGTAACAACTGCAGTAGGTAGTATTTCTTACGAAATCTACCTAAAAATATCTTGTGGAATATGGTATTTATAAATTTAACATTGATGAACAACTGATTTATAACAATTTTGACAACATCGTTACAATTTTACATCAAATGACTGTATAAATAAGAAATAATTAAAGAGGAATAAATTAGTACCTCTTTTCCATGAGTTTCTGATGACAATGCAAATAATAGCTCTCACAAAATAAAATAATTCTTGATACACATAATATTTATTATGAACTAGCAGACCCACCCGGTGTTGCCCGGGGTTTGTAAATAATAACCTTAAACAAAACTTAAGTTTGTATAATTTTATATCTTTGGAAATTCTTTTAAATGAGCCTAATTTCGGAGGCTACATTGCCTTCCGCAGTGTCTAATGCGTTCCCATCAAACTTCTTTCCGAATGAACCTGTAATCTAGATCCCCACTACATATGGCAGCATTTACCGGAAGTGCCTGCACGTGCCGGAGACAATCGGAAACCAAGTTGAGTGAGCCAAACCTTGTAGGAATCAAGCCCACAGAAACCAAAAAAAAGAATGCGCCATTAGTGTTAGAAAATGTTGGTAACTAAAGCTAAGATAAAATTTCATAATACAGAAAGTAGCTGAATTGTAATCTAAGTTGAAGGAAGCAAATCCCGTTGAAATTGGGCCCTTAAACCCGAGAAAATAATGCACCACCAAGCGGTGGAAGATGCCTCCCCCCCGTGTAAATTTCATGAATCACTGTTAGCATTAACACAATATTTAATAAACGGATGAAATCCCTTATCTAAAGTTACCTTTAAAGTAACGCGATTTTTAATTTACAGCTGTAGTGAGTAGGCGTAAGTTAATGCTGAGGAGATCAATGTTCGAAAAAGGGGGTAGCTGAGGCATAAAGAAAGACCGGGCCCTGGGCACCAGGGTCTTAACTGGAATGTAGTTGAGTATAAGAAAAATTTTTAAGGGTTTTAAAGTAGCTGGAAGACGCTAAAACTATGTTAAAGAAAATTGCAATAGAATAGGATAGTTTTTAAAAAAGCTGTAACAAAGGCCCCATGAAGACGATTAATATTCAAAATTGGTGGTAGCTGAAGTCTGCAAATTTTTTTTTGTCGTTCATGTAGTAGCTGGAGAACCGAAGAAGTTGTTAGGGAAAGAAAAGTTTGTGATTCAGACCATTTTTAAGGGAACTATAACAATGGGCCAAAAAGGGCCCATCTGTTAGTTGAGAGCAGGGCCTTAACATGTTTAAATGTTTTAGTACTTAGCGTTTTAGATCTACAATTAGTCAAAATAAATCATATGGTATGAAATAATCATTAGAATAATATTTTAAAGAAATGCGAAAAAATGGTGTAAAGGCTTATAAAGGGGCCCTAGAGCTCCAATAAAAATATGAGGGTGTTGGTCTAAGGGGAAGAGCCCAAGACTCAATTTTAAAATCATGCAATGAGAAGATGAGAAAATTAGGGTGTAAAAAATGCATAGCACACAAAAAGTTCAAGGGGCCCCGTATCGGACCCTAAGGTGCCCCGGAATTTAACTGGAATATAGAAACTGGAGAATAACTAAATGGAAAAATGGTTCCATAAATGAAGATCGAATTAAGAGAGGCAATTTATTAATTTATTATGCAAAAGCTTCAAGAGGCCTTATACCGGGCCCCAAGGGGGAAGGGACTTAAATGGCATGTAGTTTGGTATAAATACACTTTTTAGTAATTTTTAATATAATCTGAGTATGCTAGAACTATGGTAAAGAAAATTGCAAGGAATTCGGATCATTTTTAAAGAAGATGCACCAAGGACCCTAAGAACACAATTTATATTCAAAATTGGTGGTAGTTGAAGCCTGAACTGGAGAACCTAAGATGTTGTTAAAAAAAAGGCTAGTGAATCGGACTATTTTTAAGGGAGTAATAATAGGGGGCCCAAAAGGGGCCAACTGATAGTTGAGAAAAGGCCCTAACATGAAAACATGTTACAATGTTTCAGTACTTAGCAGCGTTTTAGAGCTTCGATTAGTTGAGATTAAGCATAGGGTACGAATTAATCATTAAAATATAATTTAAAAGAAATGTGCAAAAAATTAGAGAAATGCTTTAAAAGGGGTCCTAAGCCCCCAATAAATATATGTGAGTGTTGGTCTAAGGAGAAGAGTTCAAGACTCAACTTTGAAACTACGCATTGCGAAGGTGAGAAAATTAGGGAGAACCAAAGATATTGTTAGGAAAAAAAGCTAGTGAATCGGCCCTGTACTGGGCCCCTTGCAAAGATGCCATGGTCTTAAGTAAAATGTAGAAATGGGGAGAAACTGAAAGGATAATTCACCCCAAAAATGAGGAAGATCGGATAGAAAAGAGGCATGTTATTAACGTTTTAGTGCATAAAAACTGAAAGGGGCTCTGTCCCTTAAAAAAATTAAAAATCAGAGCCTCAGGTATATCAGGACACCTGGCAGTCAGGTAATCATATCTGAATTTTTAGACTTCTACGTGCGGTAGTTTTCGCTAGCCATTGCACACAGACACACACACACACAGAGATTTATTCTTTTATTAGTATAGATTAGATGACTACTATGAATAACTAACAATAAAGATTAAGTTGCATGACAATACTGCGTATAATGCACAAAATAAAAAATGAATTGACACTTGTAACAGGTAATTTAGTTTTGTAGTGGGAGAATCCGCACTTGAGGTGAAAAGTTTATGAAGAGAAATGCTGTTCTCTATCACTCTCGATATTGGAGACTGGGTGTTTGATTTGTTAATGATTTAATTGTACAGTCGAACCTCTATTTAACGAAGTCGCTAAATCCCGGAAAAAAGTTCGTTATATAGAAAATTCGTTAAATAGATTCACATATTTTAAACTACATAAAACAGATTTTAAATTCATAAACACTAAATATTTTTACTAAAAGTAATTAATCACATTTTTTTAATAAATTATATCGATTTGTTTTATTTATTTTACCAATAATATCCATCATCAATTCATTTTTTCTATGTGTTTAAATCTTTAAGGAAAACAAAACATTGTCCAGGAATACACTGTACTTTCTGTTTAAAGTAAATAGTTTTACATTAAAATTAACAAATTTTATGACATTGTCGTATTTATTATTATTATAACAAATAATTTTAACCATACATTAACATATGCGTCCTTAAATTTAATTTCTGATAAACTCTGTTAATTTTGTCTGAGTCTTTTCTTTTAAAAAGTGCTTTCTCTCATAATACGTCTCGCATCTTTGCAATGCACCAAAAACCCCTTCATGCGTATTTTCTCTAACTATAATCCGCGTCGGATTCTTTCGAATGATTCTAGCATTTCATCATACGAAGTTTTCTTAATTCCTGCATCATGATCATTTCCATCATCATCATATTCGTCTTCATCGCAATTCATTGCTGTATTGTTTTTATTTTTCACACTGTCGAAAATATCCAATTCGGATAGTGTTTAAGAGGTCTCAATTTCAGAATTAAGAGAAATACAATCATCGATCAGCACACCATGGTTAATTTCTTTTTTCTCATTTGTATCCACATTTTTTTTAAGTTGCTCTAAGGGATTATCGTCTCTGTCTTCTATACTTACTGAATTCTCACTGCTGACAAAGAAGGCGCCTGATAAAACCAGTTCTAGGCCATTGAACATCATAAAATGTGTTTAAACAAAGAATAAGTTTGAAATGTCCAGAAATATTTTGAGAAATGGGGAGAAAAAAATTTTTGATCACAAGAAGTTCGTTAAATAGAGAATGCACTTCGCTATTTGGGGGTTATTTTACGAAGAAATTCGCAAAATGTTCTTGGTTCCAAGGAAAAGTTCGCAAAATAGAGGTTCGTTAAATAGAGGTCCGACTGTATATCCAATTAAAAGTATAACCCTCTAATATATAAAACTATTATGGCTGTGTGTTTTATCTGCATATTTTTATAAAATAATTATCAAAAGTATGCAAATTCGTATCAAATGCACTAGTGTGTTCATAAATGAAATTTTCAAGATTGTATAAATTTTTCAGACAATATATGTGCATAAAATATATTTTTATTATATGCATGAAAATGACAGGTCATATTTTACTTTTAAATGATTAAATTTGTGAGATTCAGTTTATAGATGGAAAAGTTTTGTGAGTCTTTTTTTGAACACAAAGAATTTTGTGAAGGGTATACTGCTTTAAGGTGAAAAATTGAAGGGTCATGTTTTGAGATGAAAAAATTTGTTCTTTAAATGACCCAATTTCTTCCAAAATAGACCTCTGGTTACATTTCCCAATGTAAATCAATATGTAATTTATAAGTAACAAAAATTAATCAAAACACTCAAAATCATAGGTGGGACTTTTCAGAAAATCTTATTACTAGACAAAGATTTATTTTACCAGCCAGCAAGATAGTATGTGCTGCCAAAGAGCTTATTTATAAAGATTAAACACAAGCTATTATTCTAACTTAATAATTTATCCACCCTATATATATAAAATCCTATTGAAACGAATTTATGTAACAATTCTATAAAACGACTGATTAAACAACTGATTATGTTTCATGGCGATTTCTCCTAAAATACAGAATACTTTGCGATGAAATTAACACAAAAAATCCGTATTGATCTGCAGATTTCAAAACTGGTATTAGAATTTTTAAATTCGAATTAGTTTTCGAAATATTAAATTTTTTCTAATTTTATATACTTTTCTCTAATGATGGCAACTCAAATTTTAATCATAACAAATTAATTTTTCAGATTTTAGAAAAGGTTACAATTTTAAACTAATTTGGCGAGAAGTTTGGCCTCCCTTAAATGTATGCTAAGAAATGTATCATGTTACTTTTATTCATAATTCAATTTGTATTTCCTTATCATTTTATTTAATACAAACTGAAACATTTAAAATAAATGGTTTTCACTTTATTTTTTTTAAACGAAATGAAAAGAAAAATATTAGGCACAGATGTCATATACGCACCGGGGTACCTAATTGGTGCCAAATTGGCATTATTTTAGTTGACATGGTAACCTGGCTATTGTTGTTTATTTAATAATAAATGTTTATTTACTTTATTTTCTTCTTAGGTAGATTTCATAAGAAATACTACCTATTGTAGTCGTTACCATGGTGCGACTTTTGAAAAATTCCTTCATAACTTTTCATTATAGGACCCCAGGAACCCAAAACCACCCCCACCTAAAAAGTTTATATATATATACATATGTATGTATGTACTAAATTTTGTCTGCACGATAAAAGTTGCAATTATGCACGGATCGTCTTCAAACTCGCCAACAACTTTGAGATGGGTAATATCTCGGTAGGGATTGAAAATGGGCAAAATCGACCCAAGGGAATGGAAATGGGGGAGGGTTCAAAATTTTGAATACCATCTTAACATGATTCTGATAAAACCAGCTCTTACACAACAATGATAGGAAAAAATAAATATTTTAGTTATAGCAGTTGCCAACAATTAAAAAAAAAAAGCAATAAAATTTTCACCACAACAATTGCTTTTCTATTGCAAGATTTTTCACATGAAAAATTAAATAAATAGTTTGACGAATTGAAAACAAATTGAATATTACGTCATAAGTTTTCTAGAGCAAGATTTCCGCATGAAAACCCAAAATGAAATAAATAGTTTGACGAATTAAAAAAATATATATATATATTGTGTCATATTGGAAATAAAATGGACTTCAGCAGGTGTATATATAACGTCATGTGAGTTTGAAGAAAAGTATTAAAACATCATAAAAACCAGACTATGGAAATATTAACTTATTTTAACACTTTGAGGTTATCTGAATTTGCTTTAACTATTTTTTAAACCTATTCCATATACCTGCGTGAGTGTATTCATGTATATTAGAATTTTCACAAAATGTTTAGCTCCCTAGAGCTCATTCTTAGTGAAGGAATTGGGTTTATCTCTAATCTTGATTTAAGTTTTGTTGATGAATTTAGCACTTAACTTCGAAATCTACCTCCGCCTGTAGGCCCAAGCCAACAGGGATTTTTTAAAAATTACATAAATTTTGTTCTATAGTTAATTATATTTTTGGTTATTTTCCTTTAAAAATAATAGAAAATTAAAAAATACAGTACTACTTAGTTATTCTGTCAACCCATTTTGCCAAATTATACAAATTGCCATAATTTTTATTTTAAATAACAAAAGAACAAAGAAAATAGCATAACGTTAAGAAATATACAAATAAAACGGCGAAATAAAAATCACTTGATGACGTAAAGACGTGTAACTTGCTTAAAGTCGAGTGAATGTGACATTTACGATTAACCATTGTTGGCATTTAATCTTATAGTTTGGTGATAGATTTTTGGTCGACGGGATAACTAAGTAGTACCAAAAATACATATGTAACTGGTATTCGAAAACGAGGTTTTCGCCAAATTTTTGTAAAAAAAAAAATCACGCCAAACCCGCTGCGTATATGACATTTGGCCAAATATTAAATGATGTAACAAATGATGACATTTAATTTCAACTTAAAAGCAATGTTTTAATTTACCACTCGAAAAAAAAAAAATGCTAACTGGCGAGTTGAAAAATAGCTATTGGTGAGATTTGCACCTGGCTAGCGTAACAGTACAAAGAATTCTTTGCGACCATGGAAACTTTTATGTAGTTTTATTCGAAAAAGAAATTTGATTTTTTTATTCAAAAGGGAAAACTTTTGGCACAGATGTCATATACGGACCTATATTGGTGCAATTTTTTTCTGACGCCAATGTCATGTATGCAACGGGTACTTACTGGCGCCATAGTATCGTTATTTTGCTTGATTTCGTAAGCTGGATGTTGTTGTTTATGCTGTTGTTTTCCCAAATTAGCGTCTGAAAAAAATCGCGGCAATATGAGGCCGTATATGATATATGAGCCAAACTTTCATATGAAGAGCGAAGGGATCAGAGCGTATTTATTTATAGCAGTTACATGACTTGGACTATTATGATATATATGAAATGATGGCGATAGAATAATATTTGGCGACTTATCACCTGTACCTGGCTAACATTAAAGTACCAAAATGGCACCAGGAATATAAAAAGCGAAGTTGTTCGCCCGGAACTGATGATGATAATCACATGACTTAGGCTATTATTATAGAAATTGTTTTAAAATACCAGGAGACAAAGACTCTGCACACTTAATTCTTTTTTTTAGCTTCTTTTCAAATGTTTAACTGATCCTCTTTAATCAAACACTAAAACAATCATTGGATGTCTTAACAGCAACTGATTCGGTCTTAAACTTTTGAAATCAAAGGAAATTGAATGGAAACCCGTTTACAGGGAGATCTGCACAGCTTTTTTCCAGTATAATTCAATCTTTTATAATATTTTAAAAACCGATCGGATTAGCGTGTTTTTAGATTCTGCGGTGTCTGAACGGGGGTTGGTGAGCGTAGCTTGCAAGGGGCAGAGCCTCCTAGTTAATTATAAAAATATAAAACTAAAGCTTTTGGTATATGTTCTATAACCTGTAGTTTTTGAAACTGTGCCTAAAAATTCACTTGCCCTGTTAGAAAATCCAGTTGTTCCTGTTATGGCCCCTTAGAAAAAAGTTTTACAGATAATTGTTGTTATGATTGTATTTAGGTTCAGAGCTTTTGAAACCATTCTAATAAAACAAAATATTCATTTTCAAATAAATCTAACAATTAGGAGAGCAATAATTAATAAAATATTTATGATAATTGTTCAAACTAATTATTGACTATCACAAGATCCACCATTTTCATTATTTTAGAAGATTTAAAATATTAAATTTCAGCAAATTAGTTATCAAATTATGGAGAATGGGGTTGGGGTGAAGGGAAAGGGATAGAAAAAAAAAAAAAAGAAAAAAGAAAAAAAAAAGGCCTTGGGGTATTGGACATCAGTGCATGAAATCTTATTTCCCATTACAATTCTCAAGAGTTACATTTTCTAAAATTACTTGATATATTGCTTGAGGTAACTAGTAATACAAATATGGAAAAAAAAAAATCTTAATAATAATCTTTCATAAGCAATAAGTAGCTGAGACATGCTGGATAGCTTTACTTCAGGGATGGCAAACTTTTTTTACTGCCAAAACTTCACCAATAATGTCTATCAGTATTATAATGTGACTTGTTCAGTCTTATAATGTGACTTAAACTTCTAAACTTCTCACATAATTTTACTTTTTACACCGTCGTATAGATAAAAAAAATGTACTTTTAAATGCAATTTGTTTGAAAGCTGTATCTCAATTTGTTTCTGAATTATTAATAGTTCTCTGTTAGTTAATTCTCTGTTGAAAGTAAAGGCAAATTGCAGATTACTGTATAGACCAATCAGAACACGAATAAAATGGGGATTCAACCAATAAAAAACTTCAGATATGCTTTTGATTTCCTACCCTGACGAGGAAAATAACCATTTTCCCAAATGGTTAAAAAACAAAAACTTCGCGGAACGTAATTTTTGCAAAAACTTTGTGGCAGAGTTTAAATGAAACGAAACAAAAAGCTAAAATATCTCTCCCCCCCCCTTTTTTTTTTTTTTTTTTTTTTTTTAAAGAAACACTACAGCAAGGAGAGATAGTTAATGTTAAACCTATGGGAGCTTCTTTTCGTAATTTCTGTAAAAACATTGTGGCAGAGTTTTAATGAAACGTTATAAATGGCTAAAATATATGTTTAAAACAGAGCGAAATATTACAGACACAGTTTTTTTACTTAAAGAACTTTTTTAAATTATTGTATTCCATTATAATGTAGTCTTTTTAAAGAAATGTAGTATTTGATAAAAGTTCTCAACAAAAAAGAGAAAAAAAAAAACCTTTTTTAAAATTCTATACTTCACCAGGCTACAAAATGGATGCCCTATATCCCTGCAGATTAATCGAATGCGTTAATCCAAAGAGGAAAGCTCCCCGTTCCTTCACTTGACAGCCCAACACCACCCATCTTGCCCTTTGAAAGGAGAGAGCGTGCAGTGTGGGTTTTCACGTTTAACACTTGGGAACACTGTTGTTTATTGTTGTATTATGTCCAGTTACTTTGCACTTTCAAAAAATACTTTCTTAATAATTGCCATCTAATTTTTTTACTATTTTTAGGTCAGTTTGGGATCAAATTTTAAAGGTTGTAAAATGTGAAATAAAGAGTTTTAAGAAGAATGAATACATAGATTCATATGTTCTGAGGTATTTATAATAGTTTATTTGCTTTTATGAAACTGTATTTTTCATTACTTTTTTTATTTCTAAATTTTATTTTGGAAGTTTTCAGTGTTGTAAGATCATTTGGCTCATTTAAGACCTAATTTTTAATTATATTTGATGTTTTGTCATTTTTTAATTTTATCAATAACTTTTTGTTTTATTGCAGCAAATGTAATTGTAGCTTTGCATGTGCTTGATTAAATCAAATATTAACATTTGAACCTCTGAATTGCTTGCAATTGTTGCAACTGTAAATGTAATTAACATATAAATATTTTTAATATGTTCAGTTTGTCGTTCTCTTTTCCGTCTTTAAGTGTAAATTGCTTTTATTGATTTTTATATATTTTCCTTTAGAATCTTCAAAACTGCATTTCTCTGGATTTTTTTTTATTTTTAATTGCATGTTTTCAAAGCCTTTTAAAATTTCTAAATTAAGGATTGATCATATTAATTGGATATTGCCAGAGAACTTTTTCCTTAGTAAAATTTTTATGTTAAATAGCACATTAATTGGATTTTAGAATATTTAATGATCAAAATTATAATTCATTCTCTACTAAGTGCTAAGACATGTTTGGTATCACAGTGTCTACTGTGTTTACTGTCATTAGTATAAATTGACTGTACTTTACTGCCACGGTATTTTTTTAAAATATATATCAACCTGTTTAGTTATGACCTAGTCGTTTTTCGAAGCATAATGCAATGTTAGTGAGAAGCATAAGTTAAATTTTACCATATTTCATAGTCATCTTGTAATCGGGAATGACAATATCAGTGTCACTATTGAAAAAATGTTTTTAAATTCTTTTAGTGTGCGATAGGAAAAGTCCACTTTCTTAAGACATATAATTATAAGAATCATTAAAATAGTTATTTATCAAATAACTGACAGAATATGATTTTGTTTAATTAAAAAAAAAAGTAATACAATTTTTTTTTTCTTATGAAATCTGCAT
The DNA here is from genome assembly GCA_963932465.1 of Maratus speciosus. Lineage (NCBI taxonomy): Eukaryota > Metazoa > Arthropoda > Arachnida > Araneae > Salticidae > Maratus > Maratus speciosus. The sequence continues at coordinate 441,600,458 of OZ010788.1, forward strand.
TTCTTCTCCATGCTTTAAGTATTGCAATATTTCTGCTTATTAAGTCTTATAAAGAATCTTTTAATTTTAACTTTTAATTTTTTTTAAAAATTATGAGGGATTTAGCTATTTTCCTTATGTAGATCTGTAGGTTATTTCTCATAATTTCCTCTTAAATTAAAACTTGCATGTCACATTTAATAAACTGCATTTAATCAATTTAAAATTATTGTTATGATTGATCTTTGTTAACATATCTTAATCCATGCACAGGTTGATGAGATTGATATGAAAATACTCATGTTTCTCCTTTTACACATGATATCATTAACAATAATCTTAACTCCTAATCTTAAAATTAATTATGCAGATATTTTAAAATAGAGTATTAAATGGGCCAGTAATAAAATACTTTAAGCATGAAACTTAATTTTGATTGTTTTGAATTGTATGTGCTAAATTTTATTTATGATTAAATTCAGCTTTTAATTATAAATTACTATAATTAAATATATTTAAATTTTACTAACTAGGCTGTAGTAGTTTGAATAGCATTTTTAAAAAACCCAAATTTTTTCTGAAAAAATTTTGTTAAACTTGAACTGTTTATTTAAATGGACAATATTTGCTTGATATTACTTTAATCTCATTGTATAACTTTAAATTAACCATAGCTGATAATGACTAGACTAATAATTATTAGTAAGTGATAATTAAAAAGCTGAGATAGCTCTCAATTTGTATCAAGCCCTGTCATAGATTTTTAATTGATTTCCAAAATCTGATATTTCATTATTTTATTCTATTCTTTCATCTGCAGCTAGCGTTTGGTGTAATCTCCTCTTGACTTGGCAGAAAAGCTACAGTCTTACAGCATGGTCCTCATGCGTAGTCAGTATTACGTGGTAATTTTATTAATTTGAATTGTTCGATGGGGGTCACTGTAAAAAATCTAGGAAATTATTTATACTGACATAGTAAATAGTATGTCATTCATTTTATACATTTTAAGTTTTTAAATTTAAGAATTCTGAACATTGTTATTTATAGATGCATAAAAAATGCATTTTCAAAAGATGTATGGTAAAAAGTAAAACTTAAGTGTATTGGTCTTACAGAATTTATAATTGAATTCTTTTGTGCTTAAAAAAAATATTCATTTTATTGAATAGTCAATAATTATTTAACATGTAGCAAAGTTGAACTTTTGGCAATTTATTTCACATAGTAAGAATTGTTTTCATGAATGTAATAAGTCAAAAAATTCATGTTTCTTTTTTCTCAGTCACAGTATTTAAAAAAAAAAAAAAAAAAAAAAAAAAAAAAAAAAAAAAAAAAACTCATTGTTATAGTCATTTCTGCCAGTTTAAAATTTTATTTTAATTTGATTCAGGATAAATTTCAATAAAAAAATTATTTATATGAATCTCTCACATTAATGAATTATCCCTAGTGAATAATATGCTATTTAAAAGTAATTATTAGAATTAGAGAAGTTTAAAAAAATTACTATTAAAAGGAAACCACTAGGATGGTTGAAAAAAGCTGGAAAGATAAAAAATTTGCAATTTAATCTATAACTTTGATTTTGTTATATAGCCATTAAGATACAGAGTTGTTAAGTGTTAAAAATTAGTTTTCTCCCATTTTTATCAGCCATTTTAGTGAAAAGTTCTTATCAACAAGACTATCTTAACAAAGTATTAAACATTATTTTACATTTGAATTTAAAACTATTTTTTAAATATATTTTTCACATTTGATAATTGTGGTCATAGTGACAGTACACAAGTAACTTTTAAGATATTCTTTTAAGAATAACTAAAAATAACTTACGATAAAGTAAAAATTTTATAGAAGCAACATTGTAGCAGGCTTGTTATGTACATTTATTTAGTTTAAAGTTGCATCTTGCACATTCATGTGCAGTGAAAATTTGGCTATTAACCCGTTACCAGCAGGCTCAAATTTTCTCTCTTGTGAAGATATGTTTTTATTGAAAGTATAAGTTTTCAAGGAATACTATATTTAAAATTAAATGAGATTTGTGCCTTATGAAATGGTGTAAACTGATGATATAGTTATTTTACAACTCTATACATACATTTATATTATGCACTTAAAACTGTTGCAAAGTGAGGAAATTGCATTGAGATGAATGGGATTAATAATGGCTGCTACTTTTTATCTTAATACAGGGTTCGTACGGTCCTTGAAATCCTTAAAAGTATTAAGTTTTTCAAAAGTAATTTTTGGTCCTTAAAAGTACTTATTTTTTATGGAAAATCTGCAAAAAGTCCTTAATTTTACAATTTTATTATTCCTTAATGAGGGATGAAACTCCTCTGTTTCTTTGAATTTCTGATTAAAAAAAAATCATCCAAATCCTCCTTTGCCTAACTTTATTCCATAATTTTTTTAAATTTTCATTTTTTTTTTTCTCGAATTGTAAATTTTTAATAATGATAAATAACTAAGCAATCAAACCTCTTTCTCTCCCCCCTCCCAGCCCCCCCCCCCCAAAAAAAAAATTAAAAAAAAATTGCTTTTTTTATTTTGCACCTCCTCCTCAGCATACAATCTTAAAATCTTTAAAATAACTTTTTAATTAAAAAAAAAAAAATCTGTTTATTGCAACAATAATTTCTCATCTAAATCCTTTCTTCCTCCCTCCCCCCCAATTTTTTCCCCTGCTTTTCCCTTCCCCTGTACACAAAGTTAAAAAGCATTAACTCTTTAATATTTATTTTTCTGCTGTAATTTCTTCTCCCATTTTTTCCCCTGTTTTCCCTGTAAATAAGTACTCAAAGTTAAAAAGCGTTGAAGCTCTTTAATATTTATTTTTTTTTTTTAACCATAATTGTAATTCTATAGTAATGGTAAATAATCATCTAATTGAACTCTCCTTCTCCCCCAACTAAAAAAAATGTTACTTTGCTTTTCCTCCTTACCCACCTACCCAGAAGCAGAATTTTCTGTGTCAGTCTGCAGCATACTAAAATTTATCTGCGACCCAACAGTGCTAGACTAAGCCTACTAAAATAACAATATCCCATAAAATAAGAAAAATTTGCCTTTGTAAAGAAAATATAATATAATTATGAAACAAGTACCATAAAGCTAGAGACTTAAAGTAAATTTCAGCTTTTTTTTTAGGCCCAGCCTTTCTATTTAAGCTGGTGGATAAATCTGCAAGGTTTAAAATAATCTGCAGTGCTCACTGCCGGGCTGGACAGTTTCTGCTACTGGGCTCACCTACACTTTGCAGTTGCAATATAGTTAAATAATCATCTTAATTACCTTTTGCAAAATTTTGTATTTCTCCCTACCTGCTTTCTTTTTCCTCCTCTACACTAAGTTTACAGTCTTTAAATTTTCTTTTTTTTTTTTTTATGCTGTATTTATTTTGAAATAACTAAGTGATAGTTTTCTAAATTTCTACTGTTACATTTTGAAATTCCCCCATCCCACCTATCGGCCATTTGTATGTTTAAAACTTGTATTTAAAAAAATGAAATCCTTTATTAAAAAATCATAATTCATTACTTTATTCAATTTTTAGGTTCTTAAATGTTTTTGATTTCGGTGCTTTAAAAGTCTTTGATTTTTAGTCAAATAAATGTGCACAAACCCTATTTCGAAATCTTAGCATCTTTTGAATTATTAACAAGTTGAGATTGTAAATTGCTGGATTTTAAAGGTATTAATGGTGTAAGTGAATGATCATGTAATATTCACTTATAAGAACATAAACATGCCTGCAAATCCATCAATTTACAATCAAAACTTGTTAATCAATTAATATATACCGACCACATCCCGGATTTCAAAAGTATCAGAATAACTGAATCTAACTGCAATAATTATAAAAAGTAGAATTTTTCTAAAAGTTTGGTTTACAAGATTACAGAAAACTCTCCTAAATGAAGCGTTTGCAATTCCACCAGAAATGCAGGTCTTACTGTGACATAAACTCCATATTGATTTATTAATTCAAATGCATATTTTGAATGTGGACATGTTTAAACAGTAGCCTTGTTTTTTGACTGACATTTGTACTGATGATTAGTTTGAAAAGTCTACAGTAATTTATTTTATTTTTCATTATTAGAGTGCATTTTAGCTTATTAAATGTCTTTTTAAATTCTGATTCAGACTCCATATGTTTAGTTATTTGAAATATATTTTAGTTTTAGATTTTACAAAAAATTTGTGACATTGTAAAAGTGTGCTCCAATAATCATTATTTGATAATAAATATATTTTAATAAAAATATTAAACCTTTCATGACAAGCATCCCATACAGATTTTAATCTTTAGCACCAGTATTTCCAAATAATTTAATCACAGAAATTCTGCGATTAAGGTGAAAATTACTGATATGAAAAATTAAGGATGACATACTCGCATCACATATGCATAACTCACTGCAAAAGAATGAAATAATTCTAAACAGGATTAGCAATAAAAATCTTGTTTATTTTCAAATAAACCAAAAGAAAAGACAATAATTTAAATTAAATAATTACAGACAGTTATTTTTATGTAGAAAATTTAAATCCTTTGTGATTTAAACATTTTAGTAACAGCTATGAATGAGCAAAGGCAACGAGCATATATAGCAAACGAGGGCTTCATCAAAAACCACCATCCCCTCGAGTAATATATCTACTGATAGGTTTAACGGAGTTTCGTTCAGATACAGTTTTGTTAAGATAGAATAAAGTGTGCTCCCTAGTGGTGGAATGTCGAATTAACAGAATGCGATTTTGCTATAATTAGGAAATGTAACATGGCAATCTGTTTTAAACTTTAAGATAGTTTATAACACTTGATAAAAAAAAAAATATATATATATTGGGAGGGAGGGGGGGGGGGCATGAACAAAATTAGGAAATATAACAAGGCGAATCTGCTTGAAACTTAAAGGTAGTTTAGGGAGGGTTTACCATAATTTAGGTCTGTGATTACACTTACCCACTTGTTTCATAAGGAATTCCTGGAATGATTTGACTTTTAGCAGTTGAGTCTTTACTCCTTCTTTTGTGAAGTATTGGTTATTGGCCTTGGCACTTTTCCTCTAAAACTGCCAAGTTTAAAAAGAAAAAAAAGTGTCAGTAAAATAAGCAGAAAAAACCCATTTATATATCTTTTTAGACTACTGAAAATATTTATCTTAAAATGTATAGTAGCTGTAGAAAAAGTTGTCAGGCACTGACAGATTTAAGCAGCCATCTCACTTAATGAACAGGCTTTTTTTCTGAGCTACTAGGGGGCCCGTGCCCTCTGCTCACTAACCCTCACCAACCCCTGTGAATTGGGACCGCTACGTGTTCCCAGCTCGTTTCGCTTGCTCGACACTTTTTGCAGCAACTCTAGCCATAATGAGTACTATCATAAATACTTTTAAATTATGACATTAAAAAAAAAAATTAAGGTAAAAAGACAGTAATTGAAAACTTCATTGAAATCACAATTAAAAATGCATTTAGTTGGTCCTACCAATAGGCATAAATCCTTTTAACATTATGAAATTTACCAATTTTTGAAATGTAAAATAATTAACTGAAAAAAAATTACCTTGGAACTAGGGTGTCAACGATTTTAATCAGTTGATTTAAATCACCGATTAAATCATGATTTTAATCAAGCGATTAAAAAAAATCATTGATTAAAATAAAAAAATTCTGAATGTTTAAAATGTAAAAAAAAAAAAAAAAATCTAAGATGAACATAATTTGAAAGTTTCTACAGGTATTTTGACTTATGAATAAACGAAAAAAGAGCTCTAAATAATTGTTTCTAAGCATACTTCCTGAGTGTTGTAAAAAATTAAAAACAGTTAAGTTTGTAAAAAGCATTGTTTTTATCCAGCATAAAACAGTTTCATTTAAAAATGATATTTAAATCTAATATAATTTGTAATGTCAGCATTTCCTTTATGTAATTAGTTTATGCATTATTTTATGTAAAATAAACATAGCAAGTGTAATAAATTTCTGCAAGTCAAAGAATAAATAGTCAGTATCTTAGTTTCTCGTTCTACTTTTGTAATACTAATTAATAGCAATCTCAAGTTAAAGAAGAATAAAAGAATGATGTCTGCTCAACAGCTAAATTGTAAATGAATGCATAAGAGAAAAAGAGCTAATTATTGGTATAAAAATGTTAAGCACAGCAAGAGCTTTTTCGGTATAGGTTGAATTAAATGTTTTTTTTTTTTTTTTTAAACTTTGTAACTCATATATACTAAATAAAAAAAATTAGAGATTGAAAAGGCAGCAAAACTTTTCTTAAAAAATGAACCATTGAAAGCTAATAATCTCCACTGAGATGTAATAATGCTGTTATTTAAATATTTTGAGGATTTCAGATATAACTGGCTATCCTTATATTTATTTTGTATGTGTGTATGGATGTGTTTAACTCATTTTCATAATTTCTTTTTTGGTTAGCATAACGTGTGTGTTTAGATTTTGGTGATAAACAGTAATTTTATTTTAAGTACAAATGCAAAATGAGCTGCAAATAATATTTGTTAGTTTTGTTATTTGTGCTACAACTAATGAAATTACTTATTTGCATTTTTTATTAATTCTGTAACTACTTACTGTTTCTTCTTGGCCATTTTTTTCACCCTACCCCTTTTGAAATTGGCAAAATGACCCTGCCTTAAAAAAAAAAAAAAAAGTTAAATTCACCTGTAGTTGTGCCAGAGATTTATTGTAAAACACTTCCTCATTCAACAGTATTCCTAAAATTCATGTGCCCAAGATCTTGCAAAAATAAGAACTTTATTTCTTTAGAAAAAACAAGATATTATTAAAACGTTATTTAATTGTATTTTTCAATTTGTGATTTATAAAATTATTAAGGACACTTTATTTATCATACTAAAAATTATTTTTTCTTATATCATTACTAAACACATTACTAATATATTTCCTCGTGAAATAGTGCCTTTTTTTTTGAACTAGCATCCTGCCCCTAATGAATTACATTATAAATTATCATTTTAATAATTAAAGCTTAAAAATGTATATGTTCCTAATTAGAGAGTTAAATGTTTAATAATTATTAATTTGAAGTAGTGTTAACTTTTACATCCTATGTTGTACAGTAACTTCCAATTATCTGCTATTTGATCAGCTGCCACTTTCAGTTATCCCCCCCCCCCCCTTTTCCTTTTTAAAAAAAAAATCAGAAATGATCAGCTAAAGCTTGTATGTAAAATGTTCCCGAGTGAGGCGGCGCCATTCTGCAAGAAGGAGCAGATGCTGTTAGAACAATAGCTAAAAACAAAACTAAAATATACTAATGCTGTCTGCTCTAAACATTTTATTTAAAACTAAATAAAACTACCAGTTTTATATTAAGGGAAAATGGGCCAGCTCTCTATTCTTATACTGAAACTTTTACTTTAAATGTTACACCAGCACTTCTTTCACCTGCCATTAAAGAGAATTAATCAGAGACAATGAAAATAGTACTTACGTGGATAGCCGACATCATTCTTTAAGAAGAAATAATAAAACACTGAAAAATAATCACGCCAATTTTCACACACAACTATTTGTATTAACTACGAAAAAACGATCACAGTATAAAGGGGACTTACACACAAATCTTCACCCCTAAACATATTTTTTACTTTCTATTTACATCTCTCCACAATTTCACAAAACAGCAAACATACTATAAAAAACCGCGAACTAGCAATATACCGGTACATTCATAAAAACATGATTCCTGGGCTTCTCCTGCCATCTATCGACGGGAGTCAAAATAATATTTGAAATAATACATAATTATCACATATAAAGGAATAAACTAGCAGAATATTAATCACTATTAAATCTACACTGTAAATAACCATAGGAAACCTTAATAATACAATTTACACACATATTCAAAATATATAAAGAAGGATATAAGAAATAGAAATAAAATTGAAAGAACTGCAAGGACAGTTTTGCTCATTTGTGGTGCTGCCATCTTCAGGTGATATTTGTAAATAAGAAAGAAAACAGTCATTTCACAACAGATGCAACCCAAGTACTTTTATTACATAAAATTCATAATCTTGCCGCAGTAAAATCACAAGAAAAATGCAAACAAAAATGTATAATGGAATATTTTGTGTGAAAACAGGTACTTACTCTGTAAAATTCTAAATATGTCTCATAAATTTATTTTTTATTATTAAATGTGCTTTTTATTCACGAAATACACAGCTAATAAAAAAGGTGTTTAAATATTGTTATTTATAAACCAACAAATAAAAATGTGATTTTTAATAATTGTCTTGTACTGTCTTTTGATTATCCGTCTATTTCGATTATCTCCCATTCCGTCGGTCCCGTGAGTGACGGATAATCAGAAGCTTACTGTATTAGTTTCAGGACCTGGTTATAATTGTTAAGTACCAAGAAATCCGACCTGGACTATTCTGGTTAAGAAATATCTGTTTTTAATCGAACATTTTAAGAATCTTTTACATTTAGTATATTTTCTTAGATTGCCACAAATGACACCAAAATTTTATACTTTCTTATTAGCTGCATGCCAACAGATAATTGTGAAAGATTTCATCCCTTATAGCAAACTTTTTAATTTTTCAGTATTTAAGCAGGTTGTACAAAAATGCCTATTTTATTTATTTGTTAAATTTTAATGTGTTTGGCAATTTAGTTGCAGTATACTCAAACAAATAGTACATTCAAACAAACAAATGCTGAATTATTTACGTTGCTTTAAATGCAAACTGATTAATTTTTGTAATTCTATTGCTCATTCATTTTTGAGACATATATATTAAAAAAAAAAAAAAAAAAAAAAAAAAAAAAAAAAAAAAAAAAACCCTGTAAATTATTTTAGACATTCACTAAAAATATCAGCCAATTCAGAGTTTTCCCAAGAAGTTTCATTAAAAAATAATTTTTTTTTTTTTAATTTGACAATGTAAAAATTGAAATTATGTAATGTTTAGAAGTTAAAAAAGAAATTATTTGTTTTGGTCATTGTCAATATGGCATCAACAATGCTCATAGATATGCTTCTGATTTATAATACAGATTTAAAATAATTTCCTTTTCAGCTTTATTAAATGTGGTCTATTTTGCCTCTCTTTTTTATGAGACTTTTTTTTTTTTTGCTTTATTTACTTTAAATGCTATAAACACATTAAAGTAACAGAAAAGAAACTTTTTTTACAGCAAAACGTTTTGCTGGCATTGATTGTAGGCAATGCAAATGTTGTTGTTTTGCATACATGATTTTATTCTCTTCGTTTTAAATAGACTATATCCCGGGTTCGAATCCTGGTCCGGACATTTTTCGCCCAGTTGGAAATTTACATCTAATATGATTTGTTTACCAATTAGAATAATTGTGTTAATATTAATCCAGTGTAATTTCATATCCAGCGATTTCTGGAGTTCTATAATCATATATATTTCATAACCTGAGATATATTTTGTTGAGCTGAACCAGGTTTCAGACCAGATGCTGTAATCATCAAGGTTAGCTGGGTGAAAAAGTTCGACCAGAATCGTCCGAGATAGCTCAGATGGCAGAGCACTGGCGGCTTCAGCCAGGAGGTCCTGGGTTCGAATCCTGGTCTGGACATTTTTCGCCCAATTGGAAATTTACATCTAATATGATTTGTTTACCAATTAGAATAATTGTGTTATTAATCTACTATAATAGTTGTTTTATTGTAACATTCAATCTTCTGAATGTCCATAATATCAGTATCTTATACTGTCATTTGAACATTTTTTTGTATGTATGTAAATTTTGACAAAAATATTGCATGTTGCTCATCTTTGTTTTTATTCTGAAATTTAATTTATCATCCTAACTAGCAAATGATAGTTCATGATGATAATGATAATAAAACTTCAGGCATATCAATTATTTTGATTTCTCTGAGGAAAATAGAAAAAATATATAGAACTCCACAAAACCTGTCAATTTCTCTGGAAAAATTCCATAATCTAAATTTGTGTGGAATAGTGTCATTTTTAAATCTGTCTTTGCTGTTTTTAGTTACAGCCCTATTTGTCTGTATAGTGAAGAATTGTAGTTGATTGTAAAAATTTGGAAGTTGATTGTTCAGTCAGTTACCAAATTTCTTTTAGTAGACTGGTTAAAACAAATTTCAAGAAAATGTATCAAGTAAATTAAAAACATTTGTTGCATTTTAAAAATGTTTTGTTACATTTGAAAAATGTACTATAATAGCTCTCTAACAATTGTATTGTGACAGATAGTGAATAAATGCAATAAAAGTTTAAATCACAGTAGTGTTTCTAACAGAGTTGTCTGAATATTGATGTGTTTGAAACTTAAGTAACTTTGCCATTCTGTGAGAGTTAATTAAATTTCTTAATTACAGGATGTTCAGGAAGTCTCACTCCATTTGTTTTGTCTGCTTCAGATTTTCAAGACTGGTTAGAATTGCTTGTATCACAGAAGCACTAAACAGCTCATGTGCTTTTTGAGATGGCAATGATTACATTTATAATAATGGATTTAGTACATAATTGCATCACAAATTTTCAGTAATTTTTGTAATCATATCGTTAGTGGTGTACCGAGTAGTACTTTGGCCGAGTACCGAGTACTCGGCCACTGACTACTCGGCCGAGTACCGAATACAGAGTAATTGCGTAATACGAAAAAAAACACACTGATGTGCACATAATGTGAGCTTGTGTGTACATATATATACCTGTGTGTACATATATATAATATAGGGGAGAGTGTTGTACCTTGGGACGCTTGTACCTTGGGACATTGACAATTTCTAATAAACTATTGGCAACAGTTATCTTTTGTCTATTTCTAATAGTGATCTATAACCAACAGATCTCATCATAATAACAGACAACATCAGAAGCATTGAATTTTAACAGCTAGGTGAAAAAAATAAATTTCATTAGTCCAAAGTAAATATTTTCCTCCATTCTAACTTCATTTTTTTCCTATGTATTTCTACAACAAGTCAACTGCAATTTATTTTTTTTATAAAAGAGAAGATTTTTAAATGTTTTGGGTATGAGAAAATAATGATAGTTCTAGATTTACCGCCATTTTGATTTTATTTAAACCGTGTGGTGATTGTACCTCGGGACAGTAAAATATGTTGTACCTTGGGACATGTCCAATGGTACAAGAAATACGTGGTTCGTAATAATTTGAATAAATAAAAGTATGTTTATTACTTATTTTACAGAAAATTTCACAAATCATGTGAAATGCAATAAATAAAACAACTCAACTTCATTTTGGATCTTGAACTTGAGTTTCATTCTCTATTTCCTTGGAAAAAAAAAAAGATTTTGTTTGTTGGCATAAAATTAGTTATTGTTATTGTACAAAATATTGTATTAGTTATTGTACAAAATTATTGATGAGTTATATGCCTATTCCCTGAATTATGCAGCATGTCCCAAGGTACAACAGGTTGTTGTACCTTGGGACAGTTTGCCTTCCCTACTTTAAATGAATGGCATTTTTTTATTTTCAAACTGTCTGAATTTCTAAAATTATATTATTGAGAAATATGCTGGTGTATTGAAATGTTGCCTTTAAATTTTAAATCTGATTATAATCATCGAAGTAAAAAATTAAAATGTGAAAATTGTCCCAATGTACAACACTCTCCCCTACATATATAATATAGTATATATAAATTAACTAATTTAAGTTGAAATTTATTTGTGCACTTTTTAAAGACAATTTTTGACAATTCAAAACAGTAGCAAAAAAAGAATTGACACATAACAAGTACAATTATTAACCAATATAAAATTAAAACATTCTTCAACCCTCAATTTATTCTGATACCTGAAATCTGTCTATGAAAAATAAAAATGTTCCTATTGGTTACTGTAACAATTCATTGAATGATGCAAAACATTTCATATTTATTTTGTAACTGTACCTTATTTTCTTTTGATTAAAAATAAAAAGAGAGGTACAAAAAGAGATACAGGCTTTCTTAACAGAAGACTTATGTAAAACTGACACTCCATTTGCGTGGGGGGGGGGGGGGGGGGGGGAGATTTTTCCGATTATGTGCAACCTTGCAAAAAAATTCTTATGTGCACCTTCAACCACTGTTATTCTGAACGTATATTTTCAGAGGCAGGCCAAATTTACAGTAGTAAAAGAAATGCTCTGTTTACTGATAATGTAGAATATTTGGTGTTTTTGCACCATAATTTGAAATATAATAAATTTAATTATTAATTTTTTTATTGCATTTTCAGTTTCTTTATCCAAAATAAGCCTTTTCTGTTTCCTATATATTTAAAAACCTATTTTTATTTGTACTGGGGGCTCTGCCCCCTACGAGCTACGCTCGTCAACCCCCGTTCAGACACTGCAGGCTAATAGCACCCTAATTTGATCGGCTTTAAAAAGATTTCGGAAGATTGAATTATAATTTGAATCTGACAATTATAATCTGACGTAATTTTCACCAAACTTTTCTTTCTCTTTTTAATATTCACGCAAAAATACTTTAGTTAGAAATGAAGTATGATCATCTTAATATATCAAATAAATGTCTCGAGCAATTTTTAAATTTAAACTGTTTTGCAATATTATTTTTTGTTCATTTTACGTAATAAGTGTAATGTGACGTAAATTCTCCTATTTAAGACTTCTAACGCATGTTAATGAATTTATTATTTTACAATATTCTTTCTCTCTTAAAATTCATGTGTAAATATAGTTTTTATGACGTAATTTTCAATGAGTTCCTGCTTTTTATATTTTCTATTTATAATAGTCACGTGTAAAATAAATTTTTATTTTGAAGCAAACATTGTTTGTGCTGTTTATACACTTGGCAACAGTTTAAATTAATGCAATTTTCTAAAATAAGTAAAAGGTTATCTCTCGAAATGCTGAAAATTTGAATTTAAAATAGAAATAAAACTTCAAAAAAGGAGTCAAATTAAAAAACTAAATACAGTCTGCACACCGGGAAATTCTGACGCATAAAATGATTAAATTCCTATGTACAGTTTTGCTGCTATAAAACTTTTATTTAATGGAATGATTTTGTCCAACTTTGGTATTAAATATCTCTTAAAATAATTCTTTGATTTGAAAACTGTCTGCATCAGCGTGTTTATCAAACATTTCTCTATAATACTACCGATTTTAATATTTTTCTATGCAACAGTTTTTTTAATATTAATGAAGAAAGGTCATGCTTAAGCATTCAAATTGGATGCCGATCTGCCGGGAATATCTACGCAGATTTTCATTGGTCCATTTCCATATCAAAACTTTTTTTTATATATAGAAGGATAAATGTGAAACTAAATTTTAATCTGGAATTATTTTATGAGGGTTTTTGTTCTTAACTTTTTCTATATTTTGTAGCCATATTGTTAAATACCAAGTAAATAATTTTATGAATTATTGCATATATTATACATTGATATTCGAATAACTTTTTACAGATCAGTTATAAGTTCATATGCTTAAAAAATTAAATTCTTACAACTACTCGGTATTGGCAGAGTACTCGGCAAATTTGCCGAGTACCGAGTATTTACCGAGTACTCGGTACAGCTCTACATATCGTGTACACAGGCAAGTGAACTGAGACTTTCCAAACAGTCTGTATTTCTCAATACAAAATTTATCTTGTATTTTAACGCTATTCAATTAATGTTATTTTTTTGCTTTGTTTGCTGTAAAGTGTTAATCTTTTTTTTACTTCCAATGCGCATGGTATCAGTTTATTTTTAATGATAAAAATTCATAATATTTTCTAGTGAAAGCAGCCTCTTTGTTTCCAAGAACAGAATCATTCTTAAGACTTGTGGATCAACTACTTTGTTACATGCTGTGAAACCACTGATATATGCTGTGAGAGATTTTACTAAATTTGACTCTGTGCTGGTAAGTAATTACTAATGGAATGTGTAATTCAATGAAAATTTTGTCATTTTGATGCAATCATAGTAAAAGTTTTGAATGAATTTTCTTAATGAAAATGTTTATTTTCATTACAACCTTAAAATATCCAAATGTGTCTTTTTGAGAAAAAAAGGAAACATTTTTTAGTTACACACACTGTATCAGAATTGGCTCCCAATCTCTTCCTATCTTTTCTGTACTGGCATAAACTTAAAATTCATTCATTGAGAACTTTCAGAAAAATAAGTTTGGAAGATTTTTTAAAAAAATTTAAGGTTATTTTCTGTTGCAAAGAAAAATATCTATGAATTAAATTATAAAACCAAGCATTAAATTTAAATGTGTATTAAGCTTAATTTTGGATTTTTAACAAACTGCAGTTTTTTCTTTTAATACTGCTGACCAGGCCGTTACCTGCCCAGGTGAATACCTATCTAAAATAGGGTTTGATCCTGGCTGTGGATCTGAACTCATCCGATAGCCACATGGCACAGTGATCCATGGGACAAACACCTTCGCCATCATGGCTACAGCACTTTTTGGTAATCCTCGGTTTCCTGCATAATCCAGTTCCAAATTGTTAATTAGCTTTGTTAATTTGGCACTGCTCAGCACAGTTAATTACATAGTCATGGTAGTTGAAACATAATTTGATAGTTTGATGATGAACTTTTAGTATTCTTTTTGATGCCGAACAAAATGTCTGTGGTGCAAATTTAACTTGAGAAATGATTTAAGTGGAAGAAATAAAAGTACAAGGTTGCTGAAAATCAATACATTGTGTCGGGGAAAAAAAAAAAAAAAAAAAAAAATTGTTGGTCAAAATGCAAGGTAGATTTTATCATTGCAGAGGGAGATGAGACCACTTTTCTTTGCAAGACTGACAAACTGCCTTCAGTTTTACTCGGTCAGAGAGTGATTTGAAACTTAAGGCCCATAACAATTATTTAACTTTTCAAGAGTAAGGGATTATGACCATAAATATTAGTAGATTTTAAACTCAAGTTTTTTTTTAAATTTAGATAAGAAATGTATGCATACAAATTTGATTTTAAAAAGAATTAAGAATTACTTCAAAAATCGATATGGCGATGTTTTTCATACTTGGCTAGAGAGTCTTTTATTTCCCATATGGAATTGCTGTTTTTTTTTTTTTACTTGTCTAGAAAATTTTCTATTTCTGTAAGGTATCTCTGTACCTGAACTTGGTTGTAAAGTTTTTCATGTTCTATGCTAACTGTTTTCCTGACTATGTTTTGCCAATGGTTTCTAAGTCTGACAACAATGGGTTTGTTAGGAAGTCTGTGAATGCCAGATCATTATGTTTATAAATAAGATATATTTTTTGTAAAGAAATAATGATAATAAGCCACAAATGTTCCAATATAAATGTGAGCCATGTAAAACATCTTTCTAAAAATTTTAATTACTTAATATGGGATTTTTTTTTTCTTTTTAGGATATGTTTTATTCAAGGAAGAACTTTATGAGACCTGAACTTCAAAATAAACCCCATACTAGTTTTGTGGATGAGGTATATTTTATTTTTAATATTTTGTATTCAATCTATCTTTTTAAAAAAAGTTAGTTTCTTTATATTGCTTATTTGTTTATGTGTATATATTTATATATATATATATTTTTCTTTTTTTGCAGACTGAAGTATTGGATGAAATGTTTAATGGTAAATATCTATATTGCCAAAAATGTATGTAGCAGTTTGCTCATAGATTAAATTTCTGTTTAAATGTTACAATAAATTAGCTTTTTTCTCTTCTTTTTTTTTTTGAGCTGCTTGGCATATTTACCTTTTAGTCATCTTTTATTTCTTGATGTGTTCAGAAAGTGCCACTATTTCCTACTTGTAATCTGTATTAGTGAACTACATGTATATTTTGCCAACATAAAAAAAAAAAAAGTAAATAAACTACACATAATCTGCAAATATTTGTTAGCTTGTGTAAAGATACATATAAATGAATCAGAAGCTCATTTACACACTAATGAATGAGTATAATTAGAATGTTAGTTGACCTGTTTTTGGATCTTTTTGTAAAAAAAAACTTTTATCTGTGGCATCATATAATCGAAGCCTTGCAAATCACTGTTAAAACAGCTACAATTTTTAACTGTTTTAACATCTGCAGATTATGGATAGGAAATTTGATATTTGTCATTACTTTCTATACAGGATGTGACTTATCATTGACAAATTCCTACATCTTAAGTTTTAGAAGTATTGTTCTAATTGCAAAATTATTTTAAATGTTCATCTTATGAAAATCAAAATTATTTTTTTTAAAGAAGTTACGAAATTATAATTTTATACAATTCCTTGGTTCTATAAATAATAGGTTATGGAGCGGTTTATCCAGAAACCAGGTAACTAATTATTCAAAATTGAATTTCCAATCAATTAATTTCAGAATCTTTACAGAAAAAAATGCCAAAGAGTGCCAGTTTGTACATTGCTTTATACATTACCACATGCTTGGCATAACTTGATGCCAACATCTAGGATTTGAAATGGAAGCAATTGATATAAGGCAATTTGATTCTTATGCAGAATTGTTTTCAATGGGTTTTCATAAACTACCGTCCTTCAAATACTGATTAACAGGGGTGGGGAAATACATCATTTTACTCGCCACTGGCAAGTGAATTTTTAGATAGTCTTTGAAAACTGGCAAACTGTAGAGATATGCCGAAAACATTTTTTTTTTTTTTTACTACTTAGCTATATTTTTGCAACTTTTCAAATTTTTGCGATGTAAACATATACTAAGTTCTATTCTATATTAAACTTTACTCTTTTGTATATATTTCTTTGTTTTATAGAAAAAAAATTATGAAAATGTATGAAATGTATGAAAATGTTTTTCAGTTGGGTAAGATTTGTCATAATAATTTTCAACTGTATGTTGCATTTTGCTGGCTGGTAAGATTTTCTAGAAATTCCCCACCCCTGCTGATTAATATTTGTTGCCCAATTGTTAATCAAATGAATCTAATAATTAATTTGAAATTAGAAGCAATGGCACAGATATATTTTTCAAATGTGTCGTCCAGTTGCAAAACTAGCCATCTCAAAAAAAAAAAAAAAAAAAAAAAAAAATTGGGGGGAAGCTGATTTTTTTGCCACACTTAGCCAAAATTAGATTGGAATCAAAACTCTTTAGTTTTATAGTCATTAGGACATTATATTTGACCAGCTTTGGCATGGTTCATTGTTTCTAGATGGTAGAAACATTTACTTAGAACTTAAACTGAAAAAACCCCATTTTCCAATTTTGAGGAGTTGGCTGGTTTTGCAACTAGACGACACAAATCTGATCAAATGAGCGTTTTTTTTTTATGCCAAGCCGGTTACCTTAAATACATCTGCCCCTGACCATTCTGTATAAGTGGCTCTATACTTGCTATCTTTCAAAAAAAAAATTTCCATGTTCTAACAAGTAAATCACTCATAAACATCCCTTTCTTCGGGAGGATGCACCCATGTGTCCACATTGTCATTTTGATTACCTGACCATTCATCATGTTTTAACTGACTGTCCGGGCCTCCGGCACTTAAACAGAATTTACTTTAATTCATCATCACCAATCTTGACAAACCTCATTGGGGGAAACACCCCATGGGGCACTTTTTACTTTCCTAAAACATGCCGGATTTTATTTTGAAATATAATTTTTATTGCTTTCATTGGTTAAATGACCCAGTTTTATCTTTTACGCTTTTGTGACATCTGGATGGGAACACCATCCAGACTGCACTTGCTTTGATTTACTTTAACTTTTTTACACTACTGTTTTTAGATTTAAAAGTTTTTACTCTTCTACACGTCTCTGACTACATCTGGATGGAGTTACCCCATCCAGATTGCTTTTCTCATTGCTTTCCTTATTTTACTTACATTGTGTTTTTAGTCTATTTTTTGGCACACCATGTACCCTATGGGATTTTGTGCCATAAAACCCTGTGCAACCAATCTAACAAGTAAAACAGTAATAAGTCCATTCTTTTATGGTTAAAACTTGACAAATTTTGATGCTTATTACTTTTTTTTATTATTTACTTATTACTGTTTTTTACATTTTAATTGCTAAAAGTAGAAAACTTGTTTTTAGAGACAGGAAAATCATAAAATTCCAAGCATAACTGAAAGTTTTGGTCATACACAAATAAAATTCTTGCGGTTTAACTTATAATAATTAACAAAAGAAATAATTGAAATCTGAAAAATATTCCAAAGTTATAAATAATAAAATAAAAATGTTTATTTCACTCTTCAAAGAAGGCAGGTGGGGCTATGACTAAGGCTTTTTTTTTTTTTTTTTTGCCCCTTCTCCTTTTCTTCGTGCATCATGCATATTTCTGTACATAAATAAATATATAATTGCGTGTGATTTGTTTCAGGACTGTTAAAGTAATTACATTTAGTATGACAAATGAATGAAACAGTTCTTCAAAGTGTAATGAATATTTTGATTTTTGCTTTTGAAATTCCTATTCTTATGAGAGAAGAATGATTTTAGAAAATCCACAAAAAGTACTCTTTCTCCAAAAAATGTAATATTCTTGCTGTATTTAATCGGTTGATTTTTGTCATGAATTTACAAAGTGCTCACTTATAAATAATTGAAGCCACATCCATGCACATGTTTAATACAAAAAAAAAAAAAAAGTTCTATGTGAAAATATATTGAATTTATGTAATGTGTATCTATCTATTTCTGTATAACCATATAAAATGTATTGTAATGGTTTATAGTAATAGTCAGGTAGGATAAAATAGGTAGGTTTAAAAAATAAATCTGTAAAAAATATAAATAGTAACTATTCTGCCATTTTAGTGTGATTTTTAGGTGTTAGTGATTTATTTTTCTTATATATATCTGATATTTTCAAAATAGTCAACTTATTGGTATAATTTATAAATATTTTCATACTTAAGATAAATTAAAAACTAAATCATATTGCACTTAATTACTGTTCTAATTAAATATTTCCAGACATATTTATTGATTCTACATTTAAAAGTTCAATTTCAAACATAAAGTTTGAAAAAGTTCTTTATATCCAGAATGACGCATGTCAGTAATAATTGTAACACAACATTGTAACAAATGTATTTATATTTGTTTTGATTGAAAATATCAAATATATGCAATATTTTGTAAATGAATATCAAATATATAAAAATATCAAAGTGATATTTTGAAAATAAATAGTGGATATATATAATATGTATTAACAGTTTAAAGAGTTACAATTTAGTTTTTAATATATGGTCATCATTGTAGCTGTTTAATTTATTGTACTATGTTTAAAGCAATTGACAATGAGATTACAGATTGTGTTTACCACCAACAGAAGCCATGTTATATCCAGTCTTTTTAAGTTGTTTTTGTGTCACTAACATTATGATTGAAAATAATTCATAAAGACAGGAAAGTAGTGTAATAATTTATTTGAAGAGAAGATTAACAAGAAAACAATTAAGACTATAACTAAAAATAAGAAAATAACTACCGTATTTACCCGCGTATACGTCGATCCCGCATATAAGTCGACCCCCCACTTTCCCGATCAAGAAATTTGAATTTTTTAAAATCCCGCGTATAAGTCGACCCCCTGCTTTTCCGATGAAGAACTTTGAAATTTTTTTTAAAATACATTATTCAAAATCACACGGAAAAAAATTAAAGTACTAAATATACAATAATAAAGAAATTATATATATATTTTTTTCATTTATTCGAAATCATATGAAAAAAAGTGCTAAATATACAATAATGATGATAATAATATACTAAAGTAATATACAAAGTTAAACTGAATGGCCGATTCAGTATCTAACTTGCCAAGCAATTCACAAAAATCCTCCGTCGTTATTGGCTCATCATGATACAAGTTTTCAATTTCTGTATGGCTACATTCTTCCTCGTCGTTATCACTTTCGAAAATGGCATAATCTTCTGTGCCATCTAGTTCGTTTCTTGACATTTGATGCAGCATTTCTTGAACGATTTTATAATAATTTCGGAAGGAATTTGATTCCACGAATATTTAAGCCACTGGCCAATTAATACAATATCGGGCTTTCTAATATTACCGTCCTTTGTAAATGTTGGACAACCGGATGAAATCCACTCTGCCCAATATTTTCTAACATTTGCTTTGAAGGGCATATTAAGGCAAACATCTAGGGGTTGAAGGACGGATGTCAACCCTCCCGGGATTACAGCTACAGTCGTCTTCAGTTCTTTCGTCACTTTATTCACGTTTTCAGAAAAGTGGCCACAAAACGAGTCGTAAACTAAAATGGAAGGTTTCTTGAAAACAGCTGCCAGTCTTTTACCCCACACATTTTTAAGCCAGTCGACTGTTCCGTCAGCATCCATTCACCCGTTTGCATGGGCTCGAATCAGCACAGCAGATGGAAATGTAAGTTTTTTCGGCAACGTTTTTCGTTTAAAAATAATCAACGGATGAAGCTTACTACCGTCGGCCAAACAGGAAAGAACAACCGTAAAAAGGGTTTTTTCGTGCCCAGTCGTTTTTATCAAAATGCTTTTTTCCCCCTTGCAGTTCACTGTTTTATTTTCTGGTAGGTCGAAACACATGGGTGTTTCGTCCATATTTCCTATATGGCAAAGTTTAAAAGATTTCCTTTCTCTTTGATCGATGACATATTTTTGAAATTTCATAATCTTTGCTTCAAGTCAGATGGAAATTTTTGTGCCAGTTTAGTGCACTGGCGTAAAGTCAAACCAGGACGATTCATAAATCTAGTACACTAATGTTCTGATGGTCCAAACGTATTTGTAACACCACATTGTTCTTCTTTTGCAAGCTTCATCTCTCATAAACGAATGGCAGTTCTAGTGACAGTAAAATCATTCCGCCGGCACTCTACAACCCAATCATGTAATACATTTTCGAGTTCTGGAAAGGGCGATTTTCTATGCCGAAAAGCCGTTTTTGATTTTGGAATGTTTTCTAGCTTTGCCTTACTCTTGCGCCAATCACGAATCAATTTTTCGTGACCCCAAACTGACGAGAAGCAGCACAGTTGTTAGACTCTTCCGCAAAATAAATAACTTTAAGTTTAAATCCAGCTGCGTATGAATCGCGTTTCTGTTTTCTAATAAGTAAATCAGCCATATTAGTAGAAACAAGGAGAAAAGTGCAGTAAAGTAACGAAGAAATAATGAATAAGTCTACTATCAAGAACACTTAAGATATAACGCATTTTTAGAGAGTCGCATGTTTCTAGCCACTTGTGGACGATTCAATAGCACATTCTCGAATTTTATCTATTGATCCCTCAGATGAAGGGGGGCGAGTAGTAGGCGTACATTCATCGCCAGCACCAAATCCGTCACTCAGTCACCTCTTTTTCTCTCCTGGTATGGAAATCGATAGTAAACGATGTCATTGTGTTATGGAATGCGAAAAGAGAACAATTGCCTTTCAGAAGGGTATTTTTTACTTCTGGTTTAAAAAAAAAAAAAAAAAAAAATTAAGGACCCCCGCATAAGTCAACCCCCCCCCCCCCCCCCCCCCCAACTTTAAAGTCTTTTTTTGTCCAAAATTTCTCGACTTATACGCGGGTAAATACGGTATGTCTGTCTAAAATAAGAAAAAATATCTCTAAATAAATGTCTTTACAGAAAGGATAATTAATCTAATTTAAGTTATAATAGTGATAAACTAACAATCAAAATTAAATAGTTTCTCACAGTTGAATTTCTCAAAAACAAATTAGATACTTAGGATCATAATAGTCAGTAATACATAGTTGACAAAAAGTTTTTTGGGTGAGATAACATATTTGATGTATCGCATATTGGCAGCAGTCCTTTCTGATTCAGCCAATAATTTATGCTATTTCTGCACTTAAATGTGTTGGATATTTTACTTTTCAATAATATTACAAGATTCCTGTGCAATTATTTATTTAAATAGAGATATTAAGCTTAAAATAAGTAAACTTATTTTGCACGCACATTTATTTTATCCCATGGTGTGGGGTAAAATAGTTAATTGACAATGTGATTTAAAACTACATTATCAATCATTTTCAGTTTTTGTGAAATTGCTCTTGTAATGATCAAACCTCATTTGCATATTCTATGATTTTTCTGCAGATTCAAATCTAACTTTTGAAAACAAAATATGAATAAAAAATGAACTATTTTTATAATTAATTTACACCCGCCTGACCCTATTGCATACTTTTTTTTTCTTATTTAGGTTCTGCTTACTGTTTAGGAAGAATGAATGGAGATTGTTGGTGAGTGAAATGTACCAAATTATTAATATAAATTTTCTATGTTCTTCTAAATATTTATGTATTTTATTGTGCTTTGACATCTTTGTATTATGTTTTACATCAGAAAAATTAATTTCTGATGATCAATATTTTGCTTTAAGCTCATTTACAAAATGGGATCTTTTGTAGTATTTTTATATTTGTAAAAAATAGTGCATAATCTTTTCTTTCTTTCTTATTTTAGTCTATTTTTGGCTTTCTCCTGCACACTGTCAATCCTTTTTCTTTTCTTTTCTTTTGCACCCTTAAAAAATGTAGTTAGTAGAATCCTAAAATCATGACTGTACTTTTTAAATTTGTACATGATTTGGTTAAGCTAAAATAGTTTGAATTGCATTAATCTTATTTTGAGGTATACAGCTTTTGTCAAGAAAAATTCTGTTCTGGGTATGAGAAAATCAAGATTTTTAAGAAAAAAATCTAAGAGAAATCTAATTTAAGAAACAATTTTTATTTAAATCTGAATTTTAAAAAATTTAAATCAGATTTTTTAAATTAACTAACGACATTATTTTAAACTATGAAGGCCATAGCATGCCATTTTCAATAGTTTCATAAATTCAATTAAGATAGAGATAAATGAAAATAGTATTTAATTTTTTCATGTGTGTAAGTTTTTGTACTTTTGTGGATTATATCTCCTAACCTACTTTAAGAACTCTCAATAAGATGTTGCATTAAAACCATTAAAGGTACCATTGCCTTACTGCACCAACTCGCAAAAATTACTGACATTATAACATTTTAAATATATGTAATTCATCGGTAAACAAATGCAATGTTAAACCCAGAATAAGCAGCCAGAAAAGTACTAATGAATCTTTTTGCAGTGTAACTAATGTATACTTATTCTCAAATCAAGATCAAAATAACAATAAAAATACTAATATTATAGCTGACCATATTATAAGCTTAAGTTCTTTTAAACTTTGTTATAATAGAAATTCCTTATACTGACATTTTCAGAGAAAAAAATGGACTAAGTATCAAGGTAACCAATTATTTATTTACTTTAAATCAGGAAATGTAGTGATGAAATTTTTAGCTAATGCAAATTTAATGCTTTGTAGAGAAACTAATTTTCCTAACCTGAAGCTGTCTCAATTTCTGTACAATGATGCCATATGAGATCCTTTTTCCTACCTTGTGTTAAACAAATGTTCAATTTGCCTTGTACTATACCATGCCTAGTATTGTTATCTACACAGTGTGCAATAGTAACTTCAAGCAAAGAGCTTTTAATTCATTCAAGTTTTTTGCTTAAAGTGTGCTTGAAAAACAGGTTTGTAATTAACATGTGTTGAATGAATAGCAAGAATGAACGAATGAAAAGCAAGCAGAGTGTTGTTGAAAATGCAAGAATATTCTTAGTGTGTATTGAGAACATACACCTTTATTCTTTGTTTCATTTAAATAACATATATTCTTTTCAAGATTATTTTAATTTAGAGTTAAACTTTATTAATGAAAAAAATAGAAAAAAAAATTAATTGTGCGATTTTAATGATTAAAATCAAGCTGATTTAAATCAGCGTAGCCTGATTCTGTTGACTGCTTTCTGATACTTTTCAGTATTTAAGATTGAATACTTGTTATACTGTTAAATTTCTCATAATGAGGTACTGTATAATACAATAAAATTTAAGGGAATTTACTTTTATTTGAAGTGTTAACTTTTTACAAGCATGAGATTATTCCGCAATTTTCTGCTTTTTTGCTGTTTCTTGCAGGTGTGATTTGTTCTGAAAATGTGAAAAAATTGGTTGTCAGTCTGAAAATTCAGACAAGAAAGTCAGGAGTTTTGACAAATGGTTGCTGAAAAAAAAACAATTTCCTCAAATGATTGCCGGAAAAACAGGAATTTCGTCAAAGGGCTGCAGAAAAATCACAAATTTTGGCAAAGGGCTAAGGAAAAATTGCCAGTGGTCGATCCAGGCAAAATTTGGGGGCTTTTTTTTTCTTTGTCATGTTAGGCTGAAATATACTCTGACTGAACTGAAATATTTTCTCTATTCTGGGAAATACTCAATTGAGTATCTAATATTTTAAGGGCATTTGGAAGGCAAATTTTTTAATGTTTTGAATCCTTTATTTTGCCCCTTTGGAATGGTATATTACCTTTCTTTCTACGACAACGAGAAGTTAAAAAAATTTAAGTAATTTGTTTACATCATTTATAAACATTATTAGATACATAAATTTTAAATTCAATTTTCTCAAAATGTTGTTTTTTGAACTTTGATACCTTTTTATATAAAAAACTATACATTATTGCCTGTAATCTTGCCTGAATATTTTACACATATCCCTGATCAATCTGAAGTAAACTTTTGTTACTAACATACACTCATGTCCAAAATTAAGGTCACAAACATAATCATTGTGTTGCCATAAAATTTGGCCCAGGGTTATATTACCATGGGAGAAAGAATATAGCAACATAATAATATGGAAAAGATTTTAATTGTGAATTAGGATACAGGGTATATCAAAAGTGTTAAATCATGAATCAGAGAAAAACAATTATTTCAGGAAAGTCTATCTAATATAGAGTGTGACCTCCGTGCACTACTATACAAGACTCACAACGAGCTCTCTTACTGTTTATGAAGGTGTCAATAAATGTTTGTGGCAATAAAGCCCGTTTTTTTCCAAAAGTGCATCTTTTGACTCCGGCGGGTCTTGGGAGGGTAGTTACGCTGCACAATGGCTCTTTCTAGACAATCCCAAACATGTTCAATAGGATTGAGGTCCGGAAACCTTGAGGGACAATTCATACGGCATATCCTCCTCTTCAAGAAAATCATCAACAATGTGAGCTCTGTGTGGCTTCGCATTATCGTCCATAAATGTGAAGTCCGGGCTTACAGCACCCCGAAATAACCTCACATAGGCCTCATCCTTAACGCCCGGCGTCCAGTTGTGTGTCCCCCTTTCACTGCATCCAACAGGAGAGCCCTGTTGTTGTGAAGCCGAAGACATGTGTCTGGGACATAACAAGAATGGGCATGTTTTCTTTTCAGTGATGAGTCGAGATTCACCACGCAGAGTGATTCTCGACGAATCTTCATCTGGAGAGAACGTGGAGCTTGCTATCATCCCTTCTACGCAAAAGAAATAGACAGATTCGGTGGCAAAGGAATCCTTGTCTGGGGCGGCATAATGCTGGACAGTCATACACCACTGCATATCTTCGATATGGGTACTGTCAACACACATCGCTATAGGGATGAGGTCCTTGAAGCATATGTGAGGTTGTTCTGGGGTGCTGTAGGCCCAGACTTCATGTTTATGGACGATAATGCAAAGCCACACACATTGTTGAAGCTTTTCTTGAATCCTATTGAACGTGTTTGCAATGGCTCTTCCTAGACCATCCCACAGTGTAATCTCCTTCCCAAGACCCTCCAGGAGTTAAAAGCCGTGCTTGTGGAAGAATGGGCTTTGTTGCCAAAAACATTTATTGACACCCTCCTAAACAGTATGAGAGTTCATTTTGAGGCTTATATAGCAGTGTACTGGGTCACGCTCCATATTAGACAGACTTTTCCCGAGATAAATGCTTTATCTCTGATTCATGATTTAACATTATTTGATTATACTCTGAATTAAAATCTTTTCCATATTGTTATGTTGCTATATTCTTTCTTTTATATTTGTGCTTAATTTTATCCTACTCTTTCTAAAAGTACAAAATATGTTTTAATTAGTTCACAAGGTCTCAATAGATTAAAAATAACAGTTTTACAAACAGAGTATGCTGATTTAAATCATGATTAAATTCATGACTTTAATCATTTGATTTAAAAAATTGATTAAAATCGCACAATTACATATTTTTTATTCTTTCATTGTTTAAATATCCTCTAAATCAAAATAATCATATTTAAATCAAAGAAATAATAATAATAAATGAAATAAAGGTGATTGTTCTTAATATACTCTATAGAAATGTTCTTTCATTTTCAGCACCAATCCTCTGCATTGTTTTCTTTGTAGACACTCACTGCAGAGATAAGAGAATTCATTGAATGTGATAAGAGTGGTATCCCAGAGTAAAAAGAATTCCTTTCTTTTCACCACTGACCAACAGGTGTTTACAAATTTTCAAGCACACTTGAAGCAAAAAACTTGAATCAACTATTAAAACTCTGTGTGTGAAGTTATCATTGCACAACACTGAACTGTAGATAACAAAATTTGGGAAAATTAACACAAAAGATGGCAGATATGAAAAGGAATCCCATATGGTTCCATTTTGCAGAAATTGCAACAAGTTCAGATAAAGGACTGAAAGCAAAATGTAAAAAAGGGGGGGAAAGAAATTATGCAATTACTTGCAAGACTAAAAAACTGTCAGTATAAAGAATTTGCATTATAAAAGAATGTAAAAGAATTTTTAATGTTATTTTGATCTGTAAACATTTGACAAAATATATATTAGTTACACTGAGCAAAGAATTAGTATTTTTCTCGAAGCTTATTTTGGGTTTAGTCTTGCATTTGTTTACTGATGAGATATAATCCTTTTATGTTATTGTACTAATAACATATTATATTTAAAGTATCAATAAATAAAATTAAAGGGAAAGTAACCTTTGAACAACTTTTTCTTTAGAACATTTTTAATTCTCATGAAAATAATTAAATCTTGATTAATTTAGCAAGAAAGGTGAGGGAAACTTAAGTATAAAGCTAAATAAATATACTTAATTTCAATTCCGAAATAAACTTTTTAAAAGGAATTACTAATTAGCTGAGTCTGCAAACAAAGCTATATTTTTCCAGTAGAGATACAACTAAATTGTTTTTAAATGTTCCGCTTAATCGCAGAGTAAGAACTATGGAGATGAAACTTAATATGCATTATTCTCCAAAAATGCAAGTGATATTTTCGTAAATACTGAGGGCACTGCACTTCGTGGTTGGCCATTCTTTTAGCAGAATATCATATGTTTGTATGCATGATGCGTATGTTAGAATTAAAAAATATTTTATTTTTCATTATTGATATTACAAAGCATAAATTAAGATGGAGTATAAGTGCTTTGTTCCTAGAGGCAAAACAGGTTATACCACTGACATGAAAAAATGAGGGGAAAAATAAGTTGAGTTTGTTCTGTGCTCCCTTCCCCCTTCCTAATCTGTATTCTGGAGGAGGTGAAGGTGTGTGTGTGTGTGTGTGTGGGGGGGGTTATGACTTACATGATTTAATATTACCAAAAAGCAACAAAAAGATTTAGATTTTTAAATTATTAATCAAAGTATTAATACCATTTAAGTTATGAAAGTAATAGGAAAAAGAATTCATTAAGAAATTTATTCTAAAAAATGATTACTAATGTGTGTTTTTAATAACTAAACAAACTGTCTCAAGGGTGAAACATTCATGTATGAAAAATAGTTTTAACACCCCCCCCCCACCCACACACACACACCTAGGGAAGGGGGGGGGGGACCACTTAGCAAAATTAACACTAGTTTCTTCTCCATCTCTTTTACTCTGTGTGCTTAATTTACATTTTTTCAGTAGGGGAGAAGGTGACTAGTGTGGACAACTTGAATAATTCTGTTATTTTTTAGTTAAAGTTGCTCTGTAAATTTTTGTAGATTGACAACACTGATATACACTTCCGTGTGTAATTACATGAGAATACATTTCATAGTTCATTTGCAATTTATAAAAAAAGGTTTTTATGGTGAAAAAGTAGATTCATGGTTTGTTTTTTAATTACTAATTTAGACTATTTATATTCATTATTTCAAATGAAAGGGGATATTATATTATAAATGAATGTAATCAGTATATTTTTTGATACTCACTTTTGCTTTGCATGGTTTACATTTACCAGTGTTAGTCCTAAAAAAATAAATGGCACCATGGGGCTAGTGTGGACACATAGTAGTGGGGCTACTGTGGACATGTCCACACTAGCCCCATTCAGCTTTCAGTTGTAAAAACATTATTTAGGTATATAAATATATCACATTTTATGCTATTTGTATACTAAATTAGATTCATTTGTGAAGTAATAACTGAATTTAAGTGTAGAATACACACATAGTAGAATTTAGTTTGATAAAAAATTTTTTATTTAAATTACTAATGCTACTCCATTATAATAGCATAGGTAGGATGTACCTATCCTAGAGTAAATTGTAAGGATTATTTTCCTGTTGGTGCTCCAACTGAAAGTCTAGATTTGTCTTCAAAAAGCAGATGGATGGTGAAAGAACTATTTCCAGCTGTTTTACACCATATACAAGAACACACAAAATCTGATATTGAACACCCTATTTTTTTGCTTCTCGATAATCATAATTCACGCATTTCTCTTGTAGCAATTACACATATGTGAAGGAAAATTACATTGTGTTACTGTCTTTCCCATCACATTCTTCCCATAAACTTCAACCCCTAGATGTTGCAATTTATGGTGCATTCAAAGGAATGTGTAAAGTTGCATTTAATGACTGGATGTTAAATTATCCTGGCAAAACAGTATTAGTCTGATATTCCTTCCTTAGCAGCAAAAGCATGTGCAATATTATATCAAGATTTGCAAAAACCTGGAATTATCCCATTAAATTGATTAGCCTTTTGAGATGATTATTTTTTTTGGAGCTATATTATCGACTGTGAATGCTATACTACAAAAGATTAGGTAAGCACACGAGAAGACAGTAGAAACACCCTTTTGACATGGAAGTTGATGAATTAGAAATTGAAGAAATAGAAATGAGTGAAAAAAAACAATCAAGCCAGGAGATTTTGCATTGGCTCAAGTTTCTTTAATTTGCAAGAAGTCCAACCGCAGCAGATTTTATAAATATGTAGCAGTTATTCAAAGTCTGTTTCTGTTGTCGAGTATGAAACAGTGCCTCAAGAGTATTAGCTCTAAGAAAAACCACTTTATTTATATTGAAAATGTTTCACAAATAAACATCATTGGAAAGCTATCACAGCCTGACGTTATTCAAGAAGCCATCATACTTATTATGCAGTTTCCTGGCCGTGTAAACACTAATGAAAAACATTTAGTTGCTTTGACAAATACTTTAACCTTGTAAACAAACTTAAAATTTTAAGATAGGTAAATGCATCCATACCTTTTTATTTTGACCAGTGTTTTGTACTTTTGTAATGCATTTAATTTTGTCTTTGAAATAGATTCATAATATACCCAACTGCAGTCCTCAGTAATAACAAAAAAAATATTATGTATAACATTAATTAAGTTATATTTTATTACAATTAATATATTTACTATGTTGTTTAGGTTCAAATTTATTTTAAAATGGTTTTGCAAACACTTATAAGAGTTGTATTACTTTGTCTAAATCAGTATTCTAGCTTGTCCACACTAGCCCCACCACATGGGGCTAGTGTGGACAAAAAAAACTTTTTTTTAAAAAATATATTAATAAATAACTGTATTGCCAAATAACTTAATATATCAACCAAAACAAAGATAAAATAGTAAATTCTTGTAAAAAAAATACTTGAAGTGTGAAAAGTGGTATTTAGTACACTTTTTTGCGAAATTTATAAAAATTGTCCACACTAACCCCCTTCTCCCCTACTACTCTCACAATTATGATCAATTTAAAATAAAGTTATTGGAAATATAAGTTGAAATTTTTAATATCAATGATATAATTAATTCTGGTTTAAATAGTTAATGATAAATGATCCAAAGATACAAATAAAAAATACACATAGAGCTTGGTAGAACCTACAAAAGTCCTTTTCCATCTATTTTATATATTTTGCAGTCTATAAAAGGAAATCTATTTCACTGCACATTTGCTAATCTTTTTCTGAGATCAAAATGTAAATTTCTTTTCAAAAATTTGTTTCAATGGTATTAACAAATGGTATTTTATGCACAATTAACAAAGTAAATAAGCTTTTTATTTTCTTCTATCTTTACAAGAAGAAAGTATTGGATTTGTGAAAATTCGCATTCCGGTTTTCGATAGATTTATACGTTTAGAAGATCCTGAACACAATTTAACACACAGACAATAGAAAATGTTTGTCTGTGAGTCTGCATGTGACAAAAATTTTGTGGGCTCTCTATCTCAAGAACTAATGCACAGAATTTCACAAAACTTAGATTCAGTTAGACCTTGACATAAACTGGTTCTGATTGCTTTTTGGTGTAAATCGTTCAACAGGTGGCGCTGCTTTGTTGCATTTTTCATGATTTCCACAATCGCTATATCTCAAGAACTAATGCATGAATTTTCATCAAACTTCGGATTCAGTTAGTCCCTGATATAAATTAATCCTAATTAGTTTTTGGTGTAAATAGCTCAACAGGTGGCTCTGCTATGCTCATTTTTCATGATTTTCGCAATAGCTCTATCTCAAAGACTAATACACGGATTTTCATCAAACTTCAGATTCAGTTAGAAGTTAACGTAAGTTGTTGATGATTAGAGTTTGGTGTAAATCACCTAACAGGTGGTGCTGATATGCTGCATTTTGCATGGTTTACACAACTTTAGTGATAGTCCTATCTCAAGAACTAATACACGGAATTTCATATCTTTAGAATCCTCATGATGGGTTTAGATTGCCATTTAATTTTGCCACTGTACTAGAGAATTTTGAATATTTAACATGTATGAGGTAGAAGAAAGTTTAGGATTGGCATATCCAACTAGTTTACTTAGGCCTAGGAGATGTTGCAACAGATCGCAGGCCCATACAGGGTAATGGCTAATTTAAAACAATCACATCCACTCCAACTTTTAGATAAGCCAAACATTCTTTTATGTTAAAATGAAGAATACCATGCACATAATTAACCATAACTGTACCACTTAAGGCTGTTCTCAAATCCAAAGGGTCAACTTTCTGACATAAGTTTTAATTCATTTTTGTTCGGAAACGCATGAAACTAGAAGGTGTTGTTATTCAGAAACTATGTCATCGAACTGTTTTTTCCATTTTCTTGTAAAACGCAATAGATCTTTCAGAAAATACTCTCAAAATTGGCATTTTGAACAGAACTTCCGAACGAAAGAAGAAAATCCAGTCAGTAAGGGGAGAAAAATGCCGTGTCACGTGATCGAAATCGCTTATAACTCAATAGGAATTGATTGATCAAAAAATGGAAAAAACAGTTTTATTCCAAATCGCTTCTATGGTCAGGCCTTCCAATTTTATATCTTTCCGTTAAAAAATGAATTTATAAATGTCAAAATATTTTGCACTTTTTGAGCAGAGCAGTTGAAAACACAGCCTTAACAATGCAAGACAGTTGACTTTCCTTCCCCAATGAACCAAAGCATGTGCATACTTGCATGTGTTTAGTTAAAAAGGATTCTATTTGCATGTAGGTTGTAATTCTGTGTTTCATCCTTCATTGTGGGATAACAAGAAGAGACCAGAATAGCTCTTCACTCTCACTAGCTCTGGCATTTGTTTATTTTTTCTGATTTCTACGAATCGTTATCTGATCACACCAGAATAGACTTCCTGAATTTGATACTGATAGTTTGTACTCTGTGTTTTGTTAAGTACAAAACATAGAAAAATTTACTATTAGACTTAGAAAAGAAAAAAAAAACTTAGTGCATGAAAACAAAAGTACAATTAAATATTAACGCTTTGTTTTTATATATGGTAGATGTTTCAAACTGTATGATCAGAAAGTATTATTACAACCCCATGCACAGTCTCATATTTGTCCCATATAATGTCTCACTTTAGCCACCTGAGTTTGATGCTTTTTATGTGAGGCTAAGTTAAACATATTTCAAATTTTAAAGACTAAAAAGGCTCCATTTTTTTTTTCTTCTTGAAACTTTTGAATGTGATCATACTGAATTTTAAGTAAAATGATTTATTGCTTGTACACAGCCAATTTCATTGCTACAATTTTTTTTCTCCCCTGATTAACTCTTTTTTAGTGTCATATTAACCCTGATTTATTCAATATACTTTTTGTGAACATTCTGTATATTTAAAGATTGGAGTAACCTAAATTTCATAAGCTTCTTTATTAGAAAAGTACAATTTCTAGACAATGCTATAGATTTACCTTTTTATCTCCAAATTAAGGGATTATTTTTGCTTTTTACTTTGTAAAAAAACTTAAACATTGCCTAAAATAATTTTTTTAAGAGTTTAAACAATTCAGAGAACAAAGGAAACAAATTTTTTGTTTGTCAAAACAGTGATTCAAGACAGATTTTGAGTTATGTAGTTTTGGGAACATATGTTTTCTTTGATCGGAAATTTATATTATGATAAATATGTTTACATTTCTGTCTGCCAAAAGATAATTTTTTAATTCTTTTTTCACTTTGAAATTAGGATTACTTTATTTAATTTTGATAGAAGTTTGTTTTTAGAGGAAAGTTAAGACAAAATTATTAAAAGAAAATATGGAAACATGGGTTAAATCTTGATAAGTTTAAGACACATATTCAAGTTTAATTGTTTTTTACATGTATAATTCTTTCATGAA
The DNA here is from genome assembly GCA_963932465.1 of Maratus speciosus. Classification (NCBI taxonomy): domain Eukaryota; kingdom Metazoa; phylum Arthropoda; class Arachnida; order Araneae; family Salticidae; genus Maratus; species Maratus speciosus. The sequence goes on from OZ010788.1 coordinate 441,633,208, forward strand.
GCACTTTACTGCATATTTGCCATTGGAATGAACTTTAAATGTCAGTGTGTGTTTATATATAAATAAAATTTGTTTCTAGCTATGTTATTGTTGATAATTTTGCTTGTTTTTTTTAATTATTTAATGTACAGTCTTTGTAGGGGGATGACTTTCCTAAAAAGGGATAAATCCTAACTCTAATTCAAATTATTTTATAAAGCTATAACCAGTACCAATTGATTAGTAATAATATCTACTAATTAATAGATTTTTTATAGTTTATCTGCACAATTCCTATATTTCTAAACTACTTGACTTAGTGGCTTCCCTTTTAGTAACTGAAGTTAAAATTTGCCAAAGAATTCAAATATGATGTCAAACTTAGGTGATTTATTGTGTCTGTGACATTTTTTATTTATGTTTGACAGAGTTAGTAGCATGTATTTTTTTTTTTTTACAAGCAAAATATTAAATTGTTTTCATAACAATAAAAATTATAATTGCTTGTCATATGTATGTTATTCATTATAAACTTTTCCATCTTGTTTTCAATTTGGGATTTTAATTTCTTTTTTAGGTATTTGTACACTCTGAATCCTCTGGAAAATTTCATAGGTGTCCAAGTTCCTGATCAGACTTTAGAAATATCCTTTCATTTGTATATTTGCTTGTATACCTCACATGCTATAATACAGGGTTCCCAGCGTCATGGAAGGTCAAGGAAAATCTGGAAAGTCATGGAATTTCAAAGTAGTCAGGGAAATTAAAAAATATATAGGAAAAGTCAGCGAGTTTACAAATATTTTCTAAAAAGTCATGGAAAAGTCTTTTGAAAAATGACACGGAATTCATCGAAAAAATGAAAAATGACGCAAAATTCATCAAATAGTCTCGAGGGAAAAAAAATCTCTAATTTTGACAAAGGATTGCAAAAATAAGTAGCAAATTTCGTTATATGCCCGTTTGGTCAGGGAATTTTTTTTGATTTGGTCATGGAAAGTCAGGGAATTTGCCAGTCATGTTTTGCTGGGAACCCTGTAATAAGATGGTGTAATGTTTTTCTCTTTTAGGTATAGCAATTTATTTCTATCAATTTGTTCAAATTTTCGATTTCAAAATGTGCTTTTACAATGTAATAAATCAAGAACACATGTGTAAAGGTGTATTTTTGACACAGTCAACTGATTAGTAAATAGATGATACTAGTAGTAATTTTTTCTTCTGAATGAAAATGTGTCCAGGCTGTCACTCGAACATCAGAACCTTTGGTTTTAATTGCCAATGGTGGGATGACATCTACAGTATGGAATCCAGAATGAAATTTCCAATCGACTTATTTCAAAAACATGAGTCATACAGTCCTAGTTTGATATGTATATTTCTTTAAACATTACAACATACATGATATAACTTGATTCCAACATCTAACAATTGAAATGGAAACATAGTTAGCTATATATTGGGTATTTTGATTTTTATGCATAGGAAAATGAGTTTTTGTTTCCAAAGTATTTCTATAAATTGCCTTCTGTTATATTTTGATTAATGTCTGATCTTATTTGGACCTGATTCTTTCTGAGTAGTCTAATAATTAATTTGAGATCAAAACACTGTCATAACCACATAACATATATTCTACAAATCTGATCAATTAGATAGATGTTGGTTTAATGCATAACCAGTTGGTTTAATGCATAACCAGTTATCCAGAAAAACCTGTTATCTGGAATACATCTGACACCAACCATTCTGGATAAATGGTTCTGTACTGTAAATAACTGAATCGGAAGAGCATAGGCAATTAAAGCCTTCTGAAAGCTTCTGGGTTCGAACCTGAGCCTGGACACATTTTCTCTCCATTGGAAAAATTACTACTCTTGAAGGTCTATGTTAAGAAATGCGATCCTCATTTCATTTCTCATTAGGAAAAGTATTTAATGAACAAGCCTGTATAATATTTGATGCTATAATTACTTCATGTTCATCTTAAAATATTTTGCACAAGAGTGTTTTTAAACATTAATTTCAAAATTAATTTTTTTTAGCACAAGAGTGTTTTTAAGCATTAATTTAAAAATTATTTTTTTTTTTAAGTTTTTTCTTAATTATGTGAGTAACAACCTCCATACTTATCAAACCTGGACAAACATTTTATAGGATGAATGATTCTAGTAAAGAGAGTTAGAGTAACAAACTAAGTTGCTATTTTATATTGCTTTTCCTTTACTGTTATAGAACCAAAATTATAGCTTAGAAACTATATTACTGAAAATGAGAAACTTTGATTTATTTCAGCCACATTGGTTCCTTGTAGCTCATTAAAATGTTAAAATTGTTTAACTCGTACTCCTGTCTTTTTAATTAAAAAAAAACTTTTATCGTTTTCTGAACTCCAGATATTGTAATTTAAGCAAAAATAAATTAAAAGTTTGGTTATTTTTTTTTTTTTTTGAGAGAAATAGGCTGTTCAGATAATTGGAAGTTCGATTATTTGGAGTTCTGATAATCGGTGTCCTTCTGCTTAAAGCATTTTTTTCCCTTAAGGAAATTATATGTGTATATTCCCTTTGATATATTTGACTATTTAAATTTGGATATATGTGTATGTGATTTTGAGTTATTTTTTAACACGCGATAACATGTTTTTTTAATGAAAATGAATTTGTAACATATTCCTTTGACTGTATTTTCTTTCTTTTCTTCAATGCATTTTGCAATTGGATTGTGCAAGTCACATATTTTTGTATTTATTTGTTTAAAAACTGCAAATGCAACCTCTTTGTTGCTTTAATATGACTGCAAATTGCACATTATTTCTGTCAGAGGTAAAATATATATTGTTCCCTTTGATTGTTCCCTGCTTTTAACACGTACTCATTTAATAGTAATTTTAAAGTTTTTTTTCTGTTTGTAATAGCCATGTGTAAATAAATTTGTAATCGTTAGGAAATATTATTCTTTGTGCTGTTTTTAGAATTGAAAGCAATCTCTATAATAGCCTAAGTCATGTGACTATCTATAATAATAGCCTAAGTCATCAACAGTTCTTTCGCTGTTCATAAGAAAGGTTTCCATTTTGATCAAAGAATCAAAGTTATTTTTTCGAATAAAACTACATAAAAGTTGCCATGATCGCAAAGATCTTGGTACTTTTATGTTAGCCGGGTGCAAATCTCGCCAATAGCTTTTTTTTTTTTAACTCGCCAGTAAGTATTTTTCGAGTGGTAAATTAAAACGATACTACTTGGGTATCCCATCGACCAAAAATCTATCGCCATTCGCCAGACTATAAGATTAAATGCCAATAATGGTTGATCGTAAATGTCACATTCACTTGACCGTAAGGAAGTTACACGCCATCAAGTGATTTTTATTTCAATGCTTTATTTGTATTTTTATACTAATTTATTTGTTCTTTCATTATTTAAAATAAAAATTACGTCAACTTGAATAATTTGGCGAGTGGTTTGGCGATTTATATAATTTGGCGATATTGGTCATTTGCTCTGAATTTGAAATTAAATGTCATGATTTGTTGCATTATTTAATATGTAACACGGATGTCATATAAGCACTGGGTTTGGTGTGTTTTTTTTGACAATTTGGCGAAAACCTCGTTTTCGAATACCAGTTACAAATGTATTTTTAAATTATTTTCTATTATTTTTAAAATGAAATAACAAAAAATAAAAAAAATAATAGATATAGAACAAAGCAATTTATAACATTTTTTTTAAAATAAAGAGAAAATAAATGTAAATAAACATTTATTAATGAATAAGCAACAATAGCCAGGTTACCATGTCGGGCAAAATAACGCCATTTTGGCGTCAATTAGGTACCCCAAAGCGTATATGACATCTGAGCCTAATATTTTTCTTTTCGTTTTTAAAAAAGTGAAAGCAGCCATTAATATTAAATGTTTCAGTTTTAAATGAAAGTTTTGTATTAAATAAAATGGTAATGGGAAAAAAAAAAAAAAAAAAAAAAAAAAAAAAATGCATTGTTCTTAGCATACATTTAAGGGAGGCCAAACTGGTTGCCAAATTAGTTTAAAATAATAACCTTTCTAAAATATGAAAAAAAAAATCTTATTAAAATTTGAGTTGCAATTATTAGAGAAAATTATTTAAAACTAGAAAAAAATTAATATTTTGAAAACTAATTCGAATTTAAAAATTCTAATACCAGTTTTGAGATCTGTGTATCAATACGGATTTTTGGTGTTAATTTCATCGCAAAGTATTCCATATTTTAGGAGAAATTGCCGTGAAACATAATCAGTTGTTTAATCAGTCGTTTCATATAATCGTTACATAAATTCGTTTCAATTCAGTCCTTTCATAATATTCGTTTCATAAATTCGTCTCATTAGGATTTTATATATATAATGTAGATAAATTATCCATTTTAAAAAATGCTAAAATTTAGAATTTTAAATCATTGTAATGTTTGCATATCTTTTTGTGCTACTGTAGGTAACATCAATGTTTTTAGCTCTTTACCCTCTACAATAGCTTTTCAGGTGGCCCCTCTGAGGATAATCCTTCTATATATAAAAAAAAGTTTTGATTTGGAAATGGACCAATGAAAATCTGCGTAGATATTCCCAGTAGATCGTCATCCAATTTGAATGCTTAAGCATGGCCTTTCTTCGTTAATATTGAAAAAACTGTTGCATACAAAAATATGAAAATCGGTGGTATTATTGAGAAATGTTTGATAAACACGCTGATGCAGGCAGTTTTCAAATCGAATAATTATTTTAAGAGATATTTAATGCTAAAGTTGGACAAAATCATTCCATTAAAAAAGTTTACAGGAACAAAAACTATACATGAGAATTCAATCATTTTTAGATCATTTTATACCTTATAAGTTTCCAGTGTGCAGATTGCATTTATTTTTTTTATTTGACTCATGTTTTGAAGTTTTATTTCTATTTTAAATTCAAATTTTCAGCATTTCGAGAGATATTTTTTTATATATTTTAGAAAATGTTATTAATTTAAACTGTTGCCAATTGTATAAACAGCGCAAACAATAATGTTTATTTCAAATTAAAAATTTATTTACACGTGACTATTATAAACAGAAAAAAAAAAAAAACTTTAAAATTAGAACTAAATGATTACATGTTAAAAGCAGGAAAATTACGTCATAAGAACCATATTTACACTTGAATTTTAAAAAAGAAACAAAATGTCAAAAAAGTATTATGCGTTAAAACTTGTAAATGGAGCAAATTACGTCATATTTAAAATGGCCAAAAAATATGGCAAAACAATTTAAAGTAAAGAATATATTTGCTCGAGATATTTTGAGATAATCTTTTCAACTATTATCGTGAATTCGAAGACAGCACAAATAATATTTCCTTCTAACAACAAAAGTATTTTCACCTGAATATTAATAAGAGAAATAAAACTTTAGTGTAAATTACGTCAGTATTAAAACGATACATTTAAAATGAATTATTTAAAAGAACTATCTTATAGCGCTGTTAAAAAATACCAGGAGACAATGACACTATTTACTTAATTCATTTTACATTAGCTTATTTTCAAATGTTTAACTAATTTTTTAATTAAATACGAAAACAGCCATTATATCTCTTAAGAGCAGCAGATTTGGTCTTAAAAATCCCCAGTCCAAGGAAAACGAATGGAAACCCGTTTACAGAGAGATCGCTACTGTTTTTAAAATTTTAATTCAATATTTTTAAAGCCGATCAAATTAGCATGCTTTTTGGATTTTGGTGTGCCTGAACGGGGGTTGGCGAGCATAGCTCGTAGGGGGCAGAGCCCCCTAGTATAATTCTAAATTTATAATTATTTATAGGGCCAGGTGGGGGAAAGTGGGCCCATGGGGTAAAGTGGGGGGGTATATTGAAAAACACCTATTTTCTCTTATTAAATTAAGATATTTAGTTAATTCTTTTTTAGAGACATATATTGAGATTATGGCAAATATTTTTACATTAGTTTAGAAACTAGTAACAAGTTTAAAGTTTACAAATTATCTTGTTTATTCTCATTGCATATGGTATGCTAGTTTAAGCTTCTGCTGAACTTGCTTCTAAAATCATTATTAATTGTCAAAAACTACTAAGTTCAGACTAGTAGAGGAACATCTAAGGAACAGATCTACACAGAAAGTTAATAAATTTCATAATTCTATTTATTAAGAGTTTTTTCTGAGGTGGGGTAATTTGGGGTATGGTTAGGCTTAGCTAAGTGTTGTATGATAGGGATATTTTTTACCTGTGTGTTAACTTTAGTAAATATCTAATGCTCTATATTTTATAATAAAATGACTACAGACATATAATAAATAATTAGAGCCAAGAGTGTTGAAGTTTTAATCAGTGGAATTGTTTTGGAAAGATTGACTGTTGAAGAATGTGACTAAGAAAAATTTAGTCAAGCAAATATGGAAAAAAAAACATAAAAAACACAGAAGAAACTGACCATAAACAAAAAAAAACAAAACAAAAAAAATAAGGAAAGGAAAAACATCCCAAATCTAAAAGGCAGAATGAAAAGTAAAAGAAACGAAACAGGTAATATAAAAGTAGATTTTAAAGAAATAAAGCAAGGTTCATGTGTAGAAGTTGAGTACTAGTCAAAAAGTCAGTCAGCTAAACTCATTGGTCAAGTGATAGAAATTAATGAGTTCTATCACATAAAGTATTTGACTAAGTCACTATTGGAGGGCTTACACTTTTCCTGCTATTGATGATGATTGTTGTTTAGAGTTTAGCAGTATATGCTACATACCAAGTGAACCTAATTTTGATAGTGGTGGACATTATTTCTTAAATTAAATAACATGTAAAGAATATATTTTTTTTTGCATTTGTACTTTTCTGTATAATTAAGATACATTTATTTCAGTGTATTCTTATTTCAAAAACACTATTTACCTATTTTTATTTAAAAATTTTAGAACTACCCACACTTTCTCCCACCATGGGGTAAAGTGGGGGTATCAAAACATGATCTTTTAAATGTATTGCTGTGAGAAAAAAATCTAACAAAACTGAATGGTTATGCTTCATGTTTAATCTATATGAATCCAATGTAGATAAAATGCATCAAAAGTTTCATTGAAATAAAGTTAATAGTTTGGTTTTAGGGCCTTCTCTAAAAAAAGCTAGATTTTACCGCCACTTGACCCTACTTATTCTTCAGTTTATTTTTGTATGGACATGGCAATAGGTATGAGATATACATACTCCGTATAAGACGTGTGTGTGTGTGTGCTCCTTTTTGAATGTTTCCTGTTACTAGATTTCTTAAATTTAAAAATCCATTAAATTTTTTTAATTTATTTTTAGATCATTAACATTTACATGATTTTCTGTTGTAGGCAGAAGGTTTTTGGCTCCTTATTCCACAAAAGTTTTTAAGAAGCCAGTCTCTCAGGGAAATGTAATTCTAAATTTACTATAGTTGATATTTTCTTTGCAATTTATTTTTACACACGTATGGCTACTACTGTAAGATGTATTTGCATAGTAAAACATGCATGTATTGCTAACACTATTAAAGTGAGATATTTTTGTATGTTTCCAATCATGTGAATAATGGTGTGTGCTTCATTGTTTACCAGCTGCTGAAGTGTGCACTTGCTTACTGAAAGATTGGACAGACCTCTTTTATGACTTTAATGTACATTACCAATTTGCTTCTCATGTTTTATCACAGTTGTAGAAAACATAACATTATATAAAATTGCATTTTTGCTTTGTATGCAGTAAGTTCATCTTTCTAATTAAAGTTTGATCGTAATCAGATGATTACAGCAAAATAATTGCTTCCTATACATTGCTATGGCATGATTCATTTTCACTTTTTCTAGGTATGATATGTGAATTATTTCTGAATGCAAAAAGTAACGTTTGCCTATTTCTTATAGTACAAAGTTTGGTTTAGATTTTTTCATATTTTGAATTTAAAAAAATTAAGAATGTCAATTTTGGCTGACAATCTTTTTTTTCTCTTTGAAACAAGTTATACTACCTGGAGAACTTGTGAAAAAGTTTGGAAATTGAGTTGAGAAATTTGCTAAAATTTCATTAGCATCACCAAAAAAAAACACCATCTTCGTTCCATGAAGGGTTGAAATCTTGTACATTTTCTTCAAGCAATTTTTGAGCCAATTGTTGATTTCCTCTAACTTTTCGCGAAATATTGTCTCAACATCCAGTGTAATAGCAAACAGTAAAATTCACAACTTTTTATCCACAACTCTAAAAAGTCTGCGCTAGCTGCGACTCCCCCCCCCCCCCCCCCAAACTTTCAACATTTCAGCCAATCAGAGATAAGTGATTGATACGAATAGACAATAAATATTAACGGCTTGTAATAGTAGTACTGGTTTTCCTCCAACTTTAGCAATGACAATTGTAACCCTTTTCTCCCTTTGAGCAGGAAAAAGTTGGCGTTAAAATTGACTGAAAAGTTGGTGAATCTCATAGCAGCTTTAGATTCCATTTTGTTTCTCTTTCTTTTAGTGATTTTGTGAAATCATTGCTGAAGGGTTCAGTATGCAAATATTGTGTAGCAAGATTTTGTTTGGAGAAAACTTCTTTGGAAAGTTAAAATTTTGTTCTAAACTATCATAAGTTAAAGGGTAATTCCTGTTATGTTTTTGGGGAGATTCAGATGTAGAGCTTTTAAAAAATGTCATGTTTTGAGTGATACAATATTATTTTACCCTCAGCATTCCCAATACAGTACATACAATACTGTTAAATTTTTTTTATAATACTTCAAGAAAAGTCAAAGAATTTCATTCACCTGTATAAGTCGCAACCTAAAAAAAAAAAAATAATGCAACACTTCATCCTGTATTTTAGTAAAGAGTAAAGTAAGTCTGTATTTAGTATCCAAGATTTTATTTCAAAATCATTTCATTTGACTATGAAAAAAAATCAGCTGCTATCAAAGGTCAGGGGTGGTTGAGTTCCGGGTGTACCCCGAATTTCTGTGTTTTTCGATCGATCTTTCTGTGTTTGAGATTGTTACGGTTAGTGGAAAATTCGGATATTAAAAAATATTGCAAATTTCAACAAATAGCGGTTGAAAAAAACAATTCCTCAATTGTTCACTCAAAATAAAAAAAATCGACAATTTCGTCATAGGATTGCGAAAAAAATGCGAATTTCATCAAAAAAAAATCTCTAAATAAGCACAAATTTCGTCAAATGATCGCAAAATAAACAAACTTCGTCAAAGGATCACAAAAAAAGCACAAATTTCGCGAAGGATCGTGAAAAATGCGATTTTCGTCAAAAGATCACAGGAAAAACTGAAATATCGTCAAAGGATCGCTCGAAAAAAGCAAATTTCGTTAAAAGATCACGGGGGGAAAAAACCCATGGATTTCTTTTTAAAAAAAATCGCAGAAAAAAACATGAATTTCGTCAAAAGACTGCAGAAAAAACACAATTAGAACTGGGAAGGATTTTCTCCATCCCGGAAAAATTGCAATTTTCGTCAAAAGATTGCAGGAAAAATGGAAATATCACCAGAGGATCGCAGAAAAAGTGCAAATTTCGTTAAAGAAACAGGGAAAAATGCAAATTTCACCAAAGGATTGCAGGAAAAACGCTAATTTCATCAAAAGAAGATCTCGAAATAAAACAAATTTTGTCTAATGATTGCAAAAAAAAAAAAAAAAAAAAAAAAAAAGATTTTTGTCAAAAGATCGCGGGGGAAAAAATGCCATTTTCGTCCAAAGATAGTGGGGGAATGCAAATTTCATTAAAAGATCATGAAAAACAATTTCTTTAAAGAATTGCGGAAAAAATGCTAATTTCGTCAAATGACTGCAGAAAAAACACATAATTAGAACCAGGAGTGATCCCCGCCCCCCCTTCTGCTGTGAATTTCAGATACTTTTTTTTTTTTTTTTACTCTTGAATCCCCCCTGGTATTATGTCATCCATCTCAATCTCTACAAAAATGTCCAGAATTGCATATCTGTGTAATACCCAAGAAGAAAGCAGGAAAAAGAAATTTACCTTGTGTAAGAGCAAAGCTAAAAAAAACAAAATTTCTATTTTTTATATTTTTTTTTTTTTTTTTTTTTTATCTAATACTTAGCCACTTAAAAGTAAAATTGGATTTTTTTTTGACATTTTTTTTACTGTTTTCAAATAACTAGGTGCCATATATATATGACTTGCATTAAATCTACTAAGAGATCCCACTCTTTACACATAATTTGTACTTGTTTCATGAGTACTTGGAATAAATTTATTTATTGATTATAGAATTCAAATTTTACATATTTAGCACAATAAATTGCACTCTCCATTTGATGAAGCCATTTAGCTTTCAGTGAAATTAATGTAAATTTAACAAATTGTGTTTTTCTGTAATTGTATATTTCAAACAATAGCTGAAATATGTTATTTGATTGCCATGCTGTTGCAACATCAGTTGTTACATAAATTGATATTGATATATTTTGTCCATATTTTTCAGGGTTTTTCACTTTGTACCAATTAATTTTCAGGGTTTTTCACTCTGAGTCACAATCACCCCTGAAAGGTTTCAACTTAAGAAAGGAGGATAAATTGGTAAAAACTTTGAAAGCAAAACTTAGATATTTTGTATCCTTATGTACAGGATGACCAGAGATAACGTAAAGGTCTAATTTAACTTAGTTAATGAAAACACAAATACTTTTCTACAATCTAATACTTTATTTATTAACAACAATGTATTAGCGAAATAAAAATCACTTTTCCTCAGAGTATCCTACTTTTGCTTTGATGCAGAGCCGCAAACATTTGGTGAAAATTTCAGCAATTGGCCGCAGCTCAGCCGGAGGGATTAGCTTCCATTCCCGAATCAACGAACGCTTCAGAGCTTCCAAACTTTTGTGAGGCTTTGCACAAGCCCTTGCCTCCAAAATCGACCACAAACTGTAACACAAGGGATTGAGGTCACATGAGTATGGAAGCCATTCTTGAGCTGAGATGGAGTCTGGAAAATTGACACCAACACCAGTCCTGTGTGGATTTTTATCGATTAGAAGGCGTGGAATTTTGCTGAGAAGTCCAAACCCTGTTTCCAAATTGTTCTTGAGCCCAGGGAGGTACCACATCCTCAAGAATCTTTTTTCAGAACACATCTTTATTGATTTTGACTCTAGAATCTATGAAAATGAGTGTTTTGCCTGTTGCTCAAATTCCTGCCCACATTGACAGATTTGTGATTTTGACGTTGTTGAACCATGGAAGACTTGCCTGGAGAAGTTGTTGACCAAATCCGATCATTCTGATGATTGGTTCCACTGAGAATAGATTTTCATCAGGAAACAGGATCTGCTCTCAGTATGGAGTTGTATCTTGCTTCAGCAGTTTTCTGCATCTTTCGAACCGTACTTGTTTTTTTTCATCAGTGAGAAATTGTGCTTGTTTGAGCTTGCAAGGATGAAGGTTCAGCTCCTCTTTGGCTATAAGTCAAACCGATTCACGAGCAATTCCTGCCTGCCTCTCTATTTTCCTCATTGGCATCTGAGGATTTCGAGATACATGTTTCTTAAACAATTGTCGGTTTCTGGAAGTGTTCAGTCCTTTTTCTGCCTCTTCCCAGCCAGTCTCCTTTATGCCTAAACTCCTTAAACAGGGTTCCTACGCGACTGGAAAACCGGGAATGGTCAGGGAAAATGACAAGCAGTCAAAGTCAGGGAAAATTACAATTTTTTTTCTAAAACCTGGAAAAGTCAGTGATTTTTTTTAATGCGCTGTCATGTGTCAAGATTTTCCCGAGTTCAAAGGTCTATCCACATAAAAGTTCAGATTTTTCACTTGCAAGTAGTTTTCACTAAATTCGCATTTTTAACATAAAGATGTTTTAGCTATACAAATTTGTCGCCTAATAGGCTATAATACCTCTGCGAAAGAAACATTGAGCCATATTAAGTTGGCTAGGATATCATGAAAATTTAAATAAGAAAGAAAATAATGAAGCAGGCAAAAAAGAAACAGAAAAATGAAAAACTGTACCTGAAATTAAAATGTTAAAACACAAAATATTGAAACTTACGCACAAATAAATGACATGATAGCAGAACTGCCTAAAAAATTTTTAATGCTTAATATGTTGAAATTCAGGTATATAAATAAAAATTTACTTTGAATCCATTTGAGTTGTATTTTAGTTTTTCTTTATCATCCTTTATAAAGTATCAAATGATATAGATTTTTAGCTTCAGTTTTATAGGTTATTTTCATTTTCAGAGGCAAGATTAATCATTGAGATCTAGAATTGTAAATTGTATTTCTAAAAATGTTGTGAATAGTGGTCAGGGAATTGTAGGAAATATGGTCTGGAAAACCTGGAAAAGTCAAGGAATTTTGTTATTCAAATGTTGTAAAAACACTGTTAAATCTCTTGATTGCTTTGGAAATGGTTGGATGAGGCATTTGAAGGAATCGAGCAATCTCACACACACACTTTCCTTAACGATGAAAAGTATATCATTTAAAATTATTTTTTAAGCAATTTTTGTTATGTAACTCAGGGCTGACATTACGTTCAACAGAAACATAAAAAAAAAAAACAGTGGCACTCCGGGAGTGCCAATAGAAGTGAAAACTTCAACAATTACGTGTGTGTTTTTGTAATCGTCAGGAAATGTTTTATGCGTTGAATTGTGTAGCAGCACTAATGAAAGCATCTGGGGACACGGCAGTGCCCCTGCCAAGTCTTGAAAGCACAGCCGTAAGCATCTTTTTCTGGAAGCAACTCAGGGTACTTTTGACCCCCCAATATCTTTGTGTTGGTGATTCCCAGAAACTTGAAACTTCGTAAATCTAAAGTAATGTGGAAATGAAACTAAATGCTGAAATTTCACGTTTCTATCTTTTTTATTTCAGAAGATATATGAACTTAAACTTTCCCCTTTTCGACACTGATTCACCGATCATCAAAACTCAGAGGTACGTCCTGTATCCCTAGAATCTTGAAATTTGGTATGAAGGTAGTGTTTGGGATACAATGAGAGGGAAAATTTAAAAAATCCGGAAAATTTGGATAAAAAGTCGAAAAAAAAAAAACGAGAATTTGGCAGAGATGTGATATACGAACCAGGTTTGGCACGATTTTTTAACGTCAATTTGGCGAAAGCCCGTTTTCCAATACCAGTTACAATATATATTTTTAAATTATTTTCTATTGTTTTAAAAAGTAAACAACAATAAATAAACGGTAATTTCATTAATAACTATAGAACAAAACAATTGTACAATTTAAAAAAATAAAATAAAAGTAAATGAACAATTTATTAATAAATAAGCAACAGTAGCCGGGTTACCTTGTAAAATAAAATAACGCCATTTTGCTGTCAATTAGGTACCCAAGTGCATATCTGACATCTGTGCCCTGTATTTTATCTTCCGTAATCGAAATTCCCGCCAATACTGTTGGTTATTGACTAGACCATCAACACGATAAAATACAGCGTTATCGGTTTTTAGTTACACGAAATAGGTAGGTCACGAATACGGTATAATTCATTTTAACTGACGAAAAACAAAATAATTTGTTTTAGCAAATTAAGATAGACTGAAATATAATTTTTTCCAAACAAAATAAAAAATCATCCATTAAAGGGCTTCGCTTGCAAATGACATCTTTTTAAAAACTGCTTCGTTGTACACTTTATATTGATTTGATTTAGTATTTATTTTGAGAAAATTTCTTAACATGTTTTAAGTTCTGATGCAAGAACTGGATCCAAACGTAATGAAAATTTTTACAAGAGCAGTATGTTCTTCTGCAAAAGAAGCCACTCAGATGTCTGGAATAGATAAACTACTGCCTGGGATAGTCATTGATGACTTTCTTTTTGAACCATGTGGTTATTCTATGAATGGCCTAATTAAAGGAGTAAGTATTTTCTTTAATAAAAATGGAATTTTCTTCATTTAAATTGAAATAATATGCTATTTATTAATTAGATTAATTTCTATGTCTTAGTTGTTATTATCTGTGTTTTGTTATACTCGTAGTTGAAGATGTAAATAGAAATTTTTTTTTTTTTTTTTCCATGTAATGAAAAGGGAAGTCTATCAATATTTTGAATGATGAGCCCTCTCAAGAAAGTCTACCCCCCCTCCCTTTCCCTCTTTTGTTAATTTCTTTCTTTTTTAACAGGTATAAATAAGGGCGGCGCCAGAGGGGGGGTCCGAGGGGGCATATCCCCCCCCCCTTCCTGTTGGGGTAAAATTTAATCGTCATCGGGGAAATTTTTTGACTTGAGTGTAGAGTCCTGCATTGGGTCGAGTAACCTGATTTTTCCCGAGTCGTGTCGAGTCGGGTGCATGTTAGTGCCTTTTAACACTTTCCAATAAAGTTGAAAAGTGTTTATGACTTCGGTTTGTCTGGCCGTCTGTCCACGCTCAACTCTCGTAAATATGCTCGGATCGTTCTGAAATTTTTGGATGTTAGTGACCTACCATAGCACGCTCCCTATTTTCCGTTACACTATGGCCAATGGGAAAAAGTCCTTCCGGCCAGTGCCGGGAGGAAGAGGTAGCTTTCATATTCCTTATTTTTAAAAAGCCAACTTATATTATTCAAACACACGAAGCTCAATTAAGTGGAAACCGAATGTAGGAGATTCAATACTAATTTTTATAAATCAGGGATGAGAATTTTCAGTCTTTTGGCGGATTTCCGCTTTTTTGTTGTTTCAAGGAATTTCCGCTTTTTTTCCTCAAAATTCGGCCTTTTTTCCGAAGATTCCGTATTTTTTCTCCTGCAAAATTTTGTTATTTTCCGAAATTTTCTCTTTCCTATCGATTCCACTTTTCTTCCGATTTTGAAAGAACGTTCAAAGGTGATGAAAAAACGGCAAATTTCGTTAAAAGATCACGAAAAAACTACAAATTTCGTCAGAAGATCTCGAATAGACGGCAAATTTTGTCAAAAGATCGTGAAAAAGCGGCAAATTTTGTCAAAAGATCGTGAAAAAGCGGCAAATTTTGTCAAAAGATCGCGAAAAAGCGGCAAATTTTGTCAAAAGATCGCGAAAAAGCGGCAAATTTTGTCAAAAGATCGCGAAAAAGCGGTAAATGTCACCAAAAGATCGCAAAAAAACTACAAATATTGTCAGAAGATTGTGAATAAACGGCAAATTTCGTCCAAAGATCGCGATAAAAATTGCAAATTTCGTCAAAAGATTGCAAAAAAGCGGCAACTTTCGTCAAAAGATCGTGAAAAAGCGGCAAATTTCGTCAAAAGATCGCGAAAAAGCAGAAAAATTTGTCAAAAGATCGCGAAAAAAGCAAAATTTTGCCAAAAGATCGCGAAAAAAGCAAAATTTTGTCAAAAGATCGCGAAAAAGCAGCAAATTTTGTCAAAAGATCGCGAAAAAGCAGCAAATTTTGTCAAAAGATCGCGAAAAAGCAGCAAATTTTGTCTAAAGATCGCGAAAAAGCAGCAAATTTCGTCAAAAGATCACGAAAAAGGTAGCACATTTCGTCAAAAGATCGCGAAAGCGCAGCACATTTCGTCAAAAGATCGCGAAAGCGCGGCACATTTCGTCAAAAGATCGCGAAAGCGCGGCACATTTCGTCAAAAGATCGCGAAAAAACTGCACATTTCGTCAAAAGATCGCGAAAAAGCTGCACATTTCATCAAAAGATCTCGAAAAAGCGGCAAATTTCATCAAAATGGTGCAAAAATACATGTATTTAGTGCTTTTAGTGTATCCTCCCCTTCCCCCTCTTTTGTAACCTTTCAGAAAATTTGCTGTGAATTTCAATTTTTTTTTTACTCAGAATACTATTTACTTCTGATTCAGAATTCACATTAAGCTGGCTGTAGGTCCTGGTCCAATTAGCCCGTGTGATGAAAAATAACTAACCATTGTGATTTTCACTAAGTTTTTTATTTTTGCTAAAAAATTTATTAAAATTATGACACACAAACTCTATTCTTAATTAAATTATTTCATTTTCAGGAGCGGTCATGATTCTGATAAGTCGAGCATTTCATATGACCCACACTCAATGTTTTAAGAGCTGTGTGTAATTTGGCTATTTTCACTCCTGTAATGTAGTACACAGGCTTGTGCGCTTGTCTCCATTTACCCGGAAATCAGACCCTGGTTTTATTTCTTAAAGTATCTTTTACGGATAAAATGTGGTACAATTTTTTGTTTGCGCGTGGTTTCAGTCTTTTTGCTTTTTTGCAATTCTCATCCCTGATCAATACTAAATCATTATGAATGAGAATTTCGCGAAATTAGTCAGCTTTATCCAAGCTGCTTTTACTTAAAGTCACTTATATTTGGCTGCCAAATTCGGCGATTTCTTAAAGTGCCTGCCGTTTTAAGACAACAGGGTAGATGAGGCTAACCAGTGAACTTGGTCGAGACCTTAGTAATTGCTGTGCACATGCTCACTCATATCGGAATCGGTTGATATATACGAGTGCTGTCGCATGCAAAAAATCAGATTTTTCAAAATGTCACCCACTTTAGAAATTGAAACTGCTATATCTGAGCCATTTTTTAAGATAAAGACAAACAAAAAATGCTCCTGAATCCTTAAATCAAGGTCAAATACTTAAGAAAGAAACCTTTTTCAATTTCTAATTTTTTTGCACCTCACTTTAAACATAATTTTTTTTTTTAATTTAATGGCCGCCATTTTGAAACAAGAAAGCTGATGAAGCTGGCCAGCGAACTTGGTCGAGATATTGATGTATACTATCCACTTGCCTTCTTCCATCGAAATAGGCGAATACGCGTTGTATCGCGTGACAAATACAAGATCGTTTCAAAGTGTTAGCCATGATAGAAATTCAAAGTGCTATAATTCAACCACTTTTTAAGATATAAACAAAAGAACAAATTTTCAGAAACAAAAACTGCTCCAGAATCTTTGTATCAAGGCCAAACACATAAAAAAAAATCTTTTTCATTTTCCAATTTTTTAATACCTCATTTTAAATTTTAAATTACATTTTTTTTTTAAAATGGCAACCCTTTTGAAACAAGATGGCGAATGAAGCTGGCCAACGAACTCGGTCGAGACATTGGTATGTACTATGTACAGACCAAGTTACATTCAAATCGGTTCATAAATACGCCTGTTATCGCGTGACAAAAATCAGGTCGTTTTAAAATGTCAGCCACAATAGAAATTCAAAATGTTATAACTCAGCCATTTTTTAGATGTAGACGAAACAAAACCTGTTCCGGAATCTTTGTATTAAGGTCAAACACATACAAAAAAAAAACTTTTTCATTTTCCAATTTTTCGGTATCTCATTTTAAATTAAATTTTTTTTAATTTTTTTAAATGGCCACCATTTTGAAACAAGATGGCGAATGAAGCTGGTCAACGAACTCGGTTGAGTTATTTGTGTGTACTATGTACACACCAAGGTACATCCAAATCGGTTCATAAATACGTCTGTTATCACGTGGCAAAAATCAGGACGTTTCAAAATGTCAGCCACGCTAAGAAATTCAAAATGCTATAACTCAGCCATTTTTTAAGATATAGACGAAACAAAAACTGCTCCCGAATCTTTTTATCAAGGTCAAATACATAAGAAAAAAATATTTTTTCAATTTTCAATTTTTTGCTACCACATTTCAAATTTAAATTTTTCTTAACATTTTAAATGGCCGCCATTTTTAAACAAGATGGCGGATGAAGCTGGTCAACGAACTCGTTCGAAACATTGGTCTGTACTATGTATAAACGAAGTTACATCCAAATCGGTTCATAAATACGCCTTTTATGGCGTGACACAATTCAGGACGTTTCAAAATGTCAGCTTCGCTAGAAATTCAAAATGCTATAACTCAGCCGTTTTTTAAGATATAGACGAAACAAAAACTGCTACGGAGTCTTTGTATAAAGGTCAAATACATAAAAAAAAAATATTTTTCCATTTTCAATTTTTTGATACCACATTTCAAACTTTAAATTTTTTAAAAAATTTTAAATGGCCGCCATTTTGAAACAAAATGGCGGATGAAGCTGGCCAACGAACTCGGTCGAGACATTGGTATGTACTATGTACACACCGAATTACATCCAAATCGGTTCATAAATACGAGAGTTACAGTGTGACATAGGTCATACATATATATATATATATATTGATATATAAATTTTGAACGGAGGGTGGTTTCTCGGGGTCTGGGGGTCATGATCGATGAAAATATACCAAAATTTTTTGAAATCGCTTTCCTCCGAACGGCTGCAATAGGTAGCTTTTTGTAAAGAAAGCTACCTAAAAATCGTTTAAAATGAATTTTAATGGTGTTACACCCTTTCAAACATAGTAAAATTGATATTCATTTATGAAGTCCACTAAAATATGCATTCTGTTGAATATGCGGTGCAAAGAATAGTTATTGTTCATTTACAGGGCCACACAAAAGAATCCCATTCATAATGGTATAGGGGAAATTGTTTGCGGTGTATTTGAAAAGATTTCAGATACTATATTGTATCCGAATTACTGTATATTAGTAATGATTGCTCGAAATGCATTTTTAATTATGTGCTTTTTTAAGGGCCGGCCCAAGTGACATGAATGAAAATAGGCCCGAGCCCGTCCCGTGCAGACCTCTAAACTTTGGCTGTTTCGAAATAAGCATGAATTTAAAGATTTTTTTTTTAAACATCAAGACTTTGTTTTATGATTGAGCTGATATTAAAATAATGAACTTTTACATTCTAAGCTATTTTACAAGTTTTCCTTTAACTTGCATTCTTAAGAATTTTGTATTTCAGTTTTAGTCTCAGATTCAAATTATGTATTCTGTATCTTATCAGAAGTTGCAGAATCACGCTGTCTGGTTTCGATCAATATACACTCTACAAAAAATACATAAGTTGAAAGTGTTTCTTCAATTGCTTTTATTATTAAAACACGAAAATGCCTGTTTTGATTTGCCCATTTCCCTCCAAAATATAGAAGATTCATTAATCTAACGTAAAAATTGCCTGAAGCTACATTTTCGTCTAATCACAGGGATGTTCCCATAACTG
This sequence comes from Maratus speciosus, assembly GCA_963932465.1. Classification (NCBI taxonomy): domain Eukaryota; kingdom Metazoa; phylum Arthropoda; class Arachnida; order Araneae; family Salticidae; genus Maratus; species Maratus speciosus. Next base: position 441,652,229 of record OZ010788.1, read on the forward strand.
TGCTGCATGTTACTTTTGCGTTCTGGCAACTTGCTGCTTGTGTTTTTTACGTTTGACAAAATGTTTTCTTGAGAGTGTACGTAATAATTGCACTCTTTCAAAAGCAATTGAAATGCAAAATAATGAAAATAATAAAAGGCAGTAATATATAAAGTGAGCATTATTGTCATAAAATTAATGTTAATTATTTAAAAAACTCTAGTTTGGCTAATTAATTTCACACGTTTTACCCTTTATGGATAAAGTATAATTCAATATGAAAAAGCATGCTATATTAAATACAGCAACCTGTTAAGATGGAACGACAAAGAATCGGAAGAATTTTCCTATTTAGACAGGTTTTAATCTTAGCATTATAATTGTTTAGCATTGTTTTAGCCGATATTGGGAAATTTTTCAGTTTAAAGCATTATTCCGTTACACTGGATCCGTTTTAACAAATTTTATTGTAGTGCTTAGGATGTTTCGATTTTCAAGTGCCTGTCCTGCTTTTTTCCTCTCCCTGGCCCGCTTTTTGCGATACTAGACCTGACAACACTACTTACGAGCCAAGTTAAATTCGAGTTAGCTCAGTTTTACAAAAAGAAAATCTAAGCTATTGTTTTAGATGAAAAATTATGTATTTAAATATGAATGAGTCGCTTTGCATGTTTATTTTATTTGATAAAAGATAGAGTTGATATTAGACATATGATTGCAGACTATTTTTTCATAACTATATTAAATTATAGGTCTTTTTGTCTCGGGTTCAGGTTAAAGTGTTTCGGTTTATGGTCAATATAAAAATTGTTGTTGGGTTTTGGGTCAACGGAAATTTTTTGGTAGGTTTCATCTTGACTTTAAGTTGAAGTTTCGGTCGGGTATAACCCAACAAGCGCAGGAATCTATTTCAGATTAAAAAAAAAAAAAACTACATATTTGAAAATGAATGACTCCTTACATGTTTATTTTTCTACATAAAAGATAACATTAATACTAGAGATATGACTACAGACTATTTTTCTATAATTACATTATATGTATTTTGAATCTACTTCCTTCGATTCCAGGTTTCGTTTGGGATTGGAATTAAGTATTTCGGGTTCGACGGAATATTTTTGGTTCGGTTCGGGTTGAAGCTTGGTTTTAAATAAAATTTGCAGGGCTGCAAATTTTATTTATTACCCTAGTGGGACCCTAATTAGGTGTAACGTTTAACTGCTAGTTTTCACGATGAAACTTTCACTAACAAATTTAAATAATTTTAAATTAAAATAATTTTTGTCACTGCATGTGTTTTCGATAGGGATTTGTCAACTGACTTTTTTCAGTTACATCCGACATTAAAATACATGGTCAACCTCCCTGAACACGAACTGCGCTTCGAAAAAAATTTGTTAATCACCTTACCTAATGCGGAAATCTTGTTCCTAGGCCTTGGCATTTTCTTAAGGGGCTGGGGTTCCGCCTCATAACTGGAGAACTGTTCCATACGTTGTCGCTCACACACTGCTGTGTATGGGCCATATATGTGCACGTAAAATCTGTAATATTGAATGACCTCTTAACGGGAGGTTGCTGGGTGGAAAAAAGAATACTAAAGAGTTTTTCCTTTCGGGTAATGCTCAAAAGTGTGGAAACTTTTTCTTTTGTGGATTCGTCCACTTTCAGGGCTTAATTTGCACCAGAGCTCAGCTCCGGTAGTTCTCTGTTTTTAGTAAATATTTAAGTACTGATCAGAATTCACCGGAGCTCATAAAATACCTTTTTTTTTTTATATCATTAACAGTGTCTATTTTAAAGCACATTTATGAAGTCATTTTCAATTGTAAGCAGACATAATTGCTATGTTTTGTTATTTTTTGTTTGTGTTTTGTTATTCTGATAGAAAGCAACCGAGAAGTGTTTCTTTTTCTATAAAAGCATCGAATCTTTTTAATTTAATCTTATTTTCAGAGACTCGGCACAAAAGATTGTAAAGCGGAAGGAATCGATTATAGTTTAAGATATGCACGTTTTATAGGAAATTGAAAAACGTTGTTCTATTCTTCAGCATATAAATATTGATTTCTGTAAATTTCATTCTTTTTTTCATAAAAATGCGTAGCTGGAAAATTATTCCTTTTTTGTGTTGTCACCATTTCCGAATCATAATCATTTAGGACTGGGCGATATAGAAATTTCTTAAATCGATTTATCATCCATCTAACATCGCGATTTAACACAGATTTTACATTTTAGAATCTGGAAGCCTACTTTTTAATTTTTAGTAACAAAATACGGTCTTTATGTGCCCCCCCCTCCCCCACACACCCTTCCTGTATTATTTAGTATACTTAGCTTTTAATTTTTCAAATAATTTTGAAAAGAGGTATATTTTACACATAAAAAAACTTTGAATGTCCCAAAACACTAGTTTTTTTTTCCATTTTAAAAATTAGGGACCTATTGTAATACATTTTATAAACTCATTCTATAAGAAGTAATATAAAAGAAAATGTTTTTTGTCTGTATTGTTATGCCTGCTACAATCTAAATTCCTTAGGGGGGGGGGAGACTTCCCCTAGCCCACCCAAATAGCACTTCATTGCTAACAGCCTACATACTTTTTTTTTTTTTTTTTACAGACACAGATTAAAAAAGTTATTGAGGTAAAACAGAAGCATATTAAAAGAATTCAATGATGAATTTAACTGTACATTTACCATGATGAGAAAAGTAGTAAAAAACAAGTTGGAAATTGCTCGTCAAACGTGGCAAATGAGGTGCGTTCGTACTATAACTAGTTTTATAATTATTTTTTGCACCCCATATTGTACTGAATGTATACTTTTTTGCACTTCATAAAGCGCATAGTCTGATACATCATTAAAATGCACTTCCAATAATTTTTTCCCATTCCCCGTAATGTAACGGAACACTTTTGACTGTCCCTGTAATTAAACTATACATCCGATTTTCCTAAAATTTGAAATAGCTCAACAAAACTTTGCAACAATTATATCTTTAAAATTTCAGACCATTCGGAAGGCTGTAATATCATTAAAATGCACTTGCAATAATTTTTTCCATTCCCCGTAATGTAACGGAACACTTTCGACTGTCCCTGTAATTAAACTATACATCCGATTTTCCTAAAATTTGAAATAGCTCAACAAAACTTTGCAACAATTATATCTTTAAAATTTCAGACCATTCGGAAGGCTGTAATATCATTAAAATGCACTTGCAATAATTTTTCCCATTGGCCGTAATGTAAAGAAAAACTTTTGACTGTCCCTGTAATTAAACTATACATCCGATTTTCCTAAAATTTGAAATGGCTTGACAAAATTTTGCAACAGTTATATCTTTAAAATTTCAGATCATTCGGAAGGCTCTAATATCATTAAAATGCACTTTCAATAATTTTTCCCATTGGCCGTAATGTAAAGAAAAACTTTTGACTGTCCCTGTAATTAAACTATACATCCGATTTTCATAAAATTTGAAATGGCTCGACAAAGTTTTGCAACAATCATATATTTGAAATTTCAGACCATTCGGTTGGGTAGTTTTTGCTCTGTTACATGCGGACAGACGGACGGACTGAACGACGACTATAGGTGCTGCGTATTTATATAATTACGAACGCACCAAAAAGGGGGGGGGGGGTATGAGAAATAAGGTGCAATTTTATATCTTTTTAACTTTTAGATTATAATAAGATTTGTTTAACATAAATGCTGACATTTATATAGCGGATTGAGAAGGATTGAAAGTGTGAGCCTTGGAGCACATTACTGAAATTGCTGATTTTTTTCGCGGCCGTTGCCATCCTTTAAGATTAGTAATAAAATATAATCTTAAAATATCTCTTTTTGATGATAACAAAATGTCAAAAAAGCAGAAAATCGCAGATCTGCAGAAAAATCTCTAATGAATGCCTCCTCCAGCCCTCCCTCATTCTGCTGTAAAAATAAAGTTACTTGGCTCATTACAAAACTTTATTAAAGTATTTTTAATTAATTACAAAATAATAATAAATTAAAACTAAAATATTCTTGTAATACCAAAACATATGAAAATTAATTTTTCATGAAAATAATGCAAAAAAATATAAACTAAAAATGGATGAATTTGGATATAAATAGTGAACCAATTTCAGCAAGATACTCAATCTATGTGACTGGCATTGAAATTGGATGCCAAACCTGATGCATGACTATTTTAAAATATTTTAATTAATTACAGAATAATAGAAAATAAAGAATATGTATTAAAATATTACCCAAACATGTGAAAAATGAATGTTTCATTAAAAGAATGCATAGAAATAAAAACTGAAATTCAATGAATTTGGATTTTAAATATGAAACTTTATTCTTTTTTTTTCCCAACCATAAATACTCAATCAATTTCAGGAAAAAAATATTATTAGTAAAAGAAAAATATTTCATGTGGATCACGGCCAAATAGTGATACACAAAACAATGCATGACTATACTTTAAAATAATTTCATTAATTACAAAATAATAGAAAATAAAAAATAAATGTTAAAATATTACTAAAACATGTAAAAAATGAATTTTTCATCATAAGAATGCATAAAAGTATAAACTGCAAGCCGATGAGTTTGGATTTTAAATATAAAACTTTATTCTTATTATTTTTAATCATATAAATGCTGAATGAATTTCAGGAAAACAATCTTTTGAAACAATGCAGGATTCTACTTTAAAACATTTTAATTAATTACAGAATATTGGAAAATAAAAAATACAAATTGCAGTATTACTCAAATATGTGAAAACTTAATTTATCATCAAAAGATTGCATTAGTATATAAATTGAAATTCGATGAATTTGGATTTTAAGATTTAAACATTACTTTTTCCTTTCAACTTTCCACTATATAAATTCTTAATTTCAGAAAAATACACATCCCAATCTCACAAACTCTAAATCTTGTTTTCAAAATCGTCTTTTTCTTAAATCGGAAAGCATGGAGGCTTGCGATGTTTGCTTAAATCAGATCGTCCTAAATCGATTTAACACCAGCTTGCCTTGTTTTTCTTAAATCGGAAAGCATTGAGGCTTGCGATATTTGCTTAAATCGGATCCTCCTAAATCGATTTAACACCAGCTTGCCATGTAAGTGGTATATACATCAAAGTAGATAAATCGGTTTTCCGATGTTAGCTCTGAATCAGTATTTTGTTTTAAATCGATTTAAAGCCAATGGCTAAATCGCGATTTAAGATAATGGCTAAATCGCGATTTAAGACATTGGCTAAATCACGATTTGACGTTAGCTAAATCGCGATTTCCGATTTTAGCTTAAATCGATTTAAGACCAATGGTTAAATCGGATTTCCGATGTAAGCATTAAATCGATTTTAGAGTTAAATCGATTTAAGGCCCAGGCCTAATCATTACCATATTTAATTCCAGAATTCTGCAAAAATTAGGCAAAGATTTCTATTCGAAAGGAGTGACAACTAAAAAGTGGAATGATTTTATATCTAAGTATATGCTGACAGATATATTTAAAATTTTTATTTTTTTAAAGAAAAAAAAATGCTTTAAGTTTTGCAAATAGTGTATGAAATATAAATATGGAGATTGTAGTGACAGGGGTAGAGGGGGGGGGGGCACGCTAAGGTTGTTAGTACTGCAGAATATTAGGGCTCTGGTGCTTTTTTTTTTTGTTAGAAATTAAGCCCCGCCTATGAAGATTAGGTGACTAGTAGGGTGTTTCCAAAATAACCTTAAGAGCTATTTTCACTTTATTTATCTACAATATTCTTTGACAAGCTCCGAAATTTATATTTGGAATAAAAATGTTTTGGCCCTGTGCAATTCATCTCTAATTTAAATAGCAGTGTGAATGTTAGAGATCTGCACTTTTCGGGATATGCCAAATCCGGATGCGAAACATATTCCACCTGTTATTTAAAAAACCAAAAAAAAAAAAAAGAAACAAACAAAGAAATGTTTTATTGTTCATTTAAACCACTAATAAAGGAGAAAAGTTATCACGACTGGGAGAAAAAAATTAAATACAGTTCCGGTCCAGCCCGAATCAACAGAAAAAAATATAAGACCCGGACGTGTCCCGGGAAGAATGAAGTTCGAGCCTGGACCAACTTTTTTAAAGCTAAAATTTAGCTCGAGCCCGTACCGAGTTTTCAGATAAAATTTAAGCTTGGCCCGAGTTTAATGAAAAAAACTTTTACCGAGCTCTGGTTTTGGAACAAGCCCGGGCTCGTAGAGATCTCTTATACAGTAGAGCGCCGATTATCCGGACCGAGGCCGATGCGGTTAATGAAAAATCCAGATAATTGAACAACTTTTAAACACCTAATTGCAAGGTTCTTCAGGTCACTTCCCTTCACACTTTTTCCAGGCTTAGGACTGGCAATTGTGGTAGTGCACATTTTAGCATATAAAGGTGTCTAGAAGTTTTTTTATTTTCTATAAAATTGATACAAACTTATACTTAGACGTATGCATAGAAATTATTACATGTATATATACATAAGCTGTACAGTACGTACATTAAAAAAAAAAAACATTGTATAGGGAAAAGAATAGACTTCTGCTTCCTAGAGGGCATTTTCTTTTTTCTGCGTGGGACTCTCGCATGTTAGAAGTGAAACGTCAGGTTCTAGAAACAGTTTATTTTATGCATTGCTGTCTTTGTATTTGTTGGCAATTTTATTATTTCCTGATTAGGAAATCGTTATTTAACAGTTAACTTTCGTGACATCCAGCCAAATTCACCTTACCGCACCTAAAGAAGTTTCACTTAAAAATTTTTGGAGAAGGTTGGGAAAAAACGTATGACCCTTGATCGATCCGGTTTATTGGACAATCCGGTTAATCGGCGTCCGGATAATCTACTCTCTACTGTACATATTATAAATTCGGCCCCCACGTCGGTAAATAATTGAGTTAGTGAGGTGTTAAGCCTTATTTTGTGGCATTAGTCTACAGTAGTGTTGCCAGGTTCAATGCCCCAAAAAGTTCGACATTTGCTTGCAAATTGATAAAAATATTGTAAATTCTATGAAAATTGAAGCTGTCTGTAACAGAATCCTGTTTTAAATGCAAAAATATGCTATATGAGATGTTAAGATGCTAGGTATATTTGTCTTTATCAATTCAGTGCAAGAAGGAGGCAGCTTTAACTTTTTTTTGTACAGGACTGTTCAATTTTAGGGTATTGTACTGTAGGGGCTATGAAATTTTTATGTTTAAAACAGGATTGTTTTCAAAGATTTTACTAAACAATGTACTACAAAAGTACCCCATCTCAGCAGGTACATTTGTACAGTGTTTCTTCTGGCATAATTATAAATTTCCATTATAGACAGTATCTGTTTTTACAGATTTTTTTGCATTAGGTTCTACATTATGCACACTAACATGTACCATGGTATTAAAAGAAATTTAAGAGAATTTGTCTGTCATAAAAAATTGAGACATTTGTTATCCTGTGCGGTGATTTTGTAGAACAAGTCTTGGAACATCTGAAAATCAGGATGGCCGGCATAAATCGTAAAATTTGTCTACATTACTCTTCAATCAAATGATATTTTTCCTAAAGTTAAATTTGATACTGATTGTCTACACATTTTTTAGTCTTTGCAATTGTTTGTATTCTGTATATAAATTACTAGTGTGAATGCCGTCCTAGGACAGTGGATAAAAATTGTGTTTTTCACTTAAAATTTGAAAACTGATAAAAATAATTGACAATATGGAAGCGTTTAGATGAGCAAAGTCCGGCTAGTTTGTGTTCTAATAAACACACTATTAGCATTTACAATACTTCTGTGTAAACCAAACTTTTCGACTATTATACAATAACAAAATTAAGATTTCTTAATAAAACAAAAATTTAACAAATATTCAATAAAACTCATAGCTGCCAACTCTTCCGATTTTTTCAGAATTCTTCCGAAAAATCAGCATGTTTTCCGATTTTACGCACGTAATGCGTTTTCTTCCGCTTTTCGTCATTTTCTTCCGATTTTCGGCCTTTTCTTACGCTTTTTACGCGAGTTTTGTCAAAGGATTGCGGGAAAACCCGAAATTTCGCCGAATGTTCGCGGGAAAGACGCAAATTTTGTCGAAAGATCGCGTAAAAAACGAGAATTCCCCCAAAAGAGCGCATAAAAACACTAATTCCATGAAAAGATCGCGAAAAAACGCGATTTTCGTCAAAAGATCGGGTAAAGAAAGCGCCGTCAAAAGATGACGTAAAAACACTGTCCGTGAAAAGATCGCGTGAAAACGCGAATTCCATTAAAGGATCGCAGATAAAACGGGCGTTTCGTGAAAAGAACGCGGAAAAATCCCAAATTTCACCGATCGATCGCGGAAAAATCCCAAATTTCACCGATGGATCGCGGAAAAATCCCAAATTTCACCGATGGATCGCGGAAAAATCCCAAATTTCACCGATGAATCGCGGAAAAAACCCAAATTTCACCGAACGATTGCGGGAAAGACGCGAATTTTGTCAAAAGATTGCGTAAACGACGCGTAGGGGTGATTTTGGTCCGAATTTTCCGAAAATTTAAGGACGCTAACCTGTGTGAAGGTGCTAAACCATGTTGGAAAATAAAATCGTCACCACACATATCCTCCGATGATGGTATCATGAAATGGTCAAGGATTTCTTTATATATCTCAGAATTAATCCTCTCGTTAACGATACATAGCCTTCCAGCACCATCTGCAGTCATGCAAGCAATACCATTACACTGGTTGCAAATTTCACTGATCGTTTCATGCAGTCCTTGTCACATGCTTTTTGCTTCATTTGTCATACACAAACACCTTGATCTCCATATGTTACAAAAACACACTTTAATCACTAAACAATATCTTTTTCCAATCATCCAGACCCCATAAAAGCCTCTTTTTGCACCACTTCACTCTCTCCCTTTTCTGTTTAATAGTCATGAGGGGTTTATCTTTGGTACACAAGATTGAAATCCAAGTTTATGGAGACGCCTTAGTGTTGTAGATTTACTCACATCAGCACAGTGTTCTTTCCACTTTCGATGCAAATATCTTGCATTTCTGAAACTTTTTTTTAGCAATACTTTTTAGCTTTCTATCATCTTTGAATATTTTTTGGCTTTCAACCGCTATTCAGATGCTTGTTTTCAAAATGTCCATCGTTAAAATACTGCTTTATTGCTCTACTAACACTTAGTTGAGAACATTTTAAGTAACTGGTGATATATTGCTGATTACAACCTTCTTTATGCAAATCAATAATACGATAAGGGTTCATACTCATCAGAGGAATATGGGATTCATGGGAAAATCAGGGGATAAATTTTGGGTTGTGAAATTCAGGGGAATCTCAGGGGATAATGTAAAAAATTCCCCAAACCTGGGAAAACATGGCAAAATGACTGGTTACTCTAGGAAATTAAGGGCAATTGCTGCTGTTAGGGTTGTTTGGTTTAAACCACGCTGGTTTAAACCATGGTTTAAATCAAATGTTTTTTTTTTTTTTTTTAAACCATGCTGGTTTTTTTTCATCTGGTTTTTTTCTCTTTTTCCCAAATGTTTTAATTTATTTTACACATTATTGAAAAATGCAAAATCCAAGTTATGCAGAAGCTACAAGAAAAACTTTACAAGTTTATTAATTCATTATTTTTTAAAGTGATAAACATTTTTAGTCAAACTTTTCTAATAGCTTTAAATCTACATGGCAGACTAATTAATTTTTCTAAAATTAGCTGGGGGGAGGGGGAAGTAGTTAGTTTTCTTTCTTTTTCTTCTTCAATCCTTTTATTTTTTAAAATAGCCAAAATGGCAGATTTGAGCTAAAAATACACTTTTAATACTTAAATTGCTTGCTTAGTTAAGATTTACTAAGATTACATTATGCCTCAATGATGACATAATCATAAGCAATTCTCTCCATTGGTTACACTTTGTTCTGTATGCTAATGAATGATTGGCCGTGAGTTTTGTTTGTTGTATCATTGCTATTGGGTTCAGTAAGCCTTTGTTTTTCTTGCATTCCTACATTGGGATTGGGGTTTTGCATTATGATTCTATTCTGTTACCAGCAGGGTTGGCATGGTTTAAACCAATCGATGGTTTGTAAACTCGGTTATGTCGGACGAACGACGCATGTTTCACACAAAATGAAAACAATGATTATGCAAAGCGTTTTTACAACTTAAGAAGACCCCGCAGAAGCTTAATTTATGCAACCTTCTGAACCAATCGGGAAAATTCAGAAGTATTCTAATTTTTTGAACCACCTTAGTATTCTAATATTATGAGCAATGAAAATAATTTTGCTAAAATACAATATTCATTCAAAATTTAATATTTTACACTTTGAATTTTCTTTAATAACATGCAAATTTATTAAAACATCAACCGTTGTTTTTTTTTTTTTCAATTGTAGTACACTGAAATAAATTCCAGTATTTTTGCACTACATTTTCAATGATATCTTTGAAAATATAATACGTAAAATGAAACAAAATGTATTTTTGAGTTCAGCATTATGAAAGCTTTCACACGATATACAAAGAAAAGATTTTTTTACTTCAAGTAACTTAATTAGCCCCTCTACATTTGTCCTAAATATATTTGTGAATGTTTATTAATCTGTAAATATGTTTGTCAATGATCTTTACTACTTCCCACAATTTGAACTTTCCACGTTCTATAGTTTACGAGTAAAATGTCTGTGATAGAAGGGCAGACAGACACAAGAAGTGATCTTATAGTGGTTCCGTTTTCACTTTTTAAGTATGAACCCTAAAAATATCAGAATTTTTTCTGATTATAAAAAAAACTAAATATTTGAAATTAAAGTGCCAGGAAAGTCTTTGTTCTTTATAATTAAAAAGTATTTCAACCTCTTGTGCAATGCCTTTTTTCCTCCACCCTTTCAGTCCTTTATTGTAACTTAGACATTTTTAATACCAGCTTCATTCTCACTGAACCTTTGTACAGTTTTGTAAGATTACTTACAAGGAGAGGGCCAACCTTGTTAATCACAGATTTTGATTACTTTAATATATGTTATATGGTAGAGATCCCTTAGTGTCAGGTTCAACGGATTTTATCCAACACTCCTTAGTTCTTGAGAAACTGGGGGGTCTAATAATAGTACACAACTTAAATACTTACTTTGCAGCCGCAATGATAGGTTGGTCGTAGCTCAGTTGGTATGGCACTTGCCGGGTGATCCGCGGGCCTGGGTTCAATACCTGAATGTGCTACATTTGTTTTTCTCATTTTTTGTTTTATAAATATACTTGTAAGTATAATTAATAATCTCATTGTCAATTAAAATTTATAATATTGTATATCAATTATAATTTTAACCTATTTAATTTTTACTTTTAACTAAATAGTTGTATGAAACATCATAAAACTGTTAATTTTTTAAAAATCACTTTTAAAATGTATTTCATATATTTTTTATCGATGCAATGATATTGATCAATTTTGCCAATTCGTGATTTTAAAGAAACATCATTTACGCATTGCTTTAACAAAGGAAGTCAATGTGATAATACTATTATTCTGTTTTTAAAGTAACAAGCATAATTATATTAAAAATTAGCATCAGAATTAAATTACAACTGATTTTTTGCATATTAAAGATTTTTAAATTTGTAATACGTATGCTTGCGCTTAAAATTATTTTGCTTTCACTTTTATCTTCTTTCTGCTTTTATTTTTACTTTATTTGAATATTCTTTTATTTTATCATAACTAGATGGCACGACAACAGATTTTGTCACGATTTTGGAATTTTTATCATTCAATAATAGATCCAATTTCTTTTTAAACCTCTTTAAAGGATGAGAAATAAGTTTAAAAATTAAAAAAATGATAAATTTAAGTTTAACATTATAATTAATGTATAATATTAAAATTTGTAATTGAAATTATTAAATTATAATTACAAGTATATTTATAAAACAAAGAATGAGAAAAACAAATGTAGCGTGTTTGGGTACCGAACCCGTGCCCGCAGATCAGCCAGCGAACACCGTACCAACTGAACTACGACCAACCTATCATTGCGGTTGCAATGTAAATATTTAAGTTGTGTACTATTATTAGACCCCCCGGTTTCTTAAGAACTAAGGAGCGTTGGATAAAATCCGTTGAACCTGACACTAAGGGGTCTCTACCCTACAACATATATTAAAATAATCAAAATCTGTGATTAACAAGATTGGCCCTCTCCTTGTTAGATGATTGCTTGCTTATTTATCTTTGTTTGGAAACATTTGTTAGTTTAGTTAAATATTTATAATCCTTAAATTTGGTCAGTTACAGAACAGTTATATTACTTATAAAGAAGAAAGGTTGTATTAAAATGTATCAAAGCATTTTGTAACTGATATGATAAAGAATTTCATCCTGAATGGACAAGAGGGATGGTACCTGGTGACTAAAGTCTGTGAGCTATGCTCGAAAATTAATAATTGCATTAATCTTAAATACTAAACTTATGGGTCAGACAGGCTATATCCATAAATTAATAATATTAAATGTTGAAGGTACTTGCTTAAAATTTTGATAGTTAAGGTTAAAGTATTTAAGTATCACATATTCAGTTGTGCAGCACACTTTGCCTGCTGACAGCAGAGTGTGTAATTTCGGCTTCAGAAAAAATATATAACTCATAAAATTTTCTAACAGCTTGGTGAAAAAGACTTTTTTTAATATTTGTATTTGATTGTAGTCGATGAAAAAGAAATATATAGAGAACACTTTTTCCAAGCACTCCCACTGCTAAATATCATTATTTTAATTCTGATTTTTCATGTATTTCCCGAAGGGCCGATTAGATCGACGAAGAAAAAAGGGGAGTGAGATATTTTGTATTGGGCTACTCCCACAAATTAATAAAAATATTAAAGATAATTGCTTAAAATTTTGAGGGTGAGTAGTTAAATGTAATGTATCTAAATATTGTAAAATAAATTTTTGATGTGGGCTTTGTCCACTGACAGCAGGGCTTGTGATGGTTGAATAGATTTTAATTTAAAAATAAAAAAAATCATACAAAATTGGGGGTGTATGCTACTAAAGGCAGTATGGCCCCCAGCATTAGGATCTTTTCGAAAAGATTTTTGTTTAAATACAGTAGACTCTTAAATCCGCGACCAAAAAATTCGCATATTTTTTCAGATATAAACAGTGAAACTTAGTTAAGTTACAGGAACAAAATTCAAGATGGCGCTGAAATCGATGGCAATTGCAGCTTTTACTAATTTTTTTGTTAATAATGCTTTTTTGACTATTACAGCTGATTAATTACTAAATAAAATTACGTTACTTTTGATTTTGATGTAAATTAATGTATCTGTAGCAAAAAATCGCCATAATGTAGGTCCTGCACAATATTTGGAAGTCTAAACTGTAACAGAGTTGTTTATTTTTCTTGCATTCGTTTCTCTGTGTTTTAATTATTTTTGTTTTGTCACTATTATATATGCATTTTAATATTAATTCTGGATAATATTACCAAACTCAAGGTTTTTCGAGAAGAAAATATGGGTTTATTTCCAAAAAAAAAAAAAAAAAAAAAGCTGTTAATATCAATGGTGATCACGATCTTTTTTCCAAGACATTTTTTAATCAATCAAGCTTTTTCATTTATTAAATCTGGATAAACATGACATAAAATTTCATTATTTTATGATCATGGTATAAGTTATGTTCTTATCTAAGATCAAAATACGGTGCAACAGTTGTTTTTGCACAATACCTGCAACTGTAACTGTTGAAGTCGTATTGTTAGTTCGTTTACTTTTATGCGTTTGTTTCGGTTTTAATCTGTAATGATTTTTATTTTTTTCTTGATTTCGTACATAATTCTGCCTAATGTGGCTGATTCTAATATTTCTAATGAAAAAAGACAGGAAAAGAAAAATAAGTTAGTTTAACAATAATCCAAAAAGTAGAGATAATAAAAAGCTTGTTTCTGGTTTTAAAGCTACATTTTTATTATTTTACATAATTTTATGTAATTATTAATTGATAAATTAATATTTTACTCATTATTCAATTCCTACTATTAGTTCACTCTCTCCCTATAAATATTTATTTATCTATGTATTTATATATTTATATATCTTGTTCAAATTTTCAATCGTTAATAAAAATACTCATTATTCATCCTATCAAGTTGAAATAATTTTTTTTAAACTTGTACTGGATGACAATTGATGTTAATACAGTTTTTTCAATTATTAATTAATTAAATTTTAATTAATTTTAGTTTTGCATGGGAAACAAAATGGCGGCCATTGGTTATTGAAGATCAATGAAAGTATTTTCAATAAGGGGGTTACCACAGGGGGGGACCCTGTTCTGTCGCCAAATACCACCAAGTTTGTCGCCTACTTGGCGATATATTGCCAAATTTGGCAGCCAAAATGAGTCGTCAAAAGTGACTCCAACTTGGCGATATCTCTAATATTTCACCAAATTACCATAGAGTTCCATTGTAGACCTACTTGCATATAGAAAATCAACAAATTGAGATATTTTAATGCAACAAAAATTAATATTAGCTTAAGGGATTATATTAAATTTTTCTTTGATGACCTAAGTAGGAATTGACTTTAAAAACAAAATTTTTATATTACTTGTTTTATTAATTTACTTCATTGTAAGCATTCATTATAATTTCCATTGCTTAAACATTCAAGTTACTGTTTAAAAAATGTAAACAAAAAAGTGAACAGAAATATGCAAAATTCTTAAAATTTGCACAATATCTGTTTTCAAGTTGTGTGGATTTGAGAGAATCTACTGTATATAAAATCATTCAACAGGGTTTGTGATGGTTGAATAGATTTTAATTTAAAAATAAAAAAAATCATACAAAATTGGGGGTGTATGCTACTAAAGGCAGTATGGCCCCCAGCATTAGGATCTTTTCGAAAAGATTTTTGTTTAAATACAGTAGACTCTTAAATCTGCGACCAAAAAATCCGCATATTTTTTCAGATATAAACAGTGAAACTTAGTTAAGTTACAGTTATAGTTGTATATAAAATCATTCAACACTGGTTTAGGTTTATTTGGGTTATTATCACAGATCCGGGCAATGACTAGCAAATGTTGACAATTCCTCAAAAATTAGTCTCTCCAATGATTCTTTTTAGATGTTTAGTTGAGCGTAATCAACGGCCCCTAGATTGAAGAAAGCTGTGACACGCTTTGTTGTGACATCGCGAAACGTCACACGAAGCAGGCAAAACAAAGAGAAAGAAAATTCGAACAACTTATGTATTTTGATTTCGTTGGTTCATAGAATTATTAATTACTATTCACTAATAACTAGTAATTCCACGAGTCAGAGAAATTGAAGCATGCAAGTTGCTAGTTTTCTTTGTTTTCCCTGCATCATATGACATTTCTTGACGTCGCAACAAGGCGTTCTCCCTTATGGGCTGTTGCTGTAATGCAGCTTCCCAAATTCTTCCAAATTATGAGGAAGCTGGAGAGATAAAGTGTTATTTCATAGACCTGTGCTGAATTATGAGACATGGTCTTTATTTTTGTTTGGCAGTGAGAGCCAAAGTTGTATTTAGTTATGCTTTCTTGATGTACTAATCAAGCTTTTGGCATTGCCACTGCTATGTAGTGCAGAGTACCCTGCCTTGCACTGAATCGACGATAGCATAACTGCGTTATTATGGACAGAAAATTAAATTTTGTGTTATTAATTTTATTATATGCTATAAATTGGTGTTGCAATTTTGCTGTGTAGTAAAAATATTAATCAACCTGTAATTAAATTTAAAAGGTTAAATGACTTTAATTGTTAATTTTGTTAAATATATATGTATTTTTTTTTTACAGGGTTACTATGTTACCATTCATATTACACCTGAACCAGAGTATTCATATGTTAGCTTTGAAACAAATTTTCCTCAAGTATGTTGTTAAATATTTGTTTAATTGCATTTAAATCGTAAACATGCTTCATTTTATTTACTTTTTTGTTTCCATTCCAGAAATCATACCAAGGATTGATTAACCGTTTGCTCAAGGTGTTTCAACCTGGCAAATTCATCATGACTCTATTTGCTAATAAGGTAATTTTGTTTCTTGTTTGCTTACCTCTATTTTCTAATGCATCCAGTAAATTCTCGGTAAAGACACCTCAGCAGAGGATGTCAAATATATGTTAATATGTCGAAATAATGAATTTACAAAATTGGCACAAAAAGTTTTACTTATAACATGCAATATTTAGTTTTTCCAATTTTTTAATTAATAATAATAATTAAAAAAAAAAAAACATTACAAATTAGTCCATTTTTTTCCTTGTGCATTTATAAAGAAAATATTCTGCATTATGTCAGTTGCACATTGCATTTTCAGCATTATCTTGGTAACACTAATATCTGCATACTGTTTTTATTGCAAACAATAACTTTTACATAGTAACACATTGTTGGCTGGCATTATCAAATTAACGAGTTTTTTATTCAAAATAACTACTGGGCTATACCAACAGTTATATACAGTACAAAGTCAAGTTCGGACTTTCCAGCGGCAGTATTCAAGAAAGAAGCGAAAAAACAAAATTGTTGAAACAACAAAAGGTCTAAAGCAAAGAAGCTTTATTACTGAATCTTAACTCATGTCTATGTACAGAATAAAAGAAAAACTTAATGATATACCTAAGTTAACAAAGCAGCCCCCATTAACTAAAATGTTTAATAGTTCAGAAAGTTAAAATTTCTTCTTAAATTGTTTGTTCCCTTAAGGTTGTTTTGAACTGCTCTGCTCAACAAGCGCAAAACGTTTTGACACATTTACAAAATCATTTTTTAGCCGAAAGTCATAAAATTGGAAGGCTTGACTATGGAAGCGAATTGGAATCGAACTGTTTTCCTTTTTTTTAAAACCTTCCAGCGAGCGCGCTATATTTTTTTGCATGAGCAGGCGCGTGTCGTATTTTTTACGACAAAAAGTTTTCCCATATTTGCGCTGTTATAAATCCAAGACATTTCACAATTATAATATAAGTTAAATTAAAAAACAATTTTTGCATATCAATGGATCAAATTAAACTTTTATTATAGTTGGAAATATAAAACAATACACTTTTTTAAGATAAAAGGAAATATTGACAAAATTTTAACATGAGAAACAATGAGATAAACAATAATACCGCATAAAAAGGATGTGAAAATCAAAAAAGGATATAGATTATAAGAGAAATAATTATATTTTATAAGTTTTTAGTCACTAGCATCACTCTCCTGACATTCAAGGCATCGAATTTTTGTAAGAGAATGTTGCTTGCAGGTATATATGTTGCATATATAGCATTTCATTGATGCTGATGATCTTCTTTCTTTTACACACACACCGCAAGTTCCGCATTTCTGTACTTGTTGTTCTTGCGTTCTCTCTTCTTCAGTACTTGCTTCAGAAGGTAAGGCATAATTAAGACTTAGAAATGTTGTAATATCACGTGGTAAAGAACGAATTTTGGCTCGAGCTGTAAGGTGTTCTTTCATAAGTCCCAGTGCTAAGTTTTTCAAGAAAATTCTTCGAATTGGAGGATTTTCTACAGGTTTTGATAGCATATATAAAATTTGTGCATTTATTCCGGCAATATTCATAAGGCTGTAAAAGACTGCACATGGCCATCTCCTTGTAATCCGCGAAACAGAGTATGTAGCGCACATTTTGTCGACAGTGTCTACTCCACCTTTTGTAGAGTTGTAATCCAAGATAATTTCCGGTTTACCTGTATCTTTGTCAATATTTGATGTGTCATGCATTGTAGACAGAGTATGACAGCTTTGTTCTTTCGAGGGACATAAGAAACAAGAGCTTTATCTTTTTGAAAACCGAATATTGTCGATTTAACCACCTTTTCCTTGCATGGCAAAAACTCTGGTGGAATTTCCTTCTTATTTTTTTTTAGGATACCCACAAGTGTCAGCTTCTTTTGCAGCAAAAAATCTGCCAGAGGAATACTTGTATAGTAATTATAGTAATTATCTGTAGTTATATTTCTGCGCGAATTTTCAATTGGAGTAACCAACCTTTTCACAACATCCAGTGGAGAGTTTGAAACTGCATATGGACCATTAGGTTGCAATCCACAATAAATTTCGAGATTGTATGTATAAAAAGTTTTTGAATCACATAGAGCGTACATTTTTATTCCGTATTTTGCAGGTTTACTTGGAATATACTGAATCCATTGGCAACGACCACGAAAGGGATGCAACATTTCATCTATCGTAGCAAATTCACTCATACTATAACAGTTATTGCAATTTCTTAGAAAACAATCAAAAATTGTTCGTAAAGCTGCCAGCTTATCCTCCTTACGTCTGGAAATTCTTGTTGTTCTGTCATCAAATCGAAGACATCTCGTTAGAAATAAAAATCTCTTATAGCTCATGACGCTCCTTGCTATTTCTATTCCTGTACCATCATTTGAAAATAATTCTTTCACATTGGCATGATGTCCCTTTTTTATTCCTATCAAATACAATAGTCCAAAATACGCCATCATTTCACATCTTGTTACATCTTGACAGTCTCTTTCTCTGGAGTAGTTATGTTTTGATCTTAACTGATTTATATGTTGGTTTGTACATTTCAAAATTTCATCAATCATATTTAGATCTATTATTTTCATAAATGATCCAACTTCGTCTTCTATATTTTTCGCAAAAGTTTTGATGCCAGGAAGAACTTTGACAATGTTCAGCTTTTTTGTCTTCGAGCACTTCGTGTATTGTATTTTACGCCATTTGGTAGTTGTGTCTTTACCAATGTAAAATTCTTCATCTTCAAATGCATTTTCTTGTTCGTCCTCAGAAATACTTTGCTCGGATTCACTGCTGATGCAATTTACTTCGATATTTTCATCACTAAGATCACTGTCACTTTCCAGATCTGCTTCCTCATTATTATCTTCTTTTTCCTCATCAGATAGTTCCTGAAGGAGGCGTGGAATATCTTCATACTTTACCCATCTTGAAGCCATATTTTGAAAATTCTACTAAAAATATATTTTTAGACTACATAAAATCAACTGATAAGACAGTGTAATAAACATTAAATATAGAGCTGCCGAAATAAAGCTTTAAAAACAAGAAAAAAATTATTATTATTTCAACTCGCAAGAGCGGACGCGTGTCGTAAACTTTACGAATATAGCACAGCTAAAACCTACTGCGAAGCTGAAATTTAACCTTGGAATTGGATCACACCCATTTCATCGCGAAGGGAGGGGACCCATAAAGGAATAGGAATGACCTTGAAGCACTTTCGATACAGTTTGTGAAAGCAGTGTAAGGAATATTCCGTTTGTCGTAAAATTTGCGCAGGCGCGCCCGCTGAAAGGTTAAATAAATAAATTATCTAATGACTTATAAGCGATTTTGTTCACGTGACAGTCTTTTTTCAGCCAGCCTTGTGCAGTTATTCTTCTTGCACGCAGGAATTTGGTTCTAAACGCCACTTTGACACTATTTTCTGAAAGATCTATTGCGTTTGCAAAAAAAAAAAAAAAAAAAAAAATGGAAAACACAGTTTAATTACATAGTTTCTGAACTACAACACCTGCTAGTTTCATGCATCTCCGAACAAAAATAAATTAAAACTTATGTCATAAAATTGCCCTTTTGGATTTGAGAACAGCTTTAAATAAATGTTTTTGTTTTACTTTTTATTTTATGATTTATTTAATGAAAATGATTGTTTAATTTAGTATTAATAGTCGTTATATGCAATTTTTAATATATAAACGTCATATTTTGCCTTTTTAATGTAGTGAATTTCTTTTCCTTTTTATTGGAAAAGCAATATTTTTGATGACCCAAAGTTCGGACTTAGTAAAGTCCCGAGGATTCTGGACTTTAGACTTTGTACTGCATTTACGCTTCATTTATTGACAGGCATTCAGTGATTAAATAAAGCAAATATTTCAATAAAAAATTCTTGCGCATGTTTTGAATAAAAAAAGAACTTGCTATGTTAGTAATGAGTATACTCGTTACTAGTTAACAATGTGTTAAAAATACTTATTAATAAATGCTTAGTTTAGATTCAATTTTTCAAAAAATATATAATTTTTGCAATGGCGACCCATAAAAAAAAACCTTGCACCAACTTCTGATACTAAAGAGTGTGTGCTTTATAATGGAAAATTAAAGTGGATTATCTAAAATGTTTTTTTTTAAATTTAGAAAAAAAAGTCTGAAGGAAAGAGAGTTGGTTTTAGGCAATTTGTTTTCACAAACCAAAATTTCTTGGAGAAAAAAAAGCTAGTGATTTGTCTAATTTGTTTGAGGCAGGGTTGGGTTTCTTCCGGAAGAAACTGGAAGAAATGGAAGAAACCAACAGAAACCAAAACAAATGCTCAAAATTAAAGTATATAAACTATGTAAAAGAATTTAACTCAAAGTATAACTATATGAAATCTAAAGTGAAAAATTTAATTAATATTAAAAATATTATTTTTAGAAAAATGTTATTTTTTTAATAACAAACTTCAGGTTCAGCATGCATTTACAGGTGATGAATTTTACAACTTTAGAGGTAGAGAGATATTTTCTCATTAATTATGCCAATTTTTTTTTTTTTTTTTTTTTAACTGCAAATTCTTTATTTTTCATATAAAAATGCATTAATTTAAAGGTGTTTATGGATTATTTTACTGTACAACACAGGAAATAAATGAAAGTGTAAGTATTTATGCTAGCATCTAGCATGCTGTGATTAATGTTCCAAAAATGCTTATGGGTATGTCGAAATGCTTTTAGACTCTCTTTCATGTTCTGTAAGACTTGAAAGAATTTTTTTCATCTTTTGCATCCATTCTAAGTTGATAAACCGATTGCAGCATCTTACTGCTAAAAAACTTTTGTGTTGTTATACCATGTTGCACTGTAGTAAGAAAAATAAGGATTTTAATGAAATTTTTTATGCATTCATTATTGTATATTACTTACTTTAATAAAATTGATGTAAATTAAAAGCACTGTCTTTTATTTAAATGAATTTCTTTCTACCATTTGTAAATGATCCACACTGTTTACTACTAGTTTCAGAAGTCTAAATAATTTAAAAATTATGCTGGTTAAATTGAAATTGATAACTTTTAATTGATTTTGTATAATTTTGATAACATTTCTTTTCTTCAAGTAGCAAATAATTGAAAAACTTTAGACAGGTGTGAGATTTTGGCTTAAAAAAAATGATGTAATTATTAACTTAGCCTATATAATTAATTAAATTTGTATAGGTCTAATGAAAATTACTTAAGGTTATCTATAAGAAGAATACATTTATTGTTTCTTACAAAGTTTAAACTTATATTGTAAATTATTAAAGAATAACAGTTTCTTCCATTTCTTCCACTTGGAAGAAACCTATTTCTTCCGGCTGGTTTTTTCCACTTTGGAAGAAACTTGCCAACCCTGGTTTGAGAAGATTTATATATAGAAAAAATTAATTTCTTAGCCAAATTTTGAAATATTTAATTATTTTTAATTGTCAATAAAATGAATTCATAATTATCTCATTTTCAGGTCTCTGTTGCTTCTGGAACTCATTCATTGTATGAGAAGGTAGACTTCAAGGGTTTTAACCGTGAAGAACTTCAGTATTGTCATTTTAAAAATTACGATCTTACTTATGCTCTCTTTGCCAAAGCGCCCAGTTGAGGCCTAATTTCACCCCTATCCAGACATACCTCCACTTTAGTCTATTTTTATCTGTCTTGGAATCTTTGTTCTAAACCACTTCCCCGTAGGCCCAAATTTGGTCTTCACTTTCCCACCTTTGTATGGAGCAGGATTTCATGATTCTATTATATTATGGTCTTCTGAGAATAGTATTCTACTTTCACGAGAAGAGTTCATATGAATGAGCTTTACTCGTTTGTCTTGGCAGATCAAAGTCAGGTAAAGGAGAGTCAGCGCAATCAGGTTGTCTTGCTATCAGAGCTGGTGGTTATAGTTATTCAAGTATTTGGTTACAGTGCTTTATCTGAAGCATGATTGTTGAGTTCTGTTATCTAAGAAATTGTTTTTGTGCATTTTGGTATTGTCTGCAGCATTTTGCAGAATGCGAAGTAAAAAAAAAAAAAAAAGAAGAAAAATAACGAGAAAGATGCTATGAGATTGAAATATCTGAAATGAGCTTTAAGGCTTTATATTATGTGAATTCCAAATCATGAGCACACGGTTGTGTGTCATATTTTGATGGACTTAAGAGTTTTGTACTTAATTTTTATATTTTGAAAATTATTTAACTTAGTTTTGATAAGAAATTTTAATATATTTTTATCCAGAAATATTGGAACATGATGCATACCTTTATTTATTTTAATAATTCTATTTTTATTACATTTTATAGTTTAATTTACAAATATGTTCATGTAGGGTAATATTGTAGTTCATTTTGCAGAATGAATTTTTAATGAGAAAAGTTGTCCAATTGCAATGTATTGTTTTTTTCATAACTTTTTATATAAAAGTGTCATACATAAGTGTTTTCTATCTATATTTCTTAAATAATTATGTACAGTAGAACCTCGATTATCCAAAGTAATTGGGACCGACCATCTTTCGGAAAATCGAAATTTTCGGATAATCGAGAATGCTCCAATTTTAAGATTAAGGAGAAATATATGCAATATTTCTTATTATGGTAACAAGTGCGTAATAAAAATAAAGCAATAACACAATGGGAAAAAGAATAAATTACCTGAATTTTAAGTTTGAAATTAAGTACCTTTTACATATATCACAAGGGTTTGTTAAAAGTTTTGTTGCAGTTTCAATTGGCTTTGCTTTCAAGCTCTGTCGCGAAGTTTTATAATATTATTAGTTCACCAGTTCCAGTACCATAGTCTTTCTGCTGCTCCAGCCATGCCAAACCTTTTGCAAAACATTCAAAAGCTTCAAAATTGCTAATTTGTTCGTTTTCTTCGTTCCACTCCACAGCTTATGGGAGCTCAAGTTATATTCAAAGGAACTCTAAGAAAGGGGATCGTAAGTATTTATATGTACTCGTAGTTCGGGAAGGACCGTTTGCACACAAGGAATATGATAGTTAAAAAAAGAAAAAGCGTTCAAAATGTATTTTGCACATAAGGAATGTGTACAATAAAAGACAAAAAAAAAAAAAAAAAAAAAGCTTTAAAGATGGATTTCGGTTAACCAAGGGTTTCGTTAAGAGTTTCGGATAAAAGAGGTTCTACTGTACTTAATTTTTTTAGTGAACACTTCTATTATCATTAATCACTTAAGTCTGTTGTCAGGCGTGCAATATGAACATTATTATTTTTTTTTTTCTTTTTAAAAATCGATTTTCATGTATCTTTTTTATGCATGATGAAGCTTTTAGTAAAACTATTTTATGCTCTAAATTATGAAAA
Organism: Maratus speciosus; assembly: GCA_963932465.1. Lineage (NCBI taxonomy): Eukaryota > Metazoa > Arthropoda > Arachnida > Araneae > Salticidae > Maratus > Maratus speciosus. The sequence goes on from OZ010788.1 coordinate 441,675,646, forward strand.
ATATTGTTATACAAATTACACTTCCAAGTTTAAAAAAAATTAAATTTAAAAAGAAAGTCTTAATCACTAAAATTTTCTAAAAGAGACTATTAAGTGGTTAAAGTTATAGTAGCAGAATAATTTTGTATAGTTAAAAATAGTAAAAATGGGCGATTAATAATGGGTGATTAATGGGTGATTAGTAATTCAGGTGTTGAATTGCTAGCATTTGAAATTTTAAATCTTAGGTAATCTTTTTTTAATTATCTCTAAATTGATTAATTAAATACCAATAAAATCGTTTAAATCATAGAATCAATCTTTATATCATGGGGGGAAAAAATCATTTTTTTATTAATTTAAAAATTTTGTATAAATGTTGTTTATCTTAGTTTGCCAATTCTCAAACTTAAATATTTAATTATTCAGAATTCTTGAGACATGTATTATGACTGGTATGCAAAGTGCTTCATTGTTAAATTTTATCTTTTTTTCTGACCCATTTGAGACAAAAAAAAAAAAAAAAAAAACTTCCATGGTACGCTACTGATTGTTTATATAAAGGGATGTTAATAGTCTTTTAAAATGAATATAGAAACAGGAGTTCAACATTGGAATTTCAAATAAATATCCCAACCAATAAGCAATTTATAACACTTAAATTATAATTATCTAATTCAATTCCTAAGTTTTGGACTTAAGTTTCAAAGCAATAGAACAAATTCCTTACTGTACATGGTGCAAGATTGTTTTCAACTGGGAACTGTATTAACATTAGGTGTGCGATAGGTCTCAAATGGGTTAATCCTTGTGGTTTAGAGGTGATCACTTTTAGAAACTTTAGTCAGTATTTTTGTGTGATTGTGATGTCTTTTTTATTATGAAAACCAGTTCCTCTATTTTATTATCTCAAATTGTGGTAATTTTTTCGTCTAGTCTTTTAATTTGTGATAATTTTTTTCAAAACTGAAGCTTTCAACTTTTTCTGAACTGCATTTTTAGTTAAATCTAACTAAAATTATAATTTGATAAATAGAATACTATAATGAGTATTTAAATACTTACAATTATATGAAAAGGTTTTAAACAATTATGTATTTTTGTACTTAAACATAGTAGAGAAATGTGAATTTGATATTCTGTGATAATCAGAAAAGTTGATAGAAAAGTCATGCATATCACTGTTGAACATTTATATTGTTGTATTAATTTCTTGTTCATATATGTGAATCTCTTTTATATTTTTTGTGGATGTTTTTGGGACATTTTTGTCTCTTTCTAATTATCAGTGCTTAAGAGGGTTTTAGTTCTACAGAGATTTTTTCATTTATGATAGAATTATCACTACTAGTGAATTCAAAATCTTCCTATAGGAATGACATTAAAATAATTGATAATTTTATACAAATTAAATCTAATTAAAAAATAAGTTTTTAAAATCTGAATAAAGAATCTTACAAATCATGCTTTTAAATTACTGAACATTTTTAAATATAATTATTTTAGTCAAGAACTCAATATATGATTTTGTTAATGCATTTAATAATGTGTTTTGTCTGTTTGTCAGTTTGATTTGCTTAAGTGGAAGGCACGGTAGTTTTCTAGTGTAAGAATTTGCATGTATTGCATTGTATTACAAGTTATTGTGATACATATGATGTGTGCATTTATACCATTTAACCCGTTCAGGACCAGCATTCTCTTACTTGCATTATATTCAGTTGGCACAACTCTTTTTAAAAACAGCTAATTTTACTTCATTAATCACAAAAATGCCTTGATTAAATAAGGCAAATATTACTTTTCTTTTTTACCGGTGTCAATAACAAGTGCTACATGCACCTTTAGAGATACATATGTGCATCCATGGTCCTGAAGGGGTTAATATAATTCCAGAAATCTAAGGTTAATAAAAAAAACAAATCTTTAAGTGCATGTGATTTAAATTTTAACTTAAGTAATATTTGTTTTATACAAAGTTATCTAACCCTCCATATAAAGCACTGAATGTTTTCTATTTAAGTATATTTATTTTTTACTAATGAAATTTCCCTGTTTTTGGAATGGTCAGTGTTTTGGACTTGTTTGTTTTGAGATTATCCTTTGTCTCGTAAATCAGTTACTTTTTTTAAATGGAAGCTTCTAGAGTTGAAGGGTCCTGAAAGAGAATTCATGATGTTTAATGAGACTATTCTTCTCTTTGTGGTAGATAACTTCCACTACATTTGTCAATTAAGCTAACTTAAATAGTCATAGCACAACAGTTGTTTGAATTTTTATAGCATTGTTTTATAGAGTATTTGTACTTAATCAAAAGAGGTGTGTCTGGATAGGTGGATTTTTCAAATTTTCTTGGTGTTATAATTCTCTGTAATAAGTGAAAAGTTTATGCATTAATAAAAAAGAATTAATGAAATTATACATTTGATTTATTCTTGGGTTTGCTTATTTTTTCTCCTCTTGTGTATCTACAGTAGTGTGTAAATTAATAGGATAAACTTGATTTCAAAAATTATTTCGAATTTCTAGAAAGTATTGCATGAATTTTTTATATTCAGCCATATAAAGATGATGCCCGAACACACTCTTCCTAATTAAAATGAATTTTTTGTGGGGTGTGAAAGTGAGCAACATTACATTTAATAAGAAAAAACAATATTTGTGACAATAGTTGCACTTTTTTTGCTTATGATTTGCAGATCTTTTAATCAAATTTAATTAAACACAGAAATCTTACAAATTATCTGATAAACATTATTTGGGTTATGCTCAGCGTACACTGGATATTCAATGGGATATATGAGTATTTCTAGAAAAACATATTTTAACTGTGCATTTACAAAAAATAGCTTTTTTTTCTCTTTCATAACTTAGTAGCAAACAGCATAGAGCAACTTACATAAAAATCCAGTTAAATATCATGAAAACTTGTATCGGCTATATAGTGAGATAAATTTCAGTTATTCTAAAATATCTTATTAAATTCGTTGTTGGCTCCTAAATGTATGCAAGACTGAATTTTCGCTGGGAAGTGCAAGCTGTAGCAGATTCTTTACATTGTTAAATAGATCGTATGGTACTTTAAGAAAAAAAAAAAAATCTGAATGTTCATCCATTTTGTCGAAATGTTCCAGTTAATTTGCACACTTAAATTTCTTTATATTGGAAGCTTTTGAAAAAAAATTATGTTAGATGCTGAAATAATTCATATACAGTAAACTCCCGACTATCTGGCTTAATGTGGCGGAAGGGTAGGCCGGATAACTAAAAAGCCGGGTAGGACGGAGTTCTATAACTATTTACTCACTTCATGCCTTTCAACCCCCCTCCCCATTATATTAAAAACGCATGTTACACATTTTAGGAAAAATTTTACATATACAGTACATACAGTTTCAAAATGAAGCAAAACATCAACGTTAAACGGACCCTAATTCGTAAAAAAATGAGTAAATCTTAATTTACTGTTTATTAATAAATGATTTCACAAATATGAAAAGTTATGTATGAGGCAGAATGTCAAAAGTTAGTTTTTGAAAAAGTCCTTGATGACTTTTGACTGCTTCTCCCTGTTAGCCCTCTTCCGAGACGCAATGTCCCTCTATTTACGCAAGCAGATGATATCAACTGGCATCGCTTTCTCCTGCTAACTCATAGTTTCTCCACCATAGTCACAACCTTTTTTCGTTTATCACCCATTTCGTTAATCTTCAATAAATAAACACGAAGAACATCAAAAGACTATATAGAAGTAACTAGGATAAGCTGAAAATAACGTCCGCACTTGTTAACATCTGTTGTACAACTGATGAAACAGATTATCAAGCCTTAAACCTCCCTCCCTTCCTGTTCGTCTCTGCTATTCTGCAATCCCTTCTTGCTCCTTCCTGTCGTAAGTTAGCACTGTTCTACAGATGGGAAACTGCCTGTCTCGGCTGCTTGCAACTTTGGTCGGTTTTTTTACTAGGCCGGATAGTCGGGAGTTTACTGTATATGAAATTTAAAAGCTGACTTAAAAATAAATTGGGTATTTTATAATAGATACAAAAACAAAATTTTAAAAGTAAAAGTACTCAATACTATATTGCATAAAATCTTTAATTAAATGATTTTGTGTCTGCTTAATGGCAAAATATGACGGGCGTTGACATTTGTATATTTAAAAAGGAAAAAAAAATTGTGTTACTGGCAACAAAAAAAGTAAGCTGCTGTAGGGAAGGATAGTTAACATTAGAGTAGCTCGTTATATTGCACAGGTCAAGAAGCTAGAGTAAAACATGATATGGTCAAGGACATTTACTAAGAAAAGTGATAACTTATAAGTAAATGTTTGAATTTTGTCTCTAAATTGTTGGTTTGTATGCATATTTTAATTTTCCTTTTAAATTCAACGACAGAGAATATGATATGTAGTAAAATAATAATTTTTAGGGAACTTTAAACATTAATTTTTAAAGAGGCATAAAAAAAAAAGATCGATATATCAAGGAATATCAGGTGCTTTTAACCCCTTTGTGACTTTTTATATTTTAATACCACTATTTCAGAATAATAAACCTTAAATCTACAAGAATTCAGCAATTAGGAAAAAAAAAAAAAATACTATTCAAAAATAGTGGTCTTTATACATGAAGATTATGTACCTTATATGACACAAATATGTGATGCTAGAAATCTGTAATAGAAAGTAATGTTAACATTCTTGTATTAAAATAGAAGTACAGAGGCTTTTCGCACATTTTTTAGACAATTTTGGTTAGCAGTAATAAAAAATCGTTTGCTGCAAAAGAAATAATTGCAATTGTACTATGTTTTTAAAAGTCAAAATTATCGTCTGCGGCTTGAGATTTTTGTTTTTATTCAAAATGGCGTTTTTAACGAAGCAGTGGTTCGAAGGATATATTTACGCTCTTTCCGAAGAGAAATATTCATATTCCATTACCCAAAAATGATAATGAACAAAAATGGAAAACAATTGTCACAATAGATGAATCATGGGTGTATTTAAATGATTGCAGCAAAAAAAGAGCCAATTATTATCATAAAAGGGGAATTTAAAAGTACATGGTTCAAAGAATCGAAAGAAAGTTTTTCTAAGAGATTCATGATTGTTGCTGGTTTTTTCATATATTGGCAAGTTAAAAATAGAGTGGAAAAAAATGTCAAGGTTAACTCCAAATACTATCAGGAACATATTTTATCACCAATTTTTCTGAATGAAATACCATCGCTTTACCCACAGTGCCATCAATCTGTGAAACTCCATCACGGCAAAGCTAGCAGTCACATATCAAAATCCACTGTAAATTTCCTAAAAGAAATGGAACAAAAAACCAGTATCAAGGCCACCTATCACTGATATCCCTACTAAATCTCCCGATGTATCACCTATGGATTTTTGTGCTTTCGTCCTTTTAAAATCTGCATTATACAAACATCATCCTGCAACCCTTACAGGACTCTGGAAAGCTGTTCATCAGGAATTGGATAAAATACCTCTTCTGACACTTCAAATGGCATTATTATCCTGGAAATTGCGGTGTCGAAAGATAGTTCAGAATAAGGGCCATCAAATAGAATGTTTAAAATGCAAGAATTTTATGTAATTTAGTTTTGTGAATGCAATATACATCGTCTAAAAAATGTGTGAACAACCTCTGTATAACATCTTGTTTGCACACTATTTAAAATAGAGATAAACTGTCTTTAATGCTTCATGTGCTAAAGCAACAAAAGGTTAGACAAGCGAGAGAGTTCAACATTCCTCAGATAAAATATTTTATCAGTTACTTGTTAGAATGTTTCCATATTACGAAGAATGCTCTAAGATAATTTTGATGGATTTTTAGGAAGTATTTTTGTTTTTACTAGTTTCAATAGTTTGATTAACTAGATAATTTTTTTTGTGTGTGCAACTTTTATTTAAGGCATATACCTTATGTGCAGAATGTTAAAGTGCAAAATATGCCAAGCTTTTACATGCTTTTTTTCATACAAAACATATGCATATGAAATAAAATTGTAAAATAGATTATTAAAATAACTGAAACTAGTAAAAGCAGAAATATATTTGTATTCTTTAAGAAACCCTAAATGCACAGCAGAATGATCTTACACCATTCTTTATGAATCCATCAACATTCTGAGAAGTAATTCGCAAAATATTTCATTTGAGGAATGTAGAAGTTTTTGCACGTGTAGTACAGGGTTCATACGGTCCTTAAAAGTTCTTACATTTTTCAAATAGAATTTTTGGTGCTTAAAAGTATATTTTCGTGCAAAAAGTGCTTATGTTTTATTCTTGTGTTATTTCTTAATCAGGGGTGAAACTCTTCTGCATTTCTTTGAATTTGTGATTTAAAAATAAATCTTAACCCCTTTTGCCTCTCCTTCTTTCCAAATTTGACTTTCTCCTTTTACTCATTCCTCCACAATACCAAAGTTTAAAATCCTTAAAACTTAATTTTTGTAAACTTTTTCTACTCTATTTTTTACTTTATAGTGAATAAATAACACTGATAAACAAGGTTTCTGTTTCTAACTAAGTATGTGGTGACTTTTATATTTTAGCTGGTGCTGTGAAAGAATATGCCATTAAAAAATTTTCCATCACCCACAGATTTTTAAAAAATTCAAAATCTTGAAAATCTGAATTTTGTAGTATTTATTCAACACGTATACCTATGAAATTTATCATTTGGTATTTTAGTAATGACAAACTTTTAAATAAACACTTATAAAGATTAAAATTAATATTTAAAACATTGAAAATATGCATTGTTTATAAAGTTTCAGAAAAATATTGAAGAATTTTTGTAAAAAGAAATGATATTACTAAGAAATTTCATACTTTATGTAGCGGTAAATGTCTTATCTGTGGATGATCTCTTAAAGGCACAATCACTAGCTTCCCTAATAAGGTTCCAACAGTAATCTCCGAGTATATTAGAGGTCCACCTGCCTTGATATCGGGTTTCCATTGAAGAAATAGCCTGGTAGAAGCGCTCTCCATGCTCGTCGCTTACAGCTCCCATATTTTCGGGGGGGAAATTTAGATGAGAAGCTAAAAAGTGAATTTTCAACGACATTGAACATCCTAAATCTTTGTAACTTTTTAACATGTCTTTAATTAATGTTTCATAGTTAGGACTTCGATGATTTCCTAAGAAATGTGTCACAACATTTTAAAAATCGATCCATGCTGCATTTTCTAAATCACTTAATGTATCATCAAAATTTTTGTCCTTCATAAGGTGTCTAATTTGTGGGCCAACAAAAATACCCTCCTTAATTTTTTCGTAGCTTGGAAATTGTTCTTGCAGATATTGAAATCCACGACCTACTTTATTCACTGCTTTAACGGAATTCTTCATCAATCCCAACTTTATGTGTAAAGGTGGAAGAATAACTTTCTTTTTATCGATTAGAGGAACGTTTTCGATATTTTTTTCACCTGCAATATATTGTTTGCACTATGGCCACTTCTTTTTAATATAATGCTCATGCTTTGCTCAGCTATCCCACTCTCATAGGAAACAGCAATATTTTGTATAACCCTGTTGCATACCATTAAGAATGGCAATTACTTTAAAATCCGCACATATATTCCAATCATGATGTGAGTAATCAATTTCATGAAGCAGTATCTTCATATTTTCATAACTCTTTCATTATGCAAGAATATGCTATTTGAACAGACAACAGGGCATTTCAATTATGAAGAAGCACAGCCTTCAAGCTGGTTTTCGAAACATCGATGGACAATCGCCATTGTTCCGAGTTATATTGACAATTTAAAGCGGACATTAAACCACTTATATCATTACAATAGCATAAATCACCTTTTCTTGAAAAAAATGTCGAATATTTCTTATGTCGATCTCGATAAATAGATATCTTTGTATTGTTTTTCAGGAGATACCAACCTTGCAATCTTGATCCAAGTAATTCTGATTTTTTCTTTGACAAATTTAAGTCTCTCACAAGATCATTTAATTCTTCTTCAGTAATTAGGTATGGTTCTTCATTTATGCCAGGAGAATAGTTTATATCAGATGTAGAGGAAGTTTCAGATTCATCAATTTCCATTTCTACTGCTGCATCGTCATATGTAAAATTCTCTGGAGGTTTCGGTATTCGTAAATCATCATTATGTAATACTGGTCGCATTGCTGAATCTAAGTTCGGGTACTTAATTTTATGTTTACTTCTTGCAGAGAATCCTTTAATTTTTGTAATACAAAAGTAGCAGTCAGTTATACATGCCTGTTTCTGTTCCGGGGAATCCCCGGATTTCCGGGCATTTGATAAAACGTGACCCGGAAATTCCGGAGTTACACAGGCATGAGATTTTTCCGCTTTTTGTCGTTTTCCGATTTTTTGCCGGTACTCGCATTGATGATTTGTCCCGAAATTTTTAAAAAATCGGTCGTCTGAAAATTCGGGCACAAAATATCACAAATTTCGACAAGCTATCACCGAAAAAACAATTTCGTCAATCGTTCGTAGAAAAAAATAGCCAATTTCGAAAACTATCGCGGAAAAAACGCAATTTCGTCAAAGGATCGCGGAAAACCCCTGCAAATTAATCATAGAATCTCGAAAAAGCAGCTGATTTCGTCAAAGGGTTGCGGAAAAATGGCAACTTTCGTCAAAGGATCGCGGAAAAACACGAATTTCGTCAGAAGATCGCAAAAAAAAGTGAATTCTATGTCAAAGAATCGCGTAAAAAACGTGAATTCTGTCAAAGGATCGTGGAAAAAATGCAAATTTCATCAAAGGATCGCGGAAAAAATGCAAAATCTGTCAAACAATCGCGAATTCTGTCAAGGGACTGCAAAAAAACGCGAATTTCGTCAAAGGATTTCGGAATAAACGCCTATACTTAAAAGAGATCGCGAAAAAAACTGGAATTTCGTCAAAAGATAGCGGAAAAAACCTGATTTGCGTCAAAAGATGGCAGAAAAAAACAGGGAATTCTGTCAAATCGCGGGAAAAACGCAAATTTTCTCAAGGGATCGCAGAAAAAACGTAAAGTTTGTCAAAGGATCGCAGAAAAAACGCAAAGTTTGTCAAACGATCGTGATTTCTGCCAGTGGATCGCAGAAAAAACGCTAATTTTGTAAAAAGATCGCGAAAAAATGCGAATTTTGTAAAAAAAAAATCGCGGGAAAAACGGGAATTTTGTCAAAAGATCGCGGGAAAAAATGGGAATTTCGTCAAAAGATCGCCGAAAAAACGCGAACTTTGTAAAAAAGATCGCCGAAAAAAACGCGAATTTGTAAAAAAGATTGCCGAAATAACGCAAATTTTGCAAAAAACATCGCGGAATAAAAGTGAATTTTATAAAAAAGATTACGGAAAAACGTGAATTTTGTCAAAAGCGCCGAAAAAACGCGAATTTTGTCTAAAGATCGCCGAAAAAACGCGAATTTTGTCTAAAGATCGCCGAAAAAACGCGAATTTTGTCTAAAGATCGCCGAAAAAACGCGAATTTTGTCTAAAGATCGCCGAAAAAACGCGAATTTTGTCTAATGATCGCCGAAAAAACGCGAATTTTGTCTAAAGATCGCCGAAAAAACGCGAATTTTGTCTAAAGATCGCCGAAAAAACGCGAATTTTGTCTAAAGATCGCCGAAAAAACGCGAATTTTGTCTAAAGATCGCCGAAAAAACGCGAATTTTGTCTAAAGATCGCCGAAAAAACGCGAATTTTGTCTAAAGATCGCCGAAAAAACGCGAATTTTGTCTAAAGATCGCCGAAAAAACGCGAATTTTGTCTAAAGATCGCCGAAAAAACGCGAATTTTGTCTAAAGATCGCCGAAAAAACGCGAATTTTGTCTAAAGATCGCCGAAAAAACGCGAATTTTGTCTAAAGATCGCCGAAAAAACGCGAATTTTGTCTAAAGATCGCCGAAAAAACGCGAATTTTGTCTAAAGATCGCCGAAAAAACGCGAATTTTGTCTAAAGATCGCCGAAAAAACGCGAATTTTGTCTAAAGATCGCCGAAAAAACGCGAATTTTGTCTAAAGATCGCCGAAAAAACGCGAATTTTGTCTAAAGATCGCCGAAAAAACGCGAATTTCGTCTAAAGATTGTGAAAAAAACGGGAACTTCGTCAAAAGGTCGCGGTTGCGTGATGCCGTGAAAGTCAGCCCCCTTTTTTTTAAGGGGATTTTATCAAGTGTTATAAACTGCCATGGTTATATGATCCTTCGGCTCGCGCCATATCATGGGTATAGCAAAGGGCATACTCTTTCTTGTACCTTTCATCCACGCCCGGAGGTTTGTAGCACATAGTGTACAACAAGAATGAGGTGCCCATTTCTTATCTTGTTCATCTACTTTACATCCAAAGTACATGTGATAGGCAGTTTTTATTAGCGGCGTGAAAGCGCATTGATGCTTTTTCAAAGTTAGCTCCCCGCACACATAGCAAAAAGAATCGGGTTCATTAACGCATCCTCTAGACATTTTACACATATTTTAGAGAAAAATAGGATAATTATAATCAAAATTTAAGTAAAAAGTCTTACAGAACAAAGAAATAGCAGTACACTTGCCCCGAAAGATAAGTTTCAACTGTCACGGATTTGCATTAAAGCCAAATACTGTGGGGGCGGCTAGCGCTGTCTGTTCAATGTTGCTAACATAAAATTTATTAGGGGGACATCTGTTTCTACTCTCTTGCTGTATCTTCTATCGTCGTAATAAGAAAAAAGAATGTTTGTGTGAATGAAACGCATGTAAGAGAATAATGTAATATAATTATAATGCCTATACGATGCCTACATACTCCGAAACGTATAAATGAAATTTCTCAAAATTGGAGGGTGATAGAAAATTTTTACAAACATATTCTTTCTCAGCAGCTTGAAATCTATAAGAAACATCCAATGTATATAGTGAAACAGAAAGTTCGTTAAAATTTGTTTATCAGTGTAATCAGCCCTAAATTTCATTGACAATTCATTTCACCTGAATTTCACACTCTCAAAATTTTGCTTCCCCGTCTTTTGTCCCCCCCAACAGACGTTGACGTAAGTTGTTGCTGATTAGGTTTTGGTGTAAATCACCCAACAGGTGGCATTGCCATCCCGCATTTTGCACGATTTACATGATTTTAACAATAGTCCTATCTCAAACTAATGCACAGAATTTTATATCTTTAGAATCCTCGTGATTGGGCATAGATTGTCATTTAATTTTGGCACTTGCATAGCGAATTTTGACATGTATGAAACAGAAGAAAGTTTTGAGATTGGCATATCCAACTATTTTTTTTCTTGTGCTGTATTTATTTAAAATTTTTCTAAATTTCTACTGTCACACGCTGAAATTCCCTCTTCTTGGCCATTTGAATGTTTAAAACTTGTATTTACAAAAATGAAACTCTTTATAAAGAATGCATATTATAATTTATTAGTTTAATTTGCTCCTTGAATTTTTTTGGTTTTGGTCCTTTAAAAACCCTTAATATTTATTTAAAGAAATGTGTACGAACCCTGTAATATTTTGTCCCATGGACAATCTTCTTTTAAGATACTTTTTCATAAATAAATATAGGGAACCAATAAATCTTATGAAACATTCATATGTGGCATAATATTTATAAAAAATTATATTGACTATACAGTGCGTCTCATAAGTATATGGACAAGCGATTTTTTGAAATAGCAGCTCAAAATATGAAGCCATAATCACGAAAAAAATAAGCATATGGAATCATAATACAGTGGAACCCCGATTTTACGTTTTTCATGGGACCAGCAGTAAAAAACGTACGAAACGGGAAAACGTAAAATCGGGGTCAAATAGAAAAAAATACTTCAAGAAAACAAACAAAAATAAACTTACCAATATCTCATTAGTACTTAGAAAAATCTTTTATTTTTGACTGCTTTTTCTTTTTATGTACAATTTCACATATACTGTTTTCGATACATGCGAGTTTTTGCAAATTTTTTTCTTGATTTTCATGTCCTGTTAAAAATTTCTTTAAAATTTTTAAACTCCCGTTTTCCAAGCATCTTGAAACTCACCAGAATCAAGGGGTAAAAGAGCTTTTCTTACCAGTTGCTTCCTATAATTCATTTTGAAGGATCTGATTATTCCCAAGTCACAAGGATGAAGTAAACTGCTGTAGTTGGGTGGGAAAAATTCAATACGCACATTCTTTAAGTTTAGATCAGCATGAGCAATGCACTGGTCTACGAATAAAATTATTTTTCGCTTTTGCAAGCGCATTTTTTTTTAATCCAATTCTGATTCTGTTCCGAAAAATTGAGTCAGTCATTAATGTCATGAAAAAGTAATCGATCATAAATCCGAAATTCGGACATAAAATATTTGGCGAATTTCGATAAATGGTCGTCGGAAAAAATCAATTTCGTCAATCTTTCCAAGAAAAATAGGGAATTTCGTCAAAGGATCATGAGAAAAACACAAATTTTGTCAAAGGATTGCGAAAAAACGACAGAGGAAGACCGCGAAAAACGGCAAATTTCGTCGAAAGATCGCGAAAAAAAGCAAATTTCGTCAAAAGATCGCGAAAAAAACGACAAATTTCGTCTAAAAATCGCGAAAAAACGGCAAATTTCGTCAAAAGATAGCGAAAAAACGGCAAATTTCGTCAAAAGATCGCGAAAAACGGCAAATTTCGTCGAAAGATCGCGAAAAATGGCAAATTTCGTCAAAAGAGCGCGAAAAAACCGCAAATGTAGTCAAAGGGGCGCGAAAAAAACAGCATAGTTAGTGCCGGGAGCGTATTTTACCTCCCCGCCCTGTTGTAACCTTTCAGAAAATTTGCTATAAATCTCAGAATTTTTTTTTCCTCACCTCTGCTGTTCACAGAAGCAATGTGGCATTTGCTTCTGAAATAACTGAATCACATTTTATAGGGAGAGATCCATTCATAGGTATCATCATTAGAGACCGATGAGTTTTTACCGTGGCCCTTTGGCGAAATTCTCGTTTTTTCCGCGATCATTTGACGAAATTCCCGTTTTTTCCGCAATTATTTGACGAAATTCTCGTTTTTTTTCGCGATCATTTGACGAAATTCGCTTTTTTGCGATCCATTGACGAGAACCGCCCTTTTCTATCTTTTGACAAAAATCGCGTTTTTTTCCTAGATCCTTTGACGAAATTAGTTTTTTTCCGCGATTCTTTGACGAATTTTGTATTTTTTTGCGATCTTTTGACAAAGTTCGCGCTTTTTCCGCTATGCTTTTTCGAAGTTCGTTTTTTTCCTGTGCTATTTTGACGGAATTTGCGTTTTTTCTGAGATTCTTTAACGAAATTTGCTTTTATTTGCGTTCTTTCTTCGAAATTCAAGTTTTTTTCAGCGATCTTTTCACGAAATTAGTGGGTTTTTTCACGATCCTTTGACGAAATTCTCGCTTTTTTCGCGACCCTTTGCCAAAATTCGTGGGGGGGTTTTTCGCGATCCTTTGACAAAACTCTTTTTCCGCTATGCTTTTACGAAATTCGTTTTTTCCTGCGCTCTTTTGACGAAATTCGCTTTTTTCTGAGATCTTTCGGCGAAATTAGTGTTTTTTGCGATCCTTCGACGAAATTCGCACTTTTTCCAAAGCCCCTTGACGAAATTTGTGTTTTTTTCGCGATCCTTTGACGAAATAACTTGTTTTTTCGCGATCTTTTGACAAAATGATCTTTTTCCGCTATACTTATACGAAATTTGTTTTTTTTCTGCGTTTCTTTAATTAAATTTGTGTTTTTTCTGCGATTGTTTGACGAAATTATCTTTTTTTTTTTTTTACGATTCTTTGAGGAAATTTGCGTTTTTTTCCGCGATGCTTCAACAAAATGGGCGATTTTTACTGCCAAAGATTGACGAAATTGATTTTTTGTTTTCGGCGACCATTTGTTGGAAGCAGTTTGAAGCATATTTTGCAGTGATATTTTTTTATGTCTGAATTTTCGGACTGATGGCCGATTTTTTAATATTTTCGGAACGGAATGCCTTAAATTTTCGGAAAATTCGGAACAGAATCACCCCTGGCAACTAATAAATAAACCGTACATAAAATTGGGGAATATATATGTGACCTGTGGCTACAGTCTGTAAGAGACGACGGCAGCGCCACGGGTCGGCGTAGAAGAATACCTTTGGAGAACATTCGACAGACGCGGGAAAAGAAGGTAAAAGAGTGGTTCCAAAACACCGAGCTCTGAACGACGTTTCATTAAGACGCATTAAGACGAATGAGTGTTTAATTTCATTAATGTTCTACTTAATTGTAATTGTATATAGTGTAAATAGTTCATTTAATATATTTAATTCTTAAAGTTAGCAAGTGTTATTATTCGAGTATGAGTCTCCTTTTCCCCGTCACATGAGGGCTTGAGCCGGGATTGGATTATTTTTTTTTTTCAATTCTCTACCCTAGACAAGTCAAGTATCATTTTTATATCGACGCCAAAATTCTTTCAGAAAGTAAGCCGGAGCTGTAAATTTATAAAGATCATGTCGTGTGTGAAGAATACAATTTTTTTTCTACAGCCTTGGCAACTGGCCAACTCTTCAGTTGTTTTGAAATAACTGCAGCAATATATTATTCCAAACTGGAAATCGATTCATCTTTTTTCAACGGCAGAAATTAGTGGGTGAGTACTGTTTACTGTTTTTGTTTTTTCTTTTCATCATGATTTTAAATGACATTCCAGTCATCGCTTTTGCATTGAAAACCGAAAAGACGAATCGAATAAAATTATTCCATAAACTTTTGTTTTCATCTGAAGGCGATCGTTTAAATCGATCGCGAATAAGAACATTTACGGGATTTCCATTCTGTGAAACCGATGATGAATTTACGAGTAAAGTAGAGGAAACCGCTAAAAATTTTTCTTTACTTATAACTATTGCCACTATTTTACGCATCGAAATAGATGGCACAGAAACTGAGTTATCTAAACGCATAATTTCATTTTTAACTAATTTGGAATCCCTCCAAAAACATATTGGAACTAATGTCGATACAGATGGCGAATCGGAAGAAATTTTCAACAATTCGCCAGTGCCAAACGATAAGTCGAATATTAAAATTTCTGAATTTACCAATAAATGTGCTATTAATGCTTCAAACATTGCTCAGGATTCTATGTTTATGCCGTCAGTAAATTTTCGCGATGTTGAATCGCTGGTACCTACATTCAATGGAGAGAAGTATGAAAATGTTCATTTATGGTTGCAAAAATTCGAATCCTTTTCTTCCTCTTTTAATTTAGGCGAAATACAAAATTCATTTTTGCGCAAAGAGCGCTCGGAGGCATTGCTTCTTTATTCGCTAAGAGTGAAAGCAACATTCGTTCTTTTCCTGAATTGAAACATGCCTTAGTTACCGAATTTGGTTCGCAGATTAATTCGGCTGAAATACACGAAATGCTTAGTCATCGGCATATTAGACAAAAGGAATCTTTTTTTGAGTATTTCTTAATTATGAAAGAAATGGCTGGACGGGCCAATATTGATGATCAGTCACTTATACGTTACATAATCAATGGCATTCCTGATTCTCTTCAAAATAAGTGCATACTTTACGATTGTTCTGATTTGCATGAATTTAAACAAAAGTTGAAAATTTACGAAGAGATTACACACCACTCAAAAAATGATTCTGGTAAAAATATAAATCATTGTCAAAATATGAACTCGAAACAGAACTTTGACAAATTTGTTCACGAGAATGTTCCTAAATTTAAACCAAAACATGCAGATGCTGAAAAGCCAGCATTTCATTCTAATAATTCAAGAAATCAAAACACTAAAATCTGTTTTAATTGTGGGGAAAAAGACCACATTTCTAAGTATTGTTCTCACAAGAACAAGGGATTTAGATGTTTTAGATGTAATTCTTTTGGGCATAAAGCCTCTGATAATAAGTGTTCTACTGAGGCACGTAACCCTAAAATACAAGGGAATAATGTGGATTCCGAGAAAAATTCTCGACAAGAAATGCATAAATTAGTTAAAATTTCGGGTGTCGAAATTGATGCTGTTATCGATACAGGTAGTAATCTTACTTTGCTTCGTGAAGATAAATATTCACAGATGAATTTGCCTACGTTAACACCGGTCGGTTTAACATTAACTGGTTTTGGCAGTGGTAGTACCACACCACTTGGCTCGTTTCAGGGTGATATAAATATAGATAACATTTTTTCAACAAATATTTATATAATTAGTAAACATCATATGAATGTTCCTCTTATTATTGGTACTGATATAATTACGCAAGGTACTTTGCTTTATAATAAAAATGGTATTTCCCTTAGTAAACCAACATCTGATGATAATTTGTTTGTATACTTAGTTAATTCAATTGAAGATCCTGTCAAAATAGTAAGTTCTACTAAAACTGATAAATCTTCTGAAAAGACTGAAGATCTTATCAATTGTCATAAAGTTCCCTTAGAAAAAGAAAGGAAAAATGATCATTTGACATGCTCTGTAGATGTTTTACATTCCAAAAAAGTAGAAAAGAAATCCTCAAAAAAGCCAAAAGATATAAAAAGCAGTAGCAAAGATGACTTGCTTAAACAATCATCCCAAAAACATTTAGTACCATCAAAAGATAAAAATATGAAGCCTAATAAAATTAAAAATGTAAAAGAAATAGGCGTTGATACCCTTTTAAATAAAGTTATATGTGATGATAATTTAGACAACAGCTTAACAGATGTGTTAGAAGCTCCAAAATGTGAATCAAAAAAGGTTTCTTTTGCTCCTACTGATACTGTTTGTAATTTCAGAAGAATGTCTGTATCAAGGAACTTTTCTTCTTCCTTTCTTCCCTTCCGTTATATAAAGAGAAAAAAAAAAATCAAGAATTCGTCTTTCTACAAAATATTTTCGTTTGTGTGTTTCTTCTTTTTTTCATCACCTGTGTTTACATCAAGAATAATTTTAACAAAAAGTTAAAATTTTGTTTGTGAAATATGTGTTTGTGAAATATTGTGATTCAACTATCCCCGAGATGTCATTTTTTTTGTTTTCTTCAATGCTGCTGCTGAAAAGTGTGTTCCGTAGAGTATTGTGGTTTTTTTTTGTTTGTTTTTTTCTGTGAACTACAAAGACATTTTTTTTTACTTTTTTGTGCTTTGCATAAAGAACTTTAGAACTGTGGACAGCTCCATTTTTTTTTTTGTTATATGAACATTCTGTGACTTTATTTGATTACAGACTCTAATTTTTTTTTTCTGCATGAAGTTTCAATTTTTTTTTTTAAAAGGAAGAAGACGATTAGAAGATGCTGATTTGTGTTTTATTTTTCTTTCTGTTTTTCAGACGTAGGGTAGATGCACCAGTTTTGGCCACTGTACCAGTTTTGGCCACATTGGATCAATTTGTCCAATATTTAGCCTGTGAATTCATGCTAACAAATAATATGCATTCTTACACTTTAAGCAAACTCTCTTTTATCATTTACAATATCATTTGTTTATTTTTTGCTAAAATGTGACTTGCAAAAAAAATAAATGTGTGAAACTGCAGTGTGTGCTTACATGTATTAAGATTTTTGCTTAGCTGACAAGTTTTCAGAATCTTTCAACATTAGGCACTTATAGAGTTCTATTTGTTCTGAAACAAATTTCTATTAGGTTTTATGAGGTAAGCTTTCTCTCTACTGCAATTTTACATTTAAATTACTTATTTTAACAGTTTAATGGGGGGTGGCCAAAACTGGTGCATTAAATTTGCTATATGTACCAGTTATGGCCATGGGGGTGGCCAAAAAGGGTACAACATATGTTCCACTTTTGGCCACATGATTCATTATCATTATAGAGGGAATTTTAGCCATTTAATAAATTTAAGAACATCTGGATAAATCAAAATCAATTTAGTTTTGTTTTATATAGTAATGTCTTCAATAATAATAATAATAAAAAAAAAGCAAGGCTAATGGCAGTTCTATAAAAGAGATTTGCTATTCTCTGTCCAATAGATAATTCACTTTAGAAAGGACATTGTGCTAGTCACTAAAGAAAATATAGTATTGTGTTTATTTTTGATAAAGCAAAATGGGAGGTGATATGTAATTTTTATGTATGATAAATAAACTACACTGCAAATAGAAGCGTCTTAAATTTAGACACATATGTGACTGAAAAAGAATTTTAGACACTTAAGTGTCTTAATCTGAAAATTCAGACATTATAGATGTCTTAATTTAAGATACATAAGTGTCTTACTATGACCATGGTGTAAACGAACTGAGAATAATGTCTAAAATATCCGCAAACGTCTTATTTTAAGACACTTCATTGCTTTAAACGTGTCTTAATTTAAGACGTTTTGATTCTTCCGACGCAATAACCACCAGGGGGCACTAGCACTCCCAGTTGCTCATGCGTTTTAGATGTCTTCGTTCGAAGTGGTATACGTTGTAATTCAAACAAAGTTTGTTTTTATGTACGCGTCTATTTTAATTCGTTTTTTGCGAAATGTGAAGTACTGTGATTTTAATTCGTATTAACTTGGATTATTTATTTATTGAATACATACATCTGACGTGTGTGCTCGACATCAAATGTCTCTTAGAAGCTGTCGTCGATACAAGGGCGGGATAGACACAGAACAGAAGTAGACGACGGTTGAAGATTACACCCGGAAATTCTACAAAGCGTGTGCAATGGGCTTAGTGTTAACTCGTATCAATTTATATCAATAATATTGTGTTATTCATCTTCGTCCTGTCGAAGCTGGCAAAAAAAAAAAAACTTTTGTCTGGCGGGTCCTGTTTTTAGGATGAAACATCTCATTCTTTAAATATGGCTAGTCGGATGTATTATGGGATTACCTTTTAAACTGACGAAAGTCTTTCTCCCTCACTGTGGTTGTGGTAGTTTTTAAAATTTCAAATCGAGGAATACTTCTTACCTCTTGCAAACAGCGATTGAAGTAAGTGTTATAATTTCTTTATAGTACTAAAATTATTGTCTTTTATGATTTTATTTATTGTACTAAACAAAATCTTACATGAAATTTAATTAGTTTTGAATCTTTTTGCAAAAAAAAAAAAAAAAAAAAAAAAAAACACTAATTCTAGAAGTATATATTTTTAAATTTATGACGTTGTCTTTTATTACAAATTATGTATTATTTATTCTCATCTTTTTTCTCAAATTTAAAGTAATAACATCACTAAAAAACAGACATATTTAAAAGTTAAGTTCATTCTCTTGTTTTGTTTTGTTTTCAATATGGCAGTTCTTAGTTTCAATTTCAATGGCTAATGCTTATCTCATACTCGACCACAAGGAAATAGAAAAAAAAAAACTTTGAAAGATCTCCTAAAGTTTTCTTACTTCCTAGCTAGGGATTACAATCCCGGATTGAGATCCCGGGATCCCGCTTTAATTTTAACCCCGAAAATCCCGGAATTTTTACTGGAAAATTCCGGGATTTTCGCGATTGCCTTTTTTTTTTCCATTGAACAATATTCAGCTGAAATTCAAAAAATATATTTATAAACTTTCGCTTTTGGAAAAAAAAATCAATTGATTTTCATGAAATTTATATATAATTGAAAATGAATGTTTATCTCAAGTATTTCTTAGATATATTTCTAAAGCTATTAAATCTTTTAATGTGTGAAAACTTCTGATTTGAAAACATAGAAGTAAGCCAGTCAGGAAAAAGGAAATCATTTGTTTATTTAGATTTCGCTGCATGCGTGGATTCGAAGGTCATTTTCCAATTAGACTTTACTGATAAGCATCGCACGTTTGTATCATAGTGATATCATGTGCTAACTTTTTTTTTTTTTTTTTTTTTTTTTTTTGGCTTTATTTTGCTTTAAAGATGTCTTGTTTAGTACCTCATAGGAATGATAACAATAAGCCCATGTGGCAATATAAATTTTTAAAAAATCTAATTTTTAAATGATAAGGATTTTTATTTTTTTTCGGGGAGGGGGGGGGGGATTTTGTATGAAATTTTCGTAAAGTTGATACCTTAAATCTTGCACTGATTATAATGAAAGTTTTGAACTTTTAGAGTAGGACAAGATTAAAAAACACAAAATATAAATAAACAAAATACCGAAGTAATTTTTTTCTCAATATTAACCCTTTGCACTCGAAAACTCCGGAGCGGAGCCATTTAAAATTTGTCTTCAAACTCGAGGTCTCCGCTACGGAGACAATGCAAATAATTTTGTGATACCATGTAATCTTGGCTTTTCTAGACAGGTATCACAAAATTATTTGCATTGTCTCCGTAGCGGAGCCCTCGAGTTTGAAGATAAATTTTAAATGGCTCCGCTCCGGAGCCCTCGAGTGCAAAGGGTAAAGTAGAATATTTATTTATTTATTCATAGTTAAATAGCTGTTGTGATTATCATCTGATATATATGTAAAATTGCCTATGTGGCAATATAAATTTTTTAAAAATCTATTTTTAAATTATATGAAGTAGAGTAGGACAAGATTATAAGAAATATATATATTTATCCATGTACTTTAAAAGCCCTCAATAGCCCTTGCCGCTGAATTTGTCCGATAATCGGAGATGTCTGCTTTTGTGAGGTAAAAATATACAAATATGTATGCCATGCGGATTAAAAAAGTATTCGCTAAATAGATGTTTCAGAATAGCTATTCGGGAATGTCCATTAACCTCCACAACAGATACTCCCGAATACCGGACATCTCAATTAAGATAACAATAATGCAGGGTTGCATTTTTTGCAAAAAAACTTCTTGATTAAAGAATGGGCATACTGGGCCGTGCCCCGCCCCCCTACGATTTTAGTGCCCACAAATTTGATGTGCAATATTTGTAAAGTTTATATTTTAAATCTGTTTCGAAATTCCACTGATTATAATCAATATTTTGAACTTTTAAAGTAAAATAAGATTAAAAATAAAACAAATTAAAAAAATCTAATATTTAGATAAATATTTTTTGTTTTAATCTTGTTCTACTCCTGAAGTTCAAAATATTGATTATAATCAGTAAAATGTCTTAAAAGATTTAAATTATCAGCTTAACAAAAATTGCGTACCAAAATTGGGAGCACCAGAAAAATCAGGTTGTAGGGGGGGGGGGGGGCAGGACCCCAGCCAAATATTTTTCCAGTATTCAACGTGGTCAAACATGGCTACGTATGATGCTTACAAAAAAATGGATGCTATTAAGACGTTTGAAGTGTCTGAAAAAATTCAGACATTTTAAAATGTCTGAAAACTGAACACTCCGTTTCAGACACTTAAGTGTTTGAATTTCAGACATTTTAATTTACAGTGTAAAACATAAATTTTGAAAGATTTTACAACTTATAAATTAAAACGTTCAATAAAATTATAGCATGATTTAATTGCTTGTATTTTTCCTAAAGAAATGAAGACGTTCCATAATTTTTGCAATATTTCAGGCACACGGATTTAGAAATACTAAATATTGTGAAAATCTTTACTAGAGAATCTAAATACAACTAAGAATGTATTTCACATTATTTAAAAAGAAGAGGATTCATTTTAACAAGTTTAAAAGAGATTCTGTGCTCTTAAAAAATGGCCTAGAGAGGAACACTGCTCTAAGATAAGAAGTAAAATTAAAGCCATTCAAAATGTAATGCCAGCACTACAAACTAGCAAAGTTTTGGAGTAACCCGTTCTTGCCTTACGTCAGAAGTTTGTAGGATGGACACCACTTTCCTCTAATAATGTTGAATCTCAAGTAGTAGATCTAGGTACTAGGAATCGGAAGTTAAAAATCAATTAGAAAAGTGGATCTTAGATATTGTCAGAATACTATTTCCTATAAAAATGGAACAACTTTTAAGATTCTGTCCAGAAAATTGTAGCCGGTAAGATAGAAACTCCATTTCAAGATGGAAGACCAGGCATGAAATTGTATGATTCGCTTCTGAAATCACACCCTAAAATAACTTGCAAAGAAACAGGGTACATAAATAAGGCATAAGCTAATATAAAATCAAAAGATAATTTCAAGAAGTATAACTTTTTGATGAAAATCAAACCAAAATCAGAAAATGCTTTCAAGAAATATAACACTTTGATGAAGATTCAAGTGTTCTAAACAAGCCACAATCCATGAATAATTATAAAACTGATTAAATAGTTAATCTTTATGTCCTATAGGCACTGTTGTCCCGTTTATTAATCAAATTTAAATATATTTTTTTGTTTTTTAATTGAAACTTTCAGTTAAAATCAAAATAAGTATATTTTACTTGAAGTTTTTATCAATTCATAAAGAAATTTGCAAAATTCTCTTAATACAGCAAACAAATATATGTGTGGTAAAATAGATGTTGCATAAAAATGCTTTATTTTTACTTATTATCAATTAAAACGTTTGTTAAACTACATGATATTGGAGTGGCCAAAACTGGTGCATAGAGATGGCCAAAACTGGTGCATAGAGATGGCCAAAACTGGTGCATAGAGATGGCCAAAACTGGTGTAGGGGTGGCCAAAACTGGTACAAATTGGAATAAATTACTTGATGAGTTATTACTCACAATCTAAAATATTCTGTAGAAAATCATTATAGCTAACAGAAAGACAATTAAATTTACTAAAGAATGATGTTATTATGATTTAATATGCTTAAATCGGTCAAGAACTGTAAAATTTCTATTTTGAATTTTCTCTAAAAGTGGCCAAAACTGGTGCATCTACCCTACCACTTTAAGACGTATATAGGTGGGTATATATTTTTTTTATTTAAGACGAGTATGAAGTAAAGACGAGTACGAAGTAAAGACGGGTACGATTTAAGACGAGATGGAAGACGAAATGCCAACCGGCATTGACGACGATTTTCATTTTTTCTCTCTTTATTTTTTTTTTCTGTGTAATTTTTTTTTTTAGAGATATGGTATCTTTTTTTAAGTTTGTGTTTAAGTGTATGGTGCGCACGAGGTCGTGCGTATCAGGATGGACGAGTGTGACCTGTGGCTACAGTCTGTAAGAGACGACGGCAGCGCCACGAGTCGGCGTAGAAGAATACCTTTGGAGAACATTCGACAGACGCGGGAAAAGAAGGTAAAAGAGTGGTTGCAAAACACCGAGCTCTGAACGACGTTTCATTAAGACGAATGAGTGTTTAATTTCATTAATGTTCTACTTAATTGTAATTGTATATAGTGTAAATAGTTCATTTAATATATTTAATTCTTAAAGTTAGCAAGTGTTATTATTCGAGTATGAGTCTCCTTTTCCCCGTCATATATATATATATATATATATATATATATATTTGTATTTAAAAAAAAGTTACAAGAACAAAAATTACGTTTTTTTTTTTCTAAAAAATTTTCCGCAAAGTTCCGAGCTTTACGGAAAATTTTCCGCGCACGGCGTGCGCGTGTGCGTCTATATTATACAACTCTGGCTTTAGGATGATTTATAACGTGGAATAAGTGATGCCCAATGATTTTGAGAGATCAACTTTAGTTCTTTTAAAAACTTTGGATTTTTCGAAACTTTCTGCCTTTTCGGCTACGGAGAAACCTTGTCTTTTTGACATCCTACTTTTGACTGGCAATCACTAACCGGTCGATTCTCCACCAACCTTTAACTCGCGGTTCAATTCTCAGTTGAGAAACCTTCGGTTGACAAATCTAACCGCCGGTTAATATTTCGAATTCATCGATAACTTTCAATCCGCGATTAGTCGACCTGAGTTAGTCAACTCTCGCTTGAAATCTGCGTAGTTGATTGGCCAAAGGAATCACATGACCTAGCAATCCTTTCTGCGAGTTCTGTCCTTCCTTGACACCATCTTAATCTGTTTCTTTTCAATAACGAAACTAAAGGCAGTATTGAAATTGGAAATGCATACTTATAAGAATTTTTTATTTAAAAATTAAACATGATAAGTAAATGTGCAATTACCATTTTGATTTCATGATTTTGTTCGTTTACAGAACAAAAGTTTCAATAAAATTCTTAAAAAACAGTTGATTAAAAAATATCTTGATTAAAAAAATCATTTTCTTTAATGTAAGTTTAATAAACAATTATCTGATCAAACTAGTAGAATAAAAGTAAATAATGCAATACGTTTATTTATTTATTTTTTACAATGAATATTAGATATGAAGATATTTTCATATAATTATTTCTAATGCATATATATTTTATTTAACAAATGTCTGTAGAGATTCAATTAAAATATCTTGGATAAAATAGCATGCCGGTAGCAAAAAAAAAAAAAAAAAAAAAAAAAAAAGACGAGGCCTTAGAAAATCCTGTGTTGATTATTACACATTTTTTTAGAGATCATCATGTTTAATAACTTTAGAAGAAGGCCGAGAACATGTATTAATATTCTTGATGCATTGCGAAATTATAAAAAAAAAAAAAAAATCTTCTGAAAAAATGTTTCTTTAAAACAAAAATCATTATTTCAAACATACTAAGTATGTAATAAAAAAATAATTATTTATCTATTATGAACAATTGATCACATATACACAATTCGGTAGAAAATTCATGCTTTAAGCAACTATGAACGAGGGACTCAAATGGAAGAAAATTTGTTTTCTATTTTTTCATTATTATTAAAAAAGAGAGAGAGAAAGAAAGAGTTTTGAATCATATATTTTTACAAAATTGGTATTGAAAGAACATATTTCCATTTAGATTTGTTAGATGGCGCCACCAAAAAATACTTTGTAAATCAATAAAATTTGAAGCTTCGTTTTCGACACACAAATTAGTATAACTTTGCATTCATAGAGCAAAAATATCCAAAAAAAAAAGGGGAAAAATGTAAGTGACACATTCTTTTATAATACCATCTTTAATAATTAATGCTTCGTTTAATTAGTAAATTCCAAAAAGCTTTGTTTTTAAAAAAGAAGCATCAGCGCACAATTTAAAACGACCACCATCTTTCTTTCTACTAGGCATGCGCGGTTCACTAACCTACCTACCAGAGCTTGGTTGAGTAAGTCAACCCCAGGTTAGTATTTACCTCGAATTTCGTCAGGTTGGGTAAACGGAGAATTGGATTTCGCATTCAACCGAGAGTTAAGCTCCGAAACGCGAGGTTGAAGTTGGCGGAGAATTAGAAATAGCAACAGAAAAAGACTCTACTGTGGGTTGAAATTGAAATGAATGATCGACGGATAAAGAGTCATTGTCCCTAACGACATCACGTGACGCAGGTGTGGTCAAGTGCTTCGTGGACGAATAATAGTTCATCGTTACTTTCCCACGATAGTATTAAGGGAGGGAAAGAACTTGTTTTGGCAGAAAACAGCCAGTTGACCACCTGGAAAGCACTTTTGTCTTTTGTTCTTTCGAAAATTTTCCATGAGTGAAAGAAGATAAAAATTTAAGAAGCACTTCGCCTAAAATGACGTACCAAGCGGGAAACGTTAAACGTAAATGATGTAGAATCGAGAAATTTTTAACATTATCGGAATAGAAATTTTTTGGGACCGACGAAAAATAACGTACGAAGCGGGATAACGTACGAAACGGGTTACGTAAAATCGGGGTTCCACTGTATATGTTTGTTACAATAACGAAATATTATATAGGTTTTACAGAATTTTTGTAAAAAAATAAAATTCAAAATAAGCTGTCCCAAAAATATATAGACAATTAAAAGAATTGCTTTTATTTCCACCGTATCAAAAAAATTTGCATTTTCTGTATTCTGTACGTGTGAAGTACCCACTGCTAAATATAAAATCACTGCTCATTCTTCAATTATCGAACAGTGAGAAAACGCAACGTTCAATTCTCTGCTGCTGATATAGCTAAAATTTGCGTTTAAAGACTCAAATGTTAAATTTCTGATATTGCTGAACAAATAAAGAGTAACAGATCCGGAATTTAAGAAATTTGATCAAAAAGTGACAATGCGATTGCAAAACAATGTTCAGGTCGACCGAAAAAAGCAACTCTGCGATAAGACAGAGATTTTTTGAGTAGTTTCAGCCCAAAAGAAGTTTGTTCGTGAAATTTCGAAGAATTTAGCGTTTCCTATTACGAGATCTACTGTTCACCGTTGCATACACGCAAGCAAAATGAATAAATATCGCAGAATGTGCGTGGAATCTATGCTAAAAGTGCACCATAGAAATGCACGCATTCTTTGAACTAAAAAACACACGCCTTGGGAAGATGAATTGTTAAGTTTTTCTTCAGTGATGAAAACAAAACCAATTTGGATGGCCCTGATGGCTGGGCATACCATCGGTATGATCTGTGACGAGAATCTCGTGAGTTCTTTAGTCGACAACAAGGAGGGTATTTTCTCATAGTGTGGGGCGCGATTTGTTTCAAGGGAACAACGATATTGCTTCTCTTCATGGTCAGCAGTTCTCTGAAGATTATTAAAATGACCTTGTAAAAGAGGACAATGAGTCAATTCACATCTGTCATTCAACAACAGCTTGGTTTATGCAGAATCAAGTAACTGTTATAGACTGGCCAGCTATCAGTCCAGACCTCAATCCAATTGATAACCTTTGGGGAGTACTTGCACGAGATGCAAATGCTCATGGTCGTCAGTTTTCTTCTGTTCAGGAATTAAAGCAAAACGTAAAGCATAATTGGTTCTCTTTACAGGCGCACATTCTCCAAATAGTAGTTTGAAGCTTACTTGATACGGTTTTCAAGATAATTCAAAGTAATGGATCAAAAATTTGAATTTAAATGCAAAAAACTCAAAGTCCATATATTTTTGCGACAGCGTATTTTGATTTTTATTTTTTTACAAAAATTCTGTAAAACCTATACTATATTTCTTTGTTGCCACAAACTTGTAGTAGAATTCCATATGCTTATTTTTTTTGTGATCATGGCTTCATTTTTTGAACTGTTACTTAAAAAAAAAAAAACGCCTGTCCATATACTTTTGAGACGCACTATAGCAGCGTTGTAATGCAAGTACTCTTAATGAAAAGGTTACTGGTACAATCTTCTGCCAGTAGTAGGCAGAAGTACATCCTTACATTTAGCAGTAGAGGAAAACTTCGAAATTTTAAGGATAGAAAAATGTGGCCCTTTTTCCCGAGGAGGTGCATGCCTCCCCCTAAACATTTTGTGTTTTTATGTATATGAAGATAAAAAAAAGAAAAAAAAAAGCAATACATTTTAATAAGTCTTGATAAGTTTGAATGAACTTTTTGATAAATTTTGACTTTTAATAATCTTGACAGAACTCAGCCACTAACTACCAAAATGACTAGTTACTTTCTTCTATCTTTACAAGAAGAAAGTATTGGATTTGTGAAAATTTTCGACGGATTTACACGTTTTGGGGGTCAGAGATTCCGAAAAACATGTTTTTACAAAACGTCTGTCTCTGACACAAATTTTGTGAGCGCTCTATTTCAAGAACTAACGCACGGAATTCAATAAAGATTTATATTCAGTTAGTCCCTGATGTAAATTGGTGCTGATTAGTTTTTGGTGTAAATCGCTCAACAGGCGGCGACATTTTCACGATTTCCACAATAGATCTCCAGAACTAATGCACGTATTTTCATCAAACTTTAGATTCAGTTAGTCCTTGAATTGAATTGCCTTTTTGTAGATTTTGGTGTAAATAGCTCAACAGGTGGCGCTGCTATGCTGCATTTTTTGCAATTTCCGCAATAGCTCTATCTCAATAACTAATGCACGAATTTTCATCAAACTTCAGGTTCAGGTATACCTTGATATCAATTAGTGCAGTTTATGTTTTGGTGTAAATCGCCCAACAGGTGGCGCTGCTATGCAACATTTTTCAGAATTTCCGCTATAGCTCTATCTCAAGAACTAATGCACGAATTTTCAACAAACTTTGAATTCAGATATACTTTGATGCTAAATTGATGTAATTTCTTGTACTATTTAAATGATTTAATTGACGTGATTTATATAGAAGAAAGTTTTGTGACGGCCACAACATGCTAGGTTTTTTTTTTTTGTAATTTTTTTTTTTTAGTCAAACTGAGTTCCTCTAAACATCGTTTTATGGAGGGAAAAAGACCCCTGCAAAAATGTATTAAAAATCCCATATGAAATCGGTTAATAAACTGGTTTAATGCTTTTGGGACCAGCATCTCATACATGAAATTTATTTGGTTGGAACGCCCCTTTTCTTAAACAGTTACCTTTATGTATTGAAATGCGAAAATGCCCCAAATAAGGCAAATATTACTTTTCTTTATCTTTATTGGTATAAAAAATAATTGCTGTATGCAGACTTTAAAGATGCATATAATATATAACCATGGTCCCAAAGGGGTTAAAGGCTAAATCAGTAGTGATGGGCGATGTCGATATTTTTTATCGATTTAATCGGTACTATGGCCAACTTAATTACATCAATACTATAAAAAAATTTTATCGATGTCTCTAGAAAATAAATTATTATTCTTAACGGACATCAGATCTGATTTTTTATGAAAAATTGCCATTAAAAAAAAAAAAAAATTAGTTTTGCTGTTAGATCACATTCAATGTGATATGTCTAATTTTGCATTAACAATTTCACGTCGGCTCTTGAAATATTGGGGATTTTGTTTAAGGTTTTGAATGGGCCGAGGTAAGCCAAAAAGCTTAAAGGAAGCTTCGTTCGCCAAACCCCGTCAAAAATGGAAGCTGAAGACAATATAAAAGTCAAAAAATCCCTGCCGGCTCGGGCCTACAGGCGGAGGTAGATTTCGATGTTAAGTACTAAATTCTCCAACAAAACTTAAATCAAGATTAGAGATAAAACCCAGTTTCTTCACAAAGAGCGAGCTGTAGGGAGCTAAACTTTTTCTGAAAATTGTAATATACACGAATACACACACACATATATATGGAATAGGTTTAAAAAATGGCTACAAAAAATTATGAGAACCTTAAAGTGTTAAAATATGTTAATATTTCCATAGTCGGGTTTTTATCATGTTTTAATACGTTTCTTCAAACTTACATGGCATTACATATTCACCTGCTGAGATCCATTATATTTCCAATATGAAGCAATATACATATTTTTTTAATTCGTCAAACTATTTATTTTGAGTTTTCATGCTGAAATCTTGCTCTAGGAAACTTAGGACGTAATATTCAATTTGTCAAACTATTTAATTTTTCACGTGAAAATTTTGCAAAAGAAAAGTAATTGTTGTGGTGAGAATTTTATTATTTGTTTTTTTTTTAATTGTTGGCAACTGCTATAACGAAAAACTTTTATTTTTTTCCTGCCATTGTTGTGTAAGAGCTGGTTTTATCAGAATCATGTTAAGACAGTATTCAAAATTTTGAACCCCCCCCCATTTCCACCCTCTTGGGCCGATTTCGCCCATTTTCAATCCCCGCCGAGATATTAGCCATCTCAAAGTTGTTGGCGAGTTTGAAGACGATTCGTGCATAATTGCGACTTTTATCGTGCGGACAAAATTTAGTACATATATACATACATATATATCCTTCTATATATAAAAAAAAATCCCTACCGGCTCGGGCCTACAGGCGGAGGTAGATTTCGGTGTTAAGTACTAAATTCTCCAACAAAACTTAAATCAAAATTAGAGATAAAACCCAGTTTCTTCACAAAGAGCGAGCTGTAGGGAGCTAAACTTTTTGTGAAAATTGTAATATACACGAATACACACATACATATATATGGAATAGGTTTAAAAAATGGCTACAAAAATTTCAGAGAACCTTAAAGTGTTAAAATATGTTAATATTTCCATAGTCGGGTTTTTATCATGTTTTAATACGTTTCTTCAAACTTACATGGCGTTACATATTCACCTGCTGAGGTCCATTATATTTCCAATATGACGCAATATACATATTTTTTTAATTCGTCAAACTATTTATTTTGAGTTTTCATGCTGAAATCTTGCTCTAGGAAACTTATGACGTAATATTCAATTTGTTTTCAATTTGTCAAACTATTTAATTTTACACGTGAAAATTTTGCAAAAGAAAAGTAATTGTTGTGGTGAGAATTTTATTATTTGTTTTTTTTTTTTAATTGTTGGCAACTGCTATAACGAAAAACTTTTATTTTTTTTCCTGCCATTGTTGTGTAAGAGCTGGATTTATCAGAATCATGTTAAGACAGTATTCAAAATTTTGAACCCTCCCCATTTCCACCCTCTTGGGCCGATTTCGCCCATTTTCAATTCCCGCCGAGATATTAGCCATCTCAAAGTTGTTGGCGAGTTTGAAGATGATTCGTGCATAATTGCGACTTTTATCGTGCGGACAAAATTTAGTACATACATACATACATACATATATATATATATACATATAAACTTTTTAGGTGGGGGTGGTTTTGGGTTCCTGGGGTCCTATAATGAAAAGTTATGAAGGAATTTTTCAAAAGTCGCACCATGGTAACGACTGCAATAGGTAGTATTTCTTACGAAATCTACCTAAAAAATCCCTGCCGGCTCGGGCCTACAGGCGGAGGTAGATTTCGAAGTTAAGTACTAAATTAACCAACAAAATTTAAACCAAGATTAGAGATAAACCCAGTTCCTCCACTAAGAATGAGCTCTAGGGAGCTAAACATTTTGTGAAAATTCTAATATACACGAATACACACACGCATGCATATGGAATAGGTTTAAAAAATAGCTAAAGCAAATTCAGAGAACCTCAAAGTGATAAATAAGTTAATATTTCCATAGTCGGGTTTTTATCATGTTTTAATACGTTTCTTCAAACTCACATGACGTTACATATTCACCTGCTGAGGTCCATTTTATTTCCAATATGACGCAATATTTTGTTGTTGTTTTTTAATTCGTCAAACTATTTATTTCATTTTGAGTTTTCATACGGAAATCTTGCTCTAGGAAACTTATGACGTAATATTCAATTTGTTTTCAATTCGTCAAACTATTTATTTTATTTAATATTTCACGTGAAATCCTCGCAAAAGAAAAGCAATTGTTGTGGTGAGAATTTGATTGCTTTTTTTTTATTGTTGGCAACTGCAATAACGAAAAATATTTATTTTTTTAGGTAGATTTCGTAAGAAATACTACCTATTGCAGTCGTTACCATGGTGCGACTTTTGAAAAATTCCTTCATAACTTTTCATTACATGACCCCAGGAACCCAAAACCACCCCCACCTAAAAAGTTATATATATATATATATATATATATAATGTATGTATGTATGTACTAAATTTTGTCCGCACGATAAAAGTCGCAATTATGCACGGAACGTCTTCAAACTCGCCAACAACTTTAAGATAGCTAATTTCTCGGCGGGAATTGAAAATGAGCAAAATCGGTCCAAGGGAATGGGGAAGGTTTAAAATTTTGAATACCGTCTTAACATGATTCTGATAAAACCAGCTTTTACACAACAATGGCAGGAAAAAATAAAATATTTTTCGTTATAGCTGTTGCCAACAATTAAAAAAAATCAATAAAATTCTCACCACAACAATTGCTTTTCTAATGCACCGTTTTCACGTGAAAAATTAAATTAGATAAACAGTTTAACGAATTGAAAACAAATTGAATATTACGCCATAAGTTTCTAGAGCAAGATTTCTGCATGAAAATTCAAAATGAAATAAATAGTTTGACGAATTGAAAACAAATTGAATATTACGTCATAAGTTTCTAGAGCAAGATTTCTGCATGAAAATTCAAAATGAAATAAATAGTTTGACGAATTGAAAACAAATTGAATATTACGTCATAAGTTTTCTAGAGCAAGATTTCTGCATGAAAATTCAAAATGAAATAAATAGTTTGACGAATTAAAAAAAACAACAAAATATTGCGTCATATTGAAAATATAATGGACCACAGCAGGTGAATATGTAACGTCATTTAGTTTGAAGAAACGTATTAAAACATGATAAAAACCCGGGTATGGAAATATTAACATATTTTAACACTTTGAGGTTCTCTGAATTTGATTTAGCCATTTTTAAACCTATTCCATATACATGCGTGTGTGTATATTAGAATTTTCACAAAATGTTTAGCTCCCTAGAGCTCATTCTTAGCGAAGGAGCTGGGTTTATCTTTAAACTTGATTTAAGTTTTGTTGGTGAATTTAGTACTTAACTTCGAAATCTACCTCCGCCTGTAGGCCCGAGCCGGCAGGGATTTTCTCTGTTATTGTTGTGTAAGAGCTGATTTTATCGGAATCATGTTAAGATGGTATTCAAATTTTTGAACCCTCCCCATTTCCATTCCCTTGGTCCGATTTTACCCATTTTCAATCCCCGCCGAGATATTAGCCATCTCAAAGTTGTTGGCGAGTTTGCAGATGATCCGTGCATAATTGCAACTTTTATCGTGCGGACAAAATTTAGTACATACATACATACATTTATATATATATATATATATATAAACTTTTTAGGTGGGTGTGGTTTTGGGTTCCTGGGGTCCTATAATGAAAAGTTATGAAGGAATTTTTCAAAAGTCGCACCATGGTAACGACTGCAATAGGTAGTATTTCTTACGAAATCTACCTAAAAAATCCCTGCCGGCTCGGGCCTACAGGCGGAGGTAGATTTCGAAGTTAAGTACTAAATTAACCAACAAAATTTAAATCAAGATTAGAGATAAACCCAGTTCCTCCACTAAGAATGAGCTCTAGGGAGCTAAACATTTTGTGAAAATTCTAATGTACACGAATACACACACGCATGCATATGGAATAGGTTTAAATGGATGCATATGGATGGCCCTGATGGCTGGGCATACCATCGGTATGATCTGTGACGAGAATCTCGTGAGTTCTTTAGTCGACAACAAGGAGGGTATTTTCTCATAGTGTGGGGCGCGATTTGTTTCAAGGGAACAACGATATTGCTTCTCTTCATGGTCAGCAGTTCTCTGAAGATTATTAAAATGACCTTGTAAAAGAGGACAATGAGTCAATTCACATCTGTCATTCAACAACAGCTTGGTTTATGCAGAATCAAGTAACTGTTATAGACTGGCCAGCTATCAGTCCAGACCTCAATCCAATTGATAACCTTTGGGGAGTACTTGCACGAGATGCAAATGCTCATGGTCGTCAGTTTTCTTCTGTTCAGGAATTAAAGCAAAACGTAAAGCATAATTGGTTCTCTTTACAGGCGCACATTCTCCAAATAGTAGTTTGAAGCTTACTTGATACGGTTTTCAAGATAATTCAAAGTAATGGATCAAAAATTTGAATTTAAATGCAAAAAACTCAAAGTCCATATATTTTTGCGACAGCGTATTTTGATTTTTATTTTTTTACAAAAATTCTGTAAAACCTATACTATATTTCTTTGTTGCCACAAACTTGTAGTAGAATTCCATATGCTTATTTTTTTTGTGATCATGGCTTCATTTTTTGAACTGTTACTTAAAAAAAAAAAAACGCCTGTCCATATACTTTTGAGACGCACTATAGCAGCGTTGTAATGCAAGTACTCTTAATGAAAAGGTTACTGGTACAATCTTCTGCCAGTAGTAGGCAGAAGTACATCCTTACATTTAGCAGTAGAGGAAAACTTCGAAATTTTAAGGATAGAAAAATGTGGCCCTTTTTCCCGAGGAGGTGCATGCCTCCCCCTAAACATTTTGTGTTTTTATGTATATAAAGATAAAAAAAAGAAAAAAAAAAAGCAATACATTTTAATAAGTCTTGATAAGTTTGAATGAACTTTTTGATAAATTTTGACTTTTAATAATCTTGACAGAACTCAGCCACTAACTACCAAAATGACTAGTTACTTTCTTCTATCTTTACAAGAAGAAAGTATTGGATTTGTGAAAATTTTCGACGGATTTACACGTTTTGGGGGTCAGAGATTCCGAAAAACATGTTTTTACAAAACGTCTGTCTCTGACACAAATTTTGTGAGCGCTCTATTTCAAGAACTAACGCACGGAATTCAATAAAGATTTATATTCAGTTAGTCCCTGATGTAAATTGGTGCTGATTAGTTTTTGGTGTAAATCGCTCAACAGGCGGCGACATTTTCACGATTTCCACAATAGATCTCCAGAACTAATGCACGTATTTTCATCAAACTTTAGATTCAGTTAGTCCTTGAATTGAATTGCCTTTTTGTAGATTTTGGTGTAAATAGCTCAACAGGTGGCGCTGCTATGCTGCATTTTTTGCAATTTCCGCAATAGCTCTATCTCAATAACTAATGCACGAATTTTCATCAAACTTCAGGTTCAGGTATACCTTGATATCAATTAGTGCAGTTTATGTTTTGGTGTAAATCGCCCAACAGGTGGCGCTGCTATGCAACATTTTTCAGAATTTCCGCTATAGCTCTATCTCAAGAACTAATGCACGAATTTTCAACAAACTTTGAATTCAGA
This sequence comes from Maratus speciosus, assembly GCA_963932465.1. Taxonomy (NCBI): domain Eukaryota; kingdom Metazoa; phylum Arthropoda; class Arachnida; order Araneae; family Salticidae; genus Maratus; species Maratus speciosus. The sequence goes on from OZ010788.1 coordinate 441,709,930, forward strand.
TATACTTTGATGCTAAATTGATGTAATTTCTTGTACTATTTAAATGATTTAATTGACGTGATTTATATAGAAGAAAGTTTTGTGACGGCCACAACATGCTAGGTTTTTTTTTTTTGTAATTTTTTTTTTTTAGTCAAACTGAGTTCCTCTAAACATCGTTTTATGGAGGGAAAAAGACCCCTGCAAAAATGTATTAAAAATCCCATATGAAATCGGTTAATAAACTGGTTTAATGCTTTTGGGACCAGCATCTCATACATGAAATTTATTTGGTTGGAACGCCCCTTTTCTTAAACAGTTACCTTTATGTATTGAAATGCGAAAATGCCCCAAATAAGGCAAATATTACTTTTCTTTATCTTTATTGGTATAAAAAATAATTGCTGTATGCAGACTTTAAAGATGCATATAATATATAACCATGGTCCCAAAGGGGTTAAAGGCTAAATCAGTAGTGATGGGCGATGTCGATATTTTTTATCGATTTAATCGGTACTATGGCCAACTTAATTACATCAATACTATAAAAAAATTTTATCGATGTCTCTAGAAAATAAATTATTATTCTTAACGGACATCAGATCTGATTTTTTATGAAAAATTGCCATTAAAAAAAAAAAAAAATTAGTTTTGCTGTTAGATCACATTCAATGTGATATGTCTAATTTTGCATTAACAATTTCACGTCGGCTCTTGAAATATTGGGGATTTTGTTTAAGGTTTTGAATGGGCCGAGGGAAGCCAAAAAGCTTAAAGGAAGCTTCGTTCGCCAAACCCCGTCAAAAATGGAAGCTGAAGACAATATAAAAGTCAAAAAATCCCTGCCGGCTCGGGCCTACAGGCGGAGGTAGATTTCGATGTTAAGTACTAAATTCTCCAACAAAACTTAAATCAAGATTAGAGATAAAACCCAGTTTCTTCACAAAGAGCGAGCTGTAGGGAGCTAAACTTTTTCTGAAAATTGTAATATACACGAATACACACACACATATATATGGAATAGGTTTAAAAAATGGCTACAAAAAATTATGAGAACCTTAAAGTGTTAAAATAAGTTAATATTTCCATAGTCGGGTTTTTATCATGTTTTAATACGTTTCTTCAAACTTACATGGCATTACATATTCACCTGCTGAGATCCATTATATTTCCAATATGAAGCAATATACATATTTTTTTAATTCGTCAAACTATTTATTTTGAGTTTTCATGCTGAAATCTTGCTCTAGGAAACTTAGGACGTAATATTCAATTTGTCAAACTATTTAATTTTTCACGTGAAAATTTTGCAAAAGAAAAGTAATTGTTGTGGTGAGAATTTTATTATTTGTTTTTTTTTAATTGTTGGCAACTGCTATAACGAAAAACTTTTATTTTTTTCCTGCCATTGTTGTGTAAGAGCTGGTTTTATCAGAATCATGTTAAGACAGTATTCAAAATTTTGAACCGCCCCCATTTCCACCCTCTTGGGCCGATTTCGCCCATTTTCAATCCCCGCCGAGATATTAGCCATCTCAAAGTTGTTGGCGAGTTTGAAGACGATTCGTGCATAATTGCGACTTTTATCGTGCGGACAAAATTTAGTACATATATACATACATATATATCCTTCTATATATAAAAAAATCCCTACCGGCTCGGGCCTACAGGCGGAGGTAGATTTCGGTGTTAAGTACTAAATTCTCCAACAAAACTTAAATCAAAATTAGAGATAAAACCCAGTTTCTTCACAAAGAGCGAGCTGTTGGGAGCTAAACTTTTTGTGAAAATTGTAATATACACGAATACACACATACATATACCGGGTGTCCCAAAAAGGACTGACTGATTTTAAAATTCAATAACTTGCAAACGGTGACAGATATTTAAAAAATTCTTGCAGGAGGGTTATGCATAAGATCAAAAGTTTTATTACAGTGACTTTCGATTTTAGTTCGAATTACAAACAATAGATGGCGCTGTAAGCAATAGTCGCTAAATACAGGCTCGATTTCTGGTCCTTTCTCTTGTTCCCTGCTGAAAAAGGAGATGGAAATGTATTATCCGGGCCACGAAGTACCAAAAATCGAGCCTGAATTCAGTGTCTATTGATCGCAGCGCCATCTATTGTTTGTAATTCGAACTAAAATTGAAAATCACTGTAAAAAAACTTTTGACCTTATGCATAAACCTCCTGCAAGAATTTTTTAAATATCTGTCACCGTTTGCAAGTTATTGAATTTTAAAATCAGTCAGTCCTTTTTGGGACACCCGGTATATGGAATAGGTTTAAAAAATGGCTACAAAAATTTCAGAGAACCTTAAAGTGTTAAAATATGTTAATATTTCCATAGTCGGGTTTTTATCATGTTTTAATACGTTTCTTCAAACTTACATGGCGTTACATATTCACCTGCTGAGGTCCATTATATTTCCAATATGACGCAATATACATATTTTTTTAATTCGTCAAACTATTTATTTTGAGTTTTCATGCTGAAATCTTGCTCTAGGAAACTTATGACGTAATATTCAATTTGTTTTCAATTTGTCAAACTATTTAATTTTACACGTGAAAATTTTGCAAAAGAAAAGTAATTGTTGTGGTGAGAATTTTATTATTTGTTTTTTTTTTTTTAATTGTTGGCAACTGCTATAACGAAAAACTTTTATTTTTTTCCTGCCATTGTTGTGTAAGAGCTGCTTTTATCAGAATCATGTTAAGACAGTATTCAAAATTTTGAACCCTCCCCATTTCCACCCTCTTGGGCAGATTTCGCCCACTTTCAATTCCCGCCGAGATATTAGCCATCTCAAAGTTGTTGGCGAGTTTGAAGATGATTCGTGCATAATTGCGACTTTTATCGTGCGGACAAAATTTAGTACATACATACATACATACATATATATATATATATATATATAAACTTTTTAGGTGGGGGTGGTTTTGGGTTCCTGGGGTCCTATAATGAAAAGTTATGAAGGAATTTTTCAAAAGTCGCACCATGGTAACGACTGCAATAGGTAGTATTTCTTACGAAATCTACCTAAAAAATCCCTGCCGGCTCGGGCCTACAGGCGGAGGTAGATTTCGAAGTTAAGTACTAAATTAACCAACAAAATTTAAACCAAGATTAGAGATAAACCCAGTTCCTCCACTAAGAATGAGCTCTAGGGAGCTAAACATTTTGTGAAAATTCTAATATACACGAATACACACACGCATGCATATGGAATAGGTTTAAAAAATAGCTAAAGCAAATTCAGAGAACCTCAAAGTGATAAATAAGTTAATATTTCCATAGTCGGGTTTTTATCATGTTTTAATACGTTTCTTCAAACTCACATGACGTTACATATTCACCTGCTGAGGTCCATTTTATTTCCAATATGACGCAATATTTTGTTGTTGTTTTTTAATTCGTCAAACTATTTATTTCATTTTGAGTTTTCATGCGGAAATCTTGCTCTAGGAAACTTATGACGTAATATTCAATTTGTTTTCAATTCGTCAAACTATTTATTTTATTTAATATTTCACGTGAAATTCTCGCAAAAGAAAAGCAATTGTTGTGGTGAGAATTTGATTGCTTTTTTTTTTATTGTTGGCAACTGCAATAACGAAAAATATTTATTTTTTTAGGTAGATTTCGTAAGAAATACTACCTATTGCAGTCGTTACCATGGTGCGACTTTTGAAAAATTCCTTCATAACTTTTCATTACATGACCCCAGGAACCCAAAACCACCCCCACCTAAAAAGTTATATATATATATATATATATATAATGTATGTATGTATGTACTAAATTTTGTCCGCACGATAAAAGTCGCAATTATGCACGGAACGTCTTCAAACTCGCCAACAACTTTAAGATAGCTAATTTCTCGGCGGGGATTGAAAATGAGCAAAATCGGTCCAAGGGAATGGGGAAGGTTTAAAATTTTGAATACCGTCTTAACATGATTCTGATAAAACCAGCTTTTACACAACAATGGCAGGAAAAAATAAAATATTTTTCGTTATAGCTGTTGCCAACAATTAAAAAAAATCAATAAAATTCTCACCACAACAATTGCTTTTCTAATGCACCGTTTTCACGTGAAAAATTAAATTAGATAAACAGTTTAACGAATTGAAAACAAATTGAATATTACGCCATAAGTTTCTAGAGCAAGATTTCTGCATGAAAATTCAAAATGAAATAAATAGTTTGACGAATTGAAAACAAATTGTATATTACGTCATAAGTTTCTAGAGCAAGATTTCTGCATGAAAATTCAAAATGAAATAAATAGTTTGACGAACTGAAAACAAATTGAATATTACGTCATAAGTTTTCTAGAGCAAGATTTCTGCATGAAAATTCAAAATGAAATAAATAGTTTGACGAATTAAAAAAAACAACAAAATATTGCGTCATATTGAAAATATAATGGACCACAGCAGGTGAATATGTAACGTCATTTAGTTTGAAGAAACGTATTAAAACATGATAAAAACCCGAGTATGGAAATATTAACATATTTTAACACTTTGAGGTTCTCTGAATTTGATTTAGCCATTTTTAAACGTATTCCATATACATGCGTGTGTGTATATTAGAATTTTCACAAAATGTTTAGCTCCCTAGAGCTCATTCTTAGCGAAGGAGCTGGGTTTATCTTTAAACTTGATTTAAGTTTTGTTGGTGAATTTAGTACTTAACTTCGAAATCTACCTCCGCCTGTAGGCCCGAGCCGGCAGGGATTTTCTCTGTTATTGTTGTGTAAGAGCTGATTTTATCGGAATCATGTTAAGATGGTATTCAAATTTTTGAACCCTCCCCATTTCCATTCCCCTGGTCCGATTTTACCCATTTTCAATCCCCGCCGAGATATTAGCCATCTCAAAGTTGTTGGCGAGTTTGCAGATGATCCGTGCATAATTGCAACTTTTATCGTGCGGACAAAATTTAGTACATACATACATACATTTATATATATATATATATATATAAACTTTTTAGGTGGGTGTGGTTTTGGGTTCCTGGGGTCCTATAATGAAAAGTTATGAAGGAATTTTTCAAAAGTCGCACCATGGTAACGACTGCAATAGGTAGTATTTCGTACGAAATCTACCTAAAAAATCCGTGCCGGCTCGGGCCTACAGGCGGAGGTAGATTTCGAAGTTAAGTACTAAATTAACCAACAAAATTTAAATCAAGATTAGAGATAAACCCAGTTCCTCCACTAAGAATGAGCTCTAGGGAGCTAAACATTTTGTGAAAATTCTAATGTACACGAATACACACACGCATGCATATGGAATAGGTTTAAAAAATAGCTAAAGCAAATTCAGAGAACCTCAAAGTGATAAATAAGTTAATATTTCGATAATCGGGTTTTTATCATGTTTTAATACGTTTCTTCAAACTCACATGACGTTACATATTCATCTGCTGAGGTATATTTTATTTCCAATATGACACAATATTTTGTTGTTGTTTTTTAATTCGTCAAACTTTATTTCATTTTGAGTTTTCATGCGGAAATCTTGCTCTAAGAAACTTATGACGTAATATTCAATTTGTTTTCAATTTGTCAAACTATTTATTTTATTTAATTTTTCACGTGAAATTCTCGCAAAAGAAAAGCAATTGTTGTGGTGAGAATTTTATTGCTTTTTTTTAATTGTTGGCAACTGCAATAACGAAAAATATTTATTTTTTTCTGTTATTGTTGTGTAAGAGCTGATTTTATCGGAATCATGTTAAGATGGTATTCAAATTTTTGAACCCTCCCCATTTCCATTCCCTTGGTCCGATTTTACCCATTTTCAATCCCCGCCGAGATATTAGCCATCTCAAAGTTGTTGGCGAGTTTGAAGACGATCCGTGCATAATTGCGACTTTTATCGTGCGGACAAAATTTAGTACATACATACATATATATATATATAAACTTTATAGGTGGGGGTGGTTTTGGGTTCCTGGGGTCCTATAATGAAAAGTTATGAAAGAATTTTTCAAAAGTCGCATAATGGTAACGACTGCAATAGGTAGTATTTCTTACGAAATCTACCTAAAAAGTTTTGATTTGGAAATGGACCAATAAAAAATCTGCGTAGATACCGCGAAATGCATCTGATTGGTCAGAGCTTTATGACGCTATAAGGGAGGTTACCAGTGAGGGACACGTCTCTCTGTCGCCAAAAGTGACGCCAACTTGGCACTATTTCCAGTATTTCGCCAAAATTAAGGGTACTTTTCCGTTATACGGGCAGCATGCCAAAATGTATCTTAATGCGCCAAATATTTCAGCCCTCATCATGAAAATGATTTTTCTTGTAAGCCATGCGAAACTTTGTGATTTGTTATTTATGAAACGTGAATTACGTGAATGATTATTATTTAACCTTAACCTTGGAAAGCTTTTTAATTTGCTATTATTCGAAATAAAAATGCTTTTTTTTTTTTAATAAAATTATAATTTACTTTTACTGCTGACGCTGAGATGGATTTTACCATTTGTCAATTACCAGATGATGAGAAAGTTGCGATAAAACTGTTTCAGAAATTTGGAATTCTGCATAATAAAAGGTTGTGTTCAAACAACCATGAAATGAAATTATGGATGAGTTCTGGAAATCCGAAATGGAGATGTAGCTTACGATCATGCGAAGAAAGCGTAGGAATACGACAAAAAACATGGTTTGAAAGATCGCGGTTGTCTTTTCTTAATGCTTTGAGGTTTATATATTTATGGTGCCAAGAGTTGACATCGATTGAGCTTTGTGAGCTGCAACTTGATATGAACCATAACACAACAGTGCACTGGAATAGTTATTTTAGAGAAGTTTGTGCAAATGCTTTATGTTCACGACCAAATAGAAAAAAAGGTGGACCTAATAAAATTATAGAAGTAGATGAAAGTATTTTTACCAGAAGAAAAAGCAACGTAGGGCGTGTTCTTCCTCCTCAATGGGTGTTAGATGGTTTATGTCGTGAAACACGGGGATGTTTCCTTACTCCTATTTCCGATCGCACAGCTGAAACTTTAATGGCGGCAATATAAAGCAATGTAGCTGATGGAAGTATTATTTATACAGATTACTGGAAAGGATATAAAGCAGATGAACTGCGAAGTGCTGGTTATGATCATTTCACAGTAAATCACAAATACAATTTTGTCGACCCTAATACTGGATGTCATACTCAAAATGTTGAGAGATTATGGGGCATCGCAAAATGGCGCAACAAAAGACATCGGGAATAGTTCGTCATCATTTAGAGTCGTATCTCATAGAGTTTATGTAGCGACGTCTTCATTCAAAAAATGAAATGTTTGCTGCAATGCTAAAAGATATGGCACATATATCGGATTCGCCCATATTGGCGCGACTTTTTCCTGACGCCAATGTCATATACGCAACGGGTACTTAACTGGCGCCAAAGTGTCGTTATTTTGCTTGATGTGGTAACCCGGATTATGTTGTGGCACAGATGTCATATACCCCATTACGGTCAGAGTCAAATTTCTGTTTTGGGCAGCGTATCAGAGTCCTCTGGCGAGCAACTTCATACATTAAACGCAAATCGGCCTGCCGGTAGTAGTATCTGTATGCCTTGCAAAAAGTAATGCTTTGGAAATGGAACAATGAAAATCTGCGTAGATACCGTGAAATGTAACTGATTGGTCAGAGCTTTATGACGCTATAAGGGAGGTTACCAAGGGGAGACCCGTCTCTCTGTCACCAAAAGTGACGCCAACTTACCGCTTTTTCCAGTATTTCGCCAAATTTCCATAGACTCCCATTGAAATACAATAGTGTTTACTTGCATGCAGGAAATCAACAAATTGAGATATTTCAATGCAACAAAAACTAATATTAGCTTATGAATAGAGCTTAATTGAACTATTTATATTATTTTTAAGCACAAACAATAATCTGGGGTTGGCTAGAAAATAGGAATTGCTTCGCTATACCGAATGGAATAGCTAAGCGATTACGCGGGGGGTTGGTGAGCGTAGCGAGCAGGGGGCGCCCCCCCTAGTATATATATATATATATATATACTACCTATACACCCCCTAGTATATATATATATATATATATATATAACCAATAATTAAACATAACCTACCACCATCAAAAACCGTAATATTATGAACTAAAGCTGTAAGTATATATATAAAAAAAAAGATTAAATTATTTATAAGAATTATTATGGAAGAAAAATAAGAAAGTGGACACCATAAACTTTTTAGGTGGGGGTGGTTTTGGGTTCCTGGGGTCCTATAATGAAAAGTTATGAAGGAATTTTTCAAAAGTCTCACCATGGTAACGACTGCAATAGGTAGTATTTCTTACGAAATCTACCTAATATAGACGTTGGTCAATATATCCTTCATAACTTTTCATTATAGGAACCCAAAACCATCCCCACCTAAAAAGTTTATATATATATATATAATATATATGTAAGTACTAAATTTTGTCCGCACGATAAAAGTCGCAATTATGCACGGATCGTCTTCAAACTCGCCAACAACTTTGAGATGGTTAATATCTCGGCGGGGATTGAGAATGGGCAAAATCAGCCCAAGAGAATGGAAATGGGCAGGGTTAAAAAATTTGAATACCGTCTTAACATGATTCTGTTCTGATAAAACCAGCTCTTACACAGCAATGACAGGAAAAAATAAATACTTTTCGTTATAGCAGTGCCAAAAAAAAAAAAAAAAATCCCTGCGGACTCGGGCCTACAGGCGGAGGTAGATTTCGAAGTTAAGAACTAAATTAACCAACAAAATTTAAATCAAGATTAGAGATAAACCCAATTCCTCCACTAAGAATGAGCTCTAGGGAGCTAAACATTTTGTGAAAATTCTAATATACACGAATACACACCGGCATGCATATGGAATAGGTTTAAAAAATAGCTAAAGCAAATTCAGAGAACCCCAAAGTGATAAATAAGTTAATATTTCCATAGTCGGGTTTTTATCGGGTTTTAATATGTTTCTTCAAACTCACATGACGTTACATATTCACCTGCTGAGGTCCATTTTATTTCCAATATGACGCAATATTTTGTTGTTTTTTAATTCGTCAAACTATTTATTTCATTTTGAGTTTTCATGCGGAAATCTTGCTCTAGGAAACTTATGACGTAATATTCAATTTTTCAATTTGTCAAACTATTTATTTTATTTAATTTTTCACGTGAAATTCTCGCAAAAGAAAAGCAATTGTTGTGGTGAGAATTTTATTGCTTTTTTTTAATTGTTGGCAACTGCAATAACGAAAAATATTTATTTTTTTCTGTTATTGTTGTGTAAGAGCTGATTTTATCGGAATCATGTTAAGATGGTATTCAAAATTTTGAACCCTCCCCATTTCCATTCCCTTGGTTCGATTTTACCCATTTTCAATCCCCGCCGAGATATTAGCCATCTCAAAGTTGTTGGCGAGTTTGAAGACGATTCGTGCATGATTGCGACTTTTATCGTACGGACAAAATTTAGTACATACATACATACATATATAAACTTTTTAGGTGGGGGTGGTTTTGGGTTCCTGGGGTCCTATAATGAAAAGTTATGAAGGAATTTTTCAAAAGTCGCACCATGGTAACGACTGCAATAGGTAGTATTTCTTACGAAATCTACCTAAAAAAAAAAAAAAAAAAAAAAAAAAGCAATAAATTTCTCACCATAATGGTGTTATTACACGTAGAATCCCAGGAGACAAAAGACGCCGCGTCAAACTCCTCCCACCAGTGTTAGATGCGAGGGTTGCCAAAAAGAAATCGGTCCCGCTCCCACTCTCACATATTCATCGCACTTTAAGCTGCCAAGCAAGCGATCGCCAAACCGTTTACTATTTTTTTCTTGTTCGATAAGATCTCGCGTGCGCTCAAGTATTATGGATCTTCCGCAAAACCCAAGGAAAAACGCAGTAATTGCAACGATCTTAGCATTATGCAGTGCATTTGTTTTTCTGCAGAAAAAAGAAAAGAAAGAAAGGACAATATGGACTAAAAAATGGTTACACCGCAAAAAACTTGGATGTTACGAAAATCTCATGCGTGAACTTGCTCTTGAAGTAAGTAAAATATATATATATATTAATTATTTTAAAATATTTAGTAGTATTTATGAGTTCTAGATCTTTTATGCATTTAAATTTATTCTTTTCATATTTCTTTTCTTTATATTCAAATTAAATTTTGTGTTTATTATCAAAGAAACAAAATAGACAAAATGACAGAAAAATCATTCCCCCCCCCCCCTTCTGTGATAAGGAAGAATTGCTATTAACATGAAGACACTAAACATGTGCTACCATAGTTTTTTTTAATTAATAGTTCATTTATCAACTGGAAATTTCACACTATGAATATTTATAATAAAAACACATTTATTTTATTATGTTGCTCTTTATAGATATAACTGTAAGACAAAGTAATATATTTTTTTTATCAAATAATTAACAATACGCAATTACATCTATAATAAAGATCTATTTCCCAGTACTTAATTCACTAATAATTAAACACTTTCCCATGTTTTAGCGACTAAACTTTTTTGCAGCACAATTTTTTTTTTTTTTTTTTTTTTTTTGCCAAAGATAAAAAATAAATTTTTAAAGTTATTTTTAAGATCTTTTTTACAACAAAAAATTCTTGTGTTTATTTGCCATTTATTTTTGCCACATAGAGTAAAAGACAAGAGAGGGAAAAAATAATAAGCAATCTCAGTGCAGAGTGAAAAAAAAGAGAGAAATATAGACTTGCACCCCCCGCCCCCTCCAAAAAAAGGGGGGGGGGGATAATGAAGCATCTACAAGGATCTGAAACAAATCCGGTACCTACAATTATACAGATCAGAGCTTAGAAAATATTAGACTTTTTTTCTTTTACAATTGTAGAAAATTTCAAAGAATCACACAAAATCAATGAAGGATTCTTTTCTTGATTCTTTCTTGATTCTTTCTTGGATTCTTTTCTTGAAATATTTAATGAATATTTACAGGTACATGATTCTATACATATTTACAACAAGTATTATCAAATACTTAATCTGGTTTCTCGAACAAGGGAGGCTTAGCCTCATCAACAAGCTGTAAAAAATTTACAGCAATCATGCTTTTTAAAATCAAAACAACTCTTCCTATCGTTCCAGCAAAAAAAAAAACGAAGTCGCATTCTAAGGTAGAATGCGCGCGCATCGCGCGTCCTTCGTTGCCATGGGGAGCAGAGAAAAAGTTTCTCTTCACACTCCCCACCTGAACTCTTAAAAAGTTCACAAATCAAAATTCCATCATAAAATCATAAAAATTCAATTTTTCGTATCAGTGGTTCAGTAATCTAATACAATTTTTAAAATTCGAATACAAAATACTAAATATAAGAATTCAAACAATATCTAATTAATCACTTAATTAGTCAAATTCAAAATATCGATAAATTCTAAATAAAAAACTTTAAATTCAAACAAAGTAAAAATAATGACAGTTAAATAACGCACACATTTTTACTTTCTTCTATCTTTACAAGAAGAAAGTATTGGTTTCGTGAAAATTTTCGAATTCCAGTTTTCGACGGATTTACACGTTTTAGGGGTCAGAGATTCCGAAAAACATGTTTTTACAAAATGTCTGTCTGTGAGTCTGTCTGTCTGTCTGTCCGTCTGTTTGTCTGTCCGTCCGTCTGTCTGTCTGTATGTGACACAAATTTTGTGGGCGCTCTATCTCAAGAACTAATGCACGGAATTTAATAAAAAATGATATTCAGTTAGACCCTGATATAAATTGGTGCTGATTAGTTTTTGGTGTAAATCGCTCAACAGATGGCGCTGCTATGCAGCATTTATCACGATTTCTGCAATAGCTCAATCTCCAGAACTAATGCGCGGATTTTCATCAAACATCAGATTCTGTTAGTCCTTGACATGAATTGAAGTTTTGTGCATTTTGGTATGAATCGCTCAATAGGTGGCGCTGTTGTGCAGCATTTTCCACGATTTCTCAAATAGCTCAATCTCCTGAACTAATGCGCGGATTTTCATCAAACATCAGATTCTGTTAGTCCTTGACATGAATTGAAGTTTTGTGCATTTTGGTATGAATCGCTCAATAGGTGGCGCTGTTGTGCAGCATTTTCCACGATTTCTCAAATAGCTCAATCTCCAGAACTAATGCACGGATTTTCATCAAACTTCAGATTCAGTTAGTCCTTGACATAAATTGAAGTTTTTTGCATTTTGGTATGAATCGCTCAATAGGTGGCGCTGCTGTGCAGCATTTTCCACGATTTCTCAAATAGCTCAATCTCCAGAACTAATGCACGGATTTTCATCAAACTTCAGATTCAGTTAGTCCTTGACATGAATTGAAGTTTTATGCATTTTGGTGCAAATCGCTCAACAGGTGGCGCTGCTATGCTGTATTTTTACTTTCTTCTATCTTGACAAGAAGAAAGTATTGGTTTCATGAAAATCTTCGAATTCCAGTTTTCGACGGAGTTACACGTTTTATGGGTCAGAGATTCCAAAAAACATGTTTTTACAAAATGTCTGTCTGTGAGTCTGTCTGTCTGTCTGTATGTGACACAAATTTTGTGGGCGCTCTATCTCAAGAACTAATGCACGGAATTTAACAAAAATTTATATTGAGGTAGTCCTGATATAGATTGGTGCTGATTAGTTTTTGGTGTAAATCGCCCTGCAGGTGGCGCTGCTATGTAGCATTTTCCAGGATTTCCGCAAAAGCTCTATCTCAAGAACTAATGCACGGATTTTTATAAAACTTCAGATTCCGTTAATCCTTGATATGAGTTGGTGCTGGTAACGTTTTGGTGCAAATCGCCCAACAGATGGCGCTGCTATGCTACATTTTGAAGCATTTACACGATTTTCGTAATAGCTCAATCTCAAGAAATAATGCACGGATTTTCATCAAATTTCAGATTCAGTTAGTGCTTGACATGAATTGACGTTTTGCCCCTTGTGGTGTAAATCGCTCAACAGGTGGCGCTGCTATGCTGCATTATTTGAGATTTCCCCAATAGCTCTATCTCAAGAACTATACTTGGGTTTTCAACAAACTTCAGATTCAGGTATACCTGGATATGAATTAGTGCTGTTTATGTTTTGGTGTAAATCGCTCAACAGGTGGGGCTGCTATGCAGCACTTTTCACGATTTCCACAATAGCTCAATGTCCAGAACTAATGCACGGATTTTCATCAAACTTCAGATTCAGTTAGTCCTTGACATGAAATGATGTTTTGTACCTTTTAGTGTAAATCGCTCAACAGGTGGCGCTGCTGTGCTGCATTTTTGTGATTTCCACAATAGCTCTAGCTCCAGAACTAATGCACCGATTTTCATCAAACTTCAGATTCCGGTATACCTTAATATGAATTAGTGCTGTTTGTGTTTTGGTGTAAATCGCTCAACAGGTGGCGCTGCTATGCTGCATTTTTCATAATTTCCCCTACAGCTCTATCTCAATAACTAATGCACGAATTTTCATGAAACTTCAAATTCAGGTATACTTTGATACGAATTGGTTCTAAATTGATGTAAGTTCTTTTACTATTTAAATGATTTAATTGACGTGATTTATATAGAAGAAAGTTTTCTGATGGCCACAACATACTAGTTTTTTTTTTTTCAGTTAAATCATATACTTATTTATACCAAAATTCAAAAAGATTCTATATATAAATAAGACTAAAAATTAAAAAAGAGAAAGAAAATATTTAGAGTCCTAAATGCAGAAAAAACAAACTAAATAAATGTCTATAAAAGTTTATGAATGTTTATAAAAAGTCATTTGTTAGTCATTTTGTATTTCAAAGGGATACAAGTACTGGATGGATCTTTTAAAGATTCCACTCGCTGTTTTTATTTCGTATGAACGGATATTGCCATCTCTTCCAGGAATGGCAGTCTGAATCTTACCAAGTTTCCAAAGAAACTTATTTTTTGCGTCATCTTGAATCAAAACAATATCGCCCACTTTCAGTGGCGTATGGGAATTAGGATTTTTCAAGGAATGGGCTGTTTTCAAATCCATCAAATATTGTTTTTTCCATTTGGTCCACAATTGTTTCAATAGTAAAGATTGATATTTTTTTCTTTTCAGAAGTGTTGATCTCTTTGAACAATCTTCAATTATTTCAAAAAAAAAAAAAAAAAAATTAATAGGAAATGAAAGTTCTTTTCCAAAATTTAAAAAGTGCATTGGAGTAAGAGGTTCTGGTTCATCGCTGTCGCTATATACATACGTCAGTGGTCGCGTATTCAAAACTGCTTCCACTTCTGTCAACAGAGTCGCTAATTCATCATAACTTAAGAGTGCTCTACCAATTACTTTTCTCAAACAGTCTTTGACTGACTTTACTAGTCGCTCATAGAAGCCTCCCCACCATGCAGCTCTTTCTATAATATTCTTCCATATAATTCTCTCTTTTGTAATAAAATTTAAAAATACTTTGTCTGTCAGTATGTTGTATAATATTTCGAGTTTACCTTTGGCCTTTTTGAAGGTTTTTGCGTTGTCAGAATAAATAATTTTGGGATTTCCTCGTCTAGCTGTGAATCTTCTGAATGCCATCAAAAAAGAATTTGTTGTCATATCAGACGCGAGTTCCAGATGAATGACTCTAGTCACACCGCAAGTAAACAGGACAATGTAAGATTTTTGCGTTTCTATAAAATTTCTGATATAGATCGGACCGGCGAAGTCTAAACCGCAGATTGCGAATGGCGGTTCTTCACTAGCTCTGTCTTTTGGTAATGGTGCGGTGATCTGGTCTGCTGGCTTGGAGAAATATTTTTACATATTATACAATTCTTGATAACATTCTTGACCAACTGACGACCTTTAGGTATCCAAAAACGAGATCTAATTTTTGCCAAAGTGTGGTGTCTGAATAGTGACATTTACTCCATGGTTTCTATTAATATCCTGAAAGAGCTAAATTATGAAAATACTGTGAACGAGATTATGGAATAAGTATTGTATATAAATGGCTATGTTTAGGTGGTATGCCGATTGAGCATACAGTGAAATATGTTATATTTATTCGTGTAATTTATGTCCGTGTTGTCTTAGTAAAGTGATGTGCATCCGTGTTAAAACCTTGTCTTCATTTCTAAGTAGATTAATACCCACGCAAACAAGAAAGGACAGCTGGCGACGATAAATAAAAAATAGATCTGTAAGAAGACGGCTAAAGGTAAAAGTTTCATTTTCATCTTTTAATTAAATTGAATTATGGAACAACAAATACAAGAATTGTTGAAACAGAATCGGGAATTGATTCTTGCTCTTCAAAATAAAGAGAGCGTTTCTCATAAAGTAACTGTTCAATTTGAAAAATTTAATGAAGAATATGAAATTTTCGATAGTTTTTTCGAAAGATTTCTCACATACTTAGATGTTCAAAAAGTCCCGGAAGACGTTAGGGCTAAAGTGTTTATTTCTTCTCTAAGTCCTAAATTGTATCAGTTACTAAAAAATTTGTTGTCTCCAGAAATTCCTTCTGCGCAAAGCTTAGATAAATTGAAAGATATTTTGAAAAAGCATTTGACCCCAAAGCCATTGATTATACCTTCCCGACATAAGTTTCTGAATCGTAAACAGCATGAAGGGGAGAGTATTAATAATTATATAGCGGAACTCCGAGCACTAGCAATTAATTGCGATTATGAAAGTAATATGTTAAATATCATGTTACGTGATGTTTTTGTTAGTGGATTACGCGATAAAATAATTCTAGATAGATTATTTGAAGAAGATAATATAGATCTGGATAAAACTTTGCAAATAGCTTTAGCTATGGAAAAGGCATTTAAGGGGGCAAATGATATTATGGGCCGTGAAATAAATGCAGTTCATGCAGTAAAGAAACAATGGTATAGAAAAACAAACTTTGCGGAAAAGCAGCGGAAATCTTTATTTTGCACGCGATGTACAGGCACGGATCATGTCAAAGAAAAATGTAGATTTATTTCGAGTAAGTGCAACTTTTGTTCAAAAATTGGGCACATAAAAAAAGCGTGCTTCGCAGCAAAAAAGGCGAATGCTAGACCAGTTAAACAAAAACAAGTAAATTTAAAGGAAAATAATGTCCAGGTTCCGTTATTTGGTTTAAATACCACTGATTGTACATTACGCGAGGAAGAACCGAAACGACCTCCGATAATGATTACTCTGAAACTTGACGGAAAGATTTGCTCTATGGAATTAGATACTGGTGGAGCAGTCAGTGTTATGAGTATAAATAATTTTAGAAAAATTTCAAAGAAACAGATTCAACCCACTGATATAGTTTTTAAAACTTATAATGGTGAATCATTAGTACCTATGGGGTATGTTACAGTTAGAGTTCAATATAAAAACCAGATTTCGGATTTGAACTTATACATTGTTAAGGAGAACTTGGATACCATTTTTGGCCGTGAATGGCTTCACAAAATTAGTCTAGACTGGAATGCTATTAAGGCATTAAGAGCTACGACTAAACTGAACTTAAAAGATCTGTTGGAACAATATAAAGATATTTTTGATGATAAACTGGGTGAAATAAATAATTATGAAGCTAAGCTCGAACTTAAACCGGATGTTAAACCCATATTTTGCAGAGTTAGAACAGTTCCATTTGCATTAAAGAGCAGAGTTGAAGATGAAATAGATAGATTAGAAAAAGAAGGTATTTTAGAAAGGGTTGAAAGCTCTGAATGGGCAACACCAGTAGTACCAGTCGTAAAACCGGATGGCAGTATACGATTATGTGCCGATTATTCCGTAACCTTAAATCCTAATTTAATCGTACCACAACACCCTTTGCCACGATTAGAGGAGATATTCGCAAGTTTGAATGGGGGAAAACAATTCTCAAAATTAGATTTCAAACATGCATATTTGCAAATGAAGGTAGATCCGGAAAGTCAGAAACTGTTAACAATAAATACCCATAAAGGATTGTATATTTGCAAGAGACTAATGTTTGGGTTAAATGGAGCGCCTGCAATTTGGCAGCGGTACGTAGATGGCTTGTTCCAAGGTATGGAATGGGTTAAAGTATTCATGGATGATGCTAGAATAACAGGAAATGACGAAATGTCACATCTTAAAGCTTTAGAGCTGTTTTTCAAAAAATGTAAAGAGAATGGTCTAAAACTTATTCTAAGTAAGAGTCAGTTCTTTCAAAATGAAATAAAATTTCTAGGTCATAAAATAGATGCAAATGGAATACATAAAACTGACGAGAAGGTTTCAGCAATCTTAAAAGCTCATGTACCTAAGAATGTACAAGAAGTGAAGAGTTTCCTTGGATTAGTAACGTTTTATGGAAAATTCTGTAAAAATTTGGCAACTATAGCAAATCCTCTTAATAATTTGACAAGAAAAGATGTGAAATTTAAATGGTCAAAGAGTTGTCAAGTTGCCTTTGAGCAAACAAAAAAGGAAATCTGTTCAGAAAAAGTTTTAGTTCACTATGATCCGAAACTTCCCTTAACGTTGGCAAGTGATGCATCTCCAGTAGGTGTTGGTTGTGTCTTGTCTCATCGATATCCAGATGGGTCTGAACGGCCAATAGCTTTTGCATCCAAAATCTTAACGAGGACTGAACAGAAATATTCTCAAATCGACAAAGAGGCCTTAGCAATTGTATGGGCAGTAAAAAAGTTTTACCTGTATCTAAAAGGGAGAAGGTTTACGTTAATAACTGACCACAAACCTCTAGTAGCAATTTTTGGATCGAAACGAGGATTACCCGTATTAACAGCGACCAGATTACTACATTATGCATTAATTTTGCAATCCTTCCAATTTGACATAGTTTTCCGAAAAACTAATGATCATGGAAATGCAGACTTTTTGTCAAGATTGCCTAAAACTTCGGAAGAACTGGAAGTGAAAGATGACATTACCATATTCCAGATGTCACAAATTGAAACGTTACCAGTTACTTCAAAGGAATTACGAGAAGAAACGTGGAGAGATGAAGAATTCGGTCCACTTTTACAAGCCTTGCGGAAAGGTCAGAATTTGCAGGGAAGAGAAGCACAATATACCATTGAAGATGGATGTATCATGTACGGACAAAGAGTGTGTGTTCCGAAGAAATATCAAAAGCGTGTTCTGGAAGAACTGCATCAAGGACACTTAGGCATTGTTAAAATGAAAGCAATCGCAAGATCATTCGTCTATTGGAAAGGGATTGACAACGATATAGAAGAAGCAGCTAGAAATTGCGCTGATTGTGCCAGACACAAGACTGATCCAACAAAGGCCAAAGTTCATTACTGAGAGTATCCCAGCATGCCATGGGAACGTATACATGTTGATTTTGCCGGTCCTTTATTTGAGCACATGTTTTTGGTGATAGTTGATGCTCACTCTAAGTGGTTAGAAGTATATCCGATGAAGATTACCACAGCGAAGAAAACAATTGAATGTCTACGAGACAGTTTTGCGAGATTTGGATTGCCATTAGTTCTTGTCAGTGACAATGGACCACAATTCTCGTCTGATGAATTTCAGAGATTCATGCGAAGGAATGGTATCAAGCACAAAACTTCCGCACCATTTAAACCATCAAGTAATGGCCAAGCTGAACGCTATGTCCATATGGTAAAACAGTCGCTGCGAGCCATGCAGAGTTATGAAGGAAGTATACAACAAAAATTGAGTACATTTTTGCTTCAATACAGAAAAGCACCAAATGCAACAACAAATCACAGCCCAGCTATGTTATTTTTAAAAAGAGATATCCGAAGTAGGATTGATTTACTATTACCTCAACTACAATCGAGGATTCAAGAAAAAGTACAAAAAGGAGTATATGAATTTAGAGATAGAAATTTTGACATCGGTGATTCTGTAGCAGTACGAGATTATAAATCGGCAAATTCGAAATGGAAATTTGGAAGAATAATTAATAAAGATGGTGTCCTTCATTATACAATCGATGTTCAAGGTACACTCGTAAGACGCCATGTTGACCAAATCCGTCCAGTAGGTGAACAAGTGCAGAAGAATTATTCTACATCGAATGAATATCGAAGATTTCCATCGACAAAGTTTAAAGAGACTTCTTCAGAACCGGAACATCTGAATACTGAAAGTATTATTGTTCCGATCTCCAGTGACAAACCTGTAGCGTCACCTTCAACTGCTGATGTCTCGAGTAAGGATCTGACTTCCCCAACCCATCAGTCCAATAGTTCATCACCAGTACCTGCTACGACAGATGCTCCACCGATTCAAGCAAGCCCGACTATAATACCCCGACGTTTTCAGAGAGTTCGCAGACCACCCAAGAAGCTTGACCTGTAAAGGGGGAGGAGATGTGGTGTCTGAATAGTGACATTTACTCCATGGTTTCTATTAATATCCTGAAAGAGCTAAATTATGAAAATACTGAGAACGAGATTATGGAATAAGTATTGTATATAAATGGCTATGTTTAGGTGGTATGCCGATTGAGCATACAGTGAAATATGTTATATTTATTCGTGTAATTTATGTCCGTGTTGTCTTAGTAAAGTGATGTGCATCCGTGTTAAAACCTTGTCTTCATTTCTAAGTAGATTAATACCCACGCAAACAAGAAAGGACATGGTACTGGCTATCCCTCCATGTATAATTTTCTCGTGTTCTTGACGAACTATTAGAGTAGTTAACCAAGAATGTTTGGGGAGAATTATTGGGTTTTTCTCTTCTGCGGACAGGTTAGAAAATTCGAGCCTTCTGCCCAACCTCATCAAACCGTTTTTGTCAATAAAGGGCATGAAATTTGATAAGGATGACGTCTTATCCACTGATTTACTATTTTTTAGAGATTCTATTTCTTCCTTATAAAATTGTTTTTGTTCAGATTGTATCAAAAAATTTTCAGCTTCGAGTAATTCTTCGGTTGTTACTACGTCTTGCACTTCAGTTGATTTTTTGAGCTTCATAATGAATTTCTTTACCCAAACGGTCATTCTCAAAAGTTTCTCTAAATTACTATATTTTGAAATGTTTATGGGATTTTCGGGTTTTTTGACTAAGCACTCGCTCTGAAAAACATCGTTAGGATTTGTTTTGTATTCTAATTCATCTGAGTAAGCGATTTCTTTGTTTTCAGATATTGGCCAACACTCAGGAGGTAAACTTAGCCATTCTGGTCCCTGTAACCAAGTTGTATCATTGATTATCCTAGATATTTTTGATCCTCGAGAAACTATATCAGCTGGATTGGCAGTACCAGGACAATGATACCAGTTATTAGGTGAGGTCAATTTATGGATCTCTTCAATTCTGTTTCTGACAAAGGGCTTAAACTTTTTAGGGGATCATTTTATCCAAAAATAGGATATTTTTGAATCCGTCCAGTAATAAGTCGGTACGTTTAATTTTAGAGCTTTCAAAATGTTACTACTTAGCTTGGCCGACAACAATGTGGCCATCAATTCAAGCCTTGGTAAGGTAAGCGCTTTCAGTGGAGCAACCCTGTTTTTCGAAGCAACAAAAACTGTTCGAACATTTTTGGTGGTTTTTGATACACGTAAATAAGCAACCGTACCATAAGCCTTCATGCTCGAATCGGCAAAAATATGCAATTGTAGGTCATAATCATGCCAATTGGTGATGTCCGAAAAATAGTATCTGGGCACTGAAAAGTTTTTCAAAGGAGGGAGTTCGTTACACCAGCTACTCCAAAGTATACGTAAATCTTCGGGTAAGGTGTCTTCCCAATCTAGACCCAAATTCCAAATTTGTTGAATTATACATTTTAGTCTTAATGTAAATGGTACTAGGAATCCAAGTGGATCAAAAATCTTGCCTAAAACTTGTAGAATAAATCTTTTGGTGTCTATTCTTTTTGAAACGAAATCAACTAAACCTCGAACATCAAAATAAAGTAAATCTTTGGAATTATTCCAAGCGATTCCTAAAACTTTATAAGGGAGATTTTGTTCTCCAAAAGCTTCAGAATTGACTTCTGAAGTTATGCCATTTTCTTTCCATAGTTCACTAAGTGGTAAAGAGTTCGTATGCCATTTGTGTAAATGCATACTTGCATTTTCAAATATATCAATACATTGTAAACTCGTGGATAGGGCTTGATCAATATTTTCATGTCTTCCAATAACGTCATCAACATAGATATTTTCATTTTAAAATTTTACTGTGTTTGGATATTTTTCGATGTATTTTTTCAAGTGGTGTTTCATTGTTGCAGCCAATAAAAAGGGACTGCTACTAATTCAAATAACACTCTGGTGAATCTATAAATTTCAAAGGGTTTAGAATTATCAAACAAATCTTGTAAAAATAAAAATCTTGTTACATTAGGATAGTTTTCATCTATAATTATTTGTAGAAATGCTTGTTTTATATCAGTTGTAAAAGCTATGGGATTAAATCTAAACCGTAACAAAACATCAAATATTTCAGGATACAAATTTGGACCTACATGCAGGAAATTATTCAAAGACAGTGAGACTGTGTCATGAGCAGAGGCATCGAAAACTATGCGTAATCTGCTCGTTGTCCTATCAGTTCTAATTATTTCTCGATGAGGTAAATAAAAAGTCACATTTTGTTTTTTTCAGGATCTGTAACTAACTCAATAATACCTTGTTTCAAATAATCTGCTAACACCTCCTTATACTCAAAAAATAATTCAGGGTTTTTAATCAATCTTTGTTTGAGTTTAAAAAATCTATATTCTGCAATTTTCCGATTGTCATTTAAACATTCCCTTTCAAGCTTCCACGGAAATCGAACTGTATATCGCTTATCATTGTATTTAATTTCTGACTCAAACTGCTTCATAACGTTGTTTTCTGAAAAATCTGAATCCTGTTTAGTATTAAAAAGGCCAGATGATTCGATATTCCAGAATTTTTCAATCTGTTCAGAAATAATTTTTTTTTCTACTATTACATTAAATGCTAAGGGCGTATAACTGTCAGTTGTTTTTCCCTGTAGACACCAACCAAAAATGGTGTCGACAGCTACTAATTTTTTATTCAAATGTTTTATATTTCCAGTAAGTATATCATAATAGTAGTCAGCACCTATAAGTAATGTAATGGGCTCTTTGGATGTGGGTGTGTCCGCAAGGGTTAAATTTTCAAATTGTTTACTTTTCATCAAATCATTGATTTCAGGTGGGGGGATTTCAGTAGCTGATATTTGATTGGTGACTAGCGCTTCTATATCTAATTTTGAATTAGGTACATTTTTATTTTCAATAGTTAGTTTAACTACTATAAAGGTTTTTTCAATGGGGTTCTTATTTCCAAATTTAAAAACCGACAATTTTTCTTTTCTTATTGCCTGCAAATTCAATTTATTTGCCATTTCTTCAGATATAAAGGTTCGCATGCTCCCACAATCTAAAAGTAACTTAATTAGAGATTGTTTTCCGTTTGATTTTATTTTTACACAACAAGTTTGTAGAAGAATTTTATTATTTTCTGTAGAGGAAATAGCCGAAATTACTTTTTCACTAGTTTCACTTTCATTACCTTTTAATTCGGGTGAGTTTACTTCTTTTATTAATTTAGATTTTAGGCATATCGTTTGATTATGTCTGTCTGAACACTTCTTGCAACTAGTTTTAGAGTTACAATTTTTGATAACGTGTTTCCTGCCTAAGCAAAGGAAACATCTTCCTTGAGATTTCAACAAATTTCTTTTAGTGTTTACATCAACAGCCTCACACAAATCAGATGAATGTTTACTATCGTTGCAAAAAATGCAATGAGCCAGCTGCCTATCTGAAGTCGATTTATCATTCGAAATGTTCATAAATTCACAAGTAGATTTAAATTCAGATTTTGTTGTTTGACTCTTGATTTTTGTTTTATTATTTTCAAATGCTTTCATTCTCGAAAAAAATGTGTGTTCTCTGCTTTTTATTTCAGTGTGCAGAAAATCTAATAATTTATGTATATCTGAATGTGTTAAATTATCTTCATTTTGTCTATTATATTCCAAAGCTAATTCTGCCGGTATTAATTTTAAAATTACGGCGATAAGCATGGAGCCATAATTTGCTGGTTCGAGTCCTAATGTGGACAAACATCGAACATTTATTTCTATATCACTGTGAATTTTTTTCAATTTTTGAATTTCGTTAGCCTTATAAACAGTGGATAAATTAAGAAGCTTGTTCAAGTGATGATTAATTATCATGTCTTTTTGACCATAACGCGTTTCTAAAACTTCAATGCTGCGTCATAATTAGCTTCTGATATTTCAAAATCTTCTACAGCATTAGCCGCAGCTCCAGATAAATAACTCTTCAAATAATGAAATTTTTCAATTTTCGAAAGCGATTTATTTTCGTGAATTGTATTTTTAAAGGTATTAAAAAATGAAATAAATTGCGTACAGTCGCCATAGAATTTTTGTATATTGAGTTTTGGCAATTTAACAACTGAGTTTTCATCATTAATCACATTCGATTTTAAATCTTGACTGTTATTTAAATCAATATTAACAATTTTTTTGTTTTCGGTTAATTTTTTCTTCACCCGGAATTTTGCAACTGATATTTTATCCGCGTAATCATAAACAGAATTGATTTCAGTTTCATAGTCGTCTAACCCTAAAAGGGGCTCAATTTTCTCGTCAACTGACTTCAATAATTCTGCTTTACCATCTAACTGAATAAATAATTCTTCTAAATTATCAAAATCTATTGAACTATCCTTCATAACATTTTCTATATTATTAATCAGCTTTGTTACTGCTGTTCTCAAAACTGTTCGGTTCTTTTTCAACTTTTCTAAATCAGACATTTCGAAATAAAATATGAAAGACTTATCTTACCTTTGCCGTCTTCTTATCACTTACTATGCTCTAGTTCCTTATTACTTTCTTCTATCTTCAATAGAAGAAAGTATTGTAATCGAAATTTTTTTCGACTTCCGGTTTTCGACGGATTTACATGTTTTAGGGGTCAGAGATTCCAAAAAACATGTTTATAGAAAATGTCTGTCTGTCTGTGTGTCCGTCTGTCCGTCCATCCGTCCATCCGTCTGTCCGTCTGTCCGTCTGTCCGTCTGTCTGTCGCCATTGTACCATCAAAAAGTGTATGAAGTTATGCATAGAATTAAACCAAAATTTTATTTTAAGTTTTTGGCTATGGCAAGCAGGTCCTCCTGGAATTTGGAAAAAATTCGCCGGTAGGGGGCGCTGATATAGCAAGTTTTGTGCGATTTTGAATATTGTACCATCCAAAAGTGTATGGAGTTATGCATGGAATTGAACCAAATTTTTATTTTAAGTTTTTGGATATGGCAAGCAGGTCCTCCCTGAATTTGGAAAAAATTCGCCGCTAGGGGGCGCTGTAAATGCGATTTTTGTGCGATTTTGAATATTGTACCATCCAAAAGTCTATGAAGTTATGCATAGAATTGAAAAAAAATTTTATTTTAAGTTTTTGGATATGGCAAGCAGGTCCTCCCTGAATTTGTAAAAAAATCGCCGTTAGGGTGCGCTGTAATAGCGATTTTTGTGCGATTTTGAATATTATACCGTCGAAAAGTGTATGAAGTTATGCATGGAATTGAACCAAATTTTTTTTTAAGTTCTTGGCTATGGAAAGGAGGTCCTTCCTTAATTTGTAAAAAAAATCGCCCGTAGAGGGCGCTGTAATAGCGATTTTTGTGCCCTTTTGAATATTGTACCGTCGAAAAGTGTATGAAGTTATGCATAGAATTGAACCAAATTTTATGTGTCTTTTTTTGGTTATGTCACGAAGGTCCTCCCTGAATTTGGAAAAATTCTGCCGGTAGGGGGCACTATAATTGCGATGTCTGTACCATTTTCATTATTGTACCATCGAAAAGTGTATGAAGTTATCCATATAATTGAACCAAATTTTTTGTGCATGTTTCTGGCTATGGCAAACAAGTCCTCCCTGAACTTGAAAAAATTCCGCCAGAAGGGGGCGCTATAATTACGATCTCTGTGCCATTTTCATTATTGTACCATCGAACAACGTATAAAATTATACATACAATTGAACCAAAATTTTTGTGCTTGTTTTTGGCTTTGGCCAACAGGTCCTCCTTGAATTTGGAAATATTTCGCGGTAAAGGGTCTCTGTGCTAGCGATTTTTGTATACTTTTCTTGATTTTTCGTAGTTCTATTGTGCATCGGCGGGAACTCGCTACCTGCTAAGCCGGTTATTCGCAAATAGCTGATAATAACAAAATAAAGAAAAATTAATAATTTTAACAAATATCATGATATAGATTAACTCGTTTTTAGTCCGTTTAATTGACTGGAGCAGAAATTTAAGATGAAAATCAAAGTTGGTATAGTATTGAACTAATAATATTGAAGTATTAACATGTGTAACTAGGTTTTGAAATATTAAGATGTATAAGATAGAAGAAAGTTTTGGGATTGGCACATCCAACTAGTTTGTGTTTTGAAGACATTAAAAAGGTAACAAATACTTTTTTCTTTCTTTTCCGGCCGATGCACCATGTGGAAAATTTCAAAGACAGTCGAACATAAAATCAATGAAGGAGATGCTTTCTGAATTCTTTTCTTGAAATATTTAATGAATATGTACAGATACATGATTCTATACATATTTACAATAAGTATTATAAAATACTTAATCTGGTTTTTCGAAAAAGGGAGGCTTAGCCTCATCAACAAACTGTAAAAAAATTACAGCGATCATGCTTTTTAAATCAAAACATCTCTTCCTATCGTTCCAGCAATAAAAAACAAAGTCGCATTCTAAGGTAGGATGCGCGCGCATCGCGCGTCCTTCGTTGCCATGGGGAGCAGAGAAAAAGTTTCTCTTCACCTCTATTAGTGAAAGCACGCATTTACCCTAAAAGAAACTTCTTTAAAGTTAAGTTTGTAGTTAGTTCCCACTCTTTCAAGAGATCTTAATCATATCATATGTCTATCTAGTACTATATCTTACGTGTCGTATGGAAATTGTGATATAGATTTCTGATAAGAGTGACTATCCCCCCCACCCCTTAAAAAGAAATGTTCAAAATAATTTATGCAAATTAAATTATTTATAAAAGGTTGCCGGGTCCAAGTAATGCAATAGTGCATACCACTATCATTTCTTTTTAAAAATGATCAAAACTACTCTAGGAATTCAGTACTTACCTATTCATAATATCATTTTTAATAAACTTTACATATGTTTTAAATCATAATTATTTTAACTTTAACTGCAATATTGCACCTTTCATATGAGAAGTTTTTCAAGAAACCTGTTTATTAAGGATTTTAGTTATTTAATAGGATGAAGAGAGTTTTAGAGGATGGCTACGGATGGACACAGATTGTTTTGAGTTTATTCTGAAGAAGATATCTTGCAGGATCACAAAAAATGATACGGTGATGCGTAAAGCAATACCTGCAGATGAAAGGCTTGCACTAACTCTTCGCTTTCTTGCAACAGATATATTATATGTGTGTGTGTGTATACGCATATGTAATGGTTGGAAGTAGTGCACTAAACAGTTGCTATTTTTTTACAGTCGTTCGTAGCGTGGTAAGTAGCACAATACAAAAAAAAAAAATTAGTTTGTAGCGAGAAACGATGCTACTTTAAGGGGGGAGGGTATGTGCCATTTTGCAAATCATGTGGCCTTAAGCTTCTTTTACGCAAAATTTGTTCTTCTCAACAACAATGCAGCTGAGATTTTCAAATTTGTACATTTTTACTTCTGAACAGCAGACAAATTCTGTGCACCCAAGGTGTCTGTTATTCATAGGTTTTACTTTGCATATCAACGTAATTTTATGCAGTGTATGAATGTGAATAAATATATTATATAAAAGAATAGTCCTTTGTTATATCGCTCACTCGTATATAGATCTATTTTCGTACCTCTTGAAGAAAAAAAATTGTGTAATTAAATAGAACTTATACTTTTCATACACAGTAACCATGATCAGGGATGGGGATAAAACAGATCATTTTACCCACCAATTGTGAGTGAATTTTCTGAGTGTGATGGGTAGTTTGAAAAGCTGCAGGCTATAGAAGATATGACAAAAACTGTTTCTTTTACTAGTCAGCTTTATTGTGCAATTTTCTAAATTACCGCACTGTAAACACGTTACCTAATAAGTTCTATTTTATCCTGAATTTTCCTCTGTTGTATATATTTCTTAATTTTATTATTATTTTTTAAATATGGAAGAGCACTGTAGTAATAATAATCAACTATTTTTGTAGTTGCGTACATTTTGTCATAATTTTCAAAAATACATAGCATCTTGCTGGATCATGAAATAAATCCTTGGCTGCTATGATTTTCTGAAATTCCCCACCACTGATCATCATAAAAACAGATTATGGAAATATTGGTATATTTTTTACATTTTGGGTTGCCTTGAAACTGTTTTAGTTATTTTTAGAATGATTCTAAATGTAAGTGTGGATATATGCAAATACATTAAAATCTCATGTTTTCAGGTCCCCAGAGCTCACCTTTGTAAAATTAGGATGTAAGCTTTTATTTATACAGCAATTTGAATGTAATAATGCAATCAAAATTATAATGAATGCTTGTAATATAGTAAAATAATTATGTAATAAACTAAAATGATAAAAAGTAAGATAATTTAAAAAATGATTAAATTATTAAAAGTAAAGGTCAAGTAAATAATAATGTATAATTAAATACGCATAATAAAGATGAGATACATGTTTCTTGAATTATTCGATGAAACTTTCTTTATAAAGGTATCTATTAATTCACATCAAAATCATACAGTGAGGAAGTTTTATTTCAGGTTTAGCCAGTCTTAACCAAAAAAGCTTGATTCAACACAAATATATTTGGAAAAAAGATAGTGATATCAGCATACCTTGATTTTTTTTTTCCCAGAAATAAATTTATATTTCTTTCATGAAAAAACAAGAGTTCTGTCATATTATTGAGAATTACATATTAAAAATATATATATATATATATGTATGTAAATATATACATATATATTTAAGTATATAATACATAATTTACAGATAAAACTACAAAATTCTGTAATTTTGTCCCTACATCTGAACTGAAAGCTACATTGTTTAAATCTGTGATGATGTGCGGATTTGAAGGAGCCTACTGTATTAATATTTATTAGAATACACAGTATTGAGTAAAATTTTCAAAAAGTCGAGAGAAGTCACTCCATATTTTTTCAAGTAATTGTATTTAAATATTCATGCATTGTATTTTCTCAAAATTTCGCTAAGAAATGTGTAATATGCATATGAATAAACATTTTGGAGACAAACACAATATTTGTTTTTGTATGCTATCTTTCTTTATTTTTTAATGGTCTCAATTACATTGCACTTAACTGTATTCCTGCAGATGCGATATAATGAGGGTTCACTGTATTATTTAATCAGTGTCTTCAATTTTGTGCATAAATTCAATCATTGGACAAAATCAAAATCTAGTTAACTCCATTTTTGATAAAGTAGTTCAATATAATAAAAATTAGTCTTTCTGACCTCTGCAAATATAATAAATGTCAAATCTAAAAATCTCTTTAGTTAATACTAAACAAAATAAGTAATTACTTTTTAAATTGTGCAATTTATTTCAAATGTCCTTTTTTCCATTTTGAGTTTATATATAAAAAAAATAATCATCATAATAAATAATAAACTCAAACAATCTAATGAATACCTATAACTAACTAATCCTATTGATGATAAAATGGCCATTTTGAAGAAAAGAGCTTTTTGCTCCCTTTTGAACAATAACTTTGGTGGGGTTTTTTAAGATAGACTGTAGATGATAATGTATTCAAATGTTTTGTTAAAATAAGATAATGGTATAAAAAATAATTTTATGTGATTTATCCAACATGTTTCAAATTTTGAATAGCTTCTTAAGATCTTTTAAGATAAGATCTTAGATAAGAAGGCTTTGTTTACAATTTTTTGGAAAATAAATTTATTAAATTTTAATATAAATATGAAAATTGATTGAAGGAATACTAATATAATTTACAATATCAATTTCTCATATAAAAATTATAGATTTTAGAATTATTGTTATACGTATATATATATATATTATATATAGATAGATTGTTATATATACTTTTATAAAATACTTAATAATAAGTAATTAAATTTCACTTTTAGGTGAAACTCAAAGTTCATTAAAATTCCAATTCAGAGTTGCTCAATGTACTATTTCAGGAATTGTATTTTCTGTATGTAGAGCCCTTTATGAAGAGCTCGTAGGTGAGTATATGCGCGTACCAAGATCAGAGGAAGAATGGAAGGCCATTGCTACAAGATTTGAAAAAATGTGGAATTTCCCATTATGCATTGGGGCTTTGGATGGAAAACATGTGAAGATAATAACACCAGTTGGATCAGGATCACATTTTTTCAATTACAAAGGCACATTCAGCATTGTTTTACTTGCTCTTGTCGATGCTCATTTGAGATTTATATATGTAGATGCAGGAACCAATGGAAGGTGTAGTGATGGTGGTGTATGGGCTAAGAGCGATTGAAAAAAATGCTTCGATTCAAATACACTACATATACCTGAGGCCGATTACTTGCCAGGTACCAACATGAAAGTTCCATACGTAATTGTAGCCGACGATGCGTTTCCACTAACACCAAAAAATCATGAAGCTTTTCTCAGGAAGAAATCTCAACGATAATCAAGTCATCTTCAATTATCGCCTTTCTAGAGCTAGAAGAGTAGCAGAAAACGCCTTTGGTATTTTATCTAATCGTTTCAGAATCTATAAATCTGAAATATTGGCTTCCCCTTTAAAAGCCAGAACTTTTGTTTTAGCAACATGCATTTTGCATAATTTTTTGAGAAGTAAAAGTTTAGCTGCATATCAAAGCAACTTTAGGGATGATCCTGATTTTGCACCAGGCAATAGGACAAGAAGCTGTCTTCGTCCTCTAAAGGCCATGCCAAGAATGCAAGGAACATACCAAGCAAAGCAAGTACGAGAGTGGTGCTGCAATTATTTTAACACTATAGGGTCTGTTCCTTGGCAAACAAATCAATCAAAATATCATTAAATTTAATTTTTTCTTTACTATTTCTTAATCAGGCATGAAAGTTAAAGCTCACCAAAAAAGCTGAACTATGTAACAAAAAGTTAGTGCACACCTGATAAATTCGCCTGAAGAAATAAATATTATCAAAGAAAATTACAAAACAATAACTGCTTTAAATTAAAAGACACATTATAACCATTATTATTCACAACTGTTTCCCTTTATTTATACTATATCACAGGTTAAAGCCAGATCCTCATGTTAAAATGTCAGCACTGTATTACCATAGCTACTCACTCAAACTAAAGCAAACATTGTTTCTAAAAAACATACTAAAGTAAAAAATAGATATATTACAAAATTTGCATATGCATGAAATACAAGAACATTACAAAATTAATGCATTTTAGTTTTTTTTTGTAATATTTCTGTTTTTCCTATTATATCCCACTTCTCCCAACTTGATTTCATTTTTAATGAACACTAGAGATGCAAAAAGATTTTTTCAAAAATAACTAAGTAAAATAGCTTAAAACTGTCATGTCTGTTTACTGAAATTTGAAATGCATTTTGAATTAAATAAATATAGCATATGTTGAATATGAGATGTAAATTTTCAACTGGGTTAAAAATGTCCGGGTCAGGGATCTCTAGGCTGAAGCTGCCAGTGCTCTACCATCTGAACTATCCCGAACGAATCTGGTGGATCTAATTAACCCAGTTAACCTTATTGATCATAGAATCTGGTCTGATATCTGAATTATCTCAACAGAATAAATCACAGGTAATGGAACTCAAGAAAACACTGGATGTGTAATTACACTAGATTAATTTTAACACAATTCAGCTCAGAGATACCCTGGTTTGAATCCTGGTTTGGGCATTTTTCATCCAGTTGGAAATTTACATCTCATATGATTTATTTATCAATTAGATTAATTGTGGTAAAATGAATCGAGTATAGTGTAGTATATGTTAGTATATTAGTATATGTATTATAGTGTATATTAAGTATAGTAAATAAATGTTTGGTAATAAAATTCAATGGTTTATGTGCAAGATGAAATCTTCCAACAGTGTAGCAAATTTCATAATTCACTTCTTATATCAAAATGACATCATTCTCATAAGTGGAAGTATTTAGTTTCTAAATTCTTGCTAAATGTAAAACTAGTATAATGCTTACTGAAATATTCTTTAATAACATTCCCTTAAATTTTTGACTATTCACCTTTGTGTTAAATGAATATAGTGTATTATATTTGTATATATATAATATATATATTATAGTGTATAATATCTGCATATATATATATTATAGTGTATAATATCTGCATATATATATATATATATATATATATTATAGTGTATAGTAAATAAATGTTTGGTGATAAAGTTCAATGGTTTATGTGCAAGATGCACTCTTCCAAATTTCATATATAATTCACTTCTTACATCAAAATGATATCATTCTCATAAGTGGAAGTATTTAGTTTCTAAATTCTTGCTAAGTGTTCTAGTATAATGCCTTACTGAAATATTCTTTAATAACATTTCTTTAAATTCTGAAATTTTTTTCTAAATTACATCATACAAAAATAATACATCTAGGCTTAATGTTTTCAAAAGGTTTGTTTGTTTATTTATTTTATTTTTTTTTTACTATTCACCTTTGTGTTAAATGAATATAGAGTATACTATTATAGTGCATTATATTTGTATATATATATATATATATTATAGTGTATAATAAATAAGTATAGTAAATAAATGTTTGGTGATAAAACTCTATGGTTTATGTGCAATATGCACTCTTCCAGCAGTGTTGTAAATTTAATATACTAATTTAATATAATAATTTAAATGAATATAATGTATTATATTTATATATATATACATATATATATTATAGTGTATAATATCTGTATATATATATATATATATTATAGTGTATAGTAAATAAATGTTTGGTGATAAAGTTCAATGGTTTATGTGCAATATTATATAATATAACATAACATAATAACTTCTTATATCAAAATGACATCATTCTCATAAGTGGAAGTATTTAGTTTCTAAATTCTTGCTAAATGTTCTAGTATAATGCCTTACTGAAATATACTTTAATAACATTCTTTAAATTCTGAAATTTTTTTACTAAATTACATTATGTATAATTGTTTTATTTTAATACTAGTAGGATGAGAATGATATCATTTCAATGGAATTGTAGTAAAATGTTCAGCAACTCCAACAAACTTTAAAAACATTTTTTTTTATCATGTAATTTTCTATTCTTTTTTTTTTTAAATATAAATAACATTAAATGAATAACAATAAATAAAATAACAAAGTGAATATAAATAAGAACTTTTATTGGTGTATAGATAATCCTAAAGTACACATGTTTAAGTATATAATTTACAGTATTAATTTTTCTTTTAAAAACATTTATAGACCAACAAAACAGAATTTCAGTGATTTTTAGTTAAACTGAGAAACTTATGAAAATTGGAAAAAGCAGCGGTCTGTGAGCCTATTAATATTTAATATGGGAAGATTTACTTATTTCAACAAATCAACACATCTTAGCATTTTTATACGGTGTGTTCTTGAACTTATGGGTCATAACGAAAGATAAAGTACACACACAAAAGCAATTTTGTTAACAATCTGGGATCAAAAATGAAAAGTGATGGTGATAAGCAATAAATGTAGATAAAATGAAAATAAGTGGTACTCATTCAAAGATAGTTTATATGTATTTCACAACCATTCATCCAGAAACATCGAGGCTAGATATATTCTTGATATTTAGCTTGGCATCAAAGCAACCAAATCTCCATTTAATCAGATTTATACACTAGATGTAGCAGTGCAATTGAAACAGTTATTGGCTGTTAGCAGTTTGACTTAAATTCAATCAAGATCAAAGACTAATCAGTATGCTTGATTTTTTTAAAGAAAATTTTCAGGAATTTTAATATACATAGAGATATTGTATATAAAAATAAATGGCTTTGGAATTTAATTTATTGTACTTACACTTTTTCATGACCTAATATTCGGTGAAATAAAAAATAGTATTCAGGGAATATTCTTTACCAGCCATAACCAACATTTATTACTCGTGAGGCTTATAACAATATAAAACAAGGATAAATAAAATAGTAGGATAATAAAAGTAGAATAATAAATTAAAAGAACAAAGTTATTATTATATAATTAGGATTTGACATTTGTCGCAGAAGAAATCTTACCAAAAAATTTACCACCACTATTTGCAAACATATACCTTGAGGTAGATTTCTGTTGCAAATGTAGAAACAGGTCGTGAAGTCATTTTGAAATAATAGTGTAAGAATTTCTTTGGTGCAAATTTTTTCTATGATACATATTCAGGGCTCATAAATGAGATTTTTTCTAAAATATCTGATATTTTGATATGTATAAGATATTTTTGATTATATATCCAATATTTTCAGACTAAGTATAAATTTAAAGCTAAAACATACTGCACATAACATGAAACCTTAATATAACACTATTTTAAATGTCTTTCTTTAGCTTCAATTTTGTTATGTAGTAAAAAGGAAATAATTCAAAGCAGAAACATTTTGCTTTTTACATCCATATAAAACAAACTATAGGTTTCACAAACAAATCAAGTATCAAGAAAAATTAGTTTGAAACAAAAAAAAAATTAAACTCAAAATAAATTTTATTTTTAAATCTTTAACAAAAATATAAAATTGTCTGCTTTTCTAATCTGTTGTGTGCAGCTTAAACTGAACAACAACTGGGCTGAAAGAAGATTACTTTTAATGAAGATGTAAATAACCTATTATTTAAATAAGCGAGCTTATCTTTCACTGGCAATTCTAATACTCTGTACAATTACTGGTCTGCAGTTAAAAATTCAGCCTCAAATGTGTAGCCTCTTATTTTTTTTTTTTTTTTTTTTTTTTTGGTTGGGGGGGGGGGGAGGCACTAGTAAAATTATTGCCCAAGGCAAAAGTACTTTATCTATTGAACGACATGCTCAGTAACAAGTGAAAAATTTACACCTGTTTTGAATGAAAATATCAGTTGATATATTGTCGCCTCAGAGGTCTCAATAGGACATCGAGTAATAATAAAAAAATGAGAAGTCTGACTTACTGCTATGAATAACTGTGTTTGCATCTAGTGGAACAATTTCTGAAACACAAAGTTATGTTTAATGCAATATCTCAGATGCGTTTTATAAAAGTTTTCTACTGTTCCACTAGATGCAGACAGAGTTTTTTATAGCAGTAAGTCAGACATCTCATTTTAGATTGTTACTAGATGTCCTACTGTTGCTCTGAGGCAACAATATATCATTACATCCTGCCTATATTTAACCCTAAAAAACAGTATTACCTGTCTAATAAGTATAAGGAACATGAGAAAATGAGTAGAAAAAAACTTGTGCAGATAAAATGTTTGTAGAAGATAAAGAAATGTCATTGAATAATATTCAGTTTAACAATAATATAATACAGTTGAACCCCACTGATCCGAAATTCCGGTTAATCCAAACAGGTTTTGTTTTAAAAAAATATACTTGAACAGATTTAAAAAACATAATAATGTCTTTTACATTGTAAACAAATATAAAATGAAAACTTGCACTGTAGGCCTACTCGTAGAAGCCATTTTTAAAAAATCTCGAATATCTGCTTGTTTGCCAGCCACTATAAAATTTTCTAAAATACAAAAAGTATTTAATTCAGATGATAAACATTTATTTTTCCTTTCAACAGTTTGACTTCACAAATTATCTACAGAAATGTTTTTTCCTCACTCCTCGTCGACGTGGTGACCGAGTTATTTATACATTTACGATTTTGAACCGTTTGTAATTGGTTGTTACATACTTCCCCATTCTGAAGTTCCATTGGATTATTATAAACACCGGGAGTGATTAAACAGAAATATACTATTTTTTTCCCGAAAATTGTGCCAGATTATCCAGCATGTCAGACCTTAGGATGCCTGATTACAGGATGTTTATTATACCGCTGAGTACTTATAACTTACATTTTTTATAGCACACATCTTTTCCTTTTCTATTTTTATCAGAATTTCGGATAATCCGAATTTTTTGTATTCCGAACTGGCACTGGTCCCAATTAGTTCGAATTAGCAAGGTTCTACTGTATAATGTAATAATAGATAATACTACAACATAATATTATAACATATAATACTAGGGGGCTCTGCCCCCTACGAGCTACGCTCGCCAACCCCTTGTTCAGGCTCACCAAAATCCAAAAAGCACGCTAATTTGATCGGCTTTAAAAATATTGAATTAAAATTTAAAAAAACAGTAGTGATCTCTCTGTAAACGGGTTTCCATTCGTTTTTCTTGGATCTGGAATTTTTAAGACCAAATCTGCTGCTGTTAAGAGATACAATGGTGGTTTTCGTATTTAATTAAAAAAAATAGTTAAACATTTGAAAATAAGCTAATGTAAAATGAATTAAGTAAACAGCGTCATTGTCTCCCGGTATTTTTTAACAGCGCTATAAGATAGTTCTTTTAAATAATTCATTTTAAATGTATCCTTTTAAATCTGACGTAATTTACACCAAAGTTTTATTTCTCTTATTAATATTCACGTGAAAATACTTTTGTTGTTAGAAGGAAATATTATTTGCGCTGTCTTCGAATTCACGATAATAGTTCTCAAAATATCTCGCACAAATATATTTTTCAATTTAAATTGTTTTGCTATATTTTTTGCCATTTTAAATATGACGCAATTTCCTCAAATTACAAGTTTTAACGCATAATAATGATTTTTTTTTATTTTAAGATTTTGTTTCTCTTTTAAAATTCAAGTGCAAATATGGTTCGTCGCAGATGTCATATACGCCCCATATTGGCGCAAATTTTTTCTGACGCCAATTTCATATACGCAACGGGTACTTAACTGGTGCTAAAGTGTTGTTATTTTGCTTGATACCGTAACCCGGATGGGTACAGATGTCATATTCGCCCCATATTGGCACGATTTTTTTCGGTTTCCAATTTGGCGAAAACATCAACAGCATAAACAACATAATCCGGGTTACCACATCAAGCAAAATAACGACATTTTGGCGCGGAAAAAAATTGCCCCAAAATGCGCCTATATGACATCTGTGCCTATGGTTCTTATGACGTAATTTTCCTGCTTTTAACATGTAATCATTTAATTCTAATTTTAAAGTTTTTTTTTCCTGTTTGTAATAGTCACGTATAAATAAATTTTTAATTTGAAGTAAACATTATTGTTTGCGCTGTTTATGCAACTGGCAACAGTTTAAATTAATAACATTTTCTAAAATTTGTAAAAAATATCTCTCGAAATGCTGAAAATTTGAATTTAAAATTGAAATAAAACATCAAAAAATGAGTCAAATAAGATAACTAAATGCAATCTGCACATCGGGAACTTATAACGTATAAAATTATCTAAAAATGATTAAATTCTCATGTATAGTTTTTGCTCCAATAAAACTTTTTTAATGGAACGATTTTGTCCAACTTTAGCATTAAATATCTCTTAAAATAATTCTTCGATTTGAAAACTGTCTGCATCAGCGTATTTATCAAACATTTCTCTATAATACCACCGATTTTCATATTTTTGAATGCAACAGTTTTTTTAATATTAACGATGAAAGGCCATGCTTAAGCATTCAAATTGGATGTGATCTACCCGGAATATCTACGCAGATGTTCATTGGTCCATTTCCAAATCAAAACTTTTTTTTATATATAGAAGGATAACATAATATAATAGTAGTTGTAATAATGTATAATAACATAATATAATGTAATAATATAATATAATAACATATGATATAATGTAATATAATAAAATAATAGTTGTAATAATGTATAATAACATAATATAATGCAATAATATAACATAATATAATAAAATATAACAGTAGTTAAATACAGTACTATTAATAATAATATAGTAAACTATAGTAGTACATATAACACTAGTAATATAATAACATTTCACATTTTAATTATGGATTAATGATAAAGCTTCTTGGGACGGTATATTTCTATAAAAGGTTTCTGGGTCAAATGCAGATCACAGAATGCAGAATATAGTTGTTTAAAGATTAAAAAAATAAATACAGTAGACTTCCTCAAATTTGCATAGTTGCCAAACAGTAGATTACACTGTTTTGTTTACATTTTTTAAATATTAATTTCAATGTAATAATGCATTCAAAATTATAATGAATGCTTAAAATAAAATAAAACATTAAATTAATTATGTAAATCATATAAAAAAATAATACAAATTAAGATAATTTTGAAAAATCATTCAAATACAAAAAGTAAAAGTCAAATAAATAATAATGCATTTACCTAAATATGTACAATAATATGATAAATTTTACATATTTGCTATTTAAAAAAAAAGAGCATGATCACTATTGATATCAGCACTATTTTGAATTTTTTCTAAAATAGTTATTCTACGTTCTTTATGAAAAAGCATGGGTTCAGTCATACAACCAGAATTATACATTAAAATTTGTATGGACTGATAGAAGAAAAAAAAATCTTGAATTTTTGCCCTAGATCTGAAACAAGTGGATTTTAGGGTTACAGAATTGAGAGGAGTCTACAGTAAATATTTTTAGAAAGGTTTTTCTTAAATTATTAGAAAATTATGAATATAATCTTGTATTTATTAACTGCATTATTTCTATCATGACTTCGTCCTTTAATTTTTCATCAGTAAATTTGTCTAGTTGTTTGGCGATGAGTTTGCCAAATATTTCAGAGGATGTTTCCGGTCTTTCCTTGACCAACATCTCTGTAGCTAAGCTCACAGCGGTGGAAATTTTTTCAACTGCTGTGTCATTCGTTTTGCGCTGTCGCTTAGCAGGTTTTTGCAAAACTGAAGCAGTTTCTTCCAATGTGTTAATAACCACTTCTTCATTATCAATACCAATTTCTGAATTAGTTGAAATTTCTTGTGTCTAAAATGAAATAGCAGTATTTATATAAAAATATCAGAACTAAACCAAGTAAATGCTATCATCATTATTTACAATAAATAAAAGTTTATTATGAATGCAGAAGGGTGGAATTTGAGTGTTAAGCTTAAATCTTGTTTAAAAATCTTTAGCATTTAACACGCTAATATGAAACTTATTCACAATATAATTAGAAAGCACTCAAAATTTGTATAACACTCATTACGAATAATATTGGATACATTAGGTTAGCCAGGCAAAGTTGATAAATAGCCTCATATTGCTCAATCTTCCTGACTGACATTCACTGTGCCTATTCATCTTTCGATCCGTTCACAGAAGATTAATATTACTGGAACTGCTACACTTTTTATCACATATTTTATAGCTATTTTAATTTTGTCATTGATTTCCACCTTTAAATCTTGGATACTGAAATCATAAAAGTTTATAAAACAAATGGTATCATGTTTTCATAACAACTACTAAGATTTCTGCAGCTAATATTTATTTAAAAAACATGCTATCTAATAACGAAATGTTCAAAGTAAAATTTATGGTATTTATTATTCATCCCATGGTCACAAATCTAAATTTTTGGCACGCTTTAATTTATCCTTTTTATGAATATTTAGAGTAATATGTATTGTTAAAATATTTTGCCTCCCTCGCTCACCCCAACTGAAGAAAAACTGTAGTTTTCTGTTATGTGCATGGAAATTAGAAACAACGTTTGGATGTTGAAATAAAATGTATTTGGTAATACATTTCATATTATTTATTATATTATATATTTAGTTATTATAATTCTTATTATTTTATTATACTATTTCTCATTATATATGTAGTTCTTATTAAAATGTTTTTCATATTTTAAATAAAGGATTGAAAATAATTTTTGTTTTATTTTTTGAACGTGTATTTTTTTACTTCTGATGTACGAGCTTTCAAATTTTTCACCAAGGATCTCACAGTGTGCTGCATAGCCAGAGCTAGAAGTCTATCAGCTTCATTACAAATGGCTTCTCTTTCAATTATTTCATATACAGTTTTAGTGTCACACCATTGTCATCTGCACAAATTATAAACATCACACTCTAAACTTATTTTTAAAAAAATAAAATAAATAAAATTAGCTAAAGATTCGCAAAAATTTAGTGATCTCTACACATCAATGTGTCACTTCCTCCGATCGATGAATTAAATGTATCAGGTCACGTTGTTACATCTACAAAATCATGCAACATCATCAAATAAAAATATTGCAAGAAATAGCACAACAGATATTGAAGTTTAGCAGGTTTGATTTTCTAAACAGCCATTGCCATCGCAAAAGAGGAATAATCATTTTTGTGCTGCCATATACATACACATAGTGTATTTTCTTTAAAGTAAAGTGTTTCATTAAAAAAAAAAAAAAAAAAAAAGAAAAAAAAAAAACGAACATGCTATTTTCAAAAGTGATCCTAAGGATTATGCAAAAATGAGGTTTTTTTTTTATCAAACTGGCTAGCAAAAAAAAAAAAAAAAAAAAGAAAAAGAAAAAATTGTGCCAACTTTGGTGCACCTCAGACATTTGTTCTAAAATCTGCAGTTGGCGAGATTAACACATGGCAAACTAAAAAATTTCTGCCATTATAATGCAGTTTAATAATATTATGTTCAATGAAAGGAAACTTAGCATTAAACTTGCTGTGGACATACTCAAAATTGTTATTTTTCAGAAGATTTTTCTAATACCAGGGGTCAAGCCACGCAAAATTTAGGACCCATTCACAAAAGTCCATTTAATAAAATAAAAACCTTTATGAAATTTTTCTTAATGAAACAGGCCCCTTCACAAAAAAATCATTGTATAAAAACATACTCTTCATTAACTATTTTTATTTTCTTACGTTTTAAAATGTATAATTTGCAAACAAAATAAGTTCACCACAAAAGAAATCTTTAGCAAGAAAACTTAAAGAAGTTATAATTAATAAAAGCTTGGTTCGAATTTCAATAACAGAATGGACAGTATTCATGTGATGTCACAATTGATAAAATGGCGGTTTTTATAGCCTCAAACCAAAAGGGAGAATAGGGTCCATTTCATCTTTCATTACAAAATGTCATTTTTTACAAAAATATAATGAATTTCATAAACATAATTTTTACATTTCACAAAACGGGCCCCAAAAGAGAGAGAAAGGAAAAAAACAAAAACAAAAAAAACCATGGATCGGCCCCTGATTATTATGGTAAAAATAATGAAGATTTTATTAATAAAACCCATATAGACTGGTTTTTAAAAAGACCAGGGTTTTTTCTCAAACTGCTCCAAGAATTTTCTTTAAAAAATAAAAAAAATCTGATTTTTTTCCCATCCTTAAAAAATTGAACAGATATAAGGAGTTTCAGGTTTCCAAAACAACTAAACCTCTAATTGCTAACATAATCTGGGTTTT
Organism: Maratus speciosus; assembly: GCA_963932465.1. Taxonomy (NCBI): domain Eukaryota; kingdom Metazoa; phylum Arthropoda; class Arachnida; order Araneae; family Salticidae; genus Maratus; species Maratus speciosus. The sequence continues at coordinate 441,750,428 of OZ010788.1, forward strand.
TACACTTTAATTAATAAAATTTAATTAGTAATTAGTAATTACCGAAATTATAAAAACTGCAAATTAGTAGTTTCATTAGTTAGTACAGTACAATACAATAAAGTTATACACATTAATATTTTGCAATAATTATGTAAAACATATTAAATATAAATACTAGTGATATTTACATTTATTAAAATTATCAGTAATTGCATTTAAAATTAAATTGTTAACACTACTTAAAAATAACAATTATTAAACAATCTCTAATTAGGTATTATAATTTTGTATTCATTCTAAAAGGAAAAGGGGCAGGTTGCTGGTTCCAAAAAAGACACTATTTCATAAACATATTAGTAGTGTGTTTAGTAACAATAAGAAAAAACATACATATAAGTTTTTAATATAATAAATAAAAAATCATTAATTTTTAATAATTTTATAAATTACAAATTGAAAAATACAATTAAATAACATGTTTTAATAATATCCTGTTTTTTTCCCAAGAAATTAAATTCTATCATTTTTGTAAGGTCTTGGGCACACGTATTTAAAAATACTGCGGTAGAAGAAGTTTTTTTACGAAAAATATCTTGCTGTGCTTAGCATTTTTATACCAATTAGTTCTTTTTCTCTTATACATTCTTTTACAGCAGCTGTTGAGCACATGTTATTCTTCCATTCTTCTTTAGCTCCAATATTTGGTATAAATTTATTATTGAAAAAGTAGAATGAGTAAATAAAATTCTGCTTATTTACTCTCTTACTTTGCAGAAATTTATTATACTTGCCATGAATATTTTATATAAAAGAATTAGGGATGCACCGAATATTCGGTATCTATTCGGTATTCGGCCATGTTACCGAATATTCGGTTTGGCCGCATATCGAAATATTCGGCCGAACCGAATACTTAAAAAAACTTTTAAAACATATTTTTTAAAACCTTATTCAACTTCTACGTTTAACAGTCAACTTATAAAGCTATTCAAAATAATTGGAAACAAAATCCTATTTAAATAAAAGAGAATGTTTTTACATTATTTATTTGCTGTTTGTTAAGTATTATTTAAGAAAATTAACCATTTATGAGGATTTTCATAGGAATTAATTATGTACAAATGAAAGTTCCCGAACATTGACCAGTAAATAATCTGTTTCTTGCTAAGATTTTAAGAACAACGTTTATAATCTCTGAAAATGATTGCCCACTCTAGACACCGATCTAGGATGCATTTAAAAACTTCCTTGCTTAATCATAGTGAGTAGAACAGTTATTCTTGCTAAGTTGTCATCATATAAAATTTGAATCGATTGCATTATTTATTAACTTTTACTTTAGTCACTTCCTGACAAACAAATATATGACCTTGTGCAATTTCTCTTCCAATTTTTTCCCAATTTCTCTTTGATTTTAAAATGATTTTTTTAGAATTTAAGAAAATAAATGAAATGTTTTTTATGCCTTTACAAACTTACTGTACTTAATGTTTTAGAAAATCAAGAATTAAGCTTAGAAACAATTATTTAAAGCTTTTTTTCCCTTTATTCATAAGACAAAATACCTGTATAGAAACTTTCTAAACTATATTAATCTTAGATTTTAATACTTTTATGTCATCTTAAATATTTAGAAAATTTTTGATTTTGATCAATGATTTTTAAAAAAAAAATCAGTTGATTAAAATCACAATTTAATCGCTGATTTAAATCTCAACTGATTAAAATCATTTGCACTCTACTGCTTAATAATTGAAATACTATTGAAACACCATTGAAACCCATTTGGATTTTATTAAAACCAAGCTAAGAAGTATTACTGAAAGCTTTTTTTAATTAATCACTGCAATTTGGCAATTTTAATCTTCTATTATCAAGTCAAGCGAAACTTTTTGTCACAATCTGGCACAATAGTGACTGGCAGTGTCAAACCTGGGTTGATATACAACAAAATTAAGAGGATGTCTCATGTTTGCAATGTGTATATCCAGTGGTATTTCAAATATTGCAAAATTAGCTGGTACTTTCAAATATTGATTAAATTTAGTATGAAAAACTATACAGTTAAAAAAAAATCTTAGTACTTCTGCATTTGTAAAGAGAATAGAATGCAGAATAGAGATATAGTTAGAGATACAGAATTGTACAGTTCTCAGAAGAAAAAAAAATGCTCCATATTAATTTAGCTGTAGATCATCATATAAAAATGTAACTGGTATCAATCGATAATAGCATCTATTAATTAATGATGCAGTACTTAAGTTTTATGGTACTTTTTTACACGACCATTAGCCGCAGTTTTATATCAAACCAGCTGGTGTTCTAAACTAGGGACTGACTGAATACCGAATAGTCAATTCGGTTTCAACCGAATACTTTTAAGTATTTGGCCGAATTTTCCAAATACTTAGTTTATGAAAAACAATAGGTAAAAGTATTACTAGTTGTAAAAATACATTATGACCAATACTCATTTGATGTTATTTTAATATTCTTCAGTGATAAGTGAACATTTATAAAAGCTATTACTATTAGTAATCAAAATTTAACATGGGCAAATTACGGTGAGAGTTTTTCGGCATTATCTGTTTGTAAATTTGTCCAGCTTCGGAAAACAAATATTTGCTATAAACACTGTTTCTGGTGCGGATAAGTATTTTCCTAGAAGTAGAAGAATTCTCTTTTACTTAGCAGTAGAATAGGCTAAACGATTAGTTTCAATATTATTTGCATTAGTTCAGAGTTCGGAGGAGCTACAAAAAACGAGTCAAAGGCCATTTTCAATAAAAAAAAAAAAAAAAAAAAAAAAAAAAAAAAAAAAAAAAAAAAAAAAAAAAAACTTTTTCCTTCTGAAAATTGTCTAAACAGGGATAAAATCAAAACAACTGTCTAGAATACAGAAAAAAAAAGTGAGGAAAATAGGGCATCTCTCACTTATCATTTAATATTAACTATTTCTACATTAGTTTTTTTTATTTAAAATTATTTAATGTGTATTTTCTTTAATAATATAAATCTATAAACACCCCTATGCCTATTCTATAGCTTTTATATCCATTAAGTTAAAATCACTCAAATTTTTTATCTTCATCACCACAAAGTTAAATCATTAATCAAAATAAAAATATCAATAATTTGACAAAAAATAATTAAATGTACAAATTTATATGATACCATTTGTATTTGAGAACATTTCTATTCAATATGTTTATAATTAGACATAGAGAATCAGCTTAATAAAATTGTTTCATTTTATTTGAATAAACTTTTGTTTTCCTGACAATCCTTATCCTTAATAATAGCATGTATAGTTTAATACTTTCATAGGTTATTGACTAGTGATAAAATAATAAAAAATAAATGAAGGATTAATGAATTTGTGAGTGGAAAAAAGTCAAATTTTTTTGTGTAACTAGATTTAAAAATAAAAATGTAACCGAATTAAATTAGTTAGAATTTAATTTTAATTCAAGTTTATTAAAAAAGCTAATACATGCAAAAGTGTTTTAAAAATTAAGTATTCGGTTGCCGAATACTGAATATTCGGTATACACTTTGCCCGAAGCTTTGGTATTCGGCAAAACTCCTGCTTCGATCAATCAATATTCTAAACTCTGTATTTGTCATCAACAAGCGCTATAATCTAATTAAATTGTTTCTTTATAAAAAAAAAAAAAACATTTTGATGTGATTTTTTGAAAATAAATTGAATATAGGTCACACAATTTTCAACTGACAAAAGCTCTGATTAAATTCTAAAACAAAGCAATAAAAAAGAGAACTGCACAATTATGACAGATTAGTAAATTAAGAGAAATTAAAATAAATAGAAACCAAATTATTTTCTTGACTGCTGCTCTGTTTACTTCCCAAATTTGTTTCACTGATATCTGCAACCATAACCTCATCTAAAAATGAGAGATGGTCAAAATGAAGCCATTTGGATATGAAATTGACACCAGAAGACCCACTTTTCAAGTACCTCATCTTAAGCTTTTCTTTACCGTAATACGATCTAATGCTCTTATATTTTATCTTCAGGTTCTCTGAAAAATAAATTTAAGAATACAATTTCAAATGTGTAGTAATTTTTATGAATTTCAAAGCTAATGAGTCATTACATTAAAAAACATCACTAGATGCAGCAATCTTGCTATATTAGAATCCTCAAATAAGAAAAATAGGGATGCACCAAATATTCGGGTTGGCCACGAGTATCAAACTATTCGGTATACCAAATATCGAAATATTCGGCCCAACCAAATACTTAAAAAAACTTTTAAAACATATTTTTAAAAACCTTATACCACTTCTACATTCAATAGTCAACTTATAAAGATATTCAGAATAATTAGAAACAAAATCATATATTTAAATAAAAAAGAATGTTTTTACATTATCTGTTTGTTGTTTGTTATGTATTATTAAAGAAAATTAACCAATCACGAGGATTTTCATAGGAATTAATTATGTACAAATGCAAGTTCCTGAACATTGTCCGGTAAATAATCTGTTTCTTGCTAAGATTTTGAGAACAATGTTTACAATCTCAGAAAATGATTGCCCACTCCAGACACCGATCTATGATGCATTTAAAAACTTCCTTGCTTAATCAAAGGGAGTAAAATAGCTATTCTTGCTGAGTTGCCACCATATAAAATTTGAATAGATTGTATTATTTATTTACTTTTACTTTAGTCTCTTCCTGACAAACAAATAATATATGATCCTGTACAATTTTTCATCCAATTTTTTCACAGTTTCTCTTTGATTTTAAAATGTTTGTTTTAAAATTTACGAAAATTTTATTCATTTGTTTTAATTAACAGAAGAAGCCGTGAAATTTAAAATTTTATTAATTAAAAAAGTTTTATAACTATCGTCTTTTTAAATAACTCAAAGCAGATTATTTTCAGCATAAAGTTTACTTGGAAAAAGCTCTTGATTATCAAAATGAAAGTTTTTGTTTTAAATATTATGTAAAACTGTTTTAAAATTTAACATTTTAATGCCTTTAAACTTTGAAATATAAAATTATTCAACAAACCGAATATTCGGTCTAGCAGTTACTATTCGGCTCGCTGAATATTCGGTATTCGGTTCGCCTGTAGGCTGAATATTCGGCATTCAGCAAAATCACTATTCGGTGCATCCTAAAGAAAAGACATTAATTAATGCAATGATCATTATATTGCACAGAACTTCACGTGCATGCAACAAACTTCACTAGATATTTTATATCAAAATCTACGAAAAATAAAATATTTCTTACTGTAGTGATCAATATAATATATGTATGAACACTGCCAGCATGAAAGCAAACAAAAAAATAAATTGGATTCAGTGACCTCATTCTATTGGACACCAAACAAATAGAAGTTTATTAAAGCAGCAATCATTTATAACAAGTGCGGGTACTATACTTACAGTAAACGCCACACATCCACACACACAGAAAAAAAAACAACCACTGGATGAAGAGATTTATAGCAACAAATACACTGAATTTAGAAAAGCCCAATAACTGTAGTGATAACTATCAGTAACTTTCAGTTTCAATAATAAAATGCACAATCTGAAAATGAAAAAAATTATTAATATCAGGCATGATAGAGGGAAATGGGAAAAAAAGATGGAATTTTTTTTTCATCTGTACAATAAGGCCTAACTTGTATAATTTAGATCTATTTCAACAGTTATCCGTACAATAAAATGAATTATAACTGTAAGAAAAATAAATAAATATACAAATGTATAAATTCATTAAATCAAAAAAAGAAAATTGGAAACAGTTTGCCAAAAGCATAAATCCATCAAAATGTATCTGATAACTTTTATGAAGTACAGAGATTAATTTTTCAAAAAAAAAGTATTATTTATGTATTTATTATTAATGTATTTGATTGTTTTGAATGTTTAAGTCTTTACATACAAGAAAAAAAAAACTATGCTAAATATATGTCCACCAAATTGATCTTTACTCCAGAAATACATTTCCAAAAATACACCACTGAAATTACCTAGAAGTGTTTTATAAATAGAATAAAATATTCTATTCCAAAAAGAACCTTATAGAAACTTCCTTTCCCTAGTTAATGAACTTAACTTACATGACTTTCAAATGCTTATAATAAAAGCTTGCCTTTGATTTGATTTTTGATAGTACAGCAATTCAGAAACAAACTCCAAGGATTTGAGTAGACAAAATGCCTAATTATTAAGCTTTCTAGACCCCCCCCCCTCCCATATGCTTCTAATACTTACTTTCTTTGCATTTTTGCATCAATCCAGAGAATGTCCAAATTTGCTTTTAAAAAGGTGGAATTCCTGCTTTAGGAGGAACTCTTTCATGCCTGTAATATTTTAATAAAAATTATTAATAATTATTATTTTTGCAATATTTTTTCACGATCAAGAGAATTTCGCGATCTCCAAAAGGTTGATTGGTGAATTTCAAGATTTTTTCTGGCAACTGAATAATTTTTGCAACTTTCGTCTGCACAACCGATTGATTTGTGGCATTTTATTTCTATTGATTGGCGAAACTTGGATTTTTTTTTCTCTATACAGTCAATAAAACTTATTTTGCAGATTTTTTCTGCGACTGATCGAGTTGGTGGATTTCCAGATTTCTTTCCATGGCTTACTGGTGAAACTCTAGTTTTTTTCATGCGATCAATGAAGGAATTTCAGGGTTTTTTTTCCTCCATGACTGAAGAATTTTGCATTTGCTTTTCCCGTAACCAGAGACAGATAATATAGACGAACACGTGAACGCTGTTCGCAGAAAATTTTCGAAGTTTGCAGACAGTTTTGATGGGATTTTTTTTACAAATTTCTTTATAAAAAAATTATCAAGACCCCAGGCAGAGAATTGGTGCGATACACGTCACAGACTCCTTGAGAAGGTCTGCAGACTATTTTTCAACTGGAGAAAAAAAAGAGTTTGCTAGAAATTATTTGCCATGTACCATGGTACAGTATTTTTTGGAAGAAGCGCCGCGGCGCATACGAGTTCAAAACTTAAAAATATTGTAAGTACAGCGCTTATGCCGGAACGGCGGGTACAATCTTTTTTTTCCTCCTGCCAGGGCCGGTAGCAGAAACAGTGCAACACCGAGAAGGGTGCTGGAGATTAATTTAACAGATTAAAGATAATTTTGTGTTAAAAAATAAATGTTAAATGTTGATTGCTTTTAAATAAAGTTTATTTGGTTGGAAGTTTTAGCGAATTTTTTACATTCGAAAGGGGAATATTGTTTTAATATCTTAGTAAATATTATCCTCTTTTCAATAACGTCTAATTCAGAAAACTGGAGGGGGGGGGGGGTTGAGTGCATGTAACGTAATGCGAGGGATTGGAAAGAAGGCGTTTGTCCTTAAGTTCGGCAGACTGTTAATTACAATAATTGATGCAAACATTAAATGATTATCACAAATATTTTATTAATTACTGGTATCCTAATTGTTAAATTTATTTGAAAATAACTATTTTGTTTCATTAGTATGTTTTCATTAAATTCTGGTTCTAACTACAGCCATAAAAACAATTATATTTATTACTTTTTATGGGGTGTCCATTACCAGGCTTTTGGCCGTTTTGATATATTTCTGTTATTTAAAATTAAATTTCGATTCATATTGGGAAATGAGACTATAAGAATGGTTAAATATTGTTGATAGGTTAATATAATATTAAAAAAACTGAAATATAATTACAACTATTAATAAAAAAATAATTTTAAAAGAAATTCCAGGGTTTCCATTACTGGCACATCTATCCTATGTATACAGTGAAATACGTTTAACATGAAAACTTGGTTAACATGAAATGAGATAGCAGTCCAGATAGTATACTATGCAATTTAATGCATTTTTTTTTCTTTTAACATGAAACAAAAATCGTTTAATGCAAAAAAAAAAAAAAAAAATTGCTTTTGAGCTAGTTAGTTTGAGTTGAAATTGGTGATTTTTTGTTAAAACCACTAAATTTTGAGTGAAAATCAGTGAATTTCGTATTTTTTGTGAATTAGCTTACGTTTTATTAGCACAATGGCTCAGAAATCGATGCGAAAACAAGCTGCCATTTCGCTTCAAATGAAGATAAAGTTGCTTAATGCAGTTGATGAAAAAGAAGGGCGAAAACAGATCTGCAAAGAGTTTGTCATTGCCAATTCTACTTTATCAACAATAGTAAAAAACAATGATCCCATTATGTTTTGTTTGAGCACAGTATGTTTAAGCCAGGGAGAAAACGTATGAGAACTGCTAAGCACGAAGATTTAGAGACAGCTTTGCTTATTTGGTTCAAACAAACTAGATCTCAGAATACGGAAAAAGACACATAAAAAAAGGTTATCTGATTTTTTCCCCAAAAAACATTACTTTTTTACTTGCTTTTTAATCCCAGTGGATGCACCTTACTAGTAATTTTGCAGGAAATCGAAGTGAAATTTGACGACGTCGAAAACATTTGTGAATTTTGTTCTTTTTTTACGAATCTTTTAATGCGAAATTCTTTTAACTCAAAAAATTTTTTCAGTCGCCTCAGTTTCGTGTTAAACATATTTCACTGTATATATATATATTCAAAACTGCTCTATCAACATTGACCTTGATGTTTACATATTTTACAAAGATGCATGTCATTTCTTTAAGTTTTAATTATTTTATTTTCATTTCATTTAAACTATAACATACCACAGTTTTTAAATGTGCTTATAAAATTTTCCTCTACTATATTAAAAACTTTTATATTAGCAAGCCAAACTAAGTCCATATTGGTGGGGTAATTCCTAGTCAGTGGTTAATAATGCAATTTTACAATATATATATTTGGTATTTATTATAATCGTGAAGCATAGAAAAATATTGTCGAACTTTTTTTTTTTTTTTATAACCATAAATGTAAAATAGATCCTTAACTGTAACTGTAAAGGAAACCAGTAAATGTTCTGAGCGTTAGACATACTGTACAACTGAACAGTTAAATAGAAATAGCATCTCATTTCAAAATGCCAGAATGGTGCATAAAAATTACATAACATTACACTAACCTAATAAATAACATAACACTCTTCTACATTTCCCCCCAGCAATTGTGTCATTGATGGAAATGGAAAGAAATTTGGTACAATTATTTCCAAATCAAATGAAAATGACTAATATTAAAGGATTCTGTATAAAATATTAAGAAAATTAAGTTGTCAAATTATAATTTCTTATAACTAATTTTTCGATATTAGACATTATAATTGAATTCTTGCAAAGAAACTAAATAATTGATATTCTTGGAAATAACACAATAGATTTACTGTAATAATAATCAATTAATTACCTACCAATGATGTAATGTGTATGTATATGAATACCTTAAGCCAATTTCACCACTTTCATTTTTCCAAAAGCATTTGTTTTTCTGGCGACAAAATAAATAAATAAACTGACAATTGACTACCACTGTACATTCCTTTTCAGGGAAGAGGAGAAAGATTTTATTAGTTAACAATTTCAACAGTTATAATTTGTTAGGGCAAAATTTATGCAAGGTGCAAAAATAAACAGAATGATTTTTTTTTTTTTTTTTTTTTACATAAAATTAAACTAGTTGGATGTGCCAATCCCAAAACTTTCTTCTATCTTATACATCTTAATATTTCAAAACCTAGCTACACATGTTAATACTTCAATATTATTATTTCAATACTATACCAACTTTGATTTTCATCTTAAATTTCTGCTCAAGTCAATTAAACGGACTAAAAACGAGTTAATCTATATCATGATATTTGTTAAAATTATTAATTTTTCCTTATTCTGTCGTTATCAGCTGTTTGCGAATAGCCGGCATAGCAGGAAGCGAGTTCCCGCCGCTGCATGAGCCGCCGATGCACAATAGAACTACGAAAAATCAAGAAAAGTATACAAAAATCGCTAGCACGGAGCCCCTTTACCGCGCAATATTTCCAAATTCAAGGAGAACCTGTTGGGCAAAGCCAAAAACAAGCACAAACATTTTGGTTCAATTGTATGCATAATTTTATACGCTGTTCGATGGTACAATAATGAAAATGGCACAGAGATCGGAATTATAGCGCCCCCTTCTTTCGGAATTTTTTCAAGTTCAGGGAGGACTTGTTTGCCATAGCCAGAAACATGCACAAAAAATTTGGTTCAATTATATGGATAACTTCATACACTTTTCGATGGTACAATAATGAAAATGGTACAGACATCGCAATTATAGTGCCCCCTTCCGGCAGAATTTTTCCAAATTCAGGGAGGACCTTCGTGACATGACCAAAAATAAACACATAAAATTTGGTTCAATTCTATGCATAACTTCATACACTTTTCGATGGTGCAATATTCAAAATCACACAAAAATCGATATTACAGCGCCCCCTACAGGCGAATTTTTTCCAAATTCAGGGAGGACCTGTTTGCCATAGCCAAAAACTTAAAATAAAAATTTGGTTTAATTCTATGCATAACTTCATAAACTTTTGGGCGGTACAATATTCAAAATCGCACAAAAATCGCTATTACAGCGCCCCCTACCGGCGAATTTTTTCCAAATTCAGGGAGGACCTGCTTGCCATAGCCAAAAACTTAAAATAAAAATTTGGTTCAATTCTATGCATAACTTCATACACTTTTTGATGGTACAATATTCAAAATCGCACAAAAAACGCATTTACAGCGCCCCCTACCGGCGAATTTTTTCCAAATTCAGGGAGGACCTGCTTGTCATATCCAAAAACTTAAACTGAAAATTTGGTTCAATTCTATGCATAACTCCATACACTTTTGGATGGTACAATATTCAAAATCGCACAAAAATTGTTATATCAGCGCCCCCTACCGGCGAATTTTTTCCAAATTCCGGGAGGACCTGCTTGCCATAGCCAAAAACTTATAATAAAATTTTGGTTTAATTCTATACATAACTTCATACACTTTTTGATGGTACAATGGCGACAGACAGACGGACAGACGGACAGACGGACAGACGGACAGACGGACAGACGGACGGACGGACAGACGGACACACAGACAGACAGACATTTTCTATAAACATGTTTTTTGGAATCTCTGACCCCTAAAACATGCAAATCCGTCGAAAACCGGAAGTCGAAAAAAATTTCGATTACAATACTTTCTTCTATTGAAGATAGAAGAAAGTAAAAATACACAACACAAGAAAGTTTAGTAATGAATAGAACTTAGCACCATGTTTACAATGTGGAAATCGTTAAAGTTGAAAAATATGCCTAACAAATGAAAATATAACAGTGTTTGTAATTTTTCTAGACTATATAGTTTTTAATAATATGCTTAAACTCATCCTGCTAGAAAATCCATTTGTAATTCCCCTCTACATTTTGAACTGAAGAAAATACAATTTTAGAGTGGTATGATTGTGCCAGCAAGTTTGAAAATATTTATACCAAGCTTATGCTTATAATGGTAGCACAGGCAGAATATTATAAGATCCCGATTTTACTTAATTAGTCCGGTTAAGGTTATACATAATTACATAGCCTATATTTTAGTATCTTATACAGCATTCGAAATCCTTGGTGGTCCACTGGTCTGAGACCACCAAAGATTCAATCAGACAACAAATTTGAAAAATTTCAGTGGTCCGCAGGGCCTGTAACTTTTTTGCCTTGCCTGACTGGCATATATGTACATTTTCTCGGCCCTAAGAAAACTGCAAATGATTGCAAATCACTATTTTATTTTTAACAAACTATAATTTTACATTTTATTCTGCCGAAAATTTTGGATTACTGTAAAGTAAGTTTGATTTAAATTTAAGGGGGGAGGGACCTTTTTTCGTCGGTCACAAGCACCTCAAACAAATTTGGTGAACATATTATGAAATGGCATTAAATTCTCTGGAGCACACATTCAGTTTAAAAAGTTGATTTTTGACCAAATGGCGGTCATATAAGCAAAAAAGGCCACCTTTTTAGCTTTTTTTTTAACCTTTTGCGAATGTTAAAAATATATTTAATCAATGAAAATTATAGTTTTCGGTAGAGAAGAAAAAAAAAGAGTGTTTCCACCCAGAAGGAGATAAGCTTTGGCATATCCGAGGCAGAGCGGAGGAGTTTATCTAAATCCAGCTAGGGGAAATGTGGAGAAGATAGTCCGTGCTTTGACGAGCTTCCTGCAAAAACAATTAGCTTTCTTTTAAATACAAAAACAAGGGAAATCGGTCCAACAGTTCTCGAGAAAAATGGTCGCCCAGTTTGCAAGACAGTGTTCCGAGAAAAATAAGTCCAAAATTTTACAATAGCATTATGTTCAACGAGTGACGTTACACTAAGTGAGCCAAAAGCACTAAGAAAATATCATGAAACCGCTGTAAGGGCAACAATCTGTACACTTAAAGGACGAAAAAAAGAAGCCCCCCCCCCCCCCCCCCCGAAAATTTTGAGTTAAAGAAGTGGAACCTTTCCTTAATAGCTCAAAATCCGAGCTGCAGCTAGAAAGATTTATCCGAAAGCTTAAAAATTAAGTAACCAAATGATGGGCGGATGAAAACTAAATTGGCAAATCTAGTATGAAGAAAATGCAGGTCTTATCTGCGTAGTGAATTGTGACTAAGCAGTTGCCTTGCTGAAAATGGGATTTTATAACTGTCCTTAATGAATAATCTTCATGTTTTCCGATATTATTATTGGGAGAGCATAGTTGAAGAATTCACGATTCGTGTTAAATCATATTAAAGTCATCAAGCATATTTCACGACTGAAAGTGGCGCAGGTGTTGTTCAATATAAATAAGCACAGGATGATTAAAAACTTTGAGAATTCTATTTTTACACTTTTAAATATGTACAAACTATTTACTGCGAAACATTTGGATAATATTTGTTAAATACATATATATATTCCTCGCTGGGAATCCAAGATAATTAATTTATAAAATCAAGACATTTTATTTTCTTTGTTCCTTCTAGAACTCATGATTCTAAAAACAATTAATATTTCAGCAACTATTTTCTTCTATAAGAAGCCATAATAAAAAATAGCGTTTTCATGTTCGAGATAAATTTCATTTTTAAAATCAAAACATCATTTCTTGTATTAGAAGACCAAGAGAAACAATGCAGTTTACTTACTGCGTTCAAGTTTTACATTACTACCATAAAACTACACTAAAAGAACAAGGAAAAATGTTTTTAATATTAATTCTCTAGTCAGACCACGTGATCTGGCGCCTACTGTCTGGTCGAGAGAGGAGGGGGTTTATGAAATATTCCACAGTCATTAAATGAGGATGCTGAGCGCCAATGGATTAAAGTACTGCATGAACCCTGTGTAACAAAATCTCAGCGAAATAGCATTTTTCGCAGATAAGGAAATTTCTTTCTTTTGAGAGAAGAAAAAAAAGAGTACCGTAAAACCCCGATTGTAAGCCCCCCTCCCACTTTTAAGCAATTTTTATTTTATTTTCGCTCCCAAATATAAGCCCCCCTTCCTTTCACAAAATTTTTTGTGGGAAAAAATTTAAAAATCTAAGGGAATATTTTGACTGTTTTGGCGAATTTCTACATGTTTTCACATAATATTAATGAACCCCACCCACCCCTCTGCAGGAAATGTCAGCTTTCTTTCTCTGCTCTCCCAAAAATCGTGGAAATCTTAATTCTATTATTTAGTTTGTAAAAAAATCCTGTCCTATTTCTTACAGTTGAACCTCAAAAATTCAGAATCGGCGGGACCGCGGCGATTCCGGATTTTCGAATTTACTGGATTTTGGACGTCTGTTAAAAAATATTTTTCATGGCAATATAATAACATACAAAAAGCATTTTTTCCCCCTAGTGCAAATAAACGACGATCAAATTGCCTAATCTATTATATATATATAATACAAACGGAAATTTCGTTCCGAACGCCGAGATTTCGAGTTCTACCGCATGGATTTTGACGGAACTTATACCGTTAGATAGGTATCGTTTCAGGGAAGGTTTTAAGCTATAACACATCATTCTACCTAGATTAGTTATAGAATTATTACGGAAAATTCTTTTATATTGAACTTTGTAACTTCATATTTCCTTAAATATCTGGGCTCCTATTGGTCGTAGAGCTTAGATCTCGCGCCAAAAGTAGCTCCGAAGCACCCAAGCAAACTTTTCCCCGCGATTATTTTGCCGTCTTCCGATTTCCTCTAACTCTATTAGGGGCCCGCGTAGGGCCCCTTTAACATATTTTTCGTAGTAATTTCAGCAATTATCTTACATTATTCGTTAAGACCGCCACCCTCCCGATTCATGTATCTACGGAAAGGTTGCACGAAGGAGTTTCGTTCGGATACGCTTTCGTTAAGAATAGAGTGCGCTCCCTGGTGGTGGAATGTGGAACTAACATAACGCGATATTGTTAAAATTGGGAAATCTAACAATGCGATCTGTTTTAAACTTTGAGATAGTTCATAACACATAATCTATTATCTATTCTATTATATATATATATAAAATCTATTATCTATTCTATTATCTATTATATATATAAAATCCAAACGGAAATTTCGTTCCGAACGCCTAGATTTCGAGTTCTACTGCATGGATTTTTACGGAACTTATACCGTTAGATAGGTATTGTTTCAGGGAAGGTTTTAAGCTATAACACATTATTCTACCTATATTAGTTTTAGAATTATGACGGAAAATTCTGTTATTTTGGGCGATAAGGTTACCATTTTATTTCTTGGCGAAATTCATCGTTGATAAAAAAAAATTCAAACGGCTATTAAACCTCGAAAAATAAAAGAAAAACTGTTACTAATTTTATTTAAATGAAAAAAAAAAGAAAAAAAGAAAAAGAAAATCCGTTTCAATGAGTGATAATATTAAAAAACGGAAACATTTAATCAAAACCTGAAAGAAATATTTGTAATGCTTAAAAATTAATTTAATAAGAAATATTACACTTGATACGCAATATTTGGCTCTTTATCGCTTGCGTTAGATATGGAAACGAATCAGAAAATTTGATTAGATGAAATTTTAACATTTTCTTTCTGTTCTGCTCTTTTCTTTTTTTTTTTATATCTAATTGTCCCATCACGTGACTTAAAGAAGAAACAAGCAGATGTAATTATGAGTCACATGTGTAATTACTATTTGTTTCTTTACAATTTTTTATTTTTCTTTTGTCGCCAAACGATGTGATTTTAAACCAAAAATGCATAAGCGTGACATTAGCTTGAGGATGTTCTCACAAATGGTGTTTTTTTAGGTGAAAGAGATCATTTTTTGGGTACATTTTCATATTCAATTGTAACTTATATAGATATCAGTTAATATTTTAAAAATGGAATCGAATGCTTAAATTTCAGTGTGAATCTCTGCCACACATACATATTGTAAAATAATTTCATACTTTTTAAAATGTTTTTCGCCGTAATTCCGAAAGCATGTGATATTTATAAACTCGAACTCAGATCAACGAATATTACCCATTTTATATAAGCAAATATTATCTATTGTTTATTTCATTTTTTCTCAAGTCATATCGCCAATTTCATTTATAGGAAAATTCACAGATTCGAAATCTAGGAAATAAAGATAATTTTTAAGGAAATTTATGTTTTAATACGTTATTACTATCGAAAAATTCAACATTTTGAAAAAAAAAAAATACAAGTCTTTTGTAATTCGTCATTTCTTCTTCGTCTTTCTTCGTACTTTCTCCTCTGTTATGTAATATTTCAAATGATATTGGACTAATTTTCGATCATCGATTCACCGCAAAATGGAATATCTAATATAGTATATAAAATAAAGTCTGGATTAGGTGACTAATTAACGCACAGCGCAAACTACTGAACCTAAAATCTTGAAAATCGTGGTAAAAATACTTCTTATGACATAGACTTCTGCTAAGAAAGGACTTTCTAAAGTGTCACCCCTAATGGTTTTTGCACGTGGAGGGGAAAAAAATCGAATATAAAAATTATGCGTCAAATGATAGCATATTTTAATGTAGTTTTGTATGCTGAATCGAATGCTACCAAATAAATTTTTATAAGCCAACAGTTCATGGCACATTTCATATTTTTCTAATTTGGCGGTGTCTTTGGCATCTAAACCTCAAAATATCTATCATTACATCCGTTACTCTAGCAACGGAAAAAATTCAAATCAACCCTTTTGGCTAAAAAATAAAAACGGCTCTATGAGTTTGAAATAAAAATGCAAGCATCTTAATTTTTTTTAAAAAAATAGTGATTTTATGTAAAATAAAAGGAAAAAAATTACTGAGAATTTAGCGTTATAAAACAAAAATGGAAAATGCACTACTTAGATATTCCGTCGACCAAAAATTTATCGTCAAACTATAAGATTAAATGCCAATAATGGTTGATCGTAAATATCAAATTCACTTGAATTTAAACAAGCTACACGTGTTTACGTCATCAAGTGATTTTAATTTCGACGTTTTATTTGTATTTTTATTAATGTTATACTAATTTATTTGTTATTTCGTTATTTAAAATAAAGATTATGTCAATTTATATAATTTGGCGAATGGTTTGGCGATTTATATAATTTGGCGAAATGGGTCGACGGGATAACAAGTAGTACCAATGAAAATATTTAAGTATGAAAGCAATGTTTGTAACGACTTAAAAATTATTTTCATATATATAAACTCGGTTTATGGCGTCAGATGCCGTCATCCGAAGAATCTACAAAAGTCTTTTTCCATTTTTTCCGGTCATAGGTTCCTCAATGAAAGAAATTGGAATTGGAATAATATTGTGCGATTTATAAATTGCTCCTCGATAAGAAGAAAAAATGGGTACATTTATAACAACCGTGCGCACATTTCGCTGATAGCATTTTTAAAATTCCCAGTAGCAGTAGTTACATTTTGCGTATGTAAATTAAAAATATTTTTTTGTTTTTAATTATAGCATTATTTCCTGTTATTGTTTATCTTTTCAGTTTTTTAAATGAAATTAGTATAAGGCATGCATTTTAAATGAAATGAGTGAAAGGTTTGTGTTTTAAATGAAAATAATAAAATAAGAATATGCTATGAAAAGAATCTTTATTGATTTATTATCTGCGCCCGGCTGACATAAAAATATCACAAAAGCCACATATTCACTTTTCTTCGAGTAGTTGCTCATGAGAATTTAAGTTAACCTTCCGTATTCGGATACTTAACATATTGGTGTATTAGCTTTAATGTTGAAAGCATCGTTTATGTTTGAAGCGAAAACTTTACTATTACACAAAATCGCATCATCATCATCTACTATATATTTACAACGGAAATTTGTATTTCATTCCGATTGTTTATAATACTATCGTAGGATATACCACAATTAGTTAGGTAATAATTTTGGAAAGGTTTTAGTGTATACATATTGTTCAAGGGTACTTAGTTATAGAGCAACAGTAAAAGTTCAAAAATTAAGTGAACCTGATTATGAAAGTTTAGCCTTTTTAAAAAAATCTACAGACCATATTTTGTTACAAGTGGCCCTGTTGCATGACTTTTAGGAATGGTGTTAGTATATACGATTTCATTATATGTTGATTAGTTACAGAGGTATTAATTCCTGTTGTCATAACGGTCTCATTACCCGACCATAAGTGCGCTGTTTATAATCAACTAAAACAATTACTTCTTAATTGCTAAATTTTGTCCAACGCTTAAGATAACATTATATCGCAATGGCGTTCGCATCGTTTTCAGTGATGAGCAAGGTCAAGCTGAAGATCCATATTGTTTAAAATACAAGTTCAAATTCACCATTTAGTTTAATCCAAAGTCCATTTGGAAATATTGACCAGCGCAGCGGGCATAGCCTGCTAGTTAAGTTATAAAATACGAATGATACACTAAAACATAACACTTGTGCTGAAATTAAATATACATATTAAAACTCAATAAATTAAAATATAGTACAGAATAGATAATACAGAAGTGATTTTATTCCAAATTTTCCGAAAATTTAAGTCATTCGGTTCTGAACATTAAAGGAATATCAGCCACTAGTCCGAAAAATGGGACATAAAAAAATCCCCAGAAAAAAAGAAATCTGGATAAGAAAAGAAACTTCTTAACATAAAATCCTCTTAATGGATGTTAAATATGTGTGGAATCACATAGTTTACATCACGAATTCTTTATCAGAGAAGGTTTAGTGCCATTTCTAGAGTTTCATGAAAAGGGGGGGGGGGGGTGTTCTTTGAGATAACATGTGAAATTGCGCGATTCTTCCGAGAATATATTTAGATAATTTCTTCAAACAATCTTGGAAAAATATCGTGAATTTCGTCACATATCTAAGAAACAATTAGAGATTTTTTTCCAACTGATCGCTGTAAAGAGTTGCTAATTTAAATAATCAGTTAAAGACAGAAAAATATTAAATTTGTCTATCATTCGCTGAGAAAAATCGCGAATTTTGTCATAGGTTGCGGAAAAAAAAAAAAAAATCAGAGTTTTGATGAACTATCAAGGACACAATTTTTTTCAAAAGAGTGAGGAAAAAAATAGTGTATTTTGTCAGTCTGCCACGAGAAAATATCACGAATTTCGACGAACGATCGGTCCAAGAAAATCAATTTTGTCAATCGATCGCAGAAAAAATTGCCAATTTCCGCAAACGATCGCGAACTGAAAAAAAGGAAATTTTGCAAAGGATTGCGGGAAGAGGAAAAAAAGAGAAAACGAGAATTTTGTCAAAAGATCGCAAAAAAACAAACAAAAAAAAAAACAAAAAAAAAAACTTGTTTTCTTATTTTCCTACTGCATTCTAAGTTCTTTTCAAAGAAACAAAACTGAAATGAACAACACATCGAGATCGGCAAATGTGCGATAGGGCGAAAGGACATAGGGCAATCTGTCACTCGGTTGATCATTCTGTTGAAGAAGGAGCAGGTGTTAATAGAGTGACTATCACAGGGTTGGCGAACCTATGGCACGCATGCCAGGGTTGGCACGTAAGCTAATTTTTCTGGCACGCGAAAAATTTAAATTTGGTAATCGTTATACAGATAAAATCCATTTTTTATTCCTGTTATTATAATCAATATTTTTTTTTTTTTTTTACATACGGGCAGTACACAAATAATGCAATCATTTTTTGCATGAATTAACACATCAGATCAGAATAATTTTCGTTCCCTGCCATGCTATGCAGCGTTTTCGCTATGGATTTTGCCTTTCTATGCGAATTTAAAAAGCGGTAATTTTCGAATGAATTTCGTTTGACAGTCACTGCAATAAAATGGCAAATAAATTCAATTTAGCTATGTAAAATTCAAAAATAACAAAATATGAACCAGATATAGATCATTTTCCATCGAATGTACAACAGCAAAAATCTCACCAATGTATAATTAGCACATTGTTTAATGCAACTTGGAAAATTATAACCGAGATGTTGCATTAATAAGTTAAAATTTAATTAAATAAAAACTGGTATTTCTCCCCCCCCCCTTATTACAGTACATACCGCATAAATGAATCATATTTATGAATTAAAATTCATTCATTTAATGGCCGATACAGAAAAAGTCGCATTTTGATTTTTAATATTTTTAATTATTAATTAATACATGAAAACAACTGATTTTATAACCAATAATTCGTATAAACATCGTACTCTTCAAAATTATTTTTGCATAAGTTTGGCACGTTGCATTGTTGATAGATATTGATTGTGAATTTTTGGCACGCGCACGTGAAAAAGTCCGCCGACCCTGGACTATCAAGTGTTTTTATCTTTCAGTTCAATCAAAAGAAAATGAAATTGCATGTTTGTTTCTTCAGTTATAAATATGTACTTTAGCGATTTTATTCGAATTAAAATATATGAAGCTTCGAATCATCAACGTATCAAGTCAAGTCTTCTTTTTTTTTATGCCGTTTTTTATCTTTCTAGTTTTTGTAATAATTAGTCTTTAATTAACGGTCAATCATTATAAAAATATACCAGAATATATCTATATTTATTTATTTAGTGCCTATAGGTGAAAGAATTTAATTGCATTTGGTGAGAAATATGAAAGATACGGCAGTCTTATTTTAAAAATTAATAAAACTAAAATCAGAAAAATGTCCGGATTTTAGAAATTTCCGGAATATGGATGTCCGGATTATCGAGATCCAACTGTATTTTGTAGCAAGGTGATTGATCTAAAATCTCATGTACATAATCTCATACAATGATCGCTCATCTAAAATCTTCATCCTCTTTGAAATTTTTTCTCCATCCTTTCTCCCCAAATAGTGGTGGTGGTGTGTATGTGTGTGTGTGTGTGTGTGTGGGGGGGTGCCTAAATATGCAGAAGGAAAGCAAAAGATTTTTCTGCAGTTTGGCTGTTCTAACCCTTGAATTACATGTGCATTTTATGATTAAATAGAGCCAAAAAAAGTAAAAACAATTTGTTTTTAAATATATTGTATGTGTTCGGGGGGTGGGGGGGGGGGGGGAGCGGAGGGAACAAAAAAGAAAGGAGAAAATTTTTTGGGAGGAGGTTGTGAAATAATTGCCGAAACGTCAGTGAAGGCTTACTGTGGAGACACGAAAAGTTTTGATTTTCCGTTTGTCTGTCTGTCTGTCTGTCTGTTCCGCGATAACTGCCGCAAAAAGCACCCGATCAGCTTGAAATTAATTGGGCATATTCGTGAGATACCCGGACGTAGCTGTATAGTTTTTGGTTAAATTTGGTTCATTCATTCGGAAAATATAGAAGATTTTATTTTTCTTTATAATGCTTTTCTACGGCAAGTCAGACGATTTTCAAATTTCCATTTGTTGAAAGAAAATGGCACGTTTGATTAATGGATTTAAATGTCAAATTATGGATACTAAAATTCCAAATAAGGGTTTTAAATTATTCCTATTATATTGAAGTTTTATCAATATATCTATCAGATTTTCTTATTTACGTGTATAATGTTTTGAGGACATTTATACATGTACTCCAATAATATAAAGAATTTTTAAATTAATTTTCTTGTTTTATATGATACATATTTCTTTATTTTTTCCTTTTCTTCGTTGCCTAGCTACTGTTATTCGTAGCCTATCATTGCGTCATATATGAATGAAGTTAGTAAATTTCGTTAATTTTGTTGCAGGTACTATTAAAAGGCTATCACAAAAAATATTTTATCGCGCCAAATCGATGCAATTTATACAATTAACAGTGGGCACGATAATGAATTATTTTCCAGTAGATTTATAGATCTCCAGATATACATATTTTGGGGGGCTTTTAATATGTTATTGCTATCGCATGGATTAGGATGTTTAAACTAATGTTTAACCATGCTATAAGTGAAAAAAAAGTACAGTTAAAGGCATGTAAATCCTTTTTAACACTTTCCAACATGGATGAAAAGTATTTATGACTTCAGTTTTTCTATCTGTCGATTGCCGTGTTTCTCTACGTGCTCTAACTCGCGTAAATATAGTCGGGATTACATGTAATTGATATACGTTATTGAGGTTTGCCAAAGTATGTTTGGTATTAAAAATGAAGAGTGTAGCATTCATAGCTTAATTACAGGGGCACTCAAAACTATTCCGTTACATTATAGTCTTTGGAAAAATCGTCTGCGGTGTATTTTAATAATGTTACACAATTTTAAACGTAATGAAATTTATATACTTTATTAAGGTGCACTAGAACCTGGTTACTATAAAATATGTTATGTGTAGCACTTACAGCATGCGTACAGGGAACTCAAAAGTATTCATAATATTACAATCTTTGAAGAAAATCCTTTTGTGGCGTTTTTTAATGATGTTACTCTGTTACAAAATAATAAAATTGATATGTATTTTTGAAACATTTTTGTAGTATATGGGGTGCAAAGCATATGTTTTTTCAGGGTCACACAAAAGTGGTCGATTAAAATGTGGTCTACAAGGGAAAAAAACTAACTCCTCACAGCTTATTTTAACACATTAGCGACGGGAAACGAGAATTCTCGTTTTTATTCAGAATACATCATTGGCTAAGGGAGTGACTTCTACCTTACAGAAAAGACATTTATATTGTGTTGTCCATATTTTTTATAGATTGCAAGACATTATATATTACATCCGTACATTGAAAGATATTTACTGCTGCATAAACATGAAAAACATATCTCAGAAACCAATTTCCGAGACACTTTCAGAAGAGGGAGGAGCTTCTACTGTTTTTAAACCCAGATTTAATTAAATTGCCTGTCGTCAGTGTGTTAATTGTGTTGCACTAATTCAAACATTATGAAATTAAATTACATTACTGTGGTTGACTACAAGAAGCTTGAATATGATTTGTATCGTATTTATCGTTCATTTATAGGGTCACATAAAAAATTTCGGATACAGTTTTGGTCTATTAGGGAGAATTGCTGAAGAGCATTTTCGATTATGGTGTGCGTTTTAACGTTAAGTAAATTTGTGCTTAATAAGTAGTGCTTAAATATTGTATAGACCATGTACAGGAATACACAAATGAATTCGTAAGTATAAATGAAAATGAGCGCGAATTGCTTCAGTGTGTTTTTTTTTTTATTTGAGTTATGTATTTCCCAGCCCAATTACATTTAGTATACTAACAAATGTTTGCAGAATTTAAATAGAACCATATACAGGACTCCGCAGAAACTGGATATATGGTGCACACTATGCATACTAATCCCCGGAAATGTGATATGAGCAGTTTTAAGAGGGTTTTTTGTCTGCATTAAATTTAAATGTTATAGACGACGCGTAAAAATCTTCACGTAATATACAGGGCTGTAGAAAAGAATTCATGTACGTTTCCGTCTATTGGTAAAATTTACTAAAGGACATTAACACAATTAATTGATAATTACAAATGTAAACTAAATTACACTACGAAGGGGTTCAGGGGGGCTCTGCCCCCCTGAAGAAATCTACTTTATTATCTAAAAATTACCAGAATAAGTAGCTCATGAGATTTTCAGAATACCATTACATAACAAGGGGTTTAATTTAACGCTTCTAATGTCAGAAACCTTCGAAATATTTTTTCGTTTTATAAATGTTTATGTAATTTCAAAACTTTAAATTTCGTTTTTTGTAGAAAGATTAATATTACTCAAAGGGTGCTAAACACAATGAATTGTAGAGCTGACGTTGAGGCTCTGATCTGCAGATTTACTAGTTGCCGAAACGTCAGTGAAGGCTTACTGTGGAGACACGAAAAGTTTTGGTTTCTGTTAGTCTGTCTGTCTGTTAGTCTGTCTGTCTGTTCCGCGATAACTGCTGCAAAAAGCATCCGATCGGCTGGAAATTCACTGGGCATGTTGATGAGGTACCCGGACTTAGCTGTATAGTTTTTGGTTATATTTGGTTCATTCGTTCGGGAAATATGGAACATTTTATTTTGCTCTATAATGCTTTTCAATGGCAAGTCAGACGATTTTCAGATTTTCATTTGTTGAAAGAAATGGCTCATATGAAAAATGGATTTAAATGGTAAATTTTTCATGCTGAAATTTTTAAATAACATTATTAAATTATTCCAATAAATTATGTCAATATATTTGCGAGATTTTTTTAATTAGGTTTATAATATTGGGGGGAATTTTATGCATGTTTTGCAATAATATAAAGGATTTTGTTTTATCAATTTGACATAATGCATATTTCATTTTTTTCCTTTTCTTTCTCTGTTGCCTAGCAACATATTTGGTCCTAATAATATTAGTATAATTGCGTGTATAATGCTTGAGTAAAGCCAACATTAAAACAGATGAATTAATGCATTTGTATCTTTGCATATAGAAGGATTTTAGCCCAGAAATAAAAATAGGCAATATTTCTTTTATTTTATTTATTTTATTGAAATATTTTGCTTAAAAATACAAAAGTTCATTATTTTCATAGAGAATAACGTAACATTTTCCCATAACATTTACCAATATTTCTTTAATTGTGGCCAAGAAAATCAAAACCCGGAATAATATTTTCTTTTAAACAATTTTCAATTGAAATGTTTTGTCGTGAAACAGGAAAATGAAAAATAAAATTAAGAATAGAAAAATTAATATGGCGGCATATTGGAAATAAAAAGAAAACTCTCGAGTATTTCTTAATATAACAAGATGAAAAGTTTTGAGTAAGTACGCATAGCAAATGAATTAGACGTCATTTATCGAAAACAAAGATGCTGGAATAAAAAGATCTTGGGTAAAATAAAATTAACTATTATTCACGGAGGAAAGAAATAGATGGAGATGCAGTATGCCGTAAAAACAGTTTGCACGATGTGCGTTATCGATCAGATTTAAATGCCCTCATTCGGCTCCAAACAAAACAAGCACGTGGAACAGGGACCAAATTCTTTGACTTCATCCTTTTTTTTTTTTTTTTTTTTTTTTTTTTAAGCACGTCGTTGTGTTGTGCCGAATGTAGCTGATTTTAGGGTTACATTTTTGGCGTCACTTCAAGATTTATTGTCTGTGTACGGTTACCATGAATATTTTATTTAAAATTTAAATTTTATTAATTTATAAAAAAAAAAACCTCATGCTTATCCTTATAAATCACAGCGTAAAAAAATCTAAGATATACTATAACCATCCGCACAATCAATAAAAAAAATTACGAATGTAAATTTAAATAGACTACGGGGGGTTCAGGGGGGCAGAGCCCCCCTGAAGAAATGCAATGTTTGATTTAAAAAGTTACCAGAATAAGTAGCTCATCAGAATTTCAGAACATCAATGTACAACCACTTGTTTAACACTTTTAATTTCTGAAACTTTACGAAGTATCTTGTATGCTCATAACTATTTATGTAATTTGAAAACTTTAAAAAGCGATTTGTAGGAAGTTGAATATTATGCAATGAGTGTTAAAAAACAATGACTTGCAAAGATGACGTTGAGGCTCCTGATCTGCAGATTTACTAGTTTAGGTAGTTATTTAAATATTTTAAGACAAAATCACAAATCAAGCAGAAATTTAAAAAAAAATGCAGATTTTAAACTGCGTGAGATGCAGGGAGGGGGGGGGGGGGAGGGGATCATGATATGAGAGTCGGGAGAGACAGGGAGAGAATGACTGATTAAATGCTGTTGCAGTAAAATAACAAACAAAGAAGTGCATTGGAAAAAATAAGTACATTTTTCAAATTTTGCTTAGATTTTTTTGAAGGGATATTTTTTTTTTTTTGGGGGGGGGGGGGAAGAGATTTAGTTTTTTAAACAAATCGGAAAGCTTTCAAAATATGCGAGATTCTCAACCCTATATTTATCTTATTTACTTCTAAATTAATGATAAAAACAGGTTTTAAAATAATTTTCTTTTAAATCTCGATTAGAAGCCCCCCCCCCCCTCCCAAATTTAACTGCTTTTTCTTTTCAAAAAGGGGGGGGGGGCTTACAATCGGGATTACCCAGAAGGAGATAAGCTTTGGAATATCCGAGGCAGAGCGGAGGAATTTGTCTAGACCCCGCTAGGGGAAGTGTGGAGAAGATAGTCCGTGCTTCGACGAGCTTCATGAAATCGCTCAGGAAGAGCTCCGAACGGAACGGATAGTTATTTTTTTCTTTTAGTTGTGAGCACGTGGCAAGTGCTATGCTATGCTAAAACCTGGATTGTGGCTTATGGCGTTCTCGTATGGAGAACTGATGTAATTGATTCATTTGTGCATAATGTATTTCTTGTTTTTTAATTAAATTTGTTTTGTTTCTAAATTGAATTGAGTTTTAAATCAATTGTTTTACGAGTTGTAGTTCTCTTTTTGATAATCTTCGCTACCCAGTCAAGTGCCGATTATTACACTTGAAAACGAGTATATGAATGTGTCAAAATCTTGCTTTGTTCAGCGGGTATTTTTTCTCTTTGAGAGCTTTAAATAACTAAATTAATTCCATAAAATTTCTGCTAGGATAAAATTTTATTTATATCACATAGATTTTTAAAATTGTAAAACTACTTACCATAAAAGCTGTAAACTAATTTACAATTTTGTTAAATAGAACGCGGGTAGTAATCCTTTTCAAAAATAAAACAATCGCTAACATAATAACTTATTTTTATGAATCTATCTTTTAATAATAACTGACGAACCTATTCAAAACTATTCTACACTAGAATAAATATTAAATTATCTTTTAAATATTGTTACTGAACAGCATACACAGAGGGAAACTTCATTGTAAATGCAGAATAAATCCTTCAATATGTTACATTATTGGTTAAAAACAAGATTAAAGGCCTAATGGAATAGCATCAGATCGCATATGCACTTACAACGCAGGGAGAAATCTCCTCATTAAATAGAAGTGTTCTTGAGATGATATGAATAAGAATATGATAAGGGGAAATATATTCCATGAACAAGGCTGCAGAAACAAATGCATACATCAAAAGCGAACATCCACGAAAAGCAAATTTAGATGCATCTTTGATAAGAATAAGGAGATTTAATATTAAGAGTAGTGGAAAGACATAAATTTAATCAAAACCAACCTTTTGTTTCGAAATAAATTCTTAAATAATCTTTTGCATATGGCTCGTAATATGTCATACAATTTAAGATCGTCTAGAGAATTTTATTTTATACTGTCATAATAGATTAGTTTTAAAAATTCTTTATTTATTCCATACTATATGTATAAATAAATATGCATATTACGTATAGGCAGTATTGTTTGAAATACAATTGCATATTCTTTATTACGTGCTCAGAATTTATTTAAACTTTATCAGTAGGTCAAAATAATTTACATAATGTATTACAATTCATAAATAATGATATAGTAAAGGAACATAAAATTCTTGCATATTATATTTTATTTCTAAAACTTAAACTGGGACAATTATTTAATGAAGCGAAGCATCCCTTGAAAATATGTTTGACAATCGCATATATGATTTAACCTAAATTAAGCCTGATAAAATAAGAAATAGTGTTTATTACCCTAATTGTGTTTATTTATATTATATATAGTAATACCCCGACTTACGTCAGCAATTCATTCCAAGACTAGCGACAAAAGTCCAAAACGACGTAAGTCGAGGTACATTTAGATAAGCAAAAAAGGATAAGTAATAAAAATTCTCCAAAATCTAATGAACATATTCTTTTGTATTTAGGGATTATATTACGTACATTTAACCAAACAAATGCGTTTGCAATACAAGAATTTGGAATAAATCAGTAAGTTAACTTACAATTTATTGTTCTTCTAGCTGCCCGTTCGAGTCTTTGAGGATGTGAAAAGATATTGCAATGACGTTTGAACCGACAATTTTTTTTTCTTACTTTTAGAAGCATTTTATAAAAGCAGAGTGAGTTTTCTAAGCTGTTTCAAGGACTTTTTTTATTCGTTTCTCGCTATCACTTGACAGTCACGGGAAAGTTTCCCTTCACGCAACCTAAAATCTTCAAAAAAGTTCAAAGTGCGTCTTAATTAAAGAATTTTTTTTTCCATGGGCGACGTAAGTGCTTGATGACGTAAGTTGAGGGGACGTAAGTCGGGGTACTACTGTATATATTTTTATTTATTGAAATTACCTTCTGGAATATTACCCGGAATAAAATTTTGTAATTCAGAATGCAAAATTTACATGTAACTTTTACATTTTTTTCGGGCATAATTTATCTATTACTAAAACTCCCATTAAAATCGATTCATTTATTTGTATTTTAAAAGTCAAAGACTTGTTTTTAAAATGTATTTAACTAGCCGGTCTTTGCTCGTCTAGACTAGGGTTGGTGAACTTTTTTACGTCCGCGTGCCCAATTTCTTTCAAAAATGATTATACGTGAATATGACGGGCCAAGTACCAAAAAATAATTTAGTGGATCAAAATTTCTGGATTTTTATTAATTGGGATTTAAAAATATGGGACAATATACATCTAATAATTAGACTAAGATATATTATAAAGCAATAAAATGGTGAAGGCGATGTCGGTTATGCCAAATATTAATATGGTGTTCAACCTACTTACTTTTAATAGGAAGCAAGCTGAATTCGAGTTATCCAACAAGTGGTTTGGGTTTCTAATATTTAAGATTTTCGTATCATTTCCGAAAATAATGACCCGCAGGAATAAATAGAGCGTTGTGAAAACTGCGTATTTTATAACAAGTCACTTTAGTTTCATCACTAGGAGTTTAATTCATAATGCCTGATATTTTTCTTTTTGATATTCTCCCAACCTTCTCTTAATTTGATAAGTTATTGAGCCAACATTGAAATGATTGAGAAATTCTATTAGTTACTTTCCAATATAAAAAAAGAAAAAAAAGAAGAAAGAAAAGCCCAGCTTGTATAAGTTTGTGTGTTTTGTTTAATTTAATTCTATTTTGTTTTAGGATTTCAATCAACGCCGTGCCGAAAATATTCTGTCGCGTGCCAAGTTTGGCACGCGTGCCATAGGTTCGGCGTCCCAAGTCTAGACGGTCGCTTGGGGTGGGGGAGGGGGCTTCTGAAGCGTAAAGTCCGGACTTCGCCTGACGCCCACAAAGTGCATTATACATGCAAACAGAAATATATAAATAAAACACTTTATTTTAAATTATACAAAAGTAGCCAATAAAAATATCATAAAGGCATGTAAATAAAGATTTCACGACATAAATAATAAATTTAATTCATAAGTTCATGCTCTATATTTTGTATAAATATTGGAATCCGATCGCTAAAATACGGAAAGTGCAAAAACAATTTATAAAATACGAAAGTGAAATAAAAACTTTTCCTTGTGAAAAAGTCTTATGAAAAAAAAATCTAATCAAAAATCAGTATTAAGTGTCTTAGTTGTCTAATCTTCCATATCTCGTTCATAACTGATGTTGTAGACAAAATCGCTAAAAAAAGCTCTAAAATCGCTGAAATACGTGTTTAACTATTTTTTAAAAATAGATTTGTTATTCTGAATTTCACGCTCCTACCTAAAACTGCTGCTGAGATATGTCGAAATGACCTAAAACGCGTGATTACGCCCCCCCCCCCCCGCTTTATTTAAAACTCTTAATGGTTGAATTTCTAAAATATCTGAATTCATGGTTAACAATTTTTTTTTTGTAGATTTGTTAACTGATTAGTTATTCCGAATTTCCCTATCCTACCCAAAATTGCTGCTGAGATATGGGGAAATGACCTAAAACTTTCGACCCTCTATTTAACCTACTTAGTAAATGAATTTCTAAAATAGGTAAAATACGTGTTTAACTATATTGTTAGTAAATTTGTTATAATGAATTTCACGCTCCTACCTTAAACTGCTGCTGAGATACGATGAAACGATCTAAAACTATCAACCCACCTCCTTTAACCGCCTTAGTGGTTGAATTTCTGAAATCGCTGAAATACGTGTTTAACTATTTTTTTAGTGGATTTGTTTTACTGAATTTCACGCTCCTATCTGAAACTGTTGCTGAGATATGGCGAAATCACGCAAAACTTTCGAGCCACATTTAACTCCCTTAGGGAGGGGGGGGAGGTTCTTAAATAGCTGGATACGTCTTTAACTATTTTTTTAGTAGATTTCTTATGCTGAATTTCACGCTTTGACTTAAAACTGCTGCTCAGAATGGTGAAATGACCTAAAACATTCGGCCCCCATTTAACACACTTATGGGGAAGAGTTGGATTCCTAAAATTGCTGAAATACGTGCTTAACTATTTTTTAGTAGATTTGTTATACTTAATTCCATGTTTCTACCCAAAGCTGCTGCTGAGATATGGCGAAACGACCTAAAATTTTCGACTACCCCATTTAACCCCTTAAGGGGTTATTTCTAAAATCTCTCAAATACATGTTTAACTATTTTTTAGTAGATTTCTTATCCTTAATTTCACGCTCCTACCCAGGGGCGTGCCGAAGGTTGTTTTAGTGGGGGGGGGGGGGGGGTGAACTGAATTTTGCCGACTGGAAGATCGGGGGGTGAGAAAAGCTTTGTGATACCCCCCCCTCCCTCAGCGACGGAGTCAACTGTTCTACAATACTTTGAATTTATAAAAATCACTAAAAGTCTTAAGTGTTGACCTGCATTCTCCTTAACCACAGTCGAAATTAAATGCTGTTATTCAGTATGTGTAATTTTTTTTAAATTATTTTACTATATAAGTAGAGTTGAGAATCCTGTTATTAATTAGGATTCTGCTTACGATTTAAAAGAAAATGTGTACAGATGTACCGTACATTAACCAGTTCTCAAAAGTAACAGTTTAAGAATGTTGAAGTACTTCGGAATTTATGTTTCTATAAATAAAACCGCATGCTGTTGTGTAATGTAAGTGTATAAATTTTAAAATACATAAAAAAAATCTTGCTTGCTAAAAATAAGATATATATTAGTATAAGAGACTAAAAATTATCCTTCAACATTTTTAAATTATCACCCGCCTATCCTTCAGAATAGCACATTTTCCAGCTACACTGTCTAAATCCAACATGTCAGTTATGTATGTTTCACAGGTTAATAGCATTAGTTCGTCCAGTCGCTCTTCCGACATGGTGGTACGCAAGTAATTTTTTACTAACTTTAACCTGCTGAAACTTCTTTCATTACTTGCCACAGTTACTGGAATAATTAAGGCCAATTTGTAGGACAAAGAAGGGTTAGGATACAAATGAGCCTTCCCCACAATTTCTGCGCTGCTGCGCCAATTGTATCCGATTCAGAACTAGCTATTTCTGTGGACATGAGATCAATTTCACATTCCAAGTTATCTACATCTTTGAGATCATCAGGGAATAATTGACATAGTTTAGAAATGTCCTCGGTAGAGCTATACTTGATCCTAGATGGAAGGATACAGGCCAGTGGTTTAACTTTCTTAAATACCAACTTACGAATGTCTCCAAATGCAGTTGTAAGCCGATCTACCACCTTCAAAATTTCTGCTTTAAAATAATTCTCTCGTGAAAAATAGAACTGCAGTTTTAGGATTTTCGTCGATCTTCGATAGAGGCCTCCGTCGCCCGTGCTGCAAATTGAACTCATAATCTTGATTTATTCCATGTGTCTCGCAGATGTTGTCAGCTTCCTTAATGATGTTCATTATTGCCGCCGCGTCATCATTCCGGAGTTTCTGAATGCTTGCGTAAGTTTTCTGCATTATGTCGGTTCCCTCTAAAATGTCCAGGTCTTCACGTTGCAATTGCTCTGTTGCTAACTTGGTCTTAAACATAATTGTTTTCATTGCAAGTAAAGAAACAATGAAATCGTATGACATCATTTTGCTTCTTAACCCTGCCCCCTTAGCTCGAGCATCCTTGTCAACCTTCATGTTTTCAGAAATAATTTGCAGAGTATGGATGAGGGCATCATAGGATGATAAAATAGCTGTGACTGCATCCGCTCGCATAGTCCATCTTGTCTTCGACAAAGATTTCAAGGTAAGACTCTTCTGAAGAACTTCCATTTTCTCTCTCAGTATGCCGAATCGCTTTGTACTCAGTGAAAAGAAGTTATAGAGATCCTGAATACTGTCGTAGAGCAATTTTATTAAATTGCTTTCTTCGCACGCATGTTCAACACATAAATTCATTTTATGCGCGAGGCAGGGTATGTATAAAATAGATCTACCAGCTATTTCTGAAAGTTTTGATTGACAGTCTAAAATGCGGCCGGACATAGATGACGTGGTGTCGCAAGACTGCGTGCGAGCTTGGTAAAGAGATAGTCCAACTGACTGTAGAATTTCAGAAATAAGCTTAGCCATTCCTTTGCCTGTTTTATCCAGATAATCTTTTAGTTTTAACAACCTTTCTTCTGGCTGAAACTTTGGGGTCATGTATCGGATTACAATTGAGAGCTGGTCAAGATGAGAGAGATCGGGTGTGCTATCAGCCATAATGCTAAAAAATCCACAATTTTTGACATTTGCAACTATTTTTTCACGGACACATGATCCAAGAACCCCAATAAAGTCGCTTTGCAACTTATTACTAAGATAGTTGGCATGGTATGGGCGAAGATGATTATCATCAATCCAGTTTTTTAAAGTTGGAATCCACCTGGCCATTAATCTAATGAGCTGAATGTAGTTACCGCTGTCACTTTCTCGTCTCCGAAATGCAAGTGCTTGACGACTTAGATATCTGGTGCAGTCTAGAAGTATATTAATAATCTCTCTGTTTCTTAGACGAATTTGCTCTGCGTTAGCTGCTGCCTCTCTACGTTGACTAGATAGAAAGTTGTCACTGTGCTTACTTTTTTGGGCCAAATTATCTAATTTATACACTGCAGCTCTATGAGCATTGCTCGTAAAATGAGCCATGAACTTGCCTTTACGGTTTTTTTCCTCGGTCTTTCATCTTATGCCATACACGAATACCAAGACTGATCCAAGCTTCTTCTGCGTTTTCAGTCCCCGGTCCATCAGAGCAAAGTGAACAAGCAAAATAAAAGGCGGCATCCAGTTGGTCACTGTATTCTAAATATGGATATTCTTTATACCAGCAGGAGCTAAAATTATTCTGCTTCTTAGGATCTATGTCATGATTCACAGGGTAAAATGATATCTGAGGTTGATAAGGTCCACGAGACACGATGAAAAGTTTCTGGTTTTCGGTTAAATTCTTTCCAGTACGATCGGCTGGATCACAACTGTTAGAAAAGTCGAGGTATCTTCTTTTTCAGAAACATTGGGTTGAGTTGATTGTTGACGGCCAATTATCTACACGAGGGATATAGGCCCTAGGGGTAGTGCCTTCCGTGGAGGTCTTTCTAAGGGAACCTAATCCGTATTAACGCATGGAAATCCACGGTTCGAAGAAAACCACGAAAACTCCGAACGATTAGGCCGACGGGCGCGATTGGGATCGAACCCAGCACTTCCCGTCTACCAGCTTCGAGAGCAGAACCTCTCAGCCACTGGTGGGGCCAGAAACATTGGGAGCAATTAAAGATGCTACATGGGAAAACTTACAATAGAGATTACTGCAACCTGCCCCCCCCCCTCTCTTCCTTCCTTTCACGAAAGTCTCAAATTCTCAGAAACGCGATTCTCTCTCTGTAGCTATCACCTCCGCTCTCTGACAACCCCTCCCTCCCACACAGAATCATACACAATCTTCCTTGAGAAGCTCTGTCTTTTCCCCTTTAAAGACGGACAACAGAGAATTGAAATGATACTGACGACGAGAGAGAGGACTTTTTGCAGGGTGTGTTCTTAACTTTCCGACTATTCTAAATTTTACCAACTCTTCCAAATAAGTGGTGGTGGGGGGGGGGGGGGTGTTACACCCCCAACACCCCCCCCGCTAGTCACGCCCCTGCTCCTACCTAAAACTGCTACTGAGATATGGCGAAATGACCTAAAACTTCCGGCCACCTCTTTTACCCCTTACGGGGTGAATTTTCAGAAGACATTTCTTAGTGGGCGCTTATACATTGTAAGGAACATGTCTTCCAAATTTCTTTGTCTTAGGAGCAATGGTTTAAGCTCGGCGTTGATTATGAGTCAGTCAGGACAAGCTCTTTTATATAAGTACTATCTAATATATGAAAAGTAGCTCTTTTAAAAGAATGGTGCAGGAATACTTATCCTTAAGTTTGGTGCTGCCATCTACATCTACAGACTTTTAACTTAAACAAAAACATTACAGCTTTTATACCTAGAAGAGTTTTTGTTTTTTATCAACTTACCACAGTTAGAAACATAAGTGTTATATGGTCTTCAGTTTTGTGTCCACAAAATTTCTTGAAGATGCTATCACATTTGGTATTAAATTTGATAGTATTGATAATTTTGATAGTACAGTACACTCCCTTAAATTCGCGACCCTAAAATCAGCGAACGCCTAAAATCAGCGTATTTTTTTCAGATGCAAACATTGAAATCTACAGTTAAGTTGCAGGAACAAAATTCAAGATGGCGCCGAAATCAGCGACTACCGCGATGATTTTTTTACTAAATTTTTTGTTAATCATTCTCTTTGGCTATTACAGCTGATTTATTACTAAATAAATTTACATTACTTTTGATTTCGATATAAATTAGCATATCTATATCAAAAATACCAGGGTTCGAAATGGAAAAATCCACGAACCGGAACGCTATTTTAAAATTATTGTTCTCGGATTTTTTTTTTTTAAATTATAGACAAATTTATTTCTAAACATACAAAGCAGTATAATAAAAGCATTCAAGACTCTAAATAACAATGGAAAAAGTTACTAAGTTAAAAGTGCTATGAACGAATAATGACGTATCGATCTTACGATCGCTTTACCACTAGATGGCAGCATAGGACTTTTGAATCGAATTGAATCGATTTCCTAATATTTTTCTAAATTTTTATTTTACATAATTATTTTAATAATTACTTAACTTTAAACTAATAAATTATTTTAATATTTTACTTATTTTAATGTTTCACTTTATTGTAAGCATTCATTATAATTTCCCTTGCTTAACTACCAATCAAATTAATGTTTCAAAAATGTAAACAAATCAATGACCAGAAATCCGCAAAATTCTAAAATCCGCACAACCTCTGGTCCCAAGCTGTGTGGATTTGAGGGAGTCTACTGTACTTTTCAACATTTTTAAAAATATTTCGAAAAGTTTCTATGGCGTTAAAAACCTTTTAAAAATTATTAGAAAATTTCTTTCATTTTAAAGTAAAATTTCCCTAAAATAAGTAAGTTGAAATATCTTCGATACATATCAATTTGAAAAAAACATCGATACATACGCAATTTAAAATCGAAGAGAATGTGAATAAAATAGATGCAAGTTAGAATCCTTTTAGTTAAAATATTCAGAAGAAATAGCAACGTTTGTGCAACAAAGAATGTAATTTCACACCAAATTATTTCTTATCTTCTTCCAAATGGTTTTCTTTGAAAATACTGATAAAGTAAAGATTGATCTTTTTTTTTTTACATTTGATGCTTTTAAGATGTAGTTATTTTTTAGTCATGCTAAAAGCATGCAACGGATAAATATTTATGATCATTAAAGCGAAGAATATATGGGGCCATATGCTTAAATTGAATCAATTCACACGCGTATCTATATTATGCTGAATTTTACGAAGAATGTTTTTTTTTTTTTTTGCTTTATGAAACTAACTGTTAAAGATTGTATATTGCGTGTACAATACCGTCATTAGCAATTTTCAAACTTTTTATAAAATATTTCAGAAAAGTTTCTATAAACCTCAAAAAATCCTTAAAAACATAGTAGAAAATATCTATAATAATAATAAGAATAAATAAATTAAATAA
This sequence comes from Maratus speciosus, assembly GCA_963932465.1. Lineage (NCBI taxonomy): Eukaryota > Metazoa > Arthropoda > Arachnida > Araneae > Salticidae > Maratus > Maratus speciosus. The sequence continues at coordinate 441,785,631 of OZ010788.1, forward strand.
ACATTTTGAAATTGATGAAAATATAAATGAGATAAAAGAAAGCTAGATTGATTTTAGATAAACTATTTAAAAGAAACAGCAACATTTGTGCTATGAAAAATTTTATCGTAATCTTACACCAAATTATTTCTCATCTACTCCCAAATGGTTTTCTTTCAAAATACTCAGAAAAGTAAGGATTGATTATTTCTGTTCATTTGATGCGTTTCAGATGTACTAGCTCTTTTTTTTATTTCATACTAAAATATAAAAGGGATCGATGTTTGTGATCATTAAGGGAACTCGGCACCCTTTGAACTTTTGTTTTAAATTTTCACTGTTTTATAATAGAAATTTGATACCGTCAACCGATACTTTGGTCATTGTGGGGTTTCTTTGGTCCATCCCATAAAAAAAGGTTTTTTTCTTTGTATTGAAGAAACAATACAAGATAATTTGGAGTTTTTGTCCTTGAAAAATATTTTATACCCTATTCTAGGGTATTTAAATAGTTTAAGGGTAATTTAAATCTTTTAGTGGCAACACAGGATGTGTTTGTAAACAACTGTTTTTCTGTGTAAATTTTAACCCTCCAAACTTTCTATAGTGAAACAATCTGGATAAGAGCGACAAATAAGGCAAGTGTCAAAATATTATCTTTAGTAACCTGTAACCCATGTGTGATCATAGTTTTTCCTTTAACTCTTTATTTTGAGAGGAAATGTTCGCGTTTTCATAAAGCTAACATGAAAACTAGTATTTCGGGGCTACTTTGTGCCAGGCCTTTTTTGGTCCGAAAATAGCCCCAATTACTTAGAATCGCTTTTTATACAACCAAATCTGTTAAAACATGTTTTAAGTAACATTTTTTTTTTTCAAATGCTACTGTAGCAAAATGTTACATTAATTATTTTTGTTCCAGTTGCTGAGGATAACATAACGAAAACATGTTTCTCGTTTCTTTAATATTAACAATTGTTTTATTGTGTTTAAATGTTAAAAAGAAAACATTTGTTTATCGAGTTTACAGTTTTAATTTATTAGCAAATGCTACTGCAAGAGAGTTTCAATAAAAATGTATTCATTTGCATCTGAAATGTATTCATTTTATATAAAACTAAGTGAATGGACCAAAGAAGACCCCAGCAGGGGCTACTTTGTTCTAAAACTTTAAAAATAGTTAAAAAATAAAAAATTACACATTAAAATTACCCCAGTTTGCTTCATTGTTTCATGTTACTTGTTTACAACTCCATTTCGACGTCGAAAAATCACATATAATATTTTTTAATAATGGAAATGTGAGTGGAACCAAGAAAAAGTGGCCCAAAGTAGCCCCGGTTGACGGTATACAGGGTGTCCATAAAAGAATGTCCCAGTTATAAATTTTAACAGTATCTCTATAATAATAGCCTCAATAGTTCCGGGCTGACCGCTTCGCTTTTTATATGCCAGGTCACCATTTTTTATTTTTCGTGTGGTGTTGGATTCCAATGTAAATAAATCTCTTAACTAAATGAATCCCCAAAAGTTAAGTATTAAAATATCTATAAGCTATTAAAACTGCCCTCAATAACATTTCTTATTGTTAAAGCGAATATATTTCTAACTTAAATTCAATGACAGAAGAGCCATATTACTTTATTTGATAAACTTCTTTCTAGAACAAAACAAAACCAACTGTTGCCAGATATTGAAACAATGCAATTACAACCAGTTAAATAATTATGCAGGTGACGGATACATGGATGAAAGAAAACGTTAGTCATTTCGTAACACGTGGTAAATTAAAACAATGCTTTGATATTGAAATTAAAAGTCATGGTTTTTGGTATTATTTATTATTTTTCTTTTCTTTTTCTTAAAAAAGGGAAAGAAAAAGTGAAAGTCATGAATTTTAAATTAAAATTATGTATTTTAAATAAAATGAGTGAAATTATTATATTTTAGATGAATTTAATGAAATATGAAAAAATGCGATTGGAAAGACAATGTTTGATGATTTATCACTTGCGCCTGGCTAGCATAAAAAGGTACTACTTAGTTATACCGTCGACCCATTTCGCCAAATTATATAAATCGCCAAACCACTCGCCAAATTATACAAATTGACATAATTTTTATTTTAAATAGCGAAAGAACAAATAAATTAGTATAACATTAATAAAAATACAAATAAAACGTTGAAATAAAAATAACTTGATGACGTAAACACGTGTAACTTGCTGAAAAACAAGCAAATATGACATTTACGATCAACCATTATTGATATTTAATCTTATAGTTTGGCGATATATTTTTGGTCGACGGGATAACCAAGTAGTACCCATAAAAATACGGAGTTCTTGATTTCTCTACTAGAAACTTCTGATTTGGCGAAGTATTGAGAAAGTAAATTAAATTTTGGATAAAAGGAACATGGTACAATGCTTAGCACACATATAACGGAGACCAAACTGGTCGCCAAGGGCGGCTAGTCATAGTCAACTATAAGCGTTGTAGAGCGTTGATTCAAGGTCACAAATAAAGAGCAACTCAAACACTTTTAGATAAGCGGGTGCGTGAGTACTGTTTTGTTGTTTATTCGCTTGCAGCGTGGCACATACGCAAAATGGCGACTCTTGATAGTAAAGCGTTATTGCTGGGCTAAAGATTTAAAAGCCGTTAGAGCCATACGGTTTTTTCCTTTGGGGTATTATAAAAGATCGTGTCTACTTCCGCCGCTACCTAATGCTTTGCAGAGTTGAGACACAGAATTGAAGAGGCCATTGCTTCCATTACTCCGGACTTGTTAACTGAAGTGAAGGAAGAATCGAACTTAAGTTTGGATGTGTGCCGTAGAGGTCTGCAAGGGCCGAAATTTCAAAGCCCGGGGCCGGCCCGACTCGTAGACAAAAAAAATTCGGCCCGACCTGATACAAAAATTAAAAGTCCGGCCCGAGCTCGGCTCGTAGAAATAAAAATATTGGTCTGGCCCGGTAGAAAACTTAAAAATTCGAACGGGCCCGGAAAAAAGTTAAAATCACGGCCCGAGCCTGGTCCGGATCGAGTGAATTTCTACACAACATTGATTTTTACGTCGATTTGGTTAAAAATTTGTCTCGTACGAGGAGTTCTGACCAAAAATATTTTTTCATTTGACCAAACTTTTTTTTTCATGTTTATAATCTTCATTTTTATAGAAGTGCCGCAGGCTGCGATATTTATTTATTAATCCATATTCCATGTATTGAAGTGTTAAAAATCTGAAAAATGGTATACAGTAAAATCTTCTAAGACGGAATTGCATAGAAAAGAAATAGAAAAGAAAAAAAATGCTAGGTTAAATCATAGGTTTTTCTGTTTAAAACAGAGTTTCGCCATAGGCAGGTTCTTTTTTACACGTTTTACTATATTTTAATAAGCATAGAAATCTACTATTCCTTAAAGATAATCAATTTTAATGTTTAAGTGTAGAATAATGGCGATTTAAAAATGTAAGCATTTTTTTTTCGAAAATTTTTTGGTCAGGCCTAATTTTACTGACCTTTTGATGGACCTGGCCACGCTGAGGCAATGGTTTTCATACGGGCTGGGTCAAAACTAGGACTGAAAATTTTGGGCTATGAAAACTGGGAAGGAAAACCAGTCCCAGCTCTGTACAGAAAAATTAAGTTAGGCACAGCCCAACCCGAACCTTCAGAAAAAAGTATGGCCCGGGCCCGGCCCGAGTGCCGTGAATGTGATGTGGCTTAAATTTATTTAGTTTTGTTGAGTTGGCAACAGCTCAAAAGTTTCAGTTTTTGTTTTTGTAAAAAATAAAAGATGTTCGACGAAAAAATAAGTAGAAGTTGTGAATCATTTTAAATATATTTAATCGTAAGATTTATAACATTTGAAAATTGCAATATAGCTTAAACACCGATGTAAAAAGCAGCGCCTCAACAAACTGGTGACCCGTCAAGTTAAAAAATGTCTAGAAGTGAATCGCCTAACAGTAATGATCCTTCTATGAAAGAAATGCCGGAACTCAACAAGGTGAGCATAAAAATTCCTCCATTTTGGACTGATAGACCAGAAATATGGTTTTTTCAAGTTGAAGCACAATTTAAAATTAATGAAATTAGTAAGGAAGAAACAAAATTTAATTATTTAGTTGCTCAACTTGAATCTAAATACGTAGAGAATGTATGGGATATTATAAATAGTGATAGCTTAACCAAATATTCGGATTCTAAAGCTAGGTTGCTACATTTATTTAGAGAAAGCGAAAACGTGCGAATTAAGCGATTGATAACCGGAATTGAACTAGGAAGTATGAAACCTAGTCAGCTTCTTCAAAAGCTAAGAACTATAGCTGCTTCTGACGTTTCTGACAACCTAATTAAAACACTTTGGCTTGAAAAATTGCCCGACGGCATAAAAATATATTGCTTGTTAGCGAAGAAAAATTAGAAAAATTAGCTGTAATGGCAGATAAAATATGTGATATGAATTCAAAACCTGAAATTTTTTCTACAAATAATAAATCTGATATTAATGATAATGCGGGATCTCACGTTAATAATGAGCTTGCAAATCGAATTGCTTCTCTAGAACAGCAAATTTCGCAACTGTGCATTTCACGAAAATCCAGAGCTAATTCTCAAAATAATGAATACCGTTCTGGCTCGCGAAGCAGATCTCGTAAGCGCTACAATCCTAATGGCAAACTGTGTTATTTTGATTTCCGTTTCGGCAATCGTTGTTTTCCTGATAAATGCACCCAGCCTTGTGCCTGGAATAAAAAGACCGATTCTAAACAGGAAAACTAAGATCTGCAGTAGATGTAGCGACAGATTCCACTGCATATAGATTTTCGGATTGTCGCAAATTTCGCTTATTTGTTAGAGATAAAAAATCGAAGGTGCGTTTCTTGGTGGACAGCGGTGCAGACGTTAGTATTTTACCAGCTTCTCCTCAAGATAAACAATCCGTTGATTACAAACTATATGCTGCAAATGGCACAGAAATTGAAACGTATGGTATAAAGATGTTAACACTTGATTTAGGACTAGGCGAGAATTTCAATTTCCTTTTATTGTTGCTAAGATAAACAAAGGAATTTTGGGCGCTGATTTTCTAAACAAATTTAACTTGTTAATTGATTTACATAAGAAGAAACTAATTGATGGAGTAACTCAACTGAGTATTAATGGCGAAGTTGCTTCCATCAGTGAAGATAGTAATATCGGCACAGTAAGTAATTCCACTAAATTTTATACTCTGTTAAGGCAATATCCTGAAATAACCAAACCAAATTTATTCTTATCAAGTGTAAAACATAATGTTCAACACCATATTATTACAAAAGGTCAAGCTGTCCATTCTAAAGCAAGACAGTTAGATCATCAACGACTTGCAATAGCGAAACAAGAATTCCAATTTATGCTCAATAATAATATAATCAGGCCTTCTAGTTCTCAATGGTCGAGTCCTCTTCATATGGTTCCGAAAAAAGATGGCACTTTTCGTCCATGTGGAGATTACAGACAACTAAATGCAAAAACTATTCCTGATAGATATCCTATTCCGCGAATCGAAGATTTTCATCACATTTTGAAAGATACAACTATCTATTCTAAAATTGATTTATTTAAAGCCTACTATCAAGTTCCCATTGCCGAAGAAAATAGGTGCAAAACTGCAATTATTACGCCATTCGGCTTGTATGAATTTAATGTGATGAGTTACGGCTTGAAGAACGCACCAGCAACGTTCCAAAGATTTGTAAATGAAGTTTTTTCAGGTCTAGATTTTGTTTTCACCTATTTAGATGATATTCTTATTGCATCTACTAGTGAAGAAGAACACAAAAATCACCTCAAGTTAGTGTTTGAAAGATTAAATGATTACGGTCTTCGTATAAACGTTTCCAAATCAATCATGGGAACACAAGAAATAGAATTTTTGGGATATTTAATTACTCCTCAAGGCTCACGTCCTTTACCTGACAAGGTTCAAGCTATTCTTAACTATCAACTTCCAAAAACTATTCATGAACTTAGAACATTCCTAGGCATGATTAATTTTTATCGTCGATATCTAAAAGATGCATCTAAAAACCAATCTCTTTTACATGATTGCCTCAAAGGAGCAAGAAAGAAAGATAGAAGAAAAATTCCTTGGACAGATGCAGCGAAAAAACAGTTCCAACAATGCAAAGATGATTTAGCCAATACTTCACTCTTATCCTTTCCGAATTCTGAACTACCTCTGTCACTGTGTACAGACGCTTCAGATTCAGCAATTGGAGCAGTACTTCAACAACATGAAGATAAAGGATGGAAACCTATCGCATTTTATTCTAAGAAACTAAATGATGCACAAAAGAACTACAGTACTTACGATAAAGAATTACTTGGTATATATCTCTCCATCAAATATTTCAAGCATTTATTAGAAGGAAGAAAATTCACGATATACACAGACCACAAACCCATAACCTTTGCATTCCTACAAAAGCCTGAGAAAGCATCTCCTCGCCAACTTCTTCACTTACACTACATTTCACAATTTTCAACTGATATCCAACATATTAAAGGTAAAGAAAATATCATTGCTGATACACTATCTAGAGTTGAGGAAATTTCCTTGATCGACTATGATAAAATAGCTGATGAGCAAGATGAAGATGAAGAATTCCAAAACTTGAAGACATCCAAAACTTCCCTGAATTTCAAGCAGTATCTGCTACCTTTCGGAAAGTCTTTGTGGTGTGAAACTTCAACAAGTAATATAAGACCATATATTCCTAAATCCTATCGCATGAAAATATTTCATCAAATGCATGCAATGTTTCATTCTGGGGTTAAATCATCTGTGAAACTCTTGACATCCAAATTTATCTGGCCAAATATCCGAAAAGATGTAAAGCTATGGACCCGGTCATGTATGGCCTGCCAAAAGAGCAAAATCAATCGACATACCAAATCTAGCTTCGGTGAATTCCAACCTCCATCGGAAAGGTTCAGTGATGTTCATATTGACCTGATAGGACCTTTACCACCTTCAAACGGCAAAATCTACTGTCTAACCTGCATAGATCGGTATACTAACTGGATGGAAGTGATTCCGCTGAACAACATTTCAGCCGACACAGTTGCCAAAGCATTTTATGGTAATTGGATTTCTAGATTTGGAGCTCCATGTCGACTCGTCACGGATCGTGGTTCACAGTTTGGATCAGAGCTTTTAAACATCCTGACAAAAATGTGTGGGATAAAATTGCAGCACACGACTGCCTACCACCCCCAAGCCAATGGAAAGATCGAACGATTGCACAGAACTCTAAAGACCGCACTAATGGCACACAATAACCTGGCCTGGAGTGAAACACTGCCAACTGTTCTTCTTGGTCTACGCACTGCCATGCAGGAAGATTCTGCATATACTATAGCCCAAATGGTCTATGGACAAAACATACGTTTACCTGTAGAATTTTTCCATGAAAGTACAACTCTTACACCACCTGATAATTTTGCCAAACAACTTCAAAAAGTGATGGAAGAAGTCGGACCAAGAACTGTGTCAAAAAAGTATGTACAAAAAATATTTGTTCCTAAAAAGTTAAAAACTACGTCGCATGTATTTGTTCGCAAAGACAGAGTTAAAAAGCAACTGGAACCCCCATACGAAGGTCCATTTCCAGTCGTTGATAGAAACGAAAAATATTTCACGCTCAAAATCAAAGACAAAACTGTAACTGTTTCTATTGATAGGTTAAAGCCTGCATACTTCTTGCAAACACCAGACTTTGCTACAAAGCAACCAACACAGAAAATGCATGACTCTAAAAATTCTCTGATATGACTAACATGTCTAACATGACTCTAAAATTTCAAGACCAAAAACTTCCTGAAAAACAGTCACGTTCGGACGAACGATTAAACTTCCTGTGAGATTTCGAGATTAGCACATACATATTTTTTTTAAGTATTTTTTTTTAAATTTTAGTGTATTGTTATTTTTGTAATTAACTTTTTTTGTATATATTGTAACGTAACTTCGTTACTGGGAGGTGAGTACTGTTGTGGCTTAAATTTATTTAGTTTTGTTGAGTTGGCAACAGCTCAAAAGTTTCAGTTTTTGTTTTTGTAAAGAATAAAAGATGTTCGACGAAAAAATAAGTAGAAGTTGTGAATCATTTTAAATATATTTAATCGTAAGATTTATAACATTTGAAAATTGAAATATAGCTTAAACACCGATGTAAAAAGCAGCGCCCCAACAAATGAAAATCGGTCCGTGCAGATCTCTAGTGTGCCGTATAACTAAAGGTGTACATATTGAACACTTGTAAGAAAAACTAGATTAGTGTATCTTCAATTTGATGTACACTGAGAAATAAAAAAAATACTGCCTTTACCTAGAATGAATAGGTAGTCATTTTCTGAATCCCTAAACTAGAAATATAGATTTCCGAACCATGCGAATAGGGTAAACAACTAAGCTGAAATGATCTAGAGTTTCTAATCTCTTGTTTTCTAGGTGACGAAACGATAATGAATCGTTTCAGTAGCGAGAAATTATCACTTGATTTCTGGAATGGTTTCATAAACTAGAAGTATAGTTACTAAAACTAACCTCTTGTGTTCGCATCTATTTGCAGAGATTTTTAAATAAGTTTGACCACGATAATATAGGAAAACGCTCTTGAATTCTAGTAGAAGGCTCAACTCTCTAGCAAACAGAAGTAGATGTTTATAAAGATGACGTGGAACTATTTTTTCTATAGCTACAATTTAGATTCTAGATGCCAGAACCATATTTTTTTCTCAGTGTATGATTTGCTTAGACCAGCGGGTTTTGCCTTCTACGCTGCTCGGTTTCTCCAAACGAACCTTGAATTAAACTAAATAGATCGGTGAAATGACGTTGTGTTTTAAAGGAATGCGGAGCTTTATCTGGAATGTATTTCCGTATCGCTGAAAATGATATGAACGTCATAGTGCTGTTATATTTTTAACGTGTCAGAGAAAATATGAGCTGTTAAGAGCGAGCACTTTTAACTGATTATTTACTGCAGGATTTGGTAAAGAACGATATGCGATATACTAAAACCCTCTCTGAATTTTTTTAAAAATAACAACGCAAGTCTCATCCAAATACGTGCCGTAGAACTTTTTAAAAAAGCTAACCTATCTTAAGCGGGTTCACTTGATTATAGAACTTTCTACCATAATTCTGTAACTAAGCAAAACTAGAAGAATATTTATTATACTAAAAGCATTCCTGAAAAATTAGCTAACTAACAATGCAAGTTTCATCGAAATACGTCCAGTAAAAATTTTTAAAAAGATTAATGTTTCATAATCGTTTTCACTTGGTTATAGAACTTCCCCTTATATTTCTATAACTGAGCACGGAGAACAATATGACATATACTAAAAACATTCCTGAAAAATTATCTAACTAACAATGCAAGTCTCATCGAAATATGTCCAGTAGAACTTTTTAAAATATCTAATCTTTTATAATCGGGTTCACCTAATTAAAAAACTCCCCCCCCCAGAATTTTATAATTAATCAACGTAGAACAATATGCAGTATACTAAAACCTTGCCTGAAAAATTATCTAACTAACAGTGTAAATCCCATCAAAATCCATTCATTAGAACTCAAGTTAAAAGAAGCCGGAACAAAATTCCCATTTGCATTTTCTATAATTACTAGTACGCTTCGCCCACTACAATAGTCAGTTTCTCAAAAAAAAAAAAAAAAATATATCAAGCAGTTTGATCTTGTGTTTTACAGCAATATGGACCTATACTTGGAATGTTTTTACACATTGCTGAAAACTACAAGACCGCCATTATATTTTCTAATGTGTCCGAAAAAAACTGGGCTGTTAAGGACCAACTCTTCGAGTTGGTCATTTACAGTAGGATTTGGTAAAGAACGATAGATCTATATGCAATATACTAAAAGCATATTTTTAAAATTATCTGATTAACAATGCCAGTCTCATCATAATCCATGCACATACAGTAGAACTTTTTAAAGAGGTCAGTCTTTCTCAATCGAATTCACCTGATTATAGAACTTTCTCCCATAATTCTATAGCTAAGAACGATAGTCAATGTACTAAAACCTTCCCTGGAAAATTATCTAACTAAAAGTGCCAATCCCATAAAAATCCATTCAGCAAAACTAAAGTTATAAGCAGCCAGAGCGAAATTCTAATTTTCATTTTATACAGTCAGTCACAAAAGTTCTACATACATACATCAAAACAGAACTTTCACCAAAACTACTCGAATTTAGAAGGAAAAAAAGCACATTAGTACATTATTCTAAAAGGAAAAATGATTCTGAATGCTTTGTAAAAGTTTAAAAATGATAATAACTAGTAAAATTTGCATATTTACTGCAATCAGCATGTCAGAAACGTCTACATACATTTGATTGGCTGTTAACAAAATTTGCATATGCTTTCGTTTTTAACACTTTCCAACAAAGTTGAAAAGTGTTTATGACTTCGGTTTGTCTGCCCGTCTGTCTGCGCTTTAACTCTCGTAAATATAGTCGGATCGTTCTGAAATTTTTGGATGTTAGTGACCTCTACCATAGCACGATCCCTATTTCAAATAAAGTTTCTAGGATGTTTAGTTCATTTACAGGGACAGTCAAAAATTTTCCGTTACATTACAGCCTATGGGAAAAAATCGTTTAAAATGATTTTTAATGATGTTACATGCTTTCAAACATAATAAAATTCATATGCATTTATCAAGTGCAGTAAAATATGCATTCTGTAGAGTATACGATGCAAAGAATAGTTATTATTTATTTAGAGGGCCACACAAAATAATTCCGTTACAGAACGATATAGGGGTGGAGGGAATTGTTTGCGGCGTATTTTAATTATGTTAAATTATTTCATGTATAATGAAATTGATATACGTCCCTGAGGTTTATTATAATTAATTTCATGCATAATACGAAGTGCGTAGCATTTACAGGGACACACAAAAGATTTCAGATACTGTATTGTGTCCAAAGTACTGTACAGTAGCGATGATTGCTGGAAATGCATTTTTATAGATGTTATTTGCTTTTATGTTTCACTATATTTATGCATAGTATATGGTGTGTATAAATATTGTAATTCATATACAGACTACACAAAATAATTCGTAATGGTTACTGGGTATGATTGCAAATTGCTTAAAGGTGGTTTTTAAATGAGTTATGCATTTTTACGCGGAACTGCATTTGGTTTACTAAGAAATGTTTGTAGAACATAGATAAAAGGATATACAGGGTCACACAAAGAATTGGATACATGGCTGTCTATAAATGGTAATTAAACAAAAACCTAATTTGCAGAACAAATTAAAAAAACAAAATTTATTTCCTAAATTGTTTAAGCCCGAGAAGGGGCAGATATTAAGATATTTCATTCAATTCGTTCTACATTTAATGTTGAATTTTTGTAACAAATAAGTTAAACCAACTGAACATTAAAAAATAAAAATGAAATTCATACAATATAATACTTTAAACACCTATATACTTAGATTCCGTTCAAATGAAATCGAAATAAATCTTACACTTTTTTAAAGTTTGGTATTTTGCATGTATCTTATCATATTATGTACAATCGTCATAAACATAATGCAAAATCTGCAGTACAAATATTTACAACTTAAAAATGGAAAAAGTCTAAGATTTATTTCGATTTCATTTGAACGGAATCTAAGTATATAGGTGTTTAAAGTATTATATTGTATGAATTTCATTTTTATTTTTTAATGTTCAATTGGTTTAACTTATTTGTTACAAAAATTTAACATTAAATGTAGATCGAATTGAATGAAATATCTTAATATCTGCCCCTTCTCGGGCTTAAACAATTTAGGAAATAAATTTTGTTTTTTTAATTTGTTCTGCAAATTAGGTTTTTGTTTAATATGTCAAATTTTTTAATAACTACTGAATTCAGACGAACACATTTCAAAATTAATGGAGGGTATATCATCATCAGGCTTTGATTTGTGCGATATCGCATCACAATTTGTGATGCAATTTACCTATGTATAATTCAAAATGTTTCACCAGTACAGTAATGCAGGTTGCTGTAGTATGGTCAAAAAATTACAATCTGAACTTAAATAAGTAATATAAAAATTTTGTTTTTAAAGTCAATTCCTACTTATGCCATCAAAGAACAATTTAATATAATCCCTTAAGCTAATATTAGTTTTTGTTGCATTGAAATACCTCAATTTGTTGATTTTCTATAAGCAAGTAGGTTTACAATGGAACTTTATGGGAATTTGGCGAAATATTAGAGATATCGCCAAGTTGGCGACAAAATTGGCGGTATTTGGCGACAGTACAGAGTCCCCCTATGGTAACCCCTTATTGAAAATACTTTCATTCATCTTCAATAACCCATGGCCGCCATTTTGTTTCCCATGCAAAACTAAAATTAATTAATTAAAATTTAATTAATTAATTAATATTTGAAAAAACTGTATTAACATCAATTGTCATCCTGTACAAGTTAAAAAAAATTATTTCAACTTGATAGGATGAATAACGAGTATTTTATTAGCGATTGAAAATTTGAACAAGATAAATATATAAATAAATAAATATAGGGAGAGTGTGAGCTAATAGTAGGAATTGAAAAAAATCTGCTTGAAAATGTTATTTTTATTTCCATTATGACGCCATATTCATCTTCTTTTTAATTCTTAAAAAAAAACTATTTCAGTTTCTTCAGTTTCATGTTTCACGTGAAAATCATTCAACTAAATATAGCCAAATTATTATTACGGCTTTTGAAATTTTGCAACAATGAAGGAAAAAAAGTTAAATTTTATTAGAAAATGTGAGTTGATTTTCAAAGAAAAAAGCGAAAATTGGAATTATTAAGAAAAATATTTGAAAAATGTAAACAAAAATTGGCCCATGTTTCTTTCTGGGGTATAATTCACCTATATGCAAAGGCATTTTACCATTCGTTTTGACCCTGACGTCAAGCAAACGTTTTTACACTTTGAATTTATAATATCATTAGAATTAGTAAAGAATAAAAAATGAGTTGCATCAGGGACAAAAAGGTGGGAAGAAAAAATGAAAAAGTTATCATCTCCATAGGCTTTTCCATGTTAAATTAACATTGAGAAGTGACACTGGAAATAAATAAGTATTGCGCTGCCGCGCAAAACTTAAATTTCTGGAAATGTGATTTCAGTAGTTTTAAGAGTGTCTTACTTTGAATTAAACTTTAGCTAAATAGTGGCGTGTAATAAAAAAAGGTACTAGGTTAACTACATGGCTGTACAAATGTATACAAGTATGTTTTGATCTATTAGTATAAACTGCTGAAAGAGAAATTTCAATCTGTTATGAGTTTTCTTTCTAAACTAAATTTTTCCATTATACAGGGTGTCCGGTCTCAACGGTGTCCAATGGTTAATTCCTAAAATATTAGTCATAGACATATAGTTCCAATTACAAAAATGTTTTAAATGAGGTAAAGAAGTATTTTTAAAGCGATTTAGGTCTAGAAAAACATTTATTTAAAAATTCCGAAATTAAAATTTTTATACGGTCCCCCGGTCCTATAAGTGATATTTAGTAAACTTTTCCTATTTCTCTAACAAGTACGGCAAAAAAAGTTCCATTCGTCTAACACTGAAATTTACCGAGTTATGACATTTTCAATTTTATGACTTAAACCACTTTTCTGTAACTGAAAACAGATGAGTTGGACCAAGCTTTCAGGGGTCGTACACGAAGTGCTTAAAGTATTATAAAGGGCGTCCACTCCAAACGATGTTCAATGGCTAATTCCTAAACCGTTAGTCAAAGACATATAGTTCCAATTACAAAAATGTTTTAAATAATGCAAAGAAGTATTTTTAAAGCGATTTAACTGAAGGTGTTGCCCCCGTATAAATATTACGGTAGTTTTAGTTTTTTGTAATTAACTTTCAGATTGGTTAAAATAATTGAAGACGTGAGTTTCAAAACTCGCCTTATCGAGAAAATCAAATTTTGGAAATCGCGTAAAACTTTCAAATGCGCCCGTTGGTGTTCATTGAAAATTTGGAAATTGTAGTGTTTGACTGGGTACAGTTAATACTAACAGAATAGATTGATAGAGAAACACGATTTTTTAAATTTCGGTTAAGGCGAGTTTCGAAACTGACGTCCTCAATTGTATTTTGACTTTTTTTTTTTTTGTAAGGATGAGTGTGTTTCTTTTGATGATTTTATTTTAAAAATTTCTATTACTTTTTATAAGCTTTTAACTTATGATGTTCGTATGTATGTCTTCCTAATTCAAAATTTGTATTCCAATTTTAACTCACTTCGAAATATCCCATCAAGATTAAATTTTGCATAATTATGTAAATCCAATGACAATGTAATATTAATATGATTTTAGGTACGTACCATTTATATTTATTTTACAGGACCACTCCAAAAATTTCGTATACATCATTACCAACAAGCAGAAATTTTAAAATCAAAATCAGTAACATTTATGTAAGGCATTGAGATTCACAATGTAATTTTTCCAAATGAAAGTGCGTTGCGTTTATATTATTTATACAGTGCCGCACAAAAGAAGTCAGATACATTACGATGTACGAGCAGGGATTGCTTATTATACATTTTAATGATGATATGCTTTTTTCAGATTCAACTTTTTAGTTCTTTATAAAAACTTGTTTGACAAAAATGTTTTAGAGACCCAAATCCAAATGCATTTTCTACTTGGTAAACAAAAAACAAATATTAAACGGTGTGAAATTTTTTGCTGTTGGACACGGAAAATGAGGTAAACAACTTTATTTGTACAATAGATGTGCTAAAACACTAGCGGCCTCAAATCATGCACATACAAATACTTTCTAAGGTTTTGAAATGCATATTTTTCCCAACCATGTTTTGCCAATTTGTAGTCTGATTGGCCAGACGTTTCGGCGTCAAAGTGACTCATCTTGGTGTATTCGTGCTTGACAAGTGCAGAGGCGAGTGTTTAATGGCAAAAGTGATTTATATGCTTTTGAAACTTGCTTAGCGAGAAAAACGGCAAAAAAAAAATGTTAAATATTAAAATTTAATAATTTAATATATGTTTTGATTTAACAATGTTTTTCCATAATTTTTAAATAAAAAATAATTAAAAAAAATAACTGCTCTAATGAATATTTGCTGAGGGGAGAGACAGTGGAATTTTCAGAAGGGGTAATGTAAAAATAATAATTATAGTTATTTTTTTTATAATTACAATAAAATGACAAATGGAACAAAATCTTAAGAATAATTAATTAAAAAGAGAGAATGTGGGTGGTTATATGATGCCCGACCTTTAATGGATAAATCTGTGCTCTATTAGAACAAAATATTAAAATATTGTAACAATTTTGGAATGTTTATTTAAATCATTGAAGTAATCGCACAGGTAGAATCATATAATTTAAATAATTGATGTTTATTGTAAAAGAAAATAAAAGTGATACGAGGATCATTTTCAAAAAGGGACATATTAATTTCCTTAACATATTCAGAACAGCCATTCAAAAGTTATGTATAAAAATATAAGCATATAAAAAATATTTATATATATTAAGATGTTACAAACAAACTACGTACAAATTGAGCTTTCTTGTGTCTGTGCTTGGGACGGAAAGGATAGGGGAGGGGGGGGGGGGGAGATGTAACAAAATTTGGAGCAGAGATTTCAGGGGGAATTGATACGACTGTGTAGGAAACTACAACAAATATTGCTGCATAAAGAAATGTAGTTTTAGGATTATAAACTTTGTGTGTATGAGAGACAGTGAGGGAAAAGTTTAAATTGCAACTTCAGGTGGAATTTAGATTATGGGTTACTTATTAATTATTGCACAATAAAGAAAACGGACCTTTCCCCCCCAAGTTTTACAGCGTGATAATCCTTTGCACATCAACAGATTTTCTCCTTTTCTGAAGACTTCATCTAAATTCATCGGCCACTTAAATTTCTACTTCCCCACTTTTTGCTTCACCTGCACGCAAAGTTTAAAATCTATAGAGGTTTATATATATATATATATATATATATATATTTACTGTTCTACTCTATTTGTCTAATTAAATAATGCATCTTCTAAAACTCCACGCCGTTAAATTTTTTTCCCTATTGTCTTAATTATAACACGTAATTATTAGAGCATAAATAGGTAATAATTTTAAAAATTATTAAATTTAAAATCATTAAAAAAATTATAATTTATAATTTATATAAGCAATAATAGATTTCAATTATAATTTTATTTAAGTATAAATTGCTGATTCAATTTAAAAAAAAATATATATGCTGTTAAATTAAAAATATAAAAAAGTATATTAAATTTAAAATTATTAAAATTAATAACTTTATTAAAATGTTTGGAAATTTTTCTGATTTGTCTTTGTAGTTAGCCGTTACTTTATAGTTACAGCAAGTTACTAATCATCTCAATCCTCCCTAAAATTTATACACCCCCCCCCCCTTCCTAACTTTTGCTCGGCCAATACATACTGTCTAAAATTATGTATTTTTTCCCTATATTGTATATTTTGTTTTAATATGTCAGAATGAACAAAAATCTCAAAATATAATTGTAATGTTAATTTACTCTCAATGTTTAATGTTAAATTTTATATCTGACGGTTATTTTTATTTCTAGTAAATTTGTGTCTGACCCCTATTTTGCAGCAAAAAATATACTCCAAATTTAAACATCTATAACTCGGTCAGTTTTAATCGCAGAGGAATGGGACTTTTTTTGTCTTACTTGTCAGTACAATAGGATATTTTAACTAAATATCACTTATAGGACCTAGGGACCGTATAAAAATTTAAATTTATTAATTTTTTAATAATTTTTTTTCTTGACCCAAATCGTTTTAAAAATACTTCTTTACCTCATTTAAAACATTTTTGCAATTGGAACTATATATCTATGACTAACGGTTTAGGAATTAGCCATTGGACACCGTTGAGACCGGACACCCTGTATAGTATATCTATAAACCTACAGATCAAATAGAGAGCTGTTCAAAAGAAATGGAATACATATTTGGCTATATAAGGTAACTGCAGAAATCAGTTTTTCAAATGTTTCATGCGTTTTCTAAATTGTTTACTTACCTTATTTCTCTAAATAACGAAGTTTTGTTAAAGCATTCAGGAAGTGTTGGAAAGTGTTTCATAATCTATGCTAAACGCATGCTTTTTCTCACTTGTTACTTTTCAATTTTACGCGGCATGTGAAGTTTAGTTACGCTGATCTTCATCTCCCAAGATAGTCAGAGTATTTAATTGTATGTAAACGGTTGCATATAATATGAATGATGAGTCATGGAAAAGAAACGTCCTTAGAACTGCTTAATCTGGTCGTAAAATTAAGAAACGAAAATAAATCTTTTGGTAAGATTGCCAAAATTATAGGAAAAAGCCATGCAACTGTACAAACTATACTTAGAAATTATAATTTACGTGGAAATGTGTTAAACAAATCTCGATGTGGTCGTCCAACGAAACTTAAGGACCATGATACAAGAATTATAGTAACACAATTAAAAAACAAAATCCAAAAATTAGTGCCTCACAATTAACCAGGCACGTTGCAGTGGCAAGTGGCCAGAAAGTGCATCCAGAAACTGTTCATAGATGGCAAGTGGCATGAAAGTTCATCCAGAAACTGTTCGTAGAATTCTTCGATCGGCAGGCTTCAATGGTAGGGTTCCCAGCAGGAAACTTTTCATTTCATTTGCAAACCAACAAAAAAGGTTAGATTTTGCATCTAAATATATTGACAAGGACTTTCACTCTTGGAAAACAATGTTATTTACTGGTGTGAGTAAGTTTAATATTTTTGGCTGTGATAGGCATGGAAAAAATTTGGCGAAAAAAATCCCATAGAAATGAAACCAGAAAATTTGACACCAACTGTTAAAAACGGTGGAGGGAGTTAAATGGTTTAGGGCTCAATGGCGGCGACTGGGGTAGGTAATTTAGTGTTTACTGACGGTATAATGGACCCATTCGGATATTTAACAATACTACAGAGCAATCTACACTCATTCGTTCAAAATTTAGAACTGGGAAATAGCTGGGTCTTTCAACAAAATAATGACTCAAAGCATGCTGCTAAGATCATATAGGAATGGCTCCTTTATAAAGTACCCAAACAACTGTATTCGCCTCCACAGTCACCAGACGTAAACCACACTGAGCACATTTAGGGTGAACTTGATCGTCGAATTCGTCAATACATAAATGCAAGTAAAGAAACCTTGAAGATCGCAATACAACGTGCATAGTCAGACATTACACCCGATATGAAGTCAAAAATTTTGTTTTGTCAATCCCCAAAAGAATGCAAGCAGTTATTAGATTCCAAGGGAGGTTCTACAAAGTATTAATTATTAATTTCGAATCCTTAGTTATGCATAAATGTAGTATACATTAGACTTTTGTGAGATTTAGATTTGTGTATTTAGACTTTTGTGACTATATAATATCGATTTTTGCACAGTTTCGCTAAATTTTAATGAGTGTTTTTTTAATTTTCTTTTATGGACCCAGGTTAATGTCTGAAATGTTTACTAAAATAAAGTTTTACTTTCCAAAATTTTAGTATTGTGTTAGATTGTTGTAATTTTATGAGTTTATGTAGACTTTTGTGACTGACTATATATGCATACTAGTGTATCCAACCCGGGCTTCACCTGTTACAGAATATAAGTGAAAACCATATTTTTTAAAATTGAAAACTGTAATAGATTTTTTCATTTAACATTTTTTTTTTTAATTGTCCAATAACAATATGAAAATCATTTTTACATGAAAAATAGCAATTTTGTATTTAAAGAAAGTTTTGAAATTTATTTAAACTGATACATTCGTATTAGCTTCGTGCCCCGAGCTAACAGCCGAAGAAATCGCCAAAAATTGCTATTTACAGTAGCGATATTTTTATTCTGATCATTTTAATGGTCTAAGCAAGTAGTTTGAGTATATTAAATTTACTTAAATTTTGTTTCATTTATATTTTATTATTTTGTTTATTGACTGATGAAGCTCTAATTTCGTTTGGGAATATAAGACGGAAATAAATGCTGAACTATTTATATTAAATTAAGTGCAAACGGATTTCTCTTTCGTAATCGTCTGCCTACATGTGATAGAGACATATAAAGAAAAAAAAATAGTACTTGAAAATCATTTAAAAAACTTAGTAAAAATTCATTAAACAATTAGTAAATTGTGATACGGTTTTCAAACAAATTGCGATATAATTTTCAAACAAATTACGATACAATTTTCAAACAAATTGCATTTTAAATTGCATTTTTTACTTACACATCATACATAGTATTATAGGGTAAGTCATGTAATCGCTTTAAAAGTCGAAACATTTTTTTGACGGATTTACACGTTTCAGATACTGGAGATTCCGAAAAGCATATTTTTAGAAAAAAAAAAATTGCCGTCCGTCTGTCTGTCTCTCTGTGTGTGTCTGTAAACGCTCTATCTCCCGAACAAATTGAGATAGAGACTTGGAATCGGGTATGTACTTAGTATGTAATAATGCGAAGAAGCCTATTGAATTTCAGTAATCTCGATTATCCGGAATTGTTTATTTTAAGGAGTAGCAAGACAAAAAAATAAAAAAGTATATAAAAGACACAAAAAACACATAAAACACATAAATTTTGCATAAAGAATGAAGTCTATCGAATAATTAGTTGCCAAGATATTTGTAATCATATTTTCCACACTCTTCGATTTTTCCTGACACTGTATTTCCTTCAAATTTCAGTTCAGAGATTTCAGTTCAGTTTATTAAGTCCCGGACCCATTTTGATGTTTAATAACTCATAAAATAATGAAGATAGATTAAAATTAATAACATAAATGGTTAGATAGACTCAAAACGTTTCATGACCCTTGTCAATGGACTTCCACGTGTGCCCCCTTCGTCGCACGGAGAATATCAAGTCGATAGTCAATTTCACGCCAGGTAGCGGAAAGCATGTCGGCATCCACAGAGGCTGTTGCGGTTGTAATTCTGACTTTAGATGAATACTTATATTAGAAGAGACGGTCTCATCAGTCGTATACTTAGACATGTTGGAAAACTTCACATTTCCACAACTAGAAGAGCTTCAGCCACATGTCATTTTGCAACAAGATGGTGCACCACCTCATTGGGGTACCATCGTTCGTACTTCTTTGAATGACCATTTTCGAAGATGGATTGGGCGAGGAGGTCCAATTCTTGGCCACCCAGATCACCTGATATAACGCCGCTGGACTTTTTCCTTTGGGGATTTGTAAAGGACAATGTTTACAGGAGAAGGGTGTCGAACATTGATGACTTAAAAGCCAGAATTACAACCGCAATAGCCTCTGTGGATGCCGACATGCTTGCCGCTACCTGGCGTGAAATTGACTATCGACTTGATATTCTCCGTGCGACGAAGGGGGCATATGTGAAAGTTCATTGACAAGGGTCATGAAACTTTTTGAGTCTATCTAACCATTTATGTTTTTAATTTTAATCTACCTTCATTATTTTATGAGTTATTAAACATCAAAATCGGTCCGGGACTTTATAAACACCCTGTATTTTAATTGGAAATGAGACGCTTAATCCGACGCAGTAAACTGTTAGTTAATATGATTATCATTTTTGGAGTTATAAGGATGTTTTTTTTACGCAATTCAGTAATAGAGCTTTTAAAGCGTTAACTTCGATTTAAAGTTTATGCCGTCATCAAACCACGATTTTAAACACTCTTTCTACCGAACAAATTGAGATAAAGGCTTGAAATTTGATATGTAGTACTTAGAATGTAATAGTGCGACAAAACCTATTAAATTTCAGTAACCTTATTTATCCAGAACTATTATTTCGGACTTTCGAGATATTCTTTCTGATGAAGCGTATATAAAAATTTCCGAAATTATTTCTTTTAAAGAATGGATGTAACATGAATTTTACATAAAGAATGAAGTCGATCGTCTGTTGCCTTGATATTTGCGATCATACTTTCGACATTATTTTATATTATCCATATCCATGATGGGTGAGTATTACGGTGGCCCCCAAGGACTAGTTTCCTATTCGACGGTATAAAAATTAAAAATGTGCGATGTTTAGAAGTTTAAAAAATTAAAATAAAAGCAAAATTTAAACATCTGCTGTTGTCACCGTCAAAATTTGTATTTTATAATTGCCGAAACGTCAGTGAAGGCTTACTGTGGAGACACGAAAAGTTTTGGTTTCCGTTAGTCTGTCTGTCTGTTGGTCTGTCTGTCTGTTCCGCGATAACTGCCGCAAAAAGCATCCGATCGGCTTGAAATTCCCTGGGCATGTTGATGAGCTCCCCGGATTTAGCTGTATAGTTTTGGGTTAAATTTGGTTCATTCGTTCGGAATATACAGAACATTTTATTTTGTGATATAATGCTTTTCTATGGGAAGTCAGACGATTTTCAAATTTTCATTTGTTGAAAGAAATCGCTCATATGAATAATAGATTTAAATGGTAAATTTTGGATGCTGAAATTTTTAAATAAGAGTATTAAATTATTCTTATTAGTTTGCAATTTTGTCAAAACATTTGTCAGAGCTTTTAAATTAGGTGTATAACTTATGATAGAATTTTATACATGTGTTCGAATAATATAAAACATTTTATTTTATGAATTTACTTATATTTCATTTTTTCTTTTAACCGTTGCGTAGCAACAGCATCTCATCTAAAAATATCATAAATGTGAAAGTATGTATGGTTTTTTTAAGTCAAATCAAAGCAAAAGGAATGAATTAATGAATGCCTTTGTATAGATTTATTTAAACGCAGAAATGAAAGTAGTATTTATATACTATATAGAATAATATTTTCATTTATTTATTCAACTATTTGATTATAAATGAAAAAGTTCTTTATTTTCATACAGAATAAACTGACATTATTCTGTTAAATTTTATAAACTTTATTGTTGCCAAAAAAAAAATGAATAACAATTTCTCCCAAAGAGTTAATTTTAATTTGTAAGATTTTCACGTGCAAAAGAAAAATGGAATAAGCAAATAAAAAATAAAAAAAGGATATATAGGACAGGAATGAATACATATAAACATTTCACACCAAATACCACCTAAAATAGTTTTTGTAGCAGTATTTTCCCAGCACTACGAAGAAAGATTCCTCAATTTACACGATTTTACTTGGCCTTCCTTTTCTCATTCTTTGCGATTTCATTTTCGCAATTGCGTGAATTAATTGGCACAAAATTTTACATTTTTATGACTGAGATATATGTAAGGCCATACAAATAAGAAATTCCGTATTGTCTCCTATAAAATGTGATAAAGTGTTGGTTAATCATATAGGGGAGATGGGGGCACATGTGAACAGTTCGCATAAATATAGCTTTTTCTCATAACTGGATTAATTTCGATAAACAAAAACTACTTAATATAGTAAACAGAACTTTCTTTTGCACATGGTATTTTTTTCAAAATCAACCTTATAGTTCTTCTTACATTTTTTAATAGTTTTATAAAATCAAAAAATTGTTCACATGTACCCCATCAGCGGGGTAGTTGTGAACACAAGGAAAAAATATCCTTTAATGTGCTTTTTATTCCTTTATTCATTTGTCATAGTAATCATTAGATATATTACCTTTTAAATTCACCATAAAGAAAAATATATATGTATATTTCTCTAGTTTCTGCGTGATATGTTTAAGCAAAAGATTATAAAATGAAAATAAGTAGATTTGGTGGGGAGAGTCTTAGATGATTCATTAAGTATTGTTGCAATAAAATAAAAAAAATAAAGAAGCAATTAAAAAAAAGAAATTAAAACTTTTAAATTGTGTTTAAGGGTTTTTGTTTGGGGGAAATTATAGGGAGGGGGCATTTACATACTTTTTATCGGAAATCTGCCGAAATACGAAAGATTCTCACTCCTGTATTTGCCTTATTTTCTTGTAAATTATAGATAAAGAAGGGTTTTTTAATGATTAAAAAAAATCTCGACTATAACCCACCCCCCCAACTTCTTTTGCTTTTGAAAGAGGGGGGGGGGGGTTACAATCGGGATTTTACGGTAGTTATCAGTTTAAAAATTGTACTTTCTTAAATTATTACTGGTATCTATCTCCATTCAAAGCATCATATACATAAATGTTTTAGAGATGGAAGTAAGCCATCATTGCAAGGTTAGAACAAATGTAAAAGAAAAATTTGCAAAGTTGTTCAAAGTAATACTTTTGTATTAACAATGCATAAAAAATATTGTTGTAAACCGTTTAGTAAAATAATATATAACACTTATAGCATTTTAGAAAACATTAAATTTATTTAAAGTACAATTGAACGTAGACGAGCCTGTTGTTCTTTATGTATTTGCTGAAAGATGTGTTTGTGAAATTTCAATACAAAATCAACTTTGTGAGAGGAAAATATCTTCAATTTCAGGAAAATAGTAGATAATGGAACTGACATTATCTCTTATTAAGTTAACTGAAAGAAACAGAATCACAGAATGATTATTGGGGTACTTATGAACTGTTCATATCTGCCCCAACTAGCCTGTTCACAAGTGCCCCACATTGCTGCTTCTGTTAAATTGATGAATAATTAACATTTCTCAATTTTAGAAGAAAAAGAATTTTATCAAAAATGTTTATTAGTATTCATAGTATATGGTAAAACACTCAAATTCAAATAAATGAATAAATAAATAAAATTATTCGCTTATGAACTTGGAGCAATGATTTTACTTTTGAGATCTAAAAACAGTGTTTTGGCTACAGAGGACAAACAAAATGTCATAGAGCTTCAAAAAATTTTTACCATATGTCTACAGATGCTATCATCTTTAGTAATTTTTTTCAAATAAAAAAGCTTATAGTAACTATCGAAAAACTGCGATGTTCACATGTGCCCCGTGTTCACATATGCCCCCATCTCCCCTATGTTTTTATTAAGAGGAGCAGAGCTGCCAAGCCTCCGGCCTTCTGGATACCAGTATTTTAATACAGAAAATGTTACTTTATTTAATTGAAACATTTGCGCGATTTAAAAGAACATTTTCTCTAAGATAATAGTGATGTGCAAAAAGCTCGAGACTTGGTATGTCTGGTGGGGAGTGAAATGTTTTACTTAATGCATTTATCTCTATTTTAATGCTACGTGAAGAACGTCCGTGTAACAGCTTGTAGAGTGTAAAATAAATTAAATTATTAAAATAATCCTTATTACGAAAAATGAAACAGAAAGTCCGGCTAAGGGAAATGAAATGTTAGTTAACCTTTCGTAATTTGACCTGAACATAGGTTTGCGTCAAATTTCAACGGTATTTGTAACATCAAAATTTTAAATTAAATGTAGATACTATTAAAAGAAAATCACAAAAAATACTTAAAGGCGCCAAATCATGTTTATCTATTTAACGATGATGAATTATTAACTGTTAGGTTTAGAAGCCCCCCTACTTTAGGGTGATTTTAGTAAGTTAATGCTATCGAGTACATTTTTTGATATTTAGATTAGATCTTAGATATAAATATTGCAGAATGGTAATCAAAATTACTTTTTTATAAACAAAATTTATAAAGGTATTAGATTTCTAAATTAGATGTTTCAGTTTACATTTCCAAAAGTTCTTTATCCATTAGATACAGGTATTTGTGGTTAGCAGGCAAGTAAATGCTGCTGTATGGATATTAGGATAACGTAAAATGCTTGACCGAATTATTGCTTATCCTTATAAATCGCAGTGTAAAAAGAAATCTAAGATATAGGGTAATCATTAACTCAATCAGTAGAAAATTACAAATGCAAAATAAATTACACAACGGGGGGTTCAAAGGGGCAGGGCCCCCCTGAAGAAATTTGCTTTATTATATAAAAATTACTAGAATAAGTAGCTCGTGAGAATTTCAGAATATCCTTACATAACAACGTGTTTAATTTAACGCTTTTAATGTCTGAAACCATCGAAATATTTTTTTCCTTTTATAAATGTTTGTGTAATTTAAATAGTTTAAATTTTGTTTTTGTAGAAAGATTAATATTACGCAAAGTTTGATAAAAACAATGAGTTGCAGAGATGACGTTGAGGCTCTTGATCTGCAGATTTACTAGTATAAGTAGATAGTAGACATAGTACGGTATACCTAGATGGTTTTATGGAAGAAAATGAATTAGTAAATTAAAAATGTAATTCCTGTGGCAAAATTTGAAAAATTGAATTCTTTTTTGAAAATTTAAGGCAAATTTTAAAACCCTACCTTTTTTTTTTCAATTTTAACTTTTTGGAACATTTTTTCGCATTCTTTTTCCCTATAATGGTAGGGATCAGATTTCCAAAATATTAATTACTTTAAGAAAATGTAAAAATATAATAAAAATCGCAATTTACTTAATATGTTTCTTTAAATTTACATCACTATTACTATTTAATACTAATTAATATTTATATTTATATTACTGAAAATTCTATTCATAATTTTGTGAAATGTACTTTAAGGATCGTCCAAAAAAGATAGAGAGTCAAGTGAAATGCATGTGTTGAAGTTTTATCATTTTGTTCATACTGATATACAGGTGTCCCTCGCTTAGTGGGGTTTCGGTTAGTGCAACTTTCAGTTAGTGCGGTAAACTTTTTTTTTTCAACTTTCAATATTTCGATTAGTGTGCAAAGCTAGAAATGAATGATCCTATTTAAAAAAAAAATAGCAAGATGACATCGAATTTTTGAAAATGAAATTTGCAGAAAATGCCGGAAAAGGAAATAACTTTAAAGAACTCCAAGAAGTTTTTTAAAAATTAGAATTCCTTTGACAGCATTTGATAAATATAGACACAGGTATCAGTAGAATTATGCAAGTGCATCGGTTAGTGCAACTTTCAGTTAGTGCGGTAAACTTTTTTTTTTCAACTTTCAATATTTCGATCAGTGTGCAAAGCTGGAAATGGGTGATCCTATTAAAAAAAAAAAAAAAAAAAAAAAAAAAAAAAATAGCAAGATGACATCGAATTTTTGAAAATGAAATTTGCAGAAAATGCCGGAAAAGGAAATGACTTTAAAGAACTCCAAGAAGTTTTTTAAAAATTAGAATTCCTTTGACAGCATTTGATAAATATAGACACAGGTATCAATAGAATTATGCAAGTGCATCGAGGAAGAAAAAATAAAATTTTATATTACTGCAAGATGCAGTCCAAACAAGTCGAAAATTGTACGTCAAACGTGGAAAATGGAGTGCGATCGCACTATAACTAGTTTTATAAATATTCGGATCTTGATGCAATAGCTGTTGCACTCTTATGCAAAAATACATGAATACAAAATTTATTACGATTATATATATTAAATTCAATAATACGGAAATAATATGACTCCATCTTAAATATGACTTAATCCCCATGGCAACCTAGAATCACTACCTATCATGGAATATCATTGAATTAATGACGTATGATAGGATTTAATAGAATGAAAAAAACTTTTATTAATATCTTTTTAAGGTTTGATTCGATTTTCATAAAATTTGAAAAGACTGGACAAAATACTGCAACTATTATATAGTATATATAGTATATTAAATTTAAAACCATTCGGTTGGGTAGATTTTATATGCGGGCAGAATTACAGACAGACGGGCGGACCAGACGACGATTATAGATGCTACGTATTTATATAATTACGAACGCACCAAAGAAGATGAAACAAACTGTGCAATTCACAACTGATAAGTTTCCGCTTAAATAAATTAAAACGTATGTAAGTTTAAAGGAATCGAAATATATTACAATACGTTTTAAATCGAATAATGTAATTAAAAAAAATTAATTTAATGGTAAGTAAGCTAGCATAAATAACCTAAAAAATTGTAGCAATGCAAAATTAAAATACTTGCATTTTTATGCTAATAGGAATTCATGAAATCCAGTAAACCCCAGTGAGGGTTTCGTACTGTAAATCTTTGAGTTATTTTCTGATACTTTTTCATTAATTTATAATTAACTACAATCTTTTAAATACAGCTTGTTTTAACGAAATATGGCTGTACTATGTCAAAAACTAGTTTAAAAACCTTCCATAATAATATCACATTCATCGCTGTACGTTTTGTATGTGCATAAAAAAAGGTATTTTGACATCAGAAATAATATGTATGGGCAAAAAATCTTATCTGATGATACGTCATTCGTCGTTCAGGATTCCCAGTGCATGGAAATTCAAGGAAAATCTGGAAAGTCAGGGAAATTTAAAAATATAGGAAAAGTCAAGTAAGGTACAAATATTTTCTAAAAAGTCTGGGGAAAATATAAAAAAAATGACGCGAAATTCGTCATATGATCTTGGAGAAAATTGCGAAATTCATCACATGGTCTTTGGGACAAATCGCGAAATTCGTCAAATGGGTTTCGGGGGGGGGGGGGGGGAAGGGGATCACAAAATTCTTCAAACGACAGCCAAAAAAAAAAAAAAAATCCATGAAAAGAGCAATAGCAGAAAAATCGCTAATTTTGTTTAAAGGATTGCGGAAATAAATAGCGAATTTCGTTGTATGTTTGCTTAGTTCTAGATTTTTTTGAGATTTAGTCAGGGAAAGAAAGGGAAATTGCCAGACATGTTTTGTTGGAAACCTTGTCGTTATAGGCTACATACGTATTAGTTGAGGAGAAGGGATGTTGATGACAGAAATAATATGATTGGATACACTTTCCTTAATGTTTCAAATCAAGCTGTAACATGTATTTTCTAACAGTAATACATGAAAAACAATATCGTAATCAAGCAGGACGGTCGTTCTGCCAAGCTAAGCAGAAAAAAAATGCTAACCTCGCCAAACAAGCAAACGCCAAGAATAAAACGGCAAGACACCGTAACTGCTTATTATACTGAAGACAAACTTCTCACTGTTAAACCGACCAAACATGCCAGCGTAAAATTCCCCATATCAAAAGAACCAATCATCGCAGAAAAATAAAACCAAAACCAGAAGGACCTAATGGAAAAGATCTTCAATTTGAGACCAAATGCATCCTCATAAATTAATTATAAACGGAGATATAGATTTTTTTAAATAACGCCGAGATACTGAAAATGACCGATTTATTTTCTTCGTCACACCTTATGTTTCAATCGAGGTAGAGACTTAAATAATGGACATAAAAAAGTAAGGATTGCATTTTCGGACAGATATTTACTCAATCTACGTGCTTTTATAAAATTCAGCTTTAAAAACACAAATTTTCTATTCTTAATTAGTGAAAAACTGTTAATTATTTGTACTTGTGTGCTTAGAAATTTCTGTAAAATATGGAAAGATGGCCGCCAAGTCCATCATGCATAATTTAAAAAAAATTAATTTTCAGAAACACGTTATGATGTATTTAGTAAAGGAGAAAAGGCTTTCTATCAACGCATACTTAGGTACTCGACTTACGTATGGTAAATTTTTAATAAAAAAATGTTAAATAAGTACCATAATATAAGCTTGGAAATTTGATATCTCACTATTTTTTAGCTACAACTTTCCTCTTTTTTCTTTTCTTTTTTTTTGCTTGGCTGTTTTTTTTTTTACCTTTGAAAAGTTGTTTTTTAGAAGATACATTATACATTGTCTATTGGATTTTTGAAAACGTTGGTTTTGGATTTACTGCAGATTTCCCATTCAATGTATGTTTTGATTAGTGCGGTAATATCGTGAGATTAATTAATTGCACTAATCGTGACAAATCTGCACCGAAGAAACACAAACGAAACTGAGAAAAATAAATTTGAAAATTTGTATTCTGAATCGTTTAAAAATAAATAAATGCAATAAAAACTCCTTTTCATATATATTTATAATCATACATTTATAATCATAGGATCTTCACATAACTTCGACTGAATACATTGTCTATGTGGATGTCAGAATACATTTTAAGCAACAAGCAGGAAGCAAGTATTCTGCTTTTTCAGATTTTAATGTCGCCTCCCCCCCACGAAAAAAAATAAAAAAAATAAATATAGATAGTACAAAGCATATTTAAGTTTTAAGGCTTAAAATACACTCTTTTATTTTATATAAAATGACGGCATTTGCATCCGCCGAAGAATTCTACATTTACGATCCATTCTTAATTAGCATCTATAAAAGAGTATGCATATGACGTCCCTATCATGGAATAATACACAAACCCAGCAAAAAGCGATGTCGTCATTCAAGAAACTCGACAAAAAAAAAAAAAAAAAAAAAAATCGGGTATTTAATAATTCATATGCCTTCATTTGTTTGTAACATTAATATGGATACAAAAAAATAAATATTGTTTATAATAGCTCCATATTTTATCAAAAATCTTCATTTATATTTTTTACAATTCTGAAAATGTTATTACACATGGATTAATAAAATTGCATTCTTTCAGCTTCTTGATAGAAATTAAGTACAAGGTCGGTGAAAATATTAAAACGTATTTTTGTAAAGAGAAAGTGTTGTACCGTTTATAAAGTAAGTTTGCAATAAATTAAAAGTCATTTAATTGATAAATAAAAATGAAATAAAACTAAAAACCACCGCATTTTATAGCAGACGATATTCTTGGCATAACACGTATTTTAATTTCAAAATTTTTTTTAGTTTTTATGAGAAAATGGCAGCAAAAAGATATAGTAATCTGCTATTTTCCTTTTCCCTTGATTTTCTTGATTATTTCTCTTTACTCTGCGACTTTCAACAGAAATGGAGTACTTCAGTTGCCACCATTATAGAAATGGCATTAAAAACTACAAAAAAATTAATACAGTGAAACCTTCCTGAAAGATCAGCTCTATAAGGAGACCACCTCTCATAAAGACCGTTTATTTATGGTCTATAATTTTTGGCTATAGGCTCAATGTTAATTTTTCTCCATTAAAGGACAACTATTTCCCGTCTCCCTCCCTGAAAGATCATTTTTCAACTTTTCAGTCGAAGAATAGAATTACTTTCTTTTGTGTGGGGGAAATCTCAAAATTCCACTTCTCTCCGGAACGCTCAAGTAAGTCTACTTCCTTAGGCCTGGCGAATCAAGATCCTCTCTCTCCCCCCGCCCCCCGTGTTGGAAGAAAAAAGCTAGTTTTCATGTATTACCAAGTTTAATGTCACTATGCTTACGGAGGGATAGTTGGTGTTGGTGAGAGAAGGGCTATTGTCCTCTTTCCTGGAATTGGCCGAGTAACAAACACATGTAAAATAGAGGAGTCTTTTTCAAGAGGAAGGGTGGGTGGTATTTAAGATTCCAGTTTATCTCAATTCTGTTGCTTTTCTTAAAAATATTGCCACTTGTTTTTATCACCTCAGTTATCGTTTAACAGTGGAAG
The DNA here is from genome assembly GCA_963932465.1 of Maratus speciosus. Lineage (NCBI taxonomy): Eukaryota > Metazoa > Arthropoda > Arachnida > Araneae > Salticidae > Maratus > Maratus speciosus. The sequence continues at coordinate 441,816,014 of OZ010788.1, forward strand.
TTATAACACTGTGCATATTCGCATCGAAGTCCATCTCGTGTTTTTCTTACTGTGTGCTCAGTATACTAATGTCTAAGAGAATTGTATTAACTTTGGAAGACAAAGTGAAAGTTTTAAGAGCACACGAGAATGGAACATCAGACAGGAAATTGGCTCCACAGTGTAACCTCTTCGTTACTGAGTATGAATGCAGTATTATTGATTATTACTGAATTATTTCTTCTCCCATTTGACTTCAGAGCAGGATTTTTTATTTATTGGAATCAGTTCTTATCTTAGACTTTGAAACATATCACTCTGGTATACAAATAGTAATTATGTTCGAGTATCATTAATAAAATGGGATAAAACGGAGGTGGACTCACGGAACAAAGAGGTTAATTGTAGCAAAACTCAAACAATACGTTGAGAAACAAAGATTTTCTGTTAAAAGAGAATGTGTAATTTAAATCTTGCGGGATTAAAAATAAAAAGGAAGGAAAAATTCAGCGAGCTTAACAAAGCTGTATTGCAATGGTTTAAATGTGCAAGATCAAAAAATATCCTATTGAGTGGGAAATTTGTTGAAAGAGAAGGTCATTCAAATTGCAGAAGCTATAGGGGAAAAAGATTTTTGTGCAAACAATGGGTGGCTGGAGAAGTTTTGTCACAGAAATAGTATTGTCTTCAAACCTATTTGTGAAGAATTGGCCGATGTAGATGAAGAGGTGTTAGTGGAGTGGAAATCTCGTCTTCCATTGATTCTCGTAGAATATTGAGATCGTGACATTTATAATCTGGATGAGACTGGATTATTCTTCCGTGCTTGCCCACTAAAACTCTTATGGAGAAAACAGATGAAGCAAAAGGAAGGAAACAGGCCAAACAGCACTTACTGTGGCCCTTTGTGGGAATGCCGCTGGAGAAAAAGAAAACCAATCAAAGAAGGCCCAGAAGCCTCACTGCTTTAAAAATGTTGATGTGACAAAAATAGCAGTAATTTGGAAATCTAACAGAAAGGCGTGGATTACATCCACCATTTTTGAAAAATCCACCATTTTGGTTACAGGACTTTGATAAAAAGATGATCAAAGAGGGTAGAAAGATTATCCTTATTTTGGATAATGTTTCATATAACTTGTATGATGCACAACTTAAAACTGTGAAACTTCAATATCTCCCTCCTAACACGGCATTCAAAATTCAACCGTTAGACCAGGAAATTATTCATTGTTTCAAGCTGGATGCTGGAATACAGACTTTTTGTTTTACGAAAGCTCATTTCGCTAATAGATGAGCAGGGGCGCCATTTGAGGGAGGCTGGGGGGGCAATGGCCCCCCTCCCCCAAGGAATTTGATATTTCAGAAAATTTATCAACCATCAAATGCAGGGATGCACCGAATAGTGATTTTGGCCGAATACCGAATGCCGAATATTTGGCCTGCAGGTAAACCGAATACCGAATATTCGGCCAGCCGAATAGTAACTGTTAGGCCGAATACCGAATATTAGACCAGCCGAATAGTATCTATTCGGCTGGCCAAATACTTTTATATCTCAGTGTTTAACGTTAAAAAGTTAAATTAAAAATTTTTTTATATAATATTTAGCATAGATACTTCCATTTTGACAAACAAGACTATTTTTATAACTAAATTTTGTACTAAAAAAGTATGTTTTGAGTTATTATTTAAGAAGAGGATGGTTTAAAAAATTTTTAGATAACAAAATTTAAATTCCATGCCTTCTTCAATTAATTCAAACAAATGAAAAGAATTCTCTTATATTGAACAAGAAGCAACATATCATTCCACTTCTTTCATCAAAAATTAAAGGTGTACAAGCCGTAGCAGAATTTTCATTTATAACTGTATAAAAATGAAGCTATTTTAGCGAAATTTGCATCACATTAATTTGCTTGTATAGAATGTGATGATGTCCTTGGAAGAGACTGGATTTTGGCCAGTGGTACAGTATAAGTATTGTTAGATGCATTCTTAATAAAATAATGTCTAGCTCAGTGCTGTTTAAATATGAATGGTTGCTATTTCCAGCACTTCTCATCATGTTATCATATTTCACAGAAAATAAAGTAACTCTGTTGACAATATAGTTTCAATACCTTCATTATTGTTAAAGTAACAAAAGAAATTTAAAGTTTGACTTAGGGATACACCATATTTTTGACTGAATAAGTGAACTGCGATCCTGTTTTACTGGACAAAAAATTGCCTGTTTTGATGCCTATTATTACCCCTGATATTTTCTTCCATTTTGTTTAGAAACAGCTTGTTTGCGAAAAAGCAAGGAGCGGATTATTTACCAGACTATACTCAGTAACTTGCATTTCTACATTTAATAATTCCCATAAACAAATGACATGTCATTAATGGTTAATTTTTTTAATGACATTTTTAAAACAACAAATAAATAATATAAAATCACTCTCCCTCATTTAAAGATTCTAATTATTCTGAATATCTTTATTAATTGACAGTTAAAAGTAGAAGTTGTGTAACGTTTTAAAAAAATATTTTTAAGAGGTTTTTTAAGTATTCGGTTTGGGCGAACAGTTTGATATTCGGCCAAACCGAATATTCGGTAGGCCAAATATTCGGCAAACCGAATAGTTTGATATTCGGTCTAACCGAATATTCGGTAGTATGGCCGAATACCGAATAGATACCGAATATTCGGTGCATCCCTAACAAATGTCAGACTCAAACAAACATTAGAATATTGCTCAATCATTAAATACTTATCAGATTTGATTGCAAAAAACATATGCTTTAAATAAATGCTTATGCATAGAAATTAATAATTATCAAAAAAATTTCCTAAAGCTATTCGAACTACCTCAAGGTGAGACATATATCTTTAATGAGTACTTTGGTTAATTAAAAAAATATATGTGAGAATTTTTTTTTATCAGTTGCTTCTCAGCTGTGTGCAAATTGGTCATGGAAAAACTTGTCAAAATCATTGGCACAACAATCACAATGATTTTCTTCTAGCTAATTCTCGAATAAGCGCAAAGAAAATAATAACATTTAAATCCCATTGATGACGGTCTTGTGATGACTGAAAACATTCTGGGTTTTTCTAACGTATTTTAAATAATTTTAAATTATATGCATGCTCATGAAAGTAATTCTTGTGCATTTATTTGTGCTTTTTATATGAATATTAATTATAAATTTTACCTTTTCCGTAGAAAAATGAAGATATACACATAGTATTCATTAATGTTCAAATATGTAGTTTTTTTTATCTAAAAAATATTTAGAAAACTTCTTTTTCTTTGAAAAATCGGATTAACATGAAACCATCTCATAATAGTGAAAACACAATCCGAAACAATTAACGCTTTACCTTTACTTGCAGAAAATCACTAACGAAAATTTCCTTATACTTATAGATCAGAAAATGTGCAAATTTCGTGACCTATTCATGACGTTTGTTGGTTGATTATCTCATGACTGATTGAATTTCACGATTTTGTTTCGCGATCATTTGACGAAATTTGAGATTTTTTCCGCGATCAATTCAGTGAATTCCCGATTTTTTTTTCCTGCAAGCTAAATTATTAAATGGATTTTTTTCGCGCGAACACTTGCCGAAATTCACAATATTTTTCCGCGACCAACTAACGAAATTCGATATTTGTTTTCGGGATTTTTTTGACAAAATTCACGATTCCTTATCACTATCATTTATTGAAATTCATGATTTTGTTTCTGCCACCGACTAATAATATTTGTGATTTTTTTGCACGAGCGTTACACAAAATTCTGGATCTTATTACGTGATCATTTGACGAATTTCTCCTCGATTTTATTGCGCGATTGTTTGACTAAATTTTCGTGATTTTTTTGCGCAATCTTTTGACGAAATTCGCGATTTTTTGCGCAATCCTTTTACGAAATTCGCGATTTTCCTCGCAATCCTTTTACGAAATTCAAGATTTCTGTTTGTGCAATCGTTTGACGAAAGCTCTATTTCTTTTCGCGATCTCTGACGAAATTGGCGATACTTTCCACGGTCGTTTGAAGAAATTAGCGATTTTTTAAGCGACCATTTTGGAGACTTTATTTTTCAAAATTTCCAAGATTCGCGATTTTTTTCTGCAACCCATTGACGAATTAATTTTGTGGATTTTGAAAGAAAGAAAAATCGCGGACTTTCACGAAAATTAAAAAAAAATTGTGGAATAATCACATGCTTGTGAAAGAAGTTATGGGGACAAAATCTCGTAGAACATTTTTTATTGTGCGGGATTTTCTTTCTGTGTGATTTGTGCAGTTCTGCACGTAGTTCAATTTTCCACGTTCCCTGTTCCTCAAAGAAAACTTTTCCTTCTTCTTAGTCAGGAGACTCATGAAATGACGCCCCTGTAAGTAAAATTTCGAAAGGGACTAGAAAAAAGCTCAATTTAAACAAGTTTCCGTCTTGGCAAGTATAATTGTATGATGTTTTTTCAACGAAATTTGATTTTTTCCCCTTCTAGAAAGAAATCTGTTATAGACAGGTTTCGTTTTCACAAGTTTTACTCTAATACATCTTTTTCAGAGCTATCCTATAGAGCGGATGGTTTAACAGTCAGTGAGGATACTTGTAAAAAATGAAACCTGTCTATAATAGAATCCTGTCTAAAAAGAAAAAAAATCATGTCCAATATATTAAAATTTTACCTTCTAAGACGGAAACCTGTTTAAAACGGAATATTTCATTGGTTCTGAGTTTCCGTATTCGAAGTTTTTACTGTTATTGTAAGCGTAAGTCAGTAAACGTTTCTCAACGGGGGGGGGGGGGGTGTTAGACCCACTGGATCCTACCCTTAGCTATATACAATCCCTCAAAAAATGTTTGACCCCCCCCCCCCCCCAAGAAAGTTCTGAAATGACGTCCCTGTAGATGAGACCAAAAATACGTCCGACATTGTGAAATCTATCATTGTACTCGATGGTAAAATGTGCATAGGATAACGTAAAGACACAAACAATGGTCACTTGCTTTAGTACTTGTGGGCTAAGCAATGTATCCATAGAAAAATCCATTGCTGATATCAGTGCCTTAGAAGATGAAGTGATTCAGTTATCAAACGCAGCTACAATTCATTATCACTCCAAATCATATGAGTATGAGGAAACTCTTGAGTGTTACGATGCTTTATCTGAAGACTGGGAAAATCATATCATAGAAAATCTCGACAAAAGTAAGACTTTAAATTTTTTGTATTAAAAAATAAATTCTACAATAATTTATAATAATGAATGATACTACAATTGAGATTTTTAAAAATGTATTTTAGGAGATTCTGATTCAGACGACGAGCTTCCGCCGGTTAAAGCTTCTATTTCATTTCAAAAAACGCTTGTTGAAATCAGTACATTGATAGAAAGTTCGATACCTGTTAGAGATTATACTAAAATAAATAATTTGTTTAAAGAGATATAAGAATGTTTAGAAGCAAAAATGTTTGATGAGAAATTGTCAAAATCAAAGCAAACTACAAATTATACCGTCTTTAAAGCTGTATAGACATGAAATATAATAAACTAATTCAATAATAATTTTCTTGTAGTATGTACTAGGGGACTCTGCCCTTTACGAGCTACGCTCGTCAACCCCCGTTCAGACACCGCAGGCTCTAACAGCACGCTAATTTGATCGGCTTTAAAAAGATTTCGGAAGATTGAATTATAATTTGAATCTGACAAATATAATCTGACGTAATTTTACCAAACTTTTCTTTCTCTTTTTAATATTCACGTAAAAATACTTTTGTTAGAAATGAAATATTATGATCATCTTAAAATATCAAATAAATGTCTCGCGCAATTTTTAAATTTAAACTGTTTTGCAATATTATTTTTTTTCATTTTACGTAATAAGTGTAATGTGACGTAAATGTGACGTAAATTCTCCTATTTAAGACTTCTAACGCATGTTAATGAATTTATTATTTTACAATATTGTTTCTCTTTTAAAATTCACGTGTAAATATAGTTTTTATGACGTAATTTTCAATGAGTTCCTGCTTTTTATATTTTCTGTTTATAATAGTCACGTGTAAAATAAATTTTTAATTTAAAGCAAACATTATTGTTTGCGCTGTTTATACAGTCGGCAACAGTTTAAATTAATACAATTTTCTAAAATATGTAAAAAATATCTCTCGAAATGCTGAAAATTTGAATTTAAAATAGAAATAAAAGCTCAAAAAATGAGTCAAATTAAGAAACTAAATGTAGTCTGCACACCGGGAAATTCTGACGCATAAAATGATCTAAAAATGATTAAATTCCTATGCACAGTTTTTGCTCCTATAAAACTTTTTTAATGGAACGATTTTGTCCAACTTTGGCATTAAATATCTCTTAAAATAATTCTTCGATTTGAAAACTGTCTCCATCAGCGTGTTTATCAAACATTTCTCTATAATACTACCGATTTTCATATTTTTGTATGCAACAGTTTTTTTTATATTAACGAAGAAAGGCCATGCTTAAGCATTCAAATTGGATGCCGATCTGCCGGGAATACCTACGCAAATTTTCATTGGTCCATTTCCAAATCAAAACTTTTTTTTTATATATAGAAGGATTTCATGCAACTTTGCTTTACCCATCATCTCTATTCAGAGACCACCTCTCTAAAAGACTGATTTTTTATGTTGTAATGTGTGGTCTCCTTAGAGAGGTTTCACTGTGTCTCAAAAATAAATTGAGACGCAGTTTTCAAACAAATTGCATTTAAAAGTACTTTTTTTCCCCATACGACGGGGTAAAAATTGAAAATGTGCCATGTTTAGAAGTTAAAAAATTGCAGTACATTATCAGTAGTTAACCGTACAATGATACACCTGCTTCGTTTTACGGATGGCTTATGGCTAGGTGTAACGTACATTTTTAGTGACGGCACTTTGATTTCTGTCTGAAAGAAATAGCATCGAGGTCTAAAAAATTAGAAAATTGATATTTTCGTAATTTTTCGTAAAGTGAAGGTTACCGAATTCTCTTAAAGCGAATACGGTAGTTCGGTGTAAAAACCGTCCTTGGCATTTTTACTTTCTTCTATCTTTACAAGAAGAAAGTATTGGATTCATGAAAATTTTCCAGTTCCGGTTTTCGAAGGATTTACACGTTTTAGGGTCAGAGAACCATAAAAACATGTTTTTACAAAATGTCTGTCTGTGAATCTGTGTGTGTGTGTGTGACACAAATTTTGTGGTCTCTCTATCTCAAGAACTAATGAAAGAAATTTAATAAAATTTTAGATTCAGTTATTCCGTTAGTCGCTGATATAAACTGGTGCTGATTACTTTTTGGTGTAAATCGCTCAACAGGTGGCGCTGCTATGCTGAATTTTTCATGATTTCCGAAATAGCTATATCTCAAGAACTAATGCACGGATTTTGACAAAACTTCAGATTCCGTTAGTCCTTGATATAATTTGGTGATGATTACTTTTTGGTGAAAATCGCATGACAGGTGGTGATGCTATGCGACATTATTCATGATTATTGCAATAGCTCTATCTAAAGAACTAATACCCGAATTTTTCCCAAACTTCAGATTCAGTTAGTCCCTGATATAAATTAGAGCTGTTTAGTTGTTAGTGTAAATCGTCCAACAGGTGGCGCTGATAGGCTGCATTTATCACGATTTTCACAATAACTGTATCTCAAGGACTAATGCATGAATTTTCATCAAACTTCAGATTCAGTTAGTCCCTGATATAAATTGGTTCAGATTAGTTTTTGGAGTAAATCGACCAACAGGTGGCGCTGCTATGTAGATTTTTTTTACGATTTCCGCAATAGTTCTACGTAAAAAACTAGTGCACGGATTTTCATCAAACTTCAGAGTTAGCTACTGTTGGAAATACTAATCTCTTTCAGAATTAGATAAACTCATTATTAATCAAGATAAACTGTTTTTCAAAAACACTTTATGTCTGTCATAAACAAGACTTGATTACTCTTTCAATGATCATGTCAGGAAAAATAGAAAATTACTTCCTTGTTTGTGTAATGTGTCAATCAAAAACTGATAAACATTTAGATTAAAAGAATGCAATTTTTGACAGCTGAAAGAACTTTATTAATAATCTAAGACTTTAAATGTTATTTAGTGTTTTGTCAATATAAGTAATCAAGAATTTTTTTATTTATGTTATTTAATAAAATATCAATAATGTTTTTTGGATGTTATAATTTTTTTCAGTGTGTATATAGATATGTAATCAGAAAGGAGTAAAAATGAATGCTCCAGTGTATATCCATTTAGTCATATGTAAATTAATTTAATTTCAAAAGGTGGTACAAATTTCTGTGGTACAAATAATGAGAAAAATACACTCTTTTTAATATACACCTTTACAAGCTTTTTACAGGATTAATCATCAAAGATATTTAAACAATCAATGGATAAATACTTGCATTCATTGGATATGAAGAAGAAAGTACTTTTTTCACAGTGGACGATCATGAACCAAAAGGTAAGCAGATTTACCTTATCTTTATTTTGTGATTTAATGTGATTATTGTTATTTCACGTTAAATCTCATTCTTTATCTAACAGCTACAACTTGACATAAGTTGTTGCTGATTAGATTTTGGTGTAAATCACCTAACTGGTGGCACTGATATGCTTTATTTTTCAGGAAATATTAACATTTATGAGATAGAAGAAAGTTTTAAGATTGCTACATCCGACTAGTTCATTTTTGTTTAAAGTATTTCAAAAAGCTTCCATAGATTAAAAAAATAAATAAAAAAGCAATTTAACAAATTACAACGACCATTTGGAAAAGGATTTTTTCAAAGACTAAAATTTAAGACCTAAAAAAATCGCACCGAGTTGATCATACATTACGTACGCCATGAATTAAACATTAATAGTGTTATTACACGTAAAAATTCCAAGCGACAGAAATTGCCTGTGACTCGTATTTGGTGTGAAATATTTATATGTATTCATTCCTGTCCTATTTATCTTTTTTGTTATTTTTAATTGGCTTATTCCATTTTTCTTTTGCACGTGAAAATCTTACAAATTAAAATTAACTCTTTGGCAGAAACTGTTATTCATTTTCTTTCATTTTCATTAGTTATTATCCACCTGAAACTTGCGTATTATACAAGCATTTCATTGGCTGTTCGGGAAAAGGCTTTTCCGTCGTCAGATTTCCAAGAAATCTGATGACACATTTTAAATGAAATTTCATTATTAAACTTCTAAACATCCCACAATATTACTTTTTACATCGTCGTGTAGAGAAAAAAATGTACTTTTAAATGCAATTTGTTTGAAAGCTGTATCTCAATTTGTTTCTGAGTTATTAATTTTTTTTTGTAGTTTTTATTACTTTTTTGTCATAGTGGCAATACTCTGTTGTCCATCTCTGTTGAAACTAAAGGGAAATACAGATTACTGTATAGACCAATCACAAAACGAATAAAATGCGGATTAAACCAATAAAAACCTTCAGATATGCTTTTCATTTCCTACCCTGACGAGAACAATAACCATTTTTCCAAATGGTTAAAAAAAAATCTTTTAAACATTAATAGAAAATTTCCGTAATTTTGAAACAAATTTTCCTTAAAATGAGTTTTATTGCGTTATTTATTGAGTTTTATTAAATGAGTAAAATTCCTTTTATTTCAAAAATAAAAGGGATAAATAAGCCATTTGAAATCGAAATGAGCATGAATAAGGAAAACACAAACTTGCCTTCATTTAGTGAAAATATTTGAAAGCCATATCAGCATTTTTGCTGTAAAAAATGAATTTTACACCGAATTATTTCCTATCTTCTTCCGAATGGTTTTCTTTCAAAATAATGATAAAGTAAAGCTAGATTGATTATTTGTGTATCTTTGATGAATTTCAGATTCAATTCTTTTATACTCATCCTAAAATATAAAAGGGTTTGTGATCCTTAAAGCAAAAAATATATGAAAGCAAATACTTAAACAGAACCAATACTCATACGTATTTACACTATGCTGAATTTTTTCCCCATGAAAATGTAAATGACAGTGTTCTTGAGTGTAAAATAACCCCATTAACAATTTTTCAACCTAGTTTTGAAATATTTCAAAAAGCTTGCCTTTAAAAACATTTTAAACATTACTAGAAAATTTCTATCATTTAAAAACAAATTTCTCTTAAAACGAGCAATTTAAAACAAGATCAATAAATACGCAATTGTTAATCGAAGAGAATTAAAAAAAAAAAAAAAAAAAAAAAAAAAACGCAAGTTCAACTCTTTTTAGTAAAAATAGTTGGAAGAAATAAGAACATTTTTGTTGTAAAAAAATGTAATTTTACACCAAATTATGTCTTTACTTTTTCGAATGGTTTTCTTTCAAAATATTGATAAAACAAATATTGATTATTTCTCCTCATTTGATCTCTTTTTTTACTCGTATAAAAGGAATCAAAGTTTGTAATCGTTAAAGCGAAGACTATATATGAAACCATATTCTTAAACTCAGCCAATCAATACATATACGTATTTATATTATGCTGAATTTTTCCATTTCCTTATCAGAGGATAAGGTGTATCGATTTTACTAAAAGAAGAAGCTAGATAAAAAAAAATCTTTTCAAGCGATTTAAAAGCAAATATATGACTGGAATTGGATCGAATAATATGGTAAAATGTAATACCGTGCTTCTTGAATACACTACATTTAAATTTAAAAAGAATTTTTCTTCCCCCCTCCGACGCATATAAACTATTCGCAGCATTTGCAGGTGTTATCAGAATCTCGCGATGCGTATTGGAGAACAGATAAAAGGTTTTTCTTTTATTTGAGATTTAAAGATCGAATATTTTTCAGTGAACAGAATAATCATTTCTGACAACATTTCAGAAAACCGACATTCCGGAGATCAAAAGAAAACGCCTATTTTAGAATATCATTCAGGCTAAAAGAAAATAAAATTGGGTGTGAAATAAGGATATACCGCGGCATGCAATTTGAATAATCCTGACGATAGATTTAAGAAAAAAAAAATCATTGATTGTTTCTTTTTTTGTCTTTTCAAAGCCTTATTTGAATGTGTTCAGGCTTAAAAAATTGTTTTTCTGCTATATTTTTAACATTCTACTTTTTATTCTAATGTATGGTCTCTGAAAGGAGTCTTTTTTTTATGGGGCACCCCCCCCCCCCCGGTAGTTTTTTCGCCTTTTCCTTCTTTTTTTGGAATTAATGGAATTTCTTTTTTTTTATTCTAAAATTTTTCTTTTTCTTTTTTGTTTTTCTCTTTTTTAAACATGTTATACTAGTGCTTATGTACTTTTCTATTTTTTGTTAATCTTTTCTTTTTTCTTAAAAGTAATTTTAATTTGTGGCTACCAGTCACCAGTCACGTCTAAACATTATTTTTTTTAAGGCTCCCTAATGCCCTTGCAACACAATCACCTTTCCACTGGATGTAAAGTTGCAACGCAACTAGGTAATCCATTCAGCTGATCACATTGTTCCATTGTTCCATAACTCATTTCATCTGATGTGTTTGTTTATGCAAACAAATGTAAAATTAATCTGTGATGCGCATTTGTTATATAACACGATGAAACTTCGATAAGTCGACGTCATTTTAGGAAGAAATTTTTTTTTCTGTTATTCTAGTACTTTGTTAGCCCTTTCAGGGATAAATAATTCTGCTGCTGTAACGTTGAAATTTCAGGTTTTATACCGCGGCATCCAATTTGAATAGTCCTGAGGATAGATTTAAGAAAAGAGATTTATTTATTGGTTCTTCTTTTGTCTTTTCGAAGCCTTATTTGAATGTGTTCAGGCTTAATAACTCATCCCATCTGATGTGTTTGTTTATACAAGCAAACGTGAAAATAATCTGAGATGTGCATTTGTTATATAACACGATGAAACTTAAGTCGACATCATTCGGGGAATAAAAAAAAAATTTCGGTTATCCTAGTACCGAGTTAATTCTTTCAGGAACAAATAATTCTCTTGCTGTAACGTTCAAAATTCAGGTCTTATACCGCGGCATCCAATATGAATAATTCTGACAATTAGATTTGAGAAAAGAGATTCATTGATTCTTTCCTTTTTTTTTTGTCTTTTCGAAGCCTTATTTGAATGTGTTCAAGCTTAATAACACATTCCATCTGATGTGTTTGTTTATACAAGCAAATATGAAAATAATCTGAGATGCGAATTTGTTATATAACGCGATGAAACTTCGATAAGTCGGCATCATTTGGGGAACAAAAAAAAAAAAAAAAAAAAAAAAAAAATCCGGTTTTCATAGTATAGTGTTAACCCTTTCAGGGATAAATAATTCTGTTTCTGTAATTTTGAAAATTCACCAGAATTTTCAACAATTTCGAAAAAAGAAATTTTTTGAACAGGTGGGACTTTGATGAGATTCCTAGTCGCCGTGCGACTTAACTCCCTGTTGACGAGTAATTGTGTAACACATCTTTTAGAGGAGACATACGAAATAGTCTAACCATAGTACTATAGTGTACTAAAATAAACATTTAAAAAGATAGAGATAAAAAAGAAAAGAAATGTCTTTATCACACAGAGATAAAGACGAGGTTATAAAGAGTTTAAGTATGATCGAACACCTCTATAAAAAAGCACTGCAGTTAGGCCAATGCCTACGTTGCCTAACTCAGATTTGGAGATCCATTTTTTTAAGAGATTCGTGTTTTTTGTTCACTTTAAAGCAAGAAAAAAACCTCCATCCATGATTTTTTTTTAAAGATTTTTCTTCATTACGCTTTAATGAATTCATACTTCCTATTTTGTATCCCTGCATAGCTGTCTTGCATATTTATAAAAATTTTTTATTGCTTCCATAATTATTTTTTGTGGAGTACTTTCTTAAACGCCATATTGTTAAACAGACAGTAACTTCAAATTGCCAAGAAAAATAAATGATGAGTTCAAAAACAGACGTTAAATGCCAAGTCTTTCTGTCCTGTATCGGGTGGTTAATCTGATTTCATACGAATCTAGCCCAATCCTCGGATCCGGGAGCATCGAATTGGCGGTAATTATTTTCATTGCGAGTAGGGTTGATTCTAATTCTTTATGGCTTGCGTCGTTTTTTGTTCTGGATCCTGACTCTTGTGGGTCGAATTCGGGTTAACCCTGTTCTTCAAAAGAAAGTCCAGAATATACAGTCGAGTCTCTCTATAACGAAACTCCATAAATCGAATTTCTCTATATAACAAATTTTTAGTAGGAACGGTCCCCTTTTTCCGTGATCTCATTAAAAACAGTCTCCATATAGCGAAATGTCTATCTCCATATAACGAATTTTGTCATAAAATAGTTTTTATTTATTCAGTTTTAAGGAAGCTTCCAAATCACATGGAATAAATTTTCCATCACTGATTCCTGATTTATCGTTCAGTACTGAGTTTTTTATCTTGCTTTTCTACCTTGAATCTCATTGTTCTTTATGTCCAACGAATTCATCTCCGCTCCCCCCCCCCCCCACACACACACCTTCCAGCATCCTTCTTAAAACAGTGTCAATTGGATTGTGACACATATAAGAGCGGGATCAGAGAGGTAATTGAAGTTTAAGGTGAATGAGATCGAAGATCATTCAGAAAATTAAATTAGAAAACTAAACTCACAACAAGTCGATATTCGTAATATTCACTGCCAGAAAGCTTCCGAGATCCCCTAGCATGACACGTGACCTGATGCGCTCCACAAAAAAGCGGAAAGAAGGCACAAGCACGCTATTGATCGAATGGAAAATTCTCCCTCGACAGCTGCAAACGCGAGAGCAGATAACTGTCACCATTTAAAACACATTTTCATCTATCCAAACTAAAGCTCTCAAGCCTTACAGTTAGAGTAGAAGGTTATTGTTTCTGGCTTTCTTCAGTGTGAACGATTCACAAAACTTGATCTCTTTGAGTGCGTTTGTTTACTGCTTCCGCAAAAAATGTCTCTTAGGAACTGCGTAACTCTCTGTGATAAAATGAAGATTTTGAAAGAAATCGAAAAGGGATTGAAAAAAAAAAGATGTGGCAAAAAAGTTTGGGATTCCGGCAAGCACTCTGTCAACAATCATAAAAAATAGCGAGTCAATCGCTGAGCAGAATTCGGATTTTGGTTCGGCGCGAAAAAAAAAGAGGACATGCCAATACGAGGACTTAAGACGAAGCAATGTTTAAGTGGATTAAAGGGATAAAGGACCAGAATCTACCACTTTCGGGACCAATGATTTTAGAAAAGGCTCTAGAATATACTTCATCTCTTGGTCACCCTGACTTCCAAGCCAGCATTGGTTGGCTAGAAAAGTTCAAGAATAGACATGGGTTATTCCAGAAAACTATCTGCGGTGAAAGTGTGGATACTCCGGGGATAGCTTGTGAGAACTGGAGTTTTAAAGTAGAGAAATTCTAAAAGAATTCGTTCCTGAGAACATTTTCAATGCTGACGAAACAGGTCTCTTTTACAAGTGTCTCTAAAACAAGACTCTGGTGTTTAAGGACGATAAATGTTTTGGCGGAAAAACAAAGGATTACTATTCTGTTGTATGCTAACATGAGAGGGAAATAAAAATTAAAGATGCTAGTCATTGGGAAAAGTAAATCCCCCTGTGTTTTAAAGGCGTGAAGTCCTTAGAAGTGGAATATGATTTTGAGAGAAAGTTTTGGATGACCACTGAATTTTTTGACAAATGGTTAAAAGCATTTGACAATCAAACGAGAAAACGACGCCGAAAAATTGCTTTGCTTATCGCTCCAGCTCACGACAAAACTGTGAATAAAAACTACAAAATGTTGAAGTTATTTTCTTACCACCCAATTGCACATCAAAACTGCAGTCCATGGGCTTGGGAATAATAAAAAATCTAAACGTGCATTTTAAGAAAAGAATTCTTTAAGAATTGATCATAGCTATTGAAAAAAATGATCCCACTCAAGACATCATTAGTCTTAGAAAGTGTATTGTGGAACTTTATAAAGATTGGAGATTTCATGTAACTGAAAAAACAATTTACAATTTCTTCAAAAAGGTCGGCTTTTCTAAACTGGAGAATAATACGTATTCTGAGAACGAAGATTTGTGGCTTTAGCAGGCTTAAAAGAGAAATGGAAGTTAATTAAGGAACGCGGAAAATTCGAAGAAAATGTTATTCTCTCTGATTTTTTGGAAGTGGATGACAATCTCACTGTTGCGCAGTATCCTACTGATACTGGTATTTTAAGCAGCGTTATGAACAATGATGGTGAGAGTGACAATGAGCATGAAAACGAAAACGTACAACATAGGAAAAAATTATCACGCAGTGAAATGAGTTCTGTTGATCTTGTAAGGGGAGGACTTCAAATGGAGGAAAATGTTCCCGATACAATTTTTCATTCTCTGCTAAAGTATGAACATTTTTTTTGAGATTGTAACAATTTTGAAATCAAAACAGGGAAAAATTACAAATTTTTTCGTCTAAAATTAATGTAAGCTTTCCTTGTGTGATTTTGTTATGCTTTCAAATAAATGTCTGTTCTCTTTTTTGAAACTGTTTAAATAATTAAGAAATACAACATTAGGTTAATATTTATAGTTAAACATTTCAAATTCTTACACATTAAATAGGAATTTTTACCCAACCTCTATATAACGAATTTTTTACTGGAACAATGGGTTTCGTTGTATAGAGACTCGACTGTATTTTCAAATGAGTAAATATACATTTGAATACGAATGAGTATATTATACGTTTATTGTTAAACATAAAAGATAAAATTGATATTAGAGGCGAAGTTATAAAATATTTTCCCACAATCATATATTACATGCCAGTACAGACCTCTAAAGCTGTATGCAAACTTTCATACGGATAAAATATTTTGCTTGGGCGCAGTTTTTCAGATACCGATAATTGATTCTACACTGGTGTGCAAAAACTAAGGGCGAAGCAGATAAAAAATTAGCATAAAATCAGAACAAGGCAACAGAACGTGCTGAAAGACCAATCAGCAGACAGACCTGTGACCGATGTAGTAGGGCGTGCTCATATATGGCATAAGAGGATGTAAGAGGACACGGAGGGTCGGGAGGGTATAAAGCATAGAGGCAGTGAACGCTCAGTAATTCAGTGAAATCTGTTGCATTGTGTACAGTGATTTCAATGACGGTGTGTTACTACTACCGTGTGATATAGCCAATATGCAATGCAGGAGATGTCATCTGGATGAGTTTACGCGACGTCGCATCATTGCGATGTTGGAAGAAAGTCGAAGTGTGACAAATGTGGAAGGGGAGTTCGAGATCGCTCACAATATCATTTCATGAGCCTGGACAGAATTTCAAACGATAGGAACAGCTGTCCGAGCTTTCAGCAGTGGTCGCCCACGAGCAACAACGGCTAACGGTCGCTATATTGTTCTACAAGCGAAAAGAAACAGGCGGCAGATAGATGGATAAATAGCACGGAACAAACTACTGTACGTCGGGATCACGTTTTACCGTGGCCAGAAGGCCGCACAAAGGGGGTCTGTACGCACGACGACCAGTACGGTGTGTACCATTAACGCCTGTTCATCGCAGACGCTGATTTCTGATGTGCCAGGAACACAAAAACTGGGCACAACAGAAGTGGGGTCGAGTGCTCTTTATGGATGAGAGCCCATTTAGTCTGACGAGCGATTCTGGACACATACACATCTGAAGAGAACAGGAAGTATGCACCCACCCCTCCAAAATCATCAAAATGGGCCGTTTTGGAGGTGCCGGATTTCTCGTTTGCGGCGATATCATGCTTGGTAGCTGTACGAACCATCTCGTCTTCCAAAGAGGTTCAGTCACTGGTGTTCGCTATTATACCGAGATTCTCTTGCCTCATGTTGTCTTTTTTGAGGTGCTGTGGGTCCGGACTTCCTCTTCATGGACGACAACGCTATACTATTATTTTTAACACAATCGTACTGATTGGTAAAGTTATCATACGAATTGAATTTTTCCCAACTGAGCTAAAAAATGCCTAAGCCGGGACTCGAACCCAGATCCTTGGCTTACAATTTTTACAATTATAATATTTACCAATAAGGTTATTTGAGCGAAATATACCCGCCGGTTGCCGGCCCAGGTAGCTTAAACGATAGAGCATTGGCAATGTAAGCCAAGGATCTGGGTTCGAATCCCTGCTTGGACATTTTTTCGCTCAGTTGGAAAAAATTCAATTCGTATGACAACGCTATTCGTATTCAACGCCCCATCGTACAGTGGCTGTTGCAGAGCTCTTGGATAGTGAAGATATTCAACGCATGGATTGGCCTGCAAGCTCCCAGGACCTAAATCCCTTAGAGCATGTGTGGGATCTTCTCTGGAGGCATTTGTCAGCACGTGACCAGGCGTCAGCAACGATTCAGCAGCTGCAATTGGTGTTACAAGAGGAATGTGACTCGATGCCTTAAAAGCTCCTTGACAACCTCGTACTCAGCATGGACAGGCGTTGTAAATCCTGCATAGCAGTCATGGATAACTATATCCCCTATCAAAGAATGGATTGTTCTTGCCAGCTGCCTGTCAGATGAACGCTTCTGTCTTCTCTGCAGCTGTGCTCCAAGTTACCTGTTTAATAAAGTGCTTTTGTATCCTTTTGATTCCTTGTTTAGATTCGTTTTGATCACTTGTCTCATATTTTCCCATCTTGGAGATCTTACAATGTGGTTTCGGTCGATGTGGTAAACTTCCGCACGATGTAACACCCGAAGAACCATCTCGTCCTTAATTTTTGCACAGCAGTGTATTTTTTCAATTGTTTACAGTTTCTTAAGAAAACTGACTAATCTGTTATTAGACCCTTCCTTCAACATTGGCTGAAAATTAACTCGAAGCCATTGATTTCAAAACGCTTAGAGGTACAGAGAAGTAAAAAAAAAAAAAAAAAACAACTTTGTACGATTTTATTCAAACAAAACTTTGCGATTTTCAATCACCCATACAATCCGTTGAAAAGTTTCATTAGTACATTATTTTAGTTTTTAGGGTTCCGTACTTAACAAGTAGAAACGGAACTATTATAAGATCACTCGTGCGCCTGTCTGGACTTCTGTCACAGTCGTTTTTCTCGAAAACTTTGGAACGTAGAAAGTTCAAACTTGCTAGTGCTATAAAAGCTATTGACCCACATATTTATAGATTATTAGCCATTCACAATACTTTTACGGAAAATTTAGGGGCTAAGCTACTTGAATATTTTTTTTTTGTTGTATATAGTGTGGGCATCCTTCGAAAGATCTCGTTACAGCGAACTCAAAATATATTTGTTTTAATTTTAAGTATTATATTTTCAGAGATATCTTCGAAAATGTATTGCAAAAATATGTCCTCCCCCAAAACCTATTTCCGAATCTACTAAAACTAAAATTATGAAACAAATTGGGGCAATAGGAGTTTTTTTAACCCTTGCAGAAAAACTTTGGCGGTTATCCTAGTTCACATAGTTTTTGAGAAAATCGCATTTTTCCGTTACATACAAACTTTACTTTGCGGACGCTCAATGGGGGAGTTGAGGGGTGCTCGATATACCTATCGACATGAATCATCCCAGTATTGTTGATAGTGATTTTCGAAACAATTATCGGTAATTAGCCAACATATTAGTTAAAATCCTATCTGAAAAAGCAGCGGCACATACCAAGGCGATGTTGCAATTTAATGATCTCCTTTCGAAGCGCGTTTGGCATAATGCCAAGTTAAAACTTTGTACAAGGTCTTTGTTGTACGAAATCTTTTGTGCGGGAGTAAAACTCGCATTTGACCGATTATTTATTTCGATTTAGTTATTTTCTTAATAGATACTTTCATCTGTTGTACGATAATTTTTTAAATGTCCTAGACAGAAGCTAGCCTGCTGCGTTTCAATAATGAATGCTTGATTCGCTACGAAACATTGACTAATTAAGCTTGTAGCACTCCCATTATTTTTACGACCAGCCACTACCGTTTAAAAGCACTAAACATAAGACAGTAAGAGAAGCAAAGCCAGATAAAAGATTTTATAAACATTTAATAAGTAAAATATCTAAAACAAAATAAAGACTTCAAAACTTTTTCAATTAAAAAAACTCTCTTTTAATCTACCATTAACTTATTGCATTCTGCAGAGTGTGTATTTATTGCTTTCATTCATCATTTCCCCGGAGAAAGAAAAATATGCCCTCTATTAACCGTGTCATCGATTTTTTTGGTAATGTTTTCCGAAGTAAATTGCGATCTTTGTTGAATTAATTTTGATTTTCCTTTTAGCTATCGATCTTTTAAACTGGAATGGGTCAGAATTAGAGTGGAAAAGATTGATTTGATTTATTTCTGGTGCCTTCCTAAAAATTTTATAATCTATGTTTCGTAAATACAGGGTGTCCTAAAATGAACTGAGCGTTTTTAAAATAACAATTACAAGTAAACAGTGACATATAATGACGTCATTCTTTGAAAGAGAGTGATGTGTAAAGTCAGGAATTTCTGTTCTAGGCTTCCTTGTTTTAATTCTAAATATCGCCAACTGTGTGTCTATCAGTGTCTCAGATTTCAGAACGCCATGGCATTTAAAAAGCTAAATATAAACAAGTTGGAAATTGCACGGCAAATGAAGTCGTTCGTACGTACTATAACTAGTTTTATTAATATTTTTTGCACCGCATATTGTACTGAATGTATATTTTAGTGCACTTCATAAGTACATATAAATTTCATTCAGTTCGAAAGGCTGTAACATCATTAAAATGCACTTGAAATAATTTTTTCCCATTGGTTGTAATGTAACGGAAAACTTTTGACTGTCCCTGTAATTAAACTATGCATCCGATTTGCATAAAATTTGAAATGACTTGACAAAATGTTGCAACAATTATATATCTAAAATTTCAGACCATTCGGTTGGTTAGTTTTTGCTCTGTTACATGTGGACAGACAGACAGACGGACCGAACGAAGACTATAGGTGATACGCATTTATATAATTACGAACGCACCTAAAAAGAGTAGTAAATGAGTGAATTGTGATCTATTTTTATAAATTAGTTTGAGAATTCTAACAGTTTGAGTCAATGTAGCGCTATCTATTGAGGAAATGGGGAACTAAAACAAGGAAGCGCAGTAAAGTAATTCCCGACTGTTTACACTCTGTCACATATTACACATTAATCTCTTTCAAGGATAACTTCAATAGCCGTCACTATTTATTTGTTATTGAATGTTAAAAAACGTTCAATTCATTTTAGAGTACCCTGCATACCATTACAAGTACATGTTGATGTAAGTTTATAGAATTTATTAAAGGATCCATCATTTGTTTGAAAAAAAAAACCCTTATCTTTAATTACGGACGTAATAAGGAATTTGCCACGAAAGTTACATAACTTGGAATCAACATAATTGTTTTTCTGACTTATATAAATGCATGGTAGAAATATTTTGTCATATGCTAAACAATCATGCCTAGTTTTAGTTCAAACATACATGAATCTAATTTATAACAGAACGTAAAGGAATAGGAAGGATCATGTGGTTGTTGAACATCTGTTTTATTTATTTATTTTATGTATAGTACAATTTTTGTGAATGCATCAGTGAACAGTGATAACGTGTTTGATAGTTTGATTCATTCATTCAACTACTAATTCATGTTTTAAATAAAAAGAAGAATCCATAAAAGCAACATGAAGCCGACTTGAAGTGTTTTTGTATTTTTTTAAATTTATTTATTGCACGGCAACATATTTTGGCGAGAGTGGTTTGGTACAGCAGAATATGTTTTGTAACAACATATTTACTTGAAACCAAATTGTTTTGTTGACAGCATCATTCATGTTTGATGTGCAATAAGCGATGATACGAGGGGATGCTCATAAGTTTCTGTATTTGACTAAAAAGAAGATAGCTAGAGTTAAGAAATTACAAGTTTATTCAGCATATTCTCCCATGAGACCGATGCACTTGTTACCTCGTTGTTGCAGCTTATCTAGTCCTCTGAAATAAAATTAATTTGACTGGTCCTGAAACCATCTCTCTGCAGGCTCTTTGACGTCTTCAATGTCTTCAAAATGATGACCCTTAAGGCTTTTCTTCAAGTTAGGAAACAGATAATAGTCTTTAGGGGCTAATTCTCGGAATAGGAAGGATGATCGACCAGTTGGAAGCACAGGGTCCTCAATTTGGCAGCCACAACGTTGGACGTGTGTGCAGGTGCATTGTCATACAACAAAAAAATCCCTTTGGTCAACTCCTCTCGGTGTTTATTCTTGATTCTCTCCTTCAACTTGTCCAGCATTTTTAGTTTAATATGCTCGGGTAATACTACACTTCTGAGGTAGGTAGTCCACAAAACAGAATGCCGTCTTTGTCCCAGAAAACTGACGTCATGACCTTTTTGACAGATTTCTGTGTGCGAAACTTCTTCGGCCGCGAGGTCCCCCTATGGCGCCATTGTTTGACTGTTAGTTGGTTTCTGGATCATAGATGTAAGCCAGGATTTCATACTCAGTCACTAACGTAGCCAAAAAGTCCTGTTCAGATTCGAAAAGGGCGAAAACGGCTTTGGATGTCTGAACTCGTTCCTTCCGCTAATCACTGTTCAAACCTTTCGGCACCCACTTCGCTGAAAGTTTGCGCATGCCTAAGATCGTAGTTAAAATATACCCTACACGCTCCCAGGAGATGTCCAGTGTCTCAGCTATCTTTTCTGGAGGATATTCGTCGGTCCTCAAGAATTAGCTCATGGACAGCAATGCATGTTGCAGTGTCAGTTTCGGTGTGAGGGCATTCACTGCGGGTCTGAACTTCAACGGAGAAATGGCCACTCTTAGAACGAGATATCCGAGATTTCACAGCGCTGTAAGACGGACACTTCTGTAGCAGCATTTGTGACATCTCAGCGTGAACGCCCTTTGCTGGCTTCCCCTGTAGAAACTAAAACTCCATGACGCCGCGTAACTCCAAGGACGTGAAGCTTTCTTGTGCCCTGCCATCACAGCTTTCACCCTCCACAGAAAAAATTCCCATAATCAGAAACACCTGATATTATTAGAGTTACATAATAAAATTTTAAACTTTCAAAAATGCCTAATTTTGTTTTTCTATTTCAACTATAAGTAATTGAAGCCAGGAACATTTCAGCACTCCCTAGAATTTTAAAATTTTTATGTGTCTTTGTCAAAAGAAACAGAAAAAAAATTATTCCCGATACGTTTGACTACTTTTAAAATGTATAATTTCACTGTCTCCTTTAACAACATATCCAAATCTCGTGGCGATTGGCCAGTTTTTGCGAAATTTAGAGCCTAGAAACACAAAAAACAGACAATCAAGCAAAATATACCATTCTTAGATCTTGTTAAATTTTTTAACGACACCATCAACAGTATGAACCGTTTGAAACAAACAAATCAAACAAAAAAAAGTATCAAAATCGAAGCATATTTTCAAAAGTTATGCGGGGATAGAGGGACACACACACATACGTACAGGGTGATCCAAAATTTGGCCGGCAAATTAAGAGGTTTGATAGAACGCATCAAGAGGGTGAAAAATTACCATAGAACATGGTCTCGCAAAATGCGTATTTAATCAAAAATACAGGGTCTAAAACTGCCCTAATTCAATTTGTGTTGACGGTAATAACTTTCAGAAAACTGGAGTATATTATAATAAAATTTTTAATAGACATTGTCACCTTTGTTATAAATATGATAATCTCTGTATTCTAAAAAAAGTAACTTACGCTGTCACCGCCGCCGCCGGGTTTGAATTTTTTGTGACCGGAGGTCTTTCTCCGTTAATATTAAGAAAAATATTGCATACAAAAATATGAAAATCGGCGGTAATATAGAGAAATGTTTGATAAACACGCTGATACAGACAATATTTTCAAATCGAAGAATTATTTTAAGACATTTAATGCTAAAGTAGGACAAAATCGTTCCATTAAAAAAGTTTTATAGGAGTAAAAACTATACATGGGAATTAATTCATTTTTAGATCATTTTATACGTTAGAATTTCCCGGTGTGCAGATTGAATTCATTTTTTTAATTTGACTTATTTTTCGAGGTTTTATTTCTATTTTAAATTCAAATTTTCAGCATTTCGAGAGGTATTTTTTATTTATTTTAGAAAATGGTATTAATTTAAACTGTTGCCAACTGTATAAACAGTGCAAACAATAATGTTTGCTTCAAATTAAAAATTTATTTACACCTGACTATTATAAACAGAAAAAAATCTTTCAAATTAGAATTAAATATTTACGTATAAAAAGCAAAAGTTTATTGAAAATTACTTCATAAAAACTATATTTACACGTGAATTTTAAAAGAGAAAGGATATTGTAAAATAATAATTTCATTAACATGCGTTAGAAGTCTTAAATAGGAGAAATTACGTCACATTTACGTCACATTACACTTATTACGTAAAATGAACAAAAAATAATATTGCAAAACTGTTTACATTTAAAAATTGCGCGAGACATTTATTTGATATTTTGAAACGATACATTTAAAATGTCTTATTTAAAATAACTTTCTTTTCGCTTTGTTAAAAAATACCGGGAGACAAAGATTCTGTTTACTTAATTAGTTTATATTACCTTATTTTGAAATGATTAACTGATTTTATTTAATCAAAGACGAAAACAGCCATTGTATCTTTTAACAGCAGCTGATTTTTCCTTAAAATTCCCCAATCAAAGAGAAATGAATAGAAACCCGTTTATAGGGAGATCGCCACTGTTTTTTAAATTATAATTCAATCTTCCAAAATCTTTTTAAAGCCGATCAAATTAGTGTGCGTTCAGACTGCGGTGTCTGAACGGGGATTGGCGAGCGTAGCTCGGAGGGGGCCGAGCCCCCTAGTATCGAAAAAAGTGGTAGAAGTTTCCATTATGCGCGCCATGCACTTGACGCTCCACATTTTGGACTGCGTTTACCAGTTCATACGGTATCATCGCTTGCTTGAGCACCCTGTTTTTCCAAAACTTTTCTTGATGTTATATCATTTCACACAAAATAAGGTACATATCACTTGCGTTTTCATTGTAATGTTTTGATTTTTCTCAAAATTATTACCGTCAAAGCAAGTTCAGTTAGGATGAAACGCTCTGTATTGTGACTAAATACGTGGTTTGCGATCCCATGTTTTACGGTAATTTTCCATCCTCTTGTTGTCTTCTATCACCCCTCTTAATTTGTCGGTCGAATTTTGGAACACCCTGCACAATCTAACACGTTTAATACGAGAGCGGTTAAAAAGAGCAATTTGCATGTTAAATAGTGTTCATCATTTAAAATCTATGAGGATTTTCATGCTTTTTATGAGCTACAAATGCAAAATCACGGCTAATAGAAGCAAAATACATGTTCATTTCAGTGTGATATTCTGTGAAAAGTAGGATAGAATTAGGAAAGAAATACCTTTTTTATCACTGCTTTCTCTCAGCGATATTATTTGTACATTAACTGTCTATCAAAATATAGTATATATATATCATATAAGTATATCTCAAAATATAGTAATTTATGAGTTAATTTCAACATTCAGGGAACCTCCTCCTCCCATTCAATCCCACAAAATGTAAAGGAATGTATTGAGGTCTTGAAAGAAGGGAGAGATATACACATTTCAAATACTGATTATTTTGAATATTTACAATTGACCCAGCAAAGAAAGAAACAGTGGGCCATCAGCTGGAAAAAAATTGGCAGCCAGCATTGCCATCAGCGGTAAAGTGCAATGGTGCCATTACTTAAACCAGTACAAAAGTGTCCGTGCGGAATTCAGCTGGCCCATCAGTGATGGCCTACAGCAGGCCATAGCATTATTTAAATCCGGCACTTTTCCTGCAGTGCTAGCACCTATCCTACTGCTATTCCTTTGCTGGCGCAGCACTTTCCCTTACAAAAATTTCTTGTAGGATTCTATAAAAAAACTTGTAGAAAAAGGGCCCGTTTTTCTATTGAGCTAGTTTCACCAACAGCTATAGAAGTGTCTATAATAGAAATATTTGAATTTGCAGCTAATTCCTTGTGGTAACCCTCCCAAGTACTAACCGCGCTCGGTGCTGTTTGGTTTTCGTGATCGGACATAAATACTTTCAGCGTATTCTACGACCGCTCGTTGTTTTCAAGCTCTCATTACACTATTTAAAGTTCGTTTCTTTTGTGATTTGCGTTCCCAATCATTAAACTTGTATGGGAATTATTGTATTGTATGGAAATCCTATATATTTTATGCGTTGATTGATTCTCAACTGTGTAAATTACGAAAACCGTAATCCTTTGTAACTTAGTAAAAACAGATTTAAGAAGAAAAGAAAGTGCGTTGAAATAAATTATTTATTCATTTACTTATTTATTTTGTTGGTGGTAGTGGTGCTATATTATTTACAGTTTAAAAAAAAAAATAGCTTGACAGCTTAAATTGTGTCAAGATATTCATTTCAGATTTGTGTTCAAATTCATTAATTTGCCGCGGGGTGATAAAAATAACTCTTATTTTAATATAGACTTGACAAAATATTTAAAAATCTAATAAATTATTATTTGTTAAACTTGAAATGTAATTGTTTAAATATTTTTACACTTCAGATTAAAATATTTGAATAAAAATTACAATTAGGGATTTTTTTTAACTTAAATGAATTACGCCACCTAGCGTAAGGGTTCCCAGCAATAATATTGCAAAAGTTCGTGCACTTCCATGGTGTGGTGGGCCAGCGCAAGAGATAAAACGGAGGTCCATCAGAATTTTATTTGCTGATTTCCAACAGTAAAGTTGACTGAAGCTGTCCAGCAGTGATCATACAGTGGTAGACCATTAGCCAGCACTTCTCCATCATTGCCAGCACATATCTTGCTGCTGGCCAGCAATTTATTCTTTGTTGGGGAGCCATGAAAAGGAAGTAACATTGAAGAAACCTTTATTTGTTTTTTCCTTTAATCATTAAAGGACGTTTGTCATTTAACAGCATTTTAATTTTTAACAACAGTAATATCGTATAGTAATCTTCGCCTTATTTAATATCACGAAATCTATGATAAGACATTGCAAAGATTATGACTAAAATATTCTGGCACTAAAAAATAAAAACATACGCCCATTATATGAAATGTATACTTGACGACCGTCCTGAAGGGGTTAAACCTTGACTCTGGGCCATATTAAACAGCCTTTTCATGTCTCTTATTGCTCTGTTAAAATGAAAAGTATATGTAAAATCAATAGCTCGAAAATTACTGTGATTACTAGCAGAGTTTCCCCGGGAAAAAGGGAAAGTGATCACTGGCATTACTGTACGTCGTTTATGTTCTTTAGAATTATTATTTCTTCAGAGGCTTTGACTTCAGTACTGTGATTTTGCCCAAAGAAAGTAACACTCACAAAGGTAAAACTGAATATTTTATGTTCATTTTATGTTAAGTTAATTTTAGAATTGATATAATTAGAGCAATTAATAGTAGTAATTAGTTTAATTATGTGTTTTTTTAATGATTTTTAATATCCTCACGGCTATTATATAATAATATCGAATATCGGTTTATACGAGGATTTTTATAATCCCTTTGCTTCCCATATCAACCGAGTTCGACAGTACATACAACAACATGCATAACGTTATGTAGTGTGCAACTTTGTTCTATATTAAAAATAATATTAAAGGTAGAAAAAAGCGTAGTTAAATAACGCATGAAAGAGGTTTGATAGTTTATACTTATAAAAGTAAAAAAAAGCAATATCTTCATAAAATGAACAACAATCAATTTCGGATCGTTCTACAATTCTTTGTGGAGTGAAATAAAAAAGTTGACAAAGTAAGAAGCGACGCATACAAATCCTTTATTCCTCAAGAAATTTTTATCTTGATTTGTTTTAAATTGAATGTGTTGCTGACATGTTTTTGCATCGGATGAAGATTGTCAATTGTTGATCTGAGATGTACGTTGTACTTGCTGTTACTATGATAATATACAGAGTGATCCAAAACACATAGTACAAACTTTAAGGGGAGATATCACTTTACAGTACATGGTCGTAAGAGAGAGCCACTTAGTTGTGGTCGTAAGAGAGAGCCACTTTCTCACTATGGCAGAGTATGTGTTTACGCAATAAAATCCACCAAATCATTGAGGAAATTTTCTGTATGTAATACCATTAGAAAGAACTTATTTAAAAGAAAACCGGTCAAGTGCAAGTATTATTCGCGTTCAGAGGGTTCCGCACAATAAGTACATGAATTATTAAGCGTATTATTAAAAAAAATCGTTACCAAAAGAATAATAAGACTCTGTAAAAAACTATATAACATAGGGTTGGGTATAGCTGTATATACCAGAAAAGTTTGAATGGGTAGTTTGAAGTTATCTTATAATGGTTCCGTTTTTACTTTTTAAGTACGGAACCCTAATAAAAACACAAGCAAATGCAAATGTTAACAAAATATAGCTTTATTTAGGATTAATTAAAAGACTCATGGTAAGGACTGGATAAAATATGGTTTTTCTCAGGCCTTAAATTTTAACAAAAAAAGTACAGGATCTCTAATTATCTGAAGAAATGCAACCATAGTGTATCTCCCATCCCATCCACCCGCATATTTATATTCCACACATAATTTGCGTAGTTTAAAGGCAATTTCATCTTCTGCAAAAGAAAAAAAATATTTTGACTATATCTATATGCAATTACACTTAATAAAATCTAATAAATGAACTGAGCAAAAACATTAAAATCGGGAATAACGGAAATTTGAGAAAATCCTACTCGTCAAGGATTTCTTTACATCAACTAGCAAAATACAAAAAACAACACTGTTACGGTCGGCTTTGTTGCGCAGTGTTCAAACTAATATGTAAATACTCACTAAAAATAAAGGCGTATTATAGCCTTTATCGGGATATCCATCTCTCTTTTAAAACTATCAGTAAAATACATTATGATTCTAAAAATAATGAGGAGAAGATACATTTTATCTCTTATATATAAAGAATGTATCTTGTTTTACAAAGTACTTTTAACGTGTTTATTTAAACAATTTTTGTTCTAAATAAAATCAATACACTATCAATGTTACATTTACATCTTAGCTTCTGTATTACATTAAAATAGAAAGCATCGTGCTGACAAGCAGATAAATAGACACATTTTCAAGTCATTGCCTTTATCGGGATATCCATCTCTCTTTTAAAACTATCCTCCTTATTGTGATTCAAAAAATAATAAGGAGAAGCTACATTTTATCTTTTATATATAAAGAATGTATCTTGTTTTACAATGTTCTTTTAACGTTTTTATTTAAAAACTAATTTTTGTTCTAAATAAAATCAATACAATATCAATGTTACACTTACATCTTAGCTTTTGTATTAAATTAAAATAGAAAGCATCGTGCTGACAAGCAGATAAATAGATACATTTTCAAGTCATTTCCTTTATCGGGATATTCATCTCTCTTTTAAAACTATCCTTCTTATTATGATTAAAAAAAATAATAAGGAGAAGATACATTTTATCTTTTATATATAAAGAATGTATCATGTTTTACAATGTTCTTTTAACGTGTTTATTTAAACGCTAATTTCTGTTGTAAATAAAATCAATACACTATAAATGTTATATTTATATCTTAGTGTCATTTCTTTTATCGAGACATCCATCTCTCTTTTAAAAATATCGGTAAAAGACATTGATTCTAAAAATAATAATAAGATACATTTTATCTTTTATATATAAAGGATCTATCTTGTTTTACAATGTACATTTAACGAGCTTATTTAAATACTAATTTTTCTTGTAAATAAAATGGATACACTATCAATATTACATTTACATCTTAGCGTTTGTATTAAATTAAAAAAGAAAGTATCTTGATGACAAGCAGATAAATAGACACATTTTCAAGTCATTGCCTTTATCGTGACATCCATATCTCTTTTAAAAGTAATATAAGGAGGAGATACATTTTATCCTTTCTTTTAAAATGTTCTATCTTCTTTTACAATGTGCTTTTAACATGTTTATTTAAGAACTAATTTTCCTTGTAAATAAAGTGAATTACATAAATTATCGAGCAAATGTATGTTTAGCGTTTTAAGCTAATGTGTTTTGCTAAGAAAGCCAAGCATATTTATGAATGTTAGAAAAGCAACGAATAAATTTATTAGCCAGAGTTTTGTAAAATAATTGTATTCAATGTATTTCATTGTGGAAAATAACTGTAATCTAACATTTAAGTTCACAAAAACTGCTCTCTAGTCTTCTTAATTTGTTTAAAAAATAAATTTGGACTCAAATAATGCAAAAGGATGAGAAAAGGATTTACTGTATATTATAGCAGATTACTTTCCCTAAGCAGGCGCCACAATTTAATATTGGACTCATGGCTTCAAAAGGACATTCCACTCTAAGATTAAGTAGAAAACTTTTAATAAATGATGATAAAGATGAAAGGTTGACTCATTGAACAACTCTATGTATAATACATAGGTACAAATTTAGGAATGACAGGAGTGATCCTCTCCGGAAAAATATTGGCATGCATAAACCTTCACCACCTCCACCTTCGCGCGTCTCTTGTACAATTCTGAGAGGAAATAATAATGCAATGCGCGTACATATCACAACCTTTTCAAATCGTGCCCCATGGCAAACTCCGGGGTTGGGGAAATCCCTGACAGTAACTAATTACGGGAAATTAGGGACTGTCGGCTAGTGCTGTCATCTAGTGTAATAATCTTTAATTGTAAGATATTCGTTACAATATTTAATAAATTATATAGCAACTGCATTATTTTGTTTCATACTTTTTGTGTAAAAAAATGTCAAAGATATATGTGATATATACAAGGACTAGAGGGTCTTCATCCCTTCACCCGATGTAATTTTAGTGGCCCGCTGCGTAAATTTCGAATATTACAATGAAAAATCTTCGGAAATATCCAGTGGTGTAGTCCTGTAAAAAAAAAGTGGGGGGACGCTCATAGTCTCTAACATTAGGCTCTTTATCACCCATAGGGTAAACTTGATTTTGAATCTTAATTTTCATTTTGTATTCCAGAGAAAAGTAATTGAAAAATTAAAATTTAATTTAATTTGAATTTAAAAATTAATTAATATTTAAAAATTGTAATTTCTCTCTATTCTAAAAAAAAGTAACTACCGCTGTCACCGCCGCCGCCGCCGCCGGTTTTGAATTTTTTGTGACTGGAGGTCTTTCTTCGTTAATATTAAGAAAAATAATGCATACAAAAATATGAAAATCGGTGGTTTTATACAGAAATGTTTGATAAACACGCTGAAGCAGACAGTTTTCAAATCGAAGAATTATTTTAAGAGATATTTAATGCTAAAGTTGGACAAAATCGTTCCACTAAAAAACTTTTATAGCAGCAAAAACTATACATGGCAGTGTAAACATTTTTAGATCATTTTAAGCGTTAGAATTTGCCGGAGTGCAGATTGCATTATTTTGTTTATTTTGACTCATTTTTTGAGGTTTTATTTCTATTTTAAATTCAAATTTTCAGCATTTCTAGAGATATTTTTTACAGATTTTAGAAAGTGATATTAATTTAAACTGTTGCCAACTGTATAAACAGCGGAAGCAATAATGTTTGCTTCAAAAAAAAATATTTATACGTGTAAATAAATTAAAAATTTATTTACACGTGACTATTATAAACAGAAAAAAAAACATTTGGAATTAGAATTAAATAATTATGTACAAAAAGCAGGAACTTATTAAAAATTACGCCATAAAAACTATAATTACACGTGAATTTTAAGAGAGAAAGGAATTTGTAAAATAATAAATTTATTAACATGCGTTAGAAGTCTTAAATAGGAGAAATTACGTCATATTTACGTCACATTACAGTTATTACATAAAATGAACACAAAATAATATTGCAAAACGGTTTAAATTTAAAAATTGCGCTAGACATTTATTTGATATTTTGAGAGGATACTTTTCAACTATTTTTGTTAGGAAAGCGCAAATAATATTTCATTTCTAACAAAAGTATTTTGACGTGAATATTTAAAAGAGAAAGAATAGCTTGGTAAAAATTACGTCAGATTAAAAACGATTAATTCGATCTCATTTAAAAGAACTTTCTTTTCGCTTTGTTAAAAAATACCAAGAGACAAAGACTCTGTTTACTTAATTCCTTTTATATTAGCTTATTTTGAAATGTTTTTACACGTGTCTACGTCATCAAGTTATTTTTATTTCGACGTTTTATTTGTATTTTTATTAATGTTCTACTAATTTATTTGTTCTTTTGTTATTTAAAATAAAAATTATGTCAATTTGTATAATTTGGCGAGTGGTTTGGCGATTTATATAATTTGGCGAAATTGGTCGACGGGATAATCAAGTAGTACCGCAGCGGATTTTGCGTTAAAATTCCCCAATCAAAGAGAAATGAATAGAAATTCGTTTATAGGGAGATCGCCACTGTTTTTTAAATTATAATTCAATCTTTCGAAATCTTTTTTAAAGCCGATCAAATTAGCGTGCATTTAGAGTCTGCGGTGTCTGGACGGGGGTTGGCGAGCGTAGCTCGTAGGGGGCCGAGCCCCCTAGTAATTTAAATTATTTCAATTACTAAATAATTTTTTTTTGTACGCAATTATTCAATTCATAATGAAAAGAAATTCATTCAACGTAAGTTATGTTACAATAATTTTAACATTTTTTTTACTCTAAATACAACTTTAACTAGAATGAAAAATCATGCTTCATGCACAGATTATGAAACATTTTCTAATACTCTCAAGAACATTCTATTATAGTTATTTTTTCTTTTTCATACAAGGACATAAGAGGGGCAGAGATATGTAAATAAACATTTTAGAAAATACTTAATAAACTTAAAAGCCTTTTTTCAGTAATTACTATGTATAGATTCACTCACGGGAACTGAACCCGCTTGCTAATGTTAATCCTATTGGAGTTATATTTCTTAAATAACTCATTTGCATTTCAATATTTTTGAATGATTTTTATTTGCATTGGATAGCCAAGGTCGATTTCTACAATGCCCGTGGTTTACTTTTTCGATTTTGTTCGCTGTCTTTTTCTTCTTTTTAAATTAGTTTATAAGGATACGTCAACTTTCAAAATCGTTTCCGAAATTGAAAAAAAAAAGGGCAAATAAAAACGAAAAAGTAAAAAAACGTCCACTGTAGAGATCGGCCTCAGCTATCCAATGCAAAAATCATTTACGAACATTGAAATGCAAAAGAGATATTAAAAAAATTTTTTTTCCATAGGATTAACATTAGAAAGCGAGGGTTTTCGCGACAGTGAAGTAGTCTCTTAACATGCAAATTCTTCAGTATATAATCTTTGTATTTTTTACATACCACACTGTAAAACTAGTAGTGTAATTAAAGGAGAGACGCATAAAAACAACTTAAAAATAAAGGTTTTCTGGAAATTACCCTTCATTGAAAGCAGTATTTGTGCATCCATATCTTTTGTGCAGTCCTATATATCCTCTTGAAAACACATTTTTCTCAAATCCCACCCACACAAATTAAATAATTCGAATAGTTGCAGTATATATGATCTATAGTATTGATTCATGCCACATAATGTAATAGAATAGAACATAGTGCAATTTCAATATGCTTGAACTAGTATAACATCATTAAAATACAATGTTTTTAAATGATTTTTGCATTGGATAGTTGAGGCCGATCTCTACAGTGGCCGTTTTTTATACTTTTTCGATTTTATTTGGAATTTCGCTTAGGACAATCGCCGTATACATCAATTTCACAAAACGCTTTTTAAACAATTACTATATACCAAGAGTAATGCAATGGAATTTCGTTATGCATCCTGTAAATAAACGATAGAAACTACACAATCGGCATTCTATATCAAGCGCATTGCACTACAGTGATATGTATCAATTTCATTATGTTTGAACTAGTGTAATATCATTAAAATACAATGTAAAGAATTTTCTTTCCGTAGGGCATAATTTAACGGAATAGTTTAACACATACCTGTAAACGAACTACAAGTGCTACACACTTCATTTCATTAAAGAATCTCTATAGTAAATCATAATAATGTATATAAATAGTGTGGCAATCCAAGTTTATTTACGGACAATTGGAATGACGAACCGAAGTCACAACACTTTTCAGCTATTTTAGAAAGTTTTAAAATATTGTATTTTAATTTTGTATTTTTTATGCTGCTGCAAATTTTATAGAGATTGCAGACATTTAAAAAAAATATTGCCGTTTTTCAATATAATCTGTATTCTATTTAAAAAATATATTTTAGAAATATAATAAATAAGATGTATATTAAACATCTATCAGCTTTTTTTACAAAATGAAAAATTCAAGCAGATTATTCGATTATGTTAATGTATTTTAATCGGCAGTTTAGAAAAAAAAAATGCATAAATGTAAAAGAAAACAGAACTAAAAATGGTCTGTTACTGTGGCTTCAGGGGAACAGACTCCCTCCCTGATAAATAATTCTTGGTTATCATTTCTTTTACTGTTTAATTACTTTAAATCCTTTGGAAGAGCAAACATTATTATTTCTTTTATTTTTTGAGAGAGAAAGAAAATTTACTAAATTAAATTTCAAAATCCAGAGAGAAGCCATTCTTCTCAACTACCATTGCTGACGGCCATGTTTCCTATCCGCCATTTCTTTTCCACCCTGTTCTACGAAAGATATGGTTTTATAACAAAAACATATTGATATTTGGAAAATATATAATCCTTATCAAAAATTCATGGTATACACAGCATACAATTTAAAATATTATTGGTCAAAACTCAAAAAGATACTTACAATTCTTCGGATCTTCAACTGGGGTCGATAATTTTGTATCTGTTTCTGTACAACAATATTTGGAAGGAACTATAAAATTTTCCGATTTCGGCTGCCTATATCGTTTCAATGTTAATTTATTCTTCAAAAATTCAAATTTTGATACAAAATTCTTATGGCTAGAATTAAAATAAAAGATACTTCAGGGATACTCACTCGAATTCAAACCAATTCAATGCTTGTTGTTTTTTCCTGTGTAATCCTCGAATCTAATCAGGAAATTATTGTCAATGTGGATGAAAAACGAAAATTGGAGAAGGGGGAGGGGAGGTAATGGTTTTAGGGGATCCTTGCACTACACAGTATCAGGAATTATCGGTCTGCATTGATGTCTCTTTGTTGATTTATTCTGCATTCGTCTGTAGACGCCATACTGGCCATCTGAGGACCATACTAATCAACATATGTGACAGTTATGACAATTACCCAGAATGTTTTTAAAGACTTCAATTATTGACTAATGGAAATATGCTGTTCTTAATTGTCATGTGAGAAAAAGCTGACCAGGTTTTCAAAACTGAAACATCTGGACATTTTTTAAACTGAGACTGTAGTGTATAAAGGTCTCTCCCGGAGAGCTTGTGTGGTCTTTCTGTTAGGAACAGGAGGGGATAATAGTTTTCGATTAGAGAATTTCAGCTAAAACTGAAGTATGCACTGCAGAAACTAATGTTAGCTAGGTAATTATGATGAAACAGCAAGTAAACACCCTTTTCTTCCCTTTCAGTTCATCCCTTTAATTCCTTTCAATTGGTTTTTGAAATGCCCCTTGTTAAAAAAAAAACTTAAATAGTTTAAAAATTAATTCTTTACTTCATAAAAATATTAATTGATTAATGTGTCTTTTATTTCAAACATTTAATAAATCAGGAAGGTCTGCGTCCCCTCACATCCTTAGTATCCACCTTGAAAAAAAAGTAAGGGGACGCTTGAAATAAAATAAAAAAGTGAGGGGACGCCGTCCCCCTGCGTCCCCCCTCGACTACACCACTGAAAACATCGACAAATTTCTAAAACAACTTATTAAAGAAAATCCATGGTTGCTCACTTTTACGCTTTTTGGAGTCAAATAAACTTATTTTGAACCAGAAAAATTATTTAATAAAACGTTCTTGTTTCTATGTGGAAAGTTATTTGATGTTATTTATTAAGTACAATTTCTGATTAAAAAGGTTTATTGAAATAAAAAACAAAAAAACAAAAACAAAACATAACATTCGGTAGCCATGGAAAATTTCTTCTTTAGATTAAAAAAACAAAAGCAAAAACAAGAAACAGGTAAAAAACTACTCAGTACACATAATTTTTCTCTAGATCAACTCATGTGCTGGTGAAGTGAATTATTTCGCGCCCTTGTAAAGCTAGAACATTTGAGAAAGACAGTACCACTTTATTCAAGCAGTTCTCGACGGCACATGTGCATTCTTTCTCACTTATAATTAATTAGTAAATACAATAAGTAAATAAAGTAGTTTTATCGTCTTTTCCTCTCTTGTGGTGGGGATCGCAAATATTATTTGTATTCTAAAAGTGATTGTATAGAATTTTTGATGCTAAAATTAAATATTGCGTTCAAATATACAACGTTTTTTAATGAATAAAGAAAACAATCAGAATTCCGCAATTTCGCAGCACCTATATGTAACCAGCCCTTGGTCTTAGTGGTTCGTGGAATTTTAAGAAATTATTGATGTGGTCCTTGAGCATGAAACCTTTAAAATCAGTTTAATGATCATTTTCATTTCTTGCATAAAAAATCACGTAATCTGCAAAATTTATTTTTCGCAATTTCTGTTTAATCTACATTTTAGATATGATTTGTTGAGTGAAATTTATTATTTAATAAAATTTATGTTATAAATTCTTTTAAATGTATAATAATATTGGATTTCTTTTTCCCTCAAGAAGTTGATAGATCTCATGCAATTTGAATATTGGGTATAGTAAGAAATTGTTAAGCGAATTTTGTCTGACGTTTTCTGCGAAATAGCACGCCAATCAGTAGACCACGATTGTTTCATGTGATAAGAACCAGTTCAGCGTTTTCAAATCGACACAGAAGCTGGGAGAAAAATGAAAGTAAAGTTGAAATTTCGAAGGTGAAAAATGTCATAAGATAAGTCATTTATTCGTCACTGCATTCGTTACGAATTTCAACAAGGAAAACGTGTTGCAAAAGCATATAAATCAATCTGTTCGGTTCGTGTAGAGGAGCTCTTATCTAAAAGTACATACGAATTTTTGTTTCGCCGTTTTAAAGATGGCGATTTTGATGTCAGCGATCGAGAACGTAGCGCTATCGGCGCAGCAGTGAAGGCTAGTCATGTGGATTTGCAAGCACTAATTGATGAAGATGCATCTCAGACGCAAAAAGAACTTGCTGAATAATTAGGAGTATCACAAAAAAGGATTTGTAATCATTTATACGCAATGGGAAAGATTCAGAAGGCAGGAAGATGTGTGCCACATGCTCTGAGCCAGAGGAACAAGGATGAGCGTGTCTTGAAGCGCATGAATCTGCTAGACAGGCAACAGAAAAAATCGTTCTTGTGGAAAATCGTGACGGGAGAGGAAAAATGGATATGTTATGCCAATTCGAAATTGAAAAAATATTGGTTGAATCTCGGCGGAGCAACAACATTAAGGCCGAGACGATCCATTCACTGTAAAAAAGTTCTCCTCTGCATCTGGTGGGATATGAAGGGTATGCTATATTGCGAACTAGTGGAGCCTGGTATAACTGTAACTGCTCAACGCTACAAACAACAATTACTTCAATTGAACCAGGAAATCGGTCGAAAACGTCCATGCACTGGCAAAGGTTTGCGCCGCCTTAAGGGGTCTTGTACCTTTTAAACGCGTCGAAAATTAACGAAAAACTTCAAAGTTTGAATTAGTCTATCTTCAAAGCCTTTTTATGTATAAACATGAAATTTTGGATATCGATTAAACAGATTGTGCTTTGTCATATGCTACCATTAGAAATTTATTAACCCTTTACAGAATTCGTGTATTGTTGAAACCAAAATAGCTCTTTTTTTACGCC
The DNA here is from genome assembly GCA_963932465.1 of Maratus speciosus. Classification (NCBI taxonomy): domain Eukaryota; kingdom Metazoa; phylum Arthropoda; class Arachnida; order Araneae; family Salticidae; genus Maratus; species Maratus speciosus. Next base: position 441,852,925 of record OZ010788.1, read on the forward strand.
ATAAGTCATTGCGCGCATGATATCTTGAGAAAGTATGTATAGATTGGCATGAAATTTGGTAAAGATACTAAACATATATGTGTGTTTAAAATGATCTACTCTTAGGCTAAAATTATTTCATTAACTATATGAAAAAAATATTTTCTTAAAAAGAAATAAAAATTTTGTATTTTTAATGGATAAAAATAGTCATAACTAAAAATATTACCATTGTAAATACTTAAAAGTAGATCATTTTAAACACACATATTTGTTTAGTATATTTCCCAAATTTCATGCCAATCCATACATATTTTCTCAAGATATCATGCGCGCGATGACTAATGGAGTAATAAAGAAGAGCTGTTTTGATTTCAACAATACACAAATTCTGTAAAAGGCTGATAAATTTCTAATGGCAGCATATTAAAAAGCACAATCTGTTTAATCAATAATCAAAATTTCATGTTTATACATAAAAAGGTTTTGAAATTAGACTAATTCAAACTTTGAAGTTTTTCGTTAAATTCCATCGCGTTTAAAAGGTACAAGACCCCTTAAATTACTCCATGACAACACCAGACCTCATGTTGCAAAACCAGTCAAGGACACATTAGTGACTCTTAGCTGGGAAGTTTTGGAACACCTGGCGTATAGTCCTGATATAGACCCTTCGGATTATCATTTGTTTCGGTGGATGCAGAATGCCTTTTCTTCTGTACACATCCGGACAATGGACGAAGTGCAAAACTGGGTTGACGACTTCATCACGTCAAAAGACGAATCGTTCTACACTGCTGGCATCCGACAACCGCTTGACCGATGGCGGAAGGTGCTAGATAATGATGGAGATTATTTTGATGAATAAAGGTATTATTCTCAGCTCTTAATTGCATATTCATTTCTCTGAAAAACGCTTTAAAACTTTTTACTACACCCGACATCGAGTTGCCACGCAGCTTAAACAATGCATAAAAATATTAAAAAGCCCACGAATCGATTCAATATTAAGCGCAGACATGCAAAAATTCCACTTTTTTCAGATTTTAAATCTGAATTTTGATTTTATTTTTATTTTTATTATTATTTAAATGTATTTACTGATGAATAGATTTTATGTATCAGAAATGTAATATAATAGCTTTACAAAAGAGTAATATATATCGTTTTAATGATACCTTTATTGTAAGTATAATATAATCAAGGAAAATCGAATTTTCAGCTAAGAAATATTTGATTATACGCCAGATACAATTTCAGACGGAACATCATTTTATTTTAGCATTATTGGTTTTCATGCTGATCGATACTGGAGATCTTCCAAATAAACCAAACAAAGAAAGGGCTATATTTAGACTTCATAATTTATGATAGAAAAGAGAAAGAAAAATCAAGCTTCACGTTTAGATTATAGAACCCTTTCCACTACCAAGAGAGTATTATTTAATTACATATTATAAAGGTGGAAAGCATCTATTGATTGTTTTTGATAATGTAGAATAAAAAAAAAATGTGAGAGGAGAGGGGTGTTGTAGTTCCGTAGTGCTTACACAACCACCACTGCTTTAAAAAAGAATTATCTGTTAACAAAATAAAGCTCCAGATATTTCATTTTAGGTACACTCTTGGGAAAAAAAATCGTCCCCTACTAATTTTGCTGTCGTCGTATGTAAATATGTAATCGTATCAAAAGATATACAAATCAATTGGAAACTACCTGCTATTTAATAACATACATAAATTATCCTTTGGGGACCGTCTATATATTAAAGATTGCACCAACTTTCTTTTTCCAACTAGTAATATTTACTTTTCACAGTTTTTAGGGTTCCGTACTTAAAAAATATAAACGGAAGTCACTCTTGTGTCTGTCACAGCCAATTTACTCGTAAATTATGGAAAGTTCAAATTGGTTGAAATAATAAAGGCTATTTACCCATATATTTATAGATTGTTAACCATTCTCAAATATATATAGGAAAATGTAGAGGGGCTAATTAAGTTACTTGAAATTTTTTTTTCTTTGTCTATTGTGTGGGGTAACGTGTGAAAGACATCGCAACGCCAAACTCAAAAATACATTTCTTTTAATTTTCGGTTATTATATTTTCAGAGATACCATCGAAAATGTAATGCAAAAAAATATGTTCCTCTCCGTCTATTTCCGAATCTACTGAAACTAAAATTATGAAAAAATTTGGAGTGGTAGAAGTTAATTTAAACCTTGCAGGAAAACTAAAGCGATTACCCTAGGTCACAAAGTTTTTGAGAAAATCGCATTTTTCCGTTTCACACAAATTTCACTTTGCGAACGCTCAGCAAAGGTGTTGAAGGCCCCTCGAAATACCTAGCATCGCGGAAGTATAAAAGGATTGTCGATAATGATTTTCGGCAAAAACATGCCTGTAATTATCCGAGATATTAGCTTTTGAACACACAGTTTGGACATACATAAAGACACAGGCGGCCTACTCTATGCACCATCAGCTTTTAAAGCCTTAGATAACAACTTTTAGTGATATATTTGTGTAATGCAACGGCCAGTCGCAGTATAAAAGCAATAAACGTCAAATTGTTAAAAACTAACTGATTTAATTTGAATTAATCAAGTAATTAATTTCGGATTCGTGACTAAATTAATATATTTATTGTACGGAAACCTCTGTGCGCGAGTAATACTCGCATTTGACCAATTTTTTAAATTCCTTGGATAAAATTAACACGGAAATTATATAGATATGCATTTTTTCTTAACTCTGCATAGAAGGGTTAAAAATTCGAGTATGCTTAATCCACATAACAAAATTTAATTTATATCACCAACAAAAATAATTGGAACGTTTCTTTTTAACACTTTCTAAGTTTTCAACGTAGTTGAAAAGTGTTTATGAATTCGGTTTGTCTGACCGTTTATCTGTCCGAGCTCTAATTCGCGTAAATATAGTCGGATTGCAATGTAATTGATATATGTTTTTGAGGTTTGCTATGGCATGTTCGGTATTGAAAATGAAGAGTGTATCATTTACAGATGCACTCAAAAAAATCCGTTGTGTACTTGCTAAGATAACCACTATTGACTTAATTACTTTAAATTTTCCTTAAAAATTAAATTTGAAAATTATTAATTTACTTTAAATAATTATTTCACAATTATGAAATTTAGACGAGTAAACGTTTTATAATAAATTGTGTGGTGCTAATTATCTTTCCCTATACAAATAATCTATATATCTGGAATGATAAAGTACGGAATGATAAACAACTAGTAATAAATTTTCCGCAATGCCAAGTTACAATTATTTAAAATCATTTAAAAAACTTGCCGTCTACGAGCTACGCTCAACCAACCACCCGAATAATCTGGCAAGAACAGGATTAAATAAGAATTAAAAGTACAATATATTTTTAAAGCGATAAAGATAAAAGAAAATATTAACTATAATAAAGTAATTAAATACGGATGTTTCAGACAAAATATACGATGTTATAAAAATACAATACGAGCACTATAGAATGTAGAAAGAATGTAAAATTTAAACTAATTTTGATACACTAGACAGATTTGACTACATTAAAACAGAGAAATGAAATAAAAAAAATACATAAAAACATTTAATTAAAAACAGAAATATATACAAAAATAGACGTTTCGCTCTAGAGATGATAGAAATGCAAAGATAGAGCGAAACATATTTCTTGTATATATTTTTGCTTTTAATTAAAGTTTATATCTACCCTATATATATAAAATCGTAATGAAACGACTGAATTGAAACGAATTTATGTAACGATTCTATGAAACGACTGATTAAACAACTGGTTATGTTTCACGGTGATTTCTCCTGAAATATGGAATACTTTGCGATGAAATTAACACCAAAAATCCGTATTGATCCACAGATCTCAAAACTCGTATTAGAATTTTTAAATTCGAATTAGTTTTCGAAATATTATTTTTTTTCTAATTTTAAATACTTTTTTCTAATGATGGCAATTCAAATTTCAATCATAACAGATATTTTTTTTTCAAATTTCAGAAAAGGTTATAATTTTAAATTAGTTTGGCGACCAGTTTGGCCTCCCTTAAATCTCCTTAGAAAAATGCTTTTTTTTTTTATTTCGTTATCATTTTATTTAATGAAAAACATTCCTTTAAAACTGAAACATTTAAAATTAATGGCTTTCAGTTCTTTCTTTCTTTTTTTTTTTTTGAGCGAAACGAAAAGAAAAATATTAGGCTCCGATGTCATATACGCACCGGGGTACCTAATTGGCGCCAAAATGGCGTTATTTTGCCTGACATGGTAACCCGGCTATTGTTGCTTATTCATTAATAAATGTTTATTTACATTTATTTTCTTTTTATTAAAAAAAAAGTTACAAATTGCTTTGTTCTATAGTTATTATTATTTTTTTTTATTTATTGTTACTTCATTTTAAAAATAATAAAAAATAATTTAAAACAATAGAAAATAATTTAAAATAAATAATGTAACTGGTATTCGAAAACGAGGTTTTCGCCAAATTATCATAAAAAATATCACGCCAAACCCGGTGCTTATATGACATCTGTGTTATATTAAGTAATGCGAGAAATCATGACGTTTAATTTCAAATTCAAAGCAAATGACCAATATCGCCAAATTATATAAATCGCTAAACCACTTGCCAAATTACACAAGTTGACGTAATTTTTATTTTCAATAACGAAAGAACAAATAAATTAGTATAAAAATACAAATACAAATAAAGCGTCGAAATAAAAATCACTTGATGGCGTAAACACATGTAACTTCCTTACAGTCAAGTGAATGTGACATTTACGATCAACCATTATTGGCATTTAATTTTATAGTCTGGCGATAGATTTTTGGTCAATGGGATAACCAAGTAGTACCGTTTTAATTTAAAATAAAAAAAAGGCTAACTTACGAGTTAAAAAAAATGGTACGTTTCCGTTATACGGACACCATTCTCGTGAAGCAGTTGGCGCAAAATGAAAATAACGTGAATTGAAACATTTGAAAAATAAAAGAGAAAACACTGTCGATAGGAAAGTGAGCCTTTTAAAAATATAACATTTGGAAACTACAGACTTTTACGAACTATTTTACTAAATCACAAATATATACTTAAAATAAGTGAACAAATAACTGTTATACAATAAAGTTTAGCAAATAATAACAAATCACAATATTTTGCATGGTTTACAATAAAAATCCGGTACTACTTAGTTATCCTGTCGAACAATTTCGCCAACTTATATAAATCGCCAAATTAACAAATTGACATAATTTTTATTTTAAATAACGAAAGAACAAATAAATTAGTATAACATTAATAAAAATACAAATAAATCGTCGAAATAAAAATCACTTGATGACGTAAACACATGTAACTTGCTTGAAGTCAAGTGAATGGGACATTTACGATCAATTATTGGCATTTAATCTTATAGTTTGGCGATAGATTTTTGGTCGACGGGATAACTAAGTAGTACCAAAAATCCTTTTCACGATCAAGGTTGAAATAATTGGTGCATTAGCATACATTTTGGCATGGTGTCCGTATAACGGAAAAGTACCAAAAAAAGCTATTGGCGAGATTTGAACCCGGCTAACATAAAAGTACCAAGAATGCTTTGCGATCATGGCAACTTTTATGTAGTTTTATTCGAAAAAATAACTTTGATTCTTTAATCAAAATGGAAACCTTTCTTATGAAAAGCGAAGGAACTGTTGATGATATAGTCGCATGACTTAGGCTATTATTATAGAAATTGTTTTCAATTCTAAAAACAGCGCAAAGAATAATATTTCCTAACGATTATAAATTTATTTACACATGGCTATTAAAAACAGAAAAAAAACTTTAAAATTACTATTAAATAAGTACGTTTTAAAAGCAGGAAAATATTGAAAATTATGTCTTGAAAATTGTATTTACACGTGAATATTAAAAGAGAGAGGAAACTTTAAAATAATAAATAGATTAATATGCGTTTAACACTTTCAGGGGCAAGGTACTTCTATTCGGAAAATGTTGAAATCAGTGAATGGCACCGGAATTTACAAACAAATTTCGAAATACGAAAATGCTTTTAATCACTTACTTGATCACCCGACCGGAGCACCAACCAAAGAATGGCATAGGATGTAACGCTCCGGTGGAAAATCCCCACAACAATCACCGATGCCGGACATCGGAAAGCACCCAAAATAACAAGGAAAAAGGCACATATTCTGACGAACTTACATAGTAAATCGTAAATTTACAAAACAATTGATGTTGCTTTCATCATAATAATAAAAATAAAAACAAAAGTGAAGTGACTTAAATGTATAACAAAAGTTAAGACTATAAATCCTTGTTCAAGATTATGAAGTGTAAATGTTCATAAAAGTTCACTGTTCACTAATGTTCAAATGAGTTCAGTGTTCGCAAGAAAAATGTTCATAAAAGTTTTATATAAGAAAAACTAACTTGAAGAAAGATCACCATAATGTTCAGACCTCAAGAGATCAATTAATCACTTACTTGGACACCCAGCCAGGACGCCAACCGTTAGGCTAATGGACCGCATGTCCTGGCGGGAAAACCCTCTCCACCAATCCAGCTCCACCTCATCCGCCGGAACAGGCTTACCAACGGCAATTATTTAATCAAATAAAATAGAAAAACAAAAGCACAATCCTGTGCAGCATAGATTCCTGCTATGCCAACAAAAGTTAACAAAAACGCATGTTTATAGGTTCCATGCAAATATAATATAAAATAAAAACTAAGATTAACTAACCTGAATGAACAAAAATCACATGTTTAGAGGTTACATGCAACTTTGGCAAAAACAAAATTAAACTAAGAAAACATAATTCGCATGTTTATGGGTAACATGCAACCAGTGGCGCATCAAAGTCCATACTGATAAAAAGTTCATGCATAATGTCTATACAAAGTCCCAAACTTAACGCACCACATTCACAGACAGAGTCAGAGAAGACGATCCTCAAAGTTCAGTCATTACACTTCAATATCCATAGTCATGTAACATCACGAAAATCTCAGTAAAAGGTCCATTACTTTTATCACTTACTATTACATTATCACTATTACATTAATCACTTACTTAATAAAAGAAAATTTTTCATTCCAATATTCTGGTGCCAATGTGGCATTTAAGAATTAAAATTAAGTGGTCCAAAAATGAACTACCGCCCTTGAAGGGGTTAAAGCAGTAAATTGCAGTAATTGTAGTAAATTGTATTATATAAATCGTTTTATAATGCTGTTAAAAAATACCGGTCGGCAAAGACTCTGTTTACTCAATTCATTTTATTTTAGCTTATTTTCAAATGTTTAACTGATCTTCTTCAATCAAACACGAAAACAACCTTTGGATGTCTTAACAGCAACTGATTCGGCCTTAAATTTTCGCAATCAAAGGGAATTGAATGGAAACCCGTTTACAGGGAAATCGCTATAGGTTTTTTCATTATAATTCAATCTTCTCTAATCTTTTAAAAACCGATCAAATTAGCGTGATTTTAGATTCTGCGGTGTCTGAACGGGGGTTGGCGACCGTAGCTTGCAGGGGGCAGAGCCCCCTAGTATACATACAATTTAATTTCTCCGTTTTAATGTAGTCAAGTCTGTCTAGTGTATCAAAATTAGTTTAAATATTTTAATTCAGACGATAAAAATGTATGTGTATCTTAAGAAATGTAAAATTCCATTAGATGTTAAAACTACTCCAGAGTTTGGAAAATAATTGAAAAATCATCAGCAAACATTTGGGGCCCCTAGGCTCGTACCCCGAATGCCCTGCCGTAAATCAGACACTAGACACCTTACTTAAATAAAAGAAAGTCTTTATAAGTTTAAATCAGGGGCGCTATTTGAGGGGGAAACCCCCCCCCTCTTTAGGGAATTTGATTTTTCAGAAAATTTTTCAACCATCAATTGTCAGACTCAAACAAGAAAGAAAAATCATGCGTTAAGCATAGATTATGAAACACTTCCTGAATGCTTTAACAAAACTTCGTTATTTAGGGAAATAAGGTAAATAAGGTAACTAAGTAAACATTTTATAAAACGCATAAAACATTTGAAAAACTGATTTCAGTAGTTACCGTCCATAGCCAAATATGTATTACAATTCTTTTGAACAGCCCTGTATTTAATCTGTAGGTTGATATATATACTATATATTGGGAAAATTTTAGTTTAGCAAGAAAATGCATAACAGGTTGAAATTCATCGTTCAGCAATTTATACTAATAGATGGAAACATACTTGAATACTTTTGTACAGCCCAAAAATTTACTTAGTACCTTTATTACATGTCACTATTTAGCTAAAATTTACTTCAAACTAAAACACTCTTAAAACTTCTGAAATTACATTTCCAGAAATTATCACCCATAGACGGCCATGCATCCAACTCTTTGTGTGGCGATATATATCATTTATGTATATTCTACAAATATTTCTTAGTAAACTAAATTCACTTCAGCGTAAAAATGCATAACTCCTTTAAAACCCACCTAAGCAATTTATGCTCATACTCAGTAACCTTTACGAATTCATTTTTGTCGCCTTGTATATGAACTATAGCATTTATACGCACTTTATAGTATGCATAAATATAGTGAAAAAAGTGCATATCATAATTAAAAATGCACTTCGAGCAATCATTACTAATATACAGTAATTCGGATACAATATAGTATCTGAAATCTTTTCAAATATACCGCAAACAATTCCCCCTGTACCATTATGAACGGAATTCTTTTTTGTGTGACTCTGTAAATAAACAATAACTATTCTTTGCACCGCATACTCAACAGAATGCATATTTTAGTGGACTTCATAAATGGATATCAATTTTACTATGTTTGAAAGAGTGTAACACCATTAAAAATCATTTGAAACTATTTTTTCCTATTGGTCGTAATGTAACGGAAAACTTTTGAATGTCCCTGTAAATGAACTAAACATGCTACAAACTTCATTTGAAATAGAGAACGTGCTATGGTAGAGGTCACTAACATCCAAAAATTTCAGAATGATCCGAGCATATTTACGAGAGTTAGAGCGTGGACAGACGGCCAGACGGTCAGACGGACAGACAAACCGAAGTCGTAAACACTTTTCAACATTGTTGGAAAGTGTTAAAAAATGCTCAAACGTTAAAATAATTTATCAGATTTTATTTCAATAAAAACATATGCATTAAACAAATACTTAAAGCATAGAAATTAATAATTATAAAAAAAATTCCTAATCAAACTTTCTTAAGGTGAGACATGTATCGTACTTCGGCTAATTTTAAAAATACATGAGAGACGTTTTCTTTTATCAGTTGCTTCTCAGCTGTATACAACTGGATCCTAGGAAAACTAGCCCCTCATGGCTAGAAATTCAGGGGTAAAGTTTTTTCAGATAGTTTTTTTGCAAGGGGAGAGAATGAAGGGGTGAGTATAATTCAAGTTTTTAATTATCTGACTTTTTTACTTTTTCGGATTATTAGTGTCACGTTATATTTACTGCAGTCATTGCAATGTTATCAAATTAATTAATTATTTGCTTTATTAAATCACATTATATATGAGACACTCTCAAAATTCTTCAACGCCTGGGAATGGAGTCTGCGCGCACCCGACAAAACAATTTCTTCAACCCCAAAACCAACAAACTTCCACCAAATACCAAAGTAAAAGAAAATTACTCAATATTTTAACACGCTTATAATAAAATAGTCTATAATTTTATCCCTTATGTACATAAATGAATACAAGGGTTATTAGTATAATTTTTCATTTGAAAAATATTGACTTCCTTGTTAAAAACCAGGTCATCCCGACTCCGACCGAAAGAGATAAAGCACAATCCAAACTCACGCGCAACGAAGAAAATACGTCAACCTATTCTGCCGTAGGACTGTAATTCATGTACATACGAAAACTATTAAAAAGATTTACATTGAAAGGCAACCCGACCCGAAATGAAAGAAAATGAATCCATATTTTAATACAATTATTGTAAAAGAAGCCTACAATTATACCTTTAACATAAACTTTACCTTTTATGTAGAAAAATGAATATATATATATAGTATTCATTAATGTTCAAATATGTCGCTTTTTCATCTTATAAATATTCAGGATTTCTTTGAAAAATAGTATTAACACGAACCCACCTCATAATAGTACAAACGCAATCCGAAATAATTAACGCTTTACTTTGCTTTTACTTGGAGAAAACCACTAATAAAAATTTTCTTATTGAAATAGATCACAAAAGTTGCAAATTTCGTGACCTATTCATGACGTTCGAGGGCTGATTATCTCATAACTGATTGAATTTCATGATTCTTTTTTCATGATCATCTGATGAAATTTGCGATTTCACGAAATTCACGACTCTTTTTCTGTAACGTTATCGAAATTGGTTTTTTTCATTTGTCGAAATTCACAATATTTTTCCGTGAGTAAGTGACGAAATTCTATATTTGTTTCTGCAATCTTTTGAAAAATTCGGGATTCTTTTTCACGATCATTTGTTGAAATTCCTGATTATTTTTTTCTACCACCAACTAATAATATTTGTAATTTTTTGCGCGATAGTTACACGAAATTTCATATCTTATTTCACGATCGTTTGACAAAATTCCCCTCAATTGTTAGAATAAATTTTCATGATACTTTTTTGTGCAATCTTTTGACGAAATTCGCTATTTTTTCGCAACCTCTTTTATAAAATTCGAGATTTTAGTTTGTACAACCCTTTGATGAAATTTGCAGTTCTTTTCACGATCTCTGATGAAAGTAAGCAATATTTTCCACGGTCGTTTGGAGAAATTAGCGATTTTTTCTACAACGATTTTTTTTTTTTTTTTTTTTTTGAAAATTTGCAAAATTCGTGATTTTTTTCTGTTATCCATTGACAAATCGATTTTGCGGAATTCGAAAGAAAAAGAAATTGTGGATTTTCATGGAAAAAAAATCGTAGAATAATCATATGCCTGTGAAAAAAGTTAAGGAGACAAAATCTCGCAGAGCTTTTTTTTATTGTGTGGGTTTTCCCATTTTCTGTGAGATTTGTGCAGTTCTGTACGTTATGCAATTCTGCACAAAATTTCTGGAAAAAATTGAGGACATTTGAAACAGGAAACGTGCGATTCTGCACGTTTCCTGTTCCTCAAAATTTTCCTTGTCCTTCCCCTGGAAACTCTTGAAATGGCGCCCGTGTACTAAAAACTGAAAAAAAGAAGTGGAAAGGGACTAGAAAAAAGTTCCATTTTAGACAGGTCTCTGTCTTAGCAAGTATAATTGTATGACGTTTTGTCATCAAAATTTGATTTTTTTCCCTTTTCAGAAAGAATTCTGTTATAGACAGGCTTCGTTTAAACAAGTTTTACTGTAATACATCTCTTTTTAGAGCTATACTGTAGGGTGGATGATTTAACAGTCTTTGAGGATACTTGTAAAAATGGAACCTATAATAGAATCCTGTCTAAAAAGAAAAATTTTCATATTCAATATATTGAAATTTTACCTGTAAAGACGGAAACCTGTTTAAAAACGAAATATTTAATTGATATTTGAGTTTCCGTATTCAAAATTTTTACTGTTTTTGTAAGCATGATTCAGTTTACGTTTCTCGTTTGTGTGGTGGGGGGGGGGGGGGGTTGGGTTTGGTTAGACACTTGAATCCTTCCCTTAGCTACATAACTTCCCTCAAAAAATCTTTGTCCCCCCCCCCCCCCCCAAGAAAGTTCTGAAATGGCGCCCCTGGTTTAAATGTTTATGAAAAGGCGATGTCCTCTTTTTAAATTTAAAGATTAAAAAAAAAACATTTTTAAAAGTGTGATAACTTTTTCTTTCACAATGTTGGAATGGGCACCACCGTTTTTAATAATAAGGATTTTAGCTTATTAGGATTTTATAATTAAAAAATAAATATATTTTTATAATTGGGAAATTTCATTCTAGCAACAAGGTTTCTTTAAAAGGAAAAAAGAAAAATCATACGTTTACCATAAGTGCAGATGACGAAACACTTTCCAACACTTCCAGAGTTCTCTAACGAAACTTCACCCTTGAATAAGGTGAAAAATTTTCCTTAAATAAACAGTTTAGAAAACGAATAACACAATTAAAAGTTCAGTTTCAGCAATTACAGCCAATAGTTGGAATGTACTCGATTTCTTTTGTGAAACCCTGTATATGATAAATAGATTTATATAACTACATAACTCAGTCTAGTTAGAAGTCTCATAACGCCGTTGAAAAGTCACCTTCACCTTCATATCTTCCAATAGACTGAAATGTACTCGATTATTATTTTTTTTACAACTCTGTACTTTCTCGACAGATTTTTATGCCTAAGGCATATTACGCTTACATTTAATTCATGTAAAAAAAAGAAAACGAACTCGATTAAAAAATGCACTTCAAGTCATTACGATTCATAGACGGGAATGTACGGTTCATTGCGTAGCCATGTAAAGGGTGCGTCATAAATTCTTGCAAAAAAAAAAAATAAAATAAAAAAAAATCATCATAATAAAAAAAGTAATGCGCAGAAAAAAATTTCGGTTGGCGTGAATATCATCAGAGGGACGTTGGATTCCCCCCTCCCCCATGCATAAAAAAATGATTCCAAAGTAACTGAAAGAGGGCGTTCACACGTCATACTGAGACTTTTATGCAAAATGAGGGTAGCAATAAAACAATTGGCTGGAAATGGACTAGTCATTCGATCAAGGTAGCATGCTATCCTTACCAGATCGAGCGTTGGTGGTTAAAATTTTCTACAAGAATGGTGAATCCCTAACTATTGCATTGATGTTTTGCACGAAGACAGAACTGGGAGAACAAAAAAGCCCTATTTCATTGAATGGGATTCTGAATTTAGTACGACGTTTTGAGGAAACGAGGAGTTTGGAGGATCGCCCACGTTTCTGTTAAACACTTTCACTGAAGAACGAGTTATAAGTCGAGGTTGTAAGTTTGAGTGGCCTTATGATCTCCAGACTTGACCCCGGTAGATTTTTGATTGTGGAGATATTTAAAGCCTCGTGTGTACCGGGGCTCTCCAGCCACTTTGGTGGTACTGAAAGATGCCATTCGACGGACCGTCGGTTTCATCGATGCTGACATGCTACACTCAGCTGCAGAGCCGTTTTTAGGGGTGTGCAAAAGGTGCGACCGCACAGGGCCTCGCGCCTAGGAAGGCCTCGCACCCTAAAAAAAAAGCCTAAATATTTATTAATTATTTTGTGAGTAAAGCAAAAACATAAAAATTTTCATAATAAAATTTATGTGTAAAAATGTTTATAAAAGGTAAAATGTTTTGTGAATAAAATAGTCAATGCAAGGTGTGCACGCTCGACATGAGAATAGATTGTTTGTAGCTTATATATTCAATCTATAGCTATTGTTATACTTTAGCACAGACAGCAGCACCAGCCTGGACAGGAGCATGAACTGAATGTTACTTTTTAAGAGGTAAGTGGCCCTGATGATTTTGGCAAACTGCTCACTATTATTTTAATGACTATTTGTAATGTAACAAGCAGATTCTTGTGTAATCAAGTTTCTTCTTTAATTATACGAATATCGGTGTTCTGTCGTCACGTTAGAGGTGTTCACGGACCCGGACTTGGCCAGAGGCCCGTACTCGGCCCGGCAATATGAAGGCAAACTTTCAAACTGGCCGGGCCGAGACGGCAGAATTAGGATAATTTTTTTAATGGGTCATTCCTACCCGACAAAGAAAAAAAAAAGATTAATATTAATAATAAAAAAAAAAAAATGGGCGCGTCTCCACGATAAAAATTAAGCAGGCTTATCGGTCCGTTATAAAATTTAAGCGAAGCCGATAAAATAAACATGAACCATTTTCAAGGGATGCGACTTTTAGGGGAATACGTATAAATGTGTTGCATGAGCCCGATGCTTGTTTTACGACGTCAATACAGAAATATAACATGCCCATTGTAGAGATCGTCATCGGACAGTTACATCGTGTCTGAGACAGGTCTTAATTTTTTCAGCAGACTTCAGCCAGGCCGGAATCAGGCTTACATTTTTTCTCTACATAGCCCAGACCGGCCAGAACTGGATTTAATTGTTCCCATTGTGTGTCGGGCAGGCGATATGTTTTGTAAAAATAGTAACAGCGATAACAGAGCGAAAGTTTCCGACACATTTTCTGACTCATTTTTAATTGTAAAGGCATAAAATTGACAGGCCTGACTGTTGAAGCGATTAGGAATCGAATACACTGTTAATAATCTGTAGCATTCTGTCCAGTCATTTGACCGTTTTTATCAAAAATGGTTACACAAACGTAATTTAACACTATTCTGACCATATAATTGACCATTTTATGGTCATCATATAGTTAAATTACGGTTATGAAACCGAAAACTGTCGAATGACTGGACAGTTTGCTGCAAATTTTAAATTGTGTACCGTTGTCCATTTTTTGATAAATAAATTACTTAACTTATTGTTATACTCGATTCTTGTCAATTGACGACAGGTTTTCATCTTTCCCGTGCTGTCGCGTTCGAAAATTCGATTCATAAGACCATCTTTGACAGTTTTTTTCTGAAAGATCTTTCACCTGTACCAAAAAAATGAAAAATGCCACTCGAAATCATAGTTTCTGAATAAGACCCCCGCCAATTTTATGCGTTTCCGAAGAAAAATGTATTCAGAAATTTGTCAGAAAATAGCTCCTTTGGATTGGAGAACAGCTGTAATAAATTTCAGAGAAATATTTTCAAAAATCTATTTTATATACAGCTTCAAAAGATATGATATTTCAACTTTTTTTTTCTTTTATTCTAAAATTCTACATAATTTTTTAATGAATCTTTATTTGAATGTTGGAAAGTCGAAGCGTCTACGTAATCATTAACGTTACTGTTGTGCATTTTCTGTCTTGGGAACACATATGAGTCTAAAATATACTGTAAAAATTTTTCCTAAATACGTACGTAGTGTTCTTTAAAAAAAATCTTAATTGTGTATTAAGAAAATTGGAATTTTTTGTAGAAATTGAGTCGGATCAGATCGAGCATGATTTAATGAATTTTTACACGGGCCGGGCCTGTTTTTACTGATTTTTGTACGAGCCGTGTACACTGTAAATATAATCGGACCCGGCCTGGGCCAAACTTTACTTTTTTTCACTGGGCCGGGCCAAGATAGCTTTCTTTCGGTCCAAGCCAGGCCCGTGTAGACCTCTACCTCACGCATAACGTATGTCCTATATCGCGTAAACACGAAAGAGAAGCCAGGAGAGACAAACCCATCTTCCAGATCTTGAGACTAAAGATTTAAAATGTCCAAAAATTATGAAAGATTAATTTTTTAAAGGTTCTTAGGTAAAGGAAAATTTTAAGAAAGTTTGATTTTGACTCAGATTTTTTTTTTTCAATTTTTAAATTCTTTTAACAATTTAAAAATATTAACATTTTTAATATTTGCTAATTAAATCAAACATTTTAAAAAGGTTACAATTAAATAAAGAATAAAGTTTAAGATCAAAAGTTTCATCTTTATCACATTCTTTGCTGCCATAATTTGAAGTGGACTGGGCGAGTAATTTAATCGATTAACCTAATAATAATGAAAGGAAATTAGCTCGAGTCTGTATAAACCTGTACTAAAACATACAATCCACCTCTCCACACTATAAAGAGTAATCCTTGGTGTGTCACTGTGTATGCCATGCGAGGTTTTTCAAAAGACGATTACGTTGTAGGAAGTAGTGTTGCCAGTTTAGTGGATTTCTACTACAATTTCCGAATAGTTATCTTCACTTTATTTAATCACGGAATATCTGTCATTAATTAAAGCAAAAACTACTATTCGAAATTTCTGATAGATGAATAAAAAAGAACCCAGTTAAACTGGTATTAACTAGATTTGGAATGAAAGGGTATTAACTAGTTTGGTAGTGAAGGGCATCGCAAAAGTACTAGCACCCGGCCTCACTTTCGCTAAGGACGGCTCTGCTCAGCTGCAATAGGCGTATTGACACATTTCACTTGCCTAATACCAGATGGTGGTGGTCATGTTGAACATCTTTTACTTTAAAATAAATGCAGAGTGTCATGTTATCGTGATTTGATTCATTTTCTGTTTGTGTTTGCCTCATTCGCATAAAACGTCTCGGTATGACGTGTGAGTGCCCTCTTTCGATTACTTTTGGAAACACTTTTTATACATCGAAAAAAAATGCATTGTCTATCTGATCATATACGCTCAAATCGAAATATTTTCTGAGGATTACTTTTTTCATTATGATTTTTTAAAGTTTGCACGAGTTTATGACGCACCCTCCATATGAATTTATTTATAGTCTACAAACATCATTTAGTACATTAAATATAATTCAGATGGAAAATACACTACACAATTAAAAACCACTATTCAGCAATTCCCTTTCTTGGAGAGTAATGCCTTCGATTTTTTTTGTGTAGCCCTGTATATGATCTATAGAATTTATACACACCCTGCAGCATTCAAAATTTCAGTTAATCCTAAAAACGCAAACCAAAATTAAAAGACTTTACAATTATCGCTCATAGACAATAGGACTGAAACCAAAATCTTTTGCGTCCCTGTAAATTAACCGCAATCGCTACGCACTCTATATTCTACAGTAAGAATCTTGTTATGCATCCCAGTATCATATATATATATATATGTAGCATTTTGCTATCGACTTTCAGACATTTCGGCGGCACTAGTACATCTCGAAATAAAACGTAGTAGAGCAATCAAGGCCAACCATCCGTTATCATGAAAATATCGGATTGCAGTTAGGGTGGCGAGTAAGACAGGCTTAATAAACATTGAGAATTTTCCATCACGTAATGAATAGAGTCATTGTCACTTTAAACTGGTTTATTTGACAAAAAACATATCGAACATTTCCAGTAGCTATTTCATCAACTCTCAATAATCTATCATCCACTTCATAAAACTTTAGATGTTACAAGATTAGGATCTACACATTAGAACGTTCACTCCAAGCAACGCAGCTTAATTAAACAACCGGAAAAACGTAAATTCTTCTGCTCCTCGTCGATGTAACGATATAAGTACTCCGAAAAACAGCGCGCGGACGGATACAGAAAGGTGGAGAACCAGTGCCAGCAGAGAGATGGGGAGGAATGGGGCAAAAAACAAGCTACGATTCGATGGGAAGGGAATGACGTCGTTAATGAACTCTTTATACGGCGTCAGAATTAAAGCGCCATTAAATGCTGGCGGCGCATGGAATTGTGGGTATAGAATACCAAAGAACAGATGATATTAAAAAACATTCGAAAGAAAAAGAATTTAGTTTTAGAAGAAAATGAAAAAGTAATTTAATGGGTTTTATAAGATTAGACGAATGGATTAAGGTTTTTACAATAATAAAATAATACGCAACTTTAAATGCATGAAATAAAAGACAAAAGATATTAAGATATTATTAAAGATAGGTAAAAAAGGAAAAATATGAAGAATTTGGAATAGTTTTACTAAGAAAAAGGGGCGAAAATTTTTATTATTACATATATATAAATTTTATTATGTTTGAAACAATGTAACAACATCATTAAAATACGCTGCAAACGCTTTTTTTCCTGCTTTACTGTGACCCTGTAAAGGAATGATAAATGCTTTGCATGTCATATCTTAGAAAAATCATCTTTTAGTTCACCTTATAAGTGCATATCAATTTCAGTATGTTCGAAATAGTTTAACAACATTATAATACACTGCAGAGTCAGGCAGGGTGGGGAGGCCTACGAAATGGCTTAAGCTCGCAAGCTCCACCCCTATAATACAGTGCAAACGATTTTTTCCCATAGACCATAATGTAACGGAATTCTTTTGAGTGTCTCTGTAATTGAGCTAAAAATACTACGTTGGGCTACGCCATGATTAATCTCAATAACATATACTATAGGTTATTAAAGCGCGGACAAACAGAAAGACGGACGGACAGAGAGACAAAACGTAGAAAGTGTTAAAAAGAACGAAATACCAGCTATTTCTTTTTTCCTTGTATTAAAAGAATGATAAAAGATTAATTTAAATAGTAGATTCCTTCCAGTAGTATTTTCTTTTCTTACATAAAATTTGCTGAATACTTACATTTTTCGAGCTGAAATAATGAAAGCAATAAATGCCAAGAATTTAATTTCGCTGAGATTAGAAAATAATTTATGGTTTCGTAAATTTAACTGTGAATACTCTTTCCAAACAAAAAAAGCTTTATACGAGTCACATTAATTACCTGTGAGGAAGCATAAAACTTGGTGTTTTAAACACACTTTCCAATTATGATGAAAAATTTATAAGAAACATAATCAAACTGAAAACTACAATTGTTTTTTTTTAATTCTTTCGACAAATATTAAACTAAGAACTGGTTTATTTCTGAAACTTCATTTTCCACCAAAATTGCTTTTTAAATTGCTGTTTTGTTTCAATAAATGGTTAAACTGAAGAAAAAGTGTTTAGTGCCAAAACTTTTTTGAATGATCTAAATAAAAAGTATGCTTTTGTTAAGCAAATTTAAGTACTGATTATTTTTCTAATGCTTGATTTAAAAAATAATAAACGTTCGAGTGTGGCGCGTAACAGAATAAAATATTTTGAACGGAAATTTATTCATGATTTTATACTTTTCCAAGAGACTTTTGTCGATTACGATAATATTATTATTTGTACATTTATTTTAGTTTCGTGAAATTTTCAATAGAAATATCATATTCCTATTTTTATTCAAAGATCTTGGGAAAAAAAGAAAAATCGCACTTTTAGTTTTAGCTTAAAACAATACTTTAGAGCAGTGGTTCTCAACCTTTTTATGGCCATTGCACACCTATGTATCTGTAAACTCATCATGACACATTTTGTAAGTTAGTTGATTTTGTATGTGTGGTAGAGATGAGTTTGGGCTCACTTTTTGGAGCCCGGGTCCGCACGAGCCCGAAATATTTTCTGCTACGAAAGTCCGAGTCCGATTCCAAAAATATACCGAAAAAAAATGTACAACAAGTAAGAAAAAGTTATGCGTTAAGCATAGATTATGAAACACTTTCCAACACATTCACAATAATGTAACAAAACTGCACCGTTTAAAAAATTAAAATATTACGTTTTAATTCAACCATATGGAAACGCATAATACATTTCAAAACCCAATTTCAGCTGTTCCCATCCACAATCGGAAAATTATGCGAATTTTTTCAGCAGCCTTGTATATGATATATAGATTTGAATCTAATTACTATATGCATGCCAAAATTTAGTTCACTTAAGAGATACATGTGCTTCAGTTGAAAATTTACCTTCAGCAATTTCCTCTAATAAGGAGAACGGTACGTGAATACTTTTGTGAAGACCTGTATTTGAGGTATAAAATTTATATATAACGAGTAAGATGCAAAAAAATAATTAAATTTAAAAGTGCATACCGAATTTTAAACTGTACACTCCAGCAATTGTTACTCAAAGGCAATACTGTACTGTAACCGATTTCTTTTATGTGTCCCTGTAAATGACTAAAAAATGCTATGAATGCCCTGTTCTAACATGGTTGTAGTGAAATTCAGTGATTTATATCAGTTTGAATGCATTTGAAATAGCATAATGTCATTAAAACACTCTGCAAACGATTTTTCCCCTTATGCTATAATGTAATGAAATACTTTTGAGCGCCACTGTAAATGAACGATTAATCCTACATACTTTATATACAATACCAAATATGCTTTGGTGACCCTAAATAACCTTTAGCAATTTCATGAAAATCTGAATATATTCATGGGATTTAGAGCGTGGATAGACGAACAGACGGCCAGACAAACCGAATTCATAAACACTTTTCAACTTCGTTGGAAAATGTTAAAAAAATGCATAATATTTAAAAGTTGCTCTAAATGTGCTATCTCATTTTTTAACAACTTCTTACATGAAAATAACTGGTAATCACTAGCACATAATTAATTTTATGAAGCTTACATTCAATCTCATCAAAAGTATCAAATAAAAATATACTTCCCTAAAAAGATTCTAATATTTTACCTCCCACAACATGCAAATCTGATGACACATTAAGGAAGTGCGTTTTACGAATAAACGAAAGAAATTTGCTGAAATTACTATTGAAAATCAGCTTAAATCAAAAATTTGACACAGTTACCTGAAAATTAGTGTTACCTGTTTTTATAAGAAAAGAGGAAACACTGTTCGATTGCTTTCTATCGGGAGTAACAATACATGGCTGCTTTATTTGCTTGCGAGTGACTTCATCAATGAAAAGACTTCATCAATGTGAAGAGCAGAGCCGCAGCATGAGCAGAATTCAAAAAGAAAAAGGGGTAGAATCACTAACGTTAATTTCATATAAAGATCGATTAGTACTCTCGAACAATAGAAGAGTAAAAATTTGCAAACTTTAAGCTAATGCTGATTGATTTAAAATAAAATATTAATTTCTCGTTAGATCTCTAAAAATAGTAATAATAAACAAATATTTCATTTAAAAAATATATAATGATGCCATATTCTGATATGCGCCATATCAATAGGCAGCCGCTCGCCGTCAATACCAGACATAAATCTGCAAATATCACAAGTTTTCTTTCAACCCTTTGCACTCGAGGGCTCCGGAGCGGAGCCATTTAAAATTTGTCTTCAAACTCGAGGGCTCCGCTACGGAGACAATGCAAATAATTTTGTGATACCTATCTAGATAAGCCAAGATTACATATTGGCAATTGTTTCGAGAGGTATCATACTTTGAACGATTACAAAATGTAATAATTAATTTTTTTTAATGTATCATAACGTTTGTATTCATAAAGAATTAAAAAAAGATAATAAGATATAGTAACAAAAATCGCTTCGAGTTGCTGGTAATACAAATGAAAAAAAAAACTTCGAGTGCAAAGGGTTAAAATCAGTGTTGGGATTCAAATAATTTAACAACCGGTTCGTTTCCCGAATGAATTTTGATGTACAAAAAATGAAAGAAAAATGAAGCATCACACATAGATTATGAAACACTTTCCAACGTTATAAGAACGTTGTTAAAAAAAACTTTGATCCTTTGGTATGGTGAAAAAAATCCTGAAACATGTTGCCCTATAAGAGGACGTTAATAAATATTCGGTAATCATGAAACCCTGATCATAATTTTTATCAGAAAATGCATCAAAACAATAAAAAATTTAATATAAAAATAGCAGAAATGTAAGTTTAAGAATTAACCCATATTCATGACCTGTTGTATATAACATATTTGGAAAAATATTATTCATGCTATAGCTAGTGAGACAAATTTTTGCAAGACCAAAACTTCTCGAGATATGACATTTAGGAATTTTAGGAATTTTTACCATTTCTTAGTACAAAAAAAAAAAAAAAAAAAAAGACAACGTTGGAAATTCGTAAAGTACAAATTGTCATGATTCGGCAAGTTTAGATCATAATGTCTTTTCATTTGTTAGAGCTGGAAAAATATTTTTCAAAATATAAATTACTAGCAAACCCCGCGGCTCTCCTCCCGTAATATTTGAAATATGCCAAGTGATATTTATATGTCTAATTTTTATTAAGAGAAATTATACTTTTAGGAATAATTCATAAATTGCGATTTAAAACATAGTTTGACTAAACTTCATTATTACACTGCATTAGGCAGAAATTAGACTTAAATTAATAAAAAGAAATAAAAATAAGTAAATGATAATTTAGAAAATATTTTGAAACTTTTATGCTCAATTAATACGCTCATTTCAGTATTCATTTGAAGTTTTGAATTTTTTAGAAACCATCTTCTTACATCTTAAAATTAACCACCATGTCACATTCCAAGTGCTACCGCCTCTCTCAACATAAAGGGCTATGTTAAAATAGGAACTGTCACCATTAATTTGCCAACATTAATTTTGAAATTGGTTTATTATTTCCTAATATTCCACAGAAACGTAATTTAGAAAGCTTTTAAAGGCCTTTTTTAGAACGTTTGTTGTTCCTGTAAACCCCAGGTGGTAGAATCAACTGCATAAAATATAGCCTGTGTAGGATCAGGGATTGTTACCATTGATTCGCTATTATTACTTTTATAATCGGTTTATATTCCCTGAAATTGCATAGAAATCGTAATTTAGGACTTTTTTAGAATGCTTTTCACACCTCCCCTTCGCTTCACCCCTTTTTAATTCGAATTTATTTTCGACAGTCATTCGAGGGCATTTATATTTTATAAGTAACTACAATGCCATATTTAAAGTTTCCAGCCTCTTCAGCATCACAGGAATCGAAATTTAGAAAGTTTTTTTGCTCCTGCAACCCTCTGTCGGCAGTGACACAGACATAAAATATAGCTTATATTTTAGCAGGTTCTATCACCAACAATTTGTCACGATTATTTTTTAAATCGGTTTGATATTTGATAAGACTGCATAAAAATTGTAATTTAGAACGCTTTTCCCTCACTTCATCCTTTTAAATTTGGAATTTTCTTTCGACTGTTCTTAGAAAGCAGTTGCATCTTGAAAGTAAATACCATGCCATATTTCAAAATGTTAGACCCCTCAGTTAAGCAAAAAACGCAAATTAGAACATACTTTGCGTTTGCAACCCCAGATGGTAGTGACAGCAACATAAAATATAGCCTATGTAGGAGCAGGGGCTGCCAACATTATTTTGCAACCATTACGTTTGAAATAGGTTTGGTATTTCCTGTGATTCAGTAGAAATAGCAAATTAGAACGTTTTTAGAACGCTTTTCGCGCATTTCCCCCCCTTTTAAATTTCCAATTTTTTCGAAACTGTCCTTAAAGATCATTTATATATATCTAATAAATATGTATCTTGCATAGTTTCAAGTTGTTGGCCCTACCGACCAATAAAATCGAAATTTAGAACGTTTTTTGCCCCTGGAACCTCCAAGTGATAGTGACACCGACATGAAAGAGCGTCTATGTTAGAGCAGAGGCTGTCAGCATCAATTTGCCTATCATTTCTTTTTAAATCAGTTTGATTCATCCTGAGATTGCTCATAAATCGGCATTTAGACGTTTTTAGAACGCTTTTCGCGCATTTTCACCCCTTTTAAATTTCAATTTTTTTAAGAAATGTTCTTAGAGATCATTTATATATAATAAATATATACCATGCAAAATTTCATGAATCTAGGTCCTTCCATAATTCAAAAATCACATTTTTAGAGCGTTTTTATTTCCTCCATCTCCTCTGGGATAGTGGAAACAGAATAAAATATAGTCTATCTGGGAGCAAGAGCTATCACCATCATTTTTACACCATTATATTTTAAATCGGTTCAGTACTTCCTGAGGTTGCATAGAAATTGTAATTTAGAATGTTTTTTACAACGCTTTTCGCGTATTTTCAACTTTTTAAAATTTCGATTTTTTTTAGGAAATGTTCTTAGAGATCATTGATATCTTATAAGTAACTACCATTCCAAATTTCATGATTCTAAGCCCTTCCATAACACAAAACCGCAATTTAGAAAGTTTTTTTCTCCTGCAACCCGCAAGGTTGTAGTGATACAAAAATAAAACACAGCCATGTTAGAAAAAGGTTCACCATCAATTTACAACCATTATTTTTGAAATCGATTTGATACTTCTCAAAATTGAGTAGAAATCACCATTTAGAATGTTTTTTAGAACCCTCTTAGCGCATTATCAACCCTTTTAAATTTCGAATTTTTTAAGAACTGTTCTTAGAAATCCTTTATATTTAATAAGTAACTAATATTTCAAATTTCATATTTCTATTCCCTTCAGTAACGCAAAAATTGCATTTTTAGAACGTTTTTTGCTCCTGCATCGCCCTTTGGGGTAGTGGCACCGACATGAAATATAACCTATCTTGGAACAAGGGTTGTCACCATCATTTTGACACCATTATTCTTTTAATCGGTTTATTATTTAATAAGATTGTGTAGAAACCACCATTTAGAACGTTTTTTAGAACACTTTTTGGGCATTATCACCCCTTTTAAAATTCGAATTTTTTAAGACCTGTTCTTAGAAATGCTTTATATCTAATAAGTAACCAATATTTCAAATTTCACATTTCTAGGCCCTTCAGTAACGCAAAATCCTTAATTTAGAACGTTTTTTGCTACTGCACCCCCTTTGGGGTACTGGCACCGACATAAAATATAGCCTATCTTGGAGCAAGGGTTGTCACCATCATTTTGACACCATTATTTTTAAAATTAGTTTGATATTTCATAAGATTGTGTAGAAACCACCATTTAGAACGTTTTTTCGAACGCTTTTTGTGCATTTTCACCCCTTTTAAATTTCGAATTGTTTAAATAATGTTCTTAGATAACATTTATATCTTATAAGTAACTACCATGCCAAATTTCATGATTCTAGTCCCTTCAGCAACACAAAAATCGCATTTTTAGAACGTTTTTTTGCTTCTGCATCCCCTTTGCGGTAGTGGCACGGACATAATATATAGCCTATGTTCTAAGTTGGACTGACACCACCATTCTGATACCATTACTTTTGGAATCGGTTCGGTAGATCCAGAGTATAGATAAGACTAGAGGAACTTATCAAAATTTCGGATTTGTTACATTTACGAAAATAACTACTTTCATTTAAAAAACTTCTAAGACATGAAGAACAATATAAAAAAATGTGCAGTTGGAAGTATATATCTAAATCTGACGATTTAAGTATTAGCTATAGATCAGCGATAACAGGGAAGATTCCGTGCCAAAGTAAAAGACCGTTTATTCGAATAATAGCGTTGCCTGGGCCCGTGATGAATGACCTTTAGCACCGAAAGCGAGCGAAACCGCGAAGAAACATCCAGGTTTTCATTGATTTCGTCGAAATGTCACACATTTTATTTTGTAAAACATATTTCTACCCGCCCGAATGTTTCAAAATTTTTGTAGATGATGTAAATCTGATCTATTAAGAATCTCAATACCATCTGAATTTGAGATACTCGTAAAAGATTGTGTTCAAATGCGGCCGTTTAATTACTTTTAGCGTAGAAAAATAGCGTCTCCTTGAGGCGCGAAATGACTTGCATTTGCCGGTGTATTTGTAAGGGTTAAAATTCCTATTTTTTAAAACCGATTATCCCATCAATAAGAAGATGATTTCAGATTTACGAACATATTATTGGTTTATCAGTACCTCTAAAATTTCGCCTGGAGGGGCAAAACTCCAACGAAACACTCAGATTTTTGCTAATTTCGTCGAAATTTTCACACATTTTATTTTGTAAGAAATATTTCTACCCGTTCGAACGTTTCAAAATTTTTGTAGGTGATGTTAATCTGGGCTATTTGTTAAGATGCTAAAAAAAGAATACAGTCGTTTAGTTATTTTTAGCGTAGGAAAAATATCGTCTTCGTGAGGCGCGAAGTGACCTGCGTTTACCGGTGTATTTGAAAGGGTTAAAATTCATATTTGTTTTAAACCAATTGCACCACCGATTAGAAAAGGGTTTCACTTTAAGAACATATTTTTGGTTTGTCGGTACCTCCAAAATTGCGCCCTGGAGGGGCGTTGCAATAAGGGAGAAAAAGTTTTTCGAAAAAACGACCTTTTTTGAAAATTGTTTTTCAAGCGATTGACTGCGATATTTTTTTTAATTGATTGCGGCATTTGAGACGTAGATTTTTCAGCATATGTCTTTCATTTTTAACTTTACTAAGTGGTTTGGCTGATGTAAGTTAATAAATAATGACAAAATACCCCCGCAATTTCTTCTTTTCGTTATTCATTTTCAACTGATGTGTAAATAAGGCTTCTGTGCGTACGCCAGAGTTTTTTCTTTCTCGCAAGGACCGAGTTGAGTTTTAATGAGAGTGAGTTGCGATTTTTAATTAATAACTCAACTAATTATTAGAATTTTAAAATTCTATGTTTCAAATGCATCAGGAGACATTTTGAGCTGGCCTCACAAAAATTTTCTGTCTCGTACGTACCGTAGATTTTGCTAGCCATCGCACACACATAGACAGAGCAAAACTATCTTTTATTTATATAGATAGGTAGTTAGTGTAATTTTCAATAACCTTACCATATAACTGGGATTAGCCTAGGACTGCCAATTTAGTTACCAAAATTCTTCAAAATTTTGTTTAAGTTGAATTTTCTTTTACAGGACTGATGAAGAAAAAATATATTATTGTCCCAAATTAAATATCATTTTATTAAATGAAACTAATCAGGACTTATCACAAAGTTCTGCCTACAAAACAACGTTATGCAGATAAACATTTAAAGAAAGCAAATTAATGTAAATGCGATTTTCGCATTTGAAGTATCATTTTAACAACCGGTTCGCCGAATTCAAGACAAATTAACAACCGGTTCTACCGAACCGATGCGAACCGGCTGAATTGCACCACTGGTTAAAATAGCATTCTACTACTACTACTACTACTACTACAAAAGGAAAAAAATGTTTCTCTTTCATTCTTATCAAAATAGCATTAAATTGACTGGAAAAAGGAATAAGTAATGTTTAAGGAGGAAAAAAGTTATTTTTTGTTTCTGTACGAAAATTAATAAAATTGTGAATTTCAGAAACAATGAGCCCGAGCCCGAAGGCTGGCATAAAAATCGAGTTCGAGCCCGTGACGGGCCCGGCTCGGGCTGAGCCCGTCGCATTTTTAGTGTGGGCCAATTTTGACTCCAGACTTCACTTAGAATTTTCCTCACTCATTTCGTATTTCCGTCTGCCCAAATAAAAATCTTAGATGGCATAGAAAATTCAGTGGCCTAGAAAGAATTTTTTTCAAACTTTGCAAAATGATATAAAAAAAAAAACTTGTTAAACAAAATGCCTTCGCAATGTAGATAGATTTTGCGCCGCTCCGTATCACTTAATTTTATTACAATTACAAGATTATTCGAATTGCAAAGATTGCTATTAGATTATACGAGTCGGTTACTATAGAATTACACGAAGAACAAAGTCTAAAACTGCGGTTATCTTGGTAGATAGATTTTTGGCCGCTCTGCATACTATATATGAAGCCCAGTAGTGTAGTGGTCAGCATGCCTGTCTGCCACGCTACAGGTCGCCAGTTCGACTCCCGGCTGGGCAAGGCCCACTCAACCTTTCATCCCTTCGGGGTCGATAAAATGAGTACCAAGCTTGCTTGGGAACTTAACACTGAGAGTCTTGCGTTGGGCTGATCACCTGACCGGGGCACATGCTGCTTAACACTTCGGGACCCAAGGCCAAGTAAACAGAATTGGGCACTGTAGGCCTTGATCCTTCATGGATCGTACAGCCACAGGTTTAGTTTTTTTAGTTAGCATACTATATATATACTATCTCATTAGAGTTCTCATTGCTACCACACCTGAAGCACACGTTATTCCCCCCCCCACCCCCCCACCGTCCAAAAAAAAAAGCGGCTAAATTTATTACATAATTAACTTGATTAATTTTAATACAATTTTTCTAATCTAATATATAAAAATGAAAATTTGTCTGTCCGTAATTTTATACAAATCCAGAGTTTGGAAGCCAGAATTGTGAAATGTTACGTACATCTGTATTAAAATACGGCCGAGGCAACTAAAGTAATCCGGAATCAAAATAATTTATAGTTAATTTTTAATTAATAAAAAATCACCATTTTAACGTATGAGTTTTATTGAACGTATTAACATTTTAACGTATGAGTTTTATTGAACGTATTACCATTTTAATGTATTTAATCGTATGAGTTTTAATTTTCCAACTGGGGTAAAAAATTATTCTGTTGAGTTAATTCATAAATCAAACCAGGGTCAATAAGGTTAGCTGAGTGAATTAGGTCCTGCAAATTCGTCCGGGATAGTTCAGTTGGCAGAGCATTGGCAGCTTCAGCCAAGCGATCTCTGGTTCGAATCCTAGCCCGGACATTTTTCTCCTAGTTGGAAAAAATACAACTCATATTACATAATTGGTTAAAAGAGTATTTTTCATTTTTTATCTGCAATAAATAACAATTCATAACGGATAATTAACTTTAAAGCTGTATGTAAACTGCTTAAGCAATATTTCTAAAATCTTTCGAGTTATTCACATCAACGCCCTTTTAAATAAATGTAAATAAATTGTTCATAATCTCTAACAGCACAAGGAGAATTATGGAAGAAAAAAAAAATTCGCAAAAAACCTCCTTACTTTATTTTTATTGCTAAGGTACTTCATAAACTACCGACATCCAATTTGTAGAAGCTGATATCATATCATTTGAGCGAGAAATGACTATTAAACGCTTGATGCAGTGAAGCGTGTAAGCGGCAAAGGACGCTATTTGCATGACTTTATAGTTTTTTCCTTTTCACAGGTGCTTAAATAAAGAATTGGAAAAACAGCGATACACTTTTTATCCCCGGGAGAAATAACGTTTCAGAATTACTTTTAAAATAAAGTACTCTAGTATTATTTGGAAGTAAAATGATTTTAAATCTACAGAGTGTTCGTAAAGTAATTTGAGCAACTGACGATAGATAGGTTATGGGCCAACTTCTATTCCTTTATGGATTTTCATTAAAGAGTTTATATATATCATTGATACCACAGCTGGAATGCACGTTATTTCACAAAATAATAATAAACAAGTAATATAAAAATTTTGTTTTTAAAGTCAAATCCTACTTAGGTCATCAAAGAAAAATTTAATATATTCCCTTAAGCTAATATTAGTTTTTGTTGCATTAAAATATCTCAATTCGTTGATTTTCTATAAGCAAGTAGGTTTACAATGAAAGTCTTTGGGGAATTGGCGAAATGTTAGAGATATCGCCAAGTTGGCGTCACATTTGGCGACTCATTTTGGTCGCCAAATTTTTCGATATATCGTCAAGTTGGCGACAGAACAGGGTCCCCCCTATGGTAACCCCCCTTATAGATATGAAGATGCATTAAATGCTTCAATAACCAATGGCCACCATTTTGTCTCCCATGTAAAACTAAAATTAATGAATTAAAATTTAATTAATGAATTAATATTTGAAAAAACTATATTAACATCAATTATCATCCAGTACAAGTTTTAAAAAATTTATTTCCACTTGATAGGATGCATAATAAGTATTTTATTAACGATTGAAAATTTGAACAAGATATATAAATAAATAAATAAATAAATAAATATAGGGAGAGTTTGAATTAATAGTAGGAATTGAAAAAAAGCAACCAGATTTAATTCATAATTACCTAAAATCGTGATTTCCAGTTTTTATCTATTGACATATTTATATAATCTCATATGGAATAATTATCTTTGTAATCTTTAATCATGAACGTGTTTTCAGAAATATTTCCAAAATTCCAAATACCAATACAAAGCGGCGTGCTTATATCATTTTGTACCAATCACTGCATATTGTTCATTGCGGCCAGCCACCATTTGTGACGTCATGATAATGAATGAGCAAGCCCGGAATCTAGTTTTGACCTGATATAAGCCCGAAACAAATACTGAACCATTTTATTTAAATTAATTTTAGTGCAGACAGGTTTATGTTTTGTAATCGTTTGTCTGCAAGTGACAGAGATATAGATTTTAAAAAATCGTATCATTCTTGAAAATAATTTTTAAAACAATAAAAATTCGGTAAATTGCGTTAGAATAAAAAAAAAAAAAATTGCGATATCGTTTTCAAACATATTGCATTTGAAAGTAGATTCCTTTCTCTTTTCGACGATGTAAAAATGAAAAGTGTGCGGTACTTAGAAAATTTAAAAAATGCAATAAAAGATAATTTAAGTTCAATTTAATCATCTGCTGTTGCCATTCAGAAAATGACGTCTCAATTTCAGAAAATGAGACGCTTGTCCTTTACGCTAATGTCAGACGGACGTCTTTTTGCACGCCTTTTTCCTTACGTATTATCCCTACACAATGTCGCGAGCATTGTGTAAGGATAATACGTAAGGAAAAAAAGCGTGCAAAAAGACGTTCGCCTGACATTAGCCTTATAATACAGAAGTGTTATAGACCGGGAGACGGCAGCACAGACAATCACCTCATCGAGTTGGAGGCTGAAATTCCAGAATTTGCTAAAACTCGATTCCCATATTAAAACGCAATCGGTCTGCCAAGTCATATCTTTTTGGAAAACACCCAAAAAACCGATTTTAGCGGTCTACTTGTAGGTTTACCATTGCGTTTTCCTGCACTCAAAGGTATGAAAACATGGCGGACTGGGAGCAGGAAAACACAATGCTAAACCTATGAGTCGATCACTTAAAATCGGGTTTTTAGGTGTTTTCCACCAAGATATGACTTGGAAGACCAATTGCGTTTTAATATGAGAATCGAGTTTTAGTTAATTCTGGAATTTCAGCCGTGAACTCGATGAGGTGATTGTCTGTGCTGCCGGCTCCCGGCCTATAACGCACAGAGACGTTTGTCCGTTATAATATAGATAGATAAGGAGCTTGCGTGATTAATTAAATGTACACGCACATTTACACATGTTAATATCACGATGTTTGTGTGGATTAATGTGCGAAATAAGAACGTTGGTTGCTTTCACAGAAGAGATTTTCCGAAAAAACAAGTACAAAAAAATCTATATATTCAAGAATTTTTTCAAGAATAAAATAAAAATCTCAAAAATTCGTCAAAAGAATTCTAATGTACTACCATCTATGGACGATAATTGCTGAAAATGGACTTTAAACACTGTTTTATGTGTTTTCTAAACTATTTATTTAGATATCTCTTTTCATCCTACATGAACAATGGAAGTCATTTAATAGTGTTGGAAAGATTTTCATTTTCTATGTATGTTACGTGATTTTTCTTTCTTGTTTTTTAATGATTTGTAAAATGTCTTTTTTTTATTTCACAAATTCAGATAACAAAATATAGAATTTGTTCGCAAGAAATTTTGAATGTTTTTTAGAAGTTAAACGGATCACATTTAGAAAAACTATGAAATTATCCATTGAAAACACAATTCTTAGATTTTGTAGAAAATAAAACAAAAGTTTCGAAAGAAAAGTTAAAAAAATAATATGCTAAACAATTTTACTTGTAGTTCTTCACGCTGTCTAAGAATTAAAGAAATAACACGATGTTTTTTTAAAACTCTAAAGCAATGTTTACATCATCTTTTACATTTGCCTTTGTTTGGAAATATTTGTATTTTATTCTTTTTCTAGCAATTCTTTTAGCGAATTACATGCCCTAAATACAAGCGTTAGAAAAAAATTGGAAAGTGAATAAAAGAAATCTAGCGCGAAAAAAGGTTGCAAAATTAGAAAATAAAAGCTTATTTTAAAAAGCATCAATTTTAAGTACAATGCATTTGCGCGGATGGGGAGTATTTTTCTTTGTCAGCAAACGTTTTCCGGAAAGTAACTTTTGTAAAAATATAAAAAAAAGATAAAGATTAGAAACTTTTCTTTGGATTGAAAAATGAAGACTAGAGATTTGGAGTTGGCTGGTAATCTTGATTTATTAGAAGATTATATATATTGATACTTGCTTTAGTGCACAGAGCTCTGAAATGAGGGGACGTTACAGCTTTATTTTTTTGAAGAAATCGAAAACGTAAAAAATTATTAGAATCATAAATAATAGTATGATACGACATCTTTGGAAGCGATTGAATTATTAAATAAAACAAAGTTTTAACTTCAAAGGGAAAATGTTGCTCAAACTTTAAGATTTAAATATACCAGGTAATTCAAAATTGATGTTATGGCGATTAACTCTCAAATCGCTGACGCTAGAAACCTATTTCCAGTTATAAATAAGAACGAAAAAGATAAAGCATAGATTATGAAACACTTACCACAACTAGCAGAATTTTATTCCGAAATTTCATCACGAACTATAAATGCTATTTAATCTATACTCCTGAATAAGCATGCTATAGTCCACCTTAGTGATTCCTTTAAAGCTTATTATGTTTCAAATATCGTAACAGCAATAAAATGCACTGTAAATGATTTTTCCTCATAGACATAACGTAACGAATTATTTTGCATGTCCCTGTAAACGAGTAATAAATGCTTCACTCTTCATTTTCAATACGAAATATACTATACTAAATCTCAATAACATATAAAAATTACATGGCAATCTGAGTATATTTTAGAGAGTTAGAGCACCGATAGATGGACAGACAAAACGAATCCATAAACGCTTTTCAAAATTGTTGGAAAGTGTTAAAAGTATACAAATCAAACATGGCTGTTAGATTTGACATTTGTTTTGCACAGATGTATACATAATTCAATATGGAATTAAATTTTTTTTTTGCGGAATTTGGGTTCTTCCACGCTTCCTAAGAACTGGCTATCCAACATCCTCATATGCCCAACAAAGCTTAACATGGGGATCACGCGTGGCTATATGAACCTTTAAAACGTGCACAGAAAAATTGTTTTGGGCACCAATAATAATAAAAAGTAATATTTGATTTATTTAATTAGAGCATTTTTGAAATTATGTAATTTAAGGTAACTTACAAAAAAAAAAAAAAAAAAAAAAAAAGTGGTGCCAACCGAATAAAATATGTGCAAAAGACGCTGGTCCCGAAGATGTTAAAAACATTGACTTCTTTTTCCGTGACTTTTTCAACTTAACTCACTAGTCGCATGGGCTATGCCCTGTTCCTTCATCGAGTCAGCGTTATGACCTGACCGCCCAGTGTCGAGCGGGAAATCTCTTTCCCGGCAGTGAGGAATCCACATGTACATATATTTTTTCATTTACTACTCAAATCTGCCACGTCCCATGTCGCGTTTGGGTTTCCCCAGGCAAGGCAGGAGTTTAATTTTTTTCCATATCACCCCTTGCCGCGAGTCTTCAACTCTGGCTAAACTTTCTTTTTGTAAAAGTCCTTTATAAATAAAACCGGGGCTCCACAGAAAATTTCGTTTCCTTTTCTAAGCAGTCCTTCTTAGGCTATAAAAATATAATCAAATCAAGTTATACATAAAAAAATTTTCTCCATGTTCTGATAAGCAAAACAGCAAAAATTCTATTTTTCTACGACCAAATTTACCGAATTATGACATTTTGAATTTTATGAAATTTCTGCATTTTCCGGCACTAAAAACGGATAGACGCTTTATAGTATCGATTCGACATCAACATCCTTCCAGGATCATGCAAGACTTAAAATGTACGCTTTTTTGAAGAATGGGTTTTATAGCCCCAAGCTGTTATCAACAAACTCAAAAACAATATAAGGACTCATTATGCAATCAGCAGCTGCGTGGAGTGCCCATAGGGGAGATGGGAGCACATGTGAACACGGGGCACATGTGAACATCGCAATTTTTTAATAGTTATTATAAGTTTTTTTATTTGAAAAAAATTACTAAAGATGATAGCACCTGTAGACATATGGTAAAAATTTTTTGAAGCTCAGTGACATTTTGTTTGTCCTCTGTAGCCAAAACACTGTTTTTAGATCTCAAAAGTAAAATCTTTGTTCCTAGTTGATAAGCGAATAACTTTATTTATTTATTCATTTATTTGAATTTGAGTGTTTTAACATATACTATGAATACTAATAAACATTTCTGATGCAGTTCTTTTTCTTCTAAAATTGAGAAATGTTAATGATTTATCAATTTAACAAAAGTAGCAATGTGGGGCACTTGTGAACAGACTAGTTGGGGCAGATATGAACAGTTCATAGGTGCCCCAATAATCATTCTGTGATTCTGTTTCTTTCAGTTAACTTAATGAGAAATAATGTAAGTTCCATTGTCTATAATTTTCCTGAAATAGAAGATATGTTCCTCACACAAAGTTTATTTTGTATTGAAACTTCCACAAACACATCTTTCAGCAAATATATAAAGAGCAACAAGCTCGTTTTACGTTCAATTGTACTTTAAATAAATTTAATGTTTTCTAAAATGCAATAAGTGTTATATATTATTTTTCTAAACGGTTTACAACAATATTTTTTATGCATTGTTAATACAAAAGTATTACATTGAACAACTTTGCAAGTTTTTCTGTTACACTTGTTCTAACCTTGCAGTGATGGCTTACTTCCATCTATAAAACAGTTATGTATATGATGCTTTGAATGGAGCTATCCATTCACAATACCATATCCATATAAATACCAGTAATATTTTAAGAAAGTAAAATTTTTAAACTGATAACTACCGTAAAATCCCTATTGTACCCCCCCCCCCCCTCTTTCAAAAGCAAAAGAAGTTGGGGGGGGGGGGTTATAGTCGAGATTTTTTTTTAATCATTAAAAAACCCTTCTTTATCTATAATTTACAAGTAAATAAGGCAAATACAGGAGTGAGAATCTTTCGTATTTCGGCAGATTTCCGATAAATAGTATGTAAATGCCCCCTCCCTAAAATTTCCCTCAAACAAAAACCCTTAAGCAAAATTTAAAAGTTTTAATTTCTTTTTTAAAATTGCTTCTTTATTTTTTTTATTTTATTGCAACAATATTTAATGAATCATCTAAGCCTCTCACCTCCAAATCTACTTATTTTCATTTTATAATCTTTTGCTTAAACATATCACCCAGAAACTAGAGAAATATATATATATATATATATTTCTTTATGGTGAATTTAAAAGGTAATATAACTAATGATTACGATGACAAATGAATAACAGAACAAAAAGCATGTTAAAGGATATTTTTTCCTTGTGTTCACATGTGCCTCACGTGTGTTCACAACTACCCCGCTGATGGGGCACATGTGAACAATTTTTTGAATTTATAAAACTATCAAAAAATGTAAGAAAAACTATACAGGTGATTTAAAAAAAATTACCATGAGTAAAAGAAAGTTATGTTTACTATATTAAGTAGTTTTTGTTTATAGAAATTAATCCAGTTATGAGAAAAAGCTATATTTATGCGAACTGTTCACATGTGCCCCCATCTCCCCTAATCCAAATTAACTGGCCTATTCTGGGAATATAGCGCATCAAATTTCGACCGTTTTCTATCTACTGTGTATATTACAAAAGTTTTAGTTTCTTTTCGCCTTGTTATGTTGCTATATGCTGTAAATATATAAAAAATACGAACACTCAGGGATAATATACTTTATTAATTGCTAAAAGATGTTAAGTGAAAATCATAAAAATAGTAAAAAAGTGTTTATACTGGGTGGCTAGAAATAACGCAACGCTGACTAGAAGTACCGTCACGGTTGATCATTTTGGTATTACTCGATTCTCAGAGTTTTTTCTCATTTATTGATCTTTGTTCTAAAACTATTTTTTTTTTAATAGGATGGAAAACAAACCGAACGTGAATTTGGAGCTTCGTCGTCAAGGAAACCGAGTGTGTGAGATTACTGGATTGTTTCAAGTGCCCCATCCAACCATTTCCAAAGCAATCAAGAGATTCAAGGAGCTTGGTCATGAAGGAGAACGACCGGGAAGAGGCAGAAAAGGGACTTGAACACTTCCAGAAACCGAGAATTGATTAAGAAATGCGTATCTCGAAATCCGCAGGTGTTGATGAGAAAAGTAGCGAGGCAGATAGAGATTGCTCATGAATAGGTTCAACTTATTGCCAAAGAGGAACTGAACTTTGATCATTACAAGCTTAAACAAGCGCAACTTCTCACCAATGAAAACAAACGAGTACGGCTTGAAAAATGCAGGAAGCTGCTGAAGCGAGTTGCAACTCCACACTGGGAGTGGATTCTGTTTTCTGACAAAATGTTATTCTTGGTAGAACAATCGTGCAATCGTTAGAAGGATCGAATTTGGTCAACAACTTCTTCAGTCAAATCTTGCATAGTTCAACATCGTCAAAATTCCAAATCTGTCATGCCGTGTGCTGGAATATGTGCAACAGGCAAAACTACTCTCATTTTCATCGATCCTGGAGTCAAAATCAATAAAGATTTGTACTGAAAAGAGATTCTTGAGGATGTGGTACTTCCTGAGCTCAAAATCACTTTGCAAATTGTATTTGGACGTTTCAGCAAGATTGCTCATCTTCTCATCGAGGGAAATCCACACAGGACCGGTGTTGGGCCAATTTTACAGATTTCATCTCAGTTCAAGAATGGCCTCCATACTCTTTTGATCTCAACCACTTGGATTACACTTTGTTGTCGGTTTTGGAGGCAAGGGCTTCTGCAAAGCCTCATAAAAGTTTGGAAGCTATGAAGCGTTCGTTGATTCGGGAATGGAAGCAAATTACTCCGGCCGAGCTGCAGCCAATTGCTGAAAATTTCACCAAACGTGTGCGTGTAGCAAAAGGAGGGCACTTTGAGGGAAAGTGATTTTTTATTTCTGTATTACATTGCTGTTAATAAATAAAAATTATTTGTTTGTGCAAAAGTTTTTGTGTTTTCATTAACTAAGTCAAATTAACCGTTACGTTATTTATGGTCAGCCTGTACATAAATTGTCAAATGTTTTGGCTTCAAAGAAGCCTTTTACAAGACAAGTGAGAATATTCTACAGTTGTACGATCTAAAATGCAATGATTTGAAAAGACATCTTTACTTTATTAACGTTCTCTGTCAGATTACTCACGTTATTTAATTTTATTTTTACTTTGAAATGTCTTATTCGGGATACTCGGGGGACATATGGCAATAAACATCAAAGTAAAAATAAAAATGAAATATAAAAATGAAATAACGTGAATAATCCGAGAGGGAACGTAAATGATGGCGTTTTAGGTCATTGCTTTTTAGATCGTACAACTGTAGAATATTCTAATTTTTTTTGAAAAAGTCTTCGGTGGGGCGGAAATATGTGGTAGTGTTTTTTTAAAACTTTTTTTATTGTTTTTATGATTTTTATTTTACATCTTTTAGCAATGAAATGTCCCAGTTTCAATGTATACTATAACAGTTTAATTTAGGCTATTTATAACAAATCATACATCAAATTGAAGGTAAACTAACCTAAATTTCTTAAAAATGTTTAATGTGTGCACTTTTAGTTATACTCACATATCCAACCTAAAAGTCCAATTCTTCCCACACTTCGGTTAACAAGTCCAGAATAATGGAAGCAATAACCTCTTCAATTCATTGTCTCAACTCTGGCAAATCTTTATGCAGCCGCGGAACGTAGACACGATCTTTTATAAATCTCCAAAGGAAAAAATCGCATGGCGCACGCAGGTAGTGTACGTTTTTACATCTTCATCCCTCCAATAACGCTTTAGTCTAAGGTGTCGTCCAGGGATGTAGTGGATGGTATACAGAGGTATACGGCGTATACCTTCTGGATTTTTTAAAGAGACTCCGTATACCCTCTGTTTCTCAAGTATAGCTATAGCGTGTACTTTAGCTATGACTTCATGATTTCAGCGTATATCCTCTGCCGATAGCGTATACCCTCTGGTTTTTTTACGACTACAACACTGGTGTCGTCATTTTCCGTATGTGACACTGCAAGCGAGTAAATAACAAATCAGTACTCGCGGACGCGCTTATCGAAAATTGTTTGAGTTTTCTCTTTATTTATGGCCTTGAACCAACATTCTACAAAGCTTACAGTTCGTACTATTAAAGTTTATAAGTAGAGCATTCTTTTACGGACACTCTGTATTTTCGGTAATTATAATTCATCCAAAAACAAAGACTCTGTTATAACTAACAATTATTAAAATGTGGTTAATAACTGTAACATACATTAACACTCATAACAATATTAACAATTATTAAAAGCAATAGGGAACGACTTTTCTTTTTTTTCTCCCGTTTTCTTTTTAATTAAGTTCTATAAGAACATTAAAAAATCTTTTCCTCGATATTTTGTGGGAGATTATCGTAAACGACATTATAACAACTATTCCAGTTTAAGTCGTTTATCTCTTACTGATTGATCATTTCTTTTTTCCATTTATTTCTTTTTTATGCTTTGTCATTTACAAGATACTAAGCAAGTTTTTTCGAACAAACATTTTTTTTTATTTATTTACACTTGATGCATTATTAAATAAATAGTCTTCCATACCCCCATTCCTCTTTATCCAAATATGATTAACGGATATTGGAGGTTTATTTTTAATGAGTCTTTGTAATTTATTTGTTTAAGTTTCTTCTTTTTTATAAGTTTCCATTATCTAAAAACAATGTAATTTATTTTTAGCTTAAAAAGTAACATAATTTGTCACTATTTTTTGATGATTTTAAAACAGAGCTATTAAAAAATTCAGTACTTTATTAAAATGTTTTATTATTTTTTAATGTAAAAGTCTTTTGTAATTTGTGCATTAAGTGAAGGGAGTTTGATTTTTTTAAATTTGCTGTCTGTTTATTTTAATTTCAGTTATAGCAATTATTTTCTGTAAAGAATATCACGTCCCGTTAAATCATATGTTTCTTTATAACCAGTGTTGTAGTCGTAAATAAACCAGAGAGAATGCGCTATAGGCAGAAGGTATACGCTTATACGCTAAAGTCAATAACGTCCAGGCATAGTGCATACGCTATAGCTTTATTTGAGAAACAGTGAGTATACGGAGCTTCTTTAAAAAATCCAGAAGGTATACGGCGTATACATCCGTATACCCTCCACTACATCCCTGTTTATAACCATCATACTATCATATGTATCATATGTATGTATAACTATCAAACGTTTCATTTTATAACTATTATTAAAATTGTGAGGTGTAGCGTTTTTTTTTAATTATATTAACATGTCAAAAAATCTGTATTGATAATAACAATCACTGTTTTTTCAATGTTATGTTGTATATTCTGTATATTTAACAGAAAACATAATTATTATTGTTGCGAAATCCCACGCTTCCTCCAAGCTTTGGAAATCTCCTGCCTGTTCTACGCCCTGACCACAACTAGCGCCCCCTTATCTCAACGCAACCAGAACTATTTGAGTGGAAACGACGCAGGTCAGAACTAACCTCTCCATAGATCTCCATAGAAAGATGTTTGTGACTGCATATCTAAGAAACTCGCAGATTTGCGAACTCCTTTGAACATTGTGATCTAGAAACTTGAAACTAATAATTATAACTATAGAATAATATTAACTTTAACTCTGTAAATAACGTTAGTGGTTTTAATTTTTTTGCGTTGTGTTAGTGTATATTTGTGTACCAGTCTTTAATTGAATTATAATACATATACTTTTTATTCAATAATTAGATGCCATTAATTTTGTGCTCCCTTTCTTTTGGTTTAAACCGACAACCGACGTGAGTCAACCACATCGGAGGCTTTGTTCAGAAGAATACAGGTATGACTTTCCATTTTATTTTCTTTGAAGTAAGCAGAAAGAGTTAGAACTAGAATACACTAAAATTATAATTAGATGGCTACAATTGTCAAGACAGAGATAGCAAGAACCGTAGGTAAAAATTTAGTGACTTGGTACAGATTATATTTATGAGTAGTAATGCCAGGTTTCCCGCTTAAATCAGGGCTACAAATGCTCTGGACACCACTAATTTCTTACAGTTTATTTATCCATCTTTAATCGCAGATAATTCTGCCCTTTGCCCTTAGATAAGGCGAAGAAAATTACTTTAAAATATTGGTGTCCAGAACATATCGCTCACTCGCAAGAAAAGTGACACATCTCGAAAAAATTCATTTTGCGTTTTATTCTACTAACAGGTCTTTCATAGGTGTTTCTTGCTACACAAACAGTTTCATAAATATAGCTATGCGGAAAATCACTTTATTACGCTATATGTCTACAGATATCCACAGAAGAGGGATGGATTGTGTGGGGAGGTAAAATTACCCAGAACTCCAAACCTCATCCTATGTCTTCATTTTAAACGGTTTTATGCTTTTATGCACGTTTTCATTCCTGCATGCAGAGCTAAGTGATATAATTTCATGTTACAGTAAAACCATGCCTATTTTCTTTTGCCTCTCCCGTGAAATTTATTTTTGTCGAGATGTATCACTTTACTTGCCGGTGAGCGATATAATAAATTTGTTACAGTTTATTTCTCCATCTTTAATCGCAGGTAATTCTGCCATTAGATAAGGCGACGAAAATTACTTTAAAATACTGGTGTCCAGAAGATTTGGAGCCCGATTTAAATGGTACACCTGGCAACACACATGAGCCTCTTTTGTTAATGTTGGCAGATTTAAATTTTCTTAAATTCAAAATATCTATCACATCTGCGACTATTAATCTTTGTTTTATTTAATCACGGATATTGTAGTTTAATTTTTAATGAGTCTTTGTAATTTATGTGTTATATGCATCCTCTTTGTTTTAAACAAAGCGAGTATTACTTTTCCGTAGATATTGGTAGGTATTTTGAATAAAAAAAATCCACAACTTGATAACGCAGCTTTTATACGTACCAAGATTAAAACAGATGGAATTTCCCTGAGAGTTTCTAAAAGTACCCCCTTCAGCTAAAGACTCTTTATTATTGTCCCTTTTGATCTTTCCCTTTGAAGGTCTTGCATATAGCATGTGCATTTTTACCTTCAGGGCGAGGTTTCTTATTTACTGTACATTAATTAATATCTGTAAAAGCTAAATTTAATGAGTTATTTAAAATAAAGTTTTATAACACAAATCCAAACAAGAATGAACTTCCCACTAGCAATTATCGTGAAAGGAGCTCGCTATTAATGAAATAAAATTATGTAAGACATCAAAACTTGTACAATAAACATCCTCTAATCCAGGGACTTGAAGCATGCCGGATCACGAAATTTTCTGGATTACAGGATGAAAGTCGGGAAAACGTGTAGAAGTTATAGAATTAAACAAAAAAATGAGAGCAAAGCATGTTTTTTATACTTTAAACAGCTTGAATAGAACAAAAAAACTCTCAATAATGTAAAGTACAACATATGTACATGACTATGAAAAGAAAACGTGCACTGTAGGCCTACTCATTGAAGACATCTTAAACAAATCTCAAATATCGGTTTGTTTTGTAATAGCTTTTTTTCTTTTTATTTTAGGAAGTCATTTCGAATGATGTGGAGTTTCATAATTTCCGCATCATTGAAGGAACTGCTGCGCTCAGAAAACTTGATATATGTACTCATGGTTTCCAACTGATGTTGCTTGTCTCGTTCACATCATCTTCATCAGAGTCAATGTCTTTGGGTGCTGTTGGGTTGATGACACTCTGAATGATGTCCTCATATGTTAAAATTTCCTCTTTCGGCTCATCAAAATATGCTTCAACCCACTCTTTTATTTCATCTCGATTCAATTGTGACATGGGGCTTGCTAAAAACAAAAAACCTAAAACATCTTCTCCTCAACAGCGATTGGAGATGATGTTTTAGGCAACTGTATGGCTTTCACTATTTCAACATTTTCGCCCATTACTTCAGGACAAAGTTTACGTCATGTCTTTTTTAAAGTTTCCTGTTTCATTCCTCATTCTGAAGTTCCATCAGATTATTATAAATATCAGGAGTGATTAAACAAGGAATACTATTTTTTTCTGAAAGTCTTGCCAGATTATCCAGCATGCCAGATCAGAGGATGTTTACAGTATATGAAAATACGTATGCATACGAAGAATCACCGCCTCCTTTGGAAAGAAAATCATAACAAAAGAGATACAAGAAAGAAAAGGTAAAGGAAAAAGTTATAGATACAAGATGAAAGCAAGAGAGAGAGAGAGGGATAATTAAGGGGCAGTTCTCAATCTATTTTTAGCATTATCCAAATCTATTTTTTGTGGCATATATCAATTTGTTTTTGTTCACAAACACTTAAGATGGGTCAGAAATAATGAAATTCGACCTATAAAATTGAATACGCCCCCCCCCCCCTTTTTACTTTATTCTATCTATAATAACAGAAAGTATTGTAATCGAAATTTTTTCGACTTCGAATTTTCGTCGGTTTTACACGCTTTTACATTTTTTTTTTTTTTTATGTCCGTGTCCGAGTGTATGTGTGTGTCATCTTCGTATTATCAAAAAGTGTATAAAGTTATGCATAAAACTGAACCAAATTTAATATATATACGTTTTTGGCTATGGCCAGGAGGTCCCAGTTGAATTTGGGAATATTCCACCGGAAGGAGCGCTGTGATAGCGATTTTCCATTTTCATTATTGTATCAACAAAAAAGTGTACGGGGTTATGAATAGAATTGAACCAAATTTTATACATATGTTTCTGACTATGACCGTCAGACACTAGTTGCAAATAAGAATATTACCCCGGAAGGGGGCGCTGTGTTAGCGATTTTTGTGCCATTTTCCTTATTGTATTGTATCATGGAAAGTGTACGAAGTTATGCATAGAATTGAACTAAACTTCATCTGTATGTTTTTGAATATGGACCTCAGGTCGCAATTGAAAATAGGAATGTTCCCTCTGAAGGGGGCGCTGTGATAGCAAATTTTTGGCCATTTTCCTTATTGCACCATCGGAAAGTGTATGAAGTTATGCATATAATTTAACCAAACTTTATACATATGTTTTGGACTATGGTTGTCTGGTCCCAGTTGAAAATAGGAATATTCCTCCGGAATGAGCCGCTGTAGTAGCGATTGTTGTGCGATTTTGCGCGACCTTTGGCAGTTAAATGAAGAATTTGTGAATATTTTTTGACGAAATGTTGTATTTAGATGTAATACTATAGGTCGAGGTTTGAATAAAATTTTGGAGAAATTCGGCCAGAAGGTGGTGCTGTGATAGCAAATTTCGAAGTGTTAACATGTATGAGATAAAAGAAAGTTTTGATATCTAACTAGTTCGATACAAGCAAAGGATCTTTCGAAAACTACTCTCAAAGTTGGCGTTTTGAACCGAATTTTTGAACGCGACATTCTTATGAAGGCGGTAGCAATTGCTTGTAACCAGGGCTTAATTTCTAACAAAAGAGTATTGGAGCTCTAATATTCTGCAGTAATAGCAGGCACAGCAGGCACAGGTCCCTTCCACTTGCATATTTATATTTCTTACAATATTTGCAAAATTTAAAACATCTCGTCTTCAGTAAATTGTTTTTCAATTTCAGGGTGTGTCACAATTCCCTCCGAGGTTTGGAAGGCTTATAAAAAATATATTACCAATACAGCAACAAAGTTGACTTTACTGGAGACAGAAACATTACAAGTTTTGTTTCACAAATGATTTAGCAGTTGCAAATAACCGAAAAGCACACTTGAAATTTTTGCGCATAAGATAAGGGCGCTTACAGGCTCACAGAAAGCTTACTGCGTGTTAGAATTTGCGAAAAGTCAATCAGTTGAGACAGTTCAAAGAAAATAACGTATAAAATACGGATTGCAACCACCAACGGACAAAACAATTCATGCGTGGTTTCGGAAATTTGAGAAAAATGGTTGCTTGAATATGACTTTAGACTCTGCCGCATCACCAAAGGTTCACATATTCAACATTTGTGAAACAAAACCTGTAATGTTTCTTTCACCAGTAAAGTCAACTTTGTTGCTGATTGGTAATATTTTTTTATAAC
The DNA here is from genome assembly GCA_963932465.1 of Maratus speciosus. Lineage (NCBI taxonomy): Eukaryota > Metazoa > Arthropoda > Arachnida > Araneae > Salticidae > Maratus > Maratus speciosus. The sequence continues at coordinate 441,896,344 of OZ010788.1, forward strand.
CCTTCCGAACCCCGGAGGGAATTGTGGTACGCCTTGCATATTTTGACTATATCTATACACATTTACATGTAATAAAATTTAATAAATAAATAGAGTAAAAACATTAAAATCAGGAATGAGTAATTTTCAGAAAATCTCTCACGTCAAGAATTTTTGTATAAACTAACAAAACCAACACAAAGCGCTCTTCCAGACAGCTTCGGTCCGCACTATTTATAAGCTTCGGTGCATTTCGATTAACACTTGAATATTCACTAAAAATGAAGAGGTACTGGAGCCGCACTCCTGTGAGTTCCGAGACAAATTAAGCACTGTATATATCGAAATGTTGGGACCAAAATGTTCTGTGTGTGTGCAACACGCTACGTCACATACGTAAGCGCTTTGGTAGGAAAGAATGCAAAGGACTAGATATTTGAGGGAAAAGAAAAGATAATTTAGGCTTCTTACTTTCGGAAAAGCTGTTCCGCTGGGCTCCGGAATGGAGTATTTATGAGATACTGTGAATTCTAACCAATAGTTAAATATTCATTAATAGCAAATAAGTGTCTGAGCTGAGCTCCGGTGAGTTCCGGCGCAAATTAAGCACTACTAGTAAATCAAGATTTAATTCATTTATAAAAAAATGAACCCCCCCCCCCCCCCCCCCCGCAGTATTCGACTTTAAATCACTTGTTCTGATTTTATCATTAAATTTGAATCCGTAAATGTGTCAGAAATTTTCGGGATGAAACATTTTCTTTTAAAAACAAACACTCTTAAGATTTGTATTTGTAAACACATAAAAATGCCCTCTAAACAGAGTTTTTTGCAAGGCTTAAAAATGCGTTTATCAAAATAAATATATGAATAAACAAAAATAAATTTAAGGTTTAATGGTCTAATTATTTAAAAAATAATACCTCTAATATTAGTTTTTCAAAGTTTAACACGATTGTGAGCATAATTTAATTTGCAGCTTTACTCTGCAATTAAAATATTTTAAATGTAACTGTCCATTTATCTTTAAACAAAATGTTAAAAAGTCTTTTCTTAGAGCTAAACTAGTAAAAAAAAACTGAAACCAAAACCTCAATTTTAAGAGTAACCTATGTATCATATATGTAACTCAATTTTACATCTAACGCCATCTCTATTTCTAATCGCCTAAAACTCAATTTTACATCTAATTAAAATGTTTGTTTCCTTTAACTTGAGTAAGTACGTTTAATTAAATCAAACGAATTAAATTATTATTTTTTTCATAAATCATCTGGCTTCATGAAAATTTGATATCTCCATTAATCATTAGGATTTTCTTAATAGATTTAATCTGCACCCTTTTCGTATTTTCTTTTCCTTCGGAATTTGTATCAAGAGAGAAAAAAATTATAAAAAAAAATCAGAGAAAGTAGAGATGAAAAAAAAGTAGATATTCATCCAATCGGTTGGAAAGTTATCATAAAAGTACTTGAATAAAAAAATTTCTTTACCAATTTTTTTTTCTTCTAAGAGATAAGGAAGTCTCTTGAAAGATGAAAACATTTCTCATAAGCAATCTTCGAGATTAAAAAAAAAAAAAAAAAAAAAAAAAAAAAAAAAAAAAACCATTTACTGAAAATGGTACAAAAGTATCGATTTCTTATTTTTTAATTTCCATTGCAGGGATTGATAGTCTAACAGTTTTAAAATATATCGAGTAACAATAGAGTTCTACTGTAATTTTGTAATATTGCAAAATCAGTATTTTCCTACATAATAATGGTAAAAATCTTATATTGAAAATGATGAAAATTTCAAAAATACCACTTGCTGAAAATGTATTTTGGGATATTTGTATTTGAAACATCATTCCATTTGACTTCAAAACTAATGCAAAATAAAGTTTTGGGAATTAAGTAATGAACTTACTGGAATTTTTGAGATAATATTATACAGAATTAAATTATTTCATGAGCAAAGCTTAAAATATATGGAAATATTTGAAAAATGGCTGTATGAAAGTTTAACTCCATTAGAATACTCTTAAAAGAATTTATCTGAAAGTTTTTTTATTTCATTTTCTCGAAATTTGTATCAAAATAAGTAAAAAAAAAATCAGAGAAAGTAGACATGGAAAGGTAAATAGTCATCAAATCAGTTAGAAAGTTAAAAGTACTTGAATAAAAATTTTCCTTTACCGAAAAAAGTGTTTTAAGGTTTAAGGAAGTCTTTTGAAAGGTGAAAGTATTTCTCATAAGCTATCATCAAGATTGGAAAATTTATTTACTGAAAAAACGGTACAAAAGTATAAATTTCTTAATTTCTTTTGCTGGGATTCACAGCCTAACAACTTCATCAGGGCATTTTCTTTATTTTCTCTTCCCCCAAAACTTTTATTAAAAGGAGAAAAAAAATTCAGTGAAAATAGAGATGAAAAAACAAATGTCATCGAATAGGTCACAAAGTTATCATAAAAGTACTTGAATGGAAAATTTCCTTTACCAAAAAAAGTCTCTAAGATATAAGGAAGACTTTTGAAAGATGAAAGTATTTCTCATAAGCCATCATCAATCAAGATTAGAAAATCTATTTACTGAAAAAACGGTAGAAAAGTATAGATTTCTTAATTTCTTTTGCTGGAATTCATAGCCTCACAACTTCATCTGGAGGTTTTCCTTATTTTTTTCCCCTCAACATTTTTATTAAAAGAACAACAACAACAACAACAAAAAACAGTGAAAGTAGCGATGGCAAAACAAATGTCATCGAATCGGTTAGAAAGGTATAAAAGTATTTGAATGAAATTTTTCCTTTACCAAGAAATATTTCTAAGGTACAAGGAAGTCTTTTGAAAGATGAAAGTATTTCTCATAAGCCATCATCGAGATTAGAAAAACTATTTACTGAAAAATGGTAACTGAAATGGAAAATGGAAAAGAAAAATCAGTGAAAGTAGAGATGGAAAAGTAGATGTCATCGAATCGGTTAGAAAGTTATTATAAAAGTACTTGAACATTTCATTTGGTAAATGAAAATTTTTCTTTTACTAAAAGAATGTTTCTAAGGTATAAAGAAGCCTTTTGAAAGATAAAAGTATTTCTCACAAGCAACGATCGAGATTAGGAAAAGCATTTACTGAAAAATGGTACAACAGTATAGATGTAAAAGTAAATACTTTCTTTTCAGGGGTTCATAGCCTAACAACTTTATCTAGACGTTTTTCTTATTTTATTTTCGTTCGAAATTTGTAGCAAAAGAGGAAAAGAAAAATCAGAGAAAGTAGAGAAAGTAGAGATGGAAAAGAAGATGGAAAAATAGATGGAAAAACACGTAGTCATAGAATCAGTTAGAAAATTATCATAAAAGTACTTGAATAAAAATTTTCCCTTACCAAAAAAAAAAAAAAAAATGTTTTAAGGTATAAGGAAGTCTAGTCTTTTGAAAGGTGAAAGTATTTCTCACAAGCAATCATCTCCATAGAATCAGTTAGAAAATTATCATAAAAGTACTTGAATAAAAATTTTCCTTTACCAAAAAAAAAAAAAAAAAAAGGTTTTAAGGTATAAGGAAGTCTAGTCTTTTGAAAGGTGAAAGTATTTCTCACAAGCAATCATCGAGATTAGAAAAAACATTTCCCCAAAAAAGTATAGATTTCTTACTTTCCTTTGCAGGGATTAACAACTGGCCTAACAACGTACTGCAGGGCCTAACAACTTTATCTATACGTGTTTCTTATTTTATTTTCCCTCGAAATATGTATCAAAACAGCAAAAGAAAAATCAGAGAAGTAGAGATGGAAAAGTAGATGGAAAATTACATAGCCTAAGAATCAGTTAGAAAGCTATCATAAAAGTACTTAAATGGAATTTTCGTTTACCAAAAAATGTTTATAATGTATAAGGAAGTCTTTTGAAAGATGAAAGAATTTCTTACAAGCAATCATCGAGATTAGAAAAAACATTTATTGAAAAATGGTACAAAAGTATAGATTTCTTACTTTCTTTTGCAGGGATTCATACCCTAACAACTTTATCTATACGGGTTTCTTATTTTATTTTCCCTCGAAATTTGTATCAAAAAAGCAAAAGAAAAATCAGAGAAAGTAGAGATGGAAAAGTACATAGTCACAGAATCAGTTAGAAAGCTATCATAAACGTACTTGAATGAAAATTTTCTTTTAATAAAATTTTTTTTAAGGTATAGGAAGTATTTTGAAAGATGAAAGTATTTCTTACAAGCAATCACCGAGATTCGAAAAAACATTTGCTGAAAAATGGTACAGAAGTATATATTTATTACTTCTGTAATAAAGATATATCTAGTAAAAATATATCTAGAATATATCTAGTAAAAATGGAGTTTTACTGTTATTATGTAATATTGCAAAATCGATATTTTCGCACATAACAATGCTAAAAATCGTGAGATATTGAAAATGATGGAAATCTTAAGAAGTCGCTGAAAATAGTTGCATTGTCTGATATTTTTATTTGAATAATCGTTCATTCCATTTGACTTCAAAAGTAATGTAAAAATAAAATTTTGGGAATTATGTAATGAACTTACTAGAAAATTTGAGATCTACAAAATTTAATCATTTCACGAGCAAAGCTTAAAATATCTGACAATATTTGAAAAATGGCTTCATGAAAGTTTTTCTCCATTAGAATATTCTTAAGAGACTTATCGGAAAGTTTTTATTTGTATAAAGGGAAGAAAAGAAAAATCAGAAAAAGTAGAGATGGAAAAGTAAATTGTCATCGAAAGTTATCATAAAAGTCCTTAAATGAAATTTCTTTTTTACTAAAAAATGCTTCTAAAGTATTACGAACTCTGTTTGAAGATGTAAGAATTTCTCATAAGTAATCATCGAAACTAAGAATGGCCCAAAAGTATCGATTACTCATTTTCTTATGTGAGAATTCCTGACTGAGAACTTTGGTAAATATCGGGTTACAGCAGAATTCTACTGTTTTTCTATAATAATCTAATATATATGTCGCAAAAAACAAAACGTTTATTAAAAATATTAAAATACAGTAGTACCCCGACTTACGTCACCCCGCATTTACGGCGTCTGCCCTGGAAAAAGAAATTTCCCGTTTTTCATCGCAGAGACTAAGAAAACATCTGAAAAAAGCCCTTCCGGCCAGTGCCGGGAGGAAGAGGTAGCTTTCATATTCCTTATTTAAAAAAAAGCCAACTTATATCATTCAAACACACGAAGCTCAATTTAGTGGAAACCGAATATAGGAGATTCAATACTAATTTTTATCAATATAATGAATGAGAATTTCGCGAAATTAGTCAGCTTTATCCAAGCTGCTTTTCTTTAAAGTAACTTATATTTGGCTGCCAAATTCGGCGATTTCTTAAAGTGCCTGCCATTTTAAGACAACATGGTGGATGAGGCTAACCAGTGAACTTGGTCGAGACCTTAGTAATTGCTGTGCACATGCTCGCTCACATCGGAATCGGTTGATATATACGAGTGCTGTCGCATGCAAAAAATCAGATTTTTCAAAATGTCACCCACAATAGAAATTGAAACTGCTATAACTGAGCCATTTTTTAAGGTAAAGACAAACAAAAAATGCTCCTGAATCCTTTTCAAGGTCAAATACTTAAGAAAGAAACCTTTTTCAATTTCTAATTTTTTTGCACCTCACTTTAAATATATATTTTTTTCTTAATTTAATGGCCGCCATTTTGAAACAAGATGGCTGATGAATCTGGCCAGCGAACTTGGTCGAGGTATTGATGTATACTATCCACATGCCTTCTTACATCGAAATAGGCGAATACGTGTGTTATCGCGTGACAAATACAAGATCGTTTCAAAATGTTAACCATGCTAGAAATTCAAAGTGCTATAATTCAATTATTTTTTAAGATATAAACAAAAGAACAAATTTTCAGAAACAAAAACTGCTCCGGAATCTTTGTATCAAGGCCAAACACATAAAAAAAATCTTTTTCATTTTCCAATTTTTTAATACCTCATTTTAAATTTTAAATTAATTTTTTTTAAATGGCAACCCTTTTGAAACAAGATGGCGAATGAAGCTGGCCAACGAACTCGGTCGAGACATTGGTATGTACTATGTACAGACCATGTTACATCCAAATCGGTTCATAAATACGCCTGTTATCGCGTGACAAAAATCAGGTCGTTTTAAAATGTCAGTCACAATAGAAATTCAAAATGCTATTACTCAGCCATTTTTTTAGATATAGACGAAACAAAAACTGTTCCGGAATCTTTGTATTAAGGTCAAATACATACAAAAAAATCCTTTTCATTTTCCAATTTTTTGGTATCTCATTTTAATTTTTTTATTTTTTTATTTTTTTAAATGGTTGCCATTTTGAAACAAGATGGCGGATGAAGCTGGCCAACGAACTCGGTCGAGACATTAGTATGTACTATGTATGAACGAAGTTACATCCAAATCGGTTCATAAATACGCCTTTTATCGCGTGACAAAATTCAAGACGTTTCAAAATGTCAGCCACGCTAGAAATTCAAAATGCTATAACTCAGCCATTTTTTAAGATACAGACGAAACAAAAACTGCACTGAAATCTTTGTATAAAGGTCAAATACATAAGAAAAAAATATTTTTCCATTTTCAATTTTTTGGTACCACATTTCAAATTTTAAATAAAAAAAAATTTAAATGGCCGCCATTTTGAAACAAAATGGCGGATGAAGCTGGCCAACGAACTCGGTCGAGACATTGGTATGTACTATGTACACACCGAATTGTATCGAAATCGGTTCATAAATACGCCTTGTATCGCGTGACAAAATTCAGGACGTTTCAAAATGTCAGCCACGCTAGAAATTCAAAATGCTATAACTCAGCCATTTTTTAAGATATAGACGAAACAAAAACTGCTCCGGAATCTTTGTATAAAGGTTAAATACATAACAAAATAATATTTTTCCATTTTTAATTTTTTGGTACCACATTTCAAATTTTAATTTTTTTTTTAAATTTTAAATGGCCGCCATTTTGAAACGAAACGGCGGATGAAGCTGGCCAACGAACTCGGTCGAGACATTGGTATGTACTATGTACACACCGAATTACATCGAAATCGGTTCATAATTACGAGAGTTACAGTGTGACATAGGTCAGATATATATATATCAATTTTGAACGGAGGGTGGTTTCGGGGTCTGGGGGTCATGATCGATGAAAATATACCAAAATTTTTTGAAATCGCTTTCCTCCGAACGTCTGCAATAGGTAGCTTTTTGTAATGAAAGCTACCTAATTGTGATTCTGTATTTCTCCTAATTGATTAAATAGTCGAAAATGAAAGAGAACTCAACTTATAGAGGTGGAAGCTGAAGATGTTGAACTCATAAGTTCAAGACACAAAGTAATGTTGAAGAAATAAATGAAAATTTTGAACCGACGGAAAAGTTTATGGTGGTTGCAAAATTAACCGAAGGACTAAACCTTATTGAAGCTGGAATGATGGTTCTTGAAGATATTGAGTGGGATGAGCAAATAGTAGCAACTACTTAGAAAAAGCTTAGAAAACTTACTCTGCTTTGAAATAAGAGTTTCAGATTAAAAAAAAAAAAAAAAAAACAAAAAAAAAAAACATTGTCGGTTCAAACTGTATTGCAAGATTTATTGCATATGCTCAAAGACTCGAACGGAGACACTAGAACAACAATAAATTGCAAGTCAACAAGAGTGAGTTATTACAAATTCTTGTATTGCGAACGCATTTTTTTGTTAATGTTAAATATATGTAATATAATCCCCAAATATAACACAATATGTTCATTAGATTTTGGTGAATTTTTATTACTTAAACTTTTTTGCTTATCTAAATATACCTCGACTTATGTCGTTTTCGACTTAAGTGGCTAGTCTTGAAACGAATTGCTGACGTAAATCGAGGTATTACTGTATTGAAATTGACGAAATTCTTAAAAAGTGTAGTGGTTGAACACAGTTCAGTTGTGCGAATATTTACGCATATAATTATGAAAATAATTTAGTCTGCTTTTTTACTTTGTAGTTATTTATTTTAAATGCGATTGAACATTTGTTCTTAAATTAAAATTAAAGGTTACAAAGTTTTCTCTTAGAAGTAAAATAGTAAAAACTGAAATAAGAAAAAATTAAAAAAGTTGTTGGTCATCAGATCAGTCAGGAAGTTATCATAAAAGTACTCGAATGAAAAGTGCTTCGTACCAAAAAATGCTACTGAAGTATTAGGAAGTCTTTTAAAAGATAAAAGAATTTCTCATAAGCAGTCATCGAGATTGGTAAAAACGTTTACTGAAAATGATACAAAAGTATAGGTTTCTTATTTTCTTTGGTAGGGATTCATAACCTAACAACTCTATCTGGACGTTTTTCTTATTTTCTTTTCCCTCGAAATTTGTATCAAAAGAAGAAAAGAAAAATCATGAGAAAGGCTTAAAATATCTGAAAATATCTGAAAAATGGCTACATGAAAATTTATGTCCCTTAAGAGATGTCTCTTAAGAGACTTTTATCTGAAAGTTTTTGATATTTTCTTTTCCCTTGGAATTTGTATAAAGGGAAGAAAAGAAAATTCAGAGAAAGTAGAATTCAGGATAAGTAAATAGTCATTGAATCAGTTAGAAAGGTTTTTCTAAAAGTACTTAAATGACATTTCTTTTTTACCAAAAATATTTGTAAAACTTTAACGAGCCTGTTGAAAGGTGAAAGTATTTGCAAAAAAAATGTTTTCATAGACACAAATACTAAAAATCTTAAAATTTTGAAAATGGTCGAAAATTTGACAATTCTAGCGGTTAAAAATAATTAAATTGTGCGATTATTTATTTATATGATTATTTTTAAAGTTTAATACAATTTTGAAAATAATTTCTCAACATGTTTTATTTTGAAATTTGATTATTTTTAATGTGACTCACCATTTGTTTTTAAATTAAAATTAAAGGTTATAAAGTTATCTCTTAGAACTAAAATAGTAAAAAATGAAATAAGAAAAAATAAAAAAGTTGTTAGTCATCGGATCAGTCAGGAAGTTATCATAAAAGTACTTGAATGAAAAGTGTTTTTTACCAAAAATTGCTACTGAAGTGTTAGGAAGTCTTTTGGAAGATAAAAGAATTTCTCATAAGCAGTCATCGTGATTGGTAAAAACGTTTACTGAAAATGATACAAAAGTATAGATTTCTCATTTTCTTTTGTAAGGATTCATAACCTAACAACTTTATCTGGACGTTTTTCTTATTTTCTTTTCCCTCGAAATTTGTGTCAAAAGAAGAAAAGAAAAATCATGAGAAAGGCTTAAAATATCTGAAAATATCTGAAAAATGGCTACATGAAAATTTATGTCCCTTAGAATACTCTTAAGAGACTTTTATCTGAAAGCTTTTGATATTTTCTTTTCCCTTGAAATTTGTATAAAGGGAAGAAAAGAAAATTCAGAGAAAGTAGAATTTAGGATAAGTAAATAGTCATCGATTCAGTTAGAAAGGTTTTCCTAAAAGTACTTAAATGACATTTCTTTTTTACCAAAAATATTTCTAAAGCTTTAATGAGCCTGTTGAAAGGTGAAAGTATTTGCAAAAAAATGTTTTCATAGACACAAATACTAAAAATCTTAAAATATTGAAAATGGTCGAAAATTTGACAATTCTAGCGGTTAAAAATAATTGAATTGTGCGATTATTTATTTATATGATTATTTTTAAAGTTTAATATAATTTTGAAAATAATTTCTCAGCATGTTTTATTTTGAAATTTGGTTATTTTTAATGTGACTGACCATTTGTTTTCAAATTAAAATCAATGAATATTCAGTCGAATCTCTATATAACGAAATCCACTGATCCAGTAACAAATTCGTTATATAGAGAATGATTAAAAATTCCTATTTAATGTATAAATTTTGAACAAAAATTACTTTTGAGGTGTTTAATTAAGAATTTGAAATGTTTAACTATAAATATTAACCTAATATTGTATTTCTGAATTATTTAGACAGTTGACTGTTTTTAATGAGATCATGGGAAAAAGGGACCGTTCCTACTAAAAATTCGTTATATAGAGAAATTCCATGTATGGAGTTTCGTTATAGAGAGACTCGACTGTAAAGTTATCTCTTAGAACTAAAATAGTAAAAACTGAAATAAGAAAAAATGAAAAAAGTTGTTAGTCATCGGATCAGTCAGGAAGTTATCATCATAAAATTACTTGAATGAAAAAGGTTTTATACCAAAAAATGCTACTGAAGTATTAGGAAGTCTTTTGGACGATAAAAGAATTTCTCATGAGCAATAATCGAAATTGGAAAAAACTTAAAGAAAATAGCACAAATATATAGATTTCGTATTTTCTTTTGCAGTCAACTATAGAAAATATCGAGTAATAATAACGTACTGCTGTTATTTTAGGATATCCTTGAATATGAACTTTCTTACATAAAAATGCTAAAAATTTTTAAAAAATTGAAAATAACGAAAAAATTTAAAATTATAATGGCTGAAAATATTTGCGCAGTGCGGCATTTCTATTTGAAACATCATTTTATCCCATTTAACTTCAAAATTAAGTTAAAAATCAAATTTTCCGAATTAATACTTTTACTGGAACTCTCGAGATTTGCACAATTAAATAATTTTTTTTTTACGTAAACCTCGAAATATGTGGAAATATTTGAAAAATTGGCCGTATTAAAGATTATCTCCGTTAGAGTAGTCTTAAGAGATTTCCGCGGAACGTTTTTTTTAATTTTTCCCTTCGGAGTTTGTATCAGTAGAACCTCCACTCCCCCTCCCCCCCCCCCCCCCACACACACACCAAAAATTCAGAGAAGGTAGAAATCAAACGAAAAAAGAAAAAAATAGATAGTGCTTGGATCGATTAGAGAGTTATCATAAAGGTACTTAAACGAATTTTTTTCTTTATCAAAAATGTTTCTAAAGTATCAGGAAGTCTTTTGGAAGATGAAAGAATTTTTCATAAGCAAGCTGTACCGTCGTGAGTCAGGAATGCAGGATGGTCTAGCGACAAAAAGCAATTTATTAAAGCAGCACGGCACAGCTACAAAAAATATTCAGAAGTTAAGATGAAGAGATAGAGTTTCACAACTTAGAGCTTAAGTAATCCCTGTCCGCAGTATTGTCAGTACCGCGCGTGGGTTACAGCTTAGAGTACTCTGTACTCTGTCCGGAGAGATTAGCTCCGCAATCTGCCCTAAGCCTGGACAGACCTACGCCGGGAGTGTAGAAAAGGAAAGTCTTCACTTTCGAAGTTTTCAGCCGAGAGTCCCCGAAACGGCCTCAGGCCTTTAGGTATATGTAAGTCAGATTTCTTTGATATCCGGCGGCACTTGAAAATGCTTGAAGATTGTTTCAAGTATTGTAAGATTTATTATACCCAAAATGTCTAAAGCTAAGATCTTGGCTTAAAATATGATTTCCAGTCTGACAGTTGGAGAGATTTGAAGTGGAATATATTACAAGTTTAATTGGGTCGTCAGAGATTTTATGATACACAAAATGTATCGGTCTTGTAGCAAAAGAGGGATATTTAGGAGCCATATCTGCCTCTATTGACAGAGTGCTATTGAATTGAACCAGGACTTTACAAAGCATCGGCATTAGAAAGGACATTCTCGAGATTGGCATACAAGTGTAGATTTCTTCTTTTCTTTTGCTGGGATTTATAGCCTAACAACTTTAGAAAACATGGAATAGCAACAGAGTTCGGTTTTTATAATATAATATTGCGAAATTAATATTTTAGTACATAAAAATGTTGAAATCTTAAAATCCTGAAATATGGAAATTGATGATTATCTTAAAAATCCCAGGGTTTGAAAATATTAGGCATACAGAAAAGTTTTTCTCGTCTTTAGAAAGTTTTGTTTTATTAATAAAAATTAAATTAAATACAAACTTCAACCAATATAAATACCATTAGCTTAGGAAGTTTAGATACCACATGTATAATTATAACCATTAGCTTAGGAAGTCTAGACACCACATGTATAATTGTAACCATTAGCTTATTACTACCGTTTGACAACGCCCAGGTAGCTAATGGATTCCGTGACCCCGAAAAAGGCTTGGTCTTTCGATGTTATGAGTTTATAGATTGTTTTTCGAGCCTTATCCATGAGTGTGAATTGCTTGAAGGTTTTTTTTTTAATTTGCGTTATGCATTTTCAAGATCAACAACATTTAATAGGGTGACCCAGTTGATTAAATAAAGTCAGTGCTACGGGATTTTTATTATATTTCCTTCCTTTTAAGTTTTAGAAGTGAACTAACATGATTTCTACAACCCTTAATGAATGTTCTATAATGGACAAACATGAAATCTGCTGAAATTAAATAGCAAGAAAATTATAAATAAATGGTTTCTTTAATTGCCATTTTCCCAGTGGTTGATCAGGCGAAAGAAGTCAATCGTAAATTTAAAAATTGATCTTTAAAATATTATCCTTGGGCTGTGATTAACAACAGTTCTTATAAAAATATTAGTTGAAATAAGCAAGATGGAAGTGGATTTTTTTTAACTTACCGTAATCGTCTCCAACTAATCAAAAACTAAATGTTTATAGTTTCTAATAAAACTTTTTCGCAAAATGGCTTCTCCTACAGTGGACAGCTGACAACAATATACTAAGAGGCGCACTAACATTCAAACAAAAATATTATATAAATTTAGAAACAACGTTAAAAACGCCAGAATATGTAAACTATGAGCAGACTAGTTTCGGTAGCATTTAACGTACCGTCCTCAGTGCAAAGATTAATGGAAACTTGCTCAATTATATAAAGGAGAAGCGGATTCAAGTGAGAAGTTCATTGACCAATAGGGAAACAGGAAAATACGTGTACCAGTCAATAAGAGAATAGTACAGGTAATGCAACCAAAAGTGTGAAAAATGCTGGTCGTAATTAAGAAAAAGAGGATTTTATGTAATATTTCTAACAATCTGATAAAGGGGGAAAAGTGAATTCGGAGTTAATAATATTGTCAAAATTTTTATAGATATGAAAAGCTTAGAGAAAGTTAAGTTCATGTATATAAGTGGGTTTAGAGATGCTTTTAGCTGAATTGAAATCAAAAGAGTGGTTCATATCTCAACAATGTTTAGCGATTGAAGATTTATTGGTTTCCTGTTTTTGAATATATTGTTGGTATTCTTTAATACGAAATTTTAAACCCTATTGGTCTGTCCAATATAGGAAAGACCTCATTGTCAATTAATATTATAGATATCCTATGAGTTGGATAACTGAATAGGTACTCCAGTATTAGCACTGTGTTACCTTTCTTTCCTAAATACAGCTTTCCCGTTGCCAAAATTCTTAGACAGCATGATTTCAAAATAATTTTTATCCCTACGAATAAACGTACCCTCTCCAAACTCAAATATATTATTGAGTTATCCAACTGATGGGATATCTATAATATTAATTGCCAGGGAGGTCTTTCTTATATTGGACAGACCAAACGAGGTTTAAAATTTCTTATTAAAGAACACCAACAATATATTCAAAACAGGAAACCAATAAATCTTCAATCGCTAAACATTGTTGAGAGATGAACCACTCTTTTGATTTCGATTCAGCTAAAATCATCTCTAAACCCACTTCTATGCATGAAGTTAATTTTCTTGAAGCTTTTCATATCTATAAATATTTTGACAATATTTTTAATTGTGAATTCGCTATTCCCCCTTTATCAGATTGTTGAAAATATTACATAAAATCCTCTTTTCCTTAATTACTATAAGCATTTTCACACTTTTGGTTGCATTATCTATACTATTTTCCTATTGGCTGGTACCCGTATTTTCCTTTTTTCATATTGGCCAAACTGAACTTCTCACTTGAATCAGCTTCTCTCCTATATAATTGAGTAAGTTTCCGTTAATCTTTGCACTGAGGACGGTACGCTAAATGCTACCGAAACTAGTCTGCTCATAGTTTACATTTTCTGGCGTTTTTAACGTTGTTTCTAAATTTATATTATACCGCGTCAACGCCAATTAGCATCTTAATAAAAATATTATGTCTAACGCCATGTATAAAACTCATTCCCGCTTGAAATGGCGCAATATTTCAAAAATTTGATCAACTATTGGAAGCGTATCAAATACTGGCGCGGTCACCCTATATTCAGAGATGTTTGTAGCAAATAAATAAAATTATGTACATGACAAATTGGCTAAGAAAAATACTGCATAAATGGCCGCCAATCGTTAGTAATTCCTGGAAGTGTGATTTCAGTAGTTTAAACGTGTTTTTGCTTCAATGAAATTTCAGCTTAATATGTGGTGTTTAGATAATATACATGGCTGTACAAAAGTATTGAAGTACGTTTCCGTCTATTGGTAGAAATAGCCAAAAGTTAATTTTCAATTGTGTTATGCGTTTTCTAACTAAGCTAAATTTTAGCATACTGTGCGGAAAATATGCAAATCTGTAGACCATATACAGAGCTACACAAAAGAATCAAAGTACTTTTCTGGCTATGTGCAGTAATTGTTGAAATCTGGTTTTCTTGTGTGTTATGCGTTTTCTAAAAGGTTTTGTTAGGTATCTTTTTAAACTTATTAAACGAAAAAGTTTTGTTAAAGTATTCTGGAAGCGTTGAAAAGTGTTTCATAATCTATGCTTGACGTATGACTTTCTTTCTTGTTCTTGATAAATTTCAGTTGCTTTAGAAATTTTAAAAATATTCGTTATAGCCAAAAGTTAGAAAATTTCGGGATTTTAAACAATTTTCTCAAAAATTGCAATATATTACAATGTTTGCGAACTGGAAAAAAAAATCTGCCAACACCACAGAAATTTGCGTTGCGGGAATGTTAAACCTCACACATACTTTAATCATTGAGATTGGAAAAAAAAATTACCGAGATTGACAGTTTTGATGAATTACTTATTTTCATTTTCATGGTTTATTAGTAAACAGCTTTAGAAAATCTCGAGTAACAAGAGAGGTCTACTGTTATTCTATAGTAATGAACACATTTTATAGACAAAAATGCAAGAATGCTAAAAAATATTGAGATATTGAAAATGACGAAATTTTTACAAACCCTAGTGCAGGAACGGCGAACCTTTTCACATCCACGTGCCAAAAATTTCCAAAAATATATTTTACGCCATCATGACGTGCCAACAATAAAAATTTTAATGAATCAAAATTACTTAAGGTATCCGAACACCTTTAAAACGCAATTTTAGATCAAAATATCGATTTTTCATTTTTGCAATAATATTAAAATTGAATCTCTTATCTATCGAAATCTGTTTAAATTTTGTCTGTATCTAAAATAGAACCCGAGTTACAGCCATATAAAATTACATGTATTACAGCTTTTGAAAGGAGTTTAAAAGTTATTTTCAGCTTTTTCTTAAAATGAAGTTTTTCAGATTTTTAT
The DNA here is from genome assembly GCA_963932465.1 of Maratus speciosus. Lineage (NCBI taxonomy): Eukaryota > Metazoa > Arthropoda > Arachnida > Araneae > Salticidae > Maratus > Maratus speciosus. The sequence continues at coordinate 441,911,740 of OZ010788.1, forward strand.
TATATGCAAAAACATCCTAAAACAAAAAATTATGCATGAAATGCCACGATATTTTCTGTGCTTCTTTTACAAATGTCTTTTGAGGGAATAGACTACACTCATGATAATATATTAAATAGTTTTATATTTACACTGGTATAAATGACAAACTTGAGACAAAATTTGCGAATTTTTCATTACATTAGTACTTTAACTGCCATATCATCTGAGATAGAGATGCGATTATAATGCGTGTAGTCTAAGTCCTAGAGAAAGTTATTCTGTTTATTATGCAATTTACGAAATATCAATACATTGTTTTATATTTAGGTAGATTTCGTATGAAATACTACCTATTGGGATCGTTACCATGTTGGAATTTCTGAAAAATTTTTGCAGATCTACACCGATCATGACACCTAGAACCCAAAACCACCCTCAGTAAAAAACTTTATCTATCTATCTATCTATCTATCTATCTATCTATCTATCTATCTATCTATCTATCTATCTATCTATGTATCTATCTATCTATCTATCTATCTATCTATATATATCACTTTCTTCGGGACACGATAACTTTCGTAATTCTGCACCAATCTCTTCCAAACTGATACATAAAATCTCGGTCAAGTTCGTTAATGGGCAAAATCGGACCAAGGGGATGGAAATAGGGAAGGGTTTTGCGAAAACCGAAAACCCCTTATAACTTCTTAATTTTTATACATATCAAATCAGTTTCAGGTTTTTATTACTTCTAAAAATAGGCCCAAAATTTTATGTATCACAGATTTTTGTTAAAGTTAAAAATGGGCTAAAGGGGCGCAAAAAATAGGGGTTTTGGGAGAAAAAAATTCATAACTTCGTCAATTCTTAAGATATCAATTCCAATTAATTATATTATAAATCTCCTTAATATTATCTACAACTTTTATATTCACAAGTTTTTGATAAGACCAATTCGTACCGCAAAAAAAATTAAAAACGATAACAAAAAGGGGGTTTGAAGAAGTAAAAAATCCATAACTCCGTCAATTCAAAAGATATAAAATCCCCATGAATTTATCATATATCTTCTTAATATTGTCTACAACATCTGTATGGACAAATTTTGGATAGTACCAATTCTTATAACAAAAAAAAAAAAAAAAAAAAAAAAAAATTAAAATACATAGCGGTTGAAGAAAAAAATCATCTAAGTAAGGGGGCATTCAAATCCAAACTGCTTATTTTCTGACTCATTTTGCAATTCATTTTTGCTCTCAATGGCTTCCAATTGTTACGTTTTCTTACTCAGAAACAATATAATGTACCGAAATGGTCGATTTTTTGATAGAGGCAGAATATATTTTAAAAAATGCTGTTAAAGTGGGCATTTTGAACCGAATTTCCCGAAGCGGATTGTGTTGGAAAAATCGTTGCATTAAGGATGCACTCAAATCCAAACTGCTTATTTTGTTACTCATTTAGGTAGCTTTCTTTACAAAAAAGCTACATATTGCAGCCCAGCCGTTCGCAGGAAAGCGATTTCAAAAAAGTTTGGTATATTTTCATCGATCATGACCCCCAGACCCCGAAACCACCCTCCGTTCAAAATTGATATATATATATATATATATATCTGACTTATGTCACACTGTAACTCCCGTAATTATGAACCGATTTCGATGTAATTCGGTGTGTACATAGTACATACCAATGTCTCGACCGAGTTCGTTGGCCAGCTTCATCCGCCGTTTTGTTTCAAAATGGCGGCCATTTAAAATTTAAAAAAAAAAATTAAAACTTGAAATGTGGTACCAAAAAATTAAAAATGGAAAAATATTTTTTTCTTATGTATTTGACCTTTATACAAAGATTCCGGAGCAGTTTTTGTTTCGTCTATATCTTAAAAAATGGCTGAGTTATCGCATTTTGAATTTCTAGCGTGGCTGACATTTTGAAACGTCCTGAAATTTGCCACGCGATAAAAGGCGTATTTATGAATCGATTTGGATGTAATTCGGTGTGTACATAGTACATACAAATCTCTCGACCGAGTTCGTTGGCCAGCTTCATCCGCCATTTTGTTTCAAAATGGCGGCCATTTAAAATTTTTTTAAAAATTTAAAATTTGAAATGTGGTACCAAAAAATTGAAAATGGAAAAATATTTTTTTTTTATGTATTTGACCTTTATACAAAGATTTCGGAGCAGTTTTTGTTTCGTCTATATCTTAAAAAATGGCTGAGTTATAGCATTTTGAATTTCTAGCGTGGCTGACATTTTGAAACGTCCTGAATTTTGTCACGCGATAAAAGGCGTATTTATGAACCGATTTGGATGTAACTTCGTTTATACATAGTACATACCAATGTCTCGACCGGGTTCGTTGGCCAGCTTCACCCGCCATCTTGTTTAAAAATGGCGGCCATTTAAATTTTTAAGAAAAATTTAAATTTGAAATGTGGTACCAAAAATTGAAAATTGAAAAAATATTTTCTTCTTATGTGTTTGACCTTGTTAAAAAGATTCGGGAGCAGTTTTTGTTTCGTCTATATCTTAAGAAATGGCTGAGTTATAGCATTTTGAATTTTTAGCGTGGCTGACATTTTGAAACGTCCTGATTTTTCTCACGTAATAACAGGCGTATTTATGAACCGACTTGGATGTACCTTGGTGTGTACATAGTACATACAAATATTTCGACCGAGTTCGTTGGCTAGCTTCATCCGCCATCTTGTTTCAAAATGGTGGCCATTTAAAAAAATTAAAAAATAAAAAAATTTAAATGAGATACCAAAAAATTGGAAAATGAAAAAGATTTTTTTTGTATGTGTTTGACCTTAATACAAAGATTCCGGAACAGTTTTTCTTTCGTCTATATCTAAAAAAAAAATGGCTGAGTAATAGCATTTTGAATTTCTCTTGTGGCTGACATTTTAAAACGACCTGATTTTTGTCACGCGATAACAGGCGTATTTATGAACCTATTTGGATGTAACTTGGTCTGTACATAGTACATACCAATGTCTCGACCGAGTTCGTTGGCCAGCTTCATTCGCCATCTTGTTTCAAAAGGGTTGCCATTTAAAAAAAATTAAAAATTCAAAATGAGGTATTAAAAAATTGGAAAATGAAAAAGATTTTTTTTTATGTGTTTGGCCTTGATACAAAGATTCCGGAGCAGTTTTTGTTTCTGAAAATTTGTTCTTTTGTTGATATCTTAAAAAATGGTTCATTTATAGCACTTTGAATTTCTAGCATGGCTAACATTTTGAAACGATCTTGTATTTGTCACGCGATAACACACGTATTCACCTATTTCGATGTAAGAAGGCATGTGGATAGTATACATCAACACCTCGACCAAGTTCGCTGGCCAGATTCATCAGCGATCTTGTTTCAAAATGGTGGCCATTAAATTAAAAAATATATATATATTTAAAGTGAGGTGCAAAAAAATTAGAAATTGAGAAAGGTTTCTTTCTTAAGTATTTGATCTTGATATAAGGATTCAAGAGCATTTTTTGTTTGTCTTTACCTTAAAAAATGGCTCAGATATAGCAGTTTCAATTTCTATTGTGGGTGACATTTTGAAAAATCTGATTTTTTGCATGCGACAGCACTCTTATATATTAACCGATTCCGATGTGAGTGAGCATGTGCACAGCAATTACTAAGGTCTCGACCAAGTTCACTGCTTAGCCTCATCCACCATGTTGTCTTAAAATGACAGGCACTTTAAGAAATTGCCGAATTTGGCAGCCAAATATAAGTTATTTTAAAGAAAAGCAGCTTGGATAAAGCTGACTAATTTCGCGAAATTCTCATTCATTATATTGATAAAAATTAGTATTGAATCTCCTATATTCGGTTTCCACTAAATTGAGCTTCATGTGTTTGCATGATATAAGTTGGGTTTTTTTAAATAAGGATTATGAAAGCTACCGGACTTTTTTTAATTCATTTTTGCTCTCAAACGCATCCAATTGCTAGATTCTCTTATTCAGAAACTATATAATGTACAGTAGTGATCGATTTTTTGATAGAGGCAGAATATATTTCAAAAAATGATGTCAAAATGGGCATTTTGAACAAAATTTCCCGAAGCAATTGTTTTATCACTTTCTTCTGGACACGATAACTTCCGCAATTCTGCACAAATCTCTTACAAACTGATACATAAAATCAAGGGACATAAAATCTCGCTCAAGTTCGTTAATGGGCAAAAGCGGACAAAGGGGATGGAAATAGGGAGGGGTTTTGTGAAAACCGAAAAAACCCCATAACTTCTTAATTTTTGTACTTATCAAATCAGTTTAAAGTTTTTATTACTTCTAAAAATAGCGCCAAAAATTCATGCATCACAGATTTTTGATAAAATTTAAAATAGGCTCAAGGAGCGCAAAAAGTAGGGTTTTGGGGAGAAAAAAGTTCCTTACTTCGTCAATTCTCAAGCTATCAAATCCAATAATTTTATTATACATCTCCTTAATATTATCTACAACTTTTATAGTCACAAGTTTTTGATAGGACCAATTCGTACCGCAAAAAAAAAAAAAAAAATAAAAAATACAAAAAAAATAAAAACGAAAACAAAAAAAGGGGGGTTGAAGAAGAAACATTTTAATAATTTCGTCAATTCACAAGATATAAAATCTCCATGAATTTATCATATATCTTCTTAATATTGTCTTCAACATTTATATAGAGAAGTTTTTGATAGGGCCAATTCTTACTGCAAAAGCAAATTAAAAATACATAGCGATTGAAGAATAAAATCATCTTATTAAGGGTGCATTCAAATCCAAACTGTCTATTTTCTTACTCATTTTTAAATTCATTTTTGCTCTCAAACGCATCCAATTGCTAGATTCTCTTATTCAGAAACTATATAATGTACAGTAATGATCGATTTTTTGATAAAGGCACAATATATTTCAAAAAATGATGTCAAAGTGGGCATTTTGAACAGAATTTCCCGAAGCGATTGTTAGAAACGAAAAATATTGCCCTACTGAGAAAATAATTGTTTATTAATCAAGTTTTAATTAATTGAAAGAAAAATAAAAACACAGGCCGCTTATAAATCTTTTCAAAAATCACGTCAGCATGTTTCATATTTTTTTTTTATTAAAAATGAATCTGAAAATGTGCCAGAAAATTTCGAGTTGTTGAGTATGGAAAAATATTTTTTTTTAATATCGCCTTAACATGATTCTGATAAAACCAGCTATTTTATAAAAATGAAATAAAAACTCGTCAAAAGCAGACAGATAAAACTGTTAAAGTGGATTTATATCTAATAATGATTTTGTTTTTGTTGGTGAAATTAGTATACTTAACTTCGAAATCTACCTCTGCCTGTAGGCCGGGCCGGCAGGGATTTTTTAGTTATCACGTTTTGCGAAAATGTCAATTTTTGACATAATTTTGACTATTTTTCTCTTTAAAAAATTATTCCTGGGTAATTGCTAAAATTTATATATTTTTTTCAAAGTTTTAAAGTAAATGTCATTATAAAAAATGGATAAAAAGAGAAAATTTCAAAAATTTCAAAAAATCACTTCCGAAGGTGTGCGGATACCTTAAAACTTTGTTTTTAGCTTTAAAAACAAAAATAGGTAATATTTGATGTTATACTTTAGAAATAGAGTTAAATTTTTTTTATTTCTGTTGCCTCATCTTAGATGCCAAATAATTTATATCAGCTTCTAAATTTTTAATAGAGTGCAAGTTGAATTGGACTCATTCGACAAGACGTTTTTACTTGAATTTTTCATATAATTTTTTTTCCGAAAATAATGCCAAAAATTGTCAAAACAACAAGCGCCAAAATTTGCATCTTTTAGTGTCTGGAATTGAATTCCTAGTTGTTATAATTTTACCACCGGCCTTTTTGTTTGTAATGCCTTTTACTGTTTCTTTTGCGATAATCTCCTATCCTTAAACTTTTGCGAGCCAGTATTGAGCTAGATTGGGATGCATTAAGTTATATTTCAGTTTTTTTCAATCTTTATAGCAATGACAAACAACCGAACTAATAGAATTCAGATAAACAGAGACCACATCTAGATTAATTAATAATTTTTGTGAAATTCTACTATATTTTGAAGTAGAACTTGAATCTATGCCTTGCCAAAAATAATCTGTAGCGTGCCACATGTGGCACGCGTGCCATAGGTTCGCCGTCCCTGCCCTAGTGTCTGGAAATATTTGCATTCTGCAATGTTTTAATTTTAAATATCATTTCATTTTATTTGACATCAAAAGTAAGTTAAAAATAAAAATTTTGAATTAAGGATTTTATTTGAATTTTAAAGATTCGAAGAATGATATTATCTTTTGGGCAAGCCTTGAAATATCTGGAGATATTTAAAGAATGGCTGCGTGAAAGCTTATTTCCATTAGTATACATTTAAGACTTTATCTGAACGTTTTTCTTATTTTCTTTTACCTCGAAATTTGTATCAAAAAGGAAAAATAAAAATAAGAGAAAATAGATATGGAAAAGCAAATGGAAAAGATGATAGTCACCAAATCGATTAGAAAGTTATCATAAAAGTGCTTGAATTCAGTTTTTCTTTTACCAACAAATGTTTCTAAAATATTTTGGAAGATAAAAGAATATATCATTACAATAATTAAGATAAAAAAATACATTTACTGAGAATGACACAAAAGTGCAGATTTTTTATTTTCTTTTATAGATTAAAAACTTTAGAAAATGTCGAGTAACGCCAGATTTGTACGGCTGTTCTATATTATTGCAAAAGCTACAATTTCATATAGATAAAAATGCTAACAATCTTGGAATAATGAAAATGATGGAAATCTTAAACGTCTTAGTAGCTAAACATATTTTAATTGTGTGATACTTTTAAATTGAAACATTTCATTTCATTTAATTTCAAAACGAAGTAATAACATAAAATGAGTTTCAATGAAAAATCCAAGAAAAATTTATCTCGACATTATTATGCATAGTTCATTATGCATTATTAATTATTTACCCGATTTTTACTTTTAATATTTTAATCATTTTTTAAGTTTTCATAATTATTATAACTTTTCTTTCTTAATTTATTATTTTACATAATTATTTTAATATTTTAGTTTATTATAAGTATTCATTATAATTTCAAGGGCATTATTACATTCAAATTACCGTTTAAAAAAAGTATACAAAACAGTGAGCAGAAATCCGCAAAATTCTAAAATCTGCACAAACTCTGGTATCAAGCTATGCGGATTTGAGGAAGTCTACTGTAATATATTATTTCTAATTTATGTTACATTGTGGATTTAAAATGTGATGCAACTGAGAGGAAAAAAGGTGCTATTTCTTTTTGCTGAGAGTCTGAGCTTAGCTTGCAAGAAGAGGTAGAATATGTTAAAATACACTTCACGCAATCGGTAGTGTCCATTTACAATGGAGGAATTTCGAATAGAATTAATAGTGCAGTCATTTTAGCAGCTTTTTTTACAAATAGCGGAAAAAATTAGAACAAAGCCGAATTTTTGCACAGATGCTAGTTAGGGTATGTAGTTTAATATACTGAAAGTCCCCATCGATCCGATGTGAGCTTTCGCCACCAGGGGGCGCTAATGAGCTTGAAAATCGGTTTTATACGAATATTTCATGAACGATAGCATCTAGAAAAAAAAAGGTCAATTACAAAGATGTAGATAATTTAATTTCCTACAAAAAGTGTTACTAACATTTTTTTATCACAACAACCCTTCCCTGTCAAAAATTGAAATAATGTAAACATTACTGAGAAAAATGTGGAAACAGAATCAGATTGAACGCGCCCAAGAAGCAGAACAAATCTTATTTGCTTTTGATCCCCACCCCCACCCCTCCCCCATTGTCGGTATGCTGTTTTCGCACGCTTGTGCAATAGTCATTGCCCAATACCCTACCACCACTTGCTTATGTCGAAATATACCACGTGCAGGTACCTTTGCAGTGTTTTATTTTCAATTGATGAGCATTTCGTTAATATTAAACCACCTTAATTTACTGAACGAAGTAATTCTTTGTCAGTTTTTAGAAAGTGAATAATTTTAGTTTCAACGCGTGTTGTAGAAAGTTTTAAATAGTTTTGACAATGTAAAATGATTCTTTCTTGATTGCTGATTGAGAGTGGGAAAATGGAGATTGACGAAGTAGTTTGTCTTGTATGTGGGGAGGGCTGCATTTCGAATGATTATGTGAAAATTGGAAAAAAGGGAATGAAGTCCCTTGTGACAGCAAGTTTGGAAAGAGGTAACCATAAGTAGAAAACATTTGAAGAAAAGGCTGAAAACACTAGTGAATTTATAGTTCACCCAACGTGTAGGAAAAATTATACAAGAAAGAATTCTGTTAATCTTCCCCCAAGTCATTACGACACAATATATTCAAGTCTTTGCACAGCGAATTGGAACAGCATTGGAAAAATGGATACTTTGCGGTCCTTTTCTAATGCAATTATGTGAATACCTAGAAGAGTTGGGTGGTGCGCGTGCGCAATCATCCGATCAACATTTTGACTATCGAGATTCTAGTGCACTACGCGATAATGCAAACATCAGGAAACTGGATGCATGGCTTGAAAAAAGTCCACCTTTTCCCATTATTAGTAAGTGCATCTCAATCTATAGCGGAATTGTCGGAGATCACAGAATAAACTGTCATGATTCATATAGCGTCGGATGCAAAGTCATTGAAAAGATTTCGGGGGAAAAATTGGTGACTTGAAACTTTCACGTAAAGATCGAGTACTATCATTAGCGACGATGAATAATTCGTTCAAATTTAAAGACGATACTGTGACCTGCGATCCACTGTTGTTATTTCAACGTATTTTCGTTTGTATGAAACAACAAGAAGATTTGCAAACTTATTTTCAATATGAACTATCTCTATATCCTTTAACATTATTTGATGAAAATGGTATGAGAAAAACCACCAAAGCATTATTATATTCAATATTTGAAAAAAAAAAACGTACAAGGAGTAGTCAAGTGAATGTGTGTCTACATACATCATCGATGGAGGATGGCTTTTGCATCATGTTCTTTGGCCCTGCGGTGGAACATACAAGAGTGTCGTAGAAAGTTATATTTCTTATGTCCAAAGAAATCACAGCGGTAAATGTATAATCGTTTTCGATGGTTACCCTGACGAAGTTTATAATACAAAAACGGCCGAAAGAACTCGTCGGTATTCGAAAATTGTAACTCCCGACATTGATTTTTAACAAAGAAATGAATGTGTTAATTAGTCAAGAAATTTTCTTATCTAATCGTAAAAATAAAACACATCTCATATCTATGCTCATGGAGAAATTTATGGAGAATGGTTTCGAAGCGAAACAGGCAGAAGATCATACTGACACACTAATTGTTAACACAGCTGTTGAAGTAACAAAGTCTGATGCGCTTGCTGCTATTGTTGGCGATGATGTTGACTTGCTCGTATTGCTGACTGCTTTAGCACCTCCAGAGTCAGAGATATTTTTTATTAAGCCTGGAAGAGGAAGAATTGCAACAACCTTGTATTCATCGCACAGTCTCAACAATGATGCAGTTATGAAAGATCATATATTGTTCCTTCACGCTTTTTCAGGTTGTGACTCTACATCAGCAATGTTTGGGAAAGGCAAAATGTCGTTAGCAAACATTTTGAAAAAGGAAGGAGACCGTGACATACAAGCTGCCAGCACTTTTAAAACTTTTCTGGTATCCCAATTTGAAATATCCGAGGCAGGAAAAACTATTTTTCTATACTATTTTCTATTTTTTTCTATTTCTTATACGGTGGTAAAGCAGAAATTTCTCTGAACAAGTACCATTATGTATGTTTCAAGAAAGGAGTTACCGTTGGTAAAATTTCATCGTTGCCGCCTACCGAGGATTCAGCTAGATTGCACAGTTTCGTGTTTATCATCAAATACAATACTGGTTGGGCAATAAACTACTTCCTGAGAACTGGGACAAATGCACCTAATTTGTCTCCAATTCCAGCCACCTTACCGACCGCACCAAAAAATATTATTGAATCCATTTTTTGTACTTGCTCCAAAGGATGCGGAAAAGCGTTTGGATGCCGAAAAATCGAATTGAAATGCTCTGATATTTGCGTAAATTGTTGCGGAGTTTCATGTCACAATGCAAGTGAAGTTCAGATTGAAGACGAGGAGGATATTGACAGTAACCTGCCCACTGCAAAGGAGGAGGGAATCGCTACTCCTGAATTTAGTGATGATATCGAAAGCCGGCCAGAAAATACTGAAGGCAATACAATAATGAAAGAAAGAAATACAGATAATGACGAAACTGAATCAAGTGAAGAAATTGAAGCTGTGCAAACGACTACTAAAGCAGTCAAACGATTGAAATTGGATTAGGTCAGTCACTATAAGTGGAATATGCCTACGGGTGAAACCACAATAAAAAAACGCGCTAAATGCTTTACCTCAAGGGTGGTGTGAAAATAAGCATATATGTATATTATATTTTCACCTTCTCCATTCAAAAGCAAGAATTTTAGACCTGTTTACATAATTTCTTTGAAAGTAGCAGCAGGTTTTTCGTATTTTTGTAACTTTTCTTCCAAATATGTTCACTTTTTAAAATTTTAACAGGGAAGGACTGGTGTGACAAACAAATGTTAATAATACTTTTTGTAGGAAATTGAATTATCTACATCTTTGTAATTGAACTTTTTTTTCTAGATGCCATTGTTCATGAGATATTCGCATAAAACCGATTTTTAACCTCATTAGCGCCCCCTGGTGGCTAAAGCTCACATCGGATCGATAGGGACTTTTAGTATGTTTAACTACATACCCTAACTAGCACCTGTGCAAAAATCCAGCTTTGTTCTAATTTTTTCCGCTATTTTTGCTAAAATGACTGGACTATAATCTCAGCAGACGAAAATTAATCATGACGAGTAGGAAACGCAGATGTCGTAAACGACTAGCAACCACTAATCTTTACTAAACTTTTCACAAAATGCTTCAGATGTAAAATTCAGGACCCAGTCAATCGTGTCTAAAAAAAAAAAAAAAAAAAAAAAAAATTGGCGAGAATAGAATGGATTATTCCAGACGTGTAGACCAGATAAGTCACATATTAGCAACTATTCAAAAGATAGTGATGCAGTCATAACAAAGAGAGGGTATAAGCTATAGGGAGAGGTAAACGCTAGATGGGACACGCTGTAGTTTTGCATGAGAAATAGACGATATACGGAATTTCTTAAAAAAAAAAAAAAAACAGAACGTATACGGCGTATACCCTCCACTACATCCATAAAGATAAAGCGTCTATAATGGGCAAAAGAGCATTGTTACTAGACTATTGAGCAATGAAGATAAATAATATGGTCTGATAAATTAAGATGTCATTTGTATTTCAATGATAGCTGCTCTAAAGTGATAAAGGACAGCTGGATCGACACTGAAATTTGAATGTGTTAAATTATGAATACTCGCCAATTTTGGCTTTATTGAAAGGTCATATTTTTCTTTTACGTGAAACGACTTTCACGAATTTCTCCCCCTTTATACCAATCCTCAACTGTGTTTTTACAAAGGACTTCCATCATCTTTTTTTTTTTCCTTTCTACCTATCTTAAATTGTGTTTTTCAAAGGAGTTTCAGCGCTTTTCCCCTTTTTACCAATCTTCAACTGTGTATTTGAAAGAAGTTTCATCGTTCAGCGTCTTTATACATATCTTTAACTTCTTTTTTTGTTTTTTGTTTTCAAAGGATTTTTAAAGGATTTTTGATTTTCAGTGGATTGCTTCAATTTTCCCCCTCGATTCAAGGTTGTGAAACAATAGTATGCTGTTAAAGGTAACAGATGGAACTTCCAACTCACATTTAATAGAAAGCGGATTATCATCCGTTTTTTTCCCTGACTGCAATTATAATAACGTTTGCCTTTTAAGTAGATTTCGTATGAAATACATTCTCCCTTATGTTGGAATTTCTGAAAAATTTTTGCAGATCTACACCGATCATGACCCCTAGAACCCAAAACCACACTCAGTAAAAAACTTTATATATCTCTCTCTCTCCCTCTCTCTCTCTCTATATATATATATATATATATATATGTTATATAAAAATTTTTACTTTTACTATTCATTTAAATTATTCTAAATTGCCGGCATATTCATTATTTCCTTTTTTTAATACGCTCTATTATTTATTTCTAGTTAAATTTCTATAAATTTAAAACGCGTATCTTAATAATAGTTTTATTCCAAAACGTAATCTAAACTTTTAATCCCTTCATTATTTTTTATCGTCTACCAAACTGTAAAGTTCTGAACGCAGTTACTTATTTTTCGAATGTTTATACAAGCCATTTTTACATTTTTATTCTATTTCATCTCATTTTCCCGCCAGCTGGGCAATAACTTTTTACATCGAAATCCTTCCATTACCAGCGCCGGGATTCTTTTCTGTGACGTTTCTCGATCGCTCTCCATTGGCTGAGTGACGGATCGCAGTTTCACTTCGAGTCTCGTTCGTGATTTTGTTTGGTTAGCCTGAAGTTTTCATTTCAATCGGATTTCCTCCGCGCATTCTAATAAATAGCTCAAGCATGAGCTCAGGAGTAGATTTTTTGTGCTGTTTGATTGTTTACATAATCTGTTACCTGGTGTCCTAAGCCATGTAGAATATGCATTTCGTTAATTAACATCTATTTCACATGAATAACTAGTTCATGCTCAAGCGGAATGCTCTGATTTCTCATCCTGTGGGAATTGTTTAATGTTGGTATATTCTGATGGAATAAACAGTTTCCCATGACTGCGTTTCTATGTCTTATTGGGAAAACCCCAGATTTCTTCATAAGCCTTTACTTCTTTCACCACACATGCTGCCTAATCTGCCTTGTATTCATCATGAATAAATGAGTTTTGATTGGACTCCACCAATCTTATCACCTCCACTAGTGATGTTTGCGCTAAGTGGTACGCCTGCTATACAACCTCACCAACGTCTGATTAAAAGGTGGTACGAATCCAGTAATATGTTGTAAAAAGCACGACGTGATTGTTCGACTTAATCCATTAAATTGTTTCGTAATATATATATATATATATATATATATATATATATGTATATATATCACTTTCTTCTGGACACGATAACTTCCACATCTCTGCACAAATCTCTTCCAAATTGATACATAAAATCAAGGGGCATGAAATCTCGGTCAAGTTCGTTAATGGGCAAAATCGGACCAAGGGGATGGAAATAGGGAGGAGTTTTGTAAAAACGGAAAAAAACCCATAACTTCTTAATTTTTGTACATATCAAATCAGTTTAAAGTTTTTATTACTTTTAAAAATAGGGCTAAAAATGTATGTATCACAGATTTTTGATAAAATTAAAAATGGGCTCAAGGGGCGCAAAAATAGGGTTTTTGTGAGAAAAAAATTCATAACTTCGTCAATTCTCCAGATATCAAATCCAATGAATTTTATTATAAATCTCCTTAATATTGATAAGAGTAAATACCTTATTTCCTTTCTTGACACTGTCCAGATATATATATCTCCTTTGCATTCCTCTATATTTATTTAGCATTGCATATTTCCTTTATATTTATTTAACACTGCATATTTCCTTTATATTTATTTAAACACTTAAAAGTATTTCCTTTATTAAAAGTATTTCCTTTATTAAAAGTATTTCCTTTATTAAAAGTATTTCCTTTATTAAATTATTTCCTTTATTAACAGTATATAAAGTCATTTCACTTACCTTTTTATTCATTCCTGTTATTCTATCTTTAATTCCTTTTTACGATGTTTATCTTTCTTTGCCGTTCATATTCACGTTTTTCAATTGTCTGCTTCCATGCAAACATGAACACGCGTTTCGTTTGAATGATGATCATAGATTAGTTTCTCGATCGCCGCCAGATGGCGTCGCTCGTTTGAGTTTACCACACATCGGCGTTCCTTCGTCATGATGATCTCATTCTGGAACTGTCTGCAGTTGCTCCTTGCATTGCGTAATGAGGCGTTATTCGAACGCCCGGCTGATATAAATTGAAATACGTTTCTCTCCTTCTTCGCCTGCCTGCACTCGTTGCTTTCTTTTCCTGTGTTTGTCTACGTGTTTCGTCTCGTCCTTTTTTACTAACAGTGTTGGTTTTCCACGACATTTTAATAGTGCTATTATGGCTGGAGATGTCTTCTTGAAGTGCTGTGTGCTTTTAATAAATTGATGTTTTTACTTACTTCCTACTTCATCGTTCGTCGGCCATTTTATAAGTTGTTTGTTATGAGTTCGATAGTATTGGACTTCGACTCTGCTCTTTAAAGATGGACTCTGCGTACATCGTGTTTAAATGGATACACTGATGTGTGAGTCAAGATGGCTATTGTTATGATGAAGTATAGAGATGTTTTACTCGCTATTTATTATCGGCATCTACATTTTGACGTTTCACCTAATGGCTATTTACAACGCATCCTCATCTATAAAGAAGTATTTTTCCCGGAGTTGTTTCGGCACGGATATATGATTCACTGTATTTCAGTTTAATTCATCGGCGTATTAGATGTTTGTGAACAACATGGAACTTTGAGGAGGACCGGTCATTCTGTGATCATTTTCATTTCTTTATTGTTATGAGTTCAGTTTTCTTTTATTGTCAAATGGTTTTCTGGATATTTAATTTGACCGCTTAAATGTATTTATTGAATTTAAAGATTTGATTTATTGTTTGAATTATATTTAAACTTATTTTATATTTTAGTTAATAAACGTTAGTTTGTTTTTAAACTTACTTTGTTTTTATTTCGCCACCATACGTTTCTTTTCTTTTTCATAAACTATTTAATACTTTATTGGGACTATTAGCGTTGGTTTTCATTGTGCTTTTAATTAAACTCTGCTAATCTAATTTAATTTAATCCTTGTCATTAATTTAATGACATCACGGTTATGGGCCCGTCCCTAACTGTGTTAATGGTTTAAAAATTTAATAGAAACTTTATTTAAAAATTGAAGAAAAAAAAAATTTTTTGTTATAATAGTTTATAAAACGTAATTTATGTGATTTTATGACTTTTAATAGATATATATATCGTTTTATTTTATAATTACCGTATTTAACTCTTATGGGTACGGCATTATGGTGGTGAACGCTGACCCCATTAGCTATTTAGCGATGCTTTGCGATGGGGGGGCGGTTAGTTTACAATATTTTTTAAGTTTATAAATTGAATTTTTCTGATAATTTTGAATTTTTTTTTGAAGTAATATACAAGTTCTATGATATCTTTGAAAATTTTTTTTTAATAGTTAAAAGTTTTTCTATAAAGTAAATAGTTTGAGATTTTTTTTTTGAACTCATGGCATATTTACAATAATATCCTGTTGAAGACAGTGTTCAAGTTGTGAATATTGAAAGAAGTGTCACCTATAAAAGAAGTTGACTGAGTCCTTACCTATTTCCTTGAGAGGTGTTCTACGCATTTTTAAATCTGCTTTATGAATCTACACGTTTTTGAGTAATTAAATCAGCATGTTTTCAAGTGATAAAATATGCATATTTTGAAGTGGATGGAACTGCATGATTGTGATTCTGCACTAATTTGCATATTTTGATTCATATCTTTCAAGTTAAGCTGGATCTTAATGTCTGGAAAAGTAAATCTGTGCTTCAAGTCAAGATTCGAGATGTTTAGTAATGCCTACGTTTTTGTCAAGTTTTTCATGAAAGTGCGTCATCTACCATAGTTTAAGAATGGTTTATGCATTTTTTTTCAAGAACTGTTAATGGTGCCTTCCCCAGTATCGCAATGGTCGCGTGCTGGGCGGTGATGATTGAAAGTAGTATAAGTGAGCCTGATCAGAAGTCATCGAAAGGTTTTCTGTTTTTTTTTGGAAACTTTTGACTTTTATCATTTAACATGTGACTATTATCGGTATGCAGAACTTTTGATGAGACATTTAGTGACCAAGAAGTTGAACATTTTTTTTTTTTTTGTTCCTGAGTCATCTGGCTAATGGCGGTTTGTGATCTCCGTGGACAACACATTCAATTTTTTTGGATCCCTGTGTGATTCAAATGTGATTTTTGAAATTTTTAATGAAGTTTTAGGTACTTAAAGTGTATGCCATCATGTTCTACTTTTCTGCAATTGTCTCCTATTAATTTTTAATGTGTGCTAAAGAATTTTATGAGTCTTTTAAAATTTCGGGATCTCTAAGCTGTAGATCAGTCTTTATTAAATTTGAGTTTTTAAGATAGAAATTTTATGGAAAGTGTTTCTTCATATTTTTAAAATAGTTAAATGCTTGTTATAGTTCTTTATAAATATTTAAATAGAGATTGGGAGTTGTTGATTGGGGTAAAAATCCTTTAATAAATTTATGTTTAAAATTTTTCTTGTAAAGATGTAAGATTTTGTCAGGTTAGAATTTGTAATGGGGGCAATGTTTTTACATGTCAATTTCTGTTAAACAGATTGTGATTGCCTATCTGCCTGACCCGGTTAATTTTGAATTTCTACAGTTTGTTTTATTTACAGTTAATCTTTTGACCCTCTTATTTAATCTTTTCAATAGTTTAAATGTAAATTCTTATACTTAATAGCTTTATCAATAGTTAATCAAATTTTCTTTTGATTTTTGTTAATAGTATGGATTTTTTTAACTATCAGTATGTTTTTGGAAGTTCGACTTTTTAATGGGACATGTTCGATTACCTAAAAGTTTACTTTGATAGTTTTTATAAATATAATTTCTTACTTTCAGTAAATGTTAAGATTTTTATTTTCTTGAACTTAAAATTTATTAAGCTTTAACTTTAATAGACGGTCATGTAAGATATATTTATGAATTTTTCTTTTGACTATTTAATCTAAGTTTTTGTCGCTGAGTTATACTGAATTTTTAAATATGACTTCTCAATTTTTAAATAGTCATATGCACAGCTGGGTTATATTGGAAGTCAGTTGGTCAGGATGTTTTAATTCAGTGACTTATTTATTGTTTTATGTTTATTATATATTCTATGAATAAAGATGAATTTGTTTTAATTTATTCATTTTTGATTTGCTTGCCCTGATTGATAATCTCTTATAAATGCATATTTTTGAAATGTTTTCCTGCAGCCGTATCTTGGATGAGAACCTTCTTAAGAGTAGAACTCTAATGAAGTTCTTATGGGTTCATGTTTGAAATTGGGGGATTTGTGGCCATTTAGTGGGATTATTTGTTTATTTAAGTTTTTAATACTTCTATAGGCAGTTTTTGATTATTAATATAAAAGTTTGTAAATTTAAATTTTATTTTTATCATTGTCTGTAATTTAACAAGTTTCTTTTTCTTTAAGATCTTTTGAATTTTTAAATTAGGTGTAATGACGTGTAATTTGAGTCTACACTTAAGTATTAGATCCCTAAATTAGGTGGGATTTGTTTAAAGAAACTGCATTAAGACAATGTTTATTTTTATTTTGTTTTCTTTAGTTTTCATCTGTTAAAATTAAACTTAAGTAATCTTTGCTGGCCATATAAGTTCCTCTACTCATTTAAATGTTTTCTTGGTTTGGATTGACTACCTTGTGTCAAATATTATTTTTAAGGCACTGTGGTTTTTCAATTAATTCCTGAGGGAAGCTTTTTGAGGGAGGGATTTCAGGTTGTAGCTATCAAACATATTATATAATGAATTATTATTTTATTGTTTAAATTTTTACAGGTTTTTATTAAATATGTTAAAGTTTAAAGTTTTTAAAGATGTTTTGTTTAAAATCATTTAGTTTAACTTTTTCCCATTTTGGCCTACATGTTCCTTGTGCTAAAGGGACAGGTTTATGTTGCTGTAAGATTAACTTTTGATAAACTCTGTTTGGATTTTAACTTTGAAGAGATTCCGGAATTCATTTTTAAAATTAAAGTTTCAGTATTTGTATTGTTCAGAATTTAAACCCTGGGAAATTGTGGGTATGTTACGGATCTGACTGATACCTCTTGGAATCTGGAATATCTTGGATTAACTTGTCAATCTCATTACATATTTTTAGAATTGAATCAAATGTTAGAGTTTAATTGATTCAAATTCAGTTTTTTTTTGGATTGACTATGTTTAAAGGTCTGATAGAGAGATGGAGGTTTTTAATGAGTTTCCTGTTTTAAGAGTCAGTTCAAAGATGGAATTAGAATACCTGGTGTGTTCGAAGATGATTCTCGTTTAAGTGGGAAAGTTCTTTTATTGGATGAAATTTTCTGTAAGCTGTTTTTATCCTTTTCCCCAGTGGTTTACTAAGTTTTTGTTGATGGTAGCTATTGCCCAGATTTTATACTGTATCTTTTTAATTAGAGAAGGTTTGGAATGCAACTAATGCATAAAGAGAAGAGTTGCTGTTTTCGGAAGTATTTTCTATTAGATCAAGGTAGCAAGTTTTTAAGATAGTGGTTCATATTTTTAAAGGAAACCTGGTCATTTCTTGCACTTGAGAATCTACCATACACCTTCCGTGATTATCTACCACTGATGACGTCATGATGAGAAATTGCTTTTTATGGTTTTAAGATGTGAAATGCTCCTTGATTACTGGATTTTTAATAGGATTGTTGATTATTATTGAGTTTTGGTTTATCTTCTTGGGTTTTTCCTGTTTGATCATATATATACCTGCGTGTCAATGTGGAATGAATCGGCGCGAATGAAGACCATTGGCCAATGGCAAATTTACTTTCTGTTTCAGCTGGTCTGATGCAGCTTTAAAGAATGGGTCCGTGCTTCGGCATTTGTGCTGTTAGGGAATGTTGATACTATTTTTCAGCATGTTGATAGGTTTTTGTGAGGTGTCATGCTTCAACAATTTATTCTTCTTTTGTTATATATTAGATTTTTATTTGGCAGGATTCTCAGGTATATTGTACAGTGATCGGAGGGGGAATCCGTGGAGTTAAATCTGTTTTTGAAGAATAGAATTTTATTTTATTAAACCTTGAAAGTAATTTTTATTGAGTCATTATCTGGGAGCATGTTTTTATCGTCCTCTAACCTTTGTCGATTGGTAACCTTTAGTGGCCACGTGGTTTGCCTGCTTGAGACAATGTCTGTTTTTCTCTGATGTCATGTGGGATGAATTATGATGGAGCGGTAAATTCTGTCAACATGGAAAGAGTTTTGCTGAGTTTGGGTAGGGCTACCTCATTTCTTTTAGATTCTGCTGAATTACGTTTAATACATATCTTGGTACATTTTTGAATTCTTTTAGGGGGGCAATTTGTGGGGTGAACATTTGTTAGATGGTCATCTTCACTTACAATTTCAAATTTTAAAGTTTTTTTTTAGAAATTGTTTTGTTACTAAAGGCCTTCACTTCAATTCATTGTAACTTTAGATATTGATTTTCAATATATTGTAATTTTAAATCAATCATGTAAGAATTGAACTGATTGAATAGCATTGTGATTGAGCACAGGAGGGTCTAGGAAAAATGTGTTTTGTCTTTACTAATATTTATGTGTATTTTGTGTTATATATATATTTTTGTTATGTATATTATATTATGTATATTATAAGTTTATTAATTTATATGTTAAATCACTGAGTGGCTGGTCATCTTTTATTTTACAGTTTTTAGTTCTTTATCGGTCTTCACAGCTTTCAGTTTTCTTGGATTTCATGGAGTGAGATTAAGTTCTTCTGGTTTAAGTAGTTGGATTCTGGTTCGAGTGGACACTAACATGTATATCTGGTGTAAAGTCATGTTTATAGTAGTTCTTTGAACTTTTACCTTTTTGCTCTGTCTCAGTGTCAAGAGGGGGTCATTTGATAAGAGTAAATACCTTATTTCCTTTCTTGACACTGTCCAGATATATATATCTCCTTTGCATTCCTCTATATTTATTTAGCATTGCATATTTCCTTTATATTTATTTAACACTGCATATTTCCTTTATATTTATTTAAACACTTAAAAGTATTTCCTTTATTAAATTATTTCCTTTATTAACAGTATATAAAGTCATTTCACTTACCTTTTTATTCATTCCTGTTATTCTATCTTTTATTCCTTTTTACGATGTTTATCTTTCTTTGCCGTTCATATTCACGTTTTTCAATTGTCTGCTTCCATGCAAACATGAACACGCATTTCGTTTGAATGATGATCATAGATTAGTTTCTCGATCGCCGCCAGATGGCGTCGCTCGTTTGAGTTTACGACACATCGGCTCTGCGTTCCTTCGTCATTCTGGAACTGTCTGCAGTTGCTCTTTGCATTGCGTAATGAGGCGTTATTCGAACGCCCGGCTGATATAAATTGAAATACGTTTCTCTCCTTCTTCGCCTGCCTGCACTCGTTGCTTTCTTTTCCTGTGTTTGTCTACGTGTTTCGTCTCGCCCTTTTTTACTAACAGTGTTGGTTTTCCACGACATTTTAATAGTGCTATTATGGCTGGAGATGTCTTCTTGAAGTGCTGTGTGCTTTTAATAAATTGATGTTTTTACTTACTTCCTACTTCATCGTTCGTCGGCCATTTTATAAGTTGTTTGTTATGAGTTCGATAGTATTGGACTTCGACTCTGCTCTTTAAAGATGGACTCTGCGTACATCGTGTTTAAATGGATACACTGATGTGTGAGTCAAGATGGCTATTGTTATGATGAAGTATAGAGATGTTTTACTCGCTATTTATTATCGGCATCTACATTTTGACGTTTCACCTAATGGCTATTTACAACGCATCCTCATCTATAAAGAAGTATTTTTCCCGGAGTTGTTTCGGCACGGATATATGATTCACTGTATTTCAGTTTAATTCATCGGCGTATTAGATGTTTGTGAACAACATGGAACTTTGAGGAGGACCGGTCATTCTGTGATCATTTTCATTTCTTTATTGTTATGAGTTCAGTTTTCTTTTATTGTCAAATGGTTTTCTGGATATTTAATTTGACCGCTTAAATGTATTTATTGAATTTAAAGATTTGATTTATTGTTTGAATTATATTTAAACTTATTTTATATTTTAGTTAATAAACGTTAGTTTGTTTTTAAACTTACTTTGTTTTTATTTCGCCACCATACGTTTCTTTTCTTTTTCATAAACTATTTAATACTTTATTGGGACTATTAGCGTTGGTTTTCATTGTGCTTTTAATTAAACTCTGCTAATCTAATTTAATTTAATCCTTATCATTAATTTAATGACATCAAATATTATCTACAACTTTTATATTCACAAGTTTTTGATAGGACCAATTCGTACCCGCAAAAAAAAAAAAAATAAAAAAAATAAATAAATAAATAATAATAAAAACAAAAAGGGGGGTTGAAGAAGCAAAAAATCCATAACTCCGTCAATTCACAAGATATAAAATCCCCATGAATTTATCATATATCTTCTTAATATTGTCTACAACATTTATATAGACAAATCTTATTAAGGGTGTATTCAAATCCAAACTGCTTATTTTCTTACTCATTTTAAAATTCAATTTTGCTCTCAGACGCATCCAATTGGTAGATTCTCTTATTAAGAAACTATATAATTTACCGTAATGATCGATTTTTTGATAGAGCCAGAATATACTTCAAAAAATGATGTCAAAGTGGGTATCTTGAACAGAATTTCCCGAAGCGATTGTGTTAGAAACGAAATATATTGTCCTACTGAGAAAATAATTGTTTATAAATCAAGTTTTAATTAATTGAACGAAAAATAAAAATACAGGTCGCTTATAAATCTCTTCAAAAATCACGTCAGCAAGTTTCATATTTTTAATATTAAAAACGAATCTGAAAATGTGCCAGAAAATTTCGAGTTGTTGAGCATGGAAAAGTATTTTTTTTTAATATCGCCTTAACATGATTCTGATAAAACCCGCTATTATATAAGATATTATATATAAAAATGAAATAAAAACTCGTCAAAAGCGACCAGATAAAATTCTTAAAGTGGGTTTATGTCGAATCATGATTTAGTTTTTGTTCGTGAAATTAGTATACTTAACTTCGAAATCTACCTCCGCCTGTAGGCCGGGTCGGCAGGGTTTTTTTTATTTATTCAACTCTATTTTGAGATACATTTCTTTTCATTGACTTGCGGGGAAATATATTTCATTTAAACATATATGAAACCTAAAAAAGTTTTTCTTTCCATAACAGCAATTTGGGAGGTACTAAAAGTATACTTAAATTGTTTTATGTGTCTGGCTTTTCTGAATTCGATTTTAAGCTTTTGGAAAAAAAGTACAATATTTTATCTCTTTCCCCTTGAGTTTTACCTTAATCCTTTAAAGTAAAACAGTACTATTTTACAATCTTCTTTCTAAATGTTGATCACTAGCTTTAAGTTTTTACTTTTACTTATCATTTTGAAGAATAACAATTTTATTTGTTATTTATATAAATTCTGCATAGTTTCTTTATATGTCTTACAACATTTTTCATGCACTTCTTTCTATATTTTTAGACTAAATGTAATTTAAAGAAAGTTCAAATATTGAAGGATGATCAAACATCAAAGAAACTAGCTAGCATTGGGAAAACATTTATGAATAAACACAATTTGCATAACTACAGACATACACACATTAAAATTTTATTAAAAACAATTAAAATATAGTTAAAAAAATATATAAACGTTTCGGCTATTTTCATAGCCCTCATCAGTAAACGAACGGAGTCACAAAACAGCAAGAGCCACAGTAAACGAAAAAACAGTTAAAATCACGGTCTAAGTAGGATAAAATAATCAGCAGGAACTTGGGTTGCTTCGTTGATTGGCGATTCAGCTAAAACGGTTCTCCAACCCTCAAGGAAGACACGGCTAAAATAGACGGGGCAATTGGATTCCACAATTCGTGCACTCTCAAAATCGGGGACATGATCGAACTCAAGCTTTTCAATAACTAAATGAATTAAATAATCTTTAAGAAATGGTAACTGATGTAGAAATATAATTTACGCTTTCATTTAACTATCTCAGTCTCTTTTAATAATATCTCTCTATTCTAAAAAAAAGTAACTACCGCTGTCACCGCCGCCGCCGCCGCCGGTTTTGAATTTTTTGTTACCGGAGGTCTTTCTTCGTTAATATTAAGAAAAATATTGAATACAAAAATATGAAAATCGGTGGTATTATAGAGAAATGTTTGATAAACACGCCGATGCAGACAGTTTTTAAAACGAAGAATTATTTTAAGAGATATTTAATGCTAAAGTTGGACAAAGTCGTTGCAATAAAAAAGTTTTATAGGAGCAAAAACTATGTATAGGTATTTAATCATTTTTAGATCATTTTATACGTGTAAAGTACCCGGTGTGCAGATTGTATTTTTTTTTATTTGACTGGATTTTTTGTTTTATTTCTATTTTAAATTGAAATTTTCAGCATTTCGAGAGATATTTTTTACAGATTTTGGAAAATGGTTTTAATTTAAACTGTTGCCAACTGTATAAACAGCGCAAACAATAATGTTTGCTTCAAATTAAAAATTTATTTACACGTGACTATTATAAACAGAGAAAAAAACATTTGGGAATAGAATTAAATAATTACGTATAAAAATCAGGAACTTATTAAAAATTACGTCATAAAAACTATATTGACACGTGAATTTTAAAACGGAAAGGATATTGTAAAATAATAAATTCATTAAGATGCGTTAGAAGTCTTAAGTAGGAGAAATTACGTCACATTTACATTACATTGCACTTATTACGTAAAATGAAAACAAAATAATATTGCAGAACAGTTTAAATTTAAGAATTTCGCGAGACATTTACTTGATATTTTGAGATGATCTTTTCAACTATTTCAGGGCAAATAACATTTCATTTCTAATAAAAGTATTTTCACATGAATATTAAAAAGAGAAAGGAAAGTTTGGTAAAAATTACGTCAGATTTAAAATGTCTTATTTAAAAGAACTTTCTTAATAAATTCATTAACATGCGTTAGAAATCTTAAATAGGAGAAATTACGTCACATTTCAGTTATTACATAAGTGAACAAAAAATAATGTTGCAAAACTGTTTAAATTTAGAAATTGCGCGAGACATTTATTTGATTTATCTATTTATTGAACAACAAACACATGACTTGTGTGCTTGACATGAGAGCCCGCTTATAAGTTAAGGACCAATATCGCCAAATTATATAAATCGCCAAACCACTCTCCAAATTATACAAGTTGACGTAATTTTTATTTTAAATAACGAAAGAACAAATAAATTAGCATAAAAATACAAATAAAAATAAAACGTCGAAATAAAAATCACTTGATGGCGTAAACACATGTAACTTCCTTACAGTCAAGTGAATGTGACATTTACGATCAACTATCATTGGCATTTAATCTTAGTCTGGTGATAGATTTTTGGTCGATGGGATAATCAAGTAGTACCGTTATAATTTACCACTCGAAAAGTAAAAAAAAAAAAAAAAAAATGCTAACTGGCGAGTTAAAAAAAAAAGCTATTGGCCGGATTTTAACACAGCTAACATAAAAGTACCAAGAATTCTTTGCGATCATGGCAAGTTTTATGTAGTTTTACTCGAAAAAGTAACTTTGATTCTTTAATCAAAATGGAAACCTTTCTTATGAAAAACTAAGGAACTGTTGATGATAGTCACATGATTTAGGCTATTATTATAGAGATTGTTTTCAATTCTAAAAACAGCGCAAAGAATAATATTTCCTAACGATTAAAAACTTATTTACACATGACTATTAAAAACAGAAAAAAAACATTAAAATTACTATTAAATGAGTATGTGTTAAAAGCAGGAAAATATTGAAAATTATGTCTGGAAAATTGTATTCACACGTGAATATTAAAAGAGAAAGGAAACTTTAAAATAATAAATACATTAATATGCGTTTAACCCTTTCAGGGACAAGTTACTTCTATTCGTAAAATGTTGAAATCAGTGAATGACACCAGAATTTATGACACCAGAAATTTCGAAATATGAAAATGCTTTTGTTCACTTACTTAATAAAAGAAAAATTTTCATTCCAATATTCTGGTGCCAATATCGCATTTAAGAATTAAAATTAAATGTTCCAAAAATGAACCACCGCCCTTGAAGGGGTTAAAGCAGTAAATTGTAGTAATTGTAGTAAATTGTATTATTTCAATCGTTTTATAACTCTGTTAAAAAATATCGGTCGGCAAAGACTCTGTTTACTTAATTCATTTTATTTTAGCTTCTTTTGAAATGTTTAACTGATCTTCTTTAACCAACCACAATAACAACCACTGGATGTCTTAACAGCAACTGATTCGGCATTAAATTTTCGCAATCAAAGGGAATTGAATGGAAACCCGTTTACAGGGAGATCGCTAGAGGTTTTCATTATAATTCAATCTTCTCTAATGTTTTAAAAACCGATCAAATTAGCGCGCTTTTAGATTCTGCAGTGTCTGAACGGGGGTTGGCGAGCATAGATTGCAGGGGGTAGAGCCCACTAGTTACATAAAAAAGTGATAAAGGTATTTTCTTTATGAAGTTTACAATAAATTGCAGTTACTTAACTATACTATTGAATTTTTAAAGTGTGATGATTAAAAAAATCGCTTGTTTCTTTGTTAAAAAGAAATTTTATTTTTCAAAAAGTAAGATGCTGAAAATGTTTGGACTGACTCAATAATCATTGGCGATAATATTAAGAAATATTGTTAGTGATAAAGCCAGATCAGTCTTATTATTAGCATGCTTATAAGCAAAATAAAATTCGGTTCTTAATCGATTCCACGCGACTAATGTGAATGAACGCTGTGTAGATAAACTTTTTCAGTATTGCATCTAGTAAATGAGATTATGAGTACCCTCTCTTCAGAAGGATTTTATTTGTACTTTCTCTTCGAAATGTTCTCCTAGAAGATAGCTCCTGGTTATTTGGTACAATTTCGCTACTGCCAAAAAAGAAAAAAATCACATATGCATAAATATACACATTCATATGCTAAATATTGGTCGCAAACTCATCCATTCTCCGATATATCATTTTCTTCCTTCCAAGGTATTAAAATTCAGGTTGCTTCAGTACAGGTTACAAAATTTTCATAATTTTTAGATTTCCTTACTTAAAAAGTATGAACAGAACCATTATAAGATCACTCCTTTGTCTGTCTGTCACAGACATTTTATCCGTAAACTATGAAACGTGGAATGTTCAAATTAGCTGAAGTAATAAAGGCTATTGACCTACATGTTTATAGATTATTAAACATTCACAAATATATTTAGGAAAAATGTAGAGGGGCTAAATAAGTTACTTGAAATTTTTTTTTTTTTTTTTTTTTTTTTTTTTTTTTCATATCGCGGGGGATATCGTGTGAACACTTTTATAACGCCGAACTCAAAAGTACATTTCTTTTAATTTTAGGTATTTTATTTTCAGCGATATCGTCGAAAATGTAATTCAAAAATATTCCCCCTCCCCTTCTATTTCCGAATCTACGGAAACTAAAATTATGAAAAAAATGATGAGTAGTAGAAGTAAATTTAAACCTTGCAGGAAAACTATAACGATTACCCTAAGTCACATAGTTTTTGAGAAAATCGCATTTTTTCGTTACACACAAATTTCGATTTGCGGGAATTAAGCAAAGTAGTTGAGGAGCGCTGGAGTACCTATTGTCTCAGAAGTACAAAAGAATTGTTAATAGTGATTTTCGAAAAAAATTGTCTGTAATTAGCCGAGATGTTAACTCTTAAAGACAGGGACGGTTTGGACATACATAAAGACACGGGCGGAATCTCTATGCGCCATCGACTTATAAAATCTAGATAAAAACTTTTAGTGATTTATTTGTGTAATGCAATGCCCAATTATAGTATAACAGCAATAAACGTCAAATTGTGAAAAAAAGACTAATTTAATTAGAATTAATCACATAACTACTACGAAATTCGCGACTATTTTGCACTTACCGGCTCTCTCAATGTTTCCACCTGTCTTTAAAGGTTATTTAAAAACCTATTTGGAAAAACGCTGCACGGACAAAGGCGTCTTTGCTGTTTTGCGACCTCCTTTCGAAGCGCGCTTAGCACAATGCAAAGTTTAAACTTTGAACAAGGGTTTTGTTTTAGGTACACTGCAAACAGATAACATTATTACAACAATGAATTTGGGTTTATGAAATACCAAATGAAGTTTAAATATGCACTACTTTTATTCTCAGCCCCGAATTAAATTCATCATAAACCGATTACGATAATATTAAAAGAAGGAGTTATATAGCAATATTTGATACGATTTAGGCTTCATATCTCTCTGAGCTTTCATGATATATCAATTTATATTTTTCTAGTATATACAGCTATACCCACCCTTACGTTGTATAGTTTATTATTAAGTCTTATTATACTTTTAGCAACGATTTTTTTGTAATAATAGAGTTAGTAATTACAGTTGAACCCCGTTAATACGCGAATCACGGGGCCTATTAAAATTCGCGTATTAACCGAAGTTCGTAAATTTTCGTCCAGTGGTCCATATAATAACAACCTATACGGATAAAATAGGGTTCGTACGCATTAGGGGATTTTAGGTGTTTTAGTACCAGAAATTTTGTAAAGTACTGGTCGCTATATCTGAAGATATAATTTTTTTTCATTAAATAAGCCAAATATTACCTTACGAAAATTCGGATAAAAAGTGTTTGAAAGTCCTTGAAGCGTACGAACCCTGTAAAACTCATATTTATGACAATATTTAGCGTTTTTAAGACATAAAATCATATTTTAGTTGTTTTTGTCATTACTATGGGTTTATTAAGCAGGAACGTTCGAAATCTGGAAATTCAAATAAAAGTTATTGTCTTAATTAAAAATCCTATGTCTTTTCAAAATTAGGTTTATTATGTGCGCCACATAAAATTGAACGAAACGTACACAAAAATTTGTGCTAACTATGTAAACTAAAACTAATGTGAATGAAATTAAAATCCTTGTTAGCTATACAGAACAAATGGACAAAAGTGTCGATAATACTCAAAAGTAGATATAAAAAACAAAAGTTTAAAATTAATAAAGTGAATAATTACATAAAAGTTACTTTTTTGCAAAGTAGCTATCAATTTTGGACTATTTGACATACGGTCCATTAGCATGTTTTCAGCCGTATTTAGGTGATGTTAAGGCTCGCTCGTCGAGGGTCCAGGGCAGGTTCATCCTCTTCTTCCACCTCACCCGGTTTAACAGGCACTGTTGATGTCATCCAGACTTCTGAGCTAGGAGGCTACTAGTTCTTTGTCGATATTCATGAAAGTGTCTAAATAGAGAAAATTTTTCCCTAGAGATTCTTGTTCACCAAGCCACACTGTTAAAAATTTTGCAGCATTCTGGCAGGTCATTCGACCGTTTTTTGAAAAAACGGTTTCATAACCATAATTTAACTATATTCTGACCATAAAATGGCCAATAATATGGTCAGAATAGTGTTAAATTACGGTTATGTAACCGTTTTCGGAAAAAGCGGTCAAATGACCTGCCAGAATGCTGCAAATTTTTAACAGTGCAGTGTTCTTTAACATCAGAGTGCGAGATCGGCTCTCTTTTCTTCAAAATGGTGTCCTAGCTACTTCCAAAACCTCCTTTTCTAAAACAATTTGCTATCGTCATTGGTGTGATACTCTTCCAAGCTACGGTAAGCATGTGCATAATGTCAAGGGCTGTAATAGGACGACCTCTTAGCAAGAATGGTTGCTGCCGTGTTCCATTTGGTAAAGGTATTGTTGTACTACGCGAGTCTTGTAATTTACCTCGGCGCTGTTAATGATTCCTTGGTCTATTGGTTGAGTAACATTGGTCGAATTTGGAGGTAAAAATTCAATTTGGGCTTCCCTAAGGACTCCTTTATCTTTCAATTCGCAGGGGAATTGTCCACCCTATCCGTAATTCACGCTCTACGCTGACTTTCTCACAGGAAAGGAATATTTTTGACGTTTTTAAAACATCGCGGGTTGCGTCATTTCTGTATGACCAGTAGAGCTTTATCTTTTCTGAACCATCAGATTTGGCATCGAATAAAAGAGTAAGATGATCTTTGCTAAGTTTACCCCCAGGACATGCTTCTCCTTTTAAAGACACTAGGGGATTGTACCCGGGCTTCCCGGGCTAAAGAATATAGGTGAAAACATTTTTTAAAAATTGAAAACTAATAATTTTTTTATATGCAATAAATTTTTTAGATTGACCACTTACATTAAAAAAGAATTTTTCATATGGAAAATACGAATTATACAATCAAATAAATTTTTGAAATTTATCAAAAGCGATATTTTCTTATTAGCCGCATGCTAAGAGTTATTTGCCAAGATTTTGCTACTTATGGCATCCTTTTATATTCTGATAATTTCAGAGCTTATACATATGTGGTAAATTTTGTGTTTTATTTATATTATTTTATTTATTTATTCATAGGGAAGTTTTTTTAATGGATATTAGTTGCAAGAAAATGATGAACTCTTTATTTTGTTTTAAGGGCAAACGGATTAATCTTTCGTAATCGAGCTCCACGCGATATAGATAAATTAAAAAAATATTTCATGCTTTAAAATTGTTTTTAAAACCATAGACAATCAGTAAACTGAAATGCACTATTTGGTGATCTGAAAATTTAAATTGTACGATTACAAATATGTTAGATTTGTGTTGTTTTAATATTATTATTTTATTTGTTTATAAAGGAAGTATTAGTTTCGTTATGCAAAAATAGTCAGAAACAAATGCTGAAAAATGTTTGTTGCTTCATGTGCAAAATATTTATTATTATTATGTATTGAGGTACGTGATAAGATAAACTAAAAAAAAAATCATGCTTAAAAATTATTTTAGAAAATATAATACATCAGTCAGTGAATACAGTTCTTAAACAAATTGCATTTGAAAGTAAATTATTTTCCCTATGCGACGAAAATTGAAAATGTGCGATGGTCAGAAGATTAAAAAATTGCAGTAGCGAAAATTTCAAGACCGAAATTTGATCGTGAAGTGTTGCTATGAAATTGATCGTGGAGTGTTGCCATGCGCAAAATGACGTCAGCGTTACGCACAGATACGTTTGTTCTTTATAATATAGATATTTAATCAGTAAAATATAATAAAGATCAGTTATTAGTATGTGGTTATCAATTGCGCTCTTATGCTTGGATTTCCGGAATGAAAACAGCAATTTTCACTTTCTCAAAACTTGCATACGTACTTCTCATATCCATATTCATCATTAAAAAAAAAATTCTATTTTGTTTGATCATTTAAAAACCATTTTAACTCAAAACTTGAAGTCACAATTGTCAGCAACATCTTTTATGTGAACAGACGCTCTCTTTACTTGAGATTCTAATCTCAATTCCGGAGAGTAAAAATTTCCGTAATTTATGTTTTTTAGACGCATTTGTGTTAAAACGTTTAGTTTTATCTAAGAAAATGATCGTTTTCTTTTAAATATGACTTCATTTTCACTTAAATAAGCATTTCGCCTAGTGTCTGAAACTTAGTATTAGTGCACATGCAGAAGGAAAAACAATACAGAAAATTTATGAGGAAAAATGCGTGTTTTCAAAAGCAGTTATGTCATTTTCTGTTATTATGCCACTAATATAATATTCTGCTCTTAATGGGATTTTGCACCACTAAACCCTATACAACAATTTTTATCAGAAAATAGCATGAATAAAGTTAAAAATACCTCATTAATTCTCTCTTGCCTGCAATAATGAAAGCTATCTAATTTTCATCATTTTGAAGAAATTTCATAAAATGCTTTTAAAATTAAAATATAAAAGTAGGGGTATTTAAAAAAAAAACAGATAGTGCGATTACATCTACAAAAGAAGAGCTTTCAGTTTAAAAAAAAAAAGTAAAATTGGTTCGCAGAAAGATTAGGGCAGATGACTAAATGTGTTTTAAATATATAGATTATATAAAATTAGGAGAAATTAAATTAAGCAAATTATGTTATTTTGATAAAATTATAGTAGAATGTCCTAAAGAATAGCATTAAAATTTTATTATTCGAGAGAATTTTCGACGAAAACTTCAGGAATACGATATTATTTTTAAACCACGAATTATTTCTTTGCTTGTCTAACTCGGCGAAGCAAATCCATCCAGGCGAGAATCATCAATTTCTGTAATATAAATCGCTATTATTTGCATGTCACCTCTCTTTTATAAAGACACTCAAAATTTTTGTAAAACATTGCGTTTTATCAGTATGTGATTTCGATTACATTATTTTCAAAAGTGAAGCATTTTCACCTGTGAAGAATTTCAAAGCAGCTGGGCTGTGAAAATGACGCACTTCTACAAAACATAATTCAGGTTTAAGCATTAAAATATACGCTTTTTTATAAAATGACGCCATTTGCATCCGCTAAAGCAATGCATTTTTACTATCCAGCCTTAAACTTCGTCTATAGAAAAGTGTGCATATGACGTCGTTATAACGGAATAACAGACAATATTCTTGACATAGCCCGTATTTTAATTTCAACTTTTTTCTTCAGGTTTTATGAGAAAATGGCAACAAAAAGATACAGTATCTCCTATTTTCGACTATTTTCCGTTTACTTTCAATAGAAATGAGGTACTTTTGTTGCCACGATAAGAAAAATGGTATTAAAAACTACAAAAAAATTAATATCTCAAAAATAAATTGAGATACAGCTTTCAAACAAATTGCATTAAAAAGAGCATTTTTTCCCTTATACGACGGTGTAAAAATTTAAAATGTGCGATGTTTAGAAGTTTAAAAATTTGCAGTAGAGAAAATTGCAAAACAAATATTTTATTTCTAATTTCAAAGTGTTGCCATTCGCAAAATGACGTATGCGTTACGCACAGATATGTTTGTCCTTTATAATATAGATTGTTTTGTTGGATGTCATTTTGTAAAAAAGTCTAAATTCGTCAACATTAAAAATATCACGACTTGAGTAGTTTTTTTCAGGCTGCCGAAGCACATTTGTTTTCCAACAAGCGACGTCTTCGTTGTTTACAGAAGCAGATTCACCGCACCTTTTCTGAAATTTTATTCCGTGGCAAGATTTAAATCGATCCAGCCATTCCTTTGAACCATTGAAATCTAACAATACCATTTTTGCTGTGACTTCAGAACCTTTTTCTTGGATTAGCATTCCGCTTATTGCGATATTCGTGAGCGCGCGTGAACAAACCAGTTGTGCAGGACCTTCTATACATGCCCCTAAACTTGGCGGTTTTTATTTTCTTGATTCTTGTTCTACCAAAAACAGCTTGGTTAATAATGACATTCCTAATCTCCAACAAAGTTCTTAAAGTTGATTCTCTGTGCCTTTTTCTTCGGAGAATGCCTATTTATTCGGGACAGCCTGGGCATCGTACTGATTTATAATTTGTAACTTATTAGTGATAGAGAGCCTTTCTTTTGATGTGTTTTGCTCCTTTTGCCACGGTAAAGACTAGACTAAACTTTTAAAAGAACACGTGGCTATCGTTGACCAGATTCCACCGGTAGCGACAAGCGGCCGCCTTCATTCGTAAGGCAGCCCGCACACTGAGGCGACAGGAGGAAGATGAAGAGCGACTTAGGAGGAGAAACAGATCGAAACAAAGAAGAGAGATGTTTTAAACCTGTTTTTTTCCCTGAAGTCAAGCAACATGTTGCATGAGTCGCTTCAGTGTGCGGCCCGCTTTAGATATCAGAGCACTGATCAAACAACGAATCGGCACTGTTCTAAGTTAAGATGGGGGTCAAATGGTTTCTCCATCGTAGGGGAAAAGTTCACTTTTCACTTTTTTATCTGATAAGAATTCTACTGGTTCTTTTTGATCAGGGCGAAACCAACATTTTTGCTTATTTATTGTGCACTCGTTAGCAGTAAATTTTTCTGTCCTCTTTTCCTGGCGAGTTTCCTGGCCTGTTTGACTATACGAAATAATCGGCGCCGGGAAAGATTTCCCAATTAAAAAAAAGAAGTTCAAACTGATAGTTTTAGTAAAGCTATTCATGGTTGTATTAAATTTGGACGAAAAAAAACATTCGTAGTTTAAAGACTTGGCTTATGCTTAGTAATTATAATGCTTGGGACATTATTCCCTCTAAAACCTCCTCTGTTTCAAACAAAGCTCATTCGCGTATTAAACGTAGGTTTTTCTTGCCACGGGACTGATAAAATTTCGCGTCTTAAGCGGGTTCGCGTGTTAACCGTTCGCGTATTAAGAAGGGTATTTTTAATGCATAAGATAGGCGTTTTTTAAGGGACCGAAGAAAATTCGCGTATTAAGCGATTTCGCGTATTAAGCAGGGCACGTATTAACGGGGTTCAACTGTAATATATTTATTGTACGGAACCTTCTGTACGCCAGTAATACTCACACTTGACCGTTTATTTTTTCTCTCGTGCATTCTGTTTTTTACCAAATTATATTTAATTGAAAGTCGCTTATCACTAGTTTTTCTTTCTATTAATTACATCTCTATGTCAATGCATTCTTCTTACAAGCGCTATTGAACCTTTCAGAACGAAGATTTACTTGCTTCCAAAAATTCTTTTATTAAGAATTTTTTTTTGCCAGTCTCTCTCTCTCCCCCCCCCCCCCACCCACACCTCCGATGAGATTATTATTTGCGTTTGCTACATGAGTGGGTGTTGTTGTAGACGGAATCTAGAAAATGTAGTAGATACAAGAAAACATTATTCTAAATTCTATGTACCATTTTCAAAGTTTTCGCAAAAATGTAACCACTCATAGTCTTCTAATTGTCCAATTTTTGTATAAATACTTTTATATCTTATGCATCGTACGTTTGGAGCGTCTACTGTACATTCAAAAATCGCCTTTATGTAATGCTTCTTAAATTTTTCGAGAGGCAATAAGCAAAATTTATTATCTATTAAATAATAATAGCAATAAAATAAAAAGGTTACTTTCAACTTTAGATCTAATTTGAATAATAATTTATAATACTTCATGGAACTAAATATATTTTTTAAAAATATCTATAATGATGTTTTTACAACACATAAATTTATTTTCTGCATCTTAGAAAAATTGACCATGGTTTAAATAATTTAATGTCTGTTGTTTGTTTCTCGAAGATTATTTTATTTGGATTATTTTTTCATGGTTTCCGCAATCAAATTGCATTTTAAGCAAAGAAATAAACATATTTTTGCTTAAAAGTTATTTTCTTCGTTAATATAATATAAATATATCCCAAACTGTCCATTAACATTTAAATATAGATTCAGTTATTAAATAAAAATAGCAGATGGTAACTTCATTTTATTGTTATTATTTTTAATTTAACATACATAAATTCAATTTATAATGTGATTATATTTCGGGCAGTTTCGTTTCAGAGATTGAATAAATAAACAAGTTAAGTTATTTAAAATTATTATTAACTTAAAGAGAACATTTTTTTTATGCTTAAGAAGAAAATATTAAAATAAGAATTTTAATTAAATTTGTGTTTATTGTTTATTACAAGAAAGTTTGATATGATAATAGAATAAGATTAGTTATGCATTTTCTTTTGAAAGGATTGATTTTAATTTTACTTATAGTGTTCTTATTACTTATAGTGAATTTAATTTTACTTATAGTATTCTTAGTACTTATTGTGATTTTAATTTTATTTATATTTTACTTACGTGTGTTTTAGTAATGAGTAATCAGGTAAAGATACCAGGGGCGGACACTGTATCAGTAATGGACAGTTTTACATTTGAACTTGCTGGAACGCTTGGAACGCTCTATGCACATTGATTAAATTAGAATAAAATTTATTAATTTAAGAAAATATTTAATTCCAGCATAAAGAAAAAATTAGGAAATAGGAATTCATTAGGCATATATGCCGTGAAAATTGGTATAGTTAATAAGCACCATGATTCTGGCCTTTCGTAGTGGAATTTAAAATTAAATTATTATTGAATTAATTAAATTGCAAAAGTTAAAGTTAAACGCGCTGTGTGATTTCGTGGTACGAGAAGTCTTATGAATTACACAGGGGTCATAGGTGACCATGAAGAGTTTCAGTTTAATTAATAATTTGGCCAATAATTTACAACCTACCCTGTAATAAAATTTCCAATTCCTAAAATAACAAAATAGTAAATTAGACTAAAAGCAGAAAATAAGTAAAGCAAAATTTAATACAAATAAAGAGTTTATTTACATATATTTACATGTTATTAAGAATTTTGAAAGTTGAAATATCCTGAAAACATCAAGCTGAATGAATTCTTTAAGATGTTTTACAATTAAAATTAAGAAGAATTATATTCTTACATATGGTAATTGAATAAATGATAATGAGACGTGCGCTATTTTCATTTCATAATTAGGTTGCGCAAATATGCAATAATATTAATTTTCAAAAGAACTGTTAAAATACTGTTCTATAAGTGGATGATGACTGAGTTCCAGATCCTCGCTTTGGTAGTCCATGTAGTAGTATCCATCTGAGGTGATAAGTGTTTTTTAATCAGGCAACATGCCCATGATTCAGAAGCTACCAGAATGGTAATAGGCCAGTTATTATGGTTCAAAGACTCAAGGAGTCAAAAATTTCGGAAGTTATTCTTCCTAACGACATAATCGTTAAGGCAGTGCATCATCAAAAGCATGTTTTTCTCTCGAAAATTTTTCCTGACTTAAAAAAAATCTTTTTTTCTGAAAAGACAGATTGAAGTGTACTCTGTATCCTTCATCCAATAGAAAAATACCTTTTTTCCATTATATGATGTGATATGAGTATATCCACCCACAGAATTACAATGCATGCATAATTTCTTTAAAATTTGCATATTTACTCCTTCCACATGATCTGTGATCTTTATGTGTCTCTCCCGAATATTTATAGCTTCCTCTTGTCATCTCCTTATTCTGTTGAACCGTTGATTCCTTTTTAGGTGACAGAGGATTTTTTAAATGTATATGATGCATTTTTGTTTATTACATTAATGCAATCTGAAAATATATAACAATTGAATTTTAATTCCCAAAATCCTTCTCTTTTTAGCCCCACCAGCGGCTGAGAGGTTCTGCTCTCGAAGCTGGTAGACGGGAGGTGCTGGGTTCGATCCCAATCGCGCCCGTCGGCCTAATCGTTCGGAGTTTTCGTGGTTTTCTTCGAACCTTGGATTTCCAAGCGTTAATATGGGTTAGGTTCCCTTAGAAAGACCCCCACGAAGGGCACTCCCCCCTGGGCCCACATCCCTCGTGCAGATAATTGGCCGTCATAAATACAACCAACCAACCTTCTTTTTTATTACAATGTCACTCTGAAGTTTTAATTACTTTGTATTCTAACTTTTGTGTAAGTTGCAGGTATGTTGAAAGGTGGGAATTGTATTATAACAACCTACCAGAACTAAAAATATAAACTAAGTCGTGCAGTACTTCGCTTCCGTTATGGGTTGCTGATACAACCCTTTAGCATTAACGCCTCTAACTGCTGATATTTCAAGGTACCAATTACGGAGCAAGGGGATTTAAACTTAAACATTGTGACCTTGTGATAATCTTATCGTGGTATTTTGTAGTTTAGAATAAGGTAAGCCAATTTTTGTTTATTCGATTCTACTTATGTTTGAACAAGAAACAAAAATTTCCTAAAAAATTATTACCATTCGTCATTTTGGTTACGAAATCACAGTCATACATAGTCAGAGTGGGATGATCGTTTATGTGCTTCACTGATATATTCAGAAATCTTGTATCTGTCAGGGGTAAATGTCTGGATTTCTCAGAATCTATTATATCATCTATCGTACTATATCAACGACCGTATTCTGGAACGCTTTAAAGAGTTTATATATCTGATAAATCGGAAGATTAAAGTTTGTAGCTGCCATGTAAATCTAAGGTGAAAACAATGCCTTCTATCTATAGCCGCCCATGTCTCAAAGACACAAAAGCATATTAAAGTAACATATAACGCATGTTATTAACTGTGGGATAAATATTATTCTAATGGAAGGCTTATGGTTAGATGCTGTTTCATATTGTACCAGCGTTCCATGTCTCACTGTGTACTATGTCGATTAGTTGAAGCTCTGAATGTTAAATGAATGCTATGTCGATTAGTTACTCTCATCTTCCTCCGATTTTGCTACAGTTAAAACCTTAGCATTAAGTGCTGAAATAGTGAAGCGTAATTGCACGTACCGTATTAGAACTGAGATGAAACTAGACTGAAAATACAAGGTGGCCGTAATTAAACTGACAGTACTCAGAGTGTTTTGGAGTGTGATCTAATTGAGAAAATGGCGCCAAATTTTGTGGGAAAATTAAACAAGAAGGGGGACGAAGGATTCCGTGAATAAAAATTGTTCCAAAAGTCTCCGCTAGGGAATATGTGGCGCTGTGTAATAGAAAAAAGAGTTTTAAAAAATGCACTATACTGAAATAAAATTTCTTTTTATTTAGCACATTCAAATCAGGTTTAATGTAGCCGCCGTTTTTGTGGATCCCATATTGCATTCTGTGCACAGTATGCAAAACAGCAGAAAGTAAGATGTCTTCAAGAATATTTCGTACACTCTGTGTCATGTTATCCTTCAACATAGACAGGTTCTGGAATACTGCGTGATCGACATTGTACTTTAGGTAGCCTCATAGCCAGAAGTCGCATGGAGTAAGATCAGTGGACGGAGGTGGCTATGCAGTTGGAAAGAAGCAGCTAATGACTTTTTCTATTGTCAATTTTTCTCGTAGAAGCTGCTGTACCCGCAAAGCGATGTGTGGAGAGGCTCCATCTTTCACGAAAACAATCAATGCATTGTGTTTGCTGAAGCGCCGGAATGACAAAGTTGTTTAACATTTGGCGATATTTCTCTACGGGAACAGAACATGTTACCGGTCCTGTCGGAGTAATATCCTCACAGAAGGATGGACCTATGATCATTTCCGATATCAAACCACACCAAACACTTTGGTGAGTATAAGGGAATTTCTTTGAATGCCTTTGGTGATTTGTTATTCTAAATTCGGTAGTTCTGCGTATTTACAGTTTCATTCAAGTAAAACTGGGAATCGTCTCCCCATAAGGTTTTCCACGGCCAAGCATCATCCACCTCCCTTCTGGCAAGAAAGGTGAGATCAAAAGTCAATCGCTTATCATGGTTGGTGTGACGTAACTCTTGCACACGGCAAGATCTTGAACGGATAGAACTGGATAAGCTTTCGTAACACTTTCCATACCGTACTATAAGACATTTCCAGAATCCGAGGTACCCACGAGCACTGGAAGTGGCAGCAATATTGCCTTATGCAGTGTCGACAATCGCCGTTGCAACTTCTTCAATTGTATCTTGTGGTACGGGTTTTCGTACTCTGCCTGACTGAATCTTCAAAGAACCTGTTTTCTCAAACTTGGCAACCATTACTTTTAAATCATTAACTGGCAAAGGACCGTTACGTTTACACATTTTTTTGTGCGTTCTAAAAGCACGAACAGCGGCTGACGGGTTGCACTGATTGAGGAAAAAGAATTTGACAAGTAACGCACCCTCGACTAAAGAAGGAGACATTGGTGCACATATCTTTCAATCAAATGGTTCCTAAAAGTAACACATTGCTTTTAAAAATCCAACAAGATGGCACTGTGTCAAACAATGTATCGTGAAATTTGAATAAAGAATTTCTTCTTTCAGAAGTGATACTGCAGATAAGGAGCCTTTATCAGCTTCATATAAAGTTTTAGCTTTTTAGGTTCATTCGTAATTATATAAATACGTAGCACTTATAGTCGTCGTTCAGTCCGTCTGTCCGTCTGTCCGCATATAACAGAGCAAAAACTACTCAACCGAATGGTCTGAAATTTTAAATATATGATTGTTGCAAAATTTTGTCGAGCCATTTAAAATTTTATGAATCGGATGTATAGTTTAATTACAGGAACAGTCAAAAGTTTTACTTTACATTACGCCCAATGGGAAAAATTATTGCAAGTGCATTTTAATGGTGTTACAGTCTTCCGAATGTTCTGAAATTTTAAATACATAATTGTTGTAATATTTTGTCGAGTCATTTCAAATTTTATGAAAATCGGATGTATAGTTTAATTACAGGGACAGTCAAAAATTTTCCTTTACATTACGGCCAATGGGGAAAAATATTGCAAGTGCATTTTAACGATGTTAAAGCCTTCCGAATGATCTGAAATTTTAAATATATAATTGTTGCAAAATTTTGTCGAGCCGTTTCAAATTGTATGAAAATCGGATGTATAGTTTAATTACAGGGACAGTCAAAAGTGTTCTGTTACATTACGGGGAATGGGAAAAAATTATTGCAAGTGCATTTTAATGATGTTACAGACTATGCACTTATGAAGTGCAAAATTCAGTACAATATGGGGTGCAAAAAATAATTATAAAACTAGTTATAGTACGAACGCACCACATCTGCTACGTTTGACGCGCAATTTCCAACTCGTTTGCATAATTTTCAAGAATGTTTTTCTTTAGGACAATCTTTTTGTAAGGATCAACAGTAGTCAGCCATCATGTGATGTTCCAAACGTCCTTGGTAACTTTGATCCATTATTATGACTAGAGGATCGAACCCGGGCTTCCCGGATTATAACGTATAGGCAAGAAGATTTTTTTTATTATTGAAAACTTTAATATTTTTTTCAGATGCAGTATTTTTTTTAGATTGCCCACCAACACCAAAATAGCATTTTTATATGAAAATATCAATTAAGCAACAAAATAAAGTCTTGAAAGCCGCATGATAAGAGTTATTAGCTGCACTTTTTGAAACTCTCTTTTCTATTACACAGCGTCACATATTCCCCTAGCGGTGACTTTTGGAGCTATTTTTTCATGGAATACTTCGTCTACCATCTTGTTTAATCTTCCCACAAAATTTGGCGGCATTGTCTCAATTAGATCGTGCTACAGAACACTCTGAGTAATGTTAGTTTTAGTTTAATTATGACCACTTTGTATATGATCTGTAACAATATGCGAATAACTTTCAAGTCCAAACAATTACCTTCTTTTCATAATTCGCAAATGAAACGATATTTACTTTTGAAGTGTGATCGTTGGAATCTCCAAACAAAGCATTGTCAACCTAACTAGCGTTACAGACACAAACTTAGTTTTAAAAGCGTCTCTGGTTTGCTGTGTTCGACTATCTCCTATGCATTACTGTACCTGATACACCTTGTTCTAATGTCTTGCGAAACAATTACAGTTACACGAGTTATTACAGTTACGAGTTACAGAAAATGCCTTTAAAATTCATATATTAATTTATAATTAAGTTCTTCAAATATTAAAATGTTCTATTGTCATCTTAACCACACTTGTGAATCAAATTCTTATAACTCTAATATATCACGAAATGAATTAAAAATCGATTACAAAATTCTTAGACTAGGAGGTGGCAGCACAGACAATCACTTCATCGAGTTCACGGCTGAAATTCCAGAATTAGTTAAAACTCGATTCGCACATTAAAATACAATCGGTCTGCCAAGTCATATCTTGGTGGAAAATACCTGAAAACCCGATTTTAGCGGTTGACTCGTAATTTTACCATTGTGTTTTCCTGCTCCCAGTCCTCCATATTTTCATACCTTTGGGTGCAGGAAAACACAATGGTAAACCTACGAGTCAGCCGCAAAAAATCGGGTTTTCAGGTGTTTTCCACCAAGATATGACTTGGCAGACCGATTTCGTTTTAATATGCGAATCAAGTTTTAACTATTTCTGGACTTTCAGCTGTGAACTCGATAAGGTGATTATCTGTGCTACCGCCTCCCTGTCTATCCATCTTTACATAGAAAAACGAGGTTGAGTTAAATAAAAGAGTACAATAATCAGCTTTAGATTATTATTAAGCAATAATAAGTTGAATTTATATGTGACAAACTGAGATGCTATTGTATGCCAAACACAAATTATGAGCAATTAATTTAATATAAAGTGGGTCAAACCTCCCTGGCCTCCCTTATATAAATTTCTTTATGTCTGAAATA
Source organism: Maratus speciosus (assembly GCA_963932465.1). Taxonomy (NCBI): domain Eukaryota; kingdom Metazoa; phylum Arthropoda; class Arachnida; order Araneae; family Salticidae; genus Maratus; species Maratus speciosus. The sequence goes on from OZ010788.1 coordinate 441,952,701, forward strand.
CCATAACGCATGAAAACTGTTTGCGCTCGGTATATTTTAGATTGTTATTATTCGAGATTTTTTATAATCTGGTTTCGTAAAGAATCATTCACATATTTTAATCAGATTTTATATATTACTATTTACTAACATTAAAAATGTTTATTATAATTTTGAAAGTGATTTATAGGTATTTATAAAGCTAGTTTTGTAAAATAAGTTATACATTTAATAAAAAATCCAAAATCTAGAAGATCGAATTTGCGTTTACGAAGTCAAATACATCGAAGAAAAAATCCGAAATAAAATCATCCTTTTAAGATCTCAACAAAATAAATGCTAATTTGAATACAAAACAGCTCGTAAAACTGAATATATTGATATTTAAATGAGCAATAAGAAAAGAAAAGTTTAAATCGACTAAAGATTAATGGGTTAAAAAAATACGATTTAAATTTGCTGAAAGTTATTGAGGCTTGTATTTTTTTGTTTAGTTTATGGGAAAATTGATAAATAAATCACACGAAAATATTGCATATTTATTAAAAACATTAAAAAATAATATTGTTTTGATGTGTGAAAGAAATACGTCAGAGAATTAAATGACGAACAAAATAAAAGTATATATAAAGTTAGAATAAATAAAATAAAAGTAAAAATATTAAAAAATCCTCAAGCTTTTCTTAGTGAACTGAAAATAACTTTTTCATCGAAAATCTGGAGGCCAAAAGAAAAATAGTCACCTAATAATCGTCATAAATTTTGCACCCATTCCTTAAAAAAAAAAAAAAGATTTCAGCAATGAAGTTATATTAACGCAAAGCCCCGCTTGATAAAATGCACAATTCGATTCAAAGCCGATTATGAAACTTTCCGTTTCCATCATAACTAATTATTAGCATGTATCTAATGACCAAGACGGTACCTTACCGCTATACGGTCCTTGGCACTTTTTTAAGAGCTTATTTTAATTCAGGTTTAAGAAAAAGTAACTTATTAACAAATGATATAAGCAATTATGAAAAAAAAAGCCACTGATGATTTATTATCCTTAATTATCCTGATTTATATGTATTTAAAAAATTGCATCTGATACACGCATGAGATAAATTACCCCTGTTTGTATATAATAACATATAAACGGCTTCTGTATATGAACTAAATTATGTAAATACTCGAAAAATGCTTGTGTTTACAAAACAGTGAATAGTTTGCCGGAAGGTACTTGTGAAAGAGCTCTTGGGTTTTTTCTGTCTCTGAGAGACCTCTAACCCAGGGAAGCACAGGCTTAATTTTGATCTGTATTTTTTTTAACTTCTCAAATCTAGAGATTTTATGGAGAGTCATTTTTCAATAGTCACTGGCAGTTTGTTTATATACTTTAATAGTAACTTATTCGGTGAAACTTCCATATTCGGATGCATATTACCGCAATTTAGCGAGATGACTTGCTGAGAAAATACTCACGGACTTAAATATTATCTCAAATGGCATTTTGACCGCCCAAATGTATGCAGACGGGATGTTCAGATCTCATGTCATATCTTATGCTGAAGCAGTTTTCGATTACTTTTTTTAAATGCATGATAAACCTAGACGTAATACAGCTCAACTTGTGGAGAATATATTTGAAACGAAACAATACAGTAGTATGGAGTTTCCAGCATGCTCTTCCTCTTAAATACGATGGAACATGTATGGAGCACACTCGGTTGACGCATTGCAGTGAGAGAAATGCTTTTGTGAACATTTCGGGACTTTGAGATAGCACTTTTTGAAGAGTGGAACAGAATTTTCCAAATCCTTATCGGCAGCCTCATCGCATACATGGAAATCAGACGTGCAACAGTCTTAACTATTCGAGGGGACCACGTACCATAATAAAAAGTCCTCTATTCTCTTCAAGCAACACATTTTTTATCATGTACTGGTACTTAAATTGGTGCATTGGAAAGAAACGTCTCTTCATGTTCTTGATGTTATTTCAAAGAGTTAACATTTCGATATACGATGTTTTGATGTCTTATTTTCTGTATTACCTTTAATGTATGTATACTTCCAATTTAATACCAATGCATGGCTGTCTTCCATGGTTTTCTCTATTTGTTTGTTTGCTTCCCTAATTTATTTGAACAATATATATGAATTTACGTCTGCTATTTTGTAATTCTACGATTTAATTTGCTCATTTTCATTATTAGAATATTTTATTTTAATCGGGAACACACAACTGTATATAATGTTAGAACTATCTAATACATTAGGAGGTGAGTGAAAAATTGATTAAAAAATTTTATCTATACAAACAATAACCAAGTTAAAAGTTAAAAGAAAACGTGTAAAAAATATAAATCAGTCTTCTTAAAAAAAATCACTAGTTTTTAGTTTAAAGCTTAATGTAAACATTTATGAAATAGATGAAAATAGATTAGACAGAATTGAAATTAAATTAATCTGAAAAATAAAGTGAATACAAATAATATGCTGAAATATTTCATTGCGAATTCTTAAATATTAATAATATAACTTTGATTTGAAGTAAACAAGCAAATAATAATAATAAAGAACCAGAAATAACAGTGCAAAAGAACACTGTTAATTTCTAACGTCATTTAATTAAAAGTACTTTTAATCAATTATCTGAAGAAAATGCGCTTGTATGTCCTTATGTGAAAGACATATATGTATTTGCTACTTTTAAAATATAAGATGCACCACAAATGCTTTACACTTTATACATTTATTTTTCCCCATTTTTTTAAATACTATTTTTATAATATTGTTTCAGTATTACTGAAAAATATATTACATAGTTTACAAAAATCATAGTAAAATACAAAATATATGCATGAAAAAGTACGTAAAATATTTCACTGAAGAGAAATGGCAAACGTAGTTATATAAAAGTAAAAATATGGACATTTCCGATTAAATTAATCTTCTTGAAATTTAACGATAGGAAAAATGATGTTCATGAATAGAAAAATAAAACTGAACAGGAAACTTAGAAGAGTAAAAGGAATTATTTTTATGGAAAGAATATCCTCTCCATCTTCCTTTCAAAACTTTGAAAAATAGGGGAATTTTCCGTAAATCAGATCCACATTTCTATTCGCATATATGCAGCCATTACGACACATATCTGCATGCAACTGATTTTGAGAAAAAAATCCTGACTTCAGAATCTGTACTGAAAACTGAAAAGTCATCTAAAATTGCTGTCAAATTTGATCGCTGTCTGCTTTGGATAAAATATTTCTTTTTCGTGAAAAATTCATCGATCAGCAACATGATTTATGATTATGATAAACAGGCATTTTTTTTTTGCTTTCTGATATAAAACAGATAATTTTCAGATAATTTTTGGAAATATAACTGAAATTTAGTATAACTTAATGCTATTTATGAAGCTGATATTATTTTGCAATTCTCCTTATCCGCCATTTTGTGCGCCAAATAATGTGCTTTATTCAAAACAAAATCTAGATGATTATTTTTCTTCCTGATTATCAGAATCAATCTTGCATTCCTTTGGAGTTGATGAAATGAGTATAAGCTTGCTTGAAAACTAAACGCTGAGGGTCCCGCTTTAGGCTGCCCACCTGATCGGGACATATCCTGTATAGCAATTCAGGCCCCATGGACAAGAAAACAGTGCTGGGCACTGTAAGCCATGATCCTTAACCTTAATGGATTGTAGAGGCGCAAGTTTTAGATCAGTAGTTCTCAACCTTTTACTGTCCGCGCTCCGCCGAAGGATCTTTAAAATGAAGATGCTCCCCCCTCCTTACATAACATATATTTCTTAATATTTAAAAGGGTATAATCTTTAAATGGAGGGAGCCTAAAAGAACTTTAACGATAACAAGTCATTTCGTATCTTGTTTGTAGTTTATAAAACAGGTAAATTTTCTGTCACAAATATGCTCTCAACATAATCTATACTAATATAATAGAAAGAACTCCTGATAGACTGACTGATTCATCAACGCAGAACTGAAACAAATAAAGTCTGGATCACTAAATGTGGGCAGTAGATTGCTGCTATGATCTTGGTAAACAATAAGAAAGGATGAAACAGCACCGCAAAACCAACGATAAATCACAATTAAATAATATGAATTGCCATGAAAGGAGAAGAACACACATGACGCATTTCGGGTTGCACATTTTAACAGCCCGTCATTAGCTAAAGTAAACACGTGTCCGTCCGTAAGAGATTTTTTCCAAGGAAAAGTTTTTTTTTTTTTTAAATTTCATAATATATATATACTAGCAAACCCCGCGGCTTTGCTCGCATAATAGATGAAATACGCCAAGTGATATTTGCATGACTACTTTTTATTAGAAGAACACTTCTTGAGATAATTCAAAAATTACAAATTAAGCCACAGTTTGACTAAACTTCATTATAAAAGTGCAATAGACAGGAATGAGAGTTCAATTAATAAGAACTAAAACTAATTCCAATTAAATGATAATTTAGAAAGTATTTTGAGACTTTTATGCTCATTTCATACGCTCATTTCAGTATTCATTTGAATTTTTGAATTTTTTAGAAAGCATCTTAACACATTTACATCTTAAAATTAGCCATCATGTCAAATTCCGAGCTTCTTGTCTAACAGTCTACCACTAATCTGGTGTTAGTGCCACCAACATAAAATGCCGAAACAGAGTTGAAATAGAATGTCTCGAAAAATGTTGAAACAGAGACTGCCACCATTAATTTGCCAACATTAACCTTGAAATCAGTTGGTATTTCCTAATATTCTATAGAAAACGGAATTTAGATGTTTTTAAAAGCTTTCTTGTTGTTCCTGCCAACCAGGTGGTAGTGAAACCGGCATAAAATATATCCCGTATAGGATCACGGACTATCACTCTTGATTCGCAACCAATAACTTCTGTAATCGGTTTATTATTTCCAGAGATTCCATAGAAATCGTAATCTAGGACTCTTTTATAATGCTTTTCGCTCCTTGCCTTCTCTTCACCCCTTTTTAATTTCGAATTTATTTTCGACAGTTCATAGAGGGGATTTATATTTTATAAGTAACTACCGTGCTATATTTAAAGTTTCTAGCCTCTTCATTACCGCAGAAAACGCAATTTAGAAAGTTTTTCTGTTCCTGCAATCCTCGATATAAAATATAGCTTATGTTTCAGCAGTTTCTATTACCACCAATTTGCAACCATCATGTTTGAAATCGGTTTCTATTTCATACGATTGCAAAAAAATCTTAATTTAGAACGCTTATAGAACGCTTTTCGCTCACTTCATCCTTTTAAATTTAGAATATTCTTTCGACAGTTCTTAGAAAGCATTTGCTATATATTTATAACTTTTATACCTTATATGTAACTACCATGCCTAGTTTCAAGTTGCTAGCCCCTACTGTATTACAAAAAACGCAATTTAGATCGTTTTTTGCTCCTTCACCACCTTTGGGGTAGTGCCACCGACATGAAATACAGCCTATGTTGAAGCGAGGGCTGTCACCATCGTTTTCACACCATTATTTTTAAAATCAGTTCGGTACTTCCTGAGATTGCGTAGAAATCGCAATTTAGAAAGTTTTTTAGAACGCTTTTCGCTCATTTTCACTCCTTTTAAATTTCGATTTTTTAGGAAATGTTCTTAGAGATCATTTGTATATTATAAATAACTGCCCTGCCTAATTTCAGGATTCTAGGCCCTTCAGTAACACAAAAATTACAATTTAGAACGTTTTTCTCTTCTGCAACACCTAAGTGGTAGTGACACCGACATGAAATAGGGCCTATGTTGGAGCAAGGGCTGTTATCATCATTTTGACACTATTATTTTTGAAATCGGTTTGGTACTTCTTGAGATTGCGTAAAAATCGCCATTTAGAACGTTTGTTAGAACCCTTTTTGCGCATTTTCACCCCTTTTAATTTTCGAATTTTTTAAGACATGTTCTTGGAGATCATTTATATCTAATAAGTAACTACCGTGCCATATTCCATGTATGTGGGCCCTTCAGTAACACAAAAATCGCAATTTCGAATTTTTTTTGCTCCTGCACCCCCTTTAGGGTTAGTGGCACCAAAATAAAATGTAGCCTATGTTGAAGCAAGGGTTGTAACCATCCTTTTGACTTCATTATTTTTGAAATCGGTTTGCTACTTCCTGAAATTGCGCAAAAATCGCCATTTAGAACGTTTTTTAGAACGCTTTTCGCGCATTTTCATCACTTTTTAATTTCGATTTTTCTACGAAATGTCTTTAGATATCATTAGTATCTTATGAGTAACTACCATTCCAAATTCCATGTTTCTAGGCCCTTCAGTAACACAAAAACGCACTTTTAGAACGCTTTTTGCTCTTGCACCCCCTTTTGGCCAGTGGCACGGACATAAGATATAGCCTATGTTCTAAGTTCGACTAACACCATCATTTTGATACCATTACTTTTGGAATCGGCTCGGTAGTTCCAGAGCTTACCTCCTACAAATAAACAATTTTTACCTCTTTATAATATTAAGTATAAAAGTATAAATAAATTGATGAATGTTTTAATTCCGTTATGCAATATCAGCTGAAATCAAGTGATGAGCTATTTATATTAATTTAAATGCAAACTGATTTATCTTTTGTAATCATCAGTACGCCATAGAGATATTAAAATCATGCTTGAGTATTAATTTTAAAACAATAAAAATTGAGTAAATTGCGGCACAATTTTCAAATAGATTGCGATACAAATTTTAAACAAATTGCATTTGAAAGTACGTTTTTTTTCCTATACGACGGTGTAATAATTGAAAATGTGCGGTATTTAGAAATTAAAAAAATGCAATAAAAGTTATAAAAGTTAAATTTAATCGTCTGCTGTTGCCACCTTAAAAATTACGTCAGCGTTACGCACTGACATGCTTGTCCTTTATAATATAGATTCGAAAAGTTAGTTTAACGTTTGTTCAATTTCTGAAATTTTACTTTTGTGTCAGACATGTGAAGGTTGATACAGTCTGAAATAGGGAATTTTTTGGGGAGGGAGTGGGGAGGAGAAAGGTCCCTTAAATGGCGCATCTGGATCTGGTAAAATTTTGGCCAAAATGTGGAAGTTTTTCACATCAAAGCGTTAGTTTATTACATGCTTTCTTTTAACTTACAATTATATTTGTATCTGGCAGTCAAATCTTGTGATTCATTTTTCGCCTAATTCCTGTTGACTTAGAGCTTTGAAACTTGGAATATATGTGTATTCCTGAGGGCAATACATGAATTGGACGTTGATTTTTTTGAAATTCGATCCCTAAAGAGAGCAACGGGAGGGTACAATGGTTGATTTAATATGGTAAATCAGTATCAACTTCAACAATGAGTAATTGTTGAAAAGTACTAATGGCAGGATTACCACAATAGCGCCAAATTTGACCAACTTGACAAAATATCACCAAATTTGTTAACAAAAATAAGTTGCTATAACGAAACCAACCTAACGATAGTTGGTTAATTTGACGAAATTCCATTGAAACCAATTAATCTTCCATTATCGAGCTCACCGCAATTTAATTTAAACTCCGCGCATTTAAGCCGGGCCTGATAGAGCCAGAGTGAGTATGGTTTTTACAATTGTCACCACGATTTTTATAAAGTAATGAGTTAAAGTAATCTTTAACTTGATTTTATCGAAGAATTTGTAGCAAATGTCTCCGACTAAATAAGGTGACGATTATTATTTGTATTTATTGGTGACAAAGTAAAAACCCTTCATACGCTGGGTATGCGCGCGTTCTCCCGGGTTAAAGTTTTTTTTTTTTTTTTTCAAAATCTATGGGTCAAAATTTGAAGTGAACGAAAATGTATGTCTTTACATCTTCATCCCGATACTACTAATAACATAACAGCCACTAGACAGAGCTGCACTATCTGAGCTCCTAAATATCCGATTTTAATGTGCTTTCAATAGCCGGATAGAGTAATTAAATTCTCAGTACTTTTCCAGTATAGGAGCTTGGCGAAATAGAGAAAACTGCCTTGTCGAAGAAGGAAATTTGGCAACATATTTTCTGGCTATCTATTTACTGTTTCATTTCATACACAGTTTTCTACTTTTTAGTACATTTAAATAAATATATATATATTATACATTTTTGTGAATGTTAATGAAAGCATGTCTTTAATTTTTTTTTACATTTTTCTTGTAATTAGTTATTGTTTCGTCCATTCATATTTTGGGATGTTTAACCAAAAAATGGAAAAATACGAGTTCGTTTTAACAATAATTGAGTTATTCAAGAAAACGCTAAAAAAGTATAAAAAAAATAATAATAAAAGAAAAATCTAGACATTAAGTGAAAGAATTTTGAAAGATGTATCTTTTCAACATCATGTATTATTAAATTAGCTAGTTTCATAAATGACTTCAAATAGGTATTATTTTTTATGTTAACCAAGTATTTCCCCCTTTTTTATGCATGTAAAAATTATCTAAGCCGTTTTTCACTATTTTGTTAAACATTCTTTATTTAATTAAAAAAACAACCTCATACAGAAAAGAAATACTTTGAAAATTGAAAAAAACTTACAAAAAGCTTGGATTAAGCCACTGTAATTATGCATACATTAGATATTTATGTACATAAAAAAACTTTGATGTAATAAAATTTAAAACAAGAATTGAGCTTTTAATTTCAAACACGTATATAATTAATTCTTTAAAGAAAAAAAACTATTTCTATTATCCAGTAATTTTCGTACGTGTTTTTTGCAGTTATTTCATTAGAATAGGAAAAAATTACAATAGAAATTAATAAAAACTGTACTTAGTTACGGCATGCACTGCTTAATTTTTATAAAAAGCAAGATTTTAAATGTAAGAATACAATTTTTTATCTCTCTTTTTATAAAGAGTATATAAAGACCTACAGATTTTTAATTTCATAAAAAAAACTGATCTCCTCTAGTTTGAGTACCACTATTGCTGAATGGAAATATTAGCTTTATTTAATGCAAGAATTTTGCAATTAATGAAAACTAATATTTGTATTCGGAAATGGTGGTACTCAAAATAAGGCACACTTGGCCAATACGTTACGAACAAAAAACATAAAATTTAATAATAATAATAAAAGAATAAATTTTCACGATTATAACTGCTGTACAATTGTACACGTATGTTATACAGTGCTTATGAAAACATTTTTTGCAACACTTATTTCTAGAGAATAGCTTTACCACTTTCAAAAATTTTTCTTTTGAATTACGCATAATTTATTCTATTCTACTTAATAAACATTCAAAGCAGTTATTTCAAATAAAATTAGAAAGAAATATTCTATTAAAAGTTATCTATACTATACTTATTGCTTAATTAACGTCAAGATAGATAACAAACTTAGTTTACATAAAATACCCCGTAGAATATATCACAAAATACCCAGTAGAATATAAACAGTTGCAGTGGAGTAATCAAACTAATTCAGTATTTGTAGTTCAAGAAACTAATCAAGATTTCTAAATGAAATCATTAGAAATACGGAAGAATGGATACATTCGAAATAAGATAATAACCCATAAATTCTAATACTATTTTGAGATACAATTAATTTAAGTGGAGCTTTTGCATCAAAACCTAATTCTTGTAACATGAACTTATTAAATCTGCTGACCTAATATTTAAATACATTAGGTTATTTAAGTATTCTACACAATAATCCGAATTTATAATTGAGACATATTCCTTTAATTTGAAATAAGATTTAATTCTAAATTTTAGAATTGCATATAAAAGATGCAAGCGGTTTAATTAAATAATCCTTTTCAAGTACATTTAAATTTTCACGAAACGTACACTAAAATTCCAAATAAATCGTACAGGTTCCGATTAATGAGTAAGAACATTTGATGAGCTAATCAAAGGAAATGAAATTCACTGAATCAGTACTCCATAAATTAAATTAAATGCTACATTCCTTCTAAAGTGTCACTGCTGAAAATTTATTTAATTGCTACAAATTTGCTTTAATCTTCTCTTTCATTTTATGCGATTTCAGAGTTAACATTTTAATAAAATTATCGCGTAACCTATTTAAATTGGCTGAGTTGTAAAGTTTTGGTATGCACTTTTAGAAATAAATGTTTCAATATAGGTTGTTCAGGATGTATAATTTTAATTAAATGAATATAAATATATATATATATGTAATAATAAAAAATTTTCGCCCTTTTACCTTAGTTACTTTATTCTAAATTCTTATAACCTCTACTTTTTTTACCTGTCTTTTAATAATATTTTAAATATCATTTATATTTTAATCCCATGTCTTTAATTAAGCGCGTTCTTTTACTTAATCTGTTAATAGCTACACTACTTTGTTAAATCCCACTAATTTATTTTATTCTTTCATATTTTGAGACATTAAATTATTTTTTCTTTCGAAGGTTTATTAATACTATTTTATTTTTATTAAATTAATTCTATTTCCCACGAGTCTTTGAGAGAGCTTTCGCACGCTAGTCTGTTTCCTTTTTAAAACTTCCGCCGTTAGGTAAAGAATCCTGTCTCCATGTCACGATTCCCCACCTCCTCCCTGGTTTTTAATTCTATCGCTTCCCCGGCCTCTCCATTCCGTTCCCCCTTTCTTCCCTGGATTGGCTCGTTGCCGTGTAACCGTACGCGTTCTTTCTAATACTTATGCGCTTACATTGACTTGCGAGACCAGATTTTGTACGATTTGTGTCTTGCTTGAAAAACTCCTGGAGAGTCACCTGGAGAGCTGCTTTTCTGCTATTTAATCATGCTATTTCTAATGTTTAACATCTATAAGTTCATTTTAAAGACGTGACAACAACCCGAACATGTATAACTAAGTCACTGGTGGAATTAATACATTCTAGAGGTCATCTAATAAATTATTTGATGAATAAGACGTCTTTTGTTATTATCTCCACCCAAGGAATTACGACCTGATCTTCCACTCCGACCATGATGTACGACTGCAAAACATTGAATTCTCGGTTGGTGATATATAATGAGTGTATTGTCGCTGCTTATTCTTTATCCTTTAACGTTTTATCCTTCAATAGAAATCATATCATATATATATATATATATATATATATATATATATATATATATATATATATATACTATATGTATATAATAGGGCATCCAATTCAAATATGAAAAAGTCACTGCTTTTTGTACGCTTGGTAAAAAACGCCAGTAGGTAAATTTATTAAAAAGTGTATAATATTTGTTCTGTTTCTTTTTCCAAGATAGGGCAACAGGAAATAAAATAATATAAATGCAATTTTTGTAAAACGTGTTTTCGTTAAAATTCACTAAAATGTAGAAAACAAAATATATTTTAAATGCATTACCAAATATGGCGATATTTCTCCAAGTTGGCCAATCTCTGGTCCTATTGTGCTAACCTTGCCATTAGTACTTTTCAATAAATACTCATTGTTGAAGATGATACTGATTTCTCCTTAGGAAATTAAACTACAATTGGGTAACCATTAAGTTTAAGTAGTGTTTACGTGATCTCTTTCGAAAACGGAGGCGCTTGGAGACAGGACCCCCATTTGGGGTCGAATTTTGAAAAATTCCGAAACACGTGTTTACTAATTTTTAGTTATACTATAGGCATGTCAAGTTTCAAGATTTTATTTCCCATAGTTTATGAGATAGGGTAATTTTTTTTAATTTTAAATTTCCCCCCGCAGCACCCCCGTAGGGATCGAATTTTAAACATTAGTGTTTAATTCCTGTATTGCCCTCAGGAATGCATATATATATTCGAAATTTTAAAGCACTCTATATCAACAGGAAATGAGAGAAAAATGCGTAACAAGATTTTGACTGCCACATACAAACATACAAACAGGATTGTAAGTTAAAAGAAAGCATGCAAAAAAAAAAATTAGCTTTAAAAGAAACAAATCTCTTTTTTGAATGAGCACTTTCTGCTACAAGAATCATAGTTCCAAATTTTCTCAAAACTGAAAATTCAAAATTTAAGAAATGTTATTGAAAAACATTATGCAAAGTGCAATAACTTTATCTATTTTAGAAATTTAGCTATGCCACAGGAAATATAAAATAAATGTGAAAGGATGCATTCGGATATAAATAAATTTAAATCCGGGAAGAAGGTGCGGCAAGCACAGATAGTAGGGGAGGTAGGAGAGGTTTGATACATAGGGAGGGTTGATACATTGACAATTTTTCTCAACAAATGGCATTGACAACCATTGTAACAGATGTAAAGGCTTCTTTTATTAGTAAAGACCATTATTAGCTGGACTTAACAGTGAAGAACTGGCAACGGTTTTTTTCTTTTAATTTTGAAGATTTTTTTAATGTCAATGTAAATTTTTTTTAAATACTGATTTTCTTTCATAACTCTTATTACAGTGTACTATCTTGTAATTATATTTTATTTGTAAAGCACATTGTTAGGGTGATTTTTACTTGAAAGCAGACTGGTATTTTGCAACTGCATTTATACAAAGTGATTGAAAATCCAGTAAGGCGTGATAGGGAGAAATGATACATTAGTGCTGGGGAGAAATGATACACTTGTATATTTGAAATGTAATAGTTTTTTTAAACTTTTAAACTAATATAGGAGTATAATATTCATTATTGTTTTACAGCAAGAGCTACTGAAATTGGTAAGGAAGAACAAAGAGACTATTCATAGACATTATGTAGGTTACATAGAAAAGCAGTGCAATGATAGATGGTTAGCTCGCTTTGCTCGTCATGTTGAAGGAAAAAAGTTTAAATTGCTTGAAAGGGAAAATGTTTCTATAATTGACGAAGGGCAAATTGAAAAAACATTAAATCTACCCGATTTTACTTATCAAAATGATAGAGTTATTAATTTTTCTTTTAACCATCTTAGAGGTGGTGGCATGTTTATGAAACCACTTAATTTTAATTCCCAAACGCCACATTGGCACCAGCATTTAGGTAAAATATATTCCATTTACTGTGAAAGTGAAATATACCCCTTTTCTTATTTCTAATTAAATTTGTTGATAAATTCCGGTGCCATTCATTTATTCAACATTTTAGCATTCAAAATGCATTGTACCTGAAAGGGTTAAAGGAATCTTAAATGTGCTAAATTTATGTTAAATTGTTTGCAGATCAGCAATGTTCACCTCATTTTTCTTTGCAGCTAGATCCCCAGGGTTTTTTATCATTATTTATTTTCTAAAAAGTTTGTTAATAGGATTGTTTAAATAATAGCAATAGTTTAAATATTTTGTAAAAAACATTTCTGAGACAAAAATATGTCAGTGCCATTTCGTTTTAAATTTTACTTAAATATTTCGAGATTTATCATAAAAAATTGTATGACGCATAAATTGAATTATCTGCATTTTTTTTTTTTTTAATTTACATGACAATGTATCAAACCTCCCTTGCTAGTGTATCAAATCCCCAGTAATGCGGAGATTTGACACAGTAGTAACCATTCAAAATAACTAGGATATATATTTTTTGAATGACTATTTTTTAAATTCACAATATTTTTAATAAATGAATAAAAGGTAATTTTATAAGAAAACACGAAAAATTTGTTTAAAAATAGTTTTGTAAGGGTTGTAAAAAATTAGTAAAAAAAAAGTGTATCATACCTCCCCTACCTCCCCTACTATATAACACAGGGGAACAACAACAACAACAAATTCTGCGTCTTTATATTTCTTTGGTGATTTTGATATATACAAAAGTTTATAATAATGGAGTATAAAGCTATCCAGAGATAGCCCAGTTGGTAGAGCACTGGTGGCTTCAGTCAAAGATCTCTGGTTCGAATCCTGTCCTGGACACATTTTCGCCCAGTTCGGAAAAATTAGAACTTTAATTATTCATGTATAAAGTAGGTAGTTGGAATGCCTCTGGTTCTTGCAAAATTTTAAAAGATTAGGTAACGTTAACTAGCATTTTTACACTGTCATTTAGACAGATTTCCTGCAAACTTGGGTGATTATAGTGAAGAGGATGATGAACGGTTCCTCCAAGATATCTATCTATCTATATTATAAAGGACAAACATATCTGTGCGTAACGCTGATGTCATTCTGCGAATGGCAACACTTTGAAATTTGAAATGGAATTTCGGTTTTGCAATTTTCCCTACTGCAAATTTTTAAACTTCTAAACATCGCACATTTTCAATTTTTACACCGTCGTATAGGGAAAAAAATTACTTTTAAATGCAATTTGTGTGATAGTTGTATCTCAATTTATTTTTGAGATATTAATTAATTTTTGTAGTTTTTAATACCAATTGTGTAATCGTGGCAACTAAAGTACTCCATTTCTATTAAAAGTAATGGGAAAATGATGGAGACGCAGTATGCCATAAAAACGGTTTGTACTATGATGTGCGTTATCGCTCAAATTTAATTGCCCTTATTCGGCCCAAATGAAAGAAGCACGTGGAACAGGGACCGAATTCTTTGACATCTCCCGTGCATTTTTTTATTTAAATGAAAATGACCTGCTTATATTTAAGCATTCTGACGTAGAATTTCATTGTATTATAAATTAAAAACTGTATTAACTAGAAGTTTCCTTCTTTTTTTTTTTTTTTGCGAAAGCACATGATTGTGTTTGGGCCGAACGTAGCGGATTTTGGGGTTACATTTTTGGCGTCGCCTCCAGCCACCACATTTTATCTCTATTCTTTCTCTTTACTCTATGGAAAATAGTATAGTAGATTACTATATCTTTTTGTTGCCATTTTTTCATAAAGACTGAAAAGAAAATTGAAATTAAAATACGTTCTATGTCATGAATATCGTCCGTTTTAATATTTTCCGAATTTTGAAAAATTTAAATGACATAAACATGGAGCTATTATAAACAAACAAATGAAGGCATATGAATCATTAGATACTCGATTTGTTTTGCCGAGCTTCTTGAATGACGACATTGTTTTTTGCTGGGTTTGCATATTATTCTACGATAGTGACGTCATATGCATACTTTTCCAAAGCTGTTGTTTTAAGACTGGATCGTAAAAGTGGAATGCTTTAGTGGAAGCAAATGACGTCATTTTATTAAAAAAGCATGTATTATAATTCTTAAAACTGAAATATCTTTCGTAGAAGTGCGTCATTTCATCCCAGCTGCTTTGAAATTCTTCGCAGGTGAAAAAACTTCACTTTTGAATATAACATAATCAAAATCACAGATTGATAAAACGCAATCTTTTACAAAAAGTTAGAGTGTCTTTATAGAAGAGCAGTGACATATAGTGTGCATACTCAGATAGGAAGTCATTGACCAAAAAATAGCGATTTATGTTACAGAACTTAATGATTCTTGCCTGGATCTTTAAGTTCCAGGCATCTTGCCGTTTCTTTGAGTTAGACAAGCAAACAAAGAAGATTTTGGCAATAATTTGAGGTTTAAAATAGTATCAGTTTCCTCAAGTTTTTGTCCAAAATTCTCCCGACTAATAAAATTTTATCGCTATTCTTTAAGACATTCTACTGCAATTTTATGAAAATAACATAATTTGCTTAATTTAGTTTTTCATAATTTTTTATCGGGTGTCCTAAAAAGGACTGACTGATTTTGAAATTCAATAACTTTCAAACGGTGACAGATATTTAAAAAATTCTTGCAGGAGGGTTATGCATAAGGTCAAAAGTTTTTTTACAGTGATTTTCGATTTTAGTTCGAATTACAAAAAATAGATGGCGCTGTAAGCAATAAGCGCTAAATACAGGCTCGATTTTTTGGCCTTTCTGTTCTCCCATGTAGAAAAAGGAGATGAAAATGTATTGAGTTGGTCCCGAAGTACTAAAAAACGAGCCTGAATTTAGCGTCTATTGATCGCAGCGCCATCTGTTGTTTGTAATTCGAACTAAATTCTAAAATCACTGTAAAAATACTTTTGACCTCAAACATAATCCTCCTGCAAGATTTCTTTAAATATCTGTGACCGTTTGCAAGTTATTGAATTTTAAAATCAGTCAGTCCTTTTTAGGACACCCGGTATAATCTCTCTATATTATAAAGGACAAGCGTATCTGTGCGTAATGCTGACGTCATTTTGCGAATGGCAATCCTTCACGATCAGATTTGGGTTTTGCAATTTTCTCTACTGCAATTCTTTAAACTTTTAAACATCGTACATTTTCAGTTTTTACACCGCCGTATAGGGCAAAAAAACTACCTTTAAATGCAATTTGTTTGAAAACTTTATCTTAATGGACTGATTTATTATGTTTTTTAAAATAATTTTCAAGCATGAATTTTTGTAATTTATCTCTATCACGTGCCGGCTCAATTACATAATATAAGCATTTTGCATATAAAGCAATAACAATTGTTCACAATTTATTTCTGACTAATTTTCAGTAATTATTAAAACTTCCTTTATAAATAAATAAAAGAATAATGACATTTAATATATATGTAATCGAACAATCTAAATTTTTACGAGTTAAATAGAAAAAAAAATTAAAAAAAAAAATGTTTGCAAACTGCAACTCAGTTTACTGACTGTCTATGGTTTTAAAAATAATTTTCAAGCATGAAATATTTTAAAATTTATCTCTATCGCGTGGAACACGATTAGGATAGATTAATCCGTTTGCCCTTAAAACAATGTTAAGAGTTCAACATTTTCTTACGGCTATAATTCCATAAAAAATTAAAACTTCGTCTATACATAAATAAATAAAATAATGCAAACAAAACACAAATTTAACATACATATAATTGAACTACTTGCTTAAAGTACTGAAATAATCATAATTAAAAAGGCTGCCATAAGTAGCAAAACCTTGGGCTAATAACTCTTAGCATGCGGCTTTCAAGGCTTTATTTTGTTGCTTAATTGATATTTTCATATAAAAAATGCTTTTTTGGTGTTAGTGGGCAATCAAAAAAAAATATATTGCATCTGAAAAAAATATTAAAGCTTTCAATAGTAAAAAAAGCTTCTCACCTATACGCTATAACCCGGGAAGCCCGGGTTCGATCCTCTAGTCATAATAATGGGCCAAAGTTACCAAGGACGTTGGACCACATGATGGCTGACTACTGTTGATACTTACAAAAAGATTGTTCTAAAAAAACATTCTTGAAAATTATACAAACGAGTTGGAAATTGCACGTCAAACGTGGCAGATGTGGTGCGTTCGTACTATAACTAGTTTTATAAATATTTTTTGCACTGCATATGGTTCTGAATGTATATTTTAGTGCACTGCATAAGTGCTTATCAATTTAATTCTGTTCGAAAGACCATAACATCATTAAAATGCATTTGAAATAATTTTTTCCCATTGGCCGTAACGTAACGAAAAACTTTTGACTGTCCCTGTAATTAAACTATGCATCCGATTTTCATAAAATTTGAAATGACTCGATAAAATTTTGCAACAATTATATATTTTAAATTTCAGACCATTCGGTTTGGTAATTTTTGCTCTGTTAAATGCGGACGGACGGACAGACAGACGGACCGAGCGACGACTAAGGTGCTACGTATTTATATAATTACAAACGCAGATAAAAACGTTTTTAATAGTAATGTTAAATTTATATTTCTTTTTTTTTTAAGTACATACCTGACTCAATATACAATGTTACAAAATATGTAAAAAAAGTCTTTACAAATTTATTGTTACTTTTTTATACTTTTACCATTATCAGATTGTTGCTTTTATTTCACAAACGAGAGCCGATCTAGAAAATTTGCTATTATTTTCGTATTCAGCAGTTCAAAATTACACGAAATCCATTGTCCAACCCCGTGCCGCAAAATCACTGTTCCCCAGTGTAATACATAAAATACGCGGAAATAGAAATAGAAAAAGCCTTACATCTTTTTATCTCGTAATTTTCGTATTTATACTGGGTGTTTCAGCACAGCGCGCAGTGGGACGTTTTGATGATCTATGTGGACAACATTCGTTTCTCCGATTATCTCGAAATGCGACAAAACCGCATGTACTGGTAGTTTAATGTATGTATTTTCGAGATTCGTAGTTTTGTCAAAAAAATCAGAGGTGTCGATTAATTATGATCGTAAAGAAGCCATTTGTGCAGTTGGTTTGAGGGAGTTTCAAAAGTTGCACAAGCTTCTTCTAAGTTTGAAAGCACGTCATGACTATTCTATTTTTTTTGAAAGCACGAGTTTGCTGAACATATGCCACAGGTTTGTCAAGGTCAGATTTAAACGATTTTTGTTTGAAAATCAGCGATATTAAACCCGCTTAACCGCTTTTTTCAAAGGTTATAATTCTGGATGATCCTTGATGTTGTTTACAAATTTTATCTTCACTTTTAACGAATTATTCAGCATTATTCAGCAATAAGCATTTTTTTAAATCGAAGTGGCATTCCTAAAGTATTGAAAAATTAAACAAACCCCTGCAGATAGTTGCAGATCAATAAGTTTTTATTAATAAATAAGCATCATATTAACTTGCAGTGCATGTATGTATGTTTAGTTTAAATCTTGCTAGTCAAATTTAAACCATTTTTTATTATTCTATTGAGCCGAAACAATGAATACATGTGTAATTTGAATGACAATACATCATTACTATAATTTAAAGAACATAGAAGTTTGTTTAGAAAACTGTTCCTATAGGGCTCCACAAAAATTTAGATTAAAACTTGCAAGTGAATTCTAAACCAATTTCAATAATCTAATTGAGCTGAAACTTTGCTCAGAATATGTAGTTTTGACAACAATGCGATATTATTGTAATTTATGGAACGTAGCAGTTACGCTTTTTTATAGGGCCACTTAAAAGATTAGTTCAAATCTTGCAAGACAATTTTAAACCCCTTTCAATTATCTGATTGAGCTGAAACTTTGCCTACATGGGTTTTTCTGATGGAAATTCTATTTTTGAGGAACGTAGAAATTATGTATTTTTAATAAAGCCACACAAAAGATCGCGGAAAGATTGTTGCTAAAACGCAGAAATTTTAATTAAATTTTAACAAAATTACTATAGGTTATTGAGATACACAATAACATTCTTTAAATTGAAAACAAAGTACGTAGCAGTTGTATTTCTGCTACAGGGACACATAAGAAATTCGGATACATTGCCGTCTATATGCAGAAATTTTATTTCAAATTGAATAAAATTTATATAGGTTATTTATTCACACAACATCATTTTTTCAACCGAAAATAATTTTGGTAGCACTTATATGTTTTACAGGGTCACAAAACATGAAAGTTTTTTTATATGATTTTATTTTAAAAAATTTATTTTTTAGGATGACTACACATATTTCTCAAGAAATTCTGAGTAGACAAAAATACGAAATAGAAATTAATGTTATGTGTGCATTAAAATGTTTTTTACTTAATTTTAAAATAAGTATGTTTAACGCAGTACACAGGGTGCCCACTAAAGTCCTTCCCACGCTCTTAATTGCCGAACGGTTGCAGCTATTCTCATAAAAGTGATGTCTGGGTATAGTAAAGTGGCTATGCTCTACGAGATACACCGCTTCCAACATCACCTGGTGCAAATAGCTGAGTTAGTATTCCTATCTCGAAAACGAGATTCATGTTCAGAACGAGATTCATTTAGCATTTATGCTCACAAGGTGTCCTTTCGAACTAAATCGATGATGCTTTACAAATTTGTCATTCACTTTTATCCCATATTTCGAACCGTTTTCGCGATAGGAACGCTAATGCCGCCATTTTGCACCAGGTGATACTGTAACCGGTCTTATCTAGTAGCGCATAGCCTATTTACTATACTTAGACACCATGTTTATGAATATAGATGCAGTCGTTTGGTAGTTAAGAGGGTGAAAACGGACTTTAGTGGGCACCCTGTATTTTTATTTTAAGACGTTGTTAAATAACCAAATAATCACTGTTTGACTATTTTATTAGTGATGCATTAAAAAAAAACAAACAGCAAAAACTAATTAAACTTCAATGAAATAATTTTGCCCACCTAGATAGTCAAAACGTCTCACCGTGCAGCGGTTACAAAGTTTCAGGAGATATAGAGCATACCTAGACGATCAAAAATCACATAGCAATGCATGGACGAAAAAAATGCTTTCCTAGCGTGTTAGTGACGACACAAAGCACAAGAAAGGAAGGACACGAACTGGGTGAGAAAACATGTTTGTTATTCTTAGTACAGCAAAAAAATAAGATATAAGAACAATAAATATATTAAATTTAAAAAATCAAAAAATCCGACTGCGTAAAAAGCGAACTAATTAATTATTTCTCATCAATTTGGAACTATTTTTTATATTACTTACCTTTTTTTTTATTTACTTGTATTGATGACTTTTAAATTGTGTTTAATTATTAATTACTATCTACAAACACTGTTTTGATGAGGCCTATAGATGTCTATTATGAAGGTTGGAGTTACAGTAAAGGTAGAGATCCGGGTACAGATGTCATATTCGCCCCACATTGGCGCGATTTTTTTCAGTTGCCAATTTGGCGAAAACATCAACAGCATAAACAACATAATCCGGGTTACCACATCAAGCAAAATAACGACACTTTGGCGCAAGTTAAGTACCTGTTGCCTATATGATATTGGCGACAGAAAAAAATCGCGCAAATATGGGGCGAATATGACATCTGTACCGAGATCCGAAGTACACAACTTCCAGGTTGTGTAATATTTAAACGGAGCTTCTGACTGTAAAATGGTCAATGAAACATCGTCTTCATTTTGAAAGACCTATCCAATCATATGCCACTCAATAGGGTACGTAAAAATTGTTTTTCGTCTCTATCGCCATTTTGTAGTTTACGGCCGCCATTTTGAATTTATAAAAACAAACCTATCCTATAACCATCGGAAGATTAAGACGAATCGATAGAGACCTCATTCATTAAAATCCATCCAGCCGTTCGGATGTTTTGAGGATATAAAGAAATCCACATACACAGACACGCGTGAAGCACATAACCCTTCTTTTCAGTCGAGTAAAAAGAGAGACAACGATCGTCATCAAACGCATCTTCGGCGCATGGAAGATCTAATGTTCTCGAAAATACCGGGCGTGTCCCGGGCTTCCCCAGCAGCTGTCACGATGCGTGCAACAATTTCTTCAGCACTTACCATCATTGTCCAGGCATTTTTTCAGCACTAAGAATAATAAGCATGTTTTCTCACCCTATTCGTGTTCTTCCTTTCTTGTGCTTTATGTCATCACTACTGAGCCAGAAAAGCGTTTCTGACTATGCATTGTTATGTGATTTCCCATTGTCTAAGTGTTCTCTATCTCTCCTGAACCTTTGTAACCTCTGTGCTGAAACACCCTGTATGCGGTTTTTGCCATTTGATTCTGAAAATTTCAAAGTATGTTTTAAGCTTTAAGATAAATAAATAAATGAAGATGTGATTTTAGTCGAGATTTTGTGTGTTCCGTTCAACATTAAAAAATATGAATTGGAATCAATTTTGTATTTTATACAAGACAGTGCTTTGGTTAAAATAATTCTTGTGTTCTAAACATATTGTGGTAGACAGACAGATAGTTACAAAAATAGTTTGACAGTTAATAGATAGAGACGAATACATGGATAGTCACAGTTGGATAAAAGATAGATAAACATAACATTTATTATAGCCAGTATTTGTATGGACAGCTAGTTTATGTGTAGTTTAAACTACTTTTTACTCCCTTGTATTTTATACTTAAGTTCGTTTTTATACATAAAACTAGAATGTTATTAACTCACATCTCGGTAGGCTAAATTATTAAAATTATGCACACAGGTGTGTTCATTATTTCATTGTTACAGTGCCACAACTAGTTGGCATATTTTAGCGAACGTAGATTGTCACACAATTAACTCCATTGTTTTTGTAACTCGCATAAAATCGAAACTAATCGCCAACTAAAGAATAGTTGGCGATTTATCACCTGCGCCCGGATAACGATACATTGCTTTAAAATTAATCTACTAATTTATAATTATTTTCTAAAATAGTAAAATGCTGTATTATCTTCAGAAACATACTTGTGCAGTGAGTTTTTATTATTCTAGCATTTCAGGAACTGATTAAAAAATCGATTACAAATTTCGTCTTTATCTACATGAATCAAGTTAAATTAAATAAAAGATTTAAGTTAAATGAAATAATAAATTTCAATTAGTAGTTTCTGGGAATCAAACGTAACAGTAACGAGAATTGGAATTTATGGAATTGAAATCGTATCCCATAATACGAATAAGCAAAATATTTGAAAAGCAATATATGTATATTTTTATTAATAATGCATGTAACGCAAAGATAGAAATAAAACGCAGACGATAAAGCACATTAATAAAACACAAAAAATAAATATGACCGAACACCAAACACGTCCTGAATAACAATTCTGATTCTGATTTTACTTGAATTATTATTTTATAGAGAGTGACCGCCTTTATCTGGAACCACTCTACTTCTTGGGTATGTCATATATATTTGAACGTCCAGCATGTTTGTCAATTTAAGTCATATAATAGTGTCATGCTTCTTTCACTAGTCAGAAAGTAAACAAACTGTCAGAAATGTGACATTGCTCGGCCCACTTCAGTAAAAAATTAGACATCAAAGTCTGTATCTTTTGTGTACTAGAATTTTCAAAGTGTGAATCGCTTATAACGGTTCAGAGAGCATTCCGGAAGGCATACAAATGCAAACCACCAACCCAACAAAGTATTCTGCGCTGGTATCGACAATTCAAAGAAACCGGTTGTTTATGTAAAGTCAAAAGTTCCGGCCGACCAAGCGTTACTGAAGAAACAGTGAACCGAGTTAGAGAGAGTTTCATCCGTAGTCCCAAGAAATCAACAAATCGCGCTAGCCGCGAACTTTCCATTCCACAGCCAACTGTGTGGGAAATTTCTGCTGTCCAGTCACCATTTTGAATATGACCTTTGCTAGCAACCATGGCAACCACACGCGCATGACACATACGCAGCGCGAAACTGTAGTTAACGCCCTCTCGTTTGAGTTGTCATGGAAACATATACGTTTCCTAGTTCGCACGTAGTAACGTATCAAAAGCCGATGATTCATTTGTAATAACCCTGTATTTAATTTTATTTACAATAACAAGAAAGCACTGCTCACGACTGCCTCTCGTAATATTTATTTACAATACAACTGTGGCACTGCCGAAACTGAACGCAGACGATAAAACGTGCTAAAAAAAACACATGAAATAAAAATGACCGAACACCAAGCCCGTGCTTAATAATACCACCAAATCCACATATAATTTCAATTTTAACCCTTATCGGTCCTATGTCATTTACCACATGACAATAGAACAAACATTTCTTAAATGAATTTTATTTGGTTAGCACTACCTTTTTTTTAAGAAACACTTTTACTTTTATTTGACATGTGCAAGAAAAACATACTATAAAATTTATTTTAAAAATATAGTGGTGTGAATAAAATATAAAAATAGAATCATGTATAAAAAGCTTGTGTCCGATAAGGGTTAAAGAAGATGCATCTGTCATTTTATAAAATAGCTTTTTAAATGGTCCCTTTAAATAATTAATATTAAGGAATTTTTATAACTTTTACCGATCTCTCATTATTATTCATTGAAAATTAATAAATATATTTTTGTCATATTGAGATTAAATAATTTTTTATAAATTTAGAATCATGAATGTGTAATAATTGAAACTATTTTATCAAGTATTAGTTAGCTAATACATTTGAGTTAAACAAAAGTAAAAAAAAATCCTCGATGGAAAAAGATTCGAAAATTTAAGAAGTAGGTAGTTTATGTAATATTTGTAAAGATATTTCGAAAACTGATTTATAAATCTTTAAAGAAAAGAAAAAAACCCAGAAAAATAACCGAGGAATAAATTAAGTGTTAATGTAAATATTTTCATTGAAAGTTTTTATTTATAGTTGAGTAGCAAATGCTACAGCCTCGAGGTGTTATCCACATTTCGATTAATTTTTCTCGCTCGAAGAATTTCATGTTTTTTAAATGCGCAAAATCTTTGAATTTTGTTGCGATAAATCTGAAGCGCCTAAAGTTTTTATTAAGATTAACTTTTTTTAGCAGAGTATCTAAATTTGCTTTGAGTAATAAGAATTCTTTCGTAATAAACTATAGTAATTTTTTTTGTTGTAATTTAGAATTTAATAGTAATAATAAGTTTTTAATATTAGAAAAAAGTAAAAGTCTTCTAAGTACAAGACAATAAATATACACACTTTTGACATGTGACAAAACTGATACCTTAAATATAATTTTTATAATCTTGATTTTGAACTATTTCATTATTATTCAACAAATAAGTAAGTTATCCGAAATCTACAACGTCGCCTAAAATCGCCCTCCTAACTGTCATACATGTTGCTGTTACCTTCTAAGTAAGCTTATGACTTCTATACTTCTCAACCAAGCATTGACAATGAAACGAAAAGGAAAATGTTGTCTTTACGTGCAGTAGTTTTCAATAATAGCTTTAGAAGAAGCTCGTTATAGTTTTCATTTAAATTAAGAACGTTATTTTGATACCTCAAGGTAGGCCTGCACGGGCCGGAATTTCCAAGGCCGAGCCCAGCCCGTTAGCAATTTCGCAATTCACGACCTGGCTTGTACAAAAATCAATGGAAAAGGTCCGGCCTGCGCAAAAAGCAATAAAATCAGACGCGACGGTCCAGACTTAATTTCTACAAAAAATTCCGACTTTTCCTAACACACAATTAAGATTCATTTAAAGATTACTGCATACATATTTTTGGGGAAATTTTACAGTACATTTTAGATTACTATGTGTTTGTTCCTAAGACACAAAAATACACAGTAACAACATTAATGCTTGTTTAGACTCTTAGACCATTACATTCAAATAAAGATTCATTAAAAAAAATTATGTAGTTTTTAATAAAATACATAAAGAGGGCTAAAAACATCATAAATTTTGACGCAGTATAATAAAAAGTAAGTTTCGAAAGTATTTACCTGTAATTTATTAAGGTATATTACCAATGATTCCGTCAACAGAAATTCATTATCGCTATTACTATTTTTACAAAACATATTGCCTGAGCGAAACGTCCCGGAAACAATTAAGTACAGTTCCGGCCGCTCTCGACTATGTAAAAACAAATGTAAGCCTGATCACATCCTCGCCCCGAGTCTGCTGAAAAAATTAAGTTCGGGCTCAGACACGATGTAACGGTCCGATGCCGATCTCTACTCTAAACATGTCATATTTCTGTAATGATGTTGTCAAACTAGCATCGGTTCGTGAGGCACATTTATACTTATTATCACGTCATATCCATTGAAAATGATTCATATTTTATCAACGTCGTTTGCATTTTTGTATCGGGACGGTCACCCGGCTTAATATTTTTATCGGTTCGTTTGACATGTGTCGACCTGGCCGGCCGTTTAATTTTTTTTGTCGACCCGTCCTGTTATAAAAATGTTTCTCGCGGGCTTGCCCGGGTACACTCATGGGACCAAGCTCGGACCCTTGAAGACTTTTACCTCAAAGTACATTTTTTAGAAGTGCATGATTGATATGTTGCATATTACAGCATATTCGTCATGTTCAAATTCTTCTTAGCCTGTGAGGTTTATCGTTAGGCCAGAAGAGGCCAACTTGTTTTTAATTATTCTAATCTTAAATTCACCCCTCTTAAGTTGTTCAGTAAAATGGTCAGTCTAAAACTGACCAGTTCAAAGATATCATAGAAATTTCTGCAATCGAACCATCCACATCTGCTAAAGCTGGCACTACATTTTTTTCTTGTCTTAGACAGGATCTTCCCCCAAAGAGTCACTGAGAAATTCACAAGAAGAAAAGCACCACCAGCAGAAACAACTAAATTTTGAAGAAAATTAATTTTGTTGTGATGTTGCCTGCTTCTATTCAAGATGTTATCCACTTCAAATTCCACCTCTGCTAGAGCTGACACTGCTTTTTTTTCTCGTCTTGGACAAGATCTTCCCACAAGGAGTCCCTGAAAAAAAAAAAAAAAAAGCAGCACCAGAAACAACTAAATTTTGAAGAAGAAAAAAAAATTTTTTGTGGAAGTTGCCTGCTTCTTTTCAAGATGTTACCACTTCAAATATCACTTCTGCTAGACCTGACACTGCATTTTTTTCTGTCTTTACAAGGAGTTCCTGTAAAATTTACAAGAAGAAAAGCAGTAGCTTGAAGAACAGCAGGAGAAACAACTAAATTTTGAAGGAAATGAATTTCGGTGTAGAAATTGCCTGCTTCTATTCAAGATGTTATCCACTTGAAATTCGTCCTCTGCTAGAGCTGACACTACAGTTTTTCTTGTCTTGTATAAGATCTGCCCACAAGGAGTCACTGAAAAATTCGCAAGAAGAAAAACAGCAGATTGAAGAACAGCAGGATAAACAAATAAATTTTGAAAAAAGTAAATTTCGTTGTGGAAGTTGCCTGATTCTTTTCAAGTTATTATCCACTTCGAATTCCATTTTTGCTAGAGTTGAAATTGCATTTTTTTGTTTGTCTCGGATAGGATCTTTCCACAAGGAGTCACTGAAAAATAAACAAGGTGGAAACCAGCAGCTTGAAGAGCAACAGGAGAAACAACTAAATTTTGAAGAAAATAAATTTCGTTGTGGAAGTTGCCTGCTTCTATTCACGATATTATCCACTTCAAATTCCACTTCTGCTTGAGCTGACACTACATTTTTTCTCTTGTCTTGGACAAGATCTTTCCACAAAAGAATAACAGAACTAGGATGTCTTTTTCAAAATTCGAAAATTGGCTGCCTTTCGTTTTTGTTTACTCGGAGTTAAGGTCAATTAATTCTGCCCAGATACCATGATAGCTTCAGTTGGTAAGAATCAGAGTTGCTTAGATTGTTTGATTATTTTCAAAATTAAGGATTTTTCTTATTTTGGTTTTTACCCCGTCTCTCTTTATTTACAAATTAAAAGGAAAAACAAAAATTTTCAACAACACACCGGATTTTGCTACGTGAAAGCTATACAAATGTCTGGAATCAAGTCAAAATTAACTCTACTGAAAATCAAAAAGTTTTCGATTTTTGGTTTTGCAAACTGAATAAGAAAATAAGTGTAAAAGTAAAAATAGTTAAAAAAACACACATAAACATTCAATTTTTTTAAAGTAAAATCACACCTAATTTCATGTTTACAGTTCATGTCGTTCCAAACATTTTTTTGTTGCAATACGTTAATTTGGCGTGAGTGAATAACCTAAAGAACAGGCAATACATTATTTTTTCCCTTATTAATACCATGAATTATTCTGTCCATAGATAAGTAACCCTTTCTCAAAGTAAAACAATATATATTTAGATCTAATGATTTAAATAACTAATATCCGTTTTTTTCTCTTTTAATAAATTATTTGTGAAACTCGAATATTTTTTTTTCTCGGGTAATCTAAAAATCGATTAATTTTGAAAAAGCAATTAATGTTATAGATATCTATTCATTTCATTGTTATTTTCCATTTGTGATTTTCAAAAAACATTAATAATACCTACGGGTTTTTTTTTTCAGTTGGCAGAAACAAGAGTGATTGCTAAAATAGAGCTTTTAGCATGTGATCAGTGTTGTAGTCGTAAAAAAAGCAGAGAGTATACGGTATAGGCAGAGGTACAGCTTCTAAATTTAGGCAGAGGGTACACGCTGACGTCATGAACGTTCATAGATAAGGCATACACCAATGCTTTATTTGAGAAACAAAGAGTATACGGAGCTGCTTAAAAAAATCCAGAAGATACTCGGCGTATACCCCCGTATATCCTTCACTACACCCCTGGATGTGATCAAACTCATCAACATTTTCTTCCAAGTTCCTATTAGCTTTCTGTTAACACTCTAATTCCCATGGTAGAATACGTTCTAGAAATCCCGAAGTTGAGAGAATCTGAATTCATACCAGAAAATTTCAATAATAGGTTTCGCTTTAACTAACGAATGAATGTATATTATAAAATAAAGCAAATATTGCTATTATACATTTCTGGCTTGAATTTGGAATATCTGAATTAAAATAATCACTAAGTTTGAAACACTGGTGGTAGCATTTATGTTACCATGGGCATTAGAGGATTAAATATTCAAATGATTATTTTCAGAAAGGCTTTAATTTTACAGAATGGTTTGATAGTAGCACCATTTACAGTTTAACCCTCTAATTCCCAGGGTAGAATGCGGTCCAGAAATTGCGTAATTCATAGAATTGGAATTCATACCAGAAAATCTAATAGCAATTTTCGGTTTATTTGATAACGAAATGTCTGCTATTAATTAAATAAAAAAAATCTATTTTAAATTTCTATCTTAAATTTCTGGTGTGAATACGAAATTTCTGAATAAAAAAAATCCGCTAAATCGTGAACGTTGATGTTAGCAAATATGCTACCATGGGCAGTAGAGGGTTAAAAAAAGGCGACAATTAATTTTATCACATCTTTAAGCTGTTTACTTCGAGTTTTCTCCTTAAGAGGCACATCCTGTTTAAAACTTGTTCCAAACAAAAAAACCTCAAAAAGAACAAAAAAATTTATTTATTTTGTTTTACTGAAATAATGAGTTATTTTTCAGATGAAAAAAAAAATCTATTTTTTTATTTTGAAACACAGTGTAATTAACTAAATGAATGGATTTTCTCCACGCGTATTTCTATTTTCATTGTCTCTAATATTATTTATACTTGATTAATGAGTTCGTATTGGATATTTTATTTCTGCTGAGTAGTATATTTCTCCCCTTCAAAATGCAAGAGCAAATAAAAATTATCATGAAGCAACAGAAAAGGTTTTTATTATTTTTCGCTGGTTAAAATTTATATTATTTTTATACATCATTAGAGAACCTTTTTGCCATTAATTTATAACGGTGTTTGGTTGCTGTTTTATCACTATAATTAGTTTATTAATTCTAACATACGCATTATCACTAGAATCTTATATCATGGAATATATTTAATTACGATGAAAAAAAAACTGTTTAGCTATGCTTAAAAAACTCCTGTTATAATTATGGGAAGGAAGCTTTAGTTAGCTGAAACTTAATATACATTAAATAAATTTTAATTACATGAAATTTTCTATACTGAATTCATTACTTATCATATTCAATAATTAAACATATTTTTAAAAACAAAACAAAAAAATACTTTTTATAATTACTGTCTTCCCAGATGCTTTTTTCGACTTAATTCGACTTGCTGCATATTATTTTAAATTCCATTTTGTACAGATTTATATTTATAAAATTAATCATTATTTAAAATATACTGGGCGTTTGTGAGATGATGGAACAAACTTCAGGGATGAATAACACGCATCAAGCAATGTTGCAATCAGGAGCTATCCCAGGGGTGACATCTCCACAGAAGACTTAGGGTTTTATGCTTATTAACCCCTTAAGAACCACGACGTACCTGCGTAAGTCAGGAACGATTCCATTTGAAATACCAGGGCGTATGTGCGTAAGTCATCATTTTAAGTCCAAACTGCAATGTTCTAAGAATCTGCTTTTTTTTCGTCGTTAATTGCTATTGTGATTATGAAGCTTATTTCTGTTTGTATGATATAAATAAACCTTTATTTCATCTCCTTACATTACATATAATAAAATAATGCACATGTAATTAAAAATAATAACATAACTACTTTTGACGAAATTTAATGTATCTGGTATTTGTCATACTATTACTAAATTGAATATGGTATATAAGGGGAGATTCATCTTTTGTTTTGATCTGCATTAATTGGACATTCAGAACAATTAAATGTTATAAACGTTGAGAACTTTCTTAACTTAGAACTTCAGTTTGTAACTTTAAAGAAATAAGTTTCGCTTTTTGTAAGTAGTTAAATGTTCAGTGTAGTGCCTGTGTATATTAATTCTTCATGTATAAGTTTATAATATATAGTTTTGATTCATCACTTAAAAGAAGTTTATTGAGTCCGCTACTTTCCTTGTGGGTTAATTAAGACAAATCCCTGAGAAGATGGGAACTTTGACGGATTACAGGTAGGCGAATATATTTTACTTTTTTAAAAGTGATTAATGAGAAACCACCTAAGAACATTATAACATTTGGCATCCAATGCCGAAATGCGGTTTGACTAGATGTATACAAATACAGGGTATCTGAAATGTTTCAACAAACTTAGGAGGATGATAGTACTCATCAAGACGAACAAAAAATTCAATGGAACATGGGGTCGCAAATGACGTTTAAAGTGTAAAAATCGCAAAACTAATAAAAATATTGAAATCTCGCATACTGCTTTTCTGCAGAACTGGCTAGTAGCACGAAGCTGGTTTTCCTTTCAGTTTGTGCATATCCGGTCAGAAAGAGATAACAAAAACTTGGAAGAAAGCCAAACAAATCTGTGAGCAGGAATCCACGTATGCAAATTCGAGCGTGTCAGCCAGTCGTTTTTCCGTAGATGTACTCTGTGTAATAATGTCCGCGGTCGACACTTTGAACAATTGTTGTAAAATATTTCTTTTCTCTGGACATCATGAGCTGTGTTGTACCTATTCTGTGCAATAAATAATTTTCTGGAGTGTTTCTTTCTTGTCTCAGTTTGTCCATTTCCAGATGTATTGCCTCGATTTTCGTCCTAAAACCATGTTCCATTGCATTTTTTGTTCGTCTTCATGAGTACTATCATCCCTCTAAGTTTGTTGAAGCATTTCAAAAACATAAAAATCAGAAGCATTTTTATTGAAAAAGTTTAAGATATATGAGGCATTCTCACATAATTTTGACTTTTAAGTACCTGAGTAATAGAGTAATAATTTTTATTTTAGTATATATATTCTTGGTTTGTTTTTATTTCTTATGTTGGAAAAAAATCCCATTGCATGACTGTATAACAATATTAACGAGATAAATAAGTTTTGAACGATGTTGGGGGGGGGGGGGGTCTAAATATACCAGGAAATTCCTTACCATCCCTCGTCACTGATGCTGATTTTTAAGTTTGGAGCTGTCTGTATAAATTTCTTTCAATAGAAGTAATTCGACGCAATTTGTTTTCGAAACTGGGACTATTGTTTTATATAAATATGTAGCAAAAAATTAACCTGCACACATTTTTACTGTTGTTATTATTTTTTGACTCTGTCTCTGGATTTTAGATTCTTTACCACCCCTCTTGCTAAAATTACACAGAAAATCACATCAGATGCAGCCACAGAATTATTTTCAACTTTTTTCTCATGCAGAGGTATGCTAGAGAAAGAATGGCTAAAATTCTTTGACAGGAAATTCACTGTAGAATTTAAATCAGCATTTAAATACCAATATCATGCATCGTGGCTTTATTGGTAGTCTTACCGTCCGTAAGGTTTATTCCTGAACTGTTCGAGGTAAATTATTTTTTTTTTTAATTTAATCCAATGTAAATAACTTTTGCTAAAAATCAACGAACATTGTAGCTATCAATTAGTCTTAACATGATTTGCCTAAAAATAGGTGGTAATTTTCCTTGCCGTCCCTTTTTTTTCCTTACCGACCCTTTTTTTCCCTTACCATCCCCCTTTTTTTCAATTCCTACTATTAGTTCACACTCTCCCTATATATATCTTGTTCAAATTTTCAATCGTTAATAAAATACTTATTATTCATCCACTCAAGTTCAAATAAATTTTTTTGAACTTGTAGTGGATGACACTTGATGTTAATACAGTTTTTTTTAAATATTAATTCATTAATTAAATTTAATTAATTGATTTTAGTTTTATATGGGAGAAAATTTTTTCTCTTATTCAAATTTTCAATCATTAATAAAATACTCATTATTCATTCACTCAAGTTCAAATACATTTTTTTTTCAAATTTGTAGTGGATGGCACTTGATGTTGATATATTTTTTTCAAATATTAATTCATTAATTAATTTTATTCAAATTTTCAATCGTTAATAAAATACTTATTATTCATCCACTCAAGTTCAAATACATTTTTTTAAAACTTGTAATGGATGACACTTGATTTTAATACAGTTTTTTCAAATATTAATTCATTAATTAAATTTAATTAATTAATTTTAGTTTTATATGGGATAAAAAAAATTCTCTTATTCAAATTTTCCATCATTAATATAATACTTATTATTCAACCGAAGTAGGAATTGACTTTAAGATTTCTTTTTTTTTTTTATATTACTTGTTTTCCTTACCGTCCCTTCTTTTAAATCCCTTTATGACAATATTATACCAAAATTTTGTACTAAAAATACAACATCGTTATTATTTCTTATTCTAATGTTCTGTGGGTATTATACAAATTCGTTATAAGTAAAAATTTAGAAGAAAATAAAAGTTAGAGAGGTAAAATGGTAAGGAAAAAATTAATCTCGCAAGTTTAACTTAAACCTCAGTTAAATAAAAAAATCGTCGCTTTCTTTATTTTGAATCATTAAGGCATTCATCTATAAGTTTAGAATGTTATTTTATTAAGTTTCATTTCACCAGATTTTTATTCCTGAAAGTTAAAATTTTGTGAGAATGACTCATATAGGGTTTCCATCAGATAATGTCCCAGTTTCAATGGCATATTACTAAGTTGAGCAAAAAGTTCTGGGAAATTTGTAAAAGTTGCGTTGTATGCGCAAATTAACAACAAAAGCAACAAGAACTATTCTTCAAAGTAGAGATCATCATAGAGCACGACTTTCTGCCATCGTTCTGCCAGATTTCGAATTTCCTGGAAGTACGATGTTTGTCACCGTACCAGCACCTTCACCCTCATTAACCTTTAACTGATGTTACCGGTTTCACAGACCGGTGATTTTTTTCAATTTTCATAGTTTAACTTGCAAATTTCAGTTTATCTACAGACACTACTGACATTTTGTTTCGTTTGGAACTTTAGTACTAACACCAGAGACTTTTGAATAGGTAAATTTTAATTATAACACCCCTGTACAAAAAGTTTAGTACAAAAACAACATCCTATGAGTTAATCGCGGCTTTTATTCATCTTTCGATGGAGTGGTCTCACAGACCGCTTCACACTAGTTATGTGACAATTTCTGTGACATCAGTTAAAGGTTAATTTCATTGACGGCTTTCAGAATCGTTAGACCTTTTGTCCAATAATGTCGTATCAACACACGCAAATCATACTGTTCAATAAGCATTT
Organism: Maratus speciosus; assembly: GCA_963932465.1. Taxonomy (NCBI): domain Eukaryota; kingdom Metazoa; phylum Arthropoda; class Arachnida; order Araneae; family Salticidae; genus Maratus; species Maratus speciosus. The sequence goes on from OZ010788.1 coordinate 441,985,826, forward strand.
TGGAGCCGAAATTCCCGAACTCGTTTAGATATACCATTAGTACTCCTATATACGATATAAATTCTGGTAACTATTAGATTAAAAATTTCCCAGAACGTTTTGCTCAACCTAATATAACAGTTTAATTTAGACTATTTACAACTTATCATACATCAAATTGAAGGTAAACTAACTTAATTTTCCTTACAAATGTTCAATATTTGCACCTTTAGTTATTCGGCACACATCCACTGGACGATCAAAAGTGTCTTCACAGGATGTTGAACGTATCAGAACATCTTACCTGCGTAATCATCTGTTCGGGAAGAAAGTCTTGAACTTCAGTTGCCTAACCATGTCTACGTTCCGCTGCTATCTAATGATTTGCCAGAGTTGAGACACAGAACTGAAGAGGCTATTGCTTCATTACTACGGACTTGTTAACCGAAGTGCGGGATGAATTGGTCTTTAAGTTGGATGTGTGCCGTATAACTAAAGTTGCACATATTGAACATTTGTAAGAAAAACTAGGTTAGTTTACCTTGAATTTGATGTATGATTTGTTGTAAATAATCTAAATTAAACTGTTATAATACACCATTGAAACTGGGACATTCTTTTATGGACATTATGTATTTGTTTCATTAAATACTAGCCGCCCTTGGCGACCAGTTTGGTCTCCTTTAAATCTATGCTAAGCATTGTATCATGTCACTTTTATTCATAATTGAATTTACTTGTTCAAATCGGAACATTCTGATACAGAAATCCTGAACTCGGTATTTTTATGTTAGCCGAGTGCAGGTGACAAATCGCCAAACATTGTACCCTTCGCATATTTTCTTATTTCATTAATTTCATTGAAAATATAATACTTTGACTCATTTTATTTAAAATGCATAATTTTAATTTAAAACTGAAATACTTAAAATTTATGACTCTCAATTTTCTCTTATTTCTTAAAAGAAAAAAAAGAAGAAGAAGAAAAGTAATAAATAATACCATAAACTATGGCATTTAATTTCCACATCAAAGCTTTGTTTTAATTTACCTTACGAAAAGTTGTTTATGATGGTCGCATGAGATGGACTATTATAATACCGGTGATATGATGGCGATGGAACAATACTTGGCGATTTATAACCTGCGCCTGGCTAACATTAAATTACCAAATTGGCTGTTTGGCATATAAAAAGTGAAGCGGTCAGCCCGGAACTATTGATGACAGTCACATGACTTAGGCTATTATTATAGAGATGGCAGAAAACTTAGTTATCGCGAAGAAACCCTCATAGCATGCATGGTCACAGTGACGTCGTTGTGACGTCACTGTGAGTAACTGTGGTCTCGTCACATCTGTGACCGAAATGCCACCACTAAGTGATGTCACATTGTGAATGAGATGTGAACTTCTTAGAAAACTTTAAAAAATTACAAAAAATCTTCAAAACATGTTGTTACTGTAAAATTTTATTTTTCTGGCAATAAAAAAGAATTGTTATGTCACAGCATGTAACGTAGGTCATGACACACTCACAAAAAAAATTGTAATAAATTGTAAAAAATTGTAACCCATATTGTAAGTCACAGTGTGAGAAAAATATGAACTTCAAAAATCTTTGAAAATGAAGAGAAATGTTTTAAAAAGGCCCGCGTTACAGCGCCATAAGGAATGAAAATATATTAGTGGGTAGCAAGTAGTAAATTCAGACACGAAAAGATGGTGTGGGGGGGGGGGGGCATATAAAGGAAAATGCACAGTACAAGTATCAACAAACTAGATTTCCATGCTATATTTTATCAATTTGATATCTAAGAGTGTGAAAGTATACTTTTTTCCTGATTTCAATTTTATCTAGTATTGCAATTTAATATAATAATCCTTCTCTTATTATTATAAAAGTGTTTCTCGGAAAAATGGTACGTGCTGGAGCAATTTGGATAACATATTTAGAATTAGGAATATTAAATATATACACTTTACATATTTAGTTTGCAGGAAGGAAAATTTTTAATTTATTTTTACCGACCACTGGTATTCGAAACACTTTTGTGGCTTCAAACTAAAAAATTTCTATTATAGCTAAGTCTGCAGCTTTTAATGAGCACGTAGAAAGAGTCTTCAGAGTTTAGTCATACATACATTTCTTGCTTTATAATTTGCATTCAAGTCATATTTTTTCCTGTTAGTGTACCTATTTTAAGTAACTATTTTTTATAAAAATTCTACTTCTTTCAGACTTTTAAAATAAAATTAGCATTTTCCGAATAAATAAAAATAATACAAAATTTATGCAAAACCCATGATATAATTTATTATTCGTATTTCAAATTTATGTTTTAGAGATATGACTCTAAAAAAAGTTATTTTACGATTTGTTTTATTTTACAGGAAATTAACATGAAAAGAATGACGATTGACAAAGAAATTTTTTTTATCCTCGATATTTATTTATATCTTTTTATTTTTTAGGAAGATATTTTGTATTTGTGTGAAACAATCTTTACTTAGAAAAAGGGAGGGGGGGGGGTGTTAAAACTGATAAAAAGAAAAGGTAAAATACATTGGAAAATTCTTCAAATACAAAAATTTAAATACAGACAGTCTCATAAAATGATTGCACATATAAGTTCCATATCTGTTTATATAAAAGGAAATAAACTCACACCTGCCCCAAATCGTCTGCCACGATACCGCAGGGTAAACAGAGAACTTTTTGTTCTAACAGATGCGGTAAGTTACTAGTCTAAAATGTAAGCTTTTGCGTGTGCTTTTTTTAATGGAAGAAAAAGACGTCGCCATTTTCGGATACACACGGATATTAATAATTAATTTATGGAGCTCAAAAAGTATGTCTTATTTAATTTAAATTGTTTGTTCCTGTTTTGTATATTTGGTGAGATGAGTTAAATAGTTTTATATTATACCTATAGAAAGAGACTGTTCTGGGATTGTTTTTCAGATTAGAAATTAACATTATACTGAATGGGAAATGCCGTTTTACATACTATAGTAGTGAAACTTTTGAAAGACTTTTTTTCATTGCTAATAATATTTTAAATTATTATTTAAAATCCTAAATCTTCATATCAATGTTTTCAGATTTAACATTTGCCAAAATTATAAAATAATAGGAATTCCTTGTAACATATGGAGAGATTTTTGAGAAATTGTTAAATCTTATAATACATATAATTCATCTATTGTACTTTGTTGTTGTTTAATAGTACAATTATAAATACTAATTATATAGTGTTTTTCAAATTGGTATATTTATTTTTTTAAATTGTATGTAAGCACGTTTTTGCTGTTCGTGATTTTAATCAAACATTTAATTGTAGACATTCAGAATCAGTTATTAAATTTTCTTCGATTGTAAACTCATTTTCTACGTTTTCGATACACGTTCGATACTTCGCATTAAAAAATAAAATATGACAATTATGCATTGAAATAAAGTGTTTTTCATGCCTGATAACAAGTTTATAGATTAAACTGCTTTACTATACTTTTTAAAATTTGATATTTATAATATTTATAAAAAATATTTATGATATTTATAAAAGTTGATATTGTACTGTTCATTAGCGATAATTGCTGGAAATGCATTTTTAATTATAATATGCGCTTTTATGATCCACTATATTTATGCATTGTATATGGTGTATATAAAAGCTATAATTCATATACAAGGCTACACAAAAGTATACGTAAGAGTTAAGGGGTATGGGCGCAAATTGCTTAAAGGTGTTTTTTAGATGAGTTATGGATTTTTATGTTGAACTGCATTTAATTTACTAAGAAATGTTTGTAGAATATAGATAAAATGATACACAGGGTCACGCAAGGAAATGGATATATGGCCGTCTATAAATTATAATTTCTGGAAATGTGATTTCAGCAGTTTTAAGAGTTTTTTAATTTGAATTAAATTTTAACTAAATAGTGGCGTGTAATAAAGATTCTAGGTAAACTACAGGGTTGTACAAAAGTATTCAAGTATGTTTTTATATATTAGTATAAATTTTTGAATGAGAATTTCAACCTGTTATGCATTTTCTTGCTAAACTAAATTTTCACATTATATACTAGTATATATCAACCTACAGATTAAATACAGGGCTATTCAAAAGAATTGGAAAACATATTTGGCTATGAACGGTAACTGCTGAAATCAGTTTTTCAAATGTTTTATGCGTTTTCTAAAATATTTGCTTAGTTATCTTATTTACGTTATTTCCTTAAATTACGATGTCTAGTTAAAGCATTCAGGAAGCGTTGGAAAGTGCTTTATAATCTATGCTTAACGCATGATTTTTCTTACTTGTTTTTTCTATTTCCCAGATCAGTCATTTCCTATAAATCATACCAAATCTATTTAGCTCATATTAACAAAGTACAATATACACGGGGATAAAAAATTTAAGTAAATATGGCTTATCTTATTCTTCTTTAAATAGGAAATGTATTAATATCCGTTAGACCCCATGCTCGTATTTAATAAAATAATAACAAATCACAACACACAAAACATTCTTAATATAAAGCTTGAACTCAAGATCAAGCTTAGAACTTAATAAAAAAGGATGCCAGTTGATAAGCATTGTTTTTTTCAGTGTAAAAATTAAAAGTATTTTAGAAGAATAGGACTCCAAAATAGCGATACATTGCTAAAAAGTACGGTAAAAAGATAATATTGTATATTTCAAACAAAACTTTATTTTAAAATTCATCACAGTGTTTATAACAAGAATCATCACAGTATTAATGCTTGGAAATTTTTCCAGAGAGAAACATTCGCCTTGCAAACAATATTTCAAATGGAAATCAAATTTCAAATTGATTGCTTAAAAGGCGCAAAAGCCAACATAGTAAAAAAAATTCCATAACGGTACTTGAATCCGGGCCATCAGTATAGCGCACTGACATTCTACTGACTAAACCACATGGAACGAGACCCAGCCTGGAAAATGTCTTACTAATACATGTTGGCAAGGCTACAAACGCAGCACAAGATGGAATATTTATCATGAGCCACCGACATGGGCCAAACACGAAACTTAATTAAATCCAGCAGCGATTCAAACTATATGAATACTTGGAAATTTTTCCAGAGAGAAACATTCGCCTTGCATACAATATTTCAAATGAAAATCAAATTTCAAATTAAAATTGCATTTTAAGCAATTAATTTGAAATTTCATTTTTATTTGAAATATTTTATGCAAGGCGAATGGTTCTCTATGGAAAAATTTCCAAGTATTTCTATAGTTTGAATCGATGCTGGATTTAATTAAGTTTCGTGTTTACCCGATGTTGGCGGCTCACGATAAATATTCCATCTTGTGCTGCGTTTGTAGCCTTGCCAACATGTACTAGTAAGAAATTTTCCAGGCTGGGTCTCGTTCCATGTGGTTTAGTCGGTAGAATGTCAGTGCGCTACACTGATGGCCCGGATTCGAGTCCCGGCTTGGAATCTTTTTCTCTATGTTGGCCTTTGCCCTTTTAAGCAATTAATTTGAAATTTGATTTTCATTTGAAATCATCACATTGTTTATGACAAGTTCGTCACAAATGACACATATTTCACAAATTAGTCACAGTGTGACGTCAAGGCATTGTCGCTGTCGTCACAGGTTAGTCACAAAGTGGATGCCAAAATAGTCACAAATGACACACTTTTCACAAATTTGTCACACCGTGACTTCACAGAGTGGTCACAATGTGACGTCACAAACGACCTCTAAAACGGCCATAACGACCTCGCATTCTAGTCACTATGACGTCACATCGACGGTCACAAAATCACAGTGTGACTTCACAACGACGTCGCCGTGACGTCACCATGCCTTACGGGAAGAAAGACTTATTATTAGAGATAGCACCACCAAATTCACGAAAAAGGTCGAAACTGTATTATATGACGGAGATCCCGAGATTTTAGGTTTAGAAGAAACTCTAGAACAGTTAAACGAAAAGGCAGTAGAACTAAGAAAATCGAATGCAGAAATTAAAAAATTAGTTCAAGAAGCTCAGTTAGACGTAGAAGTTGTAAAGTGCTAATGAATATCGATGAAAGATAACTTCTTGGAAACTAACTTGGTAACAGAAAAATAAAAGAATCAAGTAAAAAGGAAGTGCCTAATGAATCAGTGTCAAAACACGAATCCATTTTGAAAGAAAACGCTACCATTAAATTGGCGTAATTGAATATTTCAAAATTTTCTATAAGCATAGAGGACTGCCTTACTTTTTTTATCTGCATTTGAAACATTAATTGATAAAAATGAATCATTAGATTCTGCGGATAAATTTAATTACCTGCGGGCATTTAGATCATTTTTATCTACTTTTACGAAAGCGAATAAGATGTATTAAAACTAATATTGGTAGATGGCATCACCAGTAAAAATGCTTTTTATGGGGAAATTCTACTTCTTCGGCCTAAAATTTACGTTATTTTTACTTTTTTTTTTTTTTTTTTTTTTTACGATTACAAAGAGAAAACATACCACCTTCGGATTGTTTGAATTATATTTATTGACATTTCACTTATATATGCAATCGGACAACTATTACTTACCCATCATACGTAGTATAGGGTAAGTCTTGTAATCGTTTTAAAAATCGATTTTTTTTTTTTTTTTTTTTGATGGATTTACACGTTTCAGACACTGGAGATTCCGAAAAACATATTTTTAGAAAAACATTTTTGCTGTCCGTCTGGGTGTATGTGTGTGTGTGTCTGTAAACGCTTTATCTCCCGAACAAATTGAGATAGAGATTTGAAATTTGGTGTGTTCTTAGGAAGTAATAATGGGAAGAAGCCTATTGGATATCATTAACCTCGATTGTCCGGAACTATTTTCTTCGGACTCTCGAAATATTCTTTCTGATAAAAGGTATACAAAAATTCTCGAAATTGTTTATTTGAAGGAGTGAATATAAAAGTCAATAAAAAAAACATAAATTTTGCATAAAGAATGAAGTCGATCGGATAATTAGTTGCTGAGATATTTGTAATCATATTTTTCACACTCTTCGATTTTTCATGACCCTGTATTTCATTCAAATTTCAATTCAAAGATATATTTTAATTGGAAATGAGACGCTTAATCCGACGCAGTAAACTGTTAGTTAATATGATTATAATTTTTCGAGTTATAAGGATGTTTCTTTTACGCAATTCGGTACTACTCGATTATCCCGCAGACCAAAAAACTATCGCCAAACTATAAGATTAAATGCCAATAATGGCTTATCGCAAATGGCAAGCATTTAATGCATCACCATACCTATAAAGGGGGTTACACTTGGAGGGACCCTGTTCTGTCGCCAAATACCACCAAGTTTGTCGCTAATTTGGTGTGTTCTTAGGAAGTAATAATGGGAAGAAGCCTATTGAATATCAGTAACCTCGACTGTCCGGAACTATTTTCTTTGGACTCTTGAAATATTCTTTCTGATAAAAGGTATACAAAAATTCTCGAAATTGTTTATTTGAAGGAGTGAATATAAAAGTCAATAAAAAAACATAAATTTTGCATAAAGAATGAAGTCGATCGGATAATTAGTTGCTGAGATATTTGTAATCATATTTTTCACACTCTTCGATTTTTCATGACCCTGTATTTCATTCAAATTTCAATTCAAAGATATATTTTAATTGGAAATGAGACGCTTAATCCGACGCAGTAAACTGTTAGTTAATATGATTATAATTTTTCGAGTTATAAGGATGTTTCTTTTACGCAATTCGGTACTACTCGATTATCCCGCGGACCAAAAAACTATCGCCAAACTATAAGATTAAATGCCAATAATGGCTTATCGCAAATGGCAAGCATTTAATGCATCTCCATACCTATAAAGGGGGTTACAATAGGAGGGACCCTGTTCTGTCGCCAAATACCACCAAGTTTGTCGCTAATTTGGTGTGTTCTTAGGAAGTAATAATGGGAAGAAGCCTATTGAATATCAGTAATCTCGACTGTCCGGAACTATTTTCTTCGGACTCTTGAAATATTCTTTCTGATAAAAGTATACAAAAATTCTCGAAATTGTTTATTTGAAGGAGTGAATATAAAAGACAATAAAATAACATAAATTTTGCATAAAGAATGAAGTCGATCGGATAATTAGTTGCTGAGATATTTGTAATCATATTTTTCACACTCTTCGATTTTTCATGACCCTGTATTTCATTCAAATTTCAATTCAAAGATATATTTTAATTGGAAATGAGACGCTTAATCCGACGCAGTAAACTGTTAGTTAATATGATTATAATTTTTCGAGTTATAAGGATGTTTCTTTTACGCAATTCGGTACTACTCGATTATCCCGCAGACCAAAAAACTATCGCCAAACTATAAGATTAAATGCCAATAATGGCTTACCGCAAATGGCAAGCATTTAATGCATCACCATACCTATAAAGGGGGTTACAATTGGAGGGACCCTGTTCTGTCGCCAAATACCACCAAGTTTGTCGCTAATTTGGTGTGTTCTTAGGAAGTAATAATGGGAAGAAGCCTATTGAATATCAGTAACCTCGACTGTCCGGAACTATTTTCTTCGGACTCTTGAAATATTCTTTCTGATAAAAGGTATACAAAAATTCTCGAAATTGTTTATTTGAAGGAGTGAATATAAAAGTCAATAAAAAAACATAAATTTTGCATAAAGAATGAAGTCGATCGGATAATTAGTTGCTGAGATATTTGTAATCATATTTTTCACACTCTTCGATTTTTCATGACCCTGTATTTCATTCAAATTTCAATTCAAAGATATATTTTAATTGGAAATGAGACGCTTAATCCGACGCAGTAAACTGTTAGTTAATATGATTATAATTTTTCGAGTTATAAGGATGTTTCTTTTACGCAATTCGGTACTACTCGATTATCCCGCAGACCAAAAAACTATCGCCAAACCATAAGATTGCGATATATCGCCAAATTTGGCGACCAAAATTAGTCGCCAAATGTGACGCCAAATTGGCGGTATCTCTAATATTTCGCCAAATTCCCATAGACTTCCATTGTAAACCAATAGTGTTTACTTGCTTACAGAAAATCAACAAATTGAGATATTTTAATGCAACAAAAAGTAATATTAGCTTAAGGGATTATATTAATTATATTTAATGAAGTCCAACTAAATTAAATTATGAATAAAGTAACATGATACAATGCTTAGCATGTATCACATGTTTTATTTTCATATTTTATATTATGTATATCCATGATGGGTAAGTATTACGGTGTCCCCCGATGACTAGTTTTTCTATGGTCACAAGCATCTAAAACAAATTTAGTCGTCAAATGATGAAAGGCCATTAACTGCTCTGCGGATTGGCCAGTATTTAGTTTTAAAAATTGATTTTTGACAAAATGGCAGTCCTTTAAACAAAAAAGATATTTTTTTCTCTGTTTTTTTTAAATTTTGCGCGCTGAAAAAATAAGCAGTCAATGAAAATTGTTCTTTTTTGCAGTATAAGCTAATTCCAGAAAAAAGATTACCTTTCTTTTAAATAAAATATGAAGGAAATCGGTAGAATAGTTCTCGAGAAAAATGGTCGCGCAGTTTGAAAAACTTGGTTTTGAGAAAAACAAGTTTAAGCTTTCACAATAGCGTTACGTTCAACAAGAAAAAATAGTAAGGAATTGGAATATCACAGAACCGCTTTATGTCGACAATTTACACACTTAAGGGATGCGAAAAAGGGGAAATAAAACCCTGAAAATTTTTATCCGAAGAAGTAGAACTTTCCCTTTATGATATAGAAGTGCACTATCACGCCCCGAAATTCCACTGTACTCCCACTCCCTAGCAGTTCTAGAAATATACCGCATTCTGGAGAAAAACGTCTGAATTAATACTGACGTCAAGATATATGGAACACGCCAAGATACATATGTGATGTCAAAACACAATATATGTGTCGGAAACTAGCGTCTCAATCTACTTTTTCAGTCAAAAATACAGGGTATCTCCTCCCAGCCGAACTCTTGTTTCCTTCACATTTTTTTCCAATAATGGCAATATTGCGACGGTATTTTTAACAGACTTTTAGTGAAAAATAAGGGCCCTTCTGTCCGAATATTAGTGACGCAGACGCTCTATATTTCGCGGTGTAGCTGATAGTACATATGGTGTTACTGAACAAATTCCATTATCTTTCCAGCAGTTCCCATGATGTCATTATATTTCATACAAAGCAAAGTTATTCTGATAAAAATATCTCTAAAATATATTCGTTATTGTTAAAGTTGTAAAAGTCCGGATTAGCTTGTTGTGAAATATCTTGCATTTTTGACTGAATAAGTAGATTGTGAACTTTGTGTCATATACAAAAAAATGTCTGTTTTGACGGCGCGTATTATCATCACTGAAAGCTTGTTACATTAGTTAAAAAGCACCCTGTAGAAAGATAAAGGATATATAAGTAAGAGGAAAGTAAGATGAAATCAGTAATATGATTTTAGAACTACTATATGTATTTAAAAATTAATTCGTATCATAGATATTACTCAGTTTATCGTAGTTTTCGCATATTGCGTTTATAATTCTTCGAAATTTATTTTATTATTTTCAAAATTATGCAAAATAGACACATGTGGGAGAAAAAAAGTAACATGCCGAATATGGATAATTGGCTGGGAAATTCAAAATTATTTCCACCCCAAAAATTCAGACTTTCTCCAGGAGGGAATTTTCAGCTTCAGGGAACGGAAGAACAGTATGGAGTTCCGGAAGTGGGAGGGGAATTTACACTTTTAGGGCGGTTGTAAAAAAGAATTTTTTCCCGGATTAAAAAATGCGAATTTTTCTGACACATTTTTTGACTAATTTTCAAACATAAAAGCATGATACTTGCAGGCATGATAGACACTGGTCATCAAAATTAAAGGATAATGACAGAATTAAAGCGTAATTGATTCTTAATGAAAAATTATTAATAGAAATTGGCACGAAAGCATTAGTTAACATAAATTACAATGTTTGCAGTTGATTATTATCAAAATATTGAAATTAAAACCAAATTTATGAAAATTGGAAAATAATGGAAAAATTAAGTCCGCTCTTGTGTAAATATATTCTCTCGTATGGTTTTCTAAGTTTTAGAAAAGCATCTATTCCTAGACAGGGTGTAAAGTTGGCACTAACTAGCAAGCCCAAGAAATGCCTAACCTGTCCAACTGTTGAAGTTTGTTGAAGTCTATGATAGCACTGAAATAATATGCCTGAGAAAGAAGGTTACAAAAATCAGAAATTATTGCTATTAATACATCTCTGCTTTCTAGGATTCTTAACCTTTAACTGATGTTACCGGTCTCACAGACCGGTGTTTTTTTCAATTTTCATAGTTTAACTTGCAAATTTCAGTTTATATACAAACACTACTGAAATTTTGTTTCGTTTGGAATTTTTGTACTAACACCAGAGACTTTTGAATAGGTGAACTTTAATTATAACACTGCTGTACAAAAAGTTTAGTAGAAAAACAGGATCCTATGAGTTAATCGCGGCTTTTATTCATCTTTCGATGGAGCGGTCTCACAGACCGCTTCACACTAATTATGTGACAATTTCTGTGACATCAGTTAAATGTTAAATATTTAAATGATAGTTACGACACTTATCAGTGACTTTTTTATACAATGGTTTTTCCAAGAAACAAAAGCAATTGCACAATCAATATCGGCGCAATTCAAACTTGTAATTTCCTCCAATTCTTGAATTTAAGAGTTTTTATAATTTTTTTTAACTAGTTGGTCTTTAAACGAATGTATTTTATATAAATATTGTAAAAGGATTTTATAGATATGAAGGTGGAGTTAATACATTTTCTTTTATATTAAAATAATTTACAAGATTTGTCCTTTCAACTGTAATTTATATGTTGTGATTTATAGATTCTATTCTTGCAACCTTCGCATCAGCTGTTGTTGAAAGAGCTGCGTAAGATAAATCGGAGTAAATCACAGCTATTTATCAATTGTGATGCGTTTTCACACGATTTGCTGCAATTCCTATAATTTGCTTATAATTTCCATTTGATTCAGTATCACAATTGGAGTACAAAATTGGATTTCTGCAACATGTATCATCATATTCAATTGTGAGTTATTTATGTTAATAACTTTTATTAAGGTTTTCACAAAAAGCATTCGCAGGGATTTAATTCATGGTCCAATTACGCTCAGATATATTCTGTAAAACGTAATTACTACCCAACCCCCCTTAAAATAGAAAAATAAATTATTCTAAATGTAATAAAAATATTTTTAATGAATATATTTGTTATAAATTGGTATTGTTTTTAGCGTAAAGTAGAATGTCAATGTACATTGCTTAGCAGGAAGTCTCCTCATAATGCTTAACCTGTATTTAAAATAAGAAAAATCCAATAGTTAGTAAATGCTTGACATGCAAAATCGGAATTTTCTCTTAAAAACATCTCATTTTTATGAAAATTGGATTAAAAAAAATATTTTTTAATAATAATGTTGTTCTATCAAGAACTTCAAAGACATGTTCTGCATCCTGAATTCAATAAATATTTAAAAAATCCAATTTACTGAAAACTTTAAACTTATTAATTACTAGAAATTTATTTAAACACTCCTTAAATCGTCTCCATTTTTGCATTTCGTTACTTTAGCCCTCTATGTACTGAATGATGAATTCATGAAAATTTTATCTTCTAAAGCATTTTTCATGAATTTTTGAAACTACATTAGAAGATTTACATAATCATTTAGTAAATTTTAGAAGGATTTTAGAAGGATTAATTAAATTTGAATTTATAGATATTTTGTGCAATATTTGTAACCCCACTCAAATCTTTTATTTTAAATCTTTTTCGTTGTATTTTGTAGAATTAGGAAATGTACAAATACAATGTTCTTACAATAGATATATAGAAATATTTCCGAATTGAAAAGTCCCTTCCCCAAAACCAAGAAATTTGAAAAGATGCAAAGGAAAAACTTTGCGTGATTTTACTGTAACATGAAATTTTAGCACTTATCTCTGCATGCAGAAATAAAAACGTGCATAAAAGCACAAAACTATTCAGAACGAAGACGCAGGATGAGGTTTTGAGGGTTGTTTAATTTTACCTCCTCACACAATCCAATCCTCTTCCATGTCACAAATGGACATATAGCGTAATAAAATGATTTCCCGTATAACTACACTTATAAAATATTTTGAATAGCAAGGCGCACCTATGACAGACCTGTTAGTGGAATAAAACGCAAAATGAATTTTTGTGAGATGTGCCACTTTTCTTGCGGGTGAGAGATATCGTACTAGTCCTGTTAGGTTAATTGTCTTATGAAAATGAGGACACATTTATGAATAGTATGTTGGCTATTTTCTATTATTTTGATGCAGTTAATTATTTTATCTATTAGGCCATTTCTTTTTAATATGTATGGGAATCCAACTCGATAATCTTTAGTGTGATGACTCCTTTATATGAAATGTAGGTGTTAAATATGATTCTTGTTCACATATTAATCAAAATGTGCATGAATTGCAAGATCACGTTTGCCGCAGGGGCCTCCCACCTTTGTAACACGAGTGGAACGCCAAGAGCATTTTGTGGCCCGCCGTGTCATTTTGAATATTAGGAAACAAAAGTTCTTGGAGATATCGAAAACGACTTCCGAAAGCTTTTATTAGGGCAAATCCCTTCTTAAAAAATTATAAAAAATAACGAAAGCATAGAAAAACTCTTTCGGTACGAGTGTTACCAATTTATGTCTTTTTTTTGTAAAAACAAAAATGCAATCTAACGAGAATTTTTGGATAGTACACTGTTCTGTAGCTACAGAAACTTGTAGCTTTACAAAGGAATCTACTAAAATTCCAGTAATCTTACTAAAATTTTATCTCTAACTCGGGTTGCACTTACATAAAAAGTTCTAAGAATCCCAATTTCCTAAAAAATTCTTAGTAACTTTACAGATTTTTTGATTGACGGTCCAAAAGTGTATCTCTTACATGAATGTTTAGTGTTATCGTTACATAAAAAGTTCTAGGAATCTCAGTTTCCTAGAAAAATTTTAGTAACTTTACAGATTTCTTTTTTTAAAGGCAAAAGAAATTATCCTTTTAGAAATATTTTTGTTTTGTGTAACCAATAATGCTTTTGGAACAAGATAAAGTAATGCATCTATAACTCATTCTAAACTGTATTACTACTAATCGATGCATTAAATGAATTTTATAACAAGTTATTTTAATGGTACTTATAAGTACCGTCAGTAGATAAAGGGTTAAAGAACATCTTTAGAAACGTGTGCATTCAGTTTTAAATACAACAGACAATTATATGAAAAATTAAATTTGCATTAAATTTTTTCACGTAGGTGAACTTTTACATGTCAATCTTAATAAATCAAAATTTACAAAAAGATTCACATATTTGCTTTAGTACAACTATTTCTCTTGAGAAATAAGAATTTTGAACAAAAATAAATATTACCATACGTCATTTTCGTTACTTTAAGAAGTATGAAAACATTTTTTTTTGGATGTATGGATGGACATGTATTTGGCGATATATTTTTGTTTTTAAAATTTTAACAAGTAAATGAAATAATAGAAAAATTCTTATTTTGGTCAACGTTTGCTCATATTAATATGCACCGACCCTTTATGTATACGATAACAATACCAAAAGTTAACGAAAGAAATAAAGAGGCAGAACAAAAACACAAATAAATCTTCTCCATTCAGATTTCTTTTAGCATATTTTCATGTTGGTATGAAGACACCGGACATACCTTGTGGTGATATATAAAAAATATTATAAAATAAATATTACCATATGTCATTCTCGTTACTTTACTTTAAGAAATATGAAAACACTTTTTTGGCCAAGTGTTTGGTGATATATTTTTGTTTTTAAAATTTTAACAAGTTAATAAAATAATACAAAAAATTCTTATTTATGGTCGACGTTTGCTCATATTAATGTATACCGGCCCTCCAAATGTATACGATAAAGGTACCAAAAGTTAACGAAAGAAATAAAGAGCCAGAACAAAATCACTAATAAATCACTTCCTTTCAGATTCCTTTCAGCACATTTTCATGTTGGTATGAAGACACCAGACCCACCTTGTGGTGATTTGTTTATGTGGAGATATGTAATGGACATTAATCTACAAATAACCTGTTTACCAAACTAGAGTCTTGCATCCGGTCGGTTAACCCGATTTTACGTGAATCCGACCCGAATACTCAGTTCACTAATATTTTTCGTTGCGGATGAGGTTCGGGTGGGTTAATTTTAAGTGTTTTGGGTTCGGAACGGTTTCGTATTAGGTTTTGACTCTTTTGGATTGAGTTCAACTTTAAACGATTTTACAGAAGAAAGTCCTTAATATTTCTCAAAGGAAACAAACTTTATGTATATTTGAATATTAATGAGTGATGTTTTAATTTTTAGACAAAAAAGATAAAATTAATATTAGAGGTATAATTGTAGACTATTTTTCCATGATAGTATTAAAATATGTATTGATTTTCTTTAACTTCGGGTTTGGGTTTGAATGTTTTAGGTTCGGGTTCAAGTGTATAGGATTCTGGTCGGATTTCGTGTATACAATTTTTTTTTGTCAGGGAGTTGATTTTAAGCATAAATTTTGGATACGAGTCGATTTCAAACAGACACGTGCATGACTCTACACCAAACCTACGTTATTCTTGTTCAGAGTCAGATCGAGTAGAGCTGCTAACCTATGAAGTTTATAGCTTCTGCGCCCCACCAGTATTTATTTATATACATGCGATTATATTATTACATTAGATTACAGTACACTTATAAACTGTTACAAGTGGCATATAGACATACATGCCAACGAAATGTCTGTAATGCAGACTAGAGGTCTGCACGGGTCGACATTTCCAGGCTCGGGCCCGGCCCGACTCATAGAGAAAAAAAATCGGCCCGGCCCGAAACAAAAATTAAAAGTCCGGCCCGGGCCCGGCCCGTAGAAAAAATAATATTGGCCCGGCCCGATAAAAAAATTAAAAGTTCGGCCCGAGCCCGGCCCGGCCCGGAAAAAAGTTAAAATCTCGGCCCGGGCCCGGCCCGAGTGAACTTCTACAAAACATTGATTTTTACGTCGAATTGGTTAAAAATTTGTCTCGTACCAGGAGTTCTGACCAAAAATCTTTATCTTTTTTTCATATTTATAATCTTTATTTTTATAGAAGTGCAGCAGGCTGCGATATTTTTTTTAATGAATCTCTATTTCTTATATGTAAATGTTTCAGTTATCATGAATATTGTTAATCCATATTCCATGTATAGAAGTATTAAAAATCGGAAAAATATTATGCAGTAAAATCTTCTAAGATGGAATTGCATAGAAAAAAAATGCGTTATAAACAAGTTCCTTTCTTAGCAAGTGTAAATGTGCGTATAGGTCCTCGTATTATATATTCTTTTCTTACTTACACTGTAAAAAAAAAATCTGTGAAGTTACTAAAGTTTTTCTAGGAAACTGGGATTCCTAGAATTTTTCATGTAACGTCAACAACAAAATTTCATGTAACAGACACACTTTTGCGCCGAAAATAAAAAAAATCTGTAAGGTTACTAAGAATTTTTTTGGAAACTGGGATTCCGAGAACTTTTCATGTAACTGCAGCCAGGGTTACAAATAAAAGTTTAGTAAGATTACTGAAATTTTAGCAGATTCATTTGGAAAGTTACAGATTTTTGTAGCTTTACAAAAACTAGTTTTGTAGATTTACAGCTTTTTTCGTACAGTTACAGGTGAAAGTTTAGTAAGCATGTATTTTTACATCTGTAGAACTACAGATTTTTTTTACAGTGTATTAGTTCATTAATTTTGCATGGATCAGCACGTTTTTCAGTTTAAAACAGGGTTCCGTCATAGTCAGGTTCCTTTTCACACATTTTACTGTATTTTAATTTAGTTATATTTTAATATGCGTATTCTTTATTCGCATATGTGTAATATCTACTATTCTTTAAAAATAATAATTTTTAATGTTTAACTGTAGAATAATGGCGATTCAAAAATGTATGCATTTTTTGCAAAAACTTTTGGGCCAGGCTTAATTTAACTGACCTTTAAATGGACCAGGCCACGATGAGACAATGATTTTCATACGGGCTGGCTCAAAACTAGGACTGAAAATTTTGGGCCGTGAAGACTAGGAATGAAACCAGGCCCGGCTCTGTACAGAAAAATTAAGTTAGGCCCGGCCCGGCCCGAACAGAGTGGAGCTCTGGCCCGGCCCGAGTACCGTGAATGAAAATCAGCCCGAGCCCGGCCCGTGCAGATCTCTAATGCAGACATTCAAATCATCGAACATTTATAGAATGTACATACTAAGTAGATATCCCTCACCCGCAAGAAAAGTGACACATCTCGACAAAAGTAAATTTCACAGGAGAGTCGAAAGAAAATTTGCGTGATTTTACTGTAACATGAAATTTTAGCACTTAACTCTGCATGCAGAAATAAAAACGTGCATAAAATAACAAAACTATTCAGAACGAAGACGTAGGATGAGGTTTTGAGTGTTGTTTAATTTTACCTCCCCACACAATCCATCCCTCTTCCCTGTTACAAATGGACATATAGTGTAATAAAATGATTTCCCGTATAACTACACTTATAAAATATTTTGAATAGCAAGACGCACCTATGTGCCACGAGATGTGCCACTTTTCTTGCGGGTGAGAGATATCGTACTAGTCCTGTAAGGTTAATTGTCTATTGAAAATGAGGACACATTTATGAATAGTATGTTGGCTATTTTCTATTATTTTGATGCAGTTAATTATTTTATCTATTAGGACATTTCTTTTTAATATATATGGGAATCCAACTCGATAATCTTTAGTGTGATGGCTCCTTTATATGAAATGTAGGTGTTAAATATGATTCTTGTTCACATATTAATCAAAATGTGCATGAACTGTAAGATCGCGTTTGCCACAGGGGCCTCCCACCTTTGTAGCACGAATGGAACGCTAAGAGCATTTTGTGGCCCGCCGTGTCATTTTGAATATTAGGAAACAAAAGTTCTTGAAGATATCAAAAACGACTTCCGAAAGCTTTTATTAGGGCAAATCCCTTCTTAAAAAATTATAAAAAATAACGAAAGCATAGAAAAACTCTCTCGGTACGAGTGTTACCAATTTATGTCTTTTTCTTTTTCTTTTTTTTTTTTTTTTTTTTTTTTTTGTAAAAACAAAAATGCAATCTAACGAGAGTTTTTGCATAGTACACTGTTCTGTAGCTACAGATACATGTAGCTTTACAAAGGAATCTACTAAAATTCCAGTAACCTTACTAAAAATTTATCTCTAACTCGGGTTGCACTTACATAAAAAGTTCTAAGCATCCCAGTTTCCTAAAAAATTCTTAGTAACTTTACAGATTTTTTGATTGACGGTCCAAAAGTGTATCGCTTACATGAATGTTTACTGTTATCGTTACATAAAAAGTTCTAGGAATGTCAGTTTCCTAGAAAAATTTTAGTAACTTTACAGATTTTTTTGTTACAGTGTAATTCTTGTTTCATTATTTGACGGACATTCTGCGAATAAAGGCGAAAAATTCCTATAGAGGAATTTTGGTGAAATGGATTTATTTTTAAATTAAAAGGGAGCTAAGTTGGCTTGGTCTACATAATTTTCCTCCACATCAATACAAATAACATTGAAGTAAATTTTCTCCTTTCGCGTGATGTACGGCTGACTCTGCGAGACATTACAATACCGGGTTTTGGAACAGTTCTCAATGGCTTTTACGTATGCTTTTCATATGCCGAGACAAAATGAGACAACAGTCAACTCAGTGTTGCTACCGTCTTTCACAATCTTGAGTGGGGCGATTTTGAAAAGGTGGGCACTGGACACACGTCATAATTTTAAGCCTTTCAAACATAACTTTAATTATCATTGACTTTATTTTTTTTTTACATTGAGTTTTTAATTCTATTCAGAGACAGAAAATGACATAATTTATTGTAAAAGCTTTGTATAAATATCTTAAAATTTTATTATTATATGCTAAAGAGGCCAATTTCGGACATTCATAACGTTAACTGCTCCAATGTACCACCAAGAAAAAGAGTTTTAACTTTTTTCCAGGTGGTTCTAATGGTAAACAACGAATGCATAATGGAAACGGATGATTTTTTGATAATTTCGTTAAGAGATGGCAGGCTGATTTATTGCTTTTTTGAAGATAGAAGGACTTTTCTATAAAGAATTTTTCTGTATTTTGTTATGTCCGAAAGTAACGTACGTAACAAAGCATTTGATTTTATTATTATTATTACTGAATAACAAAAAGTTAATTATACATATATATATGTATACAGACACATTTACTACATTCTTAGTCTTAAGAAATTTTTAAATACTAAGATCAACGCCCAAAATCTGTAACGTACGTGCGAAAAAATGTCCAAAATTTGTAACGTACACAACTGCTAATTACATGCTTTAATAATTAATTTTCCAGAACAGTTGCTGTCTTTTAATGTTTGTGTATAATTTTGTAGACATACTATTAAAAATATTTATATATTATATTTATAGACAAAATTTTAAAAAAATTGGCCTTAAATTTGAAAGTTTTTAAAATTACATATAGTTAACGTTTAAAGATCCCACCTTTTGAGAATCTCCCAGTGGTACCCGGAAAATTAGTTCTATTATTTTTATGTACTACACTGTAAAATAAAAAATCTGTAAAGTTACTAAAGTGTTTCAAGGAAACTGGGATTCCTAGAACATTTTATATAACGGCAACAACAAAAATTCATGTAACAGATGCACCTTTGCACCAAAAATCTGTAAGGTTACCAAGAAATTTCTTGGAAACTGGGATGCCAAGAACTTTTCATGTAAATGCAACTAGAGTTACAGATAAAATGTTAGTAAGATTACTGCAATTTTAGCAGATTCATTTTTAAAGCTTGCAGATTTCTGTAGTTTTGCAAAAACTAGTTTTGTAGATTTACAGCTTTTTCTGTACAGTTACAGATGAAAGTTTAGTAAGCATGTAACTTTACATCTGTAGAACTACAGATTTTTTTTACAATGTACTATTATTTGAAGTAAATGAATTACTTATGTAGTACTTCTTGTGATAAATTTCAGTATTTTTTGGAAGAAAAAAAATATTATTATCAACCGAGAAGAAGTCGAGATTTCTGCAATCCCTATACTATATACAACACAACCCAGTTCTTGTAATCCTCGTATTTGTTATTTAATCAATTTAACTGACTTATGAGTGGTTCGAGGAACTTTATGTATTTATTCATGTGGCCCTCGAGAGTGAAATGTTGAAGATTCTCTACACTAGCGTTTCGATGCGAACCATTAATGGGAAAATTAGCTGAAACGAATTTGAATAGAGTTGAAGTATGCAGAATAACGAAGGGTGCTAACATTGAGTATTTGTGAGTTAACTGTGCAAGTTGAAAACTGACATTTAAACTCTATCTGTAACATTACATATGCATGAAATTATATATTATTATGAATATTTATAGATAGAGTACAGGGTGTCTATAAAATGTCTGACACATTTTAATGTTTAATAATTCATTAAATAAAGAAGATATGAACAAACCTAGGGAATTAATGCATAGAATAACTCACATATTTTCCTTTAATAACAGAATTCTCAGAGCGCGGCCTTCCGCGAGCTCCACGGAGGTCCCTATATCCTTTCCGACACTTGACCGGACCAAAAAAAGTTAAAAAGACGTCACCGGACAAATTTCAAAGCGAAATTCCATAAGTTTAATGCACCGAAAAGAGGGATGGGTTAGGCTTGGGGTTATGGAGCCATCGGACGACCGTTGCGGTTTCGAGCTTAATTCCTTGGCCACACAGATCGCCTGATGTAACGCCGCTGGAGTTTTTCCTATGGGGATTTGTAAAGAACATCGTTTAAAGGAGGAAAATGTCGAACATTGATGACCTTAAATGCCAGGATTATAACCGCAATGGGCCACAACGGATGCCGACATGCTCTCCCGTACCTGACGTGAAATCGACTCCCCTCTTGAAAGTCTCCGTGCGAGATGCGACGAAAGGCAGACTTATGGAAATTCATTGACAAGGGTTATAAAACTTTTGGAATCTATCTAACCATTAATGCTATTAATTTAAAACTATTTTCATTATTTTATGAATCATTATATATTACAGCAAAATGTGTCAGACTTTTTACAGACACTCAGTATAATGACTCGAAACCTATCGTACCATTTTGGAAACATTCTGTATAGGAAAAGTAGAGTAAAACTACATATCTTATTATTAGTTGCTTCTTTAAGCCAGAATTTTCAACATAATTAATGTAAACTTGCATACATAATCTGCATTTACCCTTGTACGGTATTATTATTTTAAATATATGGTTAGTTTGTCGTATTTTATTAAAAAATGATTATTTATAAAGAGGCAAATTATCCATTTTTTTTTCACATGAGGCGTAAAACCTCATGGATATGTTAATTTCACAGGAAATGAAAAAGTTTAGACTTCCTTTGTAAACACTAAAGTATATATAAAACTTTTGGAATCTATCTAACCATTAATGCTATTAATTTAAAACTATTTTCATTATTTTATGAAGTATTAAACAGCAAAATGTGTCAGACTTTTTACAGACACTCTGTATAATGAGTCGAAATCTATCGTACTATTTTGGAAACTTTCTGTATAAAGATGTCAGGAAAAGTAGAGTAAAACTGCATATCTTATTATTAGTTGCTTCTTTAAGCTAAAATTTTCTTCAGAATTAATGTAAACTTGCATACATAATCTGCATTTACCCTTGTACGGCATTATAATTTTAAATATATGGGTAGTTTGTCGTATTTTATTAAAAATTTTTTATTTATAAAGAGACAAATTATCCGTTTTTTTTTCCACATGAGGCGTAAAACCTCATGGATATGTTAATTTTACAGGAAATGACAAAGTTTAGATTTCCTTTGTAAACACTACAGTATATTTTTTTTTACAACTTTAATTAAGCAATTAAATTAATAATCTTTCAATTATAAGGTCTAATGATTAAATATTTAAAAACAAAAGTATAATTATCTGGATTATAAATTGAGAAATTGCAGAAAAAAATTCTAATATTCTTTTTCAAGTTTTCGGAAAATGGTGTTAAATTTGTTTAAAACACTCTTTGCTATAAACAAAAAACATTTGAATTTTTCACAGAAATGTTAACATCTTCACGAATAGGCATGTTATGTTAACACAAATGCACACAAACAATGAATAGCTCACATGGTCGTTTCATACAGCGACAGAACATTCTGAACATTTTCTGTTGCAAGAGTGATGGCAAATATTATTTTATTATTAAATTTATTATTAGCCCCCTAAATGTCTTCGCGACTAATATATATATATGTTCACTAAAAAAATATGGATTCAAACATGTTCCTTACATCCTAGAATTTCACGGACAACATGTGAGGATATTCAGTAGATATTCGACAAACCGTGTAAAATCGAAAGCGTCCGGTCGCTACTCTTAATTTTTGGACATGAGCGTAATATAACACATCAGTACCATCAAATGTGTCCATATTTAAAAATTTTGAAAACTAGAAAAAACGAAATTTTTTTTATTTTTAAACACAAATTGCATAAATGTCAATATGGAGATGTAGTAATGGTCGCTTCACTCCAAAAATCTAAATATTTCAATCACTTACTCGATAGAGGGCTGCTCAAAGTGAATCAAAACTGGGATATCTGGTTTATCCCACTTTCCCTTATCTGCATAGTATTTTCTTTTATTTTAAAGTAATTTATCATTTTATTGTTGTAAAAGTCATACACACAGTTTTAATTAAAAAAAAATGGAATAGCAAATCAGTCATAAAATTTCATCTGAAAAATAAATAAATAAACATACAAATATATAAATAATATAGTTTGACATTAACAGTTGGTAAAACAATAAATCATAAAAATGTAATAGCTTATAGTCATTAGATTGTAAAAAGCTTTTAAGTTGATTAGTTGGAATAAAAATGTTTTCGAACAAACTTTATGTTTATAATTAAATTATAATTAAAAAAAATATATAAGCATGAAAAAGTATAATTTTAGCATTTAATATTCAAAAATATATTTAACTATTCATTTTTTCAGTTATTTTGTGAATTAAAGCTTTCAAAATTAATAACAGTAATGATAAAGAAAATAGAAAATGTCCTACAGGTCTATGATTTTTATTTCGTTTAAAATTTAATTTCATTTACTTTAACTATAGTGAACTAATTTAGTTGTACCAATTAATGCATTGTTTTTTCTTTAAAAAAATAAAGGCTACTTCAAAGCTTTTCTGTTTTAGATGCTTTTAAGAGGTTTCATCCAAACACATATTTTCCTTTTCTATTCATTTTTTTTTTTTTGCGTGTGTTTCTGAATCAATCACAAAGCGAAAAAGAAAAGAGGAAAGCGAAAGAGTTGACACGGAAAAAAAAAAAATGAAAAGAAAAATGTAGACAGTCATTGAATCGGTTAGAAAGTTATCATGGAAGTGCTTGAACAGAATTTTTTATTGCCAAATGTTACAAAAAAAATCTTAAGAAACTTTTGGAAAGATGAAACAACTTTTCATATAGCAATCACTGCGATTGAAAAAAAGAATCGGTAGTAAGAATGAGACGAAAATATAGAATTCTCAGTTTTTGCCAGTATTCATGAGCTTTCAAAAAGTATCAGAATAGCAATAGAATTCTATTGTTATGCTGATATTCTGGGGACTTTAAATGTTTTCATATATATAGATATATTTTTACGGACATATCACCAGGCATTTTCTCAATATCAGAGAAGATTACAAAATTAGATTTTTGCAGTTTAGTTGTTAGTTGTAATTGTTCATGGACTTGTTGTGTTTACAATTCTTTTCTAATAATATTTATTATTACATTAATAAGAGAAAAAACTTCAGTACATGAATAAAAATATAAGTAATACATCCCATTATATTTTCACCTATTTTCTTTATTCTATAATTAATTCATAAACTGTTTTATATGTTTTATAGGCTTTTAAACAAATGTCTGGAGGGAACGGGGTTCTAAAGTGGTCTCCTCCTTATAGGAGACCATTTTGTACGTCAATTATTGTGCCGAATAATTTGACACAGCAGTAAAAATAGTGAATAGATCCCAGGTGTTTATGCTGAGTGTAAATTGAAAACGCCAACTGAGAGTTGCAAATTGAAGAAAACATTTATTGCATCCTTTTTGGATTGGCCGTGATACAAAGATCAGAAAAGGAAAGGTGCTTTTATGGCAATGTCGTTGGCAGAACAACACTGCCAACTCGAAAAGTTTTGGCGATAATGCACCCAGACGGACAAAGGATTTGGACAACCAAATGCAGAGTATTATGAAATGTCTACAAGAGTCGTTATCCTCTTGTTTACTTTCAATCGAAGGTGATCAATCGATTAGTTCTTGGTGCATAGATGGTAAGCTAAAAGTCCGGAATTTGCACGCAAGTTCCAGAGCATTGGGTTGGTCGAAGCAAACAGAGGGTGAGGGAGGAAAAGAAAAAGGTCCCAGATTATGCAATTATTATTAATATTATTTTTTAAATATATAAATTAATTTCAACAAAAATAACTTAAAAATATAAAATAACTGCATACAGGGGATTTTTAAAGAAAGTAGATGTATTCCGGTGCCAATTGCTTAGGCAGGAACGGTGTCATAAAAATAAAGTGAAAAATAAGAAAATAGAGATTAAAATGATGAGAAAAAAAGAGACAAAATTAGAATTTGGAAAAACCGCAACGATGCGCTTAAGGTGGTTCATTCCGCCGTCGTTTAGAAGGTGGAGCAAAATCGTCATCTCGGTTAAGGATGACAAGCGGTCATTTTTTACCAGCTGAGTTAGTATTATATGATTTTATTGGCCACAACGCTTCGTTGGGTATATGAATACGATCTCTATGGAAATTTTGTGCAATTTTTTTAATAACTTGCGAGATTGGCCGAATGCTGAGATCTTTATGAATGACATCGTTCCGGACGAACGTGGTTGCATTGATTGCCTTAAAATGGTATTTTGAGCGATTTGAAGTTTTTGTAGTTGAGTTTCGCATACAGATCCCTAAACAATTGACCCATGAATCATGGTTCATCTCATGAAAGACTTATATAGCAGTAATTTCTTAGGAATTGACAGACAGCTATGTCTAGCTAATGAAGGTTTGAGAGATGCCTTGGCAGTTGTAGTTCTAGACCATGCGTCAAAAATCTGCCGTGCCCAGTTTAATTTTGAATCTAGGTAAATTCCTAGGTATTTTTAGTCGTTGACCCAGGATATTTCTTTATTATTAAGAGTAAGATTAATGTCGAGGGTGATAGATTTTTTGGAGAAAATCATGGCGGCACTTTTTCAAGCATTAACTTTAATACGCCAATTTCTGAGCCAGATAGAGAGAACCTGAAGTTAGGACCGGAGTTGTTCAAGCACAATGTGTGGTGAGATGTTTCTAAATAGTATGGCCGTGTCATCCGCATATAAGGCTAAGAGGATGCGGGAAATCTTTGGCATGTCGTTAATGTAAATGTTGAAGAGCCATACGCTTAACAATAGCCTTGGGGAACTCTTACCTTGATAATGCGAAAAGAAGAGATAGAATGATTTACTCTAACAGAAAAAGCTCTATTTTTAAGGTAATCATAGATAATGAGAACAAGTTGAAGAGGAACGTGAAGTAGAATAAGTTTATAGATGAGAGCTTCAAGCCAAACTCTATCAAAGGCTTTAACAATGTCTATGAATACAACATCAGTTTTTTGTCTGTTTAGGAAACCCTCATGAACGAGTTCAGTTACCCTCCAAAGCTGGTTCTGAGTCAAGAGTTTAGCAAACCCAAACTACTCTGGAATAATTATCGAATTTGCGGTAATGAACTTCTTCAGGTGGTTTGCAAGTATGTGTTCACCGATTTATGAAACATAGGAAAGTAAAGAAATAGGTCGAAAGCTAGAAGAAGCGTGTCGGTCCAGCCGGGTTTTGGGATTAATACAGCGAGCGCTCGTTTCCAGCAGTCGGGAAATATACGGAGATTTAGCATTGTACATTAGAGAAAAGTTAGGAAAAGATAAAATTTAAAGGGAGGTACATAAGCATATTTGTAGAAATGGAATCAACGCCAGGCGATTTATTCTTTTTGAGATTCCCAATATAAGCTAAAACCTCATATGAGGTTGTGGGCGTGAGAGTATTATTATGGTTTGTGTTTAGGAACTATTCAACTTTGGAATTAACAATGTGAGTCATTCGAGGATTGACGACCTCGCTGATTTCTAAGACTGCCAGCAATGAGTTCAGCCTTGTCAGTGTTAGTATAGGCCATTTGGGCCGTTTAGGACCGGAATGCGTGATCGTGTTCGACGGATACGGCCATCGCCGACCAAATTGCGTTGTCAGAAGTCAATAAATATTTAAAATAGGTGTTCTAGCATGAAATACTAAACTCCTTGATTGCAGCACTAATCTGATGATTCACGCGATTAAGCTGGGGTTTTAGAAGGGGGTCCCTGAACGTCTGCCAGTCCCGTCTTAAACGATTTCTGTCTCTTTGCAGGTTCCTGATGTGATCAGGTAGTTGAAAGCAATTGACTTTCAGCCGTGGTTTGGCGACTTCTTTAAGCATCATGAAGGGTTTCTCCAAATGCATGAATTCAAGCCGTTATGTCATCGTCAGAGTAGATCTCACTGGGGAGCAGCTCAGTATTCATGAGAATATGAGAAAAGTTATCCCATTTGACCAAAAAGGTCTGAGGAATGTCTAGATGGTAATAACCCAGCGATTAAAAACCTTGAGTGATCGCAAGTCTGTGGCACACAGAGGCCTAGGGTTACCGACTAAAAAAATTCATGTGGTAATTGGGTGCGTCAAAGATAAGAAGTTTTGAATCATGGACTTTAAGAATACGTTATAAACTTTAGTCAAAATTAACAATCAATTGGGTGAGTGCAAAAGTTCTACCTTTTTTGAGCACATGTAAATGTCGAGTAGAGTACGGACGTTAAAGCTGACGTTTCGAGGAAAGGAAAGTGTCCAATAATGCGTGGAGCAGTAGAGTATGTATAGGCACAACGTTTGTCAGAAGAACTCATGAGGAACGGGAAACAACATGGCAAGCAAGAAAGATCACATCAGACATTGTTTAGTGCACTAGTGTGATAAAGGCGTTACAGCAGCCGCGGCTTGCCGCAGCATTTGTCAAGTATATGGGTAGGATACCGTAGACGATAGCACCTGACTCAGTTGGTTTAGGCACTTCTGGGGCAGAGACACGAGCTGTGAAGATCATACCCGTTCTGGACTCCCATAAGTGGTTTCTGGCGAGGATCTGAACAAACCCATAACGAATTCCCACTTCCAACAGGCAAATGATTAGGGGAAACGTTCTCGACACACAGAACAACGATAAAAAGACGGATGCATGCGCTTTGCTTCATCGCCAAGTTCTATCAGTGATTACCACACCAGCTTATAGTAAGACAACGAGAAGAGAGGATGATCACCTGTGTTTCTTTGCTCTCCAGTAATAGAAGGGGTTCATTTTTAAACCGAATTGTAACGGATGATGAAAAGTGGGTACTGTACCGTAATGTGAAGTTTCGAAGAACCGTATGCCGATGTTGAAGAGGGTACTCCATCGACCTAAACAGGAGGATTCCATCGCGAAAATGTTTTGCTCAGTGTATGGTGAGATTCTAAGGGAATAACCAACTAGGAGGTCCTCGTACCGAACCAAACGATCAATGCAGACCTCTACTGCCAACTGTTGTACAGGCTTCAAGCAAAATGCACGTCTAAGCGGCCAGCACTCATCAATCGCAGAGAGGTTCTTTTTCATCACGACAAAGCCAATCCTCATGTTGCTTTAAGGGCGCTGCAAAAATTACTGGACCTTGGTTGGGAAGTTTTACCTCGCTTTGCACATAGCCCCCGACCTTGTTCCTTCGATTTATTGCCTTTTTGATCGTTACACGTCGCCTTCGCTTTCTGAACTTTCAATGATGTGGAGACTGTAAAAACGGCGTTACAACTGTATTTTGATTCTAAAACAGAGGAGTTCTTTCGGCGTGAGATTCTCTTACTACCAAACATATGGCAAGAGTTCATACATAATGATGGTCTTTGCGTGAATTTATAGGTGTTTAACTTTTTCTGTTCTCCGCCTTTTTGTTTTCACTGAAAAACGTGTAGAACTTTTGCACTCACCCAATATTAGACTACAAAAAGGGGCAGCTGGCAACATCAACTATTGAAAGAAAGTGTTCGTTACTAAAAATGTGTGAGAGAGAGCAGGAGTTGAAAAAAAGTTGCAAACGCATGAATAAACTAGACTGATATGATATAACCGTGAAAAGATTATGAGAAGCGAGGTGCGTTTTAAGTAAGAAAAGAAAGTATGCGTGTTAAATGTGGCCAGTTGTAAAGAGAATGCATGAATAATTTATATCTTGTTTTCATTTTACCAGAAAGTTTCTTAATGGTTAAGTTAAGGAGAATTTAATAAATAAAATAGTAGACTGAATTAATGATTATCTTTAACTGAAGAGTACTAAAAGTATTAGCTTATTAAATTGTGATAGGAAAAATGGAATGATTTTAAGTAATAAATTTAATTTTACAACAGGCGGAGTGGGGGTGGGGGAGAGAAGCAAACCAAGAAAATAATAATTATAAGTATTTAAATTAAATTTTAAACTTGTGGGAGGGGGACTTGAAAGGTAATATATATAACGGAATAACCGTTATAATTGTCTTCATGGCAATTGTAATTCCATACAACTATGACAATGTGTAACAATGAAGTACAAAAATTATACTTCAATATAACTGTTCATTTGTATATCAATTTAGAGTATTTTGTCTGTAGATTGTCTTTATGAACAATGTACATGTAAGCAGTTTAGTAATGTTACCTTTTCGATGAAGCTGCACATCGGTCTTAAAAATGTTCCATTCCATTCGGGGTGTTTATCTTCTCCGGGACAATGTGATACCTTGTACAACAGGTGTAACGAAACAAAACTTTTACGGTAAATCACTCGATCATCTTCTTTATAGTTCGAACTTATCATCTTGTGATTAACATTTATTTGGGTTTTTTTAAATAATCGTAAGGAGAAGTAAGATTTTCATCAGATAAAGAAGTCGAAAATTTTATGTGCAGTATGATTCATACACGTCCTAATTATTTTTATTATACAAGGATAAAAAACATCGGTATAATTTGGTAAATACCATTTCAAAAATAATCTTTAAAAATGTCTTATTTATATTTCACCCACCGTCATAAATAATAATAATAAATAGAAAGCACAGCTCTATGTTTTTTAAAATTAACATTAATTGCGAATTTCGATGTACAATTTGGTATGATTTTAAATACGCTAAAGACAATCCTTCTTTTCTTTACCACAACCAAAAGCAAGCTAAAGGTTAAATAAATTAATTAAATGGGTTCCCTTGACAAGATCATTACTGATAATTATAGATAAATGCGGTTATATTATTTGTGACATAATTTATTCTAACTTTAATTTTAACTTTCTTCAAAATTTATCCCAAGATATTAATAAAGCTGCTTATTTTTCTTTTATAAAAAATCTTGACTCAATCATACGAGGATGCAGTTTATACGAAAATTCATAATATGAATTCAGATTCTTTTTCTGCCATTAAACTTAATAAAAATTTTATTGTTACATTGAGCTGCATTATTGAAAGCATATATGTGGATATATAACTTTGTAAAAAGTCTATTCAACTTGTTTGTGAAACTTTAGTCAACCAATTTTTTTTAATGGTTATAAACTTTTAAAAATAAGACTTAAGTTGAGTTTGGTAATGAATTTTTATAATGAGTAAGGTTTCAGCGTTACGAAAGTTTTACACACATAAACATGTAAAAAATTTCAAAAGTCAAATGCCTATGATACAGTTAATAAATCTCTCCCGAGATGTAGGAGATATTTGGATTTCGCTCCGTCAAGTTCGCAATAGTAGATCGTCGCTTGAAGAATCCCATGAAAGCTGTGTTGTAGCACAGTTGAGGACTATTAATAGTAATATTAATACGGTTGGGATAAGTTAATTTGCTGGAAAAATAAATAGCAGTTGTTTTTTATTCGTTAAGTTTAACACGCCATTGAGTACACAAGCTAAGGAAGTCGTCAATGTGCTTTTGTGAAATCTATACTAATAAAAGAACACATCGCTCTGTCTGCGTGCGATGGCTAGCAAAATCTACCACCGCATGTAGAAGTCTGAAAATTTAGGTGAGGTTTGTTCAAGACAGGTCCTGATGCACCTGATGCTCAGATTTTTAATTTTTTAAGGGCCAGAGCCACTGGGTCCTTTTAAAATTTTATGCACAACATTGTTAATAACTTGCCTCCTTTTTATCCAATCTTCTTCGTTCTGGGGAAGTTTTCACCATATAGTTCTCACCATTCTACTTTCAAGTTATGTCTATGGACCCTTAGAGCCCGATGTAGGGCCCCTTGAAGTTTTTGCGCTAATAAGTTATTAATAAATTACTTCCATTTAATCTGATCTTCACTTTTGGATCCTTTTTGCATTTAGTTATTCTCACGTTTCTACATTCCAGTTAAAACCCTGGGGCTCCCTAGGGAATTGCAGGGCCCCTTGGACTTTTTGAGCGCCAAGCATTTTTCACCCCCTAATTTTCTCACCTTCTAAGCGAATAATTTTATAGTTGAGACTTGGGTTCTTATTCCTGGACCCACACCCTCATATTTTTATTGAGCCCTAGGGCCCTTTTTTAAACATTTTCCCAATATTTTGTTAATTTCTTTAAAATATTATTTTAACGAATAATTCATACCCTATGCTTAATTTTGACTGAAGTTCTAAAGCGCTAAGTACTAAGACATTTTAACATGTTTTCATGTTAGGGCCCTTTTTTAACTATGAGTTGGTCCAGTTTGAGCCCTTATTGTAGCTCCCTTAAAAATGGCCCGATTCCCTAGCTTTTTCTTCTAACAACTTCTTAGGCCCTGCAGCTACTAAATGAACGATAAAACAATTTCCCAGACTTCAGCTACCACCAATTTTGAATATTAATAGCCTTCTTGTGGTCCTTGGTGCGGATTTTTTAAAGCGGCTTTTTTTAAAGGATCCAAATTCGTGAAATTTTCTTTAACATAGTTCTAGAATCCTCTGATTACTTTAATAACTACTAAAAATATCTTTATGCTCAACTACATGCCAGTTAAGACCCTGGCCCTTTGAAATTTTTGCATCATAAATTGTTAATAAATTGCCCCCTCTTAATACAATCTTCATTTTTGGAACCCTTTTTCCATTTAGTTATTCTCACGTCTATACATTCCAGTTAAGACCCTGGGGCCCCTATGGTTCCGTAGGGCCCTTGAACATTTTGTGCGCCATGCAAATTGTACCAACTAATTTTCTCACCTTCCCAGTGCATAATTTTAAAGTTGAGTCTTGGACTCTTCTTCCAGGACCAACATCCTCATATTTTTATTGGGGCCCTTGGGCCTTTTTTAAAGCACTTACTCAATTTTTTACGCATTTAATTAAAATATTATTCTAACGAAAAATTAATACCCTATGCTTAATTTTGACTATCTGTAGATCTAAAGCGTTAAGTACTAAGATATTTTAACATGTTTTCATGTTAGGGACCTGCTTTTAAATATCAGTTGGCCCCTTTTTGGGCCCTCTATTATAGCCCCCTTAAAAATGGTTCGATTCACTATCTTTTTTTTCTAACAACTTTTTAGGTCCTCCAACTACTACATGAACAACAAAAAAATGTCAGTCTTCAGCTACCACCAATTTTGAATATTAATCGCCTTTTTGGGACCTTGGTGCAGTTTCTTTAAAAATGATCCGAATTGCTTGCAATTTTCTTTAACATAGTTCTAGCGTCTTCTGATTACTTTAAAAAATACTCAAAAGTATCTTTTTACCAAACTACATGTCACTTAAGTCCCTGACCCCTTGGATCCCGGTACAGAGCCCCTTGAAGCTTTTGCAGTGTAAATTGTCAATAAATTGCCCCTCTTAATCTTCATTTTTGGCTGCTTCATTTTTCCATTTAGTTATTGTCTCGTTTCTATATTCCAGTTAAAATCCTGGGGCAACCTAGGGTCCCGTTTGGCCCGATTTGTGTCCCCTTGAACTATCTGTGTGCCATGTATTTTTCATCCCCTAATTTTATCACCTTCCCATTGCATAATGTTAAAATTGAGTCTCGGACTCTTCTCCCTAAACCAACACCCGCATATTTTTATTGGGGCCCTAGGGCCCTTTCTTAAGCATTTACCCCATTTTTTGTACATTTCTTTAAATTATTATTCTAATGATTAATTCATACCCTATGCTTAATTTTGCCCGATCTTTCTTTATACCCCAGCTACCACAATTTATGAACATTAATTTCCTTTTTCAGCATCAACTTAAGTCTATTCGCTACAACCGTAAATTAAAAATGGCGTTACTTTAAAGGTAACTTTAGATAAGGGATTTCATCCATTTATTAAATATTGTGTTAATGTTAAAAGTAATTCATGAAATTTACAAGGGGAGGGGGAATCTTCCACCGCTTGGGGACGCATTCATTCCTCGGGTTCTAATGGGACAATTTCAACAGGATTTGATTCATTCAACTTAGATTACAATTCAGCTACGCTCTGTATTATGAAATTTTATCCTTAGACTTCAGTTACCAACATTTTCTAACATTAATGATTAATAGTGCAGTCTTTTTTGGATTCTATTGGCTTCATTACTACGAGGTTTCGCTCACTCAACTTGGTTTTCGATTGTATCCGGCATATGTAGGGCACTTCCTGTAAATGCTGCCATACGTAGCGGGGACCCAGGTTACAGGTTCGTTCGGAAAGAAGTTTCTTGGGAACACACTAGACGCTGCGGTAGGCAATTGGAACTCCGAAATTAGGTTCATTTAAAAGAATTTCCAAAGATATAAAATCATACAAACTTGAGTTTTGTTTAAGGTTATTATTTACAATCCCCGGGCAACGCCGGGCGGGTCTGCTAGTTTTGTATAATGTGAATGGATGGTGCGCAGAGACATACATTGCCGTGTCGTCCGCATACAGGGCAAGATAAGTTATCAGTGTTCTAGGAATGTCGTTAAAAATAAGTTAAACGATGTAGGGCCGAGGACAGAGCCTTAAAAAATGCCAGTAAGAATGCGGTAGAGTGTGGATAATAATTTATTAATGAGGACACAAAAAGTGCTGTCGCTAAGATATGAATGTATTAAATGTATGAGTCTAGCATTAATACCAAGCTTAATTCTATTTAATAAAATGTATGTTCTTCCTATTTGTCTTATCTTAACAATTAACATTTCTGGTATGAAACGTAATTATTTAATCGAAAGATTATACTAAAAAAAAAAAAGCATTCCAGAACTTTTGGGTCGCAACACGCATGCATATCAAGTTAAAAATTAAACCTTATTTAGAGAAGATGCGCATTATTTATATAATATTGGGAGTACAAATTAATTCGGTCCGTTTTCAATAGATGGCTCTGGCTGATTTGTTTACTGAATAATGATAGATGTTTTTGGCATTGTTAGAAAGGTTTGACCTTTGTCAACCATATTCAGTCAACGAAGCTTCGAGTTTTATACAACAAAATTGGTTTTCTGAGCATTCAATATGTCGAGTTTTGTGCTAAATAAACAACATTTGCGGGAAGTTTTGATTTTCTTTTTTAATTGGAAGAAAAGTGCCGCTGAAGCGCATCGATCGCTTGTGGAAGTATATGGTGAATCTGCGCCATCTGATAAATCATGTAGAGAGTGGTTTCGACGCTTCAAAAATGGTGATTTTAGTGTCGAAGACAAGGAGCGCCGAAAAAGTTCGAAGACGCCGAATTGGAGGAATTGCTCGATCAAGATCCGTGCCAAACGCAACAAGAGCTTGCAGGATCGTTGGGAGTCACTCAGCAAGCAATTTCCGTGCGCTTAAAAAACATGGGAATGGTTCAAAAGCAAGGAAATTGGGTCCCATACGAGTTGAAACCGCGCGACGTTGAAAAGCATGTGGCAATTGTCGTTAAAAATTACTTGGGAACGTTGAAATGGGAGGTCCTACCCCACCCGCCGTATTCGCCAGACATTGCTCCTTCTGATTATTGGTTGTTCCGACGGATGCATCACGATTTGGCTGGACACCGCTTCACTTCTTCCGAAGAAATTCAATAATGGCTCGATTCATGGTTTGCGTCCAGAGAGGACTCATTTTTCAGAGATGGAATCCGAAAATTGCCAGAAAGGTGGACAAAGGTTGTGGCTGCCGATGGACAATACTTTGAATAACATGTTTTCTCATTTTGGTAATAAATAAAATGTTTTTTTAACGGAAAAAAAAACGGACCGAATTAATTTGTACTCCCTAGAATATAATAACCATTTTGTTATTCCATTTATTAAATAAGTTTCAATTTTATTTTTACGATTGGACACTATTAAATTGCTTTAATAACAGAAATAAAAACTATTCTAATTTTAAAATAAATATTTTTCTTGCTAATGCAATGCAAATGCAATTATCTTCTACCTCAAGATTTTTATCGATATTTAAATATGCATTAAACTTGTAAACAGAAATATAAAAAAGACTCATAATTTGTTTTTTTTTAATTTTTATTTAAAATATTCAAATTCAATTTATAATGTGATTTTTTTCCCTGCAGTGCCGTTTGAAATACATACAAGTAAGTTATTTATCTTATTGAAAATTTAATTACCTACATAAAAAATATGATTTTGTTTATGTTTATGCTCGAAAGATTAAAATAATAATTTTAAATGGATTTGTGCAACTTATCTTTGAGACAAAATTAAGGTTTGTTTTGTTTTGAGCTTTAGAGGGTTGGTTTTAATATGATTTATTCAATATAGTTTGCTAACAAATAACTTAGTTTAAAAACACGGTAACATTTACTTATTAAATTTCTGCATTCGGTTTTATATTCTAAATTAGATTAGATTAATTTTAAATAGTTAATGACATGGTTAGAGACTTTATTTAAAAATGTTTAGTGAATTTGATATTACTTTCTAAATTTATTCTTTTAGTTATTAAATTTTGAGAACAAAACGTTTTGAAGAACAGAACATAATTAAATTATTAAGACAGAAGAAAAGTTTTTGTTGCAAATACTTTCATGATTCCGTAAGAATCTATGTAAATAAATAAATTATAGTTTTAAGAATTTAAATGATATATACCTATTTATCTTTATCATTATATATGGTAGAAATAATCTTATGCCGTTCTACATAAGGAACCATGTAAGTAACCACAGAATAAATTGTAATGTTATTTATCTAGGGGCATTTTGTATAATCTGAAAGACTGTATTAAGTATATATATATAAAAATTGAACCTTTGTAAGAGTTTAATCTGATTATTTTTCTTTTAGGAAAAATTAATAATGAATACCTAATGATGATCAACGAGAATAATGACAATGGACAAGGAAATGCAAACAGAGCTTTGGCATTATGTGTACTATCTAACAGGGAATTATATATAAATTATGTTATATATATTTTGTCTACTTAATACACACACACACACACATATATATATATGTGTGTATTAAGTGGACAAAAATTTTACACATATGTGTACCTGAGTTTTCAATTAGACAAAATAGCATAATTTTCTCAATTAATAAACTGTATATAAAATAATTAATAATTTATATATTATAATATTATTATATATATATATATATATATATATAAAGAAAATTCTATTATTAATTAAAAAACAAAGATATATAACTGAAATTTATTCACTACTTATTTTTATAATTACAGATATTTACATGAATATTTATTTTGAATGACAATTAGCATATCATTTAATCTTTAAGATGCATAAATAAATGTTACATTTGTACACGTTACTGGGTTTTGGTACATCCTAATAAAAGATATTTCGAAGCGTGTTTTCGTCCACATACCTTGATAAATAAAGTCGTGTTTCTTTTTTTAGGCCGGTTAGCAACTTTGCTTTTGTTTTAGGGGGTAACTCTTTATCATCTGAGAATGGAATACACAGAGGTCTTCCCCTACGTGAAATTCCAGATATATTTTCTTCATACCTTAAAAGTGCTAAAGCAATATTAATTCTACATTCCATAAGGGGCATATATTTCTTCAAAGCAGTGGATTTATGATAATTAACATAATAAATCCAACAATTCGACAAAAAGATCGACGAAATGTGTAAACATGCTCACAGTTTTTTTTTTGTTATTACTGAACAACTATAATAAGCTAAATAGAGATCGCAAACATCTGTAATACCTATCGAAGTATTATACAAACGAAATACAGTAGATTGAGGAATGCTAAAGTTTTTCTATTCTTTTTTTACATCACTCTATGCAAGATACATTTAGTTCACTTACTACTCATGAAGTAACAACCCTTATTGTACTTCAATTTTAAAACAAATATTTTGTAAGCGCTTAGTACGAGTATCTACTCATTCCATTCGCCTCTCTTCAGTTCTTTGTCCCTTTTAAGTTTCCGTTGAGCAAAACCAGTTCTATTACTATTTACTGATCCAACGAAGATGTAACTCTGTTTTTTTTGAACAGCTATTGGGGTAGATTTGCCATTTGAATATGACGTAATTCATATATGCCATCATTGTCTTAATTTAGAACAAACCATTCGTCATCATTATCACTTCATCTACGAAATAAATTATTCTGCTGTAAAATTGCACCAGTCTCTTCTTGAGTCATTATGCCTGGAAAAATAATTTTCTGATAAAAGTTCAAGAATTACAATATCAATACTTAATTACTATATATTCTAAATCATTAAAGATATTTAAACCATGAAGTAAATAAATGCATGAAAATTTTGTTAAAAAGTTTCATACTTTGAAATTTTTTATTATATAATGTTTTAAAATCATCTAATAAAGTAAACAAAAAGTACTAATGACACCCGTGCAGTTCAACCATATTACTTACTATATACAACTAGATAAACATACTTCTAACATGTTACACTAAATTCAGTGCAATGGACGAAAGTACACATTTGTGTACTTAAGTGTTATTGCTGATAAAATTTTTAATAAAATTATTTTACAAGAAAAATTACACTAAACAGATATTGAAACATCAACTTTTTAGAAAGTAATTTTATTGTATCTATAAACGAGATTGACAATAGTGAAAATCTAAAAATTAGTTACGTTTTCGAGG
Source organism: Maratus speciosus (assembly GCA_963932465.1). NCBI lineage: Eukaryota > Metazoa > Arthropoda > Arachnida > Araneae > Salticidae > Maratus > Maratus speciosus. The sequence goes on from OZ010788.1 coordinate 442,023,192, forward strand.
ACGCCGAATTTCAATAATTTTTAGGAACTCGCTTTTTTAAACGAATATTTCACGAAAAAGCTGGTTTTCGTGAAACTATCTAACGGATTCCTTATAAAGATTAATGATTCATAAACGTAAATATAAAATCGGAATTACAAATAGTCCGACTATGGAATTTTAAAAACAGATATTGCGAGGTCCTTATATGTGAACCTACATAACGAAGTGGTTATTATATTAATACGTACAATACTTTTTATATTATATATATTATTCTGCATGCATTTTACTATATACATTATATTATATACATTAATCATTATCATGACGTAACATATTGGCTAAACTATTTGGTGCAAAGGTGATGGCCACAAAAATAGGAATGTATAGCCTTGATACGTTTTGTAAATGTGACAGTCTTAATGGAAATGTTCAAAACAATAGGGTAATTTCCCCAAGAGCAATAAGTAAAAGAAGGATGGCGGTTAACGGATAAACATGCTGTACAACCTGATAAATTATTGACTGTGATACAAAAATCTGTGGGAATTGTGAAGGGTTTAGAATCCTCGAGATAGCCACAACAATGCCAGCAATACTACCAGGTTTGCCTGTAAAATGTAGACGAAAACTAGTAATTCCATATTGATGATTTCTTTCCACTTATGTACTTATATATATCTAAAGTGTGAATAAGTATGTAATCTGAAATTCTGCGGCAGTAATTTTTTTAGGCAATAAAAATACTGTTTTACCGCTCACTAATTCATTCCATTTCCGGCAAACAATTTTAAGTCATCGCGGGCAACGTGGTGTTTTGTTAAAGTACTGAACGTTTATATAATGTATGGACATTTATACGTACGCTGTATGATGAAAGCGACAATTATATTCTGGGTGCTTCTAATGCAAAGGATGAGACAAATAATTCAAACGAATTTTCAATCAGGAATGCTAATAATGAGAAGCATCTCTTCTTTCAAAATTGCTTAGTATGACATTTTGGAGTCCCGATACTTCTGGCTCAAGATAACGATTTCCGATAAAATTTGGGGGAAACGTTTGTCTTGGTACCCTTTATCTACATGCAAATTTTCGTTTCAATTGACGTTTTGCACTTTGTTAGTGTTCCTTGTAAGATCCTTAATTCAGCAATAGCTAGAATCCATGAATATTTAGTAGGCAAACAGATTTGTGTTTCATTTATTTATTAAGTCTGAACAAAAATATGTATATAGATGTCTGTCTAGGAAATATATTTGTTTCAAAACAAATGTCGGTAATATTGATTTTATAACAAAGCTTAAAACCTCAAAACGCATTTATCCGCAGAATTATTTTTTGAGATTTGAACTTTAAACTATTGTCCGTGTCATCTGTCTTTACCATAAAGAACAAACGTGTCTGTGAGAAACGCTGACGTCATTTTCCGAATCGCAACAGAAGAAGATCCAATTTCGCTTTTACTGCAATTTTTTTAATTTCTTAAATATCTAAGCATAGCATTATTTTTCAATTTTTACATCATCGAATAGAGAAAAAAATGTACTTTCAAATGCGATTTGTTTGAAAACTATATCGCAGTTCGTTTGAAAACTGTATAGCCATTTACAAAACTTTTATTGCTTTAAAAATGATTTTCAAGCATGTTTTTTTAAATCTATCTCTATCGTGTGGAGAGGACTGTGAAATATAAATACTTTTGCACTTAAGTTACTAGCTCATAATTTGTTTCTAGCTTATATTCTGTAACGGAATTAAAACATCCAGTAATCAATAAGTAAAGCATTAAAATATAAATAAAACACAAATTTAACACACGTAATTGAATTTCGCGCTTAAATTACTGAAATGAATCGAATAGAAAAGGCTGATTGTATTTTTGGCGATTTCTTTAGTTGCAAAATCCTGACGTGAGACCAATGGGAAAATATCGGTTTTAATACATTTCAGAACTTTATCTGAATGCTTTATTGCTGTTTTTCATATCAAAATTATTTTTAGTATCGTTAATGGGCGTTCTAAATATATATATTACATGTAAAAAATGCATTAGAGTTATAAAAAAAAAAAGCAATACATCCGTGCGAGGTTTTCTCACCGCAATAACCGAGATCATGGCCGAGATCTAGATATATGTTGTGCTGTTAGCGAAACGAGTTAAACCAATCAGAAGACTGCATTTTTATGAACTTTTCGCTGTTTTAAGAGACTATACTTATACAACGTTATCAACATTTTGCCAATTTTGGATCCCTTCCACCCGATGATATTGTTATCAATGCCTAAAAATTATTTTTATTTTTACATTCTTTTTCTTTCTTTTTATACGTTGCAGTAATATAATAAAGATATGATTATACATTTATTAGTCGCATAGTTTACGAATTCAAGAAGTCAATAAACTATAAATACATGAAACAAATTTATATCAAACATCTAAAAGTGGTAGTTACTATTTAAATGTCTTTAATAGTTGCTTATTGTTACATAACGCAATGCAACAGTAATATTTTCTTCTTGCAATTGCCCTCTGCTCGGGAAGAGTAAAAGCAGAACTCAACAGCAAAAAAGTGGATAACATTATTTCTCTTTCTTTACTGGTAAACGTAAGTATCATTTCCAACATATTATGTTCCTGTTTCTGCTAATAGCGAATTATGTGCACACATGGTAGAAGAACAGGGATGACAAATGTTGGGGTATTGCAAATTTTGGAATGAAATGATTTTAAACATTTAATGATTTTAATAATAGATTTGTATTTTCATAAAAACATATAAAAATAATAATAAATGAAAGGTTACGGACTATTTGGATGTACAGAAAAATTTACTCAAAAAAGAAAAGTTTAATTGGACCAAAAATGCTAACGATATCAAAAGAAACCCCTTCCCTTTAGAGATATCTAACGATATCAAGTGCCAGACGCTCTTTCACCACTAAAGTGATAACGTTATACATGCACAGCCCCTAAGTAAGCAAGTTTTCTGATTGGTCAAGCTCGTTTCGCTAACAGCGCAAAATCTACCTGGATCCTGGTCTATTTGTTGATACATTCTTCCCTTAATTGTAATTAAAAAAAAAATCAAACAACGTGTTTTAACTATATATAAATTTACTACAGCAAAAGCCTCTTGCAGAACCCTTAAAAAAATACGTCATTCGTCGCTGTGTTTTTAGTATGTGCAGAGTAAAAGGATATTGATATCAGAAATAAAGTATATAAGGTAATTCGGGGAAGACGCAATTTGGGAGAAGACGCAAGTTTGTTCCTAGCACTTTTATGTGTCAACAGATGGCAATAAAGACCGGCTTGTGTGAGGAGTCTTTTCCTAGTATGCACGTGGTTTGTGAATTTATCTTAATTTGTCGCCTTTAATCTCTGTTATTTCTGGATCTCGTGATCATTTAACCGGGTGAGTAAAGCCTTCATAATATTCCCTTGCTCTTATTTAAAGTTTATAATGATGTATATTAAAGTTTATAATGATATAAAGTTTTATTTTTATTGAGATATTAGCAATATAAATGTATTTCACATTCTGTTACACACACACAAGGCAAACAGAAGCGGTCATAATCTTGCAGCAATACGGAAATAAGTGTGTGTGGCGTCTTTCCCTTATACTTGGGGGAAGACGCAACATGGTTCAGAAATAAGCTAAAATAAAGACAAAAATTAATAAATTCTTTTCTGTCTTCCAAATCACATTACCCAGTGCTTACAGACACTTGATCACTCATTTTTCAAACTATTAAAAATATACTGGTGACAAGCCCTGAACGCCTGGATCCACAGTAATCCACATCCTAAAATTTTCAAAACTTCAGTTTTGATCTCTTCTGAATAAAGCTTGGAGCTAGGCACCCAGAGTAGGGAATGGCACTTCTGGGTTTTCAGTTACTTGAATTTATCCCTATAACCCACAAGGAATACCAGAACATGCGGTTTGATATCTCTGGGGATTCCATTAATAATAGAGCTGTTGCTTCCACAAGTGGCGCATGTGACAATAGACCAACACCAACCGTTCCTTCCACCAACAGATCATGTGGGCCTACACCAGCAGTTGCTTCCAACAACAGATCTAGCGCCAGTGGATCGTCACCAGAAGTTGCTCCACAAGCACAGAAAAGGGATTTTCTTTCTAAAAGCAATCAGTCCTATTCCTCATGTCAGAAAACCTAAACCATCTGGGCGTAAGAAACGAGCAGCAGAGGTCTTAACTGCATTAGATTGAAGAAAAACTATGTTGAAAAGGTTAGAGAAAATCAGGAAAAGGTAAAATAAATAAAAAGAAACCTTCGAAAAAACAGAAATAAAGGAGACGTGTAAGTGCGTCTCCCTCAAGTGAAGAAATTCCTCTGGATACCAGTGGTGATAGTTTGGATGAGGATAATGATAATGATTTTTGTGCTGTATGTAAAGGATACTTTTACGCAAAATAATTCTCAAGTGTGGTTAGATTCAGTGTATCAAATGCAAGAAATTCTTCCACGATGATTGCAATGGTAATCATTTGCACTAAATGAAATGTTGTGCAAGCTTGTACCATTATTTGTTTTAGCAAAGTAAATTTGAAAAAAAAATTATTTCAGTTTACAGATTTCTTTTTTTGACCATAGTTGCTCTTAATTCACAGGAAATGTTCCAATATTAGTGTTATTTTTCTTATTTTCTGTGGTGTGGCATCTTCTCCCGTAACAGGTGGCATCTTCCCTGTATATAAGGGGAACATGCCACAATTACGCGAGTTTGCTTAACATTAAATTTGTCAATCATTTAAACACTAGGAAATGAATTAATGAGTGTACCTAATCAATTAAATATTAAAGAGCATGGTGGTACATTTTTTCTTTATCTTATCATTTCAATTTTGGCTCTACTAAGGAAAACATCCCATTATGTGGTTGCCCCCCCTTCCCCCCGAATTACCTTAATGGTTTTCACCTATATTCTGTTACGTGGGAACCCCCGGGTTTATACCCCGGTTATATTAATTCCTGAGAGAATATCTGAGCATTTATTGTTGAACTGGTCGTCATTTTGCTTGGTGGGAAAAATCTTCCAATGGGATGCAACACAATCCAATGAAGAGAAAATTGATGGGGCAACGCCAAACATATAATTAAAATTTATGCAGAAAACAAATAAACAAATATAAAACTTTTTTACAAAAAACTTCATTTTTATATTATAGAAATAAAAATACATTTTTTATAAATAACCACAAACAATTTATAGCGATGCATAAGAAGTATTTTATAAATTGAATAAAAACATTTACAAACGAGAAACATTTTGAAAAATGAAATATTTAATATTTAATGCCGAAAATTATTTTCCTTTGAACAGTTAGAGGCTAAAAATAAAGAAACAAATAAAAAAAGTTAAACAACAACAACAACAAAAAATAAGCAATTTATTTCTTACGATCATTAAATTTAAAATTTTATAATATCCCTTGAGGTTGTCAAACATTTTATTTATTTTTTTTTATAATTTAAGTATAAACATTTTATGAATTTTTTCATAAATGCACTTGGAGTGCTTAAAAATAATATCAATATTTGTATAAATATCTTTAAAAGATTTCTTCTTGCAATTCTATCACGATTAACAGTGCTTTTTCTTTTGTAAATGCTAAAAAAAAAGTTTCATTTTTGTTGTTTAAATAATCAGTACATAAATAAACACAAAATTTTGCTTAACGATTTTTAATATAGTTTTTAAATTGTTTAAAGCAGAGAATTCAAACTCTAGAAATATATATGTAAAATAATTATGATATGTAATGGTTTTGTATGTGAAAATTTTAGGAATATCTTTAACTTTTTTTTTCAAATAAAATGACTAAAAGATTTGTTTTTATATTCTACTAATTTCAAACTTTTATATTTATTGTTCCTACGTAGTTTTATACATATTTCATTTTACGAATATCTAGGTTAAATTATTGCCTTTAAACACAAAAAATCTTTCAAATTATTCATTAATGAAATTAACATGCTACCTTTAAACATTAACCTTAAAACATTAATATGAGTTTTACATTTACTGCCTCAGAATCAGGAAGACAAAAACCGCTCCAAATTAATATGGATGTAAAACTATAAGATACACGTTTTTCCATAGTTTATTTTACGTTTTTTGTATATTTTTACTCGCATTTAAGTGACTTAGACATAAAACGAAATGGCTCTCCCAGAAATAGAAAATTAAATTTCTCAAAGAATTGTGAATGTTGTGATATTTATTTGTAGAGAAAAAATAATTGGTAAATAAATGATGTTTTTTTTATATTTTAAAGAAGATATATCAAGATTTTTTTCTGAAGCGAAAGATCTGAAAGTTTGAAGATAACAAAATATACCTTCAAAAAAAGAAAAGTTTGACAGGAAATCAAGAACTGCAAAAGGGCTTATTTTCAGTGGAACAGATCCATATCTATTTTTCATCCGAATCCATCATTCACTACGCAATGGAAATTTCCTTTCAAATCAAATTTCCGTATCCATTCGCATATGGAGTCATTATGACATATATCCGTATACAATTTCTGTTTTGAAAAAGCATCCTGATTTCAGAATGTGCACTGAAATTTAGAAAATCATCTGAAATTACTGTCAATTTTCATCGATGTCGTTAGACAAAATATTTATATTTTAGTGAAAAATCAATAAATACCAAATCTTTGCATTAGTATAATATACAGGGTACAAATTAAAGTCCGGGTATACTCAAATAACTCGTGAATGGAGAAAACTAGAATAGTGAAACAAGTGTCTACCCATAGTAAAACATCTGTGTGTTACCTATGATTTTGTGTTCAGCGATTCTAGTGGCGAATTTGAAAGTTATCTATACTATCTCAATAACTATGGGAGACATCGAAAACGACATAAAACAAGAAAGAAAAATCATGTAAGTATAGAGTATGAAACTCTTTCCAACACTTCCAGAATTCTTTACCGAAACTTCGCTTTATAATAAGGTGAAAAAAATCTAAGTAAACATTTTATAAAACTCGTAACACATTTGAAAACTAGATTAAAAGAATTACCGTCCATTCAGTAATTTCTGTCATTACATGGAAACACAATTAAACTCCTTTGTGCAGGCTGTATATTACCAACAGATTTTTACATGCGCCACATATTAAGCTAACATTTAATTCAGGATAAGACATGGTTAAAGCTACTGAAATCAGACTTCCAGACATTGTCTTTCTCAGACGGTCATGTATCAATTCTTCGCGTGACCCTGTGTATGATTTTATTTATATTATAAAAACACCTCTTAGCATACTAAATAGTTCAACTTGAAAGTGCATAACTCAATTAAAAGCTGCCTTTAAGGGGTCTTAGGACTCTTAAAGTTTCAAAATTTTCGAAATTTAAACTTTTTTTAGATATTAAAATTCCCATCTCTTCTGAACAGTTTGATATAATTGTTTCCCTGTAATTCCTATTAGAACAGAATGTATGGCTTTTAGAATTATACCCGCTGAATAGCTGAAGCGACGTTTCCGAAACTTTTCAGTCATTTTTCTTCATATGACGTTTTTGAGCATAACGCGCAGGATATCTAAAAACCTTCTGAATCTTTTTTCATAAAATTTTCAAAACGTATGTTTCATGTTAGTCTGTATAAACTGAACCTAAAATTTCCTTTTTGTAGTTAAAAAAAAATATTTTTTTATGTTATTATACTGTTGAAATTTTCAAAATTTTGTATTAGCTAAATACAACGTTGTATTAAAAATATAAACATGCTTTAAATACAAATTTATTTAGGTTCAGTGTAATTATTACAATCTGAAGTATAAGTAGGTACCAGAATTTTCATTCTGGTTGAAATATTTATTTTTTAATCCTGCGCGTTATACCAATTTTCTGCTCGTCAAATATCTGACAGTTCGGAGCCCCCTATAAATGCTACTTATGCATCTTGAAAATTTTTTAAACACATGAAATGAAAGAGCATACTTATATCTTTCATCCCAATAAAAATTGTGTTTTAAAATCATATGCATTTTAAGATATTAAATGTTGAAAATGGTCTTTTTTATTTCATTTTTTCCAATTTTAAGATTTCTGAGACCCCTTAAGCCATTCACGCTGACAATGCTTGCGATTTCTTTTGTGTAGCCAAGTATCTATAACATTTATACACACCACATAGTAAGCAAAAAAATATTTAATCAGGTATACCATAAATGAAATCGCAATTTCAGCTCTTATAGCTAATAGACATTACTTCACATACAGTACTGTATCCGAATCTTTTGGGTATCTCTGTAAATGATCGATAGATGCTATGCAGATCATGTTATACGAGACGTATCTTGTAGTAAGCCTGAGTAATGTATATTATTTTCATTATATTTGAAACAGAGTAACATAACTAAAATACGCTGCAAACAGTTTTTCTCTCTAGACCATTATGTAAAGGAATTCTTTTGTGTGACCCTGTAAGTGAATACTAGATGCTTTTCACCCCATATTCAACAGAATGCATGATTCAGTGCACCAGATAAATGCATATAAATTTCATTATGTTTGAAATTGTCTATCATCATTAAAATGAACTTGAAACAATTTTTTCCCAATGACCGTAATGTAACAAGAAAACTTTGACGGTCCCTGTAAATGAACTATAAAAGATACACACTTCATTTTCAATTCTGATCATGCTTTAGAAAGCAGCATCAATAACATACAAAAAATTCAGGGCAATCCGAGTATATTTACGAGAGTTACAGTTGGACAAACGGGCAGATGACTAGACACACCAGTCACAAACACTTTTCAACTATGTGGGAAAGTGTTAATAAAAAGCACAGAACGTCATTTATTTAATATGAAATGTGAAAATAAGTTTATTAAAAGTCTTTAAATGTGAATATTTTGATAATAATCAGCGTCTTAAATTCGTCACTAATCGCTTGTGGAAGAGAAATGAGAAGAGGCCCCGGCTCGATTTTTATATCAGTCTTTGGGCTCGGTTTCAAAGTAAAAAAAAATATTTATTCACACATTGAGAAAAATGAAAAGACCCTTTCTATTTGAGAAGCAAGAATGTATTTTAAGTTTCTTAAAATGTTTTACAATCCTTTTAAAATAAGTTTGAAAAGGAATTGAATCGGTATTCATGAGCTTATTTTTCTCCAAGTAATTTTAACACGAAAACGAATACTTGTTGTTCTTAGTTTTAAGTATAGTACGTGCATAAAATTTAGACATATTTGTAGGAATGGCAAATATCATTTTATTTTAATCCTAATATACTGTAACGTGAAAAATAGAAAGCTATCGAAGAATGAGAGTTAGAAATCTAACTCAGGAGAAATGGCGTTCATTTTTAAACTTTTTTATTCACGCTCGGAGAACACAGCACAGGACACAAAACAATCACAGGAACATTTAGAAAAACTTCCAATTTAACTCGGAGCTCGATCCCTTTGACAGGTCGGCCCCAAAAGCGACCGCCCTCAGTCGTTACTAAAAACCATCTCCTCAGTTCTTTAGTCCGTCTCTAAGTGGTGACCACGTGGGAGTCTTATTCATCTCATTAAAAGACAGGTTTTGTACGGGTACCGTTATTTTCAAGGCCAAATATCAGAACTTTTTTAAAGAAAAATAAATATAGTTTAAAAGGACGAAATTTAGCGTTGTTTAAGGAGAGATTTTCCATAACAAAGTACTTGTACCGAGGAATTTCTTAGTCTAAAAATTCAAGGACCCGTACGAACCCTGAAAAATGTTTTTTCTACAACTGCCAGTCAGTCCTTTTCACCGAGAATTATTTACATCAATAAAACAGTTTATATCGACCATCTGGAGTTTGCTATTTTGATGATGCGACTGCAGAACCAATTAAAGATGCTGCGCAATACTCAAGTGGCCATCTGGTTTAACAGATGGGAGGTTTGAGGCGTCACAATACTAAGGAGCAGATAATATACATCATCCTTACGTTCATAATTTATTCAGGGATGTTTCATATTTTTTTTTCAAGAACAATGATAAATGCAAACAAAATTAAGGAACTACTTATCGCGCGTGTCGCCAATGAGAATTTGATTACTTTTAACAGCGTACGAATACAAAATACAATTCACGCTCCCGGCTTCCAGTTAGCTATAGTTCCACATGTAATTACAGAAAATGCCATGCTTGTGAGATATGAATGAAAAACCCCATGCATGTGAGATAGGAATGAACGTAGTATTATTGAATATAACGTAGTATTCAACTGATTTTTGATTCGGAGCTATTCAGAAAACTTGATGTGATTCAAAATAAGCAGCTGTTTCTCAATAATGAGAATGTAAAATGAGCAGAGTAACTGTAGAATATTCACTGAGAAAAATAAATCGAACAATATTCTTTTATTTTTTAAAAAAGACGTCCAAAATGCAGCATTAAACGGATTTTTGATTAGGGGTTATTCTGAAAACTTGCTGTGATGAAAATACGCAACTATGGCTTAATAATAAGAATACAGACTGGGCAGAGTAATTTTAGAAAAATCAGTGAAAAAAAAATAACGATATTCTTTTTTTTTTTACGAAGTCCATAACGCAACATTAAACTTAAATTCGAAGTTGAAAATGATTATAACTAATTTCTTTTAACATAATATCCCATATCAAGTGCAATCTAAAAATTTAGGACAATCTAAAAATTTACCGACATGAATACAATTTCAAGTTTTAATATCTCAGAAGCTGAAAGGCTTAATCAATTAACTTTTAAGTAAGTTATATGGAATTTATCTTTCACAGAATAGCATTTCATGCATAATTATGTATGATTCAAAGAACATCCCTATTTTTAACTTCAAATAACTTAAAGTAAGAAGTTAATTTTGCAGTTCTGTCCATAGAATTAATAAATTGCTTTTGTAATATGCTTGAAAAACATTTCTCAGTTGGGATAAAGTTGGATAAATTAAAAGAATTGTTGGGATAATTACCATACTTTCTAAATTCAGTAAAATTGGTTCAGTAAAATTTCAGTAAAATTGAAGAAAAGAGGTTCATGATTTAATTCATTCGGTAATTAGAAATTCTTTTAGTTGATTAAATTAATCTTATTTAGATTATAAAATAAATTTAATATGCTGGTTATAAAACGAGACTAATATTTATTTATGAAATCAGTCTGAAATTCAAAACTTAGTATGCACACTTAGAAAAGTACATTTGAATATATAAACCAATTAATATAAAAGAAATAAGATTAAGTGCTTCTGAGTACTTGATATGATTGAAAATAATCAACTATGTCTCAGTAATAACATAGCTTGAACAGAGTAAATTATAAATTGAATAAAATAAATTGATAAAATTGTTTATTTTTCACATTCTCGGTAGATCTTAAATTCAGTATATTTTTGCCTCTTTTTCATAATTAACAGAATAATACTCGGTTAAAACACGTACTTAAAATAGAGAGATAATGAGTTGATTATTACATGGATGGACTGTCCTAAAACTCATTTCTTTCTCGTCTAAGTTCTACCAACTCATAAATTCATTAGTACACATGTTTCATGATATGGCTCAGTAGATTTGATTTATACTTGCATTATTTGGTTAGTTTTGACTTTTATCTTCGACACATGTTATTTCTATTTTTGGCTGTTTTCGTATTGAATGAGTATGTCATCCAAATAGTTCTAAATTTTGATTCCATATCATGCACCGTTCATACTAATAGTGCATGACTGCCTTATACTGGATGAGGCAGGTATTAGAGTACAAAATAATGCCTGCTTTCAAACCTAAATAGGCATTAGAGATAGAGCATATTATATATATTTTTAACGTTCTGTACAGGTGACCACATACACAATGGATGACATCACTCACTCAAACCACCATCAGTAGCAATAACAGTCTCTACATGCTGTCAAAATCAATTGCAAACAATAATCAGATGTGTATTGCGATCTTTTGCCATTGGATACCAACGGCTACCCTGAGCTCTGCAACAGTGTTATGCGGATGCCTATTCGAGTCCCTCTTAGCCACGCTACATACTTAATAGCCCGTCGTGTTATACCTGGGATGCTGGGGAGGGGGGTGGGGCAACAAGTTGAGGATGTCAAGTTAATGAAAGTTTTTGGCCACTCGTTATTGGGTTTTATGGACTGTATGGGATGGTGCAGTGTCTTGTTGTAAAATGTAAGGCCTCCCACAATAAAAGTAATCCAGAGCTTTAACACCTTGGTATAAACAATGGCGTTGACTTTAGCACCTTGAAGAAAGACATGTGGAGGCATCAGGTCGTCTTCGCTGCTTAAGACCTCCTAGAATCATCAGTAAGTCTGGACATTTTTTGCACATGACGGTCGGAACCTTTTCGGGAATTTTATACAACCACCGATCTTTTTGCGGTTCACTTCGTGGACCTGGACAAAGTTTTTCTCATCTGAGGAAAGCAGCAGCATTCCAGTCTCCTCTTCGTGTTTCAGCTTGTTATGGAGTCGTTTGGCTTTGGTCAGGCGGTTATCCCCGGCTCTCTCGGACAAGAACTGTTCTATCTTCATCCCGTACGACCTCTAACGAAGGTCCTCCGGAATCGCACTTCGGATGGTGACTTCATCATCCTGTAGCTCCCTAGCGAGTGACCACATCGACTTCCTAGGATTTTCATCGACACTAATGGCGAATTCTGGCGTCTTGATAATGTCATATCACCAGCAATATCATCCCCTGTATGAAACGGTTGGCACATCAAACATGGCAGCCTTCAGTCCATTCCTTACTTTAAAGACGAATGACCGGGCGAGTTTCAAGAATGCATCAGTCTTTAAATCTGAGTGTTTTTCAGCCATTCCGAATATGACAGCATGCCTCTTCACTTGTTCAGTTAGTCTAGGTTCTGACATGTTTACATGTAATAGAAAAAGATTTGTAACCATGATGTGCTGGTAGTATTTCATTATAATGTGTACTCTCAAATACCTGCAGCATCTTGTATTTTTATGTGGCATTATAATTGAAAAAAAAAAAAGGATTATTGTTAAAAGCAAAAAAATGCGAATTCTTTTGGACCGGATCGGTTTTGGTTGTTACAGCACGGATGGGAAAAATTGTCTTGAGTGACAACCAATGTGATGCGTATAAATCACGCAATGTTTAAATTTTATTTTAATTCAGGAAATAATTTAGAGGAATAAAAAAAGTAATATTCGCACTCCTTCTGATGCGGTTCTGAAAGCAGTAAGGAGGATAAAAATTGAGAGCACGTTTTAATTTGTTAGCAGCTTATAAATTTAATACCAAATGTGCCATGTTAGCTGAACATGCACAGCAAATTGGAGAAGTGGGCATAAATGATAATGTTGGCATTCCATCCATACATATTGGATATATGAAAAATCGACGGCTATTTTCTGTTGGAGCAAAAAAATAAAGAAGCTTTTAAATTATTTCCTGCAAGCTTGGAATGTTTACAGGGTGATTCAAAATGAAAGGGACAAAAAGAAAACATGGCTGCGACTGCTGTAATGGGTTTATTTTTGAAATAAATAACGTGAAAGTAATAACTATACAAGTTTCAAAAGATGTTTCATGTGGGCCCCTCCACTGACACGGCAAACGTCTGTGCGTTAATCCAATTCCTGCCTATCTATAACTCCTATATATAACTCATTTAAAAGTAGACTTTATTAACAATCGTGCGGTACTAGTAAATTTCTTCTACGATAATTTTTCGCAGAGTTAGTAAGGAATGTTTACTTTTTTTCCCACGACTGTGCTTTTCTACCAAAAAAGCTGACAATCCAAAAAACTAATAATATGCACTAAATATAAAAGTTTTGACTGGAGTAATATATTTTTAATTAGAGTATTTAAATTTTTGGAAAATTAAGGGTTTGATTTATGTGACAACCAGCACCCGTTCTCCCCTATACTTCAAGGGTTATACCTATCTGCAAATTAAAAAAAAAAAAAAAAACGTGGATTTTTGGATTTTTTTTTTTACAAAAATGAAATAAGGTATTTGAAAAACTCACTTTGAATTTGATTTCTTGCAAGAACAGAAACTGATTGTTGTAATGACGCAATAAAGTTAGGTGTCTCAGCACACCAACTCCCCGGAGATGGTGTTGTTCTGTTAGCCGTTTACGGTAATCACCGTATTCTAACGTTATTTGAAATTATAAAGACCATAATGTCTTTACTACGAACACTTAAAAATAGAAAGTAATCGTTCGGGTTTTGTAAAAATTGGTTTTTAACAAAATAGCCGACTTTCAAATTTAAGTTAGGGGAAATGGGGATAAAACCGCGTACCCCTATATTTTTTCCAGTAGGTACTGCCACCTGTAGTCTGACACATTGACGTATCAAATTGGACTAATCGTCCATGTCAAGCAGTGTGATGTTGTTTACCGTTGGAAAACGACTCTTTGGGGCTGTGCATATATAACGTTGTCAACTTTTTGGTGATTTTGAACCCCGGATTGTGTTGGAAAAATCATTGCATTAAGGATGCACTCAAATCCAAATTGCTTATTTTATGACTCATTTTTAAATTCATTTTTGCTCTCAAACGCATTTAATTGGTAGATTCGCTTACTCAGAAACTATATGATGTACCGCAATGATCGATTTTTTGATAGAGGCAGAATATATTTCAAAAAATCTTGTCAAAGTAGGCATTTTGAACGAAATTTCCCGAAGCAATTGTGTTATCACTTTCTTCTGGACACGATAACTTCCGCAATTCTGCACAAATCTCTTCCAAACTGATACATAAATCAAGGGACATAAAATCTCGGTCCAGTTCGTTAATGGGCAAAAGCGGACAAAGGGGATGGAAATAGGGAGGGGTTTTGTGAAAACCGAAAAAACCCCATAACTTCTTAATTTTTGTACATATCAAATCAGTTTAAATTTTTAATACTTCTAAAAATAGGACCAAAAATTTATGTATCACAGATTTTTGATAAAATTAAAAATGGACTCAAGGGGGGCAAAAAATAGTGTTTTTGTTGAGAAAAAAATTCCTAACTTCGTCAGTTCTCAAGATATCAAATCTAATTAATTTTATTATACATCTCCTTAATATTATATACAACTTTTATATTCACAAGTTTT
The DNA here is from genome assembly GCA_963932465.1 of Maratus speciosus. Classification (NCBI taxonomy): domain Eukaryota; kingdom Metazoa; phylum Arthropoda; class Arachnida; order Araneae; family Salticidae; genus Maratus; species Maratus speciosus. Next base: position 442,038,296 of record OZ010788.1, read on the forward strand.
TGATAGGACCAATTCGTACCGCAAGAAAAAAAAAAAAAAAAAAAAACGAAAACAAAAAAGGGGGGTTGAAGAATAAAAAAATTTCATAACTTCAAAATTTCAAAAAAATTATCATATATCTTCTTAATATTGTCTTCAACATTTATATAGACAAGTTTTTGATAGGGCCAATTCTTAAAGCAAAAACAAATTAAAAATACATAGCGGTTGAAGAAAAAAAATCATCTTATTAAGGGTGCATTCAAATCCAAACTGTCTATTTTCTTACTCATTTTTAAATTCATTTCTGCTCTCAAACGCATCCAATTGCTAGATTCTCTTATTCAGAAACTATATAATGTACAGTAATGATCGATCTTTTGATAGAGGCAGAATATATTTCAAAAAATGAGGTCAAATTGGACATTTTGAACAGAATTTCTCGAAGCGATTGTGTTAGAAACGAAAAATATTGCCCTTTTGAGAAAATAATTGCTTATTAATCAAGTTTTAATTAATTGAAAGAAAAATAAAAACACAGGTCGCTTATAAATCTTTTCAAAAATCACGTCAGCATGTTTCATATTTTTTTTAATTAAAAATTAATCTGAAAATGTGCCAGAAAATTTCGAGTTGTTGAGTACGGAAAAATATTTTTTTAATATCGCCTTAACATGATTCTGATAAAACCAGCTATTTTATAAAAAGGAAATAAAAACGCGTCAAAAGCAGACAGATAAAACTGTTAAAGTGGATTTATATCTAATAATGATTTAGTTTTTGTTGGTGAAATTAGTATACGTAACTTCGAAATCTACCTCTGCCTGTAGGACGGGGCGGCAGGGATTTTTTATAGATTGATGAGTCTAAGATTGGAAATTCTGTTTCTGAAGTATCACTTCATTCGTTAACAACAGCATATTCTGTTCATTCGTAGAAGAAAACTATTTATTATTGGGGCAATTCTGAGATACCTCAGCATGATTGTCAAAATCGAACAATGGGATGTCCGAACAAGAGAATATTCCATTGCAAGACAAGAGCGCACAGTACCACTGGGACACGGCATCGGCTAATTTTCGTGGAAAACGATGTATCGCTATTCTGATGCGTTTCGTGACGAAATAAAGAAAAAATGAGCATTTTATGCTTTTTATTCTTAAAACTTTTTTGCATAAGGTATTAAATCGACTCAACTTAAAATTTCGCTCGCACAGCCATAGGCGAAATTTAGCAGCAGATCTGATTATTATTGTATATATCAATAAATTCGATTTAAATCTTCGTCGACGGAACGGAGGCCAGTCACTTATTTCTCAGGCTCTAGGTCGGCTGAAGGGGAGGGGGGGGGGGTGTTCCTCCCTTTGTTGCTTTCGGGGCCGTGCTTCGGTGGGTGGTTTAATTGGTTTTTCCTCTGCTGGACTTTTTGCTGCTATGCCTCACGGTTGGCTATTCATGAGTGGGTGATTTCTGTAAATTTCTATAAATTAATGTATTAAATTGATGCTAGTCTAAAACTGAGTAATTGAATATTTTCCCGTATGCCGTATAGATTTCGAGATCAGCACGCTGACTCCCAATTTTACAACTAGGGCGATTTCACTTTTCTATACGTAGATACTATTTTATCTCTATAGCGATCGGAGAGCAAAAGTTAACGGCGTGAGAAAGGGCTCTAGTGGACACCTTGTGTTATTATCCTTGACAAAATACAGTGTGTATCTGAAAAAGTGGGCAAAACTTTACGAGATGATAGAACGCAGCTATATGAGCAAATTTAGTCATAGAATGTATGGTCGGAACGCAAGCGGTGAGAAGTTAAAAGGTGGTAGACTAATCCAAGGGCGATGGATTAGTCGAGGTGGTCCCATAGCTTGGCCACCAAGATCGCCGGATCTCTCGTGTTTGGACTTTTTCCTGTGGGGCCATATGAAAAGCCTAATCTAAGAGTGCCCCATTGAAATCGATATGGATCTAGTCGCCAGGATTGCCGTTGTTGCCGGAGATATTCGGGAAATGCCTGGTGTCTTCGCAAATGTACGTCTGTCCCTATCCCGCGGGTGTGAAGGATGCATTATAGCTGGCGGAAGATCTTTTGAGAAATTTCTTTGAGCATGTAAATTAGTTACATTCCTGTTAATAAAATGTTTTCTGAAGTATCGCCTGTCATTCTTGTGTTAATTCTTTAACTGCGACAGTGGAAAACTACCTTTTAACTTCTCACTGCTTGCGTTCCGACTAGTGCTCCCGATGTGATACGTGCTACAGTTACACGTTTAAACGATATACGTATTTACGTATAATACGTTTCTTTGAAATAGGAATACCTTAAAATATACGTTTAAACGTATCCGGATACGTATTAGGGTACATTGGTTAAACTTATATTTAAGCATACGTACATTTAAAGTATACGTGTATTTCAAGTATCCTATTTACTTTTAATAACAATGGTTAATGAGACCTCATCAGTCATTCGCCACTGAATGTAGAATAAGCTGAAAATCGATGGCAAAGCTGGAAATCGTAGCAATCTGCTTATTATGTTTCATACATAAGATCTTGTTATTTTCCTCTTTAAATATTTTAATTAATTTATTTTCTACTAATTTTCATTAAATTAAGTGATGAAATGTTATATAAATTGGCTGGAACGGTTTAAATTGCTATTGCTTTATAAATAAATAATAATTGCTGAAAGTAGCCATTACAGTTGTTACCCGACTGAAAAGAAGGATTATGTGTTTCACGCGTATCTGTGTATGTGGATTTCTTTATACCCTCGAAACATCTCAACGGCTGCATGGATTTTAATGAATGAGATCTCTATCGATTCGTCTTAACAGCCCGAATGTTATAGGCTAAGCCTTGTTTTTATAAATTCAAAATGGCGGCCGTAAAATAAAAAATGGCGGTAGAGACGAAAACAAAAATTTACGCACCCTATTGAGTGGCATATCATTGGATAGGTCTTTCAGGATGAAGACGATGTTTCATTGACTATTTTACAGTCAGAAGCTCTGCTTAAAATATTATACAACCTGGAAGTTGTATAGGTAGGATCTCTAGCTTTACTGTAACTCTAACCATCATAGACATCTATAGACCTCATCAAAACAGTGTTTATAGATAGGAACTAACAATTAAACACAACTTAATAGTCATCAATACAAGTAAATAAAAAAAATAGGTAAGTAATATAAACAAGTAATATAAAAAAAAAATATTTTAAGTCAATTCCTACTTAGGTCAATAAGAGATTTTTTTTCTCCCGTTCTTCTTTCCTCCTGAGTGGTGCTTAAAATGTTTTTATTAAGAAGCGGGCTCTCTCGATTATTGAAAATTAATTTAATTTAATTAATGAATTAATATTTGAAAAAAAACTGGATTAACATCAAGTGTCATCCACTACAATTTCAGAAAAATTTATTTGAGCTTGATTGGATGAATAATAAGTATTTTATTAACGATTGAAAATTTGAACAAGATATATATAGCGAGACTGTGAGCTAATAGTAGGAATTGAAAAAAAAATAGTTTCACATTGATGAGAAATAATTAATTATTTTGCTTTTTACGCAGTTGGGTTTTTTGATTTTTAAAATTTGTTTATTTTAATTATGTTCTCACAATGGCTTAAAAAATAAGTGTGGTATAGGTTCTGTTCATGAACTGCTTGTCCGAGTAAACATGGCCATGTTTACCGTCTATTAAGTAAATTACCGTCTATCATGTTCCATCTATTAAGAACCATGTTTCGGAAGGATAAGGAGATGTAGTCGTTGGTTTTGCCTGTTCTGAACGAGACTTTTCAGCTGCAGGTAACATAGTAACTTCAAAACACAGTTGTTTGAATTCCGAAAATGTTAATATGTTAGTGTTTTTATTTCAAAACCGAAAGTTATTTCTGTAAACTGCAAAAAATACTTCGCAAATTTTTTCTTTGAATTTATTTAGATTTTTTGTTCATCTCATGGTATTGAAATCAGATACCCCATTATTTTTATATTTTGTGTATATAATGTATACAACTTGTATTCATTGTAAGTAACTAGGAAAATTAAACACTTTTTGAGCAAAGAATGAGAGTATAAATGTTTCAGATTTATTGTGAATCCTTGTTAAGGATGTTTTTTTCTTTTTAATCATTTAAACATTCTTTATTCGTGTGTGTTACACTCAAGATTACACCCGGGGGCAAATGTTATTCTTTCCATGGAGCTAATGTTTTCTATTATGTTTATGCATAAAGAAAATCCATTCTTTTGATCATTACACTCATGGTATTTTTTATACAAAATGTTAGGGTTTAAGTATACGTTTAAGATTTGTTAATATTGGCAAATGTAATTTTTTGTATAAAGTACCTATAAATTTCGATTACTTATAGACTGGCAAATAATCGACTTACAAGTTTTAGAACACAACTGCACATGCTTAAAAGGGCTTGCGTAATCAAAAGAAGCTAGGTGCTGTGCTACAGATCTGCGAAAGGTAGCTTTGAAACTATCCGCTACCAGTAGTAACACATTTCATAATTAATAGCTTAGTTTTTAGGGAAACAACCAAAATCTAAACTGAGGAAAAGTATTCAGATTTTTTTAAGTACCTGCACAATAACAAGAAGGTTAGTAAACCTCAGATCATCGTGGTTCTTTGATCAAAGAATCGCGACAGCCCTGGTAAATCGCGACTCTATATTCAGGACTCTAGAGGATATTTCTCAATGTCTCTAATCCGCAGATAAGCATTAAAACAACTATTTTCATGCCTTAAACGAAAAACGTTTATACGTTTAACTGTTTGGGTAAGATCCGTATATACGATGTACCGTATATGCTGTTTTGCATAATACGTATAACCGCCATAGCCATATTATACGTATCTGAAATCCGTACCCCGTATAATACGCATTATACGTATACTCGTACAAACATTTAATAGGGAGCACTAGTTCCGACCATTGATTCTATGAGGAAATTTGCTCGTATAGCTTCGTTCTATCACCGCGTAAAGTTTTGCCCACTTTTTCAGATAATCCTGTATATAGCTCTTTTTAAACAATAAATGTTTTACTTCACATATTGCGTTATCTTTGATAATAATAATCGATCTCCTTTTGAATTAATCCAGTTATCTTGAACTACAGCCCTACAGGTATTGAAAAAAACTTATCACATAAGTATAAAAACTATTCATTTCAGTTTCAAATCATCTACCACAAAAAATGTCCATAATCAGATGAAAAAAATCTTTATATAGTTTCAGGTGGTGTCATAAAATTCTTACACAAAAATCTTTTTGTGCAAGTACGATTCTCTTCTTTCAGGAAATTGCTGTAATCTAATTTAATTTATATTATCAAGAAAGGGAAAAAGTAATTTATAACTCAAACGAACATATATATATATTTCTGAATAGTTTTTTCTAAGTATACTTAGGCTTACATCTCATTAAGATTTAACTATTCCCATTATTATAAAGAAAAATAAATAATATTTCATCGAAGTAAAATATTATTCTTAATTAAAAATAAATACAGTATAATATGAACTTCTTCTTTTTTCAGATTCAGAGGAAGTTAGAGAAGGAAAAACCGTAAGGTTATGTATAATTCATTTAATGTTTTTAAAAAATTTATTGTATAATGATTTTTTTAATACCCAAGATTAAGCTATCATTATTTCAGAATAGGTTTTATGGAAACGTTAAATGAAACTTTATCGAATTATTATTTTTTAAAGAAGGCAAAGTAACTTAAACACTGTTAAAAAAATAACAAATGATCTCTTTTATGTTTTCATATTATTATGGAACCAGCTTCCATTGTTTCTTTTAAAAATCACTTTATAATCCATATTTTAAACTGAAACTTTAACAACTGTTAAAAGAAAACGACAAATATCTCCCTCCAGGAAAATTCATAAATTTGAAAATTAAGATAAACTTAAAAATGTCCAAAAAATCAATTGAAGCAACTCCGCTACTTTCCAATTAAAACTAGTATGGCATCTTGGTAGGATAACTTACCTTTACCTGTGAGTTAAGAAAACAAAAACAAACGAATATCATCCAATTTTTAAATTTTTGAAGTAATTCTGCCTCCTTTACTTAAATTTGCAAATAATACATTACTTGAAATGTGGAGCATTTGTAAATAAGATAGGCACTTTCCACAACGGAATTAATTTTTTTTAATTGTAGTTGTTTTTCAGATGCTCTTGAAGCTGCTGTGTTTTCCTCTTGGGAGGTTTTTAGTGGCAACTTTTGGGGAAATCCGGTCAAAGTTATAAGAATCCGAAATGACTACACTCGAATTTCAACACATTTTATAGAATATGTGGATTACTAGATGGTTTCTAGCACCCGATCCCTGTTTCCGAACTGGAGACGCTATCTCATAGCCACTAATGCTTGTCTACGTCGCCACAATATTTATGTATTATAATCTATCATATTTCCTTGGTGACTTACACTATAGAATCGGTCCAAAATGGTTTGAAAATGATTTAAAAACAGTTTAATTACCAAATCCGGCGGTCGATTTGTTCGAAAATTTATACAATGAACAGCGGCCTACAAATTATTCGCCAAACGGGAGATTAATCGGAAGTACCATTTGCAAGTTATCCTGGTCACTCACGTACCCGTGTACACACACACACACACACACATACTTATAATTACAATACTTACCTTACACTTTTTTATTGCCAAAAATAGCAGCAATATTCACGTATGTTAAAAAGCGGAACGAATTTAGACCATTTGGGAACTTTACTCTATCCGTAACAAAAGTCTTTATCCGTAATAAACGTTTCCCACAAAGATCCAGGAAAGCACCATAGAAAATCTATCTGAGCTCACACACACAAAAAAGAAGGAAAAAGTATGCACCAAGCATAGTCTATGAAAAACTTTCCACACTGAGAAAATAAAATACCGCCTTCACCCAGAATGAATAGGTAATCATTTTCTGAATCCCTAAACTAGAAATGTTGATTTCCGAGCTATGCGAATAGGGTAAACAACTAAGCTGAATAGACTAAATGATCTAGAATTTCAGCTAAAAAATATTTCATACAACTACACATATTTCATTAAATGTTTAATATATTTACATTCCAATTGCCCAATATTTTTTCTACTACATTTTGTTAAATCTTTTTAAACTGGAGTTAAATTTGGTAGAAAACCCTGCATGATATAAAAAAAAATATTGAAGAATTTTTTGAACTATTAAAAAAATCGACATATCTCCATGAATATAATCCTTACACAAATTGTGACCCTAATTGTCGTTCTGGTTGGCCTCCTAATTGTCCTTCTGATTAAATCGCCGTTGATAAATATGAAGTCAAACATTTTTTTCATAGTCCTGAAGTTCCAGAAAAATCTTACAAGTATATCTTTGAATATTCGACAACATGTCTAAAATGGAAGGTGTCCGATGATTAATGGCTATATAGTGTAAATCTGTTAATCACCAAATTTAGAAATTGGTATTACAGTGCATTTCTTTGAATTTAACATAGAGTTTCAGTGATCAGCGGATTTAAAAAAGATAACAAAATAGCAAACATGTTTTGGTTTTCAGCTTAAATTAAACAAAATTTATGTAATTTAAATTTATAAATATAAAAGCTGGTGCAGTTCTACAGAAGAGAAAAAAAATAAAATACAACTGTAATAATCATTGGAGCTAGCATAGGATAACAGCGCCTACACTCCCCTGTTGAGAGATCAAAGGTTAAATTGAGTCGGCTCAGATTTTATCAGTAAGCATTATGCATATTAAGTTTGTATAATTATATCCCATAGATAAAAAGATCGTCAAAAATATAAAATAGCAGTGCCACTTCCTGGGCGATTCACCCATAATCCAATCGGCAGCAATTCATATCTATATTTATCAACTATGAACTTTTATAGAATTCTGCGCTGAAAAAGTGAATAGATAACTAGGCTTGTATTCGAATCAAGGAACTTGACTTTAACTGCGACAGCTCTACCAACTATGCTATCTTGGACAAATCCATGACATACAATACACTTAGATGATATTTTGATAATGACATCTGGTCTTTAACCTGAAAAGAATAAATCGCGGGTAAAGGAACTCCAATAAACGTTGAACACGTAATCAAACTTTATTACATTATTTTAACAGAATCGCGCTGATGGCCGAAGAAATCATACGAGTTGTAATTTTTCCATGTGTGTGGAAATTTGTCCAAGTCTGGATTCGAATCTAGGACCTTGGCTTAAGATGCAAAGGCTCTACGAACTAAGCTGCAGATTTTTATGAGTCTGCTTCTAAAAATTTATAAATAAAACGACCCTTCTCTATCTGTACCACTAAAAAAAAATTACTCTCTCTCTCTCTCTCTGTGTGTGTGTCTGTTCGCGATGGCTGGCAAAATCAACGAAACATACAAGGCTTAAAATCTTTGTGAGGTTAGTCGAAGGCCTCTGTTGGTGCATCAGAGACTCAGAATTTTAAATTCCTAATAATTAGCTTAGTTATTAATTAAAAACACCAATTAAAATAATGGAAAAGTATGCACAATTCAACAAAAGCATAGATTTTTATCAAACCGCAGAAAATTTCTTTGAAAAGAACTCGAAGAAAGGAGGAGAAAGGATTAATAGAATTACAGCGCTGGTAGGTCGATAAATGAACTATGCATTTTTAAAGAGAGCCGTATCCTAAATTGTACCGGGTCTAAAAACTCGAAAATTGCATAGACAGGTGCAAAATATTTCCCTTTCAGAAATTTTAAAATTATCCCTACATTTAAAACGTTAAGTTTAAAAGTAAAAAGCTTAAAAGTCCCTTAAAAATCCATTTACAAACTCTCTTTTCATTTTCATTCAAAGAAACATAGATTTTGATAAATCTTTCATAGCGAGAGCAAGTGTTTCAAAGACACCTGTCGCTGGTGGATAGCGGCCTTTATGGACGACCTGTAAAAATTTTTAAAATATTGAATTCATAGATTTAATTTTTTTGCATCTATGTGTAAATATTTTTGCTGATTACGAATATGTAAATTTCATTACGGTCATTTAATTAGAAGCTTTTATTTCATTAATTAGATAATTTCTTTGAAAGCTTCATTGTAAAAGCATACCGGTGATCTGGAATAAAAATCACAGTTAATTTTTAGACTAGTATTCTTTTGAAGGGTATCAACTTTTTAAAAATACAGCATTTTGAGATTTTAAACTTATACATCTATTAAGATTTTTCGGTGCTGTTTCCGACTATCGGATTTTCTTAAAAATCGATTTTACAAAAAAATTGATTTTTAAAAAGAAAAAGAAAGATTTGGCAACGGCACATTATTTAAATCTAAGCTTCATTCATTCATTATCTTTATTTTACTTGCGTTTTTTTTGGATCTATTTTAAAATTTCAGCTATTTATTAATACTTATCAATTTTAATGAAAGAGGTGGAGTTGAATTTCTGGTGGAAGAGGGGGAGAAATTTAAAAAACCGTACAGTTTTGTACAAAAGCGTTTGTCCAATAATTATTATTTTACGTCCGATTTTTTGGATCGATTTTAACATTTGAGATATTTGATAACACTTTAAAATTTTAAAGAAGGTGGGAGAGTTGAATTTGGGGGGGGGGGGGGGGCTGGGGGGGAGGGTAGGCAAAAAAATTGTCTTAAAACAGTAGCGCTTTCTACAAAATTTAACAATTTTTTCCTTTATATGCTGTTTTCTGGCGGAGATCCCCCGATAAATATTATTAAATATAAAAATTTCAAAGAGGGAGTATGTAAATTAAAAATTTTCAGAAAACTTCGTGTGATATATCATCGCAAAGCTTTCAGACCACTCTTTCATATTATGAATCTTTCTTCTCCCCTCGCCCAAATTTGCTCCCCCAGGCTGACAATTTTCTAATCCAGCTCCTAAATAAGCTACAGTGAGATTCGACCTCATTTGAAGTCTTGACCGAAGGTGAAACTCCCCCACGGGCCTTTGATTGATGGAATCTATTTTTGACCCCAGATTATTAGGGGGCATTCCTCGCATGGGGGCGAAAATGGATTTTTTCATGTAACATATCATTTTAAAACTTTTGGTTTGTACATTACTAAGCACTCACTTCCCACCTCTTAACTCATTTTTCACCAGTAGAGGGTGCTTTAATGTTTTCATTTGCTCTTTACTACCCAATTTTCCAAAAATTATGAAAAAAAAATTACATGACAAATCTCAACAATTGGCAGCTTCTCCCTCATTTTCACACAATGATCGGGCATATATTTCAGACAAAATCGATTTAAAAATGAAAAAAATATACAAATTTAAGGCTCATTTAAGAATATTACTATGGGCCCAGGCAACGGCGGGCGGGTCAGCTAGTTATGATATAAACTATATACCACGATAATCAATATTATTGGAAACATTTGTCACTATAATGAAAAGGGTAGATATGCCGTTTATTTTTGTCTCGTAATTTCACAGGAAATTAAATGTTATTCTTAAATTCAGTAAACATTATCTTTTTATAGTTGAACACACATAAAAATAGCGTTTTAAACGGAACGTGTTTGCCTCTTTCTTGCGCATTTCGACATTTTTTAGATCTTTTATTGCATATTTCAATTAGAGGGACTCGATGAACCAAGATAACATTACCATCATTCAAAACCTTACCATTATTCAATAACAAAAGCTTCACTTTGTTGTTGAGTGAGATACGCGTTCGTTAATCGGGTCCCTTTAACTAAAACATGCAATAAACTATCCAAAATACGTCGAAATGTGCAGAAACGAAGAGAAGACGTTTATTTCAAAAGGCTATAACATACTTTTGTTTTCAAAACTTAAAACTTGTGTAGACCTAGATTATACGTTAGAAGATTATACGTTAGTAGATTATACGTTAAACTACACTGCTCAAAACAATTAAAGGATATTTGAAGTTTTATATAAAATAAAGATATAAACGAAATTTTTTTTGCCAAAAATAGAAGAAGAGAATCACAAATGCAAATTTTTCTGGTTTTCAAACTGTGGAGTATGCAAATTTTGAGTTCGAAGTCAAAAACGTCGCTTCAGCGGCAGCGAATGAAATTTGACTTTCAACTGGATGAAAGAGAATGAAGACAAGGATGATCGGCATTCAGTGATTGCTTTGTTTCGATGAGTACGATGTCTCAGCGAAGTCATTTGACAGATTCAGAAGCTTTGAGAATTGTTGGTAGGTTAGAAGGGGGCCAAACTCAAGCCGAAGTAGCGCAAGCCATTGGAGTGTCACAAAGTGTCATTTCCAGGATCTGGAACCGTTTTTTGGAGAGTGGATGTGCAGGCCGAAGACCAGGGCAAGGTCGTAGACGGGCAACAACGCCCAATGAAGATCGATATTTAGCGTTAACAGCTCGGAGACACCGAACCATGAACGCTACTCTTCTCCAACAACACCTTCGCTCGGCTACAGGCACCACGATTTCAACTCGGACTGTCCGAAACCGGCTCCATGCTGTAGGTCTGTATGCTCGCCGACCGATGGTATGTGTTAGATTAACATCAAGGCATCGTCGCGACCGCAGGGAGTGGGCATCGAGCATGTCAACTGGAGGAGAAATGAATGGAGCAATATTCTGTTTTCTGACGAGTCCCGTTTTTCTGTGCATCCGGATAATAGGCGTATTTTCATCTGGAGGGACCGTGGCAGTAGGAATAATCCTGCGTTCGTGCACGAAAGTGTCAGATTTGGTGTCGGAGGAGTGTTGATGTATGGTGGCATCTCCATTGACGGGCGCACTGACCTCTACATCATTCGAGATGGAGCTCTGGCTGGTCGCCGATATAGGGATGAGATCCTCAGACCTATTGTAGTCCCTTACGCTGCAGCAATCGGAGATAACTTCATTTTAATGGACGATAACTGCAGGCCACATCGTGCAAACCTGGTGGAGGATTTCCTTTTCGAGGAAGGAATCGTTCGAATGGAATGGTCAGCGTGTTCTCCAGACATGAATCCAATCGAGCACGTTTGGGACGCTCTAGGAAGACGAGTTTCTGGCCGCCAACAACCCCCACAAACTCTCCAAGTACTGGAAAGAGCTCTTCTGAAAGAATGGGGCAGAATACCCCAACTCGTCATTAATAGCCTCATTGAGTCCATGCCTCAAAGGTGTTCAACGTTGCTGGCCGCCCGTGGAAACCATACCCCCTACTGAAAATGATTTTCTTTGAAGAAAACACCTTTTCTTATTCTTTTTTCCTCATATGCACAAATTGTGTTTTTTTCCTTTAGTACACAAATGCGCAATAAAATGCATTTTTTTCTGCCAAACATGTGTAATTTATTCTCATATAACCTACTATGTCTGTCGACCATGTATCAATCAGCTAAACAGTTTACCAGATACAAAATCCACCTAAAACTGCAATATCCTTTAATTGTTTTGAGCAGTGTATAAAATAGATACTGATTTTAAGGATAATTTTATTAAATGACTAGACAATCTCCCCTTCTTCTTTGTAGTATCATTTAATTTCTAGTAAAATATAATGCGGTACATTTTGTATTCAGTATCGCTATGATGAATTTTCCGATGATTGATATTTGAATACCTTTAAATCCCATTATTATCAATTTGATGCGATGCTGTGAATTAATCTAAATGGCGTTGAAGCAGTCACGAGATTCAAACGCAGAAATTTGCACATTTATGTGCATACAAGTTATGTAATTGACGTGAGAACAGCTGATTATTAAGGGTTAAGACGATGTAACTCAATATAAATGACTTGTCACGTATCTTGCGAACTGATGTTGCAAAGTGCGATAAATTTTAGATATTTAACAATTTGAAATAGTTAGATGGGTAAAACGTTTAAATACATTATTAATTAAGCGTTAATTTCATTAAAAGATGAAATTAATTAAAAATATTAATTGAAATTACTTAATTGAAAAAATAAACAATTAGCAGCTTCTCTCTCATTTTCACACAATGATCGGGCATATATTTCAGACAAAATCGATTTAAAAATAAAAAAATATACAAATTTAAGGCTCATTTAAGAATATTACTATGGGCCCAGGCAACGGCGGGCGGGTCAGCTAGTTATGATATAAACTATATACCACGATAATCAATATTATTGGAAACATTTGTCACTATAATGAAAAGGGTAGATATGCCATTTATTTTCGCCTCGTAATTTCACAGGAAATTAAATGTTATTCTTAAATTCAGTAAACATTATCTTTTTATAGTTGAACACACATAAAAATAGCGTTTTAAACGGAACGTGTTTGCCTCTTTCTTGCGCATTTCGACATTTTTAGGTAGATTTCGTAAGCAATACTACCTATTGCAGTCGTTACCATGGTGCGACTTTTGAAAAATTCCTTCATAACTTTTCGTTATAGGACCCCAGGAACCCAAAACCACCCCCCACCTAAAAAGTTTATATATATATATATGTATGTATGTACTAAATTTTGTCCGCACGATAAAAGTCGCAATTATGCACGGATCGTCTTTAAACTCGCCAACAACTTTGAGATGGCTAATATCTCGGCGGGGATTGAAAATGGGCAAAATCGGCCAAGGGAATGAAAATGGGGAGGGTTCAAAATTTTGAATACCGCCTTAACATGATTCTGATAAAACCAGCTCTTACACAACAATGACAAGAAAAAATAAATATTTTTCGTTATAGCAGTTGCCAACAATAAAAAAAAGCAATAAAATTCTCACCACAACAATTGCTTTTCTATTGCAAGGTTTCACGTGAAAAATTAAATTAAATAAATAGTTTGAATAATTGAAACAAATTGAATATTACGTCATAAGTTTTCTAGAGCAAGATTTCCGCATGGAAACTCAAAATGAAATAAATAGTTAGACGAATTAAAAATAAATATATTGCATCAAATTGGAAATAAAACGGACCTCAGCAGGTGAATATTTAACGTCATGTGAGTTTGAAGAAACGTATTAAAACATGATGAAAACCCGACAATGGAAATATTAGCTTATTTTAACACTCTGAGGTTCTCTGAATTTGTTTTAGCTATTTTTTTAAACCTATCCCATATACATACGTATATGTATTCGTGTATATTAGAATTTTCACAAAATGTTTAGCTCTCTAGAGCTCATTCTTAGTGAAGATTTTGATTTAAGTTTTGTTGGTGAATTTGGTACTTAACTTCGAAATCTACCTCCGCCCGTAGGCCCGAGCCGGTAGGGATTTTTTAGATCTTTTATTGCATATTTCAATTAGAGGGACTCGATGAACCAAGATAACCTTACCATCATTCAAAACCTTACCATTATTCAATAACAAAAGCTTCACTTTGTTATTGAGTGAGATACGCGTTCGTTAATCGGGTCCCTTTAACTAAAACATGCAATAAACTATCCAAAATACGTCGAAATGTGCAGAAACGAAGAGAAGACGTTTATTTCAAAAGGCTATAACTTACTTTTGTTTTCCAAACTTAAAACTTGTGTAGACCTAAAGATTGTACGTTAAACTATCAAAAAATACATTGATTTTAAGGATAATTTATTTTTTTATTAAATGACTGGGCAATCTTCCCTTCTTATTTGTAGTATCATTTAATTTCTAGTAAAATATAATGCGGTACATTCTGTATTCAGTATCGCTATGATAAGTTTTCCGATGATTGATATTTGAATACCTTTAAATCCCATTATTATCAATTTGATGCGATGCTGTGAATTAATCTAAATGGCGTTGAAGCAGTCACGAGATTCAAACGCAGAAATTTGCACATTTATGTGCATACAAGTTATGTAATTGACGTGAGAACAGCTGATTATTAAGGGTTAAGATGATGTAACTCAATATAAATGACATGTCACGTATCTTGCGAACTGATGTTGCAAAGTGCGATAAATTTTAGATATTTAACAATTTGAAATAGTTAGATGTGTAAAACTTTTAAATACATTAATAATTAAACGTTAATTTGATTAAAAGATGAAATTAATTAAAAATACTAATTGAAATTACTTAATTGAAAAAATAACTGTTTTAAAGAGACAAATGAAAATAGAATTATTTTAATTAAAAAATAACGAATATCACTAATACCTTTTAAATTCCCTCCCCCTTCTTTGTAAATACATGTATGAAGGCCCATGGGAAACTTTATTCCCGTTGCCAAAGTTGGCTCTCTTCGCCTCTGCACTGTCCAATGGAATTTAAAACAAAAATAAATAGTGAGACCGTTATCTATAGCCATATAAAAACATTCCTAATCCGGAAAGTTTTTATAATTCTGTAAAACTTAAAATATGTAAAAAAAGTGTTTCATTTATGAAAACTTTATGTACATAGGTTTTAGTTTGGAGTTTTTGTGATAAATTATTGATTAATGATTTTTTTCTATTTTTATAAAAAGAGATACATGCAATTTGTGAATCAACCAAATTGTAGACCGACACATATAAGTAAAATTTCTACAAATCAATATACATTTTTTTAAATTTGATTTTTTAAAATTTGGAATTCGTATAAGATTATTGAGCTCTTTTATTATAATATTAATTACTGAAATATTTGCCTAACTCATATGTAGAATGTTTGAGATTTTCTATACTGTTATAGTGGTATATTTCTAAATGCAATATTGTTTAATTTCATTTATAAATATAGATACACTATAATTAATAAATCACCATAACTAATAATAGATGTAAATTGATCCAAAGATTGGTATTGTTTAAATAAGTATATGCTGTATCGCTCTTGAATTTTTTTGTTATCATAAAAATACAATTACGAAAAACTGTTTTCAATTATATGTCCGGATTTAAAAGTCACTGTCCCGTTTTTTATCAACATATCTCTCTTTTTCTGTCAGTAAACCTGGAAACATTAGTACACACTGACCTTATGCTGATGCCTTTGGATGCTGTAAGTGTATTACATTTATGTATACCGAAATAAAAGTCACTGTCCCGCTTTTTATCACCCTATCTCTTTTTATCTGTCAGTAAACCTAGAAACACTAGTACTGACTGACCTTATGCTGATGCCATCGGATGCTATAAGTGCAGCGCTATGTGTATTGTGTAGTCACTATGCGTTCGGCGGAGGGGATTAATTCAATCTAGCTGCAGCTTCCTTTGCATTTAGCATGACGCTTGATGTATCACTTGCGGTTTTTGTTTGTGATTTAGAAAATAGTTTAAAAATACTATAATCTCGATATTTAATATTCGTTTATTTTTTTAGATATCAATCTTTAGAGGGTTGGAATTTCAAAAGCCCAGTTTTTATTGATTTCTGAAAAACAACAACAACAACAACAACAATAACTGGAACTTATGTAGTTTTTAACATCTCAGATTCAATTAAATTTATTTTTCCTCGCATGCATAAAGATATGTTAGAAGCTGGCTTTAGTTATTTACCCGTTGGATTACCAATGGGTCCATTTAGCCATTAGATCCATTGATCGCGTTGAATCGCGTTGGATTCGATTGTATCCCTATAAGCCCTGACACGCACAATTGTGCGGGTGATACTAAAGTAAAAGAGAATGACTATTTTCTGTTTTTGTGAAATTTAAAACCAAATCTGCACATTTATATGAGTTAATTGGCTTCAGATGTTTTGATAAGACACAACTAGGGGGCACCAACTAAAATACAGGGTTAGATTTTCTGCTTTTAAAAAGACTATATCATCTGATAGCAATAGACAAAAAGTATGTACTGTCGTAATTTCTTTTAAATATGATTTTTAATGTTTGCTTAGATTTAATTTTTCTTTTCACTACTTTATTCATGATTTTAATTGATTTTGTCTTTGATAAATTTAATGAGGCTTTACAAATGTTGAAAAACAAATGACCCGCACAATTGTGTGGGTCCGGGTATTACCGTTTCCGAAATGGGTACAATTCCTAATATATAAAATTTTTATTTTTAAGTGATTTTTTAAAAACTTATGTTTTTAGCAATTTATTTTTTATTAATTACATTTTTAAACCGGTGTATTTAAAATTAATAAATTTGTACTATTTGCGATTTCTATTTAAAATATTCATGATTTCTATTTAAAATTGATAGTATTAGATATATAATATGCACATGTAACGAACTGTATCTTTCTGCTCTGAGTTATAGATGTCATATATGATTTATAAGTTTTAGATGAGTTATATGCATATCACGAGATAGATTTTTAAGTTTGATAAATTCATTCCATTTCGTCGATACAGCAAGTAAGCCACTAGGAATAAATAATAAATTATGGAAAGTTCAGCAAATGCTCGACAGATTTCGTAGTATGTGCTGGAATTTACCAGGAGATCAGGGAAAATTTTCCATAGATGAGCAGACGATTCCTTTTTTAGGACGTGCTTCAGTAAAGCAGTATGTAAAAAACAAACCACACTCTGTTGTAACAGTATCACCTGGGATAGTTTTAAATTTTGTAGTTTACCAGTGGGAAAGTACAGAACTAGTCCACAAGGATCTGGGCTTAGGATCTGCTGTAGTCCTTACTCTGGTTCATACCTAGTTTTATGTACTTCGATCGGTATTTCAACAAAATACCGCTGCTGGAAAAACTAAAAAAAGAAATTTGAAGGAATAGGCACAATCCAAACGGAGTGAAGGGCATACCATTTGTCAAAGGCTCTTAAGAGGGGTGCGAGCATTGAGCACATCTCAGAAAATGAAATTGTAGTGGTCTGTCCAAAAACAAAAATTGTTTCAAACATTTTCATTGTGGCTGATGAAAATTATCTCAATAAACAACAACTTTTTTTGCTTAAACTTTTATTTTTAGATGTTTGCACAATAATCCCAAACTACACAATTGTGTAGATTTAGTCCGAAAACGGCTGCATTAAGCCCGAAACCGCACAATTGTGCGGGTCCTTCCTTGGCATAACCTGACATGGGGTATTTTTTTTAAATATTTTTTTTCAATCAAATACGGTCCTATCAATAAGGGGAAACCATCCAAACTTTCAATTTCTACAAAAAAATCTCCCGGTCTTAAAGGGTTATATTAAGCCAAAAAAAAAAAAAAAAAAAAAGGACGATGCTGATTTTTTTATTACGAGGTTTCGAAGTGGAATATAGCGAGCTCTATTTACTTTGTTTTTTATTGTAATTGTTATGCTATGAAGAATCGCATTGTATACCTATTGAACGAGAGAAAATCTGTCTTTTTCACCCTTTTTTCGTAGTTTATTTATAGAATTAAAGATTGAAAGAGTAAAATCAGGTTACTAAAATATGAATGAAGGAAAATTTTAGAAGGATTATGCAGTGGGTCTATCTTACAGATCTTTAATGGAGGAAATTATAAAAAAATATTTTTAGATGAGAAAACGGAGGAAATGTGACATGAGCATGTATAAATTGTTTGTTTTGTGACTATTTATTCACGGTGCACTATATAAACAGTACAAAAATTATTGATAACTGGTGTATATATCACTTTATTTATTTGTGATAATGTATAAAAAATAAGATTCAAGCAGACTGTATTTTCCTTTTAAGGTATAAATTCTAAGGCCGCAAGAAACACTTCGATTGTTTCCATAAAAAATATTATTTTACTACTCTCACTCCCTAGGGAAGGTCCCCAACTGCCAGATCGGGATTTTGTCAAGAGTGGAATCGCTGGAAAGCTATTACTATGGGGATCAAGGAAATGTGTACAACTACCCGTCCAAATGCAACTGGTGAAGAATTTTAGACCGATGTATTTCTGTCATTTATTGACTTCTCCAGGTCGCTAGCTATGCAGGGAAGACACTCTGTGTGGTAGAAAAGACAGCTTACAGTACAGTTATGTAACCTGTTGTTGGCAGTGTGAAGTTGGAGAAGGTTCCATGTTCCCTCCTGTAAGAAACAGATGATTGCGATCACATTATCACAATCATGTATAATTGGACTGCACTAGCTTCTAGTATGCTTAAAAGAACATCAGAAACTGACTCCTCACCTGATTCTAAGGATGAAAAGAGGGCATGGGCAGGGCCTATATGTGTAGTTCTCGAGTTGCTAAACCATGGAGAATTTTAGCAATACCTGTGGCTTGCGTTCCAAGCGCGCTGATTCAGGGGAGGTGGCACGCATCCCTGTGACATGCGAAGTCGGGCCCAGTTCTGAAGACGTCGTCGGCGAGTCTTCAGGCTGTAATGCTATCGCCAACAAAGCGAATATTGCAAAATTCCTTAGATTGCAATTGCTAGAATATTTTGGGGAATCCGAGCAAAAGGTGTCAACGACTGAAGAAAAGGCCATTAATCAGCGACAATTCAAGACAGGTAAGGGATGATCAAAACGATTTTTTCCGGTTGTTCGATATTCTGTATGAGAGCAGCATCGACGAAAATTAATTAACGAGTAATTTGGAAATAAATACGGTTCCCACTTTCGAATATGGAGAGCCTGCGAAAAGAAAACGGACAGGAATCGAAGGAGAATCCGCAGAAATACTGGCGAAAGCAGTAGAAACGTATAAGGAGGGAAAGGAAAATTAACTAAAGGCTGTGCAACATATATGTAGGCAGGTAAAAAACCACAAGATGATTCAACGGTGGGCACAATACGTAGGGAAAGGTGGGAACATGCAGAGCAAAATAAAATTCATTTCCAAACATGTTCGACCGCAAGTTTATCATCATCGCAGACAGTTGAAAGCCACCGTTTATGATAGGGACCTCAAAATGTGGGCCATTGATCATTGGAGCTTGGAATAAAATAACAAGTCGAAAGGTGACACAAAGAGATTTGTTTGCGGAAGTGTCTTTGCAACCTGTGATCGACGAATTCCGGGCAAACGTGAAAAAATGATTGAGCAGCGAAAGTGTACACTGTCCAACGTTCTGAACACTGATCAAAGTGTCTTCCAATACAAGATTGTATCTAACAGAACTTTCGATATGAAGGGACCGACGTAGGCGCATCGGTAATAAGTAAAAACAAAACGACTCATTCCTATACCGTGCAAATGTGTGTGTATTAATGCCGCAGGAAAACTCATGGCACCTTTACTACTTAAAACACAGGAATGTCAGGGGGAATTTGTTCCCAAAGTTGTGGAAAATATGCAACGAATATCACTCTCAAATTTTCTCATTACATGCTCCAAGTCAGGAAAGAGTGCAAAACAAAATTTCTGCAGCCGTTAGGCGTCTGTTTCTTTCAACAATACAAGTACTTAATAAAGAGAATAGAGGAATATTCAAAAATTCATCAGAGGATAGGGACCTCAAAATGTGGGTCATTGACAAATCATTGGAGCTTGGAATTCCCAGATTCACAGCAAGCACACACTTCATCAAGAATTCAAACAGGCACATAAAATAACAAGTCGAAAGGGTACACATAGAATGTTTGTGGAAATGTCGACATGACCACTAGAGAAAGCATAATAAAATTGCATAAGCTGGGCCATAAAACGACCATTGATTGGCCCCTGATTAATAAAACGTGGTGTTTAGTGATAAATCCCGGTTTGTTTTGGGGACAGGTGATAACCGGGTACGGGTGTGGCGGTGCCCTGGTGAACGATACAAGGTTATCAACGTTGTCGCGCGACACACTGCCCGCACAGTAGGCGTAATTATCTGACGGGCCATAGCTTATGATAGCCGGTTCCCTCGAATTGGGCTAGGTGTACGTAGAACCTTAACGGGCCAGCGCACAGTGGGGCAAGAAGCCACCAAAGTTGGTAATAAATAAAATTTACATTGAACAAAAAAAGCACATCATGCATTATTTTATATATTTTACGTAGTAAAACTTAAAACTTTTACATAAGCTATAGAGTAGTTTATTAACCCTTAAATACGCGATTTTTTATTTTGTTTCGAAAAATTTTATATGATTCTCTGAAAGGTTTATTACACAAAAAAGTAATGAAAAAAAATAGAGATACATTTTTCATATAATACGTCAATCTTGTCTTCTGTTGTACATCATCAATATTGCAAATTAGTAAATATTTTATTACCTATGTCTCCAAATACCTCATTTTATATAATTATTTATTTTATAAAACTTAACCTTTAACCTTTTAATTCCTATGACAGAATACGTTCTAGAAATTACGTAGTTCAGAAAATCTGACTTTACACCAGAAAAGTTTCAATGGTTAACTTCGCTTTATTTAAATACGGAATGTCTGTTATTAATTAAAGCAAATATTGCTATTTTAATTTTCTGGTGTGGATTAGGTATATCCGAATAAAGAAAAATCTCTTAAATTCAAAACACTGTTGTTTGCATATATGCAAAACTGCGCACTAAAGGGTTATATATTTACAAAGCTTTTCCAAATATTTTCTGTACAAAAATAAGTTAAAAACAAGAAATTAAGATAGTTTCTTACATGTTAAATATTTATAAATCATCCATAATATCGCCTTAAAAATGCAAAAAAAAAAACTCGTATAACTTTTTTTTCAGATATCATTCGAAGTGGAACTAGAGACGTAATAAATATGCCTGAATCACTGGCTTCCGAGTTACAGAAAGATTGTTTGTATGAGTAATGTCCCGAAGACCCATCAAAACCCCGCTTTGATATAAGGCACAATTGCTTTAATTATTCATTTTCAAGCGATTCGATAACAGATTCTAGTATTTGTAACAAGCGCTCTGAAGTATGATCTAGAAGAGCCTGTAATGTAACTGATGCACTAATTTCTGTTACTGCGATGTTTTTAGGATAACATTCTTTTTTTGCCTCTTGCACAATTTTGTAAGCGGGACATTTTACTGGGAATTTCTAATGATATTAAACTGTTAGCGAGATAATTTCGCGTCTATTAATACAGTCAGAGCATCTTCTCCTGATAAAGACTGTTGGGATTTTATAGTTTTTGTATAAGCATTTTGATATTTGATAGCTCACTTTGGGCTGGCAGTTATATCTTTTAAAACGTTTGAGGCCTGAATGTGTCCTTCAGATCTTAAACTCATACATGTCGCGTACACTAAAGAAGATGTCGAACTAGAATCGCATAATCATTTTGCTCTTAATCTTTTTGATCGTCCAGAACACCTTTCAAACGGAATATGAGGCTGGCCACGTTTGTTTTTCAATGCCACTTCTGTTTGTTTTTCAAATCGAGGAAATGAAAGCGATTTGTCTAGCCATTCCTTATTAATTCTAAAAAATCTTTCCTTTACCGACTGCATTATCCTTTTCTCGACAGGCTTTTGCCCATCGGAATTTATATTGAAATTTAAAATATTTTAGCTTTTTTTTTTAAGTCTATAGAACTACTACGTTCGCAGTTTGTCCTATTCTGGAGGTCTTTTACCAAAAAATCATATTGCTTTTGAAAAGTTTTTTCTTTCGAACGTTTCATAATATTCAGAAGTTCTCTTCTGGTAATATATAATGTATTTAAATTCGTCTCTAAAACGAACAAAACAATTTATGATCATGTTTATGTATTTATACTAACAAAAAATTGAGGATGATTAACTATAAAAAGGACCATACAATTAAAAAAGGGCAAGAAGGAGCAATTTTTTCTGACATATTTACCATCCTAAAACTCAAACATAGTAGAAAAATTATAGTTGACACTTAATCCGCTTTAACGCATAACTAAAACCTTCAATGTTTGTAGACGCTGTTGAATTTTTTTTATAAATTTCACTACTATATATTCTAAGTGTCACTTTGTCTATAAAAATCATGTAAAAAAAAGTAAAAGTTATTGTATTTTTGTTAGATACATGAAGTTGAAGGTTTCATAGTCAAAAAATATTATTTTTAAATTATTACAGCGTAATTAAATAACGAATGTTGAAACAAAATTATTGATTTTTTTTTCATTTATTATCATCATGCGATATGAAGTTTAACTTCTTACTTTAGTGACGACCAAGATAACTTTGCACACTTTTTAATACTAGGCAAATGTTTACTGAAATCTGCTCTATTAAAGGACGTATGTCGGAAGTTCAAACTAGAATTTCATTTTTTCGATTTTTTGCCAGATTTAAAGGCTTCTTGCCCCACTGTGCAGCGTTATGTTGATGACATTATTCGACCCCACTTGTGACCTATCCTAAATGGTTTTACAGGAGCAGTTTTACAGTAAGGTAATGCTTGTCCGCATGCAGCTCGAGTTGCTCAAGACTTCCTTCGTCATGTTTAGACTTTTATATGGCTGGCCCCCTCCCCAGACTTGTCCCCTATAGAGCACGTGTAGGACTAGCTGAAACGCCAAATGCCACCATGTCACTGTGTACATGATTTGGAGGTGGCTATTCAAGATTCGTGAGCCCATCTGCCTCAGGACAACGTGAGACGTCTAATCAACTCGACCGTGTTGCGGCATGTATTGCAACAGGTATTTAAGCGCGCTATTGAAATTGCACTGCATTTGTCTAATTGTACACACTGTAGTTGTTTAATTGTCTTGATTTTGGGATTCAGAGAATATCTCATCTGTATCCTTACGTGTATTAAATTTTCTTTCAACCCGATACCCCCCCCCCCCCCTTCGGTGCGCTATTGTGAATGTTTCTGAGTGTAATATATATGATTATTTTTTATGTTAGAATAGTTCTATAAGTTTCATGCGCTGTATGTTTAACAAAAAGGTGTATCTTTTCATGATTTTTATCATTTGTTACAAGAGTCATGGCTTTAGTATGGTTTATGTAGTTATACATTTATTTACAAATATTCCGCCAAGGTTTGACAGGTGCCAGTTAACCATACGTAATGCTTCACAACTGTATTGAAAAATCAACTACCTTTTGATTTATAATCTGCTTAAACTTCTTTAAACTTGGAATATGTACATGAAGTAAAATATAACACTTAAAGGTTTGCAAGGTTACGCATAATTTTAGTAGAATAATTTAGTCATGTTTGCAAATGAAGTCATAAAAAATGTTGGCGAAAAAACCTGGAGAAAGATATTATTATCTCTGTCGAAATCACTTTGAGATTAATTTTTTTCTTTGTATAAAAAATTAACATATTCAGAATGCTCAGTGAACCAATAACATCACGAAAAACGAATTATATAATGAAATGATGCTTTTGAATTCATAATAAAATATAAGCTTTGATTTATTAATAGTTTCAATATTTAATTTGAATCGAATCATACTTAAATTCATAATGAAATTAATTTTTAAATGTCAGAATCGTTTATTAATTCTAGTAACGCTGTAATCCTCTGTGAATACTTTTAATGTTGTGCAAATCATGCACTAAATTTTAAGCAAGTTCTCATTTCAATTAATTATCAGGAACATTTGATGAATTCACCAAAGTAAATGAAATTTCACCGAATAAATTATTTATACGTTCCAAAGCATCATAACTGAAGGTTTATTTAATTAATTAAAATTAACGTTAATTTTTAACTTTATTTCATGGAGTGTCACAATAAATTTTTAAATGAAACCGTGTAAGGTATTTGATGAAAAATATATACAACGCGCTCGATTACTCTTGAAAATTTCTATTTTTTTGATAGAATATACGAAACTATTTAAATCAGTTGAATAACAGTATATTCAGAAAACAAGAGAAAATTTCGCTCAATGAATTCTTTGATATGATGCCGATTTAGATTTTTAATAAAATAATGCTTATGATGAAGGTAACTGTACATAAACAAATAAGTAAACTGAGAAATTTTTATTTCATTTTATGCAGTGTCAGAATAAATGTTTTTTAGTGAAACCGTGAAAAGTATTTAATGAAAAATAAATGTAAGGATATTTTTACTTTTTGTAACTTTAAAATTTTGCTAGGTTATATAAAAACTATTTAAATTAGTTAAATTAAAAAGAAGAAAATTTGCTTAATCTTTGGTATGAGATCGATAAAGAATTTGAATTATATTAATGCTTTTGATGAAAATATCACACATAGATATATAAATCAATAAAAACAGACATATAGACATTATTTATTAGGTAGGCGTCAGTAAACAGATAAATGCATAGATTGATATAGATGATGTCAATAGTCAAACAAATATAGTACATCTAAAGATAGTACATGGTACGGATAATTATATTTTAATGAGTTCATTCTAAATTATTCTTAATTTTGCCCTTTAAAAATGACAGAATATATAAAATGACAAAAGAAATGTCGGATAAGGAACATGTCTAATAAAATCTTTCATTATCAGTTTCCAACTATAGATATTTGTATCATGCGCCTTAAGTTATACAAATATTATAATCGATTACTACAGTGTCAATCCATTTCAAGTGGTCCAGAAAATCATTAATTCGTTGCTCGACCATTTTTAAAAAATCTGAAATTTTTTGTACAACAACCTTAACATGATGGAAGTTTAAAATGACTATTATTTTAATTTTATTAATTTTTGTTTGTGCATGGCGGCTATCTTTGTTTCATCGTCTGCAGCAATTTTCTCAGAAGAAGGGTTTACGGAATTGTAAATAATTCATCGTTTATTTATCCAATTCAAGTGCGGATTGAAACAATTTGTACAGAATACATTGGGCTAAAAATGTGGTAATAGAGTAGTTTCCGGAAATAAATCCTTATTGGTGAAATTTAAGCATAAAGTTTCAGTTTTTTTCAAAAATTTGTCCGTTTACAAAAGGAAATTTTTCTAGCAAGGAAAACTGTAAACATGACATATTTTTTTTTTTACAAATAGGCCAAAAGTACTTGTACTCACATGCCAAGTTCCAGACCTGGGACTTCGTTTCTCTTCGCTAAAAAAATTTCCAAATTTTTCAAAAATGTCAAAAATCGCACTTTTTAGGCTTAGATATCTCTGGTGGGGCACGAGATAAAAATCTGAAGTTCTGGTTTCTAAGAGTATTGTATGGTAGTGCTATGCACAAGAAATTTAAAGATGGAGATTTGACTACAAGCCGAGATATGGCAAGGGCAACATATCAAAAGAATACTGCCAAACTATTGTTTTGTTGTAGTCTCAGCTAAGTATTTATATCAGTGTGTCACTTAAATTTATGTTTTTGTTTATCTTTAATTAATAGTAACAGAAAATAAAGCCCTTTGCAAAGCTTAGCAATTAATTAAAAAAATAATTATACCTAAGTCCATACATTTTGTATGGTTTCAGTAACTTTTGTTGTAAGTAATTTTAGTAACTAAAAGAAACCTCAGCACTTTTACATAAAGAAAAAAAAAATATTTTTATAGAAGACCTGAAACAAAAACAGAACAGGGAAAGAGAAAAGCTTTTAATGTTGTCATACTTGTTGAGACATGATCAAACGTGTCAAAACACATTCTTACTTGTTGGTTTTAAAGCCACAATTTTGATCTTTCTAAAAATTTTATTTGTAGGAAACAAGTCTTGTCATTTCTTGATAACTTGATTGAAGATCTTGGCCCTGCTGACTCATAGAAATAAACTTTGAAATCACTATGTGCAAGTCTCGGTTCATTAATAATTCCTAGCTTACTTCTTCTGCAAAAATGTCATTTTCTAAAGTGTAAATTTTGAAAGGGTTTTGGATATCTTTACTTTCTAAAATTTACTTGAGACTGATGCATGGTAACATCGTATGATGTTTCATTTACAGGAATATACTTATGGTGGGAACAAGTGTCAGGGATTGGCAAGCAGCATTAAAATTGTGGTTTTTAAACCAACAAGTAGGAATGTGTTTTGACACATTTGATCATGTCTCAACAAGTATGCCAACATTAACAGTTTTTCTCTTTCCCTATTCTGTTTTTGTCTCAGGTCTTGTATAAAAATATTTTTTTTATATATATAAAAGTGCTGAGGTTTCTTTTGGTTACTAAAATTACAAAAAAAATTACCGAAACCATACAAAATGTAGGCCTTAGGCATAATTATTTTTTAAATTAATTGCTAAGCTTTGCAAAAGGCTTTATTTTCTGTTACTATTTTTTAAAGATAATCAAAAAAATTAATTTAAATGACACTCTGAGATAAATACTTAACTGTGACTACAGCAAAACAATAGTTTGGCAGCATTCTTTTGACATGTTACCCTTGCCATATCTCAGCTTGTAGTCAAATCTCCATCCTGAAATTTCTTCTGCATAGCACTACCATACAATACTCTCAGAAACCAGAACTTCAGATTTTTATCTCGTGCCCCACCAGAGATATCTAAGCCTAAAATGTGCGATTTTTGACATAATTTCCAGTTGAATGGCTATTTTCTTTTCGTGTTTGTTTTTTGTGGTGATTTGGTAATTAAAAAGTATCAGATGCTCTTCCTCTCTGTCTCTCTTTTACAGTATTTTATTCGAATTAACTTAGCTTACGTTAACGCACGGAAGAAAGGCGGGTTAAGGTTTCGGTAGCGTGAGTCGCATTCAGTCACAGGTTCGAAGAGTAAAGAACGTTTTATTCATACAAGATAAATATCGGATCTTCACCAATCAATTTTAAATTAAGAAATAAATAATGGAATGAATAACATCCTTTTGTCAGATAACAGTCTAGTTGAACTACAGTAGAAGTCTACAAAGTTCGATACAATTCTCATGCAAAGTCTTTTATGTAATGAAATCCGAATATTTAGGAATCCAGTTATCGTTATAAACATGATCACATTTAAATGCCTAATGATTCAGGACTTTCAAGGACCAGGGATTGGGCTTCACTAATAATCTCTAGG
The DNA here is from genome assembly GCA_963932465.1 of Maratus speciosus. NCBI lineage: Eukaryota > Metazoa > Arthropoda > Arachnida > Araneae > Salticidae > Maratus > Maratus speciosus. The sequence continues at coordinate 442,065,919 of OZ010788.1, forward strand.
ATAGAAAAAAATTACTAAGTTCTCCGAAGTCAAGGCTTCATGCACCCACAAACTCCAATGAATAAGTTCGAAGCACTGGGATGAGACTCCACTCTTCAATGGTCTTCTATCTAACACTCACTGCCTAATTCCATTCCTCGACAACAGCATCTCCATTTCTTTGTTTCGCCTGGGACCGGGAGAGAAGAGAGGGGCGTTCTTCCTCTTTGCATTCTATTGTCTTAAGGGGTAACGCTCCGAGATAGAACAGTTAATGTTAAGAAATTTAGAAGTTTCATTTTTTCGCATTTTGCTTGAATTTGATATTTTTTGTAGCTTTCAAAACCTGTTTAAAATTATGCACGTGATTTTCAAATTTTATTTCATTTTTTTTAATTTTAAGGCGATCTAGATGGGTTATTTCAGGTTCTTTAAAGAGCCGCCTTTAGTGCCTTATCGCGAAAGATCTGTTTCACATTTTAAAATTTGGTAAAGGCATTATATAATTATTTAGCTTTCCGAAAATGCTTTTTATTTTGCTTAAAAAAATTAATCTATGCTGCATTTATAAAAAGTTGAAACATTTTTCTTTAAAACAGCTAAAAAGGCTAAAAGTGCCGCTTCAGATAGGATCCGCTTCTCTTTCAGGGAAAACTCAACGGGGAGTGCAAACGGATATCGGGGTTGTAAAAAAATATATATTTGTAAGATGTGAAAGTTACCCCCAAGTGTGAAAATTTTGCCTGTGGCTATAATCAACCGGTAGACTAAAGGAAAAAATTTCACTTCCAATGCAAAGAGAGAGAATGAACCGATAGCCATAGAATGAATGTTTCAATAATGTTGTTCATGTTTTATGTTCTTATCTTGTGATAAACTTGCATAATTACGAAATATTTACTTGAATATATATATATATATATAAAATAATGTCGTATATTTAATTTCAGGGCCTTACTCTTTTCTGAAAATTGGGACGGGGCCTGGTCAGATTTTTTTTTTCTTTTTCTCTCAGAGACGAGCATGAAATTCATTCTTCCTAAAACAAAATTAAAAGTATGCATGAGCCAAAATTTGCAGGCCCGTTCCAGTCCCATCTTGTCTGGCCCGCGCAAAACCCAGTAAAAGGAGGCTCGACCCAAGCAAAATGAATACAATGAACAGTACAATGAATACCAGCTCAATATTTTTTGAAAAAAAAAATACTTATATTATTAAATCGCTATCATGCTACAATTAAAATTCTTTTTAAGAATAGTATATAAATTACAAGGTAAAATAATAATAATAATAATTGTTATTATTAAAGTACTGTAAAACAAGGGAAAAAGAATCTGTCTATGGTGGAATCTTGTCTTATACGGAAAAATATCGTAAGAGGATATCTCACTCACTCAAAGACACTCGCTCGCTAATGTTAATCCTATGGAAGAAATTTTTATGTGGGATGACCATTTTTTTTTTGTCAATTACAAGCTTAGGAAATATCATCTGACTTTTAAAGTGTCCATCTTTGTAGTTGGGATACGCCTCTCCGGTGGCAACATTATCACTCTGTTAGGGGGCTTCGGGTTTCCAAGTGAGTGAAGTAGCCTCTTAAAGGGGAACTGGACGCCTTTCCCTTTCTGATTCGTCGGGTGTTTTCCCCTCGAGAAACGAAACGTTGCCACCGTCCTTCTCTTACCTTCCGTTCGCGCCGTATCTTTCCTTGCACTGGACCTGTACTTGGTCATCTATATTAGCGTGCCTTGACTATTTTTTAATGTGAAGTTCTTTCTGCAGAATTTACTCGGCTTGTTTAAAAATGACTTATAGGTTTCTCTTGTGTTTTCCGCACCACCTTGGGAGGTTCTAAACCATAAAAACTGTTTCATCGTGAAAAATTCCCTGGGAATATTAATAAATATTCAATAAGTCATGATGTATTTAAAGATGGAATTTTGTCCATTCACTTTTTGATGTGCTAGAATTATAAAAATTATATACACTTTTGTGTTTCCGGTGATACTAATTCTAATATTTCTAGAACTAGGTTGCAAATTAATAAATTAATTTTAAGCAATTTTTTCTGTTAGCGGGCGCAGTTGAGAGATCGTCAAATATCCTTTATGGTTACAACTGTATACGCGTTACAACAATGGAGTTAACGACGCGTTAAACCATGTTCACTAAAATAAGTCAACTAGCTGTGAAACTGCAATAATTAAATATTTTAAACACGAAAATGTAGGAAATCAAATATAAATGAAAAATAGTGTAACATATTAAAAGAACCCACTTTAATCAGTTAATAATTTAAAATTAATTAATTATATTTTCCTTCCCTGTTTCCATATCTTAAAATAAAACAGAGCAAAAATTATAATTTTAAAAATAAATTTACTTGTTTGCGCCTTCAACGTAGCGTAAATAAAAACTTTGAATTTAACATAATTGGGCCTCATGTCAAAATAACGTAAAGGGAAAGTTCTTGGAATAACATGAAGTCAGTCATGAACTTAGGGTTTGTAGTACTTTTACACAACTTGAAACAAGTGACAAAGTTCTGTACCATGGTTTATTAACCAATAGCAGTGAGTGTCAAATACTAGCAAGATTTTTTTTCTTTATTATATAATTTTTGAGTTAACGAGACAGCGCAGATGAAACACGTTATGTGCAGTTTTATTAAGAAAATATTTAAGGTAAACGCTCCAGTAGTGGGCCACATAAGGACTTATGTCTAATTATTATTAAAGTGTTAGTGAATTTCAATATATATATTAGCCTACTCGTAACCTTCATGTATCAGAATAAGCATTCAAAGTTTCAAAATATATTCTTCGAAAGAAATGAAAAAAAAAAAAAAACCTATTTTCCCTTATACTTCAATTGTGGACTTGCTTGAATCTTTAAGTTTTCGGCTTATCCAGCAAATTATTTACAATATAATAGAGCATATCAACAGTAGTTTAATTTGAAATAAAACATCATATTAAAGAAACCACATTTTAAATCAAAACTTATCTCTTAATAAAACCTCTAAGGATTTGCCAAAAATTCTGTTTTTTGAAGACACTCTAGAAAATAAACAAATGTACCAGCAGAATAAAAACAATTATTCCAAACAGTTTATGGAAAGTTAACATTTAAAGATGTTAGCCAATCATTTTTCTTTCAGTCGTTTTGCAGAAATGCATTTTGGGCTTGTTTTTAAACTTTAAAAATTAGTGGCCCACTCCTGGTACATGGCCCACTATAGGTGCATTTACCTTACTCCAACATAATTTCACAGTGAGGGGTAGACAAGAGGATAATCTGGAAAACGAAAATACTTGTAATTGATACACTACTGGTGGAATTACTTTGTATAGATTTATTCTTGTAAAGAATTTCAAATCTCGTACTAGAAATCTTTTTTAATCTAAAAAAACAAAACAAAGAAAAATCAATAAATAACCTTTTTTTAATGTTACCAGTCTTGGTACTTTAATAACATCTTTTTAAGGTATAAATATGAACACAGTGTTTTAAGAAGTATTTACTATTATTTCCATGAAAGTATTTACTATTTTTTCCATCTTTAGTTTTATTTTGTACTTTAGTACTGAAAAACCCTTTATAAAACTTAATGTTGATTAGAAACCAGAATTTAAATCAACAAATAGACTTTAAGATAAATTTTGATAACAGGATAATAATTTGCTTTTTATATATTAAAAAAATCTCTCACATTATCTTTAACGAGAGATTTGTTTTATGTTCATTTCGATTTTCCAGTCTCAAAACAAGACAAATTTGTTAAACGCACCGCTATTCAACAACTAAAGAAGCTTTGATATGACTATAAGCAGAAGATTAATAGTTTCGATGGAAGCTCGGTTCATCTACCTTACTTGAAAATCGTTTCAACTACTTTCGGCTAAATTCCTAATGATCATTGAGACGTAAATCCCCGAAGCTCCAATGGATAGCTCTTAAGCCAGTATAATCTTCAATGCAAGGAATGGTTATTCGCGCAACTCTAAGAATTACATCATTTACCCAGGCTTTATTTTGTAATACTTCACTCAAAGATGGAAAACGACTTAGTCTCCGGAATTAATGCGCTCATTGTTTTTCAAAGATAAAAGTCTAGATTTGTAGGAAATAAATGGCTTAAGGAGAAAATAGAATTGTTATTAAAAGGGAATAAATAATCTTTGAAGTAGAGAGAAAAATTTTCTCGGTCCTCTGATTCGCATAAATCTTTATCGAATTTTTGTACAGTATGGAGAATTATAATAATAATAATAATAATAAAATTGAATAGTGCTTAGTGAACTGTGCTTAGTTAGTTTATTTTAATATTAAAAGAAAAAGAAAATCTGAATTAAAATAGCTGTTCAGTGAATAATAGAAAGATAAAGTGGAGTAAAAATAATTGTAACTTTTTGAAATTCAATAAAAAATCAAGTAAAGTAGAACCTCGATTATCCGAAGTAATTGGGACCGACCATCTTTCGGAAAATCGAAATTTTTGGATAATCGAGAATTCTTCAATTTTAAGATTAAGGAGAAATATACGGGCTATATCTTGCTATGATAATAAGTGCTCAATAAAAATAAAGCTATAACAAAATAGAAAAGACAATAAATTACCTGAATTTTAGTTTTGAAATTAAGTACCTTTTACATATTTCACAAGGGTTTGAAACAATGTTTTGTTTGTCGCAGTTTCGATTGCCTTCACTTTGAAACTCTATCACGAAGTTTTTAAATATTATTAGCTCACGAGTATCACAGTCTTTCTGCTGCTCCATGATGCCAAACCTTTTGCAAAACATTCTAAAGCTTCAGAATTGCTAATTTTTTCGTTTTCTTTGTTCGTTTTGTTCGTTCCACTCCGCAGCTTACGGGAGCTCAAGTGAAATTCTAAGAAAGAAGATCGAAAATATGTATATTTACTCGTTGTTCGGAATGGACTGCTTGCACCCAAGGAACGTGATATTTAAAAAAAAAAAAGGAAAAAAAAAAGAAAAAGCTTTAAAAGAAAATTCGATTAACCGAGACTTTCGGTTAAAAGAGGTTATACTGTAACTGAGAGAGCTTTGTACGAAAATCATTTTCTTCAATACTAACGTGAAAATAAAAAAACACAAGTTTACCAAATGGTGTATACAACATGTTGTAAAGCTAAAAACTAAACAAATATTAAAATAAAATTAAAACAATCAACGTTTCGGTCATCATCTATGATCATCTTCAGAAAAGAGTTGTTACATTGCTTTTAAAGAATAAAGTCAAGCTATCTACATTTTGAAAAAATTGTGGGTAATTGCTTCAGCCAATTATAAGAAGCAGGATATGCAGTGGCATCATCTATCGGACGAAATCAGAATAAAAGTTTAAACCAATTAACGATGGAGTATGCAACGCCGACATCTACCATATGAAAACAGATATAAAATCGAATAAACGATATGGCATAGAGTGGCGACATCTAGTATAAAATGATGAAAATTAATGCAGAACAGAAAAAATGGAACAGAAAAAGATGAACTTTGCTAGAAACATAAATAGCTGTACATTGAAAACGTTAAAATCATACGATGAATATAAATACAGTGGCATACGATTATTTTAAGATGCACATCCAAAATTTAGGGATAATAAATAAGATGTTATCATTACATACTTCGTTACTTCTATCTGTAATTTCAATGAATTCTTTCTGTAGACCTTCCATAACTTTATTACATGGAATTTGTATCTCGGCATTTTCAAAATCTATGTGGCTGTCAGGATTGTTACAGTAAAATCTAGCAAGAGCTGTTGTCTATTGATATTGCCGAATACTTATTTTATGTTCTTTAAAACGTTCTGCAAGTTTTCTTTTCGTAGGTAAAACTTTCTGGTACCATTTTTCATATTAATAGGTTTCTCATCCGGTGCGTTCGTGCCCTTGTGTAGGACCCATGTTACTATTTAATAAATTAGTAAAATAAGGAGGGGAATAAAAATAAGTTAAATATTAAACGCGCGAACAATTTTCATTAATTTTTCAAAAATAACTGGAACATGCCTGAACTGATAATATGTTGGATTCTGCTGGTTATTAGGCAAACTGTGAGAGGGGAGAGAATGATGCTTGCGAATGTTGTTATAAATGTACTTAATGGGAAAACCATGATTTATGACAATCTGCTTAATAAAATTAAGCTCTTGCTTTAATTGCCTGCCAGAACAGATTAAAAAAGCTCTTTGTATGAAAGATTTAAATGCTGCAATACGGTAGTGAAAAGGCAAGTTAGCATTCAAGGGTTAACAGTATCCTCTTTCATAGGTTTTCTGTAAACAGTACAGCTCAACATCTGACCATTGTGATGTAAGTGTACATCTAGGAATGGCAAAGAAGCACCCTTTTCTTTTACAGCATTTTGTATACGCGATTTAGTAAACTTGTGATTTTTTATTTTCACGTTAATAGTGAACTTTTTTATGGTGTTTTGTGCGTCCAGCTATTTTATTATCATTCGCCGATTGAAAATTTTATTTAACGAACAGTTTAGTAAAAAAGAATCCCATAGATGGCGCTATACCTTTGAAACTACTATAGTTTCTACATTAGAGTAACGTAGGATCTCTTAACCCCTTAATTCTCGCTCCGGTCATATTCACGGGCTGTGTCTTTTACTCAGATTGTTTGATTTCCACCAGTTTTATAAAATAGTGAAATTGGCTATATTTTAGTATCATTTTAACTGTCATTAAATAAGCTGAATATTTCTTTCTCATAAAAGTGGTGCCAATAAGCAATTAGAATTTTTAAACCGTAATTTAATTCGAGCGTTAAGGGGTTAAGTAGGATCTCTAGAAGCTATAAAATTTCATAAAAAGTTAAGCAGTTATTTGCCACTGTTTTTGTATACATTTTTACAATATTTCATCGCGTGTGCTCTTCGACGGAAAATTTAGTAGCTATTTTTGTAATGTATTAAAAAACAAAACAAAAAACTTTTGATCATGGGAAGCCTTTCTGATCAAACTGTACTCTCGTACAGCACTTACTTTATTTTTGATTAAATTTTAAAATATGTCAAGGGCTTGTCCCACCCTGTATATATTTTAGAAAATGTAGCTTAAATAAATAGTGGTTTAGTGAAAAGATGACATAAAAAGTTCATTTGTGCTCGGGTCATCGATGGAAAAAATGGATCATGTTACTTATAAAATCAATAAATCAATCAATTACACTGTAAAAAAAAACCCATTGTAGATTTGCCAGCACATTGCGCTGTTAATTTTACGCAACTACTGTATGTATTTTTCATGTTTATATAGTCAAGAAACCAAAGAAAGCTACAGCACATTCGACTGTGATTTAGTTTGAGCGCGAGATGAAAAGTACTTCGTACTGTAAAAATGTCGGTTTTTTTTCAGTATAGAAAATAAAAATAACAAAACCCTTTTGATTTTATGAATGTTTACAATTAAAGAAATTTCCTTTGGGTTTTAAAAGAACAAGGCGATAAAACCGGGTTTCACGGGTTACAGAATATAGGTGAAAACCAAGTGGTATATTATTTCTGATGTTGACATCCTTTATTCTCTTCATATAATAAAGGCACAATGATGAATTAGGTAGGTATTCTTCAAAAGATTCTGCAAGCGGATTTCGACTTAGTATACTTATATATCGTTAAAACACCATTTTTGATAAAAAGAACTGCAGTTAATGAAAAAGCGTATCAACAAATAATCTCAAAGGTTGCCAGTGGCGTAGGTACTTTGTACAAACAGGGGGAGCCGGGGCATATTGCGGAAAGTTAGTGGCGCGGATCATTTCGTTCATTTTGGAGGGTTCCTTCATAGTGTTGCACGTTTCACAAACAGAAATATAAAACAGAAGCATATCAAAAGATCACCAACTCTTTAATCCAGTTTAAAAAAAAAAATTAATAGATATACTTCATACATAGAAACTTAATTTATGTGCGATCCCGAATACAATATTCAAATTTAAGGCTTCTCCCACTGCCATTTACCAAAAATTAAAGTGCTTTCTGTTGTTTTGCTTACAAATTCTTTACAAATCTCCTCCGAATCAACTTTAAATGCCTTCTCGTTATAAATATGTTATCGGTGCAGGTAATTTGTAATTGTAGTAGACCTATATAAGACCCCCTTTTTTTCTGGAAATCGGGAGGGTTGTAAACAATGCGAAAAAGGGTGAAGGCACAAACAAGTGTGCTCACCACCCCCTCTCTCTCTTCTCTTTGTTGTTTATTGTGTGAATTTCTTGGAAAAAGTATATTTTATTTTTTAATTCTGCAATGTATCGTAAACAGATGTGGTGCAAGAATTTCTCCCAGGGGAGCTGAGCCCGTCTGAAATATTCCAAGGGGAGCCAGAACTCCCCCAGTTCCCCCGGTTCCTACGCCCTTGAAGGTTGCGGTGAAAAAGCCTAGTACAGGTCTTTTTTTTTTATTGATCTAAAAAACTAACTCTAATAGATGTTTGCATTTAATATATTTTTAGAATGCACACAACAATACACAACAATCATATTTATATGAAAAATAGCAATAATGCATTCAAATAAAGTTTTGAAACGCATTAAAAGCGACATTTTCATATTGGTCTCAGGTCTCACGTTAGGAGTTAACATCAGAAAAAATCTTCAAAGATCGCTATTTATAATCAGCCTTTTGAATTCTGTTCATTTCAGTGGATTAAGGGCGAAATTCGATTACATGTTTAAAATTTGTGTTTTATTTATATTTTACTTATTTATTTATTGATTGATGAATGTTTTAATTTCTTTATGGAATATAAGCTGGAATCAAATAATAAGCTATTTATATTAATTTAAGTGCAAACGGATTTATTTTTTAATCGGCTTCATGCTATAGAAATAGATTTGAAAAAAAATCATGTTTGAAAATTAATTTAAAAACGATAACAATTGAGTAAATTGCGATACAGTTTTCAAATAAATTGCGATATAATTTTCAAACAAATTGCATTTGAAACTACATTTTTTTCGCTATTCGGCGGGGTAAAATTTGAAAATTTGCGATATTAAGAAATTTAAAAAACTGCAATAAAAGTAAATAAAAGTTAAATTTAATCGCCTGCTTTTCCCACCGTCAAAATGACGTCAGCGTTACACATGGAGACGTTTGTCTTTTATAATATAGATAGATAATAACTGTAATAACTCCAAAGTAATAATATTTTATTATAATAATTTTAGAATGAAAACTTATAAATAGAATCAATATTTTATTATAATTATACATTAAAAATATCAGAGAAATAGTTACATTTTAACAAATTATGCATAGATTAAAAAATATAAGTTTATATTTTGCACGTATCATGAAAAGGGTACTAAAGTTTCACAATGCGTCCCGTGGGAAGTTAAATAAATATGCATAAAACGTATAATAAAATTGAACAACAACAAAAAAAAATGTTATCCTGTATTAACAACAAACGGAAAATAAAAGTTTTAATTTTAATTTTAAATGCTTCATGCTACGCATACTTCATACTTCAACGCAGTCTCTAAAAGCACGCAAATTTGATCGGCTTTAAAATGATTTCGGAAGATTGAGTTATAATTTAAAAAACAGTGGCGATTTCCCTATAAACGGATTTCTATTTATTTCTCTTTGATTGGGTATTAAGAATTTATAAATAGAATCAATATTTTATTATAATTATACATTAAAAATATCAGAGAAATAGTTACATTTTAACAAATTATGCATAGATTAAAAAATATATAAATTTATATTTTGCACGTATTTTACAATGAAAAGGGTACTAAAGTTTCACAAAGCGTCCCGTGGGAAGTTAAATAAATATGCGTAAAATGTATAATAAAATTGAACAACAACAACAACAAAAAAAAATGTTATCCTGTATTAACAACAAACGAAAAATAAAAGTAAAGCGAATAATTAAAAAACCTCTATCGATTTATATAGTACTTCCAAAGTTGTTTCAAAAACTGATTTATGAATCGGCAGAAACGATAGGAATAAATCATGTGTTATTTTAAGATATCTTTATCGAAATATTTGTTTTTATTTGACAAGGTAAAGGATATGGTAACGGTTTTTATCGACATTTATATTAAATTACTTACTTTGCTTCAAGGCTTACATTTTGTGTAAATATGTAAATCATTTGTGATTTTCAAAATTTATTTATTTTTCGCACTAAAATTATTTTATAAAAATGGATAATTTCTAGTACGATGTTTGTATTAAAAGAGTAATTTTTTTTGTAATATTTTACAGCAAATATTTTATTTTATAGAAATTTAATTTGAAAGTTACATATTCTGGTTTCAACTAAAAGTAACGGAGCTAAAAAAAAAAAAGTCGAGATTGTATTTTTTACAATAATTATTTATACATATATTTATAAAATCTTTTGTAAAATGTAACTATTAAATCACAAGATGAATCTACAAAAAAGACCAATTATTTAAAAAATTACTTTAAAATAACTAAAATATGTAAAATGCATGGAATACATAAAAATCCTTTAAAGCAAGTTAAAGTAGTAAGACCGTAGTAGGATTAAGACCGTATAGTGGGGTGAAATCGGATATCTCAGCATTGCAAAATGCAATTTGCAATAGCGGTGTTCTTTCGATGTCTAGTACCACAAAGCCTTTTTAAAGGCTAAACGTTTTGTGCGAAAGCTGGGAGACCCGCGACCTTTAATGCGCACTAGGCTTGGCATCTAAATTAGTGAGCTATATGGTATGGCCCCCTTTGTTTTTTGTTTTTTTTTAAGGTTTAGAGTTAGATAGGCTTGGCTACCTTATGCTATAGCTTTCCTGTGCTCGTTGCTACCCTATTACCTTTACATTCTCCGTTTTTGCCTACGCCAGTCGGTAAAATGACATCGAAGTATAGGGCAACCAAAAAATCCTTGGATGCCTTATGCGCCCCTTTTTCTGGAGGTTATATTTAACCTCGTGCTTCCAACTCTGGAATGGCCCTCGGGACTCCACCAGAGCTTCCAAATTATACTTTTAGGCCGTGCATTGTTTCGAAATTCATCCTTAGTTCATTTTCATATTTAGTTGGAGGTTACGCGCGGCGGCGTTGCACGCCGCGTTGGCACTCCTTAAGCACCGCGATGTCATGTCATCTCAGCTTTGACTCAATTTGAGCATCCCTCTTGCGGGTAATGATTGAGATGTAAAGAAAAATAAGCGGCCATTGTGGTATCTCCATACTGGATTTGTGAAGTTTCTGTGTTGGAAAGTTTATTTTTTTTTAAATTTTTTAGGTAGCTTTCTTTACAAAAAGCTACCTATTGCAGCCGTTCGGAGGAAAGTGATTTCAAAAAATTTTGGTATATTTTCATCGATCATGACCCCCAGACCCCGAAACAACCCTCCGTTCAAAATTTATATATATATATATATATATATATATATATATATCTGACCTATGTCACACTGTAACTCTCGTATTTATGAACCGATTTGGATGTAGTTCGGTGTGTACATAGTACATACCAATGTCTCGACCGAGTTCGTTGGCCAGCTCCATCCGCCATTTTGTTTCAAAATGGCGGCCATTTAAAATTTTTTAAAACATTTAAAATTTGAAATGTGGTACCAACAAATTGAAAATGGAAAAATATTTTTTTCTTATGTATTTGACCTTTATACAAAGACTCCGTAGCAGTTTTTGTTTCGTCTATATCTTAAAAAATGGCTGAGTTATAGCATTTTGAATTTCCAGCGAAAATTCCCATTCGGAATTTCTAGCTTGGCTGACATTTTGAAACGTCCTGAATTTTGTCACGCGATAAAAGGCGTATTTATGAACCGATTTGGATGTAACTTCGTTTATACATAGTACAGACTAATGTCTCGAACGCGTTCGTTGGCCAGCTTCATCCGCCATCTTGTTTAAAAATGGCGGCCATTTAAAATTTTAAGAAAAATTTAAATTTGAAGTGTGGTAGCAAAAAAATGAAAATTGAAAAAATACTTTTTTCTTATGTGTTTGACCTTGATAAAAAGATTCGGGAGCAGTTTTTGTTTCGTCTATATCTTAAAAAATGGCTGAGTTATAGCATTTTGAATTTCTAGCGTGGCTGACATTTTGAAACGTCCTGATTTTTGCACGTGATAACAGACGTATTTATGAACCGATTTGGATGTACCTTGGTGTGTACATAGTACATACAAGTAACTCAACCGAGTTCGTTGACCAGCTTCATTCGCCATCTTGCTTCAAAATGGTGGCCATTTAAAAAAATTTAAAAAAAATAAATTTAAAATGAGATACCAAAAAATTGGAAAATGAAAAAGATTTTTTTTTGTATGTGTTTGACCTTAATACAAAGGTTTCGGAAAAGGTTTTGTTTCGTCTACATCTAAAAAAATGGCTGAGTTATAACATTTTGAATTTCTATTGTGGCTGACATTTTAAAACGACCTGATTTTTGTCACGCGATAACAGGCGTATTTATGAACCGATTTGAATGTAACTTGGTCTGTACATAGTACATACCAATGTCTCGACCGAGTTCGTTGGCCAGCTTCATTCGCCATCTTGTTTCAAAAGGGTTGCCATTTAAAAAAAAAGTGTAATTTAAAATTTAAAATGAGATATTAAAAAATTGGAAAATGAAAAAGATTTTTTTATGTGTTTGGCCTTGATACAAAGATTCTGGAGCAGTTTTTGTTTCTGAAAATTTGTTCTTTTGTTTATATCTTAAAAAGTGGTTGAATTATAGCACTTTGAATTTCTTTCATGGCTAACACTTTGAAACGATCTTGTATTTGTCACGAAGTACCACACTTATTCGCCTATTTCGATGGAAGAAGGCATGTAGATAGTATACATCAATATCTCGACCAAGTTCGCTGGCCAGCTTCATCAGCCATCTTGTTTAAAAATGGCGGTCATTAAATTAAAAAAAAATTATATTTAAAGTGAGGTGCAAAAAAATTAGAAATTGAAAAAGAATTCTTTCTTAAGTATTTGACCTTGATATAAGGATTCAGGAGCATTTTTTGTTTGTCTTTATCTTAAAAAATGGCTCAGATATAGCAGTTTCAATTTCTAAAGTGGGTGACATTTTGAAAAATCTGATTTTTTGCCTGCGACAGCACTCGTATATATCAACCGATTCCAATATGAGTGAGCATGTGCACAGCAATTACTAAGGTCTCGACCAAGTTCACTGGTTAGCCTCATCTACCATGTTGTCTTAAAATGGCAAGCACTTTAAGAAATCGCCGAATTTGGCAGCCAAATATAAGTGACTTTAAATAAAAGCAACTTGGATAAAGGTGACTAATTTCGCGAAATTCTCATTCATAATGATTTAGTATTGATAAAAATTAGTATTGAACCTCCTACATTCGGTTTCCACTTAATTGAGCTTCGTGTGTTTGAATAATATAAGTTGGCTTTTTAAAAATAAGGAATATGAAAGCTACCTCTTCCTCCCGGCACTGGCCGGAAGGACTTTTTTTGTTTTAATGTTGGCTAAATTTAAATATTTTCAAATATGAACCCATTTGAAGTTACTAAAATTTTTATATTATTCTACAAAACATATTTAAGGGGACAGTGGATTTTTATTTGAGCAAAAATCGAGTCCAAAATCAACATTTCGTTTTGTGTGTATTATTATTTGTACTACACTGTAAAAAAAAAAAAAAAAAAAAAAAAAAAAAAAAAACGACATTTTTACAGTACAAAGTACTGTTCATCTCGCGCACAATCTCGATCACAGTTGAATGTACTGTAACTTTCTTTGGTTTCCTGACTATTTAAACATGGAAAATACAGTAGTTGCGTAAAATTAACAGCACAATGTACTGGCAATTTGAACGCCAGTAGTTTGTGCTGTTGTCCAAATGCGCCCAAATTGCCAGTACATTGTACTGTTAATTTTACGCAACTACTGTATTTTTCATGTTTAAATAGTCAGGAAACCAAAGAAGATACAGTACATTCAACTGTGATCGAGTTTGTGCTGGCAAATTTACAGTGGTTTTTTTACAGTGTACGTCATTCGTGAAAAACTGCACGCAGATGGGATTATTTTAGGCAAAGTTACAAGTGATTTAACTTTGTTCACAAGCAATTTTTTTGGACTTTTAATATACTTTTAATCTGTTTTTCTCAATACTGATTTTTCAGCTGTTTTTTAATATTTGAAATGCTCCTTGCTACTTAATTTTTGAACAAAATTCTTGAAACTGATAAGGAAGAATCCTGATATTGCTTAAAAAGAAACTGTGTATGCATTTTAAAATTCGACTTCATTAAGATAATTAAATTTGATTATTAAATTATTATAAGGCAGAATTTTGATGAAAATCGATATGGAATTCAGAAAAATATCTCTAAAATCTTATCTATTTAAGGGATTAACAAATCGATACACAAATGTCTTCGTAATAGAGTTTGACGTGATTAAAATCCAAAATCGAGGAAATATCGAAAAATTTAAGACGCAAGGAACATTTTAAAATTTCGTTTTAAAATTTTAAATTTTTAAAAATATCTTAAAATTTAAATAGGATTCGAAATTTCTTATAGGGTGTTCTATATACTTGTGGTAAAATGTATATTTGCACAAAATATCAAATCTCTATTATGAAGGTTAAAAGAATTTTTTTAAAACGTCCACCGTCCACTTAAAGAACTTTTATTTCCCACAGTGAAACTGTTGCTGACATTTTTAAGTGTAATTTTATGGCTTAGTTTCAGATCCTTATTCTTTTGGTGAAAGACCGGATATCGTAAGTTGGATAAAAACGCATATTGGAAAACAATGCTTAAAGAGCCGGTAAAGGAAGAGATAAAGGATCCTTGAAGAAAAGGCAATTAAAATTACATGGACAAAAGTGATTATTGTTTTTCTAAAGCTCATAAAAAGGTGAACTTCGTTTCTGCAAATTCTCGAATGGTAACGAAGATAATGTTTTTTTTTTTTTTAATATATTGTTAAATTTATAAATATTTTTAGTTTTCTTCCTTAGTTAAGTTATAAAATAAAGCTTAAAAAAGCAATTTAACAAATTACAACGACCATTTGGAAAATGATTTTTTCAAAGACTAAAATTTAAGACAAAAAAAAATCGCACGGAGTTGATCATACATTACGTACGCCATGAATTAAACATTAATAGTGTTATTACACGTAAAAATTCCAAGCGACAAAAATCGCCTGCGACTCGTACGTATTATCCACCTGAAACTTATGTATTATCCAAGCATTTCATTGGCTGTTCGGGAAAAGGCTTTTCACCATCAGATTTCCAAGAAATCTGGCGGCCCATTTTAAATGAAATTTCATTCTTAAACTTCTAAACATCCCACAATATTACTTTTTACACCGTCGTATAGAGAAAAAAATGTACTTTTAAATGCAATTTGTTTGAAAGCTGTATCTCAATTTGTTTCTGAGTTATTAATTTGTTTTGTAGTTTTTATTACTTTTTTGTCACAGTGGCAACAGAAGGTATCTCTGTTGAAAGTAAAGGGAAATACATATTACTGTATAGACCAATCAGAAAACGAATAAAAACCTTCAGATATGCTTTTGATTTCCTACCCTGACGAGGACAATAACCATTTTTCCAAATGGTTAATAATATTTTGCTATTGAATTTGTTATTGTTATAATATATATATATATATATATATATATATATATATAAATATCAAAACATGCAATGGAATTGGCACTTAGTAGCGATATCATAATGGTTTCATCATCATTATTTATTTGTAAAATACGCCTTTTTTATTTTTGTTAAAAAAAAAAAAAAAAACAACACTGTCTTAAAAGTTTAGGCACATTCTGCAAAAGATAACAAATGTTGGATTGGTTTAAAAATCCAACCAACAATTTTCCGTGAGCAGTATAACAGCAACTATCCAATTTCTTTTGGTTAAGATACCGAAAGGTACGGAACTCGCAAAAAAGGAAATTTTAAAGATATTTAAGTTTAAATTAAAAAATAAGCCCGTTATTGAAATTATTAGAATATTAAATAGGTCAAAGAGAAGGACACTTGCTAGAAATAACAATTTTGACCGAAAACCAAGATACGGGTGACCATGTGTAATAAGTGTTCAGACTGATCCAAAAATTAAGAGACTGGTGTCAAAACAAAATTTGTCCATAAGGCAAATAAAAAATAATGTCTGTGTCAATGTCACGAAGGGCACAATATAGACGCATAAGAGACTGCAAGAACATTGTTAAAAAAATATGTCTTTAAACCTAAAATCACACCATAAATAGACTAGGGTGAATTGGGCTCGAATGTACATGTCGTAAAAGAGCAAATGGCTCAGTGTATTATTTAGCTACTAAAAGAAGTGGAATCTGGATGGCTGGATTTGTTACTCGAATAACCTCAGGAAACAGCTCTACCAGGGCTTAATTTGCGCCGGAGCTCACCGGAGCCCAGCTCCGGTACTTCTTTGATTTTAGTAAATATTTAAATATTGGTCGGAATTCACCGGAGCTCATAAATACAGGGCTCCGGAGCCCAGTGCAATAGCATTTTTTTGTATCATGAACGCTGCCAATTTTAAGGCTCTGTTCTGCACATTTACGATGTCACTTTCATTTGTAAGTAGATAAAATTGCAATGTATTGTTATTCTGACAGAAAGCAATCGAGCAGTGTTTCCCCTTTTTCTATAAAAGCATTGAATTTTTCCGATAACGGTGTCAATTTTTGTTATTTAATATGATTCTCAGGGACTCACTACAAAAGGTTATTAAGCAGAAAAAATCGATTATAGTTTAAGATATGCACCTTTAATAGGAAATTGTAAAACGTTGTTTCATTCTTCAGCATATAAATATTATTTTTTGCAAATTTCATTCATTTTTTCATAAAAATGCATAGGTGCGAACTGCTTCTTTTTTGTGTTAACGCTATTTCCGCATCATAATCCTTACCATATTTAATCCCAGAATTCTGCAATTGATTAACATTAAAATTAGGCAAAAATTTCTATTCGGAAGGAGTGATAACTAAAAAGTGGAATAGTTGACAACTAAGTATATATGCTGACAGATATATTTAAAATTTTTATTTTGCTAAAGAAAAAAATGCTTTAAATTTTAGAAATAATGTATGAAATATACATATGCAGATTGGAGTCACTGGGAGGGGGGGGGGGAGCATGGTACGGTTGTTACTATTGCAGAATAGTAGGGCTCCGGTACTTTTTTTGTTAGAAATTAAGCCCTGAGCTCTACACTTTCTTCAATAGACTATACAGCGGTAAGTCTCTTATGATTGGGAGGCGATTGGCTTTATGACAAAATTTATGACTTATTTATTGTTAATTTATGGCTAATTATGGTTAATTTATGACCTCAGGAAACAGCTCCACTTTTTTCAATATAGACGATAAGGCGATAAGTCTCATATGGTTTGGGAGGCGATTGGCTTTATGGCTAAACCTGCCTGGCATTTCTGCATAGGAAACAAAATATAACAAAGTATAAAGTGACTATACAGCAACATAATCGTGGTTCAACCTTTCATCATAAAATTGGTTAAAAAAACCTTAATCGTGGTTCAACTTTTCATCATAAAATTAGTTAAAAACATGAATCATGGTTCAACCTTCCACAATAAAATTCGTTTAGAAAATAAATAAATCATAATTCATTCTTTCATATTAAAATTAGTTCAACATTTCACTAATATAATTGCACTTTTGAAAGTACAGCTAAACTGGTGAAACTTAGCATTAGTATCCTAGTTGCAGTTAAATTGAAGCCAGTGCTTAGTTTGCACAGGAGATCATCTCAGCTCCTGTACTTCATTGTCTTTAGTGAATATTTAAAAATTGTTCGGTATTCACCGAAGCTTAAAAATGCTGCGCTCCGCAGCCCAGCGGAACAGTGCTTCCGAAAAATCGAAGCCTAAATTATCTTTCTTTGCGTTCTTTCCTCCCAAATCGGTTACATGTGTGATGTTGCCGCAGTTAGGAGCAAACTTCTATCTACAGCTCGAAAATGTAGACACAATGTTTTTCTGTCTCAACGATATTCGAACGGCGAGGAGTAATGTCAGAATCAGAATTAACCGGAAATCTATCTACTGTTTTTACTCATGGCCGTGATATGTTTACTCATTGCTTGTAAAATATTCTTACAAATAAACTTTTTACCTCCTTGCAGGGTTTTAATTTCGTCGATGCTCACAGGAGCGCACTTCAGCACATCTTTATTTTTAGTGAATATAGGTCCATCATTATTTTTAGTGTATATTAGTCCGAACGCATTGGCGCTTATAAATACTGCGTACCGGAATAGCGCAGTGTGTTGTGTTTTGGTAGTTGATACCAAGAAATCCTTGGCGAGTAGGATTTTCTGAAAATTCCCATATAGATATAGTCAAAATGTAATTAAGAAAATATTTTGCTGACTATGAAATTGCTTTAAATTTTAAAAATAATGTATGAAATATAAAATGAGGGTAGAGTGGACGGGAGGATATACTACGGATATTATTAAGGAAGAATATTAGAGATCTGGTACTTTTTTCATTAGAAACTAAGCCCTGATTGAAGCTAAACTTCATCAATTTCTTGGCGAAACGTTGAACTTTATTCTTAACAGTGTATAATAAATTCGCTCCCATAGACGGTAAAGCTTAACCCTCTCGTGACACCAGAGTCCCATACGTGAGTTTTCTTTGATTAGCAAGACTGTTTTATAAACAGTTACTTTTACTTATTTCACAGCCGAAACGCCCTAATGTGGCTATTAAATAACGAGACTAATGCCGTAAAATGTTATATTTTAAATTTATACATATTTAGTTAATATCCCCTTCAATATACACCCCTCCTTTATCCCTAAAACACCCCATGCGAATTTTCCATTGTTTAAAAAAGTGCTAGAAACCTTCTTCCTTGAGCTCTTTCATGTCTCATGCCGCTTTTTCTTCACATCTTCAACCATCTGAAATCTTCGTGCTTTTAATCCAGATTTGACCTTGGGGAACAGATAAAAGTCACACACTGCCAGGTTAGTCTAATAAATTGTATGGTTCAACACTGGCATGTTATACTTGGCTATAAACGTCTTGACAGACAATCGCAGTGTGAGCCGGAGCGTTGTCCTGATGAAGCACCCATGATATGTTCTTTAACAATTAGGATCTTTTTTTCGTATTTTCTCACGGAGTTAAGCAAGGACCTCAAGGTAGTAATGTTGATTAATAGTTTGACCTTCAGGAACCCAGTGAAGGTACCCAATCCCATGAATATCGAAAATTTTCTCCGTTGTTCACGTGGAAGAGCCACTCGGGCAAACATCATCTTCAGTGTCTTCTCGGCCATCTTGGAAACACTCAAACCACTCACAAACCCGTGCACGTGATAAACATTCATTGCCATATACTTTCTCTTAACAAATGATGAGTTTCAGTAGCGGATTTTCCAAGTTTAAAAAGTAATTTCACATTATTTCGTTGCTCTTTTAAAATATTCAACATTTTTCTAGCAAACACTAAAACAGGGTCCAGAACAAATGAAGGTCACGACCAGACTAATTGGAATACAGCCAATTTAGAGGCGGCAATCGATACAGGAGGCTTTGCTCTACACAACTATTGGTCATACAAATTCGGTGCATGCGCAGTTCTTCTGTAGAAGCATTAGTCTCGTTATTAAATAGCAACACCTCGTATAAAGCAAATATCACTTTTCTTTATTACTAGTATAAAAAAAAAAAAGCAATTGCTATATGCACCTTTTGAAGATGGATATATGTACCTAGGACGCCAAAGGGTTTATAAGAATTCTTTTATGAAATATATTGTATATGATGTATAGAATTTTTTTAAGTTTAGAAATGCATACAAGAACTAAAAACATACTACCTCTGTACCAAATTAGTTGTTACAATTGATTATCTTTGTACTGATTATTAATACTCGTGATTTTGTGATTTTGTTTGAACATTTTTTAGAGATATCAGGGTGCTATGCTATCAATCAACAACATTTACTTACCATTCATGTCTCTTTAAAACAGTACCAAATTAGTTTTAAAAATCCAAGGTTCGTACGCTCTTAAGCCTCGCCCCATTTTGTAAGGATTCTTCCATCAGTAATCGCATAAAACTGCCTTCTAGCTAATGAATAATGAACTCATTAGGAAGAAAATGATCTTTATGGTATACTGGTGGTAGAGTCCTTACAAAATGGGGCATGGCTTAATAGCGTGCGAACCCTGTAAATTTGCTTCGAAAAATTAGCCCCAATTATTAGTGCTACATTTGTGGAAAGTAAAAATTGAGAATGTAAATATCAAGCTGTGATATTTTTAATCGCAAATATAACAATTTTAAATGGAATTTAAGGAATTTATTGCACATAATATAACTTTAGGATTACCTGCCAGGTTTCGCGGAAGTAGATTTTGACGACGAAGATTTTCCTTACTGCGATGGGTTACTTTGTGCGAGTTGCCTCCGCCTGCCATCATGTTTTCCAAAGATGTTTGTAAAATTAAAAATACATTGTTAAACTTTTCTACTTCTATATTTTCAAAAGCGATTTCAACAGCATCAATTAAGTTGTCAATATTCTTTGTGAGCTTCTGATGTTGCAATGACTGTATTGAGTTAAAAAAACCTGAGACCAAGTACATTTAAATCCGGACTATTTGGAGGTTGACATTGTAGTTGCAAATTCCATCCATCTTTTAAACATTCTTTTGTGATACTGGAATCATCCACTGCCAAATGAGGCTTGACATTGTTCTGTTGTATGTATATAGGACTCGATTTTTAACTAAGAAATTTTTCATGTAAAGCCGGCAAAACTATTTCTATAATCATTTTTCGGGTTTCTTCTTTGCTAACAATTTCTACAACTTTTGGCACAGCAGTTCCCTTTGCATGATTTTTTGAGTTTCTTTTTGCATTTTCTGAATTATCAAAAGGCCATATTTCAATTTTTTCATCAAACATTTCGTTTCTATTTGAGTCCCATTCTGGTCTTGTCACTGCTGTCATAAACATTACTTTGGTAATAAACCTTTTGCTTTTACTATGGTTCAAACGTTCAGTCTAGGGTGCTGTAAAACGAATTACTGGTTTTCGTAATATAAAATCATTTTTCGTCGATATGAATACGATCCAACATTTCCGAAAAGCATCAATTAGTTCGAACATGCTGTAAACAAAATCGAATTCTGTCGAGCTTATTTTTTTCGTTTAGACTTGGCTTAATGGTGGATGAAATAAACTTCAAACTTTTCCCTCCTTGAGAATCCTGTGTGTGTAATATTTATTTAGGAATACTAACAGCACATCATAAACTCCACACTTCCACAGTGAATGTCTTCGTTTTATTGGGAATTCTTTGATTTTCCTCAATTACTGAGAAAAATCTCTTTTTATTCGTCCGCATTTACCAATTTTTTGAGAACTTAAATTGTAAATTTCATCATCATTTATTTTTTACGATTTAGCTTGTTTCCACAAACAGGATATTTTAATACGATGAGCATTAAATTTAATCGCTTCCACATTTATAGCACCACGGCTTAGTTTATAATTTCTCAAATATTGCAGTAAAAATTGCAATACAGCGTTACTCTCTTTATTATTAATTTCCTCTTTTAAGGTATTTTCTAAATTATTATTCATAATTGCAATTATCGTCCCATTACTTCACATTCATGTTAACATTTCTACTAACTCCTAGTATACCGCGTTATATTCATTATAGTATAATTTTACTGATGTCGATGTAACTAAACTGCATTGGAAGTTATTTATGACTCCACCCACTTGAAATGTAGCAACTAATTTGGGACAAAATTTTCGACCTAAATGTAGCAACTATTTTGGGACGGAGGGAGTACTATTTACTCTATTTTTAATATTCTTAAGCTTAATTAAATATCTTTTCAGTGTAATATTTTCTTCTGAAAAACTAAAATAGATTGTCTTCATGAGACAAAAACATGATCTTACATTATTTTTCATCAAAGATGAACTGATTACTTATATATTATTAAAAGCCTCTTTTTTAATTCAGAAAATGATATTTGATTACTGATTATATTAATTAACGTCAATTAATTAAATATAAAATGTGAAGGGTCATTAGATTTTTTTAAATCTCTAGTTAATTTTAATTAATATTTTTTAAAGATTTTGCTGTACATTTATGTTTAAATATTTCATTAATTAACATATATAAAAGAATAGCATGTTGCTCAGATTTATTGTTTATTTTTGATCAAGTAAATTATTATTTAGTGGATTTTTTTTAGTCTTTGTAATTAGCTGCAATTTGAAAAAAAAAAAACAACAACATATAAATGACTTTTATGATTATTCTCTTTCACAATTATTCAAAATAACAATGTTGAAGCATAACTCCATCTTGGGTTTGAAAGAAATCGAAAAAGACACAAAAGAATGTGCATTTTAATTAATTGTTTCATGATTTGTATAGGGTTTGATTAAGATTGTAAAATTTTGAACAGAAGTTTGTGGTCTATAGAATTTATTCTATTGTCACGTGTTTCAATTTATATTGGACCATTAATGAAAGTGTCATAAAATCTTTAAAACATGAATAATAAGGATTAATAACAAACAACAATAATAAGGATCAAGGAACAGCAATAATGATTAAGGGGGCCCAAGACACATTTGGAAATAATTTTTATTTATTGAGTTAAAATTTCGAATTCTTTTGTGATGATTAACCATATTATTTGTAAATAAAATCACATGATAAAACTTCTCAAAATTTTTTTTTATAAATTTTAAATTTAAATTTTATTAAAAAAGTGGGGTAGTCTAAAATCGTTATAACGTGAAATATTATTAGTAGAATTTCAATTTTATACATTTAAATAAACAGAAATATATAAGTTTAAAAATATTTAAAGTAAAAATTGGGAAAAAAATGACGTAACTTAAAAAAAAAAATCATATTTTCAAAAGTAAATACTTTTTTTCAAATTTGCTTCAAATTAAAGTAAAACAATTGAAAAAAAAACACGATCCAAATTTGAACCATTTATCTTTAACGGTTCTTTACTTATAACAATTTAAAAACGAGAAATGGTGAAAAAACCCATCATGAAGAAAACGCATTTTCGCAAAAAAGTCGTTTCCATGCTAACCATTGCTTGAAAGCTAGATTTTAAAAACAAAACCAAACCTAAAGAATAATATTTTCTGTTCCAATTAAGATAGAAACATGATTTAAACTTCATTTTAAGTAGAAAATAACAGAGAAAGTTTTAGTGTAATAAAAAAAATTTAAGAAAATTATAAGATTTTTGTGTCTCGGACCCCCTTAAGCAACAGCACAAGGAACATTGAAACAACAATAATAGGGATAACCCATTTAAAGCAAAAATTTTGAAATTTTGTTTTTAAGTTTTTAAGTTAGAAGTTTCCGTAGTAACATTTTGTGAACCAGTAGTTAAATTACTAATTTACGTGAAATATGGTAAGAAAAAAATAGCAAAAGAAATCAAACATATGCTGTCAAGAACTAAAAGTTACATGTTGATAAATAAAATTTCTAGTAGGAAATGTTTTTACAGAGACACGCAGTATAATGAGAATTCTCGTGCTTTAACCCTTTTAGAGGCAAGTATTTTTTTTTTTTTTTTTTTTGTTGTTATAATGTTGAAAAGCCTCCAGAATTTACGAATCATTTCATCTGAAAATAAATAAACACAATTTAAAAGTTTTTTTTTACGTAAATTTTAAAAGCAAATAAAAAAAAATTCTGGAACAAATTTTGATTATAGCTAAGTAGATTAAATAATACCACCGCTCTCGGACGTGGGGCGGGATGGGATTGCCTACCTGTAGAAGGCCGAAAAAGGGTGTATGTTAAATACACCCTTCAATATTTTAGAATATACTTTTCTGGAATAGGAATGACGATTTTAGCTCCGTTTTTTACTATTCCTACTATTAGCTCACACTCTCCCTATATTTATTTATTTATTTATATATTTATCTTGTTCAAATTTTCAATCGTTAATAAAATACTCAATATCCATCCTATCAAGTTGAAATAATTTTTTTTAAACTTGTACTGGATGACAATTGATGTTAATACAGTTTTTTCAAATATTAATTAATTAATTAAATTTTAATTAATTAATTTTAGTTTTGCATGGGAAACAAAATGGCGGCCATGGGTTATTGAAGATGAATGAAAGTATTTTCAATAAGGGGTTAGCATAGGGGGGACCCTGTTCTGTCGCTAAATACCGCCAATTTTGTCGCCAACTTGGCGATATATCGCCAAATTTGGCGGTCAAAATGAGTCGCCAAAAGTGACGCCAACTTGGCGATATCTCTAATATTTCGCCAAATTCCCATAGACTTCCACTGTAAACCTACTTGCTTATAGAAAATCAACAAATTGAGATATTTTAATGCAGCAAAAACTAATATTAGCTTAAGGGATTATATTAAATTTTTCTTTGAGGGCCTAAGTAGGAATTGACTTTAAAAACAAAATTTTTATATTACTTGTTTTAATGTTATTTGTTATTATTGGAAGAACATTTCAAAATTCTTTTAATGAAAAAATTGATGATGTGGCTTGAGTTACTTGGGTAGATGACATAGCGTGTGCGCTGTGCATTTCCAATCGGGCGGGATCCGATAAATCACCAGAGTTATTTGCAATCAATTTCATTAAGGATTATAAAAGTAGATAATATTGTCTGGAGCTTCTACCCCTTAGAGATCAAAAAGTTGAAAATCAACAGTGTGGAAGTCATTTGAAAAAAAAAACTGTATATTCAATACCCCTATTTTTGCACTTTATGGGCTTATATAAATGTTTTTTTTTTTTTTTAAATATAAAAATGGCTGAAAGCGGTCCAAGCTCCAATAAATCATATCACCTTTAATTAAAGTTTTTTTTTTTAGCAGGATCGGTTTAATAGTTTTTGCGTTCTGATCCCGCCCAGTTTGGAGAAAAGTCATTTTGCGTGAAATGAGTTTAAAGTGCTCCAAAACAGTATAAGCCTACAAACGCGTTGCTGTAGATAACTACGAAAGGAATTCAAATTCGACTAAATCGTTTTAAAGGGATGATCTAGAGACTATACAGAATATATATATATATATAAATAAAAATCGATTTTTTTCAACCGAAAAAAGCAAATCCCAAAGGAAAATTTTTGCTCATTTTTACCTTCCAAACACACAATGTAAAGAAAGTATTGTAATCGTGATTTGTTTCTGTGTATGGAGTGAACATAATACGCCTAAAACAGTATTTGCGATAGAACTGCAGTTTAGTGAATATGTTGTAGACTACTGTTTCACAAAAACTGTGTAGATTTTCAGACGTATTCAATATTTAATGCATTTTAAAACCCTTTCAAAAGTATTTTTCGACCGAATATAGACTAGAAAAAAATCATTAAGAAAATATGGATATCTCTATAAGAGATAAATATTGTTGCGATGTAGAGAAGTATTAGTGCATATGAGGTAACGTCTCCAGTTTCGAAACTAGAGGTCCAGCTTTCGAATCCAGCCAATACTATTGTGCCAAAAATTTCTAACCCCCCCACCCCTTTTTTTTTTTACTCTGTAGGTTACACCAGTTTTTGGAAAAAGTTTAGTAGACTCACTCCAGATTTTTAAGAAGAATTATAACAGTTTTACATTCCTATTTTTATTGCCTATACATTGGTAAAAATCTGCAGCAAACTGTCCAGCCCATCGGCCGTTTTTAAACATTAAGGGGGCTGGTCACTCAGCTTCGGAATTATCTTCCGTATGTTAAGTCTATGGACTTTTGATGCATTCGTATATTTAAAATATCTTCTCGGGAAATTCATATTTTTAAAATCTTTTTTCTGCGTACTCTTCTTAAAGGATGTCTCTTTTTTTCTTAGTTTTCAAAATATTTCTAAAATCTGAATTTCTGAATTTAATATTTTATGTTTTAAAAGAGGGCGAACTGTGAGTAAGATTTTAATACTTCATATAAAATTAAGTCTATACTTTAGAAATATTTTGAGAGCTAAGAAAAAAAGGGACATCTTTTAGGAAGTGTACATAAAAAATAGAAGTTAAAAATATTAATTTCCTGAGGAGATAGTTTAACTATACGAATGCATCAAATGCCCATAGACTTTACATTAGTGAGGGGAAATTGGAAGCTGAGTGACTAGCCCCCTTAATGGTTACTTGACCATATTACTAAGCCTATCTCACTCTATTATTGACCACATTACGGCCAGAATAAAGTTAAATTACGGTTACCGTTTTGTGTGAAAATGTTCGAATGATTGGACAGTTTGTCTCAAATTTTTAACATTGTATATTAAACTAGACTGTTTCAAAAGACATTCCTATTTTTATTTCTTATACACTGTTAAAAATGTATAGCAGAGTGTCTATTTCTTCGATCGTTTTAAAAGATAATGGCTACAATACCATGCTATTAAGCCTATCTGAACATATTATAGTCAAAATAAAGTTAAATTACGGTTACAGTTTTCTATAAAAACGGCCAAATGATTGGACAGTTTGCCGCAAATTTTTAACAGTGTATGTTAAACTCAGATCTGTTTCAAAAGTGTTATGAAAAAGTTTATTTTCGTTATTTTCACTTTAAAGATATTTGAAATAGATGTCTTATTTACAGGAAGGCGGTCCAATATGGGTTCTAGAAAGTGAAGAACAGAAAAATTTCTTAGAAAAGAAAGGAAGTTGGAAATACTGTTCGTTTTCGAAAGCCGCGCCTAGCACTCTGGGACGATTCTACTATCCGAAGAGGTGTTACGCTGAGATGGGCATTTTTCGAAGTTATATTTCAGCGTTCTCGTCTGCGTTGTCATTAAGATTGGTGCTTACTTGTTTGTTATTTTTTTACTTCCGATCAAAGTTTAAAATTCTATTAATATCTCGTTTTAATTCAAATTCAAACTTCTATATTTAGTGTTCAAATGGCTAGTTCGAGTACAAATATATGTTTTAGAAGTGGTAGTAAGAAAATTATATATAATGTGATTAAATTTTGTGATTAAGAAGCAGAAAAATAAAAATTAATTGTTTCGATAACTCATTCTAGAAAACGAGCCAGTCAAATTGCCGGGGTTTCTAGTAATACTAATAAAAAGATTCGCCGAGAAGCAAGAGATAAGCTCAATCCTGTTTTTTGTCCACCTAAAAAAAGAGTTAAAAAGAATGTCTTTGAAAAAACTGATTTAGAGGAATTCGATTGCAGCGTTATTAGACAAACTGTACACGATTTTTATGTCACGGAGAAAACAATGTCGTCTTTGAATAAATTGCTTCCTGTTTTAAAAGGAACGATCGATTTGAAAAATAAAAATTAATTTTGTTTCGTGAAAATCAACAATGTTGTATAACTTTAAATTTTTTTAAAAGCGTTTTCGTGTTTTTATTAAATATTAACAATAAAAACGTCTTTACATAAATCGATATTATTTCCCCAAAAGCGCATTCTTAAAAAATGCAACTAAACGTACTCCTGTCACTCCTATTTTGATAAAATCAAAGCAGACCTGACGCATGCGCAATAGCGCGGAGGGTTTTGCTGTCCGAAAACAAACTATGCATAGGCCATTTTTACTATATTTACTAATAAAGAGGACTTTTGAAGGAAAGTAATCCAAATTTCCTTTCTCTTTCTCTCGAAGGAAGCCCTAAAACACTCTTGTACAACACCTTTAAAAAGATTGATCAAGATTAGAATCTTGGTGCAGATGAATTTACTATGAATGGAAATTTTAAAAGGTGGACAAATGATGCCTTTATACAATAAAATTGCAAGCACTTTAACAACCCAATAAATTCGCATACAGTAGATTTTCCAGAGTTAGTTTTGGAAGCTGTTGAAACTCTCGCATACGTATGCGTTATCTATACAGCTATATAATAAAAAATATATGAATGCGAGATTAGAAAATTTTACTTACTATTTGGACGTTTTCCTTTTACTATTGATTATGCGAAAACCACAGGAAGCCATTATATATGAAAATGAAAAAAATCATCCGAGTAATACTGTACGCTGATAATTGTTGTAGGAAGACAATGATAGTTGTAATTATTATTATGTTATGAGGGAGAACATACTCTCAGAAATACTTTCTTCAATTCACGGAAATATTCTTGGCAGCAATGCTACCGGAATATATCCGAGAATTGAAGAATGTTTGTTTCTGTTTTCTCTGTGAGAAGAAAGAAAATATCCCCCAATTGAAGACATTTCCGTTCTTTTCTTCCGTTCTAGGACATAAAATTTCCGTAATCTAAAAATAGGAGTTCTTTAAAAAAATACTTATCTTGTTCTTCCGTGGATGACCGCGGTTTTGAACTTCGAATCATGCTTTTCGAATCGAGCTTGTTAACCACTAGGCCAGCGAGCGCTTGTTAGAAGTCGAGTTTAAAATGAAGATACGGGTTTCCTTCAAATGGGGGTATTGGTAAGGCTTGTTAAATTTCTTGTTCAGAAAGCTCTGAAATTTAAACTTAATTGCAAGGATATTGTTAGGAAATAATGGTTGGTGTTTTAACACTTATATGATAAAAATTATTACATACTAGAAATATTTTTAATAAGACATAATTTGATTGCTAGATGTAAAATAGGAATGTTATATTTTAAATTAAATTCGAGGAGAAATGATTGCTTTTTTAAATAAAATCGGTTTTTTAAAAAGTTGATTGAACTACTATATACTTTTTAAATGTGTTCGATTAGAATACATTTTAAATGCGAATATTTTTTTCATACTCTAAATAATAAATTGCGATTAAGTTTAAATGAATAAGAAAATTATTAATTTATTAAATTCGAAAGCATTATTTTTGTTTTTTTGTTTTTAAATAAATTAGAAATTTTAATTTATTGAATTTCAGATATATCATTAAAAAAAAAAAATCGAACTTTGGTATTAATAGAGCCAATACGCATGCGTAAAAGGAAAAAACGGAATCCCCTCCCCATTTTTTCCAGACTTTCGGGAAGAATTAACGAAAAAAACATGTTTTCAAGGAGTACGGAAAACATTTGTTTAAAAATGACGAATAATTTAGTGTATAAAGACGAATTTTTCTGACAGTTCAGGTACGCTTCTGAGTTAAAGATTATCTTTAGATGTCCCTGTATATCATAAATTATAGTGTTGTATGCGATGGATACTTTAGTTGATTACTCTTTTGAATTGCAGTATCCTTAAAGTTTTAAGTTTGTGTAACGTAAGAAAATTCAAGCATTGAGATAATCATTTTCCAACGTTACTTACTAAATATCAATAAAGTTTTGCTGTACTATAAGTATAATTAAGGATTAAATGAAAAATGAATAAGTCTGGACAATATATTTTTTAATAAAAAGTCCCCTTATATATGTCTCTTTACTGCAAAATGAAATAATTCTTTAATGAGCAGTAGCTTAGTTTTATGAGTGTCCATCAAAAATAAATTTGACTGAAGTGCCAAGTGAAATGAAAATCTTTTCAAATTTAAAAGCATATTTTATCGAGGTATATTCATAAATTAATATAGGAATTTAAGTATAAATTAATGAAAACTTTTCTTCGTTTATAGAAAAAGAGCTCAATAATGGTATTTTCTTGAATCAGCATTTATTAACGAATGGATTAGTATTGTGCTTCCATGTTGTAAATATGAATATTCATAATTATTGCAATCTTTTGTTTTGCTCATGAATTTGAATAACTGACAAGTCACTAAAATTTAAAAGATATGTATTTCGAAAATTTCATTTGAATTACCGAAACTTCTTAACATTTTAAATAAAAAAAAATCACAATATCAAGCATGCGATATAATCGTGGAACTTAAAATAATTCAAACATGAAATAACATAATACACATAATTAAAATAATAATAATAGTTATACAGGCTTTTAATTGCGAAACTGAAAAACTAAACACTTTAAAATTTATTGCACTTCAGTTAAAGTATAATTTCATAAATATTTACAAACAGTATTATATATTTAATTTATGGAATACACACACACACACACACACACACACACACACACACACACATATATATATATATATATATAATTAAAAGCGTAGAGTAGCACAGTTGAGGTTTATTCCAATAAAGCGAAAAATACCAGACCAGGGATCGAACCTGGATACCTTGGCTTGCCGTGTCAATGCTTTACCTATTAAGCTATCCGGACGATACATGGCTGACACAATTCACTCTTATTTGTTGGACATGGCTGTGAAATGCAGTGCTAGTTTTATTTATTCGACCTATAACTGTAGAATCTTACATGATGAAATTGTGCGATAACACGGAAACTCCTGAATACCATGTAATTTCATAATGAATAGAAGGACATATTTTTTCAATTGGATAAATCATTTTCAAAGTTTGAGTAGCACAGCTGAGGTTTATTCCAACAAATAAGAGTCAATTATGTCAGCCATGTATAGTCCGGATAGCTCAATATGTACAGCATTGGCACGGCAAGCCAAGGTATCCAGGTTCGAGTCTTAATCTGGGAATTGTTCGCTCCGTTGGTATAAACCTCAAGTGTGCTAGTCGAATCTTGAAGATGGTTTATGCAGTTGAAAAAAATTCCTTCTCTTCATTATGAATATAGGGTAAATTGCCCTAATTTCGTCCCCCTTTACTTCTCCGGTTCTGCGCTAGTGGCGCTACTTATCACGCAAGGCACAGGGAAGGGGTGGTAAAAAGGGTCAGTAGTGAAAGTTTTGTTCGCCAAGACGCATACATATATTAAATACGCCGGATTTCCTATTTTTAGAAGACCTGAATTCTTATTATGTCGTCTGTAGAACGTTATTTACTGTACTGTAAGCATTTATTTTTTATTCATTGCATGTATCTTACGTAGTTAAGATGCTGATAATAGCATAGAGTGAGTTTTAGGATGCTCAGCTCATCTTACGGGATCTGAAGCTCCCCCATATTGGGAAGTAGTGTGGTTCCAATTTCGCCGCCCTTGCAGTTCTTATTTTCGTATCGGGGACGAAATTAGGAATACTTTTTCATGATATTTTTTTTTTCAATTTTTTCCTCATGTTTGGATGGCTAATGTTTCGTTATGTTATTCTTCCACTGATAATTAGTACATTTCTTTGTGCCTTAATTTATTGTAAATTAAATTACTTGCTCATTTAGAAATAAATTTTGATTTAGTTATAAGTTAAGCCTCGGCATATTGGATTTTTTGAGGGGGACGAAATTGGGACC
The DNA here is from genome assembly GCA_963932465.1 of Maratus speciosus. Classification (NCBI taxonomy): domain Eukaryota; kingdom Metazoa; phylum Arthropoda; class Arachnida; order Araneae; family Salticidae; genus Maratus; species Maratus speciosus. The sequence goes on from OZ010788.1 coordinate 442,097,161, forward strand.
ATTTTTGTTTCTTTTGCCATATATATATACTTTTGGAAAAACAATTTTTTGCATTGTCAAAATTTTTGTGTACAATAGTTGCCTATGTTTTTATGTGCGTGGGTAGTTAGTCAATGTGAAATCCAAATTTGGTAGGTTTTCGTTGGAAATTACAACATTTAGGGCCTAAAAGGCACTGGGGGGGGGGGCGAAAATAGGGCACATTATCTTATTATGGAATCTTGAGAGGAGCTTGATAAGCAAAACTCATAGTAAAGATATGTTATTTCACGAAATACTTTTGGAAGTAGGCCTAAAAATGACAATATTCATCTCCTTATAACATATGCAAAAAACCAAAATTGATTGAAATATAATATGAAATGAATGAAAATTGCACATAAAAAGATAAAATACTTAATAAGTAACTAAAACAACTCAAAATGATAAAAATGCATCCAAATTCACAATTGCAGAACCATGAGTCATGAGATAGCTAAAATAAACGGTCAAGTGTGAGCATTACTTGAGCACAGAGGATTCCGTACAGAAAATATATTCATTAGTAAATGTATTATTACAAAAAAAAAGTTGCTAAAAGAATAATAAGGCTTTGTAAAAAACTATACAACGTAGGGTTGGGTGTAGCCGAATATACTAGAAAAGTATAGATGTATATAAAGTAAAACCTCCATAACGGACACTCTCGAATCGGACACCTCTATTTAACGTACAGTTTTCCAATCCCCTCTCACAAGACCTAAAATTTTGTATGTTTAACACCTGAATAACTGACATTCCGAATAGCGGACAGTAATTTTGGCGACAAAGATGAAAAATTATTTTTTAACGAGAAAAAAATGGAAAAAAAAGTTAAAAGCCTCTATTTTTCGGATTCAAACACTGTTTCGGATAATCTTATTAATAGTCAAGAAACAAAGAAAAGAAAATTCATTGTAGTAGGGCTCGTTCGTAAAATTCAAAAAATAATTAACTGGATTGCATAATTGCATAACATAGTAGAGAGAAATCAGAGACGTCACATGGCGTCATATAATCTGGGCAAAAGAAAAATAATCACTGAAAACCTAACATACGATTTTTTAAATTTATTTTTTACTCTTTTATAAAACAAAGAAAAGAGTTAATCTATTTTATTTACTTTTTTATGGGAAATTGCGTACTGATTTTTTGGGGGCGATAATTAAAGGCGTCAAGAATGCAATAAGAGCAGGGAAAAAATTATTTCGCAACGTCGATTACTGTTTGATTCTTGTTTGTGATTATTTCAAGAATGGCCTCAAAAAGAAAATTAATTTAAAAAGAAAAATTTGAAATTATAAGTGTATTTGAGAAAGATAAATTGAGTTTACGGATACTTGCTGAACGTTTTAAAATAGGTAAAACACAGGTGGGAGAGATTTTATGAAATAAAGAAGAAATAAGAAATTTGTGGATTGCTAACTCTAACGAGAACACCAACATTGTGAAATTGAGGAAGGCTAATTCCATTGAAATTGTTTCTATAATTCTGAATTCGTTTACTTCTATTCGTTCAAGAAACATTCCTGTCAGTAGGCCTTTGATTCAGGAAAAGGCTTTAGATATCGCTAAAGAACTCGGATTACACGATTTTAAGACTTCCAGTGGGTGGCTGGAAAAGTTTCGATCTCGGCACAACATTTCTTTCAAAATAATATGTGGAGAAGCAAAATCTTTGATTTTAAAGAAGACGTGGAGGATTGGTATGAACGACTGCAATCAATTTGTGAAGGTTATGAGGAGAGAAATATTTTAATGCCGATGAAACCGGACTCTTTTTCAGCATTTTTTCGAATAAGACAGTGTTTTAAAAAGGATGTCTGTGTCGGCGAAAAGTGTCAAAAGAGCGACTCATTATTTTATTATGTTGCAGTGTGTTAGGAGAATTTGAAATACCCTTATTATTGGAAAATCTCTGAAACCCAGGTGTTTCCCAAAGAACATTCAATTTAATATTGGTATTATGTGGAGAGCGAATGAGACAGCGTGAATGACCAGTCCTTTAATGATCGAATAGTTAACTTCATTTGATAACAGGATGAAAAAACAACAAAGAAAAGTTCGCTTGTTTTTGAACAATGCAAGTTCTCATCGAAAACATTTGAAATTCGACAATGTTAAAATTGTGTTTTCCCCCAAACACAACTTCAGTATGACAGTCACTTGATCAAGGCACAATACACAATTTTAAAGCCTGGTACAGACAGCTTTTATTACGCCACATTCTTTCAAAGTTAGATTCTACGAATACACTTGAGAACTGCCTAAAATTAGTTAATGCTCTCGATGCTATAATTTGGATTTCCTTAGCTGTAAAAAACACAAAACCGGAAAGCGTACGACAATGTTTCAGAAAAGCAGGCTTTATATTAAAAGAAAATGAAACACACATTTCCGACACAAATGAAGAACTAAGCGAAATAAGTGAATTAATGAAATATATCAGGAGTGAAGAAACTGCTGAAAATTTCATTAATATTGATGATGAGTTGCCTACTGAAGAAGAATCAGTTTATATGCGCGATTATATTCCTTCAAAATTTCCGACAAAAACTGACTCTATTAGTGATGATGAAACAGATACTGAAACTGGAGATGCTTCCTGCGATATCGAGAATTTCCAAGAAGGGCAAAATACAGTGAGCAGTTACACACATATTTTGTAAAAAAAAGATGGATGATTCAGAAGGATTAAAGCTACTGACAGAGTTTAAACTTCACTTTGAAAAACAAATTACATGTAATCGCAAGCAAAAGCAAACTTTTGTAACAGATTTTTTTCGTAAGACTGTAATAAACAGTGGATAAATGTATGCACAATTTTGTTTCAGTTTTGTTGCCTAAAAAAACAACTTTAGTTTCTGATTAATCATATCGTAGAGGTTTTAGGACTTATAAAAGTCAATTAATGAAACATTAAGCATTTCTTAACAATTTTTGAATCTCTGAGGTTTTCCCCATAGCGGAAACTTCCGAATAGCGGACAGTTTCCGTGCTGCCAAGGTGTCCGTTATTTAGAGGTTTTACTGCACCATGAAAGTTCACAGCGATATGGATCCTAAATAGTATTAAATATTGCTATTCTGTATAACTCTTTTTTAAATCTTATCCTAATCTGTTTATGATGAACTTAAATCGGTGATGACAGTAAAAGTAGTACAAATTTATACTTCATTTGGCATGTCATAAATCCAAATTCAGAGTAGTAATAATCTTTTCTTTTTAGAGTGTGCCTAAAACAAAACCCTTGTTCAACGTTTAAACTTAGTATTGTGCTAAGCGAGCTTCAAAAGGAGGTCGCAAAGTTACGACCGCGTTTTTCTAGATAGGTTTTTAATTAACCTTTAAAGACACAGGTAGCGATTGAGAGAGCCACTCAATGCACAAACTAGTCACGAATCCCATAGAAATTATGTGATTAATTATAATTAATCTAATCCGTTTTTAACATTTTGACGGTTATTGCTTTTAAACTACTACTGGGCAATGTATTACACAAATATATCATTAAAAGTTGTTATTTTGACTTTAAAAGACAATGTCGAATAGAGTACGCTCATCTTTGTCTTTATGTATCTCCAAACCGCCCGCGTCTTTAAGGATTAATATCTCGGCTAATTACGGAATTTTTTTTCGAAAATCATTATCAACAATCTTTTTATATCTCTGCGATGATAGGTACTTCCAGCGCTCCCCCGGTTCTTTGCTGAACTCCCGCAAATCGAAATTTCTGTGTAATGGGAAAATACGATTTTCTCAAAAACTATGTGGCTTAGGGTAATCGCTATAGTTTTCCAGCAAGGTTTAAATTAACTTCTTCTACCCCTAATATTTTCATAATTTTACTTTCAGTGCTTTAGGAAATAGAGGTGGGGGAGATATTTTTGCATTACAATTTTGACAATACCTCTGAAAATATAATATCTAAAATTAAAAGATATATATTTTTGAGTTTGGCGTTAGAAAAGCTTTCACACAATACCCCACACGATGTACAAAGAAAATATTTTTTTTCCCAAGAAACTTAATTACCCCCCTCTACATTTTTCCTAAATATATTTTTGAATGGTTAATAATCTATAAATATGTGGGTCAATAGCCTTTCTAACTTCAGCCAATTTGAGCCTACCACGTTCTACAGTTTTCGAGTAAAAGGGCTGTGACAGACAGACACAGGAGTGGTCTTATAATGGTTCCGTTTTTACTTTTTAAGTACGGAACCCTAAAAAGGAGCCAAGAGAAATATATATAGAGAAAAGATAAAAGAGCATATGGTGCATCTAGAATTTAAATTAATAACTACATTACAATTAACTAAATGTGAAGTATGTACAGCGTGTCCGTCCACTCTCAACGATGCTCAATGGCTAATTCCTAAACCGTTAGTCATAGACATTTAGTTCCAATTACAAAAATGTTTTAAATGATGTAAAAAGAAATTAAGTTGTTTTGATCAATAAAAACAAACATTTTTTAGAAAGTTGTGAAATTAATATTTTTATACGGTGCCGGATCCTATAGAGGTCTGCACGGGCCGGAATTTCCAGGCCCGGGCGCGGACCGACCCGAACGAAAGCTATCTTGGCCCGGCGTAAAAATTGGAAGTTCGGCCCGAGCCCGGCCCGGCCCGTTTTCATTTTTACAGTTCTCGGCCCGGCCCGTACAAAAATCAGTGAAAACAGGCCCGGCCCGGCCCGACACAATTCCTACAAATAAAAAAAAAATACGTTTTTTCTCAACATAAAATTAAGATTCTTTTAATGAATACTACATACATATTTATGTGAACATTTTACAGTATATTTTACATTACATATGATGTTAGCAAAACAGAGAGTACACAATAGTAAACATTAACGATTGCTTACAGTGTTTTAGCCATCGTGTCTAGAGACATTTCAAAATGGAAATAAGGATTCATTAAAAGATTAATGTAGTTCAGAATAAAGGATTAAAAACATGATAATTTTTGAAGCTGTATAATAAAAAGTAGATTTGTGAAAATATTTCTCTCATTTTTAAGGCTTTTCTCAAATCCAAAGGAGCTACATTTCGACACATTTATGAATTCTTTTCTTTTCGGAAACGAGTAAGATTGGCAGGTATTCTTATTCAGAAGTTATGTAAATGTCGGTTTTTTTTTCATAGATAAAAGCAATATGTCTTTCTGAAAATACTGTCAAAGTTAGCGTTTTGAATTGAATTGCCGGGTACGGGCCTCGGGCCAAGCCCGGGCCCATGCAGACCTCTAGGATCCTATAATTGATATTTAGTAAAAATGTCCTATTACACTAAAAAGTAAGACAAAAAATGTCCCATTCATCTCACACTAAAATTTACCGAGTTACGAAACTATGAATTGCATGACTTATACCAATTTTCTGCATCTGAACGCAAATGAGTTGGGCCCTGCTTCGAGGGATCGTAGACAAAGTGCTTAAAGTATAAGAAGGATTTAATTCGCGTACACATATCTGATTTTCAGCCGAAGGGGAGTCACGTCGATCAGGTTTTAAAATAACTTTATTTTTTATTAGTTGAGTTTTACATTATCTAGCATCTGATAGCATTTTAAAGTATGTATCATTTTGTAAAGAATTCTGACTGTTGCTTTTCATCATTTAATTTAACAATTTTTATTTTTTTAAATATTTTTAAATTAAAAACTAGTATAGTATAATCCCCGTCAAAAATGACAGAAAGTTAATTCAAAACAATAGTTAAAAAAATATTTTTCTGACTTTAAAAAAAAAAAAAAAAAAAAAAAAAAAAAGATTCCTCATGCATTTTGTTAATCAAAAAGTATTTTCCTTTGATTTTTTATGATTAGAGCAAAGAAATTATGTAAACTACAATTTAGCCACCAGCGCTTAAACGCGCCATTTCCAGCTACACATTCTATGACGAAAATGCTTGTTTAGGTTCCCTCTACATTAAAAATTTGTTGTTTTGCGGGACTTTTTTTTTTCGCTACAAACTATGTTAAAATTCATAATTTTATTTGCAAGATAATTAAAATATGTTGTACCGATAAGAAATATTAATTTTGTTTGCGATTTCATCAAATGTGATGAAATGTATTGTAAAAAAGTCCTTCCGGCCAGTGCCGGGAGGAAGAGGTAGTTTTCATATTCCTTATTTTAAAAAAGCCAACTTATATTATTCAAACACACGAAGCTCAATTTAGTGGAAACCGAATATAGGAGATTCAATACTAATTTTTATCAATATAATGAATGAGAGTTTCGCGAAATTAGTCAACTTTATCCAAGCTGCTTTTCTTTAAAGTAACTTATATTTGGCTGCCGAATTCGGCAATTTCTTAAAGTGCCTGCCATTTTAAGACAACATGGTGGATGAGGATAACCAGTGAACTTGGTCGAGACCTTAGTAATTGCTTTCCACATGCTCACTCACATCGGAAATCGGTTGATATATACGAGTCCTGTCGCAGGCAAAAAATCAGATTTTTCAAAATGTCACCCACATTAGAAATTGAAACTGCTATATCTGAGCCATTTTTTAAGATAAAGACAAACAAAAAATGCTCCTGAATCCTTATATCAAGGTCAAATACTTAAGAAAGAAACCTTTTTCAAATTCTAATTTTTTTGCAACTCACTTTAAATATATATATTTTTTAATTTAATGGCCGCCATTTTGAAACAAGATGGCTGATGAATCTGGCCAGCGAACTAGGTCGAGATATTGATGTATACTATCCACATGCCTTCTTACATCGAAATAGGCGAATACGTGTGTTATCGCGTGACAAATACAAGATCGTTTCAAAATGTTAGCCATGCTAGAAATTCAAAGTGCTATAATTCAACCATTTTAGGTAGCTTTCTTTACAAAAAGCTACCTATTGCAGCCGTTCGGAGGAAAGCGATTTCAAAAAATTTTGGTATATTTTCATCGATCATGACCCCCAGACCCCGAAACCACCCTCCGTTCAAAATTGATATATATATATATATATATATATATATCAATATATATATATATATATATATATATATATATCAATATATATATATATATATATATATATATATATATATATATATCTGACCTATGTCACACTGTAACTCTCGTATTTATGAACCGATGTGGATGTAATTCGGTGTGTACATAGTACATACCAATGTCTCGACCGAGTTCGTTGGCCAGCTTCATCCGCCATTTTGTTTCAAAATGGCGGCCATTTAAAAATTTTTAAAACATTTAAAATTTGAAATGTGGTACCAAAAAATTGAAAATGGAAAAATATTTTTTTCTTATGTATTTGACCTTTATACAAAGACTCCGTAGCAGTTTTTGTTTTGTCTATATCTTAAAAAATGGCTGAGTTATAGCATTTTGAATTTCTAGCGAAGCTGACATTTTGAAACGTCCTGAATTTTGTCACGCGATAAAAGGCGTATTTATGAACCGATTTGGATGTAACTTCGTTTATACATAGTACAGACCAATGTCTAAAACGAGTTCGTTGGCCAGCTTCATCCGCCATCTTGTTTAAAAATGGCGGCCATTTAAAATTTTAAGAAAAATTTTAATTTGAAATGTGGTAGCAAAAAATTGAAAATTGAAAAAATATTTTTTTCTTATGTGTTTGACCTTGATAAAAAGATTCGGGAGCAGTTTTTGTTTCGTCTATATCTTAAAAAATGGCTGAGTTATAGCATTTTGAATTTCTAGTGTGGCTGACATTTTGAAACGTCCTGATTTTTGCCACGTGATAACAGACGTATTTATGAACCGATTTGGATGTACCTTGGTGTGTGCATAGTACATACAAATAACTCAACCGAGTTCGTTGACCAGCTTCATTCGCCATCTTGTTTCAAAATGGTGGTCATTTAAAAAAAATTAAAAAAAAATTAATTTAAAATGAGATACCAAAAAATTGGAAAATGAAAAAGATTTTTTTTGTATGTGTTTGACCTTAATACAAAGATTCCGGAACAGGTTTTGTTTCGTCTACATCTAAAAAAATGGCTGAGTTATAAAATTTTGAATTTCTATTGTGGCTGACATTTTAAAACGACCTGATTTTTGTCACGCGATAACAGGCGTATTTATGAACCGATTTGAATGTAACTTGGTCTGTACATAGTACATACCAATGTCTCGACCGAGTTCGTAGGCCAGCTTCATTCGCCATCTTGTTTCAAAAGGGTTGCCATTTAAAAAAAAAATGTAATTTAAAATTTAAAATGAGGTGTTAAAAAATTGGAAAATGAAAAAGATTTTTTTTATGTGTTTGGCCTTGATACAAAGATTCTGGAGCAGTTTTTGTTTCTGAAAAGTTGTTCTTTTGTTTATATCTTAAAAAGTGGTTGAATTATAGCACTTTGAATTTCTATCTTGGCTAACACTTTGAAACGATCTTGTATTTGTCACGCGATACCACACTTATTTGCCTATTTCGATGGAAGAAGGCATGTGGATAGTATACATCAATATCTCGACCAAGTTCGCTGGCCAGCTTCATCAGCCATCTTGTTTCAAAATGGCGGCCATTAAATTAAAAAAAAAATTATATTTAAAGTGAGGTGCAAAAAAATTAGAAATTGAAAAAGATTCTTTCTTAAGTATTTGACCTTGATATAAATATTCAGGAGCATTTTTTGTTTGTCTTTATCTTAAAAAATGGCTCAGATATAGCAGTTTCAATTTCTAAGGTGGGTGACATTTTGAAAAATCTGATTTTTTGCCTGCGACAGCACTCGTACATATCAACCGATTCCGATATAAGTGAACATGTGCACAGCAATTACTAAGGTCTCGACAAAGTTCACTGGTTAGCCTCATTTACCATGTTGTCTTAAAATGGCAGGCACTTTAAGAAATCGCCAAATTTGGCAGCCAAATATAAGTGACTTTAAATAAAAGCAGCTTGGATAAAGTTGACTAATTTTGTGAAATTCTCATTCATAATATGATTTAGTATTGATAAAAATTAGTATTGAATCGCCTACATTCGGATTCCACTTAATTGAGCTTCGTGTGTTTGAATAATATAAGTTGGCTTTTTAAAAATAAGGAATATGAAAGCTACCTCTTCCTCCAGGCACTGGCCGGAAGGACTTTTTTAAGATATAAACAAAAGAACAAATTTTCAGAAACAAAAACTGCTCCGGAATCTTTGTATCAAGGCCAAACACATAAAAAAACTTTTTCATTTTCTAATTTTTTAATACCTCATTTTAAATTTTAAATTAAATTTTTTTTAAGAATGGCAACCCATTTAAAACAAGATGGCGAATGAAGCTGGCCAACGAACTCGGTCGAGACTTTGGTATGTACTATGTACAGACCAAGTTACATCCAAATCGGTTCATAAGTACGCCTGTTATCGCATAACAAAAATCAGGTCGTTTTAAAATGTCAGCCACAATAGAAATTCAAAAGGCTATAACTCAGCCATTTTTTTTATATATAGACGAAACAAAAACTGTTCCGGAATCTTTGTATTAAGGTCAAACACATACGAAAAAAATCTTTTTCATTTTCCAATTTTTTGGTATCTTATTTTAAATTTTAAATTTTTAAAATTTTTTTAAATGGCCGCCATTTTGAAACAAGATGGCGGATGAAGCTGGCCAACGAACTCGGTCGAAATATTTGTATGTACTATGTATACACCAATGTACATCCAAATCGGTTCATAAATACGCCTGTTATCACGTGACAAAAATCAGGACGTTTCAAACAGTCAGCCACGCTAGAAATTCAAAATGCTATAACTAAGCCATTTTTTAAGATATAGACGAAACAAAAGCTGCTCCGGAATTTTTGTATAAAGGTCAAATACATAAGGAAAACATATTTTTCCATTTCCAATTTTTTGGTATCTTATTTTAAATTTAAAATTTAAAATTTTTTTTTAAATGGCCGCCATTTTGAAACAAGATGGCGGATGAAGCTGGCCAACAAACTCTGTCGAGATATTTGTATGTACTATGTATATACCAAGGTACATACAAATCGGTTCATAAATACGCCTTTTATCGCGTGACAAAATTCAGGACGTTTCAAAATGTCAGCCAAGCTAGAAATTCCGAATGCTATAACTCAGCCATTTTTTAAGATATAGACGAAACAAGAACTGCTCCAGAATCTGTGTATAAAGGTCAAATACATAAGAAAATTATTTTTCCATTTTCAATTTTTTGGTACCACATTTCAAGATTTAATTTTTTTTTTAAATTTAAATGTTTGCCATTTTGAAGCAAAACGGCGGATGAAGCTGGCCAACAAACTCGGTCGAGACATTGGTATGTACTATGTACACACCGAATTTCATCGAAATCGGTTCATAAATACAAGAGTTACAGTGTGACAAAGGTCAGATATATATATATATATATAAATTTTGAACGGAGGGTGGTTTCGGGGTCTGGAGGTGATGATCGATGAAAATATACCAAAATTTTTTGAAATCGCTTTCCTCCGAACGGCTGCAATAGGTAGCTTTTTGTAATGAAAGCTACCTGAAAGAAGTACGATTACAACAGAAAGTTGACGGCAAAAGAATTAGCAAGAAACATAAGTTCCTAATTTATTGGGAATTAACACGGTCTACAGAGGCGCTGCTCGCAGCCTTCGGTACAGAAAAAATTGTCCCTTTAACCCTTTATCTACTGACGGTACTTATAAGTACCATTAAAATAACTTGGTATAAAATTAATTTAATACATCGATTAGTAGTAATGCAATTTAGAATGAGTTATAGATGCATTAATTTATGATGTTCCAAAAGCATTATGGGTTACACAAAACAAAAATATTTTTTAAAGGATGATTTCTTTGGCCTTTGCATCTTTTCAGCTTTCTTGGCGTTGGAGGGGAGGGGGGATTTTTCAATTCAGAAATATTTCTATATTTCTATTGTAAGAACATTAAATTCGTAGATATCCTAATTCCTACAAAATACTAAGAAAAATATTTAAAATAAAAGGTTTGAGTGGGGTTATATATATTACACAAAATCCCTATAAATTCAAATTTAATGAATCCTTCTAAATCCTCCAATCCTTCTAAAATCCTCCAAAAATTTATTAAATAATTATGTAAATCTTTTAATTTTGTTTCAAAAATTCACGAAAAATGCTTTCGAAGATGAAATTTTCATGAATTCATAATTCAGTACATAAAGGTTTAATTTCCCTTTAAATAATGCTAAAGTGCCATTGAAATATTTCTTTATTGTAAATGCATTTGAAAGTTTTAGATATTCAAATTCGGATAAATTTTACTTTGCCATATAAGACAGAAATCAAATGTCACAGGAAATATGAAATTGTGCAAAACAATGATCATTCTGAATAAACTAAAAATACATGTAATGCAATGTGCATGAACGGACTTTTTTAGAGCGAAAGTTATATCTTGTCTCCACCAGATGGCGATAGTTATCCGTTACTTTTAATTTAGAACTTGTTGTTGTTGATGATGATTTGGCTCTTAAATTTAGAACTTAATTGTTTAGAACTTAATAGTTTTTGAAGGTTTTAAACAAGATAAAACTTTTAAAGTTTTTAATATACTATTACAAATATTTTAAGACCAGCATGGGCTTTAACTTGTATTTTTTTTTTTTATGAAGCGTTCAAAGAGTTGTTCATTTGTTTGTAGATTTGCTAGGATTTGAATCTGTATTGCAACAGTATCGTTTGTTTAGATTGTCTATGTTTATAATAGCTTAATTTTAATTTAGTACTTAATACATTATAAATGATATGATACACATGTTTTATATGAAAATATACCGAACAGACATGATTTCAAATAGAAAAAATTATCATTTAGCCGTCATATGGTAGGATATGTTTTCCATTAAGTCTAACATGGCGTTTAGCTACGGTCGATTCGCAGATGAGAGTGGTTCGCACCGGCATGGTTCCGACGGTTTCCTGCACTCAGATTTTATTATAAGTAGATAGTATATTTTACTTTAATATATCCGAATGAAAATAGATGTCAGATTTACACTGTAATGTTAATTTTACTCTCAACTATTATATTTTTGAAATGAAAATCAAATTTCAAATTATTTTACTTAAAAGGCTAAAAGGCCAACCAATTTAAAAAGATTCCATGCCGGGACTCGAACCCGGGCCATCAGTATAGCGCGCTGACATTCTACCGACTAAAGAAAAATAATTTTTAGCAAAATAATTTGAAATTTGATTTTCATTTGAAATATTGTATGCAAGGCAAATGTTTCTCCCTGGAAAAATTTCCAAATATTAATATTATATCTTTATATCTGGCGATTATTTATATTGCTAGTAAATTTGTGAATGACTCCTATTTCGCAGAAAAAAAGATGCTTCAACTTTACACAGCTATTACTCAGTCAGTTTTAATCGTAGATGAATGAGACTTCGTCTTAATTCTTAGAGTAATAGGATATTTTTACTAAATAAAATTTATAGGACCGGGGACAGTATAAAAATTTAAATTTCGTAATTTTTTAAGTAATTTTTTTATTGACCCAAAATCGTTATAAAAATACTTCTTTACCTCATTTAAAACATTTTTATATATGTCTATAACTATTTGTCTATAACTAACAGTTTAGGAATTAGGCATTGGACACCATTGAGAGGGGATACTCTGTGTATATATATGTGTGTGTGTGTGTGCGTGGATGTAATTATATATAATTTATATAACAATATGATTTTCAGAGAAATTAAAAAAAAAATCAATCATTTCATACATAAATAATTTATATCGTTCCATATGGGTCAGTTGTGCTTACAAAATCCCTACTATTTTCAAAATGCTTTATGTTTCTAAATAGTAAGGATATATATATTTTTAATTACATAATGAAATCTCTAACATAATTTCAGAAATGACATATCATATTGGATATCTTGTTTCATGGATATTTTATTAAGTTATTCCTATTTTTCATACATGTATACGCAACACTTTCACCAAAATCTGTTCTGTTTCTTTCATAATAGACATACAATCACATATAAGAATATTTGATACACAGATATGAGCATTTCAATGCCTAAAGCTGTCTTATTATAAATTTTTATATGAAATATGCAATTCATGCGAAAATAAAGGATAATGTCAACAGAACAAACAATGTAATTTTTGAAATAACACGTACACTGTAAAAGTTTCATTCGACATTTATTATTCTGTCAACTGTCGTGTTAGCATTTTTGTGTCTATAATTCTAGTGAAATGCGTTCTGTTTATTTTAAATAGTATGCACATAGTCACTTACATGTCGAAAATGGGATATATGATTCTGAATGTTTTTGCGTGATGTTTTATCGATATACATATTTTTTTTTTAAGGGAAAAGAATATGAATCTTGAATACATATCAAATATAAAATAATATTGAAAGATATGTTATACAAACGCAAAGTAAAATGTTCGAAAGTGTTCCAATAAATGTTATCACAATTTAAAGAAACGACTAAAAGATGAAACTTTTATTCGGCATTTTTATTTGTTTTTATAATACACTAGTCAACGAATTTGAACTTTTGTTCTGTCCTAAATCAGAAATTAGTTGTTTTTTATGCGGTTTTTTGTGCTGATTCCGAATCTAGTTTTAGATTTACTCTAGCACGTCAAGTTTGAGAGATATTTGCATATTTCAGTTTATGCAAATTTAGTAAATTTTATACAATTATTTGCAAATTTAAGGTATAAAGCAATATCAGACAGGGTTTTTTGTTTTATTTTATGATTACTACCTAATTTACTTCACAAAAACCTTGTTTCTGAGATTATACTGACATGTGATTGTGAAATATTGTACCTAATTTGTATATTTTTCATATTTTTCTAATAATGTTTCTTGACGTTCAAAGATTTTTGCCGCACGAGTACGCTAATATGTTTCTAAACCAGTTCTTTTTAGCTACTTTCAAATCTTGTATCTGTTTTCTTCTATCACGCCTAGTTTTTGAAAAAAGTGAAATTTTAGTTTTTGGTCAAAAAAGCCAGAAATAGCTTTGTATGATAGTTTGTATGATAAATTAAACTATTTAGGATAGATTCTACTACTTACTTTTTTTTTCGATTATATAAATTTTTGTTTATGTCTCTGATATGAATCTGACCCTGTTCACCTTCTTGTCAATGAATTACACAAACCTAAAAAGCATCTTATATCAAACCTGTGTTAATGCCGTGCAAAAGTAGGAATTCATCTTACTCAAAACCTAGACATGACATAAGAAAACAGACTGCAGATTTGAAATCAGCATAAAAATCTAATCTAGAAAAATATTCGTTAATTCTGTGACAACTATTTTAAAGCTGATAGTGACGTAAATATTACACCATTGAAAAATATGCAAATTAGGCTTAATAACTGATAAATAAATGTTAAGAATATGCAAATCGTGACATTTATCTGAAGCAAATAGTCAAGTAGTCATTATCTAGAAAAAGTAATTAGATGTGACATATATTGTATCTAAAATTTGCATAAAATAGCACAGAAAGTCTTAAATTTGCATAAATTTAAATATGCAAATTTCTCAAAACCTGGACCACCTAGAGATAAATGTAAAGCATATTCGGAATCAGCGCCAAAAACTGATCTAGAATCAACTAATTTTAGTTCTAGGACAAAACCACTGTTGTGCAGTGTTATCGTATTTTTTATTTGTTTTTAAATTATGATATTTTTATTTGTTTAGAATACATTGCACATTAATTCGAAGTTATGCATTTTTGTTAATTATACTTAACGTAAACAATTTCTTATTTTATGTTGTATAAATTTGCATTATTTAAGGACTGTTTTGATGGGGTTTATATAATTTCAGAAAATATTTTACATAAAAATGTATTTTAATGGAACATACCTATTTTTAATTCATTTCCTTTTTACGAAAAGGATCTTCTAACGTTCTTTTTATATTAAATTACAACTTATACATAACAAAAATCATATTGTTTCAAATATTACTAGGTTATTTGACAGAAATAAGGTTCAAATTTTAAGGTGAATAATATAAACTAAGAGTGTCTTTGTGTATATAAGCATAATTTTTATTAAGTTTTCTATTACACCAACAAGAAATCTCATGGCATGTATTAGGTACAAATAATTTATATGTATTGAATTTAGTACAATACATGTAATCTTCAAATCAGTTGTTGCCCAAATAGCTGAGGAAAATATATGAACCATATCCCATCTATTCCTGAAATGTGACACGTTTTCATACGATTGGCTTATAATGCATAATGCGCTTTTAGTTCAATACCACATTATATATTAGATTCAGTATACCGGGTGCAATATGTTATCTATCGCCGACCTTTAATTTCTCTACCTTTGGTCGTAGACATATAGTTCCAATTACAAAAACGTTCAAATGAAGTAAATATTCATGCCGTGGCCTTATTTAAAGTAAAAAATCAATTTTATAAAAATTACGAAGTCTAACTTTTTATACGGTACCCCAGTCCCTATAGTTATATTTAGTAAAAGTTTACACATATCATAACACATATAATACAAAAAGTTTGACATCTGTACTACAAAAATTGACAGAGTTATTAAATTTCAAATTTTGAGATTTTTGCACTTGATTGTGTCTTTTATTGAGGAATCAGTTAAAAGATGAATTAAAGTAATTCGAGATCAAAATCAGGGTGCTATGTCCTTTTTACGGCGAAACCACCTTTAACCGGTATCGCCAAATCGGGGTATCGCCAAAGAGAGTTATTTCATCTAAAAATTTGAGCTGACTTCTAGGGGTCGTATACAAAGCGAAAAATGAAATATTGAAATTAAACAGAAAATAAATATCAATTTATTATAATATCGAAAACGGTCTACTATGAAAAATGAATACATAAAACGTCGGAAACTACTAGAGTTACTGCTCAAAGTTTTCTCCATTGGTGTCAATGCACAATGGAATGCCTGACAGTATTGAGTTTTGGACACGTTAGGGCATAGCAGGTGTGCAAACTTCTATTGGTTTATCTGAAACAGCGCATCATCCTTGATTGTCGCACAGTTTGCACACCTGTTATGCTCTAACGTGTCCAGGACTCAGTACTGTCACGCATTCTATTCTGCATTGCCACGAATGGAGAACATTTTGAGCAGTATCTCTACTAGTTTCCGGCGTTTCATGTATTCATTTTTTATAGTAGACGGTTTTCGATATTATAAGCAATTGATATTTTTTTTTCTGTTTAATTTCAATATTTCATTCTTCGTTTTGTCTATGACCCCTAAAAGTCAGCACAAAATTTTTAGATGAAATAACCATCTTTGGTGATACGCCGATTTGGCGATACCGGGTAAAGGCTGTTTCACCGTAAAAAGGTCATAGCACCCTGATTTTGACCCAGAATTACCTTAATTCATCTTTTAACTCATCCCTCAATGAAAGACAAAATCATGTGCAAAAATATCAAAATTTGAAATTTAATAGCTCTGTCAATTTTTGTAGTACAGATGTCAAACTTTATGTGTTATATGTGTTATGATATGTACATAATTTTACTAAATATACAGGGACTGGGGAACCGTATAAAAAGTTAGATTTCGTAATTTTTATAAAATTGATTTTTTTCTTTAAATAATGCCACAACATAAATATTTACCTCATTTGAAACGTTTTTGTAATTGGAACTATACCTCTACATCAAAGGTTAGGAAATTAAAGGTCGGCGATAGATAACATATTGCACCCTGTATAATTGGATTTCTTTTCCTTATACTAAATAAATATATTAAGGCATAACTAAATTATAACTTATGATTTATATAAGGTAAATAAAACAACTAATAAAACACGAATTATTATAATACTAACTATTGAAGAGCTGAGTGGATAAACATGTTATGCTATATTTTCTAAATTTTTTAAAAAATCTTTTGGATGAAAGCGTTATGAGGTATCCTATCACATGGTGAAGCTAAAATACTACGATTCTATTTAGTCTTGAAGATTTAAGAGATTATTCATTAATATTTAATATTTTAATATTTAATAATGTCAATAATATTAATAATTTTTAATATTTGAAAATTAAATATGAATAAGTTTTTCTGAGAGAGTTTAGTACCATACCTGTTAATATTTTAAACACATGGTATCAAACAGAAAATAAATCATTAAAATTTACAGCAAAAACTTTCATTTCAAATTTCTTGAAATGTAATTTTTGTTACTTAACATGTTCTTCCACTTAGCTCTTCAATTACAAAAGAAAAGTTTAAGTTGATGGAATATTTTTCAAATGAATTCACTTGTTTTCCGTTATAATATTTTATTTTTTTTATTCCTATTCTAATTATATGGATACGCTAATAGCGACATATATCATAAAATAATAATAGTAATAATAGTAATAATAATAATAAATAGGCATAAAAGTAGGCATAAGTTAACATAGCACGATTTTTTTTTTACAAATACAATTAATTATTGCTTAATTAATTGTTTAATTAAGTAATTATTTGAATAATTAATTATGAATTAATTATTCAAATAAATGGACCAATGGCAGATCGGATTTATAGCAAGGAAAAGACCGTTGCTTATCTCATAACTATAGCTACATATAAAAACGAGAATCATTAAAATGGGATTTTATTCCAGTGTAGGGCCCGATTAAGGCAAAGAGAGGTTCAGTTTCTGGTATTCATTTGTGGACCCTTTCCGATACTGTCACAAAAAGTAAATATTTTGTATGCCTTAGAATAAACATATGAATATAAAAATACACATTTGAAGAAATATATATTTTTATTTTAAGCTCAGCCCATCTCAAAAGTACAAAATATGGGTTATAATCAGTACAAGATCAAATTATACTTAAAACATCAGCTTTACAAAAATTAAATATCGAATTTGGGGTCTTCCAAATTCGAAGGATCCCAGGCTCACAGATCAATTGATAGATGCTTTAATTAGGCACTTATCCGAGGTATAAGTCTACTCCTGAATTTTCTTTACGTTTTGGCGTTTAAAAAAGTCGATTTAATTACCAGAAAACACGGCAATTCTACTATGTATTCGCTGAGAAGTTCCTTTCAATTAATCTTTCTTAAATAAGCATGGAAGTGAAATTTCTTAAAATAGAAGTTTAAAGAAGAATCTTGAATGAATATTGTTTACAAAATAACGGTTGTTTGGCAGAAACACTAACATCTTTTATATTTGAAAATGAACAGCTTCATTAGAAAGCTTCAGTGACGTCTTATACAATTCACACATGGCATCACTTCTTCGGCATAAAACGAGAGTTAAATAGGAATTGCATTATGTATGTGAGTCAACAGAAATTCAGAATGAAGAGATTTGTTAAACAAGTTTTTCTTTCGTTAAGCAGCATTTGTGAAGAAGGATTTTTTTTCTTTTTACAGAAGTGAGTTACTTAGATATTCGAAATAATGTAAGATTATTTCGAGAGAAATAATTAGAAGTCAACCGATAGTATATAATAGAAAAATGCTCTAAGGAGGAATCCTTCGACTTAGTAAGTGACTAGCAATTAAAGTAATGATTAAGTGATAAAAAATCCGCAATGTTCAGAAGTGTTTGAGACTGTATTTTTATTTTCCTTAAAAGAAATAATGTTGTGAAATCGTGTTTTCAAATACTCGACCGGAGGCAATCAGTAAATATTTCCGGGCAGTACAACTACCTTTTGTAAAGGAATTCTATTCACAGATTGAACTGAAATATTTTGGAATCCAGAAACGAATAACGATGGTTTCACCTTTAGAAATGTCCAAGTGTCTGTGAAAGAGTAAATGTCTACATCTTGGAAAACTAGATTTGAAGGGGAGTTATGGGGCTGGGATGAAAACAGTAGTGATGTCATGAATGACCAATAGGTTCTTCAATAGGTTCTCCAATACGTTCTTCAGATCCCTGGCTGGGGGCAAGAAAAAAAAAAGAAAAAATAGTCAGTGAGATTTATTTTTAAAGAGTTGAACTTGGGTTTTCAGGAGAGATCTTTTTAGCATCCTACTGGTAGATATCGAGCATGATCTGATACACTCATCTGGCGTGTCTTTTTTTTACATTAGAATGTGTGGAGTTACGTGAGACTGTCTCACAAATTTATGTAACTTTATTTTGTTTTTAAATTTATCATTTTTTGGTGTTCTAATAAAGAACTCATGAATTTTGATCATATTTTATACTTGAACTTCGTTTATTTTATGAGTTGTGAAGGACAGCGTCATCACAGCGTTAAATATGTTTCAGAAATAGATAGTATTCGTGTATATTAAAACTAGAGAAAATTATTTAAATTTCTAAAAGTCCTTTTCTGATCTAGTTGACACAATTAAATTTATGAGTTTTAGTAATTTTGACTAATTCCACTATACATTCGTCAGGCAGTTCCTTACACTAAATCCTACTTAAATAATTACGCAACCGAAAATTCTTAGAAATTAAGTTTGAAGAAGAATCTTGAATAAATATACTTTATAAAAACATGGGCGTTTGAAAAGAACAGTAACATCCTTTATGTGAAAATGAAAAACTTCAGTGGGATACTGCCATCTTATGCTTTTCACTCACCATTTCATTTCTTTGTCATAACATGCTAGCTAAATGGAAATACCATTATTTATCTATGTCAACAGAAATATATTGAATGAACAGATTTTTGAAATGCTTTTCTTCTTTGTTTAGCAGCATTGAGAAAGGATATCTATACATATATCTATATCAATATATGTATTTATAAATATTTTACAAAAGTGAAACATTTGAATTGGATGCTCGAAATAACGTACTTTTATTTGCCATGAAATAATTAGACGTCAACCAATAGTAAAGAATAGAATATTTTAAAGTTTAATCAAGTTTGGTAAGTGAACGGTAATTAATATCATGGTAAAACGTTAAAAGAAAATGCTTGAATACTGTGACTATGTTTGAAATTGTATTAGTATATTAAAACAAAAGATAATGTTAAACATGCCTTCATAAGCATATACTCAAAAAATATTTTATATATAATTATATATATATTTATTATAAAAAATACAGGGAATTATTTAAATTCTAAATGTTTTTTTCATATCTAATTGACTCAATTATATTTAAGTGGTTTAGGAATTTTAACTAATTTCACTATATATTCTCCGGTTAGTTCTTAACACTAAATGCTGCTTAAATAACTACGCAACCGAAAATACTTAGAAAATAAGTTTTAAAAAGAATTATGTTGTTAATAATAGGGCAATTGTTTGGTAAGAACAGTAACATCTTTTATAAAACTTCAGTGGAATACTGCCGTTTTATACTTTTCACTCATGATTTCATTTCTTTCTCATAAGATGCGAGCTAAATGTGAATACCATTATTTATCTGTGTCAACAGAAATAAATAGAATGAACAGAATTTAGAAGTAACTTTTTTCTTTTTTAACAACAATGAAAAAAACGATATCTATCAATCTATATCTATATCTATATATTCATAAATATTTTACAAAAGTGAAATATTTGAATTGGATGCTCGAAAAAACGTAAGATTATTTGGTGAGAAATAATTAGAAGTCAACAAATAGTAAACAATAGAATGTTTTAAGGTAGTGTCAAGTTTATAGTCTAAGAGCTAGCAACGTAAAAAAAAAAAAAAACGTCATTTTATCAAGGCTCATTTTTCTATGTGTTCTTCCGTTTTATGGTGTAGTGCGTTTGCAGACGGTCTGGCTGGGGGGAGACGTTGCGTTCACCTGCGGGAGAAGGGGTTATGCAGGTCAAAAAACTTCAAAATTACGTCATTTTTTAAGGCTAACTTTTCTATATGTTCTCCCGTTTTATGGTGTAGTACGTATACAGACGGTCTGGCTGGCAGAAGACGTTGCGTTTACCTGCGGGAGAAGGGGTTATGCAGGTCAAAAAACTTCAAAATTAAGTATTTTTATCAAGGCTCATTTTTCTATATGTTCTTCCGTTTTAAGGTGTAGTACGTTTGCGGGCGGTCTGGCTGTCTGAAGACGTTGCATTTACCTGCGAGAGAAGGGGTTATAAAGGTGAAAAAACTTCAAAATTACGTCATTTTAGCATGCTAGCATGCTAAAATGACGTAAGTCAATGACGTAAAATGACGTAAGTCTGTAAGACAATGACGTAAGTCATTATAGCAAGCTTTACTATATTTGTTTATAACATCTGTTTCTACTAACCATTTGTGATATTAATCCATTACAGCCAGACATTGCTAACGTTGCTAAGACCCTGCCAGATCCAAATTTATAAGTAAAAAAACATGTCATCTTCACGTCATTTTAGCACGCTTACAAATTACAAAATATTACTCTTTGGCTAACAGAAAACCTATAATTAATTTGCCAGACACAAATTCGGTTGCAAAGTTAATGCCAGACGGCTTTCAATGTGACAACGAAAGTGCCTGTTTCAAGAGTGTTTTATAGTTTAAAAATTATATTATAAGTCACCTTTACGTCATTTTAGCAAGCTTTTAAAAGAACAAGATATTACTCTTTGGCTAACAGACAACCAATTTGTATCTGAAAAAAAAGGAGATTGTTAAAAATGTCTTCATAAAAACATACTAAAAAGTAAAAAAAAAAAAAAAAAAAAAAAAAAAAAAAAAAAAAAGAAGATAAAATAATTAAAAAAAGAGCATATTCTTCTCATGTGAGTGTGTGTATTTCTAATTTTTTGCAATTGGAATTTTACTATTACGCCTGTTAAAAAATAAACGTAATTTTGTTTTTTGGAATCTTACTCGATTTATAAGATTTTGGATTTTGAATAATTCCACTGTATATTCGCTGAGCAGTTCTTTACACCAAATACTTCTGAAGTGACCAGGCAACGGAAAATTCTTAGAAATCAAATTTTCAGAACAAGTCAGGAGCAGTAACATCCTGTAAGCGAAAATTAAAAACTTCAGTGGAATATTGTCGTCTTATATTTTCAGTCATGACTTCACTTCTTTGTTAAATGTTGCATGCTAATTACGAATACCATTATTTATCTGAATTAATAGAAACCACTAGGTTCAACAGATTTGTGAAACGATTTTCTTCTTTGTTACGCATCATTGGCAGAGAAGGATTTTTATTATTATTATTATTATTATTATTATTATTTTTTTTTTTTTTTTTTTTTTACAAAAGTGAAGTACTACAGCTAAATACTCGAAATAATTCAAGACTATATGTGAAAAATAACAAGTCAACCAAATATAAATAATAGAAAAATGTTTTAATGAGGAATCCGTTGCAGTAAGTGAATAGTAGTTAATATAATAATAAAGTAATAAAAATATCCGCCAAATTCACAAGTGTTAAGTAATGTTTGAGATTGTATTTTTATATTTCTTAAAAGAAAGTGTGTCTAATATGTATCGTAAACAGGTATTGTACGTGCAAATAATAACTGCTGAATTTTTTTAAAAAATTCTAAATGTTTTTAATTATCTAGTTGACTCAATTAAATTTATCTGGTTTAGGAATTTCAACTAATCTCACTATATATTCGTAGGTCAGTTCTCAATACTAAATTCCACTTAAAAACTACGCAATGGAAAATACTTACAAAATAAGTTTTGAAAATAATCTTAAATTAATATATTGTTTATAAAATAACAGTTTTTTGGCAGGAAAAGTAACATCCTTTATGTGAAAATGAAAACTTCAGTGGCTTACTGCCGTCTTATTCTTCTCACACAAGATTTCACTTCTTTCTCATACGATGCGAGTGAAATGGGAATACCCTTATTTATTTGTGTCAACAGAAATAAATATAATGAACAGATTTTAGCAATAACTTTCTTCTTTGTTTAGCAGCATTGAAAAAGGATATCTATCTATCTATATCAATAGATATATTTATAAATATTTTTAAAAAGTTAAATATTTGAATTGTATGCTCGAAATAACGTAAGATTATTTGTCGAGACATATTTAGAAGTTAATGTACAGAAAACAGAAGAAGAATGTTTTAAATGGGGTTCATGATTAGTAAGTCAATAGTAATTAATACAATGATAAAATCTTTAAAAAAAATGTGCAATATTCAGAATTTAAAATGCCTGAGTACTGACAATGTTTGAAATTGTATTTATATGTATATTTATTTTTAAAGAGAGTGTTAAATATGTCACATTCTCAAAAATGTTTGAAAAAAAAAACAAATAGAAGGAATAAGAAAGGAAGTAAGAAGTATATTGTTCTGACATAAGTGTGTGCATTTATATATTTTTTGATTGGAATTTTCATATTACGCCTGTTAAAAAATAAAGGAAATTTTATTTATTAGGATCCTACCCAATTTCTAATATTTCGGAACTTTGAATACGTCCACTGTATATTCGCTGAGCAGTTCTTTACACCAAATACTTATAAAATAACCATGCAACCGAAAATTCCTAACCAATAGGTTCAAGAGAATCGCAATGTTTATAACCCCTAAGCTTGATGGAAATGTTTGAGATTGTATTTTACATTTCTTAAAAGAAAAAATGTCAAAAGTATGTCTCAGAAACAGATATTATTCGTGCAAATAACAAACACAGAAAATTATTTAATAATTATTTTTTTTTATCTAGTTGACTAAATTAAATTTATGTGTCTTAGGAATTTTAACAAATTTCACTATGTATCTGCCGGTTAGATCTTAACACTAAATACCATTTAAATAACTACGCAACCGAAAATACTTAGAAAATAAGTTTAAAAAAGAATCTTTAGTAAATATTGTTTATAAAATAACAGTTGTTAGGCAGGAAGAGTAACATCCTTTATGTGAAAATGAAAAACTTCAGTGGCTTACTGCCGTCTTATTCTTTTCACTCATGATTTCACTTCTTTGTCATAAGATGCGCGCAAAATGGAAATAACATTATTTATCTGTGTTAACAGAAATCAATAGTATGGACATATTTTAGAAATAACTTTCTTCTTTGTTTAGCAGCATTGAAAAAGGATATCTGTCTGTCTATCTATATCTACATATTTATAAATATTTTACGAAAGCGAAATATTTGAATTGGATGCTCGAAATAACGTAAGATTATTTTGCGAGAAACAATTAGAAGTCAACGAATACGAGGGTGGTTCAATAATTACTGTCCCGAGTGTGAATAAAATAAAATACGAGGGTGGTTCAATAATTATTGTCCCGAGTGTGTATACAATATTTGTACTGCGATGGTTGATGTAGAATATTGAAGCCTAATGTCTTAGATGCCTATATGCACAATTTCAGAACCGTAGCTACAATATTAACATATTTTTTTTTCGCTTTAGGTGTAAGAGGGGGCACCTAGCTTGAAAAGGGGGGGGGGAGGGTTGGGGGAAATGCTGGTTTGGAGCTTATGGGGCCAGACCTGAAGCAGTTCTGTGATAGATTTGTGGCAGTTGATGAGACGTGGCTACATCATTATGATCCCGAGTCCAGTAGCCACGTCTCATTCACTGTTACTTCCCCCCCTCCCCCACTTTCCACCTAGGTGTGACCTCTGATACCAAACACGAAAAAAAAAAAAAAAATCCCTGCCGGCTCGGGCCTACAGGCGGAGGTAGATTTCGATGTTAAGTACTAAATTCTCCAACAAAACTTAAATCAAGATTAGAGATAAAACTTAGTTTCTTCACAAAGAGCGAGCTGTAGGGAGCTAAACTTTTTGTGAAAATTGTAATATACACGAATACACACACACATATATATGGAATAGGTTTAAAAAATGGCTACAAAAAATTCAGAGAACCTTAAAGTGTTAAAATATGTTAATATTTCCATAGTCGGGTTTTTATCATGTTTTAATACGTTTCTTCAAACTTACATGGCGTTACATATTCACCTGCTGAGGTCCATCATATTTCCAATATGACGCAATATACATATTTTTTTTAATTCGTCAAACTATTTATTTTAAGTTTTCATGCTGAAATCTTGCTCTAGGAAACTTATGACGTAATATTCAATTTGTTTTCAATTTGTCAAACTATTTAATTTTACATGTGAAAATTTTGCAAAAGAAAAGTAATTGTTGTGGTGAGAATTTTATTATTTGTTTTTTTTTTTAATTGTTGGCAACTGCTATAACGAAAAACTTTTATTTTTTTCCTGCCATTGTTGTGTAAGAGCTGGTTTTATCAGAATCATGTTAAGACAGTATTCAAAATTTTGAACCCTCCCCATTTCCACCCTCTTGGGCCGATTTCGCCCATTTTCAATCCCCGCCGAGATATTAGCCATCTCAAAGTTGTTGGCGAGTTTGAAGATGATTCGTGCATAATTGCGACTTTTATCGTGCGGACAAAATTTAGTACATATATATATATATATATATATATATATATATACATATATATATAAACTTTTTAGGTGGGGGTGGTTTTGGGTTCCTGTGGTCCTATAATGAAAAGTTATGAAGGAATTTTTTAAAAGTCGCACCATGGTAACGACTGCAATAGGTAGTATTTCTTACGAAATCTAACTAAAAATATTTTAATATAGCAGCTACAGTTCTGAAATTGAGCATATAGGCATCTAAGACATTAGGCTTCAATATTCCACATCATCCATCGCAGTACAAATATTTTATACACACTCGGACTCGGGGCAATAATGATTGAACTACTCTCGTAGTAAATACTAGAAGAATGTTTTAAGGTTTAATCAAGGGAGTGAATGGTAGTTAATATAATGATAAAATGATTTTAAAAAATGCTTGAGTATTGTGACAATGTTTGAAATTATATTTTTATGTTTTTTAAAAAAAGAGAGTGAATAATATGTCTTCATAAGCACATACTCAAAAGTTTTCGAAAAAAAAGAAAGAAGCATTCTTCTCATGTGAGTGTATGTATTTCTATTTTTTTAAATTGAAATTTTCATATTACGCCTGTTAACAAAATAGGAAATTTTATTTTTTTGGGGATATTACTCAATTTATAAGATTTTGCAATTTTGAATATTTCCACTGTATATTTTCTAAGCAGTGCTTTACAAATACTTTTGAAATGATCATGCAACAGAAAATTTTTAGAAATGAAGTATTCAGAACTAGTCAGGAACAGTAACATCCTTTATGCGAAAATTAAAAACTTCAGTGGATTACTGTAGTCCCGTATTTTTCATTCATGACTTCACTTCTTTGTCAAATGATGCATGGTGAATAGGAACACCATTATTTATCTGAATTAATAGAAATCAATAGAGTCAAGAAATTTTTGAAACAATTTTCTTCTTTGTTAAGCAGCATAGGGAAAGAAGGATTTTTTAACAAAAGTTAGGTACTTCAACTAAATACTCGAAATAATGCAAGATTATTTTGTGAGAAATAATTGGAAGTCAACGAATAATAAATAATAGATGAATACTCTCCAAATGAATCCTGTTTAGTAAGTGAACAGTAATTAATATAACGATAAAGTAATAAAAATATTCGCAATGTTCAGAAGTGTTTAAGCGCTGTGGAGATGTTTGAGATTGTATTTTTATATTTCTTAAGAGTATCAAATATGTCTCAGAAACATATATTGTCCGTGCAAATAATAACTGCAGAAAATTATTTAAAATTATAAATGTTATTTTTTATCTAGTTGACCCAATAAAATTTACGTGATTTAGGAATTTTAACTAAATCCACTATATATTTGCCGGTCAGATCTTAACACTAAATCCTACTAAAATAACTACATAACCAAAAATACTAATTCAGTTTCCCCAACTGGGCGAAAAAATGCCCAAGACGGAACTCGAACCCAGAACCTCTGACTTACATTGTCAATACTCTACCATTTGATGTATTTGGGCTGATAACCGGCGTGGCGGGGAAATTTCGATGAGATAACCTTATTGGTAATAACACTTGGTCTGCCATGTAGACAGCTGAACAGAATAAACCACAGATAATGGAACTCCATTTAAACGATGAGGACGTAGATACACTATTATTTTTAACTCGATAAAACTGATTGGTAAAGTTATACGAATTCAATTTCTCCAACTGAGCGAAAAAAATGTCCGAGCCGGTTCTCAAACCCAGAATCTTTGACTTAACTGATTGAACCTTTGAAACTTTCTTTTCGCTTAACTGGAAAAAATGAATTCGTTTAATAACTTTTCCAATCAGTTTTCTTGAGTTAAAAATAATACTGCAACTGAAAATACTTACAAAATAAGTTTTGAAAAGAATCTTGAATAAATATTGTTTATCAAATAACAGTTGTTTGGCAGGAACAGTAATATCCTTCATTTGGGAATAAAAAAAACTTCAGTGGGATACAGCCATCTTATATTTTTCACCCATGGCTTCACTTCTTTGTCATACGATGCGTGCTAAATGGGAATACCATTATTTATCTGAATCAACAGAAATAAATAGAATGATGAATATTTTTTGAAACAATTTTCTTCTTTGTTTACCAGTTTGGTGGAAGGATATTTTCAAAAATGAAATACTTGAATTAGATGCTCGAAATAATGTAAGATTATTTTGGCGTGAAATAATTGTATTTCATTGAATAGGAAATAATAGAAGGATGTTTTAAAGTGGAATAGAGTTTGGCAAGGGAACGGTAATTAATACAATCATAAAGCAATAAAAAGAAATTGTGCAATATTAGGAAATGCAAATGCTTGAGTACTGAGACAATGTCTGATGTAGTATTTTTAGATTTTTTAAAAGAGAGAGTCTTAAATTTGTATCCATAAGCGCATACTTAAAAAAAAATTAAAAGCAAGAAAATTCTTCTCATGTGGATTAGCCTATTTATAAAAGTTTGGGTGGAATATTCATATTATGCCCATTAAACAATAGTGAAAATTTTGGCTTTGAGGTGATCTTAGTAAATTTATGATATCAGAATTTTGAATTGTCCCACTGTATATTTGCTGATCAGTTCTTTACACTTATTCCTTCTTAAATATTTATATTATTCCCACTGAGCAATAGTGAATATACTGTTTTTTTTAAGATCTTAGTCAGTTTATGAGATATTAAAATTTTGACTAATTCCACAGTTTATTCGTTCACCAATTCTTTACACCTATTCTTTTTAAAATCTGTATATTACACCCGTTAAACAATAATGGAAATTTTATTTTTTGGGGATCTTAGTCAACTTATTTCAAGTGATTTCGGAATTTTGAATAAACCCACTGTATATTCGCTGAGCAGCTCTTTACATTCACACATTCATAAATTTTCATGCGTAATGGTCGTTAACACACAATGAAAATATTGTTTTTTGGGATCTTAGTTAATTTTTGAAATTTTGAAATTTTGACTAATTCCACTTTGTATTCGCTGAACGGTTCTTTACACTTAAAAGTCCTCAAATTTTCATATTAAGCCAATTAAATAGTAATATTTTTTTTTGTTTTTTGGTATCTTAGTCATTTTATGAGATTTCGAAGTTTTGACTAATTCCACTGTATATTCGCCGAGCAGTTCTTTACATTTAATCCTTCTTGAATATTCATATTACGCCTGTTAAACAACAATGAATACTTGCCTTTTGGAATCTTAATCCATTTATGAGATTTCGCAATTTTAACTAATTCCATTGTATATTCAATGAGCAGAATTCTACACCATAATTCTAAAAATTCCAAATTCTTTCACTACCAAAAATTCTTAGAAATCAAGTTTTAAGAAGAATCTTAAATCTCTACCAAGTGAGGTTTTTGTATGCTTTAAAAAATGTAAGAATATTTTGCGAAAAATAATTGAAAATCAAAGAATAACAAATAACAGAAAAATGTTTTAAAGAGGAATAATAAAGATTTAGAAAGTGAATGGTAATTAGTTTATTGGTTAAATACTAAAATAAAATCTCCAATATTCAGACATGTTTGAATAGTGTGGACATGTTTGAGATTGTATTTTTATGTATTTTTATGTATTTTTAAGAGTGTGTGTTAAATATGCCACCAAAAGGGCACACTAAAAAATTTTAGAGAAAAGAGAAACTATTCCTATAATGTGGGTGTGCCCATTTATAAAAATTTTGGAAAAATCTTTATGTTACGCCAATTAAAAAATAATGAAAATTTTGTGCTTTTGGGATTTTTGCCAATTTATAGTATTTCGTAATTTTGACTAATTCCACTGTCTATTCGCCGAGCAAATCCTTCTTTAATGACCATGCAACCGAAAAGGCTTATAAATCAAATTTTCAGAATAATCTTGAACGGATATTGTTTCTAAAACAACGGTTGTTTGACAGGAACAATTACATCTTTTAAGCGAAAATGAGAAGTTTCATCGAATACTGCCGTCTTATATTTTTCATTCATGACTTCACTTCTTTGTCAGGATGATGCAAACTGAGTAGGGATATCATTATTTATGTACATCAATAGAAATAAGTAAAATCAAGAGATTTTTGAAACAATTTTCTTCTTTGTGCAGCAGCAGTAAGTAAGAAGATAATTATTATTATTATTATTATTTAAAATAGAGATATTTGTGCTAGATGCCCAAAACAATGTAAGAATGTTTTGCGACAAATAATTGAAAACAAAGGAATATTAAATAGAAGAAATTTTTAAGGAGGAATTAAATCTAATAATTTTCAAATTTTTATTGCGTTAAAGGCGTTGAGTCAACAGAGTGAAAAAGTGACCAAGCCTGGAATCGAACCAGGGTCATTGAGTATATGCGTCAATGGTTTGTCACTAAGCTATCTGGACGATGCCAAGCCTAGCACTTCTCACTCGCATCTGTTGGCAAGGCTGCAAACTTCAGCACGCGATGGAATAATGTTCGTAAGCCACCAACACTTAGACAAACACCAAACAAAAGAGAAATACAGCACAGATGAAAATGAACAACTCTAGTTACATAATTTTGGAAATTTTTCATAGAAAATTTCGCATGCCATGAATTTAGTAATTTTCAAATTTTATTTGCTTAAAAGGCGTTGAGCCAACAGAGTGGAAAAGCGTCCAAGCCTGGAATCGAACCAGGGTCATTAACAATACGCGTCAATGCTTTCCCACTAAGCTATCTGGATGATGCCAAGCACTTTTCACTCTGTTGGCTCAATACCTTTTAAGCAATTAAAATTTGAAAATTGCTAAATTCGCGCTGTTTGAAGTTTTCTATGAAAAATTCCCAGAATTATATATATATAGATTTATTCACCTTCATCGATGCTGGATTTCCCTTTAGTTTCGTGTTTGCCCTAGGGTTGGTGGCTCACGAACATTATTCCCTCTCATGCTGCAATTTGCAGCCTTGCCAACAAATAAGAGTGAGAAGTGTTAGGCTTGGCATCGTCCAGGTAGTTTAGTGGCAAAGCATTGAGGCGTATTGTCAATGTCCCTGGTTCTATTCTAGGCTTGGACACTTTTCCACTCTGTTGGCTCAAAGCCTTTTAAGCAATTAAAATTTGAAAAGTACCGAATTCAAGGCGTGTAAAATTTTCTATGAAAAATTTCAAAAATTATATAACTAGAGTTATTCAAATTTAATAATTGAATGGTACTGATTAAATAATAAAAATGTAATCTCCAATATTTACAACTGTTTAACAAGTAATGTGGAAGTGTTTGAAATTGATTTTTTATTTTTCATAAAAAAAGTTAAATATGTCTCTAAAAACATTGAAAACTTTTTACAGGAAAGTGGAACATTTGTCTTACCTAGTACGCCTATTTATGTACAGTTTTGTTTGGCGAGATACATATATTATGCCCGTTGAAAAAATAACGAAATTTTCGCTAATCGATGTAATTTGTCGACACAACAAAATTTCAAAAAGAAAAGTTTTGCGAAATGGGATCATAGAAAGATTCTCGGATCATATAGATTCTCGGATAAACCGGAAACTTTTTGCAGAAGAAACAGATTGTTAAACATTTCACATTTAAAATAATTTTAAAAATATTATTTGCTTATATTATATGAGCTTATATAAAACTCAGTAAACTATTTCATGGTTTAAATTAAAATTCAAAAAGAATTTGAAATGTAGACAGTAGTTATCTAAATACAGTAGTACGTGCAGTATTGTGTATGCTAAATTGGTACTAATCAATGGATATACGGATTACAACCCCTCATGTTTTTGCTTCATTTTGGGAACAGCGGATTTTGAGCTTATTCTATAAACGATTATTATCAGATTTTTCAAACTATGTTTTTGAGACTTTTACAAAAGTTGCTCTATACATTTAGCTAACACATTATGCACATTATATTTTGATTGCATTCGCGCATGCGCAGTGAAACATTTGTTAGTAAACCTGCTCATTTTTCATACAATTTTTATTATTTTTTAATTCTGACTTCAGGGTATTATGTACAATGTTGTTCGTCATATTTCCTGTAAAGAACTTTTTTTTATATTAAGAACTCTGCAAATTATAAGCAAAAAACTTGGCGAAATTTGGGACTGTTTTTATAAAAACCTTAATTTCTCTACGAGTATGCATGCTATCCGAATAAAAATGAAGAAAGTATATTACAATAAGTCACTTATTAATAATATTGAGTTTAAATGCTTTTACTACATTAGTTTTTACAGGGCTATCCAAAAGATATTAGTTCTTTTTCAATTTGTTGACGGTCCCCTATGGGGTTTCGGGAAAAATATCTTCGCGGAAATATATGACGTATACTATACTGTTTACACACTTACAGTTTCAGGTTAATTCCTCATGTATTTTTCTAGATATTTAACAAAACGTCAAAAATAGCAAGTGACTGGTCATCTTTGGCCGTATAGTGCATAAGCTGCGGTGGCGTTAATACGTAAGTATCATTTTTACTGCAAGAATTATATTTTTGGAATTTTATCTCAAAATAGTAATCCTTTAAGACAATTTTATTGAATATATAACTAACTAGTATGTTGTGGCCATCACAAAACTTTCTTCTATATAAATCACATCAATTAAATCATTTAAATAGTATAAGAAATTGCATGAATTTAGCACCAATTCATATCAAAGTATATCTGAATTTGAAGTTTGATGAAAATTCGTGCATTAGTTCTTGAGATACAGCTATAGCGGAAATTCTGAAAAATGTATCATAACAGCGCCACCTGTTGAGCGATTTACACAAAACATAAACAGTACTAAATCATATCAAGGTATACCTGAATCTGAAGTTTGTTGAAAATCTAAGCGTTAGTTTTTGAGATAAAGCTATTGCGGAAATCGCAAAAAATACAGCATAGCAGCGCCACCTGTTGAGCGATTTACACCAAAAATTAAACAGCACTAATTTATACGTCAATTCATGTCAAGGACTAACTAAATCTGAAATTTGATGAAAATCCGTGCAATAGTTCTTGAGATGCAGCTCTTGCGAAAATCGTGAAAATGCAGCACAGCAGCGCCACCTGCTGGGCGATTTACACCAAAAATTAAACAGCACTAATTTATATCAGGGACTAACTAAATCTGAAGTTTGATGAAAATTCGTGCATTTTTTCTTGAGTTAGAGCTATTGCGATAATCATGAATAATGCAGCATAGCAGCACCACCTGTTGGGCGATTTTCACAAACAAAATAATCAGCACCAAACTATATCCTGGACTAATTGAATCTGAAGTTTTATGAAAATCCGTGCAGTAGTTCTTGAGATATAGCTATTGCAGAAATCGTGAAAAATGCCGCATAGCAGCGCCACCTTTTGGGCGATTTTCACCAAAAACTAATCAGGTCCAGACTATATCAAGATCTAACTAAATATGAAGTTTTGTGAAATTCCGTGCATTAGTTCTTGAGATAGAGCGCCCACAAAATTTTTGTCACATACAGACTCACAGACAGAGTGACAGAGTGACAGACAGACTCACAGACAGACATTTTCTAAAAACCATCAAATCGTGTTCAGGACATTCTAAAACGTATAAATCCGTCGAAAACCGGAAGTCGAAATTTTTCACGAATCCAATACTTTCTTCTTGTAAAGATAGAAGAAAGTAAAAATAATCCTACGAAGTTTCATGACTTTATCTTTCATAAAAATTTATATATATCAATTTGAAAATGACGAATCTTGAAAAAATACATTCTATGATAATGGATATACAGGATTTATTTAGGGTAACGGTAGGGAGGGGGGAGTATCAGTGTGGGACACTGTACCAGCAATGGACATTTTAAAAATTGAATTTTAAAACACATGCTTTGAAAGATGTACTGACCTTCGCGGCCATTAAGTTGGCTCATACAACCCCTAATAGTAACGCTGTCGTATCGCCACTCAAATAAAATTCACTACAGCTAGTAAAACCATTGAATTAACAAGCAATTCAATATAAAAACATAACAAAATTTTAAGAAAAACAAAAAGTATTATATGTACAATGAAATCAGTTGTAATGGAATCAGGTCTCCAGGCGAGAACTCCACAAACTAAAATCCTGGCTTTTACCAATTATAGCATTTGCCACGTGCTTATAGCGAAAAAACTAACTTTGCTCATACAGAGCTCCTCAGAGAACGATCTTATCGTTGCTGTACCAAGTACTGACTGAACTTCACCTCTTTTTTTTCATCTAGCGGTGACTTGACCAAACTCGGAGACTCGGAGACTATTGACCAGACCCCTAGCTACCGGGGTTAACCCAGCTGAACGGGTTTGTAATTGCCTGGAAAGCAGGGCGATGCATTGTGAGTACATACGCTAGATTGCCGCAGACGGCGGACCACACCAGCAAGCACCCGGGCCGACCTTGCTACGCCAAATTGATGAGTCTAGGTTGTTTATTGAACTTTGCAAAACTATAATTGTTGCCGCACACCACGTACTTGCCATGCCAGTTGGAAAAGGGCTGGATTATTTTTGATGCTTAAAAGATGGTAAACTTCTTAGCTGTAGAAGGGGGCAATTTTGAGGGAAAATAAAAATTGAAATGGCCGAAAAGCTAAGATTTACCGCTGAAGGGATAATTTTGGGCCGAAATGCAAGGCAGACGAATCGCTTCAGAGGGAGACGGGAATAAACCCGACATCATTGCCTCGATCGTCATCCTATCTGCAGTGCCTACTGCTCGTTTGTGTTTACTTTGTTTTGCCGGTTCCTTAACGTTATATCCTGTTGATTTGCACCTGCACATTGCTACTCAAGTTGATCTCGTAATTTAGAACCTTGATCAGATGGCGAGACCTTCACCTGGCAAGGCAATTCCAGAGGTATAATTCACAGGTAACTTGGAGGATTTTGCACCCACGACGGATTTTACA
This sequence comes from Maratus speciosus, assembly GCA_963932465.1. Lineage (NCBI taxonomy): Eukaryota > Metazoa > Arthropoda > Arachnida > Araneae > Salticidae > Maratus > Maratus speciosus. Next base: position 442,131,372 of record OZ010788.1, read on the forward strand.
TGCACCAGGCGCCATTAGCGTACATGACGGAAATTTAGCCGGCAGTTAGCCTGGGTCCTGTGACCAACGGCTACGAGTATAATGTTCTACCAGCTTGGCCACCGCTACCCGATCTAAATGGGATTGCATGGAATTTTTGAAGCCTAATTGTTGATGCATACTTGTCAAATTAAAATGATTATTTTTTGTTTGGGAGGGGGGGATAGAGAAAACAAAGAATGGGGCTCCGCAGATAGACAAATTGCACCATGTGATAATTTTTTGGGGCCGAATTGTTAGGCAAACTTAACGTTGCAAGGGACATGAGACTACGCCTTACTACCATACGCCACCGGGGAAAAACTGGCTCCGTGGGCTGTCCCATTGGAGCGGGTCCGGTAGCTCGTGCGGACAGAGTCCTACTGCACCTAATATAGAGACGAACTAAAGAAAAAAAAAGAAAAAGAAAAGAAAAGGGGGGGGGGGAGAATGTTCCCCCGAGTGGTCGGCCTGGCCGGCCGCCCGGGGGGGGGGAGCTGGAAGAGAATGGTTTGTTAGCCATGACATATTTATTAATACAATTACTACATTAAATGTACTAAACTATAATACTTATTAATCTTAATCAACTTACCTAATCTTAATACTTAATCAATTAGAAATATTAGTACTATAACGTCATTCTAACTACTCTTACCAACTTAACTTGGTGTTTATCATGAGACTTAATATTTTACCTTGATACTTTTATTATGCGTTGGCTTTTTTGCTTTAAACTGCTAGTTGATTTTACCCATTGAGGAGAACTACGCTTAACTATGATGTGCATCGTGGCACCCAGAGAAAAAAAAATTCTCAAATGAGTAGCGCGTCTTGAATTTAAGTGGGATGGGGCCACGATGCAGAGAAGCTGGAGAAACTAAATGCTAAAATTACAACTTTTAACTATTAACTCAAGACTTATAACTAAGCTATAACTTATCACCCTTTTAGCTGTTAATGTTCTCCCCATTATCTAGCCTAGTCCCTATTATAATTTAACTTAGTAACTATTATTTATTAACTTATATTAATTAACTTATACTTAACCTCTTGTGGTCTTCTGTCTTCCGCTCTTCAGGGATGGTTGGCTTCTCGTATATATATATATATATATATATATATATATATATACATTTTTTTTTCCAGAACACTTATACATGGACGGACAATGTGGTGACGGAAATTTTTGATGCTTTTTGATTTGCCATTGTGCACAGCTTGCTCAGCCGGGGGTGAAGTGCAATTCGTCTGTTGCGGGGCATGGCCAGCTGATACTGTGCGGCTACCGCTCACCACATATGGACATTAGACAAAACCTGCTTGTTGTGACGAAAATGGTCGCCACATAAATACGCAAAGGTCGCGTGAAAGTAGATAGTGATTAGTACAAAAGAATATAAATATCACCTCGTCATGCGTTGTGAAATGACAAAATGAGGTAATATTAAAATTAATAAAATAGGAAGAGAATAATTTTGGCAATAACCGCGGGAACGCATTATTTAACGTACTCTCAATCTTACTGAATTATTTCGAGTACTCAATTAAATAAATGCGTAAAATGAACCATGAGAAGTTTAAAAAAGAGTAGACAAGAAAGAAAAGGAAAAGAAAACATTCTAAAATTAAAATTGGAAGTTATGAGAGGTATAAAGTGAAATATAATTATATTTTAAGAAAATGATGATTTTAGCAACTCATTTTAAATAAATAGACATCTGTCGATATCATTCTTCAACATTATCATACGAAACACTAAATATTCATTCCTGAAACCAAGCGCGCACCTGAAATAAAAATTTTAACTTAAATGCGCGTACCTGTAAAATAAAATAAAATTTTCAACTTAATAGCGCTTATCTGTAAAATAAAATCTTTTAAGGATTGAAGAGCATGAGATTCCCCAAAATAAAACATGACAAACTCCATTTAAAAATTTGACAGAGTCTAGAAGTATACTTTTAACAATACTTTTAATAGTAAAATTTTAATCCCATACAACAGCATATTTTCCTTATAATTTTTTTTTACAACAATTATTACCGAACAATTTCCATTTTAGATTTTCAATCATTAATTAAGATTATTTTTTTTTATTACATAGGTATATTAAGTTAGAATATGTTATCCATTGGAAAATGGTGAGAATGTGCTATAAGCTAACATTTCTTATTTTAAATTTGCTTATCGCTAATAAATCCATTTTCTAAATTAGATTAATGAATGTAAGCATAAAATTAAAATATATATTTTAAGAGTAAACCAACATGTAGTGGATTGTCCACGAATAAATTTTAGTTTTCAAATTTTATAAAATATAGCAGAACAAGGATAAAAGGAACCAGCAAATGCATATATATTTATTTTAATTAATGTTATAAAATTTTGGCTCACCCAATCATACTGGCTTGATGAAATCCTCTCAGATACCTCCTTTGCTCTGCGACTCCGTACCGTCCAGCATTCTCATTGCCGGCGAGGGCTTCCATTTTTGATGATTCACTACGTGACCATAACTTTCTCTTCCAAGGACCCTGGTTATCAGTGACGGGAAAATGCTCTCTCGTCCCACGTAGCCTCCTTTGTTACTAGGCTCCCGTACTCTATTTTTATTGGCTGTTATAGCCATCCGTGTACCAGACTTTTCGTGGGCCTTCCAGCATCTTCTCGAATTTTCTCCATGACAATGAGGAGCCAACGTGACAAATAGCTGTCACTTTTTTGTAAACAGGGTGACCAAATTAAGGAAAAAAAAAACTGGTTCCATTTTAACTTTTGCCTTTAATAACTTACCTATTAATTTTATTACATTTTAACTTTTGGATTTTAATGTGAATAATAGAAAGCTTTAAAATGATACTAAATATTAAATTATTATTTTAATAATTTTGAAAGGAATAAAATAATGAGTAATACTTTATAGTTAGTATAATCAAATAAATAAAAATAATTAAATTATTTCTGCATAATTGAAAATATATAATAAAAAGGGATGTTGTAAAATATCATTACAACATTCTCACCACTTTCCTTTAAAAAAAAAAGGAAAAAAAAAGAATTTTTTTGTGCCGGGTTGACATCCATCACAGCTTTTCCTGGTGTAGTCAAATCTTCGCGTCCCTTCTTCTTCTTCCAATTTCTCTGTAAAAACTCTTGAAAAACAATAATATTAGAAAGTCCTTTTATAATATGGTGTCCATATTGTTTGTGTATGTGGGTGTGGTGTGTGGGTGAGCCATGTGTATGATAATTTTTTTTTTTAAATGTATATATATGCATATGCTGGTTAACACTAAAATAAAGCAATTAAATTTTAAATAATATTATTATAATCACTTTACCAAATTTTAAATTCCTGAAACATGCCTAAAACGCGTGTCCGAGGTAGGAACCAACATTCTTACAAATAAAATATTATTATTTACATATTTTTATTTTATTACAAACACAAAATTACACCAACTATGTATACATAAATATGTTACCTTTTCTTTAAATAATTATTTATTTATTTAATTTGTAGTATTTAATGCTTTATAATGATTTCTTTTTTCATAATATATATATATACTACATATGCATTGCCAAGAAAATCGAAAGTAAAAAAAAATATACTCAGTTTCATTCACCATACTGAAAAAGATTTCTGAATCCCTGAAACAACCCTTTTAAATGCGATCAAGAAAAACATCCCTTACTACCTAACTTAATCCATCACTTTCCTGACATGTGTGCAACGCGCATCAACGTTCAAGGACATACAGGGATGAGATTTTTCTGCTCCGAGAAGTGACTAATGAGGAAAAAGGGTGCTGAATTCTCTCGTGCACCAATTGTTTCCTCCATCTTCTGTACATGATAAATGTAAATATGTCTTAATAATAGTAGTCACAAGTTACTAGGTTTTTTTTTTGTTTTTTTTACTTACTTAGTATTTCATTATTTACCTAATCTTATTAGTGCCACTTAAATGTTAAAAATTTTATAGAGGGAAGGATTTTTTAAAGTTTTCCGAAAATGATAATTATTATTTTTATTATTATTATTATTATTATTATTATTATTATTATTATTATTATTTCTTTGAAGCTAAAATATTTTATACAACAAATATAATTTATCATTATTAACATCTAATTTATATATTTATTTTCATAATTTAATATATTTTGGTAAACTGAAATTCAATTGTTACATTTTATACAGAGCCTAATATATCCGAAATAAAATTCCGAATATGCACTTCGGTACACAATGTACCAATTAAATGTAAAATATTACAGCATGAATATTTTATACAATTATAGTAAGATAAATATAAAAGAAAAGTTATAACTGCTACCATATTCCAAGCTCAATTTACCATCATAAAATTTGGTTCTGCACGTCAGAACGTCATAACAGTTATCACAAATAAAATTAGGATAAAAATATACATTTAGAGAAATGATACACTTAAAATATAAATTTAAGAAAGTGGGAAATAATTTTAAAATTCGTAAAAAAAAATAGAACGTAACACATACATATAAATTCAATATTGAAAAAAATTTTTAAATGCGTGTGTTTACATCATGTTTCACATTAGCTGGTTGATAGCACTGTATTTTCCGTGTATGAAATAAGTGAAATCAAGTGCGAGTGAAAAAGCGCGACAAATCATGCATAGAGACAAACAATGACCTGATATCAAGGCGTAATTATATATATTTTTTGTTGTCGCAGCAGATTTAAAATCGCACACATCGTGAGTGTATAAAGTGTTGTACTCCTGAACCAAAATGTGATTAACAAAAATGCAAATCATACAATTAATTTTTTCAATAATCAAATTAATTACTTAGTTTTGATAATTTAAATTTTAGCTTTTAATTTAGCAAAAAAAAAAATCCTTCTAAAATAAATTATTATAATATTTATACATTTGTTTATTTATTTTATTTTAAACTACATTCATTTTTGAAATGCAATGAATTATCTACAAACAAATTAATGGTAAATAACTTATGATAATTTCTAAATAAGGCATTAGTTATTTATTTTATAAGAATTTATTAAAACAAATTATAGACAATATACATTTTGAACAAAATATTTTTTTTTATTAAGCTCAAATTTAGTTTATTTGCCTATTTATTTTAATTATTAATTAATATTTATTATTTTTATAATTTAGTAAGTAATTATATGTATTTTGATAAATCTCAATGTCATTCCAATTCCACAGAATACTTTTGCATTTTATTGCCTGCAATCAAAATGTACCCGGAATAAAGAAATTCAACAGAAAAGGAATGTCATCGCTTATAAAGCAAAATACTATTGAAATTTTATGAAATTTTAACATACTGTTTAATAATTTATTTACTTATTTTATAATTATTATTTTAATTAATTCTATTTTTATATCTTTATACTAATTTACTTAGTTATGCAATGTTTTATTACCATTATTTATGTCACTGCCTTAGGTTAATACAATAAAAAAATGATTTCAATTTTTCAAAATTTTTATATCAAAGTACAAATTTTGTTTATAAATCATTTCATAACATTTCATAATTATACAATTAATTGAAATATTTATGTTATTTTAATTATAAAGCTTCCTTGATAGTTGCTTATTTATTCATTAATCCATCTACTTATTTATTTATTTATTTTTATATCTTTTTTTTTTTTTTTTTTTTTTGTGACTTGTACAGTGTAAATATCCAATGTCAAAATTCTGTGTTTACAAAACGTGTATCTTTCCCAAATGAAATAAGCAAGGAAAGACAAAATATAATTCATAATTTAGTTAATCATAAATTTTCGTGAAGTTCTATCCCAATGACAATCTATTTGAGATAAATATGTAAACAAGAACAGGCAAACATAAATGTGAGTTTTGCCAAGTGAAGTAGTGTAGTGTTTCTCCTTAGAATGAAGAAAAAAAAAATTTATTTCGTGCAATAATTGTGTATGTTTTGAAAAATTTTATTACCGAATTAATAAAATTTTATGAGGAATTTTTGTAAGTCTCTGCAGATGCGTGTACAAATCCACATAATTTTCTAGAATCAACCTGATTCATGCGCTCTTTCGCCATCAATATTTTAATTATTAAACCTATCGATACGATGCTGAGCAGTGGAAATTAAATATGCATAAAATATGCTTGAAGTGTGTGTATGACCTACAGATTCTCGTGTGTATTAAGTGTAATTTCACAAAATGAAGGTGTAATTATATGTTGCCATAAATATTCAGTCTTTACCAAGAAAAATTTTGCTTTAACTAGCAAATAAATACAATTCTGACACATAAATAAAAATGACAATATTTATAGGGATAATTATCATCAGAATTAACTCAAATAATTTTCAAGGTATCGAATATGAAATCCCATATAGCATTTTCATAATCATACATAAATGAGCTGTGTTTAACAAAAAAAAACTATACATAAATACATAAATACATGTTTCACACAATGATAATTTTTATATCATTTTTCTTATTATCATTATCATTTTCATTTATTTCTTTCTTTCTTTTTATCATAACTTTTTGTTTTTATATCAATCATAATAAAATATATGTTAAACACTGATACTGATGTTTTCAATTCTCCAACCCATTGGCTCCTTCGTTTCCTCTCTTAAATCATTAAGCAAGTAATGTATAAGCGAAGTACGTTAACCACATTGTCCTATGCCACTAGCAAGCTTTAGGAGGTGAAAAATTCGCTTCAAAAAGCGGCGACCTTGGCCAAAAATGACCTTGTCATTATTACGGAGAAAATAAAATGAAAACAACTTGGAAATTGGTTAGGAGCTGTTAAATAAAAATACACAAAAACAGCAATAGTTTATGACGTCTACCTGCATAATCAATATGCTTAAATTCCCATTAAGTAAACTAAATAGTTTAAATCAGTACTAACTCATTTATGATACAGAATAAAATGACAACAATTTGCCTTTCCCTTGGCAGTAAATAAATGCTTAAAAAGGAAAAATTCGCTGATTTTTCCATTCCCGAAGGAATATTTCAAGTATCCGAAAATGAAACAGAGCAAAAATTTTGATATAAAATTTCAAAATAAATATAATTTAATTCTTCTTATTTATTTATTTCCCTTTTTTTTTTATAATTTTTTATCTCAATTTCATACTTAAATCATGTTGCTCCATCTTAGCATTCATCAAAAAAAATTTTTTTATTTATTTTATTTTACTTGGCATATATTTAACTTTTTTTTTTTTTTTTTTTTTTTTTTTTTTTTTGCATTAATTTTACTGTAAAATTCGAACAAAATCCTACTTGCAAAATTCCAAAATCCATATAATGTACATTAGATCCAAAGTTGCAATAAAAAATTGCTATCAGTGAAATTTTTACACTTTTAAAGAAATTTCTGTTTTTTTTTTTTACATTTTAATATCAAATATTAATATAATATTCAATCAAACATTAATATACCTGATTTAATTACACATAAACACAAAATTTTTTATATCTTATGGTGTAATTACCAAAACTTTTATGCACAGTTGCATTGAATCATAAAATTTACTAAAATAAATTTATTTTGAAAAAAAAACATACTCCTGTTTTAATGAATACATTCATATTATTTTGACTTTCATTATCATTATAAGTAAAAATTCATGCTCAAATAATTAGACACACATTACACATGATTTTTGTTTAAGATGAACACTAAATATTGTTACATATATATAATTTCCATTTAGTATTATTTTTAACAATAATGAATTCTTTTTTTTTTTTTATAAAACTCTTATATTTATTTTTTTATAAATATAGTAACTTTTACTTCACAAACAACATAATAGACTAATTTTACATCCGTGTACATGCAATGTTTGGTTCCCATCTCGGTAAATGAAATTCAAAGTGAAATATGAATATTTTGTCATCTTTATTCATTTTTTTTATACACCTTCACTTATTATATTTTATTTTAGTATTATTTCCTTATTTATTTACTTATTTATTTATTTATTTTAATTTATTATTATTATTATTATTATTAGTTTCTTTAGAATTAATAAATTACTTTAAATACTTTTAATTTGCAGATTTACTTTAAAGAGTAAAATAAAATTATGACCAAATAAAATAAGAAAAATTTTATAGAGACATAGATTAAATGAGAGTTTTTTTTTTTACAAGAAATAAAACAGCAAGAAAAAGAAAACTCCTGAGTCATAGGTACCATTAAATTATAGAGACATAGATTAAATAAGAGTTTTTACAAGAAAGAAAAGGAAAAGAAAACATTCTAAAATTAAAATTGGAAGTTATGAGAGGTATAAAGTGAAATATAATTATATTTTAAGAAAATGATGATTTTAGCAACTCATTTTAAATAAATAGACATCTGTCGATATCATTCTTCAACATTATCATACGAAACACTAAATATTCATTCCTGAAACCAAGCGCGCACCTGAAATAAAAATTTTAACTTAAATGCGCGTACCTGTAAAATAAAATAAAATTTTCAACTTAATAGCGCTTATCTGTAAAATAAAATCTTTTAAGGATTGAAGAGCATGAGATTCCCCAAAATAAAACATGACAAACTCCATTTAAAAATTTGACAGAGTCTAGAAGTATACTTTTAACAATACTTTTAATAGTAAAATTTTAATCCCATACAACAGCATATTTTCCTTATAATTTTTTTTTACAACAATTATTACCGAACAATTTCCATTTTAGATTTTCAATCATTAATTAAGATTATTTTTTTTTATTACATAGGTATATTAAGTTAGAATATGTTATCCATTGGAAAATGGTGAGAATGTGCTATAAGCTAACATTTCTTATTTTAAATTTGCTTATCGCTAATAAATCCATTTTCTAAATTAGATTAATGAATGTAAGCATAAAATTAAAATATATATTTTAAGAGTAAACCAACATGTAGTGGATTGTCCACGAATAAATTTTAGTTTTCAAATTTTATAAAATATAGCAGAACAAGGATAAAAGGAACCAGCAAATGCATATATATTTATTTTAATTAATGTTATAAAATTTTGGCTCACCCAATCATACTGGCTTGATGAAATCCTCTCAGATACCTCCTTTGCTCTGCGACTCCGTACCGTCCAGCATTCTCATTGCCGGCGAGGGCTTCCATTTTTGATGATTCACTACGTGACCATAACTTTCTCTTCCAAGGACCCTGGTTATCAGTGACGGGAAAATGCTCTCTCGTCCCACGTAGCCTCCTTTGTTACTAGGCTCCCGTACTCTATTTTTATTGGCTGTTATAGCCATCCGTGTACCAGACTTTTCGTGGGCCTTCCAGCATCTTCTCGAATTTTCTCCATGACAATGAGGAGCCAACGTGACAAATAGCTGTCACTTTTTTGTAAACAGGGTGACCAAATTAAGGAAAAAAAAAACTGGTTCCATTTTAACTTTTGCCTTTAATAACTTACCTATTAATTTTATTACATTTTAACTTTTGGATTTTAATGTGAATAATAGAAAGCTTTAAAATGATACTAAATATTAAATTATTATTTTAATAATTTTGAAAGGAATAAAATAATGAGTAATACTTTATAGTTAGTATAATCAAATAAATAAAAATAATTAAATTATTTCTGCATAATTGAAAATATATAATAAAAAGGGATGTTGTAAAATATCATTACAACATTCTCAGCAAATGCATATATATTTATTTTAATTAATGTTATAAAATTTTGGCTCACCCAATCATACTGGCTTGATGAAATCCTCTCAGATACCTCCTTTGCTCTGCGACTCCGTACCGTCCAGCATTCTCATTGCCGGCGAGGGCTTCCATTTTTGATGATTCACTACGTGACCATAACTTTCTCTTCCAAGGACCCTGGTTATCAGTGACGGGAAAATGCTCTCTCGTCCCACGTAGCCTCCTTTGTTACTAGGCTCCCGTACTCTATTTTTATTGGCTGTTATAGCCATCCGTGTACCAGACTTTTCGTGGGCCTTCCAGCATCTTCTCGAATTTTCTCCATGACAATGAGGAGCCAACGTGACAAATAGCTGTCACTTTTTTGTAAACAGGGTGACCAAATTAAGGAAAAAAAAAACTGGTTCCATTTTAACTTTTGCCTTTAATAACTTACCTATTAATTTTATTACATTTTAACTTTTGGATTTTAATGTGAATAATAGAAAGCTTTAAAATGATACTAAATATTAAATTATTATTTTAATAATTTTGAAAGGAATAAAATAATGAGTAATACTTTATAGTTAGTATAATCAAATAAATAAAAATAATTAAATTATTTCTGCATAATTGAAAATATATAATAAAAAGGGATGTTGTAAAATATCATTACAACACTGCTTTTGTAATTTTTTTGTGGCAATAGGATGTCATAGGCCTTTTTTTTTTTTTTTTTTTTTTTTTTTTTTAAATATTAAACACATAATACATTAAACACAAATTACACCGCGGGTAACATTTAACACTTTTTAGTTACGTTCTTATTCCAGGTGTGTTACTGACATGTGTTGTGATGTCGTCGCAATTTATTTGGAGCCATCTCATAACTGATCTTGCTTTTTGTTGTACATGTTTGTTGTTACCTACCTGTTTGTGCAAGAGTTTTTCATTTTCTGTTGTTATGTCTGCAAGGTGGAGTGATTTTGTGAGTGGACATTCTAGCATATAGTGTTTTGGCGTACCTTCTGAGCCGCATTCGCAGTATGGGTTTTCCGCTTTGTTGAATCTGTGTAGGTACTCAGGGAATGCACCATGTGCTGTGTAGATTTGTGAAAGTAGAAAGTCACTTATTAAACTATTGGTGTTTACTAATGGAAAGTATTTGTGTGTTTCCCTGCCTTTAGTGCCATAGTCCCACTCGAACTGCCATTGTTTTATCGTGAGTTCTTTTAGTGTTCTTTTCAGTTTTGATATTGGTTTGGTTATATTGTATTTGCTTTTCCTATCTGCGTTTATTGCTGCGCTTTTGGCTAGTGCATTGGCCTCCTCGTTGCCTAGGATACCGACGTGCGCCTTGACCCAACTGATTTTGAATTTTCCTTGTGAATGTCTTGTTAGGTTTTGTATTGTGTCTACAGTTTTGTTTACATTGAATGGTTTATTCAGTGATTCAATTGCTGATTTGTAGTCCGAGCGTATGGTGTATGCGTCTCCCGTTATATTGCCCCATTCTGCTGCTTTTTGAATTGCCAGTAGTTCGGCCTGGAAAACACTATTATCTTTTCTAAGGGGCACTGACCATGTCGTTATTTTTTCCTTATTTTTGTATGCTACAAAGGCCGAACCTGTAGCTCCTGATTCCAATTTTGATCCATCTGTGTATATGATTGTGTCGTTTCTGTTGTATCCAATTCTTGGTTCTATGGTGTCTGCCGGGTGATTTTCCCACGTGTTTATTTTTTTGTCGTAGTCTAAGTGGTGTAGAGTTGTATTATGAATTATCGTGTTTTTCCTTAGTCTTGAGACTGTTCCAAATGCTGCCTCATATTTTACCTTTAGATGAATTGGAATCAGGCCTGAGAGTACCAGAAGTGCCGAGGTGTGGGCTGTTCTATAGGCCCTGACTATGGCCAGTGCAAAATGCCTCTGACAGCTGGATAAAATTTCCCTACTTCTTTTATTGAGAATGTGTCCCCAGATTGGGGCTGCATAAGTTAGTGTTTTCTCCACTACTGTTGTGTATCATATTTTGAGAATATTTGCATTAATTCCCCAACCCTTGGCTGTCATGTATGCTAGATTTTTAAAGTTCTCTCTCACCTTATTTGTTTGCATTGTGCAGTGTTATGTCCAGTTTAAGTTTTTGTGTAACATTACCCCAAGGTATTTTATTTGTTCTTTCGCCTCTAGTGGCTGGTCATTGAGGGTTATCCCTTCTATTTTGTATGAGTTCTGTGTTGGAAGGTTTCTTGTGTAACCTCTGTTTAGGTATAGTAGCTCTGTTTTTTCTTTATTGAGTGTTAGACTGTTTGCTTCTATCCATGCATTGAACTCTTTTAGTATTCTGTTTGCTAACCTCCTTTATTTATCTTTTGATTTTCTCCTGAGTATTATTATAAAGTCATCTGCAAATGCCTGGATCCTCACATGTCTACCCCAGTTTCCCTCTCAGATTCCGGTCTTATCCCTATGTGGTGGAATTAGGCCTTCTGTTCGGTTTCAAAAGAAAGGAATCCCCTTATCGGTGAAAAATGCTATTTCGCCGGGACGTTATTAAAACGCCATTAACTACAGACATTTTCAGCTAATAATTTCGAAGCGAAGTGGTTTCGAATCAAACACTGCGGCCATTCAGTCAACTAATCTTGATGTCTTGCATTCTGAAACAAAGTAGGAAATTTTTGTTTTCTTGTTTGTGCTTATAATTAAGCTTTTCTTTAAAAAAAATGCTTGTCTTTAATATGACTAAAATAAGCTTAAAGTATTATTTTATTGTTTTTTTTTTTTTTTTTTTTTTTTTTTTTTTTTGCACCAACTTGATGTATTTCTTACGGGTGTCCACTGATTGTTATCACGACATATCATCGTAACAAGTAGTCGAAAGCCCTATCAACAGCTTAAATCCTGATGACAATTGCGTTGCAAATATGTGACAGCTGTGGAAGGAACTAGATCAGGAGAAATTATTCTGTGGATAACTGAACGGGACTCAAATTGTTTTACGCATTTTTACAAAGGAATTGGATAATTTCGTCATAAATAGCTTAATTTACCACCAATAAAAACTTTATAAATAATGAGAAACTGCTGAATTGGTTGAAGGAATTTCACAGATGCTTGTCAGAAAAGAGCCTTGAAGATTACCGAAGTGTTTTACACCAATGTCACAGCATTTTTAAAAATCTTAAATTTACCCCTATCAAAGGGCCAAACCCGTTTACTTAAGTTTAATATTTTCGAATTGTAATGTTCGCCTCATTTAGACGCAGTAAAATAATGCGAATATTAATATTCGGAAAAAGCGGTACCAAATTCAAGGGACCGTTCGAACGCCGTGAAAAATACTTCGACGACAATCGTCATTTTTTGAGTCAGTGCGTAGGACCGACTAGTAAGTTTCTGTGCCCCAGAACACTTTCAGTTTTTCGTGCCCCCTTAGATTGGTTGATTTACTGATACTAGTCTTTTTTTTACAATAGGGGGGCTCGGCCCCCTACGAGCTACGCTCGCCAATCCCCGTTCAGACACAGCAATCCCTAAAATCACGCTAATTTGTTCAAATTACTTAAAATATATTAATTAATTTAAAATATAAAATGAATTAAGTACACTGAAAAAAAATGAAGTACTCAAAAATGAGTAAATCGATGTAGTCATATCGAATTGAGTATTTTTGAATCAAGAACGAACCTATGCTTCCTCACTTTTGAAACATCACGTGTTATCAAACCCAATAAAATGATAATTTTTACTTTCTTCTATCTTTACAAAAAGAAAGTATTGGATTCATGAAAATTTTCGAATTCCGGTTTTCGACGGATTTACACGTTTTAGGGGTCAGATATTCCAAAAAACATGTTTTTACAAAATGTCTGTCTGTGAGTCTGTGAGTCTGTCTGTCTGTCTGTGAGTCTGTGAGTCTGTCTGTCTGTCTGTCTGTGTGTATGTGACACAAATTTTGTGGGCTCTCTATCTCAAGAACTAATACACGGAATTTAATACAAATTTATGTTCAGTTAGTCCCTAATACAAATTGATGCTGATTAGTTTTTGGTGTAAATCGCCCAACAGGTGGCGCTGTTATGATGAATTTTGCAGGATTTACACGATTCCCCAATAGCTCCATCTTAAAAACTAACGCACGGATTTTCATCAAATTTCAGATTCAGTTAGCCCTTGATATGACTTGCTACTGATTCTGTGTTGGTGTAAATCGCCCAACAGGTGGCGCTTCTGTGCTGCTTTTTTCACGATTGCCTCAATAGCTCTATCTATAGAACTAATGGACGAATTTTCCTCTAACTTCAGATTTAGTTATATGTTGACACAAGTTGTTGTTAATTAGGTTTTGGTGTTAATCACCCAATAGGTGGCGCTGCTATGCAGGAATTTTCACGATTTTCGCAATAGCTCTACATCAAAAACTAATGCACGGATTTTCTCCAAACTTCAGATTCATTCGGACGTTGACATAAATTGTTGCTGATTGGGATTTGGTATAAATCACCCAATAGGTGGCGCTGCTAGGCAGCATTTTGATGGATTTAGACGATTTCAGCGATAGTCATATCTCAAGAACTAATGCACGAATTTCATATCTTTAGAATCCTCATGATATGCATAGATTGCCATTTAATTTTGGCAGTGTGATAGCGAATTTTGAAGTATTAACATGTATGACATAGAAAAAAGTTTTGGGATTGGTACATCCGACTAGTTTACCATGTAATGGTTTATTTCATTTATGGCGGCCTAAAATATGTGTATTAATGTAAATACCAAATTATGCATAGTATTTTAAAATAATTTAAAAATTCTTGCAAATAATGCTCTTGTGGTAAAATTATTCAATTTGGTTATCTTGCTAAAAATTTAGCTATTTTTCTTAATAAATAATCAATTAATCGTTTCTTGTAAATAATTTTGAACGGGCAATAAAGGTCAGTTCATTTTTACTTTAATTTGTAGGTTCATGGGGCAGAAAATAACGATTTATATTTGAACACAACCATGCAATCAAAAATGAGTACATGTGTTACTCGATTTTGAGTACATTTGGATCGGATCTGTTTTGAGTATGTGATGTATTTAAAATTGAGTACTTTTTACTCAATTTTGAGTACCCATTTTTTTTCTTCAGTGTAAACAGAATCTTTGTCTCCCGGTGTTTTTTAACAAAGCTGAAAAAAAGTTCTTTTAAATAAGACATTTTAAATGTATCGTTTTTAATCTCACGCAATTTTCACCAAACTTTTCTTTCTCTTTTTAATACTCATGTGAAAATACTTTTGTTAGAAATGAAATATTATGTGCTCTGTCCTAACAAAAATAGTTGAAAAGATCGTCTCAAAATATCAAGTAAATGTCTCGCGCAGTTTTTAAATTTAAACTGTTTTGCAATATTATTTTTTGTCCATTTTACGTAATAAGTGTAATGTGACGTAATTTCTCCTATTTAAGACTTCTAATGCATATTAATGAATGTATTATTTTACAATATCCTTTCTCTGTTCAATTTCACGTGTAAATATAATTTTTCTGAACTAATTTTCAATAAGTTCCTGCTCTTTATACGTAATTATTTAATTCTAATTTGAAAGTTTTTTTGTGTTTATAATATTCACGTGTAAATAAATTTTTAATTTGAAGCAAACATTATTGTTTGCGCAGTTTATACAGTTGGCAACAGTTTAAATTAATACCATTTTCTAAAATAAGTAAAAAAATCTCTCGAAATGCTAAAAATTTGAATTTAAAATAGAAATAAAACCTCAAAAAATGAGTCCAATTAAAAAAAAAGAAATACAGTCTGCACACCGGGAATTCAAACGTATAAAATGATCTAAAAAGGAATTAATTCCCATATATAGTTTTTGCTCCTATAAAACTTTTTTAATGGAACGATTTTGTTCAACATTAGCATTAAATATCTCTTAAAATAATTCTTCGATTTGAAAACTGTCTGCATCAGCGTATTTATCAAACATTTCTCTATAATACCGCCGATTTTCATATTTTTGTATGTAATATTTTTCTTAATATTAACGGAGAAAGACTTCTGGTCACAAAAAATTCAAAACCGGCGGTGGCGGTGACAGCGTAAGTTACTTTTCTTTAGAATAGAAGGATAATACTTATTAGAAATGTGTCAACTCAAAACATTAAGTTATCCTGAAAGTTGAAATACGGTTCCAGGAATACAAATAAAATATTCTTTCTATTATTTATTGAAATGTTCTAACCATATATTGCGATATGTTTTTTTAATGTCATTGTGTTAATAAATCAAATATCACATTTTTTCACAATTATGATTTTTTAAATGGAAATTTAGATGAAATTATGCAAAATTCTGTTCCCCTCAGAAACTTTGTGCCCAGGACACGGTCCCCGGGTGCCCGTACGATAGCCAGGGCCTGAGCCCGATCTTAAGGGCTAAACTTGATTAACTTGAATTTCTGCGTTGGCTTAATTGTAATAAAATGCTGCGATTAAAGCATTGTTATTGAAATGCGTCATGATACAAAGTTGCTGAACTAAGATTGTTTTCAGCTTTGTATAGAAGTTTGTTATTTTTTTCATTCTATTAACACGTGAAAGCAACAGCAAACACTTTTTCATCAATAAAATATATATTTCGACCTCTTCGTCTTTTATATGGCGCTTAACTGGAAGTACTGCACACAAGTTCACTACAAATATTATTTCGCTATGTAGAGCAGTATTAAGAAGCAACGTGAATTCGTGTTATATTTACGAGACGTCGAATATTATTGCATCCTTATATATGTACTAGTTGCTTCGCATCGTTTTGTAAAGCAATTCTAAAAAAAAAAAAAAAATCTTTATCTAACAGAACGTTCATTCAGAGTGCTCGCAATCAGTGCAACATAACTCCGAGAGCATACCGAGTAAGGACTACTGGAATCTAGAAGACATACTAATTATTTTTACATATGTTGTAGAGTAGAGCACCCTTAGTCTCAGGCTCAATGAATTTTATACAACGCACCTTATTTCTCGAGAAACAGGGTGTGTGTGTGTAATATTATAACACAACTTAAATAGTTACTTTATATTAACATTACTACGTTGGTCGTAGCTCAGTTGTTAGGGCGTTTTCTGGTAGATCCGAGGGCTTGGGATAGAGACCGGAACGCGCTAAATTTGTTTTTCTCATTTTTTGTTTAATAAATGTACTTGTAATTATAAAAAAAAATAGATTAAAAAATGAAAGTGAAAAATGGCATTAAATCGGAAATCTGCTTCGTTAAATTTTGCATCTCCTCTAAAGTTGGCCCCTGTGTTATTTGGGGGGTAAAGTGTTTACCAATATCTCCATATTTAATGGGAAACGAAGCATTTTTTTCAGAAGAACGCTCTAGATTAGAAAAATAAACCATCTAATTTTCTTTCAAAAGAAAATGAAACGAGAGTGTTGCTCCAAAGAAAACTATGTCAAAAATTGAAAATTCAATAATTAAAAAGTTTTGGAAGCTTCTTACCTAATACTATAACACTTAATGAGTGGCTCGAGTTGGTGAATCTGACACCATTAAGAAACACCTATTAAAACTTGTATAACGATAGTTTCTAGAGTTTTTTGATAAAAGTAGTTGACTTCGGTTCATTTATTGTCAAATAACACGATTTTTTGACGAATCAATCATATTGCTGATGATGTAAAAGAACTTATCATTTATCGCAGAAGAAGCATTTATTAATGTACATCCAATTCGTATTAATAAATGGATAAGTTGGCTGACGCCGCTGAGTTGGTGGTTTTTACAACATTTGCTCGTTACGTTTACTTACAAAGCTATGCGTAGGATCTTTTTCTTCACACATCACTGCAAAACAATACGCCAGGTGCGAAATATTTAATATTTTAGATGAATTATTATCATCAAAGGAAATACTATGCAAAAACTGTGTAGATAAATGCATCAATAATGTGGCCAATGATATGTCACATTGTTAAAAATGAAGATAATGCAAAGAACTGTATCAGAAGCCATTGCGATCGTTATAGATAAGCGCTAGCCTCAAGAAAAATGTCTTCTGAAGTTATGATACTCTTAAATGACGCAACCAAAAATAATACACTAGGTAAAATCACGATATATCAAAAGCAAGCTAAGGTATGAATATATGGGAAGAAAGGTCTTTTAGTTCCTCTTACAGCATACTGAAATAATGGGGTTATCTCATGAAAGGCCATTTATAAGTTTGATAGAACTTCGTGAAGAGGCTGTAACGTTTTTAATGGACTATATTCCTCAAGGCAGAAACTTTAAATTATGAAGACTGGGTGTGAAAACCAGCATTTTTTGTATAACATGTTTACCAAAATGAAAAAAATGAATCTATTATTGAAAGAAAAATCTGTCACCATTCAAAAAGTTTTCTTTTAAGAGGAAACATGTATTAGTTGAATTGCGTGGGAAAGAAAGATATCGATTAAGTTATTTTCGTGAAAAATGTTCTTGAATGAAAATAAGATTCACCTTCAAGAAAATATAACTCAGGACATCTCAAAGCTTTAAAAGAGTTGGTTGGACACTTATTTTCATCAGCTCAAGAGTAGAGGTTTACAACTCTAAAAGGGTATTGAATGTGCTCAGCGTCAACAAAAAACCTCCCAGCGTAAAAATTATAATATGCAATATTTTCCAATTATTTAAGTTAAACTTATTACTTAAGTATAATTCTTATTTAAAAATAAAGTTAACATATTCAAAAAAATTTAATGAAATATTTAGAAATAATTTAGTTTTGCACCTCCATAAAAGAATTGTATAAAAAAGTAAATGAGCATTCCAACAGTAATTTTGAAATTTTGTTAAGCTGTTTTATAACAAAAATGCCCCAACAATGTGAAATCTCTACATCTCAAATATTTTTCTGATAAAACCCATCATTAGTAAAATGAACACGAGATTAATTAAATATACACAGTAAAAAAAATCTTTATATGTTTGATGTTATGGAACATTTATCTAATAAGATTTCTTGAATATTAGAAATTTTGTAGATTATTTCTTAATGTTTTTTTATTCTTCACTTCATTTAATGGACATAAAAAATATCTGTGCAATCGTTAAGGAAAAGTTGATTAATCTCAATTAGATGCATTACATAAAAAATGTACCATAAAAAATGCAAAGAAAGCTCATTATGGAAAGAGAATGATTTCTCTTTGTTATGTAAAATGATAAAGAGAAATCAATGAGCGCGTTTCCGGTATCATTAAAATATATGGCTATCATCGTTCATTTAAAAGGGTAAACGTATTCTGTGGTACTTAACTGAAAAGTCCTATGTACTTTTTATTTTTCATTCATAAATGCGTCACCAGAAAAAGGAATCATTGAGAAAAATTGTCTTTTAATATTTAACTGCATCTGGTAAAACAACAACAGATGAAAAGGCAAAACACAATAAGTTCGTTCTCATTTCAAGAAATCATAAAAACTTACTAACTAGCGGTTTCGGTATGAAGTTTACACAATAATATTTGTCAAAATGTAACTTTGTATGATACAAGTAAAACAGTTCAAAATATAATATAAACCGCCCATGAAAATATACAATATTCCTTTCCGAGCTACCCACTATCCGGAAAAGCGCTAATTAGCATTAGAAACCTCAGAAACAAAAATATATTTTTATAATTTAAATAAACATTTAAAAAAATAAAGTTTTTTTTTCTGCTGCCACCTATTTTTTGAAACGTTTCTGAGTAGTTTTTAAAACGCATAACCCAGAATAAGATTTTTTGGATGCTATGAATTCTCAAGTTAACATTTTGTGCTGAAGAAACATGTTTCACAGACAAACATGGTAAAATAATAGCATTATCATTAACATTAAAATTAATTTTATTCATGTATAAATTCAGTTACGCAGCTGATAATGTTTAATTGATAATTGATAGCATCCGAAAAACCGAAATTCCGGTTGGAGAAAATTGATTAATGCACTATAAAAACTACTGAGAAATATTTTTGAAAATCGGTGGCAGAAAAAGAAAGCTTGTTTTTACCCGACTGCCAAGAAGGGTTATGTGTTTGACGCGTATCTGGGTAAGTGGTTTTCTTTATACCCTCGAAACATCCCAACGACTGTATGGATTTTAATGAATGAGGTTTCTGTCGATTCGTCTTAACCGTCCGATGGTTATAGGCTATGTTTTGTTTTTATAAATTCAAAATGGCGGTAGACACGAAAAAAAAATGTACGCACCCTATTGAGTGGTATATCATTGGATAGGTCTTTCAAAATGAAGACGATGTTTGATTGACTATTTTAAAGTCAGAAGCTCCATTTAAATATTACACAACATGGAAGGTAGGATCTTTAGCTTTGCTGCAATTCTAAGGCCAATGTCAATCGGGCGTCTTTTTGCCTGATTTTATGCTTACGTATTATCCATTCACAATGCTATAGCATTGTGAATGGATAATACGTAAGCAAAAAAGCAGGCAAAACGACGCCCGTCTGACATTGGCCTAACCATCATATACACTATAAGCCTCATCAAATAGTGTTTATAGATAGAAACTAACAATTAAACACAACTTAAAAGTCATCAATACAAATAAATAAATAAAAAATATGTAAGTAAATAAAAAATAGTTTGACATTGATGAGAAATAATTAATTAGCTCGCTTTTTACGCAGTCGTGTTTTTGATTTTTTAAATTTATTATAAATGCTTCTTAAATATCGAAAAGATATAGTTTCTGAGGTTTTTAAATGCTTTTCGGAATCATGGCTAGCCGTAAAAGGTTATTGAATATTTTCCTTTGTCGTTATATTATATTTTCGTAGGTATACGATTATAAAAGTGGTTCTTGTGGCATTTATGTAAATTTAAAAGTATATCAGAGAACCAATTATTAACCAATACTACTTTATTAAAAATATTTATAAACGCTAACAGTATTAACAATGACTGAATGCAAACTGATAAAACTATTTATTGACACTACAGAAATACATGGTGTGTTCACAAAGTTTCAAGACTGGTCCTAGAATACAAAATTCATTTAACCATTTTTGTACAGCGAACTAAAATTCTTCGAAATATGACCCTTGGGCATCAGCACACCGCTGCCAGTGCTTTTTCCATTATTCGTAGGCTCT
The DNA here is from genome assembly GCA_963932465.1 of Maratus speciosus. Taxonomy (NCBI): domain Eukaryota; kingdom Metazoa; phylum Arthropoda; class Arachnida; order Araneae; family Salticidae; genus Maratus; species Maratus speciosus. Next base: position 442,152,232 of record OZ010788.1, read on the forward strand.
CTGGGGGTCTTCGCGCACAGCGCCATTAAGTGACCTCGTTGAAGCTGGAACCGTGGATCGCTGGAATCGTGTCGAATCGCTTCCCTTTCAGGTCTTTTTTGATCCGGAGGAATAAAAAAAGTCGATGGGAGCGAGGTCGGGGCTGTAGGGAGGTTTATGGCAGTATTGCCACGTTAAACTTAGGCAAAACTATGGCGGCTGCGAGCGACGTGTCAGAAGGCGCATTGTCGTGGTGAACAATCCAATCTTCTCTTGTGTCTGGGCGGACGCGCCGGGTCAGGTCAGTTTTACGTTGGAATATGCACCACTATTTGAAGGATAGAGTCCGGCGCACCCGCCCAGACATTAGATACGATTGGATTGTTCACCACGACAATGCGCCCTTTCACAAGCCGCTTGCCGCTACCGAAGTTTTGCCTAAGTTTAATGTGGTAATACTGCCGTAAGCCTCCTACAGCCCCGATCATGCTCCCAGCGACTTTTTTGTTCCCCTGGATCAAGAAAGGCCTGAAAGGGAAGCGATTCTACGCGATTCCAGCGACCTAAGCAGCTTCGACGAGGTGCCTTAACAGCCTTTCGCGCGAAGACCCCCCACGGAGCCTATGAATAATAGGAAAAGCGCTGGCAGCGGTGTGTTGATGCCCAAGGGTCATATTTCGAAGAATTTCAGCTCTCTGTACAAAAATGTTTAATAACTTTTGTATTCTAGGATCAGTCTTGAAACTTTGTGAACACACCATGTATATCTTACTTATATATACTACTAGCTAAAGGATCCGGCGTTGCCCGTAATTTTAAGGATGTTTGTTTTTGAAAAATGAATTTCAAAATTAAACATTCAGTAAAAATCAAATAATAAACAAAGCAGTAAAGTCATCTTTATTTCAGTTTTTCTCTAAGAATGAACTCTAGTGACGTAAGCATATATGGAAATTATAATGTACACGCATACACACATGATATACAGGGTGTCTCAAAAGGTCGTTTACAAACTTAACATGCTAGTCTGTCATATCATGAGGAACAAGATTTACATAGGAACTTGTGTTCAAAAATGCAAACTGCGACCGCTAGAGGACGATGAACTCAGGTGTGGAGCGGAAAAAAGAAAAGATATCGAAAGAGGTATTAATATGACTTTTATTAAAGAACATGTTTTAATTAACAGAAGATGTTCAAAATTCCATCCATTCGCCGTAATGTATGCTTCGCAATGTCGACGCATGGATTCACGGACCCGTTCAAAATGAGCAGGTATGTCACGGACACGTGCCGCTGCTTCCACGATCCGTTTTTGCAAATACCAGCCTGCGAATGCGACGAGTTGAGGATAATCGGCATCGCACAATGCCTGTACTCTTTGGACATGCTAGGGGTGTAGCCTGTCCTCGTGCAATATGTGTATGATGCTGGAAAGATGTACATCCAGGACGCGTTCCCTTTCTCTGAGACTTCTTTGTGAGTTTTTCTCAAATTCCCGTAGCACAGCTTCCTTTACGACATGTGTGCGTGTAGTGCGTTCTCGTCCGGTCTGGCTACTTACTTGCAAAACTCCTTCATCATGCAATTCGTGATGCAATTGTCCAAAAAAGCACGATTTGGCTGACGTCTGATTGGGAAGCGCTCAAGCTACATCCGTACCGCGGCTCCTGTATTTTCATCCGTGGCGCCATATACGTACTGCATATCGGCCTATTCTGCGTTACTAAACCGATTCATCCTTCTCCCCCGCAACGTCTTCGCCTGAAATGATTACGTTTCCCACTTTTTCCCGTAACCTTGCGCTCATCGCCCTCTAGCGGTCGCAGTTTGCATTTTCGAACATAAGTTCCTATGTAAATGTTGTTTATCATGATATGATAGACCAGCGTGTTAAGTTTGTAAACGACCTTTTGAGACACCCTGTATATATATATATATATATATGGAATAGATTTAAAAATGTCGAAAACAAATTCGGAGAACCTCAAAATGTTAAAATATGGCAATATTTCCAATACCGGGTTTTTATCATGTTTCAATATGTTTTTTCAAACTCATATGACGTTATATATTCACCTTCAGACTTCTGTTATATTTCCAATATGATGTAACATTCACTTTTTTTAAAACTTGTCAAACTATTTATTTTATTTTTATTTTTCACGTGGAAATCTTGCAATAGAAAAGTAATTGTTGCGGTAAGTATTTTATTGTGGATTTTTAATTATTGGAAATTGCTATAACGAAAAATGTTTAAATTTTATAGGCAATTGCTGTTAAGTCGAATTTTTTGATTAATTAAAAATTAGCTATACATTATTTCGATTCCGGATTGCTTTAGTTTCCTCGGCCGTGTTTTAATACACATGTACGTAGCATTTCACAGTTCTGGCTTCCAAACTGTAGATTTGGATAGAATTACAGACAGACAGACAAATTCTCATTTTTATATATTAGATATAAGTATATAAAATATATAAAATAAATGCAATATAAAAATTTTAATTTATCTTGCAAGTGAAAACTATATTATTGAAGTTTTATTTTCAAGTATGAGCGAATTAAGGTTCCTGCTGTAATCTGTGTACACAAAACATCAGCATATATCATAATCAAAATGGTAACATTGTTAGCCGTGGAATCTATATTAATATTATAAAGATGTAAAGTTTGTTTCTTTATTTGTAGGAGGTAATCTCTGGAACTACTGAACCGGTTTCAAAAGTAATGGTATCAAAATTATCTTGTTCCAACATAGGCCACGAGGGTGTATCAATAAGTTTTTGCCCTCACATAGAAATAATTGAGTGAAATTTATGAAATTGCTGCATTGTATTAGTCCTTTTCTATATAGTCACCCTGCACAGTAATACATTTGTGCATCCTGTATTTAAAAGAGAGGGGTGAGGATGTATTCCAGGGTGCGCGATAGTAGACCCAAATGGGGACATTTTTCTAACTGTTACCGATCCTCACATGTGTAATATTGTTGAAAAGGCCTGTGACTACTTTTTCATGCTATGCACCTCCAGAGCCCCTCCCCGCAAATTTACCCTCTGGGGGCCCTTTTCTAAATTTTGCAGACATCATTTTTGCCCCCCCCCCCCCGGGTGGCACGGAAGTAGGTTGAGTCTTGCTAAGGCAACATGAAAATTTACAGAAAAATTTAAATATCCGTTTTAGCGAAGCAATAATAATTATTCCTACCTCCCATTATCATATATCGTTAATAAAAGAATCCATAGAAATTTCAGTAAGAAATAATAAGGCTATTAATGATAATATGTCATATAACATTCCAAATATATGGTTTAAAATTTAAAAAATAGAAGATGTATTGTTAGGTTTTGGTAGAAATCTCCAGTTTACTGACTCCCTTCCCCCCTCTACTATAAATTGGACTCTATTCCTGTCTCCCCTCCCCCTCCACTGTAGTATGGACTAGCCTGGTTGTCCAGCCGAGGACGAAGTACGATTAGGATGTGTCAGTAATCAAAGCTTCCCTGATGGCGATCAAGGTCTGATCGAAAGCGCTCGGTGCGAAAATTGTGAAAGATTTAAGTTTTTAAAAAACTATAGTATGTAATAACATCTTTTACATTTTTGTGGCATCTTTTATATTAAATGCACCTTTTAAGAAAGTTTTTCTTTAATTTTATTTCGACCTTTGTATATCGTTAGAATGAATTGTTTGATTTAAAATATTGCAGTTAATTATAAATGAATGAAAATTTCCCTAGAAAATAAACTCAGAGAGTGCAGTACGAAGGCCTCGCACAACTCTATTGGTTAAGCATACATTTTAGAAATATCTTGACAACTAAAAAAAAAAAAAAAAAAAAAAAAAAAAACTCGAAAACCCGAAATTCTATTTTGAGAAAACTGTTTAATGTACTATAAAAACTACTCAGAAACTTTTCCGAAAATCAGGGGCAGCAAAAGAAATTTTATTTTGATAAATTTGTCTTTAAATCTAAAAATATATTAGTTTTTCAGGTTTCTAAAGATAAAGAACGCTTTTGGAAATCGTGGGTAACTCGGAAGAGGTTATTATACTTTTTCACATGTGGTTACACTTTAATTTCTTAGATTAAAAATCACGTGTCTTTTTTACACTATATGTATCTTTTTTCAAAATTTCTTTGTAATAGTGTTTTATAATCCTTATTTCCAATTTTTATTATTGTTTATAAAAGGTTTAATAAAAGAATTTAATCACGATCAAACAGCTCGGATAAAATTTATCAGTTAATATAATTTATCTTCTTTTGAAAGCAATTTAAACTTGGTTTAAAAGTTCCTTTATTTAAGTCACGTTTATTTTCAATCAGAAATTGATGAATGTTTGATAACCGCAGAAGGTGATCGGAATGTTCAAAGCAATCGATGTTTATAAGAGAATAAGTCTGAAGAACGGTAAAAGAAGAAATGACAGTTTTCGAATTTTTAAAAAGTGAATAAAGTCTAAAGAAATGATAAAGTAGTAAGTTTTGTTAAAATGTTTATTCGATACGATATATACAGTGCTCAAAACAATTAAAGGACATTGTAAATCTTATATAAAACTAGTATGTTGTGGCCATCACAAAACTTTCTTCTATAGAAATCACGTCAATTAAATCATTTAAATAATACAATAAATTACATCAATTTAGCACCAATTCATATCAAAGTATACCTGAATTTGAAGTTTGATGAAAATTCGTGCATTAGTTCTTGAGATAGGGAAAATTCTGAAAAAGGCAGCATACCAGCGCCACCTGTTGAGCGATTTACACCAAAACATAAAGAGCAGTAATTGATATCAAGGTATACCTGAATCTGAAGTTCGTTGAAAGTTCGTGCATTAGTTATTGAGATAGAGCTATGGTGGAAATTCTGAAAAATGCAGCATAGCACCTGTTGAGCGATTTGAAACAAAACATAAAGAGCACTAATTCATATCGAGATATACTGAATCTGAAGTTTGTTGAAAATCCAAGCATTGATTCTTGAGATAGTGCTATTACGGAAATCGCAAAAATTTCAGCATAGCAGTGCCACCTGTTGAGCGATTCACACCAAAACATAAATAGCACTAAACCATATGCAGGTATATCTGAATCCGAAGTTTGTTGAAAACCCAAGCTTTAGTTCTTGAGATAGATTGCGAAAATCGCAAAAATGCAGCATAGTAGCGCCACCTATTGAGCGATTTGCACCAAAATATACAAAACGTCAATTCATGTCAAGGACTAACTGAATCTGAAATTTGATGAAAATCCGTACATTATTTCTTGAGTTAGAGCCATTGCAAAAATCGTGTAAATCCTGCAAAAAGCGCCATCTGTTGAACGATTTACACCAAAACGTTACTAGCACCAATTCATATTAAGGAATAACTAAATCTGAAGTTTGATGAAAAGCCGTGCATTAGTTCTTGAGATAGAGCTATTACAGAAATCGCGAAAAATGCAGCATAGCAATCTGTTGGGAGATTTACACCAAAAGCTAATCAGCACCAATTCATATTAGGGACTACTAGAATATAAATGTTTATTAAATTCCGTGCATTAGTTCTTGAGATAGAGCGCCCACAAAATTTGTGTCACATATAGACAGACAGACTCACAGAACCACTGACTCACAGACAGACATTTTGTAAAAACCTGTTTTTCGGAATCTCTGACCCCTAAAACGTGTAAATCCGTCGAAAACCGGCATTCGAAAATTTTCATGAATCCAATATTTTCTTCTTGTAACGATAGAAGAAAGTAATAACGGTATAAGCGATTTTTTGTTGTTGCAGAAAATGGAAGAAGAGTGTCACAAATGCAATTTTTTCTTATTTTCAAACTTTGGAGTATATGAATTTTGAATTTGACGTAAAAATCGACTCTTTAGCGGCAACGAATGAAATTCGGCTTTCAGCTTACTGAAGGACAAAGCGGAAAACAATGATCGGCATTCAGTAAGTGCTTTGTTTCGAAGAGTGCGATGCCTCAAAGCAAAATTCAGACGTGCAAAAATGCACAATGAAGATCGATATTTAACGCTAACGGCTTTGAGACACCCAAATATGAATTCTACTCTTCTTCAACAACGAATATTTTTCCATCTATTTTAGTAATTGGGTTTTCAAGCGCGTTACACATTTTCTAAATTCTTTATTTAGACAACTTTTACCTTAAAAAAGTAATGTTTTATTACAGTATTATGAATATGTCCGAAAGTGTTACATAATCTATGCAGGACATCTTATTTTCGGCCGAAACCGAAAATGTCCAAATTTGTATTTTAAGTAATTATTACATACATAAATATACATAATTTAAGAGCTGAGTGGATGAACATGTTATGCTACATTTTCTAATTTTTTTTTAATCTTTTGGATGAAAGCGCTATGAGGTATCCTATCATGTGGTGAAGCTAAAATACTAAGATTCTATTTAGTCTTTAAGATTTAAGAGATTATTCATTAATATTTAATGTTTCAATATTTAATAATGTCAATAAAATTAATAATTTTTAATATTTGAAAATTAAATATGAATAAGTTTTTCTGAGAGAGTTTAGTTCCATACCTGTTAATATTTTAAACACATGGTATCAAACAGAAAATAAATCATTAAAATTTACAGCAAAAACTTTCATCTCAAATTTCTTGAAATGTAGTTTTTGTTACATAACATGTTCTTCCACTTAGCTCTTCAATTATTAATTAATTATACCAGTAGACCAAGTTGGTTTGTTTCCATATAAAATAAAATTCAATTATTTTATCAGCGGCATTAAATGATTTTCTAATTATCCGAATTTCATCTAATTAAAAAATGAAGATAAGAGATAAAGAAGATAAATAATTAAATTTATCTTCTATAATGATTTTTGTAAATGAACATCTGTTATACTATAGTGCGTCTCAAAAGTATATAGACAAGCGATTTTTTTTAAATAGCAGCTCAAAATATGAAGCCATAATCACGAAAAAAATAATAAGCATATGGAATCATAATATATGTTTATTACAAAAACGAAATACAGAATGGGTTTTATAGAATTTTTGTAAAAAAATGAAATTCAAAATGAGCTGTCCCAAAAATCTATGGACAATGAAGCGAATTGCTTTTATTTCCACCGTATCAAAAAAAAAATTCCATTTTCTGCGTTTTGTACATATGAAGTAACCATTTCCAAATATAAAATCACTGCTCGTTCTTGAATTGCCGAATAGTGGGAATATGCCCCGTAACGTTAAATACTTTGCTGCTGATATAGCTAAAATTTGGCATTTAAAGGTTCGAAATGTTTACACTACATTGCTAAACAAATGAAGAGTAGCAGATCCGGAATTTATGACATGTTATCGAAAACTGACAATGCGATTGCAAAACAACGTTCAGATTGACCAAGAAAAACATTTCTACGACGAGAGATTTTGCGAGCAGTTTCAACGCAAAAAAAAGTCTGTTCGAAGACTTTAGCGTTTCCTATTACGAGATCTACTGTTCACCATTACATAAAGGCAAGAAAAATTCATAAATACCGCAGAATGTGTCGGACACAGATGCTGAAAGTGCACCATAGAAATGCACGCATTCTTTGAACTAAAAAATGCCTTGGGAAGATGAATAGTTAAGTGCTTCTTCAGTGACGAAAACAAAATTAATTTGGATAGCCCTGATGGCTGGGCATACTATTGGTATAATCTGCGACGAGAATCTTGCGAGCTCTTTAGTCAACAACAAGGAGGGGATTCTCTCATGATGAGGGACACGATTTGTTTCAATGGAACAACGGATATTGCTTTTTTTAATGGTTGACACTACTCTGAGGATTATTAAAATGGCCTTAAAAGCTATTTACTTCCATTTGGAAACATTTTAAGAAGGAAAAACTGAAAATACCAAGAGGATAATGCGTCGATTTACGCCTACTACTCAACAACAGCTTGGTTTACGAAGAATCAAGTGACTGTTATAGACTGTCCATGTCCAGCCATCAGCCCTGATCTAAATCCATTTGAAAATCATTGGGGAGTACTTGCACGATATGTGTATGCTCATGGTCGTCAATTTTCTACTATTTAGGAATTAAAGCAATAAGTAAAGCAGAATTGGTTCTCTTTACAGCCACACATTCTCCAAACACTAGTTTGAAGCATACTTTCAAGATAATTCAAAGGAACGGATCCAAAATTTGAATTTAAATGCAAAATACTCGAAAAGTCCATATATTTTTAGGACAGCCTATTTTGATTTTGATTTTTTTTTCAAATATTCTGTAAAATCTATACTGTATTTCTTTGTTGTCCTAAACTTGCATTATGATTCCATTTACTTATTATTTGGTTCGTGATTATGTCTTCATTTTTTAAACTGTTTTTTCCAAAAATTGCCTGTCCATATACTTTTGAGATGCACTGTAAACTTTCTCAAAGAGCATTCGAAACACTTACACGGTTTCAAGCTAAAAAAACTGTTTGCGGTATCTTGATTTCTCCCAAACTGTAATCCCGTGTTCTTGCTATTCATTCAGACATTTGTTCGTTGGCGACCAAAACTCGTGTCTGTGTGTCGGTTAAAGAAAAATTGGAAGTTATCGATAAAACCAAGAAAAGGGTAGAAACAAATCAACGTGGAGAAAGAACTCGGCGTGGGTTCAGAAATTATTCGTGGATGTTAAAACTTGAAATAAAACTTTTTGTAATATTTTTTTCAAGCCGTGAATGAAAAGCCCTGATTAGAGAGAAAAAGAACGAGAGTCAGTGATAAAGAAGAAATTGAAGAAGGCTTGTTTTTGTAATTTGTGGAACAAATAATATGTATGAAACCTAAATGATGTATTTAATATATCATTTAGTACTTCGTATAACATTTAAAACAAGATGTGAAGTTAGACGAAAATACTTTTCTCATATTTATAAACTAATAAAAGAATTAAGCTGTGAAACCTTTACTTTTGTGCTTGGAAAAACAATTTCCTACCATTAACTTCTCACAACTTATTTCTTGTGGAATTCAAAATCACTTTAATAAGAATCATCTGATGTTGCACCTCATCTATTTGAATAATAAAACTGGCATCCACATATTATTTAAATGAAGGGTAGTAGACCTAAAAACATGTTAACTCTAGATATAAGAGTTTCTCCCATGCATTCTATTAATGTATGTATAAATAATTTGTTACACATTTCATGTTAGATGAAATTTGAAAACAGAAAAAATTTAAATTTCCTTTATGATATTTAAAATATTTAAGTTCAGTCGCTGAAGAAACATAAATATTTAAATATTTTAATTAACCAAATATTCTGATATTTTTATCTTCCAATTTCTCCTTAAGAATAAAATATAACAATCTAAACAATCTAAATTATATATAACTAGCCGCCCTTGGCGACCAGTTTGGTCTCCCTTAAAATTTATGTTTGGGAAAGCATGCTAAGCATTGTATCATGTTACTTTTATTCATAATTTAATTTACTTGGACTCCTTTAAATATAATTAATATAATCCCTTAAGATAGTATTAGTTTTTGCTGCATTAAAATATCTCAATTTGTTGATCTTTTGTAAGTAAGTAAACCTATTGGTTTACAATGGAAGTCGATGGGAATTTGCCGAAATATTAGAGATATCGCTAAGGTGGTGGCAAACTTGGCAGCATTTGGTGACATAACAGGGTCTCCTCTACGATAACACCCCTTATAGGTATGGAGATCCATTAAATGCTGTTCGAAAAACCAATGAGACGCGTTTCATGCGGGCAATATATAACAAATAATCGAGATTTCTGTGCCACGTACGATAGCGTAATATGTAATACAGACTATAGATACAGACCTTAAAAATGAAATGAAATGAGTATAGAAATGACTATAAATATGTTCAAAGAAATGCACCCTGTAAACTAGGCCATAAATAAATGTAAAGAAGACACAAAAAAGTATGAAAAGATCTAAAAATGGCACTAATAAAAAAAAAAAACTCTCATAAATTTGTAGTGCAAAAGTTAGCTAAAATGTAATATTAAACAAGTGGGTAAGTGTGATCATAGATCGCACAAAGGGTTCATTTAATATTCCTTTCAAAACGTCCAGTACATTTATCGCCATGGAACATCTTCTAAATTTTTGCAAACCCTTGCTAAACTATCGTAAAGCTTCAAACAGATTCGCCTTGTTATATTTCCTAATTTTGTTCGTGCCACCCCCTCTCCCCTTCAAAATGCTACAATATATCTCATGAAGGGTATCTGCCAAATTTAGAAAAATGCCCCCTTTGGGGGGGTGAAGTGGGGTAATGGTCACCATGATTTTTGATGCGGCCTGATGTTTAAAATTTTAGTTATGTTTTATAAGCTATACTAAAGTTTCAAACAGATCGTCCAGCTATATTTCCTAATTTTGTTTGCGCCCCTCCCTCCCCCTCCCCACTCGAAATGCGACACGCCATTCTTCTTTATACTTCATTATAATTTGTTATAAAGTATCTTAAAGTTTAAAACAGATTGCATTGTTAGATTTCCTACTTTAAATGAAATCGCGCTCTGTTAGTTCTACATTCTACCACCAGGGAGCGCACTCTATTCTTAACAAAAGCGTATCTGAACGAAACTTCTTTACACAACCTATCAGTAGATATGTTACTCGAGGGGGTGGCGGTCTTCAGCAAGAATTTAAGATAATTGTTGAAATTACTATTCGGAAATAGTGGTAATTTAACTTTTGACATATTTATATTTAATAAGTACCATGTATCTGAGGACTCCGTAAAAAAAAAAAAAAAACGCACCTGAAACGGTATGAAACAAAAAATAAATATTTTGCACCTCCCCCTCTCCCCACCTGCCCGAAATTTCACGCGCCATTTTTTATAAACTTTTTCTTGTGTGTTATAAACTATGTTAAAGTTTCAAACAGATCGCCTTGTTAGATTTCCTACTTTAAATGAAATCGTGGTCTGTTAGTTCCACATTCCACCACGAGGGAGCGCACTCTATTCTTAACAAAACTGTATCTGAACGTAACTCCGTTAAACAACCTATCAGGAGATATGCTAGTCGAGGGGGTCGCGGTCTTAACCAAGAATTTATTATATTTGCTGAAATTACTATTCGAAAATAGTGGTATCAATACTTCTGACATTTTTATCTGGCATAAGTAACATTTATGCTGTATTTTTAAAAATCGGACACCGTTCAGAAGTATACTGCAATGAAACATCACGTGACTGCCTTGTAAAATAAGTATATAATAGAAATAAATCAATTAGTGAAATTAGCGCCCCTCCCCCCTACCCGAAATTTCACGCGCCATTTTTATAACCTTTTTCTTATGTGTTATAAACTATCTTTAAGTTTCAAACAGATCGCCTTGTTATATTTCCTAATTTTGTTCGTGCCACCCCCTCTCCCCTTCAAAATGCTGCAATATATCTCATGAAGGGTATCTGCCAAATTTAGAAAAATGCCCCCTTTGGGGGGGTGAAGTGGGGTAATGGTCACCATGATTTTTGATGCGGCCTGATGTTTAAAATTTTAGTTATGTTTTATAAGCTATACTAAATTTTCAAACAGATCGTCCAGCTATATTTCCTAATTTTGTTTGCGCCCCTCCCTCCCCCTCCCCACTCGAAATGCGACACGCCATTCTTCTTTATACTTCATTATAATTTGTTATAAAGTATCTTAAAGTTTAAAACAGATCGCATTGTTAGATTTCCTACTTTAAATGAAATCGCGCTCTGTTAGTTCTACATTCTACCACCAGGGAGCGCACTCTATTCTTAACAAAAGCGTATCTGAACGAAACTTCTTTACACAACCTATCAGTAGATATGTTACTCGAGGGGGTGGCGGTCTTCAGCAAGAATTTAAGATAATTGTTGAAATTACTATTCGGAAATAGTGGTAATTTAACTTTTGACATATTTATATTTAATAAGTACCATGTATCTGAGGACTCCGTAAAAAAAAAAAAAAAAAAAAAAAAAAAAACGCACCTGAAACGGTATGAAACAAAAAATAAATATTTTGCACCTCCCCTCTCCCCACCTGCCCGAAATTTCACGCGCCATTTTTTATAAACTTTTTCTTGTGTGTTATAAACTATGTTAAAGTTTCAAACAGATCGCCTTGTTAGATTTCCTACTTTAAATGAAATCGCGGTCTGTTAGTTCCACATTCCACCACGAGGGAGCGCACTCTATTCTTAACAAAACTGTATCTGAACGTAACTCCGTTAAACAACCTATCAGGAGATATGCTAGTCGAGGGGGTCGCGGTCTTAACCAAGAATTTATTATATTTGCTGAAATTACTATTCGAAAATAGTGGTATCAATACTTCTGACATTTTTATCTGGCATAAGTAACATTTATGCTGTATTTTTAAAAATCGGACACCGTTCAGAAGTATACTGCAATGAAACATCACGTGACTGCCTTGTAAAATAAGTATATAATAGAAATAAATCAATTAGTGAAATTAGCGCCCCTCCCCACTACCCGAAATTTCACGCGCCATTTTTATAAACTTTTTCTTATGTGTTATAAACTATCTTTAAGTTTCAAACAGATCGCCTTGTTATATTTCCTAATTTTAACAAAATTGCGTTATGTCAGTTCCACATTCCACCACCAGGGAGCGCACTCTATTCTTAACAAAACTGTATCGGAAGGAAACTCCGTTAAACAATCTATAAGTAGATATGTTACTCGAGGTGGTAGCGGTCTTAATAAGAAATTAAGATATTTGCTGAAATTACTATTCGGAAATAGTGGTAACTAAACTTTAGACAATTTTATATTAAATAAGTAGCGTATATCTCAGGACTCCCTCAAAAATAGCACCTAAAACGGTTAGAAACGCTAACTTTTTAAATAGAAATCTAGCGCCTCCCTCCACCCTCTCCGAAATTTCACGTGCCTTTCTTTTTTACACTTTATCTTATAAAATATCTTAGTTAGATTTCCTAATTTTAACAAAATCACGTTATGTTAGTTCCACATTCCACCACCAGGGAATGCACTCTATTCTTAACAAAAGCATATCTGAACGAAACTCCTTTACGCAATCTTTCCGTAGATACATGGGTCCGGATGGTGGCGGTCTGCGGTAACAAACGCTAAGATTTTAAAAATAATTCTAGCCCCCCTCCCCCTCTTCGAAATATCACACTCCATTCTTTTTTACACTTTTTCTTATGTGTTATAAACTATCTTAAATTTTCAAACAAATCGAGTGGCGGTCTTAACCAATAATTTAAGATATTTCCTGAAAATATTATTCGAAAATAGTGGTATGAATACTTGTAAACTTTCTGATGATGAATGAGTTATACTTATCTCATAGCGCTGTTCAATTATCCCACGCAAATTATTAGATTTTCGAAGCACGTTAGTCTTTATCATCAAAAGTAGTCCCCTCCCCACTTTTCTATTCACACAAACCTAACAAATACAAATTATGCGGTAGCGGGCGAAACACGTTAGTCTTTGTCATAATAATATCTGTAATCCGCACTAACTGGTATATTTAATCAAAAGTAGTTCCCTCCCTCTCCCTTTTCCATTGACACAAACCTAACAAAATAAAATTATGCGACAGCGGGCGATTCACGCTTTTCAATTTCGCTGGAAGAATGCATCTCATTTTACATCAGCCTCGCACGGACTGAAATAATCCGATAGCGGGCGAAGCACGCTAGTCTATGTCATAATAATATCTGTAATGAGAACTTTCCTAATTTTAACAAAATCGCTTTATGTTAGTTCCACATTCCACCACCAGGGAGCGCACACTATTCATAACAAAAGTGCATCAGAACGAAACTCTGTTGGGATATTTAATCAAAAGTATTTCCCTCCCCCCTCCTTTTCATTTACCCAAACCTTACAAATAGAAATTATACGATAGCAGGCGAAGCACGCTAGTCTCCCCTCGAAATATCACACTCCATTTTTTTTTTTTTTACAATTTTTCTTATGCGTTATAAACTATTTTAAAGTTTCAACCAGATCGAATGGCGATCTCAATCAATAATTTAAGATATTTGCAGAAATTACTATTCTAAAATAGTGGTATCAATACTTACAAACTTTCTTATAATGAATAAGTTATACTTGTCTCATAGAGCGGCGTCGAAAAACGTCGCGCGAATTGTTAGATTTCCTAATTTAAATAATTTCATGGTTAAAAAAGCACGTGCCTTCATTTTATTCTATTCATTAGATAGAAATGAAACAGATTAATTAAATAATAATTAATATCTCAGCTTCTAATTGAGTTATCGCTTTGAACTGGGTATGTATGAAATCTGCGAGAGATTTCCCGTCCGGATGTCAAAAAATTTTATCAAAAAATTTAATATTTAAAAAGTTAAAATTTCGTATTAAAATATTCCACTACCGAAAACCGCAAGATCGCCGTCATGTCTGAAGTTGAGCACACCGGCTTTCGCGCCGAAATGAAATCTCTTTTCATTGTCTTTTCAAATACAGAAATTAAATTTTTATCGATCGATTTTTAGTGGATTTTTTACGTTATACCCAACGCAGAAATGTGAACTTTATACCAAATGAAAGTAGATTTTTTTCCGCGTCTGTCTATACCGTTTACAAATTTCTCGTACCAATATTTTCTGATATGCGATTTCGCTTTAAAATGCCCACTTCATTTTTCGGCTTAATTTCCTCCGTGGTAACCGTGCACCGGATGATTTTACTGGCAACCCTTAGGAGAAACTCCGAAGTTTTGGAGAATGTCCGTTTGAACCTGTGTTAAAAAGGTGGATTGGTTAATTTTAGAAGTTAATTAGCCCGAATTCGGTTAATTACCGACTTTTCAAAATTTTAGGATTTGTTGTTTGATGCGAGGTGTTCAGCTACAAGTACCCAAAATTTCAAGTCTCTAACATGTATAGTTTCTGAGAACGGGCTCTGTGACGGACAGACAGACAGACAGACAGAGGAGTGAGACGAATAGCGTTTCGTCAGATGAACGAAACCCTAAAAATAGTAACTAGTAAATCTGCAGATCAGGAGCCTCAACATCAGCTCTGCAAGTCATTGTTTTTAGACTCACTTTGGTAATATTCAGTTTCCTGCAAACCGCAATTTAAAGTTTTCAAATTATGTAATTATTTATAAGAATAAAAAATACGAAGTTTTCAGACATTAGAAGCATTAAATTAAAAACGTTGTGGAAGGATATTTCGAAATTTTCATGATCTGTTAATTCTGGTATATTTTTTAAATAATAAAGTAAATTTCTTCAGGGGGGCTCCGCCCCCCTGAACCCCCCGTGGTCTTATTAATTTATATACGTAACTTTTTATTGATTGCGCTAATGGTTAGCGCAAATCTTAGATTTCTTTTTACACTTCCGAGCCTTATTTTTCAATACTGGTAACACAGAAAATGATTTACATTGACGCAATTATATTAAACGTTTAGGTTTTATGAATGAAAAT
Organism: Maratus speciosus; assembly: GCA_963932465.1. NCBI lineage: Eukaryota > Metazoa > Arthropoda > Arachnida > Araneae > Salticidae > Maratus > Maratus speciosus. Next base: position 442,167,670 of record OZ010788.1, read on the forward strand.
GTAATTTTCTTTAAAAATAAAATAATTTTCATTCATATTTTCTGAAATGAGGCGGCATTAGGAAGTAACACCCGTCAAAAAACATTTTTTCAAGCAATCTAGTTAATGCTTGGTTTTTAAGGATGAAAATATTTATTTCCCGATACAATGACGTCATGTTCGACAGCGATAATTTTGCGGTGCATAATTTTGATATTTACTATATGTTTGCTCTTCAAAAGTTTTTTTTTTTTTCTCATTGGAATTTTCGATTAATAATTAACCTTTCTGTTAGCCGTGTGCAGACGATAAACCATGAGATATTAGTAACATTTTTTTTTAATAATAAGAATTAATATCATAACACAAGCCCCTTTTATTTCAACCTCAAAGCGTATTCGTTTTATTTTTGATATATGAGATCAAATTCACCTTCTTTTCGTATTTTCACTTTATTTCTAATATGAAGGCGTATTCATGTCTATTTTTTATTTCATTTTCCTCTCGCACATAAAAATCTTTCAAATCAAAATTAACTGTTTAGGATAAATTTTTATTCCGGGATTGAATTTTCGTGGCAACGGCAAAAAAAAGGAAAATGATTGTTAAATTTCATAGCAAAATGTCGATTTATTCCTTATGAAAATAATGAACTTTTTAATTTAAAAGAAAAATATTTGAACAAAATAAATAGAACATAGTCTTTCTTTATTTCTGTGGTAAATTCCATCTATATGTAAAGACACAAAGGCATTAATTCGTCCCTTTTGACTTTGATTTAACTTCAAACAATTACACATACTTTCACATTTACGATATTTTTAGGTGTTGTTCGCTGCTAGGTAACAGTTAAAAGATAATAAAAAGAATTAAATATGTGCTTAAAAAGAAAATTTATATAGAAAAAAAAATATTTTATATTATTGAAACACATATATAAAATCCCTCCATAAAAGTTATACACCGAATTTAAAAACTCTGACAAATGTATACAAAAATTTCAAACTACTATGAATAATGTATGGTTCTAATTAGGAAATTTCATCATCCTTAATTTAGCATTTAAATCCTTTAATCATATGAGCCATTTCTTTTCAACAAATAAAAATGGAAAAATCGTCTGAATTGCTATAGGAAAGCATTAAGTCGCAAAATAAAATGTTCTATATATTCCGAACGAATGAACCAAATTTAACCAAAAACTATACAGCTAAATCCGGGGATTTCACCAACATGCATCCTTAATTTTAAGATAATCGGATGCTTTTTACGGCAGTTATCGCGGAACAGACAGACAGACTAACAGACAGACAGACTAACGGAAACCAAAACTTTTCGTGTCTCCACAGTAAGCCTTCACTGACGTTTCGGCAATAAAATGTTATTAAGTTATTTTTTGGCGTTACCGTTTTTCTGGGTTTGTATCTCTTGATCACCCGAAATAATGTCCTTGAAGTACTAATCGGATTATACTCAAGAGATTTTCTCACAAGAGTAATACGTTTCTACTCTACACTGATAAATAATCACTTTCAAAGTGTACCATTTGGGAATTATATCTTTGCCAAGGTAACTAATTTACTAGTAAATCTGCAGATCAGGAGCCTCAACGTCAGCTCTACAATTCATTGCGTTTAGCGCCCTTTGAGTAATATTAATCTTTCTACAAAAAACGAAATTTAAAGTTTTGAAATTACATAAACATTTATAAAACGAAAAAAATATTTCGAAGGTTTCTGACATTAGAAGCGTTAAATTAAACCCCTTGTTATGTAATGGTATTCAGAAAATCTCATGAGCTACTTATTCTGGTAATTTTTAGATAATAAAGTAGATTTCTTCAGGGGGGCAGAGCCCCCCTGAACCCCTTCGTAGTGTAATTTAATTTACATTTGTAATTATCAATTAATTGTGTTAATGTCCTTTAGTAAATTCTACCAATAGACGGAAACGTACATGAATTATTTTCTACAGCCCTGTATATTACGTGAAGATTTTTACGCGTCGTCTATAACATTTAAATTTAATGCAGACAAAAAACCCTCTTAAAACTGCTCATATCACATTTCCGGGGATTAGTATGCATAGTGTGCACCATATATCCAGTTTCTGTGGAGTCCTGTATATGGTTCTATTTAAATTCTGCAAACATTTGTTAGTATACTAAATGTAATTGGGCTGGAAAATACATAACTCAAAAAAACAAAAAAAAAAAAAACACTGAAGCAATTCGCGCGCGGTCATTTTCATTTATACTTACGAATTCATTTGTGTATCCCTGTACATGGTCTATACAATATTTAAGCACTACTTATTAAGCACAAATTTACTTAACGTTAAAACGCACACCATAATCGAAAATGCTCTTCAGCAATCATCCCTAATAGACCAGAACTGTATCCGAAATTTTTTATGTGACCCTATAAATGAACGAAAAATACGATACAAATCATATTCAAGCTTCTTGTAGTCAACCACAGTAATGTAATTTAATTTCATAATGTTTGAATTAGTGCAACACAATTAACACACTGACGACAGGCAATTTAATTAAATCTGGGTTTAAAAACAGTAGAAGCTCCTCCCTCTTCTGAAAGTGTCTCGGAAATTGGTTTCTGAAATATGTTTTTCATGTTTATGCAGCAGTAAATACCTTTCAATGTACGGATGTAATATATAATGTCTTACAATCTATAAAAAATATGGACAACACAAATAAATGTCTTTTCTGTAAGGTAGAAGTCACTCCCTTAGCCAATGACGTATTCTGAATAAAAACGAGAATTCTCGTTTCCCGTCGCTAATGTGTTAAAATAAGCTGTGAAGAGTTTTTTTCCCCCCGTAGACCACATTTTAATCGACCACTTTTGTGTGACCCTGAAAGAAAAATATCCTTTGCACCCCATATACTACAAAAATGTTTCAAAAATACATATCAATTTTATTATTTTGTAACAGAGTAACATCATTAAAAAACGCCACAAAAGGATTTTCTTCAAAGATTGTAATATTATGAATACTTTTGAGTTCCCTGTACGCATGCTGTAAGTGCTACACATAACATATTTTATAGTAACCAGGTTCTAGTGCACCTTAATAAAGTATATAAATTTCATTACGTTTAAAATTGTGTAACATTATTAAAATACACCGCAGACGATTTTTCCCAAAGACTATAATGTAACGGAATAGTTTTGAGGGCCCCTGTAATTAAGCTATGAATGCTACACTCTTCATTTTTAATACCAAACATACTTTAGCAAACCTCAATAACGTATGTCAATTACATGCAATCCCGACTATATTTACGCGAGTTAGAGCACGTAGAGAAACACGGCAGGCGACAGATAGAAAAACTGAAGTCATAAATACTTTTCATCCATATTGGAAAGTGTTAAAAAGGATTTACATGCCTTTAACTGTACTTTTTTTTCACTAATAGCATGGTTAAACATTAGTTTAAACATCCTAATCCATGCGATTGCAATAACATATTAAAAGCCCCCCAAAATATGCATATCTGGAGATCTATAAATCTACTGGAAAATAATTCATTATCGTGCCCACTGTTAATTGCATAAATTGCATCGATTTGGCGCGATAAAATATTTTTTGTGATAGCCTTTTAATAGTACATGCAACAAATTAACGCAATTTACTAACTTCATTCATATTTGAAGCAATGATAGGCTACGAATAACAGTCGCTAGGCAACGAAGAAAAGGAGAAAAAAAAAAGAAATATGTATCATGTAAAACAAGAAAATTAATTTAAAAATTCTTTATATTATTGGAATACATGTATAAATGTCCTCAAAACATTATACACGTAAATAAAAAAATCTGATAGATACATTGATAAAACTTCAATATAATAGGAATAATTTAAAACCCTTATTTGGAATGTTAGTATCCATAATTTGACATTTAAATCCATTAATCAAACGTCCATTTTCTTTCAACAAATGGAAATTTGAAAATCGTCTGACTTGCCGTAGAAAAGCATTATAAAGAAAAATAAAATCTTCCATATTTTCCGAACGAATGAACCAAATTTAACCAAAAACTATACAGCTACGTCCGGGTATCTCACGAATATGCCCAATTAATTTCAAGCTGATCGGGTGCTTTTTGCGGCAGTTATCGCGGAACAGACAGACAGACAGACAGACAGACAGACGGACAGACAGACAAACGGAAATCAAAACTTTTCGTGTCTCCACAGTAAGCCTTCACTGACGTTTCGGCAATTACTGATATTTGTAACTTAACAAATAACATTTAGAAAAAAATATCTTGCAACGAATCTTTATCAACCTAACACACATTTGGATTTCACAATAACTTTAAACCATGTAACAATAAATTATTCAAATTAATAAACTAAATACCATGGTATCATTACCGAATTCAATTCTTTAACAGAAATAAATAGCTGTTTTAACACATTTTATTCTGTGTGCTTTGGGTTGCTAATTAAAAACCATTACTATTATTTGCATTTTAACCTTATCCGAGCTTGTATAATAATGTACCATATTGTTTGTTATTAACATTTTCTTTTCCATGTAACTTAAATAAAAGCGTTCTAGTTTACAAAGATAATTAATATTAATTTATAATACATATAACTTTAATTTAAGCCACTGAAATTTAACTTCATAGAACCAAAATGTGAATAGAAAATTTCAAAATATGAATCTTTTAATACTATAATCAACAATCTAGAGATGTGTTTGATATTTCCGATGAATTCAGGTACTTCATATTTAAAATACTTTGCTAGAGTAATGAAGATTTTCTGCAAATAGAGTATCCTCTAGAGAAAATAATGGTTATTGCAAATCTTAAGTATGGGATTCGCTTTTAAATTAAATCTGCTATTGTTATTTATTCAAAACATGATTGTTTTAATTTAAACATTATAATTTGTGGAATTTTTAATTGAGTGAAGTTAGCAATATAAGTGTTATAGACCAATTTTTATTTTTAAAAAGTTGGTTTAAAGGAATTTTGTCTAAAGGCTACGGAATCTCTCTATTCTAAAAAAAAAGTAACTACCACTGTCACCGCCGCCGCCGCCGGTTTTGAATTTTTTGTGACCGGAGATCTTTGTTCGTTAATATTAAGAAAAATAATGCATACAAAAATATGAAAATCGGTGGTTTTATACAGAAATGTTTGATAAACACGCTGATGCAAACAGTTTTCAAATCGAAGAATTATTTTAAGAGATATTTAATGCTAAAGTTGGACAAAATCGTTCCACTAAAAAAGTTTTATAGGAGCAAAAACTATTCATGGGAATTTAATCATTTTTAGATCATTTTATACGTTTGAAGTTCCCGGTGTGCAGACTGTATTTCTTCTTTTAATTTGTCTCATTTTTTGAGGTTTTATTTCTATTTTAAATTAAAATTTTCAGCATTTCTAGAGATATTTTTTACATTATTTTAGAAAATGGTATTAATTTATACTGTTGCCAAATGTATAAACAGCGCAAACAATAATGTTTGCTTCAAATTAAAAATTTATTTACACGTGACTATTATAAACAGGAAAAATCATTTGGAATTAGAATTAAATAATTATGTACAAAAAGCAGGAACTTATTAAAAATTACTCCATAAAAAGTATTTTCGTTTTCAACAACCAAGTTTACAAACAAGTCAATGGGGCCCCAATGGGTTCCCCAATCTCGGGTTTACTTGCAGAATTTAAACTACGGCCTCTTGAAAATATAATCATAGAAACCATAAAACCAGGTCCAGATTGCTGGTTTAGATATGTGGATGATGTTTACATAATATGGAATCACGGAAAAGATGAATTATACTCATTTCTAGATAAAATCATAGCCTTGACAACAAAATTAAACTTACATTAAAAATAGAACAAGATCAAAAACTGGCTTTTTTGGATGTACAACTAACCAGAGATATGTATAAGCAGAGTCTCGATCGCACAGTTTTTAGGAAAGTTAACAGGTCTAATTCCACTATCCCGTTTAATTGCAGTTCACCTATAAATTACAAGTTAGCACCTTTCAATTTTTATATAAAAAGAGCATTTGAAGTTTGTTCAAGCCATTTCCTTAATGAAGAAATAGATATAATTAGGAAAATAGCAGCCGAGACTTCTGTTCCATCTCATTTCATTGAAAAAATCATAAACAGATTTAAAAGGAAAAATGAAGAAAAATAAAGTACAGTTCCAATTAAAAGTTTGAAATTCTGTAAAGTTAATTACATCCCAAGGTTTTTTGAGAGTATGAGGCATTCCCTCCTCAAGTTTGGTATTACATTAATCGCAGTCACTCCCCCGAAATTAAAGGATTTGTGACCCTATCCAAGCTATCAATAGATCAGGAGTATACAGGGTGTCCGGTCTCAACGGTGTCCAATGGCTAATTCCAAAACCGTTAGTCATAGACATATAGTTCCAATTACAAAAATGTTTTAAATCAGGTAAAGAAATATTTTAAAAGCGATTTGGGCCAATAAAAACATTTCTTAAAAAATTACGAAATTTAAATTTTTATACGGTCCCCCGGTCCTATAAGTTATATTTAGTGAAATTTTCCTGTTACACTGACAAGTAATACAAAAAAAGTCCCGTTGTTCTACGATTAAAATTGACCGAGTAATAGCTGTTTAAAGTTGAAGCATATTTTTGGATGCAAATTGGAGGTCATTCACAAATTTAGTCGAAATATAATTTCGTCAGATGTATTAAAAAATGGTTGAGAGTAAAATTAACATTGCAATATAAATGTGAAATCTTTAGTCATTCTGACATATTAATGCAAAATATACAATATATACAATAATACAATACATACAATAATACAAAATATACAGAATTTTTTTAAATAAAATGATGCTAAATTAACAGCCTCAATTCTTTACAAAATGATACGTATTTTAAAACATTATTAGATTACACTAGCCTGCAAAAGTACGGTTATTTCATGTTTTTTAACTTTTGATAATTAATTCTTATGTATTCTGTACCGTTGAATCCGAAATTGACCTTCATTTTTAACCATCACATCAGGATTTTTTGCAAATTGTAAATTTCAAAGTTAAAAAGTTCAAAGTTAAAATTTAATCTCCTCCCCCATCTCCTCGCACCACCCAACTGTAAGAATCCCAAGATAAGCAAAAATATCGAATAAATTATTGAATAAAATAAAATAAAATAAAATAAAATAAAATGTTTTACATATGTTTTATAGTATGAGATTTTCGCTATATTTCAACTTACACATTTGCAAAAAAATTCTAACTTGATGGTTAAAAATGAAGGTCATTTTCAGGTCCAGAGCTAAAAAGTACGTAAAAATCAATTATCAAAAGTTAAAAAACACAACCATCTCCTCTACTTTATAATATCCAATTTTTGTTATTCTTTAAATTCGACAATTTATGATTTGCGAATTATCCTGACATGATGGTTAAAAATTAAGGTAATTTTCGGATTCAGTGCTAAAAAATACATAAAAATTAAAAAGCCCAACAATCTCAGTCTTGTATTATCTAATCTAAAACTTTTTCTTAAACTTCTTGGCGGTAATCTATCCGAAATTTTTTGTGTTATCCTGTAAAATAAGTATAAATGGTAACCACCGAAAATCATAATAATATTAGATTGTTATCGGATTTGTGCCAATGTGTAAAATGCAATCTCGATCGGATATTTGAAAGTGGGTTAAAGTTCGAGTACAAATTTTGAACTGGAAAAACATACATAATGTCGTTGAAGTAACATAATAACTTAGAAAAATAACATAATTTTGTTAAAAGAAATCATAAAAGAAACAGTCTCAAATCCTGACAAAATAAAACATATGTTATTTCAGCCAATCTGAAACTTAATAAATGTTAACTTAATCGTAATACTTGTACGATTTTTTTCAAAGCGCAGATACACATGAAATAAGATCTTCGAATACTTTAAGCACTTAGTATGTGACCCCTTAAAGCCAAGCCGTACTCATTTCTTTTTAGAACAGAAAAGTGGCATAAGTCATGCATTTTTAAAGTTTCATAACTCGCTCAATTTTACGGTTATATGAATGGGACTTTTTTTGTCTTACTTGTCAGTGTAATAGGAAAATTTTACTAAATATAACTTATAGGACCGGGAGACCGTATAAAAATTTAAATTTCGTAATTTTTTAAGAAATGTTTTTATTGACTCAAATCGCTTTTAAAATATTTCTTTGCCTGATTTAAAGCATTTTTCTAATTGGAACTATATGTCTATGACTAACGGTTTAGGAATTAGCCATTGGACACCGTTGAGACCGGACACACTGTATATTATACCCTTCAAGAAAGAAAATAGGGAATTTATGTACATAGGTATGACACTGCGAAAATTTCATGACAGAATTAAGGAACATGAAGCAGATCTGAGATTGAATAGATCCCACACTGCATTAACAAGATTACCACAAATTCAACCCATAAAAATAGATTTCAACAGAGCCAAAATTATTTTCCATACAAATAATCACCAAGAAGCTATCATAAGAGAATCTCTGGAAATAATATCTAATAAAGAAATAGTTTGTAACGATATATTATCATATGATATCCACGCAGTCTGGAAAGAATTAATACATAGTTAATAAACCTGTACTTTTTGATAAAAGAATAGCATTTCTGTCCCCCCCCCCCCCTTATATTCCAATCCACCCTTGAAATGAAATGTTCTGTTCCGGACAAGGCTTGAGACGCAGAGAGTGAACAGCTGTCAGTTTTTCACTGAGGATGACCGAGTAAGTGTCGGTCGAAAACGTTATGGATTTTAAATGACTTTAATGTGTTTTTTAAGGATTTTATTATACTTGACACCTGTAAGCAATGTATTTACATTTTGTGTATCTTATATATATTTATTAATAATCAAGGTGAATTGTGCACTAAAATTTCAACTTTCTGTTGAAAAAGTATACACGTGAATTTAAAAAGAGAAAGGATATTGTAAAATAATAAATTCATTAACACGCGTTAGAAGTCTTAAATAGAAGAAATTACGTCATATTTACGTCCCATTACAGTTATTACATAAAATGAACGCAAAATATTGCAAAACAGTTTAAATTTAGAAATTGCGCTAGACATTTATTTAATATTTTGAGAGGATCTTTTCAACTATTTTTGTTAGGAAAGCGCAAATAATATTTCATTTCTAACAAAAGTATTTTCACGTGAATATTTAAAAAAGAAAGAATAGCTTGGTCAAAATTACGTCAGATTAAAACGATTGATTTAAAATGTCTCATTTAAAAGAACTTTCTTTTCGCTTTGTTAAAAAATACCAGGAGACAAAGACCATTTACTTAATTCCTTTTATATTAGCTTATTTTGAAATGTTGTTATACGTGTCTACGTCATCAAGTTATTTTTATTTCGACGTTTTATTTGTATTTTTATTAATGTTGTACTAATTTATTTGTTCTTTCGTTATTTAAAATAAAAATTATGTCAATTTGTATAATTTCGCGAGTGGTTTGGTGATTTATATAATTTGGCGAAATTGGTTGACGGGATAATCAAGTAGTACCGCTGCGGATTTGGCGTTAAAATTCCCCAATCAAAGAGAAATGAATAGAAATCCGTTTATAGGGAGATCGCCACTGTTTTTAAAATTATAATTCAATCTTTCGAAATCTTTTTAAAGCCGATCAAATTAACGTGCATTTACAGTCTGCGGTGTCTGGACGGGGTTTGGCGACCGTAGCTCGTAGGGGGCTGAGTCCCCTAGTATTATAAAAGTAAATAGTTGTTTAGATTTTTAATTTGTTAAAAAACAAGATAAATGTATTTATCAGTCTTGAAACTGAATAATTTAATAGTTTTTAACACTAAATGCATAATAGAAATAAAATAATGAAAATAAAGTCATATATTGCAATACGAGCAAATCTTTTGCGTGTCTATGTGTGTCTGTATGTAAATTTTATCTAAAAAACGGCTCTAACCATTTCCACATTTTTTTCTTTAATCCTAACGTTTTGGGGTACGAGGTCCATTGGGCTAAGTCATATGTCCGAGAAACTTCGATTGGTGGGTCATCTTGAGGTCACTTCGGTACGGACCAATGAGTTTCAGTGGGAATGAAGGTTGAAACAGTTATTACATTGTTAAACATTTGGCAGTAAACGAAGTCGGAAAGTTGGCGGCAATTGACGAAATAGTGGCGACATTTTCGAAATTTGTGCGGGGAGATCGACTTTCAAGATTATCAATGCCAAAATACATGCTTGGAGAAGAATGAAAGAATGTCGCCAAATTTGGTGATATTTGGCGACATTTGGCGAAAAAATTGCCTTTCAAAATCTGAAGGCATTTTCCAGAAATTCCCAATATAAGCTAAGATAGATGATTCAACCAATCAGAGTCCATTTGACTAAACGATTTTGACTAAATTTTGTATTCTACCGTTTTGGGGTAGCAGAAGACTTCTGGGTTATCCCATGTGTTCGACAAAATTCAATTAGTGCGTCATTTCGGGATCACTACTGGTGAATGAATGTCAATGGGAATGAAGGTTGAAACAGTTCAGTTGTTGGTTGTCATTAAACGAAGTCGCAAAGTTGGCAACATTTCACCAAATTTGGAGATATTTGGCAAAATATTGGCTACATTGGCGATATTACGTGGCAAAATTCATTTTGAAGATTACCAATCGTAAAACACAATCCTGGTGCCAAGTGAAATAATCCCGCCATGTTTGGTACTTTTTGCCTACTTTTGGCTATATTTGCGAAAAAATTGAATTTTACAATCTGAAGGAATTTCCTAGAACTTTCCTGTAGGAGCCGAGATACATATTCTACCAACAGAGTGCACAGAACGTGTTTATTTTTAACCGAACATTGCTTGGTCTTCCCAGCTGTTTTATCATATATTTAAACAAAATTTAATTAAAACCACTTTTAACAAATCTTACCTTCAAAGTACATATGATATGAATAACTATATATTTTATAAAGAAGATTTCATACAATTTTCAGTAATCTAGAATATGTTATAAGTATTTCCGATGAGTCCAGCTACTTCATATTTAAAATACTTTGCCAGTATATGAGTTGATTTTTGACTGCCAATTATCTACTCGAGGGATATAGGCCCTTTGTCAGTATAATACGGAGTGTCTGGAAGTAAAGTATCCTATTGAGAAAACCGTGGTCATTACAAATCTCAAATACGGAGCTCGCTTTTAATTTACATTTGCTATTGTTAATTAATGAAAATACAGTTGTTTTAGCTTAAGCATTATAAGTTCTTGAAATTTTTATTGGCTGAGATTAGAAATATAAAGTTTGAAGAATAGTTATTAATTTAAAACGATGTTTTAAACGAATTATGCCCGAAGACAGCTGAATATTACGAAATATGATTATTTATGTTATTTAATTTGTTAACAGACATGTTATTTGGATTTAATTTTATATTTCCATTTTTAAAGTATTCCTTTTTTGTATGATTTTTAAGACTAATTCTGTAATAAATATGAAAATAATGAAAGAACTTTGTTATACGTTTAAACAAAATTTAATTTAATGCACTTAACCCCTTAAGAGGTTAATCTTTTTTGACATAATAAACTAAGAATAGGGACTATACACCACTTTTATCGTACTAAAATGTTCGCCTTATAGTATAATCGATATATGTCCTGCCATTAAATAATATAAATATTATAATTTAAAATTAGGGGTGTCAAAAAGCTTTTAGTAAAAAAGTAAGCAAACTCTTCTTACACGTACGCTGTACGGGCAAACCTGTTAAGGGGTTAAAGGAACATTATCTTTAAGCAACATATGATATGACTAAGTATGTATGGTATTATGAGTCTTTTCTGACTATTTTTAGTATTCTAGAAGAGATTAAAAACATTTTCGATGAATTGAGCTCCTTCATATTTAAAATACTTAACTAGTAAAATGGGACGTGTTTGCAAATAGAGTATCCTCTAGAGTAAATCAAGATTATTACAAATCTCAAGTACACGGGACTTGCTTTTAATTTACATTTGCTATTAATTATTCAAAATACAATTGTTTTAACCTAAGCATTATAAGTTCTTTGACATTTTCATTGAGTGAAGTTAGAAATGTAAAGTTTGTAGAACAGTTATTAATTTAAAAAGACGCTTTAAAGGAATTATGCCAGAAGGCTTCATAGTATTGCAAATACATGTTTAAAATTTTTCATTTTTTTAACAAACAGATTACTTTATTTTAAATTTAGTTTTTTAGTTTTTAAAGTATAGCATTTTTTATGATTTTTTGAGACTTTTTCTATAGTAGAAATAAAAATAATAAAAAGAAAATTGATTATATACTTAAACAAAATTTAGCTGAAAGAATTTAAAACGAACCCTATCTTCAAAGTAACATACGAAAGGAATTATGTATGTTTCATAGTATTTTCAATATTTTATGCAACTTTTTTAATAAATTTCTAATGAGTTCAGACACTTCTTATTTAAAATACTTCACTAGTATAGTAAGGATTGTATTCAATTTTAGAATTTTTTAGAAAAGACCATTCTATAGTTAATGTTAAGTACGGGACTCAGCTTCAACCCTCCGTCAACACAAGGGTGCCTTGCTGGCACCGAAAAACATTTCTTGCTCTAGGGGGCGCAGGAGATTGTCCTTCCTTATACGTTCCTATAAGAAAAGTTCATGTTCACATACAAACACTTCCAGGAACCTATCTACCGCTACATTTTAGTCGTAGCTATCATTGCAGGAAATGCCAAGGTGTCGTAGGTCTATCAAATCATAGCCCTGTTAAACATAGATCAGTCAAATCGCCGGAACTCATTTGTACTGCTGGAGTCATAAAGGAGGGGGGACAGGAACTAGTGTGTATGTCAGCATTAGCACCCACTCTAAGGCTGCGAACGCACTATCCTTCTAACTGTTATCAGTGTCGCCATCGATTGCTGTGGCCACGCGGTGCCTTTGATTTTTAATGACTTTAGCAGGAAAGGGACTGATGTTCTGCAAAAGAGGAACCTTTCCTTCAAGTAGAGTCGAGCTCCTTATCTCCTGACCCATTGTTAATTCCCCTCATTCTTTTGTGAATAAACCACAAAACCATCCAGAATAAAAGATTTTCCACGAAAACTAGAGAAGGAAGGCAAAACTCGCGTCTGTATGCAGCCTGAGTGCAACGGAACCCTATTTAGAGCTGCAGTTTATCTCTACATTAGGGTGGAGCGTAGAATAAAAATTTTTGAATTCAAGATCGGCCCGGTGTGCGAAAGTTGCGTATTGTATTGCTTATTATGTAAAAAAAAAAATCCGCCCCCTGAATTGATATCTTCATGCGCCACAAGAGGCGCGAAATCCTCCAATTTTAGATAAATTACGCTAATTTTCCTGAATTGTAATAGCTATTAAAAAAAATTAATTTGTTATTGGCCCATTGGGGATACAATGCTATTATGTCCCCTTACCATATTTTAAAAGTTTCAAATCCCTTGAACATCTTCTTCATGCGCCCCGAGGGCCGCGAAATTCCGAATTTTAGCTAAATTACGCTAAATTTCCTGAATTTTAATAGCTATTAAAAAATTAATTTGCTATTGGCCCATTGTGGATACAATGCTATTATGTCCCATTATCATACGTAAAAGGTTTCAAATCCCTACATCATCATCTTCATGCGCCCCAACAGGGTTAAAACATTACGCAATTTGACAAAATTGGACTTATTTTAGGTTTGCTTGAAGATACTGTTACATAATAAAAATGAAGATTTACACAAATTTTTATTAATTTCGCCTTTATATGTTTCTTTTCCATATTTCCATTTAACTCCTCAGTTTTAATAAGCATCAAATAATTATAATAGGTAAGAGTAATATGAGTTTTTAAACACTTTGAGTTTGTACATTGTAATCGCGTTTTTTGTATGAAAAGTCTCTCTCCTGGAAAGTGACTCAATTTAAATTCGAATGTATCCATCGCGTCTTTCATATCCGCATACTGCTTCGGAGGCCTCTGTTACAAATTTAACAGTTCTCTCAGTTGCTTGTGTGTGACATGGCAATTTAGACAGGCTTGAAAGGGGTTTAATCCCTGCACCTAGTGCACCATACTTGAACCTTTCAATTTCTTCTGTCCCCAATCTGCGGGTAATTGCAGTCTCCATTCGTTCTTTCACAGCCCTCTCTAATTTTTGATTCCCATCAATTGAATTGACACAGTCTTTTACTTCAGAATTTATTTTTGGAACCGTAATCTTCCTGAAATTCCTGTTTTGTTGATGACTTTGCGGCTGGTTTTGACATCATCCACTATGCTGATGCTGATACTTCTGAAATAAAGTAAGACGTAAGACGTTAAGGCAGGATATGTCATCATCACAGTGGCATTTTTTATTAACTGCAATGTTTTTTTTTTTTTTTTTTTTTTTTTTTTTTTGTAACCACAAGGACAATACGTTGTTTCAAGAAAAAATAGGAAATTATTTCGAATCATCCTAAGAAAAGAAGAACACATATCAGTGTTACAAGCGCCCGTTTCTGTTTATATTGAAGTTCTGTTTATATTCTGTTTATATTAATTACATATATCTGGAGTCGGATTTGGGGGATATTATTGACATTCTGATCCAGAGAACCAACTATTTCATTCATGAGGAAAACTCCTTGCTATGTTAGCAGATTATAGGAAGCACAGTTGGGAATTCGTATTTAGACGCATAAAAGTAGAAAACAATCAGAGCTAGCAGAGAAGACCGCTACAAAACAGGAACAGATGGAAGTTTAGGGTTCCAAAAAATAGATTTTGCAGCAGCAGACTATGTCAATTGAATTGATGGGAATCAAAGATTAGAGAGAGATTTGAAAAAGCAAATGAAGACTCCAACTACCAGGAGATTGGGGTCAGAAGAAATCGAAAGGTTCAAAAATGGTGCACTAGGTGCGGGCAATGAAATTCTTTTAAACCTGTTGAAATTGCCATGTCATACACAAGTAACTGAGAGAACTGTTAAATTAGTAACATAGCCCTTTGAATCTTTATCTAGATATGAAAGAAGGGAAGGATAAATTGGGACTCAAATTGAGTCATGTTCTAGAATGAAGACTTTTCATACAAAATATGATTACAAAGTACAAACTGAAAGTATTTAAAAACTCGTATTACTCTTACCTATTATAATTATCATTTGCTTCTTAAAACTAAGGAGTTAAATGTAAACATGGAAAAGGAACATATATTATATCATACTGTGGTCGAAATTAATAAAAAATGTCAAACATTTATGCATATATCGATTTTTATTATTTAATAATAGCTTCAAGTAAACCTGTAATAAGTCTTATTTTGTCAGATTTCATAATGTTTTAACCCTGCTAGGGCGCATGAAGATGATGTTCAAGGGATTTGAAACTTTTTACACATGGGAAGGGGACATAATAGCATTGTATCCACAATGGGCCAATAACAAATTCATTTTTTTAATAGCTATTGAAATTCAAGAAAATTAGTGTAATTTAGCTAAAATTCGGGAATTTCGCGACCCTTGGGGCACATGAAGATATCAATTCCGGGAGCGGAAATTTTTTTTACATAATACGCAATACAATACGCAACTTTCGCACACCGGGCCGATTTTGAATTAAAATTTTTTTATTCTATGCTCCACCCTACACTGTTGCATTCTGGCAGGTCATTCGACCGTTTTTTGAAAAAACTGTTTCATAACTATAATTTAACTATATTCTGACCATAAAATGGCCAATAATATGGTCAGAATAGTGTTAAAATCACGGTTGTGTAACCGTTTTCGGAAAAAACGGTCAAATGACCTGCCAGAATGCTGCAAATTTTTAACAGTACACTCTACATAGAGTCTCCGGACTCGGCCGATACAGGTAGTATGTCTTGCTCAGGCAGTGATGGCGCATTCAGGTTCAGATTGAATCCGGAATTGATTCCTAAGGGATGCGATTTAATTTTGTTTATGAAGGATACTAAGTGGAATATTTCTGAAGTCAAGGATGAATTTTTGGTAGATTTCGATGAGACAGGAAATTATACCTACGATTATTATAAAAAGTATTTTGGTAGAGACGCGGAAGGAATGAAGTAACACAATCGTAAAAAGCGGTTTTTAGCTTTAAATAGCGAAAAAAAAATTATTCCAATAAGCCTAAAAATCCCAGAAAGAAAAAAATAGAAAAAGATCGCGTTTTTCAACTGGTTTAATTGTACCATATTAAAAAAGATTAAAAGTAATAAGTCAGAAGCAAATTTTGAAATAGAATTTAAAAAGGACAGCGAATCGGAAATTAATGTATCAGAGATGGAACATGGTTATTTTGAAGAAACTTGATACATGGCGACACGAGTATAGACGATTATTATAAATTAACTGTGGCTGAAACGAATGTTTCTGAAGTTAAAGCTAGCGAAATTAAATCAGGTATAAGTAAAAATAAACTACCAAAGCCTAGTATGGTAAAATATATTAGTGACGTTGCTGATTTTGCATCAAATTTAGAAACAAATTGCGACCCGGATTTCCCTGTGGAAATTTCTGGAAATTGGATAAAAATAATTGCTTTGAAGTCCTAAAAGTCATTTAGATGACCACCGTAAGGACTGGAGGGTTCTGAATACATTTAGAATGTAATGAAAATTCTAAAAAAGATTCTCCAGTTAAGATTTTTATTTAAAATACACATAGAAATCAATAATTATAGACCACCTAGAAAAGATGTTGGAATTACCAGGCGTTTTTCCACATATCCACGCAATGTTTTATTGACACCAAATGTGTTGGCTGCGAAGAAGGCCATAAGTCACCGGATTGACTCAGAAAATTTGCCGAAGCCTCTGAAAATAAGCAGAAAATTAAACAATCGCCGCCGTCGAACTGTAACTACGGTTCACAGCACCCGGCTAGCTATAAGGGCTGTAAAAACGTCCCCTTAAAACTTCGATTCAAAAAGAGTTATGCGTATATTGCCAAAAATAAGAAAGATAAAATAAAGAATGGATGAAACTCAAATTAAACCACGAAGAAAGAAAATATCGCAGGCCGAGCCAAAGATGACGCCACCTGACGCGGTACAACTTTACCAGTCGGAAGAGTTTTGGAGTAGTGTATTTAAAATCACAGAGATGTTAGAAAAAAAAAGTAGAACTAAAAATTTATTTCTTATTAAATTTAGCCAAGTACCTAGAAAAACTTTATGAAAATATCGTAACACAAAAAGGTATTGCTCGAAATAGTTTAGCATTCATGGGCAAAACCATAAAGATTCCACACGATAAAAATTAGGAAATTCTTATTCTAAATAAATTATAAATAATTCTATTTCCTGGCAACGCCGAAATGCCTGTTAATTCTGGTCGTGCAGTAAGGACCCTCGTGGCTGACGCTTCTCTCAGTCCTTTGCGCAAAAAATCGTCCGAGACTTTTGAAGTTTCGTATATCCTTTAATTTTTATTACAATTGTTCATTTTATGAATGAAAATTACAAAGATTGTGGATATCTTGCGGAAATTTGCAGATTGCCTCTGAGGCTAGACTGCGCCCAAATTTCTACTCATGCTCGTGTTATCTCCTGTTTGTTTCGGATTTTCTTCTGAAATGGCCCGTAAAATCTACGAATATTAAATCGAACCGAACCTGAACAATAAACAGAATTTACATAAATCGTTATTAACTAAGAAGATGCAATGTGAATTTACAAATAATTTATTTATTGTACTACTTAGATTCCATATGATGTACACTTTCAATGCTTTTAAAGAAATGTGGAAATAAATTGTTTATTTGAAGAAAACTTCACAGTTTTATGATTGATGAATGATAAACGTTTCTTTACTGTAATGTTATACCATTGTTTAGTGTAGAATTGCAGGTGTAAAGTGTTGTTACTGCTCTTGCAGAATGCGTCATTTTTTCTGATGGCCAAAGTTCTCATCACATTGCTCTCCTGTTCGCGGTTTTTTACCATGTCTACAGTAATGTCATTTGTAATTGCTTGCAGTTAATCTGAGTTTTCCCAGTCAACAAAATCTTCTTCAACAAAAGTTTCAGAAAAAGGAAGTCTTTGTACCAGGCTCAACAGTGATTCGCTATAAATAGCTTCATTTTCAAAATTTGACTGCTCTGTTGTCAGGACCAAAGTACACAAGAGACACTGACATGTGATGTGGATTAGGATGGCCAAACCCATACTTAAATTTGGTCGCATAATCATTGCTGGTAATTTGTTTACAGCTATAGATGATTTTACTGTGCCCATATTTCGAATTTAGCTCTTAATTTTACTGTTCATTTGAATTTTTGTCATGAAAACTGAAGGGAATGTGTTCATCGTGCATCATAAATATTAATATTTTCTGTTTTACTTGGTGCACTGTCTACAAATCGGGTGTCCCAGAAGTGCTCCTGCAGGGTTAAGTCATACTTGCCATTGTTAGTTATACGAAATATCGTTGTTTGGATCGAATGATTAAAATTTGTAAAATTTTTTATTGTGTGAATACAAAAATTGAGGAATCCGTTTAGAAAAAAAAAGAGCCCTTTAAAGGACCATTCTCGAAATTTTTCATCTCAAAACAGGACCCTTCACAAAATTCTTCCTCTCAAAACAAAACCCTTCACAAAATGTTTCCTCTCAAAACAGGAACTTTCACAAAACTTTTCACTTTAAAACAAAACCCTTCACAAAATTCTTTGTCTTAAAATTAGGCCTTTCATAAAAATCTGACCTGTTATTTTTACATATACTATAAAGAAAATATGTATATTTTACGTACGTATCCCTTCTTTAAAATGAGTGAAAAAGAACCTGAAAATAATGATCATTTCAAATTCACAAAATTATCACTAGATTTTCCACACATGTAAAAAACTTCACAATTTCACAAAAACAGGTTTCTGGGAGATAATACTAGAAAACCCTGAATATAAAATTTATAGAAATGCTTTTATTTTAAAAAGATGATTTAAATGAATTTAAAAAACATAATTATGTTTATTTAAATGATTTTCATTTTTAAAACTTAAATATTCTTTAATTTTGAATCTAATTGCATCATATGTATAAATAAGGACAAAAACATTATTATATGTTGACGCAAAATCTAAGTCGCTTTAAACAAACCTAATCTTTAAAAGAACGCATTATACTATCTTGAAATTATGTATTATATTATGAATATTTTCATTGTTTTCACTAACATAGAACATTTAAATATTTCCGATGAGTTTAGCTATTTCATATTGAAAATACATAGCTAGTATAATGAGTATTGTGTGCAAGCCCTCTAGAGAAAATCATGGTTATTGAAAATATCAAGTGCGAGATACGCTTTTAAGTTATACTTGCTATTGTTATTTATTCAAATTACAGTTGTTTTAAGTTAAAAATTAAAATTTGTTGAATTTTAAATTGAGTGAAGATAGAAATATAACAATTACAGAACATCTGTTATTTTAAAAATATGTTTTAAAGGAATTCTGCGTGAATAATTCAAAGTATTACGAAATATGCTTTCACTCTTTTTTAGTTTTTCAGTTGGTAAACAGGAAAAGCTATTTTCATTTAAATTTATTATTTACTTATGGAATTGAAATAATTTTTTTGTGTTTCTATTACCTTTGTATAACAGAAATAATAATAATGACTACAATATTTATTATATGCAAAAAAAAATTTTATTTAAGCTACTTTAAAGAAATCTTAACGTCGAAGAAACACACACTGTAAAAAAGAAAATTAACACTATACATGCCGCTCGTGCATTTCCGCGTTATTTATTAAACTATTGTTAACAAATTCTAAATTATTCCCAGATAGTTTGATCAGTTTTGTTGTTTAATATAATCAATGCAAAAACCCTTGACGGGTTAAAAGTTTCTGACGCAGCACTTTATCTTATGCTCTAAGAATTTTAAATATGGAACTTAAAAATACTGATATCAAATTTTGAGTGACGTTATGCTATTTCTTAAAAAATATATTTGCATTTATTTCATCATTCTATTTTTGTTTTATTTATAATCGCATGTGCAAAAGTTATGTTCAACAAGAAAAGCTGCATAAAATTTTATTCGCTGTTGCTTTATCATTTACATCTCTCATAAATTCAAAATATGAGTTTTAAAAGATATGATATAAAATTTAAGTGACGCCTTGATGTGACTTTAAAAGGTTTGTTTTAAAATTCAATTTAAATTATTTTTGACTTGGTTAAAATATTTTTTTACATCTACACAATACTTTTAATTTTCCAATTCACTGATAAATATATCACTTTCATTGAATCTATACTATGCATTGAAATGTATTTATTTCAATAAATTGATTTATCTTTTGTGTGACGCTATTCAAAATTGTGAGTAAGATTTATGTAAATGGTTTATTTGCGTCAAACTATCCTTTTTCATACATTTCATGTAATTTGGACACAATGACGCAAAGAAACCATTTACATAAATCTTAATCACAATTTTGAATAGCGTGACACAAAAGATAAATCAATTTATTGAAATAAATACATTTCAATCCATAGTATAGATTCAATGAAAGTGATATATTTAACAATGAATTGGAAAATTAAAAGTATTGTGTAGATGTAAAAAAATATTTTAACCAAGTCAAAAATAATTTAAATTGAATTTTAAAACAAACCTTTTAAAGTCACATCAAGGCGTCACTTAAATTTTATATCATATCTTTTAAAACTCATATTTTGAATTTATGAGAGATGTAAATGATAAAGCAACAGCGAATAAAATTTTATGCAGCTTTTCATGTTGAACATAACTTTTGCACATGCGATTATAAATAAAACAAAAATAAAATGATGAAATAAATACAAATATA
Source organism: Maratus speciosus (assembly GCA_963932465.1). NCBI lineage: Eukaryota > Metazoa > Arthropoda > Arachnida > Araneae > Salticidae > Maratus > Maratus speciosus. The sequence continues at coordinate 442,188,534 of OZ010788.1, forward strand.
TTTTTTAAGAAATAGCATAACGTCACTCAAAATTTGATATCAGTATTTTTAAGTTCCATATTTAAAATTCTTAGAGCATAAGATAAAGTGCTGCGTCAGAAACTTTTAACCCGTCAAGGGTTTTTGCATTGATATCATTACTTTTTTGAGGTTAGTGATAAAATGATTAAAAAAAAGATATGGAATTTAATGCGGATTTAATTTCTATTATTTTATTGCAATTTTCCTTATAGCATTTTGTATATAAAAACAAGTGGGTAAGTATAATCGCAGATCGCACAGAGGGTTTCATTTGATTTTCCTTTAAAAACACTTTATCCTTAAATTAATAAATCCAAAATGTTAATTTATAATTATTAAATCCTTACATAGATGGTGCACCAATAGTTCCAATTTTCGTGGGGCAGGGAACGCACTCTTTTAAACAAACCACCTTCCAATTGAAGTTATCAAAAACCAAGTTGAATAAGCCAGACCCCGTTGTGTTGTTTGACAAACAGCAGTCTCATGTCCCCTCCTTCCCTCCTTTTTCAAAATTTTTCAGACCAGTACCTAAGAATGGAACCGAAATAATTTTTTCTCTTCAGAAATTACGATAAAAAATAGTATGCAGTACTCATAAATTTACTTTAATGCTATATAGGGTGATTATTAAGTTAATTATAACGTTTGGAATCTGTTGCATTGATGTCCGAAAGGTAGTTTCTGAGTTATGGAAGCTGGACCCATAAGGCGCCATAGAGGGGCGAAGCCCGCTAGTGTCTATCATAATTATATCTGCCATGTGAACTAATTGCGATATTTAATCAAAATAATCCCCCCCCCCCTCCTCATCCCCGCAAATATAACAAATACAAAATGTGTCTTTATAAACCTATCGTCAAATAGGTTTTTATTTCTTTTTCCCTGAAAAAAAAAAAAAAACAAACATGATTTTTATATCCGTAACGTAAATAGCGGACGAAGCCCGCTAGTTCCTATCATAATATATATTTTTAATAATTTTATATAGTCTATAATAAAAATCAGACTTAAAATAGTCTAGTTCCATGAGTACTTGTAGTGTCAGTTACATGCTACGATTTTTGGATATCAGTATTTTAGAACGGGAAAATGTGACTTATTTTATCGGAGATATCTCATTAATTGAATAAGGTGAAGCAAACTTTTTGAAAAAAAGGTGGCCAACAAGCATGGCAGTTATCAGCTATGTGACTTTGTGCTAAAGTCCATTAATTTGATCTGTTTAAAAAGATTACGGAAGATTGAATTATAGTAGAACCTGGATTAACCGAGCTTCGATTAATCGAGGTTTCTGTTAACCGAGCCGATAACAAAGTCTGATTTTTTTCCCCCTTTTGAATGAGCCTTAAATTAACCACACTCTTTAGCTCACTGTCCATGCTATACAGGCCCTTCTGCCCCCAAAAGCACTCAACTCCAAAGAAACATTGGACCCTGAGAAGTCAATAGCGAACAATGCTTTGTTTCCAGTGGCTGTGTGAACTTTCGTAAATTTTTCAATTTGCATTTTAAAATTTACTACTGGTAGTTGATTTTCTTTTTAAATTTGTTAAGCTGTGAAGCAGAACTTTACATATATTTATTTTTATTATTTAAAAAACGTTCTATATATATTTTTTAAAGAGATGTCAAATTCGCAAGCACGGCGAGTTTTTACACACAGTTTCTATTAACCGAGATTTCCGATTCCGATTTACTAACAGTCCCAATTAGCTCGGATAATCGAGGCTGCTCTGTATAATTAAAAAATCAATGGCGATCTTACTGTAAACGGGTTTCCCTTTTACTGAGGGATTTCAAGACCGAATCAGCTGATGTTAGTTGCTGCTTCCGTGCTTGATTAAATAAGATTAGTTAAACATTTGAAAATTACCAAATATAAAAGGAACTAAGTCAACAGAGTCTTTGCTTTATGGTATTTTTTTAACAACGCTATAAGAAAATGATTTTAAATAAGACATTTTAAATGTAACGTTTTAAATCTGACATAATTTTCACCAAACTTTCCTTTCTCTTTGTAACATTCAACTGAAAATATTTGTATTATTAGAAAGATAATATTATTATTTGAGCTGCCTTAAAATTGGCAACTATAGTTAAAAATATCATCTCGAAATTTGAAATAAATCTCTCATATAAATATATTTTTTAATTTAAACTGTTTTGCAATATTATTATTTGGCCACTTTTGGCCAATATAACGTAATTTCCTCTATTTACGACTTTTAACACATATCAATGAATTTATTATTTAAAAATTTTCTTTTTCTTTTAATATTCACGTGTAAATATAATTTTTATGACGTAATTTTCAATGTTTTCCTGCTTTTAATGCGTAATCATTTAATTCTAATGTGAAAATAATTGATTATTTTATAATTTTCTTTCAATTTAAGTAAGCATGTGTAAAAACAATTTTTATGATTTAATGTTTAATATTTTCCTGCTTTTAACACGTTATCATTTAATTCTAATTTAAAAGGATTTTTTTCTGTTTATAATAGTCGCGTGTGAATAAATTTTTAATTTAAAGGATATATTATTCTTTGCGCTGTTTTAACAATTGGCATCAATTTAAAATAACCTTTTCTAAAATATGCAAAAAATATCTCTGGAAATTCTGAAAATTTTTATTTAAAATTGAAATAAACCGTCAAAAAATTAGGCAAGTTAAAAATAATAAATGCACTCTGCAAACTTCGAGTTTCTATTGAATGATTAAATTGAATGAAAATGATTAAATTCCCATGTATATTTTTTTTCCTATGAGACTTTTTTAATGAGACAATTTTAGCCAGATTTAACATTAAATATCTTTTAAAATAATTCTTCGATTTAAAAACTGTCAACTTCAACGTTTTTATCAAACATTTCTCTATAATACTACCCATTTTAATATTTTTGTGTGCAGTAATTTTCTTAATATTTGCGAAATAGACCTCTAGTCACAAGAGATTCTTTCAAAGCGGCGAAGAGCGTTAGTTTTTTTTTTCCCGAATGAGAGACAAAATGTAGTACGCAATTGCGTCAAAAGATGGCGACACCAGAATTCTGATATGCTTATTATGTAAACTGTAAATATTGCAAAGTTAAATAAAAACAATTGTCTCGGGGTTATCAAACTTCATTGTTATTTATAAATAAAACATTTCAACTAAATTATTTATTATAAAAGAATTATTACATCACAATAGTTTTTATGCAAGGAAAATAATAATTATAATAATAATATTATGGATGTCAGTGATTATATATTGATTGACTGTTATAATAATAAAAAATGCTATTATAAAAAGAAGAGCTGAAATGAATTATTTTTTTACGTTTCTGATCGTGTGATTTATATTCAAATAATAATTATTAATGTATATTTTTTGTAAAGGGATTGAAATTAAATATATTTATAAAATTTATGGTAATATTTTTATTGTTGAAAAATTGCCAAGAAATAATCATCATCAAATTGGCGTCATTATAATTGTAATTTTATTTAACTTAATAGCAATTAAAAAATTACAAAGGAACTGAGAATAATGGTCAACTAACAGACATTAAAAGAAAAAAAAAACACATTCACATGTGAAAACACGTACCACAGAGTATCGAACTGCCTATCTTAAGATCAGTAGACGATGGCCCTTAACCACTCAGCCAGTGGGAAGACAAAATTTTTCTCCCCAAAAGTGGTTAAAAAGAAAGCATGTGTATGAATACAGTGTCATGCATTTTCGGTGAAATTTCCATAGAATGGCGAAGAAATATAGTCCGATTTTTCATGCGCATTATAAAGCGAACAAGAGTCTTGCTGGAAACAAGTAAATTGTTATTTGGTTCATCTGAAACATATTTATTTGATTTTTAAAAAATCGCCCGTGTCATTTTCGAGAGAAAAAAAATCGAATTATTTAACGAACGAGAGTTTTCCCAGAAAAAAGAAAAGTGTTATTCACCTCGCCTTAATCACATTTATATTATGTATCAATTTAAAGATAATCGTTAGAACCGTTTTCGAGATTTTCAAATTAGGAACTTCCTCGATATCATACCAACGTTTTCACTTTAAAAATGGCTATTTAGATCTCAAAATATACTGCACGTAGAAATGTAAAAATTTCAGTATACGATTAGACTGCAGATATAAGACTGTTCTAAAAAATTCAGAACAATAAGACTTATATCTGCTTAGTTATTAAAAGGCGGCTTTTCGCGTTTTCTTTGATGTTGAGTTAGCTGTATATATTAGTTCCGCCATCTACGAATTCTATGATACGATACGATACGATTTTAACGATACGATACGATACGATTTTAGGCTTAAGGCTGCGTCACTCGGAATACTACCGTCTTCCATGATAAGAAATATTTTGTGAACAAAATAAATTAAAATTAGTATTCAAAATTTCCTGGTGTGAACTTAAACTTTCTGAATTAAAAAACTGCTAGATTTGGTTAACGGCCTGTACAGTGTTAAACAGGGAAATATAGCATAACAAATGCAATAATACAAAATAATCCCTTCAAGGATACTCACACTTTCCAAAAGCGTTCTTTAACTTTAGAAACCTCAGAAACCAATAGAGTCTCGAGCTTTAAAGAAGCATTTATACTTTCTTTTGCTGCCATTGAATTTTCGGAAACATTTCCGAGTAATTTTATAGTGTGTTTACTGTTTATGTACTCAATTATGAATTCAGACAAGTTCTATCTTCTAAAGCCTTTTTCGTGAATTTTTTAAACTACATTAGAAGATTTACATAATCATTTAATAAATTTTAGAAGGATTTTAAAAGAATTGAAGGATTTAGAAGGATTAATTAAATTTGAATTTATATGAATTTTGCGCAATATTTATAACCCCACTCAAATATTTTATTTTAAATATTTTTCTTAGTATTTTGTAGAATTAAGAAATGTGCAAATATAATGTTCTTACAATATAAATATAGAAATATTTCCGAATTTAAAAATCCCCCCACCCCCCACCCCAACGTCAAGAAAGCTGAAAAGATGCAAAGGCAAAATAAATCATCCTTTTAGAAATATTTTTGTTTTGTGTAACCAATAGTACTTTTGTAACAAGATAAAGCAATGCATCTATAACTCATTCTAAACTGTATTACTACTAATCGATGCATTAAATGAAATTTATAACAAGTTATTTTAATGGTACTTACAAGTACCGTCAGTAGATAAAGGGTTAAACAGCTTTCTTAAAGCGGAATATGAATTTTTCGCATGCTATTCATTCTCAAGTGAACATTTTCATGTTCAACAAACATGTTAAGTTAACAGTATTAACATTGAAATATTATTTTATTACACTGATATAAATGCAGTTACGCAGCTGAAAATGCTTAATTGAAAATGAATACCATTTTAAAAATCGGTATTCCTGGGTGGAAAAAAATAGTTTATACGCGGAAAAACTTTCGAAAATCAGTGGCAGTAAAAGAAACTTTCTTATAAATGGCTTTTTAATTATTCAAAATATATTGGTTTCCGAGATTCTTAAAGATAAATAATGTTTTTCGGAATTGTGGGTAACTCGAAAGTGGTTGTTGCATTTTTTTCGTAGATTAAGAAACATTTGTTTATTATTATTTATTTATTTATTTATTATAGTGTACGATACGATGTAAGTATTTCAAATTATTAATCTTTTATACTATTTACATGAATATAGAAGATATTACGAATATTTCCGATAAGTTCAGCCATATTTTAAATTTAATATACTTTTGCAGCATGATGAAAATTTTCAGCTTTTATTTTAAAGGGTTACAGAGTACGATTAAATAGACGTTTGAATGTTAATATTCCTTTTGCAACATAAAAAAATGTGAAAATGAAATGTATTGTAAGTTTAAAAGAAAGTAGATTATTTATTCTAAGTTTTAATTTTAAGTTTTGAAAGCGAAATATGTGAATTGCAGCTGACATGTAATTAAAAAAAAAACTTTCAAGCACGCATTTCTTTTGAGTCTACTTATTTAAAGCTTTATAAAAAAACTAGTTAAAAACCGTTTTATGTCAGAAAAAGAAATCCTCTCAACCTCCTTTTAGATGAAGTGCTTTGCACTTAGAATTACGCTTACAATTATGTCAACGTAAATACTGATTTTGTCATTTTTAAAAGAAAGTGTTGTCAACATCATACTTGAATGAAAGTATAACATATTTTATAAATTTTCTATCTAGCTTTAAATTATAGTATACCTTTCAGTCTATTTATTGCAAAGGACTGCCTAAATCTCTAAAAAAGGTCATACTAAATTTAAAGAGCTTTTTTTTAAGGCTAAATTTAAAGAGAATTTTTTTTAAATTTATTTAAATTAAGAATTTCAATAGTTTAACAGAAGAAATATTAAAAATAGAGTTAAAGTCGATCCAGTTTCACAGGTAAGTTTGAACAGGTTTATATACCACAGTATAATTCTTTTAACGGAATTTTGCATTTTTTAATGCGTGTTTTGTATGTAATTCGTATATGCGCTTTTTTAAAACGAGAAATATATTGAAACAACAAGTTTGTTTATATTGTTTTAATTCTTAACAAAACAATATAGAGCGTGTCGCAAATCACGAATTAAATTTTGAATATAAAACAAATACTCTTTTAAAGTCTAGCAAAAACAACAACAACAACAACAACAACAAAAAAATAAAAATCAAAATCCTATTTTTTCTTCAATGTATTTTTTATTTTTGAATAATGAAAACAATTCACTAGGACTGAATATGAAAAAAGAATATAAATTGCAAACTATGCCTTGTTATTGCTATGTATTTTTCTTTACTTTCTTTACAAATTTAGGTATTTGAAAAATAAGTTCATTCATATAGTCGAACGGAATTGCGAAAATACTTTTATGAAGAAATTAAACAGCTTTTGAGACAAAAAAAAAAAAATGCCTATGTATATTTTATGAGGTGACTAAAGAAGCATTAGACACAATATATCCCAAGCCTAATAAGGCTAAGATGGCTTTCAAGCCTATGCGCATAAATCCTTACTCTTACTAGAGTAGTGCAAGAAGTATTATGCGCTGATTTTGACGAGAGTGGTATCATTGGAAAGATTGCGGCAAGGGGAGTAAAAAATTCAATGGAACTACCCGTCGCAAATCAGCCGTTTTCGAGATATCTCACAATTTATGTCACGCAATTTGTTTATTTATTACAATGTATTTATGCTGTAACATTCGTTATGTCGTTAAATTTATAATTTTTTTCTGTTAAATGGTTAAATTTGTCAGCGGCCTATATAGTGTTAGCGAATGATAAAAAATCGCCATTTTATTGGCTGAAAAAGGTCAGCAAAGGCTGCATCTTAACTTGGTTGTATAACTGAATTTTTACCGTTTTGTTTGTAAGATCAAGTCGAAAGTTTTCTAACTATAATTTATAGGAAACTGCGATCGTATAAAAATTTAATTCTCGTAATCTTAAAAATAATAATTATTATTATTTTGACATAAAAGTCTTTTGATATGATGAAGAACATCACGTGAAAATTTTTTCGATTTGATTTATACTTCTAAATCTAACTGTTTAAGAATTAACTATTGGATAGAGAAAACTATGTAGATCATTTCAGTAGGTGTAGTAAATGCAAAATTCGAATATTTTATCATGCATAAAGAATGGTAACTTTCTTCTGTAAAACTAAATCTCCAAACAAACGGTTCTTATAGTTCGAGATTGAAGCTCAATTGCGACTTTGTATGTATTTTGCAAATATTTCATTGCATAAATTGTTACAATCTCACATTTAGATTACAGTGTTGGCATTACAAAACGTATTAAATAATCAGATACATTAATTACTAAGAAAAAAAAAGAAGCGTAATTTTATTTTAATGGAGAGCAAAAAACACTTTTTGTTTGTTCTGGGAGGGATGATCACGTTTCACTGCCCCTAGGTGTATAATATCTATGGTTAAATATCTGAAAACTGTGATTCATTAGAACATCTGGTTGGACATTTAATAGATTTTTATACTTATTTTTAATGTTTAGAAAAAATATTTTCTCACAAACATGAAGTACCAGAAGGCAATTAACTATTTAAATGGAGCCAGTCTTCGAATAGACTAACTTGTTATATCGAATATCATCGTCTTTTGAAGAAACGTATTGCGGATGGCTCCGGGAAACGCTAAAACAAAAGTATCAAGAATCTCTTCCTGTACCCTTCTACCCATCAAACTGCTATTCCGTATATACATCCTATTGTATACCGGGCTATATCCTTTGGGTATCTTTATTTATTGCTACCCAAAACATGAATCCAGCGCTTCGATTAAGGGACATTTAACAAACAAAATTGGGATTATTCCGTGTTCTGTAAATATGACGATTTTGACGATGCTCTGTCAATATCAGAAGAAATCAGTGAAGATGCCATTTGGTGCTGCCCCATGTGCTACGTTCATTCGCCCAAATTCTTCTCATCCTATTACGCCTTACGGTTAACCCTCCGTTGGTCGCAATAGGCCTGACAGGCACAGCATAATTATTTTCTTTTGCCTTTCCGCCACTGGAGTGCGCAGTGCTCCGGCCTTCCAGATACACGCGTCTTTTTCATCGGTGTTTGTAACACACCTAGCCAGTTTCACCGCCATTCGCTCGGAGTAGAGATCTAACTCTAGTGGCCTCTCAGGCCATTTGCGACCGGACTCGTCCGTTTTTTTAATATTCTTATTTTGTATTATTTACCACCACAATTGTTTATTTTGCTCATTTCATTCATAAAAACTATAAAAGTTGTGGATATTTTGTGGAAATATGTAGGTTTGAATTTATTTTCGTGTTCAATAATGAGAAGGTTCTGATTCCCCCCCACCCCTTCCCCACCCCCGCGAAACGATTAACGTCATTCTTGTATTCTCTCTTCATAACAATGCATCAGAAGTGATTACTTTCTATAACACAACCAAAAGTAGGGTTGATACTGCATATCAGGTGTACGCTACATACAACATAAGCCGAAACATCAAGCGTTGGTCAATGGTCGTTTTCTTTATAATGCTCAATGTAGGTGGCATCAACACTCAAATCATTTATCTTGGCAATCAACTCGAATCACTGCGCGAAGTATTAAATTAATTTTATAACAAGTTATTTTAATGGTACTTATAAGTACCGTTAGTAGATAAAGGGTTAAAATGTATGGTTGTATGTAAAAATAATTATATGAATAAAACAAATGTGAATAACACTAAAATATCTTCCATAGAATACATTTTTAAATGATATGTTAGGATATTAAAAGAAAAGAACAGTTAAAAGTTTAACAAGGTAAAACGCAGAAAATATTCCTGGAGTTATATTCAATAATATTTCAAATAAAAAGGTATCGAAAGTGTTTCTTTGAATTGTAAATATTTAACTGTATGGGAAGATTTTTTTTAAATTATTTAAAATAAAAAGAGATAAATTTTTAAGTGATTGTTTTAAAATATAATTTATGTTTTAGTTATGAGAACAAGAATAGATTACGACATGCTTTCGTTTAATCATAGTTTCAAATCTACTTTGACTTATTTTGTCTCTTAAAATAAAAATACTATTTTACCTTTATTAAATGTTAGCCCATTAAAAGCTTTCGAATCTTTTCTAATTTTAAAATTTCACACAAAGCATGGAATGTAAATTTCTTGTGAATTTTGTTACAAAAGTTCGCAAATAACGAACTGACGTAAAACTATGAAGCGATTTCATTAGTTTAGGTATCAGCAATTAATGTATTTTAATTCGACGGAAATACTGTTTTTATTTCAAAACATATATACTATATACTTAAAATTACTCAGACATCTTGGTTTAAATGAGATTTTGTAAATATGCTTTAACAATCTTTTTCCTTTGCTTTAGTTAAATCTAATTTGTAATGAAGGGATTCTTAGATGCATAAATTGGATTTTAGAAAATATTAAATCAACATACAACTCTTAGATATAAGAAAGAATACCTTTATTTTATGGGATTCTTAGAATACGAAAATTGAAGAAGATATGAAATACTTTGACATGATAGAATGAAACAGAAAGTATCATTCAAAAATAATCCTTTTTTAAATCATCAAGGCTTTTATTCCCTGGGCAATATCATGAAATCTTATAACGTAATGATATTATAAAACATTATAATCTTATGAAATACTGATAGATTTTAGGATTTTATCTCGTAAAATAACAGCTATTTTTGAAGGTAAGTCTAATATTTTAAAAAATTGCCGCACATCTATTTGCATTCTGCCTGCTGTATAAGGTATCATGAGAGTAATACTTTTTGTTAATGTTTACACTGTAAAACGATAGCATATTAAATAATTTTAATGACATAATAAAAAAAGTTTTTCAAGCCAATTCACGATTATAACGTATATGCAAAATCCTGATAAAATGTGTATGCTGAATACAATTGTATCAAGATGAGAAATATTTAATATTTCTTATGTGTTATATTGTTGCTTTTCTCGAATAGATTCTAAAGTTTAGTAAAATACTGAAAAGTTAGCACCAGAAATATTCAGAGTTGTTATTTTATAGCTTTAATAACAAAGAGTAATTATAGCACGAGAAATTTGCGTAAATACGTAAAGAAAAAACAAGTATAATAAAAAAAATGCAAGAAAAATGTATGTGTCGGTATTCAAATCAGCAGACAGAAAATTGTATGTAAAGATTTTTTCATAGAGAAACGCATAATGACATGAAAATAATATTATTTTCGTTTCTATCTGGGAGCACGGCAGTGCGTCCGCCAAGTTCGCACAAGCCGTAAGCTACCTTTTCCTGAACCATTTTGGCATGCTTTTCACCCCCTCATAACGTCGTTTTAGGGAGAGATATAGAATTTTTTCTTTTATACACATGTTCGTATGATCAAACTGAACTAAGGTTCCACGATTTCATGTTTCTGTATTTAGTAGTTTTCGAAATATTAAATTCCGAAAAAGCGCTTTTTTGTCACTGACTCACTTCGCATCATCAAATAACTAAGGTACTTCTAAAAGTTGTAGAATCATGAAATTTCACAAGTAAGTCGGGTTTGTAGAACAATTAACCAGAAAAATCTGAAAACATAGAATTTCCGCCTCTAAACCCTTAAAACAGGGGGTGTTGATTTGGCCGTAAACAATTCCTTCACATTCAATTGCGCCAATGTTGGTCGCCAATACTAGATTACAGAGTTTTGAAGGGGTCACGTAATTTCAAGCAGAATAATACTTTATATATATGCTTTTCCAAAGATGTTTGTTAAATAGAAAAAAATGAATATACCTAAAAATTTTAATCAGTATAGGTTATGATATATTCACGATATTAAAACAATAAAACATTTAACAAAATATAACCTCAATTCGGTATGTTTCCGATATAGTAGCCTTGGCGAAATAGAGAAAATAGCCTTGACGAGAAAAGAAATTTGATAATAACGTATTTTATGGCAACCTATCTACTGTGTCATATTCACAAGCAATTTTTTCCATATGTATACAATTTATTTAATGTAAGGAACCCGTTTATTTATTTTTATATACCAACATAAATAATTTGTATATAAAAACAATATTTTATACGTGTATAAATAAAATGTTTATATGTATATAAATAGTACATATATAAATAACATAAAAGTTCATCAGGTTTGTTTTCATAGTTGTTTATATCATTTGGCAACATATCTCAGTTTCTGAAGTCCGAATTGCGCCAAGATTTTTAAAAAACGCCAAGGTCCCTATAGTGGAAAAAAATCCTAATTCTCATATGAATGTTTAAAAATCTGCTTTTAATTAAATGAAATGTGTAACTAATAAAGCTATCTTTAACGATGTGCGACAGATGCGGTGTCCGAAGCCCGCTGCTAATGTTATTATATTTAAGTATTGCGCGGCAGCGCAATACTTATTTATTTCCAGTGTCACTTCTCAATGTTAATTTAACATGGAAAAGCCTATGGAGATCGTAACTTTTTCATTTTTTCTTCCCACCTTTTTGTCCCTGATGCCACTCATTTTTTATTCTTTACTAATTCTAATGATATTATAAATTTAAAGTGTAAAAACGTTTGCCTGACGTCAGGGTCAAAACGAATGTTAAAATGCCTTTGCATATGAGTGAATTATAACCCAGAGAGAAACATGGGCCAATTTGTTTTCACATTATTCAAATATTTTTCTTAATAATTCCAATTTTCGCTTTTTTCATTGAAAATCAACGGACATTTTTCATAGAAAATGTAACATTTTTACTTCATTGTTGCAAAAATTTCAAAAGCCGTAATAATAATTTATTCCTTTTTAGTTGAAAGATTTTCACGTGAAATATTAAATTGAGCTAGTTTTCATTTTCAAAAATTAAAAAGGTGAATATGGCGTCATATTGGAAATAAAAAGGATATTTTCAGAATAAGTTTTTGCTTTGGTCAAGTTTATATTTTAGTAAAAAGTTTCTAATGGATAGCTATTTTTATGCAGGTAGCGAACTTAGTGGGGAATTACATAACTTAAATTTTAAAATGTATTTTTTTTTCCGAGATGAGAACTATTTATACCCCAAGTTAAACTTATGTAATAATTTTCTGATGTGTTTACATCACCCCTTGGGAGAGAATAAGGTTTAAAAATTTAAGTAAAACTTTTATTTTTTATTTTTTACTGTATCACAGTTAAATATTAGCAGTAAGGATTCAACACAATTTACATTTACATTCATAGCGTTCCTGAGTGGGAAATAGGGTATCTAAATTTAAGTGAAGTTAATTTTTTATGTTTTGATTATAGATTTTTTACGTTCAAATTAGAAGTTTTTGTCCAAACTACCACAACCTGCATTACTACAATGGTGAAACATTTTGAATTACACATTGGTAAACTGCATCCCACATTGTGATGCAATACCGCATACATCAAAACCTGATGATGATACTCTCTATTAATTTTGAAATGCGTTCGTCCGAGTGCAGTAGTTATTAAAAACCTTGACATATTAAACAAAAACAGAATTTGACGAACAAATTAAAAAAGCAAAATTTATTTCCTACATTGTTTAAGCCCGAGAAGGGACAGATATTATGATCTCATTCAATTAGTTCTACATTTAATGTTAAATTTTTGTAACAAATTAGTTAAGCCAATTGAAGATTAAAAAATGAAAATAAAATTCATACAATATGATACTTAAAACACCCTAAAAAAATTAGATTCCGTTCAAATGAAATCGAAATAAATCTTAAGACTTCTTCCATTTTTAATTGAAAATATTTGTACTGCAGATTTTGTATTATGTTTATGACAATTGTGCATAAAATGATAAGATGCATACAAAATACAAAACTTTAAAAAAAAAATCTAAGATTTATTTCGATTTCATTTGAACGGAATCTAATTTTTTAGGGTGTTTTAAGTATCATATTGTATGAATTTTATTTTCATTTTTTAATCTTCAATTGGCTTAACTAATTTGTTACAAAAATTTAACATTAAATGCAGAACTAATTGAATGAGATCTTAATATCTGTCCCTTCTCGGGCTTAAACAATGTAGGAAATAAATTTTGATTTTTTAATTTGTTCTTCAAATTAAGTTTTTATTTAATTGTATTATTAGCCTACTTACTGTTAATTTATTGTTAATTTTAAATCTGTAAAAGAAAGATTATAGCTATAGATCAGATATGTTGATTGCCAAAACTCGATTACAGAAAATTAGCCTGAGTTATAAAGGTGTTACGTGATTTCAAGCTGAATGAAATTTTATATGCTTTTACAAAAATCTTAATAAGGCAAATATTTCAGTTTATCTGTCCATATTTCTATCTTTTACTTCCTTAAAACAAATTTTATTAAAGACCGGGAGGCGTCTGCACAGATCATCACCTCATCGAATTGACGGCTGAAATTTTAGGACTAGTTAAAAATCGATTAGCGTATTAAAATGTAACTGGTCTGCCAAGTCCTATCTTTGTGGAAACCACCTACAGACCCGATTTTACCGGTTAATTGGTGGATTTTCCATTGTATTTTCCTGCACCCATTCCTCCATGTTTCCATACTTTTGGATGCAGGAAAATACAATAGTAAACCTATCAGTCACCCATTAAAATTAGGTCTTCAGGTTGTTTCTACCAATATATGACTTAACAGACCAGTTGCATTTTAATGTACTAATCTAGTTCTAACTAATCCTAAAATTTCAGCTGTAAACTCGATGAGGTGATGGTGTGTGCAGACGCCTCGCGGTCTATTATAAATGTCGGAATTCTAATCTCAATAGCACTCTGGTCAATCTGGCAAATATCCCTACTATTTATGGAACACTATTCCTTTAAGTGCGTTTTAGTAATGTTAAAGAACTTTATACATATGCATCATACATATTATAGGTATGTGTATAATAAATAATACATATGCATCATTATGACGTCAGAACAAACAAAACATTTTTTGTTGCCAAATTTGAGAATTGACATGATATATTACCAAATGTGGTGACACTTCGCTAAATGTCGCCAAGCTTGGCGAGTATTTGACGTTTGTGGCTATTTTTTAATGAGTTAATTATTAATGCGAGCGATCTATTTATATTTTCCCGCATATCATCTGAATAGTTAAATAATATAACGTACGAATATTTCCAAAGTGAGAGTAGTTTCGTCACTGCACAAAACCTCTGCTATTGTTAATATATTGTACTGTTATTATACTTACTGTGACTATGTTGTTAAGCTTTACTCTGCTGAAACTTCTGTATTATATAAATAGAATTTACGGAAACTATTAAAGCACCGAAACTGACAATTCTCCTTATGATTATTATAATTTTATAATATGTAATCTGTTAAACGACCGTTAGAAGGAATCTTCTATAATCCGGTTCCTCGCATTTTAGTTTTCAGGTTTCGAATAAAATTAGCTAAAAACTTAAAACCATGGCAAATTGGCTAGTTCTTCAACACGATTAGATGAGAAGAATGATAGATTTTCAAATGGGTCATAGCAGTGAGCCGGCAGACCTTCTATTCTTCCGTAATCGAGTCTATAGAAAGGTTAGGATGAAACAAAAAGACATTAGCATCAATATGGTTGCAGATATTATCAATATTATTATTAAATGCAGATATTATCAAAGGATTTAATAAGAATAATTTCACTTGTACTTAATCGTATCAGTTAAAATACAGTAATAAAATACAATTAGAAAAGATTACTTAATAGGATTAAAAATTTCCGCAATAGAGAACGAATCGTAACTGATAAGGAAACATGCATAAGTGAGTTAAGAGATATTTGTCATGAAAGAATGAAATACATAACAACACAAAATATATGTTGTGCTTCCATGATCGTAAAGAGTTCTTGATTTCTCTATCAAAAGCTTCCGCCTTTTCGAAAGAATGGGCAAGTAAATTAAATTATGAATAACAGTAACATGATGCAACGTTTAATATGCAATTAATAGAGTATATACTGATTGCTAGAGGCGGCTAGTACTTTAATATAAAAAGAAATAAAGTATGAATTTATAAAGCTCAATAAAATAAATTTAGGTATTTTTATGCTAGCCGGGCGCGAAATGGCAAATCGCCAAATACTGTCCCTAACTCTATTGCTCATATTGCATTCATTTCATTTAAAAATATAAACTTTTCAGTCATCTCATTTAAAATAGATGCATTTCCCTCATTTTCTTTAATAGAATATTTAACATAGAAATAAATAAATAAATAACAAATAATAACATAAACCAAAATATTTTATTTGAAAATCAAAGCATTGTTTCTAATTTACACATGTGAAAAATGAAAACTTCTTTTGGCGAAAAAACTAAATGCTAATTAGGAGATTTGCTCCCGGCTAACATAAAAGTACTGAAATTTAAGTTTTTTTTTTAATATTAATATAGCTTAGAAAAAACTAGAAAAAACATACAAAAAGTAGTGATATCCCAACAAAAAGTTTTCGGTAAAAAAAAAAAAAAGCGCCAAGTTCTCCTTAATGTTTCGGCCAGAAAAAGTAGTGATATCTGAAGTTCGCACAAGGGCACAAGTTAAAAGCCAAACATCCCAAATCTTTCATTGAAAATGGCTTCCTGCGACTTGGCCGTTAATGCCTTCGAGAGGGTTTTTCAAATTTTAAAGTATGTACAAATGAATTACATGACAACTAAATTTTTTGATTATTTTAGGCATTTTGTGGCACAAAGTACAGAAATAAAATACACATTTAAAAAAAGTATTTAAACCACTTCAGTCTACTTAAATGCTTAGAAGTTAAATATAACAAAATACTTGTATTCAGAAGGTAATATCCCTAATTGCTAAAACATAATTAGTATCAGCTTTTAACAGTTTATAAATCGAATACCTCTTAATGTATGCAAACAAACTATAATAAATTTTCAAACGAAAAAAATCTCTTTCGTCAATGCACAAGATTTCAATATTATACAATAAAATATAATGTAACATATTGTGAGATTTGAAGAAAGTAAATTTTCTTTTATTTCTTAGGTTTTACGTTAATGACTTTAGCTTTAGACCGTACGAAAGGGCAATTAAACCACATGTGGACTTAAATGATCTGTAATCAAAACTATTGTTTGTTGAAATTGATGGTATTTATCAGAAATCTTTTACTTATAATGTCTTTATGTGAATTTGCCTCTTTGCATACTAATATTAATTTTAATATTTAAATAATTCATAAATGCGAAATTTCCAATCATGAATTTTGAAATGATGTAGAAGGCATTAACGGCCAAGTCGCAGGAAGCCATTTTCAATGAAAGATTTGGGATGTTTGGCTTTTAACTTGTGCCCTTATGCGAACTTCAGATATCACTACTTTTTCTGGCCGAAACATTAAGGAGAACTTGGCGCTTTTTTTTTTACCGAAAATTTTTTGTTGGGATTAATGCTATTGTCTGCAGGATGTAAATTAAAAGAGGCGTTTTCAATCTGAATTGGCATTGTTTTTTAAGCAACTGAAGATGAAAAGGAAGTAATGCGATTGGGGCCAGCCTCGAAAGACATTGCTGTCAGATAAATTTCATTTTATTATTTGTTAACAATGAATTTTTTTTTCGATTTAAATTAAAAATATAAAAGAGCAATGCAGCGAAGATTAATGGTCCTTCCGAAAGTTAAAACCTAGCTGGGGTAGCTCCCTGTGGCCGAGAGATGAAGGGCATTCATATCTCGCGGTGGCAGAACTCCCGGGGACTCTATTGCACACACATAGTGCGGAGTATGTTAATACTAGAATTTATTAATTCAAGAATGAAATGCGATACCATTTTAGTGATAATTATTATGCTAATATAATGGGTGTCGCATAAATTTTTTAACATTTCAAAAGTTCATAAAAAATGAAAGAATTGGTTTATTTGAATGCGGTTTGCGACAAAATTATTCTCATGTGACGTGATTGTTTTTAGTGAAGAAAAAATTTTAGTGAACATTTTTTCAACAGAGAAAGCTCCATATATTCCAGTTACTGGAAATATACAAATTAGATTCCTTTAAAATGTCGAGTGCACTTTTAACAGCTTATTTCACATTTTCATGTTACAGGCGCATTGATGTTGACGTGTCGGAAAAGGCAGCACTTCTGAAGCTTTTTAACTTAGCCAGATTTCGCCGATTGAAGCTTTACGACGGTTTCTGACACATAAAGGAATGGCGAAGAGAAAGATCTAATAATTCATCTCCGACTGCTTACCCCCGTTCAACGTTAAAAACAACAACAACAACAACAACAACAACAACAAAACAAGGAGTTTGAGTGATACATGCCGTCCAGTACTGCAACCTACCAATTTGCCGGGAAGTAAAACTTCCCAGGTCGTTTATGAATAAGAGTCTAAGAATATTTTTATGGGATAGGTGGCAGTACAGCTGGGATAACTCAGAGGGAGGCAGATTCACCAATGCAATTGTACCAAAGGTTTAACTTTCATTATTATGCAAGGACAGGGTCTCAGTTTACTTCTTGACAGGCTGCGGCAGTTTTCCGACCTTTTTTACACAGTATAAATAAAAAAGAAGACGATTTCTGTCAATATGGTTGGCGTGGAGATCCAGTACACTATTTTTTCGAAAAATGTAAGTTCATGAAATACAAATTTACTAGAAAACATCCACAACTGCTAGACGATATATTAGAAATTTTAAAACAAACAGTCCCTCAGTCAGCTTTACCAAAATTGTAATATTCTTAATGAAAAATACTCGTTCATTAATTATAAATTCATGCTACACTGAGAAAAAAATATGGTTCTGGCACCTAGAATCTAAATTGTGGCTCTAGAAAAAATAGTTCCATGTCATCCTTATAAATTCTAGTTCCATTTGCTAGAGAGTTCTAGAGCCTCCTACTAGGATTCAAGAGCGTTTTTCTGTATTCTCGTGGTCAAACTTATTTAAAAATCTCTGCAAATAGATGCAAACACAAGAGGTTAGTTTTAGTAACTATAATTTTAGTTAATGAAAACATTTAAGAAATCAAACAATAATTTCTCGCTACTGAAGCGATTCATTATCGTTTCATCACCTAAAAAACAAGAGACTAGAAATTCCAGATCATTTCGTCTATTCAGCTTAGTTGTTTACCCTATTTGCATAGTTCGGAAACCTATATTTCTAGTTCAGGGATTCAGAAAATGACTATCTATTCATTCTAGGTGAAGGCGGTATATTTTTTTTCTCAGTGTAGTATGATTTGTACCTGTGGCCTGACAATACTGTGGGATGCAGAAATGGAATTATAGTGGAAAGGCGTGATTCGTGATTGGTGTAGTCCTTTTAGGTATCGTATTGCATTCTACTAGTAATATTGAAAATAGTAAAATATTGAAAAAATTAATTGAATTGCAAAAGTGTTGTAAATAATGTAAATAATCTGGTTACTGCTGAATTTGTATTGAAACCTGTTTGTCATAATTTGTAACTATATTGATTAATTTAAATTTTACGATTATTGCACAGTTGTGTTAAATGAGTGATTGGTGAAGTTCTTTAGATATCATTTTGCAGTCTACTAGAAATTTTGAAAAAGTAAAATAATTTTCAATTAATTGTGTTGCAAATGTGTTGTAAATAATATAAATAATTTGGTCGTTGTAGCATCAGTATTGTAATCTGTCATAAATTGTAACTAAATTGATTATTTTAAACCTTATGATTACTACATAGTGTGTCATTCTACAATATGACCTGTAGTGTGATTTTGAGGTTAAAACTGATTTAGAAAAGTGTTGTAAATAATGTAAATAACTTAGTAATTATTGTAATTGTAGTAAATCGTATCATATTGTGTCATATCTTAAAAATTGTACTGAAACATGTATATAACCTGGTAACTACTGTAATTGTATCACATCTTAAGTGTTATTAATTTTAGTAATTATTATCCGAAAATACTTAGTTTATATTCAAACCAATATATTAACTAACGTTCCCTGGGTTGCGGTGCCGCAAAGGTGGTAGGAACATCCCGTCCTGGGCTAGGGGCTTGACCCAACCATCAGCCACAAGCAGGTTCCCAGGGTGGGCGATTAGATTAGATTATATTAGCTTGCTGTGTTGCACCAGCACCAAGCCTTTACAGTGTAGCTTCGAAAATGGACATTCTGCATCAACAAACCACTAGTAGGTAAGTAGCACAAAAGAAATGCATAAAATAACTGCGAAACCAATAAAATCGGTATTCCACATTCTTCAAGGTGTGTTACACTTACAAGCTGTAATCACTTCACCAACGTTTAACAAATAATACAGCTGAGCGAGAGGGATTTGCATGGCGTGGTTTGACGAAAGTTTGAAGTGATTAACAGTGGCTTTACAACAGCTTATCAATTTTCATTGCATGGGGCAGTAGATACCCATAACTGTCGAATCTTGACTTTTTTCTTCTTATTTATTTATACGTTTACTTAACATAATATAACATAATTTAAGTGTGATTTCTAACATTTTAAATTCTAAAACTTTATTTCATAAATTTTATAAATTTTAATTTCTAAAATTTAATATTTTTGTAATTGAACAGCATTGTACTTTACTTAAAAAAATCTCATAAGAATAATCAAAGAAGGACCATTTTTATACTCTAATCTGTAACAAAGTACAAAGCAAAGACAACATTTGTATTCTGTTCAATTACCAAACATGAATAGTAAAAATGTTTTGTTGCATATCTTTATTATAAAGCAAAAACATGTCCATTGGTAACTCTGACGTCATATTGACGTTGGAAGCGAACTGACAATAATTTTGCTTTTACGGCAATTTTTTTTAACTTCTAAACATAGTAAAATTTAAATTTTTATACCGTCCAAAATAAAACAAGATGTTCTTTCAAATGTAATTTTTTCGAAAACTGTATCTCAGTTTGCTGATTTTTTATGGGTTTGAAAATAATTTTGAAGAACGATTTTTTAAAAAAATGTATCTCTATCTCTGTAAGGCCGATCACGGAAGGTTAACCTATTAGCACTTAAAATAATGTATATACTGAGTGATTGGATACTTTGTGGTTGGATGAAGGTGGAATATTGCATTTCATCTTATGACCTCAAAACAGAAATAGTTCAGCATTTGTTTTCCACGAATATTCCGTAATGAAATTAACACTTCATCAATAAGCAAATAAATGAAAAAAAAATTATATAAAAAATTCACAAATTTAACAGACATGTAATCGAACTAAGTGTATAAATACTAAAATAATCAGAATCAAAAAGACTGCTGTAAATAGTGAAATTTTTGGTGATTGCTTCGGTTATTATTAATTTCTAGCAAGCAGTTATTACAAAATATCGCTTTTAAAAGATTTCAAAACATAATTTGAATAATTTTTATTTTTTATATAAAAATGCTTTTTGATGTATTTAGTGGGCAATAGAAAAAAATTAAATGTAAATAATCAATTAGAATTTTAAAGCAAAATAGTTTTCTCCTATGTTCTGTATACCGGGTAGTTTTACAACCCGGGTAACCCGGTTTTCATTTCCTGGTATATATAATTGAAAACTTGTTTATCACTTCTACAATAATGAAAGTCACGATACTTTCAAAATATTAATAGAAAATGGTACTTAAAGAATTTTCTGTACACGTCTAAACACAGCTGGCACACCTTAGCGTCGTAATTTATGTTACAGCCACATTATTTTAAATATTACGAAAGAATTCCTACAAAAAATAATATTCAAAGCTAAAAATAATAACACTCATTACGTAACTAAACATAAAGGTTTTATTTTACTTATCGTATTCAATAAATAAAATGTATTAAAAAAATATTCTTTCAAAATGATAAGAGTACTTGAATAATTTTGATATTGCAACTCTAAGCATTATAATTTAAATAAAACGAAAATTTTTAATACTCAAACATTGTCTTAAGATTTAAGGTCTGAACCTTTTTCATATAAAATAATACATTAAATATGACAAAAGCCTTCAGGAGCATAAATCCTTAGATTTAAAAAAAATCCCCTGAGATGCTTTACATTTAATCTTTTTCTAGGTAAATATGACTTTTATCTGAAATGTTTAATTCTTTCAAAGTATCTTATTTGAGATTAAAGAAAAATATTGCATAATTCCAGTGATTACTGTTATTGAAACTCTTTTAAATCAGAAAGGATCAAATGAATTTCTAAATTAATTTTGTGTTTACTGATTAATCTTTCTTCACTCCACATAACTTATTTATGTAACCTGTAATTTCATGGAAAGGATTATTTAAATATAATTGTGAACCGATTATTTTCAATACATGTTATGCTGACCTTTCAACTAAATTAAAATTCGGTAGGAATTTATTCTGTGAAAATTAATCTTACTTTAATAAGGGTTGATTATAAAATGACTTCAGATAAGTAAACGCCAAAAAATAAAATCATTGATTAATTTTTCAATAAATAAGTCCTTAATTTTTAACAAATAAAGCCTCAATTCCATAAAAGTAACCTTATGTATTTGTTGATATTGATAGCATATAAAATGTATACAATAATAATAAAAATGATTATTTTAATATTTATGCTAGATAATGCATAATTATATATATTAGGACTTCCTTCAGAGGGATTAGTCTGAGCGATGTTAGTGAGAAAATGGATTTAATAATAACTCGTGACAAGAATAGAAAATGAGATGGTATCTTTCATTGACAATACGTGGCCTGTCTGAAAAATTTTCAGCCTTTGAACGAAAACAAAATACATAAGTTACTTGACAGGATTGTTACCCTTATTCATTTCGAGGTAGGCCCCTTGCGCATCCACACATTTAGCCCACCGTTCTTTCTACCGCAGAAAATACTTCTGGAAGGCTTTTTTTTGGAATGGTGTTCAACTCCGTCATCGAATTTTACGTATATCATCTCTACTCTCAAAACGGGATCATTTTAATGGCACCTTCAATTTCGGAAGCAACCAGAAGTAGTAAGGAGTCATGTCTGAAGAGTACGGAATTTGGCAAAGCCTGGAATTCCACATTTTGCCAAGAAAATCAGAATCAGGTGCGATGATTGAGCTGAAGAATTGATGAATCTTACGAATTGTTTCGCTTTCAGGATCACCAAGCTTTGACAAAATTTGATGCAGTACCTTTGCTCAACCCGTTCAGTCATCTTGAGAGAAATAAAACTCCGACGCACACCTTATAACAGCACGTCACTCTTTGGAAGCAGGCAGCGACTGTCTCACTCGAATTCGTGGAAAAAACTGAGGCATGCATATTAAGCTGTCTCTTTCCAATGTGCACAGTGCGCCGCCTTCGAATCACTATTGCGCGGGGGAAAAATAAAAGACTGTTACTTATCAAACAAACCTGCCACAAATTCAGATGATGAAAATGAGCTAATTGGTAGAATTACAAAATACTATAATAATATAACATACACTGTATACACTATATGTATATATAATATACACTGTTTTTAAAAAACGGCAAAGCAAACCTACAAGACAGGCGTGCATGGTATAAAATTGGAAGTGCGCAATAGATTAAAAATAACAGAGAAAATAAAACACTAAAATATCTTATATCGGAAATTTTATTTCTTGAAATGATGTCAAAAACTTAAACAGACCTTTCGCGCCAATTTGACTACCCGTAAATGACAAAAAAATGATGTTTGAAGAGAATGAAGACTTTTATATGGTGTGTGGTCCACTCGAATAGTTAATACTCTTCAATATCTGTTTGCATGTATGCGATGAGATTGTCGATAAGAGTTTAAGGAATTGTCTCTTAAAAAAGTGATATATCAAAGTCCCGAACACGTCAACAGAGGCATACAATGCGTCGTTCGCGTGTGTTACAGATATAGTCGATCGGATTTAAATGATGAGTGCATGCTGGCCACTACATACGCTGTATTGTTTTGTTTTCAAACATATTCTCGACAAGGTATTACGACTGTATTCTCGACAAAGTATTACGACTGCAAGGTATACTCGACTGTATTACGTGTTAGCATCATTAAATAAAACAAATCGGCATTGACTGCAGGGTAATTTATGACACATCTGGAATATTTCGTCTGCATAACCTTTGAGCTGTGAAAATGTCAATTCGAGTAATTTACAAATCTGTGCGAATTTTTCCAACAAATCATGTAAGCTAAAATACGTCAATATTAACCCGATTAAAAAAATGACCCGAATAAGTTACTATATAAAAAATCGTATAATGGCAATTGAGAAAATGACCTTATGATTAAATCTCTAGATTAGTGAAGCTGAAAAAAAAAATTGCATATCAAATTTAAACAGACACTTTTCTCTATTAGAGGCTTTGGCGAGATAGAGAAAAACCCAGAGAAGTAACATACTGAGAAGGACTTTCGTGTAAACTATTCGCTGTTTCATACCGACATTTATTCAATGTTCACACAACTTATTCACTGCTAGATAAGTAGCTACCCGTTTTGTTGGATTTAAGGTGAATGTTCAGGGGGGGGGGGGGAGTTAGTTTTATTAAATATTTAAAGTTTCTATACCTAACAATGCAAATGAATGGTAATTTAGAACGGTTTTCGTTCATTTCATCTTTCTAAATTTTGTATTAGCCATTTTACCATTTACATCTTAAAAGTATCCCGTCCAAAAATTTCAACCCGATAAAAAGTTTTTTGGTCAGCAGTGGCACAGAAAAGAAAAATCGAAAGTTTTTCGTTTCTGAATCATTTTACATAGCGAAAATTTTAAAAATTGTTCTATTGCGAGTACACTGGGTTTCATAATGATATGAACACCTAGTAATTTTTATAATATCCTGGCACAAATTCTTAAATAATTATTAGAAAACTCCATTTTCGAAACAAATAGAGTAATTTTACATAATACATAGCTGTAAAAGAAATATCGAACTTTAAATTCATTGGAAATATGAATTATCTAAAAAAATGGTGTTGAAAATGATATGAACATTGATCGAAATTATCACTAAACGAGCATGGAACCTGTACAGGAATATTGAATGCCACTCCAAGAAGAAGAAACCGAAATATGTAAATTAGTTTAGTATATAAAAATACTTTGCAGATTAGGAAATTTCCAAACGTAATCGCAAAGTGAGTTTTAGAAGTATGGATCGTAAAATCGCTATAAGTAGTTTTGAGAAAGGGAAAATTGTGGCTTTGAAGGATCAAGGACTTGCGGCCAGAGCTATCTCAAAAAAATTTAAAAGATCTCTAGGTGTATTATTAGATTTTCTTCGATTAAAAGAGGATTATGGAACAAAGAAATCCCCGGGACGTCCGCCAAAGCTGTCCAAATGGGGAAAAAATAGTCATTATAAAAAGAATGAGCAATGGGAAAACAACTTGAGGCGAAATTGCAAGAGATCAGTGTCAAAAAGTACCTTTTCCAGAGTAGTCAAGAGCTCTAAGATGATGAGGTACAAGAAAAGAAAGCCCCAACCACGTATGACTAAAATGCATCAGCAGAATTGGCTGGATTGGGCAAAAGATCACATGTCCTGGAAGTTAGAATATGAAAGAGTAATATTTTCTGATGAAAATAAATTCAATGTGGATGGTCCGGACGGTTTTTCTTATTATTGGCCCGATCTGCGCAAGAAATCAGAAACGCTTTCAAGACGGCAGCAGGGTAGAGGTTCACTCATGGTTAGAATTTCATGGTAAGATCAATGTTGTGTTTCCCTCTGGCAGAATGAGTGCATTAACCTACCAATATCTACTTGAAGAAAACTTGCTGCCATTTTCTGAGGAAATTGGCGGATCTTTCTGGATGTTCCAACAAGACACTGCATCCATCATCACGGTAAACAACACTCGGTAATGGTTTCTTAATAATCGCGTACATGTAATTCCATGGACATCTGTTTCCCCTGATTTAAATCCAATATAAAATGTACGGAGCCTACTGGTTAAAGCAGTTTACGCAATTGGAAACCAATATGCCACAATTTCAAAATTAAAAGCTGCTATAATCTTCTACTGTAATGAAATCGATCAAAATATATTAAAAAGCTTGGTTCACTCCATGCCTGATTGCGTTTATACATTAATTAAAAGATCTGGTGCATACACAGGCTATTAATCTATATATTTAGCCAATGTTCATATCATTATAAAACACCTCAAAATGAATGAAAAAATGCAGTTTATTTTATGTATAAATCGCTATTTCAATTATATTTTGGTATAAAATAAAACGATTTATTCTATTCCTAACATTGATTAGACTTCAGTTTTTTTTTGTAACATTTTCTTTTTTTTATGCTTGAAAAACTGGGTGTTCATATCATTATGAAACCCAGTGTATTTACGTCTTAAAAGCAACATTCATGCAAATTTTAATCTTCATATTCCTAATAATTCCATCTACTTCGTTATTTAGATCACCTTTTGAACTTTGCCCGCTTCATTTAGTCTTCTTAATTTTGATTTTTTTAGAATTCGTTCTAATGCGTGCATTGCAGTTTGAATTATTTCTATAACGAGGATTTAGATCTTATAAGTTACTACCATGCCAAATTTTAAGTTTTTAGTACTAACAACAGTACCCAACAGTATCACAGAAATCTTTTTTTAAGGTGCACTCTTTTAATTTTTTTTTTTTAACTAACCGGCATTTACGACTTAAAAGTAATAGCCATGTGAAATTTCAAAATTTCTTTCTCTAACAATTGCAAATAAATCGTGATTTAGAAACTTTCTAGAACGGTTTACTTTTATTTCTAACTTAAAAATTTCGAACCTTGTAGAAAGCATTCGTAACGAGTATTTACATCTTAAAAGTAACTACAGCACAAAATTTCAAATTTTTAGCCCAAACAGAATCTCAGAATTCGCAATTTTTGAACTTTTCTGCTCCTGCACCCATAGAGGTTGTTGTACCGATATAAAATACAGTCTTTGATGGAGCAGAGATGGTCATCAGCATTTTCAGACCATTATTTATTAAATCAGCTAGGTAGTTTCAGAGATTACATTCTAGTAATACTTAAACGTTACTACTTTATATTATTAGTATACACGTAGATAAAATAGCCGTTTAACTTTTATTATGTAAAAACATAAATAGTTTATTTAATACGTGTTAGCAGATGTATTTTTAAAATACATACATAAACCAGTTTAATACGTCTTCAATTTTATTTTCATAGTCGTTTATATCATTTGGTAATTATTTGATTTATTTTGTTTATTTGATGCATAGCTGCGTTTTCTTCAGTTCAAAGAAATTTAAATCACAACTAACCGCCCTTGGCGACCAGTTTGGTCTCTTTTAAAATTTACCTTTGGGAAAGCATGTTAAGTATTGTATTATGTTACTTTTATTCATGATTTAATTTACTTGGACTCCCTTAAATATAATTAATAGAATCCCTTAAGCAAATATTAGTTTTTGTTGCATTAAAATATCTCAGTTGGTTGATTTTCTATAAGCAAGTAAACCCTATTGGTTTGCAATGGAAGTCTATGGGAATTTGGCAAAATATTAGAGATATCGCCAAGCTGACGTCACTTTTGGCGACTCAATTTGGCGATATATCACCAAATGTGGCGACAAACTTGGCGGTATTTGGCGACAGAACAAGGTCTCCCTATGGTAACCCCCCTTATAGGTATGGTGATGCATTAAATGCTGTTCAATAACCAATGAGGTGCGTTTCATCAAGGCATTCGGGCGTTGCCATTAAACAATTAATAAATAATCGCGATTTCAGTGCCACGTACGATAGCGTAATATATATATATATATAGATTTCATTTACCAACACTATGCTAAAAAAAAAAAAGAACATGTATGATTGTCGCTGCCGGACTTCGAAGCATGTATGTTTTTTCAACTACCGAACTGATCATGATTTCAGCAAATTCAGATTTTTACGATCCTATTTAGAACAATTCCTATTGATTTTAATTTTCCTAAGAATTATTCTGTAAAATTTTCTGATATTTTAAAGTTGTCATGAAGTTTTTTTGGTACTACTTAGTTACCCCTCAACCAATTTTGCCAAATTATATAAATCGCCAAACCGCTAGCCAAATTATACAATTTGACATAATTTTTCATTTTAAATAACGAAAGAACAAATAAATTAGTATAACATTAATAAAAATACAAATAAAACGTTGAAATAAAAATCACTTGATGATGTAAACAAGTGTAACTTGCTTAAAGTCAGGTGAATGTGACACTTATGATCAACCATTATTGGCGTAATATTATAGTTTGGCGATAGATTTTTGGCCGACAAGATAACCAAGTAGTACTGTTTTTTAAATATGTTACTATCAAGTTGTTTGACATCAAGATTTGACGGGTTCCATCTAGTTTCTTTTAACATACTAAAAAAAAAAAAAAAAAAGAAAAAAAAAAAAAGGAAGAAGAAATGATTCCATAATCAAAAAATTTTATTTTATCATCAAAGAACTGTTTCTAATTTGCACACGCGAAATATAAATACGGCTATTGGTGATTGAAAAATTATGTTATTGAGATTATAGCAAAATATCAAATACTAAGATATTTTGTTTTTTTTTCCTTGTAAATTGAAAAAAAATCCATATTTATTTTCCTGTTTAAATAGGTTTTATTATACTGTAATATTAGTGCGTGCATATTTTCTTTGCTCCATGTGCTGTAATCCGATTTTCTATGAAAACATCCAACCAGTGAAAATGACGTACACTAAATTTCCGTGACGTATGTAAATTAATTGTGCTTTTTTAATCAGTTTTTTAATATAATTTTTAAACGGTTTGGAACTTATTTTTGATAGTAGGTGCATTCAGTTGGTTACCCTCATAGGTACCTTCTGGTGCAATCAGAAACGAAATCTGACAAATCTTTTTTGAGTTATGCTTGACGAAAGGTTTTTATTAGGCATTCTTTTAGTAGGCCCTGGCATTAATATTCATCGTAGCTTTTTGTGGCCGGAAAATAATATTGTGCTGTGTATTAGCCCTCGCTTCGCTCAGACAACGAGAGGGCTCAGCCCCCTGCAAACTACGCTCGCCAACCCCCGTTCAAGCTTCGCAGCTTCTGAAAATATACTAATGTGCCCTGTTAATGACATCTGTTTTCGGGGGTTGATAAGTAAGATCAAATACACATTTGAAAATTAGCTTATATAAAATGATTAGGTTAAAAATGACGCTATCTTTCTGAGTTTTATAACGACGCTGCGGACAATATTCTTCCTTTAGGTTTGAGATTAAAAAATTCCGTCCGCTTGGGAATAGCTTTCCGATCCACGTATTGAAAAGTATTGTGTTTTGAAATTTTACGCTTGTATTTTATATCTTGATCGAGTTTTACATATTTAAAGAACACGTATAGCTTATTCATGAATTCTTTTTTCTATTTTAATACGCCATCATGAATGTTTTCAAGTTAATCTAACAATTTATGTTGTTTGCATGGTAATACTTGATTGTCCCGTCGACCAAAAAACGATCGCCAAACTATAAGATTATAGGATAATAATGAATAATCGTAAGGGCCACATTCCATGGAGGAAAGAGATTGATGGAGATACAGTATGCCGTAAAAGAGGTTTGCAATATGAAACCATTTATCGCCCAAATTTAAACGTCCAAAAAGTCCCATACAAAATTAGCACGCGGAAGGGATTTTGTATTAATAAGACGAATTCAAAGAGATGAATTACAGCTAAAGTATATTTTAAGAAAAAATGAAAATCATTTTTTAAAAGGTCTTTGTTGTATTGTTATTTATTAAAATAAATCTTTGCTTTTAAAATAATTGGAATTTGAAAATTAGCAATAATAAAATGTCAAAATAAAATCGAATAAAATATTGAAAACATTTGATATGAACTAAAAATTGTATTATTAAAAGTTTTCTTCTTTACAGTAATTTTTAACACTTTCCAATATATGAAAAATGTTTATGACTATGGTTTGTCTGGCCTTCTGGCTGAGCTCTAACTCTTGTGAATATACTCGGATCACCCTGCATTTTTTATATGTTATAGACGTTTACTATAGCATGTTCGCTATTGAAAAAAAATGTGTAGCACTTAGTTCATTTGCATGGACGGTCAAAGGTATTCTGTTACATTACGGTCAATGGAAAAAATCGTTTCAAGTTCATTTTAATGTTGTTAGACCATTTAACAGATAAAGGAATTGATATGTATTTATAAAATGCAGTAAAAATGCATTCTGTGGAATATGGGGTTAGCAAAGAATTTATTATTCATTGATTACAGGGCTACACAAAATAATTCCGTTATTTAATGATATATGGCGGGGGGGGGGGGGGGGGGGCTGTTTGCAGCGAAATTATGTTACTCAAATATAATGAAATAGACATAAATTACTCAGATATTACTACAGTGTACTTGCTGTGAAATATGATGTGCATAGCATTTATAAGGCATTTATAAGGCATTTATAGCATTTACAAGGGCACACAAAATATTCGGATACGGAACCGTATCTAAAGTACTCTATATTATTGATAATTGCTGAAAATGCTATATTATTTATGGTATGCGTGTTTAAGCTTAGCTAAATTTTTACTTGCTATGTGATGTGTATAAATGCAATAGACCATATACAGGGCTACACAAAAAAATAGTAAGCATGGAGAAGTATCAACGTGAATGGCAGAGCGGTTTTTAATAGAGTTATGCACATTCTAGTTGAATTATATTTAGTATGCTAAGAGATACTTTCATAATATAAATAAAATCATATACACGTCCATGCAAAAAATTGGATACT
The DNA here is from genome assembly GCA_963932465.1 of Maratus speciosus. Lineage (NCBI taxonomy): Eukaryota > Metazoa > Arthropoda > Arachnida > Araneae > Salticidae > Maratus > Maratus speciosus. Next base: position 442,218,807 of record OZ010788.1, read on the forward strand.
TAGTTTCGAGTAACTAAGGATAATATTATCTGACAGTCTACTTTGAGTAGTTTTAACAATGCCTTAACTGGATTAAATTTTAGCTTAATATGTGGCGCTTATAAAAATCGCTTGGTAATATACAGGACTGTACAAAAAATTCAGGCTTTTTCCAGCATATTGGTAGAAATTTCTAAAAATCTGTTGGTAATATACTGGACTATACAAAAAATTCAAGTATTTTCCACATATTGGTAGAAATTTCTGACGATGGATTTTATGAATTTTCTTACTAAACTAAGTTTTAGCGTACAATATAGAATTCAAATCGAGAGATTAACCCTGGGATTATATAAGCGGATAAGGGAACAACGTTTATAGCACAAAAAACTTTCACTCGTTGCAAACTGGTTTCGATAGCCGTAGCATACCGCCATCAACGCAAAGAATGATTCTTTGAATTGACGATGGCGCGCTATGACTACTGAAACTATTAGTTTGAAACAAGTAAAAGCTTTTTGGGGCTATAAACGTTGTTTATTTATATGCTTATATTGTACTGCGTCAAGTAATTTCTTATTGTAATTTAACCCTTAAATGCACAATAGAATTGAACTACTTTTTCGGCTACGAACGGTAACTACTGAAATGTTTATTAGGTTCTTTTTTAGCTTATTAAACAGAGAAATTTCGTTAAGCCTGTTCTCAAATCTAAAAGGGCAACTTTCCGACATAAGTTTTAATTTATTTTTGTTCGGAAATGCCGGAAATTAGCAAGTGTTGTTGTTCAGAAACTATGTAATCCAGCTGTTTTTTTCCCTTTTTTTTTTTTTTGCAAGCGCGATAGATCTTTCAGAAAATAGTGTCAAAGTGGGCATTTTGAACCGAATTTCCGCGTGAAAGAAGAATAACTTCTCAAGAAAGCGTGAGAAACGTGTTTGTCACGTGATCAAAATCGCTTTTAACTCAATAGGTAATTTATTGATCAAAAAATGGGAAACACAGCTCCATTCTAAATCGCTTCCATGGTCAGGCTTTCCAATTTTATATCATTCCGTTAAAAAATGAATTTGTAAATGTATCAAAACGTTTTGCGCTTGTTGAGCAGAGCAGTTAAGTACAGCCTTAAAGAATTCCAGAAGTGTTTCATATTCTGTGCTTGATGCATGATTTTTCTTTCTTGTTAAATACATTATTATGCACCCTCGATCCCGAAAATATAACAAAGTCTGCTGCTGAAACGTACTGAATGAATGAACCAAATATAATCAAAAACTAAATTGGTGCTGATTAGTTTTTGGTGTATATCGTCCAACAGGTGGCGCTGCTATACAGCATTTTTTGCGATTTCTGCAATAGCTCTATCTCAAGAACTAATGCACGGATTTTCATCAAACTACAGATTCAGTTGGTCCATGATATGAGTTGGAGCTGATAACGTTTTGGTGTAAACCGCCCAACAGATGCCACTGCTATGCTGCATTTTGCAGGATTTACACGATTTCCACTATAGCTCTATCTCAAGAACTAATGCACGGGTATTCATCAAACTTCAGATTCCGTTAGTCCGTGATATGAATTAGTGCTGATCACGTGTTGGTGTAAATCGCGCAACAGGTGGCGTTGCTGTGCTGCCTTTTTCACGATTTCCGCAATAGCTCTATCTCAAGATTAATGCACGAATTTTCATTTAACTTCAGATTTCGTTAGACGTTGACACAAGTTGCTGCTGATTAAATTTTAGTATTAATATCCCAATAGGTGGCGCTGCTATGCTGGAATTTTCACGATTCTCACAATAGCTCTATCTCAAAAACTAATGCATAGATTTTCTCCAAACTTCAGATTCAGTCAGACGGTGACAAGTTTTTGCTGATTAGGTTTTGGTATAAATCAACCAATAGGTGGCGCTGCTAGGCCGTATTTTGCTGGGTTTATACGATTTCAGCGATAGTTATATCTCAAGAACTAATGCACGGAATTTCATATATTTAGAATTCTCATGAGAGGCATATATTGCTATTTAATTTTGACAGTGTCATAGCGAATTTTGAAGAATTAACATGTATGAAAAAGAAGAAAGTTTTGGGATTGGTATATCCGACTACTGTTTATTATTATTATTATTATTATAGGTAGTCCAGTGTTAGGGGAGCAAAAAAAGGCCGAATTCGGAATTAATTCGGGGAAAGCTGGAAATTGTTTTAATCCCTTCAGTTTAGGTCTAGGATGAATATACTATGTTTTCCCCCTCGTACTATGTGAACGTTAAGATATATGTATAGATTTATAGTCAAAAAATACGTTTGTTTGCATACCATAACAGTATCTCCAAATAGCTAACTCTGTCAAAAACATTATCAGTGCAAATGTTGTAGAGCTTAAAATGCTGAGTAAAATGAGTACCTATACTTAATATTTTTGTTAAACATTAAGGTCGCAATTCCACTTTAAAGTTTTAGATCCGTGGTCAGGGGGTTGAACTCGGAATTAATTTGGAGAAAATTGGAAATTGTTTTAATCCCTTCAGTTTAGGTCTAAAATGAACGTACTATGTTTTCTTCCTCGTATTTTGGTGAATGTTAGAAAATATGCACATAATTATTTTCGAACCCCCCCCCCTTTTTTTTTGTTAATTACCTTAACAATATCTCAAAACAGCTAACTCTATAAAAAACATTGTCAATACAAATGCTGTAGAGCTTAAAATTCTGAATAAAATGAGTACAATCATTAATATTTTTGTTCAACATTAAGGTTGCAATTCTATTTCAAAATTTTGTCTAAATCGCTAATCAAGAGCTTGAAGCCAGGAGAGACCAAGTTAACTTAACAATATCTCAAGACAGCTAACTGTATCAAAAACATTGTCAGTACAAAAGTTATAGGGCCTAAAATTCTGAGCAAAATGAGTACCTACACTTAATATTTTTGTTTAATATTAAGGCCGCAGTTTTAAGATATTGTTAAGTTAACTTGGTCTTTCCTGGCTTCAAGCACTTGATTTGAGAAATTTTGAAGTAGAATTGCGACTTTAATGTTGAACAAAAATGTTAATGATGGTACTCATTTTATTCAGAATTTTAAGCACTACAACATTTTTATTGACAATGTTTTTTATAGAGTTAGCTGTTTTGAGATAATGTTAAGGTAATTAAAAAAAAAACGTGTTTTTCCAAAATATATATGTACATAATTTCTATCATTTACCCAAGTACGGGGAAAAAAGCATCGTACGTTCATTTTAGACCTAAACAGAAGGGATTAAAACAACTTCCAGTTTTCTCCTAATTAATTCTGACTTCAACCCCCTGACCACGGTTCTAAAACTTTAAACTGGAATTGTGACCTTAATGTTCAACAAAAATATTAAGTGTAGGTACTCATTTTACTCAGAATTTTAAGCTCTACACTATTTGTATTGACAATGTTTTTGACAGAGTTAGCTGTTTGGAGATACTGTTATGGTATGTAAAAAAACGTGTTTTTTGACTATAAATCTATACATATTTCCTAACGCTCACCTAGCACGAGAGGGAAAACATAGCATATTCATTCTAGACCTAAACTTAAAGGATTAAAACAATTTCCAGCTTTCCCCTAATTAATTCCGAATTCAACACCCTAACCACTGGGCTAAGGGGATAGATGCAAGTTTTGGTTTTCTTTTGGTGCCAATTTTCTGAAAAGAAAAAGTTATTATTGTGAAATGTATAATAATTTTGTGAAAAATAAAACTTTGTATCGAAAGGTCAAGTCCAATTACTCAAAGGCGAGCGAAGCATTTATTGATAACAATTTCATTCTTGCAGCTAAAGTTTTCCTATCAGGTGAACTTATTTTTTTCCAAATAATAATACCTTTCAAAACTCATTTAATTCAAACTAATTAATGAAGAGTTTCTTTGATGGAATGAAATTTTGTGATTGCGCTTCAAATAGGCCCCCATTTTTGCCTAAATCAATCGCTGCTAAGTTAGTTAAACGTCTTTATTTGTTTTTAACAACATATTAATAATTGCATGTAAATAGGTAAAACAAAATGATGAAAGCATTCTTTTTAAATTATGTATGAAAATAAATTACAAATATTAATCGAAAATCTAGATTTTCGAGTTCAAACGATTTTAGCACAATAACGAAAGATTGTTACCCTTTCAAGAAAACTCTTAAAAGACGCTTCTGATATTGATACTTAAAATACTATGATAAAATAATAAAATAATTCTGTGAAGTGATATATCAGTATCTTTGATACACTCCTACCTAGTACTTCATCCTATGACAGCGCATATGGTAATTGTTTATCGACATTTTAATCATATCTGCAATAAGAATTTCCGATAGTAAAGAACTAAGGAAAAGAAATACATGTTTAAATCGGTTCGAACTGATAGGCGTGTCAAAACACGTGGTTTTGTTTGGGCTTTCTGTATGGGATTTTAGGGTTATTTTTTTTGGCGTCCCCCCGAGCCACCTTACTGCATCTCCATCTATCTCATTCTCCATGGCCACATTCATTTGACATTAAACTGGATACACGTGTTTGTTACGTCATCAAGTGATTTTTAATTCGACTTTTTATTTTTATTTTTATTAATATTTTACTAATTTATTTGTTCCTTCGTTATTTAAAATAAAATTATGTAAATCTGTATAATTTGGCGAATAGTTTGGCGAAATTGGTCGACGGGATAATCAGGTACTGCCGTTTGTATTAATTAATAAGAATATCTGAAATTTTTAATGTGTATTTATTGAATAGTAATTCGTACAAAATAAATTGAAAGTATTTTGCTATACATATACTTGCATTTATGCTGCATCAAGTGATGTAATATATAAACAAATTGACTTGCTTACTTTTATACCATGTGACGTCAGATTAAAAGTATCAGGAATAAAAATCCTTTTAAATGTATCGTTTTAATATATGACGTAATTTTCCCTAGATAAAAGAGATCTTTTTTCTAGATAAAATATTTAAATTTTGTAAAGTTAACTACATTCCAAGGCTCTTTGAAAATATAAGGCATACCCTTTTTAAATATGATGTAAAATTAATCGCCGTAACGGTAATCACCGCACGGTTCACCGTAATTTCAAATGTCTTCTGAAATTATGATACTGTTGAATGATGCCACCAAACTAATAAAATATGCAAAGTCACGGTATATCAAAAGCAAGCTAATGTATGACCACATGGGAAAGATCCATTAGTTCGTTCTCCAGTATACTCAAATAATGTGGTTATTTCATAAAAAAGCATTCATACGTTAGATAGAGATGCGTGAATAGGTTGTAAAATTTTTAATTTACAATAGCCCTTAAGGCAAAAACTTTAAATTATGAATACCGGGTGTGGAAATCAGCGTTTTTGTATTTGAAAATTTTGTATTGGGGATTTGTATTAGAAATTCATTCATAAAGGCTTCAACGCGTCAAAACAGTGACTTGTTGAACCACTGCCATATAATATTAAAACTATGCATTAATCAATTCATTAAAAAGTTTAAATATGCTGAAAATGATTGTTTTAATTCCTTTTTTTCAAAGTAATTCTATTTTAATAAAACTAAAATTTTTTTTAGTTGTTTATTCTAATTTTTTGTACTTTCTTCTTTACATTCATTTCATTTTATTAAAAATTTCCAAGTACATTTCGGTTCGTATAATCAGTTAAATTTACCAAATAGAAAGAAATGAATTTATTACTGAAAGGAAAATTTGTCACAGTTAAATATTCTTCTTTTAAGAGGAAACATGTATTAGTTGAAATGTGTGGGAAAGAAAGAAAGGATTTACGTTATTCTCACAAAAACATTTCTTGAGTGAAAATAACATTCAACTTCAAGAAAACATATTCAGGACATATCGAAGCTTTAAAAGTCTCAGTTGAACACTTTTTTCGATGACCCCCAAGAGAAGCGCTTAGACGACTTTAAGTCGTACTGAAAGTGTTCAGTGTCAACAAATAACTACTCAGCTTTAATTAAATCATACAAGTCCTTCATTTATTTGATATCTCAAACTAAAAAACGCGTTTCAAAACGAAATTCTACCATAGTTTTAGGTCATTTGACAGCTCAATGGAAAATCTTGTCTGGGAAAGTAAAATTAATTTTGTTTCCTTTCTCAAGTACTTGTTTCTGCAAAGTTGTCTGCAAAGCTACTTGTTTCTTTCGGCTTGCACAGCCGACAAAAGGAAATACAGAAATATTTTAATTGAATTACCCGACATTCGCTCGCAATTATCAGAAATTAACCCTTTATCTACTGACGGCACTTATAAGCACCATTAAAATAACATGTTATAAAATTCATTTAATACATGCATTAATAGCCATACAGTTTAGAATGAGTTATAGATACATTAATTTATCTTGTTCCTAAAGTATTATTGGTTACACAAAACAAAAACATTTTTAAAAGGATGATTTCTTTTGCTTTTGCTCTTTTCAGCTTTCTTGGCGTAGGGGGGGGGGGTATTTTTCAATTAGAAAATATTTCTATATTTCTATTGTAAGAACATTATATTTGTACATTTCCTAATTCTACAAAATACTAAGAAAAATATTTAAAAGATTTGAGTGGGGTTATAAATATTGCACAAAATCCTTATAAATTCGAATTTAATTAATCCTTCTAAAATCCTTCCAAAATTTATTAAATGATTATGTAAATCTTCTAATATAGTTTCAAAGATTCACGAAAAATGCTTTAGAAGATAAAATTTTCATGAATTCACAATTCAGTACATAAAGGGTTAAACCGGATATCATTAAATTGTGAAAAACAATGAAACCACAGGTTTTGCATTAAAATTTTATACGTTATGTTACCACATTAATACTGTAAAGAAAAATGTTTCGATATATTAAATTGTGGAGAATTGTTTTGTATATTAAGTTGTGAGAAAATTCTTTGTATTAATGGTGATTGAGAATACTAAATTAGGCTTAATTCAAAAATATTCAAAATATTATTTCATTAAAGAAGAAATGAAACTAAACTTTAGACTACTATATAGAGTATACACTGGTATCTTCTTCTTCTTAGAAATGAGCCTAAGCATAATTAAATAAAAAAAAATAGTAATAAAGACTTGAGAGGATTTGTATTAGAAATTCATTCAAAAAAGCTTCAACGAGTCAAAACAGTGACTTGTTGAACCACTGCCATATAATATTAAAATTATTCATTAATCAATTCATTAAAAAGTTTAAATATGCTGAAAATGATTGTTTTAATTCTTTTTTTTCTTTCCAAAGTAATACGATTTGCAAACTAAAAAGTGATTCGAGTTTTTAATTGTAATTTTTTGCACTTTCTTCTTTACATTCATTTCATTTTATTAAAAATTTCAAAGACATTTCGGTTCGTATAATCAGTTACTTGTCATCTCACAATTCTAAAACATGTAATGTTTAATAAGCTGTGCTGTTGTCAACAGATATTCATTGCATAATTATCTGTCATACGGTTTTTTTTTACTATGTATTTATTTATTTTTTATATGGAATCACCTGCACTAAACATTATAATCGTTGAAGAAAGAATCGAAATACTTTAAAAATATAATATACAACATTTTCAAATAGTTTAAGTTAAACTTACAACTTACGTATAATTCTAATTTAAATTAAAGTTAACGTATTCAACAAATTTCATAAAATATTTAGAAAGAATTTAGTTTTTTACCTCCATAAAAGATTAGTATTAAAAAAATGAGCATTTCAACTGCAATTTTGAAATTTTGTTAAGCTGTTTTATAACAAAAAATCGCCCAAAAATATGAAACCTCTACATCGCAAATATTTAATTAAATATACACAGGAAAAAAAAATCCTCATATGTTTGATGTTGTGGAACATTTATCTAATAAGATTTCTTGACTATTAGAAATTTTGTAGATATTTGCTAATTTTTTTTATTCTTTACTTCATTTAATGAATAGAAAAAATCTTTGTGTAATCGTTAACGAAAAATTGATTAATCCCAATTGGATGCATTGCATAAAAAAATGTACCATGAAAAATCCAAAGAAAACTCATTATGGAAAGAGAATGATTTCTCTTTGTTATGTAAAGTGATAAAGAGAAATCAATAAACGCAATTCCCGTATAATAAAAATAAATGATTATCATCGCTCATTTAAAAGGATGAATGTATTCTGTGGTACTTAACGAAAAATAAATAAATATATATATATTTAATTTTTCATTCATAAATACGCCACCAGAAAAAGGGAACGTTTAGGAAAATTGCCTTTCAATATTTAACTTCATCTGATAAAAATAACAAGTGTTAAAAAGGCAAAACAAAATAAGTTTGTTCCCATTTCAAAGAATATAAAAACTTATCAAATTGCCGTAACGGTGTGAAGTTTGCACCATAAAATTAGACAAAATGTCGAACTTTGCGAGACAAAAAGAAAAAAAAAATAGTTCGAAATATAATGTAACCAGTAAACAAAAATATACAATAATCTCCTACCAGTTACCCACAATTCATAAAAGCGTTGTTTATCTTTGAAACCTCTGAAACTAAAATATGTTTTCGTGATTTAAACAATCATTTAAAAAGAAGTTTTTTGCATTTAAACGACCCTTCTTTAAACTTGTCTACAGACAAAACTATTGTTCACAATGTTGTGAAATTTTGTGAAGGACATAATAAAGGTATGAGAATTTGTTTGAGTGAAAAAAATAATCGAAAATTTTGCTGCCAGAGGCCATTTTTTAATGAATTACACTTTTAGCACACATTTACGATAGCTTACAAATTTTATTACAGCCAAACAGGTGCCGCATGACGGTCATAATTTTCATATATCTGGAATCGTAGTTGACCGCAGTGTTTTCTGGGAAATGCTAAGACATGTCGCGAATTGCTGTGTTTAAAATCAGGTAAAGTTAATACATAAAATTCCTAAACTATCGCGATTAATTTCCGTAAATAAACTATCGTTATGTTATGCTAAATTTATAATTTTTTAAAAAACGTTCTCTGATGGCACAATTTCGAACTTATTTCTTTTTTTAGATTAAACAAATTCCCATACCTTTATTATGCCTTTCACAAAATTTCATAACTTTATGAACAAAAGTTTCGTCTGTAGACAACTTTAAAGTAGGGTCGTTTAATTATGGACACCCTGTATATAACATTAAATACAACAAACGGTTTAAAATAATAAACATTTAGAAAATTTATAAAATATAATAAAGGATTTAAAAATTTATAAAATATAATAAATAAATAAATAAATATAGTAAAAATTTTGGATCAAACTTTTACGTTCACGAATTAGGTCACTTTCATAGCCTTACTGACCTTAGTCGTTTATTAACAATTAAAAAAATATTTACATTATTTGAAAATTTATCTTCGTTAGTTAATTTAAAACTGTGCATTATTATTCACACTCTAAAATTGGGAGGAGTGAAAAGTAACCTCTTTGACAGAGTGATGGGTATTTTGACTCTTTTTGTAGTGAATTTTATAAAAATACTGACGAGGGTGAAAGCCTGGCATTATGCACTTTAAAGAATTTCCGTTCAATTTTGAACCAATATATGGAGTAAAATAATGAAAAGCACCAAAATATTTCACTTCTTAATTTTTAAAAACTCCATTTCATAATGTAACCTCGGAAATTACGCTGATTTGGTACTAAAATGCATTCATTTTCAAGAGTGAATAGTCACTCCTTTTAAAGAGTGAGTATTCACTCCTGATTAGAGTAAATATTCACTTCCCAGGAGTGAGTATTGTATGTATCGGTATTATTCATCAGCCAATCAGAACAGCAAAGTTTACGACGCTTTTTTTTAAAGATTTTAGGCAGCTTTCTCTTTCTCGACGGCCATTTTAGGATTAAAATATACGGATATACTATAGTGATTATTTATGGAACATAAAGGTAAGTCTTATTTAATTTTAACCTTTTATTCCTGTAGATATCGTATGTTATGATTATGAGTTAAATAGTTTTATATTATATAGAAAAAGATTGATCTGGAATCGTTTCCCTGGTTTTAGAAGCGGTTGTTTGTTATATTCCTTATTCACGTAGCACTATGGAATATAATTGTTTTAACAATTGAAAGACAAACAATGTTTAGGAGAAAGTAACCAGGTCTTCGTTGGTTTGGCCTTTGTCTATTCTATACTGTGATGTAAAATATTTAATTTGCCATCGCTCGAATACAGAAACACATATCTTGAAGGGTATCTTGATTCATGATGCAGATGTAAACATTAATTTTTAGTGATTTAAGATTTGTGTTTTGTTGAAAATGTATTGAGGTAGCGATTTTTGCTGTTGGATGTTTTCGGTTCTTTACTGTTTTCTGATTATAAACACTTACAGTATTTATCATTATTATTATTATTTTGGAGTTAAATAGGATATTCGATTATTATGGTTTTACGAAAATGATCCATATTGAAAAATAGCATTATACTGGAAAATGTCTTTTTTCATAATACAGTTTTTAATTTAAGAAGGGAAGCATTTGAAAGATTTTTTATTAGTAATAGTATATTAAATTACTATTTAAAATTCGATTTTTGAGACGTTGTTAAATCTAATAATGCATTTAATTCATATGTTTTAGTTAATTGTTGTTTAATAGTATAATTATAAAATGCTAATTATTATTTTTAGTATTTTTCAAATTGGTATATTCATTTTTTAGAATTGTATGTAAGCATTTTTCTGCTGTTTATGATTTTAATCAAAACATTTAATTACAGACATTCTGCATCAGTTATCAAATTTTCTACTATTGTAAAAGCACTTTCTATGTTTATGATACACATAATTATTGGAATTTAAAAGTGAAACATGATATTTAAGAATTGAAATAAAATGTTTTTTTTTTATACCTGATATGAAGTTTATAAAAAAAAATGCTTTAATATATTTTTTAAAAAGTTCATATTATCCCTTATGTAATATAGGATTCAATAATTTTTAAAAGAGATAAATAACTATTTTTTACATTAATTTTTTTTCAAACATTAAGAACAGTACATATGCAATCATTTCTTTTCTTTTTATATTTCCTTCTTTCTTTTATTTCCTAGATTTATATTTCCTTCTTTACCTAAAAAACATACGAAATATATTTAGTTCATATTCACGAAATATATTTATTTCATATTCACGAAATACAACATATACGGGAATAAAAAATTTAAATTAAACGTTGCTTATCATGTCGTTCCATAAATAAGCATTGTATTAATATCCATTTTTTAGAAATAGCGGAAGAAAATTCAAAACCATGATTAAGTTAAGAAATATGTTTAAAAGAAAAATATATAGATATTCCAGAAAATATAAAGCTTTAGCCTCCATGTTCATATTTAATAAAACAGTGACAAATCACGACACGTAAAAAATTCTTACACATTCTTAATATTTAGATCAAGCTTACAATTTATTAAAAAAAGATGTGAGTCAATAAGAATGTTTTTTAAGAGGAAAAATTAAAACAATTTTTAGAACAACAAGACTCTTCAGAATAGCGGTACTTTACAGAAATGTACGGTAAAAAGATATATTTAAATCCAAACTTAAAATGAAATCACACATTGTTAATCATATAACACCCACCTAGTATGCAGTTATTAATAAAACTTTAAAAGTAACTAAAATACAGTAAACAATAACGTTTGATTGGATATAAATTCATTAGCAATGAATAGTGCGATCAAAATATTTAAAATTTGAATAACACATAAAAAAGAACATAATTAACGTTCATAACGGGAATTATTAAAAGACTAAATACAACATAATGGGTATCTGAAAAGAAAGAAATAATATTTACTGATGAAGATTTCTGTTAATTACTTGCCTTTATGGGCATTTGCAAACTATCACAATTGATAAGGTTGGAAAATATTTTAGTTTATTTTTGTCAGTAATCTAATTTAATTCATATGTAATTTTAATTGAATTTTTCCTTAAAAGTTCAATAACCGTTACAAACTATAAATTAAATAAATACAGTAGACGCTCGATTTTACGAACCTCTTCTTTACGAACTATTCGTTTTTACGAACTGAAGTACTGATCCCGACCAACATATCATTGAATTAATGTTACCCCTATTTACGAACTTTCGATTTTACGAACACATTATATGAGTCCCATCGGGTTTGTAAAATCGAGCGTCTACTGTATTGCCAATAATATATTTTTTTCCAATCTTTACCACGCTTGCATCTATTTTCATTGCATGCTCTAAAATATATAATTCTTTTAAAACGCCCATAAAAACAATATAAAAAAGAATTAACTCCATAAAAAGCAAACATTTACTCCTATGAAAGAGTGACTATTCACTCTTACCAGGGTTGAAAAAACACACTCCTTTTGTAAGAGTGAATAGTCACTCTTTCGAAAGAGTGATTATTTACACCTCTTTAGAGTGAATATTCATTTCCCAGGAGTAAGTATTCACTCTGTCAAAGAGTTAACAAATCCACTTTTGCTCAGAGTGAATAGTCACTCTAAAGAGGTTGGGAGTATTTTGACTCTTCGATATAGTGACTGTACACTCCTCTGGAGTGAATAGTGACTCTTTTTTATTTAAAGTGCATCTCATCACAATATTCAAATTCCTTTTTCCCAAATAATAATCTTTCATCCCTTTTTCCTCACTATTACTTTAACATGCTTATTTCACAAAAGCCTGTTTGTCAGTGAGAGCTCAAAGTTCCCTCGCTAGCTTTAAACCTAAGGGAATGTAATGCATTCGTATTTTTTAAATATCTCTTTCAGGAAATAAATATTTTGAACTTATTTTTCCTGTGTACTGTTCTAAAGGATGTTTCTTTCGTTTTGTTAGCAGTCAAAATATTTTTAAAATAAGTAGTTAATTTTATGTGAAGAGTTAAAATAGTACTCAGTTTTCTTAAAATTTTAGCACCTAAAATTACAAATCGTATATATTATTTTTGTTCTCAATATCCCTTTTTCTTAAATATTACATAGCGTACAACGAAGAATATGGTATCATTGGATAGAATTTTTTTGCCCACATCTGACATAGCATACTGAATTTAACTAATATATATCGTACAACAATGAAAGTGGTATCATTCGATCAGATGTTTTGCCCATATCTCATCTTCCGTAATTTCTTTATGCTTTTAGGTTAAGTATCATTATACATATTACATTAATCGCTAATCAAGAGTTTGAAATCAGGAGAGACCAAGTTACTTTAACAATATCTCAAAACAGCTAACTCTATCAAAACATTGTCAACACTAATGGTGTAGAGATTAAAATTCTGAATAAAATGAGTGCCCACATTAATATTTTTGATAAACATTAATATCGCAATACTATTTCAAAATTTTGCCTTAATCGCTAATCAAGAGCTTGAAGCCAGAAGAGACCAAGTTATCTTAACTATAACTCAAAACAGCTCTATAAAAAACATTGTCAATACAAATGTTGTAGAGCTTAAAATTCTAAATAAAATGAGTACTCACATTAATATTTTTGTTAAACATTAATGTCGCAATAAAAATTTTGCCTTAATCGCTAATCAAGAGCTTGAAGCCAGAAGAGAGCAAGTTACCTTAACTATACCTCAAATCAGCTCTATCATAAACATTGTCAATACAAATGTTGTAGAACTTAAAATTCTAAATAAAATGAGTACTCACATTAATATTTTTGTTCAACATTAAGGTCGCAATTCTATTTCAAAATTATGACTTGATCGCTAATCAAGAGCCTGAAGCCAGAAGAGACCAAGTTACCTTAATAATATCTCAAAACAGCTAACTCTATCAAAAACATTGACAATACAAATGTTGTAGAGCTTAAAATTCCGAATAAAATAAGTACCCACATTAATATTTTTGTTCAACATTAAGGTCACAATTCTATTTCAAAAATTTGCCTTAATCGCTAATTAAGTGCTTGAAGCCAGGAGAGACCAAGTTATCCATCCGCCCTGCCTCCAATTGTTATATATGTTACCGGCCAAACCCAATTTTAGGCCAAACTAGATTGGCCTAGGCCAAACTAGTTTATCCTAACGCGCATCGGATAAACTAATTTTTCCTAGGCCAAACTATTTTATCCTAATGTCCATAGGATAAACTAGTTTTTCCTAGGCCAAACTAGTTTATCCTAACGCCCATAGGATAAACTAGTTTTTCCTAGGCCAAACTAGTTTGGCCTAACGCTCATAGGATAAACTAATTTAGCCTGCTATCCATTGGTCTGAACTAGTTTATCCTAGGCCAATTCAATTTGGCGTGCTTTTATTGATCCCAAAAACCGCATCCGCGCCAACCTTCTAGTTTATCCTATGCCAATTCAATTTGACATTCTTATATTGATGCTACAAAAGAAAAAAAAAAGAACCGAACCTAACTAATTCAAACTCAAATTCAATTTCTCAAAAATGAGTCAGGTTCAAACTCAAATTCAAAATTATTCAAACGAATCCGCTCCACTCAAACACATCTATGGAAGTCCACTAAAAACTCGTATTTTTAATTATTATTATTTTTAAATATAATAATAGTTTAGCGACCAAATTTGCAAAATTTTGTAAGCTAGTCTTTTGTTATTCGATGTAAAGGTCTGTACAGGCCCGCCAAATTTTCCTTCCCGACACTCGGTCCGGGCTTGCGGTTTGGGATTACTTTTTTCGAGAGGTTCGGAACGAGATGGACCGGGACTCAATTTTTTTCCGGCTTAAGTCGAGACTTGGCTGCATTCTTCTTGATGTCTGCACAGGCAGAAATGTTAAGTCCAATTTCCAACCCAGCTCATATGAAAATCATTTGGACCGATCCCTGGTCTGTTCAGTAAAAATATCAGTAACATTTGGCACGTCCAAACTTTTTTTTTATGCACGTTTTTTAAATCGCTATTATTCCACAATTAAAACTTATATATTTATTATTATTTTTTTTTTACTTTCCTCTATCTTTACAAGATTAAAATATTGGATTCGTGAAAATTTTCGACAGATTTACACGTTTTAGGGGTAAAATATTCCCAAAAACATGTTTTTACAAAATGTCTGTCTATCTGTATGTATGTGACACAAATTTTGTGGGCGCTCTATCGCAAGAACTAATCTACGTAATTTAATAAAAAGTTATATTCAGGTAGTCCCTGATATAAATTGGTGCTGACTACTTTTTGATGTAAATCGCCCGACAGGTGGCGCTGCTATGCTGCATTTTTGACGATTTACGCAATAGCTCTATCTTAAGAGCTAAAGCACGGATTTTCCTGAAACTTCAGATTCAGTTAGTCCTTGATATGAATTGACGATGCTTGCGTTTTGGTGCATATCGCCCAACAGGTGGTGCTGCTATGCTGCATTTTGCAGTATTTACACGATTTCTGCAATAGTTATCTCAAGAACTAATGCACAGATTTTCTACAAAGTTCATATTCAGTTAGTCCTTGATATGAATTGATGCTGATTGTGTTGGTGTAAATGGCCTAATAGATGGCGCTGCTGTTCTGTATTTTTCACGATTTCTTCAATAACTCTATCTCAAGAACTAAAGCACGGATTTTCATAAAACTTCAGATTCAGGTATACCTTGATTAATATCGTGGCTGGTTATGTTTTGGTGTAAATGGCTCAATATGTGACGCGTCTGTGCTGGATTTTTCACGATTTTCGCATTATCTGTATCTTAAAACCTAATACGCGGATTTTCACCAAACTTCAGATTCAATTAGACGTTAACATAAGTTGTTTCTGGTTATGTATTGGTGAAATTACACCACAGACCGCTATGCTGCACTTTGCTGGATTTACACGATTTCAGCGATAGTCATATCTCAAGAACTAATGAACGGAATTCCATATCTTTAGAATCCTCATGATCAGCATAGATTGCCATTTAATTTTTCACTGTGATAGCGAATTTTAAAGTATTAACATGTTTGAGATAGAAAAAAGTTTTGGAATTGGTACATCCGACTAGTTTTAACATGAGTAGATGCATTTTTAGGTAATACAATTAAAGTACGGTAAAACCTGAGAAAAAATAACCAGCCTATCACGGAATCCCGTGTTTAACAAAAAAAAATATGTTGATCTCTGTAAAATGAGGATATTAGTTACTTGTAAAAAGAATGTAATGTATTTACTACAGACGATGAACTTTCTAAAAAGGGAACCTGCCTATAACGGATTGTCTTCTTCCCTGTGCAATTCCGTCTTAGATGATTTTATCGTATAGGATTTTTTAAATTTTTAAATCTCCAAGACACAGAATGTGTATTAACGATAATAATGATTCTATTGTAAATTATATTGATTTTTTAATGAATATCTATTTGTATGTAAATATCTGAATACTTACCACTAATTTTTTTACACGGCTAGGAGACTTGAAATTCTGAAAAAAATTATATAGAAAAACCGTCAATGTCGGAATCACATAGGAGAGAAAAAAACTGCGTTATAGTTAAGTTCCTTTTTTAGCATGTCCATCGTCTCTAGCAAGTGTATTATGTTTTTTTCAAACGGATTATTGTATCTAATTTGCACCGATTTAAAAAAATGCGTTTAATACAGAATTTCGTCATACACAGATTCTTCTAACAGATTTCACAGTACTGTATCTTCATCCATATAAATGTATATGTACGATTCTTTAAAGAGAATTTTAATTGCGAAATAATGGTAGCTTAAAAAAAATATACTTTAGACCAAACCAAACTACTGCCAGGACTTCGCCGGATTTTTGAAAATTCCAGATTTCTGAAAGAATATCAGATGTACTTCTGATATTCTTAATGATGCATTTATTCACAAATAATTCAAAGCCAAGTGATATTTATGTGAAAAAAAAATCTGTAAATTCTTCCTCTCCTAAATTTTATGATAACCTCTCATCCCATTCTTTGGTACTCCAGCACACAATTTGTCATATTGAACATATTTTGTAACTACTAGCGGCGGTGAAATGGGGAAGATAGAGGGACAGTATCCCACTGCCCATCTAATAAAATATATTATACGGGGGTGACGGCAATACTACTTTGCACAAGGTTGGCGCCGGAGCAGTAGTTGGGATCAATAAAAACACGCCAAATTGCATTTGCCTACGATAAACTAGATCGGCTCAGGATAAACTAGAAAGTTGGCGCCGTTGCGGTCTTTGGGATCAATAAAATCTCGCCAAATTGAATTGGCATAGGATAAACTAGATTCACCTAGGATAAACTAGTTAGGACCAATGAGTAGCAGGCTAAACTAGTTTATCCTATGAGTGTTAGGCCAAACTAGTTTGGCCTAGGAAAAACTAGTTTATCCTATGAGCGTTAGGATAAACTAGTTTAGCCTAGGAAAAACTAGTTTATCCTATGGGCATTAGGATAAACTAGTTTGGCCTAGGAATAACTAGTTTATCCGATGCGTGTTAGGATAAACTAGTTTGGCATAAAATCGGGTTTGGCCGGTAACATATACATGCATTTTTGTAAGTTTTTGAGGACTTCACGATGTCTTTGTAATTATTTTAGAGCTTTAATTTGTATATTTTGAGTATTATAATTTAACAAGAAAGCATCAAGCGAAAGCTTCATCAACGTAATATGCTTAATCAATGTCTTTAAATATTTTCTACGATGTTAAAATAATGCCAAATACCTGTGTTTCTTTTATCGATAAGCATTATTATGCGTTTCTTTTTATAATTAATTAAAAAAAAAAAAAACTTATTTTCCCTTTAACTTAACAGGTAAGAAACATGTTTCCAGAATATTGCCTTTCGTTGGAGGAAGGCATGCTAATTGAGATGGCAGACGTATAATTTTATAAAACATCCAATTAAAAAATTCGAAATTAAAAAAGTGTAATATTTTACTTACTCTGTTAAAAGTTTACAGGAAACTGTCCTGTCATTAGACCGTTTTATAGAAACCGGTTTCATAAGCGCATATACATTATTGGATAACACATTCTGATTTCATTTTCCTACTGATTAAATCATAAATTGATCGTTTCTGAAAAAAAAAAAAAACTACAATAATTACGCGATTTTGCTAAAAAAAATCTTGTGTTTAGTCGAAAATTAAATTAAAATCACTTCAGTAGTTATCGAGAAAAAGGTTTATGAATGAAAACTTCTTTGCGTGGGATTTCAATACCGATCCAACTAATCTCAAATTATATATATATCTCAAATATCTCTATCTCTCTCTCTATATATATATACTAACCATTTGGAAATGGTTGTTGTTTTCGGTAGAGGATGGGGGGCCAAATGATGCTCGCATTTTATTTTTTTAACGAAATTCAACAACGTTCTTTACTTTTAGAAAACTTTTTTTGAATAGGTAAGAGAAAGGCATAAAATCGTTAAAAATTGTTTGAATAGGTAATCGAAAGGCATAAAATCATTAAAAATTGAAAAAGTTACAAAATGGTTTGGCGCAAATTATCAGATAAGGAAAAATCCAAAGCCAAAGAGTGATGCCGAAATGAAAATCGTCTTGCAAAGCAAAAATCGAGGTCTTCAACTCATTAGGTAGACCATGAAAATCGAAGTCTTCAACTGACTATGTAGCCCATGAAAATCGAGGTCTTCAACTGATTAATGTAGCCCATGAACATCGATTACCGAATAAAAGACGAACGCGAAAAGGAAAACAATCTAATGTTTAATCGATTGATAGTAAAAGGCCATGTCTCGAGGGGCTCCAATCCACTACGGCGTTTTACAATAGGTTGATTCTAACCGGGAAAAATTGAGCTCAACGTAGGTAATTTATGGCAATCTGTGGATGATTCGGCGGAACTGCTTTCGATTTGTAAACTGTTTTTCTTTTCGAAACGGGACTTTGAGAGTTTATCGATGAAGGTTTTTGTCGTCTGAAGTTTGATTTTTGCGATCTGTTGTTGAAGAGGATGCGACGGAATTCGGTGGACGAAATAAATTCCAAATGGTCGTTGTAATCTATTAAATTACAATTTTTTTTTCCTTTACGTAAAGATTATAATACTTTTTTCAATATTCCAAAGGTTTTAAACTATTATGAATTTAACTTAAGATGCTCGTATGCTATTTGAAAATCACTTTTATTAAAATCATCTTAGTCCTTTTCGTAAAATGTCTAAATTTAAATTCGTGCTATTGGTTGATCTTGAATTCCTCTAACGACAAGGCTCCTGCACTCATCTGTTCGCTCCCCCCCCCCATCCAATCCTCGCATTGTATTTTCAACCTGTTTAATTTTAATACATATGCACCGTCATTCACTGTATATGCGTCATATTAAATACTACCCATCCATATTTCAAATACAATATCGGAAATGATGAACAATATTTCCCATCATTTACGAATCGTTTTTGAAATATGCTAAATCATTTAAAAGTATACCTTTAAGTTATTAATTTGTTCGTAGCGGCAAAAGCTTACCTAGCAGGTGTGAAATGTCTGCCACAGCAGTTAAAGATTAATGAATATTTTCAGTTGAATCGGTATGTATAAAACGCATCGTCACATTTAGGACTTTGGACGTCTCATTTAGGTTTTAACTGCCAAAAATGCGACAAAAATCACCTAAATGCTACAAACGTATATTGTGCGATTATAATACAGATATTGATTCCATTTCTACAAAACAAGTTTGTTTTGAACTAAAGGTATAGTATTCAATAACACTGATAAACAAGAAATTTTTTCTTGGAAAATTTTAACAGATTTAAGTAACCATACCCTTAGGAATTTAGGAAATATTCACAAAAAGGTAAAGTTGGTTTCAGAGATATCTGTAATTAAATATATCATTATGTTATTTTATTGCCTTTTAAAGGGCTTTGTTTCTACAGTCTAATGACTCTGCAAGAGAACAAATATCTGCTACTTATAATACATCTAAGCACAAATAAGATGTGTTTCGAATGTGAAAAATGCAGTACAGTAGCGTCATCTATTTGGCGATTTACGCCAAAACATAATCAACCCTATATTTATCAAGGTATGCCGGAATCTTATGTTTGATGGCTTTCATTCAAAGACGTTGTGCATAATTTCTTAGGGAATAACAAAGGTACAAACTACACCTGTATAGTTCAAAATATGGTAAACGCTTTTAAAATGGTAAATTGTCACATGTCATTAAAGCTTCATCTCTTGCACTCTCACATTGACATTTTCCAAGATAATATGGGAGCAATTAGCGATGAGCATGGCATGCATTAACAAATTTCTACTGTGGTGTCTTGTTATCGATCGCAATAGAAGGCAACAATGATCACCGATTACTGTTGGTTCATCAAGAGAAGATTCTGAACATAAATATAAACGCAAAAATAGGAACTAATGTGCTCAAATCAATAAACTCAAATTGTGTTCAGCTCGTAAAATGTGTGTAAAATATATGGAAAATGTGTATAAAGGGTGTACAAGTATACTGATGGTAAATATAACATTTATGTATTATTATTATGCATTATTCTACTATCTTCAAAATTGTGATATATCGTAATAATTTATAAATACATATCCTTCGTTTTTAAAAAAAGTAAGACCCAAGTAAAAATTTCTAATATCATTTTTATTTACTCAAAAGTGTATATAATTGGAATATTAGCTTTAAATTTAAGAAAAAAAATAAAAAGTCAATTTTTGTTTATCAGTGTAATTGTCTGTTTGATAAAATATATATTTATTGAATAAAATGCCAAATATACCCTAAATGCGACAAAACTATGGGAATTGCGCTTCATTTAGGCCCAATGACCTTACAGTGAACTTTCGTTAATGCGAATTTCCAAGTGCGGGGATTTTACGTCCGCACTTACCGCATTAACCGCATTAACACCTTAACAATTTTACTCATACACCGTACAGTTTCAATTTTCTCGCAAAAAATTGTGAAAAGATTATCCATATTGTGCGATGAATAGTATGTTTTAAACAATGTATTCAACATTAATTACAAATAGAAAATGGAGGGAAAAACTAAATTGTCCTTATTTGTCGGAGATACATCTTGAGCGGAGACGCATTTACAAGAGTCTACTGTACATCTTTGTAGTGAAGACTTAAGATTTAGTGTTTAGGGCTATTTTCCATGCAATGAAGCAAAAACTGAGCTACTCACCATTTTTAAAATTTCTAAATTAATGTTCACGCATACCTTTATAGTCGTTGAGCCAGGGGCTCTTGTGGTTTCATGTCAGCGGACTTGGTAAACTATATATTTTTGGATTCACCCCAACAACAGCACCTCATTTATCCATGATACTTTCAAAACCAGAGTAGCTTATGGGCGCCATATTGAAAAACGGCCGCCGCCGTTGAGTCGGGGGTTCGAGTGGTTTCATGTCAGCGGACTTGGTAAACTATATATTTTTTAATTCACCACAACAACAACATGTCATTTATCCATGATACATTCAAAACCAGGGTAGCTTATGGGCGCCATATTGGAAAATGGCCGCCGTCGTTGAGCCAGGGGCTCGTGTGGTTTCATGTCAGCGGACTTGGTAAACCACACATTTTTGAATTCACCACAACATCAGAATGACATTTATCCGTGATACATTCAAAAACAGAGTAGCTAATGGATGCCATATCTGAAAATGGCTGCCGATAAACAGGGTGATTGAAAGATTTTCTTGGTTTTGCATGCTATTAAATTGAAGAGACAATAAGTAAAGAAATGAAGAGGTCAAAAGGTATAGTCAAAGATCTGCCACAGTCGAGAGATACTTTTGATATCAGGGCAGCATTTCTTCATATGATTCGTGAAAGAACCAAAATTAGTTCTACACCCAGATCTGTCTTTGAGTAGGATCCAGAAAGACGAACGTGATATCTCATATTTACAGAACATGATTATCAATGAATGGATAAATCTAGACACGGTAATAGAATCAACTGGAGCAATGATAAGTCTAGAAATTGTCGAAGACATGGTCAAAGCTCATGAGATGTGTGAAGAAGCTTACCAAACTTTCAAAAGAGAATATCTGTCTGAAGACTCAAAGCCAGACGGGTTTTCCAAACATCTAAAAATAAAGAAGCTAAAGACATTTTCCGACTTTAAGAAGAAGCAGAGTGTAAAATTTAATAAATTAGAGTCTGTTGCCTAGGCAGAAAGAAATATGTTTGCTCAGATGACAATCATTGCAGAGCGAAGAAATTTCGACATGAGAACTGTTTTTTCCTACCACATAGGGCCTATTCCATAGTCTTTAGCAACACTTGATGGTTTAATGCGAAAAACTGAAAAATCAAACTGATGGATGTTATGACAAAATTGCGACTGCTGAAAGAATGCAAATGATAGTAATGTTAATATCATTGATGGAATGTGTTTTGTTCAAAGCTACCGCAGGAGCTACAATCATTTGGACAACTAGCAAAGAATCTGTTTTCTAAAAAAGTAATAGAAGATTCTACATCCTCTCAAAGAATAGATGTTGTATTTGATACATACAGGCAGGTGTCAATAAAACGAAATGAACGAAAAATATGAACTGTTGGTAATGCTATAAATGTTATATACTCCTGGACACCCAGTACGAAAATGGAAGCAGTTTCTATCTGATTAGGAGAACAAGAAAGAACTTATACATTTCATTTCTCAAGAATGGGAAAATGAACATTATCTGAAATAGTTGAATATACGAATGATGTACGTTATCTACGGAGTAAAATGCTATAAATTCACGATATAACTAGTTGACGAATACATTAAATTGACCTGATTCTAAGAAGAGGTTATACGCGACTTTTATTTCGCTGACACCATGCTTTAGCGTCTGGATTTAGAAATATTATTATTATCTCTATAGATACTGATGTAGCAGTTATCACAATGTTTTTTTTTAGAAAGCGATTTAAAAAACTAAAAAGGGTTAATATTTGTAAAATGTGGATCCAATGACAGGGTAAAGTAAAGTACTACAACTTGAGTGAGATGCATGGACGTCTAGGTAAAGCGGTATGTAATGCATTACCTAAAATTCCTTCCATGTCGGGTTCGATACAGTAATTGCTTTTGCTAGGGAAAAGGATGATTCAGAACACTGAAGTTTGAAATGCGCTTGATACTGACGCTGATATAGCAGAGGAAACAAATAAACAGCTTGAGTCGTAAGTTTGCCATCTCTATTATGGAAAGCACAAATACTCAAACATCAATGAATTGCGCTATATTCTATATATTTTTTCTGTAAAAAAGGAGTCTGTGCAGTCGCATTGCCTTCTGCCATGTAGTAATACACTCTATCTATAGGTAATGCAAGCTAATTAACACGGTCTTGTTTAGATGAAATGCCTACAGGCTGATCCTGATCTTCCATCCCCAGATAAATATGGTTGGATTTTTGGAACAGAGAGTGAAGGAAAAGGCTATCTAAAGGTCCAGTGGAATGGCAGTCTTCCTGCTCCTGAAGCTATTTTGGAACTGATGGCATGTTCTTGTTCAAGAACATGTGTATCACCATCATATGCGTGTCTTTTTAATAATCTCAGATATGCAAGTATATGCAGAATGTAGAACTGTTCTATGACGATGGAAGTTATTTGGACACAGGACTGTCTACCGATGATGATGCTTTTACATGAATTTTATTCGGTTGACACCACTTTTTGTCAAAAAATTAAATTTAGCTTAGCCATCAAGAAAATTTTGAATTAAATAAGGAAAATTTTACTTTTCTTTTTTAGTGGTATCAAAAGCGAGCGATAGAAACACGTTTCCGAAGATGCATATATGCACCCATGGTCCCAAAGGGGTTAATTTTTAACAGACTAAGTACAATAGCTTCACCAGTATTAATTTTTTTTCTTGAATTGCTGTGTCTTACCACATGAAAATAATATGCATTAAAATGCAAAACAAGATGTTTATCCCATCGAAAATGTTAATAAACATAAAGTTAAATGTAAAGATAAGCACCATATTAAAATAAAATCTTAATAAATATATAATTTGTGTAATGTTTTATGCTTAACAATATTTGTTCTTTCCATTTTTTCATTGAAATCCACTTATTTATGTGATACTGGCAAAAAAAACATATGTATCTATGTGCGACAGATGGCGGTCATTTTTTCAATATGGCATCTATAAGCTACCACAAATTTCATAGTATCATCATAAAATAAACTCCTTGGACCATTGTGAATCCAAAAAAGTATATATCATCAAGTCCTCAGAGATGAAACCAAAATCACTAATTTTGGCTCCTGGCTCAACGACTATTACATTTCTTTTCATTTTGCAAGTATCGCGCATAATCAAAATTGGAAATTACGCGAAATAGATTTTTTTTATTGGAGCAATGCAAACGGCGTGAGGTAAAAGAACACCAACGTACCTATGGCCTCTAGTTAATGTAACTAGGACTTCCCTACATAATTAAAGTGTTCTAAAATAAATAAATATCAGCAGTCAGCACATGAATCACAAATCCATTGATTCACAGTGAAAAATTGCTCGATAAAATTAGTGGCAGCATGCTGACACCAATTTTATAGACTAATTTAACTGATATAACTAATGTAATATTATACCATACTAATGTGAAATGATCAGAATTCACATTATTATGGTGTAATGTACCACCAGTTATATCATTTAATTAATAAAATTCCTCCATAAAGTAGAGGCAGCAGGGCTGCTACTAATTGTACGGGGTAAAGTTACACTACATTTTTTGCAGTGTTAGTACGTTTTTAGCTCACAGGTTATCAAAGCCTGAGAGCTAATGTGCCCGCCCGTTCTGTATGTATGTATGTATGTATGTATGTATGTATGTACGTACGTAACGCGATAACTCTTGATAGAAACATCCGATTTGCTTCAAAATTTTTTCCTAGGTTCATTGTGATAAGGCGCTTCCCTGATCAGTTTTGGGAGTTCATTGGTTAAGGATAAAGGGGGAAAAACGGGGTTAGTCCCCGCCCCACTTAATTCAGAAAAATGGGTTTTTCATGCAGAATCATTCGATTTGCTCCGAATTTGGTATACCGGTTTATTATGTTAAGGAACATCCATGATTAGTTTTGGGGGTTCATTGGTTAAGGATAAAGGGGGAAAAACGGGGTTAGTCCGACCCCCCTTAATTCAGAAAAATGGTTTTTTCATGCAGAATCATTCGATTTGCTCTGAATTTGGTATACCGGTTTATTATGTTAAGGAACATCCCTGATTAATTTTGGGGGTTCATTGGTTAAGGATAAAGGGGGAAAAGGGGGGTTAGTCCACCCCCTTAATGCAGATAAATGGGTTTTTCATGCAGAATCATTCGATTTGCTCCGAATTTGGTATACCGGTTTATTATGTTAAGGAACTTCCTTGATTAGTTTTGGGAGTTCATTGGTTAAGGATAAATGTGGAAAAACGGGGTTAGTCCACCCCCCCTTAATTCAGATAAATGGGTTTTTCATGCAGAATGATTCGATTTGCTCCGAATTTGGTATACCGGTTTATTATGTTAAGAAACTTCCCTCATCAGTTTTGGGAGATCATTGGATAAGAATAAAGGGGGAAAAACGGGGTTAGTCCCCCCCCCTTAATTCAGATAAATGTGTTTTTCATGCAGAATGATTCGATTTGCTCCGAATTTGGTATACCGGTTTATTATGTTAAGGAACTTCCCTGATTAGTTTTGGGGATTCATTGGTTAAGGGTAAAGGGGGAAAAGGGAGGTTAGCCCGCCCCTCTTAATTTAGATAAATGGGTTTTTCATGCAGAATGTTTCGATTTGCTCCGAAGTTGGTATACCGGTTTATTATGTTAAGGAGCTTCCCTGATTTGTTTTGGCGATTCATTGGTTAAGGATAAAGGGGGGCTAGTCCACCCCCTTAATTTAGATAAATGTTTTTTTTTTTGCAAGATTATTTGATTTGCTCCAAATTTGGTATACCGGTTTATTATGATAAGGAGCTTCCCTGATTAGATTTGGAGGTTCACTTGTTAAGTATAAAGGGGGTAAAGGGGGGTAGTCCACCCCCTTAATTCAGATAAATTGGTATTTCATGCAGAATTATTCGATTTGCTCCGAATTTGGTATACCGGTTTATTATGTTAAGGAACTTCCCTGATTAGTTTTGGGTGTTCATTAGTTAAGAATAAAGGGGGGAAAGGGGGCTAGTCCACCCCTTTTAATTCAGATAAATGGGTATTTCATGCAGAATTATTCGATTTGCTCCGAATTTGGTATACTAGTTTATTATGTTAAGGAACTTCCCTGATTAGTTTTGGGGGTTCATTGGTTAAGAATAAAAGGGAAAAGGGGGGCTAGTCTACCTCCTTAATTCGGATAATTGGGTTTTTCATGCAGAATGATTCGATTTGCTCCGAATTTGGTATACCGGTTTATTATGTTAAGGAACTTCCCTGATTAGTTTTGGTGGTTCATTAGTTAAGAATAAAGGGGGGAAAGGGGGCTAGTCCACCCCTTTTAATTCAGATAAATGGGTTTTTCATGCAGAATGATTCGATTTGCTCCGAAGTTGGTATACCGGTTTATTATGTTAAGGAACTTCTTTGATTAGTTTTGGGGGTTTATTGGTTAAAGATAAAGGGGGAAGGGGGGCTAGGCCACCCCCTTAATTTATATAAACGGGTTTTCATGCAGAATTATTCGCTTTGCTCCAAATTTGGTATACCGGTTTATTATGTTAAGGAGCTTCCCTGATTCGTTTTGGCGATTCATTGGTTAAAGATAAAGGGGGGCTAGTCCACCCCCTTAATTTAGATAAATGTTTTTTTTTGCAGGATTATTCGATTTGCTCCAAATTTGGTATACCGGTTTATTATAAGGGGCTTCCCTGATGAGATTTGGAGGTTCACTGGTTAAGTATAAAGGGGGAAACGGGGGCTAATTCCCCTTCACTTATTTTTTTGAGGGGCATTATTCTTTAAAATAAGTGTATAATATACAATTAGTGTAAATAGCCTGTGAGCTCAATGCCATCAGTTTAGCTGGGCACTTTTCTTTTTTATTATATTTCTGCAAAGGCAACTCAAAAATCTAAATATTATTAATTTACCATCAAGGAACATTTTAATAATTTTTTAAAAAGTTCTATCATATAAGCTTTACATATAAAACAAAAATAGTTTTGCATGAGTTATTATTCGGCATTATATTAAACAAAATATTCTAAAAGTAATCTGCAAATAATAAAGTTTTGAATTTCTTACAGTCTTCAATTTAGACAATTAGTAAATTCTATTCCTTTTCTCTGTTTCATAAATAACATCTTTATCATAGAGAGATTTATTTGATTGCACAATTCATTTCAGATATTTAATATGATATCGATCTCGTGCAATATAAATTATTTTTTGCAATAAAAAAATTGCAATATCTTTTGTCTAGTAATTTTGTTAAAAGAAAGTCTCTTTTTAGGTAGATTTCGTAAGAAATACTACCTATTACATTCTCCCCTATGTTGGAATTTCTGAAATTTTTTTGCAGATCTACGCCGATTATGACCCCTAGAACTCAAAACCACCCCCGGTTCAAAAATTTATCTATCTATCTATATATATATCATTTTTTATGGAAACAATAACTTCCATAATTCTTCACAAATCTCTTCCGAACTGATATTTAAAATCAAGGGGTAGAAAATCTAGGTCCAGTTCGTTAATCGGCAAAATCGGACCAAGTGGGTGGACCAATAGTGGACCAATAGGGAGGGGGGGTTTTGTGAAAACCGAAAAAAACTCATAACTTCTTGATTATAATGCATATTAAATCAGTTTAAAGTTATTATTACTTCTAGGAAAAGGACCATAAATTTATGTATAACAGATATTTGATAAAACTAAAAATGGGCTCGAGTGGCGCAAAAAATAGCGCTTTAGGGAGAAAAAATTTCATAACTTCGTCAATTCTTAAGATATTAAATTCACTCAAAATTATTATAAATCTTCCTAACATTATCTACAACTTTTATAATGACAAGTTTTTGATAAGACCAACTCTTACAGCAAAAAAATTAAAAACGAAAAAAATGCGGGGGTTGAAGAAGAAAAAATTCATAACTTCGTCAATCCACAATATATCGAATTTGCTTGAATTTATTATACATCTTCTCGATATTATCTACAACTTTCATACTGAGAAGTTTTTGATAGGATCAACTCTTACAGCAAAAACGAATTAAACAAAAATAGGGGTTGCCGAAAAAAGTATCGTATTAAGGGTGTACTCAAATCCAAATGGCTTATTTTCTGACTCATTTTTAAATTCATTTTTGCTCTCAAATGCATTCAATTGGCAGATTCTCTTATTCAGAAACTATATAATGTGCTGTATTGGTCGATTTTTTGATAAAAGCAGAATATAGAGTGGCGGTCAAAAGTTTCCGGCCAGCATAAAATTTTTCGTTAATTTGTAAGTATATCCATATGAAGAAGAATCTCAAAGTGATACTTATACACTTTATTGACATAACAGTTAAGAACTTATTTATGGAATAAAAAATAAATATTAATAAATTTAATTGAGAAAATTAATTGCAAAAGAAAACGCATGTTCTCAAAAGTTTCCGGCCACCTTGGCAAGTTTGGAAAAAAATGGTGTTATAACAGAAAATAACAGTGATCAACAACATTTACAATTAGTATTTTATATCCATACATTTTGAAATAAGTACTGCGGCGCAGCAACGTGGCATCGATTCAATGAACGGTTGTAGATTGTCAATGTTAATTTTTTTCCACTGTTCTTGTAATTTTTGTGAAAATACTGCTGGATTGGAATATTTATAATTCCACACACGTTTTCCAGTTAGTTTCAAAGATTGTCTATTGGATTCAGATCGTTTGATTGGGCTGTTCCTTTCAAAAGTGGAATATTTTGTGTGCGAAAACCACTGCTTTACGAGCTTGCATGTATGCTTTTGGTCATTATCATGATGAAACAAATAGTTGCGACCACAATTTTTCCTCCAATAAGTTAGCAAATGATCTTGCAAGATATCCTTAAGCATTGCACTATTCATCTTTCCGCGGATTTCAACTAACGGACAGGCACATTTTCCAGAAAATGCTCCCCACAGCATAACGTGTCCTCCGCCATGCTTCATTGTAGGAATAACATATTTCGAATCTTGTCTTTTATTTTTAGGTCGTCGGTTGTAGTGTCTGTTATCAATTTCAAAAAGATTGAACGTCGATTCATCGGAAAATAGTACTTTTTTCCAGTTTTCAATTGACCAGTCTTTGTATTCCTTGGCAAACGCCAGTTGGGCCCTCTGATTTTTTTTACTTATGAAAGGTTTTTTAACAACGACTGTTACATAAAGTCCTACGTCACATAACATCTTGACACAGACTCATTTCATCAACAGACTTATTTCAGCAACATTTTAAAACCGTAAGTCTCGGGGAATTGCAGCGCCATTTTTATGCGGGTCATCAACTGCTTTTCTCCTGATAATTCTGTCTACTAGAATAGTCGTTTTTACGGGTCCCCCGGACCGTGGCAAGTTCCGAAGGTCATGACTATCTTTATATTTTTTTAAATATCGTTCACAGCAAATTTTCCGATCCACAACTTTGCCGCAATCTCACGAGAGGATTGTCCCTTTAGCGACAAACAAATCACTCATTTAGGAACAATAAATTGTTCAACTTTTCATTTTTGAATTTCAAATACGTTATTCACCTTGATTAATTAACAAACAAGGCCAAAAAAACACTTTACTGATAACAAAAACTAACGGATGATGAATGGCCGGATACTTTTGCACACACGAATTTCAAATTCCTCCTCTTTGCATCAAGTATCTTCAGTATCCAATCAAAATGATCACGTGATCAGAGGTAATTTGCTCATTCCTAACGTTTGGAGCAATTGTGCTTCTTCTTCGCTGAAACTTTCTGTCAAACAAATCAATGAAACTAACTGGCCGGAAACTTTTGACCGCCACTGTATTTCAAAAAATGCTGTCAAAGTAAGTATTTTGAACCGAATTTCCCGAAGCGATAGCGCTGGAAACGAAAGAAAATGATCGCACTGAGAAAATAATTGTTTGTAAATCAAGTTCTCATTAATTGGGCGAAAAACAAAAACACAGGTCGCTTATAAATCCCGTCAGCAAGTTTCATGTTTTTACTTTTAAAAATGAGTCTGAAAATGTGTCGGAAAATTTCGAGTTGTTGAGCGTTGAAAAACATATTTTTGAATACTGCCTTAATATGATTTTGATAAAACCAGCTCTTAAAGAAAAATGAAATTAAAAATTCGTCAAAAGCGGCCAGATAAAATTCTTAAACTGGGTGTATCTCTAATCTTGAATTAGTTTTTGTTGGTGAAATTAGTACTTAACTTTGAAATCTACCTCCACTTGCAGGACGAGTCGGCATTTCAATTATATTGCTTAGTTTTTCAAATGAAAACATTAAACTGGCTAGAAAAAGATAATCTCTGGTGATTCTTTATATGAAGTTTATTCAACATTCAGAAGTATAGATTTTTTCATAGCTTCTCTGTTTCTTTTGGGCATTCAAACAGAATATAGTGCTTTAACTTTTTTTTTCAGGAATGTCAGTAGGGATTCACTATTTCCCTGGTTGTACATTATTTAGAAAAACAAGGTTTTGTATTAAATAAAAGGTCATACTTTTGGAGGAGTAACGAATGAAACAAAGTTTGATGTAGAAATGTCTAGGTTCGACTATAGATTAGAAATCTAGACTAATAGAATTTAAAAAAGATACTAGCGTCTAGAATAAATAGTGTGGAAATCGGCTATCCTAATAATACCAAAAAAAAAAAAAAAAAAGCTATAATATTGAATTCCTGAAATGTGCAACGACGCTGAAATGTAAAGAATCGATCGCAGCAACATCTGCAGGATATTTTCTAAAACTGCAAGACGATGCTAGACTAGGCGCTGTAACAATATGATGTTTACATTTGCATTTCAGCATATCCTTCAGATGTCGCTGCGATCGACTCTTTGGATTAGCACTATTTGGATAGCAGAGTTTCACACTATTTATTCTAGACCAGTGGTTCCCAACCTTTTTTTGGCCGCACTCCACCTATGAATCTTTAAACTCCTGATGTCCGCCCTTCCATTCTACATCATATAAATCTCCTTACATAAAAAATAAACTTACATTTTCCCGGAAGGATCCGAAAATAGCATTAACTCTGATAAGTGATTTCACTTTCTTTAATTTATCAAAATCATATTTTTTTTTTTATTACAAGTATGCATTTAATATAACTCTATGAATGCAATGAGGTCATGGATCTCCGCATTTACATGGAGAAAAGTTTTATTGTTTTATTTGGCAATGTACCTCAAATTAAAAAGTGATATATACTCTACATTTTTATCTTCGTAAAATCTTTTGAAATGTCTCTCATACTTTGTATTACATCTGATAAAATTGGTACATTTTATAGGGGATTTTACTATTTCATTAAGAGCAAGTGATATTTGTTTATCACGGAGACCGTGTGGATAACATAACTCACAAGTGACATTTCTGGATTTGCGTTTTTATCCATTTTAAGTAACTATTTCTCTTTCCCCTCATAACATACTTCTTTGATAGTGCTTTCTTTTCCCCATTATTATTATTTTGGCCAACATGTTTTTTCCGATTATAAATTTTAAAATGTATATTTCCTGAAGTATGTTCATATATTGTGTATGTGGTCTGAAGAAGAGCCATAAGAAGTTTACTTTCCACACATTTCCTTCCGTAATGCGCAGGGGCATTTATTAATTTCATAAAAGTAATACCTCATTTAGATAATTCAAAACATTTTTTAGATTAAACATGACCAAATAGCCTATTTCAGAAACACCCTACAAAATTTCTTGTATAAAAGTTCTTTCATGAGGCATAATGCACTATGAATAGACGTACAAAATAATAATAAAAAAAGAGGTGTGTTTTACTAAAAGAGTACTAAAACCAGAAAATTTAAAATGATTTTTTAATATATAATAAGTATCAAATACATATAAAAATTCACTGAATTATTCCGGTGACAGTGTTTTAACACGTTCACGCCGGCACGGTGGGTCACACTCGACTGTTTCAGAGTTGTCAAGTCTCCATCTTTTTGCACACCACTATTATTTTAGAGAAAATGTTGTTCCTTTAAATCCCCCAATTGCTCTAATTAAATAAAACAACATTTTCTGTATTAAAATACTGGTATCCAAAAGGCCGGAAACTTGCCATCTCTGAGACAGTCGAGTGTGATCCACCTCGCCGGCGTGAACGTGTTAAATGGGAACGCTTCGGAATTTAATTTTTATTCAGTTATTTTTAAATTTTTTCATCCATTATTTCTGTTTTTAGACTGTGACACTACTTTCAATAAGAAAACAAATTACGAAAAAAATTGTTAATAAGAAATATGAAAATGCCCCCCTGAAAAGTAATATATATTGCCCCCCCTTGCGCCCCACGTTGGGAACCACTTTTCTAGACGCTATAGCTAAACATTGTTGATGCATTTTTTTCATCATAAAATCATTATTTTTTATATTTAAAGATGGATCAGAATTATATTTAACATTTGACTAATATTTTTTTGGAAAATATATGAGTGTTACTTTTTAAAAGTAATACAATCAATTGTCAATCAGTTTTGTTTGCATTTCTGAAATATTAAGAAGGAAAGCATAACTGTTTGCTTTATTGTGCGTTAAACTACAAGAAATAAATAAAGAATAGCTGTGATCTCATCACTTATTAATGGGGATTTACAAATAACCAAAAATAAAAAAAATTCAAACAAAATTATTGCATTGTGCCTAGGTTCATAGCACAAACATGCAAGTCTATTACGTGGCGTTAGATATGATACTGGATGATTGCTCAAAAATTATATGAAAAATTCTAAATGGATAGATGATATATTTAATATATCATTTAATACTTCGCATAACATTTAAAATAAAATGTTAAATTAAAAGAAAATACGTTTCTAATTCTTGTAAAATAATAAAGGAATTACGCTGCGAAACTTTATTGTTGTGCTTGCAAAACAATTTCTTACCATTAATTACTTACAACTTTTGCTACCATTAATTACTTACAACTTATTTCTTATGAAATTCAAAATTCACTGTAATAAGAACAACTGATGTTCCACCTCACCTATTTGAATAATAAAATTTAAGTCCAAATATTATTTAAATGGTCGCTAGTAGACCTAAATACATGTTGGCCCTATATATAAGAGTTTCTCCTATAGATTCTATGAATGTATGCATAAGTAATTTGTTACACATTTCATGATTGTTGAAATTTGAAAACAGAGAAAATTTAAATTCCCCTTTATGTTCACTGCTCAAAAAACAGAGATATTTACGTATTTGAAATAATCAAGTATTCTGATATTTTAATCTCCCAATTCCTTCGTAAGGGGTGGTCCATAAATGATGTCAAAAATTTTTTCAATATTTATGACCCCCCTCCCCCCCTTTGTCACAAAGTGTCACACTTCACCATACCCCCTCTCCCCCTTGTCACATGTCATGCTATATTACATAAACATATACTTGCAGTGCAGGAACAAAGCACTACGTTATAGATCATATTTCAAACTTTATTTTGAACTTTAACTACGTGTTTTACCGACATTTGTGAGCATAACAATAAAAATGACTCATGTACTTATTTTGTATGGAATAAGATTAAGGTTTATAACAAAAACATAGTTAATATACAATAGTAATCAAATATTAATACGAAAGAGCAGCTGAAAACAGTCGTATTTTGGAATTTAATATATTTGGCTTTAAACCTACTTTATAAAACAAAATACTCTAATTTCAAAATAACTTCAAAATTTAATCTGCTGATTTTCAATACTTTTAATTTAACCAAAATGTGTGATGTCACATTTATTCTTACCCCCTTCCACCCGCATTGTCACAAACTGTCACAATTTCACGAACCCCCCTCCTCCCCTCCAAGCGTGACATCATTTGTGGAAGGCCCCTAAGGATAACATATAACAATCTAAAATCATATATAACTATGGACACAGACCATAAAAATGAAATGAAATGACTATAGAAATGATTATAGATATGTTCAAAGAAATGCACTCTGCAAACTTGGCCACTTGGAAAGAAGACCAAAAAAAAAAGGCTACGATCTAAAAATTCCACATTAAAAAAATGTCATAAATCTTTAGTTCAAAAGTTAACTAGAATTTGTTATTAAAAAGTAATAATTACTGATATTATTACCTTAACCAATAATTTTTCGAAGACAATATCTTACGACGAATCTTTAAAACTTTAAACCATGTAACAATAAATTATTCAGATTAATTATGTAAATACCATGGTATCATTCTCAAATTTAATTCTTTAGCATAAAAGAAAAACATCATTGCAAAATAAACCAGTTGTTTTAACCATTTATATATTGAATTATGAATTTATGAAAATTTTATCTTCTACAGCATTCTTCTTGAATTATTTAAACTAACTTAGAAGATTTGCATAATCATTCAATAAATTTTAGAAGGATTTTAGAAGGATTGAAGGATTTAGAAGGATTTAGAAGGATTGAAGGACTTAGAAGGATTAATTAATTTGAATGTATAGGGATTTTTTGCGATATTTACAACCCCACTCCAATCGTTTACTTTAGATATTTTTCTTAGTATTTAGTAGAATTAGGAAATGTACAAATATAATGTTCTTACAATGGAAATATAAAAATATTTTCGAATTGAAAAATCTCCCCCCACATCGCCAAGAAAGCTGAAAAAATGCAAAGGCAAAAGAAATCATCCTTTTAAAAATATTTTTGCTTTGTGTAGCCAATTATGCTTTTGGAACAAGATAAAGTAGTATATCTATAACTCATTTTAAACTGTATTACAAATAATCGATGTATTAAATGAATTTTATAACAAGTTATTTTAAAGGTTTGAGTACCGTGAGTAGATAAACGGTTAGCACAATTTATTTTGTATACTTTGGGTTGCAAATTAATCATCATCATTATTATTATTAATATTATTATTTGCATTTTAACATTATCTGAGATTGTATATTAATGTGCTACA
Organism: Maratus speciosus; assembly: GCA_963932465.1. Classification (NCBI taxonomy): domain Eukaryota; kingdom Metazoa; phylum Arthropoda; class Arachnida; order Araneae; family Salticidae; genus Maratus; species Maratus speciosus. Next base: position 442,253,854 of record OZ010788.1, read on the forward strand.
TTGTTTACCGTTAACATTTCTTTTTCCATCTAACTTAAATAAAAGCTTTTTAGTTTACAAAGATAATTAGTATTAATTTATAAGAAATACCACTTTAATTTAAGCCACTGAAATTTACGTTCACAGAACCAAGATATGAATAGAAAATTCCAAAATATTAATCTTTTAATACTATTATGAACGATCTAGACGATGTGATAGATATTTCCGATGAGTTCGGGCACTTCATATTTAAAATACTTTGCTAGTGTATTGAAGATTTTATGCAAATAGAGGATCCTCTAGAGAAAATCATGGTTATTGCAAATCTTAAGTATAGGATTCGCTTTTAAGTTAAATCTGCTATTGTTATTTGTTCAAAACACAGTTGTTTTAATTTAAACATTATAATTTGTGGAATTTTTAATTGAGTGAACATAGCAATATAATGTTTATAGAGTTAGTTTAAAGGAATTTTGCCAAAAACCTACCGAGTATTAAAGTAGATAGTTGTTTATGTTTTTATTTTGTTAATGAAACAAGATTGTTTTGCTTTAAATGTATTTTTCAGCTTTGAAACTGAATAGCTTTATAGTTTTTAACACTAATTGTATAATAAAAATAAAGATAATGAAAATAAAATTTATTATACATTCAAACAATATTTAATTAAAACCACTTTTAACAAACCTTACCTTCAAAGAAATATGTGGCATGAATAAGCATATATTTTATAAAGAGTCTTTTCATTTATTTTCAGTAATCTGGAAGATATTATAAATATTTCCGACGAGTTCAGCTACTTCATATTTAAAATGCTTGCTTAGCATAATGAAGAATGTCTGCAAGTAGAATATCCTATTGAGAAAACCGTGGTTATTACAAATCTCAAGTACAGCGCTCGGTTTTAATTTACATTTGCTATTGTTAATTAACCAAAATACTGTTGTTTTAACTTAAGCATTGTAAGTTCTTGAAATTTTTATTGGGTGAGGATAGAAATATAAAGATTGTAGGATAGATATTAATTTGAAAAGATGTTTTAAATGAATTATTATTATGATGATTTATTAATCAGATTTTAAGGATTATATGACAGCTACTTTCCAAAAGTAGGCTCACAATTTAAATAAGGGACGCAGGACTTCAAGTAGATACGCTGTTCCAGGATTCATTTAGAAAAGAATGTTGAATAAAACTTCTGTACTATACGACACATTTCTACTTTCATAATGAAATTATTTGCAAATTTAGGAATAGTAGATGAAATCCGATCAGGGAAAATAACAACAACACGCGTACATTTTTCACCAACCACCTTCCTCATCTTCTCATGTCACATTAACAACTCCGAAGGGAAGTATCGGACAGCAACTGATCACGGAATATTAGGGACTGCCAGCTAGTGCTGCCACCTATTGTAATAATCTTTAAGTATAAGATATTCGTTACATTATCCCCCTCTGGTTTCTTAGACGTCTCAACAAGGGAGTAGGAACATTTTTATTTGACCTACTACTTTTCCTGAATTGAGTAACTGGTTGGTCGGTAACATTGTCGCAAAATTTTAGGGCAGATGTATAGTAAGTTCCTAAGGAAACTTCAGGAGATTGTAAATTAGCAACTTCATAGGGAGTAAGTGAGTGCTGTGTGAGCACTACATAGGGGACTGAATGTGGCGGCTCTTTTTTGACCAGTCTTGATAACGGGATGGAGTTCTATCGAAACATGGTTACCAGGAGAATATTGAGGTCCTTCTCTCTGGCTTCCGTCCTCAATCTGTTTTTTTTTTTTGTCTTGGTGTCGTTCCACTAAGTCTTTCACTTGCGTAGTGAAGTTAGCAAATTTCTTTAGATAAGGGGTTATCTCTGGCACAAACTTATCAATGTTAATGACAGGTCTGATGTCATGATGAATATCATTAATGGTGCGAGGTTCGCGACCAAACTGTAGAAAGGCAGCCGTTTGCCCTGTCATGTCGCATTTGACTGTGTTCATGGCAAACCTGATTGTAGGCAATTTTTCTGTCCATGAAGAGTGTTCGATTCCAACGAGAATAGCTAAACGATGTTTTAGGTCACAGTTTTTTCGTTCAACCGGATTTGCTTGTGGATGATTCACCGGAATTTCATTTCGTTTATATACAAGAACGAGTAGTTGTGCTTCTTCAGAATCGGAATCTGGAGCATAGTGATATAAGGCACCTTGTTTTAATAGATATCCTCCGTCAGTCCCATTTGCATAGTCTGTGCCTTTTTCATAGGACTCGAAAGCTTCAATGATTTTTCCTAAATTACCATCTTTTAACTGTTCTTCTTGAATATTCACTGTAGATCTTTTGGGTATCTCAATAGAGACTGTACAGATTTCACAGAAGGGTTCCTCGTGACTGCAATTGAACGTGATAACATGGCAGCAACAACATTCATTTTACCAGGAATGCATTCAATCATCTGATTGTAAGAATTTGTAGAGCCTATCGAGCCAATGGTGACATTAAACTCATCAACCATTTCAGTGGTTGGTGATCCGAGGCAACAGTTACCTCATGTCCTTCTATGTATCCACGAAATTTGTATAAGGACCAAACAACTGCAAGTGCTTCGTGTTCTGTTGTGGAATAATTTCGTTCAGCAGCACTCAACAAACGACTTCCCTATTCGATTGGGTGCTCTTCCTCTTTGTGTCCTTGAATCAGTACCGCACCAAAGGCATAATCACAGGCGTCTGTTCGTAAGATGTATGGCATTGTGGCATCATTCTGTTTCAATACAGGAGGACATGACAATAACTACTTCAATGTTTCGAAAGCAGTTTATTCTTCCTTATCCCACTTACAGGAGGCTTTCTTCTCGGTTAGATTACTCAAAGGCCCGACAATATCCGAGAAATTGGGAATGAACCTTCGGTTCCAGGAGCAGTATTGCAAGAATGATTGAACTTGCTTGATAGTTCGGGGAGCAGGTATCATTTGGATTGCTGCAGTTTTACCAGGATCGACTTTAATTCCAGACTTTGTAATCCAATGTCTTAAATATTTTACACGAGAACAGGCAAAATTACACATTTCTTGATATGCACGGAGTTTAAATTCCAAGAGTCTGTCAAAAACTGCCGTCAAATCTGCTAAATGTTTCTGAAAAGTTTCTAATAAAACAATTATATCATCTAGATAGGAAAGCATTGGAATGTCCTTCAGACAACTTCGAAAGAGATCGATTAACCTCTGGAAACTGGCTGGAGCATTGGTCAAACCAAATGGCATTCTCAAGAAGTGGAAGGTGTCAAAAGGACAAATAAAAGTAGCCCTGTCCCTGTCTGGTGCATGAACATTTACCCGATCATAACCAGGCTTTACACCAATTGTTTACATGAAACTGTATGCTGAGCTTCATGCAGTAAGTCGTCTATCGGAGGCAGTGGATAAGAATCCAACTGGATGAAGACATTCAACTTCCAATAGTCAATACAGAGACGTACCGTTCCATGTGGTTTTGGGATCAAAACAACAGGAGCTGCGCAAGGTGATTCGCACTCTTCAATAATTCCTTTCTGTAGAAGGTAATTTAATTCTGCCTTTAGAACTTCCTTTTTTGCAGGATTCATGCGGTAAGGTAGAACCGACACAGGTGGGTGGTGTCCTGTGTTTATCAGATGCTCAAGAAACGGAGTGGCTTTTCCCCCTTGTTGAAAGATGGTTTCATACTTTTTAAGCAAGTAATTTAATTGTGACTTCTGGGTGGGAATCAGCTCTTTTTCTCTATTTACACGCAAGGTACATTCATTTAAAACAATGTCACCAGCAAAACATTCAAGAAGCTTTGGAACAGGATCTACAAAGCCATATTATATATGCAGCATATCGCCAAAGTACCAACGTTTGTTTATAACGTCTTCTATGAACCCTGACTTGTCAAGAAAGTCTCTTCCTAAAAGGGTTCTGTTTCCTTTAGCTTTAGATAATGCAATAAAATCTGTACGAAATTTCCTTCAATCAATTTCTATAGTGACAGTCGTGGTCAAACTATCTTCTTTTGACTACTGGCCGTTTGCTAAGGACATGTTCAGAGAATTCGGATGAAACTTTATACCTTGTTCTTTTAACACAGCATACAATGATTCACTAGCCGGTATCTACACAGGCTTTGCCCTAGACCCCATTAATGTACAAGTTTACTGTAGTTGCAGGTGTGGTAGTAGTTGAGCATGTGTATATTTGAATTTGTTCAAAATGAAAAGATTCAGTTTTTATCACAGGGTTTCAAGTAGGGCACTTAGCACGAATAAATCCGGTAGCACCACAACCATAACATTTCAAGTTTGGGCGATCTTCAATCTGTGGTTTGTCTGACAGGGTTATATTCTTTGAGTAGAAGGATTTATTCGGAAAAGTTTTATGAGAAGAGCTGGACGGTTCGGTCTTTTTCGGTTTTGACCTGTTTTTATTTTTCTTGTGGATTTCCACTACTTTGAATTTTACGGAATTTACTCTTAGAACATCGTAAGCGTCTGCCTTCTCTACTAAACGCAATTAGATCATTTAAATCAGTCTAAACGTCCTCGAAATGTTCTCTATGCTGTGGGGAGCATCTTCTCTTTAATTTCTCAGGTAAAATAAGACTTTCCAAATCTTCGAACGAAGTTATGTTGAGCTCAGAGACCCAACCTTCAAAGTATGTTCTAAGCTCGAAAAAATAATCTTTACAGGTACTTTCTGGAATTTTCTCGTGCTGAACGAACAGAATTCTAATTTTTTCAGCGGTCAATTTGAATCGTTTCAACAACATCACTTTGGTGTGTTCGTAGTCCAGGGCCTTTTCTTCTGGTTCCGTAACAATGAGTCTTGCAATATCACTAGGTAAAGCACTTATGAGGTACGTAACCCAATTTTCCTTCGGAACCCCTAGGCCTTTTAACCTTTAGCTTACGGGGGGATTACCGTAATCCCAAGAAAAAGAGTGTTCAAAAATACGGGGTTGGGATTACCGCCATCCCGAACATTTCTACCCCTCAAAGATGCTGTGCAGGAAATCATTAAGACCGTTTTGCTCAGTAGGGTCCGACTGCGTGTCGAAGAAGGGAAATTCTATAGGGAAGATATTAATTATTCTATGGAATTACGGGGAAAATTACTTTGTAAAAAGTAAACATTGTTTACGCAGACGACGTAAAGCTGTTTCTACACCGGTTGCTGCAAATTAGTTGAAGATAATTCTAGTTTGTGAGACATGATTAGTGACGCTTTTGACGTGATAATGAATAGATTATTTTCTGCAAATAGTTTTAATAGTTTAGTATTGTTAATTTTGATTAGATTTTCGTCCTTAGAATGATAAATGTAGCATTATTATTTTTTTCTTTCTCTCTAACACACTAGATATCTTAAATTATATCTTAGTATTTTGTAACAGCATAATTAATCAAAAAAAAAATTAGCTTTTTATTTGTACAGTTGAAAAAAGGGGGTTACGAAACTTAAGAATGGTCTCAAACTCAAAGGAGCTAGTTTCTGAGGTATTTCTCAATTCATTTCTGTTCGAAAACGCATGAAATTGGCAGATGTTCTTATTCAGAAAGTATGTAATAGAATGGTGCTTTCAGTTTTTTAATAAAGGCAAAAGCATTTCAGAAAATACTCGAATTTTGAACAGAATTTCCGGACGCGACAGCGCGAGAAATGTAGAAATCTGTCGCATGAGAAAAATAATAAATCGATAAGCAATGTATTTATCAAAAAAATGGAAAAGTGCATTCGATTCCCAATCCCTTGAAAAGTCAGGCGTGCCAATTTTATGACGGCAATTAAAAATATTCAGAAAGTTTTACATTGCAAAACAGCTTAATTTTATGCCGACAGTCAACTAAATAACCATGTTTTATCCCTTGCGTATGCAATTGTATATTGCCTGTTTCAGAAAATTAACAATTAATCAAATTCTAGCATTATTTGCAAATAATTTATTCACCGTCCAATTCAAATGAAATGATATTTATTTATGCAAACCATAATAAAGATTGCATTAATAATTCCTTAGTTATTTTTTAACTGACGCCAAAAAAATGAAGAGGTTCTCAATTTGGCACGTATGTATTTTTTTATGTTAACCGATTACTTCGAAACTACGCGACCGATTCATGTGACTTTTTGTTCATTGAAAGACAATCATTGACTGCCAACTTTTACGCTTTTTTTTCCTAACACTAAAATAGTATAGAAAATTTTGTTTCATTTAATCGTACAAATGTATAATTTAAATACGGTATAAACTTGTATTAAATTTTAGTGGTAACGAAAAAATTGAAAAAAAGTTGGCAGTTAAGTTGGCAGCTATGTTGAATGAGGATACTTTCAAATTGGTCGCATTTAAATTTAATAAAAATTGGTGCAGTGCTTTTTTAGAAATTGCACAAAAATAAAATAAAATTAACACCTTTGAAATATTTTATTTTTAACGATTTTTATCAAGTAACGTAGCATTACCTGTTTGCGAGAATGTCGTTACCGGAGTTTTTCTACACTCTTTATACAGTTATGATTCTCGAATTCCTGAAGGGAAAATAAAAAAGCTATGTTTTAATCGTTAAAAACTTTTATGACGCAAACAATCATAAAAAAATATAACAATAATAAAATTGTAAAGAGTTTAAATTCACTCAAAATTTCGGTGGTACACTCGCTTAATTTGAACAACTATATTTTTACAGTGTTGATATTTGTACTCTAATACAGACTGGTTCAAAAGTCTGAATTTTTTAATATCAATTGAGGTAGTTAATCTCTCTCTCTTTAAAAAAGAAAAAAAAATCAGCTTAAAATGCTAACTTTTACAGCATCTTCTCAAAATGTTTTGCCTTTACGGAAAAATCGAAAATGCTATTCGATCTCCTTGTTTCTAAATAAATATAGCTTGAAATTTCATAAATATAAGCTGAAAAGTGAAGTCGTAAATGCTTCAAAACAGTAACCATTTTGAATTTTAGAACAACGTGACTTTTTTTTTTTTTTTTTTTTTTCTGCATGCCTTGATTTTTTGCAACTGATTCAGATTAGAAAGTTCTAAGATAAAAAATTGCGAGTCTTTCAATTTCAATATATCCACTGATAATTTCTCACAGAGAACATCCACACATTTAAATCATTACCGTACATAATTATATAGAAATGGTAATTGTATCTAATCCTATAGGGTGTTTAAACTGGACATGTCTGATGAGATAAATTGACCCAACGACACCCCTTCCCCTTTAACAGGCTTTCCGAAGACAGTCCCAGACTCTCCTTTCACTTTTTGCCTTATTTTCATTGTGTAAAGATAGGAAAAGGCGTAGCCCATTCTTTTGTACACAGATAAATAAGACCACTATACACAAAGTTAGATTTCAACATATGTATGTATATGACTTCTAACAGAAAAAAGGGTGTATGAGAAATAATGGAATATGGTTAATAATGGAATATTTGTGAGCTCCCTCATCCCTACCCCCACTCCCCACTCGCAGAAAAAAGGAATTCTTATGGATGCTTTGTAAGTGTCAAGAGATTAAAATAGAAGGTTACTGAATTATATTCATTGGCAAAAGTAAAATCGTCTGCGAAGATACTTTTATGCTTATATTTGTCTGAAATTGGCGCATGAGGAATTTTCAGTAGAGATTGGCTAAATAGTGAAAATTGATCAAAAATTGGTGAAAAGTGTACAAAATTATTAATATTTAAAGATTTAAGAAAGGATCACCTAACCCCCCCCCCCCCCCTGTCCTCTTTGCGAAACAATATATTTACTATTTTAAAGACAGAATGATTTTAGGAACAAAATTTTGTTCCAGTTACTAAAAAAAGGGAAATGCCACAGAATAAGGGAAGAGTTAAGTGATCTGGGTTGGTTGGTTGTGTTTATGACTGCCAATTATCAACACGACGGATATAGGCCCTAAGGGGGCGGGGGGGAGTGCCCTCCGTGGGGGTCTTTCTAAGGGAACCTAAGCCGCATTTACGCATGGAAATCCACGGTTCGAAGAAAACCACGAAAACTCCGAACGATTAGGCCGACGGGCGCGATTGGGTTCTAACCCAGCACCTCCCGTCTACCAGCTTCGAGAACAGAACCTGTCGCCACTGCTGGGGCTTAAGTGATCTGGGAGAGTAAATTATCGGTGAGCTGTCAATATAAATTGGTGCCGATGGTCGTGTGGGAATGATTTCACAGGGTTACTTAAAAATAGAACAGTGCACTTGTAAAAAATTACGTGCATAACCTTTTATTATTATTATTATTATTATTATTATTATTATTATTATTATTATTATTTTACTTTTTGTGAAAAGTCAGATCTTTTTTATTGTCTTAATAGCATTTACCAAACCTAGTCATATTTTTATTCTCTGCTCTCATTTTTTGTGCCTTAGAAGTTACAAAATAGAGTTTTGTTCTTAATAATATAATTTTACTTAGAACGAATATATTTATATTAAAATTATTATAGCGCACAAATTTGTTGTATGCTGTCTATTCTGGAAAAAAGGGTTCATTTAATTAGAAGAAAGCATAAGCATATGGTTACAAGATAACAATTAAAAACTTTTATTTTCCGGTAAAAGTTAATCAGGATCCTCAGCTTGGAAGTATTTTCAGCCACAGTTACTCGCAAAATTTACAATTTCATTGTAATACATGTCCATAAGCTAGTGTTTTGTAAATATGTGACGCATAAAAAATGACGTAAAAAAAAGACCAATCTACCACAGTAAATTTAGCATTTATGTATCTAAAGGTTTCATAAAAGAGCATCATTTTCAATCATGAAAAAGGAACAAAAATAAGAAAGGAACAAAGAGCTTTAACATGCGCACTACGCCCAGAGGTCTGTAAGGGTCCGTACCCGGCTCGGCTAAATGAAGACAATTTTCAAAGAGAATTTCAAAGACTCAAACACAATTGTTTAACGGGCAAAACCAATTATTATAAAAAAAAAAAAAAACGGGCTATGGTGGTTAGAGCTGATAAAAAATCGGCCTGATATAAAAATTTAAAAGGATCAAACGAAAACAATAAAATATGAACCGATTCCAGATGACAACATGAGTATAGAAATACAACATGTCTGCTTAGAGATCGGCACTGGCAATTGCATCATGTCTGAACCAGGTCTTTATTATTTTATTAGACTCAGGCCAGGTCAAAGCCAGGCTTACATTTTCTTTCTACATATTGGCCCTATAGAACAGCATATGATGCTATACTGCGCTCTATGGCTTGCGAACATACAGTAATCTAAAAAATATAATCTATAATGCTAAATTATCCTATAAATATTTATGCAATATTCTAGAGAAAAATATTTATTGCATGTTTAGAAGAATAGGTATTTTCTGTGGAAATTGAGTCGGGTTTGATTTCATTGGTTTTTGCGAGGGCCGGGCCTGTTTTCACTGCTTATACCACGGGGCGGACTATAAACCGCTAAAATGTCGGGCCGGGCCAAGATAGTTTTCCTCGGGCCAGGCCAGGCCCCGGCTGGGAAATTCCGGCCAGTGCAGACGTCTAATTCCGCCTAACTTGTTCCTTGACAAATTTTGCGTCGAAATTGGGGCTCTTATTATGAAGCCTTGAAACAATTTATTTTTTAATAGTACAAATTTAATGCTTTGATTTTTGCTTTCCTTTATTTTGGTTTTTACACATCATATTTATATAATAATACAAGAGATTTGTATGCATCTTTAAATGCCCTTGAAGGCGTTTTAACACGAAAATCTCTATTTACTGTGTTGGTAGCGTTTTCATATTCAGATATCAACCAATATTTCTTACTAGTAATATTTAAGTAATTAATTTACAGATTAAATTATAGTACTATTTGTAAATAATGGTTGTAGTGATGGTTAAAAACAAAGACATTACTGGAAACATTTATTCCATTAGATATTACTTTATTACATGTTACTATATTGCTTAACGATTCCTTATATATTAATTTCTTTTTTTTTTTCTCTTGAAATTTCTTTTTTTGTTTTAATTTAAATCTCTAAAATAATATTAACAATGATACTTAAGGAAACCAATTTTGTATTATTTACTTATATAAAAAATTCAGCGCATTTTTAAATAATGTATTTTTATATTACCATACAATTGTAGTTATTTTGCCTATAACAAACCTTTATTTTTATATTATAACTTTCGAGAAACTAAATGCTGTTAAAACAGTCAATGAACATTCATCAATTTTTCTAATTATTTTAAAAAGAGACCGCTCAATTACTACTAATGCAATATATTTTATTTAATGACACCCACTTCACAGAAAAAGATAATTTTTATCACATATATCGTTTGGTTTCAAACCTTATCTCCAAACCGAAATCATTACTTCCGACAGGTAAACAGCTTTCTTTTACCGGTCGATTCTCCACATAGACTTCTCATATATCCTATACTTACTGTGAGATTCTCCACCAACCTTTAACTCGCGGTTCAACTCTCAGTTGAGAAACCTTCGGTTGACAAATCTAACCGCCGGTTAATATTTCGAATTCATCGATAACTTTCAAGCCGCGATTAGTGGACCTTAGTTAGTCAACTCTCGGTTGAAATCTGCGTAGTTGATTGGCCAAAGGAATCACATGACCTAGTAAACCTCTCTGCGAGTTCTGTCCTTCCTTGACACCATCTTAATCTGTTTCTTTTCAATAACGAAACTAAAGGCAGTATTGAAATATGAAATGCATACTTATCATGTTTAATTTTTAAATAAAAAATTCTTATAAGTAAATGTGCAATTACCATTTTGATTTCATGATTTTGTTCGTTTACAGAACAAAAGTTTCAATAAAATTCTTAACAATAAAATTCTTAAAAAGCAGTTGATTAAAAAAAAACTTGATTAAAAAAATCATTTTCTTTAATGTAAGTTTAATAAACAATTATCTGATCAAACTAGTAGTATTAAGTAGAATAAAGGTAAATAATGCAATAGGTTTATTTATTTATTTTTTACAATGAATATTAGATATGAAGATATTTTCATATAATTATTTCTAATGCATATATATTTTATTTAACAAATGTTATTCATTACAGATTCAATTAAAATATCTTGGATAAAATAGCATGCCGGTAGTAGCAAAAAGACAAGAGGCTTTTTTAAAGAAAATCCTGCGTTGATTATTACACATTTTTTTAGAGATCATGTTTAATAACTTTAGAAGAAGGCCGAGAACATGTATTAATGTTCTTAATGGATTGCGAAATTAAAAAAAAATCTTCTGAAAAAATGTTTCTTTAAAACAAAAATCATTATTTCAAACTTACTAAGTATGTAATAAAAAAATAATTATTTATCTATTATGAACAACTGACCACATATACACAATCTGGTAGAAAATTCATGTTGTAATCAACTATGAACGGTACAGCGAGGGACTCAAATGGAAGAAAATTTGTTTTCTATTTTTTCATTATTAATAAAAAAGAGAGAGATAAAGAAAGAGATTTGAATAACATATTTTTACAAAACTGGTATTGAAAGAACATATTTCCATTTAGATTCGTTAGATGGCGCCACCAAAAAATACTTTGTAAATCAATCAAATTTGAAGCTTCGTTTTCGACACACAAATTAGTATAATTTTGCATTCATAGAGCAAAAATATCCAAAAAAGGGGAAAATGTAAGTGACACATTCTTTTATAATACCATCTTTAATAATTAATGCTTCGTTTAATTAGTAAATAGCAAAAAGCTTTGGTCTAAAAAAAGAAGCATCAGCGCACAATTTAAAACGACCGTCATCTTTCTTTCTACTAGGCATGCGCGGTTCACTAACCTACCTACCAGAGCTTGGTTGAGTAAGTCAACCCCAGGTTAGTATTTACCTCGAATTTCGTCAGGTTGGGTAAATGGAGAATTGGATTTCGCATTCAACCGAGAGTTAAGCTTGAAACGCGCGGTTGAAGTTGACGGAGAATTACCGGGTTAGGGAAACGGAATTCCCTAACACTCTCATGACTCGGAAACGATTATCAGATGTTCCAAATGATTCCAGCTATGTTTTCATCCCCTGTGGTGCATAATCATTAAGAAATGGGGTGAAATGTCAGAGTTTCCCCGTAGTCAAGGCGCTTTTTAGAAATTAGTTCCCCGTAAGCTAAATGTTAACTGTCGCTCACATAGCACTAAGAAGATGTTCATATCATCCTCGTTTGGGCGAAAACGGGGAATCAATTTTTGTAGATCGATTCGCGGTTTTTCGTAAGTGCATCTATTATTTTCTACCTCTGCGTTACATGCCGAAGTCGAATGGGTAAGGTGTAATTTTTTTGAGTTCGAAATTTCGTTCGCGCTCTAAATTTTCTTGTTCGAAAACACGTTGATTTTCTAAATCTAACCGTTCTTGTTCAGTTTTTCGATTATTGACTATAGTTGTAAGCAAAATTTTAGTGTATTCCTCCTCGTAATCAGCGTGCGTGGTAATTAAATTACGTAAATCATCCATTTTCATTTCTTCAGTGGCAGATAAGCCTAACTCATCGCAAAGAACACGTAGATCCTCTTTTTTTGCCCTTTCCAAAAAACGTCGTTTTGTTTAAATTTAACAAAACTAACAACCAAAATAAAATTTTGATTAAACAAATTCCACTTCAAGAATAAGAATTTAAATTTAAAAATTTCGGTTTCAAGAACAAGATTTTTAATTTATAATTTTAATTAACAATTTTCAATTTCAAGAATAAGAATTTAGATTTTTTACGTAAACCTATCCTTACACCCAGAGATTTCTTCCTTACAGATATCATAACACGAAAAATACATTCACAATACAATTTGAATTTACTGTAATATCACTAAAATATAATAATTTTTATTTATTTCACATATAATTTCAAAACAAACCTTTCTGTAAGGATGTAAACTAAAATTGAACGAGTTTCAATTTACCGCTACTTCATTCGATGCCCCCTATACTTATAAGAAAGCACACAAAATAAATTGTATAACTTCAATATTACTCTCAAAATGAAAGAAAACTAAATTATAACTACACAGTTCTTAACTTTAAATTTCTTTTTAAGAAAAAAAATATTACGTAAAGCAAGTATATTTAAAAATTTTGTTCTCAAAAGAACACTTTCTATTTTTGTTCTAAGAACACAATTATTCAAAATTAATTAAAATTACATTACTAGAAAAAATAATTCAAAATCGTTCTCAAAAGAACGCAATTTACTTTTGTTCCAGGAAACAAAATTCTTTTACCTTTAAAACAAATTCAAATTTAAATATTTAATATATATGAGATCTTATTTAGAAAAGTTCTATTCAGAATTTAATTTTGTTATTTCATAAATCAGTCGATACTCAAAACAAAACTCAACTTTCTCACAAAAAAATATATATTCTATCGTAACTATCTCTCAGAATATGACATTTTAATTAAGTATTGTTGATTAAGCGTTTTCTCAAATTAGCACACAAAATATATTTTTCACATCAGTAAAAAAATAATGCTTTAGTAGAACAAATATGTTCTTAAATTAAAGTTTTGATTTATTTTGAATTGATCAAAGATTTTACTTTCAGAATTTAAATTCTTAAAGCTAACTTTTATGTCATCCCAATTTCTAACTTACTATAAAATCAGAACATTTTGACATTGTCTATATGTCAGGTAACAAAACAGACGCAATTTACTTCCTTCAAGAGAAAAATATGTACTTCCAAATTTTATCTTAAAAATTTTTAATATCAAAAGTTAAACAAAATAAAATAAACATTAGGAAAATAAAATAAACAAAAGTTCACTGAAATAAAATCACACATGTACAACTTATCTCTTGATTTCAGACCCACGCATCTACACCTTTAAAGCTTTCAGAATATAAATCCACTCTGTGTTCCGAGGTCGACGTTCGGTAACAGAGCATTAAAACACCGTGACACAACTATTTGACACATATACTTCAAGCTCATGTAGAACAAACATCTTTCATAGAACGTATTTCTCCTCAAAAATTCTGGATAACAAACGGCTTTAAATATGCCTTAACTGATATCAGATTCGCGTCTGACCAGTAGGTGTTAAAACACTTTTTAAAGAACACTATTTTTTTCCGACAAAGCACCAGCAACCTCTCTTAAATTTGTAGAACATGACACTGTGGATAAATTATTTTTTTAATTTTTTAAGAGACATATTCCATGGTTTTAAATTTATATTTCAGTTTATGTTTAAAGAAAATTTAATTTAAGACTCTTTAAAGAAACATTATCTTTAACGAAACATACGAGGTCTGTCTGATAAGTATCCGACTTTTATTTTTTCCACACGCAATAACAACTCTAAGGCGGCACCACTGTGCACATTGGAAGAAAACATCTTAATGAGCATGCTTGAATTTTTTATCTCTTTCTAGTGAGCCAGTCGTTGCCTTCTGACCACCGAGTGAAATGCTGCCATACGTGTTCGTCGGATTTTGATTTGTCTGAAGATGGCTAAACGGGTTGAGCAAAGGTACTGCATCAAATTTTGTCAAAGCTTGGTGATTCTCAAAGCGTAAAAATTCGTAAGATTCATTAATTCTTCAGCTCATTCATTCCACCTGATTTAGACTTTCTTGGCAAAACATATAATTCCAGTCTTTCGCCTAATTCCTTACACTTCAGGCATGGTTCCTTGCGATTTCTTTTTGTTTCCGAAATTGAAGACGCCATTTAAGGATCCCGTTTTGAGAGAAGAGATAAGATATGCAGAATGCGACGGCGAGGTTGAACACCATTATAAAAAAAGCTTACCAGAAGTATTTTCGGCAGTGGAAAGACCGGTGGGCTAAGTGTACGGAGCCACAAGGGGCCTACTTTGAAGGGGGTTAGGGTACCAATGTCGTTAGGTAACCTACAGGGTGCGTCAAGTAATTGAGAACACACGTTATAGGTGAAATATCAACCTGTATATCATTGGTACATATCTTTTTCTGTTACATATAATTACGTCATAACCCAGACTAACTAAAGAAATGAAGAGGCATGCTGTCATCTGCTCATTGGATGAAGAACACTTCGATTTAGAGATTGCCACATACTTGAAATTCGCCCGGTCACTAGTCTTTAATGTTAGGAGAGAACTGAAGGAAGCCAGCTTTCATGTGGCAAACCTTTCATGCAGGAAACAACATTGTCAGCAATATGAAAGCATCAAACCACCAGAATTCGTTAGTCATGTCAATGAAATTCCTACGAAGTCGATAAGGGCACTCAGTAGGGAGATGCATGTTGATGAAGCTACAATCTGATGCGTGATTCATGAGAACCTTTGTTAGAGGTCGTACGCGATGAGGAGAGTACATTGCTTGCCCGAGAGAACCAGGAACTATTGCGTGACCAGAGACAAGCGCCTCCTTAACAAACTGAAACATGAAGAGGAGTCAGGAATGCTGTTATTTCTTTCCATTGGAAAAACTTTGCCCGGGTCCAGAAAGTGAACAGCAAAAAGAACGGTGATGGTGTAAAATCTCCGAAAAGGTTCTCACAGACACGTGCAGAAACTTTCCAGCCTCACAGATGATTCTGGGGTCTTGAGAAGCGAAGACTATCTGATTCATCCACATTTCTTCTTTTAAGGTGCCAGAGTCAACATCGTTGCTTATACTGAGGTGTTAAAGCACTAAATTACTTTGCACTATCCCATACGTCCAATAAAAATAAAAAATGGATCGCTTAAGCATTCATGGCGATGTCTTCCTCAACTTGTTGGCCCATATATTAACCGAATGCCTATTACGTATGCGGCGTAGTTGAGAGGGACTCCAACAGTCAGCGATGACCGTCTCGGGAACTCAGCTTTCGCTTTAGAGTGTTAGTGCAATCCCGAGGGGTAGAACTCCAACTGTTATCCACACAGTGATGTTGTGGCCCTCAAGGAAACCTTTGTGTATGCAGTGACAAATGTTACTAACAATCATCTGATCATTACCTGCAGTCAGTTTTGACAGTCTATAGAGGCGGATATTGCGGTTGGCAGTGGTTTCAATGAATGATGTCATCCAGTGTGTATGTTGTCACTTGTACAGAACTTTTAAAAAATGCGCTATCTCTATTCTATTCCTGTTTGAAAGCAAACGCTCATTTGTTTTCAAATACCTGACGCACCCTGTATATATGTATTTCGGACAAAGGTCGGATACTTTTCAGACAGGCCACGTATACTATGACTAAGTATCTATTGTATTACAAACAATTTCGAACTTTTTTTAGTAGTCTAGAAGAGGTTATAAATATTTTCGATGAGTTCAGCTAATTCATATTTAAAATACGTCACTTGTATAATAAAACGAGACTGCAAATAGTGTATTCTCTATATAAATCAAGATTATTACAAATCTCAAGTACACAGGACTTACTTTTAATTTACATTTGCTTTTATTTATTCAAAATACGATTGTTTTAACCTAAGCATTGTAAGTTCTTTGACATTTTCATTGCGTGAAGTTAGAAATGTAAAGAAAACAGTTATTAATTTAAAAAGATGTTTTAAAGAATTATGCCAGAAGGCTCCAGACTATTACATATATATAAGTTATTTTTAATTTTTTACAAACAGATTACTTTGATTAATTTTTTTTTGATTATTTAAAATGTAGCATTTTACATGATATTTAAGACTATTTCTATAATAGAAATAAAAAAAATAATAGGAAAATTGATTATATCTCTAAACAAATTTAGTTTGAGCAACTTTAAGCCAATCCTATCTTCAAAGTAAGATATAATATGAATTAAGTAAGTTTTAAATTATGAAACTTTCATAGTAAATGTCAGTAATCGAGGCAATTTTTCACATTTCCAATGAGTTCAGATACTTTATATTTAGCTCCTGGCGAACGCTTCTCTCAGTCCACTGCAACCAAAACCGTCCGAGAATTTTGAAGTATCGTATTTTCTTTTATTTTTATCACAATTGTTCATGTTGCTCATTTTTTGAATGGAAATTAAAAAGGTTCTGGATTTCTTGCGGAAATATGTAGATGTCCTCTCAGGCACACCGCGCCCAAACTTCTATTCATGCTCGTGTTTTTTCTTCTTTGTTTCAGATTTTCAGTTGAAATGACCCGTAAAATCTGCAATTTGACTAGCAAGAAACACTGACAAGAATGACCAATCTCATATTTAGATCTGGTCGCAACATGGCTGCTGTTAATTGGTTTACCGTTATAAGTTTCATCTATGACTCTGTTGTGCCTGTATTTCGAGTTTAGTTCATAATTTTAATATTCATTTGAATTTTTGTCATGAAAACTGAAGAAAATGTGGTGGAGTAATTTAAATTTCAGTATTTTTTGTTTTACTTTTCTTTTAGATTGATAGATGAGGTTTTTAAAATCAGATTTCGAATATTCTCTTTTTGTATATCTTAATGAAGATCACGGGAAACTTTAAGGGCATTAGAATTACGTTTATTAGATGATGATGTCGATAGAGCCTTTCAGCTTCACTGTGTCCGAAATCGGGAGTCCCACAGGTACTCCTCGAGGATTAAGTTATAATTCCTATTGTTAGTTATACGAAATACAGTCATTTTAATTTTATCATTATAATTTGTAAAATTTTTAATTTCGTGAATATAGAAATTAAGGAATATGTTTAAGAAGAAATTTTGTCCTTTAGAGGAACCTTCACGAAACTTTTTATCTCAAATGAGATTTTTCAATTCTTCACAATTTTTTAAAATCTCAAATCAGTACCCGTCACCAAAATTTTTATCTCAAAATATATATATACATAGAATATTTAATCTTAAGGGGACGGTGGAGCTTAAAATCCTTAAAAATAATTTTTTTATTTTTGTAAATTTCAACTTAAATATTATTCAAGGGTACATTATATACATTATAGCATGCATTTATAACAAAAAAAAAATAAAAAAAAAATTTTTTTTGAGAAAAAAATGGAATTTTACGCGTCGTGTTAGAAATCTTCGAAATGCCCCATGCATCTTCCATATCAATGAAAATCCCCAATATTTTTTATAAAAGTTTGGTTTATATATAGAAATAAAATAGAGCATAGAATTTTACATATTTGAATTTAAAGGTTAAAAAAAAAATTGAAAAATTTTGAAATTTTTTCGAAAAATTTTCAAAATTTCAAATTTTTTCAATTTTTTTTTTATTTTTTTGGAAATTTTATCTTAAATATTATTCAAGGGTACATTATATGCATTATGGCATGCATTTATCACAAAAAAAAAATATTTTTGAGAAAAAAATGGAATTTTACGCGTCGTCTTAGAAATCTTCGAAGTGCCCCCTGCTCGTTCCATATCAATGAAAATCCCCAATATTTTTTTATAAAAGTTTGGTTTATATATAGAAATAAAATAGAGCATCGAATTTTATATATTTGAATTTAAAGGTTAAAAAAATTTTTTTTTTCGAAATTTTTTTGAAATTTTGATTTTTTTTTTTTTTAACCTTTAAATTCAGATATATGAAATTCGATGCTCTATTTTATTTATATACATAAACCAAACTTTTATAAAAAATATTGGGGATTTTCATTGATATGGAAGACGCATGGGGCATTTCGAAGATTTCTAAAATTCCATTTTTATTTTCAAAAATAATTTTTTTTTACATTTTTTTTGGGATAAATGCATGCCATAATGTATATAATGTACCCTTGAATAATATTTAAGATGAAATTTACAAAAAAAAATATTTTAAAGGATTTTAAGCTTCACTGTCCCCTTAAAACAAGACCCTTCACAAAATCCTTTGTCTTAAAAATAGGGCTTTCACAAAATTTTACCATTTCTAATTTGAACCTTTTATAAATTTAATAACTTAAAAGTAAAATTGAACCTGTCACTTTTACTGTCCACAATTTCAAAAAAACAGGTTCCTGGGAGAAAAGTCTGGACAGCCATGAATATAAGATTTATAAAAAGGCTTTTAGTTGAAAAAGATGTTTTAAATGAATTTAACAAACATGATTATTTTTATTTAAATGTTTTCCATTTTTTAAACTTAAATATTCTTTGATTTTTAAAGCTAATTGTATAACATGTATGATAAGTAATGACAAAAAAAAATAAAAAGATTATATGTTGAAGCAAAATTTTATTTAAGTCACTGTAAATAAACCTTATCTTTAAAACAAAGTTATTATACTATGTTTAAAGTACTTATTATATTATGAATCTTTTCGTTATTTTCACTAACATAGAAGATACAAATATTTCCGATGAGTTCAGCTACTTCATATTTCAAATACATTCCTAGTATAATGCGGATTGTCTGCAAGTAGAGTATCCTCTAGAGAAAATAATGGTTATTGAAAATCTGAAGTGCGAGACACGCTTTTAAGTTATGCTTGCTATTGTTATTTATTCAAAATACAGTTTTTTTAAGTTAAGCATTATAATTTGTTGAATTTTCAACTGAGTGAAGATAGAAGTATAAAATTTACAGAGCAGTTTTTATTTAAAAATTATGTTTTAAAGGAATTCTGCGTGAATAGTGCAAATTATTACGAAATATGTGTTCACTCTTTATGATGTTTTTAGTTTGTAAATAGGCAAAGGCATTTTCATTTAAATTTATTATTTAGTTTTAAAATTGAAATAATTTTATTGTGTTTCTGCCACATTTCTATAACTGAAATAATAATAATGATTAGAATAATTATTATATGTTTAAACTAAATTTAATTTAAACTAAATTAAAGAAACCATAACGTCAAAACAACATACACTGTAAAAAAGAAAAAGACAAATGTATCTTAGCACTGCATATGCCGCTGACGCATTTATGCGTCATTTATAAAACTATCGTTCAGAAATTCTAAATTCTCCCCAGAAAGTTTGAAAAGTTAATTTTGGTTACTATAGTGACAAGTATTTCGTGAATAAAATAAAGTAAAATTAATAAAAATTTCTGAATAAAAATACCGGCAGATTTGAAACACATTTCTATAACTGAAATAATATTAATGATTAGAATAATTATGATTAGAATAATTATTATATGTTTAAACTAAATTTAATTTAAACTTATTATAATAAAATTAACCTTAAATTAACGCTTAAATTAACCTTAATTTAATTTAAGTGACCAGTACAAACAAGGAAAATACAACATAACATATACAATATAAAATAAACCCTTCAATGTTCCCCACTTTTCCCAAAAGCGTTCTTAATCTTTGTTAACCCCAGAAACCAAAAAAATTTTGAGATTTAAAGAAGCATTTATAAAAACAAAGTTTCTTTTACTGCCACTGAATTTTCTTAAACATTTCCGAGTAGCATCATACTGCATTAAACAGTTTTCTAAAGCGGAGTATCTGTTTTTAGCATGCTATTTATTCTCAAGTAATCATTTTCATGTTCAACAAACATGATAAGTACACAGCACTAATATTTTTTTTTCTTATGGTGTATAAATTTGTTACGCAGCTGAAAATGCTTAATCGAGAATAAATATCAGTCTATAAATGCATATTTCGGATTAAGAAAAACTATTAATAAACTATAAAAACTACTCGGAAACACATCGAAAATCACTGGCAGTAAAATAAACTTTTTTAAAAATGCCTATATAATTATTCAAAATTTATTGGTTTCTGAGGTTGCTAAAGATAAAAGTCGCTTTTAAGAATTGTAGATAACTCGGAAGACGTTATGCATGTTATACTTCGTGGTTATATTTTTGTTAGACTCTATTGACGAAGCTAAAATAATACCACAAATACTCATTCATTGCTTTTGCGCAAACAAAATGACATAATACATGACCAAAAAAAGCGGATTTTTTAAAATTAATGAGTTAGTGAATTGTTAATTTAGGTGCACAAATATGGATCTAAAATTACTAGCCCCCTCAAATATCAATAACTTAAATTCGCACAATAACAAATTACAGAGATTTAAACAAGTGTATCCTCAATTTTTAGGTAGCTTTCTTTACAAAAAGCTACCTATTGCAGCCGTTCGGAGGAAAGCGATTTCAGAAAATTTTGGTATATTTTCATCGATCATGACCCCCAGACCCCGAAACCACCCTCCGTTCAAAATTGATATATATATATATATATATATATATATATATCTGACCTATGTCACACTGTAACTCTCGTATTTATGAACTGATTTGGATGTAATTCGGTGTGTACATAGTACATACCAATGTCTCGACCGAGTTCGTTGGCCAGCTCCATCCGCCATTTTGTTTCAAAATGGCGGCCATTTAAAATTTTTTTAAAAAATTAAAATTTGAAATGTGGTACCAAAAAATTGAAAATGGAAAAATATTTTTTTCTTAGGTATTTGACCTTTATACAAAGACTCCGTAGCAGGTTTTGTTTCGTCTATATCTTAAAAAATGGCTGAGTTATAGCATTTTGAATTTCTAGCGAAGCTGACATTTTGAAACGTCCTGAATTTTGTCACGCGATAAAAGGCGTATTTATGAACCGATTTGAATGTAACTTCGTTTATACATAGTACAGACCAATGTCTCGAACGAGTTCGTTGGCCAGCTTCATCCGCCATCTTGTTTAAAAATGGCGGGCATTTAAATTTTTAAGAAAAATTTAAATTTGAAATGTGGTAGCACAAAAATGAAAATTGAAAAAATATTTTTTTCTTATGTGTTTGACCTTGATAAAAAGATTCGGGAGCAGTTTTTGTTTCGTTTATATCTTAAAAAATGGCTGAGTTATAGCATTTTGAATTTCTAGCGTGGCTGACATTTTGAAACGTCCTGAATTTTGCCACGTGATAACAGACGTATTTATGAACCGATTTGGATGTACCTTGGTGTGTACATAGTACATACAAATAACTCAACCGAGTTCGTTGACCAGCTTCATTCGCCATCTTGTTTCAAAATAATGGCCATTTAAAAAAATTTAAAAAAACTAAATTTAAAATGAGATACCAAAAAATTGGAAAATGAAAAAGGTTTTTTTGTATGTGTTTGACCTTAATACAAAGATTCCGGAACAGGTTTTGTTTCGTCTACATCTAAAAAAATGGCTGAGTTATAACATTTTGAATTTCTATTGTGGCTGACATTTTAAAACGACCTGATATTTGTCACGCGATAACAGGCGTATTTATGAACCGATCAGAATGTAACTTGGTCTGTACATAGTACATACCAATGTCTCGACCGAGTTCGTTGGCCAGCTTCATTCGCCATCTTGTTTCAAAATATATTTAAAGTGAGGTGCAAAAAAATTAGAAATTGAAAAAGGTTTCTTTCTTAAGTATTTGACCTTGATATAAGGATTCAGGAGCATTTTTTGTTTGTCTTTATCTTAAAAAATGGCTCAGATATAGCAGTTTCAATTTCTAAAGTGGGTGACATTTTGAAAAATCTGATTTTTTGCCTGCGACAGCACTCGTATATATCAACCGATTCCGATATGAGTGAGCATGTGCACAGCAATTACTAAGGTCTCGACCAAGTTCACTAGTTAGCCTCATCTACCCTGTTGTCTTAAAATGGCAGGCACTTTAAGAAATCGCCGAATTTGGCAGCCAAATATAAGCGACTTTAAATAAAATTAGCTGGGATAAAGCTGACTAATTTCGCGAAATTCTCATTCATAATGATTTAGTATTGATAAAAATTAGTATTGAATCTCCTACATTCGGTTTCCACTTAATTGAGCTTCGTGTGTTTGAATAATATAAGTTGGCTTTTTAAAAATAAGGAATATGAAAGCTACCTCTTCCTCCCGGCACTGGCCGGAAGGACTTTTTTGTAAAGTACTTAAATTAAATAGCTATGCTTATTACTTAGTTTCTTGGTCACACTGTCTTAAAGACATTTTATAAACTCAGATAGAAATAAAATTTATTTCATGAGGAAATCCGCATCGATACTGCCATTTATGGGTGTGATATTAAAGGAAAAACATTCAGCTATACAGAAGAGGAAGCCAATGTATAAATCAAACAGTTTAGTTTTTACGAGGAAATTAATAGAGATACATATTTGTGTACCTCGGAACTGAAGATATTAAGAAACGTTTTTAGGTAGCTTTCTTTACAAAAAGCTACCTATTGCAGCCGTTCGGAGGAAAGCGATTTCAAAAGATTTTGGTATATTTTCATCGATCATGACCCCCAGACCCCGAAACCACCCTCCGTTCAAAATTTATATATATATATATATATATAAGCTCAGAAAAATCAAAAGTAAAACTAAAAGTAAAATATAAAAATAAAAATAAAAATAAAAATAAAAATAAAAATAAAAATAAAATCCATGCGATAAGCGCTACAGTTGCATATAACCACACAGATTATATATAGCACATTATGTTTTAAATGCGTTTGTCGGACCCAGAATCCTGCACCATAAATAAACTAAGTATAACCATAAAACAAAACAATATATATATATATATATATATATATATATATCTGACCTATGTCACACTGTAACTCTCATATTTATGAACCGATTTAGATGTAATTCGGTGTGTACATAGTAAATACCAATGTCTCGACCGAGTTCGTTGGCCAGCTTCATCCGCCATTTTGTTTCAAAATGGCGGCCATTTAAAAATTTTAAAAAAATTTAAAATTTGAAATGTGGTACCAAAAAATTGAAAATGGAAAAATATTTTTTTCTTATGTATTTGACCTTTATACAAAGACTCCGTAGCAGTTTTTGTTTCGTCCATATCTTAAAAAATGGCTGAGTTATAGCATTTTGAATTTCTAGCGAAGCTGACGTTTTGAAACGTCCTGAATTTTGTCACGCGATAAAAGGCGTATTTATGAACCGATTATGATTTAACTTCGTTTATACATAGTACAGACCAATGTCTCGACCGAGTTCGTTGGCCAGCTTCATCCGCCATTTTGTTTAAAAATGGCGGCCATTTAAAATTTTAAGAAAAATTTAAATTTGAAATGTGGTACCAAAAAATTGAAAATAGAAAAAATATTTTTTTCTTATGTGTTTGACCTCGATAAAAAGATTCGGGAGCAGTTTTTCTTTCGTCTATATCTTAAAAAATAGCTGAGTTATAGCATTTTGAATTTCTAGTGTGGCTGACATTTTGAAACGCCCTGATTTTTGCCACGTGATAACAGATGTATTTATGAACCGATTTGGATGTACCTTGGTGTGTACATAGTACATACAAATAACTCAACCGAGTTCGTTGGCCAGCTTCATCCACCATCTAGTTTCAAAATGGCTGCCATTTGAAAAAATTAAAAAAAAAAAAATTTTAAATGAGATACCAAAAAATTGGAAAATGAAAAAGAGTTTTTTCGTATGTGTTTGACCTTAATACAAAGATTCCGGAACAGGTTTTGTTTTGTCTATGTCTAAAAAATGGCTGAGTTATAACATTTTGAATTTCTATTGTGGCTGACATTAACGACCTGATTTTTGTCACGCGATAACAGGCGTATTTATGAACCGATTTGAATGTAACTTGGTCTGTACATAGTACATACCAATGTCTCGACCGAGTTCGTTGGGAAGCTTCATTCGCCATCTTGTTTCAAAAGGGTTGCCATTTTTTTAAAAAAAATGTAATTTAAAATTTAAAATGAGGTATTGAAAAATTGGAAAATGAAAAAGATTTTTTTATGTGTTTGGCCTTAATACAAAGATTCTGGAGCAGTTTTTGTTTCTGAAAATTTGTTCTTTTGTTTATATCTTAAAAAGTGGTTGAATTATAGTACTTTGAATTTCTATCATGGCTAACACTTTGAAACGATCTTGTATTTGTCTCGCGATACTACACGTATTCGCCTATTTCAATGGAAGAAGGCATGTGGATAGTATACATCAATATCTCGACCAAGTTCGCTGGCCAACTTCATCAGCCATCTTGTTTCAAAATGGCGGCCATTAAATTAAAAAATATATATATTTAAAATGAGGTGCAAAAAAATTAGAAATTGAAAAAGGTTTCTTTCTTAAGTATTTGACCTTGATATAAGGATTCAGGAGCATTTTTTGTTTGTCTTTATCTTAAAAAATGGCTCAGATATAGCAGTTTCAATTTCTAACGTGGGTGACATTTTGAAAAATCTGATTTTTTGCCTGCGACAGCACTCGTATATATCAACCGATTCCGATGTGAGTGAGCATGTGCACAGCAATTACTAAGGTCTCGACCATGTTCACTGGTTAGCCTCATCCACCATGTTGTCTTAAAATGGCAGACACTTTAAGAAATCGCCGAATTTGGCAGCCAAATATAAGTTACTTTAAATAAAAGCAGCTTGGATAAAGCTGACTAATTTCGCGAAATTCTCATTCATAATGATTTAGTATTGATAAAAATTAGTATTGAATCTCCTACATTCGGTTTCCACATAATTGAGCTTCGTGTGTTTGAATAATATAAGTTGACTTTTTTAAAATAAGGAATATGAAAGCTACCTCTTCCTCCCGGCACTGGCCGGAAGGACTTTTATTTTATTTATTTATTTATTTATTTTTTTTTTTACAGTTTACGAGTAAGTTTGAAGTGAGTATTTTAAATTATTATTCTTATATGCTATATACAGAAATACAGAAGGCATTTCGAATATTTTCGATGAGTTCAGCCATTTTAAATTAAAAATACTTTTGTAGTATAATGACGATTGTCTGCAAGTAGCATATCCTACAGAGAAAATTTATATGGAAATCTCAAGTACTGGATACACTTTTAAGATACATTTAAGATTGTTAATTATACAAAAGCTAATTATTTTGACTGAAACATCACATATATTTTTTACTTACGAATGAAGCAAATGTAGAATTGTAAAGTTCATGGAACAGCTTTTATTTCAAACACATACTTTAAAGGGTTGCAATGTATTGCTGTATGATGTTTCATGTTTCAGGTTATTTTTAATTTGTTAAAACATGAATTTCTTTTGGCTTGTAATTGTTTCTAAATTTTCAAATTGAAGTAAATTTTATGATTGTTAATGCTTCTTGTGCAACATAAATAAAAAGTATTTTAAGTTTAAAGGAAAGTTCTAATTTTCAGAACTGAAAGCAAAATATATTGATTACCATTGCCACGTAATTAAAAAACTGTTCTAAAATGCACTTCTTTAGAGGCTACTTATTTAAAGCTTTATATATATATATATATATATAAACTGTTAAAAACCGTTTTATATCAGGAAAAGAAATCCACTCAACGTCCTTTGAAATGAAGTGCTTTTTACTTAGAATTACGCTTACAATTTTGTCAACATAAATATTGATTTTGTCATTTTTAAGCGAAAGAATTGTCAACTTCATACTTGAATCAAATTATCACGTGTTGAAAAAGAGAGAAAATATTGTGGATAAAAAAGGCGGATTTATGTTATTTAAGAATTATGTCGCATTTTTACGAAAAGTGATAAAACAAATCTTCAGTTTTTTTTTATATTTTTGTCATGAATATATAATAATGTCATAAACATTTTAAAGATAATTTGATCTTATTAAAAAAATAGATTTTCTAGCATAATCAAGGGTAGTTATAAGGTGTGCTTAAATTTGCCATTAATATTTGAAATAATAATATTCGCAATCAGTGAAATCCTATTTAAACCTTTAAAAAAAAGACAATAAAATTCTATAATACTCACAATACGTATAATGATGTAATAAGTAATAGGTGCATAACATATTTCATAAATTTTCTATGTAGCTTTAAAATAATATAGTTTACATTTTTCTCTGTATATAGCGAAGGACTGTCTAAATCTCTAAAAATGGTCATACTAAATTTAAAAAGCTAACTTTTTTTATTTATTTAAATTAAGCATTTCAATAGTTTAATAGAAGAAATAATAAAAACAGAGTTAACATGGATCCAGTTTCACAGGTAAGTCAGAATAGGTTAGATATCACAGTGTACTTCTTTTAACATAATTTTGTGTACTTTTATGCTTGGTTTTGCATGTAATTTGTTTGTCCGCTTTTCTAGGTAGCTTTCATTACAAAAAGCTACCTATTGCAGCCGTTCGGAGGAAAGCGATTTCAAAACATTTTGGTATATTTTCATCGATCATGACCCCCAGACCCCGAAACCACCCTCCTTTCAAAATTTATATATATATATATATATATATATATATCTGACGTTTGTCACACTGTAACTCTCGAATTTATGAACCGATTTGGATGTAATTCGGTATGTACATAGTACATACCAATGTCTCGATCGAGTTCGTTGGCCAGCTTCATCCGCCATTTTGTTTCAAAATAGCGGCCATTTAAAATTAAAAAAAAAAATTAAATTTGAAATGTGGTACCAAAAATTGAAAATGGAAAAATATTTTTTTCTTATGTATTTGACCTTTATACAAAGATTCCGAAGCAGTTTTTGTTTCGTCTATATCTTAAAAAATGACTGAGTTATAGCATTATGAATTTCCAGCATGGCTGACATTTTGAAACGTCCCAAATTTTGTCACGCGATAAAAGGCGTATTTATGAACCGATTTGGATGCAACTTCGTTTGTACATAGTACATACCAATGTCTCGACCGAGTTCTTTGGCCAGCTTCATCCGCCATCTTGTTTAAAAATGGCAGCCATTTAAATTTTTAAGAAAAATTTAAATTTGAAATGTGGTACCAAAAAATTGAAAATTGAAAAAATATTTTTTTATGTGTTTAACCTTGATACAAAGATTCGGGAGCAGTTTTTGTTTCGTCTAAATCTTAAAAAGTCCTTCCGGCCAGTGCCGGGAGGAAGAGGTAGCTTTCATATTCCTTATTTTAAAAAAGCCAACTTATATCATTCAAACACACGGAGCTCAATTTAGTGGAAACCGAATATAGGAGATTCAATACTAATTTTTATCAATGTAATGAATGAGAATTTCGCGAAATTAGCCAGCTTTATCCAAGCTGCTTGTCTTTAAAGTAACTTATATTTGGCTGCCAAATTCGGCGATTTCTTGAAGTGCCTGCCATTTTAAGAACACATGGTGGATGAGGCTAACCAGTGAACTTGGTCGAGACCTTAGTAATTGCTGTGCACATGCTCACTCACACGGAATCGGTTGATATATACGAGTGCTGTCGCATGCAAAAAATCAGATTTTTCAAAATGTCACCCACAATAGAAATTGAAACTGCTATATCTGAGCCATTTTTTAAGGTAAAGACAAACAAAAAATGCTCTTGAATCCTTATATCAAGGTCAAATACTTAAGAAAGAAACCTTTTTCAATTTCTAATTTTTTTGCACCTCACTTTAAATATATATATATATTTTAATTTAATGGCCGCCATTTTGAAACAAGATGGCTGATGAATCTGTCCAATGAACTTGGTCGAGGTATTGATGTATACTATCCACATGTCTTCTTACATCGAAATAGGCGAATACGTGTGTTATCGCGTGACAAATACAAGATCGTTTAAAATGTTTGCCATGCTAGAAATTCAAAGTGCTATAATTCAAACATTTTTTAAGATATAAATAAAAGAACAAATTTTCAGAAACAAAAACTGCTCCGGAATCTTTGTATCAAGGCCAAACATATAAAAAAAATCTTTTTCATTTTCCAATTTTTTAATACCTCATTTTAAATTTTAAATTAAATTTATTTTTAAATGGCAACCCTTTTGAAACAAGATGGCGAATGAAGCTGGCCAACGAACTCGGTCGAGACATTGGTATGTACTATGTACAGACCAAATTACATCCAAATCGGTTCATAAATACGCCTGTTATTGCGTGACAAAAATCAGGTCGTTTTAAAATGTCAGCCACAAGAGAAATTCAAAATGCTATTAGTCACCCATTTTTTACATATAGACGAAACAAAAACTGTTCCGGAATCTTTGTATTAAGGTCAAACACATACGGAAAAAAATCTTTTTCATTTTCCAATTTTTTGGTATCTCATTTTAATTTTTTTATTTTTAAAATTTTTTTAAATGGCCGCCATTTTGAAACAAGATGGCGGATGAAGCTGGCCAACGAACTCGGTCGAGATATTTGTATGTACTATGTACACACCAAGGTACATCCAAATTGGTACATAAATACGCCTGTTATTACGTGACAAAAATCAGGACGTTTCAAAATGTCAGCCACGCTAGAAATTCAAAATTCTGCAACTGAGCCATTTTTTAAGATATAGGCGAAACAAAAACTGCTCCCGAACCTTTTTATCAAGGTCAAACACATAAGAAGAAAATATTTTTTCAATTTTCAATTTTTTGGTACCACATTTCAAATTTAAATTTTTCTTAAAAATTTAAATGGCCGCCATTTTTAAACAAGATGGCGGATGAAGCTGGCGAACAAACCCGGTCGAGACATTGGTATGTACTATGTATAAACGAAGTTACATCAAAATCGGTTCATAAATACGCCTTTTATCGCGTGACAAAATTCAGGACGTTTCAAAATGTCAGCCACGCTAGAAATTCAAAATTCTGCAACTGAACCATTTTTTAAGATATAGACGAAACAAAAACTGCTCCGAAATCTTGTATAAAGGTCAAATACATAAGAAAAAAATATATTTCCATTTTCAATTTTTTGGTACCACATTTCAAATTTTAAATTAAAAAAATTTTTTAAATGGCCGCTATTTTGAAACAAAATGGCGGATGAAGCTGGCCAACGAACTCAGTCGAGACATTGGTATGTACTATGTACGCACCGAATTACATCTAAATCGGTTCATAAATACGCCTTTTATCGCGTGACAAAATTCAGGACGTTTCAAAATGCCAGCCACACTAGCAATTCAAAATGCTATAACTCAGCCATTTTTTAAGATATAGACGAAACAAAAACTGCTCCAGAATCTTTGTATAAATGTCAAATACCTAAGAAAAAACATTTTTCTATTTTTAATTTTTTGGTACCACATTTCAAATTTTAATTTTTTTTTTAAATTTTAAATGGCCGCCATTTTGAAACAAAACGACGGATGAAGCTGGCCAACGAACTCGGTCGAGACATTGGTATGTACTATGTACACACCGAATTACATCGAAATCGGTTCATAATTACGAGAGTTAGAGTGTGACATATGTCAGATATATATATATATATATATATAACCATTAATTAAACATAACCTACCACCATCAAAAACCGTAATATTATGAATTAAAACTGTAAGTATAAAAAAAGTGCCCAATAATTTATTATAAGAATTATTATGGAAGAAAAAAGAAGAAAGTGGACACCGACAAATAATGGAAAAGCTTATATATTGAATTACGTTTTCAAGGGCACAGAATTCAATGATATAAGCAATATGGTTGTTTTCTGTGAGAAAAAAAAGCTAAAGCTAAAAATTATTTTTCTCTGTGCCCGAACAACCATTATAATCAAGTGAATAGATTAAAAATGAAAACAGAATAGAAACAAATAATATGAAATGGAAAAATCAATAAAACCAGTTTAAATATTTATAGGATATAAAATAGAAATAATGCACAACATACCGATTAAAATTTCTGTATTTTTCAATATATCCACTCGCACATGGCTACCATAATATCGTAAAGATTAAGGTGAATAAAACAGTTAAGAAATCCCAGTAATTGATACCAAAGGATGCAGTTAATACATTTTGAAATACCATGATAAATACAATTAATATAATATAAAATAAAATAAATAGAAAGTAATTACATTATTTAAAATAACTAAAATGCACTATTAAATTACTTAATTACTATTGAACAATATCGTCAAAATTTAGCTAAAAAATCCACTTGGTGTAGGAAATTATAACTGAAAAGGAGCTGCAAAAGACAAAATTTATAACTTATCGTCAAAAGACAAATTTTTGTGGTGCCATCTAGTAATATTTTTATTATTCAAATGTCACAAGATGAACAATTGAAAGCCTTTGAATGTAAAAAAATTTATCAACAGCAAAACCAAACAAATCCTTATATATAGATAATTATAAACCTAATATAAACCACACTATATATTTTTTAAAAAACTATTGTTAATAAAATTTTTTTTTTTAAAAAAGCATTAAAAATATTCTATTATCTTACGCATTTAAACTACACAAAGAATTTAAATAA
Organism: Maratus speciosus; assembly: GCA_963932465.1. Taxonomy (NCBI): domain Eukaryota; kingdom Metazoa; phylum Arthropoda; class Arachnida; order Araneae; family Salticidae; genus Maratus; species Maratus speciosus. The sequence goes on from OZ010788.1 coordinate 442,284,880, forward strand.
TTCTATAACATTGATAATATATGGCATATAGCTATATGCCATAAAATAAAATAAATTCAATAATAATTAATATAAATATATTAAAAATAATATAAAAATCGTTAATAATAACTATTATATATAAGATAATTATAAAATGAACAGGAAATAAAAAACATATGAAAGTATATAGAAGATTATCAGATACTTAAATTCCCATTACCTAAAAATCTCAAATATAGTGTGTGGATTATTTTCATACAGCCAAAAAAATCCAAAAGGTATGAATGTGGGACATTCAAACAAATTAAACCGATAATAAATTTTATAACACAAAGTGAAAATAGATCAATATTAAAAAGAATAGAGGAATAATAATAAAAATAATTACCCAATTTTAATACATACAGTATAACTTTATTTATATTAAATATACTTATATGTATATTAATCACTATAAAAATGGCATACTATTAGTACTTAATATGATATTGTCCTGAGTAAATTAAAATTTAATAACAAATGATTGTAAATAAGATAAAACTTTAATTAAGCTAAATATAATATTAATGAAAGTCACCAATTACATATAAAATATCAAATCAACATCCTTATAAAATACGTATTAAAAATATAGTGATAATACAAAAGCCCCCCTTTTTTTAAATTAACCATTGCGTATTATCCAGACAACACCACCCTCCTCCGTTCTCTAACATCTACCCGCCCATCCAACCTATAATAATTTTTTTATATTATTTTACAATTTTTAATTTTTTATAGATATTTTTTTATTTTATATATTTTTTTTGTAATTTTGTTTACGCATGTGTTAATTTGTTTTAAAAGATCATGTAAGTAAAGTACTAGTTGTATATTAATGAATATATGAATTTTTTTGGAAAACCATGATTTAATGCATCATAAATTAGTTTTTTAATATTATTGTTAATTAGAGGAGAAGAACATAAACATTTTATTCTATATATATGATTAAGTATTATATTTCGAAATACAGAATGATGTAGACAAGATTTAAAATTTGTAATTGTATTAACATTGAATTTAAATTCTTTACGTCTGTCATATAAATCTGTGATTGTTTTGTTGTCTTTTATTGTAATTTTAAGATCTAAGAAGTTAATTGTATTGTTAGATAAAAGGTTTTCCGTTAATTCCAAATTAGTGGGATAATCTACTGGAAATTGAGTAATTACAGATTGATCAGTTTCAATTAAAATTATGTCATCAATATAACGATATAAATGTAGATTATTATTAGTAAAAGTACGTTCATAATGATATAAGTATAAGTCTGATAGTAAACTGGATGTACAACCGCTTTGTGGTATACCGACATGCTGTAAATATAAAGTGTTATCTTGCAATATATAATTATTATAGATATTGAAGTTTGTTAAAGATTTAAAATATGCAATATCTATATTAGATGGTAATTCCAGTTGTTTATAATACTTTTTAAATAATGCATATATATATATATATATATATATATATATCAATTTTGAACGGAGGGTGGTTTTGGGGTCTGGGTGTCATGATCGATGAAAATATACCAAAATTTTTTGAAATCGCTTTCCTCCGAACGGCTGCAATAGGTAGCTTTTTGTAATGAAAGCTACCTAAAAATGGCTGAGTTATAGCATCTTGAATTTCTAGCGTGGCTGATATTTTGAAACGTCCTGATATTTGTCACGCGATAACAGGCATATTTATGAACCGATATGAATGTACTTTGGTGTGTACATAGTACATACAAATATCTCGACCGAGGTCGTTGGCCAGCTTCATCCGCCATCTTGTTTCAAAATGGCGGCCATTTAAAAAATTTAAAAATTTTAAATTTAAAATGAGATACCAAAAAATTGGAAAATGAAAAAGATTTTTTTCGTATGTATTTGACCTTAATACAAAGATTCCGGAACAGTTTTTGTTTCGTATATATCTAAAAAAATGGCTGAGTTATAGCATTTTGAATTTCTATTGTAGCTGACATTTTAAAACGACCTGATTTTTGCCACGCGATAACATGTGTATTTATGATCCGATTTGAATGTTACTTGGTCTATACATAGTACATACCGATGTCTCGACCGAGTTCGTTGGCCCGCTTCATTCGCCATCTTGTTTCAAAAGGGTTTCCATTTAAAAAAAAAATTAAATTTAAAATTTATAATGAGGTATTAAAAAATTGGAAAATGAAAAAGATTTTTTTATGTGTTTGGCCTTGATACAAAGATTCCGGAGCAGATTTTATTTCTGAAAATTTGTTCTTTTGTTTATATCTTAAAAAAGGATTGAATTATAGCACTTTGAATTTCTAGTATGGCTAACATTTTGAAACGATCTTGTATTTGTCACGCGATAACACACCTATTCGCCTATTACCATATAAGAAGGCATGTGGATAGTATACATCAATATCTCAACCAAGTACGCTGGTCAGCTTTATCCGCCGTTTTGTTTCAAAATGGCGGCCATTAAATTAAAAAATATATATATTTAAAGTGAGGTGCAAAAAAATTAAAAATTGAAAAAGGTTTCTTTCTTAAGTATTTGACTTTGATATAAGGATTCAGGAGCATTTTTTGTTTGTCTTTATCTTCAAAAATGGCTCAGATATAGCAGTTTCAATTTCTATTGTGGGTGACATTTTGAAAAATCCGATTTCTTGCCTGCGACAGCACTCGTATATATCAACCGATTCCGATGTGAGTGAGCATGTTTACAGCAATTACTAAGGTCTCGACCAAGTTCACTGGTTAGCCTCATCCACCACGTTGTCTTATAATGGCAGGTACTTTAAGAAATCGCCGAATTTGGCAGCCAAATATAAGTTACTTTAAATAAAAGCAGCTTGGATAAAGATGACTAATTTCGCGAAATTCTCATTCATAATGATTTAGTATTGATAAAAATTAGTATTGAATCTCTTATATTTGGTTTCCACTAAATTGAGCTTCGTGTGTTTGAATAATATAAGTTGGCTTTTTTAAAATAAGGAATTTGAAAGCTACCTCTTCCTCTCGGCACTGGCCGGAAGGACTTTTTAATGAAAAACTTAGAAACATCAAGTTTGATTATATTGTTTTAATTCTTAACAAAAAATATAGAACGTTTCGCAAATCACGAATTAAATTTTGAATGTAAAATAAAGACTCTTTAAGGTCTAACAAAACAAGAAATAAAATAAACACTGGAAAACAGGAATTCTGCCTTTTCAGAATTTATTAGGTAGCTTTCATTACAAAAAGCTACCTATTGCAGCCGTTCGGAGGAAAGCGATTTCAAAAAATTTTGGTATATTTTCATCGATCATGACCACCAGACCCCGAAACCACCCTCCGTTCAAAATTGATATATATATATATATATATATATATATATATCCATATATATATATATATATATATATATATATATATATATATATATATATATATATATATCTGACATATGTCACACTGTAACTGTCGTAATTATGAACCGACTTCGATGTAATTTGGTATGTACATAGTACATACAAATGTCTCGACCGAGTTCGTTGGCCAGCTTCATCCGCCGTTTTGTTTCAAAATGGCGGCCATTTAAAATTTTTAAAAAAATTTAAAATTTCAAATGTGGTACCAAAAAATTAAAAATGGAAAAATATTATCTTCTTATGTATTTGACCTTTAAACAAAGATTCCGGAGCAGTTTTTGTTTCGTCTATATCTTAAAAAATGGCTGAGTTATAGCATTTTGAATTTCTAGCGTGGCTGACATTTTGAAACGTCCTGAAATTTGTCACGCGATACAAGGCGTATTTATGAATCGATTTTGATGTAATTCGGTGTGTACATAGTGCATACCAATGTCTCGACCGAGTTCGTTGGCCAGCTTCATCCGCCATTTTGTTTCAAAATGGCGGCCATTTAAAATTTTTAAAAAAATTTAAAATTTGAGATATGGTACCAAAAAATTGAAAATGAAAAAATATTTTCTTCTTATGTATTTGACCTTGATACAAAGATTCCGGAGCAGTTTTTGTTTCGTCTATATCTTAAAAAATGGCTGAGTTGCAGCATTTTGAATTTCTAGCGTGGCTGACATTTTGAAACGTCCTGAATTTTGTCACGCGATAAAAGGCGTATTTATGAACCGATTCAGATGTAACTTCGTTTATACATAGTACATACTAATGTCTCGACCGAGTTCGTTGGCCAGCTTCATCCGCCATCTTGTTTCAAAATGGCGGCCATTTAAAAAAATAAAAAAATTAAAAAATTAAAATGAGATACCAAAAAATTGGAAAATGAAAATGATTTTTTTCGTATGTGTTTGACCTTAATACAAAGATTCCGGAACAGTTTTTGTTTCGTCTACATCTAAAAAAATGGCTGAGTAATAGCATTTTGAATTTCTATTTTGGCTGACATTTTAAAACGACCTGATATTTGTCACGCGATAACAGGCGTATTTATGAACCGATTTGGATGTAACTTGGTCTGTACATAGTACATACCAATGTCTCGACCGAGTTCGTTGGCCAGCTTCATTCGCCATCTTGTTTCAAAAGGGTTGCCATTTAAAAAAAATTAAATTTAAAATTTAAAATGAGGTATTAAAAAATTGGAAAATGAAAAAGACTTTTTTTATGTGTTTGGCCTTGATACAAAGATTCCGGAGCAGTTTTTGTTTCTGAAAATTTGTTCTTATGTTTATATCTTAAAAAATGGTTGAATTACAGCACTTTGAATTTCTAACATGGCTAACATTTTGAAACGATCTTGTATTTGTCACGCGATAACACACGTATTCGCCTATTTCGATGTAAGAAGGCATGTGGATAGTATACATCCATACCTCGACCAAGTTCGCTGGCCAGATTCATCAGCCATCTTGTTTCAAAATGGCGGCCATTAAATTAAGAAAAATATATATATTTAAAGTGAAGTGCAAAAAAATTAGAAATTGTAAAAGGTTTCTTTCTTAAGTATTTGACCTTGATATAAGAATTCAGGAGCATTTTTTGTTTGTCTTTACGTTAAAAAATGGCTCAGATATAGCAGTTTCAATTTCTATTGTGGGTGACATTTTGAAAAATCTGAATTTTTGCATGCGACAGCACTCGTATATATCAACCGATTCCGATGTGAGTGAGCATGTGCACAGCAATTACTAAGGTCTCGAGCAAGTTCACTGGTTAGCCTCATCCATCATGTTGTCTTAAAATGGCAGGCACTTTAAGAAATCGCCGAATTTGGCAGCCAAATATAAGTTACTTTAAATAAAAGCAGCTTGGATAAAGCTGACTAATTTCGCGAAATTCTCATTCATAATGATTTAGTATTGGTAAAAATTAGTATTGAATCTCCTATATTCGGTTTCCACTAAATTGAGCTTCGTGTGTTTGAATAATATAAGTTAGCTTTTTAAAAATAAGGAATATGAAATCTACCTCTTCCTCCCGGCACTGGCCGGAAGGACTTTTGTCGCCCCCGATGGAAAAAAATATATGTTTATAAATATAGATAATTCAGTTTTAAGACGCCAAACACTTGCTTTTATTTTATTTAAAATGACGTCATCCTCATCCACTAAAGAATTCCTCATTTACGATCCAGTCTTAAACAACATTTACAGTAGCATATGCATAGGACGTGACTATCGCTGAATAATACACAAATAATAATAAAAAAAGAGATTTCATCATTCAAGAAACTGGACAAAAAAAAATCGGCTACCTTATGATTTATATGCCCTTATTTGTTTGTAATATTAATACAGATACTTAAAATTAAATTTAGTTTGTAATAGCTCCATGTTTTATCAGAAATCATTCATTTATATTTTTTCAAAATAGCACGTATTTTAATTACAATTTTTTCAGTTTTTATGAGAAAATAGCAACAAAAAGGTATAATTGCGGTTTTTCAACTGTTTTCCCTTTACTTTCTAATGTAAATGGAGTACTTGAATTGCCAAAATTAAACAAATGGTGCTAAAAACTACAAAAAAATTAATATCTCAAAAATAAATGAAGATGCAGTTTTAAAACAAATTGCATTTAAAAGTACTTTTTTCCAATACGACGGTATAAAAATTTAAACTGTGCGATGCTTAGAAGTTAAAAAAAACTGCAGTAGAGATTATTTCGTACAATGATACATCTGCTTTGTTTTACGGCTGGCTTATATAACGTAACGTTATTTTTTGGAGACGACACATTACTAGTTGGGAAAAAGAAATAGCATACCGAGGGCTAAAAAAGTATTTACAAATTTAGATATTTGAAAAGTAAGTTCATACATATAGTTGAGCGGAATTGTGAAAAGACCTTCATAAAGAAATTCAACAGCTTTTCAGAAAAGAAAATACCCATATATATGTTACGCGTGACTACGTGGCACAGAAATCGCGATTATTTGTTAATTGTTTAATGACAACACTAGCATGAAACGCATCTCATTGGTTATTGAACAGCATTTAATGCATCTCCATGCCTATATTTGGGGGGGGGGGCTGCCATAGAGGAGAGGGGACCCTGTTGTGACGCCAAATGCCACCAAGTTTGTCGCCAACTTGGCGATATGTCTAATATTTCGCCAAATTCCCATAGACTTTCATTGTAAACCAATATGGTTTACTTGCTTATAGAAAACCAACAAATTGTTATATTTTAATGCAAGAAAAACTAATATTAGCTTAAGGGATTATATTAATTATATTTAAAGGAGTCAAAGTAAATTAAATTATGAATAAAAGTATCATGATACAATGCTTAGCATGCTTTCCCAAACATAAATTTTAAAGGAGACCAAACTGGTCGCCAAAGGCGGCTAGTCTATATATATATTATAAGAGGATTAAAGAAGAATTATATAGAAGATAGCGTAAGTCTAAGGAAGCTAAGATGGTTTTTAAGCCAATAAGTAGCAGTATGAGCATAAACTCTTATTCATGATGGACTTCAACCACAGGTATACTATTTCAGTGGTTATACTTAAAAAAAAAAAGTCGCTTTATACATGAATTAGAGAAAGTTCCCACTTTTGAATGATTGAAAAAGCTGCTTGTGGAGGAAAGGGAAATATACTTACATTGCTCCTCTATATGTTTATAGCTGTATGGAAGTTCTTAGTGCGATTCTTTTTTTATTAAGTAATACTATAAAGGCTGCAAAGAGTATTTGCAAATCTTTCAGTTTTTAATTCAGAAATTTCGAGTTCATACCAGAACATTTTTAATACTAATTTTATTTTATTTTATTTATGAAATATCTATAATTATAATAAACAAAATAACTACTTTTAACGTACTTTTTAGCCGTCAAACTGATATTCCGTACATCCATATGATATATAGGTCTGTATATTCACATGCATTTAATTTTGCACGAAACATTAATCCACTGCCTCGATTTTGACCCATTTAATACACAAAATTGAGATTATTCCGAGTTCTCTCAATATGACGATTTTGACGATACTCTGTCTACATCAGACGTCAGTGAAGATACGATTCTGTGTTGCCACATGTGCTATGTTCATTCTCCCAGCTTAATCTCGTTTTATTATGCTTTATGGGTTAAATGTACGCAAAATAAAACCTTACTTGTTTAAAAGCCATATTGAAAAAGTCAATTTCGTACAGTTTGTGTCGACATGTTACTTCATGTAGCCCCCAACAAACTCATTTGCATCTAAGTAGCACTTCTTGGTGTGTTTCCCCCAGGCTCTCACGGAAGAATAACTATATTCGGCTTGCGTTGTTGCATTCACGTAATCTCACTTGACATTCTATAAACATAAACAGTAGATAGGAAAGGCTCCCAAAGTCGACAAATTACATTTTGAGACACAGGGATAAATTCGCCACTTTCCTTTGTGATCTTTTCCTTACACCGAAATTAGCCATTGTTCGCTAAACTATGATTCTGATAAATAATGACACTGAGACAAATTTTTGGAACCTTTGTATATATAAAAAATAATAAACCTATTATAGAGCGACGCAAACGGCATAAATATGGAATTCCGAGTCTTCCATAGGTTTTTTGGAATTGCACAGAAGTTGATGTTCTTTTAAATAAAGATTTTTTTTTATAAACATCTTTGAAACATTACAAAATGAATTCAGTAGATTTTAATGGAATTTTGCATCTTAGATGTGAATAATTTTGCGCGAACCAATTTATCCTTTAAAACTTTTTAGTAGCATATTTTGAAATTTGATATAAAATTTCCATAAACATTTTTTAGTTAACAAGTTTTTTTTTTTCGTTTAATTCCTTGTCTTAGTATAAAATAAAGACAATTGTTCATTTTATTGTATCCTGCAGATGGCGCATATATCCAGAAATTATACAAGCACTTAAAACACAAGGAGTTCTTTAAAATACTGACAAAGAATGCTTAAGCGTATAAAACAATTTTTACCTATAAAATTGCTTGTATGTAAAAATAATTAAATGAATAAAATACATGTGAATAACATTAAAAATATTTCCCTTAGAAAACAGTTGAAAATGATATGTTCAGGTTTTAAAAGAAGAGAACAGTTGGTAGTTTAATAAGATAAAACATAGAAAATATCCCTCGAGTCATATTCAACAATATTTCAAATAAAGTGGTATCGAAAATGTTTCTTTGAGTTGTAAATATTCAAATGTATGGGAAGAATTTTTTTCTAATTATTAAAAATAAAAAGAGACAAATTTTTAAGCGATTGTCTTACATTATAATTCATGTTTTAGTTTAGAGAACAGGAATCGATTACGACATGGTTTCGTTTAATCATAGTTTCAATTGTATTTTGACTATTTTGTCTCTTAGAAAAAAAGTCATATGTTAGCACTTTTATCAGCTGTACATTCTTTTCAAATTAAAAAAAAAAAATTGACACAAAATGCAAATATTGTTACAAAATGTTCACAAATAACAAATTAACTTAAGACTATGATGCGATTTCATTATTTTAGGTATCAGCCATTAATTTATTTTATTTGGATCGAAATATTGTTTTTATTAAATTATATATATATATATATATATTAGTAAATAGTATTTACGATAAAGGAAATTATTTTGAGTTTGATACAATAAAAATTTAAAACTTTAATAGTAACGTGCATGTTTCAATTTTTAGAAATATATATTTAAATGGTTTAAACCGCATTGTAAATTTGTATTCAAATGTTGGTGAAATGGTTGGTGAAAATTTTCACTTTTACATAAACGCCAGTAAACAAAATTATCAAATACATTTTCTGAATGATTTAACTCTGAATTGTATCAAGAAAAAAAGCTATCAAAATAAAACATTGGAAATGTTCGATGATGGTGATACATCGATATGTGACACCAGACGAAAATAGCTTAGCGATGTGGATGTTTACGGATTTCATTTGATGGTTTTGGGTTAGTTTGAGGTTTTCATTTGTTTGGTCTTGGCAGGTGAGGGGGGACACGTCAAACATGTTTAACACCGCAGCGCAAGTCATTAGCTCTGTTCCCTGTTTTCAAATGTAGTTTTCTCTTAGTTATTCTTGGTTTTGTTGTTTATTGTTTTTGTTACAGTTCGTTAGATGTTTTTTTCCGTGTTTATGCGTATATTACAAATATGTGTATATTACAAAATTAAAATTTTTTTGCCAAGGTTAAAATTATTCTATATAAATTTTCCTTTAAACAATATTCCATATATTATACCAGCTTATTAAGTTAAAACCCTATTCTTAAACTAGTTTATTTATCTCCATATGTAAAGGTATAAGATTCTAATCCATTTAATAATATCTAATAATATCAAAATCTAAAAATGGCGATAACTACTTATATTTATTTAATAAAACTCTTTTTATTATTGAAATCCTTATTAAAATTCGCTATTATTTCCCGGTAAATGAAACCCCCTCTAACTTCTTTATTTAATTACTAAAATAGCATAATTCATAATTTATCCCGTCTAAAAAACCTATTTATTTAAAATCATTCTTTTATTAAACAATCTCAAGGTGTTAACTAGAATATTTCAACGCTTTAAAAAAATTATTCCCTGGCAGTAATTTCATTTTTCTTTTAAATTTATCGTCTGACGGGGAAAAAAGCGATTTTTAGATGCAATCTCGACAGCAAGGAATAAACTGTATTTACGTCTTATGCATGTGGTTTTCAGATTAGAGGAAGTTCTGGAACAATGTTTTTGCGCCAGGAAGTTTATTCAATTCGACATTAATCCGACCGGAAATATAATAAAACGTCTAAAAAGCGATTATGATTCGGAGAGTGGAATCAGCTGATCTTTATTGTAACTTTGCGCCGATATAGGGTAAATTGGGCATAGATGCCGCGGTGGGACAGATGCCGCAGAGATTGTGTGGTCGACACTAGCGCTTCCTAGTCCAATTTAAGAAGTTCGTAGTGTTCCTCTGTGCTGTGTGCTGTGTTGTATGCATTTCCACCGCTTTATTGTCAGTATTTACATATTTGTCCAGTTTGTATGGTTCGAACTTGCCTAATAAGTTACTAAAATTATTCTAATAAAGTTTATTAAATAGTTTAAGCCAAATAACCAGAGATTTCATCCCAAAACCGATTGCAACTGTAGACTAGATCCTCGTAAAATACAGACATGTGCTTGCCTTTCTCTCGCATCGCTCACATGACACAAAATGGCGGCGCGGCATCTTACCCGCCACTATGGGACAGATTCCGCATCCACATTGAGGAACAGATGTCGTAAAATATATTTTTGTTTTTCGGTTCAATAAATTCTTCACTGCAATTTAAGTAGAACTTACATTTAAATGAATGTATATTAGAGCATTCTGCTACTTATCAAAATATTCTCAGCAACAATGTTGGTTCACCATGTGTGAATAATGAAAACGTAGGCCTTTTACAAATCTCATCATCTAAACTGTTAAACAAAATATCTTCTATCTCAATGGTCAAAAGACATATACAGCCAAGTAAAAAAAAGCAAAGGGTTGAAAAAATTACAAGCACAGAGTTTATAAACAAGAAAAAAGAAGACAGAAGTAAAAAGCAAAAGAAACTAGAAAGCGTCAAAGAACGACAGATTAGCGGAAGTAAAATGTGTAAAAAAAGGAAGGGAAAGATCAACTTGAAAACACCTTACTCGAGGAGGAAACTAAAATATGAGTCCTCTTCCGACAATGACAAATTATTCGTCTTATGGATTCTGATGGCTGTATTAGGCTGGAATTTATTGACTCTGAATGTGCTGAGTGTCTGGAGTCTTATCAAGAAACAAAGTCTAAAGCGAACAGGTGTCAGTGCATCAAATTCAGTCGATAGCTGCATGAAAAAGACTCACTTTACTTTTGAAACGGGAAGTGTGGTGTGATTGTGGGCGAATGGAAATACAAAATCAAAGAATGGCAAGAAAGGTAAAAAATAAACAGACTAGGGCCTAAATACAATAGAATTAATACTTGCATTAAGAGCAAATGCAATGTTCACCTGGATGTAAACCAGTAACTTATATCTGTTTTATAATTATGCAGTCTATTGTTTCCAGTAATTATGCTATTCATTCATGTAAATTCAAATGTTTTTCTTTTCAGTTTCATTTTTTGTCTTAAGCTTTATTTTATGAGCTTAAACTTTTGCATTTTCGTTAAAATTTTCACAATTTAGTAATATATATATAATTTTTCTAAGTTTACTGTTATTTATTTTCCTTTTAAGTAGTTTGACAAAATAAAAAAATGATTAGCTTAAAAAAATACATAAACAGCCTAGCTTTTCTCTCCATGCGACATCCGACAAACCACATAAAAAATGATGTTAAAAAATGTCGTTTGGTAAAATAATTATGCATACTTTATTAAAAGGGTTTTCACTTGTTTAACATAGAAATTAGATTCTAAAGGGTTTGATTAATGATTTCTGGTACTTAGTTTGTTGTTTGTTGCTTTATTGTACATTTTAAAAGAAGAAAAGTAAAACTGCGGCAACTGTCCCCACTTTATCCTAGTTTAAATACTTATGCGGTAGCCAGAGACGAGGTTCAGAAGGAAGAGAAAAAAAACGTGTAGAGCTGTGTGCAGAGATGTTTGCAGAAATATGTGAAAAAGACAGCGGAATAAGTTTAGAAAGGTGAAATGTTGTGGTGTAAAAAACAGAATGAGTAGAGTGCTAGTAAGAGGAGAATGAGATTATCGTGCGGAAAACAGTAAAGCGATGGAACGTTGTTTAAGCGAGTTGTTCGATGCAAGTAAATTCTATTTTCTTTCATCGACTAAATTGAGCATTCCCCCAAGTAATTGAGCAAGTATTTCTGATTGTGTAAATAAAGCTGGATAATGCCTCATTCGACTGCATCCTTTGTGTTCTACATCTGTTTTCTTCTTAAAAACACTATCTGGCCAAAAACGAATGTGCGTTTAATCTCGAAACCCAACTAAACATGCCTTTTGTCAACCTCTAGTGTCATTATACCGCGCGCACACACACACACACATATATGTTGCATTTTACTGTCGACTTTAGTGACATTCCGGCGACACTCTTATATCTCGAAGTAAATGTATTGTAGTAATCAAGGCCAACCCTCCGTTATCATGAGAATAACGGGGTGCAGTCAGGGTGGCGAGTAGAAGACAGGCTCCATAAACATTGAAAGAATGTCCCATGGCATAATTAATAGAATGATCGTAACTTTAAACGTTGTTTATTTGACAAACATATATCGTAACATTTCCACTAGCTTGTCCATCAACTCTCGAATAATCGTTGATCCACTTTATAAAAACTTAAGATATTAAAAGTATTAGGATCTACACATTAAAGTCATTCACCCCAAGTGACGTGGATTTATTAACCCCTGACCGCCGAGAAAAAGGACAAAATTGTAACATTGTTTTCTCTGCAATTTAGTTTTTAATGATAAAAAAAGATGTTTTCTCCAACATGATATAATTTTTTTATTAGGTGTATAGATATATAAGTCGTGACAGTATTAATCACAACATTATTTTTTAAAACTGGATTATATCTGTATAATTATATTAATTTAAATAATTCTTCCGTTGCAGTGAAACCTACAGCTTAGAGAACGGATATGTCAGTTCGCGGTGGTGAGAAGGTTAAACGACTGGAAAAACGTAAAATCTCTCGCTCCTCGTCGATGCAAGAATATAAATACTCAAAGAAACTGAGCGCGGACGGATAGATTATTAGTGGAGAACCAGCTCCAACAGAGAGATGACGAAGAACGGGACAGGAGACAGGCTACGATTCGATGGGAAGGGTGACGAACGCGTGACGTCAATAATGAACTCTTTATACTCGGCGTCAGTATTAAAACGCAATCAAATGCTGGCGGGAAGCTTGCAAGGAATTGTGGGAAAAAGAACATCATCGAATAAATGCTATTATAAACATTCGAAACAACAAGAATTTAGTTTTAGAATAAAATGAAAAATGTATTTAATGGGTTTTATAAGATTAGACGAATGGATTAAGGTTTTTAGAATAATAAAAGAATATGCAGGTTTAAATGCATGGAATAAAAGACAAAAGATATTAAGATATTATTAAAGATAGGTAAAAAAGAAAAATATTAAGAATTTGGAATAGTTTTGCTAAGATAAAAGGGCGAAAATTTTTATTATTACATCTATCTATCTATCTATATATATATATATACTTAGCATTACTCTGATCTTGGTTTAAATGAGATTTTCTAAATATTCTTTAACAATCTTATTTTTTTGCTTTATGTTAAATCTACTTTGTAAGGAAGGAATTCTTATGTGCATAAATCAGATTTTAGAAAATATTAAATCAACATACAACTCTTAGCTATAAGAAAGAATCCTTTTATTTTGTGGCATACTTAGAACTCGAAAATTGAAGAAGATATGAAATACTTTGACATGATAGAATTAAACACAAAGTATCATTCAAAAATAATCCTTTTTAAACCATGAAGGCTTTTATTCCCTGAGCAATATCATGAAATCTTATAAAATAATGATATTATAAAACATTATAATCTTATAAAATACTGATAGATTTTAGGATTTTATCTCGTAAAATAGCAGCCATCCTTGAAGGCAAGTCTAATACTTTAAATATTTGCCGCACTTCTATGCTACATTATTGTAAGTATTGTAATACTACTTTATTGAAAGATTTTACACAGTAAAATGATGTCATATTAAATAATTATAATGACGTAAGAAAAAAAATCTGTGAAGTCAATTCACGATTATAACGTTTTGTAAATCCCGATAAAATGCATGTACTATTGTATCAAAGTGAAAAATATTTAATATTTCATATGTGTTATACTCTTGCTTTTCTCGATTATATTTTATATTCTAAAATTTAATAAAATGCTTCAAAATTAGCACCTGAAATGTTCAGAGTTGATAATAAACAATTTTAATTAAAAAAAGAATAAGTATAGCACTAGACGTTTGCGTAAATAATAAAATTCCGTATAAGAAAAAAAGTTTAATAAAATAATGTGCGAAATATGTATGTGTACGTATTCAAATCCAAAGACCGAATATTGTATCTAAAGATTTTTATAGGGAGATGTATAAAGATATGAAAATATTATCTTTTTCGTGTATATTAGTGTCACAGTCTCCATAATGTAAATTAAAAGAGACAACTTTTTGAAACAGTTGACAATGTTTTACGAACAACTCAAGGTGAAAAAGAAGTAATGGGATTGGGGGTAATATTGGATGACATTGGTGTCAGATAAATTTAATTTTATTATTTGTTAACAGTAATAGTCCACTGGTACGGGAACAAAAAAAGGCCGAATTCGGAATTAATTAGGGAAGCTGAAAATTGTTTTAATCCCTTCAGTTTAGGTCTAGAATGAATATACTATGTTTTCCCCTTCGTACTAGGTGAGCGTTAGGAAATCTGTATAGATTTATAGTAAAAAAAATACGTTTTTTTGCATACCATAACAGTATCTCCAAACTGCTAACTCTGTCAAAAGCATCGTCAATACAAAAGTTGTAGAGTCTAAAATTATGAGTAAAATGAGTACCTACTCTTAATATTTTTGTTTAATACTAAGGGCGCAGCTTTGAGATATTGTTAAGTTAACCTGGTCTTTCCTGGCTTCAAGCTCTTGATTAAAAAAATTTTGAAGTAGAATTGCGACCTTAATGTTGAATAAAAATATTAATGATGGTACTGATTTTATTCAGAATTTTAAGCTCTACAACATTTGTATTGACAATGTTTTTTATAGAGTTATCTGTTTTGAGATATTGTTAAGGTAATTAAAAAAAAAACGTGTTTTTCGAAAATAAATATGAACATAATTTCTAACATTCACCTAAGTACGAGGAAGAAAACATCATACGTTCATTTTAGACCTAAAC
This sequence comes from Maratus speciosus, assembly GCA_963932465.1. NCBI lineage: Eukaryota > Metazoa > Arthropoda > Arachnida > Araneae > Salticidae > Maratus > Maratus speciosus. The sequence goes on from OZ010788.1 coordinate 442,300,247, forward strand.
TGAAGGGGTTAAAACAATTTCCAGTTTTCTTCTAATTAATTCTGAGTTCAACCCCTGGCCACGGGTCTAAAATGTTAAACTGGAATTGTGACCTTAATGTTCAACAAAAATATTAAGTGTAGGTACTCATTTTACTCAGAAGTTTAAGCTCTACAACATTTGTATTGACAATGTTTTTGACAGAGTTAGCTGTTTGGAGATACTGTTATGGTATGTAAAAAAACGTGTTTTTTGACTATAAATTTATACATATTTCCTAACGCTCACCTAGTACGAGGGGCAAAACATAGCATATGCATTCTAGACCTAAACTGAAGGAATTAAAACAATTTCCAGCTTTCCCCTAATTAATTCCGAATTCAACCCCCTAACCACTGGGTTATAAGTTATGTTTTGGATTTAAATTAAAAATGTAAAACAACAATGCCGCGAAAATTAGTGGTCCTTCCGAAAGTTAACACCTAACAGGGTGGCAGTCCCTGTTCAACTCCCGGTAACTCTATTGCTCACACATAGTGTGGACTATGCTAATGCCAGAATGTACTAATTCAGAAATAAAATAACGCGATACAGCTTTAGTGGTAATTATTTTGCTAATATACTGGGTGTGCCATGCATTTTTTAACATTTCAAAAGTTCATAAAAGTGAAGGAATTGGTTTATTTGAATGCGGTTTGCGTCAAAATTATTCTCTTGCGAGATGAATGTTTATAGTAAAGGAAACTTTTTTAGTTCAGAATTTTTTCAGTAGATGAGGCTCCACAAATTTCAATTACAGATGAGATATATAGAAATATACATATTAAATGCCTAAAAATTACAAAGTGCACGTTTAACAATTTACTAAAATTTTTCTGTTACTGGCGCATTGATGTTGACGTGGGGCGTATAAGGCAGCACTTCTGAAGATTTTTTACATTATCCATAATTTGCCGACAGGTGTTTTACGACTGTTTCTGACACAAAAAAGAATGAATAAGAGAAAGATTCAATAATTCTTCCCCGACTGCTTAACCTCGTTCAACGTTTTGAAGAAAAAACGTTTGAAAAAAAGTTTGTGTGGTACAGCTTGTAGTGTTGCACCAGCACCAAGGCTTTCAAAATGGACATTCTAAATCAACAAACCTCGAGTAGGTATGTAGCACAAATGAAGTGCAGAGAATAACTGCGATACCAATAATATCGGTATTCTGCATCCTTAAAGATGTGTTACGCTTACAAGTTGTAATCACTTCACAAATTCTTATCAAATAAAACAGCTCAGCGAGAGGGATTTTCATGGTGGGCTTTGATGAAAGTTTCAAGTGATGCACATTGGCTTTTCCAAAGAGTTTGGACAGGTCAACATCAATTTTCATTACACGGGGCAATTAATACCCATAACTGTTGAATCTGGGGAGCGGAGAATCCACGTGCTTTTACTGAAGAGGCGCAACATTCACTATGTGTCACTGTTTGGCGTGGCTTCACTTCATCCAGTATTTTGGGATATTTTTTCTCTGAAGAGCCTTGTGCAAAAATCTTATTAGAGCCATGCCCAATTACTGGAGACCACTTCTTGAAAATGCTAAAGAAGAAAATCATACTTACTTCATTAAAATGTAATTTCTTATCCACAGTAACTTTCATTCAAAACAGGACATCTCCTCATATGAAATCTCCCGTTATGCAGTTATTGAGAAGCGCATTTAGAGAAGAACGGCTAATCAGTCGTTACAGTAAAAATGCTTGGTTCCCCTTGGCTCATCGGACTTGACACTGTTTGATTTTTGGGAATGGGATAATGAAAAGTATCAAGTTTACCGCAGTAGTCCGTCTTCCCAAGCGGAATTAAAGAACGCCATACACCACGAAATCTCCTGCATTCATCCTGATACCTCAGTTAATGATGTTCTCACTCGCTTCCAAAGCGTAATTCCTTGTGGTGGAGAACACGTAGAACATTTCCCGTTATGAGCGTGTAAATATTTGCATACAAACAGTTGTAATTCTCCTCGACATTTTATGGTTTTACCGTTGAAGCCCTTTCTATTGACAAAAATGTTTATTAAAAAGTTTTTCATTACAAAAACAAATCTCTCACATCAGAATGATTTGTCGCAAACTGCATTGAATTAAACCATTTCCTTCACTTTTTATGATTTTTTGAAATGCTAAGAAATTTATGGGACACCCAGTATATTGCATTATACACTTTTTTCTTAGCGTTGAGTCATATTGAGACAATAAATACAAATTTGTAGTTGAATTAACAAATCACCAGATTTGACTTTTTTCTTCTTATTTATTTATACATTTACTTTCCATAATATATCATAATTTAAGTGTGGTGTCTAACATTTAAAAATAATTAAGATTTAAAATTTAATATTTTTGTAACTGAACAGGATTGCACTTTAATAATAGAATCTCATAAGAATAGCCAAAGAAGGACAATTTTTATACTCTAATCTGTAACAAAGTACAAAGCAAATACAACATATGTATTCTCGGAAATCTAACAGTTATAGCATAGGGAAAAAATTCATTTTTTGCAGTTTAGAAGCAAAAAATTCAGAATTATTTTCAAAATTCAATATTTTGACGCATGTTCACGGGCATGAATGAATGGGCAAAGAATGGTGAAAGTTTGTTGACGCATAACTACTATTTTATAAGGCCAAAAACAGGTCCATGGGTAACTCTGACATGTTATTGATTTTAGAAGTAAACTGACAATAATTTTGCTTTTACTGCAATTTTTTTAACTTCTAAACATCGCACAATTTAAATTTTTATACCGTCCAAAATAAAGCAAAATGTTATTTCTTCGAAAACTGTATTACAATTTTGCTGATTTTTTATGGGTTTCAAAATAATTTTCAGGTACGATTTTTTTAAATGTATCTCTATCTCTGTCACGCCGATCACGGAAGGTTAACCCTTTTGCCCTTAAAATACTATAAATACTGTGTGATTGGTTACTTTGTGCTTGGATCAAGGTGGTATATTGCATAGCGTCTTATGATTTCATAGCATAAATAGTTCAGCATTTGTTTTTCGCTAATATTCCATAATGAAAATAACACTTTATCAATAAGCAAATAAATAAATAAAGTGATATAAAAATCCATAATTTTAACAGACATGTAATCGAACTAAGTGTATAAATACTAAAGTAATGAGAATCAAAAAGACTGCTCTAAATAGTGAAATTTTTGGTGATTTCTTCGGCTATTATTAATTTATGGCATGCAGTTAGTACAAGGTATCGCTTTTAAAAGATTTCAAAACATCATTCGTATTTTTTATATAAAAATGCTTTTCGAGTGTTTAGTGGGCAATAGGAAAAAAATTAAATGTAAATTATCAATGAGAGTTTTGAAGTAAAATTGTTTTCACATATGTTCTGTATACCGGGTAGTAACATTTACAAACCGGGTAGTCCGGTTTGGATCTCCCGGTAACTATAATTTAAAACTTGTTTATCACTTCTATAATAATGAAAGTCACAAAACTTTCAAAAATATTAAAACTTTTTCTATACGCGTCTGAACTTAAAAACAGATAACACGCCTTAGCGTCGTGATTTATGTAACAGCGACATTATTTTAAATATTCAAATCTTTTTTTCAAATATTTTGAAAGAATTCCTACAAAAAATAATATTTGATTTTAACAAGTAAGAAAAATCATGCGTTTAGCATAGATTATGAAACACTTTCCAACACTTCCTGAATGCTTTAACAAAACTTCGTTATTTAGAGAAATAAGGTATGTAAGAGAACTAAGTAAACATTTTTGAAACCACATGAAACATTTGAAAAACTGATTTCTGTAGTTACCGTATATAGCCAAATATGTATTCCAATTCTTTTGAACAGCTCTGCATTTGCTCTGTAGGTTGATTACTATATAATGAGAAAATTTAGTTCAGCAAAAAAAACAAAAACAAAAACAAAAAAAAAACAGGTTGAAAATTTTCTTTTAGCAACTTATACTAATAGATCAAAACATACTTGTATACATTTGTACAGCCCTTTAGTTTACCTAGTAACTTTATTACACGCCACTAATTAGATAAAGATTAATTCAAAGTAAAACACTCTTAAAACTATTTAAATCACATTTCCAAAAATTATTATTTATAGACGGCAATGTATCCAATTCTTTGTGTGACCCTGTATATCCTTTTATCTATGTTCTACAAACATTTGTTAGTAAACCAAATGCAGTTCCGTGTAAAAATGCATAACTCATTTAAGAACCACCTTTAAGTAATTTGCAATCATACCCAGTAACCATTATTTATTATTTTGTGTAGCCCTGTACATGAATTACAGCATTTATACACACCATATACTATGCATAAAAATAGTGAAACATAAAAGCACATAACATAATTAAAAATTGCATTTGCAGCAATCATCGCTACTGTACAGTACTTCGGATGGAATATAGTATCTGAAATCTTTTGTTTGTTCTTGTAAATGCTATGCACTTCGTATTATATATGAAATAAGTTATAGTAAACCTCAGCCACGTATATCAATTTCATTATACAAGAAATAATTTAACATAATTAAAATACGCCGCAAACATTTCCCTCCACCCCTATATCGTTCTTTAACGGAATTATTTTGTGTGTCCTTGTAAATGAATAATAACTATTCTTTACATCGTATATTCTACAGAATGAATATTTTAGTGCACGTCATAAATGCATATGAATTTTATTATGTTTGAAAGCATATAACATCATTAAAAACCATTTTAAACGATTTTTTCGCATAGGTCGTAATGTAACGAAAAATTTTGACTGTCCCTGTAAATGAACTAAACATGCTAGAAACTTTATTTGAAATAGGGATCGTGCTATGGTAGAGGTCACTAACTTCCAAAAATTTCAGAACGATCCGACTATATTTACGAGAGTTAGAGCGCGGACAGACGGACAGACAAACCGAAGTCATAAACACTTTTCAACTTTGTTGGAAAGTGTTAAAAATAATAACACTAATTAGGAAACTAAACATAAAGTTTGTATCTTACTTATTGTATTCAACAATTAAAATTAATTAAAACATATTGTACCAAAATAATAAGCATATTTGAATAATTTTGATATTACAACACTTTAAGCATTATAATTTAAATAAAACGAGAAATTTTAACACTCAAACATTGTCTTAAGATTTAAGATCTGAATTTTTTCCGTTTAAAATAATTCATTAAAGATAACAAAAGTGTTAACAAGCATAAATCCTTATGTTAATAAAAAAAATTCCCATAATAGGCTTTACATTTAATTTTTTCTAGGTAAATATAACTTTTGCCTAAAGTATTTGATTCTTTCAAAGTATCTTACTTGAGATTTAAGAAAAATATTGCATAATTCCAGTGATTACTGTTATTAAAACTGTTTTAAATCAGAAAGGATCAAAGGAATTTCTTAAATTGATTTTGTGTTTACTGATTAATCTTACTTCACTCGACATAACTTATTTATGCAAACTGTAATGTCTTAGAAAGGATTATTTAAACATAATCGTGAATCGATTATTTTTAATTCATGTTATGTTGACCTTTCAACCAAATTAAAATTCAATAGGGATTTATTCTGTGAAAATTAATCTTACTTTAATAAAGGTTGATTTTAAAATAACTTTAAATAAGTAAACCACAACAAATAAAATTATCAATTAATTTTTCAGTACATAAGTCCTCTATTTTTAATAAATAAAGCTCCGATTTTATAAAAGTAAGCTTATGTATATCTTGAATATTGATAGCATATAAAATGCATACAATACCTAATAATAATAAAATAATTATTTTAATATATATATTTTTTTATCCCTTTTCACTTTGCTTATTGCGTTAGCATACTACTAATTTCTTCACCTGTTTTTTTTTAAATTTTATGAAACACATTTTGAACCTGCAACCTTTGTATTATGTGGAGTTTTGCTTCAGCAAAAAATAATCAATGGATAAGAGAGCAATTTAGGCAACAATGTATCTAAGTAGATGTTGAATAAGTTAATGCACCGTATTGCCAAAAGTCACCTTTCGATTTTTAAAGTTTTGTTGAATATTTAAAGAAACACTCAGGAATATCTAAGGTATCTAAGGAAGATTTAAACCTTAAATGCCTGATTTTTCAAAAATCACTGTAGTAATGTTTTTCGGCTTTCATTTTTTAAATAAATCATAGGAAAAATACTTTAAAAAATCATATTTTGTTTTAAGTATGGTTTACGGCTAAAAAACAGTTTGTTACTAATCGGCAATACTGGTCATTAATTGAAAAAATAATTTTACTTGATAAAATTCTGTAATATTAAACACACAAGAATTTTAGGAATTATAATAAGAAATAAATTCTACTTGCTCATTGCAGAACAAAATAGGGTATTTCGCAAGCTTCCAAAAAACCAAAAAGAACAAGTAGCAACAATTTAAAAAATAAATATATCTTTATTCTTAAACAGCACAAGTGTTGCCATATACATGTTGTAAATCAATTTAATAATATTTTCAGAATGTATTTTATTGGCAACATTAGGCATTATAGCTTCAATATTATTTTAATAGAATTTTAGAGCCTAAATTGAGTATGTTGCCGAAAAGCAACACCCGGCATTTAAGGGTTAAGGAAACATATAAAGAACATATAATCTTCAAAAATTTTCACGCAATTTTTATCACGACGGGATTTAGGAAATGAACAACAAAATGAATATTTGCGATCACTCTGTGCTACAAAAATGCTTGAAATAATATGTAGCTGTAGCACTTGATTATCTGTATTTTGTACAACACTGTATTTATTTGTGTAAAAATAGCACGTATATCCATGGAGATATAAATGTTTCTTTAAAGTTTATTTTTACAGCATGCAAAGTTTGTAACAAAATTCAACGTCATTTTTAGAAATCTTGGAAAATTGAGTAGAAACAACTTACTAAAATTAGAATATAAATATGTCAAATATTTCATAAAATATTTTTTAGCCATATATGCGCGAAGGATAACAAACATGGATTTGCATGATGTAGAAGTCAACTATATAAAGTAACTCGTACAAGAATGACAATAATCGAATATGGTGGAAATTCAAAAAGCTATTACCAGTACAGTGAGATGAATTTCAGTTGCTTAATAAAAGTAGCTGAATTTTTAACAAATTGCGGTTTTAAATAAATTTTTTTGCTTATTTTATTTTTTTTTCATTATGCTTTAGTTATCCTTGGAAGAATAATCAAAATAAACCTATTGCAAAAAAAAAAAATAAATAAATAAAAATAAAAATAAAAAAATAAAAATAAATAAATAAAGAAAAATAAATAAATAAATAAATAAAAAATAAAATAAAATTTGAAGCATTCGTCTCAAAGCTACGCGTGGACATATGCAAAATAATAATTTGTTTGTTGAAAGTCAGTTAGAAAAGAATGGAATTCGGTTTTCTATATCGCGTATATCTTTCTGAATTTTCGCAACATTCAACTGTCCTTTTTATATGAACTGCCCTATATAGTTGATTACTAAACTGCTAAATTACGCGCAATAATTTTTGTTTTCATTCGCGCATGCGCAGTTAATAATTATTGCATACAAATGCTCATATTTTATGAACAATTTAGTATATGTAACTTAATTGTAATATGTTGTTTCTACTGCAGTTTGTAAAGTATCCGAAAAGTCGCGTTAAATTTAGTTGTAATGACTGCATGTTTAAACAAAAAACATGCGGAAGTTTCTTAGGTTTTTCAAAGAAACTTTTATATCTCCCTGAAAATACGTGCCGTTTTTACACAAATGGACACAAATGCTGTACAAGATCTACAGTCATGTGGCAGGCCATTTTGAGTACATTATTTTACAGAATGATTGAAAATATTATTTTTTATTCAAATAAATCGTCTAGTAATTCTCTAGATATTATATAGAACATCTACAATCGAAAATGTTCAGTGACTTTTAGCCGTTTAGCATATATTAGTTAGTTGTAGAGAAGTTAATAATGGTTTTTTAAAAAAGAAAATAGCATTCGGATAAAAATATATTTTCGTATTTGCGTAATCAAAGATATTCAGTTTAATAGAAAGATATAATACATTCAATGAAAATAATCATGTATTCAATTTAAACAATTTATATCCAAGAAGAAACTTCGGAAAAATGAAATATACTTTCAAATGATCTGTCATACCAAAATTTCCAAAAGAATTTAATGTAACTTTGCGAACATACTCTGTACTTATCATTGTACCCTACTATAACTTTAACCATATGATTAGTTCCACACATTTTTATTAATCAATGATTATTTGTAAAAAGTCAAATCATCCCGTCTTAGCTATATTGATGAGATTAAACCGCGTGACTATATTGATCTTTCAAGAAATGGAAAAAAAAAATCTTTCTCTTACAACGGATCAATATATTTCATTTTAGAACTAAGGAAGTAAAACAAATATCATTTCATTTATAAGCCTAATAATTAACTATTTGAAGACAAGAGAATAATTATCTCCATTACAATTTGAGAAACAGAAGAAAATAATTCATCTTTATCAGCTTTATAAAAATCATAATCAATATTTTCCAACAGCCCTTTTCTTCAAACACTGCTTACTTGATTTTGTATTCCATCTAGGATATCCCCCCCCCCCCCCGCCCACCTCATGAGAATGAGGCTTGCAAAGCAAGGTCATCAAATCACATCCATACATGCCAGAAAATAAATCTATATTAAATACGCTATACATAACAATATAAAAAAATTTCTTAACTTCAAATTTGATCAGATTTAAGAATTTTGTAAACCAGCAATCATTAAAACAAAAATAATATATAAAATATTTTTTTTAGCAGACAAACTACATACATACTGGCGTCAAAGTACTGCAAAGACTGCTGCTTCTTCTCGCCTAGATATAGAGGAAGATCGGCTAATATTATGAAATGGTAGGTTAATATGGAATACTTCAAAATCTGTCACATACGGTGTTGCAGGCAAACGTAAATCTAACGTACGACTTCATATTACTCCCATGAGGCAGTGTACTCAGTTCTGTTTGGATATTTATTATTGGAGCGACACGGGTAAATAAATTCTTATTCTCAATTTCTGCAGTTTTTCTGTAGGTAAATTTTTATAAAATCCGTATTAATTATAAAATCTCATTCTCAGTGATGTCAACCAAGTTCAGTATAAAGTAAAATAGTTATATTTATAGTTGTGTTAGTCAGTTTTCCTCTATGCTAACTTGTTAACGAGTGAAGAGGTTATGTTTTTCAGGATGGTGTTTTGGGTAATGGAATATCAGTTAGACAACTGCTACAAGACGATTCTAAAAATTACACCACATTTTCTAAAAATAATCATTCGTAGATGATGTACTAATTTTTACTCATTAAATAATTTTAGTTAATTCTTTCAAATAGTTGTTTTTCTTGCAATTCTAATATTCCTTATGAACCTATTCCATATTACCTGACTGGTTGCCATTACCAAAAAAGTGTAACTTCTTTTAAAAGCTAAATATTCATTTGTATTTTTCTTTCGCTTTAAATACATTAAAAATGTGTTAAGAGAGAGTCAAATTTTGTACCTTACTAACTTTTAATGCATTTCGAATTTTTTATGTTAACTTACAAATGAAAATGCAAATGATATTCCATCATAGCTGAACTTTTTTTAAAAGTATTTTGACCTTTAGCTGCTACAGGTCTACTCAAATTGAGTCAAGCTTAAGTGTCTGGTTTTTACCCGAATATACGGTTTAACGCTGCTTTTTCCTTCTTCAGAATTACAGGAAGTATTCAGCTTAAGAGCATGCTATCAGTTCTTACGGAAGAGATATTATTTTAGTTAGTTGTTACATGTTCCTTGTGATAATTAGTAAAAAATGGATTCCAGGTATTTAGAAGTAATTACTATTTTTGATAGTTATCCAGAGAAAAATAAATATGGGCATTCTCACAATCTTTTGACTTTCGGGAATAAAAATCTGGTGAAATTAAACTTGCTAAAATAACATTTTAATCTGATAGACGAATGCCTTAATGATTCAAAATAAAGAAAAATGTTCAACAGCGAAAATTTGTTTTATTTAACAGAGGTTTAAGTTAAACTTGCGAGTTTAATTTTCTTTACAATTTTACCACTATAACTTTTTATTTTCTTCTAAATTTTTACTTATGATGAATTTGCATAGTACCCACAGGGTATTCAAATAAGAAATAATAAAAATGTAGTACTTTTAATACAGAATTTTTGTATAACATTGTCTTAAAGGGGTATTAAGGAAGGGGCGGTAAGGTCAAAAAAGGGGACGGTATAGGAAAAAAGGGACGAAATGGAAAAAAAAAAGGACGGTAAGAATGGAACGGTAAGGAAAATTATCACCTATTTTTAGGCAAATGATGTTAAGACTAAGTGATAGCTACAATGTTCATTGATTTTAAGAAACAGTTGTTAAGCCACGATCTTCAAATTGATATTTAAATGCTGATTTAAATTCTGCAGTAAATTTCCTGTCAAGTAATTTTAGACATTCTTTCTCTAGCATACTTCTGCATGAGAAAAAACTTGAAAAATATTCTGTGGCTGCATCTGAAGTGATTTTCTGTATAAGTTTAGGAAGAGGGACGGTAAGGATGAAAAACCCAGGGACCAGAGTTCAAAAAATAATATCAACCATAAAAATGTGTGCAGGTTAATTTTTTGCTACATATTTATATAAAACAATTGCCCCAGTTTCGGAAAAAACTACATCGAATTACTTTTATTGAAACAATTTTATACAGACAGCTTCAAACTTAAAAATCAGCATCAGGGACACGGGTCGGTATAGGAGTTTTCCAGGTGTTTTGACCCCCAACATCGTCCAAAACTTATTTATCTGGTTAATATTGTTATGCAATCATGCAATAGGATGTTCTCCAGTATATGAAATAAAAAAAAAACACAAAAAATGTAAAATAAAAATTATTATTCAGGGACATAAGAGTCAAAAGATTGTGAGAATGACCCATATCCGCTTCCGACACTATTAATCTTCAGTTTTATTTATTATCAATGCCATTTGTTAGTTTTATATTTAAAAAATGAATTACCAAGTACTCTTTTAGAGAGGAGAAAGGGAAAATTCTATTTAAATATTCAATAACAGAGAGAAATAGAATAACAGCCTTGGTTAGCGAATGACAATATCTTTTGGCGCACTTTTCTCTATTTAATACATTTCATAGAGAAGCAATTTATCTAACATGCACATATAGGAATAAATTATTCATTAGAAAAATAAAAAGGCAATGATAGAAAGATAGAAGAAATAGACTTCGCGAAGTCTGTTTTCACAAGATTTTTATAGCACCTTATTCACTAATTAATGCATTTAATAAAAAAAAAGAATTTTTTAACATATAAATATGAAAACGAATTATTTATTTATCAAATAAACCCGCAATGATAACGAGATAGAGAAAAACGGACACGGCGAGAGAAGTAACCATTTTGTAAGTTTTTGTAACACCTCTTTTAATATTCAATATGTTTCATAAAGAAAGGATTTATCCATTATATACGTATAGAAGTTATTACCTTATTAGGCACAGAAATTAGCACGATAGATAAAATGGACTTGGCAAACGAACGAAATTTTTCACAAGTACTTTTGGCAACCGAATGGATCGGTTGAGTATAAAGGTTTCCACTGAGATTTTCAAAGTTTGGTTAAATGCATATATATACAGTCCCTCAAGAAAGTGCAACTACAACAGTAATATAGAAACCATAAACAAGCAACTTTGCTGTACCTTTATATTGCAAGTTTTAAAAAACTGGGATTTATGATTAGCGTACGCGTATAAGATCTTTAGAATTTTATCAATTTGTTCATATATGTGATTTTATCTTAATTATACACATACACACACACACACACACACACACACATATATATATATATATATATACTATATATATATATATATATATATATATATGTGTGTGATATAAATTTTTTTTATTTTTAAAGCTTCTAATAAAGTAATAATTTTAATTTTTTACACAAGGTGGTAATTAACGCTGAATACTGGCAATGTTGCAAAATTGTTATTAAACAATTTAAAATTGTTTTTAGGTATTATAAATAATGCAATTATTTTTTTATTTATATTATATTAATTATATTTATCGCGGTGTTTCAACATTGATTAACTGACTCCATGGGTTTAATTTCTGTGTTAACTTAACTGTTTTATTCACCTTAATCTATCATGCTTTTTGGATTCCATGTGCGGGAATATATTTTGAAAATCTACTGGGAATAATTCGGTATGTTTTGTAAGATTTCTATTGCTATATATTGAATATTTAATGGGTTGTAGTTTTTTTTTCCATTTCATGTCATTTGATTATGTTCTAGGGGCTAATCCTTTGGTTATGTATTGGTTTTTTGAGTACAGAGGAATTTTTTTTTCAGCTTATAGCTTTTTTCTCACAGAAAACAACCGATTTGCTTATATCATTGAATTCTGTATTCTTGAAAACGTAATTCAATATATAGGTTTTTCAATTTTTTTCGGAATCCATGTTCTTTTTTTTCCTTCCATGTTAATTCTTGTAATTTCATATAAGGTAGTTTATTTTATACATGCAGTTCTATATTGTTGGTGTGTGGCACTTGTTGTCAATCATTCACAATATTGCGGTTTTTGATGATGGTCGGTAATATTTAATTAATGGTTATATATATATATATATATATATATATATATATGTATATTATTTTGTGCTTGCTGCAATAAGTGTTTATTTAGGACCTTCTATTTTACTGTATTTATTTTTTTTCTATACAATATTGGATTTAATTTAATTTAATTTTAATTTTTAATTCAATTTTTTGTATAAGAATATTATTTTTTTCATTAATTGATTACAGATGGCAGCACTTAAAAATTATTTTTATATAACTTAGCTTGTCACATAAATGCATTAGCTTTAAATAAATATCACATATTGTCAACACTAATATATATATAAGAATATTGTTTTAATATTATTATCTACTTTACTTTCAGGGTCGTAATTCAATTGCTTATTTTTATTTGTATTTATATATTTATAAATACTTCATAAGACTATATCTATTTTATAAAGTACAAACATATCTATGCGTAACGCATACGTCATTTTGCGAATGGCAACACTTTGAAATTTGAAATAAAATTTTGGTTTTGCAATTTTCTCTACTGCAAATTTTTAAACTTCTAAACATCGCACATTTTAAATTTTTGCGCCGTCGTATAAGGAAAAAAATGTTCTTTTAAATGCAATTTGTTTGAAAACCGTATGTCAATTTATTTTTGAGCTATTAATTTTTTTGTAGCTTTTAATGCCATTTTTCTTATAGTGGCAACAAAAGTACCCTTTTCTATTGAAAATCATTGAAAGTGAACGGAAAATAGTCGAAAATATGAGATACTGTATCTTTTTGTTGCCATTTTCTCATAAAACCTGAAAAAAATGTTGAAATTAAAATATGGGTTATGTAAAGAATATTGTCTGTTATTCCGTCATAATGATGTCATATGGACACTTTTCTGTAGACGAAGTTTAAGACTGGATTGTAAAAGTGGATTGCTTTAGATGAAGCAAATGACGTAATTTTATAAAAAACGTGTATCTTAATTCTTAAACCTGAATTATGTTTTGTAGAAGTGCGTCATTTTCACAGCCCAGCTGCTTTGAAATTCTTCACAGGTGAAAATGCTTCACTTTTGAAAACAATGTAATCGAAATCACACACTGTTAAAACGCAATGTTTTACAAAAATTTAGAGTGTCTTTATAAAATAGAGGTGACATGCGATTTATATTACAGTATAATAGCGATTTATATTTCAGAAATTGATGATTCTAGCCTGGATGGATTTGCTTCGCCGAGTTAGAAAAACAAACAAATAATTCGTTGTTTAAAATAATATCATGTTCCTGAAGTTTTTGTCCAAAATTCTCTCGAATAATAAAATTTTAATGCTATTCTTTAGGACATTCTACTATAATTTTATCACAATAACATAATTTGCTTAATTTAATTTTTCCTAATTCTATATAATCTATATATTTAAAACACAAATGTGTTTTTTAGTCATCTTCCCTGATCTTTCTGGTGAACCAATTTTATTAATATTTTTTAAACCTGAAAGCTCTTCCTTTTTAGATGTGATCGCACTATCTTTTTTTTTTTTTTTTTTAATATCTCCACTTTTATATTTTAATTTTAAAAGTATTTCAGGAATTTTCTTCAAAATGGTGAAAATTAGATAGCTTTTATTATTGCAGACAAGAGAGAAATAATGAGGTATTTTTATCTTTATTTATGCTATTTTCTAATAAAAATTCAAAATTGTTGATAAAAGTATTTGTATAGGGTTTAGTGTCGCAAAATCCCATTAGGAGCAGAATATTATATTAGGGCATAATAACGGAAAATAACATACTGCTTTTGAAAACACTCATATTTCCTCATAAATTTTCTATATTGTTTTTCCTTTTGCATGTGTACAGATACTAAGTTTCAGACACTAGGCAAAATGTTTATTTAAGTGAAAATGAAGTCGTATTTAAAAGAAAATGATCCTTTTCTTAGATAAAACTAAACATTTTATCACAAATGCGTCTAAAAAACATAAATTACGGAAATTTTTACTCTCCGGAATTGAGATTAGAATCTCAAGTAAAGAGTGCGTCTGTTCCCATAAAAGATGTTGCTGACAATCGTGACTTCAAGTTTTGAGTTAAAATGATTTTTAATTGATCAAACAAAATACATTTTTTTTAAATCATGAATATGGATATGAGAAGTGCACATGCAAATTTTGAGAAAGTGAAAATTGCTGTTTTTCATTCCGGAATACCAGTATAAGATCCTCAATTGATAACCACATCCTAATAACTGATCTTTATTATATTTTACTGATTAAGTATATTTTATAAAGAACAAACTTATCTGTGCATAACGCTGACGTCATTTTCGAATGGCAACACTTCATGATCAAATTTCGGTCTTGAAATTATCGCTACAGCAAGTTTTTGATCTTTTGACCATCGTACATTTTCAATTTTCGTCGCATAGGGAAGGAAATTTACTTTCAAATGCAATTTGTTTAAAAACTGTATCTTAATTGATTGATGTATTATATTTTCTAAAATAATTTTTAAGCATGATTTTTTTAAAGTTTATCTTATCACGTGCCGATTTCAATATATAATAATAATAAACATTTTCCACATAAAGCCACAAACATTTTTCAGCATTTGTTTCTGGCTATTTTTGCATAATGAAATTAATACTTCCTTTATAAAGAAATAAAAGAATAATATAAAAAAAACCCACCAGTCTAACATATTTGTGAAAGACAAATTAACGAAATTAATACTTCTCTTATAAACAAATAAAAGAATAATACTGAAAAAACACAAATCTAACATATTTGTAATCGTACAATTTAAATTTTTAGATCACCAAATACGATTTTTTTTTTCAAATGGAATTTGTTTGCAAAGTTCATCTCGGTTTACTGATTGTGTATGGTTTTAAAAACTATTTTAAAGCATGAACTATTTCTTAATTTATATATATCGCGCGGAGCTCGATTACGAAAGATTAATCCGTTTGCCATTAAAACAAAATAAAGAGTTCATCCTTTTCTTACGGCTAATATCCATTTAAAAAAAACTTCCCTATGAATAAAATAAAATAATATAAATAAAACACAAATTTAACAGACATGTATAAGCTCCGAAATTATCAGAATATAAAAGGATGCGATAAGTAGCAAAATCTTGGTCAAATAACTCTTAACATGCGGCTAATAAGAAAATATCGCTTTTGATAAATTTAAAAAAATTATTTGATTGTATAATTCGTTTTTTCCGTATGAAAAATGCTTTTTTTAAAAATGTAAGTGGGTATCTAAAAATGTATTGCATATAAAAAAAATTATTAGTTTTCAATTTAAAAAAAAATATTTTCCTCTATATTCTTTAACCCGGGAAGCCCGGGTACGATCCCCTAGTTTTTTTAATGATTAAAATGGCTCAAAGTTGGCAGCACTGAAATAGTGTATGCTATTATTATTATCTAAACAATTTAATATTATTTAATTAATTAATTTGTATACGTAATTATAGATTATTTTAAATAATTTTTACATTTATAATATTTTATTATTTAATTATTTAATTATTTATTTTTTGTTGTTTAAATTTCGAAATATATGTTTTAAAGATATTAACTTTTAACCGTTAACTATTATACATTTTGCATATTCTAACGGTGTTGATCACCTTAAATCATATATATATCTTTGCTGCACGTGTAATTTTTTTAGGCTCTTTCAAAGATTGTTTGGGGGTAAGTTTAATTTATTTTTACAAGCATTTTCAAATAATTTTCTTAGTTCTTGTTTTTTCGTAGTCTTTTATTAGTTCAACATTATTTAGCTGGATTTTTGTATCTTTTGTCTATAACTGGTTATTGCATCAAATTTGGTATTTTATTTAATGTGATAGCTATGATGCTAGCTTTGTCATGAACCATAGTAACTTAAAAATATTCTCTTTACATCATGAAAATTTGTACGAGTTGAATTGTTTTGTTAATATAAATATATGTATATTATTTTATATAAGAAGTAAAATTCAATTTACAATGAATGCAAAATTCTCTTTGAAAATAATTCAGAAATGCTGTCTAAAGTTTGATTTTAAGTCAAAGACAGATCACTTTATAATACATAAATTTTCAGTTAAATTGATATAAAAATAAAATTTTATACGAATTTATTTCAATTCAAAAGCATTCTGACAGTTTTTCTAAAACTTTTAAAATTAAATTTTCTTGCAATGTGCATGAAAATTATTTCACATTTTTATTAAACACGTTATTATTTAGTTATAGCAGTTGCACTTAATTATTATTTATATACTTTTAAATCAAATTCAGTCGAAAATTTTCTCTTGTTCATTAACAAAACATAACTACCCAAAAATCTGATGAAAAATTAAAAAAGCCTTGATCATCCCATGTTTCGATCAAGGTCAATCCAAAGAATTAAAAAAAGAAAAGTTGTTTATTTATTTACTCATTCTTTTGGTTGATGTACCTTTTTTAATCTCTACCATACTTTGTACTTGGAAAACTATATGGAAAAGAAGTTAAAATTCTTTTGCAAAAATTTTCTATCATAAAAACCTTTTTCAATAGAGGCGTTAAAAAACTACGATTTTGTAACTTTTTACAAAACTTTAATTTTTTTTATAATTTTGCATATTATTTGAAGTAATAGAAATAAAGAAAACATTCAAAAGGACTTAAATCGACATTTTCTGGATCATGTAATTTAATTAATTGAGAATGTATTTATGTTTTTTAAAGTTGAGTAGGGGATGCAGGGGAGGTATGATACACTTTTTTAAAACAATTTTTTATAACCTTTAGAAAGTTTTTTTACACACATTTTTCGTGTTTACTTATAAAATGACCTTTTATTTATTTATTAAAGATATAGTGAATTTAAAAAATAATCGTTAAAAAATTATATCCAATTAATTTGAATGGTTACTACTGTATCAAATCTCCCATTTCTGGAGAGGATTGTTCTTGCAAGGGAGATTTGATACATTGTTATATAAATTGAAAAAAAAAAGAAAAATAAACTCAATTTGTGCCATACATTTTTTTATGATAAATGTTGAAATATTTTAGTGAAGTTTAAAGAAAAATGACATTGACATATTTTTGTTTCAATAACGCTTTCTGCAAAAAAAATTAACCAATCCTATTAACACACTTTTTAGAAAATAAATAATGAAAAGTCCTTCCGGCCAGTGCCGGCAGGAAGAGGTAGCTTTCATATTCCTTATTTTTTAAAAGCCAGCTTATATTATTCAAACACACGGGCTCAAATTTGTGGAACCCGATTTTAGAAGATTAAATACTAATTTTTGTCAATATTGAATATGAATGAGAATTTTGCCAAATTAGTCAGTGTTATCAAAGCTGGTTTTATTAAAGTGATTTATATTTTGTCGCCAAATTCGGTGATATCCCGAATTATATTAATAAATATATTAACCCGAATTATCAGTGATAGCCAGCCATTTAAAAACAACATAATGGGTGCAACAAAGCTCACCAATGAACTTGGTCGAGACCTTAGTAATTCCTGTGCACATGCTTAGTCATATCTAAATTGGTTGATATATACGAGTGCTGTTGCAGGCAAAAAATCAGATTTTTTAAAATGTCACACACATTCGAAATTCAAACTGTTATATCTCGGCCTTTTTTTTCAGATAAAGGCAAAACAAAAAATGATCCGGAATCTTTGTAACAAACTGAAACAC
This sequence comes from Maratus speciosus, assembly GCA_963932465.1. NCBI lineage: Eukaryota > Metazoa > Arthropoda > Arachnida > Araneae > Salticidae > Maratus > Maratus speciosus. The sequence goes on from OZ010788.1 coordinate 442,318,655, forward strand.
ATAAGAAAAAAATCGTTTTCAATTTCTAATTTTTTTGTACCACATTTTAAATGAATTTTTTTTTTTAAATTTTTAAATGGCCGCCGTTTTGAAACAAGATGGCGGATGAAGTTAGCAAACGAACTTGGCCGGGAGATTGCTATGTACTATGCACTGGCCTTGTCACATCCTAATCGGTTCATAAATACACGTGTTATCGCGTGACAAAAATCAGATCGTTTCAAAATGTCAGCCATGCTAGAAATTCAAAGTGCTATAACTCAGGCATTTTTTAAGATATAGACGAAACGAAAAATGCTCCAGAATCTTTGTATCAAGGTCAAATACATATGAAAAAAATCTTTTTCAATTTCTAATTTTTTTGTTCCCCATTTTAAATTAAAATAGAAAAAAAAATATTGGCCGCCATTTTGAAACAAGATGGCGGATGATGTTGGCCAACGTACTCGGTCGAGACATTGGTATGTACACACCAAGTTATATCCAAATCCGTTCATAAATACGTGTGTTATCGCGTGACAAAAATCAGATCGTTTCAAAATGTCAGCCACACTAGAATTTCAAAGTGCTATAACTCAACCGTTTTTTAGGCTATAGACGAAACAAAAAATGCTACGGTATCTTCGTATCAAGTTCAAACACATAAGATAAAATCTTTTTCGATTTATAATTTTTTTGTACTTCATTTTAAATTTTAATATTTTTTTAAATTTTAAATGGTGACATTTTGAAACAAGATGGCGTATGAAGCTGGCCAACGAACTCGGTCGAGACATTGTTATGTACTATGCAGATGCCTTGTTACATCCAAATCGATCATAAAAACGCATATTATCGCGTGACAAAAATCAGATCGTTTCAAAATGTCAGCCATGTTAGAAATACAAAGTGCTATAGCTCAGCCATTTTTTAAGACACAGACGAAACAAAAAATGCTCCGGAATCTTTGTATCAAGCTCAAACACATAAGGAAAAAATCTTTTTCAATGTCTAATTTTTTTGTGCCTCATTTAAAATTTAAAATTTTTAATTTTTTTAAATGGCCGGCATTTTGAAACAAGATGGCGAATAGGCTGGCCAATGAACTCGGTCGAGACATTGCTATGTAGTATGCACATTCCTTGTCACATCCAAATCGGTTCATAAATACGTGTATTATCGCGTGACAAAAATCAGATCGTTTCAAAATGTCAGCCATGCTAGAAATTCAAAGTGCTATAACTCAGACATTTTTTAAGATATAGACGAAATGAAAAATGCTCCAGAATCTTTCTATCAAGCCCAAATACATAAGAAAAAAATCTTTTTCAATGTCTAATTTTTTGTGCCTCATTTTAAATTTAAAATTTTTAAAATTTTGTTAAATGGCCGCCATTTTAAAACAATATGGCGGATGAAGCTGTCCAACGAACTCGGTCGAGACATTGGTATGTACTATGTACACACGAAATTTTATCCAAATCGGTTCATAAATACGAGAGTTACAGTATGACAAAGATCAGATATATATATATATATATATATATATATGGATGTACATATAAATATATATATATATATATATATATATATATATCAATTTTGAACGGAGGGTGGTTTCGGGGTCTAGGGGACATGATCGGTGAAAATATACAAAAATTTTTCGGAATCGTTTTCATCCGAACGGCTGCAATATGTAGTTTTAGGTAGCTTTCTTTACAAAAAAGCTACCTATTGCAGCCGTTCGGAGGAAAGCGATTTCAAAAAATTTTGGTATATTTTCATCGATCATGAAAATTGATATATATATATATATATCTGACCTATGTCACACTGTAACTCCCGTAATTATGAACCGATTTCGATGTAATTCGGTATGTACATGGTACATACCAATGTCTCGACCGAGTTCGTTGGCCAGCTTCATCCGCCGTTTTGTTTCAAAATGGCGGCCATTTAAAATTTTTAAAAAAATTTAAAACTTGAAATGTGGTACCAAAAAATTAAAAATGGAAAAAAATTTTTTTCTTATGTATTTGACCTTTATACAAAGATTTCGGAGCAGTTTTTGTTTCGTCTATATCTTAAAAAATGGCTGAGTTATAGCATTTTGAAATTCTAGCGTGGCTGACATTTTGAAACGTCCTGAATTTTGTCACGCGATAAAAGGCGTATTTATGAACCGATTTGGATGTAACTTCGTTTATGCATAGTACATACCAATGTCTCGACCGGGTTCGTTGGCCAGCTTCACCCGCCATCTTCTTTAAAAATGGCGGCCATTTAAATTTTTAAGAAAAGTTTAAATTTGAATTGTGGTACCAAAAATTGAAAATTGAAAAAATATTTTCTTCTTATGTGTTTGACCTTCATAAAAAGATTCGGGAGCAGTTTTTGTTTCGTCTATATCTTAAGAAATGGCTGAGTTATAGCATTTTGAATTTCTAGCGTGGCTGACATTTTGAAACGTCCTGATTTTTCTCACGTAATAACAGGCGTATTTATGAACCGACTTGGATGTACCTTGGTGTGTACATAGTACATACAAATATCTCGACCGAGTTCGTTGGCCAGCTTCATACGCCATCTTGTTTCAAAATGGCGGCCATTTAAAAAAATTAAACAATAAAAAAATTTAAATAAGATACCAAAAAATTGGAAAATGAAAAAGATTGTTTTTTGTATGTGTTTGACCTTAATACAAAGATTCCGGAACAGTTTTTCTTTCGTCTATATCTAAAAAAAAATGGCTGAGTAATAGCATTTTGAATTTCTCTTGTGGCTGACATTTTAAAACGACCTGATTTTTGTCACGCGATAACAGGCGTATTTATGAACCTATTTGGATGTAACTTGGTCTGTACATAGTACATACCAATGTCTCGACCGAGTTCGTTGGCCAGCTTCATTCGCCATCTTGTTTCAAAAGGGTTGCCATTTAAAAAAATTAAATTTAAAATTCAAAATGAGGTATTAAAAAATTGAAAAATGAAAAAGATTTTTTTTATGTGTTTGGCCTTGATACAAAGATTCCGGAGCAGTTTTTGTTTCTGAAAATTTGTTCTTTTGTTTATATCTTAAAAAATGGTTGAATTATAGCACTTTGAATTTCTAGCATGGCTAACATTTTGAAACGATCTTGTATTTGTCACGCGATAACACACGTATTCGCCTATTTCGATGTAAGAAGGCATGTGGATAGTATACATCAACACCTCGACCAAGTTCGCTGGCCAGATTCATCAGCCATCTTGTTTCAAAATGGCGGCCATTAAATTAAAAAAAATATATATATTTAAAGTGAGGTGCAAAAAAATTAGAAATTGAAAAAGGTTTCTTTCTTAAGTATTTGATCTTGATATAAGGATTCAGGAGCATTTTTTGTTTGTCTTTACCTTAAAAAATGGCTCAGATATAGCAGTTTCAATTTCTATTGTGGGTGACATTTTGAAAAATCTGATTTTTTGCATGCGACAGCACTCCTATATATTAACCGATTCCGATGTGAGTGAGCATGTGCACAGCAATTACTAAGGTCTCGACCAAGTTCACTGCTTAGCCTCATCCACCATGTTGTCTTAAAATGACAGGCACTTTAAGAATTTGCCGAATTCGGCAGCCAAATATAAGTTACTTTAAAGAAAAGCAGCTTGGATAAAGCTGACTAATTTCGCGAAATTCTCATTCATTATATTGATAAAAATTAGTATTGAATCTCCTATATTCGGTTTCCACTAAATTGAGCTTCGTGTGTTTGCATGATATAAGTTGGCTTTTTTTAAATAAGGATTATGAAAGCTACCTCTTCCTCCCGGCACTGGCCGGAAGGACTTTTTTGTAATGAAAGCTACCTAAAAAACCACAGACATCTTGCTACAAGGAAAAAATAAAATGACCGTTGCTGATTTGCAAATAATTTAACATAAATTGGCACATTTAAGCTTTCCTTAAAAGGAAAACTAATAATTTTACCATTTTGATAAGTAAAGTCGGGTGGATTTAATGTGCTTTCAATTTGTTCTTCGTCAATTATAGAAACAATTCCCATTTCAGGCCATTTAAACTTTTTCCTTCCACACAACGCACGAAGCAAAGTAACCATCTATCATTTCACTGCTTTTCTATGTAACCATTGTAATGTCGAATGGTCATTTTAGTAGAAAAGACCACGATAATCCATGAATTACCACTAATTGGATTATATAAATCAGCATCATCATTATCAGAATTATCTGATAAAAATTCTACTTATTCACTGCTCGCAATGTTTTTCGAATTTTATATCTAACTTTCAATTATTCATCAAGCTTTTTTTTCTTTTTGACAGGCGTATCTATCAATATTAAAAAAATTGCGTTACGTTTTCCACCATGTTTTATTGAAGTTATTTTCTCGGGAGACTTGTAAACTTGGTATGACTGGCCTGTATTTTCATCGACAGATTTTTTAAGTGTCGTGTCAGTAGATAACTGATCCATATTTAACTCACTGGTTTCGTGCAGATAAAAACAATAAGATATTGAGAGTAAAAAAATAGGTATTGTCGAAACAATTAATATCAAAAGGATAAATTCTAATCTATTTAAATCCAGATAAAATAAAATATTTGTTTGAGCAAATGATTTCAGAAAAGCTCTACTAATTAATCCCCCTTTCCAATTTCAGTAGCTCTTGCCGGTAGAACAATAATGAATATTACAGTCCCATATTAGTTTGCAACTTAAAAAAACTATTAAATTTCAAACATACAAGATACATTAATACATTTCACCCCAGTATTAATGTATCATTTCTCCCTATCATGTTTTATTGGATTTTCAATTTCTTTGTATAAATGCAGTTGCAAACTTGCAATCTACTTTATAGTAAAATTTATTCCCACAATGTGCTTTATAAATAAAAAAAATCATAAGATATTATCTTGACAATAATAAGAATTATGAAAGAAAATCAGTATTTGGAAAAATTTATATTGGCATACCAAAAATCTTAAAAATTAAAAGAAACCAAAGCTGTCAGTTCTTCACTTTTTTGTCAAAGCTAATGATGACTTCTGCAAATAAAAGGAGCCTTTACATGTGTTAGAATGGCTGTTAATGTCATTTGTTGAGAAAATTGCCAATGTATCAATCCTCCCTATGCATCACACCTGCTCTACCTCCCCTACTTTAAAATGTACTGAAATATTAGTCAAAATACTAATTTTTGAGAAAAAAATCTCTTAGAAGGAAAGTAATACTATAACAGTATATGTCATTTTTATATGTGTTATTAATACGTGCAACATATCCAGAAAAAAATGCATACAGTTATCTCTTTCCACTCATTAGACATATGTATTTTTTCTTTCCAGAACTGGCATTTTTACCAATATTCAGATTAGTTAAATAAAAAAATATACATACATAAATTATCAAAAACTACAAGGTCTAATAGAAAACAATGTGTGGATTTCAGATGTTTATGAATTTTATTTGTATCTATTGGTTCAAGAAATATTCAAGATTTTGATATTTTTCTATATTATGTAAAAAACGTGCAAGAGTTTTAGTGATCGCCAGCCTCTAATTAAAAAGAATTTCAGAATAGAAGTTTTTTTGCAATTGGTTTTTAATTTATTTCCATATAGGTTTTCAAACACGAAGTACGGGGAAAAAAATTGCCGCAAAATAAATAAATAAATTAGTGGAAATTTTATGGAATAATCCTATTAAAAATATTGTTCTGCTCAATAATTTCGATCAAAGCTGTATGAGGGGTTCACAACCATAGTAGACCAAGTCCATTTTGAAAACAAATGAGATAGTCCATTTAGAAGGTGCATGAAATATGTTTTATCTACTCCCACTGTGGACAAAGTCTGTTTTCATATACCTTTTCATATATGGCATCTGTTTACAGACTTGGTTTACTGGGGACGTGGATAAAATATATTTTATGCACTTTCCAAATAGATTATCTTTTTTTTTTTTTTCAAAATGGACTTAGTCTACTATGTTTGTGAGCCCCTCATATATGAAAAATCCCTGCCGGCCCGGCCTACAGGCGGAGAAAGATTTCGAAGTTAAGTATACTAATTTCACCAACAAAAACTAAATCATGATTACAGATTTATCCACTTTAACAATTTTATCTGGCTGATTTTGACGAGTTTTTATTTCATTTTTATATAATAGCTGGCTTTATCAGAATCATGTTAAGGAGGTATTAAAAAATAATATTTTTCCATGCTCAATAACTCGAAATTTTCTGGCACATTTTCAGATTCATTTTTAATAGAAAAAAATATTAAACTCTCTGACGTGATTTTTGAAGAGATTTATAAGCGACCTATGTTTTAATTTTTCGTATTTATAAACGATTATTTTCTCAGTAGAACAATATTTTTCGTTTCTTAGACAATCGCATCGGAAAATTTTGTTCAAAATGCCCACTTTGACATCATTTTTTGAAGGATATTCTGCCTCTATCAAAAAATCGATCATTACAGTACATTATATAGTTTCGGAATAAGAGAATCTACCAAATGGATGCTTTTGAGAGCAAAAATGAATTTAAAAAGAGTCAGAAAATAAGCAGTTTGGATTTGAATACACCCTTAATAAGATGATTTTTTTCTTCAACCGCTATGTATTTTCAATTTGTTTTTGCTGTAAGAATTGGTCCTATAAAAAACTTGTCTATATAAATATTGTAGACAATATTAAGAAGATATATGTTAAATCCATGGGAATTTTATATCTTGTAAATTGACAGAGTTATGGATTTTTTTCTTCTTCAATTCCCTTCCCCCCCCCTTTTTTTTTCTTTTTTTTGCGGTATGAATTAGCCCTCAAAAACTTGTGAATATAAAAGTTGTAGATAATATTAAGGAGATTTATAATAAAATTAATTGGACTTGATATTTTGAGAATTTACGAAGTTACGAATTTTTTTCTACCAAAAACCCTATTTTTGCGCCTCTTGAGTCCATTTTTAATTTGATAAAAAATCTGTGATACATAAATTTTTGGCCCTATTTATAGAAGTAATAAAAACTTTAAACTGATTTGATATGTACAAAAATTAAGAAGCTAAGGTGTTTTTTCGGTTTTCACAAAACCCCTCCCTATTTCTATCCCCTTGGTCCGATTTTGCCCATTAACGAACTTGACCGAGATTTTATGTACCTTGATTTTATGTATCAGTTTGGAAGAGATTTGTGCAAAATTGTGGAAGTTATCGTGTCCAGAAGAAAGTGATATATATACATATACATATACATATACATATACATATATATATATATATATATATATATATATATATATATATATATATATATATATATATATATATTGAAAAATCCAAATTCATATAATTTAGTACACGAAAAAAACATCTAACAAACTGTAACTAAAACAATAATTAACAAAACCAAGAGTAACTAAGAAAAAACCAAACATGAAGACAAGTGGCCAAGGCTTATGACTTGTACTGCGGGGTTAAACATGTTTTACGTGCACAACATTCTATATATATATATAGATAGATAGATAGATATGTGTATAAAGTTTTTTACTGGGGGTGGTTTTGGGTTGTAGGGGTCATGATCGGTGTAGATCTGCAAAAATGTTTCAGAAATTCCAACATAGGGGAGAATGTAATAGGTAGTATTTCATACGAAATCTACCTAAAAAAGTTAGTTTTAGTGATTATGATTTAATTACTTTCTGTTAATAATCGAATTGTAACAAAATAATTTAAAACTGAAGAACGCACAAAATTATTTTTTTATAAGTTTGGTAAAATAGAAGAATATTTTAATAATAAAATAATAACCCAGATGTACTTAATCTGAAGAAATAAGATAAAATTTTATTTTCTTTATATTATTCATGGTGTTGATCGATCTTCGCATTCGTAAAACTATTCAATGTTTACTTTTTCTTTCAAAAGATTTGACATCCTAATTTTCTCCAATTTTCAATTTTTCTTTTATCTCTGAAACAAAGGATTTTTATAATCTGTCTTAGATTATAAAATGATCGAATTTCAGAACTGAAAAGATAAAAGCATGCTTGTATGATGTTTTGAAGAGTTTAATAAATTAGTATTTGCAAGATTAATTTTCATAACTATTTGCAGGTAAAATTTCCTCAGGCATGATATGATAGTTGATTGATTGGTTGTGTGAATTCTTTATGGCACAATGTCCAAACAACATGACATAGTAATAACTTGTTATGGTAGATTTAACGAATAGGAATATTTATATTATTCTCCAAGAAAAATATAATTTTGGCACGGAACTTTCGTTGCGTGAAAATTAAGTCTACCAATAGATACTTATAAATTTCCTAAAATTATATGTAATATCATGTCAGTATTCATCAAAATCCTGAAAAAGTAGTATTACAACAATTGATATGCAAAGAAATACTTAGCAGTGCCTATAAATGATGTCTAGCTGATTGGTATTCATTCATAAATTATTTTTATTCGTTTAAGTAAAATGATGCCGATGATTAACTTTTATGCAATTAATAATTCACGGTGGCCTACTTAAAAAAGTTAGACCTGCAACTTATTACTACATTCAAATGAGTTACGTGTTTCATTTTCAGGGCTAATAGTGTATTTGCTATCATTTGTTGAGCTTTTAAATTCATATCCTTAGATATTAATTACTGTATTCTAAAACTATAGCAACTAAAACTATAAAAACTCAGTTTGTGCCTTGGAATTTATTTTGACTGTATGTTTAAAGAGCGACGAGATAAAAGATTAAAGAAATTTTATAAAATTAAATCTTGTATAAAAGAGCTTTGTGTAATTTCACGGACATCATTTATACTGTGCGAACACAATATTTCTTAAAGAAAAGTAGATATTTATTATTATTTAATTCTTCTAGCACCACAGAGTTTTCAAGCGTTCGTTGTTAGTCTTCCATATTTTGAAACAGAAATAGGATTCAATAAAATTTAGTTTATTTCTACGGGGTACTTATTTTATTTTATTTATTTTTATTTATTTATCTTTCTAATTTGAAACTCAGAAATGAATAACTGAATGGGGTCAATAAAGACCCCAATGATACATCGTGGGTTAGTTAATTGTACGTATATTTTAAGCTTATACTGCATCACATTTAATTATTACATGTTTTCACTTTCAGTTATCACTCTTATGAATACTTGATGACATTTGAAGAGCTTAGTTTAAGAACATGTTAAGTAACATATTTACATTTGAAGAAATTTGAAGTTAAAGTTTTTGTTGTAAATTTTAATGATTTATTTCATCTTTGATACCATGTGCTTAAAATATTAACAGGTTTGGTACTACTACGTGTGGTAAACTTTAAAAAAAAAAAAAAAAAAAACTTATTCATATTTAATTTTCAAATTTTAAAAAATATTAATATTATTTACATGATTAAATATTAAAATATTAAATATTAATGAATAATGTCCTAAATATTCAAGAATAAATAGAATACTAGAATTTTAGCTTTACAATATAATAGAATACTTCATAACGATAGAATACCTATAAAATGTAGTTAAAGACAATGTAGCATAACATATTCTTCCACTCATATCTTCATTTAGAATGGAAGCAAGGAAGAGAATATATACGTGATGTAATTGATATAAATGAAAATAAAACATTTTTTGAACATTTTTCACACGAAAATTTCAGTTTATATCATTGCATTTAATTAAATAAGTGTTCAAATGAGTAATTGATTTTAACAACACAGAAGCTTCAGGAACAGCGAGCCTCTTCTAATGGAGGGTGTAAAAACGTTGTATGAAGACGTAAACAAATTGTTTACTAACATTAAATCTGAATGAATATGTGCTGTGTACTTCAACTTTCATTGTAATTGTTCTTATTAAGAGAAATTACGACTAAAGACAATTACGAAACTAATCAATTTGTTCGCTTAATCAGGACAGTAAAAACAGAGAGATAATAAAATGACAAGTAAGTTTAGTGTCGTAGCAGTAAACAGATTAGTTCAGTAATTGCTTTTATAGTTTCTAGCACTATCGTCAACTGAGTTTCCAAATTTTTATTGTTCGAGTAGGATGAACTACTTTGTAAAGCTAGACTAAATTGTTTTAGTTAACATAAGTATTATTAACTGAACTATTAGGTCTAAATATAAAAACTGCAATGTATACATGCCTACTCTGTGACTAATAATAAAACTAATATTTTTTCTTATTTGTCCAATCAATAGTATATAATAGTTGTTTCCAGAATGACCTTAATTAAAGTTGCAATTTCAAAACGCTGTAACTTAAAAGCAAATAATCAGATGATCTGACATTTATTCTGAATATTTGTAAACCAACGGAATTTTTTTTTTTTTTTTTTTTTTTTATATAAAGAAAAAAATAATTCGTTGATGCATAGACAGCTGACGCTGTACTTGTTATGTACAGAAACTTTGCTTATCAAAGGAGAAAAATTAACTCTAAATTGCTGTTCGAGGGTTTACTATAACATCCGCTCAGCACATTGCAGATTTGATAACGATATGGAGCACAAATCAGTCCCCATTATATAGTGTCTGAGAGCCTGTCATGACTTTGTCACCAATGTATGACGCTATGGACATTGTGCTGATACTAGAATGGTGACTGTTCGTGAATTGCTATCAGGAAGTTCCGTGCATTTCAAGAGTTTGAGAATTGATCTGATATGCATATAATTCTGATGGAAGAGAATTATTACATTCTTTGAACATCTACTTTGGATATAAAAATTGACAGAGGACCGAAAAAAGTTGTCGCGAAGTCAGTTGAATATGTGGCCACAACTTTTAAGGAAGAAACAGCTTATGATATAGAAATTGCACTATACTGTAAGCCTCTATCAGTTTTCCTTATTGACCTTTACAGTGCTATCTACCGGTAGGTTCTGAAATGTATTTTTCTTTAGAGTATTTGTTTTCCTTCTCTAAACAAATTCTACTGCCTTCACGTATATATTAATAAACTATCTTTCATTCTGACTAGTGGTTTTTAAGTTAGAGTGTTTTGAAATCGCAATTTTATTTATGATCACCCTGTATATAAGTATTATGCATATATATTTGCGTCCTGTATATTCCATTATGGGATTTAAGAAAGAAAAATCCTTCGATAAACAGTCTCATTTCAACCTTAGTAACAACAAAGTTCCCAAAAAATTTAATGGATTTTAAATGTAAAAGAAAAAAATAAACAAAACTCATGTTTTGTTAAAGTGCCAAAAAATATTAAATTTATCGCATAAATATTGCTTTTGTCTTATAATGCAAAACCTTTTGCTTTTCAGAGTCACTATTCAATTTTGAAGATGAGAAAGAAAAATGATTAATGGCTGTAGAAAGATGAATTTGCATGGGTGAAAGAAAAAATAAATAAATCACTTACTGTATCAAAATTGAATTCTTTGATATCTTCGAAGAATAACTCAACATGATTATTGAATACTTTTAGTTATTTATATGATAAAAAGATTTTTTTCATAAATAATACGCACTCTGCGTCTTTGAGTCGCATGAAACTATTATCTGGTGCCATTTTATTAGAGTATTTATTTAAAATGCATCATTTTCAATGTGCAGTCTGAGAATGAATTTGGAACTAGAAAATTTAAAGGGAAAATTATTTTAACACACGATCGGAATATTATATAATATTTTAATATCGATTTTATTTAAAATATGAAGCTCTATTATGAAGTGTTTCTTCTAAACAAGATTATAAGATATGAATAAAAGTAAATTTATTTAAGGGTGATCTCAAATCCAAAATGGAACTTTCTGACATAAGTTTTAATTTATTTTTGTTCGAAAATGCATGAAACTAGCTGGTGTTGTTTAGAAACTATGTAATTGAGCTGCTTTTTTTCATTTTTTTTTTTGCAAACGCAATAGATTCTTCAGAAAATTGTGTCAAAGTAGGCGTTTTGAACCAAAATTCCGCGCGGAGGGAGAAAGAGTACTCAAGAAGTGGCCGAAAAACGTGTTTGTCCCGTGATCGAATTCGCTTATAACTCGGATTGTATGCTCAACCTAGTATTTAGAAATTTCTTATGCTATCCTGTAATTTAGCAGTTTTCAATGACTGCTGGAGTGGTGCTCAAGATGCCTTGATCAAGAAGGGTCTCTCTCGGTCAACAATCGAGTACCGAACTTCAATTTGGATACAGCCCCTAAAATACGCTCGATTTTAAACAATTAATTTCTCGGAAACTTATCTTACGAACTGCATAAAAATTTGTTTTTGGGCTAACTGAAGGGTGTAGAGTTCATTTATGCTGTCAGAATTGTGTATTGTTATTGAAAAAAAGAAAACAAAGTTATGGTTCGTTTTAATATGTAGATGGCTCTTTAAGCTAATTTTATGTACATAATTTAAAAGTAGACTTCATTACCAATTGTGTGGTACCAGTAACTTTCTTCTATGATAATTTTTTGCAGAGTTAGCAAGGGGTGTTTACTTTTTTTCCACGAATGTACAATTTTCTCTAAAGAAAATCCAGATCGTTCACTAAAATTCTGCTTTAGTTAACATAAAAGAAACCTTTACATTGTTATAATTTTATGATGCAACGAAACTAACTATCTATTTATTTAGAAATCATCCCACTATTATATACCTTCAAAAGAAAACTCTGAGAATTTAGTTATGAACCAATTAAAATTTCCGTTGTATGTTGAAAGTTAATCTACATCGTCTAATGAGAAATATCCTCCTCCTGTGATTTTCTCCATTGTTATTAGTGACAATAATATCTCTGCCATTACAGATTTTTCCGAAATTGCCCTATCTTGTTCATTTATCTATGGCATTATTCTCTATATTCCCATTTTTAGGTGCGTTCGTAACTATATATATACGTAGTACCTATAGTTTCGTTCGGTCCGTTTGTCTGTCTGTCCGTCTGTCCGCATGTAACAGAGCAAAAAACTATCCAATCGAATGGTCTGAAATTTTAAATATATAATTGTTGCGAAATTTTGTCGAGTCATTTAAAATTTTATGAAAATCGGATGTATAGTTTAATTACAGGGACAGTCAAAAATTTCCTTTACATTACGGCCAATGGGAATTGTTTTTTCAAGTGCGCTTTAATGATGTTACAGCCTTTCGAACAGAATGAAAATCACATGCACTTATGAAGTGCACTGAAATATACATTCAGTGCAATGTGCGATGCAAAAAATATTTATAAAACTAGTTATAGTAAGAACGCACCTCATTTGCCACGTTTGATGTGCAACTTCCAACTTGTTATTTTTTTGTGGCGAGTATACTGCTTTATACTCTCCTTTTGCTGCCCAGCACGAAATTGGATCTCCATTTCATCGTGCAGGTGCTTGTTAGAAATCTAAATTTATAAGTTAGATTTAAAAGAGCTCATAACCTAAAGGAAATTGTTGATAAGAGTTTCCTGTAAACCATTTTTTAAAGAAAAAGGCTTTCAAGCCTGAAAGGCCACGAAAGTAGCTAACATTGCAATGCTTTTTTTTTTTTCCAAAGTAATGCCCAACAATTTTCTAATGGCCGTTTCTAATCCTAAATTGACTTCAGTAAATTTCAATTAATATTGACTTTTTTCTGAGGTTATATGCACCTGATTTTTTTAAATTATTTTCTTTAAAATTAGAAAGTGTCTTTTAAAATTCAATTTTTTTAAAAATCAAATCTTAATGTTAAAAATTATGCAGATTTATTCATATTTACAAGGGAAGTGGCACAGATGCAGAAAATATCGAAAAAATGCGTAATATACGGTTTTTTAATTTGCGTTTCAAAGATTGATTGATTAAAATGGATTTTTATTAATAAAATTTAACTACGAATAATTAATAATGAAATATCTTTTTTGAAAATTTATTAGAAAATTGAAAAATGTATTTTTCAATCAAACATCTCATATGTATTTTTCTATTCTCTAAGACTTTAAACTCTATCTTTTAAAATATTCTAAAAAAACAACAACTTTAGTTACACTTTATTTTCCCATTTTTCTGTCACTCGACCTATAAGAGAAAGTTCATCTTATCGAAATTATATTTGGCTTAAGAAACTTTTATCTTCTTTAGCTCTAAAGCGAAATTTTATCTTTATAAAACACATACATGTCAAACCATACAAGTCAGGCTAAGTCATTTTAGACCTCAGAAAGAAACTAATAAAGGTTATTGAACGTTAAGAAGGGGGCCAGAAACCAAAGCTTATAGTAAACGTTCAAATGCTTAGTAATTTTCAAATGCTTTTCTATATGTAGCAAAAGTATTTTCAAAAATATATATTATAACAAAATGAGATAGGATGTAAAAATTGTTTTAACTGTGATACTTTGTTGTTTGTGCATGTTTAGTACATGACTGTGTTTTGAAGTGTTTGACTTCGTTTTTCATTAGAAAAGTTAAAAGCCGGTCTACAATAAAATTTTTGCATTTACTGGTAGTTAAATCGTTTTACACAACATTGCTTTAAAAAAAAATCAGTTTAAATTAGATGGTTATTAAAAAAAAATATATATATAATACGTTTCCGAAAATGATGATTAAGAAAATTATTTTCAGTTTATAATAAAATTATTTTTTTAAAGCAAGTTATGTAGAACTGAGAAAATATAATGCATTATAAACATTGTCTGAAATACTTTTGGAATAAAATTTTGAATTAAATTTAAAATTTAAAAATACAGACTGCGTTAAAAGCGAACTAATTAATTATTTTTCATCAATAAGAAACTATTTTTTATATTGCTGACCTATTTTTTTTATTTACTTGTATTAATGACTTTTAAGTTGTGTTTAATTGTTAGTTCTTATCTATAAACAGTTTCGATAAGGCCTATAGATGTCTATGAATGTTAGAGTTGAAGTAAAGCTAGAGATCCTACCTACACAACTTCCAGGTTGTGTAATATTCAAACGGAGCTTCTGACTGTCAAAAAAGTCAATGAAACATGGTCTTCATTTTGAAAGATCTATCCAATGATATGCTACTCAATAGGGTGCGTAAATTGTTTTTCGTCTCTATCGCCATTTTGTATTTTACGGCCGCCATTTTGAATTTATAAAAACAAAACCTAGCCTATAACCATCGGATGGTTAAGTCGAATCGATAGAGACCTCATTCATTAAAATCCATCCAGACGTTGGGATGTTTCGAGGGTATAAAGAAATCCACTTCCGAGATACGCGTGAAACACATAACCCTTCTTGGCAGTCGGGTACAAAGAGCTAAATTGTAGAATTTTGTTGCGAAAAGGTGTGATGGATTTTTCATTTTATTCACGATTCTAATTTGTGTTTCATTTTACTAAATAGCTGTTGGTTATTTTTCTTTATTGCATTGCGCATACATATCGAGATTTGAACAGTATACATGCAAAGAGTCTCGTTATGATTTAACCACAGTTGCACGTGCCTAGGATCCCAGAAAAAATTTAAGATCGTTATCCTAAATTTTCTTTTTTCTATATATAAATATGTATAGGGCGAGTGCGCGGTTTTCCTGTACTGTGTGTGAACAGTAGTAGAGCGGCTCTTAAAAAATGCGAGAGAAAGAAAATTTGCGTTTTGCATAGCTTATATCACAATTTTCCATTCTTATCTGCATATATTACACCATTTTACATTTCAGTGTCTTGAATCGCCAGTTTCATTGAAGAGAAAACTTTACTAATTTAAATATAACCAGAATCATTGCAAATTAAAACTTACGATTAAAAATATTTCTCATACATTTGAAACAAATGCGCTCGTGTGCATTGCATAAGTCGCACACGTTAGTCACCCGGCTGGTATATATGTACAAAACATAACCAAAAATGAATTTGGAATATTTCAAATAAAATTGTTTGTTCAATCATTCCCTTAAAATAATTACGAAATGAGGAGCAAAGACTCTTTTTCACGAGCATCTTGTTAAACACGAGACTTACTCCTACCAAGCGACAAATCTCGTGCAAAATCTCGCGAGTGAGATTTTTTAGAATAATGCAGGGTAAAGAGATATGTCTAATGATGCAAGTTATACATTCTTTGAAATATTGCTTATTACATGTGAAAATATGATACTTTATGCGCATTTATTAAATGAATATTACAGGATATGGGAGAAATATTTTGAGCAATGTCTCCTTTGTAGGTGTTTTCGTAATTATATAAATAGGTAGCACCTATAGTCGTCGTCTAGACCGTACGTCTGTTCAGATATCACAGCGAAGGAACTATCCAGCCGAATGGTTTGAAATTTAGTATGTATAAACGTTGTAAAAATTTGTCGAGTCATTTCAAATTTTATGAAAATCGAATCAAAACTTAAAAAGATATTAACAAAAGTTTTTTCATTCTATTAAATCCTATATAATGATATCCCATGATAGGAAATGATTCTAGGTTGCCATGGTTATTACGTCCTATTTAAGATGGAGTCATATTATTTCCGTTTCATTGAATTTAATATATATAATTGTAATAAAGTTTGTACTCATTCACTTTTGCATAAATGTGCAACAGCTATTGCATCAAGATCTGAGTATTTGTAAAACTAGTTATACTACAAACGCACCTCATTTACCACGTTTGACGTACAGTTTCCGGCTTATTTTTTGTGTGTTTAATGTGTATTTACAATTCATTCAGAACTAAAATTTTAAATCTGCTGGGTTCTAAAATTTAGATGCATTCAAATATCAGAAAAAGCGTCACAGTTACGTGTCCTTCTGTAACCTTAACTTTTAGTAAACGAAGGGCATGGTGGGGAGGGAGCGCAAAAAGATGCTGAACTTAGAAATTATTTGTAATCGTGGTGAGAGTCCTGAAAGAATATGGACGATAGATGAAAAAATCATGAATTATCACAGCGGCGCATGTACATCTAAATTAAACTTGATCCGAAGTATTCGAAGGCTGTTTCGGAGTTTACTTTTGTCAACATCTTTCAGAATGTTCCGAAATATTTGAATTCTATACTATTAGAGTTAATAGTTTTGTAAGGAGATACTTTTAACGGAATCTCCCCGAAAGTTATATATTTCATTGCTTCTGCATCAACGCTATCAGTTTTGCAATATCTACTTCTAAACACATGTATAATAATCACTTATAAACAGATAAAGTTAAAAAATGCTATAAAAAGTGATAGAAAATCTTTATTAAGATTGACGATCGTTTCGTTGCACAATGTTTACATTGTATTAATTACATTACATGTATTACATGTAATTGTATTACATGTATTAATTTTATGTTTACAATGTTTTTCATTATGCACCATGTCACGTGACATTGTTTACTATGTTTATTTTTTAAATTATGTGAAAATATTTTCTATCGTTGAATGATTTTGAAAATGTTGCCGTTTGTGCAACGAAACGATCGTCAATCTTAATAAAGATTTTCTATCACTTTTTATAGCATTTTTAAACTTTATATCTACTTCTGTCAACATCCGTCTGGATGCTAAAGCAGATTTTAATGCTTCTGTATCATTCTGAACATCTTTTTAAAAATCTACTTCTGTATACGTCTTTCAGAATGTTCAAATACATTTCTTTGCTTTTGTGCCAGTGGGAACAACTTTCAGAGGCTTGGAAGAAAATAAACTGAAGCTAAATCATTCATTAAGCGGAGTGATGGGGAAACCTGCTCTTCAATGTGAAGTATTGTTATTATGTGGAAACTGAGTCTTCTAGTGTTATGAATTGCTCAAATTATTCTTTAGTGACGAATTTCATATCTGATTCACTAATAATCACCAAATGAGGGCATGTAGATGTCATGGACATTGCTTTGCACATCAGTGTTCGTTAACATGGCAGTATAATTTGTAGTGGGTAATAATCAATCATGTCTAGTTCACGTTAAAAATAGAGGTTGAAAATAAATTTGAGATGAGGTTGCAACAAATGACAATTCATTTTTAAAGAAATTAAAAGAATAAATTTTCAAGCAAACTAGCATAAGGACATGCAGAAAAAAACCATCAGAATGAAAATTTTTTAAGCAATCTAAATGTTTTCTTAATAATAGAGATCTCTATCTTCTCTCTTTTAGCAAATGGGAATCGTAAATTTGAACACTTTTTGTGCTCTGCCTGAGCCTGAAATGGAAGGTGATTTTTAGAGTATGGCAAATACAAAATAGATGACCATGCATCAAAGCTCAGTAAGATTGGTAATTAAAAATAGCTTCTCTTTGTATCGTCCAAAGAGGCGGTTTTAGTTACTATGAAAAACAGTAAGGCAAGGTGCCCTCTTATCGTCCCCCAGTCGCTTTTAGGCCCTTGGAAGTTGTAATTTTCAGTGAAAATCTACCAAATTTGGATTTAACATATAAACTAACTACCCACGCATATAGAAACATAGGCAAATATCGTACAAAAAATTTTAACAATGCGAAAAATTGCTTTTTCAAAAATATCTAAAAAATGCGAAAGAAAAAAATGGTCCCATTTTCGGCCCTCTAAAAAATCCAATACGCAGAGGCTTAACTTATAATTAAATCAAAATTTATTTCTAAATGAGTAAATAATTTAATTTACATTAAAGTAAGGCACATAGAAATGTACTAATTATCAATGGAAGAATAACATAACGAAAATTAGCCATCCAAACATGAGGAAAAAATTGAAAAAAATGTTATGAAAAAGCATTCCTAATTTTGTCTCCGGAACGAAAATAAGAATTGCAAGGGGCACGAAATTGGGGCCATGCTACTTCTCAATACGACGGAGCTTCAGTTCCCGTAAGATGAACTGAGCGTTTTAAAACTCACTGTATGCTACTATCAGCATCTTACGAACGTAAAATTCATGCAATGAATAATAAATAAATACTTACAGTGCAGTAAATAACGTTCTACAAAAGATGTAATAAGAACTTAGGTCTTCTAAAAATAGGAAATTCGCCGTCTTTAATTTATGTATGCGTCTTGGCGAACGAAACTTTCAACACCGACCCTTTTTACCTCCCGTCCCCTTTGCCTTGCGTCATAAGTGGCGCCCCTTTCGCAGAAGCGGAAAAGTTAAGGGGAACGAAATTAGGAGAGGGTACGAAATATGGACACTTTACCCTATATGTTTAGTTGGTTTAAGAGTAATTTAAAATAAAAAGATAAATAATTTAACTAATGAATGAAATTACGAAATTCTTGGAGTTAAATCATTTAGTTATTTATGTAATATTCTATTTATCAGGTTAATATCTTACAATCTAACTAAAAATTGTAATTTTGAACAAATGATAATAATACAAAAACTTATTGCATTCCAGGATATTTTATGTTCGAAACATTCTAGAAACTTTTTCCTTTATCTAGCAAGAAATTTCTTATTTTAACATTTTCTACAGAAATGCATCTCTTTATCACACAGCAAATGTACAAAACACTTTCAACATGCAGATATTTGCATGGCATACTGTAAATTTCCCGTTTTCTTTTTTTCTTGAATGGAACGTTCCTTTCAGAATTTCCAATTTCATTCTAAAATTTTGAAATCTTCTTCAACTAGTTTCTTTTCTCCGTCTTTCCTTGGACATAATATATTTTCTTGGGAATACCTGTTCATGATAAGTGAAAGAAGATTTTCGGCCGTTTCTAACCACCTCATTTCTTTTTATGTTTCGCACTTTTCTTGCCAAAAAAATATGCGATAATTTTTCTAGGATACCTATATATGGCGTATATAGAAGTTATGCAATATAGTTATATATTGACTATGATATATATAAATAGAAATTTGTCATATGAAATCTTATTATGTAATGCGAATTTTATCAAGTGCTTCCAGTTCAGTGTAATTTTCAATTTGTAGATGATAATAAACGAAGTAGGAAGCCAAAATGCTTAGTAAACTGGTAGGAAATATAAAAATAGTAGTAATATACATATTATATAGTATATATGAAAATATATATGATTCTTAGTGATAAAATAGTTTAAGGTTACAACTATGAAAATTATTTAAAAAAAATTTCTTTTAACTATTGGCATAGAATTTTAATTGTATAATGAAGGAACTTGGTAAAAAATACTTTACACTAAACAACTACTTCAGTAATATTTTATATATAGTACACGTAGTTATATATAGACATCAGACATATTTCGTATATATATACCTATCTGAATTAAGGATTGATTAAAATAATAAAATTATAAACTAATATTATACAGTCATGTTAATAAGAAGTTTCTTTTGTTCATAAATAAAAAAAAGAAGAAAAACTTGGCGCTTATAATTTATAAAGGGAATTCTTGACAGTTTGTACGTTTTCTTTTTATATTATTGTGAGCGCGATATTAGTTATTTAAATGTTACTAAGCGAAAGCTATAAAAAAATATACCCTAATCCAATGATGTGACATTTTCGCTCATTATGAGAAATGACGCATGGGTATTTGATTGAGTTACACTGAAGTATGCCAAAATAACCCTTTGATAGAGTATGGGATTCACAATCGAAAGATTTCAGGTTCGAGATTCTGGTTCATATTACATCCGCCTTCGATGTAAATTTCTTGGTCCGTGAAATTTCACCTTCCAGACGATGGTTTCGCCGTCAAGCCTGAGGTCAAAATTGTGGTTTGGCTTAAGAAGTCCGAACTCTGAAAGTTCTGGCAATTTCTTTTCCACGGAAACTACAAGAATAGTATAGTCTCTAGATTTAATATATTTTCAAGCCTGTGGTCATCAAACAATCACACACAAGCCGATAGTGGCGCTAAAATAACTACATCATAGCTAGAGGTGACTCAACAATGCAGGAATGGAATTAACCACTCCGTTGTAGTGTATCTACTAGTGCATACATGCTACGTAGAGTTATTTTACCTGGAAGCGAAGGGTTTAATAGCAATACATGAAAGAAATGCTAGTTTTCCATTCCGTACCTTGGACGGATACAGCAGATGAAGTGAGTTGGTTCTCAATGGGAACGAAGGATTTAATATAGCAGCACGTGAAAGAAATGCTAGTTTTCCATTTCGTACCTTGGACGGATATAACAGATGAAGTGAGTTGCTACTCAATGGGAACGAAGGATTTAATAGCAGTATGTGAAAGAAATGCTATTTTTCCATTGCGTATGTTGGACGGAAACAGCAGTTGAAGTGCTTCGGTGCGCATAATGGACGAAAATTTCCCGTTATTGACTTAGGACATATATTTTTTAATTAGATAAGATTTTGATTAGTAACAAGCAAATAATTTCTGCCATGTGATTGGAAGGCAGATGAAGACAGGCAAAGATGCATGAATTTTAAATCGATGTGCACATCATCGAAATGAAATTAATATGACAGCTAAAATTATGTAGTTTAATTTTTTTCACTCTATCAGTTTATTTTTTGTAGTTAAATAACAAAATATAAAATGACAGAATTAAATAATAATAATATATATATATATATATATATATATATATATATTACAGCGTGTTTTATGCCTTTAACTTTGCCTGCAATAATACTCTAAAATTTACTCTAAATTAATAAACTTTTATATTTCGAAAACTCTTTATCTTGAAACTGTTTTTGAGATTAGAGGTTCCCCATATTTGTATTATATTGTAGAAAATCTGCATATCAGGAGCCTCAACGCCAGTACTGCAAGTCTTTGTCTTTTAATATCATTTTGCATAATATTCAACATCTTACAATCCGCAACCTAATTATTTAAATTATATAAATATTTATAAACATATAAAATTCTTGGAAGGTTTCGGAAATCAGAACCGTTAAATAGAACACTGTGTTATGCAATGATATTCTGAAATTCTGATGAACTTCTTGTTCTTTTAATTTTTAGATTAGTCTCATGAATTTTGTATTGGTAATTTACTATTAGTTGTGCGAATCATTACAGTATACCTTACATTTCTTTTGCACTGTGATAGTATTAGCAGAAATAACAGTTTTGACAGGCATTTTATAATATCCTAATATCAAAAGAGCAATATTTACTTACCTTTCATCCAAGAAAAATATGCATCTATTGGATAAGTCGAATAAAATCCGACATACTAAATGAACTTATGGAAACGTAAACTGAATCTACTACATCTAACTTATATATAACTTAGAAATGAAATGTTTTTACCATTTTTGTTCCGAAAAATTTTTTTAAGGTCATTCTAAATTATTTAGATGTAAGATATCATATAAATATTTCTTAATCTACTCGATAGAAATATCATACCAAACTCAAGAAAAATAGGCTTATTTAGAGACTTTTAAATGTGCTGGTAATCAATCATCATCGTGTATACTACGAAATGACTAAATAGCAATCCTGATTTGGCGCTATAAAGTATTTTTTGGGATACCATTTTAATAGTCTCCACATTCAATTTAAAACGGTAATGTTACTAACATTGTTTATATTTGAAGCAAACCTACGTTTCAGACGAGATTATGAAAGAAATTATAACATTTTATTTCCCTCCGCCAGAATCATCTGATTACTCTTTCGTAATCGGGATTATTTGAAGGATTTTTTATAGGCTATGAAATACAGACAGTTGTTAGGAAACTGATAAAAGAAAAAAAAAATGTGTATCATGTCAAATAAGCAAACTGATAAAACAAAATGCTTTATATTATTGGAACACATGTATAAACCTACGCCCAATGTAATACGTCCGCCAAAAGTTATACACCTAATCTTAAAAATCTGACAAAATTTCTTGCTAATAGGAAAAAAAACCCATTTTGGAAAATTTTAGTATTTATAATTTGCGATTTATATCCGTTAATCAAATGCGCCATTTTCTTTCAACAAATGGAAATTTGCAAATCTTCTGAATTGCCACAGAAAAGCATTATGAAGCAAAAGAAAATATTTTATATTTTACGAACTTATCGGGTGAGCCAAAAGTTTGTTAAAACTTTAAAAACTCATAAAAAGGAAGAAATTGTGATAAAGGAGTGCTGTTTGCAAGAAAGGGCTCACAAGGTAGTCGGATTTTTGTTTTTAGCAGCAAAAAAATATTTAGTTGAAAAAAATCACATATAGTGAGTGCTGACGACCTGAAACACAACGAACAGGAAAACAATAGTGTCGTAGAATGTTCTGGAGGTCATGTTGAACATTTGTTATTGGAAGAGCAAATTAATGGAGCGTATCGTTTTCCTGTTCATTGTGTTTCGGATCGTCAGCGCACTCAACATGTGATTTTATAACTAATTTTTTTTTTGCTTCTACAAAAATTCCGACTACCTTGTGAGCACTTTCTTGCAAACCGGACTCCTTTATCATAATTTCTTCCTTTTTTATGAGTTTTTAAAGTTTTAACGAACTTTTGACTCACCCGGTATAATCCAAAAAACTATATAGCTAAATCCGGATATCTCACCAACATACCTATACAAATACAAGCTAATTGGATGTTTTTTGCATTAGTTATCACGAAACAGACATACTAACAGACAGACAGGCGGAAATCAAAAACTTTTCGTGTCTTCATAGCAAGCTTTCACTGGCGTTTCGGCAAATATTGAATGCGAAATTCCTATCCCATACGTTTAAAACATTTTTACGATTACTGTATTTCATTAAAAACCCTTAAACGAAAAATTCAATTCCCTTCAAGCACATATCTTTAATGAAACAAATTATTTCAAGAAAAAGCAGAGATTTTCCAGAAATTAAATTATTATTATTATTATTATTTTATGCATAATGAGCGTCAAACATATTTTGTTCTTTTAAATCTTATAAATGAATTTAAAAAGGAGTTTGCATCCTTGTTTTTATCTATGTATAAGTTTCAAAAGTCAACAGTAATTGTTTACATCATCTATCATTTTTTTTTTTTGAAAATTCAGAATAATGAATAATTAAAAATTCGCCCATTTTTGACATAAACGGAGATAAAACTTATGGTGTTTACATTAAGGAAAAAGTTTTTTAGAAACAAAATATAGAATTTATATATATATTTTTTAAATTCCTTTTAATCTTTTCAAAACATTTTAGAAAAATAAAGCTATCTATACACGTGCACCGACCACTACTGGCCACAACACGGTGCCGCCGAAAAGGATTAGAAAAATAAAAGTGCATCAATTAAAAGAATGTTTGGATTTTAAGCCTAGAAAATAATTCTTAAAAATATTTTTCGTGAGAAATAATTTTTCATTATAAATTGCTTATTTTTGATGAACTAAACGATTCAAAATCATGTATCTTAAGATAATTAAATTTGAATAATTAAGATTTTCAATGGATATATTTTGCTTTTAAGAACACATTATTTACCTCTTCAAAGATAAACGGAAATATACAGGGTGTTTCAAAACGATATGTCAGAAATGTAAAGGCAGGTAGAAGTGACCTCAGTAAGTAGATTTCGTACAGGAATATGGTTGTGGAAATGCAGCGTTGAGCACTAGTAGGTGCTGTTGAGTTTAGTGGATAAAAGTACTTCGCTGACTTGAATCGTCATTCGCCGCACGGATTTCCAGTAACATGCGTCGTTACACCAATGCCGAGCTTGCTGACATCCTTTCCATGTATGGGGCTGCGCAAGGAAATGGAGTAGCTGCTCAAAGGATATACATGGAACGATTTTCGGGTAGGAATTTGTCGGATCGCCGATTATTTGAGCATCTTCATCAGGAGTTGTGCGCGAGTGGATAATTTTATGCTTCGAGGTAGTGGAAGATATCGAAGAATTCCTGCAGTGGAAGAAGCAGTATTACACAGAGTAGAGGATAGTCCTTCGAGAAACTCGAAAGCTCTTGGGTGTGAGCCATTTCCTTGCACAGCGCCATACATGGAATGAATGCTGGCAAGCTCCGCATTGATGTAATGGTGCATATTACTCGAAATCCTCGCTGGGAACGAGATTCAAGTCAGCGAAGCGCTTTCATCCGCCGAACTCAACAGCGCCCCCTACTGCCTCAACGCTGCATTTTCAAACCCACATTCCTATGCGAAATCTGCTTATTAATGTCCCTTCTACTTGCCTTTACCTTTCTGACATAAAGTTTTGAAACACCCTGTATAACATTATCTTAACATAAAACTGCTTAAAGTAAAATAAATTTATTAAATTCGTTCACAAAAGGCTTTGCTATCTTGGGATTGTCTAAAAGGTAGTGAGACGAAAATATATTCATACATTAATAATTAAGAAAATACCTTTTTTTTTTTTTTTCAAAATGGTTTTTGACGACCCAAGTTTTCCTAAAGTTATAAATAAATTTTGTTTAAATTTTACCATGTAAGTAATCTAATATATAATTAATTACTTATGTAAATAATATCAAAAGAAATACATAAAATAAAAAAATAAACAATCTGTATTATAAAGATCCATAACGCTGATGTCATTTTGGAGGTGGCAACGGCAGACGATTAAATTTGACATTTACTGCAATTATTTAAACTTATAAATATTGCACATTTTCAATTTTTACACCGTTGAATGCGGGAAAAATTTCTTTCCAAATACAATTTGTTTGAAAACGTTATCGAAATTTATTTAAAAACTGTATCGATATTTAGGGGAGACTAGGGACGGTTGACCATACGGGCTTAACCCATCAATTTTCATATTTAAAAGAATTTCAGAGTTTTATCAATAGGCGTCAACCAAAGCTACTGGAATGCTCAAACAGTCTTTGTTTCATAGAGATAATCGAAATAGGTGTGGAAAAAATCAATTGTGAGGTGCTTTCAACCTAAAAGTTGTGTTTTTTAGAAATATTTTGTAAGCTTTTTTCAAATAAATTATATCACAGAAATTTAAGTAAGTAGGTTTAAAGTAATGCAGAAATAGCGAGCTTTCATTCCAGGCATGAAGACTGTACAGAAAGTTAGGCTTAACATAGCAATATGATATTCTTTAGAAAAGGTCTATGTAGGGAGGTTTGACCCTGTCAATGTGAGGGAGGGTTGACCAGATGCTCAAGGCTCCCTTAATTAAGTGGTTTTGGAAATCTTTTTATTATACACTGTGCATAATGAAAAGTTAATGGTATATACATAAAATAATGTAAATTTATTCTGTAAAGCTTCAGTAAAATGGTGTGATGGAAAAGAAAATGTTTAAAACTGACTATAGAAAAATATGAAAAATTGCTAGAAAATGAGAAAGTTGATAGGAACATTTTCCCTTTAAATATTGCTTACAATATAGAGATGGGAAATATAGTTACTTTTGGTTAAGAGGTTACATCGTTCCACACTTGTACAGGTAACAGGTTCCAATAATCTGTTAATTTTATAACATATAACTAATCGCCGTGTATGCGGTCGACGGATGGTTTAACCCCTTAACCTACAATGACGGGCATAGCCCCCGTACGATGATCGAGCCAAATGTAAATTCTTCTTACCACTAAAATTTCACAGTAAATATAGTTTAATTTAATCGTGGAAATTCCATGATTAAACAAGGCGAAAATCTCTATTAAATTTTAGTGGTAGATATAGATTTGCCAAACCGTGGAGCTGTTAAAAGTAAATCGTAGGTTAAGGGGTTAATTAGAAGGCCCTTCAAACAAAATGTTTGAAATAATTTTTTGACGCAATTATAAATGCTGTTTTCTATTGAGATGAATCAAAATCTGTGATTAAAAACTTAATTTTTGCAAGACAAAAGTTTACCTAGGTATAATACTTTGAATTCCGTGCATTTTCAACGTTATTGGGCACTAATAATACTCTTTCCATTTATGATGACTTAAACGTTGAAAATTCATAAAATTCTAAGTATCATAACCCAGTACAGCTTACATATAGAAGAATAAATTTTTGCTTTTTTACTTGTTATAATTGTTATTAGAATATATATATATAATCGACAAATATTTAGGAGGGACCTCTAATTTTATGTCAAATTATATTTCACAGTAAAAATAAAGGTAAGGAAAATTATTTCTCTTACCTGATGTCCCGGTGTTGAGACAGGAACCGCCATACACTTCAGGATACATCCATGGTACGCCTTTGTGACTTTACCGACAGTTGCAGTGCTAAAATCTTTATTGAAAAAGAAATTGAAAAATGTGATTGAAGATGTAATTCAGGTGTGAGGTAAAGCATGGCTAGTTTCATTTAATAATGTGATTAAACTTTCATCTTGATTAATTGTTTTAATAAACTTTATCACATAATAGAACAGAAGACAGACATTTTATACGTCGTTAATTACAGACGCATAGAGCAGAAGTGAAAAAGTACGTGTCGAAAAACTGGGGAAAAAAAGGGTGGCGAAGCATATACTTCTACATTAAAAACCACAATTAGGTGGAGAAACTGATGCATAAGCTATTATGCTCGCACATGACATTGAAAAGGAAGAAAAGAGTTTCAATAAGTCCGGGAATAAATGTAGCAGTTCTTTTTTTTTTTTCTGGAATATAATTTTGTTCAGAGGGGTTCGCACATATTAACACCCCCGCTGAAACCCTGGAACAAAAAGTTTTAAATGTTCAAAACAATATTTCTGTGAAGCTCAAATCGAGGCTTGGGAAGGGATTTGGTTAGAAGGTCTGCAGTCATTGCTGCAGTTTCAAGGTACGTCATAGTTATTGTCCCTTCCTCGACAAGGTTTCTCAGAAGATGATACCGAAGGGATATGTGCTTGGTTCTTTGATGATGCTTATCGCTTTCGGCAAGTTTGATGGAAGACTGGTTGTCCTCAAACAGAGTTACTGGTAGTTCTTGCTCGAGGTCCAGTTCCTTCAGTAGTTGTAAAATCCATATAGTTTCTTGTGCTGCGCAAGCGGCAGCCACGTACTCTGACTCAGCTGAAGACATGGCAATACAAGCCTGCTTTTTTGATGTCCACAGAAGTGGGTTATTTCCAATCATAAGTAGATTTCCTGACACTGACTTTCTGTCAGTAGGATCATTTGCCCAGTCTGAATCAGAATATGCCCTCAAGACAGGTTTTTCTAAATTAGTGTATGTTAATTTTAAGTCAATTGTAGTTTTAAGATATCTGATTGTTCGCTTAACAGCTTCCCAATCCTTAGCCCTTGGATGCTCGTTTCTGCGACTTAAAATATTTACCGCGGCACTAATATCTGGCCTTGATACAGTCGCGTTGTATAGTAGAGCTCCTACTATACATTAGTAGAGCTCCTAATACATCCTACTGTCTGTAATTCGTATTATTTGGGAGGAGATTTTCATCATCCACTAACTTAACGTATCCTGGTTCCATTGGTATATTAGTTGGTTTCGAGTTTTCTAAGCCGAATTTAATTATTAAATCATTAATTTTATTAATTTGATTAAGCGTCATGGTATTTTTGTCAGGCCGATTAATATTTATCCCAAGATAATATTTCGCTTCACCTAAGTCAGTTACAAGGTATTCCTCGTTTAATTCGTTTATAAGTTTATTAATATTCTCATCTTTCCCAGCTATGAGGAGATCGTCTACATAAACGATTACGTAAGTCGTTGTTTCATTGGTTGTTTTCTTATATAAACATTTATCGATCCTACTTTGGTGAAAACCTAATTTAGATAATGATTTATGTAATGTCAGGTTCCACGCTCTGGCGGCCTGCTTCAAACCATAAATGGCCTTTTTGAGTCTGCATACCTTATGCTCCTCTCCCGGAACTGCATAGCCTTCAGGCTGATGCATATACACATTTTCTTGCAATTCCCCGTGAAGGAAAGCGGTCTTAATATCTACATGTCTTAAGTTCAGATCCTTATACAATGCCATTGCTAAAAAACTTCTAATTGTCGTATGAGACGCGACTTTCGCAAAGGTCTCATCATAATCTACCCCATACTTTTGGGAAAAACCCTTTGCGACCAGCCTAGCCCTAAACTTTTCCAGCAAACCCTGGCTATTGTATTTGGATTTGAACGCCCACTTGCAACCGATCACTTTCGTTCCTGGTGGGACTTCGACTAATTCCCATGTATTATTTTCGCGAAGAGAATTCATTTCTTCTAAAGTCGCTTCTATCCACTTTTCCTTTTCAATCGGGTTTTGCATATTTTTTATATCGTTCCAAGTTTTCGGATTTTCTACTTTAACGTCATTTGTTAAGAAAGCAAATCTATCGGGAGGAACTCCCCTGTTCGGTCTGTTTGATCTACGCGGGACGTTTTGCGTTGTATCCGAATTTGCATTTTGATTTTGCGTTGTATCTTTGGCGCTGTCAATATTATCCTCGATTAATTGTAATTTCGGAACCGGATTTTCAAAATTTGGTATTTCATTGTTTTTATTTGATATGCTATCCTCAGTTATGTTTTTACTTTTAGTCTCCAGAAATTTTACGGTTCTACTTATTGCGATTTTCTTACCGTCCGTACAAATTCTGTAGCCCTTACTCCTATTGTCGTAACCTACGAATATCCCCTCTATGGCTGCATTATCCAATTTTCTTCTATGAGTCTTTTCCACATAAGCAAAGGCGCGACAACCGAAGGTTTTAATATTTGAAAGATCTGGTTTGCGACCAGTCCATTTTTCGTAGGGAGTGCAGTCGTTGGATGAAGTTGGGAGGCGATTTTGTTTGTAAGTTGCGGTGCAGACGGCTTCGCCCCAGAATGAGTTAGGTAAATTACTGTCTTTAAGTAGGCAGCGAGCTATCTCCATCAAGGTACGGTTCTTACGCTCCGCAACCCCATTTTGAGGCGCGGAATACGGAACAGTAAGTTGATGGTTAATTCCCTCATTTTTTAGATAATTTTCAATTTCCTTCCCTGTGTATTCCCCTCCGTTGTCGGTACGGATAGCACGCACCTTCCTGCCAAATTTATTCGCGGTCATTGCAACATATTCTTTAAATTTAGGGAAAACTTCATCTTTGGTTCTCAGTAAGTACGTTATGGTAAACCGGCTAAAATCATCTACAAAAGTCAAAAAATAGTATTTTCCGCCAACCGTCGCTGTTTGCATAGGTCCACATAAATCGGAGTGCACTAATTCTGTGGGCTTTGTAGCTCGAAAACTAGCGGCTTTGGGGTATGGATCACTAGTGAGTTTAGAAATTATGCATGTTTCGCATGTATCACCGTGTTTACATTTGTCAATTTTAATTCCTAACGCCATATCATTATTTACCAATTCCTTAATATGATTAACGTTTCTGTGGCCTAATCTCCTATGCCACTTGTTTAGACAATTTTTATTTTCGCATTCGTTTATAATATTTACATTGTGAGACATATTTTGTTCTATTCTACATTCATATAAATTATTGCTTACATAGCCCTCGAGGTACGTAACACCTTCGTGAGTTATCTTGCAAGATTGTTTCTCAAATATGGCTTTACAACCATTTTCAGTAGCTCTTTTTATAGAAATTAAATTTGTTTCAATTTCGGGTACATACAATACATTCTTTAGTGTTATCGTTCTGTGTGCATTATCCGACATTAATGTATTTAATTTTATAGTCCCGTAACCCTCAGAGCAAAGCTCTTGACCGTTTGCGATTGTTACGCTAGAAGCACTGTTATGAAAATCATTAAACTTGTTTTTGTTATTACAAATATGAGTTGAAGACCCTGAATCAATTACCCAGAGATCTTTTACATTATCCCCAACAAAAAATGTAACATTTCTATCATTAGGTGTTTCCTTTTCAAAATTCCTATTTTTGTTAGTATTCGGGTAAGCGCTGACTTGAGAGCATATAGCCGATTTTTGTGACTGGTTGGGAAAACGATTGGGGTATTGGTACTGCTTAGGATTATTTTTATTTTTATTTTTCAAGCTCCAACAATCGTCGATATTGTGAGAATTCTTTTTACAGTACCGGCAGAATTTATTTTGTTTGTTTTTATGGAATTTCACCACCTTTAACGCGGAGTGACTGTTCTCACTTTCGCGGTTATTTTCAACTCTTTTCGTGTGCTCGTCTATTAATTTAGTGCGAATAAAACTAGCACTAAGGTCACTCTCGTCCCTTGCCTCCAAAGCGGTAATGAGACCGTCATAACTGGAAGGGAGAGAGCAGCGCATTAAAGCAGCAAGGTGTTGATCAGTTACAGTCTCGCCGATAGCGGCTAGCTTATCGCGAGTTTCATAAATTTTTGTAAGGTGATCCACCATATTGCCACCTTCCTTTAATTTGGTGGAGTAAAGTTTCCTTAAAAGAAATAGTTTACTACTTAAATTCGAACGTTCGTGAACTTCTTTTAAAGCAAGCCAACATTCTCGCGCACTTTCTAAATTCTTCACATTTGTTATTTGATCGTCATCGATCAATAAATTTATAATGGCACGCGCTTTCCTATTTTTATTTCTAAAACCATCTGTCATTGGATCGGGCGGGTCCTGACTGATAACACTATAGAGGTCCTCCTTCTGTAAATACATTTCTAACCTGAATTTCCATACATCATAATTGCTTGAGTTCAGTTTTTCTATTATTGAATCCCTTAGGATACTCATTTTAGTTTTAATTATATAGAATAAATATTTTCTTATACAATCAAATAATAATAATAATATAAATCAGTTATAACTTTGATAACTTTTGCTTACACTTAGAGTGTAGCGATATATATATTTGCAATGAAACAGTTCGTATTCTTTTCAAATAATAATAACATCAAATATCTTCTTATACAGTTAAATAATAACAATAGTATGTTTATTGTTTTTAGTTTTCTTCGCTTACATATAAAAATGTTGCAAATATTTATACGATGTCATTATAATAGTTAATACATTTCTTATAAAGAGCGCAATCAGTCTCATAATCTGTTATTAGAATATATATATATATAATCGACAAATATTTAGGAGGGACCTCTAATTTTATGTCAAATCATATTTCACAGTAAAAATAAAGGTAAGGAAAATTATTTCTCTTACCTGATGTCCCGGTGTTGAGACAGGAACCGCCATACACTTCAGGATACATCCATGGTACGCCTTTGTGACTTTACCGACAGTTGCAGTGCTAAAATCTTTATTGAAAAAGAAATTGAAAAATGTGATTGAAGATGTAATTCAGGTGTGAGGTAAAGCATGGCTAGTTTCATTTAATAATGTGATTAAACTTTCATCTTGATTAATTGTTTTAATAAACTTTATCACATAATAGAACAGAAGACAGACATTTTATACGTCGTTAATTACAGACGCATAGAGCAGAAGTGAAAAAGTACGTGTCGAAAAAGAGGGGAAAAAAAAGGGTGGCGAAGCATATACTTCTACATTAAAAACCACAATTAGGTGGAGAAACTGATGCATAAGCTATTATGCTCGCACATGACATTGAAAAGGAAGAAAAGAGTTTCAATAAGTCCGGGAATAAATGTAGCAGTTCTTTATTTTTTTCTGAATAAAAGTTATAGGATCCAGGAATTGTATAAAATTTGCAATTTCTTAACTATTCAAAAAGTAAGTATTTTAACGTAAATTGATTTTTATATGATCTAGAACAAAATATGAAACATTTTTACAATTGGAACTATGCCCCTAAAACTAACGGTTTAGAAATTAACCTTTTGTGAACGATAAAAAGAAATACTCTGCATAAAAACAAACACAATTTTAACAACACGTACTGTAAAAGAGAAATTTGTTCTTCACTTCATTGCAGCCTTGACTTGATTATTGACTTCATTGCAACCATATCTATTAAAGCATATTCAATGCTAATCCCACAAGAACACGAAAATATTATTTATACACTTTTAATCAAATGCAATTCATCCAAACAAATTTCGTACGCACAAATACGCTTCTAAAATTAATTACAATTGTATTAAAATTAAGTGTCCTCACAAATTATACAATGCTATTTTCTTTCTTTTTTTTCAGTAAAATAAAAAATGTTTTCCAGCTCTCATCTTCTAAAAACGCAACAATGACAAAATAATAATAATAAACAATTGACCAACAAACAAAAAGTCTAGCGCCAGAATCCCCACGCCCTTCACCTCCACAAACTTCAGGAGTACATAGAGATATCCCTTTTAAATACCCAAATTCAAAGAAACCGCCTCCTGCCCATGTCTATGATTGATTCAAATGCCAAAGCTTTGATGCCAAAGATTGTCTTCAGCGCGATAAAACAAACACCTTCAGCAATCAACTCCGTAAATATCTTTAATTCAATCCTTCCAACACTAGATGAAATCATTTCATCCCCATAATAATAATCCAATGCATTACTATGTTCCACAAAACACAGATCTTTCATTCCTCCCACAGAACACGAAAATAATTTTTAATCGAATGTCGTTCACTGAAACAATATTATCCTTTCAGTTTTATATAATCATCAGTGTTATTTTTAATTTAAAACGCTGTTGTACTAAAATGTTTCAAAAGAAACAAAAGTTAAATTAACTGCAGAAAAGTCGAGCAGATAAAAAATTACAAAGAACTTCTATTATCTATATTTATTCTAAGCTTAAAAATAATCATTTGATATGTTTATATGAGAAGGACTCCATTTACACTTTGCGTGTATAAAAGGAAATAAGACTCAGAAGGAAATCGAAATGGGAAGTCTGCGGTGATTGGTTGCTTGTAAGATATGCTTTTTAGCCGGCAAGGTCTGTGGTTTCTCTAGCCTTCATTCTCAAGACAATGAAAGTACTTAGAACAATTTTAATAACACTTGGAAAGATATATTTTTGTCTGGCTTCGATTATTTATGATTAAACATTTTAGCTTTGAGTTTTCAGAGGCGCACAGTTTTTAGGCTTTTTCTTTATTAATATAGAAAACAAATTTCGGACATTTTATTTTTATTATCATTTAAATATGTACAGTCGAACCCCGTTATAGCGAACCCGGTATGTAACGAACTCTCGGATATAACGAACGAAAAATTTGGTCCCGCCGTTTTTCTGTTGTATTTAATGCTATTTTATCCTTTTATAGCGAACCTCCTAAATCTTAAGAATCGGCTATAACGAATATTTTTTCCAGTCGACCATGATTTTTTTTCTTTAAACTTTTCCGCAGTTGTGAAAACAGGACATTGACTCCAATTTCATAAGAAAATCTACGCCGGTTAGTGAAACATGGTGCAAATCAGTGATAAGTCTTTTTATTAAAGGGTAGGAACAACTGCATTCTTTCTCTGTTACAATAGCCACTCTACAGGTGTCATCCTGCTCACCCGTCAGTCATTTCCCCTTATTCCTGATCACAGCTGTGTGCAAGACTGGAGACGAAAAATCTTGGCGGTTTGTTGCGGATTATACAATTAGAAAATGTTTTCGACATGCAGGTCTAGCAAAGAATATTGAAGATACAACGAATGTTGATGAAGCAAAGAATGTAGAAGAAGAGGATGATGAAAATTTACCTATCTCGATGTGGATAAAAAAGCACAAAATTTCATCATTCTCAGTTTGTGACATGCAATTTTCGAAACATGTGATGATGAAGTCATTATATATGAAGATCCGACTTATGAAGAGATTGAGGAAGAAATTAAAATGGATTATTTTGAAATCGATTATTCTGCATCTGATGCTGATGAAGAGGAGCACATAAATGACGAAATCACTACAATATCAGATGCTACAGCAGCGTAATTAATTAATAAGTTTTTGTGTACACAAACAGTGGAAGAAAGGGTGTTGGAGTCATTTTATGTACTAGACAAAGAAATCCATAACATGTTTTTGAAATCGCCATCACGTCAGCAGAAGATTACCACTGTATCAAAACAGTGAGCAACAATTAAAAGTAAAATGA
Source organism: Maratus speciosus (assembly GCA_963932465.1). NCBI lineage: Eukaryota > Metazoa > Arthropoda > Arachnida > Araneae > Salticidae > Maratus > Maratus speciosus. The sequence goes on from OZ010788.1 coordinate 442,353,308, forward strand.
ATTTATTTTTGTTTGCCTTCATTATTAGTAATTTTAATTGGTATTGTGTCAGTTTAATATAATCGATTTTAGTCAATTTAATTCATTAATGATCATATTTAATAGATTTTATCTTTTTTTAAATACATCATTATTTAATATACACATAGCAACTGATGAGTTATACATTTTGTGAACGATAACATTTTTCTTAACGGTTCGGATATAGCGAACAAAACCTTCGATCCCTTGACGTTCGTTATAACGGGGTTCAACTGTACTTCTAAAAAAAAATCATTTTTTTTTTAATTACTTTGCTGATATGCGTTCCAAATTTAACAGGGACTTTCTGATAATATGTTACTGAATAATAAACTGTAAAAGAATAACATTGTTATTTATCCTAATACGTTAAATAATGCCCATCCCTTATACAATAGGTAAATAGAAACAGTGGGAAAGACTAGAAATGATGAAATCAGCAGTCTTAACCCTTTGAGGGGTGGTATGCTTATAAAACCACTTAATTTTAATTCCGAAACATTACAATGACACCAAAATTTTGCTAAAATCTTTTCATTCAACACGTTTGTGAAATATAGCCTCAAATATATATCAAACTTATCTCTGTGGCGTTCAGACGAATATGAAAGATAAATCAGTTTGCCCTTAATATAACTAGCTCAGCATTGTTTTGCACCCTAGATTTCATAACGAAATTAAAGCATGTGTTAATTAATAAATAAACCAGTAAAATATAAATAACCAGTTGTATGTGCTAATCTCAACCTTTTCTTCTATCTCATACATCTTAATATTTCAAAAAGTAGTTACACTTATTAATACTTCAATACTATTAGTTCAATACTATACTAACTTTGATTTTTTAATCTTAAATTTCTACTTTAGTCAATTAATCGGTGTAAAAACGAGTTAATCTAGATCATGATATTTATTAAAACCAATAGTTTTTCCTTATTTTGTTGTCGTCAGCTGTTGCAAATGGCTGGGTTCGAGGGCGCGAGTTCCCGTCATTGCACAAGCCTCCGATGGAGACTACGAAAAATTGAGAAAATTATACAAAAATCGCTATCACAGCATCCATTTCAAGCGGAATATTTCCAAATTTAAGGAGGACCTGCTGACCAATACAAAAACATGCACAAAAAATTTATTTCAATTATATGCATAACTTTATACACTTTCCGATGGTAAAATAAAGAAAATGACTCAAAAATCGCTATTACAGCAACCCCTTCCGGCAGAATATTTTCAAATTCAAGAAGAAACTGCTGACCATAGACATACTTACATAGACCATGCATACACAAAAAAATTGGTTCAATTCTATGCATAACTTCATACACTTATTGAAGGTACAATAATGAAAATGGCAGTAAAATCTCTATTACGGCGCCCTCTTCCGGCAGAATTTTTCCAAATTCAGGGAGGATCTGCTGACTATAGCCAAAGACATACACAAAAAAATTGGTTCGATTCTATGCATAAATTCATGCAGTTTTTGATGGTACAATAATTAAAATAACACAAAAATTGCTATTACAGCGCCCCTTTCCGACAGAATATTTCTAAATTGAAGGATGACCTGCTTGCCTCAGCGAAATACTTTTACAAAGAATTTTGTTCAATTATATGCATAACATCATACATCTTTCGACGGTACAATGGCGACACACGGACGGTTGGTTGGTTGGTTGGTTGTGTTTATGACGGGCAATTATCAACACGAGGGATATGGGCTCTGAGGAGGGGAGTGCCCTTCGTGGGGGTCTTTCTAAGGGAGCCTAACCCATATTTACACTTGGAAATCCAAGGTTCGATGAAAACCACGAAAACTCCGAGCGATTAGGCCGACGGGCGCGATTGGGTTCGAGCCCAGCACCTCCCGTCTACCAGCTTCGAGAGCACGACACACGGACGGACAGACGGACATTTTGTATAAACATGTTTTTGAGGATCTCTGACCCCTAAAACTTGTAAATCCGTCAAAAACCGGAAGTCGACATAAATTTCGATGACAATATTTTCTTCTACTGAAGATAGAAGAAATTAAAAATAAAATTTAAGACATGTAATTGAACTACACGCTAGAGGTCTGCACGGGGCCGGGCTTGGCCCGAGGTCCGGCGAATTTTCAAACGGGCCGGATCGGCAGAATTAGGACAATTTTTTCAACGGGCCGGGCCGTCGAAAAAATTGAACGAGCATGCAGGGCCGGGCCGACAAAAAATTAATCGGGCCTATCGGCCCAATATAAGAATTCAAGCGAAGCAGATAAAATACGAACCATTTTCAATGAATATGATTTTCTCGAGAAGTATAAATGTGCGTCACGAGCCGATGCGAGTTTAACAACAGAAATACAGAAATGTACATCATACAGAAATGTTACATGTCCATCGTAGAGATCGGCATCGTACAGTTACAAGATGTCTGATTCCGAGTTTATTTTTTTTTTTCGGCAGACTCGTGCCGGGACGGAACTGGTCTAATCGATCTCAGGATGTGTAGGACAGACATTATATTTTGTAAAAGTATAAATAGTGATAATGAACTTCTGCTAACAGATCTTTGGAAATATACCTTAAGGTGGTTCTCATATTCACTGCTTAACAATGCGAAACTTTCAGACACATTTTTAGCTATAAAGGCATAAAATTGACAGGTCTGACTATTGAAGGCATTTTGAAACGAATAGCTTTCTTCATATTTGATAAATTGCTTACAGAGGTCACAGAGATTCTTGTCACGTGACTGTATGTTTTTTTTCCTTTTCTGTGCTATTTCTGTGCTTTTTGTTTATGGCAGTTGATGACTTGAACAATTATAATATAGATGAAATTGTGGCGATAGAAAAATATCTGGCGACTTATCATCTGTGCCTGGCTAACATTAAAGTACCAAAATGGCACCTACACTGTTAAAAATATTGTGAAAAATTACCTCTGTTTTTAAAGGCTATCTATTTTCTGACCAATGACAACGCTACATAGGTTTTTATGTAGCGTTCTCATTGGTCAGAAAATAGATAGCCTTTAAAAACAGAGGTGATTTTTCATGATATTTTTAACGGTTTAGGGTGTAAAAAGGGAAGTGGTCCTCCCGGAACTGTTGATGATAGTCACATGACTTAGGCTATTGTTATACAGATTGTTTTAAAATATCGGGAGACAAGAACTCTGTATACTTAATTCATTTTATTTGAGGTTTTTTTAAAAATGTTTAACTGATCCTCTTTAATCAAAAACGAAAACAACCATTGAATGTCTTTACAGCAACTGATTCGGCCTTAAATCGTTGCAATCAAAGGGAATTGAATGGAAACCCGTTTACAGGGAGACCTACACAGCTTTTTTCAGTACAATTCAATCTTTTCTAATATTTTTGAAACCCATCAGATTAGCGTGTTTTGAGATTCTGCGGTGTCTGAACGGGGGTTGACGAGCGTAGTTTGCAGGTGGCAGAGCCCCCCAGTGCTCTATAAAGTATCATAAATGTGGGAAGTATATTCCTGCGTCCATATCATTTTCACTCAATATAGAGCATAGTAAATAAAACACACATCTCCCCAATTGTGATTATGCAACCGAGCGAGCTCCTATGTACATGTTCAATGCATCTGCTCAAAGGCATAGATTTGTACACATACGTTGCGCATGGTCAGAAGTAAAATTTTTATTGAAAATGTATGCTAATTATCCCATTAACCGCTGGTGTTGCGTTGACGCAACGGTCAAAATAAATGCGTATAAAAAATTAGCTATCAGATGAATTTTATATTAAAAGTAATTTTTAAGTAAGGAATATTATAGTTAATAATTCAATAGAAAAATATTTTATTTCATCAGTTTTTTATGTTTAATAACGAGCTCTAAGCTTGAAGCATTTTTAAACGACAGCTTTCACGTTGTCGTTTTCACAGAAGAAACATAGTTAAAAAAACGTAAACTTTAGAGGTAATCTATTTTTAGACAAGGTCAAATTAGACAAAAATATTCCAGGAATTAGTTCTTTTTGCTTTAGCGGGGGAGGAAGAGAAAACCGGTGTTGCGTTTGCGCAACGTCAGTGGGAAACGGGTAGTTCCCGTTTTCACTCGTGTCGTTAGACTCTTTGGGCTTTTTTCTCATTCTGTGCTCATAGAGATGACTAAACCGTTAGAGGAGACTCTTTAAAGAAGTTTGGATGAAGATTTAGATAAAGATGATTGGGACGAAACTGATATTATTGTTATTTCACCAAAAAAAAGCAGAAATTATTGACGAAGAAGGAAATGATAATATATCAAACTAAAACAATGATATTTCACCATGCGATATTTGCTGACGAAATTGATACGAGCATAAAAAGAGAAGTTTGTGCCCTCTAAAATTTCTATAAGCCATAAATTTAATAGAAAATAGGAGACTTGACGTGGATAAAGAAGAAAACATTGATTTGGACTCTCCCCAAAAATGAAGAAAATATAAAATATTGACAAAAACGGGAAGAAAAGAAAATTATGGGCGAAAGTAAAAAGTCTTACTTAGATTTCATACGTGAAGTTGTACGGTGTTTGCAAAAGCAAACACCGTTTAAAAGTAAAGGGTTAGGTAGAAACAAATCAGCAACAAGAAGGTCTAGTAAATTCAGCATGCAAAAACCATTTCAGACAGAAATCAGACATTTAATTGTCAAGTCTGATGGCAGCAGAAGACTGCATTGCAAACAATGCCATAATCAGAATGTTTATCGCTGCAGTAAATTTGGGATGTTGCTTTATTACATAAGTATAGCGAATATTTTGTTGCTTGAAACTGTTTTCTGGATATAATCAGTAATTTGCAAAGAAAAAATTCATTAAAATTAAGTAATAGATTAATTACCTTTAAAGTGATTATTTGTTTTCTAAATTGTAACAATTCTAAAAAAAATTTCCAGTGCCCAAATCCAAAAAAAAAACCCTGCTGATGTTCAATTGAACTCACTGAACATCAGTACTCTTATTCCGCTAACGTTGCGTGAACCCAATACTCGATTTTTCGTAACCTAAGACAAGTTTTGTTATTTTCGATATAAATTATTGTTATGTATGTTCAAATGAATAACCAATATCATTTATATAAAATTTTTTTAACCCCTTATAGTTTTGGCAGTTAATGGTTAATAAAAGTTTTGAACAACCGAATGCACGATAACAAATCTGTGGTAAAATATCTTTCATTTAAAATAAGAATCATGAATAAAATAATCTATTTCAGAATGCTAAAATTCAACTTAATACTAGGTTGAGAAAAAAGTTCTAGAAAATTTGTGAAAGTTGCGTTGTTATGCGAAAATTAACAACAAAAGCAACAAGGGCTATTCTTCAAAGTAGAGACCATCATAGTCCAAGACTTTGTGTCATCGTTCTGATAGAATCCGGATTTTGCTGGAAGTACCATGGTGGCTCCTTGTAATAGAAAAACTCTTGACTTCTTCAACCTCATTAAAGGATTCAAATTGACGATCCTTGAAAAAGTGTTGCATTGATCGAAAGAGGCCATTATCGGATGGAGCCACGCCTGGATTGTAGGCGGAGTGTGGAAGAATGTCGACGCCGTTCAACTGTGCAAACCCGTCAACGACTTTCAGAATCGTTAGACCTTTTCTCTAATAATGCCGGATCAATACACGAAAATCATGCTGTTCAGTAGACATTTTGGAGCTAAAATTCCTGAACTCCTATAGATATACTACTAGTACTCCTACATACGATAAAAATTCTGGTAAATATTAGATTAAAAATTTCCCAGAACTTTTTACTCAACCTAATAATAGAATATGAAAATACACAAATGATTCACTACCAAAAAATATGATTAATACATCTCTAAAATGAATGATTAATATAGTTTAATTAACATCATTAAATTGTATTAATAATCTTTTAGGTTGTGAAGAACCAAGTAATTTGATGTAGTTTTTCCTCACAAACTGTCAAAAGAAAACGCTTAGCGTTTTAAGTATATAGATTTCGACGTCAATGGAATGAAACTGCAATTATTTTGACACTTAATACAAAATATTTCAGTTTTCTGAATTAAAATTTATGATTTCTTAGTAAAATTATGTCATTTTAACTTGCTAAAGTTTTCCAATTTTATAATGATGTGCAAAACGATAGAAGTTATAATTTTATTGACTAAACGTAGGGTAACTCCGGGAGAGTCGCCGCATACGGGACAGATGCCGCACCTCTTGTATTTCTTGTAATTATCGATAGATGGTCGTCAAACGCACAGTATAGGTGCGCAATGAGATTATTTTAACCAGTGTATAGCGTGAATCCCATTTCGATGTTTACTTGTAGAAGTAAAATTTCTTAATTTGACGTAAGTGGATGATTTCACTGTCCAAAATTTTAAACACGTTATGTTTAAATTCTTTTCATACACAAATTACTAAATGCATGCATGATTTCGAAGTCAAAACTAAGTGTAGCGTTTTTATAGAGTACTGTGTGTATGGTTACGACATTCCGCTTAGCGATGGCAGGTAACTGTGATATCCGACGTCTACACCATGCAAAATGGGATACATGCCGCACTGCTATTCCGGTATAGATGCCGCAGTTTCTTTTGTACGGGATGATTAAGTGTTATTAACTTTTCCTTTTCTTTTTGCACAGACTAACCATGTTAGGTATACTATCAAGTTTACTAAAACCAAAGGAGAAAAAGGGGAAAATAAAAAGTAAAAAGGGCAAGAAAGAGGCAAGTCAAGATGATAATAATGAAAAATTGGATTACGCGTAACGCAGACGTTCTTTGCAAACTACTCCAAAAAAGAGGAAGTATAATTGGCTTCGTTGCATCATGTGTTTAAATGTAGTTACATAAAGACTGTGCTTTTTTGACACTTTTTCTGTAGATTGTAGACGAAAAAACAGGTCTCTTAACCTATTCGGGACCATAGGTGCATATAAGCACCTTCATAAAGAGGTTACAAAATTTGTTTCCGGCACCAGTATAAAAGAAAAGTAATATTTGCTTTGATTAATTAGAGCATTTTCATGATTATTTAAGTAAAGGTAACATCTTTTAAAAAAGTGGTACCAACGGAATAAAATTTGTGTTAAAGCCACCGGTCCCGAAAGTGTTAACAAATAAATTACGTAAACACAATTTTACTTTTTTCTTATCACTTTCTAATACATTGATGTTATGTTGTTGCTGAAATAATAATTAAAATTTAATGTAAAAATATAAGTCGATAATTTTAATAGTGAAAGTTGGCAACAATTATGAATTTGAATCTAATAATACGTTTCATTGTACTCATTTAGTTTCATTTTGTTATTACATCGTTAATTATTGTCCAGATATGAATATTGTTTTAAATCTTTTTATTTGTAATTTCATTCTGTTCTTATTACAAGCGCGGCACAACTACCGCACAAGTGCGGCGTCTTAGCCTGAATGTACGGCTGACGCGCCGCAGTGTAATGTTTTAGAAAAAAAAATGTTAAAAAATATTAATAATTTGTTTTGAATTTTTCTGTCGCACTACAGGCGTTGTATATTTAACATTAAATAGCACAGCATGATTTTTTTTGTTTTATGTCCACCATGGTACTTTATACACAAATTAAAAAAAAATGCGGTATAAATCCTGGAATTACCCTATATTAATACACATACAAACCATATAGGGTAACACCGGGAGAGTCGCCGCATACGGGATAGATGCCGCACCCCTTGTATTTCTTGTAATTATCGCTAGATGGTCGTCAAACGCTCAGTATAGGTGCGCAAAGCGATTATTTTAACCAGTGTATAGCGTGAATCCCATTTCGATGTTTACTTGTGGAAGTAAAATTCTTAATTTGACGTAAGTGCATGATTTCACTGTCCAAAATTTTAAACACGTTATTTTTAAATGCTTTTCATACACAAATTACTAAATGCATGCATGATTTCGAAGTCAAAATTAAGTGTAGCGTTTGTATAGAGTACTGTGTGTATGGTTACGACACTCCGCTTAGCGATGGCAGGTAACTGTAATGTCCGACGTCTACACCATGCAAAATGGGATACATGCCGCATTGCTATTCCGGTATACATGCCGCAGTTTCTTTTGTACAGGATGATTAAGTGTTATTAACTTGTGTAACAGTGTAATGTTTTAGAAAAAAATTGTTAAAAAATATTATTTGTTTAGAATTTCTTTGTCGCAGTACACGCGTCGTATATTTAATATTAAATAGCACAGCATGATTTTTTTTAATTTTATGTCCACCATGGGACTTTATGCACAAATTCAAAAAAATGTGCTGCATAATTCCCGGAATTACTCTATATTGATTTTATCATACTAAATTGAAAGTATAAATATTAGAAAAATTGTGCAACAATTTATATTATTATAATATAATGATTTGCATATTCACCGGTTATGTATTAGAAACAAAAAGACAAGAGTGGAACAGATTTTTTTAAATTATAGAAATATCAATTTCAGTTGTACCACCTTTGGGGATTTTATTATCTTCAAATCACTTTTCTGTGTGTTTTGCAGAGTGTAGTCATGCAGTGTCTTATTAAAAAATATCAATGAGACCAAAAATGTTTTCACTCTACTTCATCAAATGTAATTCTAACAAGTGAATACACATATGTCTATTTTGTTGCCCTTCAAGAAGAACATTTCACACTTTAACTCCTGTGGTAAAAGCGGCCATATTGGAGAGCATCTATCTTGTAGAGGTGTGCAAAACACATTCTTTTTCTTTCAAAGGTCCTGTCCGTATGAATGCATTCCGTCTGGACAATAGAATTTAAAGTTTTTTTTTTTCACTGAAAATAATTTTAAATCAATTTTTTTTTGTTGCTACAGATGTTTCTCTGGAAATTCAATGAGAGTGTTGTTGCAACTGTCGTCTTTATCCTGCTTTCACCTTACTTTTCTCTTATTACATTACATGCGATCGTGCGAGCAATAAAACCTTCAGGTCATTTCAAAAGAATTTTACCTATTGTTAAGTTGAATAAGCATATGGATTCTATAGGAAATTAAAAATGACAGTCTTTCAACCTTTAATATTATCAGAAATTATTTACAGCTACCATCCGACTAGAATTTGATATTTTTAGATGTCAAAAGCCTTTTTACTTCTCCTCATTCAAACATTTTTGCGAACTGAAAGAAAAATGTATATAACAGACATATAGCTTATATTTATTTTTGTTATCATTAACTTTAAAAAGAAAGTTTCTCATAATATAAAGTAAAAAGAAATTGTTTTACTTGGAGATTTTCAAGTATACTTTTAATTATTTCATACTAAACTGAGGAGAAAACATAGGTTATATCAGAATCATTCTCATAGTATTCTATTTATATTTGATATATATATGTTGAATTTATAAAATGGTTATCTCAAAAAAGGGCTTCAAATCTTTAAAATTCAATAAATTGTTAGGTATAACAGATGTAAAAATAATATAAAGTGATATATTTATATGATAACTCTAAATCTTGTATTCAGTAGTTTAAAAGAAGTTCAAATTTTCGTTAATAGATGCAACTGTATTGTTTCAAACTTTTAGAATGCTGAAAACACACCTAAAGCTTTTCCTTATAGTTATTTGAAATGAGAATACAAATTTCTTACTTTGAAGATACATAAAGCACTCATACAGGCTGAAATGGCACAACGATCTATTTGGGATATTTCGAACGTTTTAAAAAAATTCCTGATTTACTTTATAAACTCCTCATTTATTTTATCTTTATATTTATTATAATTATCATATGTATTACTTCTATTGTCAATATACCTTTTGCTATTCATCTACAAAACGCAGAACAATGGATAAGATATCATTCGAAAGGTTTTGAATTGGATTCTCACATACTACGAGGATACTCACATTTCATTTAAACATGTTGTTTTGTTAAAAATTGCAGTTAATTAAAAATTAAATCAGCATTGTTTTCCTAAAAATGATAGATTTTCTCAAATCAGTGTTGTCACAAAAATAAAATATGGAATATTTATGAAAAATAAATAGTACAAAAATATGAAGTATAAATCCGCAGGTGTTTATTTTATATTTAAGATTAAAAAGTAAAGTTGAATTCGAAATATTTGGAAGAATACGATAATCAACACAATAATATTTCACGCGTAGCCTAAACAAATTCCTTTGTCATATTAGATTAAATTGTATTTTATATGAATTCCATTTATTTTCCTTTGTCCCATGTTAGTCGGAAGACTTCATCCTCTAATGCAGTTAAAGTACGACTGTTATCCTTTTTTCTGGTTTGTTCCTTTTGATATAGTGTAACTTTGATGGGTTAAATGAGATGATGTTCTGGCTTGACTAATGTTGTTTGCACATATTTTTATCATTAATTATTCTTTCTAAGTTAAAACCATTTAAAAATATTGGATATTGCTAAAAGATAGTAGATTGTAGTTCGAAATCCTCGCACGGGTCCACTAGCTTAAACCATTTAAACAATTTTGGATATTGTTAAAAGATAGTAGATTATAGTTCGAAATCCTCGCACGGGTCCACTGGCTAATTAATTACTGAGCTAATCCAGAAAGTAAGTACCGTTTTGATGTTAAAAATGATTAACAATTTCTTTCCATTTGCATTTTATTACAGAAAAATCTACACACCTTAAACTGCATTTAAACGTATTCACCAATGCATTTTAAGGAATATGTGATATCTTGATACTAATTGCAACATACCCGCTTCGTAGAATTCGGCCGCCTACAACCTGAACCAGTTCTGGACGTTTATCTTGATCCCACCCCCACTTGTAATCGTGAAATATTTGAAAATGCACAGACAAGTCAGAAATCGTGAATCGCGTATTGAAAGGAACTTTTTCGTCGATATAGCGCACCAATTCTTTGGTGATCAACGATGGTCGCCCACTGCGCTCCTTGTCGTGGACATTTTTCCTGCCTTTATTAAGCATTCTAACCCATTTTCGAACCATAACTTCAGTCATTGTGTTCTCTCTGTAAGTTTCACCTATCTGATGATAAATTTCATATGTCGAACATTTCTTTCATTCAAAAACTTGATAACGGCACAGCTGGCGGGCCGATCGATTGTTTTAAACATGATTACCGACAAACAATGACTCCAAACGCTCACATAATAAAACAAAATATCTAGGGAAATCCGTTCTGGAGCAGAAGGATGTAACTACATATGCGCGTGATGCTATCAGATGAACGGAAGATATGCGCAAACGGTACTTACTTTCTGTATTTAATTTAATTTCGGGCATTTTTATTGAAAAACACACTACTGTTTAAAACTGTTTATATAATCATATGTTTTTTTATAGGAAGGAGAGATTTGCTTAAATTAATGTTTAAATTTATATTTTTGAAGGGAATAAATTTATTGAAAATTTTAAATAAAATCAATATGTGTATAAATGTACTATGCAATATATAACGGCTTCAATAATTTGAATTTTTTTCACTTTTTTTATTCTGACCAATCCACATTAAAACAATCCAGGAATATAACACAACTGACATAAAACAAAATGCACACAAAAAAATCCCTTCCATTTAAAGATGAACTATGCACTTTAAAATGTGTTTTTAAGAATCAGTTCTTTTTTTCTACACGACAAAAGCACTTTCTTTTACATTAAGTACTTTATCATTGAAAGGGTTTGGAATATATATCAAGTGGTATAAAATATAGCTTTTTTTTTACCTATATCGATTTTGACTCTGAAAGAGTATATATCTTCTGAGGAATTTTTTTAAAAAATATTATTTTTTACATGTTCTACCTTTTTGTTGTTTAGTTTCATAAAGAGAAATGTGTGAACATATTTCTAAAAGGGAGTATCCGTTGGGTACAATAAGGAAAAAAATCGATCTTAAGTCATAACTGTCATTATATATGTCGCAGTAAAAAAGATGTTTTTTCCAACGTTTCTTGTTAATATATTCTGTTAATATACTCTGTCTTGTAGTTAGGTAAATATTTATTTTTGCTGAAATATTGAAAGTTTTGGTACAGACCCCTATATTAAAGTTTTCGGACTTATATAGTTTAAGGAAAGCATTGTAATCAGGATAAACAAATCGGAAATTGTACGATAAATGTGGAAAATGAGGTGCGTTCGTACTATAACTAATTTTATAAATATCCAGATCTTGGTGGAATAGATGCAAAAATGCATGAACACAAAATGTATTAAGATTATATATATATTAAATGCATTAATACGGAAATAATATGACTCCATCTTAAATAGTACGTAATCATCATGGCAACATAGAATCATTACATATCATGGGATATCATTGAATTAATTATGTATGATAGGATTTAATAGAATGAAGAAAACTTTTAATAACATCCCTTTAATTTTTGGTTTGATTTTCATAAAATTTGAAATGATTTGAGAAAATTCTGCAACGATCATATACATTAAACTTCAAAACATTTGGTTTGGTAGTTTTGTGCTGTGATATGCGGACAGACGGACCGGACGACGACTATAGGTACTACATATTTATATAATTACGAACGCACCTAAAAACCGATTATGGAAAAAATGGCATGTTTTTTCATTTTGAGATTTCCTGAATCCGTTTTTGGTAGTTTTGGAATGATTCCATATGTATGCATGCATGTTTTCTGATGATCGGAGTTTTTTTTTTCTTTCTTCTATCTCCAATAGAAAAAAGAATTGGAATTGAAATTTTTTTCGATTTCCGATTTTCAATGGATTTAAATGTTTTAGGGTCAGATATCGCGAAAAATATGTTTATACAAAATATCTGTCTGTCCGTGTGTCTGATCATTAGAGTTTTTTTTTTCACTTTCTTCTTTCTAAAGAAGAAAGTATGTTTATACAAAACATCCGTCTGTCCGCGTGTCTGATCATTGGAGTTTTTTTTTACTTTCTTCTTTCTAAAGAAGAAAGTATTATAATTATAATTTTTATCGATTTCCGATGGATTTACATGTTTAGGTGTCACAGATACCGAAAAACATGTTTACACAAAATATTTGTCTGTCCCTGTGACTGATCATTGGAGTTTTTTCCTTTTCTTCTTTCTAAAGAAGAAAGTATTGTAATTGGAATTTTTTTCGATTTTCGATGGATTTACATATTTTAACCCCCTCACTGACAAGCCCGTGTTAATACGTTCACTAAGCTCCAGGTTTCACTGCAATACAAGCAATATTTAAAGTAAAATAATTCTATTTATTTAATGTATTTTTAATACATTGAACAATGATTAATACTTCTAAGGGTTGCATTCATATTCCTTATTAAGTTTTTTTATAAAATGTTCAAAGAATCATTTTTTTTTAGCATTTAAAACAAAATGCGGAAAAAACAACATTACAATTTTGCCCTTTTCCAAGACAGTCGGAGGGTTTTAAGAGTCGGAGATCGCGAAAAACATGTTTATACAAAATATCTGTCTGTCTGTGTGTCTGATCATCGTTTTTTTTTTTTTTTTTTTTTTTTTTTTTTTACTTTCTTCTTTGTAAAAAAGGAAGTATTGGAATTAAAAATTTTTTTCGATTTTTGATTTTCCATGGATTTACATGTTTTAGGGGTCAAAGATTGCGAAAAACATGTTTATACAAAATATCTGTCTGTCCGTGTATCTGATAATTGGAGTTGGTTTTCACTTTCCTCTTTCTAAAGAAGAAAGTATTGTAATTGGAAATTTTTACGATTTCCGATTTTCGATGGATTTACATGTTTTAGGGGTTAGAGATTGCAAAAAACATGTTTATAAAAAATATCTGTCTGTCCGTGTGACTGATTATTGGAGTTTTTTTTTTTTTTTTTACTTTCTTCTTTTTAAAGATGAAAGTATTGGAATTGGAATTTTTTTCGATTTCCGATTTTCGGTGGATTTTCGTGATTTAGGGGTCAGAGATTGCAAAAAACATGTTTATATATGTCTGTCTGAGTGTCCCCTTTGTATAATCGAAAAGTGTAAGAAATTATGCATAAAACTGAACTAAATTTTCTACATGTGTTTTTGGCTGTGGCCAGCAGCTCCCACTTGAATTTGGGAATATTCCGTTAGAAGGGGGCGCTGTAATAGCACTTTTCATATTTAAAAGAATTTCAGAGTTTTCCCAATAGGTGGCAATTAAAGCTACTAAAATGCTTAAAAAATAGTATGTTTCATGCAAATAATTGAAACAATCGTGGAAAAATCAATTGTGAAGTATTTTCAGCTTAAAAAGTGTATTTTTTAGTAGCATTTTGTAATTCTCTCTTAAAATATATTATAAAAATTTAAGGAAATAGTTTTTAAATCATTCAGAAATACTGAGCTTTCCTCCCAAAGGGTACAGATTGTAGAGTAAATTAGCCTAAACATATCCATGTGCTATACTTTAAAAAGTCACTATGCGGGGAGGCTTGACCCAATAAATGTGAGGGCCGGTTGATCAGATGGTCAAAGCTCGCTCAATTAAGTGTTTTTGGAAATCTTTTTATTATACACTGTACATAATGAAGGCTTAATGGTTATATTTCTAAAATAATGTAAATTTATTTTGAAAAGTTACTGTAAAATAGTGTGATAGAAAGGAAATAGTTTAAAATTGATGAAAAGAAGATGTGAAAATTTGCTATAGCAGCAAGAAAATTTTTTAAGTAATATAAATTGGAAAATTTCATAGGAACAGTTATTTCATTTAAATAGTATCCATATAGGTAAATAGAAAGAATGCAAAAACTAGAAAGGATGAAAGCGGCAGTCTTAAGAAATGGTAAGTATTTATGCCTCTTCAAAAGAAACTAACATTGATCAAAAAACTTTAGGAAGGTATGTAGAGAAATTTGAAGAAGTTGAATACAATGAGACGAATCCAAACTATGTGGTAACTAGTGTTGCCAGGTTAAGGTGTCACAAAAAGTGGGTGTTTCTCCCGTTCCTAAATTCCGTATAAGGAGGTTTGTTTACACATCTCATTTTCCTAAATAATTTTTAATATTATTTAAACCATGTAGCATAAAGCTATTCTGACCTTTTTAAAAGCTGATTTTATTTCCCTTAACAAATATTTCAATATAAAATAAAGTGGGTCAAGCCTCCCATATGTGGGAAGCCTTGACTCATTATTTTCTCTTGATTAAAATCAATAATTTTTCAAGTTTCTTACATATTACACTTATGTCGCAATTTTATTTTGATAAATGATTGTCGAACGAATAAAATGATATATGAAACATTATTCTACGTTCAATATTTAAAAAATTAAAAATCATTTTGTAAAAAACGGGTGAACCCTCCCCAGTCTCCCCTATGCATGTGTGTGAGTAAACACGGTAACGCAAAAACTATTAGACCGGCAGCCGACAGCACAGACAACCACCTTATTTAGTTGGAGGCTGAAATTCCAGAATTAGCTAAAACTAGATTCCCATATTAAAACGCAATCGGCCTACTAAGTCATTTCTTGCTCGAAAACACCTAAAAACCCGATTCTAGCGGTCGACTCGTAGGTTTACCATTGCGTTTTCCTGCACCCAAAGTTATGAAAACATGGCGGACTGGGAGCAGGAAAACACAATGATAAACCTACGAGTCAACTGGTAAAATCGGGTTTTTAGGTGCTTTCCACCAAGATGTGATTTGGCAGATCGATTGCGTTTTAATATGGGAATCGAGTTATAGCTAATTTTGGAATTTCAGCCTCCAACTCGATGAGGTGGTTGTCTCATGGTTCGTACACCTCCTTGAATTTTGCAGACCAGAAAATTTTTCGGCGCCAGTATTATCTTATAGAAAATCTCTTCTTAAAAGAAAGCGAAATTTTGCGCGTTTAACCAAGATTTCTTTTTCTAAAAAAAAAAAAAAAAAAAAAAAAAAAAAAAAAAACTGGTAGTTTTTTGGAGAAATACCGGTATCCGTACGAACCACGTATCTGTGCTGCCGGCTCCCGGGCCATATGCTTTCGACTAATTTCCCATTTGGATGATATGTTACAGGCCACTGTCGCAAGAGCTGTATTCATTTTCCTAAAAATGGACAACGGCATCCAAAACATTTTTCAATCATTTTCTGACCAAAGAAATCCGATAGGTATTTTGTTTTTAAATCAGTTATTCAATAAAATATTTTATTGTTTTACATTCATCTTATGTTGTTATAGCAGTAATGTTTCGCTAGAACGTGACTTATTTTAATAAAACTTTTTTATTCTTAAAAAGGAATGAAAAGAATTGCAGCAACTTTTATTAATTTGACAAATTCACAAGTAAGTTTAAGTATTACATAATATTCAGAAACAATGGTTAAATATCTATTTTTAAAACAATTAAAAACTCTCATGACCGTAAGAAATCAATTCCAGTATTAACTTTAATTAAAATGGCTTAATTTCATCCCGGAATGAATGAAAATTCATTGAAAATTACATCTTTTCTTTAATTTAACTTCATGAATGAAAATGTTGTTTTCTTTAGAATATGAGGTCATTTTCAGAAGTGGAAACATTTCAACGCTGTGAAATTCGGATCTTTATTTATTTTTATATTGTTATTTATTTGTACTCATAGTATTCTGAAAAGTTTTCGGAAAGTCGAGTGGAATCACTGCACATTTTTTTTTTTCATTTGAATTGTCACACCGCATATTTCAAAAACACCAAATTATACTGTTCTATCTTCAAAACATGCTAATTAAGATGTCATTTAAGATTTCATTCTAAGATGTCACTGGGGACTGTGTTAAATTCAGAAACAGATTTTGAAGACTGAGTTATACTTCATCTAAAAGTATTAAAATAATGATGCAGCTTATTTGTTACCGAGGGATATGATACGCATCTGAAAATCTTTATGTATGATAATATCATTAACATGACAGTATTTAGATCCCTATTAAAGATTTCTTTCAATACTAGGGACCTCTGCCCTCTACGAGCTACGTTTGCCAACCACCTTTCAGACACTGCATGCTCTAAAAACATGCTAAACGGATTTAAAAATGTACGGGAGATTGTTTTATAATTAAAAAACAAGTGGAGTTCTCCACGTAAACGGTTTTCCATCCATTACCCTTTTACTGGGGGATTTTAAGGCCGAATCAGATGCTGTTAAGACATCTAATGGCTGTTTTCGTGTTTGATTAAATGATATCAGCTAAACATTCGAAAAGAAGTTAATATATAATAAACTAAGTAAACAGAGTCTTTGCCTCTCGGTATTTTTGTAACAATGCTATCAGAAAATTGTTTTGAATAAGACATTTTAAATGTATCATTTTAAAGACGCAATTTTCACCAACGTTTTCTTTCACTTTTTAATATTCATGTGAAAATATATGTATTGTAGGAAATATCATTATTTGCGCTGTTTTAAAATTGGCAACAATTGTTAAAAAGATCATCTCGAAATACGAAATAAATGTCTCGTGTAAGCATATTTTTAAATTTAAACTGTTTGGCAAGGTAATTTGGCCATTTTAAATAGGACTTAATTTTCCTCATTTTCTGCTTTTAACATACATTAATGAATTCATTATTTGAATGTTTTCTTCCTTTTTTAATATTCACGGGTAAATACAATTTTTATGACGTAATTTTCAATATTTTACTGCTTTTAACACGTAATCATTTAATTCTAATTTTAAAGTTTTTTTCTGTTTATAATAGACACGTGTAAATAAATTTTTAATTGAAAGGAAATATTTTTTTTCATTGTTTTTATAATTGGCAACAAATTATAATGATAACTTTTCTAAAACATGAAGAAAATACCGCTTGAAATGCTGAAAATTTGAATAACAAAATTTAAAAAACTAAAAAAAAAATAATTACTCGAATTAAAAAAATAAATGCAGCCTGCACGCCGCGAACTTGTAATGTATATCCTTAAAGAAAGATGATTAAGTTCCCATGTATGGTTTTTGCCCATATATATATTTTTTAATGAAACGATTTTGACCAACTTTAATATAAAACAGCTCTTAAAACAATTCTCCGATTTAAAAACTGTCTGCTTCAAACATTTCTCTATAATGCTACTGATTTTCATATTTTTGTATGCAATAATTTTCTGTATTAGCGAAGAAAGGCCACCGGACTGCGGCGATGACAGCGTTGGATACTTTCTTTTTTTTTTTTTTTAATAGGGAGAAAAAATCTAATGTAAATAACCTTTTAAACATAAATTCTAAAATAATTTATTCGAAAATGCTCCAAGGCGATAAATAATAAAAAATCTCTGCAAAGAATATTGTTTCAAAACCATAAGATTGAATATATGAAAAATAAATATTTTAACAATATACTTTCATGAATGGCTCTTTTAAAACGCAATGAATGTATGACATTTCTCTTCAAACTTTCAGAGCCATTTTTCAAACTTTTCCAGAAAACGTGTTTGGCTTTGAAGTCACGTTTAAATTTGTCCATAAAGCATACACATATCATGCCACAAAATGATGTGGAGTGATTTGACCTTAAAAAAGAAATATGACTTGGAATTTTTATGTTCTTTCTACTTCTCAGCTGGAAAAAAGAATTTTTACTTAGTTTGTTTTGCAATAAATTCGAAAAATATTATTCGAAAACTCTGATTTTATGATTACCTATTAAACGATTATTTTACTGAAAACTATTATTTGTTATTTTAGGATGTTCTAATATTCTGGAGATAGTAATAAAGAAAAGAACAGGGCGAATGTAATAATAATAATAAATTATTTTAAAGAAGTTTTATATTTTAATATTAGAACTGCAGAATGTGCAAGTTAAATAAAAAAATAAAGTATTTTAACGAATTTTGAAAATTTTATAGCTGACATTTTTTAGCTTTTTTAGCTAAATTTTAGTTAAATTTTAGCTACAATTTTTAGCCAAAATTTAACTGAAAAATTTTCCTCATTTAATGGCCGAAATCTGCAATTAAGTAAAGCAAAAAAAGTTCAGCAGTTGGCAGTTCCGTGCAAAAATGTGTTGTTGCTACTTAATAAGGTTGTTATGGTAGTTGCCGTTTTTTTTTTCAGAGGTCCAATTTTCTACCTCTCACCTACTTTGAGCCCCGAAACAATATTCTGAGAAAGTCAGTCAAAATCATATACAGGGTGGTTCAGAACTATGTGTCAAAAATGTAAATGCAGGAAGAGGGAATCTAAGCGTTGTGACAGAAGTGGGCGCTGTTGAGTTCCGCGGATGAAAGCGCTTCGCTGACTTGAATCGTCATTCCCCGAAGGAATTTCGAGCAGCATGCATCGTTATATCAATACGGAGCTTGCCGACATGCCTTTTATGTTTAGGGCTGCACAAGGAGATGGCTCACACACACTGCAAAGTCTAACAGCTCTCGAGCCTGTTAAAGGACTATCCTCTACTGCGCGTAATACTGCTTCTTTCACAGCAAGAATTATGCGATATCTTCCAGTGCCCATATCACGCATCGAAGCATAAAACGATCTACTTGCGCACAACTCCCCATGAAAACGGTCAAATGTTCTGCGATCCAGCAGATTCCTACCATCGTTCCATGTACATCCTTTGAGCAGCCGCTGCAATTCTTTGCGCAGCCCCATACATGAAATGTATGTCAGCAAGCTCCGCATTCGTGTAATAACACATGTTGCTCGAAATCCGCGAGGAGAATGACAATTCAAGCCAGCGAAGTGCTTTTATCCCCCGAACTCAACAGAACCCTCTACTGCCTCAACGCTGCATTTCCACGCCCACATTCCTATACGAAATATTCTTATTTAGGTCCCCTATACCTGGCTTTACATTTTCGACATATAGTTCTGAACCACCCTCTATAACGGCTTGACATTTTAAAGTAAGTATTCATAAAAGGAACGAATCTTCATTTATTGATATCCATTATTGACTTCACACCGCCAAGCAGAAATTTTATAATGAGTTGTTCTGAAAAGGGTTTAAAATAAGAAAATCCTAATTAGAAGCTCCCAGATGATTCTGGATATTAACTGGATATTTCTAGTATTACTGCAAAAGAAACGAAAAACAATAAAGAAGGGTAAGGGAGCAGAAAGTATATTGTAGACACTGTCCCGTTTAACGAAGGATGAGCGGATACTTATAAGTGCTTGATATAATTCGGAAGTAGGCCAGTTAGTGACAACGATTTTTATAAAAAGAAACCGCCATGCCTACACATTTTTCACATTTTACGAGTAGTCTATGAGACTTTCACATAACGATTCTCTTTGTAAACCAAAATTCTTGAAATTTGTCTTTTTATTTTTATTTTTATTTTATTTTTATGTTTTCTGCCATTAACAATATTACTTATGTGCACGCCCAACGATCCACTTCCTTGTCTAGTAGTTAGGGTGCTGGCTACTGGACAAGGGGTGCGGGATTCGAATCCCGACACAAGCCTGAATGTTTGTAGTTGGTCAGATTTCACTTTAAACCGGGGTTTAATTCTCGTGTGCAAATAATGAGAGTAGCGCTCCCTAAAACAAACGAAATTACCCTTCATCGGACCTCAATATACCCTCAGGTGTACGCGTATCCCAGGTTCGGAATTACTGTATAGATGATGGTCGTTCACTACGTAATATGTCGAATGACGATTTTTGACTTAAAATAATCCGAACTGTATTTCCTATTATTGAAAACGAGATTTAAGAATTCAATAGTCAATTCCCTTCACATATCTTTATATCTTTAGGAAGCTGTATATAATTTTGTTAAATATTAAAAATGTCCATTGTAATTCGGCTTTTAGTGCTGATTATCAAAGATATATAAAAGAACAAAATATGTTTTTATGCATGACGCGATCTGTACATCATGCTCCTAGTGTGCTTTCAAAAAAGCTTCTTCAAAAGGAAAATGAATAAAATCTCGTTCTTGCAAAAACGTAATCGCAGTAACCACACTCAAATAAACGCATTGTAGTGACTCTTATACTTGAATCTAAATTAAGCTTATATTTTATAATTTATTTTTTCTTGTATTTAATTTGTTTCTCACTTTAGATTTTTTTGAAAAACGAAGCACACAGCATTGGGTATGCAATTTATAGCAAAAAAAAAAAAAAAAAAAAAAAAAAAAAAAAAAAAATCTAATGCATCGAGAAAAGAATGCTCCTTTTAGTGCTATAGCACTTTTGTTTTGACAACTAGTCATCTAATAAAAGCATTTGTTTTCTATCCCAATACGAAGTTTGTTCCATCGATTAGGGAGCAATCGTTGTACACAGAGTTTCTACTAAAGTTCTTTTTTACCTCCTTAACTTTTGAAAACACCGGTTTTATGTATAAATGTATGCCTAGGTTTGCTTTAAAATGATCATGAGCCTTTCTATTTGATCACGTATAGCATCTACCAGACGTAAAGTTAGGCATTAACATGCTGATGTCAAAAACTATTCTAGATACCGGAAAGCAATCAATCAATGTGTTTCGCCACAAAATGCACCAGAATATTGTCGTTCGAAAAGCACTAGACGGACTCGTGATCTACTGGTAGCGTCCGCTTTTCTCATGCGATACCTTATTTACACCTTCATTGCACGCGTGCTTTATTAGCAGCGTAGGCTCGTTGGCCAATGTCGCTCACGAACCTTAGTATTTACTTGCGAATTGAAGACAAAATTTTAATTGTTGAAGTAAATGACCGTAAATACGAAACAAGCAAATATAAATCACGTAGATAAAGCAGCAAAACCTAAACAATTTAAATGAATCCGCGTTTTGTCTGCAGGTCGAATGAAATGTGTGTTATATCCGAGTAAATGTGGACCATATCGCCTATTCGTTGGGTATAAAAATGCCATTCTGAAATGCCAGTCATTTCTTTCTAATCCTGGTAAAATCTTACAGTGATGAACATTACGAGATGTTTTCCATACAGTGAATGTGGTTGCATTGATTATACCTTAATTACACCTTCATTGGTCGCGTGCTATAGTAGCAGCATAGGCTCTTTGGCCAATGTCACTCACACTGTAAAAAAAAATCTGTAGTTCTACAGATGTAAAAATACATGCTTACTAAACTTTCACCTGTAACTGTACGAAAAAAGCTGCAAATCTACAAAACTAGTTTTTGTAAAGCTACAAAAATCTGTAACTTTACAAATGAATCTGCTAAAATTTCAGTAATCTTACTAAACTTTTATTTGTAACCCTGGCTGCAGTTACATGAAAAGTTTTCGGAATCCCAGTTTCCAAAAAAATTCTTAGTAACCTTACAGATTTTTTGATTTTGGGCGCAAAAGTGTGTCTGTTACATGAAATTTTGTTGTTGACGTTACATGAAAAGTTCTAGGAATCCCAGTTTCCTAGAAAAACTTTAGTAACTTCACAGATTTTTTTTTACAGTGCACGAACCTCAGTGCTTACCCGCGAATTGTAGACAAAAGTTTAATTATTGAAGTATGAACGTAAATACGAAACAGGCAAATATAAATCACGCAGATGAATCTGCAAAACCTAAAAAATTTAAATGAACCCGCGCTTGGTGTTCAAGTTGAATGAAACGTGTTATATCCGAGTAAATGTGGAGTTTATTGCGACTTCGTCGGGTATAAAAATGACATTTTTAGATGCCAGTCATTTCATTCTAATGATGGAGAAATCTTACAGTGATGAGCATTACTAGAAGTTCCCATACTGTGAATGTGGTTGCGTTGATTATAGGCAAAACGATTAATATGGTGAAAGTTTACTTCTCGAACCGCATGTATCAATAAAATCCATCCTCAATGCTCTTTAACTGTTAAAGTCTAAGCAATATGTCGACAGTCGACACAGATCCAGCAAATCCGTGGATTCAAAGCAAGAAATAAAAGTTACAAGGAACTTTCACTAAGTGCCAATCATCATTTTGCACGCAGTTTGGTATTTAGGTAGTAATCGATGAGTTTTACTCACACACAAAATGTTAGCGCTAGTAGAGTTTATCCCTAGGTGTTCATTAAGCGTCAAAGTGCTTCAATACGATAGAAATCTAGGTTGAGTTAAAAAAGTGTTCGTGATATTTTTGTGAAATATCACGATAGTTTATGGACTGTCATGAGTGAAATATGTAAAATGTCAGGATATTTTGCGAAATACAAAAATACAATTATAGAGATCTACCCGATTAAATACTAGTATTCAAAAATTATTTTCTTACTAGAAGTGTTGGAATCAAAATTGGAATTTGCACCAGGGGCAGACAATGAATGATGAGTAACAACAGTTGTAAGACACATGATGAAAGGGTAAGCGTTTAAGATAAATAATTTGAGTTAGTAAATGCATAATATCTATCAATATAACCAGAACAGAATCATGTATATTTCTATATATTTCTGAGTAGGGGTGTGAAAATTGGGCTCTGAATATTAGCGAATGCAATTTGATAACTCCTACTTCGAAGAAAAATATCAATGTTGTGAAATAAAATGTAATCCGAAAATGTTCGTAATTTATTTTTGTAAATGCGTAAGAAGTAGCTGCCAAGAATTGACACTATCTTGTAGATTTTTGTGGAATAGTAGGAGCTTCTACTGCTCTGTTCACCTTCCTCTCTGTCCAGGTATCGAAAAGAAGAAGACAGAAAAACATTCTTCAACAATTCCCTATTGTGCTGCTTTCCTATGCCGATCAATATGCTTGGATACAAATATTTTTTGAATGAAATATAGTCTCACGTACTACGTTTTCTCTTTGGAGCAACATAGAAAACTTTAAAACACGATCATAAGATATAAAATGTTATGAATGTCGCAAAAATTATTGTAGCGTTAAGTTACTGAACAAAAACCTCTAATGGTTCTGTTTATGTAGATGCCAGCGTTCTGACACCGTGCATTTAATATTGAAGTCAGACAGATGAATGATGTAGACATCAGACAGACTCCATTTGGAGTTTTACACCGCCTACAGAAAAGTCCGAACAAACAGTTATGTTGTTTTTCTTTCTTGCCTGTCGAACGGAAATAATTTTGCTGCTTTTTCTGTAAACTACTGTTTTGTTGATTGACTAAAATTATGCAGCGAATTCAAAACTAATTTTCTTCACCACAATACAGAAACGCACGGAAATACGAATATTTCTGTGAATTCAACATTCGTAGTTGTTATCAAATCAGTAATTGCAATTTTTTCTTTGTAATCACTTTAACTTACCATTGTGTGCTTGGAAACTGTTGTAACTCACTATTCAATGTTTTATACTGGTGTCATTATCATTTTGCTTCTATCACTTCTATTAAGAATATCACTTTTTCTTTAAATAAAATGCTTAATCTAATAGGAAAACACAAATGCATCCTCTCATTCCTCAAAATAAATATGATATGTCACTCATAGTCATGTCATTCCATAAAATATCATGATATTTCATAAAAATATGAAATTATCATATCATCTACTTTAACCCATTTTGACTTTAACACACTTTCAAGGGTATGGTACCTCTCCGGGCTATTGACAACAGCTAACATTTTATGTGTACGTACAACTGATGACTATTATTTGCATATAAAATGTGGTGTATATCGGTGATTAGCATTTCGGGGGTTGTGTTATCATACTGTTTGGGCTACTTTTCTTTCCTGAAACACGGGCTTACGTTTCCTGCAGCCTCGAGTCGGGACGTTTTTTTCTTTCCTTCCTGTCAGGTCATATTGTTATTGGATTTTTGTGTTTTTAAAAATAATTGTGATATTGCACGTTCATTTAAAAAATGTTTTAAAATGTATTTCAATTTCAGAAATTACAGAGAAATATTTTATGTTATCTATTACTTCTTTAAATTTATTATTGTACTTTTTGAAAATTTATTGTTATTATATACAACTATACTATTATATTTATAGCCACTATAAAATATTTATAAAAAATAACATGTATACTCGCAATTTAAATAAATATGGAAAAGCTATATTTCTATAAATTAAAAATATTTACCTTTAGTCTACTATTGAAAGAGAGCATTTTCTATTCTGTTTCAGTATCATATTTTTATGCTGTAAAATTTTCCAATGTGTAATTTTTAAAGAAGTATACCGAAACTCTTTTTCAAAAATTTAGAATTTGAAGCTTATATAATCCTTGATCAATCTCCAAAATGCTTCCGCAAAATTACAGTTACATTAAATTAGGAAAGCTTATTATATTTCCAATTGAAAAACTAAAGGCATATACAGATGAACACATATATGATATATTTGTCTTTTCCAAATAAAATTTTAAATTATTCTCATGAAGCTTCAGTTATACAAATAAATCTGTAGATTTCTTAATTTTTCAAATTCGATTTTTTTCGTAAATCATTTACCGATAATAATGGAGGGCGAATTCAAACAAACAGATTTTGAAATGAAACTTCGAAGTCATTTTTAAACTAGATTGGATATTTCATAATGTTTTCTAAAAAGACTATCTGAAATTTACTAAATGAACTAGAAAAACTTAAATCTAATTTCATTATTTCAAACAAATATTTTCGCAAAGAAAGTATTGAATTAATAAATTTAATACATTTAAAATAAAAAAAATAAAGTTAAATGAATAAATAAATAAAAATTAATGAATAAATAAAAAATAAAAACAAAACCAATTATTGCTACATTTGTATAAATTGGACAATCCAAACATTTGAAATTTTCTCTTTTGCTGCGGAATGAAAATTATACGTTTTGTGAACTTTAAACATCCATAATTTTTTAGACTATTTCTTCGCAGGCGGGGTTAAACTGCGGTTCGCTGGCCGCAGAGCGATTACTAATTTCAAATAGAATATTTCGCTTTATTTATTAACAAACATTGACTTTAGAAAAAGTGGTGGCAAATGTTTATCAGGCAAAAAGGTTGAACGTATCTGCCTTACAAGGATCGTCTTAGGTCAGTGTTCAGAATTTCTTTA
Source organism: Maratus speciosus (assembly GCA_963932465.1). Taxonomy (NCBI): domain Eukaryota; kingdom Metazoa; phylum Arthropoda; class Arachnida; order Araneae; family Salticidae; genus Maratus; species Maratus speciosus. The sequence goes on from OZ010788.1 coordinate 442,379,170, forward strand.
TTCATTAATTTCTCCTTTGACCATCCGACGTCCATGAAGTCTGAGTGGGTCAAAACGCGCAACATGGATACTAAGAGCCAGCAATTTATTGATTTATTTTACACCTTATATGCATAGGGCAATAGAGCAGCTAACATTCACTATATCATATAACTCATTACCTTCGCTGCTCATAACCACGAACTTCTCAACATGCGTGATGCAAAATTTGCATGGGCAGATACATGTGTAAACATATGAAAGTTGTCATTTCTGTGTCACAGCGTCCAAATTATTCTGAAAATTAGAAAAAAAATGTATATTTTGAAAGCAAACATACATACGGCCAAGTGACGCCATCTATAATCGAAATTTAGAACTAATTATTTTCATCGCTTGAAGAAAACTTTTCATTCTGAGAAGCATTTTAGTCCAAATCGCACTCCTGTACGACAATTACTTCATTTTTTATTTAATTTATAAAGTGTCCAATATATTTTTTAAGTACCCTAAAATGACATCGCCTGCAGCGAATTTCATAAGTTCTCATCACCAAAAAGAATTTCTATTTATATTTAATAACATACAAGAGCTGGATTAGCTTTAAATTTTATCATAGTTTTGAATTCATTCGCATTTTTCTGGGACAAAATTTTATTTTATTTTTAGATAACATTATTTTTTAAATTTATATAGAGAATAGAGAATTAAAATGAAAAATCTCCAATTAAATGCCTCTTTAATATTTGTATCAACTCTTTTATTTTTCAAATGTGTTTCTTAGAATAAGAAAATTAATTTATAACTTTTAAGTTCTTTTCACAATGAAAAAATTAAACATTCTTAATCTACAAATCGCTTTTATAATTATATTTATTTATATATGCACATTATGCTTTTAGAATTATACTATTTTTAAAAATTAAAATTTCCATATCTATAGAATATAACTTACAATTTCTGATTTTAAACAATGAGAAATTCTCGCAAAAAATGAACATGGGAATAAATATAAATGTAACAGAATTCTTTTTTAAACATGCTTTCATTAAAATTCACAAAAATGTAGGAAAAATATGTTTTTTATATGCACTAAAAAGTAGAAAATCTTGAAAAAAAAAACCTGAAATGCGCAGAGTTTAAATTAAATTCCGTTGAGCTCGAGCATGGAATATTAATAGCTTAGAATGGGAATTTAGCCAAATTAGCCAGCTATCGCCATGTTGGCTTCATATATGATAACTTAATTTTGTCGCCAAATTTGACGATATTTCGCCTAGTTGGCCAAAATTCCGCGCTGTTGTGCTGTCATTAGTGCTTTTCAACAAATACTCATTGTTGAAGCTGACTCTGATTTCTTCATAGGAAATCAAACTATAATTGAGTAAGTAAAATTGTCGCCATTGCCCACCCTCCCTCTAGTCACCGAATTTTAAAAAATCAATGTCCAATTCCTGTATTGCCCTCAGAAATATATATATATATATGTTACATTATTAGATCTAATTCCGCGATTTCCTTATCTTATTCTAAATTACTACTTTGTGTTCACTAAATCCTTATTCTTAAATAATCTCTATCGTTAATTCTGTTAAATTCACTTTAATTTAATGTCTCACTTGTCTAAATCACTTAAATATCACGCTTTTAGTATTCTTAAATCAAATGTTCCATTTCCGCTCTTTTTCTTTTAGAATGTTCTTTTAGCTACCATTTTATTTTCCCTTCCGAATTTTACTTTCCCGCGAATATTCCGGGGTTAACCTTTTTTACCTTCAAGTTCATCCACTCGCTCTGCCCGCACTCTTTCCATGACGAATTATATTAATTTGTTGAGAGCGCGACCTACGTCATATTTGTATTCCTACACTTGACGCACAAAAAGTCTATGCTCGGTGTGTTTCAGCAGATTTTAGTCGTATTTCCATTTTTCATACCACCCCTGGTCACCGTCCACGTATTCGATTAGCTACAACGTTGTTCATCCCCAAATAACTTCTATGAAGCGATGGCTAATATTCTTGGTGGAAACTGTGCCGCCGAAAGATGTTTAAATAAAATACCGAGCTGATTTTACGTTTTGTCTCAATTATTTCTGTGAAAACTTTCACGGAAAAATGTATTCCATGTCCTTCGCTCGTCGACTGATATAAATTCCAAATTATCATATAACGTCAAGGTCGTAGTCTTTAAAACGACAGGATTCCAGTTTTCGTTATACTAGTACAACAGGATCGAATTTACCTGTTCTGACAACTTATACTAATCTATTACTGCTGGATGTGATCCACTACTGATATTGTGACAGCCAGTTACTTCATTTCAACTAGAAAAATCTTCCAGTATGGGGATAATGCAATATTTATTCCAAATTTCATAGCTCTATGTAGGCAGGAAGTTGATGAAAAATTGAGTAACAAGATTTGACTGTTACATCCAAAAATAAATGTAGGTTAAAAGAAAGCCCCTGTATATATATATATATATATATATATACTAGGGAGCTCCGCCCCCTACGAGCTACGCTCGCCAACCCCCGTTCAGGGACACCAAAATACAAAAAGCACGCTAATTTGATCGGCTTTAAAAATATTGAATTAAAAAAAAAAAAAAAAACTGCAGCGATTTCTCTGTAAACGGGTTTCCATTCGTTTTTCTTGGATTGAGGATTTTTAAGACCATATCTGCTGCTGTTAAAAGATACAATGGCTGTTTTCGTATTTAATTAAAACAATTAGTTAAACATTCGAAAATAAGCTAATGTAAAATGAATTAAGTAAACACTGTCATTGTCTCCCGGTATTTTTTAACAGCGCTATAAGATAGTTCTTTTAAATAATTCATTTTAAATGTATCGTTTCAAATCTGACGTAATTTACATCAAAGTTTTATTTCTCTTATTAATATTCACGTGAAAATACTTTTGTTGTTAGAAGGAAATATTATTTGCTCTGTCTTCGAATTCACGATAATAGTTGAAAATATTATCTCAAAATATCAAGTAAATGTCTCTCGCAGATATATTTTTTAATTTAAATTGTTTTGCCATATTTTTTGGCTATTTTAAATATGACGTAATTTCCTCCATTTACAGGTTTTAACGCATAGTAATGATTTTTTTATTTTAACATTTTGTTTCTCTTTTCAAATTCCAGTGTAAATATGGTTCTTATGACGCAATTTTCCTGCTTTTAAACATGTAATCATTTAATTCTAATTAAAAAAAATTTTTCTGTTTACAATAGTCCCGTGTAAATAAATTTTTAATTTGAAGTAAACATTATTGTTTGCGCTGTTTATAAAGTTGGCAACAATTTAAATTAATAACATTTTTTAAATTTCTAAAAAATATCTCTCGAAATACTGAAAATTTGAATTTAAAATAGAAATAAAACCTCAAAAAATAGTAAAAAAAAATGTAATCTGCACACCGGGAACTTATAACCTATAAAATTATCTAAAAATGATTAAATTCTCATGTATAGTTTTTGCTCCAATAAAACTTTTTTAATGGAACGATTTTGTCCAACTTTAGCATTAAATATCTCTGAAAGTAATTCTTCTACTTGAAAAGTGTCTGCATCAGAGTGTTTATCAAATATTTCTTTATAATACCACCGATTTCCATATTTTTGTATACGACAGTTTTTTAATATTAACAAAGAAAGGCCATGCTCAAGGCATACTTAGATACTACTACAGGCAGACTGATTTGCTTTTAATGTATAAAGTCGCTCACCAGAGGACTCTGATACCCTGCCCAAAATTGAAATTTGACTCTGACCGTAACTGAAACAACCTGGGAAGGGTAGATATGTAAACAAACACCAAAATTACGTCATGTCGCCATGGTTACGTTTACAATTCTGCTGACATTCCAATCAAGCTTAGAAATGACAGCTAATTCGAATACAGCTGTTAAGTGTTATTATAAACTGTCCATATCAATGTAAATGTAAAGTTCTATTTATTTAAGTGACTAATATAATGTGTTTCTCTTTAAAACTGTTAAACCAACACACATAAAAATATATAAATAAAAAAACACATGCTTAGTCTAAAACATCAATGTCACAAATTTATTTGTTACCACTTAGTTATCCCGTCGACCGATTTCGCCAAATTATATAAATCGCTAAAACACTCGCCAAATTATACAAATTGACATAATTTTTATTTTAAATAACGAAAGAACAAATAAATTAGTTTAACATTAATAAATATACAAATAAAACGTCAAAATAAAAATCACTTGATGACATAAACACGTGTAACTTGCTTACAGTCAAGTGAATGTGACATTTACGATCAAGCATTATTGGCATTTAATCTTATAGTTTGGCGATAGATTTTTGGTCGACGGGATAACTAAGTACCATTTATTTACTATTTTCACTGCTGAAACAATAAAACTGATGGAAAAGTTTTTTAATATATTAAAATACTCATAAAATTCCTTGTAATAATTAATAAATGTAATTTATTAAGTAACAAATACCCTTACATGATTTAATCAAAATTGCTTGGATAACATAGAATATTGCAACGATATTTAAATCCGTGATCACCATTTCTTTCTCTATTAAAAATAAGAATATTTAATGTTTAAGGAAGATTGGCTTTTTTTCTTCTTCTTCTTCTTAGTTCGGGCGATATTAAAAACAAATATTTTATCGGTAACAGTAAATTAATCAAAAATAGCTGCTTCAAGTCAGTTATGAGAACTGTAGTTTGATAAAAATCAAATTTTAATTTTAAAACGTGTATATGAAACCAAGCTATTTTTACATAAATACGGGACATTCAAAAAAGAATAACAGAACCGGCATTTTTCATGAATGAACCAAACTATCAAGGTAAACAATAAATAATTTAGCTAATCTTAAAAGTATGTGTAACACTAAAATGCTACAATTTGTGTAAAATAGCCTTTTAAACCGAAGGAAATTGAAGAAGATAAATAGTTAATTTATTACATGAAAATACGATCAATGATTCTGAAACCTCGACGATGAGAAACAAGCTTCTATCTGGGCAGGGTATAAATGTAAACAAAGAGCACGTTGTGAAGTTTTGGTTCAGGGTTTGAAGTTGGATCCGACTTCACTTTTTCGGCGAAATGCGCGGGCCGTTATATATCATAGTAGGCTATGGCCATGCTTAAAACAAGACTCCCTTATCATAAAACAGACTTGACAATCCGGAGAAAGTCTATGGGTGAAAATGTCCCCGATAATTGCCAACTTATTAGCTGACTTTGTCCCGTAAGTTACGCCACTTGGCGTTACCGCCAAGATTGTAGGAGCGATGTTAAATTAATACTGTAAGGTGAAATTAATTGTGAAAAGAAAAGAAATAGAAGAAATAAAATAAATCACATATTTGAAAATATAAAAGAGAAAATGAAATATTTTACATTTTCCGGATCTAGATGCTATCCATTTATTTCAATAACTAATATCACTGAGAAATTCATGGTAAAATAATTTTCTTTCCTGATTATTATTATTATTATTATCATCATTTATTTACGTAACGGAATACAGCAGTAAACATTTTTTGTTTAACAGTAAAATAAGTTCATTTTTTAAATAAAATGTCTAGAACATATGAAAATTTTAAGATTAACAACTATCATTTGCAAACTACAAAGCACATCGTAAAGAAAATGGTAAAATACAAATGGAAAACAAATTAAAAAATATTTCTGTTTCTCGCGTTAGATGGCGTAAGTCACGGGAAACCATGTGGTTTCTAACCACGTGTACAGCGGACAAAGGAAACTTAGCGATTGCGAGGCCTGTTATTTCGATAAGGAGGCCTTGGCTTAAGCATTTAAATTGGATGAGTTCTACCCGGAATATCTACGCAGATTTTCATTGGTCCATTTCCAAATCAAAACTTTTTTTATATATAGAAGGATATATTTATATATATATATTTAAATAGATTATTAATCAAGTTTAAAAATCTTTATGTAATTAATACTTTCCTGGTTTAACTTTATAAATTGTTATATGGTAATGCTATGTATGAAAGTTTAAAAGTGATTACAATCTTGGACAAAATTATTACAGAGTTCGTACGGGTCATTGAATTTTCGGACTAAGAAATTTTTCGGTACTAGTATTTTCTTATAGAAAATCTCTCCTTAAATAAGGTGAAATTTCGCGCGTTTAAACTAGATTTATTTTTCTATAAAAAAATATTGATATTTAGCCTTGAAAATAACGATACCCGTACGAACCCTATTATTAACATCCCCATATTTTTATTTTAATCTCGTTTTAAAAGTAATAGTTGGATAGAAATGTTTAACCCTTAAATGCCTGGAGTTGCTTTTCGGCAACATACCCAATTTAGGCTCTAAAATGCTATTAGAATAATATTGGAGTTATAATGCCTAATGCTGCCAATAAAATACATTCTGAAGATATTATTAAATCGATTTTCAACATGTAGATGGCAACAATTGTGCTGTTTAAGAATACAGATAAATTTATTTTTTCAATTGCTGCTACTTGTTCTTTTTGTTTTGTTTGGAAGCTTGCGAAATACCCCATTTTAACCTGCAGTGAGCAAGTAAAATTTATTTCTTATTGTAGTTCTTAAAATTCTTGTGTATTTAATATTATAGAATGTTATCAAGGGAAATTATTTTTTCAATTAAAAACCAGTATTGCCGATCAGTAACAAACTGTTTTTTAGCCTTAAACTATACATAAAACAAAAAAGGATTTTTTTAAGTATTTTTCCCACGATTTATTTAAAAAATGAAAGCCGAAAAACATTATTACAATGATTTTTGAAAACTCAGGTATTTAAGGGTTAAAGTAATGAAATTTATTTTTAAGTTATTGCATTTTGTAACTGAAACCAAACGAATAACACAACTTTTAATTAAACTGTTTGCTTTAAAAAATACTAAACAATTTATTTTTTCTACAAGTTCATTCTTATGAAACTTAACACCTTTGCGACGAGTAGCATGTATACATGCCGCATAGAATGCACGAAGTCCTTAAATTTGAACACCAGTACTTCTTTACAAAAAATATTGCCTTATTTAGTTCACAGATTTTCAACTATCAAGTAAAATATAAAATTGCATTCAGAAAAACTAGTGCTCAAAAATTAAAATCAGTGTAAAGGACGTTCGTCGCGAATAGCTTAAGAGCAAGAATCTGAGAATGTGACACATCTAGCATTATGGGATGAATCATCCCATCTCGGATTTCCTCAAAAAACTTAGCTGTCGTTACTTAAACGTTTACTTGTCTTGTTAAAAGACAAAATCCAGAATTTTTTTGTTCCAAAGTTGAGTTGTTCATTTTTTATGGACCCCCAAATGTCATTACGTGGTGCGAAAAGTTGTGCGTTTTTAGGACACGGAAATTACTATGACCCACAATTCTTTGCGCACGCAACTTGCCACCAAATTCTTTTTACATGTGGAATGTAAAACGGTTTGACTTTATATAATACATGAAAAGCCTGTGGCAAGTTTTTGCCGCAAGGTCACTCATGGCCATAAAAAGATTAATTTTCGCTGTTTTTTTTACTCGACTGCCAAGAAGGGTTATGAGTTTCACGCGTATCTGGGTATGCGAATTTCTTTATACCGTCGAAACATCTCAACGGCTAGATGGATTTTAATGAATGAGGTCTCTATCGATTCGTCTTAACAGTCCGATGGTTATAGGCTAAGTTTTGTTTTTATAAATTCAAAATGGCGGTAGAGACGAAAAAAGAAATTTACGCACATTATTGAGTGGCATATCATTGGATAGGTCTTTTAAAATGAGGACGATGTTTCACTGACTATTTTACAGTCAGAAGATTCGTTTAAATATTACACAACCTGGAAGTTGTGTAGGTAAAGTTGTGTAGGTAAAGTTGTGTAGGTGGGATCTCTAGCTTTACTGCAACTCTAACCATCATAGACATCTATTGGCCTCATCAAAACAGTGTTTATAGATAGGAACTAACAATTAAACCTAACTTAAAAGTCACGAATACAAGTAAATAAAAAAATAGGTAAGTAATATAAAACATAGTTTAACATTGATGAGAAATAATTAATTAGTTCGCGTTTTACGCAATTGGGGTTTTTTGATTTTTTAAATTTAATTTATCATTTTTAAGGCCCATCAATAGCTTGCGCTTTCCAGTTGCCATGGCAAAAGAGGTCTCATTTGAAAGACAGGCATTAGCACTTTAAAAAAATGTATATATAACTGAGGCAAGTTGGATACTCTTTTAGTTACAGAGTGCCAAAATCTGAAAAAATGTTATATTTGGCCGATATTTAAATTGTCATAATTTCTCTCGACAGCGACATAGTGAAATAATTCTTTTGTTATTGTTTTATTCTTTTATCGCCTTTTTAAAAACATAAACTTCATTGAGGCAAGTGTCTTTAAAAAAAAAAGTAAATTTTTTTTAAACATACCCTATCCCTGTAAAAAAAAAAAAAAAAAAAAAAAAAAAAAAAAAACCTATTTTGCTTCTCAAAACATCTTCCCTGAATTATGATTTTTTAACATATATTTGTCTATATAAGTTGATATTTTTATATTTTGTTACATTTTTGTATGTTGAGGGCAGTTATTTAGTTTTAAAATCTGAAAAGTCCACAACCTACCCCTATTTGATTTATTCGGGTAAAATGGGTATACGATTTTTCCACTACTATGTAAAAAAAATACTGTCATGTTTTATGTTTAATGATTAAATGCAATATGTTTACAACGTTTTATACTTTTATATGTATTTTGGAATAAATATTTTATTTAATTTTTCATATATTTTGCTAAAAAATCATGTGTACTTCGAAATTCATTTTAACCCACGAAGTCCCCTTGTTTCTCTCACAAGAAACTTACACACAATTATAACTAAATAAAATACATAAAAATAATAAAATTAGTTTTTATATAAAATATACATTTAAAATCATTATGGATAAAACATCTTAAATTTACAACCATATTAATTTTAGAGTATAAAATTCTACAAAAAGAAAAAAAGTCCCAACTCTTTCCTTGTTTGTATTACTATTGCAGAGTAAAAAAACATCTGGGTCATCAGAACTATATTTTTGTGGAATAATTTTCACCTCATGAAAATAGAAGAAACATGTCTTTTAGAAAGGTCAGATTTAGGAAAGAGGTACGTGAACACAACATATAAATTGCACTGCAAAAAAAGCAGTGTTTGTGCCCACTGTGCTCAATTTTCTTTAAAAGTCTACACCAGTCATACAAAGAAACGGGAACGCATGTGAAAGACCGTTACAGATTTTTCACTTGTATTTTAATATTTTTAAATGATATTTTTTTGCATAGGATACCTGAGGTCGATATTTAATATAGTGTGGTTGGTCTTTTTTGATTTTCGCCACAGTTTTTTATATGAGGATAGTTTCACTTTCAGAACTAGTTAGGCTCTTGAGTTCAACAGTTGACGAAAATTTTTAAGTCGAATGTGCGTAATGTCAGTAATTATTGTCCTCTCTGGATGAAATTGCACGTAAAGAAAAATTTTGTAACATTGTGCTCTTAAGAATGAAATCGACTACAAGGCTGCAAGTAAAAATGTTGGAAGCACATTATCATAATGAGATTTGAAGCATTCAAATGTCCAATGCGTGATGATACTGATACTGTACATCGAAGCATAATCTGCTATAATATGGTCCTATACAATTGTCTGGTGCCAATCATTTTACAGCTCTATGCTTGATCTGTTCGGGTCTAGCGTATTATTAATAGTACATGGCTTTCCATTGAGTATTAATTTGTCTTAACAATTACTTTTGTTTCTGTCTACATGTAGTAGTGGTAGTACATTTCTATGCATTTTTTATAATGACATAATTTATGTTTTGGAATTTAGTAATAATAATAATAATAAAAGTTTGTTGAATTATCTTTCCTCTGTTGGCAATTCTTTTATTTTAAACATATATTTCACTTTTAAATTTAAAATGCAGGTTTCTTTTCTGAACGAATCATGTGTGATAAAACGGAAAAAAAATCCCTGTCGGCTCGGCCTACAGGCGGAGGTAGTTTTCGAAGTTAAGTACATTAAATTTCGCCCAAAAAAAAAACCGATGACCGAGAAAAATGAAAAATGACCGAGATTTTATGCCCCTTGATTTTATGTATCAGTTTAAATGAGAGTGGTGCAGAATTATGGAAGTTATCGTGTCCAGAAGAAAGTGATATATATATATATATATATATATAGAATTGGTCCTATCAAAACTTGTCAATATAAAAGTTGTAGATAATATTAAGAAGATTTATAATAAATTTAATTGGATTTGATATCTTGAGAATTGACGAAGTTATGAATTTATTTCTCCCTAAAACCCTATTTTTGCGCCCCTTGAGCCCATTTTTAATTTTATCAAAAATCTGTGATACATAAAGTTTTGGCCCAATTTTTAGAAGTAATAAAAATTTTAAACTGATTTGATATGTACAAAAATTAATAACTTATGGGTTTTTTTGGCTTTCACAAAACCCCTCCCTATTTCCATCCTCTTGCTCCGAAATTTTCCCATCAACGAACTTGACTGAGATTTTATGCCCCTTGATTTTATGTATCAGTTTAAATGAGAGTGGTGCAGAATTATGGAAGTTATCGTGTCCAGAAGAAAGTGATATATATATATATATATAAAGTTTTTTACTGAGGGTGGTTTTTGGTTCTAGGGGTCGTGATCGGTGTAGATCTGCAAAAATTTTCAGAAATTCCAACACAGAAGAGAATGTAACAGGTGGTATTTCATACGAAATTTACCTAATATTAGAAAGATGTAATAGCTGAATTATCCTGCTGTAATACGGTATTTTCCAAACGTCTCCAAAACGTTTCCCTAGGTTAATGTCACATGAATATGAATGGGATAGTAAGCAAAATAACTATATTCGTTAGATTTCAGATAAGGACATATTTGTTAAACTTCAGTAAATTTACACTATATGGCCAAAGGTGACCGATCACTTGCGATTTTAGACATTTTCTTAAATATGTAGAAAAATACATGAAGAATTATCCTGAAACTTCAGGTGTGTAAACAGAATAGTACAGGTCATATATTTCCGTGAAGATTTTTCTCAAAACCCCATAGGGACCGTCAACAAAGTGAAAAAGAACGAATATCTTTTGGATAACCTTGTCGAAACTAATGTAGCAAAAGCGTTCAAACTGTAGATTATGATTAAGTGGCTTATTCTAATAATTTGAGTTCATTTTTATGAGGATACCATGCATACTCGAAGAGAAATTCAGGTTTTCATAAAAACAGTCCCAAATTTTGCCAAGTGTTTTGCTTATAATTTGCAGAGTTCTTAATATAAAATAAAGTTTTTTTTCAGAAAATATGTTGCCAAATTTTCTTCTCTCGCCAAGGCCCCTATACTTGAAAAATACCGATTTATTATTATATAATGTAGTATTAGCTAATGTTCTGTAATCTGTTCCACAGTCAATGTTGACTGCAAAAACGCGATGCTGGAATAATGTGGCATCATGTATACGGTTTAAAAATAAAATTAATTTTGCGCCAAACTACACTTACGCCAATTGGTTCTAAGTCTGATTAAGAAAGAATACTCAAATTAAGATTTACAAACACCAAAATCGTAGCATGACAAGAATACGGTATTTGCGGAAAGTTGAGGGACATGTATAAATTTAAGCGATTATTAAACTTTATTTTTCCAATTTTTTAAGTGTTTATGACTTCAGTCTGTTTTTTTTGTGTATCTATGCATGTTTTAACTTTCCTAAAATACTTTGATACATTTTAGTAAAACTTACATAACATATGTGAGTTAAAACAAGGAAATTAATTACGCACCAAACTATGCCCGCCAAGATATGCCAATTGGCTTTGGAGCCAATTATGAAACTTTCCATAGATTAATACATATAAACTTTATATGAAAAAACAGTGAAGCTTTCATCTAAAGTATGTTAAACTGAAATGATCCCCCATACTTTCAAAAATGAAACAAATGATAGGCCAATAAATAAATAAATGAGACTGTGCATTGAAACAAATTGTAGGAGCGATGTTAAATTAATACTGTAAGGTGAAATTAATTGTGAAAAGAAAAGAAATAGAAGAAATAAAATAAATCACATATTTGAAAATATAAAAGAGAAAATGAAATATTTTACATTTTCCGGATCTAGATGCTATCCATTTATTTCAATAACTAATATCACTGAGAAATTCATGGTAAAATAATTTTCTTTCCTGATTATTATAATTATTATTATCATCATTTATTTACATAACGGAATACAGCAGTAAACATTTTTTGTTTAACAGTAAAATAAGTTCATTTTTTAAATAAAATGTCTAGAACATATGAAAATTTTAAGATTAACAACTATCATTTGCAAACTACAAAGCACATCGTAAAGAAAATGGTAAAATACAAATGGAAAACAAATTAAAAAATATTTCTGTTTCTCGCGTTAGATGGCGCTAGTCACGGGAAACCATGTGGTTTCTAACCACGTGTACAGCGGACAAATGAAACTTAGCGATTGCGAGGCCTGTTATTTCGATAAGGAGGCCTTGGCTTAAGCATTTAAATTGGATGAGTTCTACCCGGAATATCTACGCAGATTTTCATTGGTCCATTTCCAAATCAAAACTTTTTTTATATATAGAAGGATATATTTATATATATATATTTAAATAGATTATTAATCAAGTTTAAAAATCTTTATGTAATTAATACTTTCCTAGTTTAACTTTATAAATTGTTATATGGTAATGCTATGTATGAAAGTTTAAAAGTGATTACAATCTTGGACAAAATTATTACAGAGTTCGTACGGGTCATTGAATTTTCGGACTAAGAAATTTTTCGGTACTAGTATTTTCTTATAGAAAATCTCTCCTTAAATAAGGTGAAATTTCGCGCGTTTAAACTAGATTTATTTTTCTATAAAAAAATATTGATATTTAGCCTTGAAAATAACGATACCCGTACGAACCCTATTATTAACATCCCCATATTTTTATTTTAATCTCGTTTTAAAAGTAATAGTTGGATAGAAATGTTTAACCCTTAAATGCCTGGAGTTGCTTTTCGGCAACATACCCAATTTAGGCTCTAAAATGCTATTAGAATAATATTGGAGTTATAATGCCTAATGCTGCCAATAAAATACATTCTGAAGATATTATTAAATCGATTTTCAACATGTAGATGGCAACAATTGTGCTGTTTAAGAATACAGATAAATTTATTTTTTCAATTGCTGCTACTTGTTCTTTTTGTTTTGTTTGGAAGCTTGCGAAATACCCCATTTTAACCTGCAGTGAGCAAGTAAAATTTATTTCTTATTGTAGTTCTTAAAATTCTTGTGTATTTAATATTATAGAATGTTATCAAGGGAAATTATTTTTTCAATTAAAAACCAGTATTGCCGATCAGTAACAAACTGTTTTTTAGCCTTAAACTATACATAAAACAAAAAAGGATTTTTTTAAGTATTTTTCCCACGATTTATTTAAAAAATGAAAGCCGAAAAACATTATTACAATGATTTTTGAAAACTCAGGTATTTAAGGGTTAAAGTAATGAAATTTATTTTTAAGTTATTGCATTTTGTAACTGACAACAAACGAATAACACAACTTTTAATTAAACTGTTTGCTTTAAAAAATACTAAACAATTTATTTTTTCTACAAGTTCATTCTTATGAAACTTAACACCTTCGCGACGAGTAGCATGTATACATGCCGCATAGAATGCACGAAGTCCTTAAATTTGAACACCAGTACTTCTTTACAAAAAATATTGCCTTATTTAGTTCACAGATTTTCAACTATCAAGTAAAATATAAAATTGCATTCAGAAAAACTAGTGCTCAAAAATTAAAATCAGTGTAAAGGACGTTCGTCGCGAATAGCTTAAGAGCAAGAATCTGAGAATGTGACACATCTAGCATTATGGGATGAATCATCCCATCTCGGATTTCCTCAAAAAACTTAGCTGTCGTTACTTAAACGTTTACTTGTCTTGTTAAAAGACAAAATCCAGAATTTTTTGCTCCAAAGTTGAATTGTTCATTTTTTATGGACCCCCAAATGTCATTACGTGGTGCGAAAAGTTGTGCGTTTTTAGGACACGGAAATTACTATGACCCACAATTCTTTGCGCACGCAACTTGCCACCAAATTCTTTTTACATGTGGAATGTAAAACGGTTTGACTTTATATAATACATGAAAAGCCTGTGGCAAGTTTTTGCCGCAAGGTCACTCATGGCCATAAAAAGATTAATTTTCGCTGTTTTTTTTACTCGACTGCCAAGAAGGGTTATGAGTTTCACGCGTATCTGGGTATGCGGATTTCTTTATACCGTCGAAACATCTCAACGGCTAGATGGATTTTAATGAATGAGGTCTCTATCGATTCGTCTTAACAGTCCGATGGTTATAGGCTAAGTTTTGTTTTTATAAATTCAAAATGGCGGTAGAGACGAAAAAAGAAATTTACGCACATTATTGAGTGGCATATCATTGGATAGGTCTTTTAAAATACGGACGATGTTTCACTGACTATTTTACAGTCAGAAGATTCGTTTAAATATTACACAACCTGGAAGTTGTGTAGGTAAAGTTGTGCAGGTAAAGTTGTGTAGGTGGGATCTCTAGCTTTACTGCAACTCTAACCATCATAGACATCTATTGGCCTCATCAAAACAGTGTTTATAGATAGGAACTAACAATTAAACCTAACTTAAAAGTCATGAATACAAGTAAATAAAAAAAATAGGTAAGTAATATAAAACATAGTTTAACATTGATGAGAAATAATTAATTAGTTCGCGTTTTACGCAATTGGGGTTTTTTGATTTTTTAAATTTAATTTATCATTTTTAAGGCCCATCAATAGCTTGCGCTTTCCAGTTGCCATGGCAAAAGAGGTCTCATTTGAAAGACAGGCATTAGCACTTTAAAAAAAATGTATATATAACTGAGGCAAGTTGGATACTCTTTTAGTTACAGAGTGCCAAAATCTGAAAAAATGTTATATTTGGCCGATATTTAAATTGTCATAATTTCTCTCGACAGCGACATAGTGAAATAATTCTTTTGTTATTGTTTTATTCTTTTATCGCCTTTTTAAAAACATAAACTTCATTGAGGCAAGTGTCTTTAAAAAAAAAAGTAAATTTTTTTTAAACATACCCTATCCCTGTAAAAAAAAAAAAAAAAAAAAAAAAAAAAAAAAAAAAACCTATTTTGCTTCTCAAAACATCTTCCCTGAATTATGATTTTTTAACATATATTTGTCTATATAAGTTGATATTTTTATATTTTGTTACATTTTTGTATGTTGAGGGCAGTTATTTAGTTTTAAAATCTGAAAAGTCCACAACCTACCCCTATTTGATTTATTCGGGTAAAATGGGTATACGATTTTTCCACTACTATGTAAAAAAAAATACTGTCATGTTTTATGTTTAATGATTAAATGCAATATGTTTACAACGTTTTATACTTTTATATGTATTTTGGAATAAATATTTTATTTAATTTTTCATATATTTTGCTAAAAAATCATGTGTACTTCGAAATTCATTTTAACCCACGAAGTCCCCTTGTTTCTCTCACAAGAAACCTACGCACAATTATAACTAAATAAAATACATAAAAATAATAAAATTAGTTTTTATATAAAATATACATTTAAAATCATTATGGATGAAACATCTTAAATTTACAACCATATTAATTTTAGAGTATAAAATTCTACAAAAAGAAAAAAAGTCCCAACTCTTTCCTTGTTTGTATTACTATTGCAGAGTAAAAAAACATCTGGGTCATCAGAACTATATTTTTGTGGAATAATTTTCACCTCATGAAAATAGAAGAAACATGTCTTTTAGAAAGGTCAGATTTAGGAAAGAGGTACGTGAACACAACATATAAATTGCACTGCAAAAAAAGCAGTGTTTGTGCCCACTGTGCTCAATTTTCTTTAAAAGTCTACACCAGTCATACAAAGAAACGAGAACGCATGTGAAAAACCGTTACAGATTTTTCACTTGTATTTTAATATTTTTAAATGATATTTTTTTTGCATAGGATACCTGAGGTCGATATTTAATATAGTGTGGTTGGTCTTTTTTGATTTTCGCCACAGTTTTTTATATGAGGATAGTTTCACTTTCAGAACTAGTTAGGCTCTTGAGTTCAACAGTTGACGAAAATTTTTAAGTCGAATGTGCGTAATGTCAGTAATTATTGTCCTCTCTGGATGAAATTGCACGCAAAGAAAAATTTTGTAACATTGTGGTCTTAAGAATGAAATCGACTACAAGGCTGCAAGTAAACATGTTGGAAGCACATTATCATAATGAGATTTGAAGCATTCAAATGTCCAATACGTGATGATACTGATACTGTACATCGAAGCATAATCTGCTATAATATGGTCCTATACAATTGTCTGGTGCCAATCATTTTACAGCTCTATGCTTGATCTGTTCGGGTCTAGCGTATTATTAATAGTACATGGCTTTCCATTGAGTATTAATTTGTCTTAACAATTACTTTTGTTTCTGTCTACATGTAGTAGTGGTAGTACATTTCTATGCATTTTTTATAATGACTTAATTTATGTTTTGGAATTTAGTAATAATAATAATAATAATAAAAGTTTGTTGAATTATCTTTCTTCTGTTGGCAATTCTTTTATTTTAAACATATATTTCACTTTTAAATTTAAAATGCAGGTTTCTTTTCTGAACGAATCATGTGTGATAAAACGGAAAAAAAAATCCCTGTCGGCTCGGCCTACAGGCGGAGGTAGTTTTCGAAGTTAAGTACATTAAATTTCGCCAAAAAAAAAACCGATGACCGATAAAAATGAAAAATGACCGAGATTTTATGCCCCTTGATTTTATGTATCAGTTTAAATGAGAGTGGTGCAGAATTATGGAAGTTATCGTGTCCAGAAGAAAGTGATATATATATATATATATATATATATAAAGTTTTTTACTGAGGGTGGTTTTTGGTTCTAGGGGTCGTGATCGGTGTAGATCTGCGAAAATTTTCAGAAATTCCAACACAGAAGAGAATGTAACAGGTGGTATTTCATACGAAATTTACCTAATATTAGAAAGATGTAATAGCTGAATTATCCTGCTGTAATACGGTATTTTCCAAACGTCTCCAAAACGTTTCCCTAGGTTAATGTCACATGAATATGAATGGGATAGTAAGCAAAATAACTATATTCGTTAGATTTCAGATAAGGACATATTTGTTAAACTTCAGTAAATTTACACTATATGGCCAAAGGTGACCGATCACTTGCGATTTTAGACATTTTCTTAAATATGTAGAAAAATACATGAAGAATTATCCTGAAACTTCAGGTGTGTAAACAGAATAGTACAGGTCATATATTTCCGTGAAGATTTTTCTCAAAACCCCATAGGGACCATCAACAAAGTGAAAAAGAACGAATATCTTTTGGATAACCTTGTCGAAACTAATGTAGCAAAAGCGTTCAAACTGTAGATTATGATTAAGTGGCTTATTCTAATAATTTGAGTTCATTTTTATGAGGATATCATGCATACTCGAAGAGAAATTCAGGTTTTCATAAAAACAGTCCCAAATTTTGCCAAGTGTTTTGCTTATAATTTGCAGAGTTCTTAATATAAAATAAAGTTTTTTTCCAGAAAATATGAGAAACAACATTGTACACAGTACCCTGTAATCAGAATTAAAATATAGTAAAAAGTGTATGAAAAATGAGCAGGTTTTCTAAATAATGATTCACGGCGCTTGCGCGAATGCAATCAAAATATAACATGCATATAGCCACTGATTAGTACTAATATAGCATACACAATATTGCACGTACTACTGTATTTGAAAACAGCCCCTCATATTTTTGCTTCCTTTTGGGAATAACGGATTTTGAGTTTATTCTATGAACGATAATTTTTAGACTTTTCACGCTATGTTTTTGAGACTTTCACAGAAGTTGCCCTATGCATTTAGCTAACACCTTATGCAAATTATATTTTGATTACATTCGGGCATGCGCAATGAATCATTATTTAGTAAACGTGCTCATTTTTCATACAATTTTTGTTAATTTTTAACTCTGATTGCAGGGTATTGTGTACAATGTTGTTTGTCATATTTTCTGAAAATAACTCTTTTTTTATATTAAGAAATCTACAAATTATAAGCAAAAAACTTGGCAAATTTTGGGACTCTTTTTATAAAAACTTTAATTTCTCTACGAGTATACATGCTATCCTCATAAAAATAAACACACTTTATTACAATAAGCCTCTTAATCACAATCTACAGTTTAAAAGCTTTGGCTACATTAGTTTTTACAGGGTTATCCGAAAGATATTCGTTCTTTTTCAATTTGTTGCCGGTCTTCTATGGGGTTTCGGGAAAAAATATTCACTGAAATATATGACCTGTACTATTTTGTTCACACACCTGGAGTTTCAGGATAATTCCTCATGTATTTTTCTAGATATTTAAGAAAGCGTCTAAAATCTCAAGTGGCCGGTCATCTTTGGCAACATAGTGTATTTGGATAACTGTTATTAACGCAAAAGTAATTTTTTTTTTTTTTTGAAAATTGAAAGAAAAGAAATTGGACCCGAAAGGGTTAAAAGATATCTTCAGTTATCTTGCAAAAAACAATTATATGTTTGATTTTATTTTCGTTTAGTAATAAATGAATGTAAAAATACTGACAGTGTTGGCTGATTATATTTGTATTTGCATTTTAATTAGAGGTTGTAGTTTGTAAATGTCAAATATTTCAGTTTTAAAATTAAATAAATGTGATCAACATCATATATGCCTCCCAATATATTTAAATATCAATTTATATAGCCAATAAAATGAATAAAGTATTCTTATCCAGGCAAATTATTTCGAATAACAGAATAGTCCCGACTATAGAGATAGGGTACTTTTAAAAAAACATTTAATTTTTTTAAAGCTACTTGCCTCAATGGAGTTTACTTTTTTGAAAAAGGCAGTGATAGCATAAAATAATGGCTAAAAATTATTTCAATATGTCGCTGCCGAAAGAAATTATGATAGTTTGAATATCGGTCAAATATGACATTTCTCAGATTTAGGCACCCTGTAACTAAAAGCGTATTCAACTTGCCTCAATTATGCATACATTTTTTAAAAGTGCTAATGCCTGTCTTTCAAATGAAATCTCTTTTACCATGGCAATTGGAAGGTGCAAGCTGTTCTCGGGCCTTAAAAATATATAAAAAAAAAAAAACCCAGCGAAAGTGAATCTTTTTACGAGCTTCAGTGACCTTGCGGCAACATTTTGCCACAGGCTTTTCATGTATTATATAAAGTTCAGCTATATTTACATTCCACATAAAAAAAGAATTTGGTGGCAAGTTGCGTGAGCAAAGAAATGTGGGTCATAGTAATTTCCGTGTCTTGAAAAACGCTCAATTTTTCTCACCGCATAATGACTTTTGGGTGTCCATAAAAAATGAAGAACTCAACTTTGAAACAAAAAATTCTGTACATGGTCTTTTAACAAGATTAACAACAACTAATTTTTTGGAGAAAATCCAAGATGCCATGAACCATCCCATAATGGCGTGCACTTTCTCAGATTCTTGTTCTTAATAGATACTATGAAATTTAGAACATATCTTGCAAGAAATACCAAAATATAAATAACTTAGATTTCAGCAACATAAATAATAATTAAACAAAAACCTAATTTGTAGAACAAATTAAAAAAAGCAAAATTTATTTCCTAAATTGTTTAAGCTCGAGAAGGGGCAGATATTAAGATATTTCATTCAATTCGTTCTACATTTAATGTTAAATTTTTGTAACAAATAAGTTAAACCAATTGAACATTAAAAAATAAAAATGAAATTCATACAATATAATACTTTAAACACCTATATACTTAGATTCCGTTCAAATGAAATTGAAATAAATCTTAGACTTTTTTAAAGTTTTGTATTTTGCGTGTATCTTATCATATTATGTACAATCGTCATAAACATAATGCAAAATCTGCAGTACAAATATTTACAACTTAAAAATGGAAAAAGTCTAAGATTTATTTCAATTTCATTTGAACGGAATCTAAGTATATAGGTGTTTAAAGTATTATATTGTATGAATTTCATTTTTATTTTTTAATGTTCAATTGGTTTAACTTATTTGTTACAAAAATTTAACATTAAATGTAGAACGAATTGAATGAAATATCTTAATATCTGCCCCTTCTCGGGCTTAAACAATTTAGGAAATAAATTTTGCTTTTTTTAATTTGTTCTACAAATTAGGTTTTTGTTTAATATGTCAAGTTTTTTAATAACTACTGAATTCAGAGGAACACATTTCAAAATTAATGGAGGGTATATCATCATCAGGCTTTGATTTGTGCGACATCGCATCACAATTTGTGATGCAATTTACCTATTTATAATTCAAAATGTTTCACCAGTGCAGTAATGCAGGTTGCTGTAGTTTGGCCAAAAAATTACAATCTGAACTTAAAAAAATCTGCTTGAAAATGTCATTTTTATTTCCACTATATGACGCCATATTCATCTTCTTTTTAATTCTTAAAAAACAAAAAAAAAAAAAAAAAAAACAAAACAAAACAAAAAAAAAAAAAAAAACGATTTCAGGTTCTTCAGTTTCATGTTTCACGTGAAAATCATCCAACTAAATATAGGCAAATTATTATTACGGCTTTTGAATTATTTACAACAATGAAGGAAAAAAAGTTAAATTTTATTAGAAAATGTCCGTTGATTCTCAATGAAAAAAGCGAAATTTGGAATTATTAAGAAAAATATTTGAATAATGTAAATAAAAATTAGCCCATGTTACTCTCTAGATTATAATCTACCTATATGCAAAGGCATTTTATGATCCGTTTTGACCCTGACGTCAGGCAAATGTTTTTACACTTTGAATTTATAATATTATTAGAATTAGCAAAGAATTAAAAATGAGTGGCATCAGGGACTAAAAGGTGGGAAGAAAAAATGAAAAAGTTATCATCTCCATAGGCTTTTCTATGTTAAATTAACATTGAGAAGTGACACTGGAAATAAATAAGTATTGCGCTGCCGCACAATACTTAAATGATAATGATAATATTAATATTAATATGTTTAAAAAGTTAAGTAAAAATTAAAAGGTACTTCTACCAAATAAGGCCACCAGCTTATATCGTGAAGGTAACGGTCTTGGGCTGAAAAATGGCAGCGTATACATGACATTTTATGTGTCCTTGACTTGTGCGGATAGTTTCAATTACAACCGATACCGGCTTAGTAGTCATTTTAGGACTACTGAATCTTTCGGAACTTTGCTGTTAGAAAGAGTAAGTAAACTTTCATACGAAATCAACGTAAATTTTTGATTGAATTTTACAATTTTTGCATGATGTTTGAGATAATTTTACGATATTTTAGAATGTTTATTGAAACATTCTGGATTTTTAATTCTGTTTGTGTTTGAAAATGAAACATTTTAAAAACAAAAATCTCCTAATAATATCAGGCAGTATAAGGCCTTGCCTTTTTAAGGGACACTTTATTACATGCTTTCTTTTAACTTGCAATCATGTTTGTATGTGGTAGTCAAATCTTGTTACTCAGTTTTCACCCCCTTCCTGTTGACATAGCCTGTTGTCCGTTGCTTGGGGGCCTTCACCCAAGCACCCTCCACTGTCGAAAGGCATCCCAAAAACACTACTTAAGGTTAAACTAACACTACTAACGTTAACACTACATGAACTTAATGATCACTCAATTATAGTTTGATTTCCTGTGGAGAAATCAGCATCAGATTCAAACAATAAGTGTATTTGTTTAAAAGTGCTAAAAGGCAGGGTTACACAATAGCGTCAAATTTTTGCAAACTTGGGGAAATATTGCCAAATTTGGCAAAAAAATAAGTTGCCACGTATGAAGCCAACTTCCCGACAGCTGGCTAATATGGTGAAATTACCATTTAAATCAATTAATCCATAGTTCTACATTTTTGTGAATTTTAATCAAAGCATGTTATTATTATTATTTTTTTTTTTGCATTTATAATTATTTTTATCTTGTATTCTGATTACAAAGCTAAGCTAAATAAACATTTTCAGTACAAGTATTTGTGAAAAAACTATGGAATCTATGAAAGCGATAGTTAACCCTTACCGGCTCGGAGTAATTCTGTTTATAAACTGATGAAATAATGGACTGACACCGCAATTAATAAACGAATTTATTAGATAATATGAACTTGCTTATTTTCATGTACATTACAATAGAAAAATTTTAGTTAAATGTTCTTGGTGCCATTTGTCAGTTTTGGAATTAAAATTAGGTGTCCTTTTTTAAGGACATCGCTCCCGAAAGGGTTAAGATATCTCAATAGAGTGAAGGGAAAATGGAATCACCAGAAATCGCTAATCGAAATGGCATGCTCGTAAATAGAGCAACAGCAGAATATTATATTATAAAGAGAACTCTTTAGTTTGTTCTATTTTGGTGCAATACCTGCAAAATATCTCTTAATTAAACAAATAACATATTTAGAAAATTATGTCTTTATTTATAACATACACTTCTTATAAAATATTTTGTTTTGAACTTTCCTGATCACATTTAAACAATGACAATAGTATGCATGATTTAATAATGTAAAAATATGTATAACTATTACATGTAATATTTAAATGCTAAAAATGATGTAATACAGTTTATTATGACCTGAAATCTTAACGTGGGCTCATTTGGTGCCTTATTTTTAATTATTATTATTATACTTATTATTATTATCATTATTATTATTATTATTGCTGCTGTTATTTTAACTTTTATCATGTAGTTCTAAAACTAGAAAGGAAATATTAAATAAATTTTAATAATTATTTTCTGCATTATTTTGTAACATATTGTTTGTTATATTTGTTGTTGAAAACTAAGTTTTTTAAATTTTATGGTGTTTTGCAAGAATTATTCTAATTTTCTTGAATTAATTTGAAAAAAAAAACAAAAACGGAATTTCCATATCTAATAATTAATTGAAAGTTAAATAATAATTAAATAATAGTTTATATAAAAAGGTTAATTGCAAGTCAAGTTGTTCGTTTATTGCAATTGTTTACAAACTATAACTAATAAAAAATGAAATTTATAATTTTATGCAATTAACCATTAGTTTTCGGCTATTACTTTTAAAGAATTAAAAAAATTAAGGTGGTGCTGAATAGTTTTGGACAAGATGATACATAAAATTCTAGAATATTTTGCGTTTAAAAATTTCGAACCAAAAAAAAATTCTATTTTGCGTTTCTTGCACTGGAATATTTTCATTTATATTTTCATTCATCACACACATAAAATCACAAAATACTCCCAAAGCCCAGGTATTTCCATGACAGATTGTGAGTTTCTTATTTTACTAGACGTGTTTCTTATTTCCTTTCACAATTGGTATACTTTGGGAATTTCTAAATTTTATTCCCAAACGCTGAAATTTTTTCAGCGAATTTCACCTATTCCTCTGCCTTTTTCACAACGTAATTTCAAGAAAATATCTGTCCATGATTATATCAAAGAAGCATTTTTAGTGGTATCTTTCTGTTCGTATCCTATATTTCGCGTTAATTTTTAACAATTTCCAACATAGCTGAAAAGGGTTTATGAATTCAGTTTGTCTGTCCGTCTGTCCTTTGTTCTAACTTACTTAAATATAGTCCGATTGCCATGAAATTGATTAAGTTATTGGGGTTTACTATGGCATGTTTGGAATTTAAAATGAAGTGTGTATCATTTACTTTTAATTTGCAGGGACACTCAAAAGATTTCCGTTACATTACGGCCAGTCGGGAAAAATCGTTTAAAGTGTATGTTAATGATATTACACAATTTTAAACGTATTAAAATTTATATATATCACTTGGGTGCACTACAAGATGCTTACTGTGGAAGCTGAAGTACATATAATTTATTGTCCATTTACAGGGTCAGACAAAAGTATTTGTCAACTTTACTACGAAGAATAATTGCTTTTACAGATGTGGTACGCGTTTTGAAATTTAACTTTTTTTTTGCAAATTATTTTGTGTATAAATTCTTTAGATCATATACAGGGCTGCACAAATGATCTCAAGTACAATTCCTTTTATTGATGGAAACTACTGAATGAGAATTTTCAACCCTGCTTATGCATTTAATTGAGTTAACTTTAAGCATACTATGTAGTATACACACAAATCTATAGTTCCTGTACAGGGTTGCACAAGAAAAGTAGGGAAATTTTCCAACTGTTGATGGTAATTGCAGAAAGGTTTTCAAATGCGTTATGCATCTTATAAATTGTTTATTTAGACATCTTTCAAATTAATAAACTGTAACGTTTTGTTAAAGTATTCTGAATATGTTGGAAAGTGTTACATAATCTATGCTGGACGCATGATTTTTCGTTCTTGTTATTGCTACATGTGTGATACTTTTTCTAAGACGCTTGAAAAGAGATTATTCAGAAAATGTATAGCGTCATTTTATATTGTCCATGATACATTAAAAAAAACTTAAATTTACTGTATTAAAAATATGAGTTCCATACTATATAGCATTTTTATACTACCCAGAGAAACAACTGCAGCGCGTGTCACATTCCCATCTCGTGGATATTAGTTTTTGAAGTGGGAAAAGTTAAACATAACTGCATGAATACGTGGGATTATTTTTACACCTCAAAGTTTCTGGTTGCAATGACGAGAAGCATAGAAAAAATTTCAAATTATGAATTAAAATTTAACTCTTAGGTTTTAAAATACACCAAAAAAGGGTAAATTTTTCAGAAGACTGAAACGTTTTCAGATATAAACATCTACAAAAGGTTTACTTGAGTGAACTATGAATAAGGATTTCATGTAATGCAATTACTGAATCTTTCTGAGAAAGACATTAGAGATGAAAATACCATTTTGTGAAAACTAAAAGAAACTAGTATGTTGTGGCCATCACAAAATTTTCTTCTATATAAATCGCGTCAATTAAATCATTTAAATAGTACAAGAAATTACACGAATTTAGCACCAATTCATATCAAAGTATATCTGAATTTGAAGTTGGATGAAAATTCGTGCATTAGTTCTTGAGATAGAGCTATAGCGGAAATTCTGAAAAATGTAGCACAGCAGTGCCACCTGTTGAGCGATTTACACCAAAAATAAACAGCACTAAATGATATCAAGGTATACCTGAATCTGAAGTTCGTTGAAAATCTAAGCGTTAGTTCTTGAGATAAAGCTATTCTGGAAATCGCAAAAAATAAAGCATAGCAGCGCACCTGTTGGGCGATTTTCGCAAAAAAGTAATCAGCACCAAAGTATATCCTGGAATAACTGAATCTGAAGTTTTATAAAAATCCGTGCAGTAGTTCTTGAGATATAGCTATTGCATAAATCGTAAAAAAAATGCCGCATAGCAGCGCCAATGTTGGGCGGTTTTCACCAAAAACTAATGAGGTCCAGTTTATATCAAGGTCTAACTAAATAGGAAGTTTTGTAAAATTCCGTGCATTAGTTCTTGAGATTTTGTCACATACAAAAATTTTGTCACATACAGACTCACAGAGTGACAGAGTGACAGAGTGACAGAGTGACAAACAGACTCACAGACAGACATTTTCTAAAAACCATCAAATCGTGTTCTGGGCATTCTAAAACGTATAAATCCATCGAAAACCGGAAGTCGAAATTTTTCACGAATCCGATACTTTCTTCTTGTAAAGATAGAAGAAAGTAAAAATGATTGTTTGTGATTACTTGTTAGTCAAAATATTTTTTTTTAAATAAATTGTTTGTTTTCTTTATACAAAAGAATTATATTTTGAAAGGAATTAATTTGTATCCTTTGGAATCAATATGAACTTCTGAGATATTTTACATATGTTGGATATTTTGAAGGATGCTTCATTATGGATAAGTAACAATTACTTATTATAATTAAATTATGATAAAACTCACATGATGATTATTTTTTTATCTCCTGTACCCCCATACACAAACAAATGTGACAGATAAAAACGTTCTATCTTCCATAGAAGATGCGGACATTTATAGACCAGCACAAGAATTCACATAAATCCATTTCTTGTCACCTTTTTAACACTTTCCAACATAATTGAAAAGTGTTGCATTTGGTTTGTCTGGCTGTCTATACGGCCATGTGCCCGTGCTCTAACTCGCGCATATATACTACCACG
This sequence comes from Maratus speciosus, assembly GCA_963932465.1. Classification (NCBI taxonomy): domain Eukaryota; kingdom Metazoa; phylum Arthropoda; class Arachnida; order Araneae; family Salticidae; genus Maratus; species Maratus speciosus. The sequence continues at coordinate 442,405,466 of OZ010788.1, forward strand.
TAATTTATATACCTTATTGATGTTTATTATGGCATATTTGGTATTGAAAATGGTGTGTGTAGCATGTATAGTTCATTTACAGAGGTACTCAAAAGAATTCCGTTACACTGTGATAACTTCCTTTATAGTGTATTTTAATGATGCTGCCCTATTTCAACTATATTGAAATCGATATACTTCACCGAAATCCACCACAAGATACTTACTACAGAATGTAGTATGTATAGCACTTATAGTTTTTTTTACAGGGACACTCAAGAGAATTCCTTTATATTATAGTCTATGAAGGAATACCATTTGCGGTGTATTTTAATGATATTGCACTATTTCAAACATAATGTAATTGATAGGAATTACTGTGTTACTATGAAACACGCTTTCTGAAGAATATGGAATGCAAAACATTTACCATTCATTTACATTACAATGCAAAATTATTCGGTTACACAATGTTATACGAGGAAAACTGTTTGCAGCGTATTTTAATTGTTACATTAACTACAATGAAATTGATATACATTAGTGAGGTTCACTATAAGATATTTGCTGTTGAATGTGATGGGCATAGCATTTATCGTTTATTACTTTCTTCTATCTATACAAGAAAGTATTGGATTCGTGAAAAATTTCGACTTCCGGTTTTCGACGGATTTATACGTTTTAGAATGCCCAGAACACGATTTGATGGTTTTTAGGAAATGTCTGTCTGTGAGTCTGTCTGTCACTCTGTCACTCTGTCACTCTGTGAGTCTGTGTGTGACAAAAATTTTGTGGGCACTCTATCTCAAGAACTAATGCACGGAATTTCACAAAACTTTATATTTAGTTAGACCTTCATATAAACTGGACCTGATTAGTTTTTGGTGAAAATCGCCCAACAGGTGGCGCTGCTATGCGGCATTTTTCACGATTTCTGCAATAGCTATATCTCAAGAACTACTGCACGGATTTTCATAAAACTTCAGATTTAGTTAGTCCAGGACATAGTTTGGTGCTGATTACTTTTTTGTGACAATCGCTAAACAGGTGGCGCTGCTATGCTTCATTATTCATGATTATTGCAATAGCTCTAACTCAAGAAAAAACACACGAATTTTCATCAAACATCAGATTCAGATAGTCCCTGATATAAATTAGTGCTGTCTAATTTTTGGTGTAAATCTCCCAACCGGTGGCGCTGCTGTGCTGCATTTTTCACGATTTTCGCAAAAGCTGTATCTCAAGAACTATTGCACCGATTTTTATCAAACTTCAGATTTAGTTAGTCCTTGACACGAATTGACGTATAAATTAGTGCTGTTTAATTTTTGGTGTAAATTGCTCAACAGGTGGCGCTTCTATGCTGTATTTTTTGCGATTTCCGTAATAGCTTTATCTCAAGAACTAATGCTTGGATTTCCAACAAACTTCAGATTCAGGTATACCTTGATATCATTTAGCGCTGCTTATTTTTGGTGTAAATCGCTCAACAGGGGCGCTGCTATGCTACATTTTTTAGAATTTCCGCTATAGCTCTATCTCAAGAAATAATGCACGAATTTTCATCCAACTTCAAATTAAGATATACTTTGATATGAATTGGTGCTAAACCGTTGTTATTTCTTGTAATATTTAAGTGATTTAATTGACGTGATTTATATAGAAGAAAGTTTTGTGATGGCCACAACATACTAGTTTACATTGTCATACAAAATTTTCCGGATAGAATACTGTTTCCGATATGTATTAGTGACATTTGAAGGAAATACGTTTTCAGTTATGGTATGCGTTTTCACATTTAAATTAATTTTTGCGTACTACGTGATGTGTATAAATTCTACAGATCATATACAGGGCTTCACAAAAGAATTCTTAAGTATTACTGAGCATAAATGTTGAATACTTAAATGTAATTTTTAGTGTGTTGTGCATTTTCAAGCTGAACTATTTTAGTACAAGAAAAGATGTTTGCAGAAGATAAGTAAAAGCAAATACATGGCTACACAAAGAACTGGATACAACATAGTTTAAGATATGGTAATTTCTGGAAGTGTGATTTCAGTAGTTTTGCCTAAATTAAAATTTAGCTTAATATTTGGTGTGTATAAAAATAGGTAAATACTACACAAGGCTATACAAAGAAGTACAAGTACGTTACCGTCTATTGGTAGTAATGTTTATCATACTATGTAGAACGTATACAAATATACATATGTTACAGATGAATGCTTATAGTTAATATGTATGCTTCGGAGCACTAACGGAGCACTTCGGTTACAGACGGTAATTACTGAAATCTGGTTTTCAAATTTATTACGCGTTTTATAAAATATTTGTTTAGGCATCTTCTTTTCCTTATTAAACAGAGACGTTTGTTTAAAGTATTCTGGAAGTGTTGGAAAATGTTTCGTAATCTATGCTTCACGCATGAATTTTCTTTCTTGTTGAAATATAATTCAGAATCTTTTACAAATTGGCCTATTGCAATCACTTTGCTTATCTATCTATCTACCTATCGATATATATATATATAGATAGATATATATATATAATGCAATTTTTCTCATGATGTAACGTCCGAAGTACCAAACCATTTGAAACCAAATTAGAATAGTGAATTTATCTACGAAATATCTTGAAAGGGTTTGTTAATGAAATATATAACTCTTACAGTTTCTCTACAGTGACACACAAAAGCAAGAATCATTCAAAAATTATCATCAGGATAACGAACTATATACTGAACTAAAATGAACGTAATTGTGTCACTTTATGGATCTTGCATGTATCATGAACTTGTTTGATAAAAAGTACGTAGCTCTTATAGTTTGTCTGCAAAGACGCACAAAAGCAAGAAAAAGGCAAAAATTGTCATCAGTATAACGAACTACATACATACTGAACTAAAATGAACGTAATTATGACACTTTATTGATCTTGAATGTATCATGAACATATTTCATAAAAAAGTACGTAGCTCTTATAGTCTGTTTCCAAAGACAAACAAAAGCAAGAAACATGCAAAAATTGTCGTCAGGATATAAACCTAAATATTGAATCAAAAGGAATGTAATTGTGTTACTTTATTGATTTTGCATGTATCATGAACTTCTTTCATAAAAAAGTACGTAGCTCTTATAGTTTGTTTACAAAGACATACAAAAGCATGAAACATGAAAAAATTGTCATTGGAATAACGAACAAAATACTAAACTAAAGTTAATGTAATTGTGCCATTTTATTGATCTTGTATGTATCTTGAACTTGCTCGTTAAAAAAGTTCGTATCTCTTATAATTTATTTACAGAAACGCAAAAGACCAAAAACCTGCAAAATTCTTCATAACCATAACATCCAGAGCACTTTTGAAAATAATTGAAATAGTGTATTCATCTTTCAAATATCTTTAATAAGTTCGTGAAAAGTATGCAGCTTTTAAAGTTTGTTTATAGAGAGATACAAATTTATAAACTTTGATTTCATCAAATTTTAACATTTTTGATACAATTGCTTCATACCTATTCAATTACATTTGTTAAATCTAATTTAAAATTTCTCAGAGGATTACCTTTCTCTCTAAAACAGCGAGTTTAAAAGGAGTGAGACACAATTCGTTTGATTTGCATAAATTGTCATGTATAATGATTTAATTTAAAAAATAAACGGTCAAGTGCGAGCATTTCTCGCGCTCAGAGGGTTCCGTACAATAAATATATGAATTATTAACTGTATTATTAAAAAAATCATTGCTAAAAGAATAATAAGACTTTGAAAAAACTATACAACCTAGAGTTGGGTATAGCTGTATATATTAGAAAAGTATGAATGGGTGTACCATAAAAGTTCAAAGAGATATGAAGCCTAAATAATATCAAATATTGCTATTCTGTATAATTCTTTTTTTAATCTTATCCTAATCTGTTTATGATGAACTTAATTTGGTACTGACAATAAAAGTAGTGCATATGTAAACATCATTTGGAATTTCATGAAACTAAATTCAGCGTAGTAATAATCTCTTCTTTTTACAGTGTAGCTAAAACAAAACTCTTGTTCAAAGTTTAAAATAGGCATTGGGCTAAGCGTGCTTAGAAAGGAGGTCACAAAGTTGCAACTCCGCCTCGGTCCGTGCCGCGTTTTTCCTATAGTTTTTAATTAACTTTTAAAGAAGCAGGAGGTGTATTGAGAGATCTACTCGATGCAAACTAGTCGCGAATCCCATAATATTCATATGGTTAATTCTAATTATATTAGTCTGTTTTTAACTATTTGACGTTTATTGCTTTTATACTGCTACTGGGCATTGCATTACACAAATATAGAATAAAAAGGGGTTACTTAGGCTTTAAAAGCGATGGTACATAGAGTACGCGGTCTCTTTCATTATGTATGTTTAAACCGTCTGTGTGTTTATGGGTTAATATATAAGCTAATTACCGACGAATTTTTCGAAAATGATTATCAACAATGCTTTTATACTTCTGCTGCGATAGGTACCTCCAGCGCTCCTCAACACCTTTGCGGAATGCCTGCAAATTAAAATTTGTGTGTAACAGAAAAATGCGATTTTCTCAAAAGCTATGTAACCTTGGATAATCGATATAGTTTTTCGCAAGGTTTAAATTAACGTGTACTATCTCTAATTTTTTCATAATTTTAGTTTCAGTAGATTTGGATATAGAGAGGGTGAGCATATTTTTGCACTACATTTTCGACGATATCTCTGATAATATAATACCTAAAATTAACAGAAATGTATTTTTGAATTCAGCAATGCAAAATCTTTCACACGATACCCCACATTACATACTAAGAAAAGATTTTTTTCAAGTAACTTAATTAGCCCTCTACATTTTTCCTAAATATATTTGTGAATGTACAGGGTGTCCATAATTAGACGACTCTAATTTAAAGTTGTGTACAGACGAAACTATTGTTCAGAAAGTTTTAAGTTTTGTGAAGGTCATAATGAAGGAATGGGAATTTGTTTACTGTAAAAAAAAAAAATTGTTCAAAATTTCGCCACCAGATGGCGTTTTTAATGAATTACACATTTAGTATACATTTACGATAGTTTATATATTTTATTGCAACAAAACATGTTCCACATGACGGCCATCATTTTCAGCTACGATTTGGAATCGCAAGATAGCATGTTCCACAGTTGCACGCAGTGTGTTGTAGGAAATGCTAAGAACATGTCGCGAAATATTGTGTTTAAGAACAGGTAAAGTTCTTGTATTATCATGACTTCCCAAATGTTTAAAATACCCTCAAAGCCAAAAGTCGCATGGGTCATTGAGGTCTGGAGATCTCGGAGGTCATAGAATACGAATGTGGCGGCTGATGATACGTTTTTCTGTGAAGTGATTCTTAAGAACGTCTTTAACACAGTGGCTATTGTGCGGAGGAAATTACCTGCATAAAATTGTACGTGAAAGGCACTGACGTGCTTCCAGATCGGGAAAAAATTTATTTTCTAACAAGGATTCATATCGCTTCCCGGTGATCGAGCATGTTACTCGACCTGTAGCACCTAATTACTCGAAGAAATATGGGCGGTGAATAAACGATCCAGCAAACCCACCTACACCTACTTTTGGTGAATGCAACGGAACCTGTAAGATTGAACGTGGATTATCTGGTTCGCAAATTCCGCAGTTGTGAGTATTCGCTGAACTGTCCAAACGAAAATGCACTTCGTCTGTTCAGAGGATATTCCAAAGCCATTCTGAATCAATCTCAAAGCGAGCTAGAAACTGAAGTGAGAACCGGCATCGATTCTCGAAATCATGTGGAAACAACTCCTGCACAAGTTGAAGCTTGTAGCGGATAATACCGGAAGATAATCCGCATGACCTTTTGGACAGTTGAACAAGGCATAGCCAATGCTTCTGCCACCTGACGGATACTGGTACTAGGCTGTACGTTGGAAGCTTTGTCCTGTTCTACCTGAAGCGCAACCCTCTCTATTGCTTCTGAGGAAACAGGTTTTATTCCTCTTCCAGAACGAACATTTAACGATCCTATTTCTTCAAATTTGGTTACCATTAATCGAAGATTTTTAACAGTCAATGGACCTTTCTACATCCCCTTCAAAATCCGAAAATTCCGTAGAGCAACTAATGCGGAGTTTTCGTTTTGGTAAAATTATTTTTCTAACTAAGCTCGATTTAGTAGGCGTAACGACATTCTGATTACCAATAGCAAGCACATTGAAAACAAAATCTCCGTGAAATTTCTAAGTTTTATAACAGCTGCTTCGTGTCGTCGACAGAAATTTATCTAATTAAAAAGAACTCGTTGTAAATGCTCCCGCCAAGCCACAAACCTAATACGTCAGTCACTAAAAGAAGTGATATCACATAAAAAGAAGCGATATAGAAGTGCATACTCTGAGTGCCTTGTAAACGTCTATCACAACGCATAATGTTTCCAAAAGACTCTTAGTGAGATGCAGTCTGTGAAAACTGCTTGGCGACCTGCAGACTTTTTTTTTCTTCTTGCACTTACATATGACTATTTGTTTAACAATTTTTTCTTGTATTACTGATCCCATTAAACTGTGAAAATTCGAAGCTTCTGGTGTTTACATTCTTATTTAACATCATGGGATCGATTTGTTGATTACCATTACTTGAACGAGAAAGACCACTTTTATGAGGAGGATTTTCTAAGTAAACATGTAATAAACATTTTTAATATTGTAAAATAATAATAAAAAATAATGATCATATGAATATTACTAACAATGCACCTAATAATAAGCATTAACTAAACTGAGATATATTGCAGTAAAGCCTGTGTAAACGGAATTGCACATGGCAGGGGAAAAATCTGTTCTAGTAAGGCTTCCTGTTACAATAGTATTATATAATATTCCTTATGTTTGAAACACGGCATTTTACGTTTAAGAAATAATTCTATCATAAACAGGATCCATTTGACCAGTTTTCTCTTTAATTTTGAAACAGTGTATTATTAAACGTATTTATCTAATTAAAAATTATGTTTAAAATATTGAAAAGTATAATTGTAATAATAGATGATTACCGCAATTACATACCATTTCCTGCTTGTCTTACAAATCTTTCTGATTTATTACAGATCTTCCTCCTACAATTATTTATAAGAGTAATATAATGAGAAATTAAAATAAATTTTTTCGACTTTGACAATTTTTCGAAATTGATATATTGATATACTGCATATATTAAATATATGCCTGCAGGTCGCCAAGAAGTTTTCACATACTGTACCTCACTTCGAGTGCTTTGGAAACATTATGAGTAGTGATAGATTTTTACACAGCTCTCGGAGACTTCTTTTTATGTAATATCACTTCTTTTTATAACTGACGTGTTTGGTTTGTGGCTTGGCGGGATCATTTACAACGAGTTGTTTTTGATTAGATATCACTTTTTTTTGTAAGTTATTTCATTTGCATTATACATATTACATTTTAATTCAGAAAAGAAAAGATAAGCGAAAGATGATAGAAGTAAAAAAATGATTTAATAGTGATGCGGTAAACTTTTCAAAAGGGTAATATATCTAGTAAGACATAATGTTGAAAATTTTAAAAATGATTCAAAACCATTTTATAGATTCTTATAAATCTCAGAAGAAATCATTTATATTTTAGAAATGATAAAATGTGTCGAACTAACAAGCAATAGTTTTTGCTGTTGTTCTATAAGCTATATGGTGATTCATTAATTAACTCAGCAAGGATTTTATCCTAATAACTTTTGAAAAACTGTCTTTACATGTTCAATGACACATAATTTTACACAAAATATGTAAAAACTTTTAAACAGATTGAATAATTAGAATTTGTTTTATCACTGGGTGTACTTGAAGTAATTTTAAAATAAAATAAGTTTTTTTTTTTACTTCAGGAAATCCAACGTCCCTCCGATAAGCGCGGCAGAAATTTAGATTATCTGAATAAGCTTTTTTTTTTCTTTTTAAATGTTTTCATAAGTTCTTAACACTTGTTGGATTTTCTGAATTTTCAATGCTTGCATTTTTCGAATTCCTAATTGCTTTTTTACGTGAATAACAGGACATATAAATTGTATGCTTTCCAAGTATTTTTTCATGTATTTCGGATAATTCATACGATAAATTATAATTCATTTCAACAAAAGTTCAGAATTCGATATTATATCGTTATGAAAGGATTTTCCCTAATTTCAGTCAAATTCGTAAATTTTTAAGTAGCTCTATTATCTGATTAAAAATGAACTAAAAGCTATTTATGGCATATTGATAGAATTCTTTAATTACCAAGTCCAAAATAACAGAGTCGATGAGTTTAATAAATCCTCTAGTTAATCTTTTTAAAGAAAAAGCAAAACGAAAAATTCCAATAAAACTGCCAAAACTTTATTTGATATAAAAGGATAGTAAAAAAAAAGAAAAAAAAATATGTAATAAAAAACCAGACTGACTGTATTACCTTTGTAAAATGGTTTAAATAGAATAAATTGCAAAATTTGGAATGTTGAAAAAGTATTTGAGTATATGTGCGTTTTAGAATAAAAGCAATACAGAAGAGAGCATTTTCCCGCTTATTTCAATATGATAAACAGCAATCTTAAAGTTCTGTCGAATTGTTTTCATGAATATTAGTACTCTATGATTCACTGAAGTGCTTACATTATCATTCTGTGCATGTTTTGTGGTTTCTCCGTAGTCAGTGTTTAGATAGAATATTTCCATAACCCAGGTCCGCTGGCACTTTTCTATAATCTAGTTTCTCCTCAAATAACAGCATGGCATTCCGCGATGTGTATTGTGCGCAGTACCTTCGTCAAAAGTCATTCCGATTTCGTGCAAAATAAAATTTCATTTAATTGTTATCTAAATTTTGTGTACAAAAATACTCATTGTATTGAAATTTTAAAAGGGTGTGTACTGAAATCTAGAAGAATCTTTAATAAAGTGGATACAGATTAGTAGAGAGCTTAATTGGGTCGAATGCAATAAAAATGCAATAACCCTATTACAATCCGTGCGCGTATCTATGTAACTTCAAAAACTCGGAAACCACAGGGCACAGGCTACGAAATTTGGCACACGGGTTGCTTGTAGGAAGTTCATGAACGATTAGAGCCAAAAATTTGAAAATTTTGAATAGATTTTTTTTAATTTTATGTTTTTTGACGAATTTTTGCCTTCTTTATATTCAACGCGTAACTGCACGAGTTCTAACCAATTCCAAATGTTTACTGTAATGTGATATATACACGTTACGTACGCCACTCTTTAAAAATAATAAGCTAGCGGGTGTTACGATAATTCTTTTAGCTCACATGCAATGAAGACGAGATATACATATTGCGTACGCCACGCTACAATATAGGAATTTATCTCTTTAAACTGCTATAAATCAAAAACTAATTAATATTTCTACATGAAACTTTCAAATGATTTAATTACTCATAAAAGCAATGGAAATACCGTAAACCGCGTAAAAATCCGATAATTACACATTACTGTAGCCCTGTCAAGAGATTTTGGTCTGAACAAGAATTTCAAAAGTGCAAAAAATAGCACTTTTAAAATCGCATTTACTAAAAATCTATTGGCCGGATTTCACTTTACTTTAACTTTCTGAGTCACATGGCACGCTCCATTCCATAGAAACAAGAATGTTGTTTCTATCGTAAGTTGAACAGGAGATATAGAGGTGTCGAAATCCTGCTTTTGTCAGTCCGGAACATATAAACTGGACAGTGTTCTAAAAAATTTTGAAAAATCGTTTGGCATTAATTGGTAGAAAATCATTTCATTTACGTTTCATTGCACTGTTATTTCTTTTGCTTGGCGAGAAACTCTGTCGAGTTTCTATGATTTGCATTTTTATTTAAATTTTAGGATTTCACGTCCTCCAGGGGCGAAATTTTACCAGACGATTCCAGATCACAATTGTCAGTTTGGCCTTTCTATAATTCCGTAATTTGGAATTCCAACCGGAAATTCTGAAAAAATATTTTTTGGTTTGTATAATCACGCAATATCCTAAATTAAACAAAGCAAAAAGTAAACTACTAAGATTTCCTGGTGCCAATTCGAAATATCTGATTTAGTAAAAAAAGTTAAGTTGAAAATGTTTTGTTGTAATAAAATGTGTAAACTATTATAAATGTAAGCTAAGTCTCCTCCCCCTTAACATATTTCAGGGGTGGTCTGTAACTTTGTCTTATTTAATCTGAGAAAAATAAAGCGTAAAACTTTTAAAAATTATTGGTGTTCAAAACGAACGGACGTACAAACGCTGAAAAAAAAAAAATCCGCCTACGAATGCCGCCATTTTTTTTTGTCACAGCTCAGGTGAAGTATTCAGTGGGCGATGACTAAATGTGTAATTCATTAAAAAAGCCCTCTGGTGTTGAAATTGTGAACTATTTTTTTTCTTTTTGCTTAACACGTTCACGCCGGAGCGGTGGGTCACACTCGACTGTCTCAGAGTTGTCAAGTCTCCGGCTTTTTACACACCACTATTATTTTAGAGATAATGTTGTTCCTTTAAATCGCCCAATTGCTCTAATTAAATAAAATAACATATTCCGTATTAAAATACTGGTATCCAAAAAGGCGGAGACTTGGCAGCTCCGAGACAGTCGAATGTGACCCACCGCGCCGGCGTGAACGTGTTAAACTAATTCCCATTTCTTCATTATGTCCTTCACAAAATTTCACAACTTTCTGACCAATAGTTTCGTCTGTAGACAAGTTTAAAGTAGGGTCGTTTAATTATGGACACCCTGTATAATAATCTATAAATATGTTGGTCAATAGTCTTTATTACTTCCCCCAATTTGAATCTTCCACGTTCCATAGTTTATGAGTAAAATGTCTGTGACAGACAGACAGACACATGAGTGATATCATTATGGTTCCGTTTTTACATTTTAACCCTAAAAAATAACCCTAAAAATAAAGAAATCCACCTGCTCTTCCAAGTGAGCATGAAGGACTTAAAATTTATGTAAACTAACAAGGGAACCACTTTTGGTGTTGCTCGCACCTAGCATTGAGACCTGGTGCATTTTAAAGCCCTATATTACGAAGTTTGAGAATCGATAAAATTTTTCTGTTAAAATAATATTTCTTGGTTTTACAGCAGCATAACTTTCTGAAAATGCAATTTTCGAGACCACTTATCGGACTATTAACATTGAATTTTTTAAAAGAAACGCATTTAAAAATACAAATTAGTTAATAATAAGTATAAAATATTGAAAAAAGTTTAAAAATTCCTTCAAGAAACCACGAATTTGACTTTGAAAAATTGCAACATTATATTCATATTTTTTGGCGGGGAAAAGTTGGCGGGTTTCTTTTAGAAGTAGAGATATCCGGCAACCCTAGCCAAATGTCATAGCTTTTGTATTACGTGAGGAGTGGTTTTTGGACTTCAGTAGAAATTATTATGTCACAATAATTTTTATAAATTGTGTAAAAATATTAATTTACTTTATGATTACCTTATGGTTATCAAAGGACTATTTAATACAGCAAAATTTCATTTTAAACATTCGAAACTTTATTCCATTCTATTTCAAAAGAAAATAGTTTGTTTATTTCGTATTTCACTCAAAAATAGTTTCAACGATCTTGAAAGCTTTTATAGAAATATACTTACTATTCATATATTTATCGTCTGCATAGAGAAAAAAAAAAGAAAAAACCTATTTCATGTTTCTTATGCAATCAATTATCAAACAAATCGCAATCTGATATAATTCTAAAATGTACGTACTTACTCTCAGGATAAAGTGGGTGGAAAAATTGAAGTTCCATATTTGGCGACTTAACTCACTTTTGGCGTGAAATAAACAAATAAAAATGTAATAATAAAAAATTAAAAGTATAAAAAAGGATATAAAATATTATTTTAACAAAGAAATTTTATCAGTTCTCTAACTTTTATGTATAGGGCTACAAAATGCACCAGGTCTCGATCCTAGGTGGGAGCAACACCAAAAGTGGTTCCCTTGTAAGTAAGTTTCACAATGAGTGCGATTTGAATTCATTGAAAATGGAAAATATGCGCTCTCAGAAATGCTTTCTTCAATTCACGGAAATATTCCTGGCAGCGCTGCTACCGGTATATATCCGAGAACTGAAGAAATTTCCGTTCTTCATTCTGTTCTAGGATAGAAAATTTCCGTAATCTGATAAAACGGGATATTTTTTTAACCCCCTTGAGGGGCGCTGGTATTATTATGAAACCACTTAATTTTAATTCCCAAATGCTACAACATCATCAGAAATTTGGTTAAAAAAAAATTCGTTTTATTATATATGCGAAATATCGAATTTTCTAGTTTAGAAAGAAATTTGTTTTCAAATTCCGGTGTCACTTATTAATTTCAGTACTTTAGAAACGGAATAGCTTCGCCCCTGAAATGGTTAAAATACGTATCTCGTTCTTCCGTGGTTCCACTTGGTTTAGAACTGGGGACCGCGCGTTTCGAATCGAGCATTTTAACCAATCGGCAAGCGAGTACTTGGTAGAGGGCGAGTTTAAAATGAAGATACAGATTTTTTTTTCAAAAGGGAAATTGGAAAGGCTTGTTAAATTTCTTGTTCAGAAAGCTCGGAAATTTAAACTTAATTGCAAAGTCATTATGAAATAATGGTTGGTGTTTCAATACTTATAGAATAATAGAGGATAAAAATTATTACATATAAGACATATTTCTTAATAAGACATGCATTTTTTTTAATAAAATCGTTTTTTAACCTTATTGAACTACTATATCTTTTTAACCACTTCACCGGCGACAGGTATAGGGAAAAAGTGCTTTTACCCCCAACTTATCTCGGGCAAACGGTGAAGTGATTAAAATATATTCGTTTAGAATATATTCTACACTCGAATATATTTTTTAATACTCTAAAAAATAAATTGCGAATAAGTTTAAATGAATGAGAAAATTGCTACTTTATTAAATTTGGAAGCATTATTATTATTATTTTTAAATAAATTGAAAATTTTAATTTATTGAATTTTAGGTTTTTCATATTAAAAATAAATTCAAACTTTGCTATCAATACAGCCAATACGTATGCATGTAAGGAATAAACATAATTTTCTCCTTTTTTCAGACAGCCTGGAAGAATTAACGGAAAAAGCATGTTTGCTAGGAGTACAGAAATTATTCGTTTAAAAATGACGAATAATTTTGTATATAAAAACGAAATTTTCTGACAGTGTTTGTATTCGTAATTAAATCTTCTTTTTCCTCCATATAACTATTATAGAATACGTCTACAGTTCCTAGAAAAAATAATTATCAACTCTAATCATCAGATATTATTAGTAGAGAGTAGTAATTCCGAAGAGGATAAAAATATTCCTTGCTTAAGTGTAATCAGTTTCAGCAAAATTTAAAAAATGATTACATAAAGTCCTTGAATATTTTTTCGTTTTACAAATTCCAACAATATAAAAAATCTTTTATTTGCTCTTATACCACACGAAATATGCATTCATTTATCACACACCAAAGTACAGAATGCTTACAAAGCCCACGTATTTCCATGACATACTGTAAGTTTCTTATTTTACCAGCTCTATTTTCTATTTCATTTCACACATGCAACACTTCTTTCGGAATTTTTCAATTTTATCCTCAAACTTTGAAATCTTTTCTGAGCCAATTTCGTTCTTCCCACTCTCTTTGACACAACGTAATTTCCGGGAAAAACTCAGGAATGATTATATGAAAGAAACTTTTCTGGTCGTTTCCGAGCATTTCTTTCTATATTTCGCGTTCTTTTTTGTTGTAAAATATGTGATAAGTTTTCTAAGATTCTTGAAAACAGAATATTTCAAGAAGATATAGCGTCATTTTATATTGCCTATGACACATATAAAAAAATTGAAATTTGTCGCATAACAAATATGAGTTTCACATACTGTAGTATTTTTTATTGCTATCTCGAGACAGAATTTGAGGGTGTCTTGAAACTCGTGTATATCAGCATTATGAGTGGAATAGATTGAAAAAAAAAAAAAAAAAAAAAAAAAAAAACTCCACGAATACGTAGGATTTTGTTGAAACTTCAAAGTTTTTCGTGGTAATAATGAAATTAATTGAAAGCATTTCAATTATGAATAAAAAGTTTACGTTTAGAAACACAAACTTATAAATAAAGTATGGTTAAAACTGTGAACTAGGAAATGCTGTTTCATATATAAATGTTTAAAAATATTTTACGTGATAGATTATGAGCTTTTATCATGTGATAGAATTATTAAATTGTTCCTAAGAACATTTTGTAGAAGAAAATTTCATTTTTTAAAATCTAAAATAAAGTCTGAAAATTTATTAAATTTAATATGTTATGTACTTATCAAATTACGTCTGCTGTAATAATTGTCTTTTTCTTTATACCAAAAAATGATATTTTCAAAAGATTTATCATACATCCATTACGGTTATTAAACAATACAAGTTTAATTTTACATACTCGGAATATTTTGTAGGATTGCTAAATTGGATTTTTAACGGAATTCTGATGCTCTTTAATATGGGTTTTTAAGTTAATTTTTAAACATAAATTTAAAGAAGACAATCAAATGAGATTCATAATCGAATGTTTTTTTTTGCTTTTCTCAACGACAATTTAGCGATAACAATGTTTTGAGATTTCCATTTTTTTGATCGAGCATACACTACATTTAAAATACAGCACCGATGTTGACTAACCATTAGTGGCGTTAAAGGGAAAACTTAGAAAAAGTTATATTTTGAACCCTTGAAATGTTTAGCATATACCCTAAAAAAGGTTTTTATTCCACCTTTATTTAAATTGTGGCAATCAGTTTTATTGTCTGGTATCGCGACTGAAGAAAGGGTTAATCAAAAACTGTAAACGAATTTTTTTTTTGATAAGTTTTTTATTCTTTTAATAGGTGTAAGTTCTCACACGTTTACTATTCAATTTATCAGTGCTTTACTTTATTTTTTCTTGCCTTCTTTGAATTCTTTAATTAGAGAACAAACCTTTGAATTAAAAAAAAATAATATCGATTTTTTAGGTTTAGTCTTCAATTAATTCAGTGTATTTTCTGAATTCATGTAATTTTTTTTGCAGATCACTAAAAAAAAAAAAAAAAAAAAAAAACATTTTGTTTGCTACTTTAATGAGATTAGTCAATTTTACTAATTTCGGGTCGAAAAAACCTAATATAACCTTAAATATCTCTTTGATTTGCTGTGGCTTTTAAATTATTTTTATATTATTTAATATATATTATCTTATAAAAATATATAAAAATCTACAGTTTCTCACTGAAATTTTAACATATTTCCTAACACTTAGCTAACTCAGCATTTTAAATGTCAAAATCGTTTTTCCCATGCCCGAGTTATATAGAAACAACTATTTACGTGTAAAAAGCATTTTCACTATTGGTTAGTGTAATTAATAATAGAGCAATCACCTATACCGCCTTACAGTGCACGCTGTGCATTCTGAACTTTGGAGGAGTTTTGAGTGATTAAAACTTCAACATTTTAACATGAAAACGTTCACACACTCAGACGAAAGTACAATAAGTTCATTGTAGAAAACGTTTGTAGGTGCGTTCGTAATTACATAAATATGTAGCACCTATAATCGTCGTTCGGTCAGTCTGTCTTTCCGTCCGTCCGCATATAACAGAGCAAAAACTACCAAACCGAAATGCCTAACATTTTAAATACATAATTGTTTCAAAATTTTGTCGACTCATTTCAAATTTTATGAAATCCGGATGTATAGTATAATTACAAGGCCAGTCAAATTTTTCCATTACATTACGGCCAATCGGAAAAAAATTATTTCAAGCGTATTTTAATGATGTTACAGCCTTCTGAACAGAATGAAATTGATTATGCACGTATGAAGTGCACTAAAATATATATTCAGCACAATATGCGGTGCAAAAATATTTATAAAACTAGTTATAGTACGAACGCACGTCATTTGCCACGGTTGACGTGCAATTTCCAACTTGTTTTTTCTATGTAAAAAAATCATTACAATAAATTACAATTACCGAAAATGCTCTAAAAAACCAAGGCATATTGGGAAGGGAGAACTTTTCCTCAAATCACGCTGTTTAGAAAAAAGTGTTTGTATTTTGAAAAGGATCGGCGACTTACAGAAAGTTCATTCTTTGTACTTTTATTTTTAAATTAATGTGATCAAATTTTATTTTGTTTTTATAACGGGACGTCAAAATGTCCTTTTTCTCATATCTATTATTTTATAACTTTTAAGCTTTTTATATATTTTTTATTCCCTAAATTTCAGCCTTATTAAATTGTAATAAGTGTTCTAATACAAAAATTGCGGGAACTGCTTGAACTACAGTACACGAACGGCCGTCCTCGAAAATCGAATACACTTGATCATCTTATTCTAAAGTAGAATGTTTTTTTTTGTATATTTTATTCGATTAATTAGTATTGTGTAAACATTGCTATTTTTTCTCTATTTTCGTCGTTGAGGCATCTGTGTGAATCGGGTACTTGCGCACATTACCGCCCAGCGTTGACCAGGGTCATTCCATGTCAATTCAACCAATTTTTTTATGGTTTGTAACCAGACCGATAGGGATTTGGGTGAAACTTGGTGTACACTCAAATTCTATCTTAATATGAATCCATCAGAAAATTTTCCTTCCTAGACCTCATAGTTCGTGAAATATGGGGGGGTCAAATTTTTGGACTTTTCTCAAATCGTACATTTCTTAGTCTGTATTTTTAGACTGCAATTCCATTTTCAAAAAATTGTTTCTGTGGATCTAAAATGTGAATCATCTTAAAAATATTACTGTAAGTACATAAAAAGGTGCAGATTTTAATAAAAAATATTACAAAAAATTAATTTTAAATATTTAGGGCCAAAAAATTAAACCAAAATTTAAAGTTATGGTTATTTTTCCAAATTTTTGCGACTTTACGAAAAAGGCTCTGCACAAAAAGGCAAATAAAATTTCCAATTTCTTGTTGTTTTAAATAACAGTTCACACTTTAGGCTTTCTAGTTATGAAATAAAAATGATGTCTTCTTTATGACCTATGCAAAAATTTTACCCCGTTTTTGAAAACTGCACCAATCAAGAAAAAAAAATCTCTGCCAAATTTTAGCTGTGATACCTAAATAACTACTGTGGTTCCTATGACTTGCTGAATATATTATTCAATGTTTCTTTCTTCCATTCTTTTGCAAAGTAAAGTTTTTGCTTTGCTTTTTTTCTTCTGTGTAAAAGGGGGAAATGACTGCAGTCTATCACCCTCTCCATTAAATTTTGTGCATAAACCTTATTTTCATTTATTCATTCATTCATTAACTTTCTTTTATTATAAGCATTTTTTTTAATTTAAACAATCCCTTAATTTTGTTTTTACAAAATAATTGTAAACAAAAAATCTTTTTTTGGTATAAAATAAGAAAATGCAAGAATGACTTTTTACCAATCACATTTTCATTGTTTTTTTCCTGTGTGTGTGTGTGTGTGTGTGTGGGTGATTGAATTAAAATATTTTATTTGTATTTAGCATTATATTAAACTTTCTATTTTATTATCTTGGATAATTTTAATCATTTTAAATATGTTTTTTATAGTTTACATGCCTTATATTTAACAAAGCGAAGTTCATTTCTACAGGATGAAACATATTTCTACACCTACCTTGTATAAACATATTCTGACAAAGGCAGGATAAAAATTTTAGTAATGGCAGGTGTTTTCGAATCTGTTAATCAAATTATTATTAGTCTGCTGTTTCTCATAATAGAAGGGTGATCTATTTCTCCTTGTGCTGCAGACGAAAATAATAGATGGATTTGAAGTATCTGATTATGCTGCAAAACAGTCATGACAACTTCTGAGAGAAAAGAGAATCTTATCAATGACAGAGATAAGAAAAGGTAAAGCCACAGCCACAGGTCCAGAAACAATTGAACTAACTGAAAAGTTTTATAATTGTAATGGATATTGAAGAATAATGGCTGAAAAAAATGTAGTTAGCATTGCTATGAATATACAATGTACAATAGCAATTGATATTATGTGTATCTACATGAGTTGTATTCTCTTTTTAAACAGGAATTTCCAAAAAACTTGAGAATTATAACTCTAGATATTCAATACATTATTAGAAGCACAGTTCTTTTAAATGAATTTGTGACAAGCTTAGTAAAATATTTGAAAAATGTTATTTCACTATTTTATAACGAAAGCTAAATCCAATTTCCTAAAAGAAACTAAAGCAAACTTTGGCCCTCAAAAAGCTATCGTTTTGTTGGATTCAGCAAAAATTTTACTGTTTTTATTCAAGATGAGGTTTAAAGTAACCATTGGACCAAAGAAGCTGCACTCGTCATCCAACTGTTATGTACACTCTATCTCTTAGTATTAGATTATCAGCAAGCACTATACACATTTTATCTTATGATATGCAACATGATGTCTCACTTGTGTTTTTAACACAGAACGAAGTGATATCATTTGTAAAAGATATATTTCCTGATGTAAAGAAAGTCTTTGATTTTAGTGATGGCCGCTCTGGCCAATAGAAAAATTACAATTTTTTATAAACCTTTACCAAAATGAAGAGAATTTCCCCTTAAAATATTGAACAATATTTTTTTCTGGGGGTAGGGGGGGGGGGAGGAGGAGGGAGTAGAGCCACCAATTTTGAAATACAAAGACAATAGTGTTTTAGATACTAAATTACGAAGATCTTCTGATATATTGATGTTTTGTTATGTTACTATGTTTGGAGTTGCAGTAAGATAGGAAAATTGAGATTATATATTAGAAGCTTCTCAATGTTGCTTATTCATAATAAATACAAATTTAAAATTGCACAAAGAAAGAATGCTGCAAAGTAAGTCTAAGTGATACTACAAAAGTACGTCATTTTTTTCTATATTTATATTTAGCTCAGTTCTATTTTGAATTTCAATCTTTTAAATATAATGTTTATTCCGATTCTTTTGTTTAAAAATTTGCATATAATCTCTCTATTCTAAAAAAAAGTAACTACCGCTGTCACCGCCGCCGCCGCCGCCGCCGCCGGTTTTGATTTTTTTGTGACCGGAGGCCTTTCTTCGTTAAAATTAACAAAAATAATGCATACAAAAATATGAAAATCGGTGGTTTTATACAGAAATGTTTGATAAACACGCTGATGCAGACAGTTTTCAAATCGAAGAATTATTTTAAGAGTTATTTAATGCTAAAGTTGGACAAAATCGTTCCACTAAAAAAGTTTTATAGCAGCAAAAACTATACATGGCAGTGTAATCATTTTTAGATCATTCTATGCGTTAGAATTTGCCGGAGTGCAGATTGCATTAATTTTTTTATTTTGACTCATTTTTTCAGGTTTTATTTCTATTTTAAATTCAAATATTCAGCATTTCTAGAGATATTTTTTACAGATTTCAGAAAATTGTACTAATTTAAACTGTTGCCAACTGTATAAAAAGCGCAAGCAATAATGTTTGCTTCAAATTAAAAAATTATTTACACGTGACTATTATAAACAGGAAAAAAACTTTCAAATTAGAATTAAATAATTACGTATAAAAAGCAGGAACTTATTAAAAATTACGTCATAAAAAGTATACACGTGAATTTTAAAAGAGAAGGGATATTATAAAATAATAAATTCATTAACATGCGTTAGAAGTCTTAGGAGAAATTACATCATATTTACGTCACATTATAGTTATTACATAAAATGAACACAAAATAATATTGCAAAAAAGTTTAAATTTAGAAATTGCGCTAGACATTTATTTGATATTTTGAGAATTAATTTAAAATGTCTCATTTAAAAGAACTTTCTTTTCTCTTTGTTAAAAAACACCAGGAGACAAAGACTCTCTTTACTTAATTCCTTTTATATTAGCTTATTTTGAAATGTTGTTACACGTGTATACGTCATCAAGTTATTTTTATTTCGACGTTTTATTTGTGTTTTTATTAATGTTGTACGAATTTATTTGTTCTTTCGTTATTTAAAATAAAAATTATATCAATTTGTATAATTTGGCGAGTGGTTTGGCGATTTATATAATTTGGCGAAATTGGTCGACAGGATAATCAAGTAGTACCGCAGCGGATTTGGCGTTAAAATTCCCCAATCAAAGAGAAATGAATAGAAATTCGTTTATAGGGAGATCGCCACTGTTTTTTAAATTATAATTCAATCTTTCGAAATCTTTTTAAAGCCGATCAAATTAGCGTGCATTTAGAGTCTGCGGTGTCTGGACGGGGGTTGGCGAGCGTAGCTCGTAGGGGCCCGAGCCCCCTAGTTAAAAAAATATTTATATGTTACGTAAAAAAAAATTACAAAAATCTTAAATATTTAAAATGTTTATAAGCAATTTTATTTAATGTATTAGATTTAATTAATGATTATTTCAATTTTAATAAAAGCGATGTCTTTCTCCTAGCTTATGTTAATTTTTCCCCCCTTTTTAGGAAATTGCACCATTCATGAAGATTAATTAAAAAAATCTCTAATATGTCTAATTTAAGCTGTGGTACCTAAATAATTACTGTGGTTCCTATGACTTGTTGAATTTGTTTAATATAAGTGCTTCTTTTTTTATTTGCAAAGTAAAGTTTTTGCTTTGTTTATTTTTCTGAGTAAAATGAAAAAGAAATCAATGACTTCAATATCCACACCTCCCTCCATTAAATATTGTACCTATTCCTTACATAATACCATTGTGAAAGTATTTACAGAAATACTATACCACTGAATCCAGTGATAGATGTACATTTATGTGACAAAAATAGGCGAAAAGATTGAGAACGACACAATTTCAGATAATGTGTGATATGTACCAATACTATACATTACAATTTTCTACTGTTATAAAAATAAATAAATTAACCTGATACTAAGGGTTCATTTTAGAAAATATATAAAAATGAATAATGAATTTAAATTTATAATACGCAGCAATTATTTAGGTGACATAAGTAAAGTAAGAGATTTTTTTCTCTTGATAGGTACAGCATACCAAAATAAGTGAAACATTTTGCATAAGCCATGCAAAAGACATAATTTTTATTTCATAAATAGAAAGCCCAAAGTATAAACTTTTATTTAAAACAAAAATAAATTGGAAATTTCATTTGCTATTTTGTGGAGAGTCTTTTTTGTAAAATGACAAAAATTCAGGAAAATAACCATAACTTTCAACTTTGGTATAATTTTTTGGCCTTAAAAACTACGAATGGATTTTTTACATATTTTTTTATTAGAATCTGCATCTTTTTATGTACTTATGGGGATATTTTTAAGCACATTTGGATTTTAGATCCAGAGAAACAATTTTTTGAAGATGGAACCATAGTCTACTAATACAGACTCGTAATTATGCGATTAGAGAAAAATCCAAAAATTTGACCACCCCCATATCTCACAAAATATGAGGTGTAAAAAGGAATTTATTTTATTTGTTCATATCAAGGTAGGGCTAGTATGTACATAAAGTTTCACCCAAATCCTTGTCGATCGGATTACAAGGTCTGGTTGATTTGACATGGAATGACTCAGCATGTAATATAAACTTAAAATTTATCAGCATACAATGCATTTACCTCTTGTATTTATGTAAGACTAAATGGTAATGACGAAGATTGTGGATGTATTTTTCTTCAGTAATTCATTCCGATAATTTAAGAATAAGTTGAAAATAAGAATACAGAGTTTTGAGAAATACAGCAACGATTAATAGACAATGTTACCTTCAATGATTTCCTTTGATATACAATGATTGCATAAACATCATCTGGTACAAAATGAAAACAGAATGGGAACTATCAGTTGTTTCAGAAACATTTCGCTTAAAACGCGAGTGTGAATGTAAAAAACAAGTAATGAAAAGAACGCAAAAAAAATAATAATAATGGGTCGAAACTAGCTATGTAACAGTTTGAAAATTTTTATAAGACATTCGGGTTTTTGATATTTGCACTATCCTATTTAGAACATTGCACTACAATGGTTTTTTTTTTTTTTTTTTTTTACTAGAATTCAATATTTCCGTGATCAGATCCACAACCGTTCCGGGTAGTGTAAAAGGAAGTCAACGCGACGTTTCTATAGCTTCGTTTAGGACTGAGACTTTTTCGAAGTAAGTAGGTAGCTTGGATCACAAAAGATCCCATCGGAAAAATTAAAAAGCATCTATGGTTAAGTTAAAATGTTTGTCTGGTCGTTTACTACTAAAATGGACGATTTTGATTGCCTTGATCTCAATCACTGCACTGGTGGCTGGCGAGCCAAATAAGAGAGAAGGCTATAAGCGACAGCAAAAGATAGCCCGACCTTCCTTAGACGGATCGTTAAGTGGGTAAGGTAAGGTCGAGGCATTTAATACATTGGACGAGTTTAGTGGTTTCAAACTCAATCATTCAGTGGCGGGCGATGGGCCAAATAGGAAAGGAGACTGTAATTGACAGCATAAGGGAGCACAATCTCCCCTACACGCATCGCTAATTTACATGTACAATCCAATTTGTTTGACAACATGTACAAACAAGTTGGAAATTGCTCGTCAAACGTGGGAAATGAGTTGCGTTCGTTCTATAACTAGTTTTATAAATATTTTTTTGCACCGCATATTCTACTGAATGTATATTTTAATGCACTTTGTAAGTGCATATCAATTTAATTCTGTTCGAAAGGCTGTAACTTCATTAAAATGCACTTGCAATAACTTTTTCCCATTGGCCGTAATGTAACGGAAAACTGACAGTCCCTGTCATTAAACTATACATCCAATTTTCATAAAATTTGAGATGACGCGACAACATTTTGCAACAATTATATATTTAAAATTTCAGACTATTCGGAAGGCTGTAACATCCTTAAAATGCACATGAAATATTTTTTCCCATTGGCCGTAATGTAACGGAAAACTTTTGACTGTCCCTGTCATTAAACACCCGATTCGACCCACATCCGATTTTCATAAAATTTGAAATGACTCGACGAAATTTTACAACAATTACATATTTAAATTTTCAGACCATTGGGAAGGCTGTAACATCAATAAAATGCACTTGCAATAATTTTATTCTCATTGGCCGTAATGTAACGGGTAGTGTAAAATGCAGTCAACGCGCCGTTTTTATAGCTTCGTTTAAGACTGAGACTTTTTCGAAGGGAGTAGGTAGCCCGGATCACAAAAGATCCCACCGGAAAAATTAAAAAGGAATTATGGTTAAGTTAAAATGGTTGTCGGGGCGTTTACTACTAGAATGGACGATTTTGATTGCTTTGATCTCAATCACTTCACTGGTGGTTGGCGAGCCCAATAAAAGAGAAGGCTATAAGCGACAGCAAAACAGAGTCCGACCTTCCTTAGAGGGATCGTTAAGTGGGTAAGGTAGTGTCGAGGCATTTAATACATTGGACGACTTTAGTGGTTTCGAACTCAATCATTCAGTGGTGGGCGATGGGCCAAATAAGAGAGGAGGCTGTAATTGACAGCATAAGGGAGCACAATCTCCCCTACACGCATCGCTAATTTACCGGCGATTTAGTGGACAACATGTAGAAACAAGCTAGAAATTGCTCGTCAAACGTGGCAAATGAGTTGCGTTCGTACTATAACTAGTTTTATAAATATTTTTTGCACCGCATATTTTACTGAATGTATATTTTAGTGCACTTTGTAAGTGCATATCAATTTAATTCTGTTCGAAAGGCTGTGACATCATTAAAATGCACTTAAAATATTTTTTCCCCATTGGCCGTAATGTAAAGAAAAACTTTTGACTGTCCCTGTAATTAAACTATACATCCGATTTTCATAAAATTTGAAATGGCTCGACAAAATTTTCCATCAATTATATATTTAAATTTTCAGACCATTCGGAAGGCTGTAACATCATTAAAATGCACTTGCAATAATTTTTCCCATTGGCCGTAATGTAACGGAAACTTCTGACTGTCCCTGTCAATAAACTATACATCCAATTTTCCTAAAATTTAAGATGACACGAGAAAATTTTGCAACAATTATACATTTAAAATTTCAGACTATTCGGAAGGCTGTGACATCCTTAAAATGCACTTGCAATATTTTTTCCCATTGGCCGTAATGTAACGGAAAACTTTTGACTGTCCCTGTAATTAAACTATACATTCGATTTTCATAAAATTTGAAATGACTCGACAAAACTTTACAAGAATTATATATTTAAAATTTCAGACCGTTCGGTTTGGTTGTGTTTGCTCTGTTATATGCGGATACAGGCACGTAGCCAGGATTTTCTTTCGGAGGGGGCTTAATTTTGCAATTTTTTCTGATATAACAGCTGTAATTTGCTTAATTTAAAGAGTAAATAAAATATAAACAAGGCTAAAACTAAGGTAAATTTCTGCACAGGATACTTGATGTCCATGACAAAAATTGTTATTTCGTATTTTTCAAATTTCTGTTACAATTTGTGGTTTCAAGAGCACTTCAAGTTTCCAAACAGGATCGGAAACCGGATGTGTTTTTAAAGAAAAACTGCAACGAAAATAAACAAGTTGGAAATTGCTCGTCAAACGTGGCAAATGAGGTGCGTTCGTACTATAACTAGTTTTATAAATATTTTTTGCACCCGATATTGTACTGAATGTGTATCTGTTTGCACTTCATAAGTGCATAGTCTGTAACATCATTAAAATGCACTTGCAATAATTTTTTCCCATTCCCCTTAATGTAACGGGAAACTTTTGACTGTCCCTGTAATTAAATTACACATCCGATTTTCATAAAATTTGAAATGGCTCGACAAAATTTTGCAGCAATTATATATTTAAAATTTCAGCACATTCGGAAGGCTGTAACATCATTAAAATGCACTTGCAATAATTTTTCCCATTGGCCGTAATGTAAAGAAAAAATTTGACTGTCCCTGTAATTAAACTATGCATCCAATTTTCATAAAATTTGAAATGGCTCGACAAAATGTCGCAATAATTATATGTTTAAAATTTCAGACCGTTTGGAAAGCTTTAACATCATTAAAATCCACTTCCAATAATTTTTTCCCATTCCCCGTAATGTAACGGAACACTTTTGACTGTCCCTGTAATTAAACTATACATCCGATTTTCATAAAATTTGAAATGGCTCGACGAAATTTTGCAACAATCATATATTTAAAATTTCAACCCATTCGGTTGGGTAGTTTTTGCTCTGTTACATGCGGACGGACGGACAGACGGACTGAACGGCGACTATAGGTGCTACGTATTTATATAATTACGAACGCACCTAAAAAGCACAAACTAAGCATATTTGAGATGAACTTCTTGTATCCTATAAAAAAAAAGTTGAAAAATATTGAAATGCAAACAAGTAATTTGAATAGATTTAAAGCACAGGATTAATGTTAGAATGCGAGTGTCATTACAAGCGCAGAGTTTTAAAATGATTAACCCATAGATGAAATTAATTACACATATATATTTTTTTAATGTGAAAAAACGCATATTAGATTTGTGTATTAGATTTATGATATTAGTCAAATTAATAATATGGAATTACTCTTATAGAATTTTACTGTGCACAAACACAGTTAAAATTGTGTTTTAAGATGAAGTTATACTTTTAGTGGTGGATATGAATAAAAAACAATAGATCCGAATGAGCGATCGAACGTGGGATTTCTATACCTCTAATTGAATTTATATTTTTACAATTAAAAATATACGTAGTTTTAAAGTAATGGAAGATAAAAACTAGAAAAATATCGTTAATTTTTGTTATCATTAGAGATAACTTTGCAAAGTCTTTTTAAACTTTCGGGAGGGGCTTCAGCTCCCTTAGCTCCCTCCCTGGCTACGTGCCTGGCAGACAGACGAACACACAGACGGACTGAACGACGACTATAGGTGCTACGTATTTATATAATTACGAACGCACCTAAAAGGGGGAAAAAAAAGACAGACAACTGTTCGAAATCTGGGCATGAAAATACTCTAAATCTTATGAAAGTGTAACCTATCTAGAGCAGAATCCTCACTTAAATGTCAAAAAAAAAAAAAATACTTAGTCCGAAGAAATATCATAAAGCCCCCCCCCCCCCTATACCCGCTAAGACGAAAATCTGTCTAAAACGGAATGTTTATCCTGTAATGTAAGGTTCCTTCTTAGTGTGTCTTACTGTACTAAATAAACACAATAATCTTGCACAGTAAAATCTGTGAAAACGTATTTCTTGGGAGCGAAACACAGTTAAATTTTGGAGAGGTTTCCGACTGAGCAGTTTCAATTGCATGGCATTACTTCAATAAGTACCATGAAAGTTTTACGCTTAAGGCATAATTCCGTTATAAACAGCTTCCATTCTCTCAGGTTTTAGTGAACCATGTACATTAAAAAGCATAAAAATAGAATCTCTAGGGACCTTAAAAATATTTTGTTTTTAGAGAGGTTTCAGACTTAGCATGTAGATATGCGGGTTGTTCAATACGTTTTGCCTCCACGTCTGTAACTACTTTAATAATGGAACAAAATGAAATATTTTACATTGACAAGTAACTTTGAATTGTCCGTTTTTGAACGGGTACATTATTTTTCGATATAGTCACCACTGGTGGCGATGCACTTCTTCTATCGATACACTAGTTGTTGCAAGCCCTCACAGAAGAATGGGGCGGGCTATTGACGACACAAAAAACGCACCGCGTGTGTGACTTGTTCATCGGGCTCAAAGCGCATGCCCGTAAGATGTTCCTTCAGCTTTGAGAACAACGAAATTTCACAAGGCGAGGCACCCACCGGGAGCACACTTTCGTGAAGCTAAGTTCGTCCTTCATGATATCAAAGGACGAAATTACGCTTGAAATTTCAAGCGTAATTTCACTGCTGAGAAGTAGTTGAAGAATTAATTAAAATTGTATATTCGCCGATGCTGGGTTCATTTGCGTCTCATGTTACGCCTCAAGATTGTGTGCTCATGAAGACTTTTCCGTCTAGTAGCTGCGGTAGCAGACTTACCGACTTATGTGAGTGAGAGATGCCAAGCTGGGCATCGTCCTCCTGGCTTAATACTAGTAGAGCACTGGAGCGCTATTCCAGGGGTCCGGGTTCTATCCGTCATAATTTTGTTACAGGGCCATTCAAAAGAATTTTATTACATTACGGCCCACGGGGTAAAATCGTTTTGGGTGTTTTTTAATGATATTTCATAATTTCAAACACTTTGAAATTTATATACATACCTATGACATGCACTATAAGATGGTTGCTATAGAATATGGTATGGATATCATTTATCGATCGTTTACAGGGACACTAAAAATAATTGTGTTACATTACGGTCTATGCAGAAAAATAGTTTGCGGTGTATTTTGTTCATGTTATACTATTTCAAAAGTATTTAAATTTATATATATCTCCGAGTGCTCTATAAGATGCTTACTATTGAATATAATGTACATAGCATTCATCTTTCATATACAGGGTCACACAAAATAAATCGGTTATATTTCTCTCTCTATGAACAATAATTAATGGAAGTGCGTTTTCAGTTATGGGACACTTTTTTAAATTATAAAAATTGCTGCAAAAAACATCTGAAGTAAATTTCCGTTTATTGTCGGAAATTGCTGACGAGGAATTTTCAACATTGCTATGCGTTCGCTAACTGTTCTAAATTTTAGCATATTGTGAATTATATGGTAAATCTATAGTTCATATACAGGTATGTACAAAATTTTTAGTTCGATTTTCGACTCTGGTTGAAATTGCGTATTCAAACGTGTTATATGTTTTACAAATTATCACTTAGACATCATTTTTCACGTTATTAAGCTATGAAGTTTTATTATAGTAGTCCGAATGCATAACAAAATGTTTCATAATCTGAATGACGCATGATTTTACGTTCTTCTTGACACTTCTTATTAACATTTTCTTAACGGTATGGAAGCTAATGTGATAAAACTATTTTTGTATTATTATAACAAATCTTAAAATTTCTTTTTCTAAAATTTAAGGTACGGAGCAAACATTCCTCAGCTTTAATAGAAATTGCTTTATGTTTTGCATTGTATCAAATCTGAATTTGGAGAATTTGTCTGGATCAATTTTCTAACCATTCGAAATTTGCAGCCATGTAATATATTTTGCATATTTTGTCATGAGATATCTAGATACAACTGGCAACTTTTGTCCAAATTTGGTCATAATTTTAAACATTTTGCGCTTACAAAACTTAATGTGCTCTTCCTTGTAATTTTCCTATATAAACAAAGCATTTTCAACCAAATTCACATTCTCGTTATATTTTTAATCTTGTTGTCGTTGCATAATGTTGCAAAAGTTTATTTATGTGGCTAACTTAAATTCAGCGGTCTTTGATAAAAAGACAATAGTACTTGAACTAAAAAAAAAATAAAAATAAAAATAAGCTTAATAAGCTATAAACAATTCTAAAAACTAGGGGGGCACCTAAGGGTAGGCAAATTAAATTGGAATGAAAAGGTAATAATCTAAACTATTTAATCATATCAAAAATTGAGCTTAATCGTGCTTTATCATATAACTTTTTCTATATTAAAACTGAAAAATTTAAATAAAATTCAGAGTTTATTGCGACATTAAAAATAAAATAACAGCTGATATGCGCAAAATTTATGCACATAAACCCGATAAAATAAAGTCCATATTTTGTTTCGAAGCGTCCATAATCGAGCAGTATATTTTATTTCGCTTCAAGTAACAGATTGAAGAACAATACTCAAATTGATTGATTCATTCCCAACTAAGAAGCACCAACTTTGCACTAGTCTATGGACCATACAATTATATTTATAGCAAAACCAATAGTAGGGTACAACACCCTAACTATTGAGCTATAATAGGCAAAAAATAAATTACGCTAGGATAAATTTAAAAAATCGACTTTTGGCCTGCTATAATAGGCAAATACACTTACCGTGCATCGAATTGAAAAACCAAAAATACATGTTAATTTTTAAAAAAAAAAACTATGCAGTAATACCAAAGTTGATCCCGACTCCGATCCCCTGACGGGGAGGGGGGGGGGGCAGGAGCAGAGCGAGCCTAACTTTAAAATCTACAATGAAAACCCTATTTTTTTTAGTTACAGATTAGGATTCTACGTGAAAAAATACATAACTTATATACTTAACATTTTTTTCGGATCATCATTAGTGGTTCTATATCGAGCAAAATGCGGCGTTAAACGGCACCTCGAATCGTGAGATGGAAGAGGACTTACGTTAATGAACAATCCCGAAGGGAACAGAAAGGTACTATGACCATGTAGTTGTTCTTACGTAACGCTTAACCCTTTATCTACTGGCGGTACTTATAAGTTTAAAATAACTTGTTAAAATTCATTTAATATGATTAGTTGTAATAGAGCTTAGAATGAAATATAGATACTTACTTTATCTTGTTCCAAAAGCATTATTGGTTACACAAAACAAAAATATTTTTAAAAGGATGATTTCTTTTGCCTTTGCATCTTTTCAGCTTTCTTGGCGTTGGAAGGGGGGGGGGGGGGAGGATTTTTCGATTCGGAAATATTTTATATTTCAATTGTAAGAACATTATATTTGTACATTTCCTAATTCTACAAAATACTTAGAAAAAAAAATTAAAGATTTGAATGTGGTTATAAATATTGCAAAAATCCCTATAAATTCAAATTTAATTAATCCTTCTAAATCCTTCAATCCTTCTAATATCCATCTAAAATTTATTAAATGATTCTGTAAATCTTCTAATGTAGTTTAAACAATTCACGAAAAATGCTTTAGAAGATAAAATTTTCATGAATTCATAATTCAGTACATGTGATGATGAAATTAACATATCATCACATATCATTATTTATCCTCCTTTTAAAATTAAATTCCACTTTTTACAATTCTAAATTTAATCGATACTTCTTTTCTTTTTCAAAAAGTATACCTATTTTGCTTCTCTTTTGCGCTTAGTAAATTACATGCACTTTATATCCCAGGCTTACTCATAACCGCAAATAAAATAAATCAAAAACAAAGCTATTTTCTCACCCTAAAAGCATTACTGTGCTAACATACTTTCCTTTTGTTAATGAATATAAAAAAAAGATACTCTTTGACCCTATGCTCCTGTTGCAGCAGTAATTTAAACACCCATTGTGATTTTCCGTTTGATAGTCAATACAAATGCCTTTTCGGCCTGAAAGATATCCTGTTAATATTAAAATCGGCGCCTGGCATCTGCATTGATTCTTCTAAAATATATTTCCCATTATCCAGGCTCTTCATATAATACTGTTCGTTAACATTTCAGTTACTTAAGCTAATGAATCGTTGGGCTGATTTTGAATTCAAAATGTCCGTTAGGTGACGTATTCTTTTGGGTTATAATTGTGCAAAGTTCAAAGTTTTGGGGCTCGATGCACTTACAATCAAGGCTGTTGGGCGGCATTCTATCTCTGCCCGCACTACTGTAAAGATGTAGCAGCACTTTTATCTCCTGTATTCCGGGGTCACCCCGCGAGAATATTATATTGCTCGCTTGTCTTTAATAAAATGCCACATACATATTTTGGACCTTTTATCTGAATCTCTGTCATACCCTGAATTATTCACGTATATATGCAATGTACTTGATAATTGATCCGGCGATATGTATTTAACTTAAAATTAACAACTTAAGTTATCCGGTAAAGTAAATCTATACTACAGTACATAAAGGGTTAAACTAGTGCATTCATTTAGAATTTATGCATTTGCCCCTCCTAGCAACGATTTAGGGAGGGAACCAGCATTTTTCTGTTTAGTTTCTATTTTTTCAAAATTTTAAAATTAGAACTTGAATGGAAAACAGGATTTTCTGCTAAGCAAACGAATCTGACGGCATTTTGATCGATTACAGAGCCATTTATGATGATCTGAAGAAAATGTTAAATACAAAAGTTACGTACAGTCGGCCCGCTTAAACGAATATGTGTGGCTCCAACATCTATTATTGGATTAAGCGGGTATATTCGATTAAGTGGGGGAAATTTATTCTACCTTACCACATCGTTAATAATATCTTAAAATCTAACTAATAATCTATAGCAGTTAAAAAAACAATTATTTTCATTGTAAAAATGTTACTTTCTTTAAAAAAAGCAGAACTACAAAATGAAATAAAAATTCTTATACTATTAAGCATTATAATACACATTCATATAAATTACATGATGAAATCATAATTTTTTGAAAAAAAAACCCCAATACAGTTGATTGTTTATTTAATGTTTTTTGCGTACATTTCTGCAGTTCTTTTTTCAAACCATATAATATTTTATAATCTCCACCTCCAGCTTCAAAATGTCCTCGTATAATTGATAATGATTCCTGTACTTCACTCAACGATGGGGCAGGATCTATTACAACTTCATTACTTTCATCTACTTCGGTGCAAGCAGATGATTCTGACAACTCATCAGTTCTGTAGCCATATTTTCCTCAAATTCTATAATTCAAAAAGTTTTTATTATGTAATTTGGAGTTTATCGAGCTCTTCTTGAAATTCTTGAATGTCACAAATTTCAGTTTCTGAGTACCAACAATCATCTTCATCAGATTTAGGCTTTAAAAATTTCGTTTTTTTAAAACTGTTATTAATTATACACTAACAGGAATATTATTCCAAGCTTTGTTGCAGAAATGCATAACAGTCAAAAGGTTAATTTTTTTTGAAAGACTGGAAATTTTTTCATTACAGTTCTCTGTTTACAAAAGTTCTCTGTAGTACAAAATAAGGAGAAGTTCATTTATAACCTACCGTCCATATAACGTCTTTAATGATCTTATGATTCCTTGAACAAGAGGTTGTATTTTGGCCGTCGTATTTGCTGGCAAAAACTCTACTCTGACATTATTCAGTCGAACTGTGTTCTCTATTTTGTGACTGTCAAGATTATCCATAAATAAGACATTTTTTCTATTTTGCTTTTAGGTAGATTTCGTATTAAATACTACCTATTACATTCTCCCCTATGTTTAAATTTCTGAAATATTTTTGCAGATCTACACCGATCATGACCCCTAGATCCCAAAACCACCCTCAGTAAAAAACTTTATCTATCTATATATCTATCTATCTATCTATATATATATCACTTTCTTCTGGACACGATAACTTCCACAATTCTGCACAAATCTCTTCCAAACTGATACATAAAATCAAGGGGCATAAAATCTCGGCCATGTTCGTTAATGGGCAAAATCAGACCAAGGGGATGGGAATAGGGGGGGAGGGGGGGGGGAGGTTGTGAAAACCGAAAAAAAACTCATAACTTCTCAATTTTTGTACATATCAAATCAGTTTAAAGTATTTACTACTTCTAAAACTAGGGCCAAAAATTCATGTATCAAAGATTTTTGATAAAATTAAAAATGGGCTCAAGGGGCGCAAAAATAGGGTTTTTGGGAGAAAAAAATTCCTAACTTCGTCAATTCTCAAGATATCAAATCCAATTAATTTTATTATACATCTCCTTAATATTATTTACAACTTTTATATTCACAAGTTTTTGATAGGATCTATTCGTACCGCAAAAAAATTAAAAACGAAAACAAAAAGGGGGGGTTGAAGAAGAAAAAAATCCATAATTTCGTCAATTCACCAGATATAAAATCCCCATGAATTTATCATATATCTTCTTAATATTGTCTTCAACATTTATATAGATAAGCTCTTGATAGGAACAATTCTTACAGCAAAAACAAATTAAAAATACATAGCGGTTGAAGAAAAAAAATCATCTTATTAAAGGTGTATTCAAATCCAAACTGTTTGTTTTCTTACTCATTTTTAAATTCATTTTTGCTCTCAAGTGCATCCAATTGGTAAGTTCTCTTATTCAGAAACTATATAATGTACCGTAATGATCGATTTTTTGATCGAGGCAGAATATATTTCAAAAAATGATATCAAAGTGGGCATTGTAAGTATTGTCTTACTGAGAAAATAATTGTTTATTAATCAAGTTTTAATTAATTGAAAGAAAAATGAAAGCACAGATCTCTTTAAATCTCTTCAAAAATCACGTCACCAAGTTTCATATTTTTTCTATTAAAATGAATCTGAAAATGTGCAAGAAAATTTCGAGTTGTTGAGCATGGAAATGTATTTTTTTAATACCGCCTTAACATGATTCTGATGAAACCAGCTATTATATAAAAATGAAATAAAAACGTGTCAAAAGCAGCCAGATAAAATTGTTAAAGTGGGTTTATATCATATCATGATATAGTTTTTGTTGGTGAAATTAGTATACTTAACTTCGAAATCTACCTTCGCTTGTTGACCGGGCCGACAGGGATTTTTTTCATGTTTAGGTCTAATTTCGTCAGCCAACTTGCAAAAATATGTTTTGTCATCCAACCATTCTGTGAGTAATCATATGCAAAAGGATAATTTTTCTAATTTTTTAGACATCTAGGCTTTTGCCAATGAGAAGAGGTTGAAGCTTTTTTTTCTCCCGTTTGATTTACACAGAGTAGATCAGTTACGCGATTTTTACTTACATTAAATCCGTGTAATTTTTCGCTTTTTATTTATTTTATTATTTTATTATTATTATTATTTTGCAATTGTTCCTTTTAGCATATCTCTATACAGTAGACTTGTTTCGTCACAATTAAATATATTGCATGGTTTGTATTCAGCAAGAAATGGATGTAAAGTTTCTTCAATCCATTCATCACAAACTGCATCGTTTACAGAACCCGATGATCCATGTAGTTTCTTAAATGTTAAATTGTGTCATTGCTGGAATATATATAACCATCCTTTTGATGTCAAAAAATTTTCATTAATAGAATCTTTCGCAATTTCTTCGGCTTTCTACATAATCATTGCCCCGTTTATTAAAGCTCCTTTGTTTCTTTTTGATTGGAACCATTCCAACACAGCAGTGTCGAGATCGTCATTAGATTTTTCTTTTCCGTTTTCGGTGTAGGCTTCCATTGTTTTTCCATTCTTCTTCAATTTTATCAGTGTTTTTTTTTTAATGGTCGAGACTTGAGACTGAGAAATTTGAAATTCTTTAACGATTTCAGTTTATGTTTTTCTGTGCTTTAATGGCATCCAACACCTTCAATTTATCGCACAAACTTAAATCTTTTCTTTTCGCGTTCATATTTTTTTTTACTTCAGAACCTTAAAACAAATTGAATAAATAAAGTGAGAACCGAACTTTGGTCAGAACTGTCTATTTTTTCAGTGTCACAGTGCAATAACCTCGAATATTCTACAACATCACGTAACCAATCCATTTTTCTTTACAATGATCATACAGACGTAGTCTCTTTGTTTCCCTCCCCCTCAACACCCCTTTCATTCGAGACGTCCTTTGTTATGGCGACCCTGGGAAAAGTTGTTCGAATTTGACGTGACGCGCGTAACTGGACTTTATGTGGTAACGCCATTACTCCCTTTTCTCTGAGAAACTTGTGTTTCGGTTATTTGAAATTTTCGAACAAAAGACCTTTCTAGGAAAAATATTTGTCACACCAGATTAGTCGTTATTGCATTATCCGGTGACATTATTCGAATAAGTGGGGAATTTTACATTACCTTTATGGGAAAAATTTTGGTTCTAGAAGATTTTATTCCAATAATCGGATTATTTGCTTATCCGTTACCCGATTAAGCGAAATCGACTGTATTTTTTTTCCTGTAGACAAGTATCTGCAATAAAAAATGGCGGTTCTCATTCGAGGTTTCAATGTTGGACCTCCTCTGACCCCCATGGGGTCGAGGGAGAATGTGAATTTTGGTATCACTGAATAGATTAAAAAATATTTATAAAACGTATTTTTCCGAGATTTCATTCGATGTATAATTCTGGAGTCATTCGACCGTTTACAGATTTTTAACTTCCTTTATATATAGATATATACAGGGTGTCCATTCTCAACGGTGTCCAATGGCTAATTCCTAAACCATTAGTCATAGACATATAGTTCCAATTGAAAAAAATGTTTTAAATAATGTAAAGAAATATTTTAAAAGCGGTTTGGGTTAATAAAACAATTTCGTAAAAAAATACAAAATTTAAGTATTTATACTGTCCCCTGGTTCTATAAGTTATATATAATAAAATTTTTTTGTTACACTGACAAGTAAGAGAAAGAAAGACCCGTTATTCTACGATTAAAATTGACCGAGTAATAGCTATTGAAAGTTGTAGCATATTTTTTGCTGAAAATTAGGGGTCATTCACAAATTTAGTAGAAATACAATTTTGTCAGATACATTAAAAAAATAGTTGAGATAATTAACATTTGAATATAGGTTTGAAATCTTTAACCATTTTGACATATTAAAAATAAATATAGAATTTTTAATAAACGTACAAGAAAAAAAAAACAGAATTTTTGTTAAATAAAATAATGAAAATTAACAGCCTCAATTCTTTACAAAATGATGCATATTTTAACCTCTTCGCTACTAAATATTAATGCAGTATTATTAATTATTACTGAATTATTTCTTCTCCCATTTGACTTCAGAGCAAGATCTTTATTTTATTTGCAATAGTTCGAATCTTTGACTTCGAAGCATATCCTTCTGATATCGATATTGTAATTATGTTCGAGTACCATTAATAAAAAGGGACAAAACTGAGGTGCCCATTTGGGGGCCAGGGAGCAAAGACGTTAAAATGTTAATAGATTACACTAACCTGCAAAAGTTGCGTTATGTCATGTTTTTTAGCTTTTGATAATTGGCTATCATATAATTCTTATGTATTCTGTACAGCTGAATACGAAATTGACCTTCATTTTTTTTACCATCACGTAAGTATTTTTTGCAAATCGTAAATTTTAAAGTTAAAAAAAGAAAAAAAAAAGCAAAGATTTGATGCTATAAAATAGATGTGATTGTTGTGTTTTTAACCTTTGATAATCGATTTTTATGTATTTATTACCGCTGACTGCAGGGCTGCCAAATGGTCCGTCAACTGAACACCAATAAATTTTAACAGTAACTTTTATGGTAGGTTTGCGCTAGAATTAACTTTCAAAGGTGATTCCGGGGCGGTTTGTAAGAAAAATCTAAAAAGAAAATTTTTCTAAAATAATATTAGTATTCAGTTGGCGGACCATTTGGGTGCCCTGTGAATGCGAAAATGACCTTCATTTTTAACCATCACGTCAGGATTTTTCCCAAATTGTAAATTTAAAAGTTAAAAAGTTCAATGTTAAGATTGAAACTCCTCCCCCACCTCATCAGACCTCTCAGCTGTTTAGCTGTAAGAATCCCAGTATATTCGGAAAAAATGAATACATTATTTAATAAAATAAAATAAATAAAGAGTTTTAGATCTGTTTTATAGTATCAGATTTTTGCTATATTTTAACTTTGATATTTTCGATTTGCAAAAAAATTCTATCGTGAGGATTAAAAATGAAGGTCATTTTCAGATTCAGTGCTAAAAAGTACATAAAAATCAATTATCAATAGTTAAATAACACAGCCATTTCCTCTATTTTATTATAATCCGATTTTTGTTATTTTTTAACTTTGACTATTTATGATTTCCGAAAAATCCTGACATGATGGTTAAAAATTAAGGTAATTTTCGGATTCAGTGCTAAAAAATACATAAAAGTTAAAAAACACAACCATCGCAGTCTTGTGTTAATGGAATACTTGTAATAAAATCTTGCGAAATAAGTTTATTTATACTTGTGTTATCTAACCTAAAACTTTTTCTTAAACTTCTTGGCGGTAATCTATCCGAAATGTTTTGTGTTATCCTGTAAAATAAGTATAAATGGTAACCACCGAAAAAAATAATAATATTAGATTGTCATCGGATTTACGTCACTATGTAAAATGTAATCTCGATCAGATATTTGAAAGTGAGTTAAAGTTCGAGTACAAATTTTGAACTGGGAAAACATACATACGATCGTTGAAGTTAAATAAAATCTTATAAAAATAACATAACTTCTGTTAAAAGAAATCATGAAAAGAAACAGTCTCAAATCCTTAAAAAATAGAACATATGTTAAAATACAATTATTTTAGCCAATCTGAAACTTAATAAAAGTTAACTCAATCGTAATACATGTACGTTTTTTTTTCAAGGCACAGATACACATGAAATAAGTTCTTCGAATGCTTTCTGACCCTTTAAACATGGGTTACCCTTTAAACTGAAGGGTATGTGACCTTTCAAAGATGGCTGAACTCATTTGTGTTCAGATGCAGAAAAGAGGCATAAGTCATGAATTTTTAAAGTTTCAGAACTCGGTCAATTATAGTGTTATATGAACGGGACTTTTTTTGTCTTACTATTCAGTGTAACAGGAAAATTTTACTAAATATAAATTATAAGACAGGGGGACCGTATAAAAATTTTAATTTCGTAATTTTTTAAGAAATGTTTTTATTGCCCCGAATCGCTTTTAAAATATTTCTTTACCTCATTTAAAACAATTTTGTAATTGGAACTATATGTCTATGACTAACGGTTTAGGAATTAGCCATTGGACTCTGTTGAGAGTGGACACCCTGTATATATAAACGAAGTGATTTCAATTGATCATCTATGCTAAAAATCTTAATTTTAATGTACTTCCTAACAATTATTTCATATAAAAAATAAAGAAATGGATTGAAGACTTCTCTTTATATATTAACTTGTGGAAAGGAAGCGGGTGGTCGCCAAATTTCATGCTTGTTCCGAGTGAAAGGAATCATAGTTTTGTCCCTGTTCGTATATAGTTTATTTATATATTTATTAAATGTATTTTCTTAAAAGTATTTTCCAAATTAATTTCGAAATTTTAATGTAAAGTGCATTTTGTTAATTAAATCTTTTAAGCATTATGTTAAATTTTCAAAATATTTTTGATATTGATATTAAATTTAAAAAAATCTTGTAAGTTATGTTTGAAAACATTTTCAAATTGACAACATTAGAACGAATTTTTAAAGAGAAATACGAAATTTTCTTCAAACAAATGTCTTTAAAAATAACACGTTTCTTTACAATGTTTTTGAAAGCATAAAAAAACTCATTAGATTAAAGAAGGAATTTCACACGAGTTAAACATTTATTTGTTTATTTATTTATTTTTTATCATTACGAGAGTAAGATATATCATGTTCCTTTTCGTTCATATAAATAAATTTTAACAAACAAATAGTTTGTTTTTGCATGTTTTTAAAAATGTCAAACATAACACTTTGCGTCATTTATCATTCTTTTTCAAAAATCTTGTACAAGAAATATTTAAGGAACAAGAAATTTTGGAAAAACGGAGTAACTTTTTATATCGATTTAATTTAAGCAGAAAATTACTTTAGCTACCTAATGTCAAATATTTCTTAGAAAAAAAAAAAAAAAAAAAAAAAAAAAAAAAATTCTTTTTGAGGCTTTTAAAATATTTTGGAAAAATAAAATTTACCATTTTAATGCATGTTAATTTTTTGCAGAAAGAAGGAATAAAACAATATATTTCGTAAAACATGAAGCTCGTTATAATTTATATAGTTTAAGAAAATATAAAGCCCAGTGGTGTAGTGGTCAGCACGCCTGTCTACCGCACCGCAGGTCGAGAGTTCGACTCCCGACTGGGCAAGGTTCACTCAGCCTTTCATCCCTTTGGGGTCGATAAAATGAGTACCAAGCTTGCTTGGGAACTAAACACCGAGGGTCTCGCGTTAGGTTGACCACCTGGCAGGGACGCATGCTGCATAGCGCCTCGGGGCCCAGGGTCAAGAAAACAGAGATGGGCACTGTCGGCCCAAATCCTTCTTGGATTGTACAGCCACAGAGTTTAGTTTAAGAAAATATAAGAGATGGGATAAAGTTTCGATATTTATATTTTATATTTAGTATATTATATAAGGGTCGCCCAAATGAAAGTGACATTGCTGTAATAACTCCGCCATTTCAAGAGAAAGACGACTGCGCATAGAGGGCGCAGGGTACTTAGAATGCATGCGATATCGTCTGATCAAGCCAGATGCGTGTGTGATAGCGTGGGAGCACGTTAAAAGGTATTGTTTGCATCATGGATGCCTCCAAAAGGTGTCAATGCGCGGTCGAGCAAATTTTTAACAGCGGAAAATGTGTGAGTGCTAGTGAAATCGGTCGTCGAATGCAAAATGTGTATGGCACGGAGTGTATCTCACTCAGATCAGTATTACGATGGTATAGGGATTTTCGTAGTGGAAGAAGCAGTACTGGCGACAGGTCACAACCAGTGATGTAGTCCTAGAAAAAACAGAGGTATACGTTCTAAGCAGAGGGTACACACTCAAAACAGATGGTATACCCTAGTGTTTATATACTATAGCTTTGTTGAGAAACGGAGGGTATATGGTGTTCCTTAAAAAAATCCAGAGGGTATACAGCGTATACCCTCCACTGCATCCCTGGTCACAACCTGGTCAAGCGCATGTGGTGCGTGACATACACTTCGGGCCATACACATGTTGTATTTGACGATAGATTTCACTAGCACTCACATTTTCCGCTGTTAAATATTGCACGACCGCGCGTTGACACCGTTTGGAGGTATCCATGATGCGAACGATGAATTTTACATGCTCCCGTGCTATTAACATGCATTCCCAGTACACTGCGCCCTATATAGGAGCATGCGCAGTCATCTTTCTCTTGAAATGACGGAGTTATTACAGCAACGCCATTTTCATTTGGGAGACCCACATATATTTGCTAGGATGACACGGCCTAAATTGGTATTTTAGAAAAAAGAAAAAAACACTGGTGTTTCAACTCAAAAGAACTTAATTAAATGCTAGACATCTAGATATTTATATTTCCGAAAATTAAACCCCTTTTTTTTTAATTTTAGAGTGTAAGAATAAATGCGTTATGGCTCGTAAAAAAAAAACAACAAACTATTTCAATGTGATATTAAAGCACATAAATTAACTGCTATAAATGTTACAAAAATGACCTAAAAGCGAAAATTATATAGTGCTTGCTTAGATTACAGATTCAATTTATACTAAAAAAATACTTTTGGATTAAAAGCAGAGAAGTTATTTTTTTTCTGCTTAATAATAAAAAAATATACATTAATAAAAATGACAACTATACCTTAAATGTGACAAAAGTAGGCGAAATCGCGTTTTAGTTAAGCATAATGACCTTATTTGTTAATAATGTTGCCATTTAGGTTGGTCTATTGACTTCTCGATGAATTAAAGAAGGTAGTGTTTTCTTAATCATCAGTTATTACTATGAGGGTGTATCAATAAGTTTTTGCCCTCACATAGAAATAATTGAGTGAAATTTATGAAATTGCTACATTGTATTAGTCCTTTTCTATATAGTCACCGTGCACAGTAACCAATTTGTGCAACCAGTATTTCAAACAGAAGGGGGAGGATGTATTCCCGGAGGCGCGATAGTAAACTTAAAGGGGGGCATTTTCCTAACTTTTACCGACCAACACATGTCACACATTGTTGGAAAGGCCTGTGACCACTAATTCGTGCTATGCACCTCCCGAGTCCCTCCCCCAAATTTGCCCCCTGGGGGCACTTTTCTAAATTTTGTGCACATCATTCATGGCCCCTGGGAGTCAAATTTGGGGGAGGGGCTCGGGAGGTGCATAGCATGAATAAGTGGTCACAGGTTTTTCCAACAATATGTCACATGTGGGAGCCGGCAAAAGTTAGGAAAGTGCTCCCCTTTCGGTCTAATATTGCGTCTCCTGGAATACAACCTCACTCCTCTTTTTGAAATATCGTTTGCAGAAATGTGTTACTGTGCATGGTCACTATATAGAAAAGGACTAATACAATGTAGCTATTTCATAAATTTCAGTCTATTTCTACGTGAGAGCAAAAACTTATTGGTACACACCCGTATAACCAAAATAATTTTAATAAATTAAAAAAATTATTTGTGCTTTTTCGACTTGCGACACTTCAACATTGTCTAAGATTGTTGTACGCATAATAATTAGTAATAGGTAAGTAGTGACATGTTTTTCATGATGTATCTTTTGTACAATATTTTTGTTCTTATCGTAATAGTTTTGGTCTGAAGGCCTTATTAAAGCTTTAAATTTTGCCCAGAAATGTAAAAACAATGAAAAGTAAAATATTTTATAAAAACAGAAGTATCAGATAGAAAAATCCCCTTGTTTTAAAAGTAAAACTACAATTCAAAAAGTATTTTAAGAAAGCGATCTTCTTTTACCCAGAAAACATACTTTGTTTTATTTGAAGCACTTTGTCTTTCAAACTCGTTGCAGTGTATGTCAAGTGAAATAAAATATAGCTTTACTTTTTCATCTGAATTTATTTCAAGTTTCAAAGAGCACATCTTAACTTCAGTATCTTTTGAAACTGATGTTTTATTTATATTTATTTGTTTCAGTTTCAGAAATAAAATGTGTGATAGATTTGAAATAAAAAAATCCTTTCTTACACTTGTAATTAAAATTAAATGAACACCATGTTATTTATTTTCAACTACCTCCGGTCTTCAGTGACATTATTTTTTATGCAAGTTGCACATTTTAATTCACTATTAGGTGTAGTCGTTATTGAGATAAAAAATGTCAATTTATAAAAACATAAACATTTACATTATTTTATTTTTATTTAATAAAATGAGAAAAAAAGGTACCGCAAATGTCTGAAAGATAATATTTTATTTTGAATCCCAATAACTTAGCGCTCTGAGGGTTGCCATCAACTTTTTATCTCTTCGGCGTCTATAAAAATGTTTATCAAGTTTTCTTTGGAACTAGACACTGAGGGTCAATCTTTAGGCTGGCCACGTGACCGGGAGATATGCTGTATTGCACCTCAGGGTTGATGGTGAAGAAAACAGGACTGGGAAGTGTAAACCATGATCCTTAAGGCTGTTCTCAAATCCAAATGGGCAACTTTATGACATAAGTTTTAATTTATTTTTGTTCGAAAATGCATGAAACTGGCAGGTGTTATTGTTCAGAAACATTGTAATCGAACTGTTTTATCCGGTTTTTTGTAAACGCAATAGATATTTAAAAAAATAATGTCAAAGCGGGCGTTTTGAACCTAATTTCTGCGCGAAATAAGAATAACCACTCAAGGAAGGGTGAAAAACGCTTTTGTTACGTGATCAAAATCGCTTATAACTCACTAGGTAATTTATTTATAAAAAATGGAAAACACAGTTAGATTCCAAATCGCTTCCATACTCATACTTCCAATTACATATCTTTCCGTTAAAGAATAAATTTGTAAATGTGTCAAAACATTTTGCGCTTGTTGAGCAGAGCAGTTGAGAACAGCCTTAATGGATTATAGCGTTGCAGGTTTAGTTTAGTTTTAATATTTTTGCTTTATAAGTAAGTTGTTTGCAACCTATTTTCATATATTTGCAGAAAAAATGTAAATTGTGAAATTTCCATTCTCCGAGGAATATTTATATTTGATTGATACAGATAGATAACATGGGGGGGGGGTGCGGTGGGTCCCACGGCTCAGACCTAGGTTCTCACAAGCCCATTTGCTCCTGCTCGGAACTAACGGAGAGACAAACCCCGTTACGCGTCCCGAGAGTCGCCGCCAGGAATGCTCCATCAAGGCAGCCCTCACAAAAGCTCCGGTTACAACGGAGCACTGCCCGTCGCACGTAAGGCCGGTTATTCCCAAAAGAGAGATGAATTGGTCGCATACGACAATCCTCACCACCCAGCTAGCAGAGCCAAATGGTCCCTTCTCTTGGTTCCCGATCCGGTACGCCCTGACAGCCCGCAGGAATCGAACACCTATAAAGGAGTCGGGCCCACGAACCTATACGAGGTTTCCCGAGCCGGAGTTACTTTAAGGAGGGCCCACAACATCAAATAACATTATCCGGCAAAGACATATATGCGAGCCAACCATTAGGAGGGGGAGGTGCTCCTAGCTAAGAAGCCCGGGAGGGTCGAAGAAAATTCCTCATGACGCCAAAGACGAAGCCTCGCTCGGGGGATCAGGAAGAAGCCTCTAGCAGAGCCCGATGAGACAAGGTAACTCCACCTCTGACGACATAGACATCTAGGGATTTTTATCCCAATCTCTTCGCTCAACCTGCGGAACCCCTCGCGGCTCGACGCGGGGAGTAAAAAGAGACCGGACTAGGTGCCGTTAGCGAACCAAGGCAGGCACGGAAAGCTCTACCTAGACGGGATAGACTCTGCCTCGCTAGGGGGTCGGAGGGCGCGGGGTCCCGCCGGTCCCCCACAACTCGACTCCACCTGAGGGTGGAGAAACCCCGGGGGACCGGCAAAAGCCCGGCCCCCACCACCTTACCTCACGGCCGTCGAGGGTACCCAAGCACGAATGCTCCTGACCCCGTGCAATGACCAACCGCTACCAGGTCGTTGCGTTCGAAAGTTAGTTTGAGACACCGCTAGATCCTCACCGCTGGGTGCGGCTAACTTCAGTAGCCCAAAGGCACGCAGGATCTGGGTCGGACCAAGAGTTCCTCCAAGCTTCGAGGCGCCGCCGTGTTAGTCGGCGAGCCTCCGGTTCGGTTCCATGCGGGGATAGTGTTAAATGGCGGACCTGCAGGCCGACACTCTCCAGGGTTTACGGCACGACATCGGGCAACCACAGCCATACTAGCCTCCCACTGCGACCGCTCCCTGGTCGACGAGGGCACAAACAAACCTTACCCACCTTAGGGTCGGCTGACAACTGCTCCAGCTACGGACATCTCGGCGTGATGAACCGCCTGACGCAAATAGCACATCAGGCGCTGTCCGAAACCCTCACTCTTCGGTTGCTCCAGGAGACACTGCATGGCGATCCTGCGAGCCCCGTCGTCATCAGTGAGTCACCGAGGCACCGTTCTACAAAGCCCGCTCTCTCTCCTGAGGCTCCGTCTTAGTCAATTGGTGGTTGGGGTCCTCAATAATTAGCTACCCTTTTCCAAGAGTTACCGTCCGGTCTATGACCGGCTCTGGGATCAGGCTATGAACCGTCGCTATCCGGCTTGCCCAGAGAACCCGGGTTGCCGGGGGAACGTACATCTTGCAAAACGCACCATGCACGACGTCCGTTACACGTGGCCGCCGGACTCGAGGCCTGTCGACCGCGAGCCATTCTAGGAGGCTGTGAATCGTCCCCATCCGGCCTCCTCGCATTCGTATACTACGAACTCGGCCGGGCTCCGAGTGTCCTCCCCTACTCAAGGGGTCGGTTTCGGACCACCCGGAGGGGCGGCCACATACAGTTAGATAAGGATAAAGATTGATAAAGCGGTTCGTATAGGTATTACCAAAGTACTTATAAAAATAAGTACCGTATGTTCGGGCGTACAACTTTCAGACTTCGTTTTTAG
This sequence comes from Maratus speciosus, assembly GCA_963932465.1. Classification (NCBI taxonomy): domain Eukaryota; kingdom Metazoa; phylum Arthropoda; class Arachnida; order Araneae; family Salticidae; genus Maratus; species Maratus speciosus. The sequence goes on from OZ010788.1 coordinate 442,449,836, forward strand.
GGTTTCGTCCATCTGACGAAACCCTATTTGTCTCACTCCTCTGAATGTCTGTCTGTCTGTCACTGAAAACGTTCTCAAAACTATACATGTTGGAGAATTGAAATTTTGCATACTTATAGCTGAACACATCACATCAAACGACAAATCATAATATATTGAAAAAAGTCGTAATTAGTGGACGTTATTAATTTTAAAAAAACTCATTACAAGATCGGAAAGGCATTCATAATTCAACAAAATCATGGATTTTTCATCAAATTACAAAAACGATCTTTTCCACCGATTACAAACAGGTGTCAGTTTAATGGCAAATAAAGACTGGCGATTTCCTTAAGACGCGATTATTTTTTTTCTACGCATCCCAGAAATTCGAAATTAGTACCACAAGACGAGGAAAAAAATCAGCTTTCAGAAATTCTAAAAATTACCTCGATCGTATCATAAAAACTCGAAAATTCCTTAAAAATCGAGGAAAAAATCTTTCATTTTCCTTCATTTCTGAAGGCGACAGATGTCTGATGACACTGAATTTTCAGCGGTAACTAGAGAACAAAGCACAAGTGCGCCTTGCGGCCAGAAACGAACTCAAAATTTTTATACAGGACCGCAATTTTTTTAAATGTCGATTTTTGAGCTACGATTTTTACGCCATCCGACGTAACATTTCATTCTCTTTCAGAAGATGTATTTATTTTTTAATTTCTACAATCGGAAGCGAAGATAATTAATTTTTTGGTAATTAATTACAGAATTGTATTTGTTGCACGGCAGGTCACGTGACAGAGAAGGAAAAAGAGATATGTTTATAGTAAGTTTTGACAATCGCAATTCAATTTTTTGTAACTATTGATTTTATAAATTTGGTTTATTCGCATCCGGGTGTTATTTCGTACACATATTCATAAAATCTAAATAAAAAAATAATCGGACCACAACTTTCCGATTTATGAAAAAATTGATTTTTAAACTTATAAAAGAGATGCTTTTTCGCACAAACAATTGTCGGGAATTTATTAAAGCTAGGAAAACTAAAGAACCGATCGTTTTTAAAGCATTGTTCAGAACGGTGTCACATTTTAAAAAATACAGCATAAATTTTACTTATTCAATAAAAAAATTTCAAAAGTGTTGATACCACTATTTTCGAAAACTAATTTTAGCAAATATTTTAAATTCTTGCTTAAGACCATTTTTAAACTGTAGCATTCTCTACCGTTTTGCGTGGGGTTTTTTGATGGCGTGGTGAGATAAATATTACTTATTCAATATAAAAAATTTCATAAGTGTTGATACCACTAATTTAGAATAGTCATTATAGCGAATATGTTTAATTGGTGTTTAAGACTGCCACCCCATTCGACTAATGTATCTTCGGATAAGTTGCAGAAAGGAATTTCGTTCAGAGACACTTTTGTTTAGAATTGAGTGCGCTTCTTGGTGTTGGAATTTGGAACTAAGAGATCGCGATTTTATTTAAATTAGGAAATCCAAATAGGCGGTCTGTCTGGAACTTTAAGATAGTTCATAATCTCTATAATAATAGCCGAAGTCATGTGACCGTCATCAATAGCTCTGGGCTGACCACTTCGCTTTTTATATGCCAAGCGGCCATTTTGGTACTTGGCGCATGTGGTTAATCGCCAAATATTGTTCCATTGCCATTGTTTCATCTATGTTATTATAGCTCAAATCGTGTGACTGTCATAAACAATTACTCTTCGTATCCATCAGCCATTTCCAATCAAAATTATTTTTTTGAATAAAACTAACATAACAGTTGCCATGATCACAAATAATTATTGGTACTTTTATGTTAGACGGGTAAAAATCTTGCCCATAGCATTTTTTAACTCGCCAGTTAACATTTTTTATTTCTCGCGTGTAAATTAAAACAATGCTTTGATATTTAAATTAAATGTCATGGTTTATGGTACCATTTATTATTTTTCTTTTCTTTCTTTTTTTTTTTTTAATAAGTAAAAGTTATGAATTTTAAATGGTTCAATTTTAAATTAAAGTTGTGGATTTTAAATAAGATGAGTGAAAGGATTGTAGTTTAAACGAAATTAATAAAATACAAAAAAATGCGACAGGAACAATGTTTGGCGGTTTATCCCCTGCGTTCTCCCAACATAAATATACCGAGTTTTTGGTTTCTCTGTCAGAATCTTCCTATTTGGGCAAAGTATTGAACAAGTAAATTAAATTATGAATAAAAGTAACATAATACAATGCTTAGCATTACATTAAAGGGAGATCAAATGGTCGCCAGTGCGGCTAGTACATAATAAAAAGTTTTTAAAAGAATGGCGCGAGAAATTTCGGGGGGACTTTAGCGTTTTTTACCGTTTTATTTGCAGTTTTTTGACGGAGTCCTAGGATAAATGCTACTTATTCAATATAAAAATTTCATAAGCGTTGATACCACTTTTTTCGAAAAGTAATTTAAGGGGTCTTGTACCTCTTAAACGCGTCGAAAATTAACGAAAATCTTCAAAGTTTGAATTAGTCTATCTTCAAAACCTTTTTATGTATAAACATGAAATTTTGGATATTGATTAAAAAGATTGTGCTTTGTAATATACTACCAACAGAAATTTATTAAACCTTTACACAATTTGTGCATTGTTGAAATCAAAATAGCTCTTTTTTTTACCCCATAAGTCATTGCGCGCATGATATCTTGAGAAAGTATGTATGAATTGTCATTAAATTTGGTATATATACTAAACAAATGTGTGTGTTTAAAATGATCTACTTTTAAGTATTTACAATGGTAACATTTTTAGTTATGGCTATTTTTATTCATTAAAAATACAAAATTTTTATTTATTTTCACGAAAATATATTTTTTATATAGCTAATGAAATAATTTTAGCCTAAGAGTAGATCATTTTAAACACACATATATGTTTAGTACCTTTACCAAATTTCATGCCAATTCATACATACTTTCTCAAGATATCATGCGCGCAAGGACTTATGGGGTAAAAAAAGAGCTATTTTGATTTCAACAATACACAAATTCTGTAAAGGGTTAATACATTTTTATTGATAGCATATTACAAAGCGCAATCTGTTTATTCAATATCCAAAATTTCATGTTTATACATAAATAGGCTTTGAAGATAGACTAATTCAAACTTTGAAGTTTTTCGTTAACGTTCGACGCGTTTAAAAGGTACAAGACCCCTTAAGCAAATATCTTAAATAAGTGTTTAAAACCGACATCCTCTCGACTAATCTACGGACAAGTTGTAGAAAGGATTTTCGTTAAGATATACTTTTGTTAAGAATAGAGTGCTCTTCCTGGTGGTGGAATTTGGAACAAACAGAGCGCGATTTTATTTAAATTAGGAAATCTAAAACGTCGGTTTAAGTGGTTAACTAGTTGAAAGTCAGACTAGTAGTAATATTTCCGACATTTATTCATAGATGGCGATAGGTGTCATAACAGACGCTATCGCTCAGCGAGTGGAGGTGTTATTCAATGGCCACCACGATCACAAGATCTTTCACCGCTTATGTTCGATGTGTGGGATTTTATAAAGGATCAAGTGTACAAGCCGGCACTTCCTGCATCCATGCACCAACTAAAATTAAGAATCTGCACTGCAATTAATTTAATCGACGGAAACATGCTGACTAATCTGTGGCAAGAAATGATTTACCGATGGGGCATTTGCAGAGTTACGAAAGGAAGTTACATCGAACTTTTGTGATAATGGTAAACTTGAACTATTTTTCTATCTTACAACAATATGTACTTTAATTTTATTCCTGTCCATTCCATCCACACTGTAAAAAAAAATCTGTGAAGTTACTAACATATTTCTCGGAAACTGGGATTCCAGGAACTATTTATGTAACGGCAACAGCAAAAATTTCTGTAACAGCATCTGTTACAGGAATTTTTCTTGTTGCCGTTACATAAAAAGTTCCTGGAATCCCAGTTTCCTAGAAAAATTTTAGTAACTTTACAAATTTTTTTTTACAGTGCAGTAAACCATTCTTTATGCACAACTAATTTGTAGATACCCTGTATTGTATCACATAATTATACATACTGAATATATGGTATGTATAATTATGTGAAGCCCAAAAGGTTTGTGGTCAGCGCGTCTCGCTTCAACGCTAAAGGACCACAGTACGTTTGCGGGCTAGTAAAAGTAAACTCAACTTTTCATTCCTTCGGCGTCGATAAAAATGTGTATCAAGCTTGTTTTGGAGCTAAACACTGATAGTTCCACTGTAGGCTCACAACCTGACCGGGATATATACTGCATAAGACCTCAGGGTCCATGGTCAAGAAAACAGGACATGATCTTTAAGGGATTGTATCGCTAGAGGTTTAGTTTAATTTTAATATTTTTTCTTTAAAAGTAAGTTTTTAAAAACCTATTTACACATTTACAGAATACAATGTATGTAAATTGCGAAATTTGTATTCTCAGCGAATATTATTTATATTTGATTGATATATTTTTCTTACATAATAATCTTAATTAATGATCTTAAATAACCTACTTACATGCGATTTTATGATAAACTGACTTTTTTTTTCTGAACATATAAAAATGCGATGCCAATTTAGTTCTCTTTGTTTACAATTAAATTACAAAATATTTCTAGGTTCCCGTTTATTTTATTTAAATTTAAATAAAGATTTATTCAGCTATTTGAACCTTCAAGATAAGTCTGAAAATTTTATATTGTTTTTATTCTTTTACAAGTAAATATTTCTATATAACTAATCCTTTTTAAACACTGTTTTAGAAAAAAACTTATTCTAGACAGTTTCACTGTGATTAAAAAAATATTGCTTGTAAAGATAAAAATAAGTATTTCAACAGCCTCATTTGTTAAGAATGATTCTCTTAGAGCTCAATAAAATGTACGACACTTCTCTTCTCAAATTTAAGGCCATTTTTCAAAGTTTTCTAGAAAAACGTGCTTAGTTTTGAAATCATTTTTAAATTTGTTCATACAACATATACATAGTTTAATGCCATGTAGAAGTCTGGAATAAAAAATGAAGTAAATTTTTAAGTTATTTCTGTATCTCTACTGAAAGGAGGATTGTATTTGACTTTCTTTATAAAAATTGATATCGAAAAAAATTAATAATAGTGTGAAAGAGTATGTTTTATTAACTTTTTAAATAATTTTACTTTAAGAATTTCCTGTTCAGGTTTAATTACTACACTCTATAAAAAAAAAAAACTGTAAAGTTGCTAAAATTTTTCTAGGAAACGGAGATTCCTAGAACTTTTAATTTAACGGGAACAACAAAATTTCATGTAAACACGTAAACTTTTAAATTAAAAAATCTGTAAGGTTACTAAGATTTTTTTAGGAAACTGGAATGCCTAGAACTTTTTATGTAACTACAATCAGGGTTACAAATAAAAGTTTAGTAAGATTACTGTAATTTTTGTAGATTCTTTTATAAAGCCACAGATTTCTATGTAGCTTTACAAAAACTAATTTTGTAGATTTACATCTTTTTTTGTACAGTGTACAGATAAAATTTTAGAAAGAATACAGATTTCTGTAACTTTACATCTATTTAATTACAGATTTTTTATTTACAGTATAAGCTTCCGTGTTAAAAAATTCAACCTCTGCTTTGGCTGATATTTTATATGTGCATTGTTAAAAAAAGAGAGAAAAGTATGCAAAACAGACATGCGGGGAACAAAATGGGAATTACATGCATAATTATGTGTAATTCAGAAAACAAGACACCAAAACATTACGTATGGGAATTTAAAATTTCTGAATGATGTAAAGAACATGAAAAGATGATCATCGGCACTAATTTAAAAATTTAGTTTTGCTTTACTTATTAAGTTTACTTTGCATTACTCACAGTTGAATCGAACTGTTATACGCAATTACATCCCACACCATGAAATAATGCATACATTGAATATCTCGTTCAGAGATTTTATTTTTATAGATAGTTAATACCAGGTACCGTTGCTATTTAAAAGTCTCAATACACGTTTACGTAGGCAGACACCTTTTTTGTTGCTATTGATGGTGCTTAAGAATTAACAGTAAGAAGGTGTCAAGATGTATGACATATTTTATCAAATACTAAAATGTGTCATACTTCATGACAGAATACAATGGTCGTTACAAATAAAGTTTTTTTCCTCGAAAACGTACTCTAAGATCTAAGATCACTTCAATCATTTTTACCTGCTAGATGGTTATTTGCAACAGATATGATTTTCAGACGGCGGTTTGAATAAATAATCAATTCTTGCACCATCTGATCGCAGTTAGACGTTCATTGACAACAACACCATGCTGTAATCATTATTACCGATTGTGCCCTATCAATAATGCCTTTATTGCCCGGACTTATTGAATTTATATTCACCATATGCTACTACTACATCAACTCTAATGGATCATGAAGTTTCCCTTTTCTTCTAGCTGCGATGCATCGTATTCATATAGTTTTTCTGAATACACTTTGTCGGTGTTCTTCGCATATGCATTGTTATACAGAAAAATAATTTACGGATTACATAAGCTCTCATTGTCTTTTTTGATGAATTATAGACATTTGGCAGTTGCGCAGTTTCACTGCACCAATTGACAAAGCAAATAACTGCTGACTATAAAGGCGACTGAACATGCAGAATTAAAAGATAATTAGAAACACAATTAAACCACATATTAATACAAAAGGAATGAGTTTAAAACTGAGTTTAAACTTCTCTAAAAATAAAGTACTTTTGGTTTAATGTTTACGCACTGGAAATTCGCATATCCACGTTGAATCCTATATGGACCGTAATATAACATGATATCTAGACCAATGATAAATTAAGCGAAGTTGAAGATCTATCCTAATTATATTGAAAAATTCAAATTATGACGCATGCTGCATAAGCGTATGTCTTGAAGGTTATTGGTTTTGTTTTATATTCTTGACGGCTGTTATCAAATTTACAGCAAAAGCAAATAATTAAATAATAAAACAACATAGATTTAAGCTTATTTAAATCTTAATATTTGATTGAAATGGATTCCACTAAAAACAGTTTCTAAATATAAATTTCTCCAGATATAAATGCCTATATAATCAAACAAAACAAGATTGTACACATGTATGTCTTCTGTCTAAGTATTACAAATGAAGCGAAAACTGATTGTTTTTCAGAACATATAACATTTATTCATTAGGCATTTTCTTTAGAAATATTTTTAATTGCTGTTCAAAAGACATGAATATTTTTTTTTCATTTTTCCTTTATTAATTCTAATTTTTTTCTACATTTTTCTTTAATCTAAGGCTTTATTTAAAATTCCTTTCAACATTTTCAATTAAAAAGTTATTTGATTATATTTATAATTTTCTATCCTTCGTATTCGTTTCAATGTGAAATATTATTTGGATTACGCTATTAGACTTATTTTTTATATTTAGTTAATTAGACGAATTTATTTCTTTATTTTAAAAACGTTCAGAATTACGATTATGTGAAAAGTCAATAGTATTTTATATGTGTAACATTCTCCAATATTTGTTGTTCAATCTTACTCAATCTTCTTTTATTATTATTACACTATTTTTTTTTGTTGTTGTTGAAAAAGGCGAATTACATGTAAATCAAATTAAATTGATTAAAAAAAAAAAACTTCTCCATTTCATACTATAAAAAATGGATATTATTAGAAAAAATACTAATGAAAAATGAAAGATTCTTTTTCTAAATCAAAGACTATTAATTCTGTCAATTTAAGGGATTTTTTTTATTTATTTGGAGATGTAAATGTAAGAAAAATTATTTAAGGGGTCTCAGGACTCTTAAAATTGGAAAAATCAAAAAAAAAAAGGAGACCATTTTCAACATATAATATCTTAAAATGTAATTGATTTTAAGACAAAATTTTATATTGGGATGAAAGATATAAGTATGTTCTTTCATTTCATGTATTTGAAATATTACAAGATGCAGAATTAGAATTTACAGTGGGCTCCAAAATGTCAGACATTTGACGAGCGGAAAATCGGCATAACAGATTATGCGCACGATTACAAAATAAATTTTGCAAGTAGAAGGAAAATTTTCGGTCCTACTTATGCTTCACATTGTAATAATTACTCTGAACCTAAATAAATTTGTATTTAAAGCACTTTTCTATTTTTAATACAAAGTTGTATTTAGTTAATGCAAAATTTAGAAATTTTCAACAGTATAATCACCAAAAATAAGATATTTCTGAACAATAAGAAGGAAATTTTAGGTTCAGTTTATACAGACTAATATGAAACATATCTTTTGAAAATTTCATGAAGCAAAATTCAGAAGTTTTTGAGATATCGTGCGCGTTATGCCCAAAAACGTCATTTGGAGAAAATTGACTTCAAAATTTCTGAGACACCGCTTCAGCTATTGAGCGTGTATAATTCTAAAAGCCATAACTTCTGTTCTAATAGGAATTTCAAGGAAACATTTATACCAAAATTTTCAGAAAAGATAGTAGTTTAATATCTAAAAAAATTGAAATTTCGAAAATTTTAAAGCTTTAAGAGTTTTGAGACCCCTTAATTTCTTTTATAATAATTCAGATTTCTTATCAAAAGGAATATTACTTGAAACATTTTCATGTAATACGTATGCTTGGAAAAATTATTTGTGGTTATATTAAAAAATGCCTTTTAAAATTGTATTCTTCAATTATGTAACATACACTATTTTATAAACTGTAAAGTAGCGTATTAAGATGACATACAACTATGATTAAAACAGTTTAAGCACCAGAATATTCATACACTTATAGTTTATTCTCAGTAATGTACATGTACTATTTTCATTGAAATTTTCATAAAATATGTTTCCACATATACCACTACGATGTTTTTCATCGTGTATATGATCTTTCTAATATCAGAATGCTATTTTTTTTAAAATCGTAGATGCATTTGATAACCTTGAATGAAGGAAAAAGGGTTTATATTAGTTTACTTTAAGCACAAAAAATACTGCTGGAAAAGTATGCAATGCATTTTTATGTAAAAGTTGTTTGCAATAAGTGTTAATAAAATATGACCTAAAATACTGCAACGTGTACAGTTTTTACATGTTGTACTGCATGTGCGTATGTTCATACTCTATTAAATATTATAAAGAAATACTTTGAAATTTTATATGCAATGTACCACAAGATGCTCATATTGCCAGTTGGCATTTTACTGGTTTAATTACATTCATGATTATCACTTGATTAAAACATTTTCGGTCATCTTTATCGCTAATAGTTATCTGATTTGTCAAAATTTCACTATCTTTGAAATTTAGATCAGTATTCAATTTGAAATGGGTAGATATTTCTTTAGTTAGAGTTTTCAATAAAAACATCCAATCACTTGAAAAAATATTTCAATTGTCTCCAGTATAGTACATAATACTATTGTAGAGTTTTTGTAATAGACTATATATCGATTGCTTACGGGTATAGATATCATAGTTTTGTAATTGATCTCATTAAAATTTGATTTGTTATGAAATTTAACACAGAGCAATTGCTTACACCGGTGACAGACAAGCGGTCTGCTAGACTTCTGTAGATGAATGCTAAAACAACTTTCCTCTCAGACAATGCTCAAGTTTTATTTCATAAAAATAAAACAAGGCGGTAATTATTGCTTTAAGAATAATTATTGGCCCTTTGCTTTACATTAACCTACAGTTATATGTTAAGATTAATTTTATATGCTGTATAGCTTTTATTTGGAGGCATCTATAAAGCATGCAATTATAGAACCCTATAAAAACACGAATAATATGAAAAACAAAGTGATATAGTCTTGAAACTTGAAATAAAACCTTCAGTTCCTGAACCAAGTATGTAATATACATCTAGTAGTAGTCGTTAAATTCTACCTACACTTCTATAAGAAGTTCATTTTTTTTTTCTCGGTAGAGGTGTTATTCAGTAGCATTTCTTTGAAAAAATTAAAACATACATTTTCACATCGTTCTTTAACAAAATTAATATAGAAATACATTTATTCCAAAAATATGACTTTTCTAGAAACCTTGATTTGCATAATTGATTTCACACGCATTTTTAATATTTTGTATTTTTCTCTCTTTATGTTCTAAGAACTTTTTCAGTGAAAATGTAAATATTAATCCTATAAATCAAGAGCAGTGAAGAGTTGTAGTAGAAAACCTGAATAAACGAAACCAATCATTTTTTTTAAATTTAAGCATTTTTTTTTTTTAATTAAGCACACGGGCTTCCTGGGTTACAGAATACAAATGAAAACCAATTTTTATTAATTGAAAACTCTAATAGTTTTTTTTTTTTACATTTAATATATATTTTATATTAGACATTAACAATACCAAAAATACTTTTATATGAAAAAAGCAATTATGTATTCAAATAAAGTTTTGAAATTTATTAAAACTTTGACTTTCATATTGTCCTCCTGCCATTAGTTAACAGCTAAAAAAGTCGCCGAATATTTCTATTTACAGCAGGCTTTTGATTCTAACTTTTTCAAAAAATTAAGCGCCTAGTTCGATTGCATGTCTTGAATTTGTGTTTTATTTATTTTTTATACTTTTATTTTTTTTATTGATAAATTGTAAATTTCTTTATAGAACATAATCCGGAAACGAATACTCTATATTAATTTAAGAGCAAACGGATTTATTTTTCGAAATCGTCTGCCCTCGATAGAGATAGATTTGAAAAGATTTCATGCTGGGAAATTACTTTAAAAATGCAGTAAATGATTAAATTGTGATACAGTTGACAAACAAATTGCAATGCAGATTTAAAACAAATTGCATTTGAATGGGTTTTTTTTCTTCTTTTTTCTTTCTTTTATTATTATTATTATTATTATTATTCGAATGTATAAAAAAAAAAATGTGGGATGTTTAAAAGTTTAAAAATTTGCAGTAGCGAAAATTGCAAAACCGAAATTTAATTTCAAATTTCAAAGTGTTGCCATTCACGGAATGACGTATGCGTTACGACAGATATGTTTGTCCTTTATCATATAGATAGATACTTTCATATTGTCCACGTGCCATGAGTTAACAGCTAAAAAAATCGTAACAGATTTCTGTTTACAGCAGGCTTTTGATTCTATTCAGAAGTTTAAGCACCTAGTTCGATTACGTCTTGAATTTATGTTTTATTTATATTTTACACTTTTATTTATTTATTGATAAATTTTAAATTTCATTATAGAACATAAGCCGGAAACAAATGAAGAGCTGAGTGGAAGAACATGATATGCTACATTTTCTTAAAAATTATTTTATCTTTTGTACGAAGGCATTATCAGGTGTTCAATCACATGGTAAAGCTAAAACACCAAAATTCTATTTAGCCTTGAAGATTTAAGACATTATTCATTAATATTTAATATTTTATTATTTAATAATTTAAATAATATTAATATTTTTTAATATTTAAAAATTAAATATGAATAAGTTTTTTTGATAGAGTTCAGTACTACACCTGTTAATATTTTAAACACATGGTATGAAACAGAAAATAAATTATTAAAATTGACAACAAAAACTTTCACATCAAAATTTTTAAATGTAATTGTTGTTTCTTAGCATGTTCTTCCACTTAGCTCTTCAAATACTTTATATTAAATTAAAAGCAAATGGATTTATTTTTTGAAATAGTCTGTACACGATAGAGATATATTTGAAAAAAAATTCAGGCTAGGAAATTATTTTAAAAATGTAATAAATGATTAAATTGAAATACAATTTACAAACAAATTGCAATGCAGATTTAAAACAAATTGCATTTGAATGTTAATTTTATTTTTACTATTCGAATGTATAAAAGTTTTAAGTGTGAGACGTTTAGAAGTTAAAAAAATTACATTGTTATTGTTGTTGATGATTTGGTCCGCTCTATGTACCCGGTGAGCAGCTTTCTATTTCTCTTTAGCTGTCTTACTACGCGTGATCCATCGCAAAGGGGTGAACAAAACGATTGAACCTGCCTCAAAACCACTACCGACAGACGTCGATTCCAAAAATAGGCCTGACTCCTAGCCTACCCAGCACCTTCAAACCAATCAGGACAGTAGATAAAAGAAAAAAAATACATTATAAGTGAAATTTAATTGCCTGCTGTTGCCAACTTTAAAATGACGTCAGCATTATACGTACGGGCACATTTGTTCTTTATGATATAGATAGGAAGACTTCATCAAATTGGTTGCTTTTATTAATAAATAATAATAACGTGATCTGGTTTTTATTTGCATATTAACAAATGTAACTTTTCGTAATCATAATTATGGAAGTCTAAACTTATCTTTCGAAAAAAAAAATATTTTGAATAAACTTTGTATTTCCAGATTTACCTTTACATTTCGTCAAAAGGAAATATAGCTAGAAATAAAAAAATATAGTAGTTACTCTCCAACATTATCATATGAAAAACCTACTGCGATGATCAGAGCCTACTAGGTTTCATGTATAACATTTTTTAGAAACCCATTACACATTTGGAAAAAGTACAAAACATAACATACATTTCATTTTAAATATTAAAAATGAACGCCATTTTATAACAACGTACCATCAGAATATTCATTATAGCATTATAGTAACTATCTAAATAAAAAATATCCCAACTTTGTTTAACTCTCTTTAAAATATCAGACAATCGATTCTCCATTTAACGCAGTTAAGAGAACATATAAAAAAAGGGGGTAAGGGTATATACAGGGTTTTATCTGAAAAAGGGGGCAAAACTTTACAGGGTGATAGAACGTAGCTATACGAGCAAATTCCGTCATACAATGTATGGTCGGAACGCAAGCGGTGAGAAGTTAAAATGTAGTTTTCCACTGACGCACTTAAAGAATTAACAGAAGAATGGAAATAGATACTTCAGAAAGCATTTTATTAATAGGAATGTAATTATAGTTCAGGCAATAGGGAATTTTACCTAGCAAAATTAATGGTAGTACTGGAAATCGGCTTTCTAGATGTATTTTGGGTCGCTGAATCCTAATTTGTAACTTCCCACCAAAATTTCCCACGACAACCTCCCCAAATTTTGGTAAAAAGCCCCCCAAAAACGGTTTTTATTAAAAAAATTTTTTTATTGTTTTAGAGAAAAAGTATCTAGAAATTCAGAAAGTAGACAAAATTTCCAGCAAATTAGATATATAACATTATGACTTAGGATGAAGGGGAAGGAGGGATTTGCCTCGGAACATGCGCGCGGTGCTGCGTAAACTAAGTTGCGCAATTCCACTTAACCACTCACACGTTTACATTCGCCCTCCCATCTCCCCCTCCGAACTTTCTCTATAAGGTTTACTTTAAGATTTTTAGGTCGCTGAATCCGAATTTTCAACTTTCCCCAAAAATTTCCCCCCGAAACCCCCTCCAAATAGTTGTTTTTAACCTAAATTTCTTATTGTTTTAAGGGAAAAGCATTACGAAATGCAAAAACCAGACGAAATTTGCAACAAATAGGATATATGACATTATGTATTAGGATGAACGGGGGGGGGGGGGGGTGAGGGCTACCTCTGAACATGCACTGCGGCTCTACGTGCACTAAATTATAAAGTTCAGGCAATTGGGGATTTTATCTGGCAAAATTAATACTAGTTCTGGATTTCGACTCTATGTTTTTTGGGTCGCTGAATCCGAATTTGTAACTTCCCACCAAAATTTTACCCGGCAACCCCCCCCCCCCCAAAAATTGATTTTTTTAAAAAATTTGGTTTTTGAGAAAAGCGTGCGGGGAATGTTCCGAGGCAGCCCCCTCTCACCCCGTTTATCCTACGTCATAATGCCATATATCCTATTTGTTGCAAATTTTGTCTAGTTTCTGAATTTCGTAATTCTTTTCACCTAAAACAATAAGAAATTTAAGTTAAAAACAACTATTTGGGGGGGGGGGTTCGGGGAGGAAAAGTTTTGGGGGTAAGTTAAAAATTCGGATTCAGTGACCCAAAAAACTTAAAGTAAACCTTATAGAGAAAGTTCGGAGGGGAGATGGGTGAGCTAATGTAAACGTGCGAGTGGTTGTCTACTTTCTGAATTTCTAGCTACTTTTCCCCTACAACAATAATTTTTTTTTAATAAAAACCTTTTTTGGGGGGCTTTTTACCAAAATTTGGGGGTGTTGCCGGGGGAAATTTTGGTGGGAAGTTACAAATTCGGATTCAGCGACCCAAAAAACATCTAGAAAACCGATTTCCAGTACTACCATTAATTTTGCTAGGTAGAGTCCATATACGGTCTCTATTGTCTGGACTATTAATGTACATGCTCAAAGAAATTTCTCAAAAGATCTTCCGCCAGCTGTAATGCAAGCTCACACCGCTGGGCGATAGGGGCTGACGCACATTTGCGAAGACACCAGGCATTTTCTAAATATCACCGACAATAACGGCAATCCTAGCGACTAGATTGATTTCAATGGGGCACTCGCAGTTTAGGCTTTTCAAATGGCCCCACAGGAAAACATCCAAACACGAGAGATCCAGCGATCTTGGTGGCCAAGCTATGGGACCACCTCGACCAATCCATTGCCCTGGATAAGTGGAAAACTACTTTTTAACTTCTCACCGCTTGCGTTCCAACCATACATTCTATGACGAAATTTGCTCGTATACCTGCGTTCTGTCACCCAGTAAAGTTTTGCCCACTTTTCCGACACACCCTGTATAAGTTTTTGATATTAAGAGAATATTTAGTTATATATATTCTTTAAGACATAATACAAGTAATTGTATTAAGAATTGAAAAACAAAATTTATATCACTGAGATCTTTCTCAAAGAAAATTACAAACTTTCATCATGGGAGGTGTATTTTTACTGTTTTACTTTGAATTGAATAATCTTATTAAGAAATAGGTGTGCGATATTCTCTAGTATTGCAATACTTATGTTTGGTATTTGTGTATTTAAGAAGAAGCATGAATTTAGTAATCGTTTTTATTTATATTTGGCATGGTCGTGTTTTATTTAAAATCCACCCAGGACAAACCTTTTAGCTAATTTTATATTATTTATAAGTTTGGAAAACTTCTCTGAAGTATTTAAAATGCGCAATTGCTTTTATAAGAAGATAAAAAGATTTTTAACTAAATCTTGTTTCAAATATCACGTAGCGTCTTTTTAATATTTCATTCTTAATACATTTGATTGAATTCTGAGTTTTCCCTATTTAAATCCTCCAGGACTGAAGAAGTGCAAGTTAAACAGTTTATGAAAAGCAAAAAAATAATTAAATTTTTATTCGTTTTTGCGACTTTAGATATCACTATATTAAAAATAAGTTTTATTTTCTTTAGGGAATTTAAAATATTTGACATTTCTTTTGTCTTCCCATTCGGGTGTAATTCGAAGAAGTCACCTGTGATTTAAGTAAATGATATATGAATATCTAAAGCATTGTAAAATATTTTTATTACATATAAAGTTGACGAAATATCATGAACATTCATATTTTATAACATCATTTCACATATATGTTATAATCATAAAAGGCGAAGATTTCTATATAAATTTATTATATACAAAGTTATATAACAATCTTCATCTTAAAAAGCAGAAAAACCAACGTTTAATTGTAATCTTCATCTTATTTAATCACAGAAATTATGCTTCTAAATAAGGTGAAGGTTACAATTTAGAAATAGCGGTTCCAAACGGACCGCATTTGGAAACCTACTAGATGTTTACTCTAGGTGTTTGGCACTGATACAGATAAACCAACGTCAAATTAGACTGCAAGGGAAAAAAAATCTATTTTATATAGTTGATTTAATTTAAAATTATTAATGCTGCAAGTTTTTTTTTTTTTTTATAACAGGTGGCTTTAAGGATTTTGAGCCCCGTTCTTTGGAAAAATAGTTACGATAGGTCATTTAAAAAAATATAGTTTTAATTGGATTATGATTTTTTAGCTCACAGGCTATCAAAGCCTGAGAGCCTATGTTCCCACCGGTTCTGTATGTACGTACGTGTGTATATACGTACGTGTGTATGTACGTACGTACGTATGTACAACGCGATAACTCTTGATAGAAATATCCGATTTGCTTCAATTTTTTTTCTACGTTCATTCTGATAAGGCGCTTCCCTGATTAGTTTTTGGGGTTCATTGGTTAAGGATAAAGGGGGAAATGGGGGCTAGTCCCCCCCCCCCTTAATTTAGATAAATGGGTTTTTCATGCAGAAATATTCGATTTGCTCCAAACTTTGTATACCGGTTTATTATGTTAAGAAGCTTCCCTGATTAGATTTGGAAGCTCATTACTTAAGTATAAAGGGGGGAAACCCGCACCCCTTAATTTAGATAAATGGGTTTTTCATGCAGAGTTATTCGATTTGCTCCAAATTTCGTATACCGGTTTATTATGTTAAGGAGCTGCCTTGATTAGATTTGGAGATTTATTGGTTAAGTATAAAGGAGGGACGGGGCTAGTCTCCCCTTAATTTAGATAAATAGTTTTTTCATGTAGAATTATTCGATTTGCTCCAAATTTGGTATACCTGTTTATTATGTTAAGGAGCTGCCTTGATTAGATTTGGATGTTAATTAGCTACATATAAAGGGATGAAAGTGGGGCTACTCTCCCTTAATTTAGATAAATGTGTTTTTCATGCAGAAATATGCGATTTGCTATAAATTTGGTATATCGTTTAATTATGTTAAGGAGCTTCCTTGATTAGATTTGGAGGTTCATTAGTTAAGTATAAAGGGATGAAAGGGGTGCTAGACCCCACCCCCTTTAATTTAGATAAATGGGTTTTTCATGCAGAGTTATTCGATTCGCTCTAAATTTCGCATACAGGTTTATTATGTTAAGGAGCTGCCTTGATTAGATTTGGAGATTTATTGGTTAAGTGTAAAGGAGGGACGGGGGCTAGTCTCCCCTTAATTTAGATAAATGGGTTTTTCATACAGAATTATTCGATTTGTTTCAAATTTGATATACCAGTTTATTCCGATATGGCTTCCTTCATTTGATTTGGAGGTTCATTGGTCAAGTATAAAAGGGGGAAAAGGGGAAATTGCTTCTCCCCTTAATTTAGATAAATGGGTTTTCATGCAGAATTTTTTTTTTCTAGGTTCATTCTGATAAGGATATTTTCTGATTAGATTTAAAGGTTCATTGGTTCAGCATAAAGGGAGAAAAGGGGAGCTAATACCCCCCTTAATTTAGCGAAATGGTTTTTTCATGCAGAATTATCTGATTTGCTTTAAATTTGGTATATCAGTTTATTATGTTAAGGCGCTTCCCTGATTAGATTTGGAGGTTTTTTGGTTAAGTATAAAGGGGGGCAATGGGGGCTAATCCCTTCTTTTATTTTTCGAGGTGCATTATTCTTTGAAATAAGAGTATAATATACAATTAGTGTGAATAGCCTGTGAGCTCAATGCCTTCAGTTTAACTGGGCAATTTTCTTTTTATTATGTATCTGTCTGCAATGTGTTTTTATGTAGGGTCCTTGCATCGTTGGGGCTTAATGTTTGATATTATAAAATATATTTGTATGGCATGTGGGTATTGTGTAGATAGGTGTGTATCGCTTCCACTACTATATCAATATACTGTTGTTGCGTGATCTTCAGAATAATGTGGCCTTTCACTAGCTCAGGTGTGCTCTTGCTAACTGAAAACTTAAACAGCCTGTTTTATACCAATTGTAATATCAAGACGGAATTCAACTATACCTTATTTTGAAAATGAACTGTGGTTTGCGTTCTAACTGTATTTTGATACTTGTGGACACGCAATTAACTACTTAGTTTTTTCCGCACACCATAGATCCAAGAGGAATTTCCTTGCTCTGTTATTGAAAACTTTTCGATAGCACTAATTTTTAATTGTTATCCTTGCTTCATTTAATGACAGAAAATTAGTACGGAAAAAGTGGTGTTTTGTACATAAATAATCAAAATATACATCGTCAAAAATAAAAATAAACTGTTAAAAGTTAAATACTATTAATGAACTGGCATTAAAATCACTTGGTCATTGGCATCATCCTACTTAATGAATAGTGGTAGGTTGGGTCACAAAAGCTGATACATATTTCGTTTTTTAGGTAAATAAAGTTAATATATTTGTGAAATGATTTTCTAAGCCACTATTTTGTTCTTTTTGTATTTTTGAGAACAATTTTCAACATCATTATGATATTTTTGCTATTAAAAAGGAAGATGGTAGGAGCTGCGGCAACATTAATGATGCCTCAAATGTAGACCTCTGCAGCTTACAGCACAGGTTCTTCCCAAAAGAACCTGGAATTCTTTTTTTGCCAATCTACATCAATTTTTTACGCAGAATCATTAAAATGCATTGATATTTTAAAAATGGCAAACATGTAAAAAATGGGTATGAATTTTCGTATTAAAATTGACTTTATACCTTGTTTAAAAATAAAGATATTTTTGATCAATTAGGTGTTCTTTTCTAGAGAAAAGTGTTGAGAAGATGTAATTAAAATCAGAAGGTGTCTCGTTGAAAATTGTTAAAGTTATGCTGGTTGTCAACTTTTTGATATCATCATGTTGCCACCATTTAAAATTTTAATAACAATAAATATAAATATATTAATGATGTTAAATATTAATATAATAAATACCTTTAAAGTGGTTTCATTCCGAAGTATAGTTAACACCCCCCCCCCTCTTAAATAAGTGTTTTTTTTTTTTTCGTAGTTGTTATCTCTTAATCCTTATATAGGGGCTCTGCCTTTTACGGGCCAATGTTCGTCCATACGGTTGTGGTTTCTAAAAGCATGGAAAATTGTTTTGAAGATAAATTAAAAAAAAAAAAAATTAATTTAATAAAACATCGTTACATCTCTCCTCCTTCGAAAAATAGCAGAATGAAAAATCTGGGAAAAGAAACTATGAATGCACAAAGGTGTGGAAATGGCAATAAAATATTTAAGTTTGTGAAAATATTTCTGTTTTCTGTCATTTCATTTTAAATATGGTGACATTTTTATCAGTTGAAGCCTAAAAGTTCATGATTTATGAGCGGATTCAGGATTTTGGATCTGCTTTCTACCAGTCAACGCCTGTCCATATCGTTTTGTCTCTAAAAACATGCTAATTTATTATAATTTTTTATTTAATGAAATATCATTATACCCCTCCTCTTCTGAAAAGTAACAGAAAGAAAAATCTAAAAGAAGAAACTAATAGAAAAATGTGTGGAATTTATGCCATTTCGTATAATGATAATAAAATATTTAAGTTTATGAAAATGCTTAAATTTTCTGTCGTTTCATTTTAAATATGGGAAGATTTTTACCAGTAGAAGCTTAAAAGTTCATGATTTATAAATGCAAGTGCACGTGATCTGTTGAATATGGCACAACTTCCACGTATAAAACTCATTAAAATATATGTACATATTGAGTTAAAAAAAAAAAAAAAAACTAATAAATTTTGCTCAGTTTCTTTTAAAAATTTAGCAACACGAAAAAAAATTAAATAAATACACTGAAAATAAAATAATAAATAATACGCTCCAACTAATCTTTAAAATCAACATTAGATCTAAAAAAATATTCATGTTTCCGGTTAACCAAGACATACGTTTTCAATTAAAACATTTTGCTCGACATATCAATAAAAATTCTTCAATGCATAAAAATGCACATATTATTATTAAATCTAAAAGAAAGTCTTTTTTTTATATTATATAATTTCGTTTTAAATATGTCGTAATTTTAACTCCAAATGCTTTCCGCACATAATAATGTAATAATTTTAAAGTTTTCTTTGTTTTTCAATATTTAAAAGTTTTACTTCAATCTTACTAGTATTACTAGTATCAGTCTTACTAGTATATTTCAATTGAAAAAATATATTTAGTAGATTCAAGCTTTTAAAAAAAATCTGGTAACAGTAGGTCCTAAATGGTTGTTTCAAAATCTGAATTAAATTTTCGCAGAGATAATAATAAAAAAAAATTAATAAAAAAAATAAAATAAAACTCTAAAAAAATTAAACAAGTTTAAAAAATGATTGGAGACAGGACACCACAATCTATTCAAGTACATGCCTGCAAAAGGTGGTTAAATTGTTATGCACAGTTTTTAATTTCATTAAACTTACGTAACTAAATTATCTTGACTGATTTCAGCATTAAAGAGAGCTTAAAATGAGACTTCGATTAAACAACTATCTGTTTCAGCGGATTTATTGTACTATTGACATAAAACTAACACTTTTCATGGTTTTATACAAGATAGATTTTGAAGGATAAGGTGATAAAGTAAACAAATAAAAAAATAGATTCAATAACTGCCGTAGCAGGGTAGCGTTAGTAAGATTTTTTTAGAACAGAGAGGTAATTTAAATGAATAAATAATATTAAAATTATTATTTTTTAATTTAACAAGCCATTAAATTAAGATTTGTAAACAAAAAAAAAAAAAAAAAAAAAAAAAAAAAAAAAAAAAAGAGAGAAAAGAAATATAAATCACATGCAGAAACGTAAAATGAATGAAATACATTTTTACCAAAAAGTTTCGGTTTTTGGCATTGTTGAAGAACGAGATACGTTCGAAACTTAAATTTCGTGCAGGAATAAGCGTTGAAGTATTTTTTCGATTCAGTTCGGAGACATGGAATCAACTAGACCGAGTCCTGCATCCAGTCAGGTAGCCCGGTTTTACCCGAAACTGACAACAACCAGCAGTTTCTGTCTGGTTCGGTTGACAAATTATTTTTGTTGTGGTTCGGTCTCGGGTCAGATTAACTTTGAATGCTTCTAAATCAGTTATGGCCTTTGTTTTGGATTTTGCGGATCTGCTTCAGGCTGACCCAATTTTTCAAACGTAAATCCTGAAACGATGAAAATAGCTATATATTTGAACATTAATGATTACATGCATGCATATTTTTCTACACGAAATATTGATATTAGAGATATAATTGTAGATTTGTAGAGCACTTTTCCATAACTGTATTAAAACATGGAATTTTTTTTTTCATTTCAAATTCGTGTCGGTCTCGGATTGGAGTGTGTAGGGTTGTGGTTAACAAAACTTTTTTTGTATGGTTCGGATTCACTTGAAATGGGGTTTTCTATTTCGGATCGAGGATATCTTGATCCGCACAGGACATCAATGTTTATCCTTGATGTGGATAAACATTGGTATGTTATGTAACATTTGCCTGTTTCTTACGGGGAATTTCGCATTCTTTTCATAATTTGATAATAGTGATACCAGTGGGACAAAGCTCCAGAACGATAAGGTAAACAATGATAGTGACTCACCGAAAAAGGCCAAATATTTCGACAGAAACGGGATAAAAACTGATAAATGAACGTTATGTACCAAGAATCGTGTGATATAATTTTTTTAAATGTTATAAATGAGAATGATGTGAATGAAAATATTTAACTTTTAACTGATGTCAATATTTTTAAGACACGAAGCGAATTTTTATATATCGATTTCGTCTGATCTGAGCATGCGCAATTTCATTTTAAGTTGTTTTTTAACACTAATCGAAGTGGGAAACCACTTTTGAACTATTTTAATTTCAGAGGGACACTGAACCTCGCTCCTGTCATAAGATGTTTTCTCATTTTTCACCTGTTTGTTAAAAGGAAGTTCGCATTATTTGCATAATTTGATACCAGTAATACCTGTGGAACAAAGCACCAGAACGGTAACGTAACGAACTATACGGTAAAGAATGATAGTGACTCATCGAAAAAGGACAAGTATTTTAAAGAAATGGTTCCAAAACTGATAAATGAACGTATGTACTACGAATCGCGCAATCTAGTTTGTTTAAATTTGACAATTGAGAATGACGTGAATAAAAATATTTATTTTTTAGCTAATATCTATATTTTAAAAACGCAAAGCTGATTTTTTAAAATCGATTTCGTCTGATTTAGGCATCCGCAATGTGCATTTTAGGTTCCTTTTCTATCACTAATCGGAGTAGGAAACCTGTTTTGAACTGATTTAATTTCAGAGGGACATTGAACTCCTATCATAAGATGTTTTCTCTGATTTTCTTAGTGTTTTAATATCTGTTCAATAATGTAAATAATATTTTATTTCATGAGGAAAACATAAAGAAAAGATCTTCATTATTATTAAGGGATATGTACTATCCCCTCTTTTTCTTTTAATCAATAATTTTGGGTATAAAATCTTAAAAGCTTTGGCATGTATTTATCGATTAAATAAAATTAAATGGTCTACTATCTCTGAATATTTTTACTTGTTAGAATTGATCAATAAGGCACATGTGCTAAGAGAAGTAGATAATTATTTCCGTAAATTAAAATAATAATAATACAAATCAGAAAGAATGAAAATTATTTATACAAAAAACTGTGGAGGCATCTATTGGTATTGAAATGAAGTTAAATGTTTATAATTTAGAAAACTAATAAAATTTAAATTAGAAAAATTTCTTCATTCGAAAAATTTTTAAGAAAAAAAAAAGCTTGTAATTCGATTCGAAAACTGAATTCTGTGGAAAGTGTTCTATTGACTGTATATCTGTAAAGACTGTTAATACGCAGCCGAGACCCAGCTGGTTATAAAAGGAGAGGTTTTATTTCTTTTAACTATTGCTAACAAATATTCTGTAGAAACGTTCAGACATTTTAATGAGATGGTTTAAACCATTTTACTTCTGTGGAATATTTTAGTTGTTTACTGTTAACCCTCCATCACTCGCACCTGTTTTTTTCGCATGATTACTCGCGAGGGTGTTGTAAACACTTCATAACTTTTATCACAATTTTTAAGTTATAATAATTTAGAATAATTTTGTAATTTACTCGTAATTAAAGTAGCTTATTTTAAGTTATTCTGAATAAATACAATTCAGAAATACAAGAAACATGTGGTTTTATAAAATTATATATAAAAAAATTAAATGATTTGGTAATGCTATTCATTAAAACAGACTGTAGCTTGGCATCAGTGTCTTGTTCCAATATTTCATCAGCTTCTTGCTCTGATTCCGAGTTGTGATCAGAACGTTCCTCAAGGTGTTTGTCATCATCCGAAAAATTATCATCTGTACTTGCAGCTTCATCATCTTTAGAATATGATGAAACAGAGGCCAAAAGATTCCGTAAACGTTGTTGCTCCATTTCCCAAGGAGATTTTGATATTTTTTTAGGAAAAAAGGCAAAAAAAATATGTAAATGACTCAAAATAAATAAATAAAAAAGTTTTTTATACATTTTTTATTTCTTTGATAAAAAATAAAATAACCCTGTAATGTAGCTTATCTATTTTTTTTTTCTCAACCAAAAAATATTCCGTGACTACTACTCACCACAGCTGAAAATTATCACGTCCTCACTTCTCCAGAAAAAACGATAAAATGAACATCTGTTGTCAGTAATTGTGGCATCTAGGAGTATGCAGCTACTTAAATTATTTGACCTTGAGCTTGAGTAGTTCCGTACTTGAGCGCATGTTTTTACTCGTGGAGTGACCAGAACACTCCACGCGAGTAATGAAGGGTTAAGTTATGACAGATATTCTATCTAGTATCATTATAATAGCCATTGGTAAAATCAAGTTATAAAGCAAACTTTAATTTTGTATTTTTCTATTATTGTAAAATTTTAATGCTTGATTTAGTTATATTAAGCAATTTATATTTATAGAATTTCATAAATTCTGTAACCCTAACATAACTTAAATTTTAAGATTTGTTCGAAATCATCACGTGATACAATATTTTTCTAAATAATATAGATTCTACAGTAACTTTAGAATAGAATATAAATAAAATACATTTTCGAATATTCTTCCTTATTGATTTAGTTAAAGTTTATCCAAATTTTTATTTCATGCAACTGGAAATTATATTTTCTCAATCCATCCAATTACAACAATAAGTTTACGTTTACTAGCCTAGAAAATATAAATACAAATTTATTTGTTTTCTGTATTGAACGTAGTTGTTTGTGTTTTGTACCATAAACAAACAGACATTATAGTTGCCTGAAGGCATAAGGCAAGACATGTGTTTTCCAACATGATTGAGATTTATTATATAATATGTTTAAAATATTTGCCTTTTGTAAAACAAGGGTAAAGAAAACCTTGCGCTTCAGTTATTTTCTTAAATTTTATTATTAAAGTAAAATATGAAGGATTATATAAACGGAAAAGTAATGCAATTTTATTATATCTAAAATCAGAATAATTTCTCTAATTAACTTCTAATAATTCTCTATAATTTCCGTTGAATTTTTAATAACTGAAAAACAGGTAGTATTACAAGGATGTACCTCAAAAAAGGTTACTAAGGCAATAAAAAATAATTTATTGACAATAGAAAGAGAATATAAAAATGAATTAAGAGGCATAACTGCCAACCACTTTTACACTTATTCACCAAATCTATTTATGTGAACATAGGACAAAGGTGTTTAACCGGATATTGTAGAAATCAGGTCCCTGCTTATTGACCAGTTCTCTGAAAATGTTTTCTGAATGCTATCTGAAGAGAACCTTGTTCCAGATGAATATTTCCTTCAATTTCGAAAACAGGAAATAGTCACTGGTTGCGAAATCTGGATGTATGGGGAATGCTCCGGACATCTTATTTCAACTTTTGCAGCAATTTTACATTATGGCGAGCAGTATGGGATTGCACTAGATTAATTTTAACACAATTATTCTATCTGGTAAATAAATCATATCACACGTAAATTTCCAACTGGATGAAAAATGTCCGGGCTAGGATTCAAACCAGGGATCTTATGACTGAAGTTGCCAATAATCTACCATCTGAGCTATCCTGGACGAATCTGGTGGAACTTTTTCACCCAGCTAACCTTATTGATTGTAGCATCTGATCTGAAATGTGGTTCAGCTCGATAGAATAACTCGCAGGTTATGGAACTCCAGAAATCGCTTGGATACGTAAATACATTAGGTTAATTTTAACACAATTATTGCAATTGGTAAATAAATCATATTAGATGTAAATTTATAACTGGGCGAAGAGCTTTGGTGGCTTCAGCCAAGATATCCCTGGTTCGAATCCTGGTCCGGGCATTTTTCGCCCAGGTGGAAATTTACATCTGATATGATTTATTTACCGATTAGAATAATTGTGTTAAAATTAATCTAGTATATTTAGGTATCCAAACGATTTCTGGAATTCCATTAACTGCTGTTTATTCTGTTGAGCTGAACCAGATTTTAGATCAGATGCTATAATCAAGAAGGTTAGCTGGCGGAAAATTTCCACCAGATTCGTCCGGGATAGCTCAGATGGTAGAGCATTGGAAGCTTCGGCCAAGAGATCATTTGTTCGAATCCTGGTCCGAACATTTTTCGCCCAGTTGGAAATTTACATTTGAGTATGGGATTGGATTCTCGTGCAGGAGGATGACACCATCTCCCAACAGGACAGGGTGTTTACGTTGGATAGCTTCACGTATCCTTGTCAAGGGGTCAGCTAGGTGGGGAGGCCTACCAAATGGCTTAAGCACTCACAAGCCCCACCCAGCGGTTTTCATCTACTACCGCCGTCATCACATACACACACACACACACACAAAACAAAGGCCCGGAGGTATTTACAGGAAAGCCAATTGAGAATATTAAGATTAAATACAACATAAATACAATATATACACGATGGAAAGCCCAATTTTTACTGCGCGTTTACGAGAGAAATTTAGATATTTGTAATTAATAAGATCATGAGATAATAGATAATAGGATTTTTAAACTTGTTGGAGCGGCAAAAGCTCAATTACTCTGCAAAGCTGGGCGTTCTGCAAAAATACAATAAAAGCTACATATCTGTATACTAAATTAGAAAGAGATTCATAATTTTAAAAATAATGTAGAATATAAAAAATAGGTAAAATAGTGAATAATTATGATGAATATTATATAATTGTATACACACACAAAAGTTCTAAAGTCTATTGTTCATGCAACAGTTCAATTATTGTACAATCTTGTTGTTTGTGGATAAGAGTTTATTTTGATTTGGTGGTATCTGTCTATTTGTTAAGATACGTTCTCCTCATCATCTATAAATGGCAAAACATTTTGAAACAAATAATGGTTATTTTCCTAAACTTTCATACATTCAATTATCTTTTGACAAAATGATGGATTTGACAAAACCACTGAGAATCACTGAGACAAAGAAATTTTTGGAGATTTTCTTATATGGTAATATGATGTAAGGGTACAGTTAAAGATATAATGCAATGATGTAGCTTGCTGACCACATACACATAATGGAGAAGGAACCCTGTCAAATTTATAAAGATATGATGAAAATGGGCCGTGGTTAGTGGCAAACAGAAAAAGATTTCTATGCAGCAGGATTCTCTTTTTCGAGACTTTTGGGGCTAAAGCGTGTGTGTACCGTCCTGTGGTACCATAGTCCCAGCGAGTCTGCCATTGCTCGTGTAGAGATGATTTTAGAAGCTTCTTCAAGTAAGAAGGAGGGTTGGGAAAGAATTTGTATTTGGCCTGTGATGTGGCTTTGGTTTGGTTCTTTTGCATAAGAATCTGCATGCTCATTCCCCACATTACTCACATGTCCACGGACCCATTTAAAGAAGATCTTTTTTCTTGTTTCTTGGAGTAGTTTGATAATTTGTACTGCGATGAGATTTTTTGAAAAAACATTTTCTATTGCTAAGACACTTGAGAGACTGTCCGAGTTTATTAATTCTTCTTTATGAGGGGAGTTCCTAATCCACAGCGCAGCCTCTTCTATGGCCAGGAGTTCTGCCTGAAAAACAGTATTTTCTTTATTTAACTTAGTTTGATCCTCGTGGATTAACTCTCCTCTCTGACACACACGGAAGGCATATGCCGTTTCATCTTCCATCTTGGAACCATCCGTATAAATGTTTATTTCTACATGTGAAGTATTTTCTGGATCCATTTGAAAGGAATATTCTTTAAATGGTTCAACTTGATCTGACTTCATTTTTGGCTGGTAAAATATTGGTTTTTGATTTCCTGTCGGGATTCCAAGACGTAAGACTCTTCCTGTTGTTGCTATATATTTAAGGTGAAGTGCCAAGGGCGGAATACCTGTTAAAACACAAAGGGCATGCGCCGAAGTTTTTCTGTAGGCACGTGAAACTAATAACAGGCATTGGTATTGTATTGATGAGATCAGACGAAGCCCATGGGCTTTGCTTATCCGGTGAAACCAAGTTGCTGCAGCATACGTGATTTTCTTCTCCAAGATACTATTGTACCAAATCTTCAGAATTAATTTGTTTACCCCTCCGTAAGCAGAGGCAAACTTCAATAGGTCTTGCGAAAGTTGTGTAATTTCCTGTCTTTTCTTTCGTAAATGGGGGAGAAACGACAAAGTACTATCCAGAACGATACCTAAGTATTCTAAAGTTGGCTCACTTTTTAATGAATGGTTGTCGATTTTGAGTGTTGGAGCTCTTTTCAAAATTTTGGTCTTCTAAGGTGGAGAACTTTACATTTATTGTAAGTTATTTTCATGTTGTGATTTGACATCCACCTACTAATATAATCTAAGATGTCCTTTCCTATTTTTTCTAATTCTAGCCTTGTTTTACCATTTAATATAATTAAAATGTCATCTGCATAAGCTATTATTATGCAACCTAACGATTTTAAATGGCGTAAGAGAGCGTTTAGGAAGATTCTCCATAGGAAGGGCCAAAGCATGAACCTTGTGGGCACCCCTTTCTAAACCAATGAATTTCTTGTGCTAGCCAATTTGGTTTCGCTCCTCTGTGAGATAAAAAGGATTTCAGGATATTAACATATGGCTCCTCCAACCCCCAAAATTTCAGTTCTTGGATTGTTGCGTCCCAAGGTAAGTTGTCAAAAGCATTTTGGATGTCTAATGATATTAATGAAATGTACTTGTTTTCTTGTTGAAGTAAGTCAATTGTTGAGAGAACTTCTTGTATCGCTGATTCAGCCGATTTACCCTCTAAGAATCCGTGTTGAGAACTCTGTAGAACTGTCGAATTTCGAAAATGATAACTAATTCGTTTTAATAATAATTTTTCAAAAATTTTCCCCAGAATTGGGAGTAGGGTTATTGGTCTGTATGACTGAGCAGATTGTGGATCCTTACCTGCCTTTAGAAAAAAGACTAATTCTCCAATTTTCCAACTTTTTGGGAAGTAATTTAAGTTTAATAGAGTATTGTAAAGATTCAGTAATAGAGAAGAATGTGCATGGTAAATATTTCGTACAATCAGATGGTCAACATTATCAGGACCTGGTGCTTTATTCCGATTGAACGAGAAGATGGCAGCTTTTAGTTCTTAGAGTATAAATGGATTAACTGGCTGGGTTGAGCGCAGATGAATTTGATGAAGTCCGAAGGACCAAATATTGAATTGGCAATTTCTGCATAAAAAGATTGTCTTGAGTGGGTTGCTGTAGTGGAATCAGAAAGAGCGTAGACTTCCTGTCTGTAAAAATATCTAAATGCCGTCTTTTTTAATTTCCCAAAGGAGTCTTTGGTATTTGAGCAAAAAGAACTCCACGCTGTTTTCTTTGCTTCCAGAATTTTCTTTTTATAGAGTGCTCTATACTTTTTAAATTTGATCATGTCTTCCTCTGATGCAGACAAAAGTTTTGTTTTCCTATAAAGTGCTTTAACAAAGCTTCTCATTTTTCTAAGTTCGGCTGTCCACCAAGAAAATGTTGGTTTAAATGTGGAGTTTTTAGGTAGCTTTCTTTACAAAAGTCCTTCCGGCCAGTGCCGGGAGGAAGAGGTAGCTTTCATAATCCTTATTTTAAAAAAGTCAACTTATATCATGCAAACACACGAAGCTCAATTTAGTGGAAACCGAATATACGAGATTCAATACTAATTTTTATCAAAATAATGAATGAGAATTTCGCGAAATTAGTCAGCTTTATCCAAGCTGCTTTTCTTTAAAGTAACTTATATTTGGCTGCCAAATTCGGCAATTTCTTAAAGTGCCTGTCATTTTAATACAACATGGTGGATGAGGCTAAGCAGTGAACTTGGTCGAGACCTTAGTAATTGCTGTGCACATGCTCACTCACATCGGAATCGGTTTGTATAGGAGTGCTGTCGCATGCAAAAAATTAGATTTTTCAAAATGTCACCCACAATAGAAATTGAAACTGCTATATCTGAGCCATTTTTTAAGGTAAAGACAAACAAAAAATGCTCCTGAATCCTTATATCAAGATTAAATACTTAAGAAAGAAACCTTTTTCAATTTCTAATTTTTTTGCACCTCACTTTAAATATATATATATATTTTAATTTAATGGTCGCCATTTTGAAACAAGATGGCTGATGAATCTGGCCAGAGAATTTGGTCGAGGTGTTGATGTATACTATCCACATGCCTTCTTACATCGAAATAGGCGAATACGTGTGTTATCGCATGACAAATACAAGATCGTTTCAAAATGTTAGCCATGCTAGAAATTCAAAGTGCTATAAATCAACCATTTTTTAAGATATCAACAAAAGAACAAATTTTCAGAAACAAAAACTGCTCCGGAATCTTTGTATCAAGGCCAAACACATAAAAAAAATCTTTTTCATTTTCCAATTTTTTAATACCTCATTTTGAATTTTAAATTTAATTTTTTTTTAATGACAACCCTTTTGAAACAAGATGGCGAATGAAGCTGGCCAACGAACTCGGTCGAGACATTGGTATGTACTATGTACAGACCAAGTTAGATGCAAATAAGTTCATAAATACGCCTGTTATCGCGTGACAAAAATCAGGTCGTTTTAAAATGTCAGCCACAAGAGAAATTCAAAATGCTATTACTCAGCCATTTTTTTTTAGATATAGACGAAAGAAAAACTGTTCCGGAATCTTTGTATTAAGGTCAAACACATACAAAAAAAATCTTTTTCATTTTCCAATTTTTTGGTATCTCGTTTAAATTTTTTAATTTTTTAATTTTTTAAATGGCCGCCATTTTGAAACAAGATGGCGGATGAAGCTGGCCAACGAACTCGGTCGAGATATTTGTATGTACTATGTACACACCAAGGTACATCCAAATCGGTTCATAAATACGCCTGTTATTACGTGAGAAAAATCAGGACTTTCAAAATGTCAGCCACGCTAGAAATTCAAAATGCTATAACTCAGCCATTTCTTAAGATATAGACGAAACAAAAACTGCTCCCGAATCTTTTTATCAAGGTCAAACACATAAGAAGAAAATATGTTTTCAATTTTCAATTTTTGGTACCACATTTCAAATTTAAATTTTTCTTAAAAATTTAAATGGCCGCCATTTTGAAACAAAATGGCGGATGAAGCTGGTCAACGAACTCGGTCGAGAGATTGGTATGTACTGTGTACACACCGAATTACATCCAAATCGGTTCATAAATACGCCTTTTATCGCGTGACAAAATTCAGGACGTTTCAAAATGTCAGCCACGCTAGAAATTCAAAATGCTATAACTCAGTCATTTTTTAAGATATAGACGAAACAAAAACTGCTCCGAAATCTTTGTATAAAGGTCAAATACATAAGAAAAAAATATTTTTCCATTTTTAATTTTTTGGTACCACATTTCAAATTTTAAATTTTTTTAAAAATTTTAAATGGCCGCCATTTTGAAACAAAATGGCGGATGAAGCTGGCCAACGAACTCGGTCGAGAGATTGGTATGTACTATGTACACACCGAATTACATCCAAATCGGTTCATAAATACGCCTTTTATCGCGTGACAAAATTCAGGACGTTTCAAAATGTCAGCCACGCTAGAAATTCAAAATGCTATAACTCAGCCATTTTTTAAGATATAGACGAAACAAAAACTGCTCCGGAATCTTTGTATAAAGGTCAAATACATAAGAAAAAAATATTTTTCCATTTTTAATTTTTTGATACCACATTTCAAGTTTTAAATTTTTTTAAAAATTTTAAATGGCCGCCATTTTGAAACAAAACGGCGGATGAAGCTGGCCAACGAACTCGGTCGAGACATTGGTATGTACTATGTACACACCGAATTACATCGAAATCGGTTCATAATTACGGGAGTTACAGTGTGACAAAGGTCAGATATATATATATATATATATATATCAATTTTGAACGGAGGGTGGTTTCGGGGTCTGGGGGTCATGATCGATGAAAATATACCAAAATTTTTTGAAATCGCTTTCCTCCGAACGGCTGCAATAGGTAGCTTTTTTGTAAAGAAAGCTCCCTAAAACTATCTATGCATCTAGTAATAATCGGAAATGAGATGTATGAGTTACTGCTATGAAAAACTGTGCCTGCATCTAGTGGAACAGTAGGGAATTTTTACAAAACACATATGAGATATAGTATTAAACATACATTTGTGCTTCAGAAGTTGTTCCAGAAGTTGCAAACACAGTTTTTCATAGTAGTAAGTCGGACATCTCATTTTTTATTATTACTAGTTGTCCTATTGTTGCTCTGATGCGACGATTTATCACCTGCGGCCAGATAATGTAAAAATGCTTTAAAACTATTTAATTAATTCATAATTATGTTTTAAAAATACTAAAATGTTGCACTGCCATCGGAAAAAAACACGTGTAATAATTTTTATAATTCAAGTATTTGAGGTAGTGAGTGAAAAATCTATTTCAAAATTCCATTTTACTTACATGAATCAACTCAAATCGTGTATAAAAGCATTTTTTAAGAAGTTGTTTTTACATCTAGGAACGAGATGGAAATATGTTGTTTTTTGCTTAAAAAAAGTAAAAAATCTCATAAGTTTTGAACTTTCAAAAACAACATTTTTAATGATTTTTATCTAAGACTACGTCTTTTGTTTTTACGCTTCTTCGAAGTTGTGTAGCTCGCGGTACCCAATATTTCTTTGAGTAGTTTGATCGGAATCCGAAGATAGCAAAAACACACGAAAATGTACACAATTGTGCAGTTCTTGATCGACGACTTTTTGAAACTTTGAAACTTTAACAAAATGGTGAGATGTCAAACTAATGTGTCAGTTTTTAGCAAAAAAAGTGTTTTTTTTTCTTTAAACCAACGAACGAATTAATGAGTTTAAAAATATCTGTCAAGGACTAGACAAACCTATAAATTTCATTAAAAGAAGCAAATAAATTAATTCGTTCATTGCGAGGTATTTTGGGTACCATCTTAACCACTTGAAACCTGGAGTTAAAATAACACTGCAAATGTACATTTTTTGCATTTGCACAAACAAAATGACACAGTAGATGACAGAAAGAAAATACTGAAATTAATATTTTAGGTACTGGTAATTTAGGTCCACAAATATCGATCTAAAATTACTAGTCGCCTTAAAATACCAATTTAATTATCATTAACCTAAACTCCCATAATTACAGATTTAAGGGCTTTAAAAAGTGATTGATTAACAAATCCTCAAAATTTCTTATCGTAAAGCGTTCTACATAAATAATTATGAACACTTCTTATTTTTTTGGTCACACTGTCTTGAACGCATTTTCCAAATTCGGATGAAAATAAACATTTATTTTATGAGGAAATAAACGTCAGTGCTGCCAATTACAAGTTTTGTTCCAAAGAAAAAACCATTCAGCTATAGAGGTAAAGTAACAGTTTAGTTTTTACAAGGAAAAGAATAGTGGTCTACATTTGTGTACCTCTGATTTCAAGTGTTTAACTGTTAAATGCATAGTATAACTCATTTCCATTTGAGGCTTTCTATTGGTCATTTGGTGGACTATTATCTATTACTTACGTGTGATAACATGCATTTAAGATCGTGAAGTCTCTGTTTGTTCTGATTTCTTATCACGGGGAGGTTATAACATCTTTTGTTGATACTGCTTGCAATGTGCTCGACTGGCGTTTATTCTCTATCTTTATGAGATTCTAATTATTAATTCTGAAAACTATTAAAAGAATTATGAAAATAATTATAACGTTGAACAGTTGTTATTGTGCAGTTTAAATACTTTAAATTAAGTATATATTTTAAAGATAATTTTTTGAGTAATTTTTGTTGTGTAATTCAGGAGTGACATTATGACCAAAAGGATAACTGAAACATAAATAAACTTTTTCACTGTTTTTCTAGTGAAAACAAAAAAAAATAGACTCAACTGTAATGTTTTACAAAAAAAAAAAAAAAAAAAAAAAAAAAAAAACCTATGCATTAAAGGGTTAAAAAATTTGTTCGAGAAAATAGAATTAAATGATTTTTTAACAAGTACCGATAGCAAACTTTGCGACAAAAATTGCTATAATTTTTATATGTGTTTAAGTTTTTTAAATCGACTTGGAGAAAATATTTGTGAAATATCAGACATTCAGAAAAGGTAAAAAATGCATTTTTTAGATATGAAAATCTTCCATAACCACTTAATTAAATAACCGATTAGAAAGTAATTTAAAAACTCAAAATAAAATTTTACAAAAAAGGTTACAAATGATTTGTTTTGTGGTTTAAAATTTTAGTCTATATGTTTTAATTATGTAAACTTTTAAATAATAATTTAAAATCAATAAATGTCCAAATTTTGAAAGTCTTATCAATTTCAAATATCTATAAATTTTAAGGATTCGATCAGACGTAATTATATTTAAATATTTTAAACATTCATTTGCTTTTTAAACGCACTTATACAATATAAAAACGAAAATAAATTACTTCTACAATCTTGTATTTTGAGAAAGTTTAATATAAAATATACTAAGATAAAAAAAAAAAAAAAAGAAAAAAAAATCTTGAAGGTAGATTTTTATGGTTTAGTAATCTTTGATCTATTCTCTAAGTCACGTAAACATGATTTTACTCTTCTGTAGTTTTCATGTTTTAAATGTATGATAGTCTTGTAAAGAACCAAAAGTTTTACAGTTTCATCCTTACGATTCAGTACATTAGAGTAAATGTTTCATGCTCATCATAAAAATGGAGGGCTCCGGAGAATTTTAAAGTATTTTAAAGCCGTCTGTACTGTATTTTTCTTCGAGATTTTGTTTCTGAAAAAATATTTCACGGATGGTTTAAACTTTTAAGCAAGTTCTTTTCTTTTCTTTATTTTTTGAATATGTTGAAGTATTTTGTTATTTTGTACAAATAGTAAAAACTCGCTAAAACATTGCATTTTTTCAGCATATAATTTACTTTGTATCAAATATTTATAACGAAAAAAAAAATACTTTCTTAAATGACGTTCTACTTCTTCTCTTTTTTTTTTTTTTTTTTTATATATATAATTAAACATATACTCTCAGAAAAAAACTGTAAATTCATGAGCGTTTGCCCGTCAATTTTCGCGGGCAACAGTCTTATTTGATGAAAAACGGTCTGATCCATTAAATAAGCGGCCTTATCCTTTAGATACTTAGAAAATTAAAGGCAATCCACATATTTTTTATAGTTCTATCCCATCTGTTAGCAAAAATACGGATTGGTAATTAGATATGGATTACTTTTAACGGGGTATGATTGGAACCTCTGCCCATAATTTTACAGGGATATTTTTGTGTGTGTAAGGAATCATTATTATTCTGTTAAACGAATGATTCAAAATAGGTGTATAGGTGGTAATGTTATCAAACCGCAGATCATAAAATCATAATGCAATTTAGAAAAGTATAAAAGTCAAGCATGCCTTTTAGATATGAAATTTATTTTACAAGGTACTCTATAGGCATATTTTAAGAAGATACTTTTACGTCTACGAACAAGGTAGAAATATGTTAGTTTTTTCTTGAAAAAAAAAACCCTTACATGTTTTGAAATTTCAAAAATCATATTATATTAATTTTTATGGAAGAATATGCCTTTTGTACTCGCTCTTGCACGATGCTACATTCTGTGGTACCTTAAAATTTATTTGAGCGGTTTCATCTGAAACCGAGATAGAAAAGCGCTTTGAAATATACATAATTGTGTAGTCTTTGACATACGGCATTTTGAAAATTTAACAAAATGGTGGACTATCAAACTAAAGTGGTAAAAAAAAGTGATTTTTTCATTAACATCTTCGCTACTGAACAAAAAATATTTTATTTTAACTGTAACCTTACTCCCTATGTAGATGGCCCACTAAGCAAATTTTATAGACATAATTTAAAAATATACTTTATTTCCAATCATTCAGTACCAGTCACTTTCTTCTACGATAATTTGTTTAGGAGTTAGTAGGGGGTGTTTACTTTTTTACCCACGTCTGTAACTTCATCTCACACGTTTAATTAATGATAATCGTAATCAAACACCTAGAAATATTTTTGCAGTCTATGGATATCATCAATTACACGAAAAAAACTCTTTCAGTAGCCTTATCATAGTTTAAAATCCGAAATTTCAATCCATAAAAACGGTATAGAAAATTACGAACTGTTGTAAAAGATAAAAATTTCACAAATAAAATATAGAAAATAAATGCACCCTTAAAGACTCAGTATATGTTGTAGAAATAGGAGAAAGATGGGTGAAGTGGCCATTTGGGTTTAGTCCTCTGTATAAACCCAATAAAGAGCCTCATTAATGACAGAACTGGACGAAACAACCACAAAGATACTGGTAGTGTTGTCTGCGACTTTGAATTAGAAGGCTACATTTTTCTGGTTCTTAACTCAGTTTATTGTTTTTTCGCATTTTTTGATTTTAGCCAAGCTGTACAATTTCTTGATTATATCTAAGTTATATGTAGTGTTACAAATATTTGCCCTTATGCTGTTTCCTAACTGAGAAATAACCTTTTAAAATGTGTGTGTTTAAATATGCTAAGTCATGTAGACTAGATGCTAGGCCACAGTTTTTGTAATGGCGTCATTCCGGGCAAAGTTTTTACAAAGAGATCGAGCAAAATTGCCAGATAGGCACTTTTTCCGGAAACGATTTTTTATTCATTGTTCGTAGCAAAATACTACTCAAAAGTGTTTTCTTTCAAAGGTAGAAGACAGGTCGAGGCAATAATTAACATTTGGGGAGCTATATTACGTTTCCTGCTATTATTCTCTCTACTGTATTTAAATCTGTATATGTAAGTGCTTTCACCATTGCCATTTTTCTTCTATCATTACTTCTGAACAACAAGGTTCGTGGCATATTTCTTTAAGACGTGCAATAGAAATCTACCATAGATATTAATGATTGGAAATAGTGATACAGAAGTAGTGATAGGAAATAGTAGCCACACTGAGAACGCTGGTGAATAGATATTCACTGGTTAATATATTTGTGACATAAAATGATACTGACTGGTTGTTAAGACATGAAAAGCGACTTGTATATCATAATAAGAAATAGATTTTTTATGATGATGACGTGTGGTAGCGATTGTGATGTAAACCTTTAGACCCATCTAAGCAAAATGCAAATCTTCATATTGATGCATGCAAATGTACACTTCGTATCTGGTGCAATTATTTATGTACTATTTATTTTAACCTTCTTTCACAAAATCCTAAGAGGAATTCTATTCTGTATTTTTGCTCGACTGCCAAGAAGGGTTATATGAGG
Source organism: Maratus speciosus (assembly GCA_963932465.1). Lineage (NCBI taxonomy): Eukaryota > Metazoa > Arthropoda > Arachnida > Araneae > Salticidae > Maratus > Maratus speciosus. The sequence continues at coordinate 442,486,325 of OZ010788.1, forward strand.
GGCTTACAGCCATAGTAGACCAATTCCACTTCTTAAAAAAAATGAGATAGTCCATGTAAAAGGTGCAACAAACTGTGTTTTATCTACTGCCATTGTGTACCAAGTCTGCAGTTCATATACTTTCTCATAGATTGCATCTGTGTCCAGAGTTGGTAGAGTAATACAAGAAACCTTCACAGCCACACTGAATCAAGTCCATTCATTAGTGTACTATTTTTTTCATATGTGGTTCATTTTTTTTCTAAATCTTGCCTCATTGCTATAAAATAACACTGTAGTTTAAATAAGTAGTGATTTCAAAACTTTTGATGAAAAATAAACGTTCGTGAATCATTAGATGGATAAACTATGAAAGGAAAGTAATATTGTATCCCACACCCCTCCTCTCGGTAAACAAATAGTAAACATACCGACAGCGTTTTCCTTAAAAATCATTACAAGGAAAAAAAAAACTCTAATCACATAGTTCGATCTTCGGCCTAAACAGGATAGAGAGAAAATGAAAACTGATAAAATTAAAGCCTCAGATGAAACTTATTGCTGTACATTGGACTTGCAAAAAGCACTTTCATTTTTTAAGCTTTCAACATCCATAGCTTTATAAACGCAATCTATATGTTTATAACTTTGTGGTGCATTCCTTTAATAATAATGTGAGATACATGTACGTCTGGGATGAAATAGATGGGGGAAGAGGTTCTCAAGACCTTTCTAGAATTGTTGCAAGACACCTAAGAGAGAAAACCTCTAACAAAAATAAAATTCTATGTTCTGATGCCATGGTGGCCAAAATAGGAACATCAAAATGTCTCTTACGCTGTTGAAACTTGTTAATAGTACAAACATATTAGTAGAGTCAATTGACCACAAATTCATGGGGTCCGGTCACTCTTTCCTTCCGAATGACGCAAAATTTGGTCTGATTGAAGCAGCAAGTTGCAAGAGACAACAGATCTATGTTCCTGGAGACTGGAAGGAAACTATTATGAATGCAAAGAGGAAATTTAGTAAATTTGACGTCATTGAAGACAAGAATTCCGACTTTGGTTCTGCTACAGCTTTGGAACAAAGTATCACAAACAGAAAGAAGGATACCGAGGGAGCTCGTTTTAGTTAGATTGATATTAGGTGGCAGCGAGTTGTGAGAGGATCTCCCTTCCTTTTGCTGTTCAAAGAAACACTCAATGAGGATCAATCTTTTCGCAAAATAAATTTGGAAAAAACGGGCTCATGGGAACAAGTTACTTTCTTTGTCAAATGTCAGTCAAGATGTATTTGCACTCGGACCAAAGAAAAATCACTTTGGCCAAAAAGAAAGGTATGATAGATCTTCTACCATACATTCTGCCAATTTAACATCTATACTTCAAGGATCTTACAGTAGAGGTAAGTACCAGGCTACAAGGAATTTCTTCTAACGCACATCATGATGACGATGCGCCCCTTATTGTATATTTAGTAATTAACTAATAATAATTAACATAACTCTTAATAAAAAGTCGCTTCTAGACATTTAAACAATTAATAAGCACTTCACAAACAAACACATAGCTTACAGAACGTCAGTCACATGACAACAAAAGTAAACAGAACAATTCTCTGATATTTATTTCTGTTGGAGGAAAGAAACTTTGGTGCTGCCATCTACATATATAAAACTGAAGCTCAAACATGAAATTATTATTAATATTGTGTACTGTGAATGAGTTACGATAACTGATAATATGTTTCACTCTTTGTGTTTAATTTAGAGTAAAAAATACTATTAACAAATATAAATCAAGATCAAGAGTTTTCGAATCATAATAAACAAGTCTTTATTTACACAGGAAAATTGTACAACCATACTGGACCAAGTCCTCACTTTTTTAAAAACGTTTACATTTACAATAGAAATCTAAATTTGTCATTTGTAAAAGTTAGAGCAGTATAAAAAGGATACTTTAAATTGAATATTGGCATAAATAATCCTTAAAAACCACTTGGCCTGAATTAATTATTTATTAAGAACTTTAAAGCGTTATTATTCACAATAGAGATAAATGGACTTGGTCTACTATGGTTATGAGCCCCTCATATGTTTCACGCGTATCTGGGTATTTGGATTTCTTTATACCCTCGAAACGGCTGGATGGATTTTAATGAATGAGATCTCTATCGATTCATCTTAATGGTCCGATGGTTATAGGCTGGGGTTTGTTTTTATAAATTCAAAATGGCGGCCGTAAAATACAAAATGCGATACAGATGAAAAATGTTTTTACGCAACCTATTGACTGGCATATCATTGGATAGGTCTTTCAAAATGTACATGATGTTTCATTGACTATTTTACAGTCAGAAGCTCCGTTTAAATATTACACAACCTAGAATTTGTGTAGGTACCCAGCAAAGAAAGAAACAGTGGGCCATCAGCTGGAAAAAAGATGGCAGCCAGCAGTGCCATCAGCGGTAAAGTGCAAGGTTGCCATTACTTAAACCTGTCGAAAAGTGTCCAAGCCGAATGCAACTGGCCCATCAGTGATAGCCAACAGCAGGACAGCATTGGTATGCCATCACATTACTTCAATCCGGCACTTTTCCTGCAGTGCTAGCGCCTATCCCACTGCTATTCCTTTGCAGGCCCAGCACTTTCACTTACAAAAATTTCTTATAGAATTCTATTAAAAAAAACAAAGTATTATGTAATTATTCAAAGCTGGAGTAGCACAGTTGAAGTTTATTGCAAGAGAGCGAAAAATGTCCAGACCAGGGATCGAACCTGGATACTTGGCGTGCCGTGCCAATGTCTTACCTGTTAGGCTATCCGGACCGATACCTGGCTGACATAATTCACTCTTATTAGTTGGACTTGGCTGCGAACTGCAGCGCTACTTCATTCATCCGAGCTATAACTATAGCATTTACATGATGAAACTACTTTAACACGGAAACTCCTGTATACCATGTAATTAGGTCATAATGAAGGGAACGAATATTTTTTCCAACTGGATTATATCATATTCAAAGCTGGAGTAGCACAGTTGAAGTTTATTGCAACAGAGCGAAAAATGTCCAGACCAGGGATCGAACCTGGATACTTGGCGTGCCGTGCCAATGCCTTACCTGTTAGGCTATCCGGACCGATACCTGGCTGACATAATTCACTCTTATTAGTTGGACTTGGCTGCGAACTGCAGCGCTAGTCCAACTAATAAGAGTGAATTATGTCAGCCAGGTATCGGTCCGGATAGCCTAACAGGTAAGGCATTGGCACGGCACGCCAAGTATCCAGGTTCGATCCCTGGTCTGGACATTTTTCGCTCTGTTGCAATAAACTTCAACTGTGCTACTCCAGCTTTGAATATGATATAATCCAGTTGGAAAAAATATTCGTTCCCTTCATTATTATGTAATTATGGCTCTTTTTTCTATAAGCTAGTTTCACCAAGAGCTACAGAAATATCTGTAGAAGTGTCTATAATAGAAATGTCTATAGAAATATTTAAACTGCATGTGGTCACCCTCCCAAATACTGACCGTGCTCGATGCTGCTTGGTTTTCGTGATTGGACATGAACAAGTGCTTTCAGCGTACGCTACGACTGCTCGTAGTTTTGAAGCTCTCATTACACTATTTCAAGTTTGTTTCTTTTGTAATTTACCTTCCCAATCATTAAACTGGTATATAAATTATTCTATTGTATAGAAATCCTATGTATTTTATACGCTTTTTTTTATTATTGATTCTGAACTGCGTAAATTATGAAAACCGAAATCCTTTGTAACCTAGTAAAACCAGATTTAAGGAGAAAAAAAGTGTGTTGAAATAAAGAATTTATTTATTTATTCATTTACTTATTTATTTTGTTGGTGGCAGTGGTGCTATATATTTTACAGTTTCAAAAAAAAAAAAAAATAGCTCACAGCTTAAATTGTGTTAAGATATTCGTTCCAGATTTGTTTTCAAATACTCATTGTCTTCGATATTCGCAGCGCCAACTAGCGTAAGGGTTCTCAGTAATAACACTGCAAAAGTTCGTGCACTTCTATGTAGTGGTGGGCCAGCGCATGAGATAAAATGGAGGCCCACAAGAATTTTATCTGATGATTTCCAACAGCAAAGTGGACTGAAGCTGTCCAGCAGTGGTCATGCAGTGGTAGACCATCAGCCAGCACTTCTCCATCATTGTCAGCACCTATCTTGCTGCTGGCCAGCAATTTTCTCTTTGCTGGGTAGGATCTCTAGCTTTACTGCAACTCTAACCTTCATAGACATCTATAGGCCTCATCAAAACTGTGTTTATAGATAGGAACTAACAATTAAACACAATTTAAAAGTCCTCAATACAAGTAAATTAAAAAAATAGGTAAGTAATATAAAAAATAGTTTCACATTGATGAGAAATAATTAATTAGTTCGCGTTTTACGCAGTCGGGTTTTTTGATTTTTTAAAATTTAATTAATATCAATAGTTTCAAAATCAAAAAGATAATACAGTAATAGAAGAAAGATAAAAGATAATACACTATGACTGCAGTTATTCAAATGTATCAAGTTTCAACTTGTTTGTTCACATTCGGCGCCACCGAAGCAATATGACTCCTCCTTAGCTCAAAAGTATTTTGATAATTAGTTTGTATTTAATTGTTGAAGGTGTCAGTGGTGCTATAGCTTCGATTAGTGTTTATATCGACTTATTGTGATTATTTATAAATGCCGAAATGTAAAAAATATTGAAGTGATTCTAGAAAAGCCGCTGTAAATGCACTTAAGAAAGGTAGACTGCAAGCAAAATTAGCTCGTTCTTTTAACTGGTCTCGTCAACTTGTTATTACATGGAATAAAGTTTTTAATAAACAGAAATACATTGAAAATAAGCCTCAAAGTGACCATTCGAAAAAAAAAAAAAAACTTGCAATGTTGACTGTATTCTAAAAATGATATCTACAAGTGATTGTCGTAAGTCCGCTGTAATAATAAAAAATGAATTGAAAGAAAATTACGGCATAGACATACACGTTTCATCAGTCTAAGGACGCCTAAACCTCTATGGTTTACATGGCAGAAGACCAGCAAAAACACGTTTGTTATCTACTAAGAATAGGAAGGCAAGAGTTGCGTTTGTAAAACGGCATAACCCTGTCAGGGGCAAAGCAATTCCATTGCTAAAGTGTTGAAGTTAATGACTGACACCGGAATTTTGGTTAAAAAAAATTCGGTTTATTATGTGTGTGAAATATAGCTTTTTCTTATTTACAAATAAATTTGTTTTCAAATTCCGGTGTCAGTCATTAAATTCAACACTTTAGCAATGGAATTGCTTTGTCCCTGAAAGGTTTATGCCGTTTTACAAATGCGACTCTAGCCTTCCTATTCTTAGTAGATAACAAACGTGTTTTTGCTGGTCTTCTGCCATGTAAACCACAGAGGTTTAGGCGTCGTTAGACTGATGAAACGTGTATGTATATGCCGTAATTTTCTTTCAATTCATTTTTTATTATTACAGCGGACTTACGACAATCACTTGTAGATATCAATTTTAGAATACAGTCAGCATTGCAAGTTGTTTTTTTCGGATGGCCACTTTGAGGCTTATTTTCGATGTATTTCCGTTTATTAAAAACTTTATTCCATGTAATAACAAGTTGCAGAGACCCGTTAAAAGAACGAGCTAATTCTGCTTGCAGTCTACCTTTCTTAAGTGCATTTACAGCGGCTTTTCTAGAATCACTTCAATATTTTTTACATTTCGGCATTTAAAAATAATCACAATAAGTCGATATAAACACTAATCGAAGCTATAACGCCACTGACACCTTCAACAATTAAATGCAAACTAATTGTCAAAATACTTTTGAGCTAAGGAGGAGTCATATTTCTTCGGTGGCGCCGAATGTAAACAAACAAGTTGAAACTTGATACATTTGAATAACTGCAGTCATAGTGTTCTAAATTATAGGGAATATATTTTCTTTTACATTTTTATATTAAATAAAATAAGAGAGAATATAAGGTTGTCAAAATACTTTTGAGCGCTAATGTATTAATTACATAAAGAATATACATTAAATGTACACAAATCACACAATGTAAAAAATAGTTATGTTCGACCATTACAGATCTAAATAATCAAGTGTCTTTAAGTGTCTTTAACACTTTTCAAATGTTATGTGAAATAGACTACTGTAACTTACATGCATTCACTATTCTGACATAATTTTGACATTTTCTCATTTCTTTTATTACTAGTAAACTCCTTTTATTGCAAAATCATTTGCTGATATCGTTGATTTATAAAAAATCTAACGGTAAAATATTTAATAATTTTAATTCAATACAATTCTATGAATTTTTTTCTTATATTTTTGAAAAGTGTTAGATAAAATCTCCCGCAAAACCACCGGAATCTTGAAAAATGTGTATGCCAACGATGTATTATTTCATGTCAGTGATCCAGGATTCCGTAACTGAGAAGAATTCTTTTCGTATATCTTGTCAAGAATCTTACTGATGATAATGCTGCCCATATTTTAATAAAAGTCGACTAAAGCTATGCACCATCTCTCCTGACGTTTGCTATGAATTCTCGTATGTATATATATATATATATCTGTTTAAGATTGCCATACAGTTTCGTTATTCTTGTACTACGACAACGCAGTATAAAGCAGGTGATTGTCTTAAATTACTTGGTTTGATCGTCAGATATTATATGAGGAAGGATTTGTAGCCTCATCTCGAAACGTCCATTTTGAATACAAATTTTCAAAATCAAAACATTAAAAACAAGTCAGAAAAACATAATTCAAAACCAACTAGAAATAAAAGTATGGAACTCAGAATGCTTGTGCAGATTTACGAAACACGTGCATCAAAATTAATTAAAGCTCTAAGATATATTTATTAAGAGTCCTCATTAATCACTCTATAAAAGAATGATTCCTTTTTAAATAAATTCCTTTACGCTCTACTTAAATATTTTAAATAACTGTAATTAAAAAAATTAAACGAACGAATATAAAATAAGATACAAAAATTCAAAGCATTTGTATTTAGTAATAGTTAGGTTTAGAGATACATGTGAAAAAAAAAAAAGAAATAAGAAAAATTTTCAAGGCACATGTACAGTACATATCATATTATTCTATTTGAAAATTGTAAAGATCAGTTATATCAACAAAACTCTTTATTTTGTTCATATCAAAATTTTACCTTTAACTGCATGTTTTATTGATAATTTTTTTTTTTTTATTGAACTTCTAAAAAAGTAATTTATTACCTTTTTTTTCTAAATAAATTTAGAAACAAACTTTATTCTCAGTCTTTTTAATTAATTGTATTAAGAACATCTTAAAATAAAACATTTTGTATTTTTCTTGACATTTCTCAATCCGGAACTTCCAATCAATCGTCGGAACTCAATCCGGCAAAAGTTTTGAATTCAATGTAATTAATTTTCACCCATCCCAAATGTAATTTATATTTCGTTTACTGTCCAAATGTTTAAAAAAAAAAAGAAATTCTGCTAGATGATATTTTATTTAAAACTCATGCAGTTTACACATTTGCTATTTTATAAATAAATATTCCTTCAATATCTAGTTTTTTTCTTCTGTTAATTTCAGCGACTAAAAAAAACAGAATGCATGTTATAACTTCTGAGCGTCTGAGGGATTGAGATGAAAGTAATTAAAGTTTCAAAACAATTTTAATAAAAATAGAACATCTGAAAAATTTAATAAAGTACAGTACATCATATTAAAACTTAAAAATTCCGTAAAAAATGTATGTAAAGGGACAATGAATTAAACAGTCTCAGCACATTTTTTCCAAAAGTTTTATCTAAAACATTATTTTTAATTAAATTCTATTACTACGAATATTAAAACGAAATTGTAATTTTATATAAGTAGTTACTACATTTAGGTACTATTACTATATGTAGTTACTATATTTAGGTACTATAACTATGTAATTTAATTTAAAAATAAACGGTCAAGTCAGAGTATTACTTGCGCACAGAGGGCTCCGTACAATAATATATGAATTAGTGAGTGTATTATTAAAATAATACCGTTGCTAAAATAATACTAAGACTTTGTAAAAACTATACAACTTAGGGTTGGGTGTAGCTGCATAGTATACAGGGTGAAACAGAAAGTCCCTTTAACCTGAAAATACTTGCGAATGGAGATAGCTACAGCTACACAAGTGAGGTAATGGTACAGTAAAGCGACTACGCCCGAACTAATGCAAACGACAGCAGCACACCTACTGGCGAAATTTGGAAGATAGCCATTGCAAATCGAAAACGAAAAGAGGTAGAGCAAATTTTCCAATTAGAAAGTTTTAGAGCATCAATTAATTAGTACGAAATGACATTTGGTTCACACGAATAAGATAAATCGTCGCCTGCATACTCAAAAATGTCCGAAATCGATGAGCGGCGATTCTACTTTGCCTATTCACATTCTGAAATGTAGCAGTGCACAGTTGCAGATTGTGACGCTGTACTGTGCTGTAATGTCTGTAAAGATTTAATTTCCAATGCATTTAAAATTTTAGAATAACCCTTTCGGGGCCAGAAGAATTCTGTTCGTAAACTGATGAAATAATTGACTGATACTAGAATATTCAAACGAATTTCTCAGAAAACAAAAACCCGCTAATTTGCACTTTCATTACAAAAGTAAAATTTTATTAAATTATTCTTGGTGCCATTTGTCAGTTTTGGAATTAAAATTAGGTGGCTACACTGTCTAACCACCGCCCTTGAAAGGGTTAAATTTATGTCGTCGTATTCAAGGGGCCCCCTGCTGAAACATGTGCATGCAGAATTACTCTCACGAATACAAACGTGTATCGTGACCAATGGCAAACTTTTCGAACATACTGAATATTAACTTTTTGTCACTGTGAGACAGTTTGTCTTTTTTTGCGTGTGTGATGTTATCAAAACGTATTGAGATAAGTACGTATTATAGCATAAATTGTGCGTATTTCTTTATACTTCTGACTATTTTATTCAAACGTTTACACAAAATGGGGTGCATCGATTTCGAACATTTTTGGGTGACCAGGCGAAGATTTATCTTATCCATGTAACCCAAATGTCATATTCTACTATTTAATTAATGCTCTAAAATTTTCTAACTGGAAATTTTGCTCTATCTCTTTTCATTTTCGATTTGCAGTGGCTATCTTCCAACTTTCGCCACTAGGGGGCGCTGCTGTCGATTTTCATTAAATCAGGCATAGTCGCTTTACCATACCGTTACCTCACTTGCATAGCTGTAGCTCTCTCCGTTCACAAGTATTTTCAGGTTAAAGGGACTTTCCTTTGCACTCTGTATACTAGAAAAGTATAAATGGATATACCATGAAAGTTCAAAGATATATGGAACCTAAATAATAGCAAATATAACTATTCTGTAAATTTGTTATTCCATATAGGTTTTTAGTTAACCTTTAAAGACATAGTAGGTGTATTGAGAGAGCCACTCAATGGAAACTAGTCGCGAATCCCATAGTATTTATGTGATTAATTCTTATTTAATTAGTCTGTTTTTAACAATTTTACGTTAATTGCTTTTATACTGCTACTGGGCATTGCATTACATAAATATATCCTTAAATTTTCTTATCTAGGCTTTAAAGGCCGATGGAGCATAGAGTACGCCGTCCCTGTCATTATGTATGTCCAAACCATCCATGTCTTTAAGAGTTAATATCTCAGCTAATTACAGACGATTTTTTCCGAAATTCATGGTCAACAATACTTTTATATTTCTGCTACGATAGGTACCTCCAGCTCTGCTCAACACTTTTTCTGAAGCCCGTAAATCGAAATTTGAGTGTAACGGAAAAATGCGATTTTCTCAAAAACTATGTCACATAGGGTAATTGTTATAATTTTCCTGCAAGGTTTAAATTAATGTCTACTACCTCTAATTTTTTCATAATTTTAGTTTTAATAGATTCCGAATTAGATTGGGGGGGGGGGGGGCATATTTTTGCGCTACATTTTCCACCCTAACTTTGAAAATATAATACCTAAAATTAAATGAAATTTATATTCAATTTCAGCGTTACGAAAGCTTTCACACGATACCCCACGCGATATACAAAGAAAAGATTTTTTTTCAAGTAGCTTAAATAGCGCCTTTACATTTTTCCTAAATATATTTATGAATATTTATTAATCTGTAAATATGTGGGTCAATAATCTTTATTACTTCCCACCAATTTGAACTTTCCACGTTGCATAGTTAACGAGTAAAAGGGCTGTGACAGACAGACAGACACAGGAGTGATCTTATAATGGTTCCGCTTTTACTTTTAAAGTACGGAACCCTAAAAAAGGAAATCTTTCTTCAATTGAAAAAAACTTTTTAAATTAAATAAAAATTTAAAAGTACTAGGGGGCTCTACCCCCTACGAGGTACGCTCGCCAACCCCCGTTCAGGCACACCAAAATCCAAAAAGCACGCTAATTTGATCGGTTTTTAAAATATTGAATTAAAATTAAAAAAAAAAAAAAAAAAAAAAAAAAAAAAACAGTAGCGATCTCTCTGTAAATGGGTTTCCATTCGTTTTCCTTGGATTGGGGATTTTTAAGGCCAAATCTGCTGCTGTTAAGAGATACAATGGCTGTTTTCGTATTTAATTTAAAAAATTAGTTAAATATTTGAAAATAAGCTAATGTAAAATGAATTAAGTAAACAGTGTCATTGTTTCCCGGTATTTTTTAACAGCGCTATAAGATAGTTCTTTTAAATAATTCATTTTAAATGTGTCGTTTCAAATCTGACGTAATTTACACCAAAGTTTTACTTCTCTTATTAATATTCACGTGAAAATACTTTTGTTGTTAGAAGGAAATATTATTTGCGCTGTCTTCGAATTCACGATAATAGTTGAAAAGATTATCTCAAAATATCTCGCGCAAATATATTTTTCAATTTAAATTGTTTTGCTATATTTTTTTGTCATTTCAGATATGACGTAATTTCCTCAAATTACAAGTTTTAACGCATAATAATGATTTTTTTTTTTATTTTAAGATTTTGTTTCTCTTATTTTAAGATTTTTGTAAAATGGTTCGACACAGATGTCATTGGCGCAATTTTTTTCTGACGCCAATTTCATATACGCAACGGGTACTTACTGGTGCTAAAGTGTCGTTATTTTGCTTGATATGGTAACCCGGATGTTGTTGTTTATGCTATTGATGTTTTCACCAAATTGGCGTCGGAAAAAAAAATGCGCCAATATGTATATGATGTATATGACATTTGTGCCTATGGTTCTTATGACGTAATTTTCCTACTTTTAACATGTAATCATTTAATTCTAATTTTAAAGCTTTTTTTCTGTTTGTAATAGTCACGTGTAAATACATTTTTAATTTGAAGTAAACATTATTGTTTGCGCTGTTAATACAACTGGCAACAGTTTAAATTAATAACATTTTCTAAAATTTGCAAAAAATATCTCTCGAAATGCTGAAAATTTTAATTTAAAATTGAAATAAAACCTCAAAAAATGAGTCAAATAAGAAAAATAAATACAATCTGCACACCGAGAACTTATAACGTATAAAATGATCTAAAAATGATTAAATTCTCATGTATAGTTTTTGCTCCAATAAAACTTTTTTAATGGAACGATTTTGTCCAACTTTAGCATTAAATATATCTTAAAATAATTCTTCTATTTGAAAACTGTCTGCATCAGCGTGTTTATCAAACATTTCTCTATAATACTACCGATTTTCATGTTTTTGTATGCAACAGTTTTTTTTTAAATATTAACGATGAAAGGCCATGCTTAAGCATTCAAATTGGATGCCGATCTATCCGGAATATCTACGCAGATGTTCATTGGTCCATTTCCAAATCAAAACTTTTTTTTATATATAGAATGAAAGCTTTTTTAACTCATAGTTAAATTTAATGTGGTCGTTCTCAGAGACATTTAAAGGCGATTTTGACCGATTAGTGCAATGTGATTTTCTTTTAGTGTTATACAAATGGCATTGAGAATTTGAGAAAATGAAAAACATGATAAAAAACTAATATTATGTAGGGCTGTGCAGCGTTGTACTAAATATTCCAATAGCTTGCACAACAATAGAAGTTACTTTCGTACGCAAAATTTCAATTTCATTAGATGCATAAAACAGCCCCCACATATCTCTGAAAGGGGAAAACCAAAAATGGTGCACACAGATTTTAATGATTTTATAGTATGTCGTAGGGGTCATACCCCTAATTTTTCTGGTGAAAGTTTTTCTTCAAATGCGCTTTAGTTATTTAAGAAATTGGGGTCAAAATTCAGCATATGTTTCAAATACCCATCAGTTTGAGCAATGCATGTTGGCTTCGCATCGCGGAAGTAGCATGCGCCCTTAGTGCCCATCAGGTTGTAGATTCGATCCCCTTTGAGGCTTCTTTTTTAATAAATTATATATTTTTTTCATTTTACAAGCTTTGCAGCTCTGAACTTATATTTTCTTAAAAAAATTAAATTTACATTTATGATTTTTCATAAAAATTAATATTTTTCTGACATTCTTAAACTAATATTTCGGTTGACAAAAATAAAACTAATTTTTATCTAGAAATCTTATCTTTTTAAAACTTTCAAAAATTAACTTAATTTATATGGATGATTCTACGGAAACAGGCATTAATAATGAAACTGAAGGATATTTAATTTTTTTCAATAGAAAAACCTAATGAATTTTTTAACATGTAGTTTAGACATGGTTTTATTATATTAGCTCATAAAATTGAAGCATTAATTTAAACATATATTTAAAACAAATTTTTAAACCTATAAAATATCATTTCCTCACATGCAACTACTACCACCGAAATATATAAAAAATATCATTTCTTAGGGGAATATTTATATTTTTTGTAGCAATTCTGCCTTTTAATATGAACACATAAAGTGTTATTTCTATGTATTACTTTTTTTTTTTTTTTGTCTGCACATGCAATTTTCATTTGGCAAAAAAGTTTGCAATTCTTATTTCAGATCATTCCCTGACTCATTAATATGAATATTTATATTTTAGTGAAATATTTATATTTTTTATAGTACTTCTGCCTTTTAATATGAACTCACAAAGTGTTATTTCTATGTATTACATTATTATTATTATTATTATTTTTTTTTTTTTGGTCTGCACATGCAATTTTTATTTGGCAAAAAAATTTGCAATTCTTATTTCAGATCATTCCCTGACTCTTTAATAATTTTGGATATTTGAGATAGGTGGTACTACTAAAGACTGAAACATTGCACATGTGCTGAGCACATGGGCCTTACCTATCTGTAAAACAGTTTCCAGCCATCCTGGAGAAATATTTCAGCGTGTAAAGAATAATTTAACAGACAGATTGGGCAAATGTTAAGATGATATTATCATTACCTCAATTCAATTTATAAAAATAATTTATTTTCTAAAAATTTATTAATGGGTGGTTTTGTTTTCTCTGAAGGGATAATTTGAGAACATGTATTTTTTTAAAACTTAGTTTATGAGTACAAATTTTAAAATCTAATAATGTACATTTTATCATTCCCTCATTAGTCATTCCCTAATGTCCATAATGTAAGGAAATGATTTTTATGCAAGAGAATTGTTCTATTATTTTTTAAAACTTGTAGAAAATATATTTTTATTGAAAATTTAAAGCTTTTGATGAAAATCAGTTTTCAAAATATATACCTGTTTGAATATAACTCATCTCTAAAAAATTAATTTTTTAAGGATATATATTAAGGATAAGGAAATTAATTTTTTAAGGATTAAGTGTTTCCGAAACATTATACTGAAAAAAATGGCCCACTTGTTTCTGAAATGCGGCCAATCTCGTATCCGTTTTGTATGGTCCCGTGATTATAATGCTCGATTATAATATAGATTTAAAGGGAAGATCCGGGCTTGTTTCGACATATTAAAACTATGGTAGTTTTCGTAATTCTTTCAAATAAATAAAATGGTATTAACGTCAAGGACACTTTGGGTGCCAATTAAAACGATTATTCACAGACTTTCTATATTAAAATTTATATTAGCTAAATTAACAGCGGCTATGCATTTACACTGGCTATGCATTTGATGATGAAATTTCTTTTATTTAATTGATAACATATTTATTATTACTTTATTGAGTTATTTCATGTTATGTTAAAAAAGGGAGTGTCAAATTATATAATGAATGACTATACATAGAATTATTTCACATGCATATTGAATGATTTTATTCTATATATTCATTTTATTATATTTTGTTCATAAATTGTGAAAATATGATATAGTTTTACACTTTTTGTGGCATCGTTTAACGTAAAGTTAACTTTAAAAACTCAGTGAGTTCGTCCAGTTTTTCACTGGTTAACTCCATCCAGACTTGTTCTAGAAGTTTACTTACATCGACAGTTTCATACGGCAGCACTGAGTCAATATTAAAGTTAACTGGCATTTTAAAACAAGTTGGAAATTGCTCTTCAAACGTGGCAAATGAGGTGCGTTCGTACTATAACTAGTTTTATAATTATTTTTTGCACCCCATATTGTTCTGAATGTATATTTTTTTGCACTTCATAAGTGCATAGTTTGTAACATCATTAAAATGCACTTGCAATCCTTTTTTTCCCCATTCCCCGTAATGTAAAACTTATGAGTTGCCCTGTAATTGAACTATACATCCGATTTTCATAAAATTTGAAATGGCTCAACAAAATTTTGCAAAAATTATATATTTAAAATTTCAGACCATTTGGAAGGCTGTAACATCATTAAAATGCACTTGCAATAATTTTTTTCCAGACTTGTAATGTAACGGAACGGATTTAATGTAACGGAAAAATTTTGACTATCCTTGTAATTAAACTATATATCTGATTTTCATAAAATATGAAACGGCTCTACAAAATTTTACGAAAATTATATATTTAAAATTTCAGACCATTTGGAAGGCTGTAACATCATTAAAATGCACTTGCAATAATTTTTCCCATTGACTGTAATGTAAAGAAAAACTTTTGACTGTCCCTGTAATTAAACTATGCATCCAATTTTCATAAAATTTGAAATGGCTCGAGAAAATTTTGAATCAATCGTATATTTAAAATTTTAGACCATTCTGTTGGGTAGTTTTTGCTCTGTTATATGCGGACGGACGGACGGACAGACGGACTGAACGATGACTATAGGTGTTACGTATTTATATAATTACGAACGCACCTAAAAAAGATGGTTCGTAGATAATGCTCTTTAGGCCCACAGATAACAAATCACATGATATGAGGATCTAACACCCTGAAAGTATGCTGAGAGGAGTATGGATGAAGTTGACATAGCAGAATAACGAAGGGTACTTTACATTGAAATTTTATAAGTTTACTTTTTGTTAGTGTTGGAAAGCCATGTTGTCCATTAGAAGGCATGAATACGGAATTACTCTATAGTAAATCAACGTAAAATAAGTAAAAGTTCTTTTATAATAAGTACCTTTCTAATCTGTGATTACTTAAAATATATATTGATAATATGAAAACCACTAAAATATTATAATGAACAGCATCCACATAAATATTGAATACTACATAAACATTGAATAACCTTCGAACACACGCAATAACAAAAAAAGTAGAAATATTGACGTGTTAGATAAATAACATTTAGCATAGCGTAATAATGCTTATCAGTTGCTTTGAATAAATGTTCCTTTTTTCCCTTTATTTTGCATGAATGTTCATCTCATTATTTTACAGTAACTCATTTTACAAGTTTTTTAAATCTCGACAGTATTTGAAGCTTCTTAAAGTGCTATTATACGAGGCGACTTTACTTTAAGGCGACACAATGTTAATGTATGGCTTTAAAAAATTGCTAGAAAAACAATCTTTTATTGTTGGAGCAATTTTGTAGCCTATAATGTTCATAAAAAAGATCAGGACCAATATCTCCCGAAACAGCCAATGAAACGTTTGGAAAACTGGCGAGCAGAGCTCAATTTGCACGGAAGTCCTCCGGAGCTCAGCTCTGGTATTTCTCTGTTTTCAGTAAATATTTAAATATTGGTCGGAATTCACCGGAGCTCATAAAACAGGGCTCCGGAGCCCAGTGCAATAGCGCTTCCGAAAAATCAATGACTAACTTACCCTTCAGTTCGATTTTATTTTGTGACAGTAGGATATCTTTTCATTGAATCATTTATTTTTTTTTACTTAGATATCTAACCTGAAAAGAATATTTTATTTTGTTTTCATTCAACGAGCATCAGTTTGAGGTTTTTAGCCTTCTATTGCGTACGAATATGGAAAAAAGTTAGTGACTTTTCTATTTATTTTTCATCATGAACGCTGCCCATGCCAAGGCTCTGCTCTGTACATTTATGAAGTCACTTTCATTTGTAAGCAGATATAATTGCTATGTATTGTTTGTTATTCTGATTGAAAGCAATTGAGCAGTGTTTCGCCTTTTTCTATAAATGCATCTAATCTTTCTTTTTTTATGTTAACACTATTTCATAATCATAATTCTTATATTATTTAATTGCAGAATTCTGTGATTAATTAACATTAAATTAGGCAACGATTTCAATTCGGAAGGAGTTATAAACTAAGAAGAGAAAAGTTAAGTAGTGCAAGTACACATATTTAAAATTTGCATTTTACTGAAGAAAAAAAGATGCTTTAAATTTTGTAAATAATATATGAAATATATATATATATATATATGTATTTTTGGATCAAAGTGAAGGCGTGGGAAGTACTGCAGAATTTTAGGGCTCCGGTACTTTTTTTGGTAGAAATTAAGCCCTGTTGGTGAGAGAAATGTTTTAAACAGAACAGCTAGTGAAATACTTGGGAAACTGACCAGTCACGGAAATTTTTGTTGCTTCAAATTATTCTGCGTAATAGCACTTTTACACAACAGTCATTTCACCAACTCAGACAACTTTTCTTGTAGAACAACTTAAAAAAACTACATATGTCTGGTGCTTTCACTTGGTAGATGTTTCAGCAAAGAAAATTCCCATTAACAGTTAGCCTTTACACTATAGGGAATTACAGTCACTTTGATGCTAAAGATTCGCCAGGTCGGGTCTTCCCCCTTTTTTCTTATTAGCGAAAAGGGCCTTTGTGTTCAACAATAGTTTCTGTCTCATGCATACAGTAAAGTCGCTCATTCTAATGGATAATTTCTCCACCAACCTCCCCCCACCTCTGTTCCATTGAATAACACATTTTCGCTTTTACGTTTTCCATACGATGATGATTATCTCTCAAACTCCTATCCAACACTCGTAAAGACTTTGAATAACCGCTGTTTTGTTGATAGGTTGCGATCACCAATATAAATGCGTGATATCGAACATAATGTGAGAGGGATAATAATTAAATACAAACTTATTCTGTTAATATTAAAGAATAATTTATTTACAAATTAGTTACATTAAAAAATTATTTATAATTATGGGCTTCGATATAGCAGATCCTGCACATTACTCAGTTATATAACAGCTCGTTCCAATCTTCAAGATCAGAAAAATATTTCTATAACCCATAGTGATATACATAGAAAATACAATAAATAAAAATATAATAATATTAATTAACAGTAATCTTAATTAGTCACACGCTCATTAATATATGCTGTATGATCATAATGCAACTTAAATAAAAGTTTCATTACGTTATTATAAAATGGTTTTGTGTAAGGTCGAAGAGTTGCATAATATAAATGCACAAAATCATTATTATGAAAAAATACTTTTCTTATTTATCTTGACATGCATCTTTTAGAAAATGTTTCTTGATGCATAAATTGCTTGTTTGCGGAGAAGAATTGACATGTTGAGACTAAATGTGATGGTTCTTTCGATAATATGGATTTTCCCATTTTACTCCTTTCGTGGCATATTATCCATTTAAATGATGAAAATTTAGAAGGGGGTATGATTTTTGAAAATATTAGTGCTAACTTTCTTTGGAACGTATAATTACATACAAAATAATACTTAGAACATGATTTATATTAGCCTCTTAACAGTATAGCGAGAAATCCTCTACTTCCCAAGCATATTAAGAATCCCTTGAAAATAGTGAATTGCATATTTAAAAGTCTATTCTAATGTTCAATGAACTAAGTAACCCTTTGCATAAAATAATCCACCAATCCACAAATTAAATTGCATTTAAATATTGAACGCTTGAGAAACATACTGTTAATACGGATGGTATTTTTTTCCACCTGAGAGAAAATGTATTCGAGTTGGCACTCGAACCCAGAACCTTTGACACCCGTAGCCAATGATCTTCCGATTGAGCTATCTGGACGACATCTCAGTCGATACTATATTCGCTCATGTAACCATTTAGTAAAGACATCTTGTCTGTTATTTATAATAGCTCGACAGAATAAACCGCAGGTAAAGGAGATCGAATAAACTATGGATGAGTAATTCTGCTTTAATTAATTTTAACATAGTCACCTGATTGGTAAATAATTCATACGAATATTACTAGATACATTCAGTAAATAATGGGACAGAGGCTATATTTCATACAAATTATTTAATTAAACTCAAAAGTATTATCCAGAATTGTTTAGACATTTATCCGATTGTGACACTAGTCACACAATGCCCGTAAAAAAAACTTTTGGCTGCTGTTCGAACGAGTTGCGCACGCACTCTTTGACTCCATAGTCCGTTTCAAACCGTTGTCCCTGCAGTGCTTTTTTGAGCTCACTGAAAATGTGGAAGTCCCATGGGAACAGACTTGATGAGCTTATCCAACTTTCGCAATGGGCTGGTCTGGGACACGCTTCGGTGTCCCACTCCACGAGTCTTCCCGAAGCCACAAGCGTTCTTCGCGAAAGCGCTTTCACTACGCCTTCACTTTTGACAGGGATTTATAGTGCTCCCTACAAATCTTTTACATTCGTCGATGGATTTCACGACCTCCTACACCTTCTGCTGTCAAAAAATACATAACACACCTCTGCTCCTCTTTGGGTACCTCCAATAAGCATCGCCTTTAGAAACGAAACGAATGTACTTGTTATCTGCTCGGTTACCAATCTTTTATCATTCTTTGCATGACACATTTCGCCACCTAGCGAGTGGAAATCGGGCAAATCATTTTTGTCGCACGATCAACTACATTTCAAGCCCGTCTCATTTTTTCTAAATACCCTAATTTTGATTTAACGGCCTCTGCCGCTATTTGTTGACTGCACCTAATATTTTTTCATCTGAGCGAAAATGTGTCAAGACTGAAAGTCAAAGTTTCTTTGTTCGAGTACTAGCCTGGACATATTTTCGGAATGAAAAACTCTACTACTAGTATGAAGTATTTACCAATCATTTGTTTGTGTTAAAACTAATTAAACATACTGTTGTTCGAATTGTGCTCGGGCGACATTGACAAAGTGTTAGGTAAATGAAAAAAATTTAGATGTCATAAAAATAGCTAAAAGTTCAGGACAAGCCAATCCACTATTTCCCGGAACGAATTTAGTAAAATTTAAGGATAAAATAAATTTGTTTTGAACGTTAATATTTTACTTAGTAAAAGAAATCAAAAACGTACAATAGACTTCACAGATATTTTGGCGAGAAGCATGACACCACTGCCAAACATCCCCGGAGCGTAGAAGAATAAGAGTAATAACTTGGAAAATAGGTCCCTCATGTAACAAAAAGATAAAAATTATGAGGGTGGAGAAAATTTGAAAAACGAATAAATGTTGAGATCATGGTACCGCAAAGAAATAACTTACGTCTTAATAAATATATTGAATGCATTTTCAAGTTCTAAATATGTTTATCTAATAGTGGATTATATAAATCCATTCTCACCACATATATACTCATCGCACCACATATATATTCATTGAAAATTAAAAATGTTTTCAAATAAAGTTTTTAAAATTTTAAGAGATAGTAGATTATATTATGTTCATATAATTCATTTTTTTAAAAGCAGTTGTGGTTTACCGCGATTTTAGTTGTGCACTGAAATGCTTAATTCTTTAACGGTCGCTCGCAATAAGTGTACTTTACTTTTTTTGAAATTCAGAATATTTCATTGCACCACTTTTTTGAAGTAGAAATATTCTCCTTATTTAATAGCAGATAAAATGGTATGAGAACAAAACCAATTACACTATTTTTAAAAAACTGGTGGGAGTCAAACAATCTTAATAAAAAAAAAGTAAGTTACACAGCACGTGATAGTCTCGGGCGCGAGAATTAAGGGGTTAACTAAACTTCACCAGGACTCACACTGTCCTCGATTAAGAGTACAACTATTTCCGAACAATTATTTTTGTCTCAGTTAATTGTTAAATTTTTAATATGTTTTGTTATTAAATAAGGCAAAGATTACTATTCGGAAATCATGGTATTCTACACAATCCCTGTCTATGAAGAATGTTTATTACAAGAAGCACCAGTACTTTCAAAAGTACAACATTTTAAACTAAGGCATTTACTTTGTGATGCCGGAAGTTGTATCCAACGCATTACACTTCCTCTCACGGCTGATGTTTCAAATGTAAGCAACTATGAAAAATAGTAATAGGAATACATATTACATAGCCCTCCGCCTAGCAGATTAAAATTAAATCATTATCTTACAAGAAATAGAACTCTATAAACATTAATAATACTATAATAGTAATTGATTCCTACCAGACTATAAATATACTAAATATGTAAAATATATTGGATTCCAAAATTTACTAATTTTCGATCTTTTTTTTTTTTTATCAGAAAAATCATTTTGAAGGTATCTGTCGGGTCCTTTGTACCCTTCTGGTAGGCGGAGAGTTAATACTTTCTGAACGTCACCTTTCTGTGAAGAAATACTTTTTATTACGAGTTCCCTTTTTTTAACACTTATGTTTAATTTTATAACTGTTAATAAAGAAATTAAAGGCATACGTTTTTTTAAATATCATAATATAAATGTCTCTAAGTTTATCTTCAAATAAAAATTTCTGAAAAATGTTGATCTAAACTGGATTAAAATATTTAAAGATGATGTATATTTATTTTCTAAAAAATGTCAGGAATTTAAAAAAAAAAAAAAAAAAAGTAAATTTATTTTTTAACAAAATAAATAATCTATCAAACAATTAATTTTCTGACTAAAAAATGAATATATTTTGTTAAAAAATGATTTTCCTGTCTAAAAAATACATTTTCTTTCTAAAAATAAATGTTTAAACTCTTGAAAATTAATGTGATCACTCTGAAAAACAATTTTGTTTTTTTTAGTACTCTGTCTGAAGCCGTAGAAAGCTTAAATATGATTAATATATGATAAATTATAGCGAATGTTTGTTATAACAGTAAAAAATTTTAGATAACTATTTACAATATTTTTAACATTTTCCAATTTCTTTTGTCTGTCTGTAGGATTGCCATGGCAAGTTTTATGTTATTGTGGCTTGCTATCAATGTTCTGTATTGAAAATTAAGTGTGTATCATTGGTAGTTCTTTTACAATGACGCACAAAAGTGATGCGTTATATCTACGATGAAATATCGTTTTTGATGAATTTTTATGAGGTTACAATACTTTAAACGTAAAGAAATTGATATGCATCATTGAGTGGATAAAAACATAATTTATCAGGACAATAGAATTAGTAGCATTTATAGTTCGTTTAGAAGGACCCACAAATAATTCCATTAGAATATGATCTATAGGGAAAATCGTTTGCGACACATTATGTTCTGATACTTCAAACATAATTCAATAGAAAAAGATAACTGAGTTGTATTACAATATATTTTCTATAGGTTATGTACTGCGTGGTATCTATCGTTTATTTACAGATATGCTCAAAACAATTCGGAGTACTTACGTAGTATCCGGGATAGATCAGGTACAACTGCGCCAAGCATGGCGCCAATTATAATAATTACAGTAACCTTTTTTTTGATAGCTGTATGGAGTATAATACGCAATAAGAGCTATAATAATCATAAGAATACGTAGTATAAATTACTTATTTTTTATAATTTACATTTTTTATTAATGTTTATAGTAGTTTTATTTATTTATTTATAATAATTCATTTAACATATTTTATTTATTAATTTATCAATTTTTGATATTATTTACTATTTTTAACAATGATACGTATTAAATAATGTTAAATTAATGTTAAAAACATGATTGGCAACGGTAAACAAAATGCCAATTGACAACCATTTTTGGCGATTTATCTCTTGGTCCGGATAATACGTAAGTACCCAATTCGGTTAAAGAACGTACTATGGTCAATTTCATCGTATGAAAATTTGAAATTTCTTCATATTATTATGTTAGTGTTGGAAACTGTTTCATAATCTATCACTTATGCATGATTTTGCACTCCTGTTTTCTGTTGAAACGGATTTAACAAAGGAACTCTACCTATCTTTCTACCTATCTAGGAATCTTTTTACCAACTTAAATCACACATTAATAATATATAAATTATTTAATAGTTTATTAACGTTGAATTAAATTTTTACAAAGTATAGCTAAAATTAAACTGTTTTAATTTTAATCTTTTTCATAACGTAAGTCTAGCTGGTAATTTTTACGCTTTTTCCTTACTACTAATATTTAATAGTAAATTTTGCCTCATTTCATCAAGAACATCTGTGGTAAAATGAGGCAAAAGTTACAATTGAAAATTAGCGGCAACAACAACAACAGCAAAAAAGTAAAGGTTGATCAAAGGTTGGATATGCTCAAAATGTCTTGAAATTTTTTAAAAACTTCAAGATTGTTCCGTAAATATTATGAATGTTTCACAAATTTGTTCATCATAATCTATGCCTTATGCATGATTTTTAAGTTCTGTTTTCTGTTGAAAAGGATGTAACAAAAGAGGCTGTCATACTTTCTACCTACTTAATTCACACATTAAAAATACATAAATTATTGAATAGTTTATTAACGTTGAATTAAATTTTTACAATGTATAGCTAAAATTAAACTGTTTTAATTTTAATGTTTTTCATAACGTAAGTGTAGCTGGCAATTTTTACGCTTTTTCCTTACTACTAATATTTAATAGTAAATTTTACCTCATATGATCAAGAACATCTGCGGTAAAATGAGGAAAAAGTTACAATTGAAAATTAGTAGCAACAAAATAGAGCGTAAAGATTGACAGCTATGCTCAAAATGTCTTGGACTTTTTTAAAAACTTCTTGATTTTTTAGTAAATATTATGAATATTTCACAAACTTGGTCATATTTTTTTATTTACTTTAATACTTTCTGCAGTCCAGATCAATTATAAAAAGTTCAAAAGCGATCAGTACAAAGTTAATGATAGTGAATGAACGTTATACTGGAGAAAAAAAAAAAATTAGAAAACTCTTTACAATGTTTCTTTCAATCTGATTTCTCTCGTGATGTGGAGAGTTCTAACACATTTTAATTATTAAATTATATGCTAAAAGTATACAAACATTTCAAAGTAGCTATTAAATGTTTAAATTCTTGGAAACCACGGCGAAAATTAAGCGAAGTTCTAATGAAGATAAAAAAAACCTTGATTTTCTTCAAAGGTTTATTTCTTTCTTCTCCCTAGTTATAAGAATATTTTGAATGTTTCTTCATTCATAATGAATTTTTAAATTGTTGTTCTCTATTTTCCCCTCTTTATAGTTTAAAAAGAAGATTTGAATTTTCTTTTCTTTCTTAATGAATTTTTAAAAGTTTCTCAACATCTTAGTTTTTGTTTCTTTCCTGCTTCCAATTGCTCTAACATATCGAAATTTAATTACTTTCAGTACTTTCATTTCAAGAATATGAGAAGTTTAAATAAGTATCTCTAAAGCTTTTGTTTTTCCTCTCTAAAAAAGATGCATGATTGCTATTTCTAAAGATTCATAAATAAAATAAAACAAATCAATCGTAATAGACAAGCTTTTCAGCAAGCAGCTTTTTTTTGTATGCATTTGAAATTTGTGGAGCAATATATAAAGGTCATAAAAGTGTATCGCAAGCAAAGTAAATGCAAATCCAGGGAAAATTAAAATTAAATGTCTGTCTATTTTAGGGATATCCTGCTGCCAAGTGAAACGAAGCTAACTACTTTGAAAGTCAGTGATATAAAAAATATATCATCTGAATATAAAAGGGAACTTTAAAAAATACTCTTATGATTATGAGTTATTTTTAAAATGTTTTAAGAATAAATCAGAAAATAAAAGAATTTTTAGAATACAATTTCGTTTCTCTATTGTCTCTGTGTTTATAAAGTATTTATTTGAGTTGTTCTTCTTTCCTTTCTGCGTATTTTGTAATATTGTACTAGGAAAACTTTTGTTTGTTTTATTTAATAGTTACATCTAAAGAGAGTAAGATAAACTTTTAAATATACTTTTTTCTTTTTTATAAAGCATTGTATTTGTGATCATAAAAAGGCTGTTGCGTGAAAAACAAAATAAATTACTAGAAAACATGAATTCTGCTTTCCCAGAATTTAGTGTCGCCCCCGATGAAAAAAAAATATATGTATATAAATACAGATAGTTCAGTTTTAAGACTTCAAACAGACGCTTTTATTTTATATAAAATGATGTCATCAAGAATTACTCATTTACGATCCAGTCTTAAACAACATCTACAGCAAAATATGCATAGGACGTGACTATTGCTGAATAATACACAAATAAAAAAAAAGAGATGCCGTCAATCAAGAATCTCGGCAAAAAAATCGGCTATCTCATGGTTCATATACGTTTATTTGTTTGCAATATTAATATAGATACTTAAAATTAAATTTAGTTTATAATAGCTCCATATATTATCAGAAATCATTCATTTATATTTTTTCAAAACAGCACGTATTTTAATAATATTTTTATCAGTTGTTATGAGAAAATGGCAACAAAAAGATATAATTGCTATTTTCCAACTATTTTTCCTTTACTTTCTACAGAAAGAGAGTACTTGAATTACCAAAATTAAACAAATGGCGCTGAAAACTACAACAAAATTTATGTCTAAAAAATAAATGGAGATGCAGTTTTTAAATAAATTGCAAAAGTGCACTTAAAAGTACATTTTTTCCCAATACGACGGTATAAAAATTGAAAATGTGCGATGTTTAGAAGTTTAAAAAATTACAGTAGAGTATTTAACAGTACAATGATACATCTGCTTTGGTTTACGCTGGCTTATACAATGGAACGTTATTTTTTGGAGACGGCAATTTAATTGCTTGAAGAAAAAAATAGCCTACCGGGGCTAAAAAAAAGTAGTTTAAGGTTACCACCTTACTGACAGATTTTATTATGCGCCACAGCGCCATAGCTTAATACATACTTTTTAATTTTTAAATTACCCCATGCTTGAGTACTTTCCATATAAATATTTGTTGTTCCATGCTTAATACATATTTTCATGCACCATTACGTACATACTTGCATACATATAGCTTATGCACTTACATATTACATATTTATACACATTTACAAAATGTATGTCTTATTTAATACACACAACATACATCCGTACTTATATACAACTACTTATCATATGTTTACAACACTTATAAATTAGACATTACATATAATTAAATTTTAACAGCTGCTGTACTGTCCATTCAAAATAACAGCTATTTTGTCACTATTTACATTTTTTAAACCTTCTGTCTTCTATAAAAAGTGTGACTAATTATTTCAGCGGTAATTTAATAGTCCCGTTTAACATGTGAAACACAAGTATGTTTCCAAAAATATAAACAAGCATAGACATTATATTAATTTCAATTGCTAAAAGGTGTAAATTAAAATTTTAAAACGAGTAAAAATACGTTTATTTCGACTGTTTACATGTTTCGAATCTCCCTGAGTCACTTTCAAAACAAATAAATGAAACTATTGTAAAATTGCACGGCCTATGAAACGCCATCATTCAAATTTCCACCTATTCTTTCATATTATGCACGTTACTTTTAATTTTACATGGATGTTTAATTTATTTTTATTTTCATAACTATTAAGAAGCTCGAACCATATTTTTGGTAAGTGAAATGAGGCTGCATCGTTACAAATTTTTGGCAAGTGAAATGATGCTGCATCGTTACATATTTTTGGCAAGTGAAATGATGCTGCCTTGTGACATTTTATATATATCAATATCAATGAATTTTATATTTTTCTTTTATTTTTATGCCGCCAGCTTAAGTGAAGAAAAAAAAATTTTAAGACTTCCTTTTATCGTTTGGGGATGACATGAATTTATCGTTTTAGATGGAAAGTATTAAGTTATTGCTCTCTAAATTAGACAGATTTTATTGACATGTGGTATTATTAACTGGAGGTTAAAAAAAATAAAGAACAAGATCTATTCCCTCCATTTAATGAGTAACGAATACGATGGTGTTTCATAGACAGTGCAATTTAATTTTTTTTTCTTTGAAAATGAATCGAGGTGAGTTGAAACATGTAAATAGTCGAAATAAAATAAACGTATTTTTACTGGATTTAAAGTTTTAATTTACACCTTTTAGCATCTGAAATTAGTATGTTATTACAAGGTGTTAATTTTCTATATAAGCATAGACATTTTAAAATTTTTAATATCTAAAACCTCTCTCCACAATAAACAGTGTTCAACACAATTCAACAGTAATTTAATAGTTCTAAAGACCTTAATAAGGGCTATGTTTCATGTAGGGATAAATATGTAAATTGATATATTATCTCAAAAGCTCTCTAGCCACTGTCTTCTTTGATAATGGAATTTAGTTCTTTAGGTTTCCTGCTTAATGTCAAGGAATTAAAACTTTACGTGAAGACTCGACTTTAACCTTTCAAAAATCACATGAAATTGTTGCTTCAGGAAGAAAATATTAAGCTATTGACCTCTAAGGTAGAATCATTTTAGAAGAAGTACTATAGAGTTAATAAAATTTTGTTTTTAGTGTTTATTTTTTGCTCATAGCTCTCTACTCAAAACTCTCTACTCAGAGTCCTCTTTTAGATGTATTTTATTTTTTTCTTTTGTTTTTATGCCACAGCTTAAGTGAGGAAAAAAAAATTCTTCTTGAAGAATTGCGATTTACCTTTTGGGGATCACATAAAGTTAGTGTTTCAGGAATAAAATATTAAGCTATTAAGCTTTAAAGTAGAAAAATTTTAAAATAATATTACTTTTAACAAGGTTTTGTTTTTAGTGTTATGTCTTTTGCTCATAGACTATTGCCATGAGTCATCTTTTCTAATGGATTTTATTTTTTTCTTTTATTTTTAGTGTTATGTGTTTTGCTTCATAGACTATTGCCATGAGTCATCTTTTCTAATGGATTTTATTTTTTTCTTTTGTTTTTAGGCCGCCAGCTTAAGTGAGAAAAAAAAAATCTTCTTGAAGATTTGCGTTTTATCGTTTGGGGATCACATGGATTTATCGTTTTAGAAAGAAAATACTAAGTTATTGCCCTCTTAATTACACAGATTTTAGTGATGTATGGCATTATTAACTGGAGGTTAAACATATAAAGAACAAGATATATTTTCCTCCATATAACGAGTAGCGAATACGACTATAGTTTGAAGAGCAATAATCTACTTTTCTCATCAGGTAATATTAGCTAGCATAGAGTAGTTATCCGCACAAGAACATAATCGGTTGTTCAAAGAAGTATTAGATTTGATCTATTTGGCTATCGAAACGGGAGTGGAGTAACACGCAAACCAAAAAAAAAAAAAAAAAAAAAAAAGTGTCCAGTTAAACTAATGGCATTGAGCTCACAGGCTATTCACACTAATTGTATGTTATACTCTTATATCAAAGAATAATACACCTCAAAAAATAAATTAAGGGGATTAGTCCCCGTATCACCCCTTGTACTTAAACAATGAATCTCCAAATCTAATTAGAGATGCGCCTTATCAGAATAAACCTGTATACCAAATTTGAAGCGAATCAGATACTTCTGCATGAAAAAACCATTTCGCTAAATTAAGGGTGTATTACTTCCTCCATTTTCCCCTTTATACGTAACTAATGGCCCTCAAAATCTAATCCTTATCATAATTTGAAATTTTTTTTAAAAAGAAAATTGCATAATTCTGCATGAAAACCCATTTATCTAAATTAAGGTTGGGGGGGGGGGGGGGTTCCTCCCTTACTCCCTTTTATACTTAACCAATGAACTTCCAAGTCTAATAAAAGAAGCGACATATCGGAATAAACCGGTATATCAAATTTGAAGCAAATCGAATAATTCTGCATGAAAAACTCATTCATCTAAATTAAGGGTGGGTCAAGCTCCACTTTCCCCCTTTATACTTAACCAATGAACTTCCAAATCTAATCAAAGAATCGCCATATCGGAATAAACCGGTATATCAAATTTGAAGCTAATCGAATAATTCTGCATGAAAAACCCATTCATCTAAATTAAGGGGGGGTGTCAAGCCCAACTTTCCCCCCTTTAGACTTAACCAATGAAGCTCTAAATCTGATCAGGGAAGCTCCTTATCGGAATTAACCGGCATACCAAATTAGAAAGAAATCTGATAATTCTGCATGAAAATCCCATTTATATAAGTTAAGGGGGGGGGGGGGGTCAACCGCCTTTCCCCCCTTTATGCTTTACCAGTGAACCATAAAACTAATCAGGGAAGCATCTTATCAGAATGAACCTAGAAAAAATTTTTTGAAGCAAACCGGATAGTTCTATCAAGAGTTATCGCGTTACGTACATACGTACATACAGAACCTGCGGGCACATTAGCTCTTAGGCTTTGATAACCTGTGAGCTAAAACATAGTTGCCATAAACCTGCCCAAATTAGTTATAACTGGCCAATTTTGCGATATTATTATTCAAATCCGATTATAACCATAACTAAGAATCTTTCATAATCAAGTTCCTGTCTTAGTGACGCATCATTATTCTGTTTTTAGAGATTCATTAAAATTTTTATAGAACAAGATCTTCTATTCTCCATATAATGTGTTTGGAGGGTGTAGAGAACACACGAGCATAGTTTTGAAAACAAGTATCGTTTCTCATCTTCAGATGAGATTGTCAAAGCGTAGTTATCCTGGAAAGGATAAGTGCATTTCTGCAAAGAAGCTTCAGATGCTTTGGAAACAAAAAATCTCAAATTTTGGTGATATTTAGCAAAATATCGCTACTCTTCGCGACAATTTGACCTAGGAGGGTATTCGGACGTGTTTGTATGTGAATATAGTATAGCTAATAACGGATGCCCAGTTTTTAATAACTTCTAAACTTTATTCGAAAGCGTAATTGTCATTTTTTATATAAAAAATATTTTTGGCGTTTTACATGGAGAATCTAAAAAGTACGTTAAGTATACGAAAAGTATTAGAGTTTTCAGTTACAAATATACTAACACAACATTCTAACACTGGACAGTGTTTTTTGTATCCCGTGAAGGCTGTGTTGCATCCCCTGGTATGTATAATGCAAGTTTTAAAATGAAAGAATAAATGATTTTCATTCTTCATTCTTTCTTTACCTCAGATTAAACTATGGGGAAATCAATAGTATTTTTTTTTTAAATTCTCCCTATATTATCTCAAGAAACTGAAATAATATACATAGTTCAAATTAATAGTAAATTAATTTAAATAATAACAGAGATATCTTTTTTTCATCATCTTGCTTTCGAAATTTGTTTAGTTCCGAAAAGTAATCCGAATTTATTTATATAAACTTTTGTGTATTTTTGTAAGTTAATAACGTTTATTTATTGTTTGTCAGTTTCAAACTACATTTTAATGAGCTCGTCCATTCTTCGATAGTTCAATCTGTGTCAGGATTTTAGACCCTTATCAATATCCGCGTTTTATTTCCCCTTGCGAAGAACATGTGCTGTGTGAATCTCTTGCTCCCTCGGTCCTTATTAACAGCTTTATTGTTTACTCGGGGCGATCTCCTTCTTTCCTATTCTTTTTCCGTATTTATACTCAGAATTAAAAATTTCTTTACAGAAGGTGTTTTACCCTTGTTGGGTTAACAAGGATCTATGTTTTTGCTCTAGATCTGTTACAAAATTGACCTCGAAGCTATAGCCGTGTGTTATTAATCGCCATCTGGAAGAAAAAGAAGATCTACATCTCTCTTAGCTATTTTCAAAAATGGGCTTCAATAGGGATATTCCGGAATTAGCCTGTTATCGGAAATTTAGACATGCTTATGGCAATTTATCTTTGTCGATTTCGGCCCAATGTCACAATGCTTGACGAGAATTTCATGAAGCAGGGCACTAGTGCGTGTGTGTATGTGAATGTATGTCAAGATATTACTATACATAAATAAAAACTACGAAAATAGACGAAAATATAAATAGACCCTCAAAAGTAGATGGCAAAAATATATGGAATAGATTACTTCATGTGCGCGATTCTTATTTAAACCGCATATAAATTATCTTACACTAACTAATTCAAATATTACGAAATTTATATGCGCTATAACAAGTTTTCTATAGAAAACAATGTTCGTAGCATTTATCATTCATATAAAGGAGCACACAACATCATTCGATTACATTACTGTCTATGATCAAAAACTATTAAGTGCGTTTTAATGATGCTATACTATTTCTAACATATGAAAGTGTTATTTAGGTGTACAACAACACATTTCCTGTAGCAATGGTACTCACTTCTTTTTCCGAAAAGTATTCTCATACCACTATTTTCGAACTGCATTATGTGCCTTATTTAGAGACATAAATTCTACGATTAAATATAGTAAGAGCTCTGTTAAATAAAAGTCATAATTCTGGTAGTGAATACCAATTCCTTAAGGAGAATAGGTGCTGATAGCATTTAATGTTGTCTATAAGTGCGAATAAAATAATTCAAATTGCCTTATGTTCTGCGAGCGATAATTGTTTGAAGTGGGTTTTCAATAGGACGGCGTGTTTTCAATCTCTTTTTAAAGCTTTCGAACATAGTTGAAAAATGTTTATGAATTGGGTTTGTCTGTCCGTCCAGTAACCCGTTTAAATATTCCAGGATTGCCATATAAATGATATGCGTCAATCACGTTCACTATGGCATGTTCGGTATTCAAAATGAAGTGTGTGCCATTCATAGTTCATTTACAGAGGCATTCAAAGTATTCCATTACATTATGGTATATGGGGAAAAATCATTTTGGATGTATTTTAATAGTGTTACAATAGATTAAGCTAAATAATGCCATAAAAAGCGATAAAATATCTTTATTTAGGTTGATGAACGTTTCAACGCA
Organism: Maratus speciosus; assembly: GCA_963932465.1. Taxonomy (NCBI): domain Eukaryota; kingdom Metazoa; phylum Arthropoda; class Arachnida; order Araneae; family Salticidae; genus Maratus; species Maratus speciosus. The sequence continues at coordinate 442,517,597 of OZ010788.1, forward strand.
CAAACGGCGACATTTTCAAAATCATTCATGATAGAAATACTTTCACAAAATTTAAAAACAATAACTTGGTAAACAGTGTCACGATGCATAATGGAAAACAGATTAAACATAAAATAAACTAAGATGAAATCGAATGATCGTGAGTGTGGATTAATTTTTACTATTGTTAATAAAAATGCATATCAGCGCTTTCCAAATTTTAGATAAATCAACAGGCCCTGAATTACTGCAAATATTCCCGCTGAGTAAAAATATCTGTATTGATTCCCGGATAATCGATGGTAAATAAAATCTTGATGGATAAATTATTCTGCTATTATTAAAATCGATTGGTAAAGGTTCTTTGCTGTATAATCTGGCCAAAGCTGTGGTTTTCCTGTTGTATTTCATGTCTGCTATATCTTCTAGTTTTAAGGTTTCTGCTTGTTACACCTATATAAAACTGCATTATTCCATTTTCTTTGGTGAAAGGTTTTTCGTATATTCCTGATAACTGGTATGATTCAATTGGGTCTATTTTCTTATATTTTTTATTTTCATGGAAGGTTTTTGCAACAAGAGAGATATTGAATTTATTAAGTTTATATTTCAAACGTTCAAAGAAACCAGGAAAATATAGTAAAGTGGATAAAATGGAATTTTGTGGATTGAAATTTCTTTTCTTTTTATTCTTCAACCTCATAATTAATTTTTCTATGGTGCTTTCTTTGTATCCATTATTTCTTGCAATTTCATATATTTTATTTATTTTGTTATTTAACTGCTCGGGGTTACAGACTGTGAAAGCTCATCGAATAGAATGTCTATATGCAGAAACCTTGCATGAAAAGGGTGTTTGGGCATTATGAGGGATAATGGATTGACTGGTTATGGTTTTCTGTAAACAATGCGTTCTATTCCCTGGTGCGTCTTGATTAATAATACATCTAAATAAGGAAGCGTACCATTCTGTTCGATTTCCAATGTAAATTTAATTTTAGAATCAAGGATATTAATCTGGTTTGAAAAGCTATTGAGCAAGGTATCTGCATGTTGCCATATGTTGAAAATATCGTCCACGTATCGGATCCATGCATGTGGGGTATAATACAATTTGTATACATCCGTTTCAAGAGGTCGTAATATAAATTCAGCTAATAATCCTGATATAGGAGAACCCATTGGAGCTTCGTTATTTTGTTTGTATATTTTGTCGTGAAAGTGAAGTAATTATTATTAACTATAATATTAAGAGTGCTCTTTGATGTAGTTTTCATATGTTTTTTAATATTCTCCATGCAGTCTATGCAGTTATTTATACTTGCAACGGCTTTTTGGGTATCAATAGATGGGTTCCCATGCATGGATCAGATATGTGGACGATATTTTCATGATATGGCAACATGAAATACCTTACCCAATAGCTTTTAAAACCAGATAAATACCCTTGATTCTAAAATTCAATTTACATTGGAAGTAGAACAGAATGGTACGCTACCTTATTTAGATGTATTATTAATCAAGACCAGGGAATAGAACTCACTGTTTACAGAAAAGGTTAATTTTTAACTGTGATATGCGTTTTCTTACTAAACAAAATTTTAGCATACTATGTAGAATCTGTACATATCTATAGATCATGTACAGAGCTGGGAAAAATAATTGGAGTATTTTTCCGGCTAATGTTTAATTAGGTATCTTCTTTACCATATTTAACGGCAAAGTTTTGTTAATCTATTCTGAAATTGTTGGAAAGTGTTTCATAATCTATGCTTAATACTTGATTTTGCTTTCTTTTTAATATATCATGTCTGTGTATAAATTGCATTGGTAATATATGTAGTTAAATGCATTACGATTAAAGTAGCGGATATTATTGAAAGCGCGTTTTCACTATGTTACATTTCTTTTTGCCGCTCAAAAATTCAGTACATAAAAGGAAAATAATTTCGTGTATAGTGCTGCACAAAAAAATTTAAATACATAGCTGTCTGTAGATTGTAACTGGCAGAAGAGTGTTTTTACTTGTGTTATACGTTTTGCAGATTAATTAAGTACTAATGTACTATACTGAGTGTAAAAATATCCATAGATCATATATACGGCTGCACAAAAGAATTCCAAATCATTACCATGAATTTCTGGTAATTGCTGAAAGCTAGTTTTAAATTCTGTAAGGCGTTACTTAAAATGCTATTTTAGATATCTTTATTCATCTTATCAAAAGATGAAATTTTGTAAAAATAATTTGTTGGTATAGGAAAGAATTTTATGATCTACTGGAGACTTTTGTTTTATTCTTGAGGATTTTTTATTTACTTCAAAATTTTCTATACATCTCGTACTAATATGTATGGCTTTTTTGCTCCATATTAGAAAAAACTCAAAACGAAAGACTTTGCTGGGATTTTATGTGTTTAAAATAATTCTAAGAAAATCTGCATTAAGAATTTAAATAGTTTCGAGTCTTTCGTTTTTACGACAAATATGAAACATTTAATGCAATGTTCTGTATTGAAAGAACAAAACTGTGAAACTCTTGGTACTATACTACCCCAACGTGCATTGAAACCTTATGAGAATTACTCGAGTGTATAATGTTATTTACGTGACACAGAGATTTAATGTTCTTAGAAGATTAGTACACCGTAGAACTTTATACTTTAACTGTTTTTGGTATCTTAAATGTTTCATGCTAATTTAGTATCATGTAAAATTAACAGTAAAAAAAATTATACTTTAATGTAAAAAGATGATTAAGCTAAAATTAAATCAAAACAATCCTGACAATTAATAAATATCTTGAAACAAGAATTTCGTAGTAATATTAGCAGTTAACAGACTATTTGTAATATTGTGACTTTTTTAAAATCAATTAGCATTTTTCAAATAAATAGTAACGTAACGGCACCTTTCTTCATTAGAAATATTTATGTAATTTTCCTTTCAAGAATATGAAAACTTTGAAAATAATTTCTTTTCCAGTTTTAAACTATCAAAGATATGAGATGGGGATTATGGGGGGGGGGGGGGTTAAGAATTACAAATAATCTTTAGCTTTTTGTTTTGTGAAAAATGAAACCTTCATATAAACGAAAAGTTTGAATAATTGCTCGAAAAGGAAGGGTTTGTGAAAATTTTCGAACTTTTAATTTTGATGCATTTAAACTTTTTGAAATGTTCTAAATATGACTTGTTTATTTGGATGGATTTAAATGGATGTTTCTCTGAACCTCCAAGTGTTTGTTTTTTCCTGTGTATGTATGTGTGTCTGTATGTTGCACAAATGTATGTATGTGTGTCTGTATGTTGCTGTAACTGGTGGACTTGCAGTGGATTCTCCGTTATCATTAATTGTTCGCAGATTAAATGAACACACATATATTTAAATTTAACAAAATGCACATAGATTATTAAAATCGCCTAAAAGATTTATCGTGAAACTGACGGGTATGGGACTAAATATCTTTTCTAACTTTATAGAAACTTCTTCGAACTAACTTACACAAAAAACCTTAGTCTTTACTTTAAATCAGTTTTCAATCTTCAATAGCTAGCATTTTTTTCGAATTATTCAAAACTAAAAAAAAAAAAAAAAAAAAAGAAAAGAAAATGACCTGGAAATAACTTTCTTAAAGACAGTCGATGCTTGTTTATTCGAACTTGTTAAGACCGAGAAAAAATTTCGAAGTATGCGATTAAAAAAAGAAAATGGAGGGGAAGGGCATAGGGGGAAGCAAAAATTTGTGGGAAAGGGGATAATTTATATGATTAATCATTTATTGTCACTTAAGAACAAAGAAACTAGGGAGCAAAAAATAGCGGAGATGATTTTTTAAATATAAAAATATGATTTAAAAATAATTTAATCCTTTTTGTTGGCTTGGGGGAAGCATAAATTTGGGAGATTTGGAAGATAATTTAGATGAATATTCATTTACTTTCATTAGTGAGAAACGAATGCTGCAGATTTTTTTTTTAAATAAAGATTTTTAAAGATTTGAAACTCAGTATTCTAGAGAAAGGCGAGGCAAAGAGGAAAGCGTAAATTTAATGGATATAATATAATTTATATGAATGTTTATTTATTATCACTAGAGTAAGATAACGGTTTATGTTATTTATCTTTCTTCATTAGAAATGTTTATGTAATTTTCCTTTCAAGAATCTGAAAACAAGAAAACACTGAAAATAATTACTTTTCCAGTTTTAAAGTATCAAAAATAGGAGATGGAGAGATATGGGGGGGGGGGGGGTTAAGAATTACAAAAAATCTTGCTTTTTGTTTTTTGTTTTGTGAAAAATGAAACCTCAATATAAACGAGAATTTGAATAATTGCTCCAAAAGGAAGGATTTGTGAAAATATTCGAGCTTTTAATTTTGGTGTATTTAAACTTTTTGAAGAGAGCAGCAAATAAGGAACAAGATTTGTTTTATATAAAACTACAGATTTAATACTATTTTAGATGTAAATTTCCAACTGGGCGAACAATGTCCGGACCAGGATTCGAACCAGGGATCTCCTGGCTGAAGCCGCCAGTGCTCTGCCATCTGAACTATCCCGGACGAATCTGGTGGAACTTTCTCACCCAGCTAACCTTAATTGTTATAGCATCTGGTCTGAAACCTGGTTCAGCTCGATAGAATAAATCGCAGGTGATGGAGCCCCAGAAATGCCTTGGATACGTAAATACACTAGATTAATTTTAACACAATAATTCTAATTGGTAAATAAATCATATTAGATGTAAATTTCTAACTGGGAGAAAAATTTCCGGCTCCCTGGTTCGAATCCTGGCCCGGGCATTTTTGCCCAGTTGAAAATTTACATCTAATATGATTTATTTACCAATTAGAATAATTGTGTTAAAATTAATCTAGTGTAATACTATTTTATCCATATTTGTATAGGTCAATGGTGTAAACGTAAATTTAAGAGATTGGGGGTGAGGGTAATTTAGATGATTATTTATTTATTTTTAGAGATAAGAAACAAATAGAGCAGATTGTTTTTTAAATAGAGAGATTTAACGATATCGTAAATTTAAGAGATTGGGGGGGAGGGGGTGATGCTAATTTAGATGATTATTTATTTATTTCTATTGATAAGAAAAAATAGAGGAGATTATTTTTTAAATAGAGAGCTTTAAATATATGAAACGCTACATTATGTGGGGAAGGGTGGGAGCGTAATATTTGACGGGGGAGAGTAATTTATATGATTTATTATTGGTTTATTACCACTGTGAACCAACAAATAAGTGAGATATTTTATGTTACAGAAATAAAAAAAATAAACATTTTATATTTAATTGCATGCTGTATGGCAAAGAGGTATGGAAAGCGCCAGATAAGAGCTCAAACATAGTCAGACAAGACTACATTTTGCTTAAATAATCATGGTCAGATAAAAAAAATATTATATCGAGGTGATTTCTCTAGATTTAAATAAGAACACACGAAGGTTCTTCTACCCAAACAGGGAAAAAGGCAATTAATTTCTAACCATGTCCATTGTCTATGGCAGGTTGTAGGTTGGTAGCTTAAAATCATTGTTATCACGTAATTCAATGACATTCACCTTCGCTACATAGAAATATGGAAATTCGATGAAATTTGCATAACAGAGAGAGACGTCGTTGAGAATGCATTTGACCGATTGATAGAAATAGCGTTTAATTCGGAGAACAGAAAGAAGACAGGTGAGCTTGCGAAGCTTTAAAGCTTGCATTTCGATCAGAAGTGTCTACATATCTTATATTTTTTATATCTCGAAAAAGGTGTAAAAAGTAACATAAAAACTTTCCTACTCTACTTTATATCACATTTCCTACAGCCTTATATGATTTTATATTTTGTAGAAATACGATATTCTGCATTTTGAAGATATGTCAGGTACGAGAAAATAAAGATCTTCTTCAAGTTGCATGTTTTTCGTTGTAAAATCAATCACCTTACAGGAATTTTTAAACTTGTTCCTTTATTTTTTTCTCGGCAGTTCATTAATCACTTTCGTGGACAAATAAAATCAGCCAATAAGGTTTTTTTAAACATAATTTAATTGATAATATATAAGATTGGGTAAACCTTCACTGGTGTTAGCTTGGAATGAAAATCCATAATTAATTTACGAGATGTAGCTAATTAACGTTTAATTATTTTTAAGTTTGCATATTTTGATGTAAGGATAAGAAAGATGTATTTTCTTTAACTGAGTTACATTGAAAAAATAGCACTTCAATAAAATGGCTAAACATCTCGTGCGGTTAGCATATTTGAACACTTCAAAATTCTTTTCTTAGCAGGTTCAAAACAGCACTAAGACTTAAGCAATACTATGGTATTAAAATCTGCATGATTATTTTTAATAATTGTTGATTTTTAAGATTAATTTAATTTCCATATCTTTAGACTTTTCACTATTTTTTTATTCATAAAATAAAAAATCAAAGCAAATACTCTCTTTTGAAAAAGAAAGTGATGTAAAAACTAAGATTCTAAGACCCCTAATTGTATATGCACGAGATATTTAGAAATAAAAAAAGAAAGTCTTTGAACTAAGGTTCTGTCATGTAACTAAACTTCCAAAACAACTACAAACATTTAATTTTAAGTAATTAATTATTTTGTTAAAAGAAGAAATTAAAAAAGTATTATGCAACAGTTTTATACCCATTTCAGCCTGCTATTTTATTCGTATTAGAAGGTTCTTAGAAAACTAATTTGCAGTGAAAAAATGCACACAAATAAAAAAAAAACATTAATGGTGATTAAAATGTTTAAAATCTTGTCTATTTTTACAGCTGTTACAGTAATATAAAATGTACTTCACAGGATAATTAATTATTATTTTTTATTTTTAAAATTTAATCAACTTAGCTGACATGTAATGTTTTAAAAGTCTTTTGTACTAATTGAATGTTTTCTTGCTTTAGTTAGTTCTGTAGTCCGTATACAAAACAAATTGGACTTTTTTTTTAATGTCTCATGTATGCAACTTTCTGTGGAAGAATTAACCGCTGGAGTATATAGGTTTGATTCATTACAATACAATACATTAAACCTATATATTCTCGCAATCAGCCTGATAGTAAGCTATTCCTAACACTAACATTAAAATTCATTTTAAAGAAATCCACCATATAGTTCTTGTTTCTGACCGACTCATTTAAGAAAGATAAAATGGTCGAGTCATAAAATTAAGATAATAATGAGATATTTTCAGGCTTTAAATATAAAAGTCCATTTAAATTCCGATTTCAAATATCTAAATATAATATTTTATCTATAATTAAAAGGTTACGCTGAAATTTCATTTTTACTTTGCCAATGTGCAGCTGTCCTACTTTTCGACAAATATAGAAGAATTCAATAATTTAATGATTTTTTTTAAGCCTAATTTCCTTAAAAAACAATAAAAACATTTTAATGAATATATTTTAAAAAATGATGTCACATAATCCTTCACCTCCATTTTAGATGCTTTATACTTTTGTCTTTAAAAACGTAACGTATACTTTCGATAATTCAAATTCCTGAAGCAGTATTCATGTGTGTTATTCATTAAGACCCGGACGCGAAATTAATTTCTAAAAGGAATATACACTGAAAAAATGGGTATTCAAAATTGAGTAAAAAGTACTCAATTTTAAATACGTGACATACCAAAATAGCTCCGATCCAAATGTACTCAAACTTGAGAAACACATTCATTCATTTTGATTCCATGGTCGTGTTCAAATATGAATCGTTATGTACTGACCCCCTTGAACCTACAAATTAAAGTAAAAATGTACTAACATTTATTTTCCGTTCTAAATTATTAACAAGAAACGTTTAATTGATTATTTATTGAGAAAAATAGCAAAATTATTAGCAAGATATCCAAATCGAATGTTTTTATAACAAGAGCTTTATTTGTAAGCACTTTTAACGTATTTTAAAATAATGTATATAATTTAATATTTGAATCATCGTGAACATCTTTTATGCCACCATAAATGAAATAAACCATTACAGGGTTCAAAAGTATCGTTTTGTTTGGGTTTAATAACATGTGATGTTTCAAAATTGTTAAAACATGTGTTCATTTTTGATCCAAACATACCCATTTCGATATGAGTACATCAATTTTCTCATTTTTGAGTACTTCCTTTTCTTCAGTGTATGAGTTATGCCAGTTGTGAGGGAGAAAATGTCTCCATTCGAAGGATTTACTCGATTATATTATGAAGAGAGTTGGCATGGAAAAATTCTATTCAATAATTAAGATTGTGATCACTAAAAGAGAAATCATATTTCTTAGAAATTATTTGCTTTGTTACACTCTCTAATGAAGATTGCATTTAGTCATGGGTATTACAGAATTCTTCTTATAATTAGAGTATTAAAGCAGGTATTTTAATATTTGTATTATAAATGACAAATGTGTCTAGGCGTAACGTTGACGTCATTTTGATGGTGGCAACAGCAGACGGTTAAATTTAACTTTTAATGCGATTTTTTAAACGTCTTAATCGTCGCCCATTTTCAATTTTTACACCGTCGAATGGGGAAAAATGTACTTTCCAATACATTTTGTCTGAAAACCGTATCACAATTTACTTCAAAACTGACCGCTTTTTACTCAATTTTTATTGTTTTTAAAATAATTTTCAAGCACGATTTTTTTTCTATCTCTATCGCGTGCAGACGATTACCAAAGATAACTCTCCTTTTGTATTTAAATTAGTAAAAATAGCTCAGTATGTATTTCCAGCTTATATTCCATAACGCAATTAAAACATTCATCAATCAATAAATAAAACACAAATTTAAGACATGAAATCAAATTGCGCACTTAAACCACTGAAAATCAAAAAGCTTGTTTGTAAATAGCAATCTTTAGCGATTTCATTAGGTTGTGAACTCCTGGTACGAGGCTAATACGATAGTATCGCTTTTAACCCCTTGAGGGGCAAGCAAAAATGTCTCTAAATATTGAATTCTCACCGTAATAATCGACAAATTTTATTTTTAAATAAAGAAAAGCAAGTTTTCAACGATTTTCCCCTCGAAGTTAAAAATATAAAATTCTGTTAAATTTTCTGGTGAGAATCTTGTTTAAATTATTAGTGTAAGTGGGATATATTTTATCCCACCGCCCCTCAAGGAGTTAACCGTTTCAGAGGTAAAGCATTTTCAATACTAAAGTGTTGAAATAAATGAATGGCACCGAGATTTACCAACAAATTTATTTGAAAAATAGAAAAAGGCTATATTTCACATACATATTAAATGGAAATTATTTTCAAAAACTCTGGTCCCAATGTGGCGTTCGGGAATTAAAATGAAGTTGTTTCATAAACATACCATCGCATCTGAAAGAGTTAATAAATTTAAAATTTATTTGAATGCAATATTGGTATTTTTTTAAATATGATTTTTGGTATTATTAGTGTACTTAAAAAAATACATACTATATTAAATGTAAAAAATATATAAGGGTTATCAATTTTAAAGAAATAGTTTCTACCTTCATTTTGTTACCCGGGAAGCCTGGGTTTACATCCTTGTATATGTAATGGATAACATGTAGATGAAAGAGAATATTGTACACATGGTGCGAATATCGCTTCCTCTTCATGAAGGTAGTTTTTCTGTTTTTATACGTCAACGGAAATTTAACTGAAATGTTTTATGAATCTTGAAAATTATATAGTAAACATTTTATGTTTGAATATTTAAAAAAAGGCATGAAACTTGCTATGAAGGAATAAAAATTTGGGGACTATAATAAAAATGTCAAATTTTGAAGAAATTAAAATACAGTGAAATTCTCTGAAGACAACAAGAATACATTATAAATATAGAAAATGCAGGAAAATTTCAAGTATACTTTACAACTATAATGCAAGTATAAGCAATTTTTATATTACTACTTTATACATTATTTTTGAAACATGAATTATGATTTTTGTTCGGATATGCGGTTTGCTTGAAATAGTTTCAATTCATACAAAATAAACTTCAAACGATGGCCATCCATACACATTAATGTATTCATAGTTCGAAACCTCTGCGCTCTTTTATTACTAGAAATTTTAAAAAGTAATTTTTGCATTACTGGCGAAATTCATCGAGTAAATAAGGTACAAATTACTATTGAAATTCAGTTGTAACAAAAAAGTGTGACTGTTAGCATCTATAGATACTATTCGATTCATATTTTGTATTCCTATGTGTGAATTATGAATGATTTAAATATCAATTTCAATAGAGACAAAAATAGAGAATCAATTTCAAATTAGAGATATCAATTTCAATAGAGATCATGCTGTGACAGCGTTTCTGTCCCATACCTATAATTTTTATTCAAAATTAATTTGAAACATAATTTTTACTTTTAAATCACATTATCCTCCCCCCCCCCTCTTTCTTATGCTGAAATATGTAATTAAATTCACTTCTCAAAACCATCCAGCTTTTATTAAAAGGGTTTTGCTCTCTTCTTTCTTAAAACATCTTTATTCCCAGCCGCAAAGATTCATTCCTTTTTTTTTCCTTTTCCGTATCTGTCAGCTACCGCTCCCAGTGCAAATAAATAAATAAGAATTAAATGGCACATCTGCTAGTTTCAAGGTCTGCATTAGTTGCATCGGATTTTTGCGCGCCACATTGATAAGAATTTTTATCTCTACTAATACGTGAACGTTGCATATGTATCAACAAAAATAAAAAAGTAAAAATGAACAGATCTTATGGGAAGCATGTATTTATCGTGTTTTGTGGTCGAGCTAAAAGCCAGATGCCTGTGATTTCCAGAAAATCCCGGCCTCCCCCGTCCGTTTGTGTCACCACATTTTTGCGGTAATGTTTATCGCCAAAAGCCTTTGTTCATTTTCGCGCAGTCACCAAAAGTTGTAAATTGGCGATTCTGTGCAACGCCAAGATTTCTTGACTTCTTGCAAAAACTACACTTCTGTTTCAGCTTTCGAGATGTAAAGTTGTCTAAAAGAAAAGGCGCTTTCGGCGTCCCATGTATTTATGGGGGTCTCTCTCTCCCATTGTTCTTTAACTGAACCACCTAACGATGCTTTTAAATAAAGAGTAAGTCCAGTAAATTATTAGTTGGAGTTTTTTTTTAGCATTTAGAACCCGGTCTTCAAATCGATGCTATATACATGCATCCAGCGTATATTATGAAACTATTTCCAACACATTCAGAATATTGTACGTCAACAGTTGCAAAAAAAAAAAAAAAAAAAAAAAAAAAATCAGAATTTTTCGTTTATCCCTGTATATGATCTGTAGGTTGATGTTTATACTACATCGTATGCTAATAGTTAGATAAACTAAACACATACAACATTTTAAAATTCCCATTCAGAAATTTCCGTCAAGAAACGGAAATGTACCCTATATCTTTTGTATATCACCATATATGATCTGTGAAATTGGTACACACCAAGTAATATGCTAGAAAATGGTTAATTTTAAAACGCGTACCACAACTGAAAAGTACGGCCACTAATTATTCTTCACAGGCAGTACTATAGAAAAATACTTTTTTGTGTCCCTGTAAATGAGCCGTAAATGCTACACACATAATTTTTAATACCAAACATACCATAGTAATCCCCAATAACATATATTAGTTTCATGGTAAATAAATTCTATACACACCAGATTCTAACAGTAAGCGCTTGTATCACTTCAGTGATATATAAAATTTTCAATGTGCTTAAAATAGTGTATATTTTAGTTGTATACTTGGTATAGAGTATTTATTGCATTTAGTGTAAATATATTTATTAAACATTAAAAAGTACATGCTGTAAAGAAATTTGAATAATTATAATCATATTGTATAAAGTTTACTTTCTAAGTTGATGCCTGAAAATATTTATTGATATGAGACATTCTCACATAATTTTGACTTTTAAGTCCCTGAATAATAATTTTTATTTTAGTACATATTCTTGGTTTAAAAAATTTTTTTTTGCACTGGAAAACATCCCATTGCATGACTGTATAACAATATTAACGAGATAAATAAGTTTTGGACAATATTGGGGGTACAAATAATACCATGAAATTCCTTACCGTCCAGTGTCCCTGATGCTGATTTTTAAGTTTGGAGCTGTCTGTATAAAACTGTTTTAATAAAAGTAATTAATTTTTTCAGAAACTGGGACTATTGTTTTATACAAATATGTAGCCAAAAATTAAACATGCACACATTTTTACGGTTGTTTTATTTTTTAAACTCTGTCCCTGGATTTTAGATTCCTTACCGTCCCTCTTGCTAAAATTGTACAGAAAATCACTTCAGATGCAGCCGCAGAATTTTCTTTTACTTTCTTCTCATGCAGAAGTGTGCTTCAGAAAGAATGGCTAACATTCTTTGGCAGAAAATTTACTGCAGAATTTAAATCAGCATTTAAATATCAATTTCAAGCATTGCGGCTTTATTAGCCTTATCGTCCCCAAGGTTTATTCCAACACTTTTCGAAGTAAAGTAATTTTTTTTTTATTTAATCCAATGTAAATAACCGTTCTTAAAAATGAATGGACATTGTGGCTATCACTTAGTCTTAAAATGATTTGTCAAAAAATAGTTGGTAATTTACCTTACCGTCCGTTTTTTTCCCTTACCGCCCCTTTTATTCCTTAACGTCCCCTTTTTATTCCTTTACCGCCTCTTCCTTAACATCCCTTCAAGACAATGTTATACGAAAATTTTGAACTAAAAATACTACATTGCTGTTATCTCTTATTTGAATGTTCTGTGGGTACTATGCAAATTCATTATAAGTAAAAAATTAGAAGAAAATAAAAAGTTAGATGGGTAAAATGTCAAGGAGACGGTAAGGAAAGTTAAACTCTCAAGTTTAACTTAAAACTCAGTTAAATAAAAAAATCGTCTCTGCTGACCATTTTCTTGAATCATTAAAGCATTTGTCTTTAAGTTTAAAATGTTATTTTATTAAGTTTAATTTCAGCAGATTTTTATTCTTGAAAGTCAAAATTTTGTGAGAATCCCTCATATACGATTGTTTGGCAGAACAGATGTCTTTTTAATGAATTTCAATAGAAGAAAAAGTTGCGGTCCCAATTTCTCTTTTAAATTTAAGAATCCTCACCAGCGAAGGATAGTATTCCATTTCTTTCTAAACGAGTTGTTGTTGAAGCTTTAAAAATTTCCATGCAATTTGTTAAGAAAATTTTTCACTTGCAATAAAAATTTTGAATTTTAGAAAATTTAAGTTTTTTTTATTTTTAGCTTTAAGTCATGTTTCCGGTTTCTCCGAATTGCTTATCTATATTTTGTCTCAAGACAAGGGTTGAAATTCTCGGAATTTAGGCTATACAATACAATGCAGCTGTCCAGTGTCAAATAGTTTATAGAATTTGTAAAACTAAGCGAGTTTATTTTATTTAAAAAAAATATTCTTTATAAAACAAAATTTGCAAATAAAACCAAGTTAAGTATTCGCGAATGTTAAAATGTTCTTAATTTTTTATATCGCGAATAATCAAAACTCGCGAAATGTTAAATCCGTGAATGTTAAGGGATTACTGTTTCTTTAAAATACACCGCAAACTATTTTTCCCCATATGCCATAATGTAATGGAATTTTTTGAGTGTTCCTGTAAATGAGCCGTAAGTGCTACACACTTCATTTTTAATACCAAACATACCATAGTAATCCCCAATAACATAGGGGAAAGTTGGGTAATGACGCTCAGCGGGCAATCCCGCTCACTCAAATATCTCTAAACAGAATAGAACTGAAATCGTGCGATCGGTACCGCTACCTAGCAAATATCATTGTATATTCCCAGTAAGGATATAGTGACCGTCGGAAGGAAAGTGTTTTCGTTTCTTCATGTTATTAGTTTGCAGTTGTTTTATTATAAAATTCTTCAACATCTAATTTGAAGGTAAGTGTACACTCTTATTTTCATATGTTAATTTACTCATTATGTCTATAAAATATATATGCATTTAGCTCTACGTTCATGCTTCTGTTTATTTCTGTAGTGCGTTGTTATGCGTTGTTAAAATCCAACATGACTATGAAGGGTAATGGCGCTCACGTGGAATTCCAGAAGCGCTACAGAATGACAACGACGAACAAATTAGGCCTAATGAACAAATGCTTAGCACTTCAAATCAAGCACAAAGACAAGTGTCTGTAGCGATATTAGGCCTACAACCCTTCCTCGCCCTTCAAATCAAACACAAAGACCAGTGTCTGCAGCAGAGATTTCGCCTATTCCTGGTCCTCCAAACAGCACCAAATGACAACAATTCGGCAAAAGAACAACAACAACAACAAAACACTCGGAAATTTTAACAGTTTCTCCATTTAAAAAGTTGGAGGAGTTACAAAATCAAAAATTTGAGAAATCACAATCAAAATTACAAAGAAAATGCTTCGAAGAAGTCAAACGTCAAACTTACAACGAAACGCAAGGTTTTAAAAGCAAGTTATATGACACCAGCCCACAGGAAGACATTGATGAATCGTATCTGTGTGTTGATGGTGATCCAAATGATTTTCTTCTTATCGGACAGGATATAGATACAGAAATCTGCTGTTTTTGCGGAGAATTCGGGAGAGAAAACGAAACGTGGTTTGGCTGCACAATATGTGGAAAGTGGTCGCATTAAACCTGCAGTGGTGTGAACAGTCCACACTCCTACATATGTTGCTTTAGTTGTATTTAAATGTTGTATCCAAATTTTGAGTGCAATTAACCTACCATGTCGGGCAATGCCGCTCAATTCATGGTTAATTAAATAAAACGGTAAAAAAAAGTTCCTAAAACTTTTATGCAAATTAATTGATTGCAAACAGTTCTTTGTTCTTTGGAGTTATACTGTAATAAAATATTGATTTTTTGTATAAATTTGACTAGCTATTCTTTTTTTTCCCTTAAGTGAGCTTCATTACCCTATTTTCCCCTATATCAATTGCAGGGTAATCGCGCTATATTTAGAGGAGTTATCAGACGCATAGATGAGCAGGCACACGGACCCAATTCATAAAGAATGCTCAACTTTTCTGGAAAGTCTTAAAAATGAAATCTCGTACTAAACTGCAAATAGACTTAATGAGTTTTGCAATTACCCATGCATATTTAAGAAAGTCAGAGGAAGAATCGACAAATAGACTACGCGATCTAATTTACGCATTTCAGTTATTTGAGGAATTGTTAAAAAATACTAATAAACTTGTTAATAGACGAGAAAAATATTTGTATTAAAATATTTAACTTTTTGCTTTTCAAACCGATGTGCATTAGAAGACCAAGAAAGTAAAATATTTAAAGAAAAATCAACTTTAACATATTCTCAATTACTCGCACTTTAGATGTTTCCTTATTTTCTCTTTCACATAATTAAAGTTTAAGTTGTCTGGTAACAAACGACGAAAATTTTATTTCTGACAGTGGTTATAAGTGTTATATCAATTATGTGTAAGACTTTTCTCTGATTTTAGAAGTATTCAAGACATTAGTGTAATTTCTTTGAAAAAAAATTTAAAAACCCAATGCAATTAGAAAATGCTGTCACATAGTCATCAACATGTATTTTTACCCGACTACGGCAAAGCCAAAGGAGGGTTATGATTTTGACAGGCTATGTATGTATGTATGTATGTATGTATGTATGTATGTATGTATGTATGTTCATCTGTTCCCTCGTAACTTCTAAACCACTAATCAGAATTCGACAAATGACATATCATTAGAAGCGTCTTAATTGTCCGCTGGTTATAGGCTATATAGATTTTCACCAAATTCAATGTGGCGCCTTCTAGCGGACAAAATATACAGAGTAAAAAAATAAAGTTAAGCTAGATATGCCGTGTTTGGTATCATTTTAAAGCGCTTCACTTCAAAACCATAGAGGGTTTGTTTATAAGTGCCTTGGATCATAATAAGTTGCTTAAAAATCCACATGACAGTCAATCGTTAGCAGAATTAGATAGATTAAGAAATCTTCCTAGGTCATCTTAATACATGAAACCTTCAATCTACATTACACATTTACACATTACACTAACGACCTCATCCACTAATCGGTCCATTACCCATTTGCTGCCATCGACGGATATGTGCGTCACTACTACCAAATACTGGAAGCGTCATACGTCAAAAAATAAAGTTAAGATAAATATGCCGTGTTTGGTATCATTCAAAAGCGCTTTACTTGTACATTTTGAATATATCTATATATTACTAGCATTTGCTTGTGACTTTACCTGTATTCATGGGGTACTTTTATACTTTTTCAGCGTAGTTTTTTGTCGTAGTTGGGTTTTAGTTTTTTTACTTTATCTTGTTATAATCTACTTTTTAAAAGAAATTCATATGATATGTAAAATTAAGATTCACGAAACAGCATTAATTAACGCAATTTATTAACACACGACGGTAAATTATTTTCTTTCAGATCTCAGAAAATTCTTTGTGGAAATGGTTTACTTGATTAAATTACGAAGAGAGTTGCCATGGGAAAATTATATTTAGTAATTAAGCTTGTGATCATTAAGGGAGAATTAATATTTCTTCGAAAATATTTTCCAGGTTTTAATCGTCAAGCAAGAATGCACTTGTATATGCACGATTAGAGAAATCATATCATTGCGGAATCAAAGGAAATACTTTTATGCATTTTATGCATTTTCTGGAGATGACAAAGGATTTTCTATTAAAGCTAATGAAGTTTATTTCTTTTGAATAAAGACTGGGTTTTTCATATTAATTAAGAATGCCATGTAAAACCTTTACAAAACTTAAAAATATTTATAAACTAGGTGGGTTTGGATAATGACCTTGAATATATCTAAAATCATTGTTGAATCCAGACATTTTTCTACGATGTGGATTTAGTACTGCCATCCCCCATTGCCCTCGAAAGCGTACATCCTGAAATTTGAATGATATATGCCTAAATGAAAATCTATTCAAATGAACCTAGAGTTAACACTGTTAAAAATAAAGGTTTAACTTTTCTCCAAAAAACTGGAGGAAGGAGGAGGTTTCACCATGTTTTTCGTTCAAGTAAAAATGACTGGAAAAGATAATTACATGCCGGATGCACTATATCCGAAATTGTGGTTCAACTTTTGTTATCCTTGAGTGGCAACACTCGATAAACTTTAATGGCGTCTTCCGCTCTGCCGATGCTGAATCAAATGGATATCTGAAGCAGAAAGGTGGATACGGGTATCCAGGTTTAGTTTTTCGCCATGTCAATCCATGAAATACTCGAAGTAAGTCCACTATCCGACTTCTTATCCGACTTGATTTTTCAAATGCTGAAGATTTCCTTGTAAAAGAGATTTGAATTATATGCTGTTTAATTTTTTGATTTTATCCCCTGTGTGAAATTTGATTTTTATTGTTATGTCTGCACAAGAAACAATTTTATGTCTTAAAATATTTACTCTTTCATTTAAAACAGGTGGAGAAATTAACCTGATGCTTGGATCTCTTCCGTTTTACCTGACTGAAATCCTGATTCAGAATAGAGTTAGCTTCAAGAATTTAAATATTTGATGACCCGAATGGTTAGACAAAGTGCAGCACCCTCCTAAAACTGTCTGAGAGAAACTCTATGTAAAATGATATTATATTACAGTAAATATTAGCCTGACATATTATACATATAATCTAATGATTATATAATTTGTATTTTCAATAAATGGAGCGGCATACCGCAAACCAACTTAAATGTGTTGCTATTTAATTGTGTTTGTAACCATTTCTTTTTTCAGCTATTGCAAGGCTGCTGTTGGTGAATATTTTTCTTCTCTACGAGTATTGTTAAAAAATAAATAAATTGTCATCATAGATTATCATTTAGGAATACTGAAAAAATATATATGTAACAATAATATTAGTCGCTTGGTGGCGATACTGCTGTTATTAAATTAACCCTTCAAAGTAAGTATTTAATATACTATGGAAGTACATTGTGTATTTAAAAAAAGCTTTAAAATTTAAAGTAATACTTTTGTATTAGCTGATATTAGAGGTTAAATGGATTCTGCTACTTATAGCTGCCTTTTTCATGCTGATTATTTCAGTTTTTACGCATATACTTTGATTATGTATCCGTTATGTTTTGTTTTTATTTATTGAAAAGTGTTATATTCATTATTGAATGTTAAACAGAAACAAATGCTGAGCTTTTTTTGTTGCTGCTTTATATTCAAATGAGTTAATTTTGCATAATCGAGCTGCGTGCAGTATAAATTTTTAAAAGAATCATGCTTGAAAATTATTTTTAAAACTATGAGAAATCAGTAAATTGAAATACAGATTTAATTTAATTGCATTTCAAATTGTAATTTTCCTCCCTTTTAACGACGTAGAAATGAAAATTATGTGACAATAATTCAATTTGAGGAAAAGGGGATGTGGATTGCTTAGATTGTTACTGTCGATATATGTCAGCAATAGTAGAATTTTTTTTAATACTAATTTAATAATAAATTCAATAGTGATAATTTTTCAGAATTGTGATTTTGGACAGGACATGTTAATTTTACTGTTCAAAAATAGTACTATTAAAAATTATATAACTTAAAATAGTGAAAATATGTGAAATTTTCATACGTGTAACAATTGTACCTTTATATTAAGTATATACAGAAATGTCTAAATATACTTTTTGCTAACTGAAATATTTTTATTTTTTGTTTTGTGAAAAGAAGGTAAAAATTTGAAAACTGTATAATATAAAAATTTCAGCATCTATAGATTCACAACAATTAAAGAAAAAAAAAACAATTACAGATCATGAAAGCAGCGGCTAAGTGCATTGTGGAAAATTTTTTTTCAAACCTGTGCAAAAATTAATATTGGTTGAAGAAATTCATTCAGCCATTGTTTAAATTAAAATATAATGAAAACTGGGTATGCATTTCAATCTAAGAATTTTTTTTTTTAATCTTTTTTTGTGAATAAGCAAACACTAAATGGACTAAGTGTAACTGAGTGCAGAGAAATATTCCAAAAAGTACAAGGACAGAATGGTAATATTTGTGAAAAAAAATGCAGTTATTTTGTGAAATCAGATTAGATCAGATTGGTTTACATTTGTTTTTTAAATATGTTTCAAAGACAATAGAATCAATAATTAAAAACTTAATAATTTTCGGTTTAATGAAAAAAATATATATATATGCTTTCCCTACTGCAATATATAATCTCGCATAATCTGAAATTTTGTTTATTATTACACCATAAAATGATAAATTGAAAACCAAAGTGAGGAAAAAAAAAGAAAACTACAATCCGGTGTAACCTTTCCTCATAAAGATGAGAGAAAATCCTGAATCGTGGTTCAACCTTTTACCAAAAAATTGGAATAGAGAAAACCTCGAATTATGATTTAACCTTTCACCAGAAAATTTTATTTAAAAAAACTATGAATCATGGTTAAACCTTTCACCAGAAAATTGGATTTAAAAAAAATCCTGATTTGTGGTTCAACCTTTTACCAGAAAATTGAATTTAAAAATAACTGAATTATGGTTCAAACTTTTACCAGAAAATTGGATTTAAAAAAACTCTGATTTATGGTTCCATCCTTCACTAGAAAATTGGATTAAAAAAAATCCTGATTTATGGTTCAGCCTTTCACCAGAAAATTGGATTTAAAAAAAATCCTGATTTGTGGTTCAACCTTTTACCAGAAAATTGAATTTAAAAATAACTGAATTATGGTTCAAACTTTTACCAGAAAATTGGATTTAAAAAAACCCTGATTTATGGTTCCATCCTTCACTAGAAAATTGGATTAAAAAAAATCCTGATTTATGGTTCAGCCTTTCACCAGAAAATTGGATTTATAAAAAACCTCAATCATGGTTTAACATTTCACTAATATAATGGTATTTATGAAAGCACTAATAAACTGGTGAAACTCATCACCAATATCTTGGTTGCAGCTAAATTTCAGCGACTTTTAACCATTTTCTTGGTGAAACATCACACTTTATTTTTAACAGTGAAGGGCTCCACTGTTTTCGGCACTGTAAACCGTACTGTATCACGCACTCTTTCTCGTTTTCAAAGATATCCTGGGATTTGTATTATTTTATATTTGTAAACGCAAATCTATCTAAATAGAACTAGGGTCGAGGGTCATCCACTGCTTTAGGCAGTATACGCTCTCGAATTTATATGATTTTATGTTAGTACACAAAAATACTTTCCAAATTAATCTAGAGTTGGAAGGTGATATTTTTTCATTTAAGGTGGTGGATGTGTTTAATCTCCTCACCCCAATCAGCGTTAAATTATACGCTTTATTTTTCAGAATGTAGTTGACAATACATCCAGTGCACCGGCCTAATTACTACCCAAACAGCAAATAATTTTTCATTCAACTTCGGCCTAATGTCCTAAGCCAACAACGTTTTCGTCATAGCGACCTCACTTTGCGCGATCTGTCGGAAAGGCTTCTTGTTAGCCTGGTGAAATGCCAATCGAGAATTACATTTCGATTACTGTAGAATCAATTTTGAATATTTTTTTCTGTTAGTTTTCTATCATTCGATCACTTGGTAATCTTTTGCCGAATGCATTGCGATATCGTATTAATCTTCTTACACAACGTAAATCATTTCACGAAATGAGTGACAAATTTTCTTGTAGAACAATTCAGACAGACTATATATCTGCTGCTTCTATCTGGTGGCTATTTCAAGAAATAAATTTCTCCTTAACCCCTCCTTTACACGATAGGAAATTTCAGCCTCTCTGACTGGAGATACGCCATACCAGTTTTTCCCTTTTTTTCTTTTCAGCAAAAAGGGCATCTGTGGTCAGTAATAATGTTTGTCTTACCCATACAGAAAAGTGACTTCTACTGGATAGCACCTGGAGAAACCCCCCACCGTCCCGCTCCATACACAGTGCAAAAATAACTGTGAGGACATTACGTGTTTGTGAAACTAAATACAGTTTTTGACAAATTATAAGTAAAATATATCGATTTGAAATCGGTATTTAAAACTATGCTGTTTGATCATAATGCAAGTTAAATAAAAGTTTCATTACGTTATTATAAAATGTTTTTGTGTAAGGTCGAACAGTTTCGTATTATAAATGCACAAAATCATCTTTTTGAAAAAGTATTTTCCTTATTTATCTTGACATGCATCTTTTAGAAAATGATTCTTGATGCATAAATTGCTTGTTTGCGGGAAAAAATTGACGTGTCGAGACTAAACGTGATGGTTCTTTCGATAATATTGATTTTCCCATTTTACTCCTGGAATATTTTCCGTTTACATGAAGAAAATTTAGACGGTTTCTCTTTAATGTAAGATTTTCTAAATATTAGTTCTAATTTTCATTGGAACTAATTACATACAAAATAATCAACACAATATTATTTATATCAGCCTTTAACAGTGTATCAAGAAATACTTTCTCTCCCAGGTATAATATGAATGACGTGAAAATAGTGAGTGTTTAAATATATATTCTAATGTTAAATGAAATAAGCATGAAGTAATTTACATGAAGTAATAAAACAATGCACAAATTAGATAGCATTTGAATATTGCTCGCTTGATTACATACTGTTAATACGAGAAGCATTTTCTTTCCATCCAAGCTAAAATGTGTCCTGGTCACGACTTGAACCCACAATTTTTGGTATCCATAACCAATGTTCTTCCAATTGAGCTATCTGGACGAGATCTCTGCCGTCTGTACAGACATCAAATACAACAAGAAAACTACAGCTCTGGCGAGACTATGTAACAGAGAACCTTTACAAATAAATGTTATAAAAATATAAAAAATATTTGCAATGCCTTTATAAAAAATATTTGTAATGATTCATCATCCATGAAGCTTACTAAAATTTGGAATGAAATGTTATACAGAATATTGAAACAATAATATAAAATAATTCACATTTACAAATTTCCATTTTTAATATTATAGTTAATTTCATTATGCTTGTGTTCACGTGATTTTTGTTTTTGTTTTTGTTTTTCAATTTGAATTTATTGCGAAAATATATTTATCATTTTATTTTCTTGAGAATATCGCCCGTCGGATTCAATGAAACCTGTCGAAATGTAAAAAAATAAAGGTATTTTTTGCCTTTTTAAAATTTATTTTTATCACTTATAGCATTTATTGAGTAAAATACAAATGACAGGGTTACCACAATAGCACCACATATCAGCGAACTTGGCGAAATATCACCAACTTTTGGCCAACTTGGCTAAATTTCGCCAAATTTCGCGACAAAAATAAGTTGCCATATATGAAGCCAACTTGGCAATAGCTGGCTAATTTGGCGAAATTCACATTTAAATCCATTAATCATCGATAATCGAGGTCACCTCAATTTAATTTAAACTCCGCGCATTTAAGGGTTTTTTTCAAGATTTCTCTAATTTTTAGTGAATTTAAAAACATATATTTTCTACATTTTTGTGAATTTTAATGAAAGCATGTTTAACATTTTTTTACATTTATATTTAGTTCATATAGTTTATAGATTTTTATTATTGTTTATAGTTTTATTTATTTATTTATTACAGTTCGCTCAATACATTTTATTTATTAATTTATTAATGTTCTATAATATTTAACATTTTTAGTGATGTTATACATAAAATAATGTTAAATTACTGTTTTGAACATGATTGACAACGGTAAACAAGATTGGCATTGGCAACCATTTTTGGCGATCTATCTCCTGGCTCGGATAAACGTAAGTACCCATTTCGGTTAAAGTATGTACTATGATCGATTTCATTGTATACAAACATTGTATAAAAACGAAATTTCTTAACATTCTGTTAGTGTTGGAAACTTTTTCATAATCTATGCCTGAATCATGATTTTGCACTCTTGTTGTCTGATGAAACGGATGTAACAAAAGGAGCTCTCACACTTTCTACCTATTTAAATTACGCATTAAAAATACATAAATTCTGCTAAGTAGCTATTTAGCTTATTAACATTAAATTAAATTCTTAGAAAGCTTAGCTACAATTAAACTGTGTTTTAAACATCAACATAAAAATAGCGGTCAACTTTTACGCTTTTTCCTTAAGACTAATTTTCAACAGTTAATTTTGCCTTATTCCATCGCGAACATCTGTAGTAAAATAAGGCAAGATTTACAATAGAAAATTAGTAGCAAAAAAAAAAAAAAAAAAAAAAAAAAAAAAGCGTAAAGCTCTTATGCGTAAAACGTGGCAGCTATGCTCTAAACGTGGCAGCTATGCTCAAAACGTGTTGAATTTTTTCCAAACCTTATAGATTGTAAAATATTAATATTATTTACAAAACAAACTTTATTTATTTTAATTCTGTGTGATATCCAAATCATTCATAATAATTTCAAAAGCGTTTAATACAAAGTTAATGATAGTGAATGGATGTTATACTAAAAAAAAAATAGATAACTGTTTACAATGTTACTTTGATGTTGATTTCTCTCGTGTTATGGAGAGTTCTCACACTTTTAAACCCTTTAATTACATGCGAAATATATGCAGATTCTTCTAGGCAGTTATTTTGCATGTAATACACATTTAAATTCTTGAATTCACAGCGAAAATTAAGGAAAGTTTTAATAAAGATTAAAAAAAATCTTGATTTTCTTCAAAAGTTTCTTTCTTTCTTTTCCATTGTTTAAAAAAGTATTTTCAATGTTTCTTCATTCATAATGAATTTTTAATTTGTTGTTCTGCATTTTCCTTTCTTTATAGTTTAAAAAGAGGATTTGAATTTCCTTTACATTCTTAATGAATTTTTAAAATGTTTCTCCTAATCTTAGTTTTTTCCCCTGTTTGCAATTTCCCTGCAAATTCAAACTATAATTACTTTCAGTACTTTCATTGTAAGAATCTGAGAAGTTTAAATAAGTATCTATAATGTTTTTGTTTTTCCTCTCCAAAAAAGATGCATGATTTCTATTTCCAAAGATTCATAAATAAAATAAAACAAATCAATCGTGATAGACAAACTTTTCATGAAGCAACTTTTTTGTATGTATTTGAAGTTTGGGAAGCAATAAACAAAGGTCATAAAAGCATATCGTAAGCATAGAAAATGCAAATATAAGGAAAATTAAATTTAAATGTCTCTCTATTATAGAGATATCCAACTTTCAAGTGAAACGAAGCTAACTATTTTGTAAGTACGTGATATTAAAAATATGTCACAAGAATATAAAAGGGAACTTAAAAAAAATATTCTTATGATTTTGAGTTATTTTAAAAATATTTTGGGAATAAATCAGAAATTAAAAGAAGTTTTAAAATAAAGTTTAGTTTCTGTGTTGCCTTTGTGTTTATAAAGTATTTATTTAAGTTGTTATTATTTCATTTGCATATTTTAGTAGCAAATACTTTTGTTTGTTTTCCCTTAATATTTAAATCTCAAGCAAGTAATATAAATTTATAAATATACTTTTTTTTTTTTTTTTTTTTTTTTTTTTTTTATAAAGCATCGTATTTGTGATCATAAAAAAGTTGTTGTGTGAAGAACAAAATAAATTAATAAAAGTAGCGTAAGATCGCCTTACTGGCAGATTTTATTATTCGCCACAACGCCATAACTTAATATATACTTTTTAATTTTTAAATTACCCCATGCTCAAGTACTTTGCGTATAAATATTTGTTGTTCCATACTTAATAATTTTTTTCATACACCATCGCGTATATACATACATATAGCTTATACACTTAAATACTGCACATTTACACTCATCTACAAAATGGGTGTCTTATTTATTACACACAACATACATCTGTACAATTATTTACTATATGTTTACAACACATACAATTTAGACATTACATATAATTAAATTTTAATTGTTGCTGTACTTTCTTCTCAAAATAGCTATTTTGTCGCTATTCCATTTTTCAACTTGCCGACTTATTCAAAATGGAGACTAATTTTTTTAATAGTCGTTTAATGGTCCCGTTTAACATGTGAAGCACAAGTATGTTTCTCAAATTATAAACAAGCATAGATATTTTTTTAATTTTTGGTATCTAAAACCTCTCTCCACACTCCTTCTAAAGACCTTAATAAGATTTATGTTCCTTGTAGAGATAAATATGTAACTTGATGTACGGAGTGTCCCAAATTTATCTTTGCAAATTTGATCGTCCATAAAACTTAAACAAAATTAGATAACAAAAATCTTTTAATTGTATAATGAACAGCAAATTCCAAAGTTTTATGTGATGTTAGAAGAGCTCCATATAAGTACCTATGGTTGCACGAAAAACGTCCAGCAAGTATTCAACCTCCTGCCTTTTTTATGAAGCAGACTACCGGTCTCTATAAATGTCTTGTGCACGCGCGTATTGAGTACCTGGATCACCGCCCCCTGAATACTAGGCCAGATTGCTGATACAAAAATGGCGGCGGCCGAAAGCGGATATTTTTTAACGTAGGTACCGTCCCTTAAATGTAGACACCAGTATTTTATAAAAGATTTCTTTGACATGTTTAATCTTAGAAAAATAAATAATATATAATAATTTATTATATTAAGATTTAAGGGACCGTACATACGCTGAAAAAAATCCGCCTTCGGCAGCCGCCATTTTTGTATCAGCGCTTAGGCCTAGTATTCAGGGGCGGTGCCTGGATGGTGGGTGACGTCCGTATTTTGTTCGGAAATTCCTTTGGACTTGTGCATCGGGCTACGTCTGTATGAACCAAGCTGCACACGGGGCGTTTTCCTTTGATGCAGCTATCACGAGTTATGGATCTTACTGGGTCGAACCTGAAAGCAAGAGCATTCTTTTTAGTACAAATAAAACTTTATGAGTTGCTGTTATACGCACACAAAACTGAACTGCGCTACGTTATCTCGTTTAGATTTTATGGAGGATCAAAGTTGTAAAGATACATTTTGAACACTTTGTATTATCTTACAGCTCTCTAGCCATAGTTATCTTTGATAATGGGATTTAGTTTCATATGTTTCCTGCTTAACCCATTACCCGCTGGTGTTGAGTTTACGCAACGGTCACAATAAATGCACATATTTAAGTTATTTACATATCCACCACAATTTTTCAATTAAAATGTTGGTCTTTCTTAAAGACATAACATTTTAAAATAATATAAAGCGAAAATTTTCTTTCAGAGTTTGTGATGGCAAACGACGTTTACCTAAAATGTTGAAAATTTCAATCTTACAGTTTTGGCAGTTAATGGGTTAATATCAATAAATTAAAATTTTATGTGAAAACTTAGATTTTACCTTTTGAAGATTACACGAAATTATCGCTGCGGAAAGAAAATATTAAATTATTGCCCTCTAAGGTAGAGACATTTAAAAAGAATTTCTATAGAGTTAATACAATTTTATTTTTACTGTTTTTTTTTCGTTCAGAGGTCTCTACTCAGAGTCTTCTTTTCGATGGATTTTTTTTCTTTTGTTTTTATGCCAACAGCTTAAGTAAGGAAGAAGATTTACGTTTTATCCTTTGAGGATCCCATGAAATTAATGTTTAACGAAAAAAATATTATGCCATTGCCTTCTAAAGTAGAAATATTTATAATGAATTTCTATAGAGTTATTGTATTTATTCTTTAGAATTATTTAGGGTTTATTCTTTGTTCACAGCTCTCTACTCAGAGTCTTCTTTTCGATGCATTTTTTTTTCTGTTGTTTTTATGCCAACAGCTTAAGTAAGGTAGACGATTTACGTTTTATCCTTTGAGGATCCCATGAAATTGATGTTTAACGAAAAAAATATTATGCCATTGACTTCTAAAGTAGAAAGTTTTAAAATGAATTTCTATAGAGTTATTATATTTATTCTATAGAGTTATTTAGGGTTTATTTTTTGTTCACAGCTCTCTACTCAGAGTTCTTTTAGATGGATTTTTTTCTTTTGTTTTTATGATAACAGCTTAGGTACGGAAGAAGACTTGCGATTTATCCTTTGGGGATCACATGAAATTAATGTTTGAGGAAGAAAATATTATGCTATTGCCCTCTAAAATGGAAAAATTTAAAAAAGAATTTGTATAGTTTTAATAAAATGTTACTTTTAGATTGTGTAAGAAAAAGAAATTCTTGAAGACTTGCGTTTTATCTTTTGGGGATTACATGAATTTATCGTCTTAGGAAGAAAATATTGCCTTCTAAATTAGACAGATTTTAGTGATAAATGGTAGTATTATCTAGGGGTTAAACATCTAAAAAACGAAGTCTTTTTTCCCTCCATTTAATGAGTAGCGAATACGACTATAGCTTCAACAGCAATTGTCTGCTTTTCTCATCAGGTGACATTAGCACAGAGCAGCTATCCGTAGAAGGATATATTAAGTTCTTCAAAGACGTATTAGAGTTTTTGATCTATTTGGCTATAGCAAAAGGAGGGGAATAACACCCCCAAGTAAAAAAAAATGTTGCCATAAACATGTCCAAATTAGCTAGGATAGGCTAAATTTGCGAAATTTCCACTCAAATTCGTTTTAATCATAACTGAGAATCTTTCAAAACCAATTCAGTGTCAAAGTATTTCTCTGCTGTTTTTAGAAATTAATTAAAATGTTTATATGACAAGATCTTTTATTATGCATATATAATGAGTAGGGAACACGAGTATAGTTTTGAAAGTAATTATCGTCTCTCGTTTTCACGGAAGTTTAGCAAAGCGCAGTTATCCAGGCAAGGATAAGCCTATTTCTCCAAAGAACTATAAGATGTTTTGAAGACAAAAGGTCTCTAAATTTGGTGAATTTTAGCAAAATATCACTACTCTTGGCGACAATTTGGCGTAGGAGGGCATTCGGACGTGTGTATGTGAATAATAATAATAAACATATAAAATATAAGTAAATATATAAATATTACTATACATAAAAGTATGTGTCATTTTTACATGGACCCATATTAAGAAAGATTACTAGTTAACCTTCAGACTACCAAAAAAAAGTATATGCAAGAACTACCATTCGGGTCCATTGGACCCATATGTAAAATATATAGGATTTCAAAATATACAAAACACCCATTTATCTACAATGAATATATTTGTTATTAATGCACCTTATACAATATATAAAAGTGATATATATAGTAATAGAGTAAGAAAGTAACACATACAGTAAGAAAGTAATATATATAGTATATTATAATGACTACAAAACGTTTTTCATCATAATAAAATTATTCTGTACATGAAGTACAAATAACGACGGAATGTTCTCCGCAAACATTTTTCGTACACTTCTTGCATAATGTTCGTGTTTTTCGATCTTTTTTAGAGGGACAAATATGACATCTTGATTTTTTTCGCGGCGGTTCAAAACTATTTGCGTAAAGTTGTTCTGAAGTAGATGTTGAGACGGCGATACCTCCTTCACCTACTAATTCTTCTGCAAGTTGAATAATGAAATTCCGCCTTTTTTTCATTTTCGGATCACATTCAGCATTCAGTGACAACCATATTATGTATGCATTCATCGCACTTATATCGATCATATTATAAAATACAATCAAAGGCCACCGACGTGTCATGCGTTCCACACTATATGCTCTTACCATTTTGTCCATCGTATCTACTCCGCCTTTGGTTTTATTATAATCTAGGATTATTTGTGGCTTTTTTTCTAAGCTGTTGTCAATATCATAAGTGTTATGCATTGTGCTTAGCAAAATAACAATTCTACCTTTTCTGGGACAGTAAGAGATGATGGTCGCCTTCTCTTGAAACCCAAATAAAGTAGAATATACAGAACGATGTTTTGGATTTGTGAACACAGCGGGTAATTCAGGTTTATTTTTTCGAATTGTTCCAATAAGAGATAATTTTTTTGAAGTAAAATGTGTTGCTAATGCATATGACGTAAAAAAGTTATCACATGTAATATTACGACCAGAATTTTCAATTTCCTTCGTCAATCTTTTAACTACATTTTCTCCCTGATGAGATTCTCTTACTTCATTTTTGCCTGTATATAGTTCCAGTTTCCAAGCATACGATGTTACGCTGTCACAAATAACCCAGAACTTCAATCCATACTTTCCAGGTTTAGATGGCATATACTGACGGAAAGGACATTTTCCACGAAAAGAAACTAATTGCTCATCGACAGTCATAGACCAATTAGGAATATAAGGGTCTTGTAATAGCTATTCCACAATTCAAAGCATTCTCTTATTGGATCTAATTTATCAGTTGATCTTCTTTTACGCCTCTCAGCAGCATCATCAAATCTTATGACACGTAATATACTTGTGAATCTATTGCGACTCATAATGTTCCGAAATATTTGTCTTCCATTTTTTATGCTCCAAAGTTCGCTTACTGTTTCATTTTTCGATTTATATACTCCAATAAGTAATAAAAGTCCGATGAATTTTTTAAGTTCTATAATATCTATAGGTTTCCACTCTTTATCGAATACTCTATTGCCTTCCGCGTTTGTCCATTTTACTATAATTTCCAAAAGTCTTTTTCGGAAATAGATAAGAAATGAGGATGATATGGAATCCACTTCACGATTTGCAAATCTTGAAGGTCCAGATTTTTCACGTAAAATATTGATTTCAGTACGTCTTCCTTGTGGTCTGGCAACTTCGTTCTTATACCAGATCTGTGAATTATTTTTGGAAACAAAAGTAGAATTTGAAGTACTTGTGGTCGCTACATTTACTTCATTGGAATCATTATCAGATTCTGAGTAGGAATCAGAAATTTCATTATGTATTTCAACATAATCTACTTCACCTTCATCAGACGACAGATTTTCATCATCGGTGTCAAATTCTATATCGTCCGGATTTTCCATAATTTTTTGAATTTCCTCTTGAGTCAATACTTTTTTTCTGTTCATCTTCAATTCAGTTTTTAACAAAAAATAAGTTAGGAAATAAGAAAATGATGAATATTTGTAAAATAACAAAGCACGTACAAACTACACTTATTACTTGTCGTCAAATATCAAGTCCTATTTTCAATGGAAAGACTCAAAAACATCAATAGACACCATTCGCTCACTAACTGTGTCTGTTGATAAATGACTCTCTGAACCAGAAGTAACCTTTTATATATAGAGCACGAAGTTTACTAGATCAGTCTAGAATGTTCTCAAAACTTCATTATAAAGTCGCCAAATTTGGCGAGATTGGCGCTAAAAATCCATCGACAAATGGGCGATAAACAGCCAATTATGGTAACCCTGTTCCTCCTCATGATTTATGGCAACCCTAGAAAAAGAAAGCAACAGTATATTACGTTTGTTTTAATGTTGGGTCCAATGGACCCGCGTGGTAAACAATGAAACAAATTAAAAATAGGTAAAAAATTTCGAACAAAATTTTAATCGCAATTGCATATACATAGAGGAGACAATTGCAGGAAAAGTCATGTAATCGCGAAACTTTGAATGCTATTTTTCATGAGAAAAATTTACATTAAATATTGCTGTCGGGTCCAATGGACCCGTCTGGTAGACGGAAGGTTAAGAGTGAATGAGCTAGGTTTACAATCAAAATGTTATGTATATTTTATGTATTATATTATATATAGTTGCACGTACTTTTATTAGTTATTATTAACAAATCAGTTAGTCACTAATTATGCTTCAAGATTAAGAGAATCATTTTTTTAACTTAGGTGAAAACTCGCTAAATTCCTTAACAACCTCAACCATTCTAAAATGTAAAAGACATAATGTAATTTTAAAATTTATTCTACTGAAATTCTTGCTTGGTAATACTTTCAGAATTTCAAATTATGTCCGTTAATGTTATTTTTTAATCTTAAAAGCTGTTATACATAATACTATGTAAAACTTTTCAAAAATAAGAATGAACTTCATGATTTACATATTTTTCTCAGCAAAAGTTATACCTCATTTTCAGATTTTGAAAGGAAAAACTGGTCTCACTTTTATAGGGTTAAAGATGCTTATCTTAATATTTTTATAAAAACTCCAGCATGTTCTAAAGAATAACACCCGTACTCCTATAAATGACAATTACATTGTCAACATTAAATACCAGATCTTGAGTAGAAATCGGATCTTTGTTCCAGAATGTGGCTATTTTATCTTATTTTTAAAACCTTTTTCCTTGGATAAAAAATATAATTGCCACGATTGAGTTCCTTTGAATTCAGCAATGAACCTCTTCGTAATAATCTTGCCAGGAGACAATCTCTATCAACAAAATTTACTCCCAGAGGCATTTGTCTTACGCGATTTACACGATTTAAACTCCAATACCGACTTCGTCATCACCAAAGCTGTCAATGACGGTCAAATTATTTTATTCGATAAGAGTTCTTATGTTGATAAAGTTGATGAGTTAATAGAAGTGAGCTCTTATACTGAAGTACAGAAAGACTCCCAATAATACTTAGCTTTTTGAGTTAAAAAAGTAATATATAAATCAGTGAAGTTATGTGATCA
The DNA here is from genome assembly GCA_963932465.1 of Maratus speciosus. Classification (NCBI taxonomy): domain Eukaryota; kingdom Metazoa; phylum Arthropoda; class Arachnida; order Araneae; family Salticidae; genus Maratus; species Maratus speciosus. The sequence goes on from OZ010788.1 coordinate 442,549,019, forward strand.
GAAAAGCCCAACTTATTTTTCTACCTCTTATTCTGCTATTTTACGCCTCACCTAATATTCATAAACCAAAAAGTCCTCTAGGACCAATTTCAATGATTGGAACTATTACTTATCCACTCGTAAACCTTCTGGCTTCATCTTTTCTACTCTCTCTGCTAATAATACGCACATAGTAAAAAACGCCTAAGTCTTTGCTAATGAACTGCTCAAAAAAATTAGGGGAGCAAGCAAAAAAGTGAAGAGAACAGTGCAAGACAGCCATGTATTGGCATAAAATGGATGGTACACGTGTACCAATGCGCAATACAGAAAAAAAGATGCAAAAATTGTAAGGGAGCTCTTATTCTTTGAAAGGAGGAAAAAAACATGAAAAGGTGATTTGGAGCAACAATTTGATTGCATGTAAATGATAAAAAAGTATTGTTTAGAAATGATGCAAGATTTTTAATGTGGCGTGTGGTCTCCTCGAACAGCTAAGACTGTTGCACGTGTGTTTTCCATGGATGCGATAAGGTTATCGGTAAGACTTTGGGGGATACTGTTCCACTGCTCAAGAATTGTAATCTCCAAGTCCCAGATAGTAAAAGAAGACCTTGGTCTCGCAGCAATGCGTCGTCTGAGTATGTTCCAAACATGCTCGATCGGATTCAGGTCAGGAGAACATGCTGGTCATTCCATACGCTGTATTGTTTTAGCTTCAAGCATGTTTTCGACAAGACGAACTGTATGCGGTCTGGCATTATCATACATAAAAAAAAGAAATCGCTAATTGCTGCAACATAAAATACGACATGAGGTCTTAGTATCTCTTCTGTATAACTTCGGACCGTCAAAGTGTCATTCCGAATGATATGCAGGTCCGTACGTCTACCTATGTTGATTTCAGCGAGTATCATTAACCCACCTTCTCTGTAATGTGATATTTCACGAACGAATGTGGGATTATTTAGAATTTCTGTTTCTCTCCATGCCAAAACACATCAGATATGACATCCAGACTGAATAGGGGCTCGTCTGTAAACAGAATTTGATTCCAACAACGTTGTCTCCAAACTCGATGTTCAGTTGTCCACCTTCTTTGGGCCGTACAGTTGCTTGAGATCAACGGAATACAGACCATTTGCTTACGTACATAGAGACCACCCTGATGAAACCTATTTTGGACTGTTTGGCTGAACACCCTTGGTCCTGTGGCCAAGAACAACCGTATTTCAAGCAGAGTAGCATTGCCCATTCTGTATCGATGAACTGCTAACAGGATATATCGGTCATCAGTTTATGTGGTAGCACATGGCCGAATTTGCCCTTGTCGATATCTACCATTCCATGTGTCTTGGAATCGATTCCACAGCCTTGCATTGACACTTCTTGCGACCCCAACAGCGTCCACTACCCTCCGTTGTGTTTCCCCAGATTCATCTGTCCCAGTAACACGCCAAGCCATGGATTCCGTTAAATCACATTGTTGTGATATTCCAAGTCACCTTTTTCAAAACACAAGCTGAAGAATTGAATTTTACAACTGAAACAGTGAAACAGATGTTTCGGCAAAATCCTGATTTCTACACTTATCCTTTTTTCTACTTTTTGACATCATAAACTGTAATTTGTATGTGAAATGTTTTATATCTGTTTTCTACTATACTTTAAATCATCGATGTTTTATTTTACGTTACTTATCGGTGTAAATATTTGCGTAATTTTGTTAAAACCATGTGCACCCCATATTGTCTAGAGAAGCATAGAATGAAAAATATTTCTCCTGAAAACACGTATGCGCTTTGTACATCTTTAACGTTATTTTCGAACCTGTTATTAAAGTTCCTTTTTCTTCTACTAAAATTAAGTTTAATATTCCAAAGAACCATAAATCTAGGGGTTATATTATTCCTTGTAATAATTAAGAAATAATAAACGTAGTCAAACTAAGAAGACATTAATTAAAAGAAAAACCGAGATAAAAAAAAATTAGATAAAAATCAACAAGTATATAAAAGCCGTAGCAAGGTATTCGTGCAAAATAATTATGTCTTTGAATTTTCCGAAACTATAATGATCCATAGCGCACACAATATAAATTAATTGAGATTTTCGTAACGTTTATTTATTTGAATTCAGATAAAATTGTTAATGAAAACTTGATGCAAATTCTCTCTTTAGTGCTTGGAAAACCATGTTCCAAATATTAAAAAAATAAAATTTCATGAGTTTGTTAACAAATTTTTTCAATATTGAAGCAAAATATTAAAACACACATACCTAAATTAATATATTAATATAATAAATAAACCATAATATACCTAAAATTAACAAAATATATATGGTAGATTTGCAACAATACCTTAACGGAACGAAAAAAATATATAAAAATTTATTAACTTCATTGTGCTGGAATGAAAACATATTCGGAAATAAACAAAAACGAAAATAAAACCATTATAGATGAATTATTACAACATATATTAAAATTTTCACAATTTATAAATATAAACAAATAATTAATTAAAACGGATGCATATTAATTTGGGAACCCATTGAACAATTAAATAAATATAAAACAGCAAAATTGAGCACGGAACGACATATTTAAACACTATATTTACCGCTAATATATGAGTGAATAGAGGGTACCATCTTTCACACATGTGTTAGAAAATCGTAGTATAAAATAAATAAATAATATAAAATTAACTCAAAAGATGTTAAGCAAAGTACCATGAGTCATATGACGCATAGTAGCGTATAATATATATATATATATAGCAAAACAATTTGTTAGGAGTTTAGGATTAAAACATTTCACACGTCATAAATATACAAAATACCACATTAAAAAGGATACGGTTGACGAAACAAAAAAAAAAAAAAAAAAAAAAAAAAAATCTCATTAACATAGTGTATATAATGACGCACGAGAACTACACTGTGCGCAAACGAAATAAAACATAATATTGTTTGTGAAATAAAATCAAAATATATATAAATAAATATGTCAGAAAAAATTACGTAACCAAATGACACGAAAGATTATGACAAAAAGTACTGTGAAAGAAATAAAAAAGGATACATTGACAGACTTCTAATATCATATGGGATAATAAGGCATATATGAAAGAAAATTGTACGAGGTAAGGAAAATATTTTATGAATTTAAAAGCACTAAAATTATTTAATGAAATGATAGTTACATGAGTGCAATTTCTTGAAGGTAAGCTCAAAAGAAAATGGCGACCAGTCAGACACTAGAGATCTGATAAACAAATATTAAAGGACATCATTAAGGATAAGGAATGATATACTATATAAATAAGAACACTTTTATTAGATAGTATTTAAATCTTCGGATATAAAAATGAATTACACTTACCTTATATTCTACAGATATTATCCAATTTTTATCCAGGGAAAACATACACATGATAGAAAAAACATACCGCGCTTAAGTGGGTAGAAAAAAGAATTAGTAAGGTGGCCAACGCGATAAGGAGAAACCTGTTTGGAGTGATAGTACTGACCAGTCCGTCTTGTTGCGAGATTATTGTCACTGTCAAGGACACGGGCGTGGGAAAATCGCATCTAGGCTCCGGAGAGGATATTCGGTTGTGCTCTCTGTGGAGAGATTTTTCGGTTCATCTATCTGGGCTGAAGGGATAACAAGATGAATTGGCTCGCTCGCTCTGGGATGTGCTCTCCCGCATAGCGCGCCAGTTACTGGATATTCTTTTAAAATTACACACTGATTTCAGTGATGTTTTGCATGAATGTACATATATTTCTACACACATTATTGTATATCTTTTGGAAAATGGGGTTCATGTAATATCTGTATTGTGAGGATGTAAAGAATGTATAAAATTATGTTTTTTCAATGGCCAGATATTGGAGTAATCTTATCACCTATACGTCATTTTAATTGTATATAATAATTTATATTTTGTATTACTGTACTCAATTGTTATTTCAGATCCCCTTAGTGAATATAGAAGAAAATATGAACTTATCAGGTTTGATAAATTTCTGTAAATACTAGATGTGTATATGTATATAGAAAATTATGTGGGACGCGTTGTTTTTTTTCTTTTTTTAAAAAAAACGGGGCAGAAGCTATGTGGTATAGAAATCTATACACACAGCTTGCTATACAATTAAAATATTTATACAAAACAGAACAACCTATTATTATTCAAGAGAAAATAATAAATAGCATTTTGACAAATATTTCTTTATAAAATAAATAAAGAAATTAATTTGTAAAAAATCTTAAGAGTATTTAGATAAAGAAAAATCATAATTTATAATAAGTATATGGATGCATATATATGTTTTTGGTATCATTTCATTTGTAAAAATTTGAGGTTTGTGAATATTGAATGTATTTCGTAATATGGCAATTATTTAAGAATTTTGTAATATTTTATATGAAAATTAATAGTGTGATAAAAATTCGCATATACTTCAGACGAAAATAGGGCAATAAAACTTATAGGAAGGGTACATGGACGCCATATAAGACATGTTAACAATAAAGCCAGTCACAATTATTTATGATGCACTTAGCACTGACAGGGCTACTATTTATTGGTACCATCGTGTGTGGCAGAGGGGGTCCGAAGCTCACAGGTGACGTCAGATCCCCGTAAACGAAGAAAAAAAATTAGCTATGCGTTGGAAAAATACGGAGACGCCCAGAAAAGGGAAAAAAAGCGAACCACAGCCAAGAGATCAGGCACACCAGTAAGAGAGAAGCACCAATCGACGAATAAAAAAATCATATTGTACTAATGAGATACGCCCATTTTTTTGTGGAGGAAGATTTTGAAAAAAAAAAGAGCCACTTGGATTTTGTCTTCCACCTATGTCGCTCCTCCTGAAGGAAGTTCTGGGATTAGTCTTGCGACCAAAAGGGCTAGGTTAATAAGCTGAAGTCTGCGAAATCCTGCATCACCCTGCATCGGATATGGAAAGAAGTCTGATCTCGGAGGGCTCCAACGTTTCTGATGGCTATTGATGGATGGAACTCTGCGAAAACTTTTCATCATCCTGAATTGATTATGGACAGAACTCTGACCTAGGAGTGCGACACCATTTTTCTGATTGCCATTAGCGGATGAGATGGGATGCCACACCACCATTTCTCTGATTGCCACTAGCGGATGAGATGGGATGCCACACCGAAAAGTTCCAGTTATCACCGTGATTGTATAAAGAGTTCAGCCAAAAGAGACTATATGAACTTTAATGTGCTCGGTCAAACGTGACTTTCAAAATTTGAAAGGTGCGGACCAAATCTACCTAGTGATAAGAACTATCAGTGCTCTACAGGAATTGTTTTCGCCCCTTTCGTCTGAGGTATATGGTGAGTTTATTACTTAATATATGGCCATTATTTTATTATATATTTATGTTGTGTGCGTAGGATTTTCTGTGCCTAATATTTTATAGGCAAAATTTTAATGCAGTTATGAGTATTTGTCATTATTATGGACTAATCATAACATTAAAATATCAACGTTGGAAATTTGTTAATAACTTGGCTAAGAAGCCCATCTATTTGTGCTGTGAGAAGTTCAACCAACGTTTTGAATCCAAAATTCCACAAAGATATGACTCATAATTATCTTGTTATGAGATCTCATGTAACTGAGTATGCTGTCAAATCAATATGCATTTAAGAGTAATTATGTTTGATATATGGAAGTTATGTGCTTGAAAATAATAAAATTTGATTCATATGTGCATTTCCTATCTTTTCTTTGAAGCATTATTCTTATTCTTTCTTTTCAGAGGTTTATTAAATTTATGAGTTTTGAAAGTTTAATTTTAGAAAATATTTAATCGAATAATTATCTATGCCACCCACTGAATCCTGAATATAAATTTTAACGTTAAATAAATCGATTCTGAGTATTGACGTATAATTTTATTCAAAATTTATTCTCCTCCTATTTTATTAATTAATATTACCCTCTTTTGATCTTTCACAACGCGGATCGGGTAATATTTCTATAATTTGTACGACCACTTTATTGTCGCGTGACCAAGTGTGTTGGTCACCACATGTGGTCCGCCACCCATGGATCGTCACCACACCAATTAATTATTTTTTTTTCATCATCTTAATTTCAAAATTTCTTTAGTTCAGAATACTAAATCTATTAATGTAAATTTTTGTCTCTTTCTGTATTCTTCTTTCAATATTTTTTTTCTTTTCTTCATTAACTATTATTATTATGTTCATTTATTATTTGCCAGTATTTTAACTACATTTTAACGAGTTCGTCCATTCTTCGATAATTGAAACTGGGTCAGGAGATTAGACTATTATCAATATCAGTTTAATTTTCAGTTGCGAACATTTGCGGTGGGATGGCTTACCCCCTGTGCCCTATTAGAACCCTAGGCCCTTATTAACAGTTTTATTGTTTACTTGAGGCGATCCTCTTCTTTCCTATTCGTTTTCAGTATTTTTACTGCAGAATAAAAGGAATTACTCCTGTTTATATATAAAAATAGGGGGGACTCTGTGACTGAATGGTCAAAGCACCAGTCTGCTAATCGCTTGCGAGCATAAGAGTTTGTGGGTTCGATTCCCGCTGGTTCCATTGCACACACTCTTTATGTGGAACTCCCAGGGAACACACAGAATGTGTTTTACCTCTGTTGGGTTAACAAGGGTCTCTGTTATTGATCGAGATCTGTTAACTAATTGATCTCGAAACTATATCCGCGTGTTATTAATCGCCTTCTGGAAGAAAAAGATCTATCTTGTCTCAGTGATCATCAAAGTTGGACTTCAATAGGGATATATCGGAGTTAGCCTGTTATCGGAAATTTAGTCAAGTTTATGGTAATTTATTTGTGTCGATTTCGGCGAAATGTCGTCAAGCTTGACGAGAAGTTGACGCAGGAGGGCACTCGTGCGTGTGTGTACGTGAAAATGTATGTCAATACATACGTATCTCAAATGAAAATCAAACTTCAAATTATTTGCTTAAAATACGCTTATGCCAACCTAGTGAAAAAGATTCCATGCCGGGACTCGAACCAGGGCCATCAGTATAGCGCACTGACGTTCTACCTACTAAACCACATGGAATGATACCCAGCCTGGAACTTCTCACTATTACAAGTTGGCAAGGCTACAAACGCAGCGCAAGATGAAATATTTTCCGTGAGCCAACGACATGGGGCAAACACAGACTCTTAATTAAATCCAGCATCGATTGAATCTATATTAATATTTGGAAATTTTTTCCAGAGAGAAACATTCGCCTTGCATACAATATCTCAAATGAAAATCAAACTTCAAATTAATTGCTTTAAAGGCGCTTATGCCAACCTAGTGAAAAAGATTCCATGCCGGGACTCGAACCCGGGCCATCAGTATAGCGCACTGACGTTCTACCGACTAAACCACATGGAACGATACCCAGCCTGGAACTTCTCACTATTACAGGTTGGCATAAGCACCTTTTAAGCAATTAATTTGAAGTTTGATTTTCATTTGAAATACGTATGTATTGACATACATTTTCAGCATTTCAGCATGACATACATTTTTTCGGTTCGAGTCTCGGCATGGAATCTTTTTCACTAGGTTGGCATAAGCGCCTTTAAAGCAATGAATTTGAAGTTTGATTTTAATTTGAGATATTGTATGCAAGGCGAATGTTTCTCTCTGGAAAATTTTTCCAAATATTAATATATATTCAACCGATTCTGGATTTTATTAAGAGTCTGTGTTTGCCCCATGTCGTTGGCTCAAGGAAAATATTCTATCTTGTGCTGCGTTTGTAGCCTTGCCAACACGTAATAGTGAGAAGTTCCAGGCTGGGTATCGTTCCATGTGGTTCAGTCGGTAGAACGTCAGTGCGCTATCCTGATGGCCCGGGAATCTTTTTCACTAGGCTGGCATAAGCGCTTTTAAGCAATTAATTTGAAGTTTGAATTTCATTTAAGATATTGTATGCAAGGCAAATGTTTCTCTCTGGAAAAAATTTTCAAATATTATTATAAAATGCATACGTATTACTGTAGATAAATAAAAGCTTCAAAATTGACCGAAATATAAATAGGCCCAAAAAACTAATTTAATACATTCTTTTCTGTTAGCGATTCTTATTTGAACTTCATACAAATTAGGCTGCACTAGTTCAAATATTACGAAACTTATATGCACTATAGTATGATTTCTATCGAAAATGCTGTTCGTAGCAGTTATCATTCATATGAAATTCACACAAAAGAATTCGATTACAATACTGTCTATGGCCAATTAATATTAAGTGCGTTTTAATGATGCTATACTATTTCTAACATATGAAAGTGATACATGTTATTGAGGTGTACAACAACATATTTCCTGTAGCAATGATAATCACTACTTTTTCCGAAAAGTATTCTCATAGCGCTATTTGCGAAATGTATTACCCCCCTTATGTAATGACATAAACTCTACGATTAAATATGGTAAAAGTTTACGTTAAATAAAACTGATAATTATGGTGGTAAATACCATATGGTGGCTGTGACAGATTTTCTTACGCATATTTTTCTTTTTATTCACAATTAATTTAAAACATAACTTTATTACTTTTAAAACGTGTTATCCCCCCCCTTTTTTTTCATACTGATATATGCAATTAAATTCATTTCTTAAAAACATACGGATTTTTATTAAAGTGTTTTTCTCCTTTCTGAAACATCTTTTAATTCATGGCGCTTAAATATTCAGTTACCTTTTCCTTTCTCATTTTCTCATTTATCTGTCCGTTACTGCTTCCAGTGCAAAAAAATAAATAAAAAAATTATAAAGGCAGCTGCTAGTATCAATATGTCTTCATTTAATTGAATCGGCTTTTGCCCACCGCATAGATAAGCAATTCTTAATATCTGCTAATTTCTGACCGTTGAAAATGTATTAACAACAAAAGTAAAAGAAAGTATCTTATGGGAACCATGTACGTTATTGTGAATAATGGTCGAGCTATAAACCAGATGCCCTTGATTCTCGGCATTTTTCCCATGCTGCAGTCTGCATTGTGCAATTTTAAGTAACAGTTATTTAAGCGAATGCCTGTCAGTAATATAAACAATTTCTGATTTTCTGCTGCCTCTCTCATCGTAATTAGAAGCGGTTATTTGCGACCTAGGCATCACCCATCTGGTTGGAACACCAGATAATTCGCTGTAGTGTATTTCACCAAAAACTTTTGTCTACCTAAGTACAATCACCAAAAGTTTGTAAATTGGCGATACTGTGCATCGCCAAGTTTTCTAGATTTCTAGCAAAAAACTCACTTCTCCTCTGGCTTTCGAGATGTGAAGGTTCTAAAAAGAAGGGCGCATTGCCGCCCCGGTCTGTCATTGAGGTCTCTCTCTTCCATTTTACTAGCTGAACCAACCCCTCCGAAAAGCTTTAAATAAAATCATTGTTCCAGCATATTAAATAGTTGGAGTTTTTTATTACTTCTGTGTTCATTTAAAGAACCCGTTCTTCAATCCACATTACAGTGGCCTTAAGGAGAAAAGGTGTGGGCAACATTTAATGTTGTTAATAAGTGCCTAATAAAATATTTGAAATGCATGTCTTCAACTATTGATAATTGATGAAAGAGGGATTTCAGTTGGATGGCGTGTTTTCAACTCTTTTTAATACATCATGTATGTGTGTGTGTAAATTCTATAGGTAACATATATGGTTGAATACATTACCATTAATGCGTGGATATTATAGAAAGTGCGTTTTTCACTGTTAGAGCGGGAGATGACTGCACCTTCTAACACTCGTCGAGTTGATGGCTGGCATTCCAGGATTAGACAGAACATCATTAGCATATTAAAATGCAACTAATCTGCCAAGTCATATCTTGCTGGAAATCACCTGAAAACCCAATTTTAGTGGTTGATCGGTACGTTTGTCATTACTTTTTACTGCACGCAAAAGTATGAAATCTTGGAGGACTGGGAGCAGGAAAAAACAATGATAAACTTACCAGTCAACCACTAAAATAGGGTTTCCAGGTATTTTCTACTAGGATATGACTTGGCTCATCAGTTGCATTTTATTATGCGAATCGAGTTTTAACTAATCCTGGAATTTGAGCTTTCAATTCGATCATGAGATGGTATGTGCAACCGCCACCCGGTTATGTTTCAAGTCTTTTTGAAGAAAATAAATCTACCCTATATATATAAAATCCTAATGAAACGAATTTATGAAACGGATATATGAAACGAATTTATGAAACGATTCTTTGAAACGACTGATTAAACAACTGATTATGTTTCATGGCGATTTCTCCTAAAATATGGAATACTTTGCGTTGAAATTAACACCAAAAATCCGTATTGATCCGCAGATCTCAAAACTGGTATTAGAATTTTAAAATTCGAATTAGTTATCGAAATATTAATTTTTTCTAATTTTAAATACTTTTTTCTAATGATGGCAACTCACATTTTAATTATAACAGATTTTTTTTTTCATATTTCAGAAAAGATTATTATTTTAAACTAATTTGGCGACCAGTTTGGCCTCCCTTAAATCTATACTAAGAACAATGTCTTTTTTTTTGTATTTTGTTATCATTTTATTTAATACAAAACTTTCATTTAAAACTGAAACATTTAAAATTAATGACTTTCACTTCTTTCTTTTTTTTAAAACGAAACGAAAAGAAAAATATTAGGCGCAGATGTCATATACGCACCGGGGTACATAATTGGCGCCAAAATGACGTTATTTTGCCTAATGTGGTAACCTCGCTATTGTTGCTTATTTATTAATAAATGTTTATTTACTTTTATTTTCTTTTTATTTAAAAAAATGTTATAAATTGTTTTGTTCTATAGTTATTAATTAAACTTGTTTTTATTTATTGTTATTTCATTTAAAAAAATTAAAATAATTTAAAAATACATATGTAACTGGTATACGAAAACGAGGTTTTTGCCAAACAAATATTAAATAATGCAACAAATCATGACATTTAATTTCAACTTCAAAGCAATGCTTTAATGGTACTACTTAGTTATCCCGTCGACCAATTTCGCCAAAATATATAAATCGCCAAACCCTCCTCAAATTATACAAATTGACATTATTCTTATTTTAAATAACGAAAGAACAAATAAATTAGTATAATATTAATAAAAATACAAATAAAATGTCAAAATAAAAATCACTTGATGGTGTAAATACGAGTAACTTCCTTAAAGTCAAGTGAATGTGACTTTTACGATCAACTATTTCAGGAATTTAATCTTATAGTTTGGCGATAGATTTTTGGTCGACGGGATAACAAAGTAGTACCGTTTTAATTTACCACTCGAAAAATAAACAAATGATAACTGGCGAATAAAAAAAAAAAACTATTTTCGAGATTTGCACCCGGCTAACATAAAAGTAATAATAATTCTTTGCGATCATAGCAAATTTTATGTAGTTTTATTCGAAAAAATAATTTTGATTCTTCAATCAAAATGGAAACCTTTCATAAGAACAGCGAAGGGCCGTAATTGTTTATGGCAGCTCAGTTACATGACTTGGACTATTGTAAAATAGGTGAAATGGTGGCACTAGAATAATATTTGGGGACTTATCACCTGTGGCTGGCTGACATTAAAGTACCAAAATAGACGTCTGGAATAGGAAAAACGAAGGGATCCACCCGGAACTGTTGATGATAGTCACATGACTTAAGCTTTTATTATAGAGATTGTTTCCAATTCTAAAAACAGCGCAAAGAATAATATTTCCTTACTATTAAAAATATTTACACTTGACTTATTAAAAACAGAAAAAAAACCTTTAAAATTAATATTAAATGAGTACGTGTTAAAAACAGGAAAATATTGAAAATTACGTCTTGAAAATTGTATTTACACGTGAATATTAAAAGAGAAAGGAAACTTTAAAATAATAAATGTATTAATATGCGTTTAATCATTTCAGGGGCAGGGTACTTCTATTCGTAAAATGTTGAAATCAGTGAATGGCACCTGAATTTTCAAACAAATTTATTTCGAAATACGAAAATGCTTTTGTTGACTTACATAATAGAAGGAAAATTTTCATTCGCATATTCTAGTGCCAATGTGACATTTAAGAATTAAAATTAAGTGGTCCAAAAATGAACCACCGCCCTTGAAGGGGTTAAAGCAGGAAATTGTAGTAATTGTAAAAAATTGTATTATGTCAATCGTTTTATAACGCTGTTAAGAAATACCGAGAGGCAAAGACTCAGTTAATTAATTTTATTTTAGCTTCTTTTCAAATGTTTAGCTGATCTTCTTTAATCAAACACAAAACAACCATTGGATGTTTTAACAGCAACTGATTCGGCCTTAAATTTTCGCAAACAAAGGGAACTGAATGGGAACCCGTTTACACAGAGATCTCTACAGGTTTTTCATTATAATTCAATCTCCTCTAATCTTTTAAAACCCGATCAGTTTAGCGTGCTTTTACATTCTACGGTGTTTGAACGGGGGCGTAGCTTGCAGGCCCTCTAGTTATTATATAAATGTGGAGTGTGTTTAAAGAAAATAAATTAATATATACGGTTGCACAAAGAATTTAAATGCATTTCCGTCTGTAGATTATAATTGGAAGAGGCGCGTTTTTACTTGTGTTATATGCTTTACAGCTAAATTAAGTATTAATGTACTATATTGAGTGTAAAAATATCTATACATCATATACACGTCTGCACAAAAGAATGTTATTTCGCTACCATTATTTTCTGGCAACATCTGAAAGCGAGTTTTAAACTCTGTAAGGCGTTATTTAAAAGGCTCATTTAAATTTCTTTATTCACTTTATCAAAAGATGTAAAAAAAGAAATTCTTTCTAAGGTTATTTCGCAAAAATACCTTGTTAGTGTAGGAAAGAGTTTCATAATCATTGCGTAACGTTTCATGTTTTAGTCTTGAGGATTTTTATATTTAATTCCAAATTTTCATATACATTTCGTAATATGTACAACTTTCTGCACCATATTAAAAAAAAAACTAGTATGTTGTGGCCATCACGAAACTTTCTTCTATATAAATCACGTCAATTAAATCATTTAAATAGTACAAGAAATTACATCAATTTAGCATCAATTCATATCAAAGTATACCTGAGTTTGAAGTTTGATAAAAATTCATGCCTTAGTTCTTGAGATAGAGCTATAGCGGAAATTCTGAAAATGTAGCATAGCAGCGCCACCTGTTGAGGGATTTACACCAAAACATATACAGCACTAATTGATATCCAGGTATACATGGATCTGAAGTTCGTTGAAAAGCCAAGCATTAGTTCTTGAGATAGAGCAATTGCGGAAATTACAAAAACAGCATAGCAGCGCCACCTATTGAGTGATTTACAGAAAACTATATAAAATGCCAATTCATGCCAAGGACTAACTGATTCTAAAGTCTGATGAAAATTCCTGCATTAGTTCTTGAGATACACCTATAGATGAAATTCTGAAAAATACACCATAGCAGCGCCATCTATTGTGCGATTTACACCAAAATGAACAAAATATCAATTCATGTCAAGGATTAACTGATTCTGAAGTTTGGTGAAAATTCTGACATTAGTTCTTGAGATACAGCTATAATGGAAATTCTGAAAAGTGCAGCATAGCAGCGCCACCATTTGAGCGATTTGCACCAAAACACAAACAGCACCAATTTATATCAGGGACAAACTGAATATAAATTTTTATTAAATTCTGTGCATTAGTTCTTGAGGTGTAGTGCCCACAAACTTTGTGTCACATACTGACAGACAGACTCACAGACAGACATTTTGTAAAAACACGTTTTTCGGAATCTCTGACCCCTAAAACGTGTAAATCCTTCGAAAATTTTCACGAATCCAATACTTTCTTCTTGTAAAGATAGAAGAAAGTAAAAAACCCCATACAACGAAAGAGTTTGTTGGAATTTTATATAGTGCTTGAATTAATTCTAAGAAAACCTGAGTTAAGAAAAAATATAAATTGCTTCGAGTTTTCCGTTTTTACGACAAATATGAAATATTTAATGCAATGTTCTGTATTGAAAGAACAAAACTGTGAAACTTCAGGTACTATACTACCCCAACGTGCATTGAAATCTTATGAGAATTACTCGAGTGTGAAATGTTATTTACGTGACACAGAGATTTAAGGATCTGAGAAGATTAGTACACCGTAAAACTTTATACTTTAACTTGTTTTAGTATATAATAATGCGAATTTTTTGGCATTAATTAGCATCCTTCAAATAAATCGTAAAGTAACGACATATTTTAGTTCTCTATCATCATTACAAATGTTAATGCAATTTTTCTTTGAGGAATCTTAAAATAAATAAATAAATAAATAAATAAATAAATAAAAAATAAAAAACATCGAAAATAATTACTTTTTCTATTTGAAGCTATCAGAAATATGTAATGGGACCGCGTTAAGAATGACAAAAGTTCTTCAAATTAATTTTTGAAAAATAAAACCTCAATATAAGGAAGAAATTTGAATAATTGCTCCAAAAAGAACAATTTGTGAACACTTTCAATTTTTATTTTTTATTCTATTTAAACTTTTAAAAAATATGTATTTAAACTTTTAAAAGATATGTTCTAAATATGACTTGATTATTTTTGGAGCGATGTCTCCCCTAATTGTCATGTGTTTGTTTTTCCTTGTGCATATATGTGTGTGTATATGCATGTTGCACTAAAAATGTGGTTGCTGTAACTGATTGACTTGCAGTGGATTCCCCTTTATCATTGATGCTCCCAGACTAAATGAGCACAAAAATATTTAAACTTAACAAATTACACAAAGTTTATTAAGATCACTTAAAAGATTTCTCGTGAAACTGAAAGCGATATGTCTAAAGATCTTATTTTATAACTGTCGAGAAAACTTCTTCAAACTAACTTGCACAAAAAACTAGTAAAAAAAAAAATCAGTATTCAATCTACAACGGCTAGCATTTTTTTTTTAATTTATGCGAATGTAACGGAAAAAAAGAAAAAAGAAAATGACCTGGAAATAACTTTCTTAAAGACAGTCAAAAATTATTAATTCGAACTCGCTAAGACAGAGAAAAAATTCGAATTATGGAATTCTAAAATGGAAAATGGAGGAGAAAGGTAAAGGGGGAAGCGAAATTTTCTGTGGCAAGGGGTTAATTTATATAATTAATCATTTATTGCCACTAGACACTATAAAGAAATAAATAGGGAAAACTATTTTTTTTATATAAAAATAAAGATTTAAAAACAATTTAATCCTTTTTGTATGCTGGAGCAAGCATACATTTTGGATATTAGGAAGATAATTAAATGATTATTTATTTACTTTTATTATTGAGAAACGAATGTTGCATATTATTTTTATTTGTAAAGATTTGAAACCCAATAGTCTGGAGAAGAGAGAGACAAAGGGGAAAGCGTAAATTTAACGCATATGAGATAATTTATATGAATGTTTATTTATTATCAATAGAGAGCAGCAAATAGGGCAGGAAATTTGTTTTACATAAAAATAAAGATTTATAAAATATTTTAATTATTACTTTTATATTGGTCAAAGGGAGAAGCATAAATTTAAGAGAATTGGGATTAGGGTAATTTGGTTGATTATTTATTTATTTTTACAAATAAGAAACAAATAGAGCATATTATCTTTTAATTAGAGAGTTTCAAAGATATGAAACACTGCATTATGTGGGAAAAGGGAGACGTAAATTTACTTGAGGGGTGATTTACATCATTGATTTTTGATTTATTATCACTAGGAATCAACTAATAGCGGATAATTTGTATTCTACAGAAGTAAAAAAAAATAAAGATTTCAAATTTATTTGCATGCAGGATGGCAAAGAGGGATGGGGAGTGCCAGATAAGAGGTTAATATAGTCAGATAAAACTATATTCTACTTAAAATAATTGTAGTCGGATAAAAACATTATATCGAGATGATTGCTCTGGATCTAGATAAAACACACGAAAGCACTTGATCCCAAACGCTGAAAAAGATTTTTTTCAAGTTAATTTGCAACCGTGTTCATTGTCTATGGCAGGTTCTACGTTGATAGTTCAAAGTCAACGTTACCACGTTATTCAATGATATTCACATTCGCAACACAAAAACTTGCAAATTCGATACAATTTGCCAATGTGAAAGACGGAACACGTCGCACAGTTGGCGCAAAGTCCCAAAAAGGTGGCCAAAAGTCAAAAATTTCCTATTACAAGGCCAAAAGTTACTATTTAGGAAATTTTGAATATATACAGATGGATAGAATAGAGTTTGGAGGGACAGAATATATATGTATTAAAAGGCTTTCGTTTGGCCTTGACGACCTATATCATTTCAAAAGTGACGCTTGGAGGATTATCATCTGAGGCGAACAGAAAGAGCAAAACAATGGTTTCTCTAAACACGTGCTACTTTTTTTCAATATCATCCGATTTTAATGCTTTAAAATGGATTCACAGGATGGTAGTGTGTAATTTGTTTGCGCGTGTTACAAAAATTATGTTAAGTAGATAAAAATTAATAATATCATGATTATTTTTTTTTAAATGTTTTAAAAAATATATTATTTTTTTTGCTTTCAAACACCAAAAATTTTATAAGTTCCACAGTGTTCCACAACAACATATAATGGAAATAATATCCTGAACTATTGTCTAATTAATGATGAAAAACCAGCTGCCAAAAACTGCCATTCTGCATTTCGTGTAGGTTTTTGCAACCACGAATAAAATGTCACTTTTTTAGTCGGTTCAAAAACTATGACATTTATTACTTTTCACAGTAATTTAGCTGCAAATATTTTTGAATTTTTAGATAATTCAATTTTGTGATAGATTATTATGTGTTACATTACAAATAAGTATTCTAATCATAAGCATAAATGAATTTGATATGCAAGATTAATAAAAAAATGAAAAAAATTTTGTATCATCTATATGATAGAAATACATTTTCTTATCTTTATAGCTAATAAATATGTTTATTTTATTGTAATTAGAAGAATTATCATGTCAATTGCAATCTTTGCTAGATCATACTGAGCGTATTTTATTAATGCAAACCGAAATTATTAAGAATCTGACTTCCGAGAACATTAGCAATGTGAATTTGATTTGGAAGTGGAGATGTGATAGTAGATCTGGTCAAAGTACTTTTAATCAAAAATTTAGCGATGATGATGGTTGAAATTTGGTTCAAATAGCTTTTACACTTCTCTAGTGCTACTAGAACTCTTAAGTGTTGCGAATAATTTAGAAATCGTTATCTGGAAAAAATCGAGATCTTCATCTCCTCAATTTTTCAGGCCCATCAGAATCCATTTTTTACACGAAAATGCGGAAGCTACTGTGAGTGAAATGGATTATGTTACAGATCAGCAGAGTAAACGTATTCCTTTTATAGCAATCGTTGATAGAAAATAAGTATTCGTTAATTACAAACTAGCTTTAACGATGATTGATTGTAAAATTTTGAATGCCATTACTAGTAATTTGTCAACTCAACGTTGGTAACTATGTCAGGCAACTTCAAAACAGTTTAATAATATTGATGGGATTTTAAAACTAAAAGTGAATGAAATTCATGTACATTTCGGGATGTCCACGTTACATGCGTGCATAAGATGTTTTGAGTGTACCTTGCATTTGGCATACAAATGGGATATAAATGAATGGCAAGCGCGCACTCCTGACGAGAAGAAAAAATAAATAAAATTGCAAAACAAAATTTACAAAAGGATTTCGTTTGCAATTAGGAGTTCTCGTCGAAAAACCCAAACTTCGGATTTAGAAGCACGAATGATGAGAATACAGCTTGTCGATTCTTTGAAAACATAACTATTTCTGCTTCTATAACGTGCGTAGACGAAGATTTGATCAAACGATTCCATGTCATATTACAAGTAATTTCTTAACATTCATTTAATTAATTACTTGGATTATTGTTCACAAACAGCTTGTAAATTCGTTGAATTGCATTTTTACTTCTATATGCCAACTTCAGTGCACAAACTACTTATTCATGGCACAGAAATAATAGCTTCCTCATTATTGTCTGTTGGTCAAATGTCGGAAGATGCTCAAGAATTGTGCAACAAATTGATCAAAATGTATCTAGAAGATTTTTGTCACTAAAATGCAGTAGGACGCAAATAATGGAAGATTTTTTTACAGCTTTTAATGCTATCTGATCCCTTCATTTGATGCTTATGTAAATTACCATAGAAGAAATTATTAACATTGCCTCTTGAGGCACAGACACTTCTGTAAAATATTTCGACACCTCCCCTTCTGAAAAGTCTACTTAGTATACTACAGATGAATCAGAATATTAACTTTAGAATATACTTTCGTTTTATTTTAATAATATAAAAGTTAAACAATGTAGTATTTTATTTTTCATTGATGTACTTAATTGTATTTCATAAATAAAAATTCATCATTTAATTTCGATTAAAAATATCTTAGCTCCATGAAAATACCTAGTAACGTTTAGCCTCGAATCTTTTTAATTTTGAAACTCAAAATATTTTATTTAAATCTTATCGTTTTTATTTTTAATCCGCCCTTTTTTTAAATTTAATTTTTGAATCGTACTTAGCATCCTGAAAAACACCTGTATACGAAATTTCATAGAAATTGTATAACTTTCAAAGCATTTTAATTTTAAGTTCGCCATATTGGATGCGCCATTTTGTTTTTTGAAATTTTAATTTTAGAATCGAGATCAGCATCCTGAAAAAACACCTGTGTGCGAAATTTCATGACATTTAAATAACATTTTCATATTTTGGACAGCTTTTCGGGATTTTGCCCCACTGTGCGTCGTCGAGAAAGCCTTTTACAGATTGTCAGAAATGGCGTTTAATTTGGGGAACAGAAGGAGTATAGTTAAACTCGCAAATCTTTAAAGCTTGCATTTCGGTCAGAGGTGTCTACAAATCTTATATTTATTTTTAAATGCAGAAAAAAGTGTAAAAAGTAACATAAAACTTTTGCTACTGCTGTTTATATCAAATTTCCTATAGCTTTATATAAATTTGTATTTACGAGAAATAAAATATTCTGCTATTTGAAGATATGTCAGGGACGATAAATAGAGAACTTCTGGAAGTGGTCGGTTTTGGGTGTAATATCAGTCACGTTACAATAATGCAATTACAACTTGTTCCTTTTTATATGTAATTTAATTATTTGAATAAAATTCATTTATAAGACTGAGTAAACATTCATTGATGTTAGCTCGGAAACTGAATCCAAATTTAATTTACTAGATATACCTAATTAATATTTAAATATTTTTAAAGTTCGCATATTTTAATGTAAGACTAGGA
This sequence comes from Maratus speciosus, assembly GCA_963932465.1. Lineage (NCBI taxonomy): Eukaryota > Metazoa > Arthropoda > Arachnida > Araneae > Salticidae > Maratus > Maratus speciosus. The sequence continues at coordinate 442,568,378 of OZ010788.1, forward strand.
AAGGTATATTTTATTTAACTGTGTTCTACTGAAAAAAAAAAGTAATTCGATAAATTGTCTAAATGTCTCGTAGGGCTAGCATATTTTAACAGTTTCAAATTCTTTTCTTAACATGTTCAAAACACTACTAAAACTTAAGCTATGGTGTTAAGCTCTGTATGATTATTTTTAGTAGTTGTAGATAGTAAGATTAATTTAATTTGCTTCTCTTTAGCCATATCACTAGTTTTTTTATAGTTAAAAAAAAAAAAAAAAAAAAAAAAAAAAAAACGAAAATTCTCTTTTGAATAAAAAATGATGTAAAAACTTTAAGATTCTAAGACCCTTAATTGTGTATGCATGAGATATTTACAAATAAAAAAGAAAGCCTTTGAACTAGGGTTCTGTCATGTAACTAAACTTCCAAAACAACTACAAACATTTAATTGTAAGTAATTAATTCTTTTGTTAAAAGAAGAAATTTAAAAAGTATTATTCAACAGATTTGTACACTTTTTAGCCTACCATTATATTAGTTTTAGAATGTTCTTAGAAAACTAATTTGAAGTGAAAAAATCCACACAAATAATAAAAAAAAAATTAATGTTGATTAAAATATTTAAAAGTTTGTCTATTCTTACAGCTCTTACTGTAAAATAAACTGTAATTCACAGAATAATTCATTATTATTTTTTTTATTTTTGCAATCTAATCACCTTTACTGACATTTAAGATTTTAAAAGTCGTTTGTATCAATTTGCATTTTTTCCTGCTTTAGTTAGTTCTATAGACCATATACAAAACAAATTAGACATAACTTTTTTTATGGGGTCTCGGGACTCTTAAAGCTTTAAAATTTTCGAAATTTTATTTTATTAGATGTTAAACTCCTATCCTTTCTGAACCGTTTGATGTAATTGTTTCCTTGAAATTTCTATTATAACAGAAGTTATGGCTTTTTAAAATTATTGCCAGTCTATAGCTGATGAGGCATTTCCGAAACTTTTAAGTCATTTTTCTTCAAATGACGTTTTTGAGCATAGCGCGCAGGATATCTCAAAAACTTCTAAATATTTTTTCCTGAAATTTTCAAAACATATGTTACATGTTAGTCTGTATAAACTGAACCTAAAATTTCCTTTTTATTGTTCAAAAAAATATTTTCGTATTTTGTGATTATACTGTTGAAATGTTTTAAATTTTGCATTAGCTAAATACAACTTTGTATTAAAGATATAAAAGTGCTTTAAATACAAATTTATTTAGGTTCAGGGTAATTATTATAATATGAAGTATAAGTAGGCACCAAAATTTTAATTCTAATTAATTTTGCATTAAAATAAAATTCTAAAATTAGTTATAAGCGATACTTTCGTATGAGATGAAATCGCCAAAGATTTCGTGATTTAGAGCAGTCCATTTTATATTTTGATTATTTGAGTTGTTTAAGCGTGTATTCGATTACCTGTCTGTTAAATTTCTGTTCATGGTATTTTATTTTATTGATGAAGTTTTAACTTCGTTATGGGGAAAATTATCAGGAAAAAAATGCTGAACTATGTATATTAACTTAAGTGAAAATGGCTTTTATCTTTCTTAATAGCCTGCAAGCAATAGAGATAGCTTTATAAAAAATTTATTCTTGAAAATTATTTCTAAAACCGTAAAAAATGAATAAATTGCGATACAGTTTTACAATGAATACAATGCAGTTTTGAAACAAATTGCATTTCTAAGTAATTTTTTTCCATATTCAACGGCATAAAATTTGAAAATATGCGATGTTTAGACGTTTAAAAAATTACAGTAAAAGTGAAATTTAATCGTCTGGTATTGCCACCGCCAAAATGGTCAGCATTACTCACGGGCAAGTTTATCTTTTCTAATATAGACAGTATAAGATATTCTTAACAACGATATTAAAATTCATAAATAAAAAAAAATCCACCACATATTTCTTCTTTTTGGTCGAGTCATTAAAAAAAGATGAAATGGCCAAGTCATAAAATAAAGATAATACTGGATCTATTTTTCAGACTTTAAATATAATATTCCTTTTATTTTTCCTATCGAAAATATCAAAATATAATATTTTAATTATAATAAAAAAGTGTAGCTGAAATTTTATTCTAACTTTGACAATGTGCAACAGTCCTATTTTTAGCCAAATATCGAAATATTTAGTAGTTTAATGCAATTTTTTAAAACTTTATTTCCTTACAAAACAGATATTAAAAAATGAAGTCACATAATCATTATTCTCCATTTTAGATGTTTTATACTTATATATTTGTTAAAAGAACGTATACTTTGGATAATTAAAATTCTAGAAGCAGTATTCATATATGTCATACATTTACCCTTAAATGCATACTGTAACTCAGAAGTTAAATGATCTTTTTTTGCCATTTGGTGCTTTCTATTGGTCTTTTTGTGAACTGTTATGTATTACTTGCGTGTGATAACATGTATTTAAGGTCGTGAAATCTGTTTTTGTCCTGATTTATTATCACAGGAAGCCATAGCATTGTTTGTTCTGCTTGCAATGTGCTCGACTGGCGTTTTTTCTCTATCTTTACAAGGTAGTAATTATTAATTCTGAAAAATACTAAAAGCATTATAAATATTGTTATCTCATTCAATAGTTGTTATTGTGCAGTGTACAAACAATAACAATTTCCAGAACGGTGTAATTCTGTTTGTAAAATGATGAAATGATGGACTGGCACCCGAATTTAAAAACGATTATTGTAAAATAAAAACTTGCTCATTTTCCCGTACTTTATAAAAGGAAAATTAAAATTAAATATTCTTATTGCCGTTTGTCACTTTTAGAATTAAAATTAGGTGTCCTTTTTTGTAGACACCTCCCGCGAAAGTGTTAAAATAAGTATATAATTCAAAAATATCATTTTGAGCATTTTTTTTTTTGTCTAACTTAGGACTAACATTATGACATTATGCCCAACTGAAATAAAAATAATTTTTTCGCTATTTTTCTAGTGGATAATTAACTAAAATAGACTCAAATATAATGTTATTATGCATTAAAGGGTTTACACGCGAAAAAGAAATTAATTTCTAACTAGAATTATATGAGTTATGCCAATTATGAGGGAGAAAATGTCTTCATGTGAAGAATTTACTTGACAGTATTACGAAGAGCGAGCTGGCACGGGAAAATTCTATTTAATAACTATGATTGTGATCACTAAAAGACAAAAAATGTATCTTAGAAAATATTTATTTTGCTGCATTCTCTAACGAAGAATGCAATTAGCCATGGGTATTAGAGAAATCTTTTTATAATTTTTACAAAATTAAAGCAGATATTTTAATATACAGGGTGTTGCCGAATTCGAGCGACAAATTCAGAGGGTTTATATTAGGCATCAAGAAGATGAAAAAATGCCATAAAACATGGGGTGGCAAACCAATTATTTAATCACAAATATAGAGTGTTTCATCCTAACAGAACTCTGGTTCACGGTAATGATTTTAAGAAAAATAAAAATATTGTTTTCAAAATGTAATTATATATACCTTGTTTTGCATTGTTATAGTGTGTTTGAAGAGGTGTAGAGATAGAAAATTATTGGTATAGTATTAGGTGTAGTATTAGAAATAATAGGTGTAGTATTAGAAAATTTACACATGGAAAGCAAAATAAGATACAACATATTTGCAGCAATATCCTGTTACTTTTTCTCTTTTTGTGGGTCCATGATTTACAAATAGGGTTGTCTGCGTTTTCCTAGTTTTCTCATTGGAGATAAAGTGAAATTTAGTCGTGGGTGTTTGTGTGATGGTAAATATGCGTTTTATAGTTGTGTATGGGGGGCTGAAAATATTGGATATGAGCATATATGAGAGATTTTCTGTGCGGCATTTGAATCTAGCAGCAGTAATCTCAAGAGATGGGATCTCGGTTTGACGTTCGTTAATCCTACCAGGTGGACTGGAAAATTATAAATTTGACGGCGAATATCTGGAATAATCCTGCGGATTATTGGGATGAAAGGGGTCAGCGTTGTTTAAAAATTCAAGCGTTATCATTGCGTCAGAAGGAGCGTAGAGAATTTTAGCCAATTAAAGCTCGGTAGTGTCAGGGTACCACCCGTCTTGAATAATAAGAAAAAAACAGAGAGAAGGTAGGATTTGGATTTTCGTCTAAGAGAAGCCTTCAGCTGTTGCAAGAAAGCGGCCTTGTAAGACTCAAAATGGGGATCGTTTCCCGGGGTCCAAAAATTAAGGAATCTGTCGCCTGACTCTAAGCAGAGCTCTGGTTCTTCTTGTTGGGCAGTGGTTGATTCTCAGAGCTGAAATGTACCCTTGAAAATAGAAGGGGGTCCCTTCTAGTGAATTAAGAAGGATATTTTTGTTAATATCTGAAAGTCCTTAGTTCTTTCGTTTGTCCATGCTGGTTGCCTGATTGGTGCGGCTTACGGGGCATTGTAGGGTGATTAGATGTTTTTCACCTGATGACAGATTTATTCTGATTGGAGGGAAATGATAACCAAGGATGTGGCCAATATTTAAACACACCAGTGCAGCGCAAAGAGCCTGGGAAGGATTTGAAGTTTCAGCTATGGAATGGAATGACGGAGCAGTTATGGTTGAATAATTTCGGATCAAGAGAATTTGGTTCTCCTGGAGCATTGTGATTTACCGTTTAAACTGTCGTGCAGTATGACTTTAGGTGCGTCAGTCCTTTAAAGACTGTTTCTCTGCGGCGACCGAGAGTTTCGACAATGGTCTTATGGTACTGGTTGAAGAATGCCTGATGCGGATCAAGGAGTGGTTTACGTGAAGATACTGGTGAGATGCGGAAATCTGGTATATACTGTTTCTCCACGGCGGCCGAGAGGTTCGACAATGGTCTTATGGTAATGTTTGCAGAATGTCCGATCCGGATCAAGAGGTGGTATACCTGAAGGTACTGGCGAGTTGCGGAAATCTAGTATAGACTGTTTGTCTACGGCGGATGAAGAGGCCGAAAGGTTCTACAATGGTCTTATGATAACCAGGTAAATAAGGAAGACTATCGGTTTTAGTGCTGTGAGTGACGTCGCAAGGTGTTTTGAAAGGATCTATGTTGTGACTTTATAATTTATGTAATTTGAATATATTAATCTTTTACCAGCCCGTTGCTCAACCCTGGGTAAGTGTTTCATTTTATATTTGAACATTTAGTTATTAAATAGTTTTGTAAAGTTTGAATAAGCATTTGATTTATACTTATCTCACTAGTTGAATTACTACTTGATAATATTGTCATTGTGAATTATATTAACTATGTTGTAACCATATTATGTTTAGGGATTGGAAAACTTTATAAGATACTAAGTTACAATCTATAATTCTTAAATGTAAATTTTGAAAAATAAATTTACAGTCTATAATTCTTAAATGTAAATTTTGAAAAAATAAATTTACAGTCTATAATTCTTAAATGTAAATTTTATAAAATAAAGTGTTAATTATAGGAAAAATATATAGAAGGTTATTTGAATTTTTAATAATTGTTTAATTTTCTTAAAAGATAGTACAAAAATTACAAACTTAACGTAAGCATGTATGGCTGGAGTGAGAAAAATCGAAAATCGGAAAATCAAAATGTAATACCTCGCAAAAGGTGTGTATGTTCCTCAGTAATAAAACTGCACAGTCTTTTCAAAATCAAGTTTTATCTTCCGGTGCCCCCGGGTCCACCAATTTTGGTGAAATTCGTCAAAAATGCCTTGTGCAACTTATGTATTGAAATAAACAAAAAGGTGGAAAATAAAAATGTCATACAGCGGAAAATTACTCAAAAATGCCATGTACAGCTTATAAATTGAAATAAATATGAAGTTGGGAAATAAAAATGTCATGCCGCGGACAAGTTGCATATGGTACGTAGCAATATGTCTGCACCGTTTTTTCGAAATCACATAATATGTTTCAGTGCCCCGGTCATTCGAATTTGGAAAAAAAAATGCCGTAAATTCCCTTTCATCTGTCGTACATGTATAATAAAATGCATCATTCAAGAAGCAAGAGTGCAATACAAACATTTTATCTGTGAAAAGGATACAAAACATAAAGTTCAAGAATAAAAAAGAACATTTAAATCTTTAGAAAGTGTTCAAAAAATGCAAAGTTCAATTAAATCAGTTCGTGCTCTTCAAAACAAAAATCAAAATATTCGAAGGGTTTCGACTCGGTGTCATTGGTGGCTCTGTTGGAGTTTTGTATCCTTAAAATCTGACTTAGTCTCGAAATACGGCATAATGGCTCTTTTTTGTTGCATGTAAATAAGCTGCCATTGAGACATTTTTTTTAACAGCTAGACGGATGCAGGAGGGAGCCATACAGTTATAGTGGGACGATTAGAAAAATGTTGGATAGGTGTGAATCCCTCCTCATCGTTTTTTCCAGACTATCGACATTAATTAGAACCTCGAAACAGTTATTGACGTACCCAGTACCGGTAAAAAAATGCCTGAAACAAATTATCGTATCTATTAAGAAAAGAAGTTGTTCGAATACCTTGCAAATAGATTTCCTGGTAGACTTTCACACAGGAGATGGGTTACTACCGCCAGCAGAATTTTGAGACTATGTGGCTACTCCGGTTCCAACGTCAAATCTAAAGATATTGAAGGAATTTGTAGTCAATGTGTACGTACGTGTATGGTTTGCAATTAAGTCCAAGTCATCCTGCAAAGACAGCGCAATCCCTATTTGGGAAATTGTTTATTTTCCCATGGATATACCACAGGCAGTAGTTTTCATTGATCTAGTAATCCAGTGCAATGTTTTTTTTGCCCATACGAAAAATTTGTTGATTGCAATGGTAATTGATGATCGGAAACACCTCCGAGAGCTAGAATTTAGCAGAATCATTAACCCTTTCCGGCACGGAGTAATTCTCGGTATAAACTGATCAAATGATGGACAGACACCAGAATTTATAAGCGAACTTATTATAAAATACGAACTTTCTTATTTTCAAGTAGGTTATAAAAGGAACATTTTAATTAAATATTCTGGGTCCCAGTAAAAAAAAAAAATCAGGTGTCTTTTTTAAGGACGCCTAACTATTTCGCCCGCGAAAGGGTTAAAACGAGATGAACGAACACTATTGGAGAAGTCAGGTGGTTCCAAGTTATTGCAATCAATTTTAGCGCAGCAGATTATCTTGATCTTATTCAGTGGGATAAGGTAGAAGTTACGGAACCACCTATTTTGACTAATTTTTCATACGATGATTATGATGTACACATGACAAACGTGATCGTGAAAATATTTCGTTTTCTGTGTTTCAATGCCACACTCAAAGTGGAGAATGGTGTATCAAAGTGGTCACTGAAGCTGCGGCATTATTGGTGCAAGCAACAGGAATGGATTCATAATATCTCGATTATAATCAAGAGCCATTATGCCATATTTTGAGACCAAGTCAGATTTTAAGATTACAAGATTCCAACAGGACCAACAATAAACACCAAGCTGAAACGTTTCGAATATTTAGATTTTTGTTTTGAAGATCACGAACTGATATAATTGAACACTTTTAACAGACTTAAATGTTTGTTTTTTATTCTTGGACTTTAATTTTTTGTGCACTTTTCACAGATAAAATGTCTGTACTGTAATCTTGCTTCTTACGTGATGCATGCTATTATACATGTACAACAGATAAAAAGGAATTTGCGGCAATTTTTTTCAAAATTGCAAATGACCGGGGCTCTGGAAGATATTATGTGATTTCGAAAAATCGGTGCAGCCATAACACAGAGTACTAAACTCAACTTTACCGAGGCATGACAATTTTATTTTCTAAATTTATGTTTATTTCGATTTATAAGTTGTACAAGGCATTTCTGACAAATTTTTCAAACGTTGGGGGCACGGGGGATAAAACTTGATTTCGAACTAATTGTGCAGGTATATTACTACGTACCATACACAACTCTTTCACTGTACGACATTTTTATTTTCCAACTTTATGTTTATTTCGATAGATAAGTTGTACAAGACATTTTTTACAGATTTCGAAAAAAGTGGGGAGCCGGGGGCACCAGAAGATAAAACTCGATTAAAAAAACTGTACAGTTTTATTACTGAGGACCATACACAACTTTTGCGCTTTATTACATTTTCATTTGCTGATTTTCTGTTTTTTTCACTCCACCGTAATGTATATTCCATTACTAATATGTAAAAAATATAAATATTATTTGATGGGACGGTCTTAAGAGCACCGTAAGGAACACAACGCTATGGGCACATTTACTTTGTAATTTAATAAAAGGTTGAACCTATATTTGAATTTAATAAGAGTTTTAGATAATTACAGAGTTTAAATATTAATAAGTAGAAACGCTAAAATATTTGTATATCATTGGATTAAATTATTTATTTACTAAATATTCAGTGAAGAAAGTAATCGTTTAAATTTAAGTATTTTAAGTAAAAAATTATGTAAAAAATTTAGTTAACAAATAAACGCAACATAACAGCATGAAATGTGATAACATGAACGAAAAGTTCTGGAAAAACAGGCTGCTCACGTAACCGGTGATACTGTATGAACTGTTAATCATAGTCCAAAATGCGGAGCGATTATTGCATACTGGTGGGACGTATAATGGATACTTCAAGCACTTTTTCTGATGTTATCACATTTACAACAAAGGGGAGCATGTACATTAAAAGTATCATTATAATATACTTCAGTATTCTGAAAGTTATTGCCGTCAACCCAAGTTGAGTTATGGTTGAACACCTGTATTTTGTATTTAATAGGTGATTTGTGACGCTATGTTCGATGGTATTTTTTCATCCTCTTGATGTCTATTATAACCTCACTAAATTTGTAGGTCAAATTCAGCAATACCTTTTATATTTAATTTATTATATGTAGACGAATAAGAATATTGCGCAGAACGTAACGAATTCGTTTCCTCTTCATAAAGGTAGTTTTGTTGTTTTCATATGTTAACGAAAACTGAAACTGAAAATATTTTATGAAACTTGGAAAGTATATATGAATATTATATGTTTGGATATTGAAAAGAGCATGAAACATACATTGAAGGAATAAAAATTGGGCGACTGCATTAGAAAAGTCAAAGTTTAAAGAAATTAAAACACACTGAAATCCCCTGAAGACAACAAGAGTATTCAGTAGAGTAAAACTATTTCTCTCTGCGAGGCGGTGAGCCTTCGTTCGACGATATAGGCTCTGTGGAGGCTATAGAAGGCAACAAGAAAAAATAAATAGAAAAAAATACAGAGAAAGTAAGAGTATCTTTTACAACTATAATGAAGAACATATAATTTTTATAATAATAGGGTTTCATCAATGTTTTTTGAACATGAATTATAATTTTTGTTCGGATATATTTTCATATGGTATTTGAATAATGTATTTAAACTTTGGTATGCTTGAAATAGTTTAAAGTCATACAAAATACATTTAAAACAATGATCACCCGTAAACGTTAATGTACTGATAATTTCCAACCTTTGAACCAATAATTATTAATAAATTATTACCTATAACTTCAAAAAGTAATTTTTGAATTATTTAATTGGCGAAATTCATATAGTAAATAATGTACAAATTACTATTAAAATTCAGTTGTAACAAAAAAGCGCCACATTAGCATCTATGCATGTTATTCGATTCATATTTTATAGTCTTATGGATGAATTATGAATGCTTTAAATATCAATTTCAATAGAGAACATGAAATGTCGGAATAAACTGCCAATAGACACATGTGAGTTTTGAAATTACTTATGCACATTAAAGAAAGTTTATATATACATTTCAGTTATATGGGAAATAATTAAAAAAATATTAATAAGCTTGTTAATAGATGAGAAAAAGATTTGAATTAAAAATATTCCCTTTTTGCATTTCAAACCAATGTGCATCAGAAGGCCAAGAAGGTCAAATATTAAAGGAAATATCACCTTTACCATTATCATGTTCAGTTACTCCACTTTAGATGTTTCATTATTTTCCCTTTCAAATAATTAAAGTTTAAGTGGTCTCTTGACATACGATTAAAATTTTATTTCTGACAGTGGTTATAATTGTTATATCAATTATGTGTAAGACAGTTCTTCGATTTTAGAAGAATTCAAGGCTTTAATGTAATTTCTTTGAAAATAATTAAAAAACAAATTACCCAATACAAAAAATGCTGTCACATAGTCATCAACCTATATTTTAGGTATTTTATAATACCCTTTTCAAAAGAAATTCATAATATTCAAAATTACGATTCACGAAACAGCATTAATTAACGCAATTTATTAACATACGACAGTAAATTATTTTCTTTCAGATCTCAGAAAATTCTTTGTGCAAGGGATTTACCTGATTAAATTATGAAGAGAGTTGGCATGGAAAAATTCTATGTAGTAATTAAGCTTGTGATCATTAAGGGAGAATTAATATTTCTTCGAAAATATTTTCTAGGTTTCAATCGTCAAGCAAGAATGCACTTGTTTATGGACGATTAGAGAAATCATATCATAACGGAATCTAAGGAAATGCTTTTATGCATTTTACGCTTTTCCAAAGATGACACAGGATTTTCTATGAAAGCTAATGAAGTTTATTTCCTTTTAATGAAGGCTGGGTTTCTCATATTAATGAAAACTGACACGGAAAAACTTTACGAATCTTCAAAATATTTGTGTACTAGTTGGTCTGAGATAATAACCTTTCATACACCTAAAACAAATGTTGAATTCATTGAAATTTTTATCCGGAAAGGATTTAGTACAGCCCCCGCCACACCCCCCCCCCCCTGAAACCCATTGCCTTCGAAAATTTATACCATCGAATTTGAGTGATATTATATGTTCAAACGAAACTCTATCCAAATGAACCTAAATTTAAGAGCAAATAACATTACATTTAAAGTTCAAAATTAAATTACGATCTTACATATTAGCTATTTAAACTATTGATATATAAATATTTCTGTATTTTACAAAGAATAATTAACTGTTATTTCAATGGAAAATGTAATTAATTGTAATTTCTATTGTAAAGTCATTTAAAAGCAATATTTAAACTTTAAATAAAACAAAATTTCTTACGTTTTAATTATTTGGCCGTGATATATAAACATATTTGTATCTTATAGTGAAAAATATTCCCATTTTACATCATTTATTATTTGATTTAAAACGAACTTTCATACATTTTAATTACGCAATTTTTACATTTTACAATAAAAACTATTCTCATTTAAGATAACTTCCTAGTTGTGATAATCCTATTGTTAATTACTATGGTTATGCATGATTTGTTAGATAAAATGTATTAATAATAATTACTACTCATGAACAGCAATATATTATATTCATGTTTTGTATCTTTCAGAATGAACTATGAAGGTTCTGAATACTTTTTCGAACAGAGAAGTTTATTAAACCTCGATAATACATATGAATTTTGTAATTAATAATATTTTAAAAAGTTAGGGAAATCAAGAACAAACAGCAATACGATCACACATACGCATTTAAAACAATGGGAAGTGCTAATAAAACCATTAACGAAATAATTATTGATTAATGAAATGAAATGAATTCTATATTCATAAAAACTGATGTATTTAAAAATAAAACTCTATGTAACTGAACAATGCATTTTTAAAAATATTCGTATCATATAGTCACCATGCGAGTTTTATGCGATGTGCATTTGAAGCCCACGCACTTTGAATGAAATGTCACTCTACCTCTCATAATGCGTTATCGGCGCACTAGGTTATTATTATGTCTTTCAAACCGAAACATATACTATGCACAATTAGAGCAGACAAAACAACATTCAGTTATATTATTAATTAACACATTACGAGAAACTAATTTCTCGCAGGGATTATCTGAGTTATGTCAATTATGTCAGAGAAAATGTTCCTTAGCAAGATTTATTTGATTAAATTATGAAGTCAGTTGGTACGGAAAAATTCTACTTAGAATTTAAGCTTCTGATCAATAAATGAGAATCTATATTTTTCAGAAAATGTTTGTATGGTTCTATTCTCCTTGCAAGAATGCAGTTGTTCATGGATGATTACAGAAATCTTCTCGTCATTATAGAAATAAAGCAAACATTTTCATAAATTTCACGCATTTTCGGGAAATGATTGAGAAATTTCTTATCAAATATGATGTTTTCTTCTGTATAAAAACTGGTATTTCTCATATTAGTAAAAAATAATGTGAAAGAGCTTTTAGGTAACTTACAAATATTTACAACAATTTTATATTTTTGTACACGTATAAAGCACGACAAATAGAATGAAAGAATATAAATACAGTAGAATCTCTTTTATCCGAAACTCTTTTAACTGAAACTCTCGGTTAAACAAAATCCATTTTTAAAGCTTTTATTTATTTTTATTTTTATTTTACTATTACATGCCTTGTGTGCAAAATCCATTTTGAGGGGTTTTTTTTAACTAACATATTCCTTGTGTGCAAGCGGTAGTTTCTGAACTAAAAGTACATATAAATATTTTCGGTCCCCTTTCTTAGTGTTCCTTTGAATTTAACTTGAGCTCCCTCAACCTGCGGAGTGGAACGAAGAGAACTAATACATTAGCAATTCTGAAGCTTTTGAATGTTTTGTAAAAGGTTTGGCATGGTTGGAGCAGCAGAAAGACTGTGATACTGGTGAACTAATAATATTAAAAAACTCCGTGATAGAGCTTCAAAGAAAACGCAATCCAAACTGCGACAAGCAAAATATTTTTTCAAGCCCTTGTTATATATGTAAAAGGTACTTAATTTCAAAATTAAAATTTAGATAATTTATTCTTGTCTCTATTTTGCTATTGCTTTATTTTTATTGAGCACTAGTTACCGTAATAAGAAATATTGCATATATTTCTCCTTAATCTCAAAATTGAAGCATTTTCGATTACCCGAAATTTTCGATTTTTCGAAAGATGGTCGGTCCCAATTACTTCGGATAATCGAGGTTATGCTCTATAGAGAATGTATTGAATTTTTCGAAGTTTGAACAACTATGAAATATGTTTTCAGTCTCTTAAGATATCAACAATTTATTATAAATATTTTCAAATGAAGTACAAAACGAGTAATTTTTACCAAATATCGTGCAAATGAAATGAACTTTTGAATCAACAGTTTTTTCCGGCTATATAGAGAACTGGAAATATGATTTACATTCGGTGTAGGGGGCACTATTTTTCATACTGTATTTGAATATCATATTTAGATTCTGGTTTGATCGAAATTGTATAAAGTTACATGAAATGTATACAAACCATTGCCGCAAAATATGTATGATGGTATGCAATTCGATTTAGTATGTTTTATAACCCTGTGGATGGACTAAGAATGCTCCGAATACTATTTTCAATAAAGAACACAGGGTTGTCAGCGTATAATTTTATTGTTTCAACCACTGTTTCGAAAACATTATCTTCATGATATACAGTGTGTTCATAAATAATTGTATTTTCCTCATAACATTTGGTTTAAGAACATGTCGAAAAATATTTTTAGATATTCGTAAAGTGCAAGTTGAAAAGTTTCTTTTAAAATACAAAGTTATATATATGCGTAAAGTTGCAACACAAAATGTAATTAATCAGATAATAATTAATATTAATTTTTTTCAGATTTATCAAACTGCTGTTAATGAATCACAAAATTAGATAGCTTCAAAATGACAGTTTCTGCCATACCTTTTTGATAAATTTAATAAAATTTTAATCCTGTTTGTTTTCGGATAGCAAAACCCTCCGTGCTTTAGCGCATGCGTCATATCTTCTTTGATTTTATCAAAATAGGGGTGAACGGTGTTCTGTTAGCTGCGTTTGACTGAGCGCCAATATTAATGACAGCCAACAAGTGAATAAATTTAGAAAATACCAAGCTCAGTGTAACACCCCTTTGGATAGTAGAATCGTTCCAGAGTGCTAGGCTCGGCTTTCGGAAACGAACAGTATTATCTGTTATTTGATTATGATCATTATTTGATTAATAATCTTTAGAGTTTTAATTTTACGCACACGTAATTTGTTTGTATTATTAAAAAAAAAATACTTTTTGAGAAGTATTTTTCGATTTTGTCATAATATTTTTCGTTATGATCTTAAATAAAAGTTATGAGTTAAGGAAAACCTGGTCTATAATATATGAACACCCTGTATTTTTACTGCATTCCCCATGGCAGTTTCTGCCACCTCTTTTTGATAAATTGAATAAATATTTAATATTATTTATTATATGATTATAATCGCTATTTTATTAATAACGTCTAAGTTGCAACTTTACGTATATGTTATTTGTATTATTAAAAAAACTTTTTGAGTTATATTTTTCTAATATGTCATCATATTTCTTGTCATGATCTTAAATGAAAAGTTATGAGGTAAAAAAAAACCCAGTAATAATTTATGGATACTGGTGATTTAATAATTTATGGACACCTGTATTTCTATTGCATGTGTTAAAGAAATTTACAGAAGATTATTTCATTGGAAATAATGGCAGGAACAATGAAACACATGGGGCTGCGAGCTCTGGGGATCAAAATTCTGAAAAAATACATTTTTTATTCTCCTTGCTAATAATTTACTTCAAAGTTAAATAAAGTAAATAAAGAAAACTGCATATTTCTACAATAATTACCGCATGTATAAACATGTACAACAGGTATAACAAACTTTATGGTGTAAGGGCTGTGCATATATAACGTTACCCCTTTAAGGGGGAGGGGAGTCTGGCACATGATATCATAAGACATCTCTGGGTGAGGGGGGAGGGGTTTGCTTTTTTGATATCGTTATCGTTTTTGATCCAACCAAACTTTTTTTTTTTTTTTTGAGTAACTTTTTCTTCACGTCAAAATAGTCTGTTACCTTTATTATTATTATTATAGAATTTTATGAAAATACAAAGCTGTTATTAAGTGTTTACAAAATCATTTCATTTCGGAATTTTGGAATACGCCATCGTTTGGCATTCCTGTTCATCTGCCATATGCGCATATAATTCTCTGTTAGAGAAATCAGGAGCAGAATATGAAGGAAATGATACATGTGTTTACCAGCAAAGAAAGACAAAGAATGTTGTCCACTGTTTTTGTTGATAAGTGCTCTTTTTAAGAGAATGTGCAAGAAGAAATGGAACTTTTGAATGCATTAATATAACAATAAGCTATTTTTAAATATTTTCAAATGATAACTAATTCTTTTAGATGTTATTTGATATAAATTTATTTCATGTTTTGATATTTTATTGACTACTTGAATCCATAAAGTATATGACTAATAACTGTACAATAATATGTGTATAGCACTGAAATAGTATAAAAAGAAAGAAAAAGAATCTAAAAAAAAAAGAAAATAAAAAAGAAAACAAAAGGAAGAGCAAGAAAGAACAATGTGATATCACACACTTATTTAATATCCATAGTGTTAAATATACCATTGAAGAAATAAATATTCATTTATTAAATTTTCTATACACAAAACAATAAAATAATGAAAAAAAATGAATCTCATTAATACATAAATAAAAATACCTGTATTGCTCTGCGCATTTTACATCGATGTACAGTCGTGGGAAAAAAAGTAAACATCCCCTACTAACTCTCCAACTAATTATAATAGGAAAAAGTTACTGGTACCAAACGATTGCAAATGAAGAGTACTTTTAAATGATGCATATAAAATTTGCTTAGAGGGCCATCTACAAATCAAAATAAGATCAACCTTTGTTTTTTTCAGTGGCAACAACCTATTTTGACAATATATTTTAAATCTTCGACTCAAACTATTCCCAGAAACGAAATTTCAAGTCATGTGGATGATACGTTTTTGAGTTATAAACATTCAAAATTTAGAGCTTCTAATGTTAAATTACATTTTTATATTTTTATTAATAACTCCTGAAATTTTAATCGTAATGTGATAATCACTTGTGTGGTTATAATACTAAACCCAAACATGAATACATTTAATTTGTAATTTTTTAAAAATTTTATAATATAAATTATGAAATTAATAATAAAAAATATTAATTGCAACTTGCAATTTATTTTGATAGATTTTTATTTATTTTATGTCCTGCTTTATGCTAAATATCAATTAAAATTTTTTCTTCCATGTAGTTTTCCAATTATGCTTAAAAAAATGTCAAAATGGTGGTTAAAAGGGACATCTATGATGTACATAAAAGCATAATTTGAAAATATATATATATATGTTTTAATCATTTATTAAAACATTTGGGCTTACAATAGTCGATACATATTAAGCGAGTGAAATGGTCGTATTGGCAGGGAATAATACATTAATAGTAGTGACATAATCATTCTGTAGCAGTTCAATAATCGAATACCGAACATCAATTTGGATACAGCCACCAGAATAGGCTAATTTTAAAATAATTAATCTCTCTGAAACTAATCGTACAAATTTCATAAATTTTTTTATTGCAGAATAATTGAAGAGTGTAGAATTTATTTATGGCATGAAACTTTGGTATTGATATTGAAAAAAACAACAACAAGGTTTTGGTTTCGTTTTGATATGTACATGTTCCCCTAAACAAATTTTATATAGATCATCTGAAAGTAGACTATATATCCAATTATTTCGTACCAGTAACTTTTTTCTACAGTAATTTGTTCCAGACTTAGAAGGGGAGTTTACTTCCCCCCCCACAAATGTACATCAGAAGTCCAACGAAAATTGCCATTGAAAGAAATGTAACTTCTACCTTTCATAATCAATTACCTAGATTTGAGGCATTTTATAACTATCTCTTTGAAAAATAAATGTATACCATGGATAAATAAAGCTCATGAAATAACGTTCATTCGTGTTATTCATTAACAAACGATGAAAACTTATTTTCTCATAAGGATTATCTGAGTTATGTCAGTTATGTGATAGAAAATTCTTTGTGAAAGGGGTTTACTTGATTAAATTATGAAGTGAGTTCGCATGGGAAAATTCTTCTTAGCTATAAAGCTTGTAATCATTAACTGAGAATTCTCATTTCTTAGAAAATATTTGCTTGGTTTCATTCTCCGCGATAGAAGGAAATGCTCATAAAGGATTAGAAAATTCGCATCATTAAACATTTATATAAATTGCTTTCATAATTTGCACGCATTTATCATAGATGATAAATATTTCTGTGTCAAAGATTTTGAAATTTATTTTTTCTTAAGAAAGATTTGTACTTACCATATTGATGAAAAGTAAAAAGAAAGATATTTTATAAAGGGGAAAACCGTATCAAAATATTTAAAGTTTTATTGAATGTGTAATGTGATTGCATTGAAATATAAATATTTAAAAAAATAAATTATGCACATTCAATCCTTAGAAAAAAAAATAGCTGAAACATTTTTCTGATATAAAAACTGTAATGTATTAGCTACCTAAGATTCTGAAAACCTAACTTTATCATCATAAATCTTTTGTAGGCGTTTTAATCAGAATTTCCTAAAACCAACAAGTTTCCGATATCAACATAAACATCTTTTCCATGGGGTACGTTTGATTTACGTTTTATTTTTATACATCTTCATTAAACTTGATAATGATTTCATTTAGTTGTTTTAATTACATTTATCAACACCTTATATTTATTATGATTCGTTTTTATTATTGCGTTAAGTCACATTTGCATGATAAGATTGCTTAATTTTTAAATGTTTTATTAATTTAATTCTTTTTTTTAGCGCAACATGCTCCTACAGGGACTTTGTAGCATTGCATTTTATACAACCACCAACCAACCAAATTTTACGTTCAGGAAAGGATTTTTTAGGTGTTTCTATAAACTTCGGAAGCCTACTTTTTCTAAAGTTTCTAATTGATCCTTTTGGAAAATGTTTTCGAAGTTCTATAGAAGAGATTTCCGGAATCATGAGTGACACTTAATTTTATTAAATCTGTCGGTCTTATCAGGATTATTTTCTGTACTCAATATCCATTATATTATAACGGAACTCTGCTCAATATCCATTTTTTGAAATATGGTACGATCTAGAATTTTTTGTTCTCATAATTTAATCTTTTGTATATAAAACTGCTCTTGGAATCAAACAGCTTTGCTGCTAAATTGCTTGACATTCAAGACAACGTGTTTTTCGATATTTGGAAAATTAAATTCAACCTTTAATAAATCAAGTCTATTTAGGCTCTAGTTTTTAGGATGAAAAAATAATTATAATACTTTATACATGTAGTAACTAACGAAAAATAATGTTGGAAAGATAATATTTTGCATTAATACAAGAATATAATTAATATAATTTTTGGATTATTTGTACTTTCAAGTTACAATGAGATAGAAAACGTCGTTTCTCAGACTTTCACCGAACAAGCAGTTCCCAAATTTTACTGTTATGATGTCCAACGTAAAATGTCAAAAATGTTTAAGTAGCCCCCCCCCCCCCTCCATAATCTTAGTGTAAAGGGTTATTCATAAAGAAGGAGACAATAGCCTCTTTCCTTAAATATTGCCCCTAGTAGCAGACTTCCAATTGCAAAGTATCATAAAAAAGGAGCAATACTTGATCACATAAGTTACAATCAGATGGAAAAAGCCTTTCCGCATTTTCACCTGTGTTTAGACAAGCTGTTCCAAAACTTTACAATTATGATACATAACTGAAAATGTGGAAAGTGTTTGTGTCCACCCTAATGCCTTAGTATACAGGGTGATTCATAGCCAATTGAAAATTTTCATAAAAAAGGGACAAAATTTGATCACATAAGTCGCAATTAGATGGAAAAAGTCTTTTCGCAAATTTTTACGTGTTTAGACAAGCGGTTCCCAAACTTTAATGTTATGATACCCAATTTAAAATGTGGAAATTGTTTGTGTCCCCTCGAATACCTTAGTATACCGAGTGATTCATAAAGATGGAGGCAATAGCCTATTTGCTTAAGTATTGCCCCTAGACGCATACTTCCAATTGCAAAGCTTCATAAAAAAGGTTCAAAATTTGATCACGGAAGTTGCAACCACTTGACGGGTCTATTTGAGAAAATATGCAAACTAACATTTTATACGACCCCCGTAGGATAAAATTTTCAATTAGGAATATATTCCTTATCCATTCCTGAATAAAACACAAAAACGTACATCTAGATATCTGTAACACACCCAGAGATATGCCGTTTAAATACTTAGCCAGCTTTTAAGGAATTAGACAAAAAATGGAATGCTTGTAATTCAAGAACTACTGTAAAAATCTCAATTTACGTTTTATTCTCTCAATATTTTTTTCTATTATCTCAGTCCTACTTCTATTATGTTCAATTCACCAAACAGGTGTAATTAAATAAATATATATCCCTTTAATAAAGCATAATTTTCTGGATGAGCCCTATCCTGTATTCCAAATGCATCAATATTACATCGCTGAGAGTTATGCTTAAGTGATGTAAGTCACGAATTTTGGCTGTTAATACGTTCTGTGGTTTTACAGATATAACAATGGATTTTTTGGGTTTTATTCAGGATATTTTTTTTTCATAAGGAAAATTTCCCTTACTGGAAACTTTACTCTACGGGGGACGCATAAAAATGTAGTTTGTGTATTTTCACAAAAATACTTCCCATGGGTTTGCAAATTACGTCATCAAGTTTTGCATCTTTTTTTATGAAACTTCGCAATCGGAAGTATGTGTCTATATGCAATATTTAAGGAAACAGGCTACTGGCTCCATCTTTAAGAATCGCTTGTATTGAAGTTGTGTATCATATATTTTATTAAAAAGGGCAAAATTTCGTACAAAGCATACACTCAAAAACAGCAATACATATTCTTAATGAGAATAAAAATTATAATAAAAAATGTGCTATTACCATAGACAACGGATTATCAGCCGGTGTAGGCTACATTATCAGTTTCAAAACAAATACTGTTATTTGTTTCGAAATTGATAATGTAGATATTGAACAAATTATACCATGTAGGTTTCTCTGTGATGCTATTCCTGAAGATGGACAAGTTTATTAATTGTCCGAAACTGTAGGAATGTAGTTGTATTATATTATTGTAAATAAATTATGTAATTTTATTTATGAATTTTAAAATATATTACATACACTGATTGGCCGCAGTCATACTTTATTAAACAATATGTTTAATAAGCGTGAAACCACGCTTGAAAAAATAGAGCAACTGGCTGTGAAACCACGCTTGAAAAAATAGAGCAACTGGCTGTGAAAACACGCTTGAAAAAACAGAGCAACTGGCTGTGAAACTGCAACTAGAAAATATTTTAAACCCACACATAAAAAAAGAATAGAAATTAATAACTAGAAAACAGGAATTCTGCTTTTTCAGAATTTAGTGTCGCCCACGATGAAAAAAAATATATATGTATGGGGCATTCGCACAATCTTTCGACTTTATGTCCCTGAATAATAATTTTTATTTTAATACACTTTTTCGTGTTTTTTTATTTCATATACTAGGGAACATGCCATTACATGATTTCACAACAATATTAACGAGATAAATAAGTTTTGGACGATGTTGGGGGTCCAAACACCAGGAAAACTCCTATACCGTCCCGTGTCCCTGATGCTGATTTTTAAGTTTGGAGCTGTCTGGATAAAATTGTTTCAATAAAATTAATTCAATGTAATTTTTTTCTGAAACTGGAACTATTGTTTTATTAACCATTTAGAAAAATGGTTATTATTCTCGCCAGGATAGGAAATCAAAAGCATATCTGAAGGTTTTTATTGGTTAAATCCTCATTTTATTCGTTTTCTGATTGGTCTATACAGTAATCTGTATTTCCCTTTACTTTTAACAGAGATGGATACCTTTTGTTGCCACTATGACAAAAAAGTATTAAAAACTACAAAAAAAAAAAAAAAAAAAAACTCAGAAACAAATTGAGATACAGCTTTCAAACAAATTGCATTTAAAAGTACATTTTTTTTCTCTATCCGACGGTGTACAAATTAATATTGTCGGATATTTAGAAGTTTAAGAATGAAATTTCATTTAAAATTGGTAGTCAGATTTCTTGGAAATCTGACGATGGAAATGCCTTTTCCCGAAAAGCCAATGAAATGCTTGGATAATACGTAAGTTTCAGGTGGATAATAACTAATGAAAATGAAAGAAAACGAATAACAATTTCTGCCAAAGAGTTAATTTTAATTTGTAAGATTTTCACGTGCAAAAGAAACATGAAATAAGCCAATTAAAAAAAAAAAAAAAAAGATAAATAGGACAGGAATGAATACATATAAATATTTCACACCAAATACGAGTCGCAGGCAACAGCAGGCGATTAAATTTAAACTTTAGGGCAACTTTTTTAAACTTCTAAATATCGTACATTGTCAATTTTTACAGTGCCGAATAGGGAAAAAATGTACTTTCAAACAAAGCAGCATTTTGTTTGTAAACTGTATCGCTATTTATTCAATTAATATTGTTTTTTTAAAAAAATCAAACATGATTTTTTTCGTTCTATCTCTTTCGCGTGCAGAAGGTAACGAAATATAACTCCATCTGTACTTAAATTAATAAAAATAGGTCAGCATTTCGTCACCACAGAACAACAGTAGTGTATGATTAAAAACTGAGTTTCGAGAAAAAATCTTTTATATCAAAAGTAATCTTAAACATTCATTTAAAAAAAATGCATTAAAATTTGCCTTTAAATAAAGAAAATAAAATTTCAACAAACTGAACCTTTTAAGTGTGGCTTCAAAATAGCTTCATGTGTTTTGGATTGGAATAATAACATAAACTCTCCTCTCTTTCCTTTGTATTTTCATTCAGATCTAGAATTTTTTTTCTTTTTTTGTAGATGAACTAAATACTCACCTCATGATAATGGCTCCAAAAGCTGCGCATTGTTTTCACTCATGTTTTAACGAAATAACGATAATATATTAGAGAAAAAATTCTTGTATTGTAAAGTGGGGGCAGATGCCGCAGTTTTACTTTTCTTCTTATAAAATGTACAATAAAGCAAAAAACAACAAACCAAGTACCAGAAATCATTAATCAAACCCTTTAGAATTTAATTTCTGTGTTAAACAAGTTAAAATCCATTTAATAGTGTCGGCATAATTATTTTCCCAAATGTCAATTTTTTACATCATTTTTTATGCGCTGGGTAAGATACCGCATGGGGTGTTGGACAGATGCCGCAAGGAGAAAAAAGATAGTCTGTTTATTTTTATTAAGCAAATCACACTTTTATTTTCTCAATCTAGTTAAAATGAAAATAAATAACAGTAAACTTACAAAAATTATATATATCAGTAAATTGTGAAAATTTTAACGAAAATGCAAAAGTGTAAGCTCAAAAAATAAAACTTAAGACAAAAAATGAAAATTAAAAGAAAACATTTGAATTTACATGAATGGACAGCATAAGTATTGGAAACAATAGACAGCATAATTACAAAAAAGATATAAATCACTGGCTTACATCCAGGCGATCATTGCAGTTTGCTCTTAATGTAAGTATTAGTTCTATTCTATTTAGGCCCTAGCCTGTTTATTTTGGTTTTTCTTCTCATTCTTTGATTTTGTATTTCCATTCGCCCACAAAGACACCACATTTCCCGTTGCAAAAGTAAAGTGAGCCTTTTTCAAGCAGCTATCAATTTAATTTGATGCAATGAATCCTGTTCGCATTAGACTTTGTTTCTTGATAAGACTACAGACACTTAGCACATTCAGATTTATCAAATTCCAATCCAGTATTACCATCAGAATCCATAAGAGGAACTATTTACTCATTGTCAGAAGAAGAATCACAATTTAGTTTCGTCCTCAAGTAAGGTGTTTTCAAGTTGATCTTTCCCTTCCTTTTTTGCGCATTTTTATTACGCCAAGCTATCGTTCTTTGATGCTTTCTAGTTTTTTTTGCTTTTTATTTTCTTCTTCTTTTTTCTTGTTTATAAACTCTGTGCTTGTAATATTTGCATCCTTTTGCTTTCTTTTACTTGTCAGTATAAGTTTTTTTACCATTGAGGTAGGAGTTATTTTGTTTAACAGTTTAGACGGTGAGAATTGTAAACGACCTACGGTTTCTTTATTCACACATGGTGAACCAACATTGTTGCTGAGAGTATTTTGATAAGTAGCAGAATGGGCTAATATACGTTCATTTAAATGTAAGTTCTACTTAAATCGCAGTGATGAATTTATTAAACCAAAAAACAAAAAATATATTTTGCGGTATCTGTCCCTCACCCTTGGTGCGGCATCTGTCCCACAGTGGCGGGTAAGATGCCACGCTCCATTTTGTGTCATGTGAACGACGCGAGAGAAGTGCAAGCACCTGTCTGTATTCTATGAGGATCTAGTCTACAGTTGCAATCGGTGTTGGGATGAAATCTCTTTTTATTTGACTTAAAATATGTAATAAAACTTTATTAGGATAATTTTAGCAACTCACCACGCAGGTTCGAACCATAAAAACTAGCATACATGCGTAAATACTGACAATTAAGCGGTGGAAAAGCACACAACACAGCACACAGCACAGAGGAACTCTACGAACTTCTTAAATTGATCTAGGGAGCACTAGTGTCGCCAATACAATATCTGCGGCATCTGTCCCACAGCGGCGTCTGTCCTCACATTACTATAATAGAATATTTGAAAAAGGAGATTTGCATCAACTTTTCAATCATACCTAACACAGACGCAGTGTGATCAAGTCCAGACTCTAAACAAGTGAAAGCGAGGTGGCAGTACAGTATACGTTGGAGCAACAGTAGGACACTCAATAATTTAGTGCACTTACTTCGGTGAAACAGTAAGATATCGGATTTAACCTAGTGTTGCCCTGAATGAAGGTTACTTTTGGAAGGTCTGAAACACAAAGTTATGCTTTATATAAATTAGATGTGACGACATAAAAAAAAATGTCCTATTCCCTTATTCCAGAAGATACAGAAACAGCCTCTCTTACCACTAAATAAAAAAACTCATTTTCGATTTTTTTAGATGCCTTACTGTTGCTCTGAGGCGACGATTTGTTTCCAGCTTACATTCAAATCAGCATTTTGTTTGAAAACTGTACCTCAATTGTTTTAAAACTGCATCGCTGTTTATTAACATTTTTATTGTTTTTAAAATTATTTTCACGCATGATTTTTTTTCTTTCTATCTCTATCTCACCCAGAGGATTATGAAATGTAACTCCGTTTGTACTTAAATTAATAAAAATAGCTCAGCATTTCGTCGCCACAGAACAACAGTAGGATATGATTAAAAACTGAGTTTCGAGTAAATTCAATTTTAAAATTTGCCACTTTTTCAATGGTAAATATTTTAGGCGGTAACTCATGGATTAAAAAAAATGGCAACTACTCTAACTTTTGGCTATATTTCATGTGGAGTTTATAAAAAATTAATTGACATCGTAGAAGAAGAATTAAATTAACTTGTTCTACTGTTGCTCTTCACATTTTTGATAATTTCTAGGATATATAATTGGGTCGGAAACTTTTCCTACAAGGAAAGTCTCCATACGGGCATATTCAGAAAAATCTGAAAAAAATACAGAGTGTTCTTCTCATGTGGATATATATGTTTATGAAAATTTTTTTGGCGGAATCTTATTAGAACGCTCGTAAAAAAATAATGAATATTTCGTTTATTTGGCGATTTATCATCAGTTTGCTATGAAATGAAATTTTGAAAAATACTTTTTTATGTCGAATACTCTTTAAGATAAAAATGCTTCATATTCAACTTGCTTAAATAAATTTAATGTAAATAACTTTAGTTTTTCAAGTTTTAATTTGATTTAACTATAGTTTTGTTATATATATATATATATATATATATATATATATATATATATATAATGAAAGTTAAATATCAAATTTTATGAATTAAAACAAAATTAAAATAAATTAAAATTGTTTCAATATCTCAAAATTAAGAGCGCTGTCGATACAATTTTGTTGCTATGGAAACGACGAATTCTTTGATATGGAAATTGAAATGAATAACTGGTAATTGAATCTTGCCTTTATTTTGGAATGCGCTTAAATATAGGAAAGTATTCTTTATGTATGAAATTGTTTTTAAAATAATAAAATTAAACAACAAGCAACTTAAATATGTAATACGAAAAAATATATTTATTAAACTCTCTCATTGTTTATTTTTAAATCCATTAAAAACTTTTTACACGCATTCTAAAAATCAATTAACAAACAATTTTCAGGTGCTTTAAAATCGTTTACTTTTGGCGAGGAAAAGTATTGCTCGACAAATCGCGTGACGCTTTCCTCTTTTCGCGCCAAAAACTCGAAAGTATTTTATTTTTTTACAGACTTTCTACTGTACTTCCGCCACTAAATTTGACTGATCCTTTATTGCATACATAAATAGTTTAATTGGTATTTTTTTCAAAATATTCTGAGTATGCCCAGTAAGGAGACATTCCTTGCTAGTATTTACTTGGGAAAATCAAAAACTTATATTGGGCATTATTAAGAAGTGTAGTGCAGTTTTTCCCCGTTTCGAACTCATAAGCAATATTCAATGAAAAAAATAGTAAAAAAAGTTTTAGAGTAATATTTCTAAATCGAGATTAAGAATAACACTGATAAACAAAAATTGACTTTTTATTTTTTCTTAAATTTAAAGCTAATATTACAGTTATATACTATCTTGTGTAGATAAAAATAATTTTATAAATTTTTACTTGGTTCTAGGATACGTATTTATACGTTATTATGATATATCACAATTTAGGAGATCTTACAATAATGCATGATAATAATACATAAATGTAAAATTTACCAACTGTATATTTGTACACTGTTTATACACATTTTCTACACGTTTTTCGCAGCTGAACATAATTAACCCTAGAACTACCGAAAATTTTACTCAAGTTTTATAAAAATATTACACATCAGAATTCTTATTTAAAACTATTGAACTTATTTACTTAACTCATTATTGTCTGGTTTAGATATTTAGTTTATTTTAAAGAAATTTCTGGTTAGAATAAATATTTCGAATGTACCCATCGGGCCCATTGGACCCGTCTGGTAGACGGAGGGTTAAGTGTATTAATTTGAGTACATCAGTACATATTTTTGCGTTTATGTTTATGTTTATGTTCAGTATTTTCTCTCTTGATGAACCAACAGTAATCGGCAAGCATAGCTGCATTCCAATGCGATCGATAACGAGACTCCAAAGCAGAAATTTGTTGGTGAAATCGTTCACCATGCTCGTCGGTAATTGCTTCCATATTATCTGGGAAAAAGTCAATGTGAGATTGCAAGAAATGAAGTTTAATGACATGTGACTATTTAGCTTTTTAAAATTGTTTACCATATTTTGAACTATACACTTGTAATTTGTAGCTTTTTTATTTCCTAAGTAATTATGTATAACGTCCTTGAATGAAAGCCATCAACTTAAGATTCAGGTATACCTTGATAAATATAGGATGTGATTATGTTTTGGTATAAATTGCCAAACAGGTGACGCTGCTATACTAAATTTTGCATGATTTCCGAAGTAGCTCTATCTCATGAACAAATGCACGAATTTTCTCCAAACTTCAGATTCAGTTAGACGTTGACACAAGTTGTTCCTGATAAGGTGTTGGTGTTAATTGCCCAACAGATGCCGCTCCAGTGCGTATTTTTCCCGATTTTCGCAATAGCTCTATTTCAAAAACAAATACATGGATTTTCACCAAACTTCAGATTCAATCAGACGTTAACACAAGTTGTTGCTGATTAGGTTATAGTGTAAATCTCCCAACAGGGAGCACTTCTATGCTGCATTTCGCAGGATTTAAACTATTTTAGGAATAGACATATTAGCAATATTAGCACTATTTTAGCAATAGCCATTACTGCTGTATTTGTTGATCTAAAATTTTCTAAATTTTATTGCCACACTCTGAAATCTTCCCCCACCCCTTCCCGGCCATTAGAATATTTAAAACTTGTATTTACAAAAATAAAACCCTTTATTAAAAAATGCATATTATGATTTATTAGTTTTTTTAATTTGTAGGTCCTTGCATTTTTTTTTATTTTTGTCCTTGGAAGCCCTTGATTTTTATTTAAAAAAATGTGTACGAACCCTGTATTATTCAATCTGTATATATCTATTTCTGCTTTGTTCTTTGTCTGTAAAATGTATACAAAGTTAAAACAGTCCTTGATATGAATTGGTGCTGATTATGTTTTGGTGAAAATTGCCCAACAGGTGGCGCTGCTGTGCTGCATTTTTCACATGGACAAAACACATCTTATTGGCGCATAGATTTAATATAAGTAGCAGGTATTTGTTCCCTTTCAGGGTCATTAGACTGTAGAAAGTACTTTAAAAGGCAATAAAATAACATAATGAGATACATTTAAACACAGATATCTCTGAAATGGAAACCAATTTCATCTTTTTGTGAATATTTTCTAAATTCCCAAGGGTATGGTTACTTAAATCTGTTAAAATTTTCCAAGATAAGTTTTCTTGTTTGTCAGTGTAATTTAATAAACTAGGGGGCTCCCCCCCCCTACGAGCTACGCTCGCCAAACCCCCGTTCAGGCACCGCAGTCTCTAAAAGCACGCTAATTTGATAGGCTTTAAAAAATTTTTGAAACATTGAATTATAATTTAAAAAACAGTGGCGACCTCCCTATAAATGGGTTTCTATTCATTTTTCTTCGATTGGAGAATTTTAAGGAAAAATCATCTGCTGTTAAAAGATACAATGGCTGTTTTCGTCTTTGATTAAATAAAATCAGTTAAACATTTCAAAATAAGCTAATATAATTAGCAAATCTGCATCAAAATGCAAATATATTTTACAAATACCAATGCCTTCTTTTGATGGAAACGACACAGAAGGTTAACGAATCTTAACTAAACTATTTAAGCATTTTTTTTATTTTCTGCTTCACAGATTTTTCTCTTTCAAATAATATTTTTTTGTTGATGACACTTCAATTTCAGCTTGTAATCTTTTTTATTTTTATTACATTACTAAATAATCGCTCGAAAGCAGTCTAAACGCGTTCAATAAAATTAATATTAATCTTATTAATATAATCTCAAAATATCAAATTAATGTCTCGCGTAATTTTAGGTAGATTTCGTCCGAAATACTACCTATTGCAGTCGTTACCATGGTGCGACTTTTTAAAAATTCCTTCATAACTTTTCATTACATGACCCCAGGAACCCAAAACCACCCCCTACCTAAAAAGTTTATATATATATATATATATATATATATATATATATATATATATATATATATATATATATATATATATATATATATATGTATATATATATATATATATATATGTATGTATGCATGTATGTACTAAATTTTGTCCGCACGATAAAAGTCGCAATTATGCACGGAACGTCTTTAAACTCGCCAACAACTTTAAGATGGCTAATTTCTCGGTGGGGATTGAAAATGAGCAAAATCGGTCCAAGGGAATAGGAATTGGGAAGGTTAAAAATTTTGAATACCTTCTGAACATGATTCTGATAAAACCAGCTTTTACACAACAATGGCAGGAAAAAATAAATATTTTTTATTATAGCTGTTGCCAACAATTAAAAAAAAGCAATAAAATTCTCACCACAACAAATGCTTTTCTAATGCAATGTTTTCACGTGAAAAATTAAATTAGATAAACAGTTTGACGAATTGAAAACAAATTGAATATTACGTCATAAGTTTTCTAGAGCAAGGTGTCTGCATGAAAATTCAAAATGAAATAAATAGTTTGACGAATTGAAAACAAATTGAATATTACGTCATAAGTTTTCTAGAGCAAGATTTCTGCATGAAAATTCAAAATGAAATAAATAGCTTGACGAATTAAAACATACACACAACAACAAAAAAAGTATGTTGCGTCATATTGAAAATATAATGGACCACAGCAGGTGAATATGTAATGTCATGTGAGTTTGAAGAAACGTATTAAAACATGATAAAAACCCGAGTATGGAAATATTAACATATTTTAACACTTTGAAGTTCTCTGAATTTGATTTAGCCATTTTTAAACCTATTCCATATACATATGTGTGTGTATTTGTGTATATTAGAATTTTCACAAAATGTTTAGCTCCCTAGAGCTCATTCTTAGCGAAGGAACTAACTGGGCTTATCTTTAATCTTGATTTAAATTTTGTTGGTGAATTTAGTACTTAACTTCGAAATCTACCTCCGCCTGTAGGCCCGAGCCGGCAGGGATTTTTTAAATTGAAACTGTTTTGCAATATTACTTTTTGTTCATTTTACGTAATAAGTGTAATGTGACGTAAATGTGACGTAATCTCTCCTACTTAAGACTTCTAACGCATATTAATGAATTTATTATTTTACAATATCCTTATAAAATTCACGTGTAAATATAGTTTTTATGAAGTAATTTTCAATAAGTTCTTGCTTTTCACACGTATTTAATTCTAATTTGAAAGTTTTTTTTCTGTTAATAATAGTCACGTGTAAATAAATTTTTAATTTGAAGCAAACATTATTATTTGTGCTGTTTATAGAATTGGCAACAGTTTAAATTAATACCATTTCCTAAAATAAGTAAAAAACTAGTTGGATGTGCCAATCCCAAAACTTTCTTCTATCTTATACATATTAATATTTTAAAAAGTAGTTACACATGTTAATACTTCAATATTATTAGTTCAATGCTATACCAACTTTCATTTTCATCTTAAATTACTGCTTCAGTCAATTAAACGGACTAAAAACGAGTTAATCTATATCATGATATTTGTTAAAATTAACAGTTTTTCCTTATTCTGCTGTTATCAGCTGTTTGCGAATAGGCGGCTTAGCAGGAAGCGAGTTCCCGCCGCTGCGCGAGACACTGATGGACAATAAAACTACGAAAAATCAAGAAAAGTATACAAAAATCGCTATCACAAAGCCCCTTTACCGCGCAATATTTCCAAATTCAAAGAGGATCTGTTGGCCATATCCAAAATTATGCACAAAAAATTTGGTTAAATTGTATGCATAATTTTATACACTTTTCAATGATACAATAAAGAAAATGGCACAAACATCGCTATTATAGCGCCCCTCTTCCAGCAGATTTTTTCCAAATTCAGGGAGGACTTGCTTGCCATAGCAAGAAATATACACAAAATATTTGGTTCAATTCTATGCATAACTTCATACACTTATTGATGGTGCAATAATAAAAATGGCGCAGACATCGCATTTATAGCGTCCCTTTCTGGCGGAACTTTTTCAAGTTCAGGGAGGACCTACCGACCATAGCCTTACACATACACAAAAAATTTAGTTCAATTCTATGCATAATTTTATACAGTTTTCGATGGTATAATAATGAAAATGGTACAGACATTGCTATTACAGCGTCCCCTTCCGGCAGATTTTCTTCAAATTCAGGGAGAAATTTCTTGCCACAGCCAGAAACATGTACAAAAAATTTGGTTCAATTCTATGCATAACATCATACAGTTTTCGATGGTAAAATAATGAAAATCGTACAGACATCGCAATTATAGTACCCCCTTCCGGCGGAATTTTTCCAAATTCAAGGAGGACCTTCTTTGGGATCTCTGACCCCTAAAACGTGTAAATCTGTCCAAAACCGGAAGTTTAAAAAAATTTTGATTACAATACTTTCTTCTATTGAAGACAGAAGAAAGTAATATCTCTCGAAATGCTGAAAATTTTAATTTAAAATAGAAATAAAACCTCAAAAAATGAGTCAAATTAAAAATGTGTATGCAGTCTGCACACCGGGAAATTCTAACGTATAAAATGATCTAAAAATGAATTAATTCACATGTATAGTTTTTGCTACTATAAAATTTTTTTAATGGAACGATTTTGTCCAACTTTAGCATTAAATATCTCTTAAAATAATTATTCGATTTGAAAACTGTCTGCATCAACGTATTTATCAAACATTTCTTTATAATACCGCCGATTTTCATATTTTTGTATGCAGTATTTTCTTAATGTCAACGGAGAAAGGTCTCCGGTCACAAAAAATTCAAAACCTTCGGCGGCGGTGACAGCGTAAGTTTCTTTTTTTTAAGAATAGAGAGATATTTATTGAAAGTACTAAAAATTTCTCAATGAGTGTGTTACCGTGGGCGTAATAAGGTCTGAGTGTCAAAATCCCCAAAAATATGCATTTCACATTTTATTTCCTATTGAAATACTGCTAAACTAATCAATTAAATAAATCAAACTGCGTATTCCTACGATGATTACATCAGTTGATATTACAATTTTCTGTTTTTTTTTAATAGTCCGGCCCTGTCTTTAACTGGAACTTTAAGTTCATTTATCTTACAATGGATTTTCTCATTGCCATGTTTAAAATGATATATTTAAATTTTCTTTCGAGATCCATGCATTAATTTTTTTACCGAGTTTTTATGTTATGTTTTTAATAAATTGATTTCAAGATTTCTCAATTTATGTGAAAATTAAAATATATATATATACTCATAGAAGCAAACATCACTCTTAAAATTGCTCTTTTTTAGATTTATTATAAATTTTGTAGGTAATTTTTCTTATAAATCGTGAAACCAATATATCAAGAAAACTTTTTTGCTCACAATAGCGAAAAAGTAATTAAATTGGACAAGTGATTCATGAGTTAGATTAAAAATTAAATAAATACAAAATTTCAAGTTTTAAATTCTTTTAAAGAATATTTTTCCAATTTAAAAATCTTTTATATCTTAAGTAATCTTTATAGAAACATACATTGCGAAAAAAAAATGCATTAAAAATTGCTTATAAATAAAGAAAATAAAATTTTGACAAATTGGACCCTTTAAGTTTGGCTGCAAAATAGCTTCATGTGTTTTGAATTGGTAGAATAACATAAATTCTTCCTTCTTTACTTTGTATTTTTATCCGGAACTAGGACTTTTTTTTGTAGTTGAACTAAATATTCACCAAATGTTATTCCTCAACACGCTGCGCATTTGTTTCATTCATATTTTAACAAAGTAACTATCATCTATTAGAGAAAAAATACTTGTAATAGAATATTTGAAACAGAAGATTTGCATCAACTTTTTAATTATACCTAACACAGACACAGAGTGATCAAGGCCAGATTTCAGACGAGTGAAAGTGAGGAGGCAGTACAGCGTATGTTAGAGCAACAGTAGGACACTCAATAATTTGGCGCATTTATTTCGGCGAAACAGTAAGATATCTGATTTAAACTAGTGTTGCCCTGATGGAAGGTGACTTTTGGAACGTCTGAAACACAAGTTATGATTTTTATAAATTTGATGTGACGACATAAAAAGTGTCCTAGCATTCCACAAGATGTAAAAACAGTTTCTCATACCAATAAATGAAAAAACTCATTTCCGATTTTTTTAGATGTCTTACTCTTGCTCTGAGGCGGCAATTTGTTTCTAGCTTATATTCAAATCAGCATTTTGTTTGAAAACTGTACCACAATTTTTTTTAAAACTGCATCGCTATTTACTCAATTTTTATTGTTTTGAAAATAATTTTGAAGCATGATTTTTTTTCTTTCTATCTCTATAGCGCGCAGATGATTGCGAAATATAACTCCGCTTGTATTTAAATTAATAAAAAATAGCTCCACATTTGTTCTGGAGGTCATATTGAACATTTGTTATTGGAAGAAGAAATGAATGGAGCGCATTGTTTTCTTGTTCATTCTGTTTCGTGTCGTTAGCGCACTGTACATGTGATTTTTAAACTAAATTGTTTTTTGCTGCTAAAAAAAATCCTTACTTTGTGACTACCTTGTGATCCCTATCTTGCAAACCGCACTCTTTATCATAATTTCTTCCTGTTTTAAGAATTTTTAAAGTTGTAATGAACTTTTGGCTCACCCGGTATATATATATATATTAAATGCAAAAAATCTATTAGAGTTATCAATTTTAAAGAAATGGTTTTCACCTATATTGTGTCATCCGGAAAATCCTGGTTTATATGCTCGTGCGCGTACAAGAGTGTTTAAAAAGATTCATATTTACATTTATGCTTATTACTTTAAACAACAGAAAAAGGTTGTTATGTATTGTCATTTTTCTGCCATTATCAATGCCATATTTTACTGGAATGAGCTTTTTTACAGTGACCAAAATAAAAATAAAAATCTATGATTATGGGTAGAACTTCTTAACCCCTTCCCGCATACCGTGCCATATGTGGCACATACTGAATTTAATGTAATTCTGCAGTTGTTTTTAATCGCATAAGTTCCATTATTCTTCGTCCAATACGTCAGTGAATGACACGTATGATGCCAGTATGTACGGTCTGGTTGTGAAAGGATTTTGGCATAAAAAAAGAGGCGAACGGTGAGAAATTTATAGTTGTTACTTTGGATTGCTCGATAGTGAACGTTTTTGTTGTTTTTGTGTGGGAAAAGAAGAAGACTGGACTGAAAAAAAAAAATGCAGCTGTGTTTGTAAATATCTTGTGAATAATATATCGTGATGGTAATATATTGTAGAAATGCTAGCGCATATAGTACATAAAAATCGGTACGTGCCAGATATGTTACGCCATGCACTGACAGGTTTTATTTTTCCATAGTGGTTGAAATACGTATTTGTTTGTTCACCATCATAAATGTGTTCATCCGAGCGATAATCGAAAAGCGAATATCGCCATGTATTATTATGGTCGCTGTTTAGGAATGGACCCCAGGCTATTTATGGTTCTTCTTCCAATGCTATCAGGGATCTTCCTGTAGGAGATGAGAGGGAATTGTCAGATCTCTCTGATGATGATATGGTACTGGACGATACACATTATTTTGAAGTTTTTGCAACAGATTCAGGAAAAGAGGATCAATATTACGCGCAAGCAACGAATTGTTATACCGGACTCGCATAACTCAATAAACTCTGATGCCGAAGATGATCCATTATCGCTTTTGCGTCAGGCGCAGGAATAAGAGACAACTTGTACATCTATGAATGTGAAGAATGTGGTGTAGAGAACCAGATGTCTGAAAAAATTTCAGATAATACAGTTTCGAAAAGTAGTCGCTAATGCAAGGTGTCACATATATGGCACGAACTTAAATCGGCATTAAATTGAGGCGGATTTGAAAATTTCGAATTTTGAGTAATTTTTGATAATGTTACATTATTATTTAGCAAACTTTAAAATTTTTTGGCCAGCAAGATAAACTAGTTGGATGTGCCAATCCCAAAACTTTCTTCTATCTTATACATCTTAATATTTCAAAACCTAGTTACACATGTTAACACTTCAATATTATTAGTTCAATACTATACTAACTTTGATTTTCATCTTACATTTCTGCTCAAGTCAATTAAACGGACTAAAAACGAGTTAATCTATATCCTGATATTTGTTAAAATTAATAGTTTTTCCTTATTCTGTTGTTATCAGATGTTTGCGAATAGCCGGCTTAGCAAGAAGCGAGTTCACTTTTCGGCGGTACAATATTCAAAATGGCACAAAAATTGTACAAAAATTGCTATTACAGCGCCATCTACGAGCGATTTTTTTACAAATTAAGGGAGGACCTCCTTGCCATAGCCAAGAACTTAATTTTTTTTTTTTTTGGTTCAATTCTATGCATAATTTCATACACTTTTCGATGGTGCAATATTCAAAATCGCACAAAAATCGCTATTACAGCGCCCCCTAACGGCGAATTTTTTGCAAATTCATGGAGGACCTGCTTGCCATATCCAAAAACTTAAAATAAAAATTTGGTTTAATTCTATGCATAACGTCATACACTTTTGGACGGTACAATATTCAAAATCGCACAAAAATAGCTATTACAGCGCCCCCTACTGGCGAATTTTTTCCAAATTCAGGGAGGACCTGCTTGCCATAGCCAAAAACTTAAAATAAAAATTTGGTTTAATTCTATGCATAACTTCATACACTTTTGGACGGTACAATATTCAAAATCGCACAAAAATCGCTATTACAGCGCCCCCTACCGGTGAATTTTTTCCAAATTCAGGGAGGACCTGCTTGCCATAGCCAAAAACTTAAAATAAAAATTTGGTTCAATTCTATGCATAACTTCATACACTTTCCGATGGTACAATATTCAAAATCGCACAAAAAACGCATTTACAGTGCCCCCTACCGGCGAATTTTTTCCAAATTCAGGGAGGACCTCCTTGTCATATCCAAAAACTTAAACTAAAAATTTGGTTCAATTCTATGCATAACTCCATACACTTTTGGATGGTACACTATTCAAAATCGCACAAAAATTGTTATATCAGCGCCCCCTACCGGCGAATTTTTTCCAAATTTCGGGAGGACCTGCTTGCCATAGCCAAAAACTTATAATAAAATTTTGGTTTAATTCTATACATAACTTCATACACTTTTTGATGGTACAATGGCGACAGACAGACGGACAGACGGACACACAGACAGACAGACATTTTCTATAAACATGTTTTTTTGAATCTCTGACCCCTAAAACATGCAAATCCGTCGAAAACCGGAAGTCGAAAAAAATTTCGATTACAATACTTTCTTCTATTGAAGATAGAAGAAAGTAAAAATATGCAGGAAGGGGTTAAAAGAAGATTATGATTTTCAAAATTTTTCTTGCAAAGTAAATGTTGTAAATAATGTCAAGGTTAGATATTTCATGAAATGCCAAATTATAATAAACATGAACATTAATAAATGAATACAATAATTTTTTTTCATTGATTTATATTTTTATAGCAAAATTTTATAAATCGTTTAATTTTTTAACATTGGTGCATTTTGTTAGAGTGTTAATAAATAAATAGATAAATATCATACTCTTTTTACTCTTTTTACTATTTTTTATCATCATAAATTAAATGTGCTGCAGAAATATATCTATAGTTTGAAATGTGCCTTGACTAATACTGTCGTAGAACATAAAGCTTCCTATGCTTTGCACAGAAAGCACGTTTCTTAATAAATGTAGCATTAAAATTCCGTTTCATGGTCAATGCTATTTATAACTTTGTTTTGCACGAAGAAGAATGTATATATTAGCGTGGGCTGCGACTTGAGTATGGTATCGAGTCCAGTTTCCCGATATTACCCGAGCGCTACCCAATCCGCGGTTCAACCCCTCGCGGTTTGACGATATAAGATTTCGGTGAGGGTCGGTTGTATTCCAATCCAAACTGCTCATTTTCTGATTTATTTTTTAAATCATTTTTGCTCTCAAACGCATCAAACTGGCAAATTCTCTTACTTAAAAACTACATAATCTGCCGCGCTTGTCGATTTTTTGATAATTGCAGAAAATATTGCAAAAAATGCTGTCAAAGTTGGCGTTTTGAATCAAATTTTCCGAACCGGGAGTTCAGGGAATGAAAAAAAATGGTCATACTGAGAAAACAATTGTTTAAAAATTAAATTCTAATTAATTGAGCGAAAAATGAAATCACACGGCCTCTCATACATCTCTTCAAAAATTGCCTCAGCAGGTTTCATGGTTTTGCTTTTAAAAATGAGTCTGAAAATGTCTCAGAAAGTTTCAAATTCTTGAGGGTGGAAAAATATGTTTCCGAATACACCCTTAAATCTTTCCGGTTCGGGTTGGTATCTAGTTGGGTTTTTATTCATTCGAAACGGGTTCATATTGACCCGAATTTTCAAAAGAAAGTACTCAGTATTTTTTAATGAAAAAGGGATATTTTGAATATTAATGAGTGTATATGTATTAATCTTTATTAGAGGGATCATTCCATGAGAAACGGACAAAATGTCCCGCTCGTGACGCTTACATAAATACCTATATTTATTAACTTATAAGTTGTTAAAATATAAACTGTACATTAAAGGTAACAAAAAATCCTATATTTTCATATTGGCATAGTTGTTTTAATTTGAGAATACAATAGCATTGTTAAAACAGCAGTACTATGTAGAAAAGCTGTTCCACACGTGATATGGAATGGCCTTTTAATAGGTTTAAAAATCTCCACATTTTAAACGCTAGACCTTAGTAAGCTGCCAATTTTTAAAAATAAATAAATAATAAAAATAATAGATAATAAAAAAATCTCCACATTTTAAACCCTAGACCTTAGTAAGCTGCCCATTTTTAAAAATAAATAAATAATAAAAACAATAGATAATAAAAAAATCTCCATATTTTAAACCCTAGACCTTAGTAAGCTGCCCATTTTTAATAATAAATAAATAATAAAAATAATAGATAATAAAAAATCTCCACATTTTAAACCCTAGACCTTAGTAAGCTGCCCATTTTTAATAATAAAAAAATAATAAAAATAATAGATAATACAAAAAATCTCCACATTTTAAACCCTAGACCTTAGTAAGCTGCCCATTTTTAATAATAAATAAATAATAAAAATAATAGATAATAAAAATTTTCCACATTTTAAACCCTAGACCTTAGTAAGCTGCCTATTTTTAATAATAAATAATAATAAAAATAATAGATAATAAAAAAAAATCTCTACATTTTAAACCCTAGACCTTAGTAAGCTGCCCATTTTTAATAATAAATAAATAATAAAAATAATAGATAATAAAAAAATCTCCAGTTTTTAAACCCTAGACCTAAGCCAGATATAAGCAAAGATATATATAAGCCAGATATAAGCAAGATAGTAAGCTGCCCATTTTTAATAATAAATAAATAATAAAAATAATAGATAATAGAAAAATCTCCACATTTTAAATACTAGACCTTAGTAAGCTGCCCATTTTTAATAATAAATAAATAATAAAAATAATAGATAATAAAAATATCGCCACATTTTAAAACCTAGACCTTAGTAAGCTGCTCATTTTTAATAATAAATAAATAATAAAAATGATAGATAATAAAAAAATCTCCACATTTTAAGCACTAGACCTTAGTAAGCTGACAATTTTTAATAATAAATAAATAAGAAAAATGATAGATAATAGAAAAATCTCCACATTTTAAACCCTAGACCTTAGTAAGCTGCCCATTTTTAATAATAAATAAATAATAAAAATAATAGATAATAAAAAATCTCCACATTTTAAACCCTAGACCTTAGTAAGCTGACCATTTTTAATAATAAATAAATAATAAAAATAATAGATAATAAAAATATCTCCACATTTTAAAACCTAGACTTTAGTAAACTGCCGATTTTTAATAATAAATAAATAATAAAAATAATAGATAATAAAAAAATCTTCACATTTTAAACCCTAGACCTTAATAAGCTGCCCATTTTTAGTAATAAATAAATAATAAAAATAATAGATAATAAAAATATCTCCACATTTTAAAACCTAGACCTTAGTAATCTGCCCGTTTTAGAGCCATTCCATGAAAAACTGACAAAATGTCCTGTTCCCGATACTTACTTAAATTCCTATATCTATTGACTTACATGTTGTTAAAAAAACTAAACGTTAGAAATAACAAAAGACTCTAAATTTTCATATTAGCATGGTTGTTTTAATTTGAGGATACAATAACATTGTTAAAACAGCAGAAATATGCAGAAAAACTGTCCCACACGTGGAATGACCAAAAGATAAACCGAAACAGGTTGTTAAGAGACAGAAATTGAAACCAAATTCCGGCAATCTAGCTATTTTCGACAAGAAACTTAAAAGAAAATGTCCAGTTTTTTTTTAAGTTATTAATACATTCATAAATATACATAAATATTCATTAATTATATGGGTATAAAAACACATTTCTAACAAACAAACATACATATATGTAATGTGAGTGTGTGTGTGTAAGTTTCTAACAAAAACAGAACATAAAAAATAATACAACTTTTATATTTATTACATTATGACAACGAATAATTAAAGACATTTATCAGTAATTAAATAACAATGTAGTTAAATAATGGGGAAGAAATTCAATAACGAATATTTGATTTTTAAATATATACATCTTTTCAGTTATTTAATATTTTGCATTTAAATTAATTGAAATAAACTACTTAAAAGTTTGTTTTTCGGAAAATAGCATTGAATATGTTTTAAATAAACAAATAACCATTCTATAATTTATAATTACTATTAGCTTAGTAGTGATTTAAATATAGATAAGATACATACTTAAAAAATATATTTGCTTACACAATACCCATAAACTCCCCTCGCCTCTCCCCCCTCCTCCTTAAGCAAGTTTTGAAAAAGCGCCTCTGCTTGAAAATTTTATATGCGGGTCCCAATCTTTGTGCCTCTAACCATTTTTTAAAATATATAAAATAAAATTTAATTAATTTATCAAAGACACAGAGTGATAGAACTTTCTCAAAGAGTCTTCGAAACACTTTGCGGATTCAAACTAATAATTTCCTATTACTGTTAAGTCTAGAGCTTTTAATGAGAACTTGAAAAGCATCTTCAAAGTTTAGACAAATGTACACTGCTTTCTTTATAATTTGCACTCACGTCTTGAGTCAGTAATGACTGATAATTATAATAAATAATATTAAAACTTTAATATTTTATTACTTTACTAGCAGGCTATGCCCGCTGCGCTGGTCAATATTTCCAAATGAACCTTGGATTAAACTAAATGGTGAATTTGAACTTGTATTTTAAACAATATGGATCTTCAGCTTGACCTTGCACATTACTGAAAACGATGCGAACGCCATTGCGATATAATGTTATCTTAAGCGTTGGACAAAATTTAGCAATTAAGAAGTAATTGTTTTAGTTGATTATAAACAGCGCACTTATGATCGGGTAATGAGACCGTTATGACAACAGGAATTAATACCTCTGTAACTAATCAACATATAATGAAATCGTATATACTAACACCATTCCTAAAAGTCATGCAACAGGGCCACTTGTAACAAAATATGTTCTGTAGATTTTTTTTTTAAAGGCTAAACTTTCATAATCAGGTTCACTTAATTTTTGAACTTTTACTGTTGCTCTATAACTAAGTACCCTTGAACAATATGTATACACTAAAACCTTTCCAAAATTATTACCTAACTAATTGTGGTATATCTTACGAAAGTATTATAAACAATCGGAATGAAGTACAAATTTCCGTTGTAAATATATAGTAGATGATGATGATGCGATTTTGTGTAATAGAATTCATAGTAATGTTTTCGCTTCAAACAAAAACGATGCTTTCAACATTAAAGCTAATACACCAATATGTGAAGTATCCGATTACGGAAGGTTAATTTGAATTCTCATGAGCAACTACTCAAAGAAAAGTGAATATGTGGCTTTTGTGATACTTTTATGTCAGCCGGGCGCAGGTAATAAATCAATAAAGATTGTTTTCATAGCATATTCTTATTTTATTATTTTCATTTAAAACACAAATCTTTCACTCATTTAATTTAAAATGCATGCCTTATACTAATTTCATTTAAAAAACTGAAAAGACAAACAATAACAGGAAATAATGCCATAATTAAAAGCAAAAAAATATTTTTAATTTACATACGCAAAATGTAACTACTGCGACTGGGAATTTTAAAAATTCTATCAGCGAGATGTGCGCACGGTTGTTATAAATGTACCCATTTTTTCTTCTTATCGAGGAGCAATTTATAAATCGCACAATATTATTCCAATTCCAATTTCTTTCGTTGAGGAACATATGACCGGAAAAAAATGGAAAAAGACTCTTGTAGATTCTTCGGATGACGGCATCTGACGCCATAAACCGAGTTTATATATATGAAAATAATTTTTAAGTCGTTACAAACATTGCTTTCATACTTAAATATTTTCATTGGTACTACTTGTTATCCCGTCGACCAATTTCGCCAAATTATATAAATCGCCAAACCATTCGCCAAATTATATAAATTGACATAATCTTTATTTTAAATAACGAAATAACAAATAAATTAGTATAACATTAATAAAAATACAAATAAAACGTCGAAATTAAAATCACTTGATGACGTAAACACGTGTAGTTTGTTTAAATTCAAGTGAATTTGATATTTACGATCAATCATTATTGGCATTTAATCTTATAGTTTGACGATAGATTTTTGGTCGATGGAATATCTAAGTAGTACCTTTTCCATTTTTGTTTTATAACGCTAAATTCTCAGTAATTTTTTCCGTTTTATTTTACAAAAAAATCACTATCTTTTAAAAAAATTAAGATGCTTGCATTTTTATTTCAAACTCATAGAGCCGTTTTTATTTTTTAGCCAAAAGGGTTGATTTGAATTTTTTCTGTTGCTAGAGTAACGGATGTAATGATAGATATTTTGAGGTTTAGATACCAAAGACACCGCCAAATTAGAAAAATATGAAATGTGTCATGAACTGTTGGACTTAATAAAAATTTATTTGGTAGCATTCGATTCAGCATACAAAACTACATTAAAATATGCTATCATTTGACGCATAATTTTGATATTCGATTTTTTTCCACTCCCCGTGCAAAAACCATTAGGGGTGACACTTTAGAAAATCCTTTCTTAGCAGAAGTTTATGTCATAAGAAGTATTTTTACCACGATTTTCAAGATTTTAGGTTCAGTAGTTTGCGCTGTGCGTTAATTAGTCCCCTAATCCAAACTTTATTTTATATACTATATTAGATATGCGATTTTGCGGTGAATCGATGATCGAAAATTAGTCCAATATCATTTGAAATATTACATAACAGAGGAGAAAGTACGAAGAAAGACGAAGAAGAAATGACGAATTACAAAAGACTTGTAATTTTTTTTTTCAAAATGTTGAATTTTTCCATAGTAATAACGTATTAAAACATAAATTTCCTTAAAAATTATCTTTATTTCCTAGATTTCGAATCTGTGAATTTTCCTATAAAAGAAATTGCCGAAATGACTTGAGAAAATACATAATATTTGCTTAAATAAAATGGGTAATATTCGTTGATCTGAGTTCGAGTTTATAAATATCACACGCTTTCGGAATTACGGCGAAAAACATTTTAAAAAGTATGAAATTATTTTACAATATGTATGTGTGGCAGAAATTCACACTGAAATTTAAGTATTCGATTCCATTTTTAAAATATTAACTGATATCTATAAAAGTTACAATTGAATATGAAAATGTACTCAAAAATGATCTCTTTCACCTAAAAAAATACCATTTGTGAGAACATCCTCAAGCTAATGTCACGCTTATGCATTTTTGGCTTAAAATCACATTGTTTGGCGACAAAAGAAAAATAAAAAATTGTAAAGAAACAAATAGTAATTACACATGTGACTCACAATTACATCTGCTTGTTTCTTCTTTAAGTCACGTGATGGGGCAATTAGATTATAAAAAAAAAGAAAAGAGCAGAACAGAAAGAAAATGTCGTTAAAATTTCATCTAAGCAAATTTTCAGATTCGTTTCCATATCTAACGCAAGCGATAAAGAGCCAAATATTGCGTATCAAGTGTAATATTTCTTATTAAATTAATTTTTAGCATTACAAATATTTCTTTCAGGTTTTGATTAAATGTTTCCGGTTTTCATATTATCACTCATTAAAACGGATTTTCTTCTTCTTTTTTTCTTTTTTTTTTCATTTAAATAAAATTAGTAACAGTTTTTCTTTTATTTTTCGAGGTTTAATAGCCGTTTCAATTTTTTTTTTTTTTTTTTATCAACGATGAATTTCGCCAAGAAATAAAATGGTAACCTTATCGCCCAAAATAACAGAATTTTCCGTCATAATTCTAAAACTAATATAGGTAGAATAATGTGTTATAGCTTAAAACCTTCCCTGAAACAATACCTATCTAACGGTATAAGTTCCGTAAAAATCCATGCAGCAGAACTCGAAATCTCGGCATTCGGAACGAAATTTCCGTTTGGATTTTATATATATAATAGATAGATAATAGAATAGATAATATTTTATATATATATATAATAGAATAAATAATAGATTATGTGTTATGAACTTTCTCAAAGTTTAAAACAGATCGCATTGTTAGATTTCCTAATTTTAACAATATCGCGTTATGTTAGTTCCACATTCCACCACCAGGGAGCGCACTCTATTCTTAACGAAAGCATATCTGAACGAAACTCCTTCATGCAACCTTTCCGTAGATACATGAATCGGGAGGGTGGCGGTCTTAACCAATAATTTAAGATAATTGCTGAAATTACTACGAAAAATATTTTAAAGGGGCTCTACGCGGGCCCCTAATAGAGTTAGAGGAAATCGGAAGACGGCAAAACAATCGCGGGGGAAAGTTTGCTTGGGTGCTTCGGAGCTACTTTTGGCGCGAGATCTAAGCTCTACGACCAATAGGAGCCCAGATATTTAAGGAAATATGAAGTAACAAAGTCCAATATAAAAGAATTTTCCGCAATAATTCTATAACTAATCTAGGTAGAATGATGTGTTATAGCTTAAAACCTTCCCTGAAACGATACCTATCTAACGGTATAAGTTCCGTAAAAATCCATGCGGTAGAACTCCAAATCTCGGCGTTCGGAACGAAATTTCCGTTTGGATTATATATATATAATAGATGATAACCAATAATAAAAGGCATTTAACAATAATTAATTAACAATGTAGTTAAATAGTAGAGAGCAAATTTGAACTCACGTCTTAAGTCAGTCATGACTGATAATTATAAACAACAATATTATAATTTTTATATTTTATTACTTTATGAAAACCAATAATCAAAGGCATTTAACAATAATTAACAATGCGCTAAGTAATAGAGAACAAGTTCAATAACGAATATTTAATTTTTAAATACATACATCTTTTCGGTTATTTAATATTTTGCATTTAAATTTAAATTGAAATAAACAACTTAAAAGTTTGTTTTTAAGAAAATAGCATTGAATATGTTTTAATAGAAAAGAAAATAACCATTTCATAATAGCTTAGTAATGACTTAAATATAGATAAGACATATACTTTAAAAATATTTGTTTACTCTTTCCCCACAAACTTCCCCCCCCCCCCCCAGAGCCTCCCTAAGAAAGTTTCGAAATAGCGCCCCTGTTTGAAAATTTTATCTGCGGGGCCAAAGTTTACTCTCTGTGCCTCTGACCAAAACTTTTTATTTTCCTATAAGATAAAATGTAATTATTCATCAACGACACAGAGTGATAGAACTTTCTCAGAAAGTATTCGAAACAGTTCGGCGGATTCAAATTAAAAAAAATTCCATTACTGTTAAAACAAGAGCTTTTAATGAGCACGTGAAAAGTATCTTCAAAGTTTAGCCATATATGCATTGCTTCCTTTATAATTTCCACTCACATCTTGAGTCAGTCATG
The DNA here is from genome assembly GCA_963932465.1 of Maratus speciosus. Classification (NCBI taxonomy): domain Eukaryota; kingdom Metazoa; phylum Arthropoda; class Arachnida; order Araneae; family Salticidae; genus Maratus; species Maratus speciosus. Next base: position 442,612,648 of record OZ010788.1, read on the forward strand.
ACTGATAATTATAAACAGTGAAATTCATAACAATAAATAAAGAGTGTCTCACTTGAGCTGATGCAAATCAAAACAATGAGTAATATTAAAACTTTCTAAAGTAAGAAAAGTTATTTTCGGAATGCAGATAGTTTCGGTCCGGTCGCAGATTCGGCAGTATTTTCGCTGAAACTCAGATTTTCGGGTGAAAACAAAAACGAAACCGAATTTTAGGTCGATCTCTAATTTTTATACAAAATGATAAAATTGATATAACAGTTTAATCGCCGACTACTTTTCTGTAACTGTATTACATTTCTTTCACTTAAAGTTTGGGTCAGGTTTGAATATTTCTTGTTCTGGTCGATATCGGGTTGAAGTGTGCCGGGTTTCGGGTTGATGAATTTTTTTATGTCGTTTTCGTTTTGGGTTTTCGTGTTGATATTCAGCAAAATTTTCTTATTCTGGTATGGTACGACTCTAGTCGCGACCCATAGTTTAAGAAATGCTGGTCAAGACCATAAATAAAAATATGAAGTTTTTATCATACTTTAAAAAATAATAACATGAATATTTTTCACTTTGCAATGCTTACCTTTGAGATTTTCAGCTCCGAATATTGTGAGAAAGTTTTTTGCAATCTGCATTTCCCTCGTCCTCCAAAATCAATAATAATAATAAAAAAAAGCTATTACCTAACATTCTACGTAAAAAAGACGAATAATAATAGTTAAATATGTCTTGAATTCAATAAAAAACGAAATCCATTATGTTTAATAATTACCAATTCATCCAGCAGCGGAAATAACATATTGTCAATTTAAAAAAAAAAAAAATCGTTATTTCATTGCATTACGTAAAAACAGTTTTTTTAATCAATGAAAAGAAATATAATCCCATACTGTTTTTAAATTGTGCAATGAGGAAGAAAAGCTTTAATAATTATCATATGAAAATAATTGATTTTTAACATCCTGTGGAAAGGTGATTTGATTCATTACACTTGGGAAATTCTTACCTTTGATATTGTAAGATGAATGACAAAAATAAAGAATTTAACTGTCTATAAAATTTCCATGGTTGCATCATGAAATTGATTGTTTGATAACAATGCTTAAAAGAATATCCTTAAAAAAGCAATTACATATTGTTTTACTAAAAAAAAAAAGCTATATAAAAAAATTACATATGAGGAAAACGGCAAAACTTCCGGAATAAAAATGATATAAAAGAAGATTTTTTAAACCATTCATTACTTGATCACCACAATTTCAGATCCGATTTTCTGAATACCGAGTGAGGTAAGATTGGTTTTAACAATTTTGCGTCTAACTTGTTCGGGTATTATGAGCGATGATAAACTTCGCATATTTTTTTTTTTTTGTTATAAATCTTAAGCTTTAAGTAAATCTTTTCATAAATCATAGTCTTATATAACATACGACACAATTTTGTTAACAATATTTTTTTTTTAGCATCGATAGGGATATTTCGTTCCATTTCTGTTCCATAATTTTTTCAGCCCGTGAATTATTCTAAGTTTACTTATTGAAAATAATTTTTTATATCATCTAAATCATAGCGAAGGCATCACGAGATTTAGTTGAATTATTGGCAAAGAGTAATTTTTTTATTAGTTTCTTGTTTGATTTCCCTCGTCGCCTAAAATATTTAATAAATGTGCTTTATGTTAATGCAGCCCTAGCGATTTCAGTTAATAGATCTTATATTTATCTACGATTATGTATCTTTTATTATATAGAAATAATTGAAGTATTATGGTCATTACATGCGAGCATGATAAAGGTCGATTTTTTTTTAACATAACGTGGAAAACTGTAGTGACTGATGAAATCTCTTACAGTGTCCAGCTACCCGCTAGTATTATACTTTGAAAATTGCTTTATGAAACAAGCGGGCAGACTGACGATAATAATAGATGTATATATACTAAGCGTGTGGAATCTCGAAACTTGTATTTTCCGGGTTCACCTTTATAAACACAACGCCTAATTTTCTTTTAGTACAGGCAGGGATATTTCGTTCCATTCTTGTTCAATAACTTTCCAAACTCCCATAAGTATTATAGATCGACCTATGAAAAATACTCTTTTTGAACATCTAAAGTACAAATATTTGTAAATAAGACATCACGATATTTAGTAGAAATATTGATAAATGTTATTATTTTGATGTATCCCTAAAATATAAACAGATTTTATCTTAACTCAGCTATTTTGATTTATGGTATTGTGAATGGAGAGATTAAATTTATTCTTTGAATATTGTGAGTAAATTATGCACCTTATATGATGTAGAATTTTCTTTAGAGCTGTCTAATTTCTATTTTTAATTATACGCTATACGCTTAATATGATCACCACACTCACAAATTCATCAGAGAATTTTTCGCAACATTTTTTTGAAGCAAATTTAATTTTTTTCTTTTTGTTTTTCAATGATAATAAATTGTTCCTTTTCAAAAATTAAAATAAATTAAATAAATACAGTTATTGCAGAATTTTTTTTAAAAATTTTATCCCGCAAAATACGTTACAAATACATACTGTTTAGCAGCGATTTTGTTTGCCATAAAATATAAAAATACAATACAATCATGTTATTTTCAATTTTTTTGTTATTGAAATTTATTTGTATTTAAATATAAACATTTAAAAAATATAGTAAATTATCATATATATTCTATGAATGCTTTATAAAAAATAAATATAAAAGCGCTGACAAATATTGCAGAGTAAATTAGAGATGTAGCAAGAAAATATGTACGTAGCATATAGATTAAGTTATTTTAGATAATTAAAAAATAATTTTTACTGTGATTGATAATTTTTGTAAAATTTTAATTATTTTTGTTGAAAAACGGGGATGCAATAGAAACCGCTTAATATGATCACCCCATGAACAGACTTGTATAAAACCAAAAACTTTCTGCGCACATAAATATTGGGTCAAAAACTTTCTGCAAATTAATTTAATGTTTTATAAAATAATGTGTTGAATAACTATGTTGGTTAAAAAAATAATAAAGCTAAAAATGCATGACAAGAAGCATGATAATGCATGATAAGTGTGAATTCTTATGAATTATTTTGTCAATGCATTTAGAAACAACCCAATCCTTAATATTGTGACCTTTTCGCACAAAATGCCTTTCATTCTGTTCACAAAAATAATGTGACATTGCTTCTGAAACAACTGAATCCAATTTTGAAAGGAGAGGTCCATTCATAGGTATCATCATTAAACAGACCGATGAGTTTTTATTGCGGTCCTTTGACGAAATTCCCGTTTTCTCCGCGATTCTTTGACGAAATTCGCGTTTTTTTTGCGATCCTTTTTACGAAATTCACTTTTTTCTGCTATCCTTTGAAGAAATCATTTTTTCCTCGCGATCCTTTGGCGAAATTTGCATTTTATCGCGATCTTTTGACGCGGCGTTTTGACGAAATTCGTGTTTTTTCCAGCTCTTTTAACGATATTAGTTTTTCCGCGATTCTTTGACGAAATTTACATTTTTTTCGCAACCTTTTGACAAAATGCGAGCCTTTTCCACAATGCATTTACGAAATTCGTTTTTTTTTTCCTGCACTCCTTAATAGAAATTTGCTTTTTTTTCGATTCTTTGACAAAATTCGCTGTTTTTCCGCGATGTTTTGAAAAAATTGGTGATTTTTTTTTTTTGCGAATGATTGACGAAATTGGTTTATTTTCCGCGACCATTTGTTGAAATCCGCAATATATTTCAATGATATTTTCTTTATGTCTGAATTTTCGGACTCATGGCAGATTCTTTTTTTAATTTTCGGAAAATTCGGAACACAATCACCCCTGGCAAACAATAAATAAATCGTACATAAAATTGGGGAACTTTTAATTTTTCTGTATTTAAAAACGGGAAAAAAATAAAGAACAAAAAGCGTGCGTCTATATTATGCACCTCTGCCCATGAATATCAGCCAGTTTTTATTAACAATATTCGATTGATTATAATAACCAATACAAGAAAGTATTTTGTTATAACCCCTTCTATTGCAGGTGACTCACTGACAAATATTTTTTAAATGTTGTGTCCAGCACTGTTTAAAACTAATAATCTTCGTGGTAAATTTCCTCTAAATCTTCGAGATAGGATATTTTTGTTTAGAAATAGTTGTAGGGGAAAATAGTCGCTAGTAGCAGACATGCTATAAAAAAGAAAATAACTTTTTTTGAAGAAATAATGCATTTTAATGGGAGAATTTGATAATTTTTGGTAATTACAATGGTAAGAAAATTAACCATTGTGACTTAAAAGACTATAGATGATTTGCATATAGTTGTATGTTTTTTTTTAAATAAAAGTTATATATTAATTAAATACTTTATAAAAAATAGGTGGTATTAAAATGAAATAAGAGTGTAATTAAAATGTACAAGTTTATTTAAAATTTTCATGATTTTAATCATTAAATAAAATTTCTTGTTCATATTGTCTATTTGAACAGTCTTATCGGAAAATTTTTCAATTATGGCTTTTACCATGTATCGCATAGAAATATTTCTAAGTGACACCAAATGTAAAAAAAAAAAAAAAGCAAAAAAAAAAAAAAAAAAAAGCAAACAAACATGGAAAATTTACCTAGTCTTATTTTCTTATTGCCAGACAATACAGGTTTCTGTTATATTTCTAATATCTGTAAAGATGACTGTTGGTATACACACTGAAAAAAATTAAATTTATATTTCAAACTTTTTTGAAGATTCATGTAATTATGTCTTTTTTTTTTTCTTTCAGACAATTGTTGAAGTGTCCTTTCATCTCAATATCTGCTTTGAACAAAATGGGAGTCTGTTTCTTCATCATGTTAAATTTGTTAGCTGCAACTTTCGTTTTTGCAGATGAGAACGAAGTGCCCCACACCAATCCGAAGTAAAATATTGCATTATTTAATCTCATTTTTATTTTTTTAATTTGATTTCACAAAAGGTTTTTTATTCAAAACATAGGCGGAATAATCTAAAGTATTTTCTAACCTTAAGGGGGCAGTTTACATTTTCAACAATTTTGTTTATTTTTTTTAAATATGGTTCGAATGGTGAACTCACTGCATTTCAATGTTCAATTAAAAACACATTTTGTAAAAATGTAACTGCATATTTAATTAAAATTTTAAAATTAAAAAAATTGAATTTTTTAAAAATCCCTACTACTTTTTAAAATATTGATATTTTTGCCAAATTTATTTTTAGAATTTCAAATGTGTATTACACAAGGCTGCGAATTAATTTTTAGATACAACTAATATTACATTTAATATATTTTTTTCTATTGATTTCGAAAACTTTTCCGATATTGATGTTAATTTGTGAAATCAAAGTTTCAAATGTGTTACGCGTTTTCCAAATTATTTACTTGGGTATCTTTGTTTCATCTTAAACAGTGAAGTTTTTTTAAAGAATACTAGAAATTTTGGAAAGAGTTTCGAAAACGATGCTTGATGCATAATTTTCCTTTCTTTTTGTTTATTTGAATTTTGCCTTTCATATTACTCTGTTTTTGTGAATTTTGCCATAGCAATTATGTTCAGTTCTTCGTGATTATCCAAATTTCGTTCAAAACGGATATATTTTATTTACAGATATACTGTTATCGTATGACAAAAAGGAAAATTTCGTAGCAATATTTTTCATAATTTATGCGTAAAATATTATTTTTCTTCCTCGTTTAATCATTTATGATTTATGATTTTCATATTTAATCTCGAAAAACTACTTTAAAATGTACTTCATTTTTAGAGTATGCTGGCAGAGTAAATCAAATTATAAACATTGAATAATATGACTCTATCTTATATATGACGTAATCACCATGGAAACCTAGAATCATTACCTATCAGGGAATTGACCATTGAATTAATTACGTACGATAGATTTAATAGAAAGAAGAAAACTTTTATTAACAAATTTAAAATATTTTTAAATTTTGATTCGATTTTCATAAATTTTGAAATGACTCAGCAAAATTCTGCAACCGTTGTATACATTAAATTTCAAACCATTAGGTTCGGTAGTTTTGCGCTGTTATATATGGACAGACAGACAGACGGACACGTACCAGACGACGACTATACATATACTACTTATTTATATAATTACGAACGCACCTAAAAAGTGAATAGATCTATAAAGAATCATGAGAAATAATTCAATATTTAGATGATGGGTCTATATGTATGTTAAAGCTTATGTACACTGTTTCCGATTAACCTGAAAATTTTCAATTGAAATTTTCTGTTAAATTAATTACATCAACATTAAGAAAATACAAAATACTTCAATATATCATCGACTATTAGCTACTTTCAAGGTAGTAATTTGATACAGATATATAATTTATCTTACAAAGTTATTCATTATAAAGTACACGATTCTATTTGCATTAGTTTCGCTCAAAAAGTCCATTTATGAAAAAAGCAATTCAAATTTAAATTTTTTGAACATCTCTACTCCACGTTATTTAACCTTTTATGTCCCAAATTATGAATTCATGAAAATTTCATCGTCTAAAGCATTTTTCATGAATTTTTGAAACTGTATTAGAAGATTTACACAATAATTTAATAAATTTTAGAAGGATTTTGCCAATTAAAATAAATTAATTAAATTTGAATATACAGGGATTTTGTGCAATATTTATAGCTCCACTCAAATCTTTTATTTAAATTTTTTTAGTATTTCGTAGAATTAAGAAATGTACAAATGTAATGTTCTTACAATACAATTATAGAAATATTTCCAAACTAAAATATTTCAACCCCAATCTTTCGACGTGAAGAAAGCTGAAAAGATGCGAAGGCATCATACTTTAAAAAATACTTTTGTTTTGTGCAACCTATAAAGTATCTATAACACATTCTAAACTGTATTACTACTATTCGATGTATTAAATGAATTTTATAACAAGTTATATTAATGGTACTGGAAATTACCGTCGAGGCATAAAGAGTTAACAAGAATTTTTTTTTATACATACTTTTATAGAAAAAATCCCATTTTTACAAAATATACAAACAGAGTTATATGTGGGGGAATATATTGCATCATAAATAGGTACTCATAAATGTACGCAATCATGTTGGTTGGGGACGTGTCTCCGAATGTAGTAGACATGTTATAATAATATTGTTCATGTTGCAAAAATAAATATATGAGTTAGGGCTCATTTCATTACGAATTGCGGCTCAATTAATTGCGAATTAATTTCGAAATTAAAACACAAAACTTGCATCTTAATTTTTATCTTTGCAAAGAAGAAAAAATACTTCAGCACTGATAATTTTCTAGTAAAAGTGAAGTTAAACTATGGCATACTGCGGCTAAAAATATAATATCTTTCAGAGTTCACTAATCATTTAATGATAATTAGACAAATTCCCTTATGTGACTCACTATTGGCACATTTACACTATATATTAGAGTGATGAACCGTTCTTAATATAATATATTAACTGAAATGGCCCAATTACGCACTAAAAATTTTATATAGTGCTTAATTAAATATAGTGAATCCTTTTGAATTTGATATAGGGTAATAAATGTCATGCATAGGATTAAAAAAAAATTGGTATCGCAAAATATTTTGCTCTATTTCAGATTCAAACATCGATCCATAATAAATATGTATATTAAAAACTTCAAATATAAACTTTTGTGCATTTATACAGACGAGAAATAGAGATATGGATACGATGTTTACCGAAAAAGCGTAGCATAGCAGTGTCCCCTTTCGAATAATCCAAATAAAAATTTAATAAACATAGATTCTCATAAAAATATCTTATATGTTAAGCTTTGTAGTATTCAATTCTATAGATACCAAGATATAGCCTTCACGCATATTACGGTAAGGTGGAAATATTGGGAAATTTCCTGAAATATGTGCAGTAGACTTTGAGTATAAGCGCGTCCTCTAAACTTTGGATAACATATAGTTTAACAAACAAGCAAAGATGTGATCAAGGGCACCTTAAAACGTGTAAACCCATAAAAAATCAGGTATAGAACATTTTCACATGTCCAATACTTTCTTTTTGTAAATATAGGAAGAAAGGAAAGTGCAAAGTGGAAAGAATGAAGCTATCAATTTACACAGTTTCTACACAGCTTTTATAAGCGACGAGTAAATATAATTGTACGCTTATTTTAAGCGAAAACATATACAGAAGAACCTCGATTATCCGAAATAATTGGGACCGACCATCTTTCGGAAAATCGAAATTTTCGGATAATCGAGAATGCTTCAAATTGAAGATAAATATATGCAATATTTCTTATTATGGTAACAAGTGCTTAATAAAAATAAAACGATAGCAAAATAGGAACAAGAATAAATTACCTGAATTTTAATTTTGAAATTAAGTACATTTTACATATGTCACAGGGATTTGAAAAAAAATGTTTTGTTTGTCGCAGTTTCAATTGTATTTGCTTTGAAGCTCTATCACGGAGTTTTTAAATATTATTAGTCCACGTGTATCACAGTCTTTCCGCTGCTCCAGCCATGACAAACCTTTTGCAAAACATTTAAATGCTTCAGAATTGGTCATTTGTTCGTTTTCTTCGTTCCATTCCGCAGCTTACGGGAGCTGAAGTTAAATTCAAAGGAACTCTAAGAAAGGGGATCGAAAATATTTATATGTACTCGTAGTTCGGAAAGGACCTCTTGCACACAAGGAATATGATAGTTAAAAATAAAAAATAAAAAAGCTTTCAAAATGGATTATGTATACAAGGAATGTGTCAGTAAAAAAAAAAAAAAAAAAAAAAAAAAAAAAAAAAAAAAAAAAAAAAGAAAAAGCTTTAAAAATGGATTTCGGTTAACCGAGGGTTTCTGTTAAAAGAGTTTCGGATAAAAGAGATTCTACTGTATATTTTTAAATTCTGTAACTTTTTAAGAAGTTAATGTTAATTGCTACAAATATTAAAATTAAGTTTCACGCACAATGCCTTTATAAAATACCTTTAGCTCATTTTTCGAAATAAATTTAAATATTTACAATTCTTTCATTTTATTGATGTTTGCTGAAAAATGCTCCTTTTTGAATTACTAAATCTGTTTTTCTATATATTGTAGCGATTCAACTCAGCAATTGCCGTTGCCTCCGAATAAAGAAAGTTTGCTAAATGCTACCCAGCCATTGCCGCCGACTCAGCAGCCGTCCATAAAAGAAGCATTGGGCACTAAGTTAAATAGTTGTACCCTCATGCACTTCCTATTTCTTCGTCGTGTCGGCAAAAAGTATGCGTCTTTACTAACTTCTCAGTCTTAAATTGTTTGCACAACAGAACACAATATTGTTTCTAGTAGAATTATTTTTCATATAATACATTACGTATAAAACATTTTTACATATCCAATACTTTCTTTTTGTAAATATAGGAAAAAAGGAAAGTGCCAAAATGGACAAAATGAAGCTATCTGTTTACACAGTTTTATATACAGTTTCTACACAGCTTTTTGAAACGACCAGTAAACATAATTGTGCGCTTATTTTAAGAAAAACATATATATTTTTAACTTCTGTAACTTTTAACGAACTTAATGTTAATTGTTACAGTTTTACTATTAAAGTTGACAATACACGCATTATGCCTTTTTTAAAATACAGTTAGCTCACTTTTCAAAATAAATTTAAACATTTATAACTCTTCTTCAGTTTTATTGGTGTTTGCAAAAGAAATGTTCCTTTTTATGTTAATAAATCCCTGTTTTTCTATATATTCTAGAGATTCAATTCAGCAATTGCCGTTGCCTCCGAATACAGAAAGTTTGCGAAGTCGTACCCAGCCATTGCCACCGACTAAGCATCAGCTCATAAAAGAAGCATTGGGTAATAAGTTGAAAAGATGTAACCTTATGCACCTCATATTTGTTGCTCGTGTTGGCAAAAAGCATGAGCCTTTACCAACTCCTCAGGCTTAAATTGTTTGTCCAACAGAACACAATATTGTTTCTTGAAGAATTATTTTTCATATAACAGTATGAAAAAAATGTCTATATTGTGTATAATAAAAGCAAAAATATGTAGTAAAAATGTAGTTTATCAATAAACACTTCCTGCATTTATTTGTGCTTTTTTGTATCGTAATATAATTAGAGAAGGTTTTACAAAATTGCAAAAAAAAAAAAAAAAAAAAAAAAAAAAAAAAAAAAAAAATCCTCAAAAAGTGTTTGCTGTGAATTTTTATAATTGTTTTTCGATGATAGAAAATCAATAATTATTTCCTAAACATTGAGCTTTTTATTTTATTTTGTATCAGGAGCGTTTTATTTCATTTGGAAAAATAATTAACTTTTTTATGAGAATTTCTGGATGCTTTTGAACTATGACAGATGAACATGTTTAATTTATCTGCATATAAAATAGTTTTGTTTCGTGTTATTCTTTACAAACGATCTATATTTTACACAATCGTTGTGTCATAATCATGGGAACAATTATGATATTTTATCGCTTAATGTAAAATATTGCTAATTCAACTAGTAAATACGTAGTTTGAGAGTTGCAATGTCAAGTGAGAAAACCTAATTTTTATTTTGACTTAATTTTACTTGTTCACTGTAAAAAAAAAAAAAAAAAAAAAAAAAAAAAGGGCTAAAAAACGGAAATACTACTGGCAATCTAGACGCCAGTACTATTTGAGTTTTTTTACGGGAATTTTTACCCATAAATTACTGAAAATGTTGCGTTTTTCTGATTAAACACGGAATTTTTTCTGTAATTTATGGGTAAAAATTCCTGTAAAAAAAAACAAAAAAACGGAGATAGTACTGGCGTCTAGATTACCAGTAGCATTTCTGTTTTTTTTTTTTTTTTTTTTTTTTTTTATTTTTTTTTTTTATACAGTGATCTGCAATCGTACTCTGTGGAATTCAATTTCTTCTATAAATCAGTTTTACTGCAATTAAAAATTTCTGGAAATTTCACGAAATCCAACTGTTACGACCAGCTGTTTTTCTAGGAGTATTTATTCTTGAAATTTTGAATAATTTTCTTTCGGGTTAAGGAAAGGGACTCTGTTTGATTCACTCATGTATATATTTAAAAAGCTAAGCGTTTTCTTTTGACAGTTAGTGAGAAAAAAAATACTTCATCAAATTACATTATTCTTATTTTAAATGAAACAAATTACAGCATTGTCAAAGTCTCCAATACCTAGAATATAGATTAACGATATCAATGATAACTGAAACAATTACATACAAATAGAGATTCATTCAAAAAAGAAATGTCATAGCCTAGGGCTCTTATTTAAAATTGGAGATAAACATGAAAAAAAAAGCTAAAGTAAGTATTTTTGCCCAGAACTCTTCGTACGGAACAATTAATACCTATTTATGCCTAACGTCCCATTTTTGTGACACTTCGAATTTTAATAAATTTGTATAACTTTATTTTTCTTTATAACATGAAAATTGCATGGAAGAATTATCTATAAATGTCTTTATCTGTTACCGAGAGATGACAACATAAAATTGGATATTTATTTGCTTAAATGAAGGATTTTTTAAGAGTTTATATATTTTTCCTTTTCCAAGATGGCGAAATGTCAAAAGTAAGTTTATTTGTATTTTTTTTTTAATAAATAAGTCATAATCTTAGCTTGTAGACGTCTTTGAAAGACTTTTTTTTTTAATTGTGAAAATATATGTTCAAGCCGAAATTTAAGCATTTTTTAACGTACAAAATATATGGCGCTAAGCATGAAAAGGTTCATATTTTTACTATTTAGCCATTGCACAGTTATTTATGTAAAGTCCTTTTCAGGATGATTAATATTCTTAGTTTATTCTTAATAATACATATAATGTTATTAGTCTCTGTAAAGAAATAAATATATCTTTTCAGTAGTTCATACAAATGCTAATTATAGTACATAATATACAATTTAAAAGTCTATTTTATATAAATTTAGACAAAACATAAAATTTAGCATATTATAATATAATAAATATTATGCCTAATCCCATATTTAGTGCGTTTATATTTTAACAAATAAACACAAAACTTTTTTAGCTTAATTTGTTTCAGTAATTTTCCAGTTCATTTTACAACATTTTAAAGTGATTTCACCAAGAAATTTGAGAAAACAAAAATGGCACAAATGTATTAACCATATCGACGTAAAAATCCTTGGTTTGCAGAAATTCAGTCAGCAAACTGCATGCTCTGCAAAATTCAGTCTGCCCGGGTTCGGGACGAGATTTTAGCGTTTTTCCAGGCTAGACTGTCCTTGGGCTGATCTTATAGCTTTTATACCGGGCCAAACCAATAATATTTTGCACGGACCAGGCCGAACTTTTTACTATGGATCAGGAAATGTCGGCCGTGCAGACCTCTAGTACAGACCTTTAGCATATTTTGAAAGCACGTTTAATGTAAAATCTACATGCTGCTATTTTTATGTCCAAAAGGAGAAGCACTGTCTTAAATCGATTTTTAATTACGTATAATTTGTGGATTATCCTTATCTTTCATTCCAAATGCACCATTATCACGTCGCTCAGAGATATGCTTAAGTAGTGTAAGTCACGAATTTTGGATTTTAATATATCTGTTTGTTTTGGCGATAGCAAGTTGCAATTTTTTGTTCGAAGCCACTGCGGTCGTCCGATAGCATTAGTGCTTCAAACCCAACCCTTCCTGCTTTTCGATGTCTTTAATTTAATCAATTTTCCTTTTAAATTTGTCCGGATTCAATGTTTCATTTTTTTCGTGATTAATGAACATTATTAGCTCATATATATTTTATTGATTTTTTGGAAGGTGAACGGATTTATGTAGCACCCTGTATTGAAGTTGGTTGAATATATTTTTTAATTCCTACTATTAGTTTACACTCTCCCTATATTTATTTTTTTATATATCTTGTTCAAATTTTCAATCGTTAATAAAATACTTATTATTCATCCTATGAAGTTGAAATAATTTTTTTAAAACTTGTACTGGATGACAATTGATGTTAATACGGATTTTTCAAATATTAATTCATTAATTAAATTTTAATTAATTAATTTTAATTTTATATGGGAGACAAAATGTGGCCATTGGTTATTGAACAGCATTTAATTCATCTTCATATCTATAAGGGGTTACCATAGGGGGGACTCTGTTCTGTCGCCAAATACCGCTAAGTGTGTCGCCAACTTGGCGATACATCGCCAAAATGAGTCGCCAAAAATGACGCCAACTTGGCAATACTCTAATATTTCGCCAAATTCCCATAGACTTCCATTGTAAACCTACCTGCTTATAGAAAATCAACAAATTCAGATACTTTAATGCAACAGAAACTAATATTAGCTTAAGGGATTGTATTAAATTTTTCTTTGATGACCTAAGTAGGAATTGACTTTAAAAACAAAATTTTTATATTACTTGTTTAAAAATAGCCCATTTAAAAGTCTGTTTACAATTCAATTTTTTAAAATTTTAATGCATTAACAAATAATATAAGTTTACACTGCGCAATTATGTACTAGAATTACAACAACAACAACAACAACAAAATTGAATGCTTTCAGAATATATGCCTTAAAGAGAAAGTTTTCGGAAAAATATGCTTTGAACTTTTATTTAATGTTGTTTTCTTTTCAATTTTAATTTGAAATTTTAGGGAAACATTTTAATTATAAAACTGAAATCAAACATAAATATATATATTTTTTAGAAAATCATAATAATTGACATTATTAAAGATTTTTCTATATCATTTTTCAAATATGCTGTCCAATTCAGCTATTCATACGGCTTACTTTATATTGCAATTTCTACTTAAAAAATACGCGCGAGGAAAAAAAAACTGTTTTGTTTACATGTAAGTAAAGACTAATACTTTTAAATAATGCAATTCTTAATGAAATATTTCTTTCTCGCAAAAAATAGTAAACATTTCCTGAGGCGAGAAAAGATTAAATACTTTAAAGTTAATACTGAAGGGAGTTTAAGTAAATATTTAATTCTGCCGAGGGATCTATTCTTGTCTTCGTTTAATTAAAAATATAAGAAAAGTTTTTCTAGTTCCACTTTGTTTATGGATCACTGACGATCTATCTAACTTTCATTACTCTTTACATTTTTCTTTCTAATTTTAAAAATAAAATAAATAACCATTCTGTAAAATGTCTAAGTAAGTTTAAATAAAATCGGAAATAAAAAGTAAAATTAAAACATATTAGAATAAAGGAAGTCTTATCAGTAAATTAAAACTTCGCTAAAATTAATTTTGGATTTCAGCGTTCACGGTACATATTAACCCTTCAATGCATAGTGTATTTAAACAGCTACATACTCGCTTTTTGTGTTCGTTCGTAGTTATATAAATACGAAGCACACATAGACGTCCATCTGTCTGCCTGTCCGCATATAACAACAAAAAAAAAACTATTTGACCAAGTGGTTCGAAATTTAATGTATATAATATTCAATTTTTATGAAAATTGAATCAAAGCTTAAAAAAAGATATTAATAAAAGTTTTCTTCATTCTATTAAATCCTATCATACGTAATTAATTCAATGATATCCCGTTACAGGTAATGATTCTAGGTTTCCATGGTGATTACGCTGTATTTAAGAAGGGGTCATATTATTTCGTATTACGGAATTTAATATATACAATAGTAATTAATTTTGTATCCATACATTTTTGCATAAAACTGCAACAGATATTGTACCAGGATCTGAATATATATAAAACTAGTTATAAAACGAATGCACCTCATTTGCCAAGTTTGACGTACAGTCATTCAGGGTAACTTTGAACCATGGGGTGTAACTTTGCATCACCTCCAAATTTTCAATATTTTTGACTCCAAAAGACTAAATAAACTCCAGAACTGTGCTCTGTTGGCAAGGTTCTAAACTGGGATTTCTACTCTTTATTTTAGAAAATAAATTAGCAACATTATGCGCAATTAATTGCATTATCTAGATATTTTTGTTAAGTACCTTTTTTTCAAGTTAATTTTGAATGATGTTTTGAAGTTGCTGTAATCCAATTAAATTTTCATTGTAAGTAACAATTTCTTCATTTATCAGACATATTATTATCTAAATGTTGTAAATGTGTTAATATTTTGTGATTATTTATTCATTGATAATTAATAAAATGTAAAATAAGAAGGCACTAACATTTTATCACATTTTCAGGGTAACTTTGAGCCGGCCCAAAGTTATACTGATGTTTATAATTTACTGATTATAGGTGCTACTGTCAAAATTTTCCCATATTTGCACGTATATTTTATATAAATGCCGAAAGTGTGCATTATATATAACATGTAAATATTTTCACAAATATGTGTAAAATACATAAAATTCATTTAAAGACGTTATTGGGTCGGAGGTACTCAAATTTGACATTTCATACATTCGACATTTTTTATTCTTATTTGAATAATACTAGTACTACTGTGTATTACTGTAACTATTGATATATTATTGAGTTAAAATATTGAAAATTGTTTTTAACTGCATTTTTATGTTTTATCTGAACAATAAACATTTTTTTTTTTCTAAATATTCATGGTTCTCTTCTCCCACTTTTCTTATGCATAATATTGTAAGATATTATGCATCATAATGTAATAATTTATTGTAATGTAATAATTTATTATTTGCATATCATAAATTATACAAATCTTGTGATATTGGAAAATGTAAATTCGGAGTCTTTACATATCTGAAAAATTTTTTTAGGTTCAAATTTGTCCTAAATATAATACTTTTTTTGTACTTGTTAGTTATCTCGTCGACCAATTTCGCCAAATTATAAAAATTGCCAAACCACTCGCCAAATTATACAAATTGACGTAATTTTTATTTTAAATAACTAAAAAACAATTAAATTAGTATAACATTTATAAAAATACAAATAAAACGTCGAAATAAAAATCGCTTGATGACGTAAACACGTGTAAGTCAAGTGAATGTGACTTACGATCAACCATTATTGGCATTTAATCTTACAATTTGGCGGCGGTAATTTGGTCGACGGGATAACTAACAAGTACCACTTTTTTTATAATGAATTATTTTAGATAATATTTATCATATGGTGCAAAGTTACCCTAAACGGCTGGGTAACTTTGTACCAGGATAAAAATTCATTTTTTATTATTTTTATCATTATTATTCCTTAATTTTTTTATAGTCATACAATAATTTAGGATCGTTTCTTCAATATTATGCCCCTAGTTGCAACAATATTCTTATAATAAGAGTGTGGCATATGAAAATAGAGAAAATGCGGATCAAAGTTACCCTGAATGACTGTACAATTTCTGACGTTTTGTATTTACAAAACAAATCATAATTTGTTCAATAAATGCTTTTTATATTCATTTGTATCCATTCCTATTTCAACGCCTAACGATAGAGAGTGGTCACAGATCAAAAGACAAATCTAATGTGATCGATTTACAGAAAAAATAATCAATAATAAGCCGTGTATGTTGATTTAACTTGAATAAAGAATGCATTTAAAAGTTAAGAAAGGCAAGTTAGTCACTTTGTGATAAGATTAAGTGTAATGAAGAATCTTTTTTGCCGGTACTTATCCATGTTTCAAAAAACAAATATTAGTAAAAGACGGAAATCGTACAACACAATTAAACAAGTTTTACAAATGTTATAATTATATAGCAAATTCGACAGTATGTATCAACTCAGTTACACTTAACACAGAGACTTGATATATAGAATCTGGTCTAGATCAGAAATGCCTTTTAATGTTTAGTTCATCTCACGAAACCCTTTTTAGTCTCGTGTCGCTGTCCATCCGTCACAGCACTCGTAGTCGCAAATTATTTAAGTTAAAGACTTCAACTTTTTATTTTACATAGACCTTAATTCCCCTTTACCTTGCCAAAATCATAAAAATTTTAAAATATCTTAATTAACGCACGTTGTTGATTAAAAACCCCAGTTAAAAGAATGCTAAACGTTCATAATTCAGTAAAATCTTTGATTTTAATCTAACCGCAACGATTCGCTGCCACAAGTGAATATTATTTCGAATTCTTCTCCGGGTTGCCATAATAGCATGGCATTCAGTTGCGAAACCGCATCAATAAAGTGAACTGGAGTTTTGCAAATCGCGTCAAATCTCAAAAACTGCCGGGCTGAAAAACTCGAAAATCACACAGATACACGCAGAAAAAAATCTACTTTCAGAAATTCTAAAACTTATTATGATGCTTTCGGTGGAAGCGAAAAAAGGAGCAAAAAATAGATCGATAAAAAAAAAAATTCTTTTATTTCATTCGAAAGAAAGGCAGAAATTGATTTAATTTCGGAAGTAATTTCAGCAAATATCTTAAATTTTTGTTTAAGACCTCCACCCTCTCGACTAATATATCTGCGGATAGGTTTTTAACGGAGTTTCGTTCAGATACAGTTTTGTTAAGAATAGAGTATTTCCCTGGTGGTGGAATGTAGAACTAACAGAACGCGATTTTATTTATATTAGGAAATATAACATGGCAGTCTGTTTGAAGCTTTAAGATAGTTTATAACACATAATAAAACGTTTTAAAAAGAATGGCTCGAGAAATATCTTTGGAAAGGAATGGGACGCTAAAATTTTTTTTAAACCTTAGCGTTTTTTACCGTTTTATGTGAGGTTTTTAAGGATTTAATAATTATAAGTTATCTGTTTGTGTTTATTAATTAAAGAATAAGGTGTTTTAAAAGGAATATTAAACGAAACTTTCTGTGCGATCTGTGATCACACTTACCCACTTGTTATTTAATTGCTTATGCATGTACGTCAGTAGATTTAAATGCTATATTACTTACAAAATAAGTTGTAATTTTTTCAAAAGATTTTTTATCAATTTTTAGCCAATCCCATTTCACGACCTAACAACAGAGAATGGTCACAGATCACAACGCAAGTCTGATATGATGAATTTATAAAAACAAACGTCGATAATAAAATACGTTTATTTAACTTGACTATAGAGTGTGTTTAAGAGTTAAGAAGCGTTAAGAATTAAGTCAGTCACTGTGTGATAAGATTAATTGTAATAAAGAAGCATTTTTGAAGGTATATCTCGATGTTTGAAAGAATATATATTAGTAAAAGACGAAATAGTACAACAAATTTAAACAAATTTTACAATGGGGGGGGGGGGGGGTATATTTACATAGCACATTTGACAGAATGTAGTATCAGCGCAGACAGTATTTGACATAGTGTCTGGATTAGATCAGAAATGCCTAGAAATGACCAGAAAGTATTCAATTGCCCATGCATACACATCAACATACTTATACGTTAAATTATTTATAAAATAAATTAATTTTTTTTTCAATAAATGCATTTTGTATCCATTTTGATGCATTCCCATTTCACCTCCTCACAACAAAGAATAGTCTCAGATCACGTGACAAGATTGGTGTGTTTTAATTTGTTTAATTTGTTTCAACTTGTTTAATTTGTTTGAAATCCAAACTCTATAATCACATAAAAAAATCCATAAAAATTTGTTTACTTGTGAATAATACAGTTTTTTCTTCTTATTTCTGAAAAGTTATTTAATAATTATTATAATTTATGAATAATAAAAATGGTTTTTTTTTATTATTCATAAATTATAAAAAATATTGTATTTTTGCAGGTATTTCTCGATGTTGGAAAAAATTATATAAATAATCAGTAAAATACGGAAATCATACAATTAAACAAGCTTTACAATCGGGGATATATTTACATAGCACGTTTGACAGAATGTATCAGCGTATATATACTTGACAGAGTGCCTGGATTAGATAAGAAATGCTTTTGATTTAATTGCCGATGAATGTACGTCAACACACTTACATCTTAAATTATTTATAAAATAAATTATAATTTTTTTTCAATAAATGCATTTTGTATTCATTTGTATCCATTCCCATTTCGCCCCCAGACAAAAAAAAAATAGTCACAGATAACAAGACAAGAAGTGCATGATCGATTTATAGAAATAAAGAGTGTATTTAAGGGTTAAGAAAGGAAAGCCAGCTATATTGTAATAAGATTAACGGAATAAAGTAGCATTTTTGCAGGTATTTACCCGCGTTTTAGAAAATATATATTAATAAAAGACTGAAATCGAACAATACAATTAAACAATTTTTGCAAATGGAGTTATATTTATATGGAATTCGAGGGTATATATTAGCCCAGTTACACATGGCATAGTGTCTGGATTAGATTATAAATGCTTTTGATTTAATTTCTTACACATTTATTAAGTCAGTAAATGCTAAATTATAGTAAGAGTTCACTAAAATACGAAAGAATTGAGGACTGCAAGGACAAATTCATCAACGGATATTATATATGTATTTTATTGTTTTTCGACTGTTGTAAATTTAAGATTATTATCAAACAATCCTTTTATTCTCAAGATTATATTTTTAAGAATTTGTGCAAAATATAAAGTTAAAAATTAAAAAACCTCCACTAACTTCCTGATTTAAATTTTAAAATAATTAAAATACGTCTGTCTAACAATTTAGTCTTCGAAAGAGATATTTAAACCCACTCACGTTATCCATATTAATATATCATGAAATAAATAATAATAAAAAGTCTTTACGAATTTATTCTAATTAAAATACCGATTGTAACAAACTAGTTTTTTAATAGATGTGGTAGAGCCTTTTGATTTCGATTACTATAATTAAATTTATAAAAGGCATTTTTATATTATATTTTTTATCGTAATAATACAAATGAGCCTTGAAAGCATTACCGTACATTATAGTGTGCCGTGAAGAATAACAATTGCGGTTGCGGACTAGATCTTACTTTCCCCGAAGAACATCGCATTCACGCCAGCGTAAATTCAGTGTAAAGGACACTTTGAAGTCAAATACCTGGTAATGGACCACTCCCACTGGATGTAGCTCGTAATGCTTGTGGTGAATTACCCTTATTTGATTGGCTTTTGGCTAATGGTTGTGAAGAAAATCGGGACGCTGATTAGCCATACAGGATGTTCCAAAAATAACGACCAATTTCTATGAAAATACTAATCTATTGATTTCTTTCATGGGTGTTTGAAGAAATGCTCTCTTTAGAAGAAAGAATAGCCATCGTTTCCTGGAAACTGGGAGATAAAACATATGAAGAGGTGCGTCAGCTGTTCCATCAAAACCATCAGCCGACGACCAGAAGCACGTGGGCTCCTTTCAACTGTCTCACGAATGCTCTTGATGGTATCGTCAGATGTTAATGGCCGTCCAGGACGTTTTTCATCCGCCACGTTACTGATTTATCTACATTTGTTCACAAGTTGCCTGATATTGGCTCTTGTTGGTGTCTGTTTTTCGTATTTTGCATGGTCCAACTGGCGCAACTTTTCATATGTTTTATCACCCAGTTTCCAGGAAACGATGGCTATTCTTTCTTCTAAGGAGAGTATTTCTTCAAACAACTGTGAAAGAAATCAATAGATTAGTGTTTTCATAGAAGTGGATCGTTAATTTTGGAACATCCTGTATAAAAATAAATCGCCATCGTGACGTTGGATGACGTCATAAATGCTTGCCGTCTGTTGAAATAAAGTTATGGTAATTGCGGAATATTAACAATTACTATGCAATGTACTTTTCGTATTAATTTTATGTAATTTAGTGTAGAATAAGAGTATGGTTTATTTTTTCTATGTCGCCATATACATGAGACATACAGTATTTATTTATTTTTTTTTAGCCACGTCGTCTTGAAGTCTGGATTGGGAACTTAAATAATAATGAACTTGAAAGGTTTATGAGGGCGAAATTTAAAACCAGTTAAATATTACCGGATACCCGGAACGTGGTTCGAGGGAGGAGAAAAGGCCGTCCATGTGTCTATATCACTTTCCATATGAAAGTCCACGATCGACGGGATTCGTTTTTCGATGCTGAATGATTAATGCATATAAACCTCTAACAAGGGAAGGCCCCGAGGATGAGTACACCGTATGCAGTAAACGTTTGTGAATCGTTAAAATGTAGTTAGCATATAAATATATAACAGTCATAAAGCGCAACACCAAAGGGGTCTTGACAATATAAATAGCAAATTTTACGCTACAGTTTAAAATCGAATATTTTTCCTACTTTTGCAATTGGCTCAGTACCGTGGTTGGCAGCATTCTGGATTTGAGATTTTTTTTTTTGTGAGTTCGATTCTTACTCGAACTTATCTTACATACATAATTTCATAGTTAAAATGTACTTATATGCCACAAAGCATACATAATTTCATAGATAAAAATGTATTTATATGCTGCAAAATATGCATTTAATTTATATTTTTCGTAAATTTTTATTATTATACATATTTGTTTAGTTGTGGTTCAAAAACCTTTTATAAAAATTTTCATTCCGAAAAATAAGCTAGAACGAGATTCGAACTCACAAAGAATAATCTCAAACCCAGCATTCTGCCAACCACGCTACTAAGCCGGTTGACAGAGAAGAAAATTTAATTATAAATTGTTGAGTAAACTTTGCGACTTATTTTCATAAGACCACTGGGTGTTGCGCATTGTGACTGCCATATATTTATATAATAACTATACTCTATCGATACAGAAACAGTAACCGAATTCGGTTTCCCCATCCTCGGGACATTTCCTTGTAACAAGAAAAAGAAGAAAAGGTATAAGTGCTAAAACTGCTTTGCCCCTTAAATATAGAGCATATATGAGGTTTGCAGATATAACAATTTTATGTATATCTGTGATCAACAATGTCAAATACTCTGTCTTTAGACATGAAGACCCTGTTTCTTTTCCAACCACGATTCGTTAATAGATAATAAAACAAGGTATTTCATTGCGCTATCTTTTGTTTCAAGTATTTACTTATATTTAAATCTAGGGATCGTTATCTTTGTCTGTTATCTAAAATCTTTAAATAGTATCTTAATGAATTAATCTAACTTATATTTTATATTATTTTATCGCAATCAAACCGTTTGGTAAATAAATAATATAAGTAGTAATATATCTGAGTGAAAAATGTGTTCACTCTGTGACTCGAACCCAGAACTTCTGAAACCCAGAATGTGTTGCTAATGCTCTCCCAGTTGAGCTATCTAGACGGTATCCCATCGAAAACAATTCACTTAAATAATCATTCGGTAATGACTTCTGGTCTGTTATTTGAAATAGTTCGAAAGAAGAAACCCCAGTTAATGGAACTACAATAAACTATGGATACATAATTATACTACATATTATTTTAACACAATCAAATTGATTAGTTATATGAGTTACTCATATCATTTATTTACCAATCAATTTGATTGAGTTAAAATAGCATAAAGTGCACTTATGTACATCCAAAGTAAAATGTAATTACGTAATTCTGAAATTGAGTGTTCAGAATTGTGTGTTTTCTAAGCTATTTAATTAGTTCGTTATTACTTTTGATATGCAATTCCGGAATTGTTAAAAAATGTTTCGAAAACAATGCGCGACGTATGGATTTTTTTCTTGTTGCAACCGTATATGATTTATTTATCACTATCTAATCTGTTGTTTTCAAATAAAATGATAACAGACCGGGAGCACGAAACATTACTTCATCGGGTTCACGGATGAAATTCTAGAATTATTTAAAATTCGATTCGCATAGTACATGATAACTGGTCTGCTAAGTCATATCTTGGGGGTAAACACCTGAAAACTCGATTTTTGTTGTTGACTGGTAGGTTTAACACTGTGTTTTCCTGCTCCCAGTTCTCTATATTTTCATACCTATGGGTGCAGAAAAACACAATGAGAAACCTTCCAGTCAACAACTAAAATCGGATTTTCAGGTGTTTTCCACCAAGATATGACTTGGCAGACCAGATGCATTTTAAATTTGCTAATCGAGATTTAACTAATCCTAGAATTTCATCCGTGAACTCACTGAGGTCATGGTCAGTGCAGCCGCCTCTCGATCTACGATCAATACAGACATTTGTCAAAAATACTAAAAAATGTATTTACATTTACATTATAATGACAATAATACATGATTACTTATTAATTCACGAAAGAAAATATTTTTTAGAAACATCCTATGTAGTATTAACAAATATAATTCAATAAAATTAGTAATTTAAACTCTGTAGTTCAAGTAACTGCAGAAGATAGCCAAACAACGTCTTTAGCATACCTTGTCCATTAGTTTAATTAACGATAAATACCAATGCTTTTTAAATGACAAAGCTTCTTTTTATCTCGAAATAATCATTGTAGATATTACATTACTATTTAACTGTATGTTTGCATTCACATCTACTCCTCTGCCAGTAAGACAAATTAAGAGCTGAAATTAATGTCAATTATTTTCAAAGATCCGATGTTCCCTTATTAAGTCTCAAAATTTAAAAATTTAAATTGCTTTTGAAGATAGATAAATTTCTTTTAGTTTTAAATTACATTTCTGTATTGTTGGCAACAAAGAAACTCTATTGTTGTCAACTCAAAGAATTCAAATTTTGCAAAAATTATATTTTACTTAATATTTAATAAAGGCAATCACTTACCCTTTCTGTTGTGTTGAACTAATCCTGATTTCACCGGATTGACGATGCATTATTCTACTATTAAAATTGCAATCATTTTAAATATTTACATCACTTTATTCAAACAATCACAATGATGAACACAGCATATAAAAATATACACACAATCGCAAAGCGCAAACGCTAAACGAAAACATTACTCTTTTTCCTGACACGAGCATGTCCTTTCGCTTCAGTTCACAGATGTGACAATTGTTGTAAATTAAAAGACGAAAACCATGGAGGAAAAAGATAGATGGAGACGCAGTATGTAGTAAAAATGGTTTGTAATATGTTGCGCGTTATCGCCCAAATTTAAAGGCCCTCATGCGTCCCAAACAAAACAAGCACCTGAAACAGGGACCGCATTCTTTGACATCTCCCGTGCAAATCTTTTTTTTTTTAAATGAAAATTATCTGCTTATATTTAACCATTTTAAAGTAGCATTTCATTGTATTATGAATTAAAAACTGTATTACTAGAAGTTTCCTTCTTTTTTTGCGAAAGCACATGAGTATTTGGGCCGAACGTAGCGGATTTTAGGATTACATTTTTGGCGTCACCTGCAGCCACCACACTTCATATCTGTTCTTTCGCTTTACTCTACGGAAGGAATCGAAAAAATGATATTATTATATTTTTAATTCATTATATTTTTAATTTTCGAAAAAAAAAATATTTTTAAATATATTGTGATAAAAACTTTCAAGCATATTTCACGAATTTTTGAAGAAATAAAATTTACTTTTACATATTCAAGATTTTTGAACCAATTTCTTCTAAAGTGCAAAAAATCGTCTGACAAAAAAGTTGTTACCAAGAAATAATTGCATCGTAGCTTTTGGGATTTTAAATTCAACCAAAAAGATTAAACAAGTTTAAACGCCTAGTATTAAACTCTTTTTCATAGGAATTTGATTTAACCCATTTGTGCCTAGCGTCCCATTTTTGGGACGTTTCAAATTTTCATGAATAAGTATGTTTTTCGTCTCCTTTATAACATAAAACTTGTATGAAATAATTATTTATAAATGTCTTTATCTATTACCGAGAGATGACAGCATAAGGTTGATATTTATTTATTTAAATGAAGGCTTTTATCGGTGTTTATGAATTTTTAATTTTCCAAGGTGGCGAATTGTAAGAAGTAAGTTTATTTGTAATTTTTCTATGAAGGATCCAAAATCGCAAGTCATAATCTTAGGTTGTAGACTTTTTTTAAATACGTATTTTTTTAAATTGCGAAATTAAATGTTCAAGCCTATTTTTTATGCATTTTTGTAACGTACAAAATATAGGGTTCTAGGCACAAATATGCACATATTTTTGTTGGACATTTAGGAGACAATTATTTATGTAATCTCCTTTTGAAGATATTTATGAAATAAATTGTTTTTAAGTCAGCAAGACGATTATTCTTATTTTATTATTAATAATAGTTATAACGTTATTAGTCTTTGTAAATAAATATTTTTTGTAGTTCATACAAATACTAATTACAGTACATAATATACAACTTAAAACCTTTTTAAATATAAATATAGACAAAACATATAATTATGCATATTATTCTACTAGAAATACTCCTATGTAGTTTTTTTACATATTATTAAATAAATACAAAAAAATTTAAGTGTCATTTTTTTTAGTATTTTTCCAGTTCATTTTGCAATATTTTAAAGTGATTTAGCCAAAACATTTGAGAAAACCAAAATTCAGGCACAAATTGATTAAAAAAAAAACAGAGACATTAAAATAATTATTTCTGAAAGATATCATTTAAAATTTTCCACAAGGCTCTAAAAGTGGAACGGTTTAGCAGGTAATATTAACATTTTAAAATAATTTATTCTAATTTGTACGCCTGAAATACTTTTGTTTAGGTTCGTCGAAATGACCTCATTGTTGTTTCATCTGCTGCAAAATTAGAAGCTATATCCTAAAAAAACGCTGTCCTTTTGGAAAAATAAGGTCAATATTTAATTTAAAAAATATTAAAAAGGCATTCTCAATGAGATGTCTTACTAGGAATTTAATATTTATTAAAAATATTATTATAAATCTTTCCTAAATTGATAATAAAATAAGATTTTATTTCCAATGAAATAAATGAAATATCTCATTCAATTTAAATGCAACAGATCGAGTTTCCAAGCTTGTAGCAAAAGTTATATAGATGTATTGAATACTTGAGCTAAGCATTTTTTAATACCAAAATTAAACTTCAGTTTTTACATGTATTTTGGAATGTTGAACTCTTATGAAATTTTCTTAATACCTGACAAGATTAATTTTTAAGATTTAGGAATACACATGAAATAGATTAACCATTTTAGCTATAGTCGTCTTTGAGCACATTTAAACTAGTATAAATAAACTAAACATTCAATAATATTTTCAGAATTCGATTTATAATCAGGAATATTTTATTTGGCTCATACAGGAAATGTATTTTCACCTATTCAATTGTTTCGTAACGAAATTTAGTGTGTCACATATCCAAAGTGTCTTAACTGCAGATTTGGTTATTTATAACTGATTTGTGCCAAATTTCATTTTCATTTTTTGTAAACTAGGACGAAACACTTTAATGAAATAATAATAATAATAAAATAATACGAACTCCTTGTAATCTGTAATATTTTAATCCTGATATTACCATTGGAAAATTAATGACATATGAACAAACATTTGGATTTCACTGGTATCAAAATGGGTAAAACTAATAAACTAAATGAATAAATATAAAACAAAATTCATAACAAAACTGACTCATTTTTAAGTTTTAGAGCGGTTTTGCCAGTTGGTCTATTTTTTAAAATTCAGATTGATAAATTTCTAAGATTTTTTTAAATAAAAATATTCGCTTTATTTAATGACAGAATAAATAAGGCGAATAATAACGAGTATAAAAACATATCATAAACTATATTTGAAATGAGTTGTTCAGAAATCGATAAATCCTCAAGAATATTCGATTTTCTTATACAGGAAATGTAATTTCACCGATTCAGTATTTCGTAACTGAGGAATTTCAAAACATTCGCAACAATCATACAACCAGATTTAAAAAAGTTGCTCAACTGGCTGTACTAGTTTAGAATTGCACTGAAAAGCGGTGTAAATGGTGTAAATGGTAAACTGAATACTCAGTGGACTAACCCAGATACCGACTATTCATCAAGAATATGTAATTTGTACACGAGGAAAATTTAATTTTACCGATTTAGTACTTTCTAACTAAATATGGGGTGTCATTTCTACTAAATGTTAAAGCTGATGATTTGGTTAGTCATGAAAGATTTTATTACTTTATTTTTTCTTTCATGAATCTTCAGAAAAAATATATTTATAAAAAAGGGGAAAAACATTTCCTCGTATTTTGCATTATGTTAATATTGATTCTACTTTGAATAGTACTAGGAGATACAACCCGATATTCCTGGGTTAGAGAACATAGATAAAAAAACATTTTTTATTTTGAAAACTAATAGATTTATTACATGTAATGCATTTTACTTACCCATCATACCTAGTATAGGGTAAGTCTTGTAATCGTTTTAAAAATCGAAAATTTTTTTTGGCGAATTTACACGTTTAAGGTACTTGAGATTTCGAAAGAAATATTTTTAGAAAAAAAGAATTGCCGTCCGTCTGCTGTATGTTGCCTTTAAATGCTCTATCTCCCGAACAAATTGAGATAGAGACTGAAAATTTAGATTAGTATGTAATAATGAGAAGAAGCCTATTGATTATCCGGAACTATTTTTTTCGGACTTTCGAAATATTCGTTCTGATAAAAGGTATATACAAATTTTCAAAATTGTCTATTTTAAAGAGTGAATATAAATGACAATAAAAAAACATAACTTTTTCACAAAGAATGATGTCAATCGATAATTTGTTTCTGAGATATTTGTCATTATATTTTTCACAGTCCCCGATTTTTTATGAAAATGTATTTCATTCAAATTTCAATTCAAATATAGTATTTTTTTTTTTTTTTTTGGAAATGAGACGCAGTAAACTGTTAGTTAAAATGATTATCATTTGAGGAGTTAAAAGGTTGTTCCTTTTACTCAATTCAGCAATAGAGCATTTAAAGTTTATGACGTCATCAAGCCACGATTTTAAATTGTCTACCGAACAAATTGACATCAAATACGTTTAAATTTTATTTTGGAATTGCAATGCATTTTATAAATAGCTTACACATGTTTCATTTTTATATTTTATACTAGAAAGGTAGCCCGTCAAAAATGACGGAAAATTAGATATAAAGATAAATACAACTCATGCGCAAGAACATGAATTTTCTCATTTGTTCCGCAGTGAAAGTCGAAAATAACGCATTTTAAGAACGAAACACATTTATAAAAATCTATGTACAGTAGAAGACCACTAATCCGCGCAGTTTGTTTTCAAGTGCTGTGCGGATTTGAGGCTTTTCGCGGTCATGTCTATTCAATGTTTGTTTACATTTTTTTAAATTCATATATTGGACAATTTAGATTGTTAATTCTTAAAAATAAATAAATTACACGGTACTTCTTAGCTAACCCGTCGACCAATTTCGCCAAATTATATAAATCGCCAAACCACTCGCCAAATTATATAAATCGCCAAACCACTCGCCAAATTATACACATTGACATAATTTTTATTTTAAATAACGAAAGAACAAATAAATTGGTAAAACATGATTAAAAATACAAATAAAACGTCGAATTGATGGTTTTATTGGCATTTAATCTTACAATTAACTAATTAATGGCAACCATTATTGGCATTTAATCTTACAATTTGGCGACAGTAATTTGGTCGACGGAAGAAGTACCAATTACACACTTAAACATATAAGTAAGATAAAAACTATTAAACTATCATATACGATTTAATCCAATGGCATTATATGGTATTATACGTGCGTGCTTCACGATCTTGGTTAGGACGTTGGCGAAATTGGCTGAAACCTGTCATAAGCATAATTGTGTGGTTCGATTTAACAAAGAAGTAACCAGTTTTTAAGGTACTACTTAGTTATCCCGTCGACCAAAAGTCTATCGCCAAACTATAAGATTAAATGCCAATAATGGTTGATCGTAAATGTCACATTCACTTGACTTTAAGCAATTTACACGTGTTTACGTCATCAAGTGATTTTTTATTTCGACGTTTTCTTTATATTTTTATTAATGTTATTCTAATTTATTTGTTCTCCCGTTATTTAAAATAAAAATTATGTCAATTTGTATAATTTGCGAGTGGTTTGGCGATATATATAATTTGGCGAAATTGGTCGACGGGATAACTAAGTAATACCGTTTTTAATAAAATTTCTGATATGAAGTATTTTTCTAAAACTTGTGTAAAATTGCCGGCCGTTCTGATGTTATGTCAGTCCAAGGAATAATATTTGCAACACTGAAGAGTTTCCATGTATGTGGAATTTAGAAAAACTTCTTCAAAAGAAAGGCCCTGAAATGACATTGTAATTCCATTAATTTCAAAGTTTAACCGAGCCCTGGTGTTGCTAACTGGAATCTAATAAATGCAGTTATTTTAAATATTACCACATAATTAAACTGTTAAGCTTATTTAATTTAAACATGCTCTTACTTCAAAGTTCTTTTTTAGTATTAAGAAAAACAAATATTTAAATTTTTCAAATCATGCATTTATAGTTTTTTTTCATAATTAATAATTAAATAATGACAAAATAAGCTTTTATTCTGAGCTCATAAATATGACAATGAAGTAATGCAGCTAAGAGGAATTGCAAAATAAAATCTTGGTGAATTCAAACCGTAAACAAACGATAGCGCCACATTTTTACCTACTATGACGTCATAAGAATATTGTCCATTAATTTTGGAGAACGTACTTTGTGAATGATTACCTCAATGGTTTATATTTTTTATTGTTTATGATGAATGAATCTCTTGTGCTTGCTTAGGTTTATGGAATGAGGTATTAATCTGTCAACCTAATTGCAACTGAAATTATCGTATGATATATGCATTTTTAAATCGAAATTAAAAACACTCTTTGGTACAGATGTCATATTCGCCCCATATTGGCGCGATTTTTTTCGGTTGCCAATTTGGCGAAAACATCAACAGCATAAACAACATAATCCGGGTTACCACATCAAGCACTTTGGCGCAAGTTAAGTACCTGTTGCCTATATGATATTGGCGACAGAAAAAAATCGCGCCAATATGGGGCGAATATGACATCTGTTCCATATCTTTGACCTTGAAATAAAATGTTTTACTTTATATAATTGGTTATTTCTATTAATTATTTATTTAGGTACTTTTCCAATATTCGGCGGGATTCGGGCTTCAGAAAGTGAGATATGGGCACCGATGTCATATAAGCACCATATTGGCGCGATTTTTTTTCTGGCGCTAATTTGGCGAAAACATCAACAACATATACGACAATACCCGGGTTACAATATCAAGCAAAATAACGACACTTTGGCGCCAGTTAACTATCCGTTTCGTATATGACATTGACGTCAGAAAGAATCCTACTAATATGGTGCGTATATGACATCTGTGCCGAGATATGTTGACAAAATAGTACTACTTATTTATCCCGTTGATCAAAAATCTGTCATCAAACAATAAGATTAAATGCCAATAATGGTTGATGATAAATGTCACATTCGCTTGACTTTAAGCAAGTTACACGTGTTCACGTCATCAAATGATATTTATTTCGACGTTTTATTTGCATTTTTATTAATGCTATACTAATTTATTTGTTCTTTAGTTATTTAAAATAAAAATTATGTCAATTTGTATAATTTGGCAAAATTGGTCGACGGGATAACTAAGTAGCATCGCCAAAATATGTAAACAGCTATAAAAACAAACCTGATGAACTTTTATTGGCACAGATGTCATATACCCCACATGCCCCATATTGGCGCGATTTTTTTCCGACGCCCATTTGGCGGAAACATCGACAGCATAAGCAACAACATCCGGGTCACCATATGAAGCAAAATAACGACACTTTGGCGCCAATTAAGTACCCGTTCGTATATGACATTGCGTCAGAAAAAAATCGCGCCAATATGGCGTGATATATAAGACAATATAAGATATTATAAGACATCCGTGCCATTGTTTAAATCGCCAAACTACTCTCCAAATTATACAAATTGAAATAGTTTTTAATTTGAATAACGAAAGAACAAATAAATTAGTCAAAGGGTAATAAAAATACAAATAAAACTTCGAATTAAAAATCCCTTGAACGTGTTTGCTACGTACTT
The DNA here is from genome assembly GCA_963932465.1 of Maratus speciosus. Lineage (NCBI taxonomy): Eukaryota > Metazoa > Arthropoda > Arachnida > Araneae > Salticidae > Maratus > Maratus speciosus. The sequence continues at coordinate 442,643,521 of OZ010788.1, forward strand.
AACGTTACGTTAGTTATGCAATAATTAATAATTGATTAATTAATTATTTAGGTATTTTTTCACTATAGGGCTCTTTGCATTTTAAAAAAAGCTTGGCGCAATTCGGGCTTCAGAAAGTGGGATATGTTGGTAAAATATATAAACAGCTATGAAAACAAATGTAATGAACTTTTATTTTTATTTATATATGCATTTATATACATAAAAATATTCAGTACTAAATATATATAATATTTCTTTACATACAAATTACGGCACAGATGTCATATGCACCGGGGTTCCCGACTGCCGCCAAAATCGTGTTATTTTGCCCGATATGGTAACCCGGCTATTGTTGCTTATTTATTAATAAAGTGTTTATTTACTTTTATTTTCTTTTTAAAAATTATATAAACTGTTTTGTTCTATAGTTTTTAAGGTACTACTTAGTTATCCCGTCGACCAATTTCGCTAAATTATATAAATCGCCAAATCCCTCGATAAATTTTATAAATATAATTTTTATTTTAAATAACGAAAGAACAAATAAATTAGAATAACATTAATAAAAATACAAATAAAATGTCGAAATAAAAATAATTTAATGACGTAAAAACTTGTAACTTGCTTAAAGTCAAGTTAATGTGACCAGATGCGATCATCCATTATTGGCATTTAATATTATAGTTTGGTCGACAGGATAACTTGGTTATTGGCTTCATATATAACAACTTATTTTTGTCGCCATATTTGGCGATATTTTGTCAAGTTGGTCAAATTTGGCACTATTGTAATAACCCAGCTATTAGCATTTTTCTACAATTACTCATTCAATGAAGCGGCCCACCCGGAATCGTGAGGGACACACAGAGACTTGGATTTTATATAAATAGATTATGCATATCCATGATGCGTAAGTATTACGGTGGCCAACGACTAGATTAGATTGCCACTATAAATACCAAAAAAAATTATAAACAGGGTATCCCAGAAGTAATGGGACACACTTTAAGGGGAGGTAGGGGACATCACAAGGATTCAGATTTGCATAGCAACCCAGGGTCGGAAACGGTTTCCTAGCGCGGTACTGACGACACAAAGCACAAGAAAGACAGGATACGAATAAGAGGCAAAAACATGTTTATTATCCTTAGTACATCAAAAAACTAAGAAGAAATATCATTAAAGGGACAACGATCGTCATCAAAGTAGGTGTTCGAAACTACGACCCGGTCCGTGATGTATGGAAGCGCATCTCCGGCGTATGGAAGATCTAATGTTCTCGAAAATACTGGGAGTTCTCCGGACATCCCCAGCAGCTGCCACGATGCGTGCAACAAGTTCCTCAACACTTTCCAGCATTGTCCCGGTATTTTTGCAGTACTAAGAATAATAAACATGTTTTCTCTCCCTGTTCGTGTCCTTTCTTTCTTGTGTTTTTTGTCGTCACTACGGCGACAGGAAAGCATTTCCGACCCTGGGTTGCTATGCAAATCTGAATCCTTGTGATGTCCCCTACCTCCCCTTAAAATTTGTCCCATTACTTCTGGAGCACCCTGTATATAAAAAATATCAATTATGCATTCAAATAAATTAACATTTATTTAAAGTGATATTTTCGTATTAGCCACAGCCAGGAATTAATCGCTGAAGAAATCACGAAAAACTGCTACTTACAGCAGATGTTTTAGTTCTGAAAATTTCTTAGGTTTAAGCGCGTGATTAGGTTTCATATGTGTTAAATTTGTGTTTTATTTATATTACTATATTATTTTACTTAATAATCTTTGAACTTTAAATTTCATTATGAAATATTGCCGGAAAAAATTCTGAACTATTTGTAATATTTTAAGTGCAAATTACTTAATCTTTCGATAGGTCAAAATAAAATATATCATGTTTAAAAGTTATTTTAAAAACTGTGAAATATAAGCAAGCTGATATACACTTTTCAAACAACGTGCATTTGAAAGATTTTTTGCCTATTCCATGGGGTAAAAATTAAAATTGTGCGAGGTTTAAATTTTTTTTAAAGTGGTGTAAAAATGAAATTAATTGAATAGATGTTGCCACTGTCAGCATAACGTGAACGTTACTCATGGACATGTTTTTAATAAAACCGATTTACTTCTATCGGGCGCGCATAAATTTTTTACGCAAGCAGGCGAGTGTCGTAATTTTGCGCACAAAATTAATGAAAGATAAATTTTTGGCTGTTCACCGATGTTATGATCGTTTCCAAATGTGTCGGGGGAGGGGGGGGGGGAGTAGTTCTTAAAGTATGCAAGTAGTGACCGTTCTGTTTTTTTCTCCATTATCCCCATGAGGTTACAAAAACCGAAAACAAGAAAATGTCAGTGTTCACGGTTCGTTTCTCGTACTGATGGTAGTTTTCATTAAAAAAATATATATATGCATTGCTATTTCAAAAAAAAAAAAAAAAAAAAAAACAAAAAAACAACAACAAAAAAAAAACCTGAATTTTGTTTTCATATTTTCCGCCTTTTATGCCTTTTCGATTCCAATCCCCAGTTTCCAGATGGGGTTATAAAACAACGAAATATACCTACTTTTAGCTGATACTTTCCCGTGTCTAACGGTTTATACAATAGATTCATATTTTATTTCCAAAAGATATTTTTGGGAGGTTGTTTTCATTTTTGTATTAGCCGCATGCCAGAAAATATTAGGCGAAGAAATCTCCAAATAATGCTACTTATTGCACACTTTTTCATTTTTATAATTTCTGTTATTTATTCTCCTAATTCGATTACATGCATGTTAAACTGTTGTTTAACTTATATTATTTTGTTTCTTTTATATATTTGTTCATGAAGTTTCGATTGCATAATGATGTATCGGCCGGAATATATATATATATATATATATATATATAAGGTTCAAAGTTATTTTAAAAATCATAAAAAATAAGTAAATTATAATGCAGTTTTCATACAACTTGCATTCAAATTTTTTTTTACCCTATTTCACTGTGTAACAATTAAAACTGTGCCATGTAAAAAAAAAAAATGTAAAAGCGAAATTAATTGGTCAGGTTTTGCCACCGTCAATATGACGACAGCATTACTCACGGGCATAATTTTGCTATATAATTTAGATTAAAATTTAGCGGCGCCCGTAATTTTTTTACACAAGCAGGCGAGTGCCGTATTTTTGCACACAACGCTAATGAACGATTTCAATTTTCGACTGTTCACTGGTGTTATGATAGTTTCCATGCATGACCGTGGAAAATGTAGTAATTCTTCAAATGCGCCGCTATTAACCATTCCTGTTTTGACTGTATTTTGAAATCACCATAGCAAGGGTTTGTCTCTACGACGTATCAAAAAGAAGAAGAAGAAATAAAAAAACGTGTGCACGTTTCTTTTGTGGTACTGAGGGTAATTTTTATTTAAAAAAATATGAATTATTATTTTTAAAAAATTATTTCCTGAACTTCGTTTTTATATTTTCTGCTTTTTATCACAATCGACTATAATACCTTGGACTAGACCAACTCCAATCCCCTGGTCCCAGATGGGGTTATAAAACAATCAAAAATACCTACTTTTAGCTCATACTAAATTGGTAGTGACGGTTTAAACAACATATTAATATTTTCCTTTAAAAAAATATTTTCGACAGGTTGTTTTTTTTTTCATTTCTCGTAGTTTCTGCAGTTAAAAATTGTTATCATGGAAGACGGTAGTATTCCGAGTGACGCAGCCTTAAGCCTAAAATCGTATCGTATTGTATCGTTAAAATCGTATCGTATCGTATCATAGAATTCGTAGATGGCGGAACTCATATATACAGCTAACTCGACATCAAAGAAAACGCGAAAAGCCGCCTTTTAATAACTCAGCAGATATAAGTCTTATTGTTCTGAATTTTCTAGAACAGTCTTATATCTGCAGTCTAATCGTATACTGAAATTTTTACATTTCTACGTGCAGTATATTTTGAGATCTAAATAGCCATTTTTTAAGTGAAAACGTTGGTATGATATCGAGGAAGTTCCTAATTTGAAAATCTCGAAAACGGTTCTAACGATTATCTTTAAATTCATACATAATAGAAATGTGATTAAGGCGAGGTGAATAACACTTTTCTTTTTTCTGGGAAAACTCTCGTTCGTTAAATAATTCGATTTTTTTTCTCTCGAAAATGACACGGGCGATTTCTTAAAAATCAAATAAATATGTTTCAGATGAACCAAATAACAATTTACTTGTTTCCAGCAAGACTCTTGTTCGTTTTATAATGCGCATGAAAAATCGGACTATATCTCTTCGCCATTCTATGGAAATTTCACCGAAAATGCATGACACTGTATTCATACACATGCTTTCTTTTTAACCACTTTTGGGGAGAAAAAGTTTGTCTTCCCACTGGCTGAGTGGTTAAGGGCCATCGTCTACTGATCTTAAGATAGGCAGTTCGATACTCTGTGGTACTTGTTTTCGCATGTGAATGTGTTTTTTTTCTTTTAAAGTCTGTTAGTTGACCATTATTCTCAGTTCCTTTGTAATTTTTTAATTGCTATTAAGTTAAATAAAATTACAATTATAATGACGCCAATTTGATGATGATTATTTCTTGGCAATTTTTCAACAATAAAAATATTACCATAAATTTTATAAATATATTTAATTTCAATCACTTTACAAAAAATATACATTAATTATTATTATTTGAATATAAATCACACGATCAGAAACGTAAAAAAAATAATTCATTTCAACTCTTCTTTTTATAATATCATTTTTTATTATTATGACGGTCAATCAATATATAATCACTGACATCGATAATATTATTATTATTATAATTATTATTTTCCTTGCATACAAACTATTGTGATGTAATAATTCTTTTATAATAAATAATTTAGTTGAAATGTTTTATTTATAAATAACAATGAAGTTTGATAACCCCGAGACAATTGTTTTTATTTAACTTTGCAATATTTACAGTTTACATAATAAGCATATCAGAATTCTGGTGTCGCCATCTTTTGACGCAATTGCGTACTACATTTTGTCTCTTATTCGGAAAAAAAAAACTAAAGCTCTTCGCCGCTTTGAAAGAATCTCTTGTGACTAGAGGTCTATTTCGCAAATATTAAGAAAATTACTGCATACAAAAATATTAAAATGGGTAGTATTATAGAGAAATGTTTGATAAAAACGTTGAAGTAGACAGTTTTTAAATCGAAGAATTATTTTAAGAGATATTTAATGTTAAATCTGGATAAAATTGTCTCATTAAAAAAGTCTCATAGGCAAAAAAAATATACATGGGAATTTAAGCATTTTCATTCAATTTAATCATTCAATAGAAGCTCGAAGTTTGCAGAGTGTATTTATTATTTTTAACTTGCCTAATTTTTTGACGGTTTATTGCAATTTTAAATTAAAATTTTCAAAATTTCCGGAGATATTTTTTACATATTTTAGAAAATGTTATTTTAAATTGTTGCCAATTGTTAAAACAGCGCAAAGAATAATATATCCTTTAAATTAAAAATTTATTCACACGTGACTATTATAAACAGAAAAAAATCCTTTTAAATTAGAATTAAATGATAACGTGCAGGAAAATATTAAACATTACGTCATAAAAATTGTTTTTACACATGCTTACTTAAAATGAAAGAAAATTATAAAATAATCTATTTTCAAATTAGAATTAAATGATTACGCATTAAAAGCAGGAAAACATTGAAAATTACATCATAAAAATTATATTTACACGTGAATATTAAAAGAAAAAGAAAATTTTTAAATAATAAATTCATTGATATGTGTTAAAAGTCGTAAATGGAGGAAATTACGTCATATTGGCCAAAGTGGCCAAATAATAATATTGCAAAACAGTTTAAATTAAAAAATATATTTATATGAGAGATTTATTTCAAATTTCGAGATGATATTTTTATCTATAGTTGCCAATTTTAAGGTAGCGCAAATAATAATATTATCTTTCTAATAATAAAAATATTTTCCGTTGAATGTTACAAAGAGAAAGGAAAGTTTGTGAAAATTATCTCAGATTTAAAACGTTACATTTAAAATCTCTTATTTAAAATCATTTTCTTATAGCGTTGTTAAAAAATACCATAAAGCAAAGACTCTGTTGACTTAGTTCCTTTTATATTTGGTAATTTTCAAATGTTTAACTAATCTTATTTAATCAAGCACGGAAACAGCAACTAACATCAGCTGATTCGGTCTTGAAATCCCTCAGTAAAAGGGAAACCCGTTTACAGTAAGATCGCCATTGATTTTTTAATTATACAGAGCAGCCTCGATTATCCGAGCTAATTGGGACTGTTAGTAAATCGGAATCGGAAATCTCGGTTAATAGAAACTGTGTGTAAAAACTCGCCGTGCTTGCGAATTTAACATCTCTTTAAAAAATATATATAGAACGTTTTTTAAATAATAAAAATAAATATATGTAAAGTTCTGTTTCACAGCTTAACAATTTTAAAAAAGAAAATCTACTACCAGCAGTAAATTTTAAAATGCAAATTGAAAAATTTACGAAAGTTCACACAGCCACTGGAAACAAAGCATTGTTCGCTATTGACTTCTCAGGGTCCAATGTTTCTTTGGAGTTGAGTGCTTTTGGGGGCAGAAGGGCCTGTATAGCACGGACAGTGAGCTAAAGAGTGTGGTTATTTTTAAGGCTCATTCAAAAGGAAAAAAAAATCAGACTTTGTTATCGGCTCGGTTAACAGAAACCTCGATTAATCGAAGCTCGATTAATCCAGGTTCTACTATAATTCAATCTTCCGTAATCTTTTTAAAGCAGATCAAATTAATGGACTTTAGCACAAAGTCACATAGCTGATAACTGCCATGCTTGTTGGCCACCTTTTTTTCAAAAAGTTTGCTTCCCCTTATTCAATTAATGAGATATCTCCGATAAAATAAGTCACATTTTCCCGTTCTAAAATACTGGTATCCAAAAATCGTAGCATGTAACTGACACTACAAGTACTCATGGAACTAGACTATTTTAAGTCTGATTTTTATTATAGACTATATAAAATTATTAAAATTATATATTATGATAGGAACTAGCGGGCTTCGTCCGCTATTTACGTTACGGATATAAAAATCATGTTTTTTTTTTAGGGAAAAAGAAATAAAAACCTATTTGACGATAGGTTTATAAAAACACATTTTGTATTTGTTATATTTCCGGGGATGAGGAGTGGGGTGGGACTATTTTGATTAAATATCGCAATTAGTCCACATGGCAGATATAATTATGATAGACACTAGTGGGCTTCGCCCCTCTATGGCGCCTTATGGGTCCAGCTTCCATAACTCAGAAACTACCTTTCGGACATCAATGCAACAGATTCCAAACGTTATAATTAACTTAATAATCACCCTATATAGCATTAAAGTAAATTTATGAGTACTACATACTATTTTTTTATCGTAATTTCTGAAGAGAAAAAATTATTTCGGTTCCATTCTTAGGTACTGGTCTGAAAAACTTTGAAAAAGGGGGGAAGGCGGGGGCATGAGACTGCTGTTTGTCAAACAACACAACGGGGTCTGGCTTATTCAACTTGGTTTTTGATGACTTCAATTGGAAGGTGGTTTGTTTAAAAGAGTGCGTTCCCTGCCCCATGAAAATTGGAACTATTGGTGCATCATCTATGTAAGGATTTAATAATTATAAATTAACATTTTGGATTTATTAATTTAAAGATAAAGTGTTTTTAAAGGAATATCAAATGAAACCCTCTGTGCGATCTGCGATTATACTTACCCACTTGTTTTTATATACAAACTGCTATAAGGAAAATTGTAATAAAATAGTAAAAATTAAATCTGCATTAAATCCCATAAGTATCTTTTTTTTAATCATTTTATCACTAACCTCAAAAAAGTAATGATATCAATGCAAAAACCCTTGACGGGTTAAAAGTTTCTGACGCAGCACTTTATCTTATGCTCTAAGAATTTTAAATATGGAACTTAAAAATACTGATATCAAATTTTGAGTGACGTTATGCTATTTCTTAAAAAAATATATTTGTATTTATTTCATCATTTTATTTTTGTTTTATTTATAATCGCATGTGCAAAAGTTATGTTCAACATGAAAAGCTGCATAAAATTTTATTCGCTGTTGCTTTATCATTTACATCTCTCATAAATTCAAAATATGAGTTTTAAAAGATATGATATAAAATTTAAGTGACGCCTTGATGTGACTTTAAAAGGTTTGTTTTAAAATTCAATTTAAATTATTTTTGACTTGGTTAAAATATTTTTTTTACATCTACACAATACTTTTAATTTTCCAATTCACTGTTAAATATATCACTTTCATTGAATCTATACTATGCATTGAAATGTATTTATTTCAATAAATTGATTTATCTTTTGTGTCACGCTATTCAAAATTGTAAGATTTATGTAAATGGTTTATTTGTGTCAAACTATCCTTTTTCATACATTTCATGTAGTTTGGACACAATGACGCAAAGAAACCATTTACATAAATCTTACTCACAATTTTGAATAGCGTGACACAAAAGATAAATCAATTTATTGTAATAAATACATTTCAATGCATAGTATAGATTCAATGAAAGTGATATATTTAACAGTGAATTGGAAAATTAAAAGTATTGTGTAGATGTAAAAAAAATATTTTAACCATGTCAAAAATAATTTAAATTGAATTTTAAAACAAACCTTTTAAAGTCACATCAAGGCGTCACTTAAATTTTATATCATATCTTTTAAAACTCATATTTTGAATTTATGAGAGATGTAAATGATAAAGCAACAGCGAATAAAATTTTATGCAGCTTTTCATGTTGAACATAACTTTTGCACATGCGATTATAAATAAAACAAAAATAAAATGATGAAATAAATACAAATATATTTTTTAAGAAATAGCATAACGTCACTCAAAATTTGATATCAGTATTTTTAAGTTCCATATTTAAAATTCTTAGAGCATAAGATAAAGTGCTGCGTCAGAAACTTTTAACCCGTCAAGGGTTTTTGCATCGATTCAGTCTAGCTGCAAAAACAGAAAAACAAAGAATACCCAGGGATAGACGGTAACTTTCTTTCTCTGGTAATATGTAGCGAAGGACTTGTAATTCACTAGTATTCAAATGTATAATAAAATAAACATAAATAAATAAATAGTTCATAAAATTCACAAAATCTATTTCTAAATTTCAGAGCTGCACATGAAACAGACTAAACATTTCGAATTATAATCCTCCCTGGATCCAGTTAAACTGATGTAAGTCGTTAACTAAATATTCCATGTAGTAGTTCAGATACCAATAAATCATCGTGAATATTCAATTTGCTCATGAAGGAAATGTAATATCACCGACTCAATACTGCGTAATGAAATTTACTGTATTATTTCTCTAAAGCGTCGTAAATAAAGATTGGGTTAATTACAACCAATTTGCACTACAATTCTTTTTAATTATTATGAAATGTAGATAAATCATATTTATGAATCATAAAAAAAGGAATGAAATGAGCCTCTTGGAATCCGCATTATAATTATTTTGACATTAGTCACTGGAATTTTGAAAGTATATGTCTATAATATAACGGACAATATCAGTGCCGTGAGTAACGCTGACGTCATTCTGACGGTAGAAACATCAGACGATCCAATTCATCTTTTATTGCAATTTCTAAAAATTCTAAACATCGCACATTTTTAATTTTTACATCATAGAATAGGGAAAATATGATTTTTCAAATGCAATTTGTTTGAAAACTGTATCCAAATTTAATCATTTTTTGGGGTTTTAAAATGATTTTCAAGAGTGAATTTTTAAATTCTATCGCTATCGCGTATTGTAAATCTCGTATTTATAAACCTATTGGGATGTGATGAAGCATGAGAACGATAACAGCACATACTAATGTCTCCATCGAGTGTGATGGTTAGCTTCATCCATCAACTTATTTCAAAATGGGGGCCACTCCAAATTTTTTACATTTTTAAAAATTCAAAAAGATGAAGAAAATTATTAGTTAGAAAAAAAATTACTAACTAAAAAGGGTTTTTTTTTGTTAGAATGGTCCAGAGAATGTTTTGTTTCACCTCTATACTAAAATTGGCCGAGATAAATCTGATTGAAATTATAAGATGGCTGACATTTTGAAACATACGACAGTCATTTGACAGTACATTTGAAGTCGACAGCACTATATATAAACCAATTTGTATGAGACTGAGCATGTGCACAGAACGTAGCAAGTTCTTGACTGAATTCGTTGGTCAGCATCATACCACATCTTGTTTGAAAATGTCAGCCACTTCAATATTTCAAATTCAAAAAGATGTAAGAAAATTTAGAAATCTCAAAAATTCTTACGCTTAAGTGCCCGTCTTGGATACAAGGATTATGGAGAATTACTTGTTCTGTCTCAGTCTTAAAATAATGGCTGAGATATCGTAGTTCGAAATTTTACAGTGGCAGATTTTTCCATAATTTGGATTCAGTTATGACCTTTAGAAACATGGTTTCTCGTAAATTTATTTAAAGTGCTCTTAATGTGGCCGTCCCTCCGGGTAGTCTGGAGCCGAACCCTTTGGTAGGGTAGGAGACCCGGAGCCCGGCGAGTTCGTTGTACACGAATGCGAAGGAGGCGGATAGGGACAAACCACAGCTTCCACGAGTGGCTCATAGTCGAGATGCTTTGAATCTGGCTGTCACATGTAACGTACTTTGTGCATGGGTGTCATAGACCACCTCGGTGAATACCACAGATGCGAATCTCCTAACTCCGGAGAGCGACGGTGAATAGGTCGATCTCAGTGCCAGCTTTCCGGGTATAACGGTGTCGCTGAGCAAAGACTAAGAAAGATGGTAGGACCCTATCAACCAACAGACTAAGAGAGAGCACGAGAAGATGGAGAGAGGGCCCTGTAGAACAAGACTTGGTGATATCTAGTGTCGACAGGATTCGCGGGATCGCCTTACCAGATCTCCCGAAGTTACGGTTCGGAGAGGTTTCGAACAGCGCCTGATACGCTTTCTGTGTCAGGTGGCTAATTCTGCAAATATCCTTGTAGCTGGAGCAGTTGGGACCCGACCCTAAGGGTCCCCCATCGACCAGAGGGTCGTCGTGGAAGGAAGGCCAGTGTGGTACTGGTTACCCGTCGACGTGGGAGGGTGATCCGCCCCCGCAGGGAACCGGGCCGGAGGCCCCCCCGTCTAATGCGATGGCGCCTCGAATCTCAGAGAAGCTCTCGGTCCGATCCAAGTCCTACTTGTATGTGCACTACTGGAGTGTACTGCGTGCAGTAGTGAGGACCTAGCAGCGCTCAAAAATATCTTTAGATCAACTAATAGGCAGCGATCGCCAATGCACGGGAAGGGGCACTCGTACCTAGGTAGCACGGCGGCCGTGACAAAACCCGGACTTTTGCCCGGGACTTTAGCCCTTTGGCGACCAGTACTTTTGCCGGTTTCGCGCAGCTTCCCCGTATAAGGGTGGGGTCGAGTTGTGGGGGACCGGCGGGAAGCCGTACCCTCCAACCCCGTAGCGAGGCGTAGTCTATTCCGTCAGGTAGGATCTTTCCGTGTCCTCCCGGGGTCGCTAACGGCACCTAGTCTGATCTCTCATATCTAACTGTGTTGAACCGCGAGGAGTACCGCACGTCGTAGTGTAGCGTTCGGGCAAAAAACCGCTAACTAGGCGATGTATGTGTCGTCAGGAGACCGTTTTTCAAGTCTCCGGGGTTCGCTAGAGGCACCGGGTGTGGCACCAAGAGAAGGGACCGTTTGGCTCTTCCGGGCTGGGTGATGAGAACTGTAGCAATCGGCTGGTCGTCTCTTGTTTTGAGAGTTAGTCTGCGTGGCGTGCGCTGGACAACGCATGCCGAGACCGGAGACTTTGTGAGGGGTGGCTTTCGGGGCGCAAGGTCCTGAAAGAGCGCAGGACCGGGAAGATGGGACCCTGTCTTTTAAGTGCTTTAAAACATTATTTCTATTCTAATACACTTAAAACAACATAGTCAAATTCGCAAATTCTTGCCAAGCTTTGAGATACTCCTTGACGAAATTCTGCCCAATTTGAGGGCTAAAAATAAGTCGCCATAAATGAAGTCAACTTGACTTATTGATGAATTGATTGACAACTTGACTTTATGAAATCACCCTAACTCATTTTGCAAAAGTTTAATTCAAATTCACTATCGACGAAAACCGGTATTAAATCTTCTATAATCCGGATCCAATTATTTTCGCTTCGTGCGTTTGAGTTAAATCAGATGACTTTTAAAACACAGGGAATATGGAATCTACTTTTCCTCGTATGGAATCTACCTTTCTTTATAAAATATGTTTATTCAGCTGATGATTGATTTAAATATATGTATTAGGGTAAATAGGCTATAATGATGAAACTGGAGGATATTTAAATTTTTTTCAACAAAAAATCTTAATGTATTTTTTGAACATGTAGTTTAGACATGGTTTTATTATATTAGCTCTTAAAACTGAAACATTAATTAAAACATATATTTAAAATAATTTTTTAAACCTATAAAATATCATTTCCTCACATGCAAATACTACCATCCAAAAATATAAGAAATATCTTTCCTTACTGAAATATTCATATTTTTTTGTTTGCATTCTATCTTTTAACGTAAACACAAATTATTATTTCTTTTCATTACATTATATTTTTTTATCTGCACATGCATATTTATTAGGCAAGAAAGTTTGTAACTCGCAATTCAGATCATTACCTCACTCATTAATAATTTTGGATATCTGTGGTAGATGGTACTACTGTAGACTGAAACATTGCAGATGTGCTGAGCACATGGGCATTACCTGCCTGTAAAACAATTTTCAGCCATCCTGGAGAAATACTTCAGTGTGTAAGGAATAATTTAAAAGGGAAGTTGGGCAAATGTTAAGATAATGTTATCATTCCCTGAATAAAATTTATAAATCAATTTATTTTCTAAAAAAAAAAAATAATAATATGTGGTTTAATGTTCTCTGAAGGGATAATTTGAGAGCATGTATTTTTTTTTTTAATTTACTTTATGAGTACAAATTTTAAAAGCTAAAAATGTACATTTTATCATTCCATCACTAGTCATTCTCTCAATGTGTGGGAATGATTCTTATGTGAGATTATTTTTGAAAATTTAATGCTTTTGATCAAAATAAAAGATTATTTTAAAGATAATCGGTGAATAAAATATTATTTATTATGTAAAACGTAAACAAAAGTCAGCAAGGAAACCAAAAGGAAGTTCGTGGAGAAATTTCATGAAAAGAGCTTGTGAAACAATTTAGCATTCAGTTCAAAATATTCCTGGTTCACAGCAGAAATGTAGATTAACAATATAAAACCATTAAGGAAATAAAGTTATCTTAAACACAAAATTATGCATTATTCCACATAGATTTCAGCGATTTTTTTTAACCATTTGGAAAAATGGTTATTGTCCTCCTTAGTGTAGGAAAGCAAAAGCATATCTGAAGTTTTTTATTGGTTGACTTCGCATTTTATTCATTTTCTGATTGCTCTATACAATAATCTGTATTTCCCTTTACTTTCAACAGAGATGGATACTTCTGTTGCTACTATGACAAAAAAGTAATAAAAAGTACAACAAAAAATTAATAACTCAGAAACAAATTGAGATACAGCTTTCAAAAAAATTGCATTTAAAAGTACATTTTTTCTCAATACGACGGTGTAAAAAGTAATATTGTGGGATGTTTAGAAGTTTAAGAATGAAATTTCATTTAAAATGGGTCGTCAGATTTCGATGGAAAAGCCTTTTCCCGAACAGCCAATGAAATGCTTGGATAATACGCAAGTTTCAGGTGGATAATACTGACTTGTCGGAGACGATTTTTACGTGTAATAACGCTATTAATGTTTAATTCATGGCGTACGTAATGTATGATCAACTCCGTGCGATTTTTTATGTCTTAAATTTTAGTCTTTGAAAAAATCATTTTCCAAATGGTCGTTGTAAGTTGTTAAATTACTTTTTTTTTTTTCTTTTTTTGTAAATTCACTGAAGCAATTCAGGAAGGGATCGGCAACAAAGAATTCTCCATTTGGCTATTATCAATACAAACAATGGAGACTCTATAACTTTTATTTAACAAGGTCTTTAAAGCATTTGGATTGGATAATTTTGAAGCATGAAATTGAAATGTATCTTGAAGAACTGTTGAAAATTGATGACAAATCACTCAAAGTAAATGCTGTTAAAACTACAGATAATCGGAAGTTTAAGTGGCATACGAAAGAGCATATTTATGACAACCCAATATGTAACATTGTTCAAAAAAAAAAAAAAAAAAAAAAAAAAAAAAAAAAAAAAAAAAAAAAAACTTATAAGAGTCATTTAATAGCAGAGGATGTAGATTTAATTTTTCTAGACAAATATTTTCTTAATTAAAAGTTCCTTGAAATTATTTTTCACAAAATTTCCATTTCCTCACTTTATAATCATCCCCTCATTCTAATAAAAAAAAATTAAAAATCTAATAATTAAGGAATTTCTTAATATTAAGCCTGACGGCTATTTTTTTTCAAAGTGTCTTGTTACAAAACATTAGAAACCTCTGACATGATTTATTTTTTCTTCGTAACTATGATGAAAATGGACTATTTGCGTAGAATGTCCCATTATACTTCTTTTTTCATTTTATCTAATTTAAGCTAAAGCATATCTAATGGAGTAGAAAATGAAGACGTGTCATGTAATGTGCATCATGGAAATCTTAAATATACTCATTAGAATATTTATAGCATATAAAGTAAGATTTGGCGTAATTATAACTTATTTGTACAAGATTTTTTTAATGAAGTTTAAGACTAAATATATAAATAATACTTGTGATCTTCATTATAGTAATTGCGACATACTGAAATTTTAATAAGTCATAAACACAGTATTTTAATTAACAAATATAAAAATAAGTAAATCAAAATTAATAACTAATTTAATATTTGAAAAAATTGTTAACAAATTTCGTTTATGAGTTTTAGAGTTTCACATGAAAGCGGCTAGTCATTTCATTATAATTCTTTCTATATATATTTATACCTTTTCAAATCTTACATTAAATATAATAGAACCGTTAAAATACCAATAGATCATCATGAATGTTCAATTTGCTCATCAATGAACTGCAATTGTACCGACTCAGTATTTCGAAATTAATTTCAGCTCAATGATGATCAATATTTCGTATCCTGCCACTTCTCTAAGCGTCGTCTGTGTAGGTATGATTATTTTATAACATATTTGTTTCAGATTTCTTTTTAATTTTTTGAAAGTTATGGTAAAATATACTAATTGAATATAAAAATAAGACATGTCTTCTAATCTGTATTATGTTAATCTTAATATTACTCATTAGAATATTTACAGTATATATACAAAGACTTCGAATTCACGGGTATGAAAAGGAGAAAAGTAACTAAATAAATATTTGAAACAATTCATAATAAAGCACATTCCTAAACTCATGAGCAACAATAAAGCGCAAGTTTTATTGTTGCACATGGAAGAGACTAACCATTTTATTATAATCCTCTCTGGATACAATTAAACTGATCTAAATTGTAAACTAAATATTCAATAGAGTAGTTCAGATATCACTAAATCATCCACAATATTCAATATACTTACCAAGGAAATGTAATTTCACAGACTCAGTACTTCGTAATTAAATGTCGTGTGTAAGTTCTCCAAATCGTCCTAGCAGAACATTTGGTTAATTATAATATGTTTAAACTACATCTCTTTTTTATTTTGCGAAGTTTAATACAAAACTTTTTAATTAAAAAAAAGAAAGCAAATTAACTTCTGAAATCAGCATTATATTTTGAGGATAGAACCAAAAGGTTGCAAAGGCAATTAAAAATTATTTGTTAACAGTAGATAGAAAATAAAAAACGGAATTAAGAGGCATACTTCCCGATCACTTTTATGCATAATCACAAAATCTATTTAAGCATTTATTTCGACACAGGACACACTTGTTTAATCTAGCTTGATAGAAATAATATGTCTGCCCCTTGAGAGTTCTCAGAATCGGTTTTTACATTACTGTTTGAAGAAAATCCTTTTCCAGATAAATGTTTCCATTAACTTTGGAATCAGAAAATAGCCGCTGGGTGCCAAAACTTGGCTGCTTTAGGGTTTTTTTTGTGTGTATGGGATGAAGTGGCGGCTTCAGACTTCACACTTTAACTTTTGCAGCGATTCTTGAGTTTGGTGAGCAGTATGAGGCTGGTAAAGGTTATGCAGGAGGATGACACCACTCCATAACATGCCAGGACGTTTGTATTGGATGGTTTCACGTAGCCTTGTCAAAGTGGCACAAGCGATACCATTTTTCTAAATTTATTGTCTGTTAAATCGCTCTGACGGATCTCCGAATTTACACTACCTAGCCGCACAACCGCTGTAAGATAACTTTCACCATCTGTCTCTACTCTGCGAAAAAATATTCAGTCTACAATAATTAATTTTGAAATGCTGTTGCTTGTACCCGTTTTTTTTTTATCCATCCTCGTAATTTATATATTGCTCATTAGAGTTTTAATAGTAAATAAACCAAGACTGACGTTTCCCAACAAATAAAAACAACAAATAACAGTTAGAATAAAAAATTATGAAAAACATGGTATGATTTCTTTTTCCCACCAAACCAAGGTAGCATTCTTTTAGTCCTCAAAGCTCTGACCTTTCACAAACGCTACTGTAAATCTTTAACATAAAATCATTGATTTATAATTAACATCTATGAAAGATTTAGGATCAAATACTTTTTTAGTGTATCGGGGAAAATATTAGCTTTCCAAACGAGACTTGGCCGCAGTTTTGAAGACACTGAAAATAGTAAATTTCACAGAAATAGTGAGATTCTCCCTACTAATTTGGATTGTCGCATCAACGAATAGCTAAATTTCTTTAAAATGTGTGTTACCTATAACAATTTTATTTAATTCGAAAGTTTTTGTTTGAAAGATTACAGAGATCGGTTTTATTCAAAAATGCCCATCGCACTAAGAGACTTTATATGCATTTAGGTACCCCAGTTGACGGTACTGTATTGTACTGTATATGCGTTTGTTACACCTGAAACAATTTTGAAACCTCAGTTAAATTTTTTGTATGCAGGGGAGCTATAAGTTTCTTTTATTGTTGGATAATGTATGGGTTTATTTTGACAAAGAAGAATCTTTGCGTTGCTAAGATTTACTGCACTTGAATTACATTTCCGATGTATTTTATTGTTGCATACAGGATATCTTCGAATTCATGAGCCAAACTGTAAGGGAAGTTAAAGTACACACAAAGAAGCAATTTTAGTATAGGAATGTGGGGTCGGAAATGAATAGTTTTGGCAAAAAACAAGAAATGCAGAAGAAATGAAAACAAGCGTTTTACTGACACAACAATTACAGTACGTGCTCAAATGTTACACCATAGAACATCGATACATACCTGGCAGTGTTTAGTAAGTGATTATCGTACCCTTTCGAAAATTCCAGATATGTCATCTATGAGACACCAGTTGACTCTGCTGAGGATCTAATTGAATGATTTCTGCTGTTGCTGCAAATGTTCGTGAAATATTTGCTAGACTATGTCAATGGCACATTTGAGTCCTTACTGTAATTATTATGTCAATAACACGATCGTTTTCACTTCCTCCGCATTTCTTGTTTTACGCGAAAACTTTTCATTTCCCACCCCACATTGCTATACCAAAATTGATTCTTTATGTGTACTTTACCTTCCCTTACAGTTTGGCCCATGAATTCGGAGACACCCTGTATTATGAGATGAAATTTCTGGAAATACCACTAAAGTATGAGTGAAAATGGGATAGGTACCGACTATAGTTAACAGGGTCTATATTTGTATAGAATACCGTAATAACTTAAATCGGGAAATTAAATTGAGCGAAATAGACTAATTTGTTTCTTCACTAAAACCTTATACTAAACTTTCAACATTTGTTTAGAAATGAATACTTACAAAATGAGCAACATTTCCTGAGGAATACCTAGTTCTGCAATTAAAAGACATCTGTATTTCGTTTTGATGGATGTGTGTGCATTGAATTCAGGATGGCGTGTGTCCCGGGGATATCCCTGGACAATCAAACTGCCGCCCCCAGAAGATTTAGCATTTTAGCCTTAATGGTATAGATGTGCAATACTCTCCTGGAATTTTCACCGTGTTTCTTCCTGCGCTGCAAGAATCTCTCCAGGAGAAAAATATCTGCATTCAAAGCTTAAGCAAAGAATTGCGCTTGACAGATATATGTCTTTGATAAAGACTGGAAAACTAATTTGGTTTTCGCATATGAGATTTGGGCTTCATCTGTCATATGACACCAAAAGTTTGGCATACTTTCGTTTTCAAATTCAATTTTTAGGGAGGTAATGCTGTAAGATGTGAAATCAAAGAGAAATTCGTATTCTGTTGAGTTTGAGACTACACATTTAAAGTCGGCTGGCGACTTCTTTTGAACTGTTCCAAAATAATATTCAAAGAATTTTAATAATTTTTTTTATATGCCCTGAATATTTTCAGTATTTTTTCTTGAAGCTTGATATTATTTCCATTGAAAAAACTTTTTTTCAAGAGCAAAGAAACTTTTTCCACACACCACAAAAAATACGTAAGTTTCCAACGATGCAATTTGAATAAAGCATTGTAAAAGTTTTCCTTGCACTGATAGATTTATTTTATTTATTTTTCTAAAAATGACTACCCATTATGCTAATTTGTATGCAACTCATTTTGAACCTTTTTAGATGAGTTCGTAATTTTATAAATACGTAACACCTATAGTCGTCGTCTGGTACATTCGTCTGTCTGTCTATTTGTCCGCATATAACAGCGCAAAAGCTTCCCAACCGAATGGTTTAAAATTTAATATATATGTAATCGTTGCAGAATTGTGTCGAGTCATTTCAAAATCAAAACTTAAACAGATATTAAAAAATGTTTTCTTCATTCTATTAAATCCTATCACGCGTAAATTAATTCAATGATATCCCGTGATAGAATGATTTTAATTTCGCATGGTGATTACGTCCTATTTAAGATGGAGTCATAAAATTTCCGTATTACTGAATTTGATATATATAATCGTAATAAATTCTGTATTCATGCATTTTTGCATAAGAGTGCAACAGTTATTCCACCAAGATCCGAATATTTATACAACTAGTTATAGTACGAACGCGCCTCTTTTCCCTCGTTTGACATACAATTTCCCACTTGTTCAGATTAAATTAATCAAGAATACTGATAGCTTTCACACCACTAAACATGTAAACGCTCTTCTACGAGATAATGGGTTCGCACCTACTTTAATAAGGAGCAGGAGGTATTATTGGTGGCTTCTTGTTTTCATACGTTAGTTGTAAAAAACCCTTTTAAAGTGGTGGGATTTTACATACCTTAGTATTTTTTATGGCCTCATTAAACACTATCACAATTTTAGTAGACATTTTTCTTAAGTCTTACTTGCGTTTATGAAGAACGCTCTGGATTCTACATTACTATTTTGCCTTATCTTAAATTTTGATAAAGGCTTAAGCATTGTCATCTTTATCACTGCCATGTTTTTGCATCGTTAGTGCATATATTTGCATAGTTTTCTCATGGTATTTCACTTCAACAAATAGTTCACTCGAAATGTTAAATATTTCCTATTTTGGTGTGTTTGATTATAGAAATCTGAAAAAAAAACATTCCTCCTAACAGCTTTGTAAATAAACGCTACGGACGACTGCCATGAAAACTAATCCATTTACGTCAATCGATTCACCCATTTATTGTACTCCCTCCGTTCTAAATTAGTTGCGACATTTAGGTCGAAAATTTTGTCCCAAATTAGTTGCTACTTTTCAAGTGGGTGGAGTCATAAATAACTTCCGATGCAGTTTAGTAGATCGACACCATTTTGTAAGGACCCTACCACCAGTATACTATAAAGATAATTTTCTTCCTAAAGAATTAACGATTCATTAGCCAGAAGGTAGTTTTATGCGATTACTGGTGGAAGAATCCTTACAAAATGGGGCGTGCCTTAAGAGCGTGCGAACCCTAAAATTTTTAAACTAATTTGGTACTTATTTAAGGAGAGACGGAGGGAATGCTTGGTAAGTAAATGTTATTGATTGATAGCATAGTACCTTGAAATCTCTGAAAAATGTCTAAACAAAATCATAAAATCATCAGTATCAATAATCAGTACAAAAGTAATCAAATGTAGCAACTAATTTGGAACAGAGGGAGTAAAATTTAGTGCATCTAAGGCAGGGTGGAAAAACGCTAACTTTTCGCTTTAACTGGGGTAACTTTGGCCGAAATTTCTGTGTTTCATAGAAGGTTCAGCATCTCCATTTTTTTATTTTATTAAAAAAAATTAATGTCATGTTATTTTTTTGTTTTCTAAGAACATATGAAACCATACCACCATCATGAATTTGCCGACATTGAATTTGTTTTTTCAAAACGTGTTCTTAAATGTTTTGGGACAATGTTACCTTGAATTCGGGTAACATTGGCTCATGTGTTAATTTGAGTGTTAAAAGGCATACAACACAATGTGGACTTGTGTTACTCTATTGAATAGACGGAAGATAGAGAATAACAAGTGTAAACATGTAAAAATAGAGTTAATTAGCAAGTATTAATAAAAAATACTATAAAACTTATAAATATTGTTTAACGTGGATTATCCAGGTCTGGGACTGAATACTGGTTCCTCTTAGGCAGAAGTTTGGGTGGACTAATTTTTGCAACAGTATAGTTCCGTTCAATTATCATCGAGTCCGGTCACTGTGGCCAACATCAACACTTTAACTTCTTTTCCATGTAGTCAACAACACAAGCCTCCTTTGATTTCGAAGTAATCCTTTCGGGGTAGATATTGCCATTAAAAAGCACAAGTACAAAATTTCTAACGTTACACTTATCTTCGTCAATAGCTTTATTGTTTATTTCAATTGAAAGCAATACACTGGACAAATTTTTGCAAAATTATTGTTTATATAAGCACGGGTGTCTATATTTATAAATATACTAAAAGTAAACAAAACCATTAACCCCAAAACATCAAAATTTAAATTAAACAAAATAGAAATAGCTCGCCTTCAAATATTACTTTCTTTATGCATTGACGGGAAGAACATACAAAAATTTTAATGATAATTGGTTGGACCAATGTTACCCCAAATGTTGGGCCTGTTACCCTAACTCAGAAAAACTTTTTTCTTTTTTATCTTAGGAAAGACAAGGAAAACTCTTACATTAGGCCTTGATCTACCCTAATGAGGTTATAATAACACGTACTTAGGTCCAAATGAATTAATTTAGAGCTTGACAGACAAAAATTGTAAGAGCTAAATTCTCACCATCTTCGCATGTTTTTGTTTGACTGATGCTGCCACGGTTGAAACTTGGAGAATTACTTACAATGAGCTGCCATCCTCAAGCTTATGCTCTCACCTATATTTTGAAACCAAAACTTTGTCTATATTTCAAACGATGTATAACATATAGCAGATTTAATTTATTTTCTCTCTTTGGGCCAAAGTTACCCCAGTTGACGGTTTTTTTTTATTCAGATTGCTTGATGGGCACTACACTTTCGAAATAGTAATATTCGCCTTATTTTCGACTAATATAAGCCGTGATTAAATGGGAGAAATATTCTTGTTTTAAAAATGTGGTTGCAATCAAGATGTTAGAGTAAAAGAAATAGCGGGAAGTAGCGTTTCTCTATCCCTGTCTGAGCCGACTCAAAAGTATTTCTTTTGTGTAATCATCCATATGCCTGATTTATTGAACAATAGTGTTTTTAACAATGGAATATATGAGACTAAATTAACAGCTTTTCCATCCAGAAAATATCTCAAAAGATTGATTGTGCAAGGTTTAATAAATTTGTCTGCAGTCGTATGTGTTTCACAAACTCGAGCTGCTCGATATCATATGACATAGAAATTTTCCAGTACTTTTTCCAGAAATTTTCCAGTCGTTATTTGTTTAAACAAATATTGTCATAGTTATCTTTAGTGCAAATATATTGTTTTAATTTCTCTTTAAATAAATCAGGTTGCCGTCTTTCAAACCGAGATGACTTCCTTCAAAATGACACCATAGTTTAGCAGAAAACATTTATTCCTTGGTTATACATTTGTTTATCGCAAACGAAACTGAGATGGTGCTACTGGTAAACAGTAAAACATCGTCTTGGTGAATTTGCGTTAAGAACGGATTTTCTCACTTTCTTATTATGAATTTACTATTTAATTCTTAATTATTCACATGTTATATAGTACATTAGACGTAATCATAGGGTGGAAATAGAAATTAACCTTTGCACCAGGAACTTTATTCAGATTGCTTGATAGCTACTACACTCTTGAAATAGTAATATTCGCCTTATTTCTGACTTATATAATTAGTCATTAAATAGGAGAAATATTTGTATTTTTAAAATGTCGTTGCAATCAGGGAATCTGAATAAAAGAAATAGCAGAAAGTAACGTTTCTACATCTCTTTCTGAGGCGACGGATAAATAAATCTTTTATGTAATAATCCATATCGCTGATTGGTTGAAAAATAATGTATTTTGACACAGGAATATTGGAGACTAATTTCACAGATTTTTCCTAAAGCAAATCCCTGAAAAATCAATTGTGAAAGGTTTAACACTTTGAGGTCTAAGCCCGAGTGTCACTCGGGTTACCATTTTTGGTGAAGCGAACTATGTCCGAGAGTCTCTAGGGGTCAACTTTTAACTCTCTGAGCTATAAAAGTACCGATTGTATACGTTCGAAGTCTTTTCAGATATCGTTTACGAACATTTTATTTTGAAACAAAAATATGGATGACAGAACTAAACAGAAGTAAGTTTATGAGAAATACTAGTATCAGAGCTTCACTTGAACTTTATTAAACTATATGGTGTTACTTTTAATGAAATATGTGCTTTGAAATGTAAATCAAATTTGACGAAATAATAATTATTTAAAAATAAAACATGTTTGCAGATATTTGTACAACTTTTGGATAAGTTTTATGTTAAAAAATGATGTTTTTTTATGTGGAACTTTAAAAAAAATATATAAAACATGCTTTTTTCAATAATTTCTCATTAAATATTAATACTTAGTACATTTAAATAATTCATTCATTTTGAATAAGAACAGTTTGAAGTTTATAATAAAAATAAATTATAAAAATACGTAGCTCCAAAGTATTTTTTAAAAAATCATGAAAAATACCAAATACCCTCATCCCAGAGGGAGATAGGTGATTGAAATAGCTTAGATCTCAAAGTATTAATAAGGGTGTCTGCAATGGTATGACCTTTATGAACTCCTGCTACTCGGTATCTAATGACGTAGAAAGCTACCAATTCTTTTTCGTTATTTGTTTTAGCAAGTGCCGTTAAAATTTTCTTTGAAGCAAAACTTTCGTTTTAATTTCACTTAACATAAATCGCGTTATCAAAAGCAATACTTTCGTTTTAATTTCTCTTTAAAAAAATCGCGTTATCAAACCAAGATGGCTCCCTCAAAATGACACCGCAGTTTAGCGGGAAACATTGATCTCTTGGTTACCACTTTGCCACAAACAACACTGGGATTCTGGTACTCGTGGATATGCAAAGATCGTCTTGACGAAATTGTGTCCATAATGCATTTTTTTAGCTTTCTTATTAAGACTTGCTTTTTATTTCTCAATCATTCATATGTTGTATACGTAAACGTAATCATAGAATGCAAGTAGTGCAGCAGAAATTTTATACAGAAAATAATAACAGATAATAGAAACATAAAATTTGCTTTAAATTAGTTTGCAAAAGTTTTTGTAACAACAAAATTGGTATAGACATTTGAAAGTTTTCCCGATTGCAATGTGTCGATTTCATTCGAATTTTGGCTATTTTATATAATTATAATATCTTTGAAAAGGTGCATGTGAGTCACTGACCTAGAGATATTGCGTAATATTTTATTAGAAATCTGTTACAGTACGGTACTGTTCGGGACATTCACAAAGGACTGGAAAATAAAACCCTACGAAATACGACGAAAAGTTGCAGCATTTTGCGTGCCAAACTTAAACGAAGAAACACTTTCATAAAAACTCGGCTATATACACTAATTTATTCCTCATTTTTTATCAAATAATTTCCGTACTCCTAGAAAACATGTTTTATCCTTGAATTCTTCCCCCGAAAGTTTGAAAAAGAGGGAGAAATTCCGTTCATTCCTAATAGACATGCGTATTGACTCTATTAATACTAAAATCCGAATTCATTTTAAAAACGAAAAACTCTATAAATTAAGATTACTAATTTAATTAATAAAATAAAATAAAATAAAATAAATCAACAACCAATAAAATAAACTTTTTCAAATTAAAAAATAAATAACAGTTAATTTTCTCATTCATTTAAAAGTTTTCACAATTTATTATTTAAAGTTATATTAAATATTCGATTTTAAAATAGATATTTTAATTACAATATTAAATGGAAAAAAACCGACTTTTCTCAAAACAAAAATCTGGCATAAAAATAAGATATTCATATTTTACCTTTATCAATTTGCATAAAAATATTTATAATTCACATTTTTATCAAATTTTAATACTAAAGTATTAAAACCCCAGTCACACTCTAATTAAAGACTAAATCTTCCCGAAATTAAATTCAAAATTCAAAGATTTTTAAAGAAATTAAAAAAGCCGTACCAATCTGAGAGAAACATTGTATACTTCAATCTGTCTCACTACTGTAAAACTGTAGTCGAGTTGTTAGATACACTAAGGTAGTAGCTGGTTCAAGCACAAGGTCAGCAACTTTTATTGTATACCCATTTTCTTCAATTGACGTATATTTTATCTCCTGTAACGGAGAAAAAAAGAAACGGATATCTGTCTTTTAACGGAAAAATTCTGGTAGCACTGCAATCAAGTAAATTTCCGTGAACTAAAGAAAGCATTTATGAGAGTGGGGTATAGGTAGTAGATCCATAATAGTGTATTATTAGCATATTTCGGAGTAATTCATCTGTTTTCAAAAGTATTATGAAACCTGAGTATTTTTCAATTAATGAGCATTTTATGAATTTGAAAGAATATAGTGCAATTAAAACAACTGTTTTAATCATTTATGCGAAGTGACTGATATGGAATTTTTAATGCAAATTTTACAGATAAAAACTACACAAACGGTATTAGTAGTATATACAATTCCTTTTTTATTATGTTTTCGTTTAATTCATATCGGCATTTTTTGACAACCTACAATTATATATTTTTCTCATGAAATTAAAAAATATATATACATTTCCATCATTAACACTTATTGAAATTAATTAAGGTTGTATTTTGTTGTTAACCTATTAAATGAATATTGTGTACTATTTTATTGTTTATGGATATTCTGTTAAAATTATGAAAAAGTACACAATGAACTAATAGAATATTCATGTAGGTTATAATGTTTATAAAATAAAGTATGAAACAAATTTTAACAAAAAATGTGGGATGTGTTTTGAAAGTTAAATCATTTGTATATTGTTTATCAAGTTCTCTCTCTAACTTATTTACGAAAAAAAAAAAAAAAAAAAAAAAAAAAAAAAGCAGTACAAAATCTTCCATCAATGTAAATATTTTCATCTCAAAGTTTTATTTGTTGTTTAGAAGGAAATAATATTACCCGAGGCTTTTATTGATATATAGATTAAATTCTTGCACTTCAAGGCATTGAGACTTTTAAAAATTTATAAACTACTTGAATTTCGATGAGATATATTTAAATTTACTAAATGTCTCATAGGAAGTTAAACAAATATTTTTTACAATATCTTATAAGATTTAGAATAGGAATTTCTATTCTTCATGAATGGGAAATGAATTATTAAATTTATAAAAAAAAAATAAAGTTGTTTTCTTGAAAGTATATACTATATGTAAAACTTCAATTTAAAATGCGAAATGACTTATTAATGTACTAATAACATATATAACCGGAACTCCGATTTCACTGAGCGTCGCGTTTTCCGCGAACTAGTTGTAGCGGTCGATTACGCAGGGCACCATGCATACAGACCAGGGAACCGATGTTATATATTCTCGCGGCCGCCATCTTGGATTTTTCTTGGGGTGAAAACCCCTTTTTCACCAAGTAAATGTCACCAAGCAGATTTATGTGCATGTTAGGCTTAAAGGGGTTGCCAGAACACGTCACTCGTCGGGTATGCCTTATCGATAAACGCCAACAAATCATCGCCGAGATATGCGAGATGACGGCCGCGGGAATATATAACATCTCAGCGCAGACCAGAAATTTCACACTATCTGCATCCTATGTAATTACTGGGAGTCAAACCCAGTATCTCAACCGATAAACGCTCTTTCGCTCTCGGCTCAGGGAGGCCCGCATTGCTATCTTTTAAAAATATAAAACTGTACTCTCAAGACATCAGCTGTTGCACTATAAGTTTCTACTGAACCTTGCACGTGGCTCATGTATAGTTTTGCCATGTGTCACGCTTAAATCAGGGCATGCATTTCTCTGGACACCACTAATTTCTCACAGTTTATTTCGCCATCTTTAATCGCAGGTAATTCTGCAATTAGATAAGGTGTAGAAAATTACTTGAAAATACTGATGTCCAGAGCATTTGGATCCCCAATTTACGCGGTACACCTGGCAGCACAACTCATATGGCTTCTACTTAAACCTGGATATTCATGTCAGATTACTATAGGTAATTCCAATAATTTGCCTTTTTAGGTGCATTCGTAATTATACAAATACGTAGCACCTATAGTCGTCGCTCAGTCCGTCTGTCTGTCCGTCCGTCTGTCCGTCCGCATATAACAGAGCAAACACTACCCAACCAAATGGTCTGAAATTTTAAATATATGATTGTTGAAAAAGTTTGTCGAGCCATTTCAAATTTTATGAAAATCGGATCTATAGTTTAATTACAGGGACAATCAGAAGTATTCCGTTACATTACGGCCAATGGGAAAAAATTATTGCAAGTGCATTTTAATGATGTTACAGCCTTCCGAATGGTCTGAAATTTTAAATATATAATTGTTGCAAAATTTTTCCGAGCTATTTTTAATTTTATGAAAATCGGATGTATAGTTTAACTAAAGGGACAGTCAAAAGTTTTCTGTTACATTACGAGGAATGGGAAAAAAAATTATTGCAAGTGTATTTTAATGATGGTACAGACTATGCACTTATGAAGTGCAAAATAATATACATTCAGTACAATATGGGGTGCACAAATAATTGTAAAACTAGTTATAGTACGAACGCACCTCATTTGCCACGTTTGACAAGCAATTTCCAACTTGTTTAAGCATGTGATAAGTACGACGTTTTTTGCATACATCGTTCCAGTTAAGGGGTCTCAGGACTCTTAAAATTGAAAAAAATGAAATAAAAAAGAAAAGTGCCCAGCTAAACTGATGGCATTGAGCTCACAGACTATTCACACTAATTGTATATTATACTCTTATTTTAAAGAATAATGCCACTCAAAAAATAAGTGAAGGGGAATTAGCCCCCGTTTCCCCCTTTATACTTAACCAGTGAACCTCCAAATCTAATCAGGGAAGCTCCTTATCATAATAAACCGGTATGCCAAATTTGGAGCAAATCAAATAATCTTGCAAAAAAAAAAAAAACATTTATCTAAATTAAGAAGGTGGACTGACCCCCCTTTATCCTTAACCAATTAATCGCCAAAACGAATCAGGGAAGCTCCTTAACATAATAAACCGGTATACCAACTTCGGAGCAAATCGAATCATTCTGCATAAAAAACCCATTTATCTAAATTAAGAGGGGCGGGCTAACCTCCCTTTTCCCCCTTTACCCTTAACCAATGAACCCCAAAACTAATCAGGGAAGTTCCTTAACATAATAAACCGGTATACAAAATTCGGAGCAAATCGAATCATTCTGCATGAAAAACACATTTATCTGAATTAAGGGGGGTGGACTAACCCTGTTTTCCTCCCTTTATCCCTAACCAATCAACCCCCAAAACTAATCAGGGAAGTTCCTTAACATAATAAACCGGTATAACAAATTCGGAGCAAATCGAATGATTCTGCATGAAAAACCCATTTATCTGAATTAAGGGGGTGGACTAACCCCCCTTTTCCCCCTTTATCCTTAACCAATGAACCCCCAAAACTAATCAGAGAAGTTCCTTAACATAATAAACCGGTATACCAAATTCGGAGCAAATCGAATCGTTCTGCATGAAAAACCCATTTATCTGAATTAAGGGGGGGGGGGTGGACTAACCCCGTTTTTCCCCCTTTATCCTTAACCAATGAACTCCCAAAACTAATCAGGGAAGTTCCTTAACATAATAAACCGGTATACCAAATTCGGAGCAAATCGAATGATTCTGCATGAAAAACCCATTTATCTGAATTAAGGGGGTGGACTAACCCCCCTTTTCCCCCTTTATCCTTAACCAATGAACCCCCAAAACTAATCAGGGAAGTTCCTTAACATAATAAACCGGTATACCAAATTCGGAGCAAATTGAATGATTCTTCATGAAAAACCCATTTATCTGAATTAAGGGGGGTGGACTAACCCCGTTTTTCCCCCTTTACCCTTAACCAATGAACCCCCAAAACTAATCAGGGAAGTTCCTTAACATAATAAACCGCTATACCAAATTCCGAGCAAATCGAATCATTCTGCATGAAAAACACATTTATCTGAATTAAGGGGGTGGACTAACCCCGTTTTTCCCCTTTTATCCTTAACCAATGAACTCCCAAAACTAATCAGGGAAGTTCCTTAACATAATAAACCGGTATATCAAATTCGGAGCAAATCGAATCATTCTGCATGAAAAACCCATTTATCTGAATTAAGGGGGTGGGGTGTGGACTAACCCCGTTTTTCCCCCTTTATCCTTAACCAATGAACTCCAAAAACTAATCAGGGAAGCGCCTTATCAGAACGAACCTAGGAAAAAATTTTGAAGCAAATCGGATGTTTCTATCAAGAGTTATCGCGTTACGTACATACGTACGTACGTACATACATACATACATACATACATACATACATACATACATACAGAACGGGCGGGCACATTAGCTCTCAGGCTTTGATAGCCTGTGAGCTAAAAAGGATAATTTTCAATATTTAACATCTTAAAAGGTATTGTATTTTAAGTACGATTTTTATTAAAATTGAAATACATAAGTATGTTCTTTCATTTCATGTATTTAAAAAATTGCAAGACACAGAATTAGCATTTACAGGGATTTCCAAACTGTCTGACATTTGGCAGAAAGTTGGCATAACAGATTATGCGCAGAATTACAAAAAAAAAAAAAAAAAAATCTACCACTAGAATAAAAATTTTGGTGCCTACTTATACTTGAGATTGGAATAATTACTCTGAATCTAAATAAATATATATTTAAAGCATTTTTATATTTTTAATACAAAGTTGTATTTAGATAATGCAAAATTTATATAATTTCAACAGTGTAATCACCTAAAAAATTATTATCTTGAGCAATAAAAAGAAAATTATTGGTTCAGTTTATACAGAATAATATGAAGCATGTGTTTCGAAAATTTAATGAAAAAAATATTCAGAAGTTTTTGAAATATCGTGCGCGTTGTAGCCAAAAACGTCATTTGGAGAAAAATGACTTCAAAGTTTCGGAAACGCCGCTTTAGCTATTGAGCGGGTATAATTCTAAATGTCATAACTTCTGTTTTAATGGGAATTTCAAGGAAAGAAATATATCAAAATGTTCAGAAAAGATAAAAGTTTAACATCTAAAAATATTAAAATTTCGAAAATTTTAAAACTTGCTGAAATAGCTTAGTTTAGAGGAAATGCAGTTAAAGGATGGAGTAGCCATATTTGGACCGCCCCTTTAATTGGACCGTTGCCATTCTGCCGTTAATCACAGGCAGATACTCCATCTACCACTGAAATCCTACTCATCAGAATGTCGTCACTCATGATTAGAAGAAGCAGCCGCATACCACGTGCTGTTTTCAAACAATTAAAAAAAACCTAAAGTTAGCTATTTTGATCTAATTTTTTTCCTACTAAACGTAAGCGAATATCTTAAAACTAAGGTAAGTTGTTATGTTTTCATATACATATATGAATTCATCTGTTTATTGCGCATACTTTTCACGCGGATTTGTTTGATTTAGTTTTTGTTCATAGTCTTGAAATTAAGTGTTTTAAAGAATGGCGCAGTTGCCATAATTGGGCCAATTTTAGTTGATTAAATTGGACCAGATATGCGATCATAAATTTGAATAGTAAGTTATGAATTTCGAGGAAGGTACGCTTTGTACACTATTTTTTTTTTATATTTTTTAATGGATTAATATCTTCATGCAAGTTTTTTTTGTATATCTGGATTAAATTTTTTATACAGTTTAGGCCTGTATAGTGTATAAACATAGAAATATTTTTACATGCCTATGCAATAAATTTTGTTTGCAATGTCTTTTATCTTGTATGAAATTGTATTTATTTTCTTTGAATTCTTTATTCCTACGGCATATTTGATTTACAGAGTTGAATTCAAACATTTTCCTCCTGCAGGATATTTGTGATGGAAGACTTTTTACAGTTCTGGAGGGTGGAATTATACTTTTTTGCCATTCGCATAAAATCTCAAACTTTGATGAAAATGTTGAAAAAAACATAGACAAACTGCTTTTTTGTATATCTGGATTAAAATTTTTATACTGTTTAGGCCTGTATAGTGTATAAATATAAAAATATTTTTACACGAATATGCAATAAATTTTGTTTGCAATATCTTTTATCTTGTATGAAATTGTATTTACTTTCTTTGATTTTTTTATTCCTACGCATACTTGATTTCAAACATTTTCCTCCTGCAGGATATTTGTGATGGAAGACTTTTTACAGTTCTGGAGGGTGGAATTATACTTTTTTGCCATTAAAACGCATAAAATCTCAAACCTTGATGAAAATGTTGAAAAAGGCATAAACAAACTGCCTGGAAGAAAAACACTCGTGACAGCAAAAGCTGTTAAAGATATAGGAAACAAAAAGCAGACAGTAAATTCTGAAGAAATTGACCTGCAACAAGGCTGCAACTACAAATCTTCCCCAAAAGCAAACAGTAACTGAAAATAACTCGCTGCCCGTGTTATTTTAAGCACTGTTTACGTAGAAGAAAAATAAAGGTTCCAATTACTTGGGTATAACATCTATTTTTATTTGATGTTGGTTACTTCTTTTCAGGAAACTACATTCATATTATTATGAAAACATACATTAGATTTTTCAATAGTAACCTCCAAATTAATATATATATGTACACCCTTCAGTTAATTTGCGTACAACTTTCCATAGCTTATTTTACGAAAAATGTGAGAGTCATTATTTTTTTTAGAAAGAAATATTTTAATTTAATCCTATTACTTTGATTGAGCGTATGAGTATCGAGTATATGGCATACATTATTTTTTTAAACCCTTATCATTATGATTTCAACAACATAATAAAAAAAAAAAATACTCCGCTAAATTTTCGCAGTACGATTATGGAAAGTATTTATGAATCTATTACAATAAAAATTTCTATAGACTACAATTCACAATTTTTTCGAACATTAATTAATATACATTAATAAAAATATAGATCACAAATTACGAAATCACAAGTATTACACAAACAAGATGTGTTTTGGCTTTTGAAATTAGTATAGCCATACAGCAAATTTGCATGATAAGATTCATTACGGACTTGGTACTCTAAGAAATTTGTGTCTAAAAACAATGGTGACATATCTTCAGGATTCATTTCTTGATTTCTTTTTTATAGTCGTTAATCATTTAAAAGTACTGAAAATCAGTTACCTTTCCCAAAAAATGCCTTTCTCAGTTTATCTGTCCATTGTTAAAAGCAGAAGTTGTTACTAACGGAGATATATTGCGGGGTTCCTTTATGATGATGGATGCTTAGAAATTTGAGTAACATATGGAAAGATGGCCGCCAAGCCCATCATCCATATGCTTTAAAATTTTGAATTTTCAGAAACACGTTATGATGTAGTTAGTACAAGAGAAAATGATTTCTACTAACATATGATGACGTGAGTTTCAAAACTCGCGTTAGCCAGAAAATCCAATTTTAAGAATTCTTGAAAAATCTCTGATTACGTCCATTGGTTTACATTGAAAATTAAAGATTTAGAATGCCAGAAATACACAATAAAACTAGTTCTTTTTAAACTGTAATGTTTCTTTGATGCAGGTTCCCCAATAGAACAGATCGACAGAAAAAAAAATCATTTTTTAATTTTGGATAAGGTGATTTTTGAAATTCATATTCTTATATATATGTTGGCATTCGACTTACAAATGGTAAATTTTAATGGAAAATCTTAAATAAGTATCATTGTATAAGCTTGGAAATTTGATATCGCACCACTATTTAGGCACAACTTTCTTTTTTGTTTCTCTCTCTCTATTTTTTTAACTTTTGAAAAGTTCTTTTTCTGTACATAGGTATTACATAAATATGTTTTTGCTTTTAAAATTAGTACAATAATACAACAAATCTGCATGATAAGATAGTAATTTCAGACAGTTTGTTGAAAAATTGAAAGATTTATTGAAAAATATGCTTATATAAAAGTAATTTAATATTAGGGAAGAAAAACTTTGAATAAGTGTAATTCCCAAAAGTTTGTCCCAAATGACTTTTACTTTTGTAACTGGACATAAATTTCCAAATTTCCTTAAAATAATTTGTTAGTATTCAAAATATAGTCTAAAACATGTTTATTATATGCGTCACCCAAATTCGTCCTTATTTAGTGATTATTAATATGTATTGATTGGTATCTTCGGTTACTCTATCATAAACGACGCTCAAAACAGCATAGAGTGGTACGTTTTGATTTTCCACGACTCTACATACTGTTTTATAAAAAATGATTTTGAAGATACATCTTCGTGTGAAAATAAAATAGCTGTGAAACTGAATAATTATTTATTTTCATGGTAAACATTTTAATTTTCGCTGATATGGTGATCTTTCACACTGAAAATAATTATAAAAGTAAAAATAGATTTAAAAAATCCCACTCTTTTATAAACATTCAATGTTTAACTTGAAAATATCGCCTGATTATTTGACTGTAATTCATGTATCTCCCCAAAATTTCCGTTGTAATACATTAATTTGGTGTGGACACAGAACTCCATTATGATAAATGGACTACCCTTTTTATGCTTGATAGAAAGCGTGTGAATTTGCTAAATAAATTTATAATTTTGTTTGTTCTTTTTTTTTAAATAGGGCAACTGGAGAAAAAAAAAAAGAAAGAAAAAATTAAGACTAATTTAGTTATTTAGAAATTTAGAAGAATAGAAGAATTATCTTTTAGGATTTCTAAATTGATTTCTCGACGTATATAATCGCTAACTAATTAATATTGAATTATTAATTGACAAAACGGTGTTTTTGTTAAAATATGAAACCCTTAATGTTTTATTTATATTTTATTTTCT
Organism: Maratus speciosus; assembly: GCA_963932465.1. Taxonomy (NCBI): domain Eukaryota; kingdom Metazoa; phylum Arthropoda; class Arachnida; order Araneae; family Salticidae; genus Maratus; species Maratus speciosus. Next base: position 442,677,165 of record OZ010788.1, read on the forward strand.
ACTTTTTATTCTTTAAAATAGTTCATTGTTGTAGTTTGAGAGCCTTTTGCCATATTTTGGTCAGCATTATTTAGTGCACAATCAAGTGCATAGTTAAAGGTATATATAAATATTATACAGACATACAAACAATAAATACAATAAACCCAACTGGAGTGAAAAATTAGCCAGAGCCAGGAATCGAACCCGGGACCACAGTATACAAGACTGCTGCTCTAACCACTGAGTCTTGTATACTGTGGTCCCGGGTTCGATTCCTGGCTCTGGCTAATTTTTCACTCCAGTTGGGTTTATTGTATTTATTGTTTGTATGTCTGTATAACATTTATATATACCTTTAACTGATGAATGCAGGCGTTATTTATGTGTGTATGTGTGTTTTAATATATATTGTAGTATGAGTGTTCATCATATGATTAGCAGAGAATATTTGTCTATTTATCTTTTGTGGCGGGTTAAAGGGTTTCAGGACTCTTAAAATTGAAAAAAAAAAGGCCATTTTCAACATTTAAAATCTTAAAATGTATATGATTTTAAAACGAAATTTTTATTCAGATGAAAGATATAAGTATGTTCTTTCATTTCATGTATTTAAAAATTGCAAGATCCAGAATTAGCATTTATAGGGTGCTCCAAAATATCAAACATTTGAATAGCAGAAAATTGGTACCACAGCTTACGCGCAGGATTACAAAATAAATATTACAACCAGAACAAAAATTTTGATGTCCACTAATACTTCAGATAGCAGAATTTACCCTGAACTTAAATAAATTTGTACTTAAAGCAATTTTATATTTTTAATACAAAGTCGTATTTAGCTAATACAACAGTAAGAAAATTTCAACAGTATAATCACCTAAAAATATATTTTTTTGATCAATAAAAATTAAATTTTTGGTTCAGTTTATCCAGACTAACGTGAAATATTTTTCGAGAATTTCATGAAAAAAAAAAAAACAACAACAAAAAAAACATTTAGAAGTTTTTGAGATATCCTTCGTGTTATGCCCAAAAACTCATTTGGAGAAAAATGACTTCAAAATGTCGGAAAAGCAGCTTCAGCTGTTGAGCGGGTGTAATTCTAAAAGCCATAGCTTCTGTTCTAATGAGAATTTAAAGTAAACAATTATATCAAAATGTTTAGAAAAAAGATAGGAGTTGAACATCTAAAGAAAAAATAAAATTTCGAAAATTTTGAAGCTTTAAGAGTCTTGAGACCACTTAAAGGAAAAATGCTTTAAAAACAATGTCTTAATTTATAATTGCGTTCTAAAAACATTACAGTAATGAATTTCCATAGGAAAAACTCATATGAACGTAATTGTTATAATTCTAGCATGTCTGGAAATGAGTTCAGGGGACCATGAATCTTTATTTGAACTAAAATTGACCCCAAAATCGAAATTTCTTTTTGTGTATTATTTTTTCTTCAATTTTTTGAATCATTTGTACCGCACGCAGTTGCGATGATTTATATATATATAATTATAAGCGTTTTAATTTTCTACACAAGCATTTTTTTGGTTCTTTAATATAGGGTAGGGTGACACAGTGAGACAGCAGCCACTTTGATATATAGTTGTAACTTTTTCTTTAAGCTGGCACTCACACATAACGACCTCATCTTATGCAACACGTGGATGTAGTTTCGGCACTTCAGTTACTCGTCCGACAAAATAGTAAATAATTTCTTATTTTATAGTGGTTAAAGTTACATAAACGTTTATTTTAGAGTTTATTTCCTTCAATATGACATATATTAACTTCACCAAACCTAGCTATATCTAATAATAGACTATTTCCGCAAAACGACATAAACTCTTTAAAGCGATGAAATTGATGTAGCAGATGTGGCATCCATTTCGTTACAACGTAACGAAAGTACGCAGTGAGACACACAGTTATGGTACACAGTGAGACGTGTCTTATTGTGTACCTACTATGTGGTTCTGATGTTAAAAAAGTTATTTATTAATAAAAGAAGTTTTTTTTCCTCTCTCTCTTTCTCTCTGTTTGTGTGGGTGTGCGATGGCAAGGGAAATTTACTAAACGTAGGAGACTGAAAATTTGCATGAAGGTACCCCAAGGTCTGCCATTGTCCACCCGAGGATCATATTTTTAATATTTTGAAAATCTAAAAATATTAATTAGAAAGCATAAACTGCAGAAAATTATTGATAGAGTGTAAAAATGTATGATTGATGAAGATATATATATATTGTTTCACTGTGTACTACTTGTGGTACACAGTGAGACAATTTTCGATACTCCGTTCTGCTGCTTCCGTGCTTTTATAAATAACTTTATTAAAAACCTTTATACATTAATGTGTAGCGTATTTTTGTAGCTTAAAGATGTAGCAAAAAAATTTTTTAAAGAATAAAAATTGCCGCCATTTGTTAAATAATAATAATTTTCGTATCACTGTAACTACCCTCCCCTATTTTAAATCTGTTTTTCTCAAATCCAATTTTGCAACTTTTCTGGATTTTTGAAATGCTCCATATGTCTTAATTTTTGATCAAAATTCACGAATTTGTTATGGAAGAATCCTGGTATTCACTGTTAAAAATTTACAGCATTCTGCCCAGTCATTTGACCGTTTTTTTTTTTTTTATCGAAAACGGTTACACAACCGTAATTGAACACTATTCTGACCATATTATTGGCCATTTTATGGTCAGAATATCGTTAAATTACGGTTATGAAACCGGTTTTTTTTTTCAAAAAACGGTCCAACGACTGGACGGTTTGCTGCAAACTTTTAACAGTGTTGGCTACAAAGAAACCGTGTATGCATTTTAAAATTCGACGCCATTAAGATAATATTATTTTATTTTTAAGTTATTAAAAGGCAAAATTTTGATGAAAATAGATATGGAATTCAAAAACAAATCTCTGAAAAATTAACTATTCAAGGTATTAAAAAATCGATACACAAATATGTTTCTAATAGAATTTTGAGTGATTAAAAATCGAGAAATCGAGGAAATATCTCAAAAATTAAGACGCATGGAGCATTTTAAAATTTCGTTTTAAAATTTAATTTTTATTTAAATATTAAAATTGTGTTATAATTGGAAATTTTTTTTAAGGTGTTCCTTAAACTTATGGTGAAATGTATATTTGCACAGAATTTCATCTCTCTATGAGGAAAATTAGAAAAAAAAATTAACGCCCACCTTCCCGTTAAAAAGGATTAGAAAATTCTATCATTACATACCAAAACCAGATTGAATTAAACAAAAGAGTAAAAAACAAGTGTGTCGTTAAAGAAAATTTTTTATTCAGTATGACATTCATATTCTGCTTTATGTTTTATTCTAATATTTAAGGTTCTAAGAATTTTCTATTAACTTAAATTTAACGCTACCTCTATACTGTAAACTTTGCATAGCTCAAATGCTCTTAAATTAAAATAATTTCATGAATGCAGCGAGAGAACAATGCATTCAAATTGTATGAATTCATCAGATTTGACGCGCATAGTGTGAAATCCTCATTTAATTGAGTTTCGCATTCTCAGGGCAGAATGGGATTTGCATTGAAAGCAACTTGTTATTGGATGAATAATAGACAAAAATAACGTAAATATAGTTCTCATGTTGAATATTTATTTCATTGTAACCAGAAATCAACTGTACTGATAAATTAGACGATACATTTTGATTTATAAGCCTTTCTATCATTATTTGATTATACTTGAAAACAGAATTATTACATACTAGGTGAAATCTAGTCAAGTAGGATAGACAAAAGAGAACAGACGCTTTCAGTGTGACGTCAGTGATGACGTTTGGGTTAGAGACTGAGTCTAAAAACAGAGTGCTGCGTTTAATTTCTTATTAAATATGAATCGTAACAAAAATGTTACCAGTGCATATGAAGTACAGGGTATCCATAAAAGAGTGTCCCAGATTCAATGGTATATTATATCAGTTTCATTTAGACTATTTACAACAAATCATACATCAAATTGAAGGTTAACTAACCTAGTTTTTCTTACAAATGCTCAATATGTGCACCTTTAGTTATGAGGCACACTTCCAAACTAAAATAATTCTTCCCACATTTTGGTTAACAAGTGCGGAGTAATGGAAGCAACAGCCTCTTGAATTCCGTGTCTCAACTGTGGCAAATCATTAGGTATCGGCGGAACGTAGACACGATCTTTTATAAAACTCCAAAGGAAAAAATCGTATGTCTCCAACAGCTTTTAAATCTTCAGCCTAGCAAGGGCGCTTAGGAGTCGCCATTTTGCGTATGTGACACTACAAGCGAGCAAATAACACAGCAGTAGTAGCGCATGCGCTTATCTAAAACTGTTTGAGTTATTATTTATTTGTGAAGTTAAACCAAAAGTATCTAATGCTCACAGATAATACTATTAAAATTTATAACTGCGACATTCTTGTATGAAAAACCTGTGTTATAACAGATAGCCATGAGATATAATTATAAAATATAGGTATAATATAAAAACTAAATAGAAAATTCATTTAAAGGTATCTGGGTTCGATTCCTGGCTCTGGCTAATCTTTTACTCCAGTTGGGTTTATTGTTTTTATTGTATGTATGTCTTTATACTATTTATATATACCTTTAACTGTTCAATGCAGGCGTTATTTATGTGTGTTTTAATTTATAATGTAGTATGTGTGTTTTATTATATTAGAAAATACATCATTGCAACCGTTTGTATGAAGTCATTTTGAAGCAAAATCTCATGGCTAATATTACGATTGAAAGCTTCTATATTTAAAGTAATATACATGAGCAAATTCTACCACATATAGTAATATCTCACCTGTAGGTAAGTTACTCAAAACCAAGCTATAATAATACATTCAGGTAATTTTTTTTTACGAGAGAGGAGGGAGATTTTTGTAAAATTTACATACAGAATGATTCAAAAACGCACTTTAAAAAAAGTGGTAGTGTACACTAAAACAAACAGCTTTTGAATAGCAAAATAGGGTTGTAATTCAATTTTTAAATTAAAAAAAAGTTGGTGTTTCACTCTAATTCGATAATAACTACCGTTCTTAAATTTCAAAAATTTACTTATTAGATTCACATATTTTTTTTGCTTTGTGGGAAATACAATGATATCTTGAAAAACGACCGATGTGTACAACATTCCGGTAAGCGAAACAATATGGCCAGTGAATTACATTCGTATATATGGAGTGTCTATTTCAGAGTTATTTGGATACAGATGGTAGCCATTTCTACCATTTCTCTTGATATACTTTCATTACAAGCAAATAAATGTCAGTTTCGTTATACTAGTAATTGTAATATCTTTAAAAATATCTTTATTTTCTTTAAAGTAATGAACATAAATTGAGAACTAAAAATGGAAAACGCTGAATGTCCAAAAGAGGAAATCTTTCACGAGAGCGAAAAAAAACCCCCTCTTACTTCTAATACTTTCAACGTTTTCCACTTCATTCCTTTTGGAATCTTAGCTCAATGCTTTAAAATGTAGGTACTAACTTTCTTTTAGTTTTTAAATACCTAATATTATCATTTGTAAACATTTCTTTTATTTATATATTTAATATTTTTCATCTTGCTTAAAAATATCTCATTGATGTAAGTAATAACAACATGATCAAGTTATATAATGGCAACCGATCGTCGCGCACCTTATCACTGGCACTTTAAGCATCCTCCACATAACTTCGTGTGTCACATTCAGCGTTCTCCACTTCATTTCGTGTGGCACATTCAACCAGAGACGTTTTTCTACTCTTTTTTTAACTATTTCTACTAAGGTTGACACTTCAAAAGTTCTCTTGTTTGTTAAGCTTTGCATTTAAGATATTTTTTCGTAATAAAAAATTAATTTAAAAAAAATCGATTTTTTGGTACTTTCAGTGTTTTCTATTTTTAGTCCTCAATTCAAATTCAGATTCGAGTAGGACATTATATATTTTGTCTCCATGGATTGTGTTCTCAGCTTTCCCTACACAAATTGTTTGTTTTAGTGTGCATTACAAATTCTGAAAATTTTTAAATCATCTTAGTTAAAACGAACTATATGAAAGTCAAAAATCAAATGAAAAAGAAATTTGATGTATGAATTGGAATTTCCCAAAGTACAAATAATTAAACTAGTTTTAAAAGGAATATATATATATATATATATATGTATATATATAATATTTATATATATTTTAATCTGAAGAAGTGAACTGAAATATTACGTAAAAAATAAATTTCGTACAATAATAATACTCACAATAGGAAAACTATTACTTACTTTTTACTAGGTCTAAAGTTATTTTTGTTAAATTTAAAACACAACTGACAATGACCAATTGTTCCACTTTTTTATTGTCGCTATTTCTGAATAGAAATCTTTTCTAGATTCATATTCGGCGTATTAAAAGAAAGAACGATTACTATGTGCAAATAGTGGTTAAAAAAAAAAAAAAAAGCTGACTAGTTCGCATTTATGTAGTACCTGATCCAAAAGCGAATTTAAAGTAAATAATTTTATTACCTTTATAGAATTTACATTTACTTGTATATAAACACAATGACTATAACTGATATAAATATTTAGCATTAAAATAGTAATTTTTTATGCAAAAATAGGATCGTTTGATTTAGATTTTTACAATATAGGGTAGGGGAGTACACAGTGAGACATGGTACACAGTGAGACAGCAGTCATTTTGACATATAGTTATAACCTTTTCTCTTAGCTGGAACACACACTGAACCACCTCATCTTATGCAACACGTGGATGTAGTTTCGGCACTTCGGTTACTCGTCCAACAAAATAGTAAGTAATTATTTATTTTACAGGGGTTAAAGTTACGTCCATTTAACGTCCATTTTAGAGTTTATTTCTTTCATTATAGCATATATTTACTTAACCGAGCTTAGTTATATATAATGATGGACTATGTCGACAAAACGACACAAGCATTCAAAGCTATGAAATTGATGATGAAACAGATATGGCATCCATTTTGTTACAACGTAACGAAAGTACATAGTGAGACACACAGTTGTGGTACACAGTGAGACGTGCCTCATTGTGTATTAACTATGCTGCTCTGATGTAAAAAAAGTTATTTATTAATAAAAGAAGTTTTTTTTCTCTCTCTCTGTCTGTGTGTGTGTGAGGGGGGGGGGGGGGCGTGCGATGGCTAGTGAAATCTACTAAACGTAACAGGCAGAAAATTTGCATGAAGGTAGTCCAATGTCTGCCATTTTTCAGCCGAGGCTCATATTTTTAAAAAAATTTAAATCTAGAAATATTAATTAGAAGTCATAAACTGCAGAAAATTATTGATAGTGTGTAAAAATGTAAGATTTATGAAAATATATACATTGTCTCACTGTGTACCACAAGTGGTACACAGTGAGACAATTTTTGATACTCCGTTATTCTGCCTCTGTGCTTTTATAAATAAATTTTTTAAATCCATTTATACATTAATGTGTAGCGAATTTTGTAGCTTAAACATGTAGCAAATTTTTTTTCAAAAGAATAAAAATCGTTGCCATTTGTTAAGTAATAATAATTTTCGTCTCACTGTGTACTACCTCCCCGACGCTAAAGATTATAAATAATTGTCTGCTATAAAGCTCCTGAAGTAGTTTGTAGAGAACCACTTTCAACATTATAGGCGTACATTTTAATCCAAATCTTGTAACTCTATTTTATATGCATCGTATGACGATTCCTTCTCTTCAAATTACAAGAAAGAGTTTGCAAAGGGTCAGCTGGCTTGCAAATTCAAAACAGCAGTGCTAGACGTCCATAAAGACAGATACAGTAAAATAAGACAGGTAGAAAAATAATACACGATTTAAAAAAAAGTTTTGGAAAGCAGTAACACGACAGAGTATGCTTGTTGTACGTGATCAACGTAAAGACACTAACCTAGTGACAGTCTGCTATCAGAGACTCATTAAAGTTTGAACGTATAAATGGCTGGTGTATGTGCATACATGTTTGGTGTAATACTAACAATTCCACCTGCTGCAACGATTCGGATTATAAGGATCATGATTATTCTTGGAAAGTATATAATAAAAAAAAATCATAATTTGCTTAAAATTTATATACAGTGCGTTAAGAAAATATAAGACTACTTTGTTTTTTTAAATTATGAGGTAAATAAATGTTTTAGTTATAGTTTAAACAAGTGAGATATCAAAATACAACACATTTATTAAAATTAGTATACAATAAATGTGAATAATGCAATAAATAAGTAAGATAACAAAAATATAAGCAATGTTTGAAAAATACACTGTTAAAAAAATTATCAGACCACTTGTCTAAAATCAAATATAATATGTAAATTAATACGATATAGTCCCCCATTTTTCCTTATATTCTCAAACACTCTGTTTTTCATAGAAGTGACCAGGTGATTAAGTACAGATTTAGAAATATTGTGCCATTCTTTTATAATGGCTACTTCTAGGTCATTGGCAGATAAAAACTGTTTACTATTAGCATAAACTTTGCGACTTAATACGCCGCAAAGATTTTCCATAGGGTTCAAGTCTGGACTTCGACTACGCCATGACAAAACATGAATTAAAAAAAAAAACATTTCTGGGTGTATTTAGACACATTTCAAGAAGCAATGCCCTGCTGAAACATCCAGTTACAACCATCTAAAAAAAGTCCAAACGGTATCAAATGATCATATCACATGGTCTGATATTACGCAGAGTTCATACGTCCCGAAATTCGGGTTAAATCACATAATCCATCACAAAGACTGAAGCATTTGTCGACTGAAGCATTGTTTCGGTTCCTTCCTCAAATCATGCCAATACTGTTTATATCCATCCCGACAGTCAAAATTAATTTTTTTTTCCATCTGAAAGCATGACTTGTTTTCATTTCTTGTTTCATGACATGACATTTTTAGCTCATTTCAGTATTCCTTCTTTATGATATTTCATTAACTTTGGTTGTTTCAACAGTTTCATACATTTTGTATTACTATTTGATTTCGGTCTCTTCAAAACTGGTTCTTTTGCTGAAATGGTTCGAAATTTCTCGAGTTGAAAGAAATTTTTGAGTTAATAGTCGAAATAATTGTCGATCATCCGGTGCTGTCAAAATCCTTTTTCTTTCAGTTCTTTGAATCCTTTTTTCTAATTATTTCATTGTGTATGTCAGTTGTAGAACGCGTAATTAACCGAGCTATTTCTCGTTCAGATTTACCACCATCCTTATAAAACCAAATTTTTCTTACGTCGGTCGCAGATTCTTTACACCCAGCATCTTTAAATATATCGCAAATAACACTATCTAAAACCGCACCTTTGTTTCTGGGGAATGCTTTCACGATATACAAACGCGTATGTTTTCTAATGATTCTGGTATGGCGTATAATATGCTAATTTCCTCAAAGTGCACTTACAATTTCTTGACAGTCACCTTATTTACGTTTAAAAAAATTGAAGTAAAAAATTAAAACGTAACTTAAATTTTAGTGTAGCAATCATAACAGAAAACGCTCTGAGATCAATTTTAAATACGCACGCTAAATATTTGCATATTGTGTCTTCTTCTTCAGATGTGCACCAACACGTTACTGGTCTTACAATTTTTTAACGCGCTTTTTTTCAATCAATGATATGAAAACAAAAAATGTTTTTATTAAATTTGAAGCTAATTTTTGCTTAATCGGGTTCTATATTAGTTGGTGGCAAAAATAAGAGATGTCGGTAACCATGTGTTTTATTGTGATGGTGGTTAAATATTATACTGGAACTAAAAAGGTACAAAACAAGGTAGCTAAAATTATAATTCAGCAACAGATTTTAAGTATTTGGTTGAAAACTATACCTACGTTTAAAAAAATGCTGTTAATTTTTCAACAAAATTAGACAGTTAAAAAGATAATCTTTGTCGTGGATGACGATTATGAAAGCTTTGAATTTTGGTTAGTATGGGAATTTAATTTAAGTTTAGTCATATTAGTCTGACAGTTCCAATTAGATATGCTATTGCAACTTATTTTTTGAGCAAAATCTTAAGGGTTTTCGCTAATTAGTGCCAAACTTAACAAGGATTATGCGTGTGTCTGCAGGCAAATATTATGGTATTTCTTAAATGCCATAATAAAGTTTATTTAAGAATTCTAAATTTATTTTTTAATATATTCAATATCAGCTGTGTAGTAGCATAATGCCGTAACACAGGAAGCATGCGTCATGCTTTCGATTTTTTACTCTTTTATTATAAAAAAACTTGTTTATTGTTATACAAATGTAAATGTGTTGTTTTTTTTTTCAGATATTTAAAAAATAATGTGATTATAACTTAATTATTATTACTTATTTAAATTATTTCTTCTTTTATAAGAAAAGTTACAAACTGAATCAAACTTAAAGTATAATTATAAACATATAGTTATTTACAATTATATTCATATAGTTAGTTACAATTATATTCAAATTTTCACTGCTTGAAATTTTTTTTCATACAGTTGTTTTATAGCACGAAAGCGTTAGAACCATTAATGTATTTTATAAAAACATAAATCAATCATATCCCATTTTTCATAAATAAATGATTATCTTAATTCTAATTTTTATATTAAGAGTAATTATTACGTTTTTATATACACACTGTTGCAAAAAAATCTATGCATCCAGAAAAAATTGAGCCACGATCATGAAACTTAATACGTAAATAGTGTTTGCTTAGATGAACAAATGACTATAAGATAAGGACAAAAAAAAATTATTGACTAGTAGCAGCAAAAAGAATGTTAATTTCAATAGGTTGTAAAGTAACATTTGGCAGCTATAAAAGTCAATAATCATTGCGGCATGCAGTCTATTAATTTACAGATTTTCATCTACTGTAGATTCTGCAGTAAGAGTAGCAACTGATAAACTAGTTCGGTAGTATTCCGAGACAGCTGAAGTCGTCTTTTCAGAATGTTCCAAACAGTCCCTACTGTAGCAAGATCCGGTGAATTGGCAGGCCGTGGAAGGCTATTATAGACTTGTAGACATTATTGCGAGAGTCGTGCAGTAAGTGGTCGAGCTTTATCTTGCTGGTAAATGGCACTTGGGCGACTTAATAACATAGATCGTACCACCGGCTTCTAAATGTCGCCTGCGTACATGTGAACTGTTATAGTACTTCGTAGCACGAGTAAAAGTGCGAATATTGATGTCCCAGGAGATCGCTCTCCAGAATATTATTCCAGGTTCTATGTCAATGTGCCGCTCAGTAACAAATACAGGATTGAACCGCTGGCTTCTCTGCCTACACAGACATATGTCAGTCACCAACACCGAATAAATGTGGAATTACTTCCTGAATATCGCATTTCTCTAATCGGACACTGCCCAGCTTTATCGACATCTACAGAAACCCAAACAACACCGCCTATTATGAACATGGAGGGTTAGAAGCAATTGCGTAAATGAACGTCGAGAGTTAAGCCCGGAGTCGGCCTGTCATCTAAGGATGGTAGGCCTTGATACTATTGCATCTATATCAACTGGCAAATTGCGTTGAATGGATGATAGTGACATTGTCGTGTAGACGTGGCTACTATTTTGATCGCTAAATCCTCTCATGCATTTTTGACACGGGGGTGTCCTGAGTCACTGCAGTGATCGGACGTGCCTTCTCTGATTCACTCATACCAAAAGCATGGAACTCCAATATCACTTCGACGAAAATTCTGGCTGATACGTCGTTGACCAACCCGCTTTTCTGAGGCTTATCGTTTGACCCATTTGGAAATAGAGCCACTATTCGTAGTTCCCTGGAGTACGCTTTACAGGTATCGTTCTTTCAAATCACATGTATCAATAATGGTAGTCCATTTTTAATAACCCATGAATTCGAGGACCGTTTCTTTTAAATGCTGCCTGCTGTGCAATTTACATGCACATTGTACAAGATCCCATTTTTCAGTGGTGGTGAAATATTAATCATTTACATGACTCATCAAATCACATTAGCACAGTTTTGTACCTCTGGCACAATTCTTTCTGGGTACATATATGTTTTTGCAACAGAGTGTATTTTAATGTTAATTTTACTAGCATAAGATAAAATTCTTTACTAATTCGATAACAACTAGGTACTACATAGCTGCGACCACTTTTTGTGTCACCACTAATTTATTAATAATCTTCACTCTTTTTTTTTAATCACAGAATATGCTGTTAAATGTTGCAAAGATTAATATTTGGAAATAGCAGAATAAACAAAGCAGAATAGTTAGCCGGATATGTTTTGTAATAAAGTTTAAAAAAAAATAACTTTAGACCTACACTGTAAAAAAATCCGAACAGTATTCCTGTAGGAATCGGAAAAATAGTTGCCCTTATCGTACCGGAAAATTTCCCGACCCAGTTCGAAATAAAATCCGTAAAAAAAGGAAACATTCATTAAAACGGTACTTTACGGATTTTATTCCAATTTTACGGATTTTATTCCGATTTTACTGATTTTATTCCGAGATGGGTTGGAAATTTTTCCGGTACGATAAGGGCAACTATTTTTCCGATTCCTACAGGAAATCTGGTCCTATTTTTTTTTTTTTTTTTTTTTTTTTTTTTTTTTTTTTTTCTTACAGTGTAGTAAAAAATAACATTTTCTGTAAAGCTGTAAGTATCATTACTGTACGAAATTGTTTTACATTTATATTTTATGAATCAATTCAGATAACGTCTTAAGATTGGAAAAAGATTTACAAGAGTTTCTTTTCTTTAAAACGTCAGATATAAATAAACAATAACGTAACAGCACAAGAACGGCAACATAACAAACAAGACGTAAACAGATTATAATCTTTTTGAGTATGATAAAAATATGCTGTTTTATTTCATTTACTGTTTCACATGAATTGTTAAAATTTATCAATGTCAATAAAATATTTTTTTTTTTAAAAGCTTGGATAAAAGTTAATAATGACGATTCTTTTATTAAATGTATTATGAATGAAAAAAATAAATCATTGTCTGTAATGCAATGCGTGTTATAAAATTTAAACAAAATTTAATTTCATTTATTTTTCTGCAATACAAATGACATTTACCTAACACAATTTACAACATAGATAAATGTTCTGAAACCTCTACTTGAAAATGCAACAGTCCAGAATTGTATAATAATGCTTATTTGTAGAAATCGGCTATGTCACATAAACGGCAGAAAATAATAGAAAATATTTTGAGCACTTTATCAGTAATACAACTATGCAAAATCAGCCATTTATAATAATATTCAAGCAGAACGCATGTTAGTTTTTGTACTTAATACAATATATAATTGTAACTCTTAGAATATAGATATCATCTGTTGCTCATTAGTCAGAAAGCATTTGCACAAAGAGTTTAATAATCAACTGCAAATTAAATACGTCTACATACGTTATTGCTACAGTGACTAGATGTGCATTTAATTAGTGTTTGAAAATTAGAACATCCTAAATAGTTTACGAAGAAAGAAACTGTCAAAATACGAACACCACTCACATTTATTTCCCTTTATGTTTCATTATTATTCAAACAAAATAAAAGAAATTGTTTAGAAGCTCTTTTAGGATAAGTTTTAATATTGCACAGTCGTCAATAAGAAAAAAAATCACTCCATACTAACGTAGCAGCGAATCATCTGATAAAAATGTGACGTACTAATCGTTACTGATAGAGCCTTCTAAATTAATGCTATACTTAAATTTTTCTCAGAAGGCTCTGTACATATAAGAATTGCACCAAACCCGAACACTAGAAATTAAATACTAATGCGAGTTTTGATATCATATTTGAAGATTCCACTAAATTTTATCTTAGAATATCAAACAACAAGTTACTCGCTCAAATAGTTTAGGAATTATGCAGGTTTAAAGTTTGGAACTCCTAATATTAAATTCATTTTTAGCAGTTTCCAACACAGTTGAAAAGTGTTTATGAATCGGGTTTGTCTGTCCGCCTGTCTGCCCGCTCTATCTCTAACTCGCGTTAATATAGTCGAATTGCTCTATAAATGGTGTACGTTGTTGAGATTTACTGTGGAATGTTCGGTATTGAAAATTAAGTGTATAGCATACATGGTCTATTTACAAGGATACTCAAAATAATTCCGTTACATTATGGTCTATGGGAAATATCGTTTACAATGTATTTTAATAATGTTACACTATTCCAAACATACTGAAATAGATATACAGCACTGTTAGTGCACAAGAAGATCCTTATTGTTGAATATGGCGTGCATAGCAATTATCATTCCTATGTAGGGACACACAAAAATGTTAGTTTACAGTACCGTTTATGAATAATAACTGCTGACTGTGCGTTTTCAGCTGTGGTATGCGTAATGGAATTGATATGCGCCGTTGTCGTGTCCCTCAGCGCACAACAAAATCCTTTCTATTGAATACGGTGCGCATAGCAATTACATTTTTATACATGGAAACACAAAAGTAATCGGTTTCCGTACTGTCTATTAGCAATAATTGCTGGAAGTGTGTTTTCAGTTGTTATAGGAATTTATAAAATGTAGCAATTTTTTTGCATATTACTTGGTGTTCATAAAATATATACACCATATGCAGGGCTGTTTAAAAGAATTGAAATACATTTCCATTTATTGAAAGAAGTTGCAGAAAGGGGATTTTCAACAGTGTTAAGCGTTTCCTAACCGAGCTACACTTTAGTTTAATGTGTAGTATATATATTATTATAGAGAAATAAAGGGATTCACAAAAGAATTTGATTCTTTTACGTCTATATATGCTAACTTCCGAAATTGAGTCTTCAAATGTTTTATGCGTCTTACAAAATGCTTACTTAGATATCACTTTTCTCCTTATTAAAAAGTGAAGTTTTGTTACAATATTCTGTATGCGTTGGAAAGTGTTATATAATCTATGTTTTTTCATTCTTGTTAATTGTTGTAAAACGCACTTCCGTGCGGCAAGTTTTTTAACACCAGTTCGCTGAATGACCTGGGATTTTCAATTCGCATATTTGAAGCTTCGAGAAATTGATTTCTGTTTAAAATTTCATACGTTACAAATCACATTTTTTTTGAAAAAGAGTTTTGAAATTGTATATAGTTAAATATTAGTTTCTCGAACGAAAAATGATTTGTAACCAAAGAAATTTTTTTAACAAAAATCGATTTCTAGAAGCTTCAAATCTGCGAGTTCATTCGGCTAAGTAAAAAGAGTAAATTTACTGTGTAAAAATTTTAAGTTTGGTACAAATTCTAAATATAGACAAAAACATACACAACATTTAAGCATATAGCATCAATTGGTATACGTTATTACTGATAGATTGGTAACAATCACATTTCTATATGAATTAGTAGAGTATGTTCTGACGGTATATTTCTTTTATTTTAACATTGTATACCTATTAAATTTTCTTGATTAAAGTACGCTTTATTGGCAAGATTACTGGTAAAATTTATCGAAATAAATTTAACTGGAATATTTATATGCATGGCATTTTACACTGAAAAAAAATTAATATATAATCCTTATACAGTGATACACTTGATAACGAAGTGCAAAGTTGTCAAATTGCATATTTTAAAAGGAATATTTATTAACTGAAAACGTATTTGTTAGTTTAGGTATCTATATATTTTTCGAAACAATTTCCACTGAATACGGCAAATAGTGCAGTGTCATGCCCCCAGAAAAGATATTTGAGTTAAGTATCGGCTTCTAAAGCTCATAAAACGTGGGAAAGTTGCAGGTATCTGATTCCGATGCTTATTGAGGCATTGGATTCCGATGAGGGATATGACAGTGTTGCACGCGTGAACCAAGGGAGTGAAAATTTTTTTGACAGCGAATAATGATCACGTTCACATAATAGCCATTTACAACTATATGGTGTAATAAGCTCGAGTTTCTGCAGAATTGTTATAATCATGACACATCTTTGAAATTTACTCTCTTGTGAAATTCTGAATTTAACCTGTTCCTCAGAAATTCTACTGCCCAATTCACCTGCCCAAAATACGAGACTGAGTTAATAATTTTATCGTAGGATACCTATAAAAACATGTTTTAAATTGGTGGTATTTGTCACTTTCACGTCGAAACCAGCTGTGATATCTCTCGTGTGACTTCACGTACACATCGTTGCAGAAAAGCGAGTAAGAACGTCAGTAACGTTGATCTGTTTTGTAACTGCTCTACTGTAACCAGTTTTTCTACATAGTTCTGAACTTCATTTTACACCAAAATACATATGAATTTTGCTTAACCTGCAGATAACCAAATGAGATCATAAAACGAACTCAACTCCCTTTTTTCCTGAATATTTATTTAAAAATAATATTAGCGTTTTTAATATTTTTAGCTACGTTTTAGATTTTTCATTAGATATTATGAGGCTTTGACCTGCCGCCTAAATCATAATCTTCTCCCAAGCGATGTCGGTGAATTCTGTGATATAGAAAACGTCACAAAAAGACTACCAGGAATTGAACACAATTGATTTATTTGTAAGAATTATGTAAATTTCATAGCAGCAATATATCATAAATGCGAGAAACAAAATAATAAATCGATTTCAATTGAATGGCTTGAAATTTAATGCATAATCCTAGCGTGAATTAATTTTTAAAAGTATTTTGTTACAAAAGTGTTTCATGTATACACATGTATTGTGTTGTTTTGGCTACAACTATATGGAAGTTTGTTAAAATTGAACCTTATATATCTTTAAATGCCTTTAAAGCTAAGTATTGGGTTTTATTTGATATTGTAAACAAAACAGTATATATATATATTTTTAAATAGGGTCATTGAATAACCTCGTAATTTAAATTTTCACGTGGGCATCTAAACGTTAAAATAATTAATGTTTTTATACGCTTACAATGTTTAGCTTGTAATAATTAAAATTATTTACATATTCATTTTGCATTTGTAAGAGACGTAAGCAATGTAAGAGATGAAATTTAATTTTGAAATTAAAGCGGTACAATTAAAAAACTAGCTACATGTTTTAATGTATTATTGAAAGCATCCAGGTACGTTTGATCACATAAAACCCCAACAAAAACACACTCATACTTATGTTAAATATCAGTTAGATTTGATGAAGTATTTATATTGAAATATCATTAGTTAGAAACAAGATAATATAAAGTTGCATTTTTCTGTCGCGATGACGCATACATTTCGCGCTCAAAGATATTGTTTAAATCTGAAGAAAATTAATTTTCCCTAATTGTATGCGTGGTACTGAAAAATTGCAATACCTCTCTTAAATAAAGGTAAATAAAAAAAATATATTTTTTTAATTTTTCGACGTACACATGGCTAAATAATTATAGTCGTATAATATGATTATCAGCCAATGATTTATCTTTTTATTAATATAGTATTTATCTTCTAAATTTTTCTCCTAAAATGACTTTATGCTTTGAAAATTCTTATGATAAAACACTTCTTTCATCTCTATAAAAGTATTTCTACATTTTTTATGAAAGCGATAAAATACCTTTTTTTTAAAAAAATAATGCTTTTTAGCGTCTTGAGGACATTTTTTGTAAAATATCTTACTATTAAAATATGCTCTAGAGATAAAAAAAATCGTAATGATTGAAATCTTATAAATACCTTTGAAGTTTTTTTCATTATCTTTATTCTAACAGACCAACCATTTCCATCATTGAAAAAATATTAACCTACTAATTAAATATTAACTTTCGACATTATTTCGAGCGGCAGTTTCGACATGGTTTCGAGACTGCTTTATTTCGACATAGTTTCGAAATGCAATAAACATCGAGCGCAGGGAATAGAAAGCCGTTTTTGTAACATTCAACAAGCAAAAAGTATGGTAAGGAATTAGATTATAACAAAACCGCTTTAAAGCAAACAAGAATGGAAAATCATGTTTCAAGAATAAGTTATGAAACCCTTTTCAACACTTCCAGAGTAATTTAACAAAACGTTTTCGTTTAATAAGTTAAAGAAAATACCTAAGAAAACATTTTAGAAAACTCATAACCCGTTTGAAAACAAGATTTCAACAATTAATGCACATAGCCAGAAAAGTACTCCAATTATTTTGTGTAGCTTTGTATATGATCTATAGATTTTTATATTTTCTACACGGTATGTTAAATTTAGTTTAGTTAGAAAACTCATAACACAAATTAAAATTTCCTTTTAGCAATTTCTACCAATAGACAGACACGCAATGGAATACTTTTGTAGACCTATATGTATTATCTAAAGACATTCATACACGCAACTTATTCGGCTGATATTAATTGAGGCAAAAATACGTTTAAACTACTGAAACCACACTTCTAATTACACTTCTAAACCACATTACTAATAATAGGCGGCCATTTATCCAGTTTTTTGCTTAGCTCTGTAATTTATTTTATTTATATGCTACAAACATTTCTGAATACACTAAATGTAGTTGATTTTGGAAATGCATAACTCAAATTAAAAAAACATACCTTCAAACAAGTCACACTTATTCTCAGTAATGCTCACAAATTCTCTTGTGTAGTCCTGTATATGGCCTATAGAAGTTATATAGACCACGTAGTGGGCAAAAATTTAGTTGAACTTTAAACGCACACCATAACAGAAAACCCACTTTAAACAATCATCCCTAATAGACAATACTTCAAATATAGTATTGTATCCGAAATCATTTACGTGTCCCTGTAAATGAAAGTTAAATGTAATGCTCATTATATTCTAATGCAAGCGTATTGTACTGAACCTCAGTAAGGAGTATCAATTTCACCATATTTGAAATAGTGCAACATAATTAAAATACGCTGCTAACAGTTTCCCCCCCAGATTATTATATAACCGACTCTGTTTTGTGATTCTGTAAATAAATGATAAATGATTAATTTCATCATGTTTGTAACTGAGTAACATCATTAAAGTACGCCACAAACGATTTTTCTTCATAAAGAATAATATAACGGCTACTTTTCAGTTCCCCTGTAGGAGTACTGTATGTGCTACGGATAACATATTCTATAGGAACCATTTCTAGCGTACCCCAATAAGATATATAAATTTCATTATGTTTAAAATTGCGTAGCACTGTTGAAATACAATTGAATTTTTCCCCTATAGACCATAATGTAACGGAATACTTTTGAGTGCCCCTGTAAATGAACAATGAACGCTACACACTTCATTTTCAATATCGAACATGCCGTGGCAAACCTCAGTAACATATATTAAATACTTTTCAATCCGAGTATATTTACGCGAGTTAGAGCTCGGACAGACGGTAGACAAACAAACCGAAATCATAGACAGTTTTCAACTATGTTGGAAGCTATTAAAAATGATAAACAAAGTCGAAATTTTTGACTTAAATTGGTTGAAATGTCCCCATCCACGATCAAATTTCAGTCAATTTTTGTTATTTTCAAACTTTCTTTTCTGGTTTCCTACACTGTGAATATATGTAACTTTTAATTTTTTGTATGTTTTTCACAATAGCAGATTACTGGTAAAATTGAAAATTCGGTTATTAAATTGTATGAAACTTATCCATAAAATATCTTTAACCATATCCAAGGCTGGAGTAGCACAGTTGAAGTTTATTCCAACAGAGCGAAAATGTCCAGACCAGGAATCGAACCTGGATACTTGGCGTTTTTCGCTCTGTTGGAATAAACTTCAACTGTGCTACTCTAGCCTTGGATATGATTTAATCCAGTTGTGAAAAAAATATTCGTTCCCTTCATTATATCTTTAACCATTTAGACCGGAAGGTAGCTGCACAGACCATCACCTCATCTAATTGATGGCTGAAATTCCAGAATTAGACAGAACTGGATTAGCATATTAAACTGCAACTGATCTGTTAAGTCATTTATTGGTAGAAACTACCTGCAGACCCGATTTTAGTGGTTTCTCGGTAGGTTTATTATTGTGTTTTCCAGCACGCAAAGGTATGAAAACATGGAGAACTGGAAGCTGGAAAGCATAATGTTAAATCTACAAGTAAAACACTAAAATCGCGTTTGCAGGTGTTTTCCGCCAAGATAGGACTTGCCAGACTAGTTGAATTTTAATATGCGAATCAAGTTTTAACTAATCCTGGAATTTCAGCCGTCAACTCGATGAGGTGATGGTTTGTGCAACTGCCTCCCTGTCTAATTTAAAACATAAAGTTACAACACATGTTCGCACAAGGTGCTTAGAGTATTTTTTGCTATCACTGTTTTCTAATTCCTTCCAAATTTTTAATAGGAAAATTTTATAATTAAGTGAAGCAAAGATTAATGTTCAAAAATTATAGCACTAAAAATTAAAAACCGCTTCGCATCCTATGCACAGTCTAATGATATGTACTAGAGTAAAGATACGCGCAAATTAAAGTATCGGCATAAGGCTTTAGCTTTTACTTGGAAGGCAATTTAGAATATTAATTTATTAGTTTCCATGTACCGTAAAATAGCACATAAAGTTAGATAAATAAAAATCAAATTCAAATACATTGCATTATTTTAAAATGTTTAAAAATATGCTAAAAGTTATTAGAATCTCTGAAATAACTAAGTAATTAAAATCCATCATTCCGTAAATTGATGCAGTTTCTATGAACATTTTTATACTCAGAGAATTAAACATAAAATCAAATTTAACAGTAAAATATGTTTATTTTGACCTTTACCTATCTTTTTTTTTTGTTTTTACTCATCTCTCTTTATCTCTGAAAACAAAGTAAGTAAAAAATAACAAATAAGTAGATAAAAATGTCTTTTTAACTAATATTCGAATGCAAACAACATTTATTTCATTACTATAAAAAGTATCATTTTCTGAATAGCAATTTTTATAATACATAATTATTTCAACGATACAGTGTATTTTCCTTGCATTACATTTTTATCTAATATTCTTGGCAGAATATAATTTTTTAGTAATATCTGCATAAAAGTAAAAATGTTCCCTAATTAAAGGCAGAGGGTTGTTTTTGTTTCTAAAGGCAGCGTAAAAGCAAAATAAAGATAAAATAACATTTTAATTAACGGAATAGAATAACATTTATTGATTATTCATTTTTCAATTTCACATGATGGTGATGTGGCTTTTCACATCAATCATTATTTTTTTATTTACTAACATGTATTATCTACATGGGATATTCATAATGGGATTTTCTGTTATATTTCCTTTTTAACTAACAGTCAAAGAGTAAGGTATCTCAGACGTTTTTAATTTTAATAAATTACTTATTTTGAACTTTGTGGTGTAAAAACTTCATGAAACAAATTCATTTTATTATTCGATATTTTAATACTTAATCGTTGAATATGCTAGAAAAAAAGCCTGTATTACCCCTAATGCAGGCCAGAATGATGTACTTTGATTAAAATGCATGATAAAACATATCACATCTATAATTATGCTGATATTCTTTTGCGCTGGTTATTATAGTCCGTCTCAAAAGTTTATCCACTCTTCAAATATGGTTAAAAATAATTGAAGAAGGTAATATATGAAGTCAATTTACAATACATATTCGATATTTAATAAAAATAAAATAAAATAAGCTGTTTTTGTTGGTTAAAATAAAAATTACATTAATTTTATTTTATTTACTTTTTTCTGGAAGAAGCGCTGTCCCAAAAGTTTAAGCACTTGATGCAATTTTTTTTAGAATCACGGGATTGGATGTCTGTAATTATGTTGTATGACGTCATTTTCCAATTTAATAAAATATAAAAGTAAAAAAATCTTTTACACTCGTTTTAAAAATGCCGAAATGCAAAGAATTCACAAAAGGTGAGATTTTAAAAGTTTTTAAATTGAAATCACAAAATAAAACTATTCCTTAAATTTCAAAATTTTTAAATTGATCAAAGCAATGTATCTATATCAAGTACTCTCTAGAAATGATAATTTCAACCGGAATCCAAGATGTGGACGACCACGTATGACATTTATTGAGATGGATAGCAGAATACGGCGATTTCGGTTTTGATAAAATATGCCCATACAGCAAATTAAAAATAATCTCGGTGTACAGGTACACGTATTATAGAATCTCATTACATCATACTAAAAAAAAATGGCTAACAAATCATGTCTCAAACTACACCACTAACAAGCAAGAATGAACTGGGCTAAAAAACCCATATCTAACGGGGGACAAGTTGCTTACTGATTTATTCAGTGTTGGTAAAAAATGGAACTTAAGATGGCCCTGATTGGTGAAGATTTATTGGCATGATCTCCGAAAGGAACTAAGAATTTTTTTCAAAAAGCAGCAAGGTGGTAAGCCTGTTATGTTTTAGGGTGCATTCCGTATCAACAGCTTGCCCTCTCTGGATTTTCTAAACGGAAGACAAAATTCCAAAAATATCAAGAGGAGCTGAACCAACATTTCCTTCCATTTCGTGACATTTTGGGGAGCCCTGAATGGATCTTTGGAAAAGTTAATGCCTCAATGTACATATTACATACTAAATAATTGTGGATTTCGCAGAAAATTTTTAAAATTTAACTCGCCAGCTCTAAATCCTCTCATAAACCTGATTGACAATGTCTATGACATTTTAACCCGTCATGTTTACAACAATGGTAAACAGTATGACTCCCTTGAAGTATTCAAAGGGGGAGAAAGCATGGTACCCTTTGCCACCAGAA
This sequence comes from Maratus speciosus, assembly GCA_963932465.1. NCBI lineage: Eukaryota > Metazoa > Arthropoda > Arachnida > Araneae > Salticidae > Maratus > Maratus speciosus. Next base: position 442,699,815 of record OZ010788.1, read on the forward strand.
ACCCTACAAAAACTAATAATTTTGACATACGCTCATTCATTTGAACTAATCCGAAATCACGAAAGAATAATTTGTAGGTAACAGTTTTGTAAAAATGATAAATGTAGTTGTTTTTTCCATCGTGCATAAACTTTTGAGACAGTTTTGTTTAAAAAAAAATTAAATTATATTTTTTATAAATATGCAATTTAAATTTTTCTTCTTTTGATATCATTTATTTAAATGAAGTTGCGAAATATACATATACAAAAATATTATTTATTTTAACTTTCTGTTATTAATTAAAAATCAACATTTTATGCTTGTGCTTAAACTTCTGAGACAGACTGTACTTTCACATTGTTTTAATTAAATATTTGATTGATTAATGTTATTTTGTAACGTCATTAAACAAATTAATTCTCTGCTAATATACCGAAAAAGAAAGAAAATATCTTTATTTTTGTTATACATACTTATGTTGCATTTTGATAAATAAGGCGGTTTCAAATGATATGACATTACTTAATGAATACCTTTCATAAGATTTTGAACTTGTTTACGAAATTTAAAAGAAAAATAAACTACAAAATCTGTAACTTGTTTTAAGACATCATTCCGAAAAGTTTTCGTTATCTTTAGAAATTTCAGAAACCAATAAATTTTCTAGATTTAAAGAAGAATTTATAAAAATAAAGTTTCCTTCGCTGGCATTGTTTTCTGAAAATGTCTCAAAGTTTTTTCTTTATAATGTATTATTTATTTTCTAATCCCGGAATATCTGTTTTAGGTAGATTTCGCATGAAATAATACCTATTGGGATCTCCCTTATGTTGGAATTTCGGGAAAAAAAATTGCAGATTTACAACGATCAGGATCCCTAGAATCCAATTCACCCCCAGTAAAAAACTTATATATATATACATATATATATATAATCTATCTATCTATCTATCTATCTATCTATATATATATATATATATATATATATATATATATATATATATATATATATCACTTTTTTAAGGACACGATAACTTCCATAATTCTACAAAAATCTTTTCCAAACTGATAATAAAATCAAGGGACATAAACACTCGGACAAGTTAGTTAATGGGCAAAATAGGACCAATGGCTGGAAATAGGTAGAGATTTTGTGAAAAACGAAAAAACTCTATAACTTCTTAATTATAATACATACTGACTCAGTTTAAAGTTATTATTACTTCTAAAAAATTGGGCAAAATTTATGTATGACAGATTTTTGGTAAAACTAAAAATGGGCTCAAAGGGCGAAAGAAATAGGGTTTTGGAGAAAAAAAAATCAGAATTCGTCAATTCTCAAGATATAAAATCAAATTAAATTTATTATAGATTGTCTTAATGTTATCTACAACTTTTAAATTGACAAGCTTTTTATAGGACCAATTCTTACCGAAAAAAAATAAATAAAAACGAAAACAAAAAGGTTGGGGGGGGGGGGGGTTAAAGAAGAAAAAGTTCTATAACTTCGTCAATTCACAAGATATGAAATCCGCATAAATTTATTATGTATCTTCTTAATATTATCTACAACTTTTATATTGACTAGTTTTTGATAGGACCAATTCTTAAAGAAAAAATAAATTAAAAATACATAGAGGTTGAAGAAAAAAAATGTCGTATTAAGGATGTACTCAAATCTAATCTGCTTATTTTCTGACTCATTTATAAATTCATTGTTGCTTTCAAATGCATGATGCAATTGGTAGATTATCTTATTCAGAAACTATATAATGTGCCGTAATGGTTGTTTTTTTGATAGAGGCAGAATATATGTTAAAAAAGGGTGTCAAAGTGGGCATTTTGAACCGAATTTCTCGAAGCGATTATGTTGGAATCGAAAAATATGGTCCTACTGAGAAAATAATTATTTATAAATCAACTTCTAATTAATTGAATGAAAAGTAAAAACATAGGTCGCGTATAAATCTCATAGAAATCATGTCAGAAAGTTTCATGTTTTTCCTTTTAAAATGAATCTGAAAATGTATCAAAAAATTTAGAGTTGTCAGCATGGAAAAATATTTTTTAAATACTGCTTTAACATGATTCTGATAAAACCAGCCCTTATATAAAAAACAAATTAAAAAATCTTCAAAAGCCGCCAGATAAAATTGTTAAAGTGCATTTATCTATAATCCTAATTAAGTTTTATTGGTGAACTTAGTACTTAACTTCGAAATCCTTAACTTCAAAATGCACCTGTAGGCCGAGCCGGCAGGCATTTTTTGAAGATGGCCTCAATTCTGAGATTAAACATTTTTAGCTGCGTTTTTGAATTTATAGATTCTAAAGTAACTAAAGTGTATTAATTTTAAGGTTAATATTAACCCGGCAGTAGTGGCGTGTCAGTCTTTTCGCGGCCCATATAAATTAACATTTCCTAACTCACATCCCTTTAAAAATACAATGGAGAACTACCATGTAGTTCCTGACTGTAAATGTATTTCCACCACCATAATGAAGTAACAAGACTTCTCTGTTTTCCTTCAGGTACATTTTTACAAGCAAAGTTGAAATTGATGGAAAAGTCTGTGCAACGATCACTAATGTCAGTTCATTTTTACTTTTCCCATTATTCCAAACCCCATGAATAAAATGTATAATTTAAGTAAACTGCAAATTTATAAATTCACCTAAATGTAATATTCGAATATTAATTGAAAAAAGCTTCTTATTTTACATTTTCTGTATGCGGGGGAAGGGGGGGGCGCAAAGACCAAGCGCGACTAATAACATTCTGATAAAAGACTCGACTATTCTCGTGTTAATAATTTTAATTTATCATGTTTATCTGTAAAACATGTTTGTTGAACATGAAAATGTATACTTGAGAATCGATAGCATCCAAAAAACCTATATTCCGGATTGAGATTTTTTTTTTTTTTGGCCTTATAAATACTATTTGGACACATTTTCGAAAACCAGCGGTAGGAAAAGAACCTTTGTAATTATAAATGCTTCTTTAAATTTCAAAAATATGTTGGTATCTATTGATTCTAATGATAAAGTTTCTCGGAATCGTAGCAAACGAGAAAGCGGTTATTGTAAATTGTAGTTCGTTATTATATTTTTGTAGATAAAGAGCATTTTTTTACAGTGTATGTTAAAAAAGATTCCGTATCATAACTGTAGAAGGAATTTGATAAATAAATGAAAAAAGTTTTACGCATCGGATCTACACTAAAATCAACTTTTGATCAATTTACTTACGCTGTGTGATAGAGTGAAATAAAAGGCGTATATGTTTAAAATCAAGTTTATTATTTTCATAACATCAAAAATGCAAACATTATCAGGCGAATGCAGACGTTTATGCAGAGGTTAAAAGAAAAGGAACGAGCTAGTATCTACCATTCTACGGAGCTAGTATCTACTCTAATCTAACGTAAAAACAGTTTTTGAATAACTTACTCAAGACTGTGAAATAGAGTGAAACAAAAGAAGTATATGTTTAATATAAATTTAAATTATTTACATAACATTAAAAATGCAAAAATTACTTGGCGAATAAAGACGTTGATAGATGGGTTAAAAGAAAGAGAACGAGCTAGATGAAATACTAAATAATAATACAGTTTAAAATATTTTTTGTATATAATTTAAAATTGATTCGTCCGAAAGATTTGGAAAAGTGAATGTTTAAAATTTAGTGATTTTGATATTTTATTGCTGCAACTTAAAATCTCCTTATTGTATTTCCATTTTTTTTAACTTTTCTTTATTACTATGTAGAAGAGTTGCTATATTGTTCTGTTTTTATATTTTAATACAATTTTTCAATTTGATGTAGTAAACTTCATTGTAGATTAAATATTATAACGATCGAATAATTTTCCGTTTATTAAAGTCGTTTAAAGATATACAAATAGTTATTTATGTTTTCTGTAGATAAATTTTGAAAAAAAAAGTTCAAATGTGTGGAGAATTTCGCAAGCAACACTTGCATCAGACTGAGTGTCCCCGTATTTTCCGCTTCAAGATTAAAAAGGAAACGAGCCTTAACGAAGCTGTGTGAAGTGGAAATACGGAAGAAGTAAAGAGAACAAAATGAGTTTTACGACGCAAAGTTTTTGTTAAAAAAGAACAGAACATATTTCGGTGAAATAAGATTGAATATTTACACGACGTAAGAAAATCTCAGAAATATTCAACGACGTCCTGAATTATAGACTTTAATCTAATTAAAGAACGAGAAGAGTGTTTATATCTGTATTTTTTGTTTGTGTGTTCGTCTCAATAAATGTCAGTGTTCGTCCTAAAAGTGAGTTGTGAGTTATGTATGGAGTCTCACCCCATAAATTGGTGTCAGAGTGACAGTTAACCCACCAGTATTACTAATTACAATTATTCATCATATTCAAGCCGGATATTATTCTAACGGTGAGTTCATTATTATTATTTTATTATGAAGTTAGTTGAGATACCTGAACTGGAAGTTGCATTTAAAAACGAACGAACGCATAAAATCAAATTGCTGCATAAATTCCTATTTGATGCTGACGGTGATCGATCTAATAGAAAGAGAATACGTGATTTTACTGGTTTCGGTTTTCAAACCGACAGCACCGAATTAAAAAATAAAATAACTAAAGTTCAAACTGATTTTTCATTAAATGATCTGATTACAGTGTGCAATCTACTTTGTATTGATAATGAGGGATCTTTAAACGATCTCGCAACCCGATTAGTTACATATCTTTCAGACTTGACCTTACTACAAAATAATATTATACAAAATGAAAGTGACACTGACTCGGAACCCGAACTGCCTTCAAATAATATGACTTCAAGTAATAACACTGAATTATCAAATTTTGACAAACAGCAGCAATTTCCAGTTCAAAGTTTTATGCCATCGTCTATTAATTTTACTGATATTGAAAGTGTAATACCTCCTTTCGATGGTAGTTCTTTTAGTGATATAAATGTATGGTTTAATAATTTTGAGGATGTTACTAATATGTTTAATTTATCTGACTTTCATAAATTCATATTTTGTAAAAGATCATTACGAGGAAAAGCCCAGTTATTAGCACAAACAGAATTTCATATCAATTCATATGACAAACTTAAACAACTCTTAATATCAGAATTTAGCACCACTTATAATTCTGCCGAGTTACATGATATATTAAATAAACGGAAATTGCAAGAAAATGAATCAATAGAAGAATATTTTCTTATCATGAAACAAATATGCTCGCGTGGTAAAATCGAGGATTCCGCATTAATGCAATACATCATAAATGGTATATCCGACTCTGTTTTCAGAAAATCCATGTTATATGGATGCCAATCCATTGTAGAATTCAAGCAAAAGCTCAAAATTTATGACAAAATTCGACATGACTTTGAGAACACTAAATTTCGTAAAGTCAAACCTGAAATGCCAGTGAAAGAGAAATCCTTTCGACCAAAATCTGATCTTTTTTGCTTTAATTGTGGTTTGTCGAATCATAAAAGTAGCCAATGCAGACATAAAGATAAAGGCCCTCGTTGTTTTAATTGTTCGAATTTTGGCCATAAATCGGCTCAATGTGATCAACCAAGGAGGCCTAGAGTTAAGTCAGAGCCCTCCAATGTTTCCACTGTCACGTCGAACACTTTCATGACCAAACAAGTCATTATTTCGTCTGTAAATGTTACATCATTGGTAGACACAGGTAGTGAAAGAAGTTTACTAAAGGAGAGTATTTATCGCAAACTCCCTACAATTTCGAACCTTGAACATTCAACTATCACATTAACTGGATTAGGAAATACTATAATCAAACCCCTAGGTTTTTTCTCTACGAACATTATGATAGATGATTTTAATTATACAACTAATGTTTATCTAGTCCCAGATTATTCCATATCTTTTGATCTTATTATTGGTACAGATATCATTCAACAAAGTATTTTAAGAATTTCTGGAAATAATATTTCGATGCAAAAAATCGAGAAAAATGACGATACGTCCAATAATTTTTTGATTAATATTGCTCATGTGTTAGACGATCTTAATCTTGATTTATCTCATATTACCGATGAAACGATACGTTTAAAAATTTCAGAACTTATTCAAAATTATTCTCCTAAAAAAATAAAGACAACTGATGTTAAACTATCAATTCATCTGGAAAACGAAGAACCTGTTACTTGTCCTCCCAGGCGCTTGGCGCAAATAGAGAAAAACTTCGTCGAAAAACAAATTTCTGAGTGGCTCGAAAAAGGAATTATTCGTAAAAGCACTAGTAATTTTTCATCACCTATTGTCCTAGTAAAAAAGAAAGATGGTTCATATAGATTGTGTGTTGACTATAGGAAGTTAAATTCTAAAACACATAAACAACGTTTCCCCCTCCCAGTAATTGATGACATTATTGATCAGTTGCATTCTGCAAAAGTATTTACTACTCTTGACCTTAAAAATGCATTTTTTCATGTCGAAGTAGAAGAAAATATTAGAAAATATACTTCTTTCGTAACACATTCTGGTCAATTTGAATTCTTATATATGAATTATGGCCTTAGCGATGCACCGTTAGTGTTTCAAAGATATATTTATAACGTTTTTCGAGACCTCATTAATGCAAAAGTACTTATTATCTATATGGATGACTTCATAATACCAGCTGAAAACGAAGTCGAAGGACTCCAGAAATTACAACGCGTCCTTACTACTGCATCCGAATATGGTTTAGAACTGAATCTCAAAAAATGTCACTTTTTACAACGAGAAATTGATTTTTTGGGTTACCACATTAAAAATGGTCAACTGCACCCACCCCCCTTAAAAACTAAAGCTGTCCTTAATTTCCCAGAACCTAAAAGTATAAAAGATGTACATTCATTTGTCGGATTAACTTCATATTTTCGGAAATTCATTCAAGATTACTCTTTAATAGCTAAGCCTTTAACAGATCTTCTTAGAGAGGACACTAAATTTCATTTTGGCGACCAGCAACGAAATGCATTTAATCAGCTGAAACACATCCTTTCTTCAGGTCCTGTTTTAAGCATTTATAACCCTAGTAACGAAACAGAAGTTCACTGTGATGCATCTATTGACGGTTACGGAGCAGTCCTCCTTCAAAAGTCTTCTATTGACAATCAATTTCACCCTGTCTATTTTATGAGCAAAAAAACCACAGATGCCGAACGTAAATATTCGAGTTATGAATTAGAAGTTTTAGCTGTCATAGAAGCCCTTAAAAAATTTCGCGTTTACATTCTAGGTATTCCTTTCAAGATAGTCACAGATTGCAACGCATTCGCCCTTACTATGAATAAAAAAGATCTTTGCACCAAGATTGCTCGATGGGCTTTAATGTTAGCTGACTATAACTATACAATCGAACACAGACAAGGTACACGCATGCGCCATGTCGACGCTTTAAGTAGAAATCCAATATGTATGATCATTCAAGATAGTTTTACTACCAAAATCATACAATCACAGAACACTGACGAACATATACAGGCCATCAAAGAAATTTTGAAAACAAAGCCATATGACAACTATTTCCTTAAAAATAACGTTCTCTATAAAAATCATAAAGGTATCGATCTGATAGTTGTGCCGGATGAAATGCAGCTAAATGTCATTAAACACGTTCATGACAAAGGACATTTTGGCCGTAAACGCTGTGAAGAACTCCTTAACGAAGAATTTCTCATCCCTAGTATGTCAAATAAAATTGATAAAATTATAGCAAATTGTGTAACATGCCTTTTGTATAATCGCAAACGTGGCAAACAAGAAGGTGAATTGCATCCCTTACCTAAAGAAGAGACTCCTCTCCAAACCTACCACATTGATCATTTAGGCCCTCTTGAAACAACCAACAAAAATTATAAACATATTTTGTCTTTAATAGACGCATTTACTAAATTCGTCTGGTTGTATCCATGTAAAAGTACTTCTGCTACCGAAGTTATATCAAAACTACGACAACAAAGTCATACTTTTGGCAATCCTTCCATTATCATTAGCGATAAAGGTCCTGCATTTACAAGCAAAGAATTTGCTGATTATTGTCAAGATGAAAATATAAAGCACGAGGCTGTTACAACTGGCCTTCCCCGTGCCAATGGTCAAGTAGAGCGACTTAATTCCACCATAATTTCTGTAATCTCTAAAATGTCCAAAGACGAACCGACCAAATGGTTTAAACATGTTCCTAAAGTTCAACAAGTCATTAATTCAACTTACCAAAGAAGCATTAAGAGAACACCGTTTGAAATATTATTTGGTACAAAAATGAAACAGAAATAAGATGTACAAATTATTGACCTCTTAAACAGTGCAGTCGAAGAACAATTCATGAAAGACAGAGAAGAGCTCCGTAAAGAAGCCAAGAAGAATATTCTGAAAATTAAACAAGAAAATCGCAAGCACTATAATTTACGACGTAAGAAACCCCGTAAGTACAAGCTTGGTGACCTTGTAGCAATTAAGAGAACCCAGCAAGGACCAGGTTTAAAGTTGAAATCTAAATTCTTAGGTCCGTATAAAGTAATCAAAGTGAAGTCTAACGACACCTACGACGTAACGAAAATCTCATCAACTGAAGGACCGATAAATACTAGCTCCTGTGCTGAATACATGAAACCTTGGCCTGACGAAAACTGAAACTTAAAAAAAAAAAAAAAATTTTTAAATCTTTTCTTTCTGTGTGCTATAAACATTTTACAAGCCACTGTTTTAAAGAAATCTCTATATGATGTTACGCTACTTCAACTATGATGAGCAGATTAATTTTTTTTTCTTTTCCCCTAAGAACAGTTACTGGGTTTTGTTTTTTGTTTTTCAGATTCTATTTTACCACATGTCGCTGCGGCAGCTCCAGATGTCAGGACGGCCGCTTGTGGAGAATTTCGGAAGCAACACCTGCATCAGACTGAGTGTCCCCGTATTTTCCGCTTCGAGATTAAAAAGGAAACGAGCCTTAACGAAGCTGTGTGAAGTGGAAATGCGGAAGAAGTAAAGAGAACGAAATGAGTTTTACGACGCAAAGTTTTTTGTTAAAAAAGAACAGAACATATTTCGGTGAAATAAGATTGAATATTTACACGACGTAAGAAAATCTCAGAAATATTCAACGACGTCCTGAATTATAGACTTTAAGCTAATTAAAGAACGAGAAGAGTGTTTATATCTGTATTTTTTGTTTGTGTGTTCGTCTCAATAAATGTCAGTGTTCGTCCTAAAAGTGAGTTGTGAGTTATGTATGGAGTCTCACCCCATAAATGTACTTTTCAAATTTGTAAGAATTTAATAATTATTAAAATACAGAATGCGATTATAATTGATATCATAGAAGTTTCAATTTGTCTTTGCTATGAAAATACAATCAGCTACCATTTGTAAGTACTGCAGCTTTCGGTTAAGAAGTTTTAGAAATTTATGTATGAAAGTCACTTAAAATCTTCTAACTGAGTTAATACTTATTAATAGTGATAAAAGTACACTTACAATGCAAATAAACACCTTTATTCAGATTGAAGCGTTTCATCGCTCAGACATGGAGCGATGAAAACTCTCTATAATTTCATCGCTCGTGAGAATGTCGCCGTCTGAGTGATGAAACATGTCGATGTGTATAAAGGTATTTATTTGCCTTGTAAGTGTATTTTTTTAACTTTTAGCAAGTATTAACTTAGCCTGAAGAAGTTTTATGTTGCTTGTTTTCTAGAAAAATAAAAAATAAATACACTGATTTTGTTTCTCGATGTAACGTCTTCTGTACTTAAAAGAATGTTAATAAAATCTTATCAAAGTTCCTTCCTGATTTTCATGCAACATTTTTACTTTCTTCTATCTTTACAAGAAGAAAGTATTGGATTCGTGAAAATTTTCGACTTTCGGTTTTCGACGGATTTACACGTTTTAGGGGTCAGAGATTAAGAAAAAAATGTTTTTACAAAATGTCTGTATGTGAGTCGGTGATTCTGTGAGTCTGTGAGTCTGTCTGTTTGTCTGTCTGTCTGTATGTGACACAAATTTTGTGGGCGCTCTATCTCAAGAACTAATACATGGAATTTAATAAAAAGTTATATTCAGTTAGTCGCTGATAATAATTGGTGCGGATTAGTTTTTGGTGTAAATAGCTCAACAGGTGGCGCTGCTATGTAACATTTTTTACGATTTCTACAATAGCTCAATCTCCAGAACTAACGCAAGGATTTTCATCAAACTTCAGATTCAGTTAGTCCTTGCCATGAATTGGTGTTTTAAGCATTTTAATGTAAATCGCTCAACAGGTGGTGCTGCTATGTTGTATTTTTTGTAATTTCTGAAATAGCTCTATCTCAAGAACTAATGCTTGGATTTTAAACAAACTTCAGATTCAGGTATACCTATATATGAATTAGTGCTATTTAGTTTTTGGTGTAAATCACTCAACAGGTGACGCTGCTATGCAGCATTTTTCAGAATTTCCACCATAGCTCTATCTCAATAACTAATTCACGAATTTTCATCAAACTTCAGATTCAGGTATACCTTGACATGAACTGACGTTTTATAGATTTTGATGTAAATCGCTCACAGGTGGCGCTGCTAGGCTGCATTTTTTGCAATTTTCGCAATAACTTTATCTCAAGAACTAATGCTTGGATTTTCAACAAACTTCAGATTCAGGTAGGACCTTGATATGAGTTAGTGCTGTTTATATTTTGGTGCAAATCGCTCAACAGGTGGCGCTGCTGCGCTGCATTTTTCAGAATTTCTACCATAGCTTTATCTCAATAACTAATGCACGAATTTTCATTAAACTTCAGATTCAGGTATACCTTGATATCAATCAGTGTTATTTATGTTTTGGTGTAAATCGCTCAACAGATGGCGCTGTTATGCTACAATTTTCAGTATTTCCGCTGTAGCTCTATGTCTAGAACTAATGCACGAATTTTCATCAAACTTCAAATTCAGATATACTTTGATATGAATTATTGCTAAATTGATGTAATTTCTTGTACTATTTAAATGATTTAATTGACGTGATTTATATAGAAGAAAGTTTAGTGATGGCCACAACATGCTAGTTATACTTATTTCCCTGATTACAGGGGCTCTTTCTGATGCAACTTCAAATACTTTATTAAGTGTATTTCTAAGTAAATTCAAAAGAGTACGTGACTCCTTTCTGTTTCAATTGTTAGACAATTAAAAGTTATTCACTTAAACTTCAAAAAGTACAATAGAAAATCTTTCGAATAGTGAGAATAATATATTTGTATGACTTTTTTTTTATTTTTAGATGCTGATAAAAAAAATTCTAAAGGGTAATACTATTATTGTACAATAAGTGGAACTTGAAAAATGTAACAGGGACTCTTTCTGATGCAACTTCAAATACTTTATTAAGTGTATTTCTAAGTAAATTCAAAAGAGTACGTGGCTCCTTTCTGTTTCAATTGTTAGACAATTAAAAGTTATTCACTTAAACTTCAAACAGTACAATAGAAAATCTTTCGAATAGTGCGAGAATAATATATTTGTATGGTTTTTTTTTTTTTTTTTTTTTTAGATGCTGATAAAAAAAAAAATTCTAAAGGGTAATATTATTATTGTACAATAAGTGGAACTTGAAAAATGTAACAGGGACTCTTTCTGATGCAACTTCAAATACTTTATTAAGTGTATTTCTAAGTAAATTCAAAAGAGTGCGTGACTCCTTTCTGTTTCAATTGTTAGACAATTAAAATGTTATTCACTTAAACTTCAAAAAGTACAATAGAAAATCTTTCGAATAGTGAGAATAATATATTTGTATGACTTTTTTTTTATTTTTAGATGCTGATAAAAAAAATTCTAAAGGGTAATACTATTATTGTACAATAAATGGAACTTGAAAAATGTAACAGGGACTCTTTCTGATGCAACTTCAAATACTTTATTAAGTGTATTTCTAAGTAAATTCAAAAGAGTACGTGACTCCTTTCTGTTTCAATTGTTAGACAATTAAAAGTTATTCACTTAAACTTCAAACAGTACAATAGAAAATCTTTCGAATAGTGCGAGAATAATATATTTGTATGGTTTTTTTTTTTTTTTTTTTTTTTTTTTTTTTTGATGCTGATAAAAAAAATTCTAAAGGGTAATATTATTATTGTACAGTAAGTGGAACTTGAAAAATGTAACAGGGACTCTTTCTGATGCAACTTCAAATACTTTATTAAGTGTATTTCTAAGTAAATTCAAAAGAGTGCGTGACTCCTTTCTGTTTCAATTGTTAGACAATTAAAAGTTATTCACTTAAACTTCAAAAAGTACAATAGAAAATGTTTCGAATAGTGAGAATAATATATTTGTATGTTTTTTATTTTTATTTTTAGATGCTGATAAAAAAAATTCTAAAGGGTAATACTATTATTGTACAATAAGTGGAACTTGAAAAATGTAACAGAATATCTAATTTTTAGTTTTTAAAAAAGCCAAACATATAAATATTTATGTCAAATTAGCTACAGTTGAACTGTTACAAAACATAAATTTTCGAAGTTGTTGGGTCTTATAATTTATATTTAGTAAAATTTTCTCCATCCTGTAAAAAGTAAATAAGAAAAAAACCTATTTTTATACTACAAAAATTTACTGAGTTATGATACTTTACATTTCATGAGTTTTTAAAGTTTCATGGTACTAAAAATGCAATTTTCCATTTCCAGAAATATTTATCACAAAACAATACCTTATTGAACGAATAATACATTTATTATACTTAAAAAATAACTAAGAATGTTTATGTAGAAAATCTGATGTGACATGTAACATATGTATAACTAATCCTGTTGATTACAAAATATATAAATTCAAAATTCTCCAACCTTCATCATGTATATTTTAAAGTGTTATTTTATGTTAAAATTATTACATATAAAAAAACACAGCTTTGTTAATACCTAAACAACAGAGCTTTCTTGATAAAGGCCGTTTTTAAAGAGGTATAGAAATTTAAAATGAAATAAAACACATAAAAATAATGTTAATGGCCATGATGTTGGTTTAATTAAATAAATGATTTTATACCATTAGTGTTTAAAAGACGATTTCGGGCATATGGGTTCCGCGACTGACTCGAATGAAGCGCAATCTTGAAGTCCAATTTTTGACCACTTTATCGAAGCAGCTTGAGCCGTATATCATCCATAACGTGGCGAATGTTGGTTTCAAAGTGATCTAGCGTCTGTGGTTTATCGGCGTAGACCAGCGTCGTTACACATCCCGCTGTCAAATTGACTGTGACTAGAAATGTTATTGACAATTTCAAAACCACACTTCTAAAAAACACCCTTTACTTAAGAAAAAATTCCTTGCTAGATTTTTTATGTAAAATTTGTAGAAGGTCATTTTTATTGCAAATTTTGTAAGAACATAACACGAAAAGTTTTCTTGAAAAATATTGGTATTCAAAATATGTATCACCAGGGTGCGCTGTTAAACTATTTACTATCAAAATATTACTATAAAAAACAAACAAACAAAAAAAAAAATACGTTTTCTTTCTATTTAGGTTTAAGTATAATAGTTATCTATTTTTGTACACGCCGTTTTGTACGAAAATACATTTGGAGAAAAAAAAAAGAATTTTGAAAAAAAAAAAAAAAAAGCTGCACATTTTTGTAATAAAACAGATAAACTCACGTAAAAATCTGATTTTAATATTATATTATTTTTATTTAATTTACTATACTTCATAAAAAGAACATTAAATGAACAAAAACAAAGAGTTAAAAATACTCTCTCTTGGCTTTTCTTAATATATTTCAATTGAATGCTTTTTTCTGGAAACACATTATCTGTACTTTAGTTTTCTGCTGGCATTTCTCTTTATACGCATGAACGGAAATGTTGACAAATCTGATATGAAATTGTGTATCGATACGTCAGCTCCAGAGATATATACTTATCAAGAAAGGCAAGAAACGAACACTTGTGAAGCAGTCAGTACCATAAAAAATCTGAGTTATTATTCATAGAATAATTTTAAAGGCGATAAAGATCTAACTGTAAATATTTATTTAAAGTTTTTTTTAACTATTCTTTGTTTTAAAATAATAATGAAATAGAATAGTTTATTTTTGCAATTATTGATTTATAAATAAGGTGTATACATAAAAATGTGATACCTTATTTTTTAACAATGATGCAAAGCAGCTAAGGTTGTCAAAATTTATAAAACTTTGGTACATGCAAATATTTTAAATAATCACAACTTACTTATTACATATTGACCTATTTCATTATGGCATTATTTTTATTCGCGAAGTACTATTACAGCACGCGAATTATTAAGAGTTTATTATGCATATAAATTTGGTAAAATATAACGAATATACGAACGAATTGAGCGCACAAATTGCGCACAAATTGAGTATTGAGTACCAAAATTAGGAAATGTCACAGTTATGTTAATTTTCTATGAATGAGGGACATAAGTTTTATAAGTGGGCTTTTATAGCCATCGTCGTGTCCAGATGTTCAAGATTTGAGGCAGCGTGCAATAATCAGTAAAACTGGAGCATCGCTACGTTTTACAGTAGTTTGTATTGTAACGCGCTGCATTTTGAGCGATGTAGTGTAGAGAGTAGCGCGATACAAAAAATCAGTAGTTTGGACCTACGCTACTTTTAACGCCCCTTCAGGAAAAGTACTGTGCCATTCTATAAATCACATAGCCGTAACTTGTTTCTTTTGAAATAAATTTATTCTGCTCAACAATTTGGGAATCTGAGCTGAAAATTTCAGCTGCATTCTATAGAAATTCGTGGCAAGAAGTCAGACTTTACAACTTTGATACTTGCTACTAAAATAAAGTACTAACCGACCATAGGAATTAATTTTCTTGTAGTCAGTATTTATATACTTATTATTAGATCTTTTTATTTTAATGCCGGGTTTCTCACGAGGATATCAACGAATAATTTAAAGGTATGATGTGTTGTCTGTAAAATGCTGTGTGGATTCATTGAACGTCAGATGCTCAAGAATGTGTGAAATGAAAAATGGTTGTTCATGTCGAAGAATTGATTGAGAGATTGTTATTCTATTGATTAGTCAATTGGTATCGATGGAAGTGAGAGAATCTTCAAATAAATAAATACATTTTAAAAAAGATAACTGGTAAGTAAACTACTTGGAACTCAGAGAAAACAAAAGAAATATCCTACTATGTATTGTTTCTAATTTTTGAAATTAAGGTGATCAAAGTTTTTTTCAGAAACGGACGCTTTTATTGTCGTTATAAGCATAGCTAAAAAAAAAAACCAAAGCAAAAGAAATTGTTACAGTAATTATATCAGATACATTTTGATTTTCTGATGCGATTTCATATCTATTTCTAACTGAAAGTAAAACATGTTTGAAACAAAATTAAAAATTGTCAAAATCCTTTCAGGAGAATTTTACAATAATCCGAATCTAACAGAGCTCAAAGAAATAAATACATTCTTACTTTGTGCTTATTCAGACATATATAATAGTATATTATACCATTTTAAATTTCTTTATCATAAAAAAATAAATTAAGTGAAATGGTCATATCTTTTTTTTTTTTTTTTTTACAAACTAAGGATTGAACTTCAATTACTGCATAAACTGCAATTTATTAGGAAGAACTGATAGCCAATGCAGAAATATTGTACTTGGATATATTGTATTTGCAAAGATAAGTTTGATACTTTATGTTTACAAATTAAGAAGCTATTGAATTTTCTATTGTAATTACTTTCCGGGGTATTAAATTTTCCAGATCAGCGGAACTGCAGGAATATCGTTTAAATATAAGGACTTAAGTTAAACATTGATTGATCACGTACACTGGTGTCCAAAATTAAGGACCAATCGCAAAATTCAAATTTTCAAGTACGCGAATACTCAAAATAGCCCAGGCAATAGGGGATTTTACCTGGCAAAATTAATGGTAGTTTTGGAAATCGGTTTACTTTATGTTTTTTGGGTAGCTGAATCCGAATTTTTAACTTACCCCCAAAAATCCCCCCCCCCCGAAACCCTCCAAAATAGTTGTTTTTAAATTAATTTTTATTGTTTTAGGAAAAATCTATATAGAAATTCAAAAAGTAGACAAAATTTGCAACAAATAGGATATATGATATTATGACGTAGGATAAACGGGCAGAACGGGCCTCGGAACATTCCCCGCGCGACGTTCTCAAAAACCAAATTTTTTCAAAAAATCAATTTTTTGGAGGTTTGTCGGGGAAATTGTGGTGGGAAGTTACAAATTCGAATTCATCGACCCAAAAAACATAAAGTGAGCCGAGATTCAGAACTATCATTAATTTTGCCAGGTAAAATTTCCTATTACCTGGACTTGCATAACTTAGTGCACATAGCGCCGCAGTGTATGTTCCGAGGCAGCCCTCTCCCTCCCCGTTCATCCTACGTCGTAATGTCATATATCGTACTTGTTGCAAATTTTGTCTACTTTCTGAATTTCTACATAGTTTTCCCCTAAAACAATAAAAAAAATTAAAAACAACTATTTTTTGGTGGGGGAGGGTGGAAGGGAAGTTAAAAATTCGGATTCAGCGACCCAAAAAACTTAAAGTAAACCTTATAGAGAAAGTTAGGAGGGGAGATGGGAGGGCGAATGTAAACGTGTGAGTGGTTAAGTGGAATTGCGTAACTTTGTCCACGCAGCACCGCGGCGCATGATTCGAGGCAGATCACCCCCCCCCCCCCTTCCCCTTCATCCTAAGTCATAATGTCATATATTTAATTTGTTGCAAATTTTGTCTACTTTCTGATTTTCTAGATACTTTTCCCCTAAAACAATAAAAAATCGCTTTTTTTTAATAAAAACCTTTTTGGGGAGCTTTTTACAAAAATTTGGGAGTGTTGCCGGGGGAAATTTTAGTGGGAAGTTAAAAATTCGGATTCAGCGACCCAAAAAACACATAGTAAGCCTTTTTCCAGAACTACCATGAATTTTGCTAGGTAGGGTCCCTATACGGTCTCTATTGCCTGGACTAAAAGGAAATAATATAATTCGAATAATTACTATCTCTACAGCACAGCTAGTCCATATAACATCTCATTCATGTCACACATGGTCACAAGTGTCACAGTCACTACGGTGAAGCAAAAAAATAGGAAATGCCATACATCTCATTATGAGTCTCAAATGATCACTATATGTGACTTCACTGAGACGTCACTGCAATAGCTGCTCTCTGACGAGTCACCATGTGACGTTACAATGTGGGTACATTGTGACTTTCATGTGACAGATTTTGATGCAGATTTTATTTTAAGTTTTCAGATTTTGAAACTTTTGAATATTTAACAGATTATATCTGCTATCAGCATAGGGATCCCAGTAAAGTTCTATATTACTTAGCTTGTCCTAATAGTAAACTTTCATATTCTATAAGAAAAATTTTGGGCTACTATTGCTTAACTAAGATAATAAGTTCAGAAAACGAAAAAAAAACGTCATTTTGATTGCATTTTGTGGCGACATAACAATGAAAATTAACAATGCTCCATGTAACCAAGTAAATTTTACAAAATATGTAGTGTTATACTAATAGTTTATGACAAAATAATTCTGGGATGTTGTAGCTTTTCAGAGATATAGCAATCCAAAAATAATGGCATTTAAATTTTCATGAAAAAAGGGATTCATGATCTTGAACTTTGACATTTTCTACAGGAAACAGAAAATTTTTTCAGGGCTTCAAAATTGCACAGTATTTATTAAATATGATCTACTTCAACATAAAAAAATCGAGCTAATTAAAAAATACAACTATCAAAATATCACTTTTTTGTCTGAATTTCAAAATAATGGCTCTTAAATTATATAAACATCGTAAATTACTTATTCATGCTAGTTTTAGCGAAATCTTAAATGATGCATAATGAAATAATATTCATAAATTTTATGGCTTTTTTTTAACTCCTTGATAAAAAGTGTGTTTTACGCATACGAAATTATTTTAATAATTCGAACACTTTATCAAGTTGTAATAAAATGAAATATATAATACCTTTACGTCTCATTTGACCAAAATTAAATATAAATATGCATTAAAAGCTTATGTGTGATAACTGCTGGAAATGCGATTTCAACTTTGATTTGCGTTTTTAAATTAAACTAAATTTTTCCATATTGCGCGGTGTGTATAAATTATATAGATCATATACAAAAGAGTTTGAAATCATTATTGACAGTGGAATTGAATTGTTTAATGGTGGCATTTTATTGTGTAAAGCATTTTCACTTGAATAATGTTTAGTACACTAACAGATGTTTTTAGACTAAAAATAAATACATACATAGAGCTACTCAAAGGACTGGATACATTACCATCTATGTATAGTAATTGCTGTACAGCTTTTTTATTTGAGGTATGAGTGTTCTATTTAAATTAAATTTTAGCTTTATGTGGGGTGCGTATAAAAATCCATAGCTAATATACAGCGGTGTACTGAATATTTCGAGTACATTTCCATCTATTAACTGAAATTGGATAAGATGACTTTTCAACACTGTTATGCGTATTCTAATAATACTAAATTATTCTTTACAAGTCTATTGATCAAATTATGCAGAAGATTTTCCATACATTTCCGACTACGGACACTATTTTCTGAAATTGGGTTTTCAAATGTGTTATGCATTTTCAAAATTGCTATGTATCTTCTTTCGCCTTATAAAACTGTGAAGTTTCTTTACTGTATTCTGTAAGTTTTGGAATGTGTTTCATAATCTATGTTTGACTCAAATTTTTATTTCTTGTTTCCGATGCGATCAATTATCAAACAAACATTTTCATGTTTAACAAACCAAGAGTACGACAGGCAAACATGCTCAATTAACATTCTTTTGTTACTATTTGCATGTATAAATTCTGTTACACAACTGAACATGTTTACTTGAGGATTGATTAATACACTCTTAAATCAACTCGGAAACATTTTCAAAAATATCAGACAAGAAAAGAAACGTTTGCTTCAGAAATGCTTCATTAAATATATTGGTTCAATTTTGTTGGTTTCTGAGGTTTCTGAAGATAAAATAATGCTTTTAGGAATCGTGGGTAACTCGGAAGAAGTTATATTATATTTTCGTAAACATTCTTGATATATCATTAAACAACACTCTCCTTTTTTGTTTCTAGTGTTTCATGATTAATTGAAAAAGAAGCCGGAAAAAGCCTCATCCAACTGACGACATGTGTTCATTATTAACACGTTCACGACGGCGCGGTGGGTCACACTCGACTGTCTCAGAGCTGCAAAGTCTCCTGCTTTTTGGATACCAGTATTTTAATACAGAAAATGTTGTTTTATTTAATTAGAACAATTGGGCGATTTAAAGGAACAACATTTTCTCTAAAATAATAGTCGTGTGCAAAAAAGCCGGACACTTGACAACTCTGAGACAGTCAAGTGTGACCCACCGCGCCGGCGTGAACGTGTTAAGCATCTTCAACTTCTTTAAAACTCATAGAATTGTTGAAACTTTTATTTAAATCTTTTTCTTGTATTTTTTCATAATTTAATAATAAGAGGCGAGAAAAAAAAAACCCCGAAAATGGTTGTTGATTTGCAACATTGAATTGAAATGTTGTATGATTTGCAACATTTTACGGATTTAACAATTATTTTTAGAAGGATGTTGTAATAAATAAGTTGTAAAAAATAGCACTTAAGTGTTATACATGCCAGGAAGATGAATAGCTAAAAATGGTTGTTAGTCGCCAATCGTGTTTATCGCCGCCATTTGCCGGTCCTACTTCAAAACTTTAAATACATTTTATACTTATTTTTAAAAAGGATAGTAGAGATACATTAGAAAATTTCTTCTGACAAAATTATCAAAAGTTATCCATTGTTAAATAATAAATTATCATTTTTTTCATAAATATTGTCAGTAACTCTAGTAACTGACTCCAACCCCATTTTGAAAAACCAATAATTGACATAAAGGGAACCAGTCTGAAACGTTGCTAGAAAATTTATAAAAAAAAGTTTTTTTTTATATTTCAAGTTATTTTTTCTTTAAAACTATATTAATCTTACAATAAATACTTCGACTTACGCTGTCAAATTTAATGATTAACATCATTTTACTCATCAGCGTACAACACATATAAAAAGTATATTAATTACATATTAAAAACACACCCAATGTTTCAGAATTTTTCTAATGAACCATCATTAGGGGGGTTCTTGACCTCTACGGAGCTAAGTTTCGCAAAACACGGTCACTGTCACAAACATCAAACCGAAAACATTTCTGTAAAAGATCAATAAATATCAAAAGCAATATTGCATCGGATATGGTGCCATCTACTCGCAGACTACAATGTGATTATCAAAGCTAATTCCTAGATATTCAAACCCTCTTAAGGCCCTTATTAGAGAATCTATAGAAATTAGTCTGAGGAAAGGCAAAGTTTGTAATGACAATCTCTCATTTCAGGTTTCTAATGTTTGGTTAAATTCAGTTTTTCTAAGCTTTGATAATAATGTTGTAGCCTACCAATAGATAGCGCCATATGCGATGCAACATTGTTTTTCATGTTTATTGATCTTTTACCATGCTATATATACAAGGTGTTTGCAAAAATTTCTATCAATATTAGCCCAAATAGACTTTATGCGTGCCACTGAGTCACTTTTACTTGAAGGAGGATTTTCTTAGAGTTTATTCTTCATTATACCTCATAAGTTTTCGATGGGATTAAGGTCTGGTGAGTTTGGTGGCCAAAGAAGTACCTTAATGTTGCGTTGACGGAATCAATTATTCGTTGGCACCGAGTTATGCGGTGACGTTAAATCTTGTTGAAAGATGAAATCATCTTCAAATAAATCTTCTGATTATGGAATCATGTAATATTCGAAAATTTCTTGATATATCTGAGAGTTAACCTTTTCGTAGATGATGCATAACTTTCCAGGTCCTTCTACACTCATGCAACTCCAAACCATGGCACTAGCAGCAAATTTTATGTAACTTTTAAAGCATTCTTTATCAAATGCTTCTTGCTTCATTATCCAAACTCGAATACCTTGATTACCATATGAAATATAAAACATACTTTCGTCACTAAATAATATATTTTTTTCAATCTTCTTCGCTACACAAACTTCTTGATTTACACCAGTTCAATCTTATACGCTTTTGTTTAGCAGTCATGAGAGGTTTTGTTTTCGTACACGAGATTCAAAATTAAATTTATAGAGACGTCTTAATGTTGTCGATATAGAAACTTCAACTCCTTCTTCTTTCCATTTTATGTGGAAGAATCGCATACTTTTAAAACGGTTCTTCTGAATTTCAGTTTCCTGTCATCTCTAGCAGATGTTTTTGGATTTTGGGCGCTATTTCGGCGATTATTTTCCAATTTTCCATTGTTTGAATATTGTTTTAATATTTTACTAACGCTTGATTGCGAACAATATAAATGATTCGCTATATAAGATTGATTTTTACCGCGCCGATACAAATCAGCCATATGAAGTTTAATAGATTCAGGAATATCACTCAAACGACCCATTTTGATTAAAAGGAAACAAACTGCAAAAAGAATACTGTTTTTAAATAAAATCATCTGAATTTAATCAATGATGCCACCAGTTATGAATTGGTGATAATTAAAGGAGAATTAATGTGAAATATTCTAATATTTTGAACCACTTGAATAAATATTCTAATATTTTGGCTTTTCAAAATAATTTTTTTTAAATTAGTCTTTTCAAAAATTATATTAATTTTAAGATAATAAATAAGTTTAATCAACAGTAAGTTCTTAATAAAAACATCGTTTGCATATTTGCATTAAAATACATTAAATTACTAAACGATATTTTCAGTTTGTAAAAAAAAGTAATTGTTCTAATATTTTGAATATGAGCTGTATTATTATTTTTTTAACAGTTCAAATAATAAATTTAAACTTTTTCTAATATGAACGCCTCTGTCGGAGACTGGTGAAGTAAAATTATTGGAACTAATATCTGGCACCCCCAATAAAGCTAAATTAATTAACTACAAACTAGAAATCATGATCTTAATGTATCATAGGGATCTTTTAACTAATTTCCACGAGTGTAACGTTAAGAAAAAGTTTAGGATGGTTGCATTACAAATATAATTAAAAAACACTACCTTAATTTTAGAAATAAAGCGGTTGCTTCAAAATGGTACATTTTGTGTTTCTGAAAAGTTTTTTTTCTTATTGAATATATTCTTGAACCTCTAGAAGCAAATAAATTGACTCCAAACTAAATATAAGTGTCTGAATTATAAATAGAGGACATTATTTTTCAGAATTTTACTAGAAAATGCTTATTTTAGTTAGATTTTTGCTGAAGTGTCAGTTACTGGTTAGGTGTCAATAACTGGGGGTTTTACTCTAGCGTATCCATAGAGAACATTATTTTTCACAAATTTACAAGAAAGTGCTTATTTGAGTTAGATTTTTGCTGAAGCGCTAGTTTCTGGTTAGGTGACAATAACTGGGGTTTTACTCTAGCATACATTTTTAGGCACAGTTCGCGAGATCACATTTACGCCATTTAACATTGCATTGTTCAATGTACGCTCTTTAACTATTTCAGAGGCAAATTGAAAATATTGATTTCCCTTGGAATTTACGAGCAAATTAATTTGATAATATATAAATGCTTTCCTTCATTTGCATTAAAAAATGATTTTTTTTCAACAGTTCTGGTATATTTTCGGTAATTGGAAATTAAAATAAGTTCAACATGTTAGAATATATGCCACCACTCGTAGAAGAGTTAACAGTAAAATATGAAAGGTGACTACTACACAGACTAATAAATAGGTTAAGTGTTTGTGACTCAACAACTCACATTTGGAAAATATTTACTAAGATGTTAGAATACACCATTTTAAGCACGAAAAAAATAAAAAATAAAATTTGAACATAAAAATTAAAAAATATTGCCTTAAAGATATTTTTTACACATCTAAAATAAACAGAAAATTACATACTTCTCATAAATATTGTCAATTTTTTTAATACAAAATTGTAAAGTATCCGAACTTATTTCTGTAAAAAAATCTATTTTTGGACTTCTCAGGCATAATTTTAGCAATATCTACGTGAAAGCGCCCAAGTGAAAAAAATAAAACTTTGGTATGAAAAATTTACTCAGTGCCACCGTCTAGAGAATTACATGATCAAATTATATTAACTGTTGTGTTGGGAAATTGGAGCGATAACAAAAAATCGTGTTTTAACGCTTACAGTGTAAGTAACATTGACTTCTGGTATGTTGCTGATCTGTATCACGGTGATAAAAAGGGTGAATTGAAGTGTATATAGTTTTATGCTAAAAATATAATCCCTAGGGGAATCATAAAATATATTTAAAATGTAAAAATAAAATCTTTGTAACGCTATGCCTTTAATAAACTCTTTTATAACTTTTTTTTTTATTTATAGTGTTTTCTTTTAATAAAAAAAATATATGAAAAGTATTAAAAATTTAAGCCAAAAAAATTGTTAAAAAGTCTTATTCTATATTAAATATATTCAAATCCTGCGAATAAAGGAAACGGGGAAATTTATTATCGAACTATGTAAATTTAATTAATATGAATACAGAGAAAAACATTTCACTGAATAGAGTTTCTTTATTTTCTTGTGCACTGAACGTGAAAAATTATTGCTGCCTATTTAAACAATGGAAAGAGACAATTTTATTTTACTTGTGAAAGGCATCATTAATCAAAAATTTTGAAACTTCAACACCAAATAATAAAAGAGTGTTTTACTATAAGTTTGATAAATGAAGCAGTGGGATTTATGGAAGCAAATGCTATTAAATATTGAAACTTTATGCCATAATAATGTCTCTTCATAATATATGCAATAAATGTTTTGTTGCCAAAATGTACTCTTCAGTAACGATGATAAGGTTAAAGTAATTCATTTTCAGCCCAAGGTTTCTGTTAATATGTAATCCACAGCTTTCAATGAAATTGATTGAGTGTGGTTTTACTTTTAAAACGGAAAAGATTTGATAGTGCCTATTTATTAAAATAAATCAATTCAAATAATAGTTACAGAATTTTTTTGTTAAAAAGACTTGTCTGTTTAGTTGAAATATATACAAAAAACTTTAGTTTTAAAGTAGATGTCTTCAGACTTCAGATTTCGGACTAAGAACGGTTCTATTAATATCTACGAATTCTGTTAAATATGGGCAGATATGTCTTGTGTAATTAATTATCTGTTCGTAAACGTAATATTTTTAATAATACAAAATAACAATCAAACATCTTATTTATTAAATAAAACAGAACTGGTGGAATAAATGTTAAATGCACCAGTTAAGGATATCTTCGATTTCCATTGACCCGTTTTCCTTGCTGACCATAAAACTAGTATCATAACCATAAAGCTGTAAGTATTTTGAGATATCAGTGGAGACATTATGTATTGATCTGGTTTTAATATTTCATATATCAGTTCTGCTCCAATCAATATATCTCTTTTAGTGGATTTTCCAAAATTAGGATTGACTAAATCTATGTTTTCCGGAATTTCTAAGTTACTTTCATCTATATTACTTGCTCTTACTATATTCGCTATTTTAGGAAGAATTAAGAATTGTATTGCTCTACTAAAAAAGACTTGTTTTTATTCGAAATAATAGTTTTAACTTTCGACTTAAAAAAAAAGATGCCTCATGCATTTTATTAATCAAAAAGTATTATCCTTTGATTTTTTATGATTAGAGCAAAGAAATTATGTAAACTACAATATAGTCACCAGCGCTTCAACGCACCATTTTCAGCTATACATTCTATGACGAATAAAGACGGGAAGTAAATGATAAATCTTCACAACAATAATTAAAAAAATATTTTTCTGACTTAAAAAAGGAAGAAAAAGATGCCTCATGCATTTTGTTAATCAAAAAGTATTATAGTTTGATTTTTTATGATTAGAACAAGGAAATTGTGTAAACTACAACTTAGTCACCAGCGCTTAAACGCGCCATTTCCAACTACACTTTTTTGACGAAAATGTTTTTTTAGGTTCCCTCTACATTAAAAATTTGTTGTTTAGCCGGACTTTTTTTCGCTACAAACTATGTTAAAATTCATAATTTTATCTGCAAGATAATTGAAATATGTTGTATCGATAAGAAATATTCATTTTATTAGCAATGTTTTCAAATCTGATAAAACGCATTGTAAAAAAAAGTACGATTACAACTGAAAGATGATGCCAAAAGAATTAGCAAGAAACATAAGCACCTAATTTATTGGGAATTAACACGGCCTACAGAGGCGCTGTTCGCAGTCTTCGGAATAGAAAATATTGTCTCTTTAACCCTTTATCTACTGACGGTACTTATAAGTACCATTAAAATAACTTGTTATAAAATTAATTTAATACATCGTTTAGTAGTTATACAGTTTAGAATGAGTTTTGCTTTCCTTTGTCAAGTTCCAAAAGCAGAAATCGTACACAAAACAAAAATATTTTTGAAAGGATTTCTTTTGCTTTTGCATCTTTCCAGCTTTCTTGGCGATGGGGTGAGAAATTTTTCAATCAGAAATATTTCTATATATCTATTGTCAGAACATTATATTTGTAGATTTCCTAATTTTACAAAATACTAAGAAAAATATTTAAAATAAAAGATTTGAGTGGGGTTATAAATATTACACAAAATCCCTATGAATTCAAATTTAATGAATCCTTCTAAATCCTTCAATCCTTCTAAAATCCTTCTAAAATTTGTTAAATGATTATGTAAGTCTCCTAATTTAGTTTCAAAAATTCATGAAAAATGCTTTAGAATATGTAATTTTCATGAATACATAATTCAGTACATAAAGGTTTAATTTCCCTTTAAATAATGCTAAAGTGCCATTGAAATAATTCTTTATTGTAAACGCATTTGAAAGTTTTAGATATTCAAATTCGGATAATTTTTACTTTGTCATATAAGACAGAAAACAAATGTCACAGGAAATCTGAAGTTGTGCAATAGAATAACCATTCTGAATAAATAAAAAATGCATGTAATGCAATGTGCTTGCATGGAATTTTTTAGAGCTAAAGTTATATATTTTCTCCACCAGATGGCGATAGTTATTCGTTATGTTTAATTTAGAACTTGTTGTTGTTGATGATGATTTGACCCTTAAATCTAGAACTTAATTGGATAGTTTTTGAAGGTTTTTAACAAAGTTAATGTATTTAAAGGCTTTAATATACTATTACAAATATTTTAAAACCAGCATCGGCGTTAAACTGTATTTTTTTTTAATGAAGCGTTCAAAGAGTCTTTCATTTGTTTGTAGATTTGCTGGAATTTGAATATGAATATCGTTTGTTTTGCAGCAATATCGTTTGTTTAGATCTGATTTCTATGTTTATAATAGCTTAATTTTAATTTATATGGAAATATGATACACGTGTTTTATGTGAAAATATGCTGAACAAACATGATTTCAAGTGTAAAAAATTATCATTTAGCCGTCATATGCTAAGATATTTTTCTCATTAACCCTTTCGTGGTCACGAACGCGTTTACGCGGCCGCACTTTGGTACTTGTAAGTGGTCATGAACGCATATAGTCGGTCAGACTTTTGTACTTGTAGATGGTCACAAGCGCGTATAGGCGGTCAAAATATTCTACTTGTAGATGGTTATGAACGCGTTTGCGCGTTTGTGCTTCCCCCCACTTCTCGAGACTGGGAGTTAAAGAAGGCGTTTATCAATCACCCCCTCTTTCCATGCACACAATAGGCGTTAGGCAGACTATTTGTCAACTGGATTACCGTATTTTAAGTCGAATGCCTTAGGGGATTTCGTTTTCTGTTAATGCTTAAGAATGGCATTGTATTTCGAACCATATACTAGGCAATTTTATAGAATATCATCGTTTACTTATTTTACTTTATTATTTCTGTCCATAAGATTCTAATTCATTACTATAATAATTATTATTTTATATCATTTGCCATATAATATTTATTTATTTTACATGTTCATTATTTATCATGTAATATTTATTTATTTTGCTCTTTTAATGAATATACACGTTCTTTTCTTTCCTTTTTACTTCCAAATGTATGTCATTTTTTTCATTTAACTATAATACTAAATAACTAAACTGTTTTTTTTTTCTTTACTTACAGCACTTTTGTTGTGTAATAATAATAAAAATCTCAAATATCCAATTTAACATTACACTTCAAAAATAATATTTTTATTTATTATTGTTGCGCAAATTTTATTCAAATTCTAGCATAATTTAAAACTAGCACCGTGAAACCTGTCTATAATGACGCTGAATGGGCCAGAAAAAGCATCGATATAGATAGGTTTTCAATTTCATTATAGGTAGATTGGTAAACGGAAAAAACGGGACCGGAAAAAACGTGACAAGGAAAAAAGGTGACCGGAAAAAACGTGACAAGGAAGTGTTAAATATTGAATTTGGAAACAATGAACCTGGAAAAAAAATTAAAGCAAATCGGATGTTTCTGTCAAGAGTTATCGCGTTACGTACATACAGACGTAAGTGCATACATACATACATAAAGAACCTGCGTGCACATTAATCCTTGGGCTTTGATAGCCTGCGAGCAAAAAGCAGGATAATGAAAAAATTCCTCTAAAGAAAATGCCTCCTCTCTTCGTCTTTATTTTGTTCCCTTTACAGGCTGTGTATGTAATTTTTTCCCTCCCCCTCCGCCTTATAAAACATCTTTACTCATATATAAACTATCAATAGCGAATTGAAAGAATCAATAAATTGTATTTCCTTAATACTCCCCCCCCTCCTCCGTGGATAGCACTAACTTGTCTTTTGTAGAAGTCATACTAAACTTCTCTTAATGAAATGTTAAAATTGTATTTTCTTGGACCAAATCTTAGAGTTGTCAAACTCACCCATTAACTCTGCCCCCCCCCCCCCCCCTACGCTGTAAGAAACTGACAGTGGAAAAACTTTACTTTAGTTTTTAGCATTTATTTATCGACAAGTTCAATATTTAACACTTCCTTGTCACGTTTTTTCCGGCCACCTTTTTTTTCCTTGTTACGTTTTTTCCGGTCTCGTTTTTTCCTTATCTTGTTTTTTCCGCTCTTGTTTTTTCTGTCACGTTTTTTTGGTCACCTTTTTTCCTAGATTCAATATTATTCCTAAGGAAGAATTTTTTAAAGATAGCGTGCTTGCATTTCAGTATTTTTAAACGATTTTCTTTGATTTGAGTAGCTGAGGTCGATCTGTACAAAGGACTTTTTTACTCCTTCTATTTTATTTGCAAGGTTTTTTAATGGGGATACTTTTACTTTCGAAACCGGTTCCGAAAGTAAATGTATCCCAAATAAATTTAAAAAAAAACTTTAAACAAAATCGAAAAAGAAAAAAACGGTCTTTCTATAGATCGATCTTAGGTAGCCAATGCAAAAGATTCGTTTAAAAAAATGGAAATAAAAACGAGGTATCTTAAAAAAATTCTTCCACCAAATAAACATTAGCGAGCGGGTGCTTTCGCGTGAGTGAAGTAGCCTATTAATTGTTGGAAGTAGATCAAAAACTCCACGCAATTAAACATCATAGACGGCTTTATTAAGTGCAATTGCTCGCAGTAATCTGCAATGCTTTTTTAATATTTTAGAGCAAAAGTAAAGTAATTTTATTTTTCAATTTGAAACTTTTCCTTAATCATATGAGACAAAGTTAATGATAATTCTACCGTGAAGGCTGTATTTCAAAATCTCTACAAACGTATCATAATTTTTTTCCCTGTTCTTATCTCGATTTTCCTTTTGTTTATATGGCAGTTTACATACAAAGAGATTTGCCATGAAAGAATTATTTCAATCAATAAAATGATGTTTACACAGTACTTCTCCGGTTGGGAGATATAACCTATCATCTCACCAATATGATTAAGCAAAGTAAACAATAATAATCATTTTAAGATAGATAATGCATTCATATGCATTAAAGACAGATAATCTTAACAAAAGTTACTCTTCCTTGTTTTTACTTGCATTAAAAAATAAATAAAGGTGTATTTTTACACATATTTATATGTGTGGTTTTCATTATATTCGACCTACTTATATTTTTGAATAACTGGATACTTGTACCGTGCATTAGTATATTTATAAGCAGTATCCCATTTTTAGCATTATTACAGCAAATACTTGGCTTAATATGAAAAAAATTCTATATTTCTTTTGAAAGTTGAGGGGGGGGGGGGGGGGAGAATCCAAAAACCATTCTTATGTTTATATCACTGGCTGTGTCCGCTTGGAAAATTAAAAACATTGTGTATTATTTGTGCTTTCTTTATATAACGAGCCCCAATATAGCGACTCTTACATTAAAACTGCCATATTAAAAAGCCCTAAATCTTATTTATTCTCACAGCTGTGTTTCACAGAGAAGAACCAGAGGTGTAGCCAGAAAAATGCTTATGAGACTACACTTCCCTGAACGATATCTACAATTATCATTATTTTTTACCTAATCATTCTACTAAATACAACAGAGTTGACCAAATATTCCAGTGTAATTAATTCCAATGATACTTTAAAAGTTTCTATGAGTTTTCTTTGAAGTAAGGTTTGAAAGAGAGTAAATATCTCCCATTGTTATCTAATCCAAACTCTTGCAACCCATGAATGACATCGAAATACTACCTGTAACTGACGCTTTGAGCTTTGAGAAAACTATGATTGACAGACCCACCCCTTCCCTTGTAAAGATGATTTCTAAAGAAAACAGTTCACAGGAATAGTAAAATTCCAAATAGTGGTAGCTTGCTACATATTTTTTTCATTGTCGCTTATTTAATAAAAGGATTATGAAATGTTTATGTTTTAAACTAGTTCTTTTAAAATTAGTATTAATCAATAATTATTAAATCATGAATATTGCACAATGTAACATAAAAGATTGTTGATATAAAAATAAAGTAGGGCATCATTAAAAAAAAATCTTTTCTGACATCACAGGAGAAATCTTAGAATAACTCCCCCCCTCCCTCCCCAAAGGTAAATAAAAACTGATAGCCGAAGAGTTATCTTTATTGTAGCCTAAGAATTATTATTAAACTTATGGTTATTTTTAATAATAAAAACTTTGTTGCACATTTTCTGTAGGTTATCAAATTCTGCCCCATTCCGCAAGCGTGCTCATAGAAGAATTTAGTAATTTAGTTATTCTACCTAAATACTTTTAAATAATCACTTTCAATGGTCTACTTTAAAAAAAATCAAATTCGTGATATTTGATATGCGCATGTTACCTCCGATATCGTAAAATCAAGAAAATTTTTCTCCGATTAAGTCACACACTAATGACAATTTGTAATTCTAAATTATGAGGAATTTATTTATTTTACATTTTCCAACATAGTTGAAAAGGGTTTATGACTTCAGTTTGTCTGTCAGTGCTCTATCTTGCGCAAATATAATTCGATTTCCCTGAAATTTTGTGTGTTATTGACATTTACTATCGCACGATCACCATTGAAAATGAAATATGTAGCATGTACTTACAGGGCACTTACAGGGGCATTCAAAGTATGCCGTTAAATTACGACCAATGGGAAAAAATCGTTTCAAGTGCAGCACTAAAACATGCTTTCTGTAGAATATGAAATGAAAAGAATTTATTATTCATTTCCAGAGTCGCACAAAAGAATTCCGTTACATAATGATCTACGCGGGAAAATCGTTTGCAGTATATTTTAATGTAGATACTCTATTTCAAATGAATTTAGGTAAAAAGGTCAACGGTGAAAAGGTCTTAGCAAAAAAAAAAATCAGTGGTAAAAATAATAATTATTATATATACTTAGATGAACCTAAAATTCAGATCTATTAGTTATTAAAGTTGCATATATTTTCAGTTATAGAAAACTAATTCTAAGCTTCAACTAAAGCCCGTGCTAAGTCCGCATATCTATTATTGATATCAAAAAAGTATATTATACATAGCGTTACACTTAAAGGACACTAATAAATAGGTGCTGTGTATTGAAAAAATATATTCTGCTGGAGACGACGGCTGTTCATTAGTAAGCCCCTAGAAAGGGCGGGGTGGTAAACAGAAAATACAATCTATAGATTCTCTCAATTTAGTACATGGATAGCTTATGTATAAGGCTATTAACTTTTATATATTTATGGGAACTTTGACCAAAGACAGCCTTTTGGTGAAGAGAAAGGGGAAGGACATGGAATTAAAAGAAACAAATTTTTACATACATTTAAAGGGGTCAAAACATAAACAAAAGTATTTTTTTCAAAAGTGAAGGTTTTTCATTATCTTGATTTTTATAATGTAAGAGGGAAGCAGAGTTAAGAGCGGGGTGTACGTGTGTGTGTGTGTGTGTGTGTGTATGGAGGGGGGTAACAATAAGTGGTAGTCAAAATTTTGAAGTTTCAACAAAGAAAACAAAATTTAAGGAATGCACAGCAGAAATGAAAATATTTTCTCGAAAATAATTTAAATAATACTTAGGATCTAAATTTATTGAGTATGGCGTAGAGTCCTGCATCGGGTCGGGAAACCTTTCTTTTTTTGTCGGGGGTTGGATTAACTTCAACAATTTTGCTGCAAATCGGGTTGATATCCATTATTTCGGGTTAGGTTTTGTCTCTTGCGGGTCCGGTTCGGCTTGACCCGATTTTTCAAAGAATTTCTAAAATATTTTTTCTGTTGAAAAATCTGCATACAATAACAGTTTTTAAAGAAATGGAAAAATTGAATACACAAGGAAAATTGTAAAATCTAAATAATTTAGAAACTAGTTTTATTAAGCTTGTCTTAATACAATTTAACAGACATATTACAAAAATGGGATCTGTAGGTCGAAGGGAAAATTTATGATAGTCATAGACCGTTTATTCAGAGCTATATTTCAATTTACATTTGTGAATATACGATCTTCAGCTGTGTATCGACCTATCTTTAACTACATTGTCAAAGGACTATTTCATCTTATTCCTCTATCTAAGATAAGCAAACGATATTACGTCGTTCAAGCCATTAAATAAAACTGTCATACAAAATTTCCCACAATTGGACTATTATCGTTCTTCCTCTTAATCATTTGATTTCCCTCTAATTTTTTACGCACACGCAAAAAAAAAAAAAAAAAAATTAAAAACAAAACAAAAAAAGAACTGGAAAGTAAAAACTTTTTTTTTTTCTTCACCATTTGAAAAATTAAGAAAGATATAATGAAAGTAATGTTTTATTAAATTTTGAACTCGAGTGTGAAAACCAAATTTCAAAATAAGACAGTTTTCTTTATAGATATTAAAATTATTTTAATTTCAGCAATCCACCCTTTACTAAAAAATAAAATATTCACAAAAGTGCCCTTTTTCAACCGTCCTTTTTTAGTGCACTGTTCTTCGGTTGTCTTGGAATTCCTCTGTTAATGATCAGTAAACACTACGCGCATTATTATTACTATTAATTTTTATGGGAAACAGACTGCAGTGCACATTAGCAATGTGTATCAATTATTACGGTTGGAATAATATACTACTATAAAAAAAAGTACTACAAGCAGATATCGATCTAGACCGTAATTCGAGTTTATTCGAATTATTTTATACATTCATGTAAACCAACAATAAAGGCCACGCTCACTATTTCCAATAGTGAACAGGCCTCCATATCATATATCGATTTCATGGCAATGCAAGTAATATTTACAAAGGTCAAATGGAAAAGCAGTACTAGACTTTTTCCGCGATGGCACCCCAAGCTCACAATTAGCCTAAAATATTCAAGTGTAACTATATATTGTTTAAAAAGATACCAATGAACAGTACAAGTATAGAATTATTCAAGAATATCAATAGAATGGATGCAATTAAAGCAGTAGATATGATTAAGTGTATATGTCTTAAAAGTATATGTCTTTAAAAACAGGGAAGAATCATTATCTAAAAGATTCTTACAATAATGCAAATGAAAGCATTATCTTTTTTAATTTATTGTTATTATTATTATTATTACTTTACTTTGTACAATCATGTTAGTTAAATGACAAATTAAATCATGGCAATCTATTTTTTTATAAATATATCTCATATAGACTAATACTATATGATCAGAATTAATGCTAATACTATATGATAAGTATGATTAAAACAATCATAATGAAATGAATGTATTGAAACTGGAAAAAAAAAGTTAAACTAGATTTTGATGATTGAACTTTTCATTTCGTTACCATGAGAATTAAACTAAGAAAACATTTATTTTAATGCATTAAACTACACTAATACTGTATAATTCACATTTATTTTAACGTATTTAAATATCCATTTTTAATTATAGATTACTTAGAGATCACAAATATATTTTACAATTAATGTTGATTTCTTTCCTGCTCATGCTGACTGATAATTGTTACATCATATAAATCCAACTTATTGCAATTGCTTCAAGGTCTATGACACTAAATTTGGGGGGCTCTGGGCGAATGCCCCGTACAAAAACTGCATAATCTTCCAAATTGATTTTTTTTTTGTGACACATTCCTGAATTCAGTTTTGTTCATAAACACATGGAATTGGCAGGTACTCTTATTCAGAAACTATAAAGTCGGACAATTTTTTTTCAATTTTCGATAAACATAGGAAGGAAGTCTTTTAGAAAATGCTGTTAAATTTGGCGTTTTGAAAAAAAAATTCTGCACACGGAAGCCCGATAAAGGTTACAATGGGAAAACGCTTGTATTTCTCACTTGTAATTTATTTGTCGAAAAGTGAAAAAAAGAAAAAGTGAAAGAAAAAAAAAAACATTTGGTCTCAAATCATTTACATAGTCATACCTGCATTTGTCAAGCTTTTACACTTATATATTAATTCGTTAATGTGTCAAAGTTTTTATTGTTAAACGAGCATTTTTTTTTTTTCATCTAAATAATATTTACAAAAGTTAGCGGTAGGGCAGGCGGAAGAGCATTAATTAACTACCATATACAAGGCAGGGTCCGACTTAGGCTATGGGGGGGAAAGGTAAGAATCATCCTGCCCCCCCCCCTCTATCTATCTATCTATAGATTTTTTTGTGAATAATGTGGAAGTAGCTAGTAATAAACTTCATACTATTATATTATATGCATAAGTTTTATATCCGGTACTGCTTACATCTGTATACAGAGTGTCACAAAAAGATAATCACAACTTTAAGAAAAAAATACTTGTAGGAAAATAGTAGGAAAAAAAAATGATAGATTGTTTGATACGAGTATTTCTTTGCAAACATTTACTTTGCTTATCTACGTACGTTATAAGATGTCTAAAAGAAAACGTCCCAAATTGGTTATAAGTATTGGTTTTAACTTGCCACGTTAAGAGAAAAACGTTAATAAAGAATTGCTTTTGAAAACTATAGAATACTAAATTGTAATAATAAAATATTAATCATTAGTTTTCTAATGATATTTGCGTAAGTGGAGAGGTTACTGAAAGCGGAGGGGGGAAGGGGACCGCACTTCCTTCTTAAAAGTTCGAAAATGCATGAATTTTGGTCACTTTTATTTAATTTTAAACATTTGACACCATTTAAATAAAAATCCTGACTACTCTCATGGGAGTCCCCTAAAAAGGAGGACCCGGGGAAGCTTCCCCGCATGCACCTACATAAGTCAGGCCCTGACAATATATATGTAATATACATATACATATATATGTATTTAGTGGACCACCATAACCAATAATTTTATATATTAAACTTTATTTTCAAAGATCTTTGTAAAACATTTTTATTTATGCAATGTATTGCCTAAATTGTGTTTCCTTGCGCTAAATACTGAATTTTTTACTCATACTTTGTTACCCTGCGACCCCTTTAACTCTGCCCTTTCCTACATTGTAAAGATCAAGATGATAAAATTTCCGTTTGTTAGTCAACATGTTTATTTCAACCCCTTTAAAATATCTGTATGTAAAGTTTTTTTATGTTCCCCCACTCTCTTCCTTCTCACCCCAAAGACTATCCTTGGTCAAAGATTCCATAAATATATAAAACTCGCTGTTCTTATACATAAGCTATCAAAGTAGCGCGTTGAAAGAACAGATACACCTGCTTTACTTGAAACGCAGAAAAAAAATATAAGTATTACTGACTATGGAAGTTGCTTAGAGAATAGTTTTAATTGTGTGATGCATTTTCTCGCTGAACTATATTTGTATACCAATAGAAGTTTGTGGAACATAAAAAAAATTATACAGGGATACGCAAACCAACAAAATACATGGCCGTTTGGGTGCGTAATTGACTATTTTTTTTAATTATTATAGAAGGTAATTGATAAAACTGGATTTCTAAATGTGCTATATGTTTACCATACTGTTTACTCACATATCTTCCTGCCACATATCTTGCGCCTTATTTACCGGTAAAATTTCAGTACAGTTTTATAGATAGATAAATGTGTTGGAAAGTATTTCACAATCTATTCTTGAAATCTATTCTCACAATCTATTCTTCGTTCTTATTTTTATGAGCTTTTATTTTTTATGCTGGAGAAAGTTTTCAAAGTTTCCATACATACAAATACGCAGAGATAATAATTACTACTATTTGTTTATTAATATTATTTGTTTAAAAATTAAATGAAAAAAATAAAAATATCTTGAGAAGGAAAATTAAAACTGGTTTCATCCAAATCCTAAAACTTGAAAAAAGGATAAATCATAAAAAGTGATAAAAAGTGTCATTTGATTTTTTTTTAACTCTTTCCAGTATAGTTGAAAAGCGTTTATAAATTCGGTTTGTCTGTCTTTCCTTCTGTCCGTGCTCTAATTCACATAAATTTAGTCCAATTGCCATAAAATTGATATATGTTATTTTTATTTAATTTGGCATGTTCATTATTGAAAATGAAATGTGTAGCATGTAAGATTCGTTTACAGGGACACGCAAAAGAATGCCGTCACATTACGGTAAAAATCATGTATGGTGTAGTTTAATGATATTACACTATTTTAAACATATTGGAATTTTTATATTTCACTAAGGAGTTGCACACTACAAGGCGATTACTGTAGAATATGATGTGCATAGAATTTATATTTCATTTTCAGGGACACACAAAGAAATTTGGCCTATGACCAATAATTGCTATAAGTTCGTTATCAGTTGCGGTATACGTTTTTAAATTTGACTGTTGTTATTATTATTATTTTTTTTTTATTATGTGGTGTTTATAAATTCAATAGGTCATATACTGGGAATCCCTATCGCAAGTACAATTCCGTTTATTGACAGAAATTGCTGAATGGGAATTTTCCTGCGGAACTAAATTTTTGCATACATACATACAAAGTTATAGAGCATATACAGGGCTGCACAAAAAATAGATATTTTTCCAACTAACTGACAGCAATTGCAGAAATTGGGTTTTCAAATGCGTTATGTGTTTTCTAATTTATTTATTTAGACACCACCTTTCTCCGTAATAAGCTGTAAAGTTTTGTTTCAATATTCTGAATGTATTGGAAAGTGTTTCATAATTTATGCTAGACACATGATTTTTAGCTCATGTTTCTTTTTACAAATATTCTTTTTCAATTTCTCCAAAGAATTTTTGAAAAAATACGGAGTCTTACTGTACTAAATATAAGAAAAAATACATGAATACATTTCGAAATTATTAAAAATAGTGCCAGGGGCGTAGCTACCGAGGAGCAGTTGGAGCAAACTGCTCCAGGCGCACGAATCCTAAGGGCGCAAAATTAGGAAGAGCGAAATAAAGATTTACAAAAATGCTTGAATATTTTTTACATTATCAGATATTATAGATGAATTTTGTTACAATCCGCATATTCTTACGATCCGATTACTTTGTGTTTAACCTCAACTATATCGATTTAAAACATGTTTTTATACACAGTTAAGATAGAAAAGGGGACAGATCACCTTCAGCAGCTCGATATTGCTTGATTTTAACACAATATTAAAAAAATTTGGAACTGTCAATATTTTTTCAAATTAAGCAATTTTTTAAAAGTAAATTGTGCAGATTTTTGTTTATGTATTTCTTTAAATACTTCTAATGAAAAATAATTAGAATTTAGTTTAATTAAGACATACAAATTAAGGATTTTCAAAAAATGATTTAACATACATATGTTGTGCGCAGGATTATAAAAAATTATATTCCATATACTCGCTTAATTCTATCTTCATTCTATTATCCGATAATTAATTCTTAAAATGTTGTCCTTTAACTCCAATCTAAAATATTAATCGAGTTTCCAGATGAAAATATTTTTCAGGCAGATAAATTATAAAATACAAAATTCATGGTAAATTTTCCATAAATATTCAATAAATAAAAAAATATATTACAGGTACGTACTTAAAAATTGTTAGAGTTATAAAACTATGTAAAATACAATATAAAACAAAATATTAAGTTTTTTAGTTTTGGAAATATGATGCGCGCACTGCAAAAATATCTGGTTTGAGAAAAACGACTTTAAAGTTCAAATTTACCTTGAGTTGGATAGGTATCGCTCCATATATTTTATCATAAAACCGGCTCTAATTTGAGTATCGTCATTTTTTTTTTTTTTTTTAAGTTTGGTAACATGTTATTATTTAATAATAGACCAATTTTTTTTTTTTTTTTTTTTTTTTTTTTTAGATTTTAAAAAGTTTTAAGGTGATCTTAAAAGAAATTACTTCTATTCGCGAAGTTTCGATTTTAATTCATACCATATTGCAGCCTCAAGCAACTTCTCCAACACCGTTTCAGCATGCCTGATTTTTTTTTTTCTGTAACTTTTCCGTAGATGACAGTTGAAGATTTTTGAATTTCAAAGTAATCAAAACTTATTTACAGGGCTCTCTCATAGATCAGTTTATTGGATACCACTTTTTTGAAACGATAAACTTCTTGGTACATTTTATTGTTGTATTTTATGAAAATGTTTTAGAAAATTATCATGCAGGACTTAATTTACCCCGGAGCCCACTGAAGCTCAGCTCTGGTACTTCTCTGTTTTTAGTAAATATTTAAATATTGGTCGGAATTCATCGGAGCTTATAAATACAGGGTTCCGGAGCCCATCCAAAAAACTGAAGCCTAAATTACCCTTCCTTTCCCTCCCATTTTCAAGTTCCTGCATTCTATCAAAACACTTATATGTGACATTAGTGTGTCTCACACACAGGAAATGGAGAGGAAACGGCGCGTAAAATTTTCTGAAAATTTTTCTTATAAATGTTTTTGCTAGTTATTCATTAATTATATATATATATATATGCATAGCTGCGAACAATTCCTTTTTTGTGCTAACACTTTTTCCGAATCGTAATCCTTACCTTATTTAATTGCAGAATTCTGCAATGAATTAACATTAAAATTAGGCAAAGATTGCTATTCGGAAGGAGAGATAAACTAAAATGTGGAACAATTGACGGTTAACTCTTTCGAGTGCGATGTCCACAAAAAAAGACACCTAATTTTAATTCCAAAACTGACAAACGCGACCAAGAATATTTAATTAAAATTTTTCTTTTATAATGTACGTGAAAATAGGCCGGTTCATATTTTCTAATAAATTCGTTTATAAATTCTGGTGTCAGTCCATTATTTCGCCAGTTTATAAACAGAATTACTCGGCGCGGGAAAGGTTTAAGATATGCAGGTAGATATAGTTTAATTTTTTTATTTTACTAAAGAAAAAAAAAGATGCTTTAAATTTTGCAAGTAATGTATGAAATATAAATATGCAGATTGGAGTGATGGCGGGTAGAGGGGGAGGGGGACACGCTACGGTTTTAGTACTGCAGAATATTAGAAATCCGGTACTTTTTTGTTAGAAACTAAGCCTTGATCATGGGGACCATTGTACGGAAATAATGGTAACCAAAAAGTCACTACTGAGAAATCTATATTTACGATGCAACAGCGATGCTTTAGCTATTTATTTATTTTACGATTTGTATATAAAAAGAATAACAGTTTGACAAGTTGAAGAAAATGATTGACAATTGTACAAACAAAAAACCAAAAAAAA
This sequence comes from Maratus speciosus, assembly GCA_963932465.1. NCBI lineage: Eukaryota > Metazoa > Arthropoda > Arachnida > Araneae > Salticidae > Maratus > Maratus speciosus. Next base: position 442,738,882 of record OZ010788.1, read on the forward strand.
AAAAATGAAACTTTTGAAGTTATTTTTGTTGTTGTTGTTGTTTTTGTGAAAACTAAACATGTATCAATACAGATTACCAATCAGCAATGAGAGCCGGATTTAGACATACTCCACATCAGTCCACGGCGACAAAATTTAGAAAGGGGGGGGGGGGGTAAACTAAATTTTGTGCATATTGTTTTTGATATTTTGAATATATATCAAATCTCAAACGCAGAATTGATAAACAGTTTCCTTGAAAACGAGAGAAAAAGTTAAGCATCAAATTCAGTGTTCCGTAGGACCTGATTATCGCTTATGCAAATTTACGCCACCTTATTTAATCTTTACAAATGTCTCATTTATATTTCAATATTTATATATATATTTTTTTTACTTTCGGAATAGGATATATGAGGTCGATGTCTAAACTTTATACTGTTTCGATTTTTTTTTCTAAGGACACTTTCAATTTCGAATCCAGTTCCGAAATTGAAAGCATCCCCATAAAGAAAAAAATGAAATGATAGTGGATGTTATTGGTTTCTATTAGCAAGATGGTATAATGAGTTTCTAAAATGTTGCGCCCTCCAAAAATCCAAGGTTTCAGTATTTGACAGTGACCAAGTCCAACCCTGCGTGCAGTAGCGGCTTTTCAGGTGTTCACAATCACCTTTCTACCAGAATATTGGTACATAAAATTTGATCTGTTTTAAATCGTGTGATTTTCTACGGTTAAACAAGGAGAAATTTTTTTCATGAAATCTATGGTAGTAGATTGTGAAATTATTTTCCAGTCTCCACTGTATGCGTGGGGAAACGTTGTTGTATAGATATATAAGATTAACGTGAACAATAAAAATAATTTAATTGAGATATAAGAGAAAATATTCATCAGTTATCGTTACAGAATGTTTGAAAAATGGTTCAGATACCAAACTCGTCGGCTGAGTTCTTTTAAAAGTAATACAATTCCAGTAACAGATTAATAAAATACCTGCCGACATCATCAAAAATACACCAAATCGTTCTCTGCTAATCTAAAAACGTGAGGAAATTAGAACATACACTCATACATGCACACATACAGGGATGACAGCCCCAGGAACTCAGCTTTCGCGTTAGAGTGTAAGTGCAATCCCGGGGGAGAGTACATGCACACGTACATATGGAATCATTCAAACATTCTGAGAATGGATTTATTTGAAAATTGAAAAATATACCATTATTTTCATTTATTTTTATTGTGGTTACAATGCTTTCCTGTTTCGTCCCTTATATTGTATGTATGGAAAGTAAAATCTATAATAGAACGGTATCAATCAGGGTTCTCGCCGCCGATCGCCACTGCGCCAAAATGTTTCATTTGGGGAGAAAACTAAAGATTGAAATCGCCAAATTGCAAGAGATGTTTTTTTTTTTACTTTCGGCAACACTCTCAATGATGTTACTGTATGATTAAACCTTTCTGTGCAACTCATTTATTTGTGTCTTGATATTCTTAGTGCTTTATAACGAATTATTTGAACTTGGCTACTTTTTCCTTAGCGGTTAGCCAAATTGCTCAGATTAGTCAAAAACCAGTGATAATACCGGTGTCAACTTTTATCGTTGCCTATTGGCTAATTTTCTAAACTATTAGCTGTAGAAATATAGTTCCAATAGTAAAAAAGTTTCAAAGTTGTTCTTCATAATCTTAAAAGTACTTTACGTCAAAGTAGTTATTTTTTAAAAGTTACGACGTTCACATTTTTATTCTGTTTCTGTGGTCCATATGTTATATTTAGAAAAATCTTCTCCATATTTTAACAGGAAAAATAATAAAATTTTCTTTTTTGTACAACTAAACCTTACCGAGTTATGATACTTTGAATTTTATGGAATTCTAGTATTTTCTGGCACTAAAAATATGTTTCATCCATATGGGAAAGAAAAAAAAAGAAACCTTGACAATAGTGTTTTTATTATTATTATTATTATTATTAGTCTACAATGCTTCGAAACCCTTGAAAAGAAAAACAGATATTAAAGGCGGCAGATTGTACAGGCCCATTGCCGCATTTAAAACGAAAATCTCGCCCAATTCGTAGAAAATATTGTTAGGTACTCCGTACTTTAAGAAATATAATTCATTTCACCATTCGTTATTTATTTTTAATTATTTCTATTTAATAGGTTGTTCAAATACTTTAACTTTCAAATAAAAGTAAGATTTTAAATTGAATTAAGAATAGTATATAAATTTTAAACTTCAAAACAAAATTGCGCAGAACTTTTCCGGGTGACAAAAGGGCGCACAAACTTTACTTGCTCCAGGGCGCTGAATATGCAGCTACGCCACTGAATAGTGCTTAGTTTCCATCTGGTCTAAGAATATTCAACTTGTGTCCCGCGGAGTTGCGAACTTATTGTTGTAAAGTTTAAATCCTTTTTATCTCTTTATGGCCGATGGACGCTGGAAGTTTTATGGGAGATAAAGTGAGTGTGTGTGTGTGTGGGGGGGAGGTATTACTCTTCACAGATATTTGAAATGGATTGTATTTTTCTCATTTTCAATAAGAGAATATATTAGGTACCTAAAATAATTCCTGTTATTGGAAAATTTTAAATGTAATTATTTTTCCTAGGTGGTGAGGAGAAAAATGACACCCGAAAAAAAAAGGGCACTTTTATTACAATGGAACTTACAAAAAGCACATTTATTTTGTATATTACTATGCAGACTCTCCATTGACCTATTTATACATAGTAATACCTGTACTAAGCGGAATCTTGCCTTAAAAAAAGCCAAAGTTCTTTGGAAATTTTCTAATTCAAAATTATTATATTGCCCCTTATCATTTCGTCTTAAAGGGTTTCATTGTTAAAATTAAAACTTGCATTTAATCAGTAATACAGTCGTTCCCGTTTAAACGATTATTTTTGGTTCCAGAAATAATATTCGATTAAGCGGGGTTTTTGATTAAACGGGGAATCATAACTGTAATATGCGTAATAAAAAGGGAAAATACCCATCTACGGTATGTTTAATTAACAAAATAATAAATCGTTAATAGAATAACATAAACTAAAATAAATACGAATGCTAATATAAAGTAAATACTTATTAATTTAACGTCAGTATATGCATTTATATGGTTTACATCACACTTAATGCAGCTCGTTTGAGTTTGGTCAAAACTTTGCTACTTCTAATTTATGTTACTTATACTGCCTTTAAAAAATCGTTTAAAGTGGTTTGTTTAAGTGAAATTTTAAAGGAGTAAATATAGAGTTATTTTTCGAATGAGTTCAAAATATCACAACGACCATCTCGAGTCTCGAAGTGACGACGCATTGCCATTAAAGCCTGATTAACAGCAAGAAGCGATGGTGGTGAGATCAAGGTGGGGAAATCATTTGACCTGTCCATTATATACCTGCCGACCGAAATCATTGCAGGAAGAACTGAAAATTTGTTTTCAGCGTAAAGGAACCGGAAATGACAAAAGGTGGAAGTAAATTCTAGCTGAAACGGGCTTTCCGCGCCTATTTTCAAACATCGGTCACACAGTTCTTATTCGATTAAGCGGGAGGTTCGTAAAAGTTATTTGGTTTAAGCGGGGGAAAATAACATAGAACCAATAGGAATAAATTCGGTTCCGGAGAATTCTATTCGAATAAGGTGGGTATTCGATTATCCGTGACCCGATTAAGTGGGGAGGACTATTATACATATGCACAAGTATTACACCTATAATTCATTAATGATGCAATACTATGATCACTAATTAATTACAGTAAAACCTGTAAAAATGAAATCCATGTATAACATAATCCTGCCTTAAACGGAGAATTTTATGTTCCCAAATACAAAATATTACACAATTACACCTAGTAAAACCTGTCTAAAACAGAATTTGTTTTCGTACCTAGTGATCTCGTATTAACCGGTTTTATTGTAATATACAGTGGTACTGTGCAGTGTTACTGATTAATTAATTCTGTAAAACTTAAATAATATATCTTTACTATCTCTAAACATGATTTAAGTATAAGAAATAGTGTACTTTATAAAAAAGAAACGCCTTAACATGTTTGATTTTACTGTACTCAAACAATTGCCTGCCGAGACGAAAGGAAAGGTTGAAATAATTACTGCCACTTTGATTACATCAATAAATGTTTTTCTTTTAATGTTCTACATTTATCAGTAAAATAATAGGAATTAATAAAAATTCAAATTTGTTATCTGGAAGCTAAATTATAAGATCCAAAAATCCGCCTGTTTTTTTTTTTTTTTTTAATGTATGGCTGGAAAAAAGGTTGTCAGTTTGTATTTTTTTTCTTCTTTTTTTAAACAGGAATTTGCACATTTTGAAAATCTTATTAAAATTTCTTTTAATTCTTTTATTGCTCACAAAAAAAAAATAAGTTAGAAGAATTATCATTTAGAAGAAGATTTTTTCCATTTATTTTGAATGCGCATTTGAAATACTTTATAACAAATCACTTTTTTTTTGGTGGGGGTGGGGGGGGTTAGAATATTTTAATGTATTTTCAACTGGTATATTCATCAGGATAATGTACAATATATCAGCTATCTCAGATTTATATCACAGAAAATCAAAGAAAGCAGATGTTACACTAATTTGCATAATGAGAAATTATTATTATTATTATTATTATTATTTATAAAAGAAAAAATAAATAATATTAGCATTAAATGAAATTGAGATACGATGAATAACCCTATCTAAAAGTGTAACTAAAGTGTACTAAACGTTTAATTGAGATTCGTTGTATAGTGAGATCTATCGCTATGCGTGCGTTTTATAAAATGTAAATTTATTTAAAAAATCGATTACTTGCAGTTTAATTTTGTAATTAAATCATTACAAATTAATAAAATTTACAAGTTTATGTAACAGAAACTGTTTAGAAAAAAAAACGCATTTAGAGGAAATGAAACATGCTTGTTATTACGAAGATATAAATTCTTTTCAAATTTAGATAAAATTTAATAGCATATAAAGATACATATACTACATTAACTTATACTACATTAACAGTTTGCAAACATTATTCTAAGCAACACGGAACACACACCTGTATTCCTGAAAACTGCTATTTCGTTACATACTTTCAGATGTTGCCTGGGATTAACCAGACAATCGTTTTCGAAAGCTATTAGTCAACTAGTTTTAAACGCCCATTCACGCCTCATAAAAGACAGTGGACAGCCGTTTCAATCATTCAGTGTCAGAAAGAAGGGGAAAGAACTAAATCCCTTAGCACTTTTCAACTACAAAATCACATAACCCCTTCAACCTTTTCGAACAAGTTCTTTTTTCTATTCAAGGCCTTTTTAAGGTACATTTTTATAATCTAGTGAAACGCTCAATGGGTTAAGCATAACATGGTGTTTAGCTACGGTCCATTCGCAGACCAGAATAGTTCGCATCGGCATGGTTCCGACAGTTTCCTGCACTCAGATTTTATTATAAGTAGATATTCCCATAAATCCCTGAAATTAAAAATGTCGTTTTAATTTTCTTTAATGCTAAAGATTGAGCGATTCTACTGCTCCTCAAATCTATTTCACTTCTGCTATCCATAATAGCCTGTGTTAGCATTCTAGAAGTATTCGAAGTTTTATCATAAATAATACAAGTTGTTAATAATAACCTGTTTTCATTTTTATTAGATAAGCAAACCTCACTGCATAATGATCGTGAAATCTCTGTAGCCTCCTCTAATAATTTATCGCTATTTTCATTCGGCGAAGCAACAATTTCTATTTGTTGACAGCTGGAATTTTCAACCCGTCCTAACGGCGCTAATGAAGCGCTTCCATGTAATAAACTGATGCTTTTTTTTGCATCTTTTACACAGTACAGGTGATCTACATTGCGCAATTTTGTGAAATGAACTCAGGAAATTTAGGCACAGATTATTTTTCTTTGCAGCCAAATATCTATTATATTCATTTAATCTTAAGAATTTATCACGTTTGAATATAGGATTGTTTTGTGAACAAATTATACAATTATTCTGTGCAGTATAAGAATTATTCTTAACTCTCGGATTGCCAAGTAACCATTTTCCGACCACAGCGCAAGTTAAATCCTAATGTGAATTAACGATCATTTTATTTTTTAAATCCTTTGTTCCAACAATATTGTATTTTCTATTTCTTTCTATGTCTGTAACAGTTATATATATTATTAAATTAATTTTAAAAGCTAAGTTATGGATGGTGTTTTTTGATATAGTAAAGAAATATGTATTTTTTAACTATGAGGTCACTGAATGATCCCCCATGGCCTTTCATGATTCAAATTTTCACCCGGTCATCCGAGGAATAACAAACAATTTTTTTTACTTTTGATTTTTATCATATATGACATGCTTAGGTTTAACACAAAATTTTACGCAAATTTTCTGCAAATTTTCCAAAACTAAATATCGCTTTTGTAAAAAGTCAATGAACTCTTGCCAATTTGGTAATTCAGTGGAAGTGAGTGAGAGATCAAATGCTTTTTTGTTTCTTTATCTAGTTTTTTTGAAAATTATATTCATTAACATAATTTTTGAAAATTGATTAAGCTCTAAACCTATTAATTTAAGAGCACGGATGTGGTTTTGACGTGCGTCAAACATCACTCTTAGGTTTTTAGCAGAGTCTCAGGATGTCATTTCCATAAGCAATATTTCACTAACGTGGCTGTTTACAACAAATGTTTTTTTTTTTTCAATTGAGTTTTCAATGCTTGAAAAAGCGATTCATATGAATCATCGGCTGTGACTACATCTAAAGCACTATGACTAATATTTGATATTAAATAATACAGTTTTTGCGTATCATTTACTTTATCATTAGAATCAATTAATGTATGAAATTCATCTTTGAACGTATACAAATCCTGATAATTGCCATTAAATTTAGGTAAAGGTATACACTGGTGGAAATTGATTTATGAAACCACGGTTTTTTAACAAGAACTTCTATAATATTCATTGAAAATGAATGAAATATCATGGGATATACATAGTATGTTTAATAAATGAGTTACAAAAATAACATTTCATACATTATATTACACAAAAATAAAACTCGAAAATTAGATTTTCGTAATATGCAAACATGGAAACTGATTTATGTAATATCACATTTCATTGGCTATTCCGAAGTAATATGACGGAAATTTGCATAAAACAAGGTAGCGTGACATGCACAGTAGACATAAAAAGTGTTATATTTTGGAAGCAATACGTTTCAGTTATACTTTTCCCGATGGGTAAACAAAAGATGTTGTGTGAGGAAAAAAGAGCTAAAATCAATGCATATATAGGATGTGGAAAGTCTGTTACGGAAATTAGTAAAATTAATTAAAAGATCAGTTGGTGTGATATATAACTACAAAAAAGATCCAGCAAATTATGGGAAAAATTTTAACAAAAATGTAATCCACGTTTAAGTAAGAGAGAGAAAAGGGTTTTTCTTCAACTTTAATCGAAATCCGACCACACTTCAAAGAAGATTTGTGCAGATCTATCCCTTCTTGTTACTTCTAGAAGCGTTAGGCAAATTTTACATTCTTCACGAGGCTTGAGTTCGTCGGAAATGAAGTCTGGTCCAAAATTACTTCTGCATCACAAGCAGATGTGTTTGCAGTATTGCGAGAAGTACATGACAATGGGTGACAATTGGAAGAAAATCATTTTCTCCGACGAAAAAAGGTTTAATTTGGATGACCCGGGTGGTTTGACGTATTATTGGAGGGATCTCCGAAAAGAATCAAAATCTACATTCAGCAGAAATTTTTATATCGGAAGTTTGATGATTTGGGCAGCGATCGCTTATGATGGCAAAAATGAAACTGTATATTTAAACGATCGCTAGACATCTTTTGATTACAGTTTTGTTTTAGAAAATTCACTTCGTCCATTTGCATGGCAATATTACGGATTAGATTACATCTTCATGCAAGACAATGGAAGTATTCACATTTCAAATGCAATGAAAGATTGGTTTGACGAAGTGAATATTGTTGTTTTAGATCATCCACCTATTAGTCCTGATCTTAACACCTTCGAAAACATTTGGGGACAGCTTGTTTGAATGATTTATGCAAATGGGATTCAGTACATGTCACTTATAGAATTGAAAGTTTCATTCTATCAAAACTGGAAAATAATTGATCAGAAATACATTCAAAATCTTGTTTTAGCAATGCCATCTAGAATAAAAGAAACTATGATGAATAAAAGCGGCTTTGCTAACTATTAATTTTAATTAAATGTGATATTTCATAAATCAATTTCCATGTTTTTATGTTACTAAAATCTAATTTTTGTCCTTATGTTTTAGTTTATTAATATGTATGAAATTTTATTTTTCTGAATTATTTGTTGTACATAGCATGTACAACGTATGGAATTTCATTCGTTTTTAATGAATATTATAGAAGTTCTTGTTAAAAAAACATGATTTCATAAATAAATTTTCACCAGTGTATCAGGCAGTTTGAAATTACTATTCGAATTATTACATGATTTAGAATAATTTTTATCACATTTTTCATCAATATTATTATTAGAGAGTAACAATCGTCTTAGTCTTACCTCCAATTTTTCAGCTTCATCTACTTTTTCTGTGAATGCTTTTATTTGAATTTCTAGTTCGACCTCATCCTCCATAACTTCAAAAAAAAAGTCCATTTTCAAATAATGCATACGTGATAGAATCTTTTTTACATTATCTAGTTTCACTTGATACTCTAGGTCCAGTGCATCTTTTTTATTTCCATCCTCGAGGAAATTTGCTATACTTGTCAATTGACCTTCATAGGCCCGACACTGTCTTTTTGAAGTAACTAATTTGTCTATCTCAGTCATAGTGTGTCTGATTTAGTCCTAGTAGCTGATAATAATTATTAATAGTTCTATCCTAGCAAACTAGATTTAAAATGCTAGTTCTAAACTACTGCGGCTGACGCGACCATTTTGTGCGATATTCCATGCGGTCTATACACAAAATTTAAAACTAAAATTAAAGAAACTTTTTTTAACTATATTAAACTTTATATATATATTTACAAGTAATTAAATATTATAACAAATTAGTTTCATTATTCTAACTACATATCCAGAATTGCTGTGTGAACAAATACCACAGTTTACAAAAAAAAATGCGTTCCATACTATTCGAAAAACAAACAACGAACGACTGTTGCCATGCAAATAAAAAAGAAGTTCTAAATAGATGAGCCAGCCAATGTTGGTGTATTGCCATGGTTTCCAAGGTAAGCCATAACAGATAACCAGTTAAGAATATCTTGGATTTACATGGACCCATTTTCCTTATTGATCATAAGCTATATTCAAATAATGACATTGTTCGTTTTTGATGTTGAAGAAACCATTATCTACCATATTTGTCTACGTTGCAACATTAAGTTATGATTCTATTCGGAGTGTAAAAGAATCTAGTTTAAGTAATAGTTTTTCACCCACAGCTATAAATTAATTAACATTGATATAGATGCTCAGTTTCAGTTTCAGTTTCAGGCCAGGCGGGGAGGCCTACCAATATGGTTTTAGTTCAACAAGCCCCGCCCAGCAGAATAACTACCATGATAACTGGCCGCTGCCGGAGGCAGGGCCCGGAAATACCTTCGTTGAAAAAGACCCCTATATATTAAAACTTACAAAATTATACAGAAATGTTACAAGTGGCAGCCCAGTTATATCCGAGGCGGGCTGGACTTATCATTATACAAACTTATGTACATTACAGAATTTGAAGGGAAGAAAAAAAAAACCTCATAATGCAGTATTATACATTGGTGAACAAGTAAAAAACAATAAAAATCCACTAAACAAAAGAAGTCCAGATGTGAATCAAATGTGGAAAATCCACTTAATAGGACTTACAGATGCAACAAAAACAATGGGGGTTAAAAGAAGTTTTTTCCCATTTTTACATATAGGATACGATACAGGATACAATGTTGGATTACACTGTTACACATAGAAAAAATAAAACAATATATAAGAACTGACACAGGAGACTAATTACAGAGAAACACGATGCTAGAAAACAAATAACAATGTTCAATACTTCGTTTTCAATGATAGAGCTCTTTTTGAAGAGAGTTTTAATTCTTATTTTGATGCCAAAACCCATATGCAAGTAAGAATTGAACCAAGAATTATATGCAAATGCTAATGAAAAGAAAATAATAAAAAAATAATAATAAGTTGATATTTTACAAATTAAAATTGATGCAATAGACCATTATTTACAAATGATACGTCTGACATGGTGTATAACCGCTTCGGTTGGTTGGTTGGTTGTGCTTATAACGGTCAATTATCAGCACCAGGGATATAGGCCCTAAGAGGGGTTGCCCTCCGTTTTTCTGGGGGAGCCTAAGCCGCATTTACGCTTGGAAAACTAAGGTTCGAAGAAAACCACGAAAACTCCGAACGATTAGGCAGACGGATGCGATTGGGATCGAACCCAGCACCTCCCATCTACCACGTTCGAGAGCAGAACCTCTCGGCCACTGGTGGGGCTATAACAACTTCGGAGTAAATAGTAAAAACCGTACGTCACAGTTAATTATATCAATTGGCGACAAATCTCATTTTTTTAAACGGGAAAATACGCCAAGCTTTTTTTTCTTTTAAGAGCCAAGGCCCTTATAACAAACAAGTACTAAACTTTTAACTGAATTAATGGGTTAAAAGCAAAATGGCTGCTAAATAAAAAATTCGTTGTCAGATTTTTTCGAAAATGTATACAGTTCTTAAATATGTTTTTGGCAATTACACCACAAAATTTACTTAAAAATTTTGTATTCAAATTAAGCAACACTTGCTAGGTACATATAACATAAAAGTGATATTACAAACACATTAAAAATCTACGTTTCAAATCACTTCTGCGATCGTCATCAGGATTAAAATGATGAATTCCTGAACGATGAATACACAAACATCACAAATAATCCATGGTTACCAAATGGAGCGAACCGCAGCAGTAAATAAACGGTCAAGTGCGAGTATTACTCGCGCATAGAGGGTTTCGTACAATAATATATGAATTAGTAAGTGTATTATTAAAAAAATACTTTTGCTAAAAGGATACTAAGACATTGTAAAAACTATACAACGTAGGGTTGGGTATAGCTACATAGTATACAGGATGCAAAGGAAAGTCCCTCTAACCTTAAAATACTTGCGTACGGCGAGAGCTACAGCTATGCAAGTGAGGTAACGGTACAGTAAATCGACTACGCCTGACCTAATGCAAACCACAGCAGCGACTCTAGTGGAGAAATTTGGAAGATAGCCATTGTAAATCGAAAACGAAAAGAGGTAGAGCAAAGTTTACAATTAGAAAGTTTTAGAGCATCAATTAATTAGTACGAAATGACATTTGGTTCACACGGATAAGGTAAATTATCGCCTGCATACCCAAAAATGTCCGAAATCGATGAGCGACGATTCTACTTTGCCTATTCACATTCTGAAATGCAGCAGTGCGCAGCACTGAACTCGTACACACCATTCATTATGAATCAAACTCTTTCCATACGTTATATGTAAAAATCGAAAACATGTTAAATCGAGAGTAACATATTGCGAACCGGCTGTTTTATTTTTAGATTAAATCAAATAATTAATAAATACTAATTATATAGAGAGACCAGGGCTAGTAGGCGCAGTTTTTAGTTATTGATTTTTATTAAGTTTTTGATTAAGTTTTTTATAAAACCTTTGACTGTACTTTTAAAGAACAGGCATTGGGCTATAAATTTCCGGAGTTTTGAATTTGTAGCTTGTGTAGTTTATGTTTAGCGGAAGTAAAAGGAAAATTGTGCGCCAACCTACCCCGTCACGGGGCAAGTTGTCTATACCTATGGGGTAAGTTGGCACACGCTTTATAAAAATTTAAATGAAACTCAAATAAGACACACAGTTAAGAGGAATCGATTTCATTATTACCAGTACGCTTAAACAAAGGCGTTATCGCCATACAATGTAAATTCTAAATTATACAGACATAAAAATAATGAATAAAACATTAACATTGAGTAACTTCTATCCTACTCGATATCATCATCAGAGTTACAGTTGTCACAAATAAAAAATCGAGTATCTCCGTTTTCGCAAGCCTCGTGTGCATAAAATCTGGCATTGCAACCACTTTTCTCGGTGTTTGCTGTTTTTCAAGCTACCAGCACACACCAGACACCGAGCTAACTTGCCGCGTGATCAATGCCTACTAGCCCTATAATAAATTTCTTCACAAATGGGATACGTAACCATCTAAGCATAAATAATCCAAGTAAATCACATATGGAGTAGGTACAGTTAACCATACGCTAAGAAAAACTGTGCAAGTTAAATCACAATTATTAAGATAAGTATTAGAAATTAGAAAAAGAATGAAGCAACAAAAAATTACTTATAAGTGCAAAAAACAGAAAAATCGTAATAAATGTCCACTGCACGTCGGTAACGCTGCAAAACTGCAATGAGGATTGTAAAAAGCAAGAAGAAAGGTACTCTGTAACTGGTTGCGCAATCTATTCACAAACAGGTGACTTATGAAGACTGCGCCTACTTACTCCTGTAGCCAACTAGCCCCGGTCTCCGCTACCAGATATTTTATTTGATAAAATAACTTAAATAAATACAAACATAAATTAGTTACATGTTGGAAAAAAAAATTCTCCTTAGAATTATATTTAGAATGATGAACCTCGTTTCCCTGGTAAAATAACCAGAGTAAGAACTATGGAATTGAGATTTTCCTATACAGGGTGTCCATTCTCAACCGTGTCCAATAGCTTATTCACAATCCGTTAGTCATAGATATATTGTTCCGATTACAAAAATGCATTAAATGAGATAAAAAATTATTTTAACAGTCGTTTTTCTCAATAAAAACATGCATTAAAAATTACGAAAATTAGCTTTTTATCTAGTCCACCGGTCCTACGTGACATTTAGAAACTTTTTTTTTATTACAATAAAATGTAAGACAAAAAAGTCCCATTCATGTAACACTAAAATTGTCTGAGCCATGAAACTTTGAATTGCGTGAATTATACATATTTTCTGCAACTGAACACATCTGCAACAGATCGTAAAAAAAAACTTAAAGTATTAGAAGAATTTAATTCGTGTGTATATGCACTTTAACGGAAAGTAGTCATATCATTCAAGTATTAGGATGGTGTTAATTTTTAATACTTATGTTTCAAATTGTTCCAAATTATTGCATTTTAACATAAGGTTAAGCTAGGAGAGTTTGCGTTCATTTCAAAAGAATATTAATAAAAAATCTAAATAATAATTTTTTGCTAAACTGTGCATGAATAATTTTAACTTCATTTGTTTTTTATGCACCTCCATTGTTATTTTGTTATTATGTTGTAATTTAATGGAACAGCAGTAATAAAACCAAGAAAACTATTTTGCGCAATCTCTTCTTACATGGTAGGAGAGATTGCGCACAAGAATAAAAGAGATTGTTATTAATAATAACTACAATTAAATGTTAACAATAATAATTACAATTAAATGACAATGTTGAAAGGTTTTTTTGAGTAAATATTATTGTATTAGGAGTGAAATTTTCAACCAAATGTTTAACTAATATAAAAAGAAAGAAATATAACAACAATTAAAGAATTTTAATTTAAGACGAAGATTAAAATATCAGAAAAAGCAAGCCCTACTAAGATTACAAAATAACATTAATTTACTTGATACCATATTTAACTTGAAAATTACTTCATTTTCATTTCCACAGTTTTAATGTATTTTGTTTGCTCACCGAAGTTCTCGTCGTCCACAACCGATGAACTTGTTCTAATAAATGTGCAATCACCTGCAACAAGCAATATATTGAATTCAGTCACTGGTCGAGTATGTTTCCTGGTACAGTTCCAGATATTCAATGCACTCATCCTCATTGACCTTCGTTTTGTTTTCATCAGTTTTTTTATCCCACTTTTACTGGAAGCATCTTATTTTCAGCCGTTTTCTTTTCTTTTTAGTTTTTTGTAGTGGCATCCTTTTTAAGTCTTTTTTCTTGTGTATTTTGTGGATCAGTAACATCAGTTGCACTCTGTTACCTTTTCTATTTCGACGGTATTAAATTACTTGAAATGGGTGAAAGCTTTTCCAAAACATTGAAGGTGCTATTAGAAAATTTATTTTAGTTAACAAAATAAATTTATTAGCAAATTAAATGTTCATAAATAAAAAAATATAGAAATATTTAATTAATTTATTAGCAAATATAATATTAATTCATTAACAAAAACAATTACATAAATTGAATTTAATAACAACTGTATTATTAATTTATTAACAAAAGTTTTACCTACAAAACTTGTTTTTTTTATTAATTTGCTGCCAAATTTAGTTTGAATAATTATGTGTTTTTCCAAAAATTATATAAAAATTGATTCATTCATATGTTTTACACGTAATTTGCAATTCATGCAAATTTACCAATAATCTGCGTAATCTCTCCTAGCACTGAAACTTATGAGGAAATGCGCTATCTCTCCTAAGAAGCAGATGCGCAAACTCTCCTATTTTGGTAGGAGAGGTTGCGCGGACTTTTATTTAAACATGGTTACTTCTAAAATGAATTTTTGGTGTTCGCATGCTTAGTCTAGGTTAGTATCTTATAAGAAATCGTTTAAGTTCAAAATAATTTGTACTACTGACATTGTATAAAAATTCTGACGAACAGTTATGAAAATTGAAGCACTTACTTTCGAAAAACAAAACAAAATAGCAACGCATTATCCAAGACGCTTGGAACAATCATTGTGAAAATTCATGTAGACACTGCATTAATGCTGCTGTACAACTGCCTGGAGTGGCTACGCGCGCACTCTACTCCTTCCCGTCGAATCTCTTTGTACGCTATCTCTCCTCGCTTTATCTTATGTTTTATTTTGTAAATAAATAAGGTTGTTTCTTTTCATAATTTCGTTTAACAATAATTCTGTTAATTTTTAACTTGCATTCTCAGTACAAAATGTATATTATTTTGCTTTAATATGTCAAAATGAAAATAAATTTCAAATTTCTATTGTAATGTTAATTTTATTCTCAAGTATTATATTTCCGGTAACTTTCTGAATGGCCCTGTTTAACAGCAAAAAAAAAAAAAAAAAAAAAAAAAAAAAAGAAGAAGAAAAAAAAAAAGAAAAGAAAAGATGCTTCAGCTTTAAACAGCTATTTCTCGGTCAGTTTTAATCGATGGTGACTTGTTTTGTCGGATTTCTTAGTGTAATAGGTTATTTTTGATAAATATCACTTATAGGACCGGGGAATCGTAAAAAAAAAATTAAATTACGTAATTTTTTAAGAAATGTTTTTATTGACGCGAATTGCTTTTAAAATACTTCTTTATCTCACTTAAAATATTTTTGTAACTTGAACTCTATGTGTGTGACTAACGGTATAGGAATTAGGCATCGGGCACCTTTGAGAGTGGACAACCTGTATCGTATGCACTGCAATTTCTGAAACACAAAAATAAACCCGTTTTACAACACTCTTTGTCACCAAATCAACAACACATTGATGTGTTGTGAATTAGAAACCTTCATATACAAAATACTTTTTGTGATGTAATTGCGTTCTTAATATGTTGCAAAAGTGTTGTTATCTAGAAAAGCGTTCTTAATATGTTGCAAAAGTGTTGCTATCTAAAAATGTGTTCTAAAATTGTGTTGTTAATTGTGTTGAAATTGTGTTGTAAATAGTGTTGATGAAAATATTTTCTTACTATAGTGTTGTGCTGCACAACACTTTGTCACCAAATTAACAACACATTGTAAAAACCACACAATTTAGGACACTATAAAACAACACATGTAAAACACTTTCTACATGGTGCCTTTAAAATAACACACACAGACACTTAAAACATACTATTTATAAAATATTTATAACATAATTTTAAAAATGAATGTTTTGAAAACACATTTTCTCCTCTTGTAATTTTTAACAACACTTTTTGTACAATCCTTTTATTTGGCACAACACATTCGCAACACATTCACAACACAATCGAAAATGATTTTAGTTGGAAGTTTTAATTATTATGTTCAGTTAGTGTTGCAAAAGTATTTCACGAGTTTGCAGTGCATGTGAAAAAAGCCCATTCAGTTACTCGGTGTGTTAACTGCGGGAACTGTGTTCAGGAGTTGAAATTTGAACCCTCCTGCTGAACACAGTTCAGTTTGCGCTACTTAACCACTCCCAACGATTCAGATTTTGAGCTAAAAATTTAAGCTTAAGTCTAAGCTTTTGAAAGTATTTAATGAGATACAAAAAATAACACTAAAAATTATTGTCCGTTGCTCTAAAGTCTAAAGCGCCCTCTATCGGCATTTTTTGAACTTTATCTTTAAAATTCATTTTCAAGAAAATACTGACATAAAGGATAGTTTTAGAAAAAAACTGCTAATGAATCGACCAATTTATCTTTTTTTTATAATCATTTGAAATTTTGGACCCTACACTTTAATGGCACCTATCTCCTTCGGAAGACGTTTGAGACCCTTAGTTTCCTATTTAATATTGTTTGTCTTGATGTGTACTATCACCCCTTAAAATTTTGCCCAAGAGTTTAGATACATCCTACATATTTCTTCTATGAAAAATGTAACCCTTTTCAGTTATTTTAGGTGCACATAATTTTACTGGAAAATGTAAGCCTCTACGAAGAAAATTCTGAGACAGAGATAGAATATTTCCAAATTATTATAGCACTATATATGAAAAAGCTATTTTTATAAAAGTTAAAAAGGATAAGTTCTATAATTTTAGAGGTAGATATTAATTCAATATGTAATATGGGACATCATAAATAGTATTACACGTATTTGTTATTTGAAAGCAGCGTGATTTTTTATTTCAAGTTAATTTATTTATACTGAAAATATAAGCCCTTTGATAAAGAACATTCGAAGACAGTGCCAGAAAATCCCATAATGATTGCATCACAACATGTGAAAAGATTGATTGATTTTATTTGATAAGAAAAAAAAGGAGAAGTTTTCTAAAGCTGGAAGTATATATCAATGCGTACTATCAAACATCTTACATAATATTATATGTATTTGTTAAGTTAAGAAAAGCAAATTTTACTTTCAAGTTAATATATTTATGAGGAATAGTATAAACTTTTCCGAAAAACAACCGCAGACTGAAACAAGTGACGCATAGACAAATGCAGCACTAAATATGAAAAGCCGTATATATATATATATATATATATATATATTTTTTTTTTTTTTTTTTTTTTTTTTTTTTTTTTTTTTTTTTTTGAAAGAATAAGAAAAAAAAACTGAATGCTTTCTAATGTTCGGGATGCACATTTTTCTAATAGGTACAATAGGCAAGAAAAAAAAAGTGAACATACTCTATGGATTTTAATCTGCAAAATGTCAAAAAATAAAATCGAAAATAGCTAATTGACTGGAATTATGTCTTCTGTTAATTTATGTTACTAAATAAGCTTAATGCATGCTGATCTTATTAAAATTCTATAAAATTTTTAAATATTTAATAAGAACAGCAAATTTTGACATAATATTTACCTTCTTGGTAAATTTAATCTTGGGATATGAAACGGGAAGTCATACAGTCAAGTATATAGCAATTCTGAAGGATTATGGTTGAATTCCTTATCTTAAATTAATATCGCTCACTCGCCACAAAATCGACACAACTCTCAAAAATTGTCTTGCTACAAGGAAAAAGTTATAAGTGCAGTTATCATGAAGACCGCTCGATTAAGCTCTGTGGCACTATGCCACAACAGAGGAGGGGGGGGGGGGAGTGATAAATTCATTCAGCACACTCTATTTCTTCTATATCTTGATTATTAAAAGTTTTACTCTTTTACGTACTCTGTTATAGCTGCATGCCGGGTTACGTTCGGTAGTTTAATGTTGCAGTAAAGAACAAGGCAGTCACAAGGCTCTGGGCACGGTGATTTGAACGCATTCCAGAAACGTTTTGTATTCCCTACTTTGGAAAATTCACTATTTTCTGTACTAATATCATCCATATTACATTTAAAACTTTTTAGATTTTGTATAACTTTATGACAGTGGGAACTTGCACTTAACTTCTGCCTACAGTTAAGTTGAGTGGAAAAGGAAAGTTGTTAATCAAGCACTCTGTGAGTTTGTTGACTGGTTACGACACTAAAAAATCCCTGCTAATTTTCTTTTGCCTCTTCTACAAAAAATTACAATACAAAAATAAAAAAAAATTCTGTTGTGTAAATTTTCTTACGGGTGATCGATCTATAATCGTTGCAAAACAGATAACAATGGTATAATACTTTAACTCAAGAACTCATTGGCGTATCGAGCTGTGCCTTTGGATGCTCACATTTGAAGCTTCTAGAATTGATTTTTGTTAAAAAAATTTGTAATTTACAATTCATACTTTTTTTTTTAATATTAAAAAAATATTTAATTTTCAAATTCATTTTCTAAAAGTTTATGAATTGTAACCTATGCCTTTTTTTAACGGAAAACAACTTCTAGAAGCTTCAAATTTGATAATACAAAATTAGAGTTCATTCCCCGTCAAGTTGTTTTTATGTTATATTTAGAAATCTACTTTGATTGATATGAGTTTTGCAATGATCACAAATGAATATTGTCAGAGTTGTGAAACCCAACGGACAAAGTTAAATGCAGTTGTCAGAGTAGTGAAACCCGACGGATAGATTCAAATGTAATTGTCAGAGTAGTGAAACCCAACGGACAAACTGAAATGTCTAGAATGGATGTTTTTACTTTGATTCACAGTCTACCGTCGAACTTTAGGTAACTTAACTGGCAACGGGACGAAACAGAAGATCATGAGAGCTGGTGCAGAAGAGGTTGGAAAATGTAGTGGAGTGGGGAATAGAATGTTATATAGTTCTGATTATTGGTTATTTTAAAATGTTTTTAGAGTATTAAAAACGTTGAGTTTTAGATATGTGTAGTGTCAAGATTTTATGAGTGGTGTGAAGTTTATTTCCATATCTCCATGTTTGAAGTGATACTCGGCTGCGAAATTAAATGGTTTCAGAAGATCCGTATCACAGAAAGTTCATTGGCGTAGTCGGCAGGATCGGTCACTGGCGTAGTCTTGCTGGAAGGACTGGTCATATCGGGAAAGGAAAGGAAAGCAAGGTGAGAATTTTTCTGTAAGTGGCTTCCCATTAAGATTAGTTACTATTATTTAAATATGTTAATTTGAATTATAGCGTACGTCAGTACGAAAAAAAAAGCAGAATTGTTATTTAGGATAATAATTATTGGGTTTTTTTTGTAAAATATATGTCAATATGGAAGGAGGGAGATATAACTGTTCAGACACATGGTTATTATGATTTGTTTTAGAATATAGCATAAGTACTGAAATGTTGAGATGGGATATATATGTTCAGATGAGATTGCTTTGTATAAATAATTATGTATTGGACAAAAAGTTGAAATATGATATTGCTGATTTATATATATAATCCTTGTGTATGTTTGTGTGATGGTTGGTTGGTTAATGATTTATGAAAAGTTTTGGAATTGCTATGAAATGAGTTTTCTTTGAAATGATGTATATTAAGACATAAAAGTGAGTTATGGTGATATATGCTTATATAAATGTTTTTGATAAATGTTATGAACTGATTATGTGTATACAGTATACAGTAATATTTGAGCTCATAATTTTGCATAACTGAGTGGTGGATTGTTGATACCGAGTTGAATTGGCTCTTCCACAATTTTGGTGGACAAGTTTGAGTTTTTTTGTCAGGCTATTAAAGAGAAAGGAAGGGGGAGAGATGGCGTTTTTTGGGAAAGGCCGCAAGGAGGATTTGCGATGTGTGGCAGAGGAGTTGGGAGAACAGCCTGCTCCGGATGCAAGAATAATTGATTTAAAGGAGTTGATTATGGCGAATAACAATTATGAGGTTGAATTCGTGAAGGGATTATTAGAAACAATTATAGAAGCGAGATTGGAAAGAGAAAAACTGGTGTTAGAAAGAGAGGAGAGAGAGTTTGAATTGGAAAAATTAAGGTTGGGAAAGAGTAATGAAAGTAAGGAATCTAAGATTGGATTGGATGTGGAAGGGTATAATTACGGAATAGAGGTTACAAAGCTTATGCCGAAATTTAATGTTAGGGAAGATGACATTGTTTTGTATTTGTCCATTTTTGAACGGCAGGTGAAGAGGATTTGTTTGAACCCGAAACATTGGGTGTCAATTTTGTTGGTGTTGTTGCCATCGGAAATTGTTCAGGTTCTTACACGTGAGGCAGAGGAAAAATTTGAAGACTATGATTATATAAAAAAGATTTTGTTAAAACGATTTAAACTGAGTCCTGAAAAATTTCGTAAGAAGTTCATGGACCATCAACGAAACCCCGAACGGACATGGCGAAAATTTGTTTTTGAAATAAATGGTTATTTTCAGGAATGGATTGATGGACTGAAAATTGTTGATTTTGATTCCCTGATAGAGTTGATGGTAACTGATCAATTAAAAAGGAGAGTGCCGTATGAAATGAGAGAACATTTTGTGGATGAATGGCCTAAAATAGTGTCCCCCACTGAGTTGGCAGAGAAGCTCGATTTGTATGAAAGTGTGCGAGAGGACTGTAGGAGGCAAGTTAAGAGAGATCTATATGTGGAAAGAAACGGTAGTTTTTCATTGAATCCTAAGTATGTTGATAATAGGAAACCTGGTTTTGTACCATATCGGAAACAGGACTCTAGAGCTAATACTTATAAATCAAATACACAGATAAATAATAAAGTTACTTGCTATTCGTGCGGAGGGGAAGGTCACAAGGCTTCATTCTGTCCAAATAAACGTAGTACTCCTTCCATACAGAGATCACAGACAAATTCGGTGCAATCGGAAAGAAAAACTGGGGAAAACCAATCACCAACATTAACTGCTAGAATAACAATACCGGTATCTTCACACATGGGAAAGAATGGAAAGTGTGATGAATTGGAAAGGGTGAAAATTAAATGTGGAAGTAATGTTGTGGATGGAATCTATGATTTCGGTGCCCAGATTTCGGTGATACGAGCTGATCTGGTCAAGGAGGGAGAGGGAAGGATCGAGATAACCTCAGCGTTTGGAGAAAGTGAAGTCACCCCGTTAAGAGTGATACCAATGAGAATAGATGATGGATTCCATGGAGAAGTTCTTGTAACTTGTGCTATTTCAGAAAAACTGATAAATGATATGTTAATATGCCCAACGGCTTATGAAGCGTTGAACCAAAATGTTATATTGTATACGAGGGCAACGACTATCCCCAGTCTGGTTGGTAATTTTGATTCAGAGAGGAAGATTGATCCACAGATGGAGCATGAGGTGGTGAGAGAACAGAATATTAATTCTGAGGAAGATGCTGGTGGAGATCAGGAAATATCTGACTTTGGTGAAGGAGAACAGGTCGGCAATAAAAATGAGAGCGAGGGAAGAGTAAAGGAATCTCTTCTTGAATTACAAAGAGGTGATGATTCATTGGAAGACATATGGGAAATGGCTAAGAACAATAAAAATGATTACTTTATAGAGGAAGGGATATTAATGCATCTGGAAAATGTGTGCGGTGAAGACGTGAAACAAGTAGTATTGCCTGTGTGAAAGAGACAGCATATTTTATCATACGTCCCATGAATCCGTTCATGGGATCAATATCATACGTTCCCCGTCAAGTTGTTTTTATGTTATATTTAGAAATCTACTTTGATTGATATGAGTTTTGCAATGATCACAAATGAATATAATTAAGAGTTCCACACTTTAAACCTTCCAAATTGATAAACTATTTGACCGAGTGTCTTCCAGTTCGACATCTTAAGGTAAAATACACTAACAAGCGAAATATAATGTGGAAATTACATGTTCGTATTAAAAATTTGAGAATTTGGTGCATTTTGAGTATGAAGACGACCTATTAAACTTATTTGTAATTAAAGAAGACATAATTTCCAATCGAATGGCTAATTCCATTTTTACTGGGAGAATTTGGAGAGAGAAATACATAGGCTTATCCTTTTATTTTCGTCCGACTTTACAGTAAAACATTTTACATAGTATTGTATGCAACTGATGTTTGAAATAAATGTAGATTTCATTTTTAGTGTACAAATGTATGCACAAAAATGTATCTCCGTTCGATGAATAATATCCACTAACAGAGAGAGAATATCCTTAGATGATTACAGAACTTTTTATCAAGGGTCTGACAGTTTTATTCCAAAATATAAAAAGAAGTTTCCTAATGCTAAAAATACATATTATTACAAACCGTTTTGTCAAACATCTGAAATACCATTATATGTATTTAACATGTGAGGAGCGTACTTTGTGCCAATATATTAAGAGAAATTGAACAACGTTAAACAGCGCAATGTATGTGTACAAGAGGCGCAAACAGCTATTTCAAAGCTTCCAAAGCTCCATCATCAGTGTGAAATTAAAAAAATTAAGATTGAAAGGTAAAGATTCAGAGAGACACAACTCATAACTTTCTATCATTGGCGAAATAGCGGCGCGCGTCGAAAAAAAAAAACCACCCCAGTTCATCTTTCCCGCGCATACGAGGAGACTAATTAGAAGGGCACAGCATTCTGGGAGAGCTTAAGTAGAAAAAAGAGAAGGGGATTCGAAGGAACGACAGTGAATTAAAGAAACGGGAGGCATACCTTTGAAAAATTGGGAGCATTGGGCAAATCGTTAACCAAACTTTTGGAATTCTTCCATATATAACATGCTTCCGAAAAATCAACACCGTAAATTGATGAGCATTTCTGTATTATTGAACCTTCAGAAAATTAAAAATTGAACTTCTAATTAGTCTTCTCGTATGCGAGGGGAAGATTGTCTCCGCCGTTGTTTTTATACCCTTACCGCTATTTCGCCGATGACGGCGAGCTGTGAGGTGCGTCTCTCTGGCTTTCTATGTTTTAAACATTTATTTTTAAATTTCGCACTGATGATGGAGCTTTATAAGCTTTGAAACAGCTGAATGCACCTTTTTGTATAGATACATTTGAGCTACTTAATATTGTTCATTTTTTTTATTAATCATTAGATGTATTTGTTGCTTTAAACTTTAAACAAATGTAGTTCTTCATTTTAAGAGCATACATTTATTCACAAAATGTGTCTCCCTCCGATAAAGAATATTCCCTTACAAAGAAAGAATATTTCCATATCCCCAGATGATTACAGCACTATATGTGAAAAGACTAGTTTTTATTCCAATAAATGAAAAGCTGAGATTTTGTAATGCAGAAAGAAAATATTTTTTCAAAGCGTTCTATCAAACATCTAGCATAGCATTATATATTTTGAAGTTTTAAAGAAATGTAATTTTGTATTTCAAGTGCACATATGTTTGAAGAAAATATATGCCTCTCCGAAGGAAAAAATTCTCAGATAGAGACTCAGATGATACAACACTATATGCAAAAAGACTCACTGCTTTTATCCCAATCGATGAAAAGGAAAAATTTTCTAATGTGAAAAGTGCATATTTTTCCGGACCGTCCTATCAAACATCCTTCATAACATTATATATTTTAAAAAGAAGCAATTTTTTATTTCAAGTGCATACGTTTATGCCTAAAATATATGCATCTCCGATGAAGGAAATCTGGAGACAGAGACAGAATATTCCCAGATTTTTATAGCATTTTATGTGAAAAGGCTGACAGTTTTACTTCAAAAGATGTATAAGGGGCGTTTACTAATAGCGAAATTACATGTTATTTCAAAATGCACTATCAAAAATATTATATAGCATGATATATAATTACTGTTTGAAAGAAACGTAACTTTTCTATTTCAAGCACACATATTTTCGCAGAAAGTTATTGCTGCTCCGATGAAGAAAATGCAGAGACAGAGACTGGATACCTCCAGATGATTTTAACAATCTATGAAAATGGATTGAATGGATAATATTTTAAACACAAGAAAAGTATAGTTCTTCTAATGCCGGAGTAACGTATTATTTTATTTGAATAAGTATTCTCAGCCATCCTATATTAGTAATAAATTCGTATTATACGTATTTGTTGTTTTAAAAAACGCATTTTTTAAAATTGAATATATTTATGTAAGAAAGTATGGATCTTACTCATAAAGTAAGTACACAGAGGGGAGGTACACATACGCACACACACACAGACACACAGTCACACACACAGATAGGGAGATGCTTCCAGATAATTACAGCATAAAATGAGAGAAAGCCGATTATTTCTATCCCAATGGGAGAAAAGGGCAATTAAACCATCGTAGTAATAATCATAGGCTGTGACCATTGCAGGCCAGTGATGTGGGCTGATTTAATTTTACTTTGAAGTATGGTAGAAAAGAAGTATGTGCAAAGCTATTAGAAATAAAATAGGGCTATTTTGACAATTACCTATAACCACGTTAGTCGTCGTAAGTTAAAACCCATTTGCATAGTTGGTCATTTATTAATTAACTCTTACTAGTAAATCATGTACAGAAATTGATTTTTGCACTACAATTGTTATTTTATTTAATATGATTTCTATTTACAATTCTAATCAGATTTTTAAAAGAATAATAATATAAAAAATTGTTGCGAGTTACCTTTTTCATCTGTTCTCAATGAAAGATTACGATCATTGCTTTTAAAGAATATCATTCTTAGATAGACCAGAAATATATATATATATATGTTACGGTAAAAGTTCGAAATCTGGTAAAGCCTAGGTTTTACCAGTAAATCCTGTCTTTTACACGAGGGAGTTGGAAAAAGCCTGAAATATTCTACGTAACGGTTTTACTTCGGGCTTTTAACGCATCATTTTTGTAAATGATAGGATTTACCGACTCTTTATGGTTAAAGCCTACCATTGGATCCGGGAAGCGAGTAGTTAACATATGCACTCCCTTACGCATATATATGTGCTGTATTAAAACGAGCATTTATTTATTTTTATTTATTTAAATACTATGGGATTTGATTAATATAAAGGAGATCAAAAAGTTTCGGTTAGAAGGATTCATAGTGCAAATTTGGTATGCCAGTCAAGAAAAACCACCTTCAGAATTTAGGCAAACATCACGCTGCTTCAACAGGCTGTATATACTACTTTGCTAAAATTCCTCTTTTTGTTGCTTGAATAAGTCCGAAACTGCCTAGTGTACTCCTCCGTCCAACAGGAACAGCCGAACTTTCAAGGACTTTTGAATCCTTTGACTTTGGATCTTTTGAAAGAGCACGAATCGATATGTGACGTTCCGCCCTAATCGCATCATCAAATGCCCACTTATTGTTGTCGGTATTGGATGTCGAATGTCCATGGCCTCGTAGATCGACTTGCATCTTGAATGATATCTGAACTTTGAGCACCATTTCACTACGTTGGTTTTCGACAGACATGCTTCTTCATTCACACTTTCCATTCGCCAATGAATGTCTATTGGTTTACGTCCTTCAGGCGTCAAAAAAGAATAACAGCACGTTGGTCCTGTGTGGACGTATTTGGTACTAACGTCGCATTGTTCGCACTTCAGCATTTTCCACCCACTCTTTAGGAATAAATGAATGCCACAATTATCCCTTGCCTCGATGTCGGTTCTTATATACCCGCTTCGGCGACGCGTTAATTTCCATATACGTTGCAACAGCGACCTCAAACGAAAACTTTTTGATCGCCTCCTATAAATTAAAAGAGCGATAACAGTCACGAAATCACCTGTAAAACCGCTGAGATTGATGTATTTTTTTCTCGGGTACTACTCACGCGATTTAAATAAATATTTCAATAGTTTTGGTAGTAGCTCAAGAATAAATTGATCCTTAGTCAAAAAATAAAAATAAAAATAGAATAGTTGCACAATTCCGGGAAAAAATATGACTTTTTGTTGTTATTAATTATTTAGTTTTTAATTTAACATAGTCGTTTCATTTATTTTCTACTCAACGCATTCACAGTTTATTTACCGCGAAAACCATTAAAAAATATTGATATCATTTCAGTAGTTCTCTAAACAGAGATACATCAATGTGAGTTTCTTACATGTAATTTTGCAACTGTTGTCGACCACTTGAATAACCTTTAATAACAAAGCCTATGAAAATATTAAATTCAACTTTATATAACCGTGATTTTTTTTAATCGATAAATTCTAGCATTTACCGAAATGATTTGATAAATGCTAGGATTTACAGATTAAAGCTTGATTCGGAAGCATTCGAAAGCCTAGTTCGGGCTTTTTAACAAGCCTCCTTCTTTAATGGTAGGATTTACAGGTAAAAAGAGTTTGAAAGCTTATTTCGGTTTTTTAACAAGTCGCTTGGGTAAGTGCTAGGATTTAACATACTGTGGGCTTTTTCAGTAACATATATATGTAAAATATAGAATATTTTATGCTTTGGTCCACTTATTACAAACACTTAGTGAGAAATAAAATGGATAATTTAAGTAAAATGAAAAAAAGAGTTAACGAAACTTTGAAGATAATTGAAACAAAAGACATTTATCAGAAGATTCTGAATGACAACTTTCATTTAATGATCTAGGTTTTGTTCCAGAAGACTTTCGCCAAATTTCATACGACCACTCTGCTATAAATACTATTTAACACACTGCTTCTGATCAACGAGTATAATAAATATCTATGGTATCGTATCTTACTATTTAAATATCTAAGTTTAATTAATATAAAACACGAGTAAAAACTCGAGTATTTTTGAAAATAAGCTTAGATACGTTTTTCTTCTGTTTCTATTCTTTATTAGAAACGGCTGTAAGTTTAAATTTCCTGACAACTACAAAGTTTTACTGCGCGCGCGTCGTATTTTTATGACACATTTATTTCATTTATTTAATGGATGTCAGACGTGGATGTCAGATCCTGTATGGATGTCAGACGATTTTAGAATTTAAACAAAAATTAAAAGTCTATGAGAAATTACGGTCGGAGTATGAAAATGCAAAATCTCATAAACATGAAGGAGCTAAGCCTAAAATTAAATCCGAAGTTGAAGTTAAGAACAGATTTAAGCCTGTAAAGCCAAGTATGCGCTGTTATAATTGTGGCGGGAATAATCATAAAGGCATTAACTGTGTTAATAAAGATAAAGGGCCCCTTTGTTTCTCTTGTAACGGTTATGGTCACAAATCATTTCAGTGTAATAAATCGAAAGATACAAATGTTAAAAACGCTCGGCCACAAGTTAACAATATTACATCCCAAGATTTAATTCTAAAAGAGGTAAAGCTTTATTCTTTACATTTAACCTCCTTGATAGATACTGGTAGCCAAAAGACTCTATTAAACAAAAGTGTTTATGATAATTTGAAGAACTTTGTAAAATTAAAACCTACGGGTATCACTTTGACCGGTTTAGGGAAAATCTCAGTTAAGCCAGAAGGTTATTTCGATTCAGAAATTGAAGTTGATAATTCGAAATTTAAAGTTGACATTTTTGTCATTAATGACAGTTACATTAACCACTGACCGCCAAGCAAAAGGGCAAATTATAATGTTGTTTTCTCTGTAATTTTTTTAAAAAGCTAAAAAAATGTGTTTTTTACAACATGATATAAAATATTTTATTATGTATAGGCATATAGGCCTGGAGAGTATTAATAATAGCTTAACTTTTTAAAACTGGATTATATCTGTAGAATTATATTAATTTAAATAATGCTTTTATTGCAGTGAAACCTGCAGCTTAGTGAACGGATATATCAGTTCGCGGCCGTGAGAAGGTTAATTTCGATTTAATTATTGGCACTGATATTATTCATCAAGGTACATTAACTATTTCTGAGAATGGAGTGAAATTGTATAAAACGGAAGTTAAGTCTAATGACTTTTTAGTTAACATTGTAAATGTTCTAGATGAGCCTAAAATTGATTTAAGTCACATTATTGACAGAAATTTGCGTTCGGAATTATCCTCTTTAATTGAGAATTATGTGCCTATTAAAACTAAAACTGTAGATGTTAAAATGGAAATTAATTTAACTGATGAAATCCCAGTTTGTTCTTCCCCTCGAAGATTACCGCTATGTGAGAAAAAAAATAGTTGAAGAGCAAATTGAGGAGTGGATAGCTCAGGGAATCATTCGGAAGAGTTCTTCTAATTTTTCATCGCCGGTTGTGTTGGTTAAGAAAAAAGGTAACACAATAAGACGTTGTATTAATTACAGACGTCTTAACAAGAAGACAGTGCGTGAACATTTTCCATTACCAGTAATATACGACGCTATAGATCAATTACACTCTGCTGAGTTATTTACAACCATAGATTTAAAAAACGGTTTTTTTCATGTTGAGGTTGAAGAAGGTTCACAGAAATACACATCTTTTGTCACTCATGAAGGACAGTACGAATTTTTAAAGTGTCCATTCGGGCTGTCCAATAGCCCTGGTGTTTTTCAAAAATATATTTATAACGTATTTCGAAACCTATTAAAAGATCACACTGTAGTCATTTATATGGATCATTTATATAATAATACCCGCCAAAAACGAAGCTGAAGGTCTACAAAAATTAAAACTTGTTCTTGAAACTGCATCGGAATACGGGTTGGAATTAAATCTTAAAAAATGCAACTCTTTGAAGCGTGATATTGATTTTTTGGGGTATGGAATCATAAATGGTAAATTGTGTCCCTCCCCACTGAAAACAAAAGCAGTAATAAATTTTCCCGAGCCAAAGTGTACCAAAGATATTCAAAGTTATTTAGGATTGACAGGATGCTTTCGAAAGTTTATAAGAAATTATTCGGTTATAGCTAAACCGTTGAGTGACTTGTTAAGAAAAGATTCTAAATTTAAGTTTGATGTAGAAGAACAGAAAGCTTTTAACGAACTCAAACGCATTTTGTCGTCAGAACCAGTACCTTCAATTTATAATCCCAAAAGCGCGACCGAAATCCATTATGATACCAGTATAGATGGCTATGGAGCTGTGTTAATGCAACAATCGCCAGTAGATCATCAATATCATCCAATTTATTTCGCCAGTAAAAAAACAACCGAAGCTGAACGAAAGTATACTAGCTATGAATTAGAAGTCTTAGCTGTAATTGAAGCCTTGAAAAAGTTTAGAGTATATGTACTAGGTACTCCATTTAAGACGGAAAGACGTAAAAAAAGGGAAGACGAGTCAGACGATAAGACGTAAGAAGAAAGAACGACGAAGAGACGTAAAAAAAAGAATAAGAAGAATTTTTTCGAGAAATAATTTAAAACTTGATGAAGGATTTTAATAATGATGACTTTTTTCCAAAATAGAATTTTGGATGCTGCTGTTTTTTTCTTTATCTTTTCAGGTGATCCAGCTGCTGCTTCCAGCGGTCCAGGATGCATTCGAGGATGAATGTCTAGAAGGACGGCCGAGCTGTGGGATCCCATTTCCCAAAACCCCACAGAGCTAGCTTATCACAACTCCGCAATAAAGCTACTCTGATGCTGACAGCGGTAACGCATGCGCGCAACAAATGACTGTCGGCGACAGACACGCGGTTAGAGAGAGATAAACTGAAGTGATTCGAAGAACTTGTCAATTCAAGTGTTGGTGCTGGAAGGGGAAAGTAGACGCAAAAATGTAATGAAAAGACGTAGACGTTTTTAAGTACGATAACTGTCACAAGATGTAATAATATTTGGGTGAGTGCTGTCTCCATGTATATTTTGTAAATAAGTTTCAATATAACTAGTTTTTTTTAAAGAGAAATCGTCTTTATTATGGTAGTAAAGTGCATTTTATTCTCTAATCAAAGGGATATTCCATATGTATATGGTATATATATATATATATATAAATATATAAGTGTGTGTGTGTGTGTGTGTGTGTGTGTGCACTCTCCTACCCTCCCTTTTGAGTACCTAAAGTGGTTTAAACACCAACGTAAGGAGTAACCAATTGCAATTCGAGTAACTTTTGCCGGGTACTCGAAGTGTTTAAGCATACCATGACGTTCCTGAGGCATTTTTCTATGCATTGCACCACTTTTTTCGAAGTTACTCAGAAAAGCGTTATTCCACAGTCATTCATACACACCGTGTGTTATGTAAAATCTAAAATCTGTATAACGCCATCTGGCGGTGTGTAAAAATGCAGCCTTAAACCCAGGGAGTTTCCTAACGATTACTCGGTAAAACGGCAATAGTCCAATAATGGCAACCCTTGTGTGTTTGGTTTCTTTGGTAATGCAGGTTTGCTATATAAGATTTTCCTCTCTATTTAGGGGTTACT
Source organism: Maratus speciosus (assembly GCA_963932465.1). Taxonomy (NCBI): domain Eukaryota; kingdom Metazoa; phylum Arthropoda; class Arachnida; order Araneae; family Salticidae; genus Maratus; species Maratus speciosus. The sequence continues at coordinate 442,769,187 of OZ010788.1, forward strand.
CACTAAAGCGGCAATAATCCAAGAATGGCAATTCTTGTGTGTTTAGTTTCTTTAGTAATTCAGATTTGCTACGTAAGTTTTTCCTCTCCATTTAACTTCCTTTTTGATAAAAGAATATCTATCTATATAGTTTTTTAAATATAACGAAAAAAATCAAATTAGAAATGCACGATTTTATTAAACGTAGCTTTCGAGCGTGAATTTCTCACGAAATAAAGATCTGAAATAACTTAAAATTTTCAGTGAATGAAAAAAAATAGACCTAATATTAATAGCGTTAATTTACAATATTTCAATTAAATTCATTTTAAACATCCCCTCCCGGCGTCAGTCGGAACAATAGGTTATTTCTTGTTTTTTTATTCTTTTAAAGATATAATGTTTCAGATTTAATGAAAATTAAACAAATTGGTGTTGTTCCTCCTAAATTGATTATTTTGTTAAGAAAGTTAGTTTCAAGCAAAATTTTAAGTTTCCTTACCGATTGCAATTAAATGCATATGCGATAGCTGCAGCAAATTTGTTAAGCAATTATTGAAATTACCGAATAAAAATAACCACTGGCTATAATGTATTCCCTATTTCATACAAGGTCCGAACACAAATAATTCAATGAAAGCCATCAAAATTTCTAAATGTCTCGTCTAGTAAAATAAACAATTTTTATTGATATCAAAGGATTTTCACATAATCTAATAATGAGTTGGTGGATTGAAAATATAGTTCCAATAACTGTAAAGTTGTTCGAATTTTCAAATGACCATTATTTTCGAATTGAAATCCCCAAATTTCGTTCTAGTCTTTTTTTTTTTTTTTTTTGGACGTTCTTGTGACAACGCAAGGTTATATGATGATACTAAGCAACATATGATGATAGTAAGATACAATTGAAGAACTAAGTGGAAGAACATGTTAAGTAACAAAAATTACATTTAAAGAAATTTGAAAAAAGTTTTTGCTGTAAATTTTAATGATTTATATTCTGTTTGATACCATGTGTTTAAAGTATTAACAGGTATGGTACTAAACTCTCTCAGAATAACTTATTCATATTTAATTCTCAAATATTAAAAATGATTAATATTATTGACATTATTAAATATTAAAATATTAAATATTAATGAATAATGTCTTATCCTCAAGACTAAATAGAATCTTAGTATTTTATCTTCACCATGTGATAGGATACCTCATAACGCTTTCATCCAAAAGATAATTTTTTTTTTAGAAAATGTAGCATAACATGTTCATCCACTTAGCTCTTCAACTATGATACAAATGAGGCTCGAACACAAACCATTCAATGAATAACAATAAAATTTTTTAGTATGTCTGTCACCAAAGTAAACAACTCCCGATGATTATAATGAAATCGTTAGAAATTTGCCATATATTTCTAAAAACTGAACATAAAGATTCTATGACCATAATGTTTGTCATTTATATTTTCAAAAGGTCGTTATTTTCAAACAAATTTCCGATTTTTTTTAATTAATGAACGCACCCAATATAATTTACTTTTAAAAAACGAAAACAAATATTTTTCTTTTCCGCCTGAGCAAATAGAACTTGTATAGTGTAATAATTCCTGGTAGAGCAGAGGGTCAAATATTTTGAGGGCCGATCTTCTGTCTATCCATAGAAATTGTTCATAAGTTGTATGTTTAAGTAACTATTACTAATCTTCATGCCTTTTGTACATATACATAAATTTTATACTGTGTAGTATTCACTGTAGTATATGGGATATCACAGTGGCGTACATAGGATTTTATTTCGGGGGGGGGGGGGCTGATTTAAATTTCCCTAATGTTCTAAATCTTACAAAACACGTTGAATTGTGTTGTAAACAGAAATCATTTTTGTCAATAGGGCCGTGGCCAGAGAAGGGAAAGGGTGGTTCTGTTCCGAATTAAAAAAAAAAAAATTACTCGCATGGCTTGAGGTTCCGTCAATTAGAACTTAAATATAACCCGATTTTTGACAAATGGTCCCCGAAAAAAATATCAATTTCGTTATTGTCTGATGACATTGAATTTTCGGAGAGAACGAGAAAATATAAAACAGGTGTGTCTTGGGGTTTATAAACGGACTCAGAATTTTTATAAAAGATCTTTTTTTGCTACGATTTTTATGCCATCCAACGTAAAATTTCATTCTCTTTCATAATCTGTCTTTATTTCTCAATTTCGACAGTTGGAAGCGAAGATAATTAATTTTTTGGTAATTAATTCCAGAATTGCATTTTTCGCACGGCAGGCTACGTAACACGGAAAGCAAAAAGGATACATTTTTACACTAGCGTTTGATAATCGCAGTACAATTTTTTTAGCCTCCGGTACGGTATGCTATTTTTTTCTCCCAGCTTATTTTGTGTCCAAAAAATAACGTTACCTTACAGACGCTAGCTGTAAAACAAAGCATTACGATTAAATACTCTTTAGCAATTTTTTAAACTTCTAAGCATCGCACATTTTCACTTTTTATACCGTCGTATTGGAAAAAAAAGTTCTTTTAAATGCGTTTTGTTTGAAAACTGTATCTCCATTTATTTTTGAAATATTAATTTTTTTGTAGTTTTTGGAGCCATTTGCTTAATATTGGCAACGGAAGTACTCCATTTCTGTAGAAAGTAAAGGAAAAATAGTTAGTTTAAAAGTAGTAATTATATATTCTTGTTGCCATTTTCTCGTAACAACCGAAAGAAAATGTAATTAAAATACGTGCTATTTTGAAAAAAATATAAACGAATGATTTCTGTTAAAACAATGGAGCTATTATATACTATATTTAAATGTAAGTATCTGTGAATCATTAGATAGCCGGGTTTTTTTTTTTTTTTTTTTTTTTTTTTTTCGCTTTTCTTGAATGACGGAATCTTTTTGCTGCATTTGCGCATTATTTTGCGATAGTGATGTGCTATGTATGCTTTACTGCAGATGTTTAAGAGTAGATCGTAAATGTGGAATTCTTAAGCGGATGCGAATGACGTCATTTTACGTAAAATAAAACGAGTGCTTTAAGTCTTAAAATTGAAGTATGTTTTGTACTGCAGTAGAGTCCCGCTTAACCGAATTATTTTCTTCTGGTGGACTGGTGGCTTCTATTATTATGAAACAGCCATTATAAATGAAGTGTTAGGTGAAGATGAAAGAGCAGCCGTAAAAAAAAAAAAAATATGGCCATCCCCCCCCCCCTTAACACCCAATAACCGCTCATTTTAACCCCCATTCTGACCAGAAAATTATCATAATAATAGAAGCCGTCAATCCATCAGAAGAAAATGAAGTAATGGAAATGCCGGGGGCGACACTAAATTCTGAAAAAGCAGAATTCCTGTTCTCTAGTTTAACTTTTGATTTTACAAATTTCGTTTTTTCGCATCTGAATGTTATTTTGTGCGCTGATTCATAAAATCTAAATTTTTTTAAAATCGGACCACAATTTTCCGATTTATGAAAAAATCGATTTTTAAACTTATAAAAGAGATGTTTTTTCGCACAGACAATTGATGGGAATTTGTTCAAATTGAATTTTAAACTTTGGCATAGTTTATAACACATAATAAGCACTTTATAAATTTAAGGTAAGTTTAATTTTTGTTGAGGGAGGGGGGGGGGGGGCAAACGAGGGCTCCGTCGAAAACCGCCTCCTCCCTCGAGTAGTATACCTACTGATAGGTTGTTTAACGGAGTTTCGTTCAGATACAATTTTGTTATGAATAGAGTGCGCTCCCTAGTGGTGGAATGTGGAACTAACAGAACGCGATTTTGCGAAAATTAGGAAACCTAACAAGGCGATCTGTTTTAAACTTTAAGATAGTTTATAATACATGATTAAAAAAAATTATCAAAAAGAATGACTCGTCACATTCCGATGGGGGAAGATGGTCGCAAACAAAATTAGGAAATATAACAAGGCGATCTGTTTGAAGCTTTAAGATACTTTAGGGAAGGTTTACCATAATTTAGAAGGGGTTCCATGGCAATAAATGTACTAGGCGTTTTGAAAGGAATATTAAGCGAAACCCTCTGGGTCGATCTGTGATCACACTTACCCATTTGTTTCCTATTTGAAGACACGTGGGGCATTTTCCCAGATACCGCAGATTTAAACGGCCCGAGAATTTCTCATGTTTCTTATGAATAAGGAACTGATTCGGGAGGGAGCTGTAACCCCATTAGCCCTATTCCAGCTATTTAGTTATACTGTTGTACCACTGTGCACTATAGTCTAATTTTTTATCGCAGGCGCTTGTCCTTCACACTCGTCCTTCGCCAACTGACATGAAAATCACGTTTCCTACCGCCCCTTCCGTCACTTTCTTTAAGCCCGGAGAAAATAGGTGACTTTTAAAAACTAAAATACCGAACAGAGATAAGGAGTCTCTTCCACCCTCTCTCGCAGTACACGAACTTCCCGCCCTCATCTCGAGTCACAAACGTTTCGGTACAGGAATGCTTGTATTTCGAATCACCTTCACCATTATATATAATCTTATTTTATGGAGACTCTAATTTTAAAAAAACAACTGTAACAATTATCAATAAAAACAAATTCAATTCTAAAAGCCTATATATTATTGTATATCTTAAATGTGAATACAAAAACTAAAAAAAAAGTTGCGAATTTTCAATTTTTAACACTCATTTAATACGAAATAATCATTCATATAGTTTTTAGATTTTTCTTCGCTATTTTGCGACCGTTGTCTTTTTTCCGAAACTAGTGGATGATTTTCACTTATCGAAGATATCTATTATTTGTTTTCTCTGTTTTAAAATATCATAATAGCCGTTAAAAAACCCCCAAAAATCATTTACAAAATTTTTTGTAACGGTTTTGGACAGCATGATGCAAAATATAAACCACATTATTGAATAATTACCTTTCTAAGGGAACCTAACTCACATTTACGCAAGGTTAAAAAAGAACCACCTATAACTCCGAACTATTAGGCTGACGAGCACGTTTTGAATCAAACCCACACCTTCCGTCTACCAGCTTTGATAGAAGAACGTCTCGGATATTGGTGGAACCCATACTGTTAAAAATTTGCACCATTCTGGCAGGTCATTTGACAGTTTTTTCCGAAAACGGTTACACAACCGTAATTTTAACACTATTCTGACCATATTATTGGCCATTTTATGATCAGAATATAGTTAAATTATGGTTATGAAACCGTTTTTTCAAAAAACGGTCAAATGACCTGCCAGAATGCTGCAAAATTTTTAACAGTGCATTCAGTCGTTAGAAAAAGTCGCAAAATTCTAAGTCGGGAAAAAAACTCAAGATTTCTAAAATGGTCGAGAAAAGAAAACCCCGCAAAACTTGACAATCGGTAGAAGGTTAAAATAACAAAGTACAATATTTTAAATCAAAATTTTGCTCACAAAAAAGGGGTGGAGGCGAGGAATAAATAGAATTATTCTAAAGATTACATGCTTATTTACGTGCATGAGTTAAATTTTCACTAGGTAAATGTTCACAGCAATTTTATATATGTAAAAATATAAATAACTGCTTGAATAGGTCAGAAATTAGTCAGTTTTGAATTTGATAAGAGCCTTATGTGGCGTGTCTAATGACACGACTATTTTAGGCAACTATTTTAGGCAACATAATGCTAAATTCGTACGATTATTTTAAAGAAATTTAAAGAAATAGTGGCTCAATGATAATAATTATCTAAGAGATTAAAATGTTGGAGGATTACAGAAATTTTCAAAATAAGAAACTTACACTCTAAAATTGGAAGGAGTGAAAAGTTCACTGTTTGAAAGCAAGCACAAGGGATAAGATTGGAATAAAATATTTTAGTATATTTCTGTCAGTCATCTAATTTAATTCATATGTAAAACTTTGATTGAATTTTTCCTTAAAAGTTCAATTATAGTGTTGCAAACTACGAATTAAATAAATGTTGCCAGTAAAGTATTTTATTGAAATCTTTACTACGCTTGCATCTATTTTCATTGCATGGTCTAAAAGGTATGATTCTTTTAAAATGCCCAAAAAAGCAACATAAAAAAGAATACTCTCCATAAAAATTGAACATTCTCCATACTAAATGGACATTCACTACTATGAAAGAGTGACAATTCACTCCACCAGGGGTGAAAAAACACACTCCTTTAGTTGGTTGTGTTTATGACAGCCAATTAACAACACAAGGGATATAGGCCCTAAGCGGGGAGGATGGGGTGCCCTCCGTGAAGATCTTTCTAAGGGAACCTAACCCGTATTTACGCTTGGAAAACAAAGGTTCGAAGAAAACCCCGAAAACTCCGAACGATTAAGCCGACGGTCCCGATTGGGATCGAACCTAGCCCCTGCCGTCTACCAACTTCGAGAGCAGAACTTCTCGGCCACTCGCACTCCTTTAGGAACAGTGAATAGTCACTCCTCCGAAAGAGTGATTATTCACACCTGTTTAGAGAGAATATTCACTTTCACGGACTGAGTATTCTTTCAGAGAGTCAAAAATTTCACTTTTACTTAGAGTGAACAGTCACTCTAAAGAGGGACATAACTGGATGTAACAAAAGCACCACTATAGGCATCTTTCTTACATATAATTACCGGGCGCGACTGTGGAGGAAAGATAAAAAAAAAATATTCTGTTGCATTTTTTATTTTGCAGTAAAAATAAAAGATTGATTTCTGTAAATTCTCCGCGTCACAGCACGTAGCTAATCTTAAACATTACAAGGATGTTTTCATTTATGCACTCTAAAAAATAAATATGCAAATTTACACATAAAATCAGGTAAATCGATGATACAAAAACGATTTGTGTATATATGTAAAGTGGTGCGTAAATTGACAAAACGCACGCCTAATGTGTAAATTTCAAAATAAGCGTTTGAATGTGTAATTTGCTTATGACACTAAATGTGTAAAAAATATTTGATCACTCTTGAAATACACACTTGAATGTGTAAATGGACAGGATCGACTGAAAGACAAAACATTCCTAGTAATAAAAGATACAAAAACAGCAAATTAGTTATTATATAAGTTAGTAATAACATTATTTAATATTTTGTGATAATTATGTAAGCCTACATTAAGTACGGCAAATATTTACATTTATTAAAATGATTAACAACTGCATTTAATATTAAATTGTTAATGCCTTTTAAATTAATCAATTAATTATCAAACAATTAATTTTCTAGTTAGAACATTAAACATTTTATGTTTTGATTAATAAACTTATAATTAATATAATTACATAAATAATAAAAACTGCTAATAAGTAATTTCATCAGTTAACACAAATAACAAATCAATCAATTATCATGGCAAGATTTTTTGCATTTCAACTTCTAAAAATTACTGTTAATACCACAAATCAAAACTTAAAGCATGTATGTGCATGCTAATCAGATTAAATACAACCATTAATTTGACACAATGCGATTCCTATATTATCCCTGTATTCCCCCCTCTTAATGTTTTCGGGCTTAAACTCTACCCCTCGTTATCGCAAGACCAGGGTCTCAACTGGTGAAGGTCAAGGAAAGGAAAGCGTCTCTGTTAGCGAAAACAAGAATAATATGGGACTTAAAGAGTATGTTGTAGTTGTATGATAGGAGAAAAAATTGCAAATTTCTCTCAAGCAGAAAGGTTAACAAATCAGAACTTTTTCTTTTTCATTTTCGACATTTTTTGAAGGGAGGAGCATGTAACCCCAACAGTCTCCTTCCCCATTTTTGAGTATGCTGTAGTGTCAATGTGGACTTATAAGGACTAACGAGAATTGCTAATCTTCTGCATAACAGAAAACTAAATTACAAATTTATCTATCAAACAAAACAAAACAAAAAAAATCAGCACCTTTTTCCTTTTATTTTCGGCTATTTAGAGAGGAGAGCTGTAACCCATTAGTCCCTAAAAACCTCTTTGGGCAACTGTGCACTGATAAGATTTAAGAGAAGAGGGTGGCCTGTCCGTTGAATTATAGGAGGAAAAAAATTACAAATGTCTCTCATCTCAAACAGAAAGAAAACAAATCAGCACATTTTTCATTTCATTTTCCATTATTTCGAAAGAGGGCTTGTAACCCCATCAGGCCCCTTCCCCTCGTTGGGTACACTGTGGTATAACTGTGCTCTGATATGGACTAATCAGAATGGCTAGTTTGTTGTATCGCAGAAAACAATGTTACAAACTTACCTCAAACAAAAAGAAAAAAGAGCGTTTTTTTATATAATTTTCGACTGTTTTAGGAGGAGGCTGTTACTTCATTAGCCCCTTTCACTTCTTTGGGTATAATGTGATGTGATTTTGCACTAATATGGAACTGAACTGAAGAGAGCGGCTAGTTTGTTGAATGATAAGGGGGAAATATCTCAAACAGAAAGAAAAAAAGCACTATTTTTTCATTTCATTTTGACTATTTAGGGAGGAAGGGACTGTAACCCCATCAGCCCCCTCCCCTTCTTTCGGTATGCTGTGATGTCAATGTGGACTAACATGGAACTAACGAGAATTACTATTTCGATGTATGATAGAAGAAAAAAATTTAGATTTATCTAAAAAAGCAAGAATTTCAGAAAACAAAATTACAAATCTATTTCAAACAAAAAGAAAAAAATCAGCATTTTTTTCATTTTATTGTCGGCTATTTTGAGAGGGGGCTATAACCCCATTAGCCCTTTTCACCTCTTTGAGTATAATGTGATGTCACTGTGCACTAATATGAAACTAAAGGGTAGAGAGCAGCTAGTCTGCTGATTGATAGGGGAGAAAATACAAATTTATTTCAAACAACAACAACAACAAACAGCACTTTTTACATTTCATTTTTGATTATTTTGAGAGGGGGCAGCAATTCTATTAGCCACCCTTCTACCTTTTTGGGTATAATGTGGTGTCACTGTGCACCAATTTGGAACTAAAGGGAAGGGAACGACTTGTCTGTTGAATGAAAGGGGATAAAATACAAATTTATCTGAAACAGAAAGAAAAACAATCAGCACTTTTTTCATTTCATTTTAGACTATTTCGAAAGGAGGGGGCTATAATTCCATCAACCCCCTCCCCATCTTTGGGTACGCTGTGATGTCAATGTGGAGTAATATGGGGTTAACGAGAGAATGGCTATTTCGCAGTATGAAAGAAGAAAAAAAATTTCAGATTTATCTAAATAAGTAAGGAAGAAACACTTTTTTAATTTAATTTTCGACTATTTTGGGAGGAGAGGGACTGTAGCCCCATCACCCCCCTTTCTCTTCATTGGTGACAATGTGGACTAAAATGTGTCTAATGAGAATGGCTAGTCCACTGTATGACAGAAAAAATAATTTGTTTTCCAAAAAAGAAGCAGCAAAAAAATCCGCCCTTTTTTCATATCACTTTCGAAAATTTCGGGGGGGGGGGTCGCTGCAGTCCCACCAGCCCTTTTCCTTGGGTATGCCCATTGGATATCACAACAAAGATAGTCACAATTTTAAGAAAATATCTAGTGGAAAAACAAATAGGAAACTAATAGAAAAATTGATAGATTGGTTTATGGGATAAAGGTTTGCAAACTTCACTTTTGTTTATCTATGTATGTCATAAAATGTCTAATAGAACCCCCCTCCCCTCCCTTACGCATTGATCATCATAAGTTGAACTTGCCTCGTTAAGAGGAAAACTTCAATTATTTCAGTTGAAAACAATGTACTACTATGTTTACAGAATAAAATTGCAATCATTATTTTTTTTATGAGGTACCTCATTCTGTTTTGTTTGGGGGGGGGGGGGGACATGAGCTAAGGAGAGGAAACGCTCTTCCTTAATATTTGAAAGTATTTTTGGTGAAAGAGAATATTGGTAACTTTTGGCTAATTTTATTCATTTTGACACCCTAATACCTGCCATGGTGAACCCGCTCAAATGAGGTGGCTCTGCATGCCCATGCATTAGTCAGGCTCATAACGATAATTCTTCAGGCTCCTGTTCCTGCCGGCGAAGACACTTAGGAGCTAATGCTAATCCTATGGGGAGGGATTTTTCTAATATCTCGTTTGCATTTCGACATTTTAATTTTTTTTTTTTTTTTTTTTTTTTGTATTGAATAGCCGATGTCCGTCTCTACATCCCACCTTTTTTACTTTTTTGATTTTGGTCGCAGGTATTTTTTATAAAGTTACTTTCACTTTCAAAACCGGTTCTGAAAATAAAAGCGTAATTCTAAGAAATATCTGCAATCAAAATCAAAAAGTAAAAAAGGTGTGATGTAGAGATAGACCTCGGCTATACAATGCAAAAAAAAAAAAAAAAGCTCATGAGTGTCTTCGCCGGCAGGGACAAGAGCCTTAAGAACTATTTTCTAAAGCCATGTATATTATCAGCAGAATTTATAAACATGCAATAAAAATGAGTATGGCTAATATTAAAAACGAATATAATACATAAAAATGCACTTTTGGTTATGTAAGTATCGCTTATAAACAGTAATGAAATCTAATTACTGTCTAATGCTTTAAATGAGTTACTTGTAACATCTTTTAGTGTATCCTTGTAAAATATTTATAAATACTAGACACTCTATATTTTACAGAAAACATGTTGTAGTACACCTCAGCAACGGGATGTTAAAGTACTGCCCAACTGGACGTTGCCCTATGGTCTCTGACATTCGGGGATCTGAAAATTAGTATGTAACGTTAATAAAGCTGATACTTTAAATCTATTTTAATCTAATGTTAATCTAACTAATCAGGGAAGCGCCTTATCAGAATGAACCTATTTACAAAATTTGCAGCAAATCGGATAATTCCGCATAAAAAATACATTTATCTAAATTAAGGGGGTGATTATCCCCCTCCCCTACTTTATACTTAACCAATGAATCCCACAAAACTAATCTGGGAAGCGCCTTATCAGAATGAACCTTTTTACAAAATTTGAAGCAAATCGGATATTTATATCAAGAGTTATCTCTTTACGTCCATACGTACATACATACAGAACCTGCGGGCACATTAGCTCTCAGGCTTTGATAGCCAGTGAGCTAAAAACGAAAGGAAATTCGTCAACAGCCTTCCACAGTCTCAGCATTCCCTCCTCAATACATATATATATATTTGGCATTATTTCCTCATCTAGTGTTTTTCAACACTGTTCTTTTATTTTGATACAAAGACGAAAGGGCTTCATTATGAAACCTTGGAGAAAAATTATTTTAGATATGTGTGCTTTAAATTGCGTCGATTTTTTACATATCATAGCCCGAAACTTTCTGTCACGTTTTCAGACTATTTTTTAAATACAAAAGCATGCTACTTGTGGACATAGTTATGACAATAATTTGTAATAGATCAGTCTTTCATTTTTCCACAAATGAATCACTTCTTTAGTTACAAATGATTGTAGTCTTCGGACGACACTTTTTCCTTTTCTGTATTGTCGTCTACGAAAATCGGTCAAAGACGAGATCAAATTAAATCCTACATTTTATGCAGCAAAATGTGCATAAGAACGCATTTTACCTAAAAAAGATTATTCTTCATTTATATACTACTAGCAGGCTTTGCCCGTTACGCTGATCAGTTTCGCCATACTAACTTTGAAACGAATGAAAAATTTCTGTGAATTTGACCATGTGTTTTAAAGTAATATGGAACGTTATCTCTCTTTCTTTATTGCTGAAAATGATACGAACGGCATTGCGTTATTATATTTTCTAATGTGTTAGGTAAAATTTGTGCTGTTCAGGACCGACTCCTTTTGTTGATCAGTTATTGTAGGATTTATATCGAATGATACGCAAAATGTTAAAAACTCCCCTAAAAATTACTTAATTAACAGTGCAAGTCCCATCAAAATCCATTTAGCAGAATTCACGCTACCAACATCCGGAACAAAATTTCCAGTTGCATTATATATATATATATATATAATTTATTATAAATCCCAAATCTTTCACCAGGTGCAATGATTTTCTGTCAAGTAAGCTGAGGTTACTCAAAGATGCAATATTTTACCAATTCCTACACACAGGTCTTTTAGTTACTCGATGATGCAATCTTCTGCCGTGTGTTACGCAGCAATATAAGTTACTCGATGACATGGTATTTTACCAATTACTATACACAACTATCTCAATTACTCGGTAATGCGATCTTCTGTCGATTTATACACGCAGTGATCTAGTAAGTTACTCAATAGTACTTTTTTCCGATTCCTACACACACTATCTAATGTACTCGATAACGCAACTTCTGCCGTCCGTATCTACCTGCCGCCGTTCTGTCACTACAGTAATTTAAGTTACTCGGCGATACGGTATTTTGCAAATTACCACACACAACTATCTCATTTACTCGATAATGCGATCTTCTGCCCGTCTCTACACAGAATGTAAAAGGTACTCGTTGGTACCGTATTTTTCTAATTCCTATACACAACTATCTCAGTTACTCGATAATGCGACCTTCTGCCCATCTATAACATAAAGCCATGTAAGTTACTCGATGATAGGGTAATTTACCAATTCTTACACTCGACTATTCGTTTACTCGATAATGCGATCTTCTGCTCTTCTGTTCACACACTAAGGAAAGTTACTCGATGATACTGTATTTTATCTAGTCATAATAGCACTGTGATAATATAATACAAAGGAAAAGATGAAGTGAGAGGAGGTGGGACTCGCAAGAATTCGGCCGATTGTTTTGTGAAGTTTTTGCATGGTCTTCAGACCTACGTCGATTAATGTTTTAAATCGAAATTAAAGGATATAGCAAATATGAACTATATATATAACCGATATGTATTTAACCCTCTAGTGCATGATTTTTTATTTTTCCTTTAAAAAATATATTTGATTCCTTAATGGACGTATTAAAGGAAAAATACTAAAAAAAGTATCACTCTAATATTTTTCCGTATTTTGGATTTTTTTAAATAGTTGCCAAATGGCAACACCATGCATTAAGCGTATTCTAAGCATATTCCACGATATTTCTCTGGTCTTTTTTCTATTAATTGTCGGGGGGCATTTTGCAGCACGGGGTCCTGTTTCTTCTTATTATTCCAAGGCACGAAATTACTTTTGATTTTTAAAGTGTCATTATGTTCACTGATGTTTAATATCAAAATACAGTTCCTGATTTACACAATATAGGAAAGAGTCCTTCCTTAAACTTCTGATTTCTTGTTGACACATGATTAAAGGTAATAAGACAACAAATTCTTTTGTTATGCATAATATTTGTTTCTTTACATATATTTAAAAATCAGCATATAAAAAAATTATTTAGCATAAATTATTCTTTAAATACAAAGATGTTTTTGATACACGTTGTATATATTTTTAAACAAAAAGTATTTATAAATAACAATTAAAAATATATAAATGTGAATGTATGAGAATAAATTGTATGAACAAATTAAGTACTTAACATCACATATACCATATTTTATAGATAAAACGGCGCGAAGTTTACGAGTTTGAAAGTTTTTTTTTTTTTTTTTCCAAGTGCGGCGTTTACATCTTTTATTTATTTATTTATTTATTTATTTATTTTTTTTCGCGTGCGTAAAATTGGAATAAAACAAAAATTCATTAAGACTGTTCTCAAGTATCCTGCTCAATAACGCGAAAATTTCTGACACATCTTCGGATACACAGTGACTGATTTACGGCCGAGCATTCGGGGTACGGGCGCCTGATTTTCAGGAGGCCCCAAATGCTGCTGAAGGTTTTTCAATTATTGTCCAAAATCTGATGTATTTTTAACATCTAACGGAATTTTACATTTCATTCTACATCCTATTGTGTTCGTATCATATTTTTACAACATCGTATATTTTGTCTGAAACATCCATATTTAATTACTGTATTATGGTGAATATTTTATTTTATCTTCATAACTTTAAAAATAAATTGTATTTTTAATTTTTATTTAATCCTATTCTTGTTCTCGTCAGATTATTTGGAGGTTGGGGAGCATAGCTTGTACGCGGCAGAACCCGCAAATATTTTAAATAATTGTAGCTTGGTATTGCGGAAAATTTATTATTAGTTGCTGCATACTATATAATTCCAGTTATATAGACTTGCATAGGAAAAGCATCACAGAATAATCAGCATCACACAATTTATTATAATACGTCTACTCATTTAAATTTCATAATTGTGAAATATTTAAAAGTAAATTAATGATTATGAAATTTAATCTTTTAAATTTATATTTTAAAGTAATTATTAATGACTATCAAATTTAATTTTTTAATTTATATTTTAAAGTAATTATTAAAGTCAATAGTGGTTATTTTAGTAATTACCTTTTTCAATATATTTTTTTAACTCAATCCCAATCTAAGCTTCGATGCAAGGGTGGAGCCCGTAATCATCTGTGCCCGGGGCCCTCAAATTTGTAAATCAGTCCCTGCTGATACATTTTTAAATGCAACAGCATAAATTTAGAATACCTGATTATTGAACGATTTGGAATCGAAACACATTTTCCCTTTCTTGATAAATAAATCTTTGCCGAGTTATAAGCAATTCTTGTCACGTGGCGACAAGTGTTTGCCTTTTTTGAGCTGCCGGATCGAGAAAACCGTCAACTTTAATAGTAATTTAGGAAAATATTTCATCTTTGCCAAAAAAAGGGAAAATCTTACGATTATTTCATGAAAACAACAACAACAATAACAACAACAACCCTGAAAACTTTTCCTGAAAAGTTATATAAATTCTCAAAATCCGCGCAGCAGAACTTTAAAAAAAGCTAATCTTTCATAATCGGGGGTTGACTTCATTATTGAATTTTTCCTCATATTTTTTTTTTTTTTAACTAAGGGACGAAGAACGATATGCACTGTACTAAAACCTTTCTCAAAAAATTATCAGGTGAAAATCTCATGAAAATCCATTCAGCAAAGCTAAAGTTATAAAGCAGCCGGAGCGAAATTCCTTTTTGTATTTTATACACAAAAAAGATTTATTTTTTTTTTTAATTTAGAATTAAAATAACCATAATTATATTTTATTCCTAATTGAAGAGAGTTAGAATGAGAAAATGAACAAAAAGTGTTTTCAAACTATTTGTGAATCAATGTCTGATAAATCAAGCGGAGCATAAATCAATATCGCGATATTTGCGTGGCGTAATTAATAAATAACAAGTAACTATTACTGTTTCAAACGCATATACACAAATATGAAATAATTCAATCATCGCATGCGTAAGATTACAGATATTTGAAAGACTTCTTTTTCTTTTCTTTTTTTTTATCTCTTTTGAACAGGGAGCAATTGTAAAAATATAACTCTTTCAAAACCATTCCTTTGTAAAGCCGCCAGAGAAATATTGAAACCCATTTATTTGGGATTGTTTATGAGCATATGTATGTTTTTAACACATATAAGTAACTCATGTGGTCAGTCTTTTGTAAGGGATCAACAATGCTTTGGTACTGACTACCGGGGAAGTGTTTCCATCTAAAACTCTTTGTTACACCTTCATTTGCCTGGTGACTTTTACAGATTACTTTTTACATGTAACAGCATTGTTAATACATACTAAGTGTTAGGATTTACTATCACAGAAGTAAACTCTAATCCATATCTAGGAGAAAAAAAGACATGAACTACTGGTGTAATTTACCCCCACCTTTATTGTAATTACACCCACCTTATCTCGTCTCCCCCAAGTCAACAGAAAAAACATTTTTTTTTATTATATATATATAGTATGTTCAAGAACTACTTTAAAACTTTATAATAAAAGTCCCTTTCTCAGTGTAAAAAACAATGAATGAAATACGTGTGAAATAAAAGCAGCCAAGTTCGTGTGTTACATTTTCTAATGTTACTCACTCCTATTCTTTTATTGTCATGTATCTCTCTCTGTTTTAAAAAAAACGTAACTAATGCTGTCGCCTCCGCAGTAAATGAATTTTTCGTGACCTAGGGCCTTACTTCGCTAATATTAAGAAAACTACTGCACACAAAAATATGAAAATGATAGCATTGTAGAGAAATGTTTGATAAATACCCTGAAGAAAACCGTTTTTAAATAAAAATTTTATTTTAAAAGGTATTTAATGTTAAAGTTGGTCAAATTCGTTCTATTAAAGAAGTTTTATATTAGCAAAAACTATACATAAGAATTTAATCCTTTATTCTAAGGATATATATTGGAAGTTTCCGGTGTGCCGACTGCATTTAGTTTTTTAGTTTGACTAAGTTTTTGAGGTCTTATACCATTTTAAATCCAAATTTTCAGCTTTTTGAGAGATATTTTTTACATATTTTAGAAAAGGTTATTATTTCAAATTGTTGCTAATTTTAAAACAGAAAAAACAACAATATTTACTTCAAATTAAGAATATATTTGCACGTGACTATTATAAACAGAGAAAAACTTTCAAATTAGAATTAAATGATTACGTATTAAAATCAAGAAAATATTGAAAATTACGTCATAAAAACTATATTTATTACATGTGAATATTAAAAGTAAAAGAAAATTTTAAAATAATAAATCCATTAATCTGTGTTAAATGTCGTAATTGGAAGAAATTATGTCCTATTTAAAATGACCAAATAATAATATTGTAAAACAGTTTAAATTAAAAAATATATTTACACGAGACATTTATTTCATATTTGGAGATAATCTTTTTAACTATTGTTGTGAATTCTAAGACAACGCAAATATTTCCTTTCTAACAGCAAAAGTATTTTTACGTTAATATTAAAAAGAGAAATAAAACTCATGTGAAAATTATATTAGATATAAAACGATACATTTAAAATGTCTTATTTAAAACAATATTCTTATAGCGTTGTTAAAAAAATACCAGGAGGATAAGACTCTGTTTACATAGTTCATTTTATATTAGCTTTTTTTTCGAATGTTTAACTCATCTTATTTAATCAAACATGAAAACAGTCAGTAGAGGTTTAACAGCAGCTGATCCGGCCTTAAAATTCCCAAATCAAAAGGAAGTGAATGGAAATCCGTTTACAAGGAGATCGCCACTGATTTTTTAAATTATGTTTCAGTATTCCGCAATATTTTTGAAGCCGATCAAATTAGCGTGTTTTTAGAGTTTGCGGTGCAGGGCCGTAACCAGCAAGGCACGTCAGGGGGGGGGGGGGGAGGGGGCTCTGAAAATTTTTGGGAGGGCTAACATCTTTTAACAATCTATATCTCTTTTTAAATTAAACACAGTAAAACCTGTGGATACGGGGTTGTCGGTAAAGAAACCCGGCTATAACATAACCTGTCTATGAAAAAAAAAAAAAAAAAAAAGGTCTATAACCTGTCTGTAACGAATTTCTTAAACGAAAAAAAAGTTATGATTCTTTGAAAAAAGAAATACAAAACAATTAGAGGCATTGTACCGTTTGCTAAGACGAAAACCTATCTAAAATGGAATTTTCTCCCATTCTGTGTGATTTTGCATTAACAGGTCTAGTTTTATTTAATGGAAAACAGATTGCATCCAACATCTCATAAAAAAAGTAGCTTTATTCAAATTTTAATAAAGAAAAATCGTGCACATTGTGTATAAAATTATCATAGCTTATAACTGTTTTCACTTTATTAAGCATATTTTAGAAAACCTAGTAAGTAAAAATATTTCTGATTAAAAATAATTTACGATTGGTATAATAAGTAAAAATTGTTAACAGGGTTTTTTTTTTTTTTTTTTTTTTTTTTTTTTTTTTTTTTTTTTAAACTGCTTACTTAACAAAAGTGAAATGAAAAAAAATCATGCATTGAATACTGATTAAGGTTGTACTTTACAATTTATTATATTACAGTGCATGCTATTGATCTCATTTAATTCAGTCCATTGTAAAAGTAACAAGCAAACATAGTTCAGATTACATAATATTTCCGTAAAGTATAAATAATAACTTTCTAAATAACGTTTAAAGCTTCGTTAAAATGTAGAGGATGTTCGCACATTTTTGTAATGATTTTGGATTTCTCTGTGATTTAAATGTAAATGAAAAACAGATAAATAAATACAACCTATATAGCATTTTTAATCGACTGATTTAAAAAAAAAATCATTGATTTAAATCATAAATTTTCTAAATGTTTAAAATGACATTAGAAAGTATAAAATTTAAGATGAACATAATTTGGAAAGTTTCTACAGGTATTTTGACTTATGAATACATAAAAAAAGCTTTAAATAATTGTTTTTAAGCTTAATTCCAGACTGTGGAAAAAAGTTTAAGAACAGTAATTTTCTAAAAAGCCTAGTTTTTATCTAATATAAAATAAAAAGGATTTTATTTTAAAATGATATTTAAATCTAATATAAAATGCAATGTTATAATTTTCTTTTAGTAATCAAATTATTCATTCTTTTGTATAAAATAAGCATAGCAAGTATAGTAAATTTCTGCAAGTAAAAGAATAAAATAGCCATAACCTCATTTTCGCATTCTACTTTTGTAACAATAAATTTATAGCAGATAAAGAAGAATTAAAGAATGATATCGGCTGAACCGCTATTGCAAAAGAATGTATAAGAGAAAAGAAGCAATTGGCATAAAATATTAAGCACAGCAAAAGCTTCTTCAATAAAGGTTGAATAAATGTTTGTTATTTAAAATTTTTGAACTCATATATACCAAATAAAAATTGCTAGGGATTAAAAAAGCACCAAAACTTTTTGAAACACTGAATGCTGAGAGACCCCACTGAGTGCTGATAATGCTGCTGTTTATGGTTTGAGGATTTCAGATATAACTGGTTATTCCTTATATTTACTCTGTATGTGTATATGAATGGGTTAAAACATTTTCATATTTTATGCTAATCCCAAAATATTTTTTTGGGATTGGCATATGCATACATGTGTGTAGGTTCAGATTTAGGCGATTAACAGAACAAATGAAAAATGAGCTGCAAATAATATTTGTTAGTTTTGCTATTTGTGCTACTAATTAATGAAATCACTTATTTGCAGTTTTTATTAATTCTGCAATTATTTACTCTTTTCTCTAGGTATTTTTTTTAGGGTGCCACAACCTGTCCTTTATGAAATTGGCAGAATGGTCTTTTTAAAAAATAGTGAAATTCACCAGTAGTGGTAGCCAGAGATTTCTTGTAAAAAACTTCCCCATTCCACAGTATTTCTAAATCCATGTGCCCAAGACTTTGCAAAAAGGATAGAACTTTATTTCTTAAAAAAAAAATTTAAAACTTGTTATTTAATTGTATTTTTCAATTTGTAATTCAAAAATTATTAAAATTAATGACACTTTATTAACGACACTTAATTAATTAATGACACTTTATTATACTAAGAAACTATATACTTTTTTCCCCTTATATAATTACTAAACACATGACTAATATATTTCCTCATGAAATAGCGCCCTTTTTTGGGACTAGCATCCTGCCCCTTTTTCTTTCTAGAATGAATACTAAATTATTAAAGATCATTTTAGTAATTAAAGCATAAAAATGTATATTATGTTCCTAATTACAGAGTTAATTTTTTGTTTAATAATCATTAATTTTAGTGTTAAACAATTTAATAGTAAATACAGTTATTAATAATTTTAATAAATGTAAATATCACTAGTTAGTACTTAATACAGTTTTACATAATTATTACAAAATGTTAATGTATATAACATTATTGTATGCTACTAATTTGCAGTTTTTATAATTTATGTAATTACTAATTAATGATAATTTTATTAATTAAAGTGTAAAATCACAGAATATATTAGGTAGCTTTCATTACAAAAAGCTACCTATTGCAGCCGTTCGGAGGAAAGCGATTTCAAAAAATTTTGGTATATTTTCATCGATCATGAGCCCCAGACCCCGAAACCACCCTCCGTTCAAAAGTTGATATATATATATATATATATATATATATATATATATATATATATATATATATATATATATATATATATATATCCATATATATATATATATATATCTGATCTTTGTCATACTGTAACTCTCGTATTTATGAACCGATTTGGATGAAACTCGGTGTGTACATAGTGAATACAAATATCTCGACCGAGTTCGTTGGCCAGCTTCATCCGCCATCTTGTTTCAAAATGGCGGCCATTTAAAAAAACTTAAAAATTTTAAAATTTGAAATGTGGTACCAAATAATTTAAAATTGAAAAATATTTTTTTCTTATGTGTTTGACTTTGATACAAAGATTCCGAAGCATTTTTTGTTTTGTCTATATCTTAAAAAATGGCTGAGTTATAGCACTTTGAATTTCCAGCTTGACTGATATCTTGAAATGACCTGATTTTTGTCACACGATAACAGGCGTATTTATGAATCGATTTGGATGTACCTTGGTGTATACATAATACGTACCAATGTCTCAACCGAGTTCGTTGGCCAGCTTCATCCGCCATCTTGTTTCAAAATGGCGGCCATTTAAATTTTTTAAAAAAAATTTTAATTGGAAATGTGATACCAAAAAATCTAAAATTGAAAAATATTTTTTTCTTATGTGTTTGACGTTGATACAAAGATTCTGGAGCAGTTTTTGTTTCGTCTATATCTTAAAAAATGGCTGATTTATAGCACTTTGAATTTCTAGCGGGGCTGACATTTTGAAACGACCTGATTTTTGTCACGCGATAACAGGCGTATTTATGAACCGATTTGGATGTACCTTGGTGTATACATAATACGTACCAATGTCTCGACCGAGTTCGTTGGCCAGCTTCATACGCCATCTTGTTTCAAAATGGTGGCCATTTAAATTTTTAAAAAATTTTTTAAATTGGAAATGTGATACCAAAAAAATGAAAATCGAAAAATATTTTTTTCTTATGTGTTTGACGTTGATACAAAGATTCTGGAGCAGTTTTTGTTTCGTCTATATCTTAAAAAATGGCTGATTTATAGCACTTTGAATTTCTAGCGGGGCTGACATTTTGAAACGACCTGATTTTTGTCACGCGATAACAGGCGTATTTATGAACCGATTTGGATGTGTACCTTGGTGTATACATAATACGTACCAATTTCTCGACCGAGTTCGTTCGGCAGCTTCATCCGCCATCTTGTTTCAAAATGGCGGCCATTTAAAATTTTTAAAAAAATTTAAAATTTAAAATGAGGTACCAAAAAAATTGGAAAATGAAACAGATTTTTTGTATGTGTTTGACCTTAATACAAAGATTCCGGAACAGTTTTTGTTTCTTCTATATCTAAAAAAATGGCTGAGTTATAGCATTTTGAATTTCTATTGTGGCTGACATTTTGAAACAACCTGATATTTGTCACGCGATAACAGGCGTATTTATTAACCGATTTGGATGTAACTTGGTGTGTACATAGTACATACCAATGTCTCGACCGAGTTCGTTGGTCAGCTTCATTCGCCATCTTGTTTCAAAAGGGCTGCCTTTTAAAAAAAATTAATTTTAAAATTTAAAATGAGTTATCAAAAAATTGAAAAATGAAAAAGATTTTTTTTATGTGTTTGACCTTGATACAAAGATTCCGGAGCAGTTTTTGTTTAGTATATATCTTAAAAAATGGTTGAATTATAGAACTTTGAATTTCTAGCATGGCTGACATTTTGAAACGATCTGATATTTGTCACGTGATAAGACGCGTATTCATTAACCTATTTCGATGTAAGAAGGCATGTGGATAGTATATCGTAATGTCTCGACCAAGTTCGCTGACCAGCTTCATCAGCCATCTTGTTTCAAAATTAGGCCATTAAATTAAATAAAAAATTATATTTAAAGTAAGGTGCAAAAGAATTAGAAATTGAAAAAGGTTTCTTTCTTAAGTATTTGACCATGATATAAGGATTCCGGAGCATTTTTTGTTTTGTCTGTATCTTAGAAAATGGCTCAGATATAGCAGTTTGAATTTCTAATGTGGGTGACATTTTGAAAAATCTGAATTTTTGCCTGCGACAGAACTTGTATGTATCAACCGATTCCGATGTGAGTGAGCATGTGCACAGGAATTACTAAGGTCTCGACCAAGTTCACTCGTTAGTCTCATCCACCATGTTGTCTTAAAATGGCAGGAACTTCAAGATATCGCCGAATTTGACAACCAAATATAAGTTACTTTAAATAAAAGCAGCTTGGATAAAGCTGACTAATTTCGCGAAATTCTCATTCATAATGATTTAATATTGATAAAGATTAGGTTGGTTGGTTGGTTGTATTTATGTCGGCCAATTATCTGCACGTGGGATATAGGCCCTAAGGGGGGAGTGCCTTCCGTGGAGGTCTTTCTAAGGGAACCTAACCCGTATTAACGCTTGGAGAACCAAGGTTCGAAGAAAACCACGAAAACTCCGAACGATTAGGCCGACGGGCGCGATTGGGAGATAAAGATTAGGACTGAATCTCCTATAATCGGTTTCCACTAAATTGAGCTTCGTGTGTTTGAATAATATAAGCTTGCTCTTTAAAAATAAGGAATATGAAAGCTACCTCTTCCTCCCGGCACTGGCCGGAAGGACTTTTAGCAATTAGAGGTTAAATTGTTTGGAAACCTAAAACTCTTGGTAGCTATTCAGTATTTGAGCGCTGGGAAAAAAAATCATAAAAATCCGATTTAAATAAAAAAAAAAATCTGATTTTATCAAAATCCGATTTTTTTGATTTTTTTTTCAAAAAAATCATGATTTTTTTTTTATACCTAAAAATAGGTGACGTAATTGATTATAAAAAAAGAGAAATGTCAAAGTTTACGTTTGGCTGGGAAAAAGGTACAAAATGCATACCCAACAAAGGTACTTGCTTATCACAGCTTATTATATTTAAAGTCGTATCTCATGTTTTAAAATAAAATCCAATCTCCACGCCTTTGCCGAAATACTATCACAAAATCTTTAAACATCTCTATAGGAAATGTAAACAAAATTATAAAATCTGATTTAGAGCTAATAAGGGGGAAAAAAAATGTTCATCACCTAATGCGAAATCATGTTTATCAGCATAAAATTATGTAGAGATTTTTCCATGAAATTTATTTGGCAGGAGAAAAATGGAAATATGCAGGTACAATTGATGAGGCTTGGATATGTTTACCTGACTGCAATAGAAAAAGACCTAAAATGTTGGTTCATTGAAAACAAAGAAAGTTTTGCTATATGTTTTATGGTTACTGCTTGATTCTCTTATGACAAAAAACATAAAATAAGGAAAAAAGAAAAAAAAAAGTCAAAATTTACTCGGATTACTATCAGAAATATGTTTTAACAGCTGCATTCAAAGAAGACATTCCATCACTTTACCCAAACACTGTTCACTGAGTTAAATTCCAAAAGTATAAAGTTACCAGCAGGGCCGGATTAAGGGGGGGGGGGGCTACGGGGGCTGCAGCCCCGGGCCCCAGCTCGCGAGGGGTCCTTTACCAGTGGGTTAAGTTGTATAAAAATTTCATTTTAAAAATTACTTAATTTCTTAAAAAAAAAAAAATAGAAATTCTGAAATGCTAAAAGTATTCTGAAATGCCGAGAAAAAGCCGTGTTTCAAGGGTCAACATCCATTACCTTTTACTTTTGCAATTTTAAAGCTTCGTGAGACCGATAGTAACTGTTGCTAAGGCATCCGTTTAGTATTTTTACCCTCTTTCCCCGAGACAAAAGCAGAAAAACATCTTTATTCATCTCCCCCTTCAGCCTCAAAAACACATGTACTCAGCATTAAGTTTTCCAAGAAATTACTAACGAGCACAGACTCGACACCCCACTGCCTGAAACCTACACTTCCGATCTTCGGAATGACACTGACCAGTATCTTTCAACAATATTTTGTGTAAGCGACCATAACGATTTGTTTTTACATCTTTTCTTCTCCTGCATAAAGTCACTGTTAAAAGAGACAAAGAAGTGTGTGTTTTTTTCAAAGGGTGTGCTTTTTCATAAACTTTTATTTGAATATTGTAAGAAGATTTCAGGAAATGTAATATTTAGAAATTGTTCTTAGCACTTTAGATCTCCAATTAGTCGAAATTAAGCATAGGGTATGGATTAGTCATTGGAATAAAATTTTAAAGATATGCGGAAAAAATAGGGGGATGCTTAAAACAGGGCCCTAGGGTCCCAATAAAAATATGAGAGTGTTTTGTCCGGGGAGAGGAGTCCAAGACTCAACTCTAAAATTTTGCATTGAGAATGCCAGAAAATTAGGGGTGAAAATAGCATACCGCACAAAAAGTTCAAAGGGCCCCGAATCGGGCCCTACGAGACCCTAGGATGCCCTGGGATTTTAACTGGAAACTAGAAACGGGACAATAACTAAATGGAAAAAAGGTTCCAAAAATGAATATCGGATTAAGAAGGGGTAGTTTATTAACAATTTAGGGTGCAAAAACTTCAAGGGGCCAGGGACTTAACTGGCATGTAGTTCAGTATAAAGATACTTTTCAGTAGTTTTTAAAATAATCAGAGGATGCTAGAACTATGTTAAATAAAATTGCAAGCAATTCAGATCCTTTTTAAAGAAGCTGCACCAAAGGCCCCAAATAGGCGATTAATATTAAAAATCGGTGGTAGCTGAAGTCAGCGAAATTTTTTTGTCTTCTTGTGGTAGCTGAAGAAGCTAAGAAGTTGTTAGAAAATAAAGCTAGTGAATCGGACTATTTTTAAGGGACCTGTAATAGGGCCCCAAAAGGAGCCAACTGATAGTTGAGAGCAGGGCCCTAACATGAAATCATGTTAAAATGTTTTAGTACTTCGCGTTTTAGATCTTCAATTTGTCAAAATTAAGCATAGGGTATGAATTAATCCTTATAATAATATTTTAAAGAAATGCACAAAAATGGGGGGGGGGGGGTATAACGCTTAAAACATGGCCCTAGGGTTCCAGTTAAAATTATGAGAGTGTTAGTCCAGGAAGAAGAGTCAAATATTCAACTTTAAAACAATGCACTGAGAAGGTGAGAAAATTAAGAGGGGGGAGGGGAATGCATGACACACAAGAAGTTCAAGGGGGCCGTACGGGAGCATAGAAGGCCCCAGGTCTTAACTGGAATGTAGAAACGTGAGAATAACTAAGTGGAAAATGAAGATCGGATTAAAAGGAAGTAATGTATTAACAATTTAGGGCACAAAAACCTGAAGGGGCCCTGTACCGTGTCCCAGGTGTCGAGGACCTTAACTGGAATATAGAAATGGGGGGAATAACTAAATGGAGATTTAGCCCCAAAAACGAAGAAGATCAGATAAAATGGGGCACGTTATTAACAATTTAGGGCATAAAAACTTAAAGGGACCCCGGCCCTTAAAAAATTAAAAATCTGTGACTCAGGTGCATCAGGACCTTTCTTGGGCTATCCTCACCTAAATTGTCAGACTTATACATGCGATAGATTTCCCTAGCCATCGCGAATAGACACACACGCACACAGAGCGAAACTTTCTTTTATTAGTACAGATTTCATTATTTAAATAGACAGACATTATTTAAATACAATACACACATCCTTATTTTATTAAAATTTCCATATTCATGGATTTTTCCTTTTGTACCATTTACTAAAACTCAATACGTATGGGTTAAATTGTTTAAGATGCTCACATTAATTTATTTAAGGTGGTTTTCAAATTGCTAGCTCAACAACGCAAAACTTACTGAGGCATTTTCAAACAAATTTTAAACTGGCGTAAAATTGACAAGTCTGACTATTGAAGCGATTTGGAATCGAATAACGGTTTCCATTTTTTATAAATTAATTACAAAGTATAAAGTACAAAGTTATAAAGTAATAAGCGATTCTTGTCATGTGACAAATATTTTACCCCTTTTTCGTGCTGCCGCATCCGGAAATTTCGCTCGAAACATTTACTTTGACAGTATTTTCTGAAAGACCTGCCTTTATCAAAAAATGGGGAAACGCCATTCGATGACAGTTTCTGAATAAGAATACTTGCCAATTTTATGCGTTTCCGAAATAATAAAAATTTATCTCACAGTTAACATTTTCTAACAAAATTAGACTGTTCTGCCCACTACGAGCTACGCTCGCCAATTTCGTGCAGACACCGCCAAAAATATTCTAATTTGTTCTCATTTGAAAAGTTTACTTGATTGCAGAAGTTTGAATACGAATAATTTATTTATTAAAATTTATCATGTTTTGTACAAAAATTGACTTATTTCAGCCAAACTGAAAACTTTTAGTATACACATTTAGAACATTTAGTTGATTGTCTTGGTTGAACTTAAAAAAGTAAATTTTCTGAAAAGTTCGAAGAAGTTTTCATTTATTTTTATTATTTTGTTTAAATGAGGAAAAAATATTTTTTCGCAGTAAAAGTTTATCTCAGTTACATTTTCTAACAAAACTAGAGGGTTCTGACCCATTCGAGCTACGTTCTCAATCCCACGTGCAGCAGACCCCGCAGTCTCTAAAAACATGCTAATTTGTTGTATTTTAAAAAGATATTTTGATTACGAAAAATTCGATGATATTATCACAACCAGTAGTGGTCTGCTGCAATCCCGTTGCTCTTAAGTTCTCTTTGGCTAGGAAATTTTTCGGTTTCCAAGACCGCATCCACCGCTAACGCAATAGCTGACGGTTGTTTTCGTGTTAGATTAAGTAGGATCTATCAGACATTTGAAAATCAGTTTGTTTAAAATTATTTAGAGAAAAATGTTGTTGCCTCCCGGTCTTTTTAGGCCCCACCAGTGGCCGAGAGGTTCTGCTCTCGAAGCTGGTAGACGGGAGGTGCTGGGTTCGATCCCAATCGCACCCGTCGGCCTAATCGTTCGGAGTTTTCGTGGTTTTCTTCGAACCTTGGTTCTCCAAGCGTTAATACGGGTTAGGTTCCCTTAGAAAGACCTCCACGGAAGGCACTCCCCCTTAGGGCCTATATCCCACTTGCAGATAATTGGCCGACATAAATACAACCAACCCGGTCTTTTTAGGCTAGAATTTTTTTTTTTCTTTTGGACTTTATAAGGAAATCGTTTTAAATATATAAATATGATATAATTTTTCACCATTTAATGCTTTTCGCACGCAAAAATTTAATTATTTTAAAGTTTTCTTTTCCTTTTAATATTCACGTGTAAATATATTTTCGATTTTCCAATTGAAAGTGTGCCCCACCAGTGGCCGAGAGGTTCTGCTCTCGAAGCTGGAAGACGGGGGGTGCTGGGTTCGAACTCACTTTCGCCCGTCGGTCTAATCGTTCGGAGTTTTCGCGGTTTTCCAAGCGTAAATATGGTTTAGGTCCCCTTAGAAAGACCCCCCATGGAGGTCACCTCCCCCCCCCCCCTTAGAGCCTATATCCTTCGTGCTGATAATTGTCCGTCATAAACACAACCAACCAATTGAAAGTGCTGGGAAATATTACTATTTGGGCTTTTTTTTAATATGATGTAATTTTCTCCATAAAATGCTTTTCACGTGTAATAATTTAATTAATATAAAGTTTCCTGTCTTTCTGAATATTCACGCATAAGTATATATTTCAACTGAAAAATGTTTGGAAATATTATTATAAGGAAAGGGAATGGAAATTTAAGGGTAGAATTCGATGATTATTTATTTATAAATAAAAAAAAAGGAGTTTTAAAGTTTATATGCTAGGGGGGGGGGGAGAGAAGCGGAATTTTTTTGAGTCAGGTGACAGAGAGTAATTTTGATGCTCTTTTAATTATTAATACAGAAACTTTATAAATAGGGAAAACATGTGATTTTAAACTATGTACTGGAGCGGTGGAGGAAGGAAAAATGGGATTTTTTTTCTGGGGGGGGGGGGTGAATAATTTAGATGTTTATTCAAATATCGTTGCAACAAAACGACAAATAAAAGAGAAAAAAATTAAAGATTTTAAACTTCGTGATATGCTTGGGGGGCATTGCGAAGTGCAATGGAAGAATTGTGATGCAAGTTAACACCACATCTAATGTCAACTACAATCCAAAATATTAAGTGCCTAGTTCAAAGCTGATTTTATGCTGATGGGACTTGGGCTGCTTCCAATACTTCAAGTGATATTATTATATTTCACACAAAGAAGGATAAGTATGTTTAAAATTTCAATTGAAATATTTCAATTAGTGTTATGAACAAATATCTGAAATTTGGATCACAGGTATAAACACCTTGTATTCCTCAGTGAAAACTGAATTTCGACCCAGGTTCATATATAAAGGTTGTTAAACTTTCTATGTACTAATCAGCTCATTCAGTTTGTCTCCATACATTAATTGAAAATGTTGTTACCACATATACATACATACATATATGCTGAAGTTCAAAAAATTCAGGGGCAGTGAATGGATGATTTCGATTGTACACGGTTTGTGGAATATCTACTGAAAATCTTGATGAATTATGTTTGAACTTTGAGGATGTAAAGAACATGTTTGACTATCTTTTTCAGTGAAGATTTAATCGCGGGAACAATTAGGATGACAACAATAAATTTAATAATAAACAGGGCTTAATTTGCGCCGGAGCCCACGGGAGCCCGGCTCCGGTACTTCTCTGTTTTTAGTAAATGCTTAAATATTGGTCGGAATTCACCGGAGCTCATAAATACAGGGCTCCGGAGCCCCATGAAAAGCGCTCCCGAAAAACCTAAGCCTAAATTACCCTTTCCTATCTCGAAGCTTTTGCATTATTTTTGCCAAAACACTTATATGTAACGTAATGTGTCGCACACGCAGGAGATGGAGATAAAACGGACTCGATTTTTATATCAGTTTTTGGTCTTGGACTGACTCGAGCTCAATCTGTACTACATTTAAATTCTTATTTATTCATGTATAGAGAAAAAAAAACTTTTCGTCCTTTAAAATTACATATTATATTCTATTTCAAATCATTTTAATGCTGTTTTGCTCAGAATGAAGGGGAAACAGAAATCGTGTTTTTCTATTTCAAATTTATGTCGGCGATGTGTTGATACGGCGCCACTCAAGAGACTGAATTTGCTTTCAGTTCGATTCCTTTTAGTGACAGTAAGAATTTTTTCTTATTGGCTGTTTTTTTTTTAAATTTTATTTTGATATAACATGAAAATAATATTTTCTATATTAGCCAACGAGCATCAGCTTGGGTTTTTGTTTGTTGGACGTTTATTGTCTTCTATTGCGTGCAACTATAAAAATCACGTTAGTGATTTTTCTATTTATTTTGTATCATGAACGGTACCCATGCTAAGGCTCTGCTCTGCACATTTACGAAGTCACTTTCATTTGTAAGTAGATATAATTGCCATGTATTGTTATTCTGATAGAAAGCAATCGAGCAGTGTTTCCTTTTTTTCTATAAAAGCGTCGATTCTTTCCGATAACGGTGTCAAATGTTTAATTTAATCTGATTTTCAGGGACTCACCACAAAAGATTGAAATCGATTATAGTTTAAGATATGTACCTTTTATAGGAAATTGTAAAACATTGCTCCATTCTTCAGCATATAAATATTAATTTCTGTAAATTTCCTTCATTTTTTCTTAAAAATGCATAGCTGCGATCTATCTCTTTTTTGAGTTAACACTATTTCTGAATCATAATCCTTGCCATATTTAATCGCAGAACTCTTCAATTAATTAACATTAAAATTAGGCAAAGATTTCTATTCAGAAGGAGTGATAACTAAAAAGTGGAACAGTTGATAGCTAAATATATGCTGATAGATATACTTGAAATTTTTATTTTGCTAAAAGAAGAAAAAAATGCTTTAATTTTTGCGCATAATGTACGAAATATAGATATGCAGATTGGAGGAGTGACGGGGGGGGGGGGGGAGGGGGGAGAGGGAACGCTACGGTTGTTGTACCGGTACAGCAAAATATTAGGGCTCCGGTACTTTTTATGTTAGAAATTAAGCTCTGATAATAAATAATGGTTGCGATCACCCATGTGACAGAAAATGCTCAAAAGGGTCTGCCACTGTAGCAAATGACTATGTGAGTCCTGTGAAACGTTTGTGTGCATTTGTGTAAACATAGCACGCATATTCGTGAAGGTTTTAACGTTTCTGAGAAAAATGTAAAATCTTTTTGCTTATAGAACACAGTGTTTTTCAACCAAATTTAACACCACTTTCCAAAAACTTCACAAAGAACAGCAGAAATAGTATACTGGAATTAAAATATTAATATATCGAATATTTGATGAGGCTTTGGCATTTGTGTAAAATATTTTTAACTGCGCATGCGTGAAAGATTCCAAAAATTTTCATAATTTGGTAGTCAGCTATTTGGGACAACTTATATAAATAGTCCGGTCAAAAATTGCAAAAATTCAGAAAGATAGGGGCGATAGAGTGAGTTGCTTCCTAAAAGTAGCTTTATTATAAAGGATTTTCCACAATTTGTCAATCAGTTCACTGTATCTTTCTGAGTTTTCGCAATATTTGACTGGACTTTTTATATAAGTTGCCCT
The DNA here is from genome assembly GCA_963932465.1 of Maratus speciosus. NCBI lineage: Eukaryota > Metazoa > Arthropoda > Arachnida > Araneae > Salticidae > Maratus > Maratus speciosus. The sequence goes on from OZ010788.1 coordinate 442,799,548, forward strand.
AATAGCTGACTACCAAATTAGGAAATAAAAATTTTGGAATCTTTCACGCATGCATAATTAAAAATTATTTCATACAAATGCACATATCTCATGAAATATTCAATATATTCATGATTTAATCGCAGTATACTTTTTCTACTGTTCTTTTTCATATTTTCGTTATGTTCTGTTAGATTTGGTTGAAATCTACATGCTATAAACAAAAAACATTTAAATTTTTCACAGAAATGTTAAAATCTTCACGCCTATGCGTATTATGCTTCCAGATATGCCCACAAACGTTAGACAGGACCAACATAGTCATTTACTACAGTGACAGACCATTGTGAGCATTTTCTATCACATGGATGATCACAAGCATTATTTTATTATTAAATTTATTGTTTTGCCCTTAATTGTCTCCTCGTCTACATCTTCACTGAAAAATGTGAAGTCAAACATGTTCTTTACACCCTTGAATTTGGATGACATTTCGTCAAGATTTTCACATATATTCGAGAAATCGTGTACTGTCGAAAGCGTCCGGGCATTACCCCTTAATTTTTGGACATCAGTGTATATATATATATACACTGATATATATGCACACAGTGTTTATTCTAAGCTACCCTGACCTTTCTAAAATGTGCTAAATGTACCCAGCCCTTTTTAACCCTAGAATACACGCGCAAGGTATGACATATCCAGAATATGTACGGTATTTACATTTGTCACCACTATTTTTCGAAAAGTAACCTTCAAATTGTATAATCGCAGAATTTGTAACAGATGTCAGCAATTAAATAATATGGCGATTTTTATTTGAATGTATCGGTGTTAAAGTACAGTTTTCTCTGGCGTAAGCAGTACGCCGCGCGTGTATTTGAAGGTTAAAAATAGTGAAATGCAACTTTAGTCATCTCAGAGATCGAGAAATTTCTCTTAAAAATCTTCCCCAAATTACAGTATTTCTAAATCTATGTGGTCGAAAGGTTGTAAAAATCATAGACCTTCCATGTTTCGTTAAGTTTTTTTTTTTAATTAGCTTAATTTTAAATAAAGAAAATCTAGAATATGTTTATAAAGTATCTTTGAATTATATGTGTAATAAATACGTTTAAATAAAATAATTAAGAGCACTATTAAAGATAACAAAAAAGTTTTTGTTAATATATATATATAAAATATTAATATATAATATAAAATATATATATATAAAATTTACATATTCAACTTTTAAAATTGGTATTTTAAAATTAAAAAAAAAAAAAAAAAAAAAAAAAAAGTTGCATGTGAGTGTATGCGGGGGGAATTTCCAGTAGCAGGGTGAGGGGGACCAAACTTTTCATTAGCCCCGGGCCTCAGAAATGCTTAATCCGGCTCTGGCTACCAGCCAGCAGCCATACCTATAAATCTACTGCTATACTTATAGAAAGAAAAAGAAATGAGAAATGAAATCGAGATTAAGACTATCCCATTTTTGGGCTTTTATAACAAGCTCTTTATAAGCAGCATTCTAAAACATTTGATGGACTCTGGAAGATTGTTGAGGAATGGAACAAAATCAACCTTTACATTAGATAAAAGTTGTAATATGATAGTTCAAGAAAAGGGCTATCAGAAAAACACATTCGGAAATAAAATTATTATCTTTGTTTATATATTTCTTTTCCAAAATCGTTACAAAAATGTGTGTACATTCATTCGCAATAAAAATTAAGATTTCGCGAGAATTGAATTTTAAATTCCGCATATTATTATATCCTTTAAAATATGAATCGTTATAAATATATATATATTAATTATATATTTTCAACACATATCTGGATTTTATAATAATAATAAAAAAAAAAATCTATTATAATTCCAATTTCTTTATTTTTCAATACTTTTATCAGAAGGCAGGGAGTTGGGGGTGAGAAAGCTATAGCATACGTTTTACGTGTTTTTCGTTTCCTGAAATTCGCTGGATTAAAATTTAATCACTAAAAAATTACTTTTTGCAAATATGTCAGAACGTAGCTTGTTTAGATTTGAAAACAGCATCTAAAACGTAAAATTTGTTGAGCTTGAATAACTATATCTGTACATTTTATGCCTTTATCATTCTTTTTTCCCCACAAATGTGTCAGAAAGTAACTGATTTAAACATGAAAACAGATTTTAATACAATAGCCACTGTTTACACGAAGAGATTTTTGTATAAACCTTATAATACACATAACTTTAAACTTAACATAATACTTTTGCGTATAATGTTTAATTATAAGATAAAAGAAAAATTGTTTTTGTCAATCATCAAATGTAAAGAAAAAATTCGATAAAAGGGATCAAAAGCAAAAAAGGAATGTGTCTTTCCCACGCTTTTCTAATACTATACTCCTGCCGACACCCATAGCTAGAAACGGCGTTCAATTATTTTTTTTTCTCCCACTTGTATAAATTGACAATCTTTTTCTTTAGTAATATACATGTTGTCAACAGGCAACCCTTAAAAAAAAAAAAAAAAAAAAAAAAAAACTTGTTTCAGTGAATAGTTTGAAGACGGTTCTGCCCATTGCTGCACTAATTCTGATCAGTTTGAAAAATATATGCTTATTTCCGTTCGCACTGAGGGAATCAGGTGTACTAACACATGTGGGGACCGGTTTATGCATCTGGACTTCAGGAGGAAAAAATGTTCCTAATTATCTTGCAATTCGAGAATTGTACCACAAGATAATATAACACAACTGAATAGAAGGCTTCTGAATAGAAGGTTTTTTTTCTTTTTCTTTCTTTCTTTTTTCTTTTTTTTTTTTTTTTTTTTTTTTTTTCATATTTCGTTGCATTGAAGGATTCAAGGCAGTTGAAAGTTGAAACATCTAAAATGATTTTCTTGCAAATATAGATTTTTTTTTTTTTTTTTTTTACATTAGTTAAAATATACATTTAAAAAATAAATAAATAAATAAAAAATAAATAAATAGCGAAATGATTAGGGGGGCTCCGCCCACCTAAGCTTTCACATATTTTACCGTATATATAAAATAACCTATTAAAATTCTGGTCTATTTACTATATTGAAATTATTCTTATCTTAATTCCTTTAATATTAGGAATCAGAAGCTCTTCTCTTTTCTTAAATATTTTAAGCTGTTTCTTTAAGTTTGTTTTTTATTTTAAGCAGTTGTGCTACATTCTATTATTCCTTTTTTCTGTTGTTTTCTTTATACTTTCGGAGTAGTTTTACAACCATAATATAGCAATCAATGACGCATTTCTTCTATTGCTGAGATATACTTCTTTCTTTTAAAGTGATTAAAAAAGGAACTGGTTATTACAATATATACAGAATGCTTTAACTTGAAATTTAGGGCATTTTTAAGGTTCTAACAAATTAATAGTTCTCAAAAACAAATATATTCCCTCTATTTAACAACACGAAATTTTTAACATATTCTCAGAATCAATTCATAATTAAACGTAAAAGCAGGTAATATTAAAGCATAACTATTAAAGTGATTTGGAATCGAATAACGTTTTTCCTTTCTTGATAAATATATTACATATTGGGTCATAAGGGATTGTTGTATCATGGCGACTTTTCTTGGCTGTCGTGGCCGGACATTCAGTTTAAAAAACTAATATTTTACATAATTTTCCGGAAAGGCTTTTTTCTTTTATAGAACAATGGAAAACGCTAGTCAATGTCATAGTTTTTACTGTATTATTTATCGATTTTCCCCTGTACTTCTTCCCTCTTGGTTTTTTTCCTAATGCACCCCCCCCCCCCACACACACACACACTGTCTCTCTAACAAAACATTATTTATTTGCATTTTTAAACCTCCCTTTTATATTTATAATATAAATAAATAAATGAAATACGTTGCAATATTGTCGCAATTTTGAAACTGAAAATATTAATTTAATATATTAAAAAATAGATGAAGTAATTTCATTATTGGAATTATAAATTGTTTTAGGTATAATTAGCGTCATGCAGTGCCATGCCATTTTTTAAGCACACAATATTATTTTTCGCGTGTGCTGTTCTCTTTTCCGAGTGCGCCGTTCTATTTTTGATTGCTCTGTTAAATTTTTATTTCCTAGGATAAACAATTACTGTGTCTACTCTTAATTTTATAAAAATTCTTATCGGTATTTTCTATTTTGAAAGTCATACTAATAAATTATTACACCATTTTAGCCCCCGGTATGCTATTTCTTTCTCCCAGCTTATTTTATGTCGTCTCCAAAAAATAACGTTACGCTATATAAGCCAGCCGTAGAACAAAGCAGATGTATCATTGTACGGTTAAATACTCTACAGCAATTTTTTAAACTTCTAAGCATCGCACATTTTCAATTTTCATACCGTCGTATTGGGGAAAATGTGTTTTTAAATGAAATTTGTTTGAAAACTGTATCTCCATTTATTTTTGAAATATTAATTTTTTTGTAGTGTTTAGAGCCATTTGCTTAATATTGGCCACGGAAGTACTTCACTTCTGTATAAAGTAAAGAAAAAATAGTTCTAATAGTAATTATATATTTTTGTTGCCATTTTCTCATAACAACCGAAAGAAAATGTAATTAAATACGTGCTATTTTGAAAAAATATAAACGAATGATTTCTGTTAAAACATATTAATGTTACAAACAAATGGAGGTCTATGAATCATTAGATAGCCGTTCTTTTTGTGGAATTTCTTTAATGATGGCATCTTTTTGCTGCATTTGTGTATTATTTTGCGATAGTGACCTATGCATGTTTTACTGTAGATGTTTAAGAGTGGATCGTAAATGTGGAATTCTTAAGCGGATGCGAATGACGTCATTTTACATAAAATAAAAGCGTGTGCTTTAACCCCTTCGGGATGTGCGTCTTTTTCAGAATTTTTAATCTTTTATCACCAGTTTTTCGAAACAGAAAATCTTGCCTTATTGAGTAGGGAAAAGGCTCGGATTAAATAAGGCAAAATTTACTGGTGAGAATAATCACTGATTCTGAGCATCTTACGTGGAACGTATACCGATCGCTCGTCCGCAAGGGGTTCAGTCTTAAAATTGAGATACGTTTTGTACTGTTTATATATACATATATACATTGTTTTTTCATCGGACGTGACATTACATTCTGAAAAAGTAGAATTCCTGTTCTCCAGTTATTTTTCTGTTTCGTATACAGAAAAAAAAATAAATAGATAAATCTTTAAAATGTGTTTATATTTCTCATTATATCAAATGAATGCAAATTATATCAAACAATTATTAAAATTCTTGAAGTTCTCTCCCCCTCCTCCCCCCCCAAAAAAAAACCCAGGAAAGCTTTATTAATGCATGTTTAATATTTTGTTACTTTCATTATAGTTTTTGTTTATTCTAGTACAATTTCTGTCTATCAATAAGAAATATTATATTCCGAAGATCGCCCTGTAAGTAATGAGTAATTTGCAGTCGTACAGAATTTTTATATGAATGACCATGTGTATTTGAATAAACGTGTAAAGTATTCTTGTAAATTGTAGAACGAAGAGAAGGAAGAAGAAATTTTTATGTATGGAATGTAAGCTCAAAGTCTGGTTTAGAAATTCAGAGTCCTAGGACCAAACAGAAACATCGATTCTTATAACAGTTTATCTTACATGATTTGTTTCTATTGCGTGATACAATGTCAAATGTTTTTTAAATATTGCCAAAGAATTATTGTCTAGATGATGACAGGCACAAAAATCTATATTTTTTTTTAATACAGATTCTATAGTGCGTAGTTTTTATAGTAACTAAATAAATCTAGAAGCTACGCACAAGTGTTTTCTTTTTATCCAGGTGTCAAAATTGTTAATAGCAACAGGATATTACCCTTTGATGATTTTTTCTGTACGTTATCGCTATTGCGCGTAAACAGTAAATGCCAGACTATGACTTTTTGATGTCCGGGACACAAATATGATTTGAAGCCCTCCGTGCTTACGTTATGTAGTAAGCTGAAATATTTTTTAAATGTGTATTTTGAATGGTTCTATTAAACTTGAAACTTGCTATTTTGTGGAATATTTGTGAAGTCAATTTTATTAATAAATGCACGAAATTTGCGTTAGTTTTTACTCAAATATCAAATAATTAAATAGTATTTACAATTTTTCTATAAATAAAAAATATGTTCTCAAAATTGAAAAAAAATTTTGGAGATAGCTCAGTGGGGAAAATGTTATTTTCGGTGAAGTATTAACTCAAGCTTATAAATTATAGCGAAAACGATGTTTGATATCTAAAATTTGCTCACCTTTAGATATAAAATTGTCATGTGTCAGGAAGATGTGCATTGTCAATTGCAGATAAAAAGAAAAAAAAACACAAGAACACCCTAATATAATTTTTAAATGCATGTATCATTGGATATTTTTTAGATATGATTATCGTGATCAATCATTAAATCGTAAGTCGCGATGTCATTTTTTTTTGTTCATTTTGAAATGCATTAGGCACACTGCAAATGGAGGCGTCTTAAATTCAGACACATATGTGACTGAAAAAGTAATTCAGACATTTAAGTGTCTAAATGTGAAATTTCAGACATCATAGATGTCTAAATTTAAGACACATAAGTGTCTTACTATGAGCATGTTATAAATGAACGGAGAAAAATATCTGAATAATAGTGACATGTCTGAAATTAAGACATTTAGAAATTCAGACACTTAAGTGTCTGAATGCGATACAATTGTATCATATGAGTGATGACTGTACGTACAATTGTATTGCAATATGTATATCAGCGCTATCAGAAAATATTTCCGAATGGATGAAAGATATTTAAAATACTCTTTCATCCATTTAATTTAGTATTTATTTATAAATGAAGAAATCATGGGACATCTGAGAAAATTAGAAAAGTTCGCTTACTAAGGTTTGGAGCTAAGTTATTTTTGGCGCAATAATAATTAAATAATTGCTTTTCACAAAATATAAAATTTTCCAAAAATTACTTGTTATCATGATCGTATACAGAATCGCTCACCTAAATACTAAGAGTTATGAGTAGAGGGAGAAAGAAACGTACTGAGGAGCAAGATTTTAGAACATACAGTAAAACCTCCCTAAAGCGACCACGTTCGTTCCAATGAAAAGTGATCGCTCCGAGAGGTGGTCTCTTAATGGAGGTCATGTTTAAATCTAGATTTTAATTTTTGAAAAAAGGTAACAATTAATGTTACTAAAATTTATTTTTCACGTTAGTAAAAGAAATTATAAAAATTTAAGTATCAAAACAAAAGTTAATTATATAAATTAATTACTGCAGAGTTTAAAAAATGAATACATTGACGTTTGCTTTGATTTTACGGTTTTATATTTTATAACTTTTGTTTCCAAGTCTTTTCGAAGTCACGTCAATAAATGCGTTTTTTTTTTTTTTTTTTTTGACGGGAACAAATAAAGACGATTTGATTAAATTATGTATTTCTTCGAGAGTTTCCCGGCAAAATAGGGCAGGGGAGTTTATCGACCGTCATTCTTAATTTGTCATCAGAGTTCAATTTATTACCTAAAAAGGCACAAAGGGGTTTAAATATTTAAAAGTTACCGGAATAAAAAAAAAATCTAAACTTAGTTTAGAAGTTTGATGAATAATGCGCACTCCGGAACTATTTTTCTAATAAAATCTTCTTCAAGCGACCAGGAAAAAACGGGATTTGTTTCATTTTCTTCAAAGAAATGGGTCGCTCATGGAGGGAGTTCAACTGGGATGGTCTCTGAATGGAGGTATAATTAGTATTGAGCCTGTGGGAATAAATTTCGTTCCATGAAAAAAATGGTCGTTCAGAGAGGTGGTCGCTTAATGGAGGTGGTCGCTTAGTGGAGGTGGTCGCTTAATGGAGGTGGTCGCACAGAGAGATTTCACTGTATATGCCTGGGGTCCACAGCCCAGTCCGCTTTTGTAAAATGCAGAATATAAACATGAAGTAGGCTAAACTAAGAATTTATGCCAGAACTCCTCGTGTAAGACAATTTTTAAGAATTAAGAATTTTTAAGATTCCCAGCCTGGGCATTTTTTCGCTCACTTGGAAATATTCAATTCGTATGATAACTTTACCAATCAGTTTGATTGTGTTAAAATAATAATTTTTAAGAAATTTAAAAATTAAGAAATATTAATCGTTTAAAAATAAGTTTCTAACGATATTTTTCACAATGGAGAACTGATTTCTTTTTCTCTCTCCTCTCTGTCTTTTTTTTTTTTTGAACTGCCCCTCCTCATTTAAGATAAATTTGATATATATGAACACTAACAGAAGAACAGAATTAAAATCGTCTTCTACGAGAAGTTAAGGTGGGGGGGGGCTCCTCTGGAGAAAAATTCTTAGCAGCATTTTCTCTTAGCGTTTAATTAATATATTGCTATTTGGAAGAGGAAAAAGTATTTTTTAAATAATCAAACGTATAGAAAATATAATTAATTAAATTTCAGGGATGGACAATTGCTCTCTTCATGACCACCGAAAATTCCATATGTTATTTTCTAGTTTTACAATAAAATCTTTATTTAAAGTATGTTTTCTATATGTCTAAAAATAAAAAAAAACTGCAAAAACAATACTCAAATAAATGTAACACATTAAGAAAAATACCTAATAAAGAAAATAAAACTTTTGTTATTTCTTCTTATTCAGCGATTTATTTCTCGCTGATAAAAAGTTCAAATGAGGTCATCAAGCCTTTTATAACGGTTTATAAACAGTAGGCTGAGATCAGCGACTGCAGTGGTAATTAAAATGCTGATTTCGCCATTTTCTCTTTGTTCAAATTTCAAATACGTCCGTTGGCAACTGGCGCGTTAAAACGATTCTTTCAATGAGGTAGTAATCTGTTTAACAAAGTTGCCTGCAATTTTTTTATGTGTAACATTATTTATATTCTGTGACTGTGTCATATACATAGCTGGAACAGTTTTTTGGAATAATATATGCGATTATTATAAAAATGATACGTTGAGTAATGTGTGCCATCCACATAGATGTATATGCAGCTTACTAATACACAGCTTATAAAGTGCATTTTTGGAATTTCAATAATTGTTCTTGAGAGATTGGAGAATAAGAAAGTGCGTGTGAAATGTGATTCGAAAAAGCGAATTGAATTAAATTCTGCTTTATATTAAATTATATCATTATGAAAAAAATATGTTGAATAATGAAAAGAAAAATGTCCTCATTATATATTTTTCAATTATCAGCATTCATCTGAATATTTAGTGAAATATGTAAGAAGAAAGTGTCTATATTTTTGTGTTACCGTTTATATTACATGGATTTATTTTATTACATTTAAGGAAATACTAAAAAGGTAAGAATGTGATTATTTACAAAAATATAATTTTTATTTGGAAATAGAAATTTTCCTTGAACAATATTAATTATGTGATATTAATTATTTAAATCACTTTTTAAAGAATACATGTGTTTATCATATTTGTATCTTTCTATATAGAATAAATATTTTTCAGTATTACAGTGTTTTTTATTATTTTCGACTAAATTTATTTCATTTTCAGGATTAATTAACTAACTTGCTTGATAATTCTTAAAGCATTCGATTTATAAATAAATGTTTTTCATATAAAATAATATCATCATTGTTTAAATCATTGCTTAAGCATTAAAAGTTATTGCTTGTGTACATTGACACCCAAATTTGTCAACATTTTTAGTATTATATTTTTGTCAAAAAAAAAAAAAAAAAAAGCAGTTGCAGCACTATATAGTTTTTGTTGTGGATACAAGCTATTAATCTGACTATAAAAATGTCAGTAAATATTAGCCATTTAATATAATGCCATTTTTTTAATAGTTAATTTTATTAAAAATATTTTTCTATAATAGTTATACTATAATGATTTACAATAAAATAAGTAAGGAAAAAAATCATTATTTACTTTGTTTAATTGCTTAAAATTATATTTAAGTTTTGTACAACTTCAGATATTGAAAAATTTATTAATATTGATTTATTGATTGTTAAAAAGAAATTACAGATTTAGAACGGAAAAAAGACTTTATTTTCATATTTTACTGCATTTTTCACATAAAATTGGGGGGATTTTTTTTCAACGTTTGTTCATTTTTATAAAAGATACAGAAATAACAATTAAATATGTATTTTTAATGCAAAATAAGTTTTGAAATTAGATGTTATTTCTCTTGCATGTTATTAAAAATATATATATGTTTAACTTTTTAAAGATAGCTTAGTATCTCTGGTGATTACCATATGCTATATGTAAAAGAAATTGCCTACATGGCAAAATATAATTAAAAAGATCAAGTTATTAAATGATATTGTTATTAATAAACCCTTCCGTTGTAATTTCTAGTTACAGATAATATTAACATGATTTCGTATATGAATTTTTATGTTTAATGACAGATCATTTAATTCTTTTACATTTTCGAAATTAATGTTTTCATGTAACAAAATTAAATTTATGTATAGGAAATGCTATGAACATTTTTGCTTCAAGTGGAGGGCATAAAACTTGAAAAATAATTATAAAAGTATCAGAATTGGAGCTATCGTGAAATTTTTAATGTTTTGTTCAAAGTAAAATAACTACATTTATATGTATTTCCTGTGTTTCATCTGTATAACATATTTAAATTTTAAGACACAGAAATTTTCTGACAACTTTCAACGTCAAAATTATTCTGATTTTTTATAGGATTATTTTTTATTAGGGTAGATGCTCCAGTTGTGGCCACCTTTAGAGAAAATTTGAAATAGAAATTTTACAGTTATTAGCCGATTGAAGCATATTAAATCATAATAACATCATTATTTAGCAAATTTAATTGTCTTTCTGTGAATTATAATGATTTTCTACAGAATATTTTAGATTGTGAGTAATAACTCATTAAATAATTTATATCAATTTGTACCAGTTGTGGCCACCCCTGCACCAGTTTTGGCCATCTCTATGCACCAGTTGTGGCCACTCCAATATCATGTAGTTTAACAAACATTTTAATTGATAATAAGTAAAAATAAAGCATTTTTATGCAACGTCTATTTTACCACACATATATTTGTTAATATATTAAAAGAATTTTGCAATTTTTTTTTATAAATTGATAAAAGCATTAAGTAAAATGTACTTATGTTGATTTTAACTGAAAATTTCAATTAAAAAAACAAAAAAATATATTTAATTTAATTCATAAAATGGACAACAGTGCCTGTAGGACATCAAGATTAACTATTTAAATCAGTTTTACAATTATCCAATGGATTGTGGATTGATTAAAACACGTGAATCGTCACTAAAGAGTTATATTTCTGGTGCTCCAAAACTTTGCTAGCTTGTAGTGCTGACATTATGCATTTTGAATGGCCTTAATTTTACTTCTTATACTAGAACAGTGTTCCCTCTTGGCCATTTCTTAAGAGCACAGAATTCTGTGTTTTTTAAACTTGGTAAAATGAACGCTGTTCGTTTTAAATAATGGGAAATACATTCTTGCTTGTATTTAGATATCTCTAGTTAAGATTTTCACAATATTTAGTATTTCTAAATCCGTTTGCCCCAAAATCTGGCAAAAATTATGGAACTTCTTCATTTCTTTAGGAAAAATACAAGAAATCATGCTGTAATTTTATTGAACTTTTTAATTTATAATTTGTAAAATCTTTCAAAATTTATGTTAATTTATTTATCATATAGGACATATAGCCCCTCCCCTTTGATTTTATCAATACTAAACACAATATACTATATTTTCTTTAGCAATATATCATTCTTTAGTTACTAGCACAGTGTCCTTTCTAAAGTAAATTATCTATTGGACAGAAAAAACAAAATCTCTTTGATAGAACTGCTATTAGCCTTGCTTTTTTTTTCATTATTGAAGCCATTACTATATAAAACAAAACTAAATTGATTTTGTTTTATCCTGATGTTCTTAAAATTTATTTAATGGCTAAAATTCTCAGTATAAGGAATCATGTGGCCAAAAGTGGAACATATGTTGTACCTTTTTTGCCACTTCCAACTACCATGGCCACAACTGGTACAATAACAAATTTAAAGCACCAGTTTTGGCCACCCCCCATTAAACTGTTAAAATAATTAATTTAAATGTAAAATTACATTAGAGAGGAAGCTTACCTCATAAAACCTAATAGTAATTTGTTTCAGGACAAACAGAACCCAATAAGTGCCTAATATTGAAAGATTTGGAAAACTTGACAGCTAAGCAAAAATCTTAATACATGTGAGCACACACTACAGTTTCACACATTTATTTTTTTTGTAAGTCACATTTTATCAAAAAATAAACAAATGAGATTGTAAATGATAAAAGGGTGTTTGCTTAAGGTGCAAAAATGCATATTATTTGTCTGCATCAATTCACAACTTAAATATTGGACAAACTTATCCAATGTGGCCACAACTGGTACAGTGGCCACAACTGGAGCATCTACCCTATCATCGGAGAATGCATCCATTTGCGCAAAGCAATTTATTGTACTTATTATATATCACATTGCATACTTTTAGATTAGGATGAAGTTAATGACAAAGGATATATTTATCCAAACATATATTTACATGTTCATATATATATATATATATATTATATATATTAAGTTATCAATGTGTTTAAATTTTTGTTGCTGTATATGTAGTAGGGGGAAGGGGGGGGGGGTAATAAATGTAAGCCGCTGGTACTGGAACTTATTAGAACCACATTTCCTATACTGTCAAAAAAAACAAAACATTTTCTAACTTTTTTAGAATATATTTATAACTGTATATATTAAATAAAACCTCTCAATAGCAGACACCCTAGGACCGTAGAATTTGCCCGCTATTTAGAGGTTTTATTTTCATATGTAAAAAAAGTCCAGAGTGTACAAATACCCAGCATACTGAGTACAAATTACACAAAATATGCTTCAATATATTATTAATCTGCTTTTCAATTCACAAATGTTGTGGATTGAAAAAAGTGATCGCTATATAGGTGTCTGCTATTCGAGAATGCCCGTTATTACTGAAGCATACAGTAAAACTTCTATAACCGGTCACTCCCGAATAGCGGACACCTCTATTTAGAAAAATATAAAGCGGGGTAGTGTTTCTTCTAGAAGCAGGACCTGATTAAAACATGGAAACTGATCCGCGGCCCTGCCCCCTCACCTTCCCATCGATTTTTGTGGCCCCAAATTTGGTATGCAATTTTATGAATTCAATTTTTTAATATATGTTTAGGTTTTTTAGTATTATAACCACATACAAAATTATCATATTAGGATTATAATTTCAGGAGATATTAATAAAAATATGAAAATGCAATTTAACATTAGAAGCTCTAAATTTTGAATGCTTATAATTCAAAAACTTATCATTCAAATGACTAGAAATTTCGTTTCTAGGCATAGTTTGAACCGAAGATTTAAAATATAGTGTCAAAATTGGGTGCATCCATTGGGAAAAAAAAACAAAGTTTGGTCTAATTTTGATTTGTAGATGGCCCCTATGCAAATTTTAAATACATCATTTAAAAGTAGACTTTATTTCCAGACGATTGGTACCAGTAACTTTCTTCTATTATTGTTGTCTTCTAGTTGCAGAGTTAGTAGGAGGTGTTTATTTTTTTTTTCGACGACTGTTCCAATCATGTGGATAAGAAATCGCTTTTGCGACTGATACTGCTTGTGTGATCGCAAGCAACGTGGGGAGCAGAAATGAAGGGTACTCAAATCATAATGAAGGATTTCTGTGTCCATTGATATTTACTATATTATTTATCGTTTGAAAAGAGCCAAATAAACAAGAAGTCCATCCAGAATCTTATAACTACTGCTCGTCTCAGGCGCCGATGTGCGGTTGTCAAATGTTTAAGCATTTCTTGGTAATGATAAATAGCATAATAATAAAAACGAAGGGGGTAAAGAAAAGTAAGTGTTTCGTGCTCAATTTTTTTTTAATGTTCGGATCTCATATGCTGATAATTTTGTGAAATCTAGTGCTAGATTTTATTTAACACAGAAATAAAAATCCAAAAAATGCTTAAACTAATTGACTGGGAATATCTAATTTAAATAGAAAAAAATTGTACAACAAAGAAGGGATGGAATTCTTTCCGAAGAAGTGAATCATTTTTTATAAATGGGAATAATTTGTTACCATAAAGCAGAGCTGATTGCAGCGTGGACAAACTGGGCTTTTTCTATGGGACGTTAGCTTTACGGCCCACAAATTTGGTATGAAATTTCCATAAAGCTGATATTTTAAATTTGTTTTGATCTTATACTTATTTTAATAAATATTTTGTACTTTTAGATTATGATTAGGTTAAAGAAAAGGATATATTTATCCAAATATGTATTTGATGGCATCGAGCAGTCTTAAATTTTTTTTGTAGCAATATATGAAGGTGGCGGTGGTGGGGGGGGGGGGGGGGGGCGAATAAATACTAGGTCTTTGGGCTGGAATTAATTTAATAAACCTTTTTGATGCCGTAGGGCATATATGAAATCACATAAATACATATTTAGGTGAATATATTTATAGATATTATCCTATTCTAAAACTACAAAATACTGATTACGATCATAATAAAGTCAAAACTGATATAAAATATCAGCTTTATAAAAATTTTGTACCCAATTTGGGGTACCCTAAAATCAGGGGGCAGAGAAGCATCCTAGTTTTACCACGCTGCAATTAGCTCTGCTTTATGGCAACAAATTATTCTCATTTATAAAAAATGATTCAATGTGGTCAAATATGGCTGCGTATATGACTTAGAAAGAAAAGTGGTCAAAGATGGCTTCATATTGGCAAAAAAAAAAAAGGTTCAAAGATGGCCGCAATTAAGACACTTGAAATGTCTGAAATTCAGACGCAAGAAGTGTCTAAAAATTTTAAGACACTTTAAAACGTCTGAAAATCGAACACTCCAGTTTCAGTCACTTATGTGTTTGAAATTCAGACGCAAGAAGTGTCTGAAAATTTTCAGACATTTTAAAACGTCTGAAAATTGAAC
The DNA here is from genome assembly GCA_963932465.1 of Maratus speciosus. Classification (NCBI taxonomy): domain Eukaryota; kingdom Metazoa; phylum Arthropoda; class Arachnida; order Araneae; family Salticidae; genus Maratus; species Maratus speciosus. The sequence continues at coordinate 442,814,560 of OZ010788.1, forward strand.
ACTGCGTTTCAGACACTTAAGTGTCTGAATTTCAGACATTTCAGTTTACAGTGCAGCGTTCGTGGGACCTAACAACGAAAATTACTGGTTAATTATTATCTTTGTATTGTACAATATAAAACTATGTTAATAATGAAACTAAACAGGCAGTTTTTAAAAATTTTGTCTTTTGATTCTCTCACTCCAAGCTTATAGGATTATAGACCATACTTTAATCTGGCCCCCTGATCACTCAGATCCAGTTCAATAGCTTATGTTGGTAAGCTTAAAGCGTATAGAATTATAGAATTGAGATACCCCAAGTTTATGAAGCCCCGTGCCCCATTTGCCTATGTCCTAGTCCTGTGACAATTATGACTGGTTATTTTTATTTTTATTTATTTATTTTTTTTTTGCCTATATTGATATCGTTAAGAGGCTACTGCACTCAAGTGAAAACACCCACTCGCTAATGTTGTTTTTATAGGAGAATTCTATTAAATATCTCACTTGCATTTCAATATTTTCCCGTTTTGTTTTCAGTTTTTTTTAATTATTATTATTATTAGGATACTTTGACTTTCGGAACCGGTTTCGAAAGTAAAGGTATCCTCATAAAAAAAAAAAAAAAAAACTCGCAAACAAAATAAAAAAAAGCAAAAAAAGGCATTTGTTGAGATCGACTTCAGCTACCCAATGCAAAAAAAAAATCATTTAAGAATATTGAAATGCAAGCAAGATAATAATTTAAAAAAATTCTCCCTTAGGAATAACATTAGCGACTGAATGTTTCCGCGTAATTGAAGTAGCCTCTTAAAAGTGTGACAGTAACAAATTAATCTTAATTTGTTTTCACATCATGCGTTTTTGAAAATGTCATTAGATATTTATATTTTGATTACCATTGCCTCGGAATTTCTTAAACAAATGTAATACCTTCACAAACTTTATTTTATACCTGTAAAAAAGTTTTTGCCAAGCTAAATTTTCACAGAATGGAAGATTTGACGCTCTGATATCAAAAAAACTTTTATCAATTGTTAAAAATACTATATATTTTAGGAAATGCTTAAAAATTTTCATTTTCTGTGATCTTAAAAAATGTTTTTGACCACACTTTTGAAAATTCCAATATTAATACATGTATTCCCATTCAGGTCAATTTTTTCCTGTTTATAAATTAGATATCTTTGATCATACAGCTAATTGATGGTTATCATATTCTTTTGATGGATCGTTTCACGACTGATTTAAGAGATATTTAATTAATTTTATATAAAAAATGCCATTTTTAGATATTATTATTGTATATGTAAATAATAATAATAAAGAAAATCTTCAGTTTTAAAGGGATCTGAGTTAAAATATCTGCAACTTTTATAACTGGTGTTGTAAAATTATTTCGTGATTGTGATTGAGCATTTAAGCGTTATAAATGTATAGATATGCAATATTGTTGATATTAGGAATTAAACAAAAAACTTTATAAGGTATATTATGATTATTATCATTTTTAACCTTTGTGAAATTTACATGCATTTTGAAAAATAATAATAAATTATGACTCCTATTTTATTTTTTCTTTAAAAGAAACGTAAAGAATATATTCTGTAAAGATAAAAGAAAAAAAGTATTCGAGTGTTTGTATTCCAGACACCTTTTTAACAATCACTTGCTGTTCACCGTCATTTTAACAGATGTATAACACACCCCTTTATGACATCTGCTGATACTGCTGACATCTGACAAAGAGTTTCTGGTTAGGCCAGTGGGGGATAGTAAAAAAATGTCCAACACTTAAAATTTCGCTGAAACGAATAAAAGATACACAGCCATCAGAACATATGTGAATCCAGGGACCGACTCAGCTATGGGGAGCCCTGGGGCAAGCATCATTCTGGGGGCCCCCCTTCTATCTATCTATAGAATGTTTTTGTGAATAATGTGGAAGTGGCTAGTACTAAACTTCATACATACTGTAAGTACGCATTAATTTTGTACCCGGTTTTGTCTGCTCACGTCTGTATACAGAGTATCACAAAAAATTGTCACATTTTTAAGAAAAAATGCTAGTTGGATAATATAGTAGAAAGAATGATATATTGTTGGACTCGAGTATTTCTTTGCAAAGTTTTACTTCGCTTATCTAGGTACATTATAAGATGCGTAAAAGAAAATCCCATAAATTAGTCATAATTAATGGTTTTAACTTGCCATGGTACGTGGAAAACGTTAATAAAGTATTTCTTTTGAAAACAATAGAATACTAAGTTTTTATAATAAAATTTTAATCATTAGTTTTCGAATGATTAGTTTGCTTTTTGCATAAGTGGAGGGGGTACTGGGAGCAGAGAAGAGAAGGGGGACCGCAATCCCTTCCTAAATGTCTGAAAATATAGGAATTTTGGTCACTTTTGGCTAGTTTTAATCACTTAGCACCTTTTAATGAAAATCCTGATTACTCTCATGGGCCCCCTAGAAAGGGGGTCCCGGGGAAACTGACCCGCATGCCCCTGCATAAGTCGGACCCTGTGTGTATCTGTTCTTGTTCTTACTCCGAGTTTAAAATTCAGTTTTGTTTTTAAAATTATTAAATAATAGAATTTTTTTTATAAATAACATTAAAGTACTGTATAATTTGTTAGATGCATTAACGTTTCTCTTGTTCTAAATATTCTATTGCAGAACATATACCTAATTTCAGAATTGTTTCTTCCTTTAAATATGCATCAATGACAGTTGATTTTATATCACTACCACAAAAATATTTTGTTTTAAGTTTGATATACATTATTCGGGCGTGAATTCCTTTAACACATTTTAGAATATATACAGAAAAGGTGATTTTCCCAATGAAAATAATAACATTACGAAACCTTTTAAATACACTTTTAATTTCATAGAAAAAAAACTTTTTAATGTGATTTCTTATCTGAAAAATGCAATATGAGATCGTATTATGTTGGTAAAACGCCAATAATAAACTTTTAAAAATATCAGTATTAAACCAACGATATTTTCTTGTGAACATCAGAAAAAAAATAATAAAAAAGTAATAATAAATATTTTCTCTTAATAACACATAAATGGGTGATATTAACAAAGGAAATTCTGAAATACAAATGATTTCAAATTTCCTTTTTAGTATAAAAAGTTTCGATTGCATTATTTTCAATAAATAATGACGTAAACACCTTCAGAATTTAGCTAGGGAGAAAAAAGAGAAGGGGGAGGGCACATAATAATGATAACGGTGAGTGCCGTAAAAGTCTAACATAAATGACGGCGCCTGGTGCGGGGCACCGCCCGTGCCATCCCGGATGCGGCGTTGTGTCCCTCTACTCTAAACCCAGATTTTACACATAACTTGCCCATATTAAAGTAAATTTTCACCAGGCTTGACTTGGATATAAATAAATAAAGTTGAAAGTGAAGTTGAAAATAAAGTAATTTTTGTTTAAATATGACACTGGTTTCTATAAGAAAATTGTAGTGTGCTCTACTATTTTTTTAGGGGGGGGGGGTGGGGGTCACACTATACTGTTAAAGCAAAAATTTCGAGTACAACAACACATCAACTAGCAACGACCCCCCTCCCCTGCCCCTCTCCCCAAAGTATGAAAATTTGTTTCAAGCCACTTTAAGACTTTTCCACAGCTAACTCACCAAATTAAAAAAGGCAACTGTGAACGAAAGACTTGACTAAAAAAATCATTCTGTTACAGCTAATGACATGTATTTACTAATTTAAACGCAATTGAATATTTCCCTCAAAGTTTGTATAAAAAGTAATTTTAATTTATTTATGTTCGACATAATTTAAATAATATTAATCAGTTGTTAATTAACCACAAATAAACATTTGTCAATTATTTACTATTTATCAATTAAAAATATTCACCAATTAATTGCTATTCATTAATTAATAATAGCGTCAATTAAGTACTATTTTATTTATCTATGGCAAATTATTGAGTATGACATTCATAACACTTTTCACTGGAAGCAGATACTCTGCTTACGCCCCCCCCCCCCCCCAATACGAAACATCTTTTAACATTGCGTAAAAAAACATCTTTCTAGAACTAACGCACCGAATTGACCAACCAGCTGTATTCAAAAGACTTAGCTAAAGAAACAGTCTGTTATCGCTAATGAAATATATTTTAATATTTTAAACAAAATTAAATATTTTTTAACAAATAAATTTAAATTTACTGGCGACAATAATTAACTGAAATTTATCAATGTTTAACTAACCGCAATCAGTTATTCAAAATTACTTACAATTTACTATTTGTAAATAATAGTCATCAATTAATATTCATTAATTAAAATAGCTTCATTTAAGAACATTAGCAAATGATTAAGCATTAACATCAATAATCGTAACACTTGCATCTCCATTGCTTAAAATATTCTTTCAAAAAATTGTCATTGTCCTTCAAACGCATCAATAACATTATACACTTTGTCAGGCAATTCATTGAATAATAGAGTAACCACCCAGGACATCTTAGTTCGAGATTAAGTTACTCGGGTTGAGTGTGTAAAATTTCAAAACGAGTAACACCCGAGTTACTCTAAATAATGGTACTATGCTCCCACAAACTTTTTGTTCTAAAATATAAAAAATTACTTCGAATGAAATTTTTTTGGTGTTCATATGTATATTTTGCATATCTTAACATTCTATAATAATATTTAAATGATACTAATAAAATTTCGGTGGGTATTCCAAACGTCGGTAAAAAGTTTAGTTATTGACGAGGGCGGGTAGGACGGTATTGGTGTGTGTGTGTGTGTGTACATTTATATATAATAAAAAAAAGTATGTGTGTGTGTATGTTTTTCCATACATTATACACTATTTAAAAAAGCACATATAAAAAATAAAAATATCATTACGGAGGGTTGAGGTCGGGAATGCTAAAAAAAGTTTAAAAACCTTATATGTTTATATATGTGTGAGCCTATATATGTGTATGTATATATGCTTATATATATGGATATATATAAAAACACACGGAATATCATGCATTCAACATCATAAATTTCTCATAATTTTTCACAATTTACTTCATAATACAAGATATATTTTACTATCTCAATATTACTCATTGATTTTTTTTTAATTTTCACATATAGTTACATAATACAAGGCTATATTTTACTATCTCAAAATTTTAGTCATGTTTTTTAAATGTTATTTATATTCTCATTTTTTATATTATAATATTTTGTCTTTAAATTAATTTACTCAATTGCCCTTCTATTTATTCATTTTTATACAATTCTTTATTTTCTGTTTTATTAATTTATTCATATTCTTTATTTTATTTTGTATTTACTCAGTACTTATCAAGTTTATTCCTATTTTTTTTCATTCTACTTTAACTAAATGTTAATCTAAGTCATTTCTTAATTTCTTCAATCAATTTCATTCCTCTTTTGGGTAAAGACGGCAGCAGTAAACATTATTGTTAATAATCCAATCCCAATTTACATTTTTTCCTTTCTCACGCTAGATGGCAGCAAAGTTATGGGTATCAGTCAGATACTCAACTGTAGGCCCAGATGTTAAAATAGTCCTAACTCTGTTTTCCCATCCAGACATGCTGCAGTTTTGCTTCCTAGTATGTAATTTTGGTATTGTACTCTATTAATTTGTAATATCCTTTGTGAGGTGTACCTTTTTTAGATCTCTTGGATTTTTATTATCTATTTTCTGTTATGTTTGCGTTATAAATAGCTAAATTTTGTCATTTTTAGGCTTAATGCCGACAAAATTGGATGAAATAACCCATCTTCTATGAATGAACCCACAAGCTCCTCTGATGATTCTGTGGGTAATTCATAGTTTCTTATTTTACATACTGGTTTCCTATGTTTATTTCTAATTAATCTTTAGAACTTTACGAATTTATTCCTATATTTGTGATTTCAAATTTATTATGTATATATTTCAACTTACATGGATTGTCGCAGATATACATTGAATAGTTACCAATTTCACCAGCTTTGACATCATTTTGTTAAAAACTTTCACTAGATATTTTTCGTTTGAATATATAAAACAAAATAATAACTCGGCGTAACACATGTAAATTACATTATTGCAAAAATAAATTTCGGAACAACGTGTAATATTTAATTAATATATCTACTTGCTAGAGTGTTCACGTAAGAAAAAGTTTATCAAACACGCACAGTTTTACATCGGGAGTCGAAGAAACCGATTTTAATCCAAAGATAAGATTTGAATGGGGGAATGTAAATGATATTCAGACAGATTGGAACGCATATTTGAGAATGGTTTCAGAAACATCACTTTTGTCGTTTAATTTGCGCCCAAAAAATGGTGAAAGACGGCTTGTCGCAATTAATTTAAAATCTGCTCAATTTTGATTGGTATTTAAAAGTATTATAGTTTTATAACTTGCAAATTCATCTTTAATATAAAAAAAAAACGATGTGTTGTCGAATTTTGCTTAACTTTATATACATCTTATACATAATCATGTAGTTTATATTTTTTGGAAATAGATTTAATGTAATTACATAGGAATTCTGTGATACTTTTTTGCATTTATTACACGTGTCTTGATTCTTATTTTCATAGTACCTATAAGTTTTTCTTTACAGTTTTATAACTTGTAAATGCATCTTTAATATAAAAAAATAACGATGCGTTGTCGAATTTTGCTAAACTTTATCTACATTTTATACACAATCCCTTAGTTTATATTTTTTGGAGATGGATTTAATGTAATTACATAGGAATTCTGTGATACTTTTTTTGCATTTATTACACATGTCTTACTACTAATTTTCATAGCATCAATAAGTTTCTTTTTATATTTGAGAAAAAATATGTTCTTACATGAATTTTGAAATAAACCAGTATAATAAATTTTAATGATCTGTCGTTTTGTGAAGTGCCTAACTATTTACTGTAGAAAATACTATAGTAAATTAAAAATAATTTATTTCATTTTCCCAAGCGATTGTTTTATATATTTAAACAGCGAAGAATGAGAATTGTCGAAGAAACAGATAATAATTCTGGTTAATAATTCATTACAAGATTTCATTATCCTTCTTTACATTGTTTCTATTTTTATTGGATAGTATCAATCAAAAGAAAAATATCTCGAATAAATCAACTTTTTAAATCCTTCTCACATATTTTAAAACGGCCCAATTACCCCATTCGTGTAAAAATATTTTTATTTCGAAACTTTCACATATCATTTCCTAAGGGAAAGAAAAAGTCATTAAAATTTGTAATCTTGGTAAATGACTTATGCGATAAAATTGTTTAGAACAGCTTAAAAATACTGAAAAACGTTTTAGGAGAATATTGAAATTTAAAGCACTGCATCAACAATTTACACTCAATAAACTTTCCATCAGTAAATGAAACGCCTTTCTAGAAGTGAATTTCCTTTTTGTCAATTTTATAAACGATATTTGGATGTGACTGCAATAAAAACTATAAAGCCATCTGGAAATATTTTGCTTAAATGATTAAGCAAATATTGAAGCAATTTACTTTAATGACAAATAATATTTAGTATTTTTATTAATTTTATATAAAAAAATAAATATCTCAAAGGTTTTTTTTTTTCAATTTTTGAATTGGTTTATAATGATATTTGGAATTTCATAACCGGTATACACTTTATCGTCTGATTTGAAAGGTTCATTACTACGGTGAAATGGAATAATTTAATTAATTTTCTGTTTTTATTAAAAGGGTTATGAAAGTTTTTCTCTTAAAAATATGCATTTTTTTTCTTTTTTCATTTTTCAATGGTCTAATATTTCATAAATATCCGTTTAAAAGCGTTTTAAAAAACTTATGCACATGAAATCATAGCAATTCTTATCCCACAGTGCATAAACCGGTGATAAATTCGAAAAATAAAAAGAAGAAAAAGTTTCCCGTACATGCAAACCACAAAATTGTCCAAAGAAAAAAGGAACTAGCCATTCGACTGCAAATAATGTCTTTTCATGTATGTTAAAAAATCGGATTAGGGGGTGGTTTTCATACTGAAATTGTACCAAACTCTGGAATTTTCGATACGAACTCCCAATTTCGGCGGTCTATTTGGTGTTTTGTCATAATGAAGAGAAGGAAATTAACCTAATTACATGGTATACAGGGAATTGTCCAAATTACATGATGTACAAGAAATTCATCTAATTACATGCTACACAGGAGTTTCCGTGTGATTATACGCTTTCATCATGTAAATGCTGTAGTTATATCTCGGATGAATGAAACTAGTGCTGCAGTTCACAGCCATATCCAACAATTAAGAGTAATTTATGTCAGCCAAGTACTGTCCGGCTAGCTCAATAGGCTGAACACTGGCATTTTAAACGAAGCTATCCAGGTTGGAGTCCTGGTTTGGATATTTGGTGTTGGAATAAACCTAAACTGTCCTACTCTAACCTTGAATATGATTTATGCAGTTGAAGAAAATTTTCTTAAATCTACATCTATTTCCAAACAATAATTTCCTGACTATTATTTGTATATTTTTATTTGTATTGTACATTATAAAAACGATATTCAACTGACTTAATTTTTCTACTATGTAGGTTATTTTGTATTTATTTTACTCGTTTTTTTTATAAACATTAGAGTTCAGTTAAGCTATATGAAACATATTAAAAACTGAAATGTAAAAATTCTCGTGCTATATTTGGCGCCTACAAAGGTCAAGAATATTTTAGATGATTATAAATATACTAGGGTGCTCTTCCTCCTGCAAGCTACGCTCGCCAACCCCCGGTCAGACACCGCAGAATCTAAAAGCACGATAATTTGATCGGTATTAAAAAGATTAGAGAAGATTATATTATAATGAAAAAACCTATAGCGATCTCCCTGTAAACGGGTTTCCATTCAATTCTCTTGGATTGCGAAAATTTAAGGCCGAATCAGTTGCTGTTAAGACATCCAATGGTTGTTTTCGTGTTTGGTTAAAGAAGACCAGTTTAACATTTGAAAGGAAGCTAAAACAAAATGGATTAGGTAAACAGAGTCTTTGCCTCCCGGTATTTTTTAACAGCGTTATAAAACGATTGACATAATACAATTTACTGCTTTAACCCCTTCAAGGGTGGTGGTTCATTTTTGGACCACTTAATTTTAATTCTTAAATGCCACTTTGGCACCAGAATATTGGAATGAAAATTTTCCTTTTATTAAGTAAGTGAACAAAAGCATTTTCGTATTTCGAAATTTGTTTGTAAATTCTTGTGCCATTGAAATTTGCTTGTAAATTCTGGTGCCATTCACTGATTTCAACATTTTACGAGTAGAAGTACCTTGCCCCTGAAAGAGTTAAACGCATATTAATGTATTTATTATTTTATTATTTATTAGTATGTTTCCTTTCTCTTTTAATATTCACGTGTAAATATAATTTTTAAGACATAATTTTCTATATGTTCCTGCTTTTAATACTTACTCATTTAATAGTAATTTTAAAGGTTTATTTTTTTTTTTAATAGTCGCGTATAAACAAAATTTTAATCGTTAGGAAATATTATTCTTTGCGCTGTTTTTATAATTGAAAACCATCTCTATAATAATAGCCTAAGTCATGTAACTATTATCAACAGTTCCGGGAGGATCCCTTCGCTTTTTATATTCCAGGCGGCCATTTCGGTACTTTAATGTTAGCCAGCCACAGGCGATAAGTCGTCAAATATTATTCTATAACCATCATTTCACTTATAATAGCCCAAGTCCTGTAACAGCCACAAACAATTACAACCCTTCGCTTTTCGTAAGAAAGGTTTCCGTTTTGATTAAAGAATCAAAGTTATTTTTTCGAATAAACCTACATAAATGTTGCCATGATCGCAAAGAATCCTTGATACTTTTATGTTAGCCGGGTGCAAATCTAGCCAATAACTTTTTTTTTACTCGCCAATTAGCATTTTTTTATTTTGCGAGTGGAAAATTAAAACGGTACTACTTAGTTATCCCATCGACCAAAGATCTATCGCCAGATTATAAAATTAAATGCGAATAATATCTTATCGTAAATGTCACATTCACTTGACATGAAACACATTACATGTGTTTATTATGTCATCAAGTGTTTTTTAAATCGACGTTTTATTTGTATTTTTTTTTTAATCTTTTACTAATTTATTTGTTCTTTCGTTATTTAAAATAAAAGTTACGTCAATTTGTATAATTTGGTCAGTGTTTCTGCAATTTACATAATTTGACGAAATTGGTTGACAGAATAACTAAGTAGTACCATTAAAACATTGCATTGAATTTGAAATTAAATGTCAGGATTTGTTGCATTATTTAATCGGGTTTGGCGTGATCTTTTTTACGACAATATGGCGAAAATCTCGTTTTCGAATACAAGTTACATATGTATTTTTAAATTATTTTCTGTTATTTTTAAAATGAAATAACAATAAATTAAAAAAAAGTTTAATTAATAACTATAGAAAAAAACAATTTATAACATTTTTTTTAAATAAAAAGAAAAAAAAATGTAAATAAACATTTATTAATAAATAAGCAACAACAGCCGGGTTACCATGTCAGGCAAAATAACGCCATTTTGGCATCCCGGTGCGTATATGACATCTGCCCCTAATATTTTTTTTTTCGTTTCGTTAAAAAAAAAAAAAGAATGAAGTGAAAGCCATTAATTTTAAACTTTTCAGTTTTAAATGAAAGTTTTGTATTAAATAAAATGATAATGAAATACAAAAAAAAAAAAAAAAAAAAAAAAAGAAGAAGAAGAAGAAGCATTGCTCATAGCATACATTTAAGGGAGGCCAAAGTGGTCGCCAAATTAGTTTAAAATAATAACCTTTACTAGTGTATGAAACAAAAATATCTGTTATGATTAAAATTTGAGTTGCCATCATTAGAAAAATGTATTTAAATTTAGAAAAAAAATTAATATTTCGAGAACTATTTCGAATTTAAAAATTCTAATACTAGTTTAGAGATCTGCAGATTAATACCGATTTTTGGTGTTAATTTCATCGCTAAGTATTCCATATGTTAGGAGAAATCGCCGAGAAACATAATGAGTTGTTTAATCAGTCGTTTCGTAGAATCGTTTCATAAATTTGTTACATTTCAGTCATTTCATATATCCATTTCATAAATTCGTTTCATTACTATTTTATATATATAGGGTAGATTTGAATTTAAAATAGCATGGTGTTACAATTAGGATTTTAGATGGATAAAATATGCTTAGTAGAGGAGATTTCCCAATCATATTACATATCTAAAATGGAAAGAGTTAATTTGAAATAATTTTTTGCAAGGTAATTTGTAAGGTATTTTAAATGGAATTTTTTTTTTCAATATATTTGGTTTTCTACGTTACACAGACAGTACTAATCTATAAATTTATGAAAAAAAAACCTTTTATCACAAAATTAATTGAAAAATAATTCCAATACAATTGTTTTTATAAAAAATATTAATATTAAACATAAAAACATGGTTGTTGTTGTCTCAAATTGCAAAATGATTTATAAATTTCATAGGCCATTATAAAATATGTAAATATTGAGAAAACTAATTATATATAAACTATGCAATTCAATAAAATATACAAAATTATGAATTTGAAATTCTTATCCTGTTTTCAGCTCGTGAATTAAAATATAATAAAAAAAATAGATAACATTTTTTTAAATTTCGGTTATTATTATCATTTTAGAAATGTGTAATTTTTCAGCTTTAACATTAAATCCTAACTTTTTCGTCTCAAAGAAATATTTTGAACTGTATGTTATTAAGCAATAATAAGATTATATTTAATAAAAAAAAAGCTCCTAGAAAGCTATACAGGACAGTATTTGTTTTATACTTGTAACATCTTTATCACATTAACCCTTTCGCATCTGGTGTCTATTAATTTATTATTATTTTGTCATTAGAATTCTTTTCTTTTCTTTTTGTGCGTAGTGATTCTGAGACATTACTTATAACGACTATAATATACTTACAATAACGGTTATACTTATAACCTTATGAGTAATTTTGTGAAACCAATGTAATACCGCTGTTTGTACTTTACGAATTTTCATTTCTTTTGTGAGTGTTAGATCATCCAGTCCATGAATTAACTCTCATTGGTCTTTTTTTTTTATTTTTTTATTTTTTATAAATATGTAAAATTTTGTACAAACCTGAAATAAACTCATTACGTTATCAAAAATAATAATGGTTTGCACAATTACAGGAAGTAATATTTCTACTTTCTACGAGTACATTGAAATGTTTTAAACTTAACCCTTTAGTGCGCAGCTTTACATACATGCAAACAGCATTGTTTTGAATGTAATAGATTTTTTTATTTATATATACCTAATTCACACCAGAAAATTAAAACAGCAATATTTGCTTTAATTAATAACATACATTCCGTTTTTAAATAAAGCGAAGTTAACCATTTAAACTTTCTTTTGTAAAGTCAGATTCTCTGAATTACGTAATGTCTTGAACGTATTCTATCATGCGAATTAAAGGGTTAAAGGTTAAGTTTTATAAAATAAATAATTATAAAAAATAAGGTGTTTGGAGACATACTTATTAAAATATTTACTACTTTGTATTATTTTAGCGCAAAACAGACACACCTTAGTAGTTTTTATTTATATTGCAGATGTGCAACAGAAGAAAGATTGACCTATTTTATGAAAAATGTATCTTTGATTTTTTTCATTATTTTTTCTGTGTAATAAACCTTTCAGAGAATCATATATATTTTTTTCGAAACAAAATAAAAAATCGCGCATTTTATGGTTAAATAATTTTCCATGTTTAAAGTAATTGAAAGTACAATTTCGTGAAACTGAAGTATGCGATTTGTATTGCTTTGTTTTATTTTTTATTTTTTAAGTAAATTTCCCCTGAAGTATTTCTTTACGTAACCTTTTATTCTTTCATATGCTTTCATGAAACTTATATTTACGGCTGTTTTTTCAAGCCACACATACGTAAAGCAGCATAGGATTCACTGAATTAAATTAAAGCAATCAAATGGATATGACAAGAACATACAAAATTGGGAATATAAAACAATTCTGCCTAACGTGGCGAAAACTTAAACAGAAATAAATAACGGTGTGCACGTTTAATATCAATAAATTTGAAATAAAAGAAATTTGTTAAATTAATAAACAACTGTGTTCTAGATTTCATACACAAGAAAAAAATGCTTTAAAATCAAGACTTAAAAAATATATTTAACCCATGAGAACTCGCTACAGAGATTTTCTCTCACCGTCGTACTTTTTTTAAGACTCTTATTTAAACGATTTTTCATTTTAATTAAAATTTCAAAATGTTATTTCAATTATTTTACCTCTTTTGTGAATAAAAGTACTAAGCCAAACAAAAAAAGTTGACATTAAGTTAATGTAAAGTAAAATAAAAGCAATTGGGCACCGTGAGAGAAATTCTCACTAGCGAGTTCTTCCGGGTTAAAGAAGTAATAATACAGTTACAGTGGTTTAATAATGACTATTTCACATCAAACGATGTTTTTGTTTATTTTTTTTTTCCCTCTGGACCAATTTAGTGATTGAAATGTATGGGAGGCTAATTTGTATTTTTTGACCGACAGGCATAACAATAAGAAAAAGAACAAAAACTGTTAATCTCTGCTGAAATATTTAAAAACAGCTTATTGCTTAACAATCCGAATTAAACAAAGAGGACATTTTAACATCACTTGCTGCATAAAAAGTGTACTATTGTACATGCAATTCTTTTACAGGTTGTTTTAAGCACATTCACAGCACGACCATTATATTATTGATATTATATGGATACTGTTTTGAACAATTTTGATACATATTTAATTTTTTCTTAATTTTATATTCGATAAATAAGATATAATTCTTACGTTCTAGACATAGATAGCGAAAATTCCAAAAGAATGTAATTGTTACAGTGTGTAATTTTGTAACATTTTAAAAGTTCTTGGATTAGAAAGAACAATATTACTCCATTATAATCGAATGCAAAGGTTTGAGTAAAGTTTGAATTGCAATTATCGAATTCAGAACAATTTTTGTTTCAGTAGGACCTATTTTCTTGTAACACACGGATTTTTTTTAATCATGGGAAATTTCCCAAACAACAACATTTATTAACAAGCTTTCTGAACAATTTACCACATTTTAGGCATTGAACCATCTGCAACAAATTATAAAATGTTTTATCTTTCTGTAACTGTTTTATTATTTTATGCTTAAGGTTTATGACAATAATTGTTTATTAATTACTGAAAATTTTAGCATCCTAATTACTCAATTATTAAAAAACCAGCGTATAAACACACCATATACAAATTAAGAATTATAAAAATGAACAGACATATACAGGGTGTCCTAAAAAGGAGGACCTCTTTTTAAAAATGAATAATTATCAAACGAATAGAGTTATTTAAAAAATTCTTGCAGAAAACGGCTGTGTGAAGTCTGGAATTTTGTTTAGAGTAATTTATTATGTTAGTTCAAATTTTTACCGGCAGATGGCGCTGCAGATACTGGATTCATCAGCAGTAGTTAAAAATTAAAGAACAATATTTTCAATATGTCCTCCATTCATCACAATAACGTGTCAGAGAGTGTATTACGTGTCATGACGTGTATTAGAATGAAATTAGTTCTTGTTGATGTGAAAATTTCACCCAATCGGGGATATTCTTCAACAATGAGAATTCTTTCTTCGAACAAATACACCATTTTAAAGAATTTACGCAACGAAAACTATTGTTTCCCTTGAAATGGTTACTACTGAATTTTCATTGACCACGTCTACTTGTGGCTGGTATTCACGCATGCTTCGTTTGTTCATATAGCCACCAAAATGTGCTGTAGCGCCATCTGTCGATCAGATTTTGAACTATCATAATAAAGTGGTCTAAAAAAATTCCAGACTTCAGACATCTGTTTCCTGCAAGAATTTTTTTTTAAAACTCTATTCGTTTGTTAATTATTCATTTTTAAAAATAGATCCTCCTTTTTGGGACACCCTGTAGTTTTCGTGAGTATCGTGGTCTCACATCATCAGTGTCACAAAATAAAATCTTCACCCACTCCCCAAATATATGAAATTGATAGATGAAATCCAAATGTTAGTAAATAATGCACCGAAAGACCATCATGTTCCAGCAACCAATGAGATTAACGCGGAAGTGAAGAACCGTGACGAAACAAATCAACCCAGAAAAGTGAGATGTAAGGCACACTGGAAAAATCGTTGAGAAGGGAGTTTTTAAATTTATGAATATAAGCAGCTTCAAAAAGTCTAAATTTGAAGGAGTATTGCATTTCTTGACAATAGTGACCGAATCAAAGTTGAAATTATGTCCCCCCCCCCCAACAATGACAAGCAATAGAGGGTCTTTGTAATAATTTACTTCACACGTTTTTTCCTAACATATTTTTTGCGTTTATTGATTCTGTAACGGAGTTGTCGTTTAGTTTGTACAATATAGGACAAACCACATTGACATTATATTTTGTAAATAGCCCAAAAGTTTTAAGGAGGTATTTTATCTTTTAGCTGCGAAAAAATTAATTTATTGACTGTCTTAAAAACAACTTTAAAATAATAATTTCTTAAGATATTAGCTATTTTGAAGAGGTACTGAACTTGTGGTATATTTTGTGTTTAAACGTTGGTTTTTAAGTAATTTAGTTTTCCACACAAGCTTTAATTAATTATCCTAATCACTCATTTATATTTGTCCTAATCATTTAGAGAAGAGTATAAAATGACTTTAATCAGCACCTTGGAGGAATCTGTTACATTTACGTAATTGCAATGATCGGAAATAAAACACTTCCTGTAAAAATAATTGTTGGTCGTTATAGAATTTATCTCACTAACTTAAAATTTGGCAATGGAATTACTGCACGTAACAACTTTAATCTGTGTCGTACTTAAAAATAAATAGAAATTTTGTAAACAAAAGTATGCATACGTTAACATGTAAATAACCTATGCGTAAATTTTTTATAAAATTTAGTGAAGATACAGTGGCAAAAAGAAATGCGTTAGCGGATACTACTGTATACGAAATACTGGAGACACACATACAAAAATTAAGAGATAAATATCTTAAAAATAAATTTTCATAATATATTTTATTGTTTTATTATAAAAGACAGTGTAAATACAAGTTTCAGGTTTTCAGTTTTACCTCGTTTTCTAAATTAATGTAGCAATTATTTATTATTTGTTATTATTAGAAAACTGTTTGTCGGAAAAGTAGTACGTGTTGGAAAAATTTGTATGCTATATTTTGATTTAACAATCATTTGTTTACGGCATTACAGGCTCATTTTACAAAATATAATGTCTAATTTAATATTAATAAATCCTCCACCATAATATATTTTCTGTAAAGATTTTTTTAAAAAATTAATTGCTTTTTTAAGATTTTTTAAAATTGAAAACCTATCTTTATTTTAGAGTCGCTTTCTAATCAAATAGTTATTTTATTAATAGCAGTCACTAGAAATAGAACTTTCATTTTATTTTTCCCTAGGGGTCGCAAACACAATTTAAATAGCGGAAAACGAAAATTATATTTAATATAAATGCAATAAAAATTTAAAGTTCATACAAGTTTAACTACAGCAAAACATAATTTTCTTCAAAAAAATAAAACGAATATTTATTTTAGAAAAAAATTATGCTTTTATATTTAAGGGAACTAGGTAAGCGAAATTTGGGAAAAAATCGATTTTTACTTTTTGATATCATTAAATAGTTTAAACTTTTATCTTTCCAACGATGTGTCACACATCTTCATATATATAAAGAAGTGTTGGAATTATTCTTTTTTCTAAGAGTACTTCACAGCTTGGTAGCCATTTAAATCTTTAATTGACTTCTTCTCAAAACTTTGATTTTTCATGTTTGTGTTCCTTTTTTCGATATCTATTAAACTTACGAACTCAGATTTTTTTAATAGTTATATTATGTTATAGCGTATACTTTAACACAGGGATTTAATGATTTGTTGAAAATTATTTATTTTAGGCAGTGAAATCTTATCAAATATGCTAATTTAAAAATGACTTTCAATAAATAATTAATAATTAATTTTAAGTTTCACTTAGAAAGAAAATGGTCTGTTAAAATATGTAAAACATGTTATTCTAACTACTCTAAAAAATATAGAACTCTATCGTTCACCATTTCTGAGAAAAAGGTACATAAAGTTGTTGGATTTCACATGGCGGAGATAGGGATTTACCATGTATTATCAAAACTATTTATATTTTCAAGTGCATTATCCCAAACAAAAAGCAATTTTAAATGTATAATAATACAAACATGGAGTTACATGCATATAAAATGCATATAACTGCATTATGAATGTTTGCATTGTGTGTGTAATGTCACTTTTGAAGCACTTTTTGGCTGACTTTCAGGATCGTTTTTAAAGTATAACCGGAAACCTTGTAAATATTTATGGTTGCATTATTATGAAGATTCTTTTCGATACACATTCAGAGATGTTACGTAGCATAAAGAGGATTTTTGATATCTTAGAAATATGTGCATAGGTTATTATTCACATTTTTATGTAAATATTTATATTTTTCGTTGCAAAAAGTATTTCATAGGACAGTAAATCAAAATGATGTAGTGTAAATATTACATTTTTGTTTAGTCTGAAATAAGAATTTAATACACGATCATCGCTGTTTTCGCCCGTAGTCATTCAAAGAAATCAATAAGTGGAAGAATTGAAA
The DNA here is from genome assembly GCA_963932465.1 of Maratus speciosus. Taxonomy (NCBI): domain Eukaryota; kingdom Metazoa; phylum Arthropoda; class Arachnida; order Araneae; family Salticidae; genus Maratus; species Maratus speciosus. Next base: position 442,832,338 of record OZ010788.1, read on the forward strand.
GTAAAAATCTACTAAAAAACAACTTTTCAAAAGTAAAAAAAAAGCCAAGCAAAAAAAAAAAAAAAAAAAAAAAAAAAAGGTGAAAGTTGTGGCTAAAAAATAGTGTGATATCAAATTTCCAAGCTTATATTATGGTACTTATTTAACATTTTCCATTAAAAATTTACCATATGTAAGTCGAGTACCTAAGTATGCGTTGATAGAAAGCCTTTTCTCCTTTACTAAATACATCATAACGTGTTTCTGAAAATTAATATATTTTTAATTATGCATTATGGACTTGGCGGCCATCTTTCCATATTTTACACAAATTTATAAGCACACAAGTTCATTGTTAAGATTAGAAGTTCGAAATTGTTACTAAAGCAAAAATTTTATTCTTTTGATTTATGGAAATGAGCGCCTAAAAATTTGTGTCTTAAAATAAAGCTGAAGTAACTTCAGGTTTCATCAGGTTTTATGTTTCTCTTTTTTCGGAGGGGGGTTAATTAATTAGTTAAAGCAGTAAAAATCAATTTGTTTTTTCAAAATAAAAAACTTTCTTAATTTACCTGTCTGCAGAGAAAACTAGAAGTTCGAAATTCTTAATAATGCAAATATGTTACGAGCTTGAGTGCTTAGAAATTTGTGTAAAATATGGAAAGATGGCCGCCAAGCCCATCATGCATAATTAAAAAAAATTAATTTTCAGAAACACGTTATGATGCATTTAGTAAAGGAGAAAAGGCTTTCTATCAACGCAAGCTTAGATACTCGACTTACATATGGTAAATTTTTAATGGAAAATGTTAAATAAGTACCATAATATAAGCTTGGAAATTTGATATCACACTATTTTTTTGCCAACTTTCACCTTTTTTTCTTTTCTTTTTTTTTTTCTTTTTTTTTTTTTTTACTTTTGAAAAGTTGTTTTTTAGTAGATATCAGTTCTTTTTTTAAAACATATTATATATAATTGAAATAATTCTACTAGCTCAAATTAAAATTAGTCCTTGTATAGCCTTTATAAGCAGGGAGCAAACACAATAGTATACATTTTGTTTACCTATCATTCATTTTTTAGAGTGATTAATAATTTAAAAGTAAGGAAAGTCAATTTCTTCTTTCAAAGTATCAATCTTTCCCAATTTATATCTCCTTAAAATTTTCTACGAAAGATGAAAATTCAGTGAAAAACAGAGTCGAAATAAAAAATATATTTACAGTTAGTCTGTCAGTTAAATGTTTTAACTTTTTTTTTGCTGACGGTTTTGCAAAATAAATTTATCTTTACAAATACTTACGGTTAATCCGAGAATGAAACCCCGCAGGCATCTAAAGAATCTAAGACCTGTAAATCTAGCAATTCTAGACATAATAAAGGAACATTTTTTATTTAAAAAAATCTAAAAATTTAAATATATAAACTGTACATATAACTTCCTCTTCATTTACATCGTGTTATAGAGAAGAAAGTATAAATATGTAATTTTACTCAAGTCTGTTTATCCATACCTATTTGCATAAATGAGGGGGTATTAATTTTCTATAAAATTTCCCCTAAATTGATTATCTTTAATAGTCTATTATTAAAGCCGCATATACATTAGAATTAAATATTGTTCGGTTAAAAATTGCCTGAAATCTATAATCTTATCGTTCGTCAAATTTGTTTTTTTTAATACCCAGACTCCTTTTCTGAACTCTGACAAAAATTCGCAGACATATTGAAGTTACCCAAATTCTTGTATCTTTCTATCGTATTTCCTTTTTTGATGGGAGGGGGTGAGGAAGAGCCCTTAAGAACTTCGTTTTGTTCTCAGAATTCTGAATTATTCATTCAAAAGATCTACCTACATAAGTCTTGTTGCAGAATTTCCATTAGCTAAGAGTTGCATCAAGTTATACATCATGTGAATCTATTAAATTACTTTTGTGAAATACTAGATGGGAGCCATTGATATTTCCAGACCATTTGCCTACATTTTAAACTTGAATCATTTACTACTATTCATTAATTTTCTATACGAATTAAATAAGTCGTTGTTTCCATGCCAACTGTACCTTTCACTATTGCTTGCTTGTTTGTTTGTTTGTTTTATTGAACATGTACATCATATCACATGCGGATCACGGCGGGAATCGAATCTGCTTCCACCTACGCTCTCAAGCGATTAGCGGCATGGTGCCTTATCCACTCAACCACGGTAGGCCACTATTGCTATCTCTAATACCAATCTCTACTCAAATTTAACCAACTGCACTTAGAATAATGGTCATAACGGAGAACATTTATATGTTAGAGCAGTGTTGCCAGTGGTCTACTTTTTTTTAATTCAGATTTCTTGATTGCCACCACTTATTATAAACGGTAAAATTCCCTTTGTTTTCGCCTTAATTAATATGTCATTAAATAAGGCGCATTTTACAATTTCAAAAAAGTGGTGCCAATCAAGTATCTGAATTAAAAAAAGTAGCCCATCTGGCAACACTGTGTTACAGTGGTGACATATGCACAAGTCGTCTACTCATATTCAATTTTTTGTCCAAAGTACGGTAACTCAATTTTCAGTAATAGACGAGGAAGATTTCAATTAAACTAACCAGAAAAGTTAACAAACATTGGCTTCCTGGTTTGATTTTATTCAAAATTGTTTTAACCAACCAAAGTTAATGTCCGGGATCCAGATAAATTTTTCTCTGTTAGTAAAATTAGATTGACCAATCAGTATCCTCCATTCATGCAGGCTTTTCGGTGTTTACTGCAAACATCAAAAAGTTCGGAAAAATGCAGACGTCTTATTGATCAATCTCATCCCGCTAATAGCGAAAAATCTATCTTGATCCCGGCCTATTCAACGCCCTTTAAATATTGGAGAAAGCCTTGACACGTGTCAGAAAAACGTCAGACAAAGCAGGCAAAACAGAGAAGAAAAATCATTCATTGGCGAATATGAACGAGCCAATGAATGATTTTGTTTCTTTGCTTTGCCTGTTTTGTGTGATGTTTTCGTGACGCGTGTCAAGACTTTCTCAAATATTTAGGGGGCTTTGGCTTATTTCACCACCATGAAGTTATGAAAGGAGAGGAACAGACATGTCAATCTTCCCGTGTGAAAAACTAGATGAAAAAAAAACGAGTTCTTTCCCTCTCTTCTGCCCTTTTCTCTCTTGATTTTGACCGATAGCAGCCCATTTAGTAGTCTCGAGTACAAGATGCCGCTATATACGGTGGACGCAGGAGGGAGGGTGCTAGCACGACCAATGACATAATAGGCCAGTTCATGATGTTTAAAAGTCACACGGAGTTGGATCGAAGCTAACGAAAAAGACAGGCTACCGCGGTTGGTACGATTCTTCTTTTTTTACAAACCGCTGGAGTCAGGTGATGCTCTTTTCGCGCACCTTCATTGGTGCATTCTAGCATCACGTGACTCCAGCGGTCTGTAAAAAAAGAAAAATCGGTCCCACTGCGGTAGCCTGTCTTTTTCGTTAGCCTCAGAGTTGGATCATCTTTACACGATGATTAGTACAAAGCTGCGCGCCGATTTTTTTTGTGTACATTGCCGTGTACAGATAATCAACTTCGTGTGACGTTATGAACTGGCCTTATATTGTTGGTCACAGTTTAGGAACAGCTTCAAATGACTTCATCTATATCTACTCCGAGGCAAACGAAAAAGACAGGCTACCTCGGTGCTAAAACGCCTAGAATATATAGTGTCGAAATCGGCTATCCCAGTAATACTTAAAAAAGTGCTAAAATATTGGATCTCTCAAATTTCAAATGATGCTGAAATCCAATGAGTCGATCGCAGCGATATCTGCAGGATATTTCCTAAAACATCATGACGATTTGGTTACAGCGTCTAGAATACTAGTGTGAAAATATGTTATTAAACAACGCTAAAAATTTGTATCCCATAAATGATCGACGATACTGCTAAAATCCCATGTGTCGATCGCAGCGAAATCTGCAGGATTTTCGTATTACATTGTATAGACCATAGAGAAGAGATAGGGGTGGAGAGTGCTTTGGTAATCCTAAAGTGGAACCAACATAATAGTCACGTGTTTATAATAGTCACGTGACTTTTACCGCCAAGGGCTAGCATATGTTTGTGAAAGGAAAATAAACAAATTACCGTATCGTTAAATTAAAGTGAGAATCTTCTTTTACTAATTTAAAACAGATTTTAAGTTGCTTTGCTTCGTTTATATTTTTACACTACTTCGCATGCATAATGTGGATGCTGAGTATTTTTATATTTTTTTTTTCACGACCGGCAACAATTTTTAAAACCAAGCATGCGATAACGAGCGAAATCTTGAAACCTTTACATCAGTAGGGACGGTCATATTGATGCCGATTTTCCACCACGCGATTGACACGCGATCAATTGACCACGCGAACTGGGCGGAGCTTGCAATGTTTCCCACAAGCATTGGGGTATTTGATTGGCGTTTGGTGTGAGCTTGTGGGAAAAATCAAGAAGCTGATTAGCTATAATCCATCGTGACGTTGTATGACGTCAGTAATGCTTGTGGTCCATTCTCTACGGAAAGTACATTCCACCCCTATATCTTCTCTATAGTATAGACTAGCAATATCTTGCAGTTATAGAAAATATCCTGCAGATGTCGCTGCGATCTGTATATTTCAGCAGCATCGTTGCACATTTAATGGATACAATATTTTAGCACTTTAGACGCTATAGCTACAGCGCCTAGAAGATACAGTGTGTAAAACGGCTATTCCTATAATGCTTTAAAAAGTGCTAAAAACTTGTATCCCATAAACCTCCAACAATGCTCAGCGGCAATATGCTGATACGAGCGCCATTTCGTAACTCTTTTCAATATAAACCCTGTGTTTTCAAAAATTATAGAATGTTAAATATCGGAAACTATAAATATAAGATATTTTAGTCTGTTACAAGCTAATTTAGTTAAGGAATGACGTGAAATAGGTTAAAGAGTCTCTTTTAGAATGACTATCGTTTTTAAATCACTACGATGGCGCTACGATCGACATCTTGTTATTTAGCATCGTTGTACATTTATGGGATTTAATTTTTTAGCACTATTTTGTAGCCGTTTTCCACACTGTATGTTCTAGGCGCTGTACTATAGCATTTTTTTTACATTTTATTAACATACATCTGACTTGTGTGCTTGGCGTCAAGACCGCTGTAATAATACGATGTTTATTTTGAAATTTGAAAGTACATCACAGATGTCGCTGCGATCAGCTACCTGGATTTCAGCGTCAGTGCACATTTAAGGGATACAACTTTTTAGAGCTGCCTGGATAGCAAATTTCCACATTATGTATTCTAGATGCTATAGCGGTGCATTACACGTGTCTCTTTCTTCTTTAAAAAATATCCTGCAGATGTCGCTGCAAATGACTGTTTGGAATTCAACATCGTTGTACATTTAAGGGATTCACTATTTCCGCGCTTTTTTAAGTATTGCTGGGATAGTCGATTTCTACTACATATAATCTAGGCCTATAACGGAGCTATAGTGTCTAGAATATATAGTTTAAAAATCGGCTTATTAAAAAAGTGCTAAAAAATTGTATTCCATAAATGTTGAACGAGGCTGAACGATGAATGTCGATCACAGCGATATATGGTAATTCCAACGTAACTGTTTCAAAAGACATCAATTGAGAAAACGTTTCTCTCAGAGAAGATCTAGAAAATGTTGCTGCTATCGACATTTGTCATTCAGTATTTTTCAATATTTATGGGATTCAATTTTTAGCAATTTTTTAAAGTATTAAGGAATAGCCGGTTTACACAGACCGTGATCTAGGTAGATTTTTCTCTATTATCGCAACAAGATTGACCAATCAGAATCCGGAATTTTTGCTAACTTTTCACTGTTTGCAAAAATGTACCTGAATCCCGGCCTATATTTCTAGACATTATAACTGAGCTACAGCGCCTAGAAGATACAGTGTGGAAAACGGCTACAAAATAGTGCTAAAAAATTGAATCCCATAAATGTACAACGATGCTGAATAACAAGATGTCGATCGTAGCGCCATCGTAGTGATTTACAAACGATAGTCATTCTAAAAGAGACTCTTTAACCTATTTCACGTCATTCCTTAACTAAATTAGCTTATAACAGATTAAAATATCTTATATTTATAGTTTCCGATATTTAACATTCTATAATTTTTGAAAACACAGGGTTTATATTGAAAAGAGTTACGAGATGGCGCTCGTATCAGCATATTGCCGCTGAGCATTGTTGGAGGTTTATGGGATACAAGTTTTTAGCACTTTTTAAAGCATTATAGGAATAGCCGTTTTCCACACTGTATCCTCTAGAGGCTGTAACTGAGCTCAAGAATAGTACAGAAAGCAAATTCTGTATTTTGATACATTAAGGCCGGGATCCAATTAGGAACAAGTGTGTCGCTATAACGAAGTAGTGACATATGGCCAATAAATGTTTATTGGTAAAAGTGATAAAAACAAATCGTTAAAGGTCTTTGCGAGCGTGTCATTATCGTCAGGCTAATGCATATTGAATTATTTCCCTAGTCTAATAAAGCTCGTCCATGCGCGTATCGTCTAATGGAGGATATTCCAAATATGGGTTCAAGGCTGAAAAAGTTACGTGGTACCGGCAATTTACGTAAAGAACTTCTAACTTATGAGAAGGGAAACAGGAAACTACTACTGCTTTCTCCCGTGAACTGTTTCACTGGCTAGCGGGCATTTACATTACGTCGACGGAGCCTTCCCTTCTTTACGTTAGACGTTTTTGCCTTGACCACGTGATCATAACGTAGATAGAATATCCTCTATTCAAAAAAGTGGATTGCCGTACTATAGCGCCTAGAATATATAGTTTGGAAATTGGCTATCCCTGTAATACTTAAAAAATTGGTAAAATATTGTATCCCTTAAATGTGCAACGATGCTGCTGAAATATACAGATCACAGCGACATCTGCAGGATATTTTCTCAAACTGCAAGATATTGCTAGTCTATACAATGTAATACTAAATCCCGCAGATGTCGTTGTGATCGATACTTGGGATTTTAGCAGTATCGTCGCACATTTAAGGGATACAAATTTTTAGCGTTGTTTGGATAGCATGTTTCCACACAAGGTATTCTAGACGCTGTAGCCGTACTTTCGACAAAAACTTGAAATGAGCATGCCTCCTGTGCATATATCACCACTCTTATGTATAAAGGCTCTCTGTTATGGTGTTGATTCTGACCGCTGTTTGTTAAATTTCTATATTTGTGTTTTAGAGAAAGCAATACAGAAAAGTACTGTTACTATGGAAACAACAACTTCTTTAATATCGAAATGTATAGCAGAGGGGTTCAGAATCATTGCCTTAAATAGTTTCAAATATGTATTGTTGTTATGACAATCAATACTCTTCCTGGATGTGGAAATGCAAAATTGTGTTCAACATAATGGAGGATATTCCATCTACATTTTGATCACGTGGTCAAGGTAAAAACTTCTATCGTAAAGAAGGGATGGCTCCGTAGACGTGTAATGTAAATCCCCGCTAGCCAATGAAACGGTTTATGAGGCAAAGTAGTAGTATCTTCCCTTCTTATCAGTTAGAAGTTCCTTGGGTAAATTACCGGTATCACGTGACTTTTTTCAGCCTCGAACCCATATTTGGAATATCCTCCATTGAGCGCAATCTATATAGATTTTTGGCTGTTAGAGAAACGAGATTCATCAATCAGAAGCCTGCATTTTTGTGAACTTTTCGCTGTTTGAAGAAATGCAGGCTATTGATTGGTGAATCTCGTTTCGCTAACAGCGAAAAATCTATCTGGATCCTAACCCACATTTCTACAAACATTGCACTTCATCCATGGCGCTAAAAAAATGACTCAAAACTTTCATTACATAAGCCGGGATCCAGAAACAGCAAATATTCTCAAACATGCAGGCTTCTGATTGGTCAAACTCATTTCGCTAATAGCGAAAAATCTACCTGAATCTCAGCCATAGTTTTCTTCGATGAAATCAATGCAAAAGGATAATATAAAAGAAAAGTATAAGATTTCTAAAATGTTTTGGCGGGTTTATCGCTATTTGGCATAATTTGTAAACTTTAGAATTAATAAACAGTTTTTCGCTAATTATGAATAGAAAATTTATGTTTTTAAAGCTGAATTTTATAAAAGCACGTAGATTGAGTAAATATCTGTCCAAAAATTCAATCCTTACTTTTTTCTTTCCATTATTTAAGTCTCTACCTCGATTGAAACATAAGTTGTGACGAAGAAAAGAAATCTTTAATTACTGTATCGCGACGCTATTTTAGAAAATCTATATCTCTGCTTATAATTAATTTATGAGGATGCATTTGATCTCAAATTGAAGATCTTTTTGATTAGGCCCTTCTGGTTTTGGTTTTATTTTTCTGCGATGATTGGTTCTTTTGATATGGGAAATTTTACGCTGCCCTGTTTGGTCGATTTAACATGGAGAAGTTGTCGTCAGTATAATAAGCAGTTACGGTGTCTTGCTGTTATTCTGGGCGTTTGTTTGTTTGGCGGTGTTAGCATTTTTTTTCAGCTTGGCTTGGCAGAACGACCGTCCTGCGTGATAGTAAAAAAAAAACTCATATTCTTTTTATAAATATTGACTGTTCTGTTCATTTTGAAAATCACGCCTAATTTCATTACTGCGATTCATGTTTTGTCACCAAAATCTCCATTACAATTCATTAATTTGGCGTAAGCACGCAACTCGATTATAGGAAATTCATTGTTTATCCTTTCTCTTAATACACTGTAAAAAAAACAACAACAAAAAAAAAACGGAAATACTACTGGCAATCTAGACGCCAGTACTATTTGCGTTTTTTTACGGGAATTTTTACCCATAAATTAAAGAAAATTTTCCGTTTTTCTGATTATAAATTGATTTCTCAACATATAATCAAAATTTATTTAATATTAAACTATTAATTGACTTAAACATATTTTAAAAAATACATGTTACAATGGTTATTGTTTATATATATATATATATATAATTATCTATAGTTATATATATATTATCTATATTTCAAATATCATGTGGAACATACTTAAGTTACATCATTGATGTTATTCTTTGTAAGGTACTTTTAGTTTGAAAAATATTATTTTACAAAATATTTTTTTGTAATCAAAAGTATCTGCATACAAACAGAAACATAATGATGCATTCAAAAATCTTTTTAAGAAATTTTAAATGAAAAAATAATTTTAGTTAGAATTTAATAAAAAGTTTTAAATACTCAATTGTAGAAACATTATTATTGTCATTTCAAACGAAAAAATGATTTGTAAATCCCACTGATCATTCAGAAAACGTAATTATAGGTGAATCACGGGTTAAATCAGAAATATAGAATTCAATAAAATATAATATGATATGATTTTAAAAAGTTTACTCAACTTTCAAATGTATATTTTATAAAATGAAAAAAAAAATTAAAAAGAGATATTTTTAGTGTACCATTTAACTGTACTTGTACTTTTAATGTATTATTATCATTTTTAAAATGTTAAAGTAGTATTAAATTTACCCTTAAGTCATAATGTTTTCATTCAAGTTTGAAAGAAAAGTTCTTTAACCATCGCAAGATTATAAAGGAAAAAAATCCCTTTAGAAAGCAATTCAAGACTTTAAATTTCCTTTATGTTTGTGATATCTTTATCACGATAAAACTACTTTGAAAGACGGGTTTTATCCTATTAGGCTTTAAAAAAAGGCAAAAATCTATTCGAAAGCATTGTTTATAATAATAGATATGTTTTTTCGAATATTTTCTTGTTGACGAAAAATATTAAATTTTCAAAAATTTCAATTGCTGTAATTACACTTGGATGCTCTTTGTTTTCACAAAGCTAAATCCCCGCGCTTTCGTGCATGCGTCAGTTCTGCGTTGATTTTATCAAAATAAGGATGAGTGGAGTTTGTTTAGCTGAGCGCCAATCTTAGTGACAACGTACAAGAGAAAAGTAGAGAAAAGTCCTGTAAGACACTGTTACAGGAATTTTTGTTGTTGCCGTTACATAAATAGTTCTAGGAATCCCAATTTCCTAGAATAATTTTAGTAACTTCACAATTTTTTTTTTTTTTTTTTTTTTTTTTTTTTTTTTTTTTTTTTACAGTGAAGTAGGTGTATTATGATTCTATTTTGTTAAAAAAAATTCTATATGCATAATTTAGAATTTTATTATGCGCGCAGCCCTTATTCACGTATTAATCAGACAATTTTTTAAATTTAAAATTTAAATATTAATTTTGTACATACAACATTTATTTTTCTGAATAATGTAGCTAAGGTTATGTACTTTATGGCAGAACAAGCAAAAAAAGAAAAGATCTTAATTGCATATTGTTTGTGTTTTGGTGCTTTGAAAAAGAAGATATTTTTTATTGTTTGGACAAACTAAAAGGTCCTGTGCCCCCTTAAAATAGATTATTTAATTCGTTTCACTCGTAAACTCTATTAAGGGAGTTTCAAAATTTATAGCCTGTTTCGACAAAAACAAGCCTTATTTACATCATATAATAATGTAACATGTTTACACATTTATAATGTAACATGTAACACATAATAATGTAACTTTCTGTCACATAACTTTGACAAATGGTGACAGAGAACCTACTGTGAAGTCACCACTGTGAAAAGTGGTGAAAAATCACCATGTGACTTTAATGTGACATTATTTGGTGATTTATCATAATGCAACATTCAAAATGACGCTGAAATTGAGTCTCCATATGAGAGTCACACGAGAGTATCAATGAAACGACATTGTAAAGTGACCTGGTTACTCGCCACAAACAGCAGTCACAGTGACCTCTCAGTGGAGTCACATATAATAGTCATTTGAGACTCATAAAGAGAGGTATGGAATTTCCTATTTTTTGTTTCGTCGTAGTGACTGTGACACTTGTGACCATTTGTGACCTGAATGAGATGTTATATGAACTAGCTGTTCTGCAGGGATAGTAATTATTAGAATTATATTACTTCCTTTTGAGTATTCGCGTGAAAATTATCGCTTGAAAATCGCTCCAAAATTGGCATTTTGTGACTTGTGTTTAAGTTTTGTCCACCAGTGTATAGTAAAAAGTATTTTTTTAATTCTTTGTTCTTTCTTAATTTGGAAAATCTGATTTCATATTCATGTTAAGCAATTCACGAAGCTCTAAAAAATATTATTTGTGGAAAACGGACAAACGGCAAAAAAATTATGATCAAAGAGTATACGAAATTTTTAAACGTTTTTTTTTTTTTTTTTTTTTTTTTTTTTTTTGTCGAAACAAGATTTTTCAAACCTGTGTATATGTTCTAACGATTCAACCTTTGAACAAAATGAAATTATTTCCCAGGAAAGTGAGTACTTTTGATCATGGAATTAAGTTACAATATGTTAAAATTTCCCATGTTAAATATTTTTAACATCAGATCAAAAAATCAACATACATTTCAAGTGTTCGCCATTATATATATATATATATATATATATATATATTAATGTAGGTTATGTGTATTCCATAAGAGACTATGTTAACTAATAATAAGAAATGCATTTCTGATTTCAGACTAAGTTTTGATCAAACGAAAGTCAACACAGATTGGCGGTGTTTTCCAAACTCGAGATTCTTCTGACCGCTATATTGAACGTCATCTTGATTTTTTCCTTCTTGATAACAAAATAGGGTGCAATTCTTAAAAGAAACTTTTGTAAAAGTTATATCTTTGTAAAAGAAAATGCCACAAGTATCATACATAAATCATATATTATTATGACACCTTTCCTTTTATTTATCATCTCAAAATTTTCCCTCTCCATTTACTTAATAAGCTACTTTTATTCAAAAATATGTATAATTTTATCGTAAAGTTCATCTAATATAATTAATTTTCTGTCATATATGTTCGCTTTTAAATGCATTTTAATTTTTATAAATCTCTCTTCGCCCCCATGTCATACAAAAAAATTAGAAAAGAAAAGAAACTTCAGATAAATTCAAATTTGAACGGTCGAAGACCAGCTGCCAATTCCTTATTTCGGCATATGTGTTAATTACAGCGAATTTTACCAGTACCATTTAACGAACTCCGCACAGATGCAAAATCCGCTCCCACATTCTTCCTTAATCATCAATAAATTTAATTTTCTTTTTATATGATTCATTTCTTAACTGGTTCAAAAACCTTCGCGAGTCCCTTTTAGTTTGAATAAAATTACATGCAGTTAAATTCTATTCACTAGCCCCTCTAATAGGCTACTTTAGCGATGCATGTGTCACAGGTGACTATGTGATTAGCGATGCATGTGCAACAAAACCAATCTACGTCCGAAGGTTATAATTCTCGTTTGAAAGAAAATTTCTAAGTATGATAATCATTTGGTGACACACAAAACTTTGTCTGAGATAAATTCTCACTTCTTTCCCACCGTCTTCTGCTGTAAGACTTACTTATCTTAGCACACCACACCTCGACGGGTGATATCTCTAATTGCCGGCACCTGACGGAGTAAAAAATAATTTGTTACCTATCATTTGTCCATTTCATGTTATAAATAAAGGAATTGAACTAGAGTGTCTTCTGAGAACCTGTGTTTCGTCTTAATGGTATTCATCGCCTATTCAGTCCTTTTAGTTACATAAAGAAAAGACGAACAATCTACAGTATGCATCTCCATTCAACCTTACGAGCAATCTTATAAACAATCTAGTTTATTGTCTAAGGAACATCCAAATTTGTCTTACTTTTCCAAGCAATTATAAGTAATCGAGGCCTTAAAATATGTAAAGTTTTATGTGAAATTTTATTGAGAAAGGCTTGTGTGTTGTCTAAAAAAACCTCAAATTTGTCCTATTTTTCCAGGCAATTATAAGTAAATGTGGCTTTAAAATATTTAAAGTTTCATGTGAAATTTTAGAGAGATACATTTTAATCCTCATACGTGTATATATATGGAAAAAAGATATTGAAATATTGTAATAATTTTAAAGCCTTTTTTATAAACTTGCTTAGATAATATAAACAGTTTGTAATACAAAATATTAGAATAAAAATATTCATAAATGTTAGGCTAATAAATGTTATTAAAATATGCTATATTTTCAGAAATGTCTTCTCACCTGAAATTTATTTTTTCATTCATACAGAATATTTTATTACAAAATGTTTTGTGTCAGGTATTTTTCTTAATATTTTTCAGAAAAAGAAATATCATTTCATAATGACACGAAACTTCTTTTCTTTGAACTTGTTAAATCCAATTTCTAGTGAAAGAGTTTCCAGATTCTTAAATTGGATTTCAAGGAATAGAAATGATAATGTCTTACAAACTTATTATGAAAAAAATATTCATTTTAGAAATTCTTTGGAATTTGAAAATGTAATAGTATGTGCAAATATATCCAGATGATTGTAATTAAAATAATGTGATTGAAAAATAATATTTAATTTTTTTAAACTCTCATATGGACAAAAGAGCGTCCAATCTTGATCAGTAAAAAGTTACTCGTTAAGTTTGGCACGAGAGAAATGAAACGTTTAATGAACCTGTCAAAATAAAGCAGGATCAGTCATGATTTCAGGTTTTATGATTCGGGTTCTTAAATTAAAACTTTTAGCTATTGATAGCCAGACGATAAACTCAAAAGTATGCACCCATATTTTAGAAACAAAAATTTTGGGAAATGGTAGCTTTTAGGAAATGAAAACTTCTAAGGTAAGATATAGATAGAGATGACGTGTTTTGATTTGGCATGATGTTAAAAATAAAACCCTGATACCGTTTAAAAGCGGTCAAAGTTAAGTCCAAATATTTGCGGTTCCACAGAGTCTGTTGTGAGGAAGGAAATAAGGACATTTACATTTGAGCGATAGCAACCTTGATATTGCAAAACGTTTTTACGACATACTGAACCACTTTTATTACTTAGAACTCTTGGCTGAAGACTGCATTTTGCAACAAAATAATACCCCGTGTCACAACTTAAAGTGGTTCAATGATAACAGTATTTCATTATTTGATTGACTACGTCAATCACATGACATAAACATTATGAAAAATGATTATGATGCAATCGTGAACATTTTTGTGTAAATGGCAAGCAATATTTATACATTAACCTCTTCAGTTTTCAGCTTTTAAAATAAACGTTTTTCTAACAGTTTAGGGTTTTTCTTATTTTAAGATAGATATTAAAAATTAATATGCAGGAAATTTTCTTTTTCGCAAAATTTTAATATGCAAATTAGGTGGTACCCAATCGGGGACTTTGGTACAGATTGTCAAAAAATGATAAAGTACCCAGTCGGATACCTTGGGCTAAAATATTAAAATTATAATGCAGATTTAGGTTTTAATGTAGAAAAATTGTTAAAACATAAGACTACACTACTCAAAGATGGAATATTATATTTATTTACATATGAAAAATATAATTCGAATTTATTTAATATGAAATTCACAAGAACAATTTCGCTTTTGGAGACACTAGAACAAATTGCACTTCATGCATCTGACACAGAATTGACCCTTACAACCCGGCTTGCAACACTTCATGTGGTTTTTAATTTTTGTATGCTCAGGAAAATGTGCGACTTTATGTCATTCATCATGACCTCATGTCATTCACAGGAATGGGAATAACCTTTTGACATATCTGAGGGCTCTCACATGTATATTCTCGGCGGGAGTTGTCAGCTCGAATTGACCTTTCCGCTATGAACATTTTAAAATCAAGCAAAGGAAAGATTTTTTTTTTGGAGATATATCCTTTTTTCTGTAATACCTGGTGTATAATATCAAGGAAGGGCAGATTACCATATCCAAGAAGTGAGCAAATATTCTTATCGACCACTTCTTTGTACTCGCTAAAATTCTATAGTAAGAAATTAGTCGATCCATCAAATCAACTCTCCCCATTTATTTATTATAGGACTTAACTATAGATGGTTATTGAACACATATCTTTTATTTATCTTCTTTTATCACCTTTTACAAGAAGATTCTGGGTTTACTCTAAATGCTCTGGATTAAAGCACTACCGATTTTTTATCCTTCCATTTGAGCAAACAGACTTTATTAACTTTTCTTGTTTTGGAAGCTGATGTTCGGTAAAGTAGCAGCTATTCCTTCTGTTCCGTTGGTCATAAATATGCCCATCAAAAATATTTATATCAGATAGTTCTTATTTTCAGACCAGTAAAGTATCTATCTGTAAATAGTAAGGTTGGCTTGGACACAATAGAGACTGTATCAGCCAAATGCTTCCCTATGGAGCCTCCTTAGACCATAAAAATTTGTATAAGTTTCTGGAACAGTAATTTTTCGTGCGTATATTACAAAGTCTAATACAAGTCCATCTTGTGCAGCAAGCACAAATTGTTTAACCAAACAGGATTAGGTTTCGAGGGAACACATTTTATTACTGGGCATCTTCCACAAAACGGAATCATCTGTTCATCAACGGACAAACATTCGGTTCAAGGTAAATGTAGACAGCGCTTTCTAAAATAATCTAGCAATGACCTGACTAAAACAAAAATGTCCTTTTTCTGTTCCTCCGTTTGAATTGACTTATCAACAAAATGCAATGTGTTGCTAAGCTCAAAAAATCTATTTATTTCCATATCTTGTGTTATCATAGGAACGTCACAACATTTAGACTAATACAATCTATTTGCGGGATGAGAATTAGCAAGTTCCGAAGTTCCTCGCGAAAGTATTCACAAAAATATTCCATTGGTGAACGAGTCTGTCCATCATAAGAATCATCATCACGTGTTTGTGGTATGTCATTCAATTCGGAGTTCCAATTTGAAGAAACCTACACAGATAATTAAAAAAATTAAAATAACATTTTAGTTTACTTAGAATTAATATTACATATAAATGTAGGAATATTGAATTTAATTAATAAAATGGAAAAGTATAAATTATAACTAATAAATTTAAAAGTTTTTTTTTCTTTTTTACTATCCCTTTTCTCTATTTTACAATCTATGTTATGCACTACAAGATAAAACTTAATTTAAAATTTTACACTGCATATGCAGTTTGTAAACATTTATAAATATTGTAACACTTCTACACAACTATTTTATCTCTAATCGTTAAAAGTACATAGTTAAAAAAGAATCCTTAAAGAACTTACTCCATATTTTCCCACTCAGATCGTTTTCGCTTCCGTCCGTTTAATGTGGAGATTATTCGATTGATCATAACTTTCTGTCAACTCCTCATTTGGAATCAGAATGTTTTTCGTTATTGAATTTTGGATCGTCAATATCCGAAAGATCTCCATCACTTTCGGCAAGGACAGATTCAATTTCTTCTTGAGTCAAGTAGTGCACTGACAAGAAAAAGAAAATTCTTGAATTCCAAGGTCCCCGAATGGGTACTTCATTTTCAAAGTTTAAATTTTCACACATAATCTGTACTGTTATATTAAAATTGACATGCATCTTATTAAATGATTATTTTTAAATCAAAAAAATGAAAGAATTAATTAAAATATTTTTTTATTTGAGGTAAACAACGAAAAATTCTCACCTCTAGAAGGTCAAGACGATCTTTCACGCTTTTCTGCCATTTTGAATGTGTTTTTATCTTTTCAGTCACAGTATGGTACTATCACCTGTCGATAATTCTATAAAATAAACCTTTTGACAAATGGAATCTTTGGTTTTTAAAACAGATAAATGCTATTTATTATTTTTTACAATTTTTTAAAAAAAGTCCCCGTTTGGGTCCCCAGGGACCGAAGAGGTTAAGGAAAATTATTTATTATGCCTGGGAAGCTGTATCAAGTATTACAGAAATATGTTTCAAACATGTCGAAGGTTGTGTGTTTTAAAAATAAGGAAGGTTAAATTTGTAAAAAGTAAAATTGTATATTTTCAAACTTATAAGCAGTGTTATTATAAAAATGATCATTAATTGTAATATATATTTTGAAAATGAAAATGAGTAAAACAGTTTTGGATTGTAAATACATATCATATAATGCATATTAATACTCAGAGTTATGTAAAATGTATGTCTTAACATTTTTTAATGTTCTTGTAAGATTGGCCAAGATTTTAAGATAGTAACGCTGTCTTATTTCATAGCATAGAAATACTTAAGTTAATAAAAATCGTATTAATGAAAATAATGAAAAGGTATTTTATAAATCAGTGTGGATTTTTTTAATGTTCTTGTAAAGTTGGACACTATTTTAAGATAGCGACGCTATCTTCTTTCATAGCATAGAAATACTTAAGTTAATAAAAACCGGATTCATGAAAATAATGAAGAGGTATTTTATAAATCAGTATAGATTTTTTTTTTAATGTTCTTATAAGGTTGGCCATGATTTTAAGATAGCGACGCTGTCTTCTTTCATAACATTGAAATACTTAAGTTAATAAAAACCGGATTAATGAAAATAATGAAAAGGTGTTTTATAAATCAGTGTGGATTTTTTTAATGTTCTTGTAAGGCTGGCCACGATTTTAAGATAGTGACGTTGTCTTCTTTCATAGCATATAAATACTTAAATTAATAAAAACGGATTAATGAAAATAATGAAAAGGTATTTTATAAATCAGTATGGATTTATTTCAGGAAAACGATATTTAAAATAAAGCAGAAACTTAAACATTTGTGTGTTACACGAAAATATAATTAAAAAAATAAAAATACAAAAATAAAAGTACAAAAATAGGTTAATTTTTCTATTTTACTAATAAGAAAATTTGTAGTTGTGATAATAATTTAATGTAGAATTTACTTAGATTGTAACAAAATTTAAACAATGTTAGTCAGTTACATTTTTTGGATTGAAAAATAATTTAATTATTACTTTTCAAATTTTCTTTTTAAACTGAACTCTAAATATTAATTTTGAAAAATTAAAAAACGTGATTATATATAAAAGTTGAACAAATTTTAGTCTGAAGTAATCTATTCAAAAATACTGCATTTTATGTTTCGCAGACAAAAATGTGAAAAAAAGGATGTACTGAATTGATTGGATTGAAATCATATTTTGTAAAAATTTAATGAAAACAAATCGACATTGTACTTTTTAATGAATATATATTCATAAAATTGTACAATTTAATTCTTTAAATATTTTTTAATGAAAAATCCGGATCAATACTTCATTCACTCTTTTTTATAAAAATGATTTTTCTTTTTAAGTAAAAATGATTTTCATATAAGTAAGAGAGTAGAAACTAAGAAATATTAGAGCATGCGACATTTTATATATAAATCATTCTAATAATAATTTCATCTATTGGAATGCACTACATTGAATTTTTTTTTAAAGTTTGAAATGAAAATCGACTTATCTATTTTAGGACAAATTGTCTTTCTTAACAAAAAACTTCTCTAAAAATGCCTTAAAAAAGTTTGATTCTTTATCTGAAACATACTTTTTTATCTGTTATTAGATTTATTGAACTGAAAAAAGTGAAATAATAAACTGATTCAAGAAAATGTTGCTACTTTAATGTGGAATCACTATATCACTGAGAAAAAAAATGAATGGAGGTTTTAGAGTTATTATTTCTGAAGTAAAATTAAATCGAATTGTCTTATTCCTGTCCTGCAAGGAAAGAAAAATAAATTGAATGTCAATAATTGCATAAAAAATATGTAATCTGAAATAGAAAACTTGTCAAAATCCGCGAGAGGCTAAAATAAAAGAGGAAAAAGAAATATTTGTATCTCGTAGTTTTCGTGTCGAACTTACGCATTTATTATTTGTATTGCTTCAATTACTATTATTTCCAAAACTACATGTACAGATTAAACAAAGAAAACAAAAGATTATTTCTATCATGACACGACAAGTTTTTATTTGTTAGAATATGCACAAATATACATGAATAATACTTCACCTTTTTTTATGCAAACTGTAATTCACATGTAACACAAAGGATAAAACCTAAAAAGAAATGCAGTAAGCGGAAATACAATTTTCGAAACATTGTAATACTGATTTAATATAAGGGGATGCGCCGCACATATCTAATTGTTTTTAAAGTTACAATTTGAAATCGATTTAATTTTTCTAAGAAAACACTTTTCTTCTAAAAATAACTTATATTGATGTATTTTGCTAAAATATTTTACTTTGAAAGAAATTCTGATATTTTTTAACATATTTTTTTTCCTTTAAATCTAATATTAGATTTATTTTAAATCAAGAGAATGGAAAATGTAAAATAAGAAAGTAATTCAATAAAAAATTGCTACTTTAAGTGGCATAAAAGCATTTAGTATTAACACGAGAAAAATTAGTGCTGAGAAAATTATAGCTGAGAAAATAATGCAATAGACAACAGAAAGCGCCAGAAACTCTAAAAGTTCATAAAATTAAAACGATCATAAATCGCTAAACTTTGGTCGCTTAGTAAAGGCTTTCCTATTTCATTTGTTACACAACAGTAAACATTTTTTCTAAATATAACCTACCGTATAACCGTATGAACATTTCTATTTCTTAACTTTAAAAAAATATTTACAAAATATTTTCATTCAAATGGTTTTTGCATTTTGTAGAACAACATCTGAAAGAACCGTTCACATGGAACTATGCCTCTAAAGCTAACCGTTTAGATATGTAGCTATTGGATAACGACAAAAGGGATCCCTGTATAAAGTAATGCATTGAATATATCGAATTATTTTTAAAGTTACAAGTTGAAAGCTATTTAATATCTATTATAAGACATACTGTCTTCTTTTCACACAAAACATATTAATATATTTTTGTATATTTTTCTTTCAACTAAATTCCATTTTTGTTTTTAAAACAAAGTCATTTAACTTTTATTAGATGTTATGTAACTCATGAATAAAAAATTTCAAAATCATAAATTAATTCAAGAAAAGATTGCTGCGTTAAAGTGGGGTCACGACACTAATGACAACAAAAGAAAATCAAAATTTGACATAATAGCACACATACCGCTGGTACCAAAAATGACTGATGGATTTTAAAATTCAATAACTTCCAAACGGTGACAGATATTTAAAAAAAATCTTGCAGGAGGGTTATGTATGCTGTCAGAAATTTTTGTACTGAGATTCTGATTTTAGTTCGAATTTAAAATAATAGATGGCGTTGACAGCAACAGGCGCTCAGTCCACACGCGATTTTTGGTACAGGATCCAACCGATACATTTTAATCTCATTTTTTTCGCATGGAAGAAGAGAGAGGCCAAAAAGTCGAGCCTGGATTTAGCGGTTATTGCTTGCAGTGCCATCTGTCGATGCTATTTGTAACTCAAACTGAGAATCGCAGCATAAAATCTCCTGACATCTTACATATCACTCCTGCAAGAATCTTTTAAATATCTGTCACCGTTTGCAAGTTATGAAATATTAAAATCCATCAGTCATTTTTTGGGACACCCGGTGTAAATATCATTTTCAAAGCATTTGAATAATAATTTCATATAAAGGAATGCGCTACATCGAATTTTTTGAAAGTAAAAGTTGAAGTGGATTTAAATTATTTTTTTAAGACAAACTATCTTTTTCCACAAAGACAGTATGTTAATGTATTCTGTAAAAAAATAATAATAACATTCAAATAAAATTATCATTTCCTTTTTAATACATACTCTTTTATCTGATATTAAATTTAATACATCTAACGAAAAAAATTGTAAAATCATAAAATAATTCAAGAAAATGTTGATACAAATGTGAAATCACTATATTAGTGAGAACAACAACAACAGCAAATAAAGCTTTAAGGGGATCCGGGACTCAAAATTCTATTTTTCTTTTATTTATAGAGATTGTGTTATGAATTTGTTTACTGAAATATGTTTTAATATAATAAGAATATTGCATGCAAAAAAAATCTGAAAATTTTTAATTTTTTTAATTTAAATTTTAAAATTTTAAACATATTTAATTTTTTATATAAATCTGGAAGTACTTACTCGATTATGAAAATTTTTACACTTTTGTATAAAAGAAAATGCGTCATTTTATATTGTTTTGAGGATTTCTTAAAATACTGATTATTAAATTTATAAAAAAAATTTAAGTAAAAAAAATGAAGTTGTTTTGCATTAATTAGCATATTGTCACAATTATCAATCAAAATTAAAAATCCTGAAGACAATTTGTTGGAAATATAGCATAAAATCTTTGTTTAAAATTTCATACATATATCTTCCAATGAACTTTAGAGATATTCTTTTAAAGTTGACAAATCGTGAAAAACTCATTCTGAGATAAATGAAGTTAAAGTTCTCATCGGAGGGTAGCTGATACATCGCTTTTCAAGGCAAAAGGTGTTATATCTCTGGATCTAATGCAGATAAAAACATGCGGTTTGCGGTATTTAACGCTGAAATCTCGGTATAATTTTAAGCCAATAAAAAAATGCATTTTATTTTAGAATTTTTAGCCCCCTTAAGAATTATATTAATTTACAAGAACAATTAAATCTAACATTCTTATTCCTGTTTTCCGAGTACAGATAAAGAAACTGAATGTCAATAATTGCACCAACAACATGAGATCTCAAATCAACAACTTGCTGAAAATCGCGAGAGACTGAAATGAGAAAACAGAAATATTTGTAACTGTTAGAGTTTGTATAGGGAGTATGGACTTATTCTTTTCTATGTCTTTATCACTTATTAATCCCGAAAATATGAAATATATGGTAAAATTATTTTTGCACATAGTAAAAACCCTTTACATGTAAAAATATGTATAAATAAATAACGATGTATTTAAATTACTTTTTATTTTATTTTTATTACTTACATTTTTAGGGTTTCGTTCATCTGACGAAACCCAATTCGTCTCACCCATCTCTCTGTCCGTCTGTCCGTTTGTCACAGAGCCCGTTCTCAGAAACTATATATGTTGGAGACTTGAAATTTTGCATACTTATAGCTGCACACCTCACATCAAACGACAAATCATAAAATTTTGAAAAAGTCGTAATTAACGGACGTTATTAATTAACCCCCCCCCAATTACAAGATCGGAAAGGCATTCATAATTCAACAAAAGGATGGATTTTTTTTATCAAATTACAAAAACGATATCTTCCACGGAT
This sequence comes from Maratus speciosus, assembly GCA_963932465.1. Lineage (NCBI taxonomy): Eukaryota > Metazoa > Arthropoda > Arachnida > Araneae > Salticidae > Maratus > Maratus speciosus. The sequence goes on from OZ010788.1 coordinate 442,854,446, forward strand.
TAAAACAGGTATCATTTTAACAGCAGATAAGGACTGGCGATTCCTTTAAGGCGCGATTACTTTTTTTCCACGCATCCCAGAAATTCGAAATTAGTACCACAAGACGGGAAAAGAATTAACTTTCAGAAATTCTAAAAATTATCTTGATCGTATCCTAAAAATTCGAAAATTCGTTAAAAATCGAGAAAAAAATCTTTTATTTTCCTTCATTTGTAAGGGCGACAGATGTCTGGTGACATTGAACTTTCCGTGGTAAACCAGATGATTATAAAACAGGCTCTTGTTGCCTGACACGAACAGAGAACTTTTATACAGGACCAATTTTTTTTTTAAATACCCATTTTTGAACTACGATTTTTACGCCATACGACGTAAAATTTCATTATCTTTCAGAATATGTCTTTATTTTTTAATTCCGACAATCAGAAGCTAATTAACTTTTTGATAATTAATTCAAGAATTGCATTTTTTTGCACAGCAGGCCACATGGCAGGGACAGAAAAAGAGATATTTTTATACTAGGGTTTGATAATGGAAGTACAAAATTTTTTAACTACTGATTTTACAGATTTGGTTCTTTCGCATCCGGATATTATTTCACACGCTGATTCATAAAATCTAAATGTAAAAAAAATCGCAACTTAGTTGATACCACTGTTTTCAAATAATAATTTCAGCAAATATCTGAAATTCTTGTTTAAGACTATTTTTAAACTGTAGCCGTTCTCTACTGTTTTGCGTGCGGGGTTTTGACTGCGTGATGAGATAAATATTATTTATTCAGCATAAAAATTTTCATAAGTGTTGAAACCACTATTTTAGAATAGTAATTACAGCAAATATCTTAAATTGATGTTTAAGACCGCCACCCCCTCGACTAATGTGTCTACGGATAAGTTGTAGAAAGAAGTTTCGTTCAGATATACTTTTGTTAAGAATAGAGTGCGCACCTTGGTGGTGAAATGTGGAACTAACAGACATCGATTTTATTTATATTATGAAATATAACAAGGCGATCTGTTTGAAACTTGTTTATAACACATAATAAAAAGTTTTAAAAACAATGACGCGCGAAATTTCGGAGGGAGGGGGGGGGGGGGTGAGAGGCGTTAAATTTTTATTTTAAACCTTAGCGTTTTTTACCGTTTTATATGTGGTTTTTTGACGGAGTCCTAAGATAAATGCTACTTGTTGAATATAAAAAAATTCATAAGAGTTGATACCGCTATTTTAGAATAGTAATTTCAGCAAATATCTTAAATTGATGTTTAAGACCGCTATCCCTCGACTAATGTACCTACTGATAAGTTGTAGAAAGGAGTTTCGTTCAAAAACCGTTTTGATAAGAATAGAAAGCGCTCCCTGGTGGTGGAATGTGGAATTAAAAGAACGTTATTTTATTTAAATTAAGAAATCTAATACGGTGATCTGTTTGAAACTTTAAGATAGTTTATAACACATAATAAAAAGTTAAAAAAAAAATGGCCCGAGAAATGTCGTGCGTGGGGGAGGGGGGGGGGGGTTAAAAAATTTTTAAAACCTTATCGTTTTTTACCGTTTTATGTGTGGTTATTTGATGGAGTCCTGAGATAAATGCTACTTGTTCAATATAAAAAAAATCCATGTGTTGATACCACTATTTTAGAATAGTAATTTCAGCAGATAGTATCTTAAATTGGTGTTTAAGACCGCCACTGACTGGTGTTCGACTAATGTATCTACGGATAAGTTGTATAAAGGAATTTCGTTCAAAAACAGTTTTGTGAAGAATGGAGTGCGCTTCCTGGTGGTGGAATGTGGAATTAAAAGAACGCGATTTTATTTAAATTAGGAAATATAACAAGGCGATCTGTTTGAAACTTTAAGATAGTTTATAACATGCAATAATTTTTTTAAAAACAATGGCGCGAGTAATTTCGGGGAGGGGGTGGAGAGGCGTTAAATTTTTTTTTAAACTTAAATTAGAGTGCGCTCCCTGGTGGTGGAATGTGGAATTAAAAGAACGCTATTTTATTTAAATTAAGAAATCTAACACAGTAATCTGTTTGAAACTTTAAGACAGTTTATAACACATAATAAAAAGTTTTAAAAAGAATAGCCCGGGAAATGCTGTGCGGGTAGGGGCGCAAATTTTTTATAAAATCTTAGCGTTTTTTTCCCTTTTATATGCGGTGTTTAAGGATTTAATAATTATAAATTATTTATCAATTTGGCTTTATTAGTTAAAGAATAAAGCGTTTTGAAAGGAATATTAAAGGAAACCCTCTATGCGATCTGTGATCACACTTACCCACTTGTTTTAAATTATTTCAAATGTCTTGCCAGTTTCTTATGGTTATCTCTCTCATATCTTTACAGACGAAATGATCAAAAAACTACAAAATAAAGTGAGTTGATAGATTATGTGTACGTTTCAAAATTATTACTTCACTTTAGTGAATCAATTATTTCTATATAACAAGTTTTTCTTGAAACAAAAATTCTACTCTATGATTAACAGTTTAATATTTGTGAAAGAGTAAATACTTGTTGTTAATTGTAAATCCAAATGAAAGCACTCTCATAAAAATAATCTTTATGTTTTTTCCAAATAAGATCAGTCTGCCTAAATGAGACACGATTCCCCGTAGTTTTGTCGCATTTAGGGTATATTTGGGATTTTGTTATATAAATGTATATTTTATTAAGCAACAAATTACGGAATACTGTACCTTTAGTTTAAAACTAACTTGTTTTGTAGAAATTTAATAATTATCTGTAGTATAAAACCACAATATAGGATTGTCGCATTTAGGTCATTTTTGTCGCATTTATGGCAGCTAAAACCTACATGAGACGTTCATAGTCCTAAATGTGATAACGCATTTTATACATGACAATTTATCTGAAAAAGTTCATTTAACGATTAACTGCTGTGACAGAAAATTGCCACATTACAACTGTGAGCGGTCTTCCAAACCATTCGATTGAAAGATAAATAAAATGCGCAATTAACTCATAAAAATACTGTTTTTGCACTAAACTGTTTGTACAGTACTATTTCTAATAAAATTTCGATTTTTTAAACATTTCAAACAATAGTACTAGGCTCCAAAAGAAGCATAAATTCACTGTATCGATAGTTAAACTGGAAATTACAAGTTAAAACTGTGAAAATTTTAAAAAGTAGCTCTAACAGCAATTAAGGGTTAACTGTACTTTTTTTTTGAATTAATGAACTCTTAAGTGCTGTGACAGGAATTGTCGCATAACTACTGTGAGCTCCGAGTGGTCTCCGAGACCACTTGATTAAAAGATGAATGAAAGTCTCTATTAACTCACAGGGTACTGTTTCTGAACCAAAATTTAAGTAAAGGACTATTATAATTAAACTTTTCAATATTATTCTTGAAATGTTTATCACGGGGCAGCACCGTGCTGTCTGCCAGTTTTAAACTGCTAATATGCAAAAGCTATTTGAATGCTGCGGATAATGCCTAATATAAATAACTCTCAAATAAATAAATGCGCCCCTAATATAAAAAACTCTCATCCCTCTTTGCCAAGGTGCTATGACCATAACTACAATTAAATGATATTCGCAAATCGAAACATCGTTTAAAATTCGCGAAATTCGTGCGTCAATATTAACACATAATTTATACACCAGTGCGATTTGAGATTCCGTAACTTCAACTCCGCATAATTCTGCTGACAATCTGGTGATAATGAAATATAACTACATGATCCATATACGAAATTTAATTAGGAATCCAAATGAAATATTTGATTTTATCAAAATTCTTATTTTGTGAAGGAAAATTGAGAATTAATTAAGGACGCCGACATTTCGGCCGGTGCGAATTCACAGTGGGAGCTTACGTGTTAAAAGAGTATTTCAAAGATATTTATAATATTGTTAACTAGGCTATTTATAACATATAACTTTATTATAAAATGTCACATGATAAATATATCACCCTTAGAAATAGATAACAAGCCAAAGACAAGCTCTGTGCCTGATATTCTGTTTCACCCCTTCCCCCCTCTTCATTTTTCTTGCACTTTCACAAAAAAATTAACATTTTCTGTACTTAAAAATACGTATATGGAAACAAATATTCATTTAGATAAACATGGTGGTTTTATTTATTTTTTATCTTTTACTAATTTAAAAGTAGAAAATATCGATTACACCGATTAAAAGTGAAAACAGAATTAAAATATCAGATTATATAAAAGTGCTAACAAAAATTACGATTCCTAAAACAGGGAATAACTCAATTGCATCACGTTTTAATCGGAGACAGCATTTAACATACCGAATGGTAGAGTAGGTGGGGGTAAAGATACGCACTTTCCATACATTTTGATTTTAAACACACACATTGGTCTAAACTTATGTAACGAGTGATTAAATTGTTAGATTAGAACCTTAGGCAACTGCCACCATCAGCCGACATTCTGTCAAATTATAATTCTGTGAGTAATTGCAATTACAAAAAAAAAAAAACTTTGCTCTGCGTATCTTTGCCCCATCGGTTGGGGTAAAAGTACGCAGTGGTGGGGCAAGGATACGCAGTGTATGTTTTTGCCGCATTACTGTGGGTTTTTGCCCCATTTCCAATAAAACGAATGAGTTATGCAAAAGCATTAGTAAATTTCACTAGTATTTACAGTTAAACTGAAAATTGTAAGTTGAACAATGAAACAAAATGAAAAAAAAAAACAGCGGTCTGTGAGATCTCAAATAGCAGTTAACCTCTAACTACTGTGACAAAAATTGTTGCATAAATACTGTGAGCGGTCTCAAAGACTGCTTGATCGTAGACTCATATGATACTGTTTTTGTGCTAAACTTTACATAAAGGCCTATTATAATAAAATTTCTCCTCATTTAGAAGTCTTTAGCGATACTACTAAGTTTAAACGAATAAAAATTAAACTAACATCAATAGTTAAATTGAAAATTACAAGTTAAATTGTGAAAACTGAATATATCAGCGGCCTGTAAGACCGTTAATAGGACTAAAAACAAAATCGTTTTATGAAAGAAGAATATTTATTTTTAAAAGTAGGTAGGTAGATACCTACGTTCTGTATTAAAAAAAAGCTTAACTAGATAAAGGAACAGATAGTTAACTAGCTTATATTAGTTAAGTAGCTATTATATTTTATACAATACTAACTTATAAAAAATAAAACTTTCCATAACGTAATTGTGGAAAGCTTTGCATCTAGCTAAAACGACAGGGCAAAGCCCCGCATCCTAAACTTGTGCATATCTTTGCCCCAAGACGGATGCGTTATTTTACCCCATTATACAATATTTTACTTAACCGGCTACCTACAAGTTTAAACAAATGCGATCGAGGTAAACTATACGGCATTTAGAAGCTATACAGCTTCCGTTCTCCACTGAATTTTTGGATTTGTAAAAATTCGAAGTATTGTCAGCTAAACAATAAAGTGAAAATTTAAAAATATTAGATCAAAACTCAAAAATTTAAACTTACCTCATTTTCTTCGCACGGAGTGCTACTTTTTTCACAAAGTTTGAACACACAACTACTACACTTGAGACCAAACTACCACCAAGCAGTCATGATTGTAGAAATGTTTCTTCATATTAAATTAGCCAGTGCGTATCTTTGCCCCGTGCGTATCTTTAACCCCACCTACTCTATAATGTTAGTAAATTTAACTTACTTAATCGAATTAAAATAAACATAAATTGTTTTCAATCTAGACAAGATTTTCCAGAATTTTTATCATGTAAAATTGTTGCAAATTCCTTAATCATATGGCTATATTATGTTGCGAGAATGGCCGCAGCATTTCTTACACCTTTTTTTATTAAACATTTTAAAGAAGCGTATTTTTCTTTTTTGATCGTCTTAAACACATATATAAGCACCTGGTTAAAGAAAAACATTAATGGAGCATTATACTGACTCAACACAGCTTAATTAAACATAAAATTGGATATAAATATAATTTTAACACAATATATAAAAAATCCCATATAAACTTCTTCGTTAATCTTCTAAATGTTTTTCCGCATTTACATCAATATGTATGTCGCTATTAGGCTCAGGCTGAAAACAAGCTCTCCACTTAACGTTTACTTAATCGCCCAACCCACCCACTTAACCACCTAATAATTCGCAACTACTTTCCGTCCAGGCGACCTCACTCTCCGAGATCGGCAGGAAAGGCTCCTTGTGTGCCCAGTAAATCTCCTCTGGCCAATCGCATCCCGACTGCTATTGAATCAATTTTGAATAGTTCGATCAATTGGTCACTTGATAATCTTTTGCCAAGTGTATTGCAATATCTAATGACCTTTTCCCAATTAGTTAGTGATATTATATAAAAAATCCCTATGACGCAAAAATCATATTTAAAACGTAAGAAAGTCCATTTCATTTCAAATAATAAATATTGCTAAAAAATATATTGTCCGCTGTAAGATGCAAAAATATTTATATATCGATTATATAACTGAGTATAACATAAAAAAAATCATCTTAGTTAAATGTCTAAATATTGCGGTTATATGAGTTAGATATAAAAATTAGAACGAATTAAAATAAAATTTAAATTACCATTAATTTTTCATCGTATGATGCAAATAACATTATTTTTTAAATTAAACAACAAGTTCTTGTTTATTAATTAAATATTCTATTGATATATAAATATATTTCCATTTTACAAAGAAAATGTTATTGTAATTCAAATTGTAATTCTAATTTTTATTGCAAAATTATTTAACAACAATACTTAGGCGCTTAAAAAAACGGAATTTCTTACGGTTTAAATAGTTGCACCCTCGATATGTAAATATTTGTCCATTTCATCTTTGAAAATATTTCCATTTAAGAATATTTATTATTTGAATTAAAACGAACTTTCATACTTTTTTATTAATAATGCTGTTTTTGCACTTAACAATATAAAATGCTCTCACTTAACAATGTTTTGTACTAGAAAAAATCCTAATTTTTAGCACTTTTTATTACACTATGGTTATGTATGAAAAAAAAAAGCATTTTTTTCATTGAATATCTAAATATTTAAATTGCTACTTTGTTTAGTCATTTTTTAAAGCTTTTGAAAGGCATAAAATAAAATTTTTTACAACTTGAGAAGAATGATTCTCTACTTCTCTATGAAACAATTTACATCATAACATTTAGAAAAAATTCTCAAAACGTTTTCCACATTTCTCTTTAAAATTTCATCTATCATTCCTTTACAGTTCTAGAGTTGTTTTACTTAATTCCCAAAATTTTACATGAATAATTTTCAAAGAAATTACTTTTTGACTCGGAAATTTCAAATTCACAGTTGAAAAAATACATTTAGATCAAATAGTTTATTGTTTTAATAGTCCACATTTCAGATATTCTCTCCTATAATTTATTTTTGATTTATTTACAAAAATTTGCAAAATATTTCATATTCCTTGATTCTAATATATTTATCTAAATCAACAGAACAGCGAGTCTTTTTAACCTCTTATTACATATGAAACAGCTTAATTTATAATTCCATTAATCAAATTAATCATTCCATTACTACTTCCATTACTAATTACTTTATCCAATTATCTAGTTCCATTGATTCCATCAATCCATTCCAATATGAAATTCCATTTATGAAAGTACACTTTCAGGAATGAATGACTAAGCACAATTTCTTTAAAATTGTTTGATTTCTTTAAGAAACTTTTCGCGCCATCCGTAAATTTTTAAGAGATTAAAGTTTACTGATTTGTAATTGTTCCTTACCAAAAAACATACCACCAGAAACCGGGTATATATGTTTTGCCCTGTATCTCTTTCGACAGTCTACTTACAAATGTTCTAAACTTGAAAATTAAAAACAGTATTGTAGACGGTTGTGAGATAAGATCTTGAAGGGTGTTGGTGGGAGTTATATCACGTAAAGTGTCTCCGTGAAGACATATCATACGTTTCGACTAAAATGAGTCAATTTCTATCATTTTGGAATATCGTCCGATCTCACAGTTAGAATATGAGCCAATTAATTTTTATGCAACATTAGTCGGATTTCCTTCTGATCTTTCCCTTTTTATAAAATTAAAGTAATCGCTAGTTATTGTCTTGACGATATCGTGCCAATCTTTCTAAATGACTACCATTTATTTACCAGCATTGTTCGAATAGACTGAAATTTAGCCGATAATTCTTGCAGGTGGGGCAGTTTTCTGTATTAAAAAACATTTTTTCTCTGCATTTTTATTTGTTTTGTTACAATTTTTATTAGATGAATAACTTGGTTTAAGAAACATTAACGAAACTGAACTTTTCAATAACTTTATTTTCTCAATTACAAAATTTAAAATAAACTAAAATATTTAAAAAAGTTTTTCAAATACCGTTGTATTTTAAACATGCCATTTAAACTAAACAAATGAATGAAGTATGTTTTAATGTATATAAAACTAGTTAACAATGAAAAATGCTATAAACTGTTGAAAGATTTTAAAGTCATAACTTGTATTGACATTTTGGGGGAAAAGCAAAAATAAAGAAAACAACAATATGCTATCACCGTTCTTCATCGTATTCACTCTTTCCTCAACATAAAATTTTGACTAATTAAGAATCATGATATAGAATACAGTATAGTCTAAGGGGTATACACACAAATATCTTAGCTTCCACATGTACAGATGAACCATGACTGAACATAAAGTGTTTGTACGTCGATATTTTAAATAGAATTCTGCGTTCTTTTTTAATATTCCTTCGTGATGTTTTGTGAGAGCTGACTGTTTTATTCGATAAGTGTCAGACGTACCAGCAGTTTTTGAAACTTAAAATGACATCAGTTTGCACATCATGAATGGAGACATGACCTTTTTAGCTAGACTATACGTTAAGTTGAGCATATTACTGTGGTGTGTGCATTCGACCTGTTTATTTAAATCCGAAATCCCTGCCACAGGCAATTAATGAGGGAGCACGTAACTGGAAATTATGTTTTGAAATATCATCTATCACAAAGATTCATAGGATCCTTGACATTATTATTTTATTATTTTTGTTTTGCCTTACTGCCACATCACTAGAAAACAGTGTTGTTGTACTAGGGTTTAGTTATAAATGTAGTGGAAATCGTTTCAACTGGTGCAACATTTGCATCTCCTTCGTGATTCACATACGTTTGAACTCTGTTTATTTTGATACCGTATACATAATAAACGTTTACCTGAAATTGAGGCATGGGCGTAAGAAGGCATAATCAAAATATTCTTAGAAATAAATGCAGTAGAAGTATTAATTCACTTTACCCTCAAAATCAGGATGATCACTCACAAATAATAATGCATTTTTCTAAATTCAATCGTACATCCAAATATTTTCTCTGTATTCATTCCTGTGAGTATCCCATACTTCATAACGTTTGAACTGCTCATAAATGTGAACACAATGTCACCAGAGATTGCATTACCATTCCGATTCTTTAAAATCTGATTAATGTGCGAACACCATGTGATTTGATAAACACATTTTTTACAAACAAGCCGAGACCTACCACCGAATTAAAGGCGACAAAAGCAGGAGTGGTTACGTTTGAAGTGTTAATGATTATCTTCTTGAATGCTAGGAAAATCTTCCTCATCATAAGCCAGAATTACCATGAGGTGATCGCCAAGCAATAAAGTAGAATGAGATTTGCTCCTGCTATGAATATAATTTCTATTAAATAATGTTTGAAGATGCATTTCTTGTATCTTTTTGCTTGGATTGCGTAGAAAATATTCCAAATCCAAGAATCCTTGAAGTGGCCGTATGTGGTTTTTTATTTCATGTTGTTTTACGTATTTGTAGATTTGAACGTTGTAAAAAGTTTGTAGCTTATGTATTTAAAACTCGCACAAAGCAATTGATTTATGGATATTACAAATTTCATTCAGCACTTGTTTAATGACAAATTGGAAACACGTTGTGTAGCACTTGCATTTGATTTCGTGAAGTAGAATTTCCCGCAGAATGGTCTAACATTTATAGTTCATTTACTCATCGGCCTGGACTCTTGCTCTTTGTATTTCATAGCATTTCCAAGCTTCACTATTAATAGCACCTTTTATCCTATTATGTAGAGTTTCTACTTCGACATGCGATTATCTAGATATTTTCTAAACTTCGAAATAATAAAAATTAGGAATAGTCATTAGAACTATTAAAACCCTTAAACCAAATAAAATATGCAAGATTAAAATTCTGATATAATTTACTTAAAAGGTGCTAAAATATACATAAAAAGATTTTTTATAGCATAAAAACCAGTCAAAAGACTTAAAAACCCCAAGCGCTTTCAATTGCACTATAACAGCCATCATCAGGGGGAAAGATAAGCAGAGAACTTTAACAAACTTTCGATCCTCATAAGTAGCTGTAGACGAGTCTATTTCAAAGGAGCCGAGGGTGTTTCTTTTAACTCAAATAAAGAATACTTGCAATGATGTACTGCCCTACGACATATCCAAGATGTGGTATGGAATACTAAATATGTCTAACAATTTTGAAACATAATTATCATATTTCCATCCCCCTCACCTCTTCCCTTCCTTTCAAATAGACTCGTCTACAGCTACTTAAGCAGAGAACTTTCACGAACTTTCACTCTTCTTATCTTCTCCCTGATGACGGCTGTTACAGTGCAGTTGAAAGCGCTTGGGTTTATTAATATCTTTTGACGCTTTTTTAATTCTATAAAAACCTTTTAAAGTATATTTTAGCATATTTTAAGTAAATTATATCAGAATTTTAATCTGGCATATTTTATTTCTTAATCAAGGTAAGTAAACATGACGTTCAATAATTATAGTTTAAGCTATATTTTATAACTCTTAAACTAGTCTTAAGAAACCCATAAATTAATATAGTTCAGATTTATTGTTATTATCAGAACCCTGTTTCAACATACAAAGTAATTTGCATAATCAACTACTATCTTCATCATTGTAAATAGCGATGTGTTTCAGTTCAGGGTGCCTATAGGACATTCTCGACCAATCCAAAATAATCTACCATGCAACAGCTAACCAATTCGAAATCGCTGAGCATGCGTAAGTAGGCAAGGATAGAAGAAGGAAGATCACTTGGATATCGGTACAAGGAGATATCCTAGAACTGTCGAAATAAATTATTCATGTCAGATTTCTAATATGTCTATCCTCCTTAAGTGTTTTAGGCCAGAATGCGTGATAGTGATGTCATTTGTACGTTTTCTGCACTAAACGACTATTTTAAAGACAGGAAACTAGAGTATAAAACATGTTACATTTTATTGGGATTCTGCACCATTCGGGTATTTCAATCCTCCTTAAAAAAAAGTACTCCTTAAAAAAAAGTTAACTGAAATTCGATTTTTTTTGTCAATTACACGGTTTCTGAAATAAAAGATTCAATTATGTCTTTTGTTGTTTTAAAGTGACTTAAATAAATTAGTTCAGAAATATTAATCAAACGTATGATTTTCCATAAAGCACAATAAAAATTTCTTTTAAAATGCAATTTAATTTTTTTTTTATCTATAGATATAAATTTTTTAAATGTAATTGCTGGGTAAAATATCAGATCTCCACAAATTCTTGTTTGGTTTATCCTATCGTAATTACACTCATGTCCAAATTTATCTTTACATAAACAAAAATTGTGATATTTCATGAAATATTCAATCGATGTAAGCCATTTTTGTACAGAATGTATGAAATACAAGCCTAATTAGCATTATCCAATCAAAAGTGATCAAACGGTTTCTGATATACAAATGAGGACGTTACGTCACAGGATGGTGAAGGAAGAGCATTGCGCAAAGTGAATATCGAAGTAATTTTCTGCAATATAGCGTTTAATTTCAGTTTGTAAGTACTGAAAACGATTTGTTATGACTTCGAAGTATCATTTGGAAGAATCTTTGAATTGGCGAATTATCGACCGTTTAGAAGTAGGCCAGACAATCACAGAAGTAGCGAGATATGTGAATATTTCAAGGCAGACAGTCTCTACGCTATGGAAACAATTTCAGAACTCTGGCACTGTTGTCAGGCGGTCTGGACAAGGTCGTTAACGAAAAACATTTCGGAAGATCAATATTTGGCAATAATGGCCTTCGTAACAGACAGTCTAGTGCTCGACAGTTAAGTTCAGAGCTTGCAGCCAGCACTGGAACAGTCGTATCCCAGCAAACTGTGTACAGAAAGCTATATGAAAAAGTCCGTTATGCCAGAAAGACAAGGATATGTGTGTCATTGTCTTTGCAGCACAAGGGGGATCGCTTGAATTGGTGCAAAGAACATCAGAACCGGAGTGAAAGCCAATGGAGCCATGTTCTTTTTACTAATGAATCGAGATTTAGTTTAACATCGGATTCTAAATGCGTTTACATCTGGAGGGATTCAGGAACACGAAATCGTCTTTTGAACATGATTAAACGTGACCGTTTCAGCAGTGCAGGTTGGATGGTGTGGACGGAATAACGATTGATGGACGTACGCCCCTACACATTTACAACAGCTGATCTGTGACCGGCCAGTGATATCGGGATGAGGTCTTAGAACCTTATGTCCGACTTTTAGGAGATGCTTGTGGATCTGACTTTTTATTTATGGACGACAACGCCCGTCCGCATTGAGCACACTTCATTCACGACTATCTTGAAAGTGAAGACATTGAGCGAATACCGCGGCCAGTAAAATCTCCAGATCTTAACCCGATAGAGAACTTATGGGACTACCTTAGGTAGAGCAATTGCACGGAGACATCCTTCTCCTAGAGAAGGAAATGAACTGAAGACCGCATTGCTGGAAGACTGAAACTTAATTCACCAAACTGTGCATACCAACGTTATTGCCAGCATAAAAACACGCTGTGATATGTGTGTTCACGTTAGAGGAGATCACATTCTGTATTAAAATCATAAGCCTCCATTTTTTTCCTGGGTTATTTCTGTTTTTCTGCACCTGTCACCTATTTTTGTCATTTTTATTGTTTCATGCTACCGTTTTATATCATAAGCAGTGATATTAAAATCTTTCTTCTGTATCCATGTGTTATGATGTTATGTACAATTTTACAGAAATTCATAAAATTATAGTTCACCATTTCTGTGAAATCCGTGATTCTATGTATGTAAAGATAATTTTGGACATGAGTGTGTTTGATCGACGTTTTCTGGTATGCTTAACATAATACAGTATAGTTCTCCTGGTAATGCCAATATATATATATTTTTTATGTATTTTATTTCCTCAAATTCTTAAAAGCTAAACCCACTTATAACTGCAGGAAAAGAGCATTACTATGACTCAACTGCATCCTTTTATATATTTTTGGAATTTAATCATCTGAAAACTGCTCTTTGAAAAAGAAAACATTTTATTAATTTTAATTTTCTCTTAAATTCGAAAATTTAAAATTTAAATTAGATAATAAATAAATTTATTATCTAATTAAAATTTATATAATAAATAAAATTTGAAATTAGAAAGAAGTTTAAATAAAACTTCTTTCTAATATATTGCAATTTTTGATGCCGTAGTTAATAAACTCTCGTTTGGAAATATTGCTTTACAAGTGTTATATCAAAGGAAATCTAATTTTAATGTTTTATCTTTTAATAACAATATTTGGAAATTTAGATAAATTCGCTTTCATAAAATGATAACAAAAAACCGTTTCAAAGCTCCAAAAAATAAGGAACAAAGTTTTTGTACACGGACAAGGACATATTTTATAAATTTTTTACAGGCAAAATAAATGTTAATTGTCTAAATATTTTTAAAATACAAAAGTCATGTCATATCACGATAATTTAGTTTGATAAGTTTTGGAGAAAATATCATGAACAAGTCTTTTCAGTTTTTCAGGTTTTTTTTTCAGTTTTTTTTAATATGATGAATCGAAAAATGTTTTATTGCTAGAGAAAGTCTTTCGAATAAAAATCAAGGTGAAATTTGCAATTTATTGCAATTTACTGTTTATCTATTGAAAATGATATTTCAAAAAATGTCTTTCAGAAATCCAATTTAGAAAATGTTGAAAAAATAACGCATTCTATAAACATAAATCAGATGCAAATGAAATTGAATGACATAATGGACTTTTTTACTAAAAGGGGATAATTTTTACTTGAAAAAAGAAGTGCTTTCGATTTCAGAAATGTATTGACATAGTTTTCATTATTTTAAAAATAGTAATATGGAATGCATGATTCTGAATTGGAATAAAATGTAAGCTCAATATATTCGTAAATGAAATTTGCCATATATAAAATAAACTGAAAATTTTGATGTATTAATGCTATTGATCTTATTCCTGTTTTCCTTACATTAGAAGTATATGTTGCAACACGTAAAAGTAAAAGTTATTTTATAAACAGGCACAGAATATAAGAATATAAGAGAGTTTGAAACATAATGTAAGAGAAATCCTTTTATTTTCACCCGTGCAGTTTATAAAAATTTGAAATTAATGCATATTAATAAGACTGTAGATTTATTGTATACAACGAAATTGTTTATACCTTAAACAGAAATTTCTTGGGACTATTTTTTTGGTGCTAATTCACGTCTGTTCCATTTTAATGATTATATATCTGAAGTATGAGGTGAGGACTTATTTCATTCTAGAATTTTTCCGTATTTGCAAAAATTTATAAAGGCCTGTGAACTCGAATACTGCCTCTGAATATAAAATATGGTGATTGTCCGCAAAACGACACGCTGCCTTTTAAAAAATGGAATCTATCCCATAAACCCAGACATCTTTCCCGATCATGTATTCAGTGTTTCAGGCATGACCGCAAGTTCACTGGAAAATAAGGAAAGCAAATACAGCAACACAAGTACTATACATAACAGCCTATCTAGACATAATCCTTCAATTTTCACAGCTTCAATCTCACTTCATCCAACTCCAGCGCCGAATGTATCTTTTCAACAGGTGGCGTCTTCAAGTTCATCATCGTCCTTTATCAGATCACTCTATGTGCCTCCACTTCATTGTGCACATCATATTAGATAATCTCCTAGAAAGAGGAAACATGTAGGTGCACTAATCTAATTAACAGACCTAAAATTGCCGAAGCAAAAGCAAAAGCTGCTGAGGAGCATAATTCACAATCAAGAAGTGCAGCTCTAAAGGCTAAGAAGAAAATTCACGGCATTATGTCCAATGATGACGAAAAGGACATGGATCTTTCTGGAGATGATAATGAAACATGTCTTTATTGCCCGTATTTATTTAGTCACTCAAAACCGAAGGAAAAGTGGGCAAAATGTGTTAGATGTTTAAAGTGGTCGCATAGTGAATGTTTCGGTGTTTCTTGGTGCGTAAATAATGCATTTGCGATGTAGGCAAGTACAACTTGATCAAAAAATCAACTTATTGGTGTGTCATTTTAGGACACAGCTGCATATAAAATGACATATTGCAGCATTTTATATAAATCGTTATTATGTTCTTGTGACTTTATTTGTTACTTTTTAAAAGGCACCGTTGCATTTTGTATACTTTTCAAAGTTAGTTTGTAAAAAATAAATATCACCAATCGTATGAATAAAAGCATTTTTATGTCATTTTTGGACAGTTTCCCCTATCATAACGAGTTATTAGTCAACAGCGATAAAATATCTGTCACTTTTTTGTGATTTTGATTGAGACAATATTTTTTATTCGTGAAAAATGTGTTTTGAATAAGTATGAAGGCACAAAACTTACCATTTTTTTAAATTAGGGGATAGGACCCGGGTTTCCGGGATTACAGAACATAGGTGAATGGGAATACGTAATGCGTGGTTTTCAATTTGAATAAATGAAATTTGACGTAGGTAAAATAAATTGGAAATTTCGATATTTTATTGCTGTTAATCTTTCATATTTTTTTCCAGGTTATAGAAATATATCAAACTATTCTAAATACATATATATGTGTAATAAATTTGGTAATAAATATTTCTAAATGCTGACTCGTTTATGTAGAGATAACACGTTTTTAATATCTGAGTTAAGGCATGAATTCTATTTACAGGACACATACAAATTATACACTGGTGGAAATTGATTTATGAAATCACGGTTTTTTAACAAGAACTTCTATAATATTCATTAAAAACGAATGAAATTCCATACGTTATACATGCTATGTCCAACAAATAATTCAGAAAAATAAAATTTCATACATATTAATAAACTAAAACATAAGGACAAAAATTAGATTTTAGTAACATAAAAACATGGAAATTGATCACATTTAATTAAAATTAATAGTTACTAAAGCCGCTTTTATTCATCATAGTTTCTTTTATTCTAGATGGCATTGCTAATACAAGATTTAGAATGTATTTCTGATCAATTATTTTCCAGTTTTGACAGATTGAAGCTTTCAATTCTATAAGTGAAGTGTACTGAATCCCATTTGCATAAATCATTCGAACAAGCTGTCCCCAAACGTTTTCGATGGTGTTCAGATCAGGACTAATAGGTGGATAATCTAAAACAATAATATTCTCTTCGTCAAACCAATCTTTCATTGCATTTTGAATGTGAATACTTCCATTGTCTTGCATGAAGATGTAATCTGAACCGTAATATTGCCATGCAAATGGACGAAGTGAATTTTCTAAAGCTAAACTGTAATCAAAAGAAGTCTAGCAATCGTTTAAAAATACAATTTCATTTTTGCCATCATAAACGATCGCTGCCCAAATCATCAAACTTCCGATATCAAAATTTCTGCTGAATGTAGATTTTGATTCTTTTCAGAGATCCCTCCAATAATACGTGAAACCACCTGGGCCATTCAAGTTAAACTTTTTTCGTCGGAGAAAATGATTTTCTTCGAACTGTCACCCATTGTCATGTACTTCTCGCAATACTGCAAACGCATCTGCTTGTGATGCAGAAGTAATTTTGGACCAGACTTCATTTTCGACGAACTCAAGCTTCGTGAAGAATGTAAAATTTGCCTAACACTTCTAGAAGTAACAGGAAGGGATAGATCTGCACAAATCTTCTTTGAAGTGTGGTCGGATTTCGATGAAAGTTGAAAAGAAAACCACTTTTCTCTGTCTTACTTAAACGTGGATTGCATTTTTGTTAAAATTTTTCCCATAATTTGCTGGATCTTTTCTGTAGTTATATATCACACCAACTGGTCTTTTAATTAATTTTACTAATTTCCGTAACAGATTTTCCACATCCTATATATGCATTGATTTTAGCTCTTTTTTCCTCAGACAACATCTTTCGTTTACCCATCGTGAAAAGTACAACTGAAACGTATTGCTTCCAAAATATAACACTTTTTATGTCTACTGTGCATGTCACGCTACCTTGTTTTATGCAAATTTTCGTCATATTACTTTGGAATAGCCAATGAAATGTGATATTTCATAAATCAATTTCCATGTTTGCATATTACGAAAATCTAATTTTTGACTTTTTATTTTTGTAACTCATTTGTTATACATACTATGTATATCCCATGAAATTTCATTCATTTTTAATGAATATTATAGAAGTTCTTGTTAAAAAACCGTGGTTTCATAAATCAATTTCCACCAGTGTATACAGGTTTTATGGGGGAAAACGGGGCTTCTGCTGCAATTTATCGGCCGTTAATACATCTGCAATATCAGAGATTGACTGGACGGTGTGTCCAGACCAACTCGAAAAGGAACTCTGAAGTGAATTTTAATATTCTATTACCAGGCCGGAGATGCAAATCACTAATCCATCAAGTTTATTGTGTGCTGCGCTTTGCTTACTTTGTTAATTCTCATGGGGACGTGATCCACCCTTCTTGTTTGTGGTCCTACATGTTATGGGAATCTCTAACCACATGCTATTCACATATATATCTAATGCTGCTGCTGCTGCTGTAATTTAATTCGCTGTGAACCTTTCACTTTCTCGGTTTGTACAGCAAAAACTGTTGGATATAAACCTTTAAAACTGGCACTTTCATAGAAAATACACGATAAACACACTGAAGTATAAGGCTTTTAAATTTAAAAACAATATTTCAAGCGTTAGTTAACGTTGAAATATGTCAAGAAAGTTCGGTTAAATAAGTTTTATAGGACAAAAAAAGTGATCAGCATTTAAAGTTGTTTTTACAGGCACATACATGACCAGTTTTTGGTTTATAATGTTCAGTCAAACTTGAAATGTGACTAATTTTTTATTTTTTTTCATTTAAAAGGTCTTTATCTGTATAGAAATTTAATCCATAGTTTGAAATAGCTTTTTTTTTACTACTGTTACAAGCTTTTCAAAAGCTCAAATAATGAATTTTAAAAATAAAGGATATATTAAAATAAGTAAATTATTACGCACGAAAAGCATAAAATGTTGAAAATTACGTCATATTTAATACGATTTTCTTATAGCGTCTTTATAAAACTCTTAGAGGCGGCGAAATTTTTTTACATAAACACTTTATACAAACTGGCTTTCAAATACGTAATTGATCTTACTCAACACATTCCGAAAGCAGCAGCCAGCTTTCGCGATAGTGGTGGACACGGCCTTGAGGACAAAACCCAGACATCCAGCAAAATGGAAATGAATGGCAACCCGATTACAAAAGATCGCTACTGGTCCTGTTAATATCATCCAGTATTCAGTATTCAGGTAAGCTTTTAAAATAGCGGAAATTAGAGATTTTTGGAGCATAGAGCCTGTGGTGTCTGGACAGCATTTGCGTGCAAAGCTTGTAGAGGAGAACCCCTAGTGTAAAAAAAGGTAAAAGTAAAATTATTTTCTCAGCAGGCGTGTTTGTAGTTTACCAATAAACATTGCCGTAACTAAATGTAAATTCAGATTTCTGATTTATTTTATTTATTTTATTTTTTACATCATACTTCTGAAAAGTCAGATATGCTTTCTTTCATTCATAAATATCTGAAAAAGTAATGTGTAACATGCAAAATTTTTCGGTTTTCTTTTCTTTTTTTAAAATAGCTGCAAAATTTGTTATTTATAAAAATAATATGGAGTTGTAAAATATTCAAAGAACTTATGCCTGCTTTATTGTAAGCTGCGTACATTGTCATACACGAAATTTGTAAGTTAAAATTTTAAACTTTTAATTAATGATAATTATATACTCTGAAAAACATATACAATTAAAGTTTTATAGTTTAAAAATTTGCTTTCAAATAAATTGCACATTTTTATGTTCTAATCATTTTTTATATATTAAAGCGATATTTTTAACAACTTCCAAATGAAATTAAAAAATATTGAGACTCCGTTTGTGTAATATTGGATATTATAACTAATTCCTTCTACTACTCAAAAACAAAATGTAATATATAAAAAATACATAAAATAAATCATAGTATTTCTAACTCCTTTCCAAAAGAAAAATATTTGCTTATTCTATTTAGACTGATTCTAAACTTAATGAACTGAACTTTACCGAAATCTTCTGAAATTTGAAAAAGGAAAAGTTCTTTTATAACATATATATACAAGTTTCTTTAAAATTTGGCATGTGACTTTTGAGACTATCAGCTATTTCTTGTTATTTCTTAAAAACATTTCTAGAGGAAAGTAAAAAATTGCCCTCATTCTCACTGAAAAAATGTTAAATATGTTTACTTTCTCCTATCTTCGGCAGAGGAAAGTATTGTAATCGAAATTCTTTTCGACTTCCGGTTTTCCACGCATGTACACGTTTTATAGGCAGAGATCCCAAAAAACATGTTTATACAAAATGTCTGTCTGACCGTGTGTCCGTATGTCAATGTGTGTCGTCATTGTACCATGGAAAAGTGTATGAAGTTGCATATAATGCATAGT
Organism: Maratus speciosus; assembly: GCA_963932465.1. Classification (NCBI taxonomy): domain Eukaryota; kingdom Metazoa; phylum Arthropoda; class Arachnida; order Araneae; family Salticidae; genus Maratus; species Maratus speciosus. Next base: position 442,874,275 of record OZ010788.1, read on the forward strand.
ATTGGACCAAATTTTGTGTGTATGCTTTTGGCTATGGCAAGCAGGTCCTCCTTCAATATGGAAACATTCTGCGGGTATGGGCGCTGTAATAGCGATTTTTGTACCATTTTCATTATTGTATCATCGATAAGTGTATGAAGTTATGCATAGAAGTTAACCAATTTTTTGTGTATTTTTTTGGATATGGCCAGCAAATCCTCCTTCAATATGTAAATATTCCGCCGGAAGGATGCGTTGTAATAGCGATGTCTGTGCCATGTTCATTATTCTACCATCGAAAAGTGTATGAATTTATGCATAGAATTGAACCAAATTTTTTGTGTATGTTTTTGGCTATGGCCAGCTGTTTCTCCTTGAAATTAAAAATATTTCGTCAGAAGGCGTCGCTGTAATAGCAATTTTTGTGCGACTTCCTTTATTGTACCATCGAAAAGTATATGAAGTTATGCATAGAATTGAACCAAATTTCTTGTATAAATTTTTGGCTATGGTCAAGAGGTTCTCCTTGAATTTGGAAATATTCCACCTAAAATGGGCTCTGTGATAGCGATATTTCTGTAGATTTCTCGATTTTTCTTAGTTGTGTTCTTCATCGGCAGCTCGTGCAACCATAGGAAAACTTGTGTCCTGCTAAGCCGGTTATTCGTAAATAACTGATGTACAACAGAATAACGAAAAACTATTGATTTTAATAAATCAAAATTGTTATAGTATTGAACTGATGGAGAAGATATTTGGGACTGGTACATCCAAAAAGTTTCAGATTGCGTACAGCTTTTGAGTAATTTTATTTACAAATAGTAATCTTTGTTTTATTTAGTCGTAGAAAAACATTACAAATTTTACGATTAAATGAGGCGACTGTTATACTTCTAAAATAGTGATACAAAAAAATAAGAGCATAAGAGCTCTTGAAAACGATAAGAGCATATTGTATTATTTTCTCGTTAATATACATTAACATCATAGTTTGATCTTAATTTTTTTTTTCTTTACGTAAAATATTTTATTTTCAAGAAGGAACTTTCCCTTTTTAACTTTTTTCAAGCATCGAGCCAGGATTTGTTTTTAAATCTACTTTTCCACGCAAGCTCATTTTTATAAAGATAGTTATATTAACACCGATTTTTTTTGGGGGGGGGTTAAAATTCAGAATTGGTAGGAAACCAATAAATTGCACCATTCGTTGTTAAATTTTGTTATTGCAACCTTCTTCCATTTTCTTTTCCTATTGACTTCTCGTTTTTTGAAACATTGGATTTTTTTCCCCTTATGTACAGCCATATATTTCTAACACAAAGGAATTTCTCACCTGATCTAGATAATTTGCGCCAAAAATTGATGGGCGAGTGATTTCCTTGAAATTTAAGCAATAAAAAATCAGCAGCAAATGTTAAAATTATTTTCTTAGAAGAAAAGAAAATAGTGGAATATATCAGAATACGTGACTAAGGCCTTTGAGTAAATTAAAAAAGGGTTAATACTTTTATGCAAATATTTTATGCTTGTTTCAAAACGTATGTTTATAAGCATAGTGCAATTTTCTGAAAATAAATGGATAAGAGAATGACATGTATTCTTATCTACATGGAGATACTCAATCCGAGAATAGCCGAGTCTTGTTTTAGAACGTTATTAGTCGCGCTTTGCCGCCTGCCTCCCCACATACAGAAAATGTGAATTAAGAATTTTTTTTTACCTCAATATTTGATAATAACATTTAACTGAAGTTATAAATGTGCAGTTTATTTAAATTATACATTTTGTTCATGAGATTAGGAATAATGGTAAAAACTAAAATTGAAGTGACATTAGTCATCTTGAGCAGACGTTTCCACCAATTTCCACTTTAGTGAAAATGTACCTGAAGAAAAAACAGAGATGTCTTGTTACTTCACTATAGTCGTGAAGAAACATTTAAAGTCGGCTACTTGGTAGTTCTCCATTGTATTTGTAAGGGAATACGAGTTAGGAAAAGATAATTTATATGGGCAGCGAAAAGACCAACACGTGCCAATGTCGGGTTAAAAAGTGAATAAAAAAAAGTGCTTTTTTTTGGGGGGGGGGGAGACTAAAAAAAGTAATATATCATAATGAGCGAAACAATGAAGAGAGATATAGTTAGGAGGCGCAATATTCAGCTATAAAATTTGTAAAATTAGCAGAAAAATATTATTATATTGATTTACACCATATAACTACATTCCTATCTGAAAAGCAGTAAATTTATGTCTTCGCGTCACACTAGTTTCTGCGGAGCACCAGCAGGTAATCACTGAATATTATAGAGTATCAAGCTGGGGGAATCAAACGTCACAAAGTGTCGCATGCGAATTTTTTTTCACTAGGAGGGAATTTAGGATAATTTGGGATAATATATATATATTTAAAAATAATGAATTAAGGAAATAATATTAATAATAACTTAATGAAGATAAGGAAGTATTTTGAACTAGATAAATCGTAATCAAGATTGGAGTAGCACAGTTGAGGTTTATTCAAAGAGTCAGGTACCATCCGGATGGCTCAATATGTAGAGCATTAGCACGAGAAGCCAGGTATTCACGGATAGCTTAAGGGGGCTGGTCTTTCAGCTTCCTATTTCCTCTCACGAATGTAAAGTCTATGGGCATTTGATGCATTCATATATTTAAAATATCTCCTCGGAAATTAATATTTTTAACTTACATTTTTTGTGTACACTTCCCAAAAGATGTCTCTTTTTTTTCTTAGTTCTCAAAATATTTCTAAAGTATAGATTTAATTTTATATGAAGCGTTAAAATCTTACTCACAGTTCGCCCGCTTTTAACATATTGTAACGATTTCCTTTTAAATGGGAAATTTCTCTGTGCGTGGGAATAACCTTGACGAAAAGCCCTGCATAGGGAAAACAGCTGAACTGCTGAACCAACTTTACTCGAATATTTTCTCATGTAGGTAACTTTTTAAGTGATCTAAATAGAACTGCTCTTTTTTGTGTTGAGAAGAACCCTGAACAAAAGGATTCCAGTTATTGCACCCTGGTAGGAAAAAGAACTCGGTTACAAATAACCGCTGTGGTAAAAAAATATCACCTCCATGAGATGTGCACGACGATTTCGTGTTTCCTCGAACGTTCCTTCTAGCAACAGGTTTGATTATGAGTGACCTCACTTTTTGGCTACAATTTGATTGAACGAAATAAACGCCTCCCGCTTGGAGAGGTGTTGAGAAGAGAGTTAAGGGAGTTGTTAAAATTATATTTATTACTTATATATTTATCGTCTGCATAGAAAAAATAATAAAAACCTAATACTTGTTTCTTATGCTATCAATTAAAAAAAAAAAATCGCAATCTGATATAATTCTAGTAATATGTACTGTACGTTTACTCTTTGGATAAAGCGGGCGGAAAAATTGTAGCGCCATATTTGGCAACTTAACTCACTTTTGGCGTGAAATAAGCAAACAAAAATGTAATAATGAAAAAATAAAAGTATAAAAATGTATATAAAATATGATTTTAACAGAGAAATGTTAACGGTTCTCTAACTTTTATGTATAGGGCTACAAAACGCACCATATCTCGATGCTAGGTGCGAGCAGAACCAAAAGTGATTCCCTTGTGAGTAGAATATATAAAAATCTATAGATCATATATAGAGCTACAGAAAAGAATTGGAATATCTTTCCAGGTTTTGTTGAAGTATATTTTTCAAATATGTTATACGTTTTCTAAAATGTTTACATGAGTATATTTTTTTCCTTAGTAAACGGCGTATTTTTGTTAAAGTATTCTGAAAGTGTTTCATAATCTATGCTTGACGCATGATTTTTCGTTCTTATTCTTTTATGCTAATGCGAAATACTTTGTAATTCATTATTCTTGTTTTTTACTTTAAAAATACCTAAAAACTTTGTTCATACATCTATATTATAGCATTTTAATTTCGCAAACTGACTCATTTTTCTAAACTATAGTAAAATTAAAATGGAATATCCCGGTACGCTTTTGCTTCTCATTTGAGTATTTTTCATGAAAATTATTTTTAAAACATGTTCGTGGCATATTTTGCATAAAGGTATTTGTAAAACGTGTTGCTGCTATTTTTTAAAATGTGGTTTAATATTTTATAATTTATCATTCCTTTTTTCTGTTTATAAAAAATGCTATCTATGAAATGTTATTTTAGCAAGTTTAATTTCACCAGATTTTTTCCCCAAAAGACAAAAGATTGTGAGAATGCCCCATATACGTTCTTACAATCACTGCAAGGAACGGAATCATATACACAAAACCGGCTAATTTTGTTTTGTTATATTTAAACTTGCGACTATTTAAAAAATGACTAAATTTTTTTAACGGGTTTAAAAGAAATTCCAATGTTAAATGATTTCAAAACAGATGAAACTTTCTCTGAAACACTATGGTAATATGGTAAACAAATAAAACTGTTAGGTTTAAACTATTGAAAAGGGAGAGTGATTCAATTCCAATATATTCTTGAAAATATTTCTAATCAGATGTTTTGAGTAACCTTTATTCTGTAGTAGCACTAACATTTATGAAATTGAAAGAAATAAAATTTATGAAGATTTAAAGAATAACGGTTACCCGAAAAATCTGATTAGAAATATTTTCAAGAATACTTTGAAATTAATTTAACCCTGCCCTTTTCAACGGTTTAAACCTAACAGTTTTGTTAGTTTAGCATATTACGATTGTATTTTAGAGAAAGTTTCATCTGTCAGAACTGTCTGTTAAAAACATACCCCTACCTACGTATTTACTCCTCTCTTAATTTTTTCCAGAATGGATGGTAACACCTCCATGACACCAGTCTAAAAACTAATATTAAATCTCTCACGTACATACCACGAACGAAAAATGATGGCTCTATTTTTTAAATTACCCGCGTTATTTCTTGAAGGAATTCACATGAGTTAGCAAAAGCTTATTAAATTCGAAAGTTTTACAGATCCCAAGAAAATTAGAGTCAATCCTGGACCCTGATTTCTATCTTATGCAAAACACTACTACAGTCAAACCGGCCATAGCATGATCGAATCTGCTGATTGCACCGGGTTGGGTTCGGGTAAATCATGTTACGGTGATGAAAAATTGATGAAAAACCTAATCCGTGAGCCACTTTTTATTACAATCTATACAGTTCTTGCGATATAACATACTCGTTAAGTAGGAACTTAGTCAATGTAGGAGTTATCCTGCTAACTGACATACACAGATATCCAATTCATGATTACAACACTAACACTATGAGTTCAGAAAATGGAAAAAAATAAAATAAAATATGCAAATAGAAAAACCTTCTTAAATTTATAATGGGTCCATCACCCAAAAAATAAAATCAAAATAATAATAATGAAAACCAGAGCATGCATTCAAGAATTATGCTTGGACAACATAAATAAATCTATGGAATCTCCAAATGTGTAACCTTTTTGATGGCAGTCAGTTGAAAAATGATAATAATAATAATAATATACAAGGTGTCTCTAATATTACATTTTATGAAAGGTAATTTTACATGTAAGATATAAATGAATAGAAAAGTTTTGGAATGATATAACCCTTTAAGACCTGACCCACATAATCGTGCGGGTTAGGCAATAACTAAAATTCTATCTTCCTTGGTTATCTTTTCCATAAATGCCCGAAACCAATGATTGTGCTGGTTAACAGAAACTATATTATATTAATTGTATCATCAGGTAGTGCATTATCAGTTACAAATTTCAGTTATATCATTGTTTTAAAAAAAACTCAAAATGCTGCTCGATCTTAAAAGGTTAAAAGTATATAACCTCTTAATTACACAGAATAAACAGTATCAGTTATCTTTAGAAAATACTTGATTTCAGAATAATTTTTTAATTTCACTCTGTTAACTGTTTTACATTCGAGTACAAAGATTGATCCTAATTTTAAAATTTGTTGTGTTGTAAATATTTAAATGGAAAAATTCATATTTATTTCATTTAAAAAAATACTTGTGTTTATTGGCAGGAAAAATATTAAATGAATTTTACAGACGCTGATTAATAATATTATTTATTTGAATAGAAAAATCCCTTTTTACTAAGACGAATTTTACTAAAAAATCTTACGCATTTTATCTTCTTTATGAAAAAAATATAAAAGAAACTTTTGTGAATAATTTTTTGAAAATTGCTAATCATATTATATATAAACCTTTAAAGGCATGTCTTCTTGAAAAATCGTAAAGGATAAATGTTTATTAAAAATATAGCAAGTTTTAATCTAATTTTTATATTAACGCGTAACCATGTCTTTGAAGTGAGGAATATTTCTAGATTTACAAGTGGAAAAAAAATACTTTCCCATAAAGTCAAAATTAGTTTCGCGATGGTTGATTAGTTTCTCATGTTGAGAAGAAGCCTTTGATGTTACATTGGAAAAGCAAAGAAAATATGAGACTAATCTTTTCGTTTCTTAATAATTCTATTTTGGATGTTGTTTAATATAATAATCACTCCCTTATCGTTACTTCAAAAAAGTTTTTGCTTATAATATTGCGTGATCGAATTTTGAAAGTGAATTCAAATTATCAGATTAAAAATTGAGTTTTGAAGTAAGAGATAAAAATGAAAAGATGCAAGATAAATAAATAAAGTTTTAAGGGATCTTTTACTTTTTAAATGGGACGAAAAGCAATAAAAACCTTCAAAGTTAGAATTATTGTATCTCCAAAATCCTTTTACGTATAAGCGTGAAATTTTGACTATTAATTAAACAACCTGTGCTTTTTAATATACTACTATTAGAAACCGACTAGACTTTTACAAAACGTATGTCTTTTTGAAATAAAAAAATCCCTGCTGGCTCGGCTAGAGGCGCAGGTAGATTTCGAAGTTAAGTACTAATTTCACCAACAAAAACTAAATCATGATTAGAGATAAACCAACTTTAATAATTTTATCTGGCCGCTTTTGACGAGTTTTTAATTTAATTTTTATATAAGAGCTGGTTTTATCAGAACCATGTGAAGGCAGTATTCAAAAAATATTTTTCCACGTTCAACAACTCAAATTTTCCTGACACATTTTCAGATTCATTTTTAAAAGGAAAAACGTGAAACCTTCTGACGTAATTTTTAAAGAGATTTATAAGCGACCTATGTTTTTATTTTTCGTCCAATTAATTAGAGCTTGATTTATAAACAATTATTTTCTCAGTAAGACAATATTTTTCGTTTCCAACACAATCGCTTCGAGAAATTCGGTTCAAAATGCCCACTTTGACATAACTTTTTGAAATATATTCTGCCTCTATCAAAAAATCGACCATTGCGGCACATTATATAGTTTCTGAATAAGTGAACCTTCAAATTGGATGCGTTTGAAAGCAAAAATGAATTTAAAAATGAGTCAGAAAATAAGCAGTTTGGATTTGAGTAATACGAATTTTTTTTCTTCAAACTCTATGTATTTTTAATTTGTTTCTACTGTAAGAATTGGTCCTATCAAAAACTTCTCCGTATAGAAGTCGTAGATAATATTCAGAAGATGTATAATAAATTTAAGCAGATTGAATATCTTGTGAATTGACGAAGTTATGGATTTTTTTCTTCTTCTCAATCCCCCCCTCCCTTTTTATTGATTTATTTATTTTTTTTATTATTTTTTTGCGGTAAGAATTGGTCCTATCAAAAACTTGTCAATATAAAAGTTGTAGATAATATTAAGACAATTTATAATAAATTTAATTGTATTTTATATCTTGAGAATTGAAGAAGTTATGAATTTTTTTCTCCCCAAAACCCGATTTTTTCGCCACCTGAGCCCATTTTTAATTTTATCAAAAATCTGTCACACATAAATATTTGGCCGTTTTTTGGAAGTAATAAAAACTTTAAACTGAGTCGATATGTATTGTAATTAAGAAGTTATGGGGGAATACTGAAAAAAAATCTTATCTTTTGCCATTTATTCCGTCGATTCTGACAACATAAGTGACGCTGTTGATTTTCAACTTATTCCTTTAAGGTAAGAATGGCTATTGTTCAGATTTCAAAACAGGTGGTGACAGGTATTCCCTTCTAGGAAATAGATTGGGATTAGTCTGATGGGAAAACTCAATCTCACGCGTAGTCTCACTTCTCAGCACTGAGCTTTGGCATCCCGAAAAGGATTTAGAGCGAACGTCTTCCAGCAGGAGAAGATGGGCGTGTCTGTTCATGCATCACCCCTGTTACGGAACACGTGACTTCCTTTAAAGCCGAAAAAATTCTAGCCGAAACCTACAGGGGACTGTTAAAAATTAAAATACGGAACTGAGATAAGGAATCCAGTTTCTTCTTATTTCCTTTTCACCCTCCCTCTCAACCCTGTCTCATTACTGTTCTCCACACCCCAGTCAAATCCTTATCTCCGATGTCACGAAGGGTCACTATTTCTTTCTCCTTACTGAAATGTAAAAGACACATAGTTTTTTTTTTCTTTTCAAATAACTCTTACCTTATGGAAGATTATTAGATTTGATTCATAAAAGTTGCTAACGTTGCATAAAGTTGATTAATTAGTGATTCATATAACCGGTATTTTTTTGTGTGTGTGTTGGAGGGGGGAGGCGGGGGGGGGGGCAGGGCCGAAACTAGCCTTTTTTGCACCCGAGGGAAACATGAATTTTGGCAACCCCCCCTCCCCCTCTGTCGCAAACCATATTTACAAAGATAATTTTACTAATTTTCTAATCGCCGACTTATTTTAAAATTTAAAATATGTAAGCATAAAACATGTAATACTGAACTACTTAATCTACAATGGCGGATGTCACGGGGGTCATTAGCCCCCTCTGAACACCAGCAAAAATATTCTAAAGATCATTTTTAAAATGAAATATACAGTCAGAGTCCCGATTATCCGAGTCCTGCTTAACCGAGTTTCCGCTTTCACCGAGTTATTTTCTTCTGATGGACTGATGGCTTCTATTATTACAAAAAAAAAAAAATTATGGCCATTTTTTTTCTTCCCATTCTGACCAGAAAATCAGAGTTCTAACTTTTTACGACTGCTCTTTCATCTTCACCTAACACTTCATTTATAATGGCTGTTTCATAATAATAAAAGCCGTCTGTCAATCAGGAGAAAATGATCCATTCCAAAGGTATAATCCTTCATTTGGTGCCCCTTCGTTCTGGCGCCCGTGGTACATGCCCCCTCTGCCCCCCTTAGTTTCGGCCCTGGGGGGGGAAGGCAAATATGCCTAAAAGGCAAGGGGCAGTGGCATATACAAACGAGATATTTTATAAAATTCTTAGCGCGAGTATTTAGGCTAATTTCAAAAAAATGTCAGAATAAAACTGTATCAGGTGCTCCTCAGATGCGCACGATAAAATCAAAAGACCGCCCCCCCCCTCCCCCATTCAAGAAAGTTTTAAAAAGAGGCCACTGCCTTATTTAACTAAGCAATAATGCGTAAAATTTGTTTTTATCATCAATTTGAGCGTACCTAAGCAAAAAGTACCTGTAATGCTATGTATCTGGAACAAAACAAAAAGGAAAAGAAAGTGGGGAGGGGGCGGTGCATTTTTAGTGAACTGTTATTCAAAAACGAGTTAGGTCTCAGTCATAAAATTTACAATTTAACTTTATAGTACAAAGATGTTTATTATCCTAAGTTTTCAGAATTTCTTAGTCAGTCCTTTTTGAGATATTAATTAGTGAAAACTGCCAAAAGCAGACTTAACACAGTTTTTGATGAGCTGTACAAAAAAAAAAAAAAAAAACTGTTTTCAGGATTTAAATTTATAAAAAATGAATAGTTCTATAAGAGATCTTTAAAAAAAAAAAAAAAATTAAGGTGAGTCTCATTTCCTTCATAAAAAACAATGGCAGCGTAATGTGGGGTTTGACCTTTTATTTCTTCGGTTTTTAAGCATGTTTTTGGTCTAGATCCTTAAGTCTAATGAAAATTTTATAATTACATAAAATGTCGACAATTTTAAGACTAATGAAAGTTTTATAATTACATAAAATGTCAACAATTTTATGCTTAACATTTTGGTTTTAGATGCCTTTTGACAGGTAGAAAAATAAAGCAGTTACAGTATTTTCCGTAAAACAGGTTTTTCTCCCAAAAATGGCTGTGTAGTTTGTTAAAAATGGCCCCTCCAAAAAACTATATGATAAAAAAAAAATTTAGTCATGTTTTTAAACTCAGAAAACTATGAAGAAATCTTTGTTAAAAGATTGCGAAAATTAAAAATGTCGATCGACACCACCTGGGTGATTTAAACTGGATTGACCCTAATATGTAAATGTTTATTTTGCGTCATTAGTATCCAAATTAAATGTATGCGAATGGATAATATGACGCAATGAAATAATTTACATAATTTTTTGTTAATATTTCGGATAGCATGGCGCAAAAGATAAATCACATTATTCAATAAATACATTTCAATGCATAATATAGGTTTAGGGAAAGTGATATACTTATCAGTGTATTGAAAAAAGAAACGAATAGTTTGGTTGTCTAAATATACTTTAGAAGACAAATCAAAAATAATTTAAATTGAAACTTAATTTATAATTTTATCAAAATTTTATTTTTTATTTCCCCTTACATGAATAAAATGTTTAAACGGCTGCATACGTATAAAGTCTTTAGAATAACTTTCAAAGATTTTTTTTATGATTATTTTGATTTATTAAATTACATATATTTATTCTCTTTTTTAATTTTCTTAATGTTTCTCTTTTGTAAATTAAAAAACATAAATGTTAAACCTTTTGGAACTATATGTGCAATGGACATGGATCTCTATTGCTCTTATATATATATAGTCAAACTTTTTGTAAAAATGAACCATTTTAACAAATGAATTCAATATAACAAAATAGTAAATAATTTATAAATACTTGTGGTTATTCCTTGCAAAATAAGAAATTAAAGTCCTTGAAAAAGTGCTTTGATTTTTTTTTTTCAAACAAAAAGACGTATATGCACATGTAAGGATAAAAATATATGCTTTTGTGAAGTGTATTTATAAATAACTGCATTAATAATATTTTTGTATATGGACACTGAAGCAGCGAAGAAAGAAGAGGGGGGGGGGGATTAAAACTCTTCCCGTGTAAATTAAAACTGTATAAACTAAATGTAAAAACTTCTGTGGTATGATCAGCAATCGATTTGTAAAAATAAACAACCAAAGTAAAAGCAAAAATAGTTTTTTTTTTTTTTATATATACTAAATTGTTTAATGTATCAATTGTCTCAAGGCTCCATAAAAAGGGCACTAACTAGGCTTAAACTGGTATTTATGTGTATTAATATTTTCTGGGATCGAAATTTGGACAATAATCTAGAATATTACTTTTTCTTAAAAGTAAATGAACCCAATCGCGCCAGTCGGCCTAACCGTGGTTTTCTTAGAACCTTGGACTTCTTTGCATAAATACGGGTTAGGTTCCCTTAGAAAGACCCCCCATGGAGGGCACCCCCCCTTTAGGGCCCATATCCCGCCTGTTGGTAATTGGCCGTAATAAACACAACCAACCTTAAAAGTAAATGAAGAAAAATATATCATTTATATTACAAAATATAATTCAAAATAGCGCAATAGGATATGGGTTCCTTTTTAATTTCTTTATAATTTTCATAAATATCAATATTTCATTATTTGAATAAATATTTCAAATGATACATTTAATTTAAAATTGTCTTCCATTTTCTTTTTTGTTGCCATAGCTTAAATAAGAAAAATAAAAATGTTTCGATAAAGTATATTAAATTGGAATCTTTAATGCATGCTTTTATATGCAAAAGTGATGTGATATTCAGTAGAGAATATATATTTTTTCTTTTTTTAAACCCGAATTTTAAACACATGCAAAAATATTATAGTCATATTTTTTCACATACATTGAAATATATGCATATGTAGATAATGCAAATAAATGCCGATTAAATAATTTAAATAAGATTAAAAATAATAGATTAAATTTAATGTACACAGAAAGCTTCTCAACATGATTGTGTTATTAGTGGCATAATTTTCGCCTATTTTTCTTAATAATTGTATATTTAAATATAATATATTTAAAAATTTACTTTTGTGCATATTTTCATAAAATTAAAACAGTAGAATTTTAATCATAGAACATAAAAAGAAAAACAAATGTATTCAATGAATTTAATTAATTTACTTTAAATTTTTGAATGAAATTCTATATTTTCCTTTAACCATAGTGTCAATTTCACTGGCCAGCTATTCCACCTATTCCCTAATCAATTCCAACAAACTTTGAAATACTAAACAAGTAAAGTTGGAATCCTTTCTTATGGAATCTACATGGAATCCTTTCTTAGCAAGATTTTATTTTTTCAGCCAAAAATCAATTTCATTGTCAAAACGTTTAAAATAATAAAGTATTACTCAAATGATTTTCATGTAAAAATTGGCAAACAAAACAAAAGGAAACAAATCAGTAAATAAGGAAACAGTACAAAAAAATTAAACATTTTTTAATTATTAAAAAGAGCTAAAACGCCCACAAAATTTGAGTAACGCATAGAGAGACGCCAGAAAAAGATAAATATTTTCCAAAAATAGCCAAATGGCATTCAGAAAAAAAAATAATAAAAAAAAGCTTCATGAAAATAATTTAAAACAATAAAAGAAACAGCACACGTAGTTTGTTGCTGTTGCTTATAATTCTCTCTTTATTGTCGACACTAATTATGAATTTGTAAATTAGTTACGCCTAAAAATTAAGAATTCAAAAAATATTTCGTACAAATTAGTAATTCGACATAGATTTCATTCAGTAGAAAATTTTTATAGTTTCACGAATCATTGATTATAAAGTTAAATTATGTTTTCTTTTTTTTTTTTTTAATTGTGAGAAGATAATTCTGACAGAATTTTCTAGATCTTTTTGTCTGGTTACTCTCTTATTGGTTAGATGATACAATGCATAGTAAAACACTACTGAGCTAAGTTAAAAAAAGCAATAAAACGATAAATTCTGCCGAAACCGCAACAGCCGCAAAATCCGCAACTGCAAACAGCACAGGGTTCTTTCTAAAATGGAGTAACTCTTCGTGATTTTGTTCAGATTCAGAGGGAATCAGAACTAAGCGTTGACACTATGCAACTCCTGTATGACCCCTTACATTTCCCCCTCTTAATGAGTTTCGGCTAAAATCTTTTCGGCTTTAAGGGAACAAACCACGGAACAGGTGCCAAATCGTTTGGTTTGGTCATCTTCCATTTGCTAGAAAAAGAGAGGGTGGGTGATACTGATAAGTCACGTGCAGAAAAGTGAGTTCGAAGCTTTTAGAATGGTTTTATAGTATTTAATTTGGGGAACGAAGAACTTTATGGTATTGAATATACTGCGATCGTTATACTTCCGAATTATTTCGCTATTATTCCGTATACTACAAGAAGAAGTGCGTTGACTATTTTAATAAAATCTCACTCGATATCTGTTTTTTTCCAAACTTTTAATGCAAAAACGATCCATTGACTAAATGAAACTGTTTTAAGTTAAAATTTGTCACTATTATGATGTGTATATATTAAATTTATATAAAAATGTATTTATTCGCTTTGGCGAAATTTTGGCGCTACTGAACATGAGTCATACAGAGGTTGCAAACCTATCAGAGATAACGTCTCCCGCATCTCCCCAATTTCCGGTTAGTTAAGAGATAATTACTTGAAGTTTGCGGTTTTTAATCTGCAATATATATTTTTTTCATTTTTGAAACTTTTTAAAATACCGATATAATTTTTGTGGATTTGAACTTATAGGATAATTTTACCTCAGATGGATACCAAGCATGACAATAAAATATTTAAAACAATAAAACATGCATAATAAAAGGAATGGAAAGCTTTTTATTTACAATGCTGAGGTTGTAAATAAAAAAGTTGAAGAAAGATATTCCGCTCGAATATGAATCTTTCTACCGGAAATTCGAGTCATTTTTAACAGAAACACAGGTATATAGAGGGGGGAGGGGGCTTTAAATCTTTGAAAAATTTAAGAATTGTTAAAAACATTACTGGTTAATACTTTTTTGTTTTATTTGTTTTTTTATTTTTTCTCTTTTTGATTAAAGAAAACTATTAGTTTAGCTTATGTCGTCTTCATTTTTAAAGAATGTCGTCAAGGCATACGTTCCAAAATCTTTCCTCTCTCTGGATTTAGTGCTGTCGGCACCCATTGAACGAATTGCTATTTACAGTTATAGGCAATATTAGAAAAAAAATTGCATAATTACGCTAATATAGTACAGAAGTTTTAGCATGAATATGGAATTTAAATTACAAATAAAGGAAAAATGTGTTGTTTGTTTGCGTATGTTGATGAGATAACTTTGTATCGTAATGTGGATAATTCAGGATATTCCAGTCATTTTCATTTTTGGCTGATTAAAGCTTAAAGTTTTTAAAAATTTTGTTTTAATAGTTTGTTTTCTCATCTTAATTCAAAATATGAAAAGACTTTATATAAAATACAAATGTGAATTCATGTGGTTCTTCAAAATTGCACATTAAGCAATGCTAGATACCTGTTACGTGTTACATGCATATCACTTTAAACCTGATTAGAAACACATTTGCATTAGCTTTAAAAACATTTCTCAACGAAAAAATTATGGCTCCCTTACAAAATAATAAAATTATAGGTGATAAATAAATTATAGATGATGTTAAACTGCAACAGTATGTTTATTTTTTTCCTTTCAATTTATTTTATATCTCAAGATTACTTCCAAAGGTGAAATATCCTTGGGCGGGATGTATCCAGGGGATGTAAATAGGCAGTATCAGGCTTTCACCTACTATCGTCTTAGTCCTTTCCCAAGTATAGTGATTTTGAGTTCTAAACGAAGCATTTGATTTTTGATTTTCTTCCTTCCACGAATGTATTTTACCCTAAGATGACAAGGCGAAAGCAACTATCCTTTCGAGATAAAATGAATGTTATCAACGATATTGATGAGGGAATGGAGCAGGTTGATGCAGCTAAGAAATACGGATTATCGCAATCTGCAGTTGCAACGCTCCTAAACAAGCGGAAGCAGATCGGAGATGCTGTAAGTTCAAATGCAATTAATCAACAGCGAAAACAACTGAAAGTTGCGACAAATGAAAACATTGATACTGCTGTTTCACAAAATGTTTACAAGAGATGGGGGCAGAAAATGTCCCAATAAATGGGCCCTTGTAATTTGTACAAGCATAGAAATTTGCAGTAATGCTAGGAAACGAAACTTTTAAAGCTAGAAATGGTTGGCTAATGCGTTTTCGGGATCGTCACGGAATAATTTCCAATGAAGCTTTCTGAGAGAAAAAGGCCTGCCCCGATTAACGACAGAAATGAATGGTGGCAAAACAAGATGAAAGAAATCATTAAAAAGTGTGCTACAAGACATGTTTATAACGCAGATGAAGCTGGGCTTTTTTTCAAACTCCTACCCGATCGAAGATTGGCGTTCAAAGGTGAAAAGTGTTATGGAGGGAAGAAATCGAAACAGGGACAGGCTATTACTCTGTGTTCAAATAGCACAGGCACACTTAAAATCCAACCTCTCGTTATCGGTCATTCATTGAAGACAGGATGCTTTAAGAACGTGAAAAGAATTCCTGTGTAATTCCCGAGGAATGTGAAAATGCCCGTATATAAATCATATTTCAAATTAAAATTGCCTTTTAAGCTATTAATTTGAAATTTGATTTTCATTTGAAATACTGTATGAAAGGCGAATGTTTCTCTCTGGAAAAATTTCCAATTATTAAAATAGTTTCAATCGATGCTGGATTTAATTAAGTTTCGTGTTTACCCCATGTCTGTGGCTCACGATAAATATTCCATCTTGTGCTGCGTTTGTAGCCTTGCCAACATGTAATAGGGACAAATTTTCCAGGCTGGGTATCGTTCCATGTGGTTTAGTCGGTAGAATGTTAGTGCGCTATACTGATGACCCGGAATCGAGTCCCGGCGTGGATATTTTTCACTATGTTGGCCTTTGTGTCTTTTAAGCAATTTATTTGAAATTTGATTTTCATTTGAAATATTGTATGCAAGGCAAATGTTTCTCTCTGAAAAAAATTCCAAGTATTAATACTGTGATGATTCTTGTCATAAACACTGCGATAATTTTAAAGTAAAGTTTTGTTTGAAATATAAAATCTTATCTTTTTACCGTACTTTTTAGCAAGATATCGCTATTTTGGAGTCCTATTCTTCTAAAATATTTTTAATTTTCCATTTAAAAAACAATGCTTATCAACTGACATCTTTTTTAATAAGTTCTAAGCTTGATCTTGAACACTGTAAAAAAAAAATCTGTAATTCTACAGATGTAAAGTTACATGCTTACTAAACTTTCACCTGTAACTGTACGAAAAAAGCTGCAAATATACAAAACTAGTTTTTGTAAAGCTACAAAAATCTGTAACTTTACAAATGAATCTGCTAAAATTTCAGTAATCTTACTAAACTTTTATTTGTAACCCTGGCTGCAGTTACATGAAAAGTTCTCGGAATCCCAGTTTCCAAAAAAAATCTTAGTAACCTTACAGATTTTTTGATTTTCGGCGCAAAAGTGTGTCTGTTACATGAAATTTTGTTGTTGCCGTTACATGAAAAGTTCTAGGAATCCAAGTTTCCTAGAAAAACTTTAGTAACTTCACAGATTTTTTTTTACAGTGAATTCAAGCTTAATATTAAGAATGTGTAAGCTTTTTAATGTGATGTGATTTGTCATTGCTTTATTAAATACGAACATGGAGTCTTACGGATATTAATACAACTGTTATTTATAGAACGACAGGATAAGCCCTATTTATTTAAAATTTTTATTCCCGTATATATTGTATTTTGTGAATATGAGCTAATTAGATTTGGTATGTTTTATAGGAAAAGACTGATCTGGGAAATAGAAACAACAAGTAAGATATATCATGCGTTAAGAATAGATTATAAAACACTTTCCAACTCTTCCTAAATGTTTTAACAAGACATCGGGGGAAATAACGTAAATAAGATAACTAAGTAAACATGAAAACGCGTAAAACATTTGAAAAACTGATTTGCGCAGTTACCATCCACAGCCAAATATGTTTTCTAATTCTTTTAAACAGTCCTGTATTTGATCTGTAGATTGATATATATATATACTATATAAGGGAAAAATTTAGTTTATCAAGGAAACGCATAACAGGTTGAAATTCTCTTTCAGCAATTTATACTAATATATGGAAACATACTTAAATACTTTTGTACAATCCCGTAGTTTACCTAGAACCTTTATTACACGCCACTATTTAGTTAAAATTTAATTCAAACGAAAATACTCTTAAAACTGCTGAAATCACATTTCCAGAAATTATAATTTATAGACGGCAACGTATCCAATTCTTTGCGTGACCCTGTATATCATTTTATCTATATGCTACAAACATTTCTTAGTAAATTAAATATAGTGCAGCGTAAAAATGCATAACTTATTTAAAAACCATCTTTAAGCAATACCCAGTAACCCTTACGAATACATTTGTTTAGTTCTATATACGAATTATAGCATAAATATATACACCATATGCTATGCATAAATGTAGTGAATCATAATTAAAAATGCATTTCCAGCAATCATCGCTAATGAACAGTACTTCGGATACAATATAGTATCTGAAATATTTTGTGTGTCTCTGTAAATGCTATATACACTTCGTATTATACATGAAATAATTCATAGTATGTAAACCTCAACGACGTATATCAATTTCATTACATATCAAATAGATTAACATAAATAAAGTACGCCGCAAACAATTCCCTCCACCCCTATATCATTATGTATTGGAATTCCTTTTTTAGCCCTGTAAAGGAAAAATAACTATTCTTTTGCATCGCATATTCTACGGAATGCACATTTTAGTGCGCTTCATAAATGCATATTAATTTTATTCTGTTTGAAAGCGTGTGAAATCATTAAAAATCATTTGAAACGATTTTTTTTCCCACAGGCCGTAATGTAATGGAATACAATTGACTGTCCCTGTAAATGAACTAAACATGCTACAAACTTCATTACAAATAGGAACCTTGCTATGATAAACGTCAATAACATCCAAAAATTTCAGGTCAATCCGAGTATATTTACGCGAGTTAGAGCGCGGACAGACGGCCAGACAAACCGAAGTCATAAACACTTTTCAACTTTATCGGGCATGAAAAACACTTTATTTCAATGCTTAAATATTATATTTTATTTTTTAATGCCAATAAAATAACTGTATCGAAAACGTAGAAAATGAGTTTACAATCAAAGAAAATTTAATAACTGATTCAGAATGTCTACAATTAAATGTTTGATTAAAATCACAAACAGCAAAAAAATGCTTAAATACAATTTAAAAAATAATTATAACAATTTGAAAAACGCTAAATAATTAGTATTTATAATTGTACTATTAAACAACAATAAACTGTAATAGATGAATTAAATGCATTTAACAATTTCTCAAAAATCTTTCCATCGCCATATTGCTTCTGAAAAGAATCCCAGCTCAGTCTCATTGTATATAACATACAACTATTTAACTCATGATAATAATCTATCAAACAGGAACAAAAAAATTAAATTAAATAAGACATACCTTTTAAGTTCCATAAATATTTTAATAATATCCGTATTTTATCCTAAATTGTCAGGCATATTTCTGTTAGCTTAAAAAACTAACTTCCCGCGTCAGTAGTTCTCTGATCCTTATTTTATTCTGCGGTTTAATCGAGAGCAGACGATATTGACCGAGCAGGTGCTCCTACTGTATTATATATATATATATATATATATATATATATATATATATATATATATATATTTTTTTTTTTTTTTTTTTTTTTTTTTTTTTTTTTTTTGTACACAACAGAGAGTCTAAATGCGCAATAATTTTATCTTATTTAAGAGTATCTGTAATGAAAATTTTCTATTTGAATGAAACACCTGCCTTTTTTCTTTCTTTTTTTTAAAGTAAAGTTTGTTTTACACGTAATAAATAAATACGTATCTTCTTAATAAATGAAAAGAGAGTATACAGGATAAAAAAATTTTCTTTGTCAATCTGCCATTTTTTTCATATTCACTTTCTGTAGAATAAAACAATTTGTAAAATAACTTTTGTTAAAGTCATATCCCTAAAACACGAATTTGAAATACGAATAATTATATCATGGGTTTTGTATAATTAAATAATGATAATTATCCGCGAATCAATAGAAATTATTACTAAAGGAAATACAGTTTGTAATGACGTTTTATCCTACAATATACCCAGAATTTGGCTCAGTTTGCTTAAAGAAAGAAAAAACAAGTAATCTTCCACTTCCCTATATCCATGTTTTATTTTATTTTATTTTCCCAATGTTTCCGGATCTATAAATTAACTTCCAGTTTCACTCTTTTCGTCACCATATACGTGGATTTTGAAAATTAGGCGTTCAATCAATAACTGCTGTATTTCTTATATTCCTCCGAAGAAGACTATGTTTTATAGTTGAAAGTATACTAAGGTATTAAAATAATTTAACATTTTAAATACTGTGTCATCTTTTAAGTAATTTTGCACTTAGTGTAAGTTTAACTTTAATCTATATATAAGTTCTCAAGATATGCACGCAATGACTTACGGAGTAAAAAAAAAACTTATTTTAATTCTAAAAATAAAAAAATTCGGTTGAAGACTAGTTAGTTTCTAATGGTGTACAGTAAGAAGTGTCATCTGTTTAATTAATAGTCAGAATTTCATGTTTATACTTAATATGTTTTTGAAGATACACTTATTAAAACTTTGATTTTGTTTCTTGATTTTCGTCGCGTTTAAAAGGTACAAGACCCCTTAAATTAGAAAAGAAATGATTTCCAGAGATTACTTCAAACTATTATGATTTACTGCATAGTTAAAACAAATAATGAAAAAAAAATAAATAAAACAGATTTAAAAGAAAAGATTTGTATTTCATGTCACTGAAATTTATTTAATGCAAATGGAGTATTTTCGACAGAGTGTTTTCTCACAATAGGTTTTTTTTACAACCCTTTATTATTTTCCACATTCAGTTAAACATCATTGCTCTCAATGTAGTTAAAATTGATTTGAACTAGGTGATGACATGTTAAAAGTTTTGAAATATAATTCTGAAAAAGCCATACACCATTCAGCACCTATTTTAAAGTAGTTTTCAAGGCTGGAGCAGCACAGCTGAGGTCTATTCTAACACAGCGAAAAACGTCCAGACCACGAATAGAACTTGTATACTTTGGCTAGTCGTTCCAGTGCTCTACCTATTGACGTATCCGGATGGTATCTTGCTGCCATAATTCGCTCTAATTTTTGGATACAGCTGCAAACTGTAGCGGTCGATTTATTCACCCGAACTATAACTATAACATTTACCTGATGAAAGTGTTTTATTACACGGAAACTCCTGTATACCATGAAATTAGGTCATAATCAAGAGGGATAATTGTTTTTATCTGAATAAAGCATATTCACTGACGGATGAATTAAACTAGCGCTGCAGTTCACAGCCATGCCCAAGAAATAATAGTAAATTGTATCAACCAGGAAGTACCGTCCGGATAGCTAAATAGAAAAAGAATTTCCATGTGAAGCCAAAGTATCCAGGTTCGATTCCTGGTATGGACATTTTTCACTCTGCTGGAATAAATCTCAGCTGTGCTACTCTAACCTTGCATATTATTTATCTAGTTGAAAAAAAGCTTCTTTCCCTTCATTACAAGTTATACTCCCTATACGAAATATTGGCTTTTCAAAGACAAACGTCCTCTTTTCATTATCCCTTCGTTGCTCTTTATCTTAGGTTAGTAACTATGGTAATGAAGGGAAAATGAAAAGAGGACGTTTGTTTTTGAAAAGCCGATTTTTCGTACAGGGAGTATAAAGTAGTAGTGTGTACATAAACACCATATTCAATATAATCGACGATAGGTCAACTTTTACGAAAGTTAGAGAATACAAAGTAAACAAAAACAACAGAAACAAATAAAACAGACAATATACGATAAACTTACCGTTTTGGGACCACTACAGAAAGAGACCAACGACAACAAAAATAAATATATATGTATAGAAATTGGAAAATCTTTTCATAAGTTACAGTTAGACAAGGCATGCATTATATATTTATACATATATGTACAGTCGTGGAAAAAAATAAATACCCCTACTAACTCTGCAACAAATTATCTTAGAAGATACGTTTTACCTTTATACCTATTTTATAGATACTTTTGTACGAATAAATAGCAAAATGTTTGTTTATTTATGAAACCATTATTTTCTTTCATAATTTGTGTACGACCTATGAAACGCGATCATCCTACATGATGTTTCCCAATTGCGAGCTCACATCCTGGCATCGAATAGTGGTTTAAGTCAGCATTTATGCATTTTGATATTTCTGCAACTTTTTATGAGTAAATGTTGAAATTTTATACATGACCGTATTAGCGTAAGGTGCACATTTTA
This sequence comes from Maratus speciosus, assembly GCA_963932465.1. Classification (NCBI taxonomy): domain Eukaryota; kingdom Metazoa; phylum Arthropoda; class Arachnida; order Araneae; family Salticidae; genus Maratus; species Maratus speciosus. The sequence continues at coordinate 442,895,816 of OZ010788.1, forward strand.
CTCATTGGGAAATTTTTTGTGCAAGGTTCGCATAAGAATTAATTTTTTTTCTTCAAATTTAACCCCCTGAAAATTTTGATCGATTTCATCAAATTCTGCACCGTTTTTGCGTATCTTTGTAAAGTGTAATATTTCTCTATGATGAATATTTAAGGCATAAAAGTCGAAGTCAAAATTTTTGGGACACTTTGTATACGTCCGTGATGCAAACGGATTGGTGACCATATCAGGTGAAATAGATCTATTACATTTTACAATTTAATATTTCTGGGTGTAACTGCGGTTTCGAAATTCTGGTTATAAAAATCAGTTTTTAGAAAGAGAGCAAGTGAATGCACCCTCATTAAAAATTTTAGTGTTCCGAGACCTAGTGAAATACTTTAGAAATAGTTATTGTTTTTTCTTTACATTCCACTTTATCAATAGAAAATTAAATTTTAAATTACCAAATATTATATTTTGTAAAACATTTTCGCCTAAATTGCTCCAAAATGATCCAGGTATTATGTAATTTGGATCGATTATTAAACCATCATATTGTATTTCCTTCGCCCTTTCTTTTTCTTGTGATTTTGAGAATAGTCAGGCTAATATATACAATTCCCATGTATAGCTGAATAAAAAATCGTACATGTATACATATTTTATAAAAAAAATAAATTACTCTTTCAAGTTTTTATTCTATAAATTATTTCGTTTTAAATTAGCATAAATTTAAATAAGGTCAGTGAGAGACGGTCATTCTTACTTCAAGCTAAATATATAATGATTTTATTAAAAAAAAGAAAGAAAAAGCGGAAGGAAATTACTTGGTTATTAGTGATATATTTTCTATCTAAGTTTTTAAAGAAGTTTCTTTTCATTCCTTTTTTAGTGAATGTACAAAATTTTGGAGATTGCTTTCAATTCAACTTTGGAATTCTTTTTTATATAATTTCGTTTTTCCCTTTCTTGACTCAACAAAAAGTTCCAAAAATTAGATTCAAGAAGTGCATATAGGAAACACTTCTTCACGTTTCAATACAATTCATTTGTATACGATTAGTAACAAAATGCGCGATAAGTTTTCACCTTATAAAGAAATGTCCCTGCAACATTTTAAAATGCAATAAAAAATGAAGTCATTGTAATTTGGACAAAAATGCTTCTCACAACAAGAAGTTTTCTTGAATGGAATAAAAAAATAGTTCCAAACTTTAGCAAAGCGCTGTACCATAATTACAATAAACAATCATCAAAAACTCAAGACAATTACTAACAGATTATTTATTTTTTCACAACCAGTTACAGAGCATTTATTTTGTGCAATCTATTACCATATTTCAATGTGTGCCCGCTTTGTAGCACTAGCAAAATAAATTTTCTGTAACTGTTTGTTGCAAAATAAATAATCTGAAACTGATTGTCTTGCGTTTTTTATATTTCTTTCTGATAATATAAGTTACAGTGTAATATAAAAAATATAAATAAAATATAAATATATATTTTATTTTATTTATATTATAATAAAATAATATAAATGATATTGAAACTATATAATCAAATCATTAATATCATTTTCTATGGGTGAAGCTTGGAACTAATTGTTTTATTCGCTTCAAGAAAATTCTTATCATGAGAAAACTTTCCGCCCAAACCTCACTACCGTACGACATTTACTTGATTTTATATTAAATTTTAAAATGTGTCAAGGAATTTCGGACAGCCCTGTATTATTGAAAAGAAAAAAAACGAAAGATACTCTACGTCATTTGGGACTTGGGTGTTGGGGACAGAAAAGAAGCTAGTCTAAGAACTGATTAACTTTTAGGGCGCATTGCGAAATTTAAACACTAAAAGCAGTAATGAAATTCTTTTGAAGTTTCATCATGAATTAAGAAGCTTGCAGTTTACATTATTACTTCTTGGTTAATGAACTTATAATTCGGTTTATTTTTTAATATTTCATAGAAGTTAAAAATGTTTGTTAAATTGTAAACACAAATAACAAACGCTAATATTTTACGGCAAAATTAATTTTGGAAATCCGGTTTTGCCATTATTTTGATGCCAAGGTTCCATATTTTTCAGCCAAAATTTCTTCTTTACACTGCTTATTACGTTGCCTCTATATTATACCTGAAACAGTAACAACGAAATAAGTGAACAATTTAAAATCCATAAAAAGTTACCATTCATTTTGTTATATCTCTTTTTTTTAGATATATAGTGTAGAAAATTTAATTTCTGTTATAAAAAAAAATCTCGTAAATCGGGTAACTAATTCAAGCATTATCGTATAAAATCCGATGAAACTGAGTTTTGCGATAATTGAGTTTAAACTTTCAAACAATATTATTCATAGTCTGCTCGTATCAGCGTTTAGGTTCGTATGACTGTATTTAAATTAAAAATATTTTCGGATAAATTGTACGACATTCTTAAAGGTTCAAACATTATTAAAACGTTAATAAAGGGTGGACCATCTGTTGGTTCTTTTTTTAACTATGAATATTTCACAGGTTATTTGTGTCAGCTGTCATGTGTCATGCATGTCTTTACTGTCAAATTTGTAATTATGGACTCTTTGTCAACACAACAACGGTGCAACGGCACACGCTGCTCCCCAAACCATCAACTTACTGAACGAGAAATTTCCAGATCGCGTAATTTCAGGAAATTTTGATGTGAATCGGTCGCCGAAATTGTGCGATTTAACCACAATGGATTATTTTCTTTGGGGGTTTCTGAAAAGTACAGTGTACGCCAATGCCCTTCCACGCAATCTAATACTTCATACGTAACATCCGGGCTGAAATTTTGGCCATGGATCCGCTCATTCCGGGAAAAGTCATCGAAAATTTTGGTATTCGGATGATGGCATGTAAGTCGAGCCGCGGTGGCCACATGTGTGATATTGTATTCCATACATAAATGACATAGACCCACCTTCCATGTTCACTAAAGAATTTCCATTTTCACTCATAAAAGATGCGTTTTCTTTCATAATAAAAAAAGAATCAACAGAAGGACCACCCAGTATTTTCATCATTTGAAACGATCCTTAAATATCCTTTATTTACATGCGAAGGTATAATTCAAAACTATATTGATTGATTTGCTATCTATGTATAATCTATTACAATTTAGTTGTCAGTATCATGCTTATTGGATATAAATTTATAAAAACCATTCTGGATACGACACAACGATTTTACTTATAAATATTTCCGCTAAAATATTAAAAAGATCATACGGGGTGATACTCGTAAATTGACTTTAATGAAAAATATTTAATATATATTATGTTATAAACTATACATACAAATCTCTTCAAAACATCAAAGTACTCATTAATTGCTATAAGTAATAATCACAAATTTTAAAACGAAAAAATACCTTTATTTATTTACATTTTGACATGTTTCATTGCATCAGATGTCAACATTCTCAAGAAAATGAAATGATAAAAATATTTTGGCATAAATTGAAATTGAAAAACTAGTAAACAAAAATAAAAATCTCACAAACACAAGTATAATAAAATTAACTGCATTATTAAAAATGGAAATTTGTGAACTTGAATTATTTTATATTATTGTTTCATTATACTGTATAGCACTTCTTTCCAAATTTTAGGGAGTTCCATGGAGGCTGAATCATTGCAAATATTTTCATTGAGAAGATCTCTATTGATTCTCTGATGATGGATGGAAAATATGATCTTGATGGATAAATTATACTACTATTTTTAAAATCTCTTTTCAAAGGTTCTCTGTTATATAGTCTGGTCAAGTTTTAAAATTTATGTTTATCACTTATAGCAATTAATGAGTACTTTGATATATTATGTTATTTAATATATATATTATGTTCACAATATTACCGCAAAATTTAGAAATTTTAAACCAGTGATAAAAACTTCTCTTAAAAAGTATTTATACTTGAAGTATTCCAATAATTTCAAAATTGTTTAGTTTTCTACGTCTTTCAAAAGAATTTTCGTTTATCACACCCTCGAATATAATATACTTTCAAACTTCGCTAGACAGAGTTCCTAACTTTACTATCTTGGTGTCTTAATTTACTTCTCGCATATATGTTTCTTTCAATTTCATTCTTAAACTTGGAAATATTTTCTAAGACAACTTCGTTTTCGAGCCTTCCTTAAAACTTTCAACATTTCAGGAAAAACTAATCTTTTTCCCTTGAGTTTCAAAGTTTACTCTTTCGGTTTCTTAATTTATCTCTCGCATACATGATATTTTAAAATGGTTTTCTATTTTTTTTTTTTTTTGAACTAGTTCCTTTTTTGAAATTTCTCCTTAAAACTATATAATTTCCAGGAATACTCGTACAATAGAAAAAGCAAAAGACAATTTTTAACATATCTGAATATTTTAATTTATATTCCGTATAATTCATAAACAAAACTCGTGAAAGCGTAAAAAACTTTGAGAAATACTTAAATTAAAGGTATTTAGAATTTGTTTTTACGTTCTACCGTCTAAAGAAGAAAATACTGTAATCGAGATTTTTCTGGACTTTCGGTTTTTTGATGGATTTAAACGTTTTAGGAATCAGACATACCGGAAAGCATGTTTATACATAATGTGTGTTGCCCGTCTGTATGTCCTTTTGTGTGTAGCTGCACTTTGAATCATCGAAATGTGTATGAAATTATGAATAGAATTGAACCAATCTTTTTTGCACGTTTTTGGCTATGTCCGGCAGGTTTTTTTGAATTTGGAAATATTCCGCCGATAGAGGGTGCTGTAATAACAATTTTTGTGCAATTTTCATTATTGTACCATCGAAAAGAGTATGAGGTTATGCATAGAATTGAATCAAATTTTTCTGTGTTTATGTTTTCTGTGTGGATATGGCCAGCACGTCCTCCTTGAATTTGGAAATATAATGCCTGAAGGTGTGCAGTAATAGTCATTTATGTGCAATTTTCATTAATGTTCCATAGAAATGTTTACAGAGTTATGCAAAGAATTGAACCAATTTTCATATGTATGTTTTTGGCTATGGCAAGCAAGTCCTCCTCAAATTTGGTAATATTCCCCAGGAAGTGGATTCTTTAATACCGATTTTTCTCTATTTTTAATGTACAGTCGTGGGAAAAAAAAGTAAACACCCCCTACTAACTCCTCAACAAATTATCGTAGAAGAAAGTTACTGGTACCGAACGATTGGAAATAAAGTCTATTTTTAAATTATGTATATAAAATTTGCTTAGGGGGCCATCTACATACTGAAACGAATCTAAACTTCATTTTTTTCAATGACAATACCCAATTTTAACAAGATATTTCAAATCTTCGGTTCAAATTATACCTAGACACCGAATTTCAAGTCATTAGAATGATAAGTTTTTGAATTATAAACATTCGAAATTTAGTGCTTCTAATGCTAAATTACATTTTCATAATTTTATTAATATCGACAGAAATTATGCTCCTAATGTGCTAATTTTTTTGTAGCAGTAATACTAATATACCCAAACATAACTACGCTGAATTTGCAGTTCTTATAATTTTATGATATGAATTATGAATTATGAAATTAATATTCGAAAACATTATGAATTGCAACCTACAATTTTTTTGATGGATTTAGATTTATTAAGTCCTGCTTTATGTAAATCTAAAATTTCACATTTTTCTTCCAAGTAGTTTTCAAATTATGCTTAAAAAACGGCAAAATGATGGTTTAAGAGGCCGTCTATAATAGAAGTGACTAGATATTTTGAAATTTCTTCTGCTGTATTGTAATCTAGCAGGATTCATTGACTTCTTAAGAAGCCTTGATCAAGATAGGGGCTCTCTCGGTTAATAATTGATTTCCGAACTTCAATTGGGATACAGCCCTTAAAATATGCTCGTTTTAAAATAAGTAATTTCTCGGAAACTTATGGCACGAATTGCATAAAAATTTGTTTTTAGGCTAATTGGAGGATGTAGAGTTCATTTATGATGTCAGAAGTGTGTACTGCTATTGAAAAAAGCAAAGTTATGGTTCGTTTTAATATGTAGATGGCCCTCTAAGCAAATTTTATCTATATCATTTTAAAGTAGACTTTATATCCAATCGTTCGGTACCAGTAACTTTCTTCTACGATAATTTGTTGAGAAGTTAGTTGGGGGTGTTTACTTTTTTTTTCCACGACTGTACATCGGCTGTTCATGCAGCGACGGGCAATTTGCACCCAGCTAACTCGGTTTTTCTCAAGCAGCTGATGTACAACAGAATAACAAATAATATTGATTTTAATGAATATTGTTATCCATATTAACTCGTTTTTACTTCGATTGGTAAAAGGAAGCGGAAACTTAAAATGAAAATCAAAGCTGGTGTAGTATTGAAGTAATAACACTCCAATATGTAACAACTTTTTGAAAAGTTAACATGTATGATGAAGAAGGAAGTTTTGGTGTTTGCATATCCGACTATTTCATTTTATATATATCAATAAAGTACTTATGCTCCCTATCAAAATTTACAGCTTTAGACTTTCAAAACATCGAATATTTTCCATTTTACGATAACCCATAATGTCTATAACACAACCTAGAAATTTTTTTTAAAGATTAAAATTATTACAAAAGTTACAGTGACAAATATGTCGCTGTATCTAATTAACTCTAAAACAAACTAAATTTAAATGCATTTAAATCAAAAAGACATTATCTTTTAACTTGCTTCTTCAGTTTTTTGAAAAACGCTCGACGGATTTTCTTTAAATTTGAATAGAATTGTCCACAATTGAATTATCGGTGGGTTGGGTTTTTATGCGATAATGTGATTCTTTTTTCATTTTGTTATTTCAAAAAGCATTTTAAGACAATTTTAAGGAGCTAAATTCAGTTTTATAAATACTGATATCATCTAAACAAATGTTTAAGTTTTGAAGAAATCCTACGATACGCCAACTTACGTTTTCGACATAGCCGATACGCAAAAGATGAATAGTATTAATATTCGTCTTCTTATATGTTTCAGGAAAGTTCGATCCAAGATGCCCGCTAACACAGCATTTTCAAGACAACAACCTCCTTTACATGGAAACCAGTAACGAAATAAGATCTTTCATTTTAATTAAATAAACTGTCATGTGCGTGTATTACTCACGCTCAGAGGGTTTTCTACAATAAATATATGTTGTATTAACTGTATTATTAAAATAATAGTTGCTAAAAGAATAATAAGACTTTGTAAAAAAACAATTCAACATAGGGATGGGTATAGCTGTATATACTAGAATTGTATGAATGGGTATAACATAAAAGTTTAAAGACATATGAAGCCTAAATAATATCAAATATTAGTTTTCTGCATAACTCTTTTTTTTAATTCGTATCTAATCTGTTTATTATTAACTTAATTCGGTACTGGCAATAAAAGTAGTGCATATTTAAACTTCGTTTGGCAATTCATAAAACTAAATTCAGTATACTAGTAATCTTTTCTTTTTACAATGTAACTAAAACACAACCCTTGTTCAGAGATTAAACGTGGCATTGTGCTAAACGCGCTACGAAAGGCAAAGTTGCAACGCCGCCTTGGTCTGGGAGGCGTATTGCGAGGTCAACTCAATAAAAGCGTCACGAATCCCATAGTATTTATGTGATTAATTATAATTAAATTAGTCTGTTTTTAACAATTTGACCTTTATAGTTTTAATACTGCTACTGCGCATTGCATTAACACAAATATGTCATTAAAAGTTGTTATCGGGGCTTTAAAAGCCGATGGTACATAGAAAACGCCGCTCCTGTCATTATATATGTCCAAACCATCCTTGTCTTTAAGGGTTAATATCTCCGCTAATTACTCACGATTCTTTTCCAAAATCGTTATCAACAATGCATTTATACTTCTGCTACGATAAGTACCCCCAGCGCTCCTCAACAACTTTTCTGAATGCCCACAAGTCGAAATTTGTGTGTAACGGAAAAATGGGCTTTTCTCGAAAACTATGCGACCTAGGCTAAACGCTATATTTTAAAGTAATGTTTTTTTTTAAGTAACTTAATTACCCCCTCTACATTTTCCCTAAATATATTTGTGAATGCATAATAATCTGTAAAATGTGGGTTAATAGTCTTTATTACATCCCCCCAATTTGAACTTTCCACGTTCCATAGTTTACGAGTAAAATGGCTGTGACAGGAGTGGTCATATAATGGTTCCGGTTTTACTTTTTAAGTACGGAACCCTAAGAATTACGAAAGACTTTCCAAACAAAATTTAATATATTTACCTCCCCCGCCCCCCATCCTTACTGTTTACGCAATTAATAAATCGACATACATGCCTAAGTTTTGAACTATTTTTCGTCATTTAAACTGGTGTCTTTTTTCTCGCCTTCAGTAATATAAATTACAAATTACTGCGTATAGAAAGTAGAATATCTATTCCGTGCAATTAATTTGATCTTAATATTTGTAAAGTGAATTACAATTTATGATAATTATTTTATTAGAAAACAGATTGCGCCACAATGTATTCTTAGACTGTTTTTAATTCTAAATTCTGACATGAGTCAGTTTAGTTTGGTTTTTGAATTTTTTACAGGGCATAAAGTGTTTTTCTTATTATTTCATTATGTTTTCATTTTTATCTTCTCCTATTGTTGTGTTGGGATACCTTTTATATAATTTACTTAAGGGCTTTCATATAAGATGAAAGTATTTTGAATGAAGATGATTAACTGGGAATTTATTTTGAATTTGTTAGTTCTATGAACTGCATTTGTTTTTTATAAAAGTGAATTATAAAGTTTACGTTTGTATTTGTCCATTGTTTTTCCAAATTTATGTTTTGTGAATATCAAAATAAACAAGAAAATTCGACATGTATTCCTTTCCTTTAAAAATTCTTTACAAAATAATTCTAGCCAAAATAGAACAATTTTTAAATAATTTTTAACGAATATGTAATATTCCATATACATAACTACACAAAATAATTCGACTCCTTTTTTTTTACTATTGAAGGTAATTGTTAAAACTGGATTTTACGAAGTGTTATACTTTTTCTAAACTGTTTAATTACATATCTTCTTTCATCTTATTTAACAGTGATTTTTTGTTAGAATTTTTTTCTGATATTTTGGATAATGTTTCATAATCCATCTTCGATGCATATTTTTCGTTCTTGTTTAAAGGTGACATAAACTACAAAACGAAACTGTCTGAACTCTTGGGGAAAAAAACAATTATAGACGAATTTGATTGAATAATCAAAAAATGCTTTTGGAAAAAAAATGCACTACTGTTTAGCCTATCATTGATTAATCTAGTAAACAAAACTATGAATAAAATTTTAAATAATTTATTTATTAAAAGGAAATACTTAGCTCACCAATGGCGCAAAGAATGGAGCCAGAAGTACTTAACAAGAAAATAATAAATAACAAAGATGCAATTTAAAATGATTATTAAAATTCATTACAAAGAAAAAAAACTATACATTTTCAAACGATTTAAAAAGATTCTATATCCTCCTTCTTTTAAGAGATATTTATTTCGTCATACAACCTCAAATTAAAGAAACTTCGTCATTTTCACAAATATACAGCCTATTTTCAGTTTATTGCGGTTTATTTTACTGTCCTGATTTTTATGCATTTCTTTCGCATATTTTTTAAAAATATTTTTAAATTTTATTTTGGAATTATGGGATCAGTTTGAATATTTTGTGCTCCAATGGTTCTTTTAAGCACCATTAAAATAAAATGTAATATAAAATTTGTTTAATATTTTTTTAATGAAATTTTAATGTAATGTTCATGCAAAATACTTTTCTCGTTACCATTTAGATAGCATAGTCGAAGTTAATATTTTTAATTATTTTCACAACCAGTTGCATTGGTGTAGTTTCCTTTTATTAAAATCTGTTATTTGAAAAATTATCAACTCCAATTAATCCCACTTACTGATAGGATCACAATGCATTTTTGTACATCGTTTCATAAAAATTATTTACGGTATTTATAACAGTAGTTTTTGCTAAGTAATCCAATTATTCTAATTACAAATATTATAAATATTTACAGTGTATATAACAGTAATTTTTGCTAAGTAATCCAATTATTCTAATTACAAATATTATAAATATTACTATAAAGGCATGTAACTTTACACCATGTACAATATAAATAACTAAATAAAATACGATAAACCCACATTCCTAGATGACGTATTTGGTTAAAAACATTAAAATTACATTAAGGCTGTTCTCAAATCCAAAAGGGCAACTTTATGACATAAGTTTCAATTTATTTTTGTCCGGAAATGTATGAAACTAGCAGGTGTTGCTGTTCAGAAACTATGTAATCGAGCTGTTTTTTCCTTTTTGCTTCGCAAAAGCAATAGACCTTTCAGAAAATAGTTTCAAAGTGGGCGTTTTGAACCGAATTTCCGCGCGAAAGGAGAAAAACCACACAAGAAAGGACGAAAAACGTGTTTATCACGTGATCGAAATCGCTTATAACTGAATAGGTAATTTATTGATCAAAACAGGGAAAACAGAGTTCGATTCCAAATCGCTTCCATGGTGAGGTTTTCCAATGCTATATCTTTCCGTTAAAAAATGAATTTGAAAATGTGTCAAAACATTTTGCGCTTGTTGAGCAGAGCAGTTGCGAACAGCCTAAAAAGCACACAAATCGATCGTTTCAACCCTCTTCTGAAGAAATTATCAGGATCTAAAATCAAACACGATCACGGTGTTTTTCGACTTCACTATGTTCGAGAATTCAAGGTATGAATAATGACCAATCAGCACATATTTAACTGAAGAATGAACTGACACTGAACTCCATCTATTAGTTCAAACTATGCTTCATTCAATAAATCCAACCAAATCCTAGAAACGTTATAAGATATATGATCATTGCCTGCTTCTCCAGCTCATTAAGATTTCTATGGATTCTCTTATTAACCCTTTTTGGCGCGGAGTTGAAAAAAGTGTGGAAATGATGTAAAATGAATTGTTGAAAATGTTGAAATGGTGGGCTGACACCGGAATTTACAAACGAATTTATTAGAAAATAAAAACTTTCTTCGACTTCGAACATGGCTTTACCGAGGCGCCTGTGGACATCTCCACACATCCCCAGGTACTGACAGCTGATGAGAAACAGAGAGCAATCTAAGACCTGGATGGTAGCAAAATTAGGGGGGGGGGATAAAATAAAAATAAAATGAAGGCCTGAATAGGTGGTAAAAATGAGCAATATTTTCCCGTACTTTATAACAGGAAATTTTTAATTAAATATTCTTGGTGCCAGTACTCTTAAAATTATGTGTTCTTTTTTGTGGACATCGTCCGCTAAAGGGTTAAATATGTTTGTAGTGTATACCATAGTCCAATAATTTTAGCATTTAAAAAATCCCTTATGGAGCCAATATTATTCATAAAAATGTAGATAGGACCGTAGACTCCTTATGATATTTAATGTCACTGGGATGTTCTTTAACACGTTCTGCGTATTTTCTCCTTGTCATACCTATATAAAATTTTATATAAAATTTTATACAGGTATGACAAAGATAAAATTCGCAGAATGTCTTAACCCTTTAAGACCGGGAGTTTTTTTTGGTAGAAATTGAAAGTTTGGGTGGTTTTTCCCTTATCGATAGGACCGTATTTCATTGAAAAACAAAATACCGGATTTCAGGCTATGCCAAGGGAGGACCCGCACAATTGTGCGGGTTCGGTCTTAATGCAGCCGTTTTTGGGCTAAATCTACACAATTGTGTAGTTTGGGATTATGTGTGCAAATATCTAAAGATAAAAGTTTAAGCAAGAAAAGTTGTTTATTGAGATAATTTTCATGAGCCACAATGAAAATGTTTGAAACAGACCACTACAATTTCATTTTCTGAGACGTGCTCAATGCTCGCACCCCTCTTAAGAGTCATTGACAAATGGTATGCCCTTCACTCTGTTTGGATTCTGCCAGATCCTTTAAATGTCTTTTTTTTTAGTTTTTCCAGCAGCGGTATCTTGTTAAGATACTGATCGAAGTACATAAACCTAGGTCTGAACCAGAGAAAGAACTACAGCTGGTCCTAAGCCCAGATCCTTGTGGACCAGGCCTGTACTTTCCCACTAGTGTACTACAAAATTTAAAACTATCCCTGGTGATACTGTTACATCAGACTGTGGTTTGATTTTTATATACTGCTTTTCTGAAGCACGTCCTAAAAAGGGAATCGTCTGCTCATCTATGGAAAATTTTCCCTGATCTCCTGATAAATTCAAGCAGACACTACGGAATCTGTCGAGCATTTGCTGAACTTTCCATAATTTATTATTTATCCCTGGTGGTTTACTTGCAGTGTCGACAAAATGGAATGAACTTATCAAACTTAAAAATCTATCTCGTGATATGCATATAACTCATATAAAACTTATAAATCACATATGACATCTATAACTCAGAGCAGAAACATACAGTTCGTTACATGCGCATATATCTAATACTATCAATTTTAAATAAAAATCATGAATAGTACAAACCTATTAATTTAAAATTAATCCGATTTAAAAATGTAATTAATAAAAAAATAAATTGCTCAAAACACAAGTTTAAAAAAATGACTTAAAAATTTTATATATTAGGAATTGTGTCCATTTTGGAAGTGGTAAATGCCGGAATTGCACAATTTTGCGGGTCATTAGTTTTTCAATATTTGTAAAGTTTAATTAAATTTATCAAAGACAAAATCAATTAAAATAATGAATAAAGTATATGAAAAGAAAAATTAAATCTAAGCAAACACTAAAAATCATATTTAAAAGAAATTACGACAGTATATACTTTTTGTCTATTGCTGTCAGATGATATAGTCTTTTTAAAAGCAGAAAATCTAACCCTGTATTGTAGTTAGTGCCTCCTAGTTGTGTCTTAAAAAAACATCTGAAGCCAATTAACTTATATAAATGTGCAGATTTGGTTTTAAATCTCACAAAAACAGGAAATAGTCATTCTCATTTACTTTAGTATCACCCGCGCAATTGTGCGGGTCAGGGCTTAAAGGGTTAAAGAACATCGAAGTGTAAAATTTTATACATATATATGACATAGGGAAAATTTGCACAAAGTTTTAAAGTTTTGCAGTTACATTAAATGACATTGCAGTGACATTAAATACAGTAAGCACTTTATGGCACTATCTAGATTTTATGTGAATAATATTGGCTCCATAATTGATTGCGATAGTGCTAAAATTATAGTTTCATGTAATACAGTCCAAAGAAGTTTAAGAAGAAAATCAATAGAAATCTTAATGAGGGGGAGAAACGTGCAATGATCATATGTCTTATGACATTGCTGTAATTTGGTTGCATTTATTGAAGTAATAGTTTAAAATAATAGATGGCGTTCGCTGTCAGTTAACTCTTCAATTAAGTCGGTACTGATTAGTCATTGTTCATGCCTTGAATTCTCGAACATACTGAAGTCGAAAAACATCGGGATTGAGTTTGAATTTAGATCCTAATTATGGAATTAGAAGAGGGTTGAAACTGTCGATTTTTGTGTTTTTGATGTAATTTTAATGCTTTTAACGAAATGCATAATTTAACAATGTGTCTTTTATACCATTTTACTTAGTTATTCAATTATTCTTTTAAATGTTTTACAAAACGAACCACATTTACTGATTTATTAAATTAGTTTTAATAAAGAGCTTATCTAAATTTTATGATATAATGTTATACAAATTCTAATATATCTTCAGCCATGAAGGACGATAATTATTCATGTGGAACAATTTTTAATTAATAATTTGGGGCATTCAATATAAATTTCGCTTTACTTTTTCTCGACGCATCCAGATTTCCAATAAATATATAAAGATACTTTTGAACATTTCTCTACATTTTAGTTCGCTTTTTATTTATTTTTAACTGTAAAATGGGTAATACTTATGTAAAATTATTTAGAAAAAATATTTAAGCAATATATAATTTTTTTTTTGCATTTTTTGTAACATACATATAAAATAAACAGGATGATGTCACAAGATGTGATATCGAAATATAGAGACATCCAGTTGCAATGAATGATTTGTACCCAGCACGATACAACACGTTTAGGGTGATTCAACGTTTTTTATTTCCAGTTCTGTCTCTCAAATGTCTTAGGGAAGTATCATATTGTCTCTCTTTTTTTAAGAATGCATACTTTATTCGTTAAATTGCAAGATATCAAAATTAATATCTTTGAGATAATGAAACTTAAGTAAGGATATGTTTTAATGCCATTAAAAATAATGAGTTAGTAATTAAATATTTAATGTTTGATAATAATTAAGAATTATAAAATAAATAAAAAATAATAAATATTACGTGTTCCAAGCATTGTAGAGAATTTCCCTTTGATCCTTAAATTACACAACAAATACTAGAGATTTACTTATAAATATTTTACTTATAATTACTCTTATTAAGTCAAATAATAAAAAATAATTAAATTATTTTAAATGATATTAAACAAGTAAAAAAATAATAGTATCAAGTTTTAGCTATGGTTTCATTAACACGTTCACGCCGGCACAGCGGGTCACACTCGACTGCCTCAGAGTTGTCAAGTCTCCGGTTTTGCACACCACTATTATTTCAGAGAAAATATTGTTCCTTTAAATCGTCCAATTGTTCTAATTATATAAAACAACATTTTCTGTATTAAAATACTGGTATCAAAAAGCCGGAGACTTGACAGCTATGAGACAGCCGAGTGTGACCCACCGCGCCGGCGTGAACGTGTTAAAGTAATAATAATTAAAAAAAATATGTATTTAGATTATTATTCTAGATTCACTTATTTTCTTCAGAAACAAAATGTTACTGAATCAGAAAAGAAAAAAAACTAGAAGGGAATTTATGCACATCACTATTTTTATTTGTTATCCGACTGAAAATAAGGGTTATGTGTTTCACGCGTATCTGGGTATGTGGATTACTTTATACCCTCGAAACATCCCAACGGCTGGATGGATTTTAATGAATGAGGTCTCTATCGATTTGTCTTAACCATTCCATGGTTATAGGGTAGGGTTTGTTTTTATAAATTGAAAATGGCGGCCGTAAATTTGAAAATGGCGTCCGTAAAATTGAAAATGGCGGCCGTAAAATTGAAAATGGCGTCCGTAAAATTGAAAATGGCGGCCGTAAAATATAAAATGACGGTAGTGACGAAAAAAAATTTTTACGCACCCTATTGAGTGACATATCATTGGATAGACCTTTCAAAATGAAGACGATGCTTCATTGACTATTTTGCAGTTAGAAGTTCCGTTTAAATATTACATAACCTGGAAGTTGTGTAGGTAGGATCTCTAGCTTTACTGCAACTCTAACTTTCATGTACATCTATAGGCCTCATCAAAACAGTGTTTATAGATAGGAACTAACAATTAAACTCAACTTAAAAATCATCAATACAAGTAAATAAAAAAATAGTTTAGCAATATAAAAAATAGTTTAATTGATGAGAAATAAGTAATTAGTTCTTTTCTTACGCAGTTGGGTGTTTTGATTTTACAAATTTAATTATATATTAAAAATTGCATATAAACAGAAAAATACATTTTCCTCATTAAACAAAACTAAAAGTCGCATGTTAGGCTATTTGATTAAAGTTTCCACATGTTTAAAGTTATGATTGTTAAATTCTTGAATTTCTGGAAATTTCTCACATTTATATTTTCTGTAATGAACTTTATTTGACATACATTCATTTAAGTACATTTCATAGATATGTTAGATTTTAAGAAAATAAGCCTGTTAAACTCTTTATAATATATGCGCCGTTATCGATATCTTCTCCGTTGTTGAAAATCTTCAAAAAAATTTTTATGCATATTTAAAAAAAATCAACCTGGATATTCTTTTGCAGTTTTACGTTGCACATGTTTTTAATTCTTGAGGAACGCGCCAAACAACTTAAAATGTTTACATACACAGTGCCTTGGCTGTGATAAGAATGGTCACTTAAAACAAAAGATTGATATTTCCATATTGTTCGTAGACTTTATCGACTTTTATGTACATCTCTTATTATCATATTATTCTCCAGTTATATATTTTGTATGTTAAAGATGACCCGCTGTCTAGATTGTCGCAGCAAAATTTGACTTTGTTTAAATTGCTAAGAGATTTTTGCCATGGTGAAGATTCTTTAAATTTACAGTTTTCTCATGAGATCTACTGGAACAGCTTTCGTTTTTAACACTTTCCAACGTAGTTGAAATTTGTTTATAAATCCGATTTATCTGTCTGTCTGTTCATCTGTTCGTTCTCTAGCTTACAAAAATAGACTCCGATTGATATGGGATTCTTATATGTTAACGAGGATCACTATAGAATAGTCGCCATCGAAAATTATAATTGTAACTTTTTTAGTTCGTTTTTAGGGACACACAAAATAATTCTCTTACATTATGATCTATGGAAAAAAGTCGTTTGTAGTGCATATAATTTAATTTGCTTATTTAGATATCTTATAGCACTGTATGAAAAACTGTAATTTCTTAATAATGTTCTGGTAGTACTAGATTTTTTAAAAATCTTGTTTCCTTATGCACGATTTTTTATTCTTGTTTCTAAAATTTTTAAATATTTAGCTTCTAAATAAGACAAGAAAGGTAATTTTAATGATTTTTGTTTTTATTTTGTTCTGACATTACCTTCAATTGGACACCGAAACAATAATTACTTTCTGGACAAGGGAAAAACTAAATAACTTATATTTGTAGATCTTATAAAAGCTCATGACAGCATACCGCGAAGTTTGCTTTGGAAAGTACTAAAAATAACTAATATTAATGTAAAGCTGATCAATATCAATAAAGCAATTTATTATGGAATCAGCTGTAGAGTTAAACTTGGGAATAAATTGTCTGATCCTTTCATCAATAGTAAAGGCCTTTTTCAAGGTTGCTGTCTTTCGCCTACGTTATTTAGAATATACATTGATGTCTGCCTCAGAGTATTGTGTCTGAAACTGAATGATGATCAATATATCCATCATTCATTCTTTGCGGATGATCTAGTCATGACTGCATAAGATGAAGAAGATGCCACCTACATGCTTCGTAAAATAAAGGACACTTCTGAGGAATAGGAATTATAGAAATGAGTAAAACTGGGATTTTAACTACAGGTCAGAAAACTGATATTTTATTGAATTATACTAATATTAAAACGGTAGAGGAATTCAAATGCCTCGGATCTGTCGTTCATGAAGATGGATAAAGCCAAATAGATGTTGAACGCAGAATTGGTGAAGGCAGAGAAGCTATAGCAATGTTGAATTCTGTTCTGTGGAGTATTAACATTATCTCTAAAACTAAACGTCTAACTTATAATGCTATTCCGCAAAGAATTTTACAGTATGGAACAGCGACAAGGACATTAAATCGCCGTCTAAAAAGGAAATTCCTCTCTAACGAAATTCACTTCAGGCGAAAAACAGCGAGAAAGTCTAGGCTGAAAAAAAAAATTTAAAATTCAAGAATACGAAAAATCATGCAAGTCAAACAAGATGTTTTCAATACAGTCGAGAATAACAAGCTTAGATGGTATGGACATGTTTTCAGAATGAAAGAAGAACGTCCTACTAAAATCCTCTTTGAATGAAGTCCGGAAGGCAGTCGTAAGGAAGGTAGACTAAGGATGACTTGGGAAAATTCTATTCGAGCGACGATAAAGATATAGAAGTTAAATGATGAGATTACTCTGCACAGTGAGAGACGGAATGGATCTCTCAGAACTATTTTTATGAGTCAAGGAAATCCACTGTTTAGTGGAAACTCCTGAAAAAGAAGAAGACAATTTTTGATGCGCAGGACTTCTAAAGCCATTAAGCTGCAACCATAAGTAATATCCCAACACGATCAATATCGGCTATTTTTTCACAAAACGGTCTTTCGAGAGGAAACGATTGAAAACAGACCTTAAGATAACTCATCACTCCTAACTTCTTAAAAGATGAACTGATCGTTGCATGTATACGATAGATATCAGATAGAATTACACCATTGCCAATGCTTTAAAAATCCTTGTTCTCAGTTGTTTGACGTTACACTACTTTGTAAAAGACTTAGCAGCTATTACTTGCCACATTTTCTACGTGTTGCTTAAATTTGTGCATTCAGTTCAGCCCTGAAAATAACCCTACTTGCAGCAAGAAAGAAGTCCTTGAAGGTACGATAGACAATAACATATATTAAGTTGAGCAAAAAGTTCTGGGAAAATTTTAATCTAATAGTTACCAGAATTTGTACCGTATATATGTGTACTAGTGGTATATCTATAGGAGTATAGAAATTTCGGCTCCAAAATGCCCAATGAATAGTATGATTTGCGTGTGTTGATCCGGCATTATTCTAGAAAAGGCCTAACGATTCTGAAAGCCGTCGATGATATTAATCAGGGCGAAGGTTCTGGTACGGCGACAAACTTCGTACTTCCAGAAAATCCGGAATCTGGCAGAACGATGATGGCAGAAAGTCGTGGACTATGATGGTCTCTACATTGAAGAATAGTCCTTGTTGCATGCAGCTTTTACAAATTTCCCAGAACTTTTTGCTCAACCTACTATTTAAAATAATACGCGGTATATAAATGTTAGACAAATGGTAAATTGTGAAAAATATCAGAAGTCACCTTTTACAAATTATGTCAAACACACTAAACTTAGGCAACGTCGGTCTGTCGCGAATCAAAAGATCAGGAAGTTTAGAAAGTTATAAAAAGAAGTTGGTTATAGCAGAAAGTGCGGATAGGGCATCAATACCTTTATCAGTTTCCGGAAAAGGTAGTAGATGGACCTGGTGTTTCTAGCCACCAATTTGTGAAAAGTTATAGAGCTAAAAAGAAGCGCACCCTGGTGGGTAAATTGACAATCGGAAGCTTAAAGAATGCAGGAGGCATAAACTCCTTGGAATATTTAAGGACCACTATTACCGATTAGATTTTTCTTAATTTTATATTTAAATAGTAGAATGCATAATCATTAAGTCTAACGGCAGAATTTATAATATTTTCCTGACATTAGGTAAGGCAAAAAATTCTATTCAAAATTTTTGTTAGAAATGTACGTACCCTGTTTAAGTTAATTTCAATTTCGATTTTTTTTACATTATTTTCTCGGAAATCTATTTAACATTTCACGATCTTTAATAAAAACTTTTTTATAATTAGCAAGTCAGATAATTCATTCCAGAATTTTCTTAATAAAAAACAATAAAAAATCACTTTAGAAGATTTTACATTAATGCAATGCTACAAAGCGGAAATTAGATTCGAGAATCGGTGATGCGATTTATGTGTAAACTTTTAAAATTTTACGAATGCTCTTCGCAGGAAATTATTAATTTTCTACCGTTCTAGTCATGTAATATGTTTTATTAATTTCCGAAAATTATGCACAAAGCTTTGTTTACGTTAAAAAAAAGTCCATCATGCATCAAATTTAATTATGATTTCTTGAAATTCTTGGCTTCATTTCAAAATTAAAAGACTAGATTTTTAAGAAAAGGCCATGTGCTACTGACATTTTACAAATTTTAAACTGAAAACAAATTAATTTTAAAAATAATGTTACATAGCCGTCAAGTTTAAGAAAAACAATTGTCTTACTTGTGCTAATAATTTCTCTATGTCAACTTCAACATAAGATTGTGAATATGTGTATTTCTGTTAATTACTTTTTAGAGTTGTGTGATTATTTTAGGAAAGCAACCTATTAATTTTTCGAACCTTTTCAATGGTTTTCTTATTGTTCTGTCTGTCTGATATTTTATCTGACAACAAGACATTGATACTTTGCTATTGTTTCGTAAAGATTGTTAATTATTGTTTGTCAAACAGTAATTCTTACTTTTCCTAATTTTATTTTCAAAGAACAGTGTATAAAGTGCAGTAGTTATGAGGAATATCTATTTAGTGAATTTTTCTAACTAACGAATTATTTTGTTGAACCTTGAACACACGGATATTTACCATGAAATAAAACTATGTCTAAACATAACTTATATTTAGAAGGAAAAAAAAACTCCACCACTGATAACAAATAATTCCATCTCGGAATTTTATGAAGACATTAATAAATCAACATTGATATAAAAGGTCAGGAAAATTATTAAAGTTAATGTATTGTAAAGTTCAGAATACAACAAATGATGTATCTTTTTGGATTTATTCCACGTAATTTAGAGACAGAAAAATATTTTTTCGATGATATGTTAAGTTTTCTTTACGGATGTAGAAAATATTTTAAATACATTCCATTGTCTTTAGATGTCAGGAAACGTGCAGTATATTATAAAAAAATATTTCCTTCTTTTTCTAAAATTAATGGAATTGCTGGCTAAACTATTCTATCATTTATCAAAAATGTGTTTTTTAGATTAAATTCAAGATGCAAAATATTGTCTGATTTCTAAGCGTTTTAAATCATATAAAATTCAGCTTATAAAGCTGACATTTTTATGATTAACAGCTGAAATTAATTATATTGAATGATATCTTTGAAAAAATTTGTGTGTTTTATAAAAAAAAATCTCTTAATCGAATTCTTGTATAACAAAAAGTTTGAAAAAATCTTCAATTTCGTTATATAGAGAGTTTGACTGTATTTCTTTAAGATTGAATGTTATTATTAATCTATTGTAAGTATTTGTTGTATTAGGGTGATACATTATACAATTCAAATTCCAATGATACATCATTTGCGATTTAAGTAGGTACATGGATAAAAATTTATTTTTTGCATAATGATACATTGTTACCTATCATAAAGAATTTGAAAGTGTAAGAAATATTTCACTGAGTATATAAATAAGGTTATAAATTTCTCAAAAACGATCTCCTTAATACCGTAGTTTTTTGAATACCTTCAGTAACGTACATCCGTGTGGGCTAAGTTTTCACCAGTTTTGAATCAAACAAACATTGAATTATTATTGCATTTTATTCGACCTAGATTAAATTAGAAAAAATATCAAAAAAATCAAAATGTCACTTAAACTCAGGTTGCTGATATCTTTAAAAAAATAAATATTCTAATAAATTTGCCTTCAAATGATTAAATTGATGAATAAAGTCTAATAAATTGTTTTAATAAACAAAAAAATCTGTATAAATTCTAATTATCTCTAATTTTTTTTTCTAAGTTTTAATATTTTTTCTAATAAATTTGCCTTTAAAGATTAAAAAGGTTTTTTATTTCATTTTGTGTTTGTTACTAACTGATTTAAATATTGTGTATAACAGTTATGCTGTTATCGATCATGCTACATGTCAAAAACTATTATCTATTGCAAATAATTTATAAAAGGAGTTTATAGTATAAATATGTTTCAAAAATTAAAATTATGAAAAATTGCAGATTCTTTAAATACGTATCACTTTAGGATCTCATATACATACTTAAAAAAAAAAAAAAAGTTTGAGGCCATCGTTTTATACTTTAAGCACATACTGTATCACAGATTTTACGCTTAAAAGACTCTTTGATTAATAACATTCTCTGGAGTTGACATGTTAATACACAATTTCTTATCAAGTTTGTCTAGGGTCCTATTCATGCGAGCTAATGGGGAAGTCAAGATAAATAAAAGCTAAAAAATAATGTAATCTTTTAAATAAAAGCATAGGATGAAAAATGTAAAAAAAAAGTTATGATAACATACAGTATTTTAATAATAGAGTTATTTTTATTTTATTTTTAGGTACTATTCCACGCTTTATGGCACATAAGCCTAATCAACCTCAAAGAAGGTATGAATATATTTCTGGAAAAAAACGAACAAATTCACAAAAAAAAAACCTAAATATACTTTTACAAACAATATGTTTCGCAATTCATGTAGTCTTTTAATAATTGATAGTCTTTGTTATATTCAACATTGAATATTGAGAAAAATAATTTTAATTTAGTACAGTCATACAGCAATAGTTGAACAGTTTATTCTTTTACTCCTGTGTACTAATAAAAACAAAATTAATAATATGAGAAAAGAACTAAAATAATAATATGAAACAAAAAGAAATTATAATACATATTTTTTTCTTAAAATGTAGTCAAAAATCTATTCGATAGCTATTTAACAAATGTTAATAAATTTAACCAAATTTTTATATTTTAATTTTTCTCTTTAATTTCTCTAAATTAAAGTTTTTCTTCTGATGCGTTTAAATAGACTATTTCTCTGATTGCCCTTAGTCTCACTTTCTTCACAAGTACATAATTCCAGCTTTTGCATCAACTTTAATTCGTTTAAGATCTAATATGGCTTTCATCAACGAAATCGAGATGATTTATTGACACTTATAACTTTTTTTCGAAAGTCGAGGGAAACAGCAAAAATTCCGAAGATAATTCTTTAGTATAGCAGTTCTGAAGCTTTATTTTTATGCAACCCAACCTCAAAATTTAAGGTTCTTCTCAAATCCGAAGGGATACTTTCTGACATACTTTTTTTTTTTTTTTTTTTTTGAAATCGCATGAAATTGGAAGATGTTGTTATTCAGAAATTATGTAATCAGAAAAAGTTTTCCTGATTTTTTTTTTTTTTTTTTTTGGCAATGATCTTTCAGAAAATTGTGTCAAAGTTGACGTTTTGAACCGAATTTCCGCGACGCGAAACCACCAGAGAGAAAAAAAACCGGATATCACCTGACCAAAATTGATTTTAACTTAACGAGTAGTTTGTTTATAAAATAAACGGAAAACTAATTTCGATTCCAAATCGCTTCATTAGTCAGGTCTGTCAATTTTATGACTTTACATTTAAAAATGAGTGAGAAAATGTGTCAGAATGTTTCGCGTTGTTGAGCAGGGGATTTGAGAACAGCCTTAAAACATTTTAGCTACTCATCTAATATGTATATGTATAGAAACTTTTGTATAATATATCCTGCAGAAAAAAGCGAACTTTTGTGCAAAGTATATGCACGAAAACAGTAATGTGTATTTATTAACACTTTCAGGGGAAAGTTACTTCTATTCGCAAAATGCTGAAATGAGTGAATGACACCAGAATATATATAAAAAAATTATATTCGAAAATAAGCAAAATCTTTTGTTCAAGTACTTAATAAGAGGAAATTTTTCATCCCAATATTCCGGTGTGAATGTGGAATTTAGGGATTAAAATTACGTGGCCCAAAAATGAATCAACACCCCTGAAGGGGTTAAAATTAGGTAACTGAACTTTGTACCGATA
Source organism: Maratus speciosus (assembly GCA_963932465.1). Lineage (NCBI taxonomy): Eukaryota > Metazoa > Arthropoda > Arachnida > Araneae > Salticidae > Maratus > Maratus speciosus. The sequence continues at coordinate 442,919,050 of OZ010788.1, forward strand.
TATTAAGAAAAGAATATACAACGTGACAAAGGCACATATGAAATTATGGATGCTAAAAAATGAGGCAGGCAGCTGTTTTGGATATTCTAAAACTCCATCAACAGCGCAATGATTAAGAATACAAGTATTGAATGTGCAAAAACTTGCTCCTTTCTTGTTGTTATGTATTCATCTTTTTGAAAATTTAATTACTGTATTCAGGGTGGAGCAGTAGGGGCTCCTAAACAGCCTTCTGACCCATTTTTAACATACATTATTTCATTTGTCTTTTTTCCAAGCTGTTTGTTCGTTTCTTATTAATGTATACTAATATGAATAATTATAATAACAATATTATTACAGTAGTATAAACATAAAACGTAACTGTGTTTTACTATGCACAAAAAAATATGCTTATTAATTAATGTATTTAAAAGGATTACTGTTAAATATAAATGGTATTTATAACAAACACTGTTTCCCACCTACAAGAAAATTTATACCTGGCCATACCGAAACTTGTTAATTTTAACCACAAGTTTCTTTCTACACAAAGTTTAATAAAACCCTGTATTTTACGAAGATGTTTATTTATATTTTCACATTTTTTTTTGGTTTGTCATATGTAACAAATTGTGTTCCTTATACTTTTAGAGCATCTAAAATGAATAGTATAATTTTGATCGAGTTTTCCGTGATCCACCAAAAAACACCCCAGACCCATAGTTTGGGAACACCTTATCCAGTACATTCAATTTCTCGAAAACGTTAAAGTATGTTTTCCTGCTACGTTTTAGCTTGCATTTCGAATTTCTAAAATTCACAGCTAAATTATAGAATTTAGTGTACATTTTGAACATTCTCGTCTTAAATACTACTTACCAGACTTACTGATAGGCTGAATGAATTCCTTTTACTGTTATGCAAAATGGTTTTATTTTCACTGCTCAAAATAAAAAAATAAATAATAAGAATTGGTTTAAATTTGTTATTTATTGTAAAATAAGATGCTTTTTAGTTTATTACTTTTTTGAATACCGAATTTTAAGTCAAATTTAGGAAACCTTAAAAATGATGGAATGATTATATAACCTGTTGTGAAACAATGTTTTTAAATATGCTGTACTGTCACCTCTAACAGAAAGGCAAACCTCCTATCTCAATTTCAAAAGTGTTGATCTGGTTTGCAGGAACTAAATAACATTCGTATGATAGTGCGCTTTTTAATGTTTGGATATTTGGCAAGCTAGAACTTACCAGTTTATATCATCCCATATATGATCTATCGGATTCAAGTCCCGTAACTAAGTTGAACAGTTCGATCTAGTAAAATCGTGTGTTTTAAATTTTCTGAATCCAGATATATTTGAGAGCGAGCTTTACTCTTTATTAGAAAACTTCTTGCGCAGTTGTATCCTTATGTAAGCCTTAAAAAGATTTCAAGACTTTGTCTACAAATCTATCACTATTTATAGAGGCTTAGTCAAATATATGCAGCTCGCAGCAACTATTTTTTATGATACCGTCTCCCCCACTACCCCGGGCTAAAACTATGTCTTGGGAAATCGGATTTTTTACGAACAACGAAGACATCGCTTGCTCTTTACCTCTGTCATATCAAAACAAATCTGGAACAAGAGTTCATATCTGGAGTTGTTATTAACAGCACACACTCTAGTCGTTTTGGCTTCATTGAAGATGAAGACGATATTAACGTAAGCGGGTCCTTTTAAAAGCTGGAGTTAGTGGTACAAAAACATGTTGTTATTGCCTGAAACAGTAGAAAAGTTGATGCGCATTTCTATCTGACCAACAGCACAAAAACATCTTCGAACGTAGTTGCAGCAGTTATTTATCTTCGACCAGGCTGTCAACTAACTAATTGGCTGCTTTAAAAGAGGTTCCAAATTCTTGATGTAACAGTTTAAAGTATATCAAGATCTGGGGTGTTGTGTTTTGGGGTTTTCCTAGCTTCAAATCTATAAAATAACCATCACTTTTGCTTTTCAGTTAAATAACGTCATAGTGTCGTATTGTACGATTTCCGACAACTCTCTGAAACCACATTATATAGCAAAAACAGTACGCACTCTGACACTCATATCTGACTGTTGTACCTGTGTTTCACATAAAAAGTGTTAATCTATGTACAGTAGGTTAATTGTGCGTTCAATTGGTTAAAGTAAATAAACAGTATCGGATGCTTCACAAATTTATTAGATGAATACAGTATTTTATATTACGTTTTAATTTTAGCGAAGAGTTTATAATGTGGTTGACAATTTTTGACTCTAAGCCCATTGATTTAAAATCTCTATCCTCATGTGCGTAAATGCATGTATATGAGTGTGTTTTCAAAAATGACTATTGATTTTTTTATGGAAAAAAATATTTTAATAATAAAATTAATTAGTTTTGAGCGATAGGAAATTTTATTCAAATCTTATTTTTTAATAAGATTTTTATTAATTATACGTGAAAATTTTTTTAACGGTAAAAAGTAAATCTTTTAGTATCTTACGAAATAACTCTCAGCTATCTTTTACATAAAGTCTAATTTTAATACATCTATTTAATTGTAATTTCAATTTTGTTTTTCAAAAAACAACAAAACGACAATTAAATAAAATATCTCTGCATCAGACTAATACATTCTTGAAAACACTTTTTAACTTATTCATGTTACATATGAAAAGTTTCAGAGCTTCATTATAGGCATTTCGAACTCATGAATCTGATGAATATGTAATGCTGTTCAAATATTAAAATTTCCTTTGGGATATTTAATTTTACATGAAACATAAGGATGAACGCTATTAAAATAAAGCGCATATTTGTTTTCTTAATGATTTAAACTAACAATTTTGAAGTTATTTCATTTTTTTTTTTTACTATCACTTTCTTTCACATATCATTTATAAAATTGACTGAAAGGAAAATTGCTTTTTGGAAAGCATTTATTTATTCAAAGAAAATTTATGGATTGCTGATTACGGAAGCAGCGTTTTAAATTTTAATATTATCTTTAAAAACGTAAGTAATATTTTTAAGTTAATTTAAACACTTTTAGTACACAAGAATTATACAAACATTACAGTTTTCAACTATTTTTTCATTCCCTGAGGCACAATTTCTAACAGTCTGGAAATGACTTTTGCAAGGATGGTTGCATCTTGGTCTTGCTAAATTATACGTAAAGATTCAGAAAGATTTTTATATAAGAAATATTTTTATATTGCAGTGCTTAATTTCGAAATAGTGTCACTGAACTACGCTACATTAATTTATGATATTTGTCATTTCATACACTTAAGTACGAAAACTTCTAATATATATTCTAAATGTCAGATGATATTTTTAAAAATATTAAGAAAATGCTATTTTTTAATTTTTTAATTTTAAATATATTTTATAGAAGATAAAAGTTGTAGTTGAAGAAAAAAATATATATTTATTATTATTTTTATTTATTTGCTATTATTTATGTTATTTTGAGCATCGTTCATGCTAGAGGCAAATAAAGTGCCAATCTATACGGAATATTGAATACTATTAACTGGCAGACATGAACTAAACTTTTAAAGCGGTCCAGATATAAAAAAAATGAGGTAAATTTAAATTTTGAATGGAAAAACCCAATTTTTTAATATTTTAAACTTAATTCTATGCTAGCAAACTTTATGACATTTGATATAAAACTACAATTATTAACGCTTTTAATCCTTTAATGGTAAACTATTTATATATTATATATATATATATATCCTAAAGTAATAAAAATATTATTACGCTGATTTTTAGTATAAGGTTACTACTTAAATTTCAAACATACATATGTTGTTTTAGGAATTACATACATATGTATTGAAATGAAATATTAATTCTTATTACCATATTCATATAAAAAGGATGAAATGTAGTGCATATTCAATACAATGCAATACAATTTCTTCTATATTCGATTTTTAAATACATAAAATACAAAGATGTAAAATATTTGTTTTTTTTTTCCCTACCGGACTTTTAAGAAAGGCTTTAAATCAAAAGATAATACCTAAAAACTAAAAGAAAAGACTACATAATAGGAAATTTAAAAAGTTCACTATTTACTTGAATGGTAACAAATAACAATAATACAGACTTTACGAATTAAAAAATATACATTTATTTAAATTTCCAAGTTATATCGGTCTACAATACCGCAGCCATCGTCAGGGAATATTTTCATTAATTCCTGTTTCATTCATTTAAGTACGTCACTTCGTTTGAAATGAGAGAGTCTATAATTCTTATAGTATCTGGAAGTAGAATTAATAGAACGTCTATTAATTAAATATTCCCTGACGTTGGCTGCGTGATTGCAGACCGAAAGTACTCGTAAATTTAAGTAAAATATATATTTTAAATCTTGAGACATTTGTATTATTATTATTTGCCACATTTTAGTAAACGGTGAACTTTTTGAAGTTCATATTATGTAGTTTATGTTTGAATCAATGATTGGAATTGTATTTCGTCTTATGATATTATTTAAAAGAAAAGATCATATGATTCAATATAACATCAAATCTAAAAGTGTGAAGGAAATAAAGGAGCAATTGAAAAGTAGAATAATTTGATTAAAGATCCTAGTATTTGTTTTTTAATGTGTGTGTAAAAATTCGTATATTTTGAATTCAGTAGCTAACCATCGCATGAAATACGCCATAACAGATACATACATATCATATATTGATTAGTTTTGTATAAATCCAAACACCACAGCTCAACCTCTTTCATCTAAAAACTACACTGTTAAAAATTTCTGTAAAATCACAGAAAAAAAATCGAGACTCTCTGTAAATTTACACTAGTTCTTAGTTAAATGCATTCGATCGAGTTTCTCGGTCAAGACTCTCTGTAAATTTACACCAGTTCTTGGTTAAATGCATTCGATCGAGTTTCTCTGTCAAGACTCTCTGTAAATTTACACCAGTTCTCGGTTCAATGCATTCGATTGAGTTTCTCGGTCAAGACTCTCTGTAAATGTACACTAGTTCTCGGTTAAATGCGTTCGATTGAGTTTCTCGGTCATCGATTTACAGACATTTCCCTTATCTTGTATCTAATTCCCTGTAGGGATTTCCATGTTTTTATTTAAAAATATTTTCAGCTTTGTTAAAACTTGTAATTCAAATACACACGTTTAAAATTCTTTTGCAATTTTATTAGAATTGTTAAAGAAAAAAAATTAGTTTCAATTTTTTTATATTTTTTTTCATTAATTTAGCTAGTTAGAATCATAATACATTTAAATACATTGCTTTTATAAGAATTGTGATGTAACCTTAAAAGTAATTTTGGTTAATTAATCTGATTATTTTTGTAAATATTTTACAAAAAATGTAATAATTACCAGTATATTTAACCAGTTTTAATGAAAAAATACATCTAAATACACACGTTTAAAATTCTTTTGCAATTTTATTAGAATTGTTAAAGAAAAAAAATTAGTTTCAATTTTTTTATATTTTTTTTTCATTAATTTAGCTAGTTAGAATCATAATACATTTAAATACATTGCTTTTATAAGAATTGTGATGTAACCTTAAAAGTAATTTTGGTTAATTAATCTGATTATTTTTGTAAATATTTTACAAAAAATGTTATAATTACCAGTATATTTAACCAGTTTTAATGAAAAAATACATCTAAATTTCACATTATTATTATTTAAAAATTCCAGTATATCTTCAGATATTAAAGAAGATAATTATTCAGAAGAAGCAATTTCTTGATAAATAATTCCGTAAATAAAGGATTAAAAAATTAAATTTGATTTAAAAAAATAATAAGTATTATGTTTCGGTCCAAACTAAATTAAAATAAACCGGTTAAGAAATTTTCTAACGAATATATTTGAAGCGAAATCTTTGAAAAGCACAAGTACAATAGATTTTTCCCCGCTTTATTATAAAGGACATCCTTTGTACACCCCAGTAACAGCTCCTATGGCGCAGTCAGTAAGATGTTATTCTTCTGGCCAGCGGTCTCGGGTTCAAACCCCAGGCCGGCCACAAGCAAGTTGTGTAAAAAAATTAAATGGCACAGCAGTTCAAATTTGCTTGAATAACTCTGATACTTCGAAGTACTAAAATTCGCTGATTTCAAAAGCGAAGTTAAATTAATTTAATTAAAAAAAGAAATTGATTTACAGAGTCCTGCGTATTTTTAACGATGTTAATTTACAGAGTCTTGTGTATTTTTAACATATTAATTTACAGAGTCTTGTGTAAATTTACCAAATAACTTCTCTGTTAAATAACAGAATCTCTGTTTTTCTAATATCTGTAATTTTACATAAGACTTAAGATAATGGATTACCCGTAGATTCTCTGCAATTTCACAGGAAAATTTTTAACAGTGTACCCGTCTTTACATCCATTATTTCCATACCACATATAACAAACTAGTCTATTTTATGTTGTGAATAATCGTATTTATGAACTTTTCAAGCGGACAGTGAGATTTATAGAAAATGTAACCTAACCATGCGTATAATACTCATATCACGCCATTACACTATTTTTTGGTTGTTTTTGAGCAAATCTGTATTACTACATTGTACAAGGTTATGAATCTAAAAAAGAATTCCATAAACACTTTCATATAAAGAAAATATAGTTTTAATTAATTATTTTTAAAACAATCATACAATTGGTAAATATTCAAAGATATTTTTATTGACATGTAATACGCAAATTGAAAAGCTGTTGTAAATAATAAACACAAAAATTGTCATTCCATAATTTATGAATTTTATAAACACTATAAATTTGAATTTTTATATAAATAAGCTGTCAAGTGCGAGTATTACTCGCGCTCAGAGGGTTCCGTACAGTAAATATATAAATTATTAAATGTATCATTAAAAAAATCGTTTCTAAAAGAATAAAAAGACTTTGTAAAAAACTATACAACGTAGGGTTGGGTATAGCTTTGTATACTATAAAAGTATGTATGGGTATACCATAAAAGTTCAAATAGATATGAAGCCTAAATAATATGAAACATTGCTACTCTGTATATCTCTTTTTTTAATATTATCCTAATCCGTTTATGATGAACTTAATTCGGTACTGACAATAAAAATAGTGCATGTTTAAACTTCATGTGGCATTTCATAAAACTAAATTCAGCGTAATAATAATGTTTTCTTTTTAGAGTATAGATAAAAGAAAACTCTTGTTCAAAGTTTAAACTCGGCATTGTGCTAAGCGCTTTGAAAGGAGGTCTCAAATTTGCAACGCCGCCTTGCTCGGTGCCGCGTTTTTCCAGATAGATTTTGAATTAACTTTTAAAGACACGGGAGGCGTTCTGAGAGATCCACTCAAAGGAAACTAGTCGCCAATCCCAAATGTTACTACTGATCTTATTCTCTGTTTCTAATTTTCTCATTAATCTTATTATCTAATAAAAAAAAGCTTTCAACTTATACAATCATAAAATAAAAGCTAAATGTCCTACCTGTTCTTTCCTTCGCATAAGGGGAAATAGCCGGGCATACGATGAAGTAAATGACAGAACAGCAAAATAATTAATCTTGAATCTTCGAAATAAAGAAAGATGTATTACGTTAAACATTCATGAAGAGACGTACACAACATGGTTAGACACTCACAAAACAAACATTACGTACAAGTTACAATTCAAGTATTAAAGTTTCCTTAAAGTTATTTTCTTTTCAATCTCGCACATATCTGGTTTCTATTCTGTTCTAAATCTCAGTCAATTCTCACAGAAAAGGAAAACAAGTTCTGTCTGCTCTTGCGCAGTAGGATCGTTCGGTCTGACGCTGCATTTGGTTTTTGTTTTTTATTCAAGGGGTAAGGGGTAATAGGAGTTACGTGATTTCGCAACACCATAGTATATATGTCATTCATTGTAATTAAATTTGTCTGTTTTTAACAATTTGACGTTTATTGCTTTTATACTACTACTGGGCATTTCATTACACAATAATATCATTGAACGCTGTTATCCGGCCTTTAAAAGACGATGTTACATAGAGTACGCTACCCCTGTCATTATGTATGTCCAAACCGTCCGTGTTTAAAGGGATAATATCTCGGCTAATTACCGACAATTTTTTTTCGAAAATCATTACCAACAATGTTTTTATACTTCTGCTACGATATGTACCACCAGCGCTCTTCAACACCTTTGCTGAACGCCTACAAATCAAAATTTGTGTGTAACGGAAACTTGCACTTTTCTCAAAAACTATGTGACCTAAGGTAAAATTTTCCTGCAAGATATAAATTAATGTCTACTACCTCGAATTTTTTCATAATTTTAGTTTCAGTAGGTTCTGAAATAGATGGGGGGCGGGACATATTTTTGCACTACATTTTCGACGATATCTCTAAAAATAATATAGTTAAAATTAAAATAAATGTATTTTTGAGTTCAGCGTCACAAAAGGTTTCAAATGATACCCTATATGATATACAAAGAAAATATTTTTTTTCTTGAAGTAACTTAATTAGCCCCTCTACATTTTCCCTAAATATATTTGTGAATATTTAATAATCTGTAAATATGTGGGCCAATAGTCTTCATTAATTCCCCAATTTGAAAATTCCACGTTCAATAGTTAACGAGTAAAATGGGTATGAGAGACGGACAGACAGACACAAAAGTGATTTTATAATGCTTACGTTTTTACTTTTTAGGTACGGGACATGAAATATACACATGCCTCAAGGATATATTGATATAAGGATTAAATTGATGACACAAGTGGAATAAATTCATCATGATGTTTTCTTATAGAATTTTTACACTCGAAAAGTTTACACTAAAAGAAATTTACTTTGTTAGAAATTTTTTCGAGCCATCACTATTACGTAACATAAAATACCTAAAAACTGTATGCCTTGAAGGTAACAAGCATTTTAAAAGCTGTTTATCTGGCTTTTAACGTTTTTAAATGTTTATTATATATTTCGGTTGACGTGGATTATTTGCTTAAAATAAAATAATACAATAAATGGAAAAAAAAAATTATTGTGCTCTGCTAAATAAAAAAGAAAGGACTTTATTCGCCTTGTAACAAGCAGAAGTACGTTTCGTTTCCCCGATTCCATTTAGCAATCATACTATACCATGTAATGTCGTTGCATAGGTCTTTGCTGATGTCCATTAGCACTTGTAGCCGCCCAATTACCAAAAACTTATAAAATTATTAAATACTTTAGTCACCTTGACGGTTTTTTATACTAGCTTACGTCTAAAACTTACAGTCATGCGGTTTGAAGATTCTCCACTTTTTTTTCTAATCATTTGTGGCGTTAAAATTATTAATTGTCCTCTTTTAGACTTATAAAGTGTTACGTGTAACGTATCCTTCTAGCTGTTTCTTCTCAGAATTTTTCAAGGCAGATCATATTTTGTTTGGGTAATTTCTGTATAACTATTTTTGCCAATGCATCAGTCTAGCGCTCAGAAAGTTTTGTAACATATACTGGTAATCTCTCCTTGTTTCTGTCAGTAAAATGAGATAATGCCTACTCCACAGCATGGCATTTTTGTGTACCGGAGATTTGTATAACTGAACTTGGTATTTTATAATAAATGATATGCATCGCAACTATCAACTTTTTCTAGCTGAGTTTCTACTATCTGTCATCCGTTCTTGTGCAGCTCTACCTTAGACTCCTTGATTATTAACCAATTTCTTTCTAAAAAAGCAAGTCTACAATAAGACGAATAAACTTCACCAAAAACCCACATAATAATGCAATACAAGATAACAATAGTATAAATAAGTTAAATAAAATTTAATTTTTTTCGTTTGCCACCGTTCCACTTTCCTGATTGTTTACAAATATTTTGCACGAAATAGCACTTTTTAAAGACTGGGTTATGCCAAGGCAGGCCCCTATAACAAAGAAGTACCAATTAGTAATGTTTTAAATATCATTGATATCAAAAGCTTTTAGTAATAATAAAGTAAGTGGAGGTGAATAATAGAAGCCCAGTGGTGTAGTGGTCAGGGCATCTGACTGCCGCACCGCAGGTCGAGAGTTCGACTCCCGACTGGGCAAGGTTCACTTCGCCTTTCGTCCCTTTGGGGTCGATAAAATGAGTACCAAGCTTGCTCGGGAACTAAACACCGAAGGTCTCACGTTAGGCTGACCACCTGGCCGGGACGCATGCTGTATAGCACCTCGGGGCCCATGGTCAAGAAAACAGAGATGGGCACTGTCGGCCCTGATTTTTCATGGATTGTATAGCCACAGAGTTTAGTTTTTGGAGGTGAATAACATATAGAACTAGATCTTCCTTTTACACTAGATGGTATGTAAAAATACATTTTCTATTGAAATTAATAAGCAGAGCTTTTCATGTTGGCCCGTAAGTTAAGAGTAGCTTATAACTCAACAAGGGTAAAACATGTATCACCAACAGAAATGAAAGAGATGAATGGATTAAGAGATCTGCGAATTTACTTTTATGTCTCAATTGATACAAAACATTTTCCTCGATTTAGTAATGTTAGCTTCGTGAACAATGCAACGTCATACGAGACCATACCAGGCAATAACGGTCCTTGGTCGATGGCATTAGTTGCGTTTTTGGCCAAACCCTCTTGTAGAATGACAGGACAAAATACGTCTTTCGAAGCCAGTCATGTGGAGATGCGTTTCATGCCCAAAATATTAGACAAATGTCAGACGAACGATTTTTTGAACGCTTGTGGTTTCAACAAGAAAAATAAACACCTGCGCTATCCTGGTCACACGAGCGATCTATGAACCGTTCCCGCCACACAGAGCAGACGACATTATTTATCGCTGCAACAGAATGATTTCTATTCAATGTTTTCAATAAGCAAAATGGATCTTCTGCAGGAAATAAATGATTTTGTAATTTTATATTAGTTATTCAAGAAATTAGAAAAAAGAAATATACACAGACGGAACTAGGTTCATCCGATTTTAAGTAATCGAGAGAAAATTAACTTTCTGTACACAAAATTTTACAAAAGAAAAAAAAAAGAAAGGAAAGAAAACGGAACGGCAATTTTACCAAACTTAATTATATTTGCTTCAAAAATAGCAAAGAAGATAGCTTTCCTTTTAATGAGGTTTATCAGATTTGAACCGGTATCAGAAAGCGGTATATCAGATTTGAAGCAAATCAAATAATTCTGCATGAAAAACCAATTTATCTAAATTAAAGGGTAACTACCCCACGTTCCCCCCTTTATACTTAACCAATAAACCTCCCAACCTAATTAAGGTAGTTCCTTAACATAATAAACCGGTATACCAAATTTGGAGCAAATCGAATAATTCTGCAAAGGTATTTGGCGAAATATTAGAGATATCACCAAGTTGGCCTCACTTTTGGCGACTCATTTTGGACGCCAAATTTGGCGATATATTACCAAGTTGGCGACAAACTTGGTGGTATTTGGCGACAGAACAGGGTCCCCCCTATGGTAACCCCCCTTATAGTTACGAAGATGTATTAAATGTTGTTCAATAACCAATGGCCGCCATTTTGTCTCCCACATAAAACTAAAATTAATTAATTAAAATTTAATTAAAGAATTAATATTTGAAAAAAACTGTATTAAAATCAATTGTCATCCAGTACAAGTTAAAAAAAATTATTTCAACTTGATAGGATGAAAAATAAGTATTTCATTAACGATTTAAAATTTGAATAAGTTATATAAATAAATAATTATAGGGAGAGTGTGAGGTAATAGTAGGAATTGAAAAATTACTTTTGATGGGGTGAAACGACAAAATAAAGTTGATTGATAGGTATTTTAACTATCAACTAATATTCGAAAGAACATATTAAACAATATATATATGTGTGATTATATTTTCTATTCAGATTAATATCAAACTCAAAATATACAAACATGGCAAAATTAATAACTTAGAATTTCATTTACAATTGCAATCATATCTTATCTAGTACTATAACATTACAGTTGAAAATCCTACCATGGAAAACAAAATTGCTGAATTTTATGGAAAGGAACACTGTTTTTACATTATACGTAAAAAAAAAAATAACATAAACACTATCTCACTCTGTTAATTAAAATGTAAGATTTCTTTCTATTCCCGTCTGGATAGCCGTTAACCACATGAACAATTTTCTGTTCTTAATTGAAACAAGATTTTTTTCTCCTTCCTGCACACATAATATTCCTTCTGGGAAGAAGCACACAAATACCAAAAAGGAAAAAACTCCACAAAACTAACGACGCCATTAAAATAATTAACCCTTTCCAAAAAAGTATTTACACGTTTATTTCTATTTTGTTTAAGAAAGAAAGTCTCATTGCTTCTTTTTCCAATATTAGATGGAAATGCACAGACTTATTTATTGAACAATTATTATTTAACTTAACTTGGTTTTTATATGTTATGATGGAATTCATATATGTATTTTTTACTGATTTCTTGATATGCCACAATTATAAAAATTATGAATGCAAGTGTATTTCCGAAAACACACTGTAAAAAAAAAAATCTGTAAAGTTACTGAAGTTTTTCTAGGAAACTGGGATTTCAAGAACATTTTATGTAACGGCAACGGCAAAAATTCCTGTAACATCGTCTGTTACAGGAATTTTTGTTGTTGCCGTTACATAAAAAGTTCTTGGAATCCCAGTTTCCTAGAAAAACTTCAGTAACTTTACAGATTTTTTTTTTACAGTGCAGTGCAACATTTCAGTATTTTTAGAACTTAATTATAAAGTCATTAATTTTACCATGTTTCCCATTAGATAGACGAAAGTTATAACTTGTTGAATAGCCTTTATTGTAACAACTGTTACCAGTTCCAACACCAATGGAGTTAATTATGCGAGTGCCACACAAGCCAAATTATGCCAACTGTTTGTGAAACTGCAGAAACGAAATAATTCAAACACTGAAAAATAGAAAATATGAATGAGAAAAATAAAATTTGTCATATTTTGAAAATAAACACTTTTTTATCATTTAATAGTTCAATTTTAATTAAATTAGGACTATGCTCTGCAAAAACAATTAAAAATCTTGTAGAAACAGTTTAAATAACTATTTTCTTTCTTACCTGTTGCTATATTTAAAAAAAAAATAAACGGAGAAAAAATTATAATTTCTTTAATAATTCCACTAATCCGGGCATTTAATTAAGTGTAAATGAAATTGGAGAATTTTCACTAAATGGGGAAAGGGCCAAATTACTATATTGTAAAGGACAATTTTTGGAACTACATAAATTTCAATCATGAAATTAGCAGTGATTTTTATAATAAACAGTAAACGCTTTTAAAGAGTGTTTTCATTAAAACTGTTTATACTTTTGAACACTTTCTAACATAGTTGAAAAGTGTTTATGAATTCGGTATACCTGGTTGTTTGGCTGGCCGTCTGCCCACGTTCTAACTCTTGTAAAAGTACTCGGATTTGCATGCAATTAATATACACTAATGATGTTTAACATGTCATGTTTGGAATTGAATATGAAGTGTGTAGCATTAATACGGGGGCATTTACAGTGGCATTAAAAAAATTCCGTTATATTAAGGTCAGTAGGGAAAATCGTTCGCAGTGTATTTTAGTGGCATTACGCTATTTCAAATGCATTGAAATTGATATAAATCACTGAATTTCTCTACAATATGATTACTATAGAATATGATAATAGGATACTCATAGCATTTTCGTTCATTTACAGGGACACACAAAAGTGATTGGTTACTGTACTGTCTTTGAGCAATAATTGCTGGAAGTGTGTTTTCAAATCGGTATACGCTATTAAATTTAACTAAAGTTTTACATGTTATTCGTCGTGTATAAATTCTAAACCTCGGACACAGGACTGCACAAAGGAATTCACGTACTATTTTTCTTATTAGCGGAAACTGCTAAAGGTGTATTTTCAAATGTGGTAGTGTTAATTTATAGATACAAATCTGTATATCATACACAGGGCTGCTCAAAGAATTCGAATAATTTTCCGATTTTAGAAGGGAATTGTTGAAATTGAGTTTTAAAATGCATTATGCGTTTCCAAAGAGTTCAATTAGACATCTTATTCCAACTTATTAAAAGGTGAAGTTTTGTTGCATTATTTTGAATGAGTTCGAAAGTTACATAATCTATGTTTGACGCTTGATTCCATCTTTCTTGTTTCATTTATAATTGCAGACAAGAGCCAAAGAAGGGTGGTTGGGTTTATGTCGGCCAATTATCAACACAAGGGATATGGGCCCTAAGTTGGGGGAGTGCCCTCCATAGGGGTCTTTCTAAGGGAACCTAACCCGTATTTACGCTTGGAAAACCAAGGTTCGAAAACCACGAAAACTCCGAACGATTAGGCCGAAAGGCGCGATTGGGTTAGAACCCAGCACCTCCCGTCTACCAGCTTCGAGAGCAGAACCTCTCGGCCACTGGTGGGGAGAGCCAAAGAAGGTGTTAAGTCATACTTTTCTCTTAATTTATTTTTTTATTTCGTGGATGAAAGGGATATGTTTATTTTGAAACACAGTAAAGCTAAAATGCAAATTTCGAATTATTTTTTGAATATGTGATACATTATTTTTAGTATTTTATAATTTTATATTTAATAGTTATAATAATAATGGGACTTTTTATATTTAAATAACTGACTAGTGTTGATTTGAAACTTTTTTGGAAGCTTTCAGAAGACCTCGTGCTGTATGGAAATAAATTTTGATTTACAGATTTTATTTAAAGACATTTTCTAGCAAAACATCTTTTCCCACATTTACCGCAAATTTCTATGTCAAACTATAGGGTAATTTGATATAATATTACATCTACCTATTATAATTACTAAAACACCAGTAGAGATCGGCATCAAACAACATTCCTTTGAAATATTCCATATTTTTTTTTCTTACTGCTGTGAATTCTTAAACTTGTACTTGAGGAAAATTTTAAAATTTATTGTATTCTTATAAGTACCTAAAACTGAAGGTAGTAATTAAAGAAATGAACAGTTTATGTCGGCATCAAAGAAGTGCTTTCTTATACTAAAACAAGAAAGAAAAATCACGCTGAAAAATAACACTTTCCAACACATTCAGAATACCATAATAAAACTTCATCGGTGAAAGATGATGTTAAAGTAAACAATCTGGAAAACACATAGCATATTTTAAAACCCAATGTCAGCAATTATTATCTACAGTCGAAAAAAACATATGAATTCTTTTGTGCAATCCTGTATACAATCTATAGATTTCTATATATATTCCATTGTATACCAAAATATAGTTTATTTAAGAAGCGCGTAACACAGTTGAAAATTATCCTCAGCAATGCCCGCCAATAAGCTGTATTGTATAAGCTGTATAATAATTCGAATACATTTGTGATATGTATTCGAATTTTTTTGTGCAGACCTAAATATGATCTATAGAATTTATATACACTAAGTAATATGAAAAAAAGGTTAATTTCAGAAATGCACAGCACTATTAAAAACGTACTTCCAGCAATCATATCTCATAAACAATATTGTGTACCCGAATTCTATTGTGTGTTACTGTAAATGAACAATATACGTTATGGATAACCTACAGAAAGCATATTGTAGTGCAACCCAGTATATAAATTCCAATGTGTATTAAAAAGTGCAACGTTATTAAAATATCATTAAACTATGTAAAAAAAAAATTCCATAGACCATAATGTAACGAAATATTTTGAATGCTTCTGTAAATGAACTGTAAATGCTACACACTCCATTTTCAAAAAGGAATATGCCATGGTAAATCTTAATAACATAAATCCATTATAAGGAAATCCGAATATATTTACAGGAGTTAGAGTGCAGGCAGACGGACTGACAAACCGAATAATTAAACATTTTTTAACTATGTCAGAAAGTGTTAAAATCGAATTTATTAACTATATTAGGTACAGAGAAATCTCCTGTTTAAATTTCCTCTATAGGTTAAAATGGGATTTCGGTAGGACCACTGATGTGTACTCTTCCTTAGTCGCAAAAAACGTTTTACAAACATTGAAAAGTATACATAGGTTCGATTTTGTTTTTTAAACCTTTCATAAGCGCTACGTGGTTCTTGTGTTAATATATTATAGTGCTGCGCAAATTTTTAAACACAACGCAAATATTTTAATAAAAATAAAATTGTGCAACGGAATTCTTTCAATTTCTACTGTAAGTGAATACTATGATCATAAATACATATCTCGTCTGGAACAGATTCATCGTTGCGAAAATCAGAAAAAAAAACTGTGACGTCGCAAACGTTTATGCACAAATGTGATTTTATGCAAATATCTCCTTGAAATGATATGTGAAGTATCGTGAGAACATTTTTCCTGGAGTATAGACTGTACCGATTACTGTACGAGTTATATAAAAATGCCGAAATCTCTTTAGGTCTCCCCTGAAGAAGTTGTAGACGTTTGGAAGCTGAAAGCTGAAGGTAAATCCGTTATGCAAATTTCGCCTATTTTAAACCGTTCTAAACGTAGTGTTTACAGTATTTTGCATCGTGGAAAACAATTCAACAATGTGTATTGCTCAGAAAGACCGAGAAAAACCACATTTCGTGAGAATAGAAGTATTAAAAGCTTGGTTTAACTAGTAATTTGTCTCTTATTCAGATAAAAAATTAACTTGGATCGTAAATATCACATGACATCATACACATACGAATAACCTAACCAGCATGAATAAAAAAAAGAAACAAAAATTAAGTCGTAAAGCTTTTCTGGAACTGTGTCACAAACAAGCAAGACTTCAATGGACAAAGACGATTGGATTAGTGTTATTTTTTCTGGTGAAAAAATAGTAATGAAATAGTCATGAAAATGTAGACGATTCAGATGTCTTCTATTCGCGTGCCTTGAGGAGAGATCCGAAGAGCATATTCAGCTAGCAATAGCGTGGTGGTTCGTTCATGGTATGGGCGCTTTTGGCTGCAAAGGACTAACGTATCTTTGTTTCCTAAATGGCAGACAAAATTCACAAAAGTATCAGGATTCTCTGAGTAAGCATTTGTGACTGTTTGGTGAACTCCTAGGTGGTTTCAACTGGACCTTTTAGTAAGACAACGCATCGATACTCAATTCTCGTTGCACAATACAATGACTTAGATCTCAGAATATCAGTATGATAAACTGACCAGCAGTGAGCCCAAATCCCAATCCGATACAGAACATCTGGGGAAATCCTCTCACGTTACGTCTACAAGAATTGGAAGCAGTATTACTCAATGCAAAAGCTCAAATCAGAGATAGAGGAAACCTGGTACAAATTCCCTCCCAAAACCTTAGATACTCTCGTAAATGAATAAATAATTGCGCATTCGATCTCATCAGGTTCAATGAAAACACCATATACTGCGAAAGGGCTTTTGTGTTTTTGAAATGTACACTGTCCTCCAAAAGTTAAGGTACAGGGACTAGATGCTTTCGATTGCACACGTTTTGTTGAATATCTACTAACATTATTGGCGAATTGCTCTTGAACTTCTAGGATGTAAAGAACATGTTCAATTTTATATTTCTCGGTGAAGATTCACCTGGGAGTACAATTAGGGGGCTAATAATAAATTTAATAATAAAATAATATTTGCGATCACCTATGTAACAGAAAATTGTTTGTCACTGTGGTAAATGACTATTTCGGTCCGGTTCAACGTTTGTATGCATTTGTGTAAGCGTAGCATTCGTATTCGTGAAGATGTTAACGTTTTTGTGAAAAATTCAAAAGTTTTTTGTTTATAGCATACAGAGTTTTCAACCAAATATAACAAAACTTTCCAAAAACCTGACAAAAAACAGTAGCAACAGTATACTGCAGTTAAAAATTATCTCATAAAAATCCATATATCTCATCAAATGTTCAATATATTCATGTTTTAATTGCAGTATACTGCTGCTACTATTCTTTGGCAAGTTTTCGGAAAGTTGTGTTAAATTTGGTTGAAAACTCTATACGCTATAAACGAAAAACTTTTGAATTTTCCCCAAAAACGTTAACATCTTCACGAATACTAGTGCTATGCTTGCACAAATGCATACAAACGTTGAACAGGACCGAAATAGTCATTTACCACAGTGACAAACCATTTTCTGTTACATAGGTGATCCCAAATATTATTTTATTATTAAATTTATTATTAGCCCCCCTAATTGTACCCCCCCCTCCCGATAAATCTTCACCGATTAATCTTCACCGATGTTCTTTACATCCTAGAAGTTCAAGAACAGTTCTCCAATAATGTTGATAGATATTCGACAAAACGTGTGCAATCGAAAACATCCAGTCCCTGTACCTTAACTTTTGGAGGCCAGTGTAAATATTTCGTTTCTGTGCAAAAACTTTTGCGACATCACAATTTTGATTTTTTTATAATTTATTATTTTAAATTATTATTTAATTTATTATTTTATATTATTTTTTTATAATTTATTATTTTCCTTACAATGAAGGTTTTCGGAATTGGAAACATGAATTTGAAATATAATTGTTTAGATACAGTAAAAATTTCAAAGCATGCTGGTGTGTATTTTTCTTTTATAAGCACATTTAGCTTGTGCATAAACTTTTGCACAGCATTGTAGAATAGCTTACATTTCAGTTTAAAAATAAGTTTTGTTCAACACATTTTTTTTTAATGTTTCAGTATTTTAATCTATGTATTTGAATCTGATAAATGTAGCGTGTTAAAATTTAAGCATCTATTCTTTAATTAAATATCATAGATTCAAATTAAAGTGTGTATTTCGTGTGTGAGATTTGCTATATCGGCATAAAGTTTCTACTCTTCAGGATATTCTTTCAGAAGAGATTCATAACGCCTGGAATATACTTTAAATATAAATTGACAAAAGCAGCAAAATTATTAATGAAATTCATTAGAATATTGAAAATGCTTCATAGTTTAAAATACTTTTGTGGCGTCACACAAATTCATGAAGACTAAGAATTCTTTTTTGTGATATCACTGATCAGAAATGCCGCAGATGATATTTATTATATGTAAACAAAAACCTTATAATATAAATTAATTTTAATGAGTAAAAGCAAAAGTAAAGAAGATACTAAAGCAACGTAAAGTACGACGACATTTTAAAACCTTAGTACAAGAAAATAAAAATGCTTAAATCGAATTCCCATTTTCATTCTATTTCCGTTGCTACATTTGTTCTACTTCCGGCACAAGTCTCATTTCATATTCAAGTTCCAGTGTTTTCTGTGCTATTTTCAATACTTTCTTAAAAAAATTCCGAAAAGAGCGTTCATTTGCTGTCGATATCAAATCTCAATGCGTTTTTTCTATGTGTTCCTAAGAATCTGGCGATAAAAGGAAATGCACGCCTTCAAATAGAGAAGGTTTACTGTTTTCCTTGTTATTCACATCGACACAGTCATTATCCTCTAGAGTTTATATGTTTAATATGGAGAATTTTATGGCGAATTCTACGGAGAAGCGTGTGGAGATAGAATTTAAAATAATTTAATATTACGTATGTTCGTAAAGTCAAGTTTTAGTCAAAATTTTCATGTCATTAAATTATTAAAGTTGTGAAAGTACAGTAAAATCTGTCTAAGGCGGACTCGATCGGGACTGAGAAAAATGTCCGTCGTAGACAATATTCCGCTTTATGCAAATCAGCAAAAAAGACTGCTGCGTATTTTTTACGTTTGTAATCTTCAGAACCGTACAAAGTGAAATATTATTTAGCATAAATATTTTTGGAGTTCGAATCAAAGCAAAACTATTGCTTCCCAACAAGCAATTGGTCTATTATTTTCGCACCACAATAAAGCATACATATTTTTATTTGTGACAATTTAAAAAAAAAAAAAAAAAACTAAAAAAAACATGATTTTGCACATTTATTTATTTATTTATTTACTTTTCTACACAGAAAGTTTTATGCATGAAATTTTGGATTTTATGTACTTATTGAAAAGTTTAAAAGACAAAAATGTACACATTTTTATTTGTTCAATCGACATTTTCTTTTTATTTACAATTGTTTACAGTTTTTTACACAAATAAACTCATATTTTTCTCGGAGGAATTGATTAAAATGTGGTATATAAAATTAAAGTATACTATTCTAAATTAATGTTTTACAATTATCCTAATAATTTAAAAAATATATGATTTTCAAAAATTTGCTTTTTAAATTTTAAATGTATGACTTTTATTTTATCTCGTAGTCTTGTATTTACAGTTAGAATAACGGCCTATTTATTATTTTTTTAAATATAAGGGTAATGGAAAAAATAAAAATGCATATTTTAAATGTAAATATATATATATATATATATATATATATATATGTGTGTGTGTGTTAAAAATTGTTGGAGAAAATGTTGTAGGCTAAACAAATGGAAACTGTATTTTCTTTTGCTTTTTATTAAATCAGCAAACATGCAAAATTTCTTAAAAATTCTTTCTCTGTAAACAAATGAATGAGTAAAAATATGTTTTTATTATATTTGTATTTTATATGTATTTGATCCAGAAATCAGTTTTTAACTTTCATGTATCCAATGCTTTTTTTTTTTTTAAATCCCTTTTCTTCCGTCTGGTGCAAATTTTTTTTTTCGGCAGGACATTAAAATCCTTTCCGTTTCCACGTTAGGCAGATTCCGGCTTAGGGAACACGTATTAATGTTATTTTCAAAGGATTCGTCGGGACTTCAAAATATTTCCGCGGTAGACAGATTTCCGGCTTACACAGAGTCCGCCTTAGAGAGATTTTACTGTATTTAGACTTTTTTATATGCAGTGAATATATGGAGTGAAGTGTTTTTAGACTATAAGCCAAGCTTGTAAGATGCTACAACTTTAATAAATAACTTGAACTGAACTATCTGCTTTTTTGTGACACTTGGGAAACTTACATTGGATCATATCTTTGTTTTCGAGTAAACCTGTTATTTGGGATTAGTGTGGACGCTAAAATCGAAACCTCTCACCATGCTTTCCGCGCAGCTAAATGAATTTTGACGGAAAGGAGAATCTCTTCATACCATAAAATTTATATATCATTTATAAAAAACCATAAAAATCGAGATAAAATCTTCAAATATGGAAATGCTGCTTTCTTCGACAAAAACGCCTCACATTAAAAAACATCACGGTCGAATGTAACCGTAAATGTGTTACAGATGCTAAAATATAAATTGTCACATACACACACACAAAGATAAATATATTTATTGATATAAAAATAAATTTAATGTTATATCAGAAAATGTCTGATTCAACTTCCATTAATAACTTTCGAATAATGCCCATTATTAGTTCAAAAATCCATACTTTTGAAAAAATGAATTTAACTCCTTGAAGAGCGGTGGAATCTATACAAATAAAAGAAGAAATCGCTCTGTCTGTTTGCGTGTCTGTCTGTGTGCGATGGCTAGCAAAATATACGGAACGTATGTGGCTAAAACTTTTTGTGAGGCTAGCCCAAAGTGTCTCATAATGCACCTGAGCTTCAGAATTTTAAAATTTTAATTAACAGCTGAATTATTAATTACCAACCGTAACTCACTCTCATTAAAAAGCCATCAAACGGCCTAATTAAAAAAAGCATTTATTTCCTCAAAACCTCCAGTTGACTAGAATTGCATCTCGATGCCAGCGTACAATTAAAAACCACCCGTTGACTACATGTGGACCCCGATGCGAGGGTGGAATCAAACTGTCCAATCAAACCGCACCTTTTGAAATCTCAGCTGTGAGACGAGAACCACAAAGGCAGGTGTTCATGATTTTCCTTTGAAAATTGAAGATAGTTCATAACACATGAGAAAAGTTTAGATAAATATTGGCGTGTGAAATTTCTGGTAAGTGCAGGGGGGGGGGGTCTAATTTCACTAATTGGTTTATTTCTTTTATATGCTTATTTTAAACGGTAGTCACGTTACGTTTTATTGTAGTATTCTTCAGAACGGCGTGCGATTTAAAAAATACAGCATAAATTTTACCTATATTAAATTCTTGGTTAAGACCCCCCCCCCCCCCATGCATCATGGGTAGGTTGCGTGAAGAAGTTTCTTTCGTTCATATACGCTTTTGTTAAGAATAGAGTGTGCTCCCTGGTGGTGGAATGTAGAACTAACAGACCGTGATTTCATTTAAAGTAAGAAATCTAACAAGGCGATCTGCTTGAAACTTCAAGATAGTTTATAACACATTAGAAAAAGTTTATATAAGAATGGCGCGTGAAATTTCGGGCAGGTGGGGTGAGGGAGAGGGGGAGGGGTGATAGATTTCTTTTTTTTTAACCTGTGCGTTTTTCTTACCGTTTCAGGTGCTGTTTTTTGACGGAGTCCTTAGATAAATGAATCTTATTAAATATAAAAATGTCAAAAGTTTGTTACCACTATTTCCGAATAGTAATTTCAAAAATATCTTTTCTTGCTTAAGACCGCCACCCCCTCGAGTAACATACCTATTGATAGGTTGTTTAACGCAGTTACGTTCAGACACAGTTTTGTTAAAAATACAGTGCGCTCCCTGGTGGTATGGAAAGTGGAACTAAGAGACCGCGATTTCATTTAAAGTAACAAAGTGATCTGTTTGAAACTTTAAGATAGTTTATAACACATAAGAAAAAGTTTATAAAAAATGGCGCGTGAAATTGCGGGCAGGTGGGGGGACGGGGAGGGGCGAAATATTTCTTTTTTTTTTACCTTTGGGTTTCATAGCGCTTCAGGTGTGGTTTTTTGACGGATTCTTGAGATACATGCTACTTAATACATATAAATATGACAAAAGTTAAGTTACCACTATTTCCGAATAGTAATTTCAACAAATATCTTAAGTTATTGCTGGAGACCGCCACCTCCTTGAGTAACATATCCGCTGATAGCTTATGTAAAGGAGTTTCGTTCAGATACGCTTTTGTTAAGAATGGAGTGCGCTCCCTGGTAGTGGAATGTGGAACTAACATAGCGCGATTTTGTTTAAATTAGGAAATCTAACAAGGCGATCTCTTTGAAACTTTAAGATAGTTTATATCACAAAAGATGAAGTGTAAAAAAGAATGGTGCGTGAAATTCCGGGGAGGGGGAGGGGAGGTGCGCTAGATTTCTTTAAAAAAATTAGCGTTTCTGACGTTTTATGTGCTGTTTTTTGAGGGAGCGCTGAGATATATGCTACCTATTAAAAGTTACAGGCATTATGCCTGTTTTGAAAAACACCTGCTTTTATTTTGGAGAGTGGATAAAAATCACAGAGATAAATTTTAATGGGAGTTCAAATTTAAATCAAAATTTTAAAAATACAGTATTTACAGATTTTAAACTTTAGCATCTCGGCCTATATTTGTACAGTAATTAAGAGTATGTAAATTAAAAAAAATGATTCAGAACTTTTTGTTCGAAATTGAAAAAAATCGACTTTTAGAAAGAAAAAGATGCGCTTTTTTAAAATAGACAATGAACGCGAATTTGTTAAAATTTTAGTAATAGATGTACTTTGCCCCAGAAAGGGTAAAGAGTTTTGGTTGAAGTATTGAGGCTTTGATATACGACACAGGCAAAAGCCTAAAAAAGCGCAAATATATTATCATTGTATATTGAGTTAGGCGACATTGGTAGAGGATCGATACGTCTAATAAAACTGTTTTTTTAAGGTTTTATACCAGAAACTTAATTGCTTTAAAGAAAAATTAATAAAAGGATTAATTTTGGTCCATTACAAAAACAATTCTCTTCTTATAATTATTTTTAAAAAGTTAAAAAGCAAAAGTAACATATCATGTTTGATTTTATAGAGTTGTTATTCAAAAGTTTCTTTGTTTCTCATTTTTTTAACCCATGAATTATCTAGAAGATAGCTCAAAACTTTTTATAGTTACATACATTATTACACTTGTCAAAAGAGAGTTCAGAGGAATGAAATCACAGATAACAAAAAAACAGATCAAAACCTTTAAACTTATTTTTTTAACGAGTCACCGTATTAGTTCTCACGCTCCGTTCAAGCTATCGTTTTTTTTTTTTTTTTTTTTTTTTTTTTTTTTTTTTTTTTTTTTTTAATTGGAAAATTAAATTAGAAAGTTGCAATTCGGGGAGAGAAGACATTCGAGTTTGGAAAATGAGAAATAAGTATCAAAAGTGGTATAAAACTTGAAACAACTATCATTTTGAGAAATTAGGATTTCTTTGATTAATTTTAGCTTTGACCTCTAATTTATAATTAAGATAAAATTTTCAACAGTCCACGTGAATTTGTATTGTTTCAGATAATTATCAAGAGCGCAATCCTCTACACCAATTTACTGTGCACTATGTTCATAGTGAATATTAGAGGAGTTTAGATCCATTAAAATATCAATGTTTTTATATGAAAATATTAGACGAAAAAGCAATAAATTAAATGCCAAACACAATTTTTTTAATCTCTAGGGACTCAAGAACTTCGATTAGAAAAACATTTACTCAAATGTTAGAATACATACTTTTTAGCTTGTAAAAAAAAAATAGTAAAAAAATTAGAACAAAAAAAAGAAATATATTGACTAAAAATTACATTTTTTTTCAGTTGCAATGCACAGAATATTACATACTTCTTGTAAATATTTTCAATTCTTTAATACAAAATTGTAAAGTATACGAACTTATTTTTGTAAAAAAATGTATATTTGGACATAGACTTTTTAATTTTAGAAAATTTACGAAGTTTGCAATTTTGCAGTAACAATGCCCAAATCTATACAAATGAAAGAAAGTTTAGCTATATGTGTGTGTCTGCGACGGCTACGGAAATCTGCAGGTCGTATGCTGCTGAAAAGTTTTGTGAGGGTAGCCGAAAGTGGATTCTTATGTACCAAAGTCTCAGAATTTTAAATTTATAATAATAATTATTAATTAAACATCGCAACTCACACTCATAAAAAAGTCACTATTTAATCCCCAGTCAAGGAGTGCTTGTGCACGTGCGCACACCCATTTACGCATCGGAGACTAGCGAAGAACCGACTTTCGATTTTACTTGTGTTTTCTAATAGTATTATTATATATTATATTAATAGTATTATTCTAATAGTTTAGTAAAAGTTTTAAGCTTAAATGCCTGATTTTTCAAAAATTATTGTAATAATGTTTTTCGGCTTTCATTTTTTAAATAAATCATGGGAAAAATACTTTAAAAAATCATATTTTGTTTTAAGTATGGTTTACGGCTAAAAAACAATTTGTTACTAATTGGCAATCCTGGTCTTAAATTGAAAAAATAATTTTAATTGATAAAATTCTATAATGTTAAACACACATGAATTTTAGGAACTATAATAAAAAATAAATTTTACTTGCTTACTGCAGAACAAAATAGGGTATTTCGCCAGCTTCCAAACAAAATAAAAAGAACAACTAGCAACAATTAAAAAAATAAATCTATCTTTATTCTTAAACAGCACAAGTGTTACCATCTACATGTTGAAAATCGATTTAATAATATTTTCAGAATGTATTTTATTGGCAACGTTAGGCATTATAGCTTCAATATTATTCTAATAGTATTTTAGAGCCTAAATTGTGTATGTTGCCGAAAAGCAACACCCGGCATTTAAGGGTTAAGGTAAATCGACGAAACCACTCGGTTCAGTTAAAATTGATTGAGATATTCTGAAAGATCGCGCTCCTACATCTAAAATACTTAATCAATTAGAAAAAATGTTGCATTTAATCATTAAAAAAAAAAAAAATTCAAAAAGTGTCGTTTTTTCCAGAAACATTTTTCCCCTTTATTGCAACGTCCCACCAGGGACCAATTTTTAAGATACCGATAAGCAAAAAGAATGTTCTTAAAGAGGAAACCTTATTCCAATCGATGGTGCAATCGGCGAAGGCAGGTCACTTCGCGCCTCATGGAAACGATATTTTTTCAATGCGAAAAGTAACTAAACGTCCGCATGTCAACACAATCTTTTAAGATCATCCCAATAGACCAGATTTACATCACCTACAAAAAGTTTTAAACGTTGGGATGGGCAGAAATATTTTTTTAAAATAAAATGTGTGAAAATGTCGACGAAATCAGTAAAAACCTGAGTGTTTCGCCATAGTTTCACTTGCTTTCGGTACGCATAGACTTCAAAAATGAAATTAAGTAGAAAATAAAATATCAAATAGCATATGAGGCATTCTCACAAAATTTTAACTTTCAATAATAAAATCTTGCGAAATTAAATTTAATAAAAGTCATGTTAAACTTATAGAGGAATGCTTTAATGATTCAAAATAAAGAACAAATGGTCAGCAGCGGCGATTTGTTTTATTTAACTGAGGTTTAAGTTAAACTTGCGAGTTTAATTTTCCTTAAACCTCTGTAACTTTTTATTTTCTTCTAAATTTTTAATTATAATGAATTTGCATAGTACCCACAGAACATTCAAATAAGAAATGATAACAAAGTAGTATTTTTAGTACAAAATTTTTATATGACATTTTCTTATAGGGATGTTAAGAAAGGGACGGTACGGAAAAAAAGGGGGAAGGTCAGGGAGAAAGGAAAGGTAAGGGATAAAAAGGGACGGTAAGGATGGGGCGGTACGGAAAATTACCACTTACTTTTAGGCAAATCTTGTTAAGACTAAGCCACAATGTTCATTGATTTTAGCAACAGTTATTTACATTGGATTAAATTAAAAAAAAGTTAATTTACATCGAAAAGTGCGGGAATATACCTTGCGGACGGTAAGACTACCAATAAAGCCACGATGCATGGAATTGATATTTAAATGCTGATTTAAATTCTTCAGTAAATTTCCCGTCAAAAATTTTCAGCCATTCTTCTTCTAGCATACCTCTGCATGAGAAAAAATTCTGTGTCTGCATCTGATGTGATTTTCTGTATAAGTTTAACAATAGGGACGATAAGGAATCTAAACCCAGGGACAGAGTTAAAAAATATCAACAACCATAAAATTGTGTGCAGGTTAATTTTTTGCTACATATTTACATAAAACAATAGCCCCAGTTTCGGAAGAAAAGTTTAATCGAACTACTTTTATTGAAATAATTTTATACAGACAGCTCCAAATTTAAAAATTAGCATCAGGGGCACGGGGCGGTGAGGAATTTTTGTGGTATATTTGGGGCCGCAACATCCTCCAAAACTTATTTATATCGTTAATATTGTTATACAGCCATGCAATGGGATGCTTTCCAACATCAGAAATAATAATAATTAAAAAAAAACCAAGGATATGTACTAAAATAAAAATTATTATTCAGGGACCTGAAAGTCAAAATTATTTGAGAATGCCTCATATATATTCAATTATATATTTTTTCGCGATATTTTTCACTTAAAAATAAAAATTCAGACAAAATGGAGTTAAAGATATAGTATCATACAAATTTGAGATTCATCTAAGGGTCAGTCGTCACGGGCCCGGGCAACGCCGGGCGGGTCAGCTAGTGATGAATAAAGCAATAACTCAATATCGCCGTTTGCTGATAAACAAATTATATTAACTGCTGTGTTGTTGAATTGTAGAAATAAATAAAAAACCTTTTTAAATCCCAATGATTAAGCAAGATTGACTTTGGGGTATGTTGCAGGTATGCAACACTATGGTACAAAGGATTAGGCTAATGTGATGGCTTTAATATGCAATATTTAAATTAAAACAATTTCCGAAAATGACATAAAAAGCAAGTTGTGTTGAGAGAATTTCCCATACAAATTTTTATTTGGCTATTTTAATGAAATCTATTTTGATTATGAACTCTATATGTCGTTATTCTAAAAATACGTGTTTAAATTACTAAATAAAAATGCTTAAAATAAATACTGCATTACAAAATAAAGAAATAAATAATGAAAACTGTTTAAAATAAATATAGCATTGGACAAAAAAGAGAAATAGAAAATGAAACATTGTTTAAATTTTTTCGTTAGGATTTCTAAATAGATTATACTTAATTGTATTGACGTGTAATCGTAAATTAATTAATACGAAACTATTAATTGATAAAAGGGTATTTGAAAAATCATTACGTTTAATTTTTTTCTTTATAGTTTATTTTCTACTATTTACCTTTTAAAATATTTATTTGTCGCTGTTTTACAGCCATTTATTTTATTTTGGCAAGCATTAACTTGTGCATAATTAAAACTATTGTTGTTTTGACTCGTATAGATTTGTACGAATAACAAATGCTATTTCGTGATTTATCACATGTGACATATTAACGGGAAAATGCCTTAAAATTAATGCATTAATTTATAATTTTGTTCTAAAAATATTAAAATCTTGTAATGTCATAGGAAACATATCTGTAATCGTAATCTGCCTATCAGAAACGGTTTAAAATCGATTAAAAAATTCCACCTTTAAATACAAAAACCGGGTTAAATTAAATAAAAGAGTGAGAAAAATCGTATTACGAATATAAATAGACTTCTCTCTAAAAAAAGAACCCTACCTATATAAGGCTAATGTCAGACGGACGTCTTTTTGCACGCTTTTTTTTTACTTACGTATTATCCCTACACAATGCCGTTAGCATTGTGTAGGGATAATACGTAAGTAAAAAACGTCCGTCTGACATTAGCCTTATAATAAACAACGTGTCCGTGCGTAACACTGACGTGCTTTACGCGGTGATAACAGCAGACGATTAAATTTAACATTTAGTTGAATTTTTTTTTAAGTTCTAAACATAGCACATTTAAAATTTTTACACCTTCGAATAGGGGGAAAAATGTACTTTCAAATGAATTTGCTTGAAAAATCTATCCGCAATTTATTAGAAAAATGTATCGTCATGTACTTATTTTTATTAATTTTTAAATATTAATTTTCAAACATAATTTTTTTAATCGATCTCTTTCGCGTTCAAACAATTATCAAAGATAAATCCGTTTCAGTTAAATTAATATAAATAGCTCAAGATTCATTTCTAGCTTATATATTCCACAACGAGATTAAAATATTCGTGAAATCGGTAAATAAAACATTAAAATATAAATAAAACTTAAAGGGTCTAGCCGGATAAGCATAGCGAAATGGCCCCCACGGTCGATGTTTGAAATAACATGTGTGGTAATAAGGCTCACCTTGAGAATTCAATATAGAGCGTTTTTAGCCCCTGATCTTAAAATGTCCTTGAGATAATCGACGAAGTATGCGCCTGCGCTACTATTTTTCAAATATGTATTTCTCAAAAGTACAAAAGTTAAAAAAATGAAACCAACACCAATTATTGAATAATATATTTGTTCACATCATATATTTTTTCATATTTTTCCGAAAATTTTAACATAGAAAAATAAGCAAAAATATTTATTGAAAAAATTATTAATGTAGTAATTTTATACTTACACCAACCAAAAAATTACAGAATAATCCTCAAAGTACGTACTTTTAAGAAAAAAAATTTCGTTAAAATGGAAGATGCACTTTTTGAGTTATAAAAAAAATAATGCTAGCAGCTTTCTAAAATATTCGTAACTTTCCCTGTTTGTATTTGCAGAAATACGCTACTATCAATGCATTGATCGATTCGTGACATTTCCAATCGGGCAGGATGCGCAGTGCGCCAAAATTAGAGAATGTACCTGCATACATACCCACTTCCCTATAGGTTTGTTTCGTGTTTGTAAATATTGTGTTATATTGGCGTACAGTGCATCCTTCTCGCTTAATAATATCAAGTCAATGGTCTAGTTGATTGTGCAAGTGAAGCTGGGACTTTACCCATATGATGTCAGCTGCGGGTAAGCAGGAGAAAACCACCAATAGGCGTGAAGAACATTTTAACACTGCTCCCCTTCATTTAATAAACAGTCTTTTTCGGAGGGTTTTTCCCCCGCAGAGGCGTGGCTGTTACCATTCGCGGCTAAAGTCCATAGGTGCTGTAAATATGTAAAGTTATCAACTTTTTGGCAATTTCGGACTATCTACCAAACTTCCGATATCAGAAGTTATCTTTCCTCGAAACCACCTCCTCCTAATAATATTGTTATGTGCCTAAAGTTTTTATTTATTATTTTTACAATTGTTTTTCCTTTTTTTTTCTTTTTATACATAATGCGATATACAGGTATGTTTGTACAGTTTTTATTTTCCTATTTTACTGATTTAAATGAGAAGAAATTAATAAAATATCACTTTTATATAAGAATAACATATATGAAATAACTCTATATGAAATAACATTTTAAAGAAATACTTATTGTTTAAAAGTTTTTGAAATAGCTCTTTGTTACATTACAACGCACTGAGCAGTAGTATTGTCTTTTTGCACTTCGCTCTTGTACGGGGCTAAACAGAACTTTTTGTAAACAAAACAGGTGGACAAAATGCTTTCCCATCTTTTACTAGCAAAAATATAAAGTATTATTTCGAATCTGGTTTCTCTAACAACGATTTACACACCAATATGGCAGGAGAATATTAATGGTGAACGTTAGGTTATTCCATATTTTGGAATGAAATGTTTTATAAACATTGAAAATGGTTTTAATAATAACTTTGTATTTTCATAAAAAGAAGAAAATAGACTTAAAAAAATTAAGATTACAAATGTAAAGAAAAACATACCAAAAAAGTAAATTTAGGTTTGGTCAAAAATGATAGCCTTCTTCTACGTGAAAATCATGGTAGGTAAATGTTACAATTTTATTTGTCATTTCTTGATGTGATAACGCTAGAAGGATACGCAGTGCGCCAAAATGGCAGAATATTTACGAACATGAAACAAACCTATAGGGAAGTGGTATGTATGGAAACATTCTCTTATTTTGGCGCACTGCGCATCATGCCCAAGTGGAAATGTCACGAATCGACCAATGCATTGATAGTAGTGTATTTCTGCAAATGCAAACAGGGAACGTTACTGATATTTTAGCAAGTTGCTAGCATTATTTTTTTATAACTCAAAAAGCGCATCTTCGATTTTAACGAAATATTTCCTCTTAAAAGTACGTACTTTGAGCATTCTTCTGCAATTTTTTGGTTGGTGTAAGTAAAAAATTACTATATTAATAATTTTTTCAAAAAATATTTTTGTTTATTATTCTATGTTAAAATTTGTGTAAAAATATGAAAAAATATATGATGTGAACTAATATATTCTTCAATAACTGGTGTTGGTTTCATTTTTTTAACTTTTGTACTTTTTGAGAAAAACATATTTGAAAAACAGTAGTGTCGGCGCAAACTTCGTCCATTATCTCAAGGGCAGTTCAAGGTCAGGGGCAAAAAAAACACTCTACATTGTATTCTCATGGTGAGCCTTATTACCACACATGTTATTTCAAACATCGGCCGCGGGGGCCATTTCGCTATGCTTATCCGGCTAGACCCTTTAAGACATGTAATCAAACTATGCATTTACCCCGCAGAAATGATCAGAATCAAAACGGCTGATAATAAAAATAGTGATCTTCTCCTATTTGTAAAATTCCAGGCACGAGACCGATACAAAATTGTTGCTTTTAATAAATTCCAAAACATTCGTTCTACTCATAATGGATACTTTTCATATAAATATGACTTTCAGTATTGTTAGTACCTATTCTTAAAAAACTATATTAAATTTTTAAAAATATGAAATACAGTTATGAATTTAAAAAAAATGGTTTGAACCTATATTCTGAAACTCGGGAAGCTCAGGTGTATTTTTAAAGCAAAAATCTAATTTATACTTTTAACAGATTTGAAATAATAATAATAATAAAATAATACTCCAAGTTTATTTTTAAGAAAAATCTAATTTATACTTTTAACAGATTTAAAATAATTATCCCCTCCAATCATTTATTGAATTTAACCACACGCAATATTTCTTCCATTTTAAAATATAGACACATTTCATAAACTTTATTGAAAGGTGCGGATTATAAAATGTGGAGTAACAAGACATGAACTAAATATATTTGATTTCCTGTCTTATTTATTAAAAATAAAATCATGCGGTAAAATATTTATTGGAGATATCAAGCAGATACTTCATTATGACATAATACTTCAATATTAAATAATAGATGCTTCCATAAATCCTATTACTTCATTCATCAAATTTTCACTTAATAACTCTGTTCTTAGGTGATTTAGAAACTTTAAGTCTATGATTAATGATTATTTTCTTAATTAATGTAGATTATTTGAACAGAATAATTCATTTCTTTATATTGCTTAGTAGGACGAAATAAAACGCTTCTATCCGTTTTTAGTGCCAGAAAACACTCAAATGTTTAAAATCCAAACTATCCTAACTCGGTATGTTTAGGTCATAAATGATAACCACTGGGCTTTGTGCCAAAGTCCTTCTTAGGACCAGAAATTTTTTTTCTAAAAATACTTTAGAGGAAAAGGGGCACGTATAAAAAATTAGATTTCAGATATACAGACTCTTGTAAAGAAAAAAAAATCATACACAAAATATGTATTTGATTTATATACTTTTGTATCTAACGTATGGTTGTTTAAAATACGAAATAGAAAGGCTTAAAATTATTAAATTTAAAAAATCAAAAAACCAGACTGCGTAAAAAGCGAAATAATTAATTATTTCTCATCAGTGTAAAATTATTTTTATATTACTTACCTATACTTTTTTATTATTTACCTGTATTGATGACTTTTAAGTTGTGTTTAATTGTTAGTTCTTATCTATAAACACTGTTTGGATGAGGCCTATATATGTCTATGAAAGTTAGACTTGCAGTAAAGCTGTAGATCTACCTACACAACTTCGAGATTGGGTAATATATAAACGGAGCTTCTGACTTTAAAATAATCGATGAAACACCGTCTTCATTTTGAAAGACCTACCCAATGATATACCACTCAAAAAGGTGCGTAAATTTTTCTTTCGTCTCTACCACCATTTTGTACTTTAAGGGCGCCATTTTGGATTTATGAAAATAAAACCTAGCCTATAACCATCGGTCGGTTAAGACGAATCGATAGAGACCTCATTCATTAAAATCCATTACACGTTGGGATGTTTCGAGGGTATAAACAAATCCACATACCCAGATACGTGTGAAACACACAACCCTTCTGGGCAGCCGGGTAAAAATAACATTCGATTAAAAAAAAGAGTAAGAAAAAAAAACATTATTTAAAATTTTTTTCAGGATTTCTAAATTGATTGAAATCACATTGACCTATAAACGTAAATTAATTAATATGAAACTATTAATTTATAAAAGCGTATTTTCAAAAAATATTACACTTTTCATTTTTTATTTATAACTTGTTTCGTACTATTTAGCCTTTAAAAGATTTCATTACTGCAGTTTCTTGGCCAATTGTCCAATTTTCGGTAGTGTTTACTGATGCGTAATTAAATCCATAGTTGTTTCAACTCGTATAGAGTTGTATGAATTACAGGGAATATTTGGTGATTTATCACGTGCGACATATTAACGGGAAAGTTCCTTAAAATTAACGTATTAATCTATGTTGAAGTTCTAAAAATATTAAAAAGTTGTATTGCCATAAGAAACACACGTGTGAAAGTAATTATTATAATTCTAGCATATCAGAAAGTGGGTTAAATACTGATTACAAAATTCCATTTTTACTTAGAAAAAAACCAGGCTGAACTACATAAAAGAGTGTAGAAAAACTTGCTATAAATACATTTATATCTAAAAAACAGAATACTATGTATATTATAACGTACAAACGTGTCCTTGTGTAACGCTGACATCATTTTGCGAATGGCAACACTTGGCAATGAAAGTTCTGTTTTGCAATTTTTGCAACTGCAATTTTCTGAATTTTAAACAAGGCACATTTTTAATTTTTACACCGTCAAATAGGAGTCACCGTGAAATAGGAATTAAGCGAAAGCTTTAAAAAAATCTAAGTTCAAATGCAAATTTTTTTTAAGCTTTCGCTTAATTCACAGATTTATTATGGCTTTTAAAATAAATAAATTGCAAGCTCGATTTTTTTAAATCTAATTCACATCGCGTGCAGGATCCTTTATGAAGTAACCTATTTGCACTTAAAACATCATAAGTAGTTCAGCATTGGTCTCTGGCCAATTTTTCATAACGAAATTAAAACTTTATCAATCTATTATATTAAAAAGTGACTGTCCGTTTGTATTTCACTGCTACGCCTCCGAATATATGGAATGTTGGGCGATCAAATTAATAAAGCCAGTTATCTGTCTGGATCCGAAGATGTGAAAAGTGGTCTTAGAATTTTGAAATTTGAATTAGTTTTCGAGATATTAATTTTTACGTAACTCTTAATGACTTTTTTATAATAATGACAGCTAAATTGCTCCATTTTTTGTGGATAAAAAGGATAAAAGGGAAAACGATAGGAATTATTAGATTTCTTTGTTTGACTTCATTTTCAAGTTGAAATTACCTTTTATTTGAATAGATAGGGAAAATAATATTGTGATTGAATGTATTTTCCAAGAAAAGTTTATGAAATGCAAACTATTTTAACATATTCAAGCTTCAGGAATCAGTTTATTTTAGAGAGCAAAAAATCGTTTGTGGACTGCTACATTGCGATAGCCTTCATTGACGTAAAAAAAAAATCCATCGTAGCTGTTTCAATTTAATTTCAATTAGAAAAACCGATTTTCAATTGTTTCCTTGAGATAACGATAAAACGTTTTCACAAGGATATTAAAAACAATAAGCTTTAGAGAGAAAAATTATATTTCTATAAGCACTTAATTCATAATTATAAAATGCTTTTGAATAAATTCGGTAAAATAACGTCATTTTTGTATAATTTTTCCCAAATGACGTCTTTTCTACCAGCTCTGAAATTAGATGCCAAATCTTGGAAGAACGAAAAGATTTTGGCATATATGCATTTTTATTGGGAAAGCTTGACTTAAATTATAATTATAATTTATTATTTGAAATATTGAAGTATTATTTGAAATATTAATTAAATTAATACTATAATTGCCTTTTAAATTTACAATAAAGATAGATTTCATTTCTCCCCACCCCACCAAAAAAAAAAAAAAAAAAAAAAAAAAAAAATCAAATGATCTCATGCAATTCAAATGCAAAAAATCGGGTTGCCACGCAACTAGTATATGTTAAAAGCAAAAGTATAATTTATATTTTCAACAGATTAAAAATGAATACTCCCTCTAATAATTTATTGTATATATTTCTCTTATCTTAAAATGTTGACATGTTTCATAAATTTTATTGAAAGGTGCGGAATATAAAATGAGGTGCAACATGCCATGAATATAATATATTTGATTTCCTGTCCTATGTATTAAAAATAAAATCATGCGGTAAAATATTTATTGAAGATATCAAGCAGATACTTCATTATGATATAATTCTTCAATATTAAATAATAGTAGCTTCCATAAACCCTATTGCTACATTCATCAAATTTTCATCAAAGTTGATTTAGAATCTTTAAGACTATGATTAAAGATCAATTTCATAATTAATGCGGATTATTTGAATCGTATAATTCATTTATTTATATTTCATAACAGAAGAAAATAAAACGCTTCATTCCTAACTTAGTTCCAGAAAACACTGAAATGTTATAAATTCATCAAAAATATAAATAAACATGATAATTCATCATTTCTTTATACTGCTCAATAGGAGGAAATAACACGCCTCATTCTGGAACAGAAAAACATGAAATGTTATAAAATCTAAAGTATCCTAACTCGGTATGTTTTTGTATGAACAGAATGTTTTGTGTAAATGTCCTTCTTAGGTACAGGAAAATATTTTTCTAAAAATAATTTATAGGAAAAGGGATGGTGTAAAAATTTATTTCGTCTTTTAATATGTATAGAGACTCTTGTAAAAAAAAAAAAATGCATATTCAACACCTATACTTGATTTATGTACTTTTGTTCTGAAGGTATGATTGTTTAAAATTCAAAAATTTAAAATTCGAAATAAAAAGGGTTAAAACAAATATTATTTGAATAAATAATAATAACGAAAACATTAAACACTGTTTAAACTTTTTATTGATATCTTATCGACGCATAATGGTAAATAAATTAATGTGAAACTATTAATTTATAAAATCGTATTTTTTAAAAATATTAGTACTTTTTTTTAAATTTAAAGTTCATTTTCTACTAGTTAGCCTTTAAAATGTTTATTTTTTGCAGTTTCATAACCATTTATTCTATTTTGGAGAGCGTTTACTGGCACATAATTAAATTCATTGATGTTTCAACTGGTATAGAATTGCCCGAGTTATGGAAAATATTTGGTGATTTATCATATGCAGAGAGTTAACGGAAAATTGCCTTAAAATTAATGTATTAATTTTGTAATTAAGTTCTAAAAACATTAAAATATTGTATTGACATCTGAAACGCACTTGTCAACGTAATAGTCTATCAGGAAGTGGGCTAAAATTTGATTACAAAATTCAATCTTTAAATACAAAAACCAGGCTGAGTTAAAGAAGTAATATAAAAATTTTGTTTCTAAAGTCAATTCCTACTTAGGTCATCAAAGAAAAATTTAATATAATCCCTTAAGCTAATATTAGTTTTTGTTGCATTAAAGTATCTCAATTTGTTAATTTTCTATAAGCAAGTAGGTTTACAATGTAAGTCTATGGAAATTTGGCGAAATATTAGAGATATCGCCAAGTTGGCATCACATTTGGCAACTCATTTTGATCGCCAAATTTGGTGATATATCGCTAAGTTGGCGACAATCTTTTCGGTATTTGGCGACATAACAAGGTCCCCGCTATGGTAACCCCCTTATAGATATGAAGATGCATTAAATGCTTCAATAACCAATGGCCGCCATTTTGTGTCTCATGTAAAACTAAAATTAATTAATTAATATTTACTTAATGAATTAATATTTGAAAAAATTGTATTAACATCAATCATCATCCAGTACAAGTTTAAAAAGATTTATTTCAACTTAATAGGATGAATAATACGTATTTTATTAACGATTGAAAATTTGACCAAGATATGTATATGTTACCGGCCAAACCCGATTTTAGGCCAAACTAGATTGGCCTAAGCTAAACTAGTTTATCCTAACGTGCATAGGATAAACTAGTTTTTCCTAGGCCAAACTAGTTTATCCTGACGCCCATAGGATAAACTAGTTTTTCCTAGGCCAAACTAGTTTATCCTGACGCCCATAGGATAAACTAGATTTTCCTAGGCCAAACTAGTTTGGCCTAACGATCACATGATAAACTAGTTTAGCCTGCTATTCAGTGGTTTGAACTAGTTTATCCTAGGCCGATCTAGTTTACCCTAGACCAATTTCATTTGGCGTGCTTTTATTGATTCAAAGACCGCTTCTGCGCCAACCTTCTGGTTTATTCTAGGCCAAATATATTTGACGTGCTGTAATTGATGCCAACTATTGTTGAGCGCGCTGAGGGAAAAAAAAAAGAAAAATAACCGAACTAATTCAAACTCAAATTCAATTTCTTAAAAAAAGTCAAGTTTAAGCTCAAATTCAAAAATTTTCAAACGAATTAGACCAACTCAAACACATCTATGGAAGTGAGCAAAGTCAACTAAAAACTCGTTTTTTTATTTTTATTTTTTTTTAAATATAATAGAAATTTAGCGTCCAAATTTACAAAATTTTTTGAGCTAGGCTTTTGGTTATTCGATGTAAGGGTCTTTACGGGCCCGGCCAATTTTCATTCCGGATACTCGGTCCGGGCTTGGTTAGGGGATTACATTTTTTGAGAGGTTCAGACCGAGATGGACTCAATTTTTTTTCCGGCTTATGTTGGGACTGGTGTGCATTATTCTTGAGGTATGCGCAGAAATTTTCAGTCCAGTTTCGAACCCAGCTCATATGCAAATCATTTGGGCCGGCAAGATCTCTGGTCTTGTCATAAAAAAATATGAGTAACATTTGGCCCGGCCCAACATTTTTTTTCAATATACGTATTTTTAAATCGGTATTATTATACAATTAAAATTTATATATTTATTATATTTCTTAATTTTTACTTTCTTCTATTTTTACAAGGAAAAAGTATTGAATTCGTGAAAATTTTCGACTTCATGTTTTCGACGGATTTACACGTTTTAGAACTCAGAGATTCCGAAAAAACATGTTTTTACAAAATGTCTGTTTGTGAGTCTGTCTGTCTGAATGTGACACAATTTTGTGGGTGCTCTAATGCACGGAATTGAATAAAAAATTATATTCAGGTAGTCTCTGATATAAATTGGTGCTGATTAGTTTTTGGCGTAAATCGCCCAACAAGTGGCGCTGCTATACTAAATTTTTCATGATTTCCGCTATATCTCTATCTCAAGAGGTAATGCACGGATTTTCATGAAACTTCAGATTCAGTTAGTCCTAGATATATATTGTTGCTGTTTACGTTTTGATGTAAATCTCCCTACAGGTGGCACTGCAATGCTGCATTTTGCAGGATTTTGACGATTTCCGTAATAGATCTATGTCAAGAAATAATTTACAGATTTTCAACAAGCCTAAGATTCAGTTAGTCCTTGATATGTATTGATGCTGATCAGGTGTTAGGGTAAATAGCCTATTAGGGGGCTCTGCTGTACTGTATTTTTCACGATTTCCTCAATAGATCAATCTCAATAACTAACTTCAGATTCAAGTATACCTTGATTAATATTGCTGCTGATTATGTTCTGGTGTAAATCTCTCAACAGGTTACGCTGCTATGCTTGGATTTTTACAATTTTCGCAGTAGCTGTATCTCAAAAACTAATGCACGGATTTTCACCAAAGTTCAGGTTCAATTAGACGTTGACATAAGTTGTTTCTGGTTAGGTTTTGGAGTAAATTATTCAACAGAAAGCGCTGCTATGCTGCATTTTGCTGAATTTACACGATTTTAGCGATAGTCATATCTCAAGAACTAATGCACGAAATTTCATATGTTTAGAATCCTCACAATAAGCATAGATTGCCATTTAATTTTTTATTATGATAGCAAATTTTGAAGTATTAACATGTTTGAGAGAGAAGAAAGTTTTGGGATTGATACATCCGATTAGTTTTAAGGTGAATAGATGCACTTTTAGGTAATAAAATTGAAGTAAGGTAAAACCTCAGAAAAATAACCTGCCTATGACGGAATCCCGTGTTTAACAAAAAGAAAACATGTTGATCTATGTAAATTGAGGATATTAGTACCTGTAAAAAGCATATAATGCATTTACAACAAATGATGAACCTTCTGATAAGGGAACCTGCCTATAAAGGATATTTCTTCTTTCTTATGCTATTTCGTCATAGAAGATTTTATTGTATAGGAATTTTTAAATTTTTAAATCTCCAAGTCATAGAATGTGGATTAACGATATTAATGGTTCTATTGTAAACTATATTGATTTTTTAATGCATTTCTATTTGTTTGTAAATATCTGAATAATTACTAATAACACTAATTTTTTTACACGGCTTGGAGACTTGAAAATATGAAAAAAAAAATTACATAGAAAAACCTTCTAAGACGGAATCAAATAGGAGAGAAAAAACTTCATTACAGTCAAGTTCCTTTTTTAACAGGTCCACCTTCGTCTCTAGAAAATGTATTATGTTTTTTTCAAAGGGGTTATTACATCGAATTTGCACCGATTAAAAAACATTTTCCGTTTAAAACAGGATTTCGTCATACACAGATTCTTCTAACAGGTTTTGCAGTACCGTGTCCCCATCCGCATAAATGTATATGTACTATTCTTTAAAGAAAATTTTAATTGTGGAATAGTGATAGCTTAATTTATATGTATTTTAGGACAAATTGGGACCGGAACTTCGCCGGATTTTTTAAAATTCCAGATTTCTGAAAGAATGTGAAATGTTCTTCTGATACTCTTGATGGTGCATTTATTCCTAAACAATTCAAATCCTTGTGATATTTATGTGAGAAAAAAATAAATATCTCTAAATTCGGCCTCTCCTACATTTTATGATAACCTCTTATCCCATTCTTTGGTCCTGCAGCACACAATTTGTCATATGGAACATATTTTGCAAGTACCGGCGGCAGTAAAATGGGGAAAATAGGGGGACAGTATCCCACTCCACATCGAATAAAATATATTATACAGGGGTGACAGCAATACTACTTTGCACAAGGTTGGCGCCGGAGCGGTAGTTGTGATCAATAAAAGCACGCCAAATTGCATTGACTTAGGTTAAACTAGAAGGTTGGCACCGGGGCGGTCTTTGGGATCAATAAAATCACGCCAAATTGAACTGACCTAGGATAAACTAGATCGCCCTAGGATAAACTAGTTCGGACCAATAAATAGCAGGCTAAACTAGCTTATCCTATGAGCGTTAGGCCAAACTAGTTTGGCCTAGGAAAAACTAGTTTATCCTATGAGCGTTAGGATAAACTAGTTTGGCCTAAGAAAAACTAGTTTATCCTATGCGCGTTAGGATAAACTAGTTGGC
Organism: Maratus speciosus; assembly: GCA_963932465.1. Taxonomy (NCBI): domain Eukaryota; kingdom Metazoa; phylum Arthropoda; class Arachnida; order Araneae; family Salticidae; genus Maratus; species Maratus speciosus. The sequence continues at coordinate 442,959,455 of OZ010788.1, forward strand.
CTAGGCCAATCTAGTTTAGCCTAAAATCGGGTTTGGCCGGTAACATATATATAAATAAATAAATAAATAAATATAGTGAGAGTGTGAACTAGTAGGAATGGGATAAAAGAGGGTAAAAAAAGCTCAATGTAAATCTACTTTCCTCTAAAAAAAGAACAGGACCTTCATTATAAAGGGCAAACGTGTTCTTGTGTAAAGCTCATGTCATTTAATTAATTAAAATTAAAGTATTAATTTTAAAATTAAGTTGTAAAAATATTAAAATATTGTATGGCCAGCGGAAACACACTTGTCAACGTAATTATTATAATTCTTGTCCATCAGGAAGTGGGTTAAAAATCGATTACAAAATTCCATCTTTAAATACAAAAACCAGACTGAGCTTAATAAAAGAGGGTATTAATGTAAATCTACTTCTATCTAAAAAAAAGAACACTATCTTTATTATAAAGGACAAACGTGTTCTTGCGTAACGCTGACGTCATTTTGTCGGTGGCAACACCAGACGATTAAGTTTCGCTTTTACTCCTTTTTTTAAACTTCTAAACATTGTACATATTCAATTTTTACATCGTCGAATAGCGGAAAAACATACTTTAAAATGCAATTTGTTTGAAAATTGTATCGTAATAAGTTTTAAAACTGTTTGACAATTTACTCATTTTACATATTTCATTTAAATAGCTCTTAAGCATGAATTATCATAAATTTATGTCTATTGCGTGCAGACGATTACAAAATAGAAATCCGTTTGCACTTAAAATAATATAAATATATCAGCAATTGTTTCTGACTTATATTCTAAATTATTAAATTATTATCTAAATATCTAATTATTAATTAAACTATTATCTAAATTATTATCTAAATTATTAAATCTTCATCAATAAATAAATGAAATATAAATAAAACGCAAGTTTAAGAAGTGTAATCGAGCTATACACTTAAACGAATTGAATTTTCAGAGTCAGAAAGATTGCTGCAAGTAGCTTTCTTTGGCGATTCCTTCGGCTATAAACTACCGGCACAAAGCGAATACGGAAGTATCGCTTTTCAATAAATATCAAAGCTTCATATGAATACGTTACTGATATTGTTCATGCAAAAATGTTTTGGGTGTTAGAGGACAATATAAAACAAAAATATTAAATATAAAATATCTATTAGAAATTACAATAATACTTTAGAAAAAAAATAGGTTTTACCTATATTCTGTAACCCGGAAAGGCCGAGTTTGATCACCTAGTGTATGTTAAAATAAAAAATCTAATTTATATTTTCAACAGATTAAAAACAAATATTCTCTCAAATAATTTATAGAATATAACCACACACAATACTTCTTCCATTTAAAATACGAGGTGGAACCCATCGAATTTCAACAAAAGAAAATGTTTAAGAAGGAACTGTTGCATTGATTTATTAATACACCTACAAAATTACTTACAATAAAAATGCATCTTATACAGGTTATTCTAACGCATAAACAAATATTATTTTAACCTAAAGTCAACGAAATACTATTTCTCTAAAACTCAGCTTTCCAAATTATTAAAATTAAACTTTAATCGTATATGTAATCAGTGTATCGCACTCTTGATTTCATTTTTCAGGAAACGCGAAAAACTGTTTTCGGCTGTGGAAGGATTAATGGCCATCTTGCAAACACAACTGCCACCTGGTTGCTGGATTTTCAGTGCACTATATGGTACTTTAGGTGATTGGTAGAGGCGTAAAAACCAAGTAGAATGACATCCTTAACTCAAAAAACCGAAATTTTGAGTTGTGATACTTTTGAAGCTAATGAGCGATATGTAATATATGTGTCGTCTAGTTGCAAAAGCGGCCAACTCCTCAAAAATTGAAAATGTGTTTTTTCAGTTTTTTTAGTTCTAAGTAAAGGTTTCTATCATCTGGAAACGATAAACCATTCAAAAACCTGTCAATCCCTGTGTTATATGAGTTTGAAAATCACGATGTGGTGCAAAAGCGGCCAAATCCTTCAGCCGGTGAGTTTCAAAACCGGCCATCTCCATATCCGCTAGCTGACGCTTCTGTTCGACCCCACAATAACTTCTCACTTGTTGATTAGATTAACGTTATCGTGTTTTCTATCGCCTGTGACTGCTCTCCCTTGGTGCATACAAATTTTCTAATAATTTAGCTTCGTGTTTTCTCCGACTATGGAAGTGTTTCTGGAAGAAGTGTCTAACTAATCAACCAAGGAAGCGGCAAAGCGGATCTACGACATCGTAAAGAAGAAAACCCCAAATTCAAAGGTAATGTACACCTTTTGATAACCAGGGGTGATTTATCCTTTTTTGACGCCCTAGGCCAAAATACTTTTCCGCGCCCTCCCTCCCCCCTTCATGAAACTGTAAGTGAATTTTCTTTGACAAATTTAAGAATTTTTTACCTATTTAATTAATTAATAATACAGTTAAATTTTGCTTTATAAATTTTAGTATTTTGAGGATTGTAGATTGGAAACGAATTGGCTTTTGTTTCACTTAAAATCTGAGAGAATTTTGTGTTGGTGTATCGAGAAGTAGAAAAATTGTTTTAAATGTAATTATTACAAATTCATTTTTTATTTAACACTTTTCGTTAAAATTTTAAATTGTTCTTATTTCATTAAATTTAAAATCTTTAAAGTTCTTAATTTTGCGAACCCTACCTAACGTACGCCCCTTGGACATAGCCTAAGTTGCCTTATGGGTAATCCACCCTAGGGATAATATAATAAATAATTAATTGATAACATAATAACATCATAGTTAGCATATTTTGATTAATTAGTTATCATGATGCCATAATATTTTATTAATCTAATAACTTGCCTACGTTGATTCAGTATTCTTTTATCCCTCCAGATCGTGTTTCAGCTCAAATTGAAAGGAGATTGAAGAAAATCGAGTCCCTCATTCAGCCCGCAAAGTATGAAGAAATTTTATCTGAATATGGAACTGTTTTCAAGTCGAGAAGAGACCGACCATGATTGGAAGAAGACCAGCAATTTCTTCCCCAAACCACCTGCACTGTGGCATTTCAAATTTGCTCCTACGAAAAATTTTTTTATAACAGAATATAAAATTAAGCGGCTCGTGCAAGGGGAGGTCTTCTACAAATTTGAGGTAGAAGTCAGAAAGTCTGTTGTGAAGAGTAAGAGAAGTATTATGAACAGCAAGCTTGAGGACGTGGCTCCGGATACCATGGTGAAACCTCTAAAACTTCGGGATGTCCAAAACTTACTAATGAAACATTTCGGACCAAATTGGGATGCTGGCAAGCAGTTATTTTTTTCACAAAAATATATTGGCATCAGCTGCTTAAAAAGCATAAAGCAAAGATGATGAAGAAAAAGATTCATGGATGGACCATCATGACGAAATTTGTGAGACTATCGAAAACGATGAGACCACTAAAGTTTGAAATTGTATGCACATGTACATAGTATGATTTTTGTTTAAGTTTTTAAAATTTAATAATTTTATTTAAAATAATATCATGTCGTTTAAATCATTTGTTTAGTGACATTTAAATCAGTTTTAACAGCTAGTCAGTTAGTTTTAACTGTTAGAGAGTTTTAACAATTAGTAACTCTGTAAAAGTCGTTTTACGTTAATAACTTTCCTAAAGTTCTTTTTGTTAAATAACATTAAGTTGAACAAAACATTTTTGTGTATTTGCAACTCCTAAAAACCCAATGTCAGATTAAATTTAGCAAAAATTAATTTCTGGTTTGTTGCAAAACCGGCCAACTCCAAAGTAAGTTGCAAAGGCGGCCAAATCCAAAACAAAGACCTGAATAACCCCTTCCCTTCATGTGCCCCTGCCACCTTATTTCGTGTTTTCAAATATACTGCCCTAATGACTATAAAACTGAAGAGTTTTGGTTCCAAACTTTATTTGGCTAAGTGTGGTAAAAAATCAGCTTTTTCTCAAAATTTTATTTTTTGGAGATGGCCGGTTTTGCAACTAGACGACACATATGTAATATAAGAAAAATCCGTTATTATGATGAAGTTATAAATTAAGGCTCTTATGCTTGGTATTCCGGAATTAAAATAACAAAATTTATTCCACTTTGACACGATTATAGATTTTTTTACCTGTGAAATCTGAACCCAATATTATTTTCATCTTATCAAAATTTACATACGCGCCTCGCATATCCGTATTCAGCATTTTTTAAAAATTGGTATTTTAATTTGATCTTTTTAAAATCAATTATAACTCAAAACTTGAACTCACGATTTTCAGCAACATCTTTGCCTTTGGACAGTCACAATCTTAACTTCAGATTCTAATATCAGTGCCAGAGAGTAAAAATTGCCATAATTTATTTTTTAGACGCATCTGTGTTAAAATGTTTAGTTATATCTAAGAAAATTGTTGTTTTCTTTTACATATGACGTCATTTTCAATTACTTAAGCATTTCGATTAGTGTCTGAAACTTAGTATGAGTACACATGCAGAAGGGAAACAACATGGAAACTTTTTGAGGAAAAATGCGTGTTTTCAAAAGCAGTGCATCATTTTTCGTGCAAAATATTTTCGCGCAGCATATCCCTAATGGGATTTTGCGCCACTAAATTCTGCACAACAAAATTTAAAACATACAATTTTTTTTAATTTTTTTTTAAATTTTTATCTGAAAATGACATGAATAAAGATAAACAAACCTCATTATTTCTGTCTTCTCTGCAATAATGAAAGCTATCTAATTACCATCGTTTTGAAGAAATTTCATGAAATATTTGTAAAATTAAAATATAAAAATATGAATATTAAAAAATCAGCTAGTGCGTGCATATCTACAAAGGAATATCTTTTAGTTTAAAAAATATATATATTAGTACAATTGGTTCAATAGAAAGCTCAGGGCAGATGACTAAAAAACGACCTTATGTATTAAATACATAGATTACATAAAATTATGAAAAATTAAATGAAGCTAATAATGTTATTTTGATAAAATTCTAGTAGAATGACTTAAAGAATAGCAATGAAATTTTGTTAGTCGAGAGAATTTTCGACAAAAACTTTGGGGAACCTTTCTATTATCTTTTATTTAGCATTTTAGTTTATAATTCAGTTCTATAAATCTTAAAATGTAAGCTGTCATGGAAAACAAAACTGTGAACATAATTTTAATATTCCAGCCAATCCAAAAATGGGTTAAATTTGCGTAAAAAAAGATAATATAAACAGACTTCCCTCTAAAAAGAAAACACTGTGTATGTTACCAGCAAAAATCTAATTATATTTTCAACAGGTTTAAAATAAATAGCCTCTCCAATAATTTATCGAATTTAACCCCACACAATATTTCTTCTATTTTAAAATATAGACACATTTCATAAACTATATTGAAAGGTGCGGATTATAAAATGAGAAATAACATGACATGAACATAATATATTTGATTCCCTGTCTTATCAATTAAAATAAAATCACGCTGTAAGATATTTACTGGATATATCAACTAGATACTTCATTATGACATAATACGTCAATATTAAATATTAGTTGCTTCCATATATCCCACTGCTTCATCCATCAAATTTTCACTTAAACTCTCTTCTTAGCTGATTTAAAAACTTTACGCATATGATAATTCATTAATTTCTTAACTAATGTAGATTACTTGAACAGGATAATTCTTCATTTCTGTATAATGCTCAATAGGAGGACATAAAACACATCTTTCCGGTTTTAGTGCCAAAAAACACTGAAATGTATAAAACCAAAGTATCCTAACTCGGTATGTTTTGGTCATAAAAGAATTTTTTACGTAAATGTTCTTATTAGGTGGGTTAAAACATTTTGTAAAAACAATTTGTAGAAAATGGGGCCTTATTAATAATTAAACTTTTTATTTAAACATGTAAACAGTGTCTTGTAAAAAAAAAAAATCATATATTGATGTATTATACTTGATTTATAAACTTTTTATCGGACGCATGGTTGTTTAAAATACGAAATAAAAAGGCTTAAAATAATATTAGAATTAAAAAAAGAGAAGGGGAAAAAAGAAACATTATTTAAACTTTTTTTTAGGATTTCTCAATAGATTGCAATCGCATTGACGTATATTCGTAAATTAATTAGTATAAAACTATTAATAAAAACGTATAAAAAAAATGACACTTTTTATTTTCAATTTATAGTTTATTTCCTACTATTTAGTCTTTTAAATGTTTATTTGTTGTAGTTTCATAACCATTTGTCCTATTCAGGCGAGCATTTACTAGCGCAAAATGAAATCCATTGTTGCTTCAACTCGTATAGAACTGTACGAATTACAGAGAATATTTAGAGATTTATCACACGTGACTGGTTAATCGAAAAATGCTTTAAAATTAAAGTATTAATTTTGTAAATAAGTTGTAAAAATATTAAAATATTGTATTGCCATCGGAAACACACCTGTGAACGTAATTTTTATAATTCTAGTCTATCTGGATGTGGATTAAATAACGATTACAAAATTCCATTTTTAAATACGAAAGCAAGATTGAGTTGAATAAAATAGTGTAAAAAGGCTTAATATAAATAGACTCCCCTCTAAAAAATAAGAGTATGTATGTTAAAAGCAAAAATCTAATATATATTTTCAACAGATTAAAAATTATTATTTTCCCAGATAATTTATTGAATTTACCCAAGCGAAACATTTCGCCCATTTTAAAATATAGACATATTTCATAAACTTTATTGAAAGGTGCAGAATATAAAATGAGGAGTAACATGATATGGACAAAATATATTTGATTTCCTGTCTTATCTATTAAAAGTAAAATCATGCGGTAAAATATTTATTGGAACTATCAAGCAAATACTTCATTTTGACATAATACTTCAATATTAATAATAGTTGCTTCCATAAATCCTACTGCTTCATTCATCAAATTTTCACTTCAACTCCCTTCTTAGTTGATTTAGAAAATTTAAGTATATGATTGATGACTTTTTCTTAACTAATGCAGATTACTGGAAAATGATAATTCATCATTTCTTTATACACTGAAAAAATGAAGTACTCAAAAGTGAGTAAATCTATGTACTCATACTCATGTACGAATTGAGTATTTTTGGATCTAAAGTGAAACTATCCTTTCTCAATTTTGAAATATCAGATGTTATCAAACCCAATCAAAACGATAATTTTCAACCCTCTAATGGCTTATTTCATTTATGGCGGCATAAATGATGTTTATTAATGTAAATAATAATTTATGCACAGTATTTTAAAGTAATTTAAAAGTCCATGGAAATAATGCTCTTGTCATCAAACTATTCGATTTGGGTATCTTGTTAATATTTTTGCTATTTTTCTTAATAAATAATCAATTAAATGTTTCTTGTTAATAACTTTGAACTGGAAATAAATGTGCGTACATTTTTATTTTTATTTTTAGGTCTAGAGGAGCAGTACATAACGATTCATATTTGAACATAAGCATGGAATCAAAAATAAGTAGATGTGTTTCTGAATTTTGAGTACATTTGGATCGGAGCTATTTTGAGTATGTGACGTATTTAAAATTGAGTACTTTTTACTCAATTTTGAGTACCCATTTTTTTCAGTGTACTGATCAATAGAAGGAAATAAAAAGTCTCATTCCGGAAAAGAAAAATAGAAAACCATGAAATGTTATAAAATCCAAAGTATCCCTTTTCGGTATGTATTGGTAATAAAAGAATGTTTTATGCAAATGCCCTTTATACAAACGAGTTGGAACCCGTCGAAACTCGACTAACTAAAATGTTTAGAAAGAAATTGTTAGATCAAAATATGATAAACCTACAAAAATAATTACAATAAAAAAATCATCCTCCATTGGTTGTCTAACTCTTAAAACAAATAATATTTTTAACCTAAAATTACCAAAATGTTATTTCCACAAACTGCAACTGCTTAAATTATTGAAAAATTAAACTGTATTAGAATACGTAATCAAGATAAATAATTATGATGAAGTTATCGATAGAGGCTCTTACGTTTGTTTTTACGGGATGAAATATCAGTAAAGTGGATTTTGTTTTGTCACATCATAAAAATTCCCCCGTAAAATCTCAACTGTACGTTATTTTCACATTCTCAAAATTTACATACGCACCACTCAAGTTCACAATACAATTGTATTTTAACGCGCAATAGATTATTAATGAATGTATTTCCAAACTTACTGCCACGTTTGTCCGATACAACTTTGCATATGGACATTCTCACAAACTTTAAGTTCTAATCTCAGTACCCGCGAATAAAAAATTCAGAAATTTGCCTTTAGTTGTCATAGTATTGGCCATTTATTATTGGTCAAATATTTAGTTTTATCAAAGAAAATTATCGTTTTGTTTTAAGTATGACATCATTTTTACTCACTGAATCATTTTGCCTAGCGTCTCAAACTCAATTTCAGCGTAATGTATAAATATTGAAATGTAACTGATTTATGAAGAAGAATGGGTGTTTTTTTTAATGGCTGACGTCATTTTCTGTTCAAAAATTAAAAAAAAACTTTTATTTGTAATGTGAAAATGGCATCAATAAGGATATAATAAATAAAAATAAATAAGCCATGACTATTTTCACTTTACTTTTAATAGAAATGGTGTACTTCAGTTGCCACAATTACAAAATTGATACTAAAAACTATAAAAAAATTAATATCTCAAAAATAAATTGAGATAGAGCTTTCAAACAAATTGCATTTAAATTTAAATTTTTTTCCCTATATTACGGCGTAAAAATTGAAACTGTGCGATGTTTAGAAGTTTAAAAATTTGCAGTAGCGAAAATTGCAAGACCGAAATTTCATTTCAAATTTCAGAGTGTTGCCATTCGCAGAATGACGTATGCGTTACGCACAGATATGTTTGTCCTTTATAATATTGATAGTAAAGTATTATATTATATATAACAGTAAAATATTTTAGAGGAAAGGGGCTGCATAAGAAATTAAATTTCTTGTTTTAATATGTATACAGACTCTTGGAAACAAAATTCTATACACAAAATCTGTACTCGATTTATATACTTTTGTATTGAACGTATGGTTGTTTAACATACGAAAGTTTAAAATATTAAGTAAAAAAAGCTTAAAATAAATATAACATTCCAATAAAAAAAGAGAAAGAAAAAATGAAACATTATTTAAACTTTTTTTTTCAGGTTTTCTAAATTTATTGCAGTTTGTAAATAAATTAATCTGAAACTATTAATTGACTCTAAAGATAGCCCCTCAAAAATAACGAAAAATGAAATATAAAGATATATACAATACTTAAGCAATAATGTGTTTTTCTCGCTTGTTTCGCAGTGATAGATGAAAATAACACATTTTAAAAAGGAAACACATTTATGAAAAACTATGTATGTAACGAACACATTAGAAATGCTATTTAAGGATAAATTAAAATTTGACCACAAAACTTCAGGATATGTGATGTTTATTTTTTGTTTTGTTGTTTGTTTGTTTTCTAAAATCTCTTTCAGTATTTAAATGCTGACCTTCCTCTTCAGTATCTTCGACATAAATTTTTAACTTCCCTTCCTTCCTCTTTACATGTTGAAATACTTACATATAATTGTCCATGAGTAAAAAACTGTTCTTTTAAACACAGCCGAACTGTGGAAAATGTATGTCCTTGTGATTTATTCAACGTCATTGCAAATGACAGTATAACTAGAAATTTCATTCATATCAATTCATTTCATTCATTCGCATTCATTTCAAATGCGCCAATGAATTTTCACTTTTTTATGGTATTATATTATATTATATACGTATGTATATAAATATATATAATGTATATATAATAACATGTATATATATATATATATATATATATATAATGTATATCTAGTATAATATTATTATATATATATGTGTGTGTGTGTGTAAAGTTGGCGTAGTCTTATAGTGCTTTATAGAAATTTTAAAATTTAAAATTTAAACTTTTCGTCCTCCCCTCCCCCCCACCTGCAGATAGTGCAGAAAATTAGGGAATTTGGTACTTTTCCACTATAGAGGCCTTGGTGATTTTTTTTTTTTAAAGCTTGGCGGGATTTGGACATCAGGAAGTGAGATTTGTTGCCAAATAATATAAACAGCTATGAAAACGAGCTTGATGCATTTTTTTGTTTGTTCATATATGTATTTAAATTAAATGTACATTATTGTTGTTTTTTATGTACAAATTATTTCTGTTTCTGCATAAAACTAGATAAATGGCTTCTTTTATATTAAATAAATTGTATAAATACTGAAGAAAAAAATGCGTGAAAAAGTGAATATGTTGCCAAATTTCCTTTTTCGCCAAGGCAGTTTTCTCTGTTTCGGAAAGGCCATTATACCGGAAAAGTACAGAGAGTTTAATTTCTGCATCCGTCTATGTAAAGCACATTAAAATAGGATAGTTAGGAGGTCAGATAGTACAACGTCGCATAGTCGTAGTTATTTTATTAGTAGCATCGTGGTGAATATGTAAAGACGTAATTTTCGTATATTACTCTTTAATATTTTTACCCATAGATTTTGGAAAAAAAAAAAAAAAAAAAAAAAAAACAACCCGTAAATGCGCTGAGATTAAATTAAATTGTGGTGAGCTCGATTATAAAGATTATTGGGTGTCAATGGGAATTTCGCTAAATTAGCCAGCTATCGCCAAGTTCGCCTTATATATGGCAGCTTATTGTTGTCGCCAAATTTAGCGGTATTTCGCCAAATGTGACGATATTTAACAAAGTTGGTCAAAATGTGGCGCTATTGTTTAACTCCCCCTCGTATTATTACTTTTCAACAATTACTCAATGTTGAAGTTGATAGCAATTTCTTTATAGGGATCCTAACATGGCCGCGATTAATGAGCTGGCCCAACTGAATATGTGACGGACACACAGAGACTTGGATTTTATGTAAATAGATAAAAGCGTACTTTTTAAAATTATCATTCATTTAATTTTTTTATTTAATGTTCATTTTCTACTAGCTAGCCTTTAATCTGTTTATTTGATGCAGTTTCATAGCCATGTATTCTATTTTGTAGAGCGCTTACTGGCACATAATTAAATCTACTGATATTTCAACTCGTATAGAATTGCTCGATTTACAGGGAATATTTGGTGATTTATCACATGTAGAGAGTTAACGGAAAATTGCCTTAAAATTAATGTATTAATTTGTAATTAAGTTCTAAAGACATTAAAGTATTGTATTGACATCGGAGACACACTTGTCAACGTAATTATCTGGGAGCACGGCAGTGCGTCCGCCAAGTTCGCACAAGCCGTAAGCTACCTTTTCCTGAACCATTTCAGCATACTTTTCACCCCCTCATAACGTCGTTTTAGGAAGAGATATAGAATTTTTTCTTTTATACACATGTTCGTATGGTCCAACTGAACTAAGGTTCCACGATTTCATGTTTCTATATTTAGTAGTTTTCGAAATATTAAATTCCGAAAAAGCACTTTTTTGTCACTGACTCACTTCGCATCATCAAATAACTAAGGTACTTCTAAAAGTCGTAGAATCATAAAATTTCACAAGTAAGTCGGGTTTGTAGCACAATTAACCAGAAAAATCTGAAAACACAGAATTTCCGCCTCTAAACCCTTCATACAGGGGGTGTTCATTTGGCCGTAAATTGGGGGTGTTCATTTGGCCTCGCATTCAATTGTGCCAATGTTTGTCGCCAAAACTCGATTACAGAGCTTTGAAGGCGCTCACGTGATTTCAAGCAGAATAACATTTTAGGTAGATTTCGTAAGAAATACTACCTATTGCAGTCGTTACCATGCTGCGACTTTTGAAAAATTCCTTCATAACTTTTCATTATAAGACCCCAGGAACCCAAAACCACCCCCATCTAAAAAGTTTATATATATATATATATATATATATATATATGTATGTATGTATGTATGTACTAAATTTTGTCCGCACGATAAAAGTCGCAATTATGCACGAATCGTCTTCAAACTCGCCAACAACTTTGAGATGGCTAATATCTCGGCGGGGATTGAAAATGGGCGAAATCGGCCCAAGAGGGTGGGAATGGGGAGGGTTCAAAATTTTGAATACTGTCTTAACATGATTCTGATAAAACCAGCTCTTACACAACAATGGCAGGAAAAAAATAAAAGTTTTTCGTTATAGCAGTTGCCAACAATTAAAAAAAACAAATAATAAAATTCTCACCACAACAATTACTTTTCTTTTGCAAAATTTTCACGTGTAAAATTAAATAGTTTGACAAATTGAAAACAAATTGAATATTACGTCATAAGTTTCCTAGAGCAAGATTTCAGCATGAAAACTCAAAATAAATAGTTTGACGAATTAAAAAAATATGTATATTGCGTCATATTGGAAATATAATGGACCTCAGCAGGTGAATATGTAACGCCATGTATGTTTGAAGAAACGTATTAAAACATGATAAAAACCCGACTATGGAAATATTAACACATTTTAACACTTTAAGGTTCTCTGAATTTTTTGTAGCCATTTTTTAAACCTATTCCATATATATGTGTGTGTGTATTCGTGTATATTACAATTTTCACAAAAAGTTTAGCTCCCTACAGCTCGCTCTTTGTGAAGAAACTGGGTTTTATCTCTAATCTTGATTTAAGTTTTGTTGGAGAATTTGGTACTTAACATCGAAATCTACCTCCGCCTGTAGGCCCGAGCCGGCAGGGATTTTTATATATATGCTTTTCCAAAGATGTTTGTTAAATAGAAAAAATGAATATACCTAAAAATTTTAATCAGTATAAGTTGTGATATATTTACGATATTAAAACAATAAAACATTTAACAAAATATAACCGCAATTCGGTACGTTTCCGATATAGTAGCCTTGGCGAAATACAGAAAATAGCCTTGACGAGAAAAGAAATTTGATAATAACGTATTTTCTGGCAACCTATTTACTGTGTCATATACACAAGAAATTTTTTCCATATGTATACAATTTATTTAATGTAAGGAACCCGTTTATTTATTTTTATATACCAATATAAATAATTTGTATATAAAAAATAATATATTATACACGTATAAATAAAATGTTTATATGTATATAAATACATATAAATAACATAAAAGTTCATCAGGTTTGTTTTCGTAGTTGTTTATATCATTTGGCAACCTATCTCAGTTTCTGAAGTCCGAATTGCGCCAAGATTTTTAAAAAATGCCAAGGTCCCTATAGTGGAAAAATATCTTAATTCCATATGAAAGTTTAAAAATCTCCTTTTAATTAAATGAAATGTGTAACTAATAAACTATCTTTAACGATGTGCGACAGATGCGGCGTCCGAAGTCCGCTGCTAATGTTATTATATTGTATTATTAGCCTACTTACTGTTAATTCATTGTTAATTTTAAATCTGTAAAAGAAAGTTTATAGTTATAGATAAGATATGTTGGTCGCCAAAACCCGATTACAGAAAATTTGCCTGAGTTATAAAGGTGTTACATGATGTCAAGCTGAATGAATTTTTATATGCTTTTATAAAAATCTTAATAAGGCAGATCTTTCAGTTGTCCATCTTTCTATCTTTTACTTCCTTAAAACAAATTTTATTAAAGACCGGGAGGCGTATGCACAGATCATCACCTCATCGAGTTGACGGATGAAATTTTAGGATTAGTTAAATATCGATTAGCATATTGAAATGTAACTGATCTGCCAAGTCATATCTTTGTGGAAACCACCTACAGACCCGATTTTACGGGTTAATTGTGGATTTTCCATTGTGTTTTCCTGCACCCATTCCTCCATGTTTCCAAACTTTTGGATGCAGGAAAATACAATAGTAAACTTATCAGTTAACCACTAAAATTAGGTCTTCAGGTGGTTTCTACCAAGATATGACTTAACAGACCAGTTGCATTTAAATATGCTAATCTAGTTTTAACTAATCCTAAAATTTCAGCTGTAAACTCGATGAGGTGATGGTGTGTACAGGCGTCTATTATAAATGTCGGTATTCTAATCTAAATAGCACTCTGGTCAATCTGGCAATTATCTCTACTATTTATGAAACACTATTCCTTTAAGTGCGTTTTAGTATAAATTTGTAAAGCTCAATAAAATAAATTTAGATATTTTTATGTTAGCCGGCCGTAAGTGGCAAATCGCCAAATACTGTTCCCAACTCCCCCTTGTTCATATTGCATTCATTTAATTTAAAGATATATACTTTTCAGTCATCTCATTTAAAATAGATGCATTTCCCTCATTTTATTTAATTGAATATTTAACATAGAAATAAATAAATAAATAAATAAGAAATAATAACATAAACCAAAATATTTTATTTGAAAATCAAAGCATTGTTTCTAATTTACACATGTGAAAAATGAAAACTGCTATTGGCGAAAAAACAAAAGGCTAATGAGGATATTTGCTTCCGGCTAACATAAAAGTACCGAAATTTAAGTTTTTTCATATTAATATAGTTTAGAATAACAAACTTGAAAAACATACAAAAAGTAGTGATATCCCAACAAAAAGTTTTCGGTAAAAAAAAAAAAAAAAGCGCCAAGTTCTCCTTAATGTTTCGGCCAGAAAAAGTAGTGATATCTGATGTTCGCACAAGTTAAAAGCCAAACATCCCAAATTTTTCATTGAAAATGGCTTCCTGCGACTTGGCCGTTAATGCCTTCGTGAGAGTTTTTCAAATTTTAAAATATGTACAAATGAGCTACAGGCCAACTACATTTTTTGATTATTTTAGGCATTTTGTGACACAGAATACAGAAATAAAATACACATTTGAAAAAAGCATTTAAACAACTTTAGTCTATTTAAATGCTTAGAAGTTAAAAATAACAAAATACTTGCATTCAAGAGATAATATCTCTAATTGCTAAAACATAATTAATATCAACTTTTAACAGTTTATAAATCGAATACCTCTTAATGTTTGCAAACAAACTATAATAAATGTTCAAACGAAAAAAATCTCTTTCGTCAATACTCAACATTTCAATATTATACAATACAATATAATGTAACATATTGTGAGATATGAAGTAAGTAAATTTTGTTTTATTTCTTGGGTTTTACGTAAATGACTTTAGCTTTAGACCGTACAAAATGGCAATTAAACCGCAAGTGGACTAAATGATCTGTAATCAAAACTAATGTTTGTTGAAACTGAATGCTAGTTTTCAGAAATCTTTTACTTATAATGTCTTTATGTGAATTTGCCTCTTTGCATACTAATATTACTTTTAATATTTAAATAATTCATAAATGCGTAATTTCCAATCATTAATTTTGAAATGCTGCAGAAGGCATTAACGGAAGAGTCGCAGGAAGCCATTTTCAATGAAAGATTTTGGATGTTTGGCTTTTAACTTGTGCGAACATCAGATATCACTACTTTTTCTGGCCGAAACATTAAGGAGAACTTGGCGCTTTTTTTTTTTTACCGAAAACTTTTTGTTGGGATTATAATTCTTGTCCATCAGGAAGTGGGTTAAAAATCAATTACAAAATTCCATCTTTAAATACAAAAACCAGACTGAGCTGAATAAAAGAGGGTATTAATGTAAATATGCTTCTGTCTATAAAAAGAACACTATCTTTATTATAAAGGACAAGCGTGTTCTTGCTTAACGATGACGTCATTTTGTCGGTGGCAACACCAGACGATTAAATTTCGCTTTTACTCTTTTTTCTTTTTTTAACTTCTAAACATTGCACATATTGAATTTCACAACGTCGAATAGCGGTGAAAATGTACTTTCAAATACAATTTTTTTGAAAGTTGTATCGCAATATGTATAAAAATTGTATGACAATTTACTCGTTTTATATATATTTTAAAATAGCGTGCAGAGGATTACAGGGATCACAGAGGACACATAGGATATTTCAGGATCACAGAGGATTAATCGTGAGCAGAGGATTACAAAATACAAATACGTTTGTACTTAAAATAATGCCTATATCAGCAATTGCTTCTGACTTATATTCTATAATGAAATTAAAACTTCATCAATAGGTACATTACTAATATTCTTCTTGCAAAAATGATTTTGGATGTTAGAGTATAATCTAAAAGAAATATACCAAATGTAAAAATTCTATCAGAATTTTCAATAATATATAAAAAAAATAGGTTTCACCTATGTTATATAACACAGGTAGGCCGTGTTCGATCACCTAGTGTATGTTAAAAGCAAAAATCTAATTTATATTTTCAACAGATTAAAAATGAATATTCTCTCAAATAATTTATTGAATAGCACCACACACAACATTTCTTCTATTTTAAAATATAGTCATATTTCGTAAACTTTATTTAAAAGTACGCAATGTAAAATGAGAAGTAACATGACATACTTGATTGAACATAATGTATTTGATTTCCTGTCATATCTTTAAAATAAAATCACGCTGTAAGATATTTATTGCATATATCAAGTCGATACTTCATTATGACATAATACTTCAATATTAAATAATAGCTGCTTCCATAAATCCCACTGCTTCATCCATCAAATTTTCACTTAAACTCTCTTCTTAGCTGATTTAGAAACTTTAAGTTTATGATTAATGATTAGTTTAATAACTAGTGTATATTATTTGAACAGAATAATTCATTTCCTTTTATTGTTTAATACTTGGAAATAAAACGCTTCTTTCCGATTTTACTGCTTGAAAACAGTGAAATGTTATAAATTCTAAAGTATCCAAACTCGGTATATTTTCCTTATTTGTTAACTCTGGGCGAATTTTTCCAACAGATGGCGATAGTCATCTTACAGCGGTTGTGCGGAAAGGGAGTCTAAGTTCGCAGGCGCGTGAGAGCGGTTGAAATGGCAAGACGATTAGAAAAGTGATCTCGCTTATGTCCCTTTGAAACGGTTACGTGAAGCTATCCAGTTCAAATGCTTTCGCATGTTAGTGATTGTGTCATCGTCCTGCATGCAATGCCAGCCCAATGCCATACTACTCGCCAAACTAAACAAATGCTACAAAAGTTCAACTGAGAAGCCTACAGTATATCCCAGATTTCGCACCCACTGACTATTTCCTTTCTTCGAAACTGAAAACACTTGTCTGGAACAAGGTTATCTTCAGTCAGTGTTGTGAAAACAGCTGGTGATAACTGGCTGAATGGGCAGGGACGTGATTTCTACCAAGCCGGATTAAACAATTTGCTCCTGCGGTCAGGTGAATGGTTAAAGAGATTTTGTAATTATGTGGAAAAGAGATCGGTACCTCTTAATTCCCTTTTGCATTTTCTGTCTCTTGTTAATAAATAATTTTTTATTACATTTGTAATCTTTTTTCTTTCGGTCCACATTCATATCTTAAGTTTCTAAAATATTCATCGCTTCTTTTACATTTTTTGTATTCTTATAAGCAAGATAGTTTAGCATGATCGTCTGCTGTTCTTTAATTTAATCGATATTAATAGAGATGGGATTTTTGTGAATAACAATAAAAAAATGTCGGAAATAAATTATTTTTGTGCTAGCCTCTCATTAAAATACTCCAGCTGTCATCGAACAAGTAAAAAATAGTGCGGTAAAATAAGAAAAAATCCCTTAAAGTTTTTTTCCTGAAAAATTATTTAGTTTTGCTGATTATCATGTTAATTTCTCATCATTGTTAGAATAACTGAAACATATATTTTTAAGAAACATAAGATTTATAAGAATTCAGGAAATACAAAACTAAACACTTTTCATTCAATATTGTTGATAATACTTTTTCCATATCTGCAAATAATAAATAGATACTTACGTTAAAATGTTATTGCCTACTGTATCTACATTTGATGAGCGGGTTACGCTTTTCCGCTTTATACATTATCACATTTTTTTCATTTATTACATTCTTTCATAAGATTCTTCACCTGGAGATGACATAACGATGAACCTTTTCACATCAGCTTTCTCAATATTTCTATTATGCACATTAATAAAAATTCTCTAAGGGAAAAGAATGTAAAGAAAAAGGTTTATTTCTAAACAGAGGAATTTGATAAAAAAAATTACGAGAACAGATTTTGAATTTTTTATTGAAAGCGTTTTTCATACTTCACGTTTTCAGTTTGTCTATAGACGTTATACAGAATAATTGTTTCCATTTCTTATTTTTATGAATGACAGAATTTATAATAAATAAAATATCTAAATTCTTTCAAATAAACAAAATTTACTTCTGTTTTCATAAAAATTGTATTACCATTAAATTCATTTACTTAGAAATAAACATTTTCCGTACTTTTAATTTTTTAATTAAAAAGATTGAAGAGAAACAATTGTACTGTGTAACGTCTGGAAAATTTTAAAATATTAATATTTAAAATGGTAATTATATAAATAAATCTATAATATAAAGCTATATTATAAATAATTATGTAATATGGTAGCTTTATCAGCATGTAACATTTGTGTAGCAAAATATTTTTGAAATAATGCCTATTCCAAGGATAATCTGAAAAATTATCAGCCTTCTCAAAAGACACCGAATAAACAAACAGCTCGTGTGAAACACACAGAAAACTTCGGGTACTATGATTTTCTAAAATTCTGTAACACATTCTTTGCACACTGTATAACTCATAAATAGGTTCAGATAGCGACAAAATAGCAATTTTTTGTATTCAAATGGACTCAAACATGTTCCCTATTGAAAATTATTAGCATAGTTCTTATAGTTATTTTATTGACCCCAATAGAAAGCCAATATTGGCTTATTATTTCAGTGTTGCATTCACATGTAATATCACAACTGAAATGGTAATATTGGAGCAATAATGGCTGTTACGACGAATTTGCAAAACACTTATTTCGCCAGTGCCTACGCCATTGATAAGAAATAAAACGATAAAACCTCTCATTGACATGTAGATGCTTATATGTGTTGCGTCATTACAATATGCTTTATGTTTTTAATGTAATTAAATGTTAGTTTGGGCTCTTATTGAGATTGCTTATTTGTCGATTATAATACACTGAATGACCACTTAATCACTAATATAAATTCTAGACTATATTTCGCATAAATTTTATATCCTGTCGTGTACTAGAATACAGTAGAATGTACCGGACTACTCCGCTAATTTTTCCGCATATTATGTTTTAGAAATATGAGAAGATACAGCTTAAATTTAATACGTTTATTATACATTATTATCTTTCCTGCTGATAACGGTTAAATATGTTTATAGGTGCTCCACATCTTTCAGTTAAATTGTAACATTTGGTGCGAATTTCTGATCGAAATGAGCTTTAGTGAAATCAAACATTTTCAAATGTAGGGAAATTTTACAATGCAACTTAACCCTTCTTATCAACTTACTGCATAATAGCAACATATCCAAAAGTCAATGTTACTTATACAGTGGATTTTATTAGACGATTTTATTTATTGCTGCTATCTTACAACACGGCAGTTAATAATATGTTGCTGATAAAATTCTGAACAAACGGCGAATATTGAGTTAAATTTCCATACCAAAATTTTATATATCATTTAAACAGTTTTACATCGTTATTGCTAAAATGAACTTCGTAAACTTTCGAAAATTAACAGGCTGGAGGCGTCCAAAAATATATTTTTTACAAAGATAAGTTCGTATAATTAAAATATTTGTATTGGAAAATTGATCATAATTATGAGATATATGTAATTTTCTATTTGTTGCAGATATAAAGAAAATCACCTTTTAGTCAATATTTTTTTATATTCTAAATTTTTAAAAATATTTTTAATTGCTTAAAATGATGGTATCTAACACTTGATTAAAGAATGATCAAATCGGCGTTGTTATAAAGGTATAAAATGTATGATATCTTTATTTGTTTGATGCCATTTGATTGATGATAATATCGGCGCAATATTGGTCACAAGTATTGAAATGATGGTATCTAACACTTGAGTAAAGAATTATCAAATCGGAGTTGTTGATTAACAATGGTTTAAAAGTGTATGATATCTTGATTTGTCTAATGCCATTTGATTCATGCCAATATCGATGCAATATTGGTTACAAATATTAGTTAAATATGTGCAAAATGTAAAAACACCAAACCATGGAGTAATATTTTATGCTCATCTTGCGTCAATATTTAGCCAATATTTATACTGTCTCAATATTGGTTGGCTACTAGGGTACCCATTCCTTTATAATTTTAAGTATAATTTTCATAAAATACTGAAGCTGCAAGGATATTTATCTTTTCAAGGAGAAAAAAAATGGGATTTCTTTTCTATGGTGTCACTGATATCATTGTATACATCAGAATTACATCTGTACTTTCTCTTCATTTGCATTTCAATGTAAGTTAATTTTGACTCTTAAGTATAATATTTCCCTGTATTAAGAGCCTTTACTACTCAAGCTCAGATGCTTGTAATCAAATATTAAACAATGGCAGTGCTCTTTTCAATTTTTTTGTTTACATTTCAATATTTTTTAATAATTTGTTTTCTGCATAAGACAGTTGAAGTCGATCTCTAAACGGGTCATTTGTTACATTTTCGATTTTGGTTGAAGATTTATTTATGATATCACTTTCTATTTCGAAACCCTTTCGGACATATCCGACTTGTTTTAAATGTTTGTGTTAATTTATTTGTTTATTTTCTTTTTTCTTGCTAAGAGCAATAAAGAATACCTTGCGTAAAACCTCTGTGAAAAAGACTTCTATCTAATTTAAAATTAAAATTCAAAATTCAAAATCCTGCAAGTAAGTGAAAATCATTGAAAGTAAGGTGAATGGATAAAAAATAATTTGATATCTTTATTTCTCTAAAAAAGTGCTAAATTGTGATCGACTTCAGCTAAGGTATCATTTAAAATTATGGAAATGTAAACTAGAAATTTGAAAAGAACGCTGCGATTGGTTTATTATTAGCTTGTGAGTATCTTCGTGGGACTAGCGTAGGCTTTCAACTTTCTTACGATAGATTTTAACAGCTTATTTTAAAGAAATATTAATTTCGCTTACGTACGCATAATTGCTATAAATTATGATTATGTAATTGTATTGTGTAACTTTTGAGTGACTTGTGCATTTTTTATTCTTTTCTTTTTGAAACATCTGTAACCAGATTTTACCAGATAAGTTAATTAAGGAAAGATATGACGTTAAGAAATGTTTCTCTAAATCAAATTATTTTAAAGCCATTTACCTTACTTTCAGTGCTTTTCATTCAGTTTATTGCTCTTATCAAGAAAAAAGAAAATAAAACAAATAATAATAACTGAAAAGTTTCAAAACAATTCGGATATGTCATAGATTTTAAAGCGAAACTTATCTCTCATTTTCCGGATTTTCCAAACAAATATCTCAATTTATCTTAGCACTCTGCATGTTATTCATGCGTTTCTATAAATCAAATTATTTTGAATAGGTTCAAATTAATTTCAAAGCTTTTCACTTAGAGACAAGATTCAGAATTTAGAATTTGCATTCGAAAGCATATAGAAGTTTTCGTCACAAAAGTTTTATGTAATGTTTTCATTTTTACTCCTAGCAAGGGAAAAAAAAGGAAAGCAAATTAAGTTAACCAAAAAAGTTTTAAAATAAGTCGGATAATGTGATAGATTTAGAACTGAAACGAATCTCCCACTTTACGAACTTTCAAAGCAAATAGCACTGTGAGTTGTAATTTTCCAACTGCTTTAGAAATAGCACTTTGCACGTTGTTCAGATGCTTAGTGATTTATTACGATATATGGAGTTCATGAATTCGAAGATATTGTGTATATTTTTATGTGTGTTCACCGATTACTCTGAAACTACGCGACCGATTCGTGTGATTAAAAAAAAATAAATAGAATACTCTTAAGTTTCCCATTTAAATTTCATCAAAATTAGTTCAGTATTTAAAAAAAATTCAACAAAAACCAAAGAAGTGAATATTTGCCGCATTCTGTTGTACGTTAGCTGCTTGCGAAGTGCTGGGTTAGCTAGATACGAAGTGTCCATCGCTGCACGAGCAACCGATGTACAACATAACTAAGAAAACTCGTCGTTTTTATTCTTTTATGTACGTATGTTCACCGATTAGTCCGAAACTACGTGACCGATTCATATGATTTTTACTTTATTGAAAATGGATACTTTGATGTTTTCCAAAATTGGTTGAGTACTTATTTATCAATTTAAAATAAAGAAATAAAATAAACACCATTAAAATTCTCCATTCCAACGCTTATCATAAAGTAACGTATCGCTGTCTGTTTTATGCGCAAGTCACTATCCGGGGATTTTTGGATTGTTGTAAGGATAACCATAAAGTAATTGAAGTATTTTTCCTTTTTTTTTTAAGTTTATATTATTGTGATTCAGATCTCAAACCGCAACTGAAACCTTATACCCATCAAATATTTTTTTTAAATTTATTTATTACGGTAAGGTTTACTTTTAGGTTTCATAGACAGATAACGGGAATAAATGGCTGACAAAGTTAAGGAAAAAGGAAATGCAACATTTGTAGACAAAGAACTGTGATTATAGATGCCCTAATCCTCTTTTGTATTAATATTGAAGTTGTGCTGTTGCATTTTGAAATTTCAAACGAACCTTTAAAACCCAATCGCTAATATTCGAAAACGTAAAATATAGAAAATAATATTAGGTAAATAAGAATAAGTTTATAATTTTAAATAAAATAGTTTATCAACGATAATGCTTGATTTATTTAAGAACAATATTAAAATTTTGTAAATTTTGCTAATTTATACCTCTTCTATAATACGATTATTATTCTCTCAAAAACTGTTGTTTCACTTTGTGATTTATTAATTAAGTAATTGTCATTTGTAATACATTACTTAATTTCTAAAAAAAACGATAATGATAGTAAAATATTTTTCTAATATTTTTAAAAGGTTTAGGGGGATTAATTTTATCCTCTTAAGAGTCTAAGGAGCCAGAAATTTTCCATTGCGTCACGTCTTGAAATATACTAAAAAAAGTGTTTTATTTTTCTTTAAAAAAATTCATGTTAATCTCATGTGTGAACATAAGTACTCCTAAACTCGCAGAATCACTAAAACCTTTTCTTTACAGAAAAAATCATATTCAGAATCAAATTAGTATTATATTTTTGAAGACAGGCAGCTTAAAAGTAGATAGACATACTTCTCAGAAGTGCAGCCTGTCAAATATTTTAGATTTTCTGCGGAATATAATTGTACAGTTTTTTACGTAATCTTTTTATAATATTACATTGTCACGCCTCTCCAAATGAAAAAAAAAACTAGATAAAATGCATTGCACAGTCTTCTCATGTGTAACGTTAAAATTACACTGGAGAGTGTTTCTTTAGTTATAGTTTATTCATATAGAAATTTTAAAAATTATTCTTTAAAAATTGCAAAAAATGTACCTTACACGAATTAGCCAGCACAATAATGTATTTCTTATATTTGAATGTATGAATGTGAAAGAGGACAACCTTTTTTAAAATTATG
This sequence comes from Maratus speciosus, assembly GCA_963932465.1. Classification (NCBI taxonomy): domain Eukaryota; kingdom Metazoa; phylum Arthropoda; class Arachnida; order Araneae; family Salticidae; genus Maratus; species Maratus speciosus. The sequence continues at coordinate 442,982,932 of OZ010788.1, forward strand.
TTTCCCTTCATGTAGAATTTACATTAAATTCATTTTGCTTCATTTTGGTTACTGTGCTCAGATTGTATCCACTGCTTGACCGATTTCGTAACATCCACTGGTGGTTTGTCCATCTGTTCGTCACATTATCAATCAGCCTATTTATCTGTGTATCCATGTTAAAGATTATATAAAAGTATATTGATTATTGTGAATTCCCAATTCGTTATTAAGACCGGCAGCATTACAAGGGGTGATCAAATGAAAAGGTACGAAACGGCGTAAAAACGTAACAGTTAAATATTTGCATATTCCGCCATGGGAGAACGTAGCAAGACATCTTAGAATGCGATTGGAGTCTCTGACTGGGATGAAAGCATGCGCGGGTGCCCGCATGCGCAGTAGAGAGCAGAGGCTCTTATCAAAAGCGGCGTCCAAATGATGCGGCAGTCCGTATGCGGGCAGGTAGGCGTCCGCGTTGCAAAATTCGACGATTGAGGAGCAGAGAGGTGTTATCCGATTTCTGACAGCGGGAGGTGAGAAACCGGCAGCTATTCATCGCCGGATGGCGACAGTTTACGGGGAGAAATGTGTCTCTGACAAGTCTGTCAGAAAATGGAGTGCCCATTTTCGTGCAGGCCGTGAGAGTCTGGGTGATGACCCGAGACCAGTTCAAGTGGGAGACGTTGGACCATCCGCCCTACAGTCCGGACATATTGCCTGCGATTTCCATGTGTTTGGTCCACTGAAGAAACACCTGAAAGGAAAGCCCTTCAACTCGGACGACGTATTCAAGGACGCTGTGAAGGACTGGGTCTCTTCACGGACACAGGAATTCTGGGAACAAGGAATCCTGCGGCTTGTTCATCAGTGGGATCGTTGTACTCAGGCCTATGGTGAATATTTTGAATAAAGTCTACATTTGTACCCACCATGTCGTTTCGTACCTTTTCATTTGATCACCCCTTGTACATTATCTTTACAAAGGGTCATTATATGATAACACTTTATCTATGGTTATTTTTGGAAAGCCATTAAATGGGGAGTGCATATTTTAAAATTTGCTTAAAAGGGTTTTTTAACTAGCTCTTTTTGTATCTTTCAGACTGTATACTTTTTTTCCGCTTAATCTATATAAATAAAAATGTTAATGTTCGTTTGTTCAAAATCGCTAATCTCCGACAGTACTTCACCGTTTGCTTTGAAATTCACGGGTTAAGTTGCATTTGAATACGGAAGTGTTGTTATATACTTATTATGAACCTCGCTCCCCTACTCCCTATTTGCGACCACTCCCACCAAGGGGCGCTTTTTAATTTTTTTCTAAAACCTGTTATGTGACATATCATTAAAAAGCCCTTGGAGTACTGTTTCAAATTATGCACATCGCATCTCGCTCCCCTCACTTTCCCCAGTTTGGGGTACATTTGTACAAAATCTTAAACCTCCGAAAGGTCTTCACCGATTGCTTTGAAATTCACCGATTGCGTTGCATTTGAATGCGCGGTTGTTTTTATATTACTATTATGGACCTCGCATCCTCCTTCCCCCAATTTCTTCTCCCGGGGCACTATTTTAATATTTTTCGACACCCATTATGTGGTATATCATTAGACAGCCGTGTGACCAATCTTTCATATTATGCATCTCCCCTCACTATGCCCAACAGAGGGACACATTACTGAAATATTTCGTCAGTATTTTTTATGATATTTGGTTTTTTTTTTGTTTTTTTAGTTCGTGTTTTTTAACTTTTAGCTCACAGGCTATTATAGTCTGAGAGCTAATGTGCCAGCAGGTTCTGTATGTACGTATGTATGTAACGCGATAACTCCTGATAGAAATATCCGATTTGATTCAAATTTTGTAAATAGTTACATTTTGATAAGGCGCTTCTCTGATTAGATTTAGGAGTTCATTGGTTAAGTATAAAAGTGGAACTGGGGGCTAATCCTCCCTTAATTTAGATAAATGTGTTTTTCAGGCAAAATTTCCCGATTTGCTTCAAATTTTGTAAATACGTTCATTCTGATAAGGTGCTTCCCTGATTAGTTTTGGGCGTTCATTGGTTAAGCATAAAAGGGGCAATGCGGGGCTAATTTCCCCTTAATTTAGATAAATGGGTTTTTCATGCAGAATTAACTAATTTGCTTCAAATTTTGTAAATGGGTTCATTCTGATAAAGTGCTTCCCTGATTAGTTTTGGTATCGTATTGTTTGTGCAAAGGGAAACGGGGAGCAATTTCCCCTCCTTAATTTAGATAAATGGATTTTTCATGCAGAATTAACTGATTTGCTTCAAATTTTGTAAATAGATTCATTCTGATAAAGTTCTGCCCTGATTCGTTTTGGTGTTTTATTGGTTGTGCAAAGGGGAACGGGGAGCAAATTCCCCTCCTTAATTTAGATAACTTGGTTTTTCATGTAGAATTATTCGATTTGCTTAAAATTTTGTGAATAGGTTCTGTCTGATAAGGCGCTTCCCTGACTTGTTTTTGGAGTTCCCTGATTAACTATAAATGGGCGAACGGGGGCTAATTCCTTCCCTTAATTTAGATAAATGGGTTTTTCAAGCCGAATTATCCGAGTTGCTTCAAATTTGGTATACCGGTTTTCCCTGATTAGATTTGGAGGTTCATTGGTTAAGTATAAAGGGGGAGAAATGGGAGGTAATCCCCTTAATTTATTTTTCAATGGGCATTATTCATTGAAGTAAGAGTATAATATACAATTAGTGTGAATAGCCTGTGAGCTCAATGCTAAAAGTTTAACTCGGCACATATTTTTATAATTGACTCTGTTTGCAAGGGCATATAGAAACAAATTGCTCCAACGCACGTACTGCAATTGACAATCGGCCTGCCAGGCATGATGTTGCGAAATATTCACAAGCCAAACTTTGCACTGACACGGGGATTGCAGTAAAAAGGTAATGAGCAACTTCGTAGAATCAACAATCTTGACAGGACCTTTGAAAGGTGAATATATCCTCATTCCTCGCATTCCTTTGATTCCAATGGATGCGCAATTTCAATTTAAGATATTGCAATTACCTATTTGATTGGCGTTTGTAATCTCGAACAACAAAGTTTAGGGCCAAGCTTTAAAATTCTGCGGTTTAGATCTAGAAATGAATTGCTTCTCACACGGGCAATTATAAGTTTCGTGATCTAGAATCGGCAAATCAGACAATCTCTATATCTGAACAGACAATGTAACAACAAAAAATACTGTATAACCACAAGTATTGTGAAATTAAACATATTAGAATCGTGTACTTTTTCTTTTCTTTCTTTTCCATTTAGCCGGACTGAGCCACAACAACGTTTGGCCAGGTACAGCTAGTATTTCATAGAATTCTACAAACCGGGTGAAAGTTCAAATGAATCTGTGATTTTAAAATTACATAGGTCCAGGATTTAACATTTTATCTGGGACAGATAAACACTTGCATGCTACACACGAATGTTAGATACAAACATTTCTGCGACAGCAAATTTAAATCTATAAACATGTTTGTCAGTTATCAGTTATTTTTTTAAAGAACTAAAATTTAAAAAAAGAACCCTTTGAAATTCGCTGTTTTGCATTCAGTGGGATTTAATGTCTTAGAATTCAGGCAAAAAATTATATATTATATTTCTCTTAGGAATATAAAAAAGTAAACACAAATCATTTATATCTGCATCTTTACCCTTAAATACTGGCTAAATGCACGCAGCAAACTTTCGGAGCTGCGAATTTTGTACACCATACAGTATAAAAATAAAATATTATTACACAATTACAAAACATTATAAATAATATTAGTATAAAAACCTCTTAACATAGCATCCGTGAAAATATTTGATAATTTATTTTTATCCTTGATAATAGAACAATGCGCATATGAAGCATACATTTTTATATTTCTATTATCTATTGGCATGTAAAATACAACAGAGTGAGTAATTAAAGGGTAAGGATTGTCAATAAGGGCCGCGCAAAACATTACGTATTTTAAATACCACTTTTTGCTAATAGTAATATTTACCATGTTAAATCACAGAATTCTGCCAATTAATAATGCGATTATACTTATTCGAATATAATGTTTATTACAATCTGTGATCTTTCGCAGCTATTCATTAAGACTCATAGCTATATTTAACATCGTGTAGTATGACATTTTCTTTTTGTTTTCTTGTTGGCCATTGGAATATATCGTGAGATTTTCCTTAATTAATGTTGTTTTTTGATAAACAGCACTTTTTGGTTGCAACGGATAAAATCTAATGCAATTTTTTTTTACACATGTACGTCTACCCTTAAGAAAACTTTTGCAGAAAAAGAATTAAGAAAGCATAAAAAAGGATTTATGCAACTTTTGTAGTTACTGATTTAAGTACGTTATTGAAACAAGCAACAGTATGTTACTTGAATGTTTATGCAATTATATGCATGTATATGTATATAGTAAAATTGATTCATTATGCATACAACGTGGTATGCTAGGAAAATGTCATGCTATGCATGCAGGAGGAAAATGTTGACTTTTACAGTTAGAATTGGTTTACAATTTATAATACAGTTTACCATAGTTCCTGATACAATATTCTAATATTCTGAAAATATGTATGAGTTTCTTGTTCAGCAAATTCACCACGATGCATTGTAAACACTGATTATAAACGGTGTTATGTGTTAAAAAAATTTTATTGCTTAAACATAAATGAGGACAATGAATTTAATCACTATTGCAGCATTTTCGTGAGATTTTTATTGTAATTAATAATCTCTACGAACTTTCCTTCAACCACTTTATTTAAACTTTCAACGACAAATGAAATTACTTTATTGTTTCAAAAATTAATATTTTTAAATATTTTAAATAAAGTTGAGATTATTATATAATATTCTATAAAGATTTTATTTTGGGTTTTACCGAAATAAGTATAGATATTCAAACATATTTCAATAATTTATAAACTTCATGGAAACACAAATATATTCAAGAGAAATAAAGCACTTTTAAGAAATTAGGTATATTTTCTGTTATAACTTGAATGGAAATTTAGATTTTATAAAAAATATATATTTTCTTTTTAGATATAAAAAAATTCAAGATTTTTTCCCGTATGTATTTGAATAACTTAACAGTTTCGAAGAAAAAATTGGAATAATTTTAAAAATTTCGTCAATGCTTTTTTATTTCTTTCCTAAAAGCTGAAAAATATGTTCGACTTCGAATTGTCTGTCTGTTGCCAGTCTGCTCTAACGTTCTGTTAATCTATTTCCATGTAATTTTTTGTTGCATGTAATTTTTATTGTTTTGCGGTATATTATATTATGTTCTCTATTGAAAATAAAGTGTATAGTATTTATTGTTCACTTACAGGAACACACAAAAATGTTACGTTGCATTATCATCTATACAGGGAAAATCATTTATACTGCATTTTAAATGTTTTGCGTTACTTTATGTTGCGTTATGTTGCGTTACTTAACATAAAGAAATTGACATGCATCACTCGGATGCACCACAACATGTTTTCTCTAAATTTTGGAGTGCATAGGAATGCATTTTGGAGTGCATAGGAATGCATTTTGGAGTGCATTTTGAGACACACAAAATTTCAGATTTAGGACATACTATGAATGACAATTACTGGATGTGGGATTTCATCTGCAGCATGCATTTTTAAACTTAGCTAATTTTTAGTATATTACGCCCAGACACCGACTTACATCACCTAAGACCCGAGGGAAGCATTGTTCTCGGAATAGCTCTTTCTATCTATGAATAGAAAATTTTAATAAATTATGTTAAATTGTCTAAACTTCGTACGTAAATTTAGTACTAGGTATTATTCACATGTATAGAGAGTATCATATGAAAGATGATCGCAGCGTTAAACGAAGTTAAAGTACACTTTTTGTTTATTGAAATATAAGGTTTCATGCCAGCCTTTGAAATGTAAATTAGATTTGAGTACATGTCTTTCAGTTATTCTTGGTTGGTAGTCATAATATCATATGAATGTTATAAGATGTCTAAAAGAAAAATACCTCCAATCGTTAATGGTTTTCATTTACTTTGTTACATTGATAATCTCAATAATGAATTTCCCTTGTAAACAATGCACTACTAAGTTGTTACAATAAAATTTTATTCATTAGCTCCCTGATGATGTAGTTGGTTGGCATAGGTAGAAAAGCAGAGTATGGTTCTAGGGCGGTTAGCATAGTGCACAGAAACAGGTGAAGAGTACCATTCTCCCACTAAATTTTTAAAACAATTTTTTTTTAACTGTTGGCCATTTTTTAACATTTGACTTTACTATAACGAAAATCCTGCATACGGCCTTAGGGAGCCCTTAGGTGCCCCGCGACAGCTGCTCCGCATAGCATTGCATTAGCGAGGGCCTGATTACACAATATGTATAAATTTAATAGACGGTGTACTGGTATACACAAAATAACGGGTAAACATAAAGTGAATATGGATAGAAATTCCTGAAACTGGCTTTATTGCTTTATGGTTTTTTTTTTTTTTTTTTAACACTTCCCAACATAGTTGAAACGTGTTTATGACTTCGGTTTGTCTGGCGTCTGTCAGTCTCTCCGCGCTGTAACTTTCGTAAATATACTCGGATTGCCTGAAATTTTTGGATGTTATTGACGTTTACTTTAGCACGTTCTCTATTTCAAATGAAATTAGTAGCATGTTTAATTCATTTAAATGGACAGTCTAAAGTATACCGTTACATTACGGCCAATTTTAAAAATAGTTTCAAATGATTTTTAATCATATTACACGCTTTCAAACACAATGCAACTAATATGCATTTATGGAGTGTACTAAAATATGCATTCTGTAGAATATGCGGTGCAAAGAATAGCTATTATCCATTTACAGGGCCACACAAAAGTATTTCGTTACATAATGATATAGGGGGGAGGGAATTGTTTGCGGCGTATTTTAATTATGTTAAAGCATTTCATATATAATGAAATTCATATACGTCGCTGAGTTTTACTATAACTTTTTTCCATGTATAATACGAAGTGCATAGCATTTACACGGACACACAAAAGGTTTTAGATGCTATATTGTATCCGAAGTACTGTATATTAGCGATGATTCCTGGAAATGCATTTTTAATTATTATATGCGCTGTTATGTTTCACTATATTTATGGATACTATATGGTGTGCATAAATGCTATAATTCATATACAGGGTTACACAGAAGAATTCGTAAGGGTTACTGGTTATTAGCGCAAATTGCTCAAAATATGAGTTTTAAATACGTTATGCATAACTGCAATCAGTTTGCTAAGAAATTTTTGTAGAATATAGATAAAATGATATACAGGATCACGCAAAGAATTGGATACATGGCCGTCTATAAATGATAATTTCTGGAAATGTGATTTCAGTAGTTTAAAGTGTTTTAATTTGAATTAAATATTAGCTAAATAGTGGTGTGTAATAAGGGTTCTAGAAAAGTATTCAGGTATGTTTTAGTCTATTAGTATAAACTGCTGAAAGATAAACTTCAAACTGTTATGCGTTTTCTTGCTAAACTAAATTTTCCCATTATATGGTATATATATCAACCGACAGATCAAATTCTGGGTTGTTCAAAAGATTTGGAATACATATTTGGCTATGAAAGGTAACTGCTGTAAACAATTTTTCAAATGTTTTATGCATCTTCTAAAATGTTTGCTTAGTTACCTTATTTACGTTATTCGTCTAAATAACGAAGTTTATTTAAAAGCATTCAGGAACTGTTGGAATGTCTTTTATAATCTATGTTTAACACATGACTTTTCTTTCTTGTTTGATTTTCGGTCATTGCAAATTTTTGTTAAGCATTTTTCTCTGAAATATACATTTTCAAAATTGAGAGATTCAGGGAGGTGAGGAACATGCTTTAACACGTTCGTTGTCATGAGCATCACCGGTGAGTCTTAAAAATTTTTCCTTCTGTGCCGCGAGCATCACCCATGGGTCACAAGTACCCATATAATATTAAATAAAGGTGCTCAGAATCCTTAATTATTCTCACCAGTAAATGTTTATTGCAAATGTTGCCTTATTTAATCCGATCATTTTCCAGATTCAATTAGGTAAACATTTCTGTTTTGAAAAACCTGTGATAAAAGATGAAAAATTCTGTAAAAGACTCTAGTCCCGCAAGGGTTAATTAGTCTTTTTAAGTTTGGTACTCTACTGATCACTTTAACTTACTATGAGCGCAGTGAACGTTTTAAATATTAACTTACATATTTATTTTTTTGAGAAAAAATATTTTTGTTCTTTAATATAAGCATACATCTTAGTGCTTATTTAGTCACCTTGAATTACAGTTCACGGATGTGAGAATCTCCAATAACCATGGTTACTTTTTTTTATAAAAAAATCCAACACCTGAGTATACAAAGTAATTTCTGATTTATAACTAACAACAGCAAACATAATGGCTGGCTAACTTCAGCATCATGGGAAACAAAATGTGATGATAATTTGGCCATCTGTTAACATGAAAATGCAACTTAATGTTTGGTTCATGGAGGTGAGAATTTATTGTGTGACACCACTTTTAGTACTCAGAAAACAAACAAAATTACAAAGAAAGAAATTAACTATGCTAAGTTACTTTTCTCTTCAGATTATAGTACTACTTTTTTTCAATTAAATAAGTAATTTTCCTTAGTAACATTGGGTTTGTAACATGACACTTAGGTGAGATCTCACATATCGTGAACTGAGAAATAAAAATATATAAAGTAACTATAAAAAATGATTGCATACAACACATTTAGACTTCTTTCATTTTCAATAGAAAATAAAAATTAATTCAAAAATATTCATGTCAAATACTGAAAAAGGCTTTGTGACTGGTATTGTATACTTTTAGAAGAATGACCCTTATAACCTGAGTTCTGCGGAATGGAGTTTAATTGCTTGTCTACTTGCAGGGCTAGTTAAATAACTTTTCAGAAAAGGCTTAGTATATAACACATTGTTTTACCTTGCTTAGTTACAGAGTAATGGAGGAAATTTCTATAATCAGCTGAACCCGATTATGAAAGATTCTAATAAATTGATTTCGATGAAACACCACTATTAGTTAGATAACGTTTCTGAAAATGTTTAACATATAACATATCATAAAAATGTAAAAAAAAAAAATAACGCTAAAAGCCACAAAAATTTGAAATTTTAAGCACACCGGTGTCGGTATCATATAGAATACCGTCCTCAGTGTTAAGTATAACGGAAATGTGCTCACATATATAGGAGAGATGGGAATTAAAGTTAAAGGTTTATAGACCAATAGGAAAACAGAAGATTGCAAGTAACAGCCAATAGGAAAATACATGGAAAATAGAACCGAAATAGTAAGAATTGTATACCAAAAAAGTAAGAGATTTTTATATAATATTTCCAACAATCCGATAATGGGGGAATAGTGAATTCACAATTAACATCATTTTAAAGATTTTTATAAATATGAAATGCTTCAAGGAAGCTAAGTTCGTGTATAGAAGTAGGTTTAGAGATTATTTTAACGGAATTGAAGTCAAAAGTATGAATTTCTCCCAGCAATGTTTTGCGATAGAGGATTTATTCACTTCTTGAGATTTAATATACTGTTCTTGTTCTTTAATACGAAATTTTAAGCAACGTTTGGTTTGTCCAATATAGAAAAGACCGCACTGGCAATTCTCTGCCACCCAATGCTCGTTCTTGACATCTTCCAAGCTAAAATATAGCTCCCTTTTATACCTTTATAAATTGTGCAATACATGTTTTCGCTCATTCTCAGTCATTTAATAGTGACGTTCAATACATTAAAGACATTGCGATTGACAGAGATTACAACTCTTCTTTTATGGATACTGCTCTATTTAAATAAAGCACCCTCGTTCCTCAAACTCACCTCAGTCTTCTACTCTTTCCAATGTTAGGATTGGGTTACCCTTCTTTCCTAAATCAAGCTTTCCCACTGATAAATTTCTTAGACAATATGACTTCAAACAAATTCTTGTCCGTACCAATAAACTATTGAATTATCTATGTCATGGGGCATCTACAGTGTTAATTGCCAGTGCTGTCTTTCCCATATTGGACTGACCAAACGTTGCTTAAAATTTCGTATTAAAGAGAACATCAACAATATATTAAAAAGCAAGAAACCAATAAATCCTCTATTGCAAAACATTGCTGGGAGATGAATCATACTTTTGACTTCAATTCGGTTAAAATAATGTCTAAACCTACTTCTATGCACGAACTTAATTCCCTTGAAGCATTTCACATTTATAAATCTATGGAAAATATTGTTAATTGTGAATTCGCTATTCCCCCATTATCAGATTGTTGGAAATATTATATAAAAACCTCTTTTTTATGCAATTATTTCTACTTCGGTACCATTTCCTATCTATTTTTCTATAGGTTATTACCTGCAATCCTCTGTTTTCCTATTAGTCAATAAACCTTTAACTTTAATCTCCATCTCTCCTATATATGTGAGCAAATTTCCACTATCTTTTGTACTGAGGACGGTATGCTATATGCTACCGAAACCGATATGCTTAAAATTTTAAATAATTAGTGCTTTTAATGTTGATATCTTTACATTTTTATTATATTTCATCATGTTCCATCTTAATAATATAGTATATCCTTTTACATTGCTTTGTAGAATTCTGGAGGAAAGTTCTATGATCTGGTAAACACGACTGTAAAAGAAAAACCTTTATAAAAAGTTTTAGAGGGCGAACTTTGATAAGACATGCATTATTGGTTAGATAACTTTTCAGGGATAGTTGTAGTATATTTCACATCGTTCCATGCTGCTTAGTTATAGAATTATGGGTGAAATTCCCATAATCAGAGGAACCCGATTATGAAAGCTTAGCTTTTTTAAAAAGTTCTATGGAACGAGTTTTTATGAAATTTCATTTTTAGTTAGATAATTTTTCAATAAAGGATTTAAAATGTTGTATATCATTCTTTACTATAAATCCTACTGTAAATGATCAACTAAAGGAGTTGGTTCTTAACAGCCTACATATTTGTCTGACACATTAGAAAATATAATAGCGTAATGACGTTTTCAACAATGCGTAAGGTCCATATTTCTTTAAAACACAATGTGAAATCCACCAATATATTTCGTTTGTTACAAGGTTTGTTTAGAGAAAGCGAGAGCGTAGCTGGCGAAGCCTGCTATTTTCTAAATACAAATTTATTAATCGATAAATTGTTTTAAAATATCGAAAGCTGAATTTTAACACTTTCCAACATAGTTGAAAAGTGTTTATGACTTCGGTTTGTCTGTCTATCTGTCCATACTCTAACCCGCGTAAATCTTGCGGGATTTACATGAAATTGGTGTATGTTATTGAGGTTTGCAATGGCATGTTTGGTATTCAAAATGAAGTGTGTAGAATTCATAGTTCATTGACAGGGAACTCAAACGTTTTCCGTTACATTATGGTCTATGTGGGAAAATCATTTGCGGTGTGTTTTAATAGTGTTTCACAAACTTAATGAAATTTATACACATTATTGAGGTGCACTGGGAAAGGATTACTATCGAACATTTATTGTGACATTTTTACCACTTACAGGAGGGAAATTCAAAAATATTCCGTAATATTATTGTCCACGAAAAAGAATCGTTTGCGCATATTTTAATGATGTTACTCGGTTGCAAACACAATAAAATTTATATGATAATTTCATTTATGGTATACGGTTTAAGTTTAAGTAAATTTTTGCACATTACGGAGTATGTATAAATCCTATATACAATATTTAAGGCTACACAAAATAATTCATGACCATTACTGAGAGTCAGCGTGAATTGCTTAAAGTTATTTTTAAGACTTTCCAACATAGTTTTAAAAAGTTTATTAATTCGAAATGTTTGTTTTCTGTCTGTTTGCCCGTTCTCCAACTTGGGTAAATATAATCAGATAGCCATGAAATTGATACATGTTATTGGGGTTTATCATCCCATGTTCGGTATTGAAAATGAAGTGTGTAGCGTTTAAGGCTCATTTTTAGGGCCACTCAAAACACTTCTGTTACATTACAGCCTATTGGAGAAATATCATTTTCAGTGTATTTTAATGATATTACACTATTTTATAAATATGTTGAAATTTATGTATATCACTCAGATTTACTACAAATCACTTATTGTAGAATCTGGTATTCATAAAATTTATCGTTCATTTACAGGGATACACAAAAGTATTGGGCTACAGTACTGCCTAGGAAGAATAATTGCTGGAAGTACGTTTTAAGCTGTGGTACGCGTTTTAAAATGTAACTTTTTTAAAAATATTACTTGATGTATATAAATTCTATAGATCATATGCAGGGTTAAATAAAAATCTCACAAACATTTCCATTTATTGACAGAAATTGCTGAATAGAAAATTTCAACTGTACTAGGCGTTTAATTGAACCAACTATTAGCATACTACGTAGCATACATGCAAATCTATAGTTCATATACAGGAATTCATAAAAAATGGGGATTTGTTTCGAATATTATGACTAATAATGGTAATTGTATTTTATACTGCTTTATGCATTTTCTAACTTGTTTATGTATACTTCTTTTGTCTTAATAAACTGAACGCTTTATTACAGTATTATTCTGAATGTTTTGGACAGTGTTACATAATCTATGCCGGACGCATGATTTTTCATTCATGTATAGTTATAATGGAGTATTTGGAGGTAAAAAAAAAACTGAACCCGAAACTAAATATACAAAATGTTTATTGACTTTTTCTGTACTTCATTTCACAGAGCATAAATATATCTATATAAATATATATCTCTGTAAAATATATATTGATGTAGAATTCCGAAGTTAATTTATAACACGTGTTAAATATTGCTTAATAGGTAACTCTGACACTGTATCCTTAGTTTAGAATGTCAATAGTGATCAATCGCTCGAAATTACTGCACTTATAGTACAGCACTGTGCAACAAAATAGTGAAAAACACAGAACACTTCTGTATAATTTTAGTTGTGAATAGAATAAAAAATTGCTATTTATTTATTTTTATTTTTTTTAAGAAAGTAAATCAGATTTATATTTTTTGAAAATCAACATTGTACGAGTATAAGCGAAATGATATCTATACAAAAATTTAAGTATGAATGTAAATACAAAAACGTTCCAATACAAATGTAATTTATTTGAAATTTTTCAACAAAAAGACTAATTAATATATGTGTTTTATTAATGTTCGGAAGTTTTGTCATTGAACAAACGAATTAGTTTATAACTTGTTTGATCAAAGGCAAATCAAAGTATGTTTTATTTCTCCATCCCTTTCTCTATCATTCTGCGCAAGGATCCTTTGATATTCATTCGGTTTGATATTCCTGATTCCCAAGGCCAACGGTTGTTAGAGACACGATGCTTGCCTCTGTCCCTTTCTTCCCTACGATTGGACGAATACCTTTTAAGAATCGTTCGATCAACAGCAGATGGAGACTCGAATAATCTCTATGCCCCCTTCTCTGTCATTGATCCAGTGGTAGTTGGAGCCATGATACATGACACCGTTTCTTCTGCTCATTCAGCAAATTGAGAGATTTAGGATTCTCTCGGTCACTGATTATTGGAGAATTGATACATTCTACTTCTTATCTTTCATTGAGTGAATGGATACCGTTAGGAATCGTTCGATTAATTGTAACTGGAGGCTTCCCATGTCTCTCCTATTGGAAACATGACTCTTACTTCCGTCCCCTTTTTCTCTCTCATTGAGCGAATGGATGCATTTAGGAATCGTTCGATCAATGGCAGTTGGAGACTAAGCTCATGTCTCTGGTTCCTTCATTATAATTTTTCCAATGGCAGTTGGAGCATTGACACATCCATCATCTTCTAAAGTGTCTATAAGCAAAATTATTGATTTGTGATTCCTTCGGTCAATGGCTGCTAGACACATGTATCTTGCCTCCAAACTATTATTTTCTGACATTGGGCGAAGGATTCCTTCTGGGAAACATTAAGCCAATGGAAGTTGGAGATTAGACTCATGTCTCTGCTTGCCTCTGTACAATTGTTCAGTGGGCAGTTGGACCCTTGACACATCCACCATCATCTTCTGTGTCTTTAAGCGAACCTATTCATACCTGATTCCTTCGGACAATGACTGTTGGAAACATGACTCTTGCTTTCAAAGATTTCTTCTCTGTCATTGGTCGAACGGATCCTTCTGGGATTCATTTGGCTAATTGCAGTTGAACACACGACTTTTGTCTCGGGCTGCTTCTGTACAATTTTCCCAATGGCAGTTGCAGCCTTGACACACTCACAATCATCGTCTGTGTCTTTAAGCGAAATGATCGATTTGTGATTCCTTCGGTCAATGGCTGTTAGACACATGACACTTGCCTCCAACCTATTATTTTCTGTCATTCGGCTAACGGATAATTCTGGGATTCATTTGGCCAATGACAGCTGGAGGAAAGACTCATGTCTCTGCTTCCTTCTGTACAATTGTCCCAATGGCAGTTGGAGCCTTGACACAACCATCATCCTTTTTTTGCTTTTGAGCGAATTGGCACATTTGCGATACCTACGGTCAACGACTGTTGGAAACATGACTCTTGCTTCCAACCCATACTTCGCTGTCATTAAGCGAACGGATACTTCTGGGATTTGTTTGGCCAATAACAGTTGGAGGAAACAACCATGTCTCTGCTTGTTTCTGCTCAATTGTCCAAATGGCATTTGGAGCCTTGACACATCCGTCGGCCTTTCCTGTGCCTTTCAGCGAACTGATTCATTTGTCATTCATTCGGTCTACGGCTGTTCGAAACATGACTCTGGCCTCCAACATATTTTTCTCTGTCATTTGGCGAACGGATCCTTCTGGGATTCGTTTTAACAATGTCAGATGTGGGGAAGACTCATGTCCCTACTTGTTTAACTACAATTGTCCCAATGGCAGTTCGAGCCTTGAAACATCCAGCATCTTCTTCTGTGCCTTTGCTCGTACTGGTCCACTTGTGATTCCTTCGGTCAATGGCAGTTAAAAACATGATTCTTGTCTCCAGCCCATTCTTTTCTGTTATTGGCGAATGGATTGTTCTGGGATTCGTTTTGCCAATGGCAGCTGGAGGCAAGACCCGTGTCTATACTTGCTTAAGTACAATTGTCCCAAAGGCAGTTGCAGACTTGACACATCTATTATATTCCCCTGTGTCTTTTAACAAACTGGTGCATTAGTGACTCCTTCGGTCAGTGGCTGTTGGAAACATGAATCTTGCCTCAAAAAACTTCTTTACCATTATTAGGCTAACGGATACTTCTAGGGTTTGTTTGGCCAACGGAAGGTGGAGGCACGACTCATGTCTATGCTTCCTTCTGCACTATTGTCCCAATGGCAGTCGAAGCCTTCTCACATCCATTATCTTGTTCCTTGCTTTGAGCGAATTGTCGCATTTGTGATTCCTTCGGTCAACGACTGTTGGAAACATGACTCTTGCCTCCAACGTATCTTCTGTGCCTCTGAAAGAACTGGTACATTAGTGATTCCTTCGGTTAATAGCTATTAGAAACATGACTTTTGCCTCCAAACACTTCTTCACCGCCATTAGGCTAACGGATCCTTCTGCGATTTGTTTGGACAATGGAAGGTGGAGGCAAGACTCATGTTTCTGCTTGCTTCTATACAATTGTCCTAATGGCAGTTTGAGTCTTACATATCTATAATCGTCTCCTATGCCTTTATGAAAACTGATCCATTTGTGATTCCGTTAGTCTGGGATTCGTTTAGCCAATGTCAGTGGGAGGCACGACTCATGTCTCTGTTTCTTTTTTACAATTGTTCCAGAATACATCCATTATCTTCTTCTGAGATTTTGAGCGAACTCGACTACTTGTGATTCCTTTGGTCAACGGCTGTTGTAAACTTGAATCTTTCCTCCTACACATTCTTCTCTGTCAATAGGCGGACGGATCCTTCTGGGATTCGTTTGACAAATCGAAGTAGGAGAGAAGACTCTTGTGTCTGCTTGCTTCTGTACAATTGCCCGAACGGAAGTTTTAGCCCTTAAAAATCTATCATCTTCCTCTGCGCCTTTGAACGAACTGGTGCATTTGTGATTCCTTCGGTCAACGGCTTGTTGAAATATGACTCTTGCCTTTGACACATTCTTCTTTGTCATTGGGCGAACGGTTCGTTCTGGGATTCGTTTGGCCAATGGCAGTTAGAGGCACGACTGATGTCTCTTCTTCTTTTTTTAGAATTATACAAATGGCAGTTAGAATCTTGACTCATCCATCATCCTTCTGTGACTTTAAGCGAACAGACCCATATGTGATTCCTTCTGTAAATGACTGTCTGAAACATGACTCTCACCTACAGCCCATTGTTCTATGTCATTGGGCTGTTTTATCCTTCTGGGATTCGTTTGGCCAATGGCGGTGGAGGCAAGAGCTATGTCTCTTTTTGTTTCTTTACAATTGTGCCTATGGCAGTGGGAGTCTTTACACACTCATCATCTTCTTTTGTGCCTTTGAGCGAGCTGCTCCAATTGCGCTTCCTTCTGCTAATGTCTGCTGGAAACATGACTCTTGCCTCCAACCTATTCTTCTCTGTCTTTGGGCGAAAGAATCCTTCTGGGGTTCATTTCACCAATGGCAGTGGAGGCAAGACCCATGTCTCTTTTTGTTTCTTACAATTGTGCCAATGGCAGTGGGAGTCTTCACACATTCATCATCCTCGTCTGTGTCTTTGAACAAACTGTTCCATTTTTCATTCCTGCGGTCAATGGCTGTTGAATATATGGCTCTTTTCTCTAACCCTTTCTTTTCTTTCATTGGTGAATGGATTATTCTGGGATTCGTTTTGCCACTGGCAGTTGGAGGCAAGACTCATGTCTTTGCGGTCTTCTATACAATTGTTCCAATGGCAGTTGGAACCTTGACATATCCTCCATCGTCTCCTGTGTATTTATGCAAAGTGATCCATTCGTGATTCAAAGGCCCGTAATATTCAAACTGATACATTTGCGATTCCTTCGGTCAATGGCTGTTGGAAAAATGACTCTTGCGTCCAACCCTTGACTTCTCTGTCATTAGGCGAACGGATCCGTCTGGGATTCGTTTGGCCCTTTCAGTGGAGGCAAAGCCCATATCTCTTCTTGTTTCTTTACAATTGCGCCAATGGCATTGGGTGTCTTGAGAGACACATCATACTCTTCTGTGCCTTCTGTGCTCTGGGATTCCTTTGGCAATTATACCAATGGCAGTTGGAGCCTTGACTCATCCAGCATCTTCTGTGCCTTTCAGCGAACTGATCCATTTGTGATTTCAACGATCAAGAACTATTGGAGACATGATTCTTGCTTCCGACCATTCCTTTGCTGCTTTGGACGAATGGATCCCTTTAGGAATCTGTCGATCAATGGTTGCTGCAGGCTTAACTTATGTCTCTAACTCCTTTTCAGCGTGAGTCATGACATATGCACCATATTCTTCTGAGTCTTACCACGAAATGATACGTTTATGATTTTTCCGGTGAGTGTTTGTTGAAATCAAAACTGTTGACTGAGTGAAAGAATCCTTCTAGGATTCGCTCGACAAGTGGCAGTAGAGGCAAGACTCATGGGTCTTCTTGTTTCTTTATAATTTTGCCAATGGCAGCGGGAGTCTTGACACACTCATCATACTATTCTGTGTCTTTGAGGAAACTGGTCTATTTGTTATTCCTTCTATCAATGGCTGTTTGAAACATCACTCTCTCCTCCAACCCATTCTTCTCTGTCATTGGGCGAACGGATCCTTCTGAGGTTCGTTTGGCCAATGGCGGTGTAGGCATGAACCATGTCTCATCTTGTTTCTTT
Source organism: Maratus speciosus (assembly GCA_963932465.1). Taxonomy (NCBI): domain Eukaryota; kingdom Metazoa; phylum Arthropoda; class Arachnida; order Araneae; family Salticidae; genus Maratus; species Maratus speciosus. The sequence continues at coordinate 443,000,807 of OZ010788.1, forward strand.
ACAATTGTGCCAATGGCAGTGAGAGTCCTCACACACTCATCATCCTCTTTTGTGCCATTGTTGGTGCCTCTTTTGTTGAAGACTTGACACATCTATTATCTTCTTCTGTGCCTTTGAGCAAACTAGTGCATTAGTGATTCCTTCGGTCAATGGCTGTTGGAAACATGACTCTTGCCTCCAAACACATCTTCGCCGTCATTAGGCTAACGGATCCTTCTGGGATTTGTTTGGAAGGTGGAGGCAAGACTCATGTCTCTGCTTGCTTCTATACAATTGTCCCAATGGCAGTTGGAGCCTTGAGATATCCACCATCGTCTCCTGTGCCTTTATGCAAAGTGATCCATTCGTGATTATCCTGCTCCTAATATGCAAACTCATCCATTCAAGATTCCTTCGATCAATGGCTGTTGGAAAAAGGACTCTTGCGTCCAACCTATACTTCTCTGTCATTGGGCGAACAGATCCTTCTGGGATTCGTTTGGCCAATGGCTGTGGAGGCAAGACCCATGTCTCTTCTTCTTTCTTTACAATTATGCCAATGGCAGTTGGACCTTCGTTTGCCCTTGACTCATCTATCATCCTCTTCTGTGATTTAAGTGAACTGATCCATATATGATTCCTTCTGTCAATTGCTGTCGGAAACAGGACTCTTGCCTACAGCCCATTCTTCTCTGTCATTGGGCGAACGAATCCTTCTGGGATTCGTTTGGCCAATGGCGGTGGAGGCAAGAACCATGTCTCTTCTTGTTTCTTTACAATTGTGCCAATGGTAGTGGGAGACTTCACACACTCATCATCTTCATTATTTCCTTTGAGCGAGTTGGTCCACTAGTGATTCCTTCGGCCAATGTCTGTTGGAAACATGACTCTTGCCTCCAACATATTTTTTTCTGTCTTTGAGCGAACGAATACTTCTGGGATTCGTTTAACCAATGGCAGTGGAGGCAAGACCCATGTGTTTTCTTATTTCTTTACAATTGTGCCAATGGCAGTGGGAGTCTTGACACACTTATCATCCTCTTCTGTGCCTTTGAAAAAACTGTTCCATTTTTTATTCCTGCGGTCAATAGCTGTTGAATATATGACTCTTTTCTCCAACCCTTTCTTTTCTTTCATTGGTGAATGGATTCTTCTGGGATTCGTTTTGCCAATGGCAGTTGGAGGCAAGACTCATGTCTCTGCTTGCTTAAGTGGAATTCTCCTATGGCAGTTGAAGACTTGACACATCTTTTATGTTCTTCTGTGCCTTTGAACAAACTAGTGCATTAGTGATTTCTTCGGTCACTGGTTGTTGGAAATTTGATCTTGCCTACAACCCATTCTTCTCTGCCATTGGGCGAACGGATCCTTAAGTGATTCGTTTGATCAATGACAGTGGAGGCAAGAAACAAGTCTCTTCTTGTTTCTTTACAGTTGTACCAATTGCAGTGGGAGTATTGACACACTCATCTTTCACTTCTGTGCCTTTGAACGAACTGGTCCATTTCTGATTCCTTCGGTGAATGGATGTGAAAATCATGACTCTCTTCTCCAACCAATTCTTCACTGTCAGTGGCGAACGGATGCTTCTGGGATTTGTTTGGCCAATGGCAGTAGGAAGCTAAACTCATGTCTGTGCCTCTTTCTTTACAATTGTTCCAGTGGCAGTTGGAGCCTTTATACATCCGCATCTTCTTCTGTGCGTTTGAGCGAACTGATTCATTTGTGATTTCGACGATCAAGAACTATTGGAGACATGATTCTTGCTTCCGACCATTCTTTTGCTGCTTTGGACGAATGATCCCTTTAGGAATCTGTCGATCAATGGCTGCTGGAGGCTTGACTCATGTCTGTATCGCCTTCTCTGTCATTGATTCAGTGTCACTGGGAGCCATGACGTATCTTCCGAGTCTTTCCATGGGCTGATCCGTTTATGATTTTTCCCATGAGTGTTTGTTGGAATCATGACTTTTTCCTCCGTTCCTTCTCATCTGTCACTGAGTGAACGAATCATTCTAGGTTTCGTTTGACCAGTGGCGGTGGAGGCGAGACTCAGGTCTCTTCTTGTTTCTTTACAATTGTGCCAATGGCAGGAGGAGTCTTTACACACTCATCTTACTCTTTTGTGCCTTTGAGCGAGCTGGTCCACTTGTGATTCCTTCGGTCATTGTCTGTTGGAAACATGACTGTTGCTCCAACCTATTCTTCTCTGTCATTGGGCAAACGGCTCCTTCTGGAATTCGTTTGGCCAATGGCAGTGGAGGCAATACGTATGTCTCTTGTTGCATCTTTACAATTATGGCAATGGCAGTGGGAGTATTGACACACTCATCTTTCACTTCTGTGCCTTTGAGCGAACTGGTCCATTTCTGATTCCTTCGGTGAATGGCTGTGGAAATCATGCCTCTCTTCTCCAACCAATTCTTCACTGTCAATGGCGAAGGGATGCTTCTGGGATTTGTTTGGCCAATGCACAGTGGAGTATTTGACCCGAAATCCTTGCCAAAAATATTTTTCTATGTAAATATAGTCCGATTGCCTTGAAATTGTTAGATGTTATTGAGAATCACTATGGCATGTTTGGTATTGTAAATGAAGTCTATAGAATTTACGATTCATTTACAGAGACAACCAAAAGGCTTCCCTTACATTATGGTCTATGGGGAAATAATCGTTTGCTCTGTATTTTAATGATATCACAATATTTTAAACGTACTGAAATTTATATACATCACTAAGATGTAGTAAGGCATTTATTGTAGAATATAGTATGCATAGAATATATCATTTATTTACAGGGACACACAAAAGAATTTGACAGGAGACTAAATTTAACTATTGAAGTATATGACCAATAATTGCTGGAAGAGCGGACAGTGTGGTATTTAGCCCCAAAACCTGGCCAAAATTATTTTTTTCCACTAACAGCTACAGATCTGCGTTTTTATTTGAATTATGAAGTAAAAATGGTCAAAGAAAGTCTTATTTATAAATCAAAACATTTATTCATCAATTTCATCTCTATTACTCTCATTAAAAATATTAACATTTGTGATATCACTTTCTGATAACAAATTTAAAAATTCAGAAGATAAGGGCTTTCTTTTCTTGTTTGTGTTGCATCTGATGCCAGTTATTAGGGGTTCAGAAGTTAAAAGAAACCTATTCAGGACATCCATATTGCATGCCACGCGCGAAAAAACTTTCTTGTGTAGTTTGTTCGGACCTTGTGCGCATGCCGAACGAGCTCCGTAGCTTTGCGGTCATGTGACCCAGTTCAGTTGTTGCTTAGCTGCCATTGCGGCACGTTGTGTATTCAAGCGGGTCTTATCCCCAAGTAAAGAGTATGTTGTTGCTTAGCTGCCATTGCGGCACGTTGTGTATTCAAGCGGGTCTTATCCCCAAGTAAAGAGTATGTTGCTGCTTAGCTGCCATTGCGGCACGTTGTGTATTCGAGCGGGTCTTATCCCCAAGTATATAGTCGTTCTTTAGCTGCCATTTCGGCACATTGTGTATTCGAGCGGGTGTTATCCCCAAGTATAGTATGTTGTTCTTGAGCTGCCATTGTGGCACATTATGCTATAGCGGGTCTTATCCCCAATTATTCTGTTGCTTATAGCGGGAGTATTCCCCAAAAGATGTTTTATGAACGTCACTTGTTCTAACAGCGGGTTATTACCCCAAAGTCACCTCATCATTCTACATGTTTTTCAGTGTTTGTGATTGTTTGTAACATTTGTGTGCTGTGTGATAAAAATGTGAAAAGGAAAACTATTTGTCTTCAATCTTAAAGTTACACACAGTATTCACATACATTTTTGTGGTCCGTCGATTTCGCAGCGAAATAGCTGCTATGGAAAAATTAAATAGAACAAAAGGTGCTCTAAAAGGCGCTATAACGAAATTAGAAAATTTCGTAAAAGATAATACAGACGAAATTAATTACTCGAGTACTGAGCTCGAAATAAAGATTCGAAAATTACCCGAGCTTCAAGCAAAAGTATCGGAAATACGGGATAAATATTATGATATCCCTGAGATTAAGGACTTACCAGAAATCGAAAACGAGTTAGATGAACTCGAAGATCGTCTCGAGAAACTTGAGGTAAGTCTCAACATATTTCTTAAAAATCTTAAAGTTTCTGAAATAAATGTGCATGCTGATAGTATTGAATCTATAAGTTCGAATAATATTAAAGTTAAGTTACCTGAAATCCCACTACCAACATTCAATGGTAAATATGAAGAGTGGTCAATCTTTAAAGTACAATTTACAAATTTAATTATCAATAATGCCCAGTTAAATGACGCTCAGAAGCTGTTTTATTTGCGAGCATCGCTAAAAAATGAAGCAAAACAGCTAGAGAGCCCAGACGATTCCTTTCAGTCATTGTTTACAGCACTTACTGAAAGATTCGAAAATCAACGTTTGCTCATTGACACTCATTTATCGGCCTTAATTAATTATGAAAAAATACATTACGAGTCTTCTAAAGAATTGAGATCCTTTATTGATTGTGTAAATAAAAATTTGAGGGCCTTAAAAGTATTACAATATGAACAAAACAATCTGTCTGATGCTATCCTTATCAATATTATATTGCAAAAGGTAGATAAGGAATCTCGAAAATTATTTGAATATTCGATTAAAAAATCAGAATACCCGCAATTTAATGAGTTAATGTCATTTTTGGAAAACCGCAGTTCTACGTTAGAAAGCGTAAATAGATACTCTGCTTCAAAACCCTTAAACAAAAACATTCCTCTTTCGAACAAACAAAAAAATTTCATGCTAAATTCGAATGATAAATCGAATGGAAAAACTTGTATTCTGTGTAAATTGGCTTTTCATAATTTGAACAAATGTTCTCAGTTTCTAAAAATGAATGTTTCTGAACGATACGATTTTGTGAAGAAAAATAAACTGTGTATTAATTGTTTGAATAATTCTCATTGCGTAAATTCTTGCATTTCAAAATATAATTGTAATACATGTGGATTGCGACACAGCTCATCGCTTCATCGAGAAAAAGAAAATAAATCCAAAAATGAATTGGCTTCCCCCCAAATTTCCTCCCCTCTTGCAGGTGCGGTAAATAGAGAAACGAAGAACATTTCGGTAAATAACGAATCATTAAAGACCTTGAATAATATAAGTAAAGAAAGAAAATCAATTTTATTGAGTACATGCTTTGTTTTTATAGAAGATAATTTCGGAAATAAACGAAGGTTTAGAGTCATTTTGGATAATGCTAGCAATGTCAATATTTTAACTAAGGATTGCGCTGACATGCTGAAATTTAAAAAAAGGATAATTAATGTATCCGTTACAGGATTAAACGGTTATACTTATAATGTAAAAAATAAAATTTCGAGTGTAATTACAAACGAAGATGGCTCTTTCAGGGAGAATATAGATTTCTTAATTGTTCCCAAAATCACGGATGTAATTCCATCAAAGCAATTAAATGTATCGGACATTAATTTACCGAATATTGTGGAATTGGCAGACCCCACATTTTTCAAACCGGGAAAAGTTCACGCATTGGTTGGCGCTGAATTATTTTATAGAATTTTAAAGCATAATTCAGTTAAGATAAATGATAAACTTTTTCTGCAAGACACTGTTTTTGGATGGATCCCAACTGGGGCGCTAGAGGAGAACACGCAAACAAACAATATTACTATGTGCAATTTCGTTAGAGATTTCGATGAAATAAATGATAATTTAAAACAATTTTGGGAGCTTGAGTCTATAGGCATTAAACATGGAGATCCGAAAATATCGGAAACTGATCAAGCACAACAAATATTCGATAAAACTGTCAAATTTGTAGGCGATCGTTATGAAGTTCAGTTACCCTGGAAGAGAGACTGGAAGGATTTAAATGATAATTTTAATGTTGCGAAACAGCGTTTGGAAGGTCTAAAAAGAAAATTTTATCGAAACCCAGAGCTTTTTCGACAATATTCTGAAATAATCACGGAATATTTAAAGCAAGGAATTATAGAGCAGGTGCAAGAAAATGAACCTGTTTTAGACAGGGCAGTTTATTATTTGCCCCATCATGCGGTCTGTAAAGAAGATAAACTTACTACAAAGGTCCGAATCGTCTTCGATGCCAGCTCTCATGATAACAATGATTTGTCCCTTAATGATTGTTTATGGCCCGGCACCAACTTAAATCCACTTCTATTTGATATTTTAATCCACTTCAGATTATACGAAATTGCCTTTTCTTCTGATATCGAGAAGGCATTCCTTCAAATCTCACTAGCTGAAAAAGATCGGGATTCTGTCCGTTTTCTGTGGTATGATGATGGTTTAAAATCTTTCAAGGTCTTCAGATTCAAACGTGTTATTTTTGGAGTCAATGCCTCTCCATTCCTCCTATCTGCTACAATAAAGGAGCACATCAAGCGGTTTATGAACCTACACCCAAGAACTGTTCACCTACTCGATAAATATATTTATGTGGACGATTTTATATCTGGCGAAGATACGCTGCGAGAAGCTCTTGATGTTTCCCTGAATGCTAACAAAATAATGTCTGAAGCAGGAATGATTCTTCGAAAATGGATAACAAATGATGAAGCGTTACTGCAGTGCTGGCAAAAGGAAGGTTTAAATATTCAAGCAGAACATGCTGCAATAAGCCTAGGAAGCAATCTAAGCAAGGTATTAGGAATGTCCTGGAAAACAGAAGAAGATTGTCTGACATTCGAAGTCAAAAGTTTAATAGAATTCTTGTCATCGCAAAAAAGCTCAAAACGTCTACTATTGCAAGCAGTTGGTAAAATCTTCGATCCGTTAGGCATGCTGACGCCATTCACCATTAGAATAAAATGCCTGTTCCAAGAACTATGGCTAAAGAAGACAGCATGGGATGAACAGTTACCAACTAATGTGCACGAAAAATGGTTAAAGTGGCTCGAAGAACTTCCAAATTTAGCAGAATTAAAAATTCCGAGGAAAATTCTTGGTTGCTTGAATCAAGTAATAGCTGTAGAAATACACGCCTTTTCTGATGCTAGTAAAATAGCGTATGGATCTGCAATTTATCTGAGAATAAAAAGAGAGAGTGGTGTGGAAGTCAATCTCGTGACTTCAAAGAGTCGTGTTGCACCGATAAAGGAGATAACTCTGCCTCGGCTAGAACTTCTCGGAGCCTTACTAAGTGCAAGACTGACCAATAAAGTAAAACCCATCCTAGATCAAAAAATCACATCGAAGGTGTACTATTGGACAGATTCCAAAATAACCTTATTCTGGATCAAAGGATCATCAAAGCGATGGAAGCAGTTTGTGGCAAACCGTGTCATAGAGATTAATGCACTTTCAGATTCGAACTCTTGGTATCACTGTTCTAGCAAGGACAATCCTGCCGATCTCTTGACCAGAGGTGCGAGTGTTAATTCTCTTGTAGAGAATCCAATGTGGTTTAGGGGACCAAAATTCCTAGCAGCTGATGACTTAGTGACTGAGCAAAAAACTATTTCTGTGCCAGAAACAGATTACATTCCAGAGACTAAATCAAAATATAAAAATAACTGTAATGATTTCAATTCTAATATTTCTCTTTCTCTTTTCAGGAATCCTGAAGAAGTAGATTTTTTTCTCAACATAAGTGGTAAATACTATAGTATTCTTCGCATACTGGCATATGTTTATAGGTTTTTTCACAATTGCAAATGTAAGTTAGCAGACCGGCACAGAGGCAGCCTCACAACCCCAGAAATAAAAAATTCTGAAGTTTCTCTAATTAGATTAGTACAAAATGCAGAATTTCAGGAAGAGATTAAGGGTTTAAAACGGGAATCAAGGGTTCCCCCTTCCAGTAAAATTAAATGTTTATCCCCCTTTTTGGATCAAGATAATATCTTAAGAGTTGGCGGTAGGTTGGAAAATTCAGATTTAAACTTTGATAAGAAGCATCAAATCATTTTGCCGAAAGGCCATAAGCTCACAAAACTCATATTTGAGCATTTTCACAGGAAGTATTTTCATATTGGTCCCCAAACTTTAATCCATTACGTACGTATGCGGTTTTGGCCCGTAAGTGGAAAAAATTTAGCGCGAAAAGTAGTGCATGATTACGTTGTCTGTTTTAAGAACAACCCAGTTACTGCTAAACAAATCATGGGTGACCTCCCATCGGAAAGAGTAACTCCAAATTTTACGTTTAACCATACAGGAGCCGATTTTTGCGGCCCTTTTGAGATTAAATATAAAAATCAAAGAAAGGGGATTTTTCATAAGGTTTATATCGCGATTTTCGTTAGCTTAGTAACAAAATATTTCTTCAGAAATTTAATGAAATCTAATGTATATACTTATTTCTCATTGTTTATGTATTTTAAGGTGCATCTAAGATTTACATGTTATTTTACATTCAACTTTTCTTAAGAACAATATAGAACTATTTTTAGAAAATAGCTTAAATTTTGTATCAAAGAATTTAATTTTATTGTATTGTATAGTCCTTATTGTTGCTACTTATCATTATTGTATTTGTATTGTAATATTATTTTGTGGTATTGGTATTTTATTTAGTTCTTGTATTTATAGTGTATTTTAATATTTTGAATGTGCTACGCACATTGCAACGCGGGGCGGCATGTTCGGACCTTGTGCGCATGCCGAACGAGCTCCGTAGCTTTGCGGTCATGTGACCCAGTTCAGTTGTTGCTTAGCTGCCATTGCGGCACGTTGTGTATTCAAGCGGGTCTTATCCCCAAGTAAAGAGTATGTTGTTGCTTAGCTGCCATTGCGGCACGTTGTGTATTCAAGCGGGTCTTATCCCCAAGTAAAGAGTATGTTGCTGCTTAGCTGCCATTGCGGCACGTTGTGTATTCGAGCGGGTCTTATCCCCAAGTATATAGTCGTTCTTTAGCTGCCATTTCGGCACATTGTGTATTCGAGCGGGTGTTATCCCCAAGTATAGTATGTTGTTCTTGAGCTGCCATTGTGGCACATTATGCTATAGCGGGTCTTATCCCCAATTATTCTGTTGCTTATAGCGGGAGTATTCCCCAAAAGATGTTTTATGAACGTCACTTGTTCTAACAGCGGGTTATTACCCCAAAGTCACCTCATCATTCTACATGTTTTTCAGTGTTTGTGATTGTTTGTAACATTTGTGTGCTGTGTGATAAAAATGTGAAAAGGAAAACTATTTGTCTTCAATCTTAAAGTTACACACAGTATTCACATACATAGTTTAATCTGAACGACCTAATTTGTTTATTGCGAGCTTCTGCAGCCTCTTCACTTAGTTGACCTATTGGCAGAATAGCTTCTTTTATGACATCTGCTCCATGACAAAGTACCTTGTGCATTGTAGGGGACATGGGATCAAAACCATATAGCGTCACATGCATTTCAGCAGTTTTTTGGAAATATTTTTCAAATTCATGTGTATTAATTTTATATCCGCAACACAATGTATCTAATATCACTTTTAGTTGATATATCAAAATCTTATCGATTCCGGTTATTGCTGCCGATATTTCATATTCTTCAAAAAACCTTCTGCTGGTATTCCCAAAATTTTCTTTGGGAATTTCCACTAAGAGCCCAAGTTGTCGTTGGAAATTATCCTGAATTTCTCTTTTTTTAATTTTCTACCGCTTGTTTCTCCTCAGAAGAAAGGCGGGCGTTCCATTTTCTTACATGTAATCTATATGCTACGTGTAATATACTCTCGAAAAATCGTAAGACTCAGGTCTCTTCTTGTTTCTTTACAATTGTGCCAATGGTAGCGGGAGTCTTTACACACTCATCTTACTCTTTTGTGCCTTTGAGCGAGCTGGTCCACTTGTGATTCCTTCGGTCATTGTCTGTTGGACACATGACTGTTGCTCCAACCTATTCTTCTCTGTCATTGGACGAACGGATCCTTGTGGAATTCGTTTGGCCAATGGCAGTGGAGGCAATACCTATGTCTCTTGTTGTATCTTTACAATTGTGCCTATGGCAGTGGAAGTCCTAACACACTCATCATCCTCTTCTGTTCTTTTGAGCGAACGGGTCTATTTGTGATTCCTTCGGTCAAAGGCTGTTGAATACATGACTCTTCTCTCAACCCTTTCTTTTCTGTCATTGGCGGACGAATTCTTCTCGGATTCGTTTTGCCAATATCAGTTGGAGGCAAGACTCTTGTCTCTGCTTGCTTAAGTAGAATTGTCCTAAAAGCAGTTGCAGACTTGACACATCCATTATCGCCTTCTGTGCCTTTGAACAAACTGGTGCATTAGTGATTCCGTCCATCAAATGCTGTTCGAAACATGACTTTTGCCTCCAAACTCTTCTTCACCGTCATTAGGCTAACAGATCTTTCTGTGATTTGTTTCGACAATGGAAGGTGAAGGCAAGACTCATGTTTCTGCTTGCTTCTATACAATTGTCCTAATGGCAGGATGTCGAGTTAGCTGTATATATGAGTGGCAAAAGGTGTCGCTGGCGAGCTCCCATGCCGGGTACTAAGTTAAACGTCCCAGGTAAGTCAGAGACCTAAATTATGCTTTTTCTGTTACGTGAAGGTTTACTGACCATTTTAAACTAAACTGCATCGAAATCGGTCCGGTGGTTTCGGAGATATGGGTCTTTAAAATTTTAGTCCTCTCTGTTAATCTCTAACCCATACTTCGGAATCCGCCATTGCAGCTGGACTGATACCTTTTCAATGCTTATAATAAATAAAATAGATTTTTTCCAAAGTTCTGGGAATTTGTTACATATTCTAAAAACTTTTATGAACATTTGCACAGTAACAGAACATTCGTATGTTACCTATTAGCGAAGTTATGGATTTATAGATTATTTTGGTAATTGCTCTCGGTGCGTCAGTATGTTGTAGCTCATCTTCAATTTTTTTTTTATTTTAAAGAGTAATAATAGCTAAAAAATTGTTGCTGTGGTATTTCTTTGCTAACTTAAAAGCCTCCAGGACCCATCTCAGTAAGAGTTATTGACTTTTATCATGATTAAGTTGTCTCCTCCCCTCAATTAAAAACCTCATGTTTTGGCACGTCCGCCATGTTTAAAGCTTTCCTATGGGACAGATCGTAATAATTAACTTTTTTCATTGCCTCATAATCTAACTTATAAAGCTTATTTGTTTCTTAAAACTGATCATTTCGTGTACAATAATGTCTAAACATTACTCCGCCACCAATTTTAAATTGCTGGCAATAAATTAAGGTACTTAAATGATTTTTTGAAAGACGTAGTAAAAAGTTACAACAATTCAGGTCGCCCATAGAAATAGCATGGGTGACATCATTTTCTAATAAAATTATAAAAAAATACTTTTAATGCTTTTAGCAATTATTAATTGTATTGGAAAGATGTAGGAGGCTTTAAAGTTCATTTCGCTATAATTTTTACAAAAACATATTGTATTTAAGTGCTATTTTTACTACTCAAAACTTGTACATATTTTCTGTTTATTGCTCCAAGTTGGCGGATAGGGGATTCCCCAATTCCCCATTTTAATCATTAAATCTCCATAGGAATAAATGTGAATTGAATATTTTTTGAAAATTATTTAAATAACTCATACTGTTTATTACATAAAGTGATGTGCATGTATGTAAAGTAGAAAGTTTGAAGTTTCCTCCGCCATAATTTTTATTGAGTTTTATTATGTTATTAAGTGATTTAAGAGCATTTTAAAATATGTTATTTTATGTACCTATATTTACTCAAGATGGCGGCTGGTTTCGTTCTCGTTACTCATTGCCGCCCAAGTTAGGCAAGGGTTGAGTTGTTTTGGCCTGGGGATGAGTCCTTTGCAGAACTATCCCTTTACATTCTTTAGAAAAAGGTTTTACATAGATATAAAACATGTAGCCAACTAATATAATGATGCCGACATGTTAAAGCTTTGAATATTTAAATCTTTGCTAATCAATGATACATTGTATGATATGCCACAATCTTAAATATAGTACAAGAGGTGCTCAGTTACATTTAAGAAAAGCATTGGGAGTACAAAGTACTCACAATAATGGTAAAAGTTAAAGATTGAAAGTTGTAATGAAGATAATAATTACAAAGAGAGCCAATTTGCTGAATTTCCACAAGGCTAAGAATTGGAATCATCATAGGGTGTTGCCACAAACTAATTAGCACAACGAGTGACGTTTAATAAATAAAATAGATATGGTACAATCTGTACACGGGGGTATTTATAAAGTTAGCATTGAATTATGGGTAGCTCTGGATGTCTGTTAAGTTTCCGACACTATTTCACTAACTGAAATACAGAGAATCATGGGTAATTTTCATAAATATTGCTTTCAATTGCTTCAATAAATCACTACTTATTCATGACAGTACATTACACACTTAACCCTTTGGGGTTTGCAGTGTTTCAAGAGTTCTGAAGTTCCTAACCCCTTGCAGGCACATTTTTACTGAAGTTGGTAATTTCCCTTGTTGTGCAAGTCACTTCGATAGTCTTTTCCATCCTTTATTTCGTAATTGTTCCAAACCGGAACTTACAAAGAGTAATTTTCAAAATTCGTCTTTTTTAAGCGAAATATTACTCGGAGGGTGCCACATGTACGTATGTAAGATCCTTTTTGGGACGGAGCATCGATTGGCTATCTCCATTTTTCCCTAGCTGTCACCTGGGGGGAGGGTTTTTTTTTTTTTTTAATTTTGTCACAGGGGGTCATGTGACATATCTAAAGTTAGGTCTTGACCTAAGCTCCACATTCCTGTCTTTTCTTTTTTTTAGTTCTTTTTTTAGCCTCCAGGGGGCGTTTTTAGGCGTTTTTAAGAAAGTACTTGAAAACCCCCAAGTTTGGTGTCCACTGAAAGGTCATGACATAAGCTCTTCATCTATGATCTCATCCCCTAGTTTAACTCATATTTTAGGCAGTAGTAGGCTCTTAAGGGCAATTGTTTCAAACCGGAACTTACAAAGAGTAATTTTCAAAATTCGTCTTTTTAAGCGAAATATTGCTCGGAGGGGGCCACATGTACGTATGTCAGATGTTTTTTGGGACGGGGCATCGATTGGCTATCTCCATTTTTTCCTAGCTGTCACCTGGGGGGAACCGGGGGGAGGGGGGGGTTAAAAATTTTGTTACAGGGGGGGGTCATGTGACATATCTCTAGTTAGGTCTTGACCTAAGCTCCACAACCCTGACTTTCGTTTCCTTTTTTAGTTCTTTTTTTAGCCTCCAGGGGGCGTTTTTAGGCGTTTTTTGGAAGGTGCTTGAAAGCCCCCAAGTTTGGTGTCCACAGAAAGGTCATGACATAAGCTCTTCATCTAAGATCTCATCCCCTTTTTCAACTCGCAATTTAGGCAGTAGTAGGCTCTTTAAGGCGCATTTTCAGTCATTTCTCAAAATCTTATAGAGAGTCGTACAGGAAGCCAGTATTTTAAACTTCATAGATTAAATTCACAATTGCATATGCTACATGCCATTTTGGTATTGTAAGGGGGCTCTAAAAGGGTTAACTTTTCAACTTCTTTTAAATAAGCTCTGAAACATGGCAGGTGACGTATCAAATTAAAATTCTCGTTGAACACTTATGATCCCTGACGTTATTTACTCCCCCAACTTCCCCCACCATTACTTTTTTATCATACCAAGTTCAGCATGAACTTCTTTCAATCACAGGCAAGCCTTAAAAAGTTCATTTAGTTGTTAATATTCCCTGTCTGGTTTTACTTCAGCGAAAAACCTCAAAAGTCCAGGACTGGTCTACAGTTATTATTAGACATTTTGTGCAACTACCTATGGCAATATGCGTTATTATCAAATGTGAAAAACATTCACAGGACATACCACATATCATTGGTAAGGTTTGGTGGAGAGAAACAGGAAACTTGAATAAACTTGTCAACAATGTGTACATAAATGTAAATAAAGATTAAATGAAAAGAACTTGAAAGTAACCAAGAGAAAAATGTTTGTAAATGGCACATCGAGAGCAATGAGGTATATGAGCATTGAAACTCGTTTTATTTATTTATTTATTTATTTTTACTTATTTATTTATTTATTTTTACTTATTTATTTATTTTTTATTTATTTATTTTTTTATTTTTATTTTTTTTGTTTGGTCAGTTTTCTTCAAAATTATGTCCCCTAGTTTATGTAACTTATCTTCCAAAATCTCTACATTTTTTTTTCCCTTAAGATTACTAAAAACCCCCCGCTGTCCGATCATTAATTTTTTACCTTACTCATTTACGGTGATCTAGGTCACTGATTTTTACTTTAAACTCTTCTATTTCCCCTTTCCTTCAAAAAGCATGGTTGGGTCCTGGTGATGCCTGGGCCATAATTGAAAAAGTGAATTAATTATACTAAGTGAAAACGCTGTGCAAACAGTATAATCAGGACCGAAAAAGTAACAATAGAATAGAGAAAATCAGAAGTATTTTTATCTACTGATATTATAAAAATATATATTCACAATGAAACAGGGCGATCCGCGAAATGAAAAAGAGTTGCAATCGCAACGGAATGATTCCTCTGTCATAACAGAGTCAGATGAAGACGGGGTGAAGTCTAACGACAAAGAAACACAGCTACTACAGCGAGCAAACAAAAATTACCAGCCGGAAGATGAACTGCTGCCATTTGATGCCGAAACAGCATCACGAATGACGATACTGGTTTTAATAGATCAGATGGTTAGACATCAAAAGAAACGCGACAAAGGAAGTAATGAAAACGCACAAAAATACCGAAAGTTTTTGGAAGAGAAAGCGGTGGAAATAGAGAAAGAAAGCGTAAGACAACACGACAAGGGTGAGAAGGAAGAACACCAAGAACGAGACACGTTGTCGAAAATTGCAGACCAGGTACTACAACTCATGCACCAACTACAAACGCAGTTAGCGTCAAACAAAGAAGTAAAGATAAAGAATACCATGTCATCAGTAATCAAAAACTTTAAGCAGCTCAAACAACAGACAGAAGAAAAAGCACACTTAATAACGAAACTCAGCGAAAGAATTAAATTCCAAGAAGAGTTAATAAATCAGACAAAACAAGATAAAATCGAAAGAGAAGATCAATTGATCAATGATATGAACAAAATCATACAACAGAACCATGAACAAATGGAAAAAAGACTCGTCGAACATGTTACCACTCTTCAGGCAGAAAACCGAAAGGTCTCAATTAATCATAGAGAGGGAGAAACAGCAATTGAAAATGACCGACCAACATATGCAGAAATGACAAATTTTCCACCGCTCTTACAATAAAGACCGACACTAATATTAACACCAAAAGACAGGGAAACAAAAATGCCAATAATAAAGAAAGTTCTCAATTCTATGAATAGGGCTGAATTACCACCAGTAGACTGCCAAACAACTAAACAAAATAAAATAATAATAACATGTAAAAACAAATTTGACCTAGAACAGGTGAAAGATAAAATCTGTACTACAGAAGATATGGCGGAAAAACTGGATATTAAAGAACCAAACCCGAAAACAGCCCGAGTGATAGTCTTTGGAGCCCCAGAAGCCCCAGTAGTCACACAGAAAAACGTTGAAAGAGAAGCAGACAGTTCACTGAGCAACTTAGAAGAGCAACAAGAGCTATATGAAAAACAAGTACTCTATCCGGCTTTGGAAAGAGCTCTGAGGAGGAAGGTGCAATATAAGATGATAAGAGTATTGAAAGGAAGAGAGGGCGAGGAAACCTCGCACTTGGTGTTGCAGCTACTGGAGAGAGATGCACTGCAACTAATGGCAGGAAAATTGTGCATAGGATTTAACCGGTGCACGGTAAGACGGTATGTCTTCATTCAAAGGTGTTATCACTGTCAGGAAATAGGGCATACAGCAAGAGTGTGCCAGAATGCAGAGGCCTGCGCAAAATGTGGCAAAGGCCACAACATCAAGGATTGTGCCTCAGAAAAAGAAGAGTGTGTTAACTGCAAAAAAGTGCTGGACTACTACAAGGGGGACCATAGGAAAGCTGGACTATATGAAAAACATCCATCTTACGATCCATCCTGCAGCGTGTATCAGGGAAAGAAACAAGCAGCGCTAGCGTCATTGTCTTATAGAGGTAAAAATTCAAATTGATTCAACAAAATTTACAGAACAACAGATCACAAACCGCTGCTTTTATGAAATTCCTCTCAGACTCGGACTATTCCCTGGTTTGTCTTCAAGATGCATACCTTTATGAAAATAGACCTCTATCACTTCCTCGAACAACACCATGCTATAGTTCAAGCTCTAAAAAAGCCCATATTTTAATCTTAGACCAAAACTTAAAACATAGTCTCTCATCTAAACACTATAACTCAGTTTTTATAAATTTAGACCTTAAGCCTTTAACCTTAAGCATTGGCAGCCTGTATAGCCCCCCGAGTGCTGACTTTGATGAGGATATTGAGAACTGGCTGGGTTCTAAAAATCAGAGCCCATTGCAGTTGGTTCTCGGTGATTTCAACGCTCACAGTCAGCTTTGGCGCTATAGGAGTGAAGACACCAGGGGAAAAGTTCTTATCGATAGAGTCATAGCGTATCAACGAGTTATTCTAAACTCTTCATCCAGTCCACCAACGTATGACTCGGGGAAGAACCTGGGGAGGCCAGATCTGTCCATCTGCACGCAGGCTATGTTTTCACACATAAAACACTGGGAAGTAATTCCTTCCCTTTTTGGAGACCACTACCCAATAGAAACAGAGCTAAATTTCACAATACCCAAAGTATCAAGAAGAAGATTCAAAACAAAGGGAATCCCTTTGACACAATTTTCCGAACAACTAACTCGAAAATGCTCACAGATTAACTTTAATGACATAGAAACTATAGACCAGTTTAACAAAGAATACGAAACTTTTAAACAAGAAATATTATTACAAGCCAATAAATCCTTTAAAAAGAAAGCCCCCTTCAAGAAATTTAAAATTTCCTGGTGGTCTCCACAATTGAGAGCCCAAAGAAATAAAGTAGCAGCTCTTTTAAAAAGAGCAAAAAATTCAAACTACGAGTCAAATATAAACCAGCAATACAAAAGGGAAAGGGCAATTTATCAAAAACAGATTTTATCGGAGAAGGAAAAAGCTTGGACAAACCTGTGTCGCAGAGAGACGGATCCTTTTGGTTTAACGAAAAAGTTGGCTTTCCAGCGATTCCAGACTCACATATCAGTTACCAATTTGATTCTTTGTCACCCACTTCCAGGTCATCAACCCTTTTAAAACTAACGAGAGACATTTTTGGCGATGAAACTCCAAAGCAACTACCACAGCGACTAAACTCGCACGACCAGGCAAAATTCACGAAAAGAGAGTTGCGAAATGTTGTTTTCTCATTCAATATTAACAAGGCGCCAGCACCTGATCAAATTGATCACAGGATGGTCAGGTGCATCTTTTCAAAAATTTCTAATATTCTGTTGGATATGTACAACAGTCTTTTAAAGTTAAACTATTTTCCTGATGACTGGAAATTGGGAGAGCTCGTGTATTTTAGAAAGGAGGGAAAACCCTTGAATGAGAGCTCTTCATATCGCCCGATCACTCTATTACCAATATTCGGAAAAATCTTAGAGAAATTAATTCTAAGACGAATACATCACGCATTAGACAAAACGAATTTCCTATCGGGTAAGCAACACGGCTACACGCAAAATAAATCTACGGAAACGGCTTTGGAGCAAGTGATTTCATTAGTAGAACAACACAAACAAAATAAACAATACACATCACTGGTGTCACTGGATTTCAGGGGAGCATTTGACAACCTCCCTTGGGACCAGGTGATCCTAGCATTGCAAAGACTAGGTATTTCTAAACAACTCATTAATATTTTCGTTTCCTTCCTTTCGAGTAGGCGAGCCCAGGTGGACTGGATGGCATCATTTTTGTTGTACTTCTTTAGTAAGGGTTGCCCGCAGGGATCGTATCTGGGTCCTTTTCTTTGGTTGGTTCTGTTGGAGACGCTGTTGGGGACCTTTGATGTACAGGACTGTGAACTGGTGGCATACGCGGATGACGTGATATTACTGATCTGGGCACAGTCGAGACAGCAACTTGAACAAAAAGGTCAGAAAGCTTTAAAATTTATTCAGAATTGGGCAGAAACCAACAAAATAGAAATTTCACATGAAAAATCCTGATCATTAACTTTTGGCAAACCCAAACACCTTAAGCGGGGCCCCACATTTAAACTTCAAGGTAAATCAATAAAATCAGAAACAACACTAAAATACCTGGGGGTAACATTAGATAAACAATTATCATTTCTCCCACATGTGGCACAGAAGAGAGTAGAAATCGGAAAAATAAATCAAAATCTTTATAAATTTTCATCAATCTCAGGTCGACTCCCTCCGGAATTTTTTAAGATTTGGTACTCGGCGATCTTACAAAGGAAACTGGCCTACGCGTGTGCTGTTTGGTTTCCGCGTATGGCGCAATATCACGGTCGTCGACATTTGCTCTCGGCACAAAGGAAAGCTTTGTTGCTGATAACGAGAGCATATCGCAATACGTCAACAAACGCCCTGCAGGTCCTCACAGGTCTCCCCCCACTGGATTTGCAGTTGGAGGCGGAGGCGGAGTATTCGGGGACGATTCGTCTCGGCAAGTCAACAGAAAAGTCTTTTGCTCCACTATACTATCCAAAATGCTCAAAATACAAAACATCACCACTAACAAGTGAAATACAAATTTGTGAAATAAACGACTATGTAGGCAAAATTACAATATACACGGACGGTTCCAAAATGTCCGAAGGCACAGCCTCGGCATTTTGTGTGTACGAAAAAAAACGAGCAAATCTATACTTGGAGAGCGAAACTGTCCCAGGAAAACTCCGTCTTCCAGTCAGAACTCTTCGCGATCTCTTCAGCATTAGAGTGGATAGAGTCGGACAAACATTCTCAATACTTAATCATAACGGATAGCCTATCAAGTTTAAAAGCATTAAACAATTTTGACAATACAAACTATTTAATATTAAAAATTCTTCAACAATTACAAACAACAGTAAAAGACATATACTTCAATTGGACAAAAGGACATTCAGGTGTTGAGGGCAATGAGGCAGCTGACCAACTGGCAAAATCGGCAGTAACGGATGAAACACTAATACATACATTTTTACCATATCCAGCTTCTTCACTAAAATCACAGACAAAGCAGAATCTGTTAAAAAATTGGCAAAAACGCTGGACGGATTCAGACACAGGCCGATATACGAAGGAATTCTTGCCATTGGTTGACCACAAGTATTTCGTAAACAACAGAAACTTACACATATTTTTAACAAATCACGGCCCCTTTCAGGAACACTTATACAAAATTAACAAAAGAGACTCCCCACTATGCATTTGTGGCTTGCCGTCAACATCGTTACACTATGTATTATACTGTACATTAACATCGCATTATCATCTCAAAAAACATACACGTATGAATTTAGCAAGTTGGTGGCGGGATGTAAAAGAGAAACCACAACTACTCAACAAGATCATACAATGCATGAGGTTTATAGAAACAAACAAGTACATCTTTTCAAATCCAGAGTCATTCTAGTCCGACTCCATCACTAGGGTGTAGCATGGAGGGAGAAACGGGTTATTAGCGGGTGCCAGAAACTTCTATCACTTTTGAATTTTTATCTTGTGCATCTCTCCAAACTCTTGTATGCGCAAATTGTAAATAGTACGTGTATTGTAATAAGTTTCTAATTGTGATGTTCAATATTGTGTGTTTAATGCACTGTGAAATCCCTGTAAATCCATGAAAAATGTAAATAATTATGCAATCACATTCAAATGATCCACATGTAATCATTACACACAGTCATGTAAATAGTAAGTGTTTGATATTGTGTTGTAATGTGTTTCTAATTGTCATGTTAAATATTGTGTGTTAAATGTACTGTGACGTATATATATATCCAAGAAAATTGTAAACAATTATGCAATCACATTAGGTGAAATGATCCTCATGTAATCACTACATACAGTCATATATTTCGATGTGAAATCTTCGGTTCGCCCAGAAAAATTGGGTAACCAATTGTGATTGTAATTGTAAATATCATAGTAACCGAAATAAATCTCAGCAGCTTGATCAGGGACCCGACGCTCCCTCTCAGACTCTGGTTGAGAGTCGGGAGGAGTGGATGTGGTCTACCCCTCGGGATTGCACTAACACTCTAAAGCGAAAGCTGAATTCCCGAGGTGGTCATCGCTGTCATCGCTGTCCTAATGGCAGTTTGAGCCTTACATATCCAAAATCGTCTCCTGTGCCTTTATGCAAACTGATCCATTTGTGATTCCGTTAGTCTGGGATTCGTTTAGCCAATGTCAGTTGGAGGCACGACTCATGTCTCTGTTTCTGTTTTACAATTGCTCCAGGATACATCCATTATCTTCTTCTGAGCTTTTGAGCGAACTCGTCTATTTGTGATTCCTTTGGTCAACGGCTGTTGGAAACTTGAATCTTTCCTCCTACATATTCTTCTCTGTCAATAGGCAAACGGATACTTCTGGGATTCGTTTGACAAATGGAAGTAGGAGGCAAGACTCTTGTCTCTGCTTGCTTCTGTACAATTGCCCGAACAGATGTTTTTGCCCTTACAAATCCATCATCTAATTCTGCGCCTTTGAACGAACTGGTGCATTTGTGATTCCTTCGGTCAATGGCTTGTTGAAACATGACTCTTGCCTTCGACACATTCTTCTCTGTCATTGAGCGAACGGTTCCTTCTGGGATTCGTTTAGCCAATGGCAGTTAGAGGTACGACTCATGTCTCTTCTTTTTTTAGAATTATACCAATGGCAGTTGGAACCTTGATTCATCTATCATCCTCTTATGTGACTTTAAGCGAACAGACCCATATGTGATTCCTTCTGTAAATGGCTGTCGGAAACATGACTTGCGCCTACAGCACATTCTTGTCTGTCATTGTGCGGTCGGATCCTTCTGGGATTCTGGCCAATGGCGGTGGAGGCAAGAACCATGTCTCTTTTGCTTTCTTTACAATATTGCCAATGGCAGTGGGAGTCTTCACACACTCATCAGACTCTTTTGTGCCTTTGAGCGAGCTGCTCCAATTGTGCTTCCGTCGGCCAATGTCTGCTGGAAACATGACTCTTGCCTCCAACCTATTCTTCTCTGTCTTTGGGCGAACGAATCCTTCTGAGATTCGTTTCACCAATGGCAGTGGAGGCAAGACCCATGTCTCTTCTTGTTTTCTTACAATTGTGGGAATGGCAGTGGGAGTCTTGACACACTCATCAACCTCACCTGTGCCTTTGAACAAACTGTTCCATTTTTGATTCCTGCTTTCAATGGCTGTTGAATATATGGCTCATTTCTCTAACCCTTTCTTGTCTTTCATTACTGAATGGATTCTTCTGGGATTCGTTTTGTCAATGGCAGTTGGATGCAAATCTCAGGTCTCTACTTGCTTAAGCCCATGAAATGATCCGTTTATGATGTTTCCGGTCAGCCATGACTGTTGACTCTGTTCAATTCTCATCTGTCACTGAGTGGAGGCAAGACTCATGGGTCTTCTTGTTTCTTTATAATTGTGCCAATGACAGCGGGAGTCTTGACACACTTATCATAATCTACTGTGTCTTTGACGGAACTGGTCCATTTGTGATTCCTTCGGTCAATGGCTGTTTGAAACATGACTCTCTCCTCCAACCCATTCTTCTCTGTCATTGGGCGAACGAATCCTTCTGGGAATCGTTTGGCCAACGGCAGTTGGAGGCAGGACTTATGTCTCTGCTTGCTTAAGTGGAATTCTGCTATGGCAATTGAAGTCTTGACACATCTATTATCTTCTTCTGTGCCTTTGAGCAAACTAGTGCATTAGTGATTCCTTCGGTCAATGGCTGTTTGAAACATGACTCTTGCCTCCAAACACTTCTTCACCTTCATTAGGCTAACGGATGCTTCTGGGATTTGTTTGGCCAATGGAAGGTGGAGGCAAGACTCATGTCTCTGCTTGCTTCTATACAATTGTCCCAATGGCAGTTGGAGTCTTGAGATATCCAACATCGTCTCCTGTGCCTTTATGCAAAGTGATCCATTCGTGATTCTCCTGCGCTAATATGCAAACTGATCCATTCGCGATTTTTTCGGTCAATGGCTGATGGAAAAATGACTCTTGCGTCCAACCTATACTTCTCTGATATTGGGCGAACGGATCCTTCTGGGATTCGTTTGGCCCATGTCAGTGGAGGCAAGGCCCATGTCTCTTCTTGCTTCTTTACAATTGTGCCAATGGCAGTGGGTGTCCTGACACACACACACATCATCCTCTTCTGTGCTTTTGAGCTAACCTGTGACTTTGAGGACCATTTGTGATTCCTTCGGTCAATGGCTGTTGAAAACATGACTCTTGCCTCCAACATATTCTTCTCTGTCATTGGGCGAACGGATCCTTCTGGGAATCGTTTGGCCAATGACAGTGGAGGCAAGACCCACGTCTCTTCTTCTTTCTTTACAATTATGCCAATGGCAGTTGAAGCCTTGACTCATCCATCATCCTCTTCTGTGACTTTAAGCGAACTGATCCATATATGATTCCTTCTGTAAATGGTTGTCGGAAACATGACTCTTTCCTACAGCCCATTCTTCTCTGTCATTGGGCGATCGGATCTTTCTGGGATCCATTTGGCCAATGGCGGTGGAGGCAAGAACCATGTCTCTTCTTGTTTCTTTACAATTGTGCTAATGGCAGTGGGAGACTTCACACACTCATCATCTTCATTTGTGCCTTTGAGCGAGGATGTCCACTTGTGATTCCTTCGGCCAATGTCTGTTGGAAACATGACTCTTGCCTCCAACTTATTCTTCTCTGTCTTTGGGCGAACGAGTCCTTCTGGGATTCGTTTAACCAATGTCATTGATGGAAAGACCCATGTCTCTTCTCGTTTCTTTACAATTGTGCCAATGGCAGTGGGAGTCTTTACACACTCATCATCCTCTTCTGTGCCTTTGAACAAACTGTTTCATTTTTTGTTCCTACGGTCAATGGCTGCTTAATACATGACTGTAGTCTCCAACCCTTTTTTTCTGTAATTGGCGGATGGATTCTTCTGGGATTCGTTTTCCCAATGGCTTTTGGAGGGAAGACTCATGTCTCTGCTTGCCTAAGCACAATCCTCCTACACATTGTTCTCTGTGTGAATAGGCGAACGGATCCTTCTGGGATTCGTTTGGCAAATGGAAGTTGGAGGCAAGACTCTTGTCTCTGCTTGCTTCTGTACAATTGCCCCAATGGATGTTTGAGCCTTTACAAATCCATCATCTTCTTCTGCGCCTTTGAACGAACTGGTGCATTTGTGATTCCTTAGGTCACTGGCTTGTTGAAACTTGACTCTTGCCTTCGACACATTCTTCTCTGTCATGGGGCGAGCGGATCCTCCTGGGATTAGTTTGGCCAATGGCAGTTGGAGGCACGACTCATGTCTCTGTCTCTTTTTTTCAAATTTTCCAGTGGCAGTTCGAACCTTAACACATCCACCATCTTCATCTGTGCCTTTGAGCGAACTGGACCATTTGTAATTCCTTCGGTCAATGGCTCTTGGAAACATGAGTCTTGCCTATAATCACTTCTTCTCTGTCTTTGATCGTATGGATCGTTCGTTTGGCCAATGGCAGATGGACGTAAAACTCATGTCTCTATGCTCATCTCTATCATTCATTCTGTGGCAGTTGAAGTCATGACATATGCACCTTCTTCTTCTGTGTCTTTCATCGAACCGATCTATTTATGATTTTTCCGATGAATGGTTGTTGGATAAAGGACACTCCCCTCCGACGCATTCTTCTCTGTAATTGCCCAAAAGCAATCTTCTAGGATTAACCAAAGCAGTTTGCGTCTAGACTCATGTCTTTACCTCCTTCTGTGCAATTATTCCAATGGCAGTTAGAGCCTTGATATAGTTGTCGTCTTTTTCTGTGCTTTTCAGCGATCTTATCCATTTGTAATTTCAACGGTCAATAACTGTTGGGGAGATGACTCTTGCCTCCGACCTTTCCTTTGCTGCCATTGGGCGAATGGATCTTTTTAGGAATCGTTCGATCAATGGCTGCTGAAGGCTTTATTCATGTCTTTATCCCTTTCTCTATCTTTGATTCAGTGACACTGGGAGCCATGACATATGCATCGTCTTCTGTGTCTTTCAGCGAACGGATCCGTTTATATTTTTTCTGCTGATTGGCTGTTTGATAATGTATCTCTATTCCCTTCTCAACTGTCATTGAGCGAACGGATCCTTCTAGGATTCATTTGGCTAATGGCAATTGAGGCTAGACTCATGTTTCTGTCTCCTTCTGTACAATTGATTCAGTGGCAGTTGGATCCATGATACATGTCTCCGTCTTCTTTTGTATATTTAAACGAACTAATTAATTTATGATTCCTTCGGTCAATTGCTGTTAAAGACATGACTCTTGCCTCCGACCACTTCTTCTCTATTGTTAGGCGAACGGATCGTTTTAGAATTCGTTCGGTCAATGGCAGTTGGGGCATTTACTCATGCATCCACCACCTTCTATGTTATTGATCCAATCGAAACTGGTTTAGTAACAATAAAATGGAATTAGAATACATTTTCGATTTCTTGTCTGTCATTGAGCAAAAGGATATTTTTATGATTCTTTTGGTCGATGTCATTTGGATCTTGACTTCGTCTTGTTCTTTGACGTTGACAAAATAGATCCATTGAATATCAGTATAGGCTACAGAAGTTGAAGACCTGACTTATGCCTCCGTCTTCTGGCCTGGTATTGGTCGTAAGGATCCTTTTAAGATTCGTTGAATCAAAAGCATTTGAAGTCATGGCTCATTCCTTCATTTCCTTAACTGTCATTCGTCGAACGTCTCTTTTCGGGATTCTTTCTATCAATGGCATTTAGAGTCATGAATCATACCCCCCGACAATATCTGTTTCACTGAGTAAACGGGTCCTTTGAGTAGTCATTGTGTCATTGACAGAAGAAGGCATCGCACATGTCTCCATCCTCTGAAATGCTAGATGAAGATGGCAATCTTGATGATGTATTGATGTACGACAAATACTTTCTTATATGTAGCATTAGGAGCTCTTTGTACATACAAGGTATTGTCTTAAATCATTTTCTCAGATGTGGTGAATTTCACTATAATTCATTGTTCAAAAAAGTAAGGGGAATGATTCCTTCATTGTTGTGAAAGTTTTTAATTGTTACTTTACATTTTCTGAAATAACAAAGTTTTATTATTACACCAATATACTTTATGCGAGATTACAAAATCATTCGCAAATGTCACAAAAGTTTAGAAAACTAGTGGATATAAGTGGTTTTATCTGGATTTTTATCAGTAATTAACCACTTTATGACAACGCCTTTAGCTTCATGAATACCGATGAAGGTAATGATCGTTATTTTCAATAGCCTTTGAGAAATTATTTCCCGACCACTACTTTATATATACTAGGGGATCGTACCCGGGCTTCCCGGGTAACAGAATATAGCTGAAAATTTTTTTTTTTAATTGAAAACTAATATATTTTTTATATGCAATAAATTTTTAGATTGCCCACTTACATTTAAAAAGCATTTTTCATATGAAAAATAACGAATTATACTATCAAATAAATTTTTGAAAATTATCAAACACTATATTTTCTTTTTAGCCGCATGCTAAGATTTATTTGACCAACATTTTGCTACTTACGGCATCCTTTTATATTTTGATAATTTAAGAGCTTATACACGTCTGTTAAATTTGTTTTATTTATATTATTTTATTTATTTATTCATAGGGTATTTTTTTAATGTATATCAACCGTAAGAAAATGATGAACTATTTATTTTATTTTAACGGCTCGAGCTCCGCGCGATACAGATAAATAATTTAAAAAATATTTTATGCTTTAAAATTGTTCTTTAAACCATAGACAATCAGTAAACTGATATGCACTGTGCAAACAAATTCCATTTGAAAAAAAAATCCTATTTGGTGATCTAAAAATTTAAATTGTACGATTACAAATATGTTAGATTTGTGTTTTTTTAATATTATTATTTTATTTGGTTATAAAAGAAGTATTCATTTCGTTAATTTATCTTTCACAAATATGCTAGATTGGTGTTTTTTTAATATTATTCTTTTATTTGTTTATAAAGGAAGTATTAATTTCGTTATGCAAAAATAGTTAGAAACGAATGCTGAACAATGTTGCTTTATGTGCAAAATGTTTATTATTATTATGTATTGAAACCGGCACGTGATAAGATAAACTTAATCATGCTTAAAAATTATTTTAGAAAACATAATACATCAGTCAATTGAGATACAGTTTTTAAACAGATTGCATTTGAAAGTAATTTTTATCCCTAAGCGATGAAAATTGAAAATGTACGATGGTCAGAAGATTAAAAAATTACAGTAGCGAAAATTTCAAAACCGAAATTTGATCATGAAGTGTTGCCATTCGCAAAATGACGTCAGTGTTATACACAGATACGTTTGTTCTTTATAATATAGATACTTAATTAGTAAAATATAATAAAGATCAGTTATTAGGATGTGGCTATCAATTGAGGCTCTTATGCTTGCAAAACAGCAATTTTTACCTTCTCAAAATTTGCATACGCACTTCTCATATCCATAAACATCATTTAAAAAAAATTGTATTTTGTTTGATTATTTTAAAATCATTTTAACTCAAAACTTGAAGTCACGATTGTCAGCAACATATTTTATGTGAAAAGACGCACTTTTTACTTGAGATTCTAATTTCAATGCCGAAAAGTAAAAATTTCCGAAATTTCTGGTTTTTAGACGCATTTGTGCTAAAAGGCTTAGTTTTATCTATGGAAAATGTCATTTTCTTAAAATATGACTTCATTTTCCCTTAAATAAGCATTTTGCCTACTGTCTGAAACTTAGTATCAGTACACATGCAGAAGGAAAAACAATATAAAAAATTTATGAGGAAAAGTACGTGTTTTCAAAAGCAGTATGAAATTTTCCATTATTATACACCAAATATAACATTATGCTCCTAATGGGATTTTTCGCGAATAAACCCTATACAACAATTTCGAATTTTTTATCAGAAAAGGGCATGAATAAAGATAAAAATACCTCGTTATTTCTCTGTTGTCTGGAATAATGAAAGCTATCTAATTTTCACCATTTTGAAGAAATTTCATGAAATGCTTTTAAAATTAAAATATAAATGTGGGGATATTAAAAAAAAAACAGATAGTGCGATCACATCTACAAATGAACAGCTTTCAGTTAATATATATATATATAATAGTAAAATTTGTTCAGCAGAAAGATCAGGGCAGATGACTAAAAAACACACTTGTGTTTTAAATATATAGATTATATAAAATTGTGAAAAATTAAATTAAGCAAATTATGTTACTTTGATAAAATTATAGTAGAATGTCCTAAAGAAAAGCATTAAAATTTTATTATTCGAGAGAATTTTGGACAAAAACTTCAGGAACATGATATTATTTTAAACCTTGAATTATTTGTTTGCTTGTCTAACTCGGCGAAACAAATCCATCCAGCGAGAATCATCAATTTCTGTAATATAAATAGCTATTATTTGCATGTGACCTCTCTTTTATAAAGACACTCTAAATTTTTGTAAAACATTGCGTTTTATCAGTGTGTGATTTCGATTACATTATTTTCAAAAGTGAAGCATTTTCACCTGTGAAGAATTTCAAAGCAGCTGGGCTGTGAAAATGACGCACTTCTACAAAACATAATTCAGGTTTAAGAATTAAAGTACACGCTTTTTTATAAAATGACGTCATTTGCATCCGCTTAGGCAATCCACTTTTACAATCAAGTCTTAATCTTTGTCTATAGAAAAGTATGCATACGACGTCATTATCACGGAATAACAAACATATTCTTGGCATAGCCCGTATTTTAATTTCAACTTTTTTTTTCAGGTTTTATGAGAAAATGGCAAAAAAATTTACAGTATCTCCTATTTTCAACTATTTTCCATTTACTTTCAATAGAAATGGGGTATTTTTATTGTTACGATTAGAAAAATAGTATTAAAAACTACAAAAAAATTAATATCTCAAAAATAAATTGAGATACAGCTTTCAAACGAATTGCATTTAAAAGAGAATTTTTTTCCTTATACGACAGTGAAAAAATTTAAAATGTGTGATGTTTAGAAGTTTAAAAATTTGCAGTAGAGAAAATTGCAAGACCAAAATTATATTTCAAATTTCAAAGTGTTGCCATTCGCAAAATGACGTATGCGTTACGCACAGATATGTTTGTCCTTTATAATATAGATAAACGTATCCACAACATCCTATTAAAAAGTTGCCACAAGTAAAATGTAAAATAATGACTGTTTTTAAACAATAAATCAGAATGGGCATAGAGCTATCATGTATTATCTTATCTATAAGTGACAGAAAGTTATACTACATTCGTAACTAAAAAAGGTATTTTCTTGCATTACAGCTAGATTAGAAGAAGTTAAGATACATTTAAGAAATTTAACAAATGCTACTAGATACCAATTCGTGAAGAATGAATATCGAATTATGAGGATTGAAGATAAAGATGGAAGAATAGAAGATAAATCCTCCTTTATTTTTAGCACTCGGAGTTTCTTTTTCAACCAACCTACTGTCTTAAATTATCCTATCACAAATGACGAATGGTATACATCTCATTGTGCGAAATAACTAAAAGAAATCATTGTTCTGTTTTTTATAATTTACATTATTGAAATTAACAAAATTACACTATTTCATCATTTTCCATTGTTCGAGATCACCAAATCTACCGCCATCGTCTCCAACCGTTTTTGAAAACTGGTGGATACTGGTGGATAAAATTTGTTTTTTTTTTTCTGTGATTAACGGTTCTACCAAAATGTTTTTAGTTTAATAAAAATCGTTGAAGGTATTTAAGAATATTATCAGTAGTCTTTGCAAAGTTAACGTCCGTTCATCACTGTATATACACGAACGTATCCCCAGCATCTCACTATGGGGAATCCTGAAAAGCTGACCAAAAGTTAAGTTAAAGTTAAATAAAGTTACTATTTAGGGACTTTTGATTATACATTTGGCTAGAATAATGTTTGGAGGGTAAAAACATATATATTTAAAAAAGGGTTTGGTTTTCACTTTAGCATTACTACATGCAACATTTTAAAAAGTGACTCTCGGGCGAGGAGAATTCCAGGTCCACAAAAAAATGCAAAATAACGGTTCCCCTAAACATGTGCTACATTTTTCCATACCATCCGATTTTAATGCTTTGAAATGTATTCACACAATGATGGTGAATAGGTTACAAATATCATATACAACATATAAATTAGAAATTGTATAATTATTTTTGATAAAAATGTAATTCTTTTTTTGTAAGTTTCAAACATCGTCAAATTTGTCATTCTGCAGAGATCCGCAGCAAAATTTAAGGAGATAACAGCCTGAACTATTGCTTAATGAATAATAAAAAGCAGCTGCTATAGACTTCTATTGTACATTTCGTGCAGGTTTTTACAACAAGAAATAGAAATGTCACTTTTTTAGTCGCTTAAAAAACTCTGAAATTTATTACTTTTCATATTAATTTAGCTGGCAATCATTTTTTAACTTTTTAGATTATTCAATTTTGTAATATAGATTGCTATATATTAAGCGTATTTATTATAGATGAGTATTAAAATTATAAGCATAAACGAATTTGATAAGCAAGTTTGGTAACTATAAAATTAAAATAACTCTCAATCATTCATCAATATAATTACAATATTATAGTTACAAGAGTTATGTTGGCAATTGGGCAAATGTCGGAAGACGTGCAAGAATCGTTTAACAAATTGATTAAAATATATCGAGATGATTTTTCGTGAAAGTACAATAGGACGAAAACGATGGAAGATGTGTTTTTACGGTTTTTAGTTTTATCAGACTCTTTATGTCAAGCTTACTTATATTATCTAAATTTGTATGAATAAATTACATAAATTACTTAATTGTATTTTGAAATACTACCTTCTGATTCACAATTATCATCCTCAAAAGCACCAGAATACGAAGTTTCATACAAATTGAATAACTTTTGTCACTTGTGTGTAATTTTGGGTTTTAGTCCGCCATTTTGTTTTTTGAAATTTTAATATTAGAAACTTAATCTGCATCCTAAAAAACTCTGTATACGAAGTTTCGTGTAAGTTGAATAACGTTTTCATAATTTGGCCAGTTTTTCAGGATTTAACTCCACTGTGCACCCTGTTAAAAATTTCCCACATGTATATAACATAAAAAAATGACTGTTTTTAAACGTTAAGCCAAAGTAGTCTTAAAACTATTATGTATTATCTTGCCTATAAGTAATGGAAAGATATACTACGTTCGTAAAGATAAATGATATTTTCTTGCATTATAGCTGGATGAAAAGAGGTTAAGAAGATTTAAGAAAAATTTAAGAAATACCATTACATACCATTTAATTGTATATAGGATTGTGACTATGTAACGCTGCATGACAAAACCTTCTTTAATTTTAGTACCCGTAGTTTCTTTTCCATTCAACTTTCTATCTTGAATTATTCTATCTGAAATGACGAATTTCAATATATCTCATTGTTTGAAAGAACTAAATGATTCTAGAGATAATTTTTAATTGTTATTTTACATTGTTGAAAATAACAAAGTTTCATCATTATATCATTATTCACTATACGAGATTGCCAAATCTGTCGCAAACATCCTAACCGTTTGAGAAAACTAATGGATAAAAGTGCTTTTATATAGATTTTTAGTTGTGATTAAGGCTGTTATCAAGCTAACTGCTCAGCAAGCGCGAAACTTTCTGACACATTGAGTGACTCATTTTTAAGTATATAGCTATAAAATTCGAAATCCTGACTATGGAAGAAATTCGAAAACGAAATGAGTTTTCCATTTTTTGGTTAATATTCTACTTATCGAGTTATAAGAGTGTGATGTAGTGGGCCAGAGCTTTTTGGTTCACTAAGCTCTTGTGAGATGATCGTTGAAAAACAATACATATTTCTTACCAAAGTCCTTTATTAGAACAACTAAAATAGATTTGAAAAATGTAATAACAAACTTTACCATTCATAGGTAGACACTCTCACTTTTTATTAACAGTTCTATACTTCTCATAGCCAACCTGAGTAAAACGATTTTTTACTCGCATCTCTTCCGTTGGTAAAAAACAAAATTACTTCATCAGTGTCTCCCCGTCTACTATTCAGCCTCCACAACAGCTCCTGTCTGAGCCTCTTTTTTACTTTCACTTTGGAGACGAGTTCCCACACATTGTCCAGCCCTCCCTATTTCTTGGAAAAGTGGAAATACCCTGTTGAGCAGATCCCAAGGGCAGAAGTATGCCTGGTATTTCCCCTGCATGCCTTTACACAAAAGACTATTGTCCGCCACGGAAATGCCTGTTGCTTTCCCCGTCGAAAATTTGTGGCGAAGGTACGATATCTCAAGAGATTTTGATCACGTGACAAGACGTTTTTCCCCTTCAATGACTGGTTTTCTCCTTTCGTCTGGAAATTCGGTTCAAAACGCCCACTTTGACAGCGTTTGCTGAAAGCATATTGCGTTTATAATAAAACTAGAAACGTCTTTCTATCACATAGTTTCTGAATAGCAACACCTGCCAGTTGCAGCGTTTCCGAATAAAAATGAAGTAAAACTTATGTCATAAAGTTGCGCCCTTTCGATTTGAGAGCATCCTTATCTGTTCTATCAAAATGCTTTTAGTTTCACGAAAACCGATGAATGTATTGAATGTTATTATCAATAGTCTTTGTGGTGGTAATTTCCATTTACTTATTTCTATATATGAACGTACCCCCTACATCATATTAAAAAGTTGCCTGTTTTCAAACGCGAAGCCAAAATGGGATTCGAAATATCATGTATTACCTTGACTAGTAATGAAAAGATATACTACGTCACAACTATAAATGTTATTTTCTTGCATTACAGATGGATGAGAAGAGGTTTAACCCTTTAACGGTTGCAATAAAGTACAGTTTGAAATTTCCAGTAGCTTATTGACACCACATTTTTAGAAAAAAGAAATATTCATCTTGATTATTGACATGTAAAATGATACCATAATAAAGCCAATTACACTATTTTATAAAATTGGTGGGAATCAAACAATACTGAGTAAAAGACACAGCCCGTGAATATCATACGAGCTAGTAGTAAGGGTGTTAAGGTAGATACAACAAATTTAACAAACGTCATTGCATACCATTTAGCGACGAATGAATATTGAAATATTAATATGTAATGCTGGATGACAAATCCTCATTTTTTAATGGCACTCAGCGTTTCTTTTTCATCCAACTTACTATCTTGAATTATTCTATCAGAAATGACGAATTTCACAATATCTCATTGTTTGAAAGAAATAAATGATGTTATTGTTCCTGAGTCAATTCATAATTGTTATTTTACATTGTTGAAAATAACAAAGTTTTATTATTACGTCAATATTCACTATACGAGATTGCCAAATCTGGCGCAAATATCCTAACCGTTGAGAAAATTGGTGGATAAAAGAATTTTTATATAGATTTTAGCAATGATTAAATGTTCTGCCTAAATGCTTAAAAGCTATAAAGGTATTGAAAGTTATTATCGATAGTCTTTGCGATCGTAATTCTCCTTCACCTATTTATATATGTGAACGCGTTCCCTTCATCATATTAAAAAGCTGCCACATATACAATGTAAAATATATACAGTTTTTAAACGTGACGCCAAAATGGGCTTAGAAATATAGTGTTATATTTTGATTATAAGTGATAGAAAGATATGCTAATTTCACAACTATAAACGACATTTCCTTTCATTAAAGATGGGTGAAAAAGGTGAAGATAAATTTAATAAATGACTTTACATACCTTTTAGCGACGAATGAATATTGAAATATTGCGACGAATCAATACTGAAATATTACGATGTAATGCTGGATGAAAAATCCTCCTTTATTAATGGCACTCAGCGTTTCTTTTTCATCCGAATTACTATCTTGAATTATTCTATGAAAAATAATGAATTAAACAATATTTCATTGTTTAAAACAATTGATATTATTGTTCAAGAGACATTTTTAATTCTTATTTTATATTGTTGAACATAACAAAGTTTCATTATTACATCATTATTCATTATATGATATTTCCAAATCTGTCGCAAATATCCTAATCGTTTGAGAAAACTGGGGAGTGAAGCGAAGCTAAAAACCTCATAACCGAGCGTAGGCTCCGATAATCAAATCAAATCAAAACTGGGGAATATATATTTTTTTTAAATCTAGATATATAGCAGTGATTAACTGTTTAACCAAAATTCATTCAGTTTTATGAAAACGATGGAGGTATTGAAGGTTATCAATGGTCTTTGCGATCGTAATTCTCATTCATTTGTTTATATATGAGGGGCTCACAACCATAGTAGACCAAATCCATTTTGAAAAAAAAAAAAAGAGATAGTCCATTTAGAAGGTGCATGAAATCTATTTTATTCACTCCCAAAGTGAACCAAGTCTTTAAACAGATATCATATGTGAGAAAGTATGTGAAAACAGGCTTGGTTTACCGCGGGAGTTGATAAAATAGATATTATGGATCTTCTAAATGGACTTATCTCATTTTGTTTTCAAAGTGGACTTGGTCTACTATGGTCGTGAGCCCCTCATATATGAACTCCTACATCGTATTAAAAAGTTGTCATACAGACTGGGAGTCAGAAGCACAGCTAATCACTTCATCGAGTTCACGGCTAAAATTCCTGGATTAGTTAAGACTTTATTCGCATATTAATACGCAATAGATCTGCCAGTCATATCGTAGTGGAAAACACCTGAAAGACCGATTTTAGTAGTTGACTCGTCGGTTTATCAATGTGTTTTCCTGCTCCCAGTCCTCCATGCTTTCATACCTTTGGGTGTAGCTAAACACAATGATAACACTACGGGTAAACCACTAAAATCGAGTTTTCAGGTATTTTCCACCATGATATGACTTTGCAGACCGATTGCATTTTAATATGCGATTTTAACTAATTATGGAATTTCAGCCGTGAATTGAACGAGGTGATAGTTTGTGCTGCCATCTCCCGATCTAATATATGCAATGTAAAATATTTACTGTTTTTAAACATGAAAGGCAACGTGAAACAAAATGGGCTTACAAATATCATGCATTACCTTCACTAGTGATGGAAAGATATACTACGTTCAGAACTATAAATGATATTTTCTTGCATTACAGATGAATGAGAAGTGGTTAGGATAGATTTAACAAATTTAACAAATGTCATTACATACCATTTAGTGCCGAGTGAATTTTGAATTAACTCGATATAATGCTGGATGACATATCATCCTTTATTATGGCACTTAGCGGTGTTTTTCTCATCCAGCCTACTATCTTGAAATGGTTTCTTTACCGTTGAGATAATTTTTTATTGTTATTTTGCGTTGTTGAAAATAACAAAACTTCACTATTACAATATTACATTATTATCCACTATACGAGGTAGTCAAAACTGTTGCAAATATCTCAACTGTTTAAGAGAACCGATTAATAAGAGTAGTTTGAAAATGGATTTTTATCAGTGACTAACTGTATTACGGAAATGCTTTTAGTTTCATGAAAATTGATGAAAGTATTGAAGGTTAATATCAATAATGGGAAGAGTTTCGTATCCTGTGTCACTTGGTGCGGTTGGCGATTAAATCTAAAAAATTGCCAAAGGCAGTTTTACTATGTTATCAAAATTTTTCAGAATGGTGGAAAAACATTGTTTAAAAATATTTATAAACACACGCTTATTAAACATGTTTTTGGGCCTTCTTAAAAAGTTAGGTCTGTTGCTAAAACAACATTTTACAAGTTATAAAAATGCATAAACATACATATTTAAAAAAATTAAGAGACATTTTTGTGATCAGGATTGCCAATTTGGCCTCCGCATTTATTCAGAAATTTCGATTTCATACCAGAAATAAAGAATAGTATTTTATTCTTTATTTAATAAGATACATTTATCGAGGACAGGAAGTAAAAATTCTTCTTTCGAAATTTACGGTTTGAAATTGAGCTTTCGGATTAAAATTGGAGGCCAAACTGGCAACCCTGTTTGTGATTAATAATTGTTATTGTCATGCAGTTCTGAGTAATTGTACGCAATTAATAAACGAAAGAAAAAAAGTATTGGAAATAGCTTGAAGAAATCTCAAGACAGGTCAAGACAACTCCTATAAACAGCATTTAAAATCATAAAATGGATAAGGGGCTCCTATGAAAATATAAAAAATTAACATACTTTATATAAATCTTTATTGTTATTTAATATCTCCGAAAGCTCGTCCAATCTTCCGTCATAGGTTACAGAAAATTTTCCTCGATGGGTTTTGGGAAGTTATCGCCGTCCATTACTTTATATATATATATATATATATATATGTGTGTGTGTGTGTGTGTGTGTGTGTGTGTGTGTGTGTGTGTGTGTGTTTGTTATTTTTGCGTTATAAGGAGCTAAATTTTGTCATTTTAGGCTTAATGCCGACAAAATTGGATGAAATAACGCATCTTCTATGAATGAACACACAAGCTCCTCTGAAGATTCTGTGGGTCATTCATAGTTTCTTATTTTACATACAGGTTTCCTATCTTCATTTCTAATTCATCTTTAGAACTTTACCAATTTATTCATATATTTTTGATTTCAAACTTATTATATATATATATATATATATATATATATATATATATGTAGAGCAAACATTCAAACCGTGTTTTCTCACAAAAAAAAATAAAAAATGATTTATTGTTATTTTTATGAACTCTGTGTTAAATTGCACAGGAATAAATGGTATTTTTTACTAAAAAAAATTTTCCCCGATTATAAATCAATTTTAAAACTTGACGTTTCAATCAAAGAGTGTTTCCCCCAAAGCCTGCATTCAATCAAGCAGTGATTTCTCCACTCTGCCAATCACAGTTGTCACTTGATGTGTACTTTCGAAACCTACCATACATATCACAATTGAAACGGATTGTTTTAGAAAAAATTAAGAGAACTGCTAAAGTTAAAGGCTTCCAGAATTATAGATTTCAAAATCTAAATGAAGAATATGATGTAAATCTTCTTAAAAAGGGAGTTACTGTTGCCTTGTTCAAAGGGCTGTTTTAGAATATCTTCCTCTTAGCCATGCCATACCAGTTGAAAAGAACAAAGATGTTAAAAAACTTTTGAAGGTAATGTATAGTGAACAGTGGCAAAATCAACCTGATGATATATTCAAATGATACAATCACATTATCCATGATTGATAAGCCTGCAATAAAGAAGAAGGGGATGTATATAACTGTCTAGATGAAGATATTGGTTTTAAAATTTGAAGTGGATTTCTGGCAAACGAGTATTTATTTAGTAAATATTTGATGAATACTACTAGATACCATAATCTGTCATTTTATTTTAACAATAATCAACTGAAATTCGGTATTTATTCAAATAAAATAATGCTATTGTATTATTTTTGAGTTAGAACTTATTTCATTCAAAAAGCGTTTTATCCACTTGTCAAACAATCAAAACATGTTTCCTCCTCTGAATTCGGTCAAGAAGTAATTTCTCCAAATATTAAATGCATTTTATTAATTTGTTTTATGTTTAATATCTTAGGTATGCTTGCAATTCTTTCTAATAAACAGTAATAAAAATACACAATAAAAATGAGAATTAAATACAAGTTATTTTAGTATTTATCAGTTTTTTGTGTTTTTTGAAAATTTGTATCTAAAGGAGAAAGCATGGTTTGCATGTTTGCTCCACATATATATATATACGATAATGTTTAATTAATCGTTATATATATATATATATGAAAGTATCACTACATACTAAAAAAGTTTCCACCTGCACAGCGTAAAATAATGACTGTTTTTAAAGGTTAATCCAAAATAAGTATAGAACTATCATGCATTTCCTTGATTATAACTGATGACAAGATATCTTACGTTCGTAACTATAAGCCATATTTTCTTTCATTACAACTGACTGAAAACAGATTAAGACAGATTTAAGAAATTTTACAAATACCACTACAGACCATTTAGCGACGAATAAATATTGAGTTATGACGATGTAACGCTGGATGACATATCCTTATTTATTTATAGCATCGGAGTTCCTTTTCCATTCAACCTAATATCTTGAAATTTTCTATCAAACATAACGAATTTCACAATATTTCATTGTTCGAACAAACTACATGACACGATTGTCCTATTGTTGAGACAATTTTTAATTGTTATTTTGCGTTGTCGAAATTAACAAAAGTTCATTGTTGCATAAATTTTCACTGTGTTCGATTGCCAAAGCATTCCCGTTTAAGACAACTGGTGGATAAAAGGAGATTTTATATGGATTTTTATGAGTGATTAACTGTTCTACCAATATGCTTTTACTTTCATAAAAACCGATGAAGGTATTGAATACTATTATAATCAATAGTCATTACGAAGTTAATTCCCGTACACTACTTTATATGCCGGAACGTTCTATAAAAAAATTGCCACACGTACAATCTGTATTATAAACCACATACGTGTCCGTGCGTAACGCTGAGGTCATTTTCACATTGGCAACAACAGACGATTAACTTACGCTTTCATTGTAATTTTTTTAACTTCTAAATATCGCATATTTTTAATTTTTACACCGTTGAAGGGGGAAAAGAATGTACTTATAAATGCAATTTGTGTCAAAACTGTGCTATATTTACTTGAAAACTGTATCGCAATGTACTCATTTTTTAAGGTTTTAAATATAATTTTCAAGCATGATTTTTTTAAAAATCTATCTCTATCGTCTGCAGACGGTGATGAATGAAAAATCCGTTTTCACTTAAGTTAATATAAATAGTTCAGCATCCTTTTCCCGGATGATATCCTTAACGAAGTTAAAACTTCATCACTAAAATAAAATTATATAAACAAAATTTAACAGACATACAGTAGAACTACACGCTTAAACAACAACAAGTGGGTAAGTGTGATCATACATCGCACAAAGGGTTTCGTTTAATATTCCTTTCAAAACACTTTCTTTCAAAACGTCCAGTACATTTATCGCCATGGAATACCTTCTAAATTTTGGCAAACACATCCTAAACTATGTTAAAGTTTCAAACATATTCGCCTTGTTATATTTCCTAATTTTGTTCGCCCCCCCCCCCAAAATGCTACGATATATCACATGACGGGTATCTGCCAAATTTAGAAAAGTGTCCCCCTTGGGGGGGAGTGGGCAGATGGTCACCATGATTTTTGACGCGGCCTGATTTAAAAAAATTATGTTATGTTTTATAAGCCATATTAAAGTTTCAAACAGATCGTCCAGTTATATTTCCTAATTTTGTTCGCGCACCTCCCTCAACCCCCCCCCCCCCTCCTCGAAATGCGACGCGCCCTTCTTCTTTATAATTTATTATCGTGTGTTATAAAGTATCTTAAAGTTTAAAACAGATTGAATTGTTAGATTTCCTACTTTAAATGAAATCGCTGTCTCTTAATTCCACATTCCACCACCAGGGAGCGCACTGTATTCTTAACAAAAGCGTATCTGAACGAAACTCCTTTACACAACCCATTAGTAGATATGTTACTCGAGGGGGTGGCGGTCTTCAGCAAGAATTTAAGATAATTGTTGAAATTACTATTCGGAAATAGTGGTAATTTAACTTTTGACATATTTATATTTAATAAGTATAAGTAGCATGTATCTGAGGACTCCATCAAAAAACGCACCTGAAACGGTATGGAACAAAAAAGAAATATTTTGCCCCTCCCCCTCTCCCCACCTTCCCGAAATTTCACGCGCCATTTTTTTAAAAACTTTCTCTAATGAATGTGTTATAAACTATCGTAAAATTTCAAACAGATCGCCTTGTTATATTTCCTAATTTTAACAAAAATGTTAGTTCCACATTCCACCACCAGGGAGCGCACTCTATTCTTAACAAAACTGTATCGGAAGGAAACTCCGTTAAACAACCTATAAGTAGATATGTTACTCGAGGTGGTGGCGGTCTTAATAAGAAATTAAGATATTTGCTGAAATTACTATTAGAAAATAGTGTTAACTAAACTTTAGACAATTTTATATTAAATAAGTAGCATACATCTCAGGACTCCCTCAAAAAGTCACCTAAAGCGGTCAGAAACGCTAATTTTTTAAATAGAAATCTAGCGCCCCCCCCTTCCCGGAATTTCGCGTGTCATTCTCTCTTACACTTTATCTTATGTGTTATAAAATATCTTAAAGTTTCAAACAGATCGACTTGTTAGATTTCCTAATTTTAACAAAATCGCGTTATGTTAGTTCCACATTCCACCACCAGGGAGCGCACTGTATTCTTAACAAAAACATGTGTCAACGAAACCCTTTCACATAACCTTTCCGTAGATACATGGGTCGGGAAAGTGGCGGTCTTAGCCAAGAATTCTGTTAGTTCCACATTCCACCACCAGGGAGCGCACTCTATTCATAACAAAACTGTGTCGGAAGGAAAGTCCGTTAAATAACCTATCAGTAGATATATTTCTCGAGGCCGTGGCGGTCTTAAGCAAGAATTTAAGATATTTGCACAAATTACTATAAGGAAATAGTGGTAACTAATCTTTTGACATTCTTATATTTAATAAGTAGCATATATCTCAATGTGTTATGAACTATCTTAAAGTCGCAAGCAGATCGCCTTGTTATATTTCCTAAATTTAACAAAATCGCGTTATGTTAGTTCCACATTCTACCACCAGGGAGCGCACTCTATTAATAACAAAACTGGAGCGGAAGGAAAGTCCGTTAAACAACCTATCAGTAGATATGTTACTCGAGGTGGTTGCGGTCTTAAGCAAGAATTTAAGATATTTGCACAAATTACTATAAGGAAATAGTGGTAACTAAACTTTTGACATTCTTATATTTAATAAGTAGCATATATCTCAATGTGTTATGAACTATC
Organism: Maratus speciosus; assembly: GCA_963932465.1. Lineage (NCBI taxonomy): Eukaryota > Metazoa > Arthropoda > Arachnida > Araneae > Salticidae > Maratus > Maratus speciosus. The sequence continues at coordinate 443,040,856 of OZ010788.1, forward strand.
TTAAAGTCGCAAGCAGATCGCCTTGTTATAGTTCCTAAATTTAACAAAATCGCGTTATGTTAGTTCCACATTCTACCACCAGGGAGCGCACTCTATTCTTAACAAAAACATGTCTGAACGAACCCCTTCACGCAACCTTTCCGTAGATACATGGGTCGGGAAGGTGGCGGTCTTAACCAAGAATTCTGTTAGTTCCACATTCCACCACCAGGGAGCGCACTCTATTCATAACAAAACTGTATCGGAAGGAAAGTCCATTAAACAACCTATCAGTAGATATGTTAAACAGATCGCCTTGTTAGATTGCCTAATTTTAACAAAATCGCGTTATGTTAGTTCCGTATTCCACCACCAGGGAGCGCACTGTATTCTTAACAAAAACATATCTCAACGAAACGCCTTCACGCAACCTTTCCATAGATACATGGGTCGGGATGGTGGCGGTCTTAACCAAGAATTCTATTAGTTCCACATTCAACCACGAGGGAGCGCTCTCTATTCATAACAAAACTGTGTCGAAAGGAAAGTCCGTTAAACAACCTACCAGTAGATATGTTACTCGAGGTGGTGGCGGTCTTAAGCAAGAATTTAAGATATTTGCACAAATTACTATTTGGAAATAGTGGTAACTAAACTTTTGACATTTTTATATTTAATAAGTAGCATATATCTCAATGTGTTATGAACTATCTTAAAGTTTCAAGACACATCTACTTGTTATTTTTCCTAATTTTAACAAAATTGCGTTACGTTAGTTCCGCATTCCGCCGCCAGGGAGCGCACACTATTCATAACAAAAGTGTATCTGAACGAAATTGTGTTAAAAAACCTATCAGGGGATATGTTACTCGAGTTGGTGGCGGTCTTAAGCTAGAAATTAAGAAACTTGCTAAAATTACTATTCGGAAATAGTGGTAACTAAATATTTGACATTTTTATATTTAATAAGTAGCATATATCTGAGGACTACCTCAAAAACGGGTATTTAAAAAGGTCATAAAAGCTAATTTTTAAAAATGAAAACCAGCGCCTCTCCCCGTTTGCCTAAAAATGATCCAAAACGCACCCCATTGTCCACTACACATGCAGATTCATTAAATAAAAATTAATATCGCAACTTACAAATAAGCTATCACGCACAGAAAGATAGAAATTATCCGATAACGGGCGAAGCACGCTGATCTTAGTCATAATAATATCTGTAATTCGATTTAATTGGGATATTTAATCAAAAGTATTACCCCCCCCCCCTTCCCATCGACACAAACCTAACAAAAATTATGCGATAGCGGGCGAAGCACGCTTTTTCTCACCTCGAATATACTTACCTGATAGCGCTGAACCTCATGCAAATTGATATATTTCCTAATTTAAATTATTTCGTGGTTTAAAAAGCACGTGCCACCCGCATTTCATGGAAATGAAACCTAATTAATTAAATAATAATTAATATCTCCGCTTGTAATTAAGCTAGGAGTTTGAACTGGGTATGTATGAAATCACCGAAGAATTTCAAATCAGGATGGCAAAAAATTTAATCAAAAAATTTAATATTTAAAAAGTTTACATTTCGTATTAAAATAAAAACCGCGAGCGCGCCGTAATGTCTGAGATAAAAAATCAAGTCTTCAGTTTGCTAGCCTCGCCAGATAAAATCGGGGTTCAGCTTTCGTGAATCCTCCAATGGTAGTGCTCCGAAGCTAGCCTCGCAAAAAGGGTAATTGTAGTCAGAGAGGTGCTTTTGATAAATTAAAAAGGTGGATTGGTTAATTTTAGAAGTTAATTAGCCCGTAATTCGGTTAATTACCAACTTTTTCAAAATTTTATGATTTGTTGTTTGATGTGAGGTGTTCAGCTATAAGTACCCAAAATTTCAAGTCTCTAACATGTATAGTTTCTGAGAACGGGCTCTGTGACGGACAGACGGACAGACAGACAGAGGAGCGAGACGAATAGGGTTTCGTGAGATGAACGAAACCCTAAAAATGATCTGAATTAAAATGGACTGCTTAAGTCACGAAATCTTTGGTGATTTCTTCGTCTGTTGACTCATTCGAAAGTATCGCTTTTAGTAAATTTCAAAACTTTATTTGAATACAAAATTCATGCTTTTCAAATAAAAATACTTTTGGGTGTTGTTAGTGGGCAAAAAATATAATAAGCATAAAAAATGATTTCCCCTTATATCCTGTAACCCGGGAGGTCCGAGTTGGATCACCTAGTATAAAATAATGACTATATAAAAAAGGAGTGAGATTGTACTTTGTACTAATATTAAGAAATAAAAACAACGTTAGAAAAAGGCACAAACGGGAGTGTCTATAAATCGCACACAGCTGTTTCGAAACCCCTGAGGCTTCATCATCAGTGCTTAAAAATTAAAATGAAGATACAATTAAATGAAATGTAGATTAAAAAGGGGGGATTCACGGTCTACTCCGTGGCTGTTTTCTCAACCGTGAATCGTAATTCGCCGTTGACAGTCGAACTGTGAGGTACGCCGTTCTGGTTTCTGCATTCCCCATTTTTAATCTACATTTGATTTAATTTTATCTTCATTTTAATTTTTAAGCTCTGACGATGAAGACTTAGAATCTTCGAAACAACTGTTTTCGATTTATACCCACTTTCATTTGTGGTTTTTTTCTAACACTGTTTTTATTTCTTAAATTAATGACTTTTTTTAGACTTTAAGTCCAAGTGGCCTTAATAAATAGAACTATCATGTATTTTACCTTGACTATAAGTCATGGAAAGATATTACGTTCATAACCGTAAATGATATTTTCTTACATTACAGGTCGACTAGAAGATGTTAAGGTAGATTTAATGTATGTAAAAATGCCATTACATACCATTTAGCGACGAATATTGAATTATGATGATGGAACGCTGGATGACAAATCCTTCTTTTCAAAGCACTCGAAGCTTCTTTTTCGTCCCACCCACTCTCTTGAATTATTCCATCAGAAATGACGAATTTCGCACTATCATATTGTTCGATATAACTAAATGACATGATTGTTCTATTGTTGAGACAAATTTTATTTGTTATTTTACATTGTTGAAAATAATAATGCTTCAGTATTACATCCTCATCAGCTAGGCGAGATTACCAGTCTGTTGCAAACACTTCCAACCGTTTAGGAAAACTGGTGAATAAGAGTGGTTTTTATCTAAATATTTAACAGTTATTAGCAGTTCTACCAAAACGCTTTCAGTTTTATAAAAAGTGATGAAGGCATAGTTGATAAAAACACCATGTGTTGTAATTGCATGCCATTTGGGAAATTTCCCCGGATGAACTTCTTTGGTTTTGCACATATCTTTACCACTATTAACAATTTCTGTTCAAGAAAAAAAAAAAACATGTGTAGATTTATGGGGGACATTTTTATAATCAAGTGAACCCAAATGCGAAATTTTAGTCTTTTTAAAAAGTTCTACTGAACGGATTTCGCTGAGACTTGCATTGTTAGTTAGCGAATTTTTCATGGATGAAAATATTTAGTATCTTGCATATTCCTATCATTATATACCAAACCCCACTGTAAATTATTAACTAAAGGATTTGGTCTATAACAACCTAATTTTTTTTTGACACATTAAAAAATATTATAAATCAATAGCGTTCGTATTGTTTTCAGCAATGCGAAGGAACATTCCAGGTTGGCGCCCGAATTTCTTTTATACACAAGAGAAAACTCAGCAATATCTTTCGTTTGATTCAAGGTTTGTTTGGAGCAACCGACCAGAGTACAGGACAAAGCCTGTTAGTATCTATATATAAGACTAAATTTGTCGTAATGACAACGTTAGAAATACTGAACCAATTCGAACTAAATTGGGACTTTGTACTAACCTTGTAAATAAGAAAATTAAGTAATTCGTTCAAAAATTTCGACTTTCTGAAAATTCTAATAACATTACGGATTATGTGGGAATTATTTTTAATTCATTAATAATGCAGTTTAAAATTCTATAATATCAATAATTTTGTTAGGAGTTGTTTTCGTATGTGATATGCATTTTTATGCATAAATAAGTTTTAGTGTATTACGTGGAAAGCTCATGTTCTATAGATTTTATAAAGGACTGTACAAAAGAATTCGTAAATGTTATTGTATATGGGAGTAATTTTTTTATCATGTGCTTTTGACTGTGTTATGCAATTTTTTGAGGAATTATATTTTAGTGCATTATTGTACCACAATATGCTATAGAATGCAAGAAATTTTTTATTCAACGCTGTGCAAAAGAAATTTGGTACAGTGCCATCCTCCGGATGAATTATATGTTTGTATGTAATAAGGTGAGCATACATTATATAGACAAAATAATTCGGGCTAATGCCTATAGACGAAATTTGATCAAATGCCACATTCTAAACATTCTCCCAACCAAACGCAGTAAATGTTTACTCTATTGTATGATGTTTGTATCATAGTATAATATAAATAACTTCATATAAGGTGGCCACGCATAAGTATATATGTAAATTTTAATAAATGGATAACTCAGTATAGTAATTCCCAGAAACGCGTTTTAGTCGCTTTGCACATTTTTTTCTGCATTATTGTTTAGTTTCACGATGTGGTATGTACACATATGTAAAGGTCATGTATGTGATTATACATAAGAATTCACACAAGTTTCCAGTTATAAGCAGCAGTAGTTGAAAATGGAATTTTAAATGCATAATATGTTTTTTAACCAGTAAGCACACGCGCTGTTGTAAATATCACACGAGTCACATTTTTTCTTCGTAAAATGGATAATTTTTTTGAGGACGCTTTTCTGACCTCGCCTTCTACCTTTCAAATTGAAGATCGAGAAAGGGTGTGCGAAGGAATGTTTTCTATTTGTTAGCTAGGAGGGGGGGGGGGATACCTCTTGTGATTAAATAATCTCGCGCGTGTACGAACTTTTCATTTCAATACGTTCATTTCTTACGGGATAACACACGTTAAAATAATTTTAATGAAAGAGCAACATAAAAGCTGCTTGTATATATTGAAGAGTATTAAATGTAATTAATATCGATTTTGTGAAATAGCTCATGTTTCAAGGTGTAAAATAAATTGCTTGCATAGTTTGTTTAAAAAATGTGATTTTTACAGAAACTACAAGAAAATCTGAAAATAAATACGAGAATCATGATTGTTTCCATAAAAAGAAGCAGAATTGATGCATTTTACAATATAGAGCAATAGATTTGTTTTTAAAACGCAATTAGCCAAAAAATAATGGTAGACAAAATGTGGTGGGATTTATATCACGCGTGTGCTAACATTATAAAAATAGGTGCGTGTACGTACCTGTTGAAATGCTTATTCAGACATTTAAAAAATGATTGATGTAAATTATTACTTGTATGAAAAATCATTTTTTCATACAATTAAGTATGAAAAAATGATTTCTTTACATTATTCTTATAGTGTTGAAAAGCGTTTAATAATCTATGCGCGAGACATGCTTTATTATCCTAGTTTTCATCTACAGAGAGGAAAACGTTAGAATATATTTTATTATTGGTGCGCAATCTAAAAGCTCAAAAAGACAAGCAGGATGGTCTGTATTTCTAATGTGGGTGTTGACTACTATGTATCTGTTGCGGAACATGGAATGCGTTCAGATGTATTAACAATAACAGTCTACTATATTAATAGTAACCGAAGTATAATAAGTAAAATTTATTATTATTGACAAAATAAATATTAACCTTGTAAACATTACCGTACGACGGTTATCATTGATATAAACCGACAAATCACTTGAACAGTAACATATATATAAAGTGCAAATTATAGTTAGTTAATAGGAATGAAATAATTTTAAGCTGTCATGCATTTTGAAAGCCATATGGAATTTGTTTCGATTTCAAATGGGACAACTTTTTTAAACATGAAAATATTTGTAATTTACTGTAATATGTATTATTCTAATCTAACACGAAATAATAACAATAATAGCATTTTGTAAATAAATCCTAATAATTTTAGTGATTGGAAAATTAAAAGTATAATTAAAATAATTATAACTTACTGAAAATTCCGTTACGAAAAGATATCAAAACAAATGACGAAAAATATTTCTATGTAGTGTTGTACAGTAGTACTTCACTATATTAAATGACTTTGTATGTATAGTATATTTTATACTTCCTAAACATTAAATTTAAATATTCCTCATATGTAAATAATATACACTAAAGCTGATTTAAAGGTACTTCCGAAAACTAACCTTTTCATCTAATTTAAACTTTAAGTACATTCCACGCGTTGCATTGCTGCTTTATAGATTATGCTTTTGCTCTAACTAAAAACTTTCGAACAACGTAGCTGTAACATTAATTTAAACATGCAATCTAATTTGATTAACAGATCTAGAAAATTTCTAACTGTATGATATTTTCACAGAAAAATCAAATAACCTTTAAAATGTTTAAAAAAAAACCTCGACTAAATTTTTCTTCTGCAAAATCCGTTTCTTTTCACATCTAAGGAATTTATGGTTTTGAACATTCATCATTGGCGAATTTTAATAAATTGGATTGCAATTATAAATTGTTTTGATAATAAATTAGAAATTAATCTATAAATGATGTTATTATTGTAAAAATCTCCAAATTTGAATGTTAAATACTTTTTTATAACAAATCGTCCTTTCACTAATCAGTTCTTATTTATTATTCTATATCGTGCACTGTTAAAAATTTACAGCCCACTGTTTAGTTATTCCATCGTTTTTTACTGAAAACGGCTACATAGCAGTAATTTATATGTATTACTAGAAAGGTAGCCCGTCAAAAATGACGGAAGTTTAGATATAAAGATATATACAACTCATGTGCAAGAATATGAGTTTTCTCGCTTGTTCCGCAGTGATAGATGAAAATAACACATTTAAAGAACGAAACACATTTATAAAAAACTGTGTACAGTAGAAGACCACTAATCTGCACAGTTTGGTTCCAAGTGTTATGCAGATTTGAGGCTTTTTGCGGTCATGTCTATTCAATCTTTGTTTACATTTTTTTAAATTCATATATTGGACAATTTAGATTGTTAATCCTTAAAAATAAATAAATTTCACACTTGAAGTAAGGTAAAAACTATTAAATTATCGTATACGATTTCATGAAATGGTATTATATGGTATTATATGTGTGTGCTTCACGATCTTGGTTACGACGTTGGCGAAATTGGCTGCAACTTGTCATAATCCTAATAGTGTCGGCCGCTATAACAAAAATGTAACCAGTTTTTGGCAAAATTTCTGATATAAAGTAGTTTTCAAAAACTTGTGTAATATTGCAGGCCGTTCTCATGTTATGCCAGTCCTAAGAATAATATTTCTAACACTGAAGAGTTTCCATGTATATATGAAATTTAGAAAAGCTTCTCCAAAAGAAAGGTCCTGAAATGACATTGTAATTCCTCTAACTTCAAAGTTTAATCGGGCCTGATGTTGTTTACTGAAATCTAATAAATACAGTTATTTTGAATATTACAACAGAATTAAACAGGTAAACATATTTAACTTAAACCCGCTGTTACTTCCCGATGTTATTTTTTACTATTAAGAAGGAAAATTATTTAAATTTTTCAAATCATGCATTTATAATTTTTTTCCGTCTTTAATAACTAAATAATGAAAAAATATGCTTTTGTTCTGAGCTCATAAATATGACAATAAAATAATGTAACTAAGAGACATTGCAAAATTAAATCTTTGTGATTTCAAACCATAAACAAACGATACCGCCACCATTTTACCTACTATGATGTCATTAGAATATTGTCCATTGATTGTTGGAGAACTTACTTTATGAATGATTACCTCAATGATTTAAAAAATTTTTAAGTTTCACGATGAATGAATCACTTGTGTTTGTTTAGGTTTATGGAATGAGATATTAAGCTGTTAACCTATTTTCAATTAAAGTTATCCAAGGATATATGTATTTTTAATTGAAATTAAAAACAATGCTTTGATCTCGAAAGAAAAAGTTTTAGTTTGTATAATTGGTTATTTCTGTTAATTATTTAGGTACTTTTCCATTATAGCGCATTTTTAAAAAAGCTTCGCGCAATTCGGGCATCAGAAAGTGAGATATGTTGCCAAAATATATAAACAGCTATGAAAACAAATCTAATGAACATTTATTTTTGTTTATATATGCACTTATATACATAAAAAATCGCTTCTAAATATATATAATATTATTTTATATACAAATTACGGCACAGATTTCAGATATGAACCGGGATACCTAACTGGCTCCAAAATGGTGTTATTTTGCCTGCTATGGTAACCCAGCTATTGTTTTTTTATTTATTAATAAATTGTTTATTTACTTTTATTTTCTGTTTTTAATTATATAAACTGTTTTGTTCTATAGCTATTTTTCAAACTTTTATTTATTTATAGTTATTTCCTTTTCAAAATGATAGCAAATAATTAAAAAATATATAAGTAACTGGTATTCGAAAGGGAGATTTCTGCCAAATTTGCGTCAGAGAAAAATCACGCCAACCCCGATGCTTATATGACATCTGTGAAAAAATTACGGCACAGATGTCATATTCGCCCCATATTGGCACGATTTTTTTTCTGACGCCAATGTCATATACACACCGGGTACTTAACTTTCGCCAAAGTGTCGTTATTTTGCTTGATATGATAACTCGGATGTTGTTGTTTAAGCTGTTGATGTTTTCGCCAAATTGGCGTCGGAAAAAAATCGCGCCAATATGGGGCGAATATGACATCTGTGCCAAAATTACTTCTGTTTATTATAAAAAATGGGTAAATAGCTTTTTTTACATTAAATAAAGGTACTTGTTAGTTATCCCGTCGACCAAATTACTGTCGCCAAATTGTAAGATTAAATGCCAATAATGGTTGACATTAAACATGATCATGTATTTCTTACGTCATCAAGTGATTTTTAATTCGACGTTATATTTGTATTTTTATTAATGTTTTGCTAATTTAATTGATCTTTCGTTGTTTAAAATAAAAATTATGTCAATTTGTATAATTTGGCGAGTGGTTTGGCGATTTATATAATTTGGCGAAACTGGTCGACGGGTTAGCTAACAACTACCTAAATAAATTGCATACATCTGAAAAAAATTGCTTGTGAGTATGAAGCAGTAAATAGGTTGTCAGAAAATACGTTGGCAAACTTCTTTCTTGCCAAGCAACTTTTCTCCGAAGTATTGTACATAAGCAATGATTGCTAGAAATGCATTTTTAATTATGATATGCGCTTTTATGTTTCACTACATTTATGCATACTATACTGTGTGTATAAATGCTACAGTTCATATGCAGGGCTACACAAAAGTATTCGTAAGGGTTACTGAGTATGAGAGTAAATTGCTTAAAGGTGGTTTTTAAAGGAGTTATGCGTTTTTACGCTGAACTGCATTTAGTTTACTAAGAAATGTTTGTAGAATATAGATAAAATGATATACAGGATCACGCAAAGAATTGGATACATAACCGTCTATGGATGATAATATCTGGAAATGTGATTTCAGTAGTTTTAAGAGTTGTTTAAATTAAATTTTAGCTAAATAGTGGCATGTAATAACGATACTATTGGCTATGGACGGTACCTGCTGAAATCAATTTTTAAAAATTTTTATGCGTCTTCTAAAATGTTTACTTAGTTATCTTATTTCCCCAAATAACGAAGTTTTGTTAAAACATTCAGGATGTGTTGGAAAGTGTTTCATATTCTATGCTTAACGCATGATTTTTCTTTCTTCTTTAGTCTTATTTTGCACTTATTTTATTCTTAATTTTTTAGTCTTATACTGCTTTATAGAAACTTTGGCACAGTTGTCATATACGCCAAATAGCACTGGCGCCCGGCTAACCGAAAAGTACAGAAAAAACATTGTCGATACTAAAGTGAGCATTTAAAAAATATAACATTTGAAAATTCCAGACTTTTACGAACTATTTCATTAAATCACAATTATATACTTAAAATAAGTGAACAAATAACTGTTATAAAATAAAGCAATAAAATAAAACTCATATTAAACTGCTGGCATAAAATTACAAATATCTTTTAGCATTTTGAAATAATTGGCGCATTAGCATACATTTTGGCATGGTGTCCGTATAACGGAAAAATATCGAGATTTGTTGTCAAATCATATAAACAGCTATGAAAACAAACTTGATGAGCGTTTTTGTTTGTTTTATATGTTTATTTTATATGTATATTATTGATGTTTTTATGTACAAATCACATCTGTTTCTTTATAAAATTAGAGAAACGTCTTTTTTATATTAAATAAATCGTATAAATATCGAAAAAAAAATGCGTGTGTATATAAAATGAAACAGTGGATAAGTTCCCGGAAAATATGTTGCCAAATTTCCTTTTTCGCCAAGGTATCTATACTGGAAAAGTACCTAAAGCACATTAAAATCGCGCAGTTAGGAGCTCACACAGTACAGCGTCGTCTATTGGCGGTTATTTTATTAGTAGCATCGGGACGAAGATGTAAAGATGTACTTTAAATTCTCACTCATAGATTTTGAAGAATATCTTAAAAGAGCGGAGTTTAAATTAAATTTCGGTGACCTCCTTTATGAAAGATTAATGGTTTTAAATGAGAATTTCGCCAAATTAGCCAGCTATCACCAAGTTGGCTAACATTTGGCGCTACTCTGGTAACCCTGCATTAGTTTTTTTTTCAACAATTGCTCATTTCAATGAGGCGGTCCTACCGGAATCGTGAGGGACACACAGAGACTTGGATTTTATATAAATAGATAACATATTATTGCGCATATTATAGTCAGAATAGAGTTAAATTACAGTTTTGTAATTGCTGTCTATAAAAACGGATGACTGGACTGTTTTTATAGAAAACATAACCGTAATTTAATTTTATTCTGAGAACATTATGGTCAATAATATGTTCAGATATGCTTGAGTATAAGTCAAGTAACAGTTTTCTTTAAAAACGGTCGAATGACTAGACAGTTTTTGAATGTTAAAGATACCTTCCTTCAAAAAAGCTTGCTTTCATTATTCAGTATTTTTTACGGGATTTATTTTCTTATATGGTAATTTCTATTATACATTTTAAAAAAGAGTGGACAAAGGATGTATAATTAAAAGTATTGTATTTCGGTATGACAGAATTAATCATTCTATTTAAGCAATAACACTGATAATAACATTCGAGTGAATATTAATTTACCAATTTTTCCTGAAATATCCGTTCACAAATTTACTTTAAGCAGACTGCGTTTACACATTAACAATTAATACATTATTTCAGTATGTGTATTTCTTTCAAGCCAAAAAAAAATCACTTCATCATTTGTGAAAAGAATAAAATCTACATGCTATTCAAAGAAAAAATTTTCTTTAGTATATTGAAGATAATAATATTAAATTCGTATTTAATTGATGAATATTTTGATTTAGTGTATCGCAGCCTTTGTAACTTCTGGTTTAACAATTTCTTGTCAATTACATATTTTGTATGTTTGGAAGAAGATGTGGGATCAGATCGAATTCCATTATGCATTCATTTCCCTTATATTTCAGAATTTGCAAACAAAACAGAAAGATAATTCAATTCAAAAGTAAATAATTTAATAGATATTATATCTACACAGTACGTTTGTAGTGATATTATTTTTGGTACACACCGAAAAAAAGAATAACTATGCATCTATAAAAAATCATCAGAATACAATTGCAAAGCGTTTCAATTACTGTAATTCATTCGTGTATACGTTTCGTGCGATATATAGAAATTCAGAATGATGTTCTTTTGTTAAGTCATCGAAATGCATCACTGCCGTCAAATAAATTACGAAGTTTTATGCAGACGTAAAAAGAACATTCGTTTGACCTAAACTTATAACCGTCGTGAAACATTTGGCCCTAGTATATATCGTTGAATACGAATTGTCTACATACTAGCTGACCCACGCGGTGTTGCCTGCGTCCACATTAATATCCCGAAATCAGTGTTGAATGATTTTATATTTTTAAACGGACATTAATTTAAAGGTACCGAGAGTTGGGGCACCAATTAATTCGGCATCGTGCTACGCAGAGTGCTACGCGCGCTCGAGTCTGTTTTAGAAAACGAATCTAAGATTTCTATAGTTTTATGCCCCACCAGTGGCCGAGAGGTTCTGCTCTCGAAGCTGGTAGACGTGAGGTTCTGGGTTCGAATCCAATCGCGCCCGTCGGCCTAATCGTTCAGAGTTTTCGTGATTTTCTTCGAACCTTGGTTTTCCATGCGTAAATGCGGGTTAGGTTCCCTTAGAAAGACCCCCACGAAGGGCACTTCCCCCTCGGGCCTGTATTCCTCGTATAGCGGGAAAAATCAACGCAACCCTTTATGATTTTACACTTTAAAACGAAAATACAAAAGAATGTAGAGTTAACGGATTGATGTTTTTAAACGAATTATATATTTTTAAACGGAATTGAGCTCTGACCAAGTAATCACCTTCATAATAGCAAATGAAATGTTAATATTTTCAACACGGCAAAAAAAAGTAGATACATTTTTTATTGAAAGAAAATCTTTCAATCTTTCAATCTTCAAATCTAAGAAAATCTTTCCAAACGAATTTAGGCCCTACAAATATAGTGATTGGGTATTTAATTTCTGACATTTAGATAATAATAAACATTCAATTCCGACTAAACATACCTGATAAAACTTAAATAGTAACACCATTTCCCGTTTTTAAGATATGAAACTTTATAAGAAATTCGCTATACAAAAATTTTGTAAACACTGCATCGGCTGTCTTTTTGCTTCTGATATCAAACTTTCGAAATTCATTCTGGGAACATTCCGTCCACATCGCTATGACTTTTCGCGTCCTTTTTCTATGTTAATTATAGTTTTCACTTAATATACCTGTTAATTAACAAAAAATGAAAAATCAAAGTCTCAAGTGCATTATTTTCTTCCAAGTTTTTTGACATCTATATGCGGTAGATATTCAGACCTATCATGTTTACACTGACACACACACGGTAACACATATTTCTTTTATTAGTATGCTAGCTGACACATCCGGAGATGCTCGGGCCCGTCCGTTTATTCAAACGAACCCCTAAAGAAATCTCAAAATGAACTTCTAGGATGGGTCGATCGAATTTTTGAAAAAATTAGGTAGTCCGATGTAAAAATATTTTCTACATTTGCTCTGTAATTTTCAAATCGATATCTTGATTAGTTTGCTTAATTTTAGCCAATTAATAAATACTGTCATTATTTTTATTTTTATTTGCATTATCTTTATTGCAAACATATATGACTATGAATCAGGAACATCCTTGGACTACCCTCACCAAAATTTCCAGGTTTATATGTGGGTGCATTTTGATAGCCATTGTAGACAGACGAGCAAAAGTTTCTCTTATTAGGGGAAAGTGTTGTACCTTGGGACAATTTTCACATTTTAATTTTTTACTTCAATGATTTTAATCAGATTTAAAATTTAAAAACAACATTTCAATACACCAACACATTTCTCTATAATATATTTTTAGAAATTCGGGCAGTTTGAAAATAAAAAATTGCCACTCATTTAAAGTAGGGGAGGCAAACTGTCCCAAGATACAACATCCTCTTGTACTTTGGGACATACTGTGTTGTACCTTGGAACGTGCTGTATAATTCAGGCAATATGTATATAACTAATTAACAATTTTGTACAATAACTAATTTTGTGCCAACAAACAAAAACTTTTTTTTCAAGAAAATAAAGAATGAAACTCAAGTTCAAGAATGATTTCTATATGCAGCAAAATATAAAAGTCCTGATTATTTAATTATGATAGAAAGTCATCTTGGAAAATCAGCTGTGTGATTTGTCGTCCTGACCCACCTGTGGAAATTGGATGTGAGAGTTAACACTCAATATCTGATAAGCAAATATCATAGGAATCGTCCGTCCAACAAGCAAATTTGCTGCTATGCGCTTTAAAATTTTTACTTGAAATTCACCTTTGGCAAGACATCAACTAACTTCAGATACATAGACGGGAATAGTTTTTTTCCCCCAGATATTTTTTAAGAAAATAATCGACTTTCTTGATTTCTTACTTCTAACACATCTGTGGTATAATCATAATGCTGTCATCATTTTAGTACTAGATAAAACGAGTTTGTCATTAATAGATTTTGAACAGCTATTTTATTCTGGAGGTGGTCTTTTATTTCTTTTTCTTGCTACAGCAGTTTTCTGCTTGGCAGCTTCAATTTCAGTTTTTATTATAGGAACTATTAAAATGAAAGATTTCCCTTTTCTTCTACAGACATTGCTTTTACGAGCTGCAGCTTTGGATAATGACCTAATCATTACTGGGGATGTGACATTTTGAGGATGTGAAGATAAACTTGTTACGCATACATCTGATAACACATTTGCTGCTGTAAATTCAGCTGTTTCATTAAACATTTCAGTTGAATGAAGTGATATGTCGGTTACATATTATGTTAAAAATTTGTCTGCAGTGAATGTTTTTATTGATTGAATAAGTGCCTGATACTTAAAAACCTTTAATGAAATTTGATGGTGTGAAAGTTTTATAAAATGCATTTACAACAACTTCTGCTGAAACATATATTGTCATTGGCTCTTCAGGATGTGACATCATCCATTCATTAGCGCTAGTCTTATAGTATGTTTTCTACGGCCCAAACACAGTAAAGCCAATTGGCTGTAGTTTATGGGAAGAATGAGTAGGAATTGTAAACAAAATAATTCCAACTCCCCAACATTTCTCTGTTATAAGAATACAAATATGACTGTTATGCTGTGATTAACAACATATGTCCGTAATTAACAACATAGTGAAATACATAAATGTACCTTTAAAATTGATTCAAAACCCCGAAAAATACATCGAAACATGTGCTCTTTTGAACATTGCATCACATGGAAAGAAAAAGATTTACCGGAAGTGGCCAGATTCATATTTGCAAACTTCAATCCTTATAAAGTACATCCAAAATAAAGTTGAGTTGTTCTATTTACTGCATGTTACATGTTTTGTGGAATTTTGTGTAAAATAAGTAATAAAAATACTTTTATATATCCAAATAGTTACGAACCATGCATTTGTTGTACCATTGGACATGCCCCAATGTACAACATATTTTACTGTCTGAAGATACAATCACCACACGGTTTAAATGAATTCGAAATGGTGGTAAAACTAGAAGCACTATCATTATTTTCTCATAACCAAAACATTTAAAAATCTTCTCTTTTATAAAAAAATAAATTGCAGTTGGCTTTTTTGTACAAATATATGGGTAAAAAATGAAATTAGAATGGGGGAAAATATTTACTTTGGACTAATGAAATTTTCTTTTTCTCACCAAGTCGTTAATTCAATGCTTCTGAAGTTGTCTGTTACTATGATGAGATCTGTTGGTATAGGTCACTATTAGAAATAAACAAAAGATCACTGTTGCCAATAGTTTATTAGAAATTGTCAAAGTCCCGAGGTACAACATTCTCCCCTACTATATATATATACATATATAATATATGCGAAACATATTTTAAATAATTTATTAATAATTTATTTTTTTCAATATAAGGTATTTCTACCAAGTAAGGCCTTGTTCTAAACAAGACAAGCAGCTTAAACCATGTGGAAAATGGACTCCTGCCAATATATGGCAGCACATACCTGACAGTTTATACAGCGGCACACACCCGACAGGCGTCCTTGAAACAAACGGATATCTTCAACCACAACCGATACCGGTTTCGTCGTCATTTTCCGACCAATAACTCTTTTGCACGTGTTTTTTAAAAACAGTATCTAAACCTTTGTATGAAATCAGCGTACATTTTTGACTGAATTTTACAATCGTTGCATGATGCATGAGATAATTTAATGATAATTTAAAATATGTATTAGAATATTCTGTATTTCCATTACTGTTTCGGTTTGAAAGTGAAATATGCGAAAAATAGAAGTCTCTTATTAAGGCACTGTTTCATTTTTCAAAAGGATCGTGCCCTAGATATGCGTCCTTGTTTAAAGGGTAAAAAGTATGCCATGAAGATGTAAAGGAATAACTCGAAAGGACACATGTGCCATTTCTGCCATAAATCTGAATGACTTCAATTTGATTGTTTCATAAAAAAATAATGACCTTTTTTTAAACTTTTTTGCACCAAAATAATTCCTTTTCTACAGTTATAATGTGCAGTTTAAATACACTTTCGTTATTTTGTTCTATTCTGTTGTAATACATGTGAAATATTTGTTAATTTAAATTAAAACACAAAATTGTCAACTCATATTCTTATTTAGAACACATTGTCTTAATAATGCCACTTTAAAATGTCTTTTAATTTTAACTCGCCTGACCGATATTCAACAGCAATAAGAGTATGAAGAATTTAATATTGTAAAAATAAGTATAAATATTGCATACATCAACATTTACAATGTTCATTCTAATTTAACACATTATTTTCTTGTCTGATTCCTTAACGTGCTTTTATTTGGTACCTTATATTTCTACTTATTATTTATTGCCTATGCATTTATTTTTAAATTAAAAGCGTTATTTTGAAAGAAAAAAGTACGAAATGCATCATATAATTTCTAAACAGATATATATTTGAAAATTTTCTAAATTTTAAATAATGATCATCATCAAAACTTTGTTAAAATCAAAATTTCGGAAAGATATTTCCACATGTTAATTTCATTATAAGTTAAAATAAAAGAGAAAATTGTCAGCTATGAATTTTGGAAAACAGCTAACTCTAAATTTAATTACGAAGTACTGAGTAGGTGAAATTTAATTTTCTTGATGAACAGGTAGAATATTCCTGTTGATTATTTGCTGTCTGAATTGTCTGTTGACTATTTAGCTTACGGATTGTACAAGTTTAAATATATCCTATGGGGATTATAATTAAGCATGGGAAAGTTAATGTGCAATTTTGAATTTTCAAACGTAGCTTTATAAATATAGAAAATCTGAATATAGAAATATAGAAAGTCTGAATATCAATTCCAGTATAATATTAAATAATAAAAATTTATTATGAATCCTAACTATTCAAATAGCCGAATAAATTACACTTCAATAGAAAGATTTCTTCATAACAAAAAATGATCTAGCACTGTGTTCAGTAATGTTTTTGAACATATTGCTAATTAAATGATTACATGAAAAGTATTCTAACAATTTCTGTTCGAAAGTTAATATAAATAAATAAACTATAAAAATAAAATTATAATTCTGCTGACTCACTTTTTCATACAATTTATGTTTAGTGAATTTTATACATAAAACTAGATAACACACCAGGCTCTGATAATAACTTGGAATAGACTTAAAATCACCGTTGAATAATTTAACATATTAAAATAAAAGTCTTTCAAAACGATCCAAATGTTGCATGATCCACTAACTTCGTCATCGTACGCACTCAATGTAAATGTATCAAAACAATCCTAGAGTTGGGTTTACTGTACTGATTCTTTTGCGTAAACTGTGCTGTTTTATTTTGTATTTTTATACGAAAGACCGGCGCAGTCCTGGTCCGTTAAAAAAAACCCCCTAAATAAACCTAAAATCATTATTGGATGATTTATATATTTAAACGAAAATCTTTCAAAACAAATCAAATGTTGGAGGAGGCCCCACTGCCTTCGATAGTGTCCACCCGCGAGTTAAAATGATTTTATATTTTTAATTAACAAACTATGGTAATGAACAAAATGAACTTGGGTCGTCATTATAGTGACTGCAGATTTAATTTTGCACGATTAGATATATTAATCTTTCAATTCTGTTCAACAGTTCCTGGAAAATCTAAATTATATAAAACGCACCAGCTCATCCTTCTTTTAAATTGAAAAATATATTTATCTTTGTTAAAAATATAGGTTTTCCAGCACATGCGCAGAAATAAAAGTATTTTAAAGAGAAATTATAACTGGAACCTTCAATTCAAAGGATCTGTGACAGAGACAACAGTCATTTTCAAAAAAGAATTTTTTGAAACGGTTAAGAATTTATGTTCACATTTTTTTAAAATCAAAGATATCATTTTAAAGGAAAAGGCACATAGGTATGGTTTCATATATTTTTCTTTTTTCCATTTCCAAATCTGATGTAGATTTTTAAAAAATGCAGAAAAAAACGGAATTCGCAAAAGTGATTTTCGGAAAGAAATTCTCTTGAAAGGGTTATTAATAGTATTTTTTAAATGGTTTACGGAATGGTTTATGGAAAATGCATGTAGATATGCTTAAGCATTTTTCTTTTTATCGTATTTTAATTTCCAAAGTTGATGGAAAATTTTAAATATCGAAAAAGAAAAGATGATCGCGGAAATGTGTTTCTGAAAGGAAGTTTTTTCAAGGCGTTACGATTAATTATTTTTTAGCTACAGGCTTCGTTTTAAAAAGAAATTAATGTAGACCTTACATGGTATCTATTTTTTCTCCGTATTTGAATTTATAAAGCCTATGAAGATATTGAAACATCGCTGGAAAAAAGTCGCAAAAGAAAGTTTCGGAAAGAAGTTTTTTTTTTTTTTTTTTTGAAAAGGTTAATAATATTTTTTTTAAACTCCCACTTTCTTTCCAAAGTCACATTGAAGTAGATATGTCTGATAAATATATATTTTTTTGTATTGTAATCAGAAGACAAGATGGAAATATTTTAAAAATGCAGATACACGAAAATTGCTAAATCGTCTCCCGAAAATTACTTTTGAAAGGGTTAATATAAATATTTTTTCTAATGGACAGCGATTTTTTTAGAGGCGAATGTACCTTTTAATAGTTGATATTTGTTTTTTTCTGTATTTTGATTAGTTTAGCCGTTGCGAGCTCCTAAAAAGTGGGGGAAATAAAAAAGAAAATATACATTCAAAAAATATTTTTTTGATAATATTAGTAATGGTGTTTTTAAAACAGATTAAAATGTTACAAAATAATAATATAATTGAGTGGATAATTGTCTTTCACATTTTGCTAAGAAATGCAAAAGACTTCAAAGCCAAAAGGGACTTCAAAAGACGCGAAAAAAAAAAAAAAAAAAAAAAAAACTGTCATCTTCTATTTAACGCCAACTTCAGAACGCGGTAGAAAAACTTCCAAACCGCGAATGCTCACCACTTTTCTGTGATCATTATGATGTTAAATTAATATCTCTGTTAATTAGTAAAGAATGAAAAATCATAACCTCAGGTGCATTCGGAACAGCCTTGGAATCTTCTCATCCAAACTTTCCGACCTCTACGTACGGTAGATTTCACTTGCCATAGCACAACACAGAGAAACAAACATCTTTCTTTTATTAGTATAGATATAAAATGTGTTCCCAATAAATAAAATAAAAGTTTAATATTTCAGCACAGACTTACAACAATACACTTTCTTTTAAAATTTTTAGTACAAAATTTCTGTTGTCATTAACGTATATAAAATAAATAAATCTATAATAATATTATATAAAAATTACGTTTGTGTGTTGTTTGCTTCCTTGTAAAAGGTATTCTCTGGAACTACTGGATCTAAAAGTAATCGTGGTAAATAGACGGTGACAGCCCTGCTCCAACGTAGCCTATATTTCACGTCAGTGCCACTATCAGTTCTGAAATTATGATGCGTTTGATATTGAAAGTACTAGAAACTTAAAATTTGGCATGGTAGTTACTTATAAGATGTAAATGCTCTCTAAGAACAATGTAAAATCTGAATTTTACATTCCTGAGGAAGGCACGGAGGTGTGCTGAAACTGTAAAATGAATATTTTGATGTTTTGAGTGTATTTTTAATGTTTTAATCTATATTAAATGTTTATACACCAATATATCAAAGAATTTGTGATTTTTTCACATCACACTCATTTAAATTTTTTTCTTACAATTTCTTTTGGAAATTGTACATAATTAGATGAACAAAAAGAGAAAATTATAATATTGTCGATTTATTAGTCCCCGATATGCTATTTCTTTCAGGCAACCATTCAAGTGTCGTCCCTAAAAAATATCGTTACACTACATAAGCCATTCGAAAAACGAAGCAGATGTATTATTGTATGGTTAAAAACTGACAATCTCTACTACAATTTCTTAACTTCTAAGCATCGCACATTATCAATTTTCATACCTTCGTATAGAGAAAAAAGTACTTAAAATTGAAATTTATTGGAAAAATGCTTTTTATATTATTTTTGAGATGTTAATTTGAAAAAAAAATATATAAAGGAATGTTTTCTGATAAAACATGGAGCTATTATAAACTATATTTAATTTTAAGCATCCATATTAATGTTACAAGCAAATGAAGGAATATGAATCATTAGATAACTAATTTTTTTATCGAGTTTCTTGAATGATGACATCTCTTTTTGCTGGATTTGTGTATTGTTATGCGATAGTGGCGTTACATGCATACTTTTTATATACGTTGTTTAAAACTGGATGCAAATGACGTCATTTTATATAAAACATAAGAGTGTATTTTAACTCTTAAAACTGAAATAAGTTTTGTAGAAGTCCATCCTTTTCATCTCAGTGGCTTTGAAATTCTTCACAGGTGGAAATACATAACTTTTGAAAATAATGCAATTAAAATCACGCACTGATAAAACGCAAAGTTTTACAAAAATTTATTCTAACTAATTTCGTACGTTTATTATAAATTAATGAAACAGTTCCTTATTAAACATTTCTTTTGTCGAAATTTGACGAGTTCCATGTCGTACTACTACTAGTAATTTTTTTTATGGTCTTCGAAGGCGACACTAAATTTTGAAAAAGCAGAATCCCTGCTTCCTGCTTGTTTTTCAATACTCGTTATGTTTAGGGAAATTTAAATTTAATAAAATAAAATGTGTTCCTATGAAATAAATTAATAATTTAATATTTCAAGTCACCCGTTCAATGATACACTTATTTCATTTAAATTGTATAGTATAATATACTATTCTTATTAATATATATGAATATATGCAAGTCATGTATAAAAGATCTTTTTCCAATTTTGGTTCTGGGCAATTCCATCGTAACTGACGTAATATTTTACCATAGAATTTCGTTTTCAAAACTATGTAGAAAATTTACTAATAAAGCTAGAACAAATTTTTACAATTAGAAATATTTCTTACTAAGAACTTAATACCCAAATACCTGCAGATTATTTCAATCTCTCTTTTAGTTCCAAAATGTGCAATACAAAATTCTGTAACTGACGTAACATAAAATATGCAAACATTTTTTCTGTCTTCATTGAAGTGTAAAAATCATCAAAATTATCCCGTTAAAAAAGTGATTTAATATTCTCAACCACACTAAGTAATGCCAAATTATAACAGTAACTTGTTTAATTAATTTCTGAATAATAAAAAAGAAAAAAATATCATTTACACGTGTAAATGACATAACTTTTATTGTGTAACTGATATAATATTATGACTTTACAGATACAATAATGGTACTTAACTTAGTTTGTAAACAGTAATTTACAATGCCTTTTTATTAGGATTTTATTATAGAATATAAAAATATAAAGTTTTCCAATTATACCCTTAAATCAAACATATTATAAATTTTATTCCACCCTACAAAATGATAATTTTATGTGGAATTGTTCTTCTAACAAAAGGTAGGCTCTGCTTATTCTTTCTGCATTTAGCTCAAAATTGTCCAAAAGTATGGTTTGTATTTTTTCCAAAAGTTGATTTTCATGGAGTAAGTTGTGAACAGCTGATACTATGTCGTCTTCACTACTAGAAGCTGATTAAGGTACTCCCAATACATGATCTTGTCCATTTGCTGAAATAGTTATTGGAAGCTTTTCAAACGTCTCGATTCTAGTTATTTCAGGAACCAACTTTCCATCAAAAAGAACTATACTTCACTTTAACTGTTATGTCCTGCATTTATTTCCTAACAGAATGAAATTCTCTCTGTGAGAAGCTTTCAAGGATGTCTTCGACTTGACGATCAATATATAATTAACACTTCAGTGTCACAGAAAGTCGTTCGCACTTTATGGAAACGACTTTGTAATTTATTTTTCTCGTTTCCATTTTGAGATTAACACTTGGCAACAACTGTATAATCATCTGCTACAGCTACCTTTTAATTGGTATGTAAAATGAAAGATTTTTTTGAAAATAGCTCCTAAAATTGATAGACGTCTCGAAGGTTATGTAACTGCGCTTCCCAAGGATATTCGTATCAACAAATGATAAAGCGATATAAATATAGCAGATATTGCATTTCAAAAAATTCGTCTATAATATACTAAATTTGAAAGGAAAGAAAAATATCTTAAGTGTAAGTAAAAATGAAAACTTGACAACGGAACTCAATCTAAGATTGCTCGAAAGCAGGTAAATATCAAGAAAGTGAAGTCTCTGATCCTAAAAAAAATCCACCGACTCAAAGATCCATTGCATTAAAACTAGGAATGTCTTATGGCACTGTACGTAAAATCATTCATAAAGATTTGAAATTAAGTTTAAAAGGATGCTTAATTCTAATGTTCATCTGCTTTTGCCAAAGCAGGTGGGTAGAAAAAACCAAATTATAGGAAATTATATGAAAAACATTTAACTGCCGAAAAATGGAAATCTGTGGTGACAGGTAGGTATATTTAAGTGACAGTAATAAAAAAAAGATCAATTTTCTATTGTTCAACAGACGTTGGTGGTCGTACGAAATGGCTTCGTCAGTGTAAAGAAAGGTTATCAAAGTAATTCATAATAGCTGCAGGATTTCGTTACAACAGCAAATTATAAATTAAAAAAAATCTTAAGTAAAGCCAAAATCAATTCACCCAATTATCGGAAGAATTTTTTCGAACCAATTTTTGAAGATGAAATTTTAAACTTAAATGGAAAGGACAATGATGAAGTTGACCTTCGTATGGACAAAGCCTCTAGTCGCACGTCTAAAACAACTTCTGCTTATTTAGCAAAGAAAGTATCAGAAACAGCAATAAAGTATTTCCAATTTAATGAAACACCTGTAAAATCACCTGTAAAATGCTTCTCCAATTGTTTTTTTGCGCTTTCTGTTTATTAAACAGAGCCTTAGGAAAACGGCATACCAGAATACTGAACGGAATTTGGAAAACGGTCCAAGAGAAATGGGGTAAAATTGACACGACAGTATTAAGAAAAAGTTTACTTCCAAGGGAATTTTGTGCGAGAGCTACTGTCGCAAAGCACGGCTATCAGCTAGAAGCAAATCGCCGCAAAAATACGACATTTATACATAAAACTTAACTATTAAAATCGTTTCCATAAAGTGCGAACATACTTCTGTGTTTCCCAACGATTCTGCAGTTGCCATTAAAATGTGTTTTTACAAAAAATTCCTAGTAAAATGTTAAATTATAGTAAATTATTAAACTTATGTACGATTTCCAATATTTAACGAAATGTTATAATTAACATAAAAGCTGGATTTTTATTAACATAAAAATGTTTTCAACTCACTTGTATCTTCTATATCCATTTTTTTAATTTTCTTCATATTTTTCCTTTGCTTTTCTTCTGTATTTAAATGTTTTCTGGTTATCGCTTCTTTTTCAATAAATCGTTTGTCAATCCCCAAAAAACACCAATTTTTCTTTTTTTATCTGCTTGATAAGGAAATAGTGAGTCTTCTATGATTTTTATTGTTTCTCAGGGATCGGTGTGAGCATTATAAAATTGATCCTCTGGGTTTCCATTTCATTTGTAGTCTATTCGTTGCTGTGGGTTTTCTTTTAAATAGCAGTCTATTCGCTGCTGAGATTAGTTTTACCTTTGAAAATATTCTTGAATACTCCGCTTTTTAATATAAAATGTCTCCAGTTTATCAATGGAATTTTAATTTTTTCTGAATGGGATTTTTGCTCTTTTGCCAAACATCTATTTTTTCAGAAGTCCCTAAATGAATACTGTTGTCAAGCTTTATTTTTAGGCATCTAATATTATAGGATAATGTATGAAACAGTTAACTATTAGAATGTATTTTCCACTTAATACTTGTCTTATTGAATTTCTAATAAATTAATTGTTATTTCGAAGTTTACTTTTTAGCGTCGTTACTAACAATCCACATTACGCTTTGTGTTACAGGTTCACGTAATACGGACTATTATTCAGCCCCGCTGTCCCTTACGCTTTTCGGCAGATCCATCTCTCGCCTAACTTCATTAGTTGGTGTCAGTGATATACATTGTATCTACAAATTTGGTGGGCAAAAGAATGATTTATTGAATGGAATTGACAGTAAAAACATTAAAGTAAATATTGTTGTAAGATAGAAAAATAGTTCAAGTTTACTATTATCACAAATTTTCGATGTTACTTCCTTTCGTGGTTCTGCAAATGCCCCATCCGTAAATCATTTGTTCCTACATATTTGTCAGCACGTTTCCGTCGATCAAATTAATTACAGTGCAGAATCGTGATTTTAGTTCAGGAATGGAAGCAGGAAGTGGCGGAACGCACACTTGATCCTTTACAAAACCCAATACACCGAAATCAAGCTCTG
Source organism: Maratus speciosus (assembly GCA_963932465.1). Lineage (NCBI taxonomy): Eukaryota > Metazoa > Arthropoda > Arachnida > Araneae > Salticidae > Maratus > Maratus speciosus. Next base: position 443,065,423 of record OZ010788.1, read on the forward strand.
AAAGATCTTTTGATCGTGGTGGCCATTGAATAACACTTCCTTTCGCTAGGCGATAGCGTTAGTTATGACAGCTAACGCCATCTATGAATAAACTTCGGCAATATTACAACAAGTCTGACTTTCAACTAGTTAATTTCATTTAATATTTCTGAAGTTCTTAACTTACGAAATTGCCTAACTAATTTATAGACACCCTGTATTTTTATACTTTTTTTGAACGGTGTTTTTAAATGTGGAACAATGTTGCAACGTAATCTTCTTGATAGACTTTTCAGTTAATGTGCAATTTTACATCCAGGAGATATGAGACATTGAGAACCAGAATGGAACAACCTCGCCAGCTGCGATTTCGAGAAAAATATTTTCTAAAATTTGAAGCATTTTTTTTGTCTAACTTTTTTAGGCCAGTTTTCAAAGTGGACAGATGAAACAAAGATTCTTCCGGGAGCATATGGTGATGAAGTTGGCAGAGTCAGAGTTACCCAGCCACTTAATCCATTCTTGCACTGACACCTGGATATACAAGGTAAGTTAAACAATATGTTAAACTGGCTCTATCAGTTAAATATCATCGTCATTAATAAAATTCATTATGCAGCAAATAAATAGACATTGTCATGGCGTACAATGCTTTGACATGTTCTCAACGCCTGTACAATAAAACAGTTACCGGTGGCATTAAAGAAACATTGAGAAGTTAATAAAACTATACTATAAAACTACATGAAAAATAATTAAATTTAAAACACAAGAAAAATATATTAGAATAAATAAATAAGTAAATGTTAAATTTAAAGTACAGAAATCGAACAACAACAACAAAAAATCCCATTAGTTCCTAAGTTAGAAAATGAAGGTGGTAGCCAACAGCAAAAGCCCCTAAAGTAACAGATTATAAATATGTTGATTAATTTTAGCATTATATTTTAAACATCATATCTGAACATTATATATTAACATTATATTTTCCAAAAAATGAAAGAAATGAGAAAATTAATGTTTTTGTTTAAGAGAGCGCAACAACCCAGATTTTGTCATCATTGATCTTCTAAGTAGTTTACGATTAGCGACGTCACACACATCCTAATCTCGTAGTTCAACTATAATCTCATTATAAGTTGTATGTTTTACATAAGTACTCTTTTCTTTAACAAAAAGTGGTATGTTAATATTTTTCTTATAGTTGTCAAACGCATTGTCGATTTTGTGTATACAACAACATTCGTCTAGTCAACACAAGTATCTGGCACGAGTTCAAATTATGAAAAAGATAAAGTATCTTTTTAGTTTTAACTTTAGGCGAGATAAAATGTATATACGTATACTGAATAAATAAATACAAACTAATTAAATAAATAAATAAATATTTTATACATACCACTAATTTGTACAAAGAGCGTAAAACTACGGAATGGAAATAAATGTAAATATTTTTAAATACTTATGATATTTAAAACATTAAAATTTCTTCATGAATCTATTCGTATTAATAATATTTCATAAAATGTAAAGAGGCTCGGTGTACCTCCACTTTGCAAAAAATGACGATAATATCACATTTTCGGTGTTCGTTTAAAATACATTTAGGTCTGTCTAATTTATATACTATATATATCTAATACGATTTAACTTATGTTTATAAATACGTGATAAACGTTGTTTAAAGCATCCATTTCCCTTTAAAAATATTATAAATGCAATTTTTTAAATTCATTTTTTTCAGTTTAATTTTCTTTCACTAAATCATCATAATCAAAATACTGAAAAATATGGTTTCCCATTATCTGATTTTCGTTTGGACGATTCATAAAGCCCATCCCAAAAACTCAAAGATACGTTTTTCAAAAATAGAAATACAGGGTGTCCGAAAATTGTTGGACACTTTGCAAAATTAAATTTATAATAAACTTTACATAATAATAGGGTATTTGAATTACGTCTTATTAAGTGCCTGCCTGAATTTTTGTTCTGCATAATTTTATACCAAAAATATCTCACAGATGACACTACATATATCAGAACATCATCGGCAGGAGATTTGGAAGAACGAACCTGTCATGTTGACTGTACAGCAGAAGACAAAGTGCGTATTATGGCTCATAGAATTTAAATCTATGCTTAAAGGGAAAAGAAGTTATCGCTTAGAGTATATCGTTCAGAGTAGGAAATCTTCGCTATCCACAGATCCAAAATATGCCAACGAGATTTTTTAACAGGACAGCGCACCTCCGCATTGGGCAACATCTGTGCGCAGTTGCCCCAAACGCCATTTCCATAATTGATACAATGGTCGCGGTGGTCCAATTCCGTGGCCTCCTCGATCACCAGATTTAATCCTCTGAGATTTTTCCATCTGGTGTTACGTCAAAGATATCGTTTATAAGACTACTTGTACTGGTGTAGGGGAACTAAAGCAGCTAATCACAACTGGTATTTATTCCATCACTACTCAGATGCTGTCAAATACATGGAATGAAATCGAGAACCGCTTAGACGTACCAAGCGATCCCATACTGCAGGACTGCTACAGGCGACTATTTTTTTAAATTATATTTCGCACTAATTTTCCAAATCAAAAATCTTTTACAGAGGCTTTGACAACATTTACAAGAGAAATAAATATACTACAAAATGTATTTTTTTTTAAATAATAGTGCGAACAGAATATGAAAATAGTCGCCTATGGCAGCCCTGATATTGAAATCTATTAACTTTTGTATTTATATATCAAGTTAGTAATTAAATTTTATTTCTACTGTTATTATAATTATTTATTTTATTTTGTGAAGGGTGCAACAAATCTCGGGCACCATGTAGTTTAAGCTTAAAAGAGTAAAAGAAAGTTAAGTAAATAGTCACTTCTACTGTAATGTCATGACATTTTATTTCTTTCGTCCTAAGCTAGTTATTTTTTTGGAAATTGGAAACCAAGAGTTATAGAACAAAATGGGATTAGAGCATGCGGAAAAAGCTTCAAAATCTTCAAAATAGTAGTTGAATTAAAATTCACATAAGTTTTACAAAAAAGATTGCGTTTAAAATTTTACCATAGGAATTGCAATTATTTTATTAAATATATTTTATAAGACAAATTTAATAATATATCAAAAAAGAAATTCCAAAACACTGAAATTAAACAAAAGAAATTGAGAGGGTTACGCCACCCCTCTAAAGACTGTGTACTTTTCTTTCATTATGTTTAAAAGATAGGAAAGCTGTACCATTTATTAAGCGGATTTCAAAATTTATTATATTGAAATTTTATTTTAGCAGGAATAAAATAATATATATTACACATTTGTTCAACCATAAAAAAAAATTTACTCAGGATGTTTTTAAATTTCATAAATGACTTACGATTCAAATTTAAGTAATAAGGAAATATTTGTCCAAGCAATTGAATCTTACAGCAAATGAACTTCATAATAAATTTCAAGTTAAAAATCTTCCTGGAATATAAAATATGCAGCAAATTTGAAAAGCATGCATTGGTAATGAAATAATATGAGTAGTAATTTTACCAACTGAGTAAACAAGACTCTAGGATAAAATTTGATCAAAGAACCTTGGCTGCCTAAGCTATTCTGGACAATTTTGGTGGATACAATTCACTCATACAACTTTTTGAAAAAGACATGTAACCTCTTATCTGAATTAGCTCAAAAGAATAAATAGCATGTAAAAGAACCTTAATAATAGCCTAAAGTGGTATCTGAGTTAATTGTGTCCGAATGTGTCCAGGATAGCTTTGTTGGTAGATCGTTGGAAGCTTAAGAGAAGATCTTGGAATCGAATTATAGCCTGGACACTTCTCACTCTGTTGAAAAATTTCTATTCTATGGTTTCTTTAGAAATCTGTATGCTTGTATAATAATAATGATGTGCAATTACGTATCGAAGGTTTACTGGAGTACCTTTACCTGTGATTTATTCTTGTTTCAGTTGATAGACCAGATGTCACAAATTTTACTGAACTTTGTTTCAGTGATAAAGGCTCACAAAATAAATAAATAAATAAATAAATAAATAAACATTGCATTTACTTTATTCTCCGAATTGTCTCAGTTGGTTGGTTGGTTGGTTGATTTGCCAATTATCTACTGAAGGGATATGGGCTCTAGGGGGGAGTGCCCTCCGTGGGGGTCATGAAAATATTAATATTTCCTTTACTAATATAAAGGCGATTGCTTGGTCAGAGCACAATTCCGTTTAAAAATATATACACTGCTCAAAACAATTAAAGGATATTTGAAGTTTTATATAAAATAAAGATATAAACGAAATTTTTTTTTGCCGAAAATAGAAGAAGAGAATCACAAATGCAAATTTTTCTGGTTTTCAAACTGTGGAGTATGCAAATTTTGAGTTCGACGTCAAAAACGTCGCTTCTGCGGCAGCGAATGAAATTTGACTTTCAACTGGATAAAAGAGAATGAAGACAAGGATGATCGGCGTTCAGTGATTGCTTGTTTCGATGAGTACGATGTCTTAGCGAAGTCATTTGACAGATTCAGAAGCTTTGAGAATTGTTGGTAGGTTAGAAGAGGGCCAAACTCAAGCCAAAGTAGCGCAAGCCATTGGAGTGTCACAAAGTGTCATTTCCAGGATCTGGAACCGTTTTTTGGAGAGTGGATGTGCAGGCCGAAGACCAGGGCAAGGTCGTAGACGGGCAACAACGCCCAATGAAGATCGATATTTAGCGTTAACAGCTCGGAGACACCGAACCATGAACGCTACTCTTCTTTAACAACACCTTCGCTCGGCTACAGGCACCACGATTTCAACTCAGACTGTCCGAAACCGGCTCCATGCTGTAGGTCTGTATGCTCGCCGACCGATGGTATGTGTTAGATTAACATCAAGGCATCGTCGCGACCGCAGGGAGTGTGCAACCGAGCATGCCAACTGGAGGAGAAATGAATGGAAAATATTCTGTTTTCTGACGAGTCCCGTTTTTCTGTGCATCCGGATAATAGGCGTATTTTCATCTGGAGGGACCGTGGTAGTAGGAATAATCCTGCGTTCGTGCACGAAAGTGTCGGATTTGGCGGTGGAGGAGTGTTGGTGTATGGTGGCATCTCCATTGACGGGCGCACTGACATCTACATCATTCGAGATGGAGCTCTGACTGGTTGCCGATATAGGGATGAGATCCTCAGACCTATTGTAGTCCCTTACGCTGCAGCAATCGGAGATAACTTCATTTTAATGGACGATAACTGCAGGCCACATCGTGCAAACCTGGTGGAGGATTTCCTTTTCGAGGAAGGAATCGTTCGAATGGAATGGCCAGCGTGTTCTCCAGACATGAATCCAATCGAGCACGTTTGGGACGCTCTAGGAAGACGAGTTTCTGGCCGCCAACAACCCCCACAAACTCTCCAAGAACTGGAAAGAGCTCTTCTGGAAGAGTGGGGCAGAATACCCCAACTCGTCATTAATAGCCTCATTGAGCCCATGCCTCAAAGGTGTTCAACGTTGCTGGCCGCCCGTGGAAACCATACCGCCTACTGAAAATGATTTTCTTTGAAGAAAACACCTTTTCTTATTCTTTTTTTCTCATATGCACAAATTGTGTTTTTTTCCTTTAGTACACAAATGCGCAATAAAATGCATTTTTTTCTGCCAAACGTGTGTAATTTATTCTCATATAACCTACTATGTCTGTCGACCATGTATCAATCAGCTAAACAGTTTACCAGATACAAAATCCACCTAAAACTGCAATATCCTTTAATTGTTTTGAGCAGTGTAATTCGTTTAAAAACATCAATCCGCCAACTCTACATTAGTTTGTATTTTTGTTTTAAAGTGTAAAATCATAGAGGGTTGCGTTGATTTTTGACGGCCGATTATCTACTCGAGGGATATAGGACCGAGGGGGGAGTGTCCTACGTGGGGATCTTTCTAAGGAAACCTAACCCGTATTTACGCATGAAAATCAATGATTCGAAGAAAACCATGAAAACTCCGAACGATTAGGCCGTCGGGCACGATTGGGATTGAACCCAGTACCTCCCGTCTACCAGTTTCGAGAGCAGAACCTCTCGGCCACTGGTGGGGTGCGAATTGTTTCAGAAAAAAGAAGAAAAAAGAAAAGAGCCATTCGATTGGAAATTATGTTTTTTTTTCAATTTATGTGAAGAAAAATAAATTTAGATTGTCGTCTACAATCTGAAATTGTACCAAGGTCTGACATTTGTAATGCGATTACAAAGTTTTGACATCATACTTGTCTTTTTCGGAACACTTTGCCTTACAGAATCAAACGGAAATTCATTCTATCAAGTAGTTTAGGAATTATGAAGGTTTAGAATTTGGAACTAGTAATAATACATTTACATCGGAAAAAACAGATTGCAATCCGTGAAGTTTTTAAATGCATAACTCTAAAACTTCGTGGTAACATGAGATGTAATCTTGGATATGCATACGAGAAAATTATAATTAGTTTATATTTATCTAAAAAGAACTTCAAAAAGTAATTAATAATATATGTATTTCCGAAATAACTTTTTCAGAACTCTATGAAATGTAACCTATGTATTTTCTAACAAAAACAGATAGAAGCTTCAGATTTGAGAATAAGACTACAGCTCATTCCATCAATTCTTGAGTTATGTTTAAAAAACAACTCGGGTAGCAATCTGTTTTGAAACGATTAGAAATGAATTTTACATTGGCCTTCCAAATTAGAAGTGTTCATAATTCTTAAACGTTTTGTTCGAATGACTTAACATTTGATATTCCAAGGAAAAACAAACCTAAAAACCTAAATATGAAGTCAAACTTAGATGTTCGTGTTAAAAATAGCAGAGAAACAATTTTCGAACAATTTTTGAACAATTTTCGCATACGGTGACCTTCAAGGTCATTTTTAAAGATAAATTGCGAGAAGACATAATTTGCGATCGATAGCCATTTCCGTTGTTTTCTGACAAGTTGAACAAGTAGATGATTAAACTCTATGCGATGTTTTTCTTTATGTGTGGACTATACATAATATAAAACATATTATAAACTAGAAGGGAAAATCATGCACCAAACCTAGAATACGAAACACTTTCCAACACTTCCAGAATTCTTTAACAAAACAACGCAGCTTAGGTAAAGAAAATACTAATAAACATTTTAGAAAACACATAACACATTTGAAAAGCAGATTTCAACAATAGCCGGAAACAATTCTCCAATTCTTTTGTGCAGCTTTGTATATATTCTAAAACATTATAAACTTTGTATATGGTCTAAAGATTTGTATATATTCGTCTTAGTATGCTAAAATTTAGTTTAGTTTGAAAACACACACTGTAAAAAATATCCGTCAATATACACAATTTTTTCGACAGAATTTTTCCGAAGAATTCCGCAGAATAGTTTCATTTTTATAAGAAAACAGTATAATTTTCGTAAATGATATTTTGAGATTACAAATCCGTATAAATCCAGTAAATTTTACGGAATATTTCTGTATTGCTTACAAAACAGTACAAGTTCCATAAATGATGCTTAGAGATAGTTGTTGGGTTTGGAAAGCGAAGTAAGAAATTGCTGTATCTACTATTTGCCTTACAGGGATATTATTCTCAATGAAACCCCTATATTGGCTAAAGGTTGCTCTATATTGAAAATCTATCGAGTAATTCCCCAATATTGGGCAAATATTATTGGTTTTACATGAGTTTTCAAATAAAACATATTATCTTTATGGTGCCATCTATAGTATGTATATTTAAACAACCGGCTATAATATTTTCCCTTTTTTAAATAAAAAGTTAACATATTTTAAGGATATTTAAAAAAAATAAAATCTTATTACTTCTTTTTAAGTTTTAGACAGTTGAAAAGAAACGTTACGGTTTATTTTTCATTATGATTTAAAAATAATGTTGACTTATTTATAGCAAGCTATAATTTTTTTAATGTCTCTGTAGGATGTTTTCAAATGGAAAAAAATCTATGTTTAATTTTAATATTTTTCATTCTATTTACTTTAACAGATTCGCACACAAAATTTAAAACATGTCTGAAATATAATAACAAAATTATTATAAAATTGATGCTTATTTAAGTGGTAATAAACAATAAAGGAAATTTCATTTAATAACATGCAGTAATTATCTTTATGTGAGTTTACAGTATATCATCACAAAAATAATTTGAAATTTTTTTTAAAGTACATGTTTGAAAAAAATTTAGTCGGTAATCTTGCAAAAATAAAAAATATATATAAATAAGTAAATAAAAATAATATTACAATAAAATTTTTTAAACCTTGAAAAAAAGAAGCAATGTTAATGAAGTTAAAGAAGCAAGTCTTAATGCATTTTTTCATGAGTGTAATATTTTAAAGACTAAAATTTATCTTTTATAAAGCATGAAATTTAAAGGCCAAATACTGAAAATTATGGAAAGAAAATGTTTAAAACATACAGAATTGTATACTCAATTGAAAAAAAAAATATATATATATCTTTACAAACATAGATCCTTGTTTAACATATTGCCCTTGCTTCATAAAAGGCCTTCAAAATAAGTAACGGTGTTTCAAAACGTAATTTGTGTACACTATATGGCCAAAGGTGACCGATCACTTGCGAGTTTTGACGTTTTGTTAAATATCTAGAAAAATACATGAGGAATTAACCTGAAACTGCAGGTGTGTAAACAATATAATATAGTCCATATATTTCCGCGAAGATTTTTTCCAGGAACCCCAGGGAACAGTCAAAAATTGAAAAAGAACGAATATCTTTTGTTAAACCCTGTAAAAACTAATCGAGCAAAAGCGTTTAAACTCCAGATTATTAATAAGTGGCTTATTGTAATATACTGTGTTCATTTTTAGGAGGATAGCATGTATACTCGTAGAGAAATTAAGGTTTTTATAAAAACAGTCCAAATTTTGCCAAGTTTTTTGCTTATAATTTGCAGAGTTCTTAATGTAAAAGAAAGTTATTTTCAGAAAATATGACGAACAACACTGTACACAATACGCTGCAGTCAGAATTAAAAAATAATAAAAATTGGATGAAAAATGAGCAGATTTTCTAAAAAATCTTTCACTGCGCATGCGCGAATCCAATCAAAACATAATATGCATCATGTGTTAGCTAAATGTATAGAGCAACTTTTGTAAAAGTCTCAAAAACATAGTTTGAAAAGTCTGATAATAATCGTTTATAGAATAAGCTCAAACTCCGTTGTTCCCAATATGAAGCAAAAACATGGGGGGGTTGTATCCATATATTCATTTATTAGTCCCAATTTAGCATACACACAATATTGCACGTACTACTGTATTTGGATGCAACTCCTCATCTTTTTGCTTCAATTCTTAACAAAACGTCAAAAATCGCAAGTGATCGCACTAAGCTAGATGAGGACAAATTCGAATCCCGTGGAGGGAAAGTGTTGTTTATTAACTTTAAAAAAAATTAAATATACATAGTCTGACCTTGATATAAAAGTGTTCGTGAGGTGTGAAATTCATAAAGCTATAAGTCTGTCTGTGAAAAATTATATTTTGTCTTTGAAATAGAAATCTTTAAATACGGAAATATGAAAAAAAAATGGAAATTTTTCTGGAATTTACGGAAGCCATTTTCCGTTAAAATACGGAGAAAGTACTGCATCTCGATTTCCAGTACAATTTCAGTATTTTAACGTTTTTTTTTTTTTTTTTTTTTTTTTTAAGTGAAAAAAATTTAATTTCACTTCTAGCATTTTCTACCAATAGACTTAAACGTACTTGAATTCTTTTGTACAGACCTGTATATTACTTGTAGATTTTTAAACGCGACACACATTAAGCTGATTTTTAATTCAGGAAAAAACAATCTTAAAACTACAGAAATCAGACTTCCAGGAATTACTCTCCCTTAGCTGTTATGCACCAAGCTTTTTACGTAGCCCTGTGTATAATTTTAGTTATATGCTACAAACAATACTTAGTTGAGCTTGAAAATATTCAACCCAAATTTAGAAAACACCTTTCAACAATTCACTCTGATTATTATTAATGCTTACAAATTACTTTGTGTAGTCTTGTATAATGTCTATAGAATGTATACACTCCACTTAGAGTGAAAAAAATTAGTTAAACTTAAAATGCATACCATAAGAGAAAACGCGCTTTCATCAATGATTCCTAATAGACAACTACACTGTAAAAAAAAAAAAAAAAAAAAAAAAAAAAAAAAAAAAAAAAATCTGTAAAGTTACTAAAGTTTTATTTGGAAACTGGGATTCCTAGAACTTTTTATGTTGCCGCTACATGAAATGTTTAAGGAATCCCAGTTTCCTAGAAAAACTGTAGTAACTTTACAGATTTTTTTTTTCAGTGTTGTGAGGTACAGTATTGTATCAGAAAAATTTATGTGTTTCTGTAAGTGAACGAAAAATGCGATACACATCATATTCTACTACAAACATTTTGAAGTAGTAATGTATATGAATTTCATCATGTTTGAAATAATGCAACATAATTAAAATTCACTTTGAACAGTTTTCCCCCATAGACCATTATATAACCGAACCCTTTTGTGTCACCCTGTGAATGAATAATAAATGATTTCCAACCATATTCTACAGAAAACACGTTTTATTGCACCTCAGAAATTTATGTGAATTTCGTCATGTTTGTGATAGAACCATTAAAACGATTTTACTTCATAGACCATAATATAACAGAATACTTTTGAATTATCCTGTACTTCAAAATTGCCACGCATAACATATTCTATAGTAATCATCCTCTACTGCACCTTAAGGGGGCGAAGGAACTTAAAAATCAATTTTTTATTTTTTGTAAATTTCACTTTAAATATTACTCAAGGGTACATTATATGCATTATGACATGCATTTATCACAAAAAATTAAATAAATAAAATAAAATAAAATAAAAAAATATTTTTGAGAAAAAAATGAAATTTTACGCATCGGCTTAGAAATCTTCGAAATGCTCCCTGCGCGTTATATATCAAGGAAAATTCCCAATATTTTTTATAAAAGCTTGGTTTATATATATATAAATAAAACTATGTATCGAATTTTATATATCAGAATATAAATGTAAAAAAAAAAAAAAAAAAAAAAAAAAAACTTTTTGTAATTTTTTCGAAAAACTTTCAAAAATTTTCAAAAATTTTTTTTAACCTTTATGTTTAGATATATAAAATTCGATGCACTGTTTTATTTATATAGTATATAAACCAAACTTTCATAAAAAAATTTAGGGATTTTCATTGGTATGGAAAGCGCAGAGGGCATTTCGAAGATTTCTGAGACGACGCGTAAAATTCCATTTTTTTCACAAAAAAAAAAAAAGTGATAAATGCATGCCATAATGCATATAAGTAATATTTGAAGTGAATTATAGTAATATTTAAAGTGAAATTTGCAAAAAATAAAAAAAATGATTTTTAAGGTTTTTTAATTCCCTCGTCCCCTTAGTAATGCATATAAATTGCATTACGTTAAAAATTGTGTAGCACTGTTAAAATTCACCGCAATTCATTTTCCACCTTAGACCATAATGTAACGGAATACTTCTGAGTGCCCCTGTAAATGAACAATGATTGGTAGACTCTTCATTTTCTATACCGAACGTGCCATGCAAATCTCAACAACGGATATCAATTGCATGTCAATAAGAATACATTTACGCGGGCAGACAGAAAAAACCGAGGTCATAAAAACTTTTCAACTACGTTGGAAAGTGTTTAAAATGATGCATGATGTATGATAAGAATAAGAATCTAACATTTCTTAAATATATACCTTTATCATTTGAAAATAAAATCATTCATGTATAATTTTTTTCATATTGTGATTACAACTGAATTGCTGAATATAATTCTTCCATTTTAACTGTCATTTTAATTTATTAAAGAAAATCTTTCTCACGAAGTCTTTCTGTACATAACCCTTATGTCTTAGACTATCCCTCTGAGAAGCTTGCTCCTCGTATTGCGTTAACTAAGAACGTGTGTGAATGTTGTTTCTTGAATCTTAATTATGCCAGGTATTTTTCGTCTTAAAAGAGATAATTAGCAAAAACTTAACGCTCAAAATAATTATTAAATAACATCATTTTCTGAATCTTTTGGTTAAAGCAATTCTTTAGTTTTGAAAAGAAATTTTACTTTAAAAAATTCGCTTCAATACTTTACATTTTCTAAAGTATATATCAAAGAATTGCTGTAAAACTTCACTTTGGGAAATATTTTACCATTAATTAGATTCAATTTTAAAAAGTCATTCTCAAAGGAAAATTCACCTTATGTTTGAAAATTTAAATAACGTAGATTTTATTCTGAAATGTATTACTTTCTATTTGAAAGGAAAAATTCGAAGTATTTAGTTGGCAAGCACAACTTGTAAAAATGAGACTGCTAATTTAATTAGCCTTTAATTTGAATGGTAATTAGTATGTATTTGTTTTCACTTAGGTAAGTGTAACTATTTTTAAACTTTAAATAGATTACATAATGTTTTTCATCTACATGTACAAAAAAGTAAGTATTTCGAGTTTTTGATTTTTCATTTCGGAATTTTCTTGCTATTGTTCACAAATTTTCTAATTTTCAAACATGAAATGAACCACAATTATTAATTTTATAATAAATGTATCAGATTTTAATTTTTTTAAGTATAAATTATATAGGGTGATTGAAAACAGAGGCAATGCCGATTGTCTCTTAAAATGATTACAGAGAAAATTGCTGCCCGGTATTTTAGAAGGACAGGAAAAAATATTTCGTCCTTTTACGACATAATTTAGAAAGTTGTGCATATTTTTCAGCCTTCCGGTTTGTTTAAAAAAATATACTTTAAACAAGATAATTTAAAATTAGGAAATTATGTATAAAATCATCTAAAATAAGTTAAAAATTCCTAAAAGTAATAAAAAACTCACTTAAAATGCATATAAATACCTTCATTCAGGTCGACATACTATTTTTCATCGCTAAAACGGCGCCATTCTCAATCCATTTTCAATATCCCCCTTACAATAATTTCCTGGTGTCTTCGAAAGATTGAAATATAAACTCAATAAATTCAATATCTCCCTTATTGCAAAACCTTCTTTAAAATAAACTAGTTGGATGTGCCAATCCGAAAACTTTCTTATATCTCATGTCAATATTTCATTATAATTAGTTTTATTAGTATTTTTATTAGAATTAAGCATAAGTTCATACACTTTTCGATGGTACAATATTGAAAATTGCACAAAGATCGTTATTACAGCGCCCGCTTCACGCGGAATTTTTCCAAATTCAAGGAGGACATTCTTGCCGTGGCTAAAAACATACACAAGAAAATTTGTTCAGTTCTATGCATAACTTCATACACTTCCCGATGGTACAATATTCAAAATGCACAAAAATCGTTATTACAGCGCCCCCTACCGGCGGATTTTATCCAAATTCAGGGAGGACCTCCTTGCCATGGCCAAAAACACACACAAAAAATTTCGTTCAATTCTATGCATAATTTCATACACGTTTCGATGGTACAATATTCAAAATGCACAAAAATTGCTATTACAGCGCCCCTACCGGCGGAATTTTTCCAAATTCAGGTAGGACCTTCTTGCTATGACCAAAAACATACACAAAAAATTTGGTTTAATTCTGTGCATAACTTCATATACTTTTCGATGGTACAATGTTCAAAATGCACAAAAATCGCTATTACAGCACCGCCTACCGGCGGATTTTTTCCAAATTAACGGAGGACCTGCTTGCCATAGCCAAAAACTTAAAAAAAATGGTTCAATTCTATGCATAACTTCATACAATTTTTGATGGTACAATGACGACATACGGACACACGGACATACGGATACACGGACAGACAGACAGACAGACATTTTCTATAAATGTTTTTTGGAATCTCTGACCCCTAAAACGTGTAAATCCGTCGAAAACCGGAAGTCGAAAAAAAATTCGATTGCAATACTTTCTTCTATTGAAGATAAAAGAAAGTAAAAAATATATAGTCTGTACGAAAATAGATCCAGTTGAACCAAGCCAATTATCAGGTGTATATAAAGTACCTTTCACCAAAGAAGATGGAACAATGCAATTTTATATGAGAAGCAGCGGTATGACAAGCAGAAAACTTAAAACTAGAATCAAAGAACATATAGCAGACATCAAATACAACAAGAGAACTACACCATTTCGCCAGATTATGTAGCAAAGAATCTTTACAGATTGATTTTAAAAATAGTAGAATAAATTATCCATTGAGATTTTTTCTTTTACCATCCAATATCCGGGAATCATTAGATACCTATTTACGCAGTTAGAATATTTGCAAAGCTTCAGCCTCCATTGAATTGTCTAAACTTTGGAAACAGATGCCTTGCAGAATAAGAAAAATAGTAGAAATTAATTGCCGTTTATAAATATCGATTTTTTAAAATGTTTTACACCTGTTTTTCATTATCCATGTGGTCTCGTGATTCACATTTACCAATTCCTTGTTTAAAAAAAAAAAAAAGAAAAAAAAATTGCGGAAATATTTGCATCTACAAAGGTCTTGAAAATGCCATCGTTTCAGCGATGAAACATATGGCCATCTGAATAAAGGTATTTATATGCCTTTTAAGTGTATTTTTCTTATCACTTTTATCATTTTTACTTTCTTCTGTCTTCAATAGAAGAAAGTATTGTAATCGAAATTTTTTTCGACTTCCGGTTTTCGACGGATTTACACGTTTTAGGGGTCAGAGATCCCCCAAAACAGGTTTATAGAAAATGTTTGTCTGTCCGTGTGTCCGTGTGTCCGTCTGTCCGTCTGTCAGTCGCCATTGTACCATCAAAAAGTGTATGAAGTTATGCATAGAATTGAGCCAAATTTTTGTTTTAAGTTTTTGGCTATGGCAAGCAGATCCTCCCTGAATTTGGAAAAAATTCGCCGGTAGGGGGCGCTGTAATAGCGATTTTGAATATTGTAGCATCTAAAAGTGTATGAAGTTATGCATAGAATTGAACCAAATTTTTATTTTAAGTTTTTGGCTATGGCAAGCAGATCCTCCCTGAATTTGGAAAAAAAATTCGCAGCTAGGGGACGCTGTATTAGCGATTTTTGTGCGATTTTGAAAATTGTACCATCGAAAAGTGTATGAAGTTATGTATAGGATTGAACCAAATTTTTATTTTAGGTTCTTGTCTATGGCAAGCAGGTCCTTCCTAAATTTGGAAAAAAATCGCTGGTAGGGGACGCTGTAACAGCGATTTTTGTGCCATTTTGAATACTGTACCACCGAAAAGTGTATGAAATTATGCATAGAATTGAGCCAAATTTTTTCTGTTTGTTGTTGGTCATAGCACGAAGGTCCTCCCTGAATTTGAAAAAAATCCTCTGGAAGAGGGCGCTATAATTGCGATGTCTGTAACATTTTCATTATTGTACCATCGAAAAGTGTATAAAGTTATGCATAGAATTGAACCAAATTTTCTTTTATGTTTCTGGCTATGGCAAGCAAGTCTTCCCTGAACTTGAAAAAATTCCGCCAGAAGGGGGCGCTTGGATCTCTGTGCCATTTTCATTATTGTACCATCGAAAAGTGTATAAAGTTATGCATAGAATTGAACCAATTTTTTTTTGTATGTTTCTGGCTATGGCAAGCAAGTCTTCCCTGAACTTGAAAAAATTTCGCCAGAAGGGGGCGCTTGGATCTCTGTGCCATTTTCATTATTGTACCATCGAAAAGTGTATAAAGTTATGCATAGAATTGAACCAATTTTTTTTTGTATGTTTCTGGCTATGGCAAGCAAGTCTTCCCTGAACTTGAAAAAATTCCGCCAGAAGGGGGCGCTTGGATCTCTGTGCCATTTTCATTATTGTACCATCGAAAAGTGTAAGAATTTATGCATCGAATTGAATAAAATTTTTTGTGTACGTTTCTAACTATGGCAAACAAGTCCTCCCTGAATTTGAAAAAAATCTGTCGGGAAGGGGGCGCTGTAAAAGAGATGTTTCTGACATTTTCTTTATTGTACAATTGAAAAGTGTATAAAATTATGCATACAATTGAACCAAATTTTTTGTCCATGTTTTTGGCTTTGGCCAACAGGTCCTCCTTGAATTTGGAAATAACGCGCGGTAAAGGGGCTCTGTGATGGCGATTTTTGTATACTTTTCGTTATTTTTCGTAGTTCTATTGTCCGTCGGCGGCTCGTGCGAAGGCGGGAACTCGCTTCCTGCTAAGCCGGGTATTCTCAAACATCTGATAACAACAGAATAAGGAAAAACTATTAATTTTAACAAGTATCATGATATAGATTAACTCGTTTTTAGTTCACTTAATTGACTGAAGCAGAAATTTAAGATGAAAATCAAAGTTGGTATAGTATTGAACTAATAATATTGAAGTATTAACATGTGTAACTAGTTTTTGAAATATTAAGATGTATAAGATAGAAGAAAGTTTTGGGATTGGCACATCCAACATCTTAGTTTGCCCGATAATTTATTTACTTAAACATGTCTTGCACTGACGTTGTACTTATTTGAAATCTACTTCGTGCCATTTATTAAATATAATTTCTAGTTTAAGTATGGATATCAGAACGGGGGAATTGCGAGTATGATTATGGGACATTGGATTTCATGAAAATTCAGTTAAAAAAACATTTTTCCGTTTTTAATGCCCCCTTCCTTTCGTTCTCATATACCTAATGTAGATAATTGGCCGTCATAAAACAACACTAACACCAACGCCAACACCGTTTTTAATGACAAAAAACACTGAAAATTGATAAAATTCAACGTTTGAAAAATCGGTGAAATTTGAGGGTAAAATAATTGTAATTCTTAAACGCAGGAAACTATTTTTCTAAATATAAAATAAATAAAAAAAGTGTCATATACGTTTTTTTGTTAAATTTTAATATTATGTAATTCCCCATGTAAATCAAACGTCACATTTAAAAGCTGTAATTATTTAGTATCGTTTATATAATTGGAATTTATCTATCTATAGACAATTAAAACATAATCTTCATTAACTGTTTTTTGAATTATCCCACATTTTAAATTTGGATTACAAACATCCTGTATGTCTACATTTCAGTAAATGTTTTGGAACAGATTTTTATTCTAAATTTGTCTCCTTTATATAATTGACTGAACCTTTATTTAACAATCAATTTACATCTTAATAACGATTTGAAGGAAGCCTAATAATTTCAAATGCATCTCTTTTAAGATTTCACTTATAACAAGAATTGTTAACTTTTGTAAAAATTTTTCAACTTATTTATCACGCTCCATTTCATTCTTTGAGGATTTTTATTATATTGAAATATTTGTTTTAATAATTTGATTAATCATTTTAGTTTTACTAAAGATAATGAGGTGATTAACTCCAATAAATATATTTCTTCCAATACTCGTTGTTTAACAAATTTTATGAAATATATGGAATATTCATGAAGGCTAAGCAATTTTAGATAATGCGAGGGTTCATGGAAACCATGCATTTAAAAAAAATGTTAATGTGGCATAAAGGAATGAAATATAAAATTTAAAGGGTCTAATTAATTTAATTATTAGAAGATGAATAATACTTGTTGGGTTAAGAATGAATTATGTATTTTGATGTGAAGAAAACATTGAATATCTACATCAGATCACATTAGTTTATGACTAAAACTAGAATGATGTGGCCGTCACAAATGTTTCTTTTATGCAACTCTGTAACATATATAGCACTATATATAGCACTGTAAAATACCTAAAATTACTAAGTAGAATGTATATATTTGAAATTAATTCGAAGTGACAGAAAACAGATTAAAAAATTTTTGGGGGGAAGGCACGTCTCAACAGCTTCCCTCCTTCAGCTGGAAAGTATTTAAACCATTAATGCATGATTTTTTAATTTCTTTCGATAAAAATATATATGATTCTCTGAAAGGTTTATTACAGAGGAAAAATAATAAGAAAAATCAACATTTTTTGTATAATACGTCAACATTTTCTTATATTGCAAATTTGCAATACAAGTAAAAACAACTGTCAAAACTAAAACATTGCGAATTAGTAAATATTTTAATAAGCTTGAATCTAAATACCCTATTTTAAATAATTTTTTTATTATGTAAAACTTAACTCTTAAATGCATGAATTATTCTTTTGAAATTGTGTTTTTATTTTTATGAAAAATTAGACAACAGAAATTTTAAGATAGATTTTTAACTTTATTTAGTAGCATATTTTTGTAATTTTTACAGGATTAATATTTCTATATATATATATAGTTCTAATTAATAACTTCATATATAATGTTTAGTGCAATTTTAACAAATAGAAACTCAGATATCGCTCTAATGTTCATCGAAATAACGAATCTTATCAGCGCCAATCATTGAGTGAACAAAGTCAAACTTAAAACAACATAATTTAAAAAAAAAATACAGAAGGCGTTTAAATATTTTTAGAAAAATTTCCATAAACGATTTAAAAAATGCAAATATTTTTGGAAAAAATTTCGGGTAACAGCTTATCATTAGCTTATTTTTAGGAATAAAAATTATTGTCTGATTATTTCAAATTTATTGTTCTCTCAAAATCATGCAGGTAAACAACTAGTAGATCGCTGAATACGTATTTTCGCTTTCCAAAAAGAAATATTCTTATTTTGTTATAATAATTATTAAAAAAGTGTTAAACGCATGGTATAAAAATGCTTAAGTACAAAATAAACAACATTATTTATCGCAAAAAGTGATATCCTGCCAATTAAAACTTCTACAGTGACAAAAAAAAAAGACTCCAAATGAGAACTCTAAAAAGGTTTGTGCAGTTTGTAAAGTTTGTACTGAAAATTCTGTTTACAAGGGAAAATCCGCCAACGCACAAATCAATTCCAAAGTCTTTAAGCAGATCTGTACCAATAATAAACAAAATAAAAAAAAACTAGGATTTTCACCTTAAAACAGCAAAGTAATAAAAATAATAATAATAATAATAATAAAAATCACCGTAATTTTATGACGCATGGGCTCAACACAAGACATTATGTAGATACTTATATGAAATCATATAGCACGATATTGATGGGAATACATTATTACCTTGTTGAAGCATAAGTTATTTAAATGACTACAACAAAAAAAGGTCTATTTACTAACGAAAAAGCAGAAAAAATGCGCCCAAGCCTATTTCCGATAACGCTAAGAAAGTTTCAATGTAAGCTATATGATTATCGCAGGTTTGTACTATAATTGAAAATTAATTTAAATTTTTAAACAGCTTCAGAATTTCCCAGGAAAGCGTCTCTACTTTGTTAGCGATTTCTAGTGTACATTTAAATAGAGAACGACCTTCAGGCTGTCTGTTTTTCACTGTTAGGTAGCTTTCTTTACAAAAAAGCTACCTATTGCAGCCGTTCGGAGGAAAGCGATTTCAAAAAATTTTGGTATATTTTCATCGATCATGACCCCCAGACCCCGAAACCACCCTCCGTTCAAAATTGATATATATATATATATATATATATATATATATATATATATATATATATCTGACCTATGTCACACTGTAACTCCCGTAATTATGAACCGATTTTGATGTAATTCGGTGTGTACATAGTACATACCAATGTCTCGACCGAGTTCGTTGGCCAGCTTCATCCGCCGTTTTGTTTCAAAATGGCGGCCATTTAAAATTTTTAAAAAAATTTAAAACTTCAAATGTGGTACCAAAATATTAAAAATGGAAAAATATTTTTTTCTTATGTATTTGACCTTTATACAAAGATTCCGGAGCAGTTTTTGTTTCGTCTATATCTTAAAAAATGGCTGAGTTATAGTATTTTGAATTTCTAGCGTGGCTGACATTTTGAAACGTCCTGAATTTTGTCACGCGATAAAAGGCATATTTATGAACCGATTTGGATGTAATTCGGTGTGTACATAGTACATACCAATCTCTCGACCGAGTTCGTTGGCCAGCTTCATCCGCCATTTTGTTTCAAAATGGCGGCCATTTAAAATTTTTTTAAAAATTTAAAATTTGAAATGTGGTACCAAAAAATTGAAAATGGAAAAATATTTTTTTCTTATGTATTTGACCTTTATACAAAGATTTCGGAGCAGTTTTTGTTTCGTCTATATCTTAAAAAATGGCTGAGTTATAGCATTTTGAATTTCTAGCGTGGCTGACCTTTTGAAACGTCCTGAATTTTGTCACGCGATAAAAGGCGTATTTATGAACCGATTTGGATGTAACTTCGTTTATACATAGTACATACCAATGTCTCGACCGAGTTCGTTGGCCAGCTTCATTCGCCATCTTGTTTCAAAAGGGTTGCCATTTAAAAAAAATTAAATTTAAAATTCAAAATGAGGTATTAAAAAATTGGAAAATGAAAAAGGTTTTTTTTATGTGTTTGGCTTTGATACAAAGATTCCGGAGCAGTTTTTGTTTCTGAAAATTTGTTCTTTTGTTGATATCTTAAAAAATGGTTGATTTATAGCACTTTGAATTTCTAGCATGGCTAACATTTTGAAACGATCTTGTATTTGTCACGCGATTACACACGTATTCGCCTATTTCGATGTAAGAAGGCATGTGGATAGTATACATCAACACCTCGACCAAGTTCGCTGGCCAGATTCATCAGCCATCTTGTTTCAAAATGGCGGCCATTAAATTAAAATATATATATATATTTAAAGTGAGGTGCAAAAAAATTAGAAATTGAAAAAGGTTTCTTTCTTAAGTACTTGATCTTGATATAAGGATTCAGGAGCATTTTTTGTTTGTCTTTACCTTAAAAAATGGCTCAGATATAGCAGTTTCAATTTCTATTGTGGGTGATATTTTGAAAAATCTGATTTTTTGCATGCGACAGCACTCCTATATATTAACCGATTCCGATGTGAGTGAGCATGTGCACAGCAATTACTAAGGTCTCGACCAAGTTCACTGCTTAGCCTCATCCACTATGTTGTCTTAAAATGACAGGCATTTTAAGAAATTGCCGAATTTGGCAGCCAAATATAAGTTACTTTAAACAAAAGCAGCTTGGATAAAGCTGACTAATTTCGCGAAATTCTCATTCATTATATTGATAAAAATTAGTATTGAATCTCCTATATTCGGTTTCCACTAAATTGAGCTTCGTGTGTTTGCATGATATAAGTTGGTTGTTTTTAAATAAGGATTATGAAAGCTACCTCTTCCTCCCGGCACTGGCCGGAAGGACTTTTTTCAATTTTATGTCTGTTAAATATGCGATTCCCCCCTTCTTCATTTTTAAAATGAGCGTCGTTTTATCGCTTCAAGCAGTGTTCTGGAGTTGAGTGCTTTTAAAAATGCTTCATTCTGTTTTATGCTGATGTTTTAAAACAAAAAACAAACAGAGAGGCAATGCTGTTTTACGAATCACAAATAATTTAAGTACGCGTAAAACCAGTAATAAGTACTAGATGAAAATAAATTTGATGAAACTAAAACTTTGGTAACCCTGCTTTTTGTTAAAACCTTACACAGGTTTATATAATAATAATAATAATAATATTGATAATGAAAAAGCAATGTATGGCTTTAAGATTTTTTTTTTTTTTTTTTTTTGGTGAGGAGGATAGATGCGTCGATGGATGTGGTAAATAATAATAATAATAATAATAATAATGATAATAATATTAATAATATAATGTTTCCTTGTCAGGAATTTTTCAGTTGAAACGATAAGTTTACATAAAATTTTCTAATTTTTAACTCATGTAGAATCAAAATCATGTTTTGAAGTTAATTTATATTAATTAATTTCATAAAAGCATGCATATCTCTTATTTTATAAATTAAAGTGTAGTATATTATGATTGGAATAAACGGCGAAGTGCAAGTATTACTCGCATACAGAGGGTTCCTTAGAATAAATATATGAATTAGTAATTGTATTATTAAAAAAAGTTACTAAAAGAATACTAAGTCGTTGTAAAAAAAACAAAACAAAACAAAACAAAAAAAACTTTACAAAGTAGTGTTGGTTATAACTGCATATACTAGAGAAGTGTAAATGGATATGCCATAAAAGTTAAAAGGATATGGATCCTAAATAATATCAAATATAGCATTTCTGTCTAACTCACTTTTTAATATTATCCTAATGTTTTTTTGATGAACTTAATTCGGTACGAAGAATAAAAGCAGTTGTGACAACTTCATTTGGCAACTTCATTTGTTAAACTTCATTTGGCATTTCATGAAACTAAATTCAGTGTACTAATAACATTTTTTTCTACAGTGCAGATAAAAGAAAACTTTTGTTCAAAGTTTAAATTTTTCATTGTGCTAAACGTGCTTCGAAAGGAGGTCACAAAATTGCAACGCCACCTTGGTCCGTGCCGCGTTTTTTCAGATATGTTTTTCATTAACTTTTAAAGTCACTCGAGGCGTAATGCGAGATTCATTCAAAGCAATCTAGTCCCAATGAATCCCATGGAATTTATGTGATTCATTCTAATTAAATTAGTCTGTTTTTAACAATTTGACTTTATTGGTTTTATACTGCTACTGGGCATTGCATTACACATATATATCATTAAAAGTTGTTAACTAGTCTCTAAAAGCCGATTGTACATAGAGTACGCCGCTCCTGCCATTATGTATGTCCAAATAGTCTGCATCTTTAAGGGTGAATATCGCGGCTAATTACTGACGATTTATCTCGCAAATCATTATCAACAATACTTTTATGCGTCTGCTACGATAGGTACCTGCAGCGCTGCTCAACACTTTTGCTGAATGCCCGTAAATCGAAATTTGTGTATAATGGAAAAATGCGATTTTCTCAATAACTATGAGACCTAGGATAATCGCTATAATTTTCTTACAAAGTTTAAATTAACGTCTGCTATCTCTAATTTTTTCGTAATTTTAGTTTCAGTAGATTCGGAATTAGATGGGGGGGGGGGGGGACATATTTTTGAGCTACATTTCTGACGATAGCTTTGAAAGTATACTACCTAAAATTAAAAGAAATGTATGTTTGAGTTCAGCGTTACGAAAGCTTTCACACGATATCCCACACGACATACAAAGAAACGAGTTTTTTTTTTTTTTTTTTTTTTTTTTTTTTTTTTTTTTTTTTTTTTTTTTTACAGTAACTTAAATAACCCCTTTACATTTTTACTAAATATCTTTATGAATAATTAATGATCTGGATATATGTGGGTCAATAGTCTTTATTACTTCTTCCAATTTGAACTTTCCACGTTTCATAGTTTACGAGTAAAATGGCTGTGACAGACAGACAGAAAGACACAGAAGTGATTTTATAATGGTTCCGTTTTTACTTTTTAAGTACCGAACCCTAAAAATAATACTTTTTACATTTTAGGAAGACATGTAAATAAAGAATCACAGTAAGCAGACATCTAGATAAATAATCGAAATAAATAATTTTGAATGTTTTCCGCCATACTTATTCTCATTATATTTTGTTTAATTTTATACATTAACATTAAATAAATAAATGACAATTTACTATGTATTAGTATTTAAGTGGAAGAAATAAGTGTTAAAATAATCTTGATGGATCCTTTTCAGCTTTGAATGTTTAAATATTTTTTATAATAATTTCTTAGAAACCGAGGGAAACATTTTTTATGTTCCAAAGTTGTTATTACATTTGTAATAGTGTTGTTTTTAGGAAATTGGCAGAAAAAGATATAATATTTAAACATGCGACCTTTCTCAAAAGTAACGAGCACTCGCATGTATTTAATATATTTTTTAAAGTAACAGCTACAGCTACGGAAATAATAATTAAAAAAAATGTTGAAAAAACTTATAAAAATGCCTTTTAAAATGTATATATTTTTAATTATACTTTTTAACGCATGCGAAAAAGTAAAAAATAATAAAAAATAAATATATCTTAAAATAATATAGTAATCATGGTATCGTGAAATTCAGTGATTTATATCAATTTCAATATTTTTAAAATAGCGTTATGTCATTAAAATACACTGCAAACGATTTTTCCCCAGTGACCACAATCTAACGGAATTTGTTATGTGTCCCTGTAAATGAACTATTAAAACTACAAACTTCATATTCAGTATCGAATATGCTATGGTAAACATCATTAATATATATCAATTACATGAAAATCTGAGTCTATTTACCCGATTCAGAGCCTGGATAGACAGAAACACAGACAAACCGAATTCTTAAACACTTTTGAGCTTTGTTAGAAAGTTAAAATGTTCAAAATTTGTTCATTATTCAATATTTATAACAATTTCACAAATACACGCTCAGAAAGAAGACTGGACAAAAAAAGATCTCCTTGAATCGGATCTTCTCTGTTTCTGTGCTCCGGAGCGGTGTTTCGCCCACACCGGAGCGACGGTTTTCTCGGGGTTTTTTTTTCTGTTTTTAATTAATTTCCTGGTTTATTACCAAAAAAGGAAAATATGAACCTCACGTGCCTTGGACTATTCTTATCCAAATTTTCATACTTTTACTTGCGGTAGATTTTCCTTGACATTGCGCACTCACACATATGCACATTGTCAAACTCTCATCTCAAACTCTCAACTTTTTTGTTTTTTATTTTTTATTTTTTGAAAGAATTACTAAATTTCTTTTTTCTCTGGCAGTTTTATTGTTGTTTTGTGCTAGATAATAGATAGGGGAGAGTAGCCATATTTGGACCGCCGCTTTAATTGGACCCTTGCCATTCTGCCGTTCATTACAGGAAGAGACTCCATCTACCACTGAAATCCTATTCATCAGAATGACGTCACGCATGATTAGAAGAAACAACCGCCTACCACCTTCTGTTTTCAGACAATTTTAAAAAACCTAAAGTTGGCTGTTTTCATCTAATTTTGTTCTACTAAACGTAAGTGAATACTTTAAATCTAAGTTAAGTTGTTATGTTTTCATATACATATACGAATTCACCTGTTTATTGCGCATATTTTTCACGCGGATTTGATTGATTTCGGTTTTGTTCTTAGTCTTGAGATTATTTGTTTTAAAAAAGGGCGCAGTTGCCGTAATTGGGCCAATTTAAGTTGCTTAAATTGGACCAGATACGCGATCATAAATTTGAAAAGTAAGTAATGCATTTTGAGGATAGTACGCTTTGTACACTATTTTTTTTTCAATTTTTTAATATTTTGTAATGAATTACTATCTCCATACAAGATTTTTTTTTAATTATTATTATTCAGATTAGGCCTGTAAAATATTTTTACATGTTTATGCAATAAATTTTGTTTTCAGTTTCTTTTATCTGGTATGTATTTGTATTTATTTTCTTTGAATAATTCCTACGGTGTATTTGGTTTACAGAGTTCAATTCAAACATTTTCTTCCGGGAGGGTATTTGCGATGGCAGACTTTTTACAGTTCTGGAGGGAGGAATTAAACTTTTTTACCATTAAAACGCATAAAACGCATAAATAAACCTTCCGGGGGGAGTGGTTATTTCAAAGCTCGGGGGGGGGGGGGGGGTGAATTCAACACTCTTTGAATATATCATGTTTCCTTTGATTAATCGTAGCGTATTTTTTAAATAAAGGATATTTTTTAAACACTTTTCTAATGCAATGTTGAAAATGTTGAAAAAGACACAGACAAACTGTCTGGAAGAAAAACATCCGTGACAGCAAAAGCTGTTAAAGATATAGGAAACAAAAAGGAGAGAGTAAGTTGTGAACAAATTCACCTGAAAGAAGGCTGCAGCAACAAATCCTTCCCAAAAGCCAAATAATCATTAGAAATGTTATCCCTCTTGCTAATTCCATTAAATAAAAGTACAGAGGGAGCCAAAAAACAGTTGTGTTAACATCTTCGCCATATAAAATAAACCTTGAAATGAAAAAAGAAAAAAAAAAGAACGACAAAAAGGAAGCTAACACAGCACAAAAGCAATTGGAACATCAAGTTTAAAAAAATAGGCGTAATGCAATTGGCAAGAAAATGATGGAGGGGAAGAATTACAAACATAATGTAAAGAAAACTTGTGTTGCAAAAAAAAAAAAAAAAAAAAAAAAAAAAAATCTAATAATTCAGAATCTAAAAAGAGAAAAATCTAGATAGTGATGATTGGTTTTGCCTAATTTGAAAGAAAAATAAAACAGCAACGATTCAGTGTTCAGAGATTGCCAAATACGGTTCCATGTTGTGTGCGCTGAAAACAAAATCAATTGCTGGACACATGAAATTCATGTGTAAGCTTTGCATCACTCCTTACATGATATTTAAGTAACTGATAATTAGTCGCATGATTTCTATTCTTAATTTCTGATAACTTTGATTTATATTTTGAATGTATTTTGATTTAAAACAATTACTCTTATTTTCAGATATTTGATTTCATTATATTTCACTGCTGTTATTTTGTTTGATTATTTCATTAATCGCAAACTTTGCTTTTAATAAAATTAGTTATATTGCCTAGACATTAAAACAACCTGATAATATTTGGTCCAATTCAGGGGACTGTGGGGTCTAACTTAGGTGACCAGTTGCTGAATTTGGACCACTTTTGACAAATTTTTCAAATTAAAATGAAATTTAAGATTTTCTAAAAGAAATTGATCTAAAGATTTATTTAGTTAGTTGATGAATAGATTAACCCCGTGTAGTGATATTTTGCAGATATTTCATAAATTAGGCGAGTTGCACCTGAAAATAAGTGAAGTGGTCCAAATTCGGCTACTCTCCCCTAATCATAAAAATTAGACTAGAAGGAATGTCAAAATATATAGAATTTAGTCTTCAGAAACAAAAAGAATTGAGAAATAGTTAAAAAAAAAGGAATTTTAATATATATGTATTTTTAATTATTTTTTTACTTTTTCGCATATGTTAAAAAGTATAATTAAAATATATACATTTTAAAAGGCATTTTTATAGGTTTTTTCAACATTTTTAAAAATTATTATTTCCGTAGCTGTAGCTTTTAAATAAATCTGTTACAGCTCTGTCTTGGAGCTATAATTGCTTATAGTACGTTTTCAATTTCGGCAAGCGCTTTCAAATGTAACTAATTTTTTGCATGTTACTCGTTATGTATAAATTCCGTACTTCGTATGCAATACAGGTCTAAATAAAAGGATCCACGTACCATTTTTCTTATTATCGAAAATTGCTGAAAATGGATTTTCAGTTGAGGTATGTGTTTCATAATTGAACTAAATTTTTGCATGCATGTTGGTTATAGATACAAATCTGTATATCATATACATGGCTTCTCAAAAAATACGTATACTTTTTCCGGCTGTCGATAGGAGTTACTGAAATTAGGTTTTCAAATATGTTATGTGTTTCCAAAAGGTTAAATTAAACGTCATATTTCAACGTATTAAGCGATAAAATTTTATTACATTATTCTGAATGTGTTGGAAAGTGTTTTATAATGTATGCTTGACGTATAATCTTTTGTTCCTTGTTAAAATGTGACGATGATGCGATAATTTGGATAAATGATATTTTTTATTTAAAAGAACTTACTACTTTCATTCAATTAAAAAATCAGAAAATTATGAAATCAGAAAATAAAATTTCTAAGCTTAACAAGAAACGAGAAATCATTTATAAGGATTCCTTATAAAATATGAACACTTAGTTGAAATTACTTAAATGTGATTATATGCATGTGAAAGGTTTTTTTTTTAAAAATGATATTAATATTATGAAATTTGTGAGCATTATATTGGTGATATGGGTGTGGCAGAAACTAGACCGTACAGTGAGCGCTTCCTATTAATACAGTTCAATGTTATATACCTTCATCATATTAAAGAAAATGGAAATATCAGAAATTGTGTTCTAAAATGTGTTATTTCAAATGGCTCAATTAGACATCATATTGCAACTTAATAATCGGTGAAGCTTTTCTGGGAGCACGGCAGTGCGTCCGCGAAGTTCGCACAAGCCGTAAGCTACCTTTTCCTGAACCATTTCAGCATACTTTTCACCCCCTCATAACGTCGTTTTAGGGAGAGATATAGAAAATTTCCTTTAATACACATGTTCGTATGGTCAAACTGAACTAAGGTTCCACGGATTCATGTTTCTATATTTAGTAGTTTTCGAAATATTAAATTCCGAAAAAGTGCTTTTTTGTCATTGACTCACTTCGCATCATCAAATAACTAAGGTACTTCTAAAAGTCGTAGAATCATGAAATTTCACAAGTAAGTCGAGTTTGTAGCACAATTAACCAGAAAAATCTGAAAACACAGAATTTCCGCCTCTAAACCCTTCAAACAGGGGATGTTCATTTGGCCGTAAACAGTTCCTGAACACTTTCAATTGTGCCAATGTTGGTCGCCAACACTGGATTACAGAGTTTTGAAGGGGTCACGTGATTTCAAGCAGAATAACATTTTACATATATGCTTTTCCAAAGAAGTTTGTTAAATAGAAAAACTGAATACACCTAAAAATTTTAATCAGTGTAGGTTATGATATATTTACGATATTAAAACAATAAAACCTTTAACAAAATATAACCGCATTTCGATACGTTCCCGATATAGTAGCCTTGGCGAAATACAGAAAATAGCCTTGACGAGAAAAGAAATTTGATAATAACGTATTTTCAGGCAACCTATTTACTGCGTCATATACACAAGCCATTTTTTCCATATGTATAAATTTATTTAATGTAAGGAACCCGTTTATTTATTTTTATATACCAGCATAAATAATTTGTATATAAAAAATAATATTTTATACATGTATAAATAAAATGTTGTATGTATATAATACATATATAAATATCATAAAAGTTCATCAGGTTTGTTTTCATAGTTGTTTATATCATTTGGCATCATATCTCAGTTTCTGAAGTCCGAATTGCGCCAAGATTTAAAAAAAATGCCAAGGTCCCTATAGTGGAAAAATATCCCAATTCCATATGAAAGTTTAAAAATCTCCTTTTAATTAAATGAAATGTGTAACTAATAAACTGTCTTTAACGATGTGCGACAGATGCGGCGTCCGAAGTCTGCTGCAAATGTTATTATATTGTATTATTAGCCTACTTACTGTTAATTTATTGTCAATTTTAAATCGATCAAAGAAAGATTATAGTTATAGATTAGATAAGTTGACTGCCAAAACCCGATAACAGAAAATTAGCCTGAGTTATAAAGGTGTTACATGATTTCAAGCTGAATGAATTTTTTTATGATTTTACAAAAATCTTAATAAGGCAAATCTTTCAGTTTATCTGTCCATCTTTCTATCTTTTACTTCCTTAAAACAAATTTTATTAAAGACCGGGAGGCGTGTGCACAGATCATCACCTCATCGAGTTGACGGCTGAAATTTTAGGATTAGTTAAATATTGATTAGCGTATTGAAATGTAACTGGTCTGCCAAGTCATATCTTTGTGGAAACCACCTACAGACCCGATTTTACGGGTTAATTGGTGGATTTTCCATTGTGTTTTCCTGCACCCATTCCTCCATGTTTCCAAACTTTTGATGCAGGAAAATACAATAGTAAACCTATCAGTTAACCATTAAAATTAGGTCTTCAGGTGGTTTCTACCAAGATATGACTTTACAGACCAGTTGCGTTTAAATATGCTAATCTAGTTTTAACTAATACTAAAATTTCAGCTGTAAACTCGGTGAGGTGATGGTGTGTACAGACGCCTTCCGTTCTATTATAAATGTCGGAATTCTAATCTCAAAAGCACTCTGGTCAATCTGGCAATTATCCCTACTATTTATGGAACACTATTCCTTTAAGTGCGTTTTAGTGATGTTAATGAATATGCATATAATGCGTAATACATTTGCATCATAAATGTTATAGGTATGTGTATAATACATAATACATACGCATCATTATGACGTCAGAATAAACAAAACATTTTTTGTCGCCAAATTTCAGAATTGACATGATATATTACCAAATTTGGCAAAACTTTTCTAAATGTCGCCAAGCTTGGCGAATATTTGACGCTAGTGGCTATTTTTCAATGAGTTAATTATTAATGCGAGCCATCTATTTTTATTTTTCCGCATATCATCTGAATAGTTAAATGATATAACGTACGAATATTTCCAAAGTGCTAATAGTTTCGTCACTGCCCAAAACCTCTGCTATTGTTATTATATTGCACTATTATTATACTTACTGTGACTATGTTCTTAATCTTTACACCGCTAAAACTTCTGTATTATATAAAGATAATTTACGGAAACTATTAAAGCATTGAAACTGCCAGTTTTCCTTATGATAATTATAATTGTATAATATGTAACCTGTTAATCGGTAAGCACGTTAGAATGAATTTTCTATAATCCTGTTCCTTGCATTTTAGTTTTCAGATTTCGAATAAAATTAGCTGAAATCTTAAAACCATGGCACATTGACTAATTCTTCAACACGATCAGATGAGAAGATTGATAGATTTTCAAGTGAATCACGGCAGTGAACTGGTAGATCTTCTATTCTTCCGTAATCGAGTCTATTGAAAAGGTTAATGTGAAACAAAACGATTTTAGCATCAGTATGGTTTAATGTAAATGCAAATATCGTCAAAGGATTTCATAAGAACCATTTCACTTGTACCCAGTAGTATCAGTTAAAATACAACAATTGGCAGTGAGCCCAATTAGAAAAGATTACTTAATATGATTAAAAATTTCCGCATTAGAGAACGAATCGTAGCTGCTAAGGAAACATACATAAGTACGTTAAGATTTATTTGTCACGAAAGATGAAATACATAGCACCACAAAATATATGATGTGATTCCATGATCGTAAAGAGTTCTTGATTTCTCTATCAAAAGCTTCCGACTTGGCGAAAGAATGGGCAAGTAAATTAAATTATGAATCACAGTAACATGATGCGACGTTTAACATGAAATTAACAGAGTAAATACTGCTTGCTAGAGGCGGCTAGTACTTTAATATAAAATGAAATAAAGTATAAATTTGTAAAGCTCAATAAAATAAATTTAGGTATTTTTATGTTAGCCGGGCGCAAGTGGCAAATCGCCAAATACTGTTCCCAACTCCATTGTTCATATTGCATTCATTTCATTTAAAAATATAAACTTTTCAGTCATCTCATTTAAAATAGATGAATTTCCCTCATTTTATTCAATAGAATATTTAACATAGAAATAAATAAATAAATAAATAAGAAATAATAACTTAAACCAAAATATTTTATTTGAAAATCAAAGCATTGTTTCTAATTTACACATGTGAAAGATGAAAACTGCTATTGGCGAAAAAACAAATGGCTAATGAGGAGATTTGCTCCCGGCTAACATAAAAATACCGAAATTGAAGTTTTTTCATATTAATATAGTTTAGAATAACAAACTTGAAAAAAAAAACATACAAAAAGTAGTGATATCCCAACAAAAAGTTTTCGGTAAAAAAAAAGCGCCAAGTTCTCCTTTAGTTTCGGCCAGAAAAAGCAGTGATATCTGAAGTTCGAACAAGTTAAAAGCCAAACATCCCAAATCTTTCATTGAAAATGGCTTCCTGCGGCTTGGCCGTTAATGCTTTCGAGAGAGTTTTTCAAATTCTAAAGTATGTACAAATGAGCTACATGCCAACTAAATTTTTTGATTATTTTAGGCATTTTGGGGCACAAAGTACAGAAATAAAGTACACATTTGAAAAAAACATTTAAACAACTTCTGTCTATTTAAATGCTTAAAAGTTAAAAATAACAAAATACTTGTATTCAGGAGATAATATCCCTAATTGCTAAAACATAATTAGTATAAGCTTTTAACAGTTTATAAATCGAATACCTCTTAATGTATGCAAAGAAAATATAATAAATGTTCAAACGAAAAAAATCTCTTTCGTCAATACACAAGATTTCAATATTATACAATAAAGTATAATGTAACACATTGTGAGATTTGAAGTAAGTAAATTTTGTTTTATTTCTTGGGTTTTACGGTAATGACTTTAGCTTTAGACCGTACAAAATGGCAATTAAACCACAAGTGGACTAAATGATCTGTAATCAAAACTAATGTTTGTTGAAACTGAATGGTAGTTATCAGAAATCTTTTACTTATAATGTCTTTATGTGAATTTGCCTCTTTGCATTCTAATATTACTTTTAATATTTAAATAATTCATAAATGCGTAATATTTCCAATCATTAATTTGAAATGCTGTAGAAGGCATTAACGGCCAAGTCGCAGGATGCCATTTTCAATGAAAGATTTGGGATGTTTGGCTTTTAACTTGTTCGAACTTCAGATATCACTGCTTTTTCTGGCCGAAACTAAAGGAGAACTTGGCGCTTTTTTTTTTTTTTTTTTACCGAAAACTTTTTGTTGGGATTACATTTTTCTGAATGTGTTGGAATGTCTTTCATATCCTAATGTTTAAAATATGATTTTTCTTTCTTGTTACTTTTGTACGCTGCAATCCTTTGCAAAACCAAATACGAATTTTAACGCTTTTATTTGTTCGATTTTATGCTACTTCTCTTTTTAAGTCCACATCCAACTGAATCTTCAAAAAACGGTAAAACAAAAAATACCCGTTTAATACGGATACCTTCTTGTCATCAGTGATGATATTCGTTTCGAAAAATACGAACATTTCTAAAAAGCATTTCGCTGCTGGAAGTCAATTAGTGCCACCCTCAACACTCTTTTTTCGATTCTAAATGTAACTAAATGCTGGTATTTTAACACAGTCTTTTTTTTGCACGTTTTTCAGACAATTTACATCAGGAATGAAAATCTAGAAACTTACGCCCGATTAAAAGTATTAAAAAAAAAATAAATCAACAGATAAAATCTGCAAAAGTTTCCCTGGGAGCCTAACTACGTGGGTGGCTCAATAATTTTACATGCAAACGACAAGATGGCTTCCGGAAAATTATTATTCATAACTCATAAAAACTTCAAAGGGTTCGGACAATCAGAATTATTTGGATTTTAATATTTGATGACCAGATGTGAAAAAAAAGGGAGAAGAAAATACCTTTTCACCTGCGCTCACGCCCTTGTACGTACTTTGCCGAAGATAATGGACCGCAAACTCTAGATTCGTTTGATAAATTTTAATTTAAATATATAAAATCATATAAATTCTAGAGCATAGGCAGTCAAAGACAATGGTCCCACCAACATTAGGTTCGTTTGAAAAAAAAATGTTTAAAAAATAACTAAATAAAATAAAAATCATTAAACACTAGTTTCAGGTACATTTAAGGCCATTATCAAGAGCCGGGCAATACCGAGCGGTCAGCTAGTAAATCCATATAACTGTTCCTTTAGTGTCATTTGTTATAAACCTTAACAACTTAAAAAAGAGATTCATAACAGTACGCAATGGAACTTTTTAAACTGATTATTACTTTAAAAGATATTGTCAAAATATGGGTGTCCTCAATACATTCAGCAATAGTTATATTTCAGATATAAATTATATAATTTAGTAAATTAAAATGCTTTGATTAATTTAATTTCTATCTGAAATATAGCATGAAAACGGCGAAAATGTTTAAAAGCAAAAAAAAACAAACAAAATACATAATAAAAGAGAAAACATATACATTAAAATATATACAATAAAAGATATACATTTACACCATGAGAAATTCAATATTAACGTGAAAATAAAAAATCACAAATTTACAAAATGTTGCATACAAAATGATGTAAAGTTTAAAAAAAAAAAAAAACTATACAAACATTAAAATAAAATTATAACAATCGACATTCCGGTCTTTATCTGTGACCATTTTCAGGAAAGAGTTATTACATTGCTGTTAAAGTTTAAAAGCTTTAAAAAATGTTTTAAAGTTTAAAAATGTAACAACTCTTTCTTAAAGATGGTCATAGTTTATGACCGAAACGTCATTGTTATAACTTTATTTTAATGTTTGTTCAGTTTTTTTAATTTACAAGATATTGTCTGTACCATTTAGTAAATTTGGGATTTTTTATTTTCGCGTTAATATGGACAAAATACATAGTTCAGAAATTAGTAAAGTAACATAACACAGTAACAGTCTGTAACATAAAATAATTATTCTATGAAGTGAAATTTATTTCTGTATAAGATCCACAATA
Source organism: Maratus speciosus (assembly GCA_963932465.1). Taxonomy (NCBI): domain Eukaryota; kingdom Metazoa; phylum Arthropoda; class Arachnida; order Araneae; family Salticidae; genus Maratus; species Maratus speciosus. The sequence goes on from OZ010788.1 coordinate 443,099,506, forward strand.
ATTTTTTATTGACATTAATGTTCTTTTTTAATGTATTCACGTTTACTTTTTTTTTTGTCTTATGTTGAGTTCATATTGAAAGGCGTTTCTAAGTCGAATAAAATAACCCATTAAACAATCTCCAGAGAGAGTAATATAATACATTTTTTTATTTTCTTAAATTTTAAAGAATTATATACCTAGGTGTTTAAAATTAAGTGGGTCTGGATCTGTTTGAAGTTTAGATACATGTTGCTAATTCACTTCAAAGGGTTTTTTATGCCTTAGGATTTGACGCATACAAAATTAAAACCATTTTAATCTTAATATGTTTTTGCACACTTTTTTTATTCAAAAACGAACAGAAAATGATAAAACTACGGAACAGATGTTTAATTAATTTTGAATATCCATAAAAACAAACAAACAAGCAAAAAGAAGACAAAAACTACGCATTTTTTACTAATAATTGTTTTTTAATTCCCTTTAATGGTATTTAGAGCACGCAAATTAGTAATCGTTTTCCTTAAGAAAAAGTGTACTAAAAAGAAATGCGATTCAATTGCAATGCTTTTTTTTTTCAGAAACTAGGGGGCTCGGCCCCCTACGAGCTACGCTCGCCAACCCCCGTCCAGACACCGCAGGCTCTAAATGCACGCTAATTTGATCGTCTTTAAAAAGATTTCGAAAGAGTGAATTATAATTTAAAAAACAATGGCGATCTCCCTATAGACGAATTTCTATTCATTTCTCTTTGATTGGGGAATTTTAACGCCAAATCCGCTGCGGTACTACTTGATTATCTCGTCGACCAATTTCGCCAAATTATATAAATCGCCAAACCACTCGCCAAATTAACCAAATTGACATAATTTGTATTTTAAATAACGAAAGAACAAATAAATTCGTACAACATTAATAAAAATACAAATAAAACGACGAAATAAAAATAACTTGATGACGTAGACACGTGTAACAACATTTCAAAATAAGCTAATATAAAAGGAATTAAGTAAACAGAGTCTTTGTCTCCTGGTATTTTTTAACAAAGCGAAAAGAAAGTTCTTTTAAATGAGACATTTTAAATTAATCGTTTTTAATCTGATGTAATTTTTACCAAGCTATTCTTTCTCTTTTAAATAATCGCGTGAAAGTACTTTTGTTAGCAATGAAATATTATTTGCGCTTTCCTAACAAAAATAGTTGAAAATATCCTCTCAAAATATTAAATAAATGTCTAGCGCAATTTCTAAATTTAAACTTTTTTGCAATATTATTTTGTGTTCATTTTATGTAATAACTATAATGTGACGTAAATATGACGTAATTTCTCCTAAGACTTCTAACGCATGTTAATGAATTTATTATTTTACAATATCCTTTCTCTTTTAAAATTCACGTATGTACTTTTTATGACGTAATTTTTAATAAGTTCCTGCTTTTTATACATAATTATTTAATTCTAATTTGAAAGTTTTTTTCCTGTTTATAATAGTCACGTGTAAATAAATTTTTAATTTGAAGCAAACATTATTGCTTGCGCTTTTTATACAGTTGGCAACAGTTTAAATTAATACAATTTTCTGAAATCTGTAAAAAATATCTCTAGAAATGCTGAAAATTTGAATTAAAAATCGAAATAAAACCTGAAAAAATGAGTCAAAATAAAAAAATTAATGCAATCTGCACTCCGGCAAATTCTAAAGCATAAAATGATCTAAAAATGATTACACTGCCATGTATAGTTTTTGCTGCTATAAAACTTTTTTAGTGGAACAATTTTGTCCAACTTTAGCATTAAATATCTCTTAAAATAATTCTTCGATATGAAAACTGTCTGCATCAGCGTATTTATCAAACATTTCTGTATAAAACCACTGATTTTCATATTTTTGTATGCATTATTTTTCTCAATATTAACGAAGAAAGACCTCCGGTCACAAAAAATTCAAAACCGGCGGCGGCGGCGGCGGTGACAGCGGTAGTTACTTTTTTTTAGAATAGAGAGATTCTTTTATTTTTCAACGCAATTTAAATAACAACAACAACAACAAAAAATCATTAACAGTTTGACATGCAGAGAATATACATACAACTTTTGATGTTATTTAGCAATATTTAACAATTACTAATTGTTTATATTTTCCGAGGTGAAATAAAACAAATAAAACATTAATGAAGGGCTTTTTAACGATTTTTTTCAGATGTAAAATAAGATTAAAAATAAGTTTATAAAGTACACTTCCTAAAACTGAGTAAATTTTCTATTCCTGTGTCCGTCTGTCACACAGCCATTTTACTCGTAAACTATGGAACGTGGAAAGTTCAAATTGGGGGAAGTAATAAAGACTATTGTCCCACATATTTACAGATTATTAAACATTCAAAAATATATTTAGGAAAAATGTTGAGGGATTAAGTTACTGGAAAAAAAAATAATTTCTTTGTATATCGTTTGAAAGATTTCGCAATGCTGAACTCAAAAGTACATTTCTTTTAATTTTAGGTATTATATTTTCAGAGATATCGTCAACAATATAGCGCAAAAATATGTCCCCTCCCCATTTATTTCCGAATCGACTGAAACTAAAATTGTGAAAATATTAGAGGGAGTAGGCGGTAATTTAAACCTTGCAGGAAAATTATAGCGATTGTCCTAGGTCACATACTTTTTGAGAAAAGTGCAATTTTCTGTGACACACAAATTTCGATTTGCGAGCATTTAGCAAACATTCTGAGGAGCGCTGGAGGTACATATCGTAGCAGAAGTATAAAAGCAATGTTGATAATGATTTTTGAAAAAAATCGTCGGTAATTAGCCGGGATATTAACCCTTAAAGTTAGGGACAATTTGGACATACAAAATGACAGGGGCGGCGTACTCTATGTGCCATCATTTTTTAAAGCGTAGGAAGTAACTTTGAATGATAAATTTTTGTTATGGAACGCCCAGTAGCAGTATAAAAACAATAAACGTCAAATTACTAAAAACAGACTAATTTAATTAGGATTAATAACATAAAAACTATGGGATTCGCGACTAGTTTGCATTGGTTGGATATCTCTATAACCAGGGTTGTGTAAAATTTTAATTAGATTGACAATTGAAAACTAACGATTAATTTTTTAATCATGACTAAAGATTGACCGATTACACTTAGTTTCAATCTAACTCATAGACTAACGATCAGTGGTTATTTTAATGTAATCAATGCTTTGATTACGATTAAATCAATTCAATCCTACTCATAGACTAATGACCAATGATAAATTTGATGTAATCGCTTGCTTTTTTACAATTAAATCAATTCTCAATCTAAATAGTCAATCTAATGAAGGATTTATGATTAAAAACTTCATGTATTGTTCTGGCTTTGAGGCCTTTATTTTATCTTTTTTCCAAGCTTCTTCTGGTTTAATCACCCTTAATCACTGCTAGGGTCCTGCATCGGGTCTTGTCTTGGACCGGTTGTCTTTTAATATTTTGGATTTGGTTCGGTTTCGAGTAGGATTTGATTCTTTCTGGTCGGACTCGGTGTGACTTCTTCCTTGCTCTTTTTCCCTTTTTTCTTTTCTTTTTTAATTCACATTTGATATCATAAAACAGGCGGAGGCCAAAAAAATGACTACGTAATCCAGTAACAAGATATGAAATTATGATATAGGACTAGATTATAAACGATAGTTAAATAAATGGCTCCTCTGCCTCGGCATAACTTATCGCGATATGAGCAGCAGAGTAAAGTTTCTCATTTTGGCATTAATTTAACGTCATTGAGTTCCGAGATGAAATTAATACAAAGTTAAAGCTTAAAGAAAGTACTTTTAAAATATTTTTGTAAGATCCCCCCCTCCTCCGTCATACTAAATTTGATGACAGAAAATGACGTCATATAGTACAATTGAGACACACATTTTCGTTGTATCATCCTATAAGTTACTACGGCAGTGTATTTCAAGATGAATTAATTATTTAGAAACAGATTAAGTGTACATTAAACAGTGTTGATCTGCCACGTGATATCTTAGTACGATATGCGCAAAACGGGAAGCTAAATCGTCCTTCAGAGTTACTAATATGTTATTCAGTTTCGGCATTAAATTTTGACACGTTAAAGATATTGATTAGTACAATACAAATACTTCAGGCTGCTTCTTTATATTTTGATACGGTACGAGTAGAACGGCTTGCCAATCCGTCATTTTTACGACACTATCATGTTATCAAATTTCGGCAGGAAATTTTATGTTGTAAATATTGATTAGTATAATATAAATATTTCAATCTGCCTCAAGATATATTTTGGTAGAATATGTGCATAACAGGGCATCAGTTCTACAATTGAGTTTCAATATGAAATTTCAAAGCATTGAATATGCGTATTACTACTACAAATAATTCAGTTTGCTTTGTGATATTTTTTCTAAGATATGAGCAAAAAGGGCGCCAATTCGCGGTTTTGCCAGTCATGTTATCGAGATTTGGCATGGAAGTTTTACATGTTGCAGATTTTGACCAGTTTTATAAAATACTAGAAAGGTAGCCCGTCAAAAATGACGGAAATTTAGATATAAAGATATATACAACTCATGTGCAAGAATATGAGTTTTCTCGTTTGTTCCGCAGTGATAGATGAAAATAACACATTTTAACAACGAAACACATTTATGAAAAACTGTGTACAGTAGAAGACCACTAATCTGCACAGTTTGATTCCAAGTGTTATGCAGATTTGAGGCTCTTTGCGGTCATGTCTATTCAATCTTTGTTTACATTTTTTTAAATTCATATATTGGACAATTTAGATTGTTAAGCCTTAAAAATAAATAAATTACACACTTGAAGTAAGGTAAAAACTATTAAATTATCGTATACGATTTCATGAAATGGTATTATATGGTATTATATGTGTGTGCTTCACGATCTTGGTTACTACTTTGGCAAAATTGGCTGCAACTTGTCATAATTCTAATAGTGTGGGCCTCTATAACAAAAAAGTAACCAGTTAGTAAAATTTCTGATATAAAGTAGTTTTCAAAAACTTGTGTAAAATTGCAGGCCGTTCTCGTGTTATGCCAGTCCTAGGAATAATATTTCTAACACTGAAGAATTTCCATGTATATGTGGAATGTAGAAAAGCTTCTCCAAAAGAAAGGTCCTGAAATGACATTGTAATTCCTCTAACTTCAAAGTTTAATCGGGCCCTGATGTTGTTTACTGAAATCTAATAAATATAGTTATTTTGAATATTACAACAGAATTAAACAGCTAAACTTATTTAACTTAAACTCGCTGTTACTTTCCGATGTTATTTTTTAGTATTAAGAAAGAAAATTATTTAAACTTTTCAAATCATGCACATTTATAATTTTTTTTCCGTCTTTAATAACTAAATAATGAAAAAATATGCTTTTGTTCTGAGCTCATAAATATGACAATAAAATAATGTAACTAAGAGACATTGCAAAATTAAATCTTTGTGATTTCAAACCATAAACAAATGATACTGCCACCATTTTATCTACTATGACGTCATTAGAATATTGTCCATTGATTGTTGGAGAACTTACTTTGTGAATGATTACCTCAATGATTTAATATTTTTACGGTTCGCGATGAATGAATCACTTGTGTTTGTTTAGGTTTATGGAATGAGATATTAAGCTGTGAACCTAATTTCAACTAAAGTTATCCAAGGATATATGTATTTTTAATCGAAATTAAAAACAATGCTTTGATCTCGAAATAAAAAGTTTTACTTTGTATAATTGGTTATTTCTGTTAATTATTTATTTAGGTACTTTCCCATTATAGCGCATTTTTAAAAAAAGCTTGGCGTAATTCGGGCATCAGAAAGTGAGATATGGTGCCAAAATATATAAACAGCTATGAAAACAAATCTAATGAACTTTTATTATTGTTTATATATGCACTTATATACATAAAAAATCGTTTCTAAATACATATAATATTTTTTTATATACAAATTACGGCACAGATTTCAGATATGAACAGGGATACCTAACTGGCGCTAAAATTGTGTTATTTTGCCTGCTATGGTAACCCGGCTATTGTTTTTTATTTATTAATAAATTGTTTATTTACTTTTATTTTCTGTTTTTAAATTATATAAACTGTTTTGATCTATAGTTATTATTCAAACTTTTATTTATTTATAGTTATTTCCTTTTCAAAATGATAGCAAATAATTTAAAAATATATAAGTAACTGGTATTCGAAAGCGAGATTTCTGCCGAATTGGCGTCAGAGAAAAATCACACCAACCCCGATGCGTATATGACATCTGTGCAAAAATTATTTCTGTTTCTTTATAAAAATGGGTAAATAGCTTTTTTTACATTAAATAAATTGTATACATATGCAAAAATTTGCTTGTGAGTATGAAGCAGTAAATAGGTTGCCAAAAAATACGTTGGCAAACTTCTTTCTCGCCAAGAAACTTTTCTGCGAAGTAGCGCTTTTATGCTTCATTACATTTATGCATACTATACCGTGTGTATAAATGCTACAGTTCATATGCAGGGCTACACAAAAGAATTCGTAAGGGTTACTGAGTATGAGAATAAATTGCTTAAAGGTGGTTTTTAAAGGAGTTTTGCAGTTTTACGCTGAACTGCATTTAGTTTACTAAGAAATGTTTGTAGAATATAGATAAAATGATATACAGTGTCACGCAAAGAATTGGATACATAACCGTCTATGGATGATAATATCTGGAAATGTGATTTCACTAGCTTTAAGAGTAGTTTAAATTAAATTTTAGCTAAATAGTGGCATGTAATAACGGTACTATTGGCTATAGACGGTAAGTGCTGAAATCAATTTTTAAAATTGTTTATGCGTTTTCTAAAATGTTTACTTAGTTATCTTATTTACCTTATTTCCCTAAATAACGAAGTTTTGTTAAAGCATTCAGGATGTGTTGGAAATTGTTTCATATTCTATGCTTAACGCATGATTTTTCTTTCTTCTTTAGTCTTATTTTGCATTTATTTTATTCTTAATTTTTTAGTCTTATACTGCTTTATAGAAATTTTGGCACAGTTGTCATATATACCCCATATTGGAGCGATTTTTTTCCGACGCCAATTTGGTGAAAACATCAACAGCATAAACAACAACATCCGGGTTACCATATCAAGCAAAATAACGACACTTAGGCGACAGTTAAGTACCCTTTGTGTATATGACATTGGCATCAGAAAAAAATAGCGCCAACATGGAGCGTATATGACATCTGTGCCGAAACTTTAATATTTAATGTTTAAACTCTTCGCTCCACTCACCTTGCATATAGTATAAATTATAACACGGATAGCGCAAAATAGACAGTTTGATACTTTTCCACTGCAGGGGCTTTGGCGTTTTTTAAAAAAGCTTGGTGTAATTTGGGTATCAGAAAGTGAGATTTGGGTACTTTTCCGTTATACGGATACCATTGTCGCCAAGCGTAATAGTTGGCGCAAAATGAAAATCACGTGAATTGAGGCATTTGAAAAATAAAAGAAAAAAATATTGTCGATACTAAAGTGAGCATTTAATAAATATAACATTTGAAAATTCCAGACTTTTACGAACTATTTCATTAAATCACAAATATATACTTTAAATAATTGAACAAATAACTGTTATAAAACAAAGCAATAAAATAAAACTCATATTTAATTGCTGGCATAAAATTACAAATATCTTTTAGCATTTTGAAATAATTGTCGCATTAGTATACATTTTGGCATGGTGTCCGTATAACGGAAAAATATTGAGATTTGTTGTCAAATCATATAAACAGCTATGAAAACAAACTTGATGAGCGTTTTTGTTTTTTTATATGTTTATTTTATATGTATATTATTCATGTTTTTATGTACAAATTACATCTGTTTCTGTATAAAATTGGAGAAACGGCTTTTTTATGTTAAATAAATCGTATAAATATCGAAAAAATGCGTGTGTATATAAAATGAAACAGTGGATAGGTTCCCGGAAAATATGTTGCCAAATTTTCTTTTTCGCCAAGGCACCTATACTGAAAAATTACCTAAAGCACATTAAAATCGCGCAGTTAGGAGCTCATACAGTACAGCGTCGTCTATTAGCGGTTATTTTATTAGTAGCATCGGGGGTAGGAAGATGTAAAGATGTACTTTAAATTATCACCCATAGATTTTGAAAAAAAATATCTTAAAAGAACGGAGTTTAAATTAAATTTTGGTGACCTCCTTTATGAAAGATTAATGGTTTTAAATGGGAATTTTGCCAAATCAGCCAGCTATCGCCAAGTTGGCCAATATTTGGCGCTACTGTGGTAACCCTGCATTAGTATTTTTCAACAATTACTCATTTCAATGAAGTGGTCCTACCGGAATCGTGAGGGACACACAGAGACTTGGATTTTATATAAATAGATTTAATCTGCCTCGTGATATCTTGGTAAGATATGAGAACAACAAGACCAATGTGTGAGTAATAAGTGAGTTTGAAGCCTCTAGGGCTTTCCGATATTAAAGCCTTATACGCATTTTATCAATATTTGCCTTCCTCGAGCCCGTCGTGCTTAACATAACGAAAATTACCTTCAATTTTTCAGGTGGCGGCAACTAGGTTTAAATCGTCTGTACTTGTAGCTATCTTTGTTCCATAGTCTTGAAGAAAACAGAAGTAAATGGTGTTTTCTTGCATTCAAAACAAAAGATTTAAAAAATTGATTGTTAAAACATTAATTTAGCAAATATTTCATCTCAAAACTTGATGGCGAGATTCTACCGTCAATTGACGAATTCGCTCCCCTTCTGCTCATATCATACGGAGATATCATGCGGTAGACTGAAATAGTTATTTTGTACTAGTCAAGTTATGCGACATACTAAAGTTTCATGCCGTAACTGCTAAATGGGATAGTGCCATCATAAAGAGGAATTGGCGTTTCTTGCCTCTTATATCATACCAAGATAAGCCGAGGCAGGCTAGTCATTATTTTATTTAGTCTTAATAACATTGTCCTACGTTATATTTTTTTCTCGTATTTTCTATGACCAAGTCACTTACTCACGTCACTCGCTCTATAACTGTTGGTACTTACAACTTGGAGTAAAGCTTATTTAAATAATACTAGATAATGAATAATTAAATACTAAGCATTGATTAGAAAAACAGAAAAAATAATAAATAATAAAAACTTCTTAAATTTAAATTTTTGACATTACCCAACATTCCATGTTCCAGGAGTACAAAAAACTAAAAACGGACAGGCAGATTTTAATTATATATCGGCCGCTTAGCAACTTCATGTGTTGCATTTGTAAGTAAGACCTTTAAATTTTTTCGGGAAAAGGAAATCTAATTGTATTCCCCTTATTATAACATTTATAATATTAATTATATATATTTTGCCTTTTAAGTAAGGAGTCAAATTTAAAAATTCAGGTTAACTGAAAATTATGAAAATTACATTATACAATTTCTGTTACTTTGATAAAATTATAGTAGAATGCCTTTTAAACAGAATACAGATATGTAGGCAATACAATTTCAGAGTTAATTTTTAACAAAAATTTGTTAAGCCTGGCATTATTTTAATCCCTTAACTGTTTTGCCCGAGTGCCGAGAGGATGTTTTCTTTCACCATGATGATTAATTTATCTACATCTCAAAATTTATCGAATGATATGTTTGAAAAGAAAGTAGTAATGAAGAATAATTTAAATTACTTTAAAAAATAACTATCCCAACAAAAAGTTTTCGGTAAAAAAAAAAAAAAGCGCCAAGTTCTCCTTAATGTTTCAGCCAGAAAAAGTAGTGATATCTGATGTTCGCACAAGTTAAAAGCCAAACATCCCAAATCTTTCATTGAAAATGGCTTCCTGCGACTTGTCCGTTAATGCCTTCTGCAGAATTTCAAAATTAATGATTGGAAATTACGCATTTATGAATTATTTAAATATTATAAGTAATATTAGAATACAAAGAGGCAAATTCACATAAAGACATTATAAGTAAAAGATTTCTGATAACTGCCATTCAGTTTCAACAAACATTAGTTTTGATTACAGATCATTTAGTCCACTTGCGGTTTAATTGCCATTTTGTACGGTCTAAAGCTAAAGTCATTAACGTAAAACCCAAGAAATAAAACAAAATTTACTTACTTCATATCTCACAATATGTTACATTATATTGTATTGTATAATATTGAAATGTTGTGTATTGACGAAAGAGATTTTTTTCGTTTGAACATTTATTATAGTTTGTTTGCAAACATTAAGATGTATTCGATTTATAAACTGTTAAAAGTTGATATTAATTATGTTTTAGCAATTAGGGATATTATCTCCTGAATACAAGTATTTTGCTATTTTTAACTTCTAAGCATTTAAATAGACTGAAGTTGTTTAAATGCTTTTTTCAAATGTGTATTTTATATCTGTATTCTGTGTCACAAAATGCCTAAAATAATCAAAAAATGTACTTGGCATGTAGCTCATTTGTACATATTTTAAAATTTCAAAAACTCTCACGAAGACATCAACGGCCAAGTCGCAGGAAGCCATTTTCAATGAAATATTGGGGATGTTTGGCTTTTAACTTGTGCGAACATCAGATATCACTACTTTTTCTGGCTGAAACATTAAGGAGAACTTGGCGCTTTTTTTTTTTACCGAAAACTTTTTGTTGGGATATCACTACTTTTTGTATGTTTTTTCAAGTTTGTTATTCTAAACTATATTAATATGAAAAAACTTAAATTTCGGTACTTTTATGTTAGCCGGGAGCAAATCTCCTCATTAGCCTTTTGTTTTTTTGCCAATAGCAGTTTTCATTTTTCACATGTGTAAATTAGAAACAATGCTTTGATTTTCAAATAAAATATTTTGGTTTATGTTATTATTTCTTATTTATTTATTTATTTATTTCTATGTTAAATATTCGATTAAATAAAATGAGGGAAATGCATCTATTTTAAATGAGATGACTGAAATGTATATATCTTTAAATGAAATGAATGCAATATGAACAATGGAGTTGGGAACAGTATTTGGCGATTTGCCACTTACGCCCGGCTAACATAAAAATACCTAAATATATTTTACTAGCAGGCTATGCCCGCTGCGCTGGCCAATTTTTCAAAATGAACATTGGTGAATTTTAATTTGCATTTTAAACAATATGGATCTTCACCTGGACCTTACTCATTGCTGAAAACGATTCGAACGCCATTGTGATATAATATTACCTAAAGCGTTGGTCAAAATTTAGCTATTAAGAAGTAATTCTTTTAGTTGATTTCTAACAATGCACTTTTGGTAGGGTAATGAGACCGTTATGACAACAGGAATTAATAGCTCTATAACTAATCAACATATAATGAAATGTTATATACTAACACCATTCCTGAAACGTTATGTAACAGTGCCACTTGTATCAAAATACGTTCTGTAGATTTTTTTAAAAGAAAGGCTAAACTTTCATAATCAGGTTCACTTAATTTTTTAACTTTTTTTTTGCTCTATGACTAAGTAGCGTTGAACATTATGTATACACTAAAACCTTTCCAAAATTATTACCTAACCACTTGGGCACAGATGTCATACATGCTCCATATAGGTGCGATTTTTTTCTGAAGCCAATGTCGGAAACATTGCAATACGCAACAATACTTAACTGGCGCCAAAGTGTCGTTATTTTGCTTGATATGCTAACCCGGAAGTTGTTGTTAATGCTGTTTATATTTTCGCCAAATTGGCGTCGGTAAAACATCGCGCCAATATGGGGCGTATATGACATCTGTATCACCTAATACTTACACCTAATATAGGCAACAGGTACTTAACTTGCGCCAAAGTATCGTTATTTTGCTTGATGTGGTAACCCGGATTATGTTGTTTATGCTGTTGATGTTTTCGCCAAATTGGCAACCGAAAAAACTCGCGCCAATATGGGGCGAATATAACATCTATACCAAGTGAATATGTGGCTTTTGTGATACTTTTATGTTAGCCGGGCGCAGGTAATAAATCAACAAAGATTGTGTTCAAAGAATATTCTTATATTTATTATTTTCATTTAAGATACAAACCTTTCACTCATTTCATTTAAAATGCGTGCCTTACACTAATTTTATTTAAAAAACTGAAAAGATAAACAATAACAGGAAATAATTCCATAATTAAAAACAAAGAATTATTTTTAATTTACATACGCAAAATGTAACTACTGCTACTGGCAATTTTAAAAATGCTATTGGCGAGATCTGCGCACGGCTGTTATAAATGTACCCATTTTTTTCTTCTTATCGAGGAGAAAATTATAAATCGCCAAATATTATTCCAAATCCAATTTCTTTCTTTGAAAATATTTTTTAAGTCGTTACAAACATTGCTTTCATATTTAAATATTTTCGTTGGTACTACTTAGTTATCCCGTCGACCAATTTCGCCAAATTATACAAATTGACATAATTTTTATTTTAAATAACGAAAGAACAAATAAATTATTATAACATTAATAAAAATATAAATAAAACGTCGAAATAAAAATCACTTTGTGACGTAAACATGTGTAACTTGCTTAAAGTCAGGTGAATTTGACATTTACGATCAACCATTATTGGCATTTAACTTTTAGTTTGGCGATAGATTTTTGGTCGACGGAATATCTAAGTAGTACCCTTTCGTTCTATAACGCTAATTTCTTAGTAAAATTGTTCCTTTTATTTTGCATAAAATCACTATTTTTTTTGGTACTACTTAGTTATCCCGTCGACCAAAAATCTATCGCCAAATTATAAGATTAAATGCCAATAACGCTTGATCGTATATGTCACATTCACTTGACTTCAAGGAACGTGCTTACGTCATCAAGTTATTTTTATTTCGACGTTTTATTTGTATTTTTATTAATGTTATACTAATTTATTTGTTCTTTCATTATTAAAATACAACTTATGTCAATTAATGTAATTTGGCGAGTGGTTTCGTGATTTATATAATTTGGCGAAATTGGTCAACGGGATAACTAAGTAGAACAATTTTTTTATTAAGATGTTCGTTATCATCGCTCATAGAGCCGTTTGTTTTTTATCCAAAAGAGTTAATTTGAATTTTTTTCGTTGCTAGAGTAACGGATGTAATGTTAGATATTTTGAGGTTTAGACGCCAAAGACACCGCCAAATTAGAAAAATATGAAAAATGTCATGAACTGTTGGACTTATAAGAATTTACTTGGCACCAATAGATTCAGCATACAAAAATACATTAAATTATGCTATCATCTGACGCATAATTATAATATCAGATTTTTAAGGAATTGTTTTCTCTCCCCTTGCAAAAACGCCGTTAGGGGTGATACTTTAGAAAATTCTTTCTTAGCGATACTATATAGATATGCCATTTGGCGGTGACTCGATGATCGAAAATTAGTCCAATATCATTTGAAATATTACATAACAGAGGAGAAAATACGAAGAAAGACGAAAAAGAAATGACGAATTACAAAAGACTTGCAATTTTTTTTTTTTCAAAATGTTGAAATTTTCGATAATAATAACGCATGATTGTATAAATTTCCTTAAAAACTATGTTCATTTCCTAGATTTCGAAGGTGTGAATTTTCCTATAAATGATATTGGCGATATGTCTTAAGAAAAAATGAAATAAACAATAGATAATATTTGCTTAAAAAAAATGGATAATAGTCATTGATCTGAGTTCGAGTTTATAAATATCACATGCTTTCGGAATTACGGTGAAAAACATTTTAAAAAATATGAAATTATTTTACAATATGTATGTGTGGCAGAAATTCACACTAAAATTTAAGCATTTGATTCCATTTTTAAAATATTAACTGATATCTATATAAGTTACAATTGAATATAAAAATGGATTCAAAAAAGATCTCGTTCACTTGAAAAAAAACACCATTTATGAGAATATCCTCAAGCTAGTGTCACACTTATGCATTTTTGACTTAAAATCACATTATTTGGCGACCAAAAGTAAAATAAAAAATCATAAAGAAATAAATAATAATTACACATGTGACTCACAATTACATCTGCTTTTTTTCCCTATAAGTTACGTGATGGGGCAATTAGATAAAAATAAAAAGAAAAGAACAAAAAGGAAAAAAGTCATTAAAAATTCATCTAATCAAATTTTCAGTTTCATTTCTATAATCTAACGCAAGCGATAATGAGCCAAATATTGCGTATCAATTGTAATCTTTCACATTAAATTAATTTTTAAGCATTACAAATATTTCTTTCAGGTTTAAATTAAATTACAAATATTTCTTTTATGTTTAAATTAAATATATTCGTTTTTTAACATAATCCCTCATTTAAATGGATTTTTCTTTCTTTTTTTACAATTAAATATCAGTAATTATTTTTTCATTTATTTTCTAACGGATACAGCGATTTCAATTCATTTGTCGCCAAAAAATAACCTCTGGCAACCTTTTCGTTCAAAATAAGAATAAAATGCGAAATTTATTATCAAAAACCATAGTTATCCCTGTATATTTTACTCATAAACCACCACGTGAATATTCTCTATCGAATCTGTCTCTATCTATCTATTTGCAAAAAAATCCACCGGGTAGTTTTTGAAAATATTCGGGCGGAACTTTTAGATCTTACTGCTTTATAATATATATGATATGATAATTAGCTAATATTTCAAATTTCATATTTCTAGGCCCTTCCGTAACGCAAAAATCGCATTTTTTGAACGTTTTTTGCTCCTACACCCGCATAGTGGCACCGACATAAAACATACCCTATGTTGGAGCAAGGGTTGTCACCGTCATTTTGACACCATTATTTTTTAAATCGGTTTGGTATTTCCTGAGATTGTGTAGGAACCACCATTTAGAACGTTTTTTAGAACGATTTTTGCGCATTTTGACCCCTTTCAAATTTCGATTTGTTTAAGTACTGTACTTAGAAATCTTTTATATCTAATAAGTAGCTAATATTTCAAATTTCATATTTTTAGGCCCTTCAGTAACACATAAATCGCATTTTTAGAACTTTTTTGCTCCTGCACCCCTTTGGGGTAGTGTCACCGATATAAAACATAGCCTATCTTGGAGCAAGCGTTGTCACCATCACTTTGACACCAATATTTTTTAAATTGGTTTGGTATTTCCTGAGATTGTGTAGAAACTACCATTTAGAACGTTTTTTAGAACGCTTTTTGTGCATTTTCAACCCTCTTAAATTTCGAATTGTTTAAGAACTGTTCTTAGACATCATTTATATCTTATAAGTAACTAATATTCAAAATTTCATATTTCTAGGCCGTTCAGTAACGCAAAAATCGCATTTTTAGAACGTTTTTTGCTCCTACACCCCCTTTGGGGTAGTGGCACCGACATAAGATATAGCCTATGTTCTAAGTTGGACTAACACCATCATTTTGATACTATTACTTTTGGAATCGGTTCGGTAGTTCCAGAGCTTACCTCCTACAAATAAACAATTTTTTCCTCTTTATAATAGGAGTATAGATTGAGCTTTATACTTTACTATATACTTTATTTCTTTTTATATTAAAGTACTAGCCGCCTCTAGCAAGCAGTATTTACCGTATTACTTCCATGTTAAACGTTGTATCATGTTACTGTGATTCATAATTTAATTTACTTGCCCATTCTTTCGCCAATTCGGAAGCTTTTGATAGAGAAATCAAGAACTCTTTACGATCATAGAAGCACATCATATATTTTGTGTTGTTATGTATTTCATCTTTCGTGACAAATATCTCTTAACTCACTAATACTGGACTGGACTCTTAACTCACTAATCAACTTAACTGGAGAGTTTCTGGGGGGTACGGGGAATTGCACTTTTTGACCGCTGTAAATACAAAATCTCAAATCTTCGGGGAGGGACCTGTCAGTGCACTGTGGAGTGGGGGGGGAGGAGTCAAACCCTGAATTCAACACTGGTCATTAAGTATGGTTATAAATATTTTTCTTTTCGTTAGGAGTCACTACACTAGAAACGTATAAAAAAGTTGAGATGATTCTTTTCTATTTTTAACTTGAAAACTACTGCCAATCGAGAAAACGCAAAAAATACATTTTTATGAAATTTTCTTATATTTGCCGTTGAAGGGCACTTTTTCTTCCGCAGCTTTTTATATTTCAATTTCAAAAAATGTAATGCGCATATATTATTCTCTTAAAAGTAGCAACCGTGTATAATTTCAAATTTGTATCCTTAACAGTTCCATAAAAATCGTAATTTTAAACTTTTTTGAACGCTTTTCGTCATTCATTTCAACCTTTTAAATATCTAAACTTATTAACTGTTTTGAGAGACTAGTCTTAAAAGTAACATCCCCGTCTAATTTAAATTTTCTGTCTAAACAACTCCATTGAAATCGTAATTTAGGACAGTTCTAGAACATTTTTTACTGATTTCACCTTTTTAATTTTCAAATTTTTTAGAAACTATTCTCACATAGCATTTAAAACTTTTAAGTAATTAAAATCAAGCAAATTTCAAGTTTCTCTCCTCATCAATATCATAAAAATCGCCATTTCAGAACCTTTTCGCTTCTGCATCCATTGGAGATAGTGGCAGTGACATAAAGTATAGTCTATGATTGAGCAGGGACAATCACCATCGATTTGTGACTATCAAATGATTGATAATATTGCTCCTATTTGCCTCAAATAATTAAAAATATATATATATATATATCAGTTTTATTAAAAGGGCTTCGCTTGTCCCTAATTCACCCTAAATAATTTAAAAATATTGAATTTGGTTTAAGGGAGACTAGGGGGGGTTGATCATAAGGGAGGCTTGACCCAGCCACCAGTTTTCATATTTAAAAGAATTTCACGGTTTTATCAATAGGTGTCAACCAAAGCTACTGGAATGCTCAAACAACAGTCTCTGTTTCATACAGATAATCGAAATAGGTGTGGAAAAAATCAATTGTGAGGCGCTTTCAACGTAAAAGTTATGTTTTTTAGAAATATTTTGTAAGCTTTTTACAGATAAAATATATCATAGAAATTTAAGTAAGTAGGTTTTAAGTAATGCAGAAATATCAAGCTTTCATTCCAGGCATAAAGATTATACAGTAAGTTAGCTTTAACATGCAATGAGCTATTCTTTAGAAAAGGGCTATGTGGGGAGGCTTGACCAGATGTTCAAGGCTCCCTTAATACATTCACGACGGGAAACAAGAATTCTCGTTTTCATTAACCTTCTCACTGCCGCGAACTGATATATCCGTTCACTAAGCTGCAGGTTTCACTGCTATAGAAGCATTATTTAAATTAATATAATTCTACAAATATAATGCAGTTTAAAAACATACCGATTAAAATTTACCGATATTAATGAAAAAAATTAATGAAATATAAATGGGAAAATTGATAGGAACTTTTTCCATTTAAATATTACTTACAATAGGTAAATAGAAACAGTGGTAAATACCAGAAAGTATTAAAGCAGCAGTCGTAACCATTTCAGGGGAAGTGGTATGTTTATCAAACCACTTAATTTTAATTCCGAAACGCCACGATGGCACTAGAAGTTTGCTAAAATCATTTGCATTTAACCCGGGAGAACTCGCTAGTGAGAATGCACAATTGATTTTCTTTTACTTTACATTCATATAATATCAACTTTTTTTGGTTGGCTTAGTACTTTTATTCACAAAAGAGGTAAAATAATTGCAAAACATTTTGAAATTTTAATTAAAATGAAAAATGGTTTAAATAAGAGTCTTAAAAATGTACCACGGTGAGAGAAAATCTCATGCAGCGTGTTCTCCCGGGTTAATATGTATGTGAAATATAGCCTTTTTCATATTTCGAAATTAATTTGTTCATATATTTCAACATTTTATTACTGGAAGTACTTTGCCCCTGAAAGTGTTGAAAGATGTTAATGATAAGTTAAGTACTCATGCGGCTGCAAAAGAACATATGATTCATCCAAAAACTTTAGGAAGGTATGTAGACAAATTTCAGCATGATGACTACAGTGAAATGAAGACAAACTATGTGACAACTAGAGTTGTTAGGTCGAATGTCACAAAAAGTAGGACAGGGAGACAAAAAAGTGGGGCAGTGGTTACTAAATCCGGACATTATAATGCAGGAAACTCTATGAAAAAGGAACCTGTCGCTAGCGGAATAGTGTGTTTAATGTTAAAATTTCATTTTTCTTGCTGTACAATGGAGTATTTGCACGTTTTCTAACTTTATCACGAAACAATAGTACATAAAAAAATAAGAAGGATAGCCTGCATATATTTTTTTATTTTGAGCTTTTATTATTGATTTATGATTGTTTTAATATCGCACTATTTACCGTATCCCGAAATCGCTCCGTAATACATCTGACGTCACAGTTCATGCCAACAAACGACTGTTATTGTTTACGTGCGTCGCTTTTCAACTTGTCCATTTTAAATATTGTTGTTTGTAAAATTATTATGAGCGAGAACGCAAAGTCATATTATAAAAGCAGTGAAACCTCCTGCGCGACCGCCTCCATTAAGCGATCACCTCCATTAAGCGACCACCTCCCTGAACGATCATTTTTTCATTGAACGAAATTTATTCCAATAGGCTCAGTACTAATTTTACCTCCATTCAGAGACCATCCCAGCTGAACTCCCTACATGAGCGATCAAATTCTTTGAAGAAAAGGAAACAAATTTCGTTTTTTCCTGGTCACTTGGAGAAGGTTTTATTAGAAAAATAATTCCGGGGGGCTTTAAACTTCTAAACTAAGTTTAGATTTTTTTTATTCTGGTAACTTTTAAGTGTTTAAATCCCTTTATGCCTTTTTAGACAATGAAGTTAACTCTGATGACGAATTAAGACTGACGATCAATAAACTCCCCTACCCTATTCTGTTAGGAAACTCTCAAAGAAATAGATAAATTAATGAAAATATCATTATTTGTTCCCGTAAAAAAAAAAAAAAAAAAAAAAAAAAAATGCATTTATTTACTGAATTTCGAAAGGACTTGGAAATAAAAGTTATGAAAGATACTTAAATTTTTATATTTTTTTCCTAATGTGAAAAATAAATTCTAGTAACATTATTTCTTACCTTTTTTCAACAATTAAAATCTGGATTTAAACATGACCTCCATTAAGAAGCCACCTCTCGAAACGATCAATTTTTATTAGAACGGAATGTGGCCGCTTTAAGGAGGTTTTACTGTACTGTATTGTGCCACTCTGTACTAATACAACCAGTAACTTCTAGCGAAATGTTGTTTTTCAGTGTGCCAAAAGACCCTGCCATTAGAAAATCATGGACTAAAGCTATGAAGAGAGATGACAAGAAAAATCCTAATTTATCTAATACATCATCTCTTTGATCTTGTGAAGATCATTTTTCAGTAACTTTATGTTTGATTTTGTTTAAATATTACTATTTTAGAACATTAATTGATTGAATAAATAGTTACTCAAGAGAAAAAAAAAGCATTCATATTTATAATGAGCTCATTCGTATTTAAAAACAAAAAAAAAAAAACACTCTGTAGTAGATTTCATACGTATATTGTATCTGTAAAGATTCATAAGCAATAACCCTGTTTTATTGATGATTAAATAGTTAAAACGTAGAAACGTCTAGGAAATGACACGCACAAATATGTTAGTTTTTAATTCAGGAAGTAAATAAAAATTTTATTGCGTAAGTGTACATTTTTATTAAGTTAGGGACTAGGTTTAAAAAATAAAGGATTTATTTCGAAACAATATTATGTCATGTCTTAATAGAGATTATAAAAAGCAAAAATATTGAAACTACTCAAAAAAAAAAAAAAAAAATATTAATTTTTACTTTCCAACATAAAAGTACTTTAGGTCCCCGTTGCCTACGACACCGTGTAGCAGGCGTACTTCGACCGTACTGCATAATCTTAAAAAAAAAAAGAAAGAAAAAAATCAACAGAAAAAACCCACGAACCAGATCTCCGCTGCCTGCGGCACCGTATAGCACCACGTGCTGCGCACGCATTGCAAATTCTTGTAAAAAAAAAAAAAAAAAAACTAAAAATTTACAAAAGTGCCCCCAGGGAGCGAAGTGGGAGGGGGGACGGGCACCGGATGTGCGTAGTATGAATAAGTTTTCATACACCTTTCTAACGATATGTCACATGACGCGTATACTCAAAATTTAGAAAATAGCTCCTTCCCGGTTGACCCTCCCCTCCCCCTGCATTTCCCACTCTTTCAAATATCTAACGTTAAAAAATAACATTTTTTTTTTAGTGTTAAGTGAAAAATCGCATTTGAAACGCAATAAATAGTTTATCTGAAGAAAAAAAGAGAAAACTGCCCCCCCCCCCCCCCCCCACCACCACCAAAAATCAACTCATCTTAAATTTATAAAATCCTTATTATGCGTTCAAAACAACGTCAAAGTTTAAAAGCGATCGGATCTTTATTTTTCCTAATTTTAACAATATCCCGTCAACTCTCTCTATGTGAATAGACATTTAATGAGTTTAAAAATCGATTTTTTCATAAACTTACAGTTCATTTTTTTTTTTTTTTTCAAGTTGACATTTTATAAATCAACGTACAAAATAACATCCAGATGCGAAAGAACCAAATTTGTAAAATCAGTAGTTTAAAAATTTCGAACCTTTATTTCCAAAGCCTAGTATCTCTTTTCTTTCCGTTCTGCTTGCTAACAAAATGTAAACATTGGCATGTCGTGAAGTGTGACGTCATAGTAAGTCACGCCCCGATTTGGAGCGAAGTGATTTTAGGTTACTTTTAGGATTAATTATTTAATAGTATGGATATTTTTTTCGCGTTTTTGAGAACATTTTTGAAAACTGTGGATGTGGAACTATCAGAAAAATATATAAATGATCAAATCCCCCATGTGTGCAAATTCCTCATTATACCTGCTCAGTCAAATTCCTGTCCTCTGGCATGCGATTGTGCCTAAACAGGTTTGTTTAAGCATCATATTTTCAAAAATATTTTTTATGATAATTAAAGCATGTAGCATAAAGTTATTTTGCTTTTTTTAAACTGATTTTATTTCTCTTCACAAATATTTGAATATAAAAAAAAGTGGGTCAAGCCTCCCATAGAGTGGGTCAACCCTCCCATATGTGGGGAGCCACGACTCATTATTTTCTCAATATTAAAGTCAATCATTTTTCAAATTTCTTATACATTACACTTATATAGCAATTTTATTTTGATAACTTATTGTATAATGAACAAAATTATATTTAATACTCTATTCGACGTTCAATATATAAAAAATGAAAAATCATTTTGTAAAAAGTGGGTCAACCCTCCCTAGTCTCCCCTATATGAATAATTTTATGTGACTCTGTATAATATCCAAATTGAAAAATTTTATAGTGACTTTTAAAAAGAATTTCGTAGCAAGCAATGAAAGCGAATTTAAGAAAGAAAACAGGTCGGTCATACTTCATTTTTGTCTATGTAATTAATGATTAAATTAATCACGATTAAATTAGTCCAGATTGAAAGAGTCCTAAAAAAACTTTTCAAAGAGCAATTACTTTATCAATTTCAATCATGATACATTGAATTAGGAGTCAATTTCGCATGATTGAATATCTAATCGATTAATCAATCGATTAAAAAAGTAATCGATTAATGCCAATCCTGACTATAACCTCCAGTGTCTTTAAAAGTTAACTAAAAACCTATCTGGGAAAACGCTGCACGGACCAAGGCGGCGTTGCATCTCCGCGACTTCCTTTCGAAGCGCTCTTAGCACAATGCTAAGTTTAATTTTGAACAAGTGTTTTGTTTTAGCTACACTGTAAAAAGAAAAGTTTATTACAACGTTAAATTTAGTTTTATGAAATGCCAAATGAAGTTCAAATATGAACTACTTTATATATCAGTACCGCAGTAAGTTCATAAAAAACAACAACAACAACAACAAAAAACAGATTAGGATAAGATTAGAAAAGAGTGTTTTGCTAATTTTCAGCCCCTCCCCCTTTGCGGTATCATACGTTATCAGTCTTTAATCCCCCCTCTAATGCTATCCGATGATATCGTTATCAATGTCTATAAATATTTTACTTTTATATTATTTTTCTTTCTTTTTCAACGTTTACAGTGATAGACACATGATTGTACATTTATAAGTTGCTGATATCGTTATCAATGTCTAAAAATTATTTTATTTTTAGATTCTTTTTCTTTTTTTTATACGCTTACAGTGATATACACATATGATTATACATTTATTAGTCGCATACTTTACGGATTCAAGAGGTCAATAAAATATCAATAAATGAAATAAATTTATATCAAATAACATCTAAAAGAGTAAAATACTATTTAAAAGTATTCAATAATATGATATTGTTAAATAATGTATTCAAAAGTAATATTGTCTTCTTGCCGGCGAGGTTAAAAGCAGAACTTATCAATACAAGGATACCACAGGTGATTAATGTTTTAATTCTACCTCACACCATTTTCTCCAAACAAAAGTTATTGACATACCGTTCGAGAACATTTGCAAGAGAAATATACTATAAAAAATCTATTTTAATAGAGGTGCGAACAAAATAGAAAAATAGTCGCTTGTGACAGCTCTGTCAATAAAACAGTGGACAAGATTCTTTGTCTTTACTGGTAAATGCAAGCATCATTTCTTACATATTATGTTATTGATTTCCCTAACAACGAATTATATGCGCATATGGCAGAAGAACAGGAGTGCCAAACGTTGGTGTATACCAAATTTTGGAATGAAATGATTTTATAAACATTTAGTGGCTTTAATAATAGCTTTGTATTTTCATAAAAACATATAAAAAATTAATAGTAGGGGGATGCAAAGAAAAAATTTCTGAAAAAAGAAACGTCGGATCAAAAAAGAGAACGATATAAAAAAACAAACCCCCTACCTCCCCCAGATCTATCTTACGAAAACAAATGCCATACACCCCTCTCCCCTAAAGTGATAACGTTATATATGAACAACATCTTTTCTAGTATGTACAGCTATAGTCTATATCCAATCCTACATTGTATAGTTTTTTACGAATCTTATTATTCTTTTAGCAGAGACTTTTTTAATAATACAGTTAGTAATTCATATATTTATTGTACGGAATCCTCTGAGCGCGAGTAATACTCGCACTTGACCGTTTATTTTTTTAAACAGTATAACCTTTTTATCGAACTTTTTCATCTTTTATTAATTTGATTATTAAAATTCAAGTATTGTAAATAGAGTACGGCAACATATCAAACAAATATTCTATTGAGTAATCGCATGACTTTTATGAAATGTTTAAAGTGAGTAGGTACTAATTAATATAGTGTAGTAATTAAAGTTACTTACACTTATTATAGGATTAAAACAGTTTCTTTAATAATATTTTAAAATAATAATTAACCGTCCAAGTTAACTTAGTTAACCTTTAACTGATGTCACGCGGACTCCCAAACCCGCGACTCCCAACTGTAAACACTTTTACAGCTTTTTACTTTTCTGTACTGAAGTTAAATAATATTAATAAAATACTTTTTTCATGCAATTTAATTCACATGCTCCTAAGAGAAGTATAACAATATTGTTAGGACGAAATTTAAGTAAATTCAACCATTTGAGTTATTTTTTTTAATTCATTTTATTCGAAGGGTCTGAGAGACCGGATCACATCAGTTGTGTGACAAATTTTAGTCACATCAGTTAAAGGTTAAGTTGATTTTCTATTTTTGAATGAATAAAAGAAGCAAATAGAGCGAAATATTTTATTCGATAAAAATACCTTTCCACTTTTTAAGATGTCACTGAAAGACAAATTTAAATAAACTTATATCCTTCTAAGTACCATGCCTGCGTTACTAACCACTGAAATATGTTTAACCAATTAGATTTGAGTCATTGAGATAATAGCTTATTCAAATGAACCTCACTGGAATGTTCGTGCAAGAAGAACCAAATACTCATTATCGCTTTCCAATATGTATTCTGTCATTATAAGTACAGGTAACTTTCTTATTTAAATGAAATTAGATTATTTTTTTCCTTCTAAATTTTATTACGTAAATTCAAATAAAACATACTTTTCTCACGTATTACCTATGCAATATTGCTAATTCGATTAGAAAATTATTCAAAATAAATTTACTCTAGTGAATAGTTTAATATTGAAATGCTTTTTTCTATGGATTTTCTTCATTCATTAAGCATAAAACATAAATCATCGCAGATGATCATTAGGTAATGCCTGAAATACAATTAAACTACATCTACCTCTAAAACACCGTATTATAATTTATTACTAAAAAATTATTAGATCTTACATACATAGAAATAATTGAGTAAAATTTATTAAATTGCTACATTGTAATAGTCCTTTTCTATATAGTCCCCGTGCGCAGTTATACATTTTGGCAAACGGTATTTCAAAAAGAGGGGGGAGGATGTATTCCAGAAGGCGCGATATTGGACCCAAAGGACGACATTTTTCTAACTTTTACTAACAAATAAAATGAAATTGCTACGATGTTTTCCTTTATGGTATGCGGTTTAAGTTTAACTAAATGTTTGCACGCGACGGAATGTGTATAAATTCTATAGACCATTACAGAGCTACACACTACACAAAAGAATTCGTAACCATTACTGAGAATGAACGTGAATTACTTAACCCTTAAATGTCGGGTGTTGCTTTTCAGCAATATACCCAATTTAGGCTCTAAAATACTATTAGAATAATATTGAAGCTATAATGCCTAATGTTGCCGATAAAATACATCCTGAAAATATTATTAAATCGATATTCAACATGTAGATGACAATACTTGTGCTGTTTAAGAATAAAAATAGATTTACTTTTTCAATTGTTGCTACTTGTTCTTTTTGTTTTGCTTGGAAGATTGCGAAATACCTTATTTTGTTCTGCAGTGAGCTAGTAAAATTTATTTCTAAAATTCTTGTTTGTTTAGTATTATAAAATTTTATCAAGGAAAATTATTTTTTCAATTAAAGAAAAGTGTTGCCGATTAGTAACAAACTGTTTTTTAGCCGTAAATCATATTTAAAACAAAATATGATTTCTAAAAGTATTTTTCCCATGATTTATTTTAAAAATGAAAGCCGAAAAGCATTATTACAATGCTTTTTAAAAAATCATGCATTTAAGGGTTAAAGTTATTTTTAAGACTTCCCAGCATAGTTGAAAACTGTTTATGAATTCTGTTTGTCCATCTGTCCGTCTGTCTGCTCGTGCTCTAACTTGCGTAAATATGATCAGATTGCCATGAAATTGGTAAATGTCATTGGGGTTTTCCATGGCATGTTCGTTGTTGAAAATGAACTGTGTATCGTGAACAGTTCATTTACAGGGGCACACAAAACAATTCTGTTACATTACGGCCCATTGGGAAATATCGTTTGCTGTGTACTTTAATGTTATTACACTATTTTAAATAAATTGATATTTATGTATATCACTGAGATGTACTACAAAACGCTTATTGGAGAATCTGGTGTGCATGTAATTTATCATTCATTTACAGGGGCACACAAAAATATTTAGCTACAGTACTGTCTATGAAGAATAATTGTTAAAAGTGCGTTTTCTGTTGTGGTACACGTTTTAAAATATAACAACTTTTTAACATATTACCTGGTGTGTATAAATTCCATAGATCATATATAGGGCAACTCAAATGATCTAAAGCAGGCCTGTTCAATGGCGTCCTTTGGACGGTTTCTAATGGTTTCTTGGCACTTTTTCGAATGTTTCATCTACCAGCTTTTTTTATAAATATAAAACCATTTTTGAAAAATTCTTACAAATTTTAAATCATTCATGTTCTTATGCTTTTTATATTGTAGTCAGCATTAAGATTCTACCTACCAAGTTGGTTAAACAGTTACCTTAAAAAAGTTTGAGATGAGCCCCTTTCAGATACGAATAATTATAAATTTACTATTATGTATCTTTTCTCTGTAGTCCATTTTTCTCGGGCAATTACTTTCCCTGTGGGATGTATGCACATCGTATAAGACGTGTGTGTGCCCTTTTGAATGTTTCATGTTGCTCACTTTTTTTAAAAGCTAAAAATCCATTCTTAAAAATATTTTATTTTAAAACGATATCAGTATTAGCATGTTTTTTTGTTTTTAATTGTTATTGTAGTTAGCATTAAGATTTTTAGCTCCTTATTCTACAAAAGTTTTTGAGATAAACTTCTCTCAGTGATATGTGATTCTAACTTCACAATTATTTATATTTTTGCTGCGGTTTATTTTTATATGGCATAGTTATTAGTTTGTGATGTATGTGCATCGCAAAGGACGAGTATTATGTCGCTCATACAACCGTAGTGAGGTAGCATTGTATGTTTCCAGTCTGGTGAATAATGGTGTCCTTTATTTTATTGCCAATAGCCGAACTACAACCCTTGATAACTGAAAGGTTGGGCAGACCTGATTTAAAGTACATTTCCCTTTATTGACAGAAATTGCTGAATAGAAATTTTCAACTGTACTATACGTTTAACTGAACTAACCTTTAACTTACAAATCTATAGATCATATACACGGATACACAAAAAACCCGGATATTTTTCCAACTCTTCATAGTTAATTACAGTAATTGTTTTTTAGTCGCTTTATGCATTTTTAAATATGTTTATGTAGGCTTCTTTCATCTTAATAAACTCTAAAGTTTTATTACAGTATTCTGAATGTGTTGAAAAGTGTTACAGAATGTATTCTCGACGCATCATTTTTCGTTCTTATTTAAATATGCAGTGTACCATTTGTAAGTTTTTAAAACACATTCGTAGTAAATTGTGATTTGAACAACGACTAAGATAAATTTGAGTTTATTCTAATCTTTCTTTCTTTTCCTTTACTATTAAAAAAAATAATTGGAATGCATGTTGTATTTCTAATGAATTTTTAATATGTTGCTCAGTATTCTTCTTTTTCCATTGTTTGAAGAAAACAGTTTGAATGTTATTTTGACACTTAATGAATTTTTTACATGTTCTTCACTTTATTAATACTTTTTCTGCCATCTTTCGAGTTTCCTTAAAATATTCGGAATTAAATATTCTCAGCGTTTTTTCAAATAAACTGAGAATTTTAAACAAGTATCACTTAAGTTTTAGTTTTTAACTTTAAAAAAAACGGCTTGCTTGACATTTATAATATTTTCCATTTTTAATTAAAAAGAGGAAAAAATACGTTGCGATTTAGAGAAAGCTCTAGTGAAAATTGGTGAATCTATTTGCAAGTGCATAAATATAAAAATATGATAGAAGATTATATGATAAAACGAATCTTATGAATTATTTACATTTTCTGGATAAAATAAGACATCATAAGAAGTTTCGGATCTACTTTAACTGTTTTCAGTATTGTTTGTATCTTTAGTACTTAACTGAATTGTGTTGTATTTTGAAGTGCTTTTTTAATAATGTAGTATTAATAATTGTGTATTATTTTGAAGTGTGTTTAATATTGTAGTATTATTGATACGGTGCATTTATTATTAACATTTTAATAATAAGCTACCATGTTTCTAAAATTTCATGTGCAAATATAAATCTTTCAAATAGGAACAAATTCCACTTCTTTTGTTTCGCGAATTTTTTTTTATATAAATAAAGTTCAGTTTTAATGGAAAATAAAATGATATGATTCTAAAAATCTGTGGTTACAAATAAAAAAAAAAGTAAACAGAACTCCTTAAAGCTCAGAATTGTTTAGAAAATTCAGGAAAGAAAATTTTGTAGACCAAGTTTTGTTCCCATATCCCTAGTATATCAAGGCAAGTTTTGAAAGTAAAACTAGAATTTTCAGTGCCAGAAATACACGCTAAAACTAGTATTGTTGCAGTTTTTTTGGTACAGGTTTAGTAACAGGAAAAATGAACAGGGAAAAAAATACGATGTTTACAACGTGAGGTGTGTTTTAAAACTATTGGAATTTTAATTAAAAATGGCTTCCATCTATGTTCTGTATATCTGGAAGAAGGTAAGCAGGGAACCAGGTGTTCAATATCCTGATTGAACCTGCTGGAAAACAGATGTGCATGAATAATGCTGACGTCAAATTACGCGTGGCAATAACCTGAACTATCATTTTCGAATTTATCGGAAATTTGTTGACTTTTAGTAATCACAGAATTTCAATGTTTTACAACTTCGAATAAGTTAAAAATGCAATTTGCAAGTTGAGAAATCTTTTGGGATTTCTTGGCTATTAATCACTGGCATGAGACTAATGCGATAGTATTGTTTTTTATAAATTTCAAAACTTTCCCTGTATACGTAATGGATATTTTTTATATAAAAATGCATTTTGTGTTACTAGTAGGCTATCTAAAGAATATAATTAATGCAAAACGTTTTTTGAGTGTTCAATAATAATAATAATAAAAAAATAACGTATCTTCTTTTCATGAAACAGTTTGTTCTGTAACCTGCGAAGCTCGGATTTGTTCACCTGGTTTCCCTAAATAAAATAGCAAGAAATCTTTGACAGCTATTAGTTAAACTTACAGGTAGTTACTTTGTAATGCAGTCTGGAATCTCTTTGGAATTGTTTGTTGTTTTCGTACAAAGTGTCATTGATTGTCTCAGTATGTAAGAAAGATTAATCTAATTACAAAACCGTGTTCGTTTCGTATTTCAGCAGCTAAAGAAAATGACGGGTAAAAAATGAGTGAACTTGTCTTTATATGTTAGTTTAAAAATATTATTATAATTTGAAATAACACAGCACCATCTGTCGAATATATTTTGTAGCGAAATAAGGAAGCGTTCTAAAGCATTCCTTATTTTACACATGTCTTACACATCCCAATTTTACAGATCTCATGGAAGATTATATTTGATATCTAGCACAGTTCGCTTTTTAAGGGGTCTCAGGACTCTTAAAGCTTCAAAATTTTGGAAATTAAATTTTTTTAGATGTTAAAGTACAATCTTATCTGAAAATTTTGATATAATTATTACCTTGAAATTTCTATTAGAACAGAAGTTATGGCTTTTAGAATTATACACGCTCAACAGCTGAAGCGGCGTTTCCAAAACTTTGAAATTATTTTTCTACAAATGACGTTTTTAGGCATAACGCGTACGATATCTCAAAACTTCTAAATATTTTTTAATGAATTTTTCAAATCATATGCTTCCTCTTAGTCTCTATAAACTGAATCTAAATTTTCATTTTTATTGTTCAAAAAATATTTTTTAAGGTTATTATATTATTGAAATGTTCAGAATTTTACATTAGCTAAATGCAACTTTGTATTTAAAATATAAATATGCTCTAAATACAAATTTATTTAGGTTCATGATAATTATTACAATTTGAAGTATAAGTAGGTAACAAAATTTGCATTCTAGTTGCAAAATTTATTTTGTAATCCTGCGCGTAATCTGCTATACCAATTTTCTGGTCGTCAAATATCTGACAGTTTGGAACCCCTATAAAGGCTAATTCTGCATCTGGTAATTTTTTTAATTCATGAAATGAAAGAACATACTTTTAACTTTCATCCCCCTGAAAAAGAAATTGTTTTAAATTATATACATTTTAAGATATTAAATGTTGAAAATAGTCTTTTTTTTTCATTTTTTCCAATTTTAAGAATCCAGAGACCCCTTAATTTATTTTGAAATGTCAGTTCATTTTTGGAGACTCTATTCATTTATCTCTTAACACTTTTTGCTCCTAATTCTGAATCATGAAATTCCTTCGTCAAAATAACTATCTTCCTAAATGTCTGAAGATATGTTAGAAAATGTAGGGTAATTCCGGGATTTATGCCGCACATTTTTTTGAATTATTTTATAAAGTCCCATGCTGGACATAAAATAAACAAAATCATGCTGTGCTATTTAATGTTAAATATACAACGCGTGAACTGCGACAAAAAAAAAATCAAAACAAATTATTAATATTTTTTAACATTTTTTTTTCTAAAACATTACACTGAGGCGCGTCACCCGTACATTCAGGCTGAGACGCCGCACTTGTGCGGTAGTTAATAATGAAGTTATAAATAAAAATATATATAAAAATCATATTTGGACTATAATTATGGATTTAATAACAAAATGAAACTAAATGAGTACAATGAAACGTATTAGTATATTCAAATTAATAATTGTTGCGTACTTTCACTATTAAAATTATCGACTTATTTCTTTTTACATTAAATTTTAATTGTTATTTCAGCAACAACGTAACATCAATGTATTAGAAAGGGAAAAAAAAGTAAAATTGTGTTTACATAATTTATTTATTAACCCTTTCGGGACCGGTGGCTTTTACACAAATTTTATTCGGCTAGTACCACTTTTTAAAAAGAAGTTACTTTTACTGAAATAATCATACAAATGCTTTAATTAAACAAAGTAAATATTACTTTTATTTTTTACTGGCGCCAGAAAGAAATTTTGTAAGCTCTTTATGAATGTGCTTATATGCACCTATGGTCCCGAATGATTTCAGAGAGCGACTTCAATCTACAGAAAAAGTGTCAAAAAAATACACTCTTTATGTAACTACATTTAAACACATGATTCAAAGAAGCCAATTGCACCTCCTCTTTTTTAGAGTAGTTTGCAAAGAACGTCTGCGTTACGCGTAATCCAGTTTTTCATTATTAGCATCTTGACTTGCATCTTTCTTGTCCTTCTTAATTTTTATTTTCCCCTTTTTCTCCTTTGGTTTTAGTAAACTTGATAAAATCCCTAACATGGTTAGACCGTGCAAAAAGAAAAGGAAAAGTTAATAACACTCAATCATCTCGTAGAAAAGAAACTGCGGAATGTATACCGAAATAGCACTGCGGCATGTATCCCATTTGCATCATGAAGACGTCGGCCATCACAGTTACCCGACAATGCTAAGGAGAATGGCGTAATCATACACACAGTACTCTATGCAAATGCTACACTTAGTTTTGACTTCGAAATCATGGATGCATTTAGTAATTAGTGTATGAAAAGTATTTAAACATAACGTGTTTAAAAGTTTGGACAGTGAAATCATGCACTTACGTCAAATTAAGGATTGTATTTCTACATGTGAATATCGAAATTGGATTCACGCTATACAGTCGTTAAAATAATCTCATTGCGCACCTATTCTGTGCGTTTGACGACCATCTATCGATAATTACAAGAAATAGAAGCGGTATGGCATCTATCCCGTATGCGGCAACTCTCCCGGAGTTACCCTATATAATAATATAATAATTTTTAGATAAATTTTTAAACCATACCTTACTTAATACATCGTTAATTATACTAGATTAATTTTAACACAATTATTCTAATTGGTAAATGATTCATGCAAGTTGTAATTTTCCAACTAGGCGAAAACTGTCCTGGCAAGTCTTCGTACCAGGAATGTCTTTCTGAAGCTGACAGTGAACTCTCAACTGAGCTATCCTGGAAGAATCTGGAGGACCTAATTCAACAAGCTAACCTTACTGATAATAGCATCTGGTTTGATATATGTATCAACTTAACAGAATAAATCGCAGGTTATGGAACTCCAGGAAACACCGGATACGTAATTATAGTAGATTAATTTTTATAAATAACATTATTATTCTAATTGGTAAATGAATCATGTAAGTTGTAATTTTGCAACTAGGCGAAAAATATCCGGGCAAGGCTTCGAACCACGGATGTCTTTGATGAAGCTGCCAATGGACTCTCAACTGAGCTATCCTGGAAGAATCTGGAGGACCTAATTCAACAAGCTAACCTTACTGATAATAGCATCTGGTTTGGTATATGAATCAACTCGACAGAATAAATCGAGGGTTATGGAACTCCAGGAAACACCGGATACGTAATTATAGTAGATTAATTTTTATAAATAACATTATTATTCTAATTGGTAAATGATTCATGTAAGTTGTAATTTTCCAACTGGGCGAATAATGTTCGGGCAAGGATTCGAACCAGAGATGTATTTGCTGAAGCTGCCAATGCTCTGCCAACTGAGCTATCCTGTAAAAAAGTATATTGAGAGAAAAGTAAAATTTACTTTATTTGAGAGATGGATTAAATATATTTGATGTTAAATTTTATTTAATGGTACTTAAAAGTACTGGAGGAGCATAAAGGTTTAAAGTCATTTTTACACGTCTCTCTTTTGTGTTAGTTTAATAAAAATCACTGTACAAAAACACTCTTAAATGTTAATAAAGAAAGTTTCCGTTTGTCCCAAGATTTAAGTCATACGTTATATTCATCGAATTTTTTTTAACTGTACATATAAAGGTACTATTTTGGTTTAATGTAACCAACGCAATTTAATTAAAAACAATGTTAGAAACAAAACTTAGGAAAATAATTATGCTCCACTTTTAAATATTTCTTCTTTTAGAATTTTTTTCTTTCACCTTTCGCGTTTTGCTTTCTGAATTTTTAATATCTTTCTCAGTATTTTAATGACTTTTTCACATACTTCCTAGTTCTAAAAAATATACAAACTTTAATTACGTTCATATTTCTCCTTAAAAATTTAAGAAGTTTCATCATGTATTTTTATTCATTTTTAATCTTTGATATAAACATAAATAACAACACATACGAAGATAATTTTATTTTAAAAACACATTATAGTAATTTAAGACAAAAACTTAAAAGAAAACAAAGGAAAAATTAAGCAACAAAAATACATGGATAACGTACGGCAAGGATGAACAACTAATAAAATTGAATATTAAATTTTTCCAATAAATGGAAACATTATTTAAGTGTAAACAAAGTAACATACATAGAATTGTAATATTAGGAAATTGTTAAATGTTACATTTAAAACAAACAAAATATACTAAAAGATAAAAAGTATAAGAAATAACATTTTTTTTTCGAAAGTGTTTGAATCCTTCTATATATAAAAAAGTAACGATTTGGAAATGGGCCAATGAAAATCTGCGTAGATAGCGCGAAACGCATGTTGTAGGCCAGAGCTTTCCTTCTTTTCTTAGCAAGAATTGTGCTTGGCAAAAACCATGAAAGTAGAAAATTTAGATAGGATAAACGGGGAAAGGGGAGAACTTTCTGCATTTCCATAGACTTCTGTTTTTTTTCGGGGGGGGAGGGGTTAGGGGTCGATGGCTAAAGTGATTTTTACAGAAAGAAGGTAATTTCCAATAACTAATGAGAAGGGAGGGGGGCATATACGTTTGGAATCTAAAAACTGAATGCATAGAAAATAAGTGATCGCTAAGCTATCCAGAATGGAAACGCAAAACAATTACGTCTGGGGTTGGCTAGAAAATAACGATTGCTTCGCGATACCGCACGGAATCGCGAAGCAATTACGCTGGTGGTTGGTGAGCGTAGCGAGCAGGAGTGGGCAGAGCCTCCTAGTGTTTTAAAAGTTTATTCTGTAAATTGCACAAATAATAACAGGTATTGAAAGTTTTCCTCAACAAAAAATATATTTTAAGTCTAAATATAATGCAAACAAAGTTGGAAAACAATTTAGATATAAACATTCATTTTAAATTCCAACAGTCTATTTTCTCGCTCAGTCTTTATTTTTATTGAAACAGCATTATACGAAAGCATTTAAACCTTTATTATTATTTTTAACGCGTTGGTGAATATACGTTAACTCAAAAATCAAGCTTTTATTTTCTTTGATAGCAGGAATATTTTTTTAATATTTCATTAATTTATATAATTTCAATAATTATATAATTTAACATTTAAAAATAACTCTAAACTTTATTAAAATATTAAACTCAGTCAAAGAATGACATATATGTGTTCAGCTGATCGAATGAATCTCATATGCATTCACTCCAATCGTATCTTTGTTGAATTTACTGCTCCTAAACTAATATCACCGCCGATGACCAATTAAATCAACACCGCGAAGATGGTTAACATAACGAAAATAGGACACAGATCTTATCTTTGAGGAATAATTATAAGGCAAAAGAACGTTCAGTCGCAAAGACTTAACGTTCAACTCACTAGTTGGTCACTGGGTTTCTCATTAAATAATCTGTAAATATAAGAAACAGTGTGTGTGTGCGTATACCTTATACAAATCTACAATTTTCATCTATTTCCACGAAATGTTATATGCATAAGTTTAGAATCCGTTAAAATTTGAAGTAGGGGAGACTAGGGACGGTTGACTATACGGGAGGCTTATCCCACTCACCAATTTTCATATTTAAAAGAATTTCAGAGTTTTATCAATAGGTGTCAACTAAAGTTACTAGAATGCTCAAACAACAGTCTACGTTTCATTGAGACAATCGGAATAGTTGTGTAAAAAATCAATTGTGAGGCGTTTTCAACCTAAAAATTGTGTTTTTTAGAAACATTCTGTAAGCTTTTTTTAAATAAATTATATCATAGAAATTTAAGTAAGTATGTTTAAAGTAATACAGAAATATCGAACTTTCATTCAGGCATAAAGATCGTATAGTAAGTTAGGCTTAACATAAGAATGTGGTATTCTTTAGAAAAGCTCTATGTAGGGAGGCTTGACCCATTTAATGTGAGGGAGGGTTGACCAGATGCTCAAGGCTCCCTTAATTAAGTGGTTTTAGAAATCTTTTTATTATACACTGTGCAATTGCATAATGAAAAGTTAATGACATAATAAAAGAATGTAAATTTATTCTGTAAAGTTTCAGTGAAATGGTGTGATGGAAAAGAAAATGCTTGAAACTGACTATAGAAAAATGTGAAAAAATTGCTAGAAAATGGGAAAGTTAATAAGAACTTTTTTCCATTTAAATATAGCTTACAATAGATAAATAGAAACATTGAGAAAGACTAGAAAGGACGACAGCAGCAATCTTAACCTTTTGAGAGGCAGTAGTATGTTTTAACCACCTAACTTTAATTCCGAAACATCACAATGGCACCGGAATTTTGCTAAACTCTTTTCCATTTAATATGTAAGTGAAATATAGCCTTTTTCTCATTTGCGAATAAATTTGTTCGTAAATTCTGGTGCCAGTCATTTATTTCAACATTTTGGTACAGAAAATTCTTTGCCCCTTAAAAGTTTTAATCATGTTAATGATAAGTGCTGATGCGGTTGCAAAAGAACATAGCATCGATCAAAAAACTTTAGGAAGGTATGTAGAAAATTTCACCAGGGTGAATACAGTGAGATGAAACCAAACTGTGCGACAACTAGAGTTGTCAGATCGAGTGTCACAAATAAAAGAACAAGGAGATAAAATTAAAAACGGGACAGAGGCTCCTAAATCCGGACATAATGACATGAAACACTATGAAAACGGAACCTGTCTCTAAGAGAATACCTCCTAAAATGTTAAAATTTCATTTTCCCTGCTGTACAATTATACCTGCTCAGACATAATCCTGTCTTAAATTTTTTCTCCTCTGACTTGTGACTGCGTCTTAACAGATTGGTTTAAGCCTCATATAAAAAAAAAATATATTTTTTTATAATAATTATAGCATGTAGAATAAAGTTATTTTGCTTTTTTTAAAACTGATTTTATTTCTCTTCACAAATAGCGCAATATAAAAGAAAGTGGGTCAAACCTCCCATATAATGGGTCAACCCTCCCATATGTGGGGAGTCTTCGCCCATTATTTTTTCATGATTAAAATCAATCATTTTTCAAACTTCTTATATGCTACACTTATGCAGCAATTTTATTTTGATAACTGATTGTATAACGAATAAAATGATATATAAAACTTTATTCTATGTTCAATATTTAAAAAATAAAAATCATTTTGTAAAAAGTGGGTCAAGTGGGTCAAAAGTGGGTCATTTTGTAAAAAGTCTCCCCTGACTATTATGAATTTCCATTGACCATTTTTAATCACATGCCTTGTATATCTCTCTAAAAATATAATTTATAAATTTTCTAATGCATTTTACTACCCGTTTTACCAAGCTGCAAAAAAATCTTAAAAATGAAAGCTAATGGCTAACGCGTATACTTTACTTTTGTAAGCCATTAAAGATCAGATCCACACGCTTATATTTTCGCATCCGAAATGGCATAATTCTGAGCTGATAATGCGCATTTTCCATACATAAAGTTAAACAAACTTACTACAAGTTCTTTAAAATAACGTAGTCTTTTATTTAAATGCATTTGTTGATAAAACATATATTTCAATTTCAATAAAATTACCCAGAAGAAAAATAAAATAAAATATCCTCCCCGAAATATGACGTAACTTTCTATGAGGAGCTTTAAGTATTACCATCAAACTGAATCTAAACAAACGGTTTCTATGCTGTATTTCCTACTTAGTTTCTATATTACATCTATATATTTTAGCTGTACTTTATAGCTAGGTGTTTTAATACTTCAGATATTGCGGTAACATCTTCAACGATTTATATCATATAAGAAAAAAAAATCGAAATTGTTTTTTTAGAATAAATTATTTCTATTTTCAAAAAAAAAAAAAAAAAAAAAAAAAAAAAAATCATGAGGGGTGTTATGAATCGAAGCGTCTAGAAAAAAGTACATAAAAGTTTCCGTTTTAAATGAAAGTTAAAATTCTAGTGCTAAAGTCAGCTTGGGTTATCACATGGCATCTTATCTGCCGTGCAACTTTTAAATTGCAATGATCTCGTCTAGACGATACCCGAATAAGCGCTAAGAAAAATAACAACAACATTTAAGTCCCCTTTGATGACGGCCGTGCGCCAGCTGAAAACCTTTTGGATTTTTAATGGTTTTTAATGCATTTTTAAGATATTTTTAATATATTTTAAATAATTTTATATTATATGTATGCTCCTGCAAATAATATTAGTACATATAGTTGTGCTTTTTATATGAGATTCCGTTTTGTCTACTGGCCTACTAGTGGACGAGAGGTTCTACTCTCGAAGCTGGTAGACGGAAGGTGCTGGGTTCGAACCCAATAGTGCCCGTCGGCCTAATCGTTCGGTGTTTTCGTGGCTTTCTTCGAACCATGGATTTACATGCTTATATACGTGTTAGGTTCCCTTAGAAAGACCCCAAGAAGGGCACACCCCCCCCCCCCCCCTGGGCTCGAGTAGATAATTGGCCGTCAAAAATCAACCCAATCCGTTTTGTCTACTATTGGTTGTAATTTTGACAGTCAAGAAGTTTATTATAGCTATAGCAGATACAGTCAAACTCTGTTAATTCGTGAAGCAAAGAAATCATATAATTCCTCATATTAAGCGTTACTCGTAATATTCGCGAAGATATTAAAAATTTTACAAACGCACACATCATTAAATTCTATTATTAATTGCTCCAATTCATTAAATGCTAAAATTAATTATTAATAACATAGTTAATGTATTAGTAGCTGGTACACTCGGTTCACTAGCCCAACCAAACACAGCTAGCGAAGAGGTCTTGTCAACGCGCTGCGCATGAAAACAAATTCTAGCTGCGTGCTACTTAAAACACAATGAAAAAAAAATTAGAGAAAAGTTTCTAGCGGCGAAGCCTTACGTTTAGCGGTCCATGATTTGGACGCTTGAGAACCGAGTTTCCCAGCTACTAACGTTTAGTAGAGTATGGATGACAAACAGTAATACATCCATAAAGCAGAAATCGTAAGTGTAGAAGACAGATGTTCAAAAGGGAACGTGATCTCAACATGATTACGCAAACGAGCGTCTTTTTTGGTGAGGATTGCTTTCTTAGTAACTTTCTGTTTTTATTCTTCTGAAATAAATTCCATTAAGGTAGAATTGCAAAAAAAAATAAATAAAAAAAAAAAAAAAAAAAAAAATCGGTGAACAGTTTGGCCAGTTATGAATCCTACAGTCACGTGACGGGATTTCTTTATTAATTCCTCCCAACTTATCCTCAGATATTGACATCGAATTTGTTCTTATTAGCCGTGATCCTACTTTTGCAGCTCGCAATAAGCGAGAAAATCTTAATAGTGTTTAGTCGATAAACATTTATTATTGCACAAATTACTAATTCTAACCTTGGACTCGTTTCATCCGTGATCGCATTAAACGAGTTTGACTTTAGATTGTTGGTATCAAAATGTATTCGTTTCAAAATTAGAAAATATCATTGTTTTGTTTGATGACATCTAATGAAAATTTTCTTGCTGTGTTCTATTTTCTGCAGATCCCGAATTCTCTTCCCTAATTTGAAATGACGTGAAATTCTTAAATGCCAACTTTTGTTGAAAAGAAAAGAAAGGATTCCTCACCAAGATAATAATATTTTTTAAGACACCGCATAGAAGTTGCAATTTTTTTTCGAAAGTATTAATTTCAGCTTTTAAGAAGTAAAAAGATTTCCCACTCCTCTGATAAGAGAAGGAAGACTAAAAGAAATTGAGTGAATAAGGGTGGAGTAGTATAGTTTGGAGATAATAGATAATAGGAAAACAATAAAAAAGGGGAAACAGCTGTTGCGAGAGCAGTTGCACAAATTATACGAAAAAATGATAGAACATAAAAAACATAGAAAATTTAAATAGCTACAATTCTAAATAAATAAGAAAACAAATGAATTAAAGTGACAAAAAGTTATAGGGACAGCACGAAGCTAAAGCCAAAAAACAAATTAAGGTAAAATATACAATACGAACTTTTAAAAAATGTATTTTCCTATTGTAATTGTAAATTTCATATTGTATATTGTATGTTTGAATCAAACTGAAATATTGCGTTTCGTCTTATGATTTTATTTTACTTAAATTAAGTTTTGTTGAAGCTGTTAGAAATAAAATGTTACTTATTTAAACCGAGCAAATGGTTCTAAGATGCTTAAAAGGAAAATAGAATAACATTCTACCAGAAATTAAATTCAAATAAAGTTACAGCCAATTAAACTAAAAAAATTCTTATTATTTAGTCCTTTAACTAATTTTATTTATTTTTGTTAAATACTTAATTTGTACCTGTCTATACCACATTTTCGCCATTTTAATTAATTTTTATTTTGTTCTGTATTTTAGAAATTTAAATAATGTTTTATATATGCCTCTTTCTGCATTTTTGCACTATTTTAAAAGTCTTTCTTTTTAGGGTTCCGTACTTAAAAAGTAAAAACGAAACCATTATAAGAACACTCCTGTGTCTGTCCGTCTGTCTGTCTGTCTGTCTGCCACAGCCATTTTACTCGTAAACTATGAAACGCGGAATGTTCAAATTCGGGGAAGTAATAAAGACCATTGATCCACCTATTTTCAGATTAATAAACATTCATAAATATATTTAGTAAAAAAGTAGAGGGTCTAATTATGCTACTTGAAAAAAAAAATTTCTTTGTACATCATGTGGTGTATCCTGTGAAAGATTTTGTAACGCTGAACTCAAAAATACATTCCTTTTAATTTTAGGTATTATATTTTCAAAGATATTGTTGAAAATGTAGCGCAAAAATATGTCCCCTCCCCCCCCATCTAATTCCGAATCTACTGAAACTAAAATTATGAAGTTAGAGGTAGTAGACGTTAATATAAACCTTGCCGGAAAAATAGCGATTACCCTAGATCACATAGTTTTTGAGTAATTAGCATTTTTCTGTTATACACAATTTTCGATTTACGGGCATTCAGAAAAATTGTTGAGCATCGCTGAATATAACTATCGTTGCAGAAGAATAAAAGCATTGTTGATAATGATTTTCGAAAAAAATCATCGATAATTAGCCAAGATATGAACCCTTAAAGGAACGGCCAGTTTGGACATACACAAAGACAGGGGCGGCGTACTCTATGCCTAGTTAACAACTTTTAATGATATATATGTGTAATGTAATGTCCAATAACAGTATAAAAGCAAAAAAAACGTCAAATTGTTAAAAACATACTACTTTAAGGGGTCTCGGAACTCTAAAAAGTGGAAAAAATGAAAAAAAGACCTTTTTCAACATTTAATGTCTTAAAATGTATATGATTTTAAAACACAATTTTAATTGGGATGGACGATATAAGTATGTTCTTTCGTTTCATGTATTTAAAAATTTGCAAGATACAGAATTAGTATTTATAGGGGGCTCGAAACCGTTAGACATTTGTAGAACAAAAAACTGGCATAACAGTTTAGGCGCAGGATTACAAAATAAATATTGAACCTAGAAGGAAAATATTGGTGCTTACTTATACTTCAGATTGTAATAATTTCCCTGAACTTAAATAAATTCTTACTTACAGCATTTGTATATTTTTAATGCAATGTTGCATTTAGCTAATACAAAATTTTGAAAATTTCAACAGTAAAATCACCTAAAAAAATATTTTATATAAAATTTTATATAAAAAATATTTGAACAATAAAAAGGAAATTTTAGGTTCAGTTTGTACAGACTAACATGCAATACATGTTTTGAAAATTTCATGAAAAAATATTCAGAAGTTTTTGAGGTATCCTGCGCGTTATACCCAAAAAACAGCATTTGGAAAATAATCACTTTAAAGTTTCGGAAACGCCGCTTCAGCTATTGAGCGGGTATAATTCTAAAAGCCAAAACTTCTGTTCTAATGGGAATCTTGAGGAAACAATTATATGAAAATATTCAGAAAAGATAGGAGTTTAACATCTAAAAAAATTAAAATTTCTTAAATTTTGAAGCTTTAAGAGTCCTGTGACCATTTAATCCTTCCGGCCCGGAGTAATTCTATTTAGAAACTTATGAAATAATGAACTGACACCAGAATTTACAAACGAATTTATTAGAAAATGCGAACTTGCTTATTTTCACGTACATGATAAAAGGAAAAATTTAATTAAATATTCTTGGCGCGTTTGTCTGTTTTGGAATTAAAATTAGGTGTCCGTTTTTTTTAAGGGCATCGCCCTCGAAAGATTTAATTAGAATGAATTGCATAAATACTAGGGTATTCGCGATAGTTTGCATTGATTGTATCTCTCAATACGCCTCAAGTGACTTTAAAAGTTAATTAAAGACCTATCTGGAAAAACGCGGCACTGACCATGGCGGCGTTGCAACATTGAGACCTCAATTCGAAGCGCGCTTAGCACAATGCCAAATTTAAACTTTGAACAAAGGTTTTGTTTTAGCTATGCTGTAGGAATAAAGGTTATTACTACGCTGAATTTAGTTTCATGAAATTTTAAATGAAGTTTAACTATGCACTGCTTTTAATGTCAGTACCGAATTAAGTTCATCATAAACAGATTAGGATAATATTAAAAAAAGAGTTATACGAATAGCTATATTTGATATTATTTAGGTTCCATATCACTTTGAACTTTCATGGTATACCCGATTTCACTTTTCTAATATATACAGTTGTACCCAACCCTACGTTGTATAGTTTTTTACAAAGTCTTAGTATTCTTTTAGCAACGGTTTTCTTTTTTTATAATACAATTACAAATTCATATATTTATTCTACGGAACCCTCTGTGCGCGAGTAAAGCTCGCACTTGACTGTTTATTTTGCTTCTTTCTTTGCTTGCTGTGCAACACTTTTCTGATTGGTAACTTCTCCTTTGTTTTTTGTTATCGTATTGGCTTTTCTCTTTCACCCATACTGTTAAAAATCTGTTCCATTTTCTGCATTGTCACTCCATCGCTTTAATAGAATATCTCTATTCTGACCACTGAGAATGCTCCATGATACAGTGAAGTAACCATTTTCCATAAAAGTGCTGCAAAGTGGAGTGACAGTTCTGCAAATGGTACGGATTTTTAACTGTGTAATATAACTTCCCTCTTTCTGTCCCATTTACATTCAGCCTATCATTTGTTTTCATTGTATTATGACGTTCTTCTGTGCTTGAAGAAGAAATTTTAATTCGATAAAAACGCGTTACGTCTGTCCTTATTTTGTACTGCATTTAAGAAATTTTTTCACTGTTTATTATGTTTTACGCCAGTGCTTAAAAACGGCTGTTTCTTCTTTGTCACAGTGTAAAATATTCTTTGTCACAGTGTATTAAACTTGATTCTTTCTTTCCCAATTTATCTACAATCAATAACAATTTTAACAAGATTTCTAAAAGTATATTCCTAAATAAACTTTAGTAGAAATGTAGGACATTAAAATTAATTTTTATGTACGGTTACAATTTTAAAATGGGCGGTAAGTAAACAGCATTAAACAGATTTTCAGCATCGAATACGATTGCATTTACGAAAAGTAATCCTACTGTTAATTGTCACTTTATTAATAAATAATTGTGTCAGTTTATTTAAGTAAAGTTGGTAAATGTGATATATTTACAGATTTTGTTCGCGTATAATGAGCACTTAAAAAAAATAAAAAAGGCCTAAAAATTAGGATGCGCATTTTACGTGGAATAGCGTCGATAGTTGTATGAAACCACAAATGCTTCCTTAAGACTCTGAATACACTGCGCATATATTGCCATAAAATTTTATAATGTTGGAATAGTAAGTAACAAAAGTCCTTCTAAATGTCGCCGCTTATATATTATGAGTGAGTACATCGTAGTTACTTAAATCTGCATTTAAATTTGACAAAGTAACAGGAAAAACGTAGATTCCTATCTTACTCAAAATCATCATAGCATAATAATAAATAAACTCAAAACTGAGGACATAGAAATACAGGGTGGTCATAAAAAAGTTAGATAAATCGACCTCTAGCGGCCGGTCCGTAAAACCAATCAGGATAAGATTTCAGATACAGTTATTCAGTTGTAAAAGCTTATTATTCCCTCAATGGCAACAAATTTGGGCTGACGGTTACGGTTATATAAGCTCGAAATTTTAGAATGGCGGCGCCTATTATTTCCCGTCACAAAATACTCAGTGTATGAGAAAATCCTAAGGGGCGTTGGAACGGTACGTGTATCACATTAAACGGACGTGTTACACACGCACAAAAAACGGCTCTACGAACTGCACAAAAAACACACGAAGGGAATTTGCATATGACAGAGGCAAGACACATATCATAGAACACCGTTCGCCAGGTATTCAGTGTAGAAAAGGTATAAAAAGCGGGGTAGGAATGTTGGTTCTTCAGTCGGGAGATTGCACATGTCGACGAAAGTTTGAGGTGAATTGGTAAAATTTTATTATCAAGATGAAATGAATGCCTCCGAAGCCTTGCGTGTTTACCGCCAAAACCATCACCACATACGTGGCCAATGTACCTGGCAAGCTCTGCTTAATTTAGTTAAGAAATTTGAAGAAACTGTCTGCACCTGTGATGAACCGCGATACGGACGACCAACTGTTCTTGAGGACTCTGTTATGGAAGTGCATCAAACACTGACTTCAAGACACATGCAGACTGCAAAAGGTTTAGCTCGTGTATTGGATATACCGAAATTAACGTTCTTAAAGTTACTCTGCTCTGTAATCCGAATTTTTCCATACCAGTACTAGCGATTCTAGATGTTGGACACTGTGGACAATCAACAACGTATGGATTTTGCAAATGAATTTCTTCTCCGATATGATAGGGATAACGACAGGCCTCTTGGCATATTATCGTAGGAATAGGCACATTTCACCTTAACTGGCAACGCCAACACCATAAATTATGTGCACTGGGCAGATACGAATACGCACGTTGAGGCACCAGTTCCTTTATGCGATGTCTAAGATATTTTATGGTGCGGCATTTCTGGCACAAGTGTTCTCGGCCCGTGCTTTTTTGAGGAAGAGACACCAAAATTACGTCATACCAGAATTGCTGCAGCAAAATGCACTGAATGACGTCATTGGGATGCAAGTTGGCGCATCTACACATATAGCGAAGTCTTAAAAGTCATAGCGAAATGTCATAAAGCGGAAAAGTTGCGTATGGTACGTAGTATTATGCCTGCACAGTTTTTTCGAAATCGCATAATATCTTCCAGGTCATTCGAAATTTCGAAAAAAATGCCGTAAGTTCTCTTTTATCTCTTGTACATGTATAATAGAATGCATCACACAAGAAAAAGAGTACAATACAAACATTTTATCTGTGAGAAGTATACAATCAATTAATGTTCAAGAATGGAAACAAACATTTAAATCTGTTAAAAGTGTTCAAAAAAAGTTCCATTAAATCAGTTCTTGCTAGACGGATGCAGTAGGGGACCAACAGTTATAGTGGGCCGATTAGAAAAATCTTGGA
This sequence comes from Maratus speciosus, assembly GCA_963932465.1. Classification (NCBI taxonomy): domain Eukaryota; kingdom Metazoa; phylum Arthropoda; class Arachnida; order Araneae; family Salticidae; genus Maratus; species Maratus speciosus. Next base: position 443,143,563 of record OZ010788.1, read on the forward strand.
CAAGTGTGAATCCATTCCCATCGTTTCTTTACAGACAATTCGAGATTAATTATAACCTCGAAATTGTTAGTGAAGATCTCGGAACCGATAAAAAATACCTTAAAAAAGTGATCCTATCTATTAAGAAAGGAAGTTGTTCGAAAGACCTTGCAACTAGATTTCCCTGTAGACTTTCACATAGCAGATGTGTTAACATTGCCAACAGAATTTTGAGACTCTGTGTGGGAACTCACGATAAAACGTTAAATCTGCAGAAATTGACGGAGATTGTAGTTAAGCTGTACGCACGTGTACGGTTTGCAATTAATTGCAAGCCATCTTTGGGAAATATTTTATTTTTCCATGGATATGCCCCAGGCAGATTGAGTTATAATTGACCCAGTAATCCAGTCCAATAACTTCTTTTCCCATACAGAAAACCTGCTGAGTGGCATGGCATGGTAACTAATGATCGGAAACAAATCCGCGAACTAGGATTTCGTAGAATCCTTAAAGCTTGAACACAAGTGGGGAAGTTAGGCAGTTCCAAGTTCCTGCAATCAATTTTAGCGCAGCAGATTATATTTATCTGATTCAGTTGGATTAGAAGTTACAGAACAACCTATTTTTACTCATTGAACAACGTGATCCTGAAAATATCATTTCGTTTGCTGAGTTTCCATTCAACACTGAAAGTGTAGAAAGGTGTGTCAGTGTGGTCACTGAAGCTGCCATGACAGTTTGTGGTGCAAGCAACATGGATGGATTTCTAAGATCCATTATGCCATTTTTTGAGACTAAGTCAGATTTTAAGGTTACAAAACTCCAACAGGACCAACAAATAAACACCAAGCTAAAACATTTCGAATATTTATATTTTTGTTTTGAAGAGCACGTACTGTTAATTAAACTTTAAATTTTTTGAACACTTTTAACAGATTTAAAGGTTTGTTTTTCATTCTTGAACTTTAATTGTTTGTGTACTTTTCACAGATAAAATGTTTTTATTGCAATCTTGCTTCTTGTGTGATGCATTCTATCATACACGTGACAACAGATAAAAAGGAATTTATGGCATTTTTTTCAAAATTTCGATTGACCGTGTCCCTGGGAGATACGCGATTTTGAAAAAAAAACTGTGCAGGCATATTACTACATACCATGCGCAACTTTTCCGCGGAATGACATTTTTATTTTCCAACGTTTTTGTTATTTCAATTTATAAGTTGTAGAAGGCATTTTTGGAAAATTTTGCAAAAACTGGAGGGACCCGGGCCACCGGAAGATAAAATTTAATTTCGAAAAAACTATACAGGCATATTACTACGTACCATAAACAACTTATCCGTGGTATGACATTTTTGTTCTCCAGCATTATCTTTATTTTTATTTATAACATCTACAGGGTGTTTTTGACTAGTTTGGTGAAAATGGGGGGAGGGGCACCGGGGGCACCGCAAGATAAAATTTGATTTCGAAAAAACCGCGCAGTTTATTACTGAAGATCATACACAACATCTGTGTGGTATTACATTTTGATTTTTCCGATTTTCGTTTTTTTTCACTCCACTGTAATAACACACATCATACAACTTTATTGGATTAGCGTTTCACAGCTAAAACAGTAAAGAAATAACAACAAACACACTTTCAAAATTTCTTAAATGCAGTTAAGAAAAGTTACAGAACATTATTCATCATTGCTACTGCTATTGTTGCTGAAATTAGCACTAACACAAATATATATTCATAATTCATATTATCTTCACTTTCATCTATCTTTTTTAGGGTTTCGTTCAACTGACGAAACCCTATTCGTCTCGCTCCTATGGCTGTCTGTCTGTCTGTCCGTCCGTCACAGTGCCCGTTCTCAGAAACTATATATGCTGGAGATTTGAAATTTTGCATACTTATAGCTGAACACCTCACATCAAACGACAAATAATAAAATTTTGAAATAGTCTTATATTTAACTCTCTGGGCTCTAACTTGTGTATTTTAAGCTTTTTTTTTTCTAACTCATTCCTTAATTAAGTTGAAGACTTGAAAATTTGCATAATTATAGCTAAACACTTGCGATCACACGACAAATCGTAAAAATTTCAAAAGGATTATATTTACCCCTCCGGTCTCTAACTTGTGTATTTTATGCAATTTTCCTAACTCGGGCCCTAATTAAGTTGGAGACATGAAATTTTGCATACTTATAGCAAAACACTTTCCATCACACGAAAAATCATAAAATTTTCAAAAAGTCTAATATTTAACTCTCCAGGTTCTAACTTGTGTATTTTAAGCAATTTTTCTAACTCAGCCTCTATTTAAGTTGGAGGTTTGAAATTTTACATACTTATATCTGAACACTTGCGATCACATGACAAATCATAAAATTTTCAAAAAGTCTTATATTTACCCCTCCGGTCTCTAACTTGTGTATTTTAAGCATTTTTTTATCCTCCGCCCTTTTCAACCGGGGGGCACTTTTCTAAGTTTTGCCGACACCCCTTTGACCGCTTTTTCATATTATGCAAGACTGACTTACATATTTCAACTTTTTACTGCCAGGGGGCGCCTAACTATCTCGGGTGCTATGGGCCCGATTCCCTCTACTCATATATCTACGGATAGGTTGTAAAACGAAGTTTCATTCCTATAGGGGTTTGTTTAGAATAGAGTGCGCCCCTGGTTGCGAAATATGGAACTAACAGATTTTGAAAAAGAATAAAGTGTTTTGAAAGGAATATTAATCGAAACCCTCTGTGCGATCTATGATCCAATTATCCACTTGTTTAAAATTCTAGTCACTTTGAAACGTTGTAGGACCAGCTTTACAGAGACTGAATTTCACGATTTATGTACCTACACACGTTAGAAAAATACGTTGCATTAGAATATCATCGGATCTGCTTTTTTTGCTATCTTCTATTACATTTACTTGAAATTCAAATGAATAATGATTTTTACACGCACAAAAAAACCGCTTGGTAGACGGAAATTCAGAATAACATAAAAGATGAATTCCAGAAGTAATAAATCAGTGCTATGGGCCAGAAGCAAAGAATTCTCGTAATCCAAACAGGCCTAAGAAGCCTATAGCTACGAGACGATTTTCAATATAAAAGACTTCGTCTGTTAAATGTAGAATAGCTCCATCCTGTTTCAACTATGTGTCTTGGATTCAGTGGTATTATGCATCAGGAGTATGCCTCATTCGTTAAAATCTATCTAGTAATCTGCTTAAAATCTATAGCCCTATTTTTTTATGCCTAATTTCTGGTGTGGAGGGTTGTCGCTAATATTGAATGTTGCGCATTGTGCACGAATAAATAGAGTAACTAATTATTCTGCTCATGGTTTTTCATATTCGCTTCATAACACGAGAAAACAAAGAAATTTTCTATTGAACATAACTTTAAATGTTCTACTTTTGAAGATCTACATTTCCAGGTAAAATTATCAATAAAAGAAATAAAATTCAAACTCGTTTTTTTTTAAATATTGAAATCGGTTTAAAAGGGACTAAATACCCTTCAAGGTATTGCTATGCTTGAGTTAATTAGCGAAATATATCGGTCATAAAAAGTTCGTGAGAAAGCTTGCTGAATTGCATGTTTGTAACATATGGCATATATTTCGAAGTAAAATAATGTGATTGTCATTTAAACACTGGAAAGCAATTTTTAAGTGGACTTAAATCTCACACATTTTTTTTTCTTTCACTTCCAAACTTATAATACGAATGACAAATACAGTGTCTACTTTATTAAATTTCCAAAGTATGTAAATATCGGAAATATCCAATCGCCTTGGGTTCTTTTAAAGTTGCATTTATTCTGTACAACTTAAATACTACATAATTAATCGAAGAAGTGTAATATATTCTTCTTTTTTATACAAACTGAGTCTGAAAAAAAAAAGTATTATTTCTATAATTAAATTGTAACACGAATTGCTACACGGAAAAAACTGTTTTGTTGAAATTACTAAATTTTGGTTCTCCATCCAAATATTTTGGTTGGAATGATTAAATTTTGGTTAGATTAACAAAATTATTTTGTTAATTCAACAAATCGTTTGGTTAGTCAACCCAAAATTTGGTCATTCCAACCAACATATTTGGATGGAGCGGTATGAACCAAAATTTAGTAATTTCAACAAAACAGTTTTTTCCGTGTATGTATTAAATTCTGACAGTACAAGTAATCTTGTAATGTTTTCATATAAGTATAATTTTACATAATCGATTTGTGATTGAAATCTACTTTCAAATGTATAACTCAATTTAGTAACGTTTTATGTCTTTTTAAGTTATTTTCAATCATGATTTTTTAAACAATTTAACAATCATAATTTGAATGTAAACTACTTTTAGGGTACCCACAATGGGCAGTTGGTTGCCAGAGCAATCTTCCAAGAAAAAAAGCAGATTAACCGTAAGATTAGATTAAACATGACATATCTCCATTTGATACTTAAAATCTGTCGACGAAAAAAAGATTTTTACTTTATGCCCAACATAAAATTATTATCAAATTAAGTTAAGTTGTTTAAAAGAATACGTTGCATTAGAATATCTTCGGATCTGCTTTTTTTGCTATCTTCTATTACCATGTACTTGAAATTCAAATGAATAATGATTTTTACACGCACAAAAAACCCGCTTGGTAGTCGGAAATTCAGAATAACATAAAAGATGAATTCCAGAAGTAATAAATCAGTGCTATGGGCCAGAAGCAAAGAATTCTCGTAATCCAAACAGGCCTAAGAAGCCTATAGCTACGAGACGATTTTCAATATAAACGACTTTGTCTGTTAAATGTGGAATAGCTCCATCTTGTTTCAACTATGTGTTTTGGATTCAGTGGTATTATGCATCAGGAGTATGCCTCATTCGTTAAAATCTATCTAGTATTCTAAGAAAATAAATTATTACAAAAACTTACAATTTAACAGACAGTATAAAATATAAAAATAAATCAAATATATAATAGAATCAAAGAACATATAGCAGACATAAATTACAACAGGAGAACCACAGTTTTCACCAGATTATGCAGCAAAGAACCTTTACAGATCGATTTTTTAAAAATAGCAGAATAATTTATCCTCCATTATTTTATTTACTGTTCATTATCCTGGAATCAATAGAGATGTTTTTGCACAACGAGAATATTTGCAATGATTCAGTGTCCATTGAGTTACCTAAAATTTGGAAATAGATGCTATGCGATTTTAATAACAATAGCAAAAATTAACCCACGCTCACAAATATTAAATTTCATTTTATTTTATGTTTATACTGATTTTCATTATGCAGGAAGTCTCGTGAAATTATTTACCAAGTTATTGTTTTTAAAATTTGTTTGCGAAAATATTTCTGTTATGAATGATTTTGAAAATTTCGCCGTTTGTACGATGAAACGAGCATTAATCTAAATAAAGGTATTTTATCACTTTTACAGCATTTTTTTTTTAGCTTTGTTTCAATATAAACTATTTTTAAGCACTCTTTTAAAGAAGGAATAAAAGAAGATAACACCGTGAACAGAAAGAATTTAAAATCCTTAGGGGGGTGTTCAACTTTTTAAAAATAAGTTACTAGGAATACGTCATTTATTAATCTATATACGTTTACTTTATAATATATATTTATAATTACTCTATAGTAATTTCATGTGACATAATTTATGCACTGAAAAAAAATTGAAATGCTTTATTTTGCTACTGTTTTTATAAGCGATTTGAAAATCTAATTTTTTAAAAATCTTCCTTTAACATTTCTGTAAAGAAATGTATAATGCGTATTGCCATAACACTGCTTAGAATTCTTAGTAGTGTTCCACTCTTATAAACTAAATTATTAGGAAAACAGAATTTCTTGGTCTATATTCATTAGTAGCCTTACTTCATAATAAATATTTATTTATCCTTTAAATATATCATCGTAATTTATACGCTGAATTATATTTTAAATGTTTTTACTAATTTATTAATGTATGAGATGAGAAAGCGATTTGAAATAAAATTACACCTACTTAGAAGTATAAATCGTTCTTAAGCATTTCATTAAAGAGAAAATTTAAAGAAAAATACAATCCCTATACAATGTAAAATGTTTAAAATTTAGAGAAGTTTTCCCTTTTTATAAAATAAATTGTTAGAATAAACAGAATTTCTTGATCCATGTTGCTTATTTTTATTATTTCGTAATAAATATTTATAATTTTTCTATAAATAACTTATATGAAGTGCGTTATATGGTGAAAGAACTTTAAAGTAGCTTGAGCTAGTTGATTTCTATTTGTACTAACAATGTCAAAATAAAAGATAGTTGGATGTGTCAATCCCTTTCTTCTTTCTCATACATGTTAATATTTCAAAAAGGGTGTTACGCATATTAATACTTCAGAGTTTTTAGTTCAATACTATACAAATTTTTATTTTTATCTTAAGATTCTGCTTCATTTTACTAATATGAATAAAAGCGAGTTAATTTCGATCATAATATTTAATGAAATACATATTGTTCTTTATTGTGCTGTACTTCAGCTGATTTCTGATCGCAGGTGTAGCAGAATAAGAAGTTCCTGTCGCTGCACAAGTCATCGATGTACAACAGAACTGCAACAAATGGAGAAAATTACATTATATTCGCTATTACTGCGCCCCCTACTAGCAGGATATTTCCTAATTCAAAGAGAACGTGCTTGCCATAGCCAAAAACATATACATGAAATTCGGTTCAATTCTATTCATAACTTCATACAATTTATGAAAGCACAATAATGAAAATGGCACATAAATGCTATTACAGCGGTACTTTCCGGCGGAATATTTCCATATTCACAGAGGACCTGCTTGCCATAGCCAAAAGTATATACATGAAATTTGGTTCAATTCTGTGCATATTCTTCATACACCTTTCGAGAAACAAATCGGACATACACACATGCGTACACACTGACGGACATACAGACTTTTTGAATAAACATGTTTTTCGGGTTCTATGATCTCTAAAACGAATAAATCCGTCGATAATCCGAACTCGGAAAGCCCCACCAGTGGCCGAGAGGTTCTGCTCTCGAAGCTGGTAGACGGGAGGTGCTGGGTTCGAAGCCAATCGCGCCCGTCGGTTTAATTGTTCGGAGTTTTCGTGGTTTTCTCCAAACCGTGGATTTCCACGTGTAAATACGGGTTAGGTTCCCTTAGAAAGACCCCCACGGAGTGCACCCCCCCTTTTGGGCCTATATCCCACGTGTTGATGATTGACCGTCATAAACACAACCAACCACAACCGAACTCGGAAAACATCTCTACTTTCTTCTTTACAAAGAGTATACATACGCAAAGTACTATACCTATGCAAAAGTATAAACCATTCATAAACATTTTCTTAAAGAAAAATACAGTGCATAACAGTCTTAAGAGTACTTAAAATTCTTAGGGGTGTTCCACTTTTATGATGAACATGAAACATTTAGTATAACATACAGAATTGTGAAGAAAAAAATATGAAACTCTAGAATTTTATAACACGGATGCCCCACGGAGCGCACCCCCCCCCTCTTTAGGGCCTATATCCCACGTGTTGATAATTGACCGTCATAAACACGACCAACCGCAACCGAACTCGGAAAACATCTCTACTTTTTTCTTTACAAAGAGTATACCTACGCAAAGTACTATACCTACGCAAAAGTATAAACCATTCATAAACATTTTCTTAAAGAGAAATATAGTGAATAACAGTCTCGAGAGTATTTAAAATTCTTAGGAGTGTTCCACTTTTATGATGAACATGAAACATTTAGTATAACATACAGAATTGTGAAAAAAAAGGAAACTCTAGAATTTTATAACACTATCATACATATAAAACATACAAGCTACAGAAAAGCAAAATCGTGGTTACATGACTTTAAAAGTAGATTAAGGATTACTAACACCAAAATATAGTCATGATTCTTTTTTGTCTCGGTGCTTTTATTAAACAGAATATGAGAATTTGGAAAAAAAGATTTTAGGTCTGCATCAAATAAAAATAAATATTTAGGTTCCAAAAATACAACAAGTAAATTTGCTAATTATACTGTAAAATGTATAATAGTGGAAGAAATATCCCGCAATAATTTAGGCCATAAATCACCATATTAAAATGTGATAAATACCAGCCGATTAAGTATAACGTCACCTAATTAATTCTAAGCTTCAATTTTGATAAAGACGTCATCTGCGCATAGAAACTGTACCAAAATTTAAAATACTATACTAACACCTAATTTTGACATTATATTCGGATTCTTTGGTAATGAAACGTTTCTTGATTTTTAATATGTCTTGATTCTTGATTCTTTTCTAAATATTGTTTTCGGTCACCAAACGGGACGTCATGCAGTCCAGTAGTTAAGGAATTATGTAAATTGAAGTTTGAAACTCCTAATATTAAACTCATTATTAATCAACGCAGAACAGATTGCAATGCGGATAGTTTTTTAAGCATAATTAAGAAACAACTTCACGGAATAAGCAATCTTTTTTTTTCTATGTTCGAGGTTTGCAGAAATCAAGTTCTGTTAAAAAATTCATAGGTAAAAATTTCTATTTTTCTCGAAAATTAACTTCAAAAAACCATATAATTTGAATTTAATTTTCGAAAAATATATGAATATGCACATATGAATTGTTTAACAGAAAGCCATTTTTGAAATCTTCAAAATCTTTAATTAAAAATTACTGTTCTGTACATCAAGTTGTTATTGAGGTATTCTGTAAAATCTATCTGCATCGCAATCTATTTTTGTTTTACAATTAAAATTATTTAACATTATGAGTTCCAAACTTTAAACAAGCACACAGCGCTCCAACTTTTTTCATTTAGATTTCTTAATTCGCACTGCTATAAATGGGAGTTAAAATTCTAGTGCTAAATTGACCCTGAGTAAATAATTAAAATTCATATAAATGTACTAAGATTACTTGTAAATGGATATGTATAATATAAAATTATTTTAAATACATTAGAAAAATTTTAAGAATACATTACATTCGCACTGATTTTTGAAAAAGCTTATGTCGCCTTATTTGATATTTCGTAAAGTAAAGCGAATAATATTATTTCATAAAAGTGGCATCAATCAATCAATCAATTAAAGATAACAGAATCAGGCTGGCAACACTGTTTGAATAATTCCTAATCTAGTACTTGACCGAATTGCTACTCATGTGGTCCATGAAGGTAAATTTACCGATTTATTCAATTATTTTTTTGTAAAAATTAGGTGTTGATATTTAAAATTATAACGCTTGGTGCTTTTTAGGACTATTCTTCCAATCACATTAAAAGAAAAAAAACTATTGATTTGGATGCTTTTTTAGGAAATTATAAGCTAAAGCTTCTCACACGTAATTAAGATTAGCTGTTTACTTTACTCCAAGGAACCAATATATGGCGTTAAAAATGGATGTTACCATTTGTAAAAAAAATGTTGGCGCAATTTTCCGTATGTGGACGCCCCATTATGCCAACATAAACCAAATACGATTTTAAAGAGCTTCATAAGAATTGAAACGGTTCATTTCGTATAGTTTTGCAATAATATAGCCAAACTTCGAATTTTTTAGGAGGACGTACCGTACACTTCTAATAAAATATTAATTCCTTTCAAGAAAAATGTCCCACTAGGGTTAGAAAAGGTGCAACAAATTCTTACAATTTTTTTTTAGGTAAATAATATAAGACAGAATTCCTAATTTTCTCATATTTAGTTTATTTTATATGTATAATTTTATTAATTATGAAAGTGCGTATTTTACTGCACTGCACATAACAATATAACTTTTCATTTCCATGTAACCCTTTACTGTACAAATGTATCATACGTGACATATACTAATGCGTGATATATATATTTACCCATGCCCGATAGATTCACAGAAAACGAGTCTTGTTCCACATTTGAAGTGATTAGATGAATCAAATGACAACAGCCATATCTCACTGATGGCAATGCTATATTAATAACAATAAGCGTCAGAATATTAGTGAATAGAGTAAAATTAGTAACTCGCACAAAATGCACCAGATTTCGAATCTCTGGAATTTTGTTGCTAGCAGAAAAAAAGCGGTCAGGAAATACAGAGGACAAAGAATAGTTATTTTGAACTTTATATATGTTCTTATTTTCCACAGGAAATACAATTAAAATATAATTCAGTATGTAAGACAGTTTCATTAGAAAAGTATTTATTGTATTTTGCGCGGGAAAAAAAAAACTTAAATTGGGAAATTTGTGATCTATAATTTTATAATTTTATTATATTATTAATCATAACTTATTTACTAATTTAGATTTTTAAATTTATAAAATTTAATTAATTCATTTTCTGTATAAATTTAATGAGTAAAAGAGTTAAATAGAGAACATATTTTAGATAGACTATAAACTGATTTTTCAACAAATTTAACTTTACACTTTAAAACATTTTACTATGTGTTGATGTTTAGAGATATTTTGAATTAAGCATAGAAATATTTAAAACATAAAAATACATAAAAGTTAACTTATAGACCATTAATTCATAATTTTATAAAGATATTTTATAGAAAAAAATGTTTCTCATTAGTTAATAAAATATAACAAAAAAAAACCAGTCCAACATTACATTAAAAAAATATATATGCATATATATTTAAGATAATTTCTTCCCTTCTGGCATACATACAAAACACAAGAACAATATCAAATACAGAACAATATTTAATAGGTAAGCACAATTCTTTTGCACAAGAAATCGCACTGTAATAAGGAAATTTTATCAATCCACATACATTTGATAACAAAGGAAGTCAAGCTAAAAGTTTCTTCTAACTTTTTTCGTAAAAAATCAGCTTCAAAATGAGGAGCGTAAATTTAGAAGAGCAAAGATTGAATTTCTAATAGAATAAAATTCCTGGAAAATAAATAAGGATTTTAATTTTTTATTCAGTGTAGAAAAGTGTCATTAACAGAATACACGTAAACAAGATTTCCATTATTAAATATCGTTTTTAAAGCAGAGTGAATTAGATGTTGGTGTTGTTTATGACAGCCCATTGCCTACACGAGGGGCATACGCCCGAAGCGGATGGTCCCTCCGGGGGGGAGGGGGTCTTTCTAACGAAACCTAACCTGTATTTACGTAAGAAATCCAAGGCTCGAAGTAAACCACGGAAAACTACGAATGATTAGGCCGACGGGCGCGGTTGTGTTCGAACCTAGCACATCCCGTCTACCAGCATCGAGAGCAGAACCTCTCGGCGAATAGGCGGGGCCATGATGAATTAGAAAAATATGTATGATATTTAGTTTCATTTAATAAAAGAAAATTAATAAAAGAATGTTTTAATAAAATAAATTACACAACTTTCTCTATAGTTGCATATAATTGATGTGTTGATCAATAAACGATTAAGGAAAAAATAATACTGATTTAATTATTAAAATCGATCACTTTTCTTTTTATAAAATTTATCTTTTCAGATAAATTAACACGTAAAACTGTTTTTACTGACGCAAAAATTAAAAATTTAAAACTATAACAAAATTTGAAAACACAGACACAAAGGTTACAGATAACACAATATTATGACCAGAAGTGCAAGCCATATGGTTATAAATCTAAATATTGCTAAATAGACAGTTTTCGCCAAAGTTTTCAGTTGTTATACTGTCAAACTGAAAAGCTTACACTGTTATGAGTACTAAAGCTAAAAAAAAATATAGATAAAAAAATAACTTCCCGCGTATTTTTCTGATATCTCTAATTAAATTATTGTAAATCGTAAGATTTGGAGAGTGAATCGGTACACCTATGTAGAGTGTATCTATTCTTTAGATTAACGTCCAATTGCAAATTTGCGAAAGTATAAAATCCAACAGGCTTCGCCATAGAGAAAAAAAGAAAGGTGACTAAAAAAAAAAATTAAGGAATATTTTTGAGAGATAACAGAAAACTACTTTTTTTTTTCAGATAGGAACCTGAAATTTTAAAATAGTGCTTATTCAGTTGTAGTTGAATTACTACTCCTTAATAATATCTTCTTTTTTATTTCTCTTTTAGAATTTTCTATGCTTTTTAAAAATAAAATTGTAACACCTAAATTGTTATCTGAAATGCAGGTGAAATTATTAAGGCGCTTCGCACCTCACAGGTTTCCAAAATTAATGTAATGGATCTGCAATTATTCATTTGTTAGACAAAAATTTTAAACATGAGAGATTAACGTTATCTTTAATTACAAATTGATTTAACATTACTTGATTGTTTTTTAAACATATCATAAAAAATATAAACACTGATTGATTTCTTTGATCAGAGAATCTGTGTGGTTATCAAATAATTTACAGTTATCCACATGATAGAAAAGTGGGAATTTAGGTCAGGTCATATACATAACGTAATAGAGTGAGTCATTTAAATATATAATACAGACATGATGATTAGAAAGGATTTTATATGCAATCACATAAAAAATTCAGACAGGTGACAGTCAATGTAAAACATGTGGCAGACAGTGAAAAAAAAACTTACTTTACAAAGCATTATGTAAAGTCGTGGAAGAAAAAAAGTAAACACCCGTACTAACTCCTCAACAAATTATCGTAGAAGAAAGTTACTGGTACCGAAGGATAGGAAATAAAGCCTACTTTTAAATGATGTATATGTTACCGGCCAAACCTGATTTTAGGTCAAACTAGTTTGGCCTAGGCTAAACTATTTTATCCTAACGCGCATAGGATATACTAGTTTTTCCTAGGCCAAACTAGTTTACCCTAACGTCCATAGGATAAACTAGATTTTCTTAGGCCAAACCAGTTTATCCTAACACCCACAGGATAAACTAGTAACTGCCGCTGCTAGTTATAAAATATGATCCATATGACAAATTGTGTGCTGGATGACCAAAGAATGGGATGAGAGATTATCGTAAAATTTAAGAGAGAAAGAATTTAGAGGATTCATTAATTGTGCAGTATAATCTCGAAAATCCGGCATCTTTGAGACAGGGAAAATTCCAGATTTCTGAAAGAATATCAAATGTACTTTTGATATTCCTAATGGTGCATTTATTCATAATTATTTTAAAGCCAAGTGATATTTATGTGAGAAAAAAAATAAATATTAAAAAAAAAAAAAACATTGATTTATTTTCTTTCTCACATAAATATCACTTGGCGTTGAAATAATTATGAATAAATGCACCATTAAGAATATCTGAAGTACATTTGATATTCTTTCAAAAATCTGGAATTTTTAAAAATCCGGCGAAGTCCCGTACCAGTTTGACCTAAAATACACATATTTTTAAGCAACCGTTATTCCATAATTAAAACTCTTTTTATAGAATAGTACATATACATTCATACGGAAGAGTATACAGAACTGTAAAACCCATTAGAAGAATCTGTGTACGACGAAATCCTGCTTTAAACTGAATTTTTTGTATCGGTGCAAATTGGATATATTAATAAGTTTGAAAAATCATAATACATTTGGTAGAGACGACGGACCTGCTAAAAAAAGAAATTTAACTATAACGATGTTTTTTTTTTTCTCTCCTATGTGATTCCGTCTTAGAAGGTTTTTCTATAGAAAATTTTTCAGATTCTCGAGCCTCCAAATCGTGTAAAAAAATTAATGGTATTATTAAATAGTCAGATATTTGCATACAAATAGAGGTTCATTAAAAAAATTAATATAGTTTACAATAGAATCGTTAATATCCACATTTCATGGCTTAGAAATTTAAAAATTTAAAAAATTCTATACAATAATATCTTCTAAGTCGGAATTGCGTAGGAAAGAAGAAAAATCCGTTATATGAAGGTTTCCTTATTAGAACGTTCATCATTTGTTGTAAATGCGTTATAATGTTTTTACAAGTGCAGTAAACATTCTCTAATCCGGCATCCTAGGGTCCGGCATTCTAGATAATCTGGCACGACTTTCGGAAACACAACTGAACCGAGAAGAAATAAAGGAGTGAGTTGAAGATGATTTTGATAAACCGACAGTTGAAATTTTGACTGATGAGGCCGTCATTCAGAGTGTTATCAACCTAACAGCCCCCAAAGACGTTGGCTCAGATGAATATGATGTGCACGAGTTAAACAACATCAGTTGAAATCAAGCAGCTGAGGCCTCGAATACATTTATTAGGTTTCCAGTGCGCAGCCGTTCGTTCAACCATGCGGAAAGTATTAAACTTCACATCATAAAAAGTAACATCCTAATAAAATGAAGAGAAAAGTCTACTACAAAACTAACTGATATTCGAGATTTGTTTAAGATGTCTTCTACGAGTAGACCTACAGTGCATGTTTACATTTTATACTCATGTACATATCTTGTACAAAACTTACATTATTGAGTATTTTTAATGTTCTATTCAACCTGTATAAAAAAATAAAAATATGCTTTGCTGGCATTTTCTGTTTAATTACAACTTCTAAACGTTTTTCCTGACATTCATCCTGTAATCTGGAAAATTTGGTGATCCGGCATGCTGCAAGTCCCGAACGTGCTAGATTAGAGGACGTTTATTGTACTAATATCCTCATTTTACACAGATCAACATATTTCTTTTTGTTAAACACGGGATTCCGCCATAGACAGGTTATTTTCCTCAGGTTATACCATACTTTAATTTTATTACCTGAAAATGCATCTACTCATCTTAATATATATATATATATATATATAACCATTAATTAAACATTACTGACCACCATCAATATATATATATATATATATATAATCATTAATTAAACATTACTGACCACCATCAATATATATATATATATATATATATATATATATATTAATTTAAAAATACGTGCATTAAAAAAATGTTGGGCCGGTCCAAATGTTACTGATATTTTTACTGAACAGACCACAGATCCTGCCGGTCCAAATGATTTTCATATGATCTGAGTTGGAAATTGGATTTAAATTTTCTGCCTGTGTAGACTTCAAGAAGAATGCAGTGAAGTCTCGATTTAAGCCAGAAAAAAATTGAGACCCGGTCCATCACGGTTCGAACCTCTCGAAAAAAATAATCCCCACACCAAACCCGGACCGAATGTCGGGAAGGAAAATTGGGTGGCCGAGAAAAGACCTTACATCAAATAACCAAAATACTAGCTCACAAAATTTTGTAAATATCCGTGCTGAACTTCTATCATATTTATTTTTTTAAACGAGTTTTCAGACTAATGAATAGCAGGCTAAACCAGTTTATCCTATGAGCGTTAGGCCAAACTAGTTTGGCCTAGGAAAAACTAGTTTATCCGATGCGCGTTAGGATAAACTAGTTTGACCTAGGCCAATCTAGTTTGGCCTAAATTCGGGTTTGGCCGGTAACATATATAAAATTTACTTAGGGCCCATCTACATATTAAAACTAACCATAACTTTTTTTTTTCAATAGCAGTACACACTTCTGACAGCATAAATGAACTCTACACCCTTCAATTAGTCTAAAAACAATTTTTTATGTAATTCATACCATAAGTTTCAGAGAAATTAATTATTTTAAAACGAACGTATTTTAAGGGCTGTATCCAAATTGAAGTTCGGTACTCGATTGTTAACCGAGAGAGCTCCATTCTTGATCAAGGCACCTTAAGCAGTCAATTAATCAGTCACTTCTATCATAGACAGCCCCTTAAACCATCATTTTGCCGTTGTTTAAGCAAAATTTGAAAACTATTTGGAAGAAAAATGTGAAATTTTGGATTTCCATAAAGCAGGACTTAATATCTGAATCCATCAAAAAAATTGTAGGTTTCATTTAATATTTTTTAATATTAATTTCAT
This sequence comes from Maratus speciosus, assembly GCA_963932465.1. Classification (NCBI taxonomy): domain Eukaryota; kingdom Metazoa; phylum Arthropoda; class Arachnida; order Araneae; family Salticidae; genus Maratus; species Maratus speciosus. The sequence continues at coordinate 443,159,400 of OZ010788.1, forward strand.
AATTCATAATTCATAGCAGAAAATTATAAAAATTGCAAATTCAACGTATTTATGTTTGGGTATATTAGTATTATTGCTACAAAAAAAATAGAACATTAAGATCATAATTTCAGAAGTTATAAATATAAATATGAAAATGTAATTTAACATTAAAAGCACTAAATTTTGAATATTTATAATTCAAAAACTTATAATTCAAATGACTTGAAATTTGGTGTCTAGGCATAATTTGAACCAAAGATTTGAAATATCTCGTTAAAAGAGGGCATTGCCATTGAAAAAAATGAAGTTTGGATTCATTTTAATACGTAGATGGCACCCTAAGCAAATTGTATATATGGCATCTAAAAGTACACTTTATTTCCAATGGTTCGGTACCAGTAACTTTCGTCTACGATAATTTGTTGAGGAGTTCGTAGGGGTGTTTACTTTTTTCCCCCACGACTGTACGTTTTCCCAATACCATATGATCGACTATTGTGAGTAAAAGCTCGGTAAAAATGTTGACCAACTCTTGCATAAATTAAACCATATCATTGATTAAAGTAAATTACAATTGTACTGTAAAATGAGAATTCTGAAATTTCAAATTTCAAAACGAGAACTCGCCATTAGTTTAAATTTGTCCGGTTTCAATTTTTGATTTTTTTTTTTCAATCTCGCTTTTGCTAGAGAATCTCTTACTCGGGACGTGGCTGGGGACCTATGAAACTTGCTTCCGCAAAAGAGTCGGAATAAGTGGAAGAATAAAGGGCTGCGGACGAAGATGGGCCGCTCGCCGCGGCGGTTGACCCACCCGCCCTCCCCCAACCGCCGACCGAGACTAATAATGAGATAGAAGCAGCTAGGAGTCGTTTGGTAGCTTCATCGCCAAATCTTCGCGCCAAATTTAAGAATTTCGCTCTTCAGCAAAATAAAACACATTTTCATATAACAAATGAATGGCTATCACTGAAACTATAATTTAAAATAAATTAACCCTTTATGTTCTCACGATACTTTAAGGTACCTCTGAAAAAAACTTGTTTTAAAATTGTTAAATTCATTCAATACATCGATTAGTAGCAATACAGTTTAGAATGTGTTAAAGATATTTTACCTTATCTTTCTGCAAAAGGGCATTATTGGTTGCACAAATCTAAAATATTTTTTAAAGGATGATTTCACTTTCGTTTGCATCCTTTCAGCTTTCTTGACTTTAGATTATTGTGAGTTAAATGATTCACTTCTGAAATATTTGTATATTTCTCTTGAAAGAGCATTTTATTTATACATTTCCTATTTCTAAAAAATAGAAAAACAATATTTGAATCAAAATATTTGAGCGGAGTTATAAATATTGCAAAATATCCTTATAAATTCAGATTTTGTTCATTAATTTTAATTGACAAAATCCTTCTAAAATCTATTAAATGATTCTGCAAATCTTCTAATGTAGTTTCAAAATTTACAATAAATACTTTACAAGATGAAATTTTTATAAGTTCAAACTTTGGGACATAAAAGATAAAAAATTCTCTTTAAAATATTTTTTAAAATATTTATTTTTCGTAAAAATTATTCGTTATACTCTTTCATTCGATTTATTCTTATTTCTGTTTTTAAAAAAATCCAACAAATATTTAAATTCTTCTTCTTTTTATATATTTTACAGATTTTAATTCTAAAAACATTCTTTTAGCTGAAATTTAATTAGAATATTTTTCCGCCGTTTTCATGTAAAAACTATTTGACTATTATAATCTTCCTATCTAAAAAAAATTATTTGAAAAGATTAAACAGATTAGAGGATTAATATCTTCGAACTTAAACAACGTAAAAAAAAAAAAAAAAAAAAAAAAAAAAAAAATTCTCTTAAAGAAAAAAAAAAGACAATAAAAAATAAAAAAAACAATGACCTGGAATTACTACCTACACTGGTGGAAATTGATTTATGAAACCACGGTTTTTTAACAAGAACTTCTATAACATTCATTAAAAACGAATGAAATTTCATACCTTATATATGCTAAGTACAACAAATTATTTAGAAAAATAAAATTTCATACGTATTAATAAACTAAAACATAAGGCCAAAAATTAGATTTTAGTAACGTAAAAACATGGAAATTGATTTATGAAATATAACATTTAATTGAAATTAATAGTTAGTAAAGCCGCTTTTATTCATCAGAGTTTCTTTTATTCTACATGGCATTGATAAAACAAGATTTTGAATGTATTTCTGTTCAATTAATTTCCAGTTTTGACAGATTGAAGCTTTCAATTCTATAAGTGATGTGTACTGAATCCTATTTGCATAAATCATTCAAACAAGCTGTCCCCAAACGTTTTCAATGGTGTTCAGATCAAGACTAATAGGTGGATGATCTAAAAGAACAATATTCTGTTCGTCAAAACAATCTCCATTGTCTTGCATGAAGATGTAATCTAAACCGTAATATTGCCATGCAAATGGAAGGAGTGAATTTTCTAAAACAAAACTGTAATCAAAAGAAGTCTGGCGACCGTTTAAAAATACGATTTCATTTTTGCCATTATAAGCGACCGCTGCCCAAACCATCAAACTTACGCCATCAAAATTTCTGATGAATGTAGATTTTAATTCTTTTCGGAGATCCCTTCAATAATACGTCAAACCATCCTTGCCATCCAAATTAAATCTTTTTACGTCGGAGAAAATGGCTTTCTTCCAATTATCACCCATTGTCTTCTCACAATACTGCAAACGCATCTGCTTGTGATGCAGAAGTAATTTTGGACCAGACTTCATTTTCGACCATCTCAAGCTTCGGGAAGAAAGTAAAATTTGTAAAAAGTAAATTGGAAAGGATAAATATTCACAAATCTTGTTTAGAGTGTGATCGGCTTTCGATGCAAGTTGAAGAATCCCCCTTTTCTCTCTCTTACTTAAACGTGGATTACATTTTTTTTTAAATTTTTGCCATAATTTGCTTGATCTTTTCCATAGTTATATATCACACCAACTGATCTTTTATTTAATTTTACTAATTTCTGTAACAGACATTCCACATCCTATATATGCATTGATTTTGATTTTTGTTCCTCAGACAACATCTTTCGTTTACCCATCGTGAAACGTTTTTTACTGAAACGTATTGCTTGCAAAATATAACACTTTTTATGTCTACTGTGCATGTCACGGTACCTTGCTTTATGCAAATTTTCGTCATATTACTTCGGAATAGTCAATGAAATGTGATATTTCATAAATCGATTTCCATGCTTGCATATTGCAAAAATCTAATTTTTGACTTTTTGCTTTTGTTTAATATTATGTATGAAATTTTACTTTTGTAACTCATTTGTTATACATACTATGTACATCCCATGAAATTTCATTCATTTTTAATGAATATTATAGAAGTTCTTGTTAAAAAACAGTAGTTTCATAAATCATTTTCCATCAGTGTATGTAAAGGCAAACATGTCTTATATATGTGCACTTAATTTACTTTTGCTATTTTAAATATAAAAACCTTTCTTTAACTCTTTACATTTTGTTTAGCAGAAATAGTCTTCATATATGTATATTGTTTGAAAATCACATATTGAAAACTTCAGATTTTATAAAAACAAATATCGTGATAAGTCATATAAAAAATTATTCTTTTTAATTAATAAAATTTCAGTCTCCTTTAATATTCGAAAAGTGTTCTTTTTCCCTCCAGTTGAAGTACTACGGAAATACATACGGAAGAAAATTAATCATCTGAGCAAATATTGAAGTTTTCTATTGAAAAAAAACATTCTTCTAAATTTATCACAGTACTTAATTCGAATGAACCAGTTTTCTTTCAATAGTTTATAAAAACGAGTTTTTTTATTTAAAGCTGTAAAAGAATATGTATTTTTAACTAAATTTATGGTGCAACTTCTAATTTAAAGCACTTTTACAATCATTAACTGCGAATAGTTAATTTTTTCTCTATTTTAAATAGATGATGATCTCGTAACCCTTGAAGACCAAAGTATTTTTCGGAGAAATGAAAAATTTCGGTGTTTTCCCCTAATTAATAGGATAATATTTGATTGATTATTTTTTTAATACATGATGCCAGGTTATGTGAAAGGAAGATCCACGCAATTCTGTGGGTGCAGGTTCGACTTTAGATCGCACAAAAAGAGGAAACTGTTTTTTATTTTTATTTATGATCACTTACACAATTGTGTAGGTCAGGTCTTAAAGGGTTAAGGTAACATACCTTTTTAATGTCGTGCGAAATAATATTTAGATAAATATTACTGTATAAATATTCTTATTACAGCGTCTATTATAATACACTGAAAAAAAAGTCTGTAAAGTTACTAAAATGTTTCTAAGAAATTGGGATTCCTATAAATTTTTATGTAACGGCAACAACAAAAATTCATGTAACATATGGGAACGTCCACTGTTACTCTTGTGACCATTCGAGCGGTTTTTTACAAATACTTCCAATTATTTTATTGTAAAATATAATTAAGATAAAAAGTGGTATAATCAGTGAAATACTACTGTGCTCTACTCACTTAATATATATCTAATTTGAAATAAAAAGCATTTTGCTTGTCTATATAATAAATCAAAATTTTGTTACTCTTGTGACCAGAGTGTCTCAAGAGTAACAAAATTTTGATTTAATATGTAAACAAAATAAAATTCTTTTCGTTGCCCATTAGATATATATGAGAGAAGAACACAGGGATATTTAATTGGTTATATCAATTTTTATCTTAATTATATTTTATAATGAAATAATTGCAAGTATAAAGTCACGTGATACCGGTAATTTACCCAAGGAACTTCGCGCTGATAAGAAGGGAAGATACTACTGCTTTGCCTCATGAACTGTTTCATTGGCTAGCGGGGATTTACATTACATGTCTACGGAGCCTTCCCTTCTTTACGCTAGAAGTTTTTACCTTGACCACGTGATAAAAACGGATATGGAATATCCTCCATTGTAACAAAAGTAACGAATGGACGTTCCCATATACACTTATATCCTCATATACACTCCATTATCACTCCCGTATACAAATCAAAAAATCTGTATGGTAATTAAGAATTTTTTAGGAAAGTGAGATGCCTAGAACTGGGTGCCTTGAACTTTTTATGTAACTTCAACCAGTTTTACAGATAATATTTTTGTTATATTACTGTAATTTTAGTAGATTCATTTGTAAAAATACAGATTTATGTATCTTTACAAAAATTAGTTTTGTAGATTTACATCTTTTTTTTTACAGTGAACAGATAAAATTTTAGTAAGCATATAACTTTACATCAGTAGAACTACAGATATTTTTTTTTTAAGTGTAGTAGCAGCAATTAAAGAAAATGTTCAGACTGGATAAAAAACAATTTTATTTTTTCACAGTAATGTGAAGTAAAAAAGCACTAGTAGAACATTTTTGCTCGACATAAAAAATGATAAAAAATAAACACATGCATTGTTTCATTTAAGATAGGTTTTAGCATCGAAAGGCAGGAAAGAGTGAAAATACACAAAATTAAATAAACGTCTCAAAGAAAAAAATATTTGCCAACATTGGCGGAATGTTGTATTATTGTTATTAGTAGTAGTGGTACTAGTAGTATTAGATGGAATCCGTCAAAAGTTGACTGTAAACAGCATGATGGTACCTTAGAATAAAGTCCATAATGACTTTAATTTTTTTTTTTACAGAATAACTCAAATAAATATAAAATCCATACTAAAATATAGACAAAAATACTTTAGGCAAAATGCACTATATGCCTGAATGAACCTACTAAAATCTTCTACTTGTATACTATACGGAAAGTTTTGTTTCAGTTTAGTCCTACTTGAACATTTAGAGACCTTGTCAATTTACCGACATGACAGCAATAAAATATGCATTCAAATATACTGTGACGACAAAATAGTCATCGAATCGGTAGATGGAAAAGCACAAAGCGTATTACTCTCCTTGTTACGTATTAATTTTCATTAGTAATTCATTAACGTCATCATTTTTTGTGATAATTTAACTTTTCTAATTATACTTAAATCAGAAAGATAGTACATTTTTACAAGCACTTGGTACTGGTCGAGTACATAGTAAAAGTTTAACTGAAAAACGGATACCCAGTACACCTCTAATTCATATTGCCAGTTACATCCTGCTGTGGTAAATTACTTGGGAAAGTAGGATCACATTTTCATTAATTAAAATTACTCATTCTAATGTAACTGGTGTGCATTTCGATTTTTTCTTTTAATTTAGTTATCTAGTCCTAATAAGTTTTTTCTATTCCCAGATTGAAATTGCTTATTTAGACTGCTGTCGGTATGTACGTATGGTATTACTGGGTATACAGAATTTTATTTTAGTAGGTTTAAGCACGCAACGCAATCGTGTATCAAAAAACATAAAAAAGTATGATTACTCATTTTCAAACATTTTTACAGTTATGGGGATTTAGTAAATTATACACATGGTTTTAAAGAACTTTTATACATAACTCAAACCTTTTCAATATTTTAAACCAGCCGCAATATTTTAAAAGTTGTGAAAAATAGAATGACTTTTTAAAAAATACAACTAATGTAGAAAAATTATATTGATAATAAACCGAAATTTAGGTACTATGAACATTTAAATTAAAAATAAAAAAAATGAAATTTCGTCTTCTCCAAATGGAACAAATTTCTTCAGAGCCCTCTCCCCCTTCAGCATAGTATTCTACGCAGTCAGCTCAGGGAAAAATAGCATGACAGGCTATGTACAAGCATGTTATGCTTATTTTCTTAAGCTTCTTCCAAAGCAACGAGAGGTAGGTACCTTAACGTGCTATTACATTCTTTTTTATGCTTGCTCGCGTAATATGCTATGCAGCCAGCTTATTAAGAAATAGCATGACAAGCTATGTACAAGCATGTTATGCTTATTTGCTGTTCAAGCTTCTTCCAAAGCATGGAGAGGTAGGTACCTTAATGTGCTATTTTATGCTTTTTTATGCTTGCCCGCATAATATGCTATGCAGCCAGCCCAGGAAGAAATAGAATGACAAGCTATGTACCTGTACAGGCACTTTATGTGCTTATTTGCTGTTTAAGATTCTGTGAAAGCATGGAGGTGTAGGTACCTTTACATGCTATTATATGCTTTATTATGCTTGTCAGCATAATATGCTATGCAACCACCTTTGATAGAAAACAGCATGATGTATTATGTGCCAGTAAGATGTTCTGATTTGCTACAGAAATCTCTTCCCAGTAATGATGATGTAGGCTGTGGCGTACACAGGATTTCATTTCGGAAGGGGTCCAAAACTTTTTCTTCGGGTTATACATATATAGTAAAACTTATAAAAAAAAATCGCAAATATTGCCGAATATTCCGTTTTACACAGGTTTTCGTGTTTTCAGGTGTAGCACTGTCGAACATTTACGTTTAAGACAGAATTCCTTTATAGTCAGTTTCCATTTTTCCAAGTTTTGTGTATTTTTATAAATATACTTATTTGTATTATATGAATAGTAAAACCTGTCAAAATACTAATTATCTCTAACAGAATCCTGCCTTTAACGGAATCGTTACATCTTAATATATATTGCCACACAAATAAATTTGCTAAAAACCTGTCTGAAAGGGGATTTTCACCGCTCTTTAGTGAAACACAGTAAAACCTCTGAAAGCGGAATCTTTATATAACGGACTCCTGTCTCAAACGGAAGAGTTTCAGGATCTCGACGAAACGAACAATAGATCTTATTGAGGTAGTGTATCTTAAAGTGTAATAGACCGGGCGGCGGCGACACGAATGACTACGTCATCGAGTTACGGGATGAAATCATGATGCAGGACAAGATTTTTAGGAGTAGATAAAGGAATGACTGGTCTGTCTCGACATTTCTTGCTACGATAGGCGCAGCAGCGGGCGCCAACTCGTGTACAAATGAAAACCCTATAAACATAGTATTTTACATTACATTGCCATATATACTACTTCATATCGACTTTCAAGATGAATTAAGGGTTTAGGAAAAGCTTATTAAGAGTACGTGAGGAAAAGACTGATTTGGCATAACTTGGTACAAAGCGCGAAGAACGAGGCGCCAATTCGTTATTATCACAGTGTTATTACGTCATCGAGTTACGGCTTGAAATTTTGGCAAATGAAACATACCGATTATTACAATACGAATATTTCAGTCTGCCTCGTCATATCTTCGTAGGAGATGAGCAGAGCGGGGCGCCAATTGTTAATTTTGGCGGTATAATCACCTCATCGAGCTACGACTTTAAAATTTTGCACATTAAAGGAACATATCAGTACAATGAGATTACTTCAGTCTGCCTCGTCATATCTTGGTACCAAACGAGCAGAGCGGGGCGCCAATTTTTAATTTTTGAGGTATAATCACGTCATCGAGTTACGGGAAGAAATCATGATGCAGGACAAGATTTTTAGGCGTACATTAAGGAATGACCGGTCTGCCTCAACATTTCCTGGTACGATAGGCGCAGCAGCGGGCGCCAACTCGTCATTTTGGCGTCACTATCACGTCATCGAGTTACGGGATGAAACCGGTGCCAAATTAAAGGTGAAAAAAGTCTTTTAAGAATATTTTGGTCTGCCTGCGCATATCCTGGTAGAAACCCCCGGCAGACTAAAATCTATAACAAAAAAATACGTCATAATGTAGAAATGAAAACCCTATAAACATAGTATTTTACATTAAACATTAAACATTCCGATTAGTACGATACGAATATTTCAGTCTGCCTTGTCATATCTTGGTAGGAGATGATCAGAGCGGGGCGCCAATTTTTAATTTTGGCGGCATAATCACATCATCGAGTTACGACTTTAAAATTTTGCACATTAAAGGAACATATCAGTACAAGATATGACGAGGCAGACTGAAATATTCGTATCGTACTAATCGGAATGTTCAATGTTTAATGTAAAATACTATGTTTATAGGGTTTTCATTTGTACATTATGACGTATTTTTTTTTATAGATTTTAGTCTGCCGGGTGTTTCTACCAGGATATGCGCAGGCAGACCAAAATATTCTTAAAAGAATTTTTTCACCTTTAATTTGGCACCGGTTTCATCCCGTAACTCGATGACGTGATAGTGACGCCAAAATGACGAGTTGGCGCTCGCTGCTGCGCCTATCGTACCAAGAAATGTCAAGGCAGACCGGTCATTCCTTAATGTACGCCTAAAAATCTTGTCCTGCATCATGATTTCATCCCGTAACTCGATGACGTGATTATACCGCAAAAATTAAAATTTGGCGCCCCGCTCTGCTCGTCTGGTACCAAGATATGACGAGGCAGACTTAAGTAATCTCATTGTACTGATATGTTCCTTTAATGTGCAAAATTTTAAAGTCGTAGCTCGATGAGGTGATTATACCGCCAAAATTAACAATTGGCGCCCCGCTCTGCTCATCTCCTACGAAGATATGAGGAGGAAGACTGAAATATTCGTATTGTAATAATCGGTATGTTTCATTTGCCAAAATTTCAAGCGGTAACTCGATGATGTAATAACACTGTGAAAATAACGAATTGGCGCCCCGTTCTTCGAGCTTTGTACCAAGTTATGCCAAATCAGTCTTTTCCTCACGTACTCTTAATAAGCTTTTCCTAAACCCTTAATTCATCTTGAAAGTCGATATGAAGTAGTATATATGGCAATGTAATGTAAAATACTATGTTTATAGGGTTTTCATTTGTACACGAGTTGGCGCCCGTTGCTGCGCCTGTCGTACCAAGAAATGTCGAGGCAAACCAGTCATTCCTTTATCTACTCCTAAAAATCTTGTCCTGCATCATGATTTCATCCCGTAACTTGATGACGTAGTCATTCGTGTCGCCGCCGCCCGCCCTATAATTAATTATACTTCTTTTAACGGAAGCCTGTCTAAAATAGAACTTTTTTCCAGTCCATTGCGATCACTTCTTGACAGGATTGACTGTGTGTGTATAATAGAAGTATTTCGAGTAATTTTAAGAATTTAGATATATCCTTATTTAATTTCTTAATTTAAAAAAAAAGTACAGACAAAAAAAAAATGTAATATCAATCTCTGTAACTGAGGCTAATAATATACTGCAATTACTTAAATATTTATCAGTGAAAAATATTTTACAAACATTATGACATAAAAAACTGAGCTCATATGAAGAGTATTAATTTATTTAGCAATTACTAGTAATTTATTTAAATCAAGTTTCATAATATATAATATTTGCCTAGAATAATGTTAGGATCAAGTGGTTGTTTAAAACAGCAATTTCCATGTTTAATTTCTTGCCATTGAATTAAGAACTTGCACTGTAATAGACATTGGATAATGATTTCACATAAGTGTCAGTGAGCCGTTAGTTGCGAGTTTTGGAGATAAGGTATGGTTTTAATCTTTAAGAAAAAGATCTTGCATTTCCAGCTACAGAAACTAGTAATGTAAGAAGCACATGCATCAAATATAGTACATGCCAGGGTTACCAGTTTGGCCTCCACTTTTTATTCAAAATTTCGAATTCACACCGGAACTTTTGAAAGAACAAATTTTTCTTTTTGTAATCAAGAAATTTCTGTCGTTAAATGAAGCAAAAAAATGCTATTTTTATTTTCTGGTGCGAATTTGGATTTTTTAAAATAAAAATGGGGCCAAACTGGTAACCCTGGCTCATGCTGGAAAAAATAGTTTTGTTAGAATTGTCTAAAACAGCCATAATTCTTTTGTGTTTCTATGTTTCGCCATTTTTAATACCATATTCAATCTAACATTGCTTCCGATATCTAGTCGTCTTTGGAAGTTAAATTTTTGTAACAAATTTATTTGTAATGGATTAGCACGCTTTTGGAAGTATTAGAATGTGCAAGAAATAATGATTGTTTCTGTCATTGTGCTTCCCAACCAATTTATTTTAGATTGTTAGAAACAGTTTTAGAGCACTCTCCAAGTTCAACAGTAAGCTCCGAATTTTGGTACGTGGATTAGCGTCAATTTATGCTTTCGATTTCTCATTGTTAAAGAAAAAATGTCACCAAAGACCTTCTCCATACACAAAATTCTTGTTGCCACCATGAAATTTCTTGAAGCGATGTTAAACTGGGTGTTCACAAGTAGTAATTGGTGTCAAAGGAAATGTTGAATCCAGACATTTTGTTTCGGGTGCGATTTCTGCAGCTCTGAAACGGACACTTCGGAGTTCCGTGGAGGAAGTACCACTTCTAGACTATTAATAAGCATTAAATCCCAAATCTTTCGATTTCACCGTTAAACAACTTGACATGGTGATCAAACACCTCATCGCTATATATGTCAGCATTCATAGTTACACTGGTAAAAATGTGTAGGTCAATGTGGCCATTCAAAATGATGCCCACCCATACCATGATTACACGACCTTTATATCGATGCTTTTCACGGATGTTTGCAGCTTTATTGCATGTGTTTTCCCTCCATATGGTAGCACGTCTACAACAATTCTCCAAACAAAATCAGGATTCATCGGTAAAGAGAACTCGGCTCCAGCCTATGGTATCCCAATGACGATGATTTCTGCACCACTTTAACCGGGCGCATTTCGCTGCCGGAGTTAGTGGAATACAACTCACGGGTTTTCCTGTATGAAGCCCTTTTTTTATAGAGCTTGTTACTCACAGTAAATCTGGATAGTCGAGTTCCTGTTGCTGCAGCGAACCCCCTTGCAATCTGAACTGACGTCAGTTTCCTGTTTCTTTTAGCAATCGTTGCCAAATAACAGTCCTGAGAATCTATTGTGGCACGTTTTTTACCTTGACCTTATTGTCTGCGCACATTACCAGTGTCTGTTAACCGTTTCCATATTCTTGACACGACGCTTTTGGCTATTTATAAGTATTTACAGACTCCTGAGAGAGTGTGTCCTGCTTCCATTCTACCTATCGCACGTCGTTTCTCGCAATCGGTCAGGTGTCTTCTGGACGACATATTCCACCTACTACAAGCGAAATTTTTACCCAACTACATGCAAAATCCTTGACATTAGACTTCAAATCACCCACATGCAATCCTTGAAATTAGACCCCAAATCACCCCCTTGCAATCCTTTTCACACGTGAACCGAAGGAACGGGCATAAAAATTTGCATATTTTTCTGTAGCGAAGGTTAATCCCATTGGACGACGTAATAACGTTGACATTGGGTTACCAATCAATCACCTTTCATTGAAGTTCCCTTAATAGAATTAACACAAAGCACCTTGGATGATGGTTGCTCCTTTAATTTTTCTCGCCAGTGTATTTTGAAAGTGGTAACAAATAACCATTCCAAAAATAAAGTTACTTTTATTAATTGCTTGCAGCAGATTTAAAATAATTGATAATATTGACCGTTATAAAATGAAGAAAGATAAGTGTCGCGAAATTCAACCAATGTGCCATTATTGCGTTTGTGTAAACTCGTCTTTTCCTATAAGTGTCGGCAGCAGTTGTTCCCACCGAAGTCCAAGATAAAAAAGTTTTATGTTTAATCTAGTTTCACTAAATTTGTGTAAACGGAATACCAGGTAAACTTGCACAGTTATCCTCCTGTCACGGGACATTAAAATGTCTCCGTTTACAACAGGATTCCGTGTTCACAGAAAACCTGCCAAGAGGGAATCACAATTGGAACAAGTTTCATTTCAGATGAGTTTCAAACGTTAGCAAGCATACATATATAGTGTTGTTTTCGTCGAAACTTGAATTGTTTTCCTTTGAAATAGGACATCTTCACAGATTTTACTGTAATACATTTGTGCTCTCCAGAGGAGTACTGTAGAGTGAGTACGTTTTAGCAGTTTTAATGGATAATGTGACAACGGAAAGTGTATATAAAGGAAACCTGTCTAAAATGGAAATGTTCATAGCCCCGGCGAAAGACATATCTTATAATTATACCTTCCAAGACGAACACCTGTCTAAATCGGAATTTTCACTGGTTCTTTGTGATTCCGTCTTAGCCGTTTTTACTGTAGTATGCATGATTCAGTAAACTAGTTCTTCGTTCGGGGTGTCCGGACCCCCTGGACCCCCACCTTGGCTACGCCACTGGGTGTAAGTACTTAAATAAGGCATTATGTGCTTGTTAATGCTTGGCAGCATCAAATGTTTATTTTTTAAATATTTTTTTTAGTTACTCGAAAAGTATAAATTTAACTATGTTTATGAAAATAGAAGAAAAGGAAATTTTAATTATAAATTAATTTTTCAAATCCGTGAGAGACAATAGCTCTCTTCCAAGTCTGCCCCCCCCCCCCCCCAACAGAAAATTCTTACTTTCTCTTTTATTTTAAGCTAAGAAAAAAGATTAAATTTCGATTTCTTTTTCAAAATCGGAGAAAAAAATTATTTAAATTTCAAATGAGAGGGAGGTTTAATGCATCACCCAAGCCCTCTTCCCTTAACGAAATATTCAGGAGTTTGCGTTATGGAGGTTTCACTGTACATTGCAATTTTGCAAAATGTAAAATATAACTTCTACTTTTTTAATTAACTTCTATGGGGGTGGGTTAAATTCTGTGAGGGATTTAACTTGAATGAGAGTCTTCTAGGGGATCCCCCCCGTCTATAAAGGAATCTTTTTCTTCTTTTTCTTAGAATTAAAATATTCTAACTTACTCGAAAAAATTGCAGTATGTCTTTAAAAAAAGGAGAAAAAGAAAATTTTGTTCACTAAAATCTAAAATCCGAGCTGGTCTTCTCCTGAATTCAATACTGTCTTAATCCACCCATTTGAGATTACTTTTTAACATCTAAACATCAAAAGAAACAGAACTAAAAATTAATTTCCAAAGCGGATATAGTAGAGTACCCCTCCCCCCCCAACAGAAAATTTTAAACTGATCTTCCTCTTACTGTTAAATTATTTTAAGTTACCTGTAAATTATAAATTTTCTATATCTTTAAAAATGGGAGAAAAATAAAATTTTGTTCATTAAATTTCAGAAGCTGGAAGGGGGGATGGCAGTGTCACCGCCCCCTGAATTAAACACTGACCCTTGAACACGTTTGAGATAATTTTTTAACACATAAACTTTAAAAATTAACAAATAATTTCCATGGTAGACTTAAAGGGAAAAGCCCCCTTCAACCCACCCACCCCCGAAATGGAAGAAAATTCGTAGCTGCAGTGTCTCTTAGTACTTTCTTCTTTTAAATTTCTCGAAAAGTTTAAATTTACTGTGTTTATTAAAATCAGAGAAACAATATTAGTTTGTTAAATTTCAAAATCCAGGGGCGGTAGATTTCCTTTTCGAACCACTACAACGTAAATTGAACACTGCTTTCGTCCACCCGTTTTAGATAAAATCATAACTCATAAATCTAAAAAAAACTGAAAATTAATTTCTATAAAGGATTTATTGGGAAAAAGCGACGCCCCCCTCCCCCCCCCACCGGTTAAGGTAAAATTTTAATACATAAATCTTAAAAAAAAAAATGAAAATGAATTTCTATGAAGGATTTTTGGGAAAACCCCCTCCCCCGCCACTCCCCATCGTAAAAGTCTTAGCTGTACATTCTGTTAGTGTTTAATTATTTTAATTGTACAAAAAAAAATCCGTGCTTCTCAAAGAGAATTTAGTCAGTTAAATTTCAAAATTCAAGGAGCACTGTTTCATTTAAGAATTAAGTTCATGATAATCGAATTGAAAATATGTACAATTGATCCCCCCCCTACAATAATGACTAAAGTTTTAAAGTCCTAACCCCGACCTGAAATTGTTAAATTCTATCCTAAATACACTTCAAAGTCTTTTATTTTTCTATAACAAATAATTATGACCATATTCAAACCATTCATTAAGCAAAAAAAAATTCCACTAATGAATTATAATAATCAAGCCATATTCTAATTATCCATTAAACATAGAAAAACCTTAATAATAAATTAACCTTATTAACAGAAACTTGGAGGATAAAAGCATAGATGAATTCACCCTCTATCTTATAAAAATGTCAACGCACAGCAGAATCATTTCTTCACCCATTACCCGCATTTAAAATCGTTTACAAACACGACCCCAGTAGCGAAGTAAGTAGAGTGTTCTGTTCCCACACCGGAGGTAGTGAGTTCTGTCCTCCTCAGAGGAAAAGAAAACCCGACATAAGATTCCCCTTCTGATAAATGTAGGTACTTCAGAAATTCTCCAAAGATGGTGGCACAAGCGTCTTTTTTTTCTAACTGGGAGAATAGTAAAAATTAAAAGCAAGTGATGCTGTGAAAGCAAAAATTAAAACCTACTGATGGTAGAAATGAAATGCTAAAATATCAACAAAAAAGTATATGTTGCTTATGAATTACTGCTAGAATAGTAGAAATTACAAGCAAGCGGTGGTCTTTATTGCTGCTAGGCCAGCAATATATTCAAGCAACATAAGCTAAAATATGTATTCTGGCCAAGCAGAAAAGTGTTCCAATACATACCAAAACTTGCTGGTAATTATGGTGGAACCAGCAATTGTGTTATGGTTGTTTATGCTATTTTACTTTGCTGGGATAATACATTTAATGCTTGTCTAGCAAACACATACCAGCATGAATTTCGACCTGGGTGGAAAATTCAGATATCGAAATAAAAAAAGACACTGCTTTATCCAATAAAACAAGTACTCGCCACGTACTTTTACAAACGCTTTTTGTCCGTCTTAGATGTAATAATAAGATGAAATGTATAAAACTCTTAATTGACTCAAGCATCAGTAAATCTTATTTATCAGCTTTTGCACTGGCCGAGATGGGATATGAATGCATTGGGGAAGATAATTTAACATATAGTTTATTCGGTGGCATATAAGCTCTATCATCGCATGAGAAGTATTTGATCAGTCTGGGCGATTTCTTTGATAATTATCGCTGTCGTGTCGAAGTGTTAGATCAAGAAAAAAATTGTTTAGGCATTCATAAAATTCCTCGTGGCTCATTTATAAGTGAAATTAAGAAACAAAAAAAATCTTTCTCTCCGATTTGAATAACCAGATTGAATTGCTATATCAATTTTCACCTAACGAAATTCATGGGCTTATAGGAGATGATGTAGCAGGTAAGTTGTGCACCGGAAAAATAAAACAACTGATTTTGGGCTTAGTATTAATGGAAAAACATCTTGGTTGGAATTTGATGGGAAAAACTTGCATATTTAACGTATCCGATAGCACGAAGAGAGTCATGTCACTACATGTAAATGATGCAAAAATTTCAGATTTGTGGCGGCTAGACACACTTTGAATTCTCGATCCTGGTGAAAGCGGAAACAAACAAGAAATCGAAATAGCAACTGAGGAACATTTTAATAGAAAAATAAAAGTAGATGAAGAAGGAAGCTATGAAGTGAGCCTCCCATCGATTGAAAACCATCCTCCATTAGCAATTGGTCGAAAAATTACTGAACGACGATTAGGAAGTTGTGTTGAATCATTAAAGAAAATGTGAAAGTTACAAGAGTATGAAGATGTATTAAAAGAATGGATACAAGAAGGCGTTATTGAAGAAGTTAAGGACTCCTGTAATGACGAAAGTGAGCACTGCTTGCCACATAGAGCTGTGATTAAAGAAAATTCTGCTACAAGTGTTCGACCAGTCTTTGATGGTTCAGCAAGGCAAAAACATCCACCTTCAATCAATTATTATTTAGAGAAAGGTCCAAATATCGCAGAACTCATTCCGAGTATTTTAAATAAATTTCGCTTGAAGAAAATAGGCGTGATTGCGGATATTCGAAGAGACTTTCTACAAATTGGTTTGAATGACCGAGTTAGACCCTTTATGAAATTTTTATGGTGGGAGGAAGGTAACACCGAAAAGTTGAAAAATGTCCAGCATAAAAGGGTTGTTTTCAGCCTTACATTTTCGCCTTATTTGCTTGGTGCTACTATCCGACATCATGTAATAAATGTGCCTTCTAGTTTTTAAAGAAATAGCAGATAAGTTGTTAAAGTCTTTTTACGTAGATAACTGCGTCATCAGTGTTGAAAACCATGAAGAGCTTGAGAAATTTATTGAAGAATCCGAAGTTATTCTCCAAAATGCTAAATTTGATCTTCGAGGGTGGGAGTATAATCTCCATAAAACAGAAGCAGAAAACTTTCCGTTATTAGAAGAAAAGAATGTTCCAGTTTTAGGACTAAAGTGGAATTTGAAATCTGATACTTTGAAAATATCTACGAAAAATTTTTGAAGACTATACTATCGTAACGAAAAGAACAATTCTGAGTGCTGTTCATAGAATTTTCGATCCCATCGGATTCACGCATCCTGTCACCTTGGGGTCAAATATTCTCCTTCAAGAATGTTAGAAATTGCAAGTTTCATGGCATGCTGAATTGCCTGAATCTATTGTGAAGAAATTTGAAAAATGGCGAAAGGATGTCTCTAAATTAAAGGAAATAGAAATCCCTCGATGTATTATTTCCAATTATGAAGCACGAGAAAATCTGTCTTTGCACATATTCTGCGATGCAAGCAAGAATGTCTATTCTACATGTATATTTTTAAAATGTGCACCTGAAAATAAAATATCTTGTCAGCTTGTATAGGCTAGGTGCAGAGTTGCTCCAATGAAAACCATTTCTATTCCTCGACTGGAACTACTTTTCTGTAATATAGAAGCTAGACTAGACAGAGTGTGATACACGATCTTCAGTTGAAACATATCTCGAAATTTTTCTGGATTGATTCAGCAAATGCTCTATATTGGATCAAGGGAACTGAAAATTGAGCTCCTTTTGTTTTTAATAGAGTTAAAGAAATCCGATCATTGGCAGAACCTGAAAATTGGTATCATATCCCTGGATCATTAAACTCAGCAGGCCTCCCTTCTCATGGTTGTAATGCAAAATATTTAGCGGAATCTAAATGGTGGGAGTGTCCGGAATGGTTGCGAAGACCGGAAGATGAATGGCCGAAATCCACCGTTGTTTCTGATTTGAACATAGTATATTCCGAAAAGAGAAAAAATTTTTATTAGCACTACAAATCATGAAGAATCAACTGAAAAAAATTATAACGGATTTTCGTCGTACGATAAACTGATCAGAATTATTGCTTAGATTTATAGAATTTTTGCTAACTGTAAAGTGGAACATGCCAACCGGATTTCTGGACTCTTAACTCTATAAGAAATAAACAGAGTTGAAATAGCCTTGATAAAAATAGTACAAAAAGAATCATTTTTAGGAACTGAAGATAGACGCTTAAAATCACTTCAATGTAGAATCGAATGGACTACTTAAAGTAAAGACTCGTATTCTGATGAGAGAAGATAAAAGAAATTTCCGATTTCCGATACTGTTACCCAGTAGCCATCCAGTTGTGGAAATACTTATTCAGACAAGACATCATAGTTTAAATCATGCTGGTATCCAGATATTGATGAGTAATTTAAGAGAAGACTTTTGGATTTTGAAATGCAGGAAGACTATTAGAAAGGTATTTAAAAACTGTGCACGTTGTAAAAGATTTAAATCAAGACCTAAACCGATTATAGAAGCACCACTTCCGGAAGATTGTATAAAAGTAGCTCACAGTATTCGAAGTTGTAGGAACTGACTTCGCCGGTCCTTTACTTCTTCGAGGAGGTCAGAAAGTTTGAATAGTTATTTTCACATGCGCTTTCTACAGAGCCATATATTTAAAGATAACCACATCTTTATCGATTGATAACTTTTTGCAAGATTTTAGAAGATTTATAGCACGAAGAGGAAAACTTGCGATAGTATATAGTGACAATGTAAAAAAAATTACGAGTGCTGAAAATATGCTTAAGAAAATCAATTGGTATGTCATTTCTCAGTATAGCGAAGCTTGGACTATCACTTGGAAATTTAATCCTCCATCTGCACTGTGGTGGGGTGGATGGTGGGAACGTTTGATAGGCATAATCAAGGGATCCTTCGAAAAGCTTTAGGACGAAGGTCTTTGAACTTAAAAGAAATGCAAACTGTTATTTGTGGTACTGGAAGTATTGTTAATCAGCGGCCTTTGACATATGTTTCAGAGGAAATTGATGATTTAATATCACTTATTCTTTCTAAGTTTTTACAAGACATATTGGAGATACAAGATATTTTGGATTCATCGTCTATTAGTAAGAGACATGCCTATAGACAGCGACATAAACAAGATTTGAGAAAAAGATTCCGCACTGAATATTTGGGATATTTAAGACAATCCATCTCTGAATCCAGCTTCTGACAAAAATCAGAGGCCTGTTCAGGTTGGTGATGGTGTTCTAGTGTCTAGTGAGAATGTTAAGAAATTTGAATGGCCACTTGCAAAAGTTATTGAACTTTATCCTTCTAAAATGGAAATGTACGATTAGTAAAGGTAAAAAAGAAAGGTGGCGAATTTCTATGTCCTGTCCTCAGATTGATACCTCTATAAGTAACTCATGAAAGAGGTACTGAACTGCATTCTATAGCTCGAAACTCAACATCTTCCGAACAGACTGTTTAACCGAATGGTAAAGAGCGTCCTTTAGATCCTACGTCTACTAAACCGATGATAAAGCTGACTGCTAAAAACTGGTCTTCAGACCCTGCGGCGAGTAAGCCTAATCCATTTGTATGGTATTTGTATCTATTTGTAGGTATTTGTATTCTATTTTAATCCATTTAAATAGTTACATTTTAACTCTGAAATGAATATTGATAATTACATATCAATACAATAATATTGATCATAATATTTTATAAACGGGGACTAGAATCATTGGTACCTTTTCTACTAACACTATTGTCGCCAAGTGTAATAGTCCGCACTAAACGAAACATTTGAAAAAAATGAACAATGTTGGTGCAAAAGCGATCAGTTGAATTAGATTTTAACGAACTATTTTATTAAATAATACAAATGTGTGTTAAAAAATTGAAAACACAAATATTATACAATAAAATAAAACTTAATTTAAACTGCATACATGAAATTGTAAATGTCTCTAAGCATTGCAGTGAAGATTTCATTTTAAAATAATAAACCTGCCACGTCGCGCCCACTCTATGTTATAGGCTGGAAAATCATGACTGGCAGTGCCATGGCGTCTTTTATTATTTAAAATATTGTTTCAATGTTAATTTCTGTTGTAGTTTACTAATATATGGATACTTCTTTCTAATACATAATATTAAACATTTACTCTCAAATTGTCTATTAAGATCAGTAAAATTATAATTAGCAAATTTATTTCTGTTTTTCAAAAATGACGGAATTATGTTCCTACTTCGGCATAATTTAAGAAAATCCAAATTCAAAAGTTCCCGATCCAGGCGTAGTCTTTCATATTTGAAACGCGAAAATATTTTCTTATCAAACTCTTCAAACATATTCATTCCAGCATCGAAGAAATGTTATAAAAACATGTATAATAATCACTTATAAGCAAATTAAGTTAAATAATGCTATAAAAAGTGATAGAGTATCTTTATTAAGACTTACGATCGTTTCATCGCACAATCGGCGACATTTTCAAAATCAATCATAATAGAAAATATTTTCACATAACTTAAAAACAATAATATAGTAAACAATTTGAAGAATTGAATATTTTGAAAAATCTTAAACTCGATACAGAAATTATTTTAGTCCAAACAGATAAATCTAATAAATTAACCATATTAAATACTGATGACTATAAAAATAAAATGGTACAATGTATTAACAATATGGATTGTCAACAAGTCAAGAAGAATCCGCTTAACATAATTAACAAAAAAGTTAACGAATTGGTTAATAAAGGGAGCTGGCCTGATAATATGAAAGTTCTAATGAGAATTAATAAGTTAGCAGTAATCCCAGCAATTGCCGGCAGACTCAAAGACCACAAAATAGATATGCCAATAAGGCCAATAGTAAATAAATGCTCAAGCCCCACATATTTTATGGAAAAAGCTTTTGTAGTTTTATTGAAAAATATTTTGCCCAACTCTGATCATGTAATTAATTCAACTTTGAGTTCATTCAATATTTGAATAACATTAATTTACCTCAGAATTATTTAATTGCCAGTCTAGATGTAGTCTCTTTATACCCATCTATTGATACCCAAAAAGCCGTTAATAATATAAATAACTGCATCGACCACATGGAGAGTATAAACGAAAATATGAAAATTACTCTAAAGAGTGCTCTTAATCTCATAGTTAATAATAATTACTTCACTTTCGATGGCAAAATATACAAACAGAATAACGAAGCTCCAATGGGTTCTCCTATATCACGATTATTAGCTGAATTCATATTACGACCTCTTGAAATGGATATAAACAATTTGGATTATACCCCCCATGCATGGATCAGATACGTAGACGATATTTTCATCGTATGGCAACATGAAGAAATCTTGCTCAATAACTTTCTGAACCAGATTAATAATCTTGATTCTAAAATTAAATTTACATTGGAAATAGAAGAAAATGGTATGCTAGCGTATTTAGATGTATTATTAATCAAGACGCACCAAGGAATAAAGCGCACTGTGTACAGAAAGCCCATAGCCAGTCAATCCATTATTCCTAATAATGCGCAAGCACCTTTTTCATACAAAGTTTCTGCATTTAGACATTCTATTCAGAGAGCTTTCACAGTTTGTACCCCTGAACATTTAAATAACGAAATAAATAAAATATATGATATTGCAAGAAACAATGGATACAAAGAAAGCACCATAGGAAAATTAATTAAGAGCTTGAAGAACATAAAGAAAAGAAATTTCAAGCCACAAAATTCCACGTTATCCACTTTACAATATTTTCCTGGTTTCTTCGAACGTTTAAAATATAAACTCAATAAATTCAATATCTTCCTAGTCGCAAAACCATCCATGAAAATAAAAAATATAGTATGCAAGAAAATAGATCAAATTGAGTCCAACCAATTAGCAGGAGTATACGAAATACCTTTCACCAAAGAAGATGGAACAAAGCAGTTTTATATAGGTATGACAAGCAGAAAACTTAAAACTAGAATCAAAGAACATATAGCAGACATCAAATACAATAGAAGAACCACAGCTTTGGCCAGATTATGCAGCGAAGAACCTTTACAGATTGAATTTAAAAATAGCAAGTTAATTTATCCATCAAGATTTTATTTACCATCCATAGTCCGAGAATCAATAGAAATATTTTTACGCAACGAGAATATTTGCAATGATTCTGTGTCCCTTGATTTACCTAGAATTTGGAAAGAGATACTAAGTAATTGTAGAAACAATAGTAAAAATTAATCCACACTCGCAAATAGCCAAGTTAATTTTATTTTATTTTATGTTTTGCAATGTTTTTCAGTATGCTTGATGTCTCGTGACATTGTTTACCATGTTGTTTTTAAATTATGTGAAATTAATCCACGCTCGCAAATAGCTAATTTAATTTTTATTTTATTTTATGGTTGCAATATTTTCATTATTCTTCATGTCTCGTGACATTGTTTACTATATTATTGTTTTTAAGTTATGTGAAAATATTTTCTATTATGATTGATTTTGAAAATGTCGCCGATTGTGCGATGAAACGATCGTAAGTCTTAATAAAGATACTCTATCACTTTTTATAGCATTATTTAACTTAATTTGTTTATAAGTGATTATTATACATGTTTTTATTTTGTCTTTTTACAAACTCTATGAGACAGGGTGGGAAATACTGTCTAACACTTCCGAGTTGTCTTTATTTTGTGGAGATTTTGTGCTCCTTTTGCAATGTCAAATAATCTAACAAGGGATTGTTTAAGACTGGGAAACGTTCATATGTAGTCTAAAAGACTTTATTTATAGTTACACAGCCCTGAAACAATCTTATTGCATCTTCGTTATCATCAAATGGTAAAATATATCTCAGCGTCAGCAAAGAATGTAAATTAGAATTTAATTTAAAATATTTTGATTCTGAAAGTAGAAAATTAAGAGTTTAGCGTGATTATGATTAAATATAATTAAAAAATATTAACATTCTATAAATAGCTAGTCACAATGCTTGGTATCGTTTGAAATAACAATCTTTTCCGCTTAAAGGGTAATCTCTCGAGCATAAATGTCACATTAACAAACATTTTGGCATAGTGTTACTATAAACAGAAAAATATTGAATTACTTTTAACTTAAGAAATTAAAAGCAGTAAAGTACACATGACAAAAATAAAATTATAACTTTATGAATTTCATTGACTAAAATCTAACAAGTATATAGTTATTTTTCGAGCCATTAAGAGAGTAATAAGAAAAAAATGACACAAACAGCACACTAAAAATATTCCATTTGCTTTGAAAAGTTGCGAAAACAGAATAATTGACCAAAAGTACAATTAATTAAAAAAATACTAAATTCATAATGTTGCTATTAAAAAAATTAAATACAGCATTAAAAAAATGAAATTCTTTCTTTTCCTATTGGAAATATGCTTCTTCATAAAAAAACAAACAAAGAAGAAAAATACTCGAGCATTCTCATCTCTAGATGGGCGAGTAGGGAATAACTTCTTGGTTTAAAAAAATTAAAGAAGTAAAACACATACAACAAAAATTTAAGTTTACGAAAATTTAATATAGTAATGTTTACCGTAATTTAAATCCTCAGATGTCTTTAAACGAAAATAAAACAGCTACTCTCTTTTTTTTTATTAATACCTTTTTTTGCTAAAGCAGATTGAACTTTTTTACAAAAGAACTGTTCGTGTGTAGCGCCAATATGAATGAATCCTGAGAATAATCGATTCCTTTCTGGACAGGAAAACACCCTAAAAAATATATGCTGCGCATGTGCTACTTATGAGCACTTGAAAAATTCTTTCTACGGTGAATCGTTTGCTAAGAAGATGTGGTACACTCGGAAGTGTTGGAGAATGTCAAATATGTGAATTTTGTGCTGATCTTACAGTATTACTTTAACGCTTTAATATATATCTATTATTATTATTATTATTATTATTATTATTATTATTACTTCTTTATTATTATTATCATCATCATCATCATCATCATCATTACTATTGTTATCATATTATAAAAACGATAAAAACATACTATTTTTCGAATTTAGATGCGCATCTATTAAGGTAGGAAATAAATCATTTTTCTAGTTGACAGCTAGAAAGAACATAAAATCTACTTGGTGTTCCTCTTTTGAGATCAAATATCTACACATCATTTTGTGGCATGCCATGTGCAATAGAGACAAATTTAAACGTGACATCAGAACCAAACACATTTTCTAGTAGTTTGAGAAATAGTTTTTGAAGTTTCGAAATGTCATACATTTATTGTGTTTTAAAAGAAGCATTCATGCCGGGTGCAGGTATTGAAATATTTATTCACTGTGTATAGAATCATAGTCTATAAACACCATTCATTTTAGTCATCTAACATTTTTATTGTTTTAGTCTTTGTTGAATAAAATACTTAAACATTGATGATTAAAGAATTTATTTCGTTAAGTAAAAAATTAAAATTTTTACAGAAATCGCAGATATATCAGGATTTTTCTAAACACATAACTCATTTTTCAATTTCCTACCATAAAATAATTACATATGGTGATTTTTTAAATTTAAAAATTAGCAAATCTGATTCATTTGGGATCTAATTTGTTTCGTTTGAAGGAGAAAATCGCGCATTTATAAAAAGGGTTTTGGATGAGACGCTGAAAATTATTAACTGGAAAATAGGGATTCTGCTTTTTCAGAATTTAGTGTCGCCCCGATGAAAAAAAAATCGTATATATAAATAGTATAAAACCTATTTCAATTTTAAGCTTTACACCACACGCTTTTATTTTATGTAAAATGACGTCATTCGCATCCGCTTAAGAATTTCACATTTACGATCCACTCTTAAACAACTACAGTAAAGTATGCATAGGACGTCACTATCGTCAAATAATACACAAATGCAGCAAAAAAATGCCGTAATTAAAGAAAGTATATACTTAAAATTCAATATAGTTTATAATAGCTCCATGTTTGTACAGAAATCATTCGTTTACATTTTTTCAAAATAACACGTATTTTAGTTACACTTTCTTTCGGTTGTTATGATAAAATGGCAACAAAAAGATATAATTAATATTTTACTCATATTTTCCCTTTACATTCTACAGAAGTGGAGTACTTCCGTTGCCAATATTAAGCAAATGCCTCCAAAAACTACAAAAAAAAATTAATACTTCAAAAATAAATGGAGATGCAATTTTCAAACAAATTGCATTTAAAAGTACTTTTTTTTTCTAATACGACGGTATAAAACTCGAAAATGTGCGATGCTTAGAAGTTAAATATTGCTATAGAGTATTTAATCGTATTGCTTTGCTTTACGGCTGCCTTCTGTAAGGTAACGTTATTTATTGGAGGCGACACAAAATAAGCTGGGAGAAAGAAATAGCATACCGTACCGGCGGTCTAATAAAGAGGAAATGTCGCATTTTCAAAAATATATTCAACGAAACAATAATTCATTTACAAATTATGCGTACATGGATCTTGTTTTATAAATATATACAATAAATCAAAAACATGTCCGTGTGAAACGCTGATGTCATATTAATGGTAGCAGCACGTCATATAGACAACAATAGACAAATAGATTTCGCTTTTACAGCATATATTTAACATCTTAACATAGCACAATTTAAATTTTTACACTGTCAAATAAAAAAAGAAATCGTCTTTCAAATGCAATTTGTTTGAAACCAGTATCTCAATTTAGAGATTTTTTTATAGTTTTTAAAATATTTTTTTAACAAGGACTTTTTTAAATCCATCTTTTTTACGTGTAGCGTGATTACTAAGGATTACTCGGTTACATTTAAAACAATATAATTAGTTCAGCATTTGTTTCTGGCTAATAATCCCTAACGAAATAAAGAGTTCATCAATAAATAAATAAAATAATGAAATTATAGAAATAAAACACGAATTTAACAGACATGTAATCGAAGTATGCGTTTAAATCTTTGAAATTATAAGAAACGAAAAGGATGCTTTAAGTAAGGGAATCGTCGGTAATTTCTTCGGCTATTGACATACGGCTAATACGAATTAATAAATTAATAAATTTTATTAAATTTAAAAACATTATTTGAATACATTACTGCTGTTTTTCCATGAAAAAAAGTTTTTGTCGTTAATAGTGTTCAATTTAACGAAAATAAATTAAATGTAAAAAATCTAATTAGAATGTTAAACGCTTTAAGAAAAAACGGTTTTTACCAATGTTCCGTAATCCGGGGATACCGGGTTGCATCCTAATATATGTAAATAAAGTACCTGTAAAAATACAAGTACAACCAGTAAAAAAAAAAAAAAACTGTAAATGAAGATTTTATTTTTATTTACCTATTTATTTTTTTTATAAAACGCAATTTTTCTAAATACGTAAAAGCCCTATTTAATGCTTTTACTTTGCATTCCGAAATTAATTAAAGTTTTAATAAAATAAGTTCACTTATGATTTATGTAAAAGTACTACATGTTCATTCCAGTTCAATTTCTAGTGAAATTATATGTTTTAAAAAAATATGTATTTTCTTTTCTTAAAATGAATAACAGATAAATGAGAATAACACTATTCTTAAAAGATACTAAAGTCAAAGTATGGTTTGAAAATTTGAAATCAATAATCTTAAAAAAATATTCTAAGGTACCTGAGGGTGATGCGTTTTACTCTGCTAATGCGGCCGTTTGTAGTTTTAGAGATCAACCATTTTCACAAACTTAGTGTTAGTTAGGCCTTTGGTTTACCTTACTCTATGATTTTTCTGTGCTCGTTGGTACCCTACTACCTTTACGTTCTTCGTTTCTTACCCACGCCAGTCATTGAAGAGATATCGCAGTGTAGGGCAACCAAATTTATTTGGATGCTCTATGTGTCCTATTTTGGGGGGGTTATGTTTAACCTCGCACTGCAATGTCATGTCCTATCATATTTATATATTGAGATTATAAATTTTAACCGCTATAAAGAAATTAATGTCATTATTCGGAATTTTGATAGTGGTTTGAAAACGTTTGAGTATTTGAGTGTTTGACAACATTAGAGTATTTGAGTGTTTGACAACATTATTAAATTATAATTTTATTTTTTGGAATACTTTCATTTACACTCGATTCAGTTCGAATAGAAAAATTTCTGTTCATAAAAAAATGAAGGTTGTGCGCTTTCATCAAACATATTTGTTGAGAAGAAATTGGAATGTGGCTGAATTACATTCCTTGACTATATTACCAAAAAAATATGCTTTAAAATTTTAGTTTTACTGGGAAAACTCAAAAATGAAAACAAATAATATTTTTTAAAGTTAAAGACGATATTTAGCACTAGGAAACATACGTTTTACAAGTTTAACACTATCATCACAACCTTGACATAAAAGTGGCCGTATTAACATTAGTTACCTTACACTTAATTGTACTCGATATATATTAATTATCGACATATATATGTATTTAATAAAAGTCTAATTAGAAAATGTAAGTATGCTATGTAGTAAAGATATGTTTTTAATGCATTTAAAAATGCAATTTTTTAAGGATGATATTTACATTTTTAATAGTCTTTTTTACATACGAAATTTTATTTTTCGTGATTTCTATATTTAAAAAAAAAATAATGAACATTTTAATAAATTCTCAATTTAAAATTTGGAATTATTAAATTTGACATGTACGAGGAGATACAATAGAGATTAGACAAACTTTAAGAAGCGATAGCGTACATTAAAAAAATGTATTCGAATTTCATTTAATTTATCAAAAATATAGTTTTGCTTACTTCATTACCGGCAGAGATTTGTCTTATACCTTTAACATTAATTAAGACATTTTAACGAAATTTTTACCAGATTTCATGTGTTTTTGTGAAATCGAAAAGTACCACGAGAAATGGTGGGACTAGTGATGTTAGTCAGATTTCAAAATATACACATTCCATGCGACCCATATAAAATTTTTACTTTCAGGAATAAAAATCTGGTGAAATTAAACTTAACAAAATAACATTCTAAACGAATGATTTAATGAATCAAAATAAATAAAAAAAATCGTCAGCAGCGACGATTTCTTTTTTTTCTATTCAACTGAGGTTTAAGTTAAACTAGCGTGTTTAATTTTCCTTCAGTCACATAGAAATTTTACTTCTCTAACTTTTTATTTTCTTAAAAATTTTTACTTATAATGAATTTGCATAGTACCCACAGAACATTTAAATAAGAAATAATAACAATGTAGTATTTTTAGTACAAATTTTGGTATAACACTTTCTTCAAGGTATGTTAAGGAAGGTACGGTAAGGAAAATTACCACCTATATGTAGACAAATCATTTTAAGACTAAGTGATAGCCACAAAGTCCATTGATATTTAAGAACAGTTATCTACATTGGATTAAGTTTAAAAAAATAATAATTTAACTGAAAAGTTCTGGAATAAACGTTGGTGACAGTAAGACTACCAATAAAGCCACATTACGTGAAAGTTTTTATAGTTTGTTCTAAATTATTAAGGGGGTGTACAAATCGTAAAATACCGACTTTCGCGGTTTCCTCATCCCAACGTTATCAAACAGAGAAATCGGAAATGGAGCCAATTCATACTCAAAGAACTTTCTAAGTTCTTCCTCTAATTTCTTGTGAAAAGAAATTCGGCGAAAAATAGTCTCTGAATCGACGGATACCGCCTCATCATGGATTTTAACAGCACACCTGAAGCTTTTCATTGGAGTTACTCGAATGGATCTCTTAAATTTCACATGGCCAAAATCACCACCAATGATACTTTTTATACTTGCAACTCCAATCTCTTTGGCTAGATGACAATTTATTTTATCGCCACCAATCACTATTGTACTCAGACACTATTAGTATTTGTTTAATGTAACACTGGGATTGGGTTAAGGTTTCAAAATTGTAATCATAAGCGCAAATATACGTGTGAGTACATTTCGTTTGGTTACATGAGCACTTAAAAAATCAATTGTCTGAGATTTTTTAGAAATAATTAGAAAAATGCACTTTTTTGATTTATCATATCTCACTTATTTTTGATGGAACTTTTAGTCTACGGTACTCAATCGACGCAGAATTTTATGGTCTATAATTTATATATTAGACCTGTTTCTGTAGAGTGAACGGTTTTTGAGTTATTTGTAAAATACTGAAAAACGTCCGAATTTGTTTAGGTTTTTGTGGTGCCACGTCTGAAGCTCACTAGGAAAAATGGGACAAACTTCAAATCCCATCATTTGGATGTAAACCAAGTGATTAAAACGATTTCCAGCTTTCCGCGAATTTTTGCATAAAACGGCCCTTTTTTGACCTAATTTTACTGGACTATATAGATACTGGTTAAATTTTGTCTCTTTAGACATTATTACTATCTCTAGACACTTCTGAATAGGTGAATTTTAAGTATAATAGTCTTGTACATAAAATTTAGTACAAAAACACTTCTTTATGAGTTAATGTAACCTTTTAGTCATCTGTAGATTAAGCGGTGTCGCAGACCGCTCACAGTAATTAAGCGACAATTTTTGTCACATCAGTTAAACGTTAAATATTTAAAAGACCAATGTACAGGGTGTCCACTGGCTAATTCCTAAACCGTTAGTTATAGGCATACAGTTCCAAATACAAAAATGTTTTAAATGAGCTAAAGAAGTATATTAAAAACGATTTGGGTAAAAAAAAAAAAAAAAAATTACGAAATTAAAATTTTTATACGGTCCCCAAGTCCTTATACGTTTTATTTAGTAAAATTTTCCTATTACACTGACAAGTAAGACAAAAAAAGTCCCTTTCATATTACACTAAAATTGACCGAGTTATAAAACTTTAAAAATGCATGACTTGTACCACTTTTCTGCATCTGAACACATATGAGTTCGGCCATCCTTTGAGGGGTCATATACCAAGTGCTTAATGTATTCAAAGAGCTTATTTCATGTGCATCTGCGCTTTGAAAAAAAAAGTATATTAAGATTGAGTTAGCTTTTATTAAGTTTCAGATTGGCTAAAATAATTGCACTTTAACATATGTTTTATTTTGAAAGGATTTAAGACAGTTCCTTTGCATGATTTCTTTTAACAAAAAAT
The DNA here is from genome assembly GCA_963932465.1 of Maratus speciosus. Lineage (NCBI taxonomy): Eukaryota > Metazoa > Arthropoda > Arachnida > Araneae > Salticidae > Maratus > Maratus speciosus. The sequence continues at coordinate 443,189,495 of OZ010788.1, forward strand.
GTGTTACTTTTATAAGTTATTATTAAATTTCAACGATCTTATGTATGTTTTTTTTTCCAGTTCAAAGTTTGTACTTTCTTTTATAGCTTTAAAATTTACGATTTGCAAAACTTCTTTACGTGATGATAAAAAATGAAGGTCGATTTCAGATTCAACAGTAGAGAATACATAAGAATCAATTATCAAAAGCTGAAAAACATAGCATAACCCAATTTTGGCAGGCGAGTGTAATCTAATAACATTTTAAAATAGGTATCATTTTATAAAGAGTTGAGGCTGTTAATTTTCATTATTTTATTTAACAAAAATTCTGTTTTTTCTTTTTATTATATATTTATTAGAAATTGTATATTTTGCATTAATATGTCAGAATCATTAAAGATTTCAAATTTATATTTCAATGTTAATTTTACTCTCAATCATTTTTTCACCATTCTCCATTATATTTCTACTAAATTAGTGAATGATCCCCTATTTGCAGCAAAAAACTTTAAACAACTATTACTCCAACTTTAAACAGGTATTACTCAGTAAATTTCAATCGTAGAATAACGTGACTTTTTTTTGTCTTACTTGTCAGTGTAACAGGAAAATTGTACTAAATATAACTTATAGGACCGGGGGACCGCATAAAAATTTAAATTTCGTAATTTTTTTGAGAAATTTTTTTATTGACCGAAATCGCTTTTAATTTGCTTCCTTACCTTATTAAAAAAATCCCTGCCGGCTCGGCCTACAGGCAGAGGTAGATTTCGAAGTTAAGTATACTAATTTCACCAACAAAAACTAAATCATTATTAGATATAAATCCACTTTAACAGTTTTATCTGTCTGCTTTTGACGAGTTTATATTTCCTTTTTTATAAAATAGCTGGTTTATCTGAATCATGTTAAGGCGATATTAAAAAAATATTTTTCCATACTCAACAACTCGAAATTTTCTGGCACATTTTCAGATTAATTTTTAATAAAAAAAAAATTATGAAACATGCTGACGTGATTTTTGAAAAGATTTATAAGCGACCTGTGTTTTTCTTTTTCTTTTAATTAATTAAAACTTGATTAATAAACACTTATTTTCTCAGTAGGGCAATATTTTTCGTTTCTAACACAATCGCTTCGTGAAATTCTGTTCAAAATGCCCACTTTGACATCATTTTTTGAAATACATTCTGCCTCTACCAAAAAATCGATCATTACTGTACATTATATAGTTTCTGAATAAGAGAATCTAGCAATTGGATGCGTTTGAGAGCAAAAATGAATTTAAAAATGAGTAAGATAATAGACAGTTTGGATTTGAATGCACCCTTAATAAGATGATTTTTTTCTTCAACCGCTATGTATTTTTAATTTGTTTTTACTTTAAGAATTGGCCCTATCAAAAACTTGTCTATATAAATGTTGACGACAATATTAAGAAGCTATATGATAAATTCATGGAGATTTTATATTTTGTGAATTGACGGAGTTATGAAAAATTTTCTTCTTCAACCTTCTTTTGTTTTCGTTTTTTTTTTCGCTACGAATTGGTCCTATCAAAAACTTGTGAATATAAAAGTTGTAGATAATATTAAGGAGATGTATAATAAAATTATTGGATTTGATATCTTGATAATTGACGAAGTAAGGAATTTTTTTCTCCCAAAACTCCCATTTTTTGCGCCCCTTGAGCCTATTTTACATTTTATCAAAAATCTGTGATGCATGAAATTTTGGCGCTATTTTTAGAAGTAATAAAAACTTTAAACTGATTTGATATGTACAAAAATTAAGAAGTTATGGGGTTTTTTCGGTTTTCACAAAACCCCTCCCTATTTCCATCCCCTTTGTCCGCTTTTGCCCATTAACGAACTTGACCGAGATTTTATGTCCCTTGATTTTATGTATCAGTTTGGAAGAGATTTGTGCAGCATTGCGGAAGTTATCGTGTCCAGAAGAAAGTGATAACACAATTGCTTCGAGAAATTCCATTCAAAATGCCCACTTTGACATAATTTTTTGAAATATATTCTGCCTCTATCAAAAAATCGATCATTGCGGTACATTATATAGTTTCTGAATAAGCGAATCTACCAATTAAATGCATTTGAGAGCAAAAATGAATTTAAAAATGAGTCAGAAAATAAGCAGTTTGGATTTGAGTGCATCCTTAATGCAATGATTTTTCCAACACAATCCGCTTCGGGAAATTCTGTTCAAAATGCCCACTTTAACAGCATTTTTTTAAATATATTCTGCCTCTATCAAAAAATCGACCATTAGGTACATTATATAGTTTCTGAATAAAAAAAACGTACCAATTGGTAGCCTTTGAGAGCAAAAATGAATGGTAAAATGAGTAAGAAAATACGCAGTTTGGATTTGAATACACCCTTATTTAGATGATTTTTTTCTTCAACCGCTATGTATTTTTAATTTGATTTTGCTTTAAGAATTGGCCCTATAAAAAACTTGTCTATATAAATGTTGACGACAATATTAAGAAGCTATATGATAAATTCATGGAGATTTTATATCTTGTGAATTGACGGAGTTATGAAAAATTTTCTTCTTCAACCTTCTTTTGTTTTCGTTTTTTTTCGGTACGAATTGGTCCTATCAAAAACTTGTGAATATAAAAGTTGTAGATAATATTAAGGAGATGTATAATAAAATTATTGGATTTGATATCTTGATAATTGACGAAGTAAGGAATTTGTTTCTCCCAAAAACCCTATTTTTTGCGCCCCTTGAGCCTATTTTACATTTTATCAAAAATCTGTGATGCATGAAATTTTGGCGCTATTTTTAGAAGTAATAAAAACTTTAAACTGATTTGATATGTACAAAAATTAAGAAGTTATGGGGTTTTTTCGGTTTTCACAAAACCCCTCCCTATTTCCATCCCCTTTGTCCGCTTTTGCCCATTAACGAACTTGACCGAGATTTTATGTCCCTTGATTTTATGTATCAGTTTGGAAGAGATTTGTGCAGCATTGCGGAAGTTATCGTGTCCAGAAGAAAGTGATAACACAATTGCTTCGGGAAATTCCATTCAAAATGCCCACTTTGACATAATTTTTTGAAATATATTCTGCCTCTATCAAAAAATCGATCATTGCGGTACATTATATAGTTTCTGAATAAGCGAATCTACCAATTAAATGCATTTGAGAGCAAAAATGAATTTAAAAATGAGTCAGAAAATAAGCAGTTTGGATTTGAGTGCATCCTTAATGCAATGATTTTTCCAACACAATCCGCTTCGGGAAATTCGGTTCAAAATGCCCACTTTAACAGCATTTTTTTAAATATATTCTGCCTCTATCAAAAAATCGACCATTACGGTACATTATATAGTTTCTGAATAAAAAAACGTACCAATTGGTAGCCTTTGAGAGCAAAAATGAATGGTAAAATGAGTAAGAAAATACGCAGTTTGGATTTGAATACACCCTTACTTAGATGATTTTTTTCTTCAACCGCTATGTATTTTTAATTTGTTTTTGCTGTAAGAATTGGTCCTATCCAAAACTTGTCTATATAGATGTTGTAGACAATATTAAGAAGATATATGATAAATTCATGGGGATTTTATATCTTTTGAATTGACGGAGTTATGGATTTTTTACTTCTTCAAACCCCCTTTTTGTTTTCGTTTTTAATTTTTTTTGCGGTACGAATTGGTCCTATCAAAAATTTGTGAATATAAAAGTTGTAGATAATATTAAGGAGATTTATAATAAAATTAATTGGAATTGATATCTTGAGAATTGACGAAGTTATGAATTTTTTTCTCCGAAAAACCCTATTTTTGCGCCCCTTGAGCCCATTTTTAACTTTATCAAAAATCTGTGATACATAAAATTTTGGCCCTATTTTTAGAAGTAATAAAAACTTTAAACTGATTCGATATGTACAAAAATTAAGAAGTTATGGGGGGTTTTCGGTTTTCACAAAACCCCTCCCTATTTCCATCCCCTTGGTCCGATTTTGCCCATTAACGAACTTGACCGAGATTTTATGCCCTTTGATTTTATGTATCAGTTTGGAAGAGATTGGTGCAGAATTACGAAAGTTATCGTGTCCAGAAGAAAGTGATATATATAGATAGATAGATAGATAGATAGATAGATAGATAGATATATAAAGTTTTTTACTGAGGGTGGTTTTGGGTTCTAGGAGTCATGATCGGTGTAGATCTGCAAAAATTTTTCAGAAATTCCAACATAGGAACGATCCCAATAGGTAGTATTTCATACGAAATCTACCTAAAAATGTTGTAATTGGAACTATATGTCTATGACTAACGGTTTAGAAAATAGCTATTGGACACCGTTGAGAGTGGACAACCTGTATACAAGTTGGCAATAATTAACCTGGCAGTACTCAGCGTGTTCTGTTGTGCGATCCAGTTACGAGACTGGACCCAAATTTGCAGAATGATGAAACAGGTTCCGGGAAAAATCATCATGTGGGGGAAAATTCCAAAAGTGCCCACTACAGGAATATATGGCGCTGTTTTTTCACGGAAGTATTTATCCCAGTCTTGCCTTGTTTAAACATCTTACAAAATTAGCCTCCTTTCTCGCAATTAAATTACCCTCCAGAGCCTCCTAAAGGTGGCCAACTTAAAATAGCCATAAAGAAAATTACAGCACCCAGCGTATTCCGTAGAGCGATCTATTGCGAGAATGGAGCCAGTTTTTGAAGGATGATTAAACAAGATGGTCGTCGAAGGTTTCCGCGAAAAAAAAAATAATTCGAAAAGTCCCTGATAAGGGGGATAAGTGACGCTGAAATCTTCATCTTCCATCTTGTTAATCGTCTTACAATTTGGCTCCATTCTCGCAATTAGATCACACTCCATAACCTCCTAAATTTGACCTTTCCAGGATGTTCAACTCAAGGTAGGTATAATTAAACTGACAGCACGCAGCTGATTCTGTAGCGCGATCTAATTACGGCAATGGAGTCAAATTTTAAAAGGTGGTTAAACGAGATTTAAAACGACGGATTCCGCGAAAAGTAGAACGTCGTATAAAACCCTAGTGGTGACTTTTGGAACTATTTTTCTGCAGATTCCTTCGTCTCTGAATTATTTAAGCATCCTACAAAATTTGGCTACACAATTAGGTCACGCAGAGAACTGCCAGTTTTTTTATGGTGACCTTGCCTGTAAGTAGCAAAAGTCTAATATTATTTTTACAAATTCTGCTGGCTTGTAATTCATAATAAGCAATTTAATAAACACTCAAATATGGTAAAGGCCATAAAAAATCGTTTCAATTATGGAAATAAAAATAGCCATATTAATTGTTATTGTATAAGTTAAATAATATTTAAAAAGACGTGTATCTCAATGAACATAGTAATTCAAAGAATTTCTATATTAAAAAATTATATTTACAAATGTTCTACACAACATTTGTAAAAAAATTGTTCATTCCAATAAACATGATTTTTCTCCTATCTTAATTTACAGAATGTTTTTAATTTAATGCCACTGTATTTTGATAAAAAGCGCTCCAATTATTAAAAACATAGATAAACGGAATAAATTATAGTTAATATGCTTCTCAAATGACAGAAAACCCTATTTAAATAAATTTTACTTGTATTCATAAGACACAGTTTTATGCAACAGTTTACTTTGTATTTTAATTTTGCTTCCATAATATACAAGTAATATTTAAATTTTCTAATTTAAATTTTTTTTATATTGCTATTAAGAACATTTATAATACATATTCTATATAAAATGACACCGGATAAATTTTTCATTTATCTGATAGACGCGCGAGACAAATTCTTTTGAAACAATTTCTGTAAGTATATAAAAATGCAACTAAAGATATTAAATAACTGTTTTTAAGCTTTCCTTTGAAGATATCAAATAATTCACTTTTAATACAACGGCTATTTGTTTTTTATCTTTTGTTCATGCAAATCCATCTTTCTTCAGCCATTAATCATTTTTATTCTTTATCAAGAAAGATGAATAATGACGCTGCAAGGCAAAAAGTTTTGTATTATAATACAATAGAAATATTTATGTGATATTTTCCCCTTTTTTTGCATTAGTGTAACAAAATTTAACTTTGCTGTTTACTTCCTTGATTTAAATAGCATTAAAATTTTATTGAAGTATCATGATACATTTTTAAAAGTATTTTTGCGGAGAATTATTTATAAAGGCATATATCCGGACAATAAATACGTGTATATATAAATTTATACAGAGTCGTTCTGAATTGCCTGCAATGTATGATAAGTAATATTTCAACACTTTCAACAGTAGCTGAAATTGGGTTTATGACTTTAGTTCTTCTGTCTAGCCGTCTGTCTGTTTATTCGAATCTCAATGTGCACATGGATAAATATATTTAACCCGTAAATGCCTGATTTTTCAAAAACCCTTTTAATAATGTTTTTCGGCTTTCATTTTTTAAATAAATCACGGGGAAAATATTTAAAAAAATCATATTTTGTTTTAAGTATAGTTTAGGCCGAAATATAGTTTGTTGCTAATCGGTAATACTGGTCTTTAATTGAAAAAATAATTTTCCCTGATAAAATTCTATAATATTAAACACTTAAGAATTTTAGGAACTTTATAAGAAATAAAGTTTACTTGCTCACTGCAGAACAAAATTGGCTATTTCGCAACCTCCCAAACAAACTAAAAAGAACATGTAGAAACAATCTTTCATCTTAAATAGCACAAGTGTTACCATCTACATGTTAAAAATCGATTTAATAATATTTTCAGAATGTATTTTATTGGTAACATTAGGCCTTATAGCCTTCATATTATTCTAATAGTATTTTAGAAGCCCAAATTGGGTATGTTGCCGAAAGGCAACACTCAGCATTTAAGTGTTAATTTTGCAAGAATGTAATATATATTATTAAGAATTATAATAGCATGTTCCCTATTTAAAATGAAGTGCGTATCATTTACAGTGTTTAAAAGAGATACTCGAAAATACTCATACACGTTCTGGTCTATGACCGCAAAATTTTGGACTACATTTTAAGGATGGTGCTCTGTTTGAAATGTTGAAATTGAAGTACAATGTTCATATAGACAACGAATAAAATGTTTCATAAATTAATGACATACGTAGCCTTTATTTTTTATTTACGCGTGCACACTGAATTATTTGATTGACTTTTTTTAGTAGATAGCACTCTTTTGAAGTGCATTTTGTAAATTTGATATATGTTATTGAGGTGCGCCATAGCTTCTTCCACAGGAAATGTTGAGGATGTAACAATTAAGCTGTTGAAATCCTTAAATTCACCTTATTATAATAAGTTTAAAATTTCTAAACACAAAATACTAGTTTAAATTACTCAAAGGTGTTTTTTATTCACAATAAAATTCATTTAAAACCTTGTACTTTTAAGCATACTTATGTACATCATCAGAGGTAACAACGATAAAAGACAGAGGTTGAGTCCTTTGTACCAGATGGGCTGATCCAAACTTCAAAATGAAGAATGGGGTGAGGCTGCGCTGTCTGGCTGTCGGTATGACAAAGGAAATTTAAAGAATGTTTAACATAACATATCGCAGATATCATGTTTAACCGGTGTCGAACTGCTATTTCTAAACTAAACAAGAAAGAAAAATCATGCGACACGCATAGATTATGAAAAGCGTATTTCCAACACTTCCACAAATCTTTAACAAAACTTCTATATTTAGATAAATAAGTTAAATAAGATAAGTAAATAAATATTTTAGAAAACATATAAAAGATTTGAAAAACTGATTTCTGCAGTTATCGCCCATACACATATATGTATTACAATCATTTTGAATAGCCTTGTATTTAATTTGTAGGTTAATATATGTGTTATATAATGCGAAAATTTAGTTTAGAAACAAAACGCGTAACAGGTTGAAATTTCCCTTTCTGCAATTTATACTAATAGATGGAGACATACTTGGATGGAGACTTTACTAATATATTTAGCTAAAATTTAATTCAAACTAAAACACTCTTAAAACTGCTAAAATCACATTTTCAGAAATTATCATTCATAGATGGCCATGTATCCAATTCTTTGCGTGTCCTTGTATATCATTTATCTATATTCTACAAACATTTCTTATTAAACTAAATGCAGTTCAGCGTACAAATGCATAACTAATTTAAAAACAACCTTTAAGCAATTTACGCTTATACTCAGTAATCTTTACGAATTCTTTTGTGTACCCCTGTATATCAGCTATAGCATTTATACATGCCATATAGTTTGGAGAAATATAGTGAAATTTAAAAGCGTACATCATAATTAAAAATGCATTACCTGCCATCATCGCTAATATACAGTACTTTGGATAGAATATACTATCTGAAATCTTTTGTGTGTCCCTGTAAATGCTATGCACTTCGTATTATACATGAAATAACTTACAGTAAGCCTCAGCGACGTATATCAATTTCATTATATATGAAATAGTTTAACATAATTAAAGCACACCGCAAACAATTTCCCCCCTATACCATTATGGAACGGAATTCTTTTGTCTGGCCCTGTAAATGAATAATAACTATTTTTTGGACCACATTTTCTATAGAAAGCATATTTTAGTTCATTTCGTAAATGCATATCAAATTTATTATGTTTGAATGGGTGTAACATCTTTAAAATTCATTTGAAACGATTTTTTCCCATTGGCCGTTATGTAACGAAATACTTTTGACAGTCCCTGTAAATAAACCAAACATGCGACAAACTATATTTGAAATAGGAATTATGCTAGGGTAAGCGTCAATAACATCCAAAAATTTAAGGACAATTCGAGTATATTTGCGAGATTTAGAGCGCGGACAGACGGCCAGGCGGCCATACGTTCTGACAAGCCGAAATCATAAACACTTTTAACTTCAGCAAGAAACTGTGATTAATTTTAAAGAAGCTAATATAATAATGAAAATATATAATTACCAAACATTAGTAATTATGAAGCCAAAAGAAATTCTACTTCGTGCTAATTATACTTGTAACGATACGTTATCGTACATCATTCCAAAAATGTGGTATTATATATTGAAAATAACCTGACCCACTTCTGTAGAACATCGGAACCGTCCAACAGCATAGCCTCATCCCCTTTTTCCTTTTGAAATTTATATCAGCCCATCTGGTATAATGTACTCAACCTCCGGTTTTTATTGTTTTTAGCCCTAATGAAGAGCATAAATATGTTTGAAAGTGTTAGGTTTTAAATGTATCTTATTATGAATAAAATAAAACTTTGAGAAATTTAAATAGCAATTTGTGTTTACAAATTTTAAAAATGTAACAATTATTTTACATTTATTTACTCACGGAGAAATTTGGATACTTCATTGTTTAAAGGCATTAGTATCAAGAAATGCTTTTTCAGTTGTTTGAGTAGTTTTCAAGCTTATCTCAATGTTAGCCTTTTATATAGTACTAGGGGGCTCTGCCACCTGCAAGCTACGCTCGCCAACCCCCGTTCAGACACCGCAGAATCTAAAACCATGCTAATCTGATGGGCTTTAAAAATATTAGAGAAGATTGAATTATACTGAAAAAAGCTGTGCCTTGTAAACGGGTTTCCATTCAATTTCCTTTGATTGCAAAAATTTAAGAGCGAATCAGTTGCTGTTAAGACATCCAATGGTTGTTTTCGTTTTTGATTAAAGAGGATCAGTTAAGCATTTGAAAAGAAGCTAAAATAAAATGAATTAAGTATACTGAGTCTTTGTCTCCCGATATTTTAAAACAATCTCTATGACAATAGCCTAAGTCATGTGCCTATCATCAACAGTTCCGGGCGGACCATTTGGCTTTTTATACTCTAGGCGCCATTTTGGTACTTTAAAGTTAGCCAAGTACAGGTGATAAGTCTCCAAATATTATTCTATCGCCATCATTTCATCTATATTATAATAGTTCAAGTCATCAACTGCCATAAAAAATACGATCTGATCCCTTCGCCTTTCATTTGAAAGTTTGGCACAGATGTCATATATTGGCGCGATTTTTTTCGGACCCCAATTTGGGGAAAGCCTCAACATCCGTCTTACCATATCAAGCAAAATAACGATTCTTTGGCGCCAGTTATGTAATCCGTAGCGTATATGACATTGGCGGCTGAAACAAATCGCGCCAATATGGGTCCGTATATGACATCTGAGCCAAAAAATTTCCATTTTGATTAAAAAAAATATTTTTTTTTTTTTAAGAATAAAACTACACAAATGTTGCCATGATCGCAAAGAATTCTTGGCACTGTTACGCTAGCCGGGTGCAAATCTCGCCCATAGCTTTTTTTCAACTGGCCAGTTAGCATTTTTAGGTAGCTTTCATTACAAAAAGCTACCTATTGCAGCCGTTCGGAGGAAAGCGATTTCAAAAAATTTTGGTATATTTTCATCGATCATGACCCCCAGACCCCGAAACCACCCTCCGTTCAAAATTGATATATATATATATATCTGACCTATGTCACACTGTAACTCTCGCTCTCGTAATTATGAACCGATTTGGATGTAATTCGGTGTGTACATAGTACATACCAATATCTCGACCGAGTTCGTTGACCAGCTTCGTCAACCGTTTTGTTTCAAAATGGCGGCCATTTAAATTTTTTTTAAAAATGTAAAATTTGAAATGTGGTACCAAAAAAAAAAAAAAATGGAAAAATATTACTTTGTTATGTATTTGATCTTTATACAAAGATTTCGGAGCAGTTTTTGTTTCGTCTATATCTTAAAAAATGGCTGAGTTGCAGCATTTTGAATTTCTAGCGTGGCTGACATTTTGAAACGTCCTGAATTTTGTCACGCGATAAAAGGCGTATTTATGAACCGATTTGGATGTAACTTCGTTTATACATAGTACATATTAATGTCTCGACCTAGTTCGTTGGCCAGCTACATCCGCCATCTTGTTTCAAAATGGCGACCATTAAAAAAAAATTAAAAAATTAAAAAATTAAAATGAGATACCAAAAAATTGGAAAATGAAAAATATTTTTTTCGTATGTGTTTGACCTTAATACAAAGATTCCGGAACAGTTTTTGTTTCGTCTATATCTAAAAAATGGCTGAGTAATAGCATTTTGAATTTCTATTGTGGCTGATATTTTAAAACGACCTGATTTTTGTCACGCGATAACAGGCGTATTTATGAACCGATTTGGATGTAACTTGGTCTGTACATAGTACATACCAATGTCTCGACCGAGTTCGTTGGCCAGCTTCATTCGCCATCTTGTTTCAAAAGGGTTGCCATTTAAAAAAAAATTAATTTAAAATTTAAAATGAGGTATTAAAAAATGGAAAATGAAAAAGATTTTTTTTTATGTGTTTGGCCTTGATACAAAGATTCCGGAGCAGTTTTTGTTTCTGAAAATTTGTTCTTTTGTTTATATCTTAAAAAAGGGTTGAATTATAGCACTTTGAATTTCTAGCATGGCTAACATTTTGAAACGATCTTGTATTTGTCACGCGATAACACACGTATTCGCCTATTTCGATGTAAGAAGGCATGTGGACAGTATACATCAATACCTCGACCACGTTCGCTGGCCAGATTCATCAGCCATCCTGTTTCAAAATGGCGGCCATTAAATTAAGAAAAATATATATATTTAAAGTGAGGTGCAAAAAAATTAGAAATTAAAAAAGGTTTCTTTCTTAAGTATTTGACCTTGAAAAGGATTCAGGAGCATTTTTTGTTTGTCTTTACCTTAAAAAATGGCTCAGATATAGCAGTTTGAATTTCTATTGTGGGTGACATTTTGAAAAATCTGATTTTTTGCATGCGACAGCACTCGTATATATCAACCGATTCCGATGTGAGTGAGCATGTGCACAGCAATTACTAAGGTCTCGACCAAGTTCACTGATTAGCCTCATCCACCATGTTGTCTTAAAATGGCAGGCACTTTAAGAAATCGCCGAATTTGGCAGCCAAATATAAGTTATTTTAAATAAAAGCAGCTTCGATAAAGCTGAATAATTTCGCGAAATTCTCATTCATAATCATTTACTATTGATAAAAATTAGTATTGAATCTCCTATACTCGGTTTCCACTAAATTGAGCTTCGTGTGTTTTAATAATATAATTTGGCTTTTTAAAAATAAGGAATATGAAAGCTACCTCTTCCTCCCGGCACTGGCCGGAAGGACTTTTTTTATTTTTCGAGTGGTAAATTAAAGCATTGATTTGAAGTTGAAATTAAATGTCATGGTTTGTTGCAATATTTAATAATTGGCCATATGTCATATACGTACCCGCAGGTTTTGGCGTAATTTTTTTTTTTTTTTTTTTTTTTTTTTTTTTTTTTACAAAAATTTGGTGAAAACCTCATTTTTGAATACCAGTTACATATGTATTTTTGGCACTACTTAGCTATCCCGTCGATCAAAAATCTATCGCCAAACTATAAGATTAAATGCCAATAATGTTTCATCGTAAATGTTACATTCACTTGACTTTAAGCAAGTTACACGTGTTTAAGTCATCAAGTAATTTTTATTTCGACGTTTTATTTTTATATTTAATAATGTTATACTAATTTATTTGTTCTTTCGTTATTTAAAATAATAATTATGTCAATTTGTATAATCTGGCGAGTGGTTTGGCGATTTATATAATTTGGCGAAATTGTTCGACGGAATAACTAGGTAGTACCGTGTTTTTAATTATTTTCTATTATTTTCAAATGGAAATAACAAAAAAAAAAAAATGATAGAACAAAATAATTCATATAATTTTAAAAAAGAAATAAAAATAAATAAACATTTATTATTAAATAAACAACAATAGCCGGGTTACCATGTCGATCAAAATAATGCCATTTTGGCGCCAATTAGGTACCCCGGGGCGTATATGACATCTGTGCCTAATATTTTTCTTTTAGTTTTGTTTAAAAAAAAGAATGAAGTGAAAGCAGTCAATTTTAAATGTTTCAGTAGTACTTTTCCGTTATACGGAGACCATTGTCGCCAAGCGTAATAGTTGGCGTAAAATGAAATTCACGTGAATTTAAACATTTGAAAAATAAAAGAAAAGAGACTGTCGATAGTAAAGTGAGCATTTTTAAAATATAACATTTGAAAATTACAGACTTTTTGAACTATTTGGTTAAACCACAAATATATACTTAAAATAAGTGAACAAATAACTGTTATACAATAAATTAATAAAATAAAACTCATATTAAACTGCTGGCATAAAATTAAAAAACTTTTTCATGATCAGGGTTTAAATAATTGGCGCATTAGCATACATTCTGACATGGTGTCCGTATAACGGAAAAGTACCGTTTCAGTTTTAAATGAAAGTTTCGTATTTTAAATAAAATGAATGAACGGATTATATTTTAAATGAAATTAATGAAATATTAAAAAAATGCGACGGGAAAAATGTTTGGCGATTTATCACCTGCGTCTCGCTAACATAAAAATACCGAGTTCTTGATTTCTCTAACAGAATCTTTCGATTTGGCGAAAGATTGTTCAAGTAAATTGAATTATGAATAAAAGTAACATGATACATTTGTTAGCATAATTTAAGGGATGCCAAACTGGTCGCCAAATTAGTTTAAAATAATAACCCTTTCTAGAATATGAAAAAAAAATATATCTGTTATGATTAGAATTTCAGTTGCCATCATTAGAGAAAAGTAGGTAAAATTACAAAAAAAAATTAATATTTCAAAACTAATTCGAATTTAAAAATTCTATTATCTGTTTTGAAATCTGTAGATCAATATGGATTTTTGGTGTTAATTTCATCGCAAAGTATTCCATATTTTAGGAGAAATCGCCGTGAAACATGATCAGTTGTTTAATCAGTCGTTTCATAGAATCGTTACATAAATTCGTTTCAATTCAGTCGTTTCATAATATCCGTTTCATTAGGATTTTATATATACAAGGTGATTCATAAATATAGAAACAATAGGCTATCTCCTTAAATATTGCCTCTAGGCACATACTTCCAATTGAAAAGTTTCATAAAAAAAGGTGCAAAATTTGATGAGATAAGTTTCAACTCTAATGGGGGTCTATATGAGAAGATACAAAAATTAAAATTTTATACGGCCTCCGTAGTGCAAAATTCCCAATTAGGTAATTTTTCCTTATCCATTCCTGAATTAAATACAAAAAAATTCATCTCGATATTTTCAAAATTCGCAGAGATATCAAAATCCAAAATTCGTGACTTACACCATTTATCCATGCCTCTGAGCAACGAGTTTTTGACTCATTTTGAATGCAAGATAGGGATCAACCACAAATTGTACATTATTAAAAGTCGATATAAGACAGTTCCTCTCCTTTGGACATAAAATAGGCAACGTATAGATTTTACGTTAAACCTGTTTTCAAAGTATGCTGGTGGTCTGCACTACAGGTCTGACGGGTCAAAATATTTAGGTAAGGTCCCGAACCGACCTATTGAAAAAAAAGTTCCTGGAAAAAAGTTCAAATCGTAACCTGGCCCGGCCTGACTGAATTTCTACATAGTTTTTCACATCGATATGTTTAAAAGTTGTTTCGTATGGAGGAGTTCTGACCAAAAATACTTATTATATCTTTTCTTTTTTAATGTTTATAATCATTATTTTTAAAGAAGCGCCAAAAACTGTGATTATTTGTTTTATTAATGAATCTCTATTTATATGTAGATGTTTCACTTCTCCTTTAATATCGTTAATCCATATTCCATGTGTTGGAGAGAATAAAAAATGCTATAAAGTAAAATCTTTTAAGAAGGAATCACATAGGAAAGAAAAAAAAAGCCTAATAGACAAATTCCCTTCTTAGGAGTTGTAAATGTAGTCTATTTTTTCTCAGGTATTATTCTATTAATTTTCCATGGATCAACAGATTTTTCCGTTTAAGAAAGAATTCCATCATAGGCAGGGGTTTTTCACTAGTTTTACTGTATTTTAATTGTGTTGCCTTAAAATCTACTATCCTTTAAAAATATGAATTTTAAAGTTTATTGTAAAATAATGGCCATTTAAAAAATATGCATTTGTTGTAACAGTTTTTGGCTGAGACAAATTTTAGTTATTTTTGCACGGATTAGGTCAGTCAGAGATAATGATTTTAATACCGGTTGTCTCGAAACCGGGACTGAAAATTTCGCCCTGGGGAGACCTACGAATAAGGAACCCAGTCCCTGTTCGATATAACCAGTGGCCGAGAGGTTCTGCTCTCAAAGCTGGTAGACGGGAGGTGCTGGATTCGAACCCAATCGCACCCATCGGCCCAATCGTTCGGAGTTTTCAGTGGTTTTCTTCTAACCTTGGATATATTTGCGTAAATACGGGTTAGGTTCCCTTACAAAGACCTCCACGGAAGGTAACCCCCCCCCCCCCCCCCCTTCGGGCCCATATCCCTCGTGTAGATAATTGGCCGCCATAATTCACACCAACATCCGATTCGGTATGAAAAAGTACGTTAGGACCGGCCTGGCCGAGTCTTCGGAAAAAAAGTCGCCAATCCCGGCTCTGGCCTGGCGCCAGAAAACAGGCATTTTAACGGCTCGCCGGGATTATTAAAAGCCTGAATTTGTTGAGGGCTAAAATTGTGAGAAACTCTTAATCGGCATGTTAGAAAAAGTATTGTTTCAAATTACACATTTAACATTTATTTATATACATTTAAATAGTACAAATAGGAGGTGGAAACGGCAAAAGTTAAACTGAATCGGAAGTTTAAGCTACAGAAAGAAGATATTTTTTTCACGTGCAATTTTTAAAAACGCATATTTTAAATGATCTTTTCTGCATGATGTTTTTTTTTTAATCATTTCCGTCTTTAAATTATTATAAGTCAAGAATTGTAAATAAAAAAGGTATAAACTTGGAACATGTCTTTTTTTATTATTTTACATTAATTTTGTTTCGGCATATTTGAAAAAAAATTTACTTTTGAAAATATGATTTTTTAAAAATAATTTACATAATTTTTTAAATAAATATTTTTAATATTTTTAAAATTAATATTTAAAAAAATCCTGAAACAACACTAAAATTATACTTTCTTCTTTAATTAAATGAAAGAAATTTGAAATCTGATGAATAATGTTTCGAGTTATAAAGATTTTAAATTAAATCCGATTAAAAAAATACTAATCATTTAATTTTTTTTAAAAACTTTATGAGAAATATTAGGATATGATTTTGTTTGCAAATTATATGGTTAACCATCACAAAAAAAGAAAAAAAATCAAAATTCTAACTCAACAACTATATTTTTTGCATGTTTCTTAGAACTCTTAAAGTAACATTGTTTCTTGGATTGCACGCATTTCAATTTGTGTCTAATCCCTTAAAACCTGATGAATTATTTAAACGGCCATAACTCTGCGAGTTTTTCAGATATGAAGATGCAATTTTTTGTGTTTAATTCAGGAATGGATAAGGGAAGTTTTCCTGATTGAAATTTTTACACTACGGGGGCCGTATAAAAATTTAATTTTCGTATTTTTTCAAATAGACCTCCCATGGAGTTGCAACTTATGTCGTTAAATTTTGCACCTTTTTTTTTAAGAAACTTTGCAATTGGAAGTATGGGTCTAGGGGCAATATTTAAGGAAATATTCTAATGTTTCGATATTTATGAATCACCCTGTGTAGGGTAGATATTATAGAATATGATCATATGTAGTGCGACTAAAAATAAGTCTAATTAATTAACTTACATCGACGGAACTTAAAATGTGTTTTGAAGAATTGCTTGTTTTCATGCTGAAATAAACGTTGCTGTACTACCTGGTGTCAGTACAATGCAAATAAATTCATATATAAAACGACACAAAAGAATATAGATACATACCTGATATGGATGATAATTATTTGATTAAATGTTTTCTGTTGATTTAAACTTTTTCGAGCAAAGTGAACGCGAGCAAAGTTAGTTTTTCTTATATGATATGTAAATCATTCTATAGATCATATCGCTCAGCCGCAAGAAATGTAGCACATCTCAACGAAAATAAATTTCACTGCAGAGGGAAAGAAAGAAAGGTATGTTTTTACTGAAACATGAAATTACAGCACTTAGATCTGCATGCAGTAATAAAAACATGCTTAAAGATGTAAAACCCTTAAGAATGAATACAAAAATTAGGTTTTGGGGCTTTAGTAATTGAAAGAGCTAAGTGGAAGAACATGTTAAGTAACAAAAATTACATTTCAAGAAATTTGAGGTGAAAGTTTTTGCTATAAATTTTAATGATTTATTTTCTGTTTGATACCATGTATTTAAAATATTAACAGGTATGGTACTAAACTATGTCAGAAAAATTTATTCATATTTAATTTTCAAATATTAAAATTTATTAATATTACTGACATTATTAAATATTAAAATATTAAATATTAATGAATAATGTCTTAAATCTTCAAGACTAAATAGAATCTTAGTATTTTAGTTCACCATGTGATAGGATACCTCATAACGCTTTCATCCAAAAGATTTTTTTTTTTTTTTTTTTTAGAAAATGTAGCATAACATATTCATCCACTCAGATCTTCATTTTCCTTCCCCACACAATCCACCCCCTTCTGTGGTTACATATGAACATATAGTGTAATAAAGTGATTTTTCAGAAAAATACACTTATGAAAGTTTCATTACATCAAGACGTGTAACAGACGTCATAGCAATAGCATCAAGACGTAAATATAAGACCTATTAGTGGAATAAAACACAAAAGAAATTTTTGCGAAATGTGTCAATTTGCTTGCGGGTGAGCGATACATAGAACAGCAGAAAAGTATTCGCCCAAGTTACCGCATAATCGAGTTAAATGGTTTCTATATTGTTTATTTAGATATTTCTATCCATTTTATGAGGAAACAAAGTTTTCTAACAATATTAGTGTTTGAATGTGTCTTATAATGAATGGTTAAAGAATGATTTTTAGCTCTTGTCAATATGGAATCTGAAATTGCATTCCATATATTTAAACAAAAATACAATGCTTGTAATTGCTGGCAGTACCCATGCTACAGTGAATAGCAGTAAGTAAGGTATGACGATGATATTTACTGTAATTTACTGAAATCACATGCAATGTATGTGAGATTATTCCGATAGCCATATTGCGACAATATCTCAGCTGTGTTAGCTGGTTTTATGTAAACAACATGATGCTGGTGTGTAGTGGATACATTAAAAATTAAATTTTGCGATTTGCATTGCGACCTTTTGTCGAAATTTCGTAAATGATATTGAAAGTATGTTTTATTCCGAATTCCACTGACAATACATTTTTAATAGATCGATTTGAAAATAGGCTAGACATTATTTGGAAATACTATATGTAATTTATCTTTTACTCTGTTTAATTCATCCTATATGCAATTTAATTTTTTTGTCTTCAATTTATCCTAGAAGTAATTTAATATCTCATGGTTTTAGTTTCCTTTTGCTTTTATAAACATTATCCTCTCATCAAGTGAATATGTTTTATAACCAGCCTATATTTATTCCTTATATAATTTTCTGAATTCTCTGAAATGTTTAAATAATCCCATGGTCTCATAACTTAAAAGTTTTCTATTTAAAATCTGGAAATAAACTTGCAGAATTTATTTAAAACCTCAAAGCATCATGAAAGTATGTTTTTATCCTTTCAATTCTGAAAAAATCGAACGTTTTACAGTTGAAGACAGATGGCGAAAATTGTCTGTTTCACAGTAGAAAAGAAATAAAAAACAGGAACGTGAAGAAAATGAGGTTGCCAAATGATGTGAAGTTTCAAGAAAGAAATGAAACATTCAAAAGTTTAGCGAGTGTAAAGACCAATACTTTGAATTAAATTAAAAGAATAGTATTAAAGTTTTCTACAAGTTTTTCAAAATAAATATTTTTGTGTTATTTATTGAAATATTTTTCTTCCTAATAATTTCAACAATATCTTTTGTTACTTTTTCAGTTTTAGAATATTTTATATTCGAGTGGTTTTTTTTTTATATTCAAGTGTTTTTTTTTAAGAAAGATGAATTATAATCATGTTCATTTAAAGAATTGTTAATCATATGTTTGTTTTTTCTTTGTTCATTTTTAATAAGAATGTTAAAAATCATACTCGCAATTGTGCTTTTTAAATGTAAATCTTTGTCAAAACTGACAATTAGATTCAATTTATTATTGGGTTGCAAATTTAGAAAATATTTCTTGAGGTATGCTACATATTTATTTAATTACAGGATAATTTGGCTTTTATAGTTATTTTTAATATGCAAAACTTCATATTTTAAAAATTAAGCGATGCTTTTTAGATAAAATAAATGTTAAAGAAGTATAAAAAATAAATGCAATTTTTGTTGAAGATGTTCAAATTCAATGATAGCCCAGTTGGCCAGTAACTTATACATATATATATATATATTGAGTGTATGTGTGTATGTTTGAATACCATTACTTCTCGACCATAATGCTATAATATTTAATTTGACCGAAATTGCCATTGGCGTGATACTGACTGACATCGTAGCTTCGGCAGAAATGTTTTTTGTGCATAAAAGTTTAATATTGTGATAACTGCAGGGCGTGTGATATAAAAATGTATGTTTAAATCACTTTTTATCTCTTATTTCCTATTGATTTTTTTTTAAAGAAAATGTGTCAATATAGTTATTTGACATTTTTTTAGATATCACGTTTTATTTTTATTTTGTTATGTGGTATTGGTATTGAAATAATTTGGTTATAACCTTAGAGTTCTTCTTTCAATTTATATCATTTCTTTCTATAAATGATATGTATGTCAGCTTTTGCATGTACATCTACAATATTGAATAAATAATTTTTTTTTAGGATGTTTAAAAAAATTAAATATTCATTAAGTTGCTGATTTTATTTTCGGTGTGAAACATTTTTTTCAAATATTTTTAGTTTAAGATCATGACTCAAAATATTAAATCGACTTGAATTTTCATTTTCAAAAGATACGCTGGTGGAAACTGATTTATGAAAACACGGTTTTTTAACAAAAACTTCGATAATATGCATTAAAAATGAATGAACTTTTATGGGATATATACATTGTATATATAACAAATGAGTTAAAAAATAAAATTTTATACATAATATTAAACATAAATAAAAAGGCAAAAATTCGATTTTTGTAATATGCAAACATGGAAATTGAATTATGAAATATCACGTTTCATTGACTATTCCGAAGTAATCTGACAAAAATTTGCATAAAAAAAGGTAACATGACATGCAGATTAGACATAAAAAGTGTTATTTATTGGAAGCGATAGGTTTCAGTCATACTTTTCACGATGGGTAAACGAAAGATGTTATCCGAACAAGAAAGAGCTAAAATCGATACATTTCTAGAATATTTAAAGTCTGTTCCGAAAATTAGTAAATTAATTAAAAGATCAGTTGGTATAATATATGACTATAGAAAAGATCCAGCAAACTATGGCAAAAATGTTAACAAAAAAGGTAATCCACGTTTAAGTAAGAGAGAGAAAAGGGGATTTCTTCAACTTGCATCGAAAGCCGGTCACAGTTCAAAACAGATTTGTACAGATCTATTTTTTCCTGTTACTACTACAAGAGTTAGGCAAATTTGATATTCTTCACGGAGCTTGAGATGGTCGAAAAAGAAGCCCGGTCCAAAGTTACTTCTGCGTCACTAGCAGATGCGTTTGTAGTATCGCGAGAAGTACATGGCAATGGGTGACAATTGAAAGAAAGTAATTTTTTTTAGACGAAAGAGATTTAATTTGGATCACCTGGCTGTTTTAAAGTATTAATGGAGGGATCTCCGAAAAGAACCAAAATCTACATTCAGCAGAAATTTTGGCGGCGAAAGTTTGATGTTTGGGCAGCAATCGCTTATGATGGTAAAAGTGAAATTGTATTTCTAAACGGTCGCCAGAATTCTTTTGATTATAAATTAGTTTTAGAAACTTCATTTCTTCCATTTGAATGGCAGTATTATGGTTTAGATTACATCTTCATGCAAGACAATGCAAGCATTCACATTTCAAATGCAACGAAAGATTGGTTTGATGAACAGAATATTGTTCTTTTAGCTCATCCACCTATTATTCATAATCTGAATCCCATCGAAAACATTTTGGGGACAGCTTGTTCGGATGGTTTATGCAAATGGGATGCAGTTATATATCACTTGTTGAATTGAAACTTCAATCTGTCAAAACTGTAAATTAATTGATAAGAAATGCATTCAAAATCTTGTTATGTCAATGCTATCTAGAATAAAAGAAACTCTGATGAATAAAGGCTGCTTTATTAACTATTAATTCCAATTAAATGTTATATTTCATAAACCAAATTCCATGTTTTTATGTTTCTAAATCTCATTTTTGACCTTATGTTTTTTTTATTAATATGTATAAAATTTTATTTCTCTAAAATATTTGTTGTACATCTCATATATAATGTATGTAATTTCTTTCATTTTTAATGAAAAGTTTTTGTTAAAAAAATGTGTTTGCATAAATCAATTTCCACCAGTGTATCATTATAAGATCGGTTTTCATAAGATCGGTTAAATCAAAAATGGATTTCTAATTGCTCTTAAATAATTCTTTGTGCTGCTGTTGTTGTTAATACAACTAAAATTAAGTATGTCATGCATTCGGCAGGGAATTTAAATGACATTTAAGAAATTCTATTAAACTTTCCAATTAAAAATAGTTTTAAATTTTTAAAAATATTCACTGGAGTAATGAATATATTTACGAAATTAAATATTAGATTCCTATAAGTAAAAAAAAAAAAAAATAAAGACTAAATTTTAAAGTTGTTAAGGGAGATTTATTTCTTTACGTCCAAATCAATTTTTCTTAAGTCCTGGAGGTTATTTGCAAAAGTTTGATACAACAAACTTCGATTGCTAAAATAATGTTGTAACAAAGACTTTCGGTTCATAATTATCTATAAACACGATTTTAGGATATCATATTCATTCCCATATATTTTGAAAATTCGATTAAATATGATTTATAATTAATTGTTATCTAAAAAATAAGCCCCAGTTTACTTTATACTACTTTTGTGGCTATCACAACAATTAGTTCATATGCTGGTGATAAACTTAAGCTGTTTATTTAAAGCTATGTATCTGTTGTTTTTTATGAAGTTTGTATGAATTTCTAAAACTTTTTTTATTAAAATCAGTCAATTCTTGGAAAATGTTTAACTTATGTCAAATTTGGTTACTTTAGTGTCATTCAGGAAATGAAGTGTATAGTATGACATTTTATGTAATTTGGTAAGTAGATTTTGTTAACCGTTATTGAATTTATAGAAAAAAATCTGAAAGATGTCGCTCAAAATTTCAAACAAAACAGCTGAAACTCTACACAAAAACCTTTAATTTGAGAAAACATAGAGTTATCATACTTTAAACTGCAGTTTAAAAAAAAGTAACTGATTCGAAATTGACTTTGATCACTCAACAGGGGGTGTTGCTATTTTACGCTTAGGAAAATATTCCCAATCGGCTCCACGGTGAATTTACGTACTTTAGGAAGCCTTGATTTCAGTGATAATGACTCCATTCTTATAACTCTCATACTACAGCGTCTAGAATACCTAGTGTGGAAATATGCTATCCAAACAACGCTAAAAATTTATATCCCTTAAATGTGAGAGGATTCTGCTAAAATCCGAAGTGTCGATCGCAGCGACATCTGCGGGATTATTGTATTACATTGTATAGACTAGCAATATATTGCAGTTGTAGAAAATACCATGCAGATGTCGCTGCAGTCTGTATATTTTAGCAGCATCGTTGCACATTTAAGGGATACAATATTTTAGCACCTTTTTTAAGTATTACAGGGATAGCCAATTTCCACACTATATATTCTAGGCGCTATACTCATACTCATTTAACCACATTGTTGCTAAAGTCACTAATGTTAGACATTAACTTTTGGCTGTTGACGCGATTACAAAACATTATGCCCGATGTTTTTAGCGACGACCATTATAGCTGTATCTTACTTTTTATTGTACAAAAGTGCACCAAATTTTGTACTTGAGTTTAATGATTAAAAATGTATATTTTGATTTATTTTTTAATTTTGAATCCAACAAGGTGGTATTGTGCTGTTCCTCATTCAATTATCAGTCCACTGTAACTTCTTGATACTTTCGAATAAATGCAGTTTTCTTTATATTCTTAATAGTTTATGGTGTTATAAATTAAAATAGAAGAATGGTATAGTAAGAATGGTAAAATAGAAGAAAGTTTCGTGATGGTCACAGCATACAGTAAGATGAAAAATGAGTAGGACAAAATGAATGGGAGTGCTAATGTATTTTTCATTTTTAATCAACCTGTGTTATTACAATTAAAATTGTCATTTTAGTGTTAGTTGTTCAATGTATAAAGTTATTCAATAATTTCAAATGAAATAGTTTAGAATCACATGTCTTTTCCATCGCATTAGAATAAATTGTTTTGTATCTACTTTACTTTTCGTCTTAGAAAAATCTCACTAAAAGATGTCTATTGTTATGCATTTGACAGTTGAAGAGCTAAGTGGAAGAACATGTTAAGTAACAAAAATTACATTTGAAGAAATTTGATGTGAAAATTTTGGTTGTCAATTTTAATGATTTATTTTCTGTTTGGTACCATGTGTTTAAAATATTAACAGGTGTGGTACTAAACTCTCAAAAAAACTTATTCATATTTAATTTTTAAATATTAAAAAATATTAATATTATTTACATTATTAAATATTAAAATATTAAATATTAATGAATAATGTCTTGAATCTTCAAGGCTAAATAGAATTTTGGTATTTTAGATTTACCATGTGATAGAATACCTGATAACGCCTTCGTCCAGAAGATAAAATAATTTTTAAGAAAATGTAGCATAACATGTTCTTCCACTCAGCACTTCAATTACATGTTGATTTATTTTTAAAATCCGATTTATATAACTAGAATGTACCGTTCATTACAAACAAGATTTAACTGTACAGATAAAATAAATTTAGTGCTACAATTTATTTTAGGAAATCCAATTTAAAACAAGATATTAAAATAATTTTAAAAACATTTTTTTCGTTTTAAATAGATCTGAATGCCAAAAATGTGTAATGACTAACACAATCGTATTATATAATGATTTTATCGTAATTTTTAAAAATTGCTACAGAGAAGATAAGATCTATATTTAATTTTAAAATTTTATTCAGAGATTTTAACCGATGAAAGAATTCTAATGAAAAAAATGTTTGTATTTTAAATTTATAAATGCGCATTTTAACTAAAAAGATTCATCTGGGAATGTAAAATTGTTAGAACTAAAAGTATTCATCAGGGAGTGTAAAATTGTTATAACTAAAAATATTTTCTTTAATTCTTTTAAAAATTTACAAGCCAACAGTATTGTTTTCATACTTTCTATTCAAAATGTATATTAGCAATACTTGGAAAGTTCTGCATGTTTTACATGGTTAAACTATTCTGGGGTTCTCCGACAAATTTCAAATATGATTCAGAAATTACTTCATATATCTACTGTAAGTGAAATATTCTAAGGTTGTTCAATTTGTTAAACTCGTGTAATATTTTATTCACGAACAATTTTATAATTACGATTACTGTTTTTCATGCATAAAATTTAACAACATTATAACAAATTAGTTAGCCTATTTGTGGCTGGTGTTATTGGAGCAAATTCATGCATGTGTTAAATCTTATCCATAATATACCGGTATCTGGAAAATTCTTGTTATAATAATTTAATAAGTTAAAAATAAATTACATTACTTTAAGAAAGTAGATAAAACACTTTCAGGAAATTATATATATATATATATATACAGATGTTTCTACGACCATGGGACAAACTTTAAGGGAATATAAAATACACAAAAAGTAGCTATTTTGGTACAGCAATGAAGAGTTTGAAACAGAAAGTTTTGGCGAAAAACAAAAAATGCGGAGAAATGAAAACGTGTTTAATTTGCATAACAATTACAGTAAGTGTTTAAATGTGGCACCACCAACATCATCGATACAAATCTGATAGCGTCTAGAAATTGATTGGAGTACCCTTTCGAAGGTTCCAGATGTCTCATCTATTAGACAACAGTTGACTCTGATGAGGACCGCATTATAAGACTTTCAGTCGTTAATGCAAATGTTCGTGAAACCTTCAGAAATTGTGAAAAAGTACACCAAACACTTGCTAGACACTGCAAGTGGCACATTTTAGCACTTACTGTAATAGCTATGTCAGTAAAACGCTCGTTTACATTTCCTTCGAATTTCTTGTTTTTCGCGAAAACTTTTCATTTCCGACCATACTTTCCTATACACATGTTTGTTTTAGTCAGCTGCACCAGCCTTCTAAGTTTTTCCCATGCTCGTAGAAATACCCTGTATATATATATATATATACAAGCAATATGTCCTCAGTGTATGATCGGTCGTTGACATAAATTTATACTTCTTTAGTTGACTCAAAAATATTCCACACTTGTTAGCTTTTATAAAAACTCTATTTAAGCACAATTCCCTATTCGATGCTAAGTATATATTAGTATATAACTTTCATACTCCGATCCATAAGTCAGTAGACAAGGAAATAAAATCCTTCAGTGGTGCAATTCCTTACTAGCGTGGTATTACCGCAAAATTCCGAAAAGAAGCCCCCACATGAATATAAGTCCCTCTCCAATTTTCAACAAATTTCATTTTTTGAAAGAATCCCGTTTATAGTTCTCCCTATTAAAGATCTTTTGTTAGAATGTTCATCCATCCCTTGACAACGGAACTTTTTATGATGTCTATAAGTGCACCAATGTTAGTTTCTTTATTTTCATGTTCACTAGATTGACCTTAGACTTTTTTCAAAAGGCTTCACGCACTGCTCTTTTGTTTTATGTGCCAATGTACTATGCCCCTTTTCCATATTTCTTCTTTGCGTCCTCTATTTTTTTTAATATCTCGCTTTTATTTTATGGAAAAATACTTGACATTTTTTTTTTTAGTAAAAAGAAAGAAATCTGAGTGCGGTTTCTTTCTGCATAATAAAACATGTGATCCATCCAAAGCTGATGATCTGATTCTCATAACGTTCGATTTCCGACTTCACAGTGTTGAGTAAATAAAAAACTACAGATCGTCCTTTCCTTTTTCTTTCCAGTTACTCTATAATGCGCCTTTTTGTGGGATGCTCATTTCTTTTTAATCACTGATTACATTTTAATAAAAATTTGTTACATAGCACTTTTATATCAACTTGTTAAAAATGCGAACGAAATCGAACAATTAACAGCAGAGATATATTTAATTTAAGTAATTGGACAATTGCACCATGAAATATATCAAATTAATGTATTTAAAATAAAATACATTTTGTTAAATGGTACACATATTAAAAATATAAATAAAAAAATATATACATTAAAAAATCAACGTTTCGTTTCGCTTCCGCGAACGTCTTCAGGATTACACACTATAGATATATTTTTTAACAGTAAGAAGAAAACCGGTTGTGCTTTTTGATCCTCTATTTCATAAGATATACTACTTATTGCAGTCGTTACCGTGTAGTGACTTTTGAAAAATTCCTTCATAACTTTTCATTATAGGACCTCAAGAACCCAAAACCACCCCCCACCTAAAAAAAATATGTATATATATATATGGATATACAGTGAGCAAAAAAAGTATTTGCACACCAGGTAAATTTGTTGTAGCATATGTATAAATAAATAAAAAACAACTAAGAATTAAAAATACAAACACTTTTACAAAACAAATAAACATGTTTAAAATCTGACTTAATAATTATATTTTAAATATGAAAACATAAAAAAGTAGCATTTCTACTGCCAAAAAATATTTGCATACTAGCAGTAAAAATAGAACTAGAGGAATTATTTATAAATTAAAAACAGTGCTAATATTTAGTATGCATGCCCTTTACTTCAATTACACCTTGTAATCGTCTGGGCATTGATTCTATTAATTTGTGACATGTTTCACTGCTGATTTTTAGCCATTCTTCCCTAAGAGTTTGCTTAAGTTCTGATTTGTTAGAAATTTTCTTTTTCCTTATTTTCACATCCAAAATATGCCATAAATTTTCAATAGGATTGAGGTCTGGTGATAGTGGTGGCGTTTTCAATTGATTTTTTACATTATAAAGCAACCATAACCTCGTAATATATGCAGTGTGTTTCGGATCGTTATCCTGTTGGAAATAATATGAATTAGGAATTCCTAATTTCAGAGCACTATTAGATAAATGATCTCGCAATATATTAATATATTGTTTAGCATACATATTGCCTTCAATAAAGGTCATTTCGCCAACTCCGTTAAAAGACATGCATGTACAAATCATTGCATGACCACCGCTATGTTTTACAGTTGGTTTCAAGTGTTTAATTTGAAGAGACGTATTTGGCTTGCGCCTTACAGTTTTCTTACCATCTGAGCCAAAAATATTGAACTTCCTTCCATCGGAAAAAAAAATAACAGTTTTCCTAAACTCTAGTGGTTTGCTGACGTAAGCTTTTTCAAATTCAAGTCTTTTTACCCTATTTGTTTCACTAATAAATGGTTTTTTTCGAGGGGCAATTCCTCGAATATTTGCATCATGAAGAATATTTCTAATTGATTGTGGTGTAACTATTGTTCCCGACGTTGAAGCGACATCAACAGCCAATTCTCGAGCACTTAGAAAAGGGTTTTTTGAAGATTCTTTTAAGATGGCTCTCCTTTGCCTGGTATTTAGCTTTCTTGGATGCCCAGTTCGCGGCTTATTTATTGTCGAACCAGTTTCTTTTTTCTTCTTAATTACATAACAAACACTAGAAAAGTTTGTATTTAATTTTTTACCTATTCCTCGATAACTTAATCCAGAATTGTGAAGAAATATAATCTTCTCACGGGTAGCAACAGACAGTTCACACGTTTTCGGCACCATTAGAACAAAAACTCCCCTGAATCCCTGCTCCAGTTAATGTATTACGTGACATTAAAGTGCGGGGCTAATGTACTGCGGGACTGATATGCTAAACATTTGCATAATGTTCACATTTAATGCCTTTTTTAGCAGTCAATGCTTCTTGTGCAAATACTTTTTAGGTATGAGAAAATATTAATTTATTTTTTAAAATGTGTAATATTACAATTTAAGGAAAATGGATGGTTATTTTTATTTTCTTCTTATTTAAATAAATGAATAATTAAAAGAATAGTATCAAATTTGCTTTCTATGGTTAGTTATGCAAAATATCGCCTGCGTGCAAATACTTTTTTTGCTCACTGTATATACGTATGTACTAAATTTTTTCGGCACGATAAAAGTCAGAATTGTTCAAGGATCGTCTTCAAACTCACCAAAAACATTGACATGGCTAATATCTCGGCGGGAAATGCAAATTGGCAAAAAACGCCCCATTGGGTGGAAACAGGGAGGCATTTTGTGAAAACCGAAACAACACCATAACCTCTTAATTATAATACATATAAAAACAGTTTAAAGTTATTATTACTTACCGATTTTTGATATAAAATTAAAAATGGGCTCAAGGGCGAAAAAAATAGGGTTTTAGAGAGAAAAAAATTCATAACTTCGTGAATTACCAAGATATGAAATTCACTTAACTTATTATAAATCTTCTTAATACTATCTACAACTTTTATATTGTCAAGTGTTTCCATAGGACCAACTTTTACCAAAACATAAATAAATAAATAAATAAATAAAAACGAAAAAAAGAAGAAAAGTAGTGAAGAAGAAAAAAATTAATAATTTCATTCACAAGATATCAAATCCACTTAAATTTATTATACATCTGATTATTAATACCTACAACTTTTACATTAAAGAGTTTTTGATAAAACTTAGAGCAAAAAAACAACAAAAAAACAGCTTACAGCAAAAAAAAAAAAAAATAATAATAAAAAAATAAAAAATAAATAAAAATTAAACAAAACTTGGGTCTGAAGAAAAAAGTATCGTATTAACATGATTCTGAAAGAAAAAAAAAAAAAAACAGAAAAGGAAATTAAACAGAAAAATTAAATTAAAAACTTGTCAAAAGCGGCAGATAAAATTGTTAAACTGGGTTTATCTCCAATCTTGATTTAGTTGTTGTTGGTGAACTTATTAATATTTCCCTCTGCCTGGCAGTGTTAAGAGGGATTTTTTAATGATTGATTACAGTTTAATAGAAAATTGTTAAAAAATACTATTATTTCAACTTGTTAAAATGTGCATGGAATCGGACAATTAACAATGGAGATAACTTTTTAATAGTAAGGGAAAAAACGGGTTTTGCTTTACGATCCTTTTCTTTAATTATTATTATTATTATTATTATTTTGCTTGCATAACAGTAAATTCTTTTCCCCCAGTCAAGCAACGCATACTTGCTAACACGTTCAGGGAGTATATTTTATACATATAAAATAGAATTTGAATAGTTTTTCTCTCTCTAAAGAGAAAATATTATTATTTAGAGTATTAATTAATTATTATTTTTCGATTATTTAAAATTTTTAAACTTATTTCATAAATTCACGGAATGTACCTTATCTTATAACAATTAATTTATGTTAATATACATTAATACACTGTAAAAAAAAGATGCAATTCTACAAAAGCAAAGTTACAGAAACCTGCATACTTACTAAAAAATTATCTGTACACTGTACAAAAAAGATATAAATCTACAAAAATAGTTTTTGTAAAGCTATAGAAATCTGTAGTTTTGCAAAAGAATCTATTAAAATTGCAGTAATCTTGCTAAATTTTTATCTGATACCCGGGTCGAAGTTTCATAAAAAGTTCGAGGCATCCCAGTTTCCTGAAAGATTCTTAGTAACCTTACTGTTTTTTTATATTTACACTGCGAAAATGTATCTGTTACGTGAATTTTTGTTGTTGTCGTTGCATAAAAAGTTCTAGGCATCCCAGTTTCCTAGAAAATTCTTAATAATTTTACAGTTTTTTTTTTTTTTTTTTTTTTTTTTTTTTTTTTTTTTTACAGTGCGTAAAGTGTATTGGGGAAATTTTCAAGAAAATCCCGTTTATAAGCAGTCTCCACTTTTGACAGTATTTCATGTTGTCAAAGAAGTGCTTACTTTTGGAATTTTACGGGTAAATTAAAGTCGCCGATATTAAAATGTAACAGAGGGTCGAGGAATCTATAGTGTTTGGTCTAACAAAGTAAGTCGTAATCATAAAGGAAAAATGTTTATTATTCATATGAAAAGTTCATAGAAGTAGATAATTTTCTACAAGCTAACAGTTCGGTAAGTTGCAATGATAATAACTACGGCATTTTACCAATCAATCTCTGCATGGTAATATTCGATCAGAATCTGCATCATTGAACGATCGTAAAAGAGATGATCCGTATTATTAATAGCAATGTTACTTTCTAATGATGTGTGTATATCTTAGCAAATAGAAACAAAGAAAATGATGTCGCTGACACTCCCGAGAACCGTTAAATACTGAGCGTGCTTGCCCACAACACCTGCAATGTGGTAGGCGCATTGAACAAATAAGAAACGTAAAAGAATGACTAGTAGCGAAGGAAAAACAGACGGGCTGAAATCTTACCGAAAATATACGAAGTAACTTTTAGAGTAATAAAAATGCCAAAATAGAATATTTTGCAGATAATTTAGCACGGAAAGGAAAATCATATTGGCATATAAGACTGAAGTAAAAATGAAAAGACATTGAAAGGTAGACAAATTGATTCTGAAAATGATAATAAAAAAATGCATGCATTTTGTTTTAAATAAGAATTTGTTTAAAAAATGATATTATACGCATTTAGATCTGGGGAAAGTATGGTAAAATGGAAGTACTTAAGGAATATTTTAAAGACTGTTGAAAATAAGTGTTATCATACGAGAATTGATCAAATTAAGGTTCGAAAAATGATATTAGATGGGAAGAAATTATGGAATATGTTTAATCTATTGCTGCATTTAAAATTTTGTTATATTATCTCTCCCCCCCCCCCCCCATAAAAAATACCGGTGAGAGTTGCAGATCTTAAGACCTACAAGTTTATTACAGGGAAAAGGCATGAGTTCATTTTACAAGGTTTGAAAGCACCAGGAAGTTAATATTAGCAATTGCTTCTTAAATTTAACTATACCAAAGAAAAGCAGAAGAAGAATTCCTAACTGCCCGAAAACACTTAGGCGTAGAGTCGTATTTTCTCTGGAAATAATACAAAAATACAATTGTAAAAACAAAATACTTACAGTTTGTAAGTATAGCATAAAAATAAATAAATAATAAGATTAGAGATTAAAAAAAAAACAGCACCAGTACTGAACAAATTAAACTGATCCATCAATTGCAGTTCTAAGTTAACAATCATCTTTACTAAAATTATTCCTTCTGCTAGAATCTCAAATTTTTTACTATCATCTATGAATAAAATAACTTAGTTTATCGAAAGTCCAAAGTCAAAACTGTTGTCAACCTCTGTTATTTTTCATATAGGGAATTCCAAGTCCAATTTAAGTTGTTATTTTTTTTACGTAATTACTAGATTTTAAGTTATTTACCATGGTAATTTATATCTTCACAACAGTAGGGTAACTTGAGGTGACATCCCGTGTTGTACAAGATGCAGTATCACGTAGTTTACATATGGTCAGGTTATACAGGGAAACGCTGCTCAGTAGTTGTAAGGACGAGGGTACCCTAGTGATACTTTAATTTCCATTCGCGTTTTTTAAAGAAAATCTAAGTGGTACTTTTTTACTGCTATTTCGTCTTAACACTTCTGGTAATGTTCAAAATCTTTCGCGCAACTTCTTTATTTACCTATATAACTTTCAGTTTAAACACCAAAGAAATAAATCTAATGTTTTTAGAGTGTATTGGTAACTGGCCTTTCAGCAAAGCATAAACTGTGGCCGGTTCTCGCTTCTTCACGTCAGTGGGGTGGCATCGGCGTCTTGATCAATACTTTGTGGTGAGTCGAAGAAAATTTTTGGGGATAAGACGCCGTTTTTTTTCCTTGGGAAGATGCCGGTTATTTTCCGTTGCGGTCAAATGCCTGGTTTTTTCTTCATTGTTTAAATTACTTTTGGCTAATAACTAACTTCTCAACAATTTTAATTAGATAATATAAATCAGTGATTAAATCGTGATTTTAATCAACTGATTACGAAAGATCATTGATTAAAATTATAAATGTTTAAAATGACATAAAGAAATATTACAATCTAACATGGACATAATTTGAAAGGTTTCTATATGTATTCTGCCTTATAAATAAACCTTATTGACCTTATAAATAATTGTTTAATAATTATGAACATTAATAATTGTTAAAAATTTTATGTTAAATGCAGTTATAAATAATTTTAATAAATGTAAATATCGTTAGTTTGTAATATCGTTTTAGGTAACTAGAGGTTTCTGCCCCCTAAGAGCTATGCTCGCCAATTTCTATGCAGACACCGCAGACTCTAAAAACACGCTAGTTTGATCTGCTTTGAAAAGATTACGGAAGATTAAATCTTAATTAAACCATAAGTGGTGATCTCCCGCAATCAGGTTTCCATTCATTTCCCTTTGGCTGAGGGATTTTAAGACAGAATCAATTGTTGTCGAGACAGCAAAATGCTATTTTCATGATTGATTAAATAAGATAAGCCCAACAATTTAAAATTAGCTTGTATAAAAGGTCTAAGTAAAGAATTTTATATAGACACTATGAGAAATTTATTTTAAATTACATATTTTAAATGTATTGTTTTAAATATGACGTAATGTTCATCAAAGTCTTATTTCTCATTTTAATATTCAAATAAAAATAATTTTAAAGGCCTATCAAAGTCGACCGAAATCGGTCTGACAATAGCAACTGCGAATTTCTAGGTGTCTCAAGTCTTTCTAAAAAGGAAATAGATAAGAATTCAAAGGGTAGAAAGACAGAATCTTCAACTGACGATTATATAGATGTTGATTAAATTGCCTCCTAAAATTCAGAAGACAAGTTTTTTTTTCTTTCAGTGAATGAGAATGATTGTTCAGAGTTTCTAGCAGAGTGCAATAAAACTTCGGGAAATTGTGATGGGATCAAGAGCATTCAGTGAGACTGCTCAAATTTCCTAAGCAAATGTGCAGTTTGTGGCAGACCTGAGATATTGCTAAAAAGAACAAAGGGACATATTAATGACATTAACAAAAAAGCTTAACTCTAAATCACTTTATCTCAGTGGGGTAAGATGCGAAATGCAAGTGTTTACAAAAACAAAATTTTCGATGCATTCTATAACATCAGTAAACTGAAATAAGTTTTTAAATCATACATTAGAGTCTAAACTTTAACAAAAAATAAATGATTAACAAATATAAACAACAGGAGATTTTTAAAATAATTAAATTATAAACTACGGCACCTTCATCCAAGCTACCCTATACATATATGTACTTTTTTTTTTCGAGATGCATGATTTTTGTTTCTTAGGGAATTCGCCGTTCCACAGAAATGTTTCTCATTTAAAGTGAATATGTTTTCAAATAGTACGTCAAAGAAAGTGTACTAAAAGCTGGTATAGAAAATATAATATATGTAAACACATTCTATCAAGTCTGTATGCTAACACTCACAATTCACCTTATCTGTGACTTTTTTTTATTCAAGAAATAACACAAAAAAATAACAGATTTTAAAACGTTTAAAATTATACTCTTTTCACAAATATACAGGGTGGTCATAAAAAATAACTTTGCCGGTATATGGAACTCTAGTGGCCGGACCGTTCAACTGATTGAGATGAGATTTCAGATATAGTTATTCACAGGTATGTACCTCTGTGTGAGCTGTCTGTATGATCTCAGGATTCTGTGAATGGCAACAAATTTGCACTCACGGTTAAGGTTATAGGTACAGAAACTCGAGATTTTCGAATGCAACGCCCATTTTTTTTTTTTCGTCGCAAAATGGTCAGCGCATGCAAAAACCCTAAAGAGCGTTCGAATGGTACGTGTATTGCAATAAACGGACGCGTTATGAAAAAAAAAATACGATCGGGGCGCACGGAGGAAATTTGCAGATGACAAAGGTAAGAAAACAATGACAGAACGCCGTTAGCCAGATATTCAGCGTAGAAAATTGTTAAAAAGCGGGGTGTGAATGTTAGTTTTACGAGTCGGAAGCTCGCACATGCCGACTAAATGACTTTGCCAGCGAAATTTCGTGGTGAATTGGTAAAACTCTATTATAAAAATGGGATGAACGTTACGGGAACCTTGCGTGCTTACCATCAAAACCATCGCCAAGTACGTGGCCCATGTATCTCGCAAGCTCTTCGGGATTTAGTAAAAAAAATTCGAAGTAACTGGCTGCACCTATGATAGACCGCGATCCGCATGACCAACTGTTCTTGAGGATACTGTTATGGAAGTGCATCACATAGTAACTTCAGTACACATTCAAACTGCAAGAGTTGAAGCTCGTGTGTTGGATATAACGAAATCAGCAGACCTAAAGCCACTGCGCTCTGTAATCCGCATGTTTCCATATCGGTACCCGCGCGTCCAGATGTTGGACGTGGGGGATCATCAACAGCGTATAGATTTCGCAAATGCATTTCTTATACGACATGAGGGCTATAACGACTGGCCTCTTCGCATATTATGGACGGACGAGGCAAATTTCACCTTAACTGGTAACGTGAACACCAAAAATTTTTTGCACTGGGAAGACATGAGTCCGCATGCTGTGGCAGCAGTTCCTTTATACGACGTCACTATTGTTCTCGGGCCCTACTTCTTTGAGGAAGCGACACCAACGGAATTTGTAACTTGCTCTGTGACAGGCTCCCTCTATACAGCCATACTGCAAAAGTAGTTCATACAGGATTTCAGCAGCGAAATGCACTAAATGACGTCGTTTGGGTGCAAGATGTTGCATCTCCACATATAGCGAAGTCTGTTCGCAGGGTCTTGTAACAGAATTTTGTCAACCACGTCATCTCACGCCGTTTTCCATTTCCGTGGCCTCCGCGATCCCCCGACCTTACTCCTATGGATTTCTAGTTCTGGGGATATCTCAAATCTAGAGTGCACATGTGCAATTCGTAAACTTTGTCTGATTTGAAAGACTGTATCAAGCGTGAGATTGCAAATATCCCTCATGCTATGTTACGTTCGGCTGTATTGTCCACAGTCATCCACATGCAATGCGTAATTGCCTGTGATGGCATCCATGTGGAAAATGTGTAATCCAAATAACAGGTTTCTTTTCTCCGATCTGTGTTGTAATCAGTGATTGGTGTATTGACTCTGTCATATGCAAATTTCCTCCGTGCGTCCCGATCGTGTTTTTTTGGCCGTTCGCAGAGCTGTTTTTTTTTCTTTTTCTTTTTTGCGTGCATAACGCGTCCGTTTCTTGCGATACACGTATCGTCCCATCGCTCTTTAGGGTTTTCGCATGCGCTGAACATTTTGCGACGAAAAAAAAATGGGCGTTGCTATTGGAAAATTTCGAATTTTTGTACCTATAACCGTAACCGTGAGCACCATTTTGTTGCCGTTCACAGAATCCCTAGCTCATACCTCAGAATAACTATATCTGAAATCTCACCTCGATCGGTTGAACGGACTGGCCGCTAGAGCTCCATATATCGGCAAAGTTTTTTTATGACCACCCTGTATATAACAAACAATGTTTAATATCCTGCTCGACTTTATGAAGTAAGCTATTGAGCGAAAGACTTATGGATCCGTTTATGCAGTCTAAAAACGCTATTTCTGTAAAATAAATATAATTATTTATATAATTGTAAAACTTATTTATGGATAGCAGCGAAACTGGAATAAATTTTTATACTTGAAATGCAAGAAATTAGAATATATTTAAATTAGTTTATTTTTATATCTGTATTAAAGAGCTGCTGGTTAATTAGTGTTATAAAATCGAAGATATCTTGAAGTTTTTGGAGCCATGATGTATTATTTCATTTTGGTTTCACTTATTCTCCCCCCCCCCCCCAAAAAAAAAAAAAAAAAAATGTTTTCCTTTGACCTGACCTGAGGCGCATAATTGAAGGCAACCATATTTTGACAATAATTCAAGTCGTATTTTGTATGTCATTCCAATTAATTTTGTAAAATATACCTTATGTATTAATTATATCATGCTTATTTTTTTCAACGAAAGGAATTCTTTGGTGTATTACATATTTATGCAGAAAATTAAAATAAATCTTATAAATTGCATTATTATGGAAATAAATTGAATCTATATGTACGAAACAATTTTAAGACTATATTAAAATAAATATTTGATTGAAAATGCTTTTCATAAAAAAATGGAACACCAATAACGACAACAAGCAATTTAATAAGTCAGATTTAAAGAACAGGGAAGGAGAATTACCTTATTGTATAGTTGGCTAGAAAATTAAATATTTCTTATTTAATTCATGAATAGAAAAAAAATATGCATAAAATTAGGTTAAATAAAGAAGTAGAAGTAGCGCTAAAACCTAGTATGTTCATACATATTCATTATACATGTTTCAATTACCATGTCTGCAATACCTGCATTATTATTTTAAATGGAACTTCTGCTAGACAAAAAAAAATAGAATACAGAAACGTTAATTTACAAAAATATGAAAATAAAAATTTGTTGGAAAACAAGAATAATAATTATTGTAAAATTATATTTCCTTATTAAAAGTACTACCTTCATTCTACAGGTGCAGATTCCCAAATTTTTTAAGGAACCAGTGGCGCCTAAACCCCAAAAATCACTTTGGCTCCTAACCAATATCTAATGGTCACATTGTGAAACAAACTCATAAAACAATAATGCTTATATGGAAAAAACTTAAAAAAAAAAAAAAAAAAAAAAAAAAACCCAACTCAGGAATACAAAATGAAAAATAATTTAATTAATAAATACACATGTACAACAAAACACAGACTAGATACAACAAATATGTATATTTAATTTAATCCTAAAATTCTTGAAACTTTGATATTAAAAAAGTATAATATAAAACGAAAAAATGCAACGCGAACCCGACACGATGCAGGACTCTAAACTCTACATCTATATGGAATAAGATAGTGATAAGGGAAATTACAGAGGAGCTGAATTCACAAAACTCGTGATAAAAAATTTTCTATGAAAATCTCGCACTTGTAGAAAACATTTACACAGCAAGAATATACCTCGCGTTAAATATTTTTTCGTGCGAGTTTCTTTTTCTTTTGTTCTTTTTTCTTCACAGTTCGTAATCCTCTATCCCCGCGACTCCATGATCCAAAGCCCTTAAATAATTTCCTTCGCATCGGAAGCTTTGGACTGTCTCGTGAGCCGATCTGCAGTCAAGGAGTATTTATTTTCACTCTGGATTTCGGACGAAACCTTCGAAGAAATGCTTGTTTTCGCTGTTGTCCAAAGGATAAAATTTACCATTAGCTCTCTTATGTGTCGAGCTTCACAGCTGCTAAGCTTTGTAGTGGAGCGGACATGCGCATAATTATATTCGAACATAATGTTCGGTAAGAAAGCAGTACATCACAGGGGCAGCGCTTACGACGGTAACTGAGTTCACAAAAATTCCTTCACTTTTTATCAAGGTCATACTTGATCTCAGCCAGTGAAAAGAGCAGGTGCTTTTCTATTTGTAAAAAAAAAAAAAAAAAAATCAAACTTTCGCGACGGGGATTGGAAACACTGGAAATTGATCTGTGGCGAATAAGCCACTGAAAGTTAGTCGCCACAGCAAAAAATTTAGTCGCCACGTGGCGACTGGCGACCGTAAATCTGCACCTATACTTCATTCTTCGATCAAATGGAACACTAATTTTTCTTTATCTTAGAATGTAGTTCTATAAATTATTCTACATCAGATATTTCATTTAATATGAGATATTCTAAAGAGAAATGTCATTTATAATAACAAGAATCTTCGTTTCTTTGTACGTGTTAAATTCAATTTTTAATGGGAGAACTTCTAGATATGTAAATTGGATTTCAAAAGATAGAATTGTCAATGTCTTAGACACATATTTTAAAACTTTTTTCTATTAAAAAAAATCTTGAAATATGAAATATAAAGAGAATATGTAGATATGTTCAAATGATTAAAGTTAAACATAATGCGATTTATGAAAGGTTTGATTAATTTTCTTCAAATGTTCCTTTAATTTTCTGGAGAAATATTTTCAGTTTCAAACGTTTTACTGAGAAATAATGAAAGAATAATTGAAGACATTTTCGAACACGAATCTCCACTAAAATTACGTATATTTTAAGCTACTTTTGTTGTTGTATGTTGCTTTTTGCATAAAATAAATAATATATATGTGTGTAATACGAAGCCATAAATTTTTCACTAGATTAGTTTTAACAAGAATATTCTAATTGGTAAATAAA
This sequence comes from Maratus speciosus, assembly GCA_963932465.1. Taxonomy (NCBI): domain Eukaryota; kingdom Metazoa; phylum Arthropoda; class Arachnida; order Araneae; family Salticidae; genus Maratus; species Maratus speciosus. Next base: position 443,227,918 of record OZ010788.1, read on the forward strand.
TCACATTAGATGTAAATTTCCAACTGGGCGAAAAATGTCTGGACCAGAATTCGAATCAGGGATATCCTGGCTTCAGCCGTCAGTGCTCACTAACCTTAATAATTATTCTGTTGAGCTGAACCAGGTTTCAGACCAGATGCTATAAAATATTAAGGTTGCTGGGTGAAAAAGTTCCACCTGATTCGTCCGGGATAGCTCAGAGGGTAGAGCACTGGCGGCTTCAGCCAGGAGATCACTGGTTCGAATCCTGGTTCGGACATTTTTCACCTAGTTGGAAATTTACATATAATGCCATAAATTTCTCTCTCAAACTATTAACATCCGGCTAACATCAAATTATTTCGTCCGGCTAGCTCCTTTGGAATACCATTGGATATCTAGGGACAATTAGAAGCATCGTATCACCATTAGAATCAGCATAGATAGCAAAAAAATGTAAATGTGTACATTTTTTAAAATTAATGTCAGGACTATTTTCTTTAAATAATCTCTATTCTGAACTATTTTGAACGCTTTTGTAATTTACTTTACACACTTATATCCGACAGGTAGATAATTATAGGGCTTTTCAATCTGTTTTGGGGCACTCTGTGCAGTATAATTTCATATATGCTTCGAGCTTCGTAATTGTACTTTCGGAGAAAACGCTCATTTTTCTTGGGTCACAGAATATATTTATAAATTCCCTCTTACATTAAAAAAAGGCATGTTTTCTAATATATTTTTTAATTTTCCATCTTGAATACAATACAGAACAGCTGTTATTTATTTAAGAACATAACCACGTGCTACTGAAATTGAACAAATGTTAGATTGAATAAAACTAAATCGTAAAAAAGTGATTACATGGACATCACTCCTATTTAAAAAAAAAACATATTTTCACTTTAATGCGTATTATTCTGTGTCAAATTCAATGAAAGATTTTTAATGTGTATATTTCTTTAAATTATTTTTCGCAGTGCGTTATTTGCTTTTTGAAAAGAAACTAATTAAATTTTCAAATATATTCCGTGTTTTTGTTATACGTTGAAAAAACAATCAATCCTGAAAGAGCAGGAGAAAACTAACAAGATAGACTGAAGTAAGTAAAAAGAATAAAGAAAATACGTAAATTAAAACAAAAGTAAAGCAAAATTTAATACTAAATAAGGAAGAAAATTTTCACAACAAATAAAAAAATAATAATGAATAGAGTTTCCATGCTTGTTGAATGTCAGCATCAGGATTTCGAAATAATTATTCGCTTTCTTTAATTGCAGAAAACTGCTTCAAATCCTATGATTAATTAGGCAATGATTAATATTCAAGATATAAAGTCTATAAAGATGAAAACGATTACGATTTTTCCAATAAAGAGTCTGTGAAGAGGCTAGATTTTAACATTCTACGGCAAAATAGGTTGTTATCAATTTAGCAGATTAAAACACTTCACATATAGTTCTATTCAGGTCTAGTGAAAGTAATTTAATGGTTAGAGCAGAGGAATATAAAATTCCGCAATGCGCAAGAATTTAGACAATAGCAGAACCTAATTCGGAAGACGGAAAAAAGGAGGAAAAATATATAAAAAAGCGAGCGAATGCATCTAAACATCAGTCGAAAAAAGGTTTATGACCAAGAAAAAGAATATTCTGAAATCGAATGATTTTGAGGGTGGAAAAAATATTGGCGTGCGTTCAAGGCAAATTTTGATTAGGTAAATGTAAAAAGAATAAAATATACACATTGCAAAAGGAAAAAAAGAAATTTAAAGGAAAGGAATTTAATGAAATGAGATAAAGAATTTAGAATATATTTAAGATAATTAAAACTTAATAAAAATATATGTATATAGGGCATTCACTCAATCTTTTGACTTTCAGGAATAAAAATCGGGTGAAATTCATTTTGCTAAAGTAACATTTTAATGAATGCCTTAATAATTCAAAATAAAAAAAATGGTCAGCAGGGAAATTTTTTTTATTTAACCGAGATTTAAGATAAACTTGCGATTTTAAGTTTCCTTACCATTTTACCACTAAATCTTTTTATTTTCTTCCAAATTTTTACCTATAATGAATTTGCATAGTACCCACAAGACATGCAAATAAGAAATAATAACAATGTAAGTACTTTTAATACAGAATTTTTGTATAACATTTCCTTGTTAAAGAAGGGACGGTAAGGTAAAAAAAGGGAAGGTATCGGAAAAAAGGGAAGGTAAGCGGAGAAAAGGGGATGATAAGGATGGGACGGTAATGAAAATTAAAACCTATTTTTAGGCAAATCATGTTAATACTAAGTGATAGCCACATTATTCATTGATTTTTAGAAACAGTTATTTACATTGGATTTAAAAATAAATTACCTAGAAAAGTGCAGGAATAAATTTTGGGGACGGTAAGATTACCAATAACGACACGATGCTTGAAATTGATATTTAAATGCTGTTTTAAATTCTGCAGTTAATTTCTATCAATGAATTTTAGGCATTTTTTGTCTAGCATACTTCTGCTTGAGAAAAAACTTGACAAAAATTCTGTAGCTGCATTTAAACTGATTTTCTCTAAACGTTTAGAAGAGGGGCGGTAGGGAATCTAAAATCCAGGGTCAGAGTTAGAATAAATAATAACAACCGAAAAATGTGAGCAGGTTAATATTTTGCTACATATTTATATAAAACAATAGTCCCAGTTTTGGACAAAAATTACATCGAATTATTTTATTGAAACAATTTTATATAGACAGCTCCAAAATTAAAAATCAGCATCAGAGACACGGACGGTATAGGAGTTTCCTAGATATTTGGACCCCCAGCAGATACCCACAAGAATATGTACTAAAATAAATATCATTATTATTATTATCTTTTGACTTAAAAGTCAAAAGATTGTGAGAATGCCCCATATACTCGTATAAGCTTTCGTTTTCGTAAAACTTCATAGTTCAAAGTAGGTGAAATGAGATTTTAAATCAGAACACAGAAATACAATTAATAAAAATAGAAGTATTAATAATTATGAAAGATTCATGTTTGCCTATCGTTAATCGTAGCTTATGACAACCAATAATTTTTTTCAGAGCGTTTGCATGTACAGTGGCTGTCAATACAGTAACGTTCATTTCAAGTACATAAATCACTAATGTCTTCTTAACGACATAAAATGATTTTTTTATCCCTCGGTTCAATTTTATGCAGGTTACGAATACATTTCACTAGTACAGTTTTTATCGTGTTTTTGCTTTCATTGTTTTCAGATGAAACAACTCTGAGAAATCTCGGGTATTTCGAAACCCTAAACGCCGCCTAGAATTTAGAGTTGAAAACCGCATTTTTCAATAAATATTTAAAAAATTATTTTTGTTTAAAGTATGTATTTTACAAGCAAAAATTTCATACTACCTTTTTTGTAGGTTAAGGGAGGAAAAATGTTAGAAAATAAGCATATCTTTTATACTGAAATCGATGCAGCTTTAAATGATTAAATGAAAAGGGTAAAATAAAAAATAACAGAAAATACTTGCAAAAATTTTACCTTGTCAAACTTTTTTTTATCTAATTTATGCATTAGTGAACATTTTCTCTTAAAAACAAACTCGACAATATTTCTTTCACTAACACCACTTCTTCTATTTAAACAACAATATTAAGAAATGCAGTGCAAAAATCAATTTGTTTTTTTTTCAGAATATTTATTTCTTCAAATTAAGCTTATTTAATAAATTATGGTTACGTTTCTCTTTAACAGAAAAAAATCATTATATATTTATGAGAAGACGAAGAATTAAAAAAAAATCTTTGTTATAATAAATCGTAGGAATTTTAATTTGATAATTTATCATTATTCATTTTACTTTTATTCCAAAAATATTCTATATCAAAAGAAATGTTTTAACAAAATGTAAAAAGAAAAGTTTATCTTTGATTGGACCATTTCCACATCCACATTTTTGTTATCTGCACGGAAAAAATGGAAAACAACTAACTAAACCAATAAGAGTAAAAAAAAAAAAAAAGGCAACGTTATAAATGCAGCTGAAAATTGTTATTATATATATACCGTATTTCCCGGCGTATAACACGCATCACTTATTTGAAAGTATATATATTTTTATTTCAAGCATAAACTGCCGTATAACACGCGTCAACTTTTCTCCACAAAAATAAACCAGAAATATTTAGAACAAAAACTGTTAAGCTTACAGAAGTTTGTCATTGATAGACGAAAGGAGTAAAAGTATGATTTTTCTCAAATTGGAAATATGGACGAAACGCCAGTAATGTTCGATAGAATACGAAGCAAATAGTGCATAAACGATAGGTGTAAAAACTGTTTCATTTAAAAATACGGGACACAAAAAATCCCACTTTATATTGGCTCTTTCTTGCTCAGCTAAAAAACCAACCTGAAACCAATGGTAACTTTCAAACGAAAAACAAACCTACTAGATTTCCAAATGGATTTTTTGTTCAGGAACTTTAAAAAAACAGAAAGTCTCTTAGTTTGATATATGATTAGATCCCCCAGAAGAGATATAAATTTAAAAAGAATAAATGAATCTAATCATATTTATGGCTTGATGAAAGCGACAGTGGGGATAAAATACGTGAAAGCGACAATTGATGAAGAAGGTGACATTCCCGAAAACATAACTGAGGGCGCGTATAACGAACGTTTCTTGTTATCTGGTAAGGAATATAAATTAAATATATATTGTAAGCTTCTTTGTTTATATTGATATTTAAAAGCATTTAAATATACCTCTAAAAATTTGGAATGTTTTCTTCTTATGATTTTACAACAACAATTTTGTATTCTGTGTATAACACGCACACGGAAAAATTAAGTGATTTTCTAGTGTTAAAAGTGCGTGTTATACGCCGAGATATACGGTAATAAATAAAAGACTGCAACGACTGCTATGCTATTCTCTTTTTATATATGTATCTCGAATTTTAGTTAAAAATTTATATTCAAATGCGACAAGTGAAAATGTCTTACAAGTGGCAATTAGTTAAATAAATTACATTATTTTTATTTTTTAAGCTCTCGATATTTTACATACAGATTTTACCAATTTAGACTTCATTTTTATTGCGATGATATATTTGATTAAAATTTATAAATTTTATCTATTTTATTGAACTTTATTGAGCATTTCATTTCTAAATTTTTAAAATACTTTCTTTCAGAATCCTTTTAAAATTATTGAACAAAGTATCGTAATTATAATCACAAATCTAAAATTATTGTCACAAAATGACTTGAAGAGCAAACGGCTCTCTTTGCATTATCCTACGGGTGTTATGATAAAACTGATATTGGTTATAAAGAAAAACCAAGAATATTGTGAAGTTATCACATTTCATTGTAATAGTTATTCTAACAGCATATATTTCGTAAATTTCCATAGTTTGGACACGATAATTTTCTATAAAATCAAATCCCATGCCAATCTTAGAACAAGAAGGGGTCAGTACCTTCACCAATACAAAAAGTTCTTTTCCGTTAACCCTGTTTCAGAATCTATCCTAAATATCAAAATTACTTCATCAGTATCTTTTCTTTAAGCCATTTCCCAGGTTTAATCCTAAATACTGAAATTAATAAACACATTCCATGTATATTTGACGTAATACATTTAACCACATCTTTAATATTTTTGAGTTTCTAAATTTTATTAGCCATTAGAATAAATTATCATTAGCTGTAGAATCCTGTACGCTCGAAACGAACCCGACATACTTTAAACCGATCCCGAGTGGAACCGTAAATGAAAGATTATCAATCCATATTTGGATTCAATTATAGAATGTCTGTCTACAATTATGTGTAGTGATATCAAATTTATCTCTTTTGATTAAAAACGAATGTATATACACTCATTAATATTCAAATAGGGTAAATGCACCAGTAGTCGGCCACTTTGAGATAAAGTATGGTATGAATAGCTTATTTTTGGTTTCAAATGAAATATTATAATCCCCCTATAATGTAGCCATCCTTTATACGTCATAAGCCATCAGCAAAGAGTTGTGGGTATTTTTATTGCATTAGTAATCAGCCATTTTTTATTTGGTTGCGGTCAAAAAACCGTTTTTGGTATTTTTCTGTTAACCGATGACAAAATTTTTAAAACACTAAGTATTAATTTATTTTTTATTATTTTCTAAAATTATAAGACTGTACTATTAAAAAGTTTAATAAACTAATGTTTTTCAGTATCAAAATTAAATAAGTGTATTTGAATTAATTAATTTTAATGTGGCCGACTATTGGGTATTATATTTGCTTACATGTTCAGTAATCGGCCACCATGTTTGACTACTGGCTAAAAGGCCATTTCACTTTTTTGAGTGTATTTTTAATAATTTGATTTTTTTCGTAATTTGATTTTCGTTTGAGATTTATATAACCTTTTACTTGCATTTTATTTTATGTACACTATATAGTCCTGGTGTCCTGGGGTAATAACGTCACGTTAAGGTTCTAGCAATTTTTACGGCTTAGTTTTAGACATTTTTCCCAAACAAATATAGGAATTGATAAAGTAACTTATTGATTATGTATACAAGAAAGACTATTTTAGCAGATATCTATTCCTAAAATGTAGTGGCATGATTTCTTGACCAATGCTATTAGGCGTTATTACCCACCTGGTGGGTAATAACACCATGCAAACAAAAGTATAAAATAAGATGGAATACAATGACATGTAAGTTGCCCAATTCTAAAGATAAAAACTCTACACCTTTAGAAATTGACAAATTGATCTTACTTACCATTAATTGCGATATCAGGATGCAGTAATAATCATATGATATTTAATCTTCTGACATGCAAAAATTAGCAGCATTTAGGACGTACAAATTTCTCTTTATCTTTTTTAGTTTTCAACAATGACAATAATGTCTCTCGTGTATATATAAAAAAAAAAATAAAAATAAAAAATAAAACATGTAGTTCTGCCACTGAAAAGAATCAACTGGGGTAATAACACTAGTGGATAGCGTATTACCCGTTATGCATTTTTCACAGTATATTTTAAACTATAAGCTACCTCGCGAATACATCCGAAATCTCCCACAACATTTTGAAAGTACATGAAATACACTACAAATTTATGTAATAAACAAAGTATTTCCTAATAAATATATCGCTCACCTGCAAGAAAAGTGACTCATCTCGACAAAAGTAAATTTCATAGGAGAGGCAAAAGGAAAATTTGCATGATTTTACTGTAACATGAAATTATAGCACTAGCTCTGCATGCAGGAATAAAAACGTGCATAAATGCATAAAACTTGAAGACGTAGGATAAGGTTTGGAGGGTTGCATAATTTTACCTCTCCGCACAACCCATCCCTCTTCTGTGGTCACAAATGGACATATAGTGTACAAATGTGATTTTTCATATACTTACGAAATTTTTAATGTAGCTAGACGCACCTACGACAGACATATTAGTGGAATAAAACACAAAATTAATTTTTGCGAGATGTGTCACTTTTCTTTCGGGTGAGCGATATAGTTTTCACATCACAGAACTTACCGAGCAAATTTTAGATCGGACGTTGACTCTTACGAGCTTACTCCAGTGACAAGGTCTATAAATGTAACAAATTAACTTTTAGCTGCTGTTTGTGATTCAGATGACTCAAAGCCTTTGAGCGTAGAAGCCGAAGTGCCATTTCCCCGGATTCCCTCATAACTACGCCTAATATTAGCACTTGGCGTTATTACCCCCCCCCCCCCCCCATTCTCCAGGCTTTTATACCGCAGGGCACCTGATGTAAAATTCAAATGGGAGTTTCGTTCCGGCCGCTTATAACTTTAGTTTTGCTGAATAGATTTCATGGAACTCGCATCGTTAGTTAGATAATTTTTCAGGAAAGGTTTTAGTTTATAGTATATCACTCTACGTTGCATAATTGTATCATCACGGAAGAAAGTCCTATAATCAGGTGAACTCGATTATGAAGTATTAGCATAAAAAAAAACACTAGATGATTTTGATGAGATTTTCATGGTTAATTAGTTAATGTTTTAAAGATGTTTTAGTATATTGCGTTTTATCGTTCTACCTTTATTTAATAATCGTACTGTAATAGATCAACTCAATGATTGTTCAAGGATGTATCAGCGAAAATTTTGTGTGAAAAATTAAGCATACAATAATGCAATGGTATTCGTATAGTTTACTTCAATTCACAAGGACATTTCTGGCAAAGGATCATTTTGCTTTAAAATTTGTAATGACGGCGATAGAAAATATGTAAACTGTGAATTTAACCTTGTATTTAAAAGGTTAAATTCACCGATATATTTCGCTTGGGAAAATCGACCAGCATGACGCTTCCTAATATACTTATGTTATAAAGAAGAAACTTTTGTCTGTTTCTTTTGTAGGAGAAAACCTTCGGAACTGCCGAATCACTTTTAAAAGTAAAAGTTAATAAATGATGGTGACAGTCTCTGCAGAAGCAAAATACGTTCTAAAATATCCATTTTTTTGGAATACTGAGGATGTTACATATTTTAAACTTGATATGGTGCTTTTTAAAGAGATAAATGCCCACTGAAAACGGTTTCTAAAAAAAAAAAAGCGGAATATAAAAGGCTGAAATGAGTAGGAAACATTCTAAAAATGTTGAAAATTATGATTAATATCAAAATGTTAAGGATAAAGTCTTGAAATATTAGATGTCAGTTATTCATAAAACGTAAAGGTTTGCGTATAATAGTTATGATAAATCTGAAATTTAAAAAGATAAATTAATCACAAAATATTATACTTGTTAGGGATAGAAGTAAAAGTACGTCATTTAAATATTGAATATAAATTCGACATAGCTGTTGTTTACTCGCACAGAACAGGTTTTTTCAATATGGAAAATTTAAAGTGTGAAATGTGCGGAAAGCATACTTAAAACGATGATTTATTTCGGAATTGCGAGGGCTACTGCTAGAAACTTGAAATTTTACATGGGTATAAGATATTCGAAATTTAAAGGGGTGAAATATTTCTCACAATCATCTAACGGGTTATTAGGATGAAAGTTCAAAAAAGTACGTTTTACTTAATAATATTTAATCTTTCTGCGGAAATATAACTTCTTCCTAATTTTAATAGGCACACAAATATAATTTATCCCTAATGTTAATAAGCACATAAATATCATTTGCAATATTCCAATATTCACAAAGCCACGGATTGTGAGAACTTTTCAACTTTTTATCTGGTTCATTAACTTGATAGTCAGCAATAATATTAATTAGAGGGAAACTATTGAAAATCCCATCTTCTGTTTCTATAGAATTTAAATAAAAAAAAAATGAAGCCAACATTTTTCATTTTCAAAGGAACGACACTTTAAGATATACATTACACAGAATATCGTTAATCGATGTCTATGACATGTTAAAATTTCACATCGAAACTCGATTTTTTAGTACCTCCAGAATGAAGAATTGACACCCTATTCTGATCGTATGGTACCAAGATATCACGAAGCAGATAGTAATATTTTTACTGTACTAATCTAAATATGCAACATATTAAAATTTCATTCCTAAATTCGATGATGCGATGGTACAACTAAAAGAAAAAATTGTTTCATATCTTATAGAGATATCACGAGACAGACTGAAGCATTTGTATTATACAAATCTGTAACTTTAATCATTAACATTTTATGCTCAAATTGAAAACTAAATAGAACCGCCAAAATAATGAGATGGCGACTCGTTATGCTTGTATAGTACTCAGATACCACGAACAGACTGAAATACTTAAATCGTATTAATCTAAAGAGACATATTAAAATTTCATTTCAAAATTCGATGACCAGATAGTACGGCCAAAATAAGAATCGGCGCCTCATTCTGCTTATATTGTTCAATGATATTACAAGACAGACTGTAATATTTGTAATGTACTATTCGAGATATGCAATTTATTAAAATTACATTTCGAAATTCGATGACGAGATAGTACCGCCAAAATGAAAAATTTACACCGCGTTCTGCTCATATCTAACCACGAAATCTCAAGACAAACTGAAGTATTTGCATTGTACTAGTAGAGATATGCAACATATTAAAATTTCATCCCGAAACTTGATGACATGATAGTAACGCTAAAATGATGATTTGACGCTCCCTGCTGCTAATATCATACTAAGATATACATCGACAGATCAGTCATTTATGTTCTGTTAATAATCTGGTCCTACATCATAATTTCATTTTGAAATAAGATGACATAAAAAAATTTCTCTGCCCGTTGCGTAATCTACGATGGCTAAACACAAAATTTGAAAGGCCGACTACTAGATAATTTGGTATTTTAAACTTTACTTTTCATAAGAGACAAGAATGAAAATCCTGCATCAAGAATAGATTACAAAATTATTTCCCATGACTTTCAGAATTCTTTAACGAATTTAGCTGCTTAATACTGTAAAAAAAGTAAACATTTTAGAAAAGGCATAATACTTTTGAAAACCAGATTACGGTCCCTATCCAGAAAAGTAGTTCAATTCTTTTGTGCAGTATTGTATTTAATATAAAGATTTGTATATTATTCTATACATAGTATAATAAAACTTAGTATAGTAAGAAAATGCATAACAAGTGGAAAATTCACCTTCAGCAGTTTCTACCAATATACGGAGACGTACTTGAATTATTTTGTACAGCCCTGTATATTACCAACAGATTTTTATATGCCGCACATATTAAGCTAAAATTTAATTCAGACTAAAATGTGGTTAAAACTACTGAAATCATACTTCCACACATTATTATCCCTGGGAGGTCGTGTATTCAGTACTTTGCGTGGCCCTGTATATGATTTTATTTATATTATACAAACATCTCTTAGTATACTAAATATAGTTCAGCTTGAAAGAGCATAACTCAATTAAAAGCCTCTTATAAGCCATTCACGCTAATATTCCTCAAAGCTTACAAACTCTTTTGTGTAGCCTTGTATATGATCTATATCAGTTATACACACCGCATACTAAGCAACGATTTAATTAAACTTAAAAACGCATGTCATAAACGAAATCACACTTTCAGCTATTATCGCTAATAGAAAGATACAGTACTGTATCCGAATTTTTTGTGTGTCCCTGTAAATGAACGACAAATGCTATGCATATCATGTTATACAACAAATATATTGTAGTAAGCCTCAGTAATATAGTATATAAATTTCATTATATTTCATATAGTGTAACAGAACTAAATTACGCTGCAAACCGTTTTTCCCCTGACGCTATTATGTAAAGGCATTCTTTTGCGGGACCCTATAAATGAATAATAAGTACTTTGGACCCCATATTGCCCAGAATGCATAGTTTAGTGCACTTTATAAATGCATATTAATTTCATTATGTTTGAAACGACCAACATCATTAAAATAAATTTGAAGCAATTTTTTCACAGTGATCGTAATGCATCGGAATACTTTTGACTGTCCCTGTAGACGAACTATTAATTCTACACTCTTTATTTTCAATAGCGATCGTGCTATTGATAACGTCAATAACATACAAAAAATTCAGGGGATTCGAGTATATTTACGAGTGTTAGAGCTCGGACAAACTGGAGACAATCTAAATTCACAAACACTTTTAAACTATGTTGGAAAGTGTTAAAAACTGTTATAATATTTTAAATTATTACTGAAACATTGTAAGAAAAGTACAAATTAACACATTCCATCATTAAAATGTTGTCCTGTTTATAAAAATTATACTTTAAGTTATTTACAATAGGAAAGCATTTAAGTGGCCGACAACTGTTCCAGTGTTGGCCGAACACTAGAATTGAGTGGCCGACTACTAGTGACTTTGCTACTTTTAAGTTTAACTTTTTATAAATAAAAACTATAATCAGTTTTTTAAAAAACAATTGCTGAAACAATAAAAGAAAAGTATACATTAACATGTGTCACTGTTGAAATGTTGTATTGCTTTTTAAAATTCCGCTTTGAGCTATATACTAAAAGAAAGCGCTTAAGTGGCCGCTATTTTTTACCCTATATAGATATATATTCTTTTAATGGAAAATATATAGGGATTTTTGTTTAAAAACGCTGGTCAACCGGAACCGAAAAATTTCAAATTCAACCAGAAACCAAAAAATTTAGAATCTCAACATCGAATCACGACTAAAAAAAATATTGTCAACCCGAAACGACACGAATCGCGGATAGGCAAAGAGTAAATTTATGTTATTCAACCGATGATGCAGGACTCAATTTATCTGCAGTTCAAAATTATGAAAATTACATTCCTCTACTTGTTCTGTATATTAAAAACTGCAAAGAACTTTTATGCTATTTTGGTCATGTATTAGGGAGTGTGTCTAAAAATGTCCAAAATTGCTTTTTTTGCCAAATCCGAATCATGCAGAGAAGAAATTTGCGGCATTCTGTCACAGTATGATTAAAATAGTTTTTAAGAGAGCGTTAGTAACAATATCATTTATTAAGAGACATGAAGACATGAGAACATGACGCAGTAACGATGGCACATAGAAGCAATTTATAACTAAAATACTAAAACATGAATTAAAGCTTTAATTTATTTTCTACTTCAAATCCCTTTTTTTAAATCTTTCATCAAATCACTGAACTCTAATCTGTAGTGTCTATTCCTATTGCTCTCAATGCGCATATCTCTGTAGAAAAAAAATATGGCCTCTAACCGTGTCATCGATTTTTTGCAATGTTTTCCGAAGAATTGGAACCAATTTAGAATAAAATTTATTTTTCATCGCAGTTATTGATCTTTTAAGATGGATGATCCAAAATTACTTAAAATCATTGAATAAATTTTTATTCCGTCGATTTCGTGAAAATTTTCTAGTTTAGTTTTAAAAAGTTTTCGTCTTTTTTTCTTTAGAAAATCTGTCTAATGTTATCAACCTATTAAGAAGATAACGTTTGAAATGTTAATTTGACATTGATTTTCATATTTTAAATGATTTTGAGAAAGGAATATATAATAGAATACTGTTCAACAATATCATGTTTTTTTTTTTTTAATTCAAACAATAGAGGAAAACGTCCAAATACCGGCTACCACTTTTGTTTTCTGTCTTCATCATACAATTTTCAAAATTAATAAAATGAAAAGTGACAGCAGGGTACCTTGACATGTTTTACACCTGTTTAGAGAAACAAAAAAAGTTTAAAAGGCGTTTTTTGTTTATAAAAAGTAAACTTCCGAAAGTCTTCAAATTTTGAGTTTTTAAAATGGGGTCTAAATACCGGCTACGTAAGTTTTTCCCAAAAGATCTCACAAATAGCGCTAATGACAATTATTAAGCAATATGAATATTATTTTAATAAATTTTATTGATTAATAACACTTCTTATGCACAGAAAAATACGCAATTTTTAATAAATAAGTATTTTTGTCAAATTTCTAAAATTCTTTACGACTATCTCTCGCAGTCTTCTTCCCATTATGTTTCTAATTTTGTTTTTTAACGTGTAAAACAAATTAAAAGCTTGCTGATTGAAATGAGAATTATTTTATCAGAAAAAATCAAAAACTTAACATCAATCTCTGCGTCGTTATAGTCCCTATCAACCCACATATCGCATTATTAACATTGAACCCTGAATCCCCTTCCCATTCTAGTCCACAATGAAAGCACCCACGCAGAAGATACCGATTTATAATCTTTCTCTGTTATATATTTTCCCTTTTCCCCTTTTTAACCCTCTCGCTGCGTAATTGTTTTACCAAATTAGCTTCAAAAATTGCGTGATTAACCCCTTCGCGACGAGCGTCTTTTAAGAATTATTATTCTTTTGTCACTGGTTTTTCGAAACAAAACTTTTGTCTAATTTAACCGGAAAAATGCCCCGATTAAATAAGGCAAAATTTACAATAAAAAATAACTGGTGGGAATAATCAAGGAGGGTTAATTAGACGGAAAAAATGCACCCATGAGGAAATCTCGGTTGCACAAATTTTGCTCCTGTTACGTTGCCCGAGGAAATATCGGGTTGCGCAGCGAGAGTATTGAAATCAAATTTCTGCTTCTTTAATCTGCTTTATTCCGTCATTTTTCTTCTTTCTCTTCATATTTATTACGGGCAATTTTGTCCAACAGCGCTTTTTTTAAAAGTGATCGGGTAACCAGTGTCGGTTCTGAAGAATTAAGGCCATGGTTGCTTTTTTCATATTGCGAAATGGGACTAAAACTATTTCTGAACCATTTAAATAAATTTATTAATAATGGAACTATTTAAATTAATTTATTTTCCCCTCTTCAAGCAGAGCAACCGGGAGAGGTCCAAATACTGGCAAGCCGGTATTTAGACCACTCTAGGTAGCCGGTATTCGTACCACTGCTATGTTTCAATTAAAACCGGTATTACTCATTCATACAATAAAATACCGATAATGTGCGCGTGGCAGTGAAGAGCTAAATATGTCTAGAAAATAACTTAATCAGCAATTCAAGCCAATATACGTTCAGTATATTTTTAAAAAATGAGAAACGCATATCTGAAAAACTTTTGATGCACCAGATTAGATAGATTCGACACTTTTGCATTTACTATTTGCAAATGACACAGACTTCAGCGAGGTACTTTTCGAAACTTTCTTCTCTCAATTAAAGTTATAAACTTCGCCTATCACCGCTAGGCTGCGCTGCGCTCAGTTCTCAGAACACCTAGTAGCCGGTATTTGGACCTACTCCTCTATATATTTTATAATAAAACAAAGTTTACACTATTATAATCTCTTTAAATAGATTATTCCTTTGTTAATTTCAATAATTTACTGTTTAAATCAAACGACTAATCCATGTAATCTATCCCTTATTTAAAATAACAATACTAAAGATCAGTTAAATTTAAATAACACATAAAAATTATGTGAAGCTCAACCTATAAAAAAATATGCATAATATTACTGTGAATCCAACTGCAATTACTATGTGGAGAAGCGCCTAAAAAATGGCCGCAGATATTAATATCAAATATTTTGTTTAATAAAACCTTACTAATTTTAAATTCACTATGAACATTTCGGATCCCTACAAAATTAACCTGGACAGTTTTCAGTTTTGTAAAAAATCCACTTTATGATAAAATATCACACGCTGATATATGGTGTAAGAATATAGAGAAGATTAGGCTTTCATTCTAAAAGATTATGCGCCGTGGACTCAATGACTAACGAAGTAGAAATTATTGACACTTTACAAATACTTTTTTTCTAAGCAGTTGGCTGAAATCTTTTGCGCACGCACATATATACAAATGAAAAAAATAAAATAAATAAAGCGTTTCAGGTTTGAATTACGTTTATACACTGCTCAAAACAATTAAAGGATATTGCAGTTTTAGGTGGATTTTGTATCTGGTAAACTGTTTAGCTGATTGATACATGGTCGACAGACATAGTAGGTTATATGACAATAAATTACACATGTTTGGCAGAAAAAAATGCATTTTATTGCGCATTTGTGTACTAAAGGAAAAAAACACAATTTGTGCATATGAGAAAAAAAAAGAATAAGAAAAGGTGTTTTCTTCAAAGAAAATCATTTTCAGTAGGGGGTATGGTTTCCATGGGCGGCCAGCAACGTTGAACACCTTTGAGGCATGGGCTCAATGAGGCTATTAACGACGAGTTGGGGGTATTCAGTCCCACTCTTCCAGAAGAGCTCTTTCCAGTTCTTGGAGAGTTTGTGGGGGTTGTTGGCGGCCAGAAACTCGTCATCCTAGAGCGTCCCAAACGTGCTCGATTGGATTCATGTCTGGAGAACACGCTGGCCATTCCATTCGAACGATTCCTTCCTCGAAAAGGAAATCCTCCACCAGGATTGCACGATGTGGCCTGCAGTTATCGTCCATTAAAATGAAGTTATCTCCGATTGCTCCAGCGTAAGGGACTACAATAGGTCTGAGGATCTCATCCCTATATCGGCGACCAGTCAGAGCTCCATCTCGAATGATGTAGAGGTCAGTGCGCCCGTCAATGGAGATGCCACCATACACCAACACTCCTCCACCGCCAAATCTGACACTTTCGTGCACGAATGCAGGATTATTCCTACTGCCACGGTCCCTCCAGATGAAGATACGCCTATTATCCGGATGCACAGAAAAACGGGACTCGTCAGAAAACAGAATATTGCTCCATTCATTTCTCCTCCAGTTGACTCCCTCCAGTTGCCCACTCCCTGCGGTCGCGACGATGCCCTGATGTTAATCTAACACATACCATCGGTCGGCGAGCATACAGACCTACAGCATGGAGCCGGTTTCGGACAGTCTGAGTTGAAATCGTGGTGCCTGTAGCCGAGCGAATGTGTTGTTGGAGAAGAGTAGCGTTCATGGTTCGGTGTCTCCGAGCTGTTAACGCTAAATACCGATCTTCATTGGGCGTTGTTGCCCGTCTTTGACCTTGCCCTGGTCTTCGGTCTGCACATCCACTCTCCAAAAAACGGTTCCAGATCCTGGAAATGACACTTTGTGACACTCCAATGGCTTGCGCTACTTCGGCTTGAGTTTGGCCCCCTTCTAACCTACCAACAATTCTCAAAGCTTCTGAATCTGTCAAATGACTTCGCTGAGACATCGTACTAATCGAAACAAAGCAATCACTGAATGCCGATCATCCTTGTCTTCATTCTCTTTTATTCAGTTGAAAGTCAAATTTCATTCGCTGCCGCTGAAGCGACGTTTTTGACGTCGAACTCAAAATTTGCATACTCCACAGTTTGAAAACCAGAAAATTTTGCATTTGTGATTCTCTTCTTCTATTTTCGGCAAAAAAAATTTCGTTTATATCTTTATTTTATATAAAACTTCAAATATCCTTTAATTGTTTTGAGCAGTGTAGTTTAAAACGTGATGCTAGAAGTTCATCTATAAATATGCTTAGAATAGTTGATTTTGAAAAGCTAGAAAATGTCATTTTAGAAGGTATCGATAGCAGAAAGTTTTTGTAAACCATCTTCTGAATTCATTCTTTTAAAGGAAGCAAAATATTCAGATATATCTGTAGATCGTAGGTTCAAATTTAAAGATTCGTAAATTAAAAGAAAGGAACGTAATTTTGAAGCTAGTTTTTAAAAGTTAAATTATTTCTCCGATAGTTTGATTTAACGCTCAAAAACCGAATAAAAAGTCTACTGTGCTGATTTTTTTACAACCGTTATTGCACGGACTGTTGTTTATACAAAGATATTTACAACTCTTTAGTATGCTGTAGAAAGTTGCCTAGTGTAGAAAGCATTATTCCGTATAATGAAGGCTTAGTAGAGGCAAGCTAATGTTCCGGATAGTTAAATTAACAAGACTCGTGTAAGAATCCATACATGGGCCAATTCAAGAAGCAATTATCTTCTACCTTTAAATTTGACTAGAAAATCGAAACATTCTAGAAATGCTAAAATACTTGAAACCTATCTCTGGTAAACAGATAAAAGCCAAAAGCGTATAAAGGCGTTGAAGTTTTACAGGAATTGTGGAAATGGTTCATTGCAGAAAAAGAGAAATATAAAATTGAAGCTGATTCGTGTAAGAGGCATTATCACATAATTTTGACTTTTAAGTTACTGAATAATAATTTTTATTTTAGTACATATTCTTGGGGTTATTTTATTTCTTATGTTGGAAAACATTCCATTGCATGTCTGCATAACAATATTAACGAGATAAATAAGTTTTAGACGATGAATTCCTTACCGTCCTGATTCTGATTTTTAAGATTGGGCCTGTCAGTGTAAAATTGTTTCAATAAAAGTAATTCGATGTAATTTTTTTCAGAAACAGGGAATATTGTTTAATATAATTATGTAGCAAAAAATTAACCTGTACACATTTTTATGGCTGTTATTATTTTTTTAATTCTGTCCCTGGATTTTAGATTCCTTACCGTCCCTCTTGTTAATATTATACAGAAGATCAAATCAGATGCAGCCACAGAATTTTTTTCAACTTTTTTCTCATGCAGGATTATGCTAGAGAAAGAATGGCTAAAATTCTTTGACTGGAAAATTACTGTAGAATTTAAATCGACATTTAAATATCAATTTCAAGCATCGTGCTTTATTGGTAGACTTACTGTCCCCAAGGTTTATTCCTGCACCTTTCGAGATAAATTATTATTTTTTTAATTTAATCTAATGTAAATAATTGTTGTTAAAAAGCAATGAAGATTGTGGCTATCACTTAGCTTTAACACGATTTACCTAAGAAATGATCGTAATTTTCCTTACCGTCCCTGTTTTCCTTTACTGTGTCCATTTTTTTCTTACCGTCCCTTTTTAGGGACGGTTATAAAAATGCATCGCAATCTCACAGAATTTACTGTTTCAGAATGTATTTTGCAAAAAATATTTTAAGTGTTGATTTCTTTTATATCCTGTAGATGGCCGCACTAAACAGATATTTAGTTTATAATATAGTCGATTTTGTCTCTCGTGGAGCAGAAAACAGTGTTTTTGCAATGTCAAGAAAAAAAACGATAAGTATGTTTAATTATTTATCAATTAAATGACTTGTTATTCATCGATGTATCATTAAATACAATTATAAGAACGTGCATTTTCGGAATTTCACAAAATTTTAAAAATTGATAGGTTTTTTTTTACAATTTTAATTACGTCCCTAAAAAGGGACGCTAGGCCCAGGAAGGTACGTTGTTTTACTAAATGACGGATAGTTAAAATTTTTGTTCTCAATTAAAGATTCACAGAAGCATTAAGTTGATCTGTTAAAAGTTATAAATAAGAATAACATTGTGTTTTTGTTAATAATATTGATATAAATTTAATGATTAATTTTAAACATTAATATTGTAGTTAATTCTATTATAAAAATATATACTTTCTATTCAACTTTATTTCTAATTTCTAATTTTTGTGGGTGGTTATGTTTGTTTATATACAGCCGAAATATTTTTAACAGTTAGATATATTGTAGTATTTAATATTAAAATCATAATAACTATTTATATTTTAATAAAAAATATTGAAAAATGTGAATAAGGTGCAGTTTGGTTTAGTTAAATTTAGATTATAAAACAAAACATTTTAAAAAGATTCTATAATTCAATATTTTTTTCATTTCTCCCACACTAATCGGCTATTTGTCACGCGAAAAAATTGTTATCACTAGTACAATTCATTCTAACCGTACTGATATACCGCCTATTAACAGATATTAAATCATGCAAGAAACACAAAAGAGGAAATTTTAATAAAAATTTTATTAGAAGGACAATAATGTAATTTTTTTAGATTGAATAACAACAATATTGTGACAATAGCCTCAAATGTACATGGTGTTTATAATTTAGTGAAAGTACAAAGATGGTCAAACAGTGATAAAAAGGCAACTGAAATTGATCAACTGGAACTGTTTCAGAGGTATAATCAGTGCATGGGAGATACTGATAGGATGGATCAGAATATTGTTAATTTTCATTGTTCTATTCACAGCGAAAAGTGGTGGTGTCCACTTTTTACTTTTCGTTTGGAAGCTGCTAAGCAAAATGCATGGCTGTTATATCGTCTTTCTCAATCACCGAATACATATCCCTATGAAATTTCTTCAGTTCCGATGTCGGATAACACCGGCATATTTTTAAAAGTATGCTGGTGATAAAAAAAAAAAAAAAAAACTGCAGTCAAGGATACCTCTAGGCAGATCAAAGACATTAAAATATAGAGTTCCTGATTCTGTAAGAAATTATGCAGATAAACATTACGTTATTATAAATGCAACTCAGATTCGATGTGCTGACTGTGGCAAGAAAGTTTAACGTAAATGCAGCAAGTGTATGATAGGTCTACATGACAAATGTTTTAGAGCATTTCATATTTTACAATAAAAAAGTAAAATATTACTTTAATCTCGGGTTTTTGTTCTCTAGTTTAATAATTAACCTGTTTGTATTATAAATGTATTCAAACGTATTTTAGAAAAAAAAAAACAGTTTATGAAAAATCGACCCTTGTGCCTAGTACTCCCTTGTGCCTAGTGTCCCTTTTTAGAGACGTTTTAAAAATATAAAATAAAACATAAAATTTTCAGAAAGGATTTTTTTTACTATTTTTTTCAGTTGATATCATGACATTTAAGTACGGTACATAAAATATTATTGAAAAAACAAGTCTTTTAAGAAAGTTCTTTTTGTCCCTTTAAGACAAAGTTATACCAAACTTTTGTACTAAAAGTACTACATTGTTATTATTTCATATTTGTAAGTTCTGTGGATAGTATAAAAGCTCATTTTAAGTAAAAAAATTAGAAAAATTAAAAAGTTAGATCGGTAAAATGGTAAGGAAAATTAAACTCGTAAGTTTAACTTAAACTTCAGATAAATAAAAAATCATCGCTGATGACCATTTATTTTTATTTTGAATGATTAAGGCATTCGTCTATATGTTTAAAATGTTATTTCATTAAGTTTACGTTCACCAGGTTTTTATACCTTAAAATTAAAATTTTGTGAGAATGCCTCATAATTCAGTAAAATATAATATAGTAGACAGCATAGAATAAAATTAATAGCGTTTGAATTATGAAAAAAATATAGAAATAAAATGATCGCCAAAGAAAAACAGTTAGAGTGACCAAAAAAAAAAAACTCCCCAAAAAGTTAAGAAATAAGTATCAATTAAAGACGTAACAAAACAATATCTTGAAAATTCTTAAATAGTTTGAGTTTCTCTAAAATGATGATGTGGAATGTTTAGTCGTCAAACTAAACAGACCAAGATTTGAAATTTTTAGTTATGAAGATGTTACTCATAACGTACTTTTCGAATATCAGTGGATTAAGGAAAGAGGTTACGATGATAGTCAAGTGAAATCGAAACGGAATCTACTCAAATATGTTTGTTTTGAAAAGTAGAAACATATTATTTGCAAGACAAACACTCGTTTTGTAATGATTGGCCCAATTATTCAAATTTATGTATATCTAGATTGAACCCGCAAGAGAGCTGTTAGAGTAATTGTAGTTTCAATGTATGTTCAGTTTTATATTCATCAGGTACAACCGAAATTTAATATGTAGAAAATAATGATAAGTTCCGTGTTTTGATTCATTTTCATAACAATTTTTTTTTCATTCATACGAATTATTTTTTATAAAACATATTCTTTGTAATTTAATAGATTATTAAAAATACATTCTAATCGAAACCTCTTTAACTATCTCGCTACGTATTTATTTTTTTATCGAAATAGATTTTAAAAATGCGCATTTATTTTAAAACGTATTTCAAATCTACATATATTTTAGAGTTAAAATATATAAAATTCTTTTGTAAAAGTGTTTTTAAATATAGCATTAGATCATAAATAAAAAAGCTCGCGGAAATCGTGGGTTGTGCAAATTTTGCTACTTTTACGTTGCCCGTGGAAATCGCGGGATGCGCAGTGATAGGGTTGACAATGAAAAATTGAAGACAAATAGGAAACGAGTTAGTAAGCTGACAAATAGACAAATTTCATAGTCATTCCATTTTATAGATACATTCCTTCCTACATCAAACAATCCGTAAAAATACACTAATTAAAAAAATAAATAAAATGTGCCTTATATACTCTCACTAATGTTTTCAATTGTTTTGCAGTGTGTTTTTATAATGTCTTCTGAAATATAAATTTGTATCGCGGATAACATGCGAAAAATTTAAAATATTAATTAACGAGCAATTTGAAGCTTTACAGAAATAATTTATTTTGTAATGAAACGAGCAACTAATTACAAATAACGGAAAAGATTCGACTAAATGTTATTTGCAAGATTAACTGTAAAATATTTTCTCATTTAAGATGTTTTCATCAAGAGAATAATGTTAGTAGCAGAATCTCATTTCTAATAGTTGCTATAATCTCGTAATTTGCTATGCAAATAAAAATTTAAATTTAAATTATTTAAATGGATGACATTTAATTATATTTATATAATTTTGTTAACCTGTTTAATATTCGTTATTGTTAAAATAAATTCATAAAAGTATTTTTAGAAATATAGAAATATTTTAGTCGTTGGCTTCTGATATCGAAAATTGCCAGAAGTAATTTAATCCTACAGTCTAATAAAAAACGTTGTTACACTAGACTGTAGCATATGTTCGCAAATATACATTTTAGTCGATATAAAAACATTTTGTAACACCAATGTTTGAGGGTTGACATAAGTAATGCAAATACATTTCAAGTGTTCTGAATATAGTTACATAGAAAGGAAAATCATAATCACCCTTACAGAAGTACCGTTAAAGAACGTTTTTAAATTTCGGGAAGTATTTTTATAACTTATGTTTAAAAATTCGTGACATGAAATCTGTAAAATATAAAAGAAGCATTTTTCTATTTCTGGAAATATTTGAAAAAAAAAATATTTCACGAACTACGCTGTAGAAAAATACTGTCATATATTTTTGCATTTGTTTTAATTATTAACAAAAGCACGTACTATGAATAAAACCTAAAGTGAAACAACAGTACTTTTTTACGTAAAAAAGATAGAAATTTCGTTTATTCTACATATTTTTAATTAAATCTCTACCTCAGTAAATCACTTTCAATATAAAAACTTTCGAGTCTAAAATGAAACAATGATTTGTTTAGTTGTATTTTTATTAAAAATCTCTCTTTTACGTCGACAATGTTTATTTTTTTTTAATTTCTTTCAAAAATTGAGTTATATTTAGTCTTTTACGTAAAAATCAACTCACGCACTTAAATTGAAAAACTACAATAAAAGAAAATGTATTGTGTTCAGGATACCATTCTCGTTTATAAAGTGCTTTTTACGAGGTCCCTGTGAGATTCACTTTTAACCTTGCACTTTGATCTTTCATTAATACAAATTTATTCACACCATCCAGTTTTACTGTAATTTAATACTTTTCAACATATCTGAAAAGTATTTGTAATTTCTATTCACCTGCACGCAATGTATTTTTTACTTTCTTCTATCTTCAATAGAAGAAAGTATTGTAATCGAAATTTTTTTCGACTTCCCGTTTTTGACGGCTTTATACGTTTTAGGGGTCAGAGAACCCCAAAAACATGTTTATAGAAAACGTCTGTCTGTCGCCATCGTACCATCAAAATGTGTATGAAGTTATGCATAGAATTGAACCAATTTTTTTAAAGTTTTTGGCTATGGCAAGCAGGTCCTTCCTTCATTTGAAAAAATTCGGCCGAAAGAGGGTGCTTTTAATAGCGATGTCTGCGCATTTTGATTATTGTACCATCGAAAAATGTATGAAGTTATGCGTAAAAATGAACTAATTTTCTATGTATATATTTGGCTGTAACCAGCAGTTTCTCCCTGAATTTGAAAGAATTCTTCCGAAAAGGGCGCTATAATAGCAATGTCTGTGTCATTTTCATTATTGTACCATCGAAAAGTGTATGAAGTTATACATAGAATTGCACAACCTTTATGTGTACGTATTTGGCTGTGGCCAACAGTTTGCCTTGAATTTAAAACTATTCTTCCTGAAGGGGTTCCTGTAATAGCAATTTTTGTGCCATTTTCTTTATTTTATCGTCGATAAGTGTATGAAGTTATGAATTGAATTGAACCAAATTTTTTGTGTATGTTTTTGGCTATGACCAGCAGGAGATCCTTGAGTTTGGAAATATTACGCTGGAAAGGGGATCTGTGATAGCAAATTTTGTATAATTTTTCGATTTTTCGTAGTTTTGTTGTCCATCGGTCGCTCGCGCAGCGATGGGAACTCGCGTCTTACTAAGCTGGCTATTTGCAATCAGCTGATGTACTACAGAATAACGAAAAGCTATTGATTTGAATAAATATCATGATCGAGATTAACTTTTTTACCCGACTGCCAAGAAGGGTTATGTGTTTCACGCGTATCTGCGTATGTGGACTTCTTTATACCCTCGAAACATCCGAACGACTGGACGGATTTTAATGAATGAGATCTCTATCGATTCGTCTTAACCGTCCAATGGTTATAGGGTAGGGTTTTTTTATAAATTCAAAATAGCGGTAGAGACAAAAAGAAATTATGCACCATATTGAGTGGCATTTCATGGGATAGGTCTTTCAAAATAAAGACGATGTTTAATTGACTATTTTACAGTCAGAAACTCCGTTTAAATAATACACAATTTGGAAGTTGTGCAGGTAGGATCTCTAGCTTTACTGCAACTGTAACCTTTATAGATATGTATAGGCCTCATCAAAACAGTGTTTATAGATAGGAACTAACAATTAAACACAACTTAAAAGTCATAAATACATGTAAAAAATGGGTAAGTAATATAAAAAATAATTTCACATTGATGAGAAATAATTAAATAGTTCAGGGTTTTTTGATTTTTTAAATTTAATTTACTGGTATAGTATTGAACTAATACTATTGCAGTATTAACATCTGCAACTACTTTTTGAAATGTTAAGATGTACGAGATAGAAAAAGCTTTGGGATTGTCACTTCTAACTAGATTAATGCTGGATTTGCCACAAAATTATTGTTTGCGCTAAAACATGCTCATAATTTAAAATGGTGTGTATATAAAGCATTTACAGATCTTTTACGGGGAGACTCGAAATAAATAAGGCACATTACGATACATGTGTAATATTTTTTTATTACATTTTAATGTTATTATGCTATTTAAAACATAACGAAAGCAATATACGTTACATAAATGCACTAACTATATCAGCATTAATTTTATTAGCTCTAATTACATAAAAACTTTGCTACACTATGGTCTAAACTCAGAAATTGTTTTTTATTTGCGAGTTTTAAATATTGACATTTTCTAATGATTTTATTTCAAATAATGTAAAAGTGAGGCAAGTTATTTAATGTAAAAACAGCACATTCTTTTGGAAATTAATTCTTAAACTATAGTGAGATCATAAACCAAAACTACCAGTATATGAAAACCCAAACAACTGTACCAAGGAAGGATTCAGAATAAAGGTTGAGATGGAGCTATCTAGAGTTATTAGCCTGACAATCTGGTAATGAACAGGTATCTAGATGTCACGGCATACAGAAAAATTCGATAGCAACAACTCGTGCACAGAAAATATTTAGCAATGTACCGTGATACATGACATTAAATTTCACAAACTCTCGTACGTAATTGTAACATTAAAGGTAGCGACTTTAAAGGTAATCAAAGACGTGCAACAAGTCCTCGATGAAAAAATAAATGAACACTTTGGTGACATTACTTCTTGTTGCTTTTAGTTCCCGTGGCCTCCATGGATACCTCAACTCATTCCAATGAACTTGTGTTCGTGGGAGATAGGAAATCTAAATTGCACTCATTGAATCTGTGAAATATGTCTGACATAAAACAAACCAATAAACATGAATTCTGCATATTTCCTACGCCACGATGTATGTTTACTGTTCCCCAATACCTTCTGCACGCAATGTATCTTCGTTTTGGGATGTCGGCGACTTCTCATAAGTTATGGGGGCTGCTTTCCTTTCTAAATTTTCCAAATAGCCCTTTTCAAGGCATAGGTTATATTCAAACGGCATTTATAATTTAGCGGTGAGGTGATCGCACAGCAATGGAAACGGTAGTTGTTTCCGTTTCAAAATATTCGGCACTTTGACCGTAATTACGAAAGCTCTTCATCACATAATTATTGCAAATTTTTAAATTTCAAATTTCTTTTGAATTCCTTGTACTTTCTTGTCTCTAAAACTTGTCACTAAAACTTGGATGTTCAAATTTTTGAATATCGTCTTAACATGATTCTGATAAAACTCACAACAATGACAGGAAAAAATAAACATTTTCCAGGTGTAACTCACTTAATTTTTGGAATATCTGCAAAAGATCATTACAAAGGGTCAATCTATTCATCTTCTAATTAAATAAATATTTAGATAAATTTCATTTTGAAAATCTTAAGTTTTATTTTAATTTGAAAAATTCGTCAAAAGTGGTCCAAATTCAGGAACTGGTCGCCTAAGTTGAACCCCTAGTCTCGTAAATTGGACCAAATAATATCAGGTTGTTTTAATGACTAGGGAATATAACTAATTTTATTGAAACCAAAGTTTGCGATTAATGAAACAATCAAACAAAATAACAGCAATGAAATATAATGAAATCCAATATCTGAAAATAAGAGTAATTGTTTAAAATCAAAATGTATTCAAAATATAAATCAAAGTTATTAGTAATTAAGAATAGAAATTATGGAGCTAATCGTTAGTTACTTGAATATCATGTAAGGAGTGGTGCAAAGCTTATACATATTTTTGTTTATTGTTTTTGTTTACCAGCGCACACAACATGGAACCGTATATGGCAATCTGAACACTGAATCATTTCTGCTATTTTATTTTTCTTACAAATTAGGCAAAATCAATCATCACTGTCTAGATTTTTCTTTTTAGATTCTGAAATATCAAACTTCTTTTTTGCAACAGAACTTTTCGTTACATTATGTTTGTAGTTCTTCTCTTCCATCATTTTCTTGCTAATTGCATTACGTCTATTTTTTAAAACTCGATGTTCCAATTGCTTTTGTGCTGTGAAAACTTCTTTTTTGTCTTTTTTTTATTATTTTTTTATTTTTTTATTTCAAGGTTTAGTTTATATGGCGATGATGTTAACACAACTGATTTTTGGCTCCCTCTGTACTTTGATTTAACTGAATTTAGCGAGGGGAATAACATTTCTAATGATATTTTTGCTTATGGGGAGGATTTGAAGCTGCAGCCTCTTTGCAGGTCAATTTCTTCACAACTTACTGTTTGCTTTTTCTTTCCTATATCTTTAACAGCTTTTGCTGCCACGGGTGTTTCTCTTCCAGACAATTTGTCGATGTCTTTGTCAACATTTTCATCAAGGTTTGAGATTTTATGCGTTTTAATGGCAAAAAAGTATAATTCCACCCTCCAGAATTGTAAAAATATGACATGACAAATATCCTGCAGTAGGATAATGCTTGAATTAAACTCTGTAAGTCAAATATGACGTAGGAATAAATAATTCAAAGAAAATAAATCCAATTACATACAAGATAACAGACATTGCAAACAAAATTTATTGCATAGACATGTAAAAATATTTTTTATGTTTATATAGGCCTAAACTGTATAAAAAAATTAATCCAGATATACAAAAAAACTTGCATGGATATAGTAATCCATTATAAAATATAAAAAAATAGTGTACAAAGCGTATCGTCCTCGAAATTCATTACTTACTTTTCAAATTTATGATCGCATATCTGGTCCAATTTAAGCAAATTAAATTGGCCCAATTACGGGAACTGCGCCATTATTTGAAACAGTTAATTTCAAGATTAAGAACAAAAACGAAATCAAACAAATCCGCGTTAAAAATATGCACAATAAACTGATGAATTCATATATGCATATGAAAACATAACAACTTACCTTAGTTTTAAAATATTCTCTTACGTTTAGTAGGAAAAAATTAGAATATTTAAATTGTCTGAAAACATCACATGCTAGGTCGCTGCTTCTTCTAATCATACGTGACATCATTCTGATGAGTAGTATTTCAGCGGTAGATGGAGTCTCTTCCTGTAATTAACGACAGAATGACAACAGTCCAATTAAAGAAGCGGTCCAAATATGACTACTCTCCCCCTTTTTTATGTATACGTAAATAGTACAAAACATATTTCAATTTTAAGGTTTACAGCACACGCTTTTATTTTATGTAAAATGACGTCATTCGCATCCACTTAAGAATTAAACATTTACGATCCACTCTTAAACATCTACAGTAAAGTAGGCATAGGACATCACTATGGCGAAATAATACACAATTGCAGCAAAAAGATGCCGTCATGAAAGAAACTCGACCAAAAAAAAAAAAAAGAAAAAAAAACGGCTGTTGATAGCTTTCATCCTGATTCACAGGCCTTCATTTGTTTGTAACATTACTATAGATACATAAAAAGACGATTTCATTCGTGACGTCAGTCATGACGTTTTGGTTGAAAATTGACTCCAAACAAACGGTTGCTATGGAGTATTTTCTATTTTGTTTCATAGTATAACTATGTATTATATCTATATCGCAAATCTGAGTATTTTAATACTTGATATGTACCGGTAAAGTTTTCTAAGATTTATATTGAAAAAGAAATGACGCATAGCAACCGCTTGTTTGGAGTAAATTTCCAACCAAAACGTAATGACTGACGTCACACTAAAAGCGTCTATTAAATATAGTTTATAATAGCTCCATGTTTTAACATAAATCATTCGTTTATATTTTTTCAAAATAGCAGGTATTTTACTTCCATTTTCTTTCGGTTGTTATGAAAAAATTGCAACAAAAATATACAATTAATATTTTACAACTATTTTTCCTTTACATTCTACAAAAATGGAGTACTTCCGTTGCCAATATTAAGCAAATGGCTCCAAAAACTAAAAAAAAAAAATTAATATTTCAAAATAAATGGAGATGCAGTTTTCAAACAAATTGCATTTAAAAGTGCTTTTTTCCCCAATACGACGGTATAAAAATTGAAAATGTGCGATGCTTAGAACTTAAAAAAATTGCTATACAGTATTTAATCGTACTGCTTTGTTTTACAGCTGGCTTCTGTAAGGTAACGTTATTTTTCGGAGATGATCCGAAATAAGCTGGGAGAAAGAAATAGCATGTCGTACCGGGGGCTAAAAAACAAGATAAATAAGAGAAAAGGGAAAAGCGAAAGATCGCGCAGGTGCCCGGGGTTGCGAAGTCCGTGAATACTTAAAGAAGGGGGGGACCACCTGGGAACCCTGGAGACCATTGCTGCTGGAAAAACCATTGTATAATAGAACTACGTAAAATCGAGAAAAATTGCTGTCGCAACCCACCCATTTTCAACTAAGACCTGAAGTCCATAATCAAAAACATATCTAGTTTGTTTCAATTCTATGTATAACTTCGCACACTTTTCGATAATACAATAACGGAAATATCACAAAAATCGCTATTACAGTGCGCTCTTTCCTGCGGAATATACAAACGTTCAACTTGGACTTGCTGGCCATAGCTTAAAACATACACATAAAATTTGATTCAGTTCTATGCATAACCTCATACCCTTTTCGATGATACAATAATGAAAATGAAAAAAAAAAAAATTATAGCTGTAACCCCTTCCGGAGGAAGTTTTCCAATTTCAAGTGGGGCCTGTTGGCCATAACGAAAAATACGTATATGGAATTTCATTCAATTCTATGCTTAACTCCATACCCCATTCCATGATACAAAGAGGACATACGAACTTACGGACAAACAAACATTTTTTATAAACATATTTTTCAGGACTTCTGACCCCTAAACCATGTAAATAAGTAGAGAACAGGAACTCAAAAAAAATTCGATTACAATACTTTCTTCTTTTGAAAGAAAAAGTAAAAACAAACTAATGATCTTAATTGTATCGAAAACATGTGAATAAAGAAATATAATTCATGTTTAAAAGTATCACACTACCTTACAGTAATAATGGAATTGTGAATTAGAGAGTAAAACATAATATAAGAAAATCAACTAATTTATTGATGTAAATTGTGATAGAAAGTTTTTCTGATATCTTAAAGTTAAATTTTACTATTTCCCTTTTTGTTTTCAGTATTAGTTCCTTGCAAAGTTTTTTTTTAACTCCTTATTTATTTCTTCATTTTATGCATAGACATGAAATAAAATATCCATCGAAAAACTTATTACTTTATTTTAATAATCAAGGTAAAGTGCCCTAATTTCGTACCATTTTACTTCTCCGCTTCAGCGAAAGTGGCGCCACTTATCACGCAAGGCACAAGAAACGGGAGGTAAAAGGCGTCAGAAGAAAAAATTTCGTTCGAAAAAAAAATGCATATATATATATTATAGGCGCTGGATTTCCTATTTTAAGACCTGAGGTTTTATTACGTCATTTGTAAAACGTTATTTACTGTACTGTAAGTACAGAGTGGTCATAAAAAAAACTTTGATATAGTTATAGATATAGTTAGTTCAGATATAGTCTTTTCAGATATAGTTATTCAGAGGTATGAGCTCGGGATTCTGTGAACGGCAACAAATGGTGCTCACGGTTACGGTTATAGGTACAGAAACTCGAAATTTTCGAAAGGCAACGCCCATTTGTTTTCATCGCAAAATGTTCAGCGCTTTCGAAAACCCAAATAGAGTTGAATCGGTACGTCTATCGCAATAAACGGTCACGTTATGCACGCACAAAAAACAGGAACACGGAGGAAATTTGCATATGACAGAGTCACTACACAAATCACTGATTACAACACAGATTGAAGAAAAGAAACCTTACATTCGGATTACACATTTTTGCACATGGGTGCCATCATAGGAAATTACGCATTGCATGCGGACAATACAGCCGAACGTAACATAGCATGAGGGATGTTTGCAATCTCACATTTGATAGAGTTTTTCAAATCCGGCAAAGTTTGCGGATTGCACGTGTGCACTCTACATTTCAGATATCTCCGGAGCCAGAAATCCATAGGTCGGGGGATCGCAGAGGCCACGGAAATTGAAAATGGCGAGAGGTGATACGGTCTCCAAAATGCTTTTCCAGGACCCTGCGAACAGACTTCGCTATATGTGGAGGTGCACCCTCTTGCATCCAAATGATGTCATTCAGTGCATTTCGCAGCAGCAATTCTGGTATAACGTAATTTTGCAGCATGGCTGTATAGCGGGAGCCTGTCACAGAGTACGTTACAAATCCCGTTATTAATCCCGTTAAGTAAGGCAAGAGAACAATTGTGTCTGCAATACCGCACCACACAGTAACTTTCACGTCGTATAAAGGTACTGGTGCCACAGTGTGCGGATTCATGTCTGCCCAGTGCACACAATCATATCGGATAAGAAATTTATTTGCAAAGTCCACGCGTTTTTTATGGTCCATGCGTCCAACACCTGGACGCGCTGGTTCCGGTAAGGAAACATGCGGAATACAGAACGCAGTAGCTTTAGGACCGTTGATTTCGATATACCCAATACACGAGCTGCACCACTTGCAGTTTGCATGTGTCCTGAAGTCATTATGTGTTGCCCTTCCACAACAGTATAATCAGGGACAGCTGGTCGTCCGGATCGTGGTCTATCACAAGTGCAGCCAGTTTCCTCGAATTTCTTTATTACCTCACGAAGAGCTTGCGAGCTACATGGGCCGTGTATTTAACAATGCTTTCGACGGAAAACACCAAGGTTTCAGCGGCATTCATCTCATTTTGATAATAGAATTTTACTAATCACCAAGAACTTTCGGGGCACAGTCATTTCGTCGGCATGTACGAGCTCCCGACTGAAGAATTAACATTCCCACGCTGCTTTTTATCCGTTTTCTACGCTGAATATCTGGCGAACGGCGTTCTGTGATTGGTATCTTGCCTTTGTCATATGCGAATTTCCTCCGTGCTCCCCGATCGCGTTTTTTTGCCGTTCGCAGAGCTGTTTGGGCGAGCAAAACGCGTCCGTTTATTGCGATACACGTACCGTTCCAACGCTATTTAGGGTTTTCGCATTTGCGTAGCATTATGCGATGAAAAAAAATGGGCGTTGCCATTTGAAAATTTCGAGTTTCTGTACATATAACCATAACCGTAAGCGTCAATTTGTTGCCTTTCACAGAATCCCGAGCTCATACCTCTGAATATATATATCTGAAATCTCATCTCGATCAGTTGAACGGACGCTAGAGTTGAATGATCGCTAGAGTTCCATATATCGGCAAAGATTTTTTATGACCACCCTGTATGTATATTCTATTCATTGCATATTTTCTACATAGGTAAGATGGTAACAGTAGCATACAGTGCGGTTTAGAACGTTCAATTCATCTTACAAGAACTGAAGCTCCACCATATTGAGAAGTAGCCTGGTTGCTGTTTCGTCCCCCTCGCAGTTCTTATTTTCTTCGAAATTAAGTACGCTATTTCATGACTATTATTTCAATATGAAAATAAGGTTTACTATAAAATAAAATAGTAATTAAAATAAAATTCAAAATGAAAATAATCTTTTTACTTTTAAAAAACTTAAAAAACTTTTA
Organism: Maratus speciosus; assembly: GCA_963932465.1. Lineage (NCBI taxonomy): Eukaryota > Metazoa > Arthropoda > Arachnida > Araneae > Salticidae > Maratus > Maratus speciosus. The sequence goes on from OZ010788.1 coordinate 443,259,992, forward strand.
AAAAACTGTATAAAATACTTTCATTTTTATTAAAAGAAAAAGTATTGTCTGTCTTGAGCGTTGTAGACAGGAGCACGGAAGAAGTGTGTTAAAGGCCAGATGAAGTTAGGTGTTGATGCTGTACGCAGTAATGACAACAGTTTCCCCACTTGAACTGAAGAGTGAATTAGTTTTTTTACTGTAAAGAAATTTAGAGAAGTTTCTATGAACTAACTCTGAACGATTTGAGATAAATGTCATTCCAGCTAGACTTTCGCTATACTTTTTTCACACCCATTCTCATCTGAGAGAAAAATGGCAGTGGCCAAGTCATTGCGACACACGGAACTCTCTGCTCGAAAACCTCAATCATTATCGCTCGCTTGCATTCAGGGATTCACATAAAAAATATTAAATTATATTTTTCCATACTGAAGGGAGAATTAGAGAAAATGAAATTCGAACCGATGAAAGTGTACAGTGTAGACTAAACTGACATCATTATTGTGCAACGCAAATAAAAAAAAAAAAATCTTTGGCATGAAAGGAAAGAGAAACGTCCATAAAATATCGTCTACGGAGAGGGGTTCGTTAATCACTGTAATGATGAACATGTCAGCCTCAGGGATGTTTGTACCCCCTCTTCTGATATTTACGAGGAAGCAAAGAAGAAGGAGTTAATTGAAGTGAGTCAGGGTGTGTAACAGCAGAGCTATTCGACAGATGGTTTCGCCATTTTTTTACATTGTAAAGCCATTAAAAGACGACCCCATTGTGTTGATATTAGATGGGCATTACTCACATTCTCGTAGCAGGACTGTCATTGACCTTGCATGGGAGTTGTTATAATCGTTTGTTTGCATCCCCATTCAACAGCTAAAGTGCAGCTTCTCAATGTCGCGTTTATGTTTAAAACATTTTATGCTGAAGCAATAGGAAATTGGCTTGCAAACCATCCTGGTAGATAAGTTGGTAACCTACAAATCGCAAAACTGTTCAATGAAGACTACTAGCGTGTTGCTGCTGTTAGCATTGCTGCCAATGTTTTCATAAGACGGGCATCATGCATTTAACCCCAATAGTTTTGGACCTCAAGATTTTTTGTCGAAACCTCATCCCTCTCCATGTGACGAAAATTTCATAGTTGCTAATCAACCATCAATAAACGGCCGGTTTAAGCAAACTGCTGCTGTCATCAGCCCTAAAGAGACCGGGAAGTGTCAGTGATCACACCAGCAACATCTTTCGAAGAGGTTCAGCAACATTGATCAATGGATCTACGCATAAAAACAAAGTGAAACGTTGCCAGGCGAAGAAGAAACGCTCAGTTTAAAAAAACACTTCAGGCACCCACCACTCACAAGGGAAAGCGAATAACAGACCATGTAAAAAAATCCAAACGTGGCCTACGCAGCGACTCTGATTACAAAAGTGACTCTCTGATGACATCCCGTATGATGATAATACAAGGGATAATGATGGCGACAATGATGCAGAGTGCCCGATCTGATTAAAGTAGTTTTCTGTTGATACAAATGTAGAAGAATGGATTCAGTGCCTTCAGTGCTGCACTTGGTCACACGAAACATACTCAGGAGCCAAAAAATATCTAAATTTATATGTTACTTACGTCTGGATGACTAATGGTTCTTAATGTTATTATTCATCTGATTAATAGTACATGTCTTTCTTTCTTAATTTAAGGTAAATTTAATTACTTAAGCATTTAAAAATAAATTTTGATTTAGTTATAAGTTAAATTTTGACCTTTTTTTTTTGAGGGGGGGTGTAATTGGGACTTTTTTTGCCATACATTGATACTTTTGAAAAATAATTTTTCGCATTGTTAAAAATTATTTGTGTGAGATTTGCCTATGTTTCTATGCGCGTGGGTAGTTAGTCAATGTAAAATAGAAATTTGGTATGTTTTCATTGAACATTACAACTTGTAAGGTGCGGAAAGTAACTAGGGTTCGACAAATAGGACACCTTACCTTACCTTTAATCTAAGCATAATATAATCAAGCAATGCAAATATTTTATTATACGTCAGAATTTGAAATTACTGGGCGCGTTAACCAGATTTATCGTTATTAGTTTTCTGGTTGACCGATTTGAGGAAAACTAAACAAAAAGAAGGTTAATGAGACGTAGAAGAAAGGGAAACAGCGCATTGCATTTAGATTATAGGATACTTTCAAAAACTACAATAGTTACATCTAATGCCTCATTATAAGGCCTGTTTGCTCTTGAAAACTGATGAGTGAAAACTGAAGAATTATCTAAAAGCTAAAAATATTAAATTGAAGAACGTTATTAATACGATAGACTTCGGATAATGTATGAACCGGATAAATCTAACTTTTTAAAATTTTTAGCAAATCGTAGTAAATCCCTTGCTTTTTAATCAGCCTATAAGAAATACTGAAAATTCTGAATAACGCTTATAGCAAACTTTTGTGCCAAAATAACATAACAAAAGAGGTTTTATAGTAGATGTCTGTTGATTGATAAGTCATTGTTAATGTAAGAATAGTAAACAAGTGTAAAATATTAGTAGTAATTACTATCACTCTGCAACAATTCTTAAGTAAAACGGGATATCAATTGCAGAAATATAATTCAAAAAATCATTTTATATATTTAACAGTTGTTTTTGTTATTTTACATTATTCTAAATATAACAATTACAATTAATGTCCCATTTACAATATTTGCTAAATTTCGTTCTAAAATTATTAAAATAAATTAGCTTATAACGAATTCATATGTATAATGACTGATTTTGACACAAACGTCGGCATTATTATAAGTGATTTTCACTTTATAGAAATGAAACATCTTTCTATACAGTAAGATTTCAGTATCTATCTTTCGTATGAAACTAAGGACAATTTAATTTTAATCAAAACTTTATATGAGTAAAAAGTATACAATTTGTATGTACATTACACAAAGAGGCTAATGGTATTTTATGATACAGTTGATGTAGCACATAATGCACCTAGTCCAACGGCACCTGTCACTATGTATGACATACGCGTAATTCATAAAGTCGCAGGAATTTCCAACATGGAATTAGCAACGTTTCTTGCAATTTTAAAGAAAACTTGAAACTATTTTAAAAGCCAAAATCTTAAATAGTATTAAAAACCTACACTTCATTACATGAGGTTTAACGAATCTTTTGAAATATTTCACATTTTTACGTACTTTCGTCTTTTATTTGTTAAAAAATAACTATTTCTTCTTTGATACAATGTTAATTGAAAGAAAATCCCCGTCCCCCTATACAACTTTATTCTTCATTTATAAAAGCTACAGTTTTTAAGCTCTCTAGAAACTAACAGTGAAAGAAAAAAAAATGAAAGTAGTTGACTAAACATAAGCCCAATATTTCTTCTTACTTTTTTATTGGTATTGTCCGAAAAAGGATTTAATTCTAAAGTACAATGTTTATATAATCTTCTGCAATTCCTTTCTTTGAAACTTTTTGTGCTTTATTCTTTCTTTAGTAATTCCCAAAATTTTATGCCCTAAATGGAAAGTGTTAGAAAAATTTAGAAAATGAATAAAAGAAATCTTGCTAGGAAAGAAACAACCAATGTAAAATGAAACAGTTTTTAAAAATAATCAATTCTGTGTACTATGCATTTACGCCACTGGAGTGTATCTTTCTTTGCTAACAAATGTTTTCAGGAAAGTAGATTTAGTAAAAAAGTTAAAACGACAAAGAATAGAAGATTTTAGGTGGATTCAAAAATAAATACATATATTTAAATGTGGTAATCTTGGTTAATTGGATGGAATTAAGTTGTATATTTTTCCACGTATAATATACTCTGACGAAATGTGAGGATTTGCTGCTTTTAATTAGCGTAAAGTATAATATAATAAATATTATCAATGTTTCAAATATTCACGTAATTTATGATGTGTTCAAACCACTGAACTATTATTGCACATAATACAATTTTAATGAAAATTAAATAAATGAATTTGAAGTATTATTTAAGTTAATGAAAATTATACTTTCAAATGCTAACCAAAAACCATCCCATCTTTAGTTAAATATTAAAGTAAATTATTCAGGTTGTCTACAAACGATAGGATAGGTAAGGTTACATTGTTTAATAATTATTCGACAGAATATTACCATGCATACAAGGAGCTTAAATCAGTTAAAGACAATCTTTTCTGTTATTTATCTAATCATATACAGGGTGTGCAAATTTATCTTTACAATTTTGATCCTTCGTAAATCTTAAACGGAATTAGAAAACAAAAATATGTTTATTGGGTACATTTCGGTTAGCCGGGCACTGCTAAAATAAAATTTTAATCTGATAGACGAATGCCTTAATGATTTAAAATAAAGAAAAAATGGTCTGCAGCGAAAAATTTTTGATTTAACTGAAGTTTAAGTTAAACTTGCGAGTTTAAATTTTCCTTACCATTTTACCCCCATAACTTTTTATTTTCTTCAAAGTTTTTACTTATAATGAATTTGCATAGTACCCACAGGAAATTCAAATAAGAAATAATAACAATGTAGTACTTTTAATACAGAATTTTTATATAACATTGTCTTAAAGGGGTGTTAAAGAAGGGACGGTAAAGTAAAACAAGTTGGAAATTGCTCGTCAAACGTGGCAAATGAGGTGCGTTCGTACTATAACAAGTTTTATAATTATTTTTTGCACCCCATATTGTACTGAATGTATAATTTTTTGCACTTCATAAAGTGCATAGTCTTTAACATCATTGAAATGCACTCCCAATAATTTTTTTCCCATTCCCCGAACATTTTTGACTGTCCCTGTAATTAAACTATACATCCGATTTTCCTAAAATTTGAAATGGCTCGACAAAATTTTGTAACAATTATATATTTAAAATTTCAGACCATTTGGAAGGCTGTAACATCATTAAAATGCACTTTCAATAATTTTTCCCATTGGCCGTAATGTAAAGAAAAACTTTTGACTGTCCCTGTAATTAAACTATACATCTGATTTTCCTAAAATTTGAAATGGCTCGACAAAATTTTGCAACAATTATATATTTAAAATTTCAGACCATTCGGAAGGCGGTAACATCATTAAAATGCACTTGCAATAATTTTTCCCATTGGCCGTAATGTAAAGAAAAACTTTTGACTGTCCCTGTAATTAAACTATACATCCGATTTTCATAAAATTTGAAATGGCTCGACAAAATTTTGCAACAATCTTATATTTCAAATTTCAGACCATTCGGTTGGGTAGTTTTTGCTCTGTTATATGCGGACAGACAGACGGACGGACAGACGGACAGACGGACAGACGGACGGACTGAACGACGACTATAGGTGCTACGTATTTATATAATTACGAACGCACCTAAAAAAGGGATGGTATTGGAAAAAAATGGACGAAATGGTAAAACAAAGGGACGGTAAGGATGGAACGGTAAGAAAAATTACCAACTATTTTTAGGAAAATCATGTTAAGACTAAGTGATAGCCACAATAATCATTGATTTTTAGAAACAGTTGTTAACATTGGATTAAATTATTATTATTTTTTTAAATTTACCTCGAAAGGTGCAGGAATAAACCTTGGGGACGGTGAGACTACCAATAAAGACACGATGCTTGAAATTGATATTTAAATGCTGATTTAAATCCTACAGTAAATTTCTTGCCAAAGAATTTTAGACATTATTTCTCTAGCATACTTAAGTATGAGAAAGAACTTGAAAAAAATTCTGTCGCTGCATCTGAAATGATTTTCTGTATAATTTTAGAAGAGGAATGGTAAGGAATCTAAAACCCAGGGAAAGAGTTTAAAAAATAATAACAACCCTAAAAATGTGTGCAGGTTAATTTTTAGCTACATATTTATATAAAACAATAGATCCAGTTTCAGAAAAAAGTTACATTGAATTATTTTTATTGAAACAATTTTATGCAGATAGCTCCAAACTTAAAAATCCGCATCAGGGACACGGCACGGTATAGGAGTTTTCCAGGTGTTTTGGACCTCCAACATCGTCAAAAACTTATTTATCTTGTTAATATTGTTGTGCACTCATGCAATGGAATGTTCCCCAGTAGATGAAATAAAAAAAAAAAAAAAACACAAAAAAGTGTATTAAAATAAAAATTATTATTGAGGGACATGAAAGTCAAAAGATTGTGAGAATGCCCTATATACATATGCATATACATATATATATGAATGTATATATACAATATATGTATACAGATATATATGTATACACACACACACATACACACACACATATATATATATATATAACACTGACGCCCGGCTAACCGAAAAGTACCGTTTATTGTATAATGAACAGTAAGTTCCAAAGTTTTATGTGGTGCTAGAATAGCTCCGCAGGAGCACCTTTGTTTTCAAGAACAACGCCAGCCGGCAGTCACCTTTTTTATGACCGGTCACTATCGGTCCCCATAAACGTCTTTTGCCACGTCCATATTGAGGACGTGGATGGCGGGTGACGTTCGTATTTTGTTCGGAAATTCCTTTGTACTTGTGTAGCGGACTGCGTCTCTATGAACCAAGCCGGACACGGGGCCTTTACCTTTGGTGTAGTCACCACCAGTTATGGATCTTCCTGGGTCGTACTGAAAGCAAAAACATTCTTTTTAATACATATAAAACTTTATGAGTTCCTGTTCTACGCACACATAACCGAACTTGCTATTTTATTTCGTTAAGGTTTTTTGGGAAATCAAATTTGTAAAGATAAATTAGGGACACCCTGCACTGTAAATTAAAATGTCTGAAATTCAGTCACTTAAGTGTCTGAAACGGAGTGTTCAATTTTCAGACATTTTAAAATGTCTGAATTTTTTCAGACACTTTTTGCGACTGAATTTCAGACACTTGAAACGTCTGAATCGCAGACATTTTTTGTAAGCATTTTATGTAGCCATGTTTGACCACGCTGAATACTGGGAAAATATCTGGCCGTTGTCCTGCCCCCTCTACCCCCATACCGCCTGATTTTCTGGTGCTCCCAATTTTAGTATGCAATTTTCATAAAGCTGATAATTTAAATCTTTTACGACATTGTACTAATTATAATGAGTATTTTGTTTCAGGAGTAGAATAAGATTAAAAAGAGAAAATATTTATCTAAATATTAGATTTTTTAAAATTTTGTTTTTAATCTTACTTTACTTTAAAAGTTCAAAATATTGATTATAATCAGTACAATTTCGAAACAGATTTAAAATATAAGCTTCGCAAATATTGCACATGAAATTTGGGGGAACTAAAATCGTAAGAGAACGGGGCACTACCCATGCTTTAATCAAGGAGTCCTTTTGCAAAAAATGCAACCCTGCAGTATTGTTAGCTAAATACAGATGCCCGGTATTCGAGAGTATCCGTTATGGAGGTTAATGGACATTCCCGAATAGCGGATACTTCGATTTAGCGAATACTTTTTTGATCCGCAAGGCATACATATTTGTATTATTTTTACCTCACAAAAGCAGGCATCTCCGATTATCCGACAAATTTCGCGGTCCCGAAGTGTCCGCTATTAAGGGTTTTTAAGGTATATGGATATATATATATATATTTTTTTTTTTATCTTTTCCTACTCTAAAAGTTCAAAATATTTATCATAGTCGGTGGAATGTCGAAAGAGATTTAAAAAATCCCGTGTACGCGAAAATGGGCAAGAAAATCCCCCTCCCGTCCCGCCCCCCAAAAAAGGAAAATTCATATAATTCAAAAATTAGATTTTGCCCCATAGGCAATTTTACATATGCATCAGATGATAATCACAACAGCTATATAACCATGAGTAAATAATAAAATAGTAAATAAATATTCTATATTAATAGCATTGAGAAAAAAAAAATTACTTCTAATTTCAAAACTTAGCCATTTTTGTATTTGTCATTTAAGTACATATAAATAAAATAGTTAAGTCATTTTAAGTAGTAAACATGTGTAATATTTTTTTTTCTTTTTAAATATGTGGTAATTTGTCATGCTTAGTTAAAAGTAAACACCAGTTTGGTATCTAATTTTATATATCATTCTTCGGAATATGTATATAATTTTCTTTAAACATATTCCGTATTCAATTTAAAATTTTCACCCGCTATTGCTTAAAAATGTATATCATTATTATTCTTTTTTATGGAACAACACGATATAAGTCATATTTAATTTATTTTATTTTTTATTCCTGTAAAATTTGTATCCTTTGAATATGAGCTAAATAGATTTTATATATTTGATAAGAAAATAATGATCTAAGAAATAGAAAAAAAAACAAAAAACAGAAGAAAAGAGAAAGTAAAAAAAAAAAAAAAAAAAAAAAAAAAAAAAAAAAAAAATACATAAGACAGTATACGTACTATTCTTAATTGTTTGAAAAACGTTTTGAACATAAAAAAGCAGTTATTAAATGGCTTAAAAATATATTTAATACTGTATCATATAAGTAAATACGAACTTTTAAAAATATAAGGCAGTTTTATACATAAACTTCATATCAAGGCATAAACAACTCTTTATTTATGTCTAAATTATCATGTGTAATTTTTTTTAGTGCCAACAATTACTTGTACCAGAACCGTTGCAAATTCGATTGCAAGTAAAAGGAAATTTAATAATTATTTCTCGCATTACTCAATTTTAAAAATTTTAAATCATGAACAAAATATCGCAAAAAAAAGTGCTTGCATATAAATTACAAAAATTAATATACCAATTTAAAAAACACAAAAAATATTAATTAAACTTTATAATTATACTGCTAAACAGCAACGTAAACTGCAAAATATGAATAAAATGTTTCTCCGTTTGTTTAATGTTTCGAAAATTTTACTGGATGATATAAAAAATTCATATTATTTTTAGAAATTTGGTAAATGTTAAATCTGAAACATTGGATATCAAAATTTACGATTTTCAATAATAAATTAAAAAATCAATAAGAATAAATCTTTCCGTGATTAAAAACTGCAATATATACAGTCAAATTTCACAATATTAATGCTTTTTTTCAATCTGAAAACTTTTCCTAATATCATAATAATATGAATCATCATATTTAGCTCCAAAATAATAATAATAACAAAAAATAAAATACATGCCTGATGTCATATACTACAAGCGTTTATAGTCAGTAAACAGTAAAAAACATAGAATAAACACAGTTACAAATGGCTTCAATTTAATGTTTTTATCTCTGATAAATGAAGCGATGAATCATTCAACTTTTCAAACCTATGTTGCAAGTTTTGTTTTTGAGCAAAGACAAATTATAATTATTTCACATCACCCTATCGAAAATGAAGATTAAACTATCACTCATTCGTTTATTTACAAACGTCAAGCAAATAGAATTACAGCATTGCTATTTAATTTTCAAAACAATTATATTTCATTCCGTTACATTAAGAAGGCATATAACAGACGACCGTTAGTGAAATCAAAAATTTAGCATTAAACTATAGAAAAGAGATAAATTTTTATAAACGATTTCACTCATATTCAAAGGTATAGAAATCTATCGGAATAAAATATTAGAATTAAATATGACTTACTCGTTCGTTCTATAAATACCCAGATTAACACATATCCTTTTAATCCAAGCAATGGCGGCGGTGAAAATTTAATTCTTTCTGTTCTTATCTCATGAAGGTGCTGCAGATGACACGCGCGGAAATCAGCGTTCTGATTGGCTGTTAAGAATAGTACCAAAGATGATGTTTAACTATCGCTTGGAGCGTACCGTCTTAAAATCAGACGGTTGTTGGATAATTTGCACATGTTTCTCGGTTCGTTTATAGCATGATCATAGTAAGACATTTATGTGTCTTAAATTTAGACGTCTGTTATGTCTGAATTTTCAGATTCAGACACTTAAGTGACTGAAATTCTTTTTCAGTCACATATGTGTCTAAATTTAAGACGCCTCTATTTGCAGTGTGTATATTAATATTTACATTCTTTGTAGAATCATAGAAAAAATATGATTGCATTTTTCTAGCGATAATAACTGTTTTATCTATTTCCTTTGTTCTACCAATTATTTCAAAAAACGCATTTTAATATCAAGAGATTCTTTTAAAAATTCAGGTTGAAATAAAGTGTAATTAATTGCAGAAATGAAAAATATTGACACATGAGTTTTTCATTACAAAATATCTTAATATAGCAATTTTACACTGTGCAGAATTACACAGTGAATTACCATTGTGTATTGTCACTGGGCATTTTACATTCATTGTTTATTTATTATTACTGAAAAATAACAAAAAAAAATAATAATTGAAAGTATTAAACTGTTTTGGAGATTTTAAAGTGATTGCTGTAGAGAGATTAAATTTATTGATTATTTAATTTTACTGCAAATAGGGCATACAATTACTTTTAATGATTTGAAATTTACTGTACTGGGACAAATTTGGAGAAAAAGAAATTTCAGATGATGAATATTATTTCAAATTTCCCTGAGGAGATTTATTGTTACAGTAAAGCAAAAAATAAGGCATTTTTAAATATGAGTTAAAGGTTTTCCATATTTATCTAAGAAGGGCAGAAGTGAGCATTAACTTTACACTGAAAATTACACGAATTAAAGAGAGAAAGGGGGTATTTCGGAGAAGATTTAGAAGATTAATTATTTATTGTTTTGTAATTTGGTAATATGTTGTGTATTATAAGACAAAGTAGAAAATGGAGTTTCTGAACAGCAAGAAAGTGGCATTATGTTTATGTCTTTCTATCTTGCTTTGCTTTTACGAAATCGTATGAAATATGGATTTAGATTATGTATATATTAAAATTGTTTTTGCAAAAATAAATAAATAAAATGCATATTGCAGAATCACTTAAAAGAAATTAAAGAGTCTGAAAGTTTCTTAATTTAATGCTAGGAATGAAAAATGGGAAGTAAACAAAGAGTTTAGAGGCAGGAAATGTATATAGAAAAGAATTTAAAGGAAATTCTCCGAAATGCGAAACCTTTTCATCGTCGGAAGATCAAATACATCATTTAAACGTTTTTCGAATTTTTCTTTAGGCCAACATGCAATATTTTGGGACAATTTTACAAATTTTAGTGGTAATTTGAACACTACGATATATTTTTAACTAACAGAATTAATCCCCTGAAAAGTCTAATGAAAAGCAAATCGCACAGTGTAACGAAAGTATCTTGGTGGGTAAAGAATTCTGGTCGGTAATGATCAATCTTACAGGAAGATTGATAAAATATTACACTTTTCGTAATACAGACTCTACTTACTTTTCTATAGCTACTTATGGTCTATAATTATGCTAATAAATTAATATAAGTGTAATCTACAAACAAAGTTGAAAAAATGTTTCAATGAACACATTATATATAAAGAGTTTTTCAGTTTACTCTTTTCTGAGTAAAAAAAAAAGAAAAAAAAAAAAAAAAAAAGAAGAAGCTTATTATAACACTAGAATCTTGCATGACTTATTTGACCAGAATTGTTGAAATTCCCTTTACATCTATAAGTGACAGTTGATAGATTTTTAGCTATTTGATCCCAATAAAGAACTGCTTGTAAATTCGACTTAAGTACAAGGTGTCGTCAATAGCACAAACTCCACCAGGCATATTATATGCTCGCATAATAGAATTTGAGTATCTTGACCATGATGCAAAGTGTCAAAATGAATTTACGGAGTAATCAAACGAGAAATCAGATGATACTGAAAATTAAATGTTCAAAAAGTCTTTTGGCAAACCTAATTTCCCTTGACCCAACGCATCATCGGAACCATCCTCTGATCTGAGGATGAAAATAGAATATCATATGAATATAGTCTGAAGATGAGCATAGAATATCATATGAATGTAGTCTGAAGATGAACATAGAATATCATATGAATATAGTCTGATAAAGACATACGAATCGTGTTGGCGTAAGACTTTATTAAACCTAAAATTCCTTGACAAAATTTAACAAAATTTAAAACCGAAAATGTCCATTCTAGATCCTTTAAATCCTAGCTTTTCCATTAAACCCACAGGATGCCTCCATACCGACAATCTTTTGTTTTAGCATTTTCCTGTTTGAAAGTACATTAATCATCACCCCAATTCTCTAAATTTGGAAATTGTTTTATTTTTTATATTAATCTAGGTAAAGATTTTCTGATTCAAAATCTGAGCAAATTTTGTATGAACAAACATATTTCACGATAAAATATTACAATTTTCGTAATACAGACTATACTTACTCTTCTATAGCTACTTATGGTCAATAATTATGCTAATAAATTAATATAAGTGTAATCTACAAACAAAGTATGAAAAAATGTTTCAATGAACACATTATATATTCATTTTGTCACAGTATAAGGATGTTTCTATACTTTAACAAACAATAATTTATTACTTATCAATTATTGATTAATTATTACTTACTTATTAACCAGTATCCGAATTAAACCGCGTAAATAAAAATATCGGATAATGTGGTTTGGTGAGCAGAATAATAATAAAAAAGAAATATTTAGGTATGCTATAAATCATTTTGCTAGCAAAGCTAAGAACAAGAAATAAAGAGTGCAGAAACTTCAAAGTTGACACTTTAGTATAAGAAATACTTTGTCCTTCGCTCTAATTGAACAGCTTATCAATGTTTTGTTAAATAAACAATTCGTTTTTTTTATATTTTTTAAAGCAAATTGTTATGTTTTCATGCAGGAAGCTATTTATAAAGAAATAATTTACTTTAGAGAGGATTCTATTTTTAAATAAAAATAACAATTAAAATGCTATATTTTCAGGCACGTCACGTGTAATGTTCGTTGAATTTCATAAGTTGTCTTCTAATAAGATGAGAAGTTCAAATATTTTTGTACTAAACCTTGCTATTCTTATCAATCATTATGCATTGCTTTCACCAACTTTTTATTATATTCACTACATTAAAATACTTACCGTTTCAGAAAGCTATAAACAACACTGATTTATTTATTGAACTATTAAATATTTCATAAAAGCAAGCACAAGCCATGAACATCTTATATTAAAACCTTTTCATAAACTCCACTTATTCAACTATGAAAAATACAATGATAAACAAAGTACGAAACAAAGCTTTATATTTTATAGCAATAAGAAATTGTTCGTTTTTTTGCTTCTAAATACTTAGAGAAGTAAATTCTACAAGTAAATTAAGAAGCCTTTCCTCTAATATTTGAAGAAGATTTCCTAAAAGCGAGGCATAAAAGCTATCCTAGCTCAGGTCTTTTATCTCTTATTAGTTGGTCATTTCTTATTTCCCATAACTTTCTTTAAATACTTTACCTTTTACAAACCCTAAGTAAGCTTTTTTGATCAAATATTTTTTCAGATTGATGTATTATTTAATGAACAATCTTTACCCAGATATGATTAATGGGGTAAGTAAATTTGCTTTAACGGAACAGCTTTATCGTTTAATTTTTTCTTTTTCTAAATAGAAATGTTTCTTTTTTGCATTTCTAAGTAAAAAATAAAACTGTTTGTTACTGTTATACTATAATTAAAAAAAATAAAGTAAAAAAGTAATAACGTTCTTTTTAGTTTGTTAGAGTCCAAATCTTATATATCTGACAAATTACCACATGATTACAGATGAAAATAAGCGACATACTATAAGTAAGAAATCTAATGAGAATATAAGAGTTTAATATATCTATAAGGTTTTAATATATATAGAACAAAACTCTTTTTTTCTTTGTATATATAAAATACTTTTATAAATTGAATTTAGATTACAATGGATATTTTCTAAATATCGTATCAAATTAAATAAAAATGTGTTTTGCTTTAGTTGTAAGTAAAAAATAAAACAGTTTGTTGCTGTTGCAATGTAATTTAAAAAATAAAATTCAGAGCTCAAATCTTAAATATTTGATAAATTATGTACTACCTTTAGATGGAAATAATAGTACAATTGAGATATCTAATGAGAATATAAATTTATTATGCCTATAAAGTTTCAATATGCATATAATAAACTCTTATTTTCTTTGCATGAAGAAAATACTCTTTTATGAAAACATTTCGATTACAATAGACAATTTCAGTTTTCAGTAGAGCATATCAAAATACTTTCTCAACATAAAATACAGTTTATTGCATTTAAACATTTAAGACATCGTTAAATATTAACTTAATTTCGTATAAAATTGTAATTCTATAATACGATGTTGAAAAAAATATTGGCGTTATTTACAAAACAATTTCATTTTAAATCCATTTGAGTAACGTGATTCTTTAAAGTAAAGTCCTTTTTTACAATTCGATTATTCTAATTTATCTAAAGTCTCAAATATCATATACATTTGTGCTGAAATTTCTCATACGAACAAATATAAAGTAAATTTAGTAAAAAATAATTAATAATAACAGAGCTTTATTTGAATTTTGAAGAAAAGAGGCAAATTATAAATCTTAAATAAATTAGTAAGAGGATAATTCTGTTACTTTCGAAAGACCTGCCGGATTTTTTTTTTTAGATTTTATAAGAGATGAACTCAAAATTACATTTACGAGAAAATGTTCTTAAAATCCTCTACATCGTTAACCCGGGAGAACTCGCTGCATGAGATTTTCTCTCACCGTCGTACTTTTTTAAGACTCTTATTTAAACCATTTTTCATTTTAATTAAAATTTCAAAATGGTATTTCAATTATTTTATCTCTTTTGTGAATAAAAGTACTAAGCCAACCAAAAAAATTTGATATTATATGAATGTAAAGTAAAAGAAAAGCAATTGGTCATTCTCACTACAGAGTTCTCCTGGGTTTAAAAAAAAAATCGCTGAAGTATGAGTTTTACTCGCGGACAAAGGGTAACAACTTACAACAAAATTTAAAACTGGCACTGTGCCAAGCGCACTTTAAATGAATGTCATAACGCCGCGTTTTCTAGAATCTAGATAGTTTTATACTTAATATCTCGGCCTATTATAGATATTTTTTTCGAAAATCATTATCAACAATCCTTTGACATTTTTGCATTTGCACGCAAAGCAAAATTTGTGTTCAATGGAAAATGCGATTTTGTAAAATATTATGTCACACAGGATAATGGCTATAGTTTTCTGCAAGGACTAAATAAACTTCTACTACCCGTACTTTTTTCATAATTTTAGTTTGAGTAGATTCTGAAATTTTGTAAGGAGGACACATCGCTCACCCACAAGAAAAGTAACACATCTCGACAAAAGTAAATATCACAGGAGAGACAAAAAAAAAAAATCATGATTTTACGGTTACATGAAATTATAGTACTTAGCTCTGCATGCAGGAATAAAAATGGGCATAAAAGCGTAAAACCCTTGAGAATGAAGGCGTGGGATGGAGTTTGTAGGATTGGGTAATTTTACATCCCCGCACAATCCACCTTTCTTATGCGGTCACAAATGGACATATAGCGTAATAAAGTAATTTTCCGTATAACTACACTTATGAGATTTATTGTGTAGTAAAACACACCTATGATAAAATGCAAAATACTTTTTTTTTCAGATGTGAAACTTTTCTTGCGAGTGAGCGATATCTTTGAATCACATTTTCGAAAATATACTTGAAAGTATAAAACCTAAAGTTAAAACAAATGTATTTTTGATATCGCTGTTACGAGATCCTTCGAATGATACCTCAATGAGATGAAAAAAGGGAAATTCGAGCAACTTAATTTCTCTCCAAAGTTTGGAATTTCCACGTTGCATAATTTTCGAGAAAAACGACTGTGACAGATGGACAGGGAGACATACCAGAGATCTTTTAATGGGTCCGTTTTTACTTTTGACGTACGGAGGCCATTAAGAAAACAGGATTAACATAAAATAATAAAAATTTTGTAGATGAACGAGGTTAATACTGTGTTGCGTGTTGCATAAGATTCTAATTCTTTAATTGGCATAAAGTTTAAATTGTATTTTTAACCTCTTCGAACAACTAAAAAAAATGCATGTAAAAGCTAAAGGTGGATGAAGGCCAGTAAAGCTGCTTGCTCAACTAAACTGTAGACGCACATTTCTCTTCATTTCTTGCTATGAAAATTATTGCAAAATATCTTATTCGCCTTTAACCCTAGAATACTAGACGCTTGTAATTTTCAAGACTTTGGATATACAAACTATATCTAGTATTCTAGGGTTAAGCGCGGTGTTCTTGCATCTTTGTGTATAAAAGACATTTCTAGTATATGAGATATAATTTTCCAACTAGGTGAAAAATGTCCAGGCCAGGATTCGAAGTTATCTGGGTGAATTAGGTCATCCAGATTCGTCCGAGATAGCTCAGTTTCTACAGCATTGGCAGCGTCTGCCAAGAGACGCATGATTCTAATCCGGACTTGAACATTTATCACGCAAGTGAAAAATTATATCTCATATCAATCATTTACCAATTAGAATAATTGTGTTAAAAATTAATCTACTGATTTCTGTTATAGGGGAATGGGGCCTAAAAGGATCCCTCTTAACCCCTTCGGTACGATCATCTTTTACAGAATTTTTAATTTTTTATCACCGATTTTTCAAAACAGAAATTTTTGACTAATTGAATCGGGAAAATGCTCGGATTAAATAAGGCAAAATTTACAAAAAAATATGTACTGGTGAGAATAATGACGGATTCCCCGCACCATACGCGGCACGTATACTTGTCGCTTGTCCCCAAGGGGTTAAGGGAAAAACCTGTGTAAAATCACATAACTGTTTAAATAAATCTTTGTCCCTTTGCTAGCATGTTTTACACTATATTTTGCATTATAAACGTATTTCAATAATATTTTAAACCCAAATTGAGTAAGGAAAAAAATAGATTTTTGAAAAAGTGTTCAAAGGATCATTTTACCCTCACCAAAGGGCAAAATGATCCTTCAGGTGAAACAGAACTAAAAACAAGTGATAAATAATAATTAAAATAATAAAAATTTATATCAATCACCATAAAAATCAAAGCAATTCACAGGACGCGTTTCGGGCTGAAAAAATATAACTGCCCGTCATCAGCTACTGTAAACAGGTGTCCGTAATGAGACAAGGTCACAAATGAACAGAAAGAGGAAAACAGGTTACAAAGAATGCGAGAGGTCTCGCTAGCTGCAAGGTAAACACCAATCACAGTACAGTATACGCAGAATTGGTAAGTGTTGCTACAATGATACAAAATATTTTAACCGGTAACGTGGCCGCCCATTTTAGGACATATTACTGGATGACGCCGGAAAACATAAGAAACATACCACATTAAGTAAATCAAGTCATTTTTCTGTACATGAAAGAATGTGTATCTAAGTAAATAAGAAAGTTAGTGCTTACCTTATAACAGATGTTATAAAACATAATTTTTCAAAAAATTCTATTCAGACGCGTAGTACTGCGATCGCTTGAATACAATCATTCCTTATTATTCACTTGGCACAACTAATTATATGTTACCCGGTTCATAGCGCGAACTGTCTAAAAGAAAACATATGTCGATCATTTTTTCCGCCAGTATCATTTTAGGCCATCTTCTCCTAGTTGAAAAAAAAAACCTTTCAACATAATCCTCTTCCAAAGAGTGCTGATATTAATTGAAATTACATTATTACATTATTTTGAATTACCAGAATGTATTAAAACATGAGCTCAATTTAAAGCACCAAGCATTAACTCTCAGTTCTAATCCTGTCAGATGAAGTTGGCGCGAATTTAAAATTAAAAGACCAATTGTAACCAATAAGAACCATCTTCATTTTATTTAAATTCTTCAGAAGACTAATTATTAATAATAATTATTATAATAATAAAAATAATAATAATGTTGTAATAATAATTATTATTATTAATCAATTATAATAATTTATTACAAAGATAACAAAATAATAATTAATTGATCTTAGTAATAATTAATATAAATAATCAGGTAAATTTTTACTAAGAAAGCACATTAACGAAATTGCTTTCATAGTCAATTTCAGTTGATAAATTTCACACTTCTTGTAGCATTTTAATAAACAGATAGTGGGATATCTGTCATGGTTACTTACTTCAGTGAAAATACTTCAGAAATCCGCCCAAGATATGTGGGAGAAACTTGATATCACTGTGTTAAAAACATTTCTACTACCATGTCAATTTCGATCCAAATGTATTGTTAAGGGTTCTCAGGACTTTTAAAGCTTGAAAACTTTCGAAATTTAAAATTTTTTAGATGTTAAACTACTATATTTTCTGAACATTTTGATATAAATGTTTCCTTGAAATTCCCATTATATTATAACAGAAGTTCTGGCTTTTAGAATTACATTCACTTAATTGCTGAAGAGGAGTTTCCTAGACTTTGAAGTTATTTTTCTCCAAATGACATTTTTGGGTATAACATGCACAATATCTCAAAAACTTCTAAATAATTTTTAAGAAATTTTCACAACATATGTTTCATGTTAGTCTATATAAACAGAACCTAAATTTCCTTTTTATTGCTCAAAAAAATATTTTTTAAGTGTTTACAATGCTGTAATTTTCAAAATTTTGTATTAAATAAATACAACTTTATATTAAAAATATAAAAATACTGTAAATACAAATTTCTTTAGGTTCAGGGTAATTATTATAATGTTATATATAAGTAGGCACCAAAATTAACATTGTCGCTGCAAAATTTATTTTGTAATCTTGCGCGTAAGCTGTTATCTCAAGTTTCAGCTCGGCAAACATATGAAAGTTTGGAGTCCCTACAAATGCTAAATCTGCATCTTGCAATTTTTAAAATATATGAAATGAAAGAACATACATATCTTTCATCCCAATAAAAACTGTGTTTTAAAATCGTACACATTTTAAAGACAATTAAATGTTGAAAATAGTCTTTTTTCTTCATTGTTCAAATTTTAAGAGACGTGAGACCCCTTACTAATCAAAATAATCCAACAGAATAAAAGTGTCGCCAGAATTTATACATAGAAACTAACAGTAAAATTTGTTTCGAAAATTGCAATCTATCTTCTGTAAAAAATATTGAAAATCATTAGCTTTATGAGCACATTTGTCGTCTTCATCCCTTCCGTGTATTTCTGAAATAAATTGATTTTTTTTTATACTTTTGTTCCTCTTCGCCCCTCAGTTATATCTTTAACAGACGATGTGTCCATTACATCATACAAAAGTAAACTTACAGAACTCCTTACAAATGTATCACCAAACACTCATGTGATGTTCCCAATACTGTAAAAAAAAAAAAAAAAAAAAAAAAAATCGGACCGGTTTTCCTGTAGGAGTCGGAAAAATAGTTGCCCTTATCGTACCGGAAAATTTTCCAACCCAGCTCGGAATAAAATCCGTAAAAAAAAAGGAAATAGTCAATAAAACGGTATTTTACGGATTTTATTCCGAGCTGGGTTGGAAAATTTTCCGGTACGATAAGGGCAACTATTTTTCCGATTCCGACAGGAAAACTGGTCGGATTCTTTTTACAGTGAATACTGATGTCTGCTATTGGTATAATTTTTCGTAAGGATGAAGAATACATCACAGGAGGATTAAGAAAAATTAGAACGATTTCAATGATCCGAATTACTTTCTTTCCACATATTTTCTTTTTAATTCAGTTTAATTAAGACTTTTTAAAATAAACAACACATAAACTTCTTTCAACACAAATATTTTCAAAAATAAATTTCCAGGTTGTATATATAGAAAAACGAATCTATTTATGTCTACACTGTAAAAAAAAATACTGCCAGTTTTCCAGTAGGAATAAAAAAAAAAAAATAGTTCCCCTTATCGTACTGGAATAATTTCCGACCCAGCTCGGAATAAAATCTGTAAAAATAAGGAAATAGTCAGTAAAACGGTATTTTACGCATTTTATTCCGAGCTGTGTTGGAAATTATTCCGGTACGATAAGGACAACTATTTTTCCGATTCCTACCGGAAAACTGGCATTATTTTTTTTACAGTGTAATATCAGGATGTCCGGGCTAAACTATGCAAAAGTTATGACTTATTATTACCGCACTAGCCATTAGAATATAATAGACTTCATCTCCGTGGATTGGAAACCCCTCCGATATTTTAAAACACTGAACAAATCAAAAATCTGAAACTGTGGATGAGTGGAAAATGCGAATCGTAAAGCAATTGTTCTAATAACTCCTGATATGCTACGAAACATTTGGGGAGAACTGGATTACCGTTTAGATGTTTGTCGTGCTACCAAATGCACACACATCGATGTCTATTGATATTAAAACTTTGTGAAATGTTATTTTTATTTATTTATTTATTGTTTAATCTAATGGATAGTTCCGTAAAAATAAATCATAACTTTTGGATACTTTTAGCCCGGACACCCGGTATTTAGAGACTCCATCATCTTCTATCGTAGGTCAGATATAAGATTTTTCATCTTATACTGTTCCCTCCTGAAATTATATAATTACAAAATGCTTGAAAACTAGGAGGAAACTTTATAGGAAAAAATAATAATTATTAATAAATATATAAGTTACGTACAATCAATATATATATATAATTAACAAACAATAAATAATAGACAGGTATAGTAAGAAGTTGAAACTTCAAATAAATTTAATAATTTGCTTCTAAAATGTTTAGTGTACACTTTTCATGAAGAAGAGTTAGTTAATTGAAGTAAAGCTAATTGAATAAGTATTTAATATTTTTTGTAACTATTATTTGGTTTATTTTTATAAATTTTAGAATAATGATGAACATTATACAACACTTGTCAGCAAATTTGAACTTTTGTTTGTCCCAAAACAGAAATTAGTTGTTTTTCTTGCGGTCTTTTGTGCTAATTCCGAATCTAGTTTTAGATTTATTCTAGCAGATCTTGTTTTTGAGATATTTACATATTTTGATTTATGCAAATTTAGTAAATTTTATGCAATTATATATAAATCTAAGCATAAAGCCACATCAGATTGGCTTTTTGTTTTATGTTAAAAATACTGTCTAGTTTACTTTACAAAAACGTTGTTTCTGCGATTATACTGACATGTGACCGTAGAATATTGTGCCTAATTTGCATATTTTTCATGTTTTTATAATTATGCTTCTTGAAGCTCACATACTTTTGCCACACGAGTACACTAATATGTTTCTAAACCTGTTTTTTACGCTGATTTCAAATCTATATATTCAAATATCTGTTTTTATCTATAAGGACTAGTTTTTGAAAAAAGTGAAATTGTATTTTTGATAAAAAAGCCAGAAATCACTTTTTATGCTACTTTTCGATATACTTGAACTAATTAGGATAGATTCTAGTACTTTTTAATTTTTTTTCTATTATATAAATTGTTGTTTATGTCTCTGATAGGAATCTGACATCGTTCACTCCCTTGACACAGATCCTAAAAAAATATTTTATATCATACTTGTGTTAATGCCGTTCAAAAGTAAAAATTCATTTTACTCAAAAACTAGACGTGATATAAAAACACCTTTTGCAGATTTGAAATAAGCATAAAAGTCTAATCTAGAAAAACCTTACGTCAATTCTGTGACAACTACTTTTCGCAGTAATATAAACATTACACCATTGAAAAATATGCAAAATAGATTTAATAACTGACAGATCTATGTTAAGAATATGCAAATCGTGACATTTATCTGAAGGAAATACTCCAGTAGTCATTATCTATTAAAGGTAATTCAATGGGACACATATTGTATCTAAAATTTGCATAAAATAGCGCAAAAAAGCTTAAACTTGCACTAACTTAATATATAAATTTCTAAACAACTGGAACACTTAGAAAAAAAAACGGAAAGCATATTCGCAATCAGAGCGAACCATTGATCTAGAATCAACTAATATCAGATCTGGGACAAAAACATTGTTGTACAGTGCAATCAGAAATTTTTACTTTTTATTTTCATTGTTTTAAATATAGTTTACTAACGTCAACTAAAAACATAAATGTAATAATTTCAGCATAATGCGCACATAAATAAATAAACATTTACATAAAGATTAAAATAAATATCAATGATTGGAAACTCGAACCAGATAACTATGAGTATTATTTTTCAAACACTTATCGTGTACAACTTCAGTGATGTGTCCTAATCAAACTAATTCAGCCTCTTTTCCTCCTCGTAAACAACGGCTGGTTGCAAGTTTATTTCCATTAGTTGTTTCTAAAAGATTTTATCTAAGTGCTATTTTTCCATCCCTTTATACTTTATGTAAGGAAAAAAATAACAGAGAAAGTCGAGATGAAAAAGAAAATGGAAAAAAGTAGAAAGTCATCGTGCTTGTTAGAAAGTTATCACAAAAGTACTTGAGTATTTTTTCATTGCTAGATATTCTGAAAAAAGTATTAAGAATTTTTCACGAAAGAGAAAAGAATTACACATAAGCAATCTCTGACAGCGGAGAAAATATTTACTAAGACTGGTGTAAATATATACATTTCTTATTTTTTTTCAGCAGTTCAAGAATTATGAAATTCAAAACATCGGGTAATAATAAAAATATTTTGCCAATCTATATATTTCAATGAACGATATTTTGTCAAATAAAAGAACTGAAAATGTATAATATTGTAAAAGATAAAATTAAAAAAATTATTTTGTTGGAAAATACTTGATTTTTGCAGATTTACTGACAACATTTGATTTTTGCCGTAACAAGTTAAAAAAATTCTTTTTATTTAAAATATCATTCCATCTCTACTAGTTAAGTTAGTACACTTTTAAAATTTAAAAGCTTTATGAGTTTTACAAGACTAACGCAATCGAACCATTTTTTGCGTAGACTTAGAAATATATGTAAATATACATACATAGAAACATATTTAAATGAAAATATATCTACATGAAATTACGCGCACTAGAAGACATACATAAATGAAATACATAACTTTTTACGAAGAAAACTTTTATCGATTCTCAACACAGTATTGCGTCAATGATCTGTAACATATTTAAGGATGTTCTTTAACTTTCTTTGGCGATGAGAAAATATCCTTTTATTATTCATAGGATATCAGAGTAGAACGTATCACTATATTTATTCACCAATTTATAAATAAATAAATTAGTTAATTAAAAATGTTTCAAGATTGAATATCAAAAAATTAATACGTATTGTTTCATAAAGAACGATTAAGAATTTTGCATGGAAATGTTTTCCTGGTGCATAATAAAAAAGAAATGTTTAAAATATTTATGTTTTTAATTGCGTTGAAGATACAGAAATCTATTAATATAAAGAATAAAATTTAAGGATCAATGTTCATTTCTAAGGTTTAAAAATTGATGATGATTAGAGTAAACCACAGAAATTTCGAGGTCTGGAAAATAGGCATTATCGTACAGAAATCCATTCGGAAAACATGGAACGGCGAAATAAGGTTGAAATTTTCTAACAGTAATTGCATTCAGTTATCATGGAAGAGTAGACAGAAATGTTTTATTGCAATGTGAGTTGACTTTACCAAATAAATAAAAGAAAGATTTCCAGCTATCTGAACGCGAAGATATCTTAACACTGACAGGATTGTATTTTACTACATTGGCAATAGATGTAGAACATTTATTTAATGTAGAAGATAATTCCATTCCGTAGTAAAATAATCGGCGCTCTGAACTATGGCATATGCACAGTTAATAATTTTAACTTTGTAAGTGGTGTAAACATTTATCGCTTTAGTTTTATGAAGTATATCAAATGCAAAATTATTACAAAACAAATTGACAAAGATATATCCATGTGATATATGCATATATATAAATCACTATTCACAAAATTTATTCACAAAATTTTAGAATTTAATTTTTACATACATGGTAAAACACGCGATTAAATGTAAATTACAATTTACATTTTGTAGTCAAATAATACGAAAAGAAATGACTTTGCATCTTAAAACATTTATTTGGATGCATTCTACTGTAAAAGTAACTATACAAAAGTTTAGCATTGATATCAAGAAACACACCATTTTATTTTTAAAAATAACATTGTTAATATTAACATTACTAGCTGACCCGCCTGGCGTTGCCCGGGTCCGCGATAATAATATTAAATGACCCTGAAATTTGTATAATTTTATCGCTAGCCTGTTTTAGTCTGAAGTACGTGCCCGCTGACTGTGTGAAAAAGCGGTTTAAAAAAATCTGATATTTAGGGTAAAAAGGCTAAAAAAAACTGCAACGGGGAACAGGGGATATGTGTCCAAAGACTGATGTTGACATTTAACAGTAAAAATCACTATTAAACCACGTAGCTATTTTTTTTCACATCGTAATCCTGAGTGAAATATTTCGATTTTTAAGCTAATTATATCACCCTTAAATCCGATTATATGTCACTGAAATCGATATTCCATCATTAGCTAAAATGTTAGTATATAATATTTTAATTTCAGAGCTATTGTGCAAAATTAAGTATATATTTTTTGAACAAAACACACTGTTGATAAAATCCTAACCATAACATAATTGTGACGTAACGGCAACCTATCTGTAACTTAATTGTAACTTAACCGTAACGTAACCGTAAGTTAAATATAACATATATGTAACCTAACCAGAACCTAACTGCAACTTAACAGTTACCTAACTGTAACCTAAGCGGAACTTAAATATACACTAACCGTAACCTAACTGTAACCTAATCGCATCTTAAACGTAAACTAACAGTAACCTAATTAATCTAAATGTAATCTGACTTTAACCAAACTGTAACTTAACACTAACGATAACCTAACTTTCCTAACCGTGCACGTGCTGCAAAGTACTTTAGTTCCACTTTGCACCGCTACGGGGCACAATATATTTTATACGAACAACCGACACGGGACATCGCCGCTGCAACCGGGTATAGCAGGTGTGCTATACACGCTTTGGAAAATCTTTTAGTTTCACTTTCCACCTCCAGGATGCACACTCTTATTAAACAAACCTATATCTGAACGAAACTCCGATTTTCAACCTATGCGTAATTATTTTACTCGACGGGGTGGGGACACAAATAAGAATTTAAGTAATTTACTGAAATTTTTATTCGGAAATAATGGTAACCACCACTCATTTAAGAGACCAATATGATTTATAAGAACCTTCGACACGGCTTGCTGCTGCATGCTTCACCGTATAGCAGGCGTTCTGTGCATGCTCCGTAAAATATGTTAATTCCACTTTCTGCCTCCAGGGGGCACACTCTGTTCTTAACAAACCTACATCAGAACGAAACCCCGTCATTATACCTATTTGTAGATATATTAGTCTAGGGGGTAGGGGAATGATATAAAAATTTAAGAAATTTGCGGAAAATTACTATTCGGAAATAACCACTAATCATAAGCTAAGGGTGCAAATAGTTCTGTACGAACATCCGACATGGGTCCCCATTACCTGCGGCACTGTATAGCAGGCGGGGATAAATTCGGAACTTTTTGCTGTATTTAAAAAACAAAAAAGAGCAATTAAAAAAGCGTTTAAAAATATCTTTAAAAAACACTTCTAAAAAAATATTATTAACATTATCAAAAATGAGGATTTATATTCTATTAAAATTGTTGCTTCTCGCTACAGCAGCAGAAAGCATTAGAATGCAAAGACTTATTGTTGCCAGTTTCTAGTGGTAAAAGAGCCAGTAAGGAGTATTTTAATCTTTTATTTGACGTTTAAAAATCACATTTCTAGCTATCTAAATGGATCAGTATCAAACAGGCACCTCCAATTTTCCGTAAAAAAACCAAAATCGCCGATTTTTTAGCAGATATTATCGCTCAACCAATCAAAGTAGTGAAAAAACAGAAAACAGTGTGGCAAATAAAAAGCCTGTCATGTTGTCAAGTCGGTTGCTAGGTTGTGACGTCATTTGAAATTATTCAATTCTCTTAAACGTTCATTATTATTAAATATGTTTTCAAATCATGTGTTTCATCTTCATGCTAAAATTTAATGTTTAGTTTAAAAAACAGTCACTCTTGAAACATTAATCACTTAAATTGGTTTATTTAATTGTACCCCGGTTTACTTAATTATTTCTGCGAAAGCTTTATACAACCAACCAACCGAAAGCAAGCGGAAACAAAGAACGTATTTTGGATGAGCGATGCTTTATAAACCAACCAACTGAAAGTAAGCGGAAGGGGGAAAAAAGGCGTATTTTTGATGAGAGTGATGTCCGAAATAAATTAAGTACTCAGCTAATAATTAGACTATTAAAATTCTGAGGACCAGGTACATTAGGAGAAGCTCTGGACTCTCTTCACAAAACTTTCGAACCTTGTACGTGCCGTAGATTTTGCTACCCATCGCCGACACACGCCCACACACCCACACACAGAACGATCTGTTCTTTTATTAGTATAGACGGGTTATTGCTCATATTAGTCTATAGTTTGTGTTAATTAATCCAGAAAAAATTTTGACTGATGAATATTATGTTTTGTTTGTATTTCAAACGGTCAATTTTTGACAAATATTTTCCTTTTGTGTTTACGTAACTACCCTGTATCTAATAAATGTGATGTGATTGACATAATATGATTATGCCATCGAATTCAGCTCCCTAATTTTTTTTTATAATTTTTTTTAAATAAAAATTCCAAAAATGTCTCCTATACAAAGGAAAATAATACTTGCCTTAAACTTGTTTAAATTCATATATCCATATCCACATTATTTTATAAAGTAACTATCAGAATTACCCGGCTTTTCCCTTGTTAATCATGGGGCCTTCCAGGTAAAATAAAGTAAAATGGAATAATATGGCAATCACAATAATGGAGCTTTGTCCATTCTCGTCCATAAAAGATAAAAAATATAATAAGAAATGTTCCGTGAAGATCTTTCTGTAAAGAAATCGTTACAGAACTTACTTAGTATTTTACTTACTTACTTACCACTTACTAGCCACATGTAGAAAAAAAAGTTAAAATCTGTTGACTAGTGTTATTAATGTAAATATTGAAAGGAAATGAAATCTAGCAATTAGGGAATATTAAGTATTTTTAAAAGGATTTGCCTTTCACGTTCCACATATTAAGTTGGTTGTTTCTTCAAATACTAAAAAATAAATTTTTCCCAATTAAGCTGTCTCTATAAAATAATTTCTTTTTCATGTACATATGAATATTGCATATTCGCCTTTCTTCTACGTCATCGGAAATTTTTCATTTTATAATTTAAAATAAAAGAAGGAAATTACACTTACTTAAAATTTAAATGAAGAAAAAAAATAAATGCCTAGGATTAAAACACACCAAGATGGTCATGCATGAAATGTTTATACTCACAGAAAAAATAACTTTGAATAAACAAATTAGACTTGCAACTAAATTTAAAGCAAGAATAAAAATTTAATTTTTTATAATTAGTTCTTAAAATATATGTAAAAAGATATTTACACTTTTTCGGTGTTTTTTACAATATATTTTTTTAATGTTGCTAAAAATTTCAAGGTAATTATTAAAAAGTTGCTTACTTAAGGCATGTGGAAGTTTTATTATTAAGCTCGTTCATAATCTTTATCCATCGCCCCAAAACGGAAAAAAGTGAGTTTATTCTTCTTTTATTATTAACGCATGCAATAATACACATAAGCCTGAAAAAAGTACATAATTATATCCTAATTACTTTTTTGTTTTTGCCAATAATGAAAAAATGTATTTTTAACAATAATCATACTAATAATAATGATGCTTTCCCCTCCATAATATCTAAAGATTTTTTTTATTATTATTCCTTTTTAAAACTTCGAACTGGAGTAAAATTGTGAACAGAACATATTTATTTTTTTTCTATAGATTTTTTTTTACTTGTTTTATAATAAACACCAAGCTATTGGTCAATATTTATTGAGAAAGACAACGAAAATTATTTAAACCGAAAATTTACAGGGTACTCTGCAATGTCTTCTCAAATTATTGCTATTATTTTTAATGCGTAGCTGATAAGAAATCTCAACATCTAAATGTCTATGCTTTGTGTACGGAAAGGCAACAAAATTCACTGGCGAGTTGAGTAATTGCATTTTTTTCTCTCTATTGGAGCAAAATAATATGAAGATTCATAAATTAAACATGATGAACAAAATGAATGAAAGTATTTTGTTTTAATGAACTATTTTCTTTTTAATAGTAAACAAGAAAGAAAAATCACGCGTCCAACATAGATTATGTAACACTTCGAATACTGCAACATTTAGAATACTGCAACAAAACTTCACAGTTTATTAAAGCGAAATATGATGTCTAAATAAACAATTTGAAAAAAACTCATAAGGGATTTGAAAAGAAAGTTTCTGCGATCAAAAATCGGTAAATATCCTTTTTTAGTCATATCATAATATTAAAATATTTATTTGCTTAAAAGACGTCATAAAAACACATTAACCTCTTCAGACCCCAGGGTTTATTTTCATATATTTTTTTACTTCAGTTATGAATTTATGTTTGCAAAGTAATAACTAAGAAAGATTGAAAAGAAAAAAAATTAAATCTATTTTTTGTACATAAAATTTGATATATCGTATATGACACATGGGACTCTATAAGTAAATTTTTTGACAATTTGTTAGGAAATTTTCTTTTGTTTTGCATGGAAAAAATAATGAAAAATATTTAATAATTATGCATTTAATAATTTTTTATTTTTAATGGACTCTCCATATGGTATTTTAACGTATAAAAAAATATTTACTTTTCGTTTTTGTATATTTCCCTCATTTTTGCTGCAAGTCATTTTCAAATCCCATTTTAAGTCCGAAAAAAGCACTATAAGAAACAAATTGATATTTTGCTTTAGTTTGGCTATCTTTTAAGATTCCATACACACCATTCTCATTACTTAATCATTATTCATATACAGGAAAAAAATTTGTAAAGATGTGTATCCTATAGGATACTCCAGGTCCGAAGAGGTTAAAAGTAAATTAAAAACTCTTTATTTACATGTTTCAACTCATTTTCTGAGTCGTCGTCAGAATGTATAATAGAAAATTACAAATGCATAATGAAAAATGGAAAAAATCATCGAAAATAAACAAGCAATCATGTAACGCGCCCTATATTTTCGCGATAGCTTGTGTTCCCTCTATGTCGCGATGCTGTAATTTATCTAACCAATCAACCCATAAATTCGGGATACGAAAAGATAATGTATCGTTACAAACTCCTGAACCTCTTTTAGTGCAGCTCTGTATATGATTTATGGATTTTTGTGTATACTACATAGTATGATACGAGTTTATTTAGTGAAACGAATAGCACAGTTGAAAATTTCCATTCAGCAATTTCCGTGAATAAACGGAAATGTACTAAAGAACTTTTGTGCAGCCCTGTATATGATATATATAGAATTCATCCACACCAAGTAATATTTAAAATAAATAAGTAGTTCAATTTAAAAACACGTATCACAATCGGACACTCACTTCCAGTAATATTCAATAGTTCAATTTCTACTGTAGGCATATATTTTTGTTGTTCCTGTAAATTAACAATATATTCAACACACATCATATTCTACAGTAGGCACCGTGTAGTACATCTCAACGATACACATAAATTTCAGTATGTTTAAAATAGTGTAATATCATTAAAAATCACAGGGAACGATTTTTCCCAATAGATGTAACGCAACGAATTATTTTGAGTGTCTCTGTAAATGAACCGCAAATGTCATACACTTAATTTTCAATCACGAACATGCCATAGTGATACTCAATAACATCTAGGAGTTTTATGGCAAACGAACTATATTTTCACGAGTTTGAGGATGGACGGGCAGACAGACAGACAAACCGAAATCAAAAACACTTTTCAACTTTGTTGGAGAGTGTTAAAAATGGCAGATGGTAGCCAAATAGAAACAATGAAAAAATATGTAGAAGACACGTGAAAGAACCCATAGTCATCCATTTTGAATTTTAGACGATACCTCTGAGCCACAAAAGCTTGTTAAAAGAACATCATCATTTATCAGTTATACATAGCAGTCAAAATTCTTTCATGATTTTTGCTATAGAACATTTCATATAATTGTTTAAAAATAATTTAAACTCCAAATCCTTTAAACGATTTTCTGGAAACCTATAGAGTTAGCGCACCAGTGTAGAATAATTCTTGTGATCGATAGAAATTGCCGTTTCAACGTTGGCATCTTCACACACAAATTTATATACATACTGAGTGTCTACAATTAAACTACCATATTTTAAAGATGTCTACAGGCGAAGCTTTTGTTCAGAAAGTTATGAAATTTTGTGCAGAACATAGTGAATGTATGGCAATTTATTTGGGCGAAAAAAAAAAACTATTTAAAATTCGCCGCCATAAGGCATTTTTAATAAATTAGCATAAATTTACGATAGTTTACAAAATTTGTTACAACAAAACACGTTCCGCATAACGGCATCATTTTCAGGTACCACTTCTAATCGTAAGATAGCACGTTCAACGGTTGTCCGCAGTGTGTTCTGGGAAATAATAAAAGAGCACGTCGTGAAATACTGTCTTTAAGATAAGGTAAAGCTCTTCTAATCGTAAGATAGCACGTTCAACAGTTGACCGCAGTGTGTTCTGGGAAATAATAAAAGAGCACGTCGTGAAATGCTGTCTTTAAGATAAGGCAAAGTTCTTCTAATCGTAAGATAGCACGTTCAACGGTTGACCGCAGTGTGTTCTGGGAAATAATAAAAGAGCACGTCGTGAAATGCTGTCTTTAAGATAAGGCAAAGTTCTTCTAATCGTAAGATAGCACGTCAACGGTTGACCGCAGTGTGTTCTGGGAAATAATAAAAGAGCACGTCGTGAAATGCTGTCTTTAAGATAAGGTAAAGTTCTTCTAATCGTAAGATAGCACGTTCAACAGTTGACCGCAGTGTGTTCTGGGAAATAATAAAAGAGCACGTCGTGAAATGCTGTCTTTAAGATAAGGCAAAGTTCTTCTAATCGTAAGATAGCACGTTCAACGGTTGACCGCAGTGTGTTCTGGGAAATAATAAAAGAGCACCTCGTGAAATGCTGTCTTTAAGATAAGGTAAAGTTTATTAACAAAATTTGTAAACGATCGTAAAAGTATGCTAAATGTGTAATTCATAGAAAATGTCCTCTGTCGGCGATATTTTGAACTTTTTTTTTTGCTTAACACTTTTAAGGATAAAGTACTTCTGGTGCTAAAATGTTAAAATGATTGAATGAAAATATTTAGGAACATGTTTATATGAAAGTAAGGGAATTAATTTTGGGAATTAAAATTTAGTGGTAGGTATAATATACCGGTGCCCTTCAAGAGGTTAAACAAATTCCTATCATTACATTATGTCCTCCACAAAATTTCAAATCTTTCGTAATAGTAGTTTTTTTTTGCAGACTTTAAAATAGGGTCGTTTAATTGTGGATACTTTGTACATCACCGAAAAACGCAAAAAGGTCTCCCGAAATCTGAAAACGTACGTCAAAAACTTAAATATGTCAAAAAATATACACAAATAGGTAAGCATATACAGAATCGTTGTAACAATAGAAAAAACCAAATCAAGAAATATAAACATACATACAAAAATTTCATTTACGGTTATTAATTTACATTATGAGAGTGGACAGACAATCTAAGACAAAGACAATTTTAAATTCTGAGCCTCTATTACTCTGTCTCGAAATTCTTTTTGTATTAAAACGAAATATATTCAGCATGATTTTATTTAATTAGCATAAATGTACTGGCATACTACTTAAATTCCCTATAATACTTTCGAATCATGTATTGGATTTAATAAGTATAATTTATATTTAAAAATAAGTTTAATTAATTCGTAATAAACATTTCTAATTTTTAGGAAGTTATATTAAAGCTAATAAAGGTCTATTCATAATTATCTCTAGATTATTTTAAATTTGAGTCACTGGTTTCTTAAAGTTCTAACTTTTTCTAGATCCAATTAATCGAAGCCATTTGATCAGCTCACAAAAATGAATTAAATTTCCCATCGTAAGTACTTTGCAAATTAAATTAAGAGTTCCATTTCTTTGAAAGCGTCTCTACAGAGAATTTGTATATGGGGCATTCTCATAAGCTTTTGACTTTTGGGGGAAAAAAATCTGACAAAATTAAACTTGCTAAAATAACATTTTAATCTGATTGACGAATGCCTTAACGATTCAAAATAAAGAAAAAATAGTCAGCCGCGAAAATTTTTTTATTTAACTGAGGTTTAAGTTAAACTTGCGACTTTAATTTTCCTTATCATTTTACACCTATAACTTTTTATTTTCTTCTAAATTTTTACTTATAATCAATTTGCATAGTACCCACAGGACATTCAAATGAGAAATAATAACAATGTAGTACTTTTAATACAGAATTTTTGTATAAAATTGTCTTAAAGGGGCGTTAAAGAAGGGACGGTAAGGTAAAAGGGGATGGTATTGGAAAAAGGGACGAAATGGTAAAAAAGGGACGGTAAGGATGTAATGGTATGGAAAATTACCAACTATTTTTAAGAAAATCATGTTAAGACGAAGTGATAGCCACAATGTTCATTTATTTTTAGAAACAGTTGTTAACATTTGATTAAATTATTATTATTTTTTTTAATTTACCTCGAAAAGTGCAGGAATAAACCTTGGAGACGGTGAGACTACTAATAAAGCCACGATGCTAGAAATTGATGTTTAAATGCTTATTTAAATTATACAGTAAATTTCCTGCCAAAGAATTTTAGACATTATTTCTCTAGCATACTTCTGTATGAGAAAAAACTTGAAAAAAAGTTTGTGGCTGCATCTGAAATGATTTTCTGTATCATTTTAGAAGAGGGATGGTAAGGAATCTAAAACCCAGAGATATAGTTAAAAAAATAATAACAACCCTAAAAATGTGTGCAGGTTAATTTTTACATATATATATAAAACAATAGTTCCAGTTTCAGAAAAAATTTACATCAAATTATTTTTATTGAAACAATTTTATCCAGACATCTCCAAACTTAAAAATCAGCATCAGGGACTCAGGGCGGTATAGGAGTTTTTCAGGTGTTTGGACCCCAACATCGTCCAAAACTTATTTATCTCGCTAATATTGTTGTGCAATCATGCAATGGAATGTTTTCCAGTATATGAAATAAAAAAAAAACACAAAAAATGTATTAAAATAAAAATTATTATTCAGGGACATGAAAGTCAAAAGATTGTGAGAATGCCCCATATTTGCCACAAATCTGTTTTAATATTTCCAATCTATTTTAGATAATTTCATATTTAAGTAAATGATGTATCCGTTAAAACATATTTGTTAGAAAATTAAAACATTATCCTTTCTGTCTGTGTTTTTAACTGATTGAAAACATCTTGATCTTTCCAAGGTGTATATTCTATTTGCTAATTCTTTTTTCTATTCGAATGCTTATACAATGATGTCCAAAATTAAGGACCAGTCACAAAATGCTAATTTTTAAGTAAACAAATACTCAAAACGAAATAATATAATTCAAATAATTACGATCCCTACAGCACAGCTAGTCCATATAGTATCTCATTCACGTCACACATGGTCACAAGTGTCACAGTCACTACGGGGAAACCAAAAATAGGAAATTCCACACGCCTCATTACGTGTCTCAAATGATCACTATATGCGACTCCACTGAGACGTCAATGTGACAAGTCACCAGGTGACTTTACAATGTAGTTAAATTGTGACTCTCATGTGACTGTCATTTTTAGAGTCAATTTCAAAGTCATCATGAACGTTGCATTATGATAAGTCACCAAATAATATCACATTATAGTCACATGTTGACTTTTCACAAAAGATCACATTGGTGACTTCACAGTAGTCTCTCTGTCACCTAAAAGTCATCATGTGAAATAAATGTGACATTATTTGGTAACTTATTACAATGCAGCGTTCACGATGACTTTGAAATTGTGTCTACAGATGACAGTCACATGAGAGTTACAATGTAACTACATTGTAAAGTCACATGGCGGCTCGTCACAAAGCAGCAGTCACAGTGAAGTCTCAGTGGAGTCACATATAGTGGTCATTTGAGACTCATAATGAGATGTATGGAATTTCCGATTTTTTGCGTCAACGTAGTGACTGTGACACTTGTGACCATGTGTGATATGAATGACATGTTATACGAACTAGGTAAGCTGTAGAGATAGTAATTACTCGAATTATGTTATTTCCTTTTGAGTATTTGCGTATTTAAAAATTAGCATTTTGTGATTGGTCCTTAATTTTGGACATCAGTGTAATTTAATTTCTAGTAGTCATAAAAAGGAAGAAAATGTTACTAAAGAAACTGAAGTCTAATCAATGTTTGAAATAGAACAAATCGTTTTATTTTATAACGAAATATAATTGAAACAGCAATGTATACATAAAAGAAACTGCATTTTTGCATTTTAAGGTGTTTTATAATGATATGAAGATTAGCTAAAAATATAGATCAATAGCCAGTGTATGCACCAGATCAAGCATTGGAGTGGACCAAGCTTTTAGAGATATTTTGATCGATTTCATTCCAGTGGAAGATGATAGCAGCTTTTAATTCTGAAATTATGGCATATTGTTTTCGATTTACATAAACAGCTCTAGCCAGTAGACTCCACACATTTTCTATTGGATTTAAATCAGGACAAACTGATGGCCATGGAATTACATGTACAGCATTATTAAGAAATCAATCCCAGGTGCTGTTTGCCGTGTGAATGCTTGCACTGTCTTGTTGGAACATCCAGAAAGGTCCGTCAATTTCCTCACCAAATGGCAGCGAGGTTTCTTCAAGTAGATCTTGGAAAGTTAATGCATTCATTCTGCCAGAGGGAACGCAACGATCTTACCAAGAAATCTAAACGCACCCCAAAACATGACTGAACCTCTACCCTGTTCCTGTTTTGAAAACGTTTCTGTTTTTTGCGCAGATCGTGCAAATAATAAGAAAAACCGCCCGGACCATCCAAACGGCACCATACACATTTTTTCATCGAAAATATTACTCTTTCATATTCTAACTTCTCCATGACATGTGACCTTTTGCCCAATCCAGGAGATTCTGCTGATGCATTTTAGTCATATGTGGTTGGGGCTTTCTTTGATTGCACCTCATCATGTTAGAGCTCTTGAATACTTTGGACAAGCTATTTGATGACACAGCTATCAGTTGGATCGCTTAAAAGTTTGTCTAAAGTTGTTTTCATATTGCTATTTTTTTATAATGGATCGTTCTTCCCATTTGAACAGCTTTGACGGGTGTCCCGTAGATTTCTTTGCTACATAATTCTCTTTTAATCGAAGAAAATTTACTATTACGCCTGGAGATCTTTTCATTTTTCGCGTTATCTCTGCCCTAAAGCCCTTTGATCCTTAAAAGCCACAATTTTCCCTTTCTCAAAACCACTTAAAGTGCTTTTAAGATCCAAACTTCCAGAACTCACTTTGTGATCAGGTTTGGAAATTTCCTAGTTTGCAAAGTATCTTTATATGCTAAACTAATTTGCATATTTCTGTTTCTTTTTCTTGGAATGGAGTGATTATTCCTGTACAATTTTCCATGCTCCTTTAGTGATAATATCGACCAATGTTCCAATGTTCATATCATTTTGCAACACCATTTTTTAGATAATTCACATTTTCAATGAATTTAAGGTTGGATATTTCTTTTAAAGCTATATATTATGTAAAATTACTGTATTTGTCTCAAGAATGGAGTTTTATAATAATTATTTATGAATATTTGCAAGGATATCACAAAATTACTAGATTTTCATATCATTATGGAACCCAGTTTATATATATATATATATACGTGTAAGCTTGCGTTGGTGCCGTATACACTCGCCTATAATTTGACACCCTCTTCTACTTCTAATTGCAACAAGAAAAAAAACCTTTTCAAATTAAAACATGTATAATTCACTTTTTAACAGAAAAAAATTAATATTCTTTACAAAAGTATCTAGAAATAAAATAGAAATATATACATGTACATAAACTAATAAACTGAGACAGAAGTAGTACAGACACCTGTAGTCGTCGTATGGTCCATCCGTTTGTCTGTCCGTCTGTCTATACATAAAAGCTCAAAAACTACCCAATTTTATCGTTGGAAATTTAATATATATAATCGTTGCAGAATTTTGTAATGGTATTTCAAATTTTGAGAAAAAAGAATCAAAACTTAAAAATATATTAATAAAGTATTCTTCATTTTATTAAATCATATCATAGGTAATTAATTCAATGACATCCCATGATAGGTAATTATTCTAGGTTGCCATGGTAATTACGTCATATCTAAGTTGCAGTCATATTATTTCCCTATTTCTGAATTTAATATAGAAATCGTAATAAATTTTAAATTCATGCATTGTTGCATTAGAAGGCAACAGCTATTGCACTAAGATCTAAATATTTAGAACGAACCCACCTTACTTGCCTGTTTCACGTACAATTTCCGACTTGTTATTTTTTGGTTTAACATTGCTATGTAGTAATATATATTGTTGTTTTCATTCATGGATGTAACAAGAGCGAAGGGTAAGAGTTATAGAGCTACAAAAGATAAAAATAAGCCGAAATCAGAGATTTTATTTAATCGTGGGTAAAATTTAGTCTATTTACAAAATAAATCTTATCTTTCTCATCCCCCACACCTTTCGGAACAAAATCCTGGGTACTCTGCTAGTCTCATTAACGTGTGTGGTGTTTCAGATAGTTTCATGTTACATCAACATAATTAACAAAACACGTATTAAAATATGTCAAATCATGAAATGTAAAAATGTTTATTATTATTATCATCATTGAAATTTAAGTTTACTAAATATGCACTTAATCGGGTGGCATTTTTCGTAAAAATATTCAAAAGGAACTTTTTTTTGTATGGAGCATAACTTTTTACCTAGTAATTGTCTTCAAAAGAAGATAAAGATATTTATAACAAAAATTGTATTTTTTCTGATATTATTAAAAAAGTCGATCAGACGATTAAAAAAAAAAAAAGTATGTATCACAAGTTACGTGTCATATGGTATCCACAGACGATTTTTACATTTCCAGTTGACAATTTTTGCTTTATTATCATTATTTGTTAGAATGAAAAAAAAAAACATTTTGAAACACACAATGTCAGAAATATTGAAAGATAATGAGAAAAATATGGTCACTTAGTTAATGTTGCAACCAATGCCAATGCTGCAATTATTTATGTTAATTAATTAATATTGAACTCAAAATTGCACTTATGCGCATACGTTAGCGTCCGAAATATGCAAATTAGGTGATTGACAATGTGGTGCGCAAGGTAAGTACGTTAGAATTGGGGTCTGTAGTGTCGTTTAAAGTGAATGTGATGTCTGATTGTGATCAGTATTCATTAGTTATGGATCAAAGGCATCATTTCAGTTAAGTTCCAAAGTGGCGGATAATTGGTAGAATTGAGGACGGTCAAACACAAATGGAGTCGACTAGATTTGAATATCCGTCAAAGTGTCATATTAAGAGCTTCAACCCCGCTTTTTAGGCACTGGATCCGTTGATAGTCATCCTGGTGAAGGGAGACCAGGAGCAACAACTGCATCCTAAGACTGTTTTCTGTCATTGTGGCTCAAAGCAACCGCGAAGCGACAACAAGAGCTTTGGTTTCAGACATTCAAGCTGCCACAGGAATTCGAATTAGATGTTCTACTGCTGCCCGAAGGCTTAACAAGGGTAGACTGTAGGCCAGAAAACCAATAGTTTGTGCCCCACTCGCTCCAGTTTCCGAGGGGCCCGTTTAAACTGTTGCCCTCATCATGTTCAATAGAGCCAAGAAGACTGGGCTAAAGTATTGTTTACTGTTTACTGAAGAGTTCAGATAATGTCTGAACATTGATTCTAGGCTTATTTTGATCTGGAGGGGGGAAGGAAGACGCATTTGCCTTCCCTTGTCCCTGAAATATCCCGTTCGACCCCAGTATTGTCGGCTCCATTGAACATGACGACGACAAGAGCTTAAATGGGCCCCTTTGGAAGCGGAAGTGAGTGCAACATAAACTGTTGGTTTTCCCTGCAGTCCACCATCGTTAAGCCTTCGTGCAGCAGTAAAATTGCTAATTCGTGTTCCTGTGTAGTCTGAAGGTCTGAAACCAAAGCTCTTGTTGTCGCTTCGAGGTTGCTTTGAGCCACAATGACAGGAAACGGTCTTAGGATGCAGTTGTTGCTCCTGGTCTCCCTTGACCAGACCTTGGCCAAGTTTGGGGATATAATATATATATATATACATTTTGCACACCTGTAAACATATAGTAGTATATAGATATAGACAGACAGATAAATTATCGTTTATACAGCGTGATTCAAAATGAATAGGACAAAAATACAATTAACGTTAAATCAATTAAATGGATTTAATTAGAAAATAAATATTTAGCGTGATAGAACAACTATACAAGTTTTATCTGGCAACAACCAAAAGTATTCTATCATCGAAATCATCACTTTAGGCGCTGTTATTCAAAATGGCGACATCCATGCAAGAATAATGTTACTGTGTATTGGAATACGGATAAACTTCATCAAAAGTCATTGTTCACAGACATTTCCGAACCACTTTTTTAAAGAGCCAACTTATTGTCGCAACATCATAAGGTGGATGAAGTAGTTTGAACAGACGGGTTGCTTATGCAAAGGAAAAAGTAAGGTGAACTACCTGACATAAGCGAACAGGAAAATAACATTCGTGAAACGTTTGTACGAAGCCCCACAAAATCAACAATTGTGTCCGTTGGGTGCACGTGAAGGTAAAAGTGTTCCTATCCTCATTTCCTCAGTACATACAGCAAATAAAGCAGAGAATAATTGACCTGTTGGACTCAATAACACACGACATGCTAGGAAATGAAGGGTTGGAATTTGATTACCACATAGAAATTTACTGTGTTACGGAAGGACCCACATAGAACCATTTTAGAAAATTTAGTATTTGTAGTGTTATGTTAAATTTGTATTTCAAAATAAACCTATTACAGCGGCCACAGGTATGTTTACTTTTCATCCCATTCATTTTGAATCACCCTGTAAAATAAACATATTTTTAAATATATTTATATTCATTTAATCTATAAGTAAGTAAACATCATTTAAAAATATATTTCCCCCTCTTTCTTCCATTTTTAATGTATTTTTTATGTAAATGATTTTTTAGAAGTTAAAGAGAGAAAACATTCTTTTTTTCGTAAAAAAACTGCGCAATCGTAATGTTACATAATGCATTTAGGAAATTTTAAAAGAGATATACAGAAACTTTAGACATTATAAATGTAAATTTAATAAAATACTAGTATTTAAAAACTTATTTGAGAAACATTTTTTGTATAAAATAAACATTTTTGTTGGCTGTAAAAAAATTGCTGAGTAAAAAGAGTAAACGTTATTCGTTAAAATAATTAAAATAAATTTTTATAAAGTAATTTCTCTTGAGGTTTCCTAATATCTTATTTTTTCATTATTTCATGATAAAATCTTTATATTTTCTCATTTCAAAAAACATTTAGATTAAAATTCTTCTGAAGCGTTATTTTTCTAATTAATTTTCAGGCGATTTCTTCATATAACAAAATCCCTTTTATCATTACTTTCATGGGTGATTTTCTGTGTACTTTTATCTTTTGGTTAATCAGCATGCACGCATGCGAAATATTTTGCTCAGCGGTTTTTAATTCTATTTACTGTATAAAACAGATAATAAAAAACGTATATGAAAAAGTTTCCATAAAGTCGTCATGTATGAAGATTTTAGGGTGATGTTTAATTCTTCATTGCTATGTTTTCCTAAAAAAAAAAGCCAAAAAATTAATTGCTTTCTTCACTGTGACTCATTTGATTAAAAGATAAGATTTGTCAATAGATTAGATCCAGAGAATACAATATTTGAACAAAATTGTTTAAAAGTCGGGAATATTTTTTTCATATTGCTAAGACGAGGTTTAGCAAAAGAGACCTAACAGATCATGTAAGGATGCCAAGAAACAGACAAATATACAGACAAATATAAAAGACATTTTACCCATTAAAATGACACAGAAAAATGAAAATAGCCCTTGAGCTGGAAATTATGCCTCCTTTCAATTTGTGTTAACCCTTAGACACATGAGTTTTCACCTTTCGGTCCAAAAAGAAACTTAAGCTTTGGGTTTCTTTTTTGAAATGTTGTTTGAAGGAAAGTTAGAAAAAGTCTCATTTCCGACGGGATAAGCTTCCACTAGTAATAATGATTTTTTTTCTTGTTCCTGACAGTAATTTTGCTTGAATAGATTGTTTAAATAAGGCAAAGATTTATATTAAAATTTACTGGTTGAAGTTTGTC
Organism: Maratus speciosus; assembly: GCA_963932465.1. NCBI lineage: Eukaryota > Metazoa > Arthropoda > Arachnida > Araneae > Salticidae > Maratus > Maratus speciosus. The sequence continues at coordinate 443,300,327 of OZ010788.1, forward strand.
AAGTTCGTGATCAGGTTCTGAAATTCAACGCCTGTCCGAAACGTTGAGGTTAGACTCGGATGGATTCACTGAGCGAGTACGTAATGGCCTAAGGCTTAAATAAATTAATTTAGGAAGGTATCTTCTTACAGCAATCGTATCAAAATCTCTCATTTTCAATACCAATACTTAATTCTGATTTCATATTTTACTTTTTGGTAAATTGTACTCTAGGATAACAAATGGCAAACATTCGGTCAAGTAGTTTAGGGTTACTGAATGATTAAAACATGAATTTTCTAATGTTAAATTCAATATTAATCGTTATAGAACAGATTGCAATACGGTTAGTTTTTTAAGCATAACTTAAAACTACTTGGTGGAATTAGTTGTACTTTTTATCACTTCAATTTGATGGTTCTAGAAATCGATTTCCCTTAATAAATTCACGGGTTACAATTTATATTTTTATTTTCTAAAATTAGTTTTAAAAAATTACATGTTCAAAATAAATTTTCGAAAAAGATTTATAGATACATTTTTTGTGACCTATAAAAATTTTGTCAGTTTATAAAAGTTTCAAATATAAAAATTTTAAATTACAGTTCATTCCACTTAGTAGTTTTTGTGTTATGCTTAAAACTACTGACATTGGAATCAGTATTGCAACGATTACAAACGATTTTACTTTGAAGTTTCAAATTTCAACCCTTCATAATCATTAAAGTACTTGCTCGAAAGATTTCTTGTTTTGTATCCTAGAGTACAACTTGACAAAAAAGTCAAATATGTTGCGTAAAAACGGTGTCCGCAAGGAAAATTTCAGATTTACTACTGTCTCTGCATAAGCACTGCCCCCTAAGCTTATTTTTTAACATACATAGAAAGAAGTTTTAATTTCTTCTGAAATGGCTATTTCCGATTTTTTTTGTTTTTTTCTTCTTTGTCTGGGACCGTTTCGAAATTAAAATATGTTGGGTGTTGTCTTGTTGTTTGTCCTAGATACCTATATAAAATACAGCTTAGGGAATCAAGGGAAATCGTCATACTTCGACTACAGATTCGTGGATTAATAATGACTTATGACTGGTGGTGGTAGAATAAATGTAGTTACAATTCTTTATGTTGTAATAATATATTCTTCTGTTTCGAATCAGCATATCAGTTTCAAATTTTACCATTTTATGTATGAATCTGTAATGTGTTCATATTGTCGATTATGACCAGTATTTGTAGTTTCTTTTGGCAACTTCCTAAGGAGAAATACCCCCCCCCCCTCCCCCCGTCAAGCTGCACTATAGAAAAAGTAAACATAAAAAAAAATCTTGTTTGACTTGTAATAAGACAGATCTCTACAAGTTCGACGGCTTTTTTATATATACAGACCCAAGAATATAAAGAATCCATGAAGTTTCACTTTGTATCTAAAACTCCAAGATCTGTTTCCAAATGGTGAGGAACAGGTTTTTGTGTTTGTTTCAAATTCTGGCCATAAAGTCAGAAACATTATCAGATTTTCTGCAGATCTTAATCTTTTGCAAGAAGATTCTCCTACGATCAAATTATAAGTAACAGAATGTGGCATTACAATCTTAACGTAAAACAAGAAAGAAAAATTATGCGTCAAGCATAGATTATGTAAAAAATTTCAACACTTTCAGGATACTTTAAGACTATTTCGCTGTTAATAATGTAAACAAGATTCCTAAGAAATCACTTTAGAAAACACTTAACACATTTGAAAGCCATAGTTCAGTAATTACCGTTTATAGCGGAAAAAAATACTGAAATTCTTTTTTTCAGCTCTATATTTTATCTAAAGATTTGCATATATTCTACATAGAATGTTAAAATTTAGTTTAGTAGTAAAATTAATTATAGATTTAAAATACTGTTTCAATAATTTGTATCAATAAACGGAAACAAAGATGATTCTTTTGTAAAGGCCTGTATATACCCTACAGATCTTTATGCTTACTTCCTTATATTAAGCTAAATTCAGGTTGAAACACACTTAAAACTACTGAAATCCAGAAATGTTGCCAAACATCTAGTTTTTGGATCGGCAATTATATGATTTTATATACAGGGTATATTGGGTGAGATTTTACAATTCTAAAATGAAAAAAAGCTCTGCATTGAATTAATGCATATAATCATGAATATAAGCTATCAAAAGGGCTCATAAGAAATCTCATTAAAGATTTCTTATTTTATTCAATTATCCTTTTATCATAAATTTAAATCTAAGAATTTTTTACGTTAAATTTAATATGATAATTATTTTGCAATATAAATTAAAATAGATCTGTGAATTTATTAAAGTACTGATCTAACTGAACTACTAATAATATCAAATAACAGTCAGCGCAAAAGCATGTGGGAAGTTCCACAGAAAATTATCATTTTGTGGGGGGGAGGGTGATAAAATTTAAAATATGTCTTATTTAAGGGTATGATTAAAAAAACTTGATATTTTTATATTCTATAATAAAATCCTAATTAGAAGGCATTGTAAATTACTGTTTACAAACTAAGTTAAGTACCATTAATATCTTTGTAGAATCATAATGTTACGTCAGTTACACAATAAAAGTTACGTCAGCTATACGTGTAAATGACATTTTTATATTTATATTATTATGAAATTAATAAAACAAGTTACTGTTATAATTTGGCATTACATAGTGTTCTTGAGAACATTAAATCCTTTTTTTTAACGGTATAGTTTTGATAATTTTTACACTTCAATGAAGGCAGAAAATTTTTTTGTATATTTTATGTTACGTCAGTTACAGAATTTTGAAATTCAATTTTGGGGACTAAAGAGAGATTGTAATAATCTGTAGATATTTGGGTATTAAGTCCTTAGCAAGAAATATTTTAAATTGTAAAAATTTGTTCTAACTTTATTAGTAAATTTTCTGCATTGTTTTGAAAACTAAATTCGATGATCAAATGTTACGTCAGTTACGACGTAATTGTGCAAGTGTAAACATGGTGCCTAGATAAATCCAAGCTGTCCAATAGACTGAATAGAAATATCACCATCTATTTATGACTTTAATAAATTGTGATCCATATGCTAAATTTAATCTAATATTAAGTAGTAGTAGTATTGACTAATTTAAGTATTTTTATTATTAAATTTAGTAAAGTAGATGTTTCTTGTCTGAATAAAACTATTTAGATATATCAGCTAATATATTATACTATCCGCAACACCAATAATCTCAACCAGATAAATCTTTGAAACTTCCTGTAAACATATTGCAATAAAAAACTCTCATAATCTCAGAAGAATATCTTTGTAATTTTCCACTGAATCACAAATTTCTTTCTTTCTTTTTTTATAACGCAAATCCCCTTTTTTAGAAAAAGTTTAACTAAAATAATTTGTAGATAAAGGAAGAAACAAATTTTTTATCTAAACAAATTATTTTTTAAGCATAATATTTAAGTAATTCTCATTGGGATTTTATTATTTACATTACTATAAAAAATAATGAATAATTTCATCCAAAACAAATTTCTGAAAAGTAAATACAGAAACATTTATTTACTTTTACCATTTTTTTTCATTTTTTAGATAAAGATTTTGCAAAAAGAGAAAAATATTTGAACAATCATTTATCTTAAGCGAATTTAGCATCCTCTGGAAACGAGTGCACGTTTTTGTTTTTCGTAAAAAAAAAGTGCAGTAAAAAGAATTAATTCATAGAATAGTTAGTTATCATATTTAAAAAACTTGAAAATTTGCTTTCAATGCTTTCTATTTTTTCGTGTGTGTTTATGTCTGAAACGTATGCATTTCATGTAATTTTTAAATATATATATATATTATTTTCACATTTTGTGTTTGTTAATTAATACTAAATCCATATAAAATTTCTTTTCCTACAATAAGAAATATCGTTCTTTTCTGTAATTTCAAAAAATTTAAAGTAATTAAAAGCGACTTAAAAGGAAATTTTGATCTTTACATACTGCATTTTTTTGCGAATATATTATCAACTAAATATATATGTGCGGCGTGTGTGTATGTGTTGAACCAACCAAACTACGATTTACACTTATAATCTTATTATTTATTTGCGAAAGATATCTTTTGCACTAAATCGATTATATTATTTATGGCAGCTTTCAAACTGAGTTTTTACGTATTTAGCATTGTTTGAATATCGGTATGCAAACGCCCGATCTGCACCTGAATGAAACCCCAAAATAACAGTCGTGTTGTGTTGTTGTTGTTTATAACTGCCAATTATATACACGAGGGATATGGGCCAGAAGGAGGGGGGGGTGCCCACCGTGGCAGTTCTTTCTAAGGGAACCTAATCCGTATTTACGCATGGTAGTCCAAGGTTCGAAGAAAATCACAGAAAACTCCGAAAGATTCGGCCGATGGGCGCGATTTGGTTCGAACCCAGCAGCTCCCATCTACCAGTTAAGGAGCAGAAGCTCTCAGCCGCTGCCTAAATAAAAGAGGGCACTATAAGAAATTTCATCGAATAAAGCATGTCGCAATTACTATACACATTTACCAGTTTTATTGCTGTCACCGTTCGATTGCTAAGGGTTAAATAAATCATAAGTAAAATACGTTTTCAAAACAAAATTTTATTGTAATGTACTAAAATGGAAAAAAATGTAGAATCAATATTGATTGAAATAAATACTTTTTATTATATAAATAAATTAAACTGTCCGTAATTTTTTTTGTCAGTTTGTTTTTGCGAGAATAGAACCCACATTCATTCACGCCTTCAGTGGAACTGAGAGATGGCGCATTTACCAACCATGAAAAGGTTCAATCGGAGAACATCAGTATGTCTCTTAAGCAATCAATGGTATTTATGTGATCGTAGACGTAATGACATTTACATGGTCAAATGTTTTTGCTTCGTGAGGGATGGCGGAGGATTTCACATAAATGTTTTACAGAATGTTTTATTGTCATTGGAAATAAATCACATTATCTAAAATACTGTAAATTGTAGCACGTGAAGTTCGTATAAATTCGATTACACGATTTTAGCGGAACGGACAGACAAGATAAAGTAAATAAGAAATTCTAAACACCATTTTGTTTGACACTCTGCATAACACGAACAAAACATTTACGTACCCAGGATTCTTTATCAAAATACCGATATGGTACACGTGGATATGCATACCCCACAGATGTATAACGTGAAAAAAGAATATAATACAATGGGACTATCACACTAAAACCTTTCCAAAGTCTTTCCTTCATAGGGTCAAATGTAATTATCATATTCAATATCTATATTGGACAGCTTTGGCCATAAAATATATGAGTTTCATGTATCATTTATTTTCTATTAGTGTTTGGAATTTCGTATTGCTGCTATATTATGGCTATATATATATATATATATATGTGTGTGTGTGTGTGTGTACATATAGATAGATCGACAGACATAGAGTTAAAGACAGAGATGTATGCACATCTGTATAAGCTATAGATATAGATAGATATATGTATAACTAAGTTGATATAACAATTAAATTTAGTAGATATAATAATTATATCAGTAGATATACTAATCGCATTTAAAAGGATTTGTTTTTTTTTTTTTGTTAAACACTTTGACTGTCGTTGGGATTAATTGTTACCGTTGATAGATAGATGATATATTTAATTACTTGTAAGTAATTCTGCATGAAATTATCAAAATATATGTGATAGTTTATCAGAAAGCGTTAAAATATATTTTTTTTTTCCAAGGTAACAGGTATTCAAAACGAAAATATTTTTAACAAAAATAATAACAAGAGATTATGTAGATTTTGAGCTATTTTAGAATTAGTCGTAAGTGTTCAGTTTTCCCCTACGTAGGTGTTGCCTTATGGTATGTTTTTAGACAGATGCATTCTTATGTCTATCACACTTTAGTTTTAAAGCAATACACATTTGATAATATTTTTTATCATTAAATAAATAAAGTAGTTTTGATAAAACAAAATCTAAGTTCTTTCTAGTATGTGCACTTAATGTACCTCTAGTGATATTTGCTTTATTTATTTTAATTTTAAATGATTACCGAGACGTAAATCCCTGAATCTCCGAAAGATGAATTTTAAATTAGTATAGTCTCTAAAGAATGGTTGTTGACGCAATTAAAGGAATTATATGATTTTCCCATGTTTAATTCTGTAATATGTTATTCAAAAAGGAAACTCGATTTATTAAATTTCTAGAAAATTGTAAAATTATTTTTGATGTATTTTTGTTTGTATGCTTTTTCTTTCTTGGTTGCATACGTTTTAATTGAAGAGTCTAGATGATAAAGGTGGTAAGTTACACAATGATCATTTTACGAAAACGAGCTGTAAAGTTCCAAATATCTATTTGGGTTTATTTCCAAATAACACTTTTATCAATTACAATCTCTGTGAGTATAATTTTTTTTTCAAATAGTAAATTGGAGGACCAATATTTTCTTCAATAACGTAATTACCTCATTTTTTGGTCACATCCTCCGAGATCTTGAATTGTTAATGCAGTTGGTTCCAAATTCCCTCAGAAAGTATAATTTAATCGTTCAACATTAAAAATTATTATTATTATTATTTGACGTATTAAATATTTAAATAGAAATTTTTCTTATCTTCAAGAATATTTAGTAATGTACTTTTACAATACATTGTATCATTTCATAACACCTCAATTCATCAACAAAAAGGAGTGATTTGTGAACAACTTAGTTAATTTTTGTCTTCGAATATATTACAAAAAAACTAATAGAATTGTCCTTAAAAGATAAAGAATGAATTTTTAACTTCAGTAAGTGGTCTGTAATTGATCTTCTTACCTTTTATTCCTTTAGATGCATAATAAACCAAAAAAACCTAGAAATAATATATTTTGTTGTCCCAAAAATTCTTTTTTTTCACAAGAATTAAACCATTAAAATCTCGAAAATAGTATGATTATATTGAAATAGACATGCGCCATTCGTTTCAACAAACATTTTTTCATCTCTCCGTCTCAAAAGAGCCTTCTTTCCAAAACATTTGTAATTTGATCCCAAAATATTAAATCAAGGTGGTTTTTTATGTCATTCAAAGGTGGTTAACTTTTTTTGGCGAAGAACATTTTTGAGAGAAAAAATAGTAGTCGGGTGGAGCAATGTCCGGAGAGTAGATAGGGTGTATCAGAAAGTTTCAATAGAATGGAAGGAGTCTCTGTCAATCTATATTAATGGGTTTCTGTCAGTCAAATATTGTTTGAAAAATTTCTATCGCAATTCACGTGATATTTTTATTTCATCTTGCTCTACTTTCTGAAAACCAAGATCTTTGACAGACACTTTGACAACATCTGCAAAAGAAACATAATTTGCCGGGGTTCAATCTCGATTCAAGACTTACCAGGAACAAACACTTTCGATCCAGCAGGGTGAAAATCACTTGGGCCTCCCAAGCACTAAAACAACTTCAAAACAGCTCAACAATTACAACTTAGAACAAATACCTTTTATACAATTCCTGAGTTTTACCCATTATGACTTACGCCTCCCTATTTGGAGGTTTCCATGTAATTCCTCAATGCAATTTCTAAGTAATTGCTCGTTATAAAAACTTATTACATAGTTTTATACTACAATTACAATTTTATCTCCCAATGTATCATTAATAACAAGACAATCATCTATAGACTGGGCGTAAAGTTGACGACAACGTGGAAGCCCTTCAATGTGAGTACACTGTTAATCACTGTTAAGAAAGAAACATACTACAAAACTCCTTTTTTACCCAGCTACCCAGAAGGGTTAGGTGTTTGACGCGTATCTGATTACGTGGATTTCTTTATACCCTCGAAAAATCCCAATGGCTGGATGGATTTTAATGAATTAGGTCTCTATCAATTCGTCTTAACCGTCAGATGGTTATAGGCTAGTTTTTGTTTTCATAAATTCAAAATGGCGGCCCTAAAATACAAAATGGTGGTAGAGACGAAATTTTTTTTTACGTAACATATTGAGTGGCATATCAGTGGATAGGTCTTTCAAAATGAAGACGATTCCTAGACTATTTTACAGCCAGGAGCTCCGTTTAAATATTACACAAACTGAAAGTTGTGTACGTAGGATCTCTAACTTTACTGTAACACTAACCTTTATAGATATCTATAGGCATCATCAAAACAGTGTTTATAGATAGGAACTAACAATTAAATACAATTTAAAAGTCATCAATGCAAGTAAATAAAAAAAAATAGGTAAGTAATATAAAAGTAGTTTCACATTGATGAGAAATACTTAATTAGTTCGATTTTTATGCTGTCGGGTTTTTTTTCGTTTTTAAATTTAATTTTTTCTTGTTTAAATAGTTGTACGAATAGAGCATGAAAATAGTGATAGTGGCCCGTCCTTCAATTGACCTGAGTAAGCGTATCATTCTAGATCGCATTTCTATCTGCGAAAACGATTGTATTATTTGCGGAAACTTTTTTGAAAAGTTTGGTAACCGTGAACGTCACGGTCATCGTGATTCGATACTTTTTAACAACCAGGGGCACAAATACTCTTGATCTAGCCGACACAAAGGTCCCATTCCTATAGTTAAAACCGGACTCCACCAGACGAAAGTATCGCTGTGTATTTGGTGGTATTAGATCTAGTACAAGTTACTTACACCAAACCAGACCATCAATTCTGAAAAATTCAACCCGACGAATTGAAGGCAGCAATAGCCAGAAAAAAACACAAATTAGAAACAGACGAGGTGCTGTCTTTGTTTATTACAACTCCAGGCCACACGTGTTTTTGATTGTCAGAAACAAACTCCTTTCATTCGATTGAAACGCTCTGACCAACTCTCCTAACTCTCCGGATATTGTTCCGCTAAATACTATTTCTTCCTGTCAAAAATTCTTTTCGCCGAAAAACGTTAGCTCTCTGAATTACATACAAAATCAACTCGATATCTATTTTGCCAACAAATAACAAATGTTTTGGAAAGAAGGTGGTATGAGACTTCTCTAGTAATGGAAGTAGGTTCGTTGAACAAAATGGAAGATATATATACTCTTATAATACTCTTATAAATACTCTTATAAATACCCTTTTCGAAATTTCTATTGTTTATCTTTTATAAAAAAAAATGAAAGAAACTTTTGGGACAACCTAACACTTCATTAATTACTAAAAGTTGATAAAAATAAATTATAGCAACACTGAAAAAAAAAAAACGTTTACATGTTTCGGTTCCACCGAATCCATTATCAACACTATTAAAAATATTTAATAATTACACGATCTATGATGTAAAAAATTTTAAACTCCATCATTCATTTTTTTTCACATACTATCTCAGATTACGCACGTTATTTATTTTATTTTTACTTGGATATTTATTTCCATAATAGCAACCATATAGTACTCAATCCATATTTTTGATAAGTTGAATAATGCTGCATCGTTACATATTGAACTTTTACGGGTTACAATCTCTATGATTTGTCTCATAAGGGATGGTTTGATTGGAGGGGAAAACTAACGGCGACCAGTCTTCTTTTCATACAAATATAAAAGAAAGTTTCTAAAAGGGACATGTCATTCATTAAAAACTAAACTAAAAGAGGATTTGTTTATGGCCGACTACTGTACCTAATTTCTTAAACGAAAAGAAAAGATTACTTAACTTTAGCGAAAAACTAATGTTGACAGATATATTTACTTAGAAAATTCACGAAGGCTCAGTGAGAAAATTTTGAATGTCAGATATTAAATCCAAATTTCTATAACTAAAGGGTGAGGACTTGTTAGGGGGGAAGAGAATGACAATGGAAAGGAATTAATGAAAAAATTAATCTAATGGGAGGTATATTATACTTAAAAGTCATACATTTAAGTTTTCCCCTAAATTTGACATAATAATGCATTGTTTAGTATATAACGTATGTGGCGTATCTGCATTTAAAATGTCTTTTAACCCTTTTTACATCATTTTACGCTTAAAATCTTGGAACATTTCCAAATAGTTGATTCCCCTGGTTTAATCACTCATAATTTGGCCCCCAGAGCCAAAAAAGCTTAGGTAATTTTATCGTAGTGCCTTTCCTTATCTTCTAATAATCAGAAAAATATTATTTGATTTTGTCTTGTTGGAGATTTTTAGGCCTTTATTTACATATGGATTTCCAAATTTTTATTTGCTTTCTCTCCACTAGAGGCTGAACCGTTATTTGCGTCAAAAAATATAGTTAATCGCATTCAATTCCAACAAAAATTTATATGCGAGTTGCTTAACCTTTATGCTAACTTCCAACAAAATATTATTACAATGCCGTCAGATGGCGCCGATTAATTAAATTTTTATATCTGGTGGCTGTACTGTGTGCCCTTTTACGCTGCCGAAGACATCGGGGATCCATCTCGATTTATTTTCAGAAATTCGTTTTTTGTTGATCTTAATATTAATGTAGGTTTTAATAATTCTAGGTTCATTTGGAAAACTTGACCAGCAACTATGCATACATATTATTTTAAGTTTATTATCACAAGCAAGGGCAACGCCGGGCTGGTCAGCTAATACGTGCATTAAATAAAAGGAAGCTCTAAAAAAATTACCTGAGATTTTTAAACCTAATCAATTTATACAGCACTTTCAAAGTTTCTTCCGAAACTTATTTATGACACTTTACACGGGATTGGAATAAGTCACGTTTACGTTAAACATTTTTGTCGAAAAAATTTATTTATGAGGAGAGAAGCAAATGATATAACCTCGAGGTTTATTGATATTTATATGAAGTTATTTCACTTCAGGCTTTTACTTTTTTAAACAGTGGAAACTATTTAAAATTTGTTCCACTACCTAAAAAGTTTGCCTTAAAAGATATTTCCTAGTTCAACTTTTATGTATTAAAGACAATAAAGAAAAATAATGCCTTAAGCATAGATTACAAAATACTTTCCAACACTTCCCGAATGCTTTAACAAAACATCGTTATTTAGGGAATTAAGTTAAATAAGATAACTGCGTAAACGTTTTATAAAACGCATAAAACATTTGAAAAACTGATTTCAGTAGTTACCATCCATAGCCAAATATGTATTCCAATTCTTCTGAACAGCCCTGTATTTGATCTGTAGGTTGATATATACAATATATAATGAGAAAATTTAGATTAGCAAGTAAATGCATAACAGGTTGAAATTCCTCTTTCAGCAATTTATACTAATAGATGTAAACGTACTTGAATACTTTTGTACAGCCCTGTAGTTTACCTAGTATACGCCGCTATTTAGCTAAAATTTAGTTCAAACTAAACCACTCTTAAAACTACTGAAATTACATTTCCAGATCATTTTATATATATTCTACAAATATTTCTTAGTAAACTAAATTCAGTTCAGCGTAAAAATGCATAACTCATTTAAAACCCACCTATAAGCAATATATGCTCATACTCAGTAACCCTTACAAATTGTTTTCTGTAGCCCTGTATATGAACAATAGCTCTTATACAAACTATATATTATGCATAAATATAGTGAAATGTAAAAGCGCATATCATAATTAAAAATGCAAATCGAGCAATCATTGCTAATATACAGTAATTCGGATACAATATAGCATCTGAAATCTTTTGTGTGTCCCTGTAAATGCTATGCACTTCGTATTATACATGAAATAACTTATACTAAAGCTCAGCCATGTATAACAATTTCAGTAAATATGAAATAGTTTTACATAATTCATTTATGCCGCAAACAATCCCCCCACCCCTATACCATTATGTAAATGAATTCCTTTGTGTTGTCCTGTAAATGAATAGTAACTATTCGTTGCACCGCATATTCAACTTAATGCATATTTTAGTAGACTTCATAAATGCATATCAGTTTTACTATGCTTGAGAGAGTGTAACATCATTAAAAATCATTTGAAATGATTTTTTTCCCATTGGCCGTAATGCAACGGAAAACTTTTGACTGTCCCTGTAAATGAACTAAACATGATACAAACTTCATTTATAGGGATCGTGCTATTGCAGAGGTGTCTAATATTAAAAAAATTCAGAACAATCCGAGCATATTTACGAAAGTTAGAGCGCGGACAGACGGACAGTACAACCGATGTCATAAACAGTTTTCAACTTTGTTGAAAAGTGTTATAAAACTTTTGTTTTGCAATAAAATAATATTTTTAAAAAATTCTGACAAATTCTCTTTTAAATTGAAAATAAGCTACAGTTAAAAGTGAAATAATACAAATCAATTCTGCTTTGGTTACTATAGTTTCATTTTTTTTTATTCACGAATAAAAATAATCTGAAACTACAGAGTAAAATAAATATCAATGTATGGTTATTATGCTTTTTGTAAAACCGAAATAAAACTAAAATTAAGATTGCAAATTAACATTCAAACGTTCGTTTCTTTTTATCCTTGAGTTTTCGAAATTCTTTCTCAAGTAAATTTATTAAAATTATTAATTCTTTCAGTGAAATATTTTTATTAACATATTTTTAATTATTTTTTAACTTATTATTTAACTTATTATTATTTTTTTAAGTTAATTTTCTTTTTTTATTATTAAATCACTTCTAGATGCCTTTCATCAAAAATAAAAATAAAATAAAAATAAAATAAAAAAAAATAAAAAAAAATAAAAAAAAATAAAAAACATTTATACTTTAAAATTGTAAATTGCTTTATTTAATGCTACGTATGCCATATTTTATTCATTTTCATTAATAATAAAAAACTTGTTATTGTTTAATTTATAGTCACGCAATATTTTTGTATTTCCAAAAAGCTTTTTTTTAATATTACGGATTTGATAATGCAAAATAGAGAAATATAATTGCATTATATACAAGTAATATTAAAAACAAATCTTTATTCATGTAAACAGGATTCTAAAAATTTCTATTTGACACCAAAAGGGTGTAATGTTCTTAATTTGAATTTAATAACAATTTAGTTGTATGAAGTCTGCATTATTCCATTCAGTCTTCACATAAAATATTATCCAAAGAGTAGCGCAAAATGGGATAAAATAAATCGCACCTATTCATCAAATGCGACGCTTTTCATACGATTAAGTATAAAGGTATAATTCTGTTTTAATTCGATGCCACAGTATGCATTTATAAATATATTTTTATTGTAAGCATTTTAATATGCAATAAATTAATAAATTAATATAGTATAGAAACAGTCAGTTAAGTTGGTAGATTTAAAGGGTTTGATGAATTCAGTTAAACAACGTTAAAACATAGAGTATTGTAACACTAGATTTATTGATATGCATTTAAATCTTGAACAACTTAATATATTAAAATAAGTTAAAGCAGTCAGTTAAGTTGATAAATTTAAAGGGTTTAATGAGTTCAGTAAAACAACGTTAAAACATTAAGTATGCAATTTCTAATAAAATGTGACTGTGGCTACTCTATTTATGTAGTGAATGTATTTGCTTTGATTAATGGATATTTTATAATCTTGGTAATATATTTAGATACCAGCAAATAGATACTTTTATCGTTTGAATTTAAAGAAAATTAGACATATTACATAATTTATTTAAATTGCTTGCATAAAATATCATTTTAGAAAAAAATCAATTTTTAAACACAGTAAGTAATTATTTGTAAAATACAAAAATATATTAAAATTTTGTATTGCTATAATTTTTTGAGTAATACTTTATTTTTATTTGGGCATCTCCCTTTCAAATTTCCATAATGATAACTGTGTTTCAACTATGTCATTGTGCGATAATAGGATTTATATTGAAGATTAGTTTTAGATATTTGAAATATTTTTGATATTATATTGCAGTTACTTTATAATAACGACACATAAAGGAACATTCATAATTTCACAAATTTAAACTAACTGTTTTCTGATAAAAATTTGCTTTCTACATTTTGGAATTAGATAACAATTGGAAGATTGCCAAACGTTTGTAATTTATGTATTATATGTAATATGAGTAGTCATGGGGGTTGTTTTCACGAACAAAAAAAGATTAAGGGACCAAGATGAACTCTTTTTATTATCAAACTTTAAATATTTCGAAAAGACGATGCTTTCAATAACTTTAGGTAATTTGTAGCATGTTTATGCTATAAAATTTCAGGAAACATTTGCATGGGAATGTGTAAAACATTCTTTGTTCCTTTTAGTTTACGGTAACCTATAAACCGTAAATTTCTGTACATTGTTATTTTTAACTGTTATTTTACTTTATATTACTGATCTGCTAATTCATCTTTCTATTTTCAGGTTTTAAGTCTTATCTTTTAAGTTGACGGTTACGTATAAACGGTCAGTTCTTGTATTTATACCTTATTTCTTGTGTATGTCGTTTTTTGTGCGCCATTTTGTTCTTATTCATAATGGGACTATGTTGTAATTTATTAGTTTAATAATTGTCGCTGATCTGGGCTCATCTCCTTACCGGTGCTGGCGCTGGTTGGTGGACGGGGTTCTCTCGCCGGGACATACAGCCATAAACCTAACGGTTGTCGTCCCGGCTGTATGTCTTCTGGCGTCTCATGGATGAGACATCTGGAACCTTCGACAGGGTACGCCAATCACTTGTTAGTCGCTCTCAGGTATGTATCGATGTTGGCGGTGGTACATGTAAGGAATTACTGTAATTGTTATGTCAATAAAATTTTTCTTTTCACTTCCTGCGCATTTTTTATTTTTCGCCAAAACTGATAATTTCTGTAGAGTTGTAGGCATTCGTGCGAGTCACTTAATGAATATTATGGAAGAGTCTCCATTCTGAAATAATTTCTGTAGAATTCTAGACTTTGGTGCGATTCGTGGAATGAATTAATATAGGCAATGGGATGAAATATATGGGCTTTTCTCCATTATGAAATAATGATTAAGATGATTGGACCTTAATGCTTTTATTAACAAAACAACATGAAACACGATTCACCACATTTCCATGATACGTTCCGTCCGAAGAAGTAAATGTTCGTGAAGAAGAATTAGAATAAAATAAAAATTGTCCAAGAAAACTACCTATCCGGAAGCTGTTAACAGTTGAAGAATAGAACAATTTCTGAGGAAAGTTCCATGCATCTGCTTTTGTCATAGGGCGTAGAAACACAAAATCAAGACGTCGAACGCGCTCTGGCCAGTGCGAGAATAAAGGGTACGTGTAAAGCCTACGTCACTTTCAATAGGAATGATTAACCCGGGAGAACTCGCTAGTGAGAATTTCTCTCATAGTGCCCAATTGCTTTTCTTTTACTTTACATTCGCTTAATATATTTTTTTTTTTTGCTTGGCATAGTACTTTCATTCACAAAAAGGTAAAATAATTGAAATAACATTCTTAAATTTTAAATAAAATGAAAAGTTGTTTAAATAAGAGTGTTAAAAAAAGTACGAAAGTGAGAGAAAATCTCATGCAGCAAGTTCTCCCGGGTTAAGTAAAGAGTACTGTCAATTTGGGATGGATGCATTTTGAATTAAAAAATAACTCCATCGCGAGAAAAAATCTCAGAATAAAATAAGTAAAAAGAAAGAAATGGCTCTTTTAAAAATATTTTAATTCACACTAAATAATAGAAATAGTCAGAAATCATGATACAAATTAGGAATAAACTGAAAGCTTTATAGATAAGTAGATTGAGTAAGACAATAATTAGTTTAACGAGAATTTAATAGGATTATTGATAGATATTATTAAAGAATAAGAAATAAGAGAATATGCCGGTAATTTAGCATGTAAAAAGAAAATATCACGAAAGAAGAATTAATGATAGAACACACACACACACACACACATATATATATATAAATATATATAATTATTTGCTTCTTACATTTTTTAATTATTATAACGAGAATTTCCCAGATACCGATATAGTATTATACAGATTTAACACATGCATGAATTTACTCCAATAACACCAACCACATAGAGGCTAACTAGTTTATTATAATGTTGTTAAATTTT
Organism: Maratus speciosus; assembly: GCA_963932465.1. NCBI lineage: Eukaryota > Metazoa > Arthropoda > Arachnida > Araneae > Salticidae > Maratus > Maratus speciosus. Next base: position 443,316,275 of record OZ010788.1, read on the forward strand.
ATGCATGAAAAATACTAATCGTAATTATAAAATTGTTCATGAATAAAACATTGCAGGAGTTTAAGAAATTGAATAACATTGAATTTATTTGAAATTTATCTCAAGACCCGAGAATATTTTAATCATGTAAAACATACAGAACGAGTATTAATATTATATATTTTAAATAAAAAGGAAGAAAACAATTCTTTTGGCTTAAAAATAATTAAAAGCATTAAAGAATATACATTTAGTTATAAATATTTTATACTCCTAGATAATTCTTTTAAGTTAAAATGCGCATTTACATATTTAAAATGAACCATTTTATTCATAAAAATTCTTTCATTGTTTAAAATCTCTGCATGGAATTTAAAATTAAAAATAGGTCTTATTTCTCCATAGCAATTTTTAAAAATTAAGTTAAAAGATTTATTCAATATTATCGTGTTAGTCATTGCACATTTTTCGTATTCAATTGGAATTATCATTCTATTCGAAACGAAAACTTTTTTTTTAATTATTTTAAAATCTCATTTAAAATTAATTTTTAAAAATAATTTTAAACACTAAACTTCTTTTATTTGTACAGTTAAATATTGTTTGTAATGATCGATGCATTCTTCAATATATAAATTGGGTTTTAAATGTAAATCAACATGTAATTGTTAAATACATAATAATACGTTTTTTTGGAGATTTTCACAACACGAAAACTAAAGGGATACGAAAAGTTCAAGAATATGTGAAATCCTGCAAGTCAAACAAGATGTTGTTAATCCAATCTAGTATAACTAGCTTAGATGTACGGAATGAAGGAGAAACGCTTTATTAAAATCCTCATCGAATGGATTCCGGAAGGCAAATGTAGGATTGGCAAACCAAATATGACTTGGGAAAGTTCTATTCGAGGGTCACTGACCATATATACATTTTGTGATGAATTTACTCTGTACAGAGAGGGATGGCAGGATCTCTCATAACTATTTTTATGAGTCTAGGAAACCCACTGTTTAGTGGAAACTCCTGAAGAAGAACGAAACAAAAAAGGAAATCTAATGTGGTGGAAAAGACACACCCACTATTTCATTTGTAATTATTGAATAATTTTATTCATTGAACAATGTAACACTATTGAAAGAAAATGACAATTTTAATTTCAATGATATCGAACTAGTATGCTGTGACCAACACACAACTTTTTCTATAGAATTCTTCTATATTAATTTATAATACCGTCAATTATTAAGAGAATGAAGCACACTGCATTTCATCGAAATTAATCGGAAGTTACAGTGAACATGATTTAGCCCTTAAATGCCGGGTGTTGCTTTTCGGAAACATACCCAATTTAGGCTCTAAAATACTATTAGAATAATATTGAAGCTATAATGCCTAATGTTGCCAACAAAATACATTCTGAAAATATTATTAAATCGATTTTCAACATATAGATGGCAACACTTGTGTTGTTTAAGAATAAAGATAGATTTATTCTTTCAATTGTTGCTACTAGTTCTTTTTGTTTTGTTTGGAAGCTTGCGAAATACCCTATTTTGTTCTTCAATGAGCAAGTAAGATTTATTTCTTATTATAGTTCCTAATATTCTTGTGTGTTTAATATTATAGAATTTTATCAAGGGAAATTATTTTTTCAATTAAAGACCAGTATTGCCGATTAGTAACAAACTGTTTTTTAGCTGTAAACCATACTTAAAACAAAATATGATTTTTTTAAGTATTTTTCCCATGATTTATTTAAAAAATGAAAGTCGAAAAACATTATTACAATGACTTTTAAAAAAATCAGGCATTTAAGTCATAAATAGAGGACAGCACAAAAGTAAAATGTTGGACATCAAAATTAAAAATTTGATCAACATATATGTTTTTAATCATTAAATTCAAATATAAAATTTTGATCATTTCTTACAGTAAAAAATGATGCAACTATAATGGTCGTCACAAAAAGTAAAGGGAAAATATTCTGTAATTGCATCAACAGCCAAAATTTGCATCTCAAGCAACAATGTGGTTAAAAGTGAAGGCGAGTTATAAGAATGGATTCAATACTACTGTAAACAAGAGTTGTTATAGTACATAAATTGAGTGTGGATCGATTAGGAATCTTTCGCAAGCATGTGATAGCAACGCCTCGTGTTCAATGATTAAAATTAATGTTGAATCAGTATTTTTTTATGTCAAGTTAACATAAATTCAGTTCTATAGAATCCTGCGGATTAGTTCATGAGATATAGCCATCACGTAAATCGCAAAAAAATCAGCATGTCATAATCTTACCCCTCTAGGCAATATGCATTTAAAATTAATCAGCACCAACCAATCTCACAGTGTAATAGGATATGAAGTTTAATGAAATTACGTACATTAGTTCTTGAATTAGAGATATTTGGGAAATCATTTATGAACTTGCATAGCTGTACCACCTGTTAGTCAATAAACACATACACTTAGTAAGCATCTACTTATGTTGAAGGCAAAGAGAAAATGGTGTTTGATGAAATTACATGCATTAGTTCTTGAGATATATCAATCATGGACACATTCTTGAGAGAGTGCCTACCTTTCTCTGGAGACACTTGGAATGGACCACTCCTAAGGTTTTTAGAATTTGGTGTCCTAAGTGTTTGTGTGTAAAAAAGAAAAAACTAATCTTAAAATTGGATATATAAAAGTAAAAAATGTGAAAATTAAAATAAAAGTGTTGTGTGTGTTTGGGTCTTTAACCCAATGTTTGATGTTATATTAGATAGTATTATTTCTTGAGTCCCTTCGGTCAGTTCGGCCGTTCTTGAGGTCAGTTTGGCCAGTGCCGACTGTAGACAGTGTCGATAGCTACATTCGTGGCCCTGCCAACTTGAAAAGGTATTTGTCGCATGGAGTCAACCACTCTCTTTCGGAGTTTAACTTATCTGCTGTGCTTCCTTGAGCAGCAGTGAGGTACGGATGTCCTGTGGCGACTCTGGCTGGAAGTGGGTTCTTAGCCACGAAGCCTCTCCAATAACAGGAGGTGTGTGTCATCCGGTAGCAAGCCCCTCTTTCGAATTCTTCCCCGTTTTGTATCAGGTACTTTCTTACTTTGGGTGTTGAGCTTTCTGACTCATGTCTTTATAGTGTATACCAATACAGCGTGTCTATGCTTAGGCGGAATTTACTGAATCATTAGCCGTTGCCTGCCCTTTCCTTGATGTGTGCGGAACGCAGGTGCCGTCTTTGACAGTGTGCGTTGTTCCCTGTGAATTCAGATAGGCTTTGTCTATTTGGAATTCCATTTCGTTCTACCATGATTTCTGAGATGCACGTCTCTGGTGGTTCGTTTTAGTGTCCACTGTTTTTAGTTTGTGTGCATGGTTATTGCTCTTTCACTGCAGTCATTGGTGCGTTTGGAAACTCCATTTGTTTCTTGCGGTCTTGAGCTGCAGTCTCTTACTTTCTTGATGTATGCTTCTGGACTTGAGGAGCGATTATAGGCGTCTAAACAGAGTACCTTTGGTACTTTTACTTACTCTTGGTACCCGAGAGGGTTTGTCATGTCCTGTCGAGGCATAATGCTAGTAACAACTGGGATACATGTAGCATTCGGCTTGGAGGAGCGATTCGTTCCACCCTGTTCAATTGTTCAGGCCTTTAAGCGGGGTAACTCTTGTACCTTGGTACTTTTGGCACCCGAGGGTTTGGTCACGAAGTCTCCAGGTGTAACGCCGAGTGATATATAGTGTAAGGAATACAGAGTTAATGTCTTTGAACTGTCTCTGTTGCTCCATGGTGAATTCCTATTATCTTTGGCTAATTTTGAAGCGTCGAATTTGTTAAGACACAGTCACACTGGTGCAGACGTCTCCTGAATTACGGATTCGTCGCAATATTCCGCGGTTGGCAAATTATCAAGACCCTATAGTGGCTTCGTTTGAAGTTTTTTTTTGCGGCTAGCCTTGTGTCTTTTTTTTTCAGCTGTTTCGTCTGATGCGTTTGTTGTCATGACGGTTGGACTCACTTGGTGTCTTGGGAAGGGAAATCGCTACGAGATCTTCTTTGAAGGACCGCATCGACTCAAGCGAATCTGGATCGGGATACTCTTAATATACCAACCATGGAAATCGTGAAATGCAGTCTAGCAGTGTCACTCTCAAAGCGATATACTCCCAAAACTAATGAGCACTCTCTTAAGTTAAGTTTTAACTGAACCTGATGTTTCAACAAATTGTATTCATTAGTTCTCGAGATAGAGTGGCTACAAATCTGTGTAACACAGACAGACCGACACTCAGGCGGATGGAATGGCGGACAGATATTTTCCGAAAATAGTCAGATCCTATTCAGAAAATCCGAAAACATGTAATTCCATCAAAAAAGAAAAATAAAAAAGTTCCGCGTTTCCAATACTATTTTATTGTATACTAGCTGTACCCGGCCACGCGTTGCTGTGGCTCAGCCTGGCTAAGTGGAAAAGAAAGAAAAGAGAAAGTGCACGTTTCTAATATGTTTAATTTCACAATACTTGTGGGTATGCAATATTTTTTGTTGCCCGTGTGAGAAGCAATTCCTGTCTAGATCTAAACCGCAGAATTCTAAAGCTTGGCCCAAAGCTTTGTTGATGGAGATTACAAACGCCAATCAAATAGGTAATTTCAATTACTTAAATTGAAATTGCACATCCATTGGAATCAAAAAATGTGAGAATGAGAACATCTTCAACTTTGAAAGGTCCTATCAAGATTTTTGCTTCTACGAAGTTGCTCATTATTATTATTTTTTTACTGCAAGCCGAGTGTCGTTTCAAATATTTGGCTTATAAATATTTCACAGCATCATAATTGGCAGGCCGATTGTCAATTGCAGGTGGCATCCCTTGCATATCGAGTGAATTAAAAAGATATGTGCCAAGCTAAACTTATGGTATTGATCTCACAGGCTATTCATACTAATTGTATATTATACTCTTATTTCAAAGAATAATGCCCATTGAAAAATAGATTAAGGGGGATTACCCCCGTTTCCCCCCTTTATACTTAACCAATGAACCTCCAAATATAAACAGGGAAACGCCTTATCAGAATAAACCGGTATGCCAAATTTGAAGCAAATCGGATAATTCTGCATGAAAAACCCATTTATCTAAATGAATGGGGGATTAGCCCCCGTTCGCCCCTTTATACAAAATCATTGAACCCCCAAAACAAATCAGGGAAGCGCCTTATCAGATATAACCTATTTACAAAATTTGTAGCAAATCGAATAATTCTACATGAAAAACCAAGTTATATAAATTAAGGGGGAGAATTAGCTCCCCGTTCCCCTTTGCACACTCAATAAAACATCAAAACTAATCAGGGAAGCACTTTACCAGAATGAACCTATTTACAAAATTTGAAGCAAATCAGATAATTCTGCATGAAAAACCAATTTATCTAAATTAAGGGGAGATTAGCCCTCCATTGCCCCTTTTTATGCTTAACCAATGAATTCCTAAAACGAATCAGGGAAGCCCCCTATCAGAATAAACGTATTTACAAAATTTGAAGCAAATCGGAAAATTCTGCACGAAAAACCCATTTATCTAAATTTAGGGAGGATTAGCACACCTCCACGGTCCCCTTTTATACTTAATCAATGAAATCCCAAAACTAATCAGGAAAGCGCCTTATCAGAATGAAACTATTTACAAAATTTGAAGCTAATCAGATATTTCTATCAAGAGTCATCGCATTACAGAAATACGTACATACAGAACCTGCGGGCACCTTAGCTCTCAGGCTTTAATAGCCTGTGAGCTAAAAAGAAAAAAAAAACGAAAAAAAAAAAACGAAGAATAAACTAATATGATAAGAAATACTGACGAAATATTTCAGTAATGTGTCCCTCCGGAGGCCATAGTGAGGGGAGATGCATAGTATGAAAGAGTGGTCAAAAGGGCTTTCTAATGATATACCACATAATAAGTGTCGAAAAATATTACAAAAGTGCCAAGGGTTATGAAATTGGGGGAGGGGGATGCGAGGTTCATAATAGTAATATACAAACACGCGCGCATTCAAATGCAACGCAATCGGTGAAGAACTTTCGGAGGTTTAAGATTTCCTGCAAACGAACATTTACATTTTTTATATAGAAATGTGCCCCCACGGGGGGAAAGTTGGATGAGGGGGGGGTAGGTGCATAATATGAAAGAGTAGTCAAATGGCTTTCTACAGATATGTCACATGACGTGTGTCTGAAAAAAATTAAAAAGCGCCTTTTGGTGGTGGCGAGGAAATTGGAGGAGGGAGGAGCAAGGTTCGTGATAGGTGTATAAAAAAACACGCACGTATTCGAATGCAACGCAATCTACGAATTTCAAAGCAATCGGTGAAGAACTTTCGGAGGTTTAAGATTTTTTTACAAACGAACATTTATATTATTATTTATATAGAAATGTGCTCCCACGTAGAAAAAGGGAGGAGATCGAGATGCAAGGCGCATAATACGAAACGGTAGTCCAAGGGCTTTTTAATGATGTATCACATTATGTTCTTTGGAAAAAAATAAAAAGCGACACCTGGCGGAGGGGCAAATGGGGGGTGGGGGAGCGAGGCTCATAATACGTATATAACAACACTTCCATATTCGAATGCAACTCAACCCGTGAATTTCAAAGCAATCGGTGAAAAACTTTCTGAGATTAGCGATTTTGAACAAACGAACATTTACATTTTCTATTTATATAGATGTAGTAGAAAGTAAACAGAAAAGGAAACTTAATAATTAAAATGTTTTTGGACATTAGTATGTATTATTAGCATTATTTTGGTTTCTAATTTCAACACATAAAAATCTGCCATTTTATATTATTTTATTGACATATTACAGGAACTCTATTAAACTAAATTAGAATCATAATAAAATTTTCTTATAAGGTCACAATAGTTTAATATTTACCATTTACGTTGTTTCTTTAGAAAAGAACATTCAAAAAGCGAGTGATAAACTTTACCAATGTAAAGTTTAAATGGCTAAATTTAAAGCATAGAATTTATACATACATATCTATGCCTTAAAGTAATCTACAAAGAGAAAATTTGGATTACTCAAAACCAATATATGCCATGCATAATGTATGTATGTACAAGTAAAACTCTATCCTATTGTGATAATTGCAAATACAGAAACTACAGAATTTTTTAAAATAATTTTTTACTTTATGAAATTGTACATTCACAGTAAGGATTCAAAGAAGATAATGTAAGCCTTCCAACGGAATAAAATTTGAAAAATATGTTAAGTCTAAAATCAAATGAGTTGGTGATAAGATGATAGGATAGTAATGAAATGCAAAAGAATCTGGATTAGGACCAAAGAATTATGTAAATTTTTAGAGCACAAAAAGTATGTCATTGTTTGATGTCAGAATTATTTACTTTCCAGATAAAACAGTAGTATTTGATGGAGAACTGATGCAAAAAGTATACTTTAAGTAATTGAAGAAATTTTAATAATAAAAAAAAACTATTTTACTTGCTTACATAACATAGATATGGATAACCTTCGGGCTGACAACCGTTTAAAATTTCGTACACCAACATCGTATAGATCAATTCAAAACAAGTTAAATGATATCACGACTACAGACAAGGCTTGCAACCGTAGTCTAGTCAAAATGAATTGTAAGCAAGGAAAAACGTTTTTTAACAGTTTTAACCTTCATATGAAACCTAAGCATATATCTTCACCAACTCTCAAGTTATTTAAGGTATGTTTATTTTGCAAATATCCAATTCAATAAAAAGGAGGATTTTCTTATGGTTGCGTACAAGACGCTTTATAGTAATTCCTTCATAAATTTGCTTTTGTGAATGGAAGGAAAAAACTGCTTATTGATTTCTATATCTATAGTCCTGCAAGAAAAAGGGATCGCTGCTTACTGACTGTGCCGGAAATCGTCGTATAAAATTACGAATAGCACAATCCGATTAATAATAGTGTCTACTAATTAATGCTTATAGTTAAATTTTGCGTATGGTCTATATGTGAACATTAAAATTTTCGATACTAACACTTAAATTTTACACCGCTTTTGGATTCATTGATACATTTAACATTGGTTTCCAAACGAAAAGTTATTCTGCCTAGTTGTTTAGAAATTATGCAGGACATTCAATTTTATATTTAAAAAAATAATATAAAATAATATTGAATAAAAAAAGTACAATGCAAGACAATTTTCTTTTAACCGACTTCCAAAAAAGGAGGAGATCATCAACTCGACGCGTATGCATTTTTTGGTGAATTACTAAAAACTACTGGACAAATTTTGATGAAATTACAGTGGGAGCGCTCCTCTTTCAATTTAAACAAGTCGGAAATTGCTCGTCAAACGTGGCAAATGAGGTGCGTTCGTACTATAACTAGTTTTATGATTATTTTTTGCACACCATATTGTACTGAATGTATATTTTTTTGCGCTTCATAAGTGCATAACCTGTAAAATCATTAAAATGCACTTGAAATATTTTTTTCCCCATTCCCCGTAATGTAACGGAAAACTTTTGATTGTCCCTGTAATTAAACTATACACCCGATTTTCATAAAATTTTAAATGGCTCGACAAAATTTTGTAACAATTATATATTTAAAATTTCAGACCATTCGGAAGGCTATAACATCATTAAAATGCACTTGCAATATTTTTTTTTCCCATTGGCCATAATTTGGAAAACATTGGAAAACTTTTGACTGTCCCTGTAAATAAAATATAGATCCGATTTTTATAAAATTGAAAATGGCTCGACAAAATTTTGCAACAATTATATATTTAAAATTCCAGACCATTCGGAAGGCTGTAACATCATTAAAATTCACTTGCAATATTTTTTCCCATTGGCCGTAATGTAAAGAAAAATTTTGACTGTCCCTGTAATTAAAGTATACATCCGATTTTCCAAAAATTCGAAATGGCTCGACAAAATTTTGCAACAATCATATATTAAAAATTTCAGACCATTCGGTTGAGTAGTTTTTGCTCTGTTACATGCGGACGGACAGACAGACGGACTGAACGACGACTATAGGTGCTACGTATTTATATAATTACGAACGCACCTAAAAAGGATCACAATTATCAGTCGCATAGTTTTTGAGTAATCGGTGAACATGCATAAAAACAATACTGACGCTTAAATTTAACATCGTAATTCTATTCTTTGATAAATTTAACTTCGGAATCCGAATGGGACGTTATTCGGCCAAGTAGTTTGAAATTATGCAGGACTTTACATTTTTAAAATCGTAACAATATTTTAAATTAAAACATTACAATGGAAAACAATTTTCTTCTTAACCGACTACCAAAAAATGAGGAGGTTATCAATTCAACGCATAGGGTACTTTTTGCTGAATTACTAAAAAAGTACTGTACCAATTTTGATGAAATTACTTGCATTATTTTGGCAAAGTACTTTGATAATTAACCCCTTAATTCTCGCTCCCGAGATATTCTCTGGCTGTGTCTTTTACTCAGATTGTTTGATTCCCGCCAGTTTTATAAAATAGTGAAATTGGCTATATTTTAGTATCGTTTTTACTGTCATTAAATAAGGTGAATTTTTATTTTTCATAAAAGTGGTGCCAATAAGCAATTTGAATTATTCAACCGTAATTTAATTCTAGCGTTAAGGGGTTAAGCAGGACTTTCAATTTTTTTAATATTTAGCATGATTTTGAAGCAAAAGATTACAGTGCTGGACTTCTTTTTGAACTGCAATTTGAAATAAATATGCTACCTTTATGCTTATTCAAATTAAAGTTTTTTGTGTAGTGTTTCAGTTCGTTTACTCGAAATTTCGAAAGACATTTTTCAATTGTTTTCGATAAATTTTCTAAATGACGCTAAAATATCCAAATTTGACCTAAGTTGAACATTTTCTAAGAGACGTCTGAATTTATTCAAAAAGTTTCAGAGATAGATTCAAACTTTGCAAAAATATAACAGATACATAGTTAGTTTTAAATTATCATCTTTAGTTTATTACTATCACAGGTATATGTACTAATTGTTATGATTGCCAAACAAGTATAATTCAAATGCAAAAGTAGTTACATTAATAAAATAATAAAAACTCAAAAAGATCTTATTTTTATGGATAAAAATTATTTATGAAAAACATATTCAATCAAACTATGGAAACACATACAAATGAATATGATATCCTAAAATCATCTTTATAGCTAATTATGAAAATAAAGTCTTTGTTACAACATTATTATAACTACTAAAGTTTGGTACATCAACCTTTTTCAAATAACCTCCAGTACGTGAGCAAAATCGATTTGGGCATAGAGAAATAAATGTTTCTTAACGAATTTGAAATCTAGTCTTCATTCTTTTCACTTATAGGAAATTAAAATTTTATTTAGGAAATATTTTCATTACTTCAGTGATTACTTTTAAGAAAATAAAATCGATTTTTAATTTGAAAGTTAATAGAATTTCTTAAATATAATTTAAATTCCATGCCTAATGCTTGACATACTGTTGTATTAACAACAACACGAGGGAATATTTAAGAGCAATTAGGAATCAATTCTTGATTTAACCGATCTTATGAAAGAATGTTGTTTTTGCACATAATTATAATGATATCGTTTGAAAATGAAAACTGAAGTCGATTTCGTATTTTGAAGAGTGATCTTAAATTAGAAATGTTTGTCTTTGAAATGCATTAAAAAATGTTTCATACTGAAAACAAAACATAATCTTTTTTAAGCATTCTAAAAATCATTATACATTAAATACTGTAAATGTATATGCAAATCTAACATACATATTATTTATAGAAACAAATCATATAAATTGAAAAAGGAACTCTAAGATTATAACCAAATTATATCAATACCAATACCACATTACTAAATTAGAACGTGATATTTAAAAAAAGTCAAATAACTATAGTGACATATTTTCAAAAAAAAATAATAATATAAAGATAAATTTTTATACAACTCCACCTTCTGCGTATGACATTATATTAAACGTTTATGCACAAGAAAAAAATTCTACTGAAGCTGATTTCTGCCAGTCAGTATAAGCCCAGTGGCAATTTCTGGCAAATTAAATATCACTTCATTCTGGTCGAGAAAAAACAGTATTAAACACACACACACACACATATATAAAGCATATACATACAAATGATTTATTAATGCATATGCTTCTTAAAAATTTATACATGAGAAGTTTTCATTATTCAGTTTTTAAAAGTTATAAACCAATTTGGCCATTACTGAATTTCAACAACTTCAATAAAAATTTCATTCATTTTTTTTTTTTTTTTCTATAACATTTCTTTACCTAAAAAGCATTACATAATTTAAAAACTTAATTTTGTACATAAAAAATAATTATACAAGAGAGTTTAATCAGTAATTAAATAAACATGCAGTGTACCTTAAGAAATATTTTTTTTTATTTGCAACTAAATAATTAATTAACTCTGATCGACATATTTGACATAAATTTATGTATAACAAAATACAATTAGGAGAAGGATTTTTGACATTCTTGTTAAAAATCAACGAAACAAACATTAAACATATAATTAACGTGAAAAAAAGAAAACAATTTTTGAAAGCGAATCAGATTCTAATTAATCTTTCTTTAAATAATAACTGCTGAAGATAGAATATTCTAAAACTGAAAAAATAACGATACTTATTCTTGAAATTAATAATAAGAAAAATATTTCAATAATTAATGTAAAAATATTTATTTTGAAAAACTTTTAGAAAACTTTAATGCTATTCATTTAATTTAATTCAAAGTATTGAACTTTATACTCACTAAACTTTTGAATGTTTCATTTCTTTCTCGAAACTTCGCATCATTTGGCAACCTCATTTTATTCACGTTCCTTTTCTTTTATTTCTTTACTACTGTGAAACAGACAATTTTCGCCATCTGTCTTCAAATACAAAACAATCGATTTTTTTTGTAATTGAAAAGATAAAAACATACTTTCATGATGCTTTGAGGTTTTAAATAAATTCTGCCTCTAAAAATTATAAAGTTTATTTCCAGATTAAATTTTTACGTTACAACAACAATCGAATGAAACAATTCGTTGAAACAATCGAATTATTTAAACATTTCAAAGCATGCATCGGATGTGAGAAAAAATACTTCCTGGTGACAGGTAATCCATATTTTAAGAAGCATAATTAATGAAACTTACGTAAGAAATAAATATATAGGCTGGTTATAAAATATATTTACTTGATGCGAGGAAAATTTCACTTAACACAAAAGGAAAATAAAACCATGAAATAGTAAATTCCTTCTAGGATAAATTAAAGAAAAAAAAAATTAAATTGCATATAGGATGAATTGAAGAGAGTAGAAAATAAATTACGTATAGCATTTCCAAAAAATCCCTGCCGGCTCTGGTCTACAGGCGGAGGTAGATTTCGATGTTAAGTACTAAATTCAGCAACAAAACTTAAATCAAGATTAGAGATAAATCCAGTTCCTTCACTAAGAATGAACTCTAATGAGCTAAACATTTTTTGAAAATTCTGATATACACGAATACACACACACGCATGTATATGGGATAGGTTTAAAAATGGCTAAAACAAATTCAGAGAACCTCAAAGTGTTAAGATATGTTAATATTTCCATAGTCGGGTTTTTATCATGTTTCAATACGTTTCTTCAAACTCACATGACGTTACATATTCATCTGCTGAGATCCATTATATTTCTAATATGACGCAATATATATATTTTTTTAATTCGTCAAACTATTTATTTCATTTTGAGTTTCATGCTGAAATCTTGCTCTAGAAAACTTATGACATAATATTCAATTAGTTTTCAATTCGTCAAACTATTTATTTATTTTTTCACGTGAAATTCTTCAATAGAAAAGCAATTGTTGTGGTGAAAGTTTTATTGTTTTTTTTTTAATTGTTGGCAACTGCTATAACGAAAAATATTTATTTTTCCTGTCATTGTTGTGTAAGAGCTGGTTTTTATCATAATCTTGTTAAGACGGTATTAAAAATTTTTAACCCTCCCCCCCCCCTCCATTTCCATTCCCTTGGGCCGATTTTGCCCATTTTCAATTCCCGCCGAGATATTAGCCGTCTCAAAGTTGTTGGCAGGTTTGAAAACGATCCGTGCATAATTGCGACTTTTATCGTGCGGACAAAATTTAGTACATATATATATATATATATATATATATATATACCAGTATCTGGTATTTACTGGTTTATATTTAATTTATGTGTTTTACTGCAGCTGTTTGGCGCATTTCACATGAATTTATTTTGTTTTCTGTTGATGATTACTATACTTTATGTTTATATATATATATATATATATATATATATATAAACCTTTTAAGTGGGGGTGGTTTTGGGTTCCTGGGGTCCTAAAATGAAAAGTTATGAAGGAATTTTTCAAAAGTCGCACCATGGTAACGACTGCAATAGGTAGTATTTCTTATGAAACTACCTAAAAGTGACTAGCCTATTTTCAGACAGATTTATTGAATATGTATTGTTAGTGGTTAAATTGGGAACCATACCTAATATCAATATCAATAATCATTTAAAAATTTCGACAAAGGGTGGCAGTGAAAATTGCAAAATTGAATTTTTAATGTAACCACCACACACCAACATCATGGTGTTTACAAAAAACGAGCTAACAGAGCTGAGATATTGTTACAATATGACCATGAGAAGGAACCCACATGGATTGGATGTGATTACATTAAATCATTCTTTAGGCATACATTATAAAACAATTTCAAACACTAATATTGTTGCGAAACTTTGTTATTTCACAAAATGGATAGAAATATTCTAAATAAACTCTATGGAAAATATTTAACTGGATTAGGCGGTAATTTATGGGGACTATTTTTGCATCTGTATATATGATCTATAGAATTGATTACACATCATAGAAAAAAAAAAAAAAAACTAGAAATTCACTTATCTGGAAAATTCTTAATGGGTCTTGCACCTTTTAAACGCGATGCAAAATTATCCTAAAAATTTGAATTAATCTATCTTCAAAACGTATATATGTATAAACGTAAAATTTTGAATATTGATTAAACAGATTTTGCTTTATAATATGCTACCATTAGAAATTGATTAGCCTTTTACAGAATTCGTGTATTGTTGAAACTATTGTGAACTATTGTTGAACTATTCGTGTATTGTTGAATTATTTGGTGTAAATAATAAGCAAATATTTGTGTTTGAAAGGATCTACTTTTAAGTATTTGCGGTGAAAATATTTTCAGTTGTGATTATTTTTATTCATTAAAATATGTAAAATGTTGAATTTTTATACAAAATATTTTTTTTGCATAGTTAATGAAATAATTTAGACCTAAAAGTAGATCATTTGAAAAATACATATGTGTTATTATATATATTAAATTCCATAGCAAGACATACGTACGTTCTCAAGATATGATGCGCGCCATGACTTACGGAGTTAAAAAAAGAGCCATTTTAATTTCCCCCATACACAAATTCTGTAAAACACTAGTCAGTTACCAGTTGTATTATATTAAAAAGCACAATCTGTTTAATCAATAGTTAACATTTCATGCTTTTACATAAAAAAATAATGAATATACACTATATTAAATGTAATTTTCCAACTGGGAGAAAAATGTCCACACCAGGATTCGAACCCGGGATCTCTTAGCTGAAACCGCTAATGGTCTACCATCTGAGCTATTCCGGACGAATCTATTAGAACTTTCCCTAACAGCTAACCTTATTGGTTATAGCATCTGGTCTGAAATCTGGATCAGCTCAACAGAATAAAGCTGTTTATTCTGTCGAGCTGAACCAGATTTCAGACCAGATGCTATAATTATTAAAGTTAACTGGGAGAAAGAGTTCCACCAGATTCGTCCGGGATAGCTCAGAGGGTAGTACATAGGCGGCTTCATCCAAGAGATCCCGGGTTCGAATCCTGGTCCGGACATTTTTCGCCCAGTTGCAAATTTACATCTAATATGATTTATTTACTAATTAGAATAATTGTGTTAAAATTAATCTGGTGAAGATACACTAATTCAAACTTTCAATGTTTTTGTTGATTTTCGACGTGTTTAAAGGTATAAGACCCCTTAAATAGACAGAAAGCATTTAATCAGATAATTATCATCCATATCAGGGAATGTATCCATATTCTTTTGTGCAGTTTTGTATGTGAATTTATTTATATTGTAATAACATCATGCAGCATAATAAAATTTATTTAAAATGGAAAATAAGTAACTCTTCAAAATACATTTTAAGTTTCGTGGATGTAACTTAATTTATTCGATTTCTTTTTAGCCGCACTACGTATGATGATATTCTACGGAATACTATATAAAATGCTAATATATATTTAAGCTTAAAAACATCTAACAAAACCGAAAAGATATTTCTTGCTACTATTGCATTTAATCAGTTAAGTATCCGTAATTCTCTGTGAGTAAATAGATGAAATAAGTCCTTCCGGTCAGTGCCAGGAGGAAAAGGTGGCTTTCATATTACTTGTTTTTAAAAATCCATTTTTTTTCCCCTCAAACACACGAAGCTAAAATGACTGGAACTCTATAATTGAAGATTCAATCGCTGTTTTTTTTTTAGATAGAATTTGAATGAGAATTTCGCCAAATCAGTCAGCTATATCAAGTTGGCTTCTTTTAGAGCGATTTATGTTTCGTCGCCAAATTTAGCGTTATGCAAGTCAAGTGCCCGTCATTAAAAAAAAAAAAATAATAATAAAATATCGAATGAAGCTAAAGAAAATGATTTAGTCGAGACCTTAGTGAGTGCTCTACATATGTTCAGTCAAATCGAAATTAGTTAATATATACCACTTCTGTTGAATGGCAAAAATCAAATTATTTCAAAATGTCAGACACCCTATAATTTTAAACTGCGATATCTCAGCCATTTTTAAAACTACAGTAGAAGCATGAAATGCACTGGAATCCTTGCATGAAGGTCAAACACATAAAAGAGGAAAGTTTTTCATGTTCAAAATTTTTAAGTATAATTCAAATGCAAGTATTTTTGCAAATGTTAAGTATTTTTCAATGGAAATAAAAAAAAAAAAAAAAAATCGTGTGCGCCATTTTGAAACAAAATGGCGGATGATGGTTACTAACGAACTCAGAAGAGGTCTTGGTAAAACCTACGCACATGTTCAGTAATGTCCCAAATCGGTCCATAAATGCACGTGTTATAAACATTATAAATTTCGCATTATAAATTCGTCGCATTATAAATTTTGGCTCATTTCGAAATGTCACCCAATCTAGAATTTCAAACTGCTATATCTCAGTCACTTTTTACGATACAGACAAAACGAAAAATGCTCCGGAATCCCTGTATCACAATCCTTGTGTCAAATAATTAAAATGAAAAAGTTTTTCAATTTCTAAATTTTTCGTACTTCTTTTTGAATTAAATATATATATATATATATACAGTGACCTCTCACTTATACGACTTTCAAGGGACCGTAGAAAAAGGTCGTATAACTGAGAGAGTCGTATAAGTGAGAGACCGTCTTATTATACAAGTTTAAAACTTTATAGACATTAATTATTTTACCTATACTAAAAACGATAAGTTCTGAGTACTAAGAACATATTTTAACAAAATTTGTAAAATGTTTTAAAAAATTAAACATAAAATATATTAAAAAAATTCACAAAATAGTTCATTTACCACTACGTTTATTTTAAAGATTTACAGATCAGATTTTCTCAAAAAATGAAGTGATATTAGTTTGTCTCTGTCGTAGATGGAAAGAGAAACTGTCTTTTTCTAAGTCTAATAAAGCTTTTAAGCTAGTTTGGGAATAATAATTTTGATGGACATAATTCTTTAATTTATTTAAAGCGGTACTTGCTTTTGTAAAATTTACAACAGCAGGAACATTGATCTCATCTTCGTCATCTTCCTTGCTCTCGTCTTCATTATTAATATCCTCAAAGATTTCTTCAGCAGTTCTCAGTTCTAACAGAAGAAGTTTATCATCACATTCTACATAATCTTTGAAATTAATACCTTCGTCCATAAACATTTCATTCGAGTCTTCGGTATTAAAGGATTCCATACGCTCTCAATATCAAGTTCATTCATTGAACTAGCAGTTTGGTCTGGTGGAAAACTGCATTTCCTAAAACAATTCTTAATTATCTGCGATGTCACATCTGTCCATGCAGATACTGTAAGATGCATAGCATCTAAAATGTAAATTGATTTAGCTTCCTTTTTGTTTTCCCGATCAAAAATAAAACGACGAATCAAACTCCTTCTGGAGTTTGCTTTGAAAATCTTTTTAATCCCTAAATCTGATGACTAACGGTAGACCTTTTACATCGGTATGTGATGGACATTGATCCATTAGAAGTAAACCCTTTCTTTGTTGTTTTTTTTTTAATTTATCATCCAGCTCTTTTAAAAAATGAATGAAAATCTCTGATGTCATCCATGCTTTTTTTGAATTTCTGTAGCCACATGGCAATTATTTTTTATTCTTAAAGTATCCATATTTTCTTGATTTTCCTATTACTAAAGGTTCTATTTTTCTGAACTATCACTATTTGTGAAAAACAGGATAGTTAATCTTTCTTTACTTTTTCTGCCCCCATGACATGGTTCCTCTTTGTATGATAATGTCTTATCTGGCACCAGCTTGAAAAACAGTCCATTTCATCACAGTTAAAAATCTCTTTAGGTCCCTTAATCTTTTATTAACATAGGTAGATTTTGCAACCCTTGTCTAACATCATTTTCATTAACACATGCGCTTTCTCCTGTGATGCGGCAATGCAAAAGTCGATGTCTTTTTTTCAGCTTCTCGAGCCGCCCCAAGACGCTGAAAAATTCTCGATTCCATACATCTCAGCTAGAGTGAGAGCCTTTTCTTTTATATCACACCATCTATCAGTAAATGTGAAGCTCGCATTTGGTTAAACCAAGCGATTAATGCTGATTTCAATTTTTTAAATCTGCCACATTGTATCCTGGATCTCTTAAATCGACATTTTTTGATGCATTAATAATGACATTTTTATTTTTCAGAATTCCTTTTTGTGTCGATTCCAGCAGATTGAAGAGAGCAGCAAATGCCTTCTTTGATTGTAGTACATTTTTATCGTATTGTTTAATGATTTAAACTTTGAATTGTATGCTAATGCCCATTAATGCTTTACGTTTTGACATTTTCAGTTTAGGTATGGACATACAGCAAACTGAAAAAAATTACAGCGAAATGAATAACCTTTCACGAGTACGGAAGCTTGTAGCGATTTGCTGTGACGCTGTGACATATGCGGTTTTTCCCCTTCGCTCTGCAGGCTGTACGCGCACATGTCTTTTGGCACGATTCTAGCTTGGGATGTGTTTCCAATATGTTCTTGCTTTAGTGTTTTTTTCTAGTGATGTTCAAGAGCTGCCATTTTCGATTTGTTAAGTTTAAAATAAAAGTCTATTTTTATTAAAACAACCTCATTCCTAAAAGACGACGCATTCCTAAAAGCTGTTAAATTTTTCCAGGAAAGTTCATTTTGCAAAAACCCCGATTTCTCACCTAGTGCCATACAGAGACATGATCTGCAGGTGGTCATTTGGCTTTTGTTAAATGGCAGACACAACAGAATTCCATACAATCACTCTCCCACCATAGATTTCATCGTTTAAAACAAACGAAGGTAGATAAGAAACGTTATTCATTATTGATAAACACTTTAACAATAATGAAAGGATAAATGTAAGAAAACGTGAATGATTTGTACTTTAAAGATTATAAAAATTAATTCTATAGTGAGAATTTAAAATCGCCTGAACCGTTTAAAGCGTCGTATAAGTGAGAGGAGCAGTCGTATAACTGAGAGAAGTTTAGCATTATTTCCCATAAAGCGTGGACGGGACCAAGAGAATTCGGCGTATAACCGAGAGAGTCGTATAACTGAGAGTCGTATAAGTGAGAGGTCACTGTATATATATATATATATATATATATTAAACGGCATCAATTTTGAAACAAGATGGCGGATGAAGCTGGTTAACGAAATCAGTGGAGACATTGGTATGTACTATGCACATACTGAGTCACATCCAAATCGGTTCATAAATACAGAAGTTATACCATGACAAAGATCAGATATATATAAATATATATATGTATATATATATATTTATATCATGCTAATATGTATATTTATAATATGTATATATATAAAGTAATATGTATATATTACATTCATTTCAAATTGAGTATATTATCAAGAACCAAGCGCATACTGACATATGCATAAACCTACAAACTAACAGACAGAAGAAATAAAGGTATAAACCATTTTCAGCTGTTATTGAAAATAACATTGCTTATCTAGAAGTATCACTTATCATATATTGTCGAAAATTCAGTACGAGTTTGCATAAATTTATATAAATACATGTATTTATTGTCTGAATATATGCTTTTATAAATAATTCTTAGTAAAAATATTTTTTAAATATATCACGGTGTTTCATCAAAATTTTAATGCTATTTAAATAAAGAAGCAATCAGAAATGTTAAATTTTGTTACACTATCACAAAAAAGAAAGAAAATTATCACATAAATATTTCTATTGTCTTATAATAGAAAACTTTTTGCCTTCCAGCGTCATTATTCATCTTTCTTTATAAAGAACAAAAATGATTAATGACTGCAGAAAGATGGATTTGCATGAATAAAAGATAATAAAAAACAAATAGCCGTTGTATTAAAATCGAATTATTTGATATCTTCAAAGGAAAGCTTAAAAAAGTAATTTAATATTTTTACTTATATTTTTATATATTTATAGAAATTGTTTTAAAAGAATTTGTCTCGTGCGTCAATCAGATAAATGAAAAATTTATTCGGTATCATTTTATTAGAATGTCTATTTAAAAAGTTTTTAACTGGAGAAAACTTATAACTGACTAGAAAATTTAAATATTGCTTTTACATTACGAATGAAGATTTAAAATATAAAGTAAACTATTGCATAAAACTTTTTCCTGTGAATACAAGTAAAATTTATTTAAAAAGGCTTTTCTCTCATTTGAGAAACATACTAAATATAATTTATTCCACTTATCTCCGATTTTAATAAATAAAATATTTTTTTATCAAAATACCATGATATTAGATTGGAAAGATATACTGTAAATTGAGATAAGAGAGAATTCGTGTTTATTGGAAAAAATAATTTTTCACAAATTTTGTATAAAACATTGTAAATATATTTTTAATACAGAACTTCTTTGAATTACTGTGTTCATTGAGATACTCGTCTTTTTAATTATTTTCTTTTTGTTCAATGGGGAATATTACAGTTCTTTTTATTTCCTCAATTAAAACACTTTACTGTTTTGGATTGCTTTTAACATATTTGTATGCTTATTAAATTGTTTATCATGAATTGCAAGCCAACAGAAGCTTTAAAAATAGTATTGGACATTTGCTGCTTATATACAAGGTGGACATAATTAAACTAATAGTACTGAGCGTGTTCTGTAGCGTGATCTAATTGCAAAAATTCACCCACATTTTGTAGGATGATTCAAAAAGTAGGGGGACGAAGGATTCCGTAAAAAAAGTAGTTCGAAAAGACACCAATGGGGGATATGTGGCGTTATTTTTTTGGCGGAATACTTCGTCCCGCGTCTTCTGAAAGTTTAATCATAGCTACTTTGAAGTGGCCATTCTTATGATGTCATGATGTCATGAGGCTACTGCGAAACATTTCTACTGCAATCCTCAGAATGCATTTTACATTGTACTCTTGTTTTTTTAATATAATCTAGTCTTTTTCTCATGTTCATTAATATAGAAATCTGAATTATTATTACTTTTTTTATGCTTTCGTTTTCAAACCCTGGAATAGCACTCATCTGCAAATATTTGAGGACTAAGAAAGGAAAATAAACAATAAAAGTCCAAAAGAGGCAATTTAAAAAAAAAAAAAAAAAAAAAAAAAAAAGGCGAAATCACCTTATTTGCCACGTTTGATGTACAATTTCCGACTTGTTTGAGGTATTACTTTTAGAGTTAGCAGTTTAAGCGTTCTCGTGTTTATTTAATTTTAATGTTTTGTGACATCTTCAGAAATTGTGTTTCACTTTGCTGATTATTATTATTGTTGCAATAAATACTGCTATAACTCACTAAAATTTTAAAGAAATGCTACACAGAATCATGAAATAGTAATCTAAAATAATTCACGTTCACAAATTTCCATTTATAATATTGCAGTTAATTTCATTATCGTTGTGTTCACGTGATTTTTGTTTTTGTTTAATAGTTTTTTAATTTGAATTTTTGCGAACACATTTTTATCTTTATTTTCTTGAGAATGTCGCCGTCTGATGCAATGAAACATGTCGAAATATAAATAAATAAAGATATGTTGCCTTTTTTTAAATTTATGTTTATTACTTTTAGCAATTATTGAGTATTTTGATAAATACTGTCGTTTGTTTTGTCGAAATGTAACTATTTCAGAATTTGAATATTGTGTAAATAAATAAGAAATATTTCCTCATAATTTGTATTTGTAGAAATCATTTGTCTTTTTTAAAATGTACCGTCGTGGAAAAGAAATGTAAACAATCCCTACTAACTATTCAACAAATTATCGTAGACGGAAGTTACTGCTACCGAACGATTGGAAATAAAGCCAACTTTTAAATGATGTATATAAAATTTGCTTAGGGGGGCATCTACATATTAAAATGAACTCAAACCGCATTTTTTTCAATGGCAATACCCAATTTTAACGAGATATTTCAAATATTCGGTTCAAACTATACCTAGACATCAAATTTGAAGCCATTTGAATGATAAGTTTTTGAATCATAAACAATCAAAATTTAGTGCTTCTAATGTTAAATTACATTTTCATATTTTTATTTATATCTCCTGAAATTATGCTCCTTATGTGCTAATTTTTTGTGTAGCAGTAATACTAATGTGCCCAAACATAAATACGCTGAATTTGCAATTTGTATAATTTTGTGATATGAATTATGAATTATAAAATATTCGAAACAATTATGAATTGCAACCTACAATTTTTTTGATGGATTTAGACTTATTAAGTCCTGCTTTATGAAAATCTAAAATTTCACATTTTTTTATAAATAGTTTTCAAATTATCCTTAAAAAACGGCAAAATGATGGTTTAAGGGGCCGTCTATGATAGAAGTGAGTAGATATTTTGAAATTTCTTCTGCTGTCCTGTTAACTAGCAGGCTTCATTGACTGCTTGAGTGGTGCTTAATGTACCTTGATCAAGAAGAGGGCTCTTTCGTTTAACAATCGAGTACTGAACTTCAATTTTGAACACAGCCCTTAAAGTACGCTCGCTTTAAAATAATTAATTGCTCGGAAACTTATGGTACCAATTGCATTAAAATTTGTTTTTAGGCTAACTGAAGGGTGTAGAGTTCATTTATGCTGTCAGAATTGTGCATTGCTATTGAAAAAAAAAAAAAAAAAAAAAAAAAAAAAAAAAAAAAAAAGTTATGGTTCGTTTCGATACGTAGATAGCCCCCCCTAAGCAAATTTTATATACATCATTTCCATAACATAATCTTCATGCTGTTTGTTTGTATGAAGTCTTATGAAAATGAAATGCAGATCAACACTCCGTCATTTTTGACGGGGATTATTTACTAGTTTTTATATAATAGGGGATGCAACCCGGTTTACCCGAGTTATGGAATACTGGTGAAAACCGTTTTTTTATTTAAAATTCTTATTAGATTTTTTACGTTTAATCTGTTTTCTTTAGATTGCCTACTATCAACAACAAAAAGCTTTTCTTTTTGGAAAATATCAAAAACGTATTTAAATAAAGTTTTTAAACTTATTAAAATTTATTAATTTATTAAATCGTATTTGACATGTGTCAGCGGATAATAGCCGAAGAATTCGCAGAAAATTCCGTTACTTACAGCAGCTGTTTTAATTTTAATGATTTCTTTGTTTTCATAATTTCTTCTAATTCCACATTCTTCGATTACATGTCTGTAAACTTTCTGTTTTATTTGTATAATTTAATTTATATATTTATAGTGATGACATTTTTATTCCGTTAGGGAATATTAGCCGAAAATAAATACTGAACTAGTTATATCATTTTGAGTGCAAGCGGGTAATCTTTCGTAATCAGACTACACGTGAAAGAGATGTTAAAAAAATATACATACTGGAACATTACTTTTAAAACTATAAAAATCATTAATTTGAGATACAGTTTTCAAACAAACTGCATTTGAAAGAAGATTTCATTTACTATTCGGATGTGTAAAAAATAAATTGTGCGATATTAAGAAGTTAACCAAGAATATAAAAAAGGAAAGTGCCCAGTTAAACTTATGGCATTGAGCTCACAGGCTATTCACACTAATTGTATATTATACTCTTATTTCAAAGAATAATGCCCCTCGAAAAATAAATTAAAGGGGGATTAACTTCCCCCCCCCGTTTCCCCTCTTTATACTTAACCAATGAGCCTCCAAATGTCACCAGTGACGTGACTTATCGAAATAAACCGGTATACCAAATTTGAAGCAAATCGAATAAAAAACCCATTTATTTAAATTAAGGGAGGTTTTAAACCTCCGTACCCCTTTTATATTTAACCAATGAACTTCTAAATCTAATCAGGGAAGAGCCTTACCAGAATAAAACGGTATACCAAATTTGAAGCAAATCGGATAGAAAAACACATTTGTCTAAATTAAGGGGTTATTATCCCCTCTTCCGTTCTCCCCTGTAGATTTAAAAAAATGAACCTACAAATCTGTTGGTAGGATCTAGGCCCATTTAGGTTTTAACTTAACCCTTTACTGTCCAATCCAGCGATACAGTGTGGGGGAAAAGGAGAGAGAGGGGGTGATATTTAATGGGGAATATTTCCTGAATTAAAAGCCGGGGGAAGAAGAAGACCCACTCTCTATTATTAGATTAACCAAACCGTAAAATTAATCCCTCGTAGAAACCTGTTGTTCATAGCAGAAAGTGAAAGTAAAGGTTAAATATATATATATATGTGATCGTCATGACACTTTGGAGATAATAAACAATCCAATTATCTCAAAAATAAGGTGGAAAGCCATGTTTCAACACCCGAGTTGCGTTCTGTGATTTTTCGTTAAAAGACCGACGTCTAGGTTCCACAACAACGCGTGCATTATTAACCAAAATGCACCGCTCACAATACACTAAGCAAACTTGTTAAAATTACCAAAGTTCTCAATAGTTAAAATTATATTTACCCTGAAATAAAAGCATTGTCATTTATAAAGAGAAAATACTGATGATAAAAAGGGAGAACTAAAATTGACATTACTAAATATTTATTTACACTAACTATTTACAATTTTAATCCACGAGTTACAGCCAATATCGCATACCTGCTAAATATAGTTAAATTATCTTTATAATCTTAATTATCTTATCTGATCATAATTAATTTTAACATATTCAATTGACCATTTATTACTTATCTTAAAATTGGGCATACAATCCCTACGTACTTCAGTACACTTTCAATTTAAAACAATATGGAACAATAATAATAAATAAAAATACTTGTGAATCATCACACAGAAGACAAGTAAGATATTATACAGGGTGGTCCAGAGGTAGGCAACAGAAAGTCTAGAGTAAATCGTTTGCTGCACACACGCACAATGTTTTTAACAACTCGTTCCACTTATTAAATATAAATAATAGGGGTCGAAGTCCACTTATGTAGCATTCAAATTAATTAAGGCAAAAGATCAAAAGCTGCAGGTCAAGCCCGATCTATTGGTCGCTTGCTCCGGAATAGAGGCAGAGTCCGAGCTGAGTAAAATCACAGTCATCATCTTAACTTCGGGACATCAGGATTAAAATACCTTTAGCAGTGACAAGTACGACTTAATCTCACTGGTGCTAACTTCAGTCTATATTCCTACTATATACATCTCTCTATATTTTTCTTCGTAAAAGAATGGGGGTGGGGCAGACCCTAGGACCCTATGTTAATTCTTCAACCACTGTGCGCCCATTATCGCTTTCTAATTATCGCAACGCTCTCTAATTCGAGGAGTGCTCCTCATCTCGATACAGCTTCCGCTCCTCCTCTGACATATGCTGTTCTTAGCCCCTGGTCCTCTCTTGGTGAAGTCTCCACCTGCTTACCATAAATTCAGATTCACGTAAAATGTCCATCCTATTGTGTTATGTGCGCCATCCAGACTGGACATCTGGAAACTTAAAAATTCATAGGATTCGATAAGGATACTCCCAGACCACTATGCTTGTCGACGTGTTTACTAAAAACAACTACCTTCTTTCTAACTTATATAACTGCATATATATGCATTAAATACACATTTTTAATCTAAACTATAATAATAATAATAATAATAATAATAATAATAATAATAATAATAATAATAATAATAGTAATAATAATAATAATAATAATATTAAAACAATATTCAGCGTATAAAACACCATTCAAAACTGCTGTACAATTATACGACGATAAACTTACTGCAAAATGTAATCAGAGAAGCGCTTTATCAGAATTAATCGTTATACAAATTTCCAAGAAAATCTGATAATTCTGCATGAAAAACCCATTTCTCTAAGTTAAGGTGGGATTAGCCCCCAGTTCCCCCCATTACACTTAAGCAATGAATCCACAAAACTACTCAGGGAAGCGCCTTATCAAAATGAAGCTAGAAATAAAAGTGAAGCAAATCGGATATTTCTATCAAGAGTTCTCGTGTTACGTGCATACGTATATACGTACGTAGAGTCGTGGAAAAAAAGAGAAACAGCCCCTACTAACTCCTCAACAAATTATAGTAGAAGTAAGTTACTGGTACAGAACGATTGAAAATAAAGTTTACTTTTAAATGTTGTATATAAAATTTGCTAAGGGGCTATCTACATATTAAAACGAACCATAACTTTGTTTTTTTCAATAGCAGTACACAATTCTGACAGCATAAATGAACTCTACACCCTTCAATTAGCCTAAAAACAAATTTTTATGCAATTCATACCATAAGTTTCCGAGAAATTAATAATT
Organism: Maratus speciosus; assembly: GCA_963932465.1. Lineage (NCBI taxonomy): Eukaryota > Metazoa > Arthropoda > Arachnida > Araneae > Salticidae > Maratus > Maratus speciosus. Next base: position 443,342,417 of record OZ010788.1, read on the forward strand.
TAAAGCGAGCGTATTTTAACACTAGAACGGCGGCAAGGGGTCATTTTGACCCCTGCCAAACGAATACATGTTGATCCGAACCAGAAAACTTTTTATAATTTAAAATTAATATATGCTGCACAAAAATAACTTAAATAAATAAGTTAAATAGTTTTAAGTAAAAATTCTGATGTGAAATATTTTTATAAAACTTGAGTAAAATTTCCCGCCGTTCTAGTGTTAAAGGCTGTATCCAAATTGAAGTTCGGTACTCGATTGTTAAACTAAAGAGCCCTCTTCTTGATCAAGGTACCTTAAGCCCCAATGAAGCAGTCAATAAAGACTGATAGTTAACAGGACAGCAGATAAATTTCAAAATATCTACTCACTTCTCTCAGAAACGGCCCCTTAAACCACCATTTTTACGTTTTTTAAGTATAATTTGAAAACTACTTGGAAGAAAAATGTGAAATTTTGGATTTCCATAAAGCAGGACTTAATATATCTAAATCCATCAAAAAAATTGTTGGTTGCAATTCATAATTGTTTCGAATATTAATTTCATAAAATTATAAAAATTGCAAATTCGGCGTATTTATGTTTGGGTATATTAGTATTATTGCTACAAAAAAATAGCACATTAGGAGCATAATTTCAAGAGATATAAATAAAAATATGAAAATGTAATTCAACATTAGAAGCAGTAAATTTTTAATGTTTACAATTCAAAAACTTATCATTCAAATGGCTTGAAATTTGGTGTCTAGGCATAGTTTGAACCGAAGATTTGAAATATCTTGTTAAAATTGGATATTGCCATTGAAAATAATGAAGTTTGGATTCGTTTTAATATGTAGATGGTCCCCTAAGAAAATTTTATATACAACATTTAAAAGTAGACTTTATTTCCAGTTGTTCGGTGCCAATAATTTTTGTCTGCGATAATTTGTTGAGGAGTTAGTCAGGGGTGTTTACTTTTTTTCCCATGACTGTACATACATACACAACCGGCGGGCACATTAGCTCTCAGGTTTTGATAGCCTGTGACCTAAAAAGGGAACTAAAAGAGAAGATTATTGGTGTATTGTTGCCTTCAACAATATGACGGTCTGCTACCGTTCTTGTGACGTCAGCGTTACTCTCGGACATGTTCTGCTTTATAATACAGTCGAATCTCGTTAACGCGAACACTCAAGGGGAAACTTTTTTCGTTCGTGTTAAAAGTAGTACATGTTAACGGAACGTAACTACATTACATACAACTGGACAAGGCAATCGGAAACAGTTCGTGCTAAAAGTAATTCGCGTTAAGCGTGTTCGTGTTAACGAGGTTTGACAGTATACATATATCAAACAAGATTAAAGTACGCGGAATTTATAAATGAACCATTCTTTCACTGAATATATTTTTGAAAACCTGACCATTTCCTCTTTATTAGTAAATTTCTCATCCAAAACTCTTTTTATAATGAGCTGGATTTTCTTTTTCAACCGAAACAAAATAGATCCCACTATTTTACTGCTTTTTTAAATCTACAATATTACCATACTGAACGTTTCTATAGCGAAAAAATGTAAAAATGTGGGTGTTTTTAGCAATTTTTTTATCTCCTGATATATCTGCGATTTCTGTAAAAAATTTAATTTTTTACTTATGAACGTTCCAATGTAATAAAACCTTTAATTATCAATACTAACTTAATTCAACTAAGATTAAAAACAATAAAAACTACTCCGATGTGGGCATCGCTGAACTTTCTTCTACTTCATATATGTTAATACTTCAAAATTCGCTATCACAGTGCCAAAATTAAATGGCAATGTCTGACCATCATGAGGATCTAAAGATATGAAATTCCGTGAAATAGTCCTTGAGATATGACTATCACTATCATGTAAATCCTACAAAATGTAGATTAGCAGCGCCACCTATTGTTCGATTAACACCAATCGCAATCCGCAAGAACTTGTGTCAACGTCTAATTAAATCCTAAATTAGATGAAAATTCGTGCATTAGCGCTTAAGATGCAGCTATTGGGGAAATCGTAAAAAATGCAGCATAACAGCGCCACCTGTTCGCCTATTTACACCAAAAAATAATCAACACCTTTATTTATCAAGGTATTCTTGAATCAGAATATTTGATGAAAATTCGTGAATTAGTTCTTGAGATAAAGGCTATCACGGAAATCACGAAAAATGTCCGATTTACACCAAAACGTAAATAGAACCAAATCATATCAGGGGTTAACTGCAACTGAGGTTAGATGAAAATCCGTGCATTAGATCTTGAATAGACCGATTGCGAAAATTGTAAAAAATGCAGCATAGCAGCGCTACCTGTTGAGCGATTTACAACAAAAAGTAATCAGCACCAATTTATATCATGGACTAACTGAACATAAATTTTATTAAATTCCATGCATTAGTTATTGAGATAGAGCGCCCTCAAATTTGTGTCACATACTGACACATCGACGGACAGACAGACAGACATTTTGTAAAAACATGTTTCTTGGAATTTCTGATCCATAAAGCCTGTAAATCCGACGAAAACTGGAATTCGAAAATTTTCACGATTCCAATACTTTCTTATTTTAAAGAAAGAAGAAAGTAATAACAGACGAATAAATTGTATGGTGTGTTTATAAAATATGATACAGCACATAGTGGATCAATACCTGCAACTAGCATTAATGCTTCTTTTAAAACTCAAAAAATGTAAGACATTTTGGAACTTCAAAAACTATTTCTCAAAGTTACTAGAAAAATATGTTTGGTTCTGAAGTCACGTTTAAATTTGTCCCTATTGCACATAGCATGTCACAAAATGACGTGTAGAGATTTGATATCGAAAGAGGAATATCAAATAGATTTTATGTTCTTCCTAACTGTCGACATGAAAAAGGATTTATTTCTTATTTTAGTAGTTATACATCTAAATTAGACAAATTTTATTTTCTTATCGTTGATACAAAATGATAATAATTATAATATAATTATCAATAATAATAATGATAGCAAAATAATAATAAAAGAAATATTAATAATAATAATAATAATAATAATAATAATAATAATAATAATAGCAGTAATGATAAAGTTGTATAAGAAATAAGAATATTTATATAGTAATATTTATATAAATGGTATTCTGCACTAACATTAACAATGTATGTTACCTTAAAAGATCAACACCTATTCAAAATAAGAAAAAAAAACTAGTCGCAGTTAATTGCTAGAAAAGGGCTTTAAATAAGAAGTTGCACAATACATTTAGTGCATTTTCTTTTACAGCTTTACATTAAAATCATATTGTCTGTAAATTTAAAATACACATCTTCGTCTTTTATGAACTATTGAAAGAGAACTAGTTCATGAAAATTAAATATTATAGTAACTTTAAAAGAATCTTTTTTAATACACAATATCAACATTTTCTCAGATGATTAATTTTTTTCAGCATACGTCTTCAACTGGGAGAAAAAGAGCACTTATATTAAACCGGACTGAAATTTTATTAATAAAAAAAACATTTTTTCTATGTCATATCACAAGATTTTTTTATAAAATCGAAATTTTTAGAAATTTATTTCGAAATAAAATAGAAAATTTTCAATATTTGATTTTCAAAACATAGACATATATGAAGGTATTTCCTTATTAACGTTTTAAATTAAAGTACACATATATCTGCCTCGTTCGTAAAAAAAATGCAAAACGGAAATAAAAATGTAATGAGTTAAAGAAAGGTCTTTAAATTTAAAATAGCAAAAATTACTTAAGTGTACATATATAAGGTATGTTTACCTTTACTTAGGTACTAATTCTTTAAAAAAATGGAAAAATGTCCTCATATTATTTAAGTTCGAAGAAATTAATCTGGTAATCTATTTAATCTTTTCAAATAATTTTCTTCTAGGAAATCGCATGTTCAAAACATAGAAGAATTATAAAATAGTTTTTGAAATGAAAACGGCCAGATAATATCTTAATTAAATATAATCTACAAGAATGTGTTTCGAATAAAAATCTGTTAAAGCTATAAAAAGTATAATTAGATTAGGTGCACTTTAAAAAAAACTGAAATAAGAATAAATCCAATGAAAATGTATATGAATAATTTTTATGAAAAATAAATATTTGTAAAAAGATTTTTAAAAGAAATTTTAACTTATTTTAAATTTTAGTTTTAATAATAGCCATTCAAATGATGCATGAAAATGTATTTTATTTACTGCAGATTGGCAAGTTCCGGTTCTAAAAATTGAATTCTGATACTTCTTGTTTTGCATAACGATTGTAATTTACTTTAATGAATGCTAAAGATGATGTTTACTTTAAAAATGAGCTGCTCAATTTTTTTTAATCAGCTTTTACTGACAATCGTCGATCATATGGTACGATGGAAACGCAAATAACATTTTGTAAAGTTAGGGATTTTTTACACATCGCTATCATATTTCGATGAATTCTTTTTATGTGATTGCATATAAAACTATTTTTAATCCTCAGGTGTATTTTAAATTTAAATGAGTCATTCTGTTACGTTATGTACATGACCTAAGTTTCCACTTCTCTATCATGTAGGTTACTTTAAATTATTTGTAGAACCACACATGTTCTTTGATCAAAGAAATACTTCAATGTTTCTATTTTCTATGATTAGTTTTAAAACAAATCGAGTAATATTAATACAATTTCTTAAAAAAGCTACCTTTAATCTCTCATGTTTAAAGACCATTGTCACCATTACCAATTATTTTCAAATACACGTTCGGAGATTTGTCTTTCGGAAACTTAATGTTATTTAAATTTTACTTATCATAAAATTTATGTTAAAGCTCAGATGAATTAGGCAATGAATATCTAAGTTTAGTTCAAGATCAGTGGATTGAATTATTATTTACGGAAGGGTTTTCATTAATCCTTAATACAGGGTTTGGAGGAATGCGATATGTAAAGAAACTATGACTTCGTACCGAGGAGCAAATATCATAGAAACAGACTAGTACCGAATACATAAATTATAAATATGATAAAGAAAGCAATAAACGCCTCAAAGATCTCTATTAGTTTCTAATGGTTCAATAACTGTTACAATATTGTTTCGTGATGTTTTAAACTCTAACATTTATGTGTCAATTAATTGTAAATTAACTGTAAGTTTCGCAAAACACGTCTAAATATCCGCGTATGTGATTGTCGTGGTTATGTCTTGCAAGAATATGATAATTAGGTATCTGCCACTTAGTTGTTCGTATACATTCGAATAGGATTCGATGGATTTTGACTAGATCTTATTCGTTAATTGTTTTGGATTTGGACACCGCAGAGTGCTATTCCTGTCATCTTCAAGCTGAGTTTGCCTATTAGCTCTTATAATCGAGAAACTACTACGAAGAGTTCCGACAGTGTGTTTATATGTTAAGTTTCATGTTTACGAATTAAAGACTAATAGAAACCACGTGGTTCTCTTTTATAGGGATATTGATGTGTTTAGAGTGTCATTTCTTTAGTGGTATTAGAGTAATTACGGTAGCATTTCATTTTGAGTGAATTATTGTTGTTTCCCATTTTTAAGTTCACTGGTTGAAGGATACGTTACAAGTGCACCGTCAGGAAAAAATAAAACCTTTCCCGATAAGCGCTTTTTTATTTCGCATCGAAGATTTTACATCCGTAAATTTAGCTTGCTAGTGGTGTGTTTGTTCTGCATTGTAAATAAATAAATATATATATTCTAGAAGCGTTTAAAAGGATAACGCAACATTTACTGAATAATTCTAGAACTTAAATTCTGTTACCTTCCTACGAAATGATCAGGAATATTCCTGATCAGATAGCATTTAGTTGAACGTTGGTGAGGATGATAAATAAACGTATTACATAAGTTCTGTAGTTATTTTTTCAGAAAAGAAAATTAGACTTTTTAGTCGAATTATTTAAATTTTATATAAACGTATTAAAGAAGTAAAACGATCTTTGAATCTTCGCGAAACGTCATTTTTCTTTTTAAAAGTTTGCTCCGACATTTTCATTAATAGAATCATGTTTGCCTAGTTTATTTTTTTTCCTAAAATATGATCACATAAATTAAACGATGCAAGTTTGTACATAATAAGTAAATCTGACAAATACAACGTGTATGACACTGTCAGGTACAGCATTTTAATGTCTCCCAAATACATATAAAATGGTGTATTAGACGTCTTTATTATTATTTAATCATGACTAATTTAGAGAATTCTGGTTATTCACTTTAGAAAAAGTATTTTTCAAGTAACATTATTCATTTTTTAATAAAAAACAAAATTATTTTTTAATTGCTGCGATACGAAACAGAGACTTTTTTCTATAATTATTTTTATTATTGTATAAAATAGTTATTAAACATAAAGTTGTTTCATTTCCAATTATGTATTGTAATTTGTTTTATTCGGAAGGGACCCTTTAAATCAGCTGCGATTATTAAATATCTTAATTAAACGAAAGTATTAACATTAATTGATTTCTTTTCTTCGTTTAACACAGAGCTAAGACAGAAATACATCGAGAAGAACTCAATTAATTTATTTCTCATTTTGCTTAATTCGATTTTTTTTAAATGTTTGCTTAATTTTTTAACTTTGTTTTATATTGCTTAACAATTTTTGAATTCGGAAATAACATTATTGTATTTTTTTAAATTCTGTATATATATATTTTTTATATTGATTATATGGTGCGCACCAATTATTCTTATTTAATAATGTGCAATGGTTATCTTTCTAAAAATGAACATTGCCCATAAAAATTCAATATAATGTATAAATCAAATTGTATATAGTTCTACAGTACGAATGTAGCGTCACGCATATATTATGAAACGTTTTGCTGCAACAGAGCTTCACCATTTAGCTGAAACCAGATTTCAACCGTTACCATCTATTGTTGGGAAGATATAGTAACTCTTTTGTGCCTTACGTTATTTGTTGTCTACTATATCTATATATACACGTCATAGTGTGCTAAAACTGAAACTAGTTACACAATGCATAATACAGTCGAAATTCATCTTCAACAGATTTCACCAATTCATGGAAATGCACTCCAGTTTTATATAGAAAGTAGTAACTTCTATATAGAACTTATAGAAGTTACTTTTGTGCAAGTTACTTAGTTTTAAGAAAGTTACTTTTGTGCATTACATTATTTGTTATCTACTACATCTATATATACGCGTCACAGTGTGCTAAATCTTAAACTAATTACACAACGCATAATGCAGTCGAAATTCATCTTCTACAGATTTCACCAATTCATGGAAATGCACTCCTGTGTACAGCCCTGCATATCATATACAGGTTTTAATACATTGCTAATATTAAACTAAAATGTAATTCAAGAAATAAAACTTAAAATAACATAAAACGTACTTTCAGAAATTACTATCCAGTGATAGCAATGTATCCGGTACATTGCTCAGCCCTATAAATGAATTTATTTACATTTATTTATACTATTTAATATATTTTCCCAAAATCGCCTTTGATACTAAATGTATTTCAGCTGGAAAATGCATAACTCAATTAAATAACATCCTTAATCAATTCACGCTCGTATGCAATAACGCTTACGACTTATTTTGTGTTTTCCTGTATATGATCTATACAATATATACACAACTCTTAATACGCACAAATTTAGTCATCATAAAAACGCATGCCATTTCGGAAATTCACCAACATCTTTCATCGCTCATAGACGGTACTGCAGAAAATACTTTGCGTGTCCCTGTAAATTATCGATATCTGTTATTATTAGTGTAACATTATTAAAATACGCTGAAAACAATTAGGGTAAAGTGCCCATATTTCGTCCCCCTTAACTTCTCCGCTTCTGCGATAGTGGCGCAACATATGATGCAAGGAACAGGGGCGGAAGTAAAAGGGGTCGATATTGAAAGTTTCGTTCGCCAAGACGCATACATAAATTAAAGACGCCGAATTTCCTATTTTTAGAAGACCTGAGTTCTTATTACATCGTTTGTTGAACGTTATTTACTGTACTGTAAGTATTTATTTCTTATTCATTGCATGTATTTGGCGTAGATAATCTGCTGACAGTAGCATACAGTGAGTTTTAGGACGCTCAGTTCATCTTACGGGAACTGAAGCTCCACCATATTGGGAAGCAGCGTGGTCCCAATTTCGTCCCCCTTGCAGTTATTAGTTTCGTCTCGGGGACGAAATTAGGAATGCTTTTTCATGACACTTTTTTTCTCATGTTTGCATGGCTAATGTTTCGTTATGTTATTCTTCCATTGATAATTATTACATTTCTTTTGTGCCTTACTTTAATGTAAGTAAAATTACTTACTCATTTAAAAATACATTTTGATTTAGTTAAGCCTAGGCGTATTGCCTTTTTGGGGGGGACGAAATTGGGACCATTTTTTTTCTTTTGCATTTTTTAGATACTTTTGTAAAAACAATTTTTCGCATTAAAAAAAAAAAAAAAAAAGTAGGATATTTGTTTATGTTTCTATGTGCGTGGGTAATTAGTCTTTGCAAAATCCAAATTTAGGTTTTCACTGATAATTACAACATTTAGGGCCTAAAAGGGACTGGGGGGGACAAAATATGGCACTTTACCCTATTTCTCCTATACTATTGTGTAACCGATTTATTTTGAAGGATATTTAACCCTTCTCGCTCCAGTGACAATCACGGGCTGTGTCTTTTATTAAGATTGTTTGACTCCCACTAGTTTATAAACTAGTGTAATTGGCTTTATTATGGTATCATTTTATGTTTGATATATAGTGTAACACCATAAAAACACGCAGCAAATGTCTTTTCCCCATTGACCTTAAGGTAACGAGATTCATTTTAGTCTCTTTTAAATGAACTATAAATGGCACACACTACATTTTGAATTAAAGAATATACCATAATAAAGTCTAATTACATATGTAAATTACATGGCATTATGGGTATATGTAGGATAATTAGAGCACAGATAGATAGATGTCAGAAAGACAAACCGAACTTATAAAAACTTTTCAACTATGTTGGGAAATGTTAAAAAATAAATCAGTATTTTCCCTATTAAACTAATGACGACTTTATGATGACATACTTCACGATGACTATCCCGAAACACGTGCTCAAGTTTCTAGGTGTTTACGTTGTATATGTCCACAGACACATTATACATATATCTATGTCCTGCGATACAAATGTATTATTTGTGTATTTTTGAAGATCAACAAACATTTAAAAATGAAAACGGCCTTACGCAACACGTGTTACACACTGGAAAATTACAAGTTTATAGACTACGATGTTATACTAAAAAACAAAAACATACAAAAACACCCCAAACAAACAAGCATGGTAAATCTGACGATTAATTATAGCATAGTATTTATGATTCACTGAATATTTTCGTTTTATATCAGGTTGTAACGAAAGTTTCCTGCCACAGCTAATATCGTCTTTTCAAACAGTTCGCGTTGTCGTATTTCCTCATATTTTATCAAACAATTTTTCGCATTTGAAAGAAAGAGAGTTGCTTTATAACACTGTCTTGTTAAATTTGTAAAAATATATCTTTAACATTAAATACAGGGTGTCTGAAATGGAACTATCACGCTACCAGATTAGAACCGGCATTTACTTCCAGGTCTGTTGCAAAAAGTCAGCTGCAGAATGTCACCGAATCATGTGTACAGCTTTAGGCACTACTGTTGAATCATATGACACTGTGAAGTTTTAGTACCGAAAGTTTAAAAACAAGGACTATGACATTCAAGAAGCAGAGCACTCTGGCCGGCCTACTGATGTTGATGAGGCCTGCCTGCGAGAACTTGTGGAAGAATATCAGTATTCAACCACTCAAGAGCTAGCTAAGCAGTTAGACGTTAGTGCCATGTCCATTAGCCGATCTATGCATTGCATAAACTTGACGTACAAGTTCAATCGCTGGGTGCCGCATGAGCTGACTCAAGCAGATAAGTGCAGACGTGTTCAGGCCTGCACTAATCTGCTCGAATATCAACGCAAGGACAAAATTCTGGACCTTTTCGTCACTTGTGACGAAAAGTGGATTCACTTCAATAACACAGGCCGAAAAAAACCCCTCACCGGTGCTCTACGCCCGGTGATCCCGTCAGCAGCGTCGCAAAACGCAATTTGACTAACAAAAAGATAATGCTTTGTATCTAGTGGGATTGCCGTGGTATTACCCACAAAGAGTATCTGGAAAAAGGTAAAAGCATGGAGAGCAAGGTGTACAGCAAGATGCTAGTCCGTGTTGACGCTGCTATTAAGGTAAAATGTCAAAATGAGTTCCGGCGCAAGAAGATAATGTTTCATCAAGATAATGCTAGATCACATATGTCTGCATTCACCGGCTGGACTCTGTATGGACTCAAATGGGATCTTTTGCCACACACACCATATAGTCTAGACATCACTTCTTCGGACTACTACCTTTTTTCACACTTGCAGCTACATCTTGATGGTGCTATCTTTAATTCTGCACGGAATGAGGTTGATCTGTTTTTGGACCTGCGGCCCCAAGTTTCTGGGCAGAAGGCTTTGAAAAACTACCAAAACCTTGGCAGAAAATCATATTTCGGGTCGTGATTACTACCCTCACTAAAGGCACTGCTTTCATGCTTTTTTCTAACTTTATTAAGAACTTTTTTTGGCGGAAAACTTTCGTTACAACCTGATATAATATTCTAGTGACAGATTGATTAACAGATCACATGAGACATAATCTGTATTGGAATCGGAAGTAGTTTGTTCAACCACATTAACCTGAAGATAAATAACGTAAAATCAAAACAAAACAAGCGGAAAATAAATAGTCAATTAAAAAGCAGCGCATAAATTAAATAAAATTGTAAACGCATTAATAATTCTGAAAAATCAAAATACGAAGCATGTGTAATTTATACAAAGTATCAGTTTTCGTTCCATTTATTAAGATCCTACGTAGAAATAAATAAATTTTTTATAACGCAGTCTTATAAAATCATTACTTGCAGGACATCCGTATTCATTGTTTTGCATCTCTCAATTGCGAGTGCGGGAAAAGCCGCGCGCAGCTCTGTTGCCATATTTCGCCTCGCGCCTTCCCGTGTGGCTGGAGCTCTTTGAGAACCTCATTTCTGAATCAACCCTTCTATTCTTAATGTTAAATAACCATTTCATTATTTTTAAATAGCTTTTTAAGCATCACTTTAGAAGTAGTACGTCGAATGAGCTTTTTTTAATTCACATATTTGAAGTTCCTAGAAATCGATTTCTGTCACAATTTTTATAGGTTAGATATTTTTATCGAATGTTTATTTCAGATATTAATTCTGGAAAAAAAATAAAATGTTGTGTAACATGTAAATGTTTTAACAGAAATCAATCTCTAGCGGCTTCAAATAATATAAAACAAAAATTGCAGCTCTTCCCGCTAAATAATGTTTGTGTTATACTTAAAAAGCTAAACACTATACTCATTTTAGTTTGTTTTACAACTTAAAAAAAATGAAATTAACATTCATAGTTCAAAACATTAAATCTGTATAATTCGTAATTTAGTTAAGCTAATGACCGTAAGGTATCCTATTGCAATATTTCTGAAAAATCTAAATATAATGCCAAAGTTATGTTTTCGTATTGAAAATTCAGAGTTCGATACAATCAGTTTATGAAAACGATCCCCTAAGTCAAGCCATTTTTTTTTCAAAAGTAAATTGAAGTAATACTAAATTCTCAATCATTATTTTCTTTCGTTTTTCTGAGACAATTTGGAGTTTAAATGTAAAAGGTGATTTTTTTTTTTTTGTCCTGCTGTACAACGTGAGATATTTAAAAAATGAGATGATCTTTCACGTTTTCTCTCAATAGCTCAATAGTTTTTGAAATAGGTTTTCTCTCAATAGTTTTTGAAATATGTTATTTTTAGTCCTTTAGAAAGACATTACCAGAGAAAATTTTTAAATAAATCTTCCGTTTATATAGAATATTAACATAATGTATTAAAATATTTTGAAAAATAGATTACAGTGCAGACCATTTTTTTAAAAATTCATTACATCCAATATTCAAAGAAAGTTCCCAAATCCATGGAAGAACAATAGCTAATACCTTTTTTAACTTATAATTTGTGTATCTATATGATAACATACGTCTATGTTATCCTATTACTATTATGCGAAACGTTAGAGAAACGGACCGAAAGATAAAAAAATGTCTAAGACATGTCATATATACTGCTCAATAACATATCTGAAAATTTCGTGTAATAGTGCTTAATATTGAACATTTAAATATAACATGCTGTTTGAAACAGAACAAAAACACAAGTTTTCTTAATCTGAGTTAAATTTTAACCTTGAACACACTGATTATTATAATCGTTTGGAATATATAAAAAAATTAAAAAATAATATATTTTTAGTGAATATTAACATGAAACCATTGCCATAACGTACAAATCTTCTGCTGTTGAAATTAAAAAAAAAATATATTGTTAGTGAATCTTAACATGAAACCATTGCCATAACGTACAAAACTTCTGCTGTTGAAAATTTAAAAAAATTATATATTGTTGGTGAATCTTAACACGAAACCGTTGCCATAACGTACAAATCTTCTGCTGTTAAACTTCTGAAGAAAGCGAAATACTTTAAGAAATATATGGCCGATAAAATTCAACAGTGATTTTAAATATAACAAAAGATAAGTTTAAGATTTCTTAGGTTACAAAACAGATTCGAAAGCCAACAGTCGACTTTCAGAAAATATACGAAAGATACGGAGATTCGAATAAAAATAGTGATTTGACTTTGAAAGGTTTTAAGACCCATTGTGCAGTGAATAATTGTTTGTGGATGGCAGTATGGTAAGAATTTACTTTTTGCTTTAAAATAAGTAAACTGATGTTTCTGATTTTCTGTGCATTTTTTGCAGAATTTTATACAGTTTAATAAATAAATTACTACGCAGAAATCTGATGTTAAAGCAAAGAATTCAATTTTATGAAAATAGCAATTCGTATACAAATTCTTTAGTTTTTCTACATTTTGCTGAGAATATTTTAACACGTTAAACGCGACACTAATTTTACTTAAATTTCCGTTTAAGCGACAGCATACACAGAAATTACGTCGATATATTTGTACAAAATTTGTGAGTTAAATTTGTAATTTTTGTGAAGGAAAACACTTTTTATGTTTGAAATGTTTTAATAAAATACATTAAAAAGGTGAAAAAGGTTTTTAATATTATATAATATATTATTTTTATAATTTTATACCGCCGGTCCCTAGGGATTTGCGTCGCCTAAACGGGAAGATCAATGCCGGTCCCTAGGAACCGGCGTCGCGTTTAACATATTAATGTGAACGAAAATTATTTTTACTGAATATTTATATAAATGTGACGTGTTTCTGATCGTGATTGATATGGTATACATAATATTTTCATGTTACAGAGTAATAGAGAAAACACTGTACAATTAAATGTATAAGAAATTAAAATTGTGTAATAATAGACTTCTTTTAACGGGACAAGGAACCTTCAATTTCATTTGTTTATTATTTATTTTTAATTGCACCTTAAATGCCATTCAAGTGCACACTGTATGAATTATGGCATATATTTATCACACAAGATGTTAAGAAGAAATTTTTAGCATTATCCAGAACTTTCAAATGTCACAACCGCACTCCATATAAAGGAAAATCCCCAATAATGTTTATGCCAGTTTGGTTTACATATACAAATAAAACTGTGCATAGTTTTTTCAAAACTAAATATGATTGGAAACGTTACATAAAAATTATTAGATGTAAGTATCAACATTTTCTCTTTGAAAATACATAGAAATTATCAAAGTATTTTAATATTTTTAAACATACTATTTTTTTTAATTATTTTAATTTCTTAAAAAAAAAATACATGCAACTTCATTCCTTTGCACACTGAGTACCTTAAGATGGGGTTTGTGACACCTGGTTTAGTTTTAGTATTTCGAATTTCCCGCTCCTCCCTGTAAGGCAAGAAAGCAAACAGCAGTGCTATCTTCTAGTAAGGTGTGCCACATCACCTAACGACCTAGCTCTAACTCCTCGCTTGATCTCTCTGGCTTATGTAAGGTTGCAACCTACTCCTTCGTTGTTGTCTCGAAAGCCGGAAACTTTGTACTGGAGCGTAAAGCATCACAGCTAACACAGATAAATACAGGAAAATCAGCTAACACAGGTAAATATGCTTTATTATTTTTTCTTATTTTGTTTAATATGGAATAATATAACTCTTGTCAAGTAATATGTCTGTGAGTTATAGTAGCATAATGAGAATATAGACACTTGATGGGGCACATCGACTCGCTCGTAAATTAGCCCCACAGCATTACCGTATAAAAATTAAAGGTAAAGTTTTTGTTTTTAGTGTTAAGATAGACGTGAAACATTATGAGAACCCAATATAGTCCAAATGCAATCATTGGTTGCAAGTTAAGCTCTCATATATTGTCTAGAAGTGCTACGTCTGTGTGGGAAAAATAACATTAAGTTCGTCTCGCATTTCTTCCAAATTCGATTCATCTCTTGCTGCCACTTGATGTGACCCTTTTTCAGTTCTTTAAAATCCCCCGAAAGGAAAGTGTGGTCAAGTTGGAAAAATTAGCCTTGGTAGTAGATGCATAAACGTACGAAAGGACGAATTTCTGCATCGTTTACAAGAGCTCCTTTCAAGAACAATCTGAAGTCGGGATTTCAGGCGATCTGAATTTATCCCCTAAATTGAAACAAAGTTTTAAAACGGCTTTTAAAAACAGTCCTCGAAGAAAACTTGGTTATCGATGGCGGAAAGGTTTAAAAAGTGTTCCTGGAAAAGTTGAAGAAAAAGAGGGGTCAAATAACAAAAACTCGGGTCTCTAAAGACGCAAAAATTTGAATATACCGCCGGGCTAAAGCATCAGTGCAACTCTAATGTCCAAACAGCCAGTGCAAGCAATTTAGTTACGACGTCTAGATGAAGCTACGTGGCTGCTGCGTATATCGACAGCGAGGAAGAGACATTTATCAGCGGAAATAACAGAACAAGGAGGGATTCCAATCTTCCGAAAGGTCGCAAGGTTTTCCCTTAATTTTTTCATTAGGAAAAGTTCTGAATATATTTCATATGGGATACAGCACATTCTCTGAATTTTTCCTCAGCGACTGAAGAGAAAAATTTTGTCCCGCAATCATTCGTTCCTCTTCACGGGTGTTAAGAAAAAACAGCGAGTGTTAAGGGATTACGGGTTTTGGTAAAACCAAATTTGGCTAGATTGGAAAACAAAAACTATAATTCAACTTTTTTTAAATTTCGTATATTTTGCAGAAAGTTATTTCCTAAAACTTAAAACAGAATTTCATTTCTTGTTTAGTCTTTCCTCATCTTATATAATTTCATCGTTCGCCTTGTAACATTTTCTTCTTATTAGTTAATAGTCATTATAATATTGTACAGCTGTATTGTTTTATATAACTTTCAAAAAATGCCACTATGGTATTTTTTAATTGTAAAATTCAAAATATCAAGTTAAAGAGGATCTTCTATATTTTGAGAGATAATATGCGTGTGAATTATTATGAAAAGGTCATTATGATTAAAGATATGGTGCAATTAATGAAACTCCAAAACTCAATTCGATTCTTTTGCAAAGAAGCTGGAGTAGATTAATGGGGACAATTAGCGATATTTAAATATTGTTTTCGCATTTTAAATTGTTTAAAACATAACTTTCAGAGAATAAATATTTCACGAATTCTTTCTCTTGCATTTCAAGGAAAAACCACACCTGTCACAAAGTAACCCATCCAGATAGGCCAACTTTGTGGCATCTTTAATCTTAAATTTATGAGTTAATATTAAAGATTAAGATTGGTTCAATATATCGTTTTGTAGCTAAAGGATGTGTTAACATTTATCAATAATCCGATTTTGGTTTCTTATAAAAGAGGCTGGTGTAATTAAAAATTCAAAATGTGACACCAAGTAACTCCATCTTACAGTGTATTATTGTCATATGATTGTGTTTAGACCAAATATGCAATAATAAGATAACGCATATTTTCTAAAATTGAATTAACCAATAATCAATATATAAATCGTAATAAATTATATAACTTCTTCCACAAATATTTTTCTTCCAGTAGCAGGCTTATAAAATATGACTAATGTTATCATAGAACAATCCTTAAAAATATCCCGTGTCTCATGTGTAACATTTCGAAGGGATTACAAAATAAAAAGATACATTCTGGTTAAAATGGATGCTTCAAAACAATCTCACCTTCAGTGAAAGCGGTATGATTGATATTTCATTTTATTCTGTTTCAAAAATAAATCATGCATTTGAGTCCTAAATCCTTTTTGTACTCCTGATATATCATGGAATTTTTGTTCTTTCATAAAATTTCTGCAGATGGAATTCTTGTTATGCCAAGAATTTATTTTCTTTATTCAGCTGATTTTTTTAACCTTAATTTTACGAAAAGAGATTTCTAATGTTTTATTTACGTTTTTGATTATTGATTGAAGAGGTATCACAACAAGGAATATATATATATATATATATATATATATAGGTAGATAGCTGTGTTAATCAACTTAATTTCTTTCCTTTGAAAATTCGTTTAAATCTCTCTATTCTAAAAAAAAGTAACTACCGCTGTCACCGCCGCCGCCGCCGCCGCCGGTTTTGAATTTTTTGTGACCGGAGGTCTTTCTTCGTTAATATTAAGAAAAATAATGCATACAAAAATATGAAACTCGGTAGTATTATACAGAAATGTTTGTTAAATACGCTGATGCAGACAGTTTTCAGATCGAAGAATTATTTTAAGAGATATTTAATGCTAAAGTTGGACAAAATCGTTCCACTAAAAAAGTTTTATAGGAGCAAAAACTGTTCATAGGAATTTAATCATTTTTAGATCATTTTATGCGTTAGAATTTGCCGGAGTGCAGATTGCATTAATTTTTTTATTTTGACTAATTTTTTGAGGTTTTATTTCTATTTTAAATTCAGATTTTCAGCATTTCTAGAGATATTTTTAACAGATTTTAGAAAGATATTAATTTAAACTGTTGCCAACTGCATAAACAGCGGAAACAATAATGTTTGCTTCAAAAAAAATATTTATACGTGTAAATAAATTAAAAATTTATTTACACGTGACTATTATAAACAGATAAAAACATTTGGGATTAGAATTAAATAATTATACACAAAAAGCAGGAACTTATTAAAAATTACGTCATAAAAACTATAATTACACGTGAATTTTAAGAGAGAAAGGAATTTGTAAAACAATAAATTTATTAACATGCGTTAGAAGTTTTAAATAGGAGAAGTTACGTCATATTTACGTCACATTACAGTTATTACATAAAATGAACACAAAATAATATTGCAAAACGGTTTAAATTTAGAAATCGCGCTAGACATTTATTTGATATTTTAAGAGGATACTTTTCAACTATTTTTGTTAGGAAAGCGCAAATAATATTTCATTTCTAACACAAGCATTTTCACGTGAATATTAAAAAGAGAAAGAATAGTTTGGTCAAAATTACGTCAGATTAAAAACGATTAATTTAAAATGTCTCATTTAAAAGAACTTTCTTTTCACTTTGTTAAAAAATACCAGGAGACAAAGACTCTGTTTACTTAATTCCTTTTATATTAGCTTATTTTGAAATGTTGTTACACGTGTCTAAGTCATTAAGTTATTTTTATTTAGACGTTTTATTTGTATTTTTATTAATGTTGTACTAATTTATTTGTTTTTTCGTTATTTAAAATAAAAATTATGTCAATTTGTATAATTTGGCGAGTGGTTTGACGATTTATATAATTTGGCGAAATGGGTCGACGGGATAATCAAGTAGTACCGCAACGGATTTGGCGTTAAAATTCCCCAATCAAAGAGAAATGAATAGAAATCCGTTTATAGAGAGATCGCCACTGTTTTTTAAATTATAATTCAATCTTTCGAAATCTTTTTAAAGCCGATCAAATTAGCGTGCATTTAGAGTCTACGGTGTCTGGAAGGGGGTTGGCGAGCGTAGCTCGTAGGGGGCCGAGCCCCCTAGTGTTATAAAAAATTATGCCATGGTAAAAAGATACTTACAATTTATAAGATACAATTAAATGTAAATACGTTGGTTAAACGTGCATCAAATATAATAAAATCCTTTAAAACACATTAAAGTCATTTTAAAACCAAAATGTTTTTAATCGAATCTTACTCGATCTTCATCAGTGAAACAACAAATAGTTGTTGTCTCGCTACGTCATCTAGCTTTGCTCGGAAAAGACCATTCCACTTCAAGAGTGGTATGGAATATAAGGCGGAATGGAAAATGCTATTCAAAATTTCAAAAAACAAGTACAGGTTTGTTATCATGTATTAATTATTTCCAGACTGCGTGGATATCATATGATAATATACCGTTACAGACTATTTCTTTATTAGACATTATTTCTAGAGATTATCTTATGATAGCTTCTTGGTGATTATTTGTACGGAAGATAATTTGGATGTATTGAAATCTAGTTATATAGGTTGAGTTTGTGCTAATCTTGCGAACGTAGTGTGGGGTCTATTTAATCTCAGAATGCTTCATGTTCTTTTATTCTGCCTCGAAATTTTCTCAGTGTCAAACCTATACACATAAAATCGTTATTCTCACTCTTGAAGGGTATAATATATACCCCTGATCTATTGCTGACTTCGATTGAGTCAATTTTAATATTTAACAAAACATTTGACTTTGAGGGGGGGGGGGGGGGGGACTGCGATTAATGTAACACGAAACTTAACACGTTCACGCCGGCGAGGTGGGTCACACTCGACGATACCACTATTTTAATATAGAAAATGTTTTTTTATTTAATTAGAACAATTGGACGATTTAAAAGAACAACATTTTCTCTAAAATAACAGTGGTGTGCAAAAAGCCGGAGACATGACAACTCCAAGGCAATCGAGTGTGACCCACATCGCCGGCGTGAACGTGTTAAAGAGGGAATGCCTCACACTCTCAAAAAAACCTTCGGATGTAATTAATTTTACAAAATTTCAAACTTTTAATTGGAACTAAACTTCATTTTTCTTCATCTTTCACTTTTTTTTTGAATTTCTCAATTCTCGTCTGCTATTTTTCTAATTACACCTATTTCTTTATAAAGGAAATCGCTTGATATAAAAATTGAAAGGTGCTAATTTTCAACTTATAGGTGAACTGCAACTAAACGGGATAGTGCAATTAGATCTGCTACAGTCATTCAGGGTAACTTTGATCCGCATTTTCTCTATTTTCATATGCCACACCCTTATTTTAACCCATTAACGACGGGCTCCCTTTACACATCATTTAATTCTTAGACACCAATTTTGCCACTTTGTAATTTGGATTTATTTAATCGCTCAAAATATGAGATTAAATAATATGAAAATGTCTCAACTAAAATAGTAGTATTCAAATTAAAAATTGTGATTTGGCAAGTTTTCTTGCCATCCGGATTTCACCCTTTCAAGGGCAAGGAACTTGTATTCATAAAATGTTGAAATAATTTATTGGCACCGGTATTTACAAGATAATTTATTTGTAAACAAGTAAAAGCACATTTTCGCGTACCTAATAAAGGTGAAATTTTCATTATAAAATTCCGGTGCCAATGTGGCAATTGGGGATTAAAATTATGTAATGCCGTGACGGAATCACCGCACTTCAAGAGGTTAATGAATTAAGATTATTGTTGCAACTAAGGGCAAAAAAAGAAGAAATAATCCTAAATTATTGTATGACTATCAAAAAATAATGAATAATAATGATAAAAGCAATAAAAATGAATTTTTAACCTGGTTCAAAGTTACCCAGCCATTTAGATTAACTTTGCACCATATGATAAATATTATCTAAAATAATTCAATAATAATAATAAAAAAGTATTATAATTAGGACAACTTTGAACTCCAAAAAATGTTTTCAGATATGTGAAGTTTCCGAATTTACATTTCACAACATCACAAGACTTGTATAATTTATGATATTACAACAAATATTATGCATAAGGAAAGTGGAAGAAGAGAACCATGACTATTTTAAAAAAAAACAATGTTTATTGTTCATATAAAACATACAAATGTAGTGAAAAACAATTTTCAATGATTTAACTGAATAATATATCCATAGTTACAGTAATAAATACTTACTAGAACCAGTATTATTCAAACAGGAATAAAAAATATCGAATGAATGAAATGTTAAATTTAAGTAGCTTCGCCACGAATAACGTCTTTAAATGAATTTTATGTATTTTACACATGTTTGTGAAAACATTTACATCATATATCTAATGCACACTTTCGACATTTATATAAAATATACGAGCAAATATGGAAAATTTTTGACAGTAGCCCTATAATCAGTAAATTATAAACATCAGTATATCTTTGAGCCAGCTCAAAGTTGCCCTGAAAATGTAGTAAAATGTTAGTGCCTTCATATATTTAAATTTTATTAACTATTAATAAATAAATAGCCACAAAATATTAACACATTTACAACATTTAGATAATAATATGTCTGATAAATGAGTATATTGTTACTTACTATGAAAATCGAATTGGATTACAACAACTTCAAAGCAGCATTCAAAATTAACTTGAAAGCAATACTTCACAAAAATAGATGATGCAATTAATTGCACATAATGTTGCTAATTTATTTTCTAAAATAATGAGTAGAAATCCCAGTTCAGAACCTTGCCTACAGAGCACAGTTCTGGAGATTATTTAGTCTTTTGGATACAAAAATATTGAAAATTAGGAGGTGGGGCAAAGTTACACCCCATGGTTCAAAGTTAACCTGAATGACTGTAATTTTCCTAAACACTGTGCGATCAAGATTCTGTTTAGCCATATTTTTGATTAGTTGGACATCCAAAAAAGCAAGCTTTTGATTTTGTTCTATTTCTAGTGTGGATTTTATTTTGTCGTCTAGTCTACTGTTTTTATCTAAAAAGGGGTATACTTCATCTTTTCCTTGATTCCATATAGTGTAAATATTATCAACGTATCTGAACCAGCAATCCGCACCCGGTCTTATGGTTTTCATGATTACATTTTCAAGAGGACATAGTTTAAACTCTTCAAGCAAACCTAAAACGGGGGAGCCCATTTAGACCCCACTGACTTGCTTGTAAACTTGATTGTTGAAAACAAAAACGCTGTTGTTGATAATTACATGGTGTGTTCACAAAGTTTCAAGACTGGTCTGATAATTCAAAATTTATTAAACATTTTTATACCGCAAAATAAAATTCTTCAAAATATGACCCTTGGGCATCAACACACTGCTGCCAGCGTTTTTTTCCATTGTTCATAGGCCCCATAAAAGTCTTCGCACTAAATGTTGTTAAGGGACCTCGTCGAAGCTGCCTGGATTGATGGAATCGTGTCGAATCGCTTCCCTTTTAGGTCTTTCTTGACCCTCAGGAGCAAAAAAAGTTGCTGGGAAAAAGGTCGGGGCTGTAAGTGGCTTGCAGCAGTACTGTCACGTTAAATATAGTGAAAACTGATGGAGCACTCCAGAGAAACACTGACGGACCCTTCGAAACCACATCAGAAACGATTGGATTGTTCACCATGACAATGCATCCTCTCACACGTCGCTCGCCCCCGCCGAAGTTTTGGCTATCTTTAACGTGGCAATACTACCGCAAACCACCTACAGGCTCGACCTCGCTCCCAGGACTTTCTTTTCCCCGGATCAAAAAAGACCTGAAAAGGAAGCAACTTGTGTGGATTCCAGCGATCTAGGCAGCTTCGACGAGGTCCCTTAACAACCTTTCGGGCGAAGACTTCTATAGGGCCTATGAACAATGGAAAAAAATGCTGGCAGCGGTGTGTTGATGCCCAAAGGTCATATTTCGAAGAATTTAGCTCGCGGTATAAAAAAGTTTAGTAAATTTTGAATTATCAGACAATTCTGGAAACTTTGTGAAGACACCATGTAAATTCAAACCCTATTTAAATGTATTTTCAATATTTTCTGTAAGTGTAGGATCAGAATCGATCAGACTCTCTATGGTGTAAGTAAATTCTTTTATATTGATAGACGGGGATAAAGATAACACGTTTTAACTAGCCATAATACTGGAATTTTCAAGCTTATTATGTTTAATTTTCTCAAAAAAATTCGAAGTTGATTCAATAACAAAATCAGACGGTGGTAAATACTGCTTCAAAAGGTGAGTGTAAATGGTGTTTGTGTGGATTCATGAAATATGTTGGACAGGAGCATCTTCTAACGATTGGGCAGATTGATAAGTCCATTTTATGATCCTTTAGTCTACCTATGAGGGAGGAAGTGGTTGCAGTCTTGTTAAGTCTTACAAGGAGAGGGCCAACCTTGTTAATCACAGATTTTGATTATTTTAATATATGTTGTAGGGTAGAGGCTCCTTAGTGTCAGGTTCAACGGATTTTATCCAACGCTCCTTAGTTCTTGAGAAACCGGGGGGTCTAATATTAGTGCACAACTTAAATACTTACTTTGCTACAACAATGATAGGACAGTCGTAGCTCAGTTGGTATGGTGTTATCCGGCTGATTGGCGGACCCGGGTTCGATACCTGAATGCGCTACGTTTGTTTTTCTCATTTTTTGTTTTATAAATTTACTTGTAAGTATAACTTAATAATCTCACTGTCAATTAAAATTTTTAATATTGTATATCAATTATAATTTTAACCTATTTAATTTTTTACTTTTAACTGAATAGTTGTAATAAAACATCATAAAACTGTTATTTTTTTTAATCACTTTTAAAATGCATTTCAAATATTCTTTATCGTTGCAATGATATTGAGCAATTGTGTCAATTCGTGATTTTAAAGAAACATCATTTACGCATTGCTTTAACAAAGGAAGTCAATGAGATAATACTATTATTCTGTTTTTAAAGTAACAAGCATAATCATATTAACAATTAGCATCAGAATTAAATTACAACCGATTTTTTGCATATTAAAGATTTTTAAATTTGTAATAAGTATGCTTGCGCTTTCAATTATTTTGCTTTCCCCTTTATTTTTTTGCTGCTTTTATTTTATTTGAATATTCCCTTTTTTTTATCATAACTAGATGGCACCACAACAGAATTTGTCACGATTTTGGAATTTTTATCATTCAATAATAGATCCAATTTCTTTTTAAACCTCTTTAATGGATGAGAAATGATAGTTTATAAATAAGAAATGATAAATTTAAGTTTGTTAACATTATAATTAATGTTTGGTGTTAAAAGT
The DNA here is from genome assembly GCA_963932465.1 of Maratus speciosus. Taxonomy (NCBI): domain Eukaryota; kingdom Metazoa; phylum Arthropoda; class Arachnida; order Araneae; family Salticidae; genus Maratus; species Maratus speciosus. The sequence continues at coordinate 443,365,761 of OZ010788.1, forward strand.
TTTAATTGAAATTATTAAATTATAATTATAACTATATTTATAAAACAAAAAATGAGAAAAACAACTGTAGCTCATTCAGGTACCGAACCCGGACCCTCGGATCAGCCGGCAAACGCCATGCTAACTGAGCTACGACTAACCTGTCATTTTTGCTGCGAAGTAAGTATTTAAGTTGTCTACTAATATTAGACCCCCTGGTTTTTCAAGAACTAAGCGGCATTGAATAAAATCCGTTGAACCTGACATTAAGGAGTGTCTACCCTACAACATATATTAAAATAATCAAAATCTGTGCTTAACAATGTTGGCCCTCTCCTTGTTAGTTTATTCTTCATAAATGGTGGCCAAATTCTTTTTTCGATCAGTTCTTTAACTTTATTTTCTATTTTCAAATTGGGGTCTTTATTTAACGGCAGACAATCCATATTATTAATGCAAACTTTCATCTTCATGAGATAATCCTGCCTGTTTATAATAGCAATGCGGTAAATTTTATCTCTCTGGATAACAATAATATTCTTATCATTTTTAAGTTTTCCTACTGTTCTCTTAAACTCTTCATGTTGAGGGTTTGGTCTGTAAACAAATGATCTTATATTATTATGTAAAATACTCCTAACCACGTCCATCTGCATCGGATCTATAGCTTGCACGGCTTTCTCACAATCAGTAATAATCATCTTGTTACTCCATTGGAGTCAAACATAAATTTCGACCCAGATTGAGAATGATTTTTTTATAACTGCTTATTTGAAATATTAATAAATATATCTGGCTTCGGTTCTGTGTGGTTAGTCTTAGTAGGTTTAAAATTTGTAATTTTCTTCGTTACGGTAATTAATTTAATCCGAAGCTGAAAAGCTCTGTAATGTTCCATAACCTTTAATTTAAGATCAAAATCAGAATCAGATGAAGTCTGTGCTATTAAATTATATAAAAGATAAACCCTTTTGGAAATCGTATTAATAAGTTTATATTTATCTCTAATAAAAAGTTTTAAGAATTCCATTTCAAAATGATGATTAAGAGCAGGAAAATGTCTATTGGGAAAACTATTCTTACACGCGATGAATCTTGGGATAACTTTTAACTGCTTACATCTCTTTAAGATTATAAATTACATAACACCCGTTCAATAACATTTTATTGAATAATTAAAAAATAAATTTTTATTTAAAAAGATACTTTTTATTTCGCATTTTTTATCCTCCAAATGAACAAAAAAATTCCCGAATACACATTTCTTCAAAACTGTTCCGGGACAGTTGTTTCTTATTGTTATTGTGTATGTGTATCACAGCTTTTATTAATAAAAATTTCGTAAAGACTACTTTGCGCAGTATAAAATAATATTAATAAATTATTTAAAAAAATTCACGGCATGTACAGAATAAAATAATTTTAGTAATACTATTTAAAAGATGGTTTTTAATTAAAATTTTTTGATCTTTTACAAAATATTTTTACGAATCAATGATTATATTTATATATATATATATATATAATATAATTATTAACCATGTTGCTGAAGATTTGGATAAACCATCCCTCTAACAACAATATATAAGGCAATAACTTAACTTGAAAATTGTACATGTAATAGCTTGATGATTTATACTTGAATAACTATTGTATATTCGGAATTATTTTCCTTTTACGCTTCAATCGATAATTTTATCTGCTCCTGTCATGTCCAGTTTTCCGCATCTTTTCAAACCTGTCTGGATAACCTCACTCGAGCATTTGTGCAGAAAAATAAGACATTATCATTCGAAATTGATAAAGAATTCAAAAAGAAGAATGATAAAACATGCAATAATAAACTAGTTCTAAAAGAAATCTCTTTTAAATGAATATATATTTTATACATTACAATATATGTAACAGGCATTTACGTGCTGCTTACTGTTAGCTGAAAATCGTGGGATAAAGAGTTATACAAATAGTTTTTTAAAGGAAAAAATTATTTCAAGTTTTTTTTCCTGAATTTTTGCAGTGATAGCTAGTTATTCCACAGCAACTTATTTTTCTAAGCATAAAAATTCTGCACAATAGTATTTTGTGGCTATCCTTTATCGTTATTCACATTCACTTTAAATCCCATTGTTAACAATTTCGCTCATTTTAGTGCACAATAGAAATCCCATTGTTGAAACACTTTACGTGTCCCGGTAACAAAAATACAAACTATTAAAAAAAAAAAAAAACGCAAATAGTTACTCTGTATTAAACAGCATATTTAAACTTTATTACTATTGGGCAGAATCAACAAAAGTTAAAGTTTTGAATTAGATACTAATGCAAACACCAATTACAATAACATATTTAGCTCTTTCTAAAAAAATCATGAAAATTTTAGTATCCTGTTAAAAGTGTTAATTAAACATTAGCATTATTGCATCTAATATTGCATCTAAAAATTATCATATATGAATACAAAAATAAAACACATAGAAAAATCGAAAGTGCTAGAAAACAATACAAAAGTATGCAAATGATTAGATTTAAGTGTTGTACGTCTCCCCTCATTAAAATTTACAAATATGTAAAATTTTTACTGGAAGAAATGTTTTTATGGTGAATGGTTCTTTCGATGTTTTTTAATTATTTTTAAATATCAAATATCACATAAAATTATTTTAATTATTCCAGGAGATTTATACTCAAAATATCTTCTTTTGAATTTAAAATTTTATTAGTCAAATGCTTTGATAAAATACATGTCTTTAATGAAACAACCCTCCGTACTTGCGCACTTTTAACTACGCAGTGCCGACGATAAAAAGTGAATGTTGAATAAATGTCATCAAGCTAGTGTTATTAGCTATTTTCTTGAAATTTACTGTACGAGTTTATAGTTTAAAACGTTTAAAAAGTCTTTACTTGAATACTACTATATCTACATATTGGATCAGTATATTCTTAAGAATTCGTTGAAATCCGCATTAAATAGAAGATTTCTTCCAGAATATGTTTTTTGAATAACACCCTTTTAATAAATCATTTACTTTGACACTGGCAAATTCCCAGAGGTAGATATCGCTGCAGATTTTGTTTTATTTCTGACAAGTACAGTACGAAATAATGAAAACGAAACTTCCATATTATTTTAACCTTCCTACCCTGTTGAAATTTTACTCAACTTTAATAAAAACATTTCGCACCAGAATTTTCTTTAAAAACTATTTAATGTATTTATTTATATTAGTCTTTTGGGCTTTTTACTAATATTTCTTTACGAAAAAAATTCTGGGTCGAATCGAATGAAATGAAAAATAGAAATGGGTTGATTAGATCCATTCAGGGTCGGAAGGTTAACGACAACTAAAAATGAAAATAAGCATTTTGGTATTTAAATTTATTGATCTCATATTGAAATTGTCACAAATTGTTAAATTTTCGATACGAATGTCCTTCATAAAATTACTTTTTGCGTATTTCGTAAATTTTTCCTTGTGAATTATTTGCTTTTGCATTTTGCGTAAGTTTTATATATTTATTTGTGCATATATGTAACGAATAAATTTATAAATTTAAATAGAACACTATGAATTATTAAGCCGTCTGGATTGGTGGGTAAATGTGGAAATATACTGGGTACCTTTTATTATCCTCGACCAATGGCTTTTTTCTAAGCCTCTAGTTTTAGAAATATGGTTTTAATTGTAAAAATGTTATATGAAAGATTATATAAAAATTCAATTTCGTCAAAATAGTTATTCTTTTAAAAGTTACGAAATTAAATTTTTACATGGTCTCTGCGTTATAAAGTTATACGTAAAAAATTTTTCTCCGTGATTTAACAAATAAGACAACAAATATTATGCTAAAAATGTTTCATAAAACACATTTTAGAAACGGAAAATGCTGAAAATTGATAAAATGGAAAGTATCATGATTCTGAAAGTTTTTATTTTAAAAATATGCAATTTTTACTGTTTTACGTGTTAAAACACGGGAAATTGTTTTCTAAATATAATTTATTGTTCCCAGGAACTGTTTAAAAATTTTAATTTCATAACTTATGTAATTAAATGTGATTATTAAATATACTTTATAATTAAATGTAACTATTTTGACGTAAATAGATTTTCATAAGATGAAAAATAACATTTAATTTATATCTACAATTTGAACTGTACGTCTAAAACTATCCGCAATGTTGACAACATATGTGAACATTATGTTTATATGCATTTGTGTATGTGAACAATTGCCTAGCTTTATGAAATGTCTATTGGAGAACGATACGAAAACCTTTATTACAATGCGACTAGATTTATCCTTTTCAAATTATTTACAAACGAAAAATGATTAATGTTACTAAAGAAATAATTTTTATGGATCTGATCTGATATTTTCTATTCTACGACTCCCCTAAATAATCACGGTACATTGCGCGTGCCATATTTGTATAAATTGGCTGTATCATATAATTTTAATTATAGTATTATATAAACACATGTATAATAATCACTTATAAACAGATAAAGTTAAAAAAATGCTATAAAAAGTGATAGAAAATCTTTATTAAGATTGACGATCGTTTTGTTGCACCAAACGGTACCATTTTCAAAATCATTCAACGATAGAAAATATTTTCACATAATTTAAAAACAATGAACATAGTAAACAATGTCACGCGACATGATGCATAATGAAAAACATTGTAAACATAAAATTAATTTAAAAGATTAGATTAGCTATTGGTGAGCGTGGATTAATTTTCGAAACAATAACATGGTAAACAATGTCACGAGACAACATGTATAATGAAAAGCATTGCAAAATATAAAATAAAATAAAATTATCTTGGCTATTTGCGAGCGTGGATTAATTTCTACTATTGTTACTAAAATTACATAGCATCTCTTTCAAAATTTTAGGTAATTCTATGGACACTGAATCATTGCAAATATTCTTGTTGCGTAAAAATATCTCTATTGATTCTCGGATTATGGATGGTAAATAAAATCTTGATGTATAAATTAACTTGCTATTTTTAAAATCGATCTGTAAAGGTTCTTCGCTGTATAATCTGGCCAAAGCTGTGGTTCTTCTGTTGTATTTGATGTCTGCTATATGTTCTTTGATTCTAGTTTTAAGTTTTCTAGTTGTCATACCTATATAAAACTGCTTGGTTCCATCTTCTTTGGTGAAAGGTATTTCGTATACTCCGGATAAATGGTTTGACTCAATTGGATCTATTTTCTTGCATACTATATTTCTTAATTTCAGAGAAGGTTTTGCGACTAGGGAACGCTAGGTTTTGCACGCTCACCAATAGCTAATCTAATCTTTTAAATCAGTTTTATGTTTACAATGTTTTTCATTATGCATAATGTCGCGTGACATTGTTTACTATGTTTATTGTTTTTAAATTGTGAAAATATTTTCGATCGTTGAATGATTTTGAAAATGTTGCCGTTTGGTGCAACGAAACGATCGTCAATCTTAATAAAAATTTTCTATCACTTTTTATAGCATTTTTAAACTTTATCTATAGTATTATATTTTCACTCTCCGATTCCACTAACATCATTTTAATCCCATTTGGAAAGGAACTGGCATGCAGTTAACTAGAATGACTTTCATGGTTACATTTTTTTAAATATGTTTTTCATTTATTGTATTAGCGAGTTACTCTTCTTGGGCTCGTGGAATCTACTAAAGATGCATTTTTATTCTTAACTACACGTTTGAGAGAAATTTTTGGCAGTTTTATCTCTGATTTCGATCTAAGATAATACATATTTTTTAATTTTTAATTAAAATCTTAAGCTATTTTTGAGAGTTCTTTTTTTTCTTTTGATCATCATCAATGATAAAAATGTAATTTTACACAAAAATATGCTTATCTACATACGAAAATACATCTTTAGAATCGTTATCTTTTAGTTTTCTACAGGATTAAAAAATATAATTTTAGAACTCTCAGAAAATTCTCGAGGATTACGTTAAATTAATTCCTTAAATCATATGAGATATATAATTTTTTACGGGTCTTTAATTACACTGCTCTTAAATACAGTTTAAAATGTTAAACTATTTCTTGCTATAAATATTATTTGAGTTAATTTTTAACGGATGTGCTATTTCAAAAAGCACAAATTTGTAATTTTTAAACAATAACGGAATGTCTTCTTCGAATTGTATTAAAAGTATTTAATACACATTTTAAATATATATAAAGTACTTTTTAACAAGCTGAACGATTTTACATCTTATAAACTTGGCATGTTTTGATATTGCATTAATCAGTTAAGAAAACATTTTTAATATGTTTCCCAGAAGCATGTGAATTTCTGAATTGAATTGGTGAAAATGAAAGATTACGTCACTTCTTGCCAGGTAACAATACATTCTTCCAAAATGTGGGCCACACTAAAATTTCAAACTGCTATATCACAGCCATTTTTAAGATAAAAACTAAACAGCAACAACAACAAAAAAAAAAGCTACGAAATTCTTCTGTCAATTTCAAACACTTAAAATAATATTTTTTTTCAATTTCTAATATTTTTGTACCTTGTTATGAATTTTTAAATTAAGTTTTTATTAAATTGTCGCCATTTTGAAACAAGATAATGGATGAAGCTGGCCAACGAACTCGGTCAAAACATTGGTATTTATTATGCACACACTAAATCACATTGAAATAGGTTCATAAGTACAAGAGTTATAGTACGACAAAAATCAGATATTACATATCTAGTCGATTGGACACAATTTAAGAATATTAAAATATCTATAAATGTATCTACATTCAATTACAGTAAACTCTCGACTATCCGGCCTAGTAGAAAATTGTGGCCAAGACAGAAAGATTCCCGTCCGTGGGAAAGTGCTGACTGACGACAGGAAGGAGCAAGAACAGGTTGCAAAATGCAATAGCAGAAAATTCGAAACGTAGTAATTTCAAGTTCTTGAAACATTCTTTTGGACCATAAAAGTGGACATAAACCCGTGTGGGAAACTGAAGCGGAAGGTGAGAACGATAAGCTTCTTTTGTTGCTGAAAAATATACTCAGCTGTGACGATGTCAATGCAGAGGACATTACAGAATAACTGATAACGATATTGCAGAAATTTTTACAGAAGGAGAAGTAATAGAAGAAATCAGGAGGAGGATTGCAGAAAAAATCTCATCCCAGGTACGGAAAAGTTCAAGACGATTGAGGCAGAACTGCAAGACATTAGTCAGCAGGAGGAAGCGACGTCAGCTGATATCATAAGCTTGCGTAAATGGAGGGACATTGCTTCGCGCAAAAGGGCTAACAGAGAGAAGCAATAAACTAAACGCTTTTCAAAAACTAAAAACTCTAAATTTTGACTCTTTTATCTTATGCATAATTTTTCATATTTGTGCAATTACACAGGAATTGATAGCTTTTGGGTGCCAATTTAAAATAAAATATTGAAAAAAAATCAATCACGTCACGCTTTTTTGAAATATTCACTTTTATTTCGATTTTTATGAACAATCCATCATCAGACTCGGAGCATCCAGACCTTCAAGGATCCGATTACGGAATATAAGACGCGATGGATGCGATTCAACTCAGTCCTTCTCTACGGTTGAACTTAATGATCTGACTAGAGATCTGGACTTTTCGAAAGAGGTAGATTAATTGTTGGTCTCCAGCTTGAAAGAAAAATCTTATTGACCAAAGGAACCTTTTTCATTGGTACAGGAATCGAGAAAAGGAATTTGTTAAGTACTTTGATGAAGAGAAGAACCTGGTCTATTTTTCTGATGTTCCAGGATTGATGAGCAATTTTAATATCGCTTACGATAAAGATGAATGGAGGCTGTTTATAGATTAATCGCAAAGGAGCCTTAAAGCTGTCCTTCTTCATCACGGAAGCCAGTATGTATCTGTACCAGTTGTGCACACTGTGCATTTAAAAGAACGCTATAAAAACCTGGCTCTCGCCATCAACAAAATTAAATATGCCGACCTCGGTTGGACCTTTTGCGGTGATTTGAAAGCTAACTCTATGCTTCATGGTCAACAAGGCGGATGCACAAAGTACCCATGTTTAATTTGTGAGTGAGACAGCTGTGATAAGATTCAACACTCGGTCAAAAAAGAAAGGCCGAATAGACAAAATTTTAAACCAGGCACCAAGAATGTGATTTGGATCATCTTATTGGAGCCAAAAATTGTACTGTTTCAAAAGATTGCGAAGTTTTTTAAATACCAGTGCAAAAAGTTACCAGATTTAACCGAAGCGAAGTTGAAAGATGGAATCTTTATTGGTCCAATTATATGCAAGCTTATGAAGGATAAAGAATTTGAGACTAGCATAACAACAAAGGATTAAAAGCTTGGATTGCCTTCCAAGATGTCATCAGCAAATTTTTGTGTACTTACAAGAATCTTGACGATAAACCAATTGTAATGAATATGCTGGCCAAATTTCTAGCGTTGGGTTGCTGCACGAGTGTCAAAATACATTTCCTCACACTTGGACCTTTTACCTGGAAATTTAGGATCAGTCCGCGGAGAACAGGGTGAAAGGTTCCATCAAGACATCAAAGATATGGAGATTAAGGAAGAAGGGACAAAAACATGCTCGCCGACTACTCTTGGATGTTAAAAAGTGATAGACCTGAGATTGAACATAAAAGAACTTCGAAAAAAGAAGTTTCAAAGGAAAAAGTGTACATACTTAAACATAAACTTTGTTTTGTTTTGTTTTTTGCTTAGTTTAAAATGTGTTTGAAACTTTCATGTACACATACATAATATTTCCTCCTCTTGGTCAGTCGTCTATTTTATGTACGTTACCTTAATAAAAACAAATTAAAATAGTATGTTGATGATTTTTTTTTGTAGAAACTGAACCATAATTTCGTGTGAAAAGTTTAAACTCAACGGAACTTTTTGTTTTTCTCTCGAACAGAGGCGGCTCGTGTGATCTGTCAACAGTGGTTTTTAACCATTTAAAACTATAAAAATATTCGATTACAGAAAAACCAATATTCCTCACCAAGAATGGATTAATTTACATAGATTTAAATGGATAAAAATCACTGTTGCCAGATAGTACATGCAAAATCGTTGCAGAGAATTCCTTTTCGAATAGCATTTTAGCAAAATATCTATATCAATTTTACAAAAAAACCTTCAAGTGATGGGGAAAATGGAGGTTATTTTCGAAACCAGCACACCAAATAACATAAAAATCAGAGAAAACGTTTCTTGTATTTTTCAAAAAGTTCAATTTCGCAGGCCTGTGTTATTTATTAATAAACAGTAAAATAAGATTTGCTCATTTCTTACGAATTAGGGATACGTTTTACGTTAATATTTTCATTCCTCTGAAACTGTTTGTATTGTATAATATGAAATTTATCTTAAAATGTATAACACGCGTGTCTAATATCATGGCGGAGGGACGGGGGAAGGAGTAAACATTTATTGAACTCCGGCCTATCCGGCTTTTTTGTTATCCGGTCTGCCCTTCCGCCACATTAGGACAGATAGTCGGGAATTTACTGTATTTGCTGCAGTTTTCAGTGCATTTCAAGGTCTTTGTAAACTTTTAAACTAAACGGAATTCTAGCAGTTGTCACGTGTCAGTTATTTTAGTTTTATTAATACTTCTGATGATGTATCTTATGCATCAATCACCGACAATTTCAGAGAACTCGGTTAGATGTCTGCTATATTTAAAGACGTAATTCATATTATTACACTTCATTCCAAATTTTACTGCTTCTAAAAATATTTAACTACTAGCAAAACCACCTGGCTATGTCCATGTTAACCATTAGGTCGAATTACAGAATAAATAAATGCAGTAATATGGTGATCACAGTAACAGTGCTCTGTAGATTCCTGCACATAAATCCTTTAAAGAGAATCAGAAAAAAATGCAGTTGTGCGATTCCTTTGGTGTATGGACCAAAAAAATATACGATCCAGGTAATTCACTCACAAACAAAATGCGTATAATTTAATAAAACTCTCTTTTGTACGGCTTAATCAAATTAAAAAAAGGAAAACTTTCCTTTTGAAATATGTCTTACCCAAAATTACCTAATCAAAAATCAGCAACAGTCTTACTCGTCTGTTTTTTCATAATCCTGTTCAGAGCCGATGTTGGCGACGAAATTTGAAAATAGCTCTAAAATGGCTGGAATGCTTGTTGAACCATTTTTTTAGCAAATTGGTTTAGCTGTATTTCATGCTACGATCTAAAACTGCAGCTGAGATGTGACGAAATGACTTAAAACTTTTAACAACCCATTTAACTCCCTAATAAGTTGAATTTAATTCCATGAAATACCCCTTACTACTTTTAGTAGATTTATTATGTTGAATTTCACCCCCCTCTACCTTAAAATACTATTGAGATATGGTGGAATGTCCTGAAACTTTCGACCCTTATCTAACCCTCTTAGTGATTGAATTTCTGAAGTCGCTAAAATACATGTTCAATTGTTTCTTAGATTTGTTTTGCTGAATTTTACGCTCCTACCTGAAACTGTTGAGGTATGGTGGAGAACATTCGAACACCCATTTAAACCACTTAGAGGCTGAATTATAAAAAATTATAACAATCATTCGTATTGCTTGCTTTGGTCATAACAGAAATCTACAGTCTCGTGATCCTGACTTTAGTCGTTTCGATTCATTCATCTCTTTGGTGAATCAGTTAGTCAGTCAGGAGTTCGCTCTTTATTATATTGTTATCGATATTTCTTTACTGTTAGAACTTTAGTTAGTTCTTTGTAAGTTAAAGAAACCAGTAATGTACTCTGTACCAGTGATGAATACTATTAAATGTGATTTTTAAAATTAGGGTTCGAAAGTCGGAAAGAGGTTCGCACGGATATTGGCTTTGCTGATAGGTCATTCCATGTCAGTTCAGGCAGGCATGTAACCCACCATCACAGATTTTGATGAAACTGCGTGTGTTTGTTCCTTTTATTAAGATATGATTCCCAGTATTTTTTTTTACTCCTTGGTCAAATAGTTTCTGAGAAAAAAATTGTCAAAATTTTGAAAAACTGCCATCAGTTGGCATTCTTGACTGCTCGATTTTCAAATGTAGCATGACATAAATATGATCATATTTCAATATCTATTCCACAAATCATCTTCAAATAATTTATGCATAATATATAGGGTACGTATTTTATGAAAAAAAATACTGTTACGCTTATATAACATTTTAAGTGTGTCTAAAAAAATGTTTAATCTCTGAAGTCGTGATTTTTTTATGAAAAATAATGCATTAACTAAAATAGCATTATTAACAAAAGGCGGTATTTTTATTAAATTTATTTTTTGTGGGGGATATACTTAAAGGTGTCCTTTACCTGATTCTGAAATAAAAGTAGTGGGATTTTGGGTGTTTTTAGTAGTATTCCATATTTAAAAATATTTTGAGGCGTATTTCAAATCAAATCAAGCAGAGTCATTCCATGTCAGTTCGCCTAAGACATTTAATTCACTGTCACAAATTTCAATGAAACTGGGTATGTTTATAGCTCATTTTAAGACAGGATCAAGGAAATTAAAGGTGATTACAAGTAAAATATTTTTTAAAATAAAAAAAAAATATCTAAATTTTGAAATTTTTTTAAAAATGTTTTTAATGACAGATCTATATTCAAAGACTGCATAAAAAAAAGTCATTTCAATATAAAATCACTAAATAAGTTTCAAATAATGTATATGTGACAAATAATGTAGGCAGATTATTATTTATTGTTGTTTGTCATGTTTAAATGCTAAGAGTGTGTTTAATCTTGTGAATTCTTAAAATCAAGAATTTTGTGAAAAATAATGTGTTAATCAAAAATTTATTATTAACCAAAGGCAGGCTGTTATTACTTTTTTAATTGTACGTAAAAATATCTTTTCAATAGTTATAAAATAAAAATAGTGAAAATATGAGCAATTTTAACAAAATTTTCATAAAATGTGAATGTTTAATGATAAATATTGAAGCTTTCCATGCTAAGATGTACTAAAATGACTACGATATCGTGTATTTCTACTGTTGCTTAAATATAATACATATAATAATAAAATAACAAATATTATTTATAGCAATAAAAATTAAATTAAATAGTATCAGTTCCTTTACCAACACTACATTGCTCAACAGCCGACTTAAAATCAACAGCCCACTCTTATTGAAAAATACTTTCAACTGTTCAAAAAATAAATAAACTGCATTTAAAAATTTTAATATCAACTTATTATCTTAAGACGATAATAATAACTAAACAACATGATGAATTTACAAATCAGCTTTTAATTGAAAAGTCATGAAATGGTCCCTTTAAATATTGTTGTTCATCGAGTCAATCAAAACAAATTATATATAAAAAAAAAATAGTGAGCCTAATATGCTGACTGCAGAGACACTTCTAACAAAACTAATTAATTCATTACCATCTGAAATCAAACCCGAAAGATCAAAAAGAAAAAAAAATCATCTGTAGTGTGAATGTGACATACTCAGTGGTTGTTGAGGTAGGAATGTCTTTGTGACATTTTCACCTGTACTTCAATAAAATATAAACATGTAAGCTTTTTTCATTCATCCAAATTAAGTAAAACAATTATAAAATTTTGTTGTCATTACACCAGATGTTAAATTTTTCGTTACATACTATTAGATAAGTTCTTTACTTTTAGACATTATTGACATAATATCATAAAATTTACTATATGTATTTTCTATAAGTGTATAAACAATATATATAGGCTTTATTAAACATAAATGAATAATTTTTAAATAATTTGTTTGTGAACAGGGATATATATACACACATATATATGTTGAAAATCCATCTTTCAGCAATATTGTGATGAAATAAATCAAATTACCGTAATTTCCGGTGTATAGCCCGCGGATCAAACAATCGTGTTTCGACCCAGAAATTTTTTAAAATAAAATGTAACTTTTTAGATCACAGTAAATATTGGTCTTCAAATACTGAATAAAATTTCTGGGTCCAAACTGAATTGTTTGATCTGCGGGCTATACATCCGAAATTACGGTACATATCATTAGAAACTGAATAAAGTTACAAAAGTGCAAGTTTTAAATATTTTTTTAGATATAGTTATTTGAAAGATATAAATATAATGGATTATGCATTTTTTGCATATATTTAAAGCACAATACGTCAAAAGTTTCTCCAAAATTGTGAAATTTGGTATTTTTTTTTCAATATTAGCAGCTCAATGCTAAATTTTCAATATTAACAGCCAAATATGAGTTTAAAGATTAGGACTGTCATTTTGAAAATTTCTATTGGGCGGTGAGGAGCTAGTGATTTTTTTCTTTTTTGGAAAGCGATAATTGCTCTTCGCGCTAGAAGTTTTACTAAAAAACAATATTGTTTATTTTTTTTCCTTAAGAAACGAACATAAAAGATAATTTGAAAGATAAAATAAATGTATAAATAAAAATATTTCCAGGGATGATACATTGGATAGGTTTTACATTTGAAAATATTGATAATTTTAAATATAATTTAAATACTACTAAAACCAACCAAAATCCCACTATTTTTATTTCAGATCCAGTTATAATGTAGTATTATGTACAATTTAAAATTAAAAAAATAGTCATAGAAACTCCGCCTCTGATTGATAAAGATTTTTTAATAATTTCATTATTTTTTGTAAAATATTTTTGATTTCAAAGATTATACAATTTTTTAGACACATTTAAATATTTTTTAACATTACAGCAATATTTTTTCATAATCTACATACTTTATTTACCTTGCTTAAATTATTTGAAGAAGATTTCTTTATTAGTTATTGAAATATGATTTTATATATAAAATGAGGCCTTTGAAAATTGAACAATCATTAATGGCAACTCGTGGCATTTTTCCAAAATTTTGATAATTTTTTCTCTTATGTTCACTATTTTTATTTTATAACCATTTAAAAGATATTTTTACGTACAATTAAAAAAAGCAATAACACCCTGCCTTCGGTTAATAATAAATTTTTGATTAACACATTATTTTCGACAAAATTCTTGATTTTAAAAATTCATAAGATAAAAGACTCTCTTAGTGTTTAAACATGATAAAAAACAAGAAATAATAATCAGCCTACATTATTTGTCACATATACATTATTTGAAACCTATTTAGTGATTTTATATTGAAATGACTTTTTTTTTTTTTTAATGCAGTCTTTGAATATCGAACTGTCATTAAAAAAATGTAAAACAATTTTTCAAAATTTTGATATTTTTTATCTTAAAAAATATTTTACTTAGGATCAAGAAAATTAAAGGTGATTACGTCTTAAAATAAGCTATAAACAAACCCAATTTCATTGAAATTTGTGACAGTGATTAAATGGCTTAGGGGAACTGACATGGAATGACTCTGCTTGATTTGATATGAAATGCACCTCAAAATATTTTTAAATAGGAAATACTACCAAAAACACACAAAATCCCACTATTTTTATTTCAGAATCAGGTAAAGGACACCTTTAAGTATATCTCCCATAGAAAATAAATTTAATAAAAATACCGCCTTTTGTTGATAATGCTTTTTTTGTTAATGCATTATTTTTCATAAAAAATTCACGACTTCAAAGTTTAAATATTTTTTTAGACACACTTAAAATGTTATAAGCGTAACAATATATTTTTTTCATAAGCTGCGTATCCTAAATATTGTGCATAAATTATTTGAAGATGATTTGTAGAGTAGATATTGAAATATGATTATATATATGACATGCTACATTTGAAAACCGAGCTATCAAGAATGCCAACTGACGGCAGTTTTTCAAAATTTTGACAATTTTTTTCTCAGAAACTATTTCACCAAGGAGCAAAAAAAATTACTGGTGATCATATCTTAATAGTAAGAACAAACACACGCAGTTTCATTAAAATCTGTGATGGTGGGTTACATATTGATATTTTACTGCCTGATTTGACGTGGAATGCCCCGATACGACTTTCTAGTTCCGTGGTGATCACTACACGACCGCATATGACACTACAGATCATTTTATACGGCTACTGGTTGGGAAATATAATTAAAATGCGCCTACAAATAGATATAAAGATATTTTATGAAATGTATTTTTTATAGAGCACGTGATTGTTTTAAAACTCTGATACAATAAAAATTAAAACAGACAACTATACTGATCATACTATTTAAACTGGGTTCCAAAATGTACTCAGAATTTAAAGTTTGTATAAAAAATATTTTCTTCCTTTTTAGTTCATTACATTTATTTGTGATGTCATTTAATAAATTTAAAATAAACGAAAATAAATACAGAACTTTTAGGACAAATGAAAATCTTCATAACAGCCTATCAATCACGTTAATATTATTATGTAAGCTTAAATTTCTTATAATTATGTATACTCACATTATATACTACTCATACATGCGTTTAATAATTATATACGTTTAATATTATGTTTCCATGTAATGAAAATTTCACAGCAATATTTATAATCATTATTTCATTTAATAAAATTGTTAATAAATGGATGTAATATTAAAGTTTTATCACTGTTCAAAAATTAGTATTTATGCATTTTTATAATTTGAATTTATAATAATATATAGATATGATGCAGCAAAAATGAAGTGCGGATATCTATCCCACTTCACTACTTCCTTTTGGTAGTTAAACAATCTTTAGTGAGCACCATTGCTGTAGTTGGGTCTTTCTCTACCACCCATAAGTAAGCAGTTTCTTATTTTAAGAAAGAATTTGAAATTTGTGACTAAATCACTCATTGTTAGTTTATTTTCCCATATTTTTGTAAAAATAATGCTGTAGACGAAAATAAAACTAATACATTCAGATTTCAAAAACAAAACGAAAAACGGATATTTTATGAAAGTTTCGAAAAATACCCAATTAGAGGTCATAAATAGAAATGAAACTGGAAATGGTAATTATCGGAAGGATAAAAAAAAAAAAAAAAAAAAAAAAAAATAGACACTTGCTTTTGATTTAATGTAAAAAGCTCCACAACTTTTCTAGCTTTATAGTATTTTACCATTTTTCAAATTATTTATATTCGACTATTCATTGAACGAGACTTATGTTTTCGTTCGTTCAGCTATTTGTCACATTAAGAAACTTTTATTTATGTCACTAGAAATGTGTACAATACATGTACAGTCGTGGAAAAAAAAAAGTAAACACTCCCTACTAACTCCTCAACAAATTATCGTAGAAGAAAGTTACTGGTACCAAACGACTGGAAATAAAGTCTACTTTTAAATGATGTATATAAAATTTGCTTAGGGGGGCCATCTACATATTAAAACGAACCATAACTTTGTTTTTTTTCAATAGCAGTATCCGATTCTGACAGCAGAAATGAACTCTACACCCTTCAATTATCCTAAAAACGAATTTTTATGCAATTCGTACCATAAGTTTCCGAGAAATTAATTATTTTAAAACGAGCGTATTTTAAGGGCTGTATCCAAATTGAAGTTCCATACTGGATTGTTAACCGAGAGAGCCCTTTCCTTGATCAAGGCACTTGAAGCGCCACTCAAGGAGTCAATGAAGCGAGTTAGATTACAGTACGGCAGAATATATTTCAAAATGTCTACTCACTTCCATCATAGACGGCCCCTTAAGCCATCATTTTGCCGTTTTTTAAGCATAATTTGAAAACTACTTGGAAGAAAAATGTGAAATTTTTGAATTTCCATAAAGCATTTTTTCGAATATTAATTTCATAATTCATAATTCATATCATAAAATTATAAAAATTGCAAATTCAGCTTATTTATGTTTGGGTATATTAGTATTATTACTACAAAAAAAATAGCACATTAGGAGCATAATTTCCGGAGATATAAATAAAAATATGAAAATGTAATTTAACATTAGAAGCACTCAATTTTGAATGTTTATAATTAAAAAACTTATCATTCAAATGACTTGAAATTTGGTGTCTAGGAATAGTTTGAACCGAAGTTTTGAAATATCTCGTTAAAATTGGGTATTGCTATTGCAAAAAAATGAAGTTTGGGTTCGTTTTAATATGTAGATGATCCCCAAAGAAAATTTTATATACATAATTTAACAGTAGACTTTATTTCCAATCGTTCGGTACCAGTAACTTTCTTCTATGATGATTTGTTGAGGAGTTAGTAGGGGGTGTTTACTTTTTTTTTTTTCCACGACTGTACAATTGACTGTCTTGAATATATTTAATAAAAAAAATAACATAGCTTAAATTACGCATAACAAGTTTATAAAATGTGAATGAGAAAAAGAAATGCATAAATATTAAATTTCTTATAGCTGCAGTGCAGTCAGTTTAGTCTCAGCGTGTCAAAAATAATTTACTAGCACTTAATGAGATATTAACACCAATTATGAAATGTATAATGGCTATTAAATTTAATGCCAAATATTAGCGTCTCATCAAGACATTTTGTGAAAATAAAAATGAACACATTATAGCACTTTTGTTTCACACTAAGGTAAGTTGACATAGAACAACAAAACACTTTATGACATAAATTTGAACATGTATGGTCTCGTTGCATTTGTAAACTTATGTTAAAAATCTTTGAAAGAAAATTTACCGGTATGATACGTTAGAAAAATGTGAAATAACTTGATACTATTAAAACTCTTTTAGGCTCCCTTCACGTGAATAAAATTATTTAAAAAAAATAAATAAATAAATGTTATAGACTCTCGGATGGGCATCGTAATTTTGCGAACCTTTGATTGCACAAAAACTCAAAAGCGTATTTTGAGTTTCTGAGGTGATATCCCCTCACTCCATCCCTGCTTCGGTGGGGCGTGAAAAATAAAAGATTTGGAATCACTGCTCTAACGTTAATGCGCGTAACTACATATATTTTTAAACATCAGTATTGACTGCACAGCAACCCTAAACTTATCGACTGCACAGCAATACTAAACTTTTTGAAACATCTTCTGATTCGATTTTAAACGTAAATACATAAAAATGGCAGTCCTCACTTTTGTGGAATATTTTTTGCAGCTCCCTTGTGCGGCCCCTTTCAGGTAGGCTGGGACGCCGCCAATGGTCACGTGATCTGTCTAGAGAATTGTTTTACAAACGTCTTTGTTCTTTAGTTTTATAGTATGATGAACGCAGCGTGAAAGACTGCCTTTTTTGTCTTAGTCTTCTAAAATACAAGAAATGTTGTTTTCGTTTTTTTAAGGAAATTGATATCGAGCATGAAGACATGCTATTTTTTATCATGGCTTCTAATCGAAGAAAATGATTGTACTTCTATAAATTGGTCTCGAAATCGTGTATGGAGGCTGAATGGATGTTGATTTCGAGAAATTTAAGATAATTTTCTAAAAGCTGTAAATGTGTACAAATTAAGTATAAATAGTTATGTATCGTATATAACCAGAAAATTTGTAATTATTGAAGTGATTCTTGAGTTTCGAAATGACAGATTTATAGTGCTCTTCACTTTAATGTGATATAAGTAGAATCGTGAAATCTAGAACTTAGCTCTCCCAACTGTGATTTAATTAAGAATAACCTGAAATTCGTAGGCTACCTGAATATTATTAATCGCTATTCATTACGATTTGGAATCTAATAGCATTTATATTTTTTGATAAATTATTTATTGAGTTAAAGGGATTATTGCCAGGTGATAACTACTTCTTCATCTTTCTCACGCTGCAGCGTCGGATGTTGGGTTCGAAAGGGTCACTTTGAGGGCATTTTATAAATGAGGGGCTCACAACCATAGTAGACCAAGTCCATTTTGAAAAAAAAAATAGATAGTCCCTTTTTATGGTGCATATAATCTGTTTTAACCAATTCCAGAGTAAACTAAGTCTGTTTTCACATACTTTCTTACATGTGTCGTATATTCCCAGACTTGGGAGCATTTAAAACAGATTTCATGCACCTTCTAAATGGACTATCTTATATATTTTATATGGTTCTGAGCCGCTCAAATGATCTACTAATTTTACCAAATAAATGGAAAAATCCATTTAATTACATAACATTTAAATAAATGCACCTGCCAATTTCATGCGTTTCCGAACAAATTATGAGTTTAGAAATGCATCAGAATGTAGCTCTTTTGAATTTGAGATGACCCTTAATAAGTAATGTGATTTCCATCAAAAAACAGTGCCGTTCGGTCATCTTATCGTGATTCTTGTTAGTTTGGAATAAGATAAGCCAATGTTATGATTTTTGTTTGTGCTTACTTTTAATATTTTATTGGTCGGATTTTTTTTTCGAATTACCAATTAAAAAAGCCTTATTTTATTGCTTAAAGTTGATATATGTTCTTTCCTAAATTCGAAAATACAAAATATTTTTGTCAGAAAGCTTTTTTTATATTCCCCTGCTGGTGGTCAATCACTGATCTCCAGTTTTTGATGCAACACGCTGAAATTTAAAAAATAATACTGAATATAATATTTATTAAATCATTGTTTATATAAAACAAATGTCTGTATAAGAAGAATTATTAAAAATAAGAAAAAATAGTTCTGGAAAATCGTTCTATAATTGTACCTAGAAAACAGTTTTACAATTGTTCTTGGCCATCAGAGAGAATAAAAAACACTGAAATCATTTATTGCAGATTATTTTATTTCTTACTTGTCAATGCAAAGCAACATCAATATCAAAAATATCTTTAATATATTTTTTTTAGTATTCCGAAAGCCAACACTACAGAAAATATAAACGAAACTATAGTAGGACTTAAAAAATAAAATATTAAGGCTTTAGTTCGATATCTTAGTAATATTCAAAAATACAAAAAATAAACAATCGCGGAGTGTAACGACGTGTGTAAGTAGCGACGAATTCACTTTCAACGATGAAATTTTTCTCTGTGTCCCAAAACATACGACGCCGACCGCACAGACACAAAAAAGCCGAACGTATGGCATGCGATACCAATCAAGAAGTAGGTTAAGCATATTTTTATACCCTTTTCTTTATTGTGATTGAACTTTGCATGCAAAAGGAATTTATTGAATTTATTATTGAACTTTGTATCAAGTTGATACATTTTCAACGGTTATCCACTGCTGATACCATGAATTACGACCGTAAACAGAAGTAGACAGCCCTGACAAAGCTGAAATCCTGGTGACAAGTGGCAGGGTTGCAAACAGTGTATGCTAACTCAGGACAGAACTGAATTAGGAAAACCTACTTTGTCACAAAAGGTTTTATTAGTTTTTGCAAAAGAATTCGACAAATACGAGCAGCCTCGAGCAGCTCGGAATAGAAGGGCAGCAAGAGAAAAGATGGAATCAATGAAGAAAAGCTGGTATAACATATTGAGAAAGGCCACAGCACTTTTTTAGAAATGCGCCATCACACAATACTTGGAGAGACAAGCAGTATTTAACGATGGAAAGACAGCCTTTTTTTCTTAAGTGTGAAGCCAACAAAGTTCTTGCTTAAAAAAGGGAGAAAACCTGTTACCCAAATTTACTATTTCCGAATAGTAAACTTCGACTTGTTTAATCGGAGTAAAATAAGGCCGAAGGAAATTCAGCTGTCTAATTCGGCTATTTTGAGATTCTATTAGCCAATTTCCTAACTCATTTGGACGCTCAGACATTTCTGACTACGAGAGCTGCTATTTTTTGAGTCAAATTATTAGTATAAAAAAGAGAATATTTATATAATTTTATGTGAATAATTATTCTTTATTTCAAGAAATTTTTAGAAATAATAATTTTTTTTATCAGTATGTTGATTCTTATTTCTGAAAGGTTAAATTTCGATATAACACAACATAAATGCTTCATAAATGTTTGCAACATAAAGGCAACATAAATGTTTTCTAATATTTTAATTAATTTATTTAAAGTTTTTAAATAGTTTTTTTATATAGTAGTTTAAACCCTTTTATTCGATAAAAAATACAAGGTATATTACAGGAACCCTATACAGGATTTTTGTTCGCAACTGTATCAATATAAAAGGTATTTTTGAGAAATCACCAATAGATTACTTTCCAAAAAATTTTTTTTCAAGGTACGTATTATCCCCCTTGCAATTCTGACCTTCAATTCAAATAAGCCCGTATAAAAAACACACTTCTTATTTGAACTTTAAGAAAATTATGTGACATTATTCGTATCTACGCAAGATACTTCGTATCTTACGCAACGTACCTAAAATGTTTGCGAATTAACGGTCATTTCTAAATTTGTAAGCAGGAACACAATTTATGTAGTGGAACAGGAACCTAATTTAAAAGAGAAACGCTAGACTATTTAAACTGACCATTAATATCTTACCTATTTATCCAAAATTCCACAACATAAATCTTAATGCTAGATTAGTTATGATAAATAAGGTAGATACATTTTATTCCTAATATAATAAATACGTCATGAATTTAATACCATAAATCAGAACAAAGTAAAATTTAAAATAATTTATAGAGACTAATTCATTATGATTTTTTTAAAAATTTTATAATAACTTTTCTTTACTTCAAAATATCCTAATCTCTAATAAAAAAGAATAATATCATTCGTTGAAATTTAAAAATTATTTTCATATTATATGAAAAATACTTTCATATAATTCTTTGTTACAAAACTTCGTAACAGCATTGTTCTTTTATTTTAACATTACACAATGTACTACTTTGTCCTGACATTTCTTTTTATTATTGTTTATTAAAATCTTATGCTGTAATTTAGTTAAAGATGTCTAATGAGATTTTTTCGGTAGAAATAAAAAACCCTTTTCATTTAAAAGCACGACATATTTTATTATTTAAAAATAGATTTAATTAAGCGATGATAATAAGTTATTTAAATTGTTAAAAAATAAGGTTTATTATTCTTTACCTATTATTTAATTAAAAATTTAAATAATTCTTTGCTAGTAATGTAAAGATGTATTTTCTTGTTGTCCGTTTTATTTTATCTAATGTTCTGAATGACTTTTTTCTCCAATCTCTGTTTATACATTAAAGTATTATTTAAGTATTGCATTTATTTAATAAAGAAATCAAAATTAAAATACTTTATAAAATACCTGTCCAATATATAAAATTTAGATTAATTATTGGTTTTAAAACAGTTAGATTGGAAAAAGCATTGAAAGTTCATTTATATGCATTTAATATTTTAAATAATCTAGTTTAACTTTTCTCTTTTGCAGCTATGTGCAATTCTGTTAATTGACCTTTATTTTGTTATTAAATTATTTAAAATTCATATCAGAAAATATATATATACATATATATTAATCTGAATTTCTTGAATGAATTCGGAATTTTCGAATAAAATCTTCACCAAACTAACTATGGCTGCTACTAAACATTGGCTATGTTTGATGATTCTATACTGTTAAAATTTCCAAATATAATTATTCATTTACAGTATAGTAAGGGATTATACATCCATTTTTCCATTTTTCTAGAAAGTGCTATGAACGGTGTAATTTTAAAATGATATTACAGTGATTAAATAGTAATTTTCCAGCAGTTCATTTATTTATGCAGTGGATAGCGTTATCATTAAACGTAAACAACCTGGTTGGTTTTACAAATCAAAATTACTAAACATTCAACATATGAAAATGCCCAACCTATTGAAACTTGGCACAATTTAAATGCACTATTCGGAAGTGACACCCTATCGAGGTTTGATGTGTATAAATTAAAAAAAACGTATATAACAAAAACGAAAAATCATGCATCCAGCTTAACTTATGAAACACTCCTCACCAAATTCAGATTTCTATTAAAAAAAACGCAGTTTATTTAGGTGAATGTTGATATCTAAATAAATAGGTGGGGTGTTCTACCCGATGGATAAAACTCTACTAGCACCACCCAATATCTAAATAAACAAAGAGTGACAAGGGATGAAAGCCCCGGGAACTCGTCTAAATAAACAATTTTTGAATGTCATAACATATTTAAAACCCAATTAACGCTATTATCATCAATCGGAAATATATCCAGATCTTCTTGAGCAAACTGTATAGGATCTATACATTTGTATATATACTACGTAACTTGCCTAAAGTTACATCAGTTAAACGCATAGCACATATAAAATTACTCTTCAGCAATTTACGTTCATAAACAGAAATGTACGGGATATCATTTTTGCTGCATTTTACATAAAAAAATAAAATTTATACACAAAAAAGTAATATGCAAAAAATAGTTAAATTTAAAGCCGCGTACCACAACTGAAAAGCATTTCCAGAAATTATTGTTTATAGGCAGTACTGTAGCCACATTCTTTTCTGTGTCCCTGTAAATGAAAGAAAAATTCTTTGTACAAAATTGTCTACAGTAAGCACCTTGGATGATTTCAAAATGTTTAAAATGATGCAATATCATTACCCTACATTGCATACGATTTTTCGCCATCGATCGTAATGTAAAGGAATTCTTTGGTGTGTCCATTTAAAACAACCGTAAATGCGACACACTTCATTTTTAATTCCCAACATGCCATAGTAAACTCTAATAACACATATCAATTTCAAAACAATCTTACTTTATTTACCCGAAGTAGAGCACGGACAGACATGTAAAAAAAAAACGAATTTATAAACGCTTTTCAACTTTTTGGAAAGTCTTAAAACTGGCTATAATTAAAGGTGAAACAAGACGACCCAGTATCGAGTTACACACAAAAACTGAAAGTGTTCAGGTCAAGCAAAAACTGTTCTCGGTAACTACCCACTTACAGAGATTCTCTTACTCACTTATTTTGGGATTTACGATTTTTTGTGCAAGTCGATATTTTTCGTGAACGAGGTCCATATAATGCAATATAATAATGTTAGTTTGTGGGTTGGCCGGAAATTAGCACATCCCACTTAAAACGTGCCATTTCGATCGGAAAATTCACCATCTCAGGAACAACGATAGACTTCACACAACAGTTGCAACGAAACGAAAATTTTATTGGAAACATTAGACCATGATCCTTATACTAGATTAATTTTATCACAATTATTTTATTTGGTAAATACATCACATCAGATGTAAATTTCCGACTGGGCGAAAAATGTCCGGACCAGGATTCTAGAAGTTTTAGTAAAATTTTGGTTAATTATATTACAAAACTAATCTTTTAAAATTCATCATAATATCTGATACACCATCATAAAATTCAATATATTATAATACATAAAACGGCTCAGAAAAATCAGAAAAAATTAAATATAAAAAACATGTAAAAAGTGAAAGAAAAAACTGTTGTATCTAAAATAGTCTTAAAATAAAAATAAAAATATAGATATTGAATTTCTAATTAATATCTTTTACAAAACGAAAAGTTCTTATTAATTTGGACAATAAATCTTTTCGGTCATCAAAATTAGTTTAACCAGTACTCAACAATATTTTCGTTAGACGGAATAGAAGAATGTAAAAGTGCGATTCTAAATAAGATCGTGATTCTATGTCTCTAAATCTATTCTTAAGGCATAATTACTCTTAATGTACAATAATTTTAGTTCTCCTATGTATTTTATTGAAAATACTCAGAGCCTAATCATCATTTTTAACTAAAGAAATAAATAAAAATATATCTAAACTGCATCTGTTTTTTCTTATAATATGTAATTTGATTGTTTATTCAAAGGGTTGTTTAAAAATTAATACATCAGATTTTACGCGTGATGTTTCATGTAAATGTCCAATTAAAATTTAATTTAAGTTATTTCCAGATAGCCTTGAATTAAAAAAAATATGTTTGTGTGATTCTAATCCGAGACGCCAAACTTCAAGGTGTTTACACTCTAAAAAACTCTTAAGACCTGAAGCAAAATGACTTAATATAAATGTCGATAAAACCCCGAGTCTATGTCATTTGCCTGCAAACTGTAAATAAACATTTCAAGATAAAAATATTTAAATGCGATACTCTTATAAATTTTGGAGTTTCAGGAATTTTGTTTTATGGGTAACTTCAGATATATATATATTTTTTAATATTGGAAAGAAGCTCGTGTATTTGAAGAATTCATTGGGATTTAATATAGTTTAACTCTTATATCAATAACCTGGTACCTTTTTTTCTCTTTTCTTCCCCGATTTTCGTCTGTTAAAATCAAAAGAAAATAAAATGAATTTAGATCACCACTATTTGTAGTATTCACTATGTATTAATAGAATCACTCTATAATTTCGATTTAACATATTTAAACATTAAACATACTTATGCATTTTATCAATGATCAGGGTACCCGAGTACCCATGCAAATTTTCTGTGGTGAAAAATAGAAATTGATTATTTAGATTTAGATCAATCGAACATGAAATTAATTTGAAAATAAGAGTTAGAAATATTTTTATAAGGTAAAAAATATTTCACTTACCTTCACTTACCTGCGACAAGCTTTACATTAGCAAAAGGTGTACAAATATGCATCACGTCCTGGCTTTGAACATTGTTTACTTGATTTTTTTTTTGTGCCGTTTTGAGGCTCTAGCAAGAACATCTGACAACAACTACTTTTATTATTCCTGTTCCATCTCGCTTTAATCTCTTTGGAATAAAAGCTTATCGTAAACTCCAGGATAAGTCCGAAAACGTGTGGCAGCTTCAAATACTGAAAAAAGATTTATTCTGTACACTTTCAATTCCTCATTTGGCCAAAAAATGTCTCATAGCCTGTAATTTTCCGATTGATCTTGAATTGATGGATGGTTCAAGATCTCACCCCTAATTCTCCCCAAATCAGTTATCGATTGTCTGTTTTATGGATACCATATCATTATTTGCAGTTTGTATAATGTAAGCATAAAGTCTGCTATATCCTAAATATTGAAAAACAATGCGAGTGGCCATCTGCTTGCACGTCCATATGTTATATATTGCTCCAATAATTTATCCATAATATCTACTCCAGATTTCGTTTCGTTGTAAAACTGCATCATTTCGGGATTCTCTTTCGATCCGGTGATTGTTTTTTCATGATGGATAGTAGACATTAGAATGACAGCTTTTTCCTTTTCGGATCATACGAACAGATAGGTACTCACGCCATGATGAAATGAAATTCCTGTGGATAAAACTTTAAGCAATTTACACGGCCTCATTTTTTGGGGAATATAAGTTTTTTTTTCTTTTCAAAGTGCCATCCTTCCAGGATAATAAATGCTTGGCCAAAGAAAGAGAAGAACATAAAATTGTCCATGGTGATTTTTCGTCCAGAATCCTAGAATGGAGCGACCAAGTCTTCACAAATATTTTACCTTCGTTTATTTCATGGTCTGTACCTATTTTTTCATAGTTGGCGGTTGAGAGTATAATAATTTTTTGCACCACATACCCATCTTATTTTGAACTTATATTTAGCCAGTTTAGATAAAATATATTGAAAGAATCTTTTTATTCCTCGATACGGAAATGACTGCTTATCAACCGTTAAATTTTCCATCGGTTTATATTTTTTCAATAGATTATGATTTAATATAATCCGTATATCACAAATAGATGCAGTTTTATCATTTTGAAGGCGTTCCACTTGTGTTGTGTTTGTCAAACCGAATAAATCTAAGAATATTCCAGAGTCTGTTTACACTCATACTTGCTCGATATAACGGGTAAGAGTTTGTTTTCCACATTTTTGATGTGTGATCTTAGTTTGAATTGTTGACACCAGAAATAATGAATATTCCTAAAAATGCGTCAGATTCTTTTGCTGTTAGATTCGTCAAAATAAGTTGTTTTTTTACTTGAGTTGTCGTTGTTATATATTTCATAAATGGTAGTGGCTTTCTGATTTATACATTGAAAGATTATACGAACCATTGAATCTATAAAGATTGATCTGAATGTGCTTTGAATCAATAATGAAGTTATTGATCGATGGGGCCTAATTTTTCAGGTATAATGTTGAAAGTTTGGCGTTTGGTGATGAGTTGGACGAGTTATAATGCATGTTGTTCTATCTTTAGATAGAAAAACATTCATGGATGTTGTTAACTGATTTTGATCTAGATGAAAAAATGGTGTTTTATGGCGCGCGTATTTTAAAATTCAAGCTGGTAACAGGGTACCAAGGGCATTTTAGACAAAGTCAAATTTTGGTCATCGATATAAGTGTTAAATTACTTCGTATTTTCAATTATGTTCAGCATTGCACGGAGAGCCAAAAACATCATGTTTTATAAGTTATAATTTCACATATAGAATATTTATGATAAAATTTTAGGTAGTAAATTAAGGAATCATATATACAGGGTGTCTACTCTGAACACTGTCCAATGACTAATTCCTAAACCGTTAGTCATAGACATATAGTTCCAATTACAAAAATGTTTCAAGTGAGGTAAAAAAAATATTTAAAAAGCGATTTGGGTCAATAAAAACAATTCTTAAAAAATTACGAAATTTAAATTTTTATACAACCCCCCCCCCGGTCCTAAATTATATTTAGTAAAATTTTCCTAATTCACTATCAAGTAAGATAAAAAAAAAAGTCCCGTTCATATAACACTAAAATTGACCGAGTTATGAAGATTTAAAAATGCTTTGAGGGGTCATATACCAAGTGCTTAAAGTATTCGAAGAACTTATTTCATGTGTATCTGCGCTTTGAAAAAATCCTGAAAGCATTACGATTGAGTTAAATTATATTAAGTTTCAGATTGACTAAAATAATTGTATTTTAACATATGTTTTATTTTGTAATGATTTGAGACTGTTTCTTTTCATGATTTCTTTTAACAAAAATTATGTTATTTTTATAAGTTTTTATTTAACTTCAACGATCGTATGTATGTTTTTCCAGTTCAAAATTTATACTCGAACTTTAACTCACTTTCAAATATCCGATCGAGATTAAATTTTACATCCTGACGAAAATCCTATGACAATCTAATACTATGATTTTCGGTGGTTACCATTTATACTTTTTTTGCAGGATAACACAGAAAATGTCCGATAAATTACGTCCAAGAAGTTTAAGAGCAAGTTTTAGATTAGATAAAACAAGACTACGATGATTGTGATTTTTAACTTTTATGTATTTTTTAGCACGGAATGCGAAAATTACCTTAATTTTTAACCATCATGTCAGGATTTTTCGCAAATCATAAATTGTCAAAGTAAAAAAAAAAAAATCGGAAACTATAGAACAGAAGAGATGAGTGTGTTTTTTAACTTCTGACAATTGATTTTTATGCACTTTTTAGCACTGAATCTGAAAATGATCTTCATTTTTAACCATCATGAAAGAATTTTTTTGCGCATCTTAAATGTCAAAGTTAAAATGTAGAGAAAATCTATATCTATAAAACAGATGTAAAACTTTTTTTGTTTTACTTTATTTTATTTTATTGAATAATTTATTCAATTTTTTGGCTTATACAAGGATTCTTGCAGCTAAACAGATAAGGGATCTGATGGGGTGGGGGAAGAGGCTCAAGTTTAACTTTAAATTTTATAACTTTGAAATTTACAATTTGCAAAAAATCCCGACGCGATGGCTAAAAATGTAGGTCATTTACAGATTTAGCGTTAAAAAATGAATAAAAACCAATTATCAAAAGTTAAAAACACCACAATGACATCATTTTATAGTATCAAATTTTCGTTATTTTTTCTTTTTTTCTAACCGTAAAATTTAATATTTGCTAAAAATATTTTCATGATGGTAAAAAATGAAAGTCAATTTCGGATACAGCTTTACAGAATATATATGAATCAATTATCAAAAGGTAAAACTGTTAATTTTCATCATTTTATTTTACAAAAATTTTGTTTATTTTTCTTCTTATACATTGTATATTTATTCTTCTTATTGTATATTTTGCATTAATATGTCAGAATGATTAAAGATTTCAAATTTATACTGTAATGTTAATTTTACTCTCAACGATTTTTTTAATATATCTAACGAAATTATATTCCTACAAAAATTTGTGACTGACCCGTTATTTGCAGCAAAAAATATGCCCCAACTTTAAAAATTTATTATTCGGTAAATTTTAATCATACAATAACGGGACTTTTTTTGTCTTATTTGTCAGTGTAACAGGAAAATTTTACCAAATATATCTTATAGGACCGGGGGACCTTATAAAAATCTAAATTTGATAATTTTTTAAGAAATATTTTTATTGACCCAAACTGCTTTTAAAATATTTCTTTACCTCATGTAAAACATTTTTTAATTGGAACTTATATATTTATGACTAACGGTTTAGTAATTAACTATTGGGCACCGTTGAGAGTGGACTCGAAAGTAAAATATATGCGTTAACACTAGAACGTTGGTGTTATTTGCACGCCAAACCGAATTTAGCGTTATATCTCTATCACATTTTTTCACCTATATTCTTCAAATTTAGTGACTTTTAATCATTTTACGCAAGAAACAAACTGTCGAAATTTTTATTGTGTGATTTTTTTATTTTTTAAAGTTATACCTAAATTTACCTAGAACGTCCGCTGGTTTTATTTCGACACCAAGGAAAAAATTAATAAAAATGGTTTACTTGTTTCTTTTTTTTCAGTTCATGTGACCTTGCTTTCATTCTCTTTCAGTCACGGGATGTCTATTATACTTTTCACCCCTAATAAAGGGCAGAAATGATTCCATTTCCATGCAGTTTCAAGGAATTTTATTCCATATTAAGCGACAAAATGTCTCCAGTTACTTTCTTTCTCTTTATCTCAATATTTGAAAGCATTTTATTCCTGAGATACATTTTATACTTTCAGAAATTAATTTTTTTAGAGTTATGTACAGCAAAAAAAGGTTTCATTCCCTAAGAAATTAGAAACCTATTGAGACAATTATCTTAAAATGAATCGGATATTTGTGACATTTCGGACTTATTTTATTACTGCGGACTTAGTGACTTATTCCCTTATTTGTGTAAAAATGATTCTCGGTCGTATGGTAAAGAATAGCGGAATTCGTAGTTCTAAAACTAATGGAACCACATAAAAATATAGGTCATAATGTGGCAGTTCATATTTTCATTACTTGTCTGGAACTAGCAAAAGATCTGATAAAATATAAAACAATTGTGGTAGAAACTGCGAATCGAGCGAAGAGAAATTCCAGATCGACTGAAAAATAAAAAAAGATAGTCTTTATTCCCCGAATATACAAAAATACGAAACTACCGGTACCATACTTACTATATATCAAGGAAATAAAACTAAAGAAAATGATTATACTGAGCACATTTTCATTCAAACGTTACAACTGCAAGTAATGAAAAGAAAACACAAGACATTGTAACATACTATAATAAAAGCAAATATGGGGTGGATATTTTAGATTAGATGGCTAGAAAAATTTTTTTAACTCCGCTTCAAAGACATAGCCTGTAGATACAATTTACAACATTGTAGACGCTGCAGTTATAAATGCTTGGTTTATTTACAAATTTATGTCAGATTTTCAAGCTATTACATTTCAAGGAAATATTATGCTGAATAGTTAGCAAATGAATTGCGTTCAAACTGTGTAAAGGATACAAATGTGGCACTAATCAAAATTATATACCAGTATTAAACAAAACTATTTCTCTTAAACGCAGAAAATGTAAAATTAAATGCATAAAGATAACGCGCCAAAGACAAAATATTCTTTTCGTGCATGGAGATGACATGTTTAAAATGTACCAAAATAATAGCCTATTTCTGGAAATCTTGTAAATAAGGTATGTATCTGCTATCAAATATTACACATAATGTTACACTGTAAAAAAAAAAAAAAAAAAATGGACTAAAAAACGGAAATACTACAGGCAATCTAGACGCCAGTACTATTTCCGTTTTTTTACGGGAATTTTACCCATAAATTACAGAAAAATGTTCGTTTTCAATCAGAAAAACGGAAAATTTTCTGTAATTTATGGGTAAAAATTCCCGTAAAAAAACGGAAATAGTACTGGCGTCTAGATTGCCTGTAGTAGTTCCGTTTTTAGTCCTTTTTTTACAGTGATAACTTATGCTTAAATATTATAATGTGAGGAAAATTAACAGGTTTATTTCTCTTTTTTTAAACGTTTTTGTTTTCTTTTCTACAAGTGTAAAATTTAATATCATTTAATGTATTTTTCTGCAAAACAAATCATTGTTCTTTTGTGCAAATTTACCAATATATTCATATTTAAAGTAAACTGATCCAATACAGTATTAAAATGGAATTTGTAGCATCCATTTTGCATAATTAGATTAGTGATGTGGAATTGACAACAGCGGCTGTTTTAGGATGTCTAAAATGTCAGACGTTCTAGTGTTAATATACTGTGGCGGACTAAAACACAGTTTTATCTGTGAAAAAATGGAATAGTGTACAAATAATATGTTTAATGTTTATGTATCATATAAAGGTATTGTTGTTACATTAAAATAAACTTATTAGGTTAACTTACCATAAAAATTAGTTTACTGAAACACCTAATTATGCTGAATAAGTTCTGAAAAGGAAAATGCCCTGTTATATCAAAAGATGGAACAAATTAATAAGCCTCAGATGTAGTATATAATGATAAATTTTACATAACTGCATTCATGTTGCATGTCAGTGTAAGTGATTACACGCGAAAGGACCACTGTAATACGTTGTAGATTCTCCGCGAGTAGCGAAGACAGCCTTGCAGCTGCCCGGCACGAAAGAAATCAACTTCTGGATGTAATTCTACTCAATCCGATTTTTTTCAGATAGACCTGCACCTAAAGTGGGGAAATAGGAGGAAAATTGCTTTATTAATATATGTTTTGTTGAGGAAATGAAAACTTCCAAAAACCACATGGATATCATTTATGAATAAATTCGATTCTACCAATTAATTTCTCAATATGACGGGGTACTAAGTCTTGTTAAAAATGCATTTTCCTTCAACTTTAAAATTATTTTGAATAATTGTCTTTAAACACTCTTCTAAGATATCTGTGAAAACCGATGTTCAATAATAATTTCAGTCGGCCATACCTTTGCTGGATATGCTTTTCTAGACCATTTGACTCACTAGGAATTTCACTGCCAGTGAAATGCAGTTTTCATGATGTGATTCACTTTTTCGGCTTCCACCATACCGCTTGTCGTCTTATTTATGGAGGTTGAATTTAGATTCGTACGAAACAATTACTGAGTCCTACTGAGTCGCTGGCCATGAAAAATGTTTTTCCACCGAAGCAAGTAGCTTCTGCATATTGTTTTGTAAGTAAACGCTTTTGGAAGTGCGAAAAGCATACAGACTGCATTATGCAATCCTTCTTTGAACAGTTCGTGCACTTTTATTAACACCATGGGAGTTTTTGAAATTCTATTTTTAAGGCAAGTACACTTGCATTATTATTACGGATGCACGTATTGTTAATAATTGATTTTCAGACGTTTTAGTTACCATCTTTTGGCTTGATCAGGCTATTCACTAGACTCCATCAGTTTCAAGCTTCAATTTAATAATTAGACTGTTGGGACCTCATTAGTTAGGTGATCACACCTATCGAAAACCATATTTTTACTTAGAAACTAACTAGTACACTTTAATCCAAGGAGGAAATCATGTTTTCACAGCATTAAACATTATATTATCTTATTTTGGTGCTATATTTATGGATTCTGGTAAGTTTATTACTTCCTAATTGTTGAATAATTAAATAATTAACGGCGAAGACGTCATATTTTGCTTTGAAGCAAAGAAATTAACTTTACGAAAACAAAAAAATGCATAAAATATATTATGTGAACATTGAAAAGGTCCACAATCTTACTTAAAGGGCAACTAATGTAATGAAAAAGATGTTACAAGTTTGAAATATACATTTAAAAAAAAAACTTCTTAGTACTTTCAAACCTTCCAGGCTCATCATTAGATAATATCTTAATAACTTGCATTATGATTACAGATACACGTCTTGTTAATAATAGGTTTTCAGACGTTTTAGTTACCATCTTTTGGCTTGATCAGGCTATTCTCTCGACTCCATCAGTTTCAAGCTTCAATTTAATAATTAGACTGATGGGACCTTATTAAAAATCTAGACCTTATACTGATGGGACCTTAAGTTATGAGTTATTTAGATATTATCTGATGATGACCCTGGAAAGCTTGAAAGTACAAAGAAGTATTAAACAAAATGTAAATTTTAAACTTGTAACATCTTTTTCATTACATTAGTCGCCTTTTAAGTAAGATTGTGGCCCTTTTTAATGTTCACATTATATATTTTATGTTGAATCAAGGTGAAAAATTGCGTTTCTTCTTATGATATTATTTATACAAAACAATGCTTTAAAAATTAAAAAAGTTATTTTTTAGGTGATGTAATTTTTTGCCTGACACTGTATAGATTTTTAATAAGCGTACCACGGCCCAGGAGGTCGTTCTTTTACATATATAAAATCAAAAAGTCCTTCCGGCCAGTGCCGGGAGGAAGAGGTAGCTTTCATATTCCTTATTTAAAAAAAGCCAACTTATATTATTCAAACACACGAAGCTCAATTTAGGGGAAACCGAATATAGGAGATTCAATACTAATTTTTAACAATATAATCAATGAGGATTTCGCGAAATTAGTCAGCTCTATCCAAGCTGTTTTTCTTTAAAGTAACTTATATTTGGCTGCCAAATTCGGCGATTTCTTAAAGTGCCTGCCATTTTAAGACAACATGGTGGTTGAGGGTAACCAGTGAACTTGGTCGAGACCTTAATAATTGCTGTGCACATGCTCACTCACATCGGAATCGGTTGATATATGCGAGTGCTGTCGCAAGCAAAATATCAGATTTTTCAAAATGTCACCCACATTAGAAATTGAAACTGCTATATCTGAGCAATTTCTTAAGATAAAGACAAACAAAGAATGCCCCCCGAATCCTTATATCAAGGTCAAATACTTAAGAAAGAAACCTTTTTCAATTTCTAATTTTTTTGCACCTCACTTTAAATATAATTTTGTTTTATTTAATGGCCGCCATTTTGAAACAAGATAGCTGATGAATCTGGCCAGCGAACTTGGTCGAGATATTAATGTATACTATCCACATGCCTTCTTACATCGAAATAGGCGAATACGTGTGTTATCACGAGACAAATACAAGATCGTTTCAAAATGTTAGCCATGCTAGAAATTCAAACTGCTATAATTCAACCATTTTTTAAGATATAAATAAAAGAACAAATTTTCAGAAACAAAAACTGCTCCGGAATCTTTGTATCAAGGGCAAACACATAAAAAAAATCTTTTTCATTTTCCGATTTTTTAATACCTCATTTTAAATTTTAAATTTAATTTTTTTTAAATGGCAACACTTTTGAAACAAGATGGCGAATGAATCTGGCCAACGAACTCGGTCGAGACGGTGGTATGTACTATGTACAGAGCAAGTTACATCCAAATCGGTTCATAAATACGCCTGGTATCGCGTGACAAAAATCAGGTCGTTTTAAAATGTCAGCCACAATAGAAATTCAAACTGCTATAACTCAGCCATTTTTTTATATATAGACGAAACAAAAACTGTTCCGGAATCTTTGTATTAAGGTCAAACACATACGAAAAAAAATATTTTTCCTTTTCCAATTTTTTGGTATCTTATTTTAAATTTTAAATTTAAAATTTTTTTTAAAATGACCTCCATTTTGAAACACGATGACGGATGAAGCTGGCCAACGAACTCGGTCTAGATATTTGTATGTACTATGTTCACACCAAGGTACATCCAAATCGGTTCATAAATACGCCTGTTATCACGTGACAAAATTCAGGACGTTTCAAAATGTCAGCCACGCTAGAAATTCAAAATGCTATAAATCAGCCATTTTTTAAGATATAGACGAAACAAAAACTGCTCCGGAATCTTTGTATAAAGGTCAAATACATAAAAAAGAAATAGTTTTCCATTTTCAATTTTTTGGTACCACATTTCAAATTAAAAATTTTTAAAAAAATTTTAAATGGCCCCCATTTTGAAACAAAACGGCGGATGAAGCTGACCAACGAACTCGATCGAGACATTGGTATGTACTATGTACACACCGAATTACATCGAAATCGGTTCATAAATACGAGAGTTACAGTGTGACAAAGATCAGATGTATATATATATATATATACAGTCGTGGCCAAAATATTAGGACCACCGTTCAGAAACTAGTGTTTTGGCAATTGAAACCACTGCTAACATCATAAATCAAATCGATTTCGTCAGATGACGTCATTTCCGTCTGGCAGTGAAGTACTGTATTCTCTTTTTGTTTGATCTTTGAGTAATAACCGTCGCAGACGGAATTGTTGCTTGTTTTACAAGTTTTGAAAACCTGTGAAAATGGGTCGAAAATCATCAGTTTCTGAAGCTCAGCTTGCACAAATTGTTATTCTTCATAATGAAGGATATTTTGAACAACTAATTAGTGAACTAGTAAGACGTAGTAAGAATGTAGTTCACAATGCGATCAAGAAAATTAAAGAAACAGGGACTTACGTTGAGGCCAAAAGGTGTGATCGACCTCGTAAAACCACACCTAGGGATGACCATGTCATTAGGAGAATAGCAGTTCGTCCTCCAATGAGTTCCGCAAGCAAGATACGATCAGTACTGCTTGCAAAAGGTGCGGATGTCAATCGTAGAATAATAAGTCGACGTTTGTTCGACGACTTTCATTTAAAATCCCATAAACCAACGAAAAAAACCAGGTTAACAGCGGCCATGAGAGCTAAGCGCTTGGACTTTGCCAAGAAACATGCCAAATGGACAATTCGACAGTGGCACCTGGTATTTTTTCGGACGAATCTACCATACAGCAGTTCTCTACACGCAAGCACTATGTCCGTAGATCTCTTGGAAAGCGATTCGATGAACCTTACACTTTACAGACTGTTAAACACTCCCCAAGTGTCATGATTTGGGTTGGAATGTCAGTGAACGGAACGGCTGCATTGTTCTTCCTACCACCAGGAATCACTATGAATGAAAAAAAAAAACGTGCATTTGTTGAAGGAAAAGTTAGAATTACACATGACCGTTCATAAATGCACAATTTTTATGCATGATGGTGCACCATGTCATCGCTCTAAAATTGTTACTCAGTTCTTGAAGACAAAGAAAATTCAAATCCTTGACTGACCTGGAAACAGTCCCGATTTGAATCTAAATGAAAACTTATAGACTCTCTTAAAGCACAAGATCTCTGAGAAACTGCCAACAAGTGTTATGGAACTGGAAAAAGCAATTAAGGAAGTTTGGGTGAAAGAATTACCAACTGCATACTGCCGAAGTGTGTTAGAGAGCATGCCAAAACGTTTGCAGGATGTAATAAAAGCTAACGGCGGACCAACAAAATATTGATTTTTCTGTAAAATATGTGTTTAATGAATCTAATTTATATGCGTAGAAATGTAATATTCATGTAATAAACGCAGTAATAATTTTACTAACGAGTGAGTATTCAATTTATTGTTTGGATCGTAATTTTCAGTGCTGGTCCTAAACTTATGGCCACGACTGTATATACCAATTTTGAACGGAGGGTGGTTTCGGGGTCTGGGGTTCATGATCGATGAAAATATACCAAAATTTTTCGAAATCGCTTTCCTCCGAACGGTTGCAATAGTTAGCTTTTTGTAATGAAAGCTACCTAAAACAGACAGGAGCGTGCGTAACACGCTCGGTGTACTCTTCCAAAGGCAGTAGTATCCCTAAATTTAGTTCACTTAGATAGATTTTCATTTAAGAATATAACATCATACAGATTGGTTTGTGTAAGATTGGTTGAAGTGCGTGGGCACCCTAACATTAGGTTCGTTTAGAAAGATTTTCTTCTGACGAAATAATTCAATCAACGCTGATTTTAAATTTATTTAAGGTTATTTTCTATAGGTCCGTGCGATGCCCGGAGAGCCAACTAGTTTTACATATAACCTAACACATATAAGAATAATTCACATAGCTAACCTCTGTCTGTCAATTCAAATGTGCTTATTTTCTATTTATATGATTGTAATTCAAAAGTTCGCCTTTAAAATCATAAACGAATAAACGGTCAAGTGCGAGCATTACTCGCGCACAGAGGGTTCCGTAGAATAAATATATGAATTTGTAATTGTATTAAAAAAAAAAAAAGTTGCTAAAAGAATACTAAGACTTTTTAAAAAACTATATATCGTAGGGTTGGGTATAACTGTATATATTAGAAAAGTGTAATCGGGTATACCATGAAAGTTCAAACAGATACATGGAACAATATCAAATATAGCTATTCGTATAACTCTTTTTTTAATATTATCCTAATCTGTTTATGATGAACTTATTTCGGTGCTGACAATAAAGGCAGTGCATAGTTAAACTTCATTTGGCATTTCATGAAACTAAATTCAGCGTAGTAATAACCTTATATTTCTACAGTGTATCTAAAACAAAAGCTTTGTTCAAAGTTTAAATTTGGCATTGTACTAAGCGCGCTTCGAAATGAGGTCTCAAAGTTGCAACGCCACCTTGGTCAGTGCAGCGTTTTTCCAGATAGGTGTTTAATTAACTTTTAAAGTCACTCGAGGCGTATTGAGAGATACAATCAATGCAAACTATCGCGAATCTCGCAGTATTTATGTGATTCATTCTAATTAAATATTTCGAGGGCGGTGCCCTTAAAAAACGGACACCTAATTTTAATTCCAAAACAGACAAATGGCACCAAGAATATTTAATTAAAATATTCCTTTTATCATGTACGTGAAAATTAGCAAGTTCGCATTTTCTGATATATCCGTTTATAAATTCTGGTGTCAGTTCATTATTTCATAAGTTTATAAATAGAATTACTCCGTGCCGGAAAGGATTAAGTGGTCGCAGGACTCTTAAAGCTTCAAAATTTAAGAAATTTTAATTTTTTTAGATGTTAAACTCCTATCTTTTCTGAATATTTTGATATAATTGTTTCCTTGAAATTCCCATTAGAACAGAAGTTTTGGCTATTAGAATTATACCCGCTCAATAGCTGAAGCGGCGTTTCCGAAACTTTAAAGTCATTATTTTCCAAATGGCGTTTTTAGGTATAACGCGTAGGATTCCTCAAAAACTTCTGAATATTTTTTCATGAAATTTTCAAAACATATATTCCATGTTATTCTGTATAAACTGAACCTAAAATTTCCTTTTTATTGTTAAAAAAAATATTTTTTTAGGTTATTTTACTGTTGAAATTTTCAAAATTTTGTACTAGCTAAATGCAGCATTGCATTAAAAATATAAAAATGCTTTAAATACAAATTTATTTAAGTTCAGGGAAATTATTGCAATCTGAAGTATAAGTAAGCACCAAAATTTTCATTCTAGTTGCAATATTTATTTTGTTATCGTGCGCGTAGACTGTTATGTCAACTTTTTGTTCGACAAATGTCTAACAGTTTCGAGGCCCTTATAAATACTAATTCTGTATCTTGCAATTTTTTAAATACATGAAACGAAAGAACATACTTATATATTTCATTCCAATTAAAATTGTGTTTTAAAATCATATACATTTTAAGACATTAAATGTTAAAAATGGTCTTTTTTTCATTTTTTCCACTTTTTAGAGTCCCGAGACCCCTTAAATTAGTATGTTTTTAACAATTTGACGTTTATTGCTTTTATACTGTTACTGGACATTACATTACACATATATATCATTAAAAGTCGTTAACTAGGCATAGAGTACGCCGCCCTGTCCTTGTGTATGTCCAAACTGACCGTACCTTTAAGGGTTAATATCTCAGCTAATTACCGATGATTTTTTTCGAAAATCATTATCAACAATGCTTTTATTCTTCTGCAACGAAAGGTATATTCAGCGATGCTCAACAATTTTTCTGAATGCCCGTAAATCGAAATTGGTGTATAACAGAAAAATGCTAATTACTCAAAAACTATGTGACCTAGGGTTTCGCTATAATTTTACGGCAAGGTTTATATTAACGTCTACTATCTCCAATTTTTTTATAATTTTAGTTTCAGTAGATTCGGAATTAGATGAGGGGGGGGGGGACATATTTTTGCGCTACATTTTCAACAATATCTTTGAAAATATAATACCTAAAATTAAAAGGAATGTATTTTTAAGTTCAGCGTTACAAAAGCTTTCACAGGATACCCCACATGATGTACAATGAAAAGATTTTTTTTTTCAAGTAGCATAATTAGCCCTCTACTTTTTTACTAAATATATTTATGAATGTTTATTAATCTGAAAATATGTGGGTCAATGGTCTTTATTACTTCCCCGAATTTGAACTTTCCACGTTCCATAGTTTACGATTAAAATGGCTGTGACAGACAGACAGACAGACACAGGAGTGATCTTATAATGGTTCCGTTTTTTCCTTTTTAAGTACGGAACCCTTAAAACAGATAATTGATGGTGATTTGTTACAACGAACCGAATTTTCAGTAGTATTGATTAGGAGTTACAAATAATAAATATAATTAGCGAATGTTTGAGTCAGGATAATTTAATTTTCTTGGTGATCAGGTCGAATGCTTTCGAGGAATAATCTTAATTACTTGAAACTTATTGAACTTAGTTACTGATTGATGAATTACAAAGATTAAAATACATAAAGATAGATCATAATTACTGTTAAATGCTCTTATGTACAATTATAGAAATCAGATTATGATTTCATTTAAGGGGTTTCATTTAAGGGGGTCGGGACACAATTTCAACTAATTTGTTGAGTTAAAATTTTGAATTTTTTTGTGATGGTTAACCGTGTTATTTGTAAACAAAATCACATGATAAAACTTCTCATATATTTATAAAAAAATAATTTAAATTTCACTAAAAAAGTGGGGAAGT
This sequence comes from Maratus speciosus, assembly GCA_963932465.1. NCBI lineage: Eukaryota > Metazoa > Arthropoda > Arachnida > Araneae > Salticidae > Maratus > Maratus speciosus. Next base: position 443,405,551 of record OZ010788.1, read on the forward strand.
GGGGTAATTTAAAATCTTTATAACTCGAAATATTATTTGTAGAATTTCCATTTTTTTTCCATTTAAATAAACAGAAATATTTAAGTTTTAATTTAGATTCAACATTTTAAAAATATTAATTAAAAAAAATATATTTAAAGTAAAAGAAAACACGGTGTAGCTTTTAAAAAATCATATTTTCAAAAGTAAAAATATTTTTCTAATTTGCTGAATCAATTTAGTGTTTCCAAAAGATATGTATAATACTTAAATGTATAATACTTCATGCTTGTGTGAGACTGACAGAAATAATGAAAAAAAAAAAAAAAAAAAAAAAAAAAAAAAAAAAAAACGCTGCGCGTTCTCGATAACCTACCTTTGCTTACAGCAAGTCTAAGGGGTAAGGATAATTAATGACAAATATCTATTAGCAAGCAGATGTAAAAAACATAATTTATGAGTCTTTAATGCTTATGCAAGGCGCCAGATATCTTAAATCAAAATTATGATCTTTAGATTACGTAAACAAATTTATAAGAAACAGCGCTATTCTAATAAAAATATCAATAGAGAAAATTTATACGGGGATAACGATTGCACTTACATTATACATAAAGAGAAATCTTTTTGAATGATAACTTTTAACAGAAGAAAGGTAGATAAATATAGAAAAATGGTTAATTTTGAATGAAAATATAATGCAGAAGAATTTTATGCAGATTTTAATGCAGAAAAAAAGGAATTAAATAGTTTCATTCAGTTGCTTATGGGTTATGAAGAAGCTCCATTCGGTGAAAATAAGTTAAATAACGTTTTCAGTGATATTGAGAGTCAAAAACATGTAACGCAATCAGAAATATTTTGTTTAAATGTTTATATTCTATATTTAAAAGTGTATTCGCTGAAAATATTTAAATGTTTTATGCTTAAATGTAAACGAAACAATCAAAATTATCATTACAAAGAAAATTAAAGAGACATTTTAAATATTCTATGACACATATGATCATTTTGTAAGTTAGGGTAGATAAAACATTATTCAGGAAGCTTTATTTAGTTACTTAACATTATACTCTTACTTTAAAACTTTTTATTATTCGCAGCATTCTGTATAGTCACAGATTGCAGCATTTATAGCATTGGCCGTAAGTATAATTTCCTTTAACAGAAAGTCCTATCCTATAATTTGCAAATGTTGCAATGTTAATAAGGGAGTACAATGGAGATCTGAGATGTCCTTCTTCTGCAGGGAAAACTGCATTTTTTAACAATGCTGTTGTATAAAAATTTGATTTTCTTTTAAAGAAAGATACTAAAGCTAAGACATTTGAAAAAAAAATGCTAATATGTTACAGAAAATTAGTTGTAAAAACAACATTAAAATCTAAATTATTCAAAATATTTTTTATTATTGCTATTTCATCACTGTTTTCAGCACACATTATTCTGAACATGCAATATAAAAGTATGATTTTTTTATGCTCGTCAAGGTTTCTTTTCTAAGATCGTTTTGACATATGGCAATTCCTTTGTAACTGACGTAACATTTGATCATTGAATGCATCGATCATCATGCAGAAAATTTACTACTAAAGCTGGAACAAATTTTTACGATTTAAAATATTTCTTAAGGACTTAATACCGAAATACCTGCATATTATTTCAATCTCTCTTTTAGCCCCTAAAATTGCATTTCAAAATTTTGTAAGTGACGTTACAGAAAAAATATTTTTATATTTTATATATACAAATATTTTTTCTGCCTTCATTGAAGTGTAAAAATTATCAAAACTATACCGTTAAAAAAGTGATTTAATGTTCTCAACATAACTAAGTAATGCCAATTTATAACAGTAACTTGTTTAATTAATTTCTAAATAAATAAAAAGAAAAAAAATGTCAATTACATGTGTAACTGACGTAACTTTTATTGCGTAACTGACGTAACATTATGACTTTACAAAGACAATAATGGTGCTTAACTTAGTTTGTAAATAGTAATTTACAATGCCTTTTCATTAGGATTTATAGAATATAAAAATATCAAGTTTTCCAATCATACATTTAAATAAAACATATTATAAATTTCATTCCCCCTCACAAAATCATAATATTCTGTGGAATGGCCCTATATATCCAAGAAAATATTGCAGAACAGTGAAATGCCTTTCTCTGTTCATTGCGAAAGGTCCATTCTACTGATTTTGTACACAAACAATGAAAAAAAGGAAATAAAATGTAAACTAACCCACTAAAGAAATGTTAGTCCTTCAACCTGTAAATTATCTTACCTAATTTGTCTACTTCCACACCAAAATTACTAATACACATGGATAGAAATACAAACAATATCCTTTAAAAATAGTATTAATATTAGTCTCCTTGGGTACCACATCTAGTATAGGGGAGACTACGGAGGGTTGACCATGCGGGAGGCTTGACCCACTCATCAGTTTTCATATTTAAAATAATTTCAGAGTTTTACCAATAGGTGTCAACCAAAGCTATTGGAATGCTCAAAAAACAGTCTTTGTTTCATACAGCTAATTCAAATAGGTGTGGAAAAATCAAATGGGGAGCGTTTTCAACCTAAAAAGTGCGTTTTTTAGAAATAATTTGTAAGCTTTTTTCAGATAAAATATATCATACAAATTTAAGTAAGTAGGTTTAAAGTAATGCAGAAATAACGAGCTTTCATTCCAGGCCTAAAGATTGTACCGTAAGTTAGGCTTAACATAACAATATGCTATTATTTAGAAAAGTGGTATGTGGGGAGGTTTGACCCAGTCAATGTGAGGGGGGGTTGACCAGATGCTCAAGGCTCCCTTAATTAAGTGGTTTTGGCAATCTGTTTATTATACACTGTGCATAACGAAAAGGGTTATATATAAAAAAGAATATATATTTATCCTTTAAAGCTACTGTAAAATGGGGTGATGGAAAAGAAAGTGTTTGAAACTGCTTAAAGAAAGATGTAAAAAATTGCTGTAGTATCCACTGCAAGAAAATACTTAATGAAATATAAATGGGAAAGTTGATAGAAACTTTTCTCCATCTAAATATTACTTAAAATAGGTAAATAGAAACAGTGGAAAAGAATAGAAAGTATGAAAACAGCAGTCTTAACCATTTCAGGGACAGTGGCATGTTTATGAAACCACTTAATTTTAATTCCCAAACGCCAGAATGACACAAGAATTTTACTAAAATGTTTTCCATTTAATATGTATGTGAAATATAGCCTTTTTCTTATTTCCAAATAAATTTGTTCGTAAATTCCGGTGCCAGTCATTTATTTCAACATTTTAGTACTGAAAGTACTTTGCTCCCGAAAGGCATAAACGATGTTAATAATAAGTTAAGTGCCCAATGCGGCTGCAAAAGAAAATAGCATTGATCGAAAAACTTCAGGGAGGCATGTAGACAAATTTCACCAGGATTAATAAAGTTAGATGAAGCCAAACTATGTGACAACTATGTTGTTAGGTCGAGTGTCACAAAAAGTAGGACAAAGAAACAAAAAAAGGCGGGACAGTGTTTCCTAAATCCAGACATATTCATACATGAAACCCTATGAAAACGGAACCTGTCTCTACCGGAATATTGTCTTAAATGTTAAAATTTCATTTTCCCTGCTGTACAATTATATATGCTCAGACAAAATCATGTTTAAAATAAATGTTTTCTCCTATGACTTGCGATTGCGCCAAAACAGGTTTTTTTAAGCGTCATGTTTTCAAAAATATTTTTTTAATAATTAAAGCATGTAGCATAAAGTTATTCTGTTTTATTTTTAAACTGATTTTATTCTCTTCTCAAATATTTCAATATAATACAAAGTGGGTCAAGCCTCCCATATAGTGGGTCAACCCTCCCGTATGTGGGGAGCCTTGACCCATTATTTTGTCATGAATAAAATCATTCATTTTTCAAATTTCTTATATATTACACTTATGTAGCAATTTTATTTTGATAACTGATTGTATAACAAATAAAATGATATATAAAACTTTATTCTACGTTCAATATTTAAAAAATAAAAAATCATTTTGTAAAAAGTGGGTCAACCCTCCCTAGTCTCCCCTACAGTGAGATAGTGAGAACAGTTTATGTATTTCTCCGACACATTCATTAATACGGTACATATGATTGTTTATAGCTTTCTGAGTATCCATGAATCAACAAACGCTTTCTAGAACGATTTAAAGAGTTTAAAAACTTATAAATCGAGGGGTTTACATAAATCATAACAAAGTAACATACAAGAAAAATTTACCTTTAGAAAATAAATATTATTTTAATGCTTCACAGTTAGGCACGTTTTCATTGTATACCCGCGTTTCATTTGTAAATGTTTTCTACGTCGAATTGTTGAAGTAAATGTTTACGCAAATCTTCCGTGAGCTGTCTTGAAGATAAATACTTGGTATAAATATATTAAATTTAAAAAATCAAAAAACTCGACTTCTTAAAAAGCGAACTAATTAATTATTTCTCATCAATATGAAACTACTTTTTATATTAATTACCCTTTATTTTATTTACTTGTATTGATGACTTTTAAGTTGTGTTTAATTATGAGTTCCTATCTACAAACAGGTAGAGATCCAAAGTACACAACTTCCAGGTTGTATAATATTTAAACGGAGCTTCTGACTGCAGAATGGTCAATGAAACATCGTCTTCATTTCGAAAGACATATCCAATGATAAGCAACTCAATAGGACACGCAATTTTCTTTTTTTTTGTCTCTACCACCATTTTGTAGTTTATGGCCGCCATTTTGAATTTATAAACACAAAACCTATCCTATAACTATCGGACGGTTAAGACGAATCGATAGACACCTCAATCATTAAAATCCATCCAGCCGTTGGGATGTTTCGAGGGTATAAAGAAATCCACATACACAGATACGCGTGAAACGCATAACCCTTCTTTTCAGTCGGGTAATTAAATAGAGAAATGAGCATAATAATTCCAACTGAAATACCACATACAATTATCCTTAAGACGAATGTTCTATAAAGAACCATTTACACTGTTGTGTTATCGTCATCATGGCGCTATTCCCAAAACCCAAGAACTGCACGTAATTAGCTAACGAAGCTCGCTGATGTTTTGAAAAACCTATGTATCCTAGACTGATACGCAATAATGTGAACACATCAAAACCTAGTTAGATCAGTGTCTTTCCGGCACAGAAAAGTACTTTTTTCGTATCTTCCAATGCATATGCTGCAGCTGATTTTTTCAACTGGCATTATCCCCCCCCCCCCCAAAAAAATGTATTTTCACATATAAATTTACACAACGTATGATAATATATAAAACTAGTCGTTTGTACCAATCCCAAATCTTTCTTCTATCTCATACATGTTAATACTTCAAAATTCGCTATCACACTGCCAAAATTAAATGGCAATGTATGCATTTCATGAGGATTCTAAAGATATGAAATTCCGTGCATTAGTTCTTGAGATATGACTATTGCTGAAATCGTCTAAATCCAGCAAAATGCTGATTAGCAGCGCCACCTATTGGGTGATTTATACCAAATCCTTATCAGCAACAATTTATGTCAACGTCTGACTGAATCTGAAGTTTGGAGAAAATCCGTGCATTAGTTTTTGAGCTATTACGAAAATCTTGAAAATTCCTACATAGCAGCGCCACCTATTGGATGATTAACACCAAAACATAATTAACAACAACTTGTGTCAACATATAACTAAATCTGAAGTTAGATGAAAATTCGTCCATTAGTTCTATAGATAGAGCTATTGAGGCAATCGTGAAAAAAGTAGTACAGAAGCGCCACCTGTTGGGCGATTACCAATAACGCATAATCAGTAGCAAGACATATCAAGGATTAACTGAATCTGAAGTTCGATGAAAATCCGTGTGTTAGTAGTTAAGATAGAGCTAATGGGGAAATCGTGTAAATCCTGCAAAATTCATCATAACAGCGTCACTGTTGGGCGATTTACACCAAAACGTAATCCGCATCATTTCATAACAAGGACTAACTATATCTGAAGTTTGATCAAAATCCGTGCATTAGTTCTTGAGATAGAGCTATTGCGGAAATCAGGAAAAAGGCAGCATAGCAGCGCCACCTGTTGAGCTATTTACACCGAAAACTAATCAGCATCAATTTGCATTATGGACTAACTGAATATAAATTTTTATTAAATTCCTTGCATTAGTTCTTGAGATAGAGCACCCACAAAATTTGTGTCACATACACACAGACAGACAGACTCACAGACTCACAGGCAGATATTTTGTAAAAACATGTTTTTTGGAATCTCTGACACCTAAAACGTGTAAATCCGTCGAAAACCGGAATTCGAAAAATTTCGTAAATCCAATACTTTCTTCTTGTAAAGATAGAAGAAAGTAAAAACTTGACATGTCTTCCTATCATCATTGATTTTTATATATCAGAAACGCAATATATTGTGTAAATACATAAATTTGTGAGAGACTGGAGTATCATTTATAAGCATCACTATTTTTTCAGCTTCAAAAAATTATTTTATGTAAAAACAAATCAAATTTTTTAATGAATTTATTAAAATAATAACGTTTGATAGATTCTTTAATAAAAAGGGAAACAAAATAAACAATAATATATATGTCTTTTTTATTGCAACATTTCAACACAACACTTTTTTATTTCCTCTACCACTATTTTTTTTTATTAAACTGTCTTTGTTAATGGAATTTTAACGTTTTTAAATTTGAAAGAAATGTTTTATATATCACTGGGATTTTTAAATAAAAATCGCATTCTATTCAACTGAAACTTTAATGCTTCTGTTCGTACTTTGAATTTAGGTCCCTCTCAGAATTTTAATTTGCAGGAGATTTTAACATATGTGGCAGGTGAATACAGAAATAGGATTGGTTTAATCCTAGAACTTTATATTTCTGGTTTCTTTTAAAAAAATAAAAAATAAATTTCAATTCTTACAATTTTTTTAGCTGTAATAAAAAAATCCAATACGAAGAATTAAACTTCCTTGTCGAATCTTAACAAAAGATCTAAACCTTTTTAAACATTGAATAAGAACTTATGTTTTAATTTCTTTGTTCTCAAATATATATATGTATAAAAAATAGAATTTAAACAATGTATCTTCAATGGATGCATTCAGTTTTACGATGTTTTACATATTTTTTTTTTTAATTCATTACTATTTTTCTTTTTCATTTCAATCTATAAAAATTTCGAAACTAAATAAATTAACAAAATGCATATTACATACAAAAAAAAAAAATAAAAAAATAAAAAAAATAAAAACGAATGCCGCTTTAGCAACAAATACGCTTGATGGTTATTCTAGTACCAAATAAAAAAAAAATTATTATCACTTTAAAAAAATGGTTGTTATGTAGCCATTTTTAACGCTTGGCTGAGTGATTTTATTAAAATCGAATAATTGTTTAGTCTTGTATTTATAAAGGAAATAAAATTCTCGAAAAAATGTAAAGGCTATGTTTTCAAAATTATTATGCCTTCTTAAAGATGGATAATTCAGAGTAAAAAACAATTTCTGAACTTCACAACAAATTTTCGGAAAGTTTTTCAGTAGTGGATCGTTCCTTGACGTTACCTAGACGTTCATTCAACCGTTACCTTGACGGAACTACAGAAATTCCTCCTCGAGAAAAAATATCTGAATTAGAGTACTGCTTTGGTCGGGTAGGCCGACCCAACTCCGTCAGTCACTACTAATAGTTTTTGTTGTATGTCGGGTTAGCTCTAATTTTTCTCCCTTTGTATCGGTTTCGGTTTAGATTACTGCAGTTAGGGTTACAAGATATCTCAAAGTTAAAGTATCCGAATACCTTTAAAAGCCAATTTTCGGCCAAAATATCGATTTTTAGATTTTGGTATAGTACAATAGCCGGATTCTTTATCTTTCCAAATCTGTTTGAATTTTGTTTATATCTTATTAGAAGCCAAGTTATTGCCTTTTTAAAATTACTAAGTATCAGTATTTTGAAACCGAAAGGATCGTTCCGCTCACCGGAAGCTCACCTCTGCTCACCTATGCTTTTTTTTTACGTTTTTCAATGCTATGTAAACACAAAAGTAAAAAAGCAGAGATAATTTTTAAAAGACTTTGAAAAAGAAAAACAACAATTGTTTTAAAGAAAACAGATAACATAGTGTATAAATTGAGTAACATATTAAAGTTTACTTTTCAAAATAAAGGTAAGATTTTGAATTAAATTTTGTTTTTGCGTTTTCTGGAAATCAATTTTTTAACATTTTATGTTTACGCAAAACATCATCTCTCTATTCTAAAAAAAAGTAACTACCGCTGTCACCGCCGCCGCCGCCGCCGGTTTTGAATTTTTTGTGACCGGAGGTCTTTCTTCGTTAATATTGAGAAAAATAATGCATACAAAAATATGAAAATCAGTGGTTTTATACAGAAATGTTTGATAAACACGCTGATGCAGACAGTTTTCAAATCGAAGAATTATTTTAAGAGATATTTAATGCTAAAGTTGGACAAAATCGTTCCACTAAAAAAGTTTTATAGCAGCAAAAACTATACATGACAGTGTAATCATTTTTAGATCATTTTATGCGTTAGAATTTGCCGGAGTGCAGATTGCATTAATTTTTTTATTTTGACTCATTTTTTCAGGTTTTATTTCTATTTTAAATTCAAATTTTCAGCATTTCTAGAGATATTTTTTACAGATTTCAGAAAATTGTACTAATTTAAACTGTTGCCAACTGTATAAAAAGCGCAAGCAATAATGTTTGCTTCAAATTAAAAATTTATTTACACGTGACTATTATAAACAGGAAAAAAACTTTCAAATTAGAATTAAATAATTATGTATAGAAAGCAGGAACTTATTAAAAATTACGTCATAAAAAGTATACACGTGAATTTTAAAAGAGAAAGGATATTGTAAAATAATAAATTCATTAACATGCGTTAGAAGTCTTAGGAGAAATTACGTCATATTTACGTCACATTATAGTTATTACATAAAATGAACACAAAATAATATTGCAAAAAAGTTTAAATTTAGAAATTGCGCTAGACATTTATTTAATATTTTGAGAGGATATTTTCAACTATTTTTGTTAGGAAAGCGCAAATAATATTTCATTGCTAACAAAAGTACTTTCACGCGATTATTTAAAAGAGCAAAGAAAAGCTTGGTAAAAATTACGTCAGATTAAAAACGATTAATTTATAATGTCTCATTTAAAATAACTTTCTTTTCGCTTTGTTAAAAAATACCAGGAGACAAAAACTCTGTTTACTTAATTCCTTTTATATTAGCTTATTTTGAAATGTTGTTACACGTGTCTACGACATCAAGTTATTTTTATTTCGACGTTTTATTTGTATTTTTTATTAATGTTGTACGAATTTATTTGTTCTTTCGTTATTTAAAATAAAAATTATGTCAATTTGTATAATTAGGCGAGTGGTTTGGCGATTTATATAATTTGGCGAAATTGGTCGACGGGATAATCAAGTAGTACCGCAGCGGATTTGGCGTTAAAATTCCCCAATCAAAGAGAAATGAATAGAAATTCGTTTATAGGGAGATCGCCACTGTTTTTTAAATTATAATTCAATCTTTCGAAATTTTTTTAAAGCCGATCAAATTAGCGTGCATTTAGAGCCTGCGGTGTCTGGACGGGGGTTGGCGAGCGTAGCTCGTAGGGGGCCGAGCCCCCTAGTAACGGAAAAAAATATGGATCAATCTCTTTCAAATTTTTTTGTATGCTTTGCAAAGTGCAATAAAGGGAATGAACTAACTACACTCGTAACAGTAAGTGTATTAGGTTTTTTTTTTTATATTATTGATAAAGTTTCCGATTTGCAATACATATTTAGTAATGCATACTTCATCACTAATTAACTTTCTATATAGTTTTAAATATTTGACTCACAAATATGAGAGTAGTTCATTCTCATGAAAAATGTTTAATAATTATAATAATGTTTACAAAATAAAAATATCTTAATTTAAAGTTCAGTTATGATATTTTGCGGAAGTGATTATTTTCGCTGTTATTTTGCTTATTTTTCCCCCAAAATATAAAAAAATAATTTGAAATGTATATCTTTTTCTGTTTTATTTTACTTTTTTAATCACGTCATGATATACAATGCAAAATAAAAGTCATATTTTAAAATAATTTAAAAAAAGCCCTCCGAAGGTATTTGGATACCTTAATTTAATGTATTTTTTTAGATTAAAAAAATCTACTTACTATCTACTTACTTGCCAACCTTCAACTTAACTTTCGTAAAATGTCGGTTAATTTTATCCTGGTTAAAAGCTTTTCTAACCAGAATATTTATTTGATGAATGTTTATATATTTAATTTAATGTTTCCACGGGAATTCAGTTTCATTTACATTCTTAAAACAATTTCTGGTTCGAAACTTCTCTTTATCCTGGATTAAATTAATAGATATTTTACTGAAGTTAAGTTGAATGCTTGCTAATATGTATCTATAATGACAAACATAGATATTTGTCTGTGTGTGTACTGTTTTCTGAAGCAACTGCTGCACGAAGAGCTACAAGGTTTGGCAGGAAGGTAGCTGTGGTTATGCATCTCGAAGTCAGTTTCTGGAATTTTTTATTGGATTTTCTATAGGATTGGTGTTTCGCGGCAAATTGTCTACTTTAGTAAATTTTGTCCTATATTAAACATATACTGTAAGAAAAAACTGTAACGTTGCATGTAAATTCGAGAAATTTTTCTCCTATTTAAAGGTTTCCGGAACAATTTAGCAGTTTCCTGGGAAATTCTGGTTTTCCTATCTGAAACATTTCATAATTAAAATTGGCAACAGCATACCGCAGCCGCCCGCCATTAAAACGTGTTGTTATGTGTCGTGCACGAGACGAAAACGAATTCCTTCTATTGATGTCAAAAAATCACTGTGAGATGCGAATAAATGAACAGTGGGTAAACATTACAATCTCTATTGTCCAGACCTTTCAAGTGGAAATGCAATACCCTTTCTGAAAGCTCAGATCATCCTCTGTGGCATACAGTGACACTTGCAAAAGAAACGTAGCGTATATGAACCACGTGGTAATTCTAAGACTTTAAGTCTAATTGGGTTTTCTGTGGTAGCTGGTTAATTTGAATGAAATATATATTAATCAGTTATCTAGAAATCTTTGTTGGATATAAAAAATATTTCCTCCATCTCAACAAAGTAATCAAGCAGGACGGTCGTTCTGCCAAGCCAAGCTAAAAAAAATGCTAACCCCGCCAAACAAACAAACGCCAAGAATAAGGCAAGACACCGTAACTGCTTATTATACTGATGACAACTTCTCCATGTTAAATGAACGAAATATGCCAGCGTAAAATTTCCCATATCAAAAGAAGCAATCATCGCAGAAAAATAAAACCAACACTAGAAGGACCTAATAAAGAAGATCTTCAATTTGAGATCAAATGTATCCTCATAAATTAACTATAAACAGAGATATAGATTTTTTAAAATAACGTCGAGATACTGAAAATGACAGATTTATTTTCTTCGTCACAACTTATGTTTAAATCGAGGTAGAGACTTAAATAATGGACAGAAAAAAGTAAAGATTGAATTTTTGGATAGATATTTACTCAATCTACGTGCTTTTATAAAATTCAGCTTTAAAAACATTAATTTTCTATTCATAATTAGCGAAAAACTGTTAATTAGTTCTAAAGTTTGCAAATTATGCCAAATAGCGATAAACCCGCCAAAATATTTTAGAAATCTTATACTTTTCTTTTATATTATCCCTTTGCATTGATTTCATCGAAGATAACTATGGCTGAGATTCAGATAGATTTTTCGCTGTTAGCGAAATGAGTTTGACCAATCAGAAGCCTGCATGTTTGAGAATATTTGCTGTTTGTGGATCCCGGCCTATGTCATGAAAGTTTTGAGTCGTGTTTTTTAGTGCCGTGGATGAAGTGCAATGTTTGTAGAAATGTAGGCTAGGATCCAGATAGATTTTTCGCTGTTAGCGAAACGAGAATCGCCAATCAATAGCCTGCATTTCTACAAACAGCGAAAAGTTCACAAAAATGCAGGCTTCTGATTGATGAATCTCGTTTCTCTGACAGTCAAAAATCTATCTAGATTGCGCACAATGGAGGATATTCCAAATATGGGTTCGAGGCTGAAAAAGTCACGTGATACCGGTAATTTATCCAAGGAACTTCTATCTGATAAGAAGGGAAGATATTACTACTTTGCCTCATGAACCATTTCATTGGCTAGCAGGGATTTACATTACACGTCTACGGAGCCTCCCCTTCTTTACGATAGAAGTTTTTACCTTGACCACGTGATCAAAATGTAGATGGAATATCCTCCATTATGTTGAACACAATTTTGCATTTCCACATCCAGGTAGGGTATTAATTGTCATAACAACAATACATATTCGAAACTATTTAAGGCACTGATTCTGAACTCCTTTGCTATACCTTTCAATATTAAAGAAGTTGTTGTTTCCATAGTAACAGTACTTTTCTGTAATGCTTTCTCTAAAACACAAATATAAATATTTAACAAAGAGCGCTCAGAATCAACACCATAACAGAGAGCCTTCATACATAAGAGTGGTGATATATGCACAGGAAGCATGCTCATTTCAAGTTTTTGCCGAAAGTATGGCAACAGCGTCTAGAATACCTTGTGTGGAAATATGCTATCCAAACAACGCTAAAAATTTGTATCCCTTAAATGTGCGACGATACTGCTAAAATCCCAAGTATCGACCACAGCGACATCTGCGGGATTTAGTATTACATTGTATAGACTAGCAATATCTTGCAGTTTGAGAAAATATCCTGCAGATGTGATCTGTATATTTCAGCAGCATCATTGCACAGTTAAGGGATACAATATTTTAGCACTTTTTAAAGTATTACAGGGATAGCCAATTTCCACACTATATATACAGCGCCTAGAAGATACAGTGTGGAAAACGGCTACAAAATAGTGCTGAAAAATTGAATCCCATAAATGTACAACGATGCTGAATAACAAGATGTCGATAGTAGCGCCATCGTAGTGATTTAAAAAGGATAGTCATTCTAAAAGAGACTCTTTTACCTATTTCACGTCATTCCTTAACTAAATTAGCTTATAACAGACCAAAATATCTTATATTTATAGTTTCCGATATTTAATATTCTATAATTTTTGAAAACTCAGTGTTTATATTGAAAAGAGTTACGAGATGGCACTCGTATCAGCATATTGCCGCTGACCATTGTTGGAGATTTATGGGATACAAGTTTTTAGCATTTTTTAAAGCATTATAGGAATAGCCGTTTTCCACACTGTATCTTCTAGGCGCTGTACTATAGCTCCGTTATAGGCCTAGATTATATGTTGCAGAAATCGACTATCCCAGCAATACTTAAAAAAGCGCGGAAATAGTGAATCCCTTAAATGTACAACGATGTTGAATTCCAAACAGCCATTTACAGCGACATCTGCAGGATATTTTTTAAAGAAGAAAGAGACACGTGTAATGCACCGCTATAGCGTCTAGAATACATACTGTGGAATTTTGCTATCCAAGCAGCGCTAAAAAGTTGTATCCCTTAAATGTGCACTGACGCTGAAATCCAGGGAGCTGATCGCAGCAACATCTGTGATAAACTTTCAATGTAAACATCGTAATATTACAGCAGGCTTGACGCCAAGCACACGGGTCAGATGTATGTTAATAAAATGTAAAAAAAAAACGCTACAGCGTCTAGACCAAATTATAGCGCCTAGAATATATAGTGGGGAAATTGGCTATCCCTGTAATACTTAAAAAAGTGGTAAAATATTGTATCCTTAAATGTGCAACGATGCTGCTGAAATATACAAATCGCAGCGACATCTGCAGGATATTTTCTATAACTGAAAGATATTGCTAGTCTATACAATGTAATACGAAAATCCCGCAGATTTCGCTGCGATCGACACTTGGAATTTTAGCAGTATCGGCGATCATTTACGGGATACAAATTTTTAGCGTTGTTTAATAAAATATTTCCACACTAGGTATTCTAGACGCTGTTACCAAATCGTCATGAAGTTTTAGGAAATATCCTGCAGATATCGCTGTGATCGACTCATTGGATTTCAGCATCATTTGAAATTTAAGAGATCCAATATATTAGCACTTTTTAAAGTATTACTGGGATAGCCGATTTCCGCACTATATATTCTAGGCGCTGTAGCACCGCGGTAGCCTGTCTTTTTCGTTTACCTCGGAGTAGATATAGATGAAGTCATTTGTAGCTGTTCCTAAACTGTGGCCAACAACATATAAGGCCAGTTCATAACGTCACACGGAGTTGATTATCTGTACACGGCAATGGACACAAAAAAATCGACTCGCAGCTTTGTACTAATCATCGTGTAAAGATGATCCAACTCTGAGACTAACGAAAAAGACAGGCTACGGCGGTGGGTCCGATTCTTCTTTTTTTACAGACCGCTGGAGTCACGTGATGCTCGAATGCACCAAAGAAGGTGCGTGAAAAGAGCATCACGTGACTCCAGCGGTTTGTAAAAAAAGAAGAATCGGACCCACCGCGGTAGCCTGTCTTTTTCGTTAGCCTCGATCCAACTGTATGTGACTTTTAAACATCATGAACTGGCCTATTATGTCATTGGTCGCGCTAACACCCTCCCTCCTGCGTCCACCGTATATAGCGGCATCTTGTACTGGAGACTGCTAAATGGGCTGCTATCGGTCAAAATCAAGAGAGAAAAGGGCAGAAGAGAGGGAAATAACTCGTTTTTTTTTTGGTAACTAGTTTTTCACACGGGAAGATTGACATGTCTGTTCCTCTCCTTTCATAACTTCATGGTGGTGAAATACGCCAAAGCATCCTAAATATCTGAGAAAGTCTTGAGTCGCGTTACGAAAACATCACACAAAGCAGGCAAAGCAAAGAAACAAAATCATTCATCGGCTCGTGAATATGAACGAGCCAATGAATGATTTTTCTTCTTTGTTTTGCCTGCTTTGTGTGACGTTTTTCTGACATGTGTCAAGGCTTTCTCCAATATTTAAAGGGAATTGAATAGGCCGGGATCAAGATAGATATTTCGCTATTAGCGGGATGGGATTTATCAATCAGACGTCTGCATTTTTCCGAACTTTTTGATGTTTGCAGTAAACACCGAAAAGCCTGCAAGGATAAAGGCTACTAATTGGTCAATGTAATTTTACTAACAGAGAAAAATTTATCTGGATCACGGACATTAACTTTGGTTGGTTAAAACAATTTTGAATAAAATCAAATCAAGAAGCCAATGTTTGTTAACTTTTCTGGTTAGTTTAATTGAAATCTTCCTCGTCTATTACTGAAAACTGATTTACCGTACTTTGGACAAAAAATTGAATAGGAGTACACGACTTGTGCATATGTCACCACTCTAACACAGTGTTGCCAGATGGGCTACTTTTTTTAACTCAGATACTTGATTGGCACCACTCTTTTGAAATTGTAAAATGTGCCTTATTTAATTACATATTAATTAAGGCGAAAACAATGGGAATTTTACCGTTTATACTAAGTGCTGGCAATCAAGAAATCTGAATTAAAAAAAAGTAGCCCACTGGCAACACTGCTCTAACATATAAATGTTCTGTGTTATGACCATGATTCCAAGTGCAGTTGGTTAAATTTCAGTATCTGGGCATTAGAGAAAGCAATAGTGGCCCACTGTGGCTGAGTGGATAAGACACAATGCCGCTAATCGCTTGAGAGCGTAGGTGGAAGCAGATTCGAATCCCGCCGTGATTCGCATGTGATATGATGTATGTATTCAATAAATCAAACAAACAAACAAGCAAGCAATAGTGAAAGGTACAGTTGGCATGAAAACAACGACTTCTTATTTCGTATAGAAAATTAATGAATAGTAGTAAATGACTCAAGTTTAAAATGTAGGGAAATGGTCTGGAAATATCAATGGCTCCCATCTAGTATTTCACAAAATTAATTTAATAGAATCACATGATGTATAACTTGATGCAACTCTTAACTAATGAAAATT
Source organism: Maratus speciosus (assembly GCA_963932465.1). Taxonomy (NCBI): domain Eukaryota; kingdom Metazoa; phylum Arthropoda; class Arachnida; order Araneae; family Salticidae; genus Maratus; species Maratus speciosus. The sequence continues at coordinate 443,421,621 of OZ010788.1, forward strand.
CTGCAACAAGACTTATGTAGGTAGATCTTTTGAATGAATAATTCAGAATTCTGAGAACAAAACGAAGTTCTTAAGGCTCTTCCTCACACCCCCCTCCAAAAAAGGAAATACGATAGAAAGATTTAAGAATTTGGATAGCTTCAATATGTCTGTGATCTTTTGTCAGAGTTCAGAAAAAGAGTCTGGGCATAAAAAAAACAAATTTAACGAACGATAAGACTATAGATTTCAGGCAATTTTTAACCGAAAAATATTTAATTCTAATGTATATGCGGCTTTAATAATAGAGTATTAAAGATAATCAATTTAGGGGAAATTTTATAGTAAATTAATATCCTCACATTTATGCAAATAGGTATGTATAAACAGGCTTGAGAAAAATTACATATTTATTCTTTCTTCTCTATAACACGATCTAAATGAAAATGAAGTTATATGTACAGTTTATATCTTTAAATTTTTAGATATTTTTTATCAAAAATGTTCCTTTATTATGTCTAGAATTGCTAGATTTACAGATCTTTGATTCTTTAGATGCCAATGTATCTGTGATCTTTTGTCAGAGTTCAGAAAAAGAGTCTGGACATAAAAAAAAAAAAAATAATAACGAACGATAAGACTATAGATTTCAGGCAATTTTTAACCGAAAAATATTTAATTCTAATGTATATGCGGCTTTAATAATAGAGTATTAAAGATAATTAATTTAAGGGAAATTTTATAGTAAATTAATATCCTCACATTTATGCAAATAGGTATGTATAAACAGACTTGAGTAAAATTACATATTTATTCTTTCTTCTCTATAACACGATCTAAATGAAGATGAAGTTATATGTACATTTTATATCTTTAAATGTTTAGATATTTTTTATCAAAAATGTTCCTTTATTATGTCTACAATTGCTAGATTTACAGATCTTCGATTCTTTAGATGCCTGCGGGTTTTCATTCTCGGATTAACCGTAGGTATTTGTAAAGGTAAATTTATTTTGCAAAACCGTCAGCAAAAAGAGTTAGAAAAAACAATTAACTGACAGACTAACTGTAAATATATATTTTATTTCGACTCTGTTTTTTACTAAATTTTCATCTTTCGTAGAAAATTTTAAGGAGATATAAATTGAGAAAGACTGATACTTTGAAAGAAGAAATTGACTTTCCTTACTTTTAAATTATTAATCACTATAAAAAATGAATGATAGGTAAACAAAATGTATAATATTGTGTTTGCTCCCTGCTTATAAAGGCTATACAAGGACTAATTTTAATTTGAGCTAGTAGAATTATTTCAGTTATATATCATTTGTTTTAAAAAAAAGAACTGATATCTACTAAAAAACAACTTTTCAAAAGTAAAAAATAAGCCAAGCAAAAAAAAAAGAAAAGAAAAGAAAAAAGGTGAAAGTTGTGGCTAAAAAATAGTGTGATATCAAATTTCCAAGCTTATATTGCGGTACTTATTTAACATTTTTTGATAAAAATTTATCATATGTAACTCGAGTACCTAAGTATGCGTTGATAGAAAGCCTTTTCTCCTTTACTAAATACATCATAACGTGTTTCTGAAAATTAATTTTTTTTAAATTATGCATGATGGGCTTGGCGGCCATCTTTCCATATTTTACACAAATTTCTAAACACTCAAGCTCGTAACATATTTGCATTATTAAGAATTTCGAACTTATAGTTTTAGCTACAGACAGATAAATTAAGAAATTTTTTTATTTTGAAAAAACAAATTGATTTTTACTGCTTTAACTAATTAATTAATCCCCCTCCGAAAAAAGAGAATCATAAGATGAAACCTGAAGTTACTTCAGCTTTATTTTTAGACACAAATTTTTAGGCACTCATTTCCATAAATTAAAAGAATAAAATGTTTGCTTTAGTAACAATTTCGAACTTCCAATCTTAACAATGAACTTGTGTGCTTAGAAATTTGTGTAAAATATGGAAAGATGGCCGCCAAGCCCATCATGCATAATTAAAAAAAAATTAATTTTCAGAAACACGTTATGATGTATTTAGTAAAGGAGAAAAGGCTTTCTATCAACGCATACTTAGGTACTCGAGTTACATATGATAAATTTTTATCAAAAAATGTTAAATAAGTACCGCAATATAAGCTTGGAAATTTGATATCACACTATTTTTTAGCCACAACTTTCACCTTTTTTCTTTTCTTTTCTTTTTTTTTTTGCTTGGCTTATTTTTTACTTTTGAAAAGTTGTTTTTTAGTAGATATAAATTACAAGTAAAAGTATTCTACGCCAAAGGGTAAGTGACTTGACTTAAAAAATATGACTTGATAAAATATAACACTCCATTTTGTTCCGCTATTGTTTTCTATATGCTATATTATTTTTAGAACAAATTTGATTTTAACAAATATTAATGTTATCTATGTTTTAATGAAGTTCCATTTATAAAGTATACATTTATGTCTAAGATTTTAAATTAATATTAATAACTATTTACGTTATTGTTTTCTGTGTTTTTTTTTTCGTACCATAAAATGCTGTACAGTATTGTGTGACTCTGTGTTTTTCTCTTATATAATTCTCTTATATTTAGTTTTTTTCTTATATAAAAAAAAACTAATCATATATGTATATTTATTTATTTTTGTGCAAAAAAATAATGGTCTCATTTTTAATTATTTGTATTATTGCAACAGCCGTAAACATTTATTTTATTGTTGGAACACACTGAATTAAGCTTTTTTCATATTAATGTTTTGTCAAAGGAAGTTGAATAACGCCTATTCTTTTCAAGATCTATGTGTATAAAAATCGTTCAAAACTTAAAATTACCCTAGTACTTTATGTGATTTATTGCTAATCATTTATAATTAATTTATAACCAAAACAAAGCCTTAAGAAAATTATGTAAATATGCAAAAAGCAAATTTGCAGTTAGATAAGGAGGCAGAATTAAGATCATAACTAATAGTATACTAAATGACTCCTCCCCCCTCCCCCCTCCAATGGAAACTTGAATGAATTAATATATAAAATCTTGACAACTTTAATTATTAAATGTGCTTATATGTTATATGGAAGCAAAAATACATGCAATGTTTTCAGAATTTTCTAATTATCAGATGGAAAATATTTATATATGAACGGTGAAATTTAATAATAATTTGAAATGATGTGTAAAATTATTTAAAATATTTACTCCTGTTTAACAAACACATTATTAGCTGTTGTATCATAAAATGATTTCTTAAGTGATTTTAATATTTTACAGCAAGATAATTTTGAATAGTAAAATCATACGTAAATGATTATTTTAATTTCACCTTACAAAAAAAAAAAAAAAAAAACAACAACAAAAAAAAAAACAGTGTTATCAGAAATTTTTAATATTCTTCAAATGTTTGTTTATGAAAATGTGCCCGGATTTGTGTTTGTGCACATTTTGCTTGAATTATAAATGAAATATTAAAATTTCTTATGATTTACCTTATGAAGCATAGAAAATTTTCATAAAGAGGGGGGGGGGATGTCGATTTGAAAATAACATTATATTTATCTTGTCTACAATGTTAAAGGGGTGAGGAATTCCTTTTTTAATTACACTGAATCTATGAAAAAATAACATAAATAATAATCCCAGATATGGTTTGTATGTATGTCAAATAATTTAAATTGACTAAACTGATTAATAAACTAATTGACTGAATTGATTAATAAATTCTTCAACTATTTTCCAAAGTAAACAAAGAAAAATTAATATTTTTAAATACTTGAAAATGGATTAATATATCTTGGCATCGAATCTGATGAATCTAAAAAAATAAATAAATAAAATACATAAAAAATAAATAAATAAAATACATAAAAAAATAAATAAAATAAAAAAAAAATACATAAATAAAAAAAAATCAATAAAAGACATTAAAAAAAAATTATATATCCATCTAGTGAAATCTAATATATGAAACGTTCCTGCATTCTGAAAAGAAATCTAGGAATGTTCCTGGGAAATAATGGGCAGATGAGTTGCCCATTATACGAAACGTTTATGAAAAATAGAAGAAATCTTACTGAACATTTCTGAAACGTTCCATAGAAAATAAGTGAGCTTCCTGTGAACTATGAGTAATATTTTTGTTCTCAACAGAAACTTTCCTGGTATTTCACAGGAACCTTACAAGCTTTTCTGGGGAATGTTTTAACATTATACAGTAAAGTTCCAGTCATTTTCAAGAAATGTTTCTTGGAAATAATAGGCACATTAGCTGCCCATTTTTTCCCAGGAATGTTTCTGGATTTTTTTTTTTGCAGTGTAGTTTGTTAAGAATTATTAAAGATGATGTTGAATTTATTGAATATTTTTTATACAATATTTAGCGGTTTTTTTTTTTTCGTGTTCTGCGACATTTTTTCACATTTGTAAAAGGAATTTAGTTTCAATAATTCAGCTCAATATAGTAAATTGTCTCCTCTACTATTTTTATGTTTTCTTCTTTTTCGGGACGATCTTTTGAGATCCATAAAAGGAATCATGTTTCAATCCTTTAGACCAATTCAGTAATTCTTTTTTACGATATTTTAATTTTTCGGAATTTTGAGACTCTTTCGCGTTTTAATGCGATGTTTTACATTTTTTTACACAAAAATAAACCTAAAGTTAATATTTTTATCTAAAAATATTCTAGGTTTCTTTGAAAAAAAAAACAGTCAGCAAGAACTCATTCGCAATAGTGAAATCTCAACGCGAACTCGAAACAATTAAGGACAACTCGAGCTCCAACGAAAACAAGCAGTGTTAACCGACCTGTAGCAAGACTATCTGTCAAGGACTTTGTAGATTTCTGGATTTTATGGATTTTAAATAAAAATCTGAAGAAGAAGGCAGACAGTGATTACTGAAACTATTTTCTGACGAAGAATCATTAATGAAAACATTATTTTATTTATGAAGAGAAATATTTGAAAATTTCGTAACCTATTGATGATGTTCATGGGTTCATTATATCGTGATCGATTAAATTTCACGATTTTTTTTCTGCAATGCTTTCACGAAATGCACGATTTTCTCTATAACAGTTTGATGTATTTAATTTTGCTATATGTTAGCAATTCTATTTTTCTGCAACCGTTTGATAAATTTGCAATGTATTTTCGCGACCGATTGACTAAATTCGCAATTTTCTTTCAAGATCTTTTGACGAATTTCGGAATTATTTTTTCAAGATTGTTTAACGAAATTCTTGATTTCCTTCTTCCATAAACCATTGATAAAATTACGATATTTTTCCTGATCGCTTGACGAAAATAGCAATTTTTGGCATAACCGATTATTGGAATTTTAGAAAATTTTTTCATTCACAGTTTCAAGAAAATCACTATTTGTCTTTGAAATAATTGACGAAATTCACGATATTTTACCCCGACAGTTTGGAGAAAATAATTGCTTTTTTTTCTGCAACGGATTCTAGAATTCATTTTGTTAAATTCCGCAAAGAAAAAAAATAGAGTGTCCTCGAAAATTGAAAAATATTCGCAGTAGTATCTCATGCTCATGGAAAAATTTAAAGGGGTTGGAATACCATACAGAATTTTTATTATGCGCTATTTTCTCATTTTGTGAGCGATCCGCGTAATCCCTCATACGATTTCAAACCCAGCATCTCAAAGAAAAGCCGCAATAAACACTTTAAATGGCACTCCCACTGCTGAGAAAAGGAATTCATGATGGAAATATTCACAGAAACACGATTCACCTGTTGTTAATTATCCATTAAAAGGTTTTTATGGTAAGAAAAGTTATATGTTATGTAAGTTATATATGTTATGAAAGTTATATTTTTACAGATGGGTGACAAAATAATACCTATGACACCAATGGCGAACGAATTGCAACTCTTACATAAATGTTCGAAACATGAAGTTCCCTTTGGACAGTTCTTGCTGAAATTGATTCTGGAGATGACTATTTATATATGCGTTATCTGGGATAAAGATTGCCTGCGCTTTCTGACCGCTATGGGGTCAACCCTCTTTTATTCCTTTCAGAAAGCTTTCTTTTCCGTCCGCTGTTGTACTTCTCAGACGACAATTTACCGCATTTCGTGTACGCTGTCATAACGGTTGACACAGTACTCCTTGCATGTCCCAAATTATTGGCTGTTTCCGTCACGGAGCAACCAGCGCATTGCATTCCAACAATCATTTCTTTTTCGAACTCTGACAAGTCAGTCATCTGAGTTTTCCAGAGCGTATGGTAAGCGCATGCAACACCTATCACTGAGGTTGGGCGACTGTTACCTTACCTTTCATAACCACTAGGTGGCAGAATGAAGTTCAAAGTGACATGCGAGTTCTGGTCCTTTGAAATGGACCATACCTTTTTCATGGGTGTTCGTATTATTTTGTCATCCATCTGTATGTTTGAATTTTTGGACTACTAATCAATTTTTTTTTACAATATCGAACTATTTTCGCAAACTGCAAAACGGACTCACACCTGTTCTGAAAGAGAAAAAATAAAACGATTCACCTGTTAATGAAAAGTAGATAATGCCTAAATTTCCACATAATAATAAGAATCCACATACGCTACTTCTAATAAATATTATTAATAATTAAATAATAGTAAATATATTGAAATAAATGTGAAATATTTGTCAATCATATATAAAGCCAATTTTCTTAACTTTTTTATTAAAAAATACATTTCCCTATCTTAATAAAATTTCATATTTTTTTTTATTTTAACAAAGATCACTGAAACTTAAAAGCTAAAAAGAAGTATGACACTAGTTATGATTCACTGCAGAAATTCTTTTCAAATTTTAAAATTATTTAGCGCGATACACCATTTAAAATTTAATTTTCAAGAGATTTATATATTTGGCAATTTCATTTTTAACAAATACATATTAAATACATTTTCAAGTAATATTTTTTAAAACTTTGCTGTATAAAATTGGGCATATGATTGAAAATTTGATCAATTATTAAATTACAGTTTATCTCTTTAATGTAACTGTTAAATACTGGAAAAAAATAGATTTCCAAAAATCATTTTTTATTACCCATTTAAACGTGTTAAATATATCTTTTGAAAAAAAAAAATTAGTTGAAGCGTTGAAGATTTCATAATTCCATTTTAATAACACAAAAAGAGTTTCATTATATGTAACCAAATATCTCGAAATAAGCTATATAGTTATACATTTTAGGGTGTTTTTCGCATTTAACCCATTACCCGCTGATGTTACGTTCACGCAACAGTTAAAATAATTGCTCATGTTTAAATAAATTACTTTGCCACCACTATTTTAGAAGTTAAAAAATGGTCTTAATCATTGTCAGAAATTTTCTATTTTAATAAAGTGAAAATTACCTTTCAAAATTTGTAGGGGAAAGCGACATTCAACAATAAATTTTAAAATTGCCCATTATAGTTTTGGCGGTTAATGGGTTAATTCACATTTTTTATATATACATATTACATTCGACATATTTCACATTTCCTAGAATTTCAGCAGAAAGCGCTTTTTCGTTGCATAATTAAAGATTTTCTGAAACACATAGCTTCTAACCTTTCGGTTGTTGTTCTTTTTCAAGTAAAATAGAACATAATTTGAATCAAAAAAATGATTCAATGAAGTATTTCTCGTACGTAAATGGTTGCAAATTAATTTCTCTTATTTCTAATACTTTTGGATTCATTCGATTGGGATAAAACAGAAAGTTCGAATCAATATAATAAAATACAGATATTTACTTTGCACTTTTGAGTAATGTAAATACTTTCATGTAATTCTCGTGTTTCTCGTCATTTGTCGTGTAAATACTTTAATGTAAATACTTTCATATTTACAAATAAATTAATAAAAAGTAGTTTTCTATTCCACGGGCAGCTCTAGAGGGTATTCACATGCTCACAGCGCCTATACTCATCATCTGCTGAAGTCAGCAATTCGTATCCCAACACGGAGCGAGTTTGTTTACACCTATATTGGCATCGAGCTTGCAAAACTTCTATTAATGAGTTCTGGTATACCATTTTCGAGTTTACGATTCTTTTCAAGAATAATTTCGAATGATTGATAACACCTTTTCTGTGTAAACATCCAAAAAAGTGCATATTTAAACCTACTTTGGTATTTCATGAACCCAGATTAAGCATAATAATACTCTGTTCTTTTTACAGTGTACATGTTAATTGCTGTTGTGTAAAAGGTTAATACATAGCATTATTAGCACTGAAAACAAAGTTTGATTTGACACTGGACGCGGCTACATGGGCTCACAGCAGCAGCATTTTAAAAAAAATTAATCTTTGGTTTACAGTGTCGAGATAATCTAAATTATAAAGAAAAACATGCCCGTGAGTAACACTGATTTAATTTTGACTGTAGCATCGCCTGACAAAGAAATTTCCCTTTTACTGTATTTTTTGTGACTTCTAGACATCACACATTTGAAATTTTACACAGTCGAATAGGGAAAAATATGTTCATTCAAATGCACGTTGTTTGAAAACTGCATCTAAATTTGCTGATTTTTGTAAGTTTTTCAAAAAGAATTGTAAAGCATGATTTTTAAAAAATATGTATCTCTATCTGATGCAGACAACTATATATTTTTTGCTTTTTTGATATTCTATTTCTTTTTATTATTTTTCTCTATCTATATTATAAAGGACAAACATGTCTGTCCGTAACTCTGATTTCATTTTCACAGTGCCAACACCAGACAATTAAATTAAGTTTTAATAGCAGTTAAATTGTAAATATCGCTTATTTTGAATTTTTTCGCCGTCAAATACAGAAAAAATGCACTTTCAAATGAAAGTTGCTTGACAACTGTATCGAAATGTGGATAAAAATTTTATGGCTATGTAATTTTTATTCTTTTTAAAGTAATTTTCAAACATGATATTTTTAATTCGATATATATCGCCAGCAGACGAATACTAAAGCTAAATTTTGGAGCTTAAATTAATAATAAATAGCTCAGCTTTTGTTTCCAAATTATGTTTCATGAAAAAATCAAAACATTCATCAATCGATAAATCTATAATAATAAACAATAAAACAGAAAAAAATACCAATTTAAAGCATGTAATCAAACTATACATTTAAACCACTGAAAAAATCAGTAAGGGAGATGGGAGCACATGGGAACATGGGGCAGATGTGAACATCGCAATTTTTCAATAGTTATTATAAATTTTTTTATTTGAAAAAAAAAAATACTAAAGATGCTAGCACCTGTAGACATATGGTGAAATTTTTTGAAGATCTCTGACATTTTGTTTGTCCTCTGTTACCAAAATACTGTTTTTAGATCTCAAAAGTAAAATCTTTGTTCCAAGTTGATAAGCGAATAACTTTATTTATTTATTCATTTATTTGAATTTGAGTGTTTTAACATATACTCTGAATAAATAAGTATTTTTGATACAGTTCTCTTTCTTCTAAAATTGAGAATTGTTAATGTTTTAACAGAAGCAGCAATGTGGCATTTGTGAACATACTAGTTGGTGTCAGACAGTTCATAAGTGTCCAATAATCATTATGCGATGCTATTCCTTTCAGTTAATGAGAATTAATATGAGTTTCGTTATCTATAATTTTTCTGAAATGGAAGATATTTTCCTCACTCGAAGTTGATTTTGTATTGAAACTTCCACAAACACATCTTTCAGCAAATACATAAAGAGCAACAAGTTCGTTTACATTTAATTGTACTTTAAATAAATTTAATGTTTTCTAAAATGCAATAAGTGTTATGTATTATTTTACTAAACGGTAAACAATAATATTTTTTATGCACTGTTAATAAAAAAGTATTACCTTGAACAACTTTGCAAATTTTTCCATTACATTTGTTCTAAACTTGCAATGATGTCTTACTTCCATCTCTAAAACAGTAATGCATATGGTGCTTTGAATGGAGATATCAGTAATATTTTAAGAAAATAAAATTTTTAAACTGATAACTACCGTAAAATCCCGATTGTAACACACCCCTCCCCTTTCAAAAGCAAAAGAAGTTCGGGGGGGGGGGGGAGTTATAGTTGAGATTTTTTTTAATCATTAAAAAACCCATCTTTATCTATAACGTACAAGTAAATAAGGCAAATACAGGAGTGAGAATCTTTCATATTTCGGCAGACTTCTGATAAATAGTTTGTAAATGCCCCCTCCTTAAAGTTTCCCCCAAACAATAACTCCTAATCAAAATGTAAAGTTTTAACTTATTTTTTTAAATTGCTTCTTTATTTTTTTATGTTTTAGCAACAATACTTAATGAATCATCTAAGCTCCCGCCCCCAAATCTACATATTTTAATTTTATAATCTTTTGCATAAACATATTACCCAGAAACTAGAGAAATATATATGTTTTTATCCTTATGATGAATTTAACAGGTAATATAATTAATGATTACGATGACAAATGAATAAAAGAATAAAAAGCATGCCAAAGGATATTTTTTCTATGTGTTCACATGTCCCTATCGTGTGTTCTCTTTTACCTTTTGATTTTGGCAACGGCAACTACTTTGTTTACAAAATGTCGAAATAAGTGAGTCAAGTTGGAATTCAACGCTTTGCTGGTAAGATTTGTTTATTATTATTATTATTATTATTTTAAGTTGTTTGAACTATTCTCTTGCGATTTTAATAGAAGTTAGATCTATAATTTTACGATATAAATAATGAATAAAGTAAAATATGAAGTAGTTGTTAACTTAGCTTCTTTTTATTGACATCCATTTAAATGTATGTTGGGTGTTAATTCATCGATTGTATCGTTAGGATTGAACAATTAGAAACTAAATATTTTGCTTGCTTTAAAACCAATTATATTTACAAATCATAAAGATCTAAGGCTTAAAAGTAAAAAATAAATATCGTTGATATATATTCCATGTAATTATTTAGAATTATTTAATATTCTATAGAAATGACAGCATTAGAAGCATATCTGGAATTCTGTTAGATTTCGTAATTTATCACGGTGAAGGTTCATTTCCAATGCAAAATGAAACTGAATCTGCCGCTGTTGGTGAAGCATCAGTACTCAATCTCTGTGAAACTTTTTCTGCTGGAAATCGTGTATATTTTGACAGGTATTTCGGAACTGTTATTTTCGTAGAAATTTTACACTGAAAGGGAATAAGGGCAACAGGTACAATAATGAAGAATAGAATTACAAATGGAAACAATTTACTGTCGGATAAAATATTTCAGGAAAGTGAAATAGGGTGAAGACTTTTTCTATTAAAGTATATTAATATTTGCATTATGTCCTGTATAATAAATTCTATTCTTTCCCATACTTTTAGTAACTTTTAAATTATACTGCTCAAAACAGTTAAAGAATATTGAGGTTGTGGATGGATCTTAAGGCAGGGGAAATATTTAGATGATTGATACATGTTCGACAGACGTTGTAGGATATATCAGAAAAAAATACACATGTCTGGCAGACAAAAATGCATTATATTGAGCATTTGTATACAAAACAGAAAAAAAACACAATTTGTGCATCTGAGAAAAAACGTTTAATAAAAGGTGTTTCCTTCAAATAAAATCGTTTTTAGTAAAAGTATGGTTTTCGCGGACGACCAGCAACGTTGAACACCTTTTAGGCATATAGTCATTGAGGCTATTAATGAGGAACCGCGGTATTCTTTCCCACTCCTCTAGAAGACTTCTTTCCAGTTCTTGGAGAGTTTGTGGGGATGGTAGACATACAGCAACACGCCTGCCTAGAATGTACCAAACATGCTCTATTGGGTTCATGTCCGGAGAACACACTGGCCATTCCAGTCGTATGATTCCTTCATCGAAAAGGAAATCATCCACCTAGTGAGCACGATATGGCCTGCAATTGTCGTCCATTAACATGAAGTCATCTCGAATTGCTGCAGCAAAAGGGACTACATTATGGCTGCGGATATCATCTCTATATCGCTGACCGGTCATAGCTCATGGTTCGTACGGATACCGTTATTTCTCCAGGAAAAATACCAGTATATTTTTATAGAAAATGCTCAGGATTTTCTATAAGATAATACTGGCGCCGAAACATTTTGTGGCCTGTAAAATTCAAGGAGGCGTACGAACCATGTAGCTCTATTTCGAATGATGTGGAGCTCCGTTCACCAATCAATGGCGGTGAAGCATGCACCAAAACTTCCCTACCGCCAAATATGACACTTACTTGCACGAACGCAGGATTGTTTCTAGTACCACGTTCTCTCCAGATCTAAATGGACTATTATCAGGATGGACAGAAAAACAGGACTCGTCAGAGAAAAGAATATTGCGCCATTCATTTCTCCAACAGTTCACATGCTATGTTGCCCACTCCTTGTAAGCGCCACGGTACCTTGGTGTTAACGTGATACACACCATTGTCCTGCGAGCATACAGACCTACAGCGTGGAGCTGCTTTCGGAGAGTTTGAGTCGAAACTGTGATGCCAGTAGACGGGTGAAGATGTTGTTGAGGCAAAGTGGCGTTCATATTTCGATGTCTCTTAGCCGTTAGCGTTTAATATCGATCTTCATTGGGCGTTGTTGCACGTTTACGACATTGCCCTGGTTTTTGGCCTGCATTTCCAGCCTACAAAATTTGTTCCAGATCCTGGAAATAACACTTTGTGAAACTCCAGCGTCTTCTGCTACTTCGGCTTGTGTTTGGTTCCCCTCTAACCGACCAGCAACACTCTAAGCTTCTGATTAAGTTAAATGACTTCGTTGAGGCATCGCATTCATCGAAATAAAGCACTTACTGAATGTCGATCATTGTTTTTCGCTTTGTCTTTCAGTAAGTTTAATGCCAAATTTCTTTCGCTGCCGCTAAAGCGTCGTTTTTGACGTGAAACTCAAAATTTGCATTCTCCGAAGTTTGAAAATGAGAAAAAAAAGCATTTGTGATTCTCTTGTTGTTTTTGTAAAAAAAAAAAAAAAAAAAAAAAAAAAAGCTTTTAGCGTTTAGGTCCTGTGTTTTGTTTATTAAGAAGAATATGTAAAATTAGTTTAACTTCAAGAAAATTACATTTAACAGACTTTCAGCAAATGCATAAATAAATATAAAAACAGAATATATTTCAATGAATTGTTTTTATGCAATGATTTCTCATAATTGATTAACTTCAAACATTTTAGAATAAAAGCTTTCTAAAGGAAGACGGACATGACGTTGAAATAAATGTTTTATAACATTTTTGAAAGCAATACAAGGTATATATCCCAGAAGATGACATCAGGACACATATAGTTTCATAATGAAAAAATTATAAAACCAAATGAAGTATTAAATTAGATAGTTAAATTTAAATAATAGATTTTTAATAATAAATACGTTTTACCTTTTAATTTTTATCTATTCATAACAATTTACTTATCAGGGAAAAAATAAAAATTTTGTCAAGGTTTCCATTAATCCTTGCATTAATCGTCAGGTGTAAAATTAAGGGTAAATTTTATTTGACATCGTGGCAAAAGAATAGCATTCTCCATTGTAAGCCTTATTAAAATTAATTATCATTAAATGAGAAACTATTAGCATGACATAGCTTTATCCGATTACTGTTTTCGTAGTAGATTATACAAAAAATTCATTATTAATGATCGACATTCTTATCATATTAACTTAGAATGTTATATTTAATTAAAATATGTAATATAGTTATCCTCTAGATCTTTAATATTTGACTTTTATTGCTCATTTTGAAAAGAATTTAATGGACAGAATATTAATTAAATCTGTTAAGTTATTTAGTTTATGAAAAAAGGGAAAATAACGCTTTGAGTATGCACCCCAATAACAGTGCAGATGATTGATTATACGGATATTTTAAACGGTGTTTTTGTTTTAATTTATTGATTATAGAAATTTTAAGCTAGTTGGCAAAACTTAGATTTTGAGAGCTTTTAATTGTTATTTACTTTAAATTACATTTTCAGATAATTACATTTACATACTTATTATTTCTGAACCTTTATGCGTATGGATATGATATTTTCGGAAATGACAGTTATCATGTACTAACTATGTGTGTGTTAAAACGGAACGACATAAAATTTCTGTGTAGTACTTTGCAAATAATTATGCTCAATTAAAAAAAAAAGTCTTTAGTGGATTTAAAAGAGAATATAGAAAAGAGTTCTTTAATAAAGCTGAAGAGGCTGAAAAAATAATGATAGCATTGAAAATTACAGAAAAATCTTGAAAGATTAAAAAAAAAAAAAAAAATAGAATCAAATATGCGCATTTAAAATGTAAAAACATATAAATAAAATTTATTGGCTCTTTTTATAATTATTTTTAATGTTTCGGTTGTTAGACATAGTTCCTATTAGAATCCATCAGGATTGCTCTAAATAATGTTTCTTGATGCATCTTTATTTCGTAAAGCGTGTAAAGAAATATACGTTTAAATACTTATAGCAAAACAGCGTTTTTATACTAATCTTTTCTTATTTAAAATCATTACTTATAAAACTCTATTTCTATTAACTTCTAAAAAGCGCATATAAATATCAAACGGACAAGGCGCCCATGTATTTACAATTGTAATACTTTTATAATTATTATCAAATCGTATTTTTATAGTTTAATTTCTTATTATATAATTTAGCTTCTTTGTTTACACTTTGCTGACTTATTACAAGCATACCAATGTTACCCTATTTAAAAATGATTATCCAGGGAAGTACATTGAAAACGTATTTGCATCCTTTTTCCCATGAATTATTGTTGATATTGAATATTTTTTTATTCCTAACAAATAAACAATTATAAGATTGATGAAATAAGAATAATGTACATAAGGTAGTTGGCAAATTTGGTAGCTTGTTATACTGTAAAAACATAATTTTTAGCTGGGCGATGACCTAAATTGTGAAAATGCTTTAAGAACTAAATAATTAATTATTTAAATTAATATCTATTTTAAATATAAAAATAATTAAATTGCTAATTATTTTAAATTAAAAAACTTTTGAATACCGGAATGAAGTAACATTTTTTAATTATTCATTTAATTAAATTTTCTTAAGTTAACATTGGCTTCTATTTTTTTTTTCAATAAAGATACTGCATACAAATGTATTTTGTAATAATTATGACATTTGTGTATTTTATGTAGCTTCAAGCAATAAATTACATTTTTTTTGTCTCAGCTTATATATTTTTTTTGGAGAAAGCCACAGATTTCCTTTAAGATATTTCAACACTATTTTTGCGTCACAGGAAGTGGTGGCATCATTAACCGATTTGCAAGCGAAAGTTGCTGTCTAGGAATTGCTTTTAATTAGAAATTATGAATTCATAGCAGAAATTCTGAACATTATTTTTTTTTTCATTTAAAGACAGCCATTTCTTGTGATTATATAAAGTAAAATACCTATTTCAGAATTTATAGTATAGATTCGGAATTACTGCATAAACAATAAATTCCTGAAATAGACACATATTTACGTTGTAGACGCAAATGGATTAAATAAAAAATCAATGGTGTTAGGCAACGCAAATATCATGGTTTTCGTGCATGGGATGGCGCAAATGTCACTGTAAATTGTCGTTGCTATTTTCATAACTGAGCATTTTACATGTGATGAAAGATTCGTTAACGGACTGACAAACTTTTGTTTAGGATTTTCGAAAACTATCAATTTCCTTTTTTTGGCAATAGACTGAAACTTTGTTGAAATAAAGCAATTACTCCATCATGCATAAAACAGAGCAAATACACTACACTGCAAAAAATCAACGAACAATTCTGATTTTTGGCGTTTTATCCAATATCTAAAAAGAAATAGTTGACGAATATTTTTAGAGCTTTTGGAATATAAATAACGTGTTTGTTCTCATATTTTTGTACAAAGATTTGATTAGGAAAAATCAAATTATTCTGTTCAAATTTGGAAGCGGATATTTGGAGCAATTAGCTGACCAAGATATTGAAGAAAAAATTGGGATTATGCTGTAAAATAGTATTCATGGGATGATCTGTCACTGCAGCACATGGGTATGTTAATATTCTGCAACATTTCTGTTCATTTGTGCAAGAATAGCCCGTACATTCTTAGATGATTTACAATGATTTCTTTAACAAAGTTTTTTGTTTATAGTAATCAAGGTTTTCAACTACAATCAACGTTAGTTTCAGAACATTTGACAAAATGACGTAGAAAGAACCTATTGTAAACAAAATATACAAATATTAAATATATAATTAAATATGATCAATTGTATGAAATAATATTTAACTGCACATGCGTGAACAAATCCAAAGTTTTTTTTCATGATTTGAAGGTCAACTCTATTGAGCAAGAACTATAAAGAGATCATTCAGATAGTCTGGAGAATTCGTAAAGATTTTGGCGATATAGTGAGATGAATTTCGGTTGCCATCAAAAATCGAGGGATGATAACGGATATTCCACAAATTGTTATCTTTTATTAACTGACTTAAAACAACGGAGTTAGTATTTAAAGAATGCCAACCAGTAAATTTGGAACGGATGCTTCGATTTTACTAAATGTTTTTTTTTATTGGAATGAGCTCGTTCTTGTGGTTTTCCACGAAGAACTAAAACGTCAATAAAAAATGTAAATTAAAAATAAAATAAATAAAAATTTAAAATTTTTGAAAAATCTTTGTTATCCAGTTACTGTTAGGAAGAATCTGAAATTCAGCCTATTCTGTTGCCGATATATGTGAATTTTAATTATATGAGCCTGTTTTTTTTTATATATATATGAACTGCTCTGTAAAGTTCACAAACAAATCACAGAGAATAAGCTTTGGTATCATTCGCACCTGCATAGTTAAAAATTATTTCATACAAATGTTCATATTTCATCGAATATTTAATATATTTATTTTCTAATTGTACTATGTTGTTTCTGCAATACTTTTCATGTTTTATGAAAGTGGCGTTAACTTTAGATGATTCTGCATGCTATAAATGGATGTGCCATTCTCTAAACTTTCTCCTTTCACATGCATGTTAATCTTTCAAAAATTTGTTATACATGTTAATCATTCTGTTATTACTTCAATACTACACCAACTTTGATTTACATCTTAAGTTTCTGCTACATTTTACAAATCAGAGTAAAAAAGAGTTAATTTCAGTCTTCTCTATCATGTCAATCATCATTAAAAATCGCTATTTCCTTCCTGCGGAATATTTCAAAATTCAAGAAGGATCTGCTGGCCATTATAGTTTGTTATGTTTGCCATTGGCAAAAACATACACAAAAAAGTGGATCAATTCTATGCATAATTTCATACACATTTCGACGGTGCAATAATGAAAATGGCACAAAAATCGTTATTGCAGCGTCTCCTTCAGGCAAAATATTTTCAAATTCTAAGTAGATCTGATGGCCATAGCCAAAACCATACATAAGAAATTTGGATTAATTCTATGCATTACTTCATGCACTTTTGGGTGACACAAAGCGGACATACATACATACGGGCATTCATAGATACGGATACACGGACGGGCAGACAAACAGTTTGTATAAACATATTTTTCGAGATCTCTGATCCTAAAACGTGTAAATTCTTCAAAAACCGGAAGTCGAAAAAAATCTTGATTACAGATCCTTTAGAAAGAAGAATGTCAAAGACATGCGAAAATTTCTTGAATTTTGTAAACAAACCTTTATATCTACATAAACATGTATTCTATTCTTACACAAATGAACACAAATATTGTAGAATAGTCAGATAATCATGTGCTGCAGCTGCAGAATATTTCAAGTATCTTACTTTGCAGGGTGATCGCAAAAATTATCTTATTCCCTTATTTGTCGTTGGAACCGTAATAGACATCGATATCAAACATTTGCTGAAAAATGTTAAATTAGACATTTTATTAAGTTCCCGATTTTCCAGAAGAATTCGTCAAGGATATCTCAACATATTCTAAAAAATGTGTAAAACCGTAAGTGTTTGGATATTTTCGGTAATATAGTGTATTTTGATTTGTGGTAATTAATATTAGAATAGATATATCAATTATATTTAATGATATTTGGAGTTAAAAAAAAAAAAAGCGGTTAAGCTGTTTAAGTAACACTTTTGACGCACTTTTAGTAAATATGACAATGTGTTAATATTTCTTTTAAAGTCACTTCTATATAACTGTGGCAAATGTGACGAGTGATAGCTTCACACAAACGTGTATCCTAATATGTTTAAGTTACATTTAAGGATCAAATTCAATGAACATTACTCTGCCATTGTTCTTCATCCAAGAAAAATAAGGTTTTTATTTTTTAGATATATTTTTTGAAAATATCACAGCAGTTTGCTGTAACATAAATTTTAATGAAAGGCTGAATGCCCTCTGATTGAATTGCACAGTATGGAGATAGAATTCAAAGCAAACTCTTATCTTATTTGGATTTATAAAGAATATCGTTTAATGAACAGATTTTTTTTTTAAATAACAAGACCTGTGACTTCACGATCCATTAAAGATTATGACCTACAGTGTTCAACCCTGTTTTCTTGTTATTTGCCTGAGTCTTGAGGTGCGTTACAAGCTCTGCCCCGGTCAGATGGTCAACTTAACACGGGATCTATAGTGTTTAGTTCCCAAGCCAGCTTGCTACACATTTTATCGATTGTGTAGGAATGAAAGGTTGATAAAACCTGGCCCATGTCCGGAATGGAACTCTGGACCTGTAGCGTTCTAGCGCGTTTTAAAAGGGCAAGAAAAAGTACAAGAAATATGTGACATCTTTGAAAGGTACTCTTTCAGGAGGTTAACGTGTGAAGTCATAAATTTCTAATATGGTTGGTTCCAAATGCCTTACCATTCCATTTTAAACTACCATATGTCATCAGCAGATGGTGTGACGGTCAAAAAAAGAATACTCAAAAGAACATCTAAATATGGATGAAAGGGACCGACTAATTAGGACTAAGCAGAAAAGTTTTAAGTTCTATTTACACGCGTATATTTTACCTTATTTGCATTCATTTTTATTATGTTGAACATTCATGTTCGATGGAAGGAAATGTTATTTCACAAAATAATACATAGATAAACATGGACAGTTAAAAAAATGAGAAAAAAAAAAAACGAAAACACATCAATTTTAATCGAAAAACTCGAAAACAGAACTCGAACTTTAAATCGAAAACAGACATTCGATTCGGATTCATATTTTTTGTCAAATTAGATTTAGCAAAGAAATGTTGAACGCCGTGTCCATATTGATATAATAACAAACATTAAAATGTTTCCCTACAAGCGTCTAACTTTGAACGCAGAATTTGATTTTTCAGATTTAATTTAATCTGCATATAAGCTGCTTAAAGTTTCCATAATTAATCCCGGATATATTCGATATTAAAAATACATTCCATATACAATCTTTGTGGATTTGTCTCAGAAGTGGTTTAGATGTAATTCAAATTTAAAATACTTTTCAGTGAGATGCATTATTTTTAAAAAAATGTTTAAATATGTTTTCCTTCTTATTTTGGCTTCAAAAAGGACAATAATAAAATAATTTTAATAATTGATGCACCAGGGAATTAGTAAATGGAGATATAGTAAAAAGTTCAAAATTTTAGTAAATCATTGTAAATATTTGTTTGTTTTTTTTTTTAAATTGCGAAAATAAAAGTTTTTTTTTTTTTTAACATAACATAATTAAATATTATATTTATTGCTTAAATGTGTTAAATTAAATCGTAAATTTAAAAATTTTAAACTAATTTTTTTCGTGAGCCATTGTTCAGAAACGACTGCAAAATTTAAATTTTATTACATTATTTTTTACTTAGTGTGAAAAAATTTAAAACTATTGTTTTCAAAATGCATAAATAAACTTTACTCTTTATGCACATAACTCTTCTTTTTGATGTACATTCTTCCAAACAACACTTGGGCGTATTTTTACTGCCTATAAATCTTGGTGCATGTCCTACATTGTCAAGATGGATTTCCTTATAAGGTTTGTTAATTTTTCTTTGCTACTTTGGCATTTCTTCTTTCAGAACATGTATTTATTCAGAGCCTATGTCTACAGGGAGTTATATGATTTCTTCCTTCATACTTGATTGAAGGTATAGCAATATATATCCTATACTCTATTAATGACATCCATTTTCATCTTCATGGCTTTAATATCTCTTACGTAATGTATCCTACAAGTAGAAATCATTAGATATAGAAAGTAATTAACGACACGCGTTTGTCAATTGTTTGTTTTTGCTGCACAGTGATAATATGTTAG
The DNA here is from genome assembly GCA_963932465.1 of Maratus speciosus. NCBI lineage: Eukaryota > Metazoa > Arthropoda > Arachnida > Araneae > Salticidae > Maratus > Maratus speciosus. The sequence continues at coordinate 443,441,880 of OZ010788.1, forward strand.
GTACCGATAAAGATCTGCACTACCCATAGATATGTCGTACATCTTTGCTACAGCTGGCTGGATGCAACTACTTTTTCCTTACCCTCTTTCGACCATCTCATGCATGTATAAGTTGCTTCACTTTCAACACATGTTGAAAGAAAAGTAACTGAATTGTTACATTTCCACTTTAAAACGGAAATCTCATCACCTCTAAATACCTCATAGCACTCTTTTTTTCTGCTCTTTATCGGCTCTCAATTTTTGTGTAGTTGAACCGATTCCATTTGACGTAATAGTTCCTGAAAAAAAAATTGCAAAAGGTACTATGCACATTTCAAACTAATAAAAAATCGCTGTAAATTATATTGTTAAAATATTGGGGCACACTTTAACGCAATAATTTAACAATACCCCTAAGTGAAAATCTCGCATATTATCTGAGGAGATACTGCCATTGCTAACATACGTTACATAAATCTAATACCAATCCATCTCTAACAGACAGAACAAATTTTTTATACCTAGAGGGTTTGGTTTTGAAGGTACATATTGTGGAAAATCATACTGCCCAGAAAGGTAATCATTTTCTAATCAAAGAAATATGCTTAGGTGGAGGTAAGCTTAAACATTTTTGTCTGATTAAATCTAAAAAGAGTGGTGGAATTACCAACATAATACAGGTAGCTCCTTAGTTTAAAGAATCTATTTTGTCATTGTATCGACAAATTGCTGGATTGTCTTTCAATCAATATAATTTGGCTTGGTGGAGTTTGATATACCCATGAGAATATACCGGCCTGTAAGTTTCATCATATCACAAACTGTAGTATTTACTGACCTGTGCTCTAGATTTTGCATGGAATGTAAATTTCCTTGTGTAGCTAGTTCCTCAAAAGCTTAATATTCATAACTAGCGGTTAAACTTTATTTTGAAGAAAATTATTAATTTTATCAGTATTAGGCAATATTTTTGTACACTAAACAATAAACAGATATTGAATTCGCATCATGTAGTTTAAAATGAATACATAAGAAGAGAATGTGCATTTGTACTAATATTAATAGAATTGGGATAAAAAAAAAGTAAATTCAAAAGTTGGCCTAAGGAATACTTTTAATATTTCATTATTATTAAGTATTATTTACGCGAAAGAATAATTTACAAATATAACTATATGAAAATAATTATCGTTATTTATTTAGAATAAAAATACATTATACATCTGGATACGGTCTCCAATGTGTCTGCGTATATTGATTCTAGTCCCCGTTTATAAAATTTTCAATATTATTATCTGTTCAATATTATTATATTCATATTTAATTATCAAAATTCAATTCGGAGTTAAAAACATAGCTATTTATTCATACATATGGATTAGGCTTACCTAAGTTAATCTCATCGGGAGATAAAAGGCTCGTTTTAATATCTTCGAAATAAAAGTTCATTCTGTGTATGGAGTAATTACAGAGACAAACTGTAGACATAACAACATATATTTTAACATCACAAATACAAAATACATAACGTTCACGAACATACTTTTGTTGCAATAGAATATTACATCATAATATTTCGTAGCTACATTTCAGTTCATAAAGTTCTAAACAAATTCATTTGTCAACAAAACATTATCGTCTGCGTGAAGCGCAAAATAAAAACGATTATAATTAAGACTATGGGAGCAGCGATAAAACGCAACACACTTCCATCTTTGAGCTTCGAATTCATTGAAACTCAAACTTAACTTTGGGTTTATATACATGGCCATATCTGGATCGCTTTTCAGGTACAGTCACCACAGGAGAGTCATCAACACCTTTTTGGAAAATAGTTTTGGAAAATAGTTTTGGAAAATAGTTTTAGTTAAAACTATTCAGAATTTACGCTCTACAAACCTAACTAAGGTATCTTTTGATGTTAAATCGCTATTCACGAATGCTCCGACATGTGGCGCCCTCTCTTGTCTTGAAATGAGACTTCGTGAATTCCATTATTCGATTTTCGAAATTAAGGAGCTATTATCTCTTACTGAAACTTGTCTCTCACAAACAACTTTTTCATTTCAGGGCAATTACTACAGACAATCTGACGGGTTAGCCATGGATTCACCCTTGTTACCTATTCTCACAGACATCTATATGCATTATTTTGAATGCTCACTGTTTAAACGATTCTCGTTCCCGTTCTGGACTCGCTATGTCGATGATACTTTCACTTTAATTGACACCTCTCTTCACAATATTGATAATAGCGTTAGCATTATGAACTCAATCGATAACAATATACAATTCACTTATGAAAGCGAAAATAATGGCCCTCTCCCGTTTCTGGATACCCTTGTCACACGTACTGTGGACGGTTTCTCTACTTCGGTCTATCGAAAAAATTTTGTAGTTTGTCTGCCCCCCTCCCCCCATGCTCGATCTTGTCACCCTGCCAGCCACAAAATGACAGCCTTTTTTACTTTCATAAATCGTGCCATTCATCTTTGTTCTGATTCTCACTCACTTCACTTAATAGTGAAATTCAATATCTTAGAGCTATTGCGATTGACAGAGGTTACAGCCCTTCTATTATCGATACTGATTTACGTAAACTACAGCAACCACGTACCACTAACTCAAATCAGTCCTCTTATTTCTCCAGAAGCAGCATTGTGTTACCTTTCTTTCATAAATCCAGCTTTCCTGTTGCTAAAATTCTTAAACAGCATGACTTCAGAATAATTTTTACCCCTACGAATAAGCTCAACCTCTCGAAACTCAAAGACCCTATTGAGTTATACAACTCATGGGGTATCTATAGTATTAATTGCCAGTGCGTCTTTCCTACATTGGACAGGCCAAACGGGGTTTAAAATTTCGTATTAAAGAATACCAACAATATATTCAAAAACAGGAAACCAATAAATCTTCAATTGCTAAACATTGCTGGGAGATGAATCACTCTTTTGGTTTTAATTCAGCCAAAATCATCTGTAAACCCACTTCTGTACGCGAACTTAACTTTTTTGAAGCATTTCATATCTACAAAAATTATGACAATATTGTTAATAGTGAATTTGCTATTCCCCCTTTATCAGATTGCTGGAAACATTTCATAAAATCCTCTTTTGCTTAATCACTACCATTTTTTTAACTCATTTCTGGTGGCATTTCCTACACTAGTTTCCCATTGGCTGGTACCCAGGTTTTCCTGTTTCCCCATTGGGTAATGAACTTCTCAGTTGAATCCGCTTCTCCTCTATATAAATGAGCAAGTTTCCGTTAATCTTTGCACTGACGACGGTACGCTAAACGCTACCGAAACTAGTCTGCGAATTTTTTTTATTATTATTCTGCCGTTTTTAACGTTGCATTTAAAAAGTATTTCATTCTGCGCCATGTAGCATCTTAATAATTACTAGTTTACATATTTTATTTTATTGAAATCCATTCATATCTCCCGGTGCCTCAAGCGACCTAAATATAGTTAAAAAATATATATATATATGAAAATTGATATATTTTTTGTTTTTAAAAAAAAATTAAATTACTTTTGGCGCGGGGTGTGAAAGCATTTAAACATGCTAGCATACATGCAAAAGTTTTCAACTTCGGTAAATTTCTTGTGGTGTCACAAGACACTTGAATATTTGCCGAAAGGCAAATTTTATGCAAATTGGAACTAAAAAATATAAGTAAAAATAAGTGTTAAACAATCATTTGTATAGCGTAAAAAGTACTCTCTATAAAAGATGAAAAATTGTTTATCGTTTATTATTAAATGTATACATTTTTTTTATATATACTATATAGAAAAGACCACACAAAAGTGCAAGTGATGAAGGGCACAAAGTTTTACACAAAAACCACAGAGGATCATTATACTCTTATAAAGGAATTTTACTCTCAGTATATTGGACTCGTTTCAGTCCAGGAGAGCTAACACAGGAGAAGCTAAATGCATAAAAGAGACAATAATAAATTTTATATCAAATAATATACAATTATATGAGCTTACAGTAATTGGATGCGACTGATCCAATGTAAATATTTGGAACATAAGATGAGTTATTTGCATGATGGAGCTGAACTCAATAGACTCAAACAATAGCCACTTGTTTGCTTTATACAAATGAGTTGACTTTATGGCATTTACTAAATTCTTTACATGGTGCAATATTTGGTTATACAACATTTTGTGGGCCAATTGGTACAACAATCAAACCCTGTGATAAACTACCTGTAGTTTCCCTTTCTTTAATCAGTCTGCAGAATATGCCAGATAACCATACTCAGCTATTATCAGTAATATCTATATGACATTTGCATAGCAATATCGCCTTGTGAATGTGTTTCTGACTGGCATAAAAAAAAACCTGATCCAGTTGTTCACTCAAGATGACTGTAACTGCAGATAGAATTTTAAAGTTGTATGTGGCCATCGAAAATCCATTTAAGAATCTCATTATTCTTTATTGAGGTATATTCCCCTGTATGGTTCCATATCAAAACAAAGCCATTCATAACAAAAAGAGCGTCACCTATTTGGAAACTTATCACGTTTTCTAGATATTTTGAATCCAATCTAATAAAGATAGTATACGCTGTTGTTCAACGATATAGTTTTTTTTTTTTTGTCAGCCTGAAAATTTGTTATTACCAGTGCTATCAGATAATAGAGAACGTATCAGGTCTTCAGCAATACGAAAACTAATTTGTGCTAGAAATGAAAATAGAGGAACACCAGAAATAAGGATTTTCCTAGTACCAAAAATACACATAAAAAAAGGGATTATTTTGGAGTAATTAACTGGCAACGAGTTGGATGTTAAGAACCACCTCTTTTGATGAATGTATCTTGCGAAAAAATTGAGGCCATGGTAAAAGTAGGAAAAACGGAGGAATGGTCAAAATATACCTGACTGCTCACGCTGTTCAAAGATGCATTTGCCTAGTGTCTGGGGCGCCAAAAAGCGTATCTGGACAAGAAAAGAGATAAGATTTCATACTGAATAGAATAACATTACGAAATCATATCGAACATTTCAATAACAAAAATTATTAGAAACTACACAAATACACTATATTGCCATTAATGACCAGCAATTTTCAATTTTAGACATTTTGTCAAATATTTAGAAATATACTTTTCAGATTCTTCTGGAATTTCAGGATTGAGAAGAACAGGTATGACCTCATATTTAGCATGTCGATTTGATAAGGGGGTCAATTAGGGGGCCCACAAAAAATCAAAGAAAAATAATAATACTTGGGATCACCATGTAAAATAAAAAGTACGAAATGATCTATCGCTACCGAATATAAATAAACAGACATTGTGCAATATGTGTATTCTTTTGCGTAAGAATAACACGCATATTAATAGAGATATAGCGATTTATTTAAAAAAAATTAAAAAATTCTTGCATGTTTTTGGCTTATAACATACAGGATTTTCAACCAAATTTAACGCCGATTTCAGAAAAGTTGACAAAATATAGTTGAAATAATATAGTGCAATTGGAATATAACTATATTAAATATTTTAGGAAATATAAGCAGTTGTATGAAATAATTTTTATCTGCGCATGCGCGAAGGATAACAAGGATCATTTTGCATAGTTTAATAGTCATCTCTATTGAGCAACTTATAAAAAAAATCTAGTCAAATATCGTTAAAATTCAGAAAGATATCGGCGTTAGAGTGAACGAAATTTTAGTTGTTCTCTAAAGGCAGCTGAATGATAAGTGATTTTACGCAAATTATCATTTTTTATTACTGACTTTCAGGAAAAATTTGGTATTTAGTGACTATCAACGAGTAGATTTGGAAAAAATGCTTCCATTTTGATATTTCTTTTGATCATGGTAGAGGCTCGTTCTGGTGGTAATCAGAGAAGAACTAAAGCATCAATAAAAAATGAAAATTTAAAAAATTTTTAATTAAAAATGACAATTTGTGTAAAATCCCTTATCATTCAGCTGCTTTTAGGGAACTTCTAAAAATTTGCTCACTCTAACGCCGATAGCTTTCTGAATTTTTACGATATTTGACTAGATTTTTTTAATAAGTTGCTCCATAGAGTTGACTATTAAATTATGTAAAATGATCCTTGTTATCGTTCGCCCATGCGCAGATAAAAATTATTTCATACAACTGCTCATATTTCCTAAAATATTTAATATATTTATATTCCAATTACACTATATTATTTCTACTATATTTTGTCAATTTTTCTGAAATCGGCATTAAATTAGGTTGAAAACCCTGTATGTTATAAGCAAAAAACATGCAAGATTTTTAATTTTTTTTTAAAAATAAATCGCTATATCTCTATTAATATACGTGCTATTCTTACACAAAAGAATACACATATTGCACAATGTCTGTTTGTTTATATTCAGTAGCGATAGATCATTTCGTGCATTTTATTTTACAGGGTAATCCCAAGTATTATCTTTTCTTTGATTTTTTGTTGGCCCCCTAATTGCCTCCCTTATCAAATCGACATTGCTAAATATGAGGTCATACCTGTTCTTTTTAACCCTTAAATGCCTGATTTTCCAAAAATCATTTTAATAATATTTTTCGGCTTTCATTTTTTAAATAAATCATAGGAAAATTCTTAAAAAAATCATATTTTGTTTTAAGTATGGTTTACGGCTAAAAAACAGTTTGTTACAAATCGGCAATACTGGTCTTTAATTGAAAAAATAATTTTCTCTGATAAAATTCTATAATATTAAACACACAAGAATTTTCAGAAATATCATAAGAAATAAATTTTACTTGCTCACGGCAGAACAAATTAGGCTATTTCGCAAGCTTCCAAACAAAACAAAAAGAACATGTAGCAACATTTGAAAAAATAAATCTATCTTTATTCTTAAACAGCACAAGTGTTGCCATCTGCATGTTGAAAATCTATTAAATAATATTTTCAGAATGTATTTCATTGGCAACATTAGGCGTTATAGCTTAAATATTATTCAATATTATTTTAGAAGCCTAAATTAGGTATGTTGCCAAAAGCAACACCCGGCATTTAAGGGTTAATCCTGCAATTCCAGAAGAATCTGACAAGTATATTTCTAAATATTCGACAAAACGTCTAAAATTGAAAATTGCCGGTCCTTAATGGCAATATAGTGTATGTAACTCTTCAAAATAAAAGAAGTAAGAAAATATCTATTGTTCAATTTTTATAATTTGTATGATTAAGTGCTTTTATTTTAAAATTTATATTTCATGTATTATTATAAAGTTATTATTATTTATAATATTATTTTTTTATTAATTAACACTTTGGCAGATGTGTAAAAAATTTTCGTAAATTAAAAATGTTTAATTGATTTTTTTTATTAAATCATTAACCATACTTGGGACATCGGAAGATATGAATAGATTTAGATAAAGAAATATGTAAATTAAACAATTGTGTAGTACACCCAATGCGCAACTTTCTCACCAGGCATTAAATGGAATTTAAAATAAAGAAATAAATAAATAAAATAAAATAAAGAATATTATAAAATTTCATAAAATTTTCATTTTTTAACTATTCTTTGGGTGCCTGGGGCACCGAAATATATGAATGGGTTTCAATTAAAAAAAAACATGTAAACTAACATACCTAAAAGACAACTTTCACACCCCGCGCCTGAACTAATTTTTAAAAAAATTAAAAAATTATAAATTTTCATAAAAATTAAAATTTTTAACTATTTTTGGGCCGCTTGGGGCACCGGAAGATATGAATGGATTTCAATAAAAAAAATTGGTGTAAAATAGAATACATAAAAGGCAACTTTTGCAACCCGCGCCGAAAGTAATTTCTAAAAAAAAAAAAAAAAAAAAAAAAATCGTATACTTTTCGATCCACTCTAATGAATATTAATGATATTGTGGTGAAGTTACCTAAACCCGTAACTGTTGATGGGTCAGCTAGAGCTAAATATTTCTTAGAATGTTTGACTGATTTACAGTTGCTTTATGCCAAGTAGGCTTACACATGTAATTTTTCTTGTTTTTATTTTAACATATGTCGCAATGTATTTTACATTTATTTCTGTATAATTATCTTTTATTTGTGAATAATGTAAATGCAAAAAAAAAAAAAAAAAAAAAAAAAAAAAAATGTTCATAAAAAATGTTTTATTTATGTGTGCCCCTTTCAACCCTGCACAGTGTCCCTTTCATTCCCTACAATGGGGATAAAAGGGACATTTCTCCCAAGTTCTAAAATGCGTATATATTTCAAATTACTGTACTTGAGGTTAAGTTGATTTAGTAGTATGAAAGGAAAGATTTTAGATGAAAATTTGGCGCAAATTTGAAAGTGATACCTTTTAATGTCATTATTTTATAAGCTAATAAAGACAAAATGTCCCGTTCATAACCCATCTCCCCCACATATAAATAAGAATATTCAAAATTAATTTACACTAAGAAGGTAAAAATTAATATATCCATAAATTCTAAACTTCGGAATTCATAAATGCGTTTCAAATTTTATATCCATAGAAAACGTTATTCTTGAATTAAAATTCGAATGGAAATTTGTATTTTGACATAGAAAATTTAAAACTTTGTTTATAATTTAAAACGAAGTTGTTTTTTTCTTTTTCTTTTTTAGTCCGAATGTCCATAAGTGTAAAATGTTATCATTTCTATAAAGCTTTTATTAATCTTTTATTTTTGTAACAGATGTAAGTATACACCACAGAGTATTAATTGCTAATTAATGTTTTATATTTTGCTTTCAATGTAAAAAAAATAATTTTCATATAAAACAGGTAATATTATAAAGAATCGTTTTATAAAGAAAAGTCAATATTTAGATTTCATGGAGAAAGCTGTAAATAACATAACTTTTTTAATCAATTAATTAAAACTGTATTTTAATCTAGCGAATTTTTTTTTCTGTAAAAATAAAAGTATAATAGAATATTGTTAAATAACGCATTTAAATCTAGAATTTAAACATTTTAAATATTTTCAAATGTTATTTCATTATATATTATATACTTTAAAATAGTCACAATTTTAAATATAGATGTGTTTATTGCTTATATGCTAATACACATAAAACCTACAAATACGTGGTCTGTTTAAGTAGCATTTGTAATGCTAAATCCAATTAATTTTAATGCTTTTGAATAAACATTTATTAAACTATGGTACCTTAAACACAATAAAGATTTTCAATTTATATCACACATTAATTTCAAGATATAGAAATAATTTAAATATTTTCAGTAATTTTAAACACTTCTATTAAAAATACGTTGCCTGTATAATGCAAATGTTCTACCGTCTACGTTATATTCTACAGAGGATACATCCTAATAATATTGCAAATCTCAAGAGGAACAAGTATATTTTAAGTAACAATTTATTGTCTTATTATTTAAAGTATCACAGCTTCAGTTTAAGTATGCTGCTATTCATAAATTATGAGAAAATATTAACGCAAACATATGTAGAATAATATTTTATTAAAATTTAGAGGAATGGATTTCATAGAATAATTTATTAATGTTTATATATATATATATAAAGCGAAGTAATAAAAACATTGCTATGTATTCTTGCTAGTTGAAATCTTTAATGTATCTACAAGTTTCATAATGCAATTAAAATTAAATAATAAAAATAAGTCTTCCAAACGTAAAATTCCATTTATTTGTTTCAAATTTTTATTTTATCTAGTGAAATATTGCTGGTGATATTTGTTTTGCTAAACTTACTGCTGTTTACAAATTACTGCAAGTACATTTTTGCAAAACTCTGTGGAATAACCTTTCAGTAAAAAATTATTTATAAAGATAATGCAATTTAAAGCAATAGCAGTATCAGGATAAAAGCTTAAATATTTTTATGAAAACCATCTGTGTAAAAACGCATATTTTCTTATTTGAGTTCATAAATATATCTGTAATTGATATATTGCACCAATAACTAGCCAATAAAAGAAAATATATAAAATGGGAGAAAAGACGAATTAAAAATTTTATGCAACTTTTTTTTTCTTAATATTTTGTTTTATTCAGTGTAATACCATGTATATCGTAATAAATATTTATTTTAAGAATTTTTTCTTTTAACTTAATTGATTAGTACCGTCTTTAAAGCATATTATAACTTCATATATGGTTACCTTTAAATCATGTTCTTTTCATTCTAAGTGAAATTTAAAACTAAAATATAATAAATCGTGTTAAGATTGAATAAACCTTCTTATAAAGCTTTTTTTATGGTTATTTTTTACATTTTTGTTTTCAATATAGATAAAAAATAATATTGGTAAATTGATTTATATGAGAAGAATCCTAATAACCTTTTTATGTAATATAGATAATGTATTTTAACTAAACCAGCTCGCTTTGCTCGATCGCCATTATTTGCATCAGCTCTAGACAGAATGAATATTATCATAAATAATTTAACATATGAAAGATGCAAGTAGTTTTGCTGTATAAAATATAATGGAAAACTTCGTTGAAAAGTCAAATAAAAATGCATTTTTTTATCAATAATATTGCACAACACGGCTTAAATTAGCTTAAAACATTTTGAAGAACGTGAAGCTAACGAAATGTAAAGAAAACTTTTTTGTTGTGTCTTAGAGATAGTCTTCATCAGAAAGCTGATTCGCTGAATGCATCATGTCGCCGTAAAATGAACCAATAGCATTTTTACACATACAACGACGAAACTAAGATTCCTACAATTCGGGCTAACTCAAGCCGCCATTAACCATGGAAGTAGTAATATATATATATATATATATATATATATATATATATATATATATATATATATATATATATATATATATATATATAACTTTCTTCTTTCTTTAGTTATTATATGCATTTAATCACCTGTATGAGATAAATGCCTTTGATTAAAAAGAGATTAATTAAGCATTTTGATTAGCTAAATGCGTCAGGCCATGTGAACGTAAATTAACCACTGAGAATCTCGCTGTGTTTGTTGCCAAATGGAAAGCTATAAATTCAGTCTCATTTTCGCGCTACGTAAGATAAATATATATATAGAAATATTAGTAGTTGAAAATGGATTACGTTGGATATCTCTATATGTATTAACAAAAATATATCGATTGGAAAAGAAAGCAAATATGTAAAATATGTATAATTACATTTTGAACAGGGATCTTAGAATGCGCTGAAAAATTCTAAAGCTAAATAGTAAGCAAATGGTGACTGTTATTGAAATTATTTATGTAGGAGAGTAATGTGGGAAGTCAGGAATTTCTTTACTAAAAAGGTCCTCGTTTTAATTCCAAATCCTCGACAGATAATCTCGATACAGCTTCTATATACTCGATATAGCTTTACCGTCTCAAATTATAAAACTGATGCATTCTTGCAATTACAAAACTCGAACTATGTTTTTTTATTCCAACAGCTAATATTAAACAATTCAACTTTGACCCATTTTTATACATTTGTTTGAGCGTTATAACAATTTGAGACGGAAGAGCAACATTAGTGAGTGATATCCATCGGTCATGAACTAACGGATGGAAACTAAATGACGAAATTCACGAATTCACTCTAAATCCCATGCAACATTAATCATAAATTTAAAATCTGTCACCGTTTACTTGCTATCGAGATTTTAAAATATTTCTGATTTATCCGTTTCAGAAACAGCAATATACAAGAAATATAAATATACTTGTGATGGATAACATAAATTGCTTATCAGAATGAACATCCGAATGTGAACAAGTCGGAAATTCTACGTCAAACGTGGTAGATGAGGTGCATTCGTACTATAACTAGTTCAATATATATTCAGATCTTTGCGCAATAGCTTTTGCACTCTTATGAAAAAATCCAACAATACAAAATCTATTACGATTATATATATATATATATATATATATATATATATATATATATATATACATATACATATACATATATATATTAAATTCAATAATACGGAAATAATATGACTCCATCTTTTACATGATATAATCACCATGGCAACATAGAATCATTACCTATCATCGGATATCATTGAATGAATTACGTATGATAGTATTAATTAGAATAATCACCATGGCAACTTAGAATCATTACCTATCATGGGATATCATTGAATTAATTACGCACGATATGACTTAATATAATGAAGAAACTTTTGTAAATATCTTTAATTATTTGATTTTCATAAAAGCTGAAATGACTCGAAAAAATGAATCGACACTGGTATATGCAGACCGACGAACGGAAAAGATGACGACTATAGGTGCTACGTATTTATATAAATTAGAAATACACCTAAAAATGAGGCATTTCCTGGAGTATTTGCGAATTAAAAATTACTTAGAGTTTAGAAAACTGGACTCTCATGTCTAAAGGATGACTTTTCATTCCTAACATGAACTATTTCTGCTACTTAAGAAATTTATATGAATCAGCTATCTATATTATAAAACCACGCACATGTACTACATTCTTTTTTTCCTTTTTTTCTAACTATGAAGCAGTTAAATGCACAGTGAGCAAAAAAAAGTACTTGCACGCAGACGATTTTTTACATAAGTAACCATAGAAAGCAAATTTGATACTATTCTCTTAATTATTCATTTATTTAAATAAGAAGAAAATAAAAATAACTATTCATTTTCCTTAAACAGTAATATTACACATTAAAAAAAATTAATTAATATTTTCTCATACCTAAAAAGTAATTGCACAAGACGCATTGACTGTTAAAAAAGGCATTAAATGTGGACATTATGCAAATGTTTAGCATATCAGTCCCGCAGTGCATTAGCCCCGCACTTTAAAGTCACGTAATATATGAACTGGAGCAGAGATTATGGGGAGTTTTTGTTCTAATGGCGCCGAAAACGTGTGAACTGTCTGTTGCTACCCTTGAGAAGATTATATTTCTTCACAATTCTGGATTAAGTTACCGAGGAATAGGTAAAAAATTAAATCTAAACTTTTCTAGCGTTCGTTATGTAAGTAAGAAGAAAAAAGAAACTGGTTCGACAATAAATAAGCCGTGAACTGGGCGTCCAAGAAAGCTAAATACCAGGCAAAGGAGAGCCATCATAAAAGAATCTTTAAAAAACACTTTTCTAAGTGCTCGAGAATTGGCTGTTGATTTCGCTTCAACGTCGGGAACAATAGTTACACCACAATTAATTAGAAATATTCTTCATGATGCAAATTTTCGAGGAAGAGCCCCTCGAAAAAACCCTTTATTAGTGAAACAAATAGGGTGAAAAAACTTGAATTTGCAAAAGCTTATGTCAGCAAAACATTAGAGTTTTGGAAAACTGTTATTTTTCCGATGAAAGCAAGTTCAACATTTTTTGGCTCAGATGGTAAGAAAACTGTATGGCGAAAGCCAAATACTTCTCTTTAAATTAAAAACTTGAAACCAACTGTAAAACATGGCGGTGGTCATGTAATGATTTGGGGATGCATGTCTTTTAACGGAGTTGGCGAAATGACCTTTATTGAAGGCAATATTAATGCTAAACAATATATTAATATATTGTGAGATCATTTATCTAATAGTGCTCTGAAATTAGGAATTTTTAATTCATATTATTTCCAACAGGATAACGATCCGAAACACACTGCATATATTATGAGGTTATGGTTGCTTTATAATGTAAAAAATCAATTGAAAACGCCACCACAATCACCAGACCTCAATCCGATTGAAAATTTATTGCATATTGTGGATGTGAAAATAAGGAAAAAGAAAATTTCTAACAAATCAGAACTTAAGTAAGCTCTTAGGAAAGAATGGCTACAAATCAATAGTGAAACATGTCACAAATTAATAGAATCAATGCCCAGACGATTACAAGCTGTAATTGAAGCAAAGGGCGTGCATACTAAATATAAACACAAAGAAAGCACTGTTTTTAACTTATAAATAATTCCTCTAGTTCTATTTTTATTGCTAGTGTGCAAATATTTTTCTTGGCAGTACAAATGCTACTTTTTATGTTTTCATATTTTAAATATAATTATTAAGTCAGATATTAAATATGTTTATTTGTTTTGTAAATGTGTTGGTATTTTTAATTCTTAGTTGCATTTCATTTTTTATACATATGCTACAACAAATTTACCTGGTGTGCAAATACTTTTTTTGCTCACTGTAATAGAAGTTAAATGTAACATGAGAAATTATTTTTGAACATAATTGCCATTTTAAATTGTTTTATTCTTATGCTTAGTTTAATGAGACATTATTTCATTACTATTTACATAAGACTCCCTCACTCTTTTCAATATACAAAAGCTGTTATACAAAATATAACATATTTAAACAAAAGCAATCATGTCTGTAAGCTCATACTCACTATTTGCCTTATCTGTGCTTTTATTAAAGATTTATTAAAGAAATTACACAAAGAAATAAAATATTTTTAAAAGTTTAAAATTATATACTTTTTACAATTATATATGTCGTAGGATAATTGAGAAATCCGGCTCTTTGCAAACAGCCTAGGCTCTTTGCAAAGAGCCGGGCTAATTGGAGAATCCATTTCCCTTTTTCCAATTAGCCTGATATTGTTCAAGCTTATTGCAAAGAGCCTAGAAAGCGTTAGGCTAATTGAAAAATGATCACTTATTATCCGATCACGGTGATATTTTTAGCTCACAGGCTATCAAAAACTGAGAGCTTATGTTCCCGCCGATTCTGTATGTACGTGTGTACGTACGTACGTATGTACGTAACGCGATAACTCTTGATAGAAATATCTGATTTGCTTAATTTTTTTTTTCTAGGTTTCTCATGAGGTGCTTCCCTCATTAGTTTTTGGGTTTCATGGTTAAGGATAAAGGGGAAAAGGGGGGGCTAGTCCCCCCTTAATTTATATAAATGGGTTTTTCATGCATAAATATTCGATTTGCTCCAAATTTGGTATACCGGTTTATTGTGTTAAGGAGCTTCCCTGATTAGATTTGAAAGCTCATTATTTAAGTATAAAGGGGGGAAAGGGGGGCTACCCCCCTTAATTTAGATAAATCGGTTTTTCATGCAGAGTTATTCGATCTGCTCCGAATTTCGTATACCGGTTTATTATGTTAAGGAGCTTCCCTGATTAGATTTGGAGTTTCATTAGTTAAGTATAAAGGGAGGAAAGGGGGGCTAGACCCCCCTTAATTTAGATAAATGGGTTTTTCATGCAGAGTTATTCGATTTGCTCCAAATTTCGTATACCGGTTGATTATGTTAAGGAGCTTCACCGATTAGATTTGGAAGCTCATTATTTAAGTATAAAGGGGGAAAGGGGGCTAGACCCCCCCCCTAAATTTAGATAAATCGGTTTTTCATGCAGAGTTATTCGATCTGCTCCAAATTTCGTATACCGGTGTATTATGTTAAGGAGCTTCCCTGATTAGATTTGGAGGTTCATTAGTTAAGTATAAAGGGAGGAAAGGGAGGGGCTAGACCCCCTCCTTAATTTAGGTAAATGGGTTTTTCATGCAGAGTTATTCGATTTGCTCCAAATTTCGTATACCGGTTTATTATGTTAAGGAACTGCCTTGATTAGATTTGGAGATTTATTGGTTAAGTATAAAGGAGGGACAGGGGCTAGTGTCCCCTTAATTTAGATAAATGGGTTTTTGATACAGTATTATTCGATTTGCTTCAAATTTGATATACCAGTTTATTAGAAATATGGCTTCCTTCATTTGATTTGGAGGTTCATTGGTTAAGTATAAAAGGGGGGCAATTGCCCCTCCCCTTAATTTAGATAAATGGGTTTTCATGCAGAATTATCTAATTTAGTTTAATTTTTTTTCAACCGGATTCGAACTTGAAGGTTACATTTGAAGTCAACCCGAAAACCGACCACAGCCAGGTTTCGGATTGAGTTCAATTAGAACTTTCAGGTTCGGATCGGGTTGCCGGTGGACGGAGATTATTTTGTCTGGCTTGCATCGGGTTATAGTTCTTTAGAATATTTTTGTCGGTTAAGATTTGGTTCGGGACGGGTTTCAGGTTGACTTCGAATGATATTTTTAGGTTCTGGAAGCGTTGCGTGTCCACGGAAACTAATTTGTCTTGTTCGGATCCGGTTATGGATCTTTGGAATATTTTTGTTGGTTATCAGATTTGGTTCGAGATTTCGGTTTTTTTCAAATGGAACTCTCATGTTCGGGTCGGGTTGCATGTAGAATTAAATTATTTTGTCTTGCTCGGATCGGGGTACGGTCTGTTGTAATTTATTTTTCGGGTTTTGGTAGTGTTATGCGTTAATAAACCTAATAAAAAGAAAATTGCCCAGTTAAACTGATGGCACTGAGCTCACAGGCTATTCACACTAATTGTATATTATACTCTTATTTCAAAGAATAATGCCCTTCGAAAAATAAATGAAGGGATTAGTCCCCGTTGCCCCCCTTTCTAGCTAACCAAAGAACCTCCAAATCAAATCAGGGAAGCTACTTAACATAATAAACTGGTATACCAAATTTGAAGCAAATCAGATAATTCTGCATGAAAAAACCATTTCACTAAATTAAGGGGGAGTATTAGCTCCACCATTTCTCTCTTTATGCTGAACCAATGAACTTTCAAATCTAATCAGAAAAGCTTCTTATTAGAATGAACCTAGAAAAAAAATTAAACTAAATTAGATAATTCTGCATGAAAACCCATTTATCTAAATTAAGGGGAGGTGCAATTGCCCCCCTTTCCCCCCTTTCATACTTAACCAATGAACCTCCAAATCAAATGAAGGAAGCCATATCGTAATAAACTGGTATATCAAATTTGAAGCAAATCGAATAATTCTGTATGAAAAACCCATTTATCTAAATTAAGGGGACGCTAACCCTTGTCCCTTCTTTATACTTAACCAATAAATCTCCAAATCTAATCAAGGCCGCTCCTTAACATAATAAACCGGTATACGAAATTTGGAGCAAATCGAATAACTCTGCAAGAAAAACCCATTTATCTAAATTAAGGAGGGGGGTCTAGCCCCCCTTTCCTCCCTTTATACTTAACTAATGAACCTCCAAATCTAATCAGGGAAGCTCTTTAACATAATAAACCGGTATACGAAATTTGGAGCAGATCGAATAACTCTGCATGAAAAACCCATTTATCTAAATTAAGGGGGGGGGGGGTCTAGCCCCCTTTTATACTTAACTATTGAACCTCCAAATCTAATCAGGGAAGCTCCTTAACATAATAAACCTGTATACCAAATTTGGAGCAAATCGAATAATTTTGCATTAAAAACGCATTTACCTAAATTAAGGGGGGGAGGGGCTAGCCCCCCCCTTTCCTCCCTTTATACTTAATTAATGAACCTCCAAATCTAATCAAGTCATCTCCTTAACATAATAAACCAGTATATAAATTTTGAGCTAATCGAATAATTCTACATGAAAAACGCATTTATCTAAATTAAGGGGAGAGGAAATTGCCCCCTTTCCCCCCTTTATACATAATAATGATCTTCCAAATGTAATCAGGGAAGCTGCTTAATATAATTAACCGGTATACCAAATTTATAGCAAATCGCATATTTCTGGATGAAAAAACCATTTATCTAAATTACGGAGGGGGGGATAGCCCCCCTATCCTCCCTTTATATGTAACTAATGAACCTTCAAATCTAATCAAGGCAGCACCTTAACTTAATAAACCGGTATACCAAATTTGGAGCAAATCTAATAATTCATCATGAAAAACCGATTTATCTAAATTAAGGGGGGTCACTAGCCCCCTTTTCCTCTTTTATCCTTAACCAATGAACCCCAAAAACTAATCAGGGAAGCACCTTATCAGAATGAACCTAGAAAAAAAAATTGAAACAAATCGGATTTTTCTATCAAGAGTTATCGCGTTACGTACATACGTACGTACGTACACACGTGCATACAGAATCGGCGGGCACATAAGCTCTCAGGCTTTGATAGCCTGTGAGCTAAAAATATCACCCTGATCGGATAATAAGTGGTCATTTTTCAATTAGCCTAACGCTTTCTAGGCTCTTTGCAATAAGCCTGAACAATATCAGGCTAATTGGAAAAAGGGAGATGGATTCTCCAATTAGCCCGGCTCTTTGCAAAGAGCCTAGGCTGTTTGCAAATAGCCGGATTTCTCAATTAGCCTACGACATACATAACAAACAATGTTAAATGTCTTGCTCGACCTTATGAAATGAGAAACCAAATGAAAAAGTTATAGACAGTTTATGAAGTCAAAAAAGGCTATTTCTATGAATTAAACACAATTAAATTTATGTATGAAAATCAGCATTGTACATAATACTAATGACAGGGCTCGCAGCTTTCCTAAAATTTTCGCACTTTGTTACCAGTATTTTAAATAAAAATTCTTCGTCGCAGATTCCTTTAACATTTATAATAGAATAATCCAATAAACTTTATCGCTTTAAAATAGTGGTAAAAAAGTGCGAAAATTTTAGGAACGCTGCGAGCCCTGTAATGATCTTAATAAAGGTATGCATATGCCTTTTAAGTGTATTTTGTATCACTTTTATCAATTGGCGAAAGAGCACCGAAAACTGGCGATATGAAGCAATTAAAATAATGAAACTTTGTAAAAAATCACCATAAAATTAAAACAAAACACAGGACGCGTTTCGAGCTAAAAACATAACAGCTCGTCATCAGCTAAGCATACACGTGTCCGTAAACGAACCGTTCATTAACGAGTCCTTAAACGAACCGAAACATTCGTTTACGGACACGTGTATGCTTAGCTGATGACGAGCTGTTATGTTTTTAGCTCGAAACGCGTCCTGTGTTTTGTTTTAATTTTATGGTGATTTTTTACAAAGTTTCATTATTTTAATTACTTTTATCAATTATTAGTATAGTTTGGATAAACATGATTATTTACACAATTGTGTAACTATTTATCGGCAGTACCCAAAGTGGAATATTTACAGTATAATTGTACATGTTATGCATTAACATATATTTTTAATAAAATAATACTTATTCGTTTACATGTAAAAATAAATATTGTTTGTTTTACAAATTTTTGCTAAAATTTATATACATCAAATGCCAAGAAATAAGGATATATTTAAATTAGTTTATTTTTTTTATCTGCATTAAAGAGCTGTTGGTTAATCAGTGCTATAAAATTAAAGATAGCTTAAAGTTTTTGGAGCCATGGTTATTATTTCATTTTGGTATCACTAATTTTCGGGAAAAATAAGTATGTTTTGAGCTACTCTACTGTCACACATGTGTCAGTGTAAATGTAAAACACTGTTTTATCTCCATGTCCTTAGGCATATGACTCTAGGCAACTGTTGGTTGACAATAATTCAATTTGTATTTTGTATGTTATTCAATTAATTTTGTAAAATATACCCGATGTATTAGCTCAATTATGCTTATTTCCTTCAATGAAAGGATTTCTTTCATGCATTATATACCTACAGAACACTAAAATAAATCTTATAAAGTGCATTATTATGGAAGTAAATTGAATTAATATGTACTAAACAAATTTAGGAATTTATTAGTAAAGGATCAGGGTCCGTAACCGGCGTTTTTAGCCCAAAAGTGTTTCATGCTTATAATTATGTATCTGTTAGGGTAGGTCATATAAATTATAAATAAAGAGTAGACAAGTCGAATATTTTAATAACAACACGATATTACATGACACAAATTAGACATGACATTGAATATTTTAAGATATTAGAATATTAATTAAACTTTATCGTAAAAATAAAATATGTAAAATATGATCAAAACTAATTAATCATACTCTTCTGTAACAGATTGCTCACTTTCCACCAACGGGAGGTAGCAGCATCTAGAACATAATCCTTGTAGTCAGCGGTGTGAGGCTTTCCTTCAACCACATGTCTTTGGTATCCCAAATAGCACAAAATGTCTTCAATATGTGCAAAACATCTTACTACACGGGCTTCAACTTTACACTGACAATACCAATTAATCTGCTGCGAAAAACATTTCTTGTGCTGAATCAATTCGTTATATATGTTCGAAGACATATGTGTTGATTGCAGCTGAACAAGGATAATATTATTACGTTCTTTATGAACAAGTAATTCCTAAAGTCCGGAATCACAGAGGTGTTCTTCAGTATAAAATTTTCCTTGCTTTATTCGATACACTCCAAGTGTTAAGTTACGCAATTCATTGATCGATCATTAATCTAGGAAAATCCGACAGTATATGTGCTTCCATTATCTGCAAAACTGCTCGTCCTCTCATTCAGTTTTCTGACGTTTTTAAGTAATTAGGTTGATTTACTAAGTTCATGATTCATTCAGAAACAATCTGTACATTATTAGTTTGTTTGATTCTAGGTGGTCGAAAAGCATTCTGCGCACAGTTAGCTATCAATGGTATTTGCGAATTGGGCATTACTTCGTATAAATCTTTCTACCTTTTTAATAAACTATTTACGGCACCTGACAGATGTTATTAATCTCGAATCATTTGCTTCTTTGCAAGTATGCTGATTTTTATTTTGAAAAAAAGAATGTGACATCTTTGCAATAAGACCAGATTTAAGCTAGTTCCTAAAATTAGAAGATTTAGAAGCCATATCCGAATTCAATACATATGCGTCATAATCTATTTAATTATTGAGAGCCACACAATGAATGTTGTCTACTAGACGTGCTTGTATGTAAATGGTTCTACGAGGACGGTTTCCATTATAATATTTAGGTAAAATGTCGCGACTTGATATTAACACTATATCGTTTGAAGACCTTCTCTATTCTATGTTCATGCTTATTAGCAATTTTTACGTTTATTTTAACAAGTTGAAGCACGCCGCTGTATCCTAACGTCTATTAATGGCGTGCAGGAATGCAGTTACTTAACTCTCTATTTTTAATATTTTACTATGTACGCAGCTTTACAACACTTTTATTTTAGCATATACTGTACATTTTGATGTGTTTTGTGATATATCTCTAGAAGAAAGTATTGCACGTTTGTGCTCATATAAGTAATTGTGGTAAAATTAGAAGAAATTGCGTATTTTTCATCAAAACTACGAATAATATGAAATTTGAGTTGATGTTAGTCATATCAATTCGAACAAAATACAAAAAATATTCTTGAAATCGTACAGGATAAAACCTCTAATATTAAAAAGTTAAATAATTAAGTCAGAGTAATATAATCGAATTTTAGTCTATTTCATGGACCAAAAAACCTGGCTTATGGACCTGATCCTTTCTGATTAAAAATGCTTTTGATAAAATAAATAAATAAATAAATAAATAAAATTGGAATATCAATAACGACAACAAGCAATTGAATAAGTCAGATTTAAAGCTTAAGGAATGGGAATTACCTTTTGTATAGTTGGCTAGAAAATTAAATATTTCCTATTTAATTGAAGAATAGAAAATATATGTATAAAATAACTAAATAATCGAAATAGCGTTAAAGGCTAGTATGGTCATACATGTTTCAATTATCATGTCTGATATTCCTGTGTTATTATTTTAAATGGAACTTCTGCTAGAAAAAAATTAAAAATATAGAGAAATGTTAATTTACAAAAACATAAAAATTTTAAAAAAAAAATGTTGGAAAAAGAGAATAATAAATGTTGTAGAAATATATTTTCTTATTAGAAAGCACTACTTCGATTCTTCGATTAAGATGGAATACTATTTTTTCTTTATCATAGAATGCTGTTATAGAAATTATTCTATGTCAGATATTTCATTTAATATCAGATATTCTAAAGAGAAATGTCATTTATAATAACTGGTAACTTCTTTCTTCGAACTTCTTAAATTCAATTTTTAATGGGAGAATTTCTGGATACGTAAATTGGATTCCAAAAGATAGAACTGTCAATGGCCTAGAGACATATTATAAAGCTTTTTTTTTATTTAAAAATAATCTTGGAATATGAAATATGAAGAAAATGTATAGATATGTTCAAATGATTACTGTTTAACATAATGAGATTTAGGAAAGGTTTGATTACTTTTCTTCAAATGATTCTTTAATTTTCAGAAGAAATATTTTCAGTTTCAAATGTTTTACTGAAAAATAAGGAAAGAATAATTGAAGATATTATCGATCACGAATTTCTAGTAAAATTATTTACATTTTAAACTTCGTTTGCTGTTGTATATAAATAATATATATATATATATATATATATATATATGTGTGTGTGTATATATATATACCCATGTATAAAATAATGTATGTATAATATATATATATGTGTGTAAATACGAAACCATAAAATTTCAGTTACAATTTATTAACATTTTTTAGAGCTAGGAAGACCATTGGAGATCTAGGGACCATTAGAATCACGGTATCACCAATAGAATGAACATAGATAGCAGAAAAGAATAAAAAGTGTGATTTTTAGGGTTTCGTTCACCTGACGAAACAATATTCGTCTCGCTTCTATGTCTGTCTGTCTGTCCGTCACAGAGCCCGTTCTGAGAAACTATATATGTTGGAGACTTGAAATTTTGCATACATATAGCTGAACACATCAAACGACAAATCCTAAAATTTTGAAAAAGCCGATAATTAACTGAATTACTTACTAATTAACTTCTTAAATTAAGCAATCAACCGTTTTAATGAAGTGGACATTTTAAAGCGACATCGTATCTCATAAAGTATTGGTCAGAGAAATTTGTAAAATGTATAGACAGACGCGGAAAAAAATTTACTTTCATTTGGTATAAAGTTCATGTTTGTGCGATGTGTATAAGTAAAGATATCCACTAAAAATCGATCGATAAAAATTTAATTTCTTTATTTGGAAAGGCAATGAAATGAGATTTCATTTTCCCAAGAAGCAGGTGTCAGACATGGCAACGACTGCGGTTTTTGATAGTGGGATATTTTAGTACGAAATTTAAACTTTTTAAATATTAAATTTTTTAATAAATTTTTTTGACATCCGGACGGGAAATCTCTCGCAGATTTCCTACATACCCAGTTCAAAGCGATAGCTTAATTAGAAGCTGAGATATTAATTATTATTTAATTAATCGGTTTATTGCTATCAAATGCGTCGATTAAAATGGAGACACGTGCTTTTTTAACCACGAAATAATTTAAATTAGGAAATCTATCAATTTCCGTGGGGTTTTGGAACAGCGCTATGAGATAAGTGTAACTCATTCATCATCAGAAAGTTTACAAGTATTCATGCCATTATTTTCGAATAGTAATCTCAGGAAATATCTTAAATTAATGGTTAAGAGACCGCCACTCAGTCTGTTTGAAACTTAAAGTTAGTTTATAACACATAAGAGAAAGTGTAAAAAAGAATGGAGTGGGATATTTTGAGGAGGTAGAGGGAGGTAGATTTATTTTTAAAATCTTAGCGTTTGTTACCGCAGCAAATGTTTTAAATTCTTGGTTAATACCGCCACCATCCCGAACCATGTATCTATGGAAACATTGCGTGAAGGAGTTTCGTTGAGATATGCTTTTGTTAAGAAAATAGTGCGCTTCCTGGTGGTGGAATGTGGAACTAACATAATGCGATTTTGCTAAAATTAGGAAATCTAACAAGTCGATCTGTTTGAAACTTTAAGATATTTTATAACACATAAGATAAAGTGTAAACAAGAATGAAGCGTGAAATTCCGGGAAGGGGCGGGGGGGGGGGGCGCTAGATTTCTATTTAAAAAGTTAGCGTTTCTGACCGCTTTAGGTGCCTTGTTTGAGGAAGTCTTGAGATACATGCTACTTATTTAATAAAAAATTGCCCAAAGTTTAGTTACCACTGTATCCGAATAGTAATTTCATCAAATATCTTAATTTCTTATTAAGACCGTCACGACCTCGAGTAACATGATAGGTTGTTTAACGGAGTTTCCTTCAGATACATTTTTGTTAAGTATAGAGTGCGCTCCCTGGTTGTGGAATGTGGAACTAACATAACGCGATTTGGTTAAAATTAGGCAATATAACAAGGCGATCTGTTTGAAACTTTAAGATAGTTTATAACACATAAGAAAAAGTTTATAAAAAATGGCCCGTGAAATTTCGGGTAGGGGGGGATCTAATTTCACTAATTGATTTATTTCTATTATATGCTTATTTTGTAAAGCAGTCACGTGATGTTTCATTGCAGTATTCTTCTAAACGTTGTCCGATTTTTAAAAATACAGCATAAATGTTACTTATGCCAGATAAAAATGTCAGAAGTATTGATACCAATATTTTCGAATACTAATTTCAGCAAATATAATAAATTCTTGGTTAAAACCGCCCCCCCCCCCCGACTCATGTATCTACCGCTAGGTTGTGTAAAGGAGTTTCGTTCAGATACACTTTTGTTAAGAATAGAGTGCTCTCCCTGGTTGTGGAATGTGGGACTAACAGACCGTGATTACATTTAAAGTAGGAATTCCAACAAAGAGATCTGTTTGAAACTTTAAGATAATTTATAACAAATAGTAAAATATTATTAAAAAGAATGGCGCGTCACATTCCGGTTGAAGGGGGGGGGGAGGATGGGCACGAACATAATTAGGCAGTATAACAGGGCGTTTTTTACTGTTTTGCGTGCGGTTTTTTGATGGCTTGATGAGAAAACTATTACTTATTCAATATCAAAAATTTTATAAGTGTTCATACCACTATTTTCGAATAGTAATTTAAGCAAATATCTGAAATTCTTGGTTAAGACCGCCACCCCTAGACTAGCATATCAACTGATAGGTTGTTTAACGGAGTTGCGTTCAGATATAGTTTTGTTAAGACAAGAGTGCGCTCCTTCGTGGTGGAATGTGGAACTAACAGACAGCGATTTCATTTAAAGTAGGAAATCTAACTATGCGATCTGTTTTAAACTTTAAGATACTTTATAACACATGATAAAAAAAGTATAAAGAAGAATGGCGTGTCGCATTTCGAGGGGGGTGAGGGAGGGGCGCGAACAAAATTAGGAAATATAGCTGGACGGTCTGTTTGAAACTTTAATATTGCTTATAAAACATAACACAAATTTTAAACATCAGGCCTTGTCTTAAATCATGGTGGCCTTTCTCCCACTTCGCCCCCCCCTAAGGGGGGCACTTTTCTAAATTTGACAGATACCCGTCATCTGATATATCGTAGCACTTCGGGAGGGGGGGGGGGGACACGAACAAAATTAGGAAAAATAACAAGGCGAATCTGTTTGAAGATTTACGATATTTTACAAAGGGTTTGCCAAAATTTAGAAGGTGTTCTATGGCGATAAATGTACTGCACGTTTTGAAAGGAATATTAAACGAAACCCTTTGTGCGATCAATGATCACACTTACCCACTTGTTTTAATTAATGGCTGTATAATTTTCTTTACATAATCTTAATTCTGATCTTATTTGGACACTTATGCTATTTATTTTATATACGTATCTCTGACAGGTAGAAAATTATAGTACTTTTCAATATTGTTTGGCACATCATGTGAAATACCTTTTCGTATACGCTTCGAACGTGTTATATGTACTTTAGGAGAAAACGCTCAATTTTCTCTGGTTATTTCACAGAATATATTTATAAATCCCATCTTACATTGAAAGAAACGTATTTCTTCTTATTTAATTTTTAATTTCACATTTTGAATATAAAACGAAACTGCTGTTATTTATTTAAGAACATAGCTACGTGCTACTGACATTTAACAAATCTCAGATTGAATGAAACTAAATCGAAAAAAATGTGATTGCATGAATATCATTCTTAGTAAAAAAAATATATTTCCTTTGCTACATATTTTTCTGTATCAAATTCAATGAAAGATTTTTGATGTGTATATTTCTTTTAATTACTTTTACACAGTAAGTCAGTTGGTTTTTGAAAAGAAACTAATTAAATTTTCAAATATATCCAGTTTTTTTTATACATTGAATAAAAATTCAATTCTGAAAGTACAAGAGAAAACTAATAAGATAGATTGATGTAACTTAAAAAGCAGAAAGAATATGCATAAATTACAACAAATGTAAAGCAAAATTAAGTGAAAAATATTGATGAAAATTCTCTCACAAAACAAAGAATAAATAATAAAAAGTGTTCCTCTTCTTGATAAATTTGAGCACCACTATTTCCGAATTCTATCTTTGGTTTATTTAATTGCAGAAAATTGTTTCAAATCATGCGATTAATTATGCAAAGACTAATATAAAGGTACTGAAATTCAAGGGAAACTCGCAACTTGATAAATTACAAAGATTTCTAATTTTTTTGCAAAGAATAATAAATTATATTCTTGTCTAAGTCTTGTCTTGTTTTTAATAACTTTTGAGAAATAAAATCGTTATTCTTTGAGAAAAATGGATACTTTTACTCAAAAAAGCATCAAATTGCAAAGTTTCAAATTGCTTAATGTGACAGATACATTCGTTCTCATTTATAATGCGTTCTTCAATTTTAATTATAGTTACAGTTACGAAAACATCAGTAGGAAATGCAAAGTAATCTTTTTTCGGTAAGTTATATACAGAGTGTCCATTTTATAGATGCTCAGCTCAGATAGAGAGAATTCGTATCAAGACTAGAAAAATTCACAGTGAACTACACGAATAAAACCTACTTACTCATGAAAAGTACTCTGCGCCTTACTCCAACCGTCACGCTGGATTTGCTCAATAACCTAAATTACAATGATGATTACAAAACACCTTGCTTTTAGCAAAAGATGATGGTATTATGTAAAGAAATAGAATTCGAAATAATCCTACGCGTATTTCCCGATGCATCCCAAAATATAGAGGAAATTTAGAACAGTGATGTTTGGAGTTATCTGCTAATCACTAGTAGTTGTTATGATTTTATCACATTTAACACAAATTTAAGTAATTATGTTTAAAATTTCTCTACAATGCATTTGCAGTCGTTAAACCTATTTGCGAACATTTGTGTGTCGCTTGTATTAGGGATCAATTGTTTTAAATTTAATAAGTAATTTTTAATTCTTATTTCAGCCTAAAATATTTATTTCAAAATTAACTTTATAAATGCCTTTCCATTTTTGATAATTTTATTGCATTTATTCATTTTATGTAATGTTGATATTTATAAAATAAATTTACAAATCACTCAGTAATTAGACAAGTGCAGTAGATAAAATAAAACCTGGAAGAAAATCATTCATAAAGCATTGATTATGAAACACTTTCCAACACTTCAGAAAACTACAAATCAACTTCGCCGTTTTAAGTTTTGCAACCAGGTTTCAAAAACAGCTGTCATAACATTAAAGGTACACATATTATTATTGTTTGCAACCCTGTACATGATACACACATTTTCATATACATTACATAGTGTGCTAAAATTAACTTAGCTTCAAGTCTCATAAAACAATGGAAAATTCACTATCAACAATGTCTGTCAATAGACAGAAAAGCACTCGAAAAATTTTCTAAATCCTTGTATATTATTCACATATTTTTATAAACGCCTGATAGTAAACTAAAATTCAATTTAAGAAAAAATCGAACAAAAAAGAAGCGTAGTTTCAGAAATACCCATCCATATTCATCATTATATACAGTTCTTTGCGTTCCCTGTAGTGAATTTATTCGTATTCTACAGAAGCATTTTAGTGTACTGTCTTAATCTTCCTACCCAGTTGAAATTTTACTCAAACTTAATAAAAAAATTTCGCACCAGAATTTTCTTTAAAAACTATTTAATGTATTTTTTTATATTCGTTTTTGGGGCTTTTTATTAATATTTCTTTACGAAAAAATTTCTGGGTCGAATCGAATGAAATGAAAAATAGAAATGGGTCGATTAGACCCATTCATGTTCGGAAGGTTAAATATAGTTCAGCTGAAAAATGTCAATCTCAATTACTAACACCTTTAAGCAATTCACGATCATACATAATAATACTTACGAATTATTTTGTGTAGTTCTGTGTATATGATCTATAGATTATACACACCACGACGTAAGCAACAATTCAGTTAATCATAAAAACGTATAACACATATGATAACGAACCACCAACTTTTACTGCTCACAGTCAGTATTGTAACCAAACGTTTTTCTCTGTCCTTGTAAATGAACGATTACTGTTCTGTATGTTATGGTCCACTACAGTAAGCATTCTGTAGTGCACGTAAGTAAAGTATATAAACTTCGCTTTGCTAAAAATAGAATAACATTAGTAAAGTACGGTGGAAACTCACCATAGATCATTATGTAACAAATTTTTTGAGTGATACATAAATTAATAATAAATGCTTTGCACACCATGTTCTACAAAACAAAACAAAATCGTTTACAGCAAAATAGAAATGCATATCACTTTCATTATGTTTCTAATAATGAATTGTTAACCGCAAACGATTTTTTTCACATTGAACCTTTGGAACGAGATTATTTTGAGTGTCCTTGTAAATGAAATATAAGTTCTCCACATTCCATCTTCAATTGTGAAAATTCCTTATTAAACATCAATGACACGCATCAATTTCATTGCGATTCGAGTATGTTTAGGAGAGTTGCAGCTCAGACGGACGGCAGAGGGCAGACAGAAAAACAAAGTCATAAACTCTTTTCAACTATATTCAAATGTATAATTTAAAATATATATATATATATGTAGGAAAAGCAAAGACTGATTACCACATATACGTACAAGTAACGGCACAACATTTAACACCAACGTTTACTAACTGTAACCATATTTTTATTTAAAAGCAGAGATTCATTCATAAATAAAACAATTATTGTTATTCAGAAATAGTGGCGAAAATCTGTCCCGTTTCCCAAATAAGCTTAGTCGTGTCCTGAGAACTCGGATGAAAGGAAGAAAAATATGATACTTCATAAAAAAAAATTATTTATGGCCGAACACGAACATTAATAATATGGTCATTAACTTGAAACTTTGAATCAAAGGTGATATATTTCTCATGTTTTCCTTCTCGTAATATCAAAATATTGTGTCATCTGCATCCAATAGACACAATAAAGTCATTCAAAGGAACAGCCGGGCCTTTTAAAGATGAAACCCATTACAATTTTCCCAATAAAGCGACTGTTTTGACAGGAAACAATTTATTAGCAATCGGAAATACTGTAGAAGAATGTTTGGAGAGGATAGATGCTAATATTCTACAGCAAAATTGTTTGGTGTGAATTTATCATACTAAAACAATTCACATGTAGGTTTATTCTGATCCAGTGCAAGTAGTTTTTTGGTTTGGGTATAGGGATATAAAAATCCGCAATGCGAAAGGCTTTAGACAATAGAGACCCCAATTTGGCTGACGGAGGAAAGAAGCAAAATGTCCCCAAAAAGCGCTCAAATGCATTGAAACGTCCTTCGAAAAAAGGTTTATGATGAAGAAAATGAATATTCTGAAATCGAATGATTTCAGGGAGAAAAAAGTATTGGCTTTCGTCCAAGGCAAAATTTGAATAGGTAAATGTAAAAACAATGTAGGATACGTATTGTAAATGTAAAAAAAAAAAAAAAAAATTTAAAAGGGAGAAATTTAATTAAATGGGATAATCATTTTAGAATGGATTTAAGATAACTTAATATATATATATATATATATATATATATATATATATATAAGCATTCGTTTTCGTAAAACATCTCAGCTCCAACTGTGTTAAATGAGATTTTAAATCCAAATACAGAAATACCTAAAAAAAAATAGAAGTGTTAATAACTGTGAACGGTTTATGTTTGCCTACCGTTAATCGTATCTTTTGATAGCCAATATATTTTACAGACCTTTTGAATGTTTTCTGTGGTTGTCAATTTAGTAACGTTCATTTCATGTATACAAATAATAAATTTCTGCTTTACGACATAAAACGATTGTTTTATCTCTCAGGTTACGCATGCGTTTCGCCAGTACAGTTTTTATCGTGCTTTTTCTTTCACTGGTTTCATATGAAACCACTCTCAGAAAGCTCGGGTATCTCGAAACGCTAAACGCCGCCCAGAATTTAATTAAAGTGAGTTGAAAAACGGCATTTTTCAATAAATTAAAAATATATATATATTTTAGTTTAAAGTACGAGTATGTATTTTTCACTCAAAAAATTTCATACTACCTTTTTTGTGAACGTTAAGGAGGAAAATTGTTAGAAAATAAGCATATTTTTGCATTGAAATCTATGCAGACTTAAATAATTAAACGAAAAGGATAAAATAAAAAAATAACAGAAAAAAGTTGAAAACATTTTACTTTGTCAAACTTTTTTTTTTTCATCTAATTTATGCATTAGTGAACTTTATCCTAAAAAACAAACTCGACAATATTTCTTTCAGTAACACAATTACTTCTATTTAAATAACAATATTAAGAAATCGAGTGAAAAAATAAATATACGTTCTTTTTCAGAATTTTTATTTCTTCAAATTAAATGGAAGCTTATTTAATAAATTATTATTGCGTTTCTCTTTAAAAGAAGAAAAAATGATTTTATATTAACAAGATAATGAAGACTTTTTAATTTTTTTTATTATAATAAATCAGAGCTATTTTAATTTGATAATTTATCATTATTCATATTACTTTTTTTCAAAAAATAAAGAAAATATTCTATATCAAAATAAATCCTTTAAAAAATGTGAAAAAAATATCTTTGATTGCATCATTTCGATATCCGCATTTTTGTTGTTTCCACGGGAAAAAATGGAAAACAATGCAACTAAAACAATAAGAGTAAAAATAAGTTTTTGCAATGATATAAATGCAGCGGAAGAAAAAAATATTAATATATATAATAAATAAAGGACTGCAATTTCTGCTATGATATTTTCTTTTTTTATATATCTCGAATTTTAGTTATTAATATTCGAAAGCGATATTTAAAAATGTCTTACAAGTGGTACTCCGTTAAATAAAACTCATTATTTTCCTTTATTTAAGCTCTCAATATTTTCCACATAGATTTTACCAATTTGGGCTTTTTTTATTACGATGACATATTTGATTAAAATTGATGTTGATTTTACTTTCATATCCTAAGTAACGTTCATATTTTATCAATTTTATTGAACTTTGTTGAGCATTTCATCTCTAAGTTTTTAATATACTTTCAGGAGGGATATTTTTTAAATTATTGAACAAAGTATCATAATTACAATCATAATACTAAAATTATTGTCACAAAATGGCTTGAAGAGTAACCGTCTCTTTTTACATTATCCTACGGGTTTTATGACGAAACTGATATTCGTTATAAAGTAATACCTAGGAAGTTGTTAAAACATTTCATTCCGAAACTAATAAACACATTCCATGTGTATTTGACGTAAAACGTTTAACCATACCTGCAATATCTTAATTTCTAAAATTTATTAACCGTTAAAAAAAAAAAAAAAGTATCATTAGCAGTAGAATTCTGCACGGTCGACACGAACCCAATCTACTTTAACCCGATCCCGAGTCAAACCGGAATATGAAAGAATAACAATCCATATCTTACTTTAATTATGGAAAATTTATCTACAATTATACGTACTAATATCAACTTTATCTCTTTTGATTAAAAATTAAGGTATATATATTAATTAATATTCAAATATATAACTATATATTCTTTTAATGAAAAATATGTAGGAATTTTTTTTAAAAAATGCGGGCCAATCCGAACCGAAAAATTAAAAATTCAACCAGGAACCGAAACATTTAGAATCAACTCTACCCGAACTCAAATCACGTCAATCCAAGTCGACACGAATCAGGGGTCAGGAAAGTATAAATTTATGTTACCCTAACGTTGTGGTACTGCAAATTAAGAAAATTTCACTCCTCTACCTGGATAGCGCCACAATATTTCCTGTGCATTAAAAACTGCAAAGCATTTTTATGCTATTTTGATCATGAATTAGGGAGTACACCTAAAATGTCTAAAATTGTTTTTTTTGCAAAATCCGAATCATATGCGAAAGAAATTTGTCACATTCTGTCACAATATGATCAGAATTAGTGTTTACAGAGCGATAGTAATAATAGCATTTGTTAAAACTGAACATGACATAGTAACGATGACATATATAAGCAATTAATAACTAAAATATCAATACATGAATTAACGCTTTAATTTTTTTTCTACTTTAAATGCTTTTTTAAAAATCCATCACTAAATCCCAGAACTGTTATCTCCAGATTCCATTCTTATTGTTCTCAATCTGCATTCCCCTGTATATAATATATATATATATATATATACATATATATACGTCTTCTAACCGTGTCATCGATTATTTGCAATGTTTTCCGAAGAAATTCCAAATGATTTAGAATTAAATTTATTGTCCATCGCAGTTGTTAATCTTTTAACCCTTAAATGCCTGAATTTTCAAAAATCATTTTAATAATGTTTTTCGACTTTCATTTTGTATGTAAATCATGGGAAAAATACTTAAAAAATCATATTTTATTTTAAGTATGGCTTACAGCTAAAAAACAGTTTGTTACTAATCGGCAATACTGGTCTTTAATTGAAAATATAATTTTCCTTGACAAAATTCTATAATATTAAACACATAAGAATTTTAGGAACTACGATAAGAAATAAATTTTACTTGCTCACTGCAGAACGAAATAGGGTATTTCGCAAGCTTCCAAACAAAGCAAAAAGAAAATGTAGCAGCAATTGAAAAAATCTATCTTTATTCTTAAACAACATAAGTGTTGCCATCTGAATGTTGAAAATTGATTTACTAATATTTTCAGAATGTATTTTATTGGCAACATTAAGCATTATCTTGAATATTATTCTAATAGTAATTTATAAGCCTAAATTGGGTATGATACCGAAAGGCAACACCAGGCATTTAAGGGTTAAGATGGATGATCCGAAATTACTTAAAAGAATTGAGTAAATTTTTATTATCACGATTTCATGAAATTTTTCTTAAATATATATTAGTGTAAGAGTATGTTTTTAGAAAAAAGTTTTGTCTTTTCTACTTTAGAAAATCTGTCTAAATTTAGCAACCTGTTAAGAAGATAATATATGAAACACTGGTTCAAATGTTAAATTGACATAGATTCTAGTAATTTATAAAAAAAAAATTAGAACATTTTAGAACGATTTTAGAACAACCTCTTTTTTTTTAGAAACAAAATATATATAAACACTATTCAAGAATATCATGGTTTTGTTTTTCAAACACTTATTTTTAATACAACAAAGTCTACATTATTATACTCACTTTAAATATATTATGCCCTATTTAGTTTTAATAATTTTTGATTTAAATCAATGGGCTATTCCATGTCATCTATTGTTGAAAACAACGTTAAAGTAGATCATTTCTAATTAAATAACATATACAAAATAAGTGATGTTTAACCCATAAAAATTAGTTATATTATCACTATGTTTGCATTATAATACTCACTTTCAATACATTATGTCCTGGATAGTTTCACTAATTTATGATTTAAATCAAAGGACTAATCCATTTAATCAACCTTGCATGTTATAAGTATGTAATAATATGTCAGGTTCTAGTTGTGTAATCTACCTCCATGTATCATAGCATAGTAATTTTTAAATTAGTAAAGGTTTTTTTTTTCAACAGAATATTTGATAGTAATATCTGATGTCATTTTTTATGATGCTCTTTTACTTATCCACATAGTGATTACAATTAGATTCAGAGTAATATTATAATTATTTTTTATGGGTTGAACTTCACGTATTTTTTCTGTGTTATTTAGGTAGAATTGATCTTCTCTAATGTTATTTTTAACATTAGGTAGATGACATGGAGCACCCCATCATAAATTATTAAAACTAATTAGGGAATAATCTATTGAAAGTTGTATAATGATGTAAACTTAGTTTTATTAAAAATATAATGTAAACTTAATATAATGTAAATTTAATTTTATTAAAAATATATATTGTTCTATTTTTTTTTCAGCTGTTCTAAGCATTTTTACCTTCTTCTATCTTTCAAAAAGAAAGTATTGGACTCCTGAAAAATTTCGAATTCCGGTTTTCGACGGATTTACACGTTTTAGAGGTCAGAGATACCGAAAAACTTTTTTTTTTACAAAATCTCTGTCTGCAAATCTGTCTGTGTGTGACGCAAATTGTTTAGGCGCTCTATCTCAAGAACTATTAAAGGGAATTTAACAAAACTTTAGATTCACTTAGCTCGTGATATACATGGGTGTGGATTACTTTTTGGTTTAAATCGACCAATAGGTGGCGCTGCTATGCTGCATTATTCACAATTATCACAATAGCTCTATCTCAAGAACTAATGCACGAATTTTCATCAAACTTCAGATTTAGTTAATCCTTGATATGAATTAGAGCTGTTTTGTTTTTGGTATAAATAGTCCAATAGGTGGCGCTACAATGATGCATTTTCCCGATTTCCGGAATAGCTGTATCTCAAGACCTAATGCATGAATTTTCATCAAACTTTAAATTCAGTTATTCTCTGATATAAATTGATCCTGATAAGTTTTAGGTGTAAATTGCCCAACAGGTGCTACTGCTAAGCAGAACTTTTCGCGATATTTAATAGCTCTATCTCAAAAACTAATGCACGGATTGTCATCAAACTTCAAATTTAATTAGAAGTTGACATAAGTCGTTGCTCATTAGATTTTGGTGTAAATCTCCAAACCGTTGACGCTGCTATGCTGAAAATACGCTTAACTGAAAATGGTGCGCATAGCATTTGCAGTTCTTTTACAGGGAGACTCAAAATAAATGAAAATCATTATGGTACATGTGTAACATTTTATCAAAGTACATTTTAATATCATCATACTAATTCAAACACAAAAAAAATAATATACGTTTCTTAAAAGCACTAATTATAGCATTAATTATATTATAACTTAGAATTACATAAATGCTACACTATGGTCTATTAGCATAAATGGTTTCTTGTCCGTTTAAATTATTGTCTTTTGCTGATGGTTATGTTTCAAGTAATATGAAAGTTAATAAAGGTTATTTAATGTAAAAAGAGCACGCTCTTTTGGAAAATAATTCTTAAGCTATAATAAGATCATAAACCAAAAGTACTATTTAGTGAAATCCTAACAACTGTACCATGTGGGGATTCATAATAAAAGTTCATATGAAGCTACTTCGATGTATTAACTTTAGAATTTGGTAAAACACAGCTATCAAGATGTCACGACTGTACATTGAGAAAAAATTCGATAATAAGAACTTGTAACAGGAAATGCTTCGCAATGTACAGTGATGTACGGCATTAAATTTTCACAAATTATTTTGATACGTATTTAAAACATTAAAAATGGTGACTTTAAACACAAGCAAAAAAGTGGAACGAGTGTTTGCAAAAAACTAAATGGTGATACATTGGTGACATTATCTCTGGTCACTTTTAGTTCCCATGACATCCTTGGTTACATCAACACACACCAATGAACTTCTCTTCGTGCGCAGACATAAAATCCAAGTTGCACGCATTGAACCGGCGGAAAATGTCTGACATAAAACAAACCAATAAACGGGGAGTTCTGCATAGATCCTACGCCACGATGTACAGTCGTTGAAAAAAAAAGTAAACGCCCCCTACTAACTCTGCAACTAAATATAATAGAATAAAGTTACTGGCACCAAACGATTGGAAATAGAGTCTACTTTTAAATGGTGTATATAAAATTTGCTTAGGGGGCTATCTACAAATCAAAAGCAAACCAAACTTTGTTTCTCCAATGAAAACACCTAATTATGGCAATATATTTTAAATCTTCGGTTCATACTATGCCTAGAAGCGAAATTTCAATAATTTGGATGATAAGTTTTTGAATTATAAACATTAAAATTTAGAGCTTCTAATGTTAAATTACATTTTAATATTTTTATTAATATCTCCTGTAATTATAATACTTAATTTTATTATAAACATTAAAATTTAGAGCTTCTAATGTTAAATTAAATTTTAATATTTTTATTAATATCTCCTGAAATTATAATCCTTACTTTTTTTCGGCTATACTACTAAAAATCCCAAATCTAAATACATTGAATTTGTAATTTTAAAAGTTTTATAATATGAATTATGAAATTAATATGCGAAAAAAATAATTGCAACATACAATGCTTTTTATTGATTTATATTTATTATGTGCTGCCTTATGCAAATTCTAAATTTCAAATTTTTATTCAAAGTAGTTTTCGAATTATGATTAAAAAACCTCAAAATGATGGTTTAAGGTGCCACTCTATGATATGCTGAAAACAATAATTAAAAAAAATATATATATTTTACTTATTTTATTGAAACATTTGGGTTGGCAATAGTAGCAACATATTAAGCGAGTGAAATGGTACTATGGGCAAGAAATCATACATTAAAAGAAGTGACATACTTATCCTGTAGCATTTCAAAAATAGAGTAATGAACTTCAATTTGGATACAGACTCTAAAATATGCTCATTATAAAATAATTAGGCTTAGATGTTATACATTCCCACGACCGCCATCTTGGATTTCTTGGCGATTTTTTGTTGGCGTTTATCGATAAGACAACATTGACGAGTGACGTGTGATGGCAACCCCTTGAAGCCTAACTTGCGCATAAATTGCTGCTTGGTGAGATTTACTACTTGGTCGGAAAAGGGGTTTTCACGCCAAGAAAAAATCCAAGATGGCGGCTGCGGGAAAATATAACATCTGTTCCAATAATTAATTTCTCGGAAACTAATCGTACAAATTTCATGAAAGTTTGGATTTTGGCTAATTGACGTGTGCAGAATTTATTTATGCCGGCAAATTTGGGTATAAAAAAAGTTTAGGATCGTTTTCATATGTAGATGGCTCCATAAGCAAATGTTATATACATTATTTAAAAGTAGACTTTATTTCCAATCATTTAGTACCAGTAATGTTCTTCTACAATATTTTTTTTGCAGAGTTAAGGGGGTGTTTACTTTTTTTCACGACTGCACGTATATTGCTCTCCAATATGTTCCGCATACTATGTGTATTCTTTTTGTGATGGCGGCATGTTCTCATAAGTTTTTAGGGCTGGTTCCAATTGCATGTATTCCAAATAGCTCTTTTCATGGAATATGTTCTATTAGAACGGGGGGGGGGGACACCGATATATAAACCGGGTTATAATTTAGGGCTGCACTGATCCCATTGCAACGCAAAAAGTGGTTGTTTCAGATCGAAAAAAATTGGCACTTTAAACCATGATTGCGAAAGCTTAATCCTTGTTCTTCAAAACATACTCGACCGCGAAATTTAAATATCTGCATCTCAAATTTCTTTTCCATTCCTTGGATATTCCGGTCACTGAAATCCGATCTAATTGCTAGACTTTTTTAAAGACCATCCTAAGTTTATAAGTATTTTATTAGTTTACGCAAAAGAATTTTATTCTTTTGTGGGTGCTAAATTGTAAACGAGAAATTTCTGATGTGTTATGAGCGTTTAGTTCAATAGTTCTCTACCTGTGTGCCGGGAAAAGATCTCAGGTCTGCCGCGAAACTTTTTAGCAAGCTGCATCAAACTTTTATAAATTCCAATCTATAATGTCCGACATTTCATATTATACGATTTACAGGGTGATTATAATTAAAGTTTAACTTTCAAAATGCTGTAAAAAAGAACCACTGGTCAGAATGCCTTCAAATTTGAAATGATTATACTGGAAAAAGGGTGAAATGGTATGGCATAAGTAAGAAAAAGTTCCAAAGTGTCTCAATAGATGGCGCTGTAAGCGGCATAACGAAAGTGGATTCGGCGTCAAGTGACATTTTTAATCGAAAAAGGAAGATTTTGTCATGAGTTGCACAGCAAACCAACCGTATTGTTCAATGTGCATGAGTGTTTCAGTTGTTTTACGAAAAAAATGACTTCCAAATCAGTCAACAGTTGTGGTACTGTTAGTGGAAATGTCATTGCTTAAATAAATGTCTCTGACCTCTGACAAATAATATTTTGTTAATAATAATAAAATACAGTATACATAATTAAAAAAAGCTTGTTCCACTTTTTCATATTTTTAAAATAGCAGTCCAATATGGAACGGCAAAAAAAGACTTATCTAAAAAGTGTTATGCACTATACTTTAATATCTTTAAACAAAATATTATTTGTCAGAGGGAGTCAACTCATGACGAAACCGTGGTATTTCGATTAAAAATGTCACTTGACGCCGAATCCACTTTCGTTATGCCGCTTACAGCGCCATCTATTGAGACACTTTGGAACTTTTTTTTATTATGCCATACCGTCTCCCCCTTCTTCCAGTATATACATTTCAAATTTGAAGTCATTCTGACCAGTGGTTCTTTTTTGACAGCATTTTGAAAGTTAAACTTTAATTATAATCACCCTGTACTTTGAATTAAAGTTTATAGTCACAAATTTGATTTATTTGAGAGATTTTTCTTATGTTACTCATTATAAGTGCACACGAGGAAACCCTAATAATGGTGTTACGTCTCTTGAGATAAATTCTTTAAGAAAAATAAAATCATGTCTCCTGAAGTAAAATTATTACAATTTAAAATGCATTATAAAAGATCGGTGAAAAATGATTTAAGAGTACGCGTATCCGAAGATTGTATACTGCACAGACAGTCTTCTAATTAAAAAAAATCAAATTCAGATATCTTTTTAAATGTTAATGTGACAATATAAGGTATATTTTTCCACATTACCAGTTCCTTTCCCTATACAATCTCCTATAGGCTGTTGCTTGTAATTCCCTGCACTGCTATTGATCTATAAACCTATACCTGGACTCCGCTTCTCCTCCATATATATGTGAAAATTCCATGATTCTTTGCACTGATGATGGTATGTTGAATGATTCCGAGACTAGTGTTTAAAAAGTGCTTAAATCGGTGTTTCGTCTGCTTATAAATGTTAATGCATATTAAAAAGAATTATATAAAAAAAAGTTATAAGAATTTTATTTAAAATATTTTTTTCCTTTATTCGGTTCGATGACCTACTTTCTTTGTGATAGTAAATAAATTAAAAACGATAGGTAATAATTTCTTATGTAATGATAGCTAAATACTTTCTTCTTTTGAGTCGTTATAATTTTAGTGTGCCGCACAAATTTAATTCTAGGTTTAAGTGCGCCTTGAAATAAAAAAGATTGAGAAACACTGGTTTAGTTGATTAAATATATAACACTATACGATCAGTGAAGTTAAAAATTATTTTTGATGTTTAAAAGCTAAACTGATTTCTCTGAACTCTCATTTTTATTTCTTAAATAAGTTTTACATAGTTATGAGTACATAATTACCTGTGAATTAGGAATACAACATGCTGTGTTTATAGATGTATAGTTTATTTATGCATAGTTTAGAAAACTTTGTGACATTTTGAAGAATATTTTTGAGCCAAATCTGCATTTAAGTAATTTCAGAAATTAATTATTTGCATAATAAACAAATTTCCACAAACGTTTAAAATTATATGTAATTTGAGTTGCAAGGTTTTTCTGCTAAACCAAAGATATAAACACGATTGCACCAAATTACGTGAGTGAAGAAGGATAGTTCACGCATATGTATATGATTTCCACACTTATGTTATTATGTTTCAATATTAATTAAACAAATTTAACGTCATATTAAAAGTACACAAATGATGATAGAATATTGTTTAGATTTAAATTGTACAATTAATTTAATTTTCTATAATTGTTTTGATATCTGAATACATCTTACAAAACATCTTTTCTGCTATACAAAATCTTCAGCTAAATAATGTGGAAGTATGCATCGTGCAAATTTAAAATTTACAGTATTTAAACATGAATTTCACAATCCGCAAATAATAAACTAAAAAAAATATATTTTTTTTTTCGTTTCACTGTTTCTGTATCATACTGGCTTACTTCGAGAATAGACCAGCAAAATTGGTGCTATGAAACTGAAAATGTGTTATACTGCTCAATGAGAAAAATACACAAAATATGTCACCTTCAAGAAATGAGAAATGATGTAAAATATCGACAAAATGTTTTAAGCATGCTATTCAAGAGCTTAAAGTGTATATGATATTTTACCGCCCTTTCCTTGAGGTTCGGCAACTCAGTTTGAAATGTATTAAAAACAATATAAACTGATTTCAGTAATATATTTTAAGAAAATTAAAATAATTTATTTCAAAAAGCTTCCGTATTAATTTCAGGGATTAACTAGTCGTCTGTGCCAATACCAAAACTTTCTTCTTTCCCTTGCATGTCAATGTTTCAAATCAATTTTTACGAATATTATTATTTCATTGTTATTTCTTCAATACTACATCAACTTTTATCTTCATCTGAAATTTCTGCTTAATTTTAGGAATCGCAGTAAAAACAAGTTAATCTCGATAATAATATTTAATAAAAAAAATAGTTTTGGCTATTCTGTAGCACGTCAGTTACTTGAGAATTTCCGGGGTAGCTAGATGCAAATTGTCCGTCGCTGCATGAACAACAGTCGTACAACAGAGCTACAAAAAAAATCAAGAAAAATCACTCTCGCAGCACCTCCTTCCGAGGGTAAATGCCCATTTCCCAGTGGGACCTGAGGTATATAGTCAAAAACATATCATATGAAATTTGGTTCAATTCTATGCATAACTTTGTACACTTTCCGATGATACAATAATGAAAATGGTACTAAAATCGCTATTATAACGCCTCCTTTCTAACAGAATATACAAAAAGATCAAATATGAGCTGCTGGTCATAGCTAAAAATATACAAGTATGAAATGTTGTTTAATCCTAAGCATAACTTCATACACTTTTTGATGATAAAATAATGAAAATGAAACAAATCTGGCCATTACAGCAAAAAATTCCGGCGGTATGCTCCCAAATTCATGTGAGACGGGCTGGCTAAAACTGAAAATACAAATTTAAAATTTCGTTCAATTCTGTACTTAACTTCATACTCTATTCCATGATACAAAGAGGACATACGGGCACACGGACGGACAGACAGATATTTTGAATAAAATATTTTTCATTATATGTGATCCCTAAACCATGTAAATCCGTCGATAACCGGAAGTCGCATAAAATTTCGATTATAACACTTTCTGCTTCAGAAAGAAACTAGTCGTTCTGGGCCACCGTAATACTTACCCATCATGGATATACATAATATAAAATATGAAAATAACACATGTGATACATGCTAAGCATTGTATCAAGTTACTTTTATTCATAATTCAATTTACTTGGACTCCCTTAAATGTAATTAATATAATCCCTTAAGCTAATATTACTTTTTGTTGCATTAAAGTATCTCAATTTGTTGATTTTCTGTAAGCAAATAAACGCTATTGGTATACAATGGTAGTCTATGAGAATTTAGCGATATATCGACAAGTTGGCGCCAAACTTGGCGGCATTTGGCGACAGAGCAGGGTCCCACCTATGGGAACCCCCCCCCCCCCTTATAGGTATGGATATGCATTAAATGCTGGACATTTACGATAAGCCATTATTGGCATTTAATCTTATAGTTTGGCGATAGTTTTTTGGTCGGCGGGATAATCGAGTAGTACCGAATTGCGTAAAAGAAACATCCTTGTAACTCGAAAAATTATAATTATATAAACTAACAGTTTACTGCGTCGGATTAAGCGTCTCATTTCCAATTAAAATATATAATTCAATTGAAATTTGAATGAAATATAAGGTCATGAAAAATCGAAGAGTGTGAAAAATAGGATTACAGATATCTCGGCAACTAAGTATTCGATCGAGTTCATTCATGATGAAAAATTTATTTTTTTATTGTCTTTTATACTCACTCTTTCAAATAAACAATTTCGAAAATTTTTGTATACCTTTTATCAGAACGAATATTTCGAGAGTCCAAAAAAAAAAAAAAAAACTTCCTTATAATCGAGGTTACTGGTATTCATTAGGCTTCTTTCGATTGTTACTTCCAAAGTACACACCGAATTTTAAGTCTCTATCTCAATTTCTTCGGGATATAGAGCGTTTACAGACACACACACCCCGACGGACGGCATTTTTTTTTCTAAAAATGTGTTTTTCGGAATCTCCGGTGTCTGAAACGTGTAAATCCATCAAAAAATTTTTTCGATTTTTAAAACGATTACAAGACTTATTACGTATGATGGGTAAGTAAAAATGTGAAAACATCCTACGGGTCTTAATTGCAACGAAACCAAATCAATAAAGAAATATCATTCATGTTTAAAAGTATCACATTACCCTTCAGTAATAATGAAACAATTAGAGAGTAAAACACAATAAAAATAAAATCAACAAATTTATCGATGTAAGTTTAGACTCAAAGCTTTTACAATTTTTTGTGATGTCTTGAAGGTAAATTTTACTATTTCCCTGTTTGTTTTCAGTATTATTTTTTGCAGAATTTTTTTAAAAAACCTTACCGATTTCTGCATTTTATGCATAGATGCGAAATACAACATCCTTCGAAAAACTTATTACTTCATTTTAATAATAAGGTAAAGTGCCCTAATTTCGCCCCCTTTTACTTCTCTGCTTTTGCAAAAGTGGCGCACTTAACACACAAGGCACAAGAAAAAGAAGCTAAAATGTATCACTAGTGAAAGTTTCGTTCAAAAAGATGCATATTATATATAACAGATTCCGGGTTTCATATTTTAAAAATAACGTCAACCAATTTATTGATGCAAGTTCAAACACAAAGTTTTACTGATATCTTAAAGCTAACACTTTCTACTTTCCTGTTAGTTTTCATTATTATTTTCTTGAAAAAAAAATTCAAATACTCTTACCGAATTCTGCATTTTATGTACACACGTGCAATACAATACCCTTCGAAAAGCATAATACTTAATTTTAATAATTCATTTATTCTAAGCATAATATAATCAAGCAAAACAAATATATTATTATATGTCAGAATGCGAAATTACTGGCTGCATTATCCCGATTTATCATTATTAGTTTTCAGGCTGATCGATGTGAAAAAACTAAAGAAAAACAAGGTTAAAGAGAGATGAAAGAAAGTGAAACGGTACACTGCATTAAGATTAGAGGATATTTTCTAAAAGTAAGATAGTTACATCTAATGCCAAATTATAAGGCTTGATTGCTTAGTAAAACTCATGAATGAAAACAGCAGAATTGTATCAAAGATAAAAATATTAAATAGAAAAACGTTATGAATACATTAGAATTCGGATAATACATGAACTGGAAAAATGAATCTTAAAAAAAAAATAGCAAATCGTAGTAAATCCCTTGCTGTTTAAACAGTCTATAAGAAATAATGAAATATCTAAATATCGCAAAATTTCGTACACTCAAAAAACTAAATGTGTAAAGTCAAATTTATATATCCTCCTGTGGCCCAAGCAAAATGTAATGCATAATGTTTTTTTACAACAAATTTTTTCAACAAATAGGCATCAAAAATGACGTTTTTAAAGAAATTAATAAATTTCGATTAGTTAATTTTGTTTTACAGCCCATCCATCTAAATGGATGTTCAGGCCCAAACTCGCTTTAAAGTAATTTAAAAAAAATGCGAGAAGTATGGGAAAGAATAGAACTTATTATAAAGAACATAAAGCAAGTATTAACATCTGATTTAAAATTGCAAAATAAAAATTGTTTAAACAAATTAAAATAACATAAAAACGAAAATTACCAGCAGAACGTAGAATTCCAATTTGACTCATTTTTATGCCATTTTGTAAGTTACCGTTGCCAAAATCAAAAAGCTGAATGTTGATTTTTGATTCATATATTACCAAAACCAACTGGTTTTAGATTGCTACAATGAAATTTAATGCAATAGAAGGAGAAAGCAAAACATCCATTTAAATGGATGCCAGGTCTCAGTAGGATATATATACGTGTAAATTTCTAACATTACCTGTTATTTGTGTATGTAGTTTATGACATGAAGTCTGTAAGTTCTTATCAGTTGATAAATTCAGACAAGTGTGTAAATGTAGAAAATAACTGGATTTACTCTAGTCGACTGTTACAAAAAATATAAGGATGTAAATCTTAAAGTGTATAGAGGTTATAAAAGGGATGGAGGGCTTAAATATAATTCTGGACTGCAATTTGTATTTCGGTAATTCGGTTGCATAAATATACTACTGTAACAGCATTTTCACATTATAGAGCTAAAACTTTTACTTTCTTTTGTAAGAGGCTCTGTCCTCCTCCCACACACCTCCTTTCCGTTTCACTTTCATAAGCTGCACATAAACATTTAAAAGAAAATATAATTTAAAAAAATCTCAGGAATTTAGAGTGGGAGGGGAGGTGCTCACATGACAAAATATTCTTAGTTCCTTTTTCATTTAGTGCTTAATTATTCTATACCCGTACAGTAGGCATGGTCTCAATAACGTCTTTTCAAATCACTGTGGTCGCATGACGCCTGCGATTAAAATGGCACTCTTCGGTGACGCCATATTGGGATTAAAATATGATTTTTTCCAAGACTTAAACAAATATAAAAGCCTCTTTAAAACGTGTTATTTATTGCAAACAAAAGTTCCGGCGACTTTTACAGATTTTTTGTTTTATTTTTTCGTCACTGCATGTCACGTACGTCAGTCACGACTGTGATAAAAAAAAAATATAAACACCATGTCATAGTGTCACATTGTGACCAAAATGGAAAATAAAAATCTTTGAACTTCCCCTCTCTGTAGATCAAAATATATCCAGAAGCACTAAATGAAAATCTAAATGCAAAAATACAAAACTGAAATCTAAAATTCCTTAAGTATATCATTGTCACAGCAAAATTCGGAAGACTTAATACAGGGGCATCATAATAGAAATATAATTCCTCTTTATCACTATTCATTTATTTAAATAATAATTTTTCTACCCCCCCCCCCTTAGTTTAAATTACAGAAGTTTAACTTTCCGTAGAATATAAAAAAAATAATTTTAACTCA
Organism: Maratus speciosus; assembly: GCA_963932465.1. Classification (NCBI taxonomy): domain Eukaryota; kingdom Metazoa; phylum Arthropoda; class Arachnida; order Araneae; family Salticidae; genus Maratus; species Maratus speciosus. The sequence continues at coordinate 443,486,764 of OZ010788.1, forward strand.
TTCATTATTTAACATACAATCTAACTCATGTAATTTGAAAATTTTAAATTCGTTTCCCGAATTACTTTTTACAATTTTCACATCGAAAATAAAACAAGTGGGTAAGTGTGATCACAGATCGCACAGAGGGTTTCGTTTAATATTCCTTTCAAAACACTTTATCCTCTTGAAAAATCTGTTAGTTCCACATTTCACAACCAGGGGGCGCACTTGATTATAAACAAACCTGTATCCGAACGAAAATCCGTTTTACATACTATCAGTAGATATATTAGTCGAGGGGATTGGGCCCATAGCACCCGAGATAAGTAGGCGCACCTGGCGGAAAAAAATGGAACTAAAATATGTAAGGCTATGGTGCATAATATGAAAGAATGGTCAAAGGGGTGTCGGCAAAAGTTGGAAAATGTCTCCGCGGGTTAAAAGGGCGGAGGTTAGAAAAATTGCTTAAAATACACAAGTTAGAGCCCAGAGGGGTAAATAATAAAAGACTTTTTGAAAATTTTATGATTTGTCGTGTGGTCTGAGGCATTCAGCTATACATATTCAAAATTTCATGTCACCAACTTAATTAGGGGCTCTCTTAGAAAGAATTGCTTCAAATACATATGTGGTAGCTAAAAGGGTTAAACGTAAGACTTTTTCAAGATTTTATGATTTGTCGCCTGGCCTCAGGTGTTCTGCAATAAGTATGCAAAATTTCAAATCTCCAATTTAATTAGGGTCTCAGTTAGAAAGAATGGCATAAAATACACAAGCTGGAGTTGAAAGGGTTAAATATAAAACCTTTTTCAAAATTTATTATTTGACGTGAGATCTGAGGTGTTGAGCTATAAGTATGCAAAATTTCACGCCTCCAACCTAAATAGGGGCTCACTTAGAAAGAATAGTTTAAAATGCACATGTGGGAGAACAAAGGGTTAAATGTATGACTTTTTCAAAATTTTATGATTTGTCGTTTGATGTGAGGTGTTCAGCTCTAAGTATGCAAAATTTCGCGCCTCCAACCTAATTAGGGGCTCACTTAGAAAGAATTGCTTAAAATGCACATGTGGGACCCCAAAGGGTTAAACGTACGACATTTTCAAAAATTTATGATTTGTCGTTTGATGTGAGGTATTCAGCTATAAGTATGCAAAATGTCACGTCTCCAAACTAATTAGGAGCTCACTTAGAAAGAATTATTTAAAATACACATGCGGGACCCCAAAGGATTAAATGTACGACTTTTCCAAAATTTTAACATTTGTCGTATGATGGAGGTGTTCAGCTATAAGTACCCAAAATTTCATGTCTCCATCATAATTAGGAGCTCACTTAGAATGAATTGTTTAAAATACACTTGCGGGAGCCCAAAGGGTTAAATGTACGACTTTTTCAAAATCTTATGATTTGTCGTATGATGTGAGGTATTCAGCTATAAGTACCCAAAGTTTCATGTCTCCAACATGTATAGTTTCTGAGAACGGGCTCTGTGACGGACAGACAGACGGACAGACAGACAGACGAGCGAGACGAATAGGGTTTCGTCAGATGAACGAAACCCTAAAAACTAGGTTTTACTCTTCTAAGTTTATATTAACTCCTAATTTCTGTTAGCCGTCTCACATATCGCTACTTTTTACCCTATTTCACAGTTTAACTACGGATACCAGTGCAATTGTGTTGTGTTTGAGACCTAGTACTATCGTAACCGACATTTGAAAAGGTGAAATTTAATTACAATAGTTAATTACAAAAAGTTTTGTACAAAAACATTACCATGTAAGTTAATCGGTCCTTTTATTCCTCTTTCGTTGAAGCGGTTTAACAGACAGCTCACAGTAGTTATGCGACAATTTTTGCCACAGCAATTAAGTGTTAAACAAGTTAGAATTTCTGCATTAGAATTATACGATTAGCGTCAAATTTTTTGTACTGTCTTATTGGAGAAAGACAGTGTGTTGATTATTTGGAATGGCTACATGAGACATGCATAATACATAATATGTGTTGCAATATTTTCCGGAAAAATGAAAAGGTAGAAAATTATAAGTGAAAAATAAAATGTTTCTATTCAAGATTTTTTTAACACATTTTTTTTTTTTCAAAAAGTTCCTAAATTCGAAGTAAATAAAATATTACGTCAAATGAAATTTCTAGTTTTTGAATTATAAATGTTAATTACTCATGCTTACTATTCTTTTACGAATTGGGAATTTATCCTGCTCAAGTTACCTAACTCTGAGGTCAGGGCTAAATGTCAAAATCATTAAGTTTTTCAAAAAATCACTTTTTTCTGTTATTTATATTAGAATAATATTTTTTATGACGTACTAGATAAAATTTGGAGTAGATAGGTTAAATATGCACTACCGTTGCTGTAAGAAAGAAAAAGGAGGAAAATTAAGTGGGGCTGCTATTCCTATCTTAATCTAAATGTTATTTTTTTTAATGTAATAATGAGAAGAAAGACTAAATATGAATATCGTGGAATTGAAATGTATTTATATAAAATCCAAGTCTCTGTGTGTCCCGCACAATTCTGGTAGTACCTCCTCATTGTAATGAGTAATTGTTGAAAATTACTAATGCAGGGTGAACACAGTAGCGCTAAATGTTGACCAACTTGGCGAAATAACGCCAAATTTGGCGACAAAAATAAGTTGTCATATATGAAGCTCACTTAGCGATAGCTGGCTAATTTGCCGAAATTCCCATTTAAAACCATTAAGATTTCATTACTGAGGTCACCGCAATTTAAACTCAGCGCTGTTAAGGGTTTCTTTTTTTTCAAAATCTATTGATGAGAATTTAAAATGTAATATACGAAAATGTACATCTTTACAGCTTCATCCCGATGCTACTAGCAACATTATAGCCATTAGACGGCCCTGTAATGTCGAAGCTCCTAACTGCCCGATTTTAATGCGCTTTAGGTACTTTTCCAGTATTGGTCTTGGCGAGATAGAGAAAATGAAATTTGCCAACATATTTTCTAGCAACTTATTCACTGTTTCATATACACAAGTAATTTTTCAATATTTATACAATTTAATTAATAAAAAGAAGCAATTTAAATATTTTTGTACACAAAATAAATTGTATATAAAAAACAACAATAATATAGATATAAATAAAATGTTTATACATTATATAAATAAACTTAAAAGTTCATTAATTTTGTTGTTATAGTTGTTTATATCATTTGGCAAAAAATCTCACTTCTGAAGTCCAAATTATGACAAACTTTAACAAAAGTACGCCAAAGCCCCTATACTGGAAAAGTTCCGCGCTTTATATAGTCGGATACAAAAGTTAAATTCTCGGTACTTTTCCACTTTATGGGCCTTGGCGAAGAAGGAAAATTGACAACATATATTCTGACAACCTATTCGCTGTTTCATTCCATATACAAACGCATTTTTTCAATATCTATACAATTTATTTAGTATAAAGAAGCCATATATCTAATTTTATAATATAGACATGACCTGTAATCCGCAAAAATCCTCAAATTCACACAACACTTTGAACCAAGCTGTGCGGATTATTGTTCTTCTACTGTATTACAGTTTTTCATAAATCAGCTGTTTCTGAATAAAAGGGTTCTCAGAAATCTGTTGTTTTCATCTATCACTGCGGAACAAGCGAGAAAAACTCATATTCTTGCACATGTGTTGCATATATCTTTATATCTCATATTCCGTCATTTTTGACGAGCTATCTTTCTAGTGAAAAATAATATTCTATTATCTTTGTTTTACCCTTATGAATGTTTTTAACATAAGGAGGAAAATGTATGCTAGAGTTTTAAAAGTTTGAATAAATATTATATGAATCTTTTTTTTTTTAAATGTAGAAAATATAGGGTATACTTCCGTATACCCTCTATTACTTTGATGATAATTATCCCTGATATATTCCATAGATTAACTGGGCTATTCCTTTTTACCACTGTGCAGGAGGACTCCGAAATGATTAGAAAACGAAAGAAAAAATATTTTAATTAAATTTTTTCAGAAAAAAATTTAAATCACCTAGAAAATAATTAATTTCAAGCTCTAACAGCTAAGTATAATTAAAAAAATTATAATCAGCTTGTCTATATTTTTCCGCTCTCTGAAAACAGCTTAAATTAGATCTGTTGCAAACCAAAAATTTTTACTCGAATTATCGTTTCAGAAATATTTCAAATTAAGACATATTTGTTAGAATCAAAAAGAAAAATGTTTTAGAAAATTAAATCTGAGTTTCAGAAACATTCATAATGAATAGAGTAAAATTTCAGGATACTTCTGAACAAATTTCTATACAGTTAAAGCTATTCAATTTTCAGTATGTAAGGGGAGGGGGGACGAAAATGCAAAAATATATTTGAAAAAAAAACTTTAAAATATTAAATGCAACATGAACTGTTACAGTTTTAATACTAAGTGAGGGGAATTGGCTTTTGTTTGTTTTCTTAGTTTAGTTTAGAAGAAAGTATTTACACTGTAATTGGAAATGAGATTACACAGTTTCTGCGTATAAATTGTTAATATACGATTTCAGGATTCAATACTAACTCTATTTACATTAAGCAAACACAATTTACATTAAGCAAACATCTAATTAACATCCGACACAGGACAATTATAACATTAGGAGTTCCAAAATTTACGCCTGCACTTCTTGCTTGAATGATTTGTCGTTTGGTATCCCATGGTAAATTTTATCGCTCAATCAAAATATGATGTCAAAGTTAGATGTTCGCATTAAAATATCAAGTATCTTAGAATTACTATATATTGGTCACCCCTAAGCTAAATTTAAAATAGCATTAATTAGTAGAGGTTATTAAAGATTGATTGTTTCTTGCCAATTTATAAGGTAATTTGAGGTAGAGTTAATGGAGTTTTATCTTCATTTTTCTTTTGAAAACTGTACGAAGTAATTTATTTAATATTTTATACCGATTAATGTTACAGCATCGTCTGGTAATCCTTGAGTATTACAGATAATCCGATATTAAAGTTAATTCTGCTTAATTTTCATTGAGACTAATAGAGAAATTTTTTTCGTCCTTACTTCGTGTAAGGAATTTGTATTATTTCTTTGATTCCTGACCTCATTGCTATGAGAAGTTTTGTTCTGATAACCATCGAAAGTGAGCCCAACTTTGCTCGAATCAACAGCTTTTCAGTGATTTTTTGCAACCGATTTTAAAGAGCCACCGCCCTCTCCATACTACGCGTAAGCGGTGGCACAAAATTGGCAGCAGTCGTAGACGGGTTTTATTCACGTTTGCACGGTCAATAAAATTTGAATACAAATAAATTCTAAAAGTTTTTACCGCTTTATTTTTCTGAGATTAAATAAGTCGAAGAAAACTTTTACAAAATACTGGTGTCAAAATTAAAGGGACCGTACAAAGTCTTACAAAAAATCCAATTACAACAGCTGAATATTTGTGATAGCGCTCAGACCTAGAATTCAGGGGGTGGTGGATGAGCGATAATTGACGTTTTCTGATCTGCATATGAATGTTTTCGCTTACAAAATCTTATATTTTTCTGTAAAGATTTCATCAGAAATTAATTAGATTGATGGTCTGTGATGGAATAATCACATATTAATATGGCAACGTTGTTCAAACGAAAAAATGCGACATCATACCATACTTTAACTTGCAACTATTGTTGAACCTCCATTACCATGGATAGTTACACTAAATGTCATATAAATAATTTTGTTGTGATTCTGGTTGAAATGAAGTTTCCATTATAGACAGGGAGGCGGCAGAACAGGCAAACACCTCATCTAGTTCACGGTTGAAATTTCACATTTAGTTAAAACGCGATTCGCATACTAAAATGCAATCGGTCTGCCCAGTCATAACTTAGTGAAAAACACCTGAAAACCCTATTATAGCGTTTGACTGATAGGTTTACCATTGTGTTTTCCTTCAGCCAAAGATATGGAAACATGGAGGGCTGAAAGCAGGAAAACACAATGACAAACCTACGAGTCAATTGCTAAAATCGGGTTTTCAGGTGGTTTTCACCAAGATATGACTTGGCAGACCGATTGCGTTTTAATGTGCGTATCAAGTTTTAACTAATTCTGAAGTTTTAGCCGTGAACTCGATAAGGTGGTTGTCTGTTGTACTGCCTCCTTCTCTATTATACTCTCTATAACATAAAGACAATCCGGTATGTCAGGAGTACACGTGGTTTACATAACGCACTTATTCTAATGACACTTGTCACTATGTATGATACAGAAGTATGTGTAACAATTAAAATCGCAGAAATCCCCAACGTGGCATTGGTAATGTCCGTTCCAATTTTAAATAAAACCCCAAACTATTTAAAGGTTCAAAATCTTAAATAGTATTAGAAATCTACACTTCCTTATTTGTGTTGTAACAAATCTTTTGAAAGATTTCACACTTTTTATGTGCTTTTGTCTCGCATTTGTTAAAAAAATAATCATTCCGTCTTTTGATACAATGTTAATTGAAAGAAAATCCCCCCCCCCCCCATACAATTTTATTCTTTTATAAAAGCTGCAAAATAGTTTATGGTGAAAATATTTTTTAAGTTCTCTAGAAAGTAAAGTTGAAAGAAAAAAAAATTATATATATATATATATATATATATATATATATATATATATATATACACAAGTAGTTGACTATACATAAGCCAAATTTTTCTTCTTATCATTTTATTGGCATTGTCTAAGGAAGGATTTAATCTAAAGTACAATGTTTATATAATCTTCTGCAATTCCTTTCTTTGAAACTTTTTGTGCTTTATTGTTTCTCTAGTAATTCCCCGAATTTCGTACTCTTAATGGACAGTGTTAGAAAAATTTAGAAAACGAATAAAAGAAATCTAGCGAGAAAAGAAAAAAAATGTAAAATAAAAGATTATTTAACAAATAATCAATTCTGTGTACTATGCATTTACGCCAATGGAGCGTATCTTTCTTTGTTAGCAAATGTTTTCTGTAATACTAGATTTAGTAAAAAAGTTAAAAAGACAAAGATTAGAAGTTTTTCGATGGACTAAAAAATAAATACACATATTTATTTTTGTCCATATTGGTCTATTGGATGGATATATTAAGATTATTCCGTGAGTAATATACTCGGATGAAATGAGAGGATTTGAATCTTTTTATTAGCATAAAATATAATATAGTGAATATTATCAATATTTCAAATAGTCAGGTGATTTATGATGTGTAAAAGTCATTGAATTTTATTGCACACAATAAAATTTTAATAAAATGTAAATAAATAAATTTGACGTATCATTTAATTTTATGAAAATTATATTTTCAAATGATAACAAAAAACAATGCTATATTTAGTTAAATATTGAAGTAAATTGAAATGATGAAAATAAGGAGAACCATATTAGAGGACATTAAAAAAAAGCAATTAATCTGGTATGGTCACGTTAAAAGAATGAATGATGAAATATTACACAGAATCACATTCAATTATAAAAGAAATAGAAAAATGAAACGGGGAAGACCACGGAAGAACTGGGTGGATGATGTTGCAAAAGCAATGAGGCAATGAGGGAGAGAGGTCTGGAGAAGGAATGGACATTTGACCGAAAAAAATGGAAAGGACTGTTGTAGATTCTTTGGATGGCGGCATCTGATGCCACAAACCGAGTTTATATATATATATACATTCAGATTATTTACAAATGATAAGATAGGTAAGCTTACTTTATTTGTTTTATAATTATTCGACGGAATATTATCATACATACAAGGAGCTTATAACAATTAAAGAAAATATCTTCTGTTATTTACCTAATGATAGACAGGGTGTCCGAAATTTATCTTTAAAACTTTGATAATCCATAAAACTTAAACGAAATTAGATTAAAAAAAATTGTTTATTGTATAATGAACAGCAAGCTTCAAAGTTCTATGTGATGTTAGAAGAGCTCCACATTACCACCTATTGTTGCACAAACAACGACAGCCGGCCAGCGCCTTTTTTATGAAGTACACCACCAGTCTCCATAAACGTCTTGTACCACGCGCGTGATTAGGGCCTGGGTGGTGGATGACGTCCGTACTTTATTCGGAAATTCCTTTAGACTTGTGTATGTGACTTCGTCTCTATGAACCAGATCACACACTGAGTCTTTTCTTGTGCTGTAGCCATCACCATTTATGGATCTTACTGTGTCATACCTGAAAGCAAAAACTTTGTTTTTAGTACAAATAAAACTTTATGAGTAGTTGTAATGCGCACAGAAAATCGAACTTAGCTATCTTCTTTCGTTTACGTTTTACAGTGGATAGAAATTGTAAAGATAAATTAGAAACACCCTGTATATTAATATATACTGTTTTTAGAATCATAAAAAAAACATTATGGAATTTTTCCAACAATAGTAACTGTTATTTATTTTTTTATTTCTCTAACCGTTTCTTTAAAAAAAAACGCATTTTAATTTCGGGATTTTTTTTTAAATTCAGGTAGGCACAAAATGTAATGAATTGCAGAGATGAAAAATATTCATATTAGTTTCTCTCTATTCTTAAAAAAAGGTAAATAATGCTGTCACCGCCTCGGTCAATGAATGTTTTGTGACTGGAGGTCTTTCTTCACTAATATTAAGAAAACTATTTCACACAAAAATATGAAAATGGGTAATATTATAGAGAAATGTTTAGTAAAGACGCTGAAACAGACAGCTTTTAAATCGAAGCATTATTAATAGAACTATTTAATATTAAAATTGGTCAAAATCGTTCCCTTAAAAAAGTTGTAACTTAGAAAAAGATATACATAGGAATTTGATAGTCCTATGTATATCTCCTCCTAATTTTCCACCTAATTTTTTGAGTGTTTATTTCAATTTTAAATTCAAATTTTCTGCATTTTCAAAGATATACTTTACATATTTTAGAAACGGTTATTATTTTAAATTGTTGCAAATTTTAAAAACAGTGCAAGGCTTTTAAATAAAAAAAAAATTACACTTGACGATTTTAAACTGAAAAAAAAAAAAAAAAAAAAAAAAAAAACCTTTCAAATTCGAATTACATGATGACAGGTTAAAAGAAAAGAAAAAATTTAAAATTACGTCATAAAAATAGTGTTTATACGTGAATATTAAAAATGAAAGAAAACTATAAAGTAATGCATTATTTAATATTTGTTAAAAGTCGTACATAGTTTAGCACAAGCATAGCCACACAAGAGCGTTTATATAAAGCACTAAAATTCAGCCTGCTTTTTCTAAATACCGGTTTTACTCCTTGTAACATTTTTCAAATCAATCCTGCGTGAAAAAATTACGAACAAGCATGAAGTGTTACTCTATACACCTAGTTAGATGTGGATAAAATTTCCCTCTGAAGATTTCTGTTCTAAAAAAATCAAGAAGCTATTCGTTATATATAGGGTTGTATAACAAGGTTTTGAAAAATTAAAGAGGGTTTTTTGGGCGATTTAATAGTGTTTTAGAGACAATTATTAAGAATCACATATCAAAAATTTGTGGTTTTTATTAAGCAGACGTTTAAAAGAAAATAATTATGAATTACTGATTATTATATATCACACTAAAATACACCGATTAGAAACATAGAAACGTTAATTCACTTTAACCGCATTAATTAATTTTCTTCTATTTTTACTTTTACAGCATATTTTTTTATTTTTTTATTGCTACGACAATTAAAAAAAATATAATTGTCAACAAGACGTTTACATTTTTTTTAAATTTATAAATGAGGTTTCATGCTGAATTTGAGAGTCACTAATGAAAGATTACCACTCCAACTTGTTGAGTCAAAATTAAATTTTATGCAATATCGGATAAGTTAACACGTTCGCTGCCATCTCCGAGAATAATCGTAGTTGGCAAACTGGGTTTCCTTGCCAGCTACGAGATAACTCGTTACGGATCTTCTTATCTAAATCACCGATTACGAGCACTGCCATAGAAAATACCTGCAATGGTTCATGTATCAACAACAAGCATACTCGTATGAATTTATTTGTCGCTAAAATTAATTCGTCATATATATAGTATTTAAATAATAAAACTTAAACTAATTTAAAAGTACTAAATTGCAGATATGATATTTGCGTGTATGAGCAGATGCACCATCTCAGCATTGGCAGCGAACGTGTTAAATAAAGATTGCAACAATTCTAATAGAATTTGAACAAAGAAACCAGCCTCAACAGCTATTACGGTCTGAAAGGTGCTCCGTAATCAAGCTACATGAATTAGGAAATTGCCGCTCTAATTTTGTCCATCAGTTCGGTCTTTGTGATAGTAGCAGCGCGTTTGTATGCTTGCCCTTTTATCTTACACGTAAAATAATTCATAGAATTGATATCAGGGACAACCGTTGTTATCAGGACATCTCCCCTTAACAGATACATTAAAACGTTATCTCACTTTGTGTCGTTACTTTTCATATTCTCCCTTGCATCTCGCCATTACAATCTACGTATTTGAGGGTTGTTTTGCGGAATTTAAGAAACTTTGGGTAGCTGTCTTTATTGCGAGACTACACTGTTAAAAAATTTGCAGCATTTCAGGTCATTCGACCGTTTTTTGAAAAAAAAAACGGTTTCATAACCATAATTTAACTATATTCTTACCATAAAATGACCAATAATATAGTCAGAATAGTGTTAAATTACGGTTGTGTAACCGTTTTCGAAAAATAAAAACGGTCAAATGACTTGCCAGAATGCTGCAAAGTTTTAACAGTGTAGGAAAGAGACACGAAACTTTATGATGCAGGTTCCTAGTTTAAAACATTTGATAACATGATGTATGTATCTGAAACCAAAGAGCTTAAACGTATATAGACTGTGTAAATTTTTCGTGAGAATTCTTCATTTTATACTACTTAAATGTTGCCAAATTTATCTAGAACACCCTGTACTGTAAGTGGGAGATGGCAAGCATAGACTTTTCGGCGAATGAGGTTTTAAATGATTGTTTATTTATTATTATTGAAAAATAACAAAAATGAAATAATTCAAACTACTAAAGTGTTTTAGAGTTTTTAAACTGTTTGCTGGAGAAAGATTAAATTTATTCATTATTTAATTTTACAGCAAATAGGGCATACAATAATTTTTAATGATTTCGAATTCTCTGTACTGGGGCAAATTGGGTGAAGAAGAAATTTCTGCTGTGGGGCCCAGATGATGCATATTATTTCAAATTCACTTTTATAGCAGATGATTTATTGTTACTCCAAAGCGAAAATAATGCATTTTTAATTAGTTTTAAATGTTTTACACATTGTATCTCAGAGGAGCAGTAGGGGGAAATAATGTTTCAGTGGAAATTAGATGAATTAAGGATGAGAAGGGGATATTTCGGAGAAGATTTAGAAGATTGATTATTTATTATTACTATGAAATTTAAATATGTAGAAAAAAATAGAGAATTTAAAAGATTATATAGTTTGTGTTTATGAGAAGGCAAAGATAGAAAATGGAGTTCTTGAACGGCAGGGGAAGGGAATAATAATTATATCTTTCTATCTGGCTTTGCTTTTACAGTATCCTATGAAGTAAATATTTAATATTACTAAAAAGTAGCTAATAGGTCATTGTTTAATTACAGTTTTTAATTTTTTAATGTTTGTATGCTCAAAAATTAGGATAGGATATTTCGGATAAGGATTTAGATGTAAAATTGGTTATACAAAAAAGAAATATATAAAATAAATAAAGCAGAATCATTTAAAATAAATTAAAGAGTTTGAAATGTTCTTAATTTACGTGCAGCAAATGAGAAATGGGGGAGTAAACGAAGAGATCCTTGGTGGAAACGTATATCGAAAAGAATAAAAAGGAAATGGACCTTATGCACGTGACGTCAGACGACAGAGCTGGCAGTATGTTGTTCTGTTATTCAAGCCCCAGTACCGCCTGAATGCCTGTATGCGCAGGCGCAAATACCGATAGCTTGGGGCTTTAGCCTCGACCCAGGTTGAGTGCATACATTTTAACCAAAAATTTCCAAATTTAGGGAATTTTCTCGCATACAGAACAACATTTCGAATTAATATTAAATATGTACTGCTACAACAGATAATTTTTTGTGGTATCTCTCTATTCTAAAAAAAAGTAACTACCGCTGTCACCGCCGCCGCCGCCGCCGCCGGTTTTAATTTTTTTGTGACCGGAGGTCTTTCTTCGCTAATATTAAAAAAACTGTTGCATACAAAAATATGAAAATCGGTAGTATTATAGAAAAATGTTTGATAAACACGCTGATGCAGACAGTTTTCAAATCGAAGAATTATTTTAAGAGATATTTAATGCCAAAGTTGGACAAAATCGTTCCATTAAAAAAGTTTTATAGGAGCAAAAACTGTACATAGGAATTTAATCATTTTTAGATCATTTTATGCGTCAGAATTTCCCGGTGTGCAGATTGCAGTTAGTTTTTTAATTTGAATAATTTTTCGAGGTTTTATGTCTATTTTAAATTCAAATTTTCAGCATTTCGAGAGATATTTTTTACAAATTTTAGAAAATTGTATTAATTTAAACAGTTGCCAACGGTATAAACAGCGCAAACAGTAATGTTTGCTTCAAATTAAAAATTTATTTTACACGTGACTATTATAAACAAAAAATATAAAAAGCAGGAACTCATTGAAAATTACGTCATAAAAACTACAGTTACACGTGAATTTTAAATGTGAAAGAATATTGTAAAATAATAAATTCAGTAACATGCGTTAGAGGTCCTAAATAGGAGAATTTACGTCATATTACACTTATTACGTAAAATGAACAAAAAATAATATTGCAAAACAGTTTTAATTTAAAAATTGCGCGAGACATTTACTTGACATTTTAAGATGATCATAATATTTCATTTCTAACAAAAGTATTTTGACGTGAATATTAAAAAGAGAAAGAAAAGTTTGGTGAAAATTACGTCAGATTATAATTGCCAGATTCAAATTATAATTCAATCTTCCGAAATCTTTTTAAAGGCGATCAAATTAGCGTGCTGTTAGAGTCTGCGGTGTCTGAACGGGGGTTGACGAGCGTAGCTCGTAGGGGGCAGAGCCCCCTAGTATTTAACAAATAAACATTAATAATTCACAGTCCATAGACGGTTATGCTAATGATCTACAGAAAATACAGTCAGAAGACGAATATTAACCTCGACCTCAGATCGCGTTTATAAGATCCATTCTCCGAAATGCGGAACCGTTTCTTCCTCGTAAGAAAAACACATCATTTAATGATTTTTCGACTTTTTATTTAGACGAACATGCACCATTTTGGCGTACGTTTAAGGGTTTTTGTGTTAATTCGAACCCTACGATATATATTTTTTACTGTCAGAATTATTCCTCTCAAAAGTCTAATGAAATGCAAATTGCACACTGTCTAACTCAAGTACCGTTGCTGATAAACAATGTTTATCGGTAAAGATCAACCATTCTTCATGAGGATTAAATGGGTATTACAACTTCAGGAGTTTGCAAGACTTGATTGACCATAAGTGTGGAATCTCTCTTTACCTCTATAAGTGACAATGGATAGAATTTGGTAGATTTGATACTAATAAAGAAATGCTAGTAAATTCAACTTAAATACAATGTGTCGTCAATAGCAAAACCACCATCAGACATGTTAAATGCTCGTATAATAAAATTTTTATTATCTTGAACATGATGCAATGTATCAAAATTAACTTATGGAGTAATAAAATGAGTAATCTGATGATCCGAAAAAATAAATATTCAAAAACGTCTTTTGGCAAACTTAAGTTCCCCTGTCCCAACTCATACAAAATACGTGTCTCTGCAATTTGCATCATGGGAACCATCAACTGGTCTCAAGATGCAAAGTATGCAAAGAAAGACATGAATCGTGTAGTGGCGTAAGACGATTTCACTATTAAATTCCTCAACAAATTTTATCAACATTTAAAACCGAAAATTTTCATACTATATCTTTTAAATCCTGGCTTTTCCTGTCCATCTGCATGATGCCTTCTGATCGATGGTCTTTTGTTTTATCAACTGACTGCTGGAAAAGGCGCTTTAATAATTAACCCAGGACACTAAATGTGGGAAATATTTTACTTTTTAATCTAGGTAGAGATTTCTCCGATTCTAAATCTGAGCTAAACTTGTATGAATAAACATTTTTCACGAAAAATATTATATTTTTCGTAGCGACTCGCTTTCTCATTTATAGCTATTTATGCACTTAATATACAAATCGTTAATGTAAGTGTAATGCAAGGGTGGAAAATGTTTCATGAAACAGACTATATATTCATCTTCCGAAGTAAACTGTAGCAAATAAAATTATGGAATAGTCTGAATTGGTAAAAAAGAAATATTTAAGTGTACTATAAATTATTTTGCTAGCAAAACTGAAAACAAGAAATTAAAGATTCAGTGCAATAAACAGCACACGTTGACACGTTAGTAAAAAAAATACTTTCCCTTTTGATACAATTGGACATCTTATCAACGAATTATTGAATAAAAATTTAATATATTATATTTTCTAAGGCTAATTCTATGTTTTCATAGTGGGAACCATTTATAAAGAAATAATTTATTTTAGAGGCAGCGATTGTATTTTTAAAAAATAACAATTAAAATGCTACTTATTTAAACACGGCACGTGCAATGTTTGTTGCGTTTCATGCTAACGTGTCATTGTTTTCTAATAAAATGAGGTATAAAAATATTTATACTAAAGCATAAAGCACAAGACATCTTATAATGAATCCTTTTTGATAAATTTCATTTATTCAACTATAAAAATATGCAATGATGAACAGAAGTAGGAAATATTGGACTTTGTTTTATAGTAATAAGCAATTTTTCGTTTTAAAACTTTTAAATGCTCAGAAATGTAAATTCTACAAGTAGATTAAGAAGTATTTTCTGTAGCATTTGAAGAAGATTATCTATAAGCGGGGCATAAAAACTGCTCTAACTTAGGTCGTTTATCTCTTATTGATTTGTCATTTCTTATTCCCCATAACTTACTTTTAATGCTTTACTATTTACAAACGACAAGTAAGCTTTTTAGATCAAATATATTTTTCAGATTAACGTATTATTTAATGAACAGTCTTTACTCAAATATGATTAATGGAGTAAGTAAATTTATTTTAACTGAACAGCTTTATCTTTTAAATGCTTCTTTTATAAATATAACTGTATATTTCTTTATTTTTAAGTGAAAAATGAAACATTGTGTTACCGTTATACTGTAATTTTAAAAACAAAGTACAGAAAAAAAAAATATATTTTTAGTTTTTAGAAACGAAATATTATATATTTGATAAATTATCTGTATGTTATAGATGGAAATAAAGCTTATATTACAATTAAGATATTTAATGAGAATATAAGAGTTTATTATATCTAAAAGTTTCCAATATGCATATAACAAACACTTGTTTTTGTTGGAAACAGAAAATTTTTTTTGTGAAACAAATTTCGATTACCATGGACAGTTTGTATAGAGCATATAAAAATTCTTTCTAAACATAAAATACATTTTATGGTAGTTAAATATTTTACGCATCAATAAATAACAGTTTGAGTTGGTATAAATTTGCGTTAGTTAGCAAAATCATTTTCATTATAAAGTGCTTCCCAAAAGTTTATGGACAAACATTTTATTTGATTTAAGAGCTATCTAAACGAGTAAGAAAGACGAAATAAATTATGAAAATATATAATGATGAAATAAAAATAATAAAATGCTCAAGTAACTTTTAGTAGTAATAGATTTAATAGAAAAAAATACTGTCACAAAAACATATAGACAGCCTGTGTTAAAAGCTGATTTAAGTACTGATATCCAAAATTTGCATATTCCAAGGTATTTTTTTCTGAGATAAATGTTAATCTGTCTTTCCTTTTCCAACTTATTGCAAAGGTGTTTCGCAATGTGCAATTTCCCAAAAAAGGAAATTTTGGAAATCTATCGTTTAAATACTTGTGGATCGAATGTCGTGCACATCATAAGAAAAATTGTTCGCAGAATGGTTGGTATTTACCAAATTCTATCAAAAAGAGACAATTTTCAAACAAAATCCCGTTCTGGACAGATAAAGACTACAACTACAAGGCAAGATAGGGGGATTTTGAGATTAGTTTCAACCAGAACCTGTCTGTACGGCCAGTTTCTAAAGAAGTAAACTTTCCAGTCTCAAAATCCATGATCCATCGACGGCTGCAAGCAAGTACTTGATTATAGCAAAATTCATCGTTTGGCGAAGTTTACAAAACGGCATAAAGACTCCCGTGTTCAGTGGACCGGATATCACATGAATTGGACACTTGGATGGTTCAGTGTTCTTTTCAGTGGTGAAAAGAAATTTAATTTAGATTGCTCCGATGGTTGGGAATGTTACCGGCACGATATTCGCAAGGAACCACGAACTTTTTTCAGCAGAGAATAAGGAGAGGCTTCACTCATGGTAAGGGGAGCATTTTCTTATAATGGAAACACCGATATTGATTTTTTGAAAAATCATCAATGTTCCGTAGGTTATTAAAAAAGCTTGAAGTACGGCTACTTCCATTTGGGAAGTTGCTAGGTGGGGACGAATGAATATACCAGCAAGACATTGGCTCCATTTGCGTGTCCAACTCTATAATACAGTGGTTTAGAAAAAACAAAGTAACTGTTAAATACTGGTCTGCTATAAGCCCTGACCTGTCAGCAATAGAGAACCTCTGTGGAAGACAAAGACGTATATGCTAATGGGGGTCAATTTGTAACAGTTCAAGATCTAAAGTTGCAAACTGAACAGACTTGGTTTTCTTTAAAGACATAATTTCCTTAAACTATTGCTTTTAGTACACCTGATCAAGTTTTTTAAGTGATTACAAAAAATTGTTTAAAATATTGAACGTTAAAGAAATAAAATGAGTTGTCTAAAAACTTTTGTGTCAGTAAGATTTAAGTTTTCATTTGTCTCACAAAGTCTGTGATTGTGTAATATTATTTTTGAATAGTATTATTATTGTCACGATATTATCTGTAATTATAAATTGTTTCGAAATTGTTACTGCTCTATTTCAATTGTAAAAATAAATAAATAAATAAATTAAACCGTTGTCTATAAATTTTTGGGACACGCTGTAGTGTATTCTGAGTGTGACATATCTTTCATCAAATCGAGAGTTTCTGATAACGGAAACAAAATTACTTTACCGTCATGACAACATTTTGTAAACTTCTTGCTGCTGTTTAATTCGCATGTCCAATACAGACTGTACCAGAAATTGGCGTTTCACTCAAAGTCCCACATTTATTCTCCACTCCAAATCAGTAATTTGGATTTCAGAAACAAAGCGCTCGTCCATAAGACGGTTATTAAGCCTATTTTGGTGATGGCTTATGCTCTGTGTTTGAGGGCGTTCTCGATCCAATGTATTTCGATTTTCTCTTGTTAATTCGGCTTCTTCTTCACTTTCAAGCATTCGCCGAGATCTTTTACAGTCATTTCTAATAATATTTTGAGACTCCATGATTCAAGTGAAAGAGATTGAAAAGAAAGAGCGAAACGTAAATAAACCGGATTTACCTCGGCCTAAATAATGCTAAAGGACTTTTACATAATAACCAACGAGATGCGTTTCATTCGGGCGTTGCTATAAAATAATTAACAAATAATTGCGATTTCTGAGCTACATACGATAGCGTAATATATGTATAGATAATGAGCATAATATAATAAGAAATATTTACTTTTCATTCTCATTATTGTAAATATATTTTACTAATTTGGAAAAACAGTCATTTTAAAACATAAATTTAATATTTTTAGAATAATTGGCACGTAAATTAATAAATTACTAAGTTTTACATTTATTATAAAGATTTAAATAAATACCAATGATAGAAAACCCAAACCAAATAGCCAGGATATTCTTTTTCAAACTTTTATTGTGTACAACTTGAGTGATCTGTTTTAATCAAAATATAAACAACGGCTGGTTGCAAGTTTATTTCCATTAGTTGTTTCTAACAGATTTTATCTGAGTGCTTATTTCACATCCCTTCAGACATCATGTAAGGCAAAAAAAAAAAAAAAAAAAAAAAAAAAAAAAAACAGAGAAAGTAGAGAAAGTAGAGATAAAAAAATTTAAAAAGTAGAAAGTCATCGTGCCTGCTAGAAAGTTATCACAAAAGTACTCGGGTATTTTTTCATTCTTAGAAATTCTGAAAAAAAAAATATTAAGAATTTTTCATGAAAGATGAAAGATATTCTCATAAGCAATCGTTGAGAGTAGAGAAAACATTTAATAAGAATGACGTAAAAATATACATTTCTGATTTTTTGCAGCGGTTCAAGAATTAACAACTTAAAAAATATCGGGTAATAAAAAAAATCAATTGCCAATCTATAACGTTTCAATGAAGCATTTTTTGTCAAATAAAATAAGTGAAAATCTGAAATTTTGTAAAAGAATTTTAAACATCATGTTGTAGGAAAATATTTGATTTTTCCGTATTAGAAGTAGCAAGATTATAATCCTCTTTTTATTTTAAATATAATTCCATTTGTTCTAGATATGTTAGTACACGTTTACAAATTGATAGCTTTATGACCTTTAATAGACGGATACAATCAAATCATTTCCTGTGTAGACATAGAAATACATATATAAATATACATACATAAAACATATTCAAGTTAAAATATATCTACATGAAATTATACGTATATGAAAACATACAAATTTAGACAGTATTGCATCAAACATTTGTAACATTTTTAACGATATTGTTAAACTTTCTTTGACGATATGAAAATTACCTTTTTATTCATTAGATATCTGGGTAAAACTTGATCGGTATGTGTATTCACCAATTAAAAAAAAGCAATTTAACAAATTATAACGACCATTTGAAAAATGATTTTTTCAAAGACTAAAATTTAAGACATAAAAAATCGCACGGAATTGATCATACATTACGTACGTCATGGAGTACATTTTTCGGTACTGTAAATTTTTAAACTTCTAGGGAGCTGGTCATATATTACGTACGCCATGGATTAAACATTAATATTCCTGGACCAATTTTAAATGAAATTTCATTCATAAACTTCTAAACATCCCTTAATATTACTTTTTACAATGTCGTGTAGAGAAAAATAATGTAGTTTTAAATGCAATTTGTTTGAAAGCTGTATCTCAATTGGTTTCTGAGTTATTAATTTTTTTTTGTAGTTTTTATTACTTTTTTGTCATAGTGGGAACAGAAGTATCCATCTATGTTGAAAGTGAAGGGAAAATACAGATAACTGTATAGACCAATCAGAAAACGAACAAAATGCGGGATTCAACTAATAAAACGCTTCAGATATGCTTTTGATTTCCTACCCTGACCGAGGACAGTAACCATTATTCCAAATGGTTACTAAATAGAAATTTTAAAACATATTTCAAACTGAATATCATTAAATTAATATTTAAGTTTCATAAGCACAGATTTAGATTTTTGCACGAAAATATTTTCCTAGTACATAATAAGAAGGAAATGTTTTACATATTTAGGTTTATAACTGTGCAGAAGATACTACAATATCGTTATCAATAAAAGGAAAACAACTTTCTGGATTCCTATTCATTTCTAATGTTGAAAAATCCATTGTATTCATCTATCATGGAAGAGTTGATACAAGTGGTTTATTACACTGTGAGTTGACTTTACTAAATAAAATTAGTCGTTGGGGGGTACCGTAATACTTACTCATCATGGATATGCATCATATAAAATATGAAAATAAAACATGTGTAATGTGTACACTATTTATATAATGCATTGCAATTCCAAAATAAAATTTGCAGTAAATGTAGAAGAAAGTTGTATTTTAAACATTTTAAAATACAAACATTTTAAAGTATGGTATTACGTAACATAGAGTACATTGTAATTTATTTTTATGTACAGAAGATGACAACTAAATGTAGATATGTAATCTTTCGTCAATCTATATTTCACCATACTTTCGAAAAAAAAAAATAAAAATATTTATAAAAAAAGCAAAGTTATACATAAGTTGAATGAATATAAGGAATATGATTAATTAGGAAAACGAGCGAAACATATTGATAAACAGGAATATCGTAATCTGACATTGAAAATAATTTAAAAAATGTATAAATTTAAGAAGTTTTAAAATAAATTTGTTTAAGAGGCGCATATTGTTCCAATTCTGTTATTATCATCCACATCAAAGATTATAAGCGCAGTTTATAAGTTTAACCAGTTGTAAATCATCACAAAATTTTTTAAGTGATGTAAACATTTATCACTTTAGTTTTATGAAATATTTCAAATGCAAAAATATTATAAAACAAATTGGCAAAGATGTAGAGATAAACGGAGAAAGCCATGCTTATAAACGGTAGCCGATCGAGACTCCCTTTTTAATTGTTAAAAATGAAAAAAAAAAAAATCAGAAAAAGGTGAAAATTTTATAACATCAAATGTGATATATGATATATCCATGTGGGATATATATATACACTGCTCAGAACAATTAAAGGATATTTGAAGTTTTATATAAAATAAAGATATTTTTTTGCCGAAAATAGAAGAAGAGAATCACAAATGCAAATTTTTCTGGTTTTCAAACTGTGGAGTATGCAAATTTTGAGTTCGACGTCAAAAACGTCGCTTCAGCGGCAGCGAATGAAATATGACTTTCAACTGGATAAAAGAGAATGGAGACAAGGATGATCGGCATTCAGTGATTGCTTTGTTTCGATGAGTACGATGTCTCAGCGAAGTCATTTGACAGATTCAGAAGCTTTGAGAATTGTTGGTAGGTTAGAAGGGGGCCAAACTCAAGCCGAAGTAGCGCAAGCCATTGGAGTGTCACAAAGTGTCATTTCCAGGATCTGGAACCGTTTTTTGGAGAGTGGATGTGCAGGCCGAAGACCAGGGCAAGGTCGTAGATGGGCAACAACGCCCAATGAAGATCGGTATTTAGCGTTAACAGCTCGGAGACACCGAACCATGAACGCTACTCTTCTCCAACAACACCTTCGCTCGGCTACAGGCACCACTATTTCAACTCAGACTGTCCGAAACCGGCTCCATGCTGTAGGTCTGTATGCTCGCCGACCGATGGAATGTGTTAGATTAACATCAAGGCATCGTCGCGACCGCAGGGAGTGGGCAACCGAGCATGTCAACTGGAGGAGAAATGAATGGAGCAATATTCTGTTTTCTGACGAGTCCCGTTTTTCTGTGCATCCGGATAATAGGCGTATTTTCATCTGGAGGGACCGGGACCGTGGCAGTAGGAATAATCCTGCGTTCGTGCACGAAAGTGTCAGATTTGGCGGTGGAGGTGTGTTGGTGTATGGTGGCATCTCCATTGACGGGCGCACTGACCTCTACATCATTCAAGATGGAGCTCTGACTGGTCGCCGATATAGGGATGAGATCCTCAGACCTATTGTAGTCCCTTACGCTGCAGCAATCGGAGATAACTTCATTTTAATGTACGATAACTGCAGGCAACATCGTGCAAACCTGGTGGAGGATTTCCTTTTCGAGGAACGAATCGTTCGAATGGAATGGCCAGCGTGTTCTCCAGACATGAATCCAATCGAGCACGTTTGGGACGCTCTAGGAAGACGAGTTTCTGGCCGCCAACAACCCCCACAAACTCTCCAAGAACTGGAAAGAGCTCTTCTGGAAGAGTGGGGCAGAATACCCCAACTCGTCATTAATAGCCTCATTGAGTCCATGCCTCAAAGGTGTTCAACGTTGCTGGCCGCCCGTGGAAACCATACCCCCTACTGAAAATGATTTTCTTTGAAGAAAACACCTTTTCTTATTATTTTTTTCTCATATGCACAAATTGTGTTTTTTTCCTTTAGTACACAAATGCGCAATAAAATGCATTTTTTTCTGCCAAACATGTGTAATTTATTCTGATATAAACTACTATGTCTGTCGACCATGTATCAATCAGCTAAACAGTTTACCAGATACAAAATCCACCTAAAACTGCAATATCCTTTAATTGTTTTGAGCAGTGTATATATATAGGACTGCTTATAGGAACCCGAATCTTTTAGCCTCTATAGGCAGTTGTTGCTAAACAACGATTTTCAATTGTAATGTTCAATTGTAACGTGTGCTTTTAACTTTTTGATTTAATTATTTCCTTATTTGTGAAATAACAAAATATGGTAATAATATCCTAATAGTACTGCACTTTGTTTTAGGATCTATGCGCATTAAATATCAAAGGATACTTTTTTTTCCTTTTCTGTTTTTAAAATAATTTTTATCACAATATTTTCTTTTCTTTCATCAGCTTAAAAATTACGTTATAAAAGTTAAAACATTTTTTTTAATAATCTTGCCGTAATTTTCTTAAAGGAAAGCGAAATATTAAATATTAAATATGACTTAATATCAAAAGTTATTAATATAAAGTGAATTCATATCAAATTATTTATTTGAGCTATAACGAACTAAATGATGAAGACAGTCATTTTGTACTCTTACATTAAAAAAAAAAAAAAAATGCTTTAAAAATTTCCGTTAAATGCTATTATATTAATTATGAGTTAGGCTTTTAAAATTCATTCAAATGGATTTTTAAAAATCTTAACAAGATAAAATAGTTATCGAAATGCTGCGTAAATATGTGTAAATGATGCGAAAATATTATTCACTTTATAATAAATGACTTAATATCAAAATCGTGAGATTTCAGCTATTTCATTTCCGCAAACTATGGCTATTTTCAATGTAATTACCTTTTTATACTTTAAACTTCCACAAATATCTCAAATATAACGAAAAATAATAGTACTTGTCTTAAATTTGTTTACATTCAGAAATTCACATTCACATTATTTTATAAAGTATACAATCGATGCATGTGACAATGTTTCGTAAAGACCATTAAAATCATGAAAAACGCATTTTATTTGCTATGCAGCCGCAATGATATACCTTTATATGTAAGTAATATTTTGTAATAGTATTCCGACTTCAGATGCTACAACGTAAGATAAAATATCTCCTAAAAGTATTGCAAAATTGATCGCTGTGTGCTTCTGATGTAACACATTTTTTCCCTCTATAAATGTAGCATTCAGCCATATTTCGATGCGTCAGAGCAATAACTATTTTCTCTTGTTATGACTTCTTAAAATCCATTTTAAAGAATTTTAACAGGCTAACACACAATTAATATAATAGCATTCAACAGACAATTGTAAAGCATTCTTTTTGGATGTCAGAGTACGCACCGATGATTGCCTTCATGTTTTAGTACGTTATAGCTCATCTTTAAACATTTATCTATTTATCTTGTCTTAGAAGGAGAGGGTCCGAGGTTGTTGTCACCGAATGCGGTGAACGTGTGTGTATCGATACAGTATAGTTAGTGTATAAATATATGACAGTCAGAAGGCACAATAACCAGGAGGCCTCGAGAAAATAAGTTTCAAAGTTTACGCTGCAGTTTATCACTGAAAAATTTCCTTCATTGGCAAGCGGCTCAGTAGCATGCTCATCAGAATACCGGATTTGTGATTTTTTCTTTGTCAGTTGAAATCCCGCTCGGACTTATTTTTCGGCACGAAAATTTCCATCAATTATTTTCGATCCGCGATTGAAAGGATATGTATAATAACTGAAATTTACGAAAAATATAAACTAAATGTATTTTTTGTAGCATATAAATGCATTTTTAAATATGAAATTTTGCATGTTTAAATATTTAATAAAAAGAAAAAAAAGGCCCATTCATATGTTTATAGACCAGATATTTTTTGTTGTTACTTAAAATTATTTTCAGTTATTTCAATGAATATTCTACTTTTTTTTAGAGAAAAATACATAAAAATACGGCATATTAATGCGTGAATAAATATATCATTTTTATTTTGTTTCATTATGAAAATATTTCAAATATTTCATGATTTTGTAAATTAATTTTGATTTTTTAAAATGAATTTTTTTCGGATTTTTGATTTTGTAGTTAATGCCTACTTAATAACAATTCTCAAAAATTCAATATATTTTTAGAAATTATTTTAAAAACACTTAGACAGTTATATTAACTGTAATCATTTGAATCCATGATTTAAAAATTTCAAAAGTTAAAAAGCTAGTTGTTAAAAAAGATACATTTATACATTATTACAATAATCGAAAAATTACAATTTAGAAAATAATGCAGAATGTTATAATTTTATAGCGTATTTTAATTCATTATGCGAAGAATAACAGCTTATTTATGTAAATAACAGTAAATAAATTTTTAAAAAAGCATATTTTTGTGGTCTATAAAAGTTTCAATCGACTTTATTATTATTATTTTTTTTTAAATATATAAACGTGAAAGATTCACAGATAAAGTTGTATTTATATAATTAAACTGCATTATATAAACATATTAAACAGGGGGGAAATTGAATTCCTAAATATAAAATACTGCGTAGACAGTTATTCTAATTAAAAATTAAGAATCCCAGACTATAAAAAAACATTAAAAATATAAAAACGTATTTTTAATGAAATATGAAATATTTAAAGTATTTGCATAAGTAAACAAAATGAAAAATATCCGTTCATATATTTGATTTCTCTGTTAAAAATATCAGATATTCATTAAAATAACTGTAAACAATTTTAAATAACAACATAAAAAAATTCCTTTCTATAGACATAGAAATATGCCTATTTTTTATTTTTACTTTTCATTATACATTTAAACTCTTTGTATTGTATATATGTAGTAGATAATTAAATATATCTTTCTTAATCTCATTAATGTGATTATGAAACTTTCAGGGATGTAGTACGAGGGTGGTTCAATAATTATTGTCCCGAGTATGTATAAAATAGCTGTACTGCGATCGTTGATGTGGAATATTGAAGCTTAATGTCTTAGATGCCTATATGCTCAATTTCAGAACTGTAGCTTCTATATTAACATATTTTGTTTTCGTTTATGGTGTGAGAGGTCGCAACAAGCTTGAATGGGGGGGAGGGTTGATGTGTTGTGACAGTAAATGAGACGTGGTTACTGTCGTTTGGACTCGGGTAGTGATGTAGTCACGTCTCACCAACTGTCTCAAATCTATCACAGAACTGCTTCAGGTCTGGCCCCATGATGCCCAAACCAGCTTTTGCCCCAACCTCCCCCTTTTAAGCTAGGTGCCATCTCTCACATCTAAAACGAAAAATAATATGTTAATATAGCAGTACAGTTCGGAAATTGAGCATATAGGCACCTAAGACCTTAGACTTCAATATTCCACATCAACCTTCGCAGTACAAATATTTTATGAACACTCGACACAATAATTATTGAAAAACCCTCTTATAGGTTATACTCCTTATAGTTTCTGAATTATATTAGGAACTGTGCACACTCTCGATAGCTATGACATACATACTCTCTAGTATATACCGTAGTCCTTAGACTCCGTTTTTTTTTCTTTTACTACTACACCACCAAGAACTTTCTCTATAGCTCCATAACTGAAAATGCAACTTGGTACATTATATATTGAGACAATCCCTGAAAAATTATCTGATTGGGCAACTCCAATCAAAATATGTTCAGTAGAATTAAAAAAAAAAAATGTAATCGTTCATAATTGGGTTACCTACACTGTAAAAAAAAATTCCGCAACGTTCTTGGGAAAAAATGGGCAGCTGAGTTGCCCATTATTTCCAAGAAACATTTCTTGAAAATGAACTTTACTGTATATGTTAAAAACATTCTACAGAAATGCCAGTAAGATTCCTGCGAAATACCAGGAATATTTCTGTTGACAGCAAAACATTACTGACATTTCACAGCATGCGGGATCCGCAGACGATTTTTACATTTCCAGTTGACAATTTTCGCTTTATTATCATTATTTGTTGGAATGAAAAAATATTTTGAAATTGACATCAAAATTATTATTTATAATTTACACGAAAAAATAAATTTTCAGTTAAAATTCAATAAAGTAAATATATATATGATATATTGTTTCTGAACTTTGCTTAAAATATAAAAATATATAAATGTAAATAATAATTAGAAAAAAAAATCTAGACATAAAATATTTTGGATATTCGTCAGTAATTATGTTAGTTTACAAGTTAGATAAAATACATATAAATTTTCATGAAAAAAAAATCCTAAACATAATTGTATATTTTTTCCGAAAAAAAAAATTCAAATTTGCAGCAATTCAAAGTGTCAAATATATATCAAATTTAAATCAAATTGTAAAGTGTTTAAATATAAAATTAATTAAAAAGGGAAAAAAAAAGTCAAGAGGTAGCATCGAACTCGGGCCGTACGGGTGGCGTGCGAGCCTTCTGCGCCCACACCACGAAAGACACATTGAGAGCTGCAAACTAATGGGTATTTGAAACGTATGCTAAACCTCGGCATCTAATTTCTGAAAATCTAAGGCCCATTTGAAGAAATCCTTTCACAAGATTAATTAGAGATAAGAACTCTAAAACATACTTTAAATTAATCAAAATCGGTGAGAATCATGTTTGATGGTCCACTGGTTAATGGAGATCCAAATAATAGGTGTATTTTTTTTTACACGGTCTGCTCGTTAAACATTCCACAGACAAGTGCGAGAGATAATCTCTTAGCGATGTCACAGAGGTATTGTATTTTCATCTGAATGGTCTTGACAATAGAGACGTAAAGGATTATGTCGTCTATTGATTTATTTGCATTCCATATTGATTTTTTTACATTCATTTAAGGAATTCGTTTTCGACACTCGCGTGCGAGCAACGGATTATAGCAAAAAAATAATAAATGGCGGCAGCAGCGTTTTGCTGTTTCCAACTTTTGTTCAGGAACGTTTCAGATAAGAAAACCAGAATTTCACAGGAAAGAGCTAAATTATTCTGAAAACTTGAGAAAATGCAAAACATTCCTGGATTTTACATGGAACGTTACCATTCTTTTTACAGTGTAATTTTGGAACTTTCTCTTTTAGCTCTATAACAACGCAACGTAAAACGATATGTTCAACATGGAAACATTTCTAAAACAATTTACCTAATTAACACTGTAAGTTCTACAAAAATCTGTTAAGTGGAATCTGAGTTATAATCAAACGAAATGAAATACGAATTTGCGTTTTATATTTATAGTAGATGATGATGTGATTTTCTGAAATCTGATTTGTTGTCAAACTTTAACTTCAGAAAAAACAACACAGAAGAAAATTTCGCAACAAAGAAGTACTAACCCTCTACAAAAAATATCTAACAATGTAAGTCCATCAAAATACATCCAACAGAATTCAAATTAGAAACGGCTGGAATGAAACACAAGTATGCATTTTATAGAATTACTAGAAAGGTAGCCCGTCAAAAATGACGGAAATTTAGATATAAAGATATATACAACTCATGTGCAAGAATATGAGTTTTCTAGCTTGTTCCACAGTGACAGATGAAAATAACACGGTACAGATGTCATATTCGCCCCATATTGGCGCGATTTTTTTCCGACGCCAATTTGGCGAAAACATCAACAGCGTAAACAACAACATCCGGGTTACCATATCAAGCAAAATAGCGACACTTTGGCGCCGGTTAAGTATACATTGCGTATATGACATTGGCGTCAGAAAAAAATCGCGCCAATATGGGGCGAATATGACATATGTGCCAATAACACATTTTAAGAACGAAACACATTTATGAAAAACTGTGTACAGTAGAAGACCACTAATCTGCACAGTTTGGTTCCAAGTGTTATGCAGATTTGAGGCTTTTTGCGGTCATGTCTATTCAATCTTTGTTTAGATTTTTTTAATTCATATGTTAGACAATTTAGATTGTTAAGCCTTAAAAATAAATAAATTTCACACTTGAAGTAAGGTAAAAAATATTAAATTATCGTATACGATTTCATGAAACGGTATTATATGTGTGTGCTTCACGATCTTGGTTACGACGTTGGCGAAATTGGCTGCAACTTGCCATAATCCTAATAGTGTGGTCGCTATAACAAAAAAGTAACCAGTTCTTAGTAAAATTTCTGACATAAAGTAGTTTTCAAAAACTTGTGTAAAATTGCAGGCCGTTTTCATGTTATGTCAGTCCTAAGAATAATATTTCTAACACTGAAGAGTTTCCATGTACATGTGGGATTTAGAAAAGCTTTTCGAAAAGAAAGGTCCTGAAATAACATTGTAATTCCTCTAACTTCAAAGTTTAATCGGGTCCTGATGTTGTTTACTGAAATCTAATAAGTACAGTTATTTTGAATATTACAACAGAATTAAAGAGTTAAACTTCTTTAACTTAAACCCGCTGTTACTTCCAGATGTTATTTTTTACTATTATGAAAGAAAATTATTTAAAATTTTCAAATCATGCATTTATAATTTTTTTCCGTCTTTAATAACTAAGTAATGAAAAAATATGCTTTTGTTCTGAGCTCATAAATATGACAATAAAATAATATAACTAAGAGACGTTGCAAAATGAAATCTTTGTGATTTCAAATGATACCGCCACCATTTTACCTACTATGATGTCATTGGAATATTGTCCATTGATTGTTGGAGAACTTACTTTGTGAATGATTACCTCAATGATTTAAATTTTTTTTTAAGTTTCACGATGAATGAATCACTTGTGTTTGCTTAGGTTTATGGAATGAGATATTAAGCTGTGAACCTAATTTCAACTAAAGTTATCCAAGGATATACGCATTTTTAATTGAAATTAAAAATAATGCTTTGATCTCGAAATAAAAAGTTTTAGTTTGTATAACTGGTTATTTCTGTTAATTATTTATTTAGGTACTTTTCCATTATAGCGCATTTTTAAAAAAAGCTTGGCGCAATTCGGGCATCAGAAAGTGTGATATGTTACCAAAATATATAAACAACTATGAAAACAATTCTAATGAACTTTTATTGTTACAGATGTCATATTCGCCCCATATTGGCGCGATTTTTTTCTGTCGCCAATATCATATAGGCAACACGTACTTAACTTGCGCCAAAGTGTCGTTATTTTGCTTGATGTGGTAACCCGGATTATGTTGTTTATGCTGTTGATGTTTTCGCCCAATTGGCAACCGAAAAAATCGCGCCAATATGGGGCGAATATGACATCTGTTCCCTTTTATTTTTGTTTATATATGCACTTATATACATAAAAAATCGTTTCTAAATATATATAATATTGTTTATATACAAATTACGGCACAGATTTCAGATATGAACCGGGATACCTAACTGGCGCAAAAATGGTGTTATTTTGCCTGCTATGGTAACCCGGCTATTGTTTTTTATTTAATAATAAATTGTTTATTTACTTTTATTTTCTGTTTTTAATTATGTAAACTGTTTTTTTCTATAGTTATTATTCAAACTTTTATTTATTTATAGTTATTTCCTTTTCAAAATGATAGCAAATAATTTAAAAATATATAAGTAACTGGTATTTGAAAGCGAGATTTCTGCCAAATTGGCGTCAGAGAAAAATCACGCCAACCCCGATGCGTATATGACATCTGTGCAAAAATTACTTCTGTTTATTATAAAAAATGGGTAAATAGCTTTTTTTATATTAAATAAATTGCATACATATGGAAAAAATTGCTTGTGAGTATAAAGCAATAAATAGGTTGTCAGAAAATGCGTTGGCAAACTTCTTTCTCGCCAAGCAACTTTTCTCCGAAGTATTGTACATAAGCAATGATTGCTAGAAATGTATTTTTAATTATGATACGCTCTTTTATTTTTCACTACATTTATGCATACTATACTGTGTGTGTAAATGCTACAGTTCATATGCAGGGCTACACAAAAGAATTCGTAAGGGTTACTGAGTATGAGAGTAAATTGCTTAAAGGTGGTTTTTAAAGGAGTTATGCATTTTCACGCTGAACTGCATTTAGTTTACTAAGAAATGTTTGTAGAATATAGATAAAATGATATACAGGGTCACGCAAAGAACTGGATACATAACCGTCTATGGATGATAATATCTGGAAATGTGATTTCAGTAGTTTTAAGAGTACTTTAAATTAAAATTTGGCTAAATAGTGGCATGTAATAACGTGTGCAATAATGTTATGCATTTTCACGCCGAACTGCATTTAGTTTACTAAGAAATGTTTGTAGAATATAGATAAAATGATATACAGGTTCACGCAAAGAACTGGATACATAACCGTCTATGGATGATAATATCTGGAAATGTGATTTCAGTAGTTTTAAGAGTAGTTTAAATTAAAATTTGGCTAAATAGTGGCATGTAATAACGATACTATTGGTTATGGACGGTAACTGCTGAAATCAATTTTTAAAATTTTTTATGCGTCTTCTAACATGTTTACTTAGTTATCTTATTTCCCGAAATAACGAAGTTTTGTTGAAGCATTCAGGATGTGTTGGAAAGTGTTTCATATTCTATGCTTAGCGCATGATTTTTCTTTCTTCTTAAGTCTTATTTTGCATTTATTTTATTCTTAATTTTTTAGTCTTATACTGCTTTATAGAAACTTTGGCACAGTTGTCATATACGCCAATTTGGCGAAAACATCAACAGCATAAACAACAACATCCGGGTCACCATATCAAGCAAAATAACGACATTTTGCCGCCAGTTAAGTACCCGTTGTGTATATGACATTGGCGTCAGAAAAAAATCGCGCCAATATATGACATCTGTGCCGAAACTTTAATATTTAATTTTTAAACTCTTCACTCCACACCCCTTGCATATAGTACAAATTATAACACAGGTAGCGCAAAATAATAGACAGTTTGGTACTTTTCCACTGTAGGGGCTTTGGCGTTTTTTAAAAAAAGCTTAGTGTAATTTGGGCATCAGAAAGTGAGATTTGGGTACTTTTCCGTTATATGGATACCATTTTCGCCAAGCGTAATAGTTGACGCAAAATGAAAATCACGTGAATTGAAGTATTTGAAAAATAAAAGAAAAAACATTGTCTAAAGTGAGCATTTAAAAAATATAACATTTGAAAATTCCAGACTTTTACGAACTATTTCATTAAATCACAAATATATACTTAAAATGAGTGAACAAACTGTTATAAAATAAAGCAATAAAATAAAACTCATATTAAACTGCTGGCATAAAATTACAAATATCTTTTAGCATTTTGAAATAATTGGCGCATTACCATACATTTTGGCATGGTGTCCGTATAACGGAAAAATATCGAGATTTGTTGTCAAATCATATAAACAGCTATGAAAACAAACTTGATGAGCGTTTTTGTTTGTTTTATATGTTTATTTTATATGTATATTATTGATGTTTTTCGGTACAAATTACATCTGTTTCTGTATAAAATTAGAGAAACGGCTTTTTTATATTAAATAAATCGTATAAATATCGAAAAAAAGCGTGTGTATATAAGATGAAACAGTGGATAGGTTCCCGGAAAATATGTTGCCAAATTTCCTTTTTCGCCAAGGCACCTATACTGGAAAAGTACCTAAAGCACATTAAAATCGCGCAGTTAGGAGCTCACACAGTACAGCGTCGTCTATTGGCTGTTATTTTATTAGTAGCATCGGGAGGAAGATGTAAAGATGTACTTTAAATTCTCACTCATAGATTTTGAAAAATATCTTAAAAGAGCGGAGGTTAAATTAAATTTCAGTGACCTCCTTTATGAAAGATTAATGGTTTTAAATGGGAATCACGCCTAATTAGCCAGCTATCACCAAATTGGCTAACATTTGGCGCTACTGTGGTAACCCTGCATTAGTTTTTTTCAACAATTACTCATTTCAATGAGGCGGTCCTACCGGAATCGTGAGGGACACACAGAGACTTGGATTTTATATAAATAGATAGTAAATGTATCTTTCATACTTGCGTTCACTTTTCTCTACCACTTTTACAATAGCTCTACAGCTGAGCAATATATAATGAAATGTTATACACTAAAAGCATTCCTGAAATGTTATGTAGCAGTACCACTCGCATAAAAATCTGTTCAGTAGAAATTTTTAAGAAGGCTAAATTTTAATTAATCGGGTTCACTTATTCTTTTTATTTTTCCCTGTAGCTCTATACTTAAGCAACGTAGAAAAATATGTGTTCACTAAACACTTTTCAAAAATATTACCTAACTAATAGTGTAATATCAAATCAGCACATTATAAACAATAGGAATGAAATACAATTTTCCGTTTTAAATACATAGTAGGGGATGTTGATACAATTTCCGTTAAAAGAATTCATCGTGACGCTTCAAAAATAAAAGATGATTTCAACATTATAGCTAAAACACCAATTGTATTCGATACGGGAAATTAATCCAGATTCTCATAAACAATTACACAAATAAAGGTGAATATATGGCTTTTGTGATACTTTATGATAGCAGGGTGCAGGTATCAAAAAATATTTTTTCCATACTATATTCTTATTTTATTATTTTCATTTAAAATACAAACCTTTCGCTGATTTCTTTTAAAATACATACATTTAAAATACATGTCTTACATTAATTTCATTTAAAAAATTGAAAAGAAAAACAATAATAGGAAATAATGTCTTAACTCAAAACAAATAATTGTTTTAACTTAAATACGCGAAATTTCACTACTCTATTGGCAATATAAAAAATGCTATTGGCGAGATTTGGGCACCGCTAGAATTAGTACCCATTTTTTCTTCTTATCAGAAGCAAATGATAAATCACCAAATATTATTTAAATTCCAATTTCTATCAGTGAAAATTTTTAAAAGTCGTTTAAACATTGCTTTCGTTCAATATTTTCGTTTTTTAATGTTTATTTCCCAGTAAATCTCTTCCCTGTATTTTAAATAAAATTAGTAACAACTGTTTTTCATTTTTTTCAAGTTGTTTGTATATATCAGGTTATAACGAAAGTTTTCCGCCAAAAATGTTCTTAATAAAGTTAGAAAAAAATATGAAAGCAGTACCTTTAGTGCGGGTAGTAATCGCCATCCGAATCTATGATTTTCTACCTACATTTTGGTAGTTTTTCAAAGCCTTCGGCCCAGAAACTTGGGGGTCACAAGTCCAAAAACAGATCAACCTCATTTCAGACGTCCTGTGCAGAGTTAAAGATAGCACCAGCAAGATGTAGCTGAGGTGTGAAAAAAGGTAGAAGTCCGAAGAAGCGATGTCGGGGCTATATGGTGGGTGCAGCCAAAGTTCCCATTCGAGTGCATACAGAGTCCAGCCGGTGAATGCAGACACATGTGATCTAGCATCCTCTTGATGAAACATTACCTTCTTGCGCCAGAACTCATTTTGACGTTTTGCCTTGACAGCAGCGTCAACACGGACTAACCTCTTGCTGTTCATCTTACTGCCCATGGTTTTACCTTTTTTCAGGTACTCTTTGTGGATAATACCGCGGCAATCCGAACAGATACAAAGTATTACCTTTTTGTTAATCAAATTGCGCTTTGCGATGCTGCCGACAGACTTACCGGGTGCAGACCAACCCCCTTTTCGGCTGTTGTTGAAGTAAATCCACTTTTCGTCACAAGTGACGATCCGGTCCGGAATTTTGCCTTTACATTGATATTCGAGCAGATTAGTGCAGGCCTGAACACGTCTGCCCTTATCTGCTTGAGTCAGCTCATGCGGCACCCAGCGATTGAACTTATACGTCCAGTTTATGCGATGCACAGCGCGACTAATGGACATGGAACTAACATCTAACTTCTTATCTAGCTCTTGTGTGGTTGAATACTGATATTCTTCCACAAGTTCTCGCAGGCGGGCCTCATCAAAATCAGTTGGCCGGCCAGGGCTCTTTGCTTCTTGAATGTCATAGTCCTTGTTTTTGAACTTTCGGTACCAAACCTTCACAGTGTCATATGGTACATCAGTCGTACCTAAAGCTGTACACATGACTCGGTGACATTCTGTAGCTGACTTTTTGTGACAGAATTAGAAGTAAATTCTGGTTCTAATCTGGTAGCGTGATAGTTCTATTTCAGACACCCTATACTTAATGATAACGATATTTTTTTTTACGAATTTCACAACACAGTGTTATAAAGCAAGTCTCTTACTTTCAAATGCCAAAAATCGTTTGGCAAAATATGATCAAACACGTCAACGCGAACTGTTTGAAAAGTCGATATTAGCTGTGGCTGGAAACTTTCGTTACAACCTGATATATGTATATATTTTTTCAAACTCATATAGCCGTTTTAATTCTTTAACCAAAATAATTAACAAAAAGACTTTTTGAATTTATTCCGTTGATACAGTAACAGATGCACTATATGAAGAAATATGGATGAATTATCATTTGTAATGTTAGATATGTTCAGATTCTGGTGCCAAAGACACAGTCAAATAAGAAAAAAATATGAAATATCTCAATAACTATCGGACCTGGAAGAATTTACCATTCAATTCAGAATACAAAGATACATCAAAATATGTTATCTTTTGAAACATAATAATAATATCTAATTTTAAAGGATTTTTTTAATGTTCGTTCCCCTTTTTAACCCTCATAGGCGTGGAATTTTTGAAAATACTTTCTTCGCAGGGATCTATGTCATAAGAAGTATTTTTACTCCAATTTTCAAGATTTTAGTTTTAGTTTAATATAATCGTTGATTACCCCCCCCCAATCCCCTCTCCCAATCCAGACCTTCTTTTATATATGTAGATTATACATTCGCTTTTCTTCTACGTCACCGGAAAATTTTCATTTTTTTTAATTTAAAAAAAACATTGAAAATGTACTTAATTAAAATTTAAATCAGAAAAAATTAAAATTCCTAGGATTAAAACACACTTATTTGGCCATGCATGAAATGTTTATACTCGCAGAAAAAAATTACTTAGAAGAAAAAATTAATCTTGTAACTAAATTTAAAGGAAGAATAGGATTTTTAATTCAGATAAGTAGTTCTTAAAAATATGTAAAAATGTATTTTATTACCTAATACACTCTTTTGTTGCTTTTAAAAATTTATTTTTTTGTTGATAAAAATTTCAAAGAGAATTAATAAAAAGTTACCTACTTAGGATAAATAAAAATTTTGTTATTAAGCTATCTTCATAATTTTATTCTATGCCCAAAAATGCGAAAAAGGATGTTTTCTTTTTTTTTTTTTTTTTTTTTTTTGGTAAATCACATGTAAAAAATACGCATCAAACTGAAAAAAAAGGTTCATAATTATATTCTATTTACTTCCAAAGTACTCAAAGCATATTTTTGACAATGCTAAAAAAAATGCACTTGTAGCAATAATCAAACTAAAAAGAATAATGATTTCACTCCATATTCTACAATTTTTTTTTTTTTAATATTATTCATTTTTAGGTGCGTTCGTAATTATATACATACGTAGCACCTACATTCGCCGTTCGGTCTGCCTGTCTGTCTGCATATCTGTCCGCATGTAGCAGAGAATACTACCAAACCGAATGGTCTGAAATTTTAAA
The DNA here is from genome assembly GCA_963932465.1 of Maratus speciosus. NCBI lineage: Eukaryota > Metazoa > Arthropoda > Arachnida > Araneae > Salticidae > Maratus > Maratus speciosus. Next base: position 443,522,232 of record OZ010788.1, read on the forward strand.
TATGTAATTGTTGCAAAATTTTGTCGAGTCATTTCAATTTTTTTGAAAATCAGATGTATAGTTTAATTACAGAAACAGTCAAAAAATTTTCGTTACATTACGGCAAATAGGAAAAAGTTATTTCCAATGGATTTTAATAATGTCACAGCCTTTCGAACAGAATGAAATTGATATGCACTTATAAAAGGCACTACAACATACATTCAGTACAATGTACGGTGCAAAACATATTTATAAAACTAGATTTAGTACGAACGCACCGCATTTGCCACGTTTGACGTCCAATTTCCAACTTGTTAAAACTTTGAACTAGAGTAAAATTGCGAACAGAATATATTTATTTTTTCTATAGAGCTTTTTTACTTGTTTTATAATAAACACCAAAATGTCTGTCAATATTTCTGGAGAAACATAAAGAAAATTACTTATCCGGGACACAAAAATCTTCAAATTTTCGAAAAAACTTCTATTGCATTAAAAATTCCTTTGTTTTTTACTGCTTAAAATGACATATAAATCATGTTTCTATCTTAATTAGTATAGGAAATAATAATTTTTGCGTTTTGGTTTGTTTTCAAAATCAAGCTTTCAAGCAATGGCTGTCGTGAAAACGACTTTTTGCGAAAATACGTTTTTCTTCATGTTGGGTTTTTTCACCATATCTCGAATTTAAATTGTTATAAGGCCATAACCATTAAAAATAAACGATTCAAACTTGGAACATATCTTTTCAATTGGTTTACTTTAATTTTGATTCAGTAAAATTAAAAAAAATATTTACTTTTGAAAATATGATTTTTTTTTTTTACGAAAAGTTACATCATTTTTTTTGCTTTAAATATTTTTAATTTTTATTTAAATTAATATTTTTAAAAATGCTGAATCAAAATTAAAACTTATATATTTCTGTTTATTTAAATGAAAAGAAATTGAAATTCTACAAATAATATTTCAAGTTATAAAGATTTTAAGTTACCCCACTTTTTAATAAATTTTAAATTTAAAATTTTTTAGAACAAATTATGGGAAGTTTTAACATGTGATTTTGTTTACAAATGCTATGGTTAACCGTCACAAAAAATTTCAAAATTTTAAGTAAATAAATAAAAATTATTTTAAAATGTGTCCGGATCCCCTTAAACCGAAAATTTACACGAAATTCTCTGTAATGACTTCTCAAATTATTGCTATTAATTTTAATACGTATTAGCTAATATCAAATCTCAACATTTATATTAAACAACTTACCTAAATTTCTATGATTTATAAAGGCAAATGCAAACAAAATTCACTGGAAAGAAAAGTAATTGCATTTTATTTTCTCTAATGAAGCAAAATAATATGAAGGTTCATAGATTAACCCTTATATGCATAGTGATGCATATTTGATTCACGTTTTATTTAAGTCTTAGCAACCACTATATTTATATAGAAATATTAATCCTGTAAAGAATAAAAAATTATGCTACAAAATAATTTAAAAAATCTATCTTCTGCATATTTCGCATAATTGTTTAAATTCCAAATCCTTTAAACGATTTTTCTATTGACCTATAGATTTATTGCAAAAGTGCAGTATAACATATCCTTGGGTTCAGTAGAAAATGTCGTTTCAGAATTGACCTGTCCACAGACAAACGTACATACACAAATGCCCCCAAAATACGAAACGGTACAGCATTCTCTTTTTTGTTACTTCACTTAATCAGTGTTCTTCCCAGTACTCTTGTGAAAAAGCGACATTTAAAATATTACGATTTGAGTGGTATAGCTATAGCCTTTTTGATCATGGAGAAATGTAACAATTTTTTAATGATTTAACCTTTTATGTACTGAATTATTAATTCATGAAAATTTTATCTTCTAAAGCATTTTCTTGAATTGTTTAAACTACATTAGAAGATTTACATAATCATTTAATAAATTTTAGAAGGATTTTGGAAGGACTGGAGGATTTAGAAGGATTAATTAAATTTGAATTTATAGGGATTTTGTTCAATAGTTATAGCCTCACTCAAATCTTTTATTTTAAATATTTTTCTTAGTATTTTGTAGAATTAGGAAATGTACGAATATAATATTTTTACAATAGAAATATAGAAATATTTCCGAATTGAAATCTCCACCCCTCAAACGCCAAGAAAGCTGAAACGATGCAAAGTCAAAATAAATTATCCTTTAAAAAATATTTTTGTTTTGTGTACCCAATAATGCTTTTGGAACACGATAAAGTAATCTATAAATCACTCTAAACTGTATTACTACTAATCGATGTATTAAATGAATTCCATAAGAAGTTATTTTAATGGTACTTATAAGTACCAGCAGTAGATAAAGCGTTAAGGCACATAAAATGATCTTCAACTGCATATTTCTAAGAGAACATGTTATGTGCACATAGCTTCCTGTCTGTAGTTAGGACCCGATTCTGAGCGCTATCATGACGACTTCAATATCATCGGTTTCTAATAAAAGAGAATTCCTGAGCACTTAACATGTTTTTCAATAATGAAACAAAATCAAAGCTGTGTACTTAACTTCCCGATTTGAAGAATTGGAATAATCAATTGAAAGTCTATAATTAAAGGGTCTCAAGACTCTTAAAGCCTTAAAATTTTCGAAATTTTAAATTTTTTAGATGGTAAACTCCTATCTTTTTTGATCGTTTTGATATAATTGTTTCCTTGAAATTCCCATTAGAACAGAAGTTTTGGATTTTAGAAATATACCCGATCAATAGCTGAAGCCGCGTTTCCGAAACTTTGAAATCATATTTCTCCAAATGACGTTTTTGGGTATAACACGCACGATATATCAAAAACCTCTGAATATTTTTTTATAAAATTTTCAACCTATATGGTTCATGTTAGCCAGTGTAAACTGAACCTAAAATTTCCTTTTTATTATTAAAAAAGGATATTTTTTAGGTGATGATACTGTTAAAACTTTCTAAATTTTGCTTTAGCTAAATACAACTTTGTATTAAAAAATATATAAAAAGGTTTAAATACATATTTATTTGGGTTTAGGGTAATTATTATAATCTGAAGTATAAGTAGGCACCAAAATTTTCATTCTAGTTGCAAAATATATTTTGTAATCTATCGCGTAATCTGTTATACCAATTTTCTGCTCGTGAAATCTCTAACAGTCTGGAGCCCCATGTAAATGCTAATTCTACATCTTGCAATTTTTTAAATATTTGAAAAGAAAGAACATATTTATATATTTCATACCAATTAAAATGTGTCTTAGAATTAAATACATTTTAAGATATAGTAACTCCGGGAAGTGTCGCCGCACCCTATATAGATGCCGCACCTCTTGTATTTTTTGTAATTATCCATGGACGGTCGTCAAACGCGTAGTGTAGGTGTGCAATGAGAATATTTTAACCAGTGTATAGCATGAATTCCATTCCGATGTTTACGTGTAGCTGTACAATCCTTATTTTGACTTAAGTGCATGATTTCACTAACCAAACTTTTAAAGACGTTATGCTTAAACACTTTTCATACGCTAATTACTAAATGTATGTATGATTTCGAAGTCAAAACTAAGTGTAGCTTTTCTATAGAGTTCAGCGTTTATGGTTATGCCATTTTCCTTAGCGACGGTAGGTAACTGTGATGTTCGTCGTCTGTACCATGCAAAATGGGATACATGCCGCACTCCAATTCCGCTATACATGCCGCAGATTTTCCTGTACAGGATGATTAAGTGTTATTAACTTTTAAGTTTCTTTTTGCACAGACTAACCAAGTTAGGCATGTTTCAAGTTTGCAAAAACCAAAGGAGAAAAAGGGAAAAACAAAAAGTAAGAAGGGCAAGAAAGATGCAAGTCAAGATGATAATAATGAAAAAATGGATTACTCGTAACGCAGACGTTCTTTGCAAGGAATGTTTAGAAAACTACCCCAAAAAAGATTATGTGTAATTGGCTTCGTTGCATCATGTGTCAAATGTAGTTACATAAAGACTGTACTTTTTCGACACTTTTTGTGTAGATTGCGGTTGAAAAAACAGGTCTATTAACAAATTCGGGATCATGGGTATCTTCATATATACCTTCAAAAAGAGCATATAGAATTTGTGTCTGGCACCATTAAAAAAGAAAAGCAATATTTGCTTTCTTTAATTAGAGCATTTACATGATTATTTAAGTAAAGGTGATTATTTAAGTAAAAACTTCTTTTAAAAAGGTGGTACCAACCGAATACAACTTGCGTAAAAGTCGCCAATCCCGAAAGTCTTATCAAATAAATTATGTAATCACAATTTTGCTTTTTTTTTTCTTTTTCCTCTCTAATACACTGATGTTACGTTGTTGCTGAAATATCATTTAAAATTTTAATGTAACAAATTAAGTCGATAATTTTAATAGTGAAAGTAGGCAAACAATTATTAATTTGAATCTACTAATACGTTTCATTATACTTATTTAGTTTCTTTTTGTTATTACATAGTTAATTAGAGTCCAGATATGAATATTTTTATTTATAATTTCATTCTGTTCTTATTACAAGCACGCATAACTACCGCACAAGTGCGACGTCTCTTCCTGAATGTACGGGTGACGCGCCGCAGTGTAATGTTTTAGAAAAAATATTTAATTTTTATTTTTTTATTTTTTCGTCGCAGTACACGTATTGTATATTTCACATTGAATAGCGCAGCATGATTTTTTTTTTTATTTTATGTCCAGCGTGGTACTTTATACACAAATTCAAAAAAAAAAAAAAATATGCGGCATTAATCTAGGAATTACTCTATTAAATGTTGAAAATGGTCTTTTTTTTCATTTTTTCCAATTTTAAGAGCCCTGAAACCCCTTAAGATAGATCGCAATAGGTTCTTCTTCCTAATAATCTCCATTTTTTTAAAAATGTCACTTAATATGTTCATCCACTAAGCTGTTAAATTATTAAATTACATTGTGAGACACAAAAGTAATAAGACAAAAATCGTTTTCGATTCTAAGCCTCTATTGCTCTGTCTCGAAATTCTTTATGTATTTAAACCAAATATATTCAGCATGATTTTATTTAATTAGCATAAATGAACTAACGTACTAATTAAATTCCCTATGATATTTTAGTGTTCTATTTAATAATTATAATTTAAATTTAAGAACAATTTAAAATAAATCGTAATAAAGATTTCTAATTTTTGGGGTTTTTTATAAAATTTAATAAAGGACTATTCATAATTATCCTGTATTATTTTAAATTTGAGTGACTGGTTATATAAAGTTCTAAATTCTTCTAGGTCCAATTAATAGAGGCCATTTGATAAGATTATCAAAATAAATGAAATTAGCCGTCGTAAGTACTTCGCCAATTAACTTAAGAGTTTCAATTCTTTGAAAGTGTTACTACAGGGAATTTTTATAATTGCTACAAATGTGTTTTAATCTTTCCAATCTACTGTTTTACACAATTTAATACTTAAGTAACGGATGTATTCGTTAGAAAGTATTTGTTAGAAAATAAATGCATTATCCTTTATGTCAGTGCTTTTATCTCATTGAAAACATCTAGTTTTTATTCTATTAGCTAATTCATTATTATACACAAATCTCACAATTTAATACCTTGTAGTTATAAAAGAATATGGAATGCACTAAAGTCAGGGTTTTACTGTGATTGTTATTAATTCAATTCGTGCTTATAAATGCATATATATATATACCGGGTGTCCCAAAAATGACTGATGGAAATTAAAATTCAATAACTTGCAAACGGTAACACATACTAAAGTATTTTTTGCAGGAGTGTTATATAAGATGTCGTATTTTTATGCTGCGATTCAGTTAGAAATTTACAGTTATAGTTACAAATTACGACTTAGTTACATATAGCAGCAATAGATGACGCTGCATGCAATAGGCGCTAAATCCAGGCTCCATTTTTTGGCCTTTCTCTTCTCCCATGGGAAAAAAGTAGATTAAAATGTTTTGAATGTATACCGATTTACCATAAATCGGGTCTGGAAGTAGCACATATTTCTCGCAGAGCCAACTATTGCTTGAAATTCGAACTAACTTCAAGAACCGCAGTAAAAATCTCCTCACATCCTGCATACTTCTCCTGCAAGAATGTTTTTAACATCTGCCACATTTGCAAGTTAAAGAATTTTAAAATACATCCGTTATTTTGGGGACACCCGGTATGTGTGTGTGTGTGCATTTTTGCACGTATATGTATGTGTGTATTTAAATGTATATTGTACATTTGTACAAATATGCCGTATACACTCGTCTATAACTCGATACCCTTTTCTACTTCTAAACGCAGCCAGAAAAAAATCCCTCAATAATTAATGCATGTATAATTCAGATTTTAAAAGAAAACAAATAATATTCTTTACAAAAATATCTTGAAATAAATTAGAAATATATATACATAAACTCAAAACTTCAGGCAGAAAAAATGTGCACATGGTATTCCACTAGTTACATCTATGTGTGTGTTGTGTAAGATAGTTTCATAGTTACATAAACATAAACGTATTGCGCTATGTGTCACAAACGCGTTGCTAATGAAGCTTTTTTTTAAATGACAATGTGAACGATTCTGCTGAAACCCATGCATCTTTTACACATTTCAATATAATATCTGTTTTTGATTTTTTTTTTAATGCTTATTTTTATTTTTTGTTTCAGTTGGCAAACCACTATAGAGTCATTGTAGTACTTTCGTATCCTTTATTAAAAAACTGTTTGATGACTGAGATATCTAAAGATTGGAGCAGTCGTGTCAAATCCCCAACAATAACAGTAAACATGCTATTTTACTACAACACAGCGTTAAGAAGCAAAGGAATCCAAAATTTAAAGGGAAAGTTTTTCAAAAGGGCACACCGTCTTTTGTAGTACCATTCATTTTTAGGACAGTTCTTAGAACAGGTGTTACTCATCGAACCCTTTTTCACAGCAACAAACAAAGTACTATACGGGAATGCAGAATTTCTCGGGGGATTTTTAGTTTCAAAAATTACTACCTGGTTTAATTTATTGCCATTTTGATGATATGGGTGAATCACTGTATATATATATATATATATATATATATTTAAAACGATATTTAAAACGATTCTTTTTTTTCGCCCAGTTGGGAACATTCAATTCGTAAAAAGACAATCTATCTGTCTATCTATATCTATATACTACTATCTGTCTACAGATCTTAAAAAAATAATAATTATATATATATATATATATATATATATATATATATATATATATATATATATATATATATGTATGTATAATTATTAATTTTATATTATAATAATATATTTTTATATAATTATATAAAAATAATAATTATATATATATATATATATATATATATATGTATAATTATTATTTTTTTAAGATCTGTAGACAGATAGTAGTATATAGATATAGATAGACAGATAGATTGTCTTATTACGAATTGAATGTTCCCAACTGAGCGAAAAAAAGCTCAAGTGAGGAATCGAACCCAGATCCTCGGCTTACATTGCCAATGCTATACCATTTAAGCTACATGGGCTGACCACCGGCGAGCACATTTCGTTCAGCTAACCTTTCTAGTAAGCCAAGGATCATGGTTCAATCCCCGGCTTGGTAATTTTTTCGCTCATTTGTAAATATTCAATTAGTATGATAACTTTTCCAATCAGTATGATTGTGTTAAAATAATAGTAGATTGTTTTTTATACAGGGTAATTCAAAATGAATGGGTAAAAATGCAAGCAATGTTTAAATTGCTGTAATGGATTTAATTAGAAAATAAAGATATAGTGTGAAAGTACAACTATAGAAGTTTTATCTGGCAACAACGGAAAGTCTGCTAGTATAGAAATCGTCACTAGAGGCGCTGTTATTCAAAATGGCGACATCCACACAAAAGAAAAGCTTACTGTGTGTTAGAATACGGAAAGTCTTCATCAGTTGTCATTGTTCAGAGACATTGACCAAATACTTTAAAGAACCACCACATCGTCACAACATCATAAGGTGGGTGATACAGTTTGAGGAGACGGGCTGCTTATACGAAGGAAAAAGAGGGACGACCACCTACCATTAACGAAGTGGTGGAAAACATTCATGAAACATTTGTACGAAGTCACGCAAAATCAAAGATTTTTTTCCGTTGGATGTACATGAAGGACAAAGTGCTCGTGACCCTACTTCCTCAGGACTTACTGCAAATAAGGGGTCTCGGGGCTTGAAAACTTTTCACAAAATTCATTTTTTTAGTATCTATTTTGATTATTCAATTACTTCTGAATACAGTGCAAAAAACCTCATAAAAATATTTGCATTTTTAACGGAGTTATAAGCATTTATGTAACAATCACTTTCATAGCCGCACTCATTTAATTGCAACTTTAAGTCGCGTTTTCTCAAAACTTGATTTTTGACGACTATCCGTAAGATTTAAAAAAAAAAAAACTATTTGAAGGAATGGCTTAAATTTTTTTTGCATGCATATAACATCACCTGCTCAACAGCCTAAAACATCCGTAGGCATCATTTACCTACCTCTGTATCATTGTGTATTCTAATTCTATTTCATTTTATTATTCTACTAAGTATTCGCATTGCTTATTGTTATTGGTACCTCTATCGTGTATTATTATTATTATTTGCATCGTGTTTGTCTTATTTGACATTCTTATTGTTGGCTTCACTACAGTATTCATTAGCGCCAAATTTAATCTGCATAGAGTTAAAGTCTTCTCTTGCACCATGTTTCACTTGTAAATAATGGTCTATTGCATCAATTTTAATTTGTAAAATATCAACTTATTATTATTTTTTTTATTTCTATTATTTTCTTTATTATTTCTTTATTAGCATTTGCATATAATTCTTGGTTCAATTCTTACTTGCATATTGGTTTTGGCATCAAAATAAGAATTAAAACTCTCTTCAAAAAGAGCTCTATCATTGAAAACGAAGTATTGCTTTGAACATTGTTATTTGTTTTCTAGCATCGTGCTTTTCTGTAATTAGTCTCCTGTGTCAGTTCTTATATATTGTATTTTTTTTTTATGCGTAACAGTGTAATCCAGCATTGCATCTTGAATCGTATCCTATATGTTAAAATGGGAAAAACTTCTTTTAAATCCCATTGTTTTTGTTGTATCTGTAAGTCCTATCAAGTGGATTTTCCACATTTGGTTCACATCTGGACTTCTTTTGTTTAGTGTATTTTTATTGTTTTTTACTTGTCCACCAATGTATAATACTGCATTATGAGTTTTTTTTTTCTTCCCCTTCAAAATCTATAATGTTTGTATTATGATAAGTCCAGGACGCCTGGGATATAACTGGGCTGCCACTTGTAACATTTCTGTATAATTTTGTAAGTTTTAATATATAGGGGTCTTTTTCAACGAAGGTATTTCCGGGCCCTGCCTCCGGCAGCGGCCCGCTATCATGGTAGTTATTCTGCTGGGCGGGGCTTGTTGAGCTAAAACCATATTGGTAGGCCTCCCGCCTGGCCTGAAACTGAAACTGAAACTGCATATAACATCATTATCTCTAGAATGAATTGATATATTTTAGATAGCTTAATATTTTGCGTATTTATAAGGGAAAAATTTCTTAGGTTTTTTTAAATTTTCAAATTTGAGAGTTTCTTTAATAAGGTTTCCTTTGAGTGATAGTTATATCCTTAATTCATTCTATAGAGTAAAGTTTCCTGATCATTGTAAAGCAAAAATGAAGTTCTTATGTCAATTCAACTTTAAGATATCTTGCGCGTGGTGATATGACACCTAATTTTTTTTTTCGAAAATTGTGTTATATAGATTTTGCTGTATTTTTTCTTTCATTAAAGTACTTCATTTTACAATTTTATAAGACTACAAACGCACCTTAAAAATATCAGAAAGTTTAAATTAGTTACATCAAATACTTCTGTTTTTATATGGATTCGAAACGAGAGCTCTGTTTACATGTTTTTCGGTATCGATCAAGCCCTGAGCCCCCTTAAAGAAGGGGATAAGTGACATGTTGGTATCAATAACACCCGATATGGAGCACAAGTGTGACAGGAATTTCATCACTGCATAGACATTTACCGTGTCGCTGAACGGTCTTCATAGAACATTTTTGGAAACTTGTATAGTTATAGATTCACGCTAAATTTTTATTCGAAAATAAAACTATTTCAGCGGTCACAGGTATGTTTTCTTTTTATCCCATTAATTTTGAATACCCCTGTATAATAAACATATGTTAATATATTTATATTTATATATTCTATAAATTAGTAACAGCATTTTATAAGGTGTTTTGCCTTCTTTCTGCCATTTTTAAAGTTGTTTTAAGTAAGTGATTTTTTAGAAGATGAAGAGAGAAAATTTTCCCTTTTTTGTAAAATCACTGTGCAATCGAAATGGTGCATAATGCATTTAAGAAATTTCAAAACATGTATAGCGAAACGTTTGAAGTAATTTTATTTATATTTAATAAAATACTAGTATTTAAAAATAAATTTAAGAAACATTTTGAGAATAAAATATATTTTTTTAGTTGGTTGTAAAAGAAAAGAAAGCGTAAAAAGCGTAAACGTATTCCTTACAATCACTGAGATAATTTTTCATAAATTAATTTCTCTTGAGGTTTCCTAATATCTTTGATAAAAGCTTTATATTTTTTCATTAAAAAGAATATTTAGATTAAAATTCTTGCGAAGGGTATTTTTTCTAATTAATTTTCAGGCGATTTCTTCATATAACGCAATCCCTTTTATCATTTACTTTTTATATGTGAACACGTGTACTTTTATCTTTTTTGCTAATCAGCATGCACATATGCGCAAAATCTTGCTCCTCAAATTTTTATTCTATTTACTGTGTAAAAGAGATAATTAAAAACGTATAGGAAGAAGTTGCGATAAAGTCGTCATGTATGATGATTTTAGGGAGATGTTTAAACCTTTATAGCTATTTTTTCCTACAAAAAGCTTAAATATTACTTATTTTTCTTCGCTATGACTAATTTAGTTAAAAGATAACAGAGGTTTGTCAGTACCGTCTCGAAGGGACGGTGTTCGGTTTGTTAGTACACTGTAAAAAAACAATGCCAGTTTTCCGGTAGGAATCGGAAAAATAGTTGCCCTTATCGTACCGGAATAATTTCCAACCCAGCTCGGAATAAACTCCGTAAACTCCGGATAAAATCCGTAAAATTCCGATTTACTGACTATTTCCTTATTTTTATGGATTTTATTCCGAGCTGGTTCGGAAATTATTCCGGTACGATAAGGGCAACTATTTTTCCGATTCCTACCATAAAATTGGTAGTATTTCTTTTACAGTGTAGGATAAATAGAAGAGAATACAACATTTGGCCAAAATTGTTCAAATGCCTAGAGTATCTATTTCATACTGCTATAAATCATGTAGATAGATACCTAGAAAGAAAAACTATATTAATACATTTTAAACATTAAGTTAACACACAAAAATTGAAATAGTCCTTGAGCTGGAAATTATGTCTTTCAATTTATGTTAAACTTAGGTACACGCGTTTTGCCTCTCGGAACAAAAATAAACCTAAGTATTTGGTTTCCTTTTGGAAGTGAATTTTAAAGGAAATCCCGAAAACGCCTGATTATTAACAGGAAAAGCATCCTCCAGTAAAAAAGAATTTTTTTTTCTCTTTCCTGGCCCTACTTTTGCTTGAGAAGGACGTTTAAATAAGTCAAAGATTTCTATTCAAATTTACTGGTGGAAGTTTGCCAAGTTAGTAACCAGATTCTAAAATTCAGATAGCCATGTGCAGCGCGTCCGTAACGTTCCAGTCAGATACAGATGGACACGCTGAGCAAGTGTAACAGCGCGGCGTAAAGATAAAACAAATAATCATAGGAATTTGTCTTCTTGCTGAAATCTTATAAAAATTTGTAATTTCCAGTACCATTACTAAATTATAATATCATATTCGATTTTTTGGTAAATTTTTAAAAATACTATTTGATACCGAACGAAAATCATTCGGTCAAGTAGTTTAGGAAATATGAATGTTTAAAACTTGAAACCTTTAAAGTTAAATTTTTTTGTAATCGTTGTAAAACAGATTGTAATGCGGTTAGTTTTTTAAGTATAATTTAAAACCCCTTTGGTGGAATTAATTGTACATTTTGACGCGCTAATTTGAAGTTCTAGAAATCTATTTCCGTTAAAAAATTCGCTGGTAAGAATTTTTATTTCTCTATACCGCAAGATTGGCTGTCCACGAGTGGGTGATTTCTGTTTTTTTTTTTTTTTTTTTTTTCAAAAATTCGTTTAAAAAAACATACAGGTTCACAATAAAGTATCGACGTATTATAAAGTTGTGACCTATGGTGTTTTTGACAGAAATCAATTTATAAAAGGTTCCAATATAAAAATATCAAATTCCGGTTCATTACACTTAGTAGTTTCTGTGTAATACTTAAAATCTACTGATATACCAATCGGTCTTGAAACGATTACATACGAATTTTACTTTGTATTTCCAACTTTAAACCTTCTTAATTGCCGAAACGTCAGTGAAGGCTTACTGTGGAGACCCTAAAAGTTTTTGGTTTCTGTTTGTTCGTTTGTTTGTTTGCTTGTTAATTTGTCTGTTCCGCGATAACTGCCGCAAAAACATCCGATCAGCTTGAAATTAAGTAAGCATGTTGGTGAGGTACACGGAATTAGCTATATAGTTTTTGGTTAAATTTCGTTCATTCGTTTGTGAAATATGGAAAATTTTGTTTTGCATCATGATGTTTTTCTATGGCAATTCAGTCGATTTTCAAATCTCCATTTGTTGAAAGGAAATGGCTCATTTGACTAATGTATTTAAATGGTAAATTATGAATGTTAAAAGTTAGAAATAAGGGTTTTAAATTATTTCTATTAGTTTGAAATTTTGTTAATATATTTGCCAGATTTTTTTACTTTCTTCTATCTTTACAAGAAGAAAGTATTGGATTCGTGAAAATTTTCGACTTTCTGGACTTTCGACGGTTTTATACGTTTTGTGTCACACGGATTTATACGTTTTGTGATGTATACGTATCTATGTCAAAGATAGCCTCCTTCCTCGCAAAAATAACAAACCTAGAACTACTGCTGCCATGTATCCGGATAAAGTGGAGTTAAAAGAGTGTTTTTGCAAAGTACCATTAAAATATTCGTAATATTCACTATGGGATGAATGTTTAAAGTGAGTGGTACTTATAAGTACCGTCAGTAGATGAAGGGTTAAGGGGATTTTTTTTCTTTCTTTTTAGTGTAACAGGAAATCTTTACTAAATATCATTTATAGGATAGGGGACCATTATAATAAATTAAATTTCGTAATTTTTTAGAAATGATTTTTATTGATCTAAACGACATTCAAGTTACTTCTCCACCGCATTTAAAACATTTTTGTAATTGGAACAAAATATCTATGACAAATGATTTAGGAATTAGCTATTGGACATCGTTGAGAGTGGACACCTTGTATATTCTACATAGTATGTTAAAATTTAGTTTAGTAGTAAAATGCATAGCAGGTTATAAATACAGTTTCAGCAATTCCTACCGACGGAAATATGCGTGAATCCTTTTGTACAGGCATGTATAGCCCGTACGGATCTTCATAAATGCTCCATATTAAGCTAAATATCAATTCAGGCTAAAAAATACTTAAAACTATAGTGAAATCCAGAAATGTGGCCAAGTATCCAATTTTTTGCTCGTCCGCGTATATGATTTTATATACAGGGTATTTTCTGTACGATTTTACTATCCTAAAATTAAACAGAGGTCTGCAATGAATTATTCCATATATAATCATATAGTATATCTATATAGCTCCCAAAAGTACTCAAAATAAATCTCATGAAAGAATTGTTAGTTTATTCAATTATTTTTTTAAACCATAAATTTAAATTTAAGAATTTTTTTTATATTTAGTAAAACAATTATTTTAAAATAGAAATTTAAATATTTTTGAGAATTTAGTAACTCATTGCACAAGCTGGACCAATAATAACATCAAATAATACACATCATAAAAGTATGTGCAGTAATCATGACTAGATAAATCCAAGCTCTCCAATAGACGGGATAGAAATATATCTAACTATTTTTTAATTTAACACTAGAACCGCTTGAAATTTTACTCAAGTTTCATAAAAGGTATTTCACAACAGAATTTTTATTTAAAACTATATATCACAATATATATTCCGAACGGAAAAGTCAAAACATATATTAAAATATTTATTTGTTTAAAAGACTTTACCTCTTTACGTTTACGTCTTTTAAGCAAATAAATATTTTAATATATGTTTTGACTTTTCCGTTTGGAATATATATCGTGACATGGTTATTAGTGGACATAATTAAGACTTATTACCTTACGTTTACTTACATAAAACTATATTTAATTACATATTACATATATTTAATTACTGTATTTCATAAAACTATATTAACTTTCTTAATTAGCCTATTTTTTTGCTGGCTATATTTAACGTATCCTATGAAGAAATTTATGCTTCTAATCGACTATTTTTAATTTTGTATGGGTCAAAATGACCTCTCATTGCGGTTCTAGTGTAATTGTATTCTACCGGGTGTCCTAAAAATGACTGACTGATTTTTAAATTCAAAAATTCCTGCCGGCCTGGTCTACAGGCGGAGGTAGATTTCGAAGTTAAGTATACTAATTTCACAAACAAAAACCAAATCATGATTAGAGATAAACCCACTTTAACAATTTTATCTCGCCGCTTTTGACGAGTTTTTATTTCATTTTTATATTAACTGGTTTTATCAGAATCATGTTATGGAGGTATTAAAAAAAAATACTTTTCCATGCTCAACAACTCGAAATTTTCTGGCTTAACTCCAGATTCATTTTTAATAGGAAAAATATGGAACTTGTTGACGTGACTTTTGAAGAGATTTATAAGCGACCTGTGTTTTTAATTTTCGTTCAATTAATTAAAACTTGATATATAAACAATTATTTTCTCAGTAAGACAATATTTTTCGTTTCTAACACAATCGCTTCGGAAATTTCCGTTCAAAATGCCCACTTTGACATCATTTTTTGAAATATATTCTGCCTCTGTCAAAAGAACGAACATTACGGTACATTATATAGTTTCTGAATAAGCGAATCTACCAACTGGATGCGTTTGAGAGCAAAAATGAATTTAAAAATGAGTCAGAAAATAAGCAGTTTGGATTTGAGTGCATCCTTAATGCAATGATTTTTCCAACACAATTCCCTTCGGGAAATTCGGTTCCAAAAGGCCCACTTTGACAGCACGTTTTAAAATATATTCTGCCTCTATCAAAAAATTGACCATTACGGTACATTATATAGTTTCTGAGTAAGAAAAGGTACCAATTGGAAGCCTTTGAGAGCAAAAATGAATTGTAAAATGAGTCAGAAAATAAGCAGTTTGGATTTGAATGCACCCTAAGATGATTTTTTGCTTCAACCGCTATGTATTTTTAATCTGTTTTTGCTGAAAGAATTGGTCCTATCCAAAACTTGTCTATATAGATGTTGTAGACAATATTAAGAAGATATATGATAAATTCATGGGGATTTTATATCTTTTGAATGGAAGGAGTTATGGATTTTTTACTTCTTGAAACGCACTTTTTGTTTTCGTTTTTAATTTTTTATCCGGTACGAATTGGCCCTATCAAAAACTTGTGAATATAAAAGTTATAGATAATGGGATTCATGATAAAATTAATTGGATTTGATATCTTGAGAATTGACGAAGTTATGAATTTTTTCTCCCAAAAACCCTATTTTTTGCGCCCCTTGAGCCCATTTTTAACTTTATCAAAAATCTGTGATACGTAAATTTTTGGCCCTATTTTTAGAAGTAATAAAAACATTAAACTGATTTGATATGTACAAAAATTAAGAAGTTATAGGGAGTTTTCGGTTTTCACAAAACCCCTCCCTATTTCCATCCCATTGGTCCGATTCTGCCCGTTAACGAACTTGACCGAGATTTTATGCCCCTTGATTTTATGTATCAGTTTGGAAGAGATTGGGGCAGAATTGTGGAAGTTATCGTGTCCAGAAGAAAGTGATGTATATACATAGATAGATAGATAGATAGATAGATAAATGATAGACAGATAGATAAAGTTTTTTTACTGAGGGTGGTTTTTGGCTCTAGGGGTCATGATTGGTGTAGATCTGCAAAACTTTTCAGAAATTCCAACATAGGAACGACGCCAATAGGTAGTATTTCATACGAAATCTACCTAATAACTTGCAAACGTTGACAGATATAAAAAAAAATTCTTGCAGTATGGTTATGAATGAGATCAAAAGTTTTTTTACAGTGATTTTCGATTTTAGTTCGAATTACAAACAATAGATGGCGCTGTAAGCTGTAGGCGATGTATTTATACAGGCTCGATTTTTTGGCATTTCTCTTCTTCCATGCGAAAAAGGAGGTTAAAATGTATTGAGTGGGTCCCGAAGTGCCAAAAATCGAGCCTGAATTTAGCGTCTATTGCTCGCAGCGGTATCTATTGTTTGTAATTCCAACAAAAATCAAAAATCACTGTAAAAAAAAAAAAAAAAAAAAAAAAACTTTTGACCTCGTGCATAACCCTCCTACAAGGATTTTTTAAATATCTGTTAACGTTTGCAAGCTATTGAATTTTAAAATCAGTCAGCCCTTTTTAGGACACTCAGTATATTCTAATTTTAAACGTTAAGATGTTGTTCGGTTAAATTTAGTAAATTGACTTTATCTTAAGCCAGAAAAATCTCTTTAAACATCAAGTAACATATGATACTAGCTGCTCCTCCAATAATCTCAAATTACTTATAATGATATCCAGACACATTTTGCAGCCGCCTGTAAACATATTTCAATAAGAAAACAGAAATAATCTTACAAAAATATATCTGCTAATAATTGTCCACTAAATCACGTATTTATTTATTTATTTATTTATTCATTTATTTATTTTTTGCAAACGCAAATTTTCTTTTTAATAAAAAGTTAAACTGAAATAATTTGTAGATAAAGGAAGAAACTAATTTTTTATCTAAACAAATTCTTTTTTTAAGCATAATGTTTAAGTAATTCTCATTGTGATTGTATCAATTACATTGCTATAAAAAATAATTAATATTAATTCCATCGAAAAAAAGTGTCTTCTTTATGAACAATCATTTATCTTAAGTGAATTTAGTATCCTTTGCATGCGACTACATGTTTTTTTTTTGTTTGTTTGTTTGTTTGTTTTCAAAAAACAAGTTGCAGTAAAAAGAAGCAAGTCATAGAATCGTTAGTTAGCAAAAAAAAAAAAAAAAAAAAAAAAAAAAAAAAAAAACTTAAAAAAAGATTATTTCAATGTTTCAAATTTTCTTTGATTTTATGTCTCAAAAGCATGCACTGCATGCAATTTGTAAAAAATATGTATATTTTTCACGCTTTGTGTTTCACAATTAGTACAAAACGGATATAAAATATCTTTCTGACACTAACAAATATCTTTTTTTTCTCTAATTTAAAAAAAATGTAAAGGAATTAAAATTGACTTACAATGAAATTTTGACCCTTACATACTGCCTTTTTGTGCAAATATATGTCATTAACTAAATATATACGTGCGGCGTGTATGTATGTGTGCATGTGTTGTACAACCCAAACAACGTTATACGGATTATATTCTTATTATTTATTTGCGAAAGGTATATTTTGCACTAAATCGATCTAAATCGCACTAATCGCACTAAATCGACATTATGAAAGCATTGAAACTTAGTTTTTTTTTCATATTTAGAACTGTTTGTATATC
The DNA here is from genome assembly GCA_963932465.1 of Maratus speciosus. Taxonomy (NCBI): domain Eukaryota; kingdom Metazoa; phylum Arthropoda; class Arachnida; order Araneae; family Salticidae; genus Maratus; species Maratus speciosus. The sequence goes on from OZ010788.1 coordinate 443,540,055, forward strand.
GTTATACAAACTTCTAATCTACCCTTGAATTAAAATCACTAAGTAAATCAGGATGAGGGGACTCATACAGGGTGGTCATAAAAAAACTTTGCCGATATATGGAACTCTAGCGGCCGTTCCGTTTAACCGATTGAGATCAGATTTCAGATATAGTTATTCAGAGGTATGAGCTCGGGATTCTGTGAACGGCAACAAATTAGCGCTCACGGTTACGGTTATAGGTACAGAAACTCGAAATTTTCGAATGGCAACGCCCATTTTTTTCGTCGCAAAATGCTCAGCGCATGCGAAAACCCTAAATAGCGCTGGAACAGTACATGTATCGCAAAAGTCCTTCCGGCCAGTGCCGGGAGGAAGAGGTAGCTTTCATATTCCTTATTTTAAAAAAGCCAACTTTTATCATTCAAACACACGAAGCTCAATTTAGTGGAAACTGAATATAGGAGATTCAATGCTAATTTTTATCAGTATAATGAATGAGAATTTTGCGAAATTAGTCAGCTTTATCCAAGCTGCTTTTCTTTAAAGTAACTTATATTTGGCTGCCAAATTCGGCGATTTCTTAAAGTGCCTGCCATTTTAAGACAACATGGTGGATGAGGCTAACCAATGAACTTGGTTGAGACCTTAGTAATTGCTGTGCACATGCTCACTCACATCGGAATCGGTTGATATATACGAGTGCTGTCGCATGCAAAAAATCAGATTTTTCACAATGTCACCCACAATAGAAATTGAAACTGCTATATCTGAGCCATTTTTTAAGGTAAAGACAATCAAAAAATGCTCCTGAATCCTTATATCAAGGTCAAATACTTAAGAAAGAAACCTTTTTTGAATTTCTAATTTTTTTGCACCTCACTTTAAATATATATATGTATATATATATATTTTTTTAATTTAATGGCCGCCATTTTGAAACAAGATGGCTGATGAATCTGGCCAGCGAACTTGGTCGAGGTATTGATGTATACTATCCACATGCCTTCTTACATCGAAATAGGCGAATACGTGTGTTATCGCTTGACAAATACAAGATCGTTTCAAAATGTTAGCCATGCTAGAAATTCAAAGTGCTATAATTCAACCATTTTTTAAGATATAAACAAAAGAACAAATTTTCAGAAACAAAAACTGCTCCGGAATCTTTGTATCAAGGCCAAACACATAAAAAAAATCTTTTTCATTTTCCAATTTTTTGATACCTTGTTTTAAATTTTAAATTTAATTTTTTTTAAATGGCAACCCTTTTAAAACAAGATGGCGAATGAAGCTGGCCAACGAACTCGGTCGAGACATTGGTATGTACTATGTACAGACCAAGTTACATCCAAATCGGTTCATAAATACGTCTGTTATCGCGTGACAAAATTCAGGACGTTTCAAAATGTCAGCCACGCTAGAAATTCAAAATGCTATAACTCAGCCATTTTTTAAGATATAGACGAAACAAAAACTGCTCCGGAATCTTTGTATAAAGGTAAAATACATAAGAAAAAAATATTTTTCCATTTTTAATTTTATTTTTTGGTACCACATTTCAAATTTTAAATTTTTTTTTAAAATTTTAAATGGCCGCCATTTTGAAACAAAACGGCGGATGAAGCTGGCCAACAAACTCGGTCGAGACATTTGTATGTACTATGTACACACCGAATTACATCGAAATCGGTTCATAATTACGAGAGTTACAGTGTGACATAGGTCATATATATATATATATATAAATTTTGAACGGAGGGTGGTTTCGGGGTGTGGGGATATATGTGGGGATCGGGGTGTGGGGTTCGATGAAAATATACCAAAATTTTTTGATATCGCTTTCCTCCGAACGGCTGCAATAGGTAGCTTTTTGTAATGAAAGCTACCTAATAAACGGACGCGTTATGCAGACACAAAAAAAAAAACAGCTCAGCAAACGGCCAATAACAACACGATCGGTGCGCACGGAGGAAATTTGCATATGTCAGAGGCAAGACAACAATCATAGAATGCAGTTCGACAGATAATCAGCGTAGAAAACGGATTCTTGCCTCTGTCATATGCAAATTTCCTCCGTGAGCCCCGATCGTGTTGTTTTTGGCCGTTCGCCGAGCTGTGTTTTGTACGTGCATAACGCTTCCGTTTATTGCGATAAACGCACTGTTCCAGAGCAATTTAGGATTTTCGCATGCGCTGAAAAAAAATGGGCGTTGCCATTCGAAAATTTCGAGTTTCTGTACCTATAACCGTAACCGTGAGCGCAAATTTGTTGCCGTTCACAGAATCCCAAGCTCATACCTCTGAATAACTATATCTGAAATCTGATCTCAATCGGTTTAAAGGAACGGACGCTAGAGTTCCATATATCGACAAAGTTTTTTATGACCACCCTGTATATAGAGGCAGTATAAGAAGTCTAACCGATTAAAGCATGTCCTCTTTATTACAACTAGATACCAGGTTTATGGCTTTCACCGTTTGAATTTTAAGGGGATAAATATATTATAAGTGAAAATTGTTTTAAACACAAGCTTTTATTGTTATGTATTAATCAGGAAAAAAATGTTGAAGACAATTTATTGAAATCCAACCATACCACGGTACAATCGAAGAACATCAGTTTATTTCTGAAGTAATCAATGACATTTAGGTGATCGCATACATAATGACTTTTCCATACCCTTTTTAGACAAATGTTTTTCAACCCTGAGGGGTGACTGTGGAAAAATTCAAATATGTTTGTTACAGAATATTGTATTGTCATCGGAAATCAGTCGCACTATCGAAAATTCTGTCAATTATAGCACGAGAAGTTCGTAAAAATTCGATTAGAACATTTTTGTGAAACGGACAGATAAGGCAAGCTAAATAAAAACTTGTAAAAACGCATTTTAACGACACTCCTGTATAATACGAATAAAAGGTTTATATACAAAAGATTATTCATTTAAATACAAATATTCTATGCTTTAACTTTCATGTCCCACAGACGCATAAATGGGAAAAAAGAAAATTATAGAATAGACCAATCACACAAATACCGTTCTAAAGACTTTCTTTCATAAGGTCGATATGATGATTATCATATTCAATAATGCTATTGGGTAGCTTTGCCATAAAAAGTATGAGTTTCATATTTCATTTATTTTCTATTCGTATTTGGGGAGTTTTTATTGTTGCTATCTTACGGTTATTTATATTTATATATGTGTGTGTATAGATAGATAGATAGATAGATACATGGAAAAATATAGAGTAAGAAATAGAGATATATTTTCGTGTGTATAAGACATAGATATAGATAGATCCATAGATAGGTTGATATAATAATTAAATTTAGTGGATATAATAATTAAAGCTGTAGATATACTAATTACATTTAAAAGGGTTTGCTTTTCATTAAAACACTTTGACTGTCGCTGGGATTAATTTTTACCGTTGATAGATAGATAATATATACAATTACTTATAAGTAAGTAATCCTGCAGTATATTGTTATAATGTATGTTATATTTTATGAGAAAGTGTTTAAAAATAATTCAGATAATTTTTTTTAAGCTCACAGATATTCAAAACAAAAATGTTTAAAATAAAAATAATATGTAAAAAATTACGTAGATTTTGGGTTATTTTAGAGCTAGACTGAAGTTAATTTTTCTGTGATGTAATCTATTGTTTTATTGTACGCTTTTAAAGAGGATATATGCTCTAATATTTATCAAACTTTAGTTTCAAAGAAATACACATTTGTTCATATTCTCCGACATCCAGTAAATGAAGTGGCTTTGATAAAACAAAATATAAGTTGTTGCTAGTATGCGCACTTAATGTAGATTTAGTGAAATTTGTTTATTAATTTTCATTTATTAATTTTAATTTTAAATCATTACTGTGACGTAAATCTCCGAAGCTCAAAAAGATAACCTTTTGTCCTTCAAATTAGTTTAAACATTAAAGAATGGTATTTGACGAAATTATAAGGATTATAAAATTATTTTTGATGTATTTTTGTTTGTTTGTTATTTCTTTCTTGGTAACGTAAATTTTAATGGAAAAGCTCAGATGATAAATGTGGTAAGTTACACAATCATCATTTTGATAAAACAATCTACAAATTTCCAAATATCTGTCTGCGTTTATTGCCAAATGCCTCCTTTATTAAACGAAATCTCTCTAAGTATTAGTTTTTTTTTTTTCAAATAGTACCGTCAATCATGTGATTAACTCTTTTTTTTTACTTTGTCACATACCGCCTTTATAATCTCAGCTCTGAAATTGTTAATTCTGGTGGTACCAAACTCTCTTCGAAAGTATAATTTAATTGTTCAGTATTAAAAATTGTTATTATTATTATTATTTAATGTATTAAATATTTAAATAGAAATTTTTGATATCTCCAAGAATCTTTAGTAATTAACGTTTACCATGCATTATATCATCGCATAACACATCCATTTATTAACAAAATTGAGTAATATGTGAGATAAAAATTTATTTAATTTAAGCCTTTAAATATATTACGAACAGAAATAGAATTGTCATCAAAAGAGAAAGATCACTTATAAACATATTAAACTGAAGCAGAATAATCGTTTTTTATAGCATTATTTAGCTTAAAGGAGAAAGATTGAATTTTTAACTGCAGAAAAATGGTCTTTATTTGATCTTACCTTTCTTCTTTCAAATATTTAACAAATCACGGCCCCTAGAAGTAATATTTTACACTAATTGCTAAAAGTTATTTAATAAAAACTATAGCAAAAGGGAATTTTTTTTAATAAACTTTTTACATGTTTGTGATACACCGAATACATTATCAACACAAATAAGAATATTTATTAGTTCCGCGATCTATAATGTTAAAAAATTGAAACGCCATGATGCATTTTGTCACTTATTATCTCAGATTACACACGTTATTTTATTTTATTTTTAATTGGATATTTATTTCCATTGTCGTAACCTTAGAGTACCCAATAGGGTATGTCGAAAAAAAGAAATTTTTGATTTACGTAACGCTTTAGTGCGGAAAAGTTGCCTATTGTAATAAGAAGAAAAACGGCATAAAACGTTTTAAATTCGGTTAACATCTTCCATTCGCGCATCGTACTTAAAGTTGATGAAAAATTGCAAAAATCGCGCCTTTTCTCTAATTTTTTTAAGTTAATTAAAACTTTAAAAATAAGCACGCTTTAGCTTTTTATGCTTGTTTCATTGTTTTCATAACCTAAATAAATTAAATTCTAATCAATAATCCAATTTTTCCGTTCGCGCAACATCTTAGAAAAAAACATAAATTTAGCAATTTTTTGCAATTTTCACCATGCAGCTGTTCGCTAACCCAAAACTCACCACGTGAAGATGGTTGCACGTAGACTTCCACCTCCGCCCTACCCAATCAACCATGCAGTTGTTAGGTGTGGCATTTACATTATATTTGCAACTAATTTACAAAGGTTTTCTAATGAGTAGCATTCTTTGTCTTACTGTGTTTTTTACGTTTTCTTTTTTATATCTATTACACATTTAAAGTCTGATTTTTGGAGAAATGAGGCATAACCGATTTAGACTTCAGTGTTGTTCGGATATAGCCATCTCCAGCTTCATGTCCATATAATTTATTCGAGCTCTTTGTCACAAGTTTGACACAAATCTTAACAGTCTCAGTGTGACAGGGAAACATTTGTATTTCTCTGATGAGGGTAGTGTCAGAAGTGATTAACGATTGAACATCATCTTCACTCAGGTTCCGTGGCACTGGGGAAGGATACACCGCACAAGAATTCCAATTAATAATTTCTATTTAATCGGAAGCTTGATGTTTCTATTCGGTAGCATTACACTTCTAACGTCTTCTTCTTTGGGACGGTTTGTCTTGTATTTACGATCCTTATATAACCAATATCCCGAATATGTTTTCTTTATTCGACAATCATTGCCAACAGAACATTCTCTGGGTGCGCAAAAAACGCATTTCCTTCTATTACTGGATCGACAACTTGTAGTGATTCGTCGGTTAAATATAGTGATGTTTGGATTGCTTGAAATACATGTTTTGGTCCGTCAGTAAAATATTTGCTTATTTTATAGCAAATTACACAGGTATGTATGACTTTATGATGAAGCTAACTATTTTTTATAAGTTTTCGGACAGTTAGTCATCTGGAATAGGACAAAGTACCATGGTCCCAATTCGCCAAGTTTTCTGAACAATGTTCCAAGGTGATTGCATTCAAAATGTCCCAAAAATACTGTCATTCGCTCAAAAAAGTCCTGTCTATATCAGGAATCGAACAATCTGCGGGTTCACAATCGATCACAGGAGCTTTTTCATAGCAAGTGAGCTTCTGCCCGATTGACACACTAAAAGATATAGGTCCTTCAGTTTGACCGTGAATATGTTGAGAAATTTGGTGATAAGAAAGCTCATTAAAATGCCGGATGCATATGCCCCACATTTTATTATTTTCTAATCTGTGGAAAGCACCGTTATTCCATTCAGTGTTTGTTACAGTAGCATCACACCCTACTATTTCTAGTTTTTATAGTGATATTGATAGTTCAGACAAACAAGAAATAGTGCTTTGACTTATATCATTTGATGAACTCGAGGAAGGAGATACATGTCCAATATAAATTGATCCAGATTCCTGGATAAGAGAATAGTGTTCTTATTTCACATTCCTGTGAAATTGCCTGACATTCTATTTTTCGCCGAACAAAGTATCTCATTTTTGTCCGTCAAAAAAAGAACCGAACTTTCCTCAGGGGGTGTGAATCGGCTTTTCAAATCCGTCCTTAAACGACCCTTGCCTCTTTTTATTTTACCCTTATCAAACACATCAGAAGAATTTGTGCCGGTTATCCAGAACACTTGACGCTATGGCAGCTTTTGGGCGAGCAGAAACTCCGAAACGAGGGCTGTTTAGCGCTGTTGCATTAATTTTAATTCTCATCTACCATTTGGGCTTTTAGTCGATGTACTCGGTTTGTATTTATCTTCCTCGTACTCCGACTCTTCAAAAGAAGTGTGTTTGAGTTCATCAATTTCATAGTACATTGCCACTTTAGGAACTTTAAAACTATTTGAGTAACCACTCAGTGCTTGCTGAAGATCACGAGCTTTCCGCTCGGCGTTCACATTTAACTTTTTTGTAACTGTTTTGCAAATACATCCGATTTTCCTCCAAATTGTAATTCCTTTGAAGAATCATGAACCTCAACTCAAAGACAGGAATTTTCTTTTTTTTTACATAAGTATTTAATTAGAATTACACATTGACATGCATGTGGTCTTTTTAATAATAATATAAATACCACACCCAACAATTGGACGGTTGGTTGGGTAGGATGTGGGTGGAAGTCAACGTGAAACCACCACCACTTGGTGAGTTCTGTGTAGTTTTGTTTTAGCAAAATGAACTAAGGGTTGCACGTTGAAAATTGCGAAAAATTGGTAAATTTATGTTTTTTCTAAGTTCTTGCACGAACAAAAAAAAAATGGATTATTCATCGGAATTTAATTTATTTAGGTTATGTAAACTATGAAACAAGCATAAAAAGCTAAAGCGTGTTTATTTTTAAAGTTTTAATTAACTTAAAAATAATAGAAAAAAGTCGCGATTTTTGCAATTTTTCACCAAATTTAAGTACGATGCGCGAATGGAAGATTTTAACCGATTCTAAAAAAATTTTAAGCCGTTTTTCTTCTTAAAACAATAGGCAACTTTTCCGCACTAAAGCGTCACGAAAATCAAAAATTTCTTTTTTTCGACCCACCCTAGTACCCAATCCATAATTTTGATAAGCTGAATAATGCTGCATGATTGCGCATAGAATTTTCACATGTTACAATTACTATGATTTGTCTCATAATGGATGGATTAATGAAAAACTAACGGCGACTGACTTCTTTTCACACAAAGATCAAAGAAAGGATCTAAAAGGGAAATGATATTCATTAAAAACTGTACTAAAATATGATCAGTTTCGGACGACAAATGTACCTAATTTCTGAAACGAAAGGAAGTAATTGAGAAATTGAGAATACTAATTAAGATATTAAATTGAAAATTCTAAAGTACGAGTAGAAAAATATTTTACATATTTGATATGTTTTTGTGAAAATCGGATGGTAATTTTACTTCATTTTCTCGAAAATCTAATAGAGACCGATATATTTACTTTGAAAATTTACAAAATCTCAATCAGAAAATTTTCAATGTCAGATATTAATTTCGTATTTGTATAACTCAAACGTGAGGAGGTAGGAGGGGGAAACAGAAGGACAATGAAAAGGAATTTAAAAGCAATCTGATGGTAGGTTCATTATACTTAAATACGTAATGACGAATGATGTATTATTTAGTATATAACTTACATATGTAGCTTTTCTGTCGTAAAAAGTTTTTTTAACACTTTTCACCTGATTTCAGTCATTAAACTTGGGAACATCCCCAAAATACTGACTTGCTGGTTTATGCACTTCCCCTCATAATTTGGTCCTCAGAGACAAACTGCTTAAATGACAGACAACTGGAGGCAGTTTTAGCATAATGCCTTACCTAATTTTCTAATAATCAGAAAAATATATTTCATAATTTTTCCTATTGGAAATATTTAGACATTTATTTACATGTGCACTTCCTAATTTTTACTTCTTTTCTCTCCAATAGAGGCGTTTTGAATTTTTTATATGCGTCCAAAAATATGGATAACCCTTTGCGGTCGAATGTTGGCAAATAGCCGCCCAAGTTTTAAATACATTATTCTATTTTTATATTCTATCCACACCACTATATTTTAAGAGTATATGTTTTAGTAAATATCTCTTGCTCTTGTTTCCAGAGTACAAATAAAAATGTTGTTGTCGAAGTACAAGTAAAAGTGTTTCATAAAAAAAGTGGCACCAACCGAATAAATACGTGTAAAAGATACCTTTGCCTGGGAGGAGTAGTTCGACCGCAAAAGGTTCCGACAAAAATATGTATGTAGGTTGCTTAAACTTTATGCAAACTTCCTATAAAATGTTATCTCAATGGGATCTCGCCAAATGTAATCTCGTCAAATGTGATCTCGCCAGGGAACACCTCTTAACCCGTTCGGACCAGCATCTTTTACATGAATTTTATTCGGTTGAAACCGCTTTTTATCAAATAATTAAACTTAGTTTATCAATAATGAAAATGTATTAATTATATAAGGAAAAATTTATTTTATTTTTTAGTGGTATCAGACACAAGGGCTGTAAGCATCTTTTGAAGATACATATGTGCATCCATGATCCCGAAGGGGTTAATTACATTTTTATCGCAGGTGCCTACATACCACGCTCCGTGTACGCTGAAGGAAGGTAGCGGGGACCCAATCTAGAGGTTCATTTTGGGAGATTCGATTTATTTTCTAAACTTTAATATGAATCTAGGTTTTAATCATTCAAGTTTCATTTGTAAAAAACGACCAGCAATTAATGCATATGTATATTATTTTAAGGTTATTATCATGGGCCCGTGTAACGCCGAGAGGGTCAGCTAGTATATTCAATAAAATTAAATAAAATGAAGCTCTTAAATTGCGGGGTATTTTTAAACATAATCAATTTATACAGCAAAATATTTATACAGCAATATATTTCAAAGTTTGTTCCAAAAATGATTTATGACACTTTAAAAGCAATAGCAATAAAACACGATTACTTTAAACATTTTTATCGAACAGTTTTATTTATAGGGGATAAGCAAATGATATAACGTCGAGGTTTATCGACATATATATGAAGTTATTTCTCTTCGAGCTTTTGCTTTTTTAAATATGTAATATTTTGTACCAAAAATCTTTGTATTTGGAGGTAAATATTTATTACATCAACACCTATAATAAAGATTTTTTTTTTGTTTTGCAACTAAAAAATATCTTAAAAAATTAAAATTTTCTCTCCCTTCTTACAAATTCTCTTTTAAATTGAAAATAAGCAGAAGTTAACAAAATTTAGGATTGAAAAGAAAAGTCAAATAAGATAAATCAATTATGCTTCTGTTAACATAGTTTCATTGTTTTTATTCACGAATAAAAATAATCTGAACCTATAGAGCAAAATCAATATGAATATATTGATATAATGCCATCGTAAAACCGAAGTAAAACTAAACTGCAAATTAATATTCAAACGCTCATTTTATTATTATCGCTCAATTTTCAAAAATACTTTCGATGAAATATTTTTATTATTTTTGATTTGTTTATTTTTTACGTAAATTACATTTTAAACTCCTTCAAAAAATTTCAATTAACTGAAATCCTAACTTAATAAGTGTTAATTTTTTTTAAGTTTTTTTTTCACCATTAAATCCCTTCTGGATGCATTTAATCAATTTGAAAGAAAATATTTGCACTTAAAAATTGTCAATTGATTTATTTAATGGCACACATGGCACATTTTCTTGTTTTTCTTTAATAAAAAAAAGCTTGATATGGTTTTCTTTATAATCACATAATATTTTTGTAATTCCAGAAAAACTTTTTGTACTACTATGTACTTATTAAGGCAAAATAGAGAAATATAATTACATTTCATACAAGTAATGTTAAAAACAATCTTTATTCGTGTAAACCAGATGACAATGTCTCACAATGTCTCTTTGACACAAAAAGGATTGGACACAAGGGACTCTTGGACACAAAATTATGTCATGTTTTGTTCTTAGTGTGAATTTAATAATGACATCTACACTGTAAAAAAACATTCTGTAACGTTACTAAAGTTTTTCAAGGAAACTGGGATTCCTAAGACATTTTATGTAACGGCAACAACAAAAATTCCTGTAACAGACGCACTTTTGCGCCGAAAATCAAAAAACCTGTAAGGTTACTAGAAATTTTTTAGGAAACTGGGATGCCTAGAACTTTTCATGTAACCGCAGCCCAGGTTACAGATAAAGTTTTAGTAAGATTACTGTAATTTTAGCAGATTCATTTGTACAGTTACAGATTTCTGTAGCTTTACAAAAACTAGTTTGGTAGATTTGCAGATTTTTTCGTACAGTTACAGATGAAAGTTTAGTAAGCATGTAACTTTACATCTGTAGAATTACAGATTTTTTTTTTTTACAGTGTAGATGTATGAAGTCTGCATTATTTCATGCAGTCTCCAGATAAAATGTCATCCAAAGAGTTGTTTAAAATTGAATTAAATAATCCACATCTATACAACAAATGTGACGCTTTTCATACGAATAAGTATAAACGTATGATTCAGTTTTAATTCGATGCCACAGTATGAGTTTATAAATAAATTCTCATTATTCATTTCAATAATCAATAAATCAATAAATTAATGCATTAATATGACATAAAAGCAGTCAGTTAAGTTGATAAATTTAAAGGATTTGATGAGTTCAGTGAAACTACGTTAAAATATAACATGAAGTATTATAACACTAGATTTATTGATATGCATTTAAATATTTGATAAGTTAATATATTAAACTAAGATAAAAGCAGTCAGCGAAGTTGATAAACTTAAAGGGTTTGATGAGATCAGTAAAATATGACATATACAATTTCCAATAAAACGTCACTGTGGTTATTATATTTTTCAAGTAAATGTATTTGTTTTGATTTTCAGATAAATTTTCCACTTGGTAATGTATTTAGATACCAGCAAATAGATATTTATATCAGTTGAATTTAAAGAAAATTAAACATATTTATCTAATTTATTTAAAGTCTTTAAATAATATTAGATTTTGCCAATAAAGATTTGACGGAGATCCTGGAATGTCGAAGAAAACGCATAGCGTTTTAAATATATAGATACCATTTTAGAAAAAAAAAAACAATTAATAAAGAAAATAAGCCCTAATTCGCAAAATGCCTTTGGTAGACAAAAATAGATCGACTGATTCAATTATTTTAAAACTAAATATAATTTATAAAATTCAATTGAATTTTGTAGATTTAGTTGATAAAAAGTATGTCAAATGTTTTTTTTTCTTTTTTCAAAAAATAAGATAAAATAAATCATGAAAAAAAATATCTTTAGAATTTTGCCGGAAATATTTCTTTAACACAGCTGTGTTTTGTACGTAAAAATTTTGTTGTATGCAATAGTAATAATATTATCTACTTTGTTTTATGTGACCCGCGGAGTTGTATATAATCCTTAATTTGGCTCGCGGTGGTAAACTACACTGTAAAAAAAAATCTGCAGTTCTACAGATGTAAAATTACGTGCTTATTAAACTTTCATCTGTAACTGTACAAAAAAAGCTACAAGCCTACAAAACTAGTTTTTGTAAAACTTCAGAAATCTGTAACTTTACAAATGAATCTGCTAAAATTACAGTAATCTTACTAAAGTTTTATATGTAACCCTGGTTGCAGTTACATGAAATGTTCTAGGGATGCCAGTTTCCTAAAAAATTCTTAATAACCTTACAGATTTTCTGATTTTCGGCGCAAAAGTGTGTCTGTTACATGATTTTTTGTTGTTGCTGTTACATAAATAGGTCTAGGAATCCCAGTTTCCTAGAAAAACTTTAGTTACTTTACAGATTTTTTTTTTACAGTGTAGTTTGACATGTATTATATGTAAAACTCTAAAGTAACGATTTTCACTTTTGAAACGAACCCAACAAATTATTGTATGGAATGTATTTTTAATAATAAATATATTTGGGATTAATTATAGAAACTTTATGCTGCTTATACAGGGTGATCCTGAATTCGTGGTACACACTTTAAGGGTTGTTACAGGACACTATTAACAATCATTTATTGCATAGAAATGTATGTACGCAAGTGATGCGTCCATAACGAAGACAAACGCTATATTAAGCCAATTCCTAAAACAAATAATACTTCCCATTGATTCGTATTTGAATTTTTGTATTATATGTAAAACTCTAAAGTAACGATTTTCACTTCTGAGACGAACCCAACAAATTAGTGTGTGCAATGTATTTTTAATAAATGTATATCTGATTAATTATAGAAACTTTATGTAGCTTTTACAGGGTGATCTTTAATTCATAATACAAATTTTAGGGTTGTTACAGGTCACTATAACAGTCATTTATTATATAGGAACATAGGGACGTAAGTTACGCATTGAGGCACAAACACGGGAAATAAACTTGAAAGGGGTATTTTTTGATAGCGTCATTATTAGGAGCCATGTTTACAATAAGTTTTCAAAGTGGCGCCAACCAACTGTAATGCATGCCTAGCAGCGTCGATGAAGCGTTTGGTGTACAGATTCAAAGATGCCAGGTGTTTCACGTACTCGTTCCCCAGCAAAGGTTCACCAGCGGTGCTTCACAACGTCACTAGTGCCCATACTTAAAAAATTAATACCACCACTGGTTGACTCGTACGTTTATAATTGTGCTTGTCCTACAACTATCCTCCATGTTTTCATACCTTTGTTTGTAGGGTAAACTTAATGATAAACCTACTAGTCAACCACTGGTGGTGTTAATTTTTGGCGTATGCACCACTTCACTTCCAGCAGACACGGATCATTAGATTCCCTACTCTTATTTGCTTTCATTTGATTCCCCTACTTCTTCTCTTTTCTTGTGCTAAATAACATGGGTTTTTATGCTGTTGGCTCTTGGACGATTGTCAGTCCGTTAATAAATCTTGCATTGCATGTAAAATGTTCAATTACGCAAATAGAAGAAATAATTAACCATGGCATTCACGCTACCACAACTACAAAAAACATGATACTTGCGTTACTTAACACCGCTGATTTGCAATTAAATGCATTTGCGTCTGAAGCGTAAATATGCGTCCATTTCAGGAATTTATTTAGTAGTTCCGAATCCATGCCGTAAATTCCGAATTTGAAATTCTAATTTATATAATAACACGAAACGTCTGTCATTAAATAAAGAAAAAATACTGTTCAGAATTTTGCTATGAATTCAGAATTTCTAGATAAAAAGAAATTCCTCGAATGCACACTTCGTTTGCAAATAGCTTAATGATGTCATTTGTTGTTGTGACGCAAAAATACTGTTGCAATATCCCAGAGACAATTTGTAGCATTCTTCAAACAAATAAATAAGCAAAAAAAAATGTAAGTGATTGGATTGAAGCTAGATAAAATACACAAATGTCATAATTTTTACAAGAAGACATTTGTGAGCAGTTTCTTTGTTGAAAAATTTAAAAACGCCAATAGAAGTCAATGTTAACTGATGGAAATTGAATTAAATGAATAAAAAATAAATTTTGTTGCCTCATTCCTTTATTCAACAGTTTTTCTTTTTAATTTAAAATAATTTTATAAGTTCATTTGAGAATTTTTAGAATTTAGGTCATCGCCCAATAAAAAGTAATGTTTTTACAGTATAACAACTTACCAAATTTGCAAGCTATCTTATGAACATGATTCTTATTTTATCAATTTTACATTTAATTGTATATTTGTTAGCATCAGAAAGGTTATTCAAAATTTACAATAATTTATGGAAATAAGGATGGAAATAAATTTTCAAAAGACTTCCGTCGACAATTATTTTGAAGTACGGAAACATGATTATGCTTGTAATGGGCTAGAAATGTGCGAACAAAGAAGCTAAATTTTATAACATAAAATTCAATTATAAAAATACAATTTGATAATAGTTCTAAAACTATTAGAATTTATAAATACAAGGATGCCTTCTTACATTTCGTATTATTATGTGCATTTCAGAAGTTTATAGTAATATAGTTTTATAAGTAATGATTTTGTATAAGATAAGATGAATACATAAACGCTATTTTATTATTAATATATAAACGTATATTTGTTTAAACGCTTTGCAAAATAAAAATGCATTAAGATGCATTATTTAGAACAATCCTAATGGATTCTAATCGCAATTATATCTAACAATCGATGCATTAAATTAATTATAAAAATAGATAAAAAAATTGCTACGTCTATGTTTTTTTATAAGCATAAAAAATGTTTCTTTATATATATATATATATATATTATAAGCGCTTATTTGATTCTTATTTGTTTTTTTTTAGCTTTCAAGATTTTTGTGTAATTTTCAATGGGTTGGGTTGATTTTTGACGGCCAATTATCTACACGAGGGATATAGGCCCGGGGGGAGTGCCCTCCGTGGGGGTCTTTCTAAGGGAACCCAATCCGTATTAACGCATGGAAGATCCACGGCTCGAAGAAAACCACGAAAACTCCGAACGATTAGGCCGACGGGCGCGATTGGGATCGAACCCAGCACCTCCCGTCTACCAGCTTCGAGAGCAGAACCTCTCGGCCACTGGTGGGGCTGTAATTTTCAATGATATCACTATTTTTTCAGTTTTTCAGCCATATTTTAAAAAGTTCCTTTGTATTGCTCTTATCTAAATCATCTAAAAACGTTTTTTTTTTATGTTAGCAGGATTCTTTGCTGGATATTTAACAGAAATTTTTATATAATTCAGTTTTAACATAAACTTGGTTAGTTCATGATAATTTTTATTTATAAAAATATCTTATACCTACGCTTAAAGATACAGAAATAATAAGTGTGTAAATAGAATTCTCTGAAAATGTAATTCAAAGTAAATAATTTAAAGTCCACAAAACCTATTTTTTTTAATTAATTTAAATTTTTTAGAATCATTAATCATAAATTGAATCGAAAACACTGTTAAAGGTATCTTTATATTATTCATCAGTATCCATAATCTGTACATTTATTGTCATTCATACTTGAGAGTTATTTTTTTTTCCTCATAAAATAAATAACGTAACAGATTTAATTGATATTCTATCTATTAAATTCTTTTCAAAATGAGCAATAAAAGTCAAATATTAAAGTTCTAGAGGATAACTATATTATATATTTTAATTAAATATTACATTCTAAGTTAATCGGATTAGTAATGGGCTAGAAATGTGCGAACAAAGAAGCTAAATTTTATAACATAAAATTCAATTATAAAAATACAATTTGATAATAGTTCTAAAACTATTAGAATTTATAAATACAAGGATGCCTTCTTACATTTCGTATTATTATGCGCATTTCAGAAGTTTATAGTAATATAGTTTTATAAGTAATGATTTTGTATAAGATAAGATGAATACATAAACGCTATTTTATTATTAATATATAAACGTATATTTGTTTAAACGCTTTGCAAAATAAAAATGCATTAAGATGCATTATTTAGAACAATCCTAATGGATTCTAATCGCAATTATATCTAACAATCGATGCATTAAATTAATTATAAAAATAGATAAAAAAATTGCTACGTCTATGTTTTTTTATAAGCATAAAAAATGTTTCTTTATATATATATATATATATATTATAAGCGCTTATTTGATTCGTATTTGTTTTTTTAGCTTTCAAGATTTTTGTGTAATTTTCAATGATATCACTATTTTTTCAGTTTTTCAGCCATATTTTAAAAGTTCCTTTGTATTGCTCTTATCTAAATCATCTAAAAACGTTTTTTTTTTTATGTTAGCAGAATTCTTTGCTGGATATTTAACAGAAATTTTTATATAATTCAGTTTTAACATAAACTCGGTTAGTTCATGATAATTTTTATTTATAAAAATATCTTATACCTACGCTTAAAGATACAGAAATAATAAGTGTGTAAATAGAATTCTCTGAAAATGTAATTCAAAGTAAATAATTTAAAGTCCACAAAACCTATTTTTTTCAATTAATTTAGATTTTTTAGAATCATTAATCATAAATTGAATCGAAAACACTGTTAAAGGTATCTTTATATTATTCATCAGTATCCATAATCTGTACATTTATTGCCATTCATACTTGAGAGTTATTTTTTTCCTCATAAAATAAATAACGTAACAGATTTAATTGATATTCTATCTATTAAATTCTTTTCAAAATGAGCAATAAAAGTCAAATATTAAAGTTCTAGAGGATAACTATATTATATATTTTAATTAAATATAACATTCTAAGTTAATTGGATTAGAATGTCGATCATTAATAATGAATTTTGTGTATAATCTGGTACGAACACAGTAACCGTATAAAGTGATTTCATGTAATAGTTTCTCACTTAATGATAATTAATTTTAGTAAGGCTTACAATGGAGCATGCAATTCTTTTGTCTCCGATGTAAAATAAAATTCAATCTGAATTTTTCCCCTGACGATTAATGCAAAGATTAATGAAAACCGTGACAATATTTTTATATTTTCCTTGATAAGTAAATTGTTAAAAATATGTAAAAAGATGAAGATTAAAAGGTAAAATGTATTTATTATTAAAAAATATTATTTAACTTTACAAGAGCTTTATTTATTAATTCTATGTTAAAAATTCTGAACTAATACTGTATCTGACGTTATAATTATTTTTACTATAAAGCTATATGTGTTCTGATATTATCTTCTTAAATATATGCCTTGTGGTGCTGTCAAAACGTTATAGAACTTTTTGTTAAACGCTATGTTTATCTACAGTTAGAAAGTTTTTTTAAGTTGATCAGTTACAATAAATCATTGCCTACAAACAATCCATTGAAATATGTTCTATTTTTGTATTTGTTTATGCATTTACTGAAAGTCTGTTAAAAGTACATCCTGTTCAAAAAATTTACATATTCTATTAAATAAGCAAAATGACTACCAAATGTACTTGTTGACAAATAAATATTGAAAACGCACGAAGTGCCTTTCAAAAATATTCAAATTTGAAATTATTTAAATTTGTTGTAGAGAAAGTGTTGTCGTGAAAATTAGCAGTTAAACGCTAAAACCTACTAGAGTTCAATCCGAACCGGTGTATACCACATCTGCACCCGCAATTTCTTTTATAGCCGACCCGCAAATCGACCCGAGCCCAACAAAAAATATTTCGTGTAGCCGAAACCGAAATATAAGTCAAAACACAGGCATACGAGCCAGATTAAGTCAGATAAGATGAGTATATAAGTCAAAACTCAACCCCAAACGGAAACAATTATAACCGAACAGACTGCCAAAGAGCAAATCAGCGTCAACCTGTCAAACAGGTCGTCTTTTTATAAACTTTTCTTTGGACGTATTTTTTTAACTAAACTGCACCCAACCCGACTGATGCAGGACTCTACTCTTGTCAAAATATTCTCCCGTCTACAATAAAATTTTGATGCCCGATACGGGTGTGTAGGGTGGCGGCAGGTGACCCACCGGGTCCCCCTCTACGGTCACTCTTGGAATGGAAAAATTGCTTTTTATTTGTTTATTTGTAAATATGAATCTATTTACATTACTTAAATCTGTAACGTTAATTTTTGTACTTTGCAATATATTTTATTACATTGCTTCGAACTTCCTTCCCCCCCCTTCACGAAAGTTAGCAGTTATGCTATTAGTAAAATCCATGTTGTTAATGAAAAGAAAAGTATAATTATTATAAAGTGGTTGACATGTATTTTGAAAAAAAAAAACTTTTAATGTGCAAATAATAATGAGAAAATCCATTTTCTGCTGATATTCAAGGACACGTAAAACATGTAGAGTAAATTATAGTAAATGGAAACTCTCCTAAAATTTACAAATACATGTACCAATGTACCAATGCAGGTGTTATTGAGCCCCTACAGAAGTCGTAATGCTTCTGTTTATCTCAGTCGATGTAGAATAGTCGATTTGTCAGAGTGCTTCGATGTTTAAGTAAAAATGAATTCCTTACGAATTCACGAGCATTGGGATGGTAGAAGTAGCCATCGAGGGGAAAGAGGAAAAAGCCCCAGATCACACATTTTTTTTCCCTTATATAAATTAGTTAAATCAAAATGAACTATGATAGGAATCGAAAACGGTAATAAAAATAGAAGTTTGCAGTTAAAATAACGAATTTTGAAAAGAAAACGGCAAGGATTTGACGGCTAACTTCATCAGCCAATGAGGAAGCTAAGTACAACGAATCAAATTGCCGTAAAAGATCGAGACTGAAAGAGAATGAAAAAGGAATCACGATCAAACTATGGATGCAGAAAAATGTTCCAATGATCATAGGGCGGTTGGGGGGTAGGACAATCTCTTCGGATTTGACGGCAAACTTCAGCAGCCAATGAGGAAGCGAAGTGCAACGAATCAAAGTCCTTTTTTCAAAGATGAGTATAAATACATGGCATATTTCAAAATATTTGAAGATAATGAAACTTTTTTTTATGTTTACAAAAACGGAATCAAGAAATCTTCACTACTTCAAATACTTTCTAGTTTTCTTTCAAAAGACTTCTGTGAAACTTTTAAACGGGTAATACAAAAATCATACTCTTTGTACCCACATTAAACACTTATATTACAGGGACAAACTGCTGTTTACGAGGTTGAGAGTGCTCCGACCCAAATGGTTAATTTTCACCACTAAATTTTAATACTATTCTTTGCTTTATTAAATATCAGATATTCTGTGTATAAATAACGTAGAAAATGCCTCCAAAATTTAGTGGTAACAAGCAGTCATTCATCAGACTTTCTATGAAATGTCCAATTTTAAGCTGCATTTTTTTTTCTTTTTTTTTTTAATATTACTTCAAAATGGACACGATAAATATTAATTAAACATAAAATTGTAAATTATATAAATGCTCTAAAATTAAATAAATTTTAAATGTTTTTTATCATGTATATATTTAGTTGAAAATACATTTGCACAAAAATGCAGTATTTAAAGTTCAAAATTTCCTTCTAAGTCACTTTTAATTTAATTTTTTTTTTAATTATATGAAAAAACGATATTTGTTAGTGTGAAGAAGAAATTTTATGTTTGTTTTGTACTAATTATCAAATAAAAAGTGTGATAAATATACATATTTTTTACAAAGTGCATGCTATGTATATGTTTGAGACATTCAAACAAAGAAAATTCAAAAGCTTTGAAAGTATATTTTTATATATATTAAGTTTTTTATAAATTGTAAGGAACGATTCAATGAATAAATTTTTTTTACTGCGCTTTTTTTTTTTTTTTTTAAACAAAAAAAGAGTAAAATAACTATTCAGTCGTTTCCAGAGGATGCTAAATATACTTAAGATAAATGATTATTCAAATGTTTTCCTTTTTTCTTTTTGCAACATCTGTATCTAAAAAAATTGTAAAAGTACACAAATGTTTCTGTATTTACTTTTCATTAAGAACAATTTTTTTCGATGGAATTATTATTCATTATTTTTTACAGTAATGTAAATAATAAAATCCCAATGAGAATTACTTAAACATTAAGCTTGTAAAAAAAATTTGTTTACATGAAAAATTAATTTCTTCCTTTATCTACAAATTATTTTAGTTTAACTTTTTACTAAAAAACAAAATTTGCGTTTGAAAAAAAGGGGGATTCAGTGGAAAATTAACAAAGATATCTTTGTGAGATTATGAGAGTTTTTTATTGCAATATGTTTATACGAAGCTGTAAAATTTATCTGGATAATATGTATGTGTGATTAATTTCAGATTGTTGGTGGCGCAGCTAGTATAATATGTTACTTGAGGTTTAAATGACTTTACTCAGGCTTAAGAAATATTCGCTTTACCAAGTTTAGCCAAACAAATATTTAAAGTTTAAATTTATTATACGAAACACTACAATTGATTACTTAACAAATAGTGATATTTCTATTCAGCCCATTGGAGAGCTTGGCTATATCTAGGCATGATTACTACACATCTTTTGGCGGTGTCCGTTATTTCATATTTTTTATAGTTGAGTTAGAGCAATGCTTTTTTAATGTTCACTAATAGATGAATTTTTATTTAAAAATAAATATTTTAATAAATTTAGCCTAACAAATTCTTATATTTAAATTTAATATTTAAAAAAATAATTGATTAAACTAATAATTCTTTTATGATATTTACTTTGAGAGCTTATATCTATATGATTACATGCATGGACTCACTGCAGAGCTTTTTCTAAATTTAGATTTGTAAAATCACACACTATATGCCCTTTATATAAATTCATATACATGGGCGAACAAAAAAATGGATACTTGGCTATATTTCTTACTTTCAGTAGTTTTTAGTATGTTTTACCCTGAATTAATATTTAGCTTAATATGTAGAATGCATGAAGATGTGTAGGGGTTTTATAGTGCTGTACCAAAGAATTCATGTAAGTTTCCGTCTGTTGGTAGAAATTTCTAAATGTATTCTTTCAATCTATTATGCATTTTACTACTAAACTAAATTTTAATATATTAAGCAGAATATATACAAATCTATAGACCTAATACAGAGCTTAAAAGAGAATTCGAGTATTTTTTCAGCTGAAAACGAGAATAACAGAAATCCGGTTCTCAAATGTGTTATATGTTTTCTAAAACGTTTTCTTAGGTATAATATTTACTTTATTAGACAGCGAAGTATTGTCAAGTGTCCTGCACTCTAAAATTGGGAGGAGTAATAAGTTCACTCTTTGAAATAGTGACATGCATTTTCACTCATTTTGGAGTGAATTTTATAAAAATACTTTGCTCAAAGAGTGAAATTTTCCACTCCCTAGAAAGGAGTGAAATATTTAATTCCGTTGTAGGTAGTGAAATATCTCACTCGGTTGTCGAGAGTGAAATATCTCACTCCGCTGACGAGAGCGAAAGCCTGGCATTATACACTTAAAAATGAGTTGCCTTCAACTTTGAACCAATATATCGAGTAAAATAATGAAAAGCACCAAAATATGTCAATTTTTAAATTTCAAAAACTTCATTTCATAATGTAACCTTGGAAATTACGTACTAAAACACCCTCCTTTTCAAGAGTGATTAGTCAGTCCTCTGAAAGTGACTATTCACACAAAGCAGGAGTGGGTTTTGTATGGGTATTAATAAACAACCAATCAGAACAGTCTTGTCTACGACCCTTTTTTAAGATAAGAGAAAGATGTCGTCCATTTTAGTTTTAAAATATACGGATATTATTAATAGAACTTTTTATCTTCATATAAAAGTAAATGTAATTAATTCATAAAGGATACAGAATGATAGAATATTCTCAAAGAGCATTCGAAAAACTTTTTCGGTTACAAATTTCTATTACTGTTATATCTGCAATTTTTCTCGAGTGCGCGAAAATTATCTTCAAAGTTGACTCATATATGCATTGCTTGCATTATTATATTTACCCCCGTCTCCAGACTGCCATGACTGATAACTATTACACAGTGGAGTTCATAGCTTTAAATAAAGAGTACCTCATTTGAGCCGATACCATTCAAATCAGAGGGTAATATTGAAAATTTCCAAAGGGAGAAATGAGATTTATGGAATGTAGATAGTTTCGGTACGATCGAATTTTTGGCAGCACTTTCGTCGAAAGCGAATTTTTGGCGCAACTTAGATTTTGGGACGAAAAGGAAACCAAATTTTCTGTAGATCTCTAATTTTATGTATTCGTATTATTCATCAGCAAATCACTACTAGCTTTTTTTAAGATAAGAGAAAGGCGTCTGTCATTTTAGGATTAAAACATACTGATATTATTAAAGTGATTATTTATTGAACGTAAAGATAAGTCTTATTTAATTTTAATATTTTATTCCTGTGGACTTCGTTACGATTATGAATAAAATAGTTTTATGTTATGTAGAAAAAGAGTGATAATTGTTTTCCTTCGAGATTTGTTGAAAATGTGTTGAAAAAGTGTGCTGCTACTTTTCTTTCGGTCATTTTACTGTCATTTTAACACTTACAGTAATTATCGTTTTTATTGTTGTTGTTTAATAGTATAATTATAAAATACTAATTATTATTTTTAGTGTTTTTCAAATTGGCATATTTATTCATTTTTTAATTGTATGTAAGCATTTTTCTGCTGTTTATGAATTTAATCAAAACATTAAATTATAGATAATCTGAATAAGTTATTAAATTTTCTTCTATTGTAAACTCGTTTTCTACATTTATGATACACGTAATTATTGGCACTAAAAATAAAATATGATATTTAAGCATCGAAATAAAGTGTTTTTTTTATGCCTGATAGGAAGTTAATAGATTAAACTTCTTTATTATATTATTTTAAAAGTTCATATTTACTACATATAGGGCTGAGTATTTTTTAAAAGAGATTAATAACTACTTTTTTCACTAAAATGTTTTTCATACATTATTGCTATTTTTGCAAAGACCTATTTTTCTAAATTAATTAATTCTTTTTTTCTATATAATATCTAGGGAATAAAAAAATTAAATGAAATGTGGTTTATCGTGTCGTTTCGTAAATAAATATTGTATTAATTCCATTTTTCAGCAATATCGGACAAAAATTAGAAACCATCATTAAGTTTCGGAATATGTTTAAAAGAAAAATATATACATATTCCTGAGAACTAAAAATTTAGACTCCATGTTCATATTAAATAAAACAAAAGTAAATTACAACAGATAAAAAAATACATATTGTTAATATTTAGATCATGCTTAGAGCTTATTTTAAAAAGATATGAGTTTATAAGCATTATCTTTTAAGTGGAAAAATTTAATTAATTTAGAAAAATAGGTCTTTGCAAAAATAGCAATAATTTACCTGAAATTACGGTAAAAGATAGGAATTTATATTTAAAACACAAACTTAAATGAAATCAATCATTGTTAAACATATAACATCCGCCTGTAAAAAGTTATTAATAATACTTTAAAATTTACTAAAATACAGTAAACAATAACGTTTAATTAGTTTTAAATTTATTAGCAATAAATATTGAGATCTAAAGATCTAAAATTTGAATTATACATGGGAAAAAACAACATAATTAACGTACTTCAGAGGAATTATTAAAAGAATACAACTTTATGGGTACTTAAAAAGAAAGCAATGGTACTAATTGATTAATATTTTATTTCATTTATTGCCCTTATGGGAATTTTAAAACTATCACATCTTTATAGAGCATGCAATAAAAGGAAATACAAAGGATAAGATTTGAATAAAATATTTTAGTTTATTTCTATCAGTAATCTAATTTAATTCATATATAACTTTAACTGAATTTTTCCTTAAAAGTTCGATAAGTGTTACAACCTATGAATTAAATAAACATTGCTAATAAAGTATTTTATTCCAATTTTTACCACGCTTGTGTCTATTTTCATTGCATCCTGTAAAAGATGCGATTCTTTTAAAATGTACATAAAAGCAAAATAAAAACAAATTGATTCCATAAAAAATGAACTTTCACTCCTATGAAAGAGTGACTCTTCACTCCTACCACGGGTGTAAAAACGCATTTCTTTAGCAAGAGTGAGTAGTCACTCATGCAAAAGCGTGATTATCCATCCTTGTTTAGTGTGAATATTCACTTACTAGGAGTGACTTTTAACTCTTTCACAGAGTCAAAAATTTCACTTTTGTTCAGAGTGAATAGTTCATCTAAAGAGGTTGGGCATAATTTGACTCTGCGATAGAGTGACTATTCACTCCTCCGCAGTGAATAGTCACTCATTTTTATTTAGAGTGTGGAAGTGTTGGAAAGTTTTTCAATAATCTATGCTGGACACACAATTTTTCTTTCTTGTTTTGTGTTAGGACTGTAATGCCAATTTCTGACAGTTATAATCTGTTTGTAAGAGAACCTTCTCGTCAAAGTATAATTCTGATATTCTGCCCTACAGAAAATGAGATATTATTTCTGACTAGATGGCATGAAGGTGAAGCATGAATAAAAAGCTTACTGCCACCATTTGGAAATCAATCTTAGAGTTTTTGATACAAAGTGAAACTCCATTGCTTCTTTATATTCCTGAGACTGTTTAAAAGATTTGTCGAACTTACGAAAGTCTGATGTCAGGCGAAACTAGAATTTACATGTTTATATTTTCATAGTGCAGCTTGGGAAACATTTCACCTCAGGATGTTGCCAAATAAAACTACAAATAGAGGTTATAAATTTAAATATGGGTACAATCGTGATTCACAAATAAAATGGTAAAATTTCAAACTGATACATTGATTCAAAACAGAAAATAATATTAATATAACATAAAAAATACAACTATATTTATTCCATCTATGAACAATCATTAGTAATCCACAATTCTCTAGGCTAAGTACTATGATTTCCCTTCGTTGCTTAGGTAAGTGATATTTTATATAGATAAGCAGGCTATAAAAAAAGAGAGCGCCAAAAATACATTTTAATTCCCAAATTGTCCTAGATAAAGAAAAAAAAACGTAAATAGCCATTTTAGAGAAAATTAAAACTTTTTTCGATGTATGTTAAAAAAATAAGGTTAGCGGAACATTATAATATGCTGAATATAACAAAAATATACTGAAACATTATCAAATTCTGAAATTTTCAGCGCAAACATCTATTTTTTACATTATATATGACTTTTTTTGGCAATTCGAACCCTAGGATATAAACAATAAATCTTTTGGTATCTTATTTTAATGATTAAGATGGTTTTAAGTTTAAAATTTCAAAGCAAAATTCGTTTCTAATCGTTGCAAAACTGTTTGCAATTCCAGTAGTTTTTTAAGCGCAACACAGAAACTACTAAGTGGAATGAATTGCAATTTCAAATTTGGATATTTGAAGATTATAAAAATTGATTTCTGTCAAAAACTTTATATGTTGCTATTCATAATATTTAGAAACTCTATTTAGAACATCTATGTTTTTTAAACTAATTTAAAATGAAAAATTAATAATTACTTCGGAATTTTTTAACATAAATCGTTTTCCAGAAACTTCAAATCGGCGTGTCAAAAAGTACAACTAACTCCGCCAAGCAGTTTTTAAGTTATGCTTAAAAAACTAACTGTATTGCAATCTGTTTTACAATGATTACAGATGAATTTAAAATTGAAAATTTCCAAATTTAAACTTTCATAAATCCTAAACTACTTGATCGAATATTTTCATTTTGGTATCCTAGAGTACAATTTACCAAAAGAGTCAAATATGATATCATAATTAAATGTTTGTACTTAAAATTACAGATTTTTATATGATTTCAGTAGGAAGACACCTTCCTAAGATAATTTCTTTATGTCTAAAATTATTTCCATAATTCTGTGGCCATTAGGAACTCGCTCAGCACGTCCATCTGTTTCTAACCGCAACGTTACCGACGCGCTGCACGCATTGCATTTCAGAATCTGATTACTAATTTGACAAAACATAACCAATAACTTTTAATTGAAATCTATTTATTATCAGGCAAAATTACTGTCAGGAACAAGATAAAAAAAAAAAAAAAAAAAAAAAAAAAAGATTTTTTTTTTTTTTGGTGGAAGCTTTCCCCGTTGGAAGTGAGACGTTTTCTAACTTTCCTTCAAAATACACTTCAAAAAAGCCTTTTTGTATCGAAAGAGGAAAACCCATGAGTCTAAACATTAACATAAATTGAAAATAGACATAATTTCCATCTCAAGGGTCATTTAAATTTTTCAGTGTTAACTTAAAGGTTAAAATGTATTAATATTTGTTTCTTACTTGGCATTTCTACATGATTTGTTAGGTTTCCAAAGCTAAATCACGTCATAGCAGTATAAAATAGATATTCCAGACATTTGAGCAATTTTAGCCATTTGTATTCTTTACTATCTATTCTATTGACCAACCTATCTTATCTTTTAATCAAATGGCTCATCCTGAAGGAAAATAATTAATATTTAAGCTTTTTGTAGGAAAAATATCTATAAAGTTTTAAACATCTACCAAAAACCTTCATACGTGACGATTTTATCGCAACTTTTTCATATGCGTTTTTAATTATCTGTTTTACGCAGTAAATAGAATAATAAACTGCTGAGCAAAATATTGCGTATGTGTGGATGCTGATTAACCGAAAGATAAAAGTACACAAAAAGTCTTCACATGTAAAAGAAAATGATAAAAGGGATTTCGTTATATGAAGAAATTGCCTGAAAATTAATTAGAAAATATATCCTTCGCAAGAACTTTAATGTAAATGTTTTTTGAAACGCAAAAATATAAAGCTTTTATCATTAAATAATGAAAAAATAAGATATTAAGAAACCCCAAGAGAAATTACTTTATAAAATTTTATCTTAGTGATTGCAAGGAATATGTTTACGCCTTTTTACGCTGCTTTTTTTTTTTTTTTTTTTTTTTTT
This sequence comes from Maratus speciosus, assembly GCA_963932465.1. Lineage (NCBI taxonomy): Eukaryota > Metazoa > Arthropoda > Arachnida > Araneae > Salticidae > Maratus > Maratus speciosus. The sequence goes on from OZ010788.1 coordinate 443,567,113, forward strand.
TTTTTTTTTTTTTTACTACTACTAACTAATAATTTTTATTTTCTTCTCATAATGTTTCTTAAATTTGCTTTTAACGACTAGTATTTTATTAAATTTAAATAAAATTATCTCAAACGTTTTGCTATATATGTTATATATGTTTCGAAATTTTTAATTGCATTCATGAACATTTCGATTGCATAGTGATTTTACAAAAAAGGGAAAATTGTTTTCTTTCTTCAACTTCTAAAAAATCATTTACATAAAAATATCTTTAAAAATGAAAGAAATGAAGCAAAATATATTATAAAATGCTGTTTTCTTATTTATAGATTAAAGGAATATAAATTTATAAATATATGTTTATTACACGGGTTTATTCAAAATGAATGGGACAAAAAACAAACATATCTGTAACCGCAGAGATAGGTTTATTTTCAAATACAAATTTAACGTGAAACTGTAACTATAGGGTCAGGCGGGGTAATTATGACCAGGTGGTAATTATGACCGCCGTCATATTGGAGAAAACTGTGTATGGTAAAATTTTGTTTCAAGCTTAGATATTAACCTCATACACTGTAAAAAAAAAATCTGTGAAGTTACTAAAGTTTTTCTAGGAAACTGGGATTCCTAGAACTTTTCATGTAACGGCAACAACAAAATTTCATGTAACAGACACACTTTTGCGCCGAAAATCAAAAAATCTGTAAGGTTACTAAGAATTTTTTTGGAAACTGGGATTCCTAGAACTTTTCATGTAACGGCAACAACAAAATTTCATGTAACAGACACACTTTTGCGCCGAAAATCAAAAAATCTGTAAGGTTACTAAGAATTTTTTTGGAAACTGGGATTCCGAGAACTTTTCATGTAACTGCAGCCAGGGTTACAAATAAAAGTTTAGTAAGATTACTGAAATTTTAGCAGATTCATTTGTAAAGTTACAGATTTTTGTAGCTTTACAAAAACTAGTTCTGTAGATTTGCAGCTTTTTTCGTACAGTTACAGTTGAAAGTATAGTAAGCATGTAACTTTACATCTGTAGACCTACAGATTTTTTTTTACTGTGTAATGTAGTGTAATTCCGGGATTTATGCCCCACATTTTTTTGAATTTGTGTATAAAGTCCCATGGTGGACATAAAATTTAAAAAAATCACGCTGTGCTATTTAATGTTAAATATACAACGCCTGTACTGCGAAAAAAAAAATCAAAACAAAATATTAATATTTTTTAACATTTTTTTTCAAAAACATTACACTGCGGTGCGTCACCCCTACATGCATGCTGAGACGCCGCACTTGTGCGGTAGTTATGCCGCGAGTGCAATAAGAACAGAATGAAATTATAAATGAAAATATTAAAAAAATATTCATATCTGGACTATAATTAAGGATGTAATAACAAACGAAACTAAATGAGTACAATGAAACGCATTAGTAGATTCAAATTAATAATTGTTGCCTACTTTCATTATTAAAATTATCGACATATATATATATATTTTTTTTTTTTTTACATTAAATTTTAATTGTTATTGCAGTAACAACGTAACATAAATGCATTAGAAAGGGAAAAGAAAAAAAGTAAAATTGTTTTTACATAATTCATTTGTTAACCCTTTTGGGACCGGTGGCTTTTACACAAATTTTATTCGGTTGGTACTACTTTTTTAAAGAAGATAACTTTACTTAAATAACCATGAAAATTGTCTAATTAAACAAAGCAAATATTACTTTTTTTTTTTTTTTTTTACTGGTGCCAGAAACAAATTTTGTAAGCTCTTTATGAAGGTGCTTATATGCACATATGGTCCCTAATGGGTTAAGAGACCTGTTTTTTCGACTACAATCTACAGGAAAAGTGTCGAAAACGTACACTGTAAAAAAAAATCTGTAGTTCTACAGATGTAAAGTTACATGCTTACTAAACTTTCACCTGTAACTGTACGAAAAAAGCTGCAAATCTACAAAACTAGTTTTTGTAAAGCTACAAAAATCTGTAACTTTACAAATGAATCTGCTAAAATTTCAGTAATCTTACTAAACTTTTATTTGTAACCCTAGCTGCAGTTACATGAAAAGTTCTCGGAATCCCAGTTTCCAAAAAAATTCTTAGTAACCTTACAGATTTTTTGATTTTCGGCGCAAAAATGTGTCTGTTACATGAAATTTTGTTGTTGCCGTTACATGAAAAGTTCTAGGAATCCCAGTTTCCTAGAAAAACTTTAGTAACTTCACAGATTTTTTTTTACAGTGTACAGTCTTTATGTAACTACATTTAAACACATGATGCAATGAAGCCAATTACAATTCCTCATTTTTGGAGTAGTTTGCAAAGAACGTCTGCGTTGCGCGTAATCAAATTTTTCATTATTAATATCTTGACTTGCATCTTTCTTGCATTTCTTGCTTTTTATTTTCCCCTTTTTCTCCTTTGGTTTTAGTAAACTTGATAACACGCCTAACATGATTAGTCTGTGCAAAAAGAAAAGGAAAAGTTAATAATACTTAATCATCCCGTACAAACGAAACTGCGGCATGTATACTGGAATAGCAGTACAGCATGTATCCTATTTTGCATAGTGCAGACGTCGGCCATCACAGTTACCTGCCATCGCTAAGGTGAATGGCGTAACCATACACACAGTACTCTATACAAATGCTACACTTAGTTTTGACTTCGAAACCATGCATATATTTAGAAATTATTGTATGAAAAGTATTTAAACATACCGTATTTAAAAGTATGGACAGTGAAATCATGCACTTGCGTAAAATTACGGATTGTACTTCTACAAATAAACATCTAAATAGGATTTACGCTATACACTGGTTAAAATAATCTCATTGCGCAACTATACTTTGCGTTTGACGACCATCTATCGATAATTACGAGAAATACAAGGGGTGCGGCATCTATCCCGTAAGCAGCGACTCTCCCGGAGTTACCCCATATTTCATCTTAGATATACTTTATTACTAGTCTGAAGCCTTTTTGAGATCCGAATAGTAATTTGAAACTAAGTCTGTAAAATTTTTGGTAAACGGATCTGCCACTTTGGAGTCCATAGTGGTCCTAATTTCCCCACTAGTGGACTTAATTACCCCCAAACTTATGTGATTGTGAGTTTTTGGTGGGGTAATTATAACCATCTTTTTAACTTTAAAAAAAGAAGCAGCTATGAGAAATAACTTTTAAAAGGTGTTCTTAAAGGATTAAAGTTACTTCCCATGTACTAAAAATACCACTTTTCCAAATAGAAATAAGCAAAAAAAAAAAAAAAAAAAAAAAAAAAACAATGTTGAAAATGTAAAAAAGTGGTCATAATTACCCCTCCAGACTATACAAGTTACTAAGAATGTTCGATGTGGAACTTTCCGCAACACGGTTAATGTCTATGACGTAATCCAACTCCTGCAATACTTTTGCTAGCATATTCGGTGTTATTCAGGACAACACGTTAATTATCTGCTGCTTTAATTGCTGTAAGACTGCTTTAATTGCTGAAAGTGGTAGAACACTTTGTCCAGCATGTACCCCCAAATGAAAAAAAATCGCACGGCCTTAGATTAATGACGACCGATGACGTTTTTGCGTATTCTATCATATAATGAGATTTATCTTGCTGGGTTGACGCCATTTTGAATAACAGTGCCTTTAGTGACGAGTTCGTTAATAGCAGATTTTTCTTTGTTACCAGGCAAAACTTGTATAATTGTACTTTCACGCTATATTTTTATTTTCTAATTAAGCACATAACAGAATTTTAACGTTGCTTCCCTTTTTGTCACATTTATTTTGAATCGCCTTGTATATCCCGTTGAAAATAATATTTGCTTTTCTTCAAACAACAAATACATATAATATTAACCAATCAATCTTTTCTTATATAGTGCTGCAATCATCTTGAAGTTTTCTGTGACGGTCTTCGAATGTTCTTCACCAAAGAAGCATATATTTCGTCACTTATCCCCTGCTTTAATTGCTGTAAGTCCTGAGGAAGTGGGGGCACGAGTAGTTTATCCTTCACACACCCTCCCCCCCCCCCCCCAACCACGGAAAAAAAGTTGATTTTCGTCGACTTCGTACAAACGGTTCACGAACGTTTTCCACCACTTCGTTTACAGCAGATGGTCGTCCCTGCTTTTTCCTTCGTATTAGTTCCCCATCTCCTCAATCTACTTCACCCTCTTGATGATGTTGTGACGATGAGATGATTCTTTAACAAAATTGGTCCGGAAATGTCTCTGAACACTGACAACCGATGACGTTTTCCCGTATTCAAACACACAGTAAGCTTTCTCTTGGGGTCGCCATTTTAAATAACAGCGCCTCTAGTGACGATTTCGATAATAGCAGACTTTCCGTTGTTGACAGATAAAACTTGTACATTTGTTCTTTCACACTATATTTTTATTTTCTAATTAAATCCATTCCAGCAATTTAGCGTTGCTTGCATTTTTTGTCTCATTCATTTTGAATCATCCTCTATAAAAGGCAATTTACTATTATTCAAATACAATCATATTGATTGGTAAAGTTATACGAAATGAATATGTCCAACTGAGCGAAAACATACCCAATCCGGGAATCGAACAGAGATTATTGGCTTACCAATAAGGTTAGCTGAGCGAAATATGATCGTCAGTTGTCAGCCCATGTAGCTTAAAAAGTAAAGCAATGCAAGCCAAGGATCAGGGTTCGATAACCGGCATGGGCATTTTTTAGCTTAGTTGGAAATATTAAATTCGTAAAAAGACACTTTATCTGTCTATGGATATCTAAATACTATCATCTGTCTACAGGTCTTTAATATATATATATATAAATATTGCAATTTGCTGTAACCAATCTAGTTATATATCCAATTTGCTATAATTATGGGATTAAAAAATTGTAAAGATAAAATATGAAAAACTTGGCGACTCGTCTGAAAATATTTATGCTAAGAGTACAATTAATTTGAATTATAATTTACTAAGTATTACTCATATTATATATTTATTAACTTGCTTTGTTTGACTTGAGAAATATGTGAGCGAGAATTCTGATGAACTACACATGCGAATCAACAATCATAGATCATTGTCTGACAGAAATATGGCTGATTCATCTTTCGAAATAAAGCATTTCCATTTACATGGTTTTAAAAATGTCAGTATACAAATTTTAGAACAGATTTTTGATCACGCATATCAGTTACGTTTTTATATTTTGCGTGCAAAATCATTATATCTATACGGGTTAAATACTAAAATTTGCTATCATACAGAAAGTTCAACATGTGATTTAATCTCTTTTCATCGCTTTACAAAACTTCGTTTTTTACAATAGAGGAAAAAAGAGGAAATCACACAAATAAGGCATTGCTTGTTAAATATAAAAATACACATCCAGTCATAGTATTACGTGATTTATACAATATTTTTAATAAAAATTATAATATTAAAGAAATTAAAACTATTTTATTAAGTTTAAAATTTAAAATTTTACGGAAATTGTAGCAGAGATTAAAGAGATTGTTTGTAATAACACGCAGTTTAAGGTTTTATTAACGGACTTTTTAACAAGTATGGAAATACCTTCGGTAATAAATTATTTGAGTATAGAGATGTTTCACAGAATTTTGACTCCTACTTGAATCTGATTTGATAGTGTAGGAATTTTCAGCATTCATCCTTTTACGGTAAAAATGCACAACATATAGTTACTGGCGACCTTGATTTCATATGCAACAATAAGTTGAAATAATTAATGAAGTTTGGTACTAAATTTAGATTAAACAAGAAGATGATTAAAAAAAACTTTCAGCTTATTTAAATCTAAATTACATATGTTCATACTTAATTTAAGTTACAAATTCAATAGGTATAATCCTCTTTTCATTGAATGGAAATTTAAAATTTTGGATGATTTTAAATCATTTCAAATAAAATATATGAATGATTCTACTACACTGTTAAAATCTGCAGCATTTGCTACATAGTCTCTCCACCGCTTGTATAGGGAACGGTTACTTGACTACATTATGTTGCATTCTCATTGGTCAGAATAGAGATATTCTATAATAGTGGCAGAGTGACTATGCAGCAAATGCTGCAGATTTTTAACAGTGTACTTACACTTACCATAGGATAAATTCAGATCTAGTGAGGGAAATATTGAAATCAAAAGATTTTTGTTCAGCCGACAAAGCATCTAATGATTTTGCAGTTATTTGAAAAAGCTATTATGCTAATTTGATATTTACTGAGCTTAACAATAATGTCACCTATAGTTTATATAAATCTACTATTCAAACACTCATTAAGAAACACCTGGCCTTTTTTTAAAAAAAGGTTCAAATTCCTTTGCCTAAAGGGAAAAAAAATGTCATTTCCTTTTTAATTCGTATCACCAAAATTTCATAAATTACCAATGAAATACACTTTTATTTGCAGTAATGTAAACAGTATTGGAAATGGATTTAATCGAAAATTTGACGAAATGCTAAAAAAAATTAGAATATCCTAAAATTCAAGTATAAATATAGTAATATGTATTTGATTATTTTGCGCAATTATGAGATCAGAAATGAATTAATTAAAAAAGTAAAAATTAAATTTAAAAAATCAAAAAATCCGACTGCAGAAAAAGCGAACTAATTAAATATTTCGCTTCAATGTGAAACTATTTTTTATATTGCTTACCTATATTTTCATTTACGTTTATTTATGACTTTTAAGTTGTGTTTAATCGTTAGTTCCTTATCTATAAACACAATTTTGATGAGGCCTATAGATGTCTATGATGGTTAGAGCTGCAGCAAAGCTAGAGATCCTACCTACACAACTTCCAGGTTGTGTAATTTTTAAACCGAGCATCTGACTGTAAAATAGTCAATGAAACATCGTCTTTATTTTGAATGTCCTATCCAATGATATGCCACTCAATATGGTGCGTAAAAGATGTTTTTCTTCTCTACCGCCATTTTGAATTTGTAAAAACAAAAGCTAGCCTATAACAATTAGACGGTTAAGACGAACCGATAGAGACACCATTCATTAAAATCCATCCAGCCGTTGGGATGTTTCGAGGGTATAAAGAAATCCATATACCCATATATGCGTGAAACACATAAACCTTCTTGGCAGTCGGGCAAAAAGATATACAGTGTATCCAGACATATTGCTTTGAGAATCTTTTCACAAATAGTCCTTTGCAGGGTTAACTCTCTAACTGATTATTCCGCCATTTACACAGGCAAGACATTTGCAGAAAAAAATATATAATATACAATCTTTGAAGCAATTTTGTTAAAAAAATTACCATAGCAAAAGGTTTAAATGCGAATGGTTAATATACTACATATTTGAAGTACATGATGATTTAAAATATGTAATAATAGAAGGCATACTGATCAATTACATATTGGTCGAATATATTTCGAAAAAAAATTAAGTGGTCAGAGGGTTAAATGATATTCTTTTAAAAGTTGCCAATTTAATTGTGGCTGATACTGATTTAGATTTTAATTTATTTAAATTATTATGCAGATTTTGTTTATGTAACAACTATATTTATACAGATCCAAATATTTATTTACAGAATAATGGGATAGGAATGGGAATAAGTTATTCTTCAACGGCAGTTAACTTATTTTTATTTTTTTTATGAATTTCAATTTTGTAGTGTCAATAATTGTCGGAGCACAGCTCCGGCTTCCCTGCAAAAATTACACTTATTGTTAACACGATAGCGTCCAAAATATTTGACGCATCGACACAAAAAATGAGTTGGACGTTGGTAGTGCCAAAATCTCGGTGCGTATTGAAAATCATAAATATTCGTCAACCCTAACGGCATCAAATGTCTGCTCAAAATTTTCCCATTGAGATAACATTGCGGGTTTAAATCTATATATTTGAAAGATAAGACTTTTTATTTAGACATCTACCTTGAGCTTTTTTCTGAACCAATTTTAATAGTTATTTTTTTAAATGAAAGCTGTTTCTTTGTAGATTTGCGGCACTAGCTATTTTTTTAAATTATTCCCATTTTTATATTTAAATTTAAAATTTAAAAAAAAATCTATGAATTTGTTTCAGAATGGTAGCCATTGGATTACTTCCATTGTTGTAAAGAAAGGAAAAATAATAAGGTTTGCTTACCTTTATTAATGCCATTTTCTCATAAAATTCAAAATAAACTTTCTGAAAAAAATTGAACAGAAAAAGACGTCATGCTTTAATAAAATACTCATGTTTTCCGCAAAAAGCTGTTATAATTCAATTCTTTTTAATTCATTGAGTTTGAGACGCTTGGTGAAATGCTTCAATGAGGCAAAATGACATCATATTTAAATGAAAATCATAATTTTCTCTGATAAAAGTAAAAAGTTTACTACGAACGCCTTTAAAAGATATAAATTTCTGGAATTTTACTCGCCGATACCGAGATTAGAATCACAAGTCAAGAGTGCGAATGTTCACATGCAAAGTCATAGTTGACAAACTTGATTTCAAGTTCAGAAATATATGTATTAACCACATATTGTGTATTGTAATATTTTTGAAATGGTGAATGTAAAGATAAGAGATGCGTATGTAAATTATGAGACGGTGAAAATAACATTAAGTTTAAATTTTACGCGAAAAAATAATTCCATGATTGACTTATGGTGAAATCATTTTTTTAAATTTTCAATCGGCAATTTTAAACGGCACAGATGTCATATATGCCTCATATTGGCACGATTTTTTTTCTGATGCCAATGTCAGATACGCAACGGGTACTTAACTGGCGCCAAAGTGTTGTTATTTTTCTTGATATGGTAACCCAGATGCTATTGTTTCTGCTGTTGAAGTTTTCCCCGAATTGGCGTGGGAAAAAAATCTCGCCAATATGGGGCCGTATATCACATCTATGCCTACTTTTTTTATATTTTGAACACTCGAAGTGTATGGAATTAGTATTTTGGTAACTTTAAGTTAAAAATAATATTTGTTTTAGGAGACTAAGATGTAGCCTAGGTATGAGTTTGTTTTTAAACAATTTCTTTTGTCGAAATTCAACGAGATTCATCCCGTTATTATTAAAACATTAGCGCCATTGCTGTAAAATATGCATTTTAACCTCATACGGATCATTATAAAGTCGAATGTTGAAGTCGATGTTCATACATTGGTGACCTGAGATATAGATTAACCCCCCCCCCCCCCCCCTTTCAGAAGTTTTACATTTTACGTATGTAACAACCACTATTTTTTTTTCGAACTTTTCATTCTTTGTAAGCTTCCAAATCGATGCAATTCATTTTGAATTTTAAATTAAGAGAAACGAAAAGAAAATCGAATACGGAAAATACGATTTTGGGCATTAGTCGAATGTTACGAGTGATACCCGAAGAAATCGAGAAAAATATAATGCCATGTATGCATTATTTATATGTATGTATTCTTATGTATGTATGCTTGTATTCAGACGAATGAATGATTCTATTGGGAAATTTTTGTAATCGGGTTTGCAGACAAAATCATAATTTACTGAGCATTGTTTGATGCGCAAATTTAACAATTTGGTAGCTGTCCCAATCACTGACGATTACTCATTTTTTTTTTTAAAATTCATCTTAAGTGAATATATTTCAACTGAAATACAAGTGAATATTCTGAAGTAAACGAGATAAGCATTTTTTTGTCAAGATGTACACTAGAAAACAGAAATATGTAGATTACAAAATAAAAAAATTCTTGTACAGGTTGGAAAAGGTAGCTTCCCTATTTCTTGGTTTTAAGATTTTAGCTAATTTTACTGGAGAACGCGAAGTTAAAATGCAAAGAACCCGGTTAGAGAAGAATCATCAGTACTGAATTTCAATGGAAATTTCGCTAAATTAGTCAGATAGAGCCAAATTGGCTTAATGTGTGACGACATATTTTTGGTCGCCAAATTTGGCGATGTTTCGTCCAAATGTCGCATAGCTTAGCGATAAATGCGACGTTAATGTATATGACTATGATCGCTTATGCTTATGATTGAAGAAATTGATACAACAATGAAAGATAATTCGTGAGAAATCATCTTCACTAAAAGTCATAAATCAATCCCTGATTTTTTTTTTAATCTGCTGCCTAGATTTAGTGTACATTTTAAGAAATATTTTATATGTGCAACGTTACACACAGAAGTTTAGACAATGACGGTTAAAAGAAAGTAATTCAAATGTATAGAATTATTAAGCTTATTTCTATGTGGAAAAATCGCATAAAAATAACCCAGATGCTTCCTACTATTTTCATAATAACGATATAACAACAACTCAGGTGAATAAAGTTATCAAGTTTAATAGAGGAGTATAGCAGACTATGTATGAGTGTGTGTTACATACGTGTTACAACCCTTTACCTGTTGCCATATTAAATAAGTGTGGGCTGTGCCAGACAAGCAAGTCTTTGAAGGAGCTTCGAAGTTCTCTGCCGCTAACTCGATGGATAAAGTTCTGAAAGATCGGAGCTAAATTTAAAAAAATCAAAATCTCTCAAATACATCCAGGGGTAATTGTTTATCTTTACCGTAGATTCTCTTATCCAATGGTTTCTCTTTACTTTTACCATTTCTGAATTATTCTAAAGAACAACAAATTATGCTGTCTTCAGTTATGCACTGAACAACTTTTGTCTTTGCAAACAAAGGTTAGACATTTCTCTAAATCAACTTTTATTATTGGAAAAGGAAGATCTGTAAAAGGTACAAAAATCAAACAAATTAGTAAAACAATCACAGAGCAGTTAGGATCAGAAGCTATCATTCTTTTGGCACTAACAGGTACTGCTGCATTTAATCTCAAAGACAATGTAACTCACTCAGTGCTTAAAGAACCAACGATTTTTAATAGTTCGCTAATTAAAAAAGTCAGCAATAAATCTACAGCTCAGAATGGATACAGTGTTATTTCTCATTATTGACGAATTTTCAATGATAGGAAATGGTCTTATGGCTGACCTTGAACAAAGATGTCGCGAAGGTTCTATAGATAGCATTTTACCTTTTAGAGGGTTATTTGTTTAAATTCTTGGACGTATTAGGTAATTACATCGCGTAAAAGACATCCCTCTGTATAAGAGACATTCTTTAAAAGTCATTTTGATTCTTCGCTTACAAAAAATGCCTAGAGCTTTTAAAAAATGTTTCACATTAACAAACCCATTGAGACAAAACGACGATTAGCAGACACAGTTCCAAAAGACTCTGAACTCACTTTGCGTGAGTCAAGTTTTTGACTACCCCTCACCCCTTATGCAACGACGCGACGCAAAGATATACTGCTTTCGGCTAACTTGAATGATTTGAAGGTGCCATATGTCTTTTTCTCAAAATCAAGCAAGCTAAAGAATATAATCAAAAAGTACTTCTTAAATCAAAGCGGGGGCCAATAAACAAGAATTTTAGCAGATCACAATGATTAAATAGCAAGATGGAATTAAGATGATCAGGCGTCTGGACTTCAGTCTAGACTTTCGTCAGCAGCTGGGTGCAGGGTTATGCATTATGCTACTTACCAATATCTGAACGGAGTGAGAATTGTTCACGTAAGTACGATAAAAGATATTGCCTATGGCCCACGTTTTCAACCTCGAGGCTTGCCACAGGCCATAATAGTTCATTTTGTTGATTATCATGAGCCATTTCTAACTGTATGTATATATTTTTTTATCAAACCTGTTTGTAAATTGGAAAGAAGAAAAAGCCTCATTCTCACGAAGTTTGTTACCTTTAACTGTTGCATACCTTGCCACCATACATAGATTCTCTAGTATAACATTGTCAAAAACTGCTGTGGATATCCATCTAAAGGTGTTGTCACTTAAAACAACTTATGTCATTTTTACTGTAGTTTGTCATTTAGAGAAAGTTCTAATGGAAGCAATTTTCGTTAAGGACAGGCTTTGCCCAAATTAGAAGTATTGGAGCACTTGCTGACAGATTAGAATTTGTGCATTACCCGAGGCAACTGACGACTGAGTTAAACACTTTAAAATGAGGTATCGACGATTGTTGTTCCAAACTTATTTTTATACTATTAAACAGAAATCTAGAAAATAAAACATTTTTTTAAATAATATATTTTAAGTTTACGCGCCTCCGTGCTCCGACATTTCGGCCTGACGGATACTAGTTATGTTAATTTTCTGGCTTTCGGATATATTGCCGATTTAATCATTTTGAACTGTGATAGCGATTTTGTTGGGCATATTATGCGACATTTATCCTGTTATGCTATTCTTGAAAAAAAAAAATGGAAATAGTAGTGCTGCTGATTATCTTGATTTGAAATTAAATATTTCAAATGGTATACACATTTCAATGTACAATAAACGGGATAACTTTTTTTTAAAAGTTAAACAATTAGTTAAGTGGAGTTCAAACATGTATAAACACGTTTACAGCAATATTACCATAGGTCAGATTTTTCGCTGCTGTAAACTCTGTTCGCGTAAAAATTTATTTTTTTTTTATTTTTTCATTTAGCCAGCATTTTGTATTATAAAATTAACATAACTTTGAAGTTTATTAATAGACTAGAAAGATACCCCGTCAAAAATGACGGAAAATGGGACATACAGTTATATACAACACATGTGAAAGAAAGTGAGTTTGTTGCTTGTTAGTAAAATTAGATAAATGACTTATTTATGTTAAATAAATTATATAAACATTGAAAAAATTGCGTGTGTATATAAAATGAAAAAGTGAATAGGTTGCTAGAAAATATTTTGCCAAATTTCCATTTCCTTCTTCGCTAAGGCAGTTTTCTCGATTTCGCCAAGGCCCCTATACTGAAAAATTATCGAGAATTTAATTTCTATATCCGGCTATGTAAAACACGTTAAAAACGGACAGTTAGGTGCTCAAATAGTACAGCGCCGTCTAATGGGTGTTATGGTATTAGTAGCATATCTACGGGATGAAAATGTAAAGACGTACCTTTTTGTATATTACACTTTAAATTCTGATCCATAGATTTAAAAAAAGACCCTTAAATGCTCGGAGTTTAAATTAAATTGCCGTGAGTTCGACTTTTTAAGATTAATGGCTTTAAATGGGAATTTCGCTAAATTAGCCAGCTACTGCCAAGTTGGCTTCATATATCACAACCTATTTTTGTTGCCAAATTTGGCAATATTTCTCCAAGTCGGTCAAAATTTGGCGTTTTTGTGGCAACCCTTCTATAAGTATTTTTCAACATTTACTCATTACAGTGAGGAGGTCCAACCGGAATTGTGAGAGACACAGAGACTTGGATTTTATATAAATAGATATACTAGTTTTACTGACAGCCTTCATTCTTGAGTAGTTGCTATATGATTGACAGTTTAATGATTTGTATCACTTAAATCCGTTTTGGACGATTTTACAAGGATGTCTGCAATTGTGCGGCAACAGACGTGGAACGACGAGCATGGACAGATTATGAATCACTGGATGTTAGTCATTGTTTTTTGTGGATGTGTAGCTCAGGTTTGGGTAAGATATTTTTTTTGCTATTTCAGTGTATACTGCACATACGTTCTGAATCAGCTGTATCTTCAGATTGGGAGATGTGCTGTTTATTGCAGCGTCGGGTCCGGAGGGGGGGGTGTTCGTGATATGCTTTCAATTGTTTTTATGCATTTGATTTATGCTTTGCGACTAATAGTTTGTTGTGTATGGCAATTAGCCTGAAACATTGCTGTGCTTTTATAAAAATGCCCACTGCTGACGAGGCCACAGCTTTTTGGTTGTTTTTTCTTGTTCAGGTTATAGCTGTGAAATTTTCTTTGATGTTTATTGTTTATTCTTATTTTAATTATGGTGCGAAATTCTGGGTATGCCAATTGCATTTTATACATAATGTGCTATATATATATATGTATGTATATATATATATATATATATATATATATATATGGATAGATAGATAGATAGATAGATAGATAGATAGATAGATAGATAGAGTAGAAAGATAGATAGATAGATAGATAGATAGAGTAGAAAGATAGATAGATAGATAGATAGATAGATAATTAGATAGATAGATATACGGTGATTTACCCATATCTTCGGCAATAAATTATACCAGGTAATAATTTTTAAATAAGATAATTCGATGCAAGACGCCACATATAAGGATATTTTGCTTAGTAGACCCAAAATTGAAATGATAAGATAAATAAAAAATATACCACGATGCTTTTTAATAGTTAATTGGTTATATACACTCATTAATTCCTTTCCCAGTGTTTAAATGATTGAGAAATTTAATGTTAAATAAACTCGAGTAATTGTGGCATATCCTTCCATATATACGGGGAAGATACCACCTGTTATGGGGGAAGATGCTACACCACAGAAAATAAGAAAAATAAGACTAATTTTGGAACATTACCCGTGAATTAACAATAACTATGGTAAAACAAACAAATCTGTAAACTGAAATCATTTGTTTTTTTTTCAAATTGCACAAGCCTGCATAACATCAGTACAAAATTGTGCAAATGACCACCATTTCAATCTTCGTGCAACCATTTCTTGTATTTGATGCACTAAATCCAACCACACTTGAGACCTTTTTTTTTTATCGCAAAAGTATCATTTACATACAGATAAAAATTCATCATTATTGTCCTCATCAAAACTATCATCACTAATATCCAGAGGAATTTCTTCACTTGAGGAAGACGCGCTTACACGACACTTTTACTTCTGTTTTTTCGGAGGTTTCTTTTGATTATTTTAACTTTTTTCTACCTTTTCTTTTATCTTTTCCCGCATAGTTTTTCTTCTATCTGATGCAGTTAAGACCTTTATTGCTTGTTTCTTACGCGCAGATGGTTTAGATTTTCTGACCTGAGGAATAGGACTGATTGCTTCTAGACAAGAAATCCCCCTTTCTGTGCTGGTGGAGGCAATTGCTGATGACACTGGATTTGCTGTTGGAAGCAACTGCTGGTGTAGGACCACATGATATGTGGGTGGATTCAATTACTGGTTTAGGCCTATTGTCACATGCGCCACTTATGGAAGCAACAGCTCTATCATTAATGGAACCCTCAGAGATATCAAACGCATGTTCTGGGATTGGTTTTGGGTTATAGGGATAAATCCCAATAACAGAAAACCCAGAAGTGACATTTTCTACTGTGCCTTCATTGCTCCAAGCTGTATTCAGAAGAGATAAGAACTGATGTCTTGAGAGTTTACGATGTGGCTTGCTGTGGATCCAGGCGCTCAAGGCTTGTAGCCAATATCTTTTTAATGGTTTGAAAAATGAGTGAACAAGTGTCTGTAAGTACTGGGTAATGTGATTTGGAATATAGAAAAGAATTAATTAATTTTTGTCTTCATTTTAGCTTATTTCTGAACCACGTTGTGTCTTACCCCAAGTATAAGGGGAAAATGCAACAAACACTTATTTCCGTATTGCTGCAAGATTATGATCGCTTCTGTTTGCCGTGTGTGTGTAACAGAATGTAGAACTCACTTATAATGCTAATATCGCATTTGAAATAAAACATCCATTTATGAACTTTACATATTAGCAACGGAATATTATAAGACCTATACGAACACGGTTAAATGTTCCCTAGATCCAAATATAAAGGCGATTAAAGGTGACAAATTCAGGTAAATTCACAAACCACGCGCACACTGGGACAAGACTCGTCACACAAGCTGGTCATTATTTGCATCTGTTGGCACATAAACTTACTAAGAACAAACTTGCGTCTTCTCCCAACTTGCGTCTTCCCCCGAAGTACCTTATAAAAATCCTTCGAGAAACTTTTGCATTTCCGTATAGTACTTTGCTTGTCGCTGTAAAAAGTGTTCGATGAATATTCCCAGTACTAAGAATTCTCCGAAGAATAAATGTTACTACAAAAAAGGAGGTGCCCTTTCGAAAAACGTTCTTTTTTAGTTTTAGATTCCTTTGCTGCTTAGCTCCATGATGTAGTAAAAGTGCAAATTGGCAGTCATTTCTAGGTATTTGGCATCACCGATTCAATTTTTAAATGTCTGTCTAATCATACAGTTTAAATAAATTATCCGAAAGCACTACAATGTCTCTATCAATAGCGGTTCACCCAATTAAAGCGAAAAATTGAAGTAAGCAACAAAAACTACAGCAACCACAATAATATTCACATCAAAAAAAGATATATTTAAATGGGTAAAAGATGTAGGGGTTTCAGAAGAAACATTTACACTGTCAATAAAATATTTCATTAGCAACGCACTTGTTGGTACAGAGCATAATACGTTTAGGTTTATGTCACCATCTTAAACCACCGGCGCATTGTTGAGACTACCAGAATACCCATGATGCTGTTTCAGAAAAAGTGGTGTAAGACTTATTCTGGAAATAGACTAAATTTTACCCATGATTAATTAAAATCTCTGATTTCGACTGATTTTTATCTTTTGTATCTCAATAACTGACTCCGAATTCGAATATCAAGGTACTCAATGAGCACATTTGACAGTCTGAATTTATTAGTTTATGACTATGTATATATTTCTACTTTACTTCTAGATATTTTTGTAAAAAATGTTTACTGTTTTCTTTTAAAAAATGAATTATACTTGTTTTAATTTGAGAAGAATTTTATTTTCTGGCTGCGTTTAGAAGTAGAAAAGAATGTCAAAATATACGCGATGGTACACGGCATTTATATACAAATATATATACACACATACTTATATCTTCAAACATACACATATATATATATATGCAATATATGTAAGTATGTATTGAATTAATAATATTCACAGAAAATTTCTGAATTTAGTACATTCGATGGTTTTTTATAACTGATAGAAATTAAATTATAAGCAATTGTATAGAACAATAAATTAACAAATAGAATATAGTACTCGGAAAGAACAAGATGCTTTCAATGAGTTAAAAGCAATGAAATAAAGGGTAATGCATTTGTTTTCTAACAAATGCTTTATAATGAATACTTCAGTTACTTAACTATGAAATTGCATAAAACAGTAGACTGGAAAGATTAAAACAGATTTGTAGCAATTATACAAATTCCCTGTATTTCAAAGCTTTCAACGAATATACGCTTTCAAACAAATTAAGCACTTAATTTGATTGGCGAAGTACTTACGATGGAAACTTTCATTTATTTTGATGAGCTGATCAAATGGTTTTGGTTAATCGGACCTAGAAGAACGTGGAACTGAAAAGAAACAGTCACACAAATTTTTAAAAATCTAGAGATAATTATGAATAGACCTTTATTAACTTTTATATAAATATATAAATATTAGAAATCTTCATTACTAATTAATTAAAATTGATTTTAAATATAAATAATAATTATTAAATCGAACACTAAAATAGCATAGGATCATCATAGGAAATATCATTATTTTTACCATTCTGTATAAGTACTATCTACTTTTGCATGTTTTTCACATTTTATTACCTTTTCAGAATCCCGGAGACTGTTTCGTGCTTTTCGATGATGTATTTAACTACGTTTGTGTGTGCACCCGTGAATGTTTAAACGACATTTTCCATTGAGCCCAAGAATATATCATACCCCACGTTCACATTTTCTTACCTTTTCAGAATCCTGGAGACTGTTTCGTGCTTTTCGATGATGTATTTAACTACGTTTGTGTGTGCACCCGTGAATGTTTAAACGACATTTTCCATTGAGCCCAAGAATATATCATACCCCACGTTACAATAACTCTATAGGTTTCCAGACAAATAGTTTAAAGAATTCGTCATATAAATCATTTTTAAACGATTGCCTTAAATGTTCTATAGGAACAATCGCCAAAGTAGTGTGACTGTCGTGCATAACCGATAATAGCAAAGTTCATTTAACAAGTGTGTGTGGCTCGGGGAGTATCGACTTAGGTTTCAAAATTGATGTCTAACGGGTTCGTTATTTCGTTCATATGGGTCTTCTACATACTTTTTCAATATTGCTATTGGGCTACCATCTGCCATTTTTTTACTATATAGATAGTTCATTAAATTTTTTATTTGTTTTGTCCATCGCGTTTAATCTATGAACCTCCAAATAGTTTTGTTCAATAGAAAAAATAAAATGCAATTAATTATCTCGCTAGTGAATTTTGTTGCCTTTCCGTTTATAAATCATGGAAATTTAGCTAAGTTGTGACGTATAAATATTGAGATTTGATATCAGCTTCGTATTAATATAAATAGCAATTTTTTTACAACATTTTGCACATAATTCAGTGTAAATTTCGTTTTTCTTTTTTCTTTGCGTTTTTTTAATAAGCATTGACAAAAATCTTTGTGTTTATTATAAAACAAGTAAAAAACTCTATAGACAAAAGTAAATATATTCTGTAAAATAAATTACTCTCGTTCGAAGTTTTAACATGAATAATATAAAAAAAATCTTTAGAAAGTATTGAATGGAAAGCATCATTATTTTATTTATGATTATTTTAACAAGTACATTTTTTCATTATTAGCAAAAATGTGCTATGGGTAACCTTGAAAGTAAATGGTATATAATTATATACTTTTTTCAGGTTGATGCATATTACTGCATGCTATTTACAAAAAACGAAAAAAAACTTACCTTTTCGCGTTTTTGGGCAGTGAATAAAATTA
Source organism: Maratus speciosus (assembly GCA_963932465.1). Taxonomy (NCBI): domain Eukaryota; kingdom Metazoa; phylum Arthropoda; class Arachnida; order Araneae; family Salticidae; genus Maratus; species Maratus speciosus. The sequence goes on from OZ010788.1 coordinate 443,585,732, forward strand.
ATGAAGCTAGAGTAATTAAAAATTATTTTCACATACCTTAAGTAAGCACCTTTTCTAATAATTACGTTTGTAAATTTTATCAACAATAAAAAAATAAATTGTAAAAAACACAAACAAAGTATATTACATAATAAAATACATTTTTACATATTTTTAAGACCTAATTATCTAAAATGAAAATCTCATTCTTTCTTTAAAATTAGCTAAAAGACAATTTTTTTCTTAAAAGATATTTTTTTCCGTGAGTATAATCATTCCTTGTATGGCCAATTAAGTGTGTTTTAATCCTAGGCATTTTACATTTTTCTGATAATAAGTATATTTTCCCTTTTTTTTATTATAAAATGAAAATTTTCCGGTGACATAGAAGAAATTTGAATAGATAATATTCATATCTACGCGGAAAAGAAACTATTTTTAGATACTGTTTAAATGAAAAAAAAAAAAACTTTAATTAATTTTGAACAGCTACCTTAATATGTGGAATGTAAAAGATAAATCTTTGTAAAAATACTTTAGATTTCCTAATTGCTAGATTCTTTTGTTATTTTCCTTCAAAATTTTTGTTAATAATTCGTTAATCCCAATACAAAAAAGAAGAAATCCGTTTCATATTTATTCAAAGTGTTTGTAAAAGAACAATACTTCGAATCTAAAAATCCATATTTCCAAAAATATGAATCGGAAGTGGCAGTGTTTATTTCTATGATGGGTATTATATGTAAAAGTATTTTGTCTAATACGAGGACAAAGGACCTTCAAACACATTTTTTTATTTTATTTTTAAATTTCCCTTTAAATATAATTTATGGGTACACTTTATGCATTATGGCATATATTTATCACGCAAAAAAGGAAAAATAAGGTATTTCCTGAATATTTTAAGGGTTATCTTGAACTTTTCAAAATGCACTATGCGCATTTTGTATCAATTAAAATCCCCAATTTTTCATACATCTTTGGTTTGCATATACAAATAAAACTGTGCATCGAATTTTATATATTTGGATATAAATGTAAGAAAAATAATATTTTCTAAATTTTATGAAATTTTCAGCCTTTTTGCATCATATTTCTGCTATTAACTACCTTTAACTATTCTAACTTTATTTAGTTTAAAAAAAATATGCGCAGTTTTATGATAGATATAATTAAAAGTAGTTACAGAAAAGTTCATTCAAAGTATTCAAAGCACAAATTAGGCGCATAAAGCATTTTGAAATTATGGATATCGGCAAAAGTTTTCAAATTGAAAAAAAAAAACGAATTTTAAGATTTAGTACAAGCAAAAACATTAAAATATACCTTGTAATCTACCAAATCCAAATATGACTATACTTTTAATAAGTTTATTGAGTAATTTCATCAGATTAATAGTTTATACATTTTAAATTTATGTTTTGAGAAACATAAAGTATATAAGAAAATGTTCGTTGACGACAAAAAATTCGCAGCGATGCGAATAAATTTTCAAAATGTTACATTCTCATTCCATATTATTTAAAACCGCCAATATTTTTCTTTTATATAAAAGTGAGGTTTATATATGCAAGCAAAACTGGGCATCGAATTTTATTTAATTGAATACAAATTTTATGAAATTTTTTGACATTTTCGCATTATATAGCAGCATTTAGCTACCTTTAACATTTGCAATTATATTTACAAGGGGTGATCAAATGCAAAGGTACGAAACGACACGGTGGGTACAAATGTAGACTTTATTCAAAATATTCACCATAGGTCTGAACACAACAATCCCACTGATGAATAAGCCGCAGATTCCTTGTTCCCAGAATTCCTGTGGCCGTGACGAGACCCAGTCCTTGACAGCGTCCTTGAGTACGTCGTTCGAGTTGAAGCGCTCCCCTTTCAGGTGTTTCTTCAGTGGACCAAACACATGGAAATCGCAGGGAACCATGTCCGTACTGTAGGGTGGATGGTCCTACGTCTCCCACTTAAACTTGGCCAGTTCCATGTTTGTGATTCTGGAGACGTGTGGACGCGCGTTATCATGAAGGAGAACCACATCCTCCGTCTTTTGTTCCTGATAGACCTGCGTAGGCGTCGGAGTGTCTCACAGTACACATAGGAGTTAATGGTTTTTCGGTGCTAGCGGAATTCCACAAGTAGCGGACCTTGAACGTCGAAAAAGACGGTGAGCAACACCTTGCCTGCTGACGGCACGGTTTTGAACGTTTTAGTGGAAGGAGACAACGCATGCTTCCACTGCATGCTCTCCCGCTTTGTCTCTGGCTGGTAATGATGGCACCAAGTCTCAACACCTGTGAGGATCTGCTCCATGAATGCGGTGTCTTCCTGATACCGAAACAGATGTTGCAGTGCTAGCCCCATACGCAGTTCATTTTGCTGGTTGGTAAGCTGCTTCGGAACCCACGCGGCACATACCTTACGATATCGCAACCTATCGTGAACAATTGTCCACATGGTTCCATAGCTGACATACACCTTCGCCGCCAACATTCGCAATGTGACACGCCGATCACTTCTCACTAGGTCGTCAAACTTGTCGATGAGATCGCTCGTAATGACAGTGTTTGCCTCGCCTGGTCTCGGGTCATCACCCAGACTCTCACTGCCTGCACGAAAACGGGCACTCCATTTTCTGACAGACTTGTCAGAGACACATTTCTCCCCGTAAACTGTTACCATCGGGCGATGAATACCTGCCGATTTCTCACCTTCCGCTGTCAGAAATCGGAAAACACCTCGCTGCTCCTCAACCGTCGCATTTTGAAACGCGAACGCCATCCTGTCCTCATACGGACTCCGGCATAATTTGGACGTCGCTTTTGATAAGAGCCTCTGCTCTCTACTGTGCATGCGGGTGCCCGCGCATTCTCTGATCCAATCAGAGACTCCAATCGCATTCCGAGATGTCTCGCTACGTTCTCCCATGGCGGAATATGCAAATATTTAACTGTTACGTTTTTACGTCGTTTCGTACTTTTTCATTTGATCACCCCTTGTAGTTTTAAAAAGCTATGCGCAGTTTTATGATATATATAATTAAAAGTCGTTACAGAAAAATTCATTCAAAGTATTCAAAGCAAAAATTAGGCGCATAGAGCATTTTGAGATTATGGATACCGACAAAAGTTTTCAAACTGAGAAAAACGAATATTAAGATTTAGTACAAGCAAAAACATTAAAATATACATTGTAATCTGCCAAATCCAAATATAACTATACTTTTAATAAGTTTATTGAGTAATTTCATCAGATTAACAGTTTATACATTTTAAATTTATGTTTTGAGAAACATAAAGTATATAAGAAATCGTTCGTTGACGACAAAAAATTCGCAGCGATGAGAATAAATTTTCAAAATGCTACATTCTCATTCCATATCATTTAAAATCGCCAATATTTTTTTATATAAAAGTGTAGTTTATATATGCAAGTAAAACTGGGCATCGAATTTTATTTAATTGAATATAAAACTCAGAAAAAAATAAATTTATAAATTTTATGAAATTTTTTGATATTTTCGCATTATATAGCAGCATTTAGCTACCTTTAACATTTGCAATTATATTTAGTTTTAAAAATTCATACTTAATTTTATGACATATATAATGACAAACAGCTGTGGAAAATTTCAAACAATTCAGAAGAAAAATTATGAAGAAGTGCCGTTGCAAACATTTGTAAACAAAGTTCAATTGATCAATAGGACCCTTTGATTAATAATAAAAATTGAATAAAAAAGCTAAAAAGTCATCCGATTGCAGGAATTCGACTTGGAGATGAAAGACTATATGGAGCTTGAATTTTGTGGAATTTTTTTTTTTTTCGTGAATTTGAGCGATTTTGCTGATTTTGTAGCTTCCTTGGCTCCTTAAGATTTTTTTTAAAATGCTGAAAGTTTCAGATATGAAATAAAATGTATTCGAAATAAAAATGTGATGCACAAAGATCAAATTGAAAACAGTGATGTGTGGATTTAACAGATTTGCATATTTTGAAAATTTTACTCGATCTAAGACATGATAGATATATGAATGTTTAAAGATGATTTATACCGTACTAAAAGAAGAATGTAAATATTTTATACTCTTACATCCAATAAGATTGCTTTAAAAAATTTCCTTAAATTTCATTATATTAATTATGAGTTAGGCTTTTAAAATTCTTTCAAATGGATTTAAGCAAATGATAACAAGAGAAAATAGCTATTGCTCTGACGTATCAGAATGTTACTGATTGATAGATTTATAGAGATAAAGAAGTGCTTTATCCGAAGCACACAGTGGTCAATTTTGGTAACAATTTTTTAAAATATTTTATTTTAAGTTGCAGACTCTGAAGTCTGGATCTTTTTTCAAAGTATAACTCGCATATAAATGTATATCATTGCGGCTGCATGGTAAATAAACTGAGTTTTATATTATTTCAAAGATATTTACGGAACATTGCCGTATACAATATACATCGATGGTTACTTTATAAAATAATATGGATGTGAATTTTTAAATTTAAACAAGTTTAAGACAAGTATTATGTTTCTTTGTATGTGTGACATTTCAGGAATTTTTAATTAAAAATGTTAATTTAATGGAAAATAGCTATATTTCAAGTTTTTTAAAGTTGAAATAGCGCGCTTTTTATATTCAATCCAAATATTTAACATTTCGCTTTCCATTAAGAAAAGTGCAGCCCAGTCATTTGAAAATAAATTGTTATGGATATATCATATTCCACATTTGATGTTATCAGTGATGGAACGTTGTAGCAACAAAGAATCAATTGACACTGCTAAATTTTAATTGTGTTTCGTCTTATTTCGAGACAGAATTTCTGAAATTTCTTAAGACGATGAATACTGTTAAAATTTAGTGGTTACAATCGCACAACTGCTGCGCCACCGTTCCATCACTGTGTTATAAAAAGTTCAATATTTTCAATTTTTGTCATTTAAAAAAAAATAAAAATGAAGTCTCACTCGGCTATCAATTATCAAAATGCTTTTTTCCGCTTATTTCTATATCTTTGTCAATTTGTTTTATAGTATTTTTGCATTTGAAATATTTCATAAAACTAAAGTGATAAATGTTACATCACTTACAAAACTTTGTGATGACGTACAACTGGTTAAACATATTAACTTCGCTTATAATCTTTGATATGGATGATAATAACAGAATTAGTATATTTTTGCGTCTCTTGACGAAATTCATTTTAAACATTCTTAAATTTATATATTTTTAAAATTCTTTTTAATCTCAGATTACGATATTCCAGTTTCTCGATATGTTTCTCTTCTTCCCTTATTAATCATTTTCAGTATATTTTTAACTTATGTGTCATTTTGCTTTTTTATAAAAATTTTCATTTACTGTTCGAAATTATGGTGAAATATATGTTAATGAAAGATTACAGGTCTACATTTAGTTGTCATCTTCTGTATATAAAAATAAATTGCAATACAATACTCCAGAACGACTGTTATTTTATTACGGAATACAATTTTCTTCTACGTTAAATAATTCTTCTAAATTCTCTGTCAATGTAGTGAAAAGCGATCTTGTCAGTTTTAAGATAGCTTGGTATTGAGATAGCTAGAAATGTGTCTTTCTTATTTAGTAAGGACATTCACAGCGAAATATACCATTTATATCTACTCCTCCGTGACAGTTGAATGAAAGTGCTGGTAGCAAATTTCAAAGTTTATATCGCCATTACATGTACTGGGAATAGATTTTTGTACACTGATGTCTATTTGACATATCTGGAAGCTTCTGTGATTTAGACTAAAATAACCCTGGATTTTTCAAGATTAGAAATGAACAGGGATCTCCAGATTATATTCTGTATATTGATAAAGAGATTATAGTATCTTCTGTACAATTGTAAACCAATTTAAAATATTTCTTTTTTATTAAGCACTAGGAAGAGATTTCATTGGAAAATTCTTAATTGTTCTTTATGAAACTATACGTATTAATTTAATGATATGCAGTTTTTAAATATGTTTTAACATTTCTATTTATTTATTTATTTACTGATGAATGCACATATCGATAAAGTTGTACTCAGGTATCTTAAGAATAAAAAGGGTATTTTCATATTCCGATAGAAAGTTAAACAATATCATAAAATAATTTACACATCATTCACGCAATACTGTCTTAAAAAAAACGATAAAAATTTGCCAAGCAATGTTAAATATTTCATGTATGTATACTTCATGTACGTGTATTTTTATGTAGATATATTTTCATTTAAATATGTCTTGAGTATAGTACGTACCTATATGTTTTTACGCATATTTACATATATTTCTAAGTCAACACAGCAAATGATTTGATTGTGAAAGTCTTGTAAGTTTCATAAAGCTATTAATTTATAACAGTTTACTAACTTAACTAGTACAAAGGGAATGATATTATAAAAAAAGAGGTTTTTAAATTTGTTACATCTAATAGTGCAAAAAACAAATATTATCCCACAACATGATTTTTAAAAGTTTATATTTTACAATATTTCACATTTTCAGATCTTTTATTTGATAAAATATCGTTCATAAAATTTTAAAGATTGGCAACTGATTTTTATTCTTACCCGATTGTTTTTAAGTTTTTAAGTCGTGAACTGCTGTAAAAATAGGAAATGTATATTTTTCTAAGATAAGAAATGGAGAAGAGAATTTCTCTTACATAAAGCCTGGATGGATCTAAAAAAATACTACTGAGATAATTTTTTTTTATAGAAACAACTAATGGAAATAAACTTGTAATCAGCTGATGTTTATGAGGGGTAAAATGGGGATGAATTAGTTTATTTTGATTAAATCAGATCACGCAAGTTGTATACAATAAAATTCACAGTTCTTTGGTTCGGGTTTTCTGTCATTTATCTTTATTTTAATCTTTATAATGAATATACAATTTAAAACTTAAGTTCATTCGTCATTACGTAACGTCATTTAAAACTTAAATTTAATACTTTTATAGTAATTTACACATAAATTACTAAACTACTAAATTTAAGTTTTAAATGACGTTTTCTTTCCAAACTAGTAAAATACATATAAAATAAGGAAAATAAAAAAATGAAAAGTAAGGATTTATGTTAATATAACGTTCATCATTATACCAAAATTTCTAAAAATATACCGAATAATAACTCTAAAAAATACTAAATATCTATTCATTCAGTTTTACTTCCATTAACTAACTCTTGTTCACGGAAAGAAGTACACTAAACATTTTAGAAATGGATTATTAAATTTACTTCATGTATGTACTTCTTGGAGATTTATTCGTTTTCTTTTTCTTTTTTCTCACATATTTTCTTTTTTTTTTTTTTTTTTTTTTTTTTTTTTCACAGATTCTCTTAGTTTTCAAGTAATATTTAATTGTATGATTCATTGATATTACAGCATAAGATGTTTAAACCTATATCTGGACTACGACAGACGTTCATGGAGTCTCTAAATATGAGACATAAATATATTCGTTTTTTACATCTACAGCCTGGAAATTTATTTTTGAAAATATTAGTGTTTAACAGAAATGTATGTGTTGTTGATGTCATTTTTTTAAAATCTCTTGTGGGGTTATCTTTCGATAGATCATTGGATTCGAGCGATGGCAAAAATATATTTGTTTTAAGATTAAATATATTTTTAAAGATGTTGTTGGAAATTTGCTGCAGAAATATGTCTTTCCCTTCTATTGCAGAATCTACTAAAACTAAAATTAAGAGAAAAGGTAAAATGATAGGAACTTATTTAATCCTTGCAGAAAAACGATAGCCATTATCCTATTTCACATATTATTTTACAAAATCGCATCGCATACAAATATTACTTCGCGTGCGCTCTGCGAGGAAATTTAAGGATGCGCGTACCGACGCAGAATCGTCCAATGATTATTGATAATGATTTCCTTAAAAAAATGTCAGTAATTAGCCGAGTTATTAATTAGAAAGCTATATAATAAAACGCGGCATTATGACATTCATTTAAAATGCGCTTGGCAAATTGCCAATTTAAAACTTTTTTGTATGGAACCCTATGTGCGCAAGTTAAACTCGCGCTTCACCTATTATTTTTTAATGGTGTAAATGATTTTTTTAAAAAAAATGCCCTAAGTGTAATTTTAATTTAATCGCTTATAAATTCTTTAAAAAAATGAAACAGCAATGATGGTTCAAATGAAATGATCATATAATTTTAAATAGATATCTTATCCTATAATGCGAGCAAAAATTGTGTGTGTGTGTGTTTGCGAATTTTATCTTGAAAACGGCTCTAACGATTTTGCTTAAATTTTGCACCCTACTGTTTTCGGGGACGAAAAGACCATTTGGATGGGTCTCGTGTTCGAGAAAATTCGATTAGTGGGTCATTTTGGGTCATAATGGGTCAGGGTCAAGCTAATTATATCTAAAGAACGGCTCAATCGAATTTGATTAAATTTTGTATCTAACCATTTTCGGCACGAATAGACCATTGGGATGTTTCACGTGTTCCAGAAAATTCGATTAGTAGGTCTTTTTTGCGTCACTGTGGGTCAAGCTATTTTTATCTAAAAAACGGCTCTAACGATTTTCACTAAACTATATTCTACAGTTTACTATTACGAGAAAACCATTGGTCTAAGTCACATGTTCGATAAAATTCGATTAGTGGGTCATTTTTGCGTCACCGTGAGTCAAGCTAAGTTTATCTAGATAACGGCTCTAACGATTTTGACGAAATTTTGCATCCTACTGTTTTCGGGCACGAAAAGACCATTGGAATGGGTGTCATGTTCGAGAAAATTCGATTAGTGGGTCATTTTGGGTCATAATCGATCCTGGTCAAGCTAAATATATCTAGAGAACGGCTCAATCGATTTTGACTAAATTTTGTATCTAACCATTTTCGGGCATGAAAAAACCATTGAAATGTGTCTCGTGTTTGAGAAATTTCGATTAGTGGGTGATTTTGGGTCATAATGGGTCAGGGTCAAGCTAATTATATCTAGAGAACGGCTCAATCGATTTTGACTAAATTTTGTATCTAACCATTTTCGGGCACGAAAAGACCATTGCGATAGGTCTCGTGTTCGAGAAAGTTCGATTAGTGGGTTATTTTGGGTCATAATGGGTCAGGTTCAAGCTAATTATATCTAAAGAACGGCTCAATCGATTTTGACTAAATTTTGTATCTAACCATTTTCGAGCACGAAAAGACCATTGAGATGGGTCACGTGTTCGAGAAAATTTGATTAGTGGGTCATTTTTGGGTCACTGTGGGTCAAGCTATTTTTATCTAAAAAACGGCTCTAACGATTTTCACTAAACTCTATATTCTACAGTTTTGGATTACGAGAAGACCATTGGGCTAAGTCACATGTTCGAGAAAATTCGATTAGTGGGTCATTTTTGGGTCACCGTGGGTCAAGCTAAGTTTATCTATATAACTTCTTTAACGATTTTGACGAAATTTTGCACCCTACTGTTTTCGGGCACGAAAAGACCATTGGGATGTGTCTCGTGTTCGAGAAAATTCGATTAGTGGGTCATTTTGGATCAGGGTCAAGCTAATTATATCTAGAGAACGGCTCAATCGATTTTGACTAAATTTTGTATCCAACCATTTTCAGGCACGAAAAGACCATTGGGGTGGGTAACGTGTTCAAGAAAATTCGATTAGTGAGTCATTTTTGGGTCACCGTGGGCCCAGCTAAGTTATCTAGATAACGGATCTACGATTTTGACGAAATTCTGTAATCTATTGTTTTCGGGCAGGAAAAGACCATTGGGTTGGGTCACGTGTTCGAGAAAATTTGATTAGTGGATCATTATGGTTCAGGGTCAAGCTAAGTATATCTAAAAAACGACTCAAAACATTTTTGAAAATTTTTTTAACCATACGGCCGTTTCTGGTCATGAGATGACCATTGGGTTAAGTCACATGCTCGACAAAATTCTATTATTGGGTCATTTTGGGTCACAATGGGCCAGGGTCAAGCTAATTGAATCTAAAAACATGCTCAAAACATTTTGACAAAAATTTTATATTATACCGTTTCTGGGTATGAGAAGAGAATTGGGCTAAGTCACATGCTCGAGAAAATTCTATTAGTGGGTCATTTTGGGTCACAATGGGCCAGGGTCAAGCTAATTGAATCTAAAAACATGCTCAAAACATTTTGACAAAAATTTTATATTATACCGTTTCTGGGTATGAGAAGAGAATTGGGCTAAGTCACATGTTCGAGAAAATTTGATAAGTGGGTCATTTTGGGTCACAATAGGTAATGATCCAGCTAATTGTATCTAAAAAACGGGTTAAACGATTTTGACTATATTTTGTATTCTATCGTGTTCGGGCTCAAGAAGACCATTGGGCTAGTCGCATGTTCAAGAAAATTCGATTAGTGGGTCATTTGGGTCACAATGGGTCAGGGTCAAGCTAATTGCATTTAAAAAGCGCTTCAAAACATTTTGACAAAATTTTGTATAATACCGTTTCCAGGCATGATAAGACCATTGGGTAGGGTCGCATGTTCAAGAAAATTCAATCAATGGGTCATTTTGGGTCCTAATGGATCAGGATCAAGCTAACTGTATCTAAAATACGGCTCAAAAGATTTTGAACAAACTCTGTACTACGCCGTTTCTGGGCAAGATAAAACCATTGGGCTTGTGTCGCATGCTCAAGAAAATTCTATTAGTGGGTCATTTTCGTGATAATGGGTCGAGATCAAGCTAACGCCATCTCAAAAATGTTCAAACAATTTTAACAATTTTTTTTGTTATACCGTTTCACAGCACAAAAAGACCATTGAAATAGCTCACATGTTCGATAAATTTCGGTGAGTGGGTTTTTGAATCAACGTGAGTCAAGCTTATTTTTATCTAGAAAACGACTAACGAATTTTTCTAAATTTTGTATTCCATCTTTTTTAGGCTCGAGAAGAGCATTGTGTTAGGTGGCATGTTCGAAAAAATTCGATTAGTGGGTCATTTTGGGTCACTATATCTCAGGGCCAAGCTAATTGCGTCTGAAACAGCAAGAATGATTCAGTGGGAATAATATATCGAGATAAACACAAAGCTAATTTTGACCGAGCTTAGCTCGGCCATTCCTGCTAGTATTTATATATATTTAGGGCAGTTATAATACGAAATATCATTTAAAAGCAAAATAATTATATTTCTACTAATTTATTTATAAACTATATTTTGCATTTTTCTCTTCAAATTCGAATAAATATCTTTTATTCACTTTTTTTCTACATTTAATTTATATTTTGTTCGTATCTGATATTTCAGTACAAATTTATGTCATATCCGTTCTTTATCGATTCAAATGATCAAATTGTATTGAAAGGATTTTATTGCAAATAATAACATTATTCAGAAGACACTATAGTGAAAATGGTTTTGTTAACAAATGCAATTTTTTTTCAACATTGTATTATAGAATTAAAAATTTATCGCAAATCAAGTTGTGATTTGTTGATGTTTTAAATGTTTAACTGCCATAAAATGTATTTTATTTTGAGAAGCATTTTTGATATGCTCAACAGAAATTGTCTATTGGAATCGAAATTTTTTTCACAAAAGTGTATTTTCTGTATTCAAAGAAAAGAAGAGTTTATTATATACACATTGTAATGAAAGTGAAAATGAGGATAATTGAAAATGAGGATCTATTACAGGATTTCTCCAAACGTTACATGTAGATTTTAGTAAAACTGAGCTACAATATACAACACGTAGTAAGGTATGAAATACAATTAAAAGAAAATACTAGACGATTGTGGTGTTTCAGAAATTAACACAATTATAAAATACATAAAATAAATGCGTTAGTTTGGTATAGGAAGAGTACCTTTAATATACAGTATGATCACCTCTATAAGCAAAACAGTACATACAACGATGTGTATTACTGTGAATTATGCGATCGAGAAGTTCGCTGGGAGGTGCGAGCCATTGCTCTTGTAAAATATTTGCAAACGTAGCAAGGGTCTCAAGAGGGAGATTGAGAGAATCAACACACCTTCCGAATGCATTCCAAACATTCTAGATGGGATTCAAGTCCGGTGATCAAGCTAGACATTTCATGCGCTAAATTGCTTGGTGCTGAAGATAATCTTCTACGATGCGAGCCCTGTGCGGTCTAGCTTTGTCTTCCTGTATCAGAAAATCATTACCTATTGCGACGACATAAAGGCGCACATAAGCATCAAGAATGTCCTCACTATAGACATGAGTAGTCACAGTACCACGTGGAAAAGCATGGAGGTCTGTACGTCCACCCAAAGAAATACTACACCAAACACAGACACTGCCTCCTCCGTATGAATCTCTTTTACGAATGTCAGATGGATGATAGCGTGTTCACTGTTCTCTCCAAATCAAACAAGGCCTACTATCGCTTTGGATGATAAACCGGGACTCATCCGTGAAGAGAACACGCGTCCAGTGATCAACTGTTTAAAGGACATGTTGACGCGCCCCACTCAAACGTTCTCTACAGTTACGTGAGGTGATCGGCACACAAATGGCTGGTCGTCTCGCGTAAAGACCACCTTCGTGAAGCATTATACACACAGTAGATGTTGATAATAACCTTCTAATGGCTGCAGCAAGGGTGGCTCTAAGATGTGACGGGGTTGCTGTTCTATTCCTTCGTACACACAACAGCAAATATCAGTCCTCAGTGCTTGTCGTAGATGTTGCACGTCCTTGGCTAAACTTTCTGGAGGCCGAACCAGTGGTTTGAAATTATTGCCAAAGCCTATTAACAACAGAAGGACTCACATTTAGCCATCTGGTCACCTCCGTCTTACTGTGAGATGGCTCTTATCTTCCAATAGCTCTGTATCGCAGTTCTGCGGACAAATGATACCTCGAAGTCATACTAATGAATTGGCTATCTTAGTTTGTTATCTCATAATTACAGCGACATCTATAGCCGTACTCTCTAGCATGCATTTTTATGTTCCTCAGAGATGACGTAATCCGATATCAGCGCCACTAATTTGCATTTTGTAATTTTATTCAGCATCTTTTAGTTAACAACATATGCAAATTTCATACGGATAGGTTTATTTTTAAACGAGTTATCAGTCTTTTTGTGATTTTTCTTTAATTTTAGGAAAGCAGTGTATGACTTTTATTTCCATATATAATTCTTTGACAATTTATCAAATAGATAATATTTATATTTTAAAATCTAAAAATTAACGTTTCTATTTCTGTACTTTGCATAACTGTAACAAAATGTTTCATTTTTTACTTAAAAATAAAGAAAAACACATATTTATGTGTAAAAGAAACATTTAAACGATAAAGCTGTTTTGTTAAAACAAATTTACTTACTCCTTTAGCCATATTTGGGTAAATATTATTAATTAAATAATACGTCAATCAGAAAAAAAATGATCTAGAAAGCTTACTTGAGGTTTGTAATGATACAATACTAAAAGAATGGGAATTAAGAAATGACCATTCGATAAGAGATAAACGACTTGAGTTAAGATAGTTTTTATGCTCCGGTTTTAGATAATCTTCTTGAAATACTATAGAAAAGACTTCTTAATCTACTTGTATAAATTACGTTTCTGAGCAATTACAAGATAAAAAACAAAAAATTGCTTATTACTATAAAACAAAATGCATTATTTTATACTTTTGTTTATCATTGCATATTTTCGTAGTTCAATTTATGAAAATAATTCATTATAACATCTTCATGTATTGTGCATGCTTTTATGAAGTATTTATTAGTGAAATAAATAAATAGGTCTTGTTTATAACTTTTTCAAAGAGTAAGTAGTTTAGTGTACGGAATATAATAAAAACCTTTAGGAAAAAAAAGCATAACGATTTATAATAAACGTACGAGTATTAATCGTGCTCAGAGGATTCTGTACAATAAATGTATGAATTATCAGCTGTATTATTAAAAATATCGTTGCTAAACAAATAATAAGACTCTGTACAAAACTACACAACGTAGGGATGGGTGCAGCTGTATATACTAGAAAAGTATGAATGGGTATACTATAAAAGTTCAAGAGGTATGAAACCTAAATAACATCAAATATTGCTATTCTCTATAACTCGCTTTTAATCTTATCTTAATATGTTTATGATGAACGTAATTTGGTACTGACAATGATTGGTTGGTTGGTTGGTTGATTTTGTGACGGCCGATTATCTGCACTAGGGATATAGGCCCGAGGGGGAGTGCCCTTCGTGGGGGTCTTTCTAAGGGAACCTAACCCGTATTAACGCATGGAAATCCATGGCTCGAAGAAAACCACGAAAACTCCGAACGATTAGGCCGACGGGCGCGATTGGGATCGAACCCAGCACTTCCCGTCTACCAGGTTCGAGAGCAGAACCTCTCAGCCACTGGTGGGGCGGTACTGACAATGAAAGAAGCGCATATTTAAGCTTCATTTGTCATTTCATAAAACTAATTCATCGTAGTAATTAATCTTTTATTTTCCAGTGTAGGTGAAAGTAAGCACTTGTTCAAAGTTTAAACTTGGCATTGTGCTAAGCGCGCATCGAAAGGAGGTTGCAAAGTTACAACGCCGCCTTGGTCCGTGTCACGTTTTCCCAGATAGGTTTTTAAATAACTTTTAAAGGCAAGGGAGACCTAATGAAATATCCACTCAATAAAACTAGTCGCGAATCCCATAGGTTTTATGTGATTAAGTCTAATTAAATTAGTCTGTTTTATAAAAAATTGACTTTTATTGCTTTTATACTACTACTCGGCATTGTATAACAAAAAAGTATTATTAAAAGTTGTTATCCAGGCTTTATAAACCGATGGTACATAGAGTACGCCGCCCCTGTCATTATGTATAGCCAAACCGTCTGAGTCTGAACAGTTAATAACTTGGCTAATTACCAATGATGTTTTTCGAAAATCATTATCAACCATGCTTTTATACTTCTACTACGACAGGTAGGGATCATCAGATTACTCGTTTGATTACTCCAAAAATAAATTTTCATATTTTGCATCATGGTGAAGATTGCAAAATTATATTATGCGAACATTTAATGTGTATAGTGGAGGTTTTGCTATTGACGACACATTCATTATACGTAAGTCGAATTTATAAGCAGTTCCATCCAGCAGGGATTAAATTCACTAAATTCTATCAATTGTCACTTCGACGCAAACGGAGATTCAGCAATTACGGCCAAATAAGTCAAAAGCTCTTGGTGTTTTAATACACTTTTTTTCCTGAGGAAGGAGGATTGATCATTAGCTATCAGCATTCTTTATCTGTTTTGCTGCTTGAGTTACATTGCATATGTTGCTTTTCCTAAGACTATTGAGGGGATTAATTCGGCCAATCTTCCTTCTCTTTTTCTTTTTTTTTTTCAAATAATTTTCACGGCATTTTAATTTACGTTAAATCCCATAACGGCGTCAGTATTATATCGCCGTACTCTTATTAGTACTATATTACTGAGCAAGGAGGAATAACTATAAGTATTCTTATAGTTTATTTACATTATATACAAGAGCCGCCAACGCAGCTGCTAAGAGCAAGTTATTTCTTACAACAAAACTGATTTCAACGGCTGCATGTAAAAGCCTCACAATCTCACACTCTGTGTGTTGCTGCCATATCTTAACAAAAATCACTACTGTTGTTGGAATTATTGTTGGGATATAACAGAAAGCTGTTTCGAAACTGTTTTAAATCTGTTTCCTCTTCAAAGTCGTTCAGAAAGATGCATGCGTCTTCTCAATGCGCAGCCGGCATAACAATACAAAATAAGATTACGTTTTTATTTATCTATTGTTAGGGGATGTCTTGATACCAACGTTTTGTACAGTATTATGTACAGTATATGTACCAATTATGTACAGTATAAAATTGCTATGATAAGATATTTTGTAATGAAAAACTAATGTGAATATATTTCATTTCTGCAATTAAAATGTGTTTTTTAAAAGAATCGTTAGAGCAAAGAAAACAGACAAAATAGTTATTATCGCTGGAACAAAAATAAATTATTATTTTGTTTCTATTATTTAAAAAAAAGTGTATATTAATATGTGAAAAATTTATTTTTACAATTTTGAACCTACGTATAAAATAAACGAAATAAGATAGCAAAGTTCCGTTTTATGTGCGTATAGCAGCAACACATGAAGTTTTGTTTATACAAAAAAGATAGTTTTTCTTTCAGGCACGGCCAACGCCCGTAGATTAGGGAGAATGTCACGACAAGCGTGACGGAACTTCACTTATAGCAATGCTATGAATTATTTTGCGTGCAGCGTGTATGTGCAAATAAACAAAGGCTCTGCCAGTATCACAAAGACCAAAAAGATGGGTAGAATTAAGGCGGTTATTTACAGATTCATGAATCAGGTGTATGTAGCAGATTACGGAGCCCCTTTGAGACCGTTATAGCTACTGACGGTGACTTCTTTGTTCAAATACTATTTGAATTGTTTCAAACATTTTTTAACTTATCAAAGATTGCATAAAATTTCTTTTTGACTCAGATATTTGTAGCTTTAATCTTTCCACAGCAACTGTTAAACTTTATATCATAAACACTGTATATCACAAGTCAAAAAATTTAAAAATAATAATAATTGTTAGGGAAACGTTTTAAAGTGCCGTAACAATAAAAAATTAACTAACATGCTGTAAAACAAAAGTAGAAGAAAAGGAATTCAAGTAATTAACGTGAATTAAAGTTTCTATTTTTTTAATAGATATATTTTTGTGTCAAATATAACTATCAGTATTTTGCAATTGTATTCATTACAATATTTTCTTAATACAAGCCAAAAAGTTCTGATTTCTGATTCTTAATATTCGTCTCAAAAACTCCGTTAAAAAGTCCAAAAATTCTCTCCTTAAATTTTTCAGAACTTTGTTACTCACCCTGTATATCATAAATAGCATCTTTATTGTATCTTAATATAAACATCTCCAGAAAGATATTTCAATCACAGTCAATCAGGAGTTCAGAGTGATACTTTATGCAGCTTCCTAATTTTTTTACACAGGATTGATTGGAAAAATAATATAGGGAGTAAAACCGTTATTTTAAAAAAAGCTGTATAACTTTTAGTACTTTATGCGAAAGCTCTTGTACATATTTTCAGTATTTGGTATAATCAAATTTCGATAACATATAGATGGAATTTTTCAATGTAAAATGCATATTGATAATCACACTGGTAATGCACAGTGTAATTATGTACAGTATAAAATTGCTATGACAAGATATTTTGTAATGAAAAACTGATGTGAATATATTTCATTTCTGCAATTAAAATGTGTTTTTTAAAGGAATCGTTAGAGCAAAGAAAATAGACAAAATAGTTATTATCGCTGGAAAAAAATAAATTATTATTTTGTTTCTATTATTTAAAAAAAAGTGTATATTAATATGTGAAAAATTTATTTTTACAATTTTGAACCTACGTATAAAATAAACGAAATAAGATAGCAAAGTTCCGTTTTATGTGCGTATAACAGCAACACATGAAGTTTTGTTTATACAAAAAAGATAGTTTTTCTTTCAGGCACGGCCAACGCCCGTAGATTAGGGAGAATGTCACGACAAGCGTGACGGAAACGTCACACAAAGCAGGGAAAGCAAAGGAGAAATTTGAACAACTTGCATGTTCCGTTTTCTTTGCCTCGTAGAATTATTAATTATTATTAGAAAACACGAATTAATAATTCCATGAGCCAACGAAATCGAAACATGCATGTTGTTAGGATTTTTTCCTTGGTTTGCCTGCTTTATGTGACGTTTTCCTGACGCGTGTCAAAGCATTCTCCCTTATCTAGAGGGCGTTAGTACTACCCAGTAAGATCTATAACTGGTGATGGCTACACCACAGGAAATGGCGCAGCGTGTTGTCTGGTTCATAGAGACGAAGTCAGATATACACGGTCAAAGTAATTTTCGAACAAAATGCGGACGCCAACCACCATACAGACCCGCAATACGAGCGTGCCACAACACCTTTTTGGAGACGGGTACTTCATAAAAAAGGCGCTGGCCGGCTCGCGTTGTTCGTGCAACCAAAGCTGCTTATGTGGGGCTTTTCTAGCATCATATAAAACTTTGGAGGTGGCAGCTCATTATACAATAAACATATTTTTGTTATCTAATTTTGTTTAGGTTTAATGGAGGATAAAATGGAGGAGAAGTTAAATTTGGGACAGCCTGTTCACCATTAGGTAAATAACAGAAGAGTTTGTGTTTAATTTATTTAAACTCTTTGTATGTATGATAATATTCTGCGGAATAATTATTAAAGAAATAGAGTAAGCGTAATTATCTTGTCATTTGTAGATAATCTGAATAATTTACCTTAATGTTTAACTAAATATGGCATGGTTTCTGGTTAGCATTTGAAAATAAAATTCTTATTAACTTAAATATTACATCAATTTTATTTATTTACATTTTACAAAAAAAAAAAAAAAAAAAAAATATGTAAAATAATATTTCAATGAATTCAGCATATCATAAATTATGTGATTATTCTAAATATTGATAATATTTACTATATATTATATTTTTCGCTAATAAAAAATTTATGTCTATTGCTAATAAAATTCTCTCATTTCGTCAGAGTATAATAAACGTAGAAAAAACATGAATATATTCATCCAATAAACCAAGATTACGAAAATTAATTAAATGATTTTATTTTCGAATCCACCGAAAACTTCTAATCTTTGTCTTTTTAACTTTTTTACTAAATCTAGTTTCCAGAAAACATTCGCTAACAAAGAAAAATACGTTCCATTGGCGTAAATGCATAGTACACAGGATTGATTATTTGTTAAATAACCTTTTTTTTTTTTACAATGGTTTTATCTTTTCTCGCTAGATTTCTTTTATTCATTTTTAAATTTTTCTAACACTTTCCATTAAGAGCACGAAATTCGGGGATTTACTAGAGAAGGAATAAAGCAAAAAAGTTTCAAAGAAAGGAATTTCAGAAGGTTATATAAACATTGTACTTTAGAAATAAATCCTTTCTTAGACAATGCCAATAAAATAGGAAGTAGAAATATTTGGCTTATGTTTAGTCAACTACTTGTATTTTTAAAAATACTTTTACTTTTTTTAAACTTTAGAACTTAAAAAAGATTTTCCCCTTAAGCTATTTTGAAGCTTTTATAAAAGAAAAATAAACTTGTATGGGGCGAAATTTTTCCTTCAATTAACATTGTATCAAAGAAGAAATGATTATTTGTTAACAATTGAAAGATAAAAGCACATTAAAAAATGTGTAATCTTTAGAAAGATTTCCACACTGACATCATATTTCTAACAGTAAGTGCAAGTTTCTAGTACTAATTAAGATTCTTGAAACAGTTTGGAGTTTTCTTTAAAATTGAAATGGAGATCGCTAATGCCACCTTGGGGACTGCTGCGATTTTATAAGTTACACGTATTTCTATGTCATAAATAGTCTTTGTACAAGATGCATTCTGTCAACCACATGTGCTCCAGACTTACCCAAATGTCTTTATGTTATAGAGAGGATAATGGAAACTCCATTTCAACCAGAATCGCAACAAAAGGAGTTCTATGACATTTAGTATCCATGATAATGTTAGGGTCGACAATGGTAGCAACTTAAAGTATGGTATGATGTCGCAATATTCCATTTGAACAACGTTGTCACATTAATCGTTCTAATTCCATATCAGACTATCAATCTAATTAATTTCCAGTGAAACAGTGAATTTCTATGCAGCAAAAATATGAGATTTTGTCAGCAAACACATTCATCTGCAGATCAGAAAACATTAATTATATTTCTTCCACCACCTTCTGAATACCAGGCCTGAGAGCTGACTCAAAAATGGCGGCTGTCGTAGGCAAATTTTTTTAAGCGTTTATTCGGTCCCCATGATTTTGAAACAGAATTTTCTAAAAAATAAAATTAAACTTATTTAATCTCTGAAAAATAAAGCGAAATAAACATTTCAATTTATTGGTATTTTAAATTTAAGGGGCCGTATACAAATACTGAAAAAAATTCTTCTACGA
The DNA here is from genome assembly GCA_963932465.1 of Maratus speciosus. Classification (NCBI taxonomy): domain Eukaryota; kingdom Metazoa; phylum Arthropoda; class Arachnida; order Araneae; family Salticidae; genus Maratus; species Maratus speciosus. The sequence goes on from OZ010788.1 coordinate 443,605,784, forward strand.
CGGCCTCCATTTTTTGTACGCGCTCAGACCTCGTATTTAGGGAGGGGGGGGGTGAAAATGAGTTACAAAATATCAATGAAAAGCTGTTGTTTCGCGCAATGTTGCGTTCACTTTGGCTACTTATCAAAAGCACCTTCTCATAGCACTGCGGTCCATAGAAGTTAAAGGAATAATAAAAAATCCTTACATAAAGCCCGAAATTAATTTCCCTCTATTAGTCTTAATAAAAATAAGAAAAGTTTAACGTTGGATATGTTTGATACATAAGGATTAACATATGTTGATGTATATATAATCGATATAAAATATTAAATAAATTATTTCGCACAGTCTTAAATAGAAAAGATAAAGACAAAACCCATTAACTCTGGAAGAAAATATGCTATAAAGATGTGACAGGAAAAAATCAATCAGTAATAACGTCTAAAAAATAATGCAATATTAAATTTAGCATATGGGCTTTCTACATAAATTGCAAGAAAATTAAAATTTTCACTGATAACATATGTTTTTGACATGACATTTTGATTGACCGGTAAAATTTACCTTATGATACCAAGCGAAAAATCACTCGGTCAAGCAGTGCATGTTAAAATTTTGGAAATCCTAATGTTAATTTTTCCATATTTCTGACGTTAATGAGATGTATATTTAATGTAAATTTCTGTTTAATTATTTTTATTGAACGTTTTGTATTTAGTTATTTATCATTATCTACGTACTTGAATTATGGATACATTTTTCTATTGGATTAAGATGAGTGAAATGTATAAAATGATATTCCAAAATAGAGAGTACCAAGTGGAATGGAAATATTACAATAGCCAGTATGGTGAAGTCGCAATGATGGATAAGTTTTGCTAAGTACGGTCAAAAGAGAAAGGAACAATGTATTTATAGTTTTATAACCTAGTGCGTAGATAATATCCAAAGTGTAGTTTTATAACCTATTTCGTAGATAATATCCAAAGTGTAATTTAATATAGGGCAAAATCCGCTACATCTGTGCTTATAATTGAAAATGTTGTATTTTATTGTAAATATTTAGGAAAAATGTAAATAAATATGTAATTTAATATTTATTTGGAATATCCTGGTGAACTCCCTCTCAAACTCACTCTTGTCCAGTGTCACTTAGATATACCGGTGGTGGCAGCATATATGATAATATAAATATTAAGGAGTATATATAGGGTGTTTATAAAGTCCCGGACGCATTTTGATGTTTAATAACTCATAAAATAATAAAGATAGATTAAAATTAATAACATAAATGGTTAGATAAACTCAAAAAGATTCATGACCCTTGTCAATGAACTTCCATGTGTGCCCCCTTCGTCGCACGGAGAATATCAAGTCGATAGTCAATTTCACGCCAGGTAGCGGCAAGCATGTCGGAATCCACAGAGGCTATTGCGGTTGTAATTCTGGCTTGTAATTAACAAAATGAAATTATCTGAAATTAATCACACGCGCAGACGATATTTACAAAAGTACAGATATTTAAACCTGAAAATGAAAATATATGAGTTATTCCATCAATAAATGCCATAAGTTAGTTTATATCTTCATTATTTTATGAGTTATTAAACATCAAAATGGGTCCGGGACTTTATAAACACCCTGTATTTATATTTATACGTGTGATGGATTGAAATAGGAGCGATAAATATCACAATATCTGCATCATCGGTTACAAAATTCGTTTTATAAATGTTGGAAAACAGATTGCAATGCAGGTAGTTTTTAAAGAATAAACCAAAAAATACATGGCGGAATGAGGTGTAATTTTAAATTCGAATATTGAAGGCTGCTAGAAATTGATTTCTTTTGGAACATTTATAGGTTACAATTTATGGTTTTTTTCGAGACAAAATTTTGAAATTACATACATATTGAAAGTATTCTTTAAAAATAATGCACCGATAAATATTTTACCTGAAATCAATTTCTGGATACTCCAAATATGCGAATCTAAAACTTAACCCCATTCTGCCAAATAGATTTTGAATTGAGTTTAAAATTCTATCAGAATTGAAATCTGTTTAGAACGAATAAAAATGAAATTAACGTTTGAATCTCCAAAATTTTAAACCTGCATAAATCTTTAACCTTCTAATCTTTATCTAAACTAATTACTTGCCGTTTGATATGCTAAAATAATATTAATCGGAGAATACAAATATGATATTACATGATATTACAATTAGGAGTTAGTATTTAAAAAATTCGAGTTTAGTACATTATCTATTTTTAGACGACCCATAAGCAAAATTGAGTGATAACATTAATTAATATAAGACGTTATTGTTATATGATTGCCAGCAGTGACATTTTTAACTTGGCTGTGTTAGTATGGGGTTCCCTTTTGTTATTTTATTCTTTTAGTTACCACTTTTTCGTTTAGAATTATTCATTTTTTTTTTAAAAGTCCTTCCGGCCAGTGCCGGGACGAAGAGGTAGCTTTCATAGTCTTTATTTTTAAAAAGCAAGCTTATATTGTTCAAACACATGAAGCTCAATTTAGTGGAAACCAATTATAGGAGATTCAATACTATTTTTTATCAATACTAAATCATTGTGAATGAGAATTTCGCGGAATTAGCCAGCTTTATCCAAGCTGCTTTTATTTAAAGTAACTTATATTTGGTTGCCAAATTCTGCGATATCTTGAAGTTTCTGCCATTTTAAGACAACATGGTGGATGAGGCTAACGAGTGAACTTGGTCGAGACCTTAGTAATTTCTGTGCACATGCTCACTCACATCGGAATTAGTTGATATGTAGAAGTGCTGTAGCAGGCAAAAAAATCAGATTTTTCAAAATGTCACCCACATTAGAAACTGCTATATCTGAGCAATTTTTTTAAGATAAAGACTAAAAAAAAAAATGCTCCAGAATCCTTATATTATGGTAAAATACTTAAGAAAGAAACCTTTTTCAATTTCTAATTTTTTGCACCTCACAAATATATTTTTTTGTTTAGATTAATAGCCTCCATTTTGAAACAAGATGGCTGATGAAGCTGTGCAGCGAACTTGGTCGAGACGCTTCGATATACTATCCATTTGCCTTCTTACATCGAAATAGGTTATTAAATACGCGTGTTATTACGTGACAAATATCAGATCGTTTTAAAATGTCAGCCATGCTAGAAATTCAAAGTACTATAATTCAACCACTTTTTAAGATATATACGAAACAAAAACTGCTCCGGAATCTTTGCATCACGGTCAAACACATAAAGAAACTTTTTCATTTTTCAATTTTTTGATAACTCATTTTAAATTTTAAATTTATTTATTTATTTTAAATGGCAGCCCTTTTGAATCAAGATGGCGATTGAAGCTGGCCAAAGAACTCGGTCGAGGCATTGGTATGTACTATGTACATACCAAGTTACATCCATATCGGTTCATAAATACGCTTTTATCGCGTGACAAAAATCAGGTCGTTTCAAAATGTCAACCACAATAGAAATTCAAAATGCTATAACTCAGCCATTTTTTTTAGATATAGACGAAACAAAAACTGTTCCGGAATCTTTGTATTAAGGTCAAACACATAAGAAAAAAATATGTTTAAATTTTTAATTTTTTGGTACCACATTTCAAATTTTAATTTTTTTTAATTAAATGGCCGCCATTTTGAAACAAGATGATGGATGAAGCTGGCCAACGAACTCGGTCGAGACATTGGTACGTATTATGTATACACCAAGGTACATCAAAATCGGTTTATAAATACGCCTGTTATCGCATGACAAATATCAGGTCGTTCTAAAATGTCAGCCAAGCTAGAAATTCAAAGTGCTATAATTCAGCCATTTTTTAAGATATAGACGAAACAAAAAATGCTCCGGAATCTCTGTATCAAGGTCAAACACATAAGAAAAAAATAATTTTCAATTTTTAATTTTTTGGTACCACATTTAAATTTTTAAATAAAAAAAATAAATGGCCGCCAAAGACAACGTTTTGAAACAAGATGACGGATGAAGCTGGCCAACGAACTCGGTCGAGGCATTGATATGCACTATGTATACACGAAGTTACATCCAAATCGGTTCATAAATACGAGAGTTACAGTGTGACAAAGATCAGATATATATATATAGATAGATAGATAGATAGATAGATATAGATATATCAACTTTTGAACGGAGGGTGGTTTCGGATTCTGGGGGTCATGATCAATGAAAATATACCAAATATTTTTGAAATCGCCTTCCTCCGAACGGCTGCAATAGGTAGCTTTTTATAATGAAAGCTACCTAAAAGGTGTAAAGTGAGCACTTGTAAAATTTAAAAAAGATTGTTGAACACGAAAAACATAAATCTCAACTCAAATTCGTAAAATATACATTTTCAAAATATAAAGTTTTTTGTAAATTTTTAAATATTTTGATTTAAATGAGCTTTTAAATAACAATCAGTCTTTTATTTTAATTCGTTAAAAAAGTTTAAAAAAGGAGTTTAATTTCTTCTTTGAATATGATTATCAAAAACATTCCCTTGTAGTATGTAAAATATCGAGCTTTATGAGGTTTTTTTTTTTTTATTTATTTTTAACCTAACTAAAGCGACTTACATAAAACTTTTTAATATTGTTTAAGTGAATGCGTTAATGTTCCTTAACCCATAACCCGCTGGTGTTGCGTTCACGCAACGGACAAAGTAATTGCTCATTGTTAAATAAATTACTTTGCCACCACTCTTTTAGAACTGAAAAATTTCGCTCATTTATTGGCATATGTTTCGCTATTTCAATAAAGCGAAAATTACCTTTCTGAATTTTTGGTGGCAAACGACTTTCAACAATAAATTTTTAAATTCTTACATTATAGTTTTCACGGTAAATAGATTACACAATTTTGAAAGTGTTTCGCACTATATCAAGTGTCTCATAAAAAAGCATTAGCCTGTATGTGCAATGTGCATATAAACTATATCTTAGTCAATTTAGTTTTTACTAAAGTAAAGTTCTGATTTCGGTCGAATTGTCCGTAGTTTTGTACTTAAGATACATACTGAAATCTTATTTAAACTCTGCCTTCATTTTACTTATTTATGAATTTTTTTCAGTGTCGCTGTATGGAAAAATGTTTTTATTTATATACAGTGAAAATTACTTATAATAATGCAGACGTTTGTGTATAAATCAGTCATTATACGTATGCTTCCTTATAAGGTAATTTATTTTAATAATTTTAAATAGAAATTTAGTACATCTTTTTAATGATGCATCAGACGTAGTTCTAATATTTAGAACAATGTAAAATAACAAAAGCAACTGTTAAATCTACATAATAATTTTTAAATTTTTTCTAAATTTCTGCAATAATTATCACTTTTTAATTAATAGTGAGTGAATATTTTTAGTAATAGTAATTACTACTAATATTTTACCATGGTTTACTATTCTTAATAAAAAACAAACAATGATTTATCAATTTGCAGACATCTATTATAAAACATCTTTTGTGATAATATTATGGTACAGAATTTTACAATAAGCGGTATTTAAAATTTTCAGTATTTCTTATAAGCTGATTATAAAGCAAAGGATTTACTATGATTTGCAAAAAAAAATTAAAAATTTTGATTTATCAGTTTTACGTACTATCCGAACACTAATGTATTCATAACATTCTTCTATTTACTATTTTTTTCTTTGAGATAATTCTGATGTTTTGAGTCATGTGCTTTTTAAACCAAGCAAGCCTTATAATGCGACATTAGATGCAAGTATCTTACTTTTAGAAATTATTCTATAATCTAAATACAATGCACTGTTGCAGTTTCTTATATCTCGCATTAACCTTATTTTTGTTTAGTTTTCTCCCATCGATCAGCCTGAAAACTAATAATGATAAATCGGGATAACACACACAGTAATTTCACATTCTGACGTATAATAAAATATTTTCATTGCTTGATTATATTATGCTTAGAATTAAGGTATTATTAAAATGAATTATAAGCATTTCGAAGTGTATTGTATTACATGTATATGCCTAAAATGTAGAATTCAGTAATTAATTTTTTTTGCAAGAAAATAATAATGAAAAGCTGGGAAGAAGAAAAATTTAACCTCAAGTTATGAGAAAAACTTTGTGTCTGAACTTCCATCTATAAATTGGTTGATGATATATTTATTGTGTTTTACTGTCTCATTCATAGTTCATCATTACTAAATAATAATGAGATACTTTTAAACTTAAATGATATTTCATTATGTATATGATTTCAATGCAATTAAATCCACCCGTAGCTTGTTTTTAATTTCTTCTTTCGAAATCTTTCTAAAGAAGAAAGTATTGTATTCGAAAAATTTTTCGACTTCCAGTTTTAGATGGATTTACACGGTTTAGCGTGACAGCGATCCTGAAAAACATGTTTATACAAAAGGTCTGTTTGTTTGTGTGTCTATGCCATCTTTGTATCATGGGATTGAGTTTTGCATAGAATTGAAAGAAGGTTCATATATATTTTACTGGCTAATGCCAGCAGGTCCAGTTGCATTTGGGAACATTACGCCGGAAGTGGGTACTGTAATAGCAAATTTGTTTAGTGTTCGTTAATGTAGTATCGAAAAGTGTATGAACGTATGCGTAGAATTGAACCAAATTTTATGTGTATGTTTTCAACAATGGCCAGGAGGCCTAAATTGAATTTTTGCATATTCCGCCGGAAAAAAGACTCTGTAATAGCGATCTTTTTGCCGTTTTCATTATCATATCCTCGGAAAGTGTACGGAGGCATCTATAGAATTCAACCAAACTTCACATGTAAGTTTTTTACTATGAACTTCAAAGCCTGATAATGGGGATTTTGTCTGAAAGGGGGCGCTGTGACAGCGATTTTTCTAGATTTTTCGTAGTTCTCTTGCACATCGGTTGTTCATACAGCGACGCGCAATTAGCATCTAGCTAACTCGTTGTTCTCAAGCAGCTGCCGTATACGAAATATTTTGATTTTATTAAATATGATCGAGATTAACTCGTTTTTACTCCGATTAGTAGCGTGAAGCAAAAATTTAAAATTAAAATCAAAGTTGGTGTAGTATTTAAGTAATAACACTGAAGTATTAACATATCTAAAAGCCTTTTGTAATAGTAACATGTATGAGAAAGAACAAAGTTTGGGATTGGCATATCCGACAAGTTTACCAATGAAATTAATACAGAAGCCTTTTGAAATAAATTACCTTAATTTTCTTTAAAAATATTACACATACTAGTTTATATTGTTCTTAATACACTTTAAATTAAGTTGTCAGACGTCAAGGAAAGTGTGGTAAAAATCATAGAAATTTTTAAGCTCTTGAATACACGTTTTGTCGATATTTTACATTACTTCTCATTTCTTCTAGACAGAACTTTCTTGTGCATGTTCCTCATTCAACAATGTAACCCATTTTCAGTTTCAAAACGCACATCTCGTTGATCCTTCCTCGAAGGAAGTTCTTATGATATAGAAACAGTAACACAAAAAACATACTTAAATTTTTTTATTTTATTTCGTGATTAGATTTTATAGATTTAAAGAAATAGCATTTAAAATCTACAGTAATAAGGTAGAAAATATATTAAAGCTTTATTTCATGTATTTATATTTTAGTTATTAATTGCTAATATGACATCGTTACTGTGTTACGTTCAGTTTAAGTAAATGATCCCTTAAAATTAATTTTAATCATATCGTGATAGAAAGTCACAAACTGCTCTCCGCATCATCCCGGATTTGGCGAAAAAGCAATTTTACATATTTTAAGACATGCTTTTTAATTCATATTCGGAATAGCTTAAAAGTACTACAGTTTTTATGCAGCTGAAATATTGGGGTGCAATTCAGCTAGAGGAATGGCATTTTTATAATTTTGAACAGATAATTTGAGGCTTGCATCCGAGTAACTTGATTTTACTTTTTTCCGTCACGCCATTCGTAACGGATCAGGTTGACGCTGATTATTATCGCCGCAATTTGGGTTCGGGTCGAGTTGACACCAAATGTTTCGGTTTCCAGTTGAGTTTGTTGAGTTTTGAATTTTTAGGTTCGGATTAACCCGCTTTTTTAAAAAGAAATTCCTATACATTTTTCATAATATTTTTTCCATGATTGAAATAAAATACGGATTTATATTTTTTAAATTCCGGTTCGACTCAGAATCAGTTTGAAGTGTGACGGTTTCCGGTCGAGCGTGCAGGATACTATAGCTAATGATATATACACTTTTGGACAAAACTTAAGGACGAGTCACAAAATGCCAATTTTCTTTCACGTAAATACTCAAAAGGAAGTAATATAAACGTACGAAGTAATATAATTCGAATAATTACTATCCCTGCAGGACAGCTAGTCCATATAACATCTGATTAAGGTCACACATGGTCACAAGAGTCACAGACACTACGGCGGAACAAAAAATATGAAATTCCATACATCTCTTTTATGAGTCTCAAATGACTGCTATATGTGACTCCACGGACAGGTCTCTCGACTGCTGTTTTGTGGCGAGTCACCAGGTGACTTTATAATGTCGTTTCATTGAGACTCTCGTGTGACTCTCATCTGGAGACTCAATTTCAAAATCATTCTGAACGTTGCATTATGATAAATCCCCAAATAATGTTGCATTAAAGACACATGGTGACTTTTTACCATTTTTCACTGTGGTGACTTCGCAGTAGGCTCTTTGTCATCATTTGACAAAGTCATGCGACAGAAAGTCACCATGTGACTTTAATGTGACATTATTTAGTGATTTAGCATAATGTAACGTTCACAATGACTTTGAAATTGAGTCTCCAGATGTGAGTCACACGAGAGTCTCAATGAAACGACATTGTAATGTCACGTGGTTACTCGCCACAAAGCAGCAGTCACAATGATTTGTCAGTGGAGTCACATATAGTAGTCATTTGAGGCTCATAAAAGAGACGTATGGAATTTCCTATTTTTTGCTTCGCCGTAATGACTGTGACTCTTGTGACCATGTGTGACCTGAATCAGATGTTATATGGACTAGCTGTCCTGCAGGGATAGTAATTATTCAAATTATATTACTTCATTTTGAGTATTCGCGTGAATGAAAATTGGCATTTTGTGACTCGTCCTTAAGTTTTGCCCAGCAGTGTATATTTTTAACGGCTAATAAAATTCAGAAACTTAAACGTATTAAAGGTATGGTTAAATATTTTCCGTTAAATACACATGGAATGTGTTTATTATTTTAAGGATTTGGGATGGGAGATGCCTTAAAGAAATGATCCTGATGAAATAGCGTTTTGATATTTTGTATAGATTCTGAAACAGGTTTGACGGAAAAGAGTTTTAATATTGATCAAGACTCCTTCTTGTTCCATTTTGTTGAAAATTATCGTGTCAACACGGTGTAAATTTACGGCTAAAGTCTGTTCGAGTGACATCACAAAATATTTATCAGAATGAAATATTATAACTTAACAAGTTCCTTGGTTTTATTTTATAACCAATATCAGCTTTGTCAAAACCTTCATAGGATAACACAAACAGAGCCGCCTACTCTTCAGAACATTTTGTGTCAATAATTTTAGTATTATGATTGTAATTACGATACTTTGTTCAATAATTTAAAAAAAAAAAGTATTCTGTCAGAAAATGTACTAAAACTTAGAATAAATGAAAAATTAAATGTTCAATAAAGTTCGATAAAATTGATTAAATATGGATGTTACTTAGTATATGACAGCAAAATCAACATTAATTTTAAGCAACTATATCATCGTAATAAAAAAAGTCTAAATTGGTAAAATCTATGTGGAAAATTTTCAGAGCATAAAAAATAAAAATAATGAGTTTTATTTAACTAAACGTCTTTTGCAAGAATATTGCTTTTCAGTATTAATATTTAATATGCGAGACATAAAAAATAGTACAGCAGTCGTTGCAGTCTTTTATTTATTATATATATAAATTTTTCGTAGTATATATAGCACTACCAAAAAAGTAATTTTAACTCTTATTGTTTTAGTTACATTGTTTTCCATTTTTTCCATACAAATAACAAAAATGTCTACGTCGAAATTATGCATTCAAAGATAACCTTTCTTTTTTCACTTTTTTAAAATTATTTCTTATGTAGAATATATTTTTTATATTCTGAAAAAGTAAAAGGCATAATGATAAATTATCAAATTAAAATAGCTATGATTTATTACAAGAACAAATAAAAGAAAAGGTTTTCGTTTTCCCGTTAATAAATATATTTTTAAAAGAAAAATGTACCAATAATTTATTACATAACCTTCCATTTAATTAGAAGTAATAAAAAATACTTATATTTTCTTAAGAATGTTATTTAAATACAAGAAACTGTGTTACTGAAAGAAATATTGTCGAGTTTGTTTTCTAGAAACTAATAAGTTCACTAATGTACAAATTAGATTTAAAAAAAAAAAAAAAAAAAAAAAAAAACGTTTGACAAAGTAAATTTCTTGCAACAATTCTCCGTTATCTTTTATTTTACCCTCTTTCATTTAATCATTTAAGGCAGCAACGATGGTTTTCAGTGTAAAAAATATCATATTTTGCGACATTTGTTTTCTTTAACGTTTAAAAAAGAGAAAATGTAATTTTTTGCGTGAAAAATACATATTTTGAACTTAAAATAAATTTTTTAACATTTATTAAAAATGCGGTTTTTGAACTCGCTTTAACTAAGTGCTGGGCGGCATTTAGGGTTTCTCGATACTAGACATTTGTCTGGGTGGATTCATAAACTTATGAAAGCAAAAGACCGATGAAAACTACAGTAGACAAGCGCATTCGCAGCATGCACTAAAATGAGGTGAGGGAGAAAACAACAATTTTATGCCGTTGGGTAGGCATTGATATTTTCTCTATTTGAAATTAACGTTAATATTAAAAAGCAGAAAAACCAACGTTTAAAATGCACAAATAATACATGAAAAGTAGCAAACAGCTGTTTCGAATCTACTAGCGAGATTCTTCTTCAGTGCAAGATAGGGAAAAAGGAACAGCGTGCTAGAAAAAGCAAGGATGAGCAAAATCATAGTTAGAGACGCGCTGGCTTATATACCCTAAGCGGGTAGCGAAGGCGCCAGGAACAACCAATGGGAGAGAAGAAGTGGAAACGACTGGGTGGACAAGTAGCGACAACTACCGGGCAAAAAAGAGAAAAATAAACCAAAAAGGGGAAATTAAATTAATGCTTTCCAAATATTTGGAAAATCAGAAGTATTAGATAAGCCATTGGCTAAAGAGTGAGAATTTTTAATGATGTGGTAAGCTTCCCAAAAATCAAGATCAAGGTTAGAAGAACATTTTTGGATAATGATGGCTGAGGAAAAATCGAACCTATGTTGATAACCTTTTTCATATTGTTGCACAAAGGCTTTATTTGCTACTTTTATTGATGTTAATATACTCACAGCCACAGTAAACATGCCAAAGCTGTGAAAAAGTTCTTGGCTTTCAAAAGCTACGTGAAAAGTAGGCAAACAGAAATATTTCATATTTATTAAAACTTCTGTTTTTTTTATGTATTTCTGTTTTTTTGTTTGTTTGTTTGTTTGTTTAAGAAGTTTTAAAATCTCATTTCAGTCAATCTGAATTGTGAAATTTTACAAAACCGAAAGCTTATACATGTATATAAATATAAGTTGAGAGACATGAGTTTTCTATATAATACTACAGTTTTGATTCAAAGCTTAAATCAACGACAGTATTATTTATATTCATTTCCAGCATTAAATAATTTTTTTATGAAGCATAATATTTTCTTTTCTATCATCTTTGTTCTCAGGATACGTCTAAAGATCTTTGTGGAAATTGGCAGACTCTCACCACTATTTCTGAATAATAATATTTGTTTTAATTATGACGGAATCTCAGAGGTTAAATAAAATTATGGTTACACTTAGGAAATATTGGTACTATTTATTGTGCAGTCAGTCGCATGTATCTGAGATAATTAGTCTTTGTCTTAGTTTCATCTATTTGAAATATATTTTTTTCATACTTTTCAATATAGCTGAAAAGAGTTCATGACTTTGGTTTGTCTGTTCGTGCTTAAATTATCGTAAACGTACCCTAATTTCAATTTAATTGATATATATTATGCATGTTTACTGTGGAATGCTCACTATTGAAAATCTAATGGGTAGAAATTATTTTTAGTTTACAGGGACACTCAAAACAATCTCGTTACACTAAGTCCAATGTGAAGAAATCGTTTGCTGTTAATGATACATTACTTCAATCATAATGAAATCGATATGCATTTATGCTTTGCACTAAAACATGTGTCTTAAAGAATATGGTGAGCAAAGCATTCATTATTCATTTACAGTGTCACTCAAAAAAGTCGGTTAAATAAAGGTATACAGTGAAAAATTGTTCATTTTCAGACGTGTTATGCGTTTCTATGTTTAACTGAAATGTTGAATAACTAATGTTACACTACTTTAAGCAAAATGAAATTTATATACGTAACTAATGTGCACTACTTAATGCTCACCATGATGCGCATAAAAATTATTGTTCCTTTATAAGGAGACACATAAGAATTTGATTACAATACAGACATTGCGCAATAAAAAATGGTGGTTCGTTTTCAGATGTTTTGTGCGTTTATATGTTTAACTGAATTGTTCATATTATGTGATGTGTATATGTTCTATTGATAATATACAGGGCTACGCATGTATTATTACGCATGATGTTGAATTTCTTAAAGTTAGTAATTGCGTTATGTACTTTTCAGATTCATTATATATATAGTATACTAAGGAATTTCTGCAGAATATGAAGAAGTGCATTGCAGGGCTACGTAAAGAACTTATTTCCGAAACTACGTCTTACATTTGTTGTACGTTTTTTTTCTTAACGCAAATTTCACTTTAATTCGAGGAGTTTATAAAAATCTGTAAATAATTTACAGGGCTGTACAAAATTGTTCGGATGCTTTTCCGGCTATTGGTGGAAATTGCTGATTGCGATTGCTCCACTAGGTTATTCGTTTTGAAGTTAAGTTAATTTTAGCACACTATGTAATGTGCATCCAGATTTATGGATCATGTACAGGGTTGCACACAATAATACGACTACCTATTCTGCTATGAACGATAGTTTCTGAAACTTGGTGGCACATTTTTAAACGGTGAAATTATGTTGCAGTTTTCTAGAAGTGTTTAAAAGTGTGATATCTGTGAAAGATGCATATTTTTTTTCTGGTGTTATTTGTCTAAATACTGGGTGAGGTGCAAAGTTATTTTATAAATATCTACATTTTATAAAATGAATCAATGCATTAAAACTCACAAAATGGAAAAACGTTTAAAGGGTTACTTATGAAATAATTATTTTAAACTGAAACAAATATTGCAATACATTTATTAAATTAAAAATAAAGTATTCCTACTAGACGTCACAGGTATATATTCTCAAATAGGTTTAACAACAGCAATGATATTGTAGAGAAATTTTCAACAGAATTACCTAATTTGTGTTAAATGTAATAAAATCATAACAAGTACTCTTGATCAACATCCAACTCTAAACAACACTGATCTAAATTTTCTCTGTATTTTGGGATGCGTCGTGAAGTATGTATAATGTTATTGCGGATTCTACTACTTTACATAATACCACCACATCAATTTTCGCTTAAAGCAAAGTATTTCCTAATCATCGTTGTAACTTAGGTTATTAAGCAAACCCGCGTGTTGCTTGGAGTAAGGGGCTGAATACTTTTGATGGGTAAGTGAATTTGGATCATGCGTTTCACTGTTTTTTTTGTTTGTTTGTTTGTTTGTTTGTCTTGATAAGCATTGTCTCTATCTGAGCTGGGCATAAAAAATGCGAGGCATCTTGTATATAACGTACCGAAAAATGACTCTTTTGGATTTCCCATTGATGTTTTTGTAACTAGCCCCACCAGTGGCCGAGAGGTTCTGCTCTCGAAGCTGGTAGACGGGAGGTGCTGGGTTCGATCCCAATCGCGCCCGTCGGCCTAATCGTTCGGAGTTTTCGTGGTTTTCTTCGAACCTTGGTTCTCCAAGCGTTAATACGGGTTAGGTTCCCTTAGAAAGACCTCCACGGAAGGCACTCCCCCCCCCTTAGGGCCTATATCCCACGTGCAGATAATTGGCCGACATAAATACAACAACAACAACAGTTTTTGTAACTATAACAATAATTGAAATTGAAGAACAAATTATAATTAAGAACAAATATGTCTGTTGCAATAAGCAATTTAAAATCAATTCAAAATAATGCCTTTTTGAGTCAAAATATCCAGTTGTCTCAAAGAATACGATTTTATTTCTCGAAATTAATTAAAAAAATTGCATAGACAATTTAGAGAACATTGTAATTTATAGGGATGCGAACTGCCTTTGAATTTCAGTACCTTTATTGTTGAATATCAATCTTTGCCTAATTAGCAGCATGATTTGAAACATTTTTGTACATTTAAATAAGGCGAAGATGGAATTTGAAAAGGGTGATGCTCAAATTCAAGAAGCATAGGAACTCTTTTTATTGTTATTTTTTAAAATTTTTGTTAGAATCTTCAGCGTTATTTTTTCTTACATTTGTTGTAACTTATACATATTTTTTCTTCTTATTAAGTTACGTCTATCTATCTTATTAGTTTTCTCTTGGGGGTTTACGTATTGAAGTTTTATTCAAAGTATAAATAAAACACGGAATATATTGGAAAATTTAATTAGTTTCTTTTCAAAAACGAAATAACTTACTGAGAAAAAATAATCAAAAGAAATATACTCATTAAACATCTTTCATTGAATTTGACACAGAAAAAATATGTAGTAAAGGAAAGATATTTTTTTTTTTTACTAAGAGTGATATCTATGCAATCACATTTTTTTACGATTTAGATTCATTCAATCTAACAATTTTTAAATGTATATACCACGTGCTACGTTCTTAAATAAATAACAGCTGTTTCGTTTTTTATTCAGTATGAAAAAAATAAGAAGACAAGGAATGTGTCACGGAAAGGCGTTTCCAATGTAAGAGAAATTTTATAATTATTTCCTGTAAAATAACCAAATAAATTTGAGCGTTTCTCCCCAAAGCAATTAAGACGTCGAGGCGTATATAAAAAGTTACTGCACAAGGTTTCCCAAAAAAGATTGAAAAGTGCTTAGTTTTCTACCTGTTGGAAATACGTATGTAAAATAAAATGCAAATGTGATGTAAATAAGTTCCGAATGAAGATTATGTAGAGATTATCTTTTGCCATTAATTAAAAAAAAAAGTCCACTTTTTATTTTTTTCTGCCATCTATATTTTCTGCTATCTAATGGTGATACGATGATGGTCAATAGATCTCTAATGGTCTTTCCAAATGAGCTACCTAAAATGATAGTAATTTTTGTGTGAAATGTTATTAACATATACACACACATATATACACATATATATATGTGTGTATATTATTTTATCCAAAAAGCTACATACATCAACAAAAGTATTTTAAAATGTAATTAATTTTAGTTGTGATCAGTGTTAGATAATATCTTCAATTATCCTTTCTTTATTTTTCAGTAAAAGTTTTGAAACTGAAAATATTTCTTCTTAAAATTAAAGAAACATTAGAAGAAAAATAATCAAAACTTTCTTAAATCGCAGTATGTTTAGATATAATCATTTGAACATATTTACACATTCTCGTTGTATTTCATAGGACAAGATATTTTTTAAATGAAAAAAAAAAGTTTTATAATACGTCATTAAGACATTGACAATTCTATCTTTTGAAATCTAATTTACATATCTAGAAATTCTCCCATTAAAAATTGAATTTAAGAAGTTCGAATAAAAGAAGTTCCCTGTTATTATAAATGACATTTCTCTTTAGAATATCACATATTGAACGAAATATCTGAAATAGAATAATTTATAGAACTGTATTCTATAATACAGAAAAAATAGTATACCGTCTGAACCGAACAATGAAAGTAGTGCTTCCCAATGAGGAAACACATTTTTACAATATTTATTTTTCTCGTTTTTCAACAATTTTTTATTTTGATATTTTTATAAATTAACTTTTCTATACTTTATGAATCTTTTTCTAGCAGAAATTTTATTTAAAATAATAATACAGGAATATCAGGCATGGTAATTGAAACATGTATAATGAATAAGTATGATCATACTGGGTTTTAATTCTATTTCGATTTCTTGATTCTTTGCAATTTTATGCATATTTTTTTACTTTTTAATTAAATAAGAAATATTTAATTTGCAGCCAACTATACGAAAGGTAATTCTGATTCTTTGTGCTTTAAATCTGACTTATTAAATTGCTTGTTGTAGTTATTGATATTCCGATTTTTCTTAATGAAAAGAATTTTCAATCAAACATTTATTTTAATATATTCTTAAATTTGTTTCGTACATATAGATTCAATTTATTTCCATAATAATGCAATTTATAATGTTTATTTTAGTTTTCTGTATAATTATATAATACACCAAAGAATTCCTTTCATGGAAAAAGAAAATAAACATAATCGTGCTAATATATAATTTTATTTGGTATGAAATTTAAAATATAAATTGAATTATTATTAACCTGTATTATTGGTTGCCTACAATCATGCGCCTCAGGTCATGGAGATAAATCAGTGTTTTCATTTACACTGACACATGTGAGACAGTGGAGTAGCCCCCCCCAAAAAAATATATATTTTTTTTTTACTTTTTCGAAAATCAGTGATACCAAAATGAAATAATACATAAGGGCTCCAAAACATACTATTCTATCTTAATTTTTATAACACTAATTAACCAGCAGATCTTTAATGCAGATATAAAAACAAATTGATTTAAATGCAATAAATAAAGACACAATCTTGCTTAATGGTACACAAAACACGAACTTTAATAAGCTAAAAGTTAACTTCTACGTTTCGAGCTGTTTCTACAGCTTTCTTTAGGAAAATATGATGGTAAAAAGGCTCAAAGTTCAGAGACGACAGCTTCCTGTTCAAGAGATAATTAGTCGAAACTTGACCAATGATTTGAATACAAAAATGATAGTGTGCCAAGTGTAGTGGCAACAAGTGTATATTTTATGTTGCAATCGTCCAGTATGTGTTATTAATTTAAATGCATTTAAATGTTTTGGTATTTATATAAAAATTTTAGCACAATTTCTAAAACTAACAATATATATATATATATATTTACATGTAAACTAAGAAATATTCTTTTAATAAAAATGCATATCATAATGCATGTCAATGCATATCATAAACAATCATACTATTATAATTCCACTTTGGGTACTTTCGATAGATAATTTATACAAATATATAACTATACAAATATACAAATATATAACAAATGTTTAATTTCCAGAATTAGCGTTTTTAGAATGAATGAGCTGTCTATAAATCTTTTACCTGACTTCTCAATTCGTAAGGTCGAGTAGGACAGTTAACAATGTTTGTTATATATAACTGTAAAAAGTATGTAATTTTAAACATTTAATTTTTTTATATATTTAAGTAATTTCTTTTATAAATAAAAAAGCACAGATAATGTAAATAGTGAGTATTGGCGTACAGACATGATTAAGTTTGTTTACATACACAATATAGACATTAATCACCGGGTACCTTCTATTTTAGATGTTTTCGAATATTTAAATATATTCTTGTATCAAATATTTAAATATATTCTTGTTGGATTTTTTGGGAAAGTCGGGATTATGAAGAATATGTTTGGCATCATATTTATCAACAATGATTTGATCAGAAGGGCAATTAGCAAGCCAACAAAAAATCAAAGAAAAATAATAATATTTGGTATCATCCTGTAAAATAAAATGCAAGAAAGGATCTATCGCTATATTATACAAATATGTGAATTATACACAATATATGTATCCAAGATTGTAAGAATAGCACGCATATTCATGGAGATATAGCGATTTTTTTTAAGTTAAAAAAATTCTCACATGTTTTTTGTTTATATCATGAATGGTTTTCAACCAAATTTAACGCCAGTTTCAGAAAATTTGACAAAATGTAGTAGATATAATATAGTGCTATTGCAAGAGAAATTCATTAAACATTTGATGAAATATGAGCCGTTGTTTGAAATATTTTTTTTATCTGCGAATGCGCACACGATAACAAGGATTTTTTTCATGATTTAATAGTCAGATCTCAGTCTCATATAAAAAAAAGCCAGACAAATATCTTCAAAATTCACAAAGATATCGACGGTATACTGAGAATTTTTTTAACTTAAAAAAATCGATATATCTCCATGGATATACGGGCTATTCTTACACAAATGAATGCACATATTGTACAATATCCACATATTCGTATGCTATAGCGATAGATCATTTCGTGCATTTTATTTTACAGGGTGATACCAAATATTATTATTATTATTTCTGTTTTAGTTCTAATTGTTCTTTTGATCAAATCGCCATTGATAAATATGAAGGAAAACATATTCTTAATAACACCGAAGTTCCAGAAAAAATCCGACAAATTTGTCTTTAAATATTCGACAAAATGTCTAAAACTGAAAGCATCCGGTGACTAACAGCTATATAGTGTATGTTATATTTTCTATTCCAGCTTTTGTATGTTGAAAAGAATGAGAGAATTTTACGTAAATAATATTGAAATAATGTCCTATTAAACTAAGCTAAAAATAAAACAGTTAAAAATGACAATTATATTCCAAAAGAAATTCTGATTTTACATGTAATTTGTACATGGTTAGATAAAGGCACACATCAATATAATACACGTGCGAGGTTTTATAATATAAATAGATAGCTAATCACATAAATTTCTTAGATAGCAGAAATAGTTCATGTTAGTAATGAAAAGACATTTTTTAGAACATAAGAGTGCAGATTTTTAAACACTAAGTAAATTTTAATTCGCAAATACTTCAGGAAATGCCTAAATTTTCACATTCGGATATTCTTTCTGATAATCATTTTATTTTATCCAGCACATAACATCACAAGTATATTTATATTTCTTTATATATATGTGTTTTAAAACGGAAGTGAGAAATATTTTGAAATCAAGAAATATTTTATACCAAGTAAACGGTGACAGCTATTAAATTTATGATTACTGTTGCGGGTGATTTATAAGTGAATTCGAGAATTTCTTTACTTAGTTTCCTTCCGTTAGTTCATCATCTATAGGCATCACTGATAGATGGCTCTACCCTGTCTCAAAATGTTAGAACGCTCAAACAGAGGTATAAAAATGTGTCAAAGTTTTCTCAACTTTTAATTTTATTTAATTATAGCTGCTGAAACGTAAAAAAAAAAAAAAATCAATTCGAGTTTTGTAATTGCAAGAATTTATCGGTAATAAATTTGAGACACTGAAGCGCCGTCTATCGATGATATTTGGAAATAAACGAGTGCTTGTTTAGTTGAGAAATTTCTGACTTCACGATTTAATTTCCTACAATAATAATTTCAATAATTGTTACCATTTACTTATTATTTAGTTTTAGAAATTTTCACTGAATTTTAGGAAATATGTATAAAATTTAATTAGTGATATTTTACATATTTATTTTCATTTTCTATACAATTACATTTGTTGCTAAAAGATCTAAAAATATGCAAGGTAATCCATTTTAAACTACTAATATTTATTTGAAATACTTTATTCTTATTATTTTAACATGCTATTAGGATTCTACTTATATACTCGTATTTGTATTTAACAACTTTTTATTTTATATATAATGAAAACAGAAATGAAAAAACCCCCATAAAACAAGCCTTTTAAGAAGGTTTGTTAAGTCTTACAGTGCTTTATTAAGTGTTAGTTTTAAGTTTTACACAAAATGAAAACATCATGATTTAAAGATAAGCCTATAACGAGTTTTAATACGTCTTAAAGGCGGTACTAATCAATTAAGTGAAAAGGAAAATTGTTTAAACTAAACTTTTATTACCATATACTACATGGTATTCCACTGAATAAAACGAAAGAAGTTGGAAGATGAAACGTAAGAAGATAAAGTTGGATAAAAAATTTAAATCTTTCATGTCACGCATTTTATGTTTATTTTTAAAGGCTAGTTTATAGCGCAATATGTCACATATAGACACATTTATGAACTTAAATAAGAAAATTTATGTTTTTACATCGTTTGCTGTTCACAAATATTTAAAATTGTATTCTGCTACAGCTATTACTTCCAATTGTATTATCTTTATAAACAGTTTTTACTAAAAGTTTATTATAGAAGTTTTAAGTAAATATTTTTGCGATAATTTGTAAACTGCCACAAAAGCACTTTAATATAAAAAGTATCACCTATAATACATGTTTTTTTACAATATTTCACTAAATAAAACTAAATGCATTAAGAAATTTTTAATAAGAATCCAAATAAACGGATTTTTATATTTTAAAGGCTGTTTATGTAATTAAGTGCATTATGTAATTTATAATATATTTAAGATTTCAAATAGCAAGAATGC
The DNA here is from genome assembly GCA_963932465.1 of Maratus speciosus. NCBI lineage: Eukaryota > Metazoa > Arthropoda > Arachnida > Araneae > Salticidae > Maratus > Maratus speciosus. Next base: position 443,626,310 of record OZ010788.1, read on the forward strand.
ATAGCAATGTTTTTACTTCGTTTTATACTCACAAAAAACATTAATAAATTATTCTACGAAATGTATTCCTCTAAATTTTAATAAAGTGTTATTCTACATATGTTTGCTTTAATATTTTCTCATAATTTATGAATATAAGTATGGTTAAAATGAAATTGTGATGCTTTGAATAATAAGACAATAAATTGTTATTTAAGATATACTAGCCCCTCTTGAGATTTGCAATACCATTAGATCGTATCCTCTGTAGAATGTAACATAAATGGTAGAACATTTGCATTGTACAGACAACATATTTTAAATAGAAGTATTTAAAACCTTTGAAAATATATAAATCATTTTCGTATCTTGAATGTAATGTGTGATATAAACTGAAAATCTTTAATATGTTTAAACTAGCATCGCTTAGATTAAGTTTGTTCAAAAGCATTAAAGTTAATTAGATTTACCATTACAAAAGTTACCAAGTACTTTTACATTCGTAAACGTATTAGTATGTAACTAATAAACACCATCTATATTTAAAATCGCGAATATTTTAAAGTAAAGGATATATAATAAGATGAGTTTTCAAAACATTTAAATATATTTAAATTCTAAATTTAAAAGCTTTATTTAATAATATTCATTTATACTTTTACTTTTATTTTTACAAAAAAGGCATTAGATTAAAATAAAGTTTTAATTAAAAATTGAAGTAAATTGTTATTTGCAATTTTTTCTGTGAAATCGAAATTTATTCTTTAAAAAATGATTCTTTATAACACTAATTTTATAACATAATTTACTTTTTTACATTGGAAACAATATAAAACATTAATTAGCAATAAATAAATTGTGCTTGATACTTAAGAAAAAAGGAAGATACTAGCTTTATAGAAACGATAACTTTTACACTTATGTACATTCTGTCAATAAATAAATAAATAAATAAATAAATCCATATTAAAATATAAACAAATTTAAATTTCTTACGTTAATACGAGGGTGTATCAATAAGTTTTGCCCTCACACAGAAATAATCGAGTGAAATTTCCGAAATTCCTACATTGTAATAGACATTTTCTATATAGTCACCTTGCACACTAACACATTTCTTCAAACGGTATTTCAAACAGAGGTTCGGGGGAGGATGTATTCCAGGAGGCCCAATAGTAGACCCAAAGGGGGATATTTTTCTAACTTTTGCAGACCCCCACATGTGATATATTATTGGAAAGGCCTGTGACCACTTATTCATGCTTCGTCCAAGCCCCTCCCCCCAAATTTGACCTCCAAGGGGCATGAATGATCACTCCAAAATTTAGAAAATTCCCCCAGGGAGGAAATTGGTGGGGAGGGGTGGAGCTATATAGCAGGAATAAGTGGTCACAGGCTTTTCCAACAATATCTCAGATGTGGAGGTCGGTAAAAGTTAGAAAAATACCTCCATTTGGTTCTACTAACACGCCTCCTGAAATATATCATATTCCCTCTCTTTGGAATACTGGTTGCACAAATGTGTTACAGTGCACGATGATTATATAGAAATGGATTCATGACATGCAGCAATTTCATAAATTTCACTCAATTATTTCCAAATGTGGGCAAAAACTTATTGATACACCCTCGTATACATATTTCCACTTTCATTTTAATTCAAGAATGAAGTTTTTTACTATGGATATCAAATTTGAAATTTATTGGGGAATTCGGAGTTTAAAATGTATATATATATATATTAATTTTTATCTTCTTAGTGTAAATTAGTTTTCAATATTCTCATTGATATCTACTAGAACAATTCTATTTTCACGTTGACTTTTTCTCTGGTATCAGTATTAATTATTACAAAGATAAAAAAGAGATTTGAATTAATTTAATACTTTCCTATTTGAAAAATGAACTATAAAATCGATTTTTGAAAAATTGTGAATTATAATCTATAAATTGTTCAACTAAAATATCTTTTTAAAAGCTTTTAATTTGCGTACATAGAATTTTCCCTTATTTCTGTTCGAGATATGTTTAGACTTGAGCTTAAAAAAGCATCGAGACAACATATTTTGGGATTGTATGAGGGTTTCACAACGAAAGAAGACCGAGTCCATTTAAAAAAGATGATATAGTCTATTTGGAAGGTGCATAAAATCTGTTTTATTCACTCTCAAACTGACCTAAATCTGTAAACAGATGCCATATAGGATAAAATATGTGAAAACAGACTTAGTTCACCGTAGGAGCAGGTAAAAATGATTTCATGTACCTTCTAAATGGACTATCTCATTTTCTTTAAAAATGGACAATGGTTGTGAACCCCTCATATAATCATTAAATAGAGAATAATTTCACATATAGTTTTTGTTATGGTAACTTCGGCAATAATTATTTGTTAGGATATCTAACGATTTATTAAGCCTTTTGCTAACATAAATAATACTTGCAACTGAAGCTTGATTTAGAATTTGGATTAAATGTAAATCTCAAAGTAACGATTTTCATTTCTGAGATGGACCCAACAAATTAATAATTGGAGTGTATTTTTGACATTGAATTTATGTGGGATTAATTATAGAAACTTTATTGAAATGTATATGCACTCTCAGAAATGGATTCTCAGATTTCACGAAATTTTCTTCGTTTTTGACGAAACTATTTCCTGGGATATGCTCCGAGCGAATATTTCGTCAAATTGAGAAAATTACTTTCTTCACTTGTTTGAGGATAACAGTTTCGTCAAAAGTGCTTGTTTGAAAAGCGCAATCAGTGGGCTGGTGGTGCCACCTATTGAAGAGTTTAGAAGCTCTTGTATCGACATGAGAAAAAATAATAGCTTCGGTGTGATTCGAACTCACTACCTCCCGTGTGGGAGACGGACGCTCTAGCTATTACCCTATTGAGTCCTCGAAGGGATATGATTTGAGATGCATGTAATGGATTCTACTGTATATTTATATTTTTATAAGGTTGATTGTAATTTTATCGATGTTGTTATACTTATAATTCTTGCAAGTTTTAATTAGTAAGGCTAATTTATTATTATTATTTCCTATGGTTAATGTAAATAATTATAATATGGCTTGATTAATATAATTTATTAGGGAAATTTTCTTTGCTCGATGAATGATTAAAATATGGTCTGGTTAATTTGTTGCTCAGAAATAACGAATTTTAAAGTGCATGTGGGGGAGATTTTATCAATTTGAGTATGTGGTTGAGATTTTAATACTTTACTGTTTACAGAAGAGAAGGGAGAGGGATCAATTATGCATATTTAATTTGATAGTTATATGAATATATTTCTTAAATGAAAAAGGGATCTTTGAACTTTAAAACTTTATTGACCAAATTTTCTTTTTAAACGATTTTGTAAAACACAGGAAATTTATTCTTTTCGAATTAAACCATAGCGAGCAAAGTAAAATAATCATAATAATAATAAACATTCTTAAAAACTTTAAGAGCTAAAAAAATAACTAATGCAGAAACAATAACTACCTGTATTTCAGCATTTTCCGAAAAGCGCTAAAAAGTGCAATTTTTTAAATAAATTATGACAGGAATAACATAAACAAGGAAATCTCAGATATTTGCTTGTTTATGTTTGCTTGTATCCTGCGACTTTAGCAATTTATATTATATCTGCTGGCTAATGTCGCAGGATTTGAGGAGGTACTGTTTCCTTAAAATGCATTGAGTCTGGCCGTGAGTGAAGAAACACCTTCGTCAAATATTTGAGAGTTTACGTGTCGTTTAAAGTCACGTGATTTTGATACGGAATGATCGTCAAAAACAACGAAATATAGCTCGAGGATTGCTGAATCGTCAAAATTGAGAGTTTTATTTCTGAGAGTGTGTCGGTTAATTTAAAATTCAAAAATTGAATTCTTCTGTCAAAATTAGACGTTCGTAAGGAAAATTTTAATATTTGTTATTTTATCAATATCAACACGGATCTTAAAGTTTATTTGTTAAATCTAAATTAATACAAAATATGAATCCCAATCGAATTGATGTTTTCGATTTTCTCTGTGACAGTTTTTCGATTACATTTGATGGCGGTGTTTCCGTTTTTTTTTTTTTTTTTTTTTTTTTTTTTTTTTTTTTTTTTTTTTTTTTTTTTGACTATCCATATTTATATATGTATTATTAAAATTAAAGAGTTAATTTGTACGGAAATACATTCAACACCAAAAGAAGAATTAACTGTTGTATATACCATTCCTTTTAGAACAGATAGCAATAGAATAATGGAATACACGAGAATGACTAAAAGAAATCTCAAAGAAAGAATTACAGAGCATAAAACAGACATAAAATTTTGTCGTCAATCTACAGCCATTTCTCGTTTAAGTTTAAATCAGAATGTCACAATAGATTTTGGTCATGCAAATATCATGTACCCAATACCCAATTATTACGCCTCCACTATTAGATATTCCATAGAAATCGTGTGCAAAAACTATCAAGTATGTAACGATGCCCTATCGTACAATATTTCCAATTTATGGTTCAATATCCTGAAAATAAATTCTGAAAACTTGAGTAAACTGACTTATTAAAGTTAGTGATACGACAGTTAAATATTTCTTCTACGCAAATTTAATCTGAAACACTGCTACTTCGACTGTCCAGCTACACATTTAAAATGAAAGTGACGTATGAGAACAGAGTTATGTAATAAAATAAATGGAACAGCAGTTAATAATAATATGTACAGTGTAACTTTAAAAATCCGGCATTGAGAAATCCGGCAACTTCAAAAATCCGGCATCAGAACCATCTGTCCCTTCCTTTTTCTTTTACACTTTCAAGTTATGGGAGGAGAAAAATAGAAATTCTTTATGAATTAAAAACTTCAAGATCGAAAGTAAAAATGCAAAAAAAGAATATTTGACTTAATATTATTTTTTTTTTCATTTGTCAGAGGCGATTATTTTCTGAACACATTTATTTGGAGGTGCACCGTTGCTTAGCAAAGGCAACAAATTTGGGGACATCTTTGGCAAAAGCGTAGCACAATAGTATATGGCTATACGAATTTTCGGTAACGGCGATATCAATGATGAGGAAGTATTTCAGACTTTCACATTACCCGTGTAAAGACCGCAATTTATGAGCTGGTTGAACACGCAAAATCTTAAAATGCATTAAGTGTCGAAAAAATTGATATAGATGATTGGCTAAGCATTGAAGAAAATGCACCAAGAACGAACAATTTAATGGACAGCGAGATCGCTGACGTTGTGCTGTATAAAACCACTGATAGTGCTAGTAGCAACTCAGAAGATGAGGATGAACAACCGGCCGAAGAAAAGGTGTCACTAGAAAAATGCACAAATTTGACTAGATAATTAATATATGCTTTAGAAAAATAAAACTGTATTTCCGAGACTGACATTTTTCATTTGTATAAAAGAAAAAAAAAAAAAAGAAAAAAGAACTTTTTGAAGAACGGCCAAAAAACTGAATTAAACAAAGTGGACATCGATGTTACCGAAATTACAAGCGAAGAAATAATTTCGCTCTTTATTCGATTTTTTTTCTGTAATATAGAAAATATTAATTAAAGTAAGTTTTTTTTTTTATATTTAATAATCTTTTTCTTACATAATAATCATTTATAATGAATTAAATTATGGCTAAAAGCATCATTAAGAATATAGTACTACATTTGATATTCCTAGTTACTGCTTTTGACATTCCTTCAAAAATCTGGAATTTTCAAAAATCAGGCATAGTCTTAGTCCCGATGATGCCAGATTTTTGAAGTTATACTGAATTTCCTCTAATTAAGTCCAATCCAAAAAACTGCTATTTCTACTTTTAACTATAATAATTATTGGCTGTCTCGCTTTCAAAACGAAGGGACTTATTTGTATAAATAATCAGCAATTAGTTATTATTCTCTGATGAAGTGCTTGGGAAAAGCAGAAAGTAATTAGACTTTTTAAATAAAATGTATGTTTTTAAATTGCAACATCTCTTTTATTATTTTAGTTGCCTTTTAAGTAAAATGGTGAACTTTTTAAAGTACATATTACATTTTACGTTTGAAGTCAAGGAGAAATATGACTTTATAGACGTGCATAATTATTTGCCAGGTACAAAACAGAAACTTTTAGAAATGAAAATTAAAATTCAAGTGCTAAACCTGCCAGTACTTTCAGTACAATTATTTGTGCTTTTTTATATAGATTTTATTAGAATTTTTTATATTGTTCAGGTTTATCATAAGCACAGTTAGTGCAAGATAGTTGCTATTTGCTAAAATATATTAAATGGAATTTTATGAAAATGCAATTTAAAGTAAATAACATTAAAACACCCAAAATATCTAACTTTTCCCAATTAGTTTAAATTTTCTAGAATCAATAAATTAAAACAAAAACACCGTTAAAAATATCTTTATAATACCTTATCTGAAATTTTTTTGTAATGCATTCTTGCAGAGTTATTTTCCTTTTTTCCATAATTTATGAGATTTAATTATTATTCTACCCATTATATTACTTTCAAAATAAGCAATGAAAGTCAAATATTAAAGTTTTAGAAGCTTACTATATTATATATTTTAATTAAATATAACATTAATAGGATAAGAATGTCGATCATTAATAATATTTTTTTTTTGCAGAATCTACTTCGAAAACAGTAATTGGATAAAATGATGTCATGCTAATAATTTCGCGCTTAATGATAATAAATTTTAATAAGGCTCACAATGGATAATGCGATTCTTTTGTCACGATGTCAAATAAAATTCAAACTGAATTTCCCACCTGACGATTAATGCAAAGATTAATGGAAACCATGATTTTTGTTTTTGTTATTACATTATAAGTAAATTGTTATGAATATTTTAATTAAAAGAGAAAATGTATTTCTCTCTATTCTAGAAAAATGTAACTAATGCTGTCACCGCCGCCGGTTTTGAAATTTTGGTGACCGGAGGTCTCTTGATAAACATGCTGATACAACAGTTTTCAAATCGAAGAATTATTTTAAGAGATATTTAATATTAAAGTTGGTCAAAATCGTTCCATTAAAAAAAGTTATACAGGGGCAAAAACTATGCATGTGAATTTAATCATTTTTAGATCATTTTATACATTAGAAGTTCCTGGTGTGCAGAATGCATTTATTATTTTAATTTGACTGATGTTTTGAAGTTTTATTTCTATTTTAAATTCAAATTTTCATCATTTCGACAGATATTTTTTACAACTTTTAGAAAAAGGTATTTTAAATTATTGGCAAATTTAAAATTTAAAAACAGCGCAAAGAATACTATTTCCTTCCATTAAAAATTTATTTGCACGTGCCTGTTATAAAAAGAAAAAAAACTTTCAAATGAGAATTAAACGATTACGTATTAAAAGCCGAGAAATATTGATAATTACTTCATAAAAACTATATTTAAACGTTTATTTTAAAAGTGAACGAAAATTGTAATATAATAAATCCATTAATATGCGTCAAAAGTCGCAAATGGAGGAAATTGCGTCATATTTAATATTCCGAAACCATACTACTGTCAAACAGTATAAATTTTAAAATATATTTGCGCGAGACATTTATATCATATTTTGAGGTAATCTTTTAAAACTATTGTTGAAAATTCTAAGACAGTTATAATAATATTGCCTTTCTAACACCAAAAGTATTTTTACGCGAACATTTGAAAGAGAATGAAAACTTTGGTGAAACTGATGTCAGATTTAAAATGATAAATTTAAAATGTCTTATTAAAAAAAAGTTCCTTATAGCGTTGCTAAAAAATACCGGGAGATGAAGACTCTGTTTGCATAGTTCATTTTATATTAGCTTATTTTCACATGTTTCACTGATCTGAATTTATCAATGGCAAAAACAACCCTTTAACAGGAAGATTGTCACTGTTTTTTTTTTTTTTTTTGTAATTCATTTTTCCGAAAAATTTTAAAGCCGATCAAATTAGCTTGCTTTTAGAGTTCGCGGTGTCTGAAAGGGGGTTGGCGAGCGTATCTCTTAGGGGGTGTGCTAGTATTGTTAAAAAAACTGTTGTTTACTAAAACTATATTTATTATATCTATGTTAAAAATGTCTAACCCAATACTGTATCTGGCTTTATAATCTAAATATTTAAAAGACAAGGCTGCTTTTATAGTCATTTAGCCTGAATTTTCTACTGAATCTCTATTTAATTTTTTTTCTTTTTTAAGCAAAAACTGTTCATTCGTAGATGTGTCCGAAATAGCTTTTTTTTTTTAACATTCCCATTTTATATTTTTAATTTAGTTTTAAATGTTTTTATGGAATTACTTCAAAATGATGGCGATAGGATTACTTTCATTGTTGAAGAGAAAAGAGAAATATTTAATGCGGTTTATTAATCTTTATACATTAGATAGTTTTTGATACAATGTTTCTTAAAAGAATTAAAAATAACTTTAAAATATTGAACAGAAAATTACGTCATGCTTTAGAATATCCCGCATTTTCCCTCAAAAAGCTGTTACATTTCAATATTTTTCATTGCGTTCTTGCTTAGTGAGACGCTAAACGAAATGCTTCAGTGAGTAAAAAGGACTTCACATTTTAAAGTAAAGGGTTATTTTACTTTATAAAACTAAATATTGTATCTTTTCCGACGCAAAGTTTTTGTTGACTTACAAGAGTAAACGTTTCGAAATATATTTATATTTTGGAAATATATTAATAAGATCCATGTTAAACTATTCTTTAAATGGTGAATACTGGTATGGAAGGTGCCTATGTATGTTTAGTGACCGTGCAAATAAACTTTTGTACCTATAGATTTCACCGGGAAAAAATTCTATGAACGTGCCAAAGTGAAATCATTTTTGTTGGTTTTTCTCCCAGTAATAACAATTAAAATTTTTGGCATTTATCTTTTAGAAAATCTTTAATTATACAACTAATGAAGGCGAAAACCACTTTCTGCTGAAATTCGAGGAAACATGAAATATGTTGAATAAATTATATGTGAAAAACTTCCTAAAAATGTACAGCTATACAGCATATTTTTAGATCTTTGGTTACATATAAAGAAACTCTTTTTGTGTTATCAAAATGGAGTTATGAAATCTTCAATACCGGAACTAAATTAATTTCAAAAGATTATTTAACACTTTTAAATGGATAATAAAAAGTGATTTTTGAAATCTATTTTTAACGGTTACATTAAAGTGATAAATGGTAATTTAATAATTAATCAGACTTTCAATCAAAGGCCGATGTTCGAAAAACTTAAAAAATATTACTTGACAATATACTCAAGACATATCTTTTTAAAAATAAAGTTGTAAATTATATAAATCTCTTGATAATTTAATTTTAAATGGAGTATCACACTAAATAATTTTAAAATTCGAAAAAAAAAAATTCTGCAGGGAAATTTAACTAGTACCATACTTCTTTTTAAAATGATATTTCATCATAAGTCATAAAAAGTCACAAGATTTTAGATACGGCATTAAATGATTTTTGTTCTTGAAACACATTTTTTAACTTCTTAGAAGTTCTTTTGTTCGTTTTCTTTTTTTCATTATACGTGCAACAACAAGAAAGACGATTAATTTCATTTAAAAATCTTTACTTTCAGTTAAAGTAGAAACAATTACACCACTAATAATTCTACATTAAAAGAATATTTATTTTTTAGAATAAAAAAACTAACATTTCGTTCATTAAAAGTAAAAAAAAAAAAAAAATTAAAAAAAGGTATTTTTTACAAGTAGATTATAAGAACGTTTTATCACTTTTTGCGTTTCAGTGATTTTTGTAAAAGAAAAAAAAAAAACATGAAATTTTACTGAGATACGAAAATATATTTTTTAATTAAAAGATTAAGAAAATTTTCTTTATATATGCTTGACAGTTATTTTACATTTATCTCGATATATTTGCTATTATTTATTTATTTATAATATTTATTAACAGTAGCGTATATGGATTATTAATATTTTGTTGAAATTCAGGTATTATCTAATTTTCATTAACAGTAGAATAGTTTTCATTTTTTTTGTTCAGACCAGAGGTGATTCTGCTTAGCAGTTTGTCAGAAATGTAAAAAAAAAAAAAAAAAAAAAAAACGATGATTAGTTTGAATTTTTTTTTCTTAGCATAAAACCCCTTTAATGAATAATTAAATACAAGGGAATCGTGTTTCTGCTAATATTTATATCATGAATTCCCTTCCCCAGCAGTAGGAGCGCCATGTGAAGAGTTTAGTGGGGGTTTTCTTTGAGAGACTGTGTGAAATCTTATGAGGAATAGCAGGGATCGTTCACAAAATAGGAAAATCAAGCATAATAAAAAATGCTGTGTGGCATTCCCATCTCCTTAAACTCTTCCATACAGCATTTGATTCTACCAGAATTTTTCAATTTTCAAGGAAGCGCGATTCTTTCTTTCTTTTGCGTAATTTAACAGAATGAATTCTTGAATCCGTTTCAGAAAAAAATCGCGAAATTATTCAAACTATCCAGATAAAATATCATGAATTCCGTCAAAGATCTCACGGACAAATATCGATTTTCTACAATCTGTGAATTTAAAAAAAATGGAAATTTCATTAAACGATTGTGCCAAAAGATTGCGAATTCCGACAAATGATAGAGAAAAAAAATCGAAATGTTATCAATTGTTTACGGAAAAAAGAAATCACGAATTCGTTAAAAACGATCTAAAAAAATCGTGGGAAAAAACTGCGAATTTATTAAATCTGTCGCGAAAATATTTTTGCAAATTTATCAATTGGTATTGGAAAAATACAATTTTGGAAACAGACTGCAAAATCAAATCGTGAATTTCGTCAAACTATCATGAAAAAAATCGCTAATTTCGTGAAACGATCGCTAAAAAAAATCGTGAAATTTAATTGATCACGATATAATAAGCACATCAATAGGTTACGAAATTTGTAAATTTTTTTCCGTCATAGATAAAAGAAAACGACAAAGACCTTGGCAGATAGAGTCTTGCATATGGTCCGTTAACACTGCTTATTTTCCGTGGGGCTTGAATTGGCTGTAATTGTTTCAAGTTTGCGTTGGGATTGCACTATTGCGAGTTCTGACCCTATTTTTTAAAGAAATCTTGAATATTTTTTATGAAAATAGCAAAGTGAGAATTATTTTCGATTAAAAAATGTGAAAATCGCATTAAAACGCAAAAAATGGTAAAAATTCCAAAAAATTAAATTGCAGGCAAATTTACTGCATTAGACTAAAAGATTGAAATAGGGTCCTTTTTAAGAAAATCACAAGATTGTAACGAAAGGAGAAGAAACGCTAAAAATGGCAGAGGGGCCAATTTACTATATTGTGCTGAAAGACTGAAACCAAATTATTTTTACAAATGTGAAAAAAGTGTCGTAAAACACGGACCCCCCCCCCCCCCACCCCCGAAAATATCTCATTAAAAAATTCACTAAAAATTCAACGTCTGTAGAAATTCCTAATATATTTAAAAAAGAAAAAAAATTACAATTGTGGATAATTCACTGCGGATTCTGAAATGGCGCATAAAAAATTAAATACATAAAGTATATTTAAAAAATCCAAACCTGTCTTAGAAGTACATAACTTCAGAGATATACACAAACCTTCCAGCAAAATTTTGTAGCTCTCCGCACTGCGGTCTCTTCAGAAAGCAGTACACGCACAAATACCCACGTTTATTGTTATAGACATTGTCTTTAATCTGAAGCAGTACACTGAAGTAACTTTTGAGGAAGAGGGTTAGCCCGAACCCTACGAGCTTGAATCTAAGCTCTGCTGGAAACAGATACAAACAGAAATCTATCATAGGTAACATGACTTCGAAAAAAACTATTAGCAGCAAATCGCGGAGTTGGATCTGTTTACCCGACCTGATACAGGACTCTAATTCATATATTTTTCTCGAGGTGGAATTTCTGTAGGTCGGTCAAGTCAACGGAATTCCTATCTGGAAAACTTTCATAAAATTATTGTAGAGTTCAGAAATTGTTTTTACACACGGATTTACCCCTGCTTATGCACATAGTAATTTTCAAAACATAAATTTTACTTTTTTGTGAGAGTTTTATTCCTGTTATAAATGCAACTCTAAACAATCATTCTATTTTTATAAAATCACGCACCAATGGGTTAATAATGGTTGCATAATTACCATTTAAAATAAAAAGTTTTAATTAATACATATATTTTTTTTAATTTGAGATTAGAAAAAATTTGAAACGTATGTGTTACTAAAGCGTATAACGGCTTTCCCGTTATATATTCATTATTCCACCTCTCCCCTCAAAATTCAACTTTTAACCTTACTGGTTTATTATAAATTGCCATTATTCTCCCCCCCCCCCCCCTTCAAATAAAATATTTAGTTTAAATTTGACATTTTATACTTAATTTCTTAGGTCTTTATTCATTCTCCCCCCTCTCACTACTGTAAGTTTCACTTTTACTTTTTAAAGTTCTTTTTAAATGCAGACATCATTTATCTCGGTTCCTTTTTCTGTCTTTCAAGTTCACACGGATAGAAAAAGATCTAAACCGCAGCAATTTTCCGTTGAAATAAGATAAAAGAATAAAATACAAGTGAATGTCTTTTTCGCTTCGCAGCCGACGATATGTAATGCATATTTTATCAGCCTCTGGGATTGCATTAGTATTAAATTCTCACCCTTGTACTTTGTCGGATACAAACCATATGCCCCTTGCTGACTAATTTTCAGCTGTCGTTATATCTGTAACGTGCATATAATGTCACGTGTTCCTATTTCTTTAAGTCTCTCTGCTTACCGCTGGAATGTTATTTATTGTAACCCTAAAGAGCGCGCCATGGCATAGTTTTTACCTCAATGTAAAACTTCTTGATTTTTTTGTCTACCCAATTTGTTTTTCGCCAAACATCTTACATATGGTTAAATAATGTTCGCCAATCTGTAAGTATTTGTAACAAAATCTCACTCACTTTTGCTCTTGACCTCGAGCTATGTAGTCTGCAAATTAAGCCCCGCTGTGGGGCGTCTGCCGTCGGGCAGTTATTGAAACGCTCCCCGTTCATCTGTACTTTTCACGGCCTTCCTTTAAAAGTTCTTCGCAATAAATGTAAGTCTCCTAAAGTATTGTGTTGGAGTTTCTTCTATTTATTCATGAATCTGGGTATACAAAATCTCCTCCAAATAAAATTGGTGCCGTTTGCCCAGGTCTCCAACAATAAAAAAAAATTACGGGGAGAAGTTTCATTCCGTTTCAGCCTTCTATCAGCGACGCGAAGGACCTATGACAGACATTTTTTCCCACTGGACTTGAGGTTCCTGCCCCGACTCGGCTCATTCTCCGGCGTCAATTTTACGGGACTTTCCCTTCCCTGCTCTTGATGCCCTGATGTACTATTGTGCCTGCGTTGTTGGCGATCCCTCATCTCATTGTGATTCTTCTTTCTCAGATACGATTTCCTTCGATGATGACTGCCCCCCATCTGTGCTCACATCTCCTGATGAAAATCAAGTTGATCCATCCAAATCCGTGCGATACTCTTCCTGTCCGTGTGTCCGCTTATTTTAATATTGTTTGTGAAATATTTTTGGTGCGGCCATCTCCAAGTGAATCTCCATCAGTGTTTTTAATACTGTTTTGTGAAATATTTTTGATGCGATCATCTCTAAGGGAATCTCCATCTGTGTTTTTGATATTTGTGTTTAAAAAAATTGACATCTGAACGTACATCTGCTCCAGATAGTTTTCTAAAAAAATATTTTGTGAAAAAGTCCTCACTTAGATGTGGTATGAATTATCGGCACAAGCAACACACATTTTTTAACAAAGTTCTCAGTGCTGCAAGTCATGAAAGTGTCTGCGTTCCATCCCCCCTCCCAGCAACTTCAATTAAAATTCGGTTTAATAATTTATTTATTTTAGTGCACTATAGTCAAACAGTGCAGCCCTAAATTAAATTCAACATTTAAAAACTAAAGCGATTGTATTAATGGCATTGCACATTTAAATTAAATTATTCTAGTTACTCATCTCTTTAATAAAACAAAATCAGTGATTCAGTCTCCATTTTTACTTTGTGAGTCTCTCACACATACGATTTAACCTTGTAGAAAAACGTTACTGCTGTCTCTTAAAAACAAAAGCATTTTAGCTTCGGGAATTTCCTTATTTGGGCATGAATATATAAGGCATGAGAATGTATTTTTCTAGACCAGATGTTAGATCAAAGATAAACCCCATGCTTTACCACAAAAATGCAGAATTGACATACATATGAACAAAAGGGTGTGAATGTTAAAGTTTATTGCGAAGATAATTCTAATGAATAGATTGCATGTTAAGTGATTTTAAATGATGAGTTATATTCATGCCCAAATAAGGAAATGCCCGAAGCTAAAATGCTTTTGTTCTTAAGAGACAGCAGCAACGTTTTTCTACACGGTTAAATCGTATGTGTGAGAGACTCACAAAGTAAAAATGGAGACTGAATCACTGATATTATTTTATTTAAGAGATGAGTAACTAGAATAATTTAATTTAAATGTGCAGGGCCATTAATACAATCGCTTTAGTTTTTAAATGTTGAATTTAATTTAGGGGCTGCACTGTTTGACTATAGTGCACTAAAATAAATAAATTATTAAACCGAATTTTAATTGAAGTTGCTGGGAGGGGGGGTAGGGGAATGGAACGCAAACAAAGTTTGTGAAGACGATTCCGTTACATACAGAGATGGCCGTTTGTTGACAACGTATAGGGATTTAGAAAAACCAGGACTTACTAAAAAAAAACTCCAATTTGGTAAAGGAAGACCTTTTTTATTCCATGATGAAAGCAGAAGGGAGAGGTACAAGTGGGAAGAGATAGGAGCCTCTTTTTAAAACGACATCACGAGGCTAGAGACAGAGCAGCAGTGTGTTGAATAAACAGTTACAACTTTCTTGCTTGGCGGACTACAATATCGCCAATCTACAAAAATTTTGCGCCATGCACAAGAGGCGGAGAAAAACATTAGCTGGTATGGATTCGCCAAATACATACGGTAGGCTTCTACCATATATTAATTGTGTAGGGGCGCCAGACTGTGGGTTGCTAAAATTCCCGAATCATGATAGGCGCAATCTAATCTGTACTTAGGATACAGCTGCGGTTAAGTGTAAAAAATGTTTCTGGATAACGACATAGTAACAGACCGAATTCGTTAGGCGAAAAGGCATGAGAATGTATTTTTCTAGACCAGATGTTAGATCAAAGATAAACCCCGTGCTTTACCACAAAAATGCAGAATTGACATACATATGAACAAAAGGGTGTGAAAGTTAAAGTGTATTGCGAAGATAATTCTAATGAATGGATTGCAAGTTAAGTGATTTTAAATGATGAGTTATATTCATGCCCAAATAAGGAAATGCTCTAAGCTAAAATGCTTTTGTTTTTAAGAGACAGCAGTAACGTTTTTCTACAAGGTTAAATCGTATGTGTGAGAGACTCACAAAGTAAAAATGGAGACTGAATCACAGATTTTATTTTATTAAAGAGATGAGTAACCATAATAATTTAATTTAAATGTGCAGGGCCATTAATACAATCGCTTTAGTTTTTAAATGTTGAATTTAATTTAGGGGCTGCACTGTTTGACTATAGTGCACTAAAATAAATAAATTATTAAACCGAATTTTAAAAGTTTGTGAGGACGATTCCGTTACATACAGAGATGGCCGTTTGTTGACAATGTATAGGGATTTTAGAAAAAAACAGTACTTACTAAAAAAAAAACTCCAATTTGGTAAACGAAGACCTTTTTATTCCATGATGAAAAGGCAGCAGGGAGAGGTACAAGGGGGAAGAGATAAGAGCCTCCTCTTAAAAAGGCGACATCACGAGGCTAGAGACAGAACAGGAGTGGGTTGTATATACAGTTACAACTTTCATTCTTGGCGGACTACAATATCGCCAATCTACAAGTATTTTGCGCCATGCACAAGAGGCGTAGAAAAACATTAGCTGGTATGGATTCGCCAAATACATACGGTAGGCTTCTACCATATATTAATTGTGTAGGGGCGCCAGACTGTGGGTTGCTAAAATTCCTGAATCATGATAGGCGCAGTCTAATCTGTACATTGATACAGCTGCAGTTAAGTGTAAAAAATGTTTCTGGATAACGACATAGTAACAGACCGAATTCGTTAGGAGAAAAGGCATGAGAATGTATTTTTCTAGACCAGATGTTAGATCAAAGATAAACCCCGTGCTTTACCACAAAAATGCAGAATTGACATACATATGAACAAAAGGGTGTGTATGTTAAAGTGTATTGCGAAGATAATTCTAATGAATAGATTGCATGTTAAGTGATTTTAAATGATGAGTTATATTCATGCCCAAATAAGGAAATGCCCGAAGCTAAAATGCTTTTGTTTCTAAGAGACAGCAGTAACGTTTTTCTACACGGTTAAATCGTATGTGTGAGAGACTCACAAAGTAAAAATGGAGACTAAATCACTGATTTTATTTTATTAAAGAGATGAGTAACTACGAGTAGAATAATTTAATTTAAATGTGCAGGGCCATTAATACAATCGCTTTAGTTTTTAAATGTTGAATTTAATTTAGGGCTGCACTGTTTGACTATAGTGCACTAAAATAAATAAATTATTAAACCGAATTTTAATTGAAGTTGCTGGGGGGGAGGAATGGAACGCAAACATCTTGATATATATAACGGCTTTCCCGTTATATATTCATTATTCCTCCTCTCCCCTCAAAAATCAACTTTTAACCTTACTGGTTTATTATAAATTGTCATTATTCTCCCCCCCCCCCCTTCAAATAAAATATTTAGTTTAAATTTGACATTTTATACTTAATTTCTTAGGTCTTTATTCATTCTCTCCCCCCCCCCTCTCACTACTGTAAGTTTCACTTTTACTTTTTAAAGTTCTTTTTAAATGCAGACATCATTTATCTCGGTTCCTTTTTCTGTCTTTCAAGTTCACACGGATAGGAAAAGATTTTAACCGCAGCAATTTTCCGTTGAAATAAGATAAAAGAATAAAATACAAGTGAATGTCTTTTTCGCTTCGCAGCCGACGATATGTAATGCATATTTTCTCAGCCTCTTAGCTTGCATTAGTATTCAATTCTCACCCTTGTACTTTGTCGGATACAAACCATATGCCCCTTGCTGACTAATTTTCAGTTGTCGTTATATCTGTAACGTGCATATAATGTCACGTGTTCCTATTTCTTTAAGTCTCTCTACTTACTGCTGGAATGTTATTTATTGTAACCCTAAAGAGCCCGCCATGGCATAGTTTTTAACTCAATGTAAAATTTCTTGATTGTTTTGTCTACCCAATTTGTTTTTCGCCAAACATCTTACATATGGTTAAATAATGTTCGCCAATCTGTAAGTATGTGTAACAAAATCTCACTCACTTTTGCTCCTGACCTCGAGCTATGTAGTCTGCAAATTAAGCCCCGCTGTGGGGCGTCTGCCGTCGGGCAGTTATTGAAACGCTCGTTCATCTGTACTTTTCACGGCCTTCCTTTAAAGTTCTTTACAATAAATGTAAGTCTCCTAAAGTATTGTGTTGGAGTTTCTTCTATTCATTCATGAATCTGGGTATACAAAATCTCCTCCAAAAAGCGGCATTCGTTTTTAAGTTTCTTTGTATGTAAAATGTATTTGTTATTTTATTTAGCTTCTAAATATTTATAGTTTGAAATAAAAAAGAAAAGTAGTAATAAACAAAAATATATATATATAAAACATCGTAAAACTGGTTGCATTCATTGAAAAATTCATTGTTTGAATTATATTTTTTATACATATATACTTGAGAAGAAAGAAATAAAAGCATCTATTCTTATACAATGTTTAAGAAGGTTTAATTCTTTTGTTAAGATTACACAAAGGAGTTTAATTTTTCTTATTGGATGTTTTTTATTGCAGCTAAAGAAATAGCAAGACTTTTTTTATGATTTTTTAAAAGAAACAGGAAATATAATACTTTAGGATTAAACTAATCCCATTTCTGTATCCACCTGTTGTATATGCTAAAATTTGCTGCTAATTAAAATTCCGAGAGGGAACTAAATTCAAAATACGAACAGAAGTATTATAGTTACTCTTGAATACAACACAATTTTTATTTAAAAATCCCTATGGTAGATAATACATTTCGTTCAAATTTAAAAACGTTGAAATTCCATTTACAAAGACAGTTTTAACAGAAAAAAATAGTGGTAGAGTAAAGAATTTGCGAAAAAATGGCATAAATAATGTTATTTAAATAATACTTATTTTTTACCTTTTTAATAAAGAATTTATCAAACGTTATTAATATGAAGACATTCGTTAAAAAAAATATTATTTTTTTACATAAATGTATTTATTAAAACCGAAAAATATAGAGATGCTTCTAAACGATACCTCAGTCTCTCAGAATGACATGATATTTAGACAATGTATTATGTTCCTGATTTATAAAATCAGTGGTGATAGTATAGCATATCATTTTAAAACAAGAACGAAAACTCATGCACCCAGCATCGATTATGAAACGCTTTCCAACACATTCAGAATAGTGTAACGAATTTTACAGTTCCTTAAGGTAAAAAATGTCTAAATAAACAATTTTGAAAATTCATAAAGCGTTTAAAAACAAAATTTCTAGAATTACCATTAATAGTCCGAAAAACATCCAAATTCCTGTGCAGACCTGCATATGCTTTATTTATTTGTTCAAAATTACTTGAATTAAATGCATAGCCCAATTAGAAAACCCTTTTCAACAATTTCCGACAATAAACGGAAATATACTTGAGTTTTTTTGTGTAGCCCTATATATGATCAACAGAATTTATAGAAATCAAGAAATATAAAAAAAATGTTAAATTTTAAAATGCGTACTACAACTGGAAATGCACTTCCAGCAAATATTATGTACAACCTAATACTTTTTTTGTGTGTACGTATAAATGAACAATAAATTATATTCACACCAGTTTGTACACTCAGTCCTTTATAGTATGCCTGTGTTATACATAAAAGTTTCATTGTGTTTTAAATTGTGTAATTTCATTAAAATACACCGATTTTTCCCCATAATGTAACGAGTCTTTTGAGTGTCCCTGTAAATTAACCGTAAATGATATTTACTTCATTTTAAATAGCGAACACGTCACAGTAAATCCCTATAACATTTATAATCCATAACAATTAATTTCATGGTAATCAGACAGTAACTACGCGAGTTAGTGCACGGAAAAAACAGAGAGAGATACAGAAAGGCAGGCAGACAGGCAGGCAGGCAATCAGAATTCATAAACCCTTTTAACAATGTTGGAAAGTCTTAAAAAGCGCTTTTTATAAGTTATCACACGCTGTATAAGTTTTTATGAAATAATACTTTTTTAGAGGAAAAGTCTGTTACATAAATCAGAAGCACAGAATGTACAGGAAGATACGAAGGAAGTACTTTTCTGGACCTGGAGTTTCCTGATCTAACTCTGTTATGATGAATTTACATTCTTGTGTAATCGTCACCCGATGTTCTCAGGGTCTACGAAACACGGGTTTAACAACAAATCAGCGAGTTTCATTAGTTGTTTACGCACCGTTGTTTGGTTGGGTCTAGTGATCTAACACCTGTAACTCCTGTGACGATAATGCCACAATGTCAATGGTTCTTTATAGAACATCCGTCTTAAGGCTAATTTGTGATATTTCAGTTCGAATACTGTGCATATTTCTCTATTTAATACCAATTATTTATCTTGAGAAATCCCACGGAAGATTTGTGCAAACATTTCTGTAGCAAATCGTCGTGGAACACAGTGGCAGGTGGAAAGCTGGTATACATAAAAAAACGCACAAGTTTACTTCCTATGACAACCGTTTTTGATCTAGTGCACTGGACAAGTCTACCAAGCATATTGCTACTCTGAACACCTAATTTAATTCACTCTCTAGTAAATATAACAATATTTCACCAGATACATTACCGTTAGTTAACCGGAATGCTGTAGCTTTCAAGTGCTCACATTATTCAGGATGAAATCCATTATCATAAATTAAATTAAAAATTTCACTTACTAGTAAACCGTCTTTTTCTAGTATTATTGCCCTCATCGAAAGAGCCTTCAAGTATAGTACCATAAACTCTTCTCAGAAGGATTCAGTTAAACACCTAATTGCCAACAATGTGACTTTAAATAATAACTTTACTAAGTCTAATATCAGCAAAGTTGCATCGAGTTGTATAAAAAATCTTAAATCTAATGTAGACATAGTAAGCAGCAGAAATGATAAGGGTGGCCAGATTGTCGTTATGGATAACTGTGATTGCCTTACAAAACTCCAGGATTTGATAGATGAGGGTCATTATAAAAAGTTCAAATCTGATCCTTTTCAAAAAGAGCTGAAACTATTATATATGTTATTGAGCACTCCCTCCTCATTTCCAACAAAACCTCCCCACTTCTTCAGAGTCACACTGAGCAAGATTGTATACACTTCCAAAGGTCCAGAAACAAGGCATTGCTTTTAGACCAATAGTTTGTAACATTGGTCAACAACATTTGTAACATTTGTAATTAGCTAAATATCTTACTTCTATTCTCTCCCCCCTGCTCTATAACAACATTTACACTTGCGTGAACTCTTATGAGTTTGTTAAAGAACTTCGTAGCTTCAAAGGTACTCAAAATAACAGTATGGTTTCATTCGACGTAAAATCCCTATTTACTAATATACCTGTTCGAGGTGCTTTAAATTCTTTTAAATTGCGCCTATAATAATTTCGTTATTCATATTGCGAAATTGATCAGCTTATACATCATATTAGCATTTGTTTATCGCAAACCACATTGATTTTTAACGTAATTTTTATTGCATGACTGATGGTTTGTCTATGATCTCCTTCATCAGCCACATCCTCAATGATATTTACATGCACTATTACGAAATAAGCCTTTTCAAGCAATTATCTTTCCATTTTACATCCGCTATGTCGGCGACTGCTCTGCATTACTGAACTCTGATTAGCTTAATCTTACTAATGTTCTCTATATTGTGAGCGCTATAGGTGAACATTTTCATTTCACTTCCTAACTCGAAAATAACAATCGTTTGCTTTCCCTTGATGTCATGGTTTTCCGCGAAAATAACTTGTTTCACACTGTTTACCGTAAACAAATTGCAGTATATTTACCCCCTCCCCCACCATCTTCTTTCATTCCATCCATCTAACCAAAAATTGTTTGCCTTCAACACTTATGTTCACCGAACATTAAATATTTGTTCTTCAGACAGTTTACTAAAAGCAGAAATTCATTAGATTAAATCCATTGCCATTGATTGAGGTTTCACCGTTGAAATCGTCGATTCCATTCATAATAAGGTAAGTAAATGTATTCATTCCAAAGTTAACCCGGGAGAACTCGCTGCATGAGATTTTCTCTCACAGTCGTACTTTTTTAAGACTCTTATTTAAACCATTTTTCATTTTAATTAAAATTTCAAAATGTTTTTCAATTATTTTACCTATTTTGTGAATAAAAGTGCTAAGCCAACTAAAAAGAGTTGATATTATATGAATGTACAGTAAAAGAA
Source organism: Maratus speciosus (assembly GCA_963932465.1). Taxonomy (NCBI): domain Eukaryota; kingdom Metazoa; phylum Arthropoda; class Arachnida; order Araneae; family Salticidae; genus Maratus; species Maratus speciosus. The sequence continues at coordinate 443,647,901 of OZ010788.1, forward strand.
AAGCAATTGGGCATTCTCACTAGCGAGTTCTCCCGGGTTAACACCGCCGGCAATAAAAATTTAACTGTACTTCCATATATTCCCAAAATAAGCTATTATGTTTCTAAAATCTTGTTAAAATTTGACTTTAAGATAGTTTATACTCATTAAATCCAATTCACAAATCATAAATATCCTAATGACAGTTTTTCACATTGGGGTATTTATGATATCTTGCGAATGCAACAAAATGTATATTGGTCAATCGAAACTACCCCTTAAGGTCCGCTTAGGGGAGTGTAAAACTATTTTTTTAAATTCTGACATCAATCGTTCCGTTATTACTAACCACTGCTGGTTCAAGAATCATAATTTAAAATTTTCGGAACCCTGAGTAATAAAAAAATGCTCATCAATTTGCAATATATATTTGCGAGAAGGTTCTCTCATATGGAAAAATTCATACAATTTAGTTAACGATTTGTCGAGCACACCCAATTTTTCCAATATGGCTTCAATTTCTATAATTTGTCCCCCCCCCCCTTTTATCCTCTTTTTCTAAACTCTCCCGGTGAAACTGGACAATTCTAAATGGTCTCTCAGGGTGCGCGAGAGATCGAATCCGCGGTTGTTTCTCAACCATGGATCGCATTTCGCCGTTGACAGTCGAGCTATGAGGTGCGCCTTTCTGGTTCTCTGTAACTTTAAAGCTTTTTACTTTTAGTTTTACTTTTAAGCACTGATGATGAAACTTTAGACGCTTTGAATAAGCTGTATGCGGCTTATACATACTCCATTTTTGCTTTTTAACCTTGTTTTTCTTTCTTAAAAATCATGTGTTATGTCTCAAATATTTCAATACTTCCAATGTCTATATATAGTTCTATGTGATGGTAATTTTGATTGATTTGTTCACATTTGAGCATGGAACATTAAAATAGTTTTAGTGAATACGCTATGGAATCTAGAATATAAACATTTAAAGAAATTCTTTCTTGGTCTCGAATTTCCGTGAGGAGGACATGGAACTGTTGTCAACGCTTCTCTTTTATTTATTGAAGACTAAATTTGTCAACAGCAAGATAAACCATTTATTACAGATTTTAATTACTCTAAAAATATGGGAACTACAATTTTAGATCAAACCACTTCAAAATCATCTAAATCTACCCAGTCAGCGCGAGTACATATATATTAATTAAAAAATTGTCTGACTCATCCCTAATGCACGTTTTTGAATGGACCACATCGCTAAAAACTTTTTAAACTTTGTTTTCCCCTTCATGAGCATTGCTCCTTATGAGCATAAACCCCGCATAGCCACACATATACCTGAATGAAAATATTTAATTCATTTCTACTTTGCATTAACCATCTGAACAATTTGCATTAACCATGAACATAACAAAACCACGCAGCGTTTTTTCTTTACCTCTGTCAGTCTCACACAAGCTTGAAGTATCATAAACGTAACCTTTTTTTTGGAAACATTAATACGTATCTCTAAATTCACTTCATATAGTATTTGTTGTACTGATTGTTTCGCTATTTTAAGATGTAGTATTGCATAATTATCTACCTGTTTCAGCGTGGAGGAAAGATATATATTTATTAACATATGTAGTACAATTGCACCATAAAATATTATGAATAAGGTGTATACGTTAAAACACATAAACTTGCTCAATGGTAAACATAAACAAGCCCTTTTATATGAACGTAAACAATTAAAATTAACGATAAAGTAAAATATCAATTAATTACATGATTAATTGGTGATTAATTACATGACTAATTACATGATTATTTGCATGATTATTTTTATTTGTAGAAGTTTGTATGAAAGTGAAAGTCTATGTGTTTTAACGTATACATGTTATTTAAGATATATGCTCAGTTAAAATTACTTTTGTGTTTAACTCGATATAACAAAGAATTCTAGCTGCGTTATTGCTATAAAGCATTTTATAAAATAAATTCCCGAGACCTACAATCCATTAAAGTAGATAATGCTGCAGTGCCTACAGCTGTATTTTGTACTTTTTTTTCAAGCCTCTCCTATGTAAGACATAAATATATAAACTGGCCTTTGTTTTCGAGCTGTTCTTTGGTCACCAACAAAAGAAAGGGAAGTATCAACAAAATAAAGAAGCTAAGATGGACATGTCAATGACGTTCAGCTTTGACTTCTGATCTCTAGATTTCCGACGACAGTCATAAAACATAAAATGGACAGCCTGGACAACAAAAGTACCACTGTAAATAGAAGCAGACTGTGACAGTTCTAGCTGAAATACCCAGCGTTTCCCGGGATAGAATATTTCGCATGCTTAATGGTATGAGGACCAGCCACCCTATGCGATATATTTTAGGAATTCGCTGCAGTTCATTGCTTCGGCGTTGCATAATGATATCACGATAGCTATCGAAAATTACTATGGCTACTTCATTGATATGAGATGCATTAAACCATTGTTCATGCTCGCTGTCTTTTGTGGGCCCGATTAAAGATCTTATAGTTGTCTGCAACCATTCTTTCCAGAGAGAAGTCTTGAACACATTGATAAGTTGATTATGGTTATGGCGTAGACGTTGTAACTCCTGAACAATTTCTCGCTGTAGACCCTGAAATTGTGTGCAACGCTGATCTGTTTCGAGTTTTTCATCATCAACCAAATATATTTGTAGTAATTTCGGGGATTCATTTGGTACGGGCATTTTCGAGCCTACTCGATGATAAATTTGTACTTTGACTTTAAAACCTAGGCTGGAATTTTCAACTTTGCATATTGATGTAGCCCAGAACGAAATCATTTGAAAGCAACAATTGTATAGACGTATATTTTGTTAAAAAAAAAAAAAAATGTTCTGATTCTGGCGCCGTTCCGATCACATAAATTAATAGTTCTGTTGGTAGTAGGGTAGACCGGAGCACATTTACGCGGTTTTCTTTCAATGAATTTTCTAATTTTTATCTTTTAACTTAGGAAATTTTAAACATTGTGGATTTATAAAGCAGTTAATAAAGTCAAAGTTTGTGTATTCAGTTGTTGCCCTATTTGTGTTTTAAAACGTAATTTTTTTTAGGTCGAAGTCTTTTACGCATATGATAAGTGATACTAAGCAGTAAGTGAAATAAATATTTAATCAAATTAAAATGTTTTATTTATAACTTAAAACACTGTTTAAAAAATTTAAAGATAATTAATTGAAGAACATTTTAATGGCTAAACTGAAAACATAGGGCTTATTTCTAATGCATAAACGTGCCCCGTCAGCATGTTTGGCTTTTTTTTTAACATACATCGAAAATTAACATTTCTGTTCATACAAATACAGTTCTCAAAAAAGGATAAAATTCTCCTAATGTTCATATATTTGTTTATCCTTAAATAAGTATTATTAGTTTACAATAAGTTTCAATAAGTTCAACACAAAATTTACTCACCTTGACAGAAAACACATTATCCTTTCCTCATGCTAGACCGGAGCTCGAGTGACGCTCAAAAACGTGTGAGAATACCCATTAGGGAGCAGCATCAATCGGTCATGACTGGTGGCTTGCCAGTTATAACTCGTTTCGGAAAATGTGCACTGCGTAAACGTTCCCCATGCGTAAAGGTGCCTCGGTCTACCCTACTTCTAATACTGGTAATCTGACATTACCACTCATACCGCACATACCTACAGATCCGCATATAATTTTTTTCGCACCTAAGTACTTGCATGTTTTGTCCATATTTCTGATGACGATATTTCTGTGTTCATTGTATTTTTTCATGGAATCATAATGGAACGCCTCAAATTCTAAATTGTAGATTCTACATGCTGTAACCCGTTGATGTTCACGTAGAGTGGTCATTCTTTCTTTATTTTGTTTATTTTGAATTTGACGTTGATGAGGTAATTCACGGTTTCCAATTGAATTTACTCTAATTCTCGTCTCTTCATTAATGTTTGCTCTTTGTTCTGGACTTTGACTTTTTCTTATTTGTTGTACCCATTCTCGAATTTTCGTTAGTCGTTTTCTCTTCTTTCTTCTCTTTAGTTTCTACGTGCTGCTTTTTTTTTTCTTTGCGATTTCACATAAGATTATGTTAACGTTCTCTTGCATTTTGGAAATTTTACTGAAACAAAAACTTCATGATCAATGAATAAACGTAAATCATTAGCAGAAAAAGTAACAAATGTTTTATACTCACTTGGATAATTTTTGTAAGAAAACAATTGAATACAAATAAAAAATAAAAAAAATAACAAGATTTTTTTTTTCGAAATCATTTGAATTTATCATTTGAATATTCCCTTTTGACTTTTGTGTATTTTTCCCTTCGATCCGCTCTTGATCGTTGCTAAAATGTGACTAACGAAAATGCTCTGAGCTTCGAATTATATACCATTGGAGGATCGAAATTTCGTACATTTTCGAACATTCTATATGATTCTAGATCATTTTAGAACGTTCTACATTACTGGTAATTATTGTAGAGCGATTTAGATTATTATGCAACATTATAAATCATTCTAGATCGTTTTAGAACATTTTAGAATAGTATCGAACATCCTAGGACATTCCAGATTATTTTAGAACACTTTAGATTATTCTGAAACATTCTAGATTCCCCTTGATTATTGTTGAGCGTTTTATATTATTCTGAACATTATAGATCATCCTAGATCGTTTTAGAATTTTTTAGGTTGTTATCGAACATCCTAGAACATTCTAGATTGTTTTAGAACACTTTAGATTATTCTGGAACATTTGGCTTAAAACATTTTAGATTATTCTGGAACATTCAAGAACATTTTGAAACTTTCTGGAAAAATCAGTACCATTCTAGAAAATTTTGAAAATTTCTATAAAATTCCGAATACATCTCAGTCCCTCACTAACATATGAAACGTCACTCTAAATATTTTAGACTCTATTCATATATTTATTGTGTTAGAAAAAGAGAGATATTTTCAGATATACTCAGTTCACATTTTTGCTACACTCACCCATTTCCACCCACCGCAAACAAACTCCATTACTAACAGCAGGTGACCAAGGGCTACCTACCACTACAACCGTGAGTGGGTGGCAGTTCGTAGTAATGGCAAAAGTTTGTTTTTACGTACACACACTTGCCTTATAGATATAAATATATATATATTGATAATTATTTATTTAAACAATCAATTTTAAATCTTTGTACATATTTCTAAATTTTACATTACATACAAAGAAAGGCAATCCTTCCAAATTACATTTTTAGTTCATTCTACCCGTACTTTTGGTAGTACGTCATTTAGCCTTGAACGACTTTTTTTTACATTTCAGGAAACAACGTACACCATTCCGGATATAAAGACAGCATTAAATTAACACCTACTAATCCACAGCTACTTGTATTTTTAGCATCAATCATGTATTGAGAAAGTTCTATGTACCCTGATCGGTTGAATTCTGCTTCCTAGAACGTTCTATTCTCTTTGATGAGCTGAATGATGTATCTGAGCTCCTATTGGGAAGTTCTAGAAAATTCCTTTAGAATATTCAACCCATTTTTGCGTCAAATGTCGACAACCCTGGCGACATTCTTTCTTTTAGCACCAAGCATGAGTTTTGGCATTAGTATTATGATAAGTCGATTCCCCCACCATATCTCGCCAATGTCGCCAATATTTCGCCATATATCACAAAATTTGGAGAAGTGTTGCCTAACGTTGCAGCTGCGTTTACTGACAACGGTTCAACAACTGAAAAACTATTTAAACCTTCATTCCCATTAAAATGCATTGACCCGTACTATCCACAAAATGATCCACTAATTTAATTTTCTCGACCAAATGAAGTAGCCCATTGGTGTTCTTGTACAGTAAAAGAATAGTGTACAACAATTAGTCAAGATCGTTAGAGTAGTTTTTAGATAAAATTTGCATGAACGCACACACACATAGAAGAAGATTTGCTCGTATTACAATAGCTCATACCTGGAATGACCACTTCTAGCAGAAAAGTGTGAAACATTTGAAAAGAAAATTAAAAGAATGGCACACACATTGATTAAATTAAATTTCCATAAAAATAATAAAAAAAATTATATAGTGTTTCTGTAAGTAATTGGTATACTTTTATTCAATATAAACAGTAACGGAATATAGGTTAGGCTTATCTTATATTATACTTGTTTAAATAAATAAAGTTCATACTTACTTTTCTCAGCAGCGCAGGTTAGCTTGTAGTAATGAAATTTCACCATTAAATAAATAAGGCAGCATCATATTCCATTTAATATGTATAGCAGGACTCCACATGCATATCTTACATTAATCTGGAGAGAACAGCAGACATCACCATTACAAAACACAATCGACACTCAACTACAAAGAACATCATAGAACATCTTAGAATGTCTACATATTATCAAAACCTATTTCCATGGAAACACGGTAGTCTTTCTTGCTGCAAAAAAGAAAAGAGATATACGAATCGGTAGATTACATAATAAAACAGGGAATATTTTACAGCATCTCCCCTTAATCTAGCAGTTTGAAAAAGTAATTAAATTTAGTTTTTACCTTAATTTTAAAAGTTGGGGTCTCGGAAGAGGCTTTGTTAATGTATCTGAAATCATTTCTTTTGAACTACAGTAATCAAGAAGCACTATATTTTGTTCTTTTAAATGTCTAATATAATGATATTTGACATCTATGTGCTTGGTTCTTGCACTATGTTTCCCAGATTGTGTCAGTACTGTACAAGATTTATTATCTGCATATAGCATAAAAGGTAAGGATTGTTTGAGACCTAAGTCTTCTAGTACAGTCAATGAACACTGTATTTATTGTGCAGCATTTGCAGCGGCTATGCATTCTGATTCGGTAGTGGACAGAGCAATACAATTTTATCGTTTTGAGAACAGTAATATTGGATGTTCTCCTAAAAGAAAGATTTTGCCGCTTGTAGACTTTCTGGTCGCTTTGTCACCAGCCCAATCTGCATCAGAATAGCAAGTGCGAATTGTGTCAATTTGGCTGCTTATAACAAGTTCTTTGTTCTGTTCAGATAAATGATAATGTTTTGAACTGATTTCCAGTCTTTTTCTGATGTTTTTTCAATATTTCAGCTTAGTATATTAACTTCTAGGGCAAATAAATTCCTTTTCAGAAACTGTTGCTCTGTAAAGAAGAGCTCCAATGGCTTGTTTATATTCATTATTATCGTCAAGAAAATTACTGCCATCTTCATTTTTTGAGTATAAAGTTTATATTGGAATGTACGTGGGCTTCTTCTCTACCATGTTAAACTTCTTAAGTAATTCTTTAATTTAATTTTTCTGATTCAATTCAAAGCTTCCATCAATATTTCTTTGAATGTTGATTCTACGATAATGTTTCACTTCACCTAAATTTTTAACTTCGAAGATTTCTTTCAGAATATCAACCACTTTGTTGGTTTTTGTTTCATCTTTACAAGAAATAAGAAGATCATCTACGTAGCGAATAATTAGCATATTTTCATTTTCACCTGTTTTTCTAAGTAAACATGCATCTGCCATACTTTGCTTGAAATTGCTTTTCAGCAAAACTTCTGTGAGATTTTGATTCCACGCATATACAGCTTGTTTAAACACATATATAGATTTTCTTAATTTGCAAACTTTCTTCTCATGATTAACTTCAGGTTCAACATATCCCTCTGACTGTACCATATAGATATATATCTTCCTTGAGGTCTCCATGCAAGAATGTTGTTGTGATATCGACATGTTTGACATGGGTCAATCCATTTCAAGTGGTCCGGAAAATCATTAATTCGTTGCTCGACCATTTTTAAAAAATCTGAATTTTTTTGTACAACAACCCTAACATGATGGAAGTTTAAAATGACTATTATTTTAATTTTATTAATTTTTGTTTGTGCATGGCGGCCATCTTTGTTTCATCGTCTGCAGCAATTTTCTCAGAAGAAGGGTTTACGGAATTGTAAATACTTCATCGTTTATTTATCCAATTCAAGTGCGGATTGAAGCAATTTGTACAGAATACATTGGGCTAAAAATGTGGTAATAGAGTAGTTTCCGAAAATAAATCCTTATTGGTGAAATTTAAGCATAAAGTTTCAGTTTTTTTTCAAAAATTTGTCCGTTTACAAAAGGAAATTTTTCTAGCAAGGAAAACTATAAACATGACATAATTTTTTTTTTACAAATAGGCCAAAAGTACTTGTACTCCCACGCCAAGTTCCAGACCTGGGACTTCGTTTCTCTTTGCTAAAAAAATCCCAATTTTTTCAAAATTGTCAAAAATCGCACTTTTTAGGCTTTGATATCTCTCGTGGGGCACGGGATAAAAATCTGAAGTTCTGGTTTCTAAGAGTATTGTATGGTAGTGCTATGCACAAGAAATTTCAAGATGGAGATTTGACTACAAGCTGAGATATGGCAAGGGCAACATGTCAAAAGAATACTGCCAAACTATTGTTTTGTTGCAGTCACAGCTAAGTATTTATCTCAGAGTGTCACTTAAATTTGTGTTTTTGATTATCTTTAATTAATAGTAACAGAAAATAAAGCCCTTTGCAAAGCTTGACAATTAATTAAAAAATAATTATGTCGAAGTCCATACATTTTGTATGGTTTCAGTAACTTTTGTTGTAAGTAATTTTAGTAACTAAAAGAAACCTCAGCACTTTTACATAAAGAAAAAAAATATTTTTATAGAAGACCTGAAACAAAAACAGAACATGGAAAGAGAAAAGCTTTTAATGTTGTCATACTTGTTGAGACATGATCAAACGTGTCAAAGCACATTCTTACTTGTTGGTTTAAAAACCACAATTTTGATCTTTCTCAAAATTTTATTTGTAGGAACCAAGTCTTGTCATTTCTTGATAACTTGATTGAAGATCTTGGCCCTGCTGGCTCATAGAAGTAAACTTTGAAATCACTATGTGCAAGTCTCAGTTAATTAATAATTCCTAGCTTACTTCTTCTGCAAAAATGTCATTTTCTGAAGTATAAATTTTGAAAGGGCTTTGGCTATCTTTACTTTCTAAAATTTACTTGAGGCTGATGCATGGTAACATTGTATGATGTTTCATTTACAGGAATATACTTATGGTAGGAACAAGTTTCAGGGACTGGCAAGCAGCATTAAAATTGTGGTTTTTAAACCAACAAGCAGGAATGTGTTTTGACACATTTGATCATGTCTCAACAAGTATGCCAACATTAACAGCTTTTCTCTTTCCCTCTTCTGTTTTTGTCTCAGGTCTTGTATAAAAATATTTTTTTCTTTATATAAAAGTGCTGAGGTTTCTTTTGGTTACTAAAATTACAAAAAGAATTACTGAAACCATACAAAATGTAGGCCTTAGGCATAATTATTTTTTAAATTAATTGCTAAGCTTTGCAAAAGGCTTTATTTTCTGTTACTATTATTAAAAGATAATCAAAAAAATAAATTTAAATGACACTCTGAGATAAATATTTAACTGTGACTACAGCAAAACAATAGTTTGGCAGTATTCTTTTGACATGTGGACTTCTGACATTCTTTTATCTCGTGCCCCACCAGAGATATCTAAGCCTAAAAAGTGCGATTTCTGACATTTTTGAAAAATTTGGGAATTTTTTTAGCGAAGAGAAACGAAGTCCCAGGTGTGGAACTTGGCGTGTGTGTACAAGTACTTTTGGCCTATTTGTAAAAAAAAATTATTTCATGTTGACAGTTTTTCTTGCTAGAAAAATTTCGTCTTGTAAACGGACAAATTTTTGAAAAAAAACTGAAACTTTATGCTTAAATTTCCCCAATAAGAAGTTAGTTTCGGAAACTACTCTATTACCAGATTTTTAGCACAATGTATTCTGTACAAATTGCAACAATCCGCACTTGAATTAGAGAAATAAACGATGAATTATTTACAATTTCGTAAACCCTTCATGTGAGAAAATTGCTGCAGACGATGAAACAAAGATGGCCGCCATACACAAACAAAACATAATAAAATTAAAATAATAGTCATTTTGAACTTCCATCATGTTAGGGTTGTTGTACAAAAAATTTCAGATTTTTTAAAAATGTTCGAGCAATCAGTGCTGGACCACTTGAAATGGATTGACCCACATATTCTTCTGAGCTGCAGCTGTTAAAAATGCTCTTATTGTTGTGGGCTTGTCTACTGGGCTAAAAGTTTCATCAAAATCTGTTCCGAACTTTTGGTTGAAACCTTTTGCAACGAGTCTTGCTTTATATCTTTCAACTATGCCATTTTCGTTCAACTTGGCTTTTAAACGTCCATTTACAGCCTATTGCATTTTCATCTTTGTGCAGCATTACACGATCCCGCGTACGATTCTTTTTGAGAGATCGCATCTCTTCTGTGATTGCTTTGAATCATTTCTTCTTTTCGTCAGGATTTAGAGAATTCAGTACTTTGAAACTAGCAGGTTATTTCACTGCTTCTCCTGTAAAATAATTTAATTTTTCTGGCGGTTTCCCTTTATTAATTCTATAAGATCTACTTGGTTCCAATGGTGTCGGATATTGTTTCTTCATAATATTTGAATCTTCTTGAGATGTTTTTTCATTCACTTTTTCTTCCTCATTCTCTATTTTTTTGGTAGAACTACTGTAATTTCCTTATCGGAAGTTGTGTCTTCAATGAATATGACTGTTCTAATTATAATTACATTATTGTCTGATATTAAAATCCGATATCCTTTACTTCTGTAATCATAGTCAATCATAATTATTTCTACAGCTTTCTCGTCTAGTTTTCCTCTTTTGCTTTTGTGAATGTGTGTGAATATTTTAGATCCAAAAACTCTGATGTTTGATAAATCTGGTTTCCGGCCATTCTATAATTCATACGGTATTTTAATTTTAGCTTTAGTGGGCAATCTCGTCTGCAAATAATTTGCTGTGATTTTGTCATCTCCATTAAGCTTCTATTCTTTCTTTCCGCAATTCCATTCTGTTGTGGTGAGTGTGCACTGTGAACTGGTGCACAATTACATTATTTTTCATGAATACTTCCATTCCATTGCTTATATATTCCCCTCCATTGTCTCTTCTAAGCGTGTTTAGCTGGTTATCGAATTTATTTGTAGTCACAGCGACGTATTTCTTTAGTTTAGTGTAAACTTCATTTTTGTTTGTTATTAGATAAATCATAGTGAAACGTGAGAAGTCAGTCAACGAAAGTAAGGAAGAAACACTTTCCACCGACGCTGGTGGTTTTCATGGTGCCACCTAGGTCACTATGCACAAGCTCAAGCGGACTCTTTGCTTGAACTTTGATTCAATCGAATAGGGAAATTATGAAAGTTTATTTTTAATACAATTTACGCAATTATTAACTTTTCGCAGTTATCAACTTCCATGAAATCAGCGAGATTTTGCCCCACAAGTTGCTTAATAGCATCTGAATTTCGGTACACATGGCGTTTGTGCCATAAATTAATGCTGTTTTCATTTCTGCATTTCAAAACGAACGTTTGGTTTTTTGTGTTCCCTGTATATTTATTTTGTGTTACCTTATAAAGACTATTATTACTTGAAACTGCTTCTAAGTACGTAATTTCATTCTTTGTAATGAAGCATCTGCATTTGTTAAATGTAACTGTAAATTAATTCTTCTTACCGATATTAAATTACATTCTAATTCTGGCAAGAAATATACATTCATTATAATAACATCATGAATATTTCCATAACACAATATTGTTGAAATGTGAACGTTACTGATTCCTTGCAAAAATAAACTCTTTCCATCTGCAGAATAGTTTTCACAGGTTCTGCGTTCGAATTAAAATCTGTAAACAAATTTATGTCATTAGCTAAGTGCTGTGTTGCACTGCTATCTATATAGAAATCTCCTATAAAATCTTGCATTAAATTACAGTTTAGTTTTAAAGTGTACTCTTCAATATTTTGATTTTCATTATTCAAGACAAAATTAGCTTCTCGATTCATTTGATTATTTTTATTTAATGGGTTTTTATGGCGAGCTGTATCCTGATTTTCATTTCTCTTATTTTTCTTCCACTAGATCGTCTGCAATCTTGGATAGAATTGGAATTTTGCATACAGACTTTATTCTGATTCATGTTTTTATCATTTGTTTTCATGAAGATAAAAATTAGATCTTCTGACATCAACCTTTTGTTCCATATTATTTTTACTTTGTAATGGAGAATAAGATTTATTCCAATTGCGATTTTGTAAAGTTTTGTTATTCAAGTGATAGCATTCGTTTCGGACGTGGATCTGTTTCTTGCAATACGAGTATAATTTGTCACTTTTTAGGCCGGTTGTGTTTAAAAACATTTGTTTTAGACTTGTGAATTCATTTTAAAGACTTGTCCGATCATTATTCATTTCAATTCTACGATTATATTCGTCTGTCAGCTTATTTTTTATTAATAGGGAATTTAATTTGATTTCAGGCCTCGCCTCCATGCCAACAATTAATTTATCGTAAGATTTAGGAACTGAGACTGAAAGCAATGCAGCTATGTGATCATCAGCGGCTTTTAACCTATCCACTAATTCGAACATTTGCTCATTCATGTTACCATCTTGTGGCATTTTTGTAGCGTATAATTTTCGCAATAAGAAAAGCTTACTAGATAAGTTCGATCGTTAGTGAATAGCTTTAAACTTATTTTATGTGGCTTTTGCCGTGGTTTCCTACTTGATGAATAATCTGAGTAACTTCTATGCATAAATTAATTAAAACTAAAAAAGCGGCTCTTGCTTGTCCTTCGCATTTTACATATTTATCATCCGGATTTTCTGGAGATTCATCCTCAAATACATCAAATAAATTTTCTGTTGCAAGAATCATTTGCATTTTGAATTTCCAAATGTAAAAATAGTCATTACTTAGTTTCATAATATTATTCTATTTCAAGGATACTATTTTGCTTATGTTTAATAATTTGTCATTCGTTTTTATTTTACTATAGCTAATAAATATTATTTAAAGTTTTATTTTATATAAAACATTTCAAATCAGTATTAATAGTATATTAGGGATTCAGTCTCGTGATCTGTCAGCAATTGGTATATTTTATTCAATGTAAACAGTAACGGAATATATGTTAGCCTTATCTTTTATTATATTTGTTTAAATAAATAAAGTTCATGCTTAATTTTCTCAGAAGCGCAGGTTAGCTTGTAGTAATGAAACGTGACCATTAAATAAATAAGGCAGCATGATATTTCACTTAATATTTATAGCAAGACTTCACATGAATATTTTACATTGATCTCTACAGAACAGCAGACATCAATCACCATTAGAAAACACAATCAACACTCAACTACAAAGAACATCATAGAACATCTTAGAATGTCTATAAATTATCAAAGCCTATTTCCATGGAAACACGATAGGCCTTCTAGCGGCAGAAAATAAAAGAGATATACGAATCGTTAGATTACATAATAAAATAAAAAGGAGTATTTAACAAGAGTTTCATTAAAATACTCTTGTAACATGATTTAATTATTTAAATAGAAAAAGTGACCATGATTTTTTAACAGCTACATTTTCATGCGTAACATTAAAGCGCTATTAAATTAGAAAATTCAGGCAATTAAATATTTGTGACACATTTGCATAATAATGCAGATTAATAGATACTTATAAGTAGTTGATAATCCAGAAATTCTAATGATTTTAATATTATTTAAAAAATTTGAACTGATCTTTGCATTAACGTACACTGTTAAAAATGCCCTTGTAAAATTACGGGTAGTGTCCGGCAGCAGAGATTCCAGTCATACCCCTTAAAGAAACAATTCATGTCAATCATGTCAATTTGTGCCAACGTGTACGCTCTAGCAGAGTAAAAATATATGTGTTCGTACCATATTTTTGCTAAGAGATGGGCTAGAAATGCAAGACTATGTGGATTGCCCTTCATTTTCTAAGTATCTAAAAATATCCTGTAAAATTACGGGCAGAGGTGGGCAGCAGAGATTCTAGTCATACCCCTTAAAGAAACAATTCATGCCCATCAATTTGTGTCAACGTGTACGCCCTAGCGGAGTAAAAATGTATGGGGTCGTACCATATTTTTGCTAAGAGATGGGCTAGAAATGCAAGACTATGTGGATTGCCCTTAATTTTCTAAGTATCTAAAAATATCCTGTAAAATTACGGGAAGAGGTGGGCAGCAGAGATTCCAGTCATACCCCGTAAAAAAAAAAAAATCCATGCCCATCATTTTGTGTAGCCCGAGATTTTACGGGGCAAAGATATAATGTACTTCAAAAACCAGTAACACTTTACTTACTGTTCCGTAGCACGTAGCAAGTTAGATAATCATCACAGAATGGCTTTCTTGGCGGGTTAAAAGAATATTACGGTCGCGATTAAGTGAATTTATTTTTCGAAACACGATTAAAATGAAGGGTTACACAATAGCGGAGCAAAATATATGGGGTCGTACCGTATTCATCAAATTAGATCACACCATTTTTCATCAAATAAGGCTGTTGCCCGTAAACATTGTACAGCAAATGCTCATAAATTTACAGTTTTTTCTGAGAGTGTAATAACTCGAATGTTAATCACGGCCTAATTTTTCTCTAAACTTGATTAAATTCTCTTAATACGAGATGAGATCATGATCTGAATTTTAGAAATATGCATATGAGCTTTTAACCATTTAATTACATTCAATCTTTATTTATTTTAATGTGTGTAAATCATAAATCCATTTTCAAGTACTTAACTCAGATTATTCATCAAAATAATTCGATCTGATCATCAGGAAAATTTAATTATCCTGACACAGATCCTTCGCTAATTAAATTTACTATTTCATCCCTCCTGATCACTACGACTAAATATCCGGTTAGTTGTAAGAAGTCACCATCAATTATCTGTGTTTGATTTATCCTGTTAAAGGGGCACTTTTTAATAAATTTGAAATACAAGTATATAAATAGAAAGGAAGCTCATTTTGATTGAAAGACAACGGTTTCATATGTGAATCTTTCGTAACTTTGTTATGTTATATATAAAATTAGTTAACTCTTCCGGCGCACAGAGAGAGGGACATTTGACGAATCTTACGGCCAAAATAATATTTTTGTATTACGCTAATCTAAATGAGTTAGATAATCCCTAAAGAACTTTTTTAGCAAATAATATTGTTTTTTTATGGAAAGGCTTTTATGCCTATATTTATTAAATTTAAAAAGATAAGAATGTAAAAATAGTGCTAATGGTTGTTGGGTTTCATTAAAAACCATTATGATCTAAGAATTGAAACAGGTTTTTCTTCTAAACTGGAATTTTCTAAAAATTCAAATAAATAAATTAACTCTTTGCACTCCCGTTACTATACAGCAGGAACTTCCAACATATGACATTTAAATTGCCAGAACTGCAGTGATTTAATAACCGCGTTACTGTAAGTTGAGGGAAATCATGTAGGGTAAAGTGTCCACATTTCGTCTCCCAGTCACTTTTAGAGCCTAAATGTTGTAATTTTCGGTGCAAACCTACCAAATTTGGATTTTACATAGACTAACTACCCACGCACATAGAATCATAGACAAATATCGTACAAAAATTATTTAACAATGCGAAAAATTGTTTTTTCAAAAGTATCTAAAAAATGCAAAAGAAAAAATATGGTCCCAATTTCGCCCCTCTAAAAAATCCAATACACAGAGGCTGAACTTATAACTAAATAAAAATGTATTTCTAATTGAGTATGTAAATTAATTTACATTCAAGTAAGGCACAAAGAAATGTATCAATTATCATCGGAAGAATAACATAACGTAACATGAGCTATCCAAACATGGGGAAAAATTGTTCATGAAAAAGCATTCATTATTTCACCCCCAGGACGAAAATAAGAACTGCAAGCGGGACAAAATTAGGACCACGCTCTTTCCCAATATAGCGGAGCTTCAGTTCCCGTAAGATGAACTCAGCATCCTAAAACGCACTGTATACTACCGTCAGCATCTTACCTATATGACATACATGCAACGAATAAGAAATAAATACTTACAGTACAGTAAATAACCTCCTACAAACGACGTAATAAGAACTCAGGTCTTCTAAAATACGAAACTGGGCGTCTTTAACTTATTTATGCATCTTGACGAACGAAACTTTCAATACTGACCCTTTTTACCTTCCGTCCCCTGTGCCGTGCGTTATAAGTGGAGCCATTTTCGCAAAGCGGAGAAGCTAAGGGGGGACGGAATTAGGAAAAAGGGCGAAATATGGGCACTTTATCTTATATAACTTTTTGCGCAAGTTTCTATATAAATCTTTGTCTGGTTATATGTCCATTTTTTGTTCATTATACAGTTTTTAAGAAGGACAATCTTTTTTTTTTAAGATCTTTGAATATTTTTATAATAGCTTCTGGGCATGTTAGCGTCGATGAGTAATAATAATCATTGCAACGGTGATATATGATTTTTATTATTTGAATTGCTAAAAATGCTTTATATTTTCCGTTGTTGTCATTTTGTGAAGTTATTTTCTTCATATCTTTTTTCTTCATTTAAATCATGAGCAACACTTCTTTTAAAGGAGTTTTTCTAGCTGTAGATGATAAAACGATGCTTGAATATATCAAAATCTTGAAAATTCTTAGGCTTTCAATTGTATTTTTATTGGATCTTTCATCGAATCCAAATAAAGTCTATTTACATTTTGTACAAACTCAACATTTCCTTTATTCTAATAATTCTTTTTCTTTATGGATATGTTTGATTTTGAGGGGGGGAGTTGAAAACCATATGCTACACAGTTGAGATATAAAAAATGAGTAATAACGATTAATTTTTTATTTCATTCTCAAAAAAACATCAATATGAGAAAACTAATTTTCCAAAAATTGTTATTTCTATGTATGTTTTGTAATGTTTGTTGTTTATGATATCAAACAGCTGTTCTGAATCATTTTTATGACATTTGATATCGCTAGAACATAATGAAGTGAAACTGTAAATGAAAATGAATGCAAAATAAAAAAGGGAATATTGGGTAGATAAAATTTCTGTAACTCTTATTAATTTTTTTTTAATTTTTGCAGCTACTTTAAAAACTTATAAGTAAAATAAATTCAACTGACAAATAGAACTATATACATCGAAAATATATAATTAATTACTTCGTATTTTAGAAAAATTCCGAAGAAAATAAAAAGTAGAATAAATATGTCGTACGTAACGTCGCGTGTAATGTTTTTAAACAGTTGTTACAACAACCTATAATGTTTTTATTTCAATACAAAAGCCGGTAAAATACACACATGTGACCGCTTTGTTATTATCCACAATAATTTGATTTGAATTTCAGCTCATGTTATAAATTTAAATGAAAAAGCAAGACTTAATAATTTCGATCGCTCAGATGATTTTGTGTATTTGGGATGATTTTATGTTGAGCTTGTTACTTTTATAGCTTTGATATTAAACAGCTGACATACATTTCTCGGAAATAGAACCAAAGGCTGTAAGTTTTGCAAATTCGAAAAGAAAATTAATGGGAAATAATACCTTTTTTAAATAATTTTTACAATTACGGAACCTAATTATATCTTGATCAGAATATTATACAGTCATTGTTTGTGCATCGGATTAAAAAATTACATCACATAGATCCTAAATTATTCCTCTTTATCATGTAGTATCGATTATTTTTCTTCATATTTATTAATTTTAGAAATCGACTTTCGACCGGCAGATTCGGGAAAGTGCAGTGTGGTGTAGTGCAGCGTTGCAAATAGTCATGATAATAACCTTAAATACGTCTAAAATCATTGCTGAATGATTTTATTTTTTCAAACAAAAATTTTTCAAAAACGAACCTTATGTTAGCGTACATTTAAAAAATTTATATGGTTTTATATTTTTAAATTAAAATTTATCCAAAAGAACAAATTTAGTGATCACATTGCATCTCTAAGAGTGCAACGATCATCTACGCACTTTCCTGTCTGTTTTGATTTAATATATTTAAACGAAAAACCAGATTAGAGCGGGTCCGTGGTAATAACTTTAAATTATACCTAAAATCAGTTTTTATTGAATTTATATTTTTAAACGAAAGTCTTTCCAAACTTGCCTAATGATGAAAGGCTCACTGTCTTCGGCAGCGTTCATTCTCGAGATTGTGTGATTTTATGTATCCAAATGAAAACCTATACAAACGAACTAAAGGGCCCTCGTGTTACTTATCGTCGATTTAATTTTTGATGTTTAGATAGGGTAAAGTTCCCATATTTCGTCCCCGCAGTCACTTTTAGGTCCTAAGCGTTGTAATTTTCAGTGAAGTCCTACGAAATTTGGATTTTACATAGACTATCTACTCCCGCAAATAGAAACATAGGCAAATGGCTAAAAAATGCAAAAGAAAAAAAATCCCAATTTCGTTCCCAATTGGTCCCAATTTCGTCCCCCCCCCAAAAAAATTCAATATGCCGAGGCTGAGCTTATAACTAAATCAAAATTTATTTCTAAATGAGTAAGTAATTTAATTTATATTAAAATAAGACACAAATAAATGTACCAATTATCAGTGGAAGGATAACTTAACGAAATATTAGCCATCCATGAAAATATTCATGAAAAAGCATTCATAATTTCGTCTCCGGGACGAAAATAAGAACTGCAAGGGGGACGAAATTGGGAGCACGCTACTTCCCAATATGGCGAAGCTTCAGTTCCCATAAGATGAACTGAGCGTCCTAAAACTCACTGTAAGCTACAGTCAGCATCTTACCTAAGTGAAATACATGCAATGAATAAGAAATAAATACTTACAGTACAGTAAATAACGTTCTACAAACGACGTAATAAGGACTCAGGTCTTCTAAAAATAGGAAATTGGGCGTTTTTAATTTATGCATGCGTCTTGGAGAACGAAATTTTCAAGACTTACCCCTATTACCTTCCATCCCCTGTGCCTTGCGTCATAAGTGGAGCCACTTTCGCAAAGCGGAGAAGCTAAGGTGGACGGAATTAGGAAAGGGGGCGAAATATGGACCCTTTACCCTATATTAAACCTACATAATGCAAAAGGCCCTCATCTTCTTTTAACCGTTAAATGTTTCATTTGTTTGACACCATGAATTAAAAATAGGGGCGTAAGACCACTTTTTCTGTACTAAAATATTTGCATTATATAATAGAAAAAAAAGTCTGACAAATAATATTGAGAAATTTACAATTACAAATTAGTGGTATGAAAAAGCTTTTAGTAACGAAGAAAGGAAAGTCTTCTACACCGGACACAGTTCGGGCGAAATATTTACGTAGTTAAAACTGAAAAAGATATATCTCAAGTTTAAAATGTTGAAGTTCCCTAGTATATGCAAAGAAATTAAACCTATCCGAAAATGCTTTAAGGCAAGTCACCATCTTCAAAGGAACTGTCCTTTCAATGTCCCTTTTTCGACGAAACCACATTTAGTCATTATCGCCAAATCGGGCTTTCACCAAAGAGGGCTATTTCATCTAAACATTTGAGCTTACTTTTTGGGTCGAACAACATTAAAACGTCAAAGTAAGTAGAATCGACAGCAGGAAAATAAAACATACTCACTAAGGACTAGATAAATGGCAGCAAAATGCAAACGACCAGCCGAGCTATAACGAATATGAAAATTGGGATTATGCAAATTGCAATAGCCGCAATTCCCCAGCTCCACGCGTACGGGATAAAACAAAGGCCATCTAGCATGATATATTGCTAGTCAACCCTGAGATCGTGGTGGTAAGCTACGCATACATGCAGTATGTCGAAACGATACATAGTTATAGTGAATGTTAAAGGAATGCCAGAGTGGCTGCGAGTGTTTATTCAGAACGTTTCCCTAAGGATCTACTTCTACGTCCAACAGATGAAACTATAACCATAGGGCATTGCACCATCTTACAGACCGGCTCTGTTTCACCACGACCCAGAACAAGTAGATGGGCAAGGTGTAATGTTTGAGTGACACCGAAATGTGCTGTCATTCGTCCTTTTAATTCCTCAACAGAACAGGCCGGATATAAATGAGGCAAGTGGTCAGCATGTTACACGCACATGTCAGCATGTTACACGCACGTGTCTGGCATTTGTTACACGCACATGATGCGCATCCATATCATCCAACACTGGTGCAAGCATTGATGCTGGGTGACCACGCAGAACGATATGATTACAGTAATTTCTTGATCAACACCTTAGAGGAAAACACCTTAGAGGAGGACGTTCCTTTGTGACATTCTGTGACAGCTTGTCTCTGAAAAACCCCCCACGTCACCGCAAAGTACGACACTTGAGGGGCGGTATTTGGGGGAATCCAGATTGTTGGACCCATCCTCTACGATGGGACCTTAACAGGCGATCGTTACCTGCATCTGCTACAAAACACGATACGTGACTGGTATGAAGAGCTGCTTCTCCGACATCCATACCGGGTGTGATTTCATCATGATTGTGCTCTCTCCGCATAAAACCTCAAACGTCAGGGTGTATCTGGTCACCGAATTCGGTCAATAGATCCTTGGACATGGTGGTCCGGTAGAGTGGCCACTGCGTTCACCGGACTTTACTCCCATGGATTTCCATCTCCGGGGTTACATCGAGGCATAGATCTATGTGCCTGAGACCACTTCTTTGGTTTATCTGAAGCAGACCATCATCATTGATGGTCGCACAGTTTGAACACATACTATGCGCTCACGTGTCCAGTACTCAGTAGTCCCACGCATTCAATTGTCAATTGCTATTAATGGAAAACACTTTGAGCAGTAACTCTAGTAGATTCCGGCGTTTGATGTATTCCTTTTTTATAGTAGGCCGTTATCTGTTATTATAATAAATCGATATTTATTTTTCTGTTTGATTTCAATATTTCATTCTTCGCTTTGTATACGACCTTTAAAAGTCAGCTCAAATTTTTAGATTAAATAACCCTCTTTGGTGATATCCCGAATTGGCGATACCGGCTAAAGGTGGTTTCGCCGTAAAAAGGACATTGCACCCTGATATCGAATTACTTTAATTCACCTTTTATCTGATTCCACAATGGAAGGCAAAATCATGTGCAAAAATCTCAAACTTTGAAATTTTAGAACTGTGTCAATTTTTTTAGTACAGATATCAAACGTTTTGTGTTATATCTGTTATGATATGTGTAAAATTTTACTAAATATAACTATAGGGACTAGGGGACCGTATAAAAATTTAGATTTCGTAATTTTATAAAATTGATTTTTTACTTTAAATAATGCCACAACATGAATATTTACCTCATTTGAAATGTTTTTTTTTTTTAAATTGGAACTATAGGTCTACAACCAACGGTTGAAAAATTAAAAGTCGGCGATAGATAACATATTGCACCCTGTATATATATAAAAATTTCGAAACAATTTTTAGAAACATTATTTGGGAAATATTTTTTATTGAAAGATGTAATATATTTTAAAATGAATAGAAACATCCTATGGAATAAATGAATGTAGATATGACTGGCACTTTTATTTCATTTGTATTTCTATTTCCAGAGCAGATGCTGGCTTGTAAAAATTGCAGAAAATACGCGGTGTCCAACTGAAAACGATATTCTCAGTTTTTTTTAAGTATAACTATTAATATTTTTTTTACACTGTTAGGAAATAAAATATACGATATATAAAATTGTATTTTTTTTTAATACTTAAGCCGACGCGCGGTTGTAAACATGCGGGAGAAAAAATCACGAATTCGAAGATTGTAAAATATTTTTTTTGAAAGATTAAAGATTAATATTTTTTTTAAACCGAAGACACCATTATGATGTAACAAGTACCTTGGAATCGTTTGATATTTTAATATGACTTAAATTGGCAAAGTGGTGTCAATTTAAGCTAAAAGAATTCGTTTCGAAATTCGGCATGCACAATTTTTACTCATTTGGAAAATTACTAATCCAATGGTATTGTTAAAAATCAGTAAGAATGAGTTAAAAATAAAAAACAACAGTAATAAAAAAAGTGTGCCTACGTATCTATCGTTTAACAGAGTTTCAGTATCTGCGGTATATTCTGTTGAGCTGTCTAGATGGTATTTCAGATGCTATTGCCAATAAAGTTATTTGACAAAAATTCGTTGGATAGTTGTCGGTTTAGGTAGCTCAATAGGCAGAGCTTTGGTAATTTAAGCTAAAGTTCTTGGGTTGGACTACCTGCCTCATTTCGTGTGTATGCTTATCGTCTTTTAAGTTATAATGATTTAAATTTGATCTTTCTTCTAATTATAGTCAAAAACCAGCGGATAAGCTTTGTTTCATACGAAACTAATGGGACAATTTTATTTCGTTTTCTCATAGTCTTTTGTTAGTATACATATTGCACTAACGTTCACTGGCGTTAAAAAAAATCGCATCATCTAGAAAAATATAAGTTTTGCACTTTTAACTCACTATTTTGTTTGCCTAAAATTAATTTATTTGCTTCAAAGTAACGTATGGCATCTTTGAACGTTATTTTTGCATTATACAACAATTGCAAATTAATGCAATAATAAGTTTTCACAAACAGAGTACCAAAATGAGAGAATTACCAATTGTTGCTAGTTTTTATGCTGTGAAACCAGTGTTTCATACTTGGAGAAAGTTTTGCGGTTTCTTTAAAAGAAAAGAAGGGTTTTTGAAAGGAGTGGTCGCCAAAATAATATCGTCATCAGTCTGGTGATTAAATTGAAAATTGAAACAGATGATATCTAGAGAATAGCTTCTCAGGCAGAGAGAGGGTAACTTCACCGTCTGAAAATCAATGTCTAACAAGGATGCGTCCCTGTAATTGCCATGCAAGTGATCTTGATTTAAAAAAAGAAATTTAAAACACCCGTGGTGTTAATATAATTGCACGAACTGTCCAAAGACATGCTACATAATTATGTCTTTATGCTTATCGTACCTCAAAAAGCATTTACTTACAAATAATTTGCAGAAGCGACTTGCTTGGGATGAAAAACATTTTTCAAAGACAAGGGCTTAGTAGGACACGCTAAAATTGTTTCACGTTAATCTAAACTTCAACCTCCATGGATAAGACGATAAGCGGTATGTTGGAAGCCGAAACGTTACGCATACAGTAAAGAACTAACTTATTACGAATTAGTATATTAGACTAATAATAAGCTAGAAGTAGCTAGGAGTCGTTCGGTAGCTTCATCGCGTGTAATTTTCCTTTTAAATTTGTCCGGTTTCAATTTTTGATTTTTTTTTTTCAACGTTGCTTTCGCTAGAGAGTCTTTCATTCGGGACGTGGCTGGGGACCGAAGAATCTTGCTTCCGCAAGAGAGTCGGACTAGAGTAGAAGAAGAAAGGGCTGCGGATGAAGATGGAAGAAGAAATTCGTGAGCCAAATGGTTCGGAAAAGTATATCCAGCAAAGGGATCGGCAACTTAAATTGTTACTGAAGATCAGTTTTCACCGTTATTACCACGGTTAAACCAGTTATTCGAAATAATTTTAAAATTTCAGAAAAATGTATTTTTTGTACAAGATTTATTAGACTTAAATGGAGTCTAACTTATTCATAAATGTCTTTGCTGTAGATTTTAAAAGTTCGTATCTCCATAACAAAACATGTATTAATTCGAAGGTTGTTATTTAAGTATCCGGAATGGGTCTGAGTGGTGTTGCTAGGAGATATTCGACATAGACATTATTGACTATATACATACGCAGGACGTTTTGCCATACGAAAGTTATTTGTGTGGTTTAGGTAAGTTAGTGGATTCAGTAGTGGCATTCCTTCGTTCAAGGACGAATTTAAAGAAGGTTATTCAAAATTGGTTGTTGTGCGAGAAACCATTGATGCTGGGCATAAATTGATGAAGCAAGATCTACATGTGATATACAAGGGTCAGCTAGGTGGGGAGGCCTACCAAATGTCTTAAGCACTCACAAGCCCCACCCAGCGGTTTCCATCTACTACCGCCGTCACCACACACACACACACAAAAAAAAAAAATAAAAAAAAATAAAAATAATAATAATAAATAAAAGGCCGGAAGGGACCTACAGGAAAGCCAATTGAGAATATTAAGATTAAATACAGTATAAGTACAATATATACACGATGGAAAGCCAAATTTTTACTGGGCGTTTACAAGAGAAATTTAGATATTTGTAATTAATAAGATCATGAGATAATAGATAATAGGATTTTTAAACTTGTTGGAGCGGCAAAAGCTCAATTACTCTGCAAAGCTGGGCGTTCTGCAAAAATACAATAAAAGCTACGTATATATATACTAAATTAGAAAGAGATTCATAATTTTAAAAATAATGTAGAATATAAAAAATAGGTAAAATAGTGAATAATTATGATGAATATTATATAATTATATACACACACAAAAGCCGGATAAGCAAAGCCCATGGGCTTCGTCAGATCTCATCAATACAATACCAATGCCTGTTATTAGTTTCACGTGCCTACAGAAAAACTTCGGCGGATGCCCTTTGTGTTTTAACAGGTATTCCGCCCTTGGCACTTCAACTTGAATGTATAGCAACAACAGGAAGAGTCTTACGTGTTGGAATCCCGACAGGAAATCAAGAACCAATATTTTACCAACCAAAAATGAAGTCGGATGAAGTTGAACCATTTAAAGAATATTTCTTTCAAATAGATCCAGAAAATTCTCCACATGTAGAAATAAACATTTATACGGATGGTTCCAAGATGGAAGATGAAACGGCATATGCCTTCTGTGTGTATCAGAGAGGAGAGTTAATCCACGAGGATCAAACTAAGTTAAGTAAAGAAAATACTGTTTTTCAGGCAGAACTCCTGGCCATAGAAGAGGCTGTGCTGTGGATTAGGAACTCCCCTCATAAAGAAGTATTAATACACTCGGACAGTCTCTCAAGTCTCTTAGCAATAGAAGATGTTTTTTCAAAAAATCTCATCGCAGTACAAATTATCAAACTACTCCAAGAAACAAGAAAAAAGATCTTCTTTAAATGGGTCCGTGGACATGTGGGTAATGTGGGGAATGAGCATGCAGATTCTTTGGCAAAAGAAGCAACCAAAGCCACATCACATGCCAAATACAAATTCTTTCCCAACCCTCCTTCTTACTTGAAGAAGCTTCTAAAATCATCTCTACACGAACATGTGATATACAATGAGATTGTGTCATATCTGGGTATTAGTATGACAAGAATACACCAGATTGTACAGGAACATTTAGCTGTGAAATAGATTTGAGCCCGTTCGATTCCGCATAATTTGACAATTTTCCGAAAGAATCTTGTGTCGATTGATGAAAATAAATGCTCAAAAATACAATCGTGGTGCATCAGAAGCCATACATATCATTTACATAGGTGACAAATCTTGGATCTATATGAATCTGGAAGTAAAAAGCAGTCCAGTCTATGGTTATTTTAAGTTGAGACAAACTCAACAAAAGTTGTTCTCGCTAAAAGCATTTCGAAGCAAATCGTCACCTATTTTTAAATACATGGTTAGTGCCTCCAGAGAATTGCATAACTGTCAATTCTGAATGGTACACAACCATTTGTTTGCCAGAAGTTTTTGAAGAATTAAGAAAAAAACAACCAGCTATGCGGGATCATTTTTCACAATGACAATGTGAGCTCTCACCTATCTACCCAAACAACTGAAATGTTCCACCGGTCAAAACATCCAGTTGATGGGTAATCCGCCGTGAAGGCCTCTTTTTCCACCCAATTATTTTTTTTCTGTTCTTTCCGTGCAGAATAAACTACATGGCCAACGATTTTCAACGTCACAAAAAAAGCGGTTGATGCGTTCAAAATGCATGTTTTGGAGATACCTCAATCGAAATGGAAAAAGTTCTATGAAAATTGATTCAAACTTATTCAAAAGTGTATAGATCATCTCGGAGAATATTTTGCATAACCATAGAACTATTTTCAATAGAAAATATTTATTTTTATTTATTAATCCTGATACATAAACAATAACCATCGTTAAAGTAATTTTCCACCTATTTCCCTATCTGAGGTGCAGGTCTATCTAAAAAAGTACAGTATTAAAGCTATGAACTAGCCTGAGAATAGTCCCGATCTTAATCATATTCAAAATGTTCTTGTGATGTGTGCTAAAATTTCTAGAAAGAAACATGTTTATTTGTTTTTCTAAAAACAGATAAACAAACAAAGATTAAACTAAAAGAATGCATTATTATGGTTTGGAAACATGGAATTGAGTAAAATTACATCCATAAGTTGAAGGCTGTCATTGCTGCTTCTCGGAGAATCTATAAAGTATTACAATGATATTTTTACATATAACCACATCCATAGACATGTAACATGATTGTAGTTATGTAAAATTTATTATTATATACTGCATTTGAGGTTACCTTGCTTTGATATAATAGCGTATTTTCCCCCTGTCAGATCTTATTCCGCCTAATTAGGGGTTTTAATAAACTAATTTTTTTTAGTAATTTATCCTTACATGTTTAGTTTAATGTAACAACAATAACTTTACGTGATACTTAAACATAAAACATATTATTTGCACACTGTTTCATTTTTTCTTAGGTAAAGCAGTTTTTTTTTGTCCGACACTGTATATTAAGCTATATATTACAACAGATTCCTTAATTTGCAAAGAAAAGTTTTTTGATATAAATTGTATATGTTAGTTTATTACTTTTAAAACATGATATTTCTTATTTTTTCTGGGATGTTGGAAATGTTTGAAAATACTGAGTAAATTAACGAGATTAAATATAAAGAAATTCTTCAGATGCACGAATTTCTTTAAAATATTTAAAAAAAATTATATATAGTTAGCCATAAAACATGTTCATGAAACTCGAAAATTTATAAGAGTTTCGCATTTAAGTATTTTTATCTTGAAATGTTTATTTAGAGTTTGCAGGCAAATGACACCGTCTCGGGGTTTTATCGACATTTATATTAAATTCTTTTGCTTCAGGACATAAGAGGTTTTTAGAGTGTAAACACCTCGAAGTTTGATGACTCGTATTAGAATCACACACACACACACACACACATATATGTATATATGTATATATATATTTAATCCAAGCCTGTCTAGAAATATATTTAAAATAATTTTTAATTAGAACTTCACATGAAGTATTTCGCGTAAAATCTTATGTATAAATTTTTCAACAACACTTTGAACAAAAAAATAAAAGTAAACATTAGAAGAGAAATAAAAAGAAGTTATATGTATTTTTTTTTCTTTAGTTGAAAACAATGCTTAGGCTCTAAGTGTTCTTAAACACAGGAGAACTACAATTATTATACTTTAAGAACTAATATATTTTAAGAATATATTTAGAGGTATAGAATCACAATTTTATTTATAATTAGACTTTAACGTTGTTCTATTCTGTACAAAGAAAATTTTGTGAGTATTTGTTATATCAATGACCGAAACGATTTATTTTCCAAATTTCTAAGCACTTTTGGTTTAATAAAATTTTCTAATTATTACTATAACCTATTTTTAATTTAAATTTTCAAACTGTTTTAGATTCAGCAGTTTTTTACTTTAATTTCTTATATTTTTCTTTATGTTTAATCTTTT
This sequence comes from Maratus speciosus, assembly GCA_963932465.1. Lineage (NCBI taxonomy): Eukaryota > Metazoa > Arthropoda > Arachnida > Araneae > Salticidae > Maratus > Maratus speciosus. The sequence continues at coordinate 443,675,465 of OZ010788.1, forward strand.
CATTTCCATTCACGTTTTAGGTAGCTTTCTTTACAAAAAGCTACCTATTGCAGCCGTTCGGAAGAAAGCGATTTCAAAAAATTTTGGTATATTTTCATCGATCATGACCCCCAGACCCCGAAACCACCCTCCGTTCAAAATTGATATATATATATATATATCAATATATATATATATATATATATATATATATATATATATATATATATATATATATATCTGATCTATGTCACACTGTAACTCTCGTATTTATGAACCGATTTGGATGTAATTCGGTGTGTAGATAGTACATACCAATGTCTCGACCGAGTTCGTTGGCCAGCTTCATCCGCCATTTTGTTTCAAAATGGCGGCCATTTAAATTTTTTTTTTAAATTTAAAATTTGAAATGTGGTACTATAAAATTGAAAATGAAAAATATTTTTTTCTTATGTATTTGACCTTATTAAAAAGATTCCTGAGCAGTTTTTGTTTCGTCTATATCTTAAAAAATGGCTGAGTTATAGCATTTTGAATTTCTAGCGAAGCTGACATTTTGAAACGTCCTGAATTTTGTCACGCGATAAAAGGCGTATTTAAGAACCGATTTGGATGTAACTTCGTTTATACATAGTACAGACCAATGTCTCGAACGAGTTCGTTGGCCAGCTTCATCCGCCATCTTGTTTAAAAATGGCGGCCATTTAAAATTTTAAGAAAAATTTAAATTTGAAATGTGGTAGCAAAAAATTGAAAATTGAAAAAATATTTTTTTCTTATGTGTTTGACCTTGATAAAAAGATTCGGGAGCAGTTTTTGTTCCGTCTATATCTTAAAAAATGGCTGAGTTATAGCATTTTGAATTTCTAGAGTGGCTGACATTTTGAAACGTCCTGATTTTTGCCACGTGATAACAAACGTATTTATGAACCGATTTGGATGTACCTTGGTGTGTACATAGTACATACAAATAACTCAACCGAGTTCGTTGACCAGCTTCATTCGCCATCTTGTTTCAAAATGGTGGCCATTTAAAAAAATTAAAAAAAAATAAATTTAAAATGAGATACCAAAAAATTGGAAAATGAAAAAGATTTTTTTTTGTATGTGTTTGACCTTAATACAAAGATTCCGGAACAGGTTTTGTTTCGTCTACATCTAAAAAAAAATGGCTCAGTTATAACATTTTGAATTTCTATTGTGGCTGACATTTTAAAACGACCTGATTTTTGTCGCGCGATAACAGGCGTATTTATGAACCGATTTGAATGTAACGTGGTGTGTACATAGTACATACAAATAACTCAACCGAGTTCGTTGACCAGCTTCATTCGCCATCTTGTTTCAAAATGGTGGCCATTTAAAAAAATTAAAATGAGATACCAAAAAATTGGAAAATGAAAAAGATTTTTTTGTATGTGTTTGACCATAATACAAAGATTCCGGAACAGGTTTTGTTTCGTCTACATCTAAAAAAATGGCTGAGTTATAACATTTTGAATTTCTATTGTGGCTGACATTTTAAAACGACCTGATTTTTGTCACGCGATAACAGGCGTATTTATGAACCGATTTGAATGTAACTTGGTCTGTACATAGTACATACCAATGTCTCGACCGAGTTCGTTGGCCAGCTTCATTCGCCATCTTGTTTCAAAAGGGTTGCCATTTAAAAAAATGTAATTTAAAATTTAAAATGAGGTATTAAAAAATTGGAAAATGAAAAAGATTTTTTTTATGTGTTTCACCTTGATACAAAGATCCTTGAGCAGTTTTTGTTTCTGAAAATTTGTTCTTTTGTTTATATCTTAAAAAGTGGTTGAATTATAGCACTTTGAATTTCTATCATGGCTAACACTTTGAAACGATCTTGTATTTGTCACGCGATACCACACTTATTCGCCTATTTCTATGGAAGAAGGCATGTGGATAGTATACATCAATATCTCGACCAAGTTCGCTGGCCAGCTTCATCAGCCATCTTGTTTCAAAATGGCGGCCATTAAATTAAAAAAATATATATATTTAAAGTGAGGTGTAAAAAAATTAGAAATTGAAAAAGGTTTCTTTCTTAAGTATTTGACCTTGATATAAGGAGATTCAGGAGCAATTTTTTGTTTGTCTTTATCTTAAAAAATGGCTCAGATATAGCGGTTTCAATTTCTAAAGTGGGTGAAATTTTGAAAAATCTGATTTTTTGCCTCCGACAGCACTCGTATATATCTACCGATTCCGATATGACTGAGCATGTGCACAGCAATTACTAAGGTCTCGACCAAGTTCACTGGTTAGCCTCATCTACCATGTTGTCTTAAAATAGCAGGCACTTTAAGAAATCGCCGAATTTGGCAGCCAAATATAAGTGACTTTAAATAAATGCAGCTTGGATAAAGCTGACTAATTTCGCGAAATTCTCATTCATAATGATTTAGTATTGATAAAAATTAGTGTTGAATCTCCTATATTCGGTTTCCACTTAATTGAGCTTCGTGTGTTTGAATAATATAAGTTGGCTTTTTAAAAATAAGGAATATGAAAGCTACCTCTTCCTCCCGGCACTGGCCGGAAGGACTTTTTTTTCTTTTTTTTTCCCTTAAATAAAAATACATATTTAGATTATATTACTTGTTTTATTCATTATAATATGTTGAGTATTATGAGGGTCGATCAAATATTATAGCGATTTTTCAAAAGGTTATTTTAAAAAATATATCTTCTCATTTTGAAGTCAAATGTGCAGAAAACTTTCTAAATACATTCTTAGGGCATGAACATGAAAGTTGACATGGTTGCTACTTTTCAAACAAAAATGCTCTCAGAGAACATTTTCTTATAAGTTCGAAATTTAAAAGTGTGCACAAACAACTGACGTTCTAAAATTCCGATTTTTGTGATGCCGTTCGGCGTAGAAGCCTGAAATTTGGCATGGCGGTTACTTATAATAGTATGCAAAGGCTCATTAAGAATCGTTTCTGAAATGATCTGTACTGTTTTGTAAGTCGAGCTCCATTCTTGTACTAGCCTTATTTATTTGCAAAGGCAAAACATATGCAAAAACAGTTATCTTTGATCAAATTACTAACCGAACATCTGTAAGCCTATATTTTATTTCTACTCTATCCTTTTTTACTAAATGTTCATCCTTCCTAAAAATTAAATAACATACAAATTGAAGAAGACTGATACTTTGAGAAAAGAAGCTGAATTTTATTGCTTTTAAATGGTTAATTACTCTAAGAAATTAATGATATGAAAACAAAATGTATACATATTGTGTTTGTACCCTGCTTACAAAGGTTGTACGAGAATTTATTTTAATTTGAGTGAGTAGACTATTTGAATTATATATAATCTGTAAAAAAAAGTTATCTACAAACCTTTCAAAACTAAAAACACCTACCAAGCTAGGTTAAAAAGTTGAGTATTGTGGCTAAAAAATGGTGTGATATAAAATAACTAAACTTATTATTACGATGCTTATTTAACATTTTCCATTAAAAAATTACCATTTGTAAGTTCAGTGCCTAGGTATATGTTGTCAGAAATAATTTTATCCTTTACTAAATACATCACAACGTGTTTCTGAAAATTCAATTTTTTTTTTAAATTATGCATGATGAGCTTGGCGAACATCTTTTCATATTTTACACAAATTTCTAAGCACCCAAGTTCGTAAAGGAGAAGCATAATATGTTTGCGTTAAATAAATTCGAACTTCTGATTTTAACTACGGACATATAAATTGAGAATGGCTTTTATTTTGAGAAAGAAAAATGATTTTTCTAGCTTTTTAATGAATAATTACTCTAAAAAGGGAATCTTAAGATGAATCCTGAATATGCGTCGCAATTGATTATCTTAAGACACAAATTTCCCAGAACACAAGTGCATAAAGGAAAAACATAAAACTTTTGCTTTAGTAACAATGTCGAACCTCGTATTTTAACTACAAACAGATTTTTCATGCTAACTGACTTTAATTTAAAAACTAGTAATTAATCAAAATTTTAAATATTGGACGGATATTTTATAATTTTTTTAGTTTTCGTTATTATATTGTATAAATACAATACTTAAATAATGCTTTAATTCTTAGGCAAAGATTACAAAAAAGTCTTTTTGAACACGAGATAATAGAAAACGAACAACAGCAAAAATACATAATTCCATTACTCGCAGAGAATTATTTAAATTTTTAATTAATACATAAACTATAATAAACACTATTTTTTGATTAATTTAAGTAACTTATTATTGCTTAATTAAAGACTACTTTTAAAGGATACAATTTGTCGTTATTCGATGAAAAATATTTTTTTTTTATTTCTACCTAAAAACTTCATTATACATCATTAACAAAATTACAGGAAAATATTTTAATAAATAATTATAAAAAGAAATGTTTAGAGAAAATAGGGCATTGTTTAATATTAAAATAAAAGAACAATGCTTATACAAATTTTTGTAACAAAGAAATTAATGAGAATATTTTTAATACAATTTGGAAATAATTTTTTAATTTCAACAACAATTTATGTATGTATTTGTGGTATTTTGAAGTAAAGGACAGTTATAAAATCGTTTAAATAAAATAAGTCATAATGAATTAATGTCTATAAATTACTTTAAAATGTCCTTTGTTCTGATTTATGCTATTATATTCATGACGTAATTATAACATTACGAATTAAATTTATCTACCTTATTTCTCGTAACTAATATGGCATTAAGATTTATGTTGTGGAATTTTAGCTAAATAGAAAATAATTTAATGGTCAGATTGAATAGCCTAGCGTTTGACTTATTAATTATGTTCCAGTTTCACGACATAAATTGTGTTACTAATTACAAATTTAGAAATGACCGTTAAATAACAAACTTTCATGCACGTTGCGTAAGCTACAAAGTGTTTCAAAGTTTTCCTTTGTATTAAAAGTTAAAATAGGAAGTATGTTTTTTATACCGGGTGTATCTAAACAGATTGTCAACTGTAAGGGAGGGTAATACATCTCCTGAAACATATTTTTTAGAAATTAATGTACTGATGATTTCTCAAAAATACCTTTTATATTGTTACAGTTACGAACAAAAATCCGATTTAGGATTGGTGTAATATACCTCGTATTCTTTATTGAATAAAATGATTGTGATCCTGGTTTTCAATGCAAAAATTGTGGGCCTGAACTTGTATTAATACCCAGTATTCTTCTGATCTTTAGCGCAGATACACTTTCTACATAGTCATTTCAAAATCTTAAATAAATTAAGTACGATACTAGAAAAGAGTAGGTATTTATGTTTCAAAATGAATTTTAAATAATTTTTCATAAATAAGAACCAACAGACCATTAAAAAAATATTTATCCTGATTGTTGAAATAAAGAATAATTATTCAAATAAAATTATATAAATATTCACTTATTTTTAAAAATAATTTGACGCAAAAAATGACAGCTGTCGTAATTGAATTTGTCTGGGCGTCCAAATGATTCAGGAAATTGGCTAATACAATTTCCGAATAACCGAATCAGCCGACCGAATTTCCTTCGGCATTGTTTTTCTACGATTAAATAAGGCGAATTTTAATATTCGGAAATAGTAATTTTAGGTAAACTGTTTTTTCCTTCTTTTTTTTGCAATAATTTTATTGGATTCAGAAAGAAGGAAAAAGTACTGTCTTGTCAGCGTTAAATACTGCTTGGAATTTCAAGTATTGTGTGAAGACGTATTTATAAAAATTTTCTGTGTCCCTTCTCGAAATATTATGCCAGCTTTTCTTCATTGTTTTCAGCATTTCTCTTATTGATCTTCTGTTCCGAGATGCTCGAGACAAAATTGTCGAATTACTTGGCCAAAAATGGATAAACTCTTTTGCGCCATGAATCCACAAAATAGGATCTCCCAATCCAGTTCTGTCCTGAGTTGGTATACATTGCTTACAAGCCCGTCTCTTGTCATCAGGATTTTTGCTTTTGAAAAAGCTGTCTACTTCTGTTTGTCATCATATGTCATAGTATCAGCAGTGCACGATCGTAAAAAAGGATCAACCTGATACAAAGTTTAAAAATAAATATTTGGTCTAGGAATTAATTCGTGCGGCTTTACAAGAGATGCCGTAACTAGCGTATTGTCCCATAGTTTCGTTTGTTAAAACATGCATTTAAATTGCATATTGCGTGCATATTGCGCATCCAGTTTTGTATATGCCATTTGGTTTAAGCGTAAACAACAACAATTTTTATCCAACTGAAAATGTCAAATTTTGTGCCTGATAAAGTGTTTTTGCGGGGGATGAAGAAAAGTGCTACTGAAAGTCATCGTATTTTGGTAGAAGTTTATGGTGACCTAGCTCTAGCTGAACGAACGTTTCAGAAGTGGTTTGCACGGTTTAAAAGAGGTGATTAGGGCTTGGAAGACCAAGCACCCCCTAGATAGCAAAAAAAAATTTGAAGATGAAGAATTGACAGCATTGCTCGATCAGGATTCGTGTCAAAAGCAGGAAGAACTTGCAAAATCATTAGAGGTTGATCAAACAACAGTTTCCAAACGCCTCAAAGCAATGGGAATGATTCAAAAGATGCCACATTGGGTTCCACATGAATGGAAAGAAATAGACGTTGAAAGAAGAAAAACCGTTTGCGAAATTCTGCTTCAAAGATAGAAAAATAAGGGATTTTTGCATCGGATTGTTACTGGTGATGGAAAATGGATTTATTACAAGAATCCTAAACGAAAAAAAGCCTGGGTAATGCCAGGTGAACCAGGTCCATCGCAACCGAAACGAAATATTCACTGTGCAAAGGTTATGCTGTGTATATGGTGGGATATAAAAGAGGTGGTATACTATGAGCTTCTGAAACCTGGTGAAACTATTAATGGAGAACGTTATCGACTTCAGGTGATGCGTTTGAAACAAGCTCTGGCCAGAAAAAGACCAGAATGGGATAACAGACATAATAACGCTCGACCACATGTCGCAAAACCGGTCAAAACATATTTGGAGAATGTCGGATGGAAAGTGTTACCCCACCCGCCGTATTCACCAGACATTGCTCCTTCATACTACTACTTGTTTGATTGCAGGAATAACGATTTGATTGGACAGCGGTTCACTTCTTCAGAAAATATAGAAAAATGGATCTTTGATCAGATCGCTTCGGAAAGTGAGGACCTCTTTCGACACGGAATTCGTAAATTACCTGAAAGATGGAGAAAAGCAGTCGGTAGCGATGGACAACATTTTTGTTAAAGTATTTATGTATTTTGCTTTTGAAATAAAGTTTTAATTTTTTATTAAAAACCGCACGAATTAATTCCTAGACCAAATAAATACATTCATTTTAAATGAAAAGTCAAATCACAATAAAAAAAAAGTACAAAAAATGCGCTTAACTACTTCTTGGTCGGCTCGCATTCGGCTTTGTTTTGTCTGAATAGTCAGTGTCGCATGTGATGGGAGGTAGAAGCTGCCTAAACAACAACTTTCACACAACAAATATTTGTAATTCTCATCGAATGTTAAAAATTATAAAAACTATATTTGTGACTATTCACCAAAAATGCTTCAGCAGAAATAAACATACGATTAATTAATATGCTTATCGTACGTCGTACCAAATTGTTAAAAAAATTGTACATATAAACTTCCAAAAACGAATTCGAAAACTATTCAAAACAGAGATGCATGTGTTTCCCTGTTGCAAATCTAGGATCTGCGGTTTAGACACGACAGCTTATAGAGGAATCTATTTGAAATATTTTGAAAATACAAAATCCTTTGAAAAAAACATTCCAAAATACATTATCAAAATACATTTGTTTTGAATGTTTAAAATACAAAATACAAATCACAAACGCATTTTGAAAATGTATCTCAAATACATTTATTTTCAATATTACCCAACTCTGTGATAAAAATTATTAAAAATATCTAATCTTATCAGTCATTGTAGTTAAATTAATTATTATGTACCTGTATGATAGTTTGTCTCCAAATGGGATAAAAATCATATAAGAAGAATCAGTAAGTGTAAAATAAACAGAGCTATTATCTAAGTAAAATAATTAGATATAGCGAATTAATACCAATATCACACGCGCAATGTACCGGATTATTTAATGGAGTGGTAGATTAGAAAATATCAGACCGGAAACACTTGAATTCCTCCTTTAGTAACAATAATCTTTTTCAGTTTGTAAAGAGTTTGAAAGAATAAATCTAGTGGCACTGTAATAAAGCGTGTCTCTGCTTATTTTTGCCCAATAGACAATTCCTAAACCTTTAGTTTTTGAGATATAGTTCAAATTGTAGAAATACTTCAAATATTGTTCTTCATTTGAAAGTCTGTTTATGTCCAAATAGTTTTATTTCTATTTAAAGAATATTTAATAATCACATTTGCTTATATAAGTAATGTAATTTAAATTTTTACCCAGTAATAATAACTCTCCTTGTGTTTTAACAAGTAAAAGAGTAAAATCGGAATTTTTTTAAGAACAAAACTTTCAGAGACATGATATTTTGCATGTTATGATTGTTCACCATTTTTCGTCACTAAAATGTATAATTTTTTTTAAAATTTTAGTTAAATATTTGTATTTTTATTTGTTAAATCAGAAAAGTTTTTCAAGGTATAATTTATAGGACACAAGGACCATTTAAAAATTTCAATTTCGTAACTTCTTAAAAGATAACTATTTTGATGTAAATATATTTTCATACAATGAACTAAATTTCATACATTTTTCAATTAAAACTATATCTCTAAAAGTAGCAGCTTGGGCATTAGCCATCAGTCAACAATTCCACAATACAACCTGTATATTTCTACACCCATGCTGCTTACAATTTTTTGGGATCCTATTTAATTTTATTAGCACCCAGAGCAGTATGCTATTTCTTTCTCCCAGCTTATTTTGTCTCCAAAAAATAACGTTACCTTACAGATGCTAGCAATAAACAAAGCAGATGTATCGTTGTACAATTAAATGCTCTATAGCAATTTTTTTAATTTCTAAGCATCGCACATTTTCCATGTTTATACCGTCGTATTGGGGAAAAAAACTACTTTAAAATGCAATTTGTTTGTAAACTGTATCTCCATTTATTTTTGAGATACTAATTTTTTTTTTTTAGTTTTTAGCACCATTTGTTTAATTTTGGCAACTCAAGTACTTCATTTATATGGAAAGTAAAGGGAAAATAGTTGCAAAATAGTAATTATATCTTTTTGTTGCCATTTTCTCATAACAACAGAAAGAAAATGTAATTAAAATACGTGCTATTTTGAAAAAAATATAAACGAATAATTACTACGAATAATAAAACATGGAGTTATTATAAACTATATTTAATTTTAAGTATCTGTCCCAGCAAAGAGGAAATTGCTGGCCAGCAGCAAGATAGGTGCTGGCAATGATAGAGAAGTGCTGGCTGATGGTCTACCACTGCATGACCATTGCTGGACAGCTTCAGTCAACTTTGCTGTTCGAAATCATCAGATAAAATTCTGGTGGTCATCCATTTTATCTCATGCGCTGGCCCACCACTACATGGAAGTGCACGCACTTTTGCAGTATTATTGCTATGAACCCTTACGCTAGGTGGCTCTGCGAATATCGAAGAAATTGAGTATTTGAACACAAATCTGAAATGAATATCTGAACACAATTTAAGCTGTGAAGCTATTTTTTTTTTTTGAAACTGTAAAAAAATATAACACCACTGCCACCAACAAAATAAATAAGTAAATGAATAAATAAATAAATACTTTATTTTAACTCACTTTTTTTTCTCATTAAATCTGGTTTTACTAGGTTACACAGGATTTCGGTTTTCATAATTTACGCAGTTCAGAATCAATAATAAAAAAATCGTATAAAATACATAGGATTTCTATACAATATAATAATTTCTATACCCGTTTAATGATTGGGAACGTAAATCACAAAAGAAACAATTTTGAAATAGTGTAATGAGAGCTCAAAAACTACGAGCAATCGTAGCGTACGCTAAAAGCAATTGTTCATATCCGATCACCAAAACCAAGCAGCATCGAGCGCGGTCAGTACGTGGGAGGGTGACCACATGCAGTTCAAATATTTCTATATACACTTCTACAGATGTTTCTATAGCTGTTGTCGAAACTAGCTTATAGAAAAAAGAGTCATAATTATATAATGCTTTTTTTATAGAATTCTATAAGAAATTTTTGTAAGGGAAAGTGCTGGGCCAGCAAAGGAATAGCAGTGTGATAGGTGCTAGCACTACAGGAAAAGTGCCGGATTGATGTAATGTGATGGCATTCCAATGCTGGCCTGCTGTTGCCCATCACTGATGGGCCAGCTGCATTCGGCTTGGACACTTTTCGACAGGTTTAAGTAATGGCACCCTTGCACTTTACCGCTAATAGCAGTGGTGGCTGCCATCTTTTTTCCAGCTGATGGCCCACTGTTTCTTTCTTTGCTGGGGTAGACCCTTTCAGCGTGACGTCAGTCATGACGTTTTGGTTTGAAACGGACTCCAAACAAACGGTTGCGATGCGTCATTTCATTTTAAATATAAATCGTGGAAAATGTTACCAGTTCATATAAAGTATTAAAACACTTAGATGTGAGATATAGATATAAGATATAGCTGAAACACGCAAACAAAATGGAAAATACAACATAGCAACCGTTTGTTTGGAGTCAGTTTCCAAAGAAAACGTCATGACTGACGTCACGACTGAAATCGTCTATATTAATGTTACAAACAAACGAAGACCTATGAATCATTAGATAGCCCTATTTTTGTCCAGTTTCTTGAATGACGGCATATTTTTGCTGCATTTGTGTATTATTTTGAAATGTGACATCCTATGCATGCTTTACTGTAGATGTTTAACAGTGGATCGGAAATGTGGAATTCCTAAGCGGATGCGAATGACGTCATTTTACATAAAGTAAAAGTTTGCGCTTTAAGTCTTAAAATGGAAATATATTTTGTACTATTTATAAATATACATATATTTTTTTTTCATCGGGGTCGACACTAAATTTTGAAAAAGCAGAATTTCTGTTTTCTAGTTAATTTATTTGTTATATATGCATAAAGTTATACAATATTCAAAAACAATACATCCCCCCCCCCAAAAAAAAAAAAAAAAAATATGAAGGACATTTGTATTGACAATTTAAGAATTTGTAACAATTTCACTGCGAGACGAATAAACTTATTTACTGAAATGGTTATTTTTATTCTTATTTGACGATACAATAATATGGAAGTTTCATTTCCTTTATGCCAGGCTGTACTCGTCGAAAATAAACAACATCTGCATCGACTTCTACCTTTGGAAATTTCCAATGTCAAAATCAATGATTTATTGAATAAAGTGTTGTTCAAAAAGCATGTTCTTGAAACATTTTTTATTTAATATGGATTTCAATGAATTCTTACGGATATACAGGTAGAATACTTTGATATTGCATTCACGTAAACACTCTTTCGACATTTATCCCACAATTACGCACACTAAATTTCGATAAAAGTGATAATGACACAAATAAAATCCCAAATGTTCAACATTCATATCTTTAGCGTCTGTAATGTTTAGTTGCAAGTGTGCAAGTACGGAGGGTTGTTTCATTAAAGACACGTATTTTATCAAAAGTTTTGCCTCACAAGATTTTAAATTCAAAAGAAGATATTTTGAATATATAACTTCTGGAATAATAAGAATAAATTTATATGACATTACATATTTAAAAATTATAAAAAATCATCCAAAATGACCACGCACATTGACAAGTATTCGTCCAGTAAAGATTTTTAAATTTTAATGAAAGGAAGCGTACAACATTTAAATCTAATCAACAGTGCACTTATATATACATTTTTATAACATTCTATTCCTCTATGGATTTTATTTTTGTATTTATTTAGAATAATGCTTAGATGCGAAATTTCATTTTTTTTTTAAACTGGCATACTAACAAAGTCTTTTAAACAATTTGATGTCTATAATTTTTATGAATGTCTAAATACTGTTCGGAATACTAATTATTAATGTTGCCTTTAAAAATTTAAAGGGATACTACAATTTTCATACTTTTTTTAGAAAGAGCTAAATCCGTTCTAGGTGTAATTGCGGTTTAAAGAATCTCTAATTCTAAACTTTTTCTTTCGTTAGTTCTTCCCAATAGTCATTTAAGTTTTTTAACACATCCTAAGTTTTTACTTTTTTCAAAAAGAGTTTGAAAATTTATCACAGGTACATGTAACATTTTCAACAATTAAAGTTATTCTGCACTGTAAAAATTATCTGTAAAGTTACTGAAGTTTTTCTAGGAAACTGAGACTCCTAGAACTTTTTATATAACGGCAACAACAAAAATTCCTGAAACAGCTTTTTACAGTGTCCACTAAAGTGAGCTAAACTGGTAAAAATGGAGTTTAAAGTGGATGTGAATGTAAAAAAAATGGCATCCACAAAATACTGTTGTTCCGAATCTATTTTGCTTAAGTATTCTCATACCTTTTAAAACCTCCATCGCCAGTGCAAAAGTGACGTGGTTTCAACTTATCACAATTTGTCAAATACTCATTGAAATTATATTAAACTTTATAATATAATTGTCATATATAAAAATTTAAAAAAATTAAAAATAAACACTTTTAATATAATATAATAAAAAATACAGTTCAATTAATATTGCAAAATATTTCCACACGGTATGTCACAGTCACGATAACTTAACTTAAAATAGACATATCACCTTAAAACTTATGTTAAAATGAACTTTAAACAATGCTTTATGGATTGAATTAATGATATATAAATTCTTAGATAGAATCTATTTAAAAAATTCTATAACATTTGAAAAATGGCAAAAAAATGAAAAAAAAATTAATGATTACAAAAGAATGGAAGTCTTTTCTTATCCTAATAATATTAATTGATAGAGGAGAGTAGGCCCATTTGGACCACTTCACATATTCTTAGGTGTAACTCGCTTAATTTTTGGAATATCTGCAAAACATCGCTACACGGGGTCATTCTATTCATCTACTAACTAAATACATCCTGAGATCAATTTCTTTTTGAAAATCCTAAATTTTATTTTAATGTGAAAAAATTGTCAAAAGTGGTCCAAATTCAGCAACTGGTCGCCTAAGTTGGACCACTAGTCTCCTAAATTAGACCAAACAATATCAGGTTGTTTTAATGACAAGGTAATATAAATAATTTTATTAAAAGCAAAGTTTCCGATTAATGAAACAGTCAAACAAAATAACAGCAATGAAATATAAGGAAATCAAATATCCTAAAATAAGAGTAATTGTTTTAAATCAAAATTTTTTCAAAATATAAATCAAAGTTATCAGTAATTAAGAATACAAATCATAGAACTAATTGCCAATTACTTGAATATCGTGTAAGGAGTGATACAAAGCCGAAACATGAATTTCGTTTATTCATTTTTTATTCCAGCACACACAATATGAACCGAATTTGGCGATCTGAACGCTGAATCATTTCTGCTAGTTCATTTTTTTTTTACAAATTAGGCAAAACCAATTATCACTCTCTAGATTTTTCTTTTTAGATTCTGAACTATTAGATATTTTTAAAATAGTTTTTTAGTTTTCTTTACATTATCTTCCCTTTCATCATTATTTTTCGAATTGCATTACGCATATTTTTTTTTTTTTTAACTTGATGTTCCGATTGCTTTTGTGCTGCGAGAGCTTCATTTTTCTCGTTTTTACTTTTCATTCCAATGTTTATTCTATATGGCAAAGTTGTTAACTCAACTGTTTTTTCGCTCCCTCTGTACTTTTATTTAACTGAATTTAGCAATAGTAATAATATTTATAATGATTTTTCGGCTTTTTTTTTGGGGGGGGGGGGAGGGAGGGTATTTGTAGCTGCAGCTTTCTTTCAGGTCAATTTCTTTCCAACTTACTCTCTCCTTTTCGTTCATTAAAAGCTTTTGCTGTCACGAGAGTTTTCCTTCGAGAAAGTTTGTCAGTGTTGTTTACAATATTTTCAAAATTATATTTAAAAAGTATTTAAAAAATATGCTCCATTGAAAAAAAAATACGCTTCGATTAATCAAACGCAAAACATATATTCAAACAATGTTGAATTCAAGGGTCCCCTACCCGGAGCCTTGAAATAACTGCTCCCCCCTCCCCCAAAGGTTTGAGGTTTTTGCATTTTAATGGTAAAAAAGTGTAATTCTACCCTCCAGAACTGTAAAAAGTCTGCACCCCACCCGTCCCTCACGGGACCTTCAATATCCTCCAGGAGGAAAGTGCTTGAGTTGGACTCTATAAATCAAATACGTCGTAGGAATACAGAATTCAAAGAAAATAAATACGAATACATACAAGATAAATGAGAATTACAAACAAAATTTATTGCATACACATTAAAAAATATTTTGATGTTTATAAAAGCCTAAATTGCATAAAGAAATTGATTCAGATATACAAAAAAAATATTCAAAAACTTGCATGGAGATAGTAACACATTATAAAATATATTAAAAAAATAGTGTACAAAGTGGACCGATCTCGAAATTCATTACTTATGTTTCAAATTTATGATCATATATCTGGTCCAATTTAAGCAACTTAAATTGGTCCAATTTAAGCATCTTTGCCATTTTTTAAAACAGATAATCTCAAGACTAAAAACAAAAACGAAATCAATCAAATCCGCATGAAAATATGCGCAATAAACTGATGAATTTAGATATGTATATGAAAACATAACAATTTACCTTAGTTTTAAAGTATTCACTTACGTTTAGTAGGAAAAAACTAGATCAAAACAGCTAACTTTATGTTTTTAAAAATTGTCTGAAAACAGAACATGGTAGGCGGGTGTTTCTTCTAATCATAAATGACGTCATTCTAATGACTAGGATTTCAGCGGTAGATGGCGTCTCTTTCTGTAATTAGTGGCAGAATGGCAACGGTCCATTTAAAGCGGCGGTCCAAATATCGCTACTCTCCCCTACTATAAAATATAAGTTAGAGCTCATTTTAACAGAAGTTTTATTTTTTTATATCTATTTTAAGTTAAGTTATCGTGCGGATTGTGACAAATTATGTAAAAAAGTTTTGCAATAACAACTGAGCTGTATTTTTTATTATATCACATTATGCTTTTTTTAAAAAGCTTAAAATATGGCCTAAATATATTTCGGAGATTTGTGTAATTTCAATTTTTATTTAGAAAGTTAAGAAAATTTGAAATTGCATCACTTTTGATCTGTGACGGAGATTTTAAGAGATGTGAGATTTCTTAAAACATGAGTTGACTTGCAGATACTAGCTATCGCTGCAATAAGTCGGGAGCCCCACCAGTGGCCGAGAGGTTCCCCTCTCGAAACTGGTAGACGGGAGGTGCTTGGTTCGATCTCAATCGCACCCGTCAGCCTAATCGTTCGAAATTTTTGTGGTTTTCTTCGAACCTTGGTTTTCCAAGCGTAAATACGGGTTAGGTTCCCTTAGAAAGACCCCCACGGAGGGCAACCCCCCCTTAGGGCCTATGTCCCTCGTGCTGATAATTGGCCGACATAAACACAAGCAAGCAAGCAGTAAGTCGGGAAAAATAAATTTTTAATAACTATTTTTTTTAATTATCTTTGCAATTATTTATCTTACGATTTTCAGTAAACACTAATCTGCACATAAATGCCTGCTGCATAATATTGTACTGTATAAAATATATAGCCATTCAAAATAGATTCTTTTACAACTTGTTTATTATTAAACTTTTATCATTCTTCCTTTTGAATTCTTTCTCAATTTCGAATGATAATGTCCTATTTTTCCGCACAAATTCCCGAGTGAGGTTATCCAGACAGGTGTGAAAAGATGTGGAAAACTGGACATGACAGGAGCAGATAAAAGTATTGATTCAAGCGTAATAGAAAAATAATCCCGAAAATACAATAGTTATTCAAGTATAAATTGTCCAACGTATTAAATGTAGGGTATTGAAATTAAGTAAATGCCTTTTACATTGTTTTTGATTGAATGAATGTTTAACTAAATCTTCAGCAACATGGTTAAGAATTTAAAAAAAATATTATCATTCGTTCGTAAAAATATTTTATAATAGCTCCAATAAATTTTAGTAAAAACAATTTTTAAAAAATGGTATTACTAAAATTATTTCACTCTGTACATTCTGCGAGGTGTACTAAATAATTTATTAACATTATTTTATACTGTACTGAGCAGATTTTACAAACATTTTATTAGCAACTAGCCGCCCTTGGTGACCAGTTCGGTCTCCTTTAAATCTATACTAAGCATTGTTTCATGTTACTTTTATTCATAATTTAATTTACTTGCTGAATCCTTCGCCAAATCGGAAGATTCTGATACAGAAATCATGAATTCAATATTTTTGTGTTAGCCGTGTGCAGGTGATATATCGCCATACATTGTACCCGTCGTACCTTTTCTTATTTCATTATTTTCATTGCTTTCACTCATTTTATTTAAAATACGTAACTTTAATTTAAAACTAAAATGATTAAAGTTTATGACTCTCAGTTTTCTCTTATTTCTTAAAAAAAAAAGAAAAAGAAAAGAGTGAAAAGAAAAGAAAAGAAGTAATAAATAATACTATAAACTATGACATTTAATTTCCAAATCAAAGCTTTGATTTAATTTACCCCTTGAAAAATTGTTTATGACAGTCGCATGCGATGGACTATTATAATACTGATGATATGATGGCGATGGAACAATATTTATCACCTGCGCCCGGCTAACATTAAATTACCAAATGGCTGTTTGGCATACAAAAAGTGAAGCGATCAACCCGGAACTATTGATGACAGTCACATGACTTAGGTTATTATTATAGAGATAGATGTGATATACAATAAACATTAGAAAAAAAACTTCTCGGTAACTGTTTTAAAGGAATGTGTATTAGGGTGGTCCTTAAATAATTAACTTTTAAATTGTCTATGGGGCACCCTCCTATTTTTTTCTATGTATAAAGTAAAGACTTCCATAAAAATTTCAAAATTTTAAAACATTTTTTAAGGGTCGCTACAAAAGATTGAATATTAAAAAAAAAATAAAAAATGTCGTATTTTGTAATCTAATAATATATTATTAATACAAATCAATAGTGATTGCCAAACTGAATCATGGTATTAGGCTGTAAAGAGTCTGTCATTTGTTTCATGTTTCAACATGTTTAAGCAGTCTATTGTCCAAACACAGACAGGAGTATTTCATGGCTACACTCTATTTTACCTCAACTTGGCAGCATTGTGAAAGGTAGAGAATATAACATTCCGCCTTGACAAATAGTTCTCCATTATTTTTTAATTTTAAATAGCTAAAATGCATACAAAATTATGATATAATGTTTATAAATTATAGAATTTGATTTTGTGATATAATGGACGTAATACTACGTCCAATATAATGGACGTAATACTACGTCCAATATAATGGACGTAATGTGACTAAATGGACGTATTCGTATCAAAAGCAAAGTTCAAAAGTTACAAAAAGAGTTTTCGGCAAGTGTTCCTTTAACTGCTCACTGGGATTGCAAAATTTTAGAAGATATTTTAGGATCTGAAACTATAGACAGATTACCCATTATCTTTTCAGGTAAAGGTATTGGCCAGTTACTTGTTCCAAAACTTCAATCAGGAACAGATGAGGCGATAGCTTCTGCTGTTAACAAAATATTGGAGTCGTGTGGAGTACCGAGCAAGTAAAATGTGTGAGTTTTGATATATCCTTTATTAATCCGGATTACCAAGAGAAGCTTACGCTCTTCTGGAACAGAGTATGAACAAAGAAATGATTTGGATTGGCATCATCCCATCCTTGAAGTTCTGTTTTAGTTCGTTGTCTTTTGTATGAAGTTTATCGTATTCCTCCATGAGTGCTATCCCACTTTCGGCTACATCATTAACAACTTTGAGTGAAGTCGCTAGTACCTTACGTGTCTTATAGGATTCATTTTCATTCTACGGTCAAAACCGTAGAATGACATTCCGTAGAATGTCATTCTACGCTGGTTTCCAAAAATTAAGGAAAAACAACAAAAGTTGAATTTACTCAAAATCTTACAAGTAGATTTTAATAAAACTCAGACATAATTTACAACACATAATAAGGTATAAAATAACAGTAAAAGAAATTACCTGACGATTGTGGTGTTTCAGAAATTAATACAATTATGAAATAAACAAAATAAATGTCTCAGTTTGGTATAGGAAAAGTACCTTTAATATGGAGTATGATCACCCTTATAAGCAATACAGAACATACAGTGAAGTGTGATACTGTCAATCATGCGATCGATAAGTTTGCGGGGAAGTGCGAGCCATTTCTCTTGTAAAGCAGTTGTAAGCGTGGCAAGGGTCTGAGGAGGAAGATTGAGAGCAGAGACACATCTTCCTAAAGCATCCCAAAGATGCTCAATGGGATTGAAGTTCAGTGACCGCGATGGCCTTTCCATGCGCTGAATTGTTTGGTGCTGAAGGTAATCTTCTACGATGTAAACCCCGTGCGGTCTAGCGTTATCGTCCTGTAACAAGAAGTCTTTACCTATTGCACCGAAATAAGGGTGCCCATAAGCATCAAGAATGTCATCTCTATAGACGTGAGCATTCACAGTTCCACGTGGAAAGACATGGGGGTCTGTACGTCCGCCCAAAGAGATACAATCCCAAACACAGACACTGCCTCCTCCATACGAATATATTTTACGAATGTTTGATGGATGATAGCGTGTTCCCTGTTCTCTTTAAATAAAAACAATGACTACTATCGCTTTGGATGCTAAACTGGAACTCATTTGTGAGGAGAACATGCCTACATTGATCAGCCGTCCAGTGGACAGGTTGACGTGCCCAACTTAAATGTCCCTCCGGAGACACCAGGTGAGCGGCACACAAATATCCGGTTGAATTGTGTAGAGACCACCTTCATGAAGCTTTCTACGCACAGTAGACGTTGATACCAACCTTCCAGTGACTGTAGCAAGGACGGATTTAAGATGAGAGGGTGTTGCTGTTCTATTCCTTCGTACACATAACCGCAACTATCGGTCATCGGTGCTTGTCGTAGCTCTTGCTCGTCCTTCGCTGAACCTTCTAGAGGCCGAACCAGTGGTTTGAAAGTGTTGCCATAGCCTATTAGCAACAGAAGGACACACATTTAGCCATCTGGCCACCTCTCTCTGACTTTGGCCTACGTGCAATCTTGCAATAGCTCGCAGTTATGCGGACAAATGATACCTCGAGGTCATACTAATGAATTGGTTATCTCAGTTTTCTTATCTCATAATCACAGCGACACCAGCAGCCGTACTCTCTAGCATGCATTTTTATGCTCCGCACAGATGACGCAATCCGATTGCCACGCCACTAATTTGCATTTTGTAATTTTAATTAGCATCTTTTAGTTAACAACATATCCAAATTTCATACGGATAGGTTAACTTTTGAAAGAGTTGTCGCTCTTTTTGTGATTTTTCCTTAATTTTTTGGAAACCAGTGTAATTAGTCACATTTGTAACAAAAAAGTCTGAAGATAAATCCATAATTTAAAAAAAAAGAAACCTCAGAGTGCTGCTTAGAAAATCTTGCAAGTCATTTTGGAGAATGACATCAGGATCAACATGTGTACGTTTCAAGTTTTCATAATTTTCTTCATTTTTCAAAACATGCACCATTTTTCTTATACTTTCAAAAAAGACATTATCATCAAAAAATGCAAAAGCGAAAAATGCAAAAGCAAATGCTTTCTTCTGTGAAGTACAGAAATATCCTAGAACTTCTTCAAAGCACAAAGAAATGATTTCATAACCATTTTCGTCTTTTTTCAGTTCTTCAGGAGCAATATATCATTGAGCCTGATACCAGATGTGAATGTAGATTTGCACCACAAACGAGCAAACTTGACGAACTCCAGATTCTTCCTGCTTAGAGAGTTTAAACGGATCTCTAAATAAATAAATCTTGAGCGAGTATATGGCCTTTACCATCCATGGAACCAGATGCAATCCACCTGGGACTCTAATGTAAACACCTCTTTCCGATATTCCTCCTAAGAAAATTATGGCAAGCTCTGTCAGTTTCCTGTAATGGTCCCTTGGTTGAAAAATCATTAAGATGATTTTGAGCAAATTCTGTAATTTCTGACGCATTATGTGTTATCTTTTTCATTGATTAATTTGTCAGTTATGGGAGTCTGAAATATGCGATAATCGATAGACATCCACGAAATTTTAAATCGTTTGAATATCAGTATGTCTGGTCCGCTTGAAAATCCGATAGACTTAACAACAACTTTCTCAACCATAATTTCAAGGATGTGATGATGGCAAGTCAAATCATTTCTTTGTCCATATTCTAATCCAGAAGAGCTCAAGTTTCTCCTGATAATCGGGTACTGGCAAAGGTTATATCAAAAGTCATACATTTTACTTGCTTGTAATCCCCACAACTCCAACGTTTCGTTAACAGCAGAAGCTATTGCCTCACTTATTCGTGATTGAAGCTTTGGAACAGCTAGGTAAATGGCCAGTACCTTTACCTGAAACAATAATGAGTAATCTGTCTACAGTTTCAGATCCTGAAATGTCTTCTAAAATTTTACAATCCTAGTGAACAGTCAAAGGAAGGCTTGCCGAAAACTCTTTTTTTAAGTTTTGTGCTCTGCTTTTGATATGAATATGCCCATTTAGTACGACATTTTACGAATATAAAAAAAATCAAATTTCATAATTTATGAACATTATCTTATACATTCCTACACATTTTAGCTATTTAAGATTAAAAAATAACGGAGAACTTATTTTCAAGGTCGAATGTTATATTCTCTACCTTTCACAATGCAGCCAAGTTGAGGTGAAATAGAGAGTAGACATGAAATACTCCTGTCTGTGTTTGGACAATAGACTGTATAAATATGTTGAAACTTGAAACAAATGACATTCTTTATAGCCTAATATCATAGCATGACTCAATTTGGCAATGACTATGGATTTGTATTAATAATTTATTATTAGATTACAAAGTATGTCAATTTTTAATTTTTCTAAAATATTCAAACCCTGGTAGCGACACTTAAAACATGTTTTATAATTCTGACATTTTTGTGGAAGTCTTTATTTTATAAATAGAACAAAATAGGAGGGTGCCCCATAGAAATTTTAAAAGTTAATTTTTTAAGGACCACCCTAATGTGTATTCGAGTATATTTTTCTTCATTTGCAGGATAAAGAGTGAGAAATAAAATATACTTTTTTACCAAGAAGTAATTTCTTATAACATTTAAATAAAGTTTCAAAGGACAAACATTACGTTATTTAACACAGCTATATATATACATATATATACAAATTTTTCTGATATGTGTTCAATCATTATCAAAATCAAAAACATTCATAAAAAATAAGAAATATTATTTTCCAAAACTTAAGGTGGAAGAAAATCCGTTCAATAAAAAAATAAAGTCTTGGCATAACCCGAATTCCATCTGCAGAGATAGGAGAAAAAAAGTTCATGATATATTAAGAGTACAAAAAGGACTTTAGATTTAAATGCATGGAATTTTTTTCGAAAAGAATAAAATGAATTATCAATTATACCGCTTTCACTGAAGGTGAGATTGTTTCGAAGCATCCATTTTAACCATATTTTTTTTCTTTTGTAATTCCTTCAAAATATTACTCGTGAGACATGAGATATTTTTAAGGATTGATCTATAATAGGACTTGTCATATTTTATATTTATAAACCTGCTCCTGGATGAAAAGAATATTTGTGAAAGAAGTTACCTACTGTGTTAGGATTTATTTTCGGAATATTGGTAAATTTAATTTTAGGAAATAAGCTTTATCTTATTATTGAATATTTGTTCGAAACACAATCTTCATGACTGGTGTCATCTAAATTAGAATGTTCTCAATTTTTTTTATATCATTTGACAACATGAAGTGCATCTTAAAATTAGAAAAAAAAGATTTATTTCTACATGCATGGAAATTCATTTTAATAACCTTTGCGACCCTATTACAAATTACCTGACTGGTTGAAATTACGAAATAAGTGTAACTTTTTTTAAAAGGCTAAATATACATATGTAATTTTTTTTCACTTTAAACGCATTAGAAATTTATTAACAAATAGTGAAAGTTTGTTCTTTGCTAACTTTTAATCCATCTTAATTTTTTTACATTGAGTAACAAATGAAAATGGTCTTCCATTAAGCTATTCAGCATTTGTGCCAAACATAAACTTACTTCATGCTTGATGTCATTGAAATTTAAGGGGTCTTGTACCTTTTAAACGCGTCAAAAATTAACGAAAATCTTCAAAGTTTGAATTAGTCTATCTTCAAAACCTTTTTATGTATAAACATGAAATTTTGGATATTGATTAAACAGATTGTGCTTTCTAATATTCTACCAACAGAAATTTATTAACCCTTTACAGAATTTGTGTATTGTTGAAATCAAAATAGCTCTTTTTTTACCCCATAAGTCATTCCGCGCATGATATCTTGAGAAAGTATGTATGGATTGTCATGAAATTTGGTAAATATACTAAACAAATATGTGTGTTTAAAATGATCTATTTTTAAGTATTTACAATGGTAATATTTTTAGTTATGACTATTTTTATTCATTAAAAATACAAAATTTTATTTTTTTTTTTACGAAAATATTTTTTTAATATAGTTAATGAAATAATTTTAGCCCAAGAGTAGATCATTTTAAACACACATATATGTTTAGTATCTTTACCGAATTTCATGCCAATCCATACATACTTTCTCAAGATATCATGCGCGCAATGACTTATGGGGTAATAAAAAGAGACTATTTGATTTCAACAATACATAAATTCTTTAAAGGGTTAATAAATTTCTAATGGTAGCATATTACAAAGGACAATCTGTTTAATCAATATCCAAAATTTCATGCTGATACATAAAAAGGCTTTGAAGATAGACTAATTCAAACTTTGAAGTTTTTCGTTAATTTTCGACGCGTTTAAAAGGTACAAGACCCCTTGAGTTGCATACCCATTAGTTTTGCTGAAAATGTAATTTGAACATCTCCGAAAACGTAATTTTAAAAGATAAATTAGGTAAATGGAGTTCCAAAAATATTCTTTTGCTAGACTAGAAAGCGCAAAGTTTAAATACTTTCAATGCTGCAAGCATGGAAATTTCAGATAGCAAAGAATGTCAAACTGATTAATAATGCTGACATAGATGAATAAAAATCATTGCAAAAAAAAAAAAAAAAACAATTATTTAGAGAATTGAAAGAAAAATATTAATAACAAACTAATTGTCAGAGGCTGAATATTTTATTTTTATTTTGCATTTGCAAAGAGGAATCAAATATAAATGAGACTTTTTTAATATCAATAGATTTTTTTTTCTCATGGCAATTTCTATAAGTTACTTACAGAGCAGACATTTGTTTGTTGTCATTTTATTTTTTATACATTCGTACATAATTTAAGAATACAAATTCTCCCGATATATTCCCAAACATTTGTAGAAGTTAAAGAAAGCAACATTGAAAAATAATGTTGGTATAATTTTTGTTAGTAACATTAAAAAAAAATTATTTAAAATGTATCATTTATATTTAATCAGAACAGCGTACTTCAAAAGTTTGGAACGTTATTTTTCGTTTCCTTTAAGATCATGCATAAAAAATCAAATTATACTCAACTTTAAAATGCTTGGGATTTCTTTTAAAGAACATAATTTTTATTTAAAAGTTCTGCCTTGTAGAAGAATCGTATTTTCTATTTGATTACTTTTATACGAAAGTAGTTGATAGTAAAACTTTATTAGTAAAAGGAATAAAAAAATAAAATAATTTAACGCTTCCTGATTATTGGGAATAATTAATGATATTTCATAACTACACGTTGCTTAATATTAAGGCACTGGACACACTGAATAATCTGCTGTTATGTATTGTGTAGTTCGAAATGACATAATGTTTTAAAGCTGTTATCTGCGAACATTCAGAAAAAAAAACTTTAAAGTGCATATGATTTCTGCTTGCTATTATATTTGCACGTCCATCTGTTTTTCAGCTTAAATCTGTGAAACAAATTTCCTAAGGGTTTTAAATGTTATTGATGTTGTCTACCGAACATTCTCAACTGAAAATTAGAATTTCTTTACTCATGATTGATTTAGAAAAGAATATATTTGTAAAATTCGACTTGATTTATGGACGGTTGTCTCATTAGCCCGTTTCAGATTTTGCAATTTCCATATTTAACAAATCCTAACATTGTTCTTAAAGTGCAATGTTTGTGCAGAAACTTGCGTGAAAATTTCCGCTTAATATGCACAAATGTATAGTTAGAAAAATTTTCAAAATTTATTTGTGACTCTATGTTTTTCTTTCTTGATATAATAATTTAAATAAAGATAGATATACAGCGTGACCTCAAAAATTCGTCATTCAGAGATCCGGTAACTTCAAAAATACGGCATTAAAGTCTCCTTTTCCGTTTTTTTATACTTCCAACTTACGACAGAAAGAATAAAAAGCAAATGTTTACGCAATAAATAAATGAACATTTAGCGGGGAGCAAGATCGCTGACGCTATGCTAATTGGAACCACAGATAACACTTTTCACAACTCAGATAACGTAGACGATGACTTGGAAGAAGTAACGTTTTCAATGGAAAAGTGGAAAAAATTGACAAGACAATTATTATCGGCTTTTAGATACACAAGAATAGCGTTCAGAAGTAGATATTCTTCACTTGAGTAAAATACACGAAAAATGTAAGCAAATAAAATGGACGTCGATACTTCGGAAATTACATGATGAAAAATAATGTCATTGTTTATTACATTGTTTTCTGTAACATAGAAAATATCAATTAAAGTAAATTTTCTAACTATTTTATTTTCAATTTTTCTCACATAATTATAATTATGTGAGAACACACATAATTATGAATTAAATTATGAATAAAGGCTCCAAGGATATCGAAGTACTTTTTCTATTCTTTCAGAAATGTCGAATTTTCAAAAATGTGGCTTAGTCTTGTTTCCTACGAGGCCGGATTTTCGCGATTATACTGTATTACAATCCTATAAAATTAAATAATTTTTCATTTTTCAACAAAATTTAAAAAGTAAAATTTATAATTTTATCTATTGTAATATATATATGAAGTAATAATATATTTAAATTTTAAACGAACGCGGTGGCGTATTTTGTAATAAAAAAAAAAAAAAACAGCTAGTGCATAGAATTTTAATTAATTTTTCCATTAATTTGAAGCAGTGAAATTACATTCGAACCTGGAACAGCGATTCGATCCCGGAACAGCGGCCCAAGTGCTCTACTATTTAAGTTACGAGGACGATACCGAGATTGGCATCTCTCACTCACATGTACTGCATCTCAAGATGGAATAGTCTTCAAGAGCACACATTTCTGAGGTGAAAAACGAGACACAAATATATCCAGCATCGGTGAATACATATATAATTTTAATTAAATTTTCAATTCATTTTCAGCAGTGAAATTGCGCTCGAAATTATTGAATATTTAATACGTTATTTATTACATTGCTAACTAAGGGTAGAACCAGCAGAGTGAAAAAATGTCCAAGCCGGGAATTGAACACGGGAACCCTTAGAATAACGCTCCAAGTGCTCTATCATTTAAGTTATGATGACGATACCCAGCTTAGCATCTTTCACTCGCATTTATTGGTAAGGCTGCAACTTTAGCTCTGGATGAAATAGTCCTCATGAGCACACAACCCTGCGGCGAAACATGAGACACAAAGAAACACAGCATTGGTGAACACATGTGCAATTTTAATTAATTTTTAGCAATGAAATTACACTTCAAATTA
Organism: Maratus speciosus; assembly: GCA_963932465.1. Classification (NCBI taxonomy): domain Eukaryota; kingdom Metazoa; phylum Arthropoda; class Arachnida; order Araneae; family Salticidae; genus Maratus; species Maratus speciosus. The sequence goes on from OZ010788.1 coordinate 443,701,357, forward strand.
TTGAATGTTTAATACATGATTTATCACATTGTTAACTAAGCATAGAACCTTCAAAGTGAAAAAATGTCCATGCCGGTAATCGAACCCGGAACCCTTTGGAATAGCGCTCTGAATGCTCTACCATTTAAGCTACGAGGACGATACTAAATTTAGCATCTCCCACTAACTTATGTTGGTAAGGCTGCAACTTTAGCTCAGGATGAAATAGTCCTCATGAGCACACAATCGTACAGCGAAACATGAGACGCAAAGAAACACAGCATTGGTGAATACATGTACAATTTTAATTAATTTTCAGCAGTGAAATTACGCTCGAAATTTTTGAATATTTTATACGTGATTTATCACATTGCTAACTGAGCGTATAACCAACAGAGTGAAAAAATGTCCAAGCCATAACCAACATATGTGAGTGAGATATGCTCAGCTCGGTATCGTCCTCGTAGCTTAAATGGTACCTTGGAGGGCTATTCCAAGGGTTCCAGCTACGATTCCCGAATTGTACTTTTTTTTCACTCTGTTGGTTCTACGCTTAGTTAGCAATGTGATAAATCACGTATTAAATACTCAACAACTAGTGTATCTAAAACTATTAAAATACGTTGTTATGTCCTACACATTTAGGAATAGAAAATGTTGATATTTACATTTAATATTTTCCTTAGCTTCTATTTAAAACTAATTTTCATTGCAACATTTAATTGCTAAAAGGTTTGAGATTATGAAAGGCTAGAAGATTAAAACTAAAAAAATAAAAAGGAAAAAATGTTTTATTAAACTGTACCTGTTTTTAAAGTTCTCATTTGGCACCTTTTAACAATTTAAAGAAGTATATTATTACAAGACGTTAATTCGTTATCTATTTAAATCTACAGTGTTTTCACTATTCTTCTGTATAGTGATAATGTTCTGTATGTCATATAAACCATGATCATAAATATGTCAAATTAATGTGCACATGCATTAAAAATAATTCTTATTCCTCATAAAAAATATTCTCAGTTAAGAAAAGAAATACTAGAGAAATAGTATACGAATGGCTATTTTCATAAAATTGAATTCTCTGCTTAAGCATCAGATTTATGTAAAGTAATTTATTTATTAAAATGTATAAAATTGTAATTGTATGAAATGCTACATGAGATTGAAATATTTGAAGTTTACAACCTTTGACTTTTTTTATACAGAAGAAATAATATATAACCAAAAATGCATAGCAAATCAGAAGCATCAATTTACTTATTTTGTGGTTAAAAAATAAAATCTTACCATACATTCATCCACTACTCATTATTCACTGCACAATGGGACTTAAAACCTTTCAAAGTCAAATCACTATTTTTATTCGAATCTCCGCATCTTTCATATATTTTCTGAAAGTCGCTTTTCGGCTTTCGAATCTGTTTTGTAGGTTAAGAAACGTTAAAATTCTCTTTTGTTATCTTTAAAATCACTGTTAAATTTTATCGACCATACATTTTGTAAAGCATTTCGCTTTCTTCAGAAATTTAACTGCGGAAGATTCGTAATTTATGGCAATGGTTTCATGTTAAGATTTACTAAAAATATATTTTTAAATTATTATAAATTTTATGCTATTATAATTAAAAGTCTGCCACTGTGAAAAAGTTTGTAAAGTTACTGAAATTTTTCATGGAAACTGGGATTCCTAGAACATTTTATGTAACGGCAGCAACAAAAATTCATGAAATAGATACACTTTTGCACCGTAAATCAAAAAATCGGTATGGTTACCAAGATTTGTTTTAGAAAATGGGATTCCTACAACTTTTTTATGCAACTGCAACCTGGGTTACAGATAAAATTTTAGCAAGATTACTCTAATTTTAGAAAATTCTTTTGTAAAGCTACTGATTTCTGTAGCTTTACATAAACTAGTTTTGTAGATTTACATCTTTTTTGTACAGTATACAAATAAAATTTTAGTAAGTATACAGAATTCTGAAACTTTACATCTGTAGATTTACAGATTTTTTTTACTGTGTACATGTTAAATTTTATCTCAGCATTAAGAAAAATTTCATTTTATAATTCGATATATTTTAGACCATTTTTAAGCTTTTGGTCTTTTTTAGTGACGTTTCGTGTATTAGTAACCGGATAGCATAGACATATGTTAATCTGATTGATACTCGAATTATAAGTTTAAAAAGTTTTATAAGCTACTCTTTTTCCAAGGATTTGGAAACTTTTTTTGAATATTGGATGTATGTATAGAATTATGTATTTAACACTGTCATCAATTTTTCAAAATATTTTAATAAATAAATCAGAGTAATTTTGTACCTATAATAATCTTCTGTGTAAAAAGAATCTTCATTAAAACTATTGTTCTGATAAAATACTTCTAAAAGGCCTTCTTCCTCGAAAAATAATGTACTTCGAAAACTTAATGCAGTTGCGTTGGTGTAAAAGCTCGTCCCATTTTCTTGGCAAACAAAGAAAATTTTTATTTAGTAAAAAGTATATTTAATACAGATGGTACGTGATGTCCTGTCCCCCTATTAATGGTAGCTGTATGAACTCACGTTCACTGACAATTCTGTTTCTGGCTAAATGTCTGATCCTGGTGCTACATCTTCTAAAGTTTCTTACAGCCTATGCTGTTCTGAAGTGATCTAAAAAAATTAATTGGGAAGGCTCATGGTCAGGCGAGTGAGGTATATGTTTCAAAACTTGTCAACGAACTTGGAATTTTTTTCTTTGGATGGCTACATCGGAAGACATATTTGGTCTAACATACGACAAAATGCCTTTCCTGTTAATTACTTCAGACTCTTTCTGGTAGGCTATTCACTTAAATTCCTTTGTTTGTAAACTGTGTTTTTTCAAATTAATGGTGTGGTTTTCTGGTAAAAGCTCATACTAAAATATTCCCTTCAATCCCAATCATAGCAAGATCTCTTTGGATATACAGTGGGTCAAAAAAAGAACACCCAATATATTTTAATCACGAAATTGTCACAGAAAAAAGAAAGAAAAAATATTCGATTCAAAATAATCTCGTATTTCAATTTATTTTTGAAAAACACGGTTTAGCAGATGGGTTTTTTATATAAAAAAAATTTTATCAAATTTTGGATTTTATTTCGAAAACCAAATTTTGACACAATAGTTAAATTTTCGAAAAAAATACGTAGACATGCACAACGTAGACACTTGAAAACGTGTTTCGCGATAGTTATCATGAAGTACATTGGTTTAATAATGAAAATACAGGTTTCTTTTTTAACGTTTTCCAACAGAGTTCAAAAGTGGTTATAAGTTCGGTTTGTATGCTTTAATTCTCCTAAATACACCCATGATGCCATCTAATTTACATATGTTATTCAACTTTACTATGGAAAATTAGTGACTACAAATAGAGTGTGTAGTATATGTAGTTCATTTACAGGACACTTAAAAGAATCTCGTTACATTAAGGTCAATGGAGAAAAGTCATTCTCGGCGTATTTTAATGGTGTCACATAATATCAGAATATAATAAACAAGATATGATTTTAAGTGCATTAAAACATGTTTTCTGACAACCATGGTGCGCAAAGCATTCATAATTTATTTAAAGGACACTCAAAATAGATCGATTACACTATGGTCTAGGATGAAAAATTGTTTACGGCGAATTTTAATAATGTTACTCTAATTCAAACATACTGAAATTTTTGTACATCCTTGAGATGAACTTTAAGATGCTTATTGGAGAATAGGGCGTGCATAACAGTTATCGTTCATTTACCGAGATATACAGAAGATTTCGGTTACAGTATTGCCTATGAACGTTTTTATCTTCAACTAAATTTTTGCATACTAAGTGTTGTGTATAAATACTGTAGAATATATACAGGACTACACAAAAGAATTCGTAAGCATTATTGTGCATAAGCATGAAACGTTTAAGGATGTTATTTCGTTAAGATAAGCATTTTGCAGCCCAAATGTATTTAGTGCTCAAAGCGATTTTTTAAAATATAAATAAATTCATATGCAGGACTAAGCAAAGTACTGGATACATTGTCATCTATGACATTTCTGTAAAAAGTTTTCAATTGTTTTAAGGGGGTCCGGGGCTCATTTTCAAATTTTTTTTATTTATTAAGTTAAAATTTTGAAATTTTTTGTGATGGTTAACCATATTATTTGTAAACAAAATCGCATGATAAAACTTCTCATATTTTTTTAATTTAAATTTTAAATTTTGTTAAAAATGTGGGGTAGTTTAAAATCTTTATAACTCGAAATATTATTTATAGAATTTCAATTATTTTTCATTTAAATAAACAGAAATATATAAATTTTAATTTAGATCCAGCATTTAAAAAAAATATTAATTTAAAAAAAATAAAAATATTTAACCAAAAATTACAAAAAAGTGGTGCAACCTTTTTAAAAAAATCATATTTTCAAAAGTAAAAATTTTTTTAAATATGCTGGCTCAAAAGTAAAGTAAAATAATTGAAAAAGATGTGTTCAGAGTTTCAACCCTGTATCTTTAACGGCTTTCGAGTTATAAGAATTTAAATTTGAGAAATGGTGAAAAAACCTATCATGAAGAAAAACGCAGTTTCACAAGAACTCGTTTCCTTGACAACCATAGCTTGAAAGGCAGATTTTGAAAACAAACCAAAACGAAAAAATTAATATTTCCTGTTCTAATTAAGATAGAAACATGATTTAAACATCCTTTTAAGCAGAAAACGGCAGAAAAAGTTTTCATCTAATAAAAAAATTGAAAATTTGCAGATTTTGTGTCCCGGGTCCCCTTAAGCTTTTACTTCTGAATTCAATTTTAGTTTAATATGAGGACTGTATAAAAATCTGTAAACCATATACAGAGCTGTAAATGCTACAGTGCTGTAAATCTAGGAATGGTCCTTTTCCTTTTATTTTAAAAATTCTTCGAGGTACATTTCCGGTGATTGGAGGATATTCGATCAGTTTGATTTTCCGACTGTGTTATGCATTTTGTAACTATTTTAAATTTGAGCACACTATGTCATGTACATACAGGTCTATATAACTTATAACGTAATGCAAAAAACACCTTTCCAGAATCTTTTGAAATCTGGTTTCACCTTTTTCAATGGTGAAGTTTTTCCTAATCTATGGTTGACTCTAGATTCGTGACGTAGAACTATGCACAATAAGATTTATACATTATATTGAATTTTTATGAGTAATGTTCAGTTTTATATTAAAAAAATCACACATTATTAAATAAGTGTAGTTGATGTATACCAAATAAACATTTAAAAAAGAATTTTTATACAGATTGTTTCAAAATACAATAATGTAATTTCCAATTTAAAAAAGTAGTTAAGCAAATAAAATCTAAGTTACAAACACAAATACTGATATAGAAAAAAATTAATTACAAAATGAGAAAAAAAATAATTGAGTCCTTTAACTCTGTGTTAAACGAAGAATAAAAATCAATTAACGTTACTACTTTCCTTTAATTAAAATATTTAATATTCTCTGCTCATTTAAAGAGATGCTTATTAAAAAAAACAAATTATTATACATAATTTGAAATGAGACATCATTATGTTTAATAAATATTTTGCACAATCATAGAAATAATTACTTATGGAAAAGAGTGTCTGATTCGTACCACAGCAATAAAAAAATGATTTGTTTTTTGATGGTTAAGTGAATAAATGTTACTTTCAAAAGTTTTCAGATGTATATAGCGAAATAAACAGATTATTTTTTATTTATAAAACGTTTTGCATAAAAAGTAATACAAACTCTGATTAATATGAAGTCAGTTCATTGTTATGATATTTACTTGAGAAAAAAAGGATAAAATAGTATTAAATAAATTTGATTAACCTGCTTATTTGTAAGAGTTTCTCTGAAGTTAATAAAGAGATTTATCGAAATTATTTATCGTGAAATATAAAAAAAACGCCTAATACACTGCTTTGTATATCTCTGGGAGACTTTAACTTTCTTTTGTTTTTAATTTAAAAAATCAAGTAATGAATATTCTTTATAAATTAAATCAGTAACTAAAATCTAAGTAAACTAAACCTTATGCCGAATAACGAGTTAACAAAACAGTTTACTTATTTTATTCGTTGCGAGGTGAATAATTCTTCGGTGTGCGGTCTTATTTTGGTCACATCATAATCATTGGACATAGAAGTCATATTTTGGTCACATCAATATATTTCTATATTCCACAGTGAAAATATGATATATATGGGCAGTTAAAAAAATGTAAGTCCAAGTGGAATGTAACGGATTGTTTTAGGTAGTGATCATAATAGGAAAAGAAAGAAATGTTGGCTATGTTTGAATGTAACAGCACTTATTGCACAAATTCAAACAGTACAAATTACTACTTTACACTATCGTACCGCATTTCGCGGTTAAATACACTGCTATTAAACAAAATAGTTTACCCAGGTAAACTAAAATAGTCCTACACAGTTTTTTCACTTTTCTCTAAAATTCTAATTTTGAACTTGTACTGAGACCGCCCACCTAAGAACTGATAATTCCACATTATAACCTGAGAGATATTTCTGACAAAACTTAATTCAGCAACCGAAATGCTGTACTTTGCAGAGTCATATATGTTATATTTGTCATATTTATTTATTATGTACAACAACGTATCGTATACTTTATTCGACGATACTGTGAAAAAAACTAAACTAGAGTAGACATGACTGTATTAAAGGAAATGCCGAAGGAAATGGTAAGAAAAGTGAGAGAAAAGAAATGGTAGTGTTTTAGGCATACTGGAAGAATGATTTAATTTTCTATAAAAAAAGTAACAATTCGATTGGAAAATCTAATTTTATTTTTTTTTTAATAATAATAACAGAACTTTTGCCTTTAAAAAAGTCGAATAATACTACTTGGACGTAGTGGTAACATTTGGCATGCTAGTACGCTGATGTACCAACCGCACCAACGCTCAACTAAACGCTTTCTGATCAGGAATATTCGTTACTATTTCGCAGGAAGCTCACAGATTTTGAGAGTGAAACTTTCTAGATTTATTTAATAAATTTTCTATTTTTCTTAATAAACGCTTCAAGAATGTATAGATATATTTACAATGCAGTAGAAACACACCACTAGCAACTTGCGGATGTAAAAGATTCGATGCGAAATATAAAAAAACTCTTTTCGGGAAAAGCATATCTTTTCACGACAGTACACTTGTGACGTATCCCTCCGGCCAGTGCACTTAAAAGGGGAACAACAATGATCCACTATTAACTCAATATAGAATACAAGTGGAATTACTCTAATATCACTAAGGAAATGACATTCTAAACATTTTAATATCCCTATAAAAAAGGAACCGCGTGTTTACCAACAGACTTTAATTCGTAAACATGAAACTTAACTTCTAAACACGTTGTCGTAACTCTCCGCAGTAGCTTCTTGTTTAAAACCGCTGATAGGCAAACTTAGCTTGCAGATGACACGTAGAGTACTCTGCATTGTTCAGATACAAACAAATTAACCAGTAAGAGCGAGTCGAAATCTGTCAAATCCAATTCTAATGTATAACAATTACATAGTGATAGACACCTAATTATCATATCTTTGAAAGACATACAAGCATGGCAATCAAATACCCGGAGATTTAGACATGCTTTGCGAAACTTAAACAAATGTCAGATTTTACTGTTAATTCGCGCACAAACGTTAAAGTTTCAAGCATGACGATCGCACTCAAAACTGCCGACGATACCTTTTTCGATTGCTAAATTCAATCAACCACAGAGTACTTTCATAAAGGAGTAGCTAGGGCACTATTCTGTCAACTATATGCTCAAAACATGCCGAACACTTTAAATTTCCCACGTTTTATCAAATATGTAAAGAAATAATTATTTGACCCATGCTTCTAGAACTTCAGAAGGATAAAGAATATATTTTACCTCATATATTTCAGTGAAGGTTTTATCAATAGGCAACATCAATTACAGATACGTCTTGTTTAAAACAGCTAATAGTCAAACTCAGCTTGTAGATGAGATGCAGAGATCTCGGCGGTGTTACGCTCATATCTATCACGTTACTATTGTGTAATTCGTAAATTTGAGAACTACCTAATATTTTAACCCCTGACCGCCGAGTAAAAGGGCAAAATTGCAAATTTGATTCTCTGTAATTGATTAAAAATTATAAAAATGTTTTTTTTTTCAAACATGATACAGTAGACTCGCGATTTAACGATCTTCACGGGACTTCGGAAAATAGAACGTCAAATTGCATAGTCGTTAAATAAAAAATTGTTAATATTGGTTGAATTTAACGTAGGTCAAAAATTATCTAACATTCTAATGCAATGAAACTACTGGTTTACAAATTTATATCAAAAAATATTTGTGGTATTTTGTCTAAATTTTTAGAATAAAAAAAAATATTTAAAAATTATGGAATAATTTTACAATTATCCATAAACATTTTACAAGATGAAAAAAAATGACTTCCATTAGTTAAATAATATTTTAAAAAAAAATATGTTATATTTTTTTATTCAAATGAAAAGTTCTAGAATTTTGTTTTCGAGGCCATTGATAATCTGAAAATAGTCGTTAGAATTTTCTTCCCTTCCAAAAAAATTCGTAGACTCTTGATGACAGCATTTTTTGCTTCTGATATAGAAGATGTTTCTGGTACATCGGAAGGATTATTTCGAATGTTCTATTCACGATTCAGAAGGCTGCAGACTATGTCAACGTCTACATAATCCTCAAATGTGAATTAAATTTTTGGTCAAATGAAATATTTCCGTAATGCCTGCATGAGGATTAAAACATCTGATTAAAACGTTCGTTTCAGTGTTCTATTTTTAAAAATGCGCAGTTTGTTCATGTTCTCGGAAAGGTCGCTAAATCAAGATTCGGATTATTAGCGAGTCGTTAAAACGAGCGATGAAGACAATTGTAAGTATTAGAAAACAATCGGGACGTCATCCAATGGTCGCTAAATCTCGAGGGATCGCTAAATCGGTGGTCGTAAAATTGCAAGTCTACCGTATATATATTTTTTTAATTACGTATAGGCATGCAAGACTTGGGTGTACTATTAATAACATAATTTTTCAAAACTGGGATATTTATCTGTAGAATTATATTATTTTAAATAATGCTTCTGTTACAGTGACAACATTTAACGATAACAGAATATGTTCGAACCCCCCCCCCCCCCCCCTCAAAAAAAAATCTGGACCGCTCTTTATCTGTAGAACATAAATATATGGATTTTGTGAAACATTCTGGCTCACTTGTGTAAGAAGATTGCATATATCCATGGAGATATATGCAATATTTCTTTAAAATATTCAAAAAACTTCTGTAATGTTTTTATTTATAGTATGCAGCGTTTTTCAACCTCCATTTTACTTAAATTTTAATTTCCATATACAAGGGCTACTCAACCCATAATTTTTGTTAAATGATGATACATCGTTACGTAATAAATTTTTATGTGTTGTAATCTCTATGGTTTCCTTTATAATGGATAAGTAGAATAAATTGGAAGGCAAAACTATTTTACTTTCATTGAAAATTATTTGGATGGTTTCTTCTTGATCTAATCTTGTAAGTGGTGTGGTTATTCTAGAATATTTTCTGTCATGCATGTTGCCTTTTTTTATATTAATAATTTTCTTTCTCGTCCTGCCAATATAGAAATTCTTTGATTTGTTATTTTTAATAAATATATTTCATATACGCCTGAACAATTTTCAGCATGAAACGGGTCAATTTTAGTGCCTATGATATTCTTTGATTTTGAATAGCTTTCCGCTATGAAACAGACATTGAAATGTTTAACTCGTTGAGTGCCTCACTGATACTGAAGCTGTTAAGTAATGTTTTAAGTAATTTTTAAGAAAGTATAATCCTGTAATAAATAAAAGGTAAGTAAATTTTAAATAAATTTTCAGTAGTTACATAAAACAATATATATAGATATTTAGTTTTATATCATATTTTAGACCGCCAGTCATCGGAGAATAATGCGTTCAAAACGGAAAATTCAGTGTCAGTCACCAGTGACTTACGTGGCGCTTAACGTGTTAAAGGTGTATTTTAATTCCTCGAAAAAAGTTAATTCCACAGTAAAATATTGAAGAATATAAAGTTTGTATTTTTGTGAATCAAATTTCTTTTCTGACTTATTGTTATTGATAATGTATAGGATTATTTTTTTCATAAGTAATAAAACCATTATTCAAAGCAATTCTTCAAATGTCATCCAATTAATAATCAAAATTATTTTCAGTACATACTAAGAATCCTCGTTGTGCCCGATCGAAAGCTATCCAATGTACTGAAAATAATTTGGATAATGAATTAGATAATATTCGAAGAAAAATAATTAAAAGAAATAATTGAAATAAAAAGTAAATAATCAACTGTTCAAAACTAAGTATATACGTTATTGAAGCAACTTGTTATAGAAAAAATATCATCATTTGTGAATTATTCCTCATGCACAAATCACGTATAGATAACAACATGGAACAATCACTGAATTCTATTAACAACAAAATATGTTTATGATCCAATAAATGAAAAAAAAAAAATCCCCGAAGTATTCAATAAAAAAAACATGTAAAATTTATCTCATGCGGTTTACTTTTTTAACATTTTCCAACAAAGTTTAAAAGTGTTTATGCATTCTGTTTGTCTGGCCTTCTGGCAGTCTGTCAGTCTGTACGTGCTCTAACTCCCGTAAATATACTCTGATCGTTCTGAAATTTTTGGATGTTAGTGACTTCTACCGTAGCACGAACCCTATTTCAAATGAAGTTCTTAGCATGTTTAGTTCATGTACAAGGACAGGTAAAAGGTTTCCGTTACATTACGGCCTATGGGAAAAAATCGTTTAAAATGATTTTTAATGATGTTACATGCTTTCAAACATAATAAAATTGATATGCATTTATCAAGTGTACTAAAATATGCATCCCGTAGAATATGCGGTGCAAGGAATAATTATTATTCATTTACAGGGCCAAACAAAAGAATTCCGTTACATAATAATATAGGGGGGAGGGAATTTTTTCCTCGGCGTATTTTAATTATGTTAAATTATTTCATATATAATGAAATTGATATACGTCGCTGACGTTTACTATAACTTATTTCATGTATAATACGAAATGCATAGCATTTACAGGGACACACAAAAGATTTCAGATACTATATTGTATCCGAAGTACTGTACGGTAGCGATGATTGCTGGAAATGTATTTTTAATTATGTTATGTGCTTTTATGTTTCACTATATTTATGCATTGTATATGGATTGTATAAATGCTGTAATTCATATACAGAGCTACACAAAAGAATTCGTATTGGTTACTGGGTATGATTGTAAATTGCTTAAAGGTGGTTTTTAAATAAATTATGCATTTTTACGCTGAACTGCGTTTAGTTTACTCAGAAATGTTTGTAAAACATAGATAAAATGATATACAGGGTCACGCAAAGAATTGGATACATGGCCGTCTATAAATGATAATTTCTGGAAATGTGATTCCAGTAGTATTAAGAGTATTTTACTTTGAATTAAATTTTAGCTAAATAGTGCGTGTAATAAAGATGCTAGGTTAACTTCAGGGTTGTACAAAAGTATACATGTATGTTTCCATCTATTAGTATAAATTGCTGAAAGAGAAATTTCAACCTGTTATTCCTTTTCTTGCTAAACTAAATTTCCCCATTATATAGTATATATATATATAGAACTACAGATCAAATACAGGGCTATTAAAAAAAACTGGAATACATATTTGCTATGGACGGTAACTGCTGAAATCAGTTTTTAAAATGTTTTATGCGTTTTCTAAAATGTTTACTTAGTTCACTTATATACCTTATTTCCCTTAAATAACGAAGTTTTGTTAAAGCATTCAGGAAGTGTTTCATAATCTATGCTTAACGCATGATTTTTCTTACTTGATGAAAAATACTTTTGTTTTATAATCGTAATTCGTTGAATATATGAGTAGCTTTTTCGAAATATGTAGATGTTTTCCTAGATAAATCTAGATATTTTCATATTTTCAAATAGTAAAAAAAAAAAGTTGCAATAGTTATTCAAATATTAATTTCTAGTTCTAAAAAGATAAAAAAAAACTAAGAAAGAAATTTCTTATCTGTAATGTTTATTTCCGAATATTACAGTTCTTTCCTTATTCTTCGAAATGTCTGACGTTTTTCTGTCGATTTCATTGCAACAATTCCCTGAATTTACGTGAAAAAGTACTTGAAAGGAAGAAGGAATCAGGACATGATTCAAGCACATAAAATTATCGATTCATGCATTGCAATGAAATATTTTGAAAAATACAGTTCAAGAAATAGAACTGAATGATATATATAAATGTATTTTTAGGTATAAAAATGAGGTTCACAGAAACGTTTGTTGAATAAAACACTTTAGACCTTATCCGAAATATTTTTATAATATTTTTACTGTGATGCAATCATCCTAGGTATGAAACCAGAGTTTAAAATAAAAATACAAAACCTAACTTTACCATCGCGTAAAAGAGTTTTTAACTGACGTAAATGAAATTATATATTAAATAGAAAACTTATTTGATACTTAAGCAAAAAATAACACATTTCTATCTCAGTTCTGTAAAACTATCTTTTCACTTATTGCCAAAACCGTAATTCCAATGTGCCAATTATTCCACTACAAAATGCGGAAGACTAAACGTAAACTTATTTGGAACGATTTTGTGGCAATTTAAAGTATCTGTACAGCTTAGAACAATTATTAAAATTCATGAGGAAAGAGTATTAAGAAAAATATTTGTCAGTAAAAAAAGTTATAAATTTAAAACGAAATCATTTATTTAATCCATATAGGAAGTGATATCCATCAGACAATTTAAAGTGCAATTTGCGAGAAAACCTATACATCCGCCATAATGGCAGAACCGATTTGAGAAATATATCGCTACATGTATTATGACAGTGGATATACCAAACATCTTTGTTTCTTTTCTGTTCCCACTGCAGTAACTCTTTCCGTAATGGTTGCATATTGTTTTAATGCAGGGCATTATATTTAATGCAATTATGGTCAGAAAGTACGAGGAAATATTGTAGTAAGTTTCAGGGAGTTTAATACACACTCGTAGACTATTCATTTCTTTTGAGTCTATAAGGTTATAAAGTCAAAATTTTATGTCGTGGAAAATCAATATTCCATTGTATGTTATTTCATCATGTAATGTCAGGCTCATGGCTGCTATAAGACAGGAAATATGTCACATTACTTTATTTATGTTCTTTAGCAACTAAAAAAGTAATGCTTCTTTAAGAAATTACTTTATATAAATTTATCTAAACTTTTTGTTTATTTAGCAAATATTAAATTATTGTGTGATTTACCAGTTCCACGTTAAGCACACGCTCCTAATATGCCTTTTATCTGAAAATATGAGCTGGTGTTTTCAAGTCAGGTGTTGATTTTTAAAAATATTGTATTACAGAAAATAAATTTATTGTATTAAAGGAAAAACACAATAATGATTTTATATAAAACTTAAATAAAATACAAAAGTAATAAATTAAATATCGAAAGAAATTAATTACTTTTAATTAAGAAATTAAAAGTAAGAAATTAAACATCCCAATCTTTAGTGTACAATTTATAATTTCACACGTTTTCTTTGCGAAAGCCTACTTTACTTTTATGTGTCGTTCTACTGGAGGACCGACAATGCGTAATTCATATAGAGGCTCCTGCTGTTGACTAGGAACAGAGTTCAATCTCCATTTGACATTTTTTAATTTCATCGGTTTACCTACAAACATACTTTTTACTCAACAATGAGATTTTATTCAAATTAATTGAAAAACTACACTGTAAAAAAAAAGACATTTTTACAGCACAAGGTACTGTTCATCTCGCGCACAAACTCGATCACAGTGAATATGCTGTATCTTTCTTTGGTTTCCTGACTATATTAACATGGAAAATATAGTAGTTGCATAAAAGTAAGAGCACAATGTGCTGTCAATTTGGACGACAGCAGTTTGTGCTGTAAAAAAATGCGTCCAAATTGCCAAGCACATTGTGCTGTTGATTTTACGCAACTACTGTATTTTCCATGTTAATATAGTCAGGAAACCAAAGAAAGATACAACACATCACTGTGATCGAGTTTGTTCTGGCAAATTTACAGTGGTTTTTTTACAGTGTAAGAAAATTTGACTTTTTTTCGTTATCCGTTAAACAGGTCAAACAAAACAGAAAGAGAATGTGCTTTCATAAACAGTATTTGATAGTATTAATGGCGTTTTGTAAGGATTAACTCTCTTAAAATATAACTTTTCAATGAATTCTATGTAAAATATGCGCACGTTTTACACATGTGTGAATTTTCATAAACTGTACAGTGATATACCGTTTTTTAAAGCATAATATAGAATATAATTTCGTGTAAGTCACATTTATTGTTAACTAGCAAACCTAGTGTCTCTGCTCGCGTAATAGTTGAAATATGCCACGTGATATTTGTATGTCTAATTTTAATTAGAATAAGTTATTATTTTTAGAATAATTCAAAAATTACTAATGAAGCCACATTTTGTCTAAACTTCATTATTACACTAATTAGGCAGACATGATACTTTAATTAATAAGGAGAACTAAAACTAATTTTAAAAAATGATAATTTAGAAACTATTTCGAAGCTTTTATGCTCATTTCACGCGTTCATTTTAGTATTCATTTGCAGTTTTGAATTGTTCAGAAACCATCTTATTAAAACGAATTTAAATCTTAAAATTAACTATCATGTCACATTCCAAGCTTCTTGTCAAACGGCCTACCACCCCTGTGGTAGTAGTAGCACGAACATAAAATGCCTATGTTGAAACAGGGACTGTCACCATTAATTTTCCGATATTAATTTTGAAATCAGTTTAATATTTCTAATATTCCATAGAAAACGTAATTAAGAAATTTTCTAAAGATTGTTGCACATGCGTAAAATATAGCCTCTGTAGGATCAGAGACTGTGCGCATTGATTTGGCACTATTACTCTTGGAATCGGTTCATTATCTCCTGAGATTGCATAGAAATCGCAACTTAGGACTTTTTTAATGCATTTCACTCTTTCCCTTCGCTTCACCCATTTTAAATATCGAATTTAGTTTTGACTGTTCTTAGAGGGCATTTATATTTTATAAGTAACTATCATGCGATATTTTAAGTTTCTAGCTTCTTCAGTATCATAGAAATCGCAATTTAGAAAGTGTTTTGCTCCTGCGACACTCTACTGGTAGTTGGACCAACATAAATTATAGCTTATGTTTGAGCAGGGTCTATCACCACCAATTTGCAACTATTATTTTTTAAAACGATTTAGTATTTAACATTATTGTATACTAATCTTAATTTAGAAAGTTTTTAGACCGCTTTTCTCTCACTTCATCCTGTTAAATTGAAATTTTCTTTCGACGGTTCTTAGAAAGCATTTGCATCTTTTATGTGCCAAATTTCAAAATGTTAGACCCATCAGTATCACACAAAGCGTAATTTCAAACAATTTTTTGCTCCTGCAACCCCCAGGTGGTAGTAACAACATCAAGAAGTACAGCCTATATAGGAGCAGGGACTGTCACCATCAATTTGCAAACATTACTTTTGAAATCGTTTGATATTTCCTGAGATTGAGTAGAAATCGCAATTTAGAACGTTTTTAGAGCGCTTTTGGACAATTTTTACCACTTTTAAATTTCGATTTTTTTTTAAAATATTCTTAGAGATTATTTATGGCTTATAATGCCTAATTTTAAGTTGCTAGTCCCTGCAATATCACAAAAATCTTAATTTAGGCCTTTTTTGCGCCTGCCACGCCCAGGTGCTAATGACACCAACTTGAAGATAGAGCCTATGTTAGAGCAAGGGCTGTCACCATCAGCTGCCGACCATTGTTTTGAAATCGATTTAATACTTTCTGAGACTGGGTAGAAATCGCCATTTTGAACGTTTTTGGAAAGATTTTCGCGCATTATCACCCTATTTAAATTTCGAATTTAAAGAAATGTTCTTAGAGATCATTTATGTAACTACCATGCTAAATTTCATATTTCTATGCCCTTCAGTAACAAAAACATCACATTTTTAGAAAGTTTTTTGGCTTCTGCATCCCTTTGGTGTAGTGGAACCGACATAAAATATTGTCTATCTTGGAACAAAGGCTGTCACCATAAATTTCCAACCATTACTTTTGAAATTTCTTTGGAAATTCCTGAGATTGTTTAGAAATGACAATTTAGAAAGCTTTTAGAACGCTTTTAGCACATTTTCACCTTTAAATTTAGTTTTTTTTTTGGAAATGTACTTAGAGAACATTTTAAACTAATAAATAACTACCATGCCAAATTTCATATTTCTAGAACCTCCAGTAACACAAAAATCGCAATTTAGAACGTTTTTACTTTCTTCTATCTTTACAAGAAGAAAGTATTGGATTCGTGAAAAATTTCGACTTCCAGTTTTGCCCAGAACACAATTTGATGGTTTTTAGAAAATGTCTGTCTGTGAGTCTGTTTGTCACTCTGTCACTCTGTCTGCGAGTCTGTATGTGACAAAAATATTGTGGGCGCTCTATCTCAAGAACTAATGCACGGAATTTCACAAAACTTTATATTTAGTTATACCTTCATATAAACTGGACGTGATTAATTTTTGGTGAAAATCGCCCAACTGGTGGCGCTGCTATAAGGCATTTTTCACGATTTCTGCAATAGCTATATCTCAAGAACTACTGCACGGATTTTCATAAAACTTCAGATTTAATTAGCCCGGGACATATTTTGGTGCTGATTACGTTTTTGTGAAAATAGCACAACAGGTGGCGCTGCTATGCTGCATTATTCATGATTATTGGAATAGCTCTAACTCAAGAAAAAGTGCTCGAATTTTCATAAAACATCAGATTCAGTTAGTCCTTGATATAAATAAGTGTTGTTTAATTTTTGGTGTAAATCGCCCAACAGGTGGCGCTGCTACGCTGCATTTTTCATGATTCCCGCAAGAGCTGTATCTCAAGAACTATTTCACGGATTTTCATCAAACTTCAGATTTAGTTAGTAATTGACATGAATTGACGTATAAATTAGTGCTGTTTAATTTTTGGTGTAAATCGCTCAAAAGGTAGCGCTTCTATGTTGTATTTTTTGCGATTTCTGCAATAGCTTTATCTCAAGAACTAATGCATGGAATTTCAACAAACTTCAGATTCAGATATACTTTGGTATCATTTAGTGCTGCTTATTTTTGGTGTAAATCACTCAACAGGTGGCGCTGCTATGCTACATTTTTCAGAATTTCCTCTATAGCTCTATCTCAAGAACTAATGCACGAATTTTCATCCAACTTCAAATTCATATATACTTTGATATGAATTGGTGCTAAATCGTTGTTATTTCTTGTACTATTTAAATGATTTAATTGACGTGATTTATATAGAAGAACGTTTTGTGATGGCCGCAACATACTAGTTTGCTCCTGTAATCCCCAGATGGTACTGACATCGACATAAAATAGAGTATGTCAGAGCAAGGACTGTCACCGTCAATTTCGAAGTATTACTTTTGAAATCGGTTTGATACTTCCTGAGATTGCGCACAAATCGCCATTTAGCACGTTTTTTAGATAGCTTTTTGCGTATTATCACCCTTTTAATTTTCTATTTTTTTTAACAAATGTTCTTAATGATCATTAATATGTAATAAGTAACTACCATGAGAAATTTCATGTTTCTAGACCCTTTCAGTAACACAAAATCGCACTTTTAGAACATTTGTGCTCCTGCACCCACCTTTGGGTTAGTGACACAGAGATAAAATATAACCAATATTAGAGCAAGGGCTATCACCACTAATTTGACACCATTATTTTTTAAATCGGTTCGGTACTTCCCGAAATTGCATAGAAATTGCCATTTAAAACGTTTTTTAGAACACTGTTGGCTCATTTTAATCCCTTTTTAAATATCGAAATAAAAATACTTAGAGATCATTTATATCTTATAAGTAACTACCATTCCAAATTTCATCCTTCTAGCTCTTAAGTAACACAAAAATTGAATTTTTAGAACGTTTCTTCTTCTGCACCACCTTTGGGTTAGTTGCATGGACATAAAATATAGCCTATGTTGGAGCAAAGTTTACCATCCTCAATTTGACACCATTATTTTTTAAATTGTTTCGGTACATCCTGAGGTTGCACAGAAATTGCCATGTAGAACATTTTTAGAAAGCATTTTGTGCAATTTCACCGGTTTTAAATTTCGATTTTGTAAAGAAGTGGTCTTAGAGATTATTTATATCTTATAAGTAATTGCCATTCCAAATTTCATGTTTCTATGCTCTTCTATAACACAAAAATCGTATTTTTAGAACGTTTTTTGCTCCTGCACCACCCTTGGGGTAGTGGTATGGTTATAAGATGTAGCCTATTTTGCAACAGGGACTAACACTATCATTTTGATACCATTACTTTTGAAATCAGTTCGGTAGTTCCAGAGATTGCCTCCAACAAAAAACAAACAAATTTTAGTTCTTTATAATATTAGTATAGGTTTTAAGCTACGTACGAGTTACATTTTTTTCTGCTGCAAAATGAATGATAAATGTCAAAATTTAAGAAATGAGCAACTTGAATTATTTATTTATTAATATATCTTAAAAATATAGTTTTGTCATTTTGTCGAAAGTTATGCAGCTGTATAGTATATAATTGTTATTTTAAATCACATTAATAAATATTTAAATTATATTTATTTCAAAAACCATCAACATTTTGAACTTAGTTAAGAATTTGAAGTTAAGAATATGAATATTTAAGTCAAAGAATAGTTTATACTATGTTTGTACAACAGAATGTTGTACTAAATGTGCGGAAGTATTAATCACCAGCCTGAATATGTCAAAAATTGGGGATTCCGTAGCTGCTATCAAATAATGTTTGAAAATGTGTCGCGGTATTTTGGTTAAAAAATTTAAAAAGTCCTTCCGGCCAGTGGCGGGAGGAAGAGGTAGCTTTCATATTCCTTATTTGAAAAAAGCCAACTTATATTATTTAAACACACGAAGCTCAATTTAGTGGAAACCGAATATAGGAGATTCAATACTAATTTTTATCAATATAATGAATGAGAATTTCGCGAAATTAGTCAGCTTTATCCAAGCTGCTTTTCTTTAAATAACTTATAATTGGCTGCAAAATTCGGCGATTTTTTAAAGTGCCTGCCATTTTAAGACAACATGGTGGATGAGGCTAACCAGTGAACTTGCTCGAGACCTTACTAATTGCTGTGCACATGCTCACTCACATCGGAATCGGTTGATATATACGAGTGCTGTCGCAGGCAAAAAATCAGATTTTTCAAAATGTCACCCACATTAGAAATTGAAACTGCTATATCTGAGCCATTTTTTAAGATAAAGAAAAACAAAAAAATGCTCCTGAATCCTTATATCAGCGTCAAATACTTAAGAAAGAAACCTTTTTCAATTTCTAATTTTTTTGCACCTCACTTTAAATATAATTTTTTTTAATTTAATGGCTGCCATTTTGAAACAAGATGGCTGATGAATCTGGCCAGCGAACTTGGTCGAGATATTGATGTATACTATCCACATGCCTTCTTACACCGAAATAGTCGAATACGAGTGTTATGGCGTGACAAATACAAGATCGTTTCAAAATGCTAGCCAAGCTAGAAATTCAAAGTGCTATAATTCAACCATTTTTTAAGATATAAACAAAAGAAAAAATTTTCAGAAACAAAAACTGCTCCGGAATCTTTGTATCAAGGCCAAACACATGAAAAAATCTTTTTCATTTTCCAATTTTTTAATACCTCATTTTAAATTTTAAATTATTTTTTTTAAATGGCAACCCTTTTGAAACAAGAAGGCGAATGAAGCTGGCCAACGAACTCGGTCGAGACGTTGGTATGTACTATGTACAGACCAAGTTACATTCAAATCGGTTCATAAATACGCCTGTTATCGCGTGACAAAAATCAGGTCGTTTTAATATGTCAGCCACAATAGAAATTCAAAATGCTATAACTCAGCCATTTTTTTAGATATAGACAAAACAAAAACTGTTCCGGAATCTTTGTATTAAGGTCAAACACATGCGAAAAAAATCTTTTTCATTTTCCAATTTTTTGGTATCTTATTTTAAATTTCAAATTTTTAAATTTCTTTAAAAGGCCACCATTTTGAAACAAGATGGCGGATGAAGCTGGCCAACGAACTCGGTTGAGATATTTGTATGTACTATATACACACCAAGGTACATCCAAATCGGTTCATAAATACGCCTGTTATCACGTGACAAATATCAGAACGTTTCAAAATGTCAGCCACGCTAGAAATTCAAAATGCTATAACTCAGCCATTTCGTAAGATATAGAGGAAACAAAAACTGCCCCCGAATCTTTTTATCAAGGCCAAACACATAAGAAAAAAATATTTTTTCAATTTTCAATTTTTTGGTACCACATTTTAAATTTAATTTTTTTCTTAAAAATTTAATTGGTCGCCATTTTTAAACAAGATGGCGGATGAAGCTGGCCAATGAACTCGGTCGAGACATTGGTATGTACTATGTATAAACGAAGTTACATCCATATCGGTTCATAAATACGCCTTTTATCGCGTGATAAAATTCAGGGCGTTTCAAAATGTCAGCCACGCTAGAAATTCAAAATGCTATAACTCAGCCATTTTTTAAGATATAGACGAAACAAAAACTGCTCCGCAATCTTTGTATAAAGGTCAAATACATAAGAAAAAAATATTTTTCCATTTTCAATTTTTTGGTACCACATTTCAAATTTTAAATTTTTTTTTAAATTTTAAATGGCCGCCATTGTGAAACAAAATGGAGGATGAAGCTGACCAACGAACTCGGTCGAGACATTGATATGTACTATGTACACACCGAATTACATCGAAATCGGTTCATAAATACGCCTTTTATCGCGTGACAGATTTCAGGACGTTTCAAAATATCAGCCACGCTAGAAATTCAAAATGCTATTACTCAGCCATTTTTTAAGATATAGACGAAACAAAAACTGCTCAGGAATCTTTGTATAAAGGTCAAATACATAAGAAAAAAATATTTTTCCATTTTCAATTTTTTGGTACCACATTTCAAATTTTAAATTTTTTTTGAAACTTTTAAATGGCCGCCATTTTGAAACAAAACGGCGGATGAAGCTGGCCAACGAACTCGGTCGAGACATTGGTATGTAATATGTACACACCGAATTACATCGAAATCGGTCAATCGAGAATTACAGTGTGACAAAGGTCATATATATATATATATATATATATATAATTAAATATATATAAAAATTTTGAACGGAGGGTGGTTTCGGGGTCTGGGGGTCATGATCGATGAAAATATACCAAAATTTTTCGAAATCGCTTTCCTCCGAACGGCTGCAATATGTAGCTTTTTGTAATGAAAGCTACCTAAAAAAATAAAGAAAAATGAAAGAAATATAGCAAATTATAATTTTGTTGGTAAAAGCTATTAGAACATGGAAACTTTTCTCATAACATAAGTATTGCGATCCTAAAGATACCTTAATTTCAACAATTTTCCGTCTCCTTTCTCAAAATACTAATTTCTTTGTTATATATATTTTTTTCCCTTTATTATATATTTTGGAAAACTATTCATTGTTATTTTTATTTTTAAACTCTTTTGTGGAGATTTAGACCTACTGATAAATGTGCCATTTTTTCAGAGGTTTAAAAAATTACATTTTTTTCCTTGACTAATGTCCATAAAATTGACATTTTCATAGCATTGTAAAATACATCAAAAATAGTTCCTGACATTATTTCTAAAATTCAAACATCAGATCACTGTTGTTGTGTTTCTAAATAAGGAGTGAATAAAATCCGATTTTTCGTTATACTTAAATACTTATAAAAATACTTAAAAAAATCATATTTTGTTTTAAATATAGATTACGGCTAAAAAATAGTTTGTTACTAATCGGCAATACTGGTGTTTAATTGAAAAAATAATTTCCCTTGATAAAATTCTATAATATTAAACACACAAGAATTTTAGGAACTATAATAAGAAATAAATTTTACTTGCTCACTGCAGGTAAAAATGGGGTATTTCGCGAGCTCCCAAACAAAACAAAAGAACAAGTAGCAACAATTGAAAAAATAAATCTATCTTTATTCTTAAACAGCACAAGTGTTGCCATCTACATTTTGAAAATAGATTTAATAATATTTTCAGAATGTATTTTATTGGCAACATTAGACATTATAGCTTCAATATTATAATAATAGTATTTTAGAGCCTAAATTGTGTATGTTGCCGAAAAGCAACACCACGCATTTAAGGGTTAATTTTATTGATAAAAAATTTAGACTCATTACATTTTTAATACATTTTGAAAATTTTTCGTTTTAACCAATTATTTTAACTTGCGTGATTGTCTTCAACTAATCAAAAGCTAAATCTTTACATTTTCTAATAAGAAAAAAATCATAAAATTGATTTACTTATAGCAGGCAGCTGACAACAATGTAACAACAGGAGCTCCGGCAATCAAACAAGAATATTATGTCTAGTGCCACGTGTAAAACTCGTTTCTGACTGAAATGGCGCAATATTTCAAAAATTTGATCAACTATTGGAGAGGTATAAACTACTGGCGAGGTCATCCTATACAAATGATGAAATATTATTTATTTCTAAAATGTTATTTAAGGGGGTCCAAGACACAAAAATCTTTAAATTTTCATTTTTTTTTTTTTTAATTGGATTAAAAATTTCTCTGCCGTTTTCTGCTTAAAATGATGTTTAAATCATGTTTCTATCTTAATTAGAACAGGAAATATTAATTTTTTCGTTTTGGTTTGTTTTCAAAATCCGCCTTTCAAGCTATGGTTGTCAAGGAAACGAGTTCTTGTGAAATTGCGTTTTATTTCATGATAGGTTTTTTCACCATTTCTCATATTTAAGTTCTTATAACTCAAGAACCGTTAAAGATACAGGGTTGAAATTCGGAACATGTCTTTTTCAATTATTTTACTTTACTTTTGAGCCAGCATATTTGAAAAAAATATTTACTTTTGAAAATATGATTTTTTTTTAAAACTTGCACCACTTTTTTGTAATTTTTTCGTTAAATATTTTTAATTTTTTTTAATTAATATTTTTTTTAAATGCTGGCTCTAAATTAAAAAAAATATATATGTTTCTGTTTATTTAAATGAAAAACAATTTAAATTCTACAAATAATATTTCGAGTTATAACGATCTTAAATTAAACCACTTTTTTCATAAATTTTAAATTTAAATTTTTTTTAAAAAAAGCTATGAGAAGTTTTATCATTTGATTTTGTTTACAAATGATATGGTTAACCATCACAAAAAAATTCAAAATTTTAACTAACTAAATAATTTTTTTTTGAAAATGTGTCCCGGACCCCCTTAAAAACATTATTAACATATAAAATGTTTAAATTAACATAACATTAGTAAAATAATTCTAAGGACTACTAAATAAGCACTATTATGCATTATGTTTCTACCAGCATAATACAAATATTTGGAAATCGCTTCGAGTCATCACAATTATTGTTTAAAAGAAAATAATTAAAAATTCATGTTTCCCGATAAGTTAAATATT
The DNA here is from genome assembly GCA_963932465.1 of Maratus speciosus. Classification (NCBI taxonomy): domain Eukaryota; kingdom Metazoa; phylum Arthropoda; class Arachnida; order Araneae; family Salticidae; genus Maratus; species Maratus speciosus. Next base: position 443,725,089 of record OZ010788.1, read on the forward strand.
CGAATTGATGAATTTTAATTTGTTAAATTATATTTAAATGGAACATACTTAGTAACAGATTTCTTTTAATCATATCTTTTTAAAATGAGAAATATTTATTAAAATGAAATCGATAGTGAATACCTAAAAAACGTAACATATTAATTCAATTTGATATAAATTGTTCTAAAATTTATTTCGTAGAGTAATAAAAAATACTGCATAAAATTAAAGCGTGTATTACTAAGATTAAATTTAAAAAAAATGATAAGTTTTTATTCCTGTTATGCAAGACATTACTTGTAATAAATAAAAGCGGAAAGAAAATCAAATTATTTTTACGTAACGGGGATTGTCTAAAAAGACCAGGAAAAATAAAGAAATAAGGTAATTTAAATGATTTTTTTAAAATTAATCCTCCGTTATATTATCAAATTACCTTTAAAAAATTATTAATAAAAAATGAAAATAGTATAAATTAAAAGATAAACATCCGGAAGACTCTCAGGCATTATATTGTTATGTTTCTAAAGAAAGGCAAAAACACTTGTATTCCTTTGTGCATTTTTAAGAATACAGCCAATGTATATGTATGTAATCATTTTAAGAATGAAAAATACTAAGTTCTATTCTAATATTTAAGTCTATTATAATGATTGTATTATGAAACACATATTTTATCCATGAAATATTTTAAAAATTCAAAGACTTTGTGATATAATAATTTTTAAAGTATGAGAAAAATGAAAATATGTTAAATTTGTTCCGCAGAATTATTAAGCATAATGGTATTCATGTTGAATTTTAAGTTTTCAAGCATAATACTTTTTTTAATTTTTTTTTTTTTTTTTTTTTTTTTTTTTTTTTTTTTTACAGAGGATAATCAAATTTCACTTTTAAAGTAAAATTATTGTTAAAACCATGTTTTATCGGATTATTCATTTGTTATTTGAAATTATGTGAAGAAAAATTTATTATTTTAAAACAGAGATACACATACTTCAGTTTAATGATATTGTCGTAATCACGACGCATCCAGTGAGTTTCCCCACCTTTTCTCCTTTCCTCGCCTTGAGTTTGTTTAGAACTCAAGCGGTTATGTTTCCTCCTTGGTATTTTACTGTCTGCGTAGGTGAGTCGTTCTTTCGCAAATCACTGCGCACACCTTGCGACTTGCTTTTTTTTCCACTGCTACTTCCACTTCAATTGTTTTGGGTTATCAGTTTTGGCGGTTAAGCCCACGGCGTTAGTAAATGCACTTTGTTTTTTGTGAATTTTTGTCGTGTTGCTTGGCGATTTTGGCATAATGCTCAGTTAGCCTGGTAACCTCGCTGGGAAGAAGTTTTTCATCAGTTGGTGATCGGATGGACACGATTGAGGTCGCGGCTTTTCTTTTTTGGAATTTTCTTCACGCGGCTTGTGCACATGGCGAAGCTTCATCACTATGTCTTCTCTTCCAAGTTTCAGTAAGAGCCACCGTCTTCCCTTTTTGTTTCTTGATTTTATTTTATTTTTCATTTTTGATATTGATTTTAAAAAAATGCATCCACATAGTTAATTTGGCATAAATTATTCTGGCGACTCTGTTTTATTGACTGAACTTATGTCATCAGAGTTAGGCCTAGTGTACCACCAGAATGCTCAAAGAAGGTATCCATTGTGTTCACGCAAATTAAACGTGCCACTGTCAGTGCATTTGTTGCATGCAATATTGAAATTTATTCGACAACTTGTTAATTGCAGTCCAGTGAGCATGGAAGTAAAAATAAACTATTTTGACCATTTTTCCTGGATTATTTTTTTTTACCATTCACAACGCAAATAAAGCAACGGTCCTTTGACAAATTTTAAACATGATTTCACTATATTTAACTTGTTTAATGCATGTTTTGAACATTATAATGTGTACCTCATCAAAGTATACCTTTTACATTCCACATATGGTTCCGGACCTTCCTTCTATGTAACACTGGACTATTGCAACAATGCTTAATTTATTATAGTATAAACCTCAATTCTTTCAACTCATGAAAATAAAGAATATTGTTATAAGTAAACATTTTTTTTAATTACATGGATGCAAGAATGAATTTAACGTTACTCATTAATTTTTTGTGTGCAAAATATCTTATAAAATGTGATTATATATATGAAATAAATAAATAATAGAAAAGGAAAAGGAAAATTACCTGAAATATGATGATAAAAATTTTTCAATTGTGGTATAAGGTGGTAAATGTTATTAGAATATAAAAAAAAAAAAGAAGATAAAGATCATTATTGTTTTTGTCCTTACATGTTCATTCAAATAAGTATATTTTATGATTTCTTACAGATAAAATATGAATTAAATGGGAATGAAATGAGGCAATTGATAAATAATATTGAATCGTACAGTCTATGAATACTTTGGTTGTTGTATATTTTTCATATTGTGTATCAGATATCATAAATACAGTAATTTCCTTTTTAAATATATCTTTTATCATGAATATAATCAAATTGAAAGAATTTTAAATGAATAGTACAGGATTCATCTCAAAATGTTGATTAAAAAAAAATAATAATAAAATATTTGTCTTCTGTCATCAGCATAACAAGGTATAAATTGATATTTCAACTTTATGTGAATTTGTTTTTTTACATATTTGTTATTTAAGTATAAAGGTGGTTATCAGTGTATAAATATGCCTCCCAAAGCCATTCCTCCAAAAATTTCTATTCAACCATATTCTGGCTCTCCAGAGACTGTAGATTTTTTTTTCGAGCAATTACTAGAAATCAAAGAGCTGAATAATTATTCAGACAAAGAAGTAATTGCCATTTTGAAATCAAAAATCCAAGATAAAGCTTTAGATTTCTACCTTGATGCTATTGCCAAACAAAACTTCGACTCTTTATCAAGTATTAGGGATGAATTTGTTAAATTCTTTGGGAAGAAACCGGATAAATGCAAGGCTTCTGACCTATTAGATAAATGTGTAATGCTCTCTGAGGAAAACCCTCGTGCATTTGCATGCAGAATTCGCAAATTGTGTAGGCTGTCTTATCCAACATTAAATGAAGCGGCTTTAAGCCCTATTTCTTTTAACCACTTCTTGAAAAATCTACCTCAGAAAATTAAAATTAAATTGTTGGAAGAGAACATTGATTCATTGGAATCTGCCATTGATAGAACTGAACAGTTACTCACCATTTATTCACTAGATAGTGAAGCGGAGAGCACCCGAACTGAACCAGTTCTACATTTCAATCATGCACAGGTTAGGGAACCACGTCTCAGTCCTAGCAAAATTTTCAGTGAAAAGCGACAAAAATACCAAAGTACCAACAACAAAAATAGTCACAGACAAAAGTCATTTAACAAAAGGCTTGTGACTTGTTCATTTTGTGCAAAGCCAGGGCACGTCATGAAGAATTGCTTCGAGTTTCAGTCTTTCATAGACAACTGCCGTGCAAATGACCAATGCAAAAGTAGTAAATCACCTAAGTCCCCACGAAACAAACCAAATCCACCAAAGAAAAATCGTAATAATTTAAACTACCAAAGGAGACAGAGATAACTGGCACTCTGATCTCTAGGCTTCCAAGCAAGCCAGTGTTAAATAAGTGTACACAAACTCACAACCCATCTTTCTCTAACAACTTTGTGCAAACAGAAGAAATTGCCTTAAATTCAGATGCTACTCAAAAGGTGGAACACCGTATATGTAGCACATTTCATAACAAAGCAAAACTTCCTTGCATTGAAGTAAAGGTAAATAATATTAAATCTGTAGCTCTTCTCGACAGTGGATCCACCCTATGCTTAATCGATGATAAATATTTTCAAACAATTAAACACGAAGTTAACTACAAATACCTCTCAAATAAAGTTAATATCTCTACAATTAACTCTAAGGTTGAATTTAAGGGTTGTATTATGTTATCACTTAAAATTGGTAATCTTTTCTTTAAACATAACTTATACATTACTGACATTTGTAGTGATTTCCAGATAATTCTCGGCTATGACTTTATGCACAAAAATAATATGTCACTTACCCCAGGTTTTAACTCTGCTTTGTTAAAAGACGTTGTTGTTCCGTTCATTAGTGAAACCAAAAATGGTCAATACATCAACCACATTGACGCATCTTTCAATACTGATGACTCGGTAATTGCTTCTGACAACGAAGCTGATAAAGACGTTAGTAAGGAATCACTTGAAAATGAACCAGAAATTATGGTTCAGAATTTCCGAAAAGTTAGAATTCCAAAAAAATCATGTGTGTATGTTCGGGCAAAATTTACTTCTGAACCCAGTCAGTACTTTCTGTATGTACCTGAATTAAAAAGTTCTGTAATAATAGGACACGAATCATTACATTCATTACCACACATTAAGAATAACGCCTTTGTCATCGTCTTAGAAAATACATCTGATAAGACCATACATTTAAATAAAAATGCCAGACTTGGCACTATCAACAATGTGGCAGAAGAGCACATTCAAAATTACACTTTTGACGAAATAGAGCAACATCATTGCAATTTAATTGTTCCATCAGATGAGATAATTCAAAAAAGAATAAATGATCTGTCCCCTGAAGATTTTGATTTGAATCACCTTACTTCTGAACAACGTGAAACGATGAGCAATCTTCTCCGTAGCAAAGCTCAGGCCTTTTCTAAATCGCTCGATACTATTGGTCAAACCGATTTGGTATCACCACACATTGAATTACTTAACTCCCATCCCATAAAAGCTCTTCCCTTTCCAGTACCACAGGCCCTTCAACAAGAGGCTCTTGATCAAATACAAGAAATGTTACGAGCCAATATCATTAAAAGATCAAATTCGTCTTGGGCATGTCCTATGCTCTTGGTAAAGAAAAAGAAAACAAGTCCGTCTCAACCACAGAAGTACCGTCTTGCCTTAGATCTCAGGCTACTTAACGCCATCATTATACCTTCTTCATATCCTCTCCCTAAGATATCTAACTTATTATTACAACTCTCACAATATAAATTTTTTACTACTCTTGACCTTCCATCAGCATATTGGCAAATTGCTGTTCCAAAAGACCTGCAAGACAAATTATCTTTCACTACCCCATGGGGAGTTTTCACCTTCAAAGTCCTTGTTTTTGGCCTTAAAACAGCAGCCTCAACATTTCAAGAACTGATAGACACTCTCATCCAAGAGTCTGGAGTTGACTCATGCTTTGCCTATCAAGATGATTTGGTCGTAGGTGCTAACTCATTTCAAGAGATGCTCGATAAATTAGATAAATTAATCAATGTCTTCATCAAACATAACGTAACTTTATCTCCAGAAAAGTCATCCTTCTTTAAAACTGATATTACATTTCTTGGGTTTTATATTAAAGATCATAAAATTTTTCCTATCCAAAGTAACATCACTAAAATTGTTGAATTTCCTACACCTAAGACAAAAAGGCAAACTAAAGCCTTTGTAGGACTGTGTTCGTTCTATCGGTCACTAATACCATCATTCTCTGATCTTGTTGCCCCACTCATCGAAATTACAAAACCAAAAACAAAGTTTGTGTGGGATAATGAACAAGAGTCAGCATTTCAAACCTTACAAAAAATCTTCTTTAATGAGCCTGTTCTTCATTTGCCCAATTGGGATGAAAAGTTTTATGTCAACACAGACGCTTCGAAACAAGCTATTTCTGCAGTTTTGATGCAAAAAAGAAATGACATGCTTCTACCCGTAGCATATTACTCAAAGCTACTCACTGATGCAGAAAAAAAATTCCCACCCATAAAGCTTGAACTTTATGCGATCTATAAAGGCATAACATCTTTCAAGTATTACCTATTTAATAGACAATTTACAGTACTTTCGGACGCCAAACCATTAAATAGATACAAAAAAACCAACTCCCCTGCTGATGTAACAACAAGATGGTTAATGGAATTATCAGAATTTTCCTTCAATTTCCAACATGTACCCGGAAAAGAAAATGTACTAGCGGACTATTTTAGTCGTTGTCCGACTGCTCCGCCGTATCAGGACCTCAACACCAATCCGGAACTCTTAAGTGCTTCCGAACCACTACCAGTCACTAACACTGAGAATGACTTACATAATGAAATTCAGCCTCAAGTAATAGCATCTCAAACTAATTTTCAAAGTCAGACACAAAATTCCAATCAGTTTGTAAATGTTGTTCAGTCAGAAAATAACGATCCTCCTCTAGAAATTTTGGACGAAACAATCCTCAACGAACAGCTTGCGGATCCAAAGTTGAGCAAAATCATCCATGATCTAAAAAATGGTAAACAAGGCAAAAGACTTACTGGTTATTATATACACCCTGAAACCCAACTTTTGTGTTTCTTTAAAGATTATGCACGTATTAGCACGGATTTACATAGAGCAGTTGTACCCCCTTCACTACAAGAAAAAGCCTTAACCATTGCACATGTGTCTCATGCAGGTATCCAGAAGACCCTGCAGAACCTCCGTAAACGCTTCACTTGGCAGCACTTCGTTGCTGACACGTACAACTTTGTCCAGTCTTGTGAGGTATGCTTACTCAACAAGCCACTTAAATCAAACAAAGCTCCACTTCTAGCTTCACCGGTACCCACTGCTCCAAATCAAAAAGTTTCAATGGACATTCTTGGCCCCATTAAGGGTAACCATTATCTCCTTCCAATTGTTGATCATTTTTCCAGACATATGGAACTTTACCACTTAAACAACATAACTGCTCCAGCAATAACTAAAGCCTTGTTACATTACATTGCCACTCATGGAAGACCCGAATTTCTACTTTGTGATCATGGGAAGCAATTTACGAGCGACTTACTAAAATCATTCAATAAATTATTAGGCATTTGTCTCAAACATAGCTCCATCGCGCACCCCCAGGCGAACGGAATAAGTGAACGTTTAAACCCACAGATCAAGTCTTCCATTCTTACTATGGCCTCCCAAGGCTTCGACATTGGTACTGCTGCAAAAGTTCACCAGTCCATTTACAATGCAACAATTCATCCTGCTACAAAATTCTCACCGAACTTTCTCCATTTTGGTAGAGAAATAAGTGACATATACTTCAACTATAAAAACCAACCAAACTGGCGAATCAATGACAACCAAGAAATTGCAGACATTGCTAAAAATTTTGACCAAGTATATTTTCATGCATACCAAAATAATGAAAATTCTCGTCAAGACCTATACGCAAAGTCTCGTGTCAACAGACAATTCCCAAAAATAGACATTGGAGATACAGTCTATATCAAATGTCCAAACATATTTGAGAAGAAAATGTTAGGTCCATATTCTGTCCAAAAAATTATCTCCCCTGCAATGTTACAACTTATATCTGAAGATGATCCTCAAATTTCACCACTACTTGTGCATACTGATAGAATTGTCAAACTACATAAACGGAATCCAAAATTCTCAAAGTCTCAAAGTAGTAACAAGCGAATACCTGATGCCTTAAATGACTGTAATCAACCTGGCACTTCCCGCCAGACCTCTAGAATTTTCACTCCATCTCGTCCGGTACAATCAGATTACACGCTTCGTCAGAAGCGCAACATAATTAAACCTCATAATGATGATTACATATATTATCGATAATATACACTCTTTTACAGACAAGTCTTACATAACCAGCCTGTCGGTGGAAGAAATGGCCACTCCTCTACTGGCAATTGCTGCTAGATGACCTGACTAAGTGTTCTCATTGGCCCGGGAATACTTGTTTGGATGTCTTCCAGCACTGTTCCTGTGGGACTCTGTTACTAAGTATCTTTTTATTATCCATGTAATTCATAAACTTGTTATTCTCCACAGATGTAAGTGCACCAGCTGCTTAAAGTTTATTCAAAAAATTTTGCAAATATAGCTATTAAGTTTAATGTATCAAATGTTTAAAATACAAGTAATCACTTCTTATATCATAACCGTGCTTATCTGATTCTAGGTAGACGAATGTAAATTATGCTGAACTTAATTTCTTTACTTATTGTCCATTTTATACCTGTAATCAAACAAAAATTTTGATAATTTCTTTCCCTTTATTTTCTGAGGATTTGGCTCTCATTAAGTTTAAGTATTTTTGGAATGTGTATAAAAAAAAAAAAAGAAAAAGACTAAAATAAATTAATATAAGGTAATTAAGTCAATAGATGCTTTAGGATCCATCTTCTGAATTCTTGATAGAATGAAAAAAGGTTATAAATTAGAAAATATTTAATATACCATGTCTATATTTAAAAAAAAACCTGATTGTGTCAATCTTTGGTCTCAAGTTTCCTGATTATGTCATTTTCCCTGTGTTGTTACACACCATTTTTTTTTGTCCGGGTTTCATCCATTTCTTCCCTTGGAGAGTCCCTGTTTGTTCAAAAAGTGCCCCTAAAATATACTCTCCTACCCCTTGAGACCATTCTTATTTTGGGTCACTGATCCAGTTGATCCAAGCCAATAAAATAAATATAAATTTGTTGTGTTCTTGAATCGTCCCCTTCAGGAGTTGTTGATAACTTTTGTCGTGGGACAGGGGGGCTTGCTCGGTGCAAACTGGGTAAGTCCTTTCTCCTGCCCTTTACCCCTAGGACACGGACCTTAAGTCCAATGTCATCACACTCACTTTGTGAGAGTTAGGTTAATGTTCACACTTTTTAGTGTCTTTAACACATTAACCTGTGCGGATGCACGAATCAAACTTATAACTGTATATATGCATTTGTTTTTTTTCCTCTTTTCTTCATAATGCAATCTCTTTACTTTGTATAAAACTTGTCTGCATACCTTAAACACATTTCTTTACCTTTTATTTTGAAAGTAGGCAGACTCACCAAAGTAACATATTTGTATATCTCAATTTGTTATGCTTAATTAGGATAATCATCACTCAAATTTTTTTTTTTGGATTCTACCAAGCCTGGCAGCTCATGTGAATCCTGAAATTTAATGTATATATGTGTATGTTCTGTATGGTCATAAAGTTTACTTCTGCAACTGTATTTTGTATTTTCGTACTGCTGTATTGTAATTTTGCCTTTCTTACATTTTTTAAGCCCAATCTACACTGATGTTCATCGTAGCCAGTGAACCCTTATTCACATTGTAATTATGGTCGACCACAGTTAAGTTCTGTGCCCAATGGTATAATTTTTCTATTTTATATCTGTGCAGATTGATATTATGTGTTCGCATCAGTGAAAATGTATAATTGCATATGTTACTAACATGTAATTTGTTGTTATTTATATATACATATTTGACATTCTGTTGAATACCTTACCTACTTGTTTAGTTTTGGTTTTCTTTCTCAAAAAAAAAAAGAAAAAATGGTTTTCAATTTATGATCATGATCATCAAAATTTCAAAGTCCTAGGCATTTCTCACTATATTGAAGGTATAGTCAATGTATTTGGAAGTTTTTTTTTTTTGTTTTTAATTTCTTTCTCTTTATGGTGCACCATTTCAAAATTTTTTTTTATTGAAGCCTTCCAATGTGTTGTTTAACCTTCTGTATGAAAATCATATTCTTATCTGTTTATTCAAAAATTATTTAAAAAGTAATCAGTCAATGACAGTGTAACCTTTCGGTTTTTGCAAGCATAGTAAATTGTATGTTGAAATGTTTCATTTCCAATGCCTTTTTAAAATACCAATTAAAGCCATAAGCCTTGTATAAAAAAAAATGTTACTTCTCTCCCTCGCGTACAGGTGTCATGCAACTTTGATGCATTGACTTATTTCTGTATCAAGATTTAACATTTTTTCCCTTCGCGTACAGGTGTTATGTACTGTGACATAACTTTTGATCTGTATACCAAGACTTAACCTTTTTTTTTAATTTCGCGTGCAGGTGTTGTGTGATTATATACACACAGCTTATAATCTGTTATACGGAATACTATATTTTAGATCATGAACTGATATTGCTATACAATATGTCTATACTGTAATTCTGTATTCAAGATTTAATGATGTATTGCAATGTTTTTTTTTTCTGTCATATGTGTAAGGGCATTTTGGTGGATTCTCATTCCCCCCCCCCCCCCCCTCCTTTGTATCCTCTTTAAAATTTCCTTTTTTTTTGTTTGTTTGTTTTTTGGCAATTTAGCGGGTTGTGCTTGCTCTAATTCAAAAAAAAAAAAAATCCCTTCCTGAGTGTAGGTATCACCTTCACTCATTCAGTTATTTTTTTTTTCTCCGTTGTCCTGGTGTATGTCGTAATCACGACGCATCCAGTGAGTTTCCCCACCTTTTCTCCTTTCCTCGCCTTGAGTTTGTTTAGAACTCAAGCGGTTATGTTTCCTCCTTGGTATTTTACTGTCTGCGTAGGTGAGTCGTTCTTTCGCAAATCACTGCGCACACCTTGCGACTTGCTTTTTTTTCCACTGCTACTTCCACTTCAATTGTTTTGGGTTATCAGTTTTGGCGGTTAAGCCCACGGCGTTAGTAAATGCACTTTGTTTTTTGTGAATTTTTGTCGTGTTGCTTGGCGATTTTGGCATAATGCTCAGTTAGCCTGGTAACCTCGCTGGGAAGAAGTTTTTCATCAGTTGGTGATCGGATGGACACGATTGAGGTCGCGGCTTTTCTTTTTTGGAATTTTCTTCACGCGGCTTGTGCACATGGCGAAGCTTCATCACTATGTCTTCTCTTCCAAGTTTTAGTAAGAGCCACCGTCTTCCCTTTTTGTTTCTTGATTTTATTTTATTTTTCATTTTTGATATTGATTTTAAAAAAATGCATCCACATAGTTAATTTGGCATAAATTATTCTGGCGACTCTGTTTTATTGACTGAACTTATGTCATCAGAGTTAGGCCTAGTGTACCACCAGAATGCTCAAAGAAGGTATCCATTGTGTTCACGCAAATTAAACGTGCCACTGTCAGTGCATTTGTTGCATGCAATATTGAAATTTATTCGACAACTTGTTAATTGCAGTCCAGTGAGCATGGAAGTAAAAATAAACTATTTTGACCATTTTTCCTGGATTATTTTTTTTTACCATTCACAACGCAAATAAAGCAACGGTCCTTTGACAAATTTTAAACATGATTTCACTATATTTAACTTGTTTAATGCATGTTTTGAACATTATAATGTGTACCTCATCAAAGTATACCTTTTACTTTACCACAGATATTAAAATATGTTTTTGATGTAATAGAATACACAAATACATCCAAATAAATATACGGGCGTAAACAGAAAGCAGTAAAAATTAATTACATATTATTTAAAAATATGGATTTAATAGTGTAATCACTAGGATAAAAATAAATATTTCCTATAGAAATGTAAAATAATATTGCATGTTTTAGTGAACAAATGCTGTTCGCTTTCTCAACCTGTCAGAATATTCACATTAACTTTAATACTTCAAAATGCCAATCATTTGTTTTGAGTTTGGACAGCTAAACTAAAAAATAATTTTTAAACATATTAATAAACACGAGCTTTAATGACTGTTTCTTAAAAAACAGCTAGCTTGGAATTTTGCAAAATTTTCATGTTAAAGACATTGCCTATTTATTTTTATTGCATATTGGGCGCCATTTCGTGTATTGTAGCGAGGATGGTTCGGCACAAGAGAGTATTTTTGTGGCAAACATATTTAATTTAAACTATGTTGTTGCAATTCGAATGTCTTTTTAAATGAAAGAGTGGTGGCTTACGCACATTACATAGATAAAAAGACGTTTTTGTTCAAACTTTTCAGATTTATGTTCCAGAATTTGACAATAGTCACCTGGACAAGTTCCATTAACCGAATAAGACAAGTCGAGAAACATTAATATAGAGATAATGGCACTAATATCTTTTTTATCCAAATTCCTCAATACAAATCCATAGTTATTGCTCATATATCCGTATCAGTAAAATACCGATGATATTCAAAAATCTGTTCTTCTTTGCTGTAACGGCCGCACAATTACGATTATACCAAATTTGCATTTATGATTTCACTAAGATCATCGCAAAACTTATGTATGCATCAGATATACGCATAGATGTACTCCAAAAGGTCATACATATAGTATATATGATTACATATATATTGTTTACGACTTATGTACTATATATCCATAATATGCATCTTTTACACATGTTATATATACACCCCATATCTGCGTCATATACGACTATAACAGGACCACATGCGACGCGAAATCTTATATGCATCCTATAATATTATAAGGTCATGTGTGCTTTGTATTTTAGCGATAAACCTTATTGGTTGGCGATTCATGCGCGAGGGTGGCTATAAACTAAATGTACCCATAAATCCACCAATTTATCTTTACAAACAGTGTAAAAAAGTGTATAAATCTACGAATAATTTATCACTCTTCAAAGCTGTCAGGGAAGAAAGGTTTAAATTGTTTATTCAAAGATTGGTAGATTGCATTTAGACTAATAAATGCAGAATCTTGGACAATAATGTAGCCCAATAACATCAATTTTTTTTTTTAATTAGTAGCTTGTTTTTAAAGTCTGACAAAAAATACATGCAGAAATAATGTAACAAATAATTAGAAGCATTACACCATAGAAGCGGATTTTGAGAATTACGCCTTTAAATTATTTATATTTATTATTTAACATTAAAAGAACATTTCAAGCAAATAAAATTTCTTTTTGAATGGTAAAATAATGTTTGTTAGAAGAATTCAGAAAATATATTTGTTAATAACAATAAACTAATTAAAAATTGTGAGTCGTCGACAAATTTGGTTCTTCGATCGGCTGTTAGAACACGTCAAACCTGGGACTGTTACCTCCCCAACGTCTTCATCTATTATTAAAAAAAATGTGTTTATAGACTTTCTAATTTTAAGTTTAACGCCAGCTAAATCAGAAGCTAGTTTTTCATATTTTATTGGCTTCATCTTCCAGTGAATTTTTAAGAAAAGATTAACAGTTTCTATTTTAAATTGTGGTTGATATTTGAAGCTGTACGACATAATAGTATTATTACAGCCACAATTATCCTCTCAAAATTAGCCCCATAGAATGCGTCTAGCTCCGTATACCATCTCATATTAGCCCTATACATTGTAACGTATTAGCCCCATAGAGTTTCTAAAATTACCTACTCAAAATTGTATCACATTAGGCTATGTGTTTGACACTTTGTAACTTACCATACCTTAAACACATCCGAAATTTGAAAGATAAAATGACTCATTTACTAAATAAAGACCTAAGGGAATAATTAACCTAATTTTCTACCCAAGTTTTTATTTAAGTATTTCACGTGAAACGATTTGAAATCTGACAGAAACGATTTTCTTATGTAAAAAGTAAGTGTTCCGGCTAATTCTCTAAACAACTACTTAGCCAGCGCATGGTCCGTTTGAACTGCACCCTTCCGAAATGAAATGAACTAATATTTTGTTGATATTAGAATTATATAGATGTATTGCGTCGAATGGCGCTTAATAGATTTTTTATGTTCTTTTTGTTATTAAATGTTCGTTTTTTGCCGTAAAATATGTTGATTATTTGTCGAATTAGATACACTGAATTTACTAGATATTAGATTAGATTGAATACGAATACTTAAATGATATTGATTAGAAAACTTTAGAACATTGGTGACATCGACGTTGAAAGAATTATTGCTTCGATGTAGAAATCAGTATTACGTAATACGTTTTGTTGTGCTTCGACATGGTACTAGTGAGTGTTGATTTTTGTTACTATTTTACTTTTTGAAAATGAATGAAAACAAAGAACGCAAAATCCGTGATACGCTATTTAGCCCAGTGGTTAGGGAGTTGAATTCGGAAATAATTAGGGGAAACCTGGAAATTGTTTTAACCCCTTCAGTTTAGATCTAGAATGAATATGCTACGTTTTCCCCCTCGTACTATTTGAGCGTTAGGAATTATACATTGATTTATAGTCAAAAAACACGTTTTTTTTAAATACCATAACACTATCACGAAATCACTAACTTTTTCAAAAACATTGTACAAATGTTTTAGAACTTAAAATTCTGAATAAAATGACTACCTACACTTAATACTTTTGTTGAATATTAAGGTCACAATTTTGCTTTAAACTTCTAGCCCCGTGGTCAGAGGGTTGAACTCAGAATTAATTAGGGGAAAACTGGAAATTGTTTTAATCCCTTCAGATTAGGTCTAAAATAAATATTCTATGTTTTCCCCCTCATACCAAGTGAGCGTTAGAAAATATGTACGTATTTACATTCGAAAAACATGTTTTCCCTTAATATTTTTAACAATATCTCAAAATAATTAATTGGCAATGTTTTTGAAAAAGTTAGTGTTTTCGAGATAGTGTTATGGTATTTAAAAAAAAAAAAAAAAAAAAAAAAAAAAAAAAAAAAAAAACGTGTTTTTTTACTATAAATCAATGTATAATTCCTAACGTTCACCTAGTACGAGGGGGAAAACGTAGCACATTTATTCTAGACATAAACTGAAGGTATTAAAACAATTTCCAGCTTTCCTCTAATTATTTCCGAATTGGGCCTTTTTTTTACCGCCCTACCACTGGGCTAATTGAATAAAATGTTAGAAGGAACAATTTTGCTGGAACAGCATTTAGCTAGAAATGTATATTCTTTAGAATATTTAGATGAATTAGTCGATAAATTAAATGTTAAATGTAAGACTATTAAGGATCTTGATAATGACATTTTAAGATTAATAAATGTGAAAAAGGTGAAAAGTGAAATACTGAATATTAGTGAATATGACCAAAAAATTATATCTTATAGAAATAAATTAAACTTTAAAATTAAAAGTTTGAATTCTAATAGCAATATTATTAATATTAATAATATTGATTCAGTACGGACATATGATGCTGCTACCGAACTGAAAAGAATAAAATTGCTAAAGCTGCAAATAAATCGATTTTTTAGGGAACAAGACATATTTTTAAAATTTTGAAACCAGTTTCTAACTAACATTAACCAAAATCTAACAGAAATCGAAATATTTACCTATATAAAAAGTTTGGTTTCAGGACCTGTTACAAATACGATTAATGGTTTCTGTTTAACAGAAAATAATTATGCAGCTGCCGTATCGCTTTTGAAACGAAGGTATGGCAGACATGACATGCTCGTACATACTCACTTAAGTTATTCATTTAATATGAAAGGTTTGAAAAGTTATTCTGAGACTGCTGGTTTATGGAATTTGTAGGATAAATGTCTAGTTCAATTTCGAAACCCGATGCATACTGTGGTTTACTTTGCCCAATATTACTGAAGTTAATAACCCCAAATCCGACATTGGAGTTTAATATAAATCTAAAGGACGGTGGAATGTGTAGTATAGATAAACTTATGAGAATTCTTAAAAATGAATTTGAAAGCAGAGAAAGGGTAACAAATATCCAAGATTTAGATGCTAAGAAAACATTTTCTAATCATAATAAAATTGCAGGGAAGATGCTTTTTATGCTCTCAGTATAAACACAGAATTAAAGACTGTGAAAATACCAAAATGTGCGATATCTGCGGTAAAAAAAAATAATAGGGCTATTTGTTTTTAATTTGAATATGATTCCAATATAAATGCTGATAAAAGCGTCGTATCTACTTCCCATTGTGATAACAATTCCACTAGTAATGTATAGAATGAAAACAAGCATTGCAGAATATTTCTGCAGACTTGTTTTGTCATAATAAAAGATCCTAAAAATAGTAAAAATGAACCAGTTCGTGACTTATTGGATAATGGTAATATGCAAATATTCATAATTTGCGACATTTCACAAAAGTTAAAATTGACGGTTATTGGAAAAGAAACTTTATCCGTTTATGCTTTTGGTGCCGAAAAGTCAATTGAGAAAACGTATAATGTAGTAAAGGTAAAACTTGAAAATAGAGACCAAACCTCTTTACTTGTTGAAGTTGAAGATCTTGAAACAGTTGCAATTCCAGCTGCTTGCTTACCCACTCCTGATAAATACATAAGGAAAACACATAAAAAATTTAAAAGTTTACAACTAGCTGATAATTATGAATATGGTAGTAAACTGATAAATATTATAATATTGTAACTGGTAGAATTAAAAGACTAAAGAATATTCTCGTAGCTACTGAAACCCTTTTAAGCTGGTGTTTACAGGGTTATATGGGGTCTGTGAAGGCGATTTCCTGTGAAAGGGGTATTGGTTCGCCATAAAACGGTGGTTCCAGGTTCGTAAATAAAAGGAAAAAAAAAACTCCAGTAATTCATGCCAACATGGACGTTTTTTATTTAGACAGAAACGAGAAAACACACATAATGTAGGACACAGTTTAAATCCAATTGTACATATATATGAGGGGAAGTGCTCCTTAACGTCAAAAAAAAAAAGCAACGGCCCCTTTATCGGGACACAACAACCCCAGCGGGAGAAAGCAAACTGAACTTTTTTACGTACTGAATCACATGACTTGGCGTATTACATTATCGCCAATTTATAAAGTTTTTGACGCCGGAATAACAGAGACAAAGCATTGGCGGCAGGTTGAGCAGAAAATAATGTGGCAGCCCCCCTTTGCGCACACATTTCCGGGATGTAAACAACCCTACTGTATTTCATGAGTACGAGCGACATGAAGTCTGGATTTGTTTACTTTAACAACAACAAATTGATCTTATTGTGAAATCTTTAACGAATGTATCTAAAATGCAGAAGACATATGAGCTAAGATAAAGGAAATATATTTGAAACCGCAATTACCATAAAATATTTTTTATTTCTTTTATTTCATTTCTTTTTACCCGTAAAATTCTAACACCAATTAAGAGTGACTTATTTATAACACAGATAAAATACGATAAAAGAAAATGAAATGTTAGGTTTATGTGTTCTTGATTAAATTTAACTAAAGTCCGTTAATAAACAAAAATAAATATGCAAGAATGGGATTTTGAATAAGTGGAAAATGAAATTATATTTCTTCGTATTTGAATGTATTAATTTCGTTGCGAAAAGGAGAGAGAAAAAAAATATATACATGAAGATAGAACTATGTATTGTTTTAAGAAAAAGAATTAATTTAATACTTTACTTGTTCAAAGTAAATTTTGAGTAGCGGGGGGCCGGAAACCAATATGTTGCAGAGAAATCTGCCACAGGGTCAGCCAATTAATTGTTGAGCATGAAAATTATAGTTGAATTAAAAGATATATCCGATCAAATTAGAAAATTTTGGCAATTGGAAAGTTTAGGAATTGAATCCGAAACTCAAAATGTTAATAATGTGGATGATGGCATTATGGCTGATTTTCAGTCTAACATTGTTTTTAAAGATAAATGGTACAAAGGGAAATTTACGTGAAAGTCGAATTTGACAATGTTTCGTAATAACAATCGCGACGTTGCACACAGAAGGTTTTTGAAATTGAGAACAAACATTGGAAACGCCCTTTGTTATTCTCAAAATATAAAGCTATTTTAGATAGCTATTTAGCGGAGAATATTGTCAAACCTCTTGATAACACATCTGATGTAAACATATTTTACTTACCCTACAGAACAGTAATTCGTGTAGCTAAGTCTACCACTAAAGTTTGAATTGACTACAACGCAAGCGCCAATGCTAAAGGTGAGCTGTCATTAAATGATTGTTTAAATACTGGATTGAATATCACCCCAGAATTGTCCATCCTTTTAATCAAAATTAGAAACTTTCCAGTACCAATTACTGCAGACATTCAACAAGCGTGTTTACAGATCGAGAAGATGAACCTGATAAGGACTCTACAAGATTTTTTAGGGATGATGAATCAACCAAGTGATGACCAATCGACCAAGAAACTGATAAAGATTGTTCAAAATTCCGCATTTCAAACTGAAATTCGATGTTTAACGGATAAACGACCTCTCCCAAACAGCAGTAAGATATTGAACTTAAGTGTATTTCTACATACAGATGAACTGTTAAGGGTCGGTGGAAGTCTGAAATTTACTAATTTATTAGAATCTCAAAAACACCAAATACTTTTACCAAAGTGTCACTATTTCACTGAACTCTCAATTGAATATTATCATAAAAATTTCTACATTCGGGTACTCAGACAACTCTATCTTTATTAAGAAATTTTATTGGATACCATCTGGTCAAAGTCAAGTAAGGAAAACTATAAATAGGTGTGTAACTGATCTTCGAACAAAGCATGAAACTCTTCAACAATTGATGGGTGACTTATCCCTTGATAGAACTGTACTATCTGGACCATTTGAGGAAAAGGCTTGGATCTATCAGGACCCATTATAAGAAAACTTAAAACTATCAAATATAACACTAAAATCATGCATTGCTGTATTTTTTTTTCTACCAAAGTCGTTTATCTAGAAGTTCTTTCAGACTTGGCCACAGAAGCATTTTTAGCCTGTTTGAGAATGTTTGTTGTTTGCGATCTAAAGCATATGTCATATGGAGTGATATTGGCACAAATTTTAAGGGTACTTGTGATCTTTTGAAATTCTTCAATCAAATTTGTGCTTCGGAAGATATTCAGCCATATAGTGGTGAAGATGAAATACAGCGGAATTTCATGTCCCCTACATCTCCACATTGCGGAGGATTATGGAAATCCAATATAAAAGCCATTAAGCGAATCTTCTTGAGGTTAAATCCTGTATGTTAAATTTTGAAGAGCTCCCAACACTTGCAACGCAAATTCAGGCAGTTATGAATTCACGTCCGTTGACCCCTTGTCTTCAGATGTTAATGATCTACAACCACTGACACCTGGTCACTTCCGAATTGGAGGTCCTTTTTTGAATGGGAGGTCCTCTTTGTAAGCCCAAAATTTCTTACTAATCGAATTTTCTCGAACATGTGACCAGCCCCAATGGCCTTCTCGTACCCCAAAAGAGTAGGATACAAAATTTAGTCAAAATCGTTAGAGCTGTTTTAGACAAAATTGGCACACACACACACATACAGACACAAGATTTGCTCGTATTATAATATATATGATAATATAAATTTATAATGGCTAGCAGACATAGACGAAAAAACTGCTTTAATGGCAATTGCCAAATTCTTTACATAGCACAAATATTAAATTCCATGCTGCCATCTTTTTATCGTCAAAATTTTCAAATATCTTTTTTCTTTTTCTGTACTTTACTCATATTGTTTTAAACAGATACATTTTTAACACGTGTTGAACTAATATCGGAAATCAACAAACTACAATTAAAATGCTTCGGTTTCCGATTAATCGATTTCAGACAAGCTCAGCTTATTTATCCCCGTGTTCCCTGTCACTATATCTTCATTTAGAACATCAGTCAACACTGTACCAAAATATTCTCTCGCTTGAACTCGAACTATGTGAAGAAACTGAAATTTCTCATTGAAGAAATATGAGGTTTATTCAGTTCATTGATTAATTCTTAGATTCTTTTACCTAGATTCTGGAATAGATTTTAATTAAAATACTATTTTTTTTAAATTCTGAAAACTAAACAAAAATAAAATAAAAAATATTTATTTCAATAATTCAGCTTTGAAGCTTGTGAAATACATTATTTATTCGCATATCTATAATGTTCTGTCAGTATATGTTTATACATAATGTCATATATTTACAATAATGTTGAAAACACGTCGTTAAAATGAAATCTATATTGGAGTGAACACAGTAATAGAATGGCAAGAGAAGGACAACATTATTCTTTTTCAAACTAAACACTGCTGCCTATAACACCCAATCCATCGTTTCGACTGTTTCACACTTCCATCAAAATTATCACTGTATGTAAGGGGTTTAAAGCCATAATATTTACTTGAAATTTTTCTTATATCGGAGAAGCTTTTATGAGTCACATCACACTATACAATGTTAAAGAAATATTTTTCGTTTTATTTTAAAAGATTACGTTTTTACTTTCGCGGGTATGACATAAAAATTGCATACATTTTCTATTTGTAATGCTTCCGAAATCCTGCGAATTCCTAAATTGGTACATTTTGTTGAAACATTTGTAGTTAAACTACAACAAGCACCATACCATAGTGTAAAGATAATTTTATAAATGTAAATTATGCGATGATGTTGTGACAGTTCTGTTGCAGGTGTGAAATGTATGATACATATATATAACAATAGATTAAAAGAACTCTGTGCCGTTGGATATAACTTTTAAAATTGTCAAAAATACTAAAATAAAAAATAGTATATATTCCATTTAATTCTCTTAATTACTAAATCTCTAAAAAATAATTTGTTTCTTATATAATGAAAGCAGAACATGGAATATTTCAGTTGTATCTGTTGATTTATTCAATAGAATAAAGCATTTCCTTTTATTGCATCAAATGCCATTAAGTGATTACGTTATTATTAAGCATTACATGCTTATTAAAGTGATATTTTATTGGAGAAAATAAACCACTCATACAAATTGCATGAAAAGAATTTCCGAAAGCGATTCAGGCGGTGCTGTTTTCATATGATGGATTGTACGTAACTAAATGCGAAATACATTATTTTTCATTAAACAAACATAGTATATAAGATAATAAAATAATTAAAAAATGCGAAGGGTAACAAAATATTGAGGAAAATATAGCTAAATATGTTCGGTGTTTCATAAATTAATGTCGTTGTAATATGTGTTCCGACTAAAACATTCGACGTCACGATCTAGTTACATATAAGCGAAGAATGAGCTCCTACATCAATTTTTTTTTCAAATTAAAATTAACAAGAGATGTTGTTAAAATTTTGTAAAGAAATTCAAAATTTATACGATAGAATAATTTAATACTCTTAATAAATGCTTATTTCATGTGCTTATTTTTTTTCTTTCTGTTGTCTGATTTTTCTTAATTTTCATCATTGGATCGATTTTCGGATTGTTTTAAAATAATTATAGTGCTTAAAAATAATATTTTCAGATAGCATCAGGAACCAGAAATGCATAGTCCATTTTGTCCATGTGGTTAGAATAGTAATTAATCCATGTAAAAACAAGCATAAATCCAAAGAACAGTTTGCACACCTTGTACTGTAATGTTGCAAACTGTACCATATTTTAAAGTACGTTTTATATGTGTAAAGCAATTAAATTGCAGGTATTATTAACGTTTAAGTGGTGGGGTGATTTTTTTTATAAAGTAAGTGGTGAGATATGTAACGTTAAAATTTGATTTATGGTAAACTCTACAAAATTTTTTAATTAAAATAAGAAAATTTTCTGTGACTTTTGCATCATTTACTTCTATAAAAAAACTGGAAAAGTACTGTAAGTGTACATACATATGTAAATGAAAAGTTCATTTAGTAATGTAAAATGGCAATATTTCAGGATTTAAATTTCTCTGGGGTGCAAAACACCCACCACACCTGTTAAGGGTTAACACTACATGCAATCATTTCTCAAAAAAAGCATTACATTTATTAATATAACTTATTTGAAAATAAGGAATAACAGTTTGTTATAAGTTTTTTAAAATGACAGAAGGTTTTCTATTTTATAGATTTAATGAAAACTCTTCCTCAAATATTTGTCTTTTTTATATTACAGCAAACTTTTCACCCTACGAACTACGCTCGCCGACCTCGACCAGACCCAAATTCTTAAAAAAACACATGTTCTCATTTTTTGAAGATTCATTAAGTGATTAAACTTTCGTGATTGATTAAGATATAGCACACATTTGAAAATCGGCATATATAAAAGGATTAAGTAAAAAATGGCTCTACCTCTCCCGGACTTTTTTAATAACGTCCAGAAGAAAAATTTCATTTAAAAGTTTTCTCACGTAAAGCTATAAAAAATATTTTAAATATGATGTAGTAAAGATATTGTTTTAAATATGACGTAATTTTTCTCGTTTAATGCTTTTCAAAAGTAATAATTCATTAATTAAAAACAATTCTCTTTTATAATTCGGGTGTAAGTATATTTTTAATTGAAAAATATTTGAAAGTATTATTATTTGGTCTTCTTTAAAAACTGGCAACAGCAGGTCAAAAAACAGATTTTTCGAAACATGAACCAGATCTGTTCAGATGCAGCAAGATATATCACTATTCAGATAATAAAATTTTAAATAAAAACAAAACAACTAAAAAAATAGAGTAATTGAAAAAAATTGCTGGACAATATGCAGAATAATCTAGAATCGTATATTCCTGCAAAATATTGTTATATTGTTAAGCATAGCTTTTGATATTATTAATATAATGTAATGGGGCTATCTTCACCTAATTAAACATTAAATATCGTTTAAAAGAAGTATTTCATTTAAAAACTGCCGGTTAGAACGTCTTTTATCATACGTTTCTCTATAAAAATATCTGTTTTCCTGTTTTTCTATGCAATAGTTTTATTAATATAAGCTGACAAAGAGTCCATGATTTCGATGAATTTCAATACGGCGTGACTTATTATTATTATTATTATTATTAAATAGAGAGTTTTATAAGTGTCTTTGTGTGTCTCTTATGTCTTTAAACTAGTTATTTGAAAGAATTTGGAGATAATACCTTTGATCTATTTTGAAAAGTGAAATTCGAAAAAATATAATTATTTTATGTATGATTAATATCGTTTTACATTTAAATTATTCTAATTACTGCCAAAAGTTTTGTAAAAAATTTACGATATTGATTAAAAGAGATATATATTTATAGGAAGATTATATGTAAAATGTTAATTTATAGATGGCTTGAATAACTAGACGTTGGAATAACAACACATACACATTAATACAATTCTATAAAGATAATGTTACACCACTTCGTTGGTACCTTCTTTAAATACCGTACATTTCTCACTTAAAACCTGTAATATTCTTCTTTCGAACAATTTGATTAGGCCTAACATTGCCTTCCTTGGCATGTCATAAGTCGATGATTCGTGAAAAATATAATTTTATAGAGCGACTCTTTTCTAATTTTGAATATGTTCAAACCTTGATCGTGAATTTTCATAACTCGTGTTTTCAAATCATGGATAATAAAAATAACAGAACGCCAGTTAATTTGCTGATCATGCACGATATAAATAAAATAAAGTATGTATAAATTCAAATCCTACACACACACACACACACACACACACACATATATATATGTATATATATATATACACATATTCTTTTGATGTCCCTCGAATCATTAATAGAAAGTCTGAATTAAACATAATAAACCAAAATTCCTAAAACTTGAGTAAGAAAAATCCTAATTCTTTAAAAACAATAGAGCGTCTGTGTATGATAGGAATTCCTTTTGTACTGACGTTTGTGGAAAGAACAAAAGTTTCATGACATCTGAGTGCTCCCGATAAAAAATAAGGAGTACAAAAAAGTCTCCGGGGATACAATGCATGAAATAAAACAACAAGCTCTTCTAAGAAAAAGAAAACGGAATATAAATCATACAACATTCACTCAAGGTGAGACTGTTTTGAACCATGAAAGTTTTCCAGAGTTTTTTCTCTTTCTATTTATTTTTTCGTAATCCCTTCAAAATGTTACTTGTAAGGTACTGGATATTTTAAAGATTGATATATCTCATAAGATCAGACATGTTTTATAAATCGCCGACATAAAGTAAAGAAAAATACCTAGATACGTAGTTTTCTGTTTCATTATTATTTTTTTATTAATGTTTGATTGAAACTCAAAAAGTTTATTCGGCTGAGATATTTCTGAATATCTTAAAAGTATCACACATTTGCACATTTTTCATACTTCATAACTTCATTTCTAGATAAATAGCCAAACGAAATATTCTGAAAATCGTATTTTCCCTTTATTTTGCATGCATAATGTTCTAAACACACAAAGAGGTTTTATTAAACTAAATTTCCTTTGAATACTCTTGCCTTCCTAACCACCTGAGGAAATTGATTGAAATACTTTACAATGAATTCAAAAAGCACATTAGATAATTGTTTTAATAGCACGTTATTACAGTCAAGGATGTCCGCAAATGCCTAATGATGAAATGTTTATCAATAACATTTTGATTTTGGATTATAAACTAACTCTTCAACTGAATTACAAATAAAATAAAATTTACTATATCTGTTAATAACTAATGTTTAATGACTTTTTTTACAATATTACTTAAAAATTATTTAAACAATTTTGGAACAAATGATATCATAAAATGTTTATGTTAACTATCATATGCAACATTCTTAATGATGTTTCCAACATGGACACTTGGAACATGGAAACTGTCTTTAGTCTGAAAAATGGTACGGCATTACCAAAGTAACATTTTGCAATTAAATAATATAAAAAGAATATGCTATTAACCTTTGACATGCATTTTTATTTTTTGTTAGGGTCAGCAATATGCCAATATATGCATGTCGCTAGCCTGATATTTTGCACCCGTCACCGTTTTGGTGATTAATGGTACAAAATATTACGTTATGCTAAATATATTATTTTTCTATCATATTGTTTATTTTAATATGACTTGTAAAAATGCAGATCAGCGTTCTCAATGTCAGCTCTGAAAATCATTGTTTTGAAATCTCTCTTTGCATAATATTTAACATCCTACAATCCGCAATTAAAAAGTTTTAAGTATATACGATTCATTGTATCTTTCCGAAATTGAAAACATCAAATTATGTACTGTTTTGTACGATTATATTCTGGTGTACTGCTCAATTGTGTATATTTTTCAGGAAGAAAAGTACTTTCCTTCAAGCGGTCTCTTCCCCTTGAACCCTGTGTAATCTCATTAATTTTACATTCGTATTTTTCCATTTAATGTGCTATATAATGAGAGTACACTGGTGGACAAAACTTAAGGACCACGAAGAAATGTACACGTAAATGAGAATCTACGTGAGATTGGGGGTCAAGAAGTAATCAATAGTATTAACAGAATGTTACATAGAATTTAATATAAAAATTTTGTTGAAGGGATGTATACAGAGTATTACCAGAGATTCTTTTTTTGAAACGGGAATATTGTTCAAAAACAGGACTTAACAAAGAAAGTAAAATACTCACAATTGACAATCGTCAGTGCCAAATAAATAAGGGATGTGTCCACCGTGTAATACAAGACAACTTCCAACACGGCGTGGCATACTCAGAACAACATGATTCAGTAGCTGTTCAGGCAGTTGCCCCATTCCTCCTGCATTGCACTGATGAGGGTTTCCTTGTTTGTGGGAGGAAATTTTCTAGCAGCAATACGTCAACTCAAGGCATCCCATACATTTTCAATGGGATTCAGGTCAAGGGAACGTTCTGGCCAGTGTATGTGATGCATATTTTTGGACTCAAGGCAAAAGTGTATAGATTGTAAGCGATGTCAAGGTGCGTTATCGTCCGTAAAATGAAACGTTTTGCCGACAGCACCTCGAAAAAGTCGAACATGGGGAAGCAGGATATCTCCAATGTACCATCTACCGGTCATGGACCCTTGATCAAGCACATAGAGATCCGTACGGTCATTGAACATGATACCTGCGCACACCATGATACCTGCGCACACCATGATACCTGCGCACACCATGATACTTGAAGTCACATATCGGTCTTTTTCTAGCATATTTTCGGGACAGTAAACACTATCAACCTTGCACCATGTCAGTGTACGTATATAATCAGACGATAAACTGAATCTACTCTCATCTGAGAAGAGCACGGTAGACCAGTCGACATCAGTCCAATTACAATGCATACGGCATCACTGTAAACGGGAGCTACGTTGGCGTCTCGAGAGTGGGGCACACACAGCAGGTCTTTGGGCGTATGATTCACCCTTTTTTAAACGTCTTGCAAGAGATTTCCCACGATATGCTAGTTTATATGGCAGCACAAAGTTGATTTGCCAGTTGACCAACTGTGCTGCGTCGGTTCCTTTTTGCCGAAATAACAGTATATCGATCTTCTTGGGACGTAGTACTGCTAGGAGGACCACCTTCCGTGCACCTATTATATATTCCACCCTTTTGGAATGCCGCCCATAGCCTAGAAACAATAATTTGTGGGATTGTTAAATTCACAGGCAACATCTCTAATTTTGCGTCCTTCTTCCAACTTTCCGATTATGCTACCACGAGTAATATTATCTAAATGATGCCTCGAAGACATGTTCAAAATTTCAAATTTCAAGCTTCACCCCATCTCCTTCAATTTTTAGATCAAATGACAACTCACAGCACCCACCGATTGCCTAAAATCTCTTATCTCTTCTGTCACGTGATCGACAAAAGTGGAAGTACATAATTTGCATAAGTTTCACAAAACAGATTACATCCCGCATTCATGCAAATTTACAGGTGCTGCTGCGGATCTGTTTCTAACTGTAATCGGTGAAAATCACAGTGATCCTTAAGTTTTGTCCACCAGTGTAGTATATCTTGGATTTCAATTTATAGTGTGATTTCATTAGGGCATGCATTAGTTTTGATAGGGATTGTAGGTTATCTGAATATTCAAATAGCAATAGTTACTTACCTGACAATCACAAAACATGTGTACCTGTCGGAAAAGTTTAATAAAATATCACGCACGAAAAGAATGTATCGAAAGGTAAACGGAATTTATAATACTTTTATGTATTTTATAAATCTAAAATCTTTACAAACGTTTTAGTGGTCATTCTATAATATTTATATGTCAGATCTTGTCTAAATATATTCTAAATTACTCGATAGCAATAGCATATTAAAATCATTCAATAAATAAGCATATTTGGGGACTTTTAAACATATTGGGTAATAATCTATAATAAAGTCCACTGCCAATTGACTTTTTCAGCAAACATGATTTTTGCGATAGCTTTAAAAAAATATCCGCATTCAATTAAAACCATAATGTGACTAATATTGTTCATATTTGCCCCTAACGTAAGTTATGCATTCGATTACGAAAGATTAACTATTTATTTTCAATTAGTCATAGAGTGTTCTTTCTGCTTAATCTTTCATAAATAGGATTATTTTAATGCTTTTTTCTGCCCCATGAAATGTTTTTACGGGGAAAAAAAAATGAACTATGCATCATGTAAAATATCTAAAGTGATATAAAAAAAAAATGTTGCATATTTTTCTAACAGCTGCATAAAATTCCATTAAAGTGTATACACTTAATTTAATAAATGTGAGGAATGTATGAACTAAATTACAAGTTATTTGTAATTATTTTAGAAAACATTTTCACATTTTAGCCTCCATAATTTAACATTAAAATCCTTTATTCAAAAGCGCCATTTTGTTTTAAATGGATGCTACAATAGAAATTAGCCTCAATTTCCATAGAAAAGCATTATGACGTAAAATAAAATGTTCTATATTTTCAGAAGGGTTTAACATATTTTAACCAAAAAACTCTACCGATGAATACCTCACAAATAAACCTACAAACTACCAAGATCATCGGATTCTTTTTGCTGCTGTTATCGTGGAACAAACAGGCTGACGGGCAAACATACAAACAAAAACCAAAACTTTTTGGCTAACCACAGCATGGCCTCAACAAACGTGTTGATAATTTAACTTTTATCTCTCTATTCTAAAAAAAAAGTAACTTACCCTGTCACCGCCGCCGCCGTCGGCGGTTTTGAAATTTTTGTGACCGGGGGGTCTTTCTCGTTAATAATAAGAAAAATACTGCATACAAAAAATATGAAAATCAGCGGTATTATAGAGAAATGTTTGATAAACACGCTGATGCAGACAGTTTTCAAATCGAATAATTATTTTAAGAGATATTTAATGCTAAGTTTGGACAAAATCGTTCCATTAAAAAAGTTTTGTAGGAGCAAAAAATATACATAGGAATTAATTCATTTTTAGATCATTTTATTCGCTAGTATTTCCCGGTGTGCAGACTGCATTCACTTTTTTAATATGACTCATTTTTTTAGGTATTATTTCTATTTTAAATTCAAATTTTCAGCATTTCGAAAGATATTTTTTACTTATTTTAGAAAATGGTATTAATTTAAACTGTTGCCAACTGTATAAACAGCCCAAATAATAATGTTTGCTTCAAATTAAAAAAATTATTTACATATGACTATTATTAACAGAAAAAAAACTTTTAAATTAGAATTAAATAATTACGTATGAAAAGCAGGAACTTATAGAAAATTACTTCATAAAAACTATATTTACGCGTGAATTTTAAAACAGAAAGGATATTGTAAAATAATAAATTCATTAACATGCGTTAGAAGTCTTAAATAGGAGAAATTACGTCACATTTACGTCACATTACACTTATTACGTAAAATGAGCAAAAAGTAATGTTGCAAAGCAGTTTAAATTTTAAAATTGCGAGAGACATTAATTTGATATTTTGAGATTATATTAATAAGATTAATATTAGCTTTATTGAACGCATTTAGACTGCTTTCGAGCGACTATTTAAGTAATTTAATAAAAATAAAGAAGATTGCAAGCTGAAAATGAAGTGTCATCAACAAAAAATATTATTTGAAAGAGAAAAATATGTGAAGCAGAAAATAAAGAAATTGCTTAAATGGTTTAGTTAAGATTCGTTAACCTTCTGTGTCGGTTTCGTCAAAAGAAGGCATTGGTATTTGTAAAATGTATTTTTATTTTGATTCAGATTTGCTTATTATATTAGTTTATTTTGAAATGTTAAACTGGTTTTATTTAATCAAAGACGAAAACAGCCATTGTATCTTTTATCAGCTGCTGATATCCTTAAAATTCCCCAAATGAAGAGAAATGAAAAGAAACCCATTTATAGGGAGATCGCCGCTGTTTTTTAAATTATAATTCAATCTTTCAAAATCTTTTTAAAGCCGATCAAATTAGCGTGCTTTTAGAGACTGCGGTGTCTGAACGGGGGTTGGCGAGCGTAGCACGTATAGGGCCGAGCCCCCTAGTTTTATAAAAAAATATATCTTTAGCATTTTTATTATCTTGATAGATTTTTTTCTGCTCTTGTTACAGTATCTATGGTTTTCGTTTGACCTTGTTACGGTTTAACATAATTTGTGTCAAATACTTAGATAAAATTTTAAATAATCATCTTAAATTTTAACAAACAAATCTGAAGTCCTTTTTTATATTAAACAAGTGTTACAGATGTGACTTTGATACTTGAAAATATTTTTATTATACCAATGTTTTCAGAGAGTCATTTTTAAAATTTAATTTAAATTTTGCAAAATTTTGAATAACAATATATTATTTACAATAACAATATATTAATATCATAAATTATTGAATATCAACTTTACTTAATAAAAATTTTAAATATTACTTAATTTTACTAACTTAATGTATTTAATGATATTTGTGAATGGATATCGTATTTAAATTAAATACTGACAACCGAAGTTATTATACAATACAAAAATGTAGAAAATGCAAATTTTAAAATTAACATGATCAAAATAAGACGCAATATGCATAATTTAATTTATATTTTTATAATAAAAATTAATTACATTAGGTCGTGGTTCTCAGCATTGTTTTTAAGGATATGACGATTTTTAGTTTTTATAACATGACCTTTTCTAGTAATTAAATTTTAAGAGAAAAATGACGTCATGCTTTTAGCTAAATTAGACGTATTTTTGAAACATAAATGTGTGTATAATTCTATGTCTCAATTTTTCTGTCGTAAGTTAAATATGTCTGAAACTATTTGTTTTAATTACTTTTGAAATGACACCTTGTAAATACTTAAATTCTTTTATCATTTTTTTTTCTCCCATACAAAAAAAAAATTAAATACAATTTGGTTCTGATAACTCAATTACTTTGCAAGAAATAATGAAAATGTTTAAATTTTTACATTTAACAAAACAATTTCTTTTTTATACTCTGTTATTTATCTTAAGATGTCTTAGAACTCTTAAAGCTTCAAAATTTTCGAAATTTAAATTTGCCAAGATGTTTAAACTTCTATCTTTTCTGAACATTTTGGTATGATTGTTTCCTTGAAATTCCCATTAGAACAGAAGTTATTGCTATTAGAATTATACACGCTCAATAGCTAAAGCGGCGTTTCCGAAACGTTGAGGTCATTTTTCTCAAATGACGTTTTTGAGCTTAACGCGGTTTGATATTTCAAAAAATTCTGAATATTTTTTCATGAAATTTTCAAAACATATGTTTCATGGTAGTCTGTATGAACTGAGCCTAAAATTTCATTTTAATTGCTTAAAACAGTGTATTTTTTAGGTGAATATGCTGTTGAAATTTTCAAAATTTTGTATTAGCTAAATAGAGCTTTGCATTAAAAATATAAAAATGTTTTAAATACAAATTTATTTAGGCTCAGGGTAATTATTACAATCTGAAATATAATTAGGCACAAAAAATTTAATTGTAGTATTCAAAATTCATTCTGTAATCCTGTGCGTGTGCTGTTATAACAATTTTGTGTTTGAAAAATGTCTGACAGTTTGAAACTAACTCTGTATCATGCAATTTTTTAAATACATGAAATAAAAGTACATACTTATATATTTTAATTCCAATAAAAATTGTGTTTTAAAATCATATACTTTTAAAGATATTAAATGTTGAATATTGTCCTTTTTTATTTTTTTCCAATTTTAAGAGATCTGAGATCCCTTCTTACCTTTGTTTTTCTATGTAAAGAAACGTTTTTTAGAAATTAGTTAAAAATTAATACATTAATTTTATGTCCTTTTAACGTGCGTTCTTAATTAGATAAATAATTAACACCTATAGTCGTCATCTGGTCTGTCCGTCTGTCCACATATAATAGTACCACAACCAAATAGTATGAAATTTAACATATTTTTTCCCAGTCATTTCAAATTTTATGAAAATCTAATCAAAACATAAACAGATATTTAAAAAAGATTTATTCATTCTATTAAATCCCATTATACGTAATTAATTCAATTATACCCCATGATAAGTAATGATTCTAGGTTGCCATGGTGATTACGTCCTAGTTAAGGTAGAGTCATATTATTTACGTATTACCGAATTTAATATAAATAATCGTTATACAATTTTTGTGTTCGTGCATTTTCAATAGCTAATTTTACAGCTATTGATTTGAACAGCCAGGATCTGAATGTTTATAAAACTAGTTATAGTACGAATGCTCCTCATTTGCAACGTTTGACATGCAATTTCCGACTTGTTTTCGTTAGCCTGTAACAGGTGAATTATTTATTTATTTATTTATTTTTTGCAATTCTACACGAGTTACTACAACAGTGTGTTTAATAATGACCTAAATAACGCTCTCCAAAATAAGGCAACCGGAAATGAAACTGCAGTAACGAAATATGTTAAACATTAAAAAGAAGAAAATATAAATAAAAAATAAAGATTGTAGTGCATATATAAAATACTTTTTACTATGTAAATAATTAATTAAATTTTGATTATACCTCCACAAATCAAATTAAAAAAATTAAAAGTTAGTTTGAATACTGCTTTCTTATACTTTCTTTTTGCCGTATCATAGAGATGAAAAAGGACAAAATAAGTAATTTTTGTAAATAATATAACTAGCTTACACTTTCTAATATGCATAGAAAAACGGTGAATTATTCATAAACAAGTTCGGTGAACACCCCGGATATATTATAAAGGATTTGTTTGGAAAAATCTTGAATTGAAGGCTTCAAATTACACTGTAAAAAATAATTGTTGATTTTACAGAATAATGCTGCCAGCTGGAGTGCCAGTACTATACTGTACAATTAACAGTAATAAACCGTAAATACACATTAGTATACCGTTTTATAAATGAAAATGCCGAAATATACCATATATTATTACTTAGCGGTATTTTGCTGTTTATTTTACGGTTTATTATTGTTATGTTACATATGTATAATTGTTGATTTTACAGTATTATACCTTTTTAGCACCCCATCCGCCGGTATACAACTGTAAAATCAACAATTTGTTTTTTCAGAATAGACGTGCTTTTCAAAGGTTAATACTGAGTGCTTATAACAGAGTGTTTTAGAAGAAATTACCTTTACATTTATTAAATTTGTATTACAGCTTTTAGATTGTTTAAATACGAAACACGCCATAATTACATTATCAGCAAATATGTAAATGTACATTTCTACTTGAAAGTTATATTTTCTAATAAAATAATTATGTATATCTATCAATTTATTCTTCTATATTCCATTTTTCATGAAACTATTTGTAAAATTACGAACAAAATCTAATTTACATTTGATGAATTCTAGATGGATTATGGATGCTTGTTTCTAAATTTTAAATTTAATTTCGTACTTTTAGATTTAGCTAACATTTTAATGGGGCTGCGAAATAAATTGGCTGAACAGCTACAAGAAATGTAGTACTTAAGGTACATGAAGGTACTGTTAGTTAGCCCTGCAAAAACAACAAGTGAAACAAAAGTTTCTATTATATTCATTCAAAAAGGAAAACGCATAGATTAGATGTAATTCTGGATGATGAAGTAATAATTTACTGATTAGTATAATAAGAAATAATGTTATAAATGTTTTTTCTGATATAAAGTATGAATTTAAAAAGTACTTTTGTAATTTTAATTAAAAATCACAATTGAACTGATTTTGGAACGCACAAATCTTATGTAAAGTTAAAAACAATAATTTCTTCCGCTGTATAAATTTATTATAAAATTTTATAACTACATACATCAAATATTTTCCCCTGTTTCTTTCTACATTAAAATTATTTTTTTTTTTAGTCGTGAGAAATCTTGATTATTTTTTTTCTTGAATAAATTAACAGTTCATATAAACGGCTTCATCCGACAGAGGATAACTGTTCTTTTTACTTTCTTCTATCTTCAATAGAAGAAAGTATTGTAATCGAAATTTTTTTCGACTTCCGGTTTTCGACGGATTTACATGTTTTAGGGGTCAGAGATTCCAAAAAACATGTTTATAGAAAATGTCTGTCTGTCTGTGTGTCCGTCTGTCCGTCTGTCCGTCTGTCCGTCTGTCCGTCCGTCCGTCTGTCCGTCTGTCCGTCTGTCCGTCTGTCTGTCGCCATTGTACCATCAAAAAGTGTATGAAGTTATGCATAGAATTAAACCCAAATTTTATTTTAAGTTTTTGGCTATGGCAAGCAGGTCCTCCTGGAATTTGGAAAAAATTCGCCGCTAGGGGGCGCTGATATAGCAATTTTTGTGCGATTTTGAATATTGTACCATCCAAAAGTGTATGGAGTTATGC
Source organism: Maratus speciosus (assembly GCA_963932465.1). Lineage (NCBI taxonomy): Eukaryota > Metazoa > Arthropoda > Arachnida > Araneae > Salticidae > Maratus > Maratus speciosus. The sequence continues at coordinate 443,758,211 of OZ010788.1, forward strand.
ATGGAATTGAACCAAATTTTTATTTTAAGTTTTTGGATATGGCAAGCAGGTCCTCCCTGAATTTGGAAAAAAATCGCCGGTAGGGGGCGCTGATATAGCAATTTTTGTGCGATTTTGAATATTGTACCATCCAAAAGTGTATGGAGTTATGCATGGAATTGAACCAAATTTTTATTTTAAGTTTTTGGATATGGCAAGCAGGTCCTCCCTGAATTTGGAAAAAATTCGCCGGTAGGGGGCGCTGTAAATGCGATTTTTGTGCGATTTTGAATATTGTACCATATAAAAGTGTATGAAGTTATACATAGAATTGAACCAAATTTTTATTTTAAGTTTTTGGATATGACAAGCTGGTCCTCCCTGAATTTGGAAAAAATTCACCGGTACGGGGCGCTGTAATAGCGATTTTTGTGCGATTTTGAATGTTGTACCGTCCAAAAGCGTATGAAATTATGCATAGAATTAAACCAAATTTTTATTTTAAGTTTTTGGATATGGCAAGCAGGTCCTCCCTGAATTTGCAAAAAAATTCGCCGTTAGGGGGCGCTGTAATAGCGATTTTTGTGCGATTTTGTATATTGTACCATCGAAAAGTGTATGAAGTTATGCATAGAATTGGACCAAAAAATTTTTTTAACTTCTTGGCTATGGAAACGAGGTCCTCCCTTAATTTGTAAAAAAACTGCCCGCAGAGGGCACTGTAATAGCGATTTTTGTGCCATTATGAATATTGTACGTCAAAAAGTGTATGAAGTTATGCATAGAATTGAACCAAATTTTATGTGTTTGTTTTTGGTCATGTCACGAAGGTCCTCCCTGAATTTGGAAAAATTCTGCCGGTAGGGGGCACTATAATTGCGATGTCTGTACCATTTTCATTATTGTACCATCGAAAAGTGTATGAAGTTATCCATATAATTGAACCAAACTTTGTGTGCATGTTTCTGGCTATGGCAAACAAGTCCTCCCTGAACTTGAAAAAATTCCGCCAGAAGGGGGCGCTATAATTCCGATCTCTGTGCCATTTTCATTATTGTACCATCGAACAATGTATAAAATTATGCATACAATTGAACCAAAATTTTTGTGCTTGTTTTTGGCTTTGGCTAACAGGTCGTCCTAGAATTTGGAAATATTGCGCGGTAAAGGGGCTCTGTGCTAGCGATTTTTGTATACTTTTCTTGATTTTTCGTAGTTCTATTGTGCATCGGCGGCTCATGCAGCGGCGGGAACTCGCTTCCTGCTAAGCCGGCTATTCGCAAACAGCTGATAACAACAAAATAAGGAAAAACTAATAATTAAAAAAAATATCATGATATAGATTAACTCGTTTTTAGTCCGTTTAATTGACTTGAGCAGAAATTTAAGATGAAAATCAAAGTTGGTATAGTATTGAACTAATAATATTGAAGTATTAACATGTGTAACTAGGTTTTGAAATATTAAGATGTATAAGATAGAAGAAAGTTTCGGGATTGGCACATCCAACTAGTTTATTTATGTGTGTATATCCTGCGTATCGAAATAAACATTTTTTGAAAATATTGTTTAATCTGTAAATATGATTTTTATTTCACTTTTTCTTTAGTCATAACGATATAATGTAAAAAGGACAATTCAAAAAGTTTTTTTGTTAACAAGATACCACGAACAACAACAATGATAATAATAATAATGAAAACAACAATAATAAAAAACACGAAGAAGAAGTTGATAATTTTCGCGTAACATTTTATACCGTCTAATAAAATACTTCTTACTATTTTTTTTTTTTTTTTTTTTTTTTTTTTTTTTTTTTGCTGCAAATCTACTTTGGTCACAATAAAAACAAAAAACAAATCGGAAGCAACTATGTAAAAAGTTTGATATTACTTTTAATGAAAATGGAATTTAATTTAAAAAAATAGAGAATATCGTTCTAAATTATGATTAAGAAAATCTACAGTTTACGTCTATGGAACATTTGGTATACCGAGAAAAATATGTACAGCAGTAAATTTTTGGCGAATCTTAAATTTAAGTTTAGACAAAAATAAATCCCTACCCATTTCTCTTTTAGTGCTTCGCAACAATGCATCAAGGGAGTCTTCGCTAAAATCTTTTAAAATCAAATCACTATTTTTTTCGTATCTTATACTTATTTTCAGAAACTCTTTTGATTTTTGAATCGGCTTTGAAGGCTAAGAAATGTGAAAATATTTTTTGTCAGTCGGAAACTACAGTTGAACATATACTGTTTCAGCAGTCTTTTTTCAAGAATTTATGAAGAAAAAAATTATATGATATGACAATTTTTAAGAATCGATATTATCAATTATATGAAACTTATGAAAAGTTAACAGACGCTAAAATTATCTTGTTTAAATTTATTCTAATAAAAAACTTTTAATACATTTTAAACTTTATTTGCTAATCATTTAATTATAGTTAATAAAAAGCATTTTTTGATTTCGCTTTGTGTTAAAATCATTTTGTACTATTACTTATGTCGTTATGTCATTTATGTTATGTGTAATTATTAATAAAAATCTCTCTCACTCTGAAAATAGATGCGAAACGCATTTAAAAATTAATTTTGGTTGTTTCATATTAAAGGAGTGATTTATATTGAGTTTTGTTACCATGTATTGGTGATATTATATTTCCGTACATCTGAGTATTTACAAATTATTGTACAACGTAATAGATACCCTCATAGCATGCATGGTCACGGTGACGTCGTTGTGACGTCACTGTGAATCATTGTGGTCACGTCACATCTGTGAACTAAATGCCACCACTCAGTGATGTCACATTGTGACTGAGATGTGAACTTCTTAGAAAATTTAAAAAAATTACAAAAAATGTTCAAAACATGTTATTTATGTAAAATTATATTTTCTGGCAATAAAAAAAAAATTGTGACGTCACTGTTATGTCATTGCATGTAACGTACGCCACGTCACATATGTGACGAAAAAAACCACCATATTGTTAGTCACAGTGTGACAAAAATATGAACATCAAAAATCTTTGAAAATGAACAGAAATATTTTAAACATGCCCGAGTTACAGCAACATAAGGAATGAAAACATATTAGTGGATAGGAAATAGTAAATTCGGACACAAAAAGAGTTGGGGGGGGGGCATAAAAAGGAAAATGCACGGTACAAGTATCAACAAACTAGATTTTCATGCTATATTTTATCAATTTGTTATCTAAGACAGTGAAAGTATACTTTTTTTATGATTTCAATTTTATCTACCGTTGCAATTTAATCCTTCACTGATTGTTATTATTATAAAAGTGTTTCTCGGAAAAATGGTACGTACTGGCGCAATTTGGATAACATATTTAGAATTAGGAATATTAAATCTGTACACTTTACATATTTAGTTTGCAGGGAGGAAGTTTTTTTTTTTTTTTTTCCTTGTCGACTAGTGGTATTCGAAACACTTCTGTGGTTTCAAAAAATTTTTTTCTATTACAGTTAAGTCTGTAGCTTTTAATGAGCACGTAGAAAGAGTATTCAGAGTTTAGTTATATATGCATTTCTTGCTTTAGAATTTGCATTCAAGTCATATTTTTCCTGTTAGTGTTTAACTATTTTAAATAACTATTTTTTAAAAAATTCTACTTCTTTCAGACTTTTTAAATAAAATTAGCATTTTCCGAAAAAATATTTATACAAATTTTATACAAAACCCATGATATAATGATTCGTATTTTAAATTCGTGGTTTAGAGATACGACTTTAAAAAAGCTATTTTACAAATTGTTTTATTCGCAGAAAATGAATATAAAAAAAATGACAAAATGACAAAGAAGTTTTTTTTATCCTGTATACTCTCTTTTCATTTATTAAGAAGATGCCTAATTTGTATTTACGTGTAAAACAAACTTTACTTTAAAAAAAAAAGAAAGAAAGAAAGAAAAAAGGCAGGTGTTTCATTCAAATAGAAAATTTTCATTACACTCACATAAAGATAAAATGATTGCGCATTCAAACTCTAAAAATCTATTGTCTACATAAAAAATATAATAATACAGTATAAGCACCTGCTTGCTAATATCGTCTGCGCTCGATTAAACCGCAGAATAAAATAAGGATCAGAACTTTTGACGCGGGAAGTATGTCTGACAATTTTGTCGTTTTGTCAGAAATATGTCTGACAATTTAGGATAAAACACGGATATTATTAAACTATTTATGGAACTTAAAAGGTATGTCTTATTTAATTTAATTTTTTTATTTCCGTTTGATAGATTATTACAAGGATCAGATAGGTGGGGAGGCCTAAAATGGTTGTTGTATGTTATATGCAATGTGACTGATCTGGAATTCTTTTCCGATTCGATGCTGTAAAATATCTTAATCTGCCATCGCTAGAAGGAAAAAAAAAAGCTGATGCAGAGACTGATTCTAACACAGTATTTTTCGTCATTAATATTTTGGAGTTAAATATGATATTCGATTATAATGATATTAGGAAACTGTTTCAATTTTGAAATTGACATTATACTGGGAAAAAGTCTTTTTACTTTTGAAAGAATTTTTTTTCATTGCTAATAATATTTTAAATTAGTCTTTAAAATCTTAAATCTTCATACCAATGTTTTCAGATTTAACATTTGCCAAAATTATAAAATAATAGGAATTCCTTATAACATATGGAAAGATTTTTGAGAAATTGTTAAATGCATTTAATTCATCTATTGTAGTTTGTTGTTGTTTAATAGTACAATTATAAACACTAATTATTTAGTGTTTTTCAAATTGATATATTTATTTTTTAAATTGTATTTAAGCATTTTTTTTTTTTTTGCTGTTTGTGATTTTAATCTAACATTTCATTGTAGACATTGAGGATCAGTTATTAAATTTTCTTTGATTGTAAACTCATTTTCTACGTTTTCAATACATTTATTTTATTGGCATTAAAAAATAAAAAAATAATATTAAAGCATTGAAATAAAGTGTTTTTCAGGCCCGATAAAGTTGAAAAGTGTTTATGACTTCGGTTTGTCTGGCCGTCTGTCCGCGCTCTAACTCGCGTAAATATACTCGGATTGACCTGAAATTTTTGAATGTTATTGACGTTTACCATAGCAAGGTCCCTATTTGTAATGAAGTTTGTAGAATGTTTAGTTCATTTACAGGGACAGTCAAAAGTATACCATTACATTACGGCCTGTGGGAAAAAAATCGTTTCAAATGATTTCTAATGATTTTACACGCTTTCGAACAGAATAAAATTGATATGCATTTATGAAGCGCACTAAAATGTGCATTCCGTAGAATATGCAATGCAAAGAATAGTTATTGTTCATTTACAGGGCTAAAAAAGGAATTCCAATACATAATGATATAGGGGTGGAGGGAATTGTTTGCGGCGTATTATATTTATGTTAATCTATTTGATATGTAATGAAATTGATATACATCGTTGATGTTTGCATACTATGAATTATTTCATGTATAATACGAAGTGTATATAGCATTTACAGGGACACACAAAATATTTCAGATACTATATTGTATCCGAAGTACTGTTCATTAGCGACGATTGCTGGAAATGCATTTTTCATCATGATATGCGCTTTTATGATTCACTATATTTATGCATAGTATATGGTGTATATATATATATGCTATAATTCATATACAGGACTATACAAAAGTATTCGTAAGGGTTACTGGGTATTGCTTAAAGGTGGTTTTTAAGTAAGTTATGCATTTTTACGCTGCACTGCATTTAATTTACTAAGAAATGTTTGTAGAATATAGATAAAATGATATACAGGGTCACGCAAAGAATTGGATACGTTGCCGTCTATAGATTATAATTTCTGGAAATGTGATTTCAGCAGTTTTAAGAGTGTTTTAGTTTGAATTAAATTTTAACTAAATAGTGGCGTGTAATAAAAGTTCTAGGTAAACTACAGGGTTGTACAAAATTACTTAAGTATGTTTCCATATATTAGTATTAATTGCTGAAAGAGAATTTCAACCTGTTATGCGTTTCCTTGATAAACTAAATTTTTCCATTATATAGTATATAAATCAATCTACAGATCAAATGCAGGACTGTTTAAAAGAATTGGAAAACATATTTAGCTATGGATGGTAACTGCTGAAATCAGTTTTTCAAATGTTTTATGCGTTTTCATGTTTAGTTAGTTATCTTGTTTAAGTTATTTCCCCCGATGTCTTGTTAAAACATTCAAAAAGAGTTGGAAAGTGTTTTATAATCTATGCTTAACGCATGATATATCTGACTTGTTGTTTCTATTTCCCAGATCAGTCTTTTCCTATAAAACATACCAAATCTAATTATCTCATATTTAAAAAATACAATATATACGGGAATAAAAAATTTAAATAAATAGGGCTTATCATGTCGTTCTATAAATAACTGTTGTATTAATGTCCGTTAGACTCCATGTTCGTATTTAGTAAAGCAATGAAAAATCACAAAAAATTAAAAAGCTTACACATTCTTAATATTAAGCTTGAATTCAAGATCAAGGTTAGAACTTAATAAAAAAAGATGTCAGTTGATAAGCATTGTTTTTTAAATGGAAAATAAAAAATATTTTAGAAGAATAGGACTCCAAAATAGGGATATCTTGCTAAAAAGTACGGGAAAAAGATAAGATTTTATATTTCAAACAAAACTTTAATTTAAAATTATCATAGTGTTTATGACAAGAATCATCACAATATTAATACTTGGAAGTTTTTCCATAGAGAAGCATTCGCCTTGCATACAATATTTCAAATGAAAATCAAATTTCAAATTAATTGCTTAAAAGGCGCAAAGGCCAACATAGTGAAAAATATTCCACGCCGGGACTCGATCCCGGGTCATCAGTATAGCGCACTGACATTCTACTCGCTAACCACATGGAACGATACCCAGCCTGGAAAATTTCTCCCTATTACATGTTGGCAAGGCTACAAACGCAGCACAAGATGGAATATTTATCGTGAGCCATCGTCATGGGGCAAACACGAAACGTAATTAAATCCAATATCGATTGAAACTATATTAAAACTTGGAAATTTTTCCAGAGAGAAACATTCGCCTTGCATACAGTATTTAAAATGAAAATCAAATTTCAAATTAAAATTACCTTTTAAGCAACTAATTTGAAATTTGATTTTCATTTGAAATATTGTATGCAAGGCGAATGGTTCTCTCTGGAAAAATTTCCAAGTATTAATATAGTTTCAATCGATGCTCGATTTAATTAAGTTTCGTGTTTGCGCCATGTCGGTGGCTCACGGTAAATATTCCATCTTGTGCTACGTTTGTACCCTTGCCAACATGTAATAGTGAGAAATTTTCCAGGCCGGATATCGTTCCATGTGGTTTAGTCAGTAGAATGTCAGTTCGCTATACTGATGGCCCGGGTTCGAGTCCCAGCAGGGAATCTTTTTCACTATGTTCGCCTTTGCGCCTTTTAAGCAATTAATTTGAAATTTGATTTTCATTTGAAATCATCACAGTGTTTATGACAAGTTCGTCACAAATGACACATATTTCACAAATTGGTTACATTTTGACTTCAAAGCATTGTCACTTTCGTCACAGGTTCGTCACAAAGTTAATGCTAAAATAGTCCCAAATGACACACTTTTCACAAATTTGTCACACCGTGACTTCACAGAGTGGTCACAATGTGACGTCCCAAACGACCTCTAAAACGGCCATAACGACCTCGCATTCTAGTCACTATGACGTCACATCGACGTCACGAGACGTCACATCGACGGTCACAAAATCACAGTGTGACTTCACAACGACGTCGCCGTGACGTCACCATGCCTTACGGGTATATACGTTAATGATATAAATACACAGATATGAACAAAGAATTTAAATTATACATTGTTTGTTCAAGGCTATAAAAATATTTGATTTTCTTCAGAATGTTATTCATTCAAGAAATTTTTTTTTTCACTATGATTTATCATTCAAAAAAGTTATTTAAATGCAGTTTGGTGATTTACTGGGTATCTAGCAAAGGACGCCCTGATTTAAAAATTAAATAACTCGAAACTAAGATCGACAGAAGAAGGAAAGAAGTGATATGTTTATTTTGAAAGCCATAAAAATCTGATACAATAGTTTTAAAAAAGTAACACATTTTACAGCAGTTGGCACTGTAGTCACTGAGGGATCCCTAAACAAAGTACTCCGAAGCACAGACTGATTAATCTTTTTACTAAAGGAAATGAATGAAGTCATATATTTTACGAAGCAGTGTTTTTTCTAGTACTTGAATATCGCCGGTTAAATCGCATCCATACGTTTAACAAAACGCAATATTCAATCGCAGTTTAAAGTTGGAAAAGATTCTGAGAAGAAAAAATATTGCAAACTTTTCGAGAAATGTCAGTGAACAGGCAGAGTGGCTGATGATAGGAACGACTGCTTACAATGACAGTCTGTTGCCTATTTCTCTGACTCAGTACTGCGACTTCTGTCTGTGACTTCTGTACTGACTCTGTACTGCGACTGACTGTACTCTGTACCGTTCAGTGTCACCTATCGACAAAAATTGTAATTATTATTGAAACTATTGTATCATTTTTTTACGGCTTACAAAATATACGTACCACTTGTTTCCTTCTTCTATCGATCTTAGCTTCCGAGTTATTTAATTTTAAAATCAGGGACTCCTTTGCTGGACACCCTGTATTAAAAAAATAATATCCAGTACGTTTAAAAATTTTAATAAAACATATTTAAGTATTTTTTCTTTCTAAATGATTCAAAAATGAATGTATTCAATGAATAAATCGTATTATAGTGCTTATTTAGTACTTTTTTAGCCACTAGTATCCTATTTCGTTCTCCCAGGAAATAAAATGTTGCATTCAAAAAATAACGGTCCGTTGAATAAGCCAGCCGTAAAACAAAGCAGATGTATCTTTCGACTGCCAAATGCTCTACTGCAGTTTTTTTTAAGTTCTAAGCATTGCACATTTTCAATTTTTATAACTTCGTATTGTGAAAAAAAGTACTTTTTAATGCAATTTGCTTGAAAACTGCATCCAATTTTATTTTAGAGATATTAATTTTTTTGTAGTTTTAAGAACTATTTGTTTTATTTTGGCAACACAAGTACTCCATTTCTGTAGAAAGAAAAGGAAAAATTGTTGGAAATTAGTAAGTATATCTGTTTGTTGCCATTTTCCCATAACAACTTAAAAAAAGGGAATTTAAAATACGTACTATTTTGAAAAAATGTAAATGAATAATTTCTGATAAAACATGGAGCTATTATAAAATATACTTAATTTAATTATTTATATTGCAAACAAATGAAGGGGCTTGAAACATTAGTTAGATAATTTTTTTGTCGAGTTTCTTGAAAGACATCTGGTTTTTTTTTTTTTTTTTTTTTTTTTTTTTTTTTTTGTGTGTGTGTGTGTATTATTTAGTGATATTGACGTAAAATGCATACTTTACTGTAGACGTTGTTTAAGTCTGGGTCGTAAATCAGGAATTCTTCAGAGGATGCGAGTGTCGTCACTTTATACAAAATAAAAGCGTGTGTTTTAAATCTTAAAACTGAAATATGTGTTGCATTATCTATATTTATATACATATTTTTTTTTAAATCGGGGGTGACACTAAATTCTGAAAAAACATAATTTCAGTTTTCTAGTTTAAAAGATGGTTTTTACAGTATTTAAGATACATTATTTTATATCAGGTATTGCATATATGATAGCATAATCGCTATATGAGAGAGCATTTTTTGTTAATTTCCAAAAACCATTCTTACTGACGTCTTTAAAGAAATCGATGCCGGCATCCCAAGGTTTTATATTTGTCATTTTAAAACCAAAAGAAAATATTCCAAAAGAAAAATATTAGGTTTTCAAAAATACTCAATGATAAAAATACTACCATTAAAAGCAATGTCAAAAATTAAAAATTATGCATGGATTGCTGTATATTTCAATTCAATTTGGGCTATTGAAGCACAGCTTCGACAAACAATTTCGAAATAAAATGAAATCTGACTGAAACAAAACCTGATAATCAAAGCGGTGTTTGAATACGTAATACTAAGCATAATGCTTATAAGTAATCAGTGTTTCACGACGTCGCATATTTAAAGTCAGATGAGACAGACAAAAATACATAATTGATTTTATGAATAACTGGCAGTGTTAAAAGCCGGTGAACGGAGATAATTAGGAGCAAAAATAAATAAAAAACATAATCTAAAATGGTGAACACGTGAAAAACATTTTTTTAAAATTATTGAATGCTGGAAGAAAAGGAAAAGCCAACTCTAGAACTGTCTTTTACAGTTGAATCACTAATAATGAAACTATATAAGTCCAAGAATTAAGACTCTTTTGAAAACAATAAAAATTTCCTATAATTATTATAAAATTAAATACACATGCATAAACAATAATTGTAGAACTTTGCTATGCTCACTGTATTTATAATATTGTTAATTATGTTTGTCGGTAATCAGTTACTTATTTTTAGGGAATTAAAATAAACAAAAAATAATTTAAAAATAACTTTGGACATGTAGTTTTTGAAGTCAAGAAGCTTTTCTGTCTACAAATCATACAAAAAATATTAGTCATATTTTTATAGTATATTTGATAAAATCGTTATCATCTGCATCTCTATCTTTAAAAAAGTACATAAAATCACACAGTGAAACTTCCAATGCAGTGTATTTGTTCACCATATATTCCAAATTTTTAAGAAAATATATTAACGCTTTTAAGATTAATTTTAAGGACAGTTTATAATTACCTTGTAGTACAATCTCATAAAACATCCTTAACATAAGCATATGTGACAACATGCACATTAAAAATGACGCAAAATACATTAAAACAAATAATAATGGGTTAAGGACTGACTACAAATGAATAGGCACCATATATCACGCATTTCGAATACCGCTATTTTCAAATAATTATATTCACTGTATTAAATCGCAGAATTATGTGATTAATTCATGCAAAGATTACTATTCCAAAATAGTGATATTTAAAAACTGTAATAAGTGACATATATTTATTAAAGTGCATATTTCTAGTACATAAAGTACATTTGTAATATTCGCCATCGTGTTCGATCGTATTTTCTTCTTGTTCTGTAGTTGGCCATTGGAATATAGCTTGACACTGTCTTTGATTAATTCTTTTTATATAAATGACAATTTAGTGACAATGAATAAATAAAGTATTCTTATAACTCGAGGGCCTAAATTCAAGATATGCTTGTAACAAAGAAAAAGCTTTCTGAAAAACATATAAATTTGTAATGACTCGTGTAAATTTAATACATCATGCATCAGTTTATACTGATGCAGAAATATTGTCAATCAGTACAAAAAATTAACAATATACTGAAATCTTAACCCAATTCTGTTATAGCTAATTACTTACAGATATAATAGAGTTATCTCGTAATAATTAATACGTAATTGCGGAATCGGCTTTGTGTAAAAGATTTTTCTGGAAGCATAACTCTATTAAATGCCATAAAATAGATTGAGATCAAAGGAAAAATACGGAAAACAATAATATTTTTAGAAATTACCAGTGTAAGATCTGATTGGGGAAGAATAACATATATGATAAAGCAGATGTTTCTTCAAAATACATACAGAGGTCCCTAAATAGATATACCTGAATAGTAAAATTAGTTCTACGAGTTAGTCTGAGTATCCTGAGAGTTTAAGGAAGCGCGGATTCAAGTGTTAACATATTTTTTAATTATTTTTATAATTACTGTATGCAAAACTTTGAAGTTACTTGATAAAAATGTTTATATCATGTATAGTTTCATGTTTTTAGTTATCATAACTAAAATGTTTTTAATTATAAAGTTCCGATGTAAATTTTGGAAAACCATGTACAAACACTATCTAAGACTATGACGGTAAACCTGTGTGTCCCATGATCGATTGCCCCCAAATTTCCAGAATACCTCTTTTTACCTTATTTATTTTTAGAATTTCTTTCATTAATCAAGTTTCAGAATAATTTTTCGAAATAGTGGTTGTAATTTTCCTTTTGTACGCAGTTTTAAAATTCCTGATCTATGAACGATAAAAAAAAAATCCCCCAAATTTTATACATACCAGCGATGTACTAAAATCGGAGTTCCTCAACAAAATTGTATAACAAAAAACCGTACTCGAGAAATAACATCAATCGGTCAAAACAATTACTATTTTCTATTCAAATTTTTTAAATTATACTGAGTGTAAAATATAAACAAGACAAGCAAAACTTGATATTCAAATATACTATTCGTTTTCTTATTATTTAAAATTGCATTAATTGCTTTTTTTTATAAGCACCCATTACTTAATGTATGACTAGTTAATCTAGATTTTATTATATATGTGTTAACATGAGAAAAAAATACTTTATAACAATTTTAAATCAATAATTGATATTTTCACATGCATATAAATAAAGCGTGCACTGTAAAAAAAAAAAAAAAGGACCAGATTTCCTGTAGGAATCAGAAAAATAGTTGCCCTTATCGTACCGAAAAAATTTCCGACCCAGCTCGGAATAAAATCAGTAAAATCGGAATAAAATCCGTAAAATTGGAATAAAATCCGTAAAGTACCGTTTTAATGAATGTTTCCTTTTTTACTTTTTTACGGATTTTATTCCGAGCTGGGAAGGAAACTTTTCTGGTACGACAAGGACAACTATTTTTCCGATTCCTACAGGAATACTGTTCAGATTTTTTTACAGTGTGCAACGACAAAGAAATATATTTATTACTTTTTAAATAGTTGATATTTGATTTTATAATTTAATGCCTTTCATATATCTGAGTTTTCAAATTTTTATAGCAATAATGCATTTAAATAAAATTTAAAATTAATAATAAATTTTCTAAAATTAAAATACAGATATCATATTTTATATGCTTTAATGCAATTATTATTTTATGTCAAGACAAAAGTATAGAGTTTTCCAGGAAATTTAGCAAAAAAAAAAAAAAAAAAAAAAAAAAAAAAAAAAAAAAAAAAAAATCCATGATCTTGTAATTTAGGTATTTCTGTAGTCTTTTATTTTAAACAAGTTGGAAATTGCGCGTCAAACGTGGCAAATGTGGTGCGTTCGTACTATAACTAGTTTATAAATATTTGTTGCACCGCATACTGTTACTGAATGTATATTTTAGTGCATTTCAGAAATGCATATCCATTTCATTCTGTTCAAAAGTCTGTAACATGAAATCATTTTTCCCATTGGCCGTAATGTAACGGGAAAATTTTGACTGCCACTGTAATTTAACTATACATGCGATTTTCATAAAATTTGAAATGAGATGACAAAAATTTGCAACAATCATATATTTAAAATTTCAGGCCATTCGGAAGGCTGCAACATCATTGAAATGCACTTATAATAATTTTTTTCCCATTGGCCGTAACGTAACAGAAAACTTTTGACTGTCTCTGTAATTAACTATACATCCGATGTTCATAAAATTTGAAATGTCTCGACAGAATTTTACAACAATCATATATTTTAAATTTCATACCGTTCAGGTGGGTAGTTTTTGGTCTGTTACATGCGGACAGACAGACGGACGTACTAAACGACGACTATAGGTGCTACGTATTTATATAAAAATGAACTTACAATAATTTTTCCCATTGGCCGTAACGTAACAGAAAACTTTTGACTGTCCCTGTAATTAACTATACATCCGATTTTCATAAAATTTGAAATGTTGCGACAGAATTTTACAACAATTATATATTTTAATTTTCAGACCGTCAGGTGGGTAGTTTTTGCTCTGTTATATGCGGACAGACAGACGGACGGACTAAATGACGACTATAGGTGCTACGTATTTATATAATTACGAACGCACCTAAAAAGAGCCATGCAAATAGCATACATTTAAGCAATCCATTAACAAATTAGATATTTATTTCCCAGCAGATTCTAATGAATTAGCAGAATTATGTGTGCAACTTCTGAGAAAATTATCGCTATTAGGGATTTACGAGATACAATTAATGTAAGAGAAAATACAGGGAAAATTCGTTTAATAATTAAATTCGTAATCTTTTAACTAGAATGCATATTTCTTAGGCAATAATAAATGGCTTGTAACTTTCATTTTAAATGTATCTGTGTCGAGGCCTTTTGAGTTAGTTATTTTGTAATAGTTACAATACTAAACATTACCAGACAATGTTAAATCGTTTGTTCGGTTAAAAATAATAAATTAAGAATGATTTTCCTAAATAGATATTATTTAAGTTGTGATTAATACATATAAAAATTAGTACAATTTTACGATATAATGCTTTAATATATCATGTGTATTAATTTTTTTTAATTATGTGGAATAGACCAAAGAAAAAGACAACAGCACTGTCTTCGCAAAGTTATCACACAAAAAACCACAATAATCAAGTGACTAGAAAATTATGTCCTTTCTATTTATTAAACAACAGACTTATCGGAGAAGACAAAAGCATCCGTTTTACCCTGAAGTTGTACCGAAATTGTAAAACGAACAACAAACTTTAACGTCATATTTGGATATTATGGTATCTTTGAATTCAAAAGATTTCAAAATCATTCGGTCTAGTAAATTAAGAATTTTGAAGGTGTAAAGTTTGGAACTTCTAATGTTAAATGCAATAGTAAATCGGGAATTTTTTAACAAGAATTTAAATACATTTTAACGGAATAAGCGCAAAATATGAAATTGGATATTTTAAGCTTTTAGAAATCTCTTTCTGTAAAAAAAAATCACAAGCTGCAATTCATATTTCAAAAACCGATAGTAACTCAGATTATATATTTAGAAAAAAGAAAGCTTGTTTTTTTATGAATGAATTATAAAATAACAAACCTTGGAAGTGAAACATTTTTTCATGAGATAGATGTAAAGGAAAGAAAAAAATAAACATGAAAAAGTATGTATACATATCATTATTTCGCAAAAGTATAAAGTATTTTGGGTGAGGATGTAAGAAATGTACTTACAATAATGAATGAATTATCTGTATACTACTCAAAGGAATGGGACACGGAATAGAAAAATATAAGTTATTTTCAAAATTGCTACGTTTGAGAAGTTTTGATATTGAATTGAGAGTATTTACATTTCTATGTTACATCAAATATTAAAGTATTCTCCATACTTAGAGCTTTGAAGAAATTAAACAAATTTTAGCGATCAGAAAAAAGAGATATTCGAAGATTTAAAAGAAAGTTTTGCTATTCAGATGTGATTTACGCATGTAGCAATTCAAAGACGCAAATGAAATCATAGGCGGACCAATAAAGTTTAATTTTTTTTTAATACTACCTTTGTGATTGAATCTGTAAAATGAATATAAAATGATTAAGTTGATTTTTTATATAATGCATGGCTTCCCTATTATGTAACCTGCAGTTAAATATTATTTAATCTTAATATGCATCTGAATTTACTATATTTTGCTGTTGTTAGTTTTTGTTAATTGCCTATATTATGTAGAATCACTGCAACAAATACAGTAGGCTCTCGATTAACCGGTACGATCGGGAAATGCCTCGTCCCGGATAATCGAATTTGTGTAAATTTTGGGAAAATGATAGAAAATAACAAATTATTATACAATAGGACATTAATAGTTTAATTAATACAAAGAAAGAGAATGAACATAAATCTGAATATTATTTAAATTTAGATTTATCTAAACATAAAAAAAAATTCAAAATGTAGTTTACTTCACTGTTTTGTGAAGAATGAAATTATAGAAGCCTGTTTACGTTTTTCATTTACTGTTTGACGAATTTTACTACGCTCATTCCTCAACTTTTTTTTCAGCAGAAGTGCTTTCATCTTCTTTCTCCTAGCAATTAAGTAACGCCTCAATGTGTATTAATGCGTCAACGTAACTTAAAGTTTGATGAGTTACAATATTTTCTTCATAACTTTCGAGAGATTTTTTGAAATTCCTTGATTTATTGCCCTGGTTAATACGCAACCCGGATAATCCGACCCGGTTAATTGAGAATCTACTGTATGCAGAATATTTTATAAGTATCAGATAATCTACATTATACAATATAAAGGCTATTCTCAACATAATCTGTAACAAAGAGACATTATGAAACGCGTTATTTGCGAACCGATTAGCTTGTGTACATTATTAGAATAGTCTACTAGAATACGTGGGATTGTAGGAGAGAAGCCAAAGGGATAAAATCTCTAATGTTTGTGTAGAGTATAACCGTTTCTTTATGTTGTGATAAGAAGAGGGTTTTTTTATTCAGGCCTTTGGTAAGAAGATGATTAAGGTAAAGCCAAGACAGTTCGCGCGGTAGGAGAGATCGCGCAAAAAGAGATTCGTCTGGAAGGATAGACTGCGCGCGCAGCCACTTCAGGTAGTTGTACAGCAGCATTAGTGCAGTGTCTATATGAATGTGCACATTGATTGATCCGAGCGTCTTGGATAAAGCGTTGCTATTTTGTTTTGTTTTTCCAAAGTATGTGCTTGAATTTTCATAACTGTTCGTCAGAATTTTTATAGAATGTCAGTAGTACAAAATGTTTTGAACTTAAACGATTTCTTAAAAGCTACTAACCTAGACTAAGGATCGAACGCCAACAAATCCTTTTAGAAGTGACCATGTTTAAATGAAAGGCCGCGCAATCTCTCCTACCAAAATAGGAGAGTTTGCGCATCTGCTACTTAGGAGAGATGGCGCATTTCCACAGAAGTTTCAGTGCTAGGAGAAATTACGCAGCATATTGGTAAATTTGCATGAATTGCAAATTACGTTTAAAACATATGAATGAGTCAATTTTGAAATAATTTTAGAAAAACACATAATTATCGAAACTAAATTTGGCAACAAATTTATTTGCAAAAAATAATTTTGCAGATAAAACTTTTATTAATAAATTAATAATACAGATGTTTTAATGTTAATTTTATTTAATTATTTTTGTTAATAAATTAATTAAATATATATATATATATATATATATATATATATATATATATTAATTTATGTACAATTAATTTGCTAATAAATAACTTTCTTAACTAAAATATATTTTCTAATAACACCTACAATGTTTTGGAAAAGCTTTACCAAGTTTCACACAAGTTGTTTAATGCCTTCGAAATCAAAAAGGAAACTGCTGACTACTGTTGCTGATCCACAAAATATACATGAAAAAGACTTAAAAAGGATGTCGCTACAGAAAAAAAAGCAGCTGAAGATAAGATTCTTACAGGAAAAGTGGGATAAAAAAACTGACGGAAAAAACGAAGGTCAATGAGATTGAGTGCATTGAATGTTAGGAGCTGTACCAGGAGACAGTTTAGACCAGTGACTGGATTCAATGTATTGCTTCTGGCAGATAATTCTACTAAAGCTGCACGATTTACAACAATAAGCCTATCGTTTGTGGGCGACGACGACGACAACTTTGGTTCGCAAACAAAATATATTGAAACTGTGGAAATGAAAATGAAGTGATTTTCAAGTTAAACATGTTATTCAGTAGAATAATGCTATTTTGTAATCTTAGTAGGGTTTGATTTTTCTGACATTTTAATCTTCATCTTAAATAAAAATTCTTTAACTGTTGTTAAAATTTTTTCTTTTTATTATTATTTAAACATTAGGTTGAAATAGTCAATCCTAATACAATAATATTTACTCACCAAAAACCTTAAAACAATGTCATTTAAGTGTAATTATTATTGGTAGCAATTTAATTGTAGATATAATTAATAACAATCTCTTCTACCCATGTGCGCAATCTTACCACCCTGTAAGGAGAGATTGCGCAAAATTGTTTCCTTTGTTTTTATTACTGCTGTTCTATTAAATTACAGCACAACAAGGAAACAAGAATGGACTTGCATAAAAAACAAATGAAGTCAAAATTATTCAAGCATAGTTTAGCAAAAAATTAATATTTACATTTTCTTATTATTATTCTTTTGAAATGTGTGCCGGCTCCTTTAGCTTTACCTTATTATAACTCAATGAAGCATCAATTGGAATTTTTTGTCTTCGCAAATTGACTTTTGTTTATCATTGATTTTTAGTATACCTCTATATTAAAGAAGGACGATGGAAGTCAGCATTTACATATGATTTCACATCTGGTTACGTAACTAAAATTGTTATAGTTTGCTATTTTGGAATTTGTTATTTGTCTTTATTGTCAACAATCACTGTAACAAATATATCGGACACATGAAAAATATCACATATTTACATGAAATAGTATAATGGCCGGACTTAGTCTCTTACTCGTGGGTTTATAAATCATAATTGAACTGGTACACAGATAATAATTATCATTGTGTATAAATCCATGACTCTGGCGATTAATAGTAGCCGAAAAAATGCCTTTTACTTGCAGAACTCCTTTATACATTTTAAATAACTTTAAAAATTGAAAGGATTTGTGTCCATTCTACGTTACTGATAATTATTGAAAAAGAAAATTAGAATAAGTCGGTTTTGAAATGTAGATTTTTATAATATTTTCGGAAAGCATTTAAAATTGTGCTATAAATCGCAGAAATTATATGAAGCACTATGTAGAACACTTCACGATGTTGCTTTAAAATTAACTTTGATTATAGACTTGATTATAGCATTAACTAACTAATATTTAATTATAAATTCTGACTGAGTTATAACATAACGGATATGTTACTTTATAACAACTGAACAACTGTATGACACTTCATGAAATTTATATCAGCATTTTGTAATCCCTTTAGATTCTATAATAATAGCTCATCAGAGCTGTCACTTTAGTATACAGAACATATTCCATAAAATCAATAGAACTCATTATTGTATGTCATTCAATAGTTGGTACATTTATATGTTTTATTTGTATTTCGATATAAAGAATTTATATAATAACAGGAATTTAAAATTCAAATTACTATGAAGCCATATATTCAAGTTATTTTACCAAATATGTACCATATTTAACAAACATTTTGCAATCTTTAATGTAATATATAATTTTAATTTAGCTGATTTCTATGACATATAAACCTAAATAAAAGTTCTTTATATAAAAATGTGGCAAAACTGCTCCTTAGTTAAAAACATAATATTATATTTAAAAAATACAGGGTGAAAACTATTTTCTAAAAGCATATGCAAAATGTAAAGTTAGACAGACTTTCCTGTACAAAACACTCATAATACTTATAGGGTCACAGAGTCCTATATATATTTTTATTATTTGCCACCACCAATTAAAATATGGCAGAATTATTTAACATTCCATGTCAAAATTCTTGCTAGTACCATCATAAAAAATATGCTAGTTATTGCTATGTATTACTTTTTCTGCTAGATTTTCATGGTAGTATATGCTTTACAATGCTAGCCACCATCACATGCTATATAGCTAGCTTACACAGCAATAGCTATATACAATGACAAGCTATATACAATCATTTTATGCTTGTTTGTTGTTTAAGTTTCTTCCAAAGCATGGAGAAGTAGGTACCTTAACGTGCTATTATATGCTTTTTTTTTATATTTGCCCGCATAATATGCTATGCAGCCAGCTCAAGGAGAAATAACATGACAAGCTATGTACAAGCATTTTATGTGCTTATTTTCTGTTTAAGCTTCTGTCAAAGCATTGCCAGCATAATATGCTATGCAACCAGCTTTGTTAAAAAACAGCACGACGCGCACTGTTAAAAATTTTGCAGCATTCTGGCAGGTCATTCGACCGTTTTTTTGAAAAAACGGTTTCATAACCATAATGTAACTATATTCTCACCATAAAATGGCCAATAATATGGTCAGAATAGTTTTAAAATTAAGGTTGTGTAACCGTTTTCGGAAAAACGGTCAAATGACCTGCCAGAATGCTGCAAATTTTTAACAGTGTGCCAGTAAGATGTGCTACTGTACCAGTAAGATGTGCTACTTTGCTACACAAGTCTCTTCACAGTAATGATGAGATAGGTACTTAAATGAAGCATTGTGTGCTTGTTAATGCTTGGCAGCATCAAATGTTTATTATTTTTTTTTTTTTAGTTACTCGAAAAGTATAAATTTGATTATGTTTTTTGTAAATAGAAGAAAAGGAAATTTTAATTATAAATTAAATTAATTTTCCAAATCCGGGGATAGACACTAGCTCTCTGTCACCTTCGCCCGTAACAGAAAATTCTTACTTTCTCTTTTATTTTAAGCTAAGAGAAAAGATCAATTTTTTTTTCAAAATAGGAGAAAAAAATTAGTTAAATTTCAAATTCGAGATAGGCTTAATGGATCACCAAAGCCCTCTTCCTTTAATGGAATATTAAAGGAAGGGGTTAAATTTTGGGTTAAATTCTGTGAGGGATTTAAGTTCTATGAGAGTCTTCTAGGGGAGCACTCCCCTCACCCCCCCCCCCCCCCCCGCAGCCTATAAAGGAATTTTTTTTCTTCTGTTTCTTAGAAATTAAATATTATAACTAACTCGAAAAAAATGCAGTATGTCTTTAAAAAACGGAGAAAAAGGAAATTTTATTCATTAAAATCTAAAATCCAGGCTGTTCCTCTCCTGGGGCTGTCCCTCTCCTGAATTCAATACTGTCTTAAACCAACCATTTGTGATTAGTTTTTAACATATAAATATCAAACGAAACAGCATTTAAAATTAATTTCCAAAGCGGATATAGAAGAGTAGCCCCCCCCCCCCCCCCCCTCAGCGGAAAAATTTAAAGTGATCTTCCTCTTGCTGTTAAATTATTCTAGCTTACCTGTAAATTATAAATTTTCTAAATGTTTAAAAATGGGAGAAAAATAAAATTTTGTTTATTAAATTTCAAAAGCTGGGAGGGGGGAGGGCTGTGTCACTGCCACCTGCATTAAACACTGCTCCTAGAACACGTTTGAGATAATGCTTTAACACATAAACTTAAAAAAATTAACAAATAATTTCCATGGTAGAGCAAGTCCCCCCCCCCCTTCCCGAATTGGAAGAAAATTCATAGTTGCACTTTCTCTTTGTATTTAATTCTTTTAAGTTTCTCGAGAAGATTAAATTTGCTATGTTTATTAAAATTAGAGAAAAAATATTAGTTTGTTAAATTTCAAAATTCAGGGCGTTAGATTTCTTTTTCGAACCACTACAACGTAAATTCAATATTGCCTTCGACCACCCGTTTTAGATAAAATCGAAACACATAAATCTAAAAAAACTGAAAATTGATTTCTATAAAGGATTTATTGAAAAAAAGCGCCCCACTCCCGGTTTAGATAAAATTTTAGCACATAAATATAAAAAAAACTGAAAATTAATTTCCATGAAGTATTTTCGAGAAAAAGCGAATCCCTTCCACTCCCCCATCGTAAAAGTCTTAGATGTTCATTCTCTTAGTGTTTAATTATTTTAATTATACAAAAAAAAGAAATTCGAGCTATTCAAAAGGAGAATTTAGTCAGTTAAATTTCAACATTTAAGGAGCACTGTTTCATTTAAGAAATAAGTTCATAACAATCGAATTGAAAATATTTACAATTAATCCCCTCCCTCCAATAAGGACTCAAGTTTTAAAATCTTAAACCCCACCTGAAATTGATAAATTCTGTCCTAAATACACTTCAAAATCTTTTATTTTTCTGCAACAAATAATTATGACCATATTCAAACCATTCATTAAGCAAAGAAAATTCCAGTAACTAATTATAATAATCAAGCCATATTCTAATTATCCATTAAACATAGAAAAAACCCCTAATAATAAATTAAACTTATTAATTGAAACTTGGAGGGTAACAAAATCGATAAATTCACCCTCTATCTTATAAAAATATCAACACACAGTAGGATCAGCTCTACAACCATTACCCGCTTTTAAAATCGTTTACAAACACGACCCCAATAGCGAAGTAAGTAGAGCATTCTGTTCCCAAACCGGAGGTAGTGAGTTTTGTCCTTCTCAGAGGAAAAGAAATTCTGACATAAGTTCCCCTTCTAAAAAATGTAGGTACTTCAGAAATTCTCCAAAGTTGGTGCCACCAGCGTCTTTTATTTTTCTAACTGGGAGAATAGCAAAAAATAGAAGCAAGTGATGCTAGAAAAATAATGCTAGAATAACAAAAATTAAAAGCAAGTGATGCTAGAAATGTAATTGCAGCATAGCAAAAATTTAAAGCAAATGCTAGAAAAGCAAAAATTAAAAGCAACTGATGGTAGAAATGTAGTGATAGAATAGCAACAAAAAAAGTATATGTTGCTTGTGAATTACTGCTAGAATAGCAGGAATTACAAGCAAGTGGTGGTCTTGATTGCTGCTAGGCTAGCAACATGTTCAAGCAACACAAGCTGGAATATGTATGCTGGCCAAGCAATAAAGTGTTCCAATACACACCATGACTTGCTGGTAATTATGGTGGAACCAGCAAATGTGTTATCGTAGTTTGTGCTATTTTACTTTGCTAGGATACAGCATTTAATGCTTGTCTAGCAAACAAATACCTGCATGAATTTAGACCTGGGATAAGCAAGAACAATGCAACTCGAAGATTATAGTATGAATACAGTGTTAGCATACATATAAGCAATAAAGAAAGCTTCGACCATGGCACATGCATAAGATCATTTAAGAGAGAATCTTTGATTTTTATTACGTTACAATTTTTTTTTTTCATTTAGTATTTATACTTTTAGTGAAAACGAATATGTATATCAAAAGTTTTAAGCACCGTTAACATATTGCGATTAAAAGAAATTTCTCAAAAACACAAAAGTAATTAGTAATGCACAATGCGTTTTGAGAGACTGTGTCATTTTTTATCTCACATAAAACGAAGATGTACCTTGCTACACCAGGTTCAAAATGCTGCCATTTTGGACCTGGAGAAATGTTGAAGGAAATTTAAATCGATAAGAGAATGTTAGAGAAAACTACCAATAGGGAAACAACTAGACTTCTTGAGTTAAAATTTAACAGTAACATTAATTTCTCAATAATGAACATTAATATTTAAATAAATAAAACTTGTAGCTGCTAATAAATTGTAGTCAAAGTTGCAGATATGTCAGCTAAATTTGTAAAAAGGCATACCTTTATTAATTCGTTATTTAGTTTACAAATCATTATAATTTTTAATTGTTTTAAATAATGGGAATATTTTATTTTTAGTACAGTAATTGTTTTATTATATATTTTATTAATTAACTAATTTTAAGCGCTTTTGGCATGTAATAGTTAAAGTGAAATCTCTCTAAGAAGGCCCCCCATTAGACCATAAGAAATCGGTATTTCAGAGAGGTGGTCTTTGAAGTGATGATTAAAGCAAGTTTCATTAAATACATACTACAAAAAATATTATTGAATTAGTTTTTTATATTTCATGTCTATAACTTTAAAGAAGAAATTAATTGTATTTTCCTTTGATTTTAAGAATTTCTCAATAACAATTTTTTTTCTAAACATTCTTTGATCTCTTTAAACAAATTATTTATTTTAGTATAGGCTTTAACAGGTATCGAATTTTGTATTAATCTATTGATTTGAGCAAGTGTTTCTTGACATGAAATAGAAACTTTAACTTGTGAAAGCTCGTTATCTGAGTCAGAATGAGCTCCGAAAATAGATTTAAAAAAATCTCGATTCCAGTATCATTCGTTTTTATAAATGATTGTAAACTTTACTTTATAATATAAAATTTTAATGTCTTACCTTTCTCGAGATTTTCTATAATACTATTCTACCAGTCTTCAGATAAATCGTCGAACACTTAAGAGCTTCCTCATATTCATGTAATTTGTATTAATAACCAACTTTAACTGCGTTTGACAGGTGAATCTATTCATTTTCCAATGGACTGATGTGATCAATGGATTTTTCTGTGGATACATTGCTTGGTACACAGGTAAAGCAGTTCACAATTGTTTGTGTCTTATACGGTATCCCATGCACATTTTATCCATCAATTAGCATCAAATACACCGATTAATTTCATAAGGTCGAACGTATTTTTGTTCTCATTTATTAGCGAAATGAGCTTTCGTAAAACAAAACGTGTGTATTCCTGCTTGAAACAATAAATAATTCTTTGATCTAACGGCGAATTTTGGATGTCGTGTTAGGAGGGAGGAATTGAAGTTTCACATTATTAAGCTGTGCATTATACAAGTGACATGGATAATTATCCAAAATAAGGATAATGTTCCTACCATGTTTGTTCATATATTTGTCAAAGACATGTAACCAATTTTCAAAAAGGGTGCATGTCACCCACGTCTTTCAGTTAGATTTCCAAATCACTCCTATTTTTGTCACATGAACATTTTTAAAGCTATGAGGATTTTGAGCCTTCCATATTATAAATGGTTTTTCTTTCTCTCCAGCTATATTTCCACAAAGGGCCACAGAAAGTTGTTTGACCTGTTTCTCTCCTTTTGCTTCATCTCTTTTCTCCATAAGAGTTTTATTGGGCAAGGCACGGAAGTATAATCCAGTCTCAGCTAGATTAAAAATGTCACAATATGAATATCCTACGAGAATAAATGAAAGGCGAGAATTCCACTCAACAAACACTTCTTCATCTACAGCAGTCAATTCTCCATAAATAGATTTGAAGACAATGTTGTTTCTGTGACAACACTTCTTCAGCCACCCATTGCTTGCACAAAAATCTTTTTCCCCTATATCTTCTGCAATTTGAAGGGATTTCTTTTTCAGCAAAGCTCCACTCAAAGGGGTAGTTTTTTAACCACTGAAATTCACCTTCGTTAAGGTCTCTAAATTTTTCCTTCCTTTTTCTTTTAATTATGCAACATTTGAATTTCTCATAATCTTTTAGTAGAAAATCTTTGTTTTTCCATATACTCTTTATTTGAGTTTTTCTAAGTGTAAACTGCTACGCCAATTTCCTCTCTGATGTTACATTCTTGGGTGCTCTTAAAACTTTCACTTTGTTTTCCAAAGTTAACATAACTCTTTTAGACCATATAAATTTGTATACTAAGCACCTAGCAAGAAAAACACGATACGGACTTCGATTCCAATATGCACCGTGTTATAACTTCCACTTGTTAATAAAACCGAGTTGAAAGCAACAAGTGACAATCTTTTCAAGAAAAGCAACAAGATTGAGATAAAATGGAATCTGGGCCGTAACCTCTACCCTTCTTAAAAAAGATTCCTGTAATTTAGAGTTGTCTGTTACTAGGCCAATTCCAGGAAAGCGGACAGTAGCCTTTCTTCCACCAACATCAACTACCTCTCCGTAACCATAGTGACATTAAACGCAGTAATGAAAGAGTAGCAGCTTTTTCTTCTTAAACGGGTGCGTAGAAATGACTTTCATTCGTCAGGTCTATGGAAGTAGACTTAGCTGAACGTATTTTCCGGAGAGAAGTGGAATTTCGCGATTTCCGCATGGAAAGGAAAGTAATCCTATTCATCGACTGAAAAGTTGAAAACTGCGCTTACAAGGAGGGAGACAGGAAATAGTGTTCCTTAGATGGTGGAAAATTAACAATGAGACTATAGCCAAAAATTATAAACCATTAATAAACTATCTTTATGAGAGATGATCTCCTTACATAGGTAGTCCTTCAGGAAGGTTTCACTGTATATAATTTTTCTTTCATAAATATTTAAAATCATGCATAAGTCATTTAATAGAAACACTATTTTTCACTTTAAAATGGTTATTAGGAATAAGATATGTAAGAATAACTCTTTTGGATAGTAAACATTTATCCAAAAGTATTGCAGAAAGTATTTCCATATTTTCTATGTTATCAAGTGTTATTTTGAAAAATTTTTTTAGTGATCTTTCTCTCTTTTATATACAGCGACATAGTAAAGTTTCTTCAAATATTATCTCATCCCTGATAATTTTTTTAAGTTTGATAATTCTATAATTTAATCGTACCATGTAGACTTATGTGGAATAACTTACGAAACTGCTTAAAAACAGAAAAACTAAATAGGATGTCCAGAAGTTAAATTAATTTCATTTATTAAATACGTATAAAATATTTAGAGTTAACTAATTTATTAATAGATTTAATTATACAGTGAGTGATTGGTTAACGAACAAATCGGTTAACAAACACTTTCGCGAGAAATTTTTATGTTCGGATAATGAACACATTCGTGAGAGATTTTTTTTATGTTCGCACTGTTAAAACTGGATACTTAAAAATTAGCAAAATGTACTCATTTTTGAGTACTTTGTGATCTTATAATAGCTCCGAGTACTTAACTCTTAAATTTGAGAAACGCGTGTACTCATTTTTTTTAGTACATACAGGGACTCGAAAATAAGTATGTATAGAAACACACATACGCTATAAGAAAACAAAAGGCGAAATTACAGAAAACCGGAAAACCACCATTTTTAGTTGCGAAGAACTACAATTTTTGGAGCAAAGAACAACAAATTTACTATTTTTAATTCTTGAAATTTTGTGTATGAGCCGCCCCGTGATTTGAACTCGATTCCTCTAGGTGGGAGATCAGTACTGTACTGACTATGCAATAAGAGCAGTTACCAGCTTCTTCCAAATGACACCTTTTATGAACCAGCGACGGAAGATCGTTAACAGCAGAGATGAATTTTCCGTTTCTTAAATATTCTAATTTCTAATAAAATAATTTTAAAACTAAATTTTCTTCTTTAACATTTTTAATGAAATTGTAAATAAATTTGAAAAGTGTGTATTAAAAATTAAAAATTATAACAAAGATAAACTTATCTTTAAAAAAAAAAGCTTGGAAATCCCTACTGTCAATTCGGTATAAGAAAAGGGTTTATCAGAAAACTCATATTTTTGAGCACATAGGATTTAAACATGAATATTAAGAATTTAAAATACAAAATATATGCATTCATTTCTGCATTTATTTATAAATCAAGTATAAGTATACACAACTTCAAAATATCATGTACTCATTTCTGAATTAATTGTACTACTCAAAAAAATCGAGTACTAAGAAATTTTCATTTTTAAACGGATTAATGCTCCTTTTTGAAGCAATTGTACTTAAAAAATATGAGTACGTAGAAATGCTCATTTTTAAGAAGATTATTTTAACAATGTACTTCTTTTTGAAACAATTGTACTTAAAAAAATACGAGTACATGGAAGTTCTCATTTTTAAGTAAATATTTTTGACAGTGCGGATAACGAACACATGTTCGGTCAACGAACACTTTCGGGAGAGATTTTTATGCTCGGCTAACGAACACATGATCGGTTAATGAACAGAAAACCTCGCAAAACAAAGCCAATAAGAAGCTATGCAGCGTTTCAGATTTGTCGAGATGTATTTAATTGCATATATTGTTGACTTAGAGAACATTTTAATACTTGTATACGTATGGCTTGATTAATTCATGGACTACGGGCAGTTGAGTGGTCGGGTCTACGTTTTACGGCCTCCAAATTCTAACGAACGCGTAAGAAACATTAAGTTTTATATTTTATGTCACATTTGAAAGAAAGATTTTTAATTGCAAATTAATTAATTGGAATTTCGTTCAAAAAATATTAACAGGTTCTGTGGACTTCACCTGAGATTATCGGACCTTACAGTAAGCACGATCTTTTTGAGAACTAAAGAGTTTTTCAAAGGTCAGAGTGACACATTGATGGATTTAAAACCGTAGTCAATGAACGTAAACCTAAAAGTATTTAAAAGGGCATGTCACTTATTTTTTTTAAATACGCTACGAGACGGACAAAGCCATCAAAATACAATCTTTTCATATTAAATAACGACGTACATTAACCCTATTATAAACGGAAGTTTTATATTATTTTGTATACATTAGTAATCTTTTAAGAAAAAAATAACTGAATTGACGTAGAAATCAATACAAAATCTATGATCGGATAACAAACAATTAGATTAGCAAACAATGTTATTGAACGGATTAAGTTCGTTATCTGATCTCCCACTGTATGTTTAAACACAATCTTTTAGAGAACTAAGGAGTTTTTGAAAGTTCAGAGTGACACATTGATGTGATTTAACCCCGTAGTCAATAAACGTAAACATAATAGTTTTTAAAAAGGGCATGTCACTTATTTTTTTAAATACGCCACGACACGGACAAAGCCATCAAAATACAATCTGTTCATATTAAATAATGACGCATATTAACGATATTATAAACAGAAGATTTATATTATTTTGTATACATTATTAAGCTTTTAAGAACGAATTAATTGAATTGCCGTAGAAATCAATACAAAATTTATGATCGGATAACAAGCAATTAGATTAGCTAACACTGTTATTGAACGGATTAAGTTCGTTAACTGATCACCCACTGTATGTTTCTATTTTATGTATGATTATTTATCATTGTTTACTAAATGTAATCTTTAAAATGAATAGTATAAGTGGAACTATGTAATATAGTTTTAACCATGTTGGAATTTTCAGTTTTATGCATTCTGCTCAATGCATATACCGGGTGTCCCAAAAAGGACTGACTGATTTTAAAATTCAATAACTTGCAAACGGTGACAGATATTAAAAAAATTCTTGCAGGAGGGTTATGCATAAAGTCAAAAGTTTTATTACAGTGATTTTCAATTTTAGTTCGATTTACAAAAAATAGATGGCGCTGTAAGCAATAGTCGCTAAATACAGGCTCGAATTTTGGTCCTTTATCTTGTTCCATGCAGAAAAAGGAGATGGAAATGTATTATCCGGGCCACGAAGTACCAAAAATCGAGCCTGAATTGAGCGTCTATGGATCGCAGCGCCATCTATTGTTTGTAATTCGAACTAAAATTGAAAATCACTGTAAAAAAACTTTTGACCTTATGCATAACCCTCCTGCAAGAATTTTTTAAATATCTGTCACCGTTTACAAGTTATTGAATTTTAAAATCAGTCAGTCCTTTTTGGGACACCCGGTATCTATATATATATATATATATACATAGATAAAATATCGATCTAATAGTTATCTTCTGGCAATTATAAAGATTTAGGTATTTGATAATATTAAATAGAACAATAGTTTTCTTTAGTAGAAAACATTTAGGAGTGCATTAAAAATACACTAAGTCAAGTTTAATATGAATTAATTGTAAACATCTTTTTAAATTAAAAAACGACATTTTTTAAAGATAAAAACAAAACAAAACAAAACAATACAACAACAACAACAAAAAAAAAGAATGAGATTTTTTAACATGGCTGAAATCCGGCACTTCTGTCTCATTTTATATATGAAGAAGATAAAAAAAAAATATTTCACAGAAATTATCTCTGTCTATTCAATATTATTTCTAATTATATTCAATAAAAAAAAGTTATGTAACGTAAAACAAAGTTAACAAAACGCAATTATTTAGATTATACAAAAACTCATAACATGTAAAAAATGTAAAGAGATTTATTTACCTTTTAGTAAAATGAGAGAGAAATCAATTAATGTTATTAATTTCTCGTAATTAAAATATTTAATAATCTCAGCTCATTTAAAGATTTGCTTATTAAAAAACGAAATACGATACATAAATGGAAAAGAAACATTATTTATTGAATAAGAATTTCAATAAAAAATATTATGTAACTGAACAATCATAATTACAATTACTTTCAGAAAAAAAATGCATGATACATACCGCGACAATAAGTACCCGTTTTTTTTCTGGTGATTAAATAAATAAAATGTAACATTTAAGATATTTTAATCATATATAACGAAATAAAAAGCATGCCAGATTTTTAAAAAAATATATATATTTAAAATTTTCTATAATCACCTGAATCTATTGTATTTAAATAAAGGCCAGTTCATTGTTACGACACTTTGATTGGAAAATACTAATAAAATAATTAATTTCAGCAATTTCCTTTTTAAGAAAACGAATTCTGAAGTTGATCTTGCTAATTATTTTCAATTAGATGCTATACTATGTACTAATAAACTATTTATATGCATTTATGATTGTCTAATATTCTTTTTTCGGAAGTTTTTGGATTCTACAGAATTTCAAGTACGGTACATATTTTATAATCATAAATTACTAATAAAAATATAAATACAAGCACTCAGAGTAAATATTTAATAAAATATTTAATTTCTTTATTTCATAGAAGCCAACTAACTTTGATATTTTAAAATTCATTGCATGTTTGTATTGCCTGAAGAAATATTGATTATCTCTTAGAATTTTTATGTAAGATATCTGAGAGGGCGACACGTTTTACACAACGCATAGAAAAATCCATTTATTCTGAAATAACTCAGAAGCGTATATTTTAAAAGGGACACTTCTTCTTCGATTACTGTAAGTACCACCGTAAAAATGCACCTTAACTGACATGAAAACTTTTATTTCATTTACGTCCTCTTGCGTATAGAATTAAAAAAAAAAAAAAAAAAAAAAAAAAAAAAAAACGTTGAAAACACCTTCTTTGCGTGAGATTCGCAACTATATCCGAGTCCATTATATTCATATATCTCTTGAACGATAAAGCTAGAATTGCGGAGCAAGTGATCCCCGATAATAAAATTACTACTTCCTATCATTTCAGATTGGCTGAAGTACACTTACTGACGAAGAGTCTCGAAAACTATGAGAGTTAAAGAAAACAGCCAAGTACAAAAGTGTACAGAGACCTCGATTTTGTATTAATTGAAATCTTATATGCTAAACTTGCTTTATTATAAGATCTGATGTGTTGTTTTTCTGTAACCAATCTCCGGTTTTAATACGTCAGTAATCGCTTAAAGAGTAGTGTAATGTAGGAAATGCTTGTTTACTAATATATGCATCACATTATTGTAACGTTGCAGTTTCTAGAAACATTGTATCGACGTCCACCAGTAGCGAAGCAAGCGTAACCCCCCCCCCCCCCCCCACACACACACACACACCTTCAAGACTGCCTGAAGTGGTAGTAGACCTGATCATGGAAGCAACTGTTACCCAGTATTTAAAGTAGATTACTACAATATGAGAGTAACAGTACGTAACTTTTTCATGAGCACAGGCGTATATGAAAAAGTTGAAAGATAGACTGACTGTAGAATTTGAAGGTACGGCTGAGGATTTTCCTAACACACTGAAATCAACATGATCCCTTGTATAACCAGAAATATATTGTGGCTAGAAAGTATCCATATACAGTTAAATTATTACTTTTACTAGTGTAAATGCCCGTCCTAGGACGGTGTGTAAAAATTGTGTTTTTCATTTAAATTTTTTTTAAAAAGAGGAAAATAATTGTCAATATGGAAGCGCTTTGATGAGCAAATTTCGGCTTATGTATGTTCTAATAAGCACATTATTAGCATTAACAAAACTTTTGGGTAGACCAGGCTTTCTAGCTAATATAACATAAGAAAATTAAGAATTCTTAGAACAAAAGTTCAAGAAACGTGCAATAAAACACCATAATTAACAAATTGTGCTGCAACTATTAAAATTTTTTGATGATTTGTTTGGTATAAATCTTGGTAAGTGTGTTGTATTTTTTTGCAAAAAGAAAAAAAAAAAAAAAAAAAAAAAAAGATGAAACAAAACTTTTAACGGTTGAATAAGCATGTGCACAACTTATTGAGTTTAACTTACTGAACATATAAATATTAAAAGTACGCACAGAAACTGTGGATCAGCAGTAAGAACATAGAATTTTCTTCAAAATGTTATTGCATCTAACAGCGATGTGTAAAACACCCACCAAGTAAGAGTTTAGATGAGCAAGTTTGGTTTTTTATGTTCTAATAAACACACTTTTACGCATTTACAATACTTTTTTTGTAAAATTACAAAAAAGTGATAAAATATCTTTACTAAGATTGACGATCGTTTCATCGCACAAACGGCAACATTTTCAAAATTTTGAATAAAAAGTGATAAAATATCTTTATTAAGATTGACGATCGTTTCGTCGCACAAACGGCGACATTTTCAAAATTTTGACAAAAAGTGATAAAATATCTTTATTAAGATTGTTTCATCGCACAAACGGCGACATTTTCAAAATTTTAAAAATGTCGCCGTTTGTGCGATGAAACGATAGTCAATCTTAATAAAGATATTTTATCACTTTTTATAGCATTATTTAGCTTAATTTTGAAATGTAATGTTTTCCCGTGATCCTTTAAAGAAAATCACACTTTTTTTCACGATCCTTTAACGTTAATCGTGTTTTTTCCGCGACCCTTTGAATTTTTTTTTTCGATCCTTAAAAAAAATTGAGTTTTTCCCGCGATCCTTTGAAGAAATTCGCTTAATTTGGCACAGTTGGCACTCGCGTTTTTCTTGTATTTCTTCCGTTATCCCCACCCCCCCCACTCCCCCCATAAAAATGTCCACAAATTTTAATGCATATTTGCCTAGATCCACGGGATGATAAAATTCAGTGCCAAAAAAGCGCAATTCCGCGGAAAAGTAATATGTCAGTGAAGTGGATTTTGCAGGTTCAAGTCAGGTTCTCTGTATTATATATCTGCATTAATGGAATGAAAAAAAAAGAAAAAAAAAGAAAAAAAATGGAACAGAATATTCAGAAAACAGGAATCTTGTAAATGCATGAATTTTGTCTATGATCACTGTGGATTATAAATGTATGTAGAGAAATTTCTAAATCGCTCTTGTGATGGAAAAAAAAATCGAAAAATTCACCAATCGGTTACAGGGATTTCTGCAGTTGGCCATGCAAAAAAAAAAAAAAAAAATCGCAAAATTTGTCAATCTATCGCTTAAAAAATCACAAAATTCATCAATCAGTCGCAGAGGAAAAAGAAAAATCAACAATTGGTTGTGAGGGAAAAATGAAATTGGTCACATAAAAAAAAGAAAAAAACACAAAAATTACCCAATCGGAAGAGTAAAAAGAAAAGTACTGCAAAATTCATCAATTGTGGGGAAAAAGTTGCAACATTCTTCCTTCATTCTTCAGAAAAAATCGTGAAGATTACCAGTTGATCATCGGAAAAAACTCAAAATCCTTTAATCGGTTGCTTTAAAATATTGTGAAGTTCATATGTAAACTGTCGGAAATTGCTCAAAAAGTCGTTGGAAAAAAAAACGCGAAGAAATTCAGAAAATTTTGCAAAATCGCGCAAAAGAATAAAAATCCCTTTCTCGGGGGGAAAAAAATCGGTAAGAGTCACATGTCTGTAGAAAAATTTAATGAGGCGGAACACACAGCATTTTTTATTATGCAGCATTTTCCTATTTTGAGAAAGATCCATGAAATCCTGCATGGGATTGCAAATTTTGCCCTCAACGAAATTGTGCTCTCCTCACCCCTCACCCCTCCCCCAAAAAATCATGCCATGTTGGACAGCGTTGGTAAAATACATTAAATGTTTTCCCACCAACCGAAACATTGATAATTTTATTGTCAGTATTATGTGAATGAATTTCTACCTTTTTGGAAAAAGCTTTTTAAAATAGGATTGCACATATTATGTGTTTTGAAATTTATTCACTCTGACTTATTGGGAATTAATCATGAACTTTTCTTTTGATTTAGTAATCCTAATGGTCTTCAGATTTTCAAGTGGAAATTGTTTAGAAATCTATTGGTATATTTCATATGATAGGGCATAGAGAATGTTATTTTGGTGGTTTTTAACACAAATCGCAATCGTTTGTCAACAAACATTGGAAAAACGGTGATAACTTATTTTCAAATATTTTTTGAGTTATGGGGATCCCACAATAAACAATTTAATTAATTTGTAACTCTAACATTGAATTTTAAATATACTTTAATGTAAGCATTGAAAAATCCATTTATTTGTCAACAGAAACATTGTAGTCTTTTCTAGCTAAATAGTTTTAAGTTTTTTTTTTATCCTTTTTCGCGAAAAATCAATCACCTTAAAATGAATTGAAAACTTCCTTTTGTTTAAATTTGTTAATATTTAACGTTATTTTAGTTAAAACATTGTGATTAAACATTCATTGTATGATATCTGCTTTAAAAATTAATATTTGTCTCAGCCTTTCCAAGTATTAAGTTTTTCATGCTTAATTTAACATATATTTTTTTAAGAGAAATTTTAATGTATGAAGCTATAAGGTACACTGTCAAAATAATTACTGCTGGATTGGATATTAAAATATTTCTATCGTAATCGATATGTAAACAAAACAAAAGTACAGAAAATTTATTTCTGTTGATCTTTTTAGAAGGTATTCAGAAATTTTCAACTATGAAGCCATAAGGTACTATAAAAATAATTACTGATTCTGGATATTAAAACATTAAGAGATATTTCAAGAGAAATTGAACGGTTCGTAATATCTACATAACAATGGGGTTAAAGTTTCCACTTGTTAGGTTAAATAGGCGGAAAATACAAAGAACACATTAAATCTAAGTGAATCAAAAGAAAAGTTAAAAATGTAATCCCAACAAATCAGATTAAAAAAAAAAAACAATAAATTAACAAAATACCTAATAATGTGTAATCCAAAAAAAAAAATTGTAAACAGAAGACAGCAAAATCTCAGTATTGCTTTAGATCAATGAATACGCGTCGCGTGACGATATCTGTATACAGATAGGAATAATACGGAACTCCCATTGGAGATCAGTCTTAGCACATGCGCTGTTTATCCGAAGTGGGAAGCGTCCTGGAAGAAAGATGATCACCGTACTTGATTTGCGCTATAGCTCCATGGTTTATTTTTCAATTCAATGAATCAAGGGAATGACTCGCTATCGCGTGTTTACATCTTACGATAATGTATGTTTTTAACTCGTTTTCTGAAATTCCTTTTCAACTGCGCAAATCATTGAATGGTCATCAGTTTTGAATCTTTTAAAGAAAATTATGTTGAGCAGAAGGGATTTCAGGTAGAAAATATTTGTATTTAAGCAGATAAGTTTTCTCTTACACATTTCCAATCGTAATTAAGCCTAACGTGGCTCCAGCTTATCGGAGAATGGTAAGATAGATGGGTACAACCCCGGACGCGTTACAATGTGAATTATAATATAGAGAATTTAAAAAAAGTCTTACAGAAGTGGTTTTAAAATTCTTCATCGTCTTAATTAATTCAGTCTCCTCATGACAATATTGTAAAAATGAAAAACATGATAAAAAAATAAAACATGAAAACAAATTAATTTCGAAATATTCAACATTTTAAAAAGTTATTTTTAGTTATGAAGATTAGTAGTACTTTGAATTTTCATTTTAAAATTTCCTTGTTTTATAATAGATTAGTTACATAATATTGAAGGGTTTTATAAAAAAAAAAGTCTTGTGGTTAAATTTTAAAAATAATTTAAGTTAATTTTAAAATTTTACTTGTCTACACCGTTAATGTTTTTCTTTTAACTTTTCCTTTTTTAAATGTACAAGTGTTCGTTAAAAGTGTATGATGCTAGCGATCAGTTAAAAAAAATATATTAATTAGCTGAAGATAGAAAAATAACATGACTTGTTTATTTATATAACATTTTTATTGTTAAAAAAAATCTATATATATATATATATAAATGAAAATCATTTCCTACTTTTATAAAACACAACTTAAGAATCGTCCAAAAAGCAGCAATTCAATTGAAAATTGCATGTTAAAATTTAAGCACATTATTGTTGCTGATATACGAAAAAATTACGAATTGTGAAAAAAATATATTTAATGACTGAAACTGTGATATATTTAAAAGAAAATAGATACAGTAAAAAGTATTTTTCACGTATCTGTGATAAACAGTAAGAACAGGCATTTTCCATAAAAACAAACTACCAACAAAAGTTAAAAAATTTCTTTGTCGTTAAGTGGAGGAAAAAACGGGATTGTTCGAACATCGGAACCTTCGTTTGTACAACGTTTGCATATGTTCACGAAAGTAAAATAGCAAGGTTGATTAAAATGGTGTAGAAGGAATTTTCTTGGGATATGTTAAGAAAAGCAAAGGATCTAGAATGTACATTGCTGAAGGCAACCTCATTATAAGCAGCAACATCGTATATCTCTTCATTATATATGTCTAAATATTGCTAGCAGCTATTTTATTAAATAAAAATTGTGAAAATTATACAGAATAAGATTGGTCTAGTATCATACAATTCATAAGATCTTTTAATACTACGAAAGAAATCGATGTTGTTGTCAGCAATGATTCAAAAACTGTTTTGAAAACATATTCAAATATCTTATCTAAATTCACATCTAATCTATTGAAATCTGTCTATTCAAATATATTGTCACGGATCATAAATGTTCACATAATCTAATGCCTTAATATATAACACAGTTTAGAAAAAAATATATGCAAACATTTTTTATAATTAATTTTATCTGGGAATCAAAATACGAAATAAAAATTTACAAATTTTATTTTTCTTAGAATCGAACTTTAACTGATTTTAATAAATTCGAATATACAATTAATAAATTAATCGAATGGATAAATAAAGAGTGCTAACGTAATGCATTAAATCTTTATTTAAAAATAAATAAATCAATATTTTAAAGTAATTAACCAACTATTGAATATCATACGATTTGACATTTTTTCAAGTGAGTGAAAGGGGTTCGGTTTGGGAGTCGAAGACATAGAAATTGCTACTTACAAATTGTGAGGTTCAACTCAAAGGCTGGACACATTTTCACTCACTTCAAATCGCATTATATAGTTACCAACCAGTATAATTGGGTTAAAAATAATTCATCAATGAATATATTTTACATTTAAGAAGATAAAATGCATGGCCTACAGAAAATAGCTCTATGTCCATTTAATGAATATCGTATGCCCATTTTAGAAACTCTAGTACAACAAGGAATTCAAAGAAAATTACAAACACAATTTTTTTTCACTTCAGCTTAGATAAAAGGTTTTCAATAAATACATGCGTATTCAGCTTAATACTCATTAAACGACTGAAGTTAACCCTTTGCGGTCATATTAATCTTATGCATAGGTGTCATGCTGGTCGGAATTAATTTTGGTTTAACGGACACTAATAGACACTGTGCAAGTTTATGAAAGAAACACAGCATTTATTAATTATTTTTTAAGCTTTAGAAACAGAATAATATGTTTTAATTTTATGTAAAAATTACATTTTATAGTTCTCCATAGCTTGGTATATTTCAAAGCTGTCTCCAATATGCAGCCCGTAAATTTGAACTATCTTTACTCTTTACTTCTTACATCAAATGTTTTTTGAACTACTTTTAATTTCAAGGTACACTTCTTTCAGTAACTTTTTTTTTACAATTTTAGAGTATTATCTAAAAAATATTTTAAGAACAGAAAATGTCTAATTACACTTAAACAAAATTTGTAAAATATTATTTCAATTCTACGTATCTCGGAAGCTTGTCGACTTAATATGATATAAGATAAGTATCCTTCTTTGCTGAGGTGGCTGAAAGCAACCATACGACAGCAATAGGTTAATTTGTAAGTTTTTGATTTTCTTGTGGATTTTATGTTGATAATCATAGGATTTTGTTTAAGTCTTGCTGCTTAGTGATGCTCATCCATAACTAATACGAAATTATTTAAGAAGATAAATTATTGTAAGTGAAGTTTGATTATACTAATTTGGTTATTTACGCTTCAACAATAATTAGTGTGTCATTTGTAAATTCCAGGTCGCTTAAAATTATATCTGTTTCAAATAAGAATAAACTTAATTTTTCATAATGCGAAATGGATTTCATATTAATTAACTTTAACTTTCAATTAATTTAAATGTATAGAGATAAGAAGAAAATCCCTCTTTTAAATCAAATATTTTTATTTGTTAACGAAAAACATCATTTATCATGCAAATGTTACTTTTTCTTAATCTAAAAATCTTTTCTTCTAATTTTTGGACTTTATTATGGTTTGAGAAGAAATTGAGATTTAATTTTATAAATAGTTATAAACTGCCAAGTAATAGACACATTTCCTCTAATGTTTTATTAAACACGTGGATAGTATGATTCTACAGATATAAAATGGAAATGTCAATATTGCTTGAAGAATTTTGTTTAAGGATTTTTTCCTTTTAGTAAGCAAAACGGTTTTAGTGTTTTAAAATCGTGTTGAACCGTTGTAAAATCGTCGTTGTGAAAATCCTTACTGCATGAATGATTTTTATTATGACGGTAGATATTTTTTCAAACTTGCGAAAAAAAAGAATGCATTTTAATTTTTATATATTGAAAACGATTATTTTTAACTCGGTATTAGATTACTTTCGGAAATATAAATAAAAAAAGTTTTCATTATATGTAATAAGGCACGTTTAGATATTTTTAAATGAATGTTTTTCATGTTCTGTAAGATATATAACAGATAGACAGTAAAACATTTGGACGATATAATTTTAAAATTGCTAAAAAAATTAAAATATTTATTTTTATTTACATTTTTATGCAAGTAAATTATAAAAAATCCTAGTAAGACCAAATAAATAAATTAAAAAACGGTATAAAAATCATTATCGAATAAATCCTTATTATACTTTTACCTGATTTCAGAGTAATCACAATATACGATTTGCCATTTTTTTCATATGTGCATAGCACATCCAAAAATCATTTTTAACCATGTTTTACTAGATACTCAGATTTTATTAACATTATTTTTTATTTAGCTTTTATTTTTATTAGTAGCCGATAATGGCAGTGTTGCCTGTGTATATGTCTATCTCTCTGTTTATGTCTCTTTGTCTTTCATTTCTAGAAAACAGGCTACAACCCATGAAATTCTAATATGTGGTGAAGTTAGATAATGCTATTTTGTTTAATGTTAGATAATCATTTGCATTAGTCAAATAATTATTTTACAGGTGATCGTCACATCCATAAACGTTTTGGAGCTCAGGGACACATACAAAATGAATACAATGTCATTTGTAACTGCTGTATTGCCACGAATTTCAAACAAATTTTGAATATGTTTATACTACAGACCAAAGGAAAATCTCATTTCAAAAATTTTTATAATATTAATACACTACCGATGTCATGCTTTTGAGAAATCTGGGTTTCAAAACATAGAGAATAGAATAGATAGTTAGAATATCTTCAAACTTCCAAAGTCATTCGTAAATTGGTTAACTATAAAGATTTCTCGTTTGTAAATCAGTGTAATAAAGCGCTCCACAAAAGTATAGGTATATCACATATCTTCCACAATATTTAAATTGTAATTCCCAAATACAAGTATTATTTGCATAAGACTACTTTGGAAAATGTAAGAAAATTGAAATAGAACCGTTTAACGACATGTTTTATGCAAAATCGTGAATAACCATGCACACCGCTACCGCATAACTATAGATCGAATTGGAATTTTGCACATAAAACCGTTGTTAGCGAACCTCAAGTTAACTTTTGTGATAGTTCTAGTTATGCCTTGAGGTTCTCAATTGATGGAATGGGGAAAAAACTATTATAGAAGATTTTAATCGCTCTGGCAAAGGTGTACGAGAAATTTCATGTGAGATTGGCAGATCTTACAATGTGTTTGGCCATTTCTTGGATAAAAAGTGTGATTATGATAAAATTATACTTTCTAGGAGCCTTTCACTACTTTCTCAGAGAGAAAAACGAACAACTGTAAGAAAAGCATCGAATTCGATTACCTCTGCAACTAAAAGACGTAATGATTGCAACCTTAATGTCTCTTCGCAGACTTTCAGACAGATTATGATCCTTGTACATACGTAGTTAGTGCAAAATTAAAGAACTCGCCGGATCTGACCGTTCATCAGAAGGCTAAGAGGCTGGAGTTATGCTCGGGAAAATGTGGTCTGAGCAAGGTAAGATATTTTCCGCCATGTCTATCCTTACAAAAATTTCCACTTTTTCTCAAATTTATCTTTATTCTTATTTAAATATGTAAAAGCGATATCCAGTGACGAGAAACTATTTCACTGGACGGCTTGGATGGGTTTAATTCTTACTGTCATGATCTAAAAATTTAGCAGAAGCACTTCTCGAAGATAAATTTCGGAGGCGGTAACTGAATGGCTTGGGGATCCATTAGTGCACAAGGAACTTTTTCATTGGCCTTTGTATAATCGAAAACGGACAGCATATCAAACCGTGCTTCAAAAGAATCTTCTGTCAGTAACAGCACGAAACAATGGTTGTCTACGCAAAAAGTGGGTGTAATGGATTGGCCAGCTTGCTCACCACACTGCAACCTTATGGAACATGTTTTGGGGATTCTTGTAAGCAGAATTTCTGATACAAGTTTGAATTACACTACAGTTGCTAAATTAAAGGTAGCTATTCAAAATGCTTCGGGAATTTTGTAAGAAAACACTTTGAAAATCCCCGTGGACAACTTGAAATGTAGCATTTTCGATTTCATTCGTAAAAATAGAGTGCAATTTAGTCCATAGGTTGTACGTACAAACATTTATGTGTTAAGCTAGATGTTGTTGTTTTTTAATATTTCCAGATGTTTAGTTAATTAGTCGATTACAAATAAAAATTTTATTTGTATTTTGCATTTTCCCTCATTTTGTATCATTTTATGATGTCATATCATTGATTTTCGTGTACATAATTTCGAGGCATGATTTTTTGGTGTGTACCCATACTTTTGTGGAACACTCTATCTTTCAATCTATGGATTTTGATATAAAATGTCTTACAAACTAAATTATAGTTGCATTTCCTCTAAGGTAGAAGCCATGCACTTAGGCAATGATCTTTGTTGAAATAAAACTAGATTTCTTGTTTCTGGTCAGTATTAATAAATACATCATGCATGCAGGGACTGAACAAAAACACTTAATATATTAAGACATAGTGATATCTAATTAACATGAATTGCATCAAAACACAATTTTTTATTGTTATAGTTTGTTTCTAGTTTCAAAATATATTTTGCGGATTGAAATTGAAATAATGAACATTATTAAATAAAATAGAACGTCTGTGTAATCATATGATCATGCTCCGTTTAACGGTGCATTGGAAAGAGTTACGTTTTATTTTAAATTATTTCATTTCTCGTGTTACACAAAAATAAAGCTCCCACTTTCTCCGTATGAATTAAACTCTTAATTATTATACCGTTAAAAATAATTTAGGTTTGAAACTTTTAAAGTTAAGTTTCCCAATTTTGATTAATTTTACACGTTGTAAATATGATTTATTTTATGTATTTCAATCTTTTTAAGACTAGAGTTATAATCGTGCTTTAATTTTTTAAATAGTTTTTTTTTAACCTTTACTTAAAAAAAATACTTTAATTTAAAAATTGAAATTGCACAAAATACTGTGTTCCACTATTGAATGTTCACGCAAACAGTTTTACAGGAAAGTCCATATTTTAGGAAAGCTTTATCAAATATGTCATAAGACTGTGATGAAACACAAAAAAGTTTTATTGAATATCCAGAATCTAATAGTATGATCAGTCTCCAACATTAAAAATATCAATACAATGAGCGAGATGTTGCTTTAACAGTATTAGCTGTAATTATAAAATCTATTAAATATAAAAAAGGATCAAATTAATGATTCAAAACGCAGTTTTATTTACATGGTCTGTTGTTGCTGTTATTTAGAGAGCCTTTTAACAAAATGGTGATTTTTAACAAAACAAAAAAAAAAAAAAAAAAAAAAAA
Source organism: Maratus speciosus (assembly GCA_963932465.1). NCBI lineage: Eukaryota > Metazoa > Arthropoda > Arachnida > Araneae > Salticidae > Maratus > Maratus speciosus. The sequence continues at coordinate 443,799,788 of OZ010788.1, forward strand.
AAAACAAGAGATCCAGTTTAGAATAGTTAGAAGAAATCTCCAAAAACATTCAGTGTCAGCTTGAATCAAATGATCATCAGGCATAAGAGCTAGTAATTTTGAATAATACGTGAATAAAAATTTAATGAAATGAAATGCATTGTATTTGCATAAAAGTTTCATCATTTTTCTGAATAAAAAAATCGATACAGCCCACATAGTAGCAAATACATACTTATAGCATGAGTTAATATGGCACGCTGTATTATCCCTAAGTTATTTCATTGGGATTATTTGACATAAACGAATTTTTGTCCCTTTAATGTGGCACTATATAACCGAAATTTATTTTCTACTTGACGACTGTCCGAACTAAATGTAAAAAGTATCAACTTATACATATTTTGCGTTTTTTTTTTTTTTTTGGTTTTGCAGAATATCACAAAGAAAATCTACACATTAAAAATTACAACAGATAAAATATACATTTGTGTGCAGATAATTTCGCTTGCTAGATTGCACACTGTTCAATGTATATTAATATTTTCCTCATTAGACTTTTTTTTTAATCTGAATTATTTTATTTAACATCATTGAAACTGCTTTATTAATTTCATTTAAAATTTTTGCTACCTTATGAAAAAAAAAGTTTTATAAAAGTTATTCACATTTTTTACATATACTACATTTTGTTCATGTAAGAGCTAAGCGAGATAGACACGATCTATCGGCAAAACTTAAAACTTTTTCAAAATCCCTTTTCCAGTAAATTAATGCATTTTAAATACACAAGTTGTGAATTTTAATTGTTTGTATGAAGTGTTTAAAAAAAGTCGCGTGATAGAGGGTTAGAGTTTTTCCAGTTTAAATATTAAAATTAACTCATAATAACCATTTGAGAAAATAATATTTTTATGTGTTCAAGATCATCTAAAAAAAATTATTTTAAAATTGCGATTAAATCCTGAAGGAATAAATGCTTAATATCCAGGGTGTTCCACAATTCTACCGTCAGATTCAGGGGAGTGACAGTAGGCATCAAGATGATGAAAAATTACCATAGAAAATCGCGTCGCAAACCCCGTATTCAAGCAATAATACAGGGTATTTAATCATAACTCAATTTGGGTTGGCGGTAATAACTTTTAGAATACTGAAATATATTATAATGAAACATTTAACAGACATAATGACCTCTGTGTGATAACATCGAACAAATGTGTTAGAAGTGAAAATGTTATGGGTATTATACGCGCCAGCTGTATGCACTTTCACGACTGTCAGTCCACACGGTATCATCGATAGCTTGAGCAACATGTTTTACCAGATCTTTTCGTGTTGTTATAAGATTTCACAGAAAACGAGGTACATATCGTTGCATTTTAATTGCAATGTTTTTATTTTTCTTGGAATTATTACAGTTAACCGGAGTTAAGTTACTATGAAACACCATGAATTTGTGACTAAATAAGTTGTTTGTGACCCCATGTTCTATGACAATTTTTCAACCTTTTGATGTCTACTATCCCCTCCAACCTGAATTTGTTGGTCAAATTTTGGAACGCCCTGTATATGACAATACGGTCTCAGTAAAAAAGTGAACCGTAGAATGTATGCTAAAATATACATACAATAATAATACTTAATAAATGAGTAAGTAATTCGTAAAACATCTTTCAAAATATTCAAATGACCAGACGTTATTAAAAGTCGGATTATAAGTGCTTGTAAATAAATCAGCTTTACGTAATACTTCAATTACTTAAAATGGCGTATCCAGCTTATAATAAACTTAAAAAATTTAGCAGAGATTCAATTTTTTAGCTTCTTATTGACTACTTCTAAGTATAAAATCAGAAAGAAAACTTCAAAGATTAATAGGAATAGTGTCAGGCGATTTTTCTTACAAGAATATTTATATTTTCAAGAGGTGCTCAAGATTATCTAAGATTACTTTCAAAGTTAGGAATATAGACGACCTGATTTTGAGTTAGCTATTTTTAGAGGAAGAAGATTGATTTAAAAATTTCTTTTTACATGAAATATATTGGGAATTTTGAAATTAAATTTGACGCATCTTTGTCTATCATCGTTCACAGTCAAATAGAAAAAAACATGGATGAATCAAAAATACTTGAACGTAATAATTTATTTTTAAACGAAACAGCGTATTATACTTAACTCTTAACATAAAGTATTCTTTATTATATGCAATTTTGAACCATTACACAATAAATAATCAAATTTTAAACAAATGAGATGGGAATAAAACACAAATTCTTTGCTATATTGGTTGAACATTTAATATAGATTAAAAACATTAAAATATTCTGCAGTTTGAGTGCATTTGCGTAGCCTTAATAAGGAATGTAAATGTGGATTTACATGCATTTTACATTCAATTAAAAGCATTAACATGTAGTGTAAGTGAAAACCAATTGCACATGTTATGCTTTAAAATAATTTATTAAGATTAAATGTACAAAATATGAAAGATGAAGAAAAATAGAATTTCACAATCGAAAATCATTGCTTAACGCAGCTGCAAAATAACATATGAAAGGGAATGAAGTTCACTTGTGGGTTAAACATTTTTTTAACTTAAATTTATTCAAAAATAAATTCTCTGGTTATCTAGAACCAATACATAAATCTATATAAAGTTATATAAAGTTACATTTAAAGCAAGAAAAACTGGTAAAATATTTTTATGATATTTTTGATGATATTATAGTTTTTAAACTAAAAATCGATATGTGGTGTTCAAAATAATGATACACATTCTTCTAATAGTTTTTCGATATATTATTTGTTACTTTAAAACTAAAATAATTTTTCATTTAGTTAGAATTTTTAAACATAAATCTTTTTCAACTGTTCCTATAAAGAATAAGTTAAAGCATAGCCGGCAAAAAAATATTTAGTGGGAGATTATCGAAATGTGGGATCGTTAAGCGTTAACTATAAGTAATTTATAAAGTTTTCAAATTTAAGGCCATTTTGTTTTACATTTTAGTATATAAGTCTACAAAATTATACACAAATATTAAAAGACAGCAACTATTCTGGAAAATTAATTATTAAAGCATTTAATTAGTAGATCTGTAGGTTACACATTTTGGACATTGCTGACATGTAGGTCACATAGTTTTGACTTTTCAATTATTAAGTTGTGCTTTTAAAGAATTCTTAAGACTAAGAATGTAGTAAATTTGCCCTATAATTGTATGTGTATACATACATATGTATAGTTAACTTTTTGTTATCCAGTAATAATATTAATAAAATCAAATATTGAAGCTTGATATTAAAATATTTACTACTTTTTTAGAAATAATATCTTAATTTTATAGGAATTACACATTATGCAAAACACATACCTTTACACAATATTAGAAGTATCCAAAATATAATTTAATCTTTTTATTTTCTCAAAAAAAGGTTACACTGCCATTTTTTCAATGCACATATCTATAATTTCTTTATCAAAAGAAAAATCTGCTCTTGCTGTGACAGGGTGAGGTGGAGATGGTGATTTCAACAAAATATCTTCATATTTTGAATTTGTGCTGCCATTTTTAGATGGATAAAACAACCTGTTAAAATCAATGTCTCCCTGAGGAGTCAAAAAATTTATAGAAAATATTTGTTCACCATTATCAATGCTGATCTTTTCAATAATACCAGGCCATAAGTTTCATCATAAATTACAAAGCACCACACTGTAAAAAAAAAATGGTAACGTTCCATGTAAAATCCAGGAACGTTTCGCCTTTTCTCAGGTTTTCAGAATAATTTAGCTCTTTCCTGTGAAATTCTGGTTTTAGGTAGCTTTCTTTACAAAAAGCTACCTATTGCAGCCGTTCGGAGGAAAGCGATATCAAAACATTTTGGTATATTTTCATCGATCATGACCCCCAGACCCCGAAACCACCCTCCGTTCAAAATTGATATATATATATATCTATATATATATATATATATATATATATATATATATATATATATATATATATATATATAACCAATAATTAAACATAACCTACCACCATCAAAAACCGTAATATTATGAATTAAAGCTGTAAGTATATATATATATATAAAGATTAAATTATTTATAAGAATTATTATGGAAGAAAAATAAGAAAGTGGACACCGACAAATAATGGAAATGCTTATATATTGAATTACGTTTTCAAGGGCACAGAATTCAATGATATAAGCAAAATGGTGTTTTCTGTGGGAAAAATAAGCTAAAGCTAAAAGTTATTTTCCCCTGTGCCCTAACAACCATTAAAATCAAGTGAATTGATTAAAAATGAAAACAGAATAGAAACAAATAATATGAATTGGAAAAAACAATAAAACCTATTTAAATATTTATAGGATATAAAATGAAATAATAAACACCATACCGATTAATATTTTAGAATAAATCCACGCTCACATGGCACCCATATCGTAAAGATTAAGGTTAATAAAACAGTTAAGAAATCACAGTAATTGATACCATAGGATGCAGTTAATACATATTGAAATAAATGTTAAATAACTTTTAATATAATATAAAATAATATAAATAGAAAGTAATTACATAATTAAAATGCACTATTAAATTAATTAAAAACCGTTAAACACTATCGTCAAAATTTAGCTAAAAATTCCCCCTGGTGTAGTAAATTATAACTGAAATGTAGCTGGAAGAAGTAAATCTAGAACTTATCGAAAAAAAAAACACAAATTGTGGTGCTCCCATCTAGTATTACATTTATGATTTAATTGTCAAAAGACTTCCTTCAGTTGTAAGCAATTGAATGTAACAATTGTTTTATTAACAGCAAAACCAAAAATATCCTTATATATAGATAATTATAAACTGAATATAAACCACACAATGTATTTAAAAAAAATAAATAAAATAAAAACTATTGTTAATAAAATTTAAAAAGCATACAAAATATTCTATTAGCAAATTTATTTAAACTACACTAAGAATTTAAATAATTCTAGAACATCGATTAAATATAGCATATAGCTATATGCTATAAAACAGAATAAATTCATTAATAATTAATATAAATAATTATTAAAAATATAAAAATCTTTAATAAAAACTATTATATATAAGATAATTATAAAATGAACAGGAAATAAAAAACAGATGGTAGTATAAAGAAGGTGAACTGATACTTAAATTCCAATTACCTAAAAAGCACAAATATAGTGTGTGGAATATTTTATACATCCATAAAAATCCTAAAAGTATGAATGTGGGACATTCAAAAACAATAAACCGATAATAAATTATATAACACTAGGTGAAAATAAATAAATATTAAAATATTAATAAGAATAGAGGAATAATAATAAATATAATTACCCAATTTTAATCCATACAGTATAACTTTATTTATATTAAATATACTTATATGTATATTAATCACTATAAAAATGGCATACTATTAGTAATTAATATGATATTGTCCTTATTAAATTAAAATTTATAACAAATGATTGTATAAAAGATTAAACAATAATAAAGCTAATAATTAATGAAATTCACCAATTACATATAAAATATCAAATCAACATCCTTATAAAATACGTATTAAAAATATAGTAATAATACAAAAGCCCCATTTTTTTTATATATAAATTAACCATTGCGTATTATCCAGACAACACCACCCTCCTCCGTACTCTAACGTCTACCCACCCATCCATCCTATAATAATTTTTTTTATGTTATTTTACAATTTTTATTTTTTATATAGATTTTTTTTATTTTATAATTTTTTTGTAATTTTGTTTACGCATGTGTTAATTTTTTTTAAAAGATCATGTAAGAAAAATACTAATTGTATATTAATGAATATATGAATTTTTTTGGAAAACCATGATTTAATGCATCATAAATTAGTTTTTTAATATTATTGTTAATTAGAGGAGAAGAACAATATATATATATATCTGACCTATGTCACACTGTAACTCTCTTATTTATGAACCGATTTGGATGTAATTCGGTGTGTAGATAGTACATACCAATGTCTCGACCGAGTTCGTTGGCCAGCTTCATCCGCCATATTGTTTCAAAATGGCGGCCATTTAAAATTTTTTTAAAAATTTAAAATTTGAAATGTGGTACCATAAAATTGAAAATGGAAAAATATTTTTTTTCTTATGTATTTGACCTTTATACAAAGACTCCGTAGCAGTTTTTGTTTCGTCTATATCTTAAAAAATGGCTGAGTTATAGCATTTTGAATTTCTAGCGAAGCTGACATTTTGAAACGTCCTGAATTTTGTCACGCGATAAAAGGCGTATTTATGAACCGATTTGGATGTAACTTCGTTTATACATAGTACAGACCAATGTCTCGAACGAGTTCGTTGGCCAGCTTCATCCGCCATCTTGTTTAAAAATGGCGGCCATTTAAAATTTTAAGAAAAATTTAAATTTGAAATGTGGTAGCAAAAAATTGAAAATTGAAAATATATTTTTTTCTTATGTGTTTGACCTTGATAAAAAGATTCGGGAGCAGTTTTTGTTTCGTCTATACCTTAAAAAATGGCTGAGTTATAGCATTTTGAATTTCTAGCGTGGCTGACATTTTGAAACGTCCTGATTTTTGCCACGTGATAACAAACGTATTTATGAACCGATTTGGATGTACCTTGGTGTGTACATAGTACATACAAATAACTCAACCGAGTTCGTTGACCAGCTTCATTCGCCATCTTGTTTCAAATTGGTGGCCATTTAAAAAAATTAAAAAAAAAATAAATTTAAAATGAGATACCAAAAAATTGGAAAATGAAAAAGATTTTTTTTGTATGTGTTTGACCTTAATACAAAGATTCCGGAACAGGTTTTGTTTCGTCTACATCTAAAAAAATGTCTGAGTTATAACATTTTGAATTTCTATTGTGGCTGACATTTTAAAACGACCTGATTTTTGTCACGCGATAACAGGCGTATTTATGAACCGATTTGAATGTAACTTGGTCTGTACATAGTACATACCAATGTCTCGACCGAGTTCGTTGGCCAGCTTCATTCGCCATCTTGTTTCAAAAGGGTTGCCATTTTTAAAAAAAATGTAATTTACAATTTAAAATGAGGTATTAAAAAATTGGAAAATGAAAAAGATTTTTTTTATGTGTTTGGCCTTGATACAAAGATTCTGGAGCAGTTTTTGTTTCTGAAAATTTGTTCTTTTGTTTATATCTTAAAAAGTGGTTGAATTATAGCAGTTTGAATTTCTATCATGGCTAACACTTTGAAACGATCTTGTATTTGTCACGCGATACCACACTTATTCGCGTATTTCTATGGAAGAAGGCATGTGGATAGTATACATCAATATCTCGACCAAGTTCGCTGGCCAGCTTCATCAGCCATCTTGTTTCAAAATGGCGGCCATTAAATTAAAAAAAAATTATATTTAAAGTGAGGTGCAAAAAAATTAGAAATTGGAAAAGGTTTCTTTCTTAAGTATTTGACCTTGATATAAGGATTCAGGAGCAATTTTTTGTTTGCCTTTATCTTAAAAAATGGCTCAGATATAGCAGTTTCAATTTCTAAAGTGGGTGACATTTTGAAAAATCTGATTTTTTGCCTGCGACAGCACTCGTATATATCAACCGATTCCGATATGAGTGAGCATGTGCACAGCAATTACTAAGGTCTCGACCAAGTTCACTGGTTAGCCTCATCTACCATGTTGTCTTAAAATGGCAGGCACTTTAAGAAATCGCCGAATTTGGCAGCCAAATATAAGTGACTTTAAATAAAAGCAGCTTGGATAAAGCTGACTAATTTCGCGAAATTCTCATTCATAATGATTTAGTATTGATAAAAATTAGTATTGACTATCCAACATTCGGTTTCCACTTAATTGAGCTTCGTGTGTTTGAATAATATAAGTTGGCTTTTTAAAAATAAGGAATATGAAAGCTACCTCTTCCTCCCGGCACTGGCCGGAAGGACTTTTCTTATCTGAAACGTTCCTGAACCAAAAGTTGGAAACAGCAAAACGCTGCGGCCGCCATTTATTATTTTTTTGCTATAATCCGTTGCTCGCGCGCGAGTGTCGAAAAATAATTCCCTAAATGAATGTTAAAAAATGAATATGGAATGCAAATAAATCAATAGACGACATTATCCTTTACGTGCCTATTGTTAAGACAATTCATATGAAAATACAATACCCCCGTGACATCGCTAAGAGATCTCGTACTTGCCTGTGGAATGTTTAAGGAGCAGACCGTGTAAAAAAAATACACCTATTATTTGGATCTCCATTAACCAGGGGACCATCAAACATGATTCTGACCGATTTTGATTAATTTAAAGTATGTTTTAGAGTTCTTATCTCTAATTATTCTTGTGAAAGGATTTCTTCAAATAGGACTTAGATTTTCAGAAATTAGATGCCGAGGTTTAGCATACGTTTCAAATACCCATTAGTTTGCAGCTCTCAACGTGTCTTTCGTGGTGTGGACGCAGAAAGCTCGCACGCCACCCGTACGGCCCGAGTTCGATGCTACCTCTGGACTTTTTTTTCTTTTTTAATTAATTTTATATTTTAACACTTTATTACAATTTGATTTAAATTTGATATATATTTGACACTTTGAATTGCTGCAAATTTGAATTTTTTTTTTATTTTCGGAAAAAATATACAATTACGTTTAGGTTTTTTTTTTTCATGAAAATTTATATGTATTTTATTTGACTTGTAAACTAACATAATTACTAACTAAAATCCAAAATATTTTATGTCTAGATCTTTTTTCTAATTATTATTTACATTTATATATTTTTATATTTTAAGCAAAGTTCAGAAACAATATATCATATATATATATTTACTTTATTGAATTTTAACTGAAAATTTATTTTTTCGTGTAAATTCTAAATAATAATTTTGATGTCAATTTCAAATATTTTTTCATTCTAACAAATAATGATAATAAAGTGAAATTGTCAACTGGAAATGTAAAAATCGTCTGCGGATCCCGCATGCTGTGAAATGTCAGTTATGTTTTGCTGTCAACAGAAATATTCCTGGTATTTTGCAGGAAACTTACTGGCATTTCTGTAGAAAGTTTTTAACATATACAGTAAAGTTCCAGTCATTTTCAAGAAATGTTTCATGGAAATAATGGGCAACTCAGTTGCCCATTTTTTCCCAGGAACGTTGCGGAATTTTTTTTACAGTGCAGTCACCAATGTCAATATATTTTCAACTGTGAGGAGTCAATTATAGAAACAATTTTTTTTTCCACCAGCTTCACTGGTAACGCGTTCTTGATTGTTTTTATAGATTGCAAAAACAAGACCTATTTCTTATTTGAGAAGTACCAAATTTGTATTTGTTTGTCGTTTGCACGGAGTGAATCTTTTGAGTAACTTTTACAGTTTTTGCTGAATTCGCGTACTGTTAATTTCTGTTTTTTTTTTTTTTTTTTTTTTTTTTTTTTAACAAAAATTACAGCACGTAGTTACTTAAACTTTTTATTTGCCTTGCATTTTGGAGGGGACATTTTCTGGCAAACATTTACAAATTCTTCTGCTGATTTAATTATAAAGCCATTATGAGCATTTTGTCTGCCTGCCCTATTTTGATAACTGCAAGTTCTGCATCAGACTCACCATGTGCATGGCGAATTCCAAAAAATGATGTTCATAGCCGGAAAAAAGGAGAAGGAAATTCTGGGGAAAATTCCCGAAAGGAATCCTCAGAAGGAATTTCTGGGGATACAAGGAATAATCCAAAAAAGCCTCACAACTTTTATACTCCCTGGCACAACCATCAGACTATAAAACATTATGCTTAATTTGAAAATTTCTTTTGTTCATTATATGATTCACAGTAGTTGCACGAAATACAGCTGAAGCGAAATGATCATGAATTAAGTGAGATGTAACTAAAATCACGCCTCCTCTAATAATTTCATGTGTATGGTGATCACGGTAAAAACGAAGTGTCGGATGGAGAGTTACACTCTGTGCATCCCAATATAAAGATAGAGGAGTTAATTGATAATTGATACGAAAATATTCTGAAAAATCTTCTACTGTTACTAGCCATCCTGTTGCTAACCATACTGTTACTAGGATACAATTGCTGCAAAGAAAACTTTGAAAAATAAGTAAAAACGCGTAAGATCACGGATAAATTACTTTTGAAATAAATAAAAGAAGTTTTACTATTAATTTTAAATCATACTTTTAAATAAGCATATCCGAAATTTCGTAACGATCGCAGCAGCCTCCATTGTTTGTCGATCGTACACACGTAAGTTGAGCATGTCTTTAGTCAAGTTATATTATTACACGTACCGAATAGGCTTTATTTATACAAAACACGTAATTATTTACGATGAAACATTATACTAAATAACTTTTATACGTTTCAGGATATCAAATCATCTTTTACCAAAAAAACGAATTAACCAAAAAAAAAAAAAAAAAAAAAATCGGCGTTTTGATTGTTACGCGATTCGGACATTACAGTTTCTTATTTGAGAAAAGTGCATTTATTGCAAACAAAACATCTTACAAAAACACATACAATTACTTTAAAATTGTTTGTATATGATTTTAAAGTTAGATAAAAGAGTTTAAAGTAATTACTTCATTTATTTTCGTGGAAATGACAGCTTTGTTACGATCGTTACTTGTGGACACAACAAAATACAGAAAAATTCTTTCTGGAAAAATCTTTCTATCTTCAAAAAGCAATAATTCAGACTTTCATTTGTTAATGAAATTATCAAACAATTATCCGTTTCCTTTATGCATTTGTTGTTTACCATTGGAACCACCTGGAAACAAGTTAAAACTCTTTTTCTTGGTGGTACGTTGGAACAGTTAATGTTATGAATTTCCCAAATTGGCCTCTTTAGCATAAAATATTAAAATTTTACGATATTTATACGAAGGTTTTAGAGTAAAGTATGTCATTTTCTGTCTTTGAACAGAATTAAAAACTCCGTGTAAAAAAAAAAAATAAAGGCAATGATAATTAAATTTATTTATTGAAAGATTAATGTTATCATGTGTGTCCAGTGCCACCTTCTCAAAACTGCCCTAGTATTAACGTAAATATCTGACATATTTCTTATCGAATTATTGTTACCGAATTATTTTTACAGAAAGGAATATCGAAAATTATAAGTAAAAATGAAGTTCAGTAGCTTAGTGGTTAGTTCACCGCACCAGCACGTTACAGGCACAGTGTTATGCTTCAGACGGGGCAATGTCTACTTCACATTGCACTTTGTGATCAAGTTTTCTAGAGAACTAAAAATCGGGATTAATGTTGACCACAGTGCATATGATGACAACGGCCACATGCTTTATGATCAATAAATTAGAGTTGATCACTGTAGGCTAATATCACTACGGATTGTAGAGCAACTAATTTCAGTTTATACATTAAATAAAAAAAAAATTTATAACATTAAATATCGAATTTATTTCAAATTTTAGCAAATATTATTCTTTAAAGATTAAGAATGCTTCATTTTTGGTTTTAAGCAAACACTTGCGATTAGCGTTAAATGGTGTTTGTAAGTAATGGCAATTATATATTAACGAGACAGCACATTTATCTCGAGAGTATATTTCTTAGAGAATTAGTTTGAATTACAATCCTATTAAGAATAATTTTGTACATGTATATTTTCCATGGATCAATCAAGTTGTGTCAATGAATGCCATTTTTCTTCTACCACTTTTCTCCGACTATATTTCATAAAGTATACATGAAACGCCTTTTTATTAAACTAAGTAAAGGTTCTTTTCTTCACAGCTCAAAAATACCGTAGTGATATAATAAGGTGTTCTTTTCCTACGATGAAAATAATAATCCATTTAAATTTTAGTTTCAGTATATGATAGATTTTAACAAAAGATGAAAAATCATAAAACAATGAGAAATTCTACTACAGAGCTTTTGAGATATAGTTGTTATACATGCGTATTTGTCTAAAAATACTGGGGGTGCTTTTCCAACTCATGATCTCGAATACTTATTTTTAACAGAAGACGCACGTTAAACGTGAAATATTTTGAACGCTGAAAGATATCGGTATGAATCAATTTAAAATCTCTGTTCAGAATATAAGTTTTCTATCAATGTAGCTTTTCAAGCTGTTCAAGAATATCACAGATAGAGATAGCTAGAACGTCACACATACATTTTAAGAATTTGTTTTAAATCGATTAGTTTGTTATAACTAGAATCTTTATAAAAATATTATTTTATAGAAAACTTCTACGCGAATCTTTGTCCGTTTCTAATTTGTTTCGCATATGTACTGAATATAAGCATACAATGCCAAAAGGAATGTAATTTTGATGATACTGAAACCCTAATATAATTCCACGATTTCCTCAAAAAGTGCACATTATAATGCCAATTGACACACACGATGATACTTTCCACCGTTTAAGTGCTTACGTTTCTCATTTATTCTACAGTGCTTCTATCTTAATCTGTGTTCTCAATGTTTTAAACCACCTGCACCATCTTTGTAAAGGAAATAAATGAATCTGTATTTTACATTTTTTTGTGGCATCCGAAAGTTCCTCCGATATAAAAACAGCCTAACTGTAAAAGTCCTTTCGGCCAGTGCCGGGAGGAAGAGGTAGCTTTCATATTCCTTATTTTTAAAAAGCGAGCTTATATTATTCAAACACACGAAGGTCAATTTAATGGAAATCGATTATAGGCGATTCAATACTAATTTTTATCAATACTAAATCATTATGAATGAGAGTTTCGCGAAATTAGTCAGCTTTATCCAAGCTGCTTTTATTTAAAGTAACTTATATTTGGTTGCCAAATTCGGCGATATATTGAAGTTCCTGAAATTTTAAGACAACATGGTGGATGAGGCTAACGAGTGAATTTGGTCGAGAGCTTAGTAATTCCTGTGCACATGCTCACTCACAACGGAATCGGTTGATATATATAAGTGTTGTCGCAGGCAAAAAATCAGATTTTTCAAAATGTCATCCAAATTAGAAATTAAAACTGCTATATCGGAGCCATTTATTAAGATAAAGAAAAAACAAAAAATGCTCCGGAATCCTTGTATCATGGTCAAATACTGATAAAAATATGAAAATAAGAAAGAAACCTTTTTCAATTTCTAATTTTTTTGCACCTCACTTTAAATATAATTTTTTATTTAATTTAATGGCCTCCATTTTGAAACAAGATGGCTGATGAAGCTAGCCAGCGAACTTGCTCGAGACATTACGATATACTATTCACATGCCTTCTTACATCGAAATAGGTTAATAAATACGCGTGTTATCACGTGACAATTATCAGATCGTTTCATCATGTCAGCCATGCTAGAAATTCAAAATTCTATAACTCATCCATTTGTTTAGATATAGACGAAACAAAAACTGTTCCGGAATCTTTTTATTAAGGTAAAACAAATACAAAAAATATCTTTTTCATTTTCCAATTTTTTGGTAGCTCCTTTTAAATTTAAAATTTAAAAAAATTTAAATGGCCGTCATTTGGAAACAAGGTGACGGATGAAGCTGGCGAACAAACTCGGTAGAGACATTGGTACGTATTATGTATACACCAAGGTATATCCAAATCGGTTCAAAAATACGCTTCTTATCGCGTGACAAAAATCAGGTCGTTTCAAAATGTCAGCCACGCTAGAAATTCAAACTGCTATAACTCAGCCATTTTTAAGATATAGACAAAACAAAAACTGATCCGGAATCTTTGTATCAAGGTCAAACACATATAAGAGAAAAAAATATTTTTCAATTTTCAATTTTTTGGTACCACATTCAAATTTCAAATTAAAAAAAAATATTTAAATGGCCGCCATTTTGTGACAAGATGGCGGATGAAGCTGGCCAACGAACTCGGTCGAGACATCGGTACGTATTATGTATATACCAAGGTACATCTAAATCGGTTCATAAATACGCCTGTTATCGCGTGACAAAAATCAAGTCGTTTCAAAATGTCAGCCAAGCTAGAAATTCAAACTGCTATAACTCAGCCATTTTTTAAGATATAGACGAAACAAAAACTGCTCCGGAATCTTTGTATTAAGGTCAAACACATAAGAAAAAACCATTTTTCAATTTTCAATTTTTTTTGGTACCACATTTCAAATTTTATTATTTAAAAAAAAATTTAAATGGCCGCCATTTTGAAACAAGATGGCGGATGAAGCTGGCCAACGAACTCGGTCGAGACATCGGTACGTATTATGTATACCATGGTACATCCAAATCGATTCATAAATACGCCTGTTATCTCGTGACAAAAAATAGCTCGTTTCAAAATGTCAGCCAAGCTAGAAATTCAAAGTGCTATAACTCAGCCATTTTTTAAGATATAGACGAAACAAAATATGCTCCGGAATCTTTGTATCAAGGTCAAAGACATAAGAAGAAAAATATTTTTCAATTTTCAATTTTTTGAGACCACATTTCAAATTTTAAATTTTTTTTAAAAATTTAAATGGCCGCCATTTTCAAACAAGATGGCGGATATATGAACGAAAGGCGGATATATTTATATATATATATATATCACCTTTTAAACGGAGGGTTGTTTCAGGGTCTGATCGATGAAAATATACCAAATTTTTTTGAAATCGCTTTCCTCCGAACGGCTGCAATAGGTAGCTTTTTGTAATGAAAGCTACCTAAAATTTCCGCTATCGTATTTGCGCTTTGACAAAACTTCCCTCTGCTCCTTAGTACAAAAAAAAAATCATTTACATCTTTTCCTTATTTTAAAGCTGAATAACGCCTATGTCTCTTACTGTGTCTTTATGAGTGACTATATGTACGAAACGGGGTCTTTTCATACATTTTTTTAACAAGAGGCCACGTGTGGCTATGCTAATTTTCTTGAATACAGACCTACCTGCCGATTTTAAAATGTCTCACCTCTCAGCCATCTTTCGTGTGGCCGTAAGGTGATATCGATAAATTCAGAAAAATAAAATTAAGGTTAAAGAACTGGAACTTTCAATTAGTAACTGGGAAAATTTTATTTAAATACTACGTATAAAATATAAAATGAACAACAAAAAAAAATTACAGACTATTTCCGGATTTGTTTTGTGATTTTCTTTTCTGTTAATTGAAGAGATAGTAGGATAGTAGGAATTGCTTGCCTAAAATCGTCGCGAAGTGGAATTTATCTGTAGATAAAAGGAAAACAATAAAAAAAAGAATGAAAAAGATTTAAAAACGTACAGTGAGGTTTTAGTCGAGCCTGTTTCCTGTTATGTAAAATTTAATGTGGGTTCTAATTCGAAATTTTTTGGAATATAAACTTGATCGTAATTTTCATAACAAATATGCTTTTAAGTAAAGAAATGCGTTGGTTATGTTTGAATCTTAGTCCATTATCTTTAGAAATAAGAATTTTTATGTTATTTTAATAATTAAAAATATGTTTACAATGAAAGGAATAACTTTGTTTGGTTCCGTGAAACTTATTTATTATAAAAGAGACATTTCGATCGCATGATGTTTTCGAAATATATTAAATATAACACTAACATTTTTAAATTTTGAGCACATCTAACTCGAAGATTAATGAAAACGCGTATAAACTATAAATTGTTCCGATCTACTTTGATATAAAACAACTGAAATAAAGTGTTATAAGTGGGAATTTTATTGTTTTAAATGACGGCAGTTGCAGTGTTTAAATTATAGACGATTCTGTACGACTAAACGAACCAAATACATTTATTTATAAAGAACTTTATACGAATTACATCGGTAATTTTCAATTAATTTTGAATTAATTAGAACAAAGTAATAACCATTGTTTCTTTTGTACCTACTCCAATCGCCTGTATTCATAGATAAAGGAAATATAGAAAAGTTTAAGCAATGTACTTACTACAATACTATTTTGCCTTTTTTATATTTAAAATTTATTATATTGTAAAATATATGTCGTATCCTATTGAAATGAAAACTAATTCAATTTTCAGGTTTTAGAATAAATTGCAGAGAAATGCAAGCACTTAAAACGAAAATAAAAATTAATTAATTATTTAAATTTATATTCTCATGAGGAAGAATTCCTAAATTCAAATAGTTATTTCTATTTCCTGAATATAATTTTTTTTATTTTTAAGAATTAGAATGTCGGATTTAAACATATTCTTCAAAGTTTTCACTTTTTTGAGATAGATTTATTTATCATCGATTTCTTAGGAATTTCAGTTTATAATATAGCATGACGCTATGATTTCCAGGAACTTTCAAAACTTAATTTAGAATATAAAGTAGCAGTGATATAAATTTTTTATATAATGAAAGAGATTGGAAATTGCAAATCAACGATTGAAATTTTTAAATTTATGATAATTCATGAAAGCATAAAAAATTTGAAAGGTAATTAAAATTTATTTTAAAAATGCTTCAAACAGTATGCATAGACAATAAAAAACTCAATGAGTAATTGAACAAGATATATGAAACAAGAGTATAAAAATACACAGAATAATGCGATAAGAATGGAAAAAAAATATTTAGTTTAGAATGAAGTATTCATTCAATGAAATTATAAGCTTATATTTTAAAATCAATATTAAATTTCAACTTTTAAAGCACGCTTTTATAACAGCATTGTTTAATAAATAAATATCTCCTTTTTTACACAAATATGGCTCTACAGTTTCAATGATAAATCTCATGAATTTTTATTTAAAGCAAATAAACGTATCTTACAGTTGTTGATTAGTGTTGGAGATATAATGAAATAATTAATCTTATGCATAACAGTTGGCAGTATTCACAAGCAAAATTACTGTATTATTCGCTTTTTATTCTTTATAAAAATACAAAGTCTGTCCTTTTCTTTATCACATTATTTCTTAAATTATATAAAAAAGTAATATATTCAATATTTTTTTGTATTTACCCATTTATTTTGAGCGGAGAAAATAGTGTGGGTAACAATACATGATTGCTACAAAAACATCAAAGTTAGAAGAAATTCTCTTGAAGTTGGTTTTACTAATTGTTAAAACTTACTTAACGTTCTATAGTATTACTTTTTCTTACATCTCAAATACAATAAATTATAAAATTTTTAGTTAGGAGAATGCAAAAATAATTTATATCATTATTCATGCATTTTTAGAGACTATTTTGAAATCAACGAAATATGAAATTCACTGTTTAGTCAAATGTAATTCACGTTATTCTGATCTAATACAGCTAGAATCCGATACCATAACTGTCAACAATTTTATTTATTCCAATTCAGATAATCACATTTCAATCAGGAATCTTATTTCAGAAATAAAATAAAATTTAAATCAATTGACTACCTAACAGAAAAATAACACATTTTATATCAGAAATGTCATTTGATAAATAAAACTAAATTTAAATCTACTGACTATCTAACAGAAACATAACACATTTAATTAATTCCTTTCGTTAAAATTTTTTTACTGGCTTTAAAAAACTGGAAGTGTAGTAGATATGCATTTAAAGTATTTTAATCAGGTCTGCTACTGTCAAATAATTTTCCAATTGCATCACTGTTTTCAGTAAATATTCTTTGTCGTATATTTCTCTGTCATTTTTTCAAGAAATGGAGCACAATAATTAATATTTTGGGAACATGGTACAAATTAAACATAAAAATAGTTTCAAGTGACACCACTTCTTAATGCGAAACGTACAATATACAATAAATTGCATTATAGTCAGTTTTAATAACAAATAATAATTAATTTTTATTAATTTATAAAAATACAAATGTATTTATATTAGCACGGTATTTAAAGCATACTGTATTCATTTAAAGACCACAAAATAAATATGCCATTTCCATCATTTAGATTTGAAAAAAACTTAATATTTTATTTTCTTTTGTTTTTCTGACAATATTTCATAGCGTAATTAAATATATTTTCTCAAGTACTTTTGTTTAATGTTGGATCAAGATGCTTTAAACAAAGACTAAACCACTCACAATAAAACTCAGTTCTTTAAGCAATTTTAAATCACTTGATTAACATTCCCGAGGCATACGTTCCGATCATAAGTAAAATTCTTTTGCAGTCCTTGTTTTATTATTCAAAATATTATATCTATCTTAAGTCTTGAAATCTGTCCATTTTACAAATAATTTTCCCCAGCTTCAAAACTGAAAAATGTCTCAGATCTTCTTTCTGTATCTTGTATATTTCTACGAGTAATAGTAAATAATAATGAAGGGAACGAATACTTTTTTCCAACTGGATTAAATCATATTCGAGGATGGAGTAGCACAGTTGACGTTTATTCCAACAGAGCGAAAAATGTCCAGACCAGGAATCGAACCTGGATACTTGGCGTGCCGTGCCAATGCCTTACCTGTTAAGCTATCCGGACGATAACTGGCTGACATAATTCACTCTTATTTGTTGGACTTGGCTGCGAACTGCAGCGCTAGTTTCATTCATCCGATCTATAACTATACATTATGACCTAATACATGGTATACAGGAGTTTCCGTGTTAAAACACACTTTCATCATGTAAATGCTATAGTTACAGATCGGATGAATGAAACTAGCGCTGCAGTTCGCAGCCAAGACTAACAAATAAGAGTGAATTATGTCAGCCAATTATCGTCTGGATAGCCTAACAGGTAAGGCATTGGCACGGCACGCCAAGTATCCAGGTTCGATTCCTGGGCTGGACATTTTTCGCTCTGTTGGAATAAACGTCAACTGTGCTACTCCAACCTCGAACATGAATATAGTAAATAATCGTATAATAGTAAATTGCTTCATTTATTTCGTTTGATCAAGGCATTGACTCGAAGTTACTTTTTGGTACGGTGAGAAAACAGTTCGAATGCGAATAATAACTTTCTTTCCCATAGACCAAAGAGAATTATCATTTTATTTCGTGACGAGTTAATATATATATATATATATATATATATATATATATATATTTGATAACTTTTGTCACATTGAATTATTTCCGTTTTAAAACGAACAAAACACGAAAAAGGTCACTATCAATACACAAATATTATTTCTTATTTTATTTCATCATATCATAAAACGATGAAAAACGTGTTACTTAAATATAAAAAAAGGGTATAACAGAAATGACAATAATCCTATAAGTACACTGGTGTCCAAAATTAAGGATGAATCACAAAATGCTAATTTTTAAGTACGCGAATACTCAAAAGGAAATAATTTAATTCGAATAATTACTATCTCTACAGCCGAGCTAGTTCATTTAACATCTCATTCATGTCACATATGGTCACAAGTGTCACAGTCACTACGGTGAAGCAAAAAATAGGAAATTCCATACATCTCATTATGAGTCTCAAATGATCACTATATGTGACTCCACTGAGATGCCACTGTGACTTCTGTTTTGTGACGAGTCACCATGTGATTTTACAATGTAGTCACATTGCGACTATCACGTGACTGTCATCTGCAGACTCAATTTCAAAAGTGATCGTGAACGCTGCATTGTGATAAGTTGCCAAATAATGTCACGTTAAAGTCACATGTGACTTTCAGGTGACAGAGAGACTACTGTGAAGTCTCTATTGTGCTCTTTTGTGAAAAGTCACATTTGACTATAATGTGATATTATTTGGTGACTTGTCATAATGCAACGTATATGATGACTTTGAAATTGAGTCTAAAAATGACAGTCACATGAGAGTCAATATGTAACAACATTGTAAAGTCACCTGGTGACCCGTAACAAAGCAGCAGTCATATTGACGTCTCAGTGGAGTGACATATAGTGAGCATTTGAGACACATAATGAGACGTAAGTAAGTAAGCACCCACCCTGGGAACCCGCTTTTGGCTTATGGTTAGGTGTAACCCCCAAGCCCAGGGCAGGGAAAAGTTTTACTACCTGCGAAACTCCTTGAATTTTTTTTTTTTTTTTTTTTTTTTTTTTTTTTTTTTTTTAACAGTTTAGGAGAAATAACAATGTTAGATATATGACAATTATTGACAGTGTTTGCAATAAATATTTACAGATGACCCCTATAATTACATTTGAGAGAAATATTCATTATTATAACTTATAAATGTGCATAGTTTTTAGAATTTGATATTAAACTTTTTTTTTTTTTTTTTTTTTTTTTTTTAACACAATTACCTACATATTTGCAACACTTTTATATTATTTTCAGGATTCACACATAATTTAAATCATAACATCAATTTAAACCATGTACAGATGTGATATTTGCAACACTTAAAGCTATTTTCAAGATATATGATGCAAAATTATTTTTAACTCTATACTAAAAATAAGTATTAAGGTACAAGATGCGAACAATAATTAATATTATGCACTATTATGAAAGTATAAGTAATTGTAGATAATAATTACCTACAAATTTACAGTACAATGATACTGTGTTTGAGATATTATGTAAGATACATGATGCAAAAATTTTTTTTAAATCTACACTGAAAATTTAGTATTAAGGTACAATATGCGATCAATAATTAATATTATGCACTATTACAAATTCTTTTGAGTTATTTAATATTTGACAATATGGCCCAGAATTTCCTATTTTTTGTTTCACGGTAGTGACTGTGACACTTGTGACCATGTGTGACATGAATGAGATGCTATATGGACTAGCTGTGCTGTAGGGATAGTAATTATTTGAATTATATTATTTCCTTTTGAGTATTCGCTTACTTAAAAATTAGCATTCTGTGACTGGTCCTTAATTTTGGACACTAGTGTAGAAAGATGACTATTTCATTTTGAAAGGTTATTATAATTTATGTATTTAGTTACTTTTCTTTCATAGGATTCCTTAAAACTGTTTAGATGAAATTGCATGCATATTTTGGATTAAACTGATTATTAACTAATAATATCTAAAAAACCATGTAATCATCAAAAGTAATAAAGATATACTTTTTAGCCACTATATGAATTTTCGTATGTCGCGCCGTCGCGAATCCCAAAAATAAACATTCCCAGATATTTATAAAGATTTTATGAACAAATATTCAAGTGTAAAACATCATTGGATCATAAATTAGGTTGTACTTAAAATCGATTTCTTGTGATTTTATATATTCTAAATAATAGTAAGCGAGCGATACATTTATGAATTTTATGATAAGCATAATTTCTTATTCAATAGATGTTAATAAGTAATTGTTACATTTTGAATCTAAGGTTTTGTGAAATTCCGTGCATTAGTTCTTGAGAAGAGCGCCCACAAAATTTTTGTTACATACAGACTACCAGACAGACTACCACAGAGACGGAGAGAAAGACATTTTCTGAAAACCGTCAAATCGTGTTCAGGACCATCTATAACGTATAAATACATCGAAACCCAGAAGTCGAAATTTTTCCTATACTTTATTCTTGTCCTGTACTTTATTCTATAAATACTTTATTCTTGTAAGGATAGAATAAAGTAAAAATAGAGTGTTAAACAGAAGCTAAGGAAAGGAGAGAATAGCAAATTTCAAGTAAATAATTATTCAAGTGTTAGGTTTACACCTTGGGAATTATTGATTTTCTGTGATCAAATTGACATTGTCGGGTTTATTGTGTTATTTTCCATGGTTATATAAATATCTGTAACCAATGTCGTAAGAGTACAAGTGCACAACATACGATATCAATCTCAAGTTCCAATGCAAAAAGAATCATTTAAAAATACTAAACTACAAGCGAAATATCTGTAAAAATTTCTCTCATAGGTTCTCTCATAGGAGTTTCACCGAGTGACTAGTGCAAGGTCTTAATATGATGAGGTAGGGAGGTGTGTCCTATCCAACGTTGAATGGGTTTTTACAACACTCAACGGGGAAAAACGTTTTTTACTATTTCCTTTAGTTTAAGTGGCCTCAATGGGTATACATCACTTCCCGTCTAACAAGCCCTAATTCAGACATTTGGCGAATCAATCTTTGAAATTTGTTTTATTATTATTTATCAGGATCTTATGAACAAAAATGCGTTAATACTATTTTAAATCAAACAAAAAATATTAAATCGATACTGAACCATTGAATAAAACATTACATAAAATCAATTAAATCAAATTCTACCTAAAACCAACAAAAAGAAACTCTCGCCTAATATACATTAAATAAAAGTTGAAATTTCAAGGAAATGACTAATCTCTCTTGAAATCAGTGGTTTATAAACATCTGAAGAGATATTTATTCAATGAAGTTTTCCTCTTTTCTTCAAAAAAAAAAAAAAAATCAATGCGATGAAAGGAGCAGAAAGAATTTTGATTCAATAAATACCTTTCTCTGAGGAAATCAAAAACAAATTCAAGCATTTGTCAAAAACGAAGCTACTGCTTTCATTATACAAGCAACGTTCTGTTTTTCAAATTTATAACAATGACAGAAACAAATCACATTTCAAAACTCAGCGGAAACAGAGTATAAAAGAAGGGAATCATATTTATGTATTGATATTGACTAGTAAAAATTAAAATTATATGTACAAATAGAAATATTAAAGAAAAACATCAGGATGCATTTTGTTGAATAACATACGGAGATTTAAAACAAAACGACAAATTGCGTACTATATTTACATATATTTAAATAAATGAATTCTGATTTATATGGAAAGTGTGTTACAAAGTGTAATACCACGAAAACGTTAACGTCAAAAATAAAAACAAATGTAAAATAAAATTTCATTAGAGGCATAACATGCATTAAACAACATTGCAAAGAATATTAATTATTTATTATTATTATTATTCAAAGTAATTGGGCACATTTTGTACAGGTTTGGTGTTTTTTCTTTTCAAAATCAGAAAACGCTGCTATTTTCGTGTCAGACCTCAATGAGCCACTAATTACTTGAAAGATATGCTATTTAAATAATATAAATGTGTTTATAGCATACCTAAATAGTTTTTATTACATTGATGGAAATATTTACTATTCCATAAATTTTTCAATTCTTTAGTTGTCTGCTAAATAATAGGGCTGGTAAATAGAGAATGGTCATATTTTTTATGCATTGTTGATTATACACAAATTTAAATTGATGTTGCATTGTTAGCATAATCGGTAAGAAATATGAGGTAATTTTTTCAATTATTTCTTTTCAGCTGTAGGTCAGTGGCATCCGTACAAATTTCGACACGCTCGGCCAATGAGAATGAGGAGGCATCACGAAATAAGCATTATGAAATTTTGTTTCGAATGAAGGAATCATAAGCCGATGGCTATGAAATGCTACAGAAGGTTTATGCATGTTCTTTTCCTACTTATATCACATATATAAGATCATTAAGTATACATTAGAACGAAGATTTAACTTAATGAGAACTTAAAGGAAGGTATACATGAAGCTCTAGTCACTGCGCTTACAGAATTTAACTTTAATACCTGTTATTGTCGGAAAATTATGTTATTGAGGCAATGTTATTCAAAAAATGTTATTGCCACAACTGTTATTGTCCTATTGCTGCCAGAGAAAACTATCAAACAAGAATACGAGTACTATCAAAAACATTGCATAAATTATAACTTACACAACGATGACACAAAATCGGAACATTTGGTGATGAATTTTCGATGTAGTCAAACAATCCTCACACTTCAACAACAGAACGTTCTCTTTCAGATTTGTACGATTTAAAATGTAATGTTGCAGGTATATTTCAAATCTAGGACCATGTTGCTCAGGGTTGTTGTTTCCATCTTTCTCATAGCTGATACTAAACGTGTCTAAATAAGCACGGCTGCCACTGACATAAAGCTGCAAAGACATAAATGTAAAAATTACAACATATTGATTATAAATTACGCTAAAAAATCAAAGTTAAATTTGTGCATAATTCATTATGAGAATAAAAAAACCCATGATCATTGTTTATTGAAAAGCTCTCGTGCATTAATACAGTATGATTACATAAAGTGACCATAATTAAATGTGAGTCTATTTAGGGGTTCATTGTAAAATAAAGATAATCCACTTAGTAAAACTTCACAAAATATGGTGTGACTATTATTTAATCAAAAAATAGATTACATTCAGAAAATATTAAATCATATGCTTTAATCCAAGGGCAAACGTGATTCATCAATTAGTGTTTGTCTGATAAAATAGACAGAAGAACTAAAAAAAGGAACATCTCTTGTGATTATTAAATTTATATTATCTGTTTCACATATACATAAAGCTTATGTCAGGTTATATAAGATTCACCAATTTAGAGTAACTCACGTGAATTAAAATACGAATATAAACACAGTTTTCTTTTCAATGCGGATGTAACATGTATATATTTTAAGAAAAAAAATGGATGAATTGTACTATTTTTCTTATTGATAGGTAGAAATTAATAAAGAATCATTGCCAAAACAATCACCATGCTTCAATTTAATTGTAATATAACGGATTACAACAGAAAATCCCCACAAAACTGCGCAGCATAATAACAACAAAAAGCATCGCATTGAAACTGTGCTTAAATGTACGTTAATGTTCATGAATTATCAATATTCATGTCATTTCAAGTTATTCATTTTCCAAGTGGTTACCACAGCCCGCAATCATTTACAATTCATATACAAGCATTCTTGCACATTTTTTATTAAAATATTCGTGTGACCATTGAAGCTGTAAAACCTTTGTTTGATTTATAATTATTTCATATACCTTTTTCACTGAATATTCCAAAATATATCTTCAGTTGACTTACACTGAAGCTAATTTGCATGAATTTCGTGATTATGTAGAAATTATACCTTTGGTGAATTCATGTATTCTTCCGTCACTTTTTAGATAAAGCTTTTATCAGGTTTCAACAGCAATTTGATTTAATGATATTTTGGTACAAACATAATTAAGTGCTTTTTAAAAGAGTGCTTCCAAAATATTTTACATGATTAATTGCCAACGAACCAGGCTTAAAATATGGTTGGGAAATTGCTTTGTCAAAAATAAAAATTATTAAGCATTAATTTATTTAAAAACCTGTTCTGCCAAGTCATTCTATTTTATAATTGGGTTTTTGTTACTTTTAGAATAATTGAAGTTTGTGATATTCTAGCATTTTTATATTTATAAAGGGTTAAAATATCTTTCAATATCTAACTTGAATTATTTTTAATATGAAATAATAAGTAGTTCACATCCACTAATTTTGCGAAAAGTTTTAAATTCTGTAATTTAAAAAAACTCACATAGCCCTTCTTGGTCTCAAATGTAAAAGCTCACCAATCAGTTTCTTTAACTTTTCGTTTTATTTTTATAAGATGCTTGCTTCGCTTCATATTTGATATTTTACGCTCGCACGTTCAGGCTAATTTAAGAAGTTGGCTAACGTATAAGTAATAAATGGCCCGATGTTTACCTTGTTCCTCTTGTGTCCTCTCTCCTTAGTCCCCGACGTTAAATTTCTTTCAGGCAACAATTAAAGTGTCGTCCCTAAAAAATAACGTTCCGTTACACAACCCTGTCGTAAAATGAAGCAGATGTATAACTGTACGATTAAATACTAATAACCTCTACTGCAATTTTTTAAACTACTAACCATCGCACATTTTCCATTTTTACACCTTCGTATAGGGAAAAAAGTACTTTTAACTGCAATTGCTTTGAAAAATGCATTGCAATTTACTTCGAGATATTAATTATCTTTGTCGTTTTGATTGCGATTTCTGTAATGGTGGCAACTGAAGTTCGCTATTTCTGTAGAAAGTAAAGGAAAAATAGTTGAAAAATAGTAGATTACTGTATCTTTTCGTTTTATTTTCTTATATCAACTGAAAAAAACCGTAATTAAAATAGGTGCTATTTTGAAAAAAAAAGAATGATTTATGATAAAACATGGTGCTGTTAAAAACTATATTTAATTTCAAGTATACATAATAATGTTACAAACAAAAAAATCATATGAATTTATAGCCGATTTCTTTTTGTCGAGTTTGTACATCGTATTTTTCCTGGGTTTGTGTATTATCTTGTTATAGTGACGTCATATTCATACTTTACTACAGATGTTGTTTAAGACTGGATCGTAAATGTGGAATTCTTCAGCCGATGCGTAAGACGTATTTTATATAAAATAAAAGTGTGTATTTTAAGTCTTAAAATTAAAATATGTTTAGTAGAAGTGCATCATATTCTCTTCAGCAGCTTTGAAATTCTTCACAGGTGGAAATGCTTCACTTTTAAAAATAACGCAATTGAAATAAAACTCTAAGATTTGCAAAGTTCTAGAGTGTCTTTAAACAAGAGCACTGACATTTAGGATAAAATAATATTTGTTTGACAGTTAGAGTAACCAATATAAGATTTATTTTTTACTGTAATTAATTTTGTTGGTTTTTTATAAAATAATGAAACGGTTACTTCTTAACGCCTTGAGGGGAGGTGGGATAAAATGTATCCCACCTAATTTAAAGAAGATTCTCAGCAGAAAATGTTTACTAAATTTTATATTTTTAACTTCGGAGGAAAATCGTTGAAATATTGCTTTTCCTTATTTAAAAATACAATTTTTCGATTATTCCGGTGAGAATTCAATATTTAGAGACATTTTTGCTTGCCTGTCAAGGGGTTAAATATTTTCTTTCGTCTAAATTTCACGGGTTCCACCTCGCAATAATAATATTTTTTTTTTCTCATCGCGGAAGGAGGGGGAGGGGGAAGGGGAAGGGGCGGACATTAAATTCTGAAAAAGAGAATTCCTGCTTCTTTCTTTATTTATTTTAGGCGTGGTTTCGCAGAATGACTGTTGTCTTTGATAAAAGCAAAATAATAGACTTTCACATTAGAATAAACATATAACAAACGTATGTGTTTATATGCTTACTTCAGAATTTATAAATATGTACAAAAGAATAAACGTGCTGTTTTGGAACTCAGAATGGAATTTTACCTATCGGAAATTCTACTTCTTTACCATTTTATATAAAGAAAAATTCTGTTTTTTTTTTATTATTATTTTAAAGATAGTGTGATAATGTATCGAATGAATTATTTTGACTAATATTTAAAAATATTTACACTTATTTTTATTGCTTGTTTATTGCATGAGATATGCTCCTTGTAGTTTCATAAGAAATGCATAGGAAGATAATAAACGAAGTAAGAATGTCTTTACATTTCTATTATTTTAACCACTAGTTCTATATTTACTAGGTCTTGTTTCAATTTTTTTTAATTTCAATAGAAGTGTTTCCTAGATATTTATGTTAAAATTTTAATATGTGTATTTTTAAGAATTATTTATATAGAGTATGAAATGACAAAAAATAAAGTTTTGATTATATTTTTCTAACAGCATTCGTATTTATTGCAGGAGAAAATAACGATCACTCCTCTCCAATTCGGAGAAAGCTTCAACCTCCTTTAAAAGGCAACGTTCCCGCTACGGGAAGATATCATACGCTCTAAACGGTTATAGTTATTTTAAAAAAATCACCTATTTTACAACAGGGCATTTTATGTATTTAAAAAACATACATAAACTTTATTTATTTAACGTTGTTAACATGGAGGCGTTCTAATCGGTTAAGTACTCTACGCTTTAAAATACACTTTTTCTATTTGATGATGTAATAATGGAAAGTATACTATGTTTAGAGGGAATGGCTGGCCGATAGAAAGACACTACTGACAGGGACCGAATTAGGCTATCTAGGGCCCCGGGGCAAGCATTATTCTGGTCCACCCCACTTTTATCTATCCATAAAAATTGTTCTCGAATAATGTGGAAATGGCTAGTACTAAACTTCATGCGTATTATATGTATGCACAAATTTCGTATCAGTTACTATTCACATCGATACACAGGGCATCACAAAAAGATATTCACAGCTTTAACACAACGTACCAGTAGGAAAATAGTAGAAAAAATGATATTTTGGTTGAAAGCAGTATTTGCTTGCCACTTTTACTTTGCGTATATACCTATGTTATAATATGACTAAACGAAAATGCCTAGAATGCATCATAATTAATGATTTTAACTTGCCTCGTTGCGAGAAAAATACCAATAAAGAATTTGTCGTAAAGCAATAAAATAATAAACTATTTTAATAAAAATTTTATTAATTAGTTTTATAATGGTATTGTTCGTTTTTGCATGCGTAATGGGGCTACGGAAAGCAGATAGGGAAAAGGGCACAGCACTCCCTTTCTAAATGTTTAAAAATGTACAAATCTTTTCACTTTTGGCCAATTGTAACTATTTGACACATTATAATGAAAATCCTGATTATTCCCATGGGGGGGGGGGGGCTAAAATGGAGTCTTCAGGGGCAGCTGCACCGCTGCCCCTGCTTTAGTAATGCTCGGACTACTGACGACTGAAAAGTTAGACTTTGTAGCCAAAAATTTTATTTTTGAAGACTATCCTTTTTTTAGAGATATTTGGAAATTGGTGCAATTTAGATGAGCAAAGAGTTAATGAACTAATTTTCGAAACCACAAAATGAATGGTGACCCGATAGATCTCGACATTAGTGAAGAAGGTGAGAGTTAGGAGAAGAGCGAAAAAATTCGATTCACATAAATTCATGCAAATATTAAAATTTAAATTCGATTCACATAAATTCATGCAAATATTAAAATTTAAGTTGCTTATTGCTAATAAACTTTCAAGGGAATCGAAGATGAGTTATTCGAGTGCTGATGAATACTCCTGTCTCAACACTTCACCACCTACCAACCACGTACAAGCGTAAAAGATCAGACAATTAAGTCCCGAGAGTTATCCACATTCTAAAAAGTCTGTCCAGCAATAAAGTACAGTGATGAACAAATATAATGAAGTAGATGCAAAGGATTTTTTTTTTCTATAAAAGGAAAATAAATAAAGTTGTATGATTGAAATACAACTTATATACCTGTTTATAAATCAAAAATAAATGATTCGCAGAAGCACATTCATAAAGTACTGAATTGTATTTTAAATCCATTTATTTTTTGAATGCAATTAATTAGTTTTTTTTTAATTTTTTGTTATTATTATTTAAAATCTAGATATTTTGTACCATTTGTTTGTGTCTCATTATCTTTTGATTCTTTTTTGTGTTTAATTAAGTTTGTGTAATGTGTTTTGTCCAATATTAAGGATTTTTGAGTCGGATTTATGTAATGAAATAATATGGATTTTTGAGTCGGATTCATGTAATGCAATAATATGGATTTCACAAGACTCAGACTAAATGTCCATTTTATTGGATACATTAAAATATATGTGTTTTTAGGTGCGCAGTTATGTAAATACGTAGCACCTATAGTCGTCGTCTGCTCTGTCCGTCTGTCTGTCTGTCCTTCTGTCCGCATATAACAGCTCAAAATCTACCCAGCCAAGTGGTTTTACATTTAATATATATAATTTTAACGAGTCATTCCAAATTTTATGAAAATTGAATGAAAATTAAAAAAATGGTAAAATTGTTTTTATCCATGCTATTAAATCCAATCAAACGTAATTAATTCAATGATATCCATGATAGATAATGATTTTAGGTTGCCATGGTGGTTACGTCATATTTCAAATGGAGTATATTATTTCCGTATTACTGAATTTAATATATATAACCGTAATAAATTGTGTAATCAAGCATTTTTGTATAAGAGTGCAACAGCTATTGTACCAAGATCTTATCATTTATAAAACTAGTTATTGTACGAACCACATCATTTGCCACGTTTGACGTACAATTTTCGACTTCTCATTTTAAAAATAAATGAACATATGTAATGATTTCTAGTCTTAAAAGCGGCATTAATCTCAATTGCTGTAAAGTATGCGCTATAAATAAAAGCTTCTATCTCAAAGAATATTATACATTTTTAATTTTTAACTTACATGGATAAGTAATTCATTCATTCTCACAGTTTTAATATTTTAAAATGTTTTGGTCTATCCTTAAAAGATACTTATGAAATGAATTTTTATCAACTGCATTTCCGTTGAATCTTTTGAAATTCTAATTCGCAAATATGTTACTGATTAAAATCCAGATCAAATATATTGATGCTAAATAATTCAATATACTCAAAATTTATCTTGTACATTAAGTTTTCAACATCAATATGTACTTTCTACAAGGGATATTTATCTTGAATTAGATATTCCTTTCAAAAACGACTATTTTAAATATGCAGCAGTTGCAATTTTTGAAAATGTTTATGCTATCAACTAGAATTTTTCGCACAGTGTAAATTGATATATTTAAATTGTTATATGGTTGTATTTTTGTATCTTAGATAATCAATGTTGCTTAAATTAATAGAATTAGCTCCATATTTTGAATTTATATTATTTGAAACTTCTTAAATTACACACTACTAAATACACAATTTCTTATAAAAGTAATGTTTACAGTACATTAATGTTTAAGATTGCAATAACTGTACATAGAACTATTTGTAATTGATAAAAATAAAATATTTTAAAGAATTCCTAAATATGAATTAACATTAATGAGATAAATAAATATTTTTATTATTTTTTTTAAATCTTTAATTAATTATTTTTTCTATTTTTTCACATTATTCATATTTAATTAATTATTTTTTCTATACTTTTCACATTTTTCAAATTCAATTGAACTTTTAAAATGGTTTCTGTCAAAGATTTTATATATCATTAATCAGTTGTATAAAGTATAGTTTAAATTACATTTTAACATAAGTTTTAAGTTGATATATCTATTCTAGATTAAGTTATCGTGCGGATTGTGAAATACCATTTGAAAACTTTTGATTATTAATTGACCTGCATTTTTTATTATATTATGTAATATTATTGGAGTTTATTTTACATTTTATAAAACCTTAAATATGGCTTAAATATATTACAAAGTTTCATGTAATTTTAGTAAGTATTTAAAAAGTTATGAGAACTTGAAACCAGATCACTTTTGCACCGGTGGTGGATATTTTAAAATTTATGAGAACACTTAACCCAAGAAAGAAGAAGTATCGTTTTAGTTCGTAGAACGCTCTATATAGATATGACTTTTTATGTCATAAGTGGTTATGTATATATTAAAATTAAACTTAACGTTTTATAGATGATTATGAAAAAAATAATATTATTCCACATTTGAGTTTAGCAAGCTAAAAGATGGGAAAATCATTGAGTGAAATTGCAATATTAAAATACAATGAACAATTAAAATCTGTACGATCTACAAAGTAACAATTGGTAAAAAAAAGTATAAAAATGTCTGAATAATACAGCATAAAAGTTGACTTATTTAAACGGCAGATAATGTAAAAAAAATGTAAAATCACTTCCGGTTCAAAATTTTAAAAAACTGTATTTTCTTCATCTGCATCTGAATGATGACTGCATCAGTCTGATTTTATAACCTCTTCCACATAGTGGAGCAGCTGTTTATAAACCTTCAGTCTAGCAAGTACTGGGATTAAAGACGATTTTTGTTATTTTTCTCAAAGTTTTTCCACTGTGAAAAAGTTTGAGTTGAGGATTTCCTTGACTTTTTTCTTCTGTGCTCAAGATTTTTGTTTAATTTTGTATGGTGGGGAAAGATCAGGATTTTGCAATTTGTTAGCTAATGAAACAAAAGTTTGCTCAGGCTCATAGTCGGTTTGTTTTTCAAACTGACTTAAAGGTTTTTGTTATTGGCTAAGAAAAGGGTAATATATATAGCAGAATCTTAATTTTCTACTTTAATCGGTTCTCATGAGGTGGCCAAAGTTTCAATTTTGGCATAAACATTTTACTTTCAGTAGAGTGCAGTAGTTAAAAAAAAAAATCTCGGTTGGTAGACTCCCAGGTGAGTTATTTTTTGGAAAAGCGGATTCAGTTTGGGTGTTTATGTACCTTAAGTGTTTTAGTTGCTGCTTGAGTAAACTAGAGTGAGAAATACCGACAAATGGGGTTCTGGATTCGACAAGTTTGCGAGCTTCAGGGTAAGAGATATTTTGAGTTATTTTAACAGATTTTTTTTTTTTCATGGACCCAGTTTGGGCAAGAACGGGAGTATGCTGTATGGTCAGGGTCACCCTTACAGTTTATGCAGCGTTTATGTAGTTTTCACAGAATTTACCGTCTTCGATAACTTTTGCACAATGTACACAGGTAATGGAAGCACGACAAGTTATTGTATTATGGCCATAATGCTGGTATTTAGAAAAACGGAGAGGCTTAGGAATTTAAAGTCGGACACGGAAGCTCAGATAAGCAGTTTTAACTGCAGTTGGTAAAATATGGCTGTTAAAAAGCAGAATAATGTGCTGCGTAGAAAGCACTTTTCCATTCCGACGGATAGTAACACAACGTGTATCTATGACATTTTGATCCTTTAAATTTTGTAAAAGTTCTTCATTTGTACACTGTAAAAAAAGACAGATGTTTCTTAACCTATGAAAACTTAACCATAATCACGAACGAAAATATTCGATAACAGCTTCCAAGTCTCCCAATATTCCGAAAAGCGTTCCTTTATGTTTAGAAACCTCAGATAACAATTTGTTTTCGAAATTTAAAGAATTTATAAAAATAATTTTTTATTAGCTGCCCGTAATTTTCGGAAACGTTTTCGAGTAGCTTTTCCAATGCAATTATCAGTTATCTCCAACTGGAAAATTGTTTTTCCGTATGCTATGAGTTCTCAAGTAAACGTTTTCAGCTGCATAACTGAAAATGTGCATGCAATTGTAACAGAAGAATCTTACTTTAATGTTAAGGTTAATGCTGTAAATTCTATAAGCTTGTCAGAAAAATGTTTGCTGAACATGAAAATATTTACTTAAAACCTAATAGCATCCGAAAAAATATTTTTTGGGATAAAAAGGACTGACTAATGCACTGTAAACGCTACTCGAAAACGTTTCCGAAAACTAGGGTCAGCTAATAAAAATTTATTTTTAAAATTCTTCCTTAAATTTCAAAAATAAATTCTTTTGTGAGGTTTCTAAAGATAAAGAAACGCTTTTTGGAATCTTGGGTGCCTCTGGAGAGGTTATTGTACATTATGTTTTGTAATTATAGTACATTTTCGTAAATTAGGAAACATTTTTTTGTAATAGTGTAGAGAAAAGTTCTTCTGTTTCGGATATTACATCACGCCTTGTATTTAGAGTTTTACGTACCTACACAGAAAACAAAAAATACCCTGTTGCAATGTAATTGGAATGGAATTGTGAATGGTTGGCAGAAGAAGAAACCTATACAACCAAATCTCCAGAATGCAGTTTTTAAGGGAGTTTTTAAGGGACCATCTCCGAAAATCAATTGAAATGTTTTGAGATAAGAAACGATAAAGATTTCTTAAAACAACTAGCAGAAAGTCTATCATTTCGTTTAATCACAAAGAAGCGAGTGAATGAAGAGTTCTGTACAATTCTTTGCTCTCCACATGGCAGAGAAATAAGTGAAAAGGAAGTATACATCCTTTTTTCTGAAAAAAATCAGAAACCGGCCGCACCATATAGTAGCGATCACAACAACTGGATGCACATTAATACAACAGTACTAACCAAGGCCAATACATTTACATGACACTGACGACTATGTCAATCCCCACAATTAAGGAGATGACTTTTAAGTGCCAGCTCACTTGACAGTGACAAGTTAGCTGACATACCGATTAATGAATACGGGAGAAATATGCACATTCCGTCTACGTGAAACAGATGCCAAAACAGTGTGTCGGTTACCATCGACTGTCAGAACCTCTTTCCAGGGACACGGTTCTCCATGCAAGTAAAAAACGTGGCAGTTTAGAATTTTTCCATAAGTCGATACAGACAGCATGATATCGGCCTATGCAGAATTACCCTCATCTTTAATGGGGAAACCACAACGATAGTGAAATAAACAGGAAAGAATAGACAAGAGGGAATATAGGAAAAAAGAAACAGAGAAAGATTTCTCAGTTACCCGTGGTTGCGAAGCCCATGAATTCCTAAAGATGGTATCGCCTGGGGCTTATTATTATTTTATAAATTTAGTATTAATATTACTTCGTCTTCGAAATAAATTTCTTAAAACTGTCGTAGTTCTCGAAAACATTTTTACTCAAAGCTAACTTCCATTTCACCATTCACAAATGCACATTTATATTAAAAGTGGACCAAAAAATTTTTGGCCTCAGCCGGAGGTTTTTACTTTTTTTACCCTTGGATTCCAGAACTGGTCTTATTATAACCTAAAAATATGTTATTATATTTCTAAATATTTTAGAAGAAAGGTGCTTTTATTTTAGGAAATAATGTCAATTCAAGTTAAATACAAAGTTAGATTGGCTTTCCATAACAGAGTTTCTTACCCATTTATTTATTTTTTCAAATTTTTTTTATGTTAACACGTTGGTCACATGATTTCATTAAAAGTTACACAACTTTTAATTAAATCATGGATACCACTGGAATATTTTTATTAATTGGTAATGAATTTTATATTGCAGATGCATACAATGAGTATTACTGACAAGTAAACTACAATAAATAGACTATATAAACGGGAAATAGATTGCAATGATTTTAGAAAGCTAAGGAAATGATTTTCAGTTGGTAGAAAATTCTGACGACTTTATGTGGTTTTATTAGGACAAACATTTTTTCACTTTAAATTCCATGAGCTCATATAGAATAAATTTTGTATGACAAATCGAACGACTTAAAAACATATTTTTTCTTTTGCGATATTTTAAAATTCTTAAATATATATATACGGGATCTCAAGAAAGTTTGTTTGGATGAATAAGTTTAGAAAAATGTAAAGGAGATTGTTTGGAGCATATAGTTTCGTCATGTGAATTTATTTGGAGATAATGCATTCGGATATGTTTTCTGTTAATATTTATGCAGTTTTACTTCTGTTTCAGGGTTGCTAGTTTGGCTTCCATTTTTTTCCCAAAATTCCGACTTCAGGCCGGAATTTTCTGAAGAAAATGTGTTACTTTAAGTAATCAAGAAATGTATGTCAATAAATAAACCTGAAAATACTTTTTGCATTTTCTGGTGTGAATTCGAACTTTCGGACTAAAAGTGGGGTCAAAGTGGCAACCCATCACTGTTTTGTAAATTTAGCCGATTTAAAATATATTTCTTCTAATTAAACAAATAGATAGTCCGTACTTTCTACCATCTGTCAATGTACATTGACTGTTTCATTACATTTATGTATAGGTTTTGCACTAATGTGCAGTTTTTCTTTCTTATGTAATCGAAAGACGCACTTCGCTTGAGTAAAGCAGTATTTCATGGAAATTCAATATTTTTATTAAGATCATTGAATTTTATACAGTTAGTTCCCCGCTTATATGCATAGAATGCCGTGGAACAAAAAAGGTCGACATAAGGTTAATATTAAATATATTTGTTTTCGCATAACAACCCACAGTTTATCGCTTAAAATATCCCCAATCTAGTAATCAGGATTTTGTGAATTCCTGTGAAGGCGGTGAATTTGAAAAAATATGGATTTGAAAAGAATGGTAATATTTTCATTTGAAATAATGGTTTGTTATCTGTAAAATCGAAGAGCAGAAATCATCGTGAAAGAATAGACTTTACCCGCTTAATTCTTGGAAGCGCATGTGAGTTGATTTTGAAAAGCTGTGGTTTTCTTTTAAAGTTGCTGGTGGTGCTTCTTTGGAAATCCTGGAATTGGTGAAAATTACAATAGGGACAGTGAAGAGAATAAAAGAACAATATTTAGCACCTAGCCGAAAGAGGAGAAATGCAGTGGCCGAGCTAGGAAAAAACAAACTTCTATAAAGGATTTCTTCATAGGCAACAAATAAAGGATAAATTGACAAATAATGAAAAATAAAATGAATTTATGCAGAAATTTAATTGTATGTGTAATTTTTATCAGTTTAAACAATGTGTAAAATTAATTTAAATAAAAGTGCGGCATTATAAAAAAATAGTATGCTAAATAAAAGTGCAGCATTTTTTCCCCTTAAACATAGGAGGTGTTTATGAATTAATTCCTTTCAACAAATTTATAATGAGAAATACGCAATTTAAAGAAATTATTAGTTTAACAGTTTTTTGAATGAAAAAATGCAAAAATAGAGGCTGTAATGGTTATGTAATTAAATCGATACGTGTTTAATACTATTATGCGTATTTAAAGCTATTTTTACGTATTTAATATA
Source organism: Maratus speciosus (assembly GCA_963932465.1). Classification (NCBI taxonomy): domain Eukaryota; kingdom Metazoa; phylum Arthropoda; class Arachnida; order Araneae; family Salticidae; genus Maratus; species Maratus speciosus. The sequence goes on from OZ010788.1 coordinate 443,835,919, forward strand.
ATATTAATTGCTATTAATATAGTTTATTATCATTATTAATATTATTAATATATATATTTTTAATTTGACACATTTGTATATCGCGTTTATTTTTTTTTTATTTTTAATAATCTTTATATTTAAACATATGTTTAGGCTATCTTTTAGCCCCATTTTTTAACTGTTATATTTTCGAAAATATTTCTTTAAAATGCATAAATCTATAATTTCATTTGATTCTACCATTCCTAGTTTTCCTCTTTCTATAAACTGCTTTGTAAATATCTACGCATATTTATAGAAATGTGGGGAAGAAATTGTTGCTGAAAACGCATTGAGAAGAATAAGGAAAATAACTTAGAAATTGGGAAATAAGTATGATGGATAAGAAATGTCCTTCCTTAGAAAATATTCGTTCTTTTGTATTTTTTTACGTGAATTTACATACTTTTTTAGTACGTGAATCAGTAAAATTTCTACCTTATGCCGCCTAATAAATTTTGCATAAAACAACAAGAAAAGCTATTTTTTAGCAAAAATATATTTCATAAAGACAAAATAGTATGAACCTTTAGTTAAATTTCAAATTTCGTTTTCTAACATTGTTTTGTACATTGACGACAATATATACAGATATTATCGTTTAATAAAGTTAGTTGTAATTCGCGATTGTTTAAAATTAACTAGAGATATAACTAGTAGTATATGTGGCTTTGGAACATTTTGTTAAAATGAAATGATCCAATCAATTTATAAGAGTATAACAGACAATAAGTGTAAATAGCTGTAAAACATAATACGTAAATCGAGTTAAATTATATGTTTTTCTCAATAATCAGTTTGATTTCTATGAATCTCCATTGGGGCTGTAAACAAACTGAAAATGTTTCTAAAAAGTAACTGACCAAAATGATTAAAAATATAATATTGTTTAGGGTAGCTATATATTAAAATTTCATAAAACTATATAATTACCTTCTATGCGGTATCACAGAACTATTTCATAAACAAACTTACAAAGTCTTTAGAATGCTGATAAATGTTTCTCTGAAGCAACAAATGTTCTCTCTTGATAACACGTAGTTAATTTGAAAATATGTTTAAAGTCATAAACACGTAAAAAAGATAAAATAATATCAATAGCATTACTTTTCTAAATAGAATATATCTTACTCAAAAATCTTTTATCGATACGAGGAATAGTACTTAAGTTTTTAGACAGTAATACAAGAAGTAATTTCGTACCAAGAATATATGTTTTATTACTTCTCAAAATGCTCTCCTGCAGCATCGAGAATAAAAAGTAATCATTATTTACTAAGTCCTCTGAATACCGGTAATGAGTCACCAATTCGAATTTTTCACTCTTGAAATTATCCATAGTTAGCGAGCAATATGTGAGCTGACGTTGTTCTTGTTCAGAATAATGTGACGTTAAAGATTTTTTCCTTAGTTCTGCAACTACTATCGGCAAACAAATTATGGTATACCAAAACGCATTGAGTGTTTTTATCGTCCAAAGGATCCATTGCACAGATTTTGTGAAAAACACAGCAATATTTTTTTTTTTGAATCATTCCTTGAACAAACAACTTTTGTCGGTCTAGGGTGATCTGTAAACTTCCAAACAGTCGATTGCTGTTTTGTTTCGGGTTTATAGGAATGAATCCAGGTTCCGTCATACGTTGCAATTTCTTACACATGTTTTAAGGCACCAGGATTTAATATTTAGGTTTTTCCTTCCACCATTTCACAAGTGTGTTCTTTTCAGCTTGAGATAAATTGTGGGGGTCCATCAGAGTGTTTCCGATGGATCCTCACAGTTTACCACATACCTTGTATACTTTTAAATGATCATGTAAAATTGAATGTATGTAGGCCCATCAAATGTTCAAAAATGCTGCTATTTCATCATATGTCACATGATGATCAATCTTTTTGGGAATCACGGGATTTCTTGGTTGACACTCCGGAACATTGTTACTGAGATTCTTACGACCGCAGGAAAATTCTTTAAACTAGTTGTAAATCGTTACCTTAGATGGTGCTTTGTTACCAAACGTCGATTCCATTCTATCTCAAAACTGTTTCTACATCTCTCAAAACTGTTAATTGTATAGGACTTCTGATTTTCGAAAAATCACAATAAATAGAATTTTGCAGCTTTAGATGTTCTTTAAACTCATACATTCGCATAGGTGGCTGAATTTTAATAAAAATCATCTGCGCTGAAAGCAGCTGTATTTTTGTTGCACAAGTGTTTCCCCTCGTAATATTTATTATCACATTATTTAGACATCAACAAGGAAGTGTAAGAGTTTTCAGGATTAAAACCAAAAACGTATTTGACAGTTTACTTTAAATATAGTTTTACATAAATATAAACTGCGAGTTATATTAAAATAACATCCTAACATCACCTCCAATTAACTTAGTATTTAATGTTTAAGATTTAGTTTATCCTTTAAAAATAAAAATTGTCGTATGGAAGCACTTTTTGTTATAATAATCAAACACGATATTTTTTTTTAATCAGTTATATAGTTAAATTTGATAGCTATGTACTTTGTTCTGGGACTATTCTTGTCATTTTTGAAAAAGTTAGAGTTATTATCTTGATATAAGCTTTATAGACACTTTTTAAAAAGCTAGATGTTCCAAAAGTTGCATCAACCGCTGTTTTATAGCTGTTTGTGCAACTACAACATATTCAGATTCTGATGATGAAAAAATATCAGAATTCTGTTTTCTGTTAACCCGAAATACTCTACTGTCACACAGAGAGAATACGTTCCTTCCAATCTATCTTCGTGATATCTTGTTACTTGCCCAGTAAACAATCTAGAATATTTTAATGTAAGCTACTTTAATCACAAGTGAATTTACGAAATTATTATACGGGTAATTCATTACAACTTAAAAATTGTGATAATTGCTTTCGGGTGTTTATAAACCTGCCAATGATCGTATGACAAAAACAGGCGCAAGTAATGGGGAGCTAATGTATTGTACATGGATGTAACAGTTATAAAACAACGATGTGATAGCTTTTCATTCTTAAAAAGGGGCAAGGGTCTTTCAAACTCATTTATTTGTTTTATTTTAACTTTAAATAATATTCAGTGGCACAATATATGTATTATAGCATATATTTATAACACAAGAAAAAAAATAAGCGAAAAATAAGGAATTTTCTTGTATATTTTAAAGTTTACGAAAAACTTTTAACAAGGTCCCGTGCGCATTCCATATAAATTAAAATCCGCGATATTTTTTATGCAAGTTTGGTTTATATCTATAAATAAAACTGTGCATGGAATATTATATATTTGAATACAAAGGTAAGACGAGAAAAATATTTTCTCAATTTTATGAAATTTTCAGCATTTTTGCTTCATATTTATTTCTGCAATTAACTACTTTTAACTTTTCCAAATATATTTAGTTTCAAGAGGCCATGCACAGTTTTATGGCATATATAAAGAAAAACGATTAAAAAAAAATTTAAAACATTTAGAGGTAAAATTACGCGCATGGGACATTTCGAAATAATGGATACCTAAGAAATGTTTAAACTGATAAAAACAAATTTTGAGATTTAGTACAAGAACAAACATTAAAATATACCTTCTAATCGACTAAATTCAAATACAAACACAACCTTTAATAAGTTTATTGAGTAATTTCAGTAAATTTATGGTTTGTATATTTTTAATTTACATTTTGAGAAACATAAAGAATATAAGACATCCTTCTTTAATGACAAAAAAATTAGCAGCGGTAACAAGAACTTTTCGAAATGTTCCATGCGTATCCCATTTGAATTCAAATTATAAATATTGTGATGATTTTATGTTGATGATGATGTTTGGTTCATATATAAAACTAAAAGTCAAATTTTCGGCATTTTCGTATCATATTGCCCTCATTAGCTTTAACAATTATATTTAATTAAAAACCCCATGCACAGTTTTATGACATATATAATGGCAAACAGCTAAAGAAAAATTCAAAGCATTCAGAAGAAAAATTATGAACAAATGCAGCAATTGTAAACAAAAATCAGCTGATGACGAGGTCCCGTTTATGAATTATAAAAATGTATGTAAAATGCTAAAAAAACAACCGATTGAAATAATTCCACTTGGTGATGAAAGTTTACATAAAGCTTGATTTTTTAAGGACAAAAATATTTTTCGAGAATTTGAGCGATTTGGTTGATGTTGAACGTCCTTGGTACTTTTAATCAAACATTCACTGGGAGGATAATTATTTAATTTTAAAAACATTTCTGTGAATAACAAATCTAATGATTGCACTGAAGGATGATAAAGTTCTTTCAAAACTGAACAACTGAACAGTAACTAAAGTATATTTAATTGCAAACCTTTAAGCTATCAGTCTTAAATACGTTACGATTATAAAATTTTCAAAATTCATAAATTCTTTTATGATTTCATATTATTATATCTTTTCGTGCATAGTGCTTTTTTTTCTTTTCAGGCTTGTTGCATTATATTTTTTTCAAAACTACAGAAAAAAATCTTATTAAAATTGTTCGAAATGTATATTTCAGAATTTATATTTTCCCCTCTACTTTATAATAAAATGATTGATTTTATTTTCAGCGATATTTTTTTCTATTAGATACAAAGCCTAGATGGAAAGCATAAAATATATTCAGTTTAGAATGAATTCCTTTAAGAAGCAGTTTCTGTCTGGAAATACAATTTAAATTTCAAAATATCCAGAACGAAAAACCTGACGCTTTTGAAAGCACAAGATTTAATCCTTGATTTTTTTTTTTTTTAACAGCGATTTTTTTTTTAAATACAAAGCACTATGAAGCCATAAGGTTTAAATGAAACCTATCTTGTATGGAGGGATAAATTATGATAAAAATATATAGCTTATAAAAGTAATACTTTTAATATATTTCTGTTATCTCAGAATTTATCAGAAAATAATTTTATACCGTAAGAAAGAGTTTAATGGTTATACCATGAAACTTAACTAACTATATTTTGGTTACAAATATTGAAGGAAATCAGTGTTATATTAATTTAAGATGTAGTTCATGTTAAATCTGATTTGGTGTAGAAAAGTATGTTTTATTTTATGTCGTAAAGATAAATAATTGTTGAATGATCTTAAAGTTTTAAACAATATATTAGTGGAAATATTACTCATCACCCTCTATACACAGGATTAAATAATAAAGACAGTAAAAAATGTATTTATTATACGATATATTTCGTAAATCTCATACAAAATATATGTGAAATGCAATTAATTTTACAGTAGAAGCCGAATAAACTTCACGCTAGCTACATATTACATATTGAAGAATAGATCGGTCATATACTAGGTTGAGCAAAAGTTCTGGGAAATTTGTGAAAGTTGCGTTGTTATGCGCAAATTAACAACAAAAGCAATCAGGACTATTCTTCCAAGTAGAGACCATCATAGTCCACGAATTTCTGCCATCGTTCTGCCAGATTCTGGATTCGCTGGAAGTACCATGGCGGCGCCTTGGAATCGAAAAACGCTTGACATGCTTCTTCAACTTCATTATAGGATTCAAATCGACGACCCTTTATTAAGTGTTGCATTGATCGAAAAAGGCCATAATCGGACGGAGGCACGTCTGAACTGAAGGCGGGGTGTAGAAGAATTTCGACGTCATCCAACTGTGCAAATTTGTCCTTGGTCCTCTGGGCCACGTGCGGTTTGGCCCTGATGACTTGTTTTGCTGAAACAAAGCGCGCTTTCGGCGAACCAATCTTGGATACTTCTGCACCAATTTGTTGTAGACACGATCCAACTACTGGCAATTGAGCTCGGCATTGATGGCACGACCATAATATACGATACGAATTCTGGTAACTATTAAATTAAAAATTTCCTAGAACTTTTTGCTCAACCTAATAAAATAGGGTGTTATTATTTATAAACTTAAATAACTTTCCGTTTTTGCATGGTTTAAATTTAAATCACTGCGAAGTACTTCTTTAAATTATAGTTAGATATACACTTTTTGTACTGTTTTCTAATCAGTCATTATTTAGTGCATTTTAATTAAAAAAAAAACACTTCCGCGTCTGTACGTCACATTATATCCATTTTTTTAGTTTCTCCTTATTTTGATTATCCTGCACTTTTGTTTCTTTCTACTTCAGTTTTATACTGGTATTCGTTGGTCTCTTCGCAAGTATGCTTTTTATCAATTTATTTGTTCTCTATCATCTAATGAAAAAATTATCGTAGTGTATGTTTATTCCATTTGAAATCGACTTTTTTTTCGTAATAAATCCCAATATGCAAAGATACATAATCAGATAACTATTTTTCAAAGCAAAGATTGTGCGTTAATCACTATTTTGTTATGTGCCTTCGCTTTATTAAACAGTTACTTGATTAAAAATTACTTATGGCTGTAAATATTGTGTACATCACGGTTAGGTATTACAGTAGACGAAGGATAGGTAATCTGTGAATTTTCAGTTACTTACCATATAAAACATGCATCGCATTGGCTACGGCTGAAATTTATTCTCAAAGGTCATCAAATAGGTGAAATCCGCCAACGTGTTAGTCATGCTTCATAGTGATGTATATTGAGTTATTCGAGTTTTAATGATATGTTTTGTATGGTAATGGATAGTTTTTCATTTTTATATCCCAGTTGTAGAATATGCGTTCTGAATTTTCTCCTAAATTTCTCATGATGTGAAATTCCTTAATCGAAGTACACTCGCTTCAGTAGTTGGCTAAAAAGTTTTTTTACATTGACATTTCTGAATGATTTGTGCGACCAGCATGTTTCCATCAAAAGAATTTTTCACTTTTCATATGAAATTCTAAATAAGCACGCTAAACATGTCAGGTATTACAAATACTATTGAATCGGTTCTTTTCCAGAATGGATGAAAAACATTAGAATTTCATATGTTGCTGGCTGAAAAGAAAACGGGATCTATTTTATGAACCCCTCTTCTATAACATGTTTAAGTTATCAGTTTTTCGAAACAATGAACGAATGGTAATTAAAATTCTTTTTACAACTAGAGATTTACACTGTACTGAAGTTTTTTTACATTGAAAAAATAGATTTTTTTTTTTTATATTTTTCATCAATTAATGGTAATTATAGAAACACATTTTCAAAAGCTCATATGGGTTTTTGTCGGGAATTTTTAAAGTGATTTTATTTCGGTTTGATGATTTTCTACTTTTACAGTTGAAAAGTTTTTTTTCTTTTCTATAAAATATTTATATTATGTAAATAAAATACACTTATATCAATACTGATTATATTGCTTTAAAAACTCATTTATTCTTACGTAATCAAGTATTATAATTCATTTTTGATTAAAAAGTTACAGATTTTTTTAAAACTTTAATAATATATTCACTATTTATAGGAAATTCTAGGCAGAAAGTCTTTTTAATTTAAAGCCAATATTTCAAGGAATTCATAACATTTTATCGTTGTTACTTTTACTCTAGTAATATGTTAACTTTTTTTCCAGAAATTCTTTTAAGGGAGCTAGTGAAACTTATTGCCACTACTTCATTCCCAGACAAACCATTCTATTTGTTTCTTACAAACTCTTCTATTTCAGTATTAACAATTACGTACGCAAATTTTGTCATCTCAATCATTTTTCCGTGTCCTGTTCTGGATTTGATATAAAAATCTAATAGCTGCTTCCCTTGCTCCTAAATTATGTATATACCTTCCCAGCTTACAGGTTTCCTTTTTTTTCTTTTCCCTTTTATGAGTAAATATATGCATACTATTGTTTAATCCAATTTATTTAATTTTTAATGATTATACATTTATCAATCTCAGTTATAAAATAGGGGAGACTGGCGAGGTTTGACAATTTTTTTTACAAAATTATTTTTTATTTTTTAAATGTTGAATCTAGGATAAAGTTTTATATATCATTTTGTTTGGTAGACAATCAGTTATCAAAATAAAACTACGACATAAGTTTAATATATAAGAGTCTTGATAAATTATTGATTTTAATGCTGAGAAAATAATGGGTCAAGGCTCCCCCCATATGGGAGGCTTGACCCACTTTATTTTATATTGAAATATTTGCTAAGGGAAATACAATTAGTTTAAAAGAAGGTAGAATAACTTTATGCTACATAGTTCAAATATTATTAAACCTTATTTTGGAAAATGCGATGTGTAAACACACCTGCTTAGACGAAATTCAAGGTACAGGTTGAAAAGGTCCCTTTTAAACACCAACTTTCGTGACACTCGACCTGTCAACACTAATTGTCACATACAGACGTGTGAAAATTATTAGAATAATTAAGAAATTTACATTAAAATTTTCTTAAATTAAATAAATAATACATTTATTAATATTGATACATTTAATATTTCGTGTGCATCCCCTTGTTTTTTATTAAACATTTGATACGTCTTGGCATATTTTGTATGAGTTATTGGCAATTAATTTGTATTTCGTTGTCATCATGCCAAATTTGGATGAGTTTTTCTATCAGAACATTCTTGTTTGTGATGTTGTATTTCTTTAATTTATTTAAAGAAAACATTTCCATGGCCTGAAAACAGTCCAAATATGAAACTTATAGAGAATCATTGGGCCATTGTGAAGAAAAAATTAAAGAAATACAACATCACAAACAAGACTAGTCTGATAGAAAAACTCATCCAAATTTGGCATCATGACAACGAAATACAAATTAATTGCCAAAAACTCATACAAAGTATGCCAAGACAAGTATGCTATCATTTCTTTAATTAAAAAAAGAGGATGCACACTAAATATTAAATGTATCAATATTTTTAAAATATTTCTTTAATATAACAAGTTTTTATTGTAAATTTCACAATTATTCTACTAATTTTCACAGGTCTGTAGCTTGGATTCATCTCATTGTGTTCATCTCGATGAATTTGGCTATGTGCCTTCCTAAAGTGTTTTGATCAATATTACTTTCTTTCATCGAGGCAATAATATTTAACATTTCTTAAGGTTGCTGCTTACATCCTTTCTAGTATTTTGCATTCTTTCTATTTACCTACTATGGGTACTATTTAAATGAAATAAAATTTCCTGTCAACATTCCAATTTATATATATATATATTGCTTTTACAGGAATTTTTCACATCTTCCTTTAATCAATTTTAAACATTTTCCTTCCTATCACCCCATTTGACTTTAGCTCTATAGAATACATTTACATTATTTTAGAAACATAAGAATTAAAACTTCATTATGTACCGTGTATACTGTATAATAAAAATACTTCCAAAAAACACTTAATTAAGGGAGCATGGACCATATGGTCGACCATCCCCACGTTGATTGGGTCAAGCCTCCCCACATAGCTATTTTTTAATGTATAGCACATGTTTATGTTTAGCCTAATTCACTGTACAGTCTTTATGTATGGAATTAAAGATCAATATTTCTGAATTAATTTAAACCTACTTACTTAAATGTCTGTGATATATTTTATCTGAGACAATCTTACAAATTGTTTCTTCAAAATACATTTTTTAAACTGAAATCTCTTCGAAATTGATTTTTTAACACCTGTTTCAATTACTTGCATGAAACAAAGACTATTGTTTGAGCATTTCATTAGCTTTGGTTGCCACCAATTTTCCGAAAATCTGATATTCTTTTAAATATGAAAACTGAAGAATGAGTCAAGCCTCCCCTATTGACAACCCTCCCTAGTCTTCCCTGTATCATTTAGCAGGATCCACTTAATGCTGTTCCAGACTTTTTAAATATATTCATATAATGATATAAAACATATTAATTTTTTCTACTTCGCCGTTTTAAATTTTTTCTTCCTTAAGATTTTTATAAACCATCGCTAATAAATAAGAATAAAGGGTAAAACCAAATACATTTTATTAGTTTTTTCCTTGAACCAGAATTTCTCACAGAATTTAATCTAACTTTGTGTATACATACTCTGAACCTTACCCTTATTCTGAATTTATCCTTATAAAAAATTATTACTTTAGCTGTATAATAATAGTTTTTAGTAAAAAGCCAAATCCTCTGGTCTTATCCTCCCGCTGGGGTAAATCCCTATGCATATGTTAATCTAACAGAAAATGCTAGAAGCTCAGAGTTTGTAAAAAAAGAATAATATATTTTATTTTACAATTTTAACTACAGCATTAAAATCTTAATATTTCAATTATTAATACACTGGTCATCAAAATTAAAGATAATGAGAAAAAATATGCTCACTAAGTTAATGTTCAACCAATGTCTTACACTGCAATTATTTACGTTAATTAAATACTATCGAACTCAAAATTGCACTCCCGTGCGTACGTTAGCGTCGGAAATATGCAAATTAGATGATTGACAACGTGGTGCGTAAGAGATGTATGTTGGAATTCTCGTATGTAGTTTTCTTTAATATGAATATGGTGTCTGAGATTGATCAGGATTCATTAGGTATGGCTCAAAAGCATCATTTAAGTTAAGATCAAAAGTGGCGAATAACGGGTAGAATCGAGGAAGGTCAAACACAAATGGAGATCGCCTAATATTTGAATATCGCTCAAAGTGCCCTATCATGAACTCCGAACCTCTTTTGAAGCACAGGATCCGTCTATAGATAGCCTGGTCAAGGAAGATCAAGAGCAACAACTGGATCCAAAGACCGCTCTTTGTCATTGTGGCTCAAAGAAACCGCGAAGCGACTGCAAGAAATTTGGTTTTAGACCTTCAGGCTGCGATAGAAACTCAAATTATCCGTTCTACTGCTGCACGAAGGCTTAACAAGGATTGACTGTATGCAAGAAAACTAATAGTTTGTGTCCCACTCACTCCCGCTCTCAAAGGGGCCCATTTAAACAATTGCTGTCGTCATGTTAAATGGAGTCAAGTAGAAAGGGCTTAAACGGGATACTTCCCGGACAAGGGAAGGTCAAGTTACGTCTTCCTTCATCTCTCTAGATCAAAACACATCTGGAATCAGTGTTCAGACTATACCTGGACTCGTCAGTAAACAATACTTTAGCCCAGTCTTTTTCTCTCCATTGAACGTGACGAGGGCAACAGTTTAAAGGAGCCCATTAGGAAGCTGGAGTAAGTGGGACACAAACTATTGGTTTTCTCGCATACATTCCACCCTTGTTAAACCTTCGTGCAGAAGTAGGACGGATAATTCGAGTTTCTGTTACAGCCTGAATGTCTCAAACAAAATATCTTGTAGTCGCTTCGCGGTTTCTTCGAGCCAAAATGACAAAAAACTGTCTTCAGGCAGTTGTTGTTCTTGGTCTCCCTTGACCAGGCTGTCCATCAACGGATCCAGTGCTTAAAAAGCGACTAGAAGACCTGATATGACACTTTGAGGGATATTCAAATCTTGGACGATCTCCATTTGTGTTTGACCTTCCTCGATTCTACCAATTATTCGCAACTCTTGACCTTAACATAAATGCCTTTGAGCCGTAACTAATGAATACTGATCAAATTCAGACACCACATTCATTTTAATCAAAAAATCTGTCTAGAATTCTAACATACGTTCATTGCGCACCACATTGTCAATCATCTAATTTGCATATTTCCGACGCTAACGTATGCGCGAAAGTGCAATTTTGAGTTAAGTAGTATTTAATTCACAAAACTAATTGCAGCATTCGGCATTGGGTGCAACATTAACTTAGTGAGCATATGTTTTTTCATATTCTTTAATTTTGATGATCAGTGTATTATAATTATTCAATAATTAATATTTCTCGTATATGCAGCTTTGATTGCATTTTCTTCCAAAATTTTTAACGGATTCTTGTTGTTTCCGATCACTTTTTTATTTTACGTAGCATATTTGATAAAGCCCCCCCCCCCCCAAGAAAAGGAGCTTGGAAATGCAAATGAATTTTTTCCCCTATAATTGCTTGCAATAGTTTCGCTGTGATAAATAAACTCATATTAAATATGCTACACACGATAATTCAAAAAGTTTCAATAACTTAAAGTGTGTTCTTATTTTAGAAATTTAACAATTATCAAATATATAAAAAAATAAATAAATAATTTCTAAAACACATAAGACACACAAATGCCTTTATGGTGATATCGCAATAGTCATAAAGTATTTAACCATTAGCCAATTTTCGCACGACTATACAGTGTTACTTTAATATTCCCCATTTACATCTGCAGCTCTAAGTGACAATATAGAGCACATTTTTAATATACTTATTGGTTTTAGAATGTTTTTCGAATAAGTTAATTAACTCCATTTTAAAGTCGCTTAAAAATGTGTAAGGTATTGCATGTATACAAAATGTATTCCACATATTTTATAATATAACTAGCAATAACCACCGATTTACTAGCAAATGATAGAAATAAAATGGTATATTTTTATTACAATGTTTTTTCTTTATTAGAAGAATTTTACGGCTACAGATAATTTAAAAGTTACTAATTAAGCCACAGTTTGACTAAACGTCATTCCTACAATGCATTCGGCAACAATTAGACTTAAATCAATAAGAACTAATGCTCATTCTAAAAAAATAAATTTAGAATGTATTTTGAATATTTTGCCGTCATTTCAGTGTTCATTTGAACTTTTTTTAGAAACCATTCTTAGCAAGAATTTACATCTTAAAAGTAAACATCGTTCCCTGTTCTAAGTTTCTATTCTCAGGGTCTACCACCATCCTGGCAGTAGTGACACCAACATAAAATATAGGCTAAGTTGGTTCACGGACTGCCGCAGTCAATTTGCTAACAGTACATTTGAAATTGGTTACGTATTTTCTGAGATTCCGAAGAAATCGTAAATTAGAAAGATTTCATTTCAAAAGATCTTCGCTCCTTTTGCTCTTTTAAATTTTGAATGTTTTAGAAGGTGTCCCTGGAAAGCATTTACTTCTGGTAAGTATCTAAATTGCTAAATGTTAAGATTCTATCTTTAACAATTGAATAGAAATCATAATGTAGGGCATTTTTAGAATGCTTTTCGCCTATTTCACCCTTTAAATTACGAATTTTTACGAATCTGTTTTTAGAGAGAATGTACATATCTTATGTAGCTACCACGCCAAATTTGAAGTTTCTAGACCCTTCAGTATCCCAAAGATCGAAAATTTTGAACTTTTTTAACTCTTCAACCCTCTAGTAGTAGTGGCAACGACATATAATTTAGCCTATGTTGTATAGACTGTTGTTATCAAATAGCAACCATTACTTTTGAAATCGGTTTAGTATTTCCCGTTATTCTATTAAATTCGAAATTTAAAAATTTTTTAGAATGCTTTTCGCTCATTTCAACCTTTTAAATTTGGCATTTTTAGATACCATTCTAAGAGGGTATTTATATCTTATAACTATCTGTCATGCAAAATATCAACTTTCTATCTGTAATAATGCCATAGGAATCGTAATTTAGAACGTTTTTAGAAAGCTTTTCGGATATTTCCACTCCTTTCAAATTTCGAATTTATACATCTATTCTTAAAGTGTATTTACATCTTATAAGTAATTACCGTGTCAAATTTCAAGTTAGTAGACAATCAGTATCACAAAAATCTCAATTTTAGAGCGTTTATTTGTTTCCGCAACCACCTGGTGGTACAGGCAACGACATGACCCGGGACTGTCACCATGATTTTGCAACCATTATTTTTAAATCGGTTTGGTGTTTTTGAGTCTTCATAGATCGAATTTTATTTAAACTATTCATGAATAGCATTTACATTTTATAAACAAATAACATGCCAAATTTTATGTTTTTATGCACTTCAATCTCACAAAATCACGCTTTTTGGAACAGTTTCTGCTCCTGCTCACCTCTGTGGATAGTGATACCGACATAACGCATAGCCTGAGTTGGAACAGGTACTCTCACCATAAATTTGACACCATTGCTTTTGAAATTGGTTTAGGCAGTTTCAGAAATTACAACTACAAACACACAAATAAACATACATACTTATTTATTGTATTAATATAGATAAGGTAGAAGGAGAGTCAATGTGGAAAATGTGATTTGACAAAACTTTCAGCACACAATTGCAATTTTTCAAAATACATAAGTAGTAACATTACTTAAAAATTGTATTAATCATTTTAAATAATAATTTTTTAAAATCATTTATTTGCATATTTAAACAAAAAATAACAAAAAACTTCCTAATGTATGGTTTCTGATTTTGGTATTATTATTTTTAAATTTTTGTACGTTATTTATAACTATAAACCAAGCAATTCTATTATGACCTGAAATATTCCTCACATAAAATACCAGTTTTAACTGTTAAATTATTGTTGGATAATTAATTTGAAACTAACATGGTTAACAACAAATTCAAAATTTCTTTCATGATCCACTTTTACGTCCTTTTTTGTTGAATAAAATCACTGATGCATAAATGATATCATAATATGAAGTGTATTTGAGAGCAAAGACTTTATTCGCTTTAAATTCCATACATGTATAATCGAACTGTTCTTCTTTTTGTTTAAGATTTTATATTGAGTCCATTTTATTGAATTAGAATTTTATATGTTAGTATTAACGACTGGAAAATATTAGCTTCAAGACAAGTTACCTAAGTTTAGTAGTTGGAAAATAACCTTACAAAACTATGAGCACCACTCTAAAAATTAATAACAAGATTTAAAAGTAACTTAAATAACTTATGCCTTAACATTTATTGAGGATTATCCCAAACAAAGAGAATTATCCTCAAACTGATCTCATAAAGAAATCTAAAAGCTCTTTGGTCAATTTCTCATTTTTTTATTATATAGAAAGAAGCGCGGTAAATCAGTTTAAGAAATATTTACAGACCAATTGATTTAAAAGAACGGAATCAAATTTAATGAACTCATTTTATTTCAATACGATTTGCTAGGATTCCCATACTTTGTTGATGACGAAAGTTTCAATGGATTTGGCTGTCAAAGATTTTTTTTTTCTTTTAAGCAGAAAATTTAAAATATTCCTTAAAAATTAATATAAAAGCCTCTATTACCTTCTTATTATACATTCCTTTTGGTTCGTTAAAAGTGGAATTTGTTCTTGTTATTTTTAGAACTTATTCATTAATTTTGAAGCGATTAATCTATGATATTGTTTATAATTAAATTGCTTTTAATTTTAAATTAAAACCAAAGACGTGGGGAACATATTCGTTAACTACTGCAGTTAGAGTGCTACAACAGTAGAGTCACGTAAAGTAGAGAGTACAGTAGAGAGCACGTAGTGTATATTGTTAAAAAATATTTATTGAAGAACAATGCTGAATTTAAAAATATAGTACAAAAAACTGTAATATTATTTTAAATTAACTAAATTTAAAATAAAAAAATAATAAATTTCCCTATACACACTTTTGTATTCATCATTATTGTCTCTAAAGTTTTATCCACTGGTTTGCCTTTTTCATTAAACAAAATATAGAATTTCAAATGTCTTTTAATATTTATATCATTAAGATTGTTTCTAATTTATTTCTATTATCTCTATTAATTAATTTCTAATTTCTACATTTTATATATGTATATATGTATATGTACAGGGTGGTCATAAAAATTCCTTGCCGATATATAGACTTCTAGCGGACAGTCCGTACAGCCGATCGAGATAAAATTTTAGATACAGTTATTCAATTGTATGAGCTCGGGATTCTATGAACGGCAACAAAGTGGCGATCAAGATTATGGTTATAGGCACAGAAACTCCAAATTTTCGAGTGGCAACGCCCATTTTTTCCCGTCGGAAAATGATCAGCGCATGCAAAAACCCTAAATAGCGTTGGAACGGCACGTGTACAACAAAAAGCGTACGCGTTATGCACGCGCAAAAAGAGCGAGTCTAAAAACGTCGACAAGGGCGCACGGAGAAAAATTTGCATCTGACACAGGCAAGACAACAATCACAGATTACTACACAGACCGGAGAAAAGAAAACTTTTATTGGGATTACACATCTTCCACATGGGTGTCATTACACACTGTAAAAAAACGACATTTTTACAGTACAAAGTACTGTTCATCTCGCGCACAAACTCGATCACAGTGAATGCGCTGCATCTTTCTTTGGTTTCCTGACTATATTAACATGGAAAATACAGTAGTTGCATAAAATTAACAGCACAATGTGATGGCAATTTGGACGCCAGCAGTTTGTGCTGTAAAAAATGCGTCCAAATTGCCAGCACATTGTGGTGTTAATTTTACGCAACTACTGTATTTTCCATGTTAATATAGTCAGGAAACCAAAGAGAGATACAGCACATTCACTGTGATCGAGTTTGTTCTGGCAAATCTACAGTGTTTTTTTTACAGTGCAGGCAATTACGTTTTGCAGGCGCTGTGGTCATTTCAACTGTGGTCGATGTACACTCTAGATTTGACATATCCCCAGAAACAGAAATTTACAGGAGCGAGGTTAGGGGATCGCGGAAGCCAAGGAACTCCAAAATGGCGTGAGATGACGCGGAAAATGCTTTTCCAGGACTATGCGAACAGATTTCTCTATATGTGGATATGCGACATCTTGCATCCAAATGATGTCATTCAGTGCATATTGCAGCAGCTATTCTGGTATAACATAATTTTTTAGCATAGCTGTGTAGCGAGAGCTTGTCACAGATCACGTTTCAAAACCGGTTGGTATCGCTTCCTCAAAGAAGTAAGGGTAGAAAACAATTGTACCTGCAATACCGTACCACACAGTTACTTTGGCGTCGTATAAAGGTATTGGTGCCACAGTACTCTGCACGGTGCACTCAATTTTTGGTATTGACGTTGCCATTTAAGGTCAAATTTACCTCGTCCGTCCATAATATTCGATGAGGGCAGTCGTTATCGCCAATATATAGGAGAGGAAATTCGTTTGCTAAACCCGTACGTTGTTGATGGTCTCCCGCGTCCAACACCTGGACGCACTGGAACTGGTATAGAAACATGCGGATTACAGAGCGCAGTAAACTTTAGAAACGTTGTTTTTGGTATGTCCAATACACGAGACGCACCTATTGCAGTTTGCATGCGTCCTGAAATCACTATGTGGTGCATTTCAATAACAGTGTTCTCAGAAACTGTTGGTCGTCCGGATCGCTGTCTATCACTGTTACAGCCAGTTTCTTCGAATTTCTTTACTAAATCACGCAGAGCTTGTGGGGCACATGGACCACGTATTTGGTGATGGTTTCTACGGTAAACACGCAAGACATCTGCTGCATTCATCATGGCGTTTTACCAATTTACCCGGAACTTTTGGTGTCAGAGACATTTCATCGCTATGCGTGAGTTCCCGACTGAAGAACCACTTTTCCCACCCCGCTTTTTATCCGTTTTCTACGTTGAATATTTGGCGAGTGGCGTACTTTGATTGGGGTCTTGCCTTTGTCGTATGCAAAT
The DNA here is from genome assembly GCA_963932465.1 of Maratus speciosus. Lineage (NCBI taxonomy): Eukaryota > Metazoa > Arthropoda > Arachnida > Araneae > Salticidae > Maratus > Maratus speciosus. Next base: position 443,853,313 of record OZ010788.1, read on the forward strand.
TTCCTCCGTGAGACCCAATCGTGTTTTTTTTTTCGTGTTCGCAGAGCCATTATTTGTGCGCGCATAACGCGTCCGTTTTTTATGATACACGTACCGTTCCAACGCTTTTCAGGTTTTACGCATGCGTTGAGCATTTTGCGACGGGAAAAAATGTACGTTGCCATTCGAATATTTCTAGTTTCTGTGCCTATAACCGTAAACGCGAGCGCCATTTTTGTGCCGTTCATAGAATCCCGAGCTCATACCTTTGAATAACTATATCTGAAATTTCATCTCAATCGGTTGTACGGACCGGCCGCTAGAGATCCATATATAGGCAACGTTTTTTTTATGACCATGCCGTATATATATATATATATACAGTGGTGGACAAATGTTAAGGACGAGTCACAAAATGGCAATTTTCATTCACGCGAATACTCAAAAGGAAGTCATATAATTAGAATAATTACTATCCCTGCAGAATAGCTAATCCATATGATATCTCATTCAGGTCACACATGGTCACAAGGGTCACAGTCACTAAGGCGAAACAAAAAATAGGAAATCCACACGTCTCTTTTATGAGTTTCAAATGACTACTATATGTGGCTCTACTGACAGGTCACTCTGACTGCTGCTTTGTGGCAAGTCACCAGGTGATAGGTTATATTTTTTTATTATATAAATATGAGATTTTTATGAAATTTTATTATTATTAATATTATTATTATTATTATTATTATTATTATTTGTTTTTTAAATTAGGTTTCGCAGATTTACCGCTCTAGGCATTTGTCTTATTTGCATATTATTTAATACCGACCTGCCCATATAATAAAGCATATAACAAACATAATAATGCAATTTTACGGTTTTTTATGGGCTTATGACTGTAAAAAACAATGTCTTAGACTACTGGCCTGGATAAAATAGTCCAATTTACCTCATGTTGCTATTTTGATTTTGATCGACGCTTCAAAATATTCTTTAATATATTTGAAAATCAGTAATATGCTTCGTAGAAAATAAACTCTGAGCAATGATCTTTTAGAATACTATTCACCAAAGTGAAACTTTAAATAAGAAACAAATCAGGATTTTTTTTTTTATTGAAATAAACTAAAAATTTCAAGTTGCTTTCGTTTGATTGCTTCTTAGCTGCTGTCGCTTTTATGGGACAAAGAAGATGTGATATGGCACACGTTGCTTAGATAGTAACGCCAGTTACCGCATATTTTGTAAAAATATACAAAGTACAGTTGTGGCCAACACGCTACAGTCTTTCCTAATAAAAGTGGGAGTTTTAGTAAAAAAATAAAAATGGTGCTTAGCTAGCTTATTCGATACAAACTTTCATGGTTTAAAAAAATTAAATTCCAAACTATGAGCGTCATTTGAACTATAGCCTTTAGATATAAATCTACATCAACAGCAGTCCTACAAATTGTAACTTATACTCCACCTACACATTACTCTTAAACATATTACATCATAATACAATATGCAAACTGGTACATCAGATTTAATTCACGAATAATTAAAATATTGTTCAATTGATTTTAACCCTTTATGTACTGAATTATGAATTCATGAAAATTTTATCTGCTAAAGTATTTTTCGTGAATTTTTTAAACTACATTAGAAGATTTATATAATCATTTAATAAATGTTAGAAGGATTGAAGTTTTTGGAAGATTTAATTAAATTTTAACTTAAAGGGATTTTCTACAATATTCATAATCCAACTCAAATCTTTTATTTTAAATATTTTTCTTTGTGTTTTGTAGGATTACGAAATGTACAAATATAATGTTCTTAGAATATAAATATAGAAATATTTCCAAATTGAAAAATACCTTCCCCCGCCTACGCCAAGAAAGCTGAAAAAATGCAAAGGCAAAAATTAAAAATCAACCTTTGAAAAATAATTTTGTCTTGTGTAAACAATAATTCTTTTGGAACATGATAAAGTAATGCATCCATAACTCATTCTTAACTGTATTACTACTAATCGGTGTATTAAATGAATTTTATAACAAGTTATTTTAGTGGAACTTATAAGTACCGACTGTAGATAAAGGGTTAAAATACAAAATAAAATATATATTTACGAACAAACACATCTGATAGATAATCTAATTTTAAAACAGCAAAGAAAACAAATATAATAATGCAATATCCACAGTTTATACATGCGATTTCATACTGAAAATAGAACAGCGTTTGCTTATACAGTTCCTTACCAATTACAAAATGTTCAATGGCAAAATTCTATATTTGAGGCTGAAGCTGTTGGGATATTGTGATAGTTGGATGATAAAAGGTAAAAGAATAATATCGTATAGTTATTTTTAAACACTGCAATGCTATTAATAATCCAAGAATTATTTCTCGTGATCAATATGTAGACCTCTCTGACATGACAGACATTAATAAAATAATCGAGTATTTAATTCTGATATATTTGATAATCAAGAACAACAACAAAAAAGGCAAAAGCATTAGCTGTAATGAACTGAAACAACAACAAAAACAAAAAAAAAAAACAGTGGTGGACGCAAATAAAACGACTGCATAGGAAAAAATCAGCTTGCAATTTCTTTATTTAAAAAAAGATTTTGTCTTGAAAAAATATATACGAAAAGGACATCTTATGTTTATAGATGCATTTTTAAGGAAGAAATAATATCGTTCAGCTTTTTATTAAGAACTTGTCATAATAAGAATAATAATATTTTCACTCGGAGAACGTGGAGGGATATGTCTAAAAAGACAAAGCATTTAGATGATTTTTAGCATTGAATTCAACAACTTCTAACGCAAGCACCAGTTGAATGAAATAAAATAATAACTCATGCCATGCAGCCATCAGCAGAATTTTTACCCAATTATTATTCTGAAGACTCGCCGTTGCATCTCAGTTAGGGAACTGTTGTCAAATCTCGCCACAAACAGAAGAAAATTATGCAGCCGATAACACCATTTTAATTTAAAAAAGAAAACATTCTTTGACTATTATTATTTTCGCTGCACGCACAAGATTCGTTTATTTTGCAGAAGCGCGAGGAACCACTACCCATTCTGCGCTCGTTGTCAGAACTCTAATGAAAAAACGCACAAGCTCTGCGTAGAAGAAGGGAAAAGGGTTGCTGTAATAAGTGAGATTCGCCAATTTGGCAGAAAAACACTTACAAGAGCCTTGCGTTGGCAGAAATTGCAATGCTAAAGCATATAAAAATGGTTTAAATTGGAGGAAATTTTATAGATTTCATTAAGATAAGTTGACAAATAGTAGTAAAGTGTTACAATTTTTTAAATTACGTATTAAACTGATTTGAATATGATTGGCTAGGGGCGGGGCTACAAAGAGGAAATTACCTAACATTTAGAAGCTTGGGAATGTTCCAGAAAATTCTTTTCCCGGAAGTACTGATTTCAAAACTATGTTTATGATTTTAAAAGGAAACGAAATGTTACGCAAGAAAGAAAAACTTACAGGGGAAGTTTGAAAAAGGAAGGAAAGAAAATAATTTTAGAATGCGAATATTAAAATTAAATGTAAAATCTTTCTTAAATTAAATTAAATTAAAATATGACAGCGGTTGTACGTAACCACAACACATATATAAATAAATAAAATAAATTACGAACAACAGTCTTAATGAAGTACAAATATATAGTTGCGGTAAGTCAATTATTCAATCATTACATTAATTGAAACCTATAAGTCCTACAATACTCCACAATATATAATTAAGCACCCAGAACCAAAAATAATTATAACAAGCATAACACGAACTGTTACGCTGACGAGTAATGGGTAATGAAAGTGAAAAATAGTCAATTACTCGTATTATATAACAATTAATATCATATACATTATCATTTAATGGAAAAGTTATCTCAAAATATATTAACTTTAGAAACGTTATTGGAAAACATTTGAAACGGGCAGATTCACCTACAATTTTATCAATAAAATAACTACACATATAAAATATACAGACACTATAGATCGGTATTTTATAATTATACATGGAAGTCTCCCAACGTTTAAAAAAATAACCTATACACAAACGAACGCGATTGAGTTTCAAACGTTAATCCATTACAGTCCGTCTATCATAGTTGTCCATCGATGCCAAAAATTTTATGCACTATGCCCACTGAAGTCCCTTGCCAGCCTCTTAACTTCGGAACGGCTGCTGTTATATTCATAAAAGTGATGTTTAGGTTTAGTAAAGTAGCCATGTGCTACTGAATGAAACCTTCTATGGCTCCACCTGGTGAACAAAATGCGGAGTTAACATTCCTTTCTCGAAAGTGGAGTAAGAAAGGGGAAAAAAGCGATTTATAACATTGTAAAGCATCATCGATTTATTGCGAAAAGCCACCTTGTGGACATTAATGCGAAGAATAGAACGGTTAAAACGGGTATTTGTTTTTTCATGATTTCTTACTCAGTGACGTCAAGAAACTTAAATGGAACGAGAAATGATTATTTTTCAAACGGATGTGCATACAAATGCACATTGCAGCTCATGGTGTGAAGTTAAAACATGTCAAAAATTATATATTGCTATAAGTAGTTGTTGTTTTATTCTAAGATCGTTTTCTCACGCTACAGTGTATGAAATCAAGAAAAAACAAATGCTCCTTTTAATCATTCTATTATTCTCATTAATGCCCACAAAGTGTCATTACGTACTAAATCGATTATACTCTATAACTTTGTAGATCCCTTTTCTTTTTTTGTCTTTCCGATTTCACGATAGGAATGCTAAATCCGCAATTTTCCACCAGGTGGCGCGATAGGATGGTTCATTCACTACCGCGTGGCTACTTTAATATACCTAGATACCACTTTTATGGATATAGCAGCTGCCGTTCCGAAGTTAAGAGAGTGGCAAGTAATTTTATTGGGCATTCTTTATATACCATATCAATGACTGTAAAATAAATTTTTCTGATTCTCAGTACCAAATAAAATTTAATTAAGAAACAAAACTGAAATATATTAATGTTCTTCTACTACATCATTTTTTTAATTGATAAAATAAAATATCATCATACTACAATATGATGACGTCAATTTAACGAAAATTTAAACATTTTTTTAATTGCCACAAGTTTAATTGCTTAATTTTTTAATTGTACTAGTTCCACTATATTGTTCTATTGATTCCTATATCTTGCTCTTATTCTAGTGATAACATTGTTATAGTTATTATTACTGACTAATGACGAATATTTATTTTCGACATATTATGTTTTATTTCTTATTTTGTGCTAAATATCTGTGACAGTTCACTATGTAAAATAGTTGGAGGAAGATATAAACAAATGTACTCCGATCTTAACTTATTTTATGAAGTGTTTTACATTACATTGGTGGTTCAATCGCCCGAATCAATCTCCAAAAGTTTTTTAGATTACTTTGGTTCGAAGGTTGAATCTGTCAAAATCTGTATTTTCCGTGCATGATATGGCCTCACCAGTGGCCGAAAGGTTCTGCTCTCGAAGCTGGTAGACGGGAGGTGCTGGGTTCGATTCCAATCGCGCCCGTCGGACTAATCGTTCGGAGTTTTCGTGGTTTTCTTCGAACCTTGGTTATCCAAGCGTTAATACGGATTAGGTTCCCTTAGAAAGACCTCCACGGAAGGCACTCTCCCCACTTAGGGCCTATATCCCACGTGCTGATAACTGGCCGACATAAATACAACCATCCGTGCATGATATGGACTAGTGATAGATAAGTTTTAATTTTTCAACAAGGATATAATCTGTCATTTCAGTGATGTTAAATTTAACTGATGTAATATCTTTTGATTGACGTGTGGGTATAGTCAGGAAAACATATACTCTTTCAGGCCTCAACAATAATAGATTGCATTTCGCGTTGATTTTAGAATATCTTCGTATAATGGTCGGTAATTTTTTTTTTTTTTTTTTTGTCTAACAGAACATGTCTTCGGCAAAAAAAAAGAAAAAAAATGAACAATTTTAAAAGTGTCTCAGCGATACGTATTAAGTGCTAGAAAATGTTATTAATCTGAAAATATATTTAATGTTAGTTTAAAAAAGAAATACTAATATGTTCTTCATTTCACGTATTAATTATTTTTTCTTTTTAAACATTTCAACTCTATAAATATTTTAGTTTTGTCAACTTTTATAAATATTTTCACTATTTCGTAAACAACAACAACAAAAGGAAATTCCCGCCGGGCTTAAGGCTCTGGCTATAAACTCTAGGGATATTAGTGATAAAAAATATTTTATTTTTTCACTAATAACATTGAAAATAGTAACAATGTTCACCAAATATTTTTTATTTATTTCGCATGTCTACAGAGATCATAAATGACTATTCTGTTTAAAACCTGCAGACATTATTAAATATTGTTTAAACCTTTTGAATGATTCAAAAAATTGCATTATTTATTGAAACTATATTCCTTCTTTTTAATACATTTTACCTTCCTAATTCAACCTATGGCAATGAAATTACAGTACCACGTACGTTTTTATAAGTCGGATTGGGTGGTTTAAAAAAGTCCTTTCGGCCAGTGCCGGAAGAAAGCGGTAGCTTTCATATTTCGTGGGTTTAAAATTTTGCAAGTTTTACTCGAAGCTAATTTTACTCAAATTTTAAGAAGCTAAAATGCGACGAACCCGATAACAGAATATTCGTCAATACTGAATTTCAATGAGAATTGTGCCAAATTAGTAAGATAATAGCCGTCCTTGGCGACAAGTTTGATACCCCTTTAAATTTATGTTTGGGAAAGCATGCTAAGCATTGTATCATGTTACTTTTATTCATAATTTAATTTACTTGGACTCCCTTAAATATAATTAATATAATCCCTTAAGCTAATATTAGATTTTTTTGTTGCATTAAAATATCTCAATTTGGTGATTTTCTGTAAGCGAGTAAACCATATTGATTTACAATGGAAGTCTTTGGGAATGTTGGGAAATATTAGAGATATCGCCAAGTTGGCGTCACTTTTGGCGACTCATTTCGGTCACCAAATTTGGCGATATATCGTCAAGTTGACGAAAAACTTGGTGGCATTTGGCGACAGAGAAGGACCCCTAATGGTAACCCTCTTATAGGTATGGAGATGCATTAAATGCTGTTCAATAACCAATGGTGCCATTTTAAAACAAGATGGCGGATGAAACCAAAATGTTAGCCGCCCTAGAAATTCAAATTGTTATATCTCGGCCATTTTTAAAGATAAAAACAAGCCAATATACGCTCTGGAATCCCTATAATAAGGTCACACTCTTAAGAAAGCAATATATTTCAGTTTTTAATTTATTTGCACCGCTTTTTAAATTTTTAAATTACACAAAAATTAAATAGTCACAATTTTGAAGCAAGATGCCATATGAAGCTGACCAGCGAACTCGGTCGAGACATTGGTATGTACTATGCATAATTAATTTCATCCAAATCGGTTTATAAATATGAGAGTTACCACGCGACAAAAATCATATATATACACACACACACATACACATATATATATATATGTGTATATATATATATATATATATATATATATATTAAGTATATATATATATATATATATATATATAAGTCACATTTGAACGAAGGTTTTGGGGTCTGGGGGGTCATGATGGATGAAAATATACCAAAATTTTCAAGAAGTATTTTCGACCGAATCGCTGCAATAGGTAAATTTTTACTTTTTGTAATGAAAGCTACCTAATTGAAGTATTTTGCTCGTACTATATGAACAGTGGGCATTGCTTGCCTAATATAATAAATAGAATAATATGTAAATAACCTATGAACAAAATTACATAATAGACCGAGAGACAGCTGCACAATCCATCACGTCATCAAGTTGATGGCTGAGATTCCAGGATTAGTTAAAACTCGATTAGCATATTAAAATGAAACTAGTCATATCTTGGTGGGAAACACCTGCAAACCTTATTTTAGTATGCTAACTGACTTTCATGTTTTCATACCTTTGGATGCAGGAAAACACAATGATAAACCTACCGATCAACAACTAAAATCTGGTCTGCAGGTGTTTTCCCCCCAAGATATGACTTGGTAAACCAGTTTCATTTTAGTCTGCTAATCGAATTCTGTGGAATTCTTGAATTTCAGTCGTCAACTCGATGAGGTGATGGTCTGTGCAGTCGCCTCCCGGCCTATAATCAGTATCGGTGATACAATGGTAAAATAAATAAAAAGTAAATTAATACCGCTGGGCAAAAACAGGTTGAGGCACCCCCTTCCCTCCCCGTAAAAAACACACGCATACACAAAAAATAAAACAATGCACCAGATAAAAATCAACAAAAAGTTTCTTATAACATACTGTATTGATTTGTCGCCTAATACAGTAAAATGTTTTTAAAATTATTTATTATTGATCTTAACATAACAATCCTGACCTATTTGTTATTTTATTTAAACTGTTTCTCTGAAAAAAGGTTCTTGTTCTAAGAATTTGCAAGCCATTTTCACATTGACGAATGCAGATGAATATATTTCAAACATTTTGTTTGCCGGATGGCAAAATTGATATTTTATTACCGACCAGTGTTATTTATTTATATCTAATTATTTACAATACTGAAAATATATCTAATGATTTACAGTACTGATAATATATCTAATGATTTACAGTTCTGAAATGTGTCTAATGATTTACAGTACTGAAAATATATCTAATGATTTACAGTACTGAAAGTATAGAGTGAGTACAAATCATGGACCCGATTTAAGAAATTCATATTTTCGAAAGTACTGCACACGTTACAATAAGTGATACATGAAATTAAAGAAAAATATACCAAATTATTTTCAGTTACAAATGTTCGATGTGTGATCCTCTTTTACACGACATACATTCAATCTGTAATCCAGTTCGTTCCAAACATTTTTTAGCATCACTCTGTCAGTGGTTCTGAATGCAGCACAAATGCGTTCTTTATGCTCTGACAGAGTTTTCGGCATTGGCGGTACATAAATAATGCGTTTACGTTACTCTACAAAAAGAAATCCCATGGTGTTAGGTCTGGGGATCTTGGTGGCCATGTGATTAGGGGTAAATCATCATCACTCGCTCATATAAAGAGTGTGAATAGAGCAAGAGAATGAATTTGAAGGGGAAAAGGATAACCTCAGAAATGCGCGGGAAAGTAAAAATGGAAGGTAAAAGAATATTCTCGAAAGAAAAAAGCGCGGAAATGGAACATTTAATTTAAGAATACTAAAAGCGTAATATTCAAGCGATTTAGACAAGTGAGATATTAAATTAAAGGGAATTTAACAGAGTTAACGATAGAGATTATTTAAGGATAAGGATTTAGTTAATATAAAGTAGTAAATTACATTAGATAAAGAAATGCCGAGATTAGATCTAATAATGTGGCATATACATATATAAGTCACACTTGGACGGAGGTTTTTGGGGTCTGGGGGTCATGACGGATGAAAATATCCCAAAATTTTCCAGAAGTATTTTCGACCGAATGGCAGCAATTGGTAAATTTTTACTTTTTGAATTATAGCTACCTAATTGAAGTATTTTACTCGTACTATATCAACAGTGGGCATTGCTTGCCTAATATAATAAATATAATAATATGTAAATAACCTATGAACAAAATTACATAATAGACCGGGAGACAGCTGCACAATCCATCACCTCATAGAGTTGATGGCTGAGATTCCAGGATTAGTTAAACTCGATTAGCATATTAAAATAAAACTAATCATATCTTGGTGGAAAACACTTGCAAACCCGATTTTAGTATGCTGACTGACTTTCATGTTTTCATACCGTTGGATGCAGGAAAACACAATGATAAACCTACCGATCAACAACTAAAATCTGGTCTGCAGGTGGTTTCCCCCAAGATATGACTTGGTAAACCAGTTGCATTTTAGTCTGCTAATCGAGTTCTGTGGAATTCTCAACGCAGGACAACGCAGATATTGTGTTTCATCAGGATGGAGCCCCACCTCACTGGTCTTTGCAGTTTAGACGTATGCCTTGTAATAAGAAAGTCCCACACCGAACATTTGTAACTGAAACAAAATGATATATTTCTGTTTAAATTGATGCATCACTTATTGTAATACGTACAGTAGTTTCGAAAATATGATATTTTAAAATCGGGTTCATCATTTGTACTTATCCTGTATATCTAATGATTTATAGTAATTTTACATTTAGAAATTTCTAAATAACATTCATAGATAGGTTAATAACAAAAGATGTTTCATTATTATTAAAATATTATTAGTACCAATAATTATTATTAATGATTATTTTTTAAGTATCAAAAAATGTAAAATTCTTTGTCACAACGAAGTTTCCAATTTTTTTCCTTATCTTAATGTATCGTTATCAATGTTAAACTATATTTCATGACTCAACATAAAAAGACTAAATAAAAAAGAGTCTCAAACCAAAGTTATTTAATTAACAATGACAAGATCTCGACGTTTTATGTAAATCTTAATAACTTATTATAAAAATGACCTCCGCACAACATGGCACGACTTTTTACTTATTAAAAAAACTACTTGTTCTCGAACTCATGCATGCATAATTTCATGTCCTGCGTTTATCATTTTCTGCGTGACAGTTTAGATTAATTAAAAATTAGCCTTTCTGCTACGTAAATTTAACCACCTGGATATATAAGAGATAATGACATTTTTTTTATATATATAAAAGTAAAAGCGCTTTATTTATTGTAAGAAAAAAATAGCAAACCTATAAAAATATTTTTGCTTAATAATTTGTTATAAACTTATACATATAAGTGATATTTAGATAATAAAATAGGATCAGAATTTTCAGAACAGAGTGATGTATAACTAGAATTTTCAAGCAGTGCAAAGAGAGGAAACGAAATCATATATGTTTTTTTGGAGAGGGGGAATTTTACTATTTTTAAAATTCGTTTCAACATAGTTGAAAAGCACTTATAACTAAGTCTGTTTGCTCCCCGCATATCAGCCTGTTTATCAGTTTATCCGGTCTCTAACTCTTTTTAATATATTTGGATAACTAAGTAATTGATGTTTGTTGTTGAGGTTAGTGTGGCATCATTGGTGTTGAAAATGAATCATGTATACCATGAGTAATTCGTGTACAGATACATTCAAAATATTCCATACATAATGGTCTTAGGTGGAAATCGTTTACATTGCATTTTAATGATGTTACACTATTTCAAAAATGGATAAATTAATATACATCATAAAGGAGCTCGACATAATGTTATTTTTATGCGCACTGAAACATGCATTCTGTATAATAACGATTGAAAATCATTCATTATTAATTTTCTTCGTCACACTAAATAATTCTGATACATAATGATCTATGGAGAAAAATAGTTTGTAGTGTATTTCAATGATGTTACATTTTTTCAAACATAATAGAACTTGTATGCATTACTGTGGTGCACTAAAAATTGTAACTGTGAAACAGGATATGCATAGCATTTATCGATCATTTAAAGAGACAAACAAAACAATTCTGTTAGAGTACTGCCTATCAGCAATACTTGCTGGAATTGCGTTTTAGTTATGGTATGCATTTTTTAATTTAGAAAATCTTTTGAATACTACTTGGTGTATATAAATTCGATCAATATTATACTGGACAACACATAAGATTCACAGTATGTGTGTGGATTGCTTTACGGTGTTTTTTACTGACGCATTTTCCACAGCTGAACTATATATTCCATACACCAAGAGATTATTGTCCACTATACATGAATCTACGTACATGGCTATGAGACAAACTGGATACATTGCCATCAATGGATACTAATTACTAAAAAAATTTTTATTTTTATTATGTTATATTACTGAATTGAATTTTTCCTTTAGATTTGGTTTGTATAAAATGTTGTACATGATATACAAGAGAATTAGTGATATACAATAGGTCTGTGCAATAGAATTCAAGTGCATTTCCGTTTAATAGCTAAATTATTAGATAAGAAATTTTAGCTATATTAACTGCTTTTTAGCTATACTAAATTTTCGCATACTGCGCAGTATATATACAAATCTAAAGATTATATGCTGTTCTGCAAAAAAGAATCAGACTACTTTTCTCACTATGTGCAGTAATTACTCAAATTTTGTTTTTAAATGTTCTATGTGTTATTAAAACTGTTTTCTTATTTTTTCATCCTATTTAAAGATGATGTTTTATCATACTACACTAGATGTGTTGGAAAATGTTACATAATCTATTTTTGAGCATTTTTTTTTTCATGAAAATTATTTTTTTTATTTGCGTAAATATTAAGCGAAACTAAAAAAAAAAAAATAAATAAGAAGTTTGCAAATTTTCAAATGTATCAGGTGACCATAAAATAATTTATGTTGACGTGAGTTCTCTATCAGACAATCAATTGGATGAAATGTAACACCATTTGGTTCTCATTCACACTGAAGCATGCAGTTTCGAATTATAAGTTAAAAATTATCAAAATACGGCAATACAGGAAATTTTGACACAATAATATTTGTGACAAATATTGTGTCAGTAATATTTGTGACAAATAAATATGTTATTACCAAATGAAACTGCAGAGGCAAAGTACCTTCACAATAAATAAAAAACTTTATTGTTAATTAAAAATGTGATTCAATGCGACAACTGTTATTATATCCCAATTTCTGACAGCTGGCTAAATGTTTTATTCATTTAGATAATTCGATAGTATTTAAAAAGCAAATTATGAAAACTAGTGAAGAGACGTTTGTTTATACACAGGAACTGTTATAATTGACAAATATTATTCAAACAAAACTGTTATCTTAGTTTGATGCCAGTAACTTGCCATTTGACTCGGTGTGTCTCCCTGCAGGCAGGGGCTTGCTAGGCTCCAGACTAGTGTCGATGCACATAAGCGTAAGTGAAAAATCAGCCAACGGGTAAACCCGCCTAAACAAGTTACAGGGGGTAAGATTTAAAAAAAACTCGGGAGTATACAAAATTAACTTATCCGACCAAAGCACAAGTCAGAAGCCAGTAAGCAATTAGAGTACATCTTGTATGAAGGGTGCTAGTATAATTAAGAGAAAAATCTACATGAAGAATAGTAGTAAGATATAAATGATGCTTGGAAATATAGAAAAATAATTTTAAAAATATCAGTAGTATACAGAATACTTCACGATAATCGCGAGCAAGGAGTGGTGGAAAACAAAAACTTTAAATAGAATTAAGGTAAAAAGAAACCAATGCTTCGAGTGTGAAAATGTTATTAAAATATGTAGGAGTATTATTAACCAGTAAAGACTTTAAAGACTCCGAAATGCATTAAAATGATAGACTGAAAAGAAATAGACTTTATAGTTAAATCGGAAAGGAAACAGAACTCACAGAGAAATGTTCTCACGTTACTGGTATACCAGCTGTTGATGACACGGGGTAAGTCTTCGCGGTAATAGTAGCCGAATGACTATGATGATGTGGATGGTAGTCTTCTTGTAGGATGGAAACTTGATTGTTAAAGATCTATGGGAAGTAGAAAATAAATTTTTAACCTCTGATTAGTGGGGTGACAATTGACACACCGGGTTGAACTATAACAATCCGTCATCGAATATTCCAGTTGAAATATTTTGTGTTTTATTAAAGCCAAGATTGTCACCACGGAACTGTCAATTAAAGCATGTTGGAATAGTAGTGAAGGGACAAACTTTTATGGCCTATTAAAATATCTCTGGAATTAATAATCATTTTCAAAAAGGTTGATGATAAGTGGATAAGCAAGCTGGTGGTGTCTTGAATTTTAAAGTGTATACATGGCTGACAAAAATAAATTCCCATTCCTGAAATTACAGCTCTTTCCAATTGAAGCATTCGCACAGACCATATTAAGCGAGTTTTTAACAGTAAAAAGTATGGCGTTTTGTAGCTATATGGACTTAATAAAAAATGAAAAACATTTGTGATGTCCGTTCTGTTGCAAATGCCTTTCTCTGCATCTCTTTTCCAACTGCAGATGAACGGTATTCGAGCTCCACGTGTGAAGATACCACCCGCAACGGCTTAAAGTGTTACATTTTATGTTGCTATGATACGTTAAATTTCTTTCCCGGTAATACTAGAAGATCCATTTTATTTGACAATCACTATATTTCTAAAGTTATCAACCACTATACTGGTGCTGCTACTGGGCACAGAAGTATAACAATTAATTCTTGGTTCGATTGTGATTGAAATGAAGTGCCCAGTGAAATCGCATCATGGCTAAATGTTCTGTTCGTATAAGTGGAGCTGCAATAAAATTATGATTGGCAGAAGGAGTGGCTGAAGACAAAGATCATTCTAATTTGAACAACACAGATTCTGCGATTTTAGATATTTGATGATATGTGTTTATAAAGGGTAGTACTGTATTATTTACCCCATACAATTGAAGAATAATTGATTGTGACGTATCTTGAAAGAGGCTTATATCTGCGATTTATAAATACCAGCTGTTGATAGGAAGAAATTATGCATGAGATGTATTTGAAGAACCTCAGACAATGACACCTCAGCCAACGTCGATTGAGCTATCTGTTGTTTTACAATACTATAAATAACTCGTAGTATGTTATTCATCTGTTGATTTAAATATTTTTGAATAGTGTTGTACAACATTACTTGGATGTCATATGGCTTAGTATTGTTTTTCGAACTCACAATTAATATGTTTAACTTTTTGTAGGAAGGGACTAATCTAGTGACAGAACATTTCACAAAAGCTTGAATCATTGATAAATAAACTATACTAGTAATAAGATCAGAGGATGCAAGCACTCCAGGGTGGCGAGGCCTGTCATGAAAAGAAAAGAAGGTTAAGAAAAGCAACGAATTAACAACAACAAGAAAACAAATAAAACAGATGCCGAAGTTTCCGAAAAGAGCTAAGAAAATAGAGGAAAAGGTCCAAATACCGGCAGCCACTTTTGTTTTCAATCTAGATCGTACAATTTTCTAAATTAATAAAATAAAAAGTGACAGTAGGGTAAATTGACACGTCTTACACCTGTTCAGAGAAAAAAAATCAGTTTAAAATGCGTTTTCTGTTTATAAGAAGCAAAATTCCGAAAGTCTTCAAAGTTTGAGTTTTTAAAATGGGGTCTAAATACCGGCTACCTAAGTTTTTTTTCCAAAATATCACACAAATAGAGCTAATGACAATTATTAAGCAATAAGAATATTATTTTAATAAATTGTATTGATTAATAACATTTCTTATGTACAGAAAAAATACGCAATTTTTAATGAATAAGTATTTTTGTCAAATTTCTAAAATTCTTTACGACTATCTCTCATAGTCTTCTTCCCATTATGTTTCTAATTTTTTTTAACGTGTAAAAGAAAAGAAAAGCTTGCTGATTGAAATGAGAATTGTTTTATCAGAAAAAATCAAAAGCACAATATCACTCTCCGCGTCACTATTATAGTCCTATCAGCCCACATATCGCATTCTTAACATTGAACCCAGAATCCCCTGCCCCATCCTTGTCCACACAGAAAGCACCCATGCAGAAGACACAAATTTATTATATTCCTCTGTTGGATATTTTCCTTTTTCACTTTTTTAGCCCTCTCGCTGCGTAATTGTTTTATCAAAATAGCGTCAAAAATTTTAACCGGGAAAATCCTCCGATTAATTAAGGCATAATTTACAATAAAAAAAATAACTGGTGGGAATAATCAAAGAGGGTTAATTAGACGGAAAAAATGCATCCCCAAGGTAATCTCGGGTTGCGCAAATTTTGCTTCTTTTACGATGCCCAAGGAAATCTCGGGTTGAGCAGAGAGAGGGTTAAAAACATATTTCTGCTTCTTTCACCTGGTTTACTCAGTCATTTTTTTCTTTCTCTTCACTTTTATTACAGGCGATTTTGTAGTGTCCAACAACTCTTTTTTGGAAAGTGATCCGGTAACCAGTGTCGGTCCCGAAGAATTACGGCCATGGTTGCTTTTTTCATAATGCGAAATGGGACGGGGACTATTTCTGAACCATTTAAATTAATTTATTAATTATGGAACTATTAAAATTAATTTATCCCCCCCCCTTCAAACAGAGCAACCGAGAGAGGTCCAAATACCGGCTAGCCGGTATTTAGACCACGCTGATTCGGACCACTGCTATGTTTAAGTTAAAATCGGTATTATTCATTCATATAATAAAATACCAATACTGTGCGCGTGGCAATCGAGAGCTAAATATGTCTAGAAAATAACTTAATCAACAATTTAACCCAATATACGATCGGTATATTTTTAAAAAAATGAGAAACACATATCTAAAAAACTTTTGATGTACCAGATTACGTAGATTCGACACTTTTGCATGTACTATTTGTAAATGACACAGACTTCAGCGATGTACTTTTCGTAACTTTCTTCTCTCAATTAAAGTTATAAACTCTGCATATCATCGCTAGGCTGCGCTGCTCTCAGTTCTCAGAACACCCAGTAGCCGGTATTTGGACCCGAGCCGGTATTCGGACCTTCTCCTCTATATTAAAGGAAATATATTAAATATATTAAAGGATAGGGATAAAAAATAATAAAAACATAAAAATAAAGAGAAAAGTATATTACTTAATTAAATTTGAGATCGAAGGGCTGTAAAAATAAACAGCTCACAGAGAATATCGGAAGTAGTTGTTGGTTTTACGCTGATTACATCTAGAGGACTAGATATACGCTAGATACACGCTGTGAGCTAGCTCTAGATTTGTCAATGCTTCTTCAACGCTAGCTTTAAGAATCGGTACATCAGTTGGGTATACATGCATATACTATCTTTCTTTCTGAGAATATATTAACACTCTGTTTTCCCCTTGCAATGATATTTGTGGGTAAAACATTTTTAAAGTCTGATTCTCTGTCATTGTCTTAAAAGTTGTAATTGAAGAGTAATATAATTTTATGAAATTAATATAAAATAAGACAAGTAAAAAAGGGTATAATTTCATGTTATCTTATTTTTTCGTCAGATGAAAGCCCAATGATATTATGATTTACAATATGATTCTTGTACGCTATCTAAATGAAATAAAACACACATCTGATAAATGATTGAAATGTTTAAATTATTTTTTAAATATTTTTACAAGAAAATGAAAATAGACCATATGTAGGAAACTAAGAAAATCATTCTGTTATAGATAAAAATATTCTACTTAAATATAAACAAATAAAATTTAATGGTATTTTAAAAGCATTTTTAAAATTGTCTTTTATATTAGTTTATTTTATGGAGTATTTTAAGGTTTTAGAAATGTTATCAAAAGTGCTTTTGTTTAAAGAAAAGATAATTTAGTCTGTTGTGATATAAAATGCAAAGAATTTTAAAATTACATAATGTTGAAAAATAGTTTTTCCTTTCATTTAAAGTGAAAATATTTGATAAACTGAAAGAGCCAAAACTAAATTGAAATTCAGACATGCATAAAGGCTATTTTATTATATGGCAGTGTGCTGCCTTGTTTTCTCATTTTTTTTCATTTTTAAGCGAGATTTAATTACTGAGAACAAAAACCTTGCATATTAAGTCATGAACTTAACGAAAACTTAACGAAAACAGTCTTAACGAAAATTTTTCAATTTTTATTTTAGCTCACATTTTTTGTACAATCAATAGGTAATTTATGCAATAAGAAAGTAAGATTAAAGAATAATTATAAAATAATATGTGTTTAGAAAATCTTTAATGCGTCTTCTCAGTATTATTGTGCCAGCAATTTTAAAATTAACATATATATTGAGTTTAAAAATGTAATATATTTGGAAGGTTTCATTAAAAACTATTAAGAAGAACATTTGTAAACAATTAGTACACTATTAGTACACTACACAAAATTAGCTTTTGTCTTCACTCGATAATAAAATATTCTCACTGTATCATTCATCATTCCAAATTTTTAGCTCAACTCTGATTGGTTTAAACATGTATCTCGAGTCCTATTCAGATTTTCTAAAAAAAATCTTTCACATTCTGAATGCCGTTTTTTCGACAAATATTACCAAATTTGGCGACATTCTCACAATTGTCGCTGAGTATAGATTTTGGTATTCGTAATCTTGAAAGTCGAATTTTCGGCCAAATGTCGCCAATATTCTCCAACTTCGCGGTTTCGTGACACTGAACATTAGTGACCCAAAAGGACGGACTAATGAAATCTTCTCGAACATATGACTTAAGCTCATTGGTCTGTTAATCAAAAACGGTAGGACACAAAATTTAATCAAAATCATTTAAGCCGGTTTAAAGATAAAATTAGCTTGTCCCGCAGTAACTCCAAAATGACCCACTAATCTAATTTTCTTGAACATGTGACACAACCGAGTGGTTTTCTCAAGACCGAAAACGGTATAATACAGAATTTTATCAAAATTGTTTGAGCCGTTTTTTAGATCGATTAGCTTGATCCTGACAAATTGTGACACAAAATGACCCACTAATCGAAGGTTCTTGAACATGCGACCTAGCCCAATGATATTCTTGAGCCTAAAAACGAAGGAAAACAAAATTTCGTCAAAATCGTTAGAGCCATTTTCGCTACTGACCCAAAAAGGACCCACTGATCGAATTTTTTCTAACATATGACTTAGCCCAAAGGTGTTCTCGTAATCCAAAACGATAGAATAAAAATGTAGTCAAAATCGTTAGAACCGTTCTGGCTTGACCCAAAGTAACCCAAATATGACCCATTAATCGAAGTTTCTCGAACATATGACCTAGCCCAATAGTCTTCTCGTAACCCAAAACGATAGAATTCAACATTTAGTCAAAATCGTTGGAACCGTTAGGCCTGACCCAAAGTGATCCAAATATGGCCCACTAATCGCAATTTCTCGAACATGTAACCTAGCCCAATAGCTGTCCGTGCTCCAAAACGGTTGGATATAACATTTAAGTAAAATCGTTTGAGTCGTTTTTAGATATAATTAGCTTGACCCTGACCTATGAACCAAAATGACCCACTAATCAAATTTTCCCGAACATGCAATCTAACCCAATGATCTTCTCGACCACGAAAACGGTAGACTACAAAATTTAATCAAAATCGTTATAGCCGTTTTCTAGGCAAAATTATCTTGACCCGTAGTGACCCAAAAATGACCCACTAATTGAAATTTCTCGAACATGTGACCTAGCCCAATGATCTTCGCGGAAACAGTATACTTGCCCGGAAACAGTATAATACAAAATTTTGTCAAAATTGTTTGAGCCGTCTTCTAGATAAAATTAGCTTGAACCTGACCCATTGTGAACCAAAATGGCCCACAATCGACTGTTTTTATACATGCGACCTAGCCCAATGATATTCTTGTACCCTAAAACGATAGAATACAAAATGTCGTCAAAACCGATAGACCCATTTTCTAGATAAAATTAGATTGACCCACAGTGACCCAAAAATGACCCAGTAATAGAATTTTCTCTAACATATGTCTTAGCCATATGTCTTCTCGTAATCCAAAACGATAGAAAACAAAATTTAGTTAAAATCGTTAGAAACGTTTTTTAGATAAAATTTGCTTGACCCAAAGTGAGCCAAATATGACCCACTAATCGAAATTTATAGAACATGTGACATGGCCCGATAGTTTTCTCTTGCCCCAAATCGGTTCGTTATTAAATTTAGTTAAAAACGATTGAGTCCGATTTTTAGATATAATTAGCTTAACTCTGACCCATTATGACCCAAAATGACCCACTAATTCAATTTTTTCGAACACGTGACCTAGCCCAATGGTTTTCTCGTGCCCGAAAATGGTAAAATACAAAATTTAGCCAAAATCGTTAGAGCTGTTTTTAAAATAATATTTACATACACACACACACACAATTTTTGCTCTTACTATTATTGTATAAGAGTAGAACATAGAACACTATTAGAAAGACAATAAATTTTTGACGTAGGAATAGGTTGAAATGAAACCCATGGATACACAGAAACCTGGGAATTATATTTTGCAGATATATAGCTGAAGTCGTAGCCAGGGGAAGGGTGGTGCCTATGAGCAATTAAATTCCACACAATTGTAGTTATAGTTTCACATTCGTTTCACATTCTTTGATAAAATTAGCTCTTAATTTAATTCAAAATATGAGATAAAATTCTGATATAATTTACTTAAAAAGGTGCTAAAATATGCATTAAAATGACTTTATAGCATAAAAATCCTTTAGAACCTAATACGTAAGTTATATCTTTAGCTATCTATTATATTTATCTATAGCTTTAAGTAAATTATATCAAACTTTTAATACCTCAAACTTTTGTTGGATAACTAAAAGAAGCATGACATTTAATAATTATAGTTTAAACTATATTTTATAGTCTTAATTGCTTCATCATATAGAAATGTTGACTTTAAATGATAGAAAAGTAAATGAACACGACTTATGAAAAGTGTAGCATTATTACAAATTAAATAAGTATATATGCATTAGTAGTGCCTGTAGAAAAGAAAAAAATTCTATACAACTGTGTGGTAAGAGTAATATACAAAACTAAGATCAATAAACAATTCCTATGAATCAGACAAGAACATATACATACCAAGTACATACAACTAATATTATATTCTTAGTAATATAAGTTATATTTATGTTTTCTAGACTGCAAAAATGTATGTATAAAGACATCATCTCAAGCATTTAATAATGGGCGTTTTCATTTTATCTAATATATCAGATAAGCATAGAATGGTAAGATTGTTAAATAAATGTGGTTTTACTAAATAGAAAGTAAAGTCGAACGATGAAGTATTTAAAATAGTTGAGACTAGAGAGGTTTGACCCACTTTTTACAAAATGATTTTTCATTTTTTAAATATTGAATGCAGAATAAAGTTTTATATATAATTTTATTCGTTATACAATCAGTTATCAAGATAAAATTGCTACATAAATTTAATATGTAAGAAATTTGAAAAATGATCGATTTTAACCATGAGAAAATAATGGGTCAAGGCTTCCCATATTTGGGAGGCTTGACCCACTATATGGGAGGCTTGACCCACTTTGTTTTATATTGGAATATTTGTGAAGAGAAATAAAATCTGTAAAAAAGGCAATGCAACTTTATGCTACATGCTTTAATTATTATAAAAAAAAAACATTTTTAAAAATATGATGCTTAAACAAACCTGTTTAGACGCAATCGCAATTCAGAGGAGAAAGAGTTTGTTTTAAACAGAATTTCGTCTGAGCAGATGTAATTGTACATCAAGGAAAATGAAATTGGGTTTCATGTATTATTTTGCCCGGAATTTATAGAAACTGTCCCGCTTTTATTTTTGGCTCCTTTTCCTACTTTTTGTGACACTCTACCTAACAACTCTAATTGTCACATAGTTTGGATTCATCTCAATGTATTCATGCTGGTGAAATTTGTCTACATATCTTCCAAAAGTTTTTTGATCAATGCTATGTTCTTTTGCAGCCGCATGTGCACTTAACTAATCATTAACTTGTTTATCATTTTCAGTGGCAAACTACTTTCAGTACTAAAATGTTGAAATAAATGACTGGCACCGGAATTTACGAACAAATTTATTTGGATATACGAAAAGGGGGTATATTTCGCATACATATTAAATGGAAAAGATTTTAGCAAAATTCTGATGTCATTGTGACGTTTGGGAATAAAAATTAAGTGGTTTTATAAGCATATAGCTGCCCCTGAAAGCGTTAATCTGCTGCTTTCATACTTTCTAGCCTTTTACACCGTTTCTATTTACCTACTGTAGTAATATTTAGATGGAAAAACTTTCTATCAACTTTCCTATTTATATTTCATTAAATTTTTTCTTGCAGTGGATACTATAGCAATTTTTCATATCTTTCTTTAATATAAACATTTCCTTTCCCATCACCCTATTTTACCGTGACTTTACAGAATAAATTTACATTCTTTTTTATGTATAACCATTAACCTTTCATTATGCATAGTGTATAATAAAATCATTTCATCTGGTCAACCCTCCCTCACATTGACTGGCACAAGCCTCTCCATATAGTCCTTTTCTAAAGAATAGAACATTGTTATGTTAAGCCTAACTTACTGTACAATCTTTATTGCCTGGAATGAAAGATCGATATTTCTGCATTACTTAAAACCTACCTACTTAAATTTCTATGATATGTTTTATCTGAAAAAAGTTTACAAAATATTTCTAAAAAACACGAATTTTAGGTTGAAAACACCTCACAATTGATTTTTCCACACCTATTTCGATTATCTGTATGATTCAAAGACTGTTGTTTGAGCATTCCAGTAGCTTTGTGTGACACCTAATGATCAAACTCAGAAATTCTTTTAAATATGAAAACTGATGGGTGGGTCAAACTTCCCATATGGTCTACCCTCCCTAATCTCTCCTACATTCTATAGGGTTCCGTTCTTAAAAATTAAAAACAGAAAAATTATAAGATCACACTTCTCTCTGTGTGTCCCCCTGTCTGATTGTTAAAGTCATTTTACTCGTAAACTATGGGGCAACTATGGTTCAAATTCGCTGTAGTATTAAATGCTATGGCCCCAGATATCTATAGATTATTAACCATTCAGAAATATATTTAGGAAGAACGTAGATGGACAAATTAAGTTACATGATTTTTTTATATATATACAGTTGTGTGGGGTATCATGGGAAAGATTTTGTAACGCCGAAACCAAAAATACATTATTTTTTGTTTAGGTATTATATTTTCAGGGATATTGTCGAAAATGTAATGGAAAAATATTTCCCCTCGCTCCTCTATTTTAGAATCTACAAAAACTAAAATTATGAAATAATAGGCGTAGTACAAGTTAATTTAAACCTTGAAGGAAAACTAAAGCGATTACCCTATTTCACATAGTCTGAGAAAATAGCATTTTCCCGATACGCACAAATTTTGATTTGCGGACGTTCAGAAAAGGAGCTGGGGAGAGTTGGAGGTAACTATCGTCGCAGAAGTATTAAGGGATTGTTGATAACTATTTTCGAAAAAAAAAACTTGTCGGTAATTTGGCCATATATTATTCTTTAAAGACACGGGCTGTTGGAACATTCATAAAGACCTGGGTGGCGTACTCTACGCACCATCAGTTTTTAAAGCTTTGATAACAACCTTGAATGATATATTTGTGTAATGTAATGAGCAGTAGTATTATAAAAAAATAAACATCAAACTGTTAAAAACAGACTAATTTAATCAGAATTAATCGCGTAATTAGTATGAGATTCGCGACTAGTTTGCATTTTGTGGCTCTGTCACTATGCAATCTTGTCTTTAAAGGTTAATTAATAACCTATCTGGAAAAACGTGGCATGGACCAAAGACCTCTTTTCAAAACGCGCTTAGAACAATGCAAGTTAAATCTTAGAACAAGGGTTTTGTTTTAGTTACACTGTGAAAAGAAAAAGATTATTGGTACGCTGAATTTGGGTTTATGAAATGTCGAATGAAGTTTAAATATGCACTACTTTTATTGTATGAACCGAATTAAGTTCATCATAAATAGATTAGGATATGATTAAAAACGAGTTATACATAATAGCAATACTTCATACTTATCAGCCTTCATATCACTTTCATGGTATATCCATTTATACTTTTCCAGCATACTGAGCTACACCCAACTCTAAGTTGTAACTTTTTTTACAGAGTTATATTATTCATTTAGTAATGATTTTTGCAATAATACAGTCACTAATTAATATATTTATTGTACGGGACCCTCTGGCGCGATTAATACTCGCACATGACCGTTTATTTATTTATCAATATTACGAATAAAATTATAAAATATCACATGACGTAATTCCTTATTTCTAGTATATTCCACAGATTCTATATTTTATCATTCTTTTCACATATAAGTATTTGTCTGCCCCTAGAAAATATAATATTACGTGATTTATGTATTAAACATTCAATTCAGATTCAGCGAACGTTTTTCATTTCTCGTAAATATTACAGTAAGATAAAACTTTAGTTTGCTAAAGCAAATATATTTTCATATATTTGCTGTTAATTAAGAAAAACAACTTTCAACCCTAATGTTCTTTTTAAATCACTTTAAGATGAATATTTGTTTTCATATTATAGTCCAGATATAATATAATATATTTTTCTCATTTTTAGATTAATTTAATACAATTTCTTTTCCTTTTAACTGTCAGTTTGTTAACTTCAGTAAAAATATTTCTATATCAACCAAAAATGTCGTGAAAAAGTTCTTTTCTTCTATAGTATTTCGGAAGACTTTTTCATGTTTCTGTATATAAAGATATCTTCAACAGTTTATTCGTTCCATCTTATATTTCTTTCTTGTCTTACAAAAAAACACGGGATTTTTAATTATTATCCAGAATAAAACAATTAATTCGAGTTTCTATTCCAAAATTAAAACAATAGCTGTTTTTGAAGGAAATCACAAAAATTGAAAGAACAACAACATGAACTCCTTTGAGAATAATTTTTTCTTAGAAGTCAGATATTAAATTTTAATTTTTTCAAACTAGATTGTGCTTTCCGAAAAATAAATATAAACTGAAACAAAATATATGAAAATAAGATATTATTTATTTCTTTTTTTTATTGCATTTGTTTTGGTCAGTCATTGGAGAAATCTAACTTATATAAGCCGATAAAGTTTAATTGAAGAATGGAAATTTAACAGAACTAGGGAAAAAAATAATTTTTCTTAAAACTGTTCTTTTCAATTTAATTTTTATGGATTTTTTTGTAAATGGGCTGTTTTATCGTTTTCCTTAATTGGAAATTACTGATGGACAAAGTGAACAATTTTGATATTGATGTATCATTTGATGTATCATTTGGGTATGTTTAAAAACAAAGCTCCACCTTCTTTATTTTTTTAAATCAATAAAGGCAACTTTTTTGTATTTTTTTTTCCTTCTATTTTTTTTCATTTTTATTCATGAGAAAGAAAACGAAGGTCCGCAGGTTACACTTTTACGATTGTCCGAACGATTCATTTGAATATAAAAATCCTTCTTTATAGCCATTACTAAAGCAAATAGATTAGCCACAATTGATTATATAACAATGCCGTGAAAGGACCAGTAGCAGTGCAAACAGTAAATTCCACTGTTTTTTTTAAGTTGAAATTATATTAATCAGTGGATTATAGAAGGACTTTAACATGATTCCAAATAATCTAAAAAAAATTATAGTGTGGGGCCGCCAGTACGTGATCAAATAAAGTCAGTGCTACGGGTTCATTATATTTCCTTCCTTTTAAGTTTAACAAGTAAACTGACATGATTGCTACAACCCATATTGAATGTCCTATAATGGGCAAAAATGATATCCGCTGAAATTATATAGCAACAAGATTATAAATAAATAGATTTTTAATTGGTATATTCCCAGTGATTGATCAAACAAAAGAAATCAATTTAAAATCTAAAAAGGAATCTTTAAAATATCATCCTTTAGCTGTGATTAACAATAATTCTTACAAAACTATTACTAGTTTAAATAAGCAAGAAGGAAATGGTTTATTTTAACTTACCGTAAGTGTCTAAAACTAATCCAAACCTAAATATTTACACATATTAACACTAATAAAATAAATAGTGGCACTCCGGGAGTGCCAACAGAAGTGAAAACTTCAACAATTACGTGTGTGTTTTTTTTAATCGTCAGGAAATGTTTTATTGCGCACGAAATACTTTTAAATGTAGTGTTTTTTTATTCATTATTATAAACTATTACTATCAAAATTATATTACAATTTTCATAGTAATATAATTTAACTATAAATTACATATAAATAAACATTAAAAATTTGTAATATATATTATTATATTAAATTATATTATTAAATTATACATGTACATATAATTAAACAAATTTTCGTACAAAAATTCTCGTATTGCATTTAAAGATTTATCCGGTGAAATATAAACGGCAACCATTACAATTCAATATTATCCAAATATTGAAATCCATACTCCAATTCAATACTATCCAAAAGTATTTTTATTAATGAATACAATACCACAATTATATTACGCTTGGCGCGTTAGTGTCTATGTGCCAAAATGCTAGCATGTCGGTTACGTAACAGTGTCTCCAAATCAGTGGTTTTTCTCCATCTCAAAAAAAGCTCAACGCGCCTAAAGAAGTTTTCGAAAACTGACAATGTGTGTGTGTGTGTGTTCCTGTGTGAACGCCGGGAGGAAAAGTGAGTTTTAGCTTCGTTCTTCTTTTGCGGATTGAGCTGAAGAGGGAAAAGTTCCTGTCATTCACCGCTTGGCGCGCTAGTGCCTATGTGCCAAAATGCTAGCATGTCGGTTACGTAACAGTGTCTCCAAATCATGGTTTTTCTCCATCTCAAAAAAAAAAACTCAACGCGTTTAAAGAAGTTTTCACTTCAAAAATTCATAAAATGGCTTCTCTTATAGCATACAGCTGACAGCAATGTAATAACAGGTGCAGTAACATTCAAACAAAAATACTATGTCTAGTGCTCTGTAGAAAATTCATTGCTACCGGAAATGGCTCAACATTTCAAATTGATCAACTACTGGAAGGTATAAACTACTGGCGGGATCACACTATATCACAGAAAACAGATATATTTTCATAAAATTGACAGTTTATTATAGTAAATTCTTCTAATCAAACATTAACTACATTATGACAAACTAAAAATCTAAAAGAAAAAAATCAAATTAACGCTTTTGGATTAAAGGTATCAGATAAGATATAACCCATTTATTTCTAAATTAATTTACATACATTAGGCAGACTTGACTACAATTCAATTAAAAAATATAAAAATATATAAAAACATTTAATTAAAAACTAAAAACTAAAAATATATACAAAAGACGTTTCGCTGTGCAAACGCACAGCCTCATCAGTACACATATCAACTACAGCAGAATATCGAAACATGTCCTCGACTCAGTCAAAATCAAAGTTAAAGTTAATCATTTAAAAACAAAAAAATATTCCATCGGGATTGCGCCGGATTCGTTGAGTGTATAAGGGTATAATTTTGTAAACCAACTCTCCATGAACAATCTATAATGATAAGTGTTGCAATTTCTCTTCAAAATTAAAGAATTTTTGAAGGCCTGGGTGTGGTCAGTTTCAAATGCATGTTTTACCAATTTAGAGTTCAATCTTCCATTTTTAAAGGCGCCGACATGTTATTTAAGTCTGATATCAAACGATCTGCTAGTTTCACCTATATAAACATAATTCAAATAAGAATAATTTTAATTAAAATTGTCCTATTAGCCACAAAATCTCCATCATCAAAACATTAGCATTTAGAGCCGTAAAGTACTGCAGTAGCGATGAAATCATTGAAATTGAGAGAAATAAAATATACGAAGATCTGAAAAATAACGGTTATCTAAAACATCTAATCAGGAAAAATTTCAAGAAAATTTTGGAGTTCATGAATTCAACCCCCCCCCCCCCCCCCTTCTTTTCAGCGGTTTAAACCTCATTTTTTTTTCTTTACCATATTATAATACTGTGTCAGAAAAAGTTTTATCTGTATTTAAATCTTTTGACATTGGAGTTTCTTTTAAACCAGTAAATAAATTAAGTTCCTTTTTAAATAGCCATAAACATAATTATGACGTAAAAAAATCAACCGGTATGGTTTACATGATTCCATGCAGTAACTGTGATAACGTTTATATAGGTGAAACTAGCAGCTCGTTTGATATCAGACTTAAAGAACATGTCGGCGCCTTTAAAAATGGAAGATTGAACTCTAAATTGGTACAACATGCATTTGAAACGGACCACACCCCAGCCTTCGAAAATTCTTTAATTTTGAGGAGAAATTGCAACACTTATCATTATAGATTGTTCACGGAAACTGGTTTACAAAATTATACCCTTATACACTCAATGAATCCGGTGCAATCCCGATGGAATATTTTTTGTTTTTAAATGATTAACTTTAACTTTGATTTTGACTGAGTCGAGGACATGTTTCGATATTCTGGTGTAGTTGATATGTGTACTGATGAGGCTGTGCGTTTGCACAGCGAAACGTCTTTTGTATATATTTTTAGTTTTTAATTAAATGTTTTTATATATTTTTATATTTTTTAATTTAATTGGAGTCAAGTCGTCTAATGTATGTAAATTAATTTAAAGATTTTAATTCAGACGTTAAAATGTATGTGTACCATTTATTTGTATTACATTTTGCAATATTATTGTTGCAACTTGCACAAATATAATGTAGAGAAATATGCAATAAACTTTCTAATATTCCGCCTATTTCTAGTTTTAAATGCTGACTCTAAATGCCTTGCAATTATTTTCCAAAACAGTTTTCGCTATTATATGAATACAAAGCAAAGACACCTTGAATAAATGCGAATTGAAAATTGTGACAACCAATTTTCACAATTAATATTTCATAAACATTTAAATTTAAAAAATAAAAAAACTCCGACGGCGTAAAAAGTGAACTAATTAATTATTTCTCATCAATGTGAAACTATTTTTTTTTTTCAATTCCTACTATTAGCTCACACTCTCGCTATATATATCTTGTTAAAATTTTCGATCGTTAATAAAATACTTATTATTCATCCAATCAAGCTCAAATAATTTTTTTTAACATGTAGTGGATGACACTTGATGTTAATTCAGTTTTTTTCAAATATTAATTCATTAATTTAATTAAATTAATTAATTTTGAATAATCGAGAGAGCCATCTTCTTGATCAAGGTATTTTAAGCCCGAGAGAGCCCTCTTCTTGATCAAGATATTTTAAGACCGAAAGAGACTTCTTCTTGATCAAGGCATTTTAAGCGTCTCTCAAGGGAAAAGAAGAATGGGAGAAAAAAATTCTCTTTTTGACCTAAGTAGAAATTGTCTTCAAATATTGTTTATATTACATATTTATATTACTTACTTATTTTTTTATTTACTTGTATTGATGACTTTTAAATTGTGTTTCATTGTTAGTTCCTATCTATAAACACTGTTTTGATGAGGTCTATAGATGTCTATGATGGTTATAGTTGCAATAAACCTAGAGATCCTACATATAGAACTTCCAGGTTGTATAATATTTTAACGGAGCTGCTGATTGTAAAATAGTCAATAAAACATCGGTTCATTTTGAAAGACCTATCCCATGATATGCCACTCAATAGGGTGCGTAATTTCTTTTTCGTGTCTACCGCTATTTTGTATTTTACGGCCGCCATTTTCAATTTATAAAAACAAAATCTAACCTATAACCATCGGGCCGTTAAGACAAATTGATAGAGACCTCATTCATTAAAACCCATCTAGCCGTTGGGATGTTTCGAGGGTATAAAGTAATCCACATACACAGACACGCTTGAAACACATAACCCTTCTTTTAACCTTTCTTTTGTAAAAAAGAAAAGAACAACCATTCTAGTAAAGTTTCCCAAATGTACTATATCCATATTTTAATGATAAAATATAAGTTCATTCCTGCCAAAAATATAATTAAAATGTCCTAAAATAACATTTTTTTATAAACTGTAAACACATTTAAACGAAACTTAAATATTAGTAATGCACATGTGGCATCTAAATATCCTTCCACTGCAAAGTCAGTACATATTTAATATAAAAAGAGCATTTTGTTTTAATAAGGTTCAATAAATACTGTGATATTAACGAAGATATACTTCCTTGAACAATCAATCATATGATTGGTTTTACAAACCTATTAAACATTGAATAATGTAATTCATTAGATTCATAATTGTATTAATGTGTTCAAGATAGATTTTATTAAATAGATTTTAAATACTAAGTTTTAAATACCAGAATTCGCATGCTTTTTGAAAGTTAATAGGAATAAGTTCTGTTAGAATCATTTTGAGTAGAAAATACGGTCAAAGTTTAAGAATCCATAAATATTTATGCTACTACATGTGGTACATCTCAGTATTTATGACTAACTTTAATAAGTAAACCTTATGAAAAAAAATCGTAATAATCTTTGCATTGTTTCTCCTCTTTTAATTTCTTTCCCTCTTTTTATTTCTTTTGTTTTATTTTCCACTATTTTTTCCTTCAGATGATATGAAACTTGAAATAGAGAAATAGTTTAAAAAAATTATAATGTGATTTTAAAAAAGTGAGTATTTTCCACATCACAAAAAAGAAAAGAAAACAAAATTTAATTTTCATTGCAGTTATTTATTTATTAGTTTATTTTTATGAAGCAGAATGATGTTCATAAAAAATTCAGAACGAAGTTGCACAAGCGAAATGCCACATTTATATTCAAATTCATGTGCATGCACGCTTTACTGTACTTGAATAAGAATGAACAGAATTGCTGCATTGAAATGCTGACACTTATGTATCACAATGTCTAAGAATTTTTACTTTCTGTATATTTATTTATCTTTTTAGCAAAATAATTTCTTGAAATCAGTAAAGAAATATAAAATTTAACATGAGACATTATTGCCAGTCAGATCAATAAACAAAATTAATTCGGAATACTTTTGAAAAATATAAATCTAATATATTTTTTTTAATCATAATTTCTTTATATAAAATTGATTTTATTCTAAAGTAAATTATAAATACCTTAATAATTTTTAATTTGTAGTAATGTATATTCTATGTATTGATCATTTTCGCTAGTAATTGAAAGAGATAAAAGTAAGCGTACAAAGAAATTTAATAGAGATTTCTTTAACAGAATGATGTTAATTCAGTTGCCTGGTCCTTTAGTCTAATTATTTCTTTTCGAAATTTGATAGTAAAATTCATTTATTGGCAGAATGATACGCAATGATATAAGGTTTCAGTAGAGCTTTTAAATCTTTAGATATTATTTCTGAATCATTATTTTTTTACAAATGTGAAAAGGCAATGACTATTTTTCATACTCTACAACGGAACTTCTTTGATTAAACAACTATCCGAATCAAGAAATAGCCTATAATATATAATTCATGTATATGACAAATTCATTAATCTGATTATACCAGTAGAACTTTTAAGTGTTTAGATATTATTTAATAATCATTAGTTTACATATGTGAAAAAGAAAACGATTTTTTCCATATTCTACAGTGGAACTTCTTTGATTAAACCAACATCCAGTAAAAAAAAATCATATAGAAATAACACGAAGAAAAAACAACAACATCTACATCCTCAAAGGTTTGGAGATACCAGTTTTTAGAGATATATTCTTAATTATTTACTAATTGTATGTCAATATGTAACATAAAGAAATACTATGCAATACATATATTTTCTTTGCATGTACTGTTACACATAACAGTATAGTTATACACATATACACATATAGTTATACACATAACAGTTCATGTCTGTTTACTTTATTATCCATATAATATAGTTTTAAATATAGCAAATATATATTTTTATTAAAAAAATAAATTTACTATTACAATTATAAAATAATTATTGAGACATATTACTCCTGATCTCATATATTTCTTACATTACCCTTGATAATTTTTAATACGCATATTGTTGCTCGAATATATAATAATCGAATTTCCAATTTTTAATTCTTAGATATTGCTGTATTTTATTATTTTCAAAGATAGTAACAAGTACAAATTATATATATGGAAAATATCACACCATAAAAATTACATGGAAAACTTTATAATTATTAACAGTTAATTAATAAAGATTCACCCAGATGTAAAAGTTAAAAAACCTTATTTTTTTTAACATTCATAGTAATCAGTAGCCTCTTATACTTGAATTAAATTCACCTCATTGTAATAGGTTAAGGTAGTGGTTCCCAACCTATTTGTCGCGACCCACTGGTGAGTCGTGGCGGGTGTTTGGTTGGGTTGCGAACAATGGAAGTATACCAGAAAAATATATCTTTTATTTCATCTGTTTAAAGAATATAACAATTTCGTCAGCAAATAATATTTCAAGAAAAAATACTTAATTTTCTTCTGGATGAATATACGATTATCCAGATTATCAAATTATCCAGAAACATCTATTGGGTCGTTCGGAAAGTGATGCCCGTTTGGGAAAATCAATTGGTACTGGAAAATTCTACAATTTAATTATTAGATATTGATTACGATATATCACGCCTAATAATTACCGGGCAGAATTTTCCGGTACGAATTGATTTTCACAAACTGAAACGACTTTCCGAATGCCCCAATAAGTAGGCTTTGATTTCCTTTATGTGGTTCAACATGGCATAATTGTCTGAAAATTGCTTTTTTTTTTTTACTTTACTGTTTTTGAAAAACAAGTAAATGAACAAAATGCGTATAGAGAGTGACTTAAGGTTAAAATTAACACGTTTTAACCTTGATACAGATGCCCTAATCAATAAACACAAGTGCCGGAAATCCCACTGTTTATTAACTTATGTTTTCATAATAATTAACCGTATTTTTAATTATATTTGTAGTTTTGTGTTGTTTTAATTATTATTCCACTTACACTAATTGGGATTATTATTCCTTGTTTTTGTTGATCGTGCATCCCTCCTACGAAAATTTACCTATTTCGTAGGATAGGATTATAGGGGTCACTCAATAATTTCCATACTGCTATACATCCTTATATTATGTGGGTCGCGATTTTTTTTTTTTTTACTTAAAGGTGGTTTGCGTACCAATAAATACCTTAACCGCTGGGTTAAAGTATTTTAAGTAATTTAATTTTATATCTTTTAAGAATGTCGTTGAGATATTATTGAAATGGTATTCCAAAGTAATTTTATTTTCAACGCAGATATATATATATATATATATATATATATATATATATATATATTTCTGGCTTTTTGTGGCTCTTAATTTAAAATTTACATGCATGCTACAATTGACAAAAATCCACTGAACCGGCAGCGAAAATATATTCTTTTTTCTGCAGATCCTATTGCTAGGATCCCTGGTAGTATAATATTTTCGGCCATGAGGTCACCTTTTTGTAGGTGACCCTGACAGATGCGTATTTGGACATTATAGGTCTTGTCAGCCTGCTTTTTCTAGGAGGTTTATTGTATATAGAAAAATGTACGTGTTCAATAAAAGTAATTTTGAATAATATTAACCCTTTCTGCTCCGATTTGTTTTCAATTTTGAAAAGAAAATTTCATTTAATTTACTGATGGTAATCGTAGCTATTTAAATAGATTTACTGAACTTTAAAGATTATCTCATTGTCTGAAATCGAAGGAATGTACTTATTTTGTGTACTAATCAATTCATATTTATATGATAATAGGTTAAGTGAAAGTTTTTGGAGACGTTTGGAAAATATCCTATTATAACAGGGTTTAACAGCTATTACAACTTTGAAATGTATTTTGCGTTTTATCACACATGATTCTTTCAGAAATGTAATCAATATTAAAAATTTAAAGAGTGGAATATATGTATAAAATAAAGGAATTGCAAAAGGTGCAAAGAGAATTAAACAAGCCTTTATTATAGACCGGGAGCCGCCAGCACAGACACTACCTCATCCAGTTGGAGGCTGAAATTCCAAAATTAGCAAAAACTCGTTTCCCATATTAAAACGCAATCAGTCTGCCTACTCATATCTTGATGGAAACACCTAAAAATCCGATTCTAGCGGTCGACTCGTAGGTTTACCATTGTGTTTTCCTGCACCCAAAGGTATGAAAACATGGCAGACTGGAGGCAGGAAAACACAATGGTAAACCTACGAGTCAACCAGTAAAATCGGGTTTTTAGGTGTTTCCCACCAAGATATGACTTGGTAGTCCGATTGCGTTTTAATACGGGAATCGAGTTTTAGCTAATTCTAAAATTTCAGCCTCCAACTCGATGAGGTGGTTGTCTCATGGTTTGTACGCCTCCTTGAATTTTGCTGACCAGAAAATTTTGCGGCACCAGTATTATCTTATAGAAAATTTCTTCTTAAAAGAAGACTAAGTTTTTCAGGTTTAACCTAGATTTCTTTTGCTATAAAAAGATACTGGTAGTTTCCCTGGAGAAATAACGGTATCCGTACGAACCAGGTGCCTGTGCAGCAGGCTCCCGGTATATTATTATTGTTATTACTAAATGCCAAAGTATAAATGAAGTCATGATAACAAAGGCATAGCCATATACTATCATTATAGTATGTAGATAGTAACAAAAGTAATTGTTATGCAAAATAATACTCCGTGAAATAACATGTACTATTAATAGTACTCCAGACCCGAAAGGGTTAAAATAAGACAAAAAAGAAGCATAAAGTTTGGACGTATTTTTTTATAGGGATATTAAATGGTACACTATATTATAATTATATTTTAAGAATTTAGGAAAATAAAATTTATAATAAAGTTTACTTAATAAAAAAACCCTAAATATTCAAGATTCTTATTAAAATACATTGGTCATACTAGTAAAAAATAAAAAACTATGTTAGAGTAACATTTCAAGATTTTATATATTTCAATAAGATAAAATTCTAGATGTTTTACTTTAGATCCAAGGAAAAAAACCATGACCAGTTTAAAATGAATGAACGATGGATAGATAAGTTGGTAGATCTATTTACATGCTGATCCGATATGTACAATTTATAGTAATCTATTTAATGGATGAAGTACATCTCCAATAGACATGATGTGTTACTTTCGAGAGAACATAAAAACAACAACAACAAAAAAAAGCTTTCATGCTCAGTTTGATATGAATGTACGAAATATTTGTAAATCTTTAACATGTAGATCTGATAAGTATAGCTTTGAATTTTTTGCTTTTGATGACGTCTATTTCTCGTTGAAATACAGCATAACTTTTAGAATAATGTAAAAACAAGTGTTTCTTGCATATATTCATATCAATGATGGAAATTTAGATATTTTACTGGAACATTTAATATTCATGTATGCCGTATATAGTATAGAATTTTCTGCTTTTTTCTAGATGATATCCATCTCGTGCAGACGTTTAGCGTTAATTTCGAGAGAATGTAAAAACAGACTTTCATGCCTAGTTTCACATGAATGAACGAAATTTCAATAAAAAGCGTACATCGGATTTTATTTGTTCGTATTTCGTGCAAATTATATTGCATTGTACATGATCTATATGCGTCTGATTGCAGCATATCTGTTTTCAAATTTTATTACCCCAGAATCATTGCGTTATGAATATGTGGTAACAATGGGAGCATTATTTCCAGATTTTAAAACAGAAATGCAAATTTCTACAACTTTATAAAATTACAAGAGAAAACCTTTCCTGACTACTTGTATCTTTTTATATTTTAATTCCAAGCATACAAAGGTTGCTAAAATTACATTAAAAAATATTTTTGTCAATACGTGATCACACATGGTACGCATGTAAAGGAGTTTCGCCTTTTTCTATCGGCTGTAGCAAACCTTCTTGTTTACCAGATTTTCGTTTAATTATA
Organism: Maratus speciosus; assembly: GCA_963932465.1. Lineage (NCBI taxonomy): Eukaryota > Metazoa > Arthropoda > Arachnida > Araneae > Salticidae > Maratus > Maratus speciosus. The sequence goes on from OZ010788.1 coordinate 443,888,762, forward strand.
ATACAGGGAACACGGTTTACTATGCACTTCTGATTTTTTTGTTTAACTTTGGGTATATAGAAATCATCCTCTAAATTCTTTTCTGATCGTGCGACTGGGTAATGACCTTTTTGTGAGAGGCTTTAATTATATACATTTTCATCTGGGAAAACTAACAAATCATTACCATTAACACGTTTATAAAGGACATCATTTTTAATTAAATAATCATCATATGATTTTACTTTTAGAATTTCTTTTATGATTTTAATAAACTCATCAGTTTCTTGAGCTTGGATATTTTTTAAAGTTAAGCTATCTTGGATTACCCATACAAATAGGATATCTGTTTATTGCATCAACATGCCTCATACATGTACCGTCTCTATGCTCAATAGTATAATTAAAATCATATAGCATTATTGCCAATCTAGCTGTTTTTGCACCCATTTCTTTCTTATCCATAGTCATTTTAAATGCATTACAGTCCGTTACAATTTTAAATGGAATACCTAGAACATACACTCTACATTTTTTTAAGGCTTCAATTTCAGCTAAGACCTCTAATTAGTAGCTAGTATACTTTCGTTCAGCTTCGGTTGTTTTTTTTACTGGCGAAGTAAACGGGATGATATTGATTATCTACCATATATAATTGCATCAATACAGCCCCATAGTCACCAATACTGGCACAAAAATAGATTTCGTTCGAGCTTTTGAGATTGTAAATAGAGAGTACTGGTTCTGATGAATGACAAAATGCGTTTTAGTTAATTAAAAGATTTCTGTTCTTCTATATCAAACCAAAATTTAGAATATCTTATTAACAGGTCACTCAACGATTTAGCTATAACCAAATAATTTCTTAGAAACTTTTGAAAGTATCCCGTTTATCGCAAATAACTTTGAATTAAAGAGGATAATTCCGAATGCAAATTTTTGTCAGCAATGTAATTAAACCGATTTCACAATGTTAACTAAAAAGTCATTAGACTTGATTTCAGTTTTATACAATCCCACTTCTCAGAAATAGTTAATGTTCCTTGATAAATAAGATCAGTGCCAATAATTAAATCGAAATTAATTGAACTGACGAATTGAACTCAATTAATTAAAGACAAAACAGTCAACATTAAATTTTGAATTATCAATTTCAATTTCTGAATTAAAATAACTTACTGGCCTTATTGAAGTTTTTCCCCAGCCGGTCATAGTGAAACCCGTAGGTCTTAATTCCACAATGTTCTTCAAATTATCATAAAAACTTTTCTTTAAGAGTGTTTTCGACTGCCAGTATCTATCAAGGAGGTTAAATGTAAAGAATAAAGTTTTTTGTTCTTTTAGAATCAACATTAAACTTATTATGGTGAATTTATTACACTGAAATGATTTGTGTCGTAACTGTTACAACGGAAACAAAAGAGCCCTTTATCTTTATTAACTCAGTTAATAATTTTATGATTATTCCCACCACAATTGTAACACCTCAGATTTGGCTTTACAGGCTACAATCTATTCTTAACTTCAATTTCGAATTTAATTTTAGGTCATGCAACTTCCTGTTTATCAGACTTTGCATTTTCATATTCCGACCTTAATTTTTCATAGACTTTTAATTTTTGTTTGAATTCTAAAATCGATGGACATCCATATAAAATAGATATTCTAAAAACGTGGTTGGTTATTTCATTTATAACATACTGCATCAATGCGGAATCCTCAATCTTACCACTCGAACCTAATTGCTTTATAACAAGAAAATATTCTTCAGGTGTTTCATTTTCATGTAGTTTTCGTTTATTAAATCATGTAACTCCGCAAAATTATAAGTGGTACTAAATTCGGCTAAAGGTTGTTTCAGTTTTCATATGAATTTATATGCAATTGGGTTTGAATTAATAATTGGGCTTTTCTTGGTAGGGATATCATGAAAAAAAAATATGCAATTCAGATAAATTAAACGGATTAGTGACAGCGTCGAAATTATTTAACCAAACATTTATATCCTGGAATGAACTACCGTCAAACGGGGGTAAAACATTTTCAATGTCGCTAAAACTAATAGTTGATGGCACAAAACTTTGAACTGGAAATTGCTTGTTTTTATCAAACTTTGATGATTCTGTGTCATTACTTGCAGAATTATTATGTAATGAATTATTGTTTGAAGGCAATTCGTAGTAAGTTTAAATCTGATAAATTGGAAACTAATAGCGTCGTGACATCAACTAAAGATCCTTCATTAGAAATACAAAGTAAATTACAAACTATAATCAAATCATTTAGAGAAAAGTCTGCTTGAATTTTAGTTAGTTTATTTTTAAACTCAGAGCTGTCTGTTTGAAAACCAAAACTCAAAAAACCACGTATTCTTTTCCTATTGGATCGGTCGCCTTCAGCATCGAATAAGAATTTGTGCAAAAAAGTTTTATTTTATTCGTTCGTTCATTTTTAAATGCAAGTTCCAATTCTGGGATGTCCATAACTTCAAAAGGAAATATACAATATATAACAATGTAATCACCGTTAAGAGCAATTATCCGGCTTTAGTGAAGAACTATCGAAATTTTTATTATATTATTGTCGATATTATCACACTAAAAACTATTTGTGGGCATGCGGCGTCAAATCTTTCGTTTCATTTTGTAGAGAAGGATTTTTGACACAATCAAATTCTTTAAACACAATAAATTGGAGACACTTCCTAATTAAAATACTTATATTGAAGCGTATTTATTTAGACGATAATATGTATAAAAGAAGAGACTATTTGCAAAGTTAGAACAGACTACATCTTAAATTAGATCTAATCGTCATTCGAACATCGTACATCGTATATTCTGCACCATACTCTCTAGTTCACCACCAAAATATTTATTTATTTATTTATTTAAGCTATGAGGCTACGGCTTTTGCCGGCATGACCTCGAGTGATCTCAAAATGGCGTTATTTCCTTGGAACAACCTTCCTCCACGAGGAAAAAAGGCAGAACCACCACCAAACATAACATTATTTCCTCTCCCAACCGAGTTCTATTCGCTTCAGTTCTCCGGCTGGCTTTTAGCCACGCCTCCTCCATTCTGCTGTTAGCTAGAGTATCTGTATTACGGCAGAGATAATGAACAAAATAGAACGAACTTAGTGGTAGAAAGGAATTAGCTTCCCACAATCACCAATCACTTCTGGATGGCGCTTTACACGCTAGGTACTGTAGGCACGCAACTTGTAAATGCAGTCCTACACTAACAATTTCAGAATTTGATACAGCAGTTAGCATTTATAAGCTTAAAATGTACACTAAAAGAACTTTCTTCGGATCAAATGGATCAAATTTTTTCCTTCTATGATTACAGTGCAGTTTTTATATTGCTAGTTGGGATAATAAATGCTAATAAAAAAAGTCCTAAGATTATTTTTCAATATTTATCTAAAATAATTCAATTTTAAAAAACAGTTCCCTTTCAAAATCTTTTCAGAAAGTTAGTATTTTGAATCTTTAATGACAAAGTTTGTCTTTGAAAATCATAAGGGAAAAATATGTTAAATGAATTCATCTTTTATTATCAGTAGAATAATTTTATAGAAGAGTTTCTTTTAAATATACGTCATATATACCTTCATCTTTTAAAATCATTTTAAGCTGATCATAATTTCAATTCAGGGACATATGAAGATGAAAAGCAACGTATGAGCTGCGAGATAAACAATTCATTTTATTCAAATTAATATTTATCACAGTTAATGACTTATAGAATTTAAATTTAGAAAATCCTCCCTAAAACACATGGTTTAAATTCGAAAAGAATTTCTCAAAAAAGCTATAAGTAGAGGTAGCAAGTTCTCCTTGCATCACTGTGATTTGAGGAGACATTTCTGATATTTAAAGAAATTTCAGATTTATGACAGGACAATTTCATAAATTTGTCAGTGAAGTTTTTACTTTTCTGAGGAAAAAAGAACATATATGAAAATACTGTTTCTGCAAAAAAAAAAAAAAAAAAAAAAAAAAAAATCCCGAAAACAATTTTGTCAAAATCGGAAAAAAGTGCAGGTAGTAAGTGGCCGAAAAATCCCCGTGATTGCTAAAGATTACTAATTCATTTGAAATAATTTTCGTCTTTTGAATTGAGATATTCAGAAATGTTTGTACATTTCATAAATATTTCGTGTTTTGAGGGAAAATAGCATACGTAACAATTCCATTTATATTACAGCACTATGAATCCAGGGTAATTGCCGGAACACCCTTGTTATTTGACTAAAATGCAGCTGCAGTTTGGAAATTTTCAAGACATATTATGTGTTATATTAGCAAATTTTCTGTATTTTGATGAAAAATGAACAAATCAAAGAGGAGATTTTAATATTTTAACCAACTTTAGTCGTAGCAAAAATGAGTTCAATTCACAGATTTTTTTAAAATGTAGACAGAGAACTTTCCGGAATACCCCTGTGATTTGACAATAACAATGCTTTAGATTGCGACTTCTTAAAAAGGTTTTATGTTGTGTTTGTTTATTTTCTATATTTTTGGAGAAATGGGCAAAATAAAACTGAAATTACCATGCTTTAACGAAATATATGCAACCGAATAATTCGTACATGTCAGAGATTTTTTAACAGCTTACATTAGAGAATATAAATGCTTATGTTGTAAATTCTTTTGACGTAAGTTGAAAAAAGGAGTTTTAAACATTGTTATTAAAAAGAAGTTTCGTTATTACACTAAACTCTCCTAAATACAATCTTTATCTGTCGCAATCGAATCTCAAATTGGAAATACCACGGTGCCACTGAAAATAAGACAAAACACTTACAACAAAAGGCGTTTTTGCTAAGAAGAAAAAAGCTATCTTAAACGATACTTTTATCGTTGATTTGACATTTGGTCTGTACATGTATGTCATTTAATCTTCCAGTTTATCCCAGTTGACTATTTGCACTTATTTTATTTCACCTTATTTTAATGATAATACATTATTTTTGGAGGGGGTTTTTGTATGTTATTTAAGTAGGTTTACGATGACCATTAATGATTTCGAATATTTTTCAGAATATAAACGAAAGAAAATTGTACAAAACATGCAACTGTGATACATATTTTGTTATTCTAAAGATTTGTTACTTGAAAAAACAATATTAATAAGAAATAAAGTGAACATTAAGTAAATATGTTACGAAACTTCCATCGAAAAAGAGGAAATAAACTATATAATACGTTTATAATCGGATAAGCTGTTAAAATATTTGTTTTACAATGTTTGCAAAATATTTAGTAAGTAACATAGAATAAAAAGAAAACGATCAATACATAGAAGAAAAACAACCTAAGCCGGGATAATTTTTATATCTTCTTTTGCAATAATCTTCTTTAAAGTACTACGAAAATAGTTCTTAATATACTTATATAGAAATAGTAAAAACTCTGCCTAAGAGTCGAAATAATTAGTTTTCAGCAACTTGTAAAAACACTTTTACTTATTCTCATATTGCTATTATTATTATCTTTATAATTATTGTAGTTTTGTTTTATTTAGAGTTATTACCTTAAAATGTCTTACATTTTATTTGCTCATAGAGATTATTAAATTTGTATTTTTTAAGATGCGTAAAATTATACAAATGAAAACATTATACACAATCTTATTTCTAATATTTGAACACCATAGATTATCTTATTTTATTTAGAAATAGTTTGCTTTTGTTTTATGTAATTAAACAGGTCTATATGTTAAACAAGTATAATTACTCACCTGCGCCTTACACAAGAATAGTTTGTAAAATGGTACACGAAAAAAATTGTTTTGTTGAAATTACTAAATTTTGGTTCATATAGCTCCATCCAAATATTTTGGTTGGAGTGATTAAATTTTGGTTAGATTAAACAAATTATTTTGTTAATTCAACAAATCGTTTGGTTAGTCCACCCAAAATTTGGTCATTCCAACCAAAATTGGGCCATTCCAACTAAAATATTTGGATGGAGCTATATGAACAAAAATTTAGTAATTTCAACAAAACAGTTTTTTCCGTGACCATTGAGATGTTTTTTTACACTTTGAAGTCTTAAATCTTCTACTTTAGTATAAAAAACTTCACCTAAAAATAAAGCATAATGTATCAACAAAAGCAGTTTCATCGGATTGAATTTTACAGCATTTTAGGTTTGTAATATGAACGCCGTATATGTTATTCACTGAATTAATTCTTCCTATTTGTTAAAAGAATCATTTATTGTCCATTGGCAACTTTCTATTGGCGATCCTTTGCTCCTTAATGTTATCTGTATTTGTTTTATCGATATATCCGTTACGGATATGGAAATCGATTAAAAAAGGATCGAAACAAAAATATTTGCTACACAACTATGTATCAAAATGTTACAGGTACAACAGATTTTATCGTTACAATTATAAATTTTCTATCAAAATAGATTCTCATACAAAATAAAATAAACGTAAATTCAATATTACTGGGAATGATCATAGGAGAGAATGAGACAATAAAGCCTGTGCGTCGATATTGATATCAAATGGAGGTTTTCATTACATTGTTAGAGTTTAACACTAAATTAGGAACAAGTATTGACTTTTGCAGTATTAAATTTGACATGACAATCAATGATTAAATTGATAAATCTAACAGATGTAGTTAAGGATTTTTTTTTCTGTCTTCGTATTTTTTTTGTCGATTTTCATATGTGTAATATAAATATAACTTAAAGGAATTTCGAGATGTCATCATTTAATAACAGATTTAATGAAGGTGTCTTGAGGTAAAGTCAAGTGAACATTATAAGCAAAACGAAAATATGAAATATTTAATGTGAAGTTCAAAAAGTTCACTGTCTTACTTAAAAGGTGACTAAAATAATGAAAAAGATGTTACAAGTTCAAAATATACATTTTATTTAAAACTTCTTGGTACTTTCCAGCCTTTTCCAAGCTCATCATCAGAGAATATTTTAATAACTAAATGTTGTTTATTTATACAAATAGGTCATTTCGTTTCGTAATTAGAGAGCCAATAATTATTATATTTGAAAGTAGAAGTAGCAGTATCTTGGATATTAAACAAGTTCTAAGTACTAAGAAGTTTTAAATAAAATGTATATTTTTAACATGCACCATCATTTTCATTATTTTAGTCGCCTTTTAAGTAAGACAGTGAACTTTTTGAAGTTTACATTGTATATTTTATATTTGAATCAAGGTGAAAAATTGCGTTTCGTCTTATGATTTTATTTGCGAGAAGGTGATTCAAGTGAAAAGTGGTACGACGTACTTGGAAAACCATGCGAGCCCAAACTTCATAGGGGAATTTTTATTCATTCGTAAGACCTTCAAACATCCAAACTTTGAATGTGACCGAAGTATTCTACTTTATTAATTTCCCTTGAGAGAATAAAAAACCTGGTTTAAATCACAGAAAAGTGTGGTTTAAAATGTAATAAAATGGCAATTTGTCAGAAAAACAAAACTTTTAACATTTGAAAAGTGTCTGTATAATTGTGTTAAATCGCATGACTAAAGTAGTTTCTTCCATCTTTATGTTAGTACGGAAAAAATATATAAATGATAATACTTTTTTACTTATTGTACTTACGGTAAATTGCATAAAAATAGATTTGCTGAATAATGCTGTACTTCCAACAAACTGTCCAAAAAGAAAAATATGTAACGAAACACAAAAATAAAAGATTTTCAGGACGCCCAAATCCATCCATTATATTTTTTATAATTTGAACCCATATAAATATTTAAGGTAAACATGGAGAACCACATTTATCACATTAACTTTTTATAAATGAATCTCCATAACCGATTTACTATAATCGATGATCGTACTTCGCAATGATTTATTTATTTCATCAATACATGATTCATCTTAAAGAGTTTTACATTTTACTGATAAGATTTCCCATCAAATTGTATCATTAAAATGAAGAAATTGATATAATATCTGTGTTGTAACATATTTTATCTATATGGTACAAAATTAGAAATTAAAGCTAAATGTTTGTTTCTTAAACGCAAAATAACATGTTGCTCATTCTTATATTTTTTTATAATACGTATTATTTTGATACATATTAAAGTCATTAAAAATATTTTAACAGTCTAAAAACTGTTTTTTTTTTGTAGCAATAAGGGAGGTTACAATAAAGTAATATGGGATGTTGTGCAACAAATGTAACTTGTAGCTTGAGTTAGAAATGTAACTCAGACAGGACTATTTTCACCCAAATAAACAATATTATAAATTTTTTACTGTTTGCACTGCGTTACTAGTAATGTTCAATATGTAGATTATAGATGAATTCCGTCAATGTTTTCAACACAAGTACCGATTCAGAAGAAATTTAAAACACTCTTTTTTGTTTTTTGTCAAATTACAACCCATTGTCCATTTTACACCGATTAACTGTATTTTGTAAAGAATTCCTTGCACCAGTTTACGTTTGAGTGAAAGATTAAAAAAACAAACTAACTTTGTATGAATATATGTTTATTTTTATTTCCATATTACTTCATCGCACTTTCTTATAGAATATATTGTTAATGTTTCGCTTTTATTTTTCGAGCCCATTTACTTACTCATAAATCCCATATACCTCTGAAAATTTTCATTTTTTACAAATCGGGGACTTATCCTAATCTCCACAGCACCTTACATAACTTTCAAGAAACTAGATTTATTGAATTTTGGTTGCAGTAAAATAATCTTTTAAGCCATTTAATATTGTAACAATGAAATAATGAGAGAAACTAATGGACACAGAGAGGTTTATTGCTCAGTTCTCTGGTGTAGTGGTACAAAACCAAACACCCCATTCTGAATTAGAAGGAATTTTTACATACTTGTATAATATATCAGAAACTGTTACTGGTAAATTCCAGAATATAAAGTTGTAAAATGAGAAAGGAATGAATAAATGAAGATCAAGCTAAATAATGCTATAAAAAGTAATAAAATAACTTTATTTAGATTGACGAAAGTTTCATCGTGCAAATGGGCGACATTTTCAAAACATTCATTATAGAAAATATTTTCACTAAATTTAAAAACAATAACTTTGTAGTCAATGTCACGAAACATCATGCATAAGGAAAAATTGTGCAAATGTAAAATAAAATTAAAATTAAATTGGATATTTGTAAACGTGGATTAATTTTTACTATTGCTACTAAAATTGCATAGCATCTCTTTCAAATATTAAGGTAAATCAAGGGACACTGAATCATTCCAGATATTCTTGTTGATTAAAAATATCTGAATTTATTCCCGGATAATGAATGATAAATAGATTCATGATGGATAAGCAAAGAAATATGTGCAATGCATATATATGCAAAGATATATGCAAAGAAAAAAAAATGTTTCGCTTTTATTTTTTGAGCCCATTTACTTACTCATAAATCCCATATACCTCTGAAAATTTTCATTTTTTACAAATCGGGGACTTATCCTAATCTCCACAGCACCTTACATAACTTTCAAGAAACTAGATTTATTGAATTTTGGTTGCAGTTAAATAATCTTTTAAGCCATTTAATATTGTAGCAATGAAATAATGAGAGAAACTAATGGACACAGAGAGGTTTATTGCTCAGTTCTCTGGTGTAGTGGTACAAAACCAAACACCCCATTCTGAATTAGAAGGGATTTTTACATACTTGTATAATATATCAGAAACTGTTACTGGTAAATTCCAGAATATAAAGTTGTAAAATGAGAAAGGAATGAATAAATGAAGATCAAGCTAAATAATGCTATAAAAAGTAATAAAATAACTTTATTTAGATTGACGAAAGTTTCATCGTGCAAATGGGCGACATTTTCAAAACATTTATTATAGAAAATATTTTCACTAAATTTAAAAACAATAACTTTGTAATCAATGTCACGAAACATCATGCATAAGGAAAAATTGCGCAAATATAAAATAAAATTAAAATTAAATTGGATATTTGTAAACGTGGATTAATTTTTACTATTGTTACTAAAATTGCATAGCATCTCTTTCAAATATTAAGGTAAATCAAGGGACACTGAATCATTCCAGATATTCTTGTTGATTAAAAATATCTGAATTTATTCCCGGATAATGAATGGTAAATAGATTCATGATGGATAAGCAAAGAAATATGTGCAATGCATATATATGCAAAGATATATGCAAAGAAAAAAAAATGTTTCGCTTTTATTTTTTGAGCCCATTTACTTACTCATAAATCCCATATACCTCTGAAAATTTTCATTTTTTACAAATCGGGGACTTATCCTAATCTCCACAGCACCTTACATAACTTTCAAGAAACTAGATTTATTGAATTTTGGTTGCAGTTAAATAATCTTTTAAGCCATTTAATATTGTAGCAATGAAATAATGAGAGAAACTAATGGACACAGAGAGGTTTATTGCTCAGTTCTCTGGTGTAGTGGTACAAAACCAAACACCCCATTCTGAATTAGAAGGAATTTTTACATACTTGTATAATATATCAGAAACTGTTACTGGTAAATTCCAGAATATAAAGTTGTAAAATGAGAAAGGAATGAATAAATGAAGATCAAGCTAAATAATGCTATAAAAAGTAATAAAATAACTTTATTTAGATTGACGAAAGTTTCATCGTGCAAATGGGCGACATTTTCAAAACATTTATTATAGAAAATATTTTCACTAAATTTAAAAACAATAACTTTGTAATCAATGTCACGAAACATCATGCATAAGGAAAAATTGTGCAAATATAAAATAAAATTAAAATTAAATTGGATATTTGTAAACGTGGATTAATTTTTACTATTGTTACTAAAATTGCATAGCATCTCTTTCAAATATTAAGGTAAATCAAGGGACACTGAATCATTCCAGATATTCTTGTTGATTAAAAATATCTGAATTTATTCCCGGATAATGAATGGTAAATAGATTCATGATGGATAAATTAACCTGCTATTTTAAAAATCGATCTGTAAAGGTACTTTGCTGCATAATCTGGACAAAACTGTGCTTCTCCTGTTGTACACTGTTAAATATTTTGCAGCCTTCTGGCAGGTCATTCGACCGTTTTCTGAAAAAACGGTTTCATAACCATAATTCAACTATATTCTAACCATAAAATGGCCAATAATATGGTCAGAATAGTGTTAAATTATGGTTGTGTAACCGTTTTCGGAAAAAACGGTCAAATGACCTGCCAGAATGCTGCAAATTTTTAACAGTGTATTCTATGTTTGCTATATGTTCTTTGATTCTACTTGTGATTTTTCTGCTTGTCATACCTATAAAAAACTGCATTGCTCCGTTTTCTTTGTTGAGAGGTATTTCGTATACTCCTAGTAACTGGTTTGTTTCAATTGGATTTATTTTCTTGTATACTATATATTTTAATTTCATGGAACGTTTTGCAATTGCACATATGGCATAACAGATAACTATAAAAATAAAATGCTACAATTTATTAACAATATGGATTGCCAAGAAGTTAAGAAGAATCTACTTAACTTAACAAAAAAGTTAATGAATTGGCTAATAAAGGGAGCTGTCCTGATAATAGGAAAGTTCTAATGAGAATTAATAAGTTAGCAGTAATCCCAGCAATTGTCGGCAGACTCAAACACCACAGAATAGATATGCCGAAAAGGCCGATAGTAACTAAATGCTCAAGCCCAACACATTATGTGGAAAAGGCTTTTGTAGTTTTATTGAAAAATATTTTGTCCTGCTCAAATAATGTTATTAATTCAACTTCATTCAATAATTGAATAACATTCATTTACCTCAGAATTATTTAATAGCCAGTCTAAATGTAGTCTCTTTATACCCATCTATTGATATCAAGCAGCTACAAATATAAATAACTGAATTGACCGCATGGAGAATATTAACGAAAATGTGAAAATTACTTTAAAGAGCTCTCTTAATCTTATGGTTAATAATAGTTACTTCACGTTCGACGACAGAATGTACAAACAAAATAACGGAGCTCCAATGTATCCTCCTATATCAGGATTATTAGCTGAATTCATATTACGACCTCTTGAAATGGATATATACAAATTGAATTATACCAACCATGCATGGATCAGATACGTGGACGATATTTTCATCAAATGGCAACAAGCAGATACCTTGCTCAATAACTTTTTAAACCAGATTAATGGCCTTGATTCTCAAATTAAATTTACATTGAAAATAGAACAGAATGGTACGCTACCTTATTTAGTAGATGTATTATTAATTAAGTCGCGCCAGGGAGTAGAACGCACTGTTCATAGAAAATCCATAGCCAGTCAATCCGTTATCCCTCATAAACCTCAATCATCCTTTTCATACAGATGCCTTTAGACATTTTATTCAAAGAGCTTTTACAGTCTGTACCCCCCCCCCCCCTGCAGTTAAAAAACGAAATAAGTAAAATATATGAAATTGCAAAAAACAATGGATACAAAGAAAGCAACATAGAAAAAAAATGGGATCTTGAAGAATAAGAAAAAAAGAAATTTCTATCTACAAAATTCCATGTTATCCACTTTACAATATTTTACTGGTTTCTTCGAACTTTTAAAATATAAACTCAATAAATTCAATATATCCCTAGATGCAAAACCTTCTATGAAATTAAAAAATATAGTATGCAAGAAAATAGATCCAATTGAATCAAACCAGTTATTAGGAGTATACGAAATACCTTTCACCATAGAAGATGGAACAATGCATTTTTATATAGGTATGTCAAGCAGAAATCTTAAAACTAGAATCAAAGAACATATAGCAGACATCACATACAACAGGAAAAGTACAGATTTGGACATATTATGCAGCAAAGAGCATTTTCAGATCGATTTTAAATATAGCAGGTTAATTTATCCATCAAGATTTTATTTACCGTCCATTATTTGGGAATCAATAGAGATATTTTTACGCAATGAGAATATTTGCAGTCAGTGTCCCTTGATTTGCCTAAAATTTGGAAAGAGATGCCATGCAATTTTAGTAACAATAGTAAAAATTAATCCACGTTCACAAATCTCCAATTTAATTTTTATTTTATTTTATGTTTGCATTGATTTTCATTATGCATGATGTCTTGTGACATTGTTTACCAAGTTATTGTTTTTAAATTTTGTGAAAATATTTTCTATCATGAATGATTTTGAAAATGTCGCCGTTTGTGCGATGAAACGTTCGTCAATAGGGTGGGCCGAAAAAAATTTTATTTTTATTTTCGATGATGGGTAGTGCGGAAAAGTGGCCATTAGTGGCACCAAGTTCACACAAAAAAAATTTAGATTTTTAGGACAATTCCTATATTTGCCACTTTTGGCTTGAACTTTTGCGAAAATGCTGATTTTTGAAGTTTTTTAGCAAAAATTTTAAAAATGTTAAATTAAATTTATTTTTATTGTATTTACCTGAAAAGGCATATTTAATGCACCAAATGTTTAAATGTGCTCTGATTACGCACTATTTCTGTGCTACGTGCTTTTAAAATGTACAACTTTTAGCTCGTTTTGCGTTCGGTACCAACGCGAAACAACCCAGAATTCACCACGAGAAGGTAGCTGTACTGCGAATTCCACACGCCTTCCTATCCACAGAATTTTATATATTCAAAGTGAATACCTTTTTAGGTTACGAAGTCCTTCTTAGAAATGAATTTTGGCATCTTTTTCTGCGCTTGCAGTTTTGCTCTAACGAAGGCATCTCTTCCTACACTCCCACATACCGTTGATGCAGCTTCTGTAACAATTTTAACGGCTCTTTCCACAGCCTGGGAGTGACTTGGAAAGGAGATTAATGCTTTATCCAACATGGATACTGAAATTATGTTTTCTTCAATTTCTTCTAATGAAAGAGTTTTTGTTATAGGAGCCTTATTTCGGTGGCCACCCAGTCGATGGAATCATAGTATTCCGTTGCTTTAAAGTTCAGCTTTGGAACCTGAAACTCTCGCAGTTTGTTGGTTTTTATCTTTTTCAAATTGTGGCATTTTTTATTCTTTCCCATGCCATTATTCTAATCATACGATTTTTTAATATTTCCAACTGAGCGAAAAAATGCCCAGGCTGGGAATCGAACCGAGATCCTTGGCTTACAAGGCCAATGCTTTTCCGTTTAAGTTAACTGGGCCGACAACCAGCCGGCATATTTCGCTCAGAAAAACCTTATTGGTAATAACATCTGGTCTGTCATGTAGACAGCTCAACAGAATAAACCGCAGGTAAAGGAACTCCATATAAACGATGGATACGTAGATGAACTATTATTTTAACACAATCAAACTGATTGGTAAAGTTATCATACGATTTTTTAATATTAAATTATATAATAAATTTAATATTTAAATATTAAAAAATCGTATGATAACTTTACCAATCAGTTTGATTGTGTTAAAATAATAGTTCATCTACGTATCCATCGTTTATATGGAGTTCCTTTACCTGCGGTTTATTCTGTTGAGCTGTCTACATGACAGACCAGATGTTATTACCAATAAGGTTTTTCTGAGCGAAATATGCCGGCTGGTTGTCGGCCCAGTTAGCTTAAACGGAAAAGCATTGGCCTTGTAAGCCAAGGATCTGGGTTCGATTCCCAGCCTGGGCATTTTTTCGCTCAGTTGGAAATATTAAAAATCGTATGATAACTTTACCAATCAGTTTGATTGTGTTAAAATAATAGTTCATTATTCTAATATCTATGCTATCATCGGTTTGCCATTGCTATCAGTAAATTCTCGGGATGGCCATAGTATCCATTTGTCTGTACGACTGAATGGACTGTCTCTTTTAGCTCAACTTGTAGAAACGTCAAAAGTTGAATAATCTGCCACAGATATCTAGGCCCGTCCGCGCAACCTTGCCTTTTCCTTACAGAAAACCACACTGTCTCATAAACTTTTATCACGTACTGCGCGAGATATTTAAGCGCTTCATCAGGATTTGAACTACTAATGTACAAGCGTAAAAATCTGCAGGCAGTTGTGATCCATCTCGATTGCACAATTGGTCCAGGTTTTCTGTTTTCCATCTCTCGAGACACTGTCCTCTTGAAACCGCTGCACAAATATCAAATAAATATTTTTGATCTGTACTCAGATCTTCAGTCTTTTTCCATTTCTTATGTCCATGAAACAGCAATAGGTTCGAACGAAGTGACATGTAGTTTTTTTTGCACACTGTTAGTCTAGGATCGATTGGGCTGGTAAAGGACTTAGGTCCCGTGGTTCCACCATCAAGTTTAGACAGTAGATGTCGGAGTGGAAGTTCGTTCATATGAAGAATACATATGAAATGTTGCAGCTCTCTTCTTAAATTTTTTCAAGGCAGGCAATGACACCATTGCGTTTTCCTGTATTAACTGCGGTGCCATCAAACCCGAGTGCTATCAGTTGAGAAAAGTCCAATTTGTTCTGACGTAGAAAATTCTCCGCAAGGACAACATCAAAACATGCAAGTACCTTCAACAACTAATCAAATATCATCATCCTTTAAAATAGCACAGATTAATCTTCAAAAGAATAAAAGTGCAACATCTTCACTCCTTCAATTCTTAATTCAAGAAGACTACAAAATAGCATGCATACAGGACTCCAATATAGTCAAAGGAAGACCACATGGCCTTCCCTCTGGACTTCCTTGCTACTCTTCAAAAAAAAAATAAAAGAATTGCCAAATAATAATCATAGATACATCGTTACAACATATAAGAGTTCAACAAAATGATAACTCAGTCTTCGTGAATATCTCCTCAACAGAAGGACAAATAACTATAGGCAGTCAGTATTCCGCACCATCGGCTAATTTAAAAGAAGATCTACAAGATTGGGCGAACACGTCGGGTATGAGTTCAAAATTTCTGTTGCTGGGTGATTTGAATGCTCATAGTGTCCTGTGGGGGTATGAGAATGATAACGAAAAAGGACAACACCTCATCAATCATCTCAATATGATGCACTTATTAGTCCTAAATGATCCTTTCTCAAAACCAACATTTGAAACCACGCATTTGAAAGGTTGGCCAGATGTATCACTAGCATCCTTCTCACTGTTCCCAAAAGTTTCCTTATGGACTGTTGAGGATGATATGCACTACGGTGACCACAGGCTGATAACCTTGTATATGGATATCCAAACCCCGAAGCTTCCAAAGCGTAGATATCGGACAAAGAAATTCTCATTGAAAAAATTCAATAGAAAATTATCTAAATCATTGCAAGAAAATAATATAACTTTCCAGGATATAAAAACGACGGGGGCATTCGAAAAAGAGTACGACAACTTTATAAATATAATAACACAAACCTGTGACCATACTTTAAAGAAAAAAACTCCACATTTAAACCAACAGTTTCTTGGTGGACAGCGGAACTTAGGAAAATGAGAAGCTTTGTTAAAGCACTTTATAGGAAAACAAAACTTTTGTCTTCATCAGAGGAAGACATGATCAAATTAAAAAAGTATAGAGCACTCTATAAAAAGAAAATTCTGGGAGCAAAGAAAACAGCGTGGCGTTCTTTTTGCTCAAATACCAAAGACCCCTTTGGGAAACTAAAAAAGACGGCATTTAGAGATTTTTACATACAGGAAGTCTACGCTCTTTCTGATTCCACTACAGCAACCCACTCAAGACAATCTTTTTATGCAGAAATTGCCAATTCAATATTTGGTCCTTCGGACTTGCAACCGCATCAAATTCACCCGCGCTCAACCCAGCCAGTTAATCCATTTATACTCCAAGAACTAAAAGCTGCCATCTTCTCGTTCAATCGGAATAAAGCACCAGGTCCTGATAATGTTGACCATCTGATTGTACGAAATATTTACCACTCACATTCATCTCTATTACTGAATCTTTACAATACTCTATTAAACTTAAATTACTTCCCAAAAAGTTGGAAAATTGGAGAACTAGTCTTTTTTTCTAAAGGCAGGTAAGGACCCACAATCTGCTCAGTCATACAGACCAATAATTCTACTCCCAATTCTGGGGAAAATTTTTGAAAAATTACTATTAAAACGAATAAATTATCATTTTCGAAATTCGACAGTTCTACAGAGTTCTCAACACGGATTCTTAGAGGGTAAATCGGCTGAATCAGCGATACAAGAAGTTCTCTCAACAATTGACTTACTTCAACAAGAAAACAACTACATTTCATTAATATCATTAGACATCCAAAATGCTTTTGACAACTTACCTTGGGACGCAACAATCCAAGAACTGGAATTTTTGGGGTTGGAGGAGCCATATGTTAATATCCTGAAATCCTTTTTATCTCACAGAGGTCCGAAACCAAATTGGCTAGCACAAGAAATTCATTGGTTTAGGAAGGGGTGCCAACAAGCTTCATGCTTTGGGCCCTTCCTATGGAGAATCTTCCTAAACGCTCTCTTACGCCATTTAAAATCGTTAGGTTACATAATAATAGCTTATGCAGATGACATTTTAATTATATTAAATGGTAAAACAAGGCGAGAATTAGAAAAATTAGGAAAGGACATCTTAGATTATATTAGTAGGTGGATGTCAAATCACAACATGAAAATATCTTACAATAAATGTAAAGTTCTCCACCTTAGAAGACCAAAATTTTTGAAAAGAGCTCCAACACTCAAAATTGACAACCATTCATTAAAAAGTGAGCCAACTTTAGAATACTTAGGTATCGTTCTGGATAGTACATTGTCGTTTCTCCCCCATTTACGAAATAAAAGGCAGGAAATTACATAACTTTCGCAAGACCTATTGAAGTTTGCCTCAGCTTACGGAGGAGTAAACAAATTAATTCTGAAGATTTGGTACAATAGTATCTTGGAGAAGAAAATCACGTATGCTGCAGCAACTTGGTTTCACCGGATAAGCAATGTCCATGGGCTTCGTCTGATCTCATCAATACAATACCAATGCCTGTTATTAGTTTCACGTGCCTACAGAAAAACTTCGGCGGATGCCCTTTGTGTTTTAACAGGTATTCCGCCCTTGGCACTTCAACTTGAATATATAGCAACAACAGGAAGAGTCTTACGTCTTGGAATCCCGACAGGAAATCAAGAACCAATATTTTGCCAACCAAAAATGAAGTCAGATCAAGTTGAACCATTTAAAGAATATTTCTTTCAAATAGATCCAGAGAATACTCCACATGTAGAAATAAACATTTATACGGATGGTTCCAAGATGGAAGATGAAACGGCATATGCCTTCTGTGTGTATCAGAGAGGAGAGTTAATGCACGAGGATCAAACTAAGTTAAGTAAAGAAAATACTGTTTTTCAGGCAGAACTCCTGGCCATAGAAGAGGTTGTGCTGTGGATTAGGAACTCCCCTCATAAAGAAGTATTAATACACTCGGACAGTCTCTCAAGTCTCTTAGCAATAGAAGATGTTTTTTCAAAAAATCTCATCGCAGTACAAATTATCAAACTACTCCAAGAAACAAGAAAAAAGATCTTCTTTAAATGGGTCCGTGGACATGTGGATAATGTGGGGAATGAGCATGCAGATTCTTTGGCAAAAGAAGCAATCAAAGCCACATCACATGCCAAATACAAATTCTTTCCCAATCCTCCTTCTTACTTGAAGAAGCTTCTAAAATCATCTCTACACGAACAATGGCAGACTCGCTGGGACTATGGTACCACAGGACGGTACACATACGCTTTAGCCCCAAAAGTCTCGGAAAAGAGAATCCTGCTGCATGTAAATCTTTTTCTGTTTGCCACTAACCACGGCCCATTTTCATCATATCTTTATAAATTTCACAGGGTTCCTTCTCCATTATGTGTATGCGGTCAGCGAGCTACATCATTGCATTATATCTTTAACTGTACCCTTACATCATATTACCATATAAGAAAATCTCCAAAAATTTCTTTGTCTCAGTGGTTCTCAGTGGTTTTGTCAAATCCATCATTTTGTCAAAAGATAATTGAATGTATGAAAGTTTTAGAAAACAACCATTATTTGTTTCAAAATGTTTTGCCATTTATAGATGATGATGAGAACGTATCTTAACAAATAGACAGATACCACCAATTCAAAATAAACTCTTAGCCACAAACAACACGATTGAACTATAATTGAACTGTTGCAAGAACAATAGACTTTTGAACTTTTGTGTGTGTATATAATTATATAATATTCATCATAATTATTCACTATTTTACCTATTTTTTATATTCTACATTATTTTTAAAATTATGAATCTCTTTCTAATTTAGTATACATATACGTAGCTTTAATTGTATTTTTGCAGAACGCCCAGCTTTTCTGAGTAATTGAGCTTTTGCCGCTCCAACAAGTTTAAAAATCCTATTATCTATTATCTCATGATCTTATTAATTACAAATATCCAAATTTCTCTCGTAAACGCCCAGTAAAAATTGGGCTTTCCATCGTGTATATATTGTACTTATATTGTATTTAATCTTAATATTCTCAATTGACTTTCCTGTAGGTCCCTTCGGGCCTTTTATTTATTATTATTTTTTTTTGTGTGTCTGTGTGTGTGTGTGGTGACGGCGGTAGTAGATGGAAACCGCTGGGTGGGGCTTGTGAGTGCTTAAGCCATTTGGTAGGCCTCCCCACCTAGCTGACCCTAGCTGACGTAGAAAATTATATAAGGATTTAGCTATTTCTTTTCCGTGACCGGAAGGAGGTGTCAAGTGACCCAAATATTCCGAACCAAGTTCAGATAACACGGTGATATGTTCCTCGCCTTTCTCTCGACGGTGTCACTTGTTCCGTTTTTTTCTATCATGATCGTTTTATCCTTTCTGACAACAAATAATATGCTTTTAGTTTTCCTTCCTTCAAGAACTTCCTCCTCCTGTATCTTCTTTCCAAGTTTATGTTTCTCTCTTCTAACTTTGTTTTATCGATGACGAGATTTTTATCTTTTTCTGTCACAATTCCTGCATCTTGAAGCACGGATGAAGCTATTAACGAAACTTCCATCTCTGATACACCAGTCCTAAACGCGGCGGACGCTGTGTGAGACAGGGATATGCATTTAGGAGTGTCTGGCTTTGAAGGGCTTGGATCAAATTCAGATTTAGTCGAACTGCTTGCTTGAAAGCTCCCACTACTTGAATGTTTCAACGATATATCTGTCTTCCATCTGGATCTAACTCCACTTGTTGAAGGCTTTGTCGCAGAACCACTATTTCTCGTTGAAATTGTATCCCTTTTCATTTTCCGCAATATTTTCTTTGCAAGAGTTTTGCTTGTTTTTAAATCAATATTTTCGATAAACGTTTTTCGAACAGTTCTCTGATCCTTCTGGAAGTTCACCTCTCGATGTGGAACTTTACGCCTGATGTCGCAGCTACAATCGTTCAAGTCTCTACACTTACAAGCTGCAATGTCAAAGAGAGAGGTTTCCGCATTTCGTACGAAATCTTCGCGGATCGTCTTGCCTTTAACTCCCGTATAATTACAGGATTTCTCCAATGATCTACACTTATTGTAATAGTTTTTAATCTTTTCGTTAATTGTTCGTTGGGAAACCACTTGTAGGGAAGCTTTTATCCAGATTTTGGAAACTTTTTC
The DNA here is from genome assembly GCA_963932465.1 of Maratus speciosus. Taxonomy (NCBI): domain Eukaryota; kingdom Metazoa; phylum Arthropoda; class Arachnida; order Araneae; family Salticidae; genus Maratus; species Maratus speciosus. The sequence continues at coordinate 443,909,305 of OZ010788.1, forward strand.
ACCTACTATTTTAATAATATCATCCACTGGTTGAAGATAAATATCTCGATTTTCTTCTATATCGTTTTGCAACCAATAGTAGTGGCGCATGATGTCAGTAAAAGTTGGTAATTGCAAGTCTTTCAATTTGCACGGTGCCCCAAAAAGGCTACTTTTCACGCTATCACGTGTCTTTACATGACCATGACTAGCTATTTCTAAACTCGTCGTAATAAAACGCACAAAACACAGTAATGGAACTTTAAATGATCCAAAAAGCACTGTATCGCACTAGAAAAAGATTTTACTTTTACACTGAACAAATGTCGCAGGAAAACTGAGCACTGAAAAATAATAAGCATCCCTTATCGCACTTTCTCCCCTTTTGTATTTCCACCTTTACTCCCCCAACATCGCGATGAGTCACTGCGTTCGCTTAAGTTCTCGCTTCACCCCCTTCTCTTCTTCCAGATCTGTTTTTGAGGGATTCCGCTGCCCGTCACCCACATATATGACCCTTAAAGCATCGAAAAAATTAAAGAAGACCAAGGCACATAAACAAGACAAAAGAGAGAGAAACCGTTAAAAGATTCAAACAATACATGCAACTTTTGCTCACTTATACGCGAAAAGGCTATAAAAATTGTTTAATTTAAAATACACATAGCAATTTAATAATACATTATCAGAACTTATTTATACATTTGGCACATTAAATATGCCTTTTCAAGTAAATACGATTAAAATAAGTTTAACATTTTTAAATTTTTTTTCTAAAAAGTTTAAAAATCAGCATTTTAGCGAAACTTCAAGCCAAAAGCGGCAAATATAGGAATTGTCCTAAAAATCTTAAATATTTTGTGTGAACTTGGTGCCACTAGTGGCCGCTTTTCCGCACTACCCATCATCGATAATCAAAAAAAACTTTTTTTCGGCCCACCCTATTCGTCAATCTAAATAAAGATAATTTATCAGTTTTTATAGCATTATTTAGGTTAATCTGTTTATAAGTGACTATTATACATGTTGTATAAATGACGATCATTTTATGAGTGCAACTTATATTTTTCAAATACCATCGAATTGGCTGGATTCGAATACCGTAGCTTCTGCTTAGGAACTCTAGATGTTACTAAGGAATCCAAAAGGCCTGTTGATTTTTTTCGGCAATATGATTTGTAGTTTTGTGCAAATATATGTGTTAAAGTGAAAGCGTTTGCGGGATATGTGGGTTAGTTTTCATAAATTATGTCTATTAAGTTTTTTATGTACAGTTTATATAAACAATATGCACAACATACGCAATATCGCAACATTCATATGTATGTCTTGTCTATGTACTAATTAGCAGTACAGAGTGGAGACGTACCTTTATGTCTTTTCTGTGCAGAATTATTGACACAGCACACAAGATATCAGCCCATTTAGTAAAGTAAGACTTTCAAACAGCAATGCGTAGATTATATTAAATAATTTACATGTAATTTTATTTTGTTTACAAAAATAATAGTCATAACCATATATTTTATTTCAATTTCTAAAATTTTAGTTTTATGAAAGTTTGTCAATAAGAATTATTCCCTTCATTGAAAATATTTCAAATTTTTATCTGAAATCAAATAAAATCCTGGTATGTGACACGTTGTAAAATTCCAATAACACTGGTCAAATGATCAATAATTTATATGCGCTGGAAATAAATAACTCTTTATGTCATAGCTGAGTATTCAGTGAATAATGTATAGCATTTTATCACACAATTCTTTTGAATTTTAATTAGTTACCTTTATTTATTTCTGATAATAATATACATATACAGGATATGTTCTTTACAATTTTCGTAGATGGTTTATGCCAGTAATTTCCGATAATATACGCCTGCTTTGTTAATCTGAGTGAAATTTTACTAAAGATAACTATTCAAAAGTACTACTGTGTATTTCCCTCAAACATTTAGAAGCGTACTACCACATATATAGTGACAGGCGAATGAAATGGAAATAATTGCATAAAAGAAACAATTATATTATTTCTTTTTTAGTTTAATAAAAACATATATTTTCTACATATGTTTAAAAATTATAATAAAATATTGATATATCTATATTTTAGAATGAATAAATACATTTATTTTTGGAATGAAAATAAAAACGTGAACATACCCATCATTTATCTATATTGAAAAAAAATATATATTATTTGACAGAGTATCTGAAAAGCTTCTTCAAAACCTGTTTTTTCTTATAAATGTTTTATTCAATACTTCTTCCATATATTATTGATCAAAGAAAAACTTAAAAAATATTTTCAAATGATGGTAATGTAATTTTTATTAGTTTTATTATTTTTATTTGTATCATATTTTCCATTATTTCATATAAGATAAATATAGTTCCAATATTTTGTGAGTGATTTTGTCTTTTTTCATAAAAAAAAATAAAGCATCATAAACATTGTATATATTATTATTATTTTTATTATTACAAATATAGTTCCGAGTGAAACTATTTAACATTATTTTTATTGAAGGGTGTTATTTTTGTTTTAAAAAATATTATCATACACAATCATTTTAGTGCAAAATAGACCATGCAAAGCCTTTTAAAAGATTATATAGGTCCGATTTCATATTAAAAAAAACATTCTTAAATTAAAAATATGCCAGTTGAAATTAAGAATTTAAACTCCTGGTTTTACGCAGTATATTTTGAGAATATTAACCCCTAGAATAAAATGGAAATTCATTAATACTTAAGCTGTTTCCAACATGCAACATGAAAACCTCACGCAAAATGAACATTCAACTTGAACCAAGTGACGATGTCATATATTTATGTTTCGATCTAAAAATTCAGGAGTTGGAGTTTTTAGAACTACCGATTACCTGCACGAGGGATATATTGCTAACGGGCAGAGTGCCCTCCGAGTTTGCCTCTCTAAGGAGACCTAACCCGTATTTACTAAAGACTATCGAAGGTTCCAGAAAACTACGGCAAACTACTAACGATTAGACATAAGGGTGCTTGTGTTTGAATTCAGCACCTCCAATCTACCAATTTTGATAGCAGAACGTCTCGCTCACTGGTGGGACCTAAAAATGTTTTCAATAAATAAAGCCAATTACAAAACATGTAAAAGAAAAAAACACTTTAAGAAATATTTTTCCCTGTTCGATCTTGATTATTTGATTTGCATCAAAAGGAAGAGTTTAACAAGAGATTGGCAAGTATGCATATTTATGTGATCTTCTATAAAACAATGTGCGGTGTTTTGATTATTTAAAAATCTTAATATTACGGTGTTACTGTCCTGCAAGACCTTTCATTTATTGCTCCAAAAAATGTGTTATCTGAAATAATTATAAGGTTTTCTACCTGCAACGAGTAAAATTTTACTCATAGTGGGATAGTCAGTAATTTTCTAGGATCACTATGTACTAAATCGTTTCATTTGTTGAATTTTTTTTTTACAAATTATGTACATCAACTAGCAATGGATAGAGATTTATTATTATTATTTTTTTATTTATTTTTTTTATTTACGAAAAGTATGTATCTCGCTTTCAATTAGAAAATTTTCTAATAATAATCTCTTGAATAAAAAAACATACAGTTAAATTATCTATATGCAGGTGTTTATAAAAGAATGCAACTTTATTGAGAAAATCGATGGAAATTATGTACATAATAATGTTATGTGTATCAGAAGTGTAAGTATTGTATAATAGACAAACTATTATCTCTATAGGAGAAATAAAAAAAGAAGCCATGTTTAAAAGTGATTAAATTAAAATTGATGATGCTTGAGTAAATTTGCCTCTGTTTTAAGTGTTATATTTTCCCTTATGGTATACGCAGAATTTTAGTGAAACTCCATTCTCGCCTTGACCGCTAAACCTTAAAAAAATAAAACATTAAAATTGTTAATTTTATTTTGTGTATGAGGATCCCAGAAGCCAAGAGGTATAAGTGACAAAATTGAAAAATTGAACTAAGTTCACAGATGACCTAGAAATATGCTTTTTTCTTTTCAGGTAAAGAAATATGAGTGTTTTTCTAATTATGCGTTGTGTTTTTGAGATAACCGCTTTTTCCAAATAATGATCAATATTGATTAATTATAAATTTAAAGAAAATCACACTCTACTTTTTTGCATTTATTGAAATAAGAGTTCAAAGGCCACTGACACAAGCAGCAGTTTCCTATATCAATTCAGTCAATTATTATTGATGTTCAACTTTAACGTCAATTATCTTTGTATCCAATTTTCTCCAAATCGAAATTTTGTCACTTGTACCCCTTGGCTTCTGATGCCCTCATATATGTTTACTGTTTCTGTTATACATATATAAACTTATAGTTATTTATATGTTATTGCTAATCGTGAATTATTCATAGCAAATCATGTTATTTTTTATCATTTTCTAAATATATCCTATTTATCGAGAAACACAATAATAAAAATATTTATTTATAAACTGTCAAGAATAAAATTTTACAGTTACTTTAATTTTCTTGCCCAATTTTCGACATTTTTGAAAAAGGGAATGTTCGAACTTTTGTAGATATTGAAAGAAATATACTTTTTTCTCTTGAAAATTTATTTATTTATTCTTTAACTTTTATAGTTATTATTCAGATTATTTTTTTCTATCAATCTCTCTCTCTATCTCTTTATATATATTTGTGTTGTCATGTTTTCTAAAACGTATTTTTTGTCAGCTTTCTAGAATTTTCTCTAAATCATGTTTATAACGCATAATTCTTCAAATTTAAATATATACAATATTTTTATATGAATTTTTTTGTAATGGCTCACTTTTGAGAGAAATGTTTAAAAATTCATAAAAGCTCTCCTAAGATGTAGAGATACCAAGGACAGAGCGGTAATAAATTTTGAAATGCAAGTATAAATCTATCTAAAGGAAGAAATCAACATTTTAACACGAGAATAGTGAGTATGTATGGATTGAATAAAATACGTATTTTCACTCATTAGAAATTCACCTTTAATAAAAATTACATACGAAGTAACATTGATAATATACATTTATAAAAATTAAAAAACTAAGATAAATATATATTTTTGGATTATGATTTGTGTGTTTATATAAGAGTATTATAAAATATAAAAAAGACTAAGTTAAAACTATGTTTAAAGAAATGGTTTATGATATCCAAATGGATGTTTAATATAGTAAACAATTCAAAATTTAGTAATAGATAGGAAACAATTTAAAATTTTAATTTCTAATTGTTTCAGAAAAAATACCCCCTTTTTCTAACTTAATAGAGCATTAATAATACAATAGATTAAATATTATTTGTAAAAGCTAGATTTTAGTATTGAAAATAACCATTAACCCTTTAAGTACTGAATTATGAAGTAATGAAAATAATATCTTTTAAGCATTTTTCGTGAATTGTTTTAACTACATTAGGGGTTTTCATAATCATTAAATAAATTTTAGAAGGATTTTAGAAGGATTGAAGGATTTAGAAGGATTAATTAAATTTTAATTTTTAGGGATTTTGTGCTTTATTTATAAACCAACTCAAATCTTTTATTTTAAATATTTTTCTTTGTATTTTGTAAATATTTCCGAATTGAAAAATCGCTCCCCCCCCCCCCCCCAAAGGCAAGAAAGCTGAAAAAATGCAAAGGCAACAGAAATCATCCTTTTAAGAATATTTTTGTTTTGTGTAACCAATAATGCTTTTGGAACTAGGTAAAACAATGCATCTATAACTCACTCTAAATTGTATTACTAGTATTATGACTAATCGATGTATTAAATGAATTTTATAACAAGTTACTTTAATGGTACTTATTACAGTTGCGCTCAAAAGTATTTTGACAACCTTATATTCTCTTTTATTTTATTTAATATAAAAATGTAAAGGAAAATATAGTCCCTATAATAGAGAACACTATGACTGCAGTTATTAAAATGTATCAAGTTTCAAGTTGTTTGTTTACATTCGGCGCCACCGAAGAAATGTGACTCCTCCTTAGCTCAAAAGTATTTTGACAATTAGTTTGCATGTAATTGTTGAAGATGTCAGTGGCGCTATAGCTTCGATTAGTGTTTATATTGACTTATTATGATTATTTTTAAGGATCAGGAATACCGAAATGTAAAAAATATTGAAGTGATTCTAGAAAAGCCGCTGTAAATGCACTTAAGAAAGGTAGACTGCAAGCAGACTTTTAACGTGTCTCGGCAACTTGTTATTACATGGAATAAAGTTTTTAATAAACAGATATACATCGAAAATAAGACTCAAAGTGGCCATCAGAAAAAAAAAAACAACTTGCAATGTTGACTGTATTATAAAAATGATATCTACAAGTGATTGTCGTAAGTCCGCTGTAATAATAAAAAATGAATTGAAAGAAAATTACGGCATAGACATATACGTTTCATCAGTTAAACAACGCCTAAACCACTATAGTTTACATGGCAGAAGTCCAGCAAAAACACGTATCTAATTTAATAAGAATAAGAATGCTAGAGTTGCATTTGTAAAACGGCATAACCCTTACAGGGGCAAAGCAATTCCACTGCTGAAGTGTTGAAATTAATGATTGACACCAGAATTTTGGTTAAAAAAATTTCGGTTTATTATGTGTGTGAAATATAGCTTTTTCTTATTTACAAATAAATTTGTTTTCAAATTCCGGTGTCAATCATTAATTTTCCTCACTTTAGCAATGGAATTGCTTTGCCCCTGAAAGGGTTATGCCGTTTTACAAATGCAACTCTAGCCTTCCTATTCTTAGTATATAACAAACGTGTTTTTGCTGGTCCTCTGCCATATAAACCTTAGAGGTTTAGGCGTCGTTTGACTGATGAAACGTGTATGTCTATGCCGTAATTTTCTTTCAATTCATTTTTTATTATTACAGCGGACTTACGACAATCACTTTTAGATATCATTTTTATAATTCAGTCAACATTGCAAGTTGTTTGTTTTCGGATGGCCACTTTGAGGCTTATTTTCGATGTATTCCTGTTTATTAAAAACTTTATTCTATGTAATAAAAAATGCCGAGACTTATTGTATAGATGGATTATAAGTTAAGAACAGTTGCGATCTCCGTATAATCATCGGGTTTCTATTCATTTCTCTTTGATTGGGGAATTTTAAGGGCAAATTAGCTGCTGTTAAAAGATACAATGGCTGTTTCCGTCTTTGATTAAATAAAATCAGTTAAACATTTCAAAATAAGCTAATATAAAATGAATTAAATAAAGAGAGTTTTTGTCTCCCGGTATTTTTTAGAAAAGTGAAAAGAAAGTTTTTTTTTTAAATAACACACTTTAAATGTATCGTTTTTAATCTGACGTAATTTTCATCAAACTTTTCTTTCTCTTTTTAATATTCACGTGAAAATACTTTTGTTAGAAATGAAATATTATTTGCGCTGTCCTAATAAAAATAGTTCAAAAGATCATCTTAAAATATCAAATAAATGTCTCGCGCAATTTTTAAATTTAAACTTTTTGCAGTATTATTTTTTGTTCATTTTAAGTAATAAGTGTAATGTGACGTAAATGTGACGTAATTTCTCCTATTTAAGACTTCTAAGGCATGTTAATGAATTTATTATTTTACAATATTTTTTCTCTTTAAAAATTCACGTGTAAATATAGTTTTTATGATGTAATTTTCAATGATTTCCTGCTTTTTATATTTTCTGTTTATAATAGACACGTGTAAAATAAATTTTTAATTTGAAGCAAACTTTATTGTTTGCGCTGTCTATACAGTTGGCAACAGATTAAATTAACACCATTTTCTAAAATATGTAAAAAATATCTCTCGAAATGCTGAAAATTTGAATTTAAAATGGAAATAAAACCTCCAAAAATGTATCAAACTAAAAAACTAAAGGCTGTCTTTACACCGGGAAATTCTGACGCATAAAATGATCTAAAAATGATTAAATTCTCATGTACAGTTTTTGCTCCTATAAAACTTTTTTAATTGAACGATTTTGCCCAACTTTAGCATTAAATATCTCTTAAAATAATTCTTCGATTTGAAAAGTGTCTGCATCAGCGTATTTATCAAACATTTCTCTATAGTACCACCGATTTTCATATTTTTGTAAGCAATATTTTGCTTAATATTAACGAAGAAAGACATCCGGTCACAAAACATTCAAGATCGGCGGCAGCGGTGACAGCGTTAGTTACTTTTTTTTTATACAATAGAGAGATTCTTTTGAAGTGTATCAAATTTTTAAAAATACAGCATTTTGAGATTTTAAACTTATGCATCTGTGCCTAATTTTTAACGCTGATTGCGAATGTGTAATTTTCTTAAAAATTGAAAAGTATCATTTTATTTTACTGAAAAATCGATTTTTAAAAAGAAAAAGAAAGCCTTGGCAACGACACATAATTTAAATCTAAGCTTCCTCCACTAATTATCTTATTTTACTTGCGCCTTTTTGAATCAATTTTAAACTTTTAGATATTTGATAACACTAAAAAATTTTAATGAAGCCGGGAGAGAAGAATTTCGGGAGTGGGTGTGGAGGTGCGATATTTTTTCTTAAAACCGTAGCGTTTTCTACAATGAGTATCCTTTATATGTTGTTTTCTGACGGAATCCTCCGATAAATATTATTTATTACATATAAAAAATTCAAAGAGGGGGATGGGTAAATTCCAGGAGCACAAGAGTGGACTCTCGTGGAAGGGGCAATTTCAAACTTTTTCAGAAACCTTCATGTGATATGTCATCGAAAACCCCTCGGACCACTCTTTCATATTATGAAGCTCCCCCCCCCCCTTTCACCCAAATTTAGCTCTCCGCGGTGTCAATTTTCTAACTAAACTCCTAATTAAGCTACAGCAAGATTCGACACCATTTGAAGGGTTGATCGAAGGTGAAACTCCTCACGGGCCTTTGATTGGTGGGGTCTGTTTATGACCCCAGACTATTAGGGGGAATTGTCCCCGTGTGAGAAGGGGTGGTAGAAATGGATTTCTTTATGTGACATATTATTTTAAAGCTTTTGGTCTGAACATTTCTAAGCACTTACTCTTCTCCTCTTAACTGATTTTTTCATCAATAGAGGGAGTTTTAAAGTTTTATGTTGTTCATTACTACCCCATACAATTTTCCTAAAATCATGAGAAATATTTACAAAACAAATCTCAACAATTAGCAGCTTCTCCGCCATTATCACACAATGAGAGTACTTCAGACACACTGTAAAAAAAATTCCGCAACGTTCCTGGCAAAAAATGGGCAGCTGAGTTGCCCATTATTTCCAAGAAACATTTCTTGAAAATAACTGGAACTTTACTGTATAGGTTAAAAACTTTCTACAGAAATGACAGTAAGTTTCCTGCGAAATACCAGGAATATTTCTGTTGACAGCAAAATATTACTGACATTTCACAGCATGCGGGTTCCGCAGACGATTTTTACATTTCCTTTTGACAATTTTCGCTTTATTATCATTATTCGTTAGAATGAAAAAATATTTTGAAATTGACATCAAAATTATTATTTATAATTTACACGAAAAAATAAATTTTCAGTTAAAATTCAATAAAGTAAATATATATATGATATATTGTTTCTGAACTTTGCTTAAAATATAAAAATATATAAATGTAAATAATAATTAGAAAAAAAATCTAGACATAAAATATTTTGGATTTTCGTTAGTAATTATGTTAGTTTACAAGTTAGATAAAATACATATAAATATTCATGAAAAAAAAAACCTAAACGTAATTGTATATTTTTTCCGAAAAAAAAAAATTCAAATTTGCAGCAATTCAAAGTGTCAAATATATATCAAATTTAAATCAAATTGTAATAAAGTGTTAAAATATAAAATTAATTAAAAAAGTCCAGAGGTAGCATCGAACTCGGGCCGTACGGGTGGCGTGCGAGCTTTCTGCCTCCACACCACGAAAGACACGTTGAGAGCTGCAAACTAATGGGTATTTGAAACGTATGCTAAACCACGGCATCTAATTTCTCAAAATCTAAGTCCCATTTGAAGAAATCCTTTCACAAGAATAATTAGAGATAAGAACTCTAAAACATACTTTAAATTAATCAAAATCGGTGAGAATCATGTTTGATGGTCCCCTGGTTAATGGAGATCCAAATAATAGGTGTATTTTTTTTACACGGTCTGCTCCTTAAACATTCCACAGACAAGTACGAGATATAATCTCTTAGCGATGTCACGGAGGTATTTTATTTTCATCTGAATTGTCTTGACAATAGAGAAGTAAAGGATTATGTCGTCTATTGATTTATTTGCATTCCATATTGATTTTTTTACGTTCATTTAAGGAATTCTTTTTCGACACTCGCGCGCGAGCAACGGATTATAGCAAAAAAATAATAAATGGCGGCCGCAGCGTTTTGCTGTTTCCAACTTTTGGTTCAGGAACGTTTCAGATAAGAAAACCAGAATTTCACAGGAAAGAGCTAAATTATTCTGAAAACCTGAGAAAAGGCGAAACGTTCCTGGATTTTACATGGGACGTTACCATTTTTTTTTACAGTGCAAAATCGAGTTAGATATATAAAATCATACTCATTTAAGGTTCATTTAAAAATATTTACCACGGGCCCGGGAAACGCTGGGGGGGGGGGGGGTCAGCTCGTATGTTGATAATTTCAAATAGCAAAATAAAATCTACAAATTAATATAATATTTCAAATAACAAATTAATCAATGTATGTGTGCCAATCTTAATAGAACTAACTCTTTCCGATCAATACTAACACTTTCCAGTATAAAATTTGCAATGTAGTGCAAATATAAAGTTTTTTTTTATGGCAAAATTGTTAGCATTATCCTTCAATGGAAATGTGCCTGGGTCTAAATTCCGGGTGAGGGATGTATGTTCCTAGGCGTTGTCAATGTGCATAGGTTAGGAGTTATGCCCTATTCCCATTGAAAGCCCGTTCACAAGTAGCCATCATCTATTCTAACGATATATCTATATAACGATATAACTATATCTATTTCTAACGATACAAAAATTAAATAAAAATAAGCAAGTTACCCGCCTTCCCCCCACAAGATGTTTTGTCAGGATGAAATTACTACCAATTAAAAACAAGTAATATAATAATTTTGTTTTTAAAGTCAATTCCTATTTAGGCCACCAAAGAAAAATTTAATATAATCCCTTAAGCTAAAATTAGTTTTTGTTGCATTAAAATATCTCAATTTCTTGATTTTCTATAAGCAAGTAGGTTTACAATGGAACTCTACGGCAATTTGGCGAAATATTAGAGATATCGCCAAGTTGGCGTCACTTTTGGCGACTCATTTTGGCCGCCAAATTTGGCGATATTTGGTGACAGAACAGGGTCCCCTCCTATGGTAATCCCTTATTGAAAATACTTTCATTGATCTTCAATAACCAATGGCCGCCATTTTGTTTTCCATGCAAAACGAAAATTAATTAATTAAATTTAATTAATTAATTAATATTTGAAAAAACTGTATTAACATCAATTGTCATCCAGTACAAGTTTTAAAAAAAATTATTTCAGCTTGATAGGATGAATAATGAGTATTTTATTAACGATTGAAAATTTGAACAAGATAAATATATAAATAAATAAATATAGGGAGAGTGTGAGCTAATAGTAGGAATTGAATAAAAGATTATAAAGATGCTAATATGGCTTAACCAGGAGTTAAGTCATCTTCCTAGAGTTAGAGCAAAGTGTTGCGTTGGTAGTCTGTATTCAAACATTTTAACAATGGGGTTGTCGATTGGTGGGCCATTGCATAAGTCTAGCGGGGTGGGCCAAACTATAGCACATAGAATATATAGTGTTGAAATTGGGTATCTCTGTAATACTTAAAAAAGTGCTAAAATATTGTATCTCTTAAATGTGCAATGATGCTGCTGAAATATACAGATCGCAGCGACATCTGCAGTATATTTTCTACAACTGCAAGATATTGCTAGTCTATACAATGTAATAAGAAAATACCACAGATGTCGCTGCGATCGACACTTGGGATTTTAGCAGTATCGTCGCACATTTAAGGAATATAAATTTTTAGCGTTGTTTGGATAGCATATTTACACACTAGATATTCTAGACGCTGTAGCCAAACTATGCCAGTCCGCCCCTGATTGCTAGCATTTGTAAACGTGGACATTCTCAGAAGAATAGATGGATGCGAATTTACTGATTTGTTTTGTACCAGTTGTTAGACACTAATTTAGAAATGAGCCAGCCACAATACATTTCTAAAAAAATACTGAAGTAATATAAAAGCTCTGAACTGTTAACTATCCATAAAATAGTTGTAACAAATGGCGGTTTATTTGCTTGTTTCAGGACAAGTTTATTTTGTACAGCGTATTCAAAAGCAGATTTTTATTTAAACTATTATAGGTTTCTTTAAGATGTTTAGAATAATAAAAAATATTTTTCTTAATTAGTATAGGTTATTCTACTTTAAAATGCAGATTGTATATTTTATTGCATTCTAAACATCTTGTTAACTAAGCCTAAAATCTAAATAATTGACTTTTTGTGTAGCCCAATTTTAGATCACTATTTTTTATGCCCAATCAATAATCGACATTTTTCCCGTGCTAAATGTTAATTATTTGTGTTAATTATTGAAGTGACAACTTCTATAAGTGCATGCCGCACACAATTTTTCCGAGAAAAGAAACAAGCCCATCAGCCACACTTGAAATGAAAACATATTTCTGTAACACAATGCAGATACGAACACATATTTTTATTTGGCTAAGTATTTATGATTAAAAAAGAACATTTTATTTATGCAACAAACCCGCTTTGTCAACTAAAACTGCTCCATTTTCGTCAACTTTAGCTCTGTAAAGTTCAAACATGCATGATTGCTCTTCTGCACCCAATTGTTGCCAAGATTAGCGGTATTTCACTAAATGTAACCACATTCTGAGATGAAATGAACTTACAATGCGCATGTCTACTTAGCGGATAATTGGCTAATTTTAAGATACCCCCATTCAAATCCGATTCTGATCATGATTAATAATATTTCATAATCGGAGTTCGTGTCAAAATGACATTGTTTTATATATGTACAGTAACACTTATATATTTACGCATATGCACATTTGGCATGCACGAGTGCCTTCATGCGCCAAAATGTAGCTTGGTAAAATTTCGCGAAGTATTGCCAAATTCGGCGAGAAACAGTGTTGCTATTAGGGTTTCCTATTAAACGTTTATACGAGTATACGTATAATATGTATTATACGAGGTACGCATTCCAGATACGTATAACATGGCTATGATAGTTATACGTATTATGCAAAACAGCACATACGTTACATCGTATATACGGATCTTACCCAAGCGGTTAAACGTATAAACGCCTAAAAGTTTTTCGTTCAAGGCATGGAATAGGTGTTTTTATGTTTATATGCGGATTAGAAACATTGAGAAATATCCTCTATCAGAGTTCCGTATATAGAGTGGTTTACCGGGGCCATCGCGATTCTTTGTTTAAAGAACCACGATGGTCTGGGGTTTACTTACCTTCTGGTTGGTGAACAGGTACTTAAAAAATCTGAATACTTTTCCTCTGTTTAGATTTTAGTTCTTTTCCCTAAAAACTAAGCTATTAATTATTAACCATTTGGAAAAATGGTTATTGTTCTCGTCAGGATGGGAAATCAAAAGCATATCTGAAGGTTTTTATTGGTTTAATCCGCATTTTATTCGTTTTCTGATTGGTCTATTCAGTAATCTGTATTCACCTTTACTTTCAACAGAGATGGATACCTTCTGTTGCCACTATGACAAAAAAGTAATAAAAACTACAAAAAAAAATAACTCAGAAACAAATTGAGATACAGCTTTCAAACAAATTGCATTTAAAAGTACATATTTTTCTCTATACGACGGTGTAAAAAGGAATATTGTGGGATGTTTAGAAGTTTAAGAATGAAATTTCATTTAAAATGGGTTCCAGATTTCCAAGAAATCTGACGATGGAAAAGCCTTTTCCCGAAAAGCCAATGAAATGCTTGGATAATACATAAGTTTCAGATGGATAATACATACGAATCGCAGGCGATTTTTGTCGCTTGGAATTTTTTTGTGTAATAACACTATTAATGTTTAATTCATGGCATACGTAATGTATGATCAACTCCGTGCGATTTTTTATGTCTTAAATTTTAATCTTCGAAAAAATCATTTTCCAAATGGTCGTTGTAATTTGATAAATTACTTTTTTTTATTTTTAAATGTTTTACTATTGGTAGAGGATAGCTTCAAAGCTACCTTTCGCAGATCTGTAGCACAGCTTCTTTTGATTTATGGCATGTGCACTTCGCACACTATTTTTGAATGCGGCAGAGACCAGAATTAAATTTACTTTATATTTTATAGTGAAATCGAACAATCCGACTCCTGGGAGGTTTTGTAATAATACCTTTATTGTATTTAAGAATATTGTTTTCTAAATTTAAAATATTTTGAAAATATATTTTACTCTGAGAAAAAAAAAGGAAAGGGAAACCATTTCAAGAATGTACAAATGCGTTCTATCTAAAACCTGCAAGTTCGTTATTTGCCAGTCTATAAATAATCGAATTTTATACGTACTTTATACAAAAAATTATATATGCCAATATTAACAAATCTTAAGCGCAATGCCTTACTTTTTGTGTAAAAAATGCCATGAGTATCATGATTAAAAAAATGGATTTTCATTATACATTAACAGAGTAGAAAACATCATCTCCTTAGAAATAAAAACATTTGCGCCCGATTGCAATCTTGAGTGTAACACACACGAATAAAGAAATTTTAAAAAATTAAAAGAAAAAAACATACTTAACAAGGATTCACAATAAATCTGAAAGAATTATACTCTCATTCTTTGCTCAAAAAGTGTTTAATTTTGCCAGTTACTTACAATGAATACAATATGTATATATTATATACCCAATATATAGATATTATGGGGGATCTGATCTCAATACCATGAGATTAACAAAAAGTCTAAATTCAAAGTAAAAATTTGAGTAAGTACTTTTTCAATTCACGGTAATAACTTTCGGTTTTGAAATAAAAATAATAACATATTAACATTTTCGGAATTCACACACTTACATTTTGATGGTACTATGTTACCCGTATCTGAAAACTCTCGTTCAGAACAGGCGAAATCAACAACTACATCTCCTTATCCATTCAAAATACTTTCTTAATAGGCATACATGACCATGTTTACTCCTTTCGTGGCAAGCAGTTCTTGAACAGAACCAATACCACACTTATTTTTTAAACCATTATTGAGAACATAATTACACTGGCCTCCAAATGTTAAGGTACAGGGACTGGATGCTTTCGATTGCACACGTTTTGTCGAATATCTACAAAAATTATTGGGAAATTGTTCTTGAACTTCTGAGATGAAAAGAACATGTTTGATTTTATAATTATCGGTGAAGATTTGGTCGGGGGTACAATTAGGTGGCTAATAATAAATTTAATATTAAAAAATATTAAAATTTAATATTAAATTTAAATTTAATATTAAAAAAAATAATATTACAATAAAAATAATATTTGAGATCACCTATGTAACAGGAAAGGCTGGAAATGGTTTGTCACTGTGGTAAATGACTAATTGTGTCCTGTTCAATGTTTGTATGCATTTGTGTAAGCATAGCCCTCATATTCGTGAAGATGTTAACGTTTTTGTGAAAAATTCAAAAGTTTTTTTGTTTATAGCATACAGAGTTTTCAACCAAATTTAACGCAACTTTCCAAAAACCTGACAATGAGTAGTAGAAACATTATACTGCAATTAAAACATGAATATATTGAATATTTGATGAGATATGGGCATTTTTATGAGATAATTTTTAACTGCGCATGCGCGGAAGATTTCAAAATTTTTATTTCATAATTTGGTAGTAAGCTATTTAGGTCAACTTGTATAAATAGTCCAGTCAAATATCGCGAAAATTCACAAAGATAGGGTCGATATAGTGAGTTGTTTCCTAAAAATATCTTTATTATAAGGGATTTTCCACAACTTTTCATTCAGCTCGCTATATCTTTCTAAGTTTTCACAATATTTGATTGAACGTTTTTTTGAAGTTGCCCCAAAATACTGACTACCAAATTATGAAATAAAAATTTTGAAATCTTCCGCGCATGCGCAGTTTAAAATTATCTCATAAAAATGCCCATATCTCATTGAATATTCAATATATTCATGTTTTAATTGCAGTATAATGTTTCTACTACTCTTTGTCAGGTTTTTGGAAAGTTGTGTTAAATTTGGTTGAAAACTCTGTATGCTATAAACAAAAACCTTTTGAATTTTTCACAAAAACGTTAACATCTTCACGAATATGAGTGCTATGCTTACACAAATGCAAACAAACGTTGAACAGGACCCAAATAGTCATTTACCACAGTGACAAACCATTTCGAAACTTTCCTGTTACATAGGGGATCGCAAATATTATTTTATTATTAAATTTATTATTAGCCCCCTAATTGTACCTCCGACTAAATCTTCACCGGGAAATATAAAATCAAACATGTTCTTTTCATCCCAGAAGTTCAAGAACAATTCGCCAATAAGTTTTGTAGATATTCGACAAAATGTGTGCAACCGAAAGCATCCAGTCCCTGTACCTTAACTTTTGGAGGCCAGTGTAAAACGCCTATACTGGCCACTTTCGGCAATGATTATTTACTTATAAAACAATTTAAACTGTTGCAGCAAATTTATATAACATTTTATCTCTTAATTTATTGAAAAATCCCTGCCGGCCCGGCCTACAGGCAGAGGTAGATTTCGAAGTTAAGTATACTAATTTCACCAACAAAAACAAAATCATTATTAGATATAAATCCACTTTAACAGTTTTATCTGTCTGCTTTTGACGAGTTTTTATTTCCTTTTTATAAAATAGGTAGTTTTATCAGAATCATGTTAAGGCGATATTAAAAAAAAGTATTTTTCCATACTCAACAACTCGAAACTTTCTGGCACATTTTCAGATCCATTTTTAATAAAAAAAAAAAAAAAAAAAAAAAAAAAAAAAAAAAAAAAAAAATATGAAACATGCTGACGTGATTTATGAAAAGATTTATAAGCCACCTGAGTTTTTATTTTTCTTTCAATTAATTAAAACTTGATTAATAAACAATTATTTTCTCAGTAGGGCAATATTTTTCGTTTTTAACAATCGCTTCGGGAAATTCTGTTCAAAATGTCCACTTTGACATCATTTTTTGAAATATATTCTGCCTCTATCAAAAAATCGATCATTACTGTACATTATATATTTTCTGAATAAGATAATCTAGCAATTGGATGCGTTTGAGAGCAAAAATGAATTTAAAAATGAGTAAGAAAATAGACAGTTTGCATTTGAATGCACCCTTAATAAGATGATTTTTTTCTTCAATCGCTATGTATTTTTAATTTGCTTTTTCTGTAAGAATTGGCCTTATCAAAAACGTCTCTATATAAATATTGAAGACAATATTAAGAAGATATATGATAAATTCATGGAGATTTTATATCTTGTGAATTGACGGGGTTATTAAAATTTTTCTTCTTCAACCCCCCTTTTTTGTTTTAGTTTTTAATTTTTTTTTTTGCGGTACGAATTGGTCTTATCAAAAACTTGTGAATATAAAAGTTGTACATAATATTAAGGAGATGTATAATAAAATTATTTGATTTGATATCTTGAGAATTGACGAAGTAAGGAATTTTTTTCTCCCAAAAACCCTACTTTTTGCGCTCCTTGAACATATTTTAAATTTTATCAAAAATCTGTGATGCATGAATTTTTGGCGCTATTTTTAAAATTAATAAAAACTTTAAACTGATTTGATATGTACAAAAATTAAGAGGTTATGGGTTTTTTTCGGTTTTCACAAAACCCCTCCCTATTTCCACCTCCTTTGTCCGCTTTTGCCCATTAACGAACTTAAGCGAGATTTTATGTCCCTTGATTTTATGTATCAGTTTGAAAGAGATTTGTGCAGAATTGCGGAAGTTATCGTGTCCAGAAGTAAGTGATAGCACAATTGCTTCGCGAAATTTCGTTCAAAATGCCCATTTTGACATCATTTTTTTTTAAATATATTCTGCCTCTATCAAAAAATCGGTCATTACTTTACATTATATAGTTTCTGAATAAGAGAATCTAGCAATTGGATGCGTTTGAGAGCAAAAATGAATTTAAAAATGAGTAACAAAATAAGCAATTTGGATTTGAGTGCATCCTTAATGCAATGATTTTTCCAACACAATTCGCTTCGGGAAATTCGGTTCAAAATGCCCACTTTAACAGCATTTCTTTAAATATATTCTGTCTCTTTAAAAAAAATTGACCATTTCAATACATTATATTGTTTCTCAGTAAGAAGCCGTAAACATTGGAAGCCTTTGAGAGCAAAAATGAATTGTAAAATGAGTCAGAAAATAAGCAGTTTGGATTTGAATACACCCTTACTTAGAATTTTTTTCTTCTTCCGTATCTATTTTTAATTTTTTTTTTTTCGCTGTAAGAATTGGTCCTATCCAAAACTCGTCTATACAGATGTTGTAGACAATATTAAGAAGATATATGATAAATTCATGGGGATTTTATATCTTTTGAATTGACGGAGTTATGGATTTTTTACTTCTTCAAACCCCCTTTTTGTTTTCGTTTTTAATTTTTTTTTGCGGTACGAATTGGTCCTATCAAAAACTTGTGAATATAAAAGTTGTAGATAATATTAAGGAGATTTATAATAAAATTAATTGGAATTGATATCTTAAGAATTGACGAAGTTATGAATTTTTTTCTCCCAAGAACCCTATTTTTTGCGCCCCTTGAGCCCATTTTTAACTTTATCAAAAATCTGTGATACATAAAATTTTGGCCCTATTTTTAGAAGTAATAAAAACTTTAAACTGATTTGATATGTATAAAAATTAAGAAGTTATGGGGGGTTTTCGGTTTTCGCAAAACCCCTCCCTATTTCCATCCCCTTGGTCCGATTTTGCCGATTAACGAACTTGACCGAGATTTTATGCCCTTTGATTTTATGTATCAGTTTGGAAGAGATTGGTGCAGAATTACGAAAGTTATCGTGCCCAGAAGAAAGTGATATATATATATATATATATACTAGCAGCCTTCGCCCGCTTCGCTGGTCCGTTTCTCCAAACGAACATTTAATCAAACGAAATATATCGGTGTATTTGATCTTGTGTTTTATAGCAATATATACATTTATCTTCAATGATCTTCCGCATTGCTGAAAACAATATGAACGCCATTACGGTTTTACATCTTCTAATGCCTCAGACAAAATTTCGAATGTTCAGAAGCAAATCTTTTAGTTGATTATTTATAACTGAATATGGTAACGGATTATGTAACGGAAGTACAATATGTAGCATATTAAAATCATCCCTGAAAATTTAAAAATGCAAATCTCATGAAAATCCGTTCAGTAGAACCTTCCATTAAGACTAATTTTTCATAATCGAGTTCACCAGATTATAGAACTTTCACCAATAATTCTATAGCAAAGCAATGTAGAACAATATGTGTGATATACTAAAACCTTTCCTGAAAAATTATCTGACAACCAGTGCTAATTCTTTCGAACTCAACTTACTAAAATCTTTTATAAAGTCTAATCTTTCGAAATAGGGTTCACTGATTAAAGAACTTGCGCACATAATTCTATAACTGAGCAACGCACAATGACATGTGTTATATACGAAACCCTTTCTTGAAAATGTATCTAACTAACAATGCAGGTCTTCTCAAAATCTATTCAAAATAACTCAAGTTATAAGTGGTCGGACGGAAATTGCTCTTTATATTTTATATGTGGAATAGATAGTTAAATATATATTTCATAATCGCGTTAACGTGATTGTAGAACTTTCAGGAATGTAGCATAGGCTATACGCCGTAGACCTTCTGGTTTTTTTAGAAACTCTGCACTCTCTCCATAGCTATAACATATATATACTCTCTAGTATATACCTTCTGCCTGTAGATTTTATCCGACTTTTATTACAACGACACCACTGGGAACTTTCCTCATAGCAGCTCCATAACTAAAAATGTAGAATGAATTGTTAAATATTGAAACAATCCCTGAAATATTACCTAACTGTGCAACTCCAACCAAAATAAGTTCAGTAGAACTTTAAATAAAAGGTAATCTTTCACAATCGGGTTCACCTAGTTTTGGAACTTTCTCTTGTAATGTGAATTTCTGCGATCTGATTTGTTGTCAAATTTGTGCTTCAGAAAAAACAATAACCCAGAAGAAAGCTTCGCTACAGAGAAGTACCAATCATGAAAGAAATACCAACCATCCACAAAAAAAATATCTAACTAACAGTGTTAAGTCCCATCAAAATACATCCAGCAAAACTCAAATTATATACGGGTGGAAGGAAAGACAAATTCGCATTTTATATAATTACAGTAGATGTATCTTTCATAATTCCGGTCACCGTTCTCTATAACTTTTCCAATAGCTCTATAACAACATGTAATGAAATGTTATATAATAAAACCATTCTTGAAAAGTTATGTAACAGTGCCACTTGGTTGAAAATCTGTTCAATAGAATTTTTTTTAAGGCTAACCATTAATAATCAGGTTCACTTAATTTTTTAACTTTTTCGTTTATCTCTATACCTAAGCAACGTAGAATACCGTGTATACACAAAAATCGCTCCAAAAACATTACCTAACTCATAGTGGCATATCTTATCAAAATATTACAAACAATTGGAATGAAATGCAAATTTGCGTTTTAAATATGTAGTAGGTGATGATGATACGATTTTCTGTAATAGAATTCATCGTGAAGTTTTCGCTTCATATGTAAACGATGCTTTCAATATTGTAGCTAATACAGCGATTGGCGAGGTATCCGATTACGGAAGATTAACCAGGAATCCCATTAACAACTACCCAGAGAAAGGTGAATATATGGCTTTTGTGATACATTGATGTTAGCCAGGCTCAAGTAATAAATCAACAAAGATTGTTTCCATACCTTGTTCTTATTTTATTATTTCCATTCAAAATATAAACGTTCCACACATTTCATTTAAAATACATGCCTTACATCAATTCCATTGAAAAAACTAAAAAGTAAAACAATCATAGGAAATAATGCCATAACTTAAAGGCTAATGTCAGACGAACGTCTTTTTGCACGCTTTTTTGTTTACGTATTATCCATTCACAATGCATTGTGAATGAATAATACGTAAGTAAAAAAGCGTGCAAAAAGACGTCCGTCTGACATTGGCCAAAAAGGCGAAATTTACACACGGCTGGCACACTTTTATGTAACGGCTGGCATAAAAGTACCCATTATTTCTTTTTATCTAGGAGAAAACGATAAATCGCGATGTATTATTTCAATTCCAATTTCTTCCATTGAAAAAAAGTGGTATTTACTTATTATCCAGACCATGAGATAGATCGCCAAAAATGGTTGGCACTTGCCAATCTTTATCGTTTGCCCATTATGTTCAAAACAGTAATAGCAATTTAACATTCTTAAATACATAACCTTGTTAAAAATGGCAAATTATTTAAAGTAAATAAATAAATAAAATATATAACATAAAATTACGTACTATAAACTATAGTTTTAAAAAAAACTATAATAATAAAATTAATTTAAAACTATAATAAATAAACTATCAAATGGACAAAAAAAAAGGGTTGCTGTAATTAGTGCAATTGTCTTGTATCTGACATGACACGGGTGTAAGTAACAAAAATTTTGTTTAAGTCGCACAAACATTGCTTTCATTTTTAAATATTTTCGTTTTATAATGTTAATTTCTCAGTGGATCGCTTCCTTGTATTTTTAATAAAATCAATATATATTTTTCTTTTTTTCCAAGGCGTTTGAATTTATTTAATTTTTTTTAAACAAATGTAGCCGGTTTAATTCTTTAATCAAAAGAATTAAGATAAAGATTTAATTTGAATTTCTTCCGTTGCTACAGTAACGGATGTACAATATGAATGAATATGGATGAATTATCACTTGTAATGTTATATATTTCGAGGTTTTTGCGCCATAGACAACGCCAAATTAGAAAAATACGAAATATCTCGCGAACTATTGGACTTAAAAGACTTTAGTTAGTACCATTCGATTCAGCGTACAAAAATACACTAAAATATGTTATCAGTTGAAACATAACTATAAAATCAGATTTTTAAGGAATTTTTTAAAAGTTCGTTCTATTTTTGTACCCCCTTAGGGGTGAAATTTTAGAAAATCCTTTCTTAGCGGCACTCTATGTCATAAGAATTATTTTTACCCCAAATTTCAAGATTTTAGGTTTAGTAGTTTGGGCTGCGCGTTGATTAATACAAAATTGAGACTTTCTTTTATATATACGAGTTGCAACCCGTCGAAATTCGACGTACTAAAATGTTTGAAAGGAACTGTCAAATCGAAATTATAACAAACCTACAAAAATAATTACAACAAAAAAATCATCTTACAGTGGTTGTCTAACTCTTAAAACAAATAATATTTTAAACCCAAAATTATCAAAATATCATTTCTACAAACTTCAACTGCTTAAATTATTGAAAAATTAAACTGTATTAGATTACGTAATCAAGATGAGTAATTATGTTGAAGTTATCGATGAAGCTCTTGTGTTTGTTTTTACGGGATGAAAAATCTGTAAAAAGGATTTCGCTTTGTCACATCATAAAATTTTCCTCCATAAAATCTAAACTGTACGTTATTTTCACATTCTCGTAATTTACATACGCACCACTCAAATTCACAATTTGAAAGTATTTTAACGCACAAAAGAATAGATTATTAATGAATGCATTTCCAAAGTTAAACTCACGTTTGTCCGATACAACATTTCATGTGAACATTCGCACAAACCTTAAGTTCTAATCTTAGTACCCGCGAAAAAAAAAATTCAGAAACTTGACTTTAGTTGTCATAGTATTCGCTATTTATAGTATTGGTCAAATATTTAGTTTTATTAAAAAAAAATGATCGTTTTGTTTTAAATATATCATTTTTACTCAATGAATCATTTTGCCGAGCGCCTCAAACTCATTTATCAGCGTAATGTAAAAATATTAAAATGTAGCTGATTTATGAAGAAGAATGCGTGTTTTATTTAATGTCTGACATCATTTTCTGTTCAAAAATTATAAAAAAGTTACTTTTATTTGCAATGTGAAAATGGCATCAATAAGGATATAATGAATAAAAATAATAAACCATGAATATTTTCCCTTTACTTTCAATATAAATGGAATACTTCAGTTGCCACAATTACAAAATTTGTATTAAAAACTACACAAAAATTCATATCTTAAAAACAAATTGAGATACAGCTTTCAAACAAACAGTATTTAAAAGAGAATTTTTTTCCTTATACGACGGTGTAAAAAGTTAAAATGTGTTATGCATAGAAGTTTAAAAATTTGCAGTAGAGAAAATGCAAAACCAAAATTTTATTTCAAATTTCAAAGTGTTGCCATTCGCAAAATGACGTATGCGTTACGCACAGATATGTTTGTCCTTTATAATATAGATAGATATATATATATAGATAGATAGATATATAAAGTTTTTTACTGAGGGTGGTTTTGGGTTCTAGGGGTCATGATCGGTGTAGATCTGCAAAAATTTTTCAGAAATTCCAACATGGGAACAATCCCAATAGGTAGTATTTCATACGAAATCTAGCTAAAAATTAGAAGAAAATAACGAGATGTTATATATGAAAGATAATACGCATATTGCTACGATAACGCAACCGAGTCTCCATTCAGTGACGTAAGACTGACGAGGTCCATTGTCATTAAAAGTAGATACGTTATTTGAAATATACGTATACTTTAAATGTACGTATGCTTAAATATAGGTTTAACTGATGTACCCTTATATGTATCCGGATACGTTTAAACGAATATTTTAAGGTATTTGTATTTCAAAGGAGCTTATTATACGTATATACGTATATCATTTAAACGTATAACTGAAATACGTATCCCATCGGGAGCACTAGTTGCTATACACATGTCCAATTTTGCTATAACCAGCGAACTTTGTGAAAATTGTCATTCAAATCCTTCTTTGACTATAATTAAATATCGCTCATAAATTGGTTCTATGTCAAATTGATGCATTTTGAATGAAAAAATTTAACGCAAAATTAACTGCATTCTTGCTAGTACTGTGACATTTTAGGAAAAAATGAATCTTATGTGAATAATAACTTTGATTAAATCTTTTTTTTTTAATAAATACACATTGCTTGCAATAATTAACCATTATCTATTTAATTCAATATTATGAATGTAGGTACTGTCATACATAATGTATAGCAACATATGCATGTATACATATTTAAGGGGACGGTGCACGTTTAAAAAAAGTTCTTTTAATTTTCATAATAGAGATTTGAAATTTTGTGCAAATATACTTTTCACCATAAGTATATACAACACCTTAAAAGAAATTTCCGATATTATAATTTAAAGACTTAAAAAAGAAAAAAAAGTAAAATTTTAAACCAAATTTTAAAATACTCCTTGCGTCTTAATATTTTAGATATTTCATAGATTTTGGATTTTAATTACGTAAAACTCTATTACAAACAAATCAGTGAATCGATTTTTTAATCCCTCAAATAGTTATTTCTTTAGAGATATTTTTCTGAATTACATATCGATTTTCATCAAAATTCTGCCTTATAATAAGTTAAAAATCAAATTTAATTGTCTTAATGAAGTCGAATTTTAAAATGCATACACAGTTTCTTTTTAAGCAATATCAGGATTCCTCCTTATCAGTTTCATGAATTTTGATCAAAAATTAAGTAGCAAGAAGTATTTAAAAAATTTAAAAAAGCTGAAACATCAGTATTGAGAAAAACAGATTTAAAGTATCGGGTGTCCTAAAAAGGACTGGCTGATTTTAAAATTCAATAACTTGCAAACGGTGACACATATTTAAAAAATTCCTGCGTGGGGGTTATCCATAAGGTCAAAAAAATTTTTACAGTGATTTTCGATTTTAGTTTGAATTACAAAAAATAGATGGCGTTGCGATCAATAGACGCTAAATTTAGGCTCGATTTTTGGTACTTCGGGACCCACTCAATACATTTTAACTTCCATTTTCCACATTGAAGAAGGGAAAGGCGAAAAATTCGAGCTTGTATTTAGCGCCTATTGCTTACAACGCCATCTGTTTTTTGTAATTAAAAGTAAAATGAAAAATTACTGTAAAAAACTTTTGAGCTTATGCATAACGCTTTTTCAAGAATTTTTTAAATGTCTGTCACCGTTTGCAAATTATTAAATTTCAAAATCAGTCAGTCCTTTTTAAGACACCCGGTATATTAAAAGGTCAAAAAATTGTTTGTGAACAAAATTAAGACACATGTAACTTTGCGTAAAATAATCGCATCTTCAAAAGTTTTACCACGAATGACATAGTACATATTGGAGAATGATGATACAACCAAAAAGTAATGTCGATTCAGGATTCGATTTTAGCTTAAATAAAGGTCCACTGTTTCCATATAGCATTTTGTAGATTGGAGACTTTTATTTTGTCAACTAATTCTATCATCTGAATAATACCTTGAAATATATTTCCATATTATAATATTTTACTAGAAAAAAGTTTTCATAGGAAAAAAAATACTATATACTTTTATGAAAGTGCTTTAAATTTTTTAAAGTATTTCTGATATTTACTTCGTACTCAATGTGTAGAAATTGTCATTTGTCTGTTCATAAATTTATTTGAGTTTTGGTACGTCTATCAAGTTTTAGAAATGCATCATCTGGTTTCGGTGAAGGGAGGATGCATTTCCTAATTAAATCAAATAAACCCTTTATTAAAAAGATTAATCTTCATACAAAATTTCTATATCGAATAAATATTCACATTTAATTTTGTAATTTGAGAATAATAGAGCTCTCTAAATGCATTTTGTTTATTCTTTAGTCTGAGAAAATCAAAATTCAACGTTCTTAACATTGCATAATAACTTAAAATGCTATAGTCTCATAAAAGTCTCTCTTAATATAAAATGCTATAGTCTCATAATATGATTTGTTAGAACAAGGCAACCAAACCCTATATTTACCTCTTATACATTAATGCAATTATCTTTCATATTTATGATTCAAGCGCTTTGAAATATTAAT
Source organism: Maratus speciosus (assembly GCA_963932465.1). Classification (NCBI taxonomy): domain Eukaryota; kingdom Metazoa; phylum Arthropoda; class Arachnida; order Araneae; family Salticidae; genus Maratus; species Maratus speciosus. The sequence goes on from OZ010788.1 coordinate 443,935,548, forward strand.
GAATGCTGTTATATTGAAATATTCTTTTATTCGAGACAATGTACAGTCAATTTTGTGACTTGAATGTATTAGCATACGTAAAAAGAAGAGATAAATTTCAACTGCTTTGCATTTTTGGGTAGAATAAAATCTTACTCTAACAGATAATATATCGCTCACCATCAAGAAAAGTGACACAACTATCAGTTCTGATTTAGGTGAGTATTGCTACAGGAAAAGTATCATAAATGCAGATAACTTATTTTAAAACTTCTCGTCTGGATTATATTACACATTGCCACTTGTATATGCGAATAAATTTACTCAATCTTCCATATCTCTTGAGTCTTAAGAATTTTATGATCATTTTACCACTTGCATGGAGAACTAGGTGCAGCGTAAGTTAAGTAATAAATTTATGGTACAGTAAAAAAAAATCAAATTTTATTTTGCGTATGTTGTAAAATTTGTTATTTTTTATTTGTATTACTCTTCTTGCGAGTGTTACTTCATCATCTCGGAAACAACAAGGAGAGACAGAAGTAGTCAGGGTAACAAACAAAAAAATTACGATAACGGTGACATCAATCAATATACATTACAAATTGATTTTAAAAAATCCTTGAGTTGTGTGCTGTAATATAATATTATTCTAATAAGGATTAGTCTCAAATAATATCTTTTTGATGTCTTTATCTTTCGATGTCTTTAAGCGGCTCAATTTTGGTACATTTGTCTTAATTAGGGAATTTGATAACACAGATTATTGACAATAAATTGATTTAAGATTACTTGTTTGTAAGATAATTATAGAGAATAATTATTGCAGTGAAACCTGAAATCGCTAATTTATTTCAAACTTATTATGACAGTATGAATACAAGATACTTGTTTTATTAATCACATATTTAACACTAATGCTAATGCTAATCATGATTATGTTTAACTTTACATTGATTTGAAGAATTTTTGTTCACCAAAGCAAATCGTAAACAGCTACATCTAATTAAAAAAAAATAGACATCAACAATTTCTTGTTTTTTAGGGTTCCGTACTTAAAAACTAAAAACGGAACCATTATAATATAACTCCTGTGTCTGACTGTCTGTCACAGCCATTTTACTCGTAAACTATGGAACGTGGGAAGTTCAGATTGGGGGAACTAACCACTGATGCACTTATTTGCAGATTATTAAACATTTACGAATATTTTTTAGGAAAAATATACAGGGGCATATTAAGTTACTTGAAAAAAAATCTTTTCTTTATATATCGTGGGGGGGGGGGTATCGTGTGAAAGTCTTCGTAACGCTAAAATCAAAAATACATTTAATTTAATTTTAGATATTATATTCTCACAGATATCGTCCAAAATCTAGTTCAAAAAATCCCCCCCCCCATCTATTTTCGCATCTTCTGAAACTAAAATTATGAAAAAATTAGAAGTAGTAGAGGTTAATTAAAACCTTGCAGGAAAATTATAGTGATTACCGTAGTTCACATAGTTTTTGAGTAAAGCGCAATTTCCCGTTATACACAAATTTCGATTTGCGGGCATTCAGCAAAAGTGTTGAGGGGCGCTGAAGGTATCTATCGTAGCAGAAGTATAAAAGCAATGTTGATAATGATTTTTGAGAAAAGTCGTCGGTAATTAGCCGAGATATTAACCCTTAAAGACACGGACGGTTTGGACATACATAATGACATGGGAGGCGTACTGTATGTACCATCGGCTTTTAAACCCTAGATAACAACTTTTAACGATACATTTGTGTAATACAATGTCTAGTAGCAGTGTAAAAGCAATAACTGTCAAATTGTTAAAAACAGACAAATTTAATTAGCATTAATCACATAAATACTATGGGATTCGTGACTAGTTTGCATTGTGTGATCTCTCAATACGCCTTCCGTGTGTTTAAAAGCTAATTAGAAACCTATCTGGAAAAAACGCCGTACGGGTCAAGCCGGAATTGCAACTTTGCGACCTCCTTTCGAAGCAGGCTTAAGAAAATGCCAAGTTTAAATTTTGAACAAGGGTTTTGTTTAGCTACACTGTAAAGAAAAGTTTATTACGACGGTGAATTTAATTTTATGAAATGCCAAATGAAGTTTAAAGGTGCTCTACTTTTATTGTCAGTGCCTAATAATTTAATCATATACATATTTGGATAAGATTTATGAAGAGTTATACAGAATAGCAATATTTGATATTATTTAGGCTTCATATCTCTTTGAACTTTTATAATATACCCATTCATACTTTTTAAATACATAAAAAGTATATTTTTCTAGTATATATATTTTTTAGCAACGATTATTTTAATACTACAGACAAGAATACAAATTTATTGTAAGGAACTCTCTGAGCTCCAGTAATTCTCGCACTTGACCGTTTATTTTATAAAAGTTTTAAAAGAACGTTGAGAAAAGTGGAATGAAACTTTAAACATCAATGGAAATCGTTTTACAGAAAAATATTAAAACAATAAAAATCTTTTCATATTCGTTATAAACAGGTCTGTTAAATATTGATAAATTTTTACATATTACAAGAAGAAAACTTAAGAAGAAATCAAGGAATAACGGACATATGTATATGCGTATTTCAAGAATTGTATTACTGTTTATATACGAGGGGTGTTTTATAAGTAAAGATACCAATGCTGCATACTCATTCAAAAACCTTTAATTGATAAAATGTCCATTAAAAATTACTAACTGTTATATGCCTTATTTTTCAACATAGTTGCCGTCATTGTCATAGCATTTGTTATGTCTGGGTACAAGCTTTTGTATCCCACTGTCATAGAAGTTAACCTCCTGTTGTCAAAACCACATTTCAATTTCGATTTTGATCTCATCCTCGTTGTAGAAGTTTTGCTCTTCAAGATATTTCTTCAGATAAAGGAATAAGTGGTAGTCTTTAGACGCAATGTCGGATATCACAGATGGCCTACCTGTTCTGGGTTCTTGATGAACTTTGCTCGTACCTCTAGAGAAAACACGACACAGTTTTGTTATATTTTGTCGATTTATACTGTTCCCATAGACGGAAACAATTTCTCTGCGGATATAGGCTGGACACTCACCTTTTGCATGAAGAAAACGTATGACGGAACGTACTTAAGATTTCGCGGGATTGTGAATTGACGAACGCACTTTAAACACATTCAACACAAAATAGCCTTACCGTACAAATAATGAATGACTGAGAGGGAAAGGTAAAATGTTAAATGTTACAAATGAGATTCCAACAAGCTCATAATTTTTTTTTCTTTCTTGCTCTCTGAGGTGTATCTTTACTGTTCTAAAACACATCGTACAACATTATATGTAATATATTTTACACTTTGTTGTTGATTTTTTTTAAATACTAATATTTAGTATCTCAATTACTTTTTTTAAAATAATTATACACAAATTTTTCCAAAATTAATGGATTCATAACTGATATTTCTGTACATCATTTCTTAATAATTCTTATATAATCACTAGAGGAATCATATTTTTCTTCTAATAATTTTTGTGTAATGATTTAAGAACTATTTCAGAATTAGTCCCGTTTCTAATAATTAATGGCATTGCGTAGAGAATTTTGAATAGATTGATTTCCTATTTTGAAACATTTTTATCCCATCCGCGTTTATCATAAATGACATAAAGCACTCTGTGAGAGGAAACAAATAAATGAAGCCATTTATAATTTATTTTTATGGTCAAAATATTTCAGCATCGTGCATCAATTCCTCGATTCCATCGATATGACCATCAATGTTTTAACACATTTTCTATTTTATATGTAATATATCTTTGGCATAAATAAAGATTGATAGTGTTTGGAATACAGTTTATCGATATTCGCATAAATTCAAGTTTATCCAGTCCATTACCTTTGAAAAATAAAGAACACAAAAATCGATTCCTCAAAATTTATCATACTTTGTTGGCATAATATAATCAACGATATTATTTAACTCAGCTTATGTGACAGTGTTTGCCAAAAGAATAAAAGCTTAATTGTTGTTTTATTTTAAAAGTCTTCACTCGTTATAGTATTACATGAAAAAAACACATGGAAATTAAATGTATGTGATTTTGCATTTATTATTTTTTTAAAGCTGCATCATACATACGTATTAAAATAAACAAATTTTTATCTATTGGTGATTCTGCAATGAAAAAAAAGGACAAATGTTTATTACTATAGACAATTGTAAAAAAACCACAAACGTAATTATACAATAACTTCTTCAGAGAATCTGAAATGCGTTCTTTATCTTTAGAAGGCTAAAAAAGATGAGGTTTTTCAGATTTATAGATACATTTATAAAAAAAAAAATTCTTTTGTTGCCAGTAATTTTCGGAAATGCTTCCGAGTAGTTTTTATAGGGCATTAATCAGTTTCTTTAAACTGGAATAGCGGATTTTAGGATGCTATCAAATATCAAGTCAATATTTCCATTAAATAATTAAAATAGCTGATGTGAAATGATAATATGGAAATAACTTCTTAAAACCATAAATATTTTAATACATGCGCAAGGTCTTACGAAAGAACTAGCCCTTTTTCATCAGGCGCAGAGAACACGTCCTACTACATTGGAAACAGCAGCAAGGCTGATAGAGAACAGATAAGGGAAAGGGACATGTTGTAGAAACAGCCTATAGGGAAGCATGAGTAGAAGACACACAACAGGAAAGCAGAAGGCATCAACCAATCACACAAGAGCTTTACCCAAAGAGAAGAATGACTTGTCTGTGTTCTTCTCTTTGGGAAACGCTCATGTGTGCTCTTGTGCCTATTAGATGTTTCCTACTCATGCTTCCCATTTGGCTGTTTCTTCAACTTCCCTCTTTCCCTTACCTGTTCTGTGAAAGTCTTGCTGCTGGTTTCAAAGTTGTAGGAACTTGTTCTCTGCACCTAATGAAGAATGACTAGATCTTTTATATCCCTTGCGCATTTATTATATACATATATATATGATATAATTTACTGTCACTTTTTGTGACATTCCGACGACTCTCGATATATCGAACATAATGCAGTTTAGTAATTAATACCAGTAGCTTTGCCAACCCTCCGTTATCATATGACAACCGGAGTGCAGTCGTTGTGGCCTAATTGAAGACAGGTTCAAGAAAACTTTGGAGAAATTTCCCCTTCAAGAATAATAGAGGCATCATGAGTTGAACGTGGTTTATTTGATAGGAATATATCGTAAACAATTCCAGTAACATATTCATCAGCTCTTGACGACATCGTTGATCCACTTCATAATAAATTTAAGATGTTAAAATAGTAGTTTCTCCACATTACAAGTCTAACCACCAAGTGACGAGGATTATTTAGACAAACGAAAAAGCGTACAAATTATGAGCTCCTAGTCTTTGCAACGCTATAAATACCCAGAAAAACAGGACGCGAATGAATATATTAACAGTGGAGAACCGCTCCAGTAGAGAGGTGGGGAGGAATGGGACAGGAATAGTGCAAACGATATTTTAAAACATTCGAAGAAAAAGAATTTAGTATCAGAAATAAACTGAAAAAGTATTTTAATGGATTTTGACGAATAGATTTAAGGTTTTTAGAATAATAAAAGAATACGCATTTAAAGCATATGAAAAAATAAGAGATATTTAAGATAGTATTAAAGCAAGTAAAAAAGGTAGCTATTAAGAATTTGGAATAATTTTACTAAGAATAAAGGGTGAAAATTTTTATTATTACATATATACATATTTTATCAATAAAAAATGCAAAAAAAAACATAACTCTGGAAAGAAGGTGTATACCAGCAATATTTAACTATAAAATTTTCAAAACTTTCAAAAATACAGGTAAAAAACAAAACACAGGCAAAAAAACTGTCTCTTCTTCATCAGACGGAGGACAGACAGACCTAAGCCCACCCCCACTGTTGAAAGCTTGTAGGTTTCTGAACACACGTCCATCTTGCACTAAATACAGAAAAAACTATTGCCATTTTAGAAATAAAATTTAAAAGGGTAAATAAACCAAATTTGAACAAAAAAGTAATGTAATGAAAGCATAATTAAATTACAAAACAATTTTTTTTAATAAAATGACTTATAGAAAATTACTTTAAAATTGCAATTTAAATATAAACAAATAAAATTGACTTAACATGTATGAATGCAGAACAATGTAGACCCTCCCAAACCTACAAGAAAAATACAAAAACATGAAACAGAACTACCTGTACAATCTCCTTCACTTGTCAATAATAGCAAATAGTTAATTCTCCCTCCGAGTCCATTATGAAAAATCTTTAAATCCAAATCTGCAAACCTCCATCGATTCAAAACATCCATGTCAACTCGTTCTTTATGCAAGACTTTAGAATTCAAAATGGAACTTCAGAACAATTTTTTTTTATTTTGTAATTTAATTATGCTTTGTTTACATTACTTTTTTGTTTAAATTTGGTTTATTTACCCTTTTAAATTTTATTTCTAAAATGACAATAGTATTTTTCTATATTGAGTGCAGGATGGACGTGTGTTGAGAAACCTGCAAGCTTGTAACAGTGTTTTGGGGGGTGGGGGTGGAATTAGGTCTGTCTGACCTCCCACAGATGAAGGACAGACAGTTTTTTTTTGCCTGTGTTTTGTTTTTTACCTGTATTTTTGAAAGTTTTGGGGATTTTTATAGTTAAATATTGCTGATATACACCTTCTTTCCAGAGTTATGCTGTTTTTGCATTTTTTATTGATGAATTACATTTTGTTGTGTTTGATATGAGCTGTTTTTAGTGACAGTTATGCATTAATTTTTCATTAATTATATATAAAAACACACACCCACACACACACACATACCCACACATACCCCCCCCCCCCCCACACACACACACATATATATATATATAGAGAGAGAGAGAGAGTTTAAGAAGTTCTGTTCACCTGAAATATTTTCTTGTTCAACAAGCATGCTTTAAAGACAAACATCATCATTTAGCAGCGTTAAATTTATATTGATTTTTATTTTCTTTTGTTACGCTTGCATATATATATTGAGGTACGTAGCATGTACGTGAAACATATTAATTGAGAATCGATGGCATCGAAACGTCGAAATTCCTGTTTGAGAAACTGATGATCGCTGGAAACACTGAGACTAAACTGAGGCAAAACTACTCAGAAACGTTTCCGAAAATCAATAGGATCAATCTCAACTTTGTTTTTAAAAATTACTCTTTAAATCTCGAAAATGTATTAGTTTCTGAGGTATCTAAAACTTAAAAAAAACTGCGTGTTTCTCGGAAGAGGTTATTGGGTATTTTCTTACGTAGTTTTTACTATATTTTCGTAGAATAAGAAACATTTGTCCTTTTTAACGTGATGCAAAAAATTTCCTTGCATAATTTAGCCGAAATTCTAAATTAGTATATCATTTGACATTTGTGTTTTTAAGACAAGTTTGTTTTCTGTTTTACAAAATGTAGTTACGTTTTGTATAAAAATATATGCATATATTGTATTTGAATATAATGCATATTTTACAAAATTATGTATTTCGAGCGACTCACAACATTTGTGTAATAGATATTTATTTAATAAATAATTTTTCGTGTAAACGACATATCTTGGCAAAATTGGCACTTCCATTTCAAACAGATAACATATGTATTAACCATCTGCCTCATACTAGAAAACATCGATCGAATGGCCATTCTTCATTAATCTGATTGGAATTCAGCCGCGATCCATCCAATCAGATTCATCGTGAATATCATTCGAGCGTTCGACCAATGTTTTCTAGGTTGAGGTAAATGGTGCATACGAACATAAGTCTTTGTCTTCTGATTAATGAAATATGTATTTTGTTGTACATCTTCCTAATTATTGCGTTTTATACAGAAATAGAGTATGGAACGTTAAATTTTCTTGATGTTTCAGAAATATGTTTAAGAATAGAACGTCTCAATATGTACAGTTGAAAGTAAAAGCTATATTTTCGTGCTCTCTAACGTGCATGACTGTAACATTAAAAATAGCTTTTAGACAACGATAACAGAAGGTGTCTGTATCTTATATGCATTGGAATGTACTGTGTTTTAAAAAATTCGTGAAATAACAAATGTATTAACAACATTAATTTTCGCCGAATATGTGAATTAATTGTGTGCCTAGCAATTAAGAAGTATACATTATATTTATTAGATTCTTGCAGATATATTTCGGAGAGTGTGATTCTAAAGTATAATCATGTGTATTTCAAATATTAAATCGATTCGTAAAAATTTCGAAAAAAAATATTTTATAATTCTTGTAAATTTTATGAATGAGAAAGTGTCATTTTCAAACTTTTAAAGTTTTAATTATATTTTTACCTTCTTTAAAACAAAAACACTTTTCGTATTTTTTGCTGATTTACTTTGCCTTCATTTCACACTATATTAAAGGATAATTAGCATAGTATTGATCATGAAAGTATATACTGAAAAATCTTTGCTTGTAACGATAAAAAGCGTACGAGAGTTTGGAAAATATAGAATAACATCATTCTGTAATGCAAATATTTGTAATGTTTTGTCGAATGTACATATTACGTTGGGCAAATAACTTGGAATCTTACAAAATCGTTTTTCAATGTTTATTTTCTTGTAAAACGGAACATTCGAAGAATGTATTTTCATCTCATCAAAAGAATTTCAAATATTTTCTTTGTTTATTTAGCTTTTGAAAGACGTCTGTCGATGCAATATTTTCGTGAAATGTGCATTATCTAGTACCTTATTAATTTTATTTTTAATGCAGATTTCTGTTACAAGCTACACAATTTGCATCTTTAAGTAACTTTCTGTAGAAAAAAAAGTGCTGTTTTATTTTTACGTACAATGAGTATTTTTTAAGTGAGTATAACAGTCCAAAATAGATTATTCTTTATGCGATCAAACGTCTGTTACTTTCGCTTACATTTTTACCCTACAATTCTTAATATGTTGTGGATAGATACTTATATAGAATACATGGAAATTTTAGAATTAGAAAATATTTAGTGATTATAAAAATGAGATCTCCTACTGCTATTTACAAACAAACTCTTATGTGGGAATTTAAAGCTAATACTTTATAAATATTTAAAACCCTACAAAGAGGAATAATATAATTTTATAAATATTTATTTATTTGTTAACCAATCATTATTAGTTGTGTATTTTCCAAATAATATTAATTAAGTACAATTTGTGTAAAGGACTACATTTTAAAATAGTGTGGGAAAAAAGCAGTTTAAAAAAAACCGGTTTTAAAGAAATTCTAGAAATTTATCATTAATTCGGTACTAAAATATTATGAACATCTTCATATAATGATTGTATAATAAAATCTTCGTTTATCGAAGGAAATGCATTTTGAGTATCATATAAATAACAGATGGTTATATATAATTAATTAGCCCGTTAACTATCGTCGGAACATATAAAGGTTTATTATAATTAAAGTTTCACTTTCGAAAGGCTGTAAATATTATCCACTGGTCAGGATAACCAGATATTTCTTCTCAGTATACGTTAAAAAATCGGAATTTGTTTTTGAAAAGAAATAAAAGTTCAAAAGTTGGCTGATAGATGGCGCTGTACTCGTCATATACGACTAATTAAAAGACGTAGACATGCTGGTGTGGCTCTCTTTGTTCAAAGCTTATTCACCACGGCAAGACAGTGCCACAGCGGATAGAAAAAACTAGGCCAAAAACCGCAGAAAAAACAAAAAACGAAATCGGTTTTTAACTGTCCCGATGCGAAAAACCGAAGAAAAAGCGAAAACGAAATCGTTGTTTAACTGCCCCTAGGTCAAAATGCGTTGAAAATCCAGAAAAGAAATCGGTTTCCCCGTCTATTTATCATAAGTGTAGTGTGCGGTGCGCATCTCACTTCTTTTAATTATAGCATATTATGACGAGTTTATCATCATCTATTGGTCTACTTTTGAACTTTTTTTTCTTTCGCAAAACATATTCCTATTTATTTACGTATACTCACAAGAAATACCAGGTCATTCTGTCCAGTTGTTGACTTTTTGACTGCCTTTTGAAAGCGCAACTTTACATATAATCACCCTCTACATCTTACTGGACTGTTTTTCATTCTTTTTCTGTAAAGTTTAAAAAAATAATACACTTAAATTAAGCTACTTTAGAGGTAAATGTACTACAATTTTTTTTTTGTAAATTATGGTACGATGAAATGAAAAAATTGGTCCGTAATCGAAAGGTTAATCAAGCTGGTTTGTCCTGTACCTTAATGTGCACAAATATGTTATCGCCAAACCTTCAGACTTTAAAATTGTATTTTGAATTTTGAAACAAGTCATTAAATATTTTTTTTATCTAATGCCGGGTGGCGGTAAAATGGCGTTCGTATACCTTTAGCAACAGGCAACTTATTGGACAAAATAAAACACAATTTGCTGTATAAAAACATTCTAAAATGCGATTTTGCTTAAAAAAAATACCTAAATTCACCAACAGGCGAAAATTTAGCCCCCTAGCAGAAATATGAGTGATAAATGAACTTCCAATTAGCAAATGAAACTGTAAACACAAAACTTTTTTTCAAATAAAAAACAACACACCAGAACAATTAGATTCCCAGATTTATTTATTACCTTTTACACAAAAATGTTTAAAGCATTGTTTATTTCAACGCAATAGTTGCCTCTTTTTAATACTAGAGTATCTAAATAACACTTTATGCTTTTTAGGATATTAACGTTTTTATTTTATTAAATAAAAATATCAGGAGATAAAAATATTAATAAAAGTTGTGTATTTCAAAAAAAAAAAAAAAATTATAAAGTTGTATTTAAAAAAGATATATGTTTATAAAAGTTATATTTTTCAAAAAAAAAAATTAATTTGACTACAAGATTATTATCAAATTAAAAATATCTAAAAAAGGTATTCCTTTTATGAAAACATTTTATATAAAAATTTGATATATCAGATATAATAATTTGCATTTTTTTTGTTATTTTTATTTAATTTACATATATTTTTATTGTAGCAAAATTAATCATAAATAATGCTATTGAAAATTAAAAAAATAAAGACTTTTGAAAGTAAAATTTTAAAACACTATAAGTCTCTGCCCTTTTACGGCCTACGCTCGTGAACTCCTCACCGAGACAACAGAGGCTCGACAATTTAATCCGTAAAGAGAAAAAAAAACTGATTACGAAATATTAAATGATATTATCACGACCGTGAGTTTTCTCTGTTTTAAAAAATATTAGCCAATTAAGAAATATAGAATAATATCATCACGACCAGTGGCGATCTTCCATTATCGAATTGCCGTTCATTTCTTTTCACTGGGTGATTTTTTGGTTCCCAAGGCCCCAACCACTGATGTCAAGACAGCTGACAGCTATTTTCGTGATTGCTTACATAAGATCAATTAGATATCGTTTTAAATATGGCGTTTTAAATATATCGTATTGAATACGGTGTAATTTTCACAATTAAATATTTTTCGCATTTAATAAGTTATTATTTTTATTTTCTGTTATATATATATATATATATATTCACGTGCAAATATATTTTTCAAATTAAATGTGTTTCAATTATTATTATGTGACTTTTTAAAAATCTGTGAACAGTATGTAAAATGGTAATAACGGAGATTAATATCCACTTTGTATTAATTTACACGATCATAAATAATAATAATTATTAATTATATTAAGAATTTGGTTAATTTCCTATTTGATTTGTAAAAAGGAAATTGCCTTGTGCGTCACGCAGAAAATTTCCAATCTACACAGAATCAACTGCTATCGAAAACCTTTTTACCCGACTGCCAAGAAGGGTTATGTGTTTCATGCGTATCTGGGTAAGTGGATTTCTTTATACCCTCGAAATATCCCAACGGCTGGATTGATTTTAATGAATGAGTTCTCCATCGATTTGTCTTAACCGGCCGATGGTTATGGGCTAGGTTTTGTTTTTATAAATTCAAAATGTCGGCCGTAAAATACAAAATGGCGTTAGAGACGAATTTTTTTTTTATACGCACCCTATTGAGTGACATATCATTGGATAGGTCTTTCAAAAGGGATACGATGTTTCGTTGACTATTTTACCGTCAGAAGCTCCGTTTAAGTATTACACAACCTGGAAGTTGTGTATGTAGGATCTCTAGCTTTACTGCAACTCTAACCTTCATAGACATCAATAGGTCTCATTAAAACAGTTTTTATAGATAGGAACTAACAATTAAACGCAACTTAAAAGTCAACAATACAAGTAAATGAAAAAAATAGGTAAGTAATATAAAAAATTGTTTCACATTGATAAGAAATAATTAATTAGATCGCTTTTTACGCAGTCGGGTTTTTTTATTTTTAAAATTTAATTGTTTCTTGTTCCATCATCGTTCTCACAATTACGGTATATTCACCAATTGCTGCGGAGTCGGTGAAGAAAAATGGTCAACTCCAACTCCTACTCCTACTCCGACTCTGACTACGACTAATATACTAGTGTAGCTTATTGGTTAAAATTATGAGGGAACGCAAGAAAAATAAAGCGAAAATTTTACTATTTTGGCATTAACTCTTTTCTTATGCGCTTCGAAAGAAAAAGGGTGAAAAATATATTTTCCGTTTTATTTATTTTACAAAAGTTTCCGTTAACTGAAATTCTTTATAACTATTAATATTTTTAGAAAACTAATTGCGTCCGACAAGTCCTGGTATAATTAAGTCCAGTTATGGCTCGGCCCAAGTCTTCCAAAAAAAAAATTAACTCGGGCTCCGACACAACCTAACTGTCCGATGCGGATCTCTGAACTGGATATGTTATGTTTCCGTATTGATGTTGTGAAACTAGCATCAGCTCATTCAGCACATTAGTACTTGTTTTCACCCCATGCCAGTCATGCCCTTTGGAAATTGTACCTAATTGTTCGTAGTTTGACTCTTTCATATTTGTTATATTGCGTCTGTTAGCCTGCTTGTTTTTATTCACCATTCCGATTCGTGCCATTAACAAAAATTTTCTTTATTTTTCTGACACAACCCGTTTAAAAAATTGCTTTCATTTTTCGAGCCTTGAGTCCTTACAGATTACCCCTCTACCTCGGTTTCCGCAAAAGCAAAAAAAAAAAAAAAAAGAAAAGAAAAAAAAATCTGAGGTAAAGTACTTATATACTAAATGCAAAATATCCACTAGAATTTTCAATTAAAAATGGTTTTCTTCTACTGTGTAAACCGGGCAGTATCTTAGGCATCTTGGGTAGTTCGTTATAGTCCAAAAATAGCAATAATAAGTCATTTTATAAATTTAAAATTACATATAATTATTTTAATTTCACTTCAAGCTGTCAATCAAAGAACGCTGGAGTCGGAGTCGGCTTGTTTTTTTGCGACTAGGACTCCGATTCTTTTGCTCAAAAAGGGGACTGACTCTGACTCCGACTCCAACTCCACCGTCTTGATTACACCGTCCTCGAGTGCCCATTCCCTTGTTGTCGTTAGAGTACTTTGAGCTATTCCTTGAAAATATGATTGGCTTGCAAAATGTAGTTTTTTGCGAAGATATGTTATATGTCTGGGTCAAATTTTTCTTTTTGGAACTCGCTTCTTGGTTGTCGAGGTTATCGCATGGCCGTGAATTTTCTTCTTCTGACCATATATTATTTTATTTTTTACGCACAGTATAGGAGCATAGACATCCGTTTTTGAATATAATGTTGTTCGATTCATTAAAAATGTATTGAAGAAGACAGTAGAAGATATTCCTATAAATGATGCATCACATTTGATATCTGCAAAGAAAAACATTTCCCGTGATTCCAAATTAATAAAAGACTCTCGCCCATCTTTCTCCATTCGATTTTTCTAGGTATATATATTATTTAAAAAAAAAAAAAAACTTTTAAAAATAATTAAGTGAACTTGAAAAATAAATCAAAATCGAATGTTCTGCAATAAACCCTTCGATTATCGTGCTTACTTTGTACGTGTTTCTAAAGTAACTTACGGGAGGCAGGCGTATTAATTATTAAGTTGGTGTTTTTTACAGTTTGTTCAAAAATAAAATAAAACTTAAATCATTGTCTTTTTAAAAAACTTTTATACTATTTTTTTTGTAAAAAAAAATAAAAGCTTTTCCTACCATAAATATGAAAATTACCTTCCAAAAATGTATGGCATTATCGATAATTAAATTTGCATTCAACTTAAGACTTGTTTTTATAATCTTCAAATGTGTATCGAATTTTAAATAATAATTTTATTTACTTACAAAAATTTCTGCAGATTTTATAAAATCAGTAACGTATAACATGTAAAAACATTTACATTTATCAAATGTCTAAAATTAATCTAAGATTTAAACATATAATAATTAACTAAGTGACATAAATTCGTATTAAAAAAACACTTTGAAGTATACAATTTTAATATAATATTTTTTATAAATCTTGATTAATGAATAAATTTATTTTATTTATTATATTTTTTTACAATCTTTGAAAAGTATAAAAAAGTTTATGATTAAATATAGACATCATGCACACATTCAGTATATGAAATTTATATACGGTCTTATTTTTATGAAAAATGTTCCATCAAGCATCCAAATGTACAATCGCTGTAAGACATAAATCATACAGTAGAGGGAAAACAGTCAAATTAATCCATTTATATTTTGTTTTCCATACACTTCACTTAGATGTTTTCAATGCTTTTGATGCATCGATTCGATAAAATTTATGGATATGGTATCCAATTTTTTTTATTATGTCATTTTATATAGAGTGACATTTAAAATATAATAATGATTAATGAATGCACGATGATTCTTTCAATCCTTTTAAAATGTAACTGCATTTGAAACATTCATCTGCTTTGGAAGCGCCCACATATTAAGATAAAAATATAATAGCATGTGTTTATTTTCTAATATAGAACGTCTGTAAAAGTGATTTTTATGTTTTATCTGTCCTATCGATGACTTCGAAAATTAAATAGTCTTTCATTAATTAAATACATATTTTCTCGCTAAAGCAACAAAATACTTATTCGCATTATATTTTTGCATCATCACTGATGTTATTTCTCATAAAACGCTGGTGGCACATTCTAATATAAAAGATTCTAATTATTTTACAAATAATTTTGTCAATTTTTAATAATGTGATCGTTTTTAAGAAGTGTAGTTTCTGGAATTACAATTAGTTAATTAAGATAATTAAGTTATTTCGTAAATGTACATGTTAATTTATGCGATTTAATAGTATCATTTAATCATTTTTATTATTTTTAATGCTACACTTTTTGTTAAATAAACAACATACTTTTTTAAATGCACATTTCTATGAATGTTCGTTACTGATGGTCCAAAACTAAATAACATTTATTCCATTAAAACAAAACTACGTATTTATATTTCATTTGGCTCGAAATAAAATATACGCTTTCTATTAAAAACTGTAAAATATTTACTTGCGAAATATATCCGAATTTAAGACTTGTGAGAGCAACTTTATTTGTCATACATCAGGAAAAAAAGTATATAACTTGTATTCATTTAATGTTAATATGACATCAGTAAGATACAATAACCCGTAATAATTCCGTTTCACCTTCTTCAACAACAATAGAATAACCCAATTTTCACTATTTGGATTTATTGCAAAAACTTTATTAGGAAAACATTTATTTTTTTTTTCGAATTTTAATAAGGTATTATTTAATTCTCTTTTATTATTATCATGAAAATAACATCTTCCTTTTGGCTCAGTAGGTTTAAATTCTCTGATAAATACAAAAGATAGCTTACAGACATGAATACAGTTAAAATTTAATAGTATAGATTGAAATTTAAAATGCCAAAGTACTTATTCCTGTAATTTTAACAGTGTTTGTGTTGAAATGGTGATCTACTATTTAAAAATTATTTATTATACTAGGGGGTTCGGCCCCCTACGGAGCTACGCTCGCCAACCCCCATCCAGACACCACAGACTCTAAATGCACTCTAATTTGATCGGCTTTAAAAAGATTTCGAAAGATTGAGTTATATTTTAAAAAAACAGTGGTTTATATCCCTATAAACGAATTTCTATTCATATTTCTCTTTGATTGGAAAATTTTAACGCCAAATCCGCTGTGGTACTACTTGATTATCCCGTCGACCAATTTCGCCAAATTATATAAATCGCCAAACCACTCGCTAAATTATACAAATTGACATAATTTTTATTTTAAATAACGAAAGACAAATAAATTAGTACAACATTAATAAAAATACAAATGAAACGTTGAAATAAAAATAACTTGATGACGTAGACACGTGTAACAACATTCCAAAATAAGCTAATATAAAAGGAATTAAGTAAACAGAGTCTTTGTCTCCTGGTATTTTTTAACAAAGCGAAAAGAAAGTTCTTTTAAATGAGACATTTTAAATTAATCGTTTTTAATCTGACGTAATTTTGACCAAACTATTCTTTCTCTTTTTAATATTCACGTGAAATTACTTGTGTTAGAAATGAAATATTATCTGCACTTTCCTAACAAAAATAGTTGAAAAGTATTCAAAATATCAAATAAATGTCTAGTGCAATTTCTAAATTTAAACCGTTTTGCAATATTATTTTGTGTTCATTTTATGTAATAACTGTAATGTGACGTAAATATGACGTAATTTCTCCTATTTAAGACTTCTAACGCATGTTAATAAATTTATTATTTTACAAATTCCTTTCTCTCTTAAAATTCACGTGTAATTATAGTTTTTATGACGTAATTTTTAATAAGTTCCTGCTTTTTGTACACAATTATTTAATTCTTATTCCAAACGTTTTCTTCTGTTTATAATAGCCACGCGTAAATAAATTTTTAATTTATTACGCGTATAAATATTTTTTTTTTCTTTTTGAAGCAAACATTATTGTTTTCGCTGTTTATACAGTTGGCAACAGTTTAAATTAATATGACTTTCTAAAATCTGTAAAAAATATCTCTAGAAATGCTCAAAATTTGAATTTAAAATAGAAATAAAACCTCAATAAATTAGCCAAATTAAAAAAAGAAATACAATCTGCACTCCGGCAAATTCTAACGCATAAAATGATGTAAAAATGATTACACTGCCATGTACAGTTTTTGCTGCTATAAAACTTTTTTAGTGGAACGATTTTGTCCAAGTTTAGCATTAAATATCTCTTAAAATAATTCTTCGATTTGAAAACTGTCTACATCAGCGTGTTTTTCAAACATTTCTGTATAAAACCACCGATTTACATATTAGGTAGCTTTCTTTACAAAAAAGCTACCTATTGCAGCCGTTCGGAGGAAAGCGATTTCAAAAAATTTTGGTATATTTTCATCGATCATGACCCCCAGACCCCGAAACCACCCTCCGTTCAAAATTGATATATATATATATATATATATATATATATATATATATATATATATATGACCTATGTCACACTGTAACTCCCGTAATTATGAACCGATTTCGATGTAATTCGGTGTGTACATAGTACATACCAATGTCTCGACCGAGTTCGTTGGCCAGCTTCATCCGCCGTTTTGTTTCAAAATGGCAGCCATTTAAAATTTTTAAAAAAATTTAAAACTTAAAATGTGGTACCAAAAAATTAAAAATGGAAAAATTTTTTTTTTCTTATGTATTTGACCTTTATACAAAGATTCCGGAGCAGTTTTTGTTTCGTCTATATCTTAAAAAATGGCTGAGTTATAGCATTTTGAATTTCTAGCGTGGCTGACATTTTGAAACGTCCTGAATTTTGTCACGCGATAAAAGACGTATTTATGAACCGATTTGGATATAATTCGGTGTGTGCATAGTACATACCAATCTCTCGACCGAGTTCGTTGGCCAGCTTCATCCGACATTTTGTTTCAAAATGGTGGCCATTTAAAATTTTTTTAAAAATTTAAAATTTGAAATGTGGTACCAAAAATTTGAAAATGGAAAAATATTTTTTTCTTATGTATTTGACCTTTATACAAAGATTTCGGAGCAGTTTTTGTTTCGTCTATATCTTAAAAAATGACTGAGTTATAGCATTTTGAATTTCTAGCGTGACTGACATTTTGAAACGTCCTGAATTTTGTCACGCGATAAAAGGCGTATTTATGAACCGATTTGGATATAACTTCGTTTATACATAGTACATACCAATGTCTCGACCGGGTTCGTTGGTCAGCTTCACCCGCCATCTTGTTTAAAATCGGCCATTTAAACTTTTAAGAAAAATTTAAATTTGAAATGTGGTACCAAAAATTGAAAATTGAAAAAATATTTTCTTTTTATGTGTTTGACCTTGATAAGACGATTCGGGAGCAGTTTTTGTTTCGTCTATATCTTAAGAAATGGCTGAGTTATAGCATTTTGAATTTCTAGCGTGGCTGACATTTTGGAACGTCCTGATATTTCTCACGTAATAACAGGCGTATTTATGAACCGACTTGGATGTACCTTGGTGTGTACATAGTACATACAAATATCTCGACCGAGTTTGTTGGCCAGCTTCATCCGCCATCTTGTTTCATAATGGCGGCCATTTAAAAAAATAAAAAAAATAAAAAAAATTAAATGAGATACCAAAAA
The DNA here is from genome assembly GCA_963932465.1 of Maratus speciosus. Lineage (NCBI taxonomy): Eukaryota > Metazoa > Arthropoda > Arachnida > Araneae > Salticidae > Maratus > Maratus speciosus. Next base: position 443,954,152 of record OZ010788.1, read on the forward strand.
ATTGGAAAATGAAAAAGATTTTTTTTCTATGTGTTTGACCTTAATACAAAGATTCCGGAACAGTTTTTCTTTCGTCTATATCTAAAAAAAAATGGCTGAGTAATAGCATTTTGAATTTATCTTGTGGCTGACATATTAAAACGACCTGATTTTTGTCACGCGATAACAGGCGTATTTATGAACCTATTTGGATGTAACTTGGTCTGTACATAGTACATACTAATGTCTCGACCGAGTTCGTTGGCCAGCTTCATTCGCCATCTTGTTTCAAAAGGGTTGCCATTTAAAAAAAATTAAATTTAAAATTCAAAATGAGGTATTAAAAAATTGGAAAATGAAAAAGATTTTTTTTATGTGTTTGGCCTTGATACAAAGATTCCGGAGCAGTTTTTGTTTCTGAAAATTTGTTCTTTTGTTGATATCTTAAAAAATGGTTGATTTATAGCACTTTGAATTTCTAGCATGGCTAACATTTTGAAACGATCTTGTATTTGTCACGCGATAACACACGTATTCTCCTATTTCGATGTAAGAAGGCATGTGGATAGTATACATCAACACCTCGACCAAGTTCGCTGGCCAGATTCATCAGCCATCTTGTTTTAAAATGGCGGCCATGAAATTAAAAAATATATATATATTTAAAGTGAGGTGCAAAAAAATTAGAAATTGAAAAAGGTTTCTTTCTTAAGTATTTGATCTTGATATAAGGATTCAGGAGCATTTTTTGTTTGTCTTTACCTTAAAAAATGGCTCAGATATAGCAGTTTCAATTTCTATTGTGGGTGACATTTTGAAAAATCTGATTTTTTGCATGCGACAGCACTCCTATATATTAACCGATTCCGATGTGAGTGAGCATGTGCACAGCAATTACTAAGGTCTCGACCAAGTTTACTGCTTAGCCTCATCCACCATGTTGTCTTAAAATGACAGGCACTTTAAGAAATTACCGAATTTGGCAGCCAAATATAAGTTACTTTAAAGAAAAGCAGCTTGGATAAAGCTGACTAATTTCGCGAAATTCTCATTCATTATATTGATAAAAATTAGTATTGAATCTCCTATATTCGGTTTCCACCAAATTGAGCTTCGTGTGTTTGCATGATATAAGTTGGCTTTTTTTAAATAAGGATTATGAAAGCTACCTCTTCCTCCCGGCACTGGCCGGAAGGACTTTTTTTTGTATGCATTATTTTTCTTAATATTAACGAAGAAAGACCTCCGGTCACAAACAATTCAAAACCGGCGGCGGCGGTGACAGCGGTAGTAACTTTTTTTTAGAATAGAGAGATTATAACATCATACTGTGATATAGAAAGAAGAATTGCATTTTACAAAGCAAAATTAAATGAATATTTTACTCAACTGTTATTAACTCTTTCAGGGCAAGTAAGTTTCCACTTTTGTAATGTTTAATGCAGGCTGGAATATTCAAAATTTGTTTTTAAATTATAAAAACAAGAATCTTTTCCCACCAAAGTTAGAAAGGTAAATTTTAATTAAAAGTTTCTAATGCGAATCTGGATTAAAATTAGGTGAGGAATAATATATCTCGCCGCCACTCATGGCGTTAAACGATTTTATTTACGATTGCTTATCACTAACATTTTAAAATTAGTTATTTTATTGATTTAATTGAATTGCCTACGTTACAAAACATTTTATTGTTAATCATGTTGAACACTATAAAATGGTAATATAAAATATAATATAACTGATATAATATAATCTATACTCCTATTATAAAGAGGAAAAATTTGTTTATTTGTCGGAGATAAGCTCTGGAACTACCGAACCGATTCCAAAAATAATGGTATCAAAATGATGGTGTTAGTCCAACTTAGAACATAGGCTATATCTTATGTCGGTGCCACTACCCCAAATGGGGTTTAGGAGCAAAAAACGTTCTAAAAATGCAATTTTAGCGTTACTGAAGGTCTTAGAAATATGAAATTTTGAATATTAGTTACTTATAAGATATAAATGATGTCTAAGAACAGTTCTTAAACAATTCGAAATTTAAAAGGGTTGAAAATGCACAAAAAATGTTCTAAAAAACGTTCTAAATGGTATTTTCTACACAATCTCAGGAAATACCAAACCGATTTAAAAAGTATTGGTGTCAAAATGATGGTGACAACGCTTGTTTCAAGATAGGCTATGTTTTATGTCGGTGTCACTACCCCAAAGGGGGTGCAGGAGCAAAAAATGTTCTAAAAATGCGATTTATGTGTTACTGAAAGGCCTAGAAATATGAAATTTGAAATATTAGCTACTTATTCGATATAAAGGATTTCTAAGAACAGTTCTTAAACAATTCTAAATTTAAAAGGAGTGAAAATGCGCGAAAAGCGTTCTAAAAAACGTTCTAATGGTGGTTTCTACACAATCTCAGGAAATACCAAACCGATCTAAAAAATAATGGCATCAAAATGATGGTGAAAACCCTTGCTCCAACATAGGCGATGTTTTGCGTTGTGCCACTACCCAACAGGGGGTGCAGGAGCAAAAAACTTTCTAAATTGCGGCTTTTGCGTTACGGAAGGGCCTAGAATCGTGAAATTTGGAATGATAGTTAGTTATAAGATATCAATGATCTCTAAGGACATTTCCTAAAAAAATCGAAATGTAAAAGGGGGTCAAAATGCGCAAAAAGCGTTATAAAAAACTTTCTAAATTGCGATTTCTATGCAATCTCAGGAAGTACTAAACCGATTTCAAATATAATGGTGTAAAAATGATGGTGACAGATCTTGCTCAAAGATAGGCTATATTTATATCTGTTTCCACTACCCCAGAGGTGATGCAGGAGCAAAATGCGCGAAAGGCGTTCTAAAAACGTTCTAGATGCCGATTTGTGGGCAATATCTCAGGAAGAATGAATCTGATTTGAAACGTAATGGTAGGAAATTGATGCTGACAGCCTCTGCTCTAACATAGACGCTATTTTATGTCGTTATCACTATCACCAAGACGTTGCAGGAGCAAAAAAGCGTTCTAAATTTCGTTTTTTGTGATCGGTAGGGGCTAGCAACAAAAAATTAGGCAAGGTACATATTTATTAGCTATAAATGATCTTTAAGAAGAGTTTCGAAAAAATTGGAAATTTAAAAAGGGGTGAAAATGCGCGAAAAGCGTCCTAAAAACGTTCTAAATTGCGATTTCTACTCAATCTAAGGAAATACCAAAGCTATTTCAAAAGTAATGGTTGCAAATCAATGGTGACAGTCCTGCTATAACATTGGTTATATTTTATGTTGCTGTCACTACCATCTGAGGGTTGCAAAAGCAAAACATGTTCTAATTTGCATTTTTTGCACAACTGAGGGATCTAACACTTTGAAGTATGGCATGGTATTTACTTACAAGATGCAACTGCTTTCTAAGAGCAGTCGAAAGAAAATTCCAAATTAAAAAAAAAATGAAGTGAGTGAAAAGCCTTATAAATTACAATTTTTAAGCAAACTTATAAATTACCAAACCGATTAAAAAAATAATGATGACAAATTTTGGTGATAGAACCTGCTCAAACATAAGCTATATTTTATGTCTGTTCCACTACCACCAGAGGGTTGCAGGAGCTAAAAACTTTCTAAATTGCGATTTCTGTGATACTGAAAAGGCTAGAAACGTTAAATATGACATGGTAGTTACTTATAAAATATAAATGCCCTCGAAGGAACGTCTAAAATAAATTCGAATTAAAAAGGGGTGAAGCGAAGGGGAGGTGCGAAAAGCATTCTATAAAAGTTCTAAATTACGATTCTATGCAATTTCAGGGAATATAAACCGATTATAAAAGTAATAGTTGTGAATCAATGGTAACAGTCTCTGATGCTACACAGGCTATATTTTATGCCGGTGATTCTACCACCTGGGGTTCAATGGAACAACAAACATTCTAAAAAAGGGCTTTAAAAGCTTTTTAAATTACGTTTCTGTGGAATATTAGGAAATAACAAACCGATTTCAAAATTAATGTTGGCAAATTAATGGTGACAGTTCCTGTTTCAACATAGCCCTTTATGTTGAGAGAGGTGGTAGGACTTGGAATTCGACATGATGGTTAATTTTAAGATGTAAGAAGATGGTTTCTAAAAAATTCAAAACTTCAAATGAATACTGAAATGAGCGTATTAGTTGAGCATAAAAGTTTCAAAATATTTTCTAAATTATCATTTATTTAGTTTTATTTCATTTTATTAATTTAAGTATCATTTCTGCCTAATACAGTGTAATAATGATGTTTAGTCAAACTGTGTTTTAAATAGTAATTTTTGAATTATTCCTAAAAGTAATAAGTACCTTTTAATAAAATAAAAAATTACCTTTTAATAAAATAAAAATTTAGTTAGTACCTTTTAATAAAAATTAGACATATAAATATCACTTGGCATATTTCAAATATTACGCGAGGAAAGCCGCGGGGTTTGCTAGTGATATAATATAATGATAATATAAAATATAATATAACTGATATAATATAATGATATAATATAATGGTAATATAAAATATAATATAACTTAAAATGAACCATATATTTTTTATCATTAAACAATTCTAACAAAAAATATTTAAACACCTAAATCCAATTTTTAACACTACATAAGTTTGAATTTTATATCTAATAGCTTGCATTTTTTAAGCATAGAAGATCGATGTCTAGACACTGACATGTATCATGATTTTAGGACCATCAAGATTTTAGAGTATCCGTTAAATATATAATTCCATTAATTGGATTATTTGTGTTAAAGATATTTATTTTATTTAATTTAAAAAATACGACATAGACATCGCATAACTGAAAAACATTAATTATAAATATAATAAAACAATATTATCAATTGCAATATTTGTACTTGTAATATCCACTAAATTTGAAAGGGAATATGGAAATAAAAGAATTCTAATTTAAAATCGTAGGAATTGTTAGAAGATGAAAAAAAGATGTGAAAAAAGATGAAAAAGCATTTTGTTTAATATTTCGTATAGTTAGAAGTATAGAGTAAAAAAAACCAAAAGCGTTTCAAAATACTGTTTTCCATATATATTGTATTCTTATAATAACAATTCCAAATATTTATATTAAAGAAAGTACATATCGCTCACCGCAAGAAAAGTGACACATGTCGGCAAAAGTGAATTTCACACGAAAGGCAAAAGAAAATTTGCATGATTTTACTATTACATGAAATTATAGCACTTAGTTCTGCACGCAGAAGTAAAAAAATTCATAACGGCTTAAAACCGTTAAGAATGAAGACGTAGGATAGTGTTTGGAGGGTTACATAATATTAAATCCCTACACAAATCACCCTCTTCTGTGGTCACCAATGGACATATAGAGTAATAAAGGGATTTTTCTTATAACTACGCTTATGTAACTTTTTGAATAGCAAGATGCATCTAGGACAGACCTAGCAGCCCCTAGTATAAAACGCAAAATGAATATTTGCGAGAAGTGTCACTTTTCTTGCCGGTGAGCGATATTTAAAATTTTCGAAAATTAATTTTCCAACTTGCTATAGTTGAAACCTTTTTTGTCTACACAAAAGTAATTTTATCATATCATTGTATATTTATTAATGATGAAGAATATTTTCTAATAATTAAAGAAGTAAAAAACTGAAGATTTATACAGAAGCTTACATATTGTGAAACATCAGCAGAAATGCATATACCGTACCATAGATAAGAAACGGTTTTAGTTTTATGGACATGTTATACGGAAGCATAGATTATGAAAGTTTTCAAAAAGCAGTTACAGCGGTGGTCAAAATTGTGGACATTGAAATTTTCATGTTTTATAACTTTGTGTGCTTGAAGAATATAATAAAATTCACTTAAATACAAAAGTTTATATCTCCAATTCAAGGGAATTTAATATAGAATTTAATGAAAAAAAACATAATTAAAATATCTTCATTACAAAAAAAAAGTTACGCTTACAAAAAATAAAACCTATCTTAGATTTCATTATATTTTAACACTTACACATTGAATATTTCGTACACTGTAAAAAAAAAAAAAAAAAATCTGTAAAGTTACTAAAGTTTTTCTAGGAAACTGGGATTCTTAGAACTTTTTATGTAACGGCAACAAGACAAATTCCTGTAATGTTTAATCTTCCCTCATAATATTCTATAATTACTTCATCTATTAATGATTAAAAATTTTATAAATGAGTTAAAATTATTTTTTTAATTTCTAAAACATTATTTTAATATAATTAAAAAACTTAAATAATTAGTATTTTAAAACAATGAATGGTAAAAGATCTTTCCTTCCCTAAGAATACATAATGTCTAAAAAAATATACATTGCATATGGACAAATTTACAGATAACAAAATAAAATATGGATAATATGAAATTGATTTAAAATACTATATTTAAAAAATATTCCTTTATTTATTAAAATTTTGAACCATTTTTAACATTTTAATGTGATTACCAGAGAATTATACACAGATTTTATGCTAAAAATAACTGAACTTAAGTTAAAAATATTTTGAAGTAGCCTAACACCGTTTGATGTAATTTCTAAAAGTAAGTCACACGTTTCCTTAATATACATATTTGACAATTGATATTTGTAAAGAGATTTTATAATATCGTATATACTAACTATTAACCAATAGTTTTAGCTGCAGTTTGACTTTATAGATGTTAAGGGCAAATCTTCTACTTATTTCCAATGTCATGCAAAATAGATCATTGAATCATCATTTCATATATGCGATGTTCATGCTTAATTCTATAATGCAGAATATCATTAATATCGCAAGAGATTGTCTTGCATTCCACTACAATATTATGTGCCATGTTCCAGAATATTATGGACGTTCACCAGTTTATGTCCAAAACCGAATATTCCATTAATTTAGTCCCTAGGTATTTCATAGATATCCCTCAATATTTAATATATTTAGGTATATCTATATCTATGTAGCTATCTAGATCTTTGTCTTTGTATCTATCTCTGTCAATACATACACACACACACACACAAATATATATATATATATATATATATATATATATATATACACACTACTTGGAAGAAAAATGTGAAATTTTGGATTCCCATAATGCAGAACTTAATAAATCTAAATCCATCATAAAAATTGTAGATTGCAGTTCATAATTGATCCGAAAAATAATTTCATAATTTATAATTCATGTCATAAAATTATAAAAAAAATTGAAAATTCAACGTATTTATGCTTGGTTATTTTAGTATTATTGCTACACAAAAAATTAGCACATTAGGAGAATAATTTCAGGAAATATTAATAAAATATGACAATGTAATTTAACATTAGAAGCACTAAATTTTGAATGTTTATAATTCAAAAGCTTATCATTCAAATGACTTGAAATTTTGTGACTAGGCATAATTTGAACCGAAGATTTGAAATATCTTGTTAAAATTGGGTATTGCCATTGAAAGAAAATTAAGTTTGGGTTCGTTTTAATATGTAGATGATCCCGTAAGCAATTTTTATATACACCATTTAAAAGTAGACTTTATTGCCAATCGTTCGGTACCAGTAACTTTCTATTATGATAATTTGTTGAGGAGTTAGTAAGGGGTGTTTACTTTTTTTTTCACGACTGTACATCAGGCAGTATATTGGAAATTTTTAACCCGTGTTTCCGGGTTTAGTCCCCTGATTTCAATCACACTAACAATTTTGCCTTCCCAATTGTAACTAACCATGATTATGTCATGAAAAATGAAATTAGCAATCACACATGTAAACCTAAGAGCACATGCGCGGGATTTGGTATACCCTGGAAGATTTTGGGTTTTTAATTTCTCTCCACAACGAAAGGCAATATTGTATTTGATCACAGAATTTTTAATATTTGTCTGCTATTAAATAAGGTGGTGATAATTATTTCAAAGATAGTCAATGTCATTTGTTGCCAAATAAAAACAGAACTCGCCTTGCGTATGTCATTTTGAATTTTAAGGGTGGGGGAGTTTTCAGAAGGGTATGCGCAGATTCTCCCTAGTAAATAACACGAGTAATAATGGAACTCAGGTATTTATAAATGTTAAAATACACCCTAATTGTAAAGGAAGAGAAAAATAACATTTCTTTTGTAAATAATTTTGAAATAAAAATGTCCATTTAGTGTTGTTTTTTACAAAAATATTTATTAATGTTGTGAATTGTGTTCCAAAATGATAAGTTACCAGACTTCGTTACCTAATACTTATTCAAATCTGCTGCATGCTGCTAATTATAGAGCATAGTGGTGTCAGAAAACTTCCAAAATATCTAATTATGGATATTTCGTAACATCGGCGTAAATACATTGGTACCAAAAAAAATATAGGACAGAAAATAGTGATGTATCGGAATATTTTCATGTACACCACGCAATGACTGCTCTGTCTATATTTATCTTTTATTAAAACCCTTTTCTTTCTTTACAATAATAAATAAAGAGGGGAAAAATCTCTCTATAAGTGTTATAGAGATTATAAAAATTGTACATTATAAAAATTTATGGCCCTGATTAGTCCCCCTTTTTGGTTAATGTGGACTTTGCTACCTCTACTTTTTCTTGCCCAAACTTGGCGAGAACATCACTGAACAGTGCTAACTTTTAACTATTTTTAAATACTTATAGTAGTTTTTCAACTACAGCTTGACTATTCATTAAACATTTTTAGATTCTAATTTACTTTTCTATTCTTCTTAAATCTTAACTTAATTTGTAACTTTATTTTTCCTTTTTTAATCTTAATTTTGAAATTTATTATCAATTCAATTAAATTTCTCTCTTTAGTAGTTCTAACTACAGTTTAAATTCTTCCCAATGGCTCATAATACTTCAATTTCTAATCTGGGTGTTAAGCTGATATCAGCTAGGAAACCCCTTAATACTGCTCGCCTGTTCAGCACATGTTCTTACTTAAAGTTTAGTTAAACAATCTTTTATTTAAGTTTATTTTAACTAATATTCCTTTGAAAAAAGCTTTTTTGATTTCTATTGTATGATTTTAACATTATCCTTCATAATGTAGGTGAAATTATTTCCAGTTTTGGGGCAATCATTAAAAAAAATAAATCAACTTTCTTTATAGATGACACCTAGACGATTTCTTTTACTGCAATTGTATTTTCGACTTAGAAAACGTACTCTCAGCTACAATACATTACAGCTACAATACAAATAATAATAATACCTAAATGACTTCTTACTAAACTATTGTGTACTATGTTTTGAGTCTTTCTAGATGTAGGTATTGGAAAATGCAAAAGTATCTCGAAATTCATGTTTGCAAAAGAGGTTTGAGATATATTCACATTAAGTTATCAAACCTATTTTTTGTCACATCTTTTTACATGGTCAGGGCTAAATATCATCTTGCAATAACGTATCAGGTTTTTCGTATTGGTATTTTCCGATATAAATTACTCTTTAACAGTAGCTGTATTATTATTATTTTTAAATATTTCCAAACATGACATTTTGCAGCCATAATAAACTTACTTGTTAAATAGCAATTTAGAAAAATCAAAACTATCACATTGTCACATTCCTGAAAAATACAAAAATCCACTTATCAGATCAGATTTTGAAACGAATAAATAGAAAATACAAATCAGACCTATGTTGGCACCTCGTCGAGGAGAAAGATAATTTGAAACAACGGAGGAGGGGAGGAGGAGAAAAGGATCCTTTTCCATCGTTTTTGAGTTTGCTATTAATATTTAGAAAAAATCTTTTTATGTTATTATGGGGTGCATTTCTAACTGCATGAATAATATTCTCGCATTACCTAAATTTCTTAGCTACGTTAAACGATTAAATCAATAAATAAAAGTAATTATTTCACGCGAAAATATAAATTCAGATTTATTAGATTTATCGACAAAAGTATACGTGAAGAATACTTAATTCTTAAGAAATGTCGATATATCGGGTAACAAAAAAGATATATCAATATACATCTAGAGTCTACAATTAATTTAAAAAATCGATATTTTGATCTCGATATAATATCGTTGTTTTGCTGTTCCCCTTTGTCGAGGGGTAAATTTTGAAAAAATGTTTCTAATGCAGTATTGTTTTCACAACTTACTAATTTAAATGTTTTTCCTAGTATTTTACACGTAAAAAACTTATATGGTAATTTTTCCTAAGTTCCCCTCACCCTCCACCAATATATAATTCACAATGAAATATAAAGCGACATAGAAATTTTATTTTTGAATCAAAATAAAATATTTTAGTTTCCTAATATGAATCATCATCAGGCATCCTTGCCATTAGAAAAGAACGGTTGATTTTTTTTTAAAGTAAAGAGAGATATGTGCCTTTTATGTTTAGTCATAGCACGACTGACTACAGCACAACCTTCACCTCTTAACATAAATTATGCACTCACTACATTTGTAACTAATTTTATCATCGTACATTTGGATCTTTTTCTTTTCTAGCGTAAATATTCAGAATTTTGTAGCTGATTAAAAAAACCGGCAGTTATCTATAAATCTAACGATATATATATATATATATATATATATATATATATATATATATATATATATACATATATATATATATATATATACATATATATATATATATTAAACCGTCTTTTATTTGCTTACAAAAGAAAGTTTTGATAGATGATCAATTTTCGTGGACTTTATTGTTTATTAAAAAGTAATTGTGGGTAATCGCGAATTTTTGCCGCGTTAATAAAATTTATCTATTTATTTATTTTTACTGCAATCATAAAACCTTTCTTTGAAGTTTTAAATCCAGATTTCAACACAATCAACCACTTTCATTTAATTATATTTAAATTTCAAAATTAAAACAACTTCCTTGGATATATTAAAAATCCTGTTTATATCAATAGGCGGGAATAAATTAAATTTAATTAATTCGTGTCCCCAAACGATGGCTCAGAAAAGCCTGGCATGATTTCTTATAATATCTAATTTTCTTATAAAATTTTTAAGTTTAGAAAATTTTCAATTAAATTATTCGTTCAACTTTTCAACAAAATCAGCTAAAATAAATTATTTCTTTTGTTAGCATTTAGGAATTTTTTTTTCTTGTTCCATATTTTATGCAAAATATTCTTTATTATCTTCTCTATGCGTATCGGTCATTTTTATTTATTTATAATGAATTGCAATGAAATAATAAAATTTCCTTGGGTACAGCAAAAAAAAAAAAAAAAAAAAAAAAAAAAAAAAAAAAAGCTTTATTTTTTTTATATTGTATGAATGCTGTATAACAAGTTTTGATATGTTCATGTTAGAAAAGAAATCTTTTTTATTTAAAGGAATTTCTAAAAATTTTGTGAAATAAAGCTATTTTACGTTAAAAATAATTAAAATTGTATTTTTATATTCATACTTTACAATAAATATAAACTCTTATTTATAAGTTTTTAATATGATAAAGTTTTCTTAATATTCGTATAGGTAAATACGCTAATTAGTGTTTTCACCTAATAATAATGAATTTAATATCTTATTTTGAGTCAATTGTTTTTGGGCTAATGTTGATGCAGTTTTTATAGCTGCAGCGCGTTTTATGCTAATATATACATTCCAGGACATTTCATTAATTTTTAACACTTTCCAACACAGTTCAAAACTGTCTTTGAACTTGGTTTCTCTGTCTGTCAGTCTGTCCTTCTTTCTCCCTGCTCTCTAACTCACGTAAATATACGGGATTTTTTATGAAACTTATATAGTGTGTTAAAGATGTTTACTATGACGGTTCTGTACTGAATCTGAAGTGTGTAACATTAATTGTTCATTTACTGGGGTACTCAAAAGAATCCCGTTACACGATGGTCAATGAGGAATACATGGTGTATTCACAAAGTTTCATGACTGGTCCTAGAATACAAAAGTTATTAAACATTCTTGTACAGCGAACTAAAATTTTTCGAAATATGATCCTTGGACATCAACATATCGCTGCCAGCGTTTTTTTCCATTATTCGTAGGCTTCCTGGGGGTCTTCCGCGCAAGGCTATTAAGGAACCTCGTCGAAGCTACTTGGATCGCTGAAAACGTGTCGAATCGCTTCTCATTCAGGTCTTTCTTCATCCGGAGAAACAAAAAAGTCGCTGGGAGCAAGGTCGTGGCTATAGAGGGCTTGCGGCAGTATTGCCACGTTAAACTGAGCCAAAACATCGGCAGCGGCGCGCGGCGTGTGAGAGGGGGTATTGTCGGGCTGAACAATCCACTCGTTTCTGATTTCTGAGCGGGCGCGCCGGACTCTATCCTACAAATAGTGGTGCATTCCAGAGTAAAAATGACCTGACCCGGCACTTCCGCCCAGACACCAGAGAAGATTGTTCACCACGACAATTTGCTCTCTCATACGTCGCTCGCAGCCGCCAAAGTTTTGGCTAATTTTAACGTGGCAATACTGCCACAAACGTCCCTACAGCCCCGACCTCGCTCCCAGCAACTTTTTTCTATTCCTCCGGATCAAGGAAGACCTGAAAGGGAAGCAATTTGATACGATTCCAGCGATCCACGATTCCGGGTTCGACGAGGTCCCTTAACAGCCTTGCGCGCGAACACCCCCAGGGAGCCTATGAATAATGGAAAAAACGCTGGCAGCGGTGTGTTGATTCCCAAGGGGCATATTTCGAAGAATTTTATTTCGATGTACAAAAATGTTTAATAACTTTTGTATTCTAGCACCAGTCTTGAAACTTTGTGAACACACCATGTATTCATGTTTAGTGTATTTTAGAGCGCGTTTAGGACATTAATTACTCATCTGCAGCGCCACATAAAAGATATCAGTTACAACAGCTTTGAATAATAACTTATGGAAGTGGTTTTCAATTTCGGTATGCGCTTTTAAATGTAACTATTTTTTTGCATTTTACTCGTTGCGTATAAATTGTATACGGGGCTACACAAAAGAATTCACGGACCATTCTCCTAATTAGAGAAAATATCTAAAGGGGAATTTTCAACTGTAGTATGTATTTCCTAACTGAACTAAATTTTTGCATGTCTGTAGATGCAAATCTATGTATCGTATACAGGGCTGCTCGAAGAATTCGGATAATTTTCTGACTGTAGATGGGAATTTCGGAAATTTGGTTTTTATATGTGTTATGCGTATCCAAATGTTCAATTAGACATCATATTTCAACTTAGTGAACTGTGAAATTTAGTTACCAGGGTCGCCACGCTTCAGGGAATTTCTAGACCAAGAAATTCTTCACCACCAGTACTTTCTTTGAGAGAACCTTTCTTTAAATAATGTGAAATTTCGTGCGTTTAATCTAGATATATTTTTCTATAAAAAAATTACTGATATTTTGACTGGAAAATTCCCTGAAGCGTGGCAACCCTGGTTACATTATTCTGAATGTGTTGGAAAGTGTTTCATAATGTATGAGTGATGCATGATGTTTTCTTTCTTGTTAGCATTAAAGTAAAATTTTACATTCATATTCTTCACATAGTGAAGCAAATAAAACTAATTTAGTTGAGAATGAATCAGATAAAAGTAAAATAATATACTAAAAGAACATTTTTCGAATAAATGATTTCCTAAATAGAGGTCGTGACGTCAACTTCCTACAGCAAAATATGTCCATAGTAAAACTACGTCATATATTCCGAAAATATATTTATTAAAACACTTCATTTTTAGGTATACATACTTAACAATTATCCTACCTAAATTTTTTCATCCAGAATACCATGTGTACTGTTTCGATCAGCTTTAGAATTTATTTCTGTACATTTTGTTAAAAGAAAAAACTAGTTTCAACTATAGACGTCAGGAGTTCATTTTTCTTGTATCTGAATAATGGTTTGTAATTTCAATTTAAATCAAAGACCAACAAACTATCATTAATTAAAATACATTCATGTTTAATTACAAATAAACACATGCCGTTACAAAATCTTGTGAATTCGTTTTAAAAAATAGAGGGCAAAAATAAGCAAAGGTGCACATGCAAAATAAATAAAATTTACTGGATCATAAATAATAACACTAATACATACAGTGGTGGCCAATAGACTTTTTTTGAAATTTACATGTTTTATAAATTTGTGTGCTTATAGAATACATTAATTTTCTCTTAAATACAAATGTTTATATATCAAATTCAAGGACATTTAATGTAGAATTATTAAAAAAAACAGAATTAAAATACCTGTATTACACAAAAAGTTACACGCACTTTAATCAAAAATACAAACACAGTGACATGAATGCTGAAGTGTATTGTAATAAAAGCTTCCAAGCGAATCACAATGACTGTTCTGAGAACCAATCAAATGTCAGTAACTAAACTGTAGTATGTTTGTTTTTGCAAAAGCGGTATTTTGCTGAATGAATTTTGAGGAATTTTGTCTAACTAAATATAATACTTTTTTTCAAATATTTCTATTTTTTTTTGTTAATGCAAATAATTTAAAACACTGTCATCAACAACAAGATCTGATTAGACACCTATAAAAAGAAGCAGAATTATCATATTGAGAGAAAATGGTCTCAATTATGCTGAAATTGCAAGACATGTTGGTGGATCGGTCAATTTATCAGGCGTGCGAAAGTTGTGCTTACGTTATGAAGAAATCTAATCAGTGATAAATAAGGCAACATCAGGCCGAAATAAATGCACAAGTGCTTCTGATGATAAGAGAGATAAAAAGAATATGCATCAATGTAGAAGAATGTCATCAGATGCTGTTAGATGTGAAATGAATGCAATGGGTATTTCAGTTAGTTCAAGAACAATAACAAGAAGATTAGCATGATTTGGACTAAAAGGTAATATTCCGAGAACAAATCCATTTAAAAATCTTCAGCAACGCAAGAAATGAGTTTAGTGGGCAAAAGAACAGATGATTGGTAAAATCTGTGGAAGCAAATAATCTGGAGCGATGAGAGTAAAACATTGCTCTATGGTAGTGATGGGCGAAAATATGTGAGTAGGGGAAGAACTGCATCCTTATTGCACTGAAGCAACTACAAAGAACACAACAACTATCATGATTTGGGCCTGTTTTTCTGAAGATGGTGTGGGCAGCATTCAAGTGATTGATAGCTTTCTGAATGAAAAAAAAAAAACATCGAAATTGTCCTGTGACCAAAATTGATACCTTCCATCAGGGATCTCTTCCCCAATTAAGCGCCATTTATTTTTCCGCGGAATTAAGCTCCATGCCATACGGCAAAAATGTGCAAAGAATGGTTTTAAAATACAAGTATACAATTATTACCCTGGCCAGGAAACAGCCCTGATCTGAATCCTTTAGAAATTTGTGGCGACGTTTTAAAATCCTTGTACAAAAATAAAGCATCCATCAAATAAAACACAACTTACTGAAGCCGTAATTGATTCTTGGCATCATGTGATTAAAAAGGACGAACTCCAAACATTAGTACTCTCAATGAAAAGACCATGTGAGACTGTAATAAAAGCAAGGTTTATGCTACTAAATATTGAATGCGTAAGTGTAACTTTAAAATACAATGAAACCTATGATAGATCGTAATTTTTGTAAGCGTAACTTTTTATATAATGCAGATATTTTAATAATGTTTTTTTAATTAAATTCTACATTGAATTTCCTTGAATTTGACATATAAGCATTTGTATTTAAGTGAATTTTATTATATTCCTCAAGAACACAAAGTTATAAAACATGAAAATTTCCAAAAATATCCTTAATTTTGGCCGCCACTGTATATACTTCAGATTGTTTATATGTTTCTGGCGTTTTATGATCTGATAAATACGATCAAAAATCATCTTAGATTAAAAAACACAAGACATATATTCAAAATATACAAAATTAAGAAGTACTACATGCAAAATAGTATTAAAATAATTAATTAAAAATAACTGCCTACTGTTTAATTTTAGATATTTCTACTTATTATTAATCTAAAAACAAGTTTAACGTTTATGTGGTACTGGTAAAGATTTATTCCGTATGACGAGAACTTTGGTAATTAAATATTTCTAAATAGACATTTCTATATTCAATATTTCTTCTGAGCTTTTGATGTTCCAAGATGAAAGGAACATTGCTATATACTTATTACTATAAATGTAAATAAATCATTCAATGAGTCCCTAGTGATTTTCGTCTATGTTCATTGGCATTGTAGATAAAAATAAATAACATACATATAAAAGCACAAATAGTTGTACAAAAATTACTTTCATGTGCATACATATAATATAAAGATATTTAAAATACAAATTAAAAATATCTTAAAAGACATCAGAAAAATATAGAACGTTTTGACCCATTACAAGGGCGACATCAGTAGGATTTAAATATTGTAATTATTTTCTTTGCACTTATTCGAGAATTGTCCAGAAGAAAACATTTTGAATTAAAGGTTGTACATCCGATGAGTTGCGAAATGAATTTATTCAAATTTTCAACAAAACGGGATTTAATATATTATGCTGCAAATATCCCCATACTCAATGGGTATCGTATAATAGTGCATCGTTACATACTATATCTTTATTAGGAATTATTTCAATTAATTATTTTATGATGTCTTCCGGGTAATTAGTTGTACGAAAGTATACAATTTGTATTATTTGCTGCATAACAGATGAAATACACTATCATACCATATCCATGGAGTATGGAGATGTTTTCTGCATAATAGATGAATACAAATGATTACCAGGAAGCCATCATAAAAGAATCAATTTAAATAATTCCTAATAAAGGAACAGCAAGTAACGATGCACAATCATACAATATCCATGGAGTATGGGGATATTTTCTGCATAATAGATGAAAGCTCGTTTTGTTAAATATTTTAATAACATCATCTGGCATCCCATCGGATGTACAACCTTTAAATCAAAATTTTTTCGTCTGGACAATTCTCGAATAAGCGCAAAGGAAATAATAACAACATTTAAATCCTAGTGATGACGGCCTTGTAATGGTTGAAAAGTTCTATGTTTCTCTAATGTATTTTAGATATTTTAAATTTGTATTTTAAATATCTTTATATTATATGTATGCACTGGACCTGAATATAATTTTTGAACAGTTATTTGTGCTTTTATATGTATTTTAATTATTTAAATGAGGGTGAACTAGCACTGGAATTTTAACTTTCATTTATTGATAGAAATAAAGTTTTATGAAAGACTGTGAAGAATTTATTTTTCGATAGAAAGTTTCGCAGTTTTCATGCAATATTGAGCTTTCTTTCCTATTAGCAATTTTAATATATTTATTCATTTAACCTTTTCAACGATGTAACCGTATATATAGATTTTCTGCGACCCGCATTTATGCTTTTTCATATTTTACGACATGAGTAATAAAAACGTAATAATGTTACACTAAAGGTCCATCAGGGAACTTGTATTGTCTATTAAGAATGTTTTAAGTCGTTTATCTTTAAAAAGGAAAAAAAAACCTTCTTGTCATAATACTCGATGCAACGAAAAAAGGTTTTCGAAAAATATATATATATTGTTTATGAAATGCAAGAAGTATTGTGTAATAGTACGGTGTAATACATCATAAAGGTCTTAAAAAGTAAACCATCCAAATGATTATTGGGATACAAAGAAAAAGAATCTATTACAGAGTTTTTTCAGTACAATAAAGTGGTATTTAATAGCACGGATACGAGATAGAAATAAAGAATAAGATGCACAAATGTAGTTTTTAATTGAATAATATGTGTAAAAAGTCATGTACGTCCGTACAGGAAAATCAATTTTGCAGTTTATGATCGCGTCAGGCTGTGAAGTAAAGACCAGAAAAGCAAAATATCAATTTCAATATTGCACGCATGCCATGAACAAGCCCATTTCAATAATTATCTTGGATGCAAATTATGAAATTTTGTCACTCGCATCCAGAAGTAAAACAAGAACTTAAAGATAGAAGAATTATTTTACAACGTGAAAAATTGTGAAGACCCGCTCCGCTAGTCTATTATCCTTATTTTTATAAAGTTTTATCCTACTACATCCCTATGTTTGTCAGTACGGGGAAATTGTTATCATCGATATTGTAATCTCTTACACTTTATTATGATTTTCAATTTTATTAACTAATTATTTACTTATTTTCTTTGAAACTACTCAGCACCATCTTTATGAAGTGCAGGAAGTAGTTCAGAATTATACGATATAATACATAATAAATTCTTAAAATAAAACCATTAAATTGATTATTAAGATACAATATATATATATATATATATATATATATATATATATATATATATATATATATATATATATATTACAGAGATATGTCAGAAAAATAAATTGAAAAGTAACCGCACGGATTTGTGAAACAAATAAACAATAAGAGATACAGAGGTCTAATTTTAATTGAAAAACAATCGCAAAATATCATGTACTTTCGTACTGGGAAACCAACTTTCGTAGTTTACGATCGTTTTAATCTGTGAAGCAAAGGCCAGATAAATCAAATGCTCAAATTCGCTATTGGATGCAATGTCATGTCCTGTACATATCCATTTTTAGGTGCTTTCGGATTTATATAAGTACGTAGCACCTACAGTTGTTGTTCAGTCCATCCATGTGTCCATCTGTCCGTCCGCCCGCATATAACAGAGCAAAAACTACTCAACCGAATGGTTTGAAACTTTAAATATATAATTGTTGTAACATTTTGTCGAGTCATGTCCAATTTTATGAATATTGGATCTATAGTTTAATTACAGGGACAGTCAAAAATTTTCCGTTACATTACGACCAATTGGAAAAACTTATTGTGAATGCATTTTAATGATGTTAAAGCCTTCCGAATGATCTGAAATTTTAAATATATAATCGAAGCAAAATTTTGTCGAGACATTTCAAATTTTATGAAAATCGGATCTATAGTTTAATTACAGGGACAGTCAAAAGTTTTCCGTTACCTTAAGGACAATGGGGAAAATTATTTCAAGTGCATTTTAATGTTGTTACAGCCTTTCGAACAGAATGAAATTGATATGCACTTTTGAAGTGCAATAAAATATACATTCAGTACAACATGTGGTGCAAAAATTATTTATAAAACTAGTTATAGTACGAGCGCACGTCATTTGCCACGTTAGACGAGCAATTTCCAACTTGTTATAATTATACTAGAAGGCTACGCCCGCTGCATTGGTCTATTATTCCAAACAAAACTTGAATCGAATTAAATCGTTAATTTCACCTTGTATTTTAAAGCATTATGGACCTTCATCTGGAATGGCCTTCCGCATTGCTGAAATGATGCAAACGTCATTAGGCTGTTGTATTATCTAATGCGTTTTACAAAACTTGGTTATTAAGAAGCAACTCTTGAAGTTGATTGTTATAATACACTTTGGTAGTGAAAGGAGGCAGTTAGAGTGCCAACAGGAAATAAAATATTCTCTAGTCATTAGACTACTAAAATAGAGAACAATCTTTGCAGACATTAAACTTTGAATTGAAATTATTTTCGGGTGATTCATTTTCATTCCTTAGTTCTTGAAATCTGGACTTCTCAGCTTTTCGTTATGTGTTTTACTACAGTTTTCAATTTGTAGATTCCAGCAGTGTAAGCACAGCCAAAAGTTTAATGAATTATTTCCAACAACGAACAGTGTGTATCTTCAATATTTAAAAGGAAAATGAAGCATTAAAAACGTGAATTGTTTTAATAAAATTAAATAGAATGTCATTTCACTACACACACATTTATAAGACAAGCTGCAGTCACTTAACCGTTAACCTGAAAACAATCTCGATGACTGATTCTGGTAGAAAAAAAGCTCTCCAATTTGCAACCTATAAAAGCTTTCTAATCTGCTTTATTCGGGACTATACACCAGTTTGACGTTGAATATTAGTAATATTTGCAACATTGTGGTTACAAATGTAACAAAGTTAGTTACAAAACAAATAACTATCAGTCTTTTAGTAACTTAATAATAACGAGAGCTACATTTTTCTTTTACATCAGGCTGAAGAGAAGCAAATACTTTGAAATGAGTATATAAGCTAGAAAGAAATGTCAATGTTATTGTTTGAATATATACGATGCTATTAAGGATAAATGACAGCGTACGAACAATGACTGTTAGCAAATGTAAAAAAAAAAAAAAATGGCACATTAAGGAAATAAGACGTATGAAACATGTATTAACATAATAATATATTTGTAAAAAAGTTTTGATTTTAAAGCAAAGAGAATGAGTAAAATTTTATGTATTTTCAATAAAAAACTTAAGAGAATGACAAACAAGAGAAAGATAAAGTAAGTAATTATTTTCCAAAAAGTTTACACTTCGTTCTAGAAAATACTGGAAAATACAAAAAAATAAATAAAGCTATAAACAGACAAATATATTTGCATATCAACTTTTCAATATCTAAAGTTATTTTCAAACGTAAATTATATGTTATTTTAAAATGTATTTATTAATTTTTCTTTGCACAAAACTAACTTAAAAACATTTAAATTTATGACTTTCGAAAAAGAACTCATATGACTACATTTCTCTTTCCGGCAAGAATGAAAGACTTATTTGTTTCTTTCAACTTAAATAAACCTTATAAAACTAACATATCTGCTGTTTTTATTTTTTTTTAAATTTAAATCCGAAGTTAATACAATAACTAATACGCCTGAATAATACAATAAATAATATACCCATAGATAAATATCCTTCGTCTTCTCGACTAGTAATTGTTCATATAGAAATAAAGCATCTTTAGAATCAGAAGTGCAGGCTGTATGAAACTTTTTTTTTATTAGCATGAAAATGCTTAAACTTTATTAGCTTAAACTACCATTTTTAATTACGTTTTTTAAATCTTAAATGTCGTTAGCAATTAATTTTTGAAATAAAAATATAAAGGACGACAATTTAAAAACTTCATCGAACAGTTTTCTTCAAATTTACCGTAAAAAGAAAAACACATTTATTTCAAATTTAATAACTATCTCTGTATATTTATTTCGGAAAATGATTCAATGTGGATTGTTAAAAAGAGGTTACACTTAAATTCATACTGGTTATACGTAATTGTGGACTTGTTGACATGGCAAATAAAAACAAAATTAAAGAAATATAACTACAATGTTTAATTTAAAGAAAAATAATTCTTAAGTTTGAAATAACAGTTAATAAGAATTAGGGAGTCATAATTACTAGTTTGCAACATTTTTTCTAGTGTATTCATGAATTCCCAATTTGAAACAGGATAATTACTTCTTTGTAAGAAATATTTATTATTTCTTTTGTCACATTTCCTAAGTGATTGTCACAAAAAATCGTTTGCAAAATGGTTCCTATACATAATTCGTCAGCCGATTCATACGTAAACCTTTTCGGGTTTTTAGTCAGTAATCTATAACGAATTCCCTAACTTGGTGTTCAATTGGAAGTACCAATTATGAGTAGAAGCTGCGTTGTTCACTCACACAATCCCACACAACACAGATTCGTCCAATTTTCGCCTAAAGTACGTAATTTGGATGAATGGACGTGTCCATTTGAAGTCTAAAAGTCCTCCGGACTTCACCTAAATTTCGTCAAATTACGTCCAAATGTCACCCCCCTTTACGTCAGAAGTACGTCTTTTGGGCCATGAAATGAGCATAAAATGAACGAAATTTGGATCGGCCAAAATTTGTCCATATTACGTTCAAAAAATACCTCCATCCAGACGAAATACACACGAATTTTGGCTGTAATATAGACGTCCAAAATTTGTCCATATTACTTCCGAAAACACCAACCACATTTGGACGAAATATAGACCCCTTTTAGCCTTAATATGAATGTGTTTATTGATCCAAAATACGTAGTTTGGACCAAAATGAGACGAATCTGTTATCTCCCCCAGGCAAGGATGACGTTATATTAAAAAACTGAAATAACAAAAACTTTTAATATAAATAATTTTGATAGAAATTTACTTAGAACTTTTTTTCCCAAAATCATATTAAATACTTAAATATTTTAAATTCCTTGCCAGGACTCATTCATATAAATCAGTAAAAGCATATATATTTTATACATATTGCTAATAAACTTTTTTTATGATACTTTTAATTTTCTAAGATCTTTAAAGAAAATACATTAATTCCTAAAGTATATGTTATAGCTTGATTTGAAAAACAGAGGCTATACGAGACTTTAATCTGTTACATTCGGCCCAAACACAACTACGTTCTTTCACGAAAAAAGAAGAAAATTTTTAGTAATACAGTTTTTAATTCATAATACAATTAAATGCTACATCAGAATGCTTTAACATAAGCCGTAAATTTTTTAAACTTAAATGAAAATTTTGCACTACTGGAAAGAAATGAATATAATGGATAATGAATACAAGGACATTTAATCATTTGTTTTGACGTTAAGTACAGCCAAACATTTTCAAGCTTCCACATTTATAATATTAGGATTAGTATACTATGATTACTACATGGAGGTAATAACAAAACTAATCATTAAGATAACACTCTATGAATTCAACAACACTCAATGAAAAGAATAGCGTCCTATTAAAAGAATTATGTTTTGTGCATTACTAGATTCTAGAAATCTATGCATTTCTGCTATTCTTCACATTTTTATTTTATATACTTTTTCTCGTGGAAAAAAAAAATATATATTTCTTGGTTTTCTTTTATATTATCATTGGTGATGATAATGCTTCTAAAAAGGTCTTATATTTGCATAGCTGCCAACTGCTACAATTTTTAGCTAGCACTAATTTTTAATGGAAATCTTCGCTTTACTTAATAACATATATCTATAATTAAATCAGATGAACATTTTTAAAAGAAATTAGTGATGGCTAGAACTCGTAGAATTTTGCCGTTGCATTTCGAAATTTTATTATATTATTCATTAGCATACAATATCGTCAACTGCAAAGTTTTACATTTTGTGAACAATGGATTTTCTCTTAAATTCTTTGTAAAATCAGTGTTATTCAACTACTCCACTTTTTTTTTTTTTCACTTGAATTAAAATAGCTCTAACAGGGAATATGATTTTCCTTTTAAGGATCCACTTAAGAATGGAATGCATCAAAGAAATTGAAAATTTTGAGTTTTTTAAATGCTGCTAATTCATGGAAGAAAATGTGATATTCCCCAACAACTTTTATGTATTGTGAATAAAATTTTACACACTGAAATTTGCATTTGTTGCCAGGTGTGCAAAAAAAATATTTTACATTTTTAATAATAATAACAAACATTATTTTGAAATATCATTAAAGAAATTTAAAATGTAGTACGAGCGTGAACTTTGTTTTTCATAAGCAGACCTACTCCCTAATGCTCCATCATAATATGTAAAAAAAAAAAAATATCCCTAGACTGCAAGATTAACTTTCCATTACTCATGCATGGATTATTAAAAATAGTTCCATTTTATTTATTTTAGTAATTGAATTTTCACTGATTAATGTAAAAATACATACTGTATATTCTGGTATGTAACAATAATTTTTGATAGAAGAAAAATTATCAAAATTTATAGGTGCATATTATGAATCAATTTTAAAAATAAATTATAAAAAATATGATCATAAGAACTAAGATTTTTGATTTAATAAACATGCAATTTATGTTTAAAAAATGTTGCTATTAGAGTATATGAAAAATAATAGTATTGTACTTTAAAATAATTTAAATCTTATTTTTCACTATGTATCTCATGAAAGTTTTTGCGAACAATCTGCACAACATATGGCAATTATAATAAAAAATACAAAAATTAAATCTAAAAGTATATGTATGTGTTACATGTCAGAATACAATATGAGTAAGAGTACAAAATTTAGTATATGATCAAAACTTATTCATTAAAATACTGATTTTTATTTAGGTTATCACCAAACTAAGTCTTAAAAAATTAATCTGTGCTCTTAATTAAATATCATTCAATTAAATATTGAATAATTATTTATAAATGAATTTACATTTTGTACAATTAAATATGTAAATTATCAAATATATTTCAGATTAACCTGATTATTTGTAGTACATTATAAAATAACAAAAACAATACATTCAGTGTTTTTAAGTAATGTTTTGAAATCAAAGTTTATTTAAAACATTGCTTAAGCATAAAAAATGAAATTTATCAAATATTTTCATGCATAAAATATGGTTAAAAATTATGTACAAACTTTTAGTTTAAAATTATTCAAAATCTTTAGTGAACAGTGTACATATATTATCATTGTTGTAAAAGAATATACAATAAAGATGCAAGAAATATTTTCAAAAATGAAGTTTTATTTATTTATTTTCCAATTTGGCTCTTGTTGACAACAATATTTTCTTTTTACAATTCATATATAAAATATATTTTTCACAGAAAGGCAAAAAGGGTGCTATATTTCATTACTATAAAGTAGGCAGGATGATCCTGCGGAAACTGTTTGGGGAAAACTCTGTTCTACGTTAATGCTTCTCAGACTTATTTTCAGTATATTTAACAGACAGCAGCTTCAAAGCCTATAAATAAAAAGAATAATAATTCATTAAATAGCACATATCAATAATTCATAACGTTAGATGCAAATTAAAAATAATTTAATTTTAGTTTTAATTTTTGCTTACAGATAGATAGCATCATCAGACATCTTGTATTATTTCATAATAAAATGAAGTTTTTTCATCCAGCTTTGAATGATATAAAAAAAACCTTTATATATTTTTAAAAATTACTAGCCGGTGTTTAATTTAATCTATTTATCAAATTTTTATTATTATTTTTTAAACAAACAACTACTGATGCAATGTTTACAAAATATATAAAAAAGTACTTTATAATGTTCAATTGTGTCCTTTATTTTGAGTATTTAAAGATCTATATTTATATAAAGTAAGGATAAGAAAAGAAAAATCAAAATTTGGTGCTTTCTCGTTATAGCAGCCTCCTCATTTACAATTATGTCAAGGTAGCAGTTTCAAATTTGCAAAAGATCAACACCAAGCTTATACAGTACAACCTCGATATCTCGAATCTGTGGGGAACTGAAAATAATTCGAGATATAGAGGTTTCGGGTTATCAAGGTTTTGACAAAATTTAATCTCACAAACTGCTTTTTGCTGTAAAAAACAGGATTCATCAAAAACGACACATAATCTATTAATAATTAACAAATTACACTTCTCAAAGCCTTAATTTCAAAATTGTGTTACACACAAACTTGTTTCGATTAAATAATATCCAATTTGTCATTAAGAAACGCAAGCAGTTGTTTCGGAAGAAAAAGTTCTTAATTGAAGTCTGCCATCTCGCAGAATCTTTTTGCAATCGCACAGTCTCCTCTCACATAGCAATGGTACCAAATGCTGATGTTCTGATATTTTCATTTGATTCAAGAAATCTCTGCAGCAATTAAACTTCCGCCTCAGCTTCTTTCACTGTAATTTTTTCATGCTGTTGTTGATCATGTAAGTCTTTTAATTTCTTCATCAGAAATTTCTGCATTAATACTCGAAACAATCTCCTCATTTGTCATAGTGTCGCATGTTTCAAGCTCATTGTCTACATTCAAGAATTCTTCGAATGAAATCTCAGTGTGACACTCTTTTTTTATCGATTCCCACTGTTCTGGATTCAGTTCTCTTTCTTCAGTTGCTTGCTTAATGGAATCAACTTCCTCAGTTTCACTGAAAGTTACATATTCTAAAAATTCTGCTATTATGAAACAATTTCTTATTGTTGTTTCTGTAACATTTTTCCATGCATAGTGAGCCATTCGCATTGACTGTAAGATGGTGATAGGTGCGCTAGAAGGTTTACCTTCACCGATATTATTCAGAAGTTTCTCACAATTTGAGCTCGATAATCAACTTTGAAGCTAAGGATTATCTCCTGGTTGATTGGTTGTCCTGGTTGAAGCTTCGAAATCTTGTTTGGCAGCAAAAATTTAAGTGATATTTTTTAGCGTTGGTAGATTAGAGTGGTCTTTACAATTGTCTATGAATAGGAGAATGCGTATTTTACTTTTAGCCATTGTTTTACGGATTCCTGTCAGCCAATCAGCAAAAATTGCGTTTGCCATACAAGACGTTATATTTGATCTGTACAGCATTAGAAATTACTTAATTTTAGCAAAGCACCTTGGATTTTAGATCGTCCTATCATAAGAGAAGGAAGCTTTCCTTTACCACTTTGATTTGCTGCCAAAAGCACAGCTACACGAAGTTTACTGTTTTCCATGTCAGATTTCTTCACCTTTAAATGCAGCCGTTTTGTTGGGAAAACATTGGTACAATAATACACTTTCATCTGCGTTAAAAACACATCATCTGCTTTATAGTCCTTTAAAAGAGAAGGAAGTTCTGAAAGCCACTCTTCACAGGTAGCTAAAAAACCTGATGCCCTTTCACAGCAAAGTTTCCAAAAAACGATGTTGTCCAGGCCTCTCACTGGTCCATTTTTTGAAAACTAATAATTTTTTAGAAAGAAATTCGTGGAGGGTTTCTGCAACAATTACAAGAAAAACGCACTTCCCGGTAGGTTGCTGCGAAATTTATAAAGAATATTTTTCTTTAAATAAAAGTGGTGTTCAAAAAACAGACTGAGTGGGAGCCCTGTGTTGTCCCTTTTTCAGTTTCAAACGCCTTCCATTCTTACACTTTAAGTTCTTTGTATCAACAAAGCGATAAAAGAATGTGAAACCAGCATCCAGATCAAATTCTACAGCTGACAATAGCCAAAAGTAAAAAGTCGAACTAATTTCTGTGGAAAAAATTTCGACATATCAAGGGTTTTGAAAAATATTTTTCGAGATAAATATGGAAAATACATAAGAATTTTGATGAAAATGCAGGGGAAATTACTTTTTTCGAGATAAGGAGGTTCGAGATATTGAGGTCCGACTGTATATACATCATACAAACATCATGCACAATATGTATAAGCCAAATGCTCATATATGAGCCATATAAGTAATATTTATATCATATATCAGTCATATAGATCATTAAACAAAAACATAATTTACAGAACAAAAAAAAAAAAAAATTATTTTACACATTGTTTATGCTCGAGAAGGGATAGATACAGCAGATTCGCTCAAATCCGCACAGCTTGGGACCAAAGGTTGTGTAGATTTTAGAATTTTGTGGATTTCTGGTTTGTTTACATTTTTTAGACAATAATTTGAATGTAATAATGCAATCAAATGTATAATGAATGTTTGCAATACAGCAAAATATTAAAATAATTAAGTAATAAACTAAAATAATAAAAAATAAGATAATTTAAAAAATGATTAAATTATTAAAAGTAAAGGTCAAATAAATAGTAATTAATAATGTATAATTAAAATTGCATAATAAAAATGAGATACATTTTCCTTGAATCATTCAATGACACTTCCCTCATAAAGGTACCCTATTAATTAACATAAAAATCAAAAAGTAAGGAAGATTTATTTCAGGTTTGCCAGTGTTAATAACTATAGAAAAAAAAATTGATTAATACATATATATATTTGGTAAAAAGGCTGATTAGCAGTGATATCAACAATATCCTTTTTTTTTTTCAGTGATAAATTTATATTTCCTTCATGAAAAACAACGAGTTTAGTCTCATCATATTATCAAGAATTACATATTAAAATACATACGAAATGATATAAAACTAAAAAATCCTGTTACTTTGCCTCTACAGATTAACTGAAATTTTCATTGTTTACATCTGCGATGATGTGCAGATTTTAGGCGGTTGCAGATTTGAGGGAGTCCTGTATTATAATTTTTCTTCAGCTGCTTCTACAGTTAATGTTAAAGTCTTGCAAAAAATATGTTTAAACCAAATGAATTTTTAAAAATAAAATTCGAACAATAGGATACTTAAACTACCCTAAAAACTTAAATTACAAAGATACATGGAAAATGCAAACCTTTAAAAAAGTTTCAGCTTTATTTCCATTTCATTCGAATGGAATGTAAGTTTTTAGATTAGTTTAAGTATCATATTGTTCGAATTTTATTTTTATTTCTTTAAGATCAATTGGTTTAAACGTATTTGTTGCAAAACTTTAACATTTACTGTAGAAGCAGCTGAAGAAAAATTCTAATATCTATCACTTCTTGGGACTATACAATGCATGAAATGAGGGGGTTTTTTTTGTTGTTGTTGTTGTTTTGCAAATTATGTTTTTTTAATATGTCAAGCTTTATAACTAGTGCAATTCAGAGGAACTCATTACAAAATTAATAGAGGATGTTATAATTAGGGTTGGATATATAGGGTATTGCACCACAATTTGTGATGTAACTAAAATCCATAATAAAAACAAAAAATTCAAATTTACTTAAATTTGGTTATCCAATTTTCCACTGGTAGTGGTCTCTATGAATGCAAAAGTAAATTGTGTTGCATGTTTGCTGGTTATTTATGCTACTATGAACGGCAATTCTGCGGCATTGAAACATTTCACCTCTGAACTGGGAAGGCCGGTGAGTGAATTAATGGTAATATTAAAGAGTGTTGAAATCTTTTTGAACTGCTTAAAAAAAATATATAAATAAATAAATAAAATAAAATAAATAAATTTATCTTGTAATCAACACCATTACATTTTAAGTTGTCCTATCAGAGCCTAACACCATTTGTCAGTTTACTGGTTCATAAATGTCAGTTACTGAATACTTGCATTATTAATAATTTAAAACATGAAAAGAGAGACACATCTATAGTATCGTATCATATATAAATAAGGTTTAAGTAATTTGTTTTTATAATAAATATTTAAAGTATTTTTAAAGCATATTTTTTTTTTTTTTCGTCGCAAGTAAAGTGTAAAACACTGGTTCATTTTGTGTCAGTTATTGGTTTTTCAAAATGGGGTTGTGTCAGTTACTGAAGTTATTCACCATATTTATGAAAAACATTTATTTTTAATAATACAATATATAATTTTTCAAAATTTTGTCAACAGTAATTTTTAAATGTATCTCTACCAACCATTCAAAAATAAAAAAAAGTGTAGAATGGATTTAAAATTTTGTAATAGTGATTTGAACACTAATTTTTAATGTGTCAGTTACTGGGGGTTTCACCCTAAATCAAGTAATAAAGAAATTTAAACAGATTATTAAATAGAACATAAATTTGTTTTTAATACTTTTTCCATTTTAAAATTTTAAACTATGTATGCATATATAACCGAAAGTTATTTTCTTTATTGGAAAAAAAACTTGGTATTCGACTGCCGAATATTTGGTTATTTGGCCAAATCACTATTTGTCCCATCCCTAATTACAAGTTCTTTGATTCATTACTGTTTATTGATTATTTTTAGATAAGGCAGGGAGGGGGGGCAGGGGGTTGGCACATTACAGTTACATAAAATATATTTTTGGAAACCTTTGGCATGCGAATGTGAAAAGGTTTGCCATCCCTGAACTATTATTTATAATTGCATTACATTTAACTATTCACTCTCACAATTTTAAACAATTAATTTTAATATCAACATTTTTATTAGTTTGTGGGCTAAACCTTAAAATTCAGGCACGCTACACCTGCTGAAATCCCAACCCCCAGGCATGTAAAATTGTTTTATGTTTTTAAATTTACGTATCCAAGGACTACATAAAATATTGGCATTAAAATATTATTTAAAAATGGAAATGCTTGCATTTTTTTTTTTTTTTTTTTTTTTTAATATATATATATATATACTACCTTCCAATATATTTCAATTTAACCTTAAAAAAATATACTGTTTATTCTCCAAACAGAAATTTTTATGAGTTATAAATTATATATGTTTTCCGAAATTGAGATTATACACTGTGCTGTAAGCGGGTGATGCTGCCCGCCACAAAATTGAATAATTTGAATTTAAATAGCCCTTTCTTTAAGTATCTCAATCAAAAAATTTAAACATAATATCACATTAGAATTGATAGTAGATAGATAGATAGACACATTCACACACATATGGTGTTATATAGTAACAGAATATAAGAAAAGAGATTAGAGATAGAAAAAAATAGTTGTAAATACAGTTGTAAATAATAAATAAAATAAAACAAAAGATTTTTTTTTTTACTTATTATTACAGTTGAAGTAAAAAGATTTAATAAGAAACAATAACACAAACCAAAACATTTTATTTCGATTTCTAATCGTTGTTTCTAATATTTACTATGTGGAAAAAAAAGTTGCTACTGGCAAAGAAAAAAAAAATTCTGTTAACATAATTTGCACCTGACTAACATAAAAGGGAACAGATGTGTTATTATCCCTCCATCCGCCATCTTGGATTTTTTTTGGGCATGAATTAAAATCTGTTTCTTAATTAATACTTATAATTATTATATTCCAGTTTTTTTAATATTATATTAATCTATCAACAATATTTAACCATTGGCGACATTTACTACTCTGCGGAAAAGGAGTTTTCACGCAAGAAATAAATCCAAGATGGCGGATGGAGGGATAATAACACATCTAAGCCCATAAAAGTACCACATTATTCATTTTTTATGCAAGCTGACAATTGTAAAATCAAATACCCACAGACATATAAATTGAAAATTTTATTTAATAACAGCATTTATGGACTTTAACTGAAAATTTACCTTACTCAAAGTTAAATCATGCTTGAAAAGAGTTGAGTCCTGCTGAGTCCAACTTTTATTCAATCAATAATGATATCTATCTACAAAACAGTTGTTTTTCCAAAGACAAGAAGCTTGTATCTACTGGGAGAAAAAGGCGGAAAAAAAATGAGTGGATCCAGTATAATCTTATTTTAAAGCAATTTTAAAATGCATGAATTTTGCAAATATTGTGATTACTTTAACTCATACACGCACACATAAAAAAATAACAACATTAGATTAATTTGTCTAATTCACCATTTTTTCTTCTCTGATCGAGAATCAAGTATTGATCGATTCTCGATTGTCTTGTTCACAAAAGAAATTAGCAACGGATAAATGTGCTTTCCACAACCAATGTTTTATGTGCATTCTACTATAAAAGAACATAAAGCTACTCAGTAATGTAATGATTGTGTTGACTCTAGGCCAATTTGGCAGGGGTCGGCAGCCCTTTATGCACCTAGTGGCCCATTTTAATTATTTTATATCTATTGATTATAAGAAATATTAATTTAATTATTTGGTTGCAGGGAAGTAACGTGAAATATATCAGATGCATGAAACAAAAATCAAGATACTCATCCATAGATCTATCGCATAAAAAAAAAAACCTTGATAGTTTTGCCAGTACTAAGTCAAAGGGAAAAATTCAGAAATTCACCAACTGTTCATGTAAAAGAAAATCATGAAATTTGTGGATTAGTCGCAAGAAAGATCTGCAAAATTCTGCAAAAATGAAAAAAAAACTGCGAATTTCACCAATCGGCAGGGTTGCAAAAAACCCACCTACCCAAAAAAACCCGCGTGGGTTTTTTTTGGGTAAAACCCACTCTAAAAAACCCAATAAAACCCACGTTAAAGCGGGTTTTATTGGGTTTTTTACAATTCATGATAATATTACTTAATATTCAGTAACTTTTATATTAGTTTTTTAACATTTGTGTTTCAAGAGTTACACTGTCCTATTAAAACTTATTGTGTAGGTGTACTGCCAAATCCAAATCTGACAAAGTCAAAATGAAATAATGTGCTTTTAAAAAAAGTCTTTTTTTTAAAAAAGCCTGTTAATATTATGAAAAAAAGAAGCCAAAATCAATATACAGAGCTAATCATAACATTTTCGCGTTAGCTAAAAAATGACAAGGTCTTTTATCAAGATTTAACAATATAAAACTTCATAACATAAATTCCCAACTGGATACAAATTTAACTTATTCACTTTTGGCCAGGATTGGCAAAAAAAAAAAAAAAAAAAAAAAAAAGGGGGGGGGGGGTTAAAAACCCAAATAAACCGGTTTTTGTTTGTTTGTTTGCTTAAACCTGGGGGGGGTTTGGGGGGGGGGTTAAATATCATTTCCTATTACATATAGATGCATGCTTGTTGATAAAAATAAACAGTGTTGGATATTTTCAAAATATACAATGAAACATAGTTGAAAATATTATAAAGCATTATTTGATTAATAAATAATAAAAGATTAAAGATTTGTTTCAAAAATGTGTTCTTAGTGAGAAATACAGATAAAACGTAAGCTATTAAAGTAACTTGTAAATATGTGGTTATTACATAATATTATATGATGTCAGAAGTAAAAGCTTTTTTCCAGACTTTTACACTGATTTATTTATATTTCAATTAAAATTACTTGTATATTAAATTAATCAATAAAAATATAATAAGATTTCTTATAAAAAATAAGGGACCCCCCCTACCCCCACTTCTTAAAAAAACAAGAAATTGAATAAAACCCTAAAAAACCCAAAAAGCCCAATAAAACCCGAAAAAACCCTAAAAAACCCAATAAAACCCTGCTGGGTTGGGTTTTTTGCAACCCTGCCAATCGGTCATGAGGAAATAAAAAAAAATGCAAAATTTGACAACTGGTAGAGATAAAATATTGTGAAATTCATCAATTAATTGCAAAAAAAAAAAAAAAAAAAGCGAAAATTGTCATTTACTGGTCAGAAAAAATCACGGATTTGCCAGTCGATCCTCAGAAAAAAATTGAAAAATACTTCAGTTGGTTGCTTTAAAATATTGCAAAATTTGCCAATCTGTCACAGGAAAAAAATCATGAAATTCATCAGTCTATCGTTAGAAATATTGAAAAATCAGGGGTCGATCCAGACAAAATTTGGGGGCCTATTTAGGGCCCCTTCACAAAAATAAATTTAATAAAATGGGCCCCTTCACAAAAATAAACTTAATAAAACAGGCCCCTTCACAAAATTCCTTTTAATAAAATAGTATGTAACATACGTATACTATGTAACATTCTTTTTCATAAAAACTGTTTTAAAATGTGTAATTTGTAAATAAAACCATGTCACGAAAAACAAAAACTTTAGCAAAGGGATTTAAAGTATGTTTTTGTTCATAAATTCTGGGTTCGAATTTTAGAACTGGATTTCAACTTTCGTTACAAAATGTTATTTTTCACAAAAATAACTTCTACTTTACACAAAATGGGCCCCAAGAATAAAAGTCTGCATCGACCCCTGAAAATTCATCAGATATTTGTAGAAAAAAAAATGAAAGATTGCTCGATAGGTCGTGGGGAAAATCACAAAATTCGTCAGTTGATCAGGGGGTAAGGGGAGGGATCACAAAATTCAATCGGTCACTGAAAAATATCACAAAATTCTAATGATAAAAGGTAACTTTAAACCAGTTCAATTTTTTTTTTCTTTTTGACGAGCTATATGAGTGCCTTTTTGAAAACAGTATGGCCTTTTTTAAAAATTACCACCTGATGACATTTTTTTACTAGAATCAACACCAACAGATGCCACCACTTACTCTTGTTATATAATAACAATCATATGTAACTTGATTCATGAATTTAATACTCTTTAGAAAGGGGGTTATGAAAATATTGAAATAAATTATCTGCAAAATGCATGACTGACATAACTTTACTTAATTATTTGATTGCTTATTTAATTACTAATAATGATACCTAATAATGATAATGTTGTTTAAAAAAATATATATATATTAAAATTTTCTTTTAATTGCATTAAAGGCTTATAATGCTTCATAACATAATGTTACATTATTACACAAAAATAGAAAATAACAAAATTATGTTATTCAAAAGTAAACATCTATTTTTCTTGATTTAATTTTTTTATACTTTTGGGTTAAACATAATGTCCCCCAAGAATGAATCACCAACCCTGTGGCAGAATGTGTGCGACACCGCGACGAGCGTCGCAGACGTTTTAGGGCTTCTTCAGACTAAAAACATATAATACACAGCGGGAAAGAAAAAAAAAAGAGGGGAAAGCGATATTTTTATGAAAAGCCAAACAGAATTCGCTAAGTGAGAACGGGTCTATGGCAGGGACAGTTCGTCTCTGAATTTTCTGAAAATTAAAAAAAAATCGGTTATCGGCCCGAACATTCAGAAATAAAAAAGAAATCCCTGAAAAATATAGTGAATTATGACAACTGATTGCAAAATAAAGCCTTTCTCGTCAATCATTCGCAGAAAAAATCGCCAATTTCGCCAAAGGATTGCTGGGAAAAAAGCAAATTTCAGATTGCGGAAAAAACGCAGATTTCGGCATATGACCGCGGAAAAACACAGAGTGCTGCAAACCACAGCGGGAAAACGTAGATTTTGGCAAAGGATCGCAGTAAAACGTGAATTTCAACAAAGAATCGCAGAAAAATAACAAATTTTGTCAAATGGTTGCAAAAAAAAAAAAATGCAAATTTCTTCAAAAAATTGCGTAAAAAGGGGCAATTTCATGAAATGCAAATTTCGTTAAATTATCTCAGAAAAATGCAGATTTCATCAAATAATTGCAAAAAAAAAAAAACACGGATTTTGTCAAATAATCTCGATTAATCGCTGAATTCGTCAAAGGATCACGTAAAAAATGCGGATTTCATCAAAGGATCGCAGAAAAACATGAATTTTGAAAAGGATCTAGGAAAAGCACGAATTTCATCAAAGGATTGCGGTAAAACGCAAATTTCGTCAAAAGGTTGCAATGAAAATGCAAATTTCGTCATAAAATTGCAGTAAAAACACAAATTACTTCAAATGATCACAGAAAAAATGCACAGTTCGTCAAAGGATCACGAAAAAAGTACGAATTTCCTAAAAGACTAATAAAAAATGCCAATTTCATCAAAGAATTGCGTAAAAAATGCAATTTTCATGGAATGATCGCGGAATGAACGTGAATTTCGTCTAAGGGTCATTAATGCAAATTTAGCTGAAGGATCGTGGGAAAAATGCAAATTTTGCAAAATGATCGCAGAAAAAATGCGAATTTCGTCACAGGATTGCAGAAATCACGCGAATATTGTAAAAAGATTGTGGTGAAAACACGAATTTCGTCAAATGATTGAAGAAAAAATGCGGTTTCGTCAAAATATCACAGAAAAAACATGAAGTTCGCAAAAGTCTCGCATAAAAAATGCCGTCAAAGAATTGCATATAAAACACATTTTGAGAAATGATCACAGAAAGAACGCAAATTTCGTCTAAGGGCCGTTGAAGAAAAGAAAGTTTAGTCGAAGGATCGCAAAAAAAATGCAAATTTTGTAAAATGATCGTGGGAAAAAGCGAATTTTGTCAAGGAACATTGAAATAATTTGAATTTCATCACAGGACCACGTAAATAAGGTTAATTTCGTCAAAGGATCGCAAAAAAAAAAAAAAAAAAAACACGAATTTCTTCAAAGGATCACGAGAAAACGCAAATTTCTTTAAAAGATCGTGAAAAAAAAGTGAATTTCATAAAAGGATCACAGAAGAAACACAGCGGTCTCTTTAGAAAACAGCTTATACACAAACATCTAGTTTTATTATTATAAATATATTTAATCTGAAATAATACATACTGAACTAACTTTTGAAAAATCAAGTTACCCGAACCCAACCAAACACAGAATTAACCCGACCTGCAACAAAAGTAATTAGCGCTGGGGGAGAATTCCCCCCCCCCCTTCCCTTCTGCTGAAACATTTCTGAAATTTATTATAGGTGAAAACTGGGAAATTGAGTTAGTAGCCAGTGGCCGGTAGACTCAGTTTCATTAGTAGCCACTTTTTAAAGTTAGTGGCCACTATAATGTTTCAAACTTTCTTGACATCTACATAAACTATAATTGTTGTATATATACATATTTTTCTATAAGTCAGAGTTTTATACACACCAATTATTCATGATAAGAACAGGGAAGCAGTCAAAATTCAAGAAAATTACTTTAAAACCACAGAATCTGTTATATTATTTTCTTTAGTTTCTTTGTATTTCATATATATATATACCATCAAAGCAGAATATGCTTATAAATGTGATGTACATCGCAAAATATTTCAAATCCTCATTTTCAAGAAAATTCACCATTCAGTCTTAGAAAAAATTGTGAAATTTGCACTCAATGGCTGGAAAAAAAAAAAAAGCAAAATTCTTTAATTGTTTATTTAAAAAGATTGTGAAATGACAACTGGTCACATGCAAAACTCGTGCAATTCGTCAGTTCATCATGGAGAACAAATCATGAAATTCTTCAGCCTGTTGACAACAACAGTCATTCAACAAACAGTTGCAGGAAAAAAATCCACGATTTTCGCCAATCAGTTGCAGATAAAAAACCGTGAAATTTGTCAGTGCACCAAGGAAGAAAACTGTAAAAAAAAACATGATTTTCTCTAATCGATCTCAAGAAAAAGCCTCAAAATTTGCCTATGATACAAGGAAAAGAAATCGTGAAATTTGCAAATCGGTCGCGGTTTAAAAAATCGCGAAATTCGTCAATAGATCGTTGAAAGAAACTGCGAAATTCATAGATCAGTAGCAGAAAAAACTCATGATTTTCTCTAAGTGGTCTCAAGAAAAAGCCACAAAAATTTGCCTATTGGTTCAAGAAAAACATTGCGAAATTTAAAAATTGGTCACAGGTTAAAAAAAAAAAAAAATTCATCAGCAGATTGTCAGGAAAAATCAGAAAGTCATTGATCAGTCGTGCACACCCCCGCCCCTCGAGATTTGGCCGATGAATCGCAAAAAAGCAACGAAGTTTTCCTATCGACTGAAAGAAAATGTTGCGGAATTCACTGATCTGTCATGGGTAGAATGCAAAATTAGTCGATCAGTTGCACTCACAAAAAAAAATAAAACGTGATTTTTACCAATCGTTCGCAAGAAAAAGCGGAAAAAATTGCTAATCAGTAGAAAGAAACTAGTGTGAAATTCATCAGTGTCTCGTCATAAAAGCTGCAAAATTCGTTGATCAGTAGCAGAGAAAATGTACGATTTTCTAAAATTGGTCGCAAGAAGCTGCTGCAAAATTTGCTTATCGGTACAAGGAAAATTTTTCAAAATTCCCCAATCTGTGATGAAAACGGCCTGTGAAAATCGTCAAAAATTGGAAATTCATCGACCAATCATGGAAAAATCCACAATTTTTGCCAATCGGTCGCAAAAAAACCGACAAAGTTTGCCAATAAGTAGAAAGTAAATATCGCAAAATTTGCCAATCAGTCGCGGCTAAAAAATTGCAAAATCCTTTTGTTGATCTTTTAAACAAATCAGAAAATCGTTGATTCAATCAGTCGCAAGAAAAAGAGAAAAAATTTGCCAATCGATAAAAAGAAAATATAATGAAATTTGAATCAGTCACGTGTAAAAAAAAATTGTCAGAAAAATCACAAAATTCTTTGATCAGTCACGAAAAAAACAATGATTGTTTCCAATCTGTAGCAGGAAAAAGTTGAAACATTTGCCAATCAGTTATTGGTAAAAAACATGAAATTCATGGATCAGTTATGTGAAAAAAAATACGATTTTCACCAAACGGTCAAAGAAAAATATCGCAAAATTCACCCACCAGTTGCAGTTAAAAAACGCGAAATTTGTCAGTGAATTGTAGAAAATATCTCGAAATTGTTCAACCAGTTGTGGGAAAAAAAGTCCCACAATTTGATGATTGGGTCCGAGAAAAAAAACGTCAAATCCGCCAGTTGACAGAGGGAAAATTCTGAAATATTGCGAAAATCAATTGATTGTCGGAAAAAACAGTGAAATTCATCATTTGACCACAGTAAAATCACAAAATTTGCCAATAGTTTCTTTCGGTTGAGTATGTCAGCATTTTACAAAATGTATTTTGCATTCCTATAAAAGATGCCATTGCACTTCTTCATGTATTAAGAAAATCTCCCTGCAACTTTCTTTATTTAAATTCCCACAGAACATTTCTGTTCAGATGAAGTTCGTTGCAGAACATTGCAAAGTATTCTGCTTTGGGGATATATACATTTTTGTATGAAACGACAAACAAAATCTTCACTTTGTGCCCCCCCTTCGCCTTTCATTCTGGCACCCGGAGCATATACCCCCTCTGCTTCTCTGTACCCCCCTAGTTTCAGCCCTATATAATAAAAATATGATATAAGATGTATAAATGGCATCCAGGAAGTAAATAATATGCATATAATGATACATATGAGACACATATATATGAGCATTAGTAGTACTGTTTCTTTTAGGCCATCATTTAAGGGCGCAGCACCCTGCTTATTCTAAAATTGACAAAATGCATCCTGTCCTTTTTAAAAATTGTGAAATGAACCTCCAGTTGTATCTAGAACATACTAGTAAAAATTTTCCTCATACATTTTTCATGCACACAATAATAAAACAATTCATGTTGTTCAGCAAAATAGTTCACTTTTTTTTTTAAATTATTAGTATTAAGTAAATAAGTTCACATTACAATATGATAATGAATTAATAACATTTGAGTAATGATCTTTCCTTAGAGCACTAGAAAATTTAAAATATAAAAAGTCTGGTGTCTTAGTAAGAACTGGATATTACATAAATTTAAATGTCAAAAAAAGAAGTTGCTATCAAATGGGAAGTTTTTAGAAATTACGTACTTGCAACACATAATATATTAATTGTCAAAGAATTATTTTTTTTAATATGCCCCTAAATCAATGTAAAATTCGTTTCAACCCAATAAATTTTTATTTACTTTTTATAAAACTGCATTATGACCGAGAAAAATCATGTAAACAAAGCATTCTTATTTACGTAATCAAACGCTGATTTCTCCTATCAAAAAGTCCAGACTAAAGTCAAAACTATTAATAAATTAAATAAATAACAAAACACAGAATCGTGACAGAAATTTTTTATGTAAAGTATGCACACAAACACAATAAATCTAGAAAACAAAGTCAATTTACTTACCAGCATTCACACTCATTTTCACTATTTCGGCATGGCTTTCATTTCCGCGATGAGATAAACAAATCTTCCACACGTTGATTGATTGATGTGGAGCGTAACTCCACAATGTGATATTCTGATAAAAATAAATGCATTAAATTCCTTACTTGTTGAAAACTGTATAAAAAATTAATAAAACAAACAAAAATAAATAATACAAGTTTCGGTCTATTAGGCCTAAGTCTGTATATGCCGCCATTTTAAGATGGCGGTTGATAGGTTAAGTTTTTGTCCAGATTATGTCCGTACATGGCGAGGTCAGGTTTTTGTCCCGGAATTAACGAAAATTAGATTAGTACTGTTTTCATCCAGTTTAAGTTATTAAAACACAAAATTGGACAAACAGGTGAAGGTTTAGTTTGGGAGTTGACGAAAATTGGATTAGTTGCGTTTTCATCCAATTTATGTTCTTAAACTGATGTCCATATTTTGTAGTTATTTCGTAGTTACGTCTATGTCAAACATTCAACAAATTCTGAACGTATTTTAGCTCGCTGTATACGTCCAAATTACATATATAGACGTATTTCGGAAATGGTGGATGAAAACTGAATATAATCTGGACGTATGTGTTGTGTGGGATTGGGCAGATGAAAACATCACAATTTTTCAATAATTATTATACGTTTTTTATTTGAAAAAAAATAACACAGATGGCAGCACCTGTAAACATATGGTTAAAATTTTTAAAGATCTTTGACATATTGTTTGTCCTCAGTAGCAAAAACACTGTTTATATATCTCAAAAGTAAATTCTTTGTTCAAGCTTTATTAGAGAATAATTTTTAAACTGATAACTACGCAAAATCCCACATATACGCCGCTCACTTTTTTAAAAACAAAATAGGTTTTTTTTGGGTGAGGGGCTTAAATCAAGATTTAAAAAATATATATTAAAAACGCCTTGTTTATCATTAATATTGAAGTAAATAAGGCAAATACAGGGGTGAGAGTCTTTCGTATTTCAGCAGATTTCCGATAAATATTATCTAAATGCACCCTCCCTAAAATCTGACCCAAACAAAACCCTTAAGCAAAATGAGAATATTTTTATATTGTTTTTTGCAAATTTACTTTTTCACATTTATTTTATTGCAACAATATTTAATGAATTTTCTAAGCCTCTTTCCCCAACCCCAATCTAATTATATTCATTTTATAATGTATAGCTTAAACATATCGTCCAGATACCAGATAAATATATATATACAGGGTGTCCGGTCTCAACGGTGTCCAATGGCTAATTCCTAAACCGTTAGTCATACACATATAGTTCCAATTACAAAAATGTTCAAATCAGGTAAAGAAATATTCTAAAAGCGATTTGGATCAATAAAAACATTTCTTAAAAAATTACGAAATTTAAATTATTATACGGTCCCCCGGTCCTATACGTTATATTTAGTAAAATTTTCCTTTTACACCGACAAAAGTAATACAAAAAAAGTCCCGTTGTTCTACGATTAAAATTGACCGAGTAATACATGTTTAAAGTTGGAGCCTATTATTTGCTGCAAATTGGACGTCATTCACAAATTTAGTCGAAATATGATTTCGTCAGATATATTGAAAAATGGTTGAGAGTAAAATTAACATTGCAATATAAATTTGAAATCTTTAGTCATTCTGACATATTAATGCAAAATATACAATTTGTAATAAGCATTTAAGAAGAAAGAAAAAAAACAGAATTTTTGTTAAATAAAATGATGCTAAATTAACAGCCTCAATTCTATACAAAATGATACGTATTTTTAAATATTATTAGATTACACTAGCCAGCAAAAGTTGGGTTATTTCATGTTTTTTAGTTTTCATAATTGATTCTTATGTATTCTGTACCGCTGAATCCGGAATTGACCTTCATTTTTAGCCATCACATCAGGATTTTTCGCAAATTGTAAATTTCAAAGTTAAAATTTAATCTCCTCCCCTATCCCATCACACCACCCAGCTGTAAGAATCCCAAGATAGCAAAAATATCGAATAAATTATTGAATAAAATAAAATAAAAAAGTTTTACATATGTTTTATAGTATGAGATTTTCGCTATATTTTAACTTACACATTTGAAAAAAAATTCTAACGTGATGGTTAAAAATGAAAGTCAGATTTAGTGCTAAAAAGTACGTAAAAATTAATTATCAAAAGTTAAAAAATACAACCATCTCCTCTACTTTATAGTATCCGATTTTTGTTATTCTTTAAATTCGACAATTTATGATTTGCGAAATATCGTGACATGATGGTTAATAATTAAGGCAATTTTCGGATTCAGTGCTAAAAAATACATAAAAGTTAAAAAAAAACCAACAGTCACAGTCTTGTAATTTCTAATCTAAAACATTTTCTTAAACTTCTTGGCGGTAATCAATCCGAAATTTTTTGTGTTATCCTGTAAAATAAGTATAAATCGTAACCACCGAAAATCATAATAATATTAGATTGTTATCGGATTTGCGCCAGTATGTAAAATCTAATCTCTATCGGATATTTGAAAGTGGGTTAAAGTTCGAATACAAATTTTGAACTGAAAAAACATACATAAGATCGTTGAAGTAACATAAAAACTTATGAAAATAACATAATTTTATTTTTAAAAAATCATAAAAGAAACAGTCTTAAATCCTGACAAAATAAAACTTATGTTATTTCAGCCAATCTGAAACTTAACAAGTAAGAAAAATCATGCATTAAGCATAGATTATGAAACACTTTCCAACACTTCCTGAATGCTTTAACAAAACTTCGTTATATTAGATGTAAATTTCCAACTGGGCGAAAAATGTCCGGACCAGGATTCGAACCCGGGACCTCCTGGCTGAAGCTGCCAGTGCTCTGCCATCTGAGCTATCCCGGACGATTCTGGCCGAACTTTTTCACCCAGCTAACCTTGATGATTTCAGCATTTGGTTTGAAACGTGGTTCAGCTCAACAGAATAAATCACAGGTAATGAACCCAGAATAAATCACAGGTAATGATAAAAACTTCGCTATTTAGGGAAATAAGGTATATAAGTGCACTAAGTAAACATTTTAGAAAACACATAAAACATTTGAAAAACTGATTTCAGCAGTTACCGTCCATAGCAAATATGTATTCCAATTCTTTTGAACTGCCCTATATTTGATCTGTAGGTTGATATATATACTATATAATGGAGAAATTTAGTTTAGCAAGAAAACACATAACAGGTTGAAATTTCTCTTTCAGCAATTTTTACTAATAGATTTAAACATACTTGTATACTTTTGTAAAACTCTGCAGTTAACCTGATACCTTTATTACACGCCACTATTTAGCTAAAGTTTAATTCAAAGTAAAACACTCTTAAAACTACCGGAATCACATTTCCAGAAATTATCATTTATAGACGGCCATGTATCCAATTCTTTGCGTGATCCTGTATGTCGTTTTATATATGTTTTACAAACATTTCTTAGTAAAACAAATGCGGTTCAGCGTAAAAATGCCTAACTCATTTAAAAATCACCTTTAAGCAATTTGCAATCATACCCAGTAACCATTATGAATTCTTTTGAGTAGCCCTGTATATCAATTACAGCATTTATACACACCATATACAATGCATAAATATAGTGAAACATAAAAGCACATAACATAATTTAAAATGCATTTCCAGCAATCATCGCTACTTTACAGTACTTCGGGTACAATATAGTATCTGAAATCTTTTGTGTGTCCCTGTAAATGCTCTCCATTTCGTATTATCCATGATATAAGTTATAGTAAACCTTAGCGACGTATATCTATTTCATTATACATGTAATAGTTTAATATAATTAAAATACGCCGGAAAAAATTCCCTCCTCTTTTATATCATTATGTAAAGGAATTCTTTTGTGCGGCCCTGTTAATGAATAATAACTATTTTTTGGGCCTCATATTGTACAGAAAATGCATATTTTAGTCAACTTGATAAATACATATCAATTTTATTATGTTTGAAAGCATGTACCATCATTAAAAATCCTTTTAAACGATTTTTTCCCATATGCCGTAATATAACGGAAAACTTTTGATTGTCCCTGTAAATGAACTACACATGCTACAAACTTCATTTGCAATAGGGTTCGTGCTATGGTAGAGGTCACTAACATCCAAAAATTTCAGAACGATCTGAGTATATTTACGGGAGTTAGAGCGCGTACAGACGGCCAGACGGACAGACGGACACACGGTTAGACGGACAGACGGACAGACAAACCGAAGTCATAAACACTTTTCAACTTTGTTGGAAAGTGTTAATAAATGTTAACTTAATCGTAATACTTGTACGATTTTTTTCAAAGCGCAGATACATATGAAATGAGATCTTCGAATACTTTAAGCACTTAGTGTTTTTTAGAAAGTTTAGTAGTAATTTTAGTGCTATATGAATGGGACTTTTTTTGTCTTACTTGTCAGTCTAATAGGAAAATTTCACTAAATATAACTTATAGGACCGGAGGACCGTATAAAAATTTAAATTTTGTAATTTTTTAAGAAATGTTTTTATTGACTCAAATCGCTTTTAAAATATTTCTTTACCTGATTTAAAGCATTTTTTCTAATTGGAACTATATGTCTATGACTAACGGTTTAGGAATTAACCATTGGACACCGTTGAGACCGCACACCCTGTATATATTTCTTTATTGTGAATTTAACAGATAATATAACTGATGATTATGATGACAATTAAATAACAGAATAAAAAGCATGTCAAAGGATATTTTCTTCCTTGTGTTTACATGTACCCTACGTGTGTTCACAACTACCCCGCCGGTGGGGTACATGTGAACATTTTTTTTTAATTTTAAAACTATTAACAAAAGTAAGAAAAAACTAGAAAGTTGATTAAAAAAAAAAAAAAAAAAAATTTGTAGAAAAAAATTCTGTTTACTATATTGAGTAGTTTTTTTTATAGAAATGTACCCGGTTATGAAGAAAAGATATACTTAAGTGAACTGTTCACATGTACCCCAATCTTTCCTATATACTTCATCTTACGTAATATATCACGAAAACAACATTTCGCTGTCGTAACAGCGGTGTATGTGGCCTTATGTCTCACAACATCGCATCATCAAAGCGAAATTAACGGTATTTCCAAAAGAGATGGTGGAGTTCATCAGCATTTTGATTTCAGTGTACAGAGTTATGGCCCCGAAGACGCATCTGTCACAGTCATTTCAGCCGACGGCTGTTCTCCTGATTTATTAAATAAGAAAAAATTTGTATTTGAAAACCAGATTGTATGAAATTACTTTTAAAAATGTGTCGCAACTTCCGGACCCTTAATCGCGTTACTATGCATCGTAATGCAAGCGAATGTTTTTATTTTTTATTTTTTAGGTTAGACACAAACTCAAATTATTAATATTTAAAACAAAATAGGAATAATAAAAAATCGCAATATATACTTTAAAAAGTATTATGTACTAATTTTAATTGCTTAAAGGGGTAAATTAAAACTTTAAAAACAGATTTATTCGCTTATTAATTACATGTTTCGATCTCTACCTGAGCAATT
Source organism: Maratus speciosus (assembly GCA_963932465.1). NCBI lineage: Eukaryota > Metazoa > Arthropoda > Arachnida > Araneae > Salticidae > Maratus > Maratus speciosus. The sequence goes on from OZ010788.1 coordinate 443,998,592, forward strand.
TTTAAAACAAATGGAAATATTCTAAAATCGCACCTTCACTCCAGTCTATACTATCCATCCGATATAAGATAAACCATAACATGCAAAAATTCAATATATAACGATGCAGCATTATTTAGCTCACGATAACTATGTCTCGAGTTGCACAATGTTTACGAAATTAAAAATATACACCTAAGTAAGATAAAAAGTAACATCCATAATGTGAAAGTGTATATGACAGTTTGAATTATGGCGTTTCATATACGGTGCAATTTTTGAATATATTTATTTATTTATTTAATTTAAATGACTTGGGTAGTCGAAACTTGTAAACAGTTGAATAAACTTATTTTTACTATTTTTAAAGTTTTAAATTGCACCTTTTAGCAATTAAAATTAGAATATTATTACAAGGCGTTATAGTGCTACATATTTACATAAGGTATTAAGTGGTTAATCATTCCTAAATCCTTCTTTGAAAAAATACTAATAAATAAGACGTATTGATTAGATAAATAGCTTTTCAAGAATCTAAATTTTTGAAATTGGAATATATAAACGCACGCTCAAAATAATTATATTTAATAATAATGTTTTATCTATGCTTAGTTCCTTTAAAAATATATTAATAAGTCTAATACATGCTTGAAATCTGATATAAATTTTAAACCGAGTTAAATTCAAGTTAAAAAGGATTATATAACTCTTATAATCAAAACGGGAGTTTCTAATATTTCATTTATATGCATGGAAATAATTACTCTTCTCTAATGACGGAAAGGTTTTCGATAAAGCATTAAACGAGAAAATTATTAAAGTTTGGAAAATGAGTTTTGAAATATTATAAATTGAAATTTTTGACGTTAAAATTCTTCATTAATGTCAAGTTTTATATTATGAACGAAGCAATGGATTTCTGTAATTAAACTTCACATTTGTAAATATCTAAAATAAAGTTATTTAATAATATAAACATATAGTCTAAGGATGGATAATTATCTTAAGTTTTTTAATTAAATTGCTATTAAACTATCTTAATATTATATCAGATTTTACGTCTGTATGTTCTTTATCAACTGTCGCATGTTTATTGGAATTTTCATATTCAAAGAATTTGGATATAGAAATTAACATTTATGCTTTTATTTTTATTTATTTATTTTTTTTATTTTTAATATACATTTTTGGACACTTTCCAGCATATTTGAAAAGACTTTATGAATTCTATCTGTATGTCTGCCGTCTGTCCATTTCGTCCGTCGCAGTCGGCACAGATGTCATAGATGTCAATATTGGCGAGATTTTTATTTGACGCCAATGTCATATGCACAATGTGTACTTAATTAGAGCCAAAGTGTCGTTATTTTGCTTAATATGGTAACCCGGATGTTGTTGTTTATGCTGTTGATGTTTTCGCCAAATTGGCGTCGGAAACAAATCGCGCCAATATGGGCGATTATCTCGATCGCGATCGCGTATATGACATCTATGCCCTTTCGTAAATAAGCTCGGATTGTGATGTAATTAATAAATGTTATTTGGGTTTACTATAGCATGTTCGGTATTGAAAATGAAGTGTCTAGTAGGTACTGTTCATTTACAGGGATATTCAAAAGAGCTTTGTTTTGTTACGGTCTATGGGGAAAAATCGTCTTCGGTGTATTTTAATGATATTAGTCTTTTTTAAATATATTGAAATTTGTATATATCAGTTGGGTGTACTGCAAGGCAATTACAATAGAATCTGGTGCGCATATAATAACATAACAGATTTTGGCAACAACACTGCCAATACATTGTAATTCCTGGGATTGCGTTTTCAGCTGTGATACGAGTTTTAAAATTTAATTATTATTATTATTATTGAGTGGTGTGCATAAATTTTATAAATCATATACTGGTCTGCAAAAATCATCTCAATTACATTTGTGACGAAATTGCTAAATTGAAAATTTCAAATGCGGTTTAAGTTTAATTGAATTAACATTTTTTTCATTCCAGGGAGTGTTCATATAAATGTATAGATCATATATAGGGCTGCACAAAAATATTCGGATATCTATCCAACTACTGATGATAATTAAAGAAAATAGATTTTCTAATTCGTTATGAATATTCGAAATTGTTTATTCAGACTAACGAAAGGGAGTTGCCGGGGCGGTCACCGATTTTCGCCATAAGGGGGTCACGGACACATTTTAAAATATTTTTTATTTATTGAGTTAAAATTCTGAATTTTTTTGTGATGATTAATCTTATCATTTGTAAACAAAATCACATGATAAAACTTCTCATATCTTTTTTATTTAAATTTTTTTTAAAAATTGGGGTAAATTAAAATCGTTAAAACTAAGAATATTATTAATAGAATTTCATTTTTTTTCATTTAAATAAACCGAAATATATAAGTTTTAATTCTGATTCAGCATTTTAAAAAATATTAATTTATATATATTAAAAAAAATTAACGAAAAAATTTTAAAAAAGTGGTGCAGCATTTTTTAAAATCATATTTTCAAAAGTAATTTTTTTTAAAAATATGTTTAATCGAAATTAAAGCAAAACAATTGAAAAAGACATGTTCCCAGTTTGAACCCGTTATCTTTAACGGTTCTTCAGTTATAAGAATTAAAATACGAGAAATTGTGAATAAACCTATCATGAAGAAAAATGCATTCTTAGAGAATTCGTTTCCATGACAGCCATTGCTTGAAAGCTAAATTTTTAAAACAAATCAAAACGAAAAAAAAAATAATATTTTTTGTTCTAATTCAGATAGGAACATGATTTAAATGTCATTTTAAGCAGGAAAAAACAGAGAATGTTTTAACGAAATAAAATGTTTTTTGCAAAATTTGAAGATTTTTGAGTCCCAGACCCCCTTAATAGGCTGTAAAGTTTTGTTACAGCAATTTGAATGTTTTGGAGGGTGTCTCATAATCTATGCTGGAAGTATGACTTTTTGTTGTTGTTTTAAAGAACAAGAGGAAACAAAAGTGAAATCTCCGCCATTTTGTGGCAATTCGAATAAAACTAGGCTTTTTGTTGAGAATTCCTGAATAAGTGTGTCGTGTATTTGCAAAACCGGCCATCTCCAAAAAATAAAATTTTGGGAGAAAGCTGATTTTTTGACAGGCTTAGCCAAATAAAGTTTGGAACCAAATCTGTTCAGTTTTATAGTCATTGGGGCAGTATATTTGAAAACACGAAATAAACTGGCAAGGGAACATGAAGGGAGGGGTTATTTAAGTCTTTGTTGGCCGATTTTGCAAATTAATTTGGAGTTGGCCGGTTTTGCAACAAACCAGAAATTGATTTTTGGTAAATTTAATCTGACATTGCGTTTCTAGGGGTAGAAAATACACAAAAATGTTTTGTTCAACTAAATGTTATATAACAAAAATAACTTTAGGAAAATTATTAACGTAAAACGACATTTACACAGTTACTGATTGTTAAAACTGACTAACAGTTAAAACTAACTGACTAGCTGTTAAAACTGACTTAAATGTCACTAAACAAATGATTTAAATGACATTATATTATTTTAAATGAAATTATTAAATTTAAAAACTTAAAAAAAAATCCTACTATGTACATGTACATACAATTTCAATCTTGAGTGGTCTCATCGTTTTCGACAGTCTCACAAATTTCTTGATGATGGTCCATCCATGGCTCTTCTTATTCATCATCTCAGCTTTCTGCTTCTTGAGCAGCTGATGCAAATACATTTTTGTAAAAAAAAAATAACTGCTTGACAGCATCCCAATTTGGTTTGTCAAAATGTTTTGTCAGTAAGTTTTGGGCATCCCGAAGTTTTAGAGACTTCACAACGGTATCCGGAGCCACGTCCTCAAGCTTGCTGTTCAAAATACTTCTCTTATTCTTGACAACAGACTTTCTGACTTCTACCTCAGATTTGTAGAAGACCTCTCCTTGTACCAACACATTATTTTTATATTTTGTTATGATTTTTTTTTCGTAGGAGCAAATTTCAAATGCCACTATGCATGTGGTTTGAGGAAGAAATTACTGGTGTTCTCCCAATCGTGGCAGGTGCAATCTCTTCCTTGCTTCAAAACAGTTCCATGTGCACATAAAAAAATTGCATACTTTGCAGGCTGAGCAAGGGACTCAATCTTCTTCAATCTCCTTTCAAATTGAGTTAAAACACGGTCTGGAGGGATAAAAGAGAGCAGAGACCTTCAATTCCAACGGTTTCTGATATATAAATCAGAAAAAAATATTAGAGACTTTCGTGAGAAATGTCCAAGTTTGAAGAAAAATATAAAATTTAGAAAGAATAATCCCACATTAAATATGTACATGAATGTATATAAATATTTGGCTTTAACATTTAGGTCAACGGTTATGACACTTCGGGTCGCAGGTTGACCGGCAAGGGTTGAAAAGTGTATAATTACATTACACTCCTTCATAATAATTCATTAAAAGAATACGTTACAATAAGTAAAAATCGTGTTAAGATATAAATTAAAAGAGTTAAAAGACTGCTTTTTATTTGACATAGCTGTCGGCTTTATTCTAACGGAGATATCTAAGCGTAGTAGAAAGTTTCAATATATTTTTTTTTTTTTTTTACCGCCTGCCTGATATTGTTTTTTTTTTTTTTTTAAGTTTGTATATTGTGTCATACAATTGAAGATACATAGGTTTATTTAAAAGAAAGCAATGAATCTCAAGTAAAACAATGGCATGAAACGACATGAAACATGGAAAACAGCATCATGATTTTTACATATGTTAATATGCGATAAATAAAGCAAAACATATACTAAAAAAAAACGTTTTGTACTGATCTTGTCAAACATATTTAAACATTTTTTAAACAAAACACAGAGTTAGTAAAAAAAAAAAATCACTAAATGATATTAAATTAATCATCATATCTTATAAAAGAAAGAATCTTAGAAAAAAAAAACAGCAATACTTATTTGTTCGTTTCCTTTATATTTTAATGAAATATTTTTTACTAAGATCACTATCAAAGTTGTGCGAATTTTCAAATAGCAAGCTATTCCGAGTGAAAAATGTTCTTTATGGCTAAAATTAGAATCATTAAATGTACCTCAAATAGAATCTTCCTGCTTGGATTATGCGTTCTAAGCTTCAAGACTTTAGAAGACTGCATTAAAAGACAAATTCAGTAATCTTCGTTAAACAAGACGGTCATAAAAGCTCTTATTATCCCAATAAATAACACAAGCTGTGTCTCCATAATAACAAAGAAGTTGTAAATCGTAGCTTTAAATGTATTTAAATGTATTTTATTGGGAAATTCTGAAATGCTATTAATGAGAAAGTTTTTGAGATTATATATTTTAATTTAATAATGATGAAAGTGGTAAAAATGTATGAGAACATAATATGGAAATGTATTAATAAAATAAAGAATATATACATCGATAGTACACTATGCATTGGGTTTCAAAATGATATGAGCACGCATGTTTCCAAGCAAAAAAATGCTACAAAATAAACTTAAGACTTATCAATGTTAGAATCTGTATAAATACTTTTATTTTATAACAATATATAATCGAAAAACACATTTGTGCATAAAGAAAACTGCATATTTCTATTTGAGGTGTTGCATAATGATATGAACAGTGGCGAAAAATATGCATTAGTAACCAGTGAATATGCCAGATATTTTAATTAATGTAAAGTATCTGTCAGGAATGGAGCTAACCAAACATTTTAATACATTTTGGTCGATTTCATCCCAGTAGGAGATGATAACAGCTTTTAATTTTGAAATTGTGGAATTTTATTTTCTGTTTGAGTAAACTACTCTAACTAGTAGGCTCCCTAAGTTTTCCACTGCGTTTTAAATAACAAGAAACAGATGGCCATAGAATTGCATGTACACCAGTATTCGAAACGCATTCCCAACTACTATCTGCTGTGTTTGCATTATCCTGTTGGGACATTCAGGAAGGGTAGCCAAATTCGTCAGAAAAAGGCACAACCTTTTCGTAAACTACAACTTGGTAGGTTAATGCATTCATTGTGCCAGTGGGAAACGCAAAGTTGACTTTACCACGAAATCGAAACGCACCCAAATCACGGAATGAACATCCATCCTACTGTCGTTTTAAACATGTTTCAGGTACCTTGCACAGAACGTGTCAATAATAAGAAAGATCGTCAGAACCATCCAAATTGAATTTTTTTTCATCGGAAAATATTACTCTTCAATATTCTAACTTCCAAGACATATGATCTTTCGCCCAATCCAGGCAATTGAGCTGGTGCGTTTTAAACATACGTGGTTGGGAATTTTTTTATGGTTTCATTCATCTGACGTAAGCCTATCCATTTACACCTCTGTTTGTCTGTCTGCCACAGAGTACGTACACGGAAATTACAACATTTCGTTTTCAAATTAATCTGATATTATATGATTTTTGTATTACTCTTTTTTAAATAAATTATCATTTTCTTAGATAAATGTTTTCTTTTAAATATTATAGAACTACCTCTAAACCAGTTCATCTAATATAAACATTGGATCTCAAAATTAGAGTAAAACGAGTAAAGTCAAGTACTCTAAGTTTACGTTTTTTAAAGTATCTTTGTCAAGTGAGACTTTATTTAACTTCTGCAACAAATGTAAACATTTCGTAATTGGCAAATTACGAAAGTATTGTTATTCGGGTATTAGGTTAAGATAAAATTTCGTATGCAACGGGATTCTTATGGTAATAAAAAAATCACAAAATAAAATAATTCCAAATACAAGCTACTATTGGGAAATAGAAAAATTAAAGAAATACATGTATAATTGTGCATGCAAACAGTAAAATAATAAAAACGACTAATACAAAATTTATTTTCATTTCGCATAATTGTTAAATGTATTTTCCTTTTGACTGCGAACAAAATTACCTCTATTAAAAGTAATTTAATTCTATTTGAATTTGTTGTTTATTAAGTTAGAGTCATGTTATGTTTTCTGAGTCAAATATTTTTAATTCAATACTATTTTATTTGAACATTTAGATTTCTATAATTAAAGTCACTATTTCCGCTTACGAAGCACTACGCTGAAATAAACCAACCAATATACAGTTGCTTATTAAAACTGTGAATTCGAGTAGAACAAATCATTTTGTATTTCGAAGAAACGGTTAGATTTAATTTACATAGAATTTTCGAAAATATTACGTACGATCATTGCTAAAATTAATATGAAAATATACTAACGAAAGCAATTTAAATGCAAACATATTTGGATACCACCAATTTCATGATTACATGCGAGTTTTGGTATCAGGGTGTCACTTATTTGTTAGTATGGATAGACATATGTAACACTATTTACTGATTATGTTTTAAAATTTCAAAAAGGTGAAGTGTTAGACATAACTGATAAATAATAAGGTTTAGATAAAACTTTTTTTACTAAAATGCAAATTATGCCTTCTTCCAAAATTCGTGTATTAGCAGTTTTACTTCACATAATTATTTTATTAGAGTCTAAATTTTATACTAGTGCATCCTTGCACAATATCTGTATAATGCATATGAATGAAACACAATATAGAATTTTATATTAGTGCTTATTAAACCTAATTTTTTAAATTTATTAATTCTACGCTTTAGTAATTATTTAAAGAGGTAGAAATCATACGCACAATCTCCAACATCTACTGATTCTGCTGTCCTTAATGTTATCGTTAGATTGCAATTCATTTTCGTAACTTATACAGATCACGATAAATAGCTTGACTCATAGTATATTTCATATACCATATTGCTTTTAATTAAATATAAAGTAAAATACAAAACAAAAATTGCAATTTTTTTATTAATTTGATGCTACGAAAAGTGCATGATAATGCGTAAAGGAATTTTTTATGCTCTAGCTCTTACAAAAATTCATCGGTAAACTATAATGTACAAGTGACACATTTTCTAGGGTAGTGCTGTTGATGTTGTTGAACGAAATAAAGAACAACTCTTGCCTTGTTTTTTAGATTGCGCAGAGAAGGGAAACGAAATGAAAAAAAAAATCCATTAAAAAAATTACCTCTCAAAACTATGAACCAGGATCAATGTTTTAAATATAGATTTGTCATATGCAAGTGCGTGACATTCTCAAATGCAAGTAAACACACGTAAGCAAAAATAACCTTGTCCATAAATACTAACAGAATCTTGTTTAACTTATTTTTCGCATTACCACTTGGAAGCTAAATGGTTAAAAACGTATATTGGTAATTATGAAATTTTTTCTGTGAGTAGTTTTAAGAATAAAATTTTCATACTCAAATGTAACGGGATATTCTGGAGTAGAATTTTGATAAAAATCATTTTTTTCTTTTTGCATATTCTTACAGTTTAGACCTTTCTAGGAAAGAGAAAATGTAAGTATAACGTACCATTCTATGACTTATATCTTTGCAACTGCATGAAACATTTGCTGGAACTTTAAACCCATTGTTATGAAAACTACTTTTTCAACATGGTTGACATGACATCTCAAGCCTGATTTATTTCAAATTTTATGCAGCCTTCAATATTTAACTATTTATCATCTGTTCCACTTTTGCACCAAATTATGTTTTTCTACCATTTAAAAAAATTAAAAATTATAAAAAAGAGAGAGTCAAAAGACGCCTTTTTTCTCAAGCAGCCGCCATTTTGCGAAAAATATTTTTTTTTATTATTATTACGACATTCTTACTTATTAAGAATCTTTCTTTTAACTTTGTTTCAGCTGATCAGAAGAGATGCAATTATATTAACCAGAACACCCCCTTTTTTCACCCCAAACTTTACCAGCTTATAACTTATTTAATTTTAATTTCTTAAAAAAATTTTGTATATTTTCAATTATACATAGATAAACATTCTGTAAAAGAGTGAAAGGTAATTTTTTTTTTTTTATCGAGCTCGTCAAAACGCCCAAAATGTATGCCCCTAGACAGCAATACCCTCTTAACGAAATACTTTTATGAAAGATTTAAAAAAAAAATAAACGTGTGTTGTTTATTTATGTATCGTTTAATTTATATGTATTGTGGTTTTTTATTTATCATAAATGCATTGTAGCAAGGTTGTATCTACTACATAAAAATGAAAATTTGCCTGTCTGTCTGCCTGTAATGCTATACAAATCCATAGTTTGGAAGCTAGAATCGTGAAATGTTATGTACATGTGCATTAAAACATAGCCGAAGCAACTCAAGCAATCCGGAATCTAAATAATTTATAGTGAACATTTAATTAATAAAAAACCACCAATTTAACAGAAATTTTCTATCTAATTTAAACATTTTCAGTTATAGCAGCTACCAACAATTATACAATCACAATAAAATTCATTTTTTGTGTTCAACCCGTAATTGCGCGAGTACCTTAACCAATGTGAGATATACATATTACGTACGCTACCCTGCAGTACTAAAAAGCTGTAGCGGATATTACGATAATTGTTTTACCTAACATTCAAATAATTAGAGATATACATATTACGTAAGCCACTCTGCAATACTAAAAAGCTCCAGCGGGTATTACGATAATTCTTTTACCACACATGCAAATAATTAGAGATTATTTAATTGCGCTTAATAATAAAAAAATTAAATAAAGATCACAAATATCATTTTATCACAAATATCATTTTATTACAAACATCAACAAAACTCTTTATTCTATTTATTCCCTTATTCCAAATATATCGTTTTATCGTCTGCTGCCATAGTGTTTTGATAAAGGAAGTTTCATTAAGAAATGTGCAGTAGTAGAAAAATATACTAAATCGAATATTTATTTTTAATTTTGGTTTTAGAATTAAATTCATGAAATACCGTGTATAGAGCGGGTTAAAATATAGTAGTATATTATAGCAAAGCACGTACTGGTACAGTATCTGAACAGCAGGAACATTTCTGGAATGTAAATAATCTAAACAGTTTAATATTTTACATACGAAAAACATACAAAAACATATTAGTAACAATATTGAGTTATCCTCCAATAGAATAACGTTAACAGTAAAGTCAGAATAAAGAGATTTACTAAAATATTCATATAAATGTCTGATATATTTATCAGTTGTTGACAGAAAGTATGTGAACCTATTTTATAGTTGATATTCCGGCAAATGAAGTTCGAACAATATAAGAAATGTCGCGTTTTATATAATGTTGAAACAACTTTCTTATGTGTGTTACCGCAGTCAGAGAAAGACATATGACACAAGCATTTGTTTCGTATTAGATAGCTACTTAAAAACATTTCCTTCGCTATAAACACATCATACAGAACTTACATCAATCATATTCGTTCACATGTTTCACAGTGTCATACGAAATGCAACCTCACGCTTGCAATTGCTCAGACATGACATTGAACAAACAAAGCTGTAAATCAGGCAAAAATTTCAATTTGTAGTTTTTATGTAATTTAGATCTGTATTCGCAATTTAACATCTCTCCGACATTTCTTATCTTTGCAGATTTCAAAATTTTCAATTTTGCGATACCGCCGAAAATTCCATATCAATCTAAATATGAACCTTTACGCTTTTCATCTTTGTTAATACGAAGTTTTCCTTTAGATTTGGTGAAGCAATAAATAAATAAATGTTTACATATTTAAATATTCTAAGACAGTATTTAGTATTTTATTTGGAAGATTCTGGAAAATGTTTATGTGCAGTACAATGTGAAACGTATTTTCGGGATTTTATCCCTCTTTTAAACTTGACAGATGATACTCCATTATATTTTTATGTGTTTCTCAAATGTCTCTGAAATAAAATTTTCTGACTAGTTTAATCCGAAGTTTTCAAAGAAATTTCACAAACATTTCATCCTATAGAACTGAACTGAAACGGAACATTTTACGCAATAAGTTTCGAATTTCTTTGAGATACACCTTACATGTCATATCCTACCAGTTAGCTACTTATTAGGGAATGATTCGTTATACAGTTATTAGTTTTGCATTAGTTAAATTCAAAAACTTTGGTAAAATAAAAGTTTTTTAAGAAACTTTCAATTTAATTTTCAAGTATTTTACGAGAGTTCTGCTTTCTAATTCAATGGGTATTAATGTAACACTTTTGTAGTAATTTATTTTTTAAATAAAATTTGTAAATATGTCCTGTTACGTCATTTTTTGTTGTATTTTCAAGAACTTTAAAGTTAAATTGATACATAATGCTCTAAAATACGTTAATTACTTTGAAATGAGATTGTATATGTTATATCTACCGTAACACAATAAATAACTTCTTTTGAGCAATTTTTTATGTTGAAAAAAGGATTTAGCAAATTGTATCCTATGCACAATAAAATATATTTTTGAAGGATTAATATGAATAATAATTAAGGAGGCTGAAACATGTAGGATAGTCCGACCAGTTAATGAACACTTAAGCACACTTACAAAGAAAATGATTCATTATATTTTAATAAACAGTATCTAAACGTGTTTGACAGTGCAAATACATCTGTTGGTTTACAAATGATTAAGAAATAACAAAAGGAATTTTATATTTTATTGGTTTATGATTCTAGGGCTATCTTAATAGAAATCGATACAAAAACCAAGTAAATGAAAAGTTGTTACCAGTGAATGAACGCAAAATTTCCCAGTGAATGAACAGACAGCATTTTAAAAATTCTTAAATTTCATAGTTCTTTATTTATTTTACAACTTGTACAAATAACTTATAGCATGTTTTTACTAAATTAAGTTTTTTTTAATCCCAGAAGAATAAATAATTAACTTGAAACATTGTCGATTTTAAGTTTTGAAATTAATCATAAATTACAGATTAAAAAAAGAAAGAAAAAAACTAACTATATTTCCTGAAATCAATGGCCTGTACTTCTCTTTTTCATTAATAACTCTAGATGAACGGAAGCATGTTGCAGATATAAGTTGGGGTGTTTTTATTATGCCTTTCATATGATCCTTAAAATACCAGATCTTATACTTTACTGCAGGTCGCTTCCATTTCACCCACACGTGTACTTGTGGCTCAGATATTGTCATGGTGCTTACGTCATATTTCCAACCTTGATGCTATTTTAAAAAAAGAGATCCATTTCTCTCCTGGATGTTTGTCTAAAAGTGGATTTTTCCTTCCTGTTTGTTTTATGACATTGTAAACATCACTTTTTACTTCATCCTTATGCATTGTAAATTCAATTTTCCCTTTCCAACTATTCAATGTTCAAGGAGGTTTTCTTATTCAAAGGACAACATAGGCAATGTCCCATATGCTTACTTTCAATTGTTTTCCCTTGCAGTTTCATAGACAACGTTGCTTCTCGAATATTAAAATGAAGAGATACCTTCTTCAAACTGAGCTGACCTGAGCCTCATAGCTTGTACAGCCTTTTCAATGTCCTTTGTAGAGCACTTGAACCTCTCATATTTCCTTTTTGAGGAATCTTCTTGATCATTAGTCAGAATATTTCTACCAATCATCTAAAAACTTAAAAGTAAGATAATTAAAAGTAAAATCTAATCTAAAAAGTAAGATAATTATTACCTTTAATTATTATCAATAATTATTACCTTTAAAAATGTGTTAGCACATGTTCTTTTTTTACGTTTGAATATCTGTTAACTTTTCATTTGTTACCATTGTTGAAAAATCACTTAATTCAAAATATAGGTACAAAAGAAGACACAAAAACATAAAGCCCAAAACAGTTTATTCACTAGAAAACGTAGCCTAATATATTCCTTCCAGTGAATGAACAGTTGTTAATTCATTGGATTTTTAACATTTGCCTAACCAGTCATTAAACATCCCTATTCTCAAATTTTACATATTCAAAGGTTAAAACAATTAGAAATATGCCAATAATATATAGATTTAATGTATGTGCAGTAAAAGTAGTGCATAATGCAAATAAAAACAGTAAATTCTTATCAAAGGTATGAAATGACATAGCGCTTACCTTATTATTTCAGTATAGAGAGAACGTATTTCTCAGACATTACAAAAAACATGTTCTCAAAGTAAAGTAATGCGACTCCAGTAACCAATCAGGAATGCAATAGCTTCCTATTGAATAGAATTAAGGCAATGTTGTAACGCCATCTAGTTTGGAGGTTTTAAAACATTATTCTGTTAAAATATGTATGAATTGTTCATTCACTGGGAGTTGTTCCCTTAGTGGCCGGACTACCCTGGTACCTATATTAAAACAAAATTAATGCCACACATACTTTCTTTCTCGATCTCGACGCTTCTCTGATTAAGTAAATTTTCCGTAGTGTTGCTTTAAATAAAAAAGTTTAAAAGTGAAGCAATGTTTTAACAATACATTAAACGTGAAACAATGCCTATTTTTTAAATATTAAATGATTTGCAAAAGTATTCTGTTAATTGCCATATTTTTTAATATGAAAACAAATTTGTGCGAAGAAATATTGCTCTTTTTGAGAAGTTAAACACACTTTTAAAAATGGTTTTATTACTAGGCAAACATGCACCGGTGTGTGTATTTACATATTCACGCTGCTTACACGGAAAACGTATCTTCAAACACTCACAGACATTCACACTCTAACTTTCACTTATACACACTCAAACACATATACACAGCCGCTAATAGATAATTCAGCAATAATTTTGCATTCATGCACTTTGATTTAACAATATTCTTAATATGCAATCAATAAGAGCTTAAAACACAGTGATACAGTGTGACCGTTATTTTTATTCAAAGAAATTACACAGAGATTTTCTGAATTAATATGTATATATATATATATATATATATATATATATATATATAAAGCGTGAAGAAAGAAGAATTAAACTATGGATATACATGAAATAATTGTTGAATAATTTTACTCCTCATTATATCTGGTATAATGTATTATTGGTGATATCCATTATGCTTAAATTAACAGTACACTACGACTATTTATCTTTAAGTTTTATCTAGTTTTGAACGTCTTAATAATTTAAAAACTTTAAAAGTACCATTTTTTATCAATAACATTTGAATGATAATTTACGTCATAATTTTTTCAGTAAAGAGGGAAAATGATGTAAAACACAATGATGCAGTGACATAGTTATTATTAACCAAAGACATTACATAGAGATTTTCAAAATTAAAGAAATATGTATACAAATCATAAAGAAAGCAGAATTAAACTTTGTATATGCATGAAAAAATTGTTGAATAACTTCACTCCTTGTTAGATCTGATAAAATGTACTATTGGTGTTATACATTATGTAAAAATAGCAAATAAAGCCGTTGTGCAACAATATTAAAAAGCAGAAAAAACCAACGTTTAAAATGCACAAATAATATATGAAAAGCAGCAAACAGCTGTTTCGAATCTACTAGCGAGATTCTTCTTCAGTGTAAAAGAAACAGCGTGCTAGAAAAAGCAAGGCTGAGCAATGGTTTTTCTGCTTTTTTTTATACATTATGTTTAAATTAACAGTCCAGTGCTACTATTTATCTCTAAGTTTTATGCAGTTTTGAACGTATTAATAATTTAAAAACTCTCAAAGTACTATTTTTTATTTTAATTTTTATTTTTTGGTAACATCTGCTAAAATGATTTATTAGAAATATTTAGTATCGTTGTGATGCTGATAAATTTTATTATTAAATGAAATGATTAAAGATTTTTAAGCAATGCATTCTAATGACATATAAAGCTATAAGAATTTAATTTAAATATTAAAAAAGAGTTACGTTTTATTTTTACTTCTGGACCCTTTTATTCACATACGCAGAATGTATAATTTTTAACACGATAAATTAAACAATACAATATTTTGAGTAATGTTTAGTGAAAAAGATAAATAACTATAAATATACAGATAAATTAAAATACATAAATTTAGATAACTTCACCATAAACGAAAATTAACGTGTCCTTTGGAAATGTTATAAATTTGTGAAAATATAAGAATTATTTTTTCTAAAAATTATGAAATAAAAAATACTTCATTTTCAAATAAGTTCTTTTAATTTGTGAAGTTATACGGTAGTTCTTAGCCATTTTTCGTGCAAGTTTGAGAAAATAAAAATGATTTAAAGATTTATTGTAATTTTATCTTTGTACGGCTTGTCTTCTCCCCATTTCCACATCAATTTTTGCTTCGTTACTTGATGTCTTAAAATGTCAATAATGTAGAACTTAACTTGAAACAAAAACAAAAAAAAAAAAACAAAAAAAAAAAAAAAAATGCTGATGTGATATTTAAAAGCTTTTCTACAGCTAATGGTTTTATAATCTCCTGGGACCCCGCGTCTATTCTATTGGATATTTTTATTTTTAAATAAAATACTTCATTTCAGTTAGAACTTGTAAGTACTTGCTATTCATTATACTAGATAGTCTAGTGCTGCTATGTTTACGCCTAAAAAAAAATGTCACTAAATATGCATTTTAATCATTTGAAAGTAACAAATAACAAGAAAACAACTCTTGAGGGTAAGCAGAGAGTTTAACGTCATTTTATATATTTTTTAAAAGCGATTTTATATTGATGCTACACATAATTTTAATTGTTGTATCAAGAAATTACATCGCACTTGAAGTAATCTGATGTATATTTTAAAGAATAAACATTTTTTAAATGCCCATTCTATTGGACGTTGGGTCTACATCAGTTGTTTTTATTTGTATTAGACTCTTTTCGTATACTGAAGAGAGACATTGGTTTTTATTTAAAAATCAAGACAGTATTGAAATAAATAATAGATACAGAAGTAGATAATATATTTTTTTAATTAAAAAAAAATATATTTATGTTATCCTAAAAATAATAATTTTACTGATAAAATGCTTGTTCTAAATAAGTACATTGTTAAATTTTTGTATTCAGTGAGATACATTTTTTTTTGCAGCATTTGGTAAATGTAGATATTTATATTTCAGATTTTATTTTGTTTTATTCTTATTCACTATGAATATTTTAGTATTATTTTTCTGTTAGTATGCTATTTATAAGTGAATTAATAAATTTAATCATATTTAATTAGCAAGAAAAATTTAAAGAAAATATAATTAAAAATAATAGTATAAGATTATAAATAAACACATTTTGATTTCTTTTAAATCCCTCTTGGTATTTACCTACCAATTGTGGAAGCTGCGCCACTAATTATTATCATTATTGCAACAAGCAAATGACTCGTGTTGAGAAAAGTTAAAAGCAAAGCAAAAAGTTATTAAATTTGTTCTTTAATTACTAAATTGATCAACACGTTCCTTATTTAAAGTACACTTTTTCTATTTCATGATACAAAAATTGAATTTATGCGATATTTGGAAGTGACGTTAACTGATAAAAACACTCTTCTGCCGACAGCAAAGTTTGTAGTGAAAGAAATAGGAATTTCACGCTAAAAATCTTGTTTTTGAAACGTATATTCGTTTAACTATAAAAAATAATTGACTTGACCTTAAATAATTGACACATTCATAAACTACTGAATCTCAGGTCCATCTATCTATGTTTTGGGGTAATGAACATTTGAAAACTCCTATTATTATTATTTAGTGTCTAATTAAATTTTGTAACATTATTTATGTCAAATTCAATTATGTGTTATTATTTTTTAAATTTTACAATCAGATTCTTGTAACTCAATTGCATGTTTTTAACAGGACTAAGACCCAAAGTCCATTATATTGACACCCTAAAAAAATATTTTTTTTTTAAATAAATGAAAATGTGTATTGCTTTCCAGACTCAAAAGAAACATAAATAACAAATAACGTATAATTTTCTCAAGAAATATGAGCTTTGGTCTCAAGAAGTTATTTAAAGAATTTTGAATAAAGCGTTAACATATAAACGTCATACAGAGGTATATCTGCTCAGCAGGCTGTCAGGTAAATAACATACCTGCCTACAGCATGCAACTTTTTTCTGGCTGTCATGGATACGCTAAGCTCTAAGTATAGTAGGCAAACAGCATTCATCTCTTTTTCAAGATACTTCCCACAAACATGTAGTATATTTTGTTTTTCGGTATTTTACGGACGAGAAGCAAAAATCAGATTTACTCTCCTCATTATATGAAACATATTCCCTCAGCTAAAAAAAACACTTTATAATTGCACCTGACGAAAAAAAAAATATTATTATTATTATTTTAATTGTACATTGTTGTTTATATAACAAATCTTAGAACTGGATTTTTCATTACCATTCCCATTACAATGAACTACATAATTAACTGTTTAATTCTAATAATAAATATTTTTAATTATGTGTTCATTTTATGTTGCATGAAGGACATGTTGTAAACTGATTTTTATACTGTAGTGTTTCTTCGAGAGATAATTGGACACCACAACATCATTTAAAAAAATGTATTCCAAGTTTGACAAATGCTTGTAGTCTGAACTTAAGTATTTTCTTAATGTCAAATATGCCTCAAGAGAGCAATTTTGTGTCTTGTACTATGTTAACAAAAACACGTGGCCAAAGTGTTAATCACGGTGTCTTCCGGAGCTCAGAGAATTTACTTCCATAGATTCCTAAAAATACGTTTAAAAGTAGATGGCGATTCAAGCAAAGTAAAATCAATCAGTGTTGTATGAGAATGCATGTTTTCTTTGGAAAGTGTACTAAAATTGCATACCATTTACTTTAGAATATGAGACAAAATAAAAACAACCAACTAAATGACGTACCATTTATTCAAAATACATTTCGTTTAGCCTTATTTTTAAATGAAAACTTACAATATCATTCATAAAAACTCAATTTATAATATTTACTTGAAAATTACACCATTTTTGGATGTTTCCAGTCATGACCTTAGTCAATAATTTTAATTTGAAAAAAAGAAAAAAACTCAAAAACAAATGAATATGAAAAAAATGGTTTTCTGTATTTTATTTCCTGTTTTATATAAATCGCAGAAAATGTTACCACTATACCTAGTGAAACTAAAATACTTAACTAAAATGTATAGCTATAAGTTATAGCAGTTGTAAAGATGGGAACTAGGAGTAAAACATAGCAACGGTATGTTTACAGGTAGTTTGTCATTACACTGAATGCGTCTCTAGAACGTGCTGTTATATTAAGAACGTAACGTTATATATTGTGAACGTTTTTAAGTTTTTACTTTTTTAAGTTTTTAAAGGCATAATATGTAATAACACCTTTTATATTGTGACATCTTTTATATTAAATGCACCTTTTAAGGAAGTTTTCCTTTAAATTTATTTCGCTAAGGTTCAAGGTGAATTTGACATTTCCAATGATATATATTTATTCATACAGGGTGTCCAGCGAATAAGACCCTGATTTCAAAATTAAATATCTCAAAAACAATGATCAATAGAATTATGCGGTAAACGGTTTGTTTATTAACTAAGCTGTAAAAATGTTATACGGAAGTTTCAAAATTTAGTTGCAAAAACCGTTAACAGACGGCGCTGTAATCGCAATACTTGTTAACTGCTTTGAAGTCCAGAGCAATTGCGTCTCATTCCTAGATGGCTCCCTACGTAAAAACGAATATTGGGAAAGTTCATTTTTTCATTGGAGTGATGTGCAGAAGTGGAGACATCTGGTCACAGAATTATTGCATCAGCTTTAACTTTAGAAAATTTCAATTAATAGAATTTTCAATAAAAAGTTTAGAAATCATTATAAGAATTTATTAAATATTTTATTAAATTCAATCTTTAATGCCATATAATTATTTAAATCAAAATGCATATATTTAGAAAAATAATTTTGCACTTTTTATTTATTTTTTATATTTTTAAATCACGGAATAATATTTTGGTATTATTGTTTATACCTGAATTATTATACTTTTAATTTATTTTTAAATCACGGCATATTACTTTGGTTTTAGCACAACACATATATTTCTTTTCTTTGTAAACAAAGTTTTAGAGACAGAAATTATGCATTAAATTATTTCTTTTTTAAAAGGAATTGATGATAAGGCATATCATCAACGTCAGAGCAAAAGTATTTTGGATGCTGCATTCCTTTCGAACACTTCGGATCCTATCGCTAGAAGCTGCATCATATTTCTGTGCTCAATGATAAAAAAAATGAAAACGAGTTTTTAAAATTAAATTTTTTTTAACTTAATTAATTTTTTTAAAATAGAAACTTTATATTTTTTCATTCAAACTATTCTCTACAATAATACAAAAAAAGATTTATGAATCATTATCATAAGTGCTCAATG
The DNA here is from genome assembly GCA_963932465.1 of Maratus speciosus. Classification (NCBI taxonomy): domain Eukaryota; kingdom Metazoa; phylum Arthropoda; class Arachnida; order Araneae; family Salticidae; genus Maratus; species Maratus speciosus. The sequence continues at coordinate 444,017,784 of OZ010788.1, forward strand.
ATTTTTAAAAAATGGTTTTCTTTTAACTTAATTAAATTTTAAAACCAGAAACTTTAGATTTTTTTATTGAAACTTTTTTCACAGTTTAATTAAATATTAAAAAGTAAAGATTTCCATTTTTTTCCACAATTTATAGGCATTGCGATTACAGCGCCATCTGTTAGCGGTTTTTGCAACTAATTTTTTAGACTTCTGTGGAACATTTTTACAGCTTAGCTAATAAACAAACCGTTTACCGCATAATTCTATTGATCATTTTTTTTTTAGATATTTAATTTTGAAATCGGGGTCTTATTCGCTGGACACCCTGTATATGCATTTTGTGTTTTGTACATTAGGAGAATACTTTTTTTTCCACCTGAATACATTTTTTGAAATTGAAATGTGTGTATTATAGTATATGTTTTAACTTTAAATATAATTAAATGGAGTAACGCTGTCACTTTAACATTTCGTATAGTACAATTTTTAAAATTTTCACGTGTGAAAAATGTTCATTATCAGCTCATAATGATGTCAATTTCGGATGCGAAAATACAGCAAGTGGGCCAGAATTTCTGTCAGTTTATAAAAGCAAAGTACATGTTTAATCTTTTTTTTTTAATTATTCTTGCTCCGCTTTTAGGGTGTAGCTTTAGTAAAAATATGCATTTTAAAAAATGTATAAGGATAACCGGTGTCTGGCAGGAGGTGTAACAAGTGTTGCCGAGAGTAACCTTCAAAGTTCAATTTTAATTCACTGCTCTAAAATTTTGGTCCAACATACTACTTAATATGAACATTTAAGAAATTCTGAAACACAACTGCATACAAAAAAATATATAATTTGTCCTGCTTGGCTAAAGTTATCCCATTTATTGGGATAATTTGAACAACATATAATGCTGAAAACATGAGAAATCTCCATTTTTTACACATTTCTTAACAAGTCCGTAAAAATCAATCGGATGCTTAAATCAGACTGATATATAAAATATGAGGTTAAAAACAAAATTAGTAACATTCTCTAAATAATTTAAACCTTTGTATAATAAGAATAATATTATAATATCCAATTCCGTAACTTCTTCAAATGTTTAATCGTTTTTTATGATTTTAATGTTTTACAAAATCCATTTACTTGCACTTTTCTTTCATCTGATATCAATTCAGTAACAACACGACAGAACGGTTTGAAGTTTTCATTTTATTGTTTACTCAAGATATATTGAATAATGATGTATACAGTTGGCATAAGGCTTTTCACAAATCTAAACTGTCTACATTCTAATACCTTGCTAAATTATTTTTTGTTCGTAAACGAATAAGGTTGACAAATGGTCTTATTCAGAAATTGTGATAATAAATATTTTCCCATTTGTTGATAAAAGCAGAAGATACCTTGCAAAATTATGTCAAAGTTGGTGCTTTGAACCGAAATTCTGGATTCTACGTGATATATGTAGCTCGTTATTAAACAACATCAGATTATTATTCAACCTGTAATGAAGTGAGTTTACTATTCAACTTAAAATTACTTCAATAATTATGCCTGAAGGTTTCATTTTTTTCTTTTTTTTACGTATAAAATTGCTTAAATGTGTCAGAATGTTTATCGAGAAAAAATATTTTTTTCGAGAACAGTCTTAATCTATTCCACTGTGTCTTTGGCAACTAAAATAAATCTTCAACATCAGAATTTGCATATAAGACAATGACAGTGTATGTAATGCTACTTAAAATCAAATCAGAATATGATTGCAATAAATAGTGACCATCATCATCAGTTAACGGGTAGTTAAAATTACCTAAATAGTAACACAGCACCACTCAAAATAATAATAAAATAATAATTTCATATGAAACCTCAAAAGTGAACAGAAATTTAAAAGTGAATTTTCATGTAAGGGAAAACAAACATGGATTTATCAAATGTTCTGCAATATTACCATACACCGTGTATCGCAATTATTGCGATACACGTACAGTTCCAGCGCTATTTAGGGTTTTCGCATGCGCTGAGCATTTGGCAAACCAATTTGAAAACAATGGGCGTTGCCATTCGAAAATTTAGAGTTTCTGTACCTATGACCGTAACCGTGAGCGCTAATTTGTTGCCGTTCACAGAATCACGAGCTCATACCTCTGAATATCTGAAATCTCATCTCGATCGGTTAAACGGAACGGCTGCTAGAGTTCCATATATTGGCAAAGTCTTTTTATGACCACCCTGTATATATATATAAAATTGGTGCAAAAATTTTGTACAACTAGCCAAGTTATCTTTTGTTGCATGTTTTTGTAATATGTTGTTTTGTAGCATTCTCAGTGTCCAGGAAACCGAACTACGTACCGAGAACTGGCAACCATCAACCTCATCTGAAAAGGTGGAAAAAGTGAGCCAGTCTTTTGTGCCAAGTCAAATAAATCTGTGCGCCTCACTTTAATAGAACATGCCAAAAGATTCTCGTCATACAAGAAGACACACACTTTTTCTTTATTTGTCAACATTTCCGGTTTCCTGAACACTTACACTTCTACACTATAGCCACTTTTTGAAAACCCGAAACAAAAAAACTGCGTTACTCTTTCGACATTTTGACACCAGTTTCACATTGTATCTTATAATGAGCAGATATCAATGTGTGTTGTAATCCGCGTAAGACTTTTCGGACACCCGAAATAATCTGAATGGACTGCTTTAAATAAATATTAGGCAAAGCGTTTTCCGAACATCCTATTTTATAATTATGTATTTCCAACGTTATTTTTTAATTTAAAAAGGTATAATTTAAAATTGAATTTTAAACCTTCCAAAAAAATTTCTGATCAACCAGTGCTTTAATAGATGATTTATTAAAACATTATCTTACATTTTCAAGTAATTTTCTCAAAAAAATTGTTGGTGAAATTAAACGGGGAACATGGACATACCTTTAACCTGATATTATGTATTATATAATGAAAGAGGAGAAAAATCGTAATTTGTAGACTCCGTAATCAACATAAATGCAATTTCAGACATTTAATATAGTCTTGAAAAAATATATCTTTTCACAATTATCCAATAAAATTACACAAGTTTTAATACTTTTAAGAATAAATGTCCACTATTTGCTTTGAACAACACACTGAGTTCTTTTCCTTAAAGAATAGTGTAATAAAAAGGTCTTAAAATTTGAGGAAGGTTCATTGTAAGAACATTTTGAAGGAGATTTAAAAAATATATAAAATTGTTTGAACTCATTTTTTCAAAATTTATATTATATATAAAATATTTTTAATTTTGTACTGCCTATTTAGCTTTTTAAAAGTATTTATTAAAATTTTACGAAAATATGTTAGAATTATGAATTCTATGCTATTTAATTTATAATTACTTGACTGTTATTCTATTTCAATTTATTTTATTATATGATCATAGGACACGTTTTCCTTAACTTTCATGAAATTAAGTTTTAATTAAAAAAATATATAAACTTATAAAAAGAATGTTAACCTACAAATATAATATAGAGTTTTCTAGAAAAAAATTTCGATTAATATTTTAATTTTAAAAATTTGCAGGTTTTAAAGTAATTACTGCTGTTAAATCATGTTATGTGATAAAAATGCCTTCAAATTATATATATATATACTAGCTGTTTAACACTTTCTACGGACACGTGTTCATGAATTTAATTCTAAAACCAAAATTAAAAATAAAAATCGGTACAACCAAATTTAAGTTTATGAGTATAAAAATGTGTTATATCTGTTAAAAATCAGTAATTACACAACCAATTTGAAATATTTATGTACACAAAAATCAGATATATATTAAAAAATCAATAAAAGTAAGTATTTCCGCAAACAAATTAAAGTTGGGAATATAAAAATCAGTTATAAAGTCAATATTTACACAACCAAACAACCATGTGTAAGAAAAAATGAAATTTACATCGAGACTGCAAAGAAATAGAAAAAAATTATTTTAAAATGAAAAATCTTTGCAATGTTTTTCAAGCCACCGATGAGGTAAACTGCATTCATTTTTTAGTTAGTATTTACACAACCAAATTAAAGTTTAGGAAATCAGTTATAAAGTCGATATTTACACAACCATACAAAAATTTGTAAGAAAGAGTAAAATGTACTTCTTCATTGCAAAAAATCTGAAAAAATTGAAAAAAGGAAAAAAATTCTTTAAAAAAAATTGTATTGTTTTCCACGTCATCCATGAAGTAAAGTGCAGTAGACTCGTTTTAGTTTGTTTGTTTGTTTTTTACAATACAGCAAAATAGTTGCGACTTAAAATAAAACTTCACGGAAGACAATGTTTTGTGTAAATGACTCATGAGACTGTGAAAAAAGTTTTCCTTGTTCTGGTTCGTCCTTGACCGTAACACGAACACATCCTCTAGAAGTTGCTCTTGAAAAGGCTATATACAACATCCCATGTGAAAAATATAAATGGGGCAAATAGATTCCAACTATTTTTAATGTTTGTCCCTGAAATTTAGTACAAGTCATAGCAAAGGCGATCCTATGTGGAAACTGACGACGCGTAATTGGAAAGGTAAACTGGTATCCTACGGTGTAAGCAGGATCATCGGTATGAAAACACGGGTGCCTCTCCTATATCCTGTCATAACGTCTACATCTATAACATTTTGCGACAACCTTCTGACTATTAAACATGTTCCATCACAGAGACCACTGGACGGATTAATGTTTCAAAGCAACACAACAATAACGCAAACTTTAAGATTTAACTGATGTGGTGGTATTCCAGAAGGTGTTAAGCTATTGATGAAATCCATTTGCAAATTGTTTTGTTCTTCTTCATCATCACAAAGTATTGTATCAGCCCTAAAATAAGTTTTGACTTAGCCAGGTACTTTTCGTAAAACCTCCTCATTCAATCTCTAAGAATCTTCATTCAATCTCAAAGAATCCTCATTCTTGGGACACAAAATGGCTCTTTCCGAAAGATGATTAAGATCAATTTCAGACGAACCAAAAATATCATCCGCTATGGAATACTGCATTAAACATTCTGGAGGTATTTCAATAATACCTTATCCGAGTTCATAATCATTAGTCAACCGACCATCCCCCAGGCGAATGAGCCATTCCATGAAATCAAGTTCCTCCGGCTCCGTTCGCATATTTGTAACCAGATAGAACTGTCAAAATGTTGGCCAGAGAGAAGAATTCTTGATACAACTTTCAAAAACGAGTGTTTTCTTTGCATGTATCGTTGCCATCCAAATCTTGCAGAAGTCTATCAACAGCATTCAAAGCATGAGTAGATGCCATGGTACATTCATCATATATAATGAGCTTAGCCATTTTCAGTAATGTTCCTTCAGATGTATTTTGCTGAATGTTTGAAGCTGAATTATCGAATATGAGGACTGGTATTTTAAATTGAGAATGTGCAGTTCGTCCAGATTGCAATAGTATCAATGCGATGCCTGTCAAAGCAACGGGAATAGCAGTATGTCCCATTCCTCTGAGGCAATGCAGCAAAGTATTGAATAGGAACGTTTTTCCTGATCCCGCAAAAGCATTGACAAAGAAAGCCTTAGCGACAATAGCATAATCATTTTGAATACTTTCAATGACAGAATAAAAAATTATACGTTGTTCCGGATTTAGCATGTTTAACAATCGTTTCCTCTCTAATCTTTCTTCTTGTAAATCATAGACATCGCATTTGAGGGTTCAGATAATTCAAGGTTCTGAAGTGTCACGTTGTGTATAAGTAGACGATTGTCTATGTCTTGAAGGTCTCTGTCTCTACTCTTCTGTAGCGGCAGATAGCGAGCAAAATCTTCTGAGAGTTCTAACTTAAACTGTTTCCATAATTGAATCGGTAAATTTGGATTGCCAAAGACACATATGAACGAAAACTGTTTTCTCAGTTTAGGTGGAATTTCAAAACCACATGCTTTAGTTAAACAATGTTGCCATTAATCATCATCTTCTAATAAATTTCTAGCACGGAATGCGCGCTTGAATGTTTCATGGACAGTTTTCTCATACGTCATTTTCTCCTCGAAAGACTTGGCCCCGGGAACATGACAAAGCAGCACACGAAGACGGAATCGCTCAATATCCTTTGGGGTTACAGAATACCTCCTGATACTATGAAGTCACCTAATGTAACACGCATTTGCCACACATTGCCTTTCCATACAAAGTGCTTTGGAATTTCTGTATAGAGATAGATGTTTGTTGAAGGATCAGAACTATTAAGTAGAAAGCAAGCAGTGAGCATGGTGTCTTTATTTCTTGCTCTTTCAAAAGCTTCACATTTCTCCGCTTCCCTAAAATACACAGATTAAATGTCTTGTAGATGCACCGGCAATCTAAAAATAACATGGGACTTGTTCTGCATGGGCTCCTCAAGAAGTCGCCACATTGCCTCTGGTACCAAAACATATCGTTCATTTAAGCGTGGCGTACGTAATAAGTATATCTCGAAAAATATTTTTCTACTACTGTTCATTTTTTATGAAATTTACTTTATTATGTTGCTATGGCAGCAGACGGTATAAAATGATATCTTTGGAATAAGGGAATAAATAGAATAAAGAGTTTTGATGATGTTCGTGATAAAAAGTTTTCTTTATTTTTAAAATAAGCTAATAACTAAGCGAAATTAAATAATCACTAATTATTTGTATGCGAGGTAAAAGAATTCTACATCTTCTTACTATTGCAGCGTGGCCTACGTAATATGTATATCTCACATTGAAGTAAACATTTAGAACTGGTTTGAACTCGCGCGATTACGGATTGAACATAAAAAGGGCAAAAATTCGTCAAAAATATAAAATAAAATAGAAAAAAATCTATTAAAAATTTTTGAATTTTTTTTGCCCCAATCGTTCATGGGCTTCCTACCAGTAACTCGTGTGCCAAATTTCGTAGCCCTGCGCCCTTTGGTTTCCGAGTTTTTCTGGGTACAAACATACGCGCACAGATTTTAATAGTATAGATATATATATAACGATTTACTAACTGCAATTGAAAAATTCTATGTAAAATGACTTTTATAAAAAATGTTTATTTTGACTCTGATAAATGATTTATCTTGAAAGTCTATCCTTGTCTTAAATATGCTCATTTATCAGACTTCAGCAGAATTAATTATTTTCAGTTCTCTATTCTAAAAGTGTTTTGAAGCATTAAGCACAGATGAAATAAATCCAAGGAAGACAGTATCTGAATAATTTGAGTGACAATCACCTGTTACAGTTGAGTATATGTAAATTCTGTGTATTTGTAATTAACCAAAGATGTGAAAGATTTAAAGTGAAACTTTGAGAAACAATTCTTTTAATTAAAAAAAAATTAATCCCTTGTGAATGTTAAGTAAGCATACTAAAATAATGGTATAAGGATAAGTATTCAGAAATATAATTGAGAATTTATCTATAGTATTTGTAACACAATAAACAGTAGGTGGTTCATAAAGGAAAATCTTACAAGGAGGTGTTCATTAAAGGAAATTTATGTTCACAATACAAATCAACAAGATTAAGTTATGTATGTCAAATAACGGTATGTGTAATCTATAATTTTTTTGAAAAAGTGTTGTAAGATCTGACTGCATTTTGTACAATTTATGTGATTATAGATAAGTTAGTATGAGATGAAAAGAAACTGAAAATATAACTATATTTTCAATTAAATAATTTTTACAAATATTTACATTTCTACTTTTCATGAATTCTTTAATGTGCTGAATCAATTTGGTAGAAAACTAAGAACAATGAGGAAAACAACAATTAATAATATTATGTTGTAAAGAAGTTACACACAGTAAAATAAAAAAAAAAGTAACGTAATTCCTTTTTTATATAAAACTCTGAAAAATAGTAATTGTTTCACGCTATAAATTTATATAATAAATATTGTAGGCATATTTCTGTGTATTAGTTTTATCTTTCTACCAGAATGCGATACATGCACTGCATTTTGGTACGTTAAACCTAAAACAAACTTTCAAATTTCACTAAACGAAACTTTCATCATACATTTTTTCATTTATTTACGCATTTGGATTCTGTGTATATTTCGATTTTGCTTTTTGGTATTAAATTCATGATTTTTTAAATTTTAATCCCCGTAATTTCTGGCGTATCATTGGCTGATCAAACAATCGTGTTTGGATACAGAAATTTAATTTGATAAAATGTACTTTCTTATATCGTAGTAAATATTTTATCTCATTTATTAACCGTTTTGCGCAACAAATATTGTGTATATATGCCAAAAAATGCGAATGTGATTGGTTATATATATACATACATAAATTAATAGACGTAATTAACTAGTTAGATCACAAATACTGTGTAAAACACCCCATAAAAAAGGGGTTTATCTAATTAATTTGCATTTGCTTTATTTCTTTGAAAGCAATAGGAAAATTATAATTCAAAAATTTTCTTTGCAATTATGCTTTGCTGCACAAAGCGTGTGAAGCCTTCTTTTACAAATAGAGCAAATTAGGTTTGATCTCCTTATCCATCTTCACAGACAGTAGTATACAATCTCTCATCACTACTCAATTCTGAGTCAGTTTCAGGCCACACATTTTCAAAGAATTCTCTGCCGTTATATATAAATGAGAGTTGTAAAATAAAATAAAAAAATCTGGAAAAATACTGTTTTCACATTAGACACATTTACTTGTAAGCACACAGTTATTTACTTGTATACACAGAAATCGTAGGCTTTGATAGTGCAGCCAGTCTAAATGCACACAAAACTGAGAAAACAAATAAGAGCGCTATTACATTCTCCTCAATTTTAGCATAAAACAATAGGGACGCTATTACCTTCTCCTCAATTTTAGCATAAAATAATAGGAGCGTTATCACGCTTCCCACAATTGTGGCACATAACAAGAGGATCGCAACAGCGCTCCTCCGCACTAAAACTCCAGAAATAAAATTTCTGGATTCAAACATGTTTGTTTGACTCGCGGATTGTACGCCGGAAATTACGGTATATTAATTTAATTTTATATACATTTTTATATATTGAAGATTTTTGTAGTATTCATTCTGTAAAATGTAAAATATTCAATGGCAATTGGGTAAATTTGTAAGTCAGAGGAAAATTAAATAATAAAATACAATATCTTTTATGACATTAACAATCACACTACGTTAAACATGATGTTTGCGATAGCAATACATATAATTAATTGTCTCATTTCTTATATCATACCATATAGGAGACTGGGGAATAATGAGGCACATGTACCGTAATTTCGTTTTTATATTAGTAAAATATTAAATTATAGTATTACTAGCAAATCCCGCAGCTTTGCTCGCTTAATATTTGAAATATGCCAAGTGATATTTATATGTCTAATTTTTATCAAAAGGTACTAACTAAATTTTTATTTTATTAAAAGGTAATATTTTATTTTATTAAAAAGGTACTTATTACTTTTAGGAATAATTCAAAAATTACTATTTAAAACACAGTTTGACTAAACATCATTATTACACTGTATTAGGCAGAAATGAGACTTAAATTAATAAAATGAAATAAAACTAAATAAATGATAATTTGGAAAATATTTTGAAACTTTTATCCTCAATTAATACGCTCATTTCAGTATTCATTTGAAGTTTTGAATTTTTTAGAAACCATCTTCTTACATCTTAAAATTAACCATCATGTCGAATTCCAAGTCCTACCACATCTCTCAACATAAAGGGCTATGTTGAAACAGGAACTGTCACCATTAATTTGCCAACATTAATTTTGAAATCGGTTTGTTATTTCCTAATATTCCACAGAAACGTAATTTAAAAAGCTTTTAAAGCCCTTTTTTAGAACGTTTGTTGTTCCTGTGAACCCCAGGTGGTAGAATCACCGGCATAAAATATAGCCTGTGTAGGATCAGAGACTTACCACTGATTCGCAACTATTACTTTTATAATCGGTTTATATTCCCTGAAATTGCATAGAATCGTAATTTAGAACTTTTTTAGAATGCTTTTCGCACCTCCCCTTCGCTTCACCCCTTTTTAATTCGAATTTATTTTCGACGTCCCTTCGAGGGCATTTATATTTTATAAGTAACTACCATGTCATATTTAAAGTTTCTAGCCTTTTCAGTATCACAGAATCGCAATTTAGAAAGTTTTTAGCTCCTGCAACCCTCTGGTGGTAGTGGAACAGACATAAAATATAGCTTATGTTTGAGCAGGTTCTATCACCAAAATTTGTCATCATTATTTTTTTAATCGGTTTGGTAATTTCTCAGTTTGCTTAAAAATTGTAATTTATAACGCTTTTCACTCACTTCATTTTTTTAAAATTTGGAATATTCTTTCGACTGTTCTTAGAAAGCAGTTGCATCTTGTAAGTAAATACCATGCCATACTTCAAAGTGTCAGACCCCTCAGTTGTGCAAAAAATGCAAATTAGAACATGTTTTGCTTTTGCAACCCTCAGATGGTAGTGACAGCAACATAAAATATAACATATGTTATAGCAGGGACTGTCACCATTGATTTGCAACCATTACTTTTGAAATAGCTTTGGTATTTCTTTAGATTGAGTAGAAATCGCAATTTAGAACGTTTTTAGGACGCTTTTCGCGCATTTTCACCGCTTTTTAAATTTCCAATTTTTTCGAAACTGTTGATAAAGATCATTTATAGCTAATAAATATGTACCTTGCCTAAATTTAAGTTGCTAGCCCCTACCGATCACAAAAATCGAAATTTAAAACGCTTTTTTGCTCCTGCAACGCTTTGGTGATAGTGATACCGACATAAAATAGCGTCTATGTTAGAGAAGAGGCTGTCAGCATCAATTTCCTACCATTACGTTTGAAATCAGAGACATTCTTCCTGAGATATTGCCGACTAATCGGCATCTAGAACGTTTTTAGAACGCTTTTTGCGCATTTTGCTCCTGCATCTCCTCTGGGGTAGTGGAAACAGATATAAAATATAGCCTATCTTGGAGCAAGATCTGTCACCATCATTTTTACACCATTATATTTGAAATCGGTTCAGTACTTCCTGAGATTGCATAGAAATCGCAATTTAGAAAGTTTTTTATAGCGCTTTTTGCGCATTTTGACCCCCTTTTAAATTTCGATTTTTTTTAGGAAATGTCCTTAGAGATCATTGATATCTTATAACTAACTACCATTCCAAATTTCACGATTCTAGGCCCTTCCGTAATGCAAAAGCCTCAATTTAGAACGTTTTTTGCTCCTGCACCCCCTTTGGGGTAGTGGCACCGACATAAAACATCGCCTATGTTGGAGCAAGGGTTTTCACCATCATTTTGACGCCATTATTTTTTAGATCGGTTTAATATTTCTCGAGATTGTGTAGAAACCACCATTAAAACGTTTTTTAGAACGCTTTTTGCGCATTTTCACTCCTTTTAAATTTCGAATTGTTTAAGAACTGTTCTTAGAAATCCTTTATATCTAATAAGTAGCTAATATTTCAAATTTCATATTTCTAGGCCCTTCGGTAGCGCAAAAATTGGATTTTTAGAACGTTTTTTGCTCCTGCACCCCCTTTGGGGTAGTGGCACCGACATAAGACATAGCCTATGCTGGAGCAAGGGTTGTCACCGTCATTTTCACACCCTTATTTTGACACCATTATTTTTTAAATCGGTTTGGTATTTCCTGAGATTGTGTAGAAACCACCATTTAGAACGTTTTTTAGAACGATTTTCGCGCATTTTAACCCCTTTCAAATTTCGAATTGCTTAAAAACTGTTCTTAGAAATCCTTTATATCTAATAAGTAGCTAATATTTCAAATTTCATATTTCTAGGCCCTTCGGTAACACATAAATCGCATTTTTAGAACGTTTTTTGCTCCTGCACCTCCTTTGGGGTAGTGACACCGACATAAAGCATAGCCTATCTTGGAGCAAGCGTTGTCACCATCATTTTGACATCAATATTTTTTAAATCGGTTTATATTTCCTGAGATTGTGTAGAAACTACCATTTAGAACGTTTTTTAGAACGCTTTTTGTGCATTTTCACCCCTTTTAAATTTCGAATTGTTTAAGAACTGTTCTTAGATAGCATTTATATCTTATAAGTAACTAATATTCAAAATTTCATATTTCTAGGTCCTTCAGTAACGCTAAAATCGCATTTTTAGAACGTTTTTTGCTCCTGCACCCCCCTTTGGGGTAGTGGCACCGACATAAAACATAGCCTATCTTGGAGCAAGCGTTGTCACCGTCATTTTGACACCAATACTTTTTAAATCGGTTTGGTATTTCCTGAGATTGTGTAGAAACTACCATTTAGAACGTTTTTAGAAAACTTTTTGTGCATTATCAACCCTTTTAAATTTCGAATTGTTTAAGAACTGTTCTTAGACATCATTTATATCTTATAAGTAACTAATATTGAAATTTTCATATTTCTAAGCCCTTCAGTAACGCTAAAATCGCATTTTTAGAACGTTTTTTAGCTCCTACACCCCCTTTGGGGTAGTGGCACCGACATAAGATATAGCCTATGTTCTAAGTTGGACTAACACCATCATTTTGATACCATTACTTTTGGAATCGGTTTGGTAGTTCAAGAGCTTATCTCCGACAAATAAACAATTTTTTCCTCTTTATAATAGGAAGTATAGATTACTGTATTAAATTAATTGAAATTTTGTTTCGATAGACTCCGTAAACGGGATATAATATTTTATGACCTTTTTAATATAAATAGTGCAAATATTACTACTGCATACCACAAGGTACGGATATAAGGTATAGCTATAAGATAAAACTGTAGTATACAAACAAAGTAAGAAGTAAAAGCTGTCAACCGTTTGTATAGAGTCCGTTTGACGTCGCATTTAAAGCGTCTTACAGAATGTGATGTTATATTTCAATTTTTATTTTTATTTTTTATTTTTTCCTGATTTATTTTCATATGGAATGCCTGTAGTATAATAGATACAAATACATTTAAATGAAGGCATTACGCTATTTTATAGCACTTATAGTAAAAGTTTAAATTCTACAGAGAGAAAATGCGCACTATGTCTTCAGAATGACACAATTTTGCATGAGAATTTATCAAGTAAACCTTGAATTTCAATGGATTACAAAAAACTTTTATCTACACAGTTTTTCTTTGTGACAACAGGAAAAAAGATAAAGTGGGTTAGAACAAAAATAAAAGATCTGTGGTATGATAAGTTATAGCACTGTTGGTAAAAAAGTGTAAAAAGTTATACATGAACTTTAAATATAAAACAAATCATTAGAAATTTAACTAAATCAAAATTTCTTTACACGTTTTTATTCATTTATTTATTATTTGGCTACTATGTACATTTCGATAAAGATTTCTGGCATTACATATCTAATACGGTGGAGCGTAGAATAAAACATTTTTGAATTCAAAATCGGCCCGGGGCGCGAAAGTTGGGTATTGTATTGTTTATTATGCAAAAAAAAAAAAAAAAAAAAAATCCGCCCAATGAATTGATATCTTCATGCGCTCCAAGAGGCTCGAAATCCCCGAATTTTAGCTAATTTTCCTGAATTTTAATAGCTATTAAAAAAAATGAATTTGCAACTGGCCCATTGTGGATACTATGTTATTATGTCCCCTTACCATATGTAAAAAGTTTTATATCCCCTGAGCATCATCGTCATGCGCCCCAAGGGGCGCGAAATCCCAGAATATTAGCTAAATTACGCTAAATTTCCTGAATTTTAATAGCTATTAAAAAAATTAATTTGCTATTGGACCATTGTGGATACAATGCTATTATGTCCCCTTACCATATGTAAAAGGCTTAAAATCCCTAGAACATCATTTTCATGCACCCCAACAGGGCTAAAACATTATGAAATCTGACAAAATTTTATTTATTTCAGGTTTACTTGAAGATATTATTAAATAATAAAAATCAATATATACATAAATGTTTGAAATTTTTATTAATTTCGAATACAATATGATATAATGTATGTTTATTTTCCAATTTGTATATGTATATGTTTACATTTAACTCCTCAGTTTTAATAAGCAAATAATAATTAGAATAGGTAAGAGTAATACGAGTTTTTAAATACTTTCAGTTTGTAAATTGTAATCGCGTTTTATATCAAAAGTCTTCATTCTGGAACATGACTCAATTTGAGTCCCAATTTATCCTTCCTTTCTTTCATATCTAGATACTGATTCAAAGGGGTATGTTAGTAATTTAACAGTTCTCTCAGTTACTTGTGTGTCAGATGGCAATTTCAGCAGGTTTAAAAAAATTTCAGTGCCCACACCTAGTGCACCATTCTTGAACCTTTCAATTTCTTCTGTCCCCAATCTCCTAGTAATTGGTGTCTCCATTTGTTCTTTCACATCTCACTCTAATCTTTGATTCCCATCAATTAAATTGACAAAGTCTGCTGCTGCAAAATCGATTTTTGGAACCCCAAATTTCCTTTTATAGCGCCTTTTGCAGCGGTCTTCTCTGCTGGCTCTCATTTTTTTCTACTTTTATGCGCCTAAATGCGAATTCCCTACTGTGCTTCCTAATATCTGCTAACATAGCAAGGAGTTTTCCTCGTGAGCGAAATAGTTGTTTCTCTGGATCAGAACGTCAATAATATCCCCAAATCCAACTCCAGATACCTGGAATTAATATAAACAGAATATAAACAGAAACGGACTCTTGTAACAGTGACATGTGTTCATCTTTTCTTAGGATGATTCGTAATAATTTCCTATTTTTTCTTGAAACAACGTATTGTCCTTAAAGTCAAAAAAGCATTGCAGTTAATAAAAAAAATCCGCAGCGATGATGACATATCCTGCCTTAACCCTCTGGCTGCGTAAGTAATTCTTCGCGATGAGCGTCTTTTACAGAATTTTTATCTTTATCACCGGTTCTTTAAAGGAGAAGATTTTGACTATCGTAATTGGGGGGAAATGTCCTGATTAATCAGACAAATTTTCACTAAAAAATAACTGGTGGAAACAACCAAATAGCATTAATTTGGGGGGGGGGGGTGGAAAGGCAAGCTCGAGCATATCTTGGGCTGCGCAGGGAGAGGGTTAACTTCTCACGTTCACGTTATATTTTATTTGAAGAATATCAGCATCAACATCGTGGATGATGTCAAAGCCAGCAGCGAAGTCATCTACAAAACAAGAATGTCAGGAAGATTACGGTTCAAAAATTTATTTAGAAGGAAAAAACTGTCACAATTCAATTCATGGGAATCAAAAATTAGAGAGGGATATGAAAGAATGATTAGATACTCCAATTACCCGGAGATTGGGGACAGAAGAATTTGAAAGGTCCAAGAAGGATGCACTAGGTGAAGGCATTAAAAGTCTTTCAAGACTGTTGAAATTGCCAAGTCACACACAAGCAACTGAGAGAACTGTTATATCTGTATCAGAGGCCTCCGAAGCAGTATGTGGATATGAAAAAAGTGATGGATGCATTCGGACTCAAATTGAGTCACGTTCAAGGAGAGATAATTTTCATACAAAAAACGCGATTACAATGTACAAACTCAAAGTGTTTAAAAACTTATATTACTCTTACCTATTATAATTATTTAATGCTTATTATAACTGAGGATTTAAATGTAAATATAGAAAAGGAACATGTATAGGGGAAATTAATAAAAATTTGAGTAAATCTTGATTTTTATTATGTAACAGTATCTTCAAGAAAGCCTAAAATAAGTCAAATTTTGTCAGATTTCATAATTTTTTAACCCTGTTGGGGCCCATGAAGATGATGATGCGGGGATTTGAAACTTTTTACATACGGTATGCGGACATAATAAAATTGCATCTACAATGGTCCAATAACAAATTAATTTTTATAATAGCTATTAAAATTCTTGGAAATTAGCGTAATTTATCTAAAATTCGGGGATTTCGCGCACCTTGGGGTGCTTGAAAATGAAGTTCAAGGGATTTGAAACTTTTTACATATGGTAAGGGGACATAATAAAATTGTATCTACAATGGTCCAATAACAAATTACTTTTTTTAATAGCTATAAAAATTCAGGAAAATTAACGTAATTTAGCCAAAATTCGGGGATTTCGAGACCCTTGGAGCGCATGAAGATATCAATTCAGGGGGCGGAATTCTTTTTACATAATAAGCAATGCAATAAGCAACTTTCGCACACCGGGCAAATTTTGAATTCAAAAAATTTTATTCTTCGCTCCATTCTAATATCTAACCAGAAGAAATTACCGGATTTTTAACATGATAGATATTAATTTAATTTTATATATATTTTTAATATATTAAACTTATTTGTAGTATTCATTTATAAGTAAAACCTTTAATAGTAATTAGGTAAATTTATAAGTCAGACGAAAATTGTAGAAATAAAATTTAATAGCTGTCATTTACAATCATGTTAACTTAAACAGGATGTTTGTCATTAGCAATATATATGACAAATTGTTATATAGGAATATGTTAGACAGGAATTTTTTTTCAAAACATTTCAACTATCAATAAGTCTGCCGGCATCAACACTGCCAGTGAAATTGAAGTTCTTTATATACACTAAATGTCAGAGTTTAAATTAAAAGCTTTCTTTTTGATCATCGAGTTGTGTTTTTTCTAAGTAATTAACCTTAGTTGAAACATTAAACAACGACATATCGTTTGGCTAATACGAAAGTGAATACTTCCAGTTTTAATCTATTTAAGTATCAGATTGTGGATGTTAAAAAGAATTATTGTGATCGGAGCTTACTAGAAATGTAGTTTTTACCGGACAGTTACAGTTCTGTTCTCCCTTCAAAATTTTTTGTAAAAGCTCATATATTTATATAACATTTAAACATTGTTTTTTACGTTATTAAAACTGTTATTTAACTGTTACGCTCTTACGTTTGGCATATATCAGTATGTAAGTTTTTACTCATACACCGCAGGTCAGAAAAATCGGTGAATTTGAGGTAATTTTATGAAAGTCGTTTGTGCGGAAGTGAATAAACATCGATTTTGATTTTTGTTCTATATGAAAAACGCAATCACATTTATTATTAACATGATAACATTTTTTATGTATGCAGTTCCGAAATGTTTTTGATCGTTAAAAGGCTGTTGACGTTTAGAAATTCGATATTGGTTGTTGAAATTAATGCGAAAAAAATAAATTTCAAGCAATCATGTAAATTATAAAACTATTTGAAGGAAGACAGTTTGAAATATATCCTGTGTTTAAATATATCACAGATAGGGTCACACTCATATATACTCACAGCCATAGACATATGCTTATCCATTTACCAGCAAAACATAAGCACCGAAATAACAACTATAGATATAGATATACATAAAAAATATTGAAATAAATATTTTTTTCATTTTTCATTTAATAGGGAAAAGCAAACGAAATATTTAACATTAATAGAATTATAAAATGTAGTTCGTGAAAAATATTCGTATTTTAAACCTGTCACACAAGACTGTTTTTAAATAGTTCACATCTGTCACAAATATCTGCGCAAAAATGCCTAGGCTAGTCAGAACCGTAATGTATAGCATACTTCACGAATGGTATAATCCTTGAACTTGATGTTCAAAGGAATAAATTAAGGAATATTTTGAGATATCGAGTTATCTTTCACGTCAGGCCTTATTGGTAACTACTATATTTCTAGATATTTATAACGGCTTCATTTTATAAATGCAAAACTTAAAAGGAAAGTCTCCTTAAAGCGCATTTTCAAAAAAACTATGATATAAAATACTGAAGAATTTATGTCTGCATGCAATGAAATATCAATCATATTTAGAGGAGCGATGTCGATAGATTTCGCATAATAAAATTTAGCGTTAACGCACTTTTTTAATTTTTAGATTTAACTTAAAAGCTAATGATCCGTTTATGTTGCGAACATTATGTTGACGCGACTTACAAACTAATATTTTTGAAACGCTTGTGTTTGTAATGATTTCAAAATTGCTTTTAAAGAAATTATGCAATTTTTTATATTTAAAATGCAACAATCAATTTTATACCATAGTTATGTACGTTTATTATAATAAAAAAAAAGTTAAAATGAACTTCAAACACTAAAATTTCGATAAAGTTTGATATATTTTTATATCGGAATAAACATATACATACAGATGCTAATTATACATTGTTTAGACAATTTTGTTTTGCCGTAAAAAATACTCGACTTCTTTCAAAAATTTATTTCTACTGCAATTATGTTTTTAAAAGTACACATTATGATCTACTACCTGAGATTTTTGAATAAAGGCAAAATGGAGCTTTGAAGCGATAGACGAAAGTCTGCTTTTCCAATCTTTCCAAAGGAAATTATTATGTATCAGCCACAAAATATCAAAGATTTTTCTTATATTTATACTATCGTATCAAATGTGCTTTATATAAGAATAGAATTCTAATTTTAATCGTTAATGTAAATTTTTCGAAACAGTTTATAAACTTAACTCTTTATTTGTGATTCAAAGTATTTGCAGCTTTTTAATGAAAATTTGTTGTAATTCCGCATCATGCATAAGCACATAACGCAGGAAGACACAATATAATTTACAAGTAATGGAGACTTTCCTCAGAGTCTGATCAACAAAATGGCGAATTTCTATCAGTAATGACTTTGACTGGTTTTATATTAGCCAAATTAGCATACTTATCTTTGAAAAGAGCAGGAACACAGACATTCAGCAATCGTTTCTTTAAAAACACCAATTTGCTTTTATACAAATATTTCGGGTAACAGACGGCAATTTAAACTGTTAAAATTATAGCTGCTGCGAAAAGAAATTTTTCAAGCTTTCGAGTCTTTTTAACAGAAAAAGATATCGTCTAAAATACAAATCTACATACTTTGTACAACACAATACAATACTTACTTTGTATGTGCGAACAGCCTCTGTATATCTAGATGCCATTTATAAAATAAAAAAAAAGTACGACTGGTGAATTTACAAAAGTGAAAAAATTATTACTCACATATTATAAGTAGTTCAAATAACATGAATACTCTAAACATGTTATGTGATTTTTGTAATCTGAGAAAGTTTTTTAGCTGTTGGTTAGAGGAAAATTTCCAAATAATTCAATCGCTTTCTTAATGAATTTAATCGTTGATGAATATTTGTCCATACGTATACCAACATGTGAATAAAAATATTTATAATGAATAAACATATTTACAGAAGTATTTTTTTCATTTCCAAAATTCCTCGTTTTTATGTTTTGAAATTTTCATTTTTGTATACTTTTAAAATGAAACATTATTTTATATATGATTGAATAAAACATGTTTCTTTGGCATGATATTGTTTTATTATTCATATTGATTATGAAAGGTTTGACGCATTTTGATGATTAGTAATTCATAAAATAAAGAAGATAGATTTAAATTAATAGCATTAGTGGTTATATAGATTCAAAACGTTTTATGCTCAATGAATTTCCTCATGTGCGCCAGTCTTTACACGGAGAATATCAGGACGGTAATAGAGTTCATGTCAGGATAGAGGACTTCACGGATCGGAATTTCCACTCGAGAACCGAACGAAAGCTATCTTGTCCCGGCCGCGTATTTCAGAAGTGCACATTCAGAGCGCGACCGGAAGAAATACTGTCCTATGATTGGTTGAATGAATTTCGTCACTACCGGCAAATGTTTGCTTACTTTCACAGAACAGTTCTGCCGCCTATAAATATGCGTTTGTTTGATCTGAAAACATGCCAAAAAATATAGTTACGATAAGATAGTTTTTGTAATTAAGGTATACATTTTAATTGTATTTAGAAATTAGTTATTTATATGCAATTCCATGCCATCTTTAACAATTCCATGCCAATTGCATGTCGCCGATAAGCAATGCTACTTTTTATCTCAGAATAGTTTTTTAATAGTTTAAAATTAAAATTATCTGTTTAAATGACTTTTTAAACATAATTATACTGCAGTAACATGTGATTTTTACAAATAAAATTCTTGACGAAGATACAATTTTTTAGTATATTAAAAGTATTTTAACTTTATCTATTCTTAAAAAAAAAAAAAAAAAAAAAAAAAAAAAAAAAAAAAAAAAAAAAAAAAAACATTGCTTTCATTACTTATTATCATGTGACTTTCACACCATAAGTTAAGGCATTATTCCTTTTTTTTTAGTTCTTATTCAAATTGATTTCACTTATTTTTGCTGAATATCACTTATTTTATTAGTAAGTTTACTTTCATATAGTATTTATGCCATCTAATGAGAATCTTAATTAATAGCTTAATTAATTGCCATCTTAATTAATAGCGCACTAGTTTTTTAAAATTAAAATATATATTTTAATATATATTTTCAATGCGTTTAATTTGTAGTCAGAAATTAGTTATTTACATGCCACATATAAAAAATTGCATGTCATACATAAACAATGCTGCTTTTAATCTCAAAATATTCTCTTAAAATAATAATAATAATAATAAATATTTCCATTCTTTCATGTATTGTTCACACCGTAAGTTAAGGAATTCTTTCTTTTTTTTAGTTCTTATTCAAATTAATTTTACTTACTTTTTATTGAATGTCACTTATTTTATTAGTTAGTTTACTTTCTTTAGCAGTTCTGCTATTTGTTGAGTAATACCTTAAGCATGCTAATTTAATACATGCTAATTCTTAAATATGCTAATTTAATAATTAGTAACATGCTAATATATATTTTTTTAGTTTAAGGTATAAAATTTAAAACCTTTTTATGTGTTTAGTTTGTACTCAGAAATTAGTTGTTTACATTCTATGCTTGCTTTTATGTCATCTATAAGCACTGCGGCATTACATCTCATAACATTTTGAACAATTTTTGTTAAGTTTAAATTTAAGCCTCTACATTAAACCTCTCACTTTATATAACATTTTTAAACATAATTGTACCAGATTAACATGATTTCAGGAAATGAAATTCTTGATGGAGATAGAATAATTTAGTATATTAAATGTAGTTTATTATTATCTCCCTGTTGCAGAAAAATGGCCTTTCTCTTAAAAAAGAAATAAAAAACTACCCTAATTATTTACCGTCTTGACAATGTCACAATATCATGCAAACGTAAACAAATCACAGTCGTTTGCCGGTAGAAACGAAATTCGTTCAACCAATCAGAGGACAGTATTTCTTCCGATCGCGCCGTGAATGTGCAATTCTGAAATACGCGTCCCGGCCCGTTTCAAAAACTAAAAGTGCGGCCTTGCCGGTGGATCACGGCACGGCCCGGCCCGTAAATATATGTAGAAATTATGTTAAAAGATAATATAAACCTGACCCTGGCCCGGAGCGATTCTGATGAAATACTTAAGCTCTGGTTCAAACATAATGCAACTTCCAAACATAATGCCAATGAGATCACTACAATACACAGCGCAAATCTTATACTTTTGTAATGATGTCAATCTGGTACCACCTCGGGTATCATATTTATACTTCACCTTGTCTCAGTCACGTCCATTGAACATTGTTCACATTTTATTGGCTTAATTAGATCCTTTTAAATTTTATATCGGGTCGAATTTTTTATCGGATTGGCACGTTTATTTTTTTCATCGGACCGGACTGTAACAAAAAGTTGTTGTTAATGGGCAGGACCGGCCCTTTAAAAAAGTTGCTTTCATCGACTGGCCCGTTAGAAATTTTCTCTACATGCTGCCGACTCGGTCAGCTGGCTCGGTCCATGTAGAACTCTACGCCAGGTATGGGCAAGCATGTCGGCATCAACAGAAGCTATTGAGTCTGTAATCTTGATCTCTAGGTTATCATTGTTCGACACTTTCCTTCTGTATCCGATGTCCTTTACAAATCCCCAAAGGAGAAAGTCCATCGGCGTTATAGTAGGTCATCTGGGTGGCCAAGAATTAAGCTCGAAAGCGCAATGTTCTTCCTATGGCTTCAGGGCCTTTAGATCTATCCTTTCAACTTTTCAATGAGTTAAATTTATCCAGTGACGTCTTTTTAATTTTTGCGGTCCGATCACATGGAAAAAAGTGTCTAGGGCCCTTTGACGGGTACGCTGAACGCCGCGCTGAGTGAATTCTGATAATAAATTAATTGTATGAGTTATTATATGCAGAAATACAAATGGTTTGTTTATATCTTAATTATTTTATGAATTATTAAACATTAAAATGTGTCAGAACTTTTATAGACACCCTGTATTTCTTTTCTGAATGTCATTTTAATATTATAGTTAAAAGTAGGCAACAGTCATTTATGGACAAGTCAATAAGTAGTACTAATACGCTGCAAACACAGTGATGCTTTGTGAAATAGTGAAAATTTCATAATTTTTTAACTTAGGTTTTATGAAATTCAGCCCAGTCTCTTTTCTTCGTAATAGAAATGAATCTACTTCACAACAAGATTTATGTCTGCAAAAATAAGCAAAAAATATAAAATATTTAGATTCTTCATGGAGGTATAAAAAACACAGAAAAATCATGCATCAAGCATTGATTATGAAACCATTTCCAGCATATTGTGCATACTGTAAAGGGATATTTTTGAATGACTTGCATAAGAATGTTAAATGATTTGCTCTACATATTTTTCAGAAAGACTAGTTTATTGCTCTATAACTGATGAATATCAATTTTGATATATTTTAAATAGTATAACATATTTAAAACAAACTTCAAACGATTTTTGTCTATAGAGACTATTGTTCTGTCCCAGAAGTATAACCAGCTACCCCTAGCGAGCAGTCTGTAAAATAGGTTGTCGGTAATAGTTGTCGGTCATCAAAGCATCAACACGTATTTAAACATTCCATCCAAAACTACGCGATAGATAATAACTACAATTTATATTCGTTTAAGAAATTATTCAAGATTTAGGTATTGTGAATGTATTGTGCAGTGTTTACGTGTTAATAAAACCAATTAAAAATAAATTAAACGTCTATAGTCCACCTTACGAACATTGTGGTCCTAAAGAAGCTGAGAGCTACTATGGATAAGCTTAACAGATTAAAAAGTACTGTAAAGGCTACCATCACAAGATTAGAACAGTTTTTAACAGAAACCACTGATGTCAAACAAACGAATGCTAGTCAATTTGAAGTCAAATTAAAAAAGACGTAAGGTCTTCAAAATAAATTGGAAGAAATAAGAGAGAAGTATTTTGATATCCAAGATACATCTGCGCAACAAGTGCAAGAATTAGAGGAGCATATCGACAGGGCTAATGAGAGGCTCAAAGGAGTGGAGGTAAGCTTGTAAGTTTTGTTAGCATTTATTGAAAACAAGAGTAATATTGTAAATGTTAATGATCATTCAAACGAAAATAAAACAAAATTCGTCTCCCAGAAATTTCATTACCTTCATTCGGAGGTGATTATTGTGATTTTGCTAATTTTAAAACGCAGCTCACTAACTTGATTATTAATAATGCTCAATTAGATAATAGTCAGAAGTTATTTTATTTAAAGGCTTCTTTAAAAAATGAAGCTAATCTTTTAGAATCACCTGATGACGATTTTAATTCATTGTTTCAAGCCCTGATACACAGATACGAAAACAAAAGATTGTTAATCGATTCGCATATTTCTGAAATTTTAAATTTTGAAAAAATGTTGTATGAATCCCCTAAAGAATTGCGTAATTTTATTGATTGCACAAAACATATTGATTTAACAAAAACATCCGTGCACTCAAAGTATGGATAATACGCAAAATAATTTATCAGAAAGTGTGTTTATAAATATAATTCTGAAAAAAATTGGATAAAGACACCTAAAAGCATTTTGAAATATCTTTTGAACTCTCAAATGCCCCGACTTTTTATTACTTAATTTCTTTTTTGGAAAAAAGATGCCTGGTTTTAGAATCGATAAATTTACTGTCTGCCGCCAGCCAGTCGCAATCGAAGATCTCGAAAACTAGGTATAACGCGGTAATTACGCAGATCAGCGATAAAAATTAAATTAAAGTAAAGTCATGCGTATTGTGCAATTCTCAGCAGCCTCTTTTCAAATATGCTGTTTTAAACATGAGTGCTCGCGAAAGGAACATATTTGTAAATTAAAATAAATAATGTTCAATTTTTTTTTCTGTTATATCCAAACAAATAAGCAATTCTAATTCTAAGAATAAGGAAACTCCATTAATCAGTGCTAATCTTTTATCAGCTGATAGATGAAATTGCGCAATATTAAACACAGCTATAATTTTAGTAACTGATGTCTTTGGAAATAAAATTAGATTAAGAATGATTTTAGACAATGCTGTCCTTGAGCGCATGAAAGAAATTAAATCTAAAACCAAAACCATTCAATGGTATAATTTCTGGTATTAACGCGTCTCAACAGGAAGTAAAGCAAATTATCAATGCAGAAATATCAAATGAACAGGGAACATCTTCTAAAACATTAGAGTTTGCAGTTCCGCCAAAAATAACAAACAAAGTTACGTTTGAAAGATTATACATTTCAAATTTATGCATCTCAAACTACATAGAATCGACGGATAATTATTTTCATATGCAGGTGAGATTGATGCATTAATTGGGAACGATTTATTTTGGACATTTTAACGATTGAGCAAATTCGTTTAGCAAGTGTTAATTGCAATTACAGAATACTGTATTTGGATATTTATTCACAGGTTCACTTCAACAAGTTGAAAATAAGTCATATTGTTGCCTTTGATCTGAAAATAGCTTAGACAATACTTACTTTTTTTTGAAATAGAATGTTTACCTGGGGATAACAACGAAACTGCCAAAAGGGATGAAGAAATGATTTGCGAGGAACATTTTAGAAGCACCTATAAACGCTATCATACCAGTAGATTTACAGTACAACTATCGATGAAATAAAACACAGAATCAGTGTTAGGAAGTTCTAGAGAAATTGCAGCTAGGAGATTAAATAGTTTATGGGCTAAATTAGATAAAAGTAAAACAATGGCAAATTTATATACAGCTTTTATGGAGGAATACGAATCTTTGGGCATATGACACAAATTAAAATTGAAAACGAAGATAAGCTGTCGCATTATATTCCACATCATGTTGTGGATAAACCGGAAAAAATATCCACTCCCCTGAGAGTTGTCTTCAATGCAAGTTCAAATACATCTAGTGGCTATTCAGTTAATTCTATTTTGTTAAATGGGGGAACAGTTCAGCAAGACATATTTTCTATTATAACTAGATTCCATACCCAGAAATATACATTCTATCCAGACATTAAGAAAATGTACAGGCAGATAATGATCGACACACTGAAAAGTAATTTGCAAAAATATTGTTTCGAAGTCTAGTAAGGACTCTCCAATAAAAATATTTGAACTTAACACGGTTACAATATGGAACAGTTAATGCTCCCTTTCTAGCCAAGCGGACGTTGAAGGCTCTTGCTGATGAAGAAAGAAAAGATTTTCCCAAAGCTGCAGAAGTGATACATAAAGACATATTCGTAGATGATTGTTTATCTGGTGCAGGTTCCTTACAAGACGAAGAATCTCAATTAATTCCGATTTTAAATAGGGGGGATAGACCTACATAAATGGCTCTCTAATCATCCTGAATTATTACAAGGTGCAGCCCAGTGGCGTGGCGTGAAAATTTTCGGTGGTCATCGCAATTATTTAAGTTTGTGGTGAAAAATTATTAACTCTAAAATTCAATGGTTGAATGTTCAAAAAAGAAACTTTAAATCTTACCTTCACTTATACATGAACTCCAAATGTTCTGGTAAAACTGGATCGTAGAGTTTTAAAAGCTTATTAAGAGTTTTAAAATATTGCTTGGTCATCGCCGCATCCAGCGATGGCCGGACGCCACGCCACTGGTGCAGCCATATCAGAATATGAATTTGACGACCACTCTCAGGAAGTTTCTGTAAAAACTTTCGGGATGCTTTGGAAACATCAATCGGGTTATTTTAAGATGTTTTTACTAAGAGAGAAGTCTTGGCACAAATTGCTAAAATTTACGATCCTTTGGGCTAAATTGGCCCTATTCTAACTAAAGCAAAAATTTTCATGCAATATTTGTGGGAATTAAAGATAAATTGGAACCGAAATGCCTTTCTGTTCTCTTCGGGAAAGGCAAAATTTTTTGATCAATTTAACAGAAATAAATTATCTTAAAATTCCGCGATATGTTTTGTCTGACAACATTGAAAGTCTAGATTTACACGGATTTTCAGATGATTCTGAAAGGCCTGTGGAGCAGCTACCTACATAAGATCTCTCTCCACAACGGCACAGTTCAGATCTAATCTTATGTGCAGCAAGTCTCGTGTGGACACCCCTAAAGCCAATGACAATTCCGCGACTAGACTTGTGTGCAGCTCTACTTTTGACATAACTGGTTCAAAAGATAATATTCACATCCTACAGCTATGCTTTGAAAAGGTATGGCTATGGAAATATTCTTCAATTGTTATAGTTTGGCTTAATACACCACCTTACAAAATTAAAACATTCGTTGCCAACAGAGTAACCACGATCCAGACTATTTCTGAGATTTATCACTGGAACCATGTATCATCTCATTCCAATCCAGCAGATATCATCTCCAGAGGTGCAACATCCAAGGATCTGATAAATAATGATTTGTGGTGGTTTGGGCTAGAATTTCTTCAAAGGAAAATTATAGTTCCCAACCAGTTGCCTACTCTCACAAACATTGAATGTGAACAAAAACTGGAAGTTGATTATACCTTACTGATTATGAACAATAACTCTGACTTTTTAATGTATTATATAACTCTTATAATACATTTCTCAAACTAATAAGAATATGTAGCTTTATTTTTAGGTTCGCCAATGACTGAAGACATTAGAAACATAAACCTGAACCAACTTAAGGGCATGGAATTAAAATATAATACACATGTTTTAGTAAAAAAGGCCCAGCAAGGTAAGTTCGCCTCTGATTTAGCACTCAAAAAGGGGCAAACTGTTCCTTCTTCCAGTAAGTTAAAGGGATTAGACCCATTTATTGAGAAATGAGGATTACTTAGAGTAGATGGTAGATTAATCAATTCTGACTTTCCTTTTAGATGCTCAGCATCAATTAATTCTGCCCAATGATCATAAGCCCACTAGATTAATTTTTGAGTACTTTCAAAAAAGTACTTTCCCATACGTGTTCAGGGATTCGTTCATCAATTAAGGATGAAATATTGACCTATAAAGGCTAAAAGCATTGTCCGAAAAACAGTGCACACTTGTGTCACATGTTTCAGGCGTAACCCCATAAACAGTATTCCAGAGCCTAATGTTATAAATATTTCTGACAATAGATTAACCCATTGGGAATTAAATACCAAATATATTCAATGCATTTGGAAAAGTTGATCTATTGATTACTTAAATCACTTGCAGCAGCGCGGAAAATGGCAATTTACAAAAGAAATCATTAAACAAGGATATTTAGAGTTATTAAAAGAAGAAAATCTGCCACCATGTATGTGGGCTCTTGCCCAGATTGTAGAAATAATTCGAGGCAAAAAAAACAGGGTTAGTGCAGTCAAAGTCAAAACTGCATCTGGCATTTCTATGCCTGTTGCCCATTAAGGACACTTAACTAATTTTTATTCATCATTGTATTTTTTTATATATATTATTTTAAACTAATTATCCTGATTATTTTCTATACTAAGTGCTTTGTATTTTAGTATCATTTGCAGTGTTAATTAGTTATCTATTGTATTATGTTTAAAGTAATAGCTGAAATACTTCATATTCTATCCGCGGGAGGCATGTTTCGTCCCGGAAGTTAACCAGCTCCCTCTAGCGAGCAGTCTTTAAAAAAGGTTCTCATTAAGCTGTTGATCGTCAGAGCATAAACCAATATTTAAACATTCCATCCAAAACAACGCGATGGATAATAACTACCATTTATATTCATTTAAGAAATTATTTAAGATTTATGTTTTGTGAGTGTATTGTGTAGTGTTTACGTGTCAAGAAAAAAAGTTGTAAATCCAATTAATAACAAATTAAACGTCTACAAATATAATACAAGGGAAAGTTTTTGTGTGTATTTGTAAGGAAAAAAAACTATAAATGAGACACACTTCATTTTAAATAGCGAAAATTTTAATACCATATAAGAAATATGAAAATATATATAGTAACATATATGAATTGCAATCTAAATTACATATATAAATTGCAATTAATTATTAGATCTTTTAATTCATCAAATAATATTATTTATTACTGAATTTTATCTTAAATTATAAGACTGATAAACAACAAATTTTTTCTTGGAAAATTTTAACAGATTTAAGTAACCATGGCCTTCGGAATTTAGGAAATATTCACAAAAAGGTAATGTTGGTTTCCGTTTCACAGATATCTGTGTTTAAATATATCTCAATGTGTTTTTTTATTGCCTTTTAAAGTACTTGGTTTCTACAGCCTAATAAACCTGAAAGTAAACAAATATCAGCTACTTATAATACATCTAAGCGCAAATAAAATGCGTTTCGTCCATGTGAAAAATGCTGCACAGCAGAGCCACCTGTTGGGCGATTTACGCCAAAACATAATTAGCACCATTTCATATGAAGGATTATTATATTTTTGCATACATTTTACAGGGAAAGGAGAAAGCAGAAATAGATATATATATAGATAGAATAATACAGGGTTCGTACACATTTCTTTAAATAAAAATAAAGGATTTTTAAGGTCTTTCAAGGACGAATATATATATATATATATATATATCAGGAACTACAAATTAAATAAACTAATAAATTATAACATGCATTATTTTAATAAAGGCTTTCAATTTTGTAAATACAAGTTTTAAACACTCAAATGGCCGGTAAGTAGGGGGGTAGTAGTACAAATTTAGAAAATTTTGAAATAACAATTGCAGCAGACGAAAAAACTAGTAGGATGGGCCAATCCCAAAACTTTCTCCTATCTCATACATATTAGTACTACAAAATTCACTATCAGAGTGAAATTAAATGGCAATCTATGCCCACCATGACGATTCTAAAAATATGAAAATATATGAATTAGTTCTTGAGATATGATGAGCTAGCTATTGCGGAAATCATGAAAACTTTAGCATACCAGCGTCACCTGTTTGGCGATTTACACCAAAACATTTATCAGCCCCAATATTTATCAAGGTATACCTGAATCTTATGTTTGATGGCTTTCATTCAAGGACATTGTGCATAATTTCTTAAAGAATAACAAATTTACAAATTACAAGTGTATAGTGCAAAATATGGTAAACAATTTTAAAAAAGCTAAATTGTCACAAGCTAAATTGTCACAGTTTCTTGCACTCTCAGATTAACTTTTCCCAGATAATATGGGAGCAATTAGAGACGAGCATAGTGAACAATTTTAACGACATATTTCTGCTATGGAGTCTTGCTATCGATCGCAATGGAATGCAGCAATGCTTGCCGATTACTGTTGGTTCCGAAAGAGAGAAGATACTGAACATAAATATAAACGCAAAAATAGGTAATAATGTACTCAAGTTAATACGCTCAAATTGTGTTCAGCTGCGTAAAATGTGTGTAAAATGTGTATAAACAGTGTACAAGTATACTGTTGGTAAATTTAACATCTATGTATTATTATTATGCATTACTGTACGAGTTCTAAATTATGATATATTGTAATAGCCTATAAATGCATACTCTTCATAAAAAATGAAAAAAGAAAAAGAACCAAGTAAAAATGCCTAATATCATTTTTATTTATTCAAGAGTGTATATAATTGGAATATTATCTTTAAATTTAATTAAAAAAAAATAAAAAATCAATTTTTGTTTATCAGTGTAATTTGATTGTCAGATTGCAAAATAATTTTATTCCAAATATCTGCCCCGTAGCTAAAAATAATCGTTTACTCATGTTAAATACATTATATATCTATTGCGCTTCTTATCGAATCATAATTTTCTGTCTATAAATAAATATATATATACTTTAATGTTCCTTTTGAGCGTCAATTCGTAGCGAGCAAATAAATATTATTTAATCTTTCAATAATAATATGTCTGTATTTGTATTCATTGGCACCCGGTTGGTGGACTCAAGAAATTTCTTTACATTTTATTCTACTCTAATAACGTTTTTATTTATTTTAACTAAAGTTTCTGGCACCCGCTTATTAATAATAACCATTTATTCCCCCTTTTCAGATAGCAATCTTTATGGCTGTTAAACGCAAATCTCCCGGTTAGCCAATTCTACGTTCTACTTATTATGGCGTTAAAATTCATACATGGCCCCTTTTAAGCTTTCATTGAAAAAATCTTAACATTCGACATACTCTCTCTCTGCTCATATCTCTCTCGCCATGCAATGTTTATTTGGCTGGCTTATGTTGGTGCTGTTCTACTGTTCTGGAACTTATGAGAGAAAACTTTATCGCTCTTTGCTCAGTTTGGTTACTGTTTAGTATTTCTAAAAGAACCTCCTCCCTAATATTGACATGTACAGCCGAAGATTTGTCTTTTAAAAATACTAGTTGCATAGCAACCCGTTGTGTTGCTTTTGAATTTCATGAGATCATTCGACTCTTTTGCGGAAAATGAAATCTAAATTTATAGTAAATTTAGAAAGCAATTATGGTATTAATTTTATTAAATACAATATTTCAAATAATAAATTATATTTACAATTTAAGTCAAAAGCTTTCCCAATAAAAGTGCGCACATTCTATAACTTTATTTTTCAAAAGCTTTTCGCTCTTCCAAGATTTGGCTTCAAATCTTGGAGCTGGTAGAAGTGATGTCATTTGGGTCAACTTATACAAAAATGACTTTGTTTTGACGAATTTATTCAGAAGCATTTTGTATTTATGAATTAAAATAAATACTTAGAGAAATATATTTTTTCTTGCTGAAACATTTTGTTTTTAACAAAGTTCGCTTCTGAAAAGTTTTAATCGCCATCTTAAGGCAATAGTTGAAAATTTATATTTCTTACTTTAAATTAAATAGAAATAGCTTACGATGTTTTTTTTGCTTTTGGCGTTAACAGAAAATATCTCAATATTCCAGTCGACAGTCGGAATTTTTGTTTTTCAAAATGAACTCATTCCTGAAGCTTGAATATGTGAAAATAAGTTTGTATTTCTTGAAATTTTCTTTCAAAATACAATTCAATGACAATATTAATTTCGCTATTTATTCAAATAAAAGTTAATTTCAATTTAAAAATGATGTCAAACAATGATATCTAATAATCCCTATCATTTTCCCCTTTTTCTCTTTTATCCACCAAAATGGAGCCAACATTAAATAATAATGTTATTAAAGAACTAATTCACATTTTAAAATTCTACGACCACTTTTGTCATCCTCGAATCAATGCGGATAACTGGCGTTAATTTGATTGTACAACGTTCCATTTTGTAGGAGGAGGAGCTGTGAAATACAAACGGGCAGTCACTTTTTAATATGATGAGACTGATGAAGTTTTTATTTCGCTATGAAAATTAGCCGGAGACAAATGCTCAACTATTTATATTGTTTTAAGTGCAAATGGGTTATTTCGTAAAGGAGCCTGCACGCAATGGAGATAATTTTAAAAAGTTTGCTTGAAAATTATTTAAAAACTATAATAAACAAATAAATGACGATAACGTTTTCAAGCAAATTGCATTTGAAAGTAGATTCCCCCCCCCTCCCCCTATATAATGGTGTAATATTGAAAATGGGTAATGTTTACAACTTAAAAAAATTACAGTAGCAAAAATTGCAAAACTGAAATTTAATCTTCAAGCATCGCCATTCTCAAAATGACGTCAGCGTAACGCACGGATACATTTTTCCTTTATAATGTAGATAGACTTTCAAATTTGAAGTCACGTTTGTCAGCTACAACTTTGCATGTGAAAATTCATTCTTTTTACTTGCGGTTCTAATCTCAGTACAGTCAAGTACAAATTCCAGAAATTGATGTCTTTTAGAGGCATTCGTGGCAAAATATCTAGTTTTGTCTAAGAAAAGGATTATTTTCTTTTAAATACGGCACTTACTGAAGCTTTGCGCCAAGTGTCTCAAACTCGGTATCAGCGGAATGAAAATATACTGAAATGTAACATAGCTTTATGGGGGGGATGCGTGTTTTTTAAAGCGTGTCGTCATTTTCTGTTCATACTGAAAAAAAATGTTATTTCTAATTATTATGAGAAAGTGGCATCAATAAGGATAAATAAACCCCATTATATTTTCCCTTTACTTTTAACAGAAATGGAGTACTTCTGTTGCCACAATTACAAAATTGGTACTAAAAACTATAAAAAAAATTAATATCTCAAAAATAAATTGAGATACGGCTTTCAATCAAATTACATTTAAAAGTACATTTTTTTCCTTATACGACGGTATAAGAACTGAAAATGTGCGATATGTAGAAGTTTATAAATTTTCAGTAGCGAAAATTGCAAAACGAAAATTCATTTCAAATTTTAAAGTGTTGCCATTCGCTGGATGACGTATGCGTTACGCACAGATATGTTTGTCCTTTATAATATAGATACCTGAACTAATAAAATAGTTGTTTTGAACTGAAAAGTTACCTGAAAAGGGCTCAATATATTTGTTTTGTTATTCATGGCTTCTTGTTTTGTTGTCCGCCACACAGACTCTCTGCTCATCCCTCTCTTGCCAAATAATATTTTATTTCGGTGTTTTATGTTGGTGTTGAACTAATGTTCTCGAACTTGAGACAGAAAATTTTTAACACTCTTCACTCAGTTTGCTTATTGTTAAGTATTTGTAGGAGAACTTTGTCTCAAGGATCTGTATTTGTAACAGAAGTTTTGTGTTTTTAGAATATTCCTGGATTAATAAAAAAATAGTTTTTAACAGAAAAATAACCTCAAAAATGGTTTACTATACTTGTTATGTTATTCATGACTCCAGCTACGTTCTTAGGCTACATTGAATGTTTTATATGAATAATAGTTAATCCGGAGACTCTCATCGTCGAAAACTTCAACGCTTAATAATCTTTCAACCCGTTAATAATCATTACTAGTTTGCTATACTTGTTTTGTTATTCACGGCTCAAGCGGCACTGAATATTTCAGCCGAATAATGGTTACTCCGAAGACTCTCATCGTAAAAAGATTACAATAAAATAATCATTCCAATATTCCTTCCTTTAATTACAATATAATAATCTTTCAGGCCAGGATACTAATCATTACCAGAAACCGCGATCTATGCCGCCTAAGACACAGTTTACTGAACTTTCACAAGTTATCATACAATGTATTCTCCTTTTTGATCATATAATTATACATTGTAACAAATAATGATTTCTAAGGAGATGTATAAAAAGTTAAAAGAAAAATTGCACATGAACGCTTCTTTTTATTACAGATAATTATAGAAATAAATATGCTAATCATTTTCTCTTCTTGATTCAACAATTGAAATTTTTAAATTATTCTATTTACTGAAATTTATGCACACAATAAAAATATCTCAGGTAATGAATAAATAATCTATATATTTACAAAGGCTATAATTACCCAACGAAAAACGACTACCTAGCTTTTCGATATGATGGTGGACTGTAGACGTTTAATTTTCCTTTTAATTGATTTTATTTCACATGTAAAAACTGCACAAGACACTTACAGAAACATAAATTTAAAAAAATTGAATAGATTGCAAATCATAATTAATATCCATCGCGTAGTTTGGATGGAGTGTTTTGACATACGTATTCATGCTTTGACGCTCAACAGCTTAATTAACTTTTTTACAGACTGCCCGCTAGGGGGAGCTCGTTATACTTCCGGAACGGAACATGCCACCGGGGATGAAATAGGAAATATTTCTGCATTTAATAAACATATACATTAGATAACTAATAAACACTACAAATGATACTAAAATACAAAATACTTAATATGCAAAACATTTAGGATAATTACTTTAAAATAATATAAAGGAAATACAATGATGCATAAAAATTATTTAAGAGTCTAGAATGGGTAACAGGCATACCTTTGAAATGCCTCTTAAAAACATACCACATGCAGTTTTGACTTTGACTGCACGAACCCTAATGTTCCGGATTGGAATTATTTCCATAATTCGGGCAAGAGCCCACTTACATGGTGGGAGATTTTCTTCTTTTAATAATACTAGAGATCCTAGCTTTATGTTTTCTTTTGTAAATTGCCATTTACCGTGCTGCTGCAAGTGATTTAGGTAGTCAATAGACCAACGTTTCCAAATTCATTGAGCATATTTGGTAATTAATTGCCAATGGGTTAATCTATTGTCAGAAATATTCATAACATTAGGCTCTGGAACACTATTAATGGGTCTGCCAATTAAGAAATGCCCTGTCGTAAGCACTTCAAACTCATTTATGTCATCAGAAAGCGGAAATAAAGGTCGAGAGTTTAGGATCCCTCAATTTGGACTACTAAAGTTTCAAAATCCTCTAAAGTGATTTTATTATTACCTACGTTCCTAAGCAAATGATGTTTGAAGGACTTAACGCCAGCTTCCCATAGACCGCCAAAATTAGGAGATCGCGGAGGGATAGATTTCCAAGTTATGAATTCTTTGGCAAAGAAATTTGATAATTCCTCTTTGGGAGTGGTTAATAATTTCTTAAAGTTATTTAATTCTGTTGACGCACCTTTAAAATTAGTGGCATTGTCAGAAGTTAGCGTGTTTACTTTGCCTCTCCTGGCGCAAAATCTTTTAAGCGCAGCGATGAATGCAGCGGCGGATAAATCGCTTACTATCTCTAGATGAATAGCCTTGGTAGCCATGCATATAAATATGGCCACATAATTTTTGGAATAAGTGCCCTTTCTCTGATTTTTGTACTTAATGAGGAAGGGGCCAGAAAAATCGACACCTGAATTGAGAAACGTATGGTTAAGTGTTACGCGTTGCGATGGGAGGTCTCCCATTAACTGATCTAGTGATTTGAGGTTATGCCAGAAACATGTGACACAAGTGTGCACTGTTTTTCGGGCAAAGCTTTTAGCCTTTATAGGCCAATATTTCATCCGCACTTGATGAACTAATCCCTGAGCACCTATGTGAAAGTATCTTTTATGAAAGTACTCAAAAATTAATTTAGTGAGCTTATGATCACTGGGCAGAATTAATAGGTACTTAGCATCAAAATGCAAGTCAGAATTCAATTATCTGCCCCCTACACGAAGTAATCCACAGTTGTCAATGAAGGGATCTAATCCCTTTAATTTACTGGAACAAGGAACAGTTTGTCCCTTTCTGAGTGCTGCTAATTCAGGAGCGAACTTACCTTCCTGGGCCTTTTTAAATAAAAAATTTGTACTATTTTGTAACTCAATTCCGGTAAGCTGCTTCCGTTTTATATCTCTATGGCGGCTGTTATTGGCGAACCTAAAAAGGAAACTGCATATTCGTATTAGTTTCAGGAAATTATTAGAAGAATTATATAATACATGAAACAAATCGTTAGAGTCTCTATGAAAAGTCAATAAATTAAAATCAGTTTTTAGTTCATGATCACACTCAATGTCTTTGAGAGTAGGAATTTGTTTGGGAACTATAATTTCCCTTTCAAGAAATTCCGGACCAAACCACCACAAATCATTATTCATCAGATCCTTGGCTGTTGCACCTCTGGAGATGATATCTGATGGATTGGATTTTGAGGATACATGGTTCTAATGATAATTCTCAGAAATAGGCTGGATCTTGGTGACTCTATTGGCAATGAAAGCTTTAAGTTTGTGGGCTGGTGTGTTAAGCCAAAATAGAACGATCGATGAGTCTGTCCATAGCCACACATTTTCAAAGCATAGCTGTTTGTGGGAATTATTCTTTGAACCAGTTTTGCCAAAAGTAGAGCTGCACACAACTCTAGTCGCGGGATGGTCATTGGCTTTAGGGGGTGCACACGGGACTTGCTGCACAAAGGATTAGAGTTGAACTGTCCAGTTGTGGAGAGAGATCGTATGTAGTTGGCAGCTCCATAGGCCTTTCCAGAAGCGTCTGAAAAGCCGTGTAAATCTACACCCGCAATGTTGTCAGACAACACATATCGCGGAATTGTAAGATGATTTATTTTTGTCAATTTAAACAGGAAACGTTGCCATTCCCGAAGAGAACTCGCAGGCAGATATTGATTCAAATTTATCTTTAATTCCCATAAATGTTGCATGAAAATTTTTGCTTTCGTTAGAATAGGGCCAACAAGGTCTAAGGGATCGTAAATTTTAGCAATTTGTGCCAAAACTTCTCTCTTAGTATAAACATCTTTGGGTTCGATACTAATTTTAAAAGTAAAATGATCTGATTGAGGTTTCCAAAGCATCCCTAAAGTTTTTACATAAAATTTGCTGCGAGTGTTCGTCAAATGCATATTCTGATATGGAGTCTTGTAATAATTCAGGATGATTCGAGACCCACTTGTGTAGCTCCATCCCTCCCCTTTTTATGATCAGAATTAGTTGAAATTGCAAGTCCATTGCGTCTTGTAAGGAACCTGCACCAGATAAACAATCATCAACATACATGTCGTTATGAATCACTTCTGCAGCTTTTGAAAAATCTTTTCTTTCTTCATCAGCAAGAGCTTTCAACGTTTGTGTGGCAAGAAAGGGAGCACTAACAGTACCGTATGTAACCGTGTTGAGTTCATATATTTTTATCGGGACGTCCTTACTGGACTTACAAAAATTTTTTTGCGAATTTCTCTGTTGTGGGTTAATCAGTATCTGCCTGTACATTTTCTTAATGTCAGCACAGAATGCATATTTGTGGGTACGGAATCTAGTTATAATCGAAAATAAATTTTGCTGAACCGTTCCCCCATTTAATAAAATAGAATTCAGTGTATAACCACTAGATGTATTTGAACTTGCATTGAAGACAACTCTCAGGGGAGGGGATATTTTTTCCGGTTTATACACAGCGTGTTATGGAATATAATAAGACAGCTTATTTTCGTTTTCACTTTTAATTTGTGCCATATGCCACAAAGTTTCGTATTCTTCCATAAAAGCTGTATATAATTTAGCCATTGTTTTATTTTTATCTAATTTAGTCCATAAACTATTTAATCGAAAGATGCAATTTCTCTAGAAATTCCTAACACTGATTCTGCATTTTCTTTCAATGGTAGCTGTACTGTAAATCTACCGGTGTGATCGCGTTTATAGGTGCTTCTAAAATGTTCCTCACAAAATATTCCTTCATCCCCTTTGACAGTTTTTTTATTATCCCCAGGTAAAGATTCTATTTCAAAAAAATTCTATAAAGTATTGTCTAAGCTATTTTCAGTTAAGAGGCAACATTATGACTTATTTTCAACTTGTGGAAGTGAACCTGCGATTATATACCCAAATACTGTATTCTGTAACATGTAATTAGCATTTGCTAAACGAATTTGCACACTCTTTAAAAAAATACCTCGCTACCAATCAATGCATCAATTCTATGTAGATAGGGATGCATAAGTTTGAAATGTCTAATCTTTCAACCGGATTATTGTTTGTTATTTTTGGTAGAACTGCAAACTCTAATGTTTTAGAAAATGTTCCTTTATCATTTGATATTTTTGCATTGATAATTTGCTTTATTTTCTGTGATGACTCGTTAATCCCAGAAACAATTCCCTTGAATGGCTTTGGTTTTAGATTTAATTTCTTGCATGTGCT
Source organism: Maratus speciosus (assembly GCA_963932465.1). Lineage (NCBI taxonomy): Eukaryota > Metazoa > Arthropoda > Arachnida > Araneae > Salticidae > Maratus > Maratus speciosus. The sequence goes on from OZ010788.1 coordinate 444,055,434, forward strand.
CTTACTTAAAACGTTAATCGAGGACCCATTATTGGAATTGTTCTTAATCTAATTTTATTTCCATACACATATGTTCCTAAAATTAAAGCTGTGTTTAACATTTCGCAATTTCTTTTATCATCATGTAACAAATTAGATCCAATTACTGGCGTTTCTTTATTCTCAGGTTCATAATTGCTTGTTTGTGTGTATTTAACAAACTCGTTGTTTTTATTTATTATTGCCGTTTCTGACATATCATTTACTTCATGTAGTAAACTATTATGTGCTGCGGAGCAACGCTTGCAAGAGAATTTAGAATTGCATTGACCATGATGTAATCGTAAACAATTTGAACATTATTTTTATTTACAATAATTTTCCTTTCTCGAATATTCATGTTTAAAAAAGCAGAACATTTGAAAAGGTGGTGAGGCAAATTGCATAACACACATGGCTTTACATTATTTTTATTATCGTTGATAAAAAATGATCTAGATTTATTTACTGCGTAATTATTCTTAGTTTTCGGAAACCTTGATTGCGCCCGTCTGGCGTCAGTCGTGATATTTATCGATTCTAATACTAGGCATCTTTTTCCCAAAAAAGAAATTAAATATTCAAAAGTCGGAACATTTGAGCTTTCGAGAGATAATTCAAATTGCTTTTGAGTTTGTTATGCAATTTTTTCAGAATTATATTTATGAACACACTTTCTGATAAATTATTTTGTGTATATTCCATAATTTTGAGTGCGCGAATGTTTTTGTTAATACAATCAATAAAATTACGCAGTTCTTTAGGCAATTCATATTGCATTTTTTCATAATTTAAAATTGCAGAAATATGTGAATCGATTAACAATCTTGTTTTCGTATCTGTGTATCAGAGCTTGAAACAATGAATTGAAATCATCATCAGGTGATTCTAAATGTTTAGCTTCGTTTTTTAAACAAGCTTTTAAATAAAATAGCTTATGACTATTATCTATTATTGTTAACAATCAAGTTAGTGAATTGCGTTTTAAAATTAGCAAAATCACAGTATTCACCTCCGAATGAAGTCAATGGGATTTCTGGAAGGCACACCTTTGTTTTGTTTTCATTTGAATTATCATTAACACTGACAATATTATATTTATTTTCAAAAGATGCTAATACAACTTTTAAGCTTACCTCCACTTGTGCTAGCCTCTCAATAGCAGTGTTAATATTCTCCTCTATTTCTTGCGCTTGTTGAGAATATAATTCTTGGACGTCAAAATTTTTCTCTCTTATTTCCTCCAATTTGTTTTGAAGACCTTCTGTCTTTTTTAATTTTACTTCTAATGTACTCACATTCGTTGTTTTTACATCAGTAGTATCGATTAAAAACTGCTATAATCTTGTCATAGCAGCCTTTACGTGCCTTTTAATCTGTTAAGCTCTCCGGCTGTTTAGGACCACAATGTTTGATATGATGGTGGACTGTAGACGTTTAATTTTCCTTTTAATTGATTTTATTTCACACGTAAAAACTGCACAAGACACTTACACAAACATAAATTTCACAAATTTGAATAGATTGCAAATCATAATTAATATCCATCGCGTAGTTTTGATGGAGTGTTTTGACATACGTATTGATGCTTTGACGATCAACAGCTTAATTAACTCTTTTACAGACTGCTCGCTAGGGGGGGGCTCATTATAATTTCGGAACGGGACACTAATTTTTAATTTCATAGAAATATTTCACTATATTATTTAAAAAAAAAATCCTTTTCCCAGCATGTTAAAATTTATTTTTAATGAATCAAAGTAACAATAAGTATTATTTAACGAAAATGAACATTTTTAGGTAAATCACAATGGCGAATAATAATCGTTGATAAATTCATTTTAGTATTGTTCTTTATTAGTATTTGCGTCTTCTAGATTTTGCATATTTTTAATACTAAGTTCAGTATCTGGAACGAAAAACAATTTTATAAAATCTCTTGTCATGTTTATTTCTTCAGATAGTCTAAAGAGTCCTTTATCAGATTAAATCGACTAATAAGTACAAATACATAAACTCATAAGAAATTATTTTAAAGGTAATTTCGTTAAGAAAAAAAAAACGGAGAAAGAAATATTATATTTTTATCTATGTTAATCTGTGTGTTTTATCTAAATATATGCTACAAAGGAAATTATAGCTATTATTTGGAAAATCGTTAAGATTATCCGAATTTGAATCCGTTTACGTTTAGTAAAATTTAATTTAATGTTTAATTAAATCTCATGAGAGAAAATGATTTTCATAATTGCACCGCAAAAATACTGGAGTCATAAAGCGAATACATTTCCCTAAATTGCAGTAAACAAATTACTTCAATTAAATCGCATAAACAACGGAATAATGAAGATTTCTTAGAATTAAGTGAATAAATATTTTAAAGGCAATCATTTGATCAAATGTAGAACTTATCTATATTATCCACTTTGTAATTTCATAGAATGGTATAAATGCTGTTTCTTTATATTTAATATAAGTGCGTCAGAATAATGAAAAAATTAATTTTAAATATATATATATATATATATTAGCAAAACACATGATAATAAAATATGGTGTCTTTAATTGTTTATCATTAAATGTGAGATCTACATAAATCAAGAAGAAAAGAGAAAAAAGAATAGTATTTAGTAAGCTACTTCGAGTTATGTTCGTTTTAAAAATATGCGCAAATTATGTATGAAGCAGTTAAATATTTAACATAATTCTATTACGTTTCTTTCAGGTTGATTAAATACATGCAGTTTTAATTACGAAAATAACCTAGAGATGATTATTCTAGTTCGAAATTATTCTATCTTTTTTACCGCATACACGTAGATGGAAGGAAGACAACTTTTCACACACTCAAAAGAATAGCTGGACGTGTAGATTATAATACTTGGAGAAAAAAATTCTGATTTCTTGTTTTCGTAAAAAATGACATTAAGCAAAACAATTTGATCTTTTTAAAAGAACATAATAAAAACGAAAATTTTTTAAATAATAATCACGAAATTTATTTATTTCAATATTTCGCTTGGTATTGTAACTTGCTGTATCAGATACTATTAAAAGAAGTATTTTATCACCAATTTTAAAAGTCAATCTATTTCATAACAAAATTTCAAAATGTTTCAATTTAATAGAAATAATTATATTAAAACTTTCAATTGTTTTTCATTTATTTTATTGAAAAAACTTTATAATGATTAATTTTATCTAAAATAGTATATTTTTAATATTTACATTGAGAGACTTGAGTATACGTTAAAAATACTAAATTTAAATACAGAATTTTAAAGAGTTCATATAATCTATTTGTGTAAATTTGTTGCCATCCCGTCTTCAAAATTACAGATTTGAGCAACTAAAATATTATTAAATAAACAATATACTAAAAACAATATCCCTCCTTTAGATTTATTGTAATCTACATACACTGTTCTATCAATGATGTAATGAAAATAATTGAAATAATTAAGGGAGACTGGGGCAAGTTTTCCCACTTTCTATAATTATATTTTTTATTTTTTATTTTAAACTGTTTTGATATCTGCAGGATATCATTGTCTTTCTGCACAAACTGCCACAATTATTTTTCTAAAAACTAAATATACTTTTTCACAAAAAATGGTTAAGTCTAATCGAGTTACGTTGGAAAATGTGCCCCGTAAGCGGGGCAAGTTTTCCAGCCAACTAAAAATGGTCAGGGGCAAGTTTTCCAATATACTTTAAATGATAAAACACGGCTAATAAATATTGCTTGTTAATTTATAAGTATTTTTTATTGTGGATTAAATGCATAGTAACATAACAGTAACATAAAAAACAGTTTTAATCCATCTTAAATTTCAAAACGAAGGTCCAAACAGCTCCCTGGCCGTAAGTAAATGAAGTTTTAACATAATTATTTCTATTATATTGAATCATTTTAAAATTTTGTTATGAAATGTATTGAATTTTAAAACAATGGATAAGGTACTACTTTTAATAGTATCTGATACAGCAAAGAATCCGTTTAGTTACCATACAAACAGAAATATTGAAATAAATAAATTTCATGATTATTATTAAAACATATTTCATTTTTATTATGTTCTTTTAAAAAAAATCAAATTGTTTTGCTTAATGCTATTTTTTTTGCCCCTTTTATCTGATTCCTTTTGCAGTTTCCCTTTTTTTTAGATGAATCATTATTTTCATTTTCAGTTGATTATTAACAGGAGAATCAATCAGTACAATACTTCCTATTTTATTTCCCACGCCGTGTTTGCCTCCTTAGTGCATTCTTCGCAAAAGTCCCAACTTCTATTGTAGGCAAATTTGTTTGGATGTATAAGGAACACCTTTTTCATAAGCAATAGGGAAATTTGGAGTAGTACTTAGGGAATAGCTTCTTTGGAAGTGCTAGCCTCCGTTGGTGTAGAAGGAATAGATGCTTTCGGTACTTTGAAGATTTGGTGCGACATGAGGTGGCCTGTTAGAAAAGTAGGATGGCATAAAAGCAGAATCTGTAAATATTTCAGGATTCAGTGGGAAAATTCTCAACTTTTAAAATCCGCCATAATATTGATTGCGGATTAACGCCAGTGGAGCAGCTCTAATCACGGTTAATTTGCTTTTTGAGGGGTCCATACACACTGCGATCTCACAAGGAGAGGGCCAACCTTGTTAATCACAGATTTTGATTATTTTAATATATGTTGTAGGGTAGAGACCCCTTAGTCTCAGGTTCAACGGATTTTATACAACGCTCGTTAGTTCTTGAGAAACCGGGGGGTCTAATATTAGTACACAACTTAAATAATTACTTTGTAACAAAGAGTGCAGGTTGGGCGTAGCTCAGTTGGTACGGCGTTTGCTGGCTGATCTGCGGGCCCGGGTTCGAAACCCGAACGCGCTACACATTTTGTCTTTCTCATTTTTTGTTTTATAAATATACTTGTAATTATAATTTAATAATCTCAATTAAAAATTTTAATATCGTACATTAATTATAATGTTAACAAATATAAATTTTAATTTATCATTTTTTATTTTGAACTATTATTTCTCATCCTTTAAAGAGATTTAAAAAGAAATTGGATGTATTATTGAATAATAAAAATTCCAAAATCGTTACAAACCTGTTGTGGTGACATCTAGTTATGATAAAATAAAACATATTCAAATAAAATAAAACATATTCAAATAAAATAAAAATAAAAGCAGAAAGAAGATAAGGGGGAAAACAAAATATTTGAATGCGCACGCAAGCATTCGTATTAGAAATTTAAAAATCTTTTATATGCAAAAAATCCGTTGTAATTTAATTCCGATGCTAATTTTTAATATAATTATGCTTATTACTTTAAAAACAGAGTAATAGTATCATCGTATTGATTTCCCTTGTTAAAGCAATGCATAAATGATATTTCTTTAAAATCACGAATTGACACAATTGTTCAATATCATTGCATCGATTAAAGAATATATGAAATACATTTTAAAAGTGATTTTTAAAAAATTAACAGTTTTATGATGCTTTATACAACTATTTAGTTAAAAGTGAAAAAAATTAAATATGTTAAAATTATAATTGAAATACAATATTATAAATTTTAATTGACAATGAGATTATTAAGTTATAATTACAAGTATATTTATAAAACAAAATATAAGAAAAACAAATTGTGTGGTGCCTTTGGGAATCGAACCCGAGCCAGCGGATCAGCCAGCAAACGCCGTACCAACTGAGCTACGCCCGACCTATCCATCTTATTACAAAGTAAGTATTTAAATCGTATGCTGATATTAGACCCCCCCCCCCGGTTTATCAAAAACTAACGAGCGTTGTATAAAATCCGTTGAACCTGAGACTAAGGTGTCTCTACCCTACAACATATATTAAAATAATCAAAATCTGTGATTAACAAGGTTGTCCCTCTCCTTGTCAGTGTTTTAGCTTATGACTACTATAAAGACATACTTAACATAAAATGGATTCATTAAATGAACCCATTTTAGAAAGAAATGGCATTTTATTATATTTCTGAAATTACCTTGTTTTTTATATTGATAGTTTTACTGAAATGACTAAATGATCAAACGGGGTTCGTTGTATATATGATTATTTTGCCGATTTTACTACACAATGAATACATTTTTGATACAATAAGACTAGCTAATTTAGGAGTTGGGACGTTTTCAAACGAAAAACATGTTAGAAAACATGCCCCGTATGTTGTTGGAAAATTTGCCTCGTCGCCATACTTGAAATTTTACACTAACTGAACAAATAGCGGTGTAAGTTATTTGTGAAACAAACGCAAAGTTGCATGAAGAATGAAACCCTTCTGTAGTTTATGCAATGTCAAAACAGCAAGTTTAACGCTAGTACGTTTTTTTTTTACGTTTTAATAAAGACCTAAAATTTTACTCACCGTTGAAATAAAGAAAAAAAAACAGCTCTCCAGACAAAGTGACAGCAGCTATTAATCTATAGCTTTTGTAGATGGTGTGTAAGATGTTTCCACTTCAGCCAGTTCACTTGCTAGCGACACCTAGCGGCTCAACTAAAAACTAAAGCGAGTTGGAAAACTTGACCCTATGGAAAATGAGCCCCGTTCTCCCTTAAAACTAGTCATACCTTTCACAAACCTTTTTATGAGCAAAATTTACTTTCTTTTAGAGTTGCATTAAATATTTTAAAAATAGTCATTATAGAAGAACTCACATACATGTCCTTGATCATTTATTTTCAAGCCAATTGTAATCTGACTTCCAAAAACTTTCAAATTCATAAATATATGCTTCGACACCAGAGGTACTTATTTAAAGTTAATAGTTTCGAAAGTACGAATAAATTTTCAAATTTGTGATCGGGCTACACTGTAAAAAAAAAAAAAAAAAAAAAAAAAAAAAAAAAAAAAAAAACACTCTAGATTTGCAAGTACAAATTTCTGGCGTCCGAATTGCCAGCACATTGTGCAGTTAATTTACGCAACTACTGTTATTTTTCATGTTTATATAGTCAATAAACCAAAGAAAGCTACAGCACATTTGACTGTGATCGAGTTTGAGTGCGAGATGAACAGTACTTTCTGCTGTAAAAATGTCTTTTATTTTCAGTGTACTCATGATAAGAGAAGCCTTTCACATTGGAAATTAGTTTTTTAGTTAAACTCTTTGTTCTCAAAATATAATTTTAATAATAAATATAACAAACCATTACATTCAACATCTCTTCACCTCAAACTAGGCTTGTAAGTTTTTGCGATGGATGTGTACTTTGTTTTAACGATCTGTAACTGATGAAGAAAAATCTTGGAAATACTAATACCTTCTTAATTAATTACCCAAGGGCCTGTAATAGTGCTGCTGAAGTTTTATAATGCCTGCTTAAATAATTATTAAGTTATGTACGTTTCAAATCCTCGAAAATATTATTCAACTTATTTTAGAAGTCTATATTTCAAAATGGATAATTTTGATTTCGTTACAGTTTATACCACTGGATAAAGCATACATCAGTTGTAAAGAAGGAGTTTGTTCCATTTTGGTGCTTTCTCGTACCAAGTAAAAAGGGAATTTTTAAAACACTGAATTTATGTCAGATTCAGAAGTTGTTACTATTGCTGTTAGAATTTTGCAACATATTCCCATTTAATAATTGATTAGTGTTAGATAGAAATATTGATTTCAATTTTAACAGTAAGCCTAGAAAGACTGTTAAAACAGCACGGACTTAAGCTATTACTTCCATGAATATTCAGACTGAATAAAATGCTATTGTACCATATACAGTGTTATTAATTATCCATGCTATGTGTCAATTTTTAACATCGATAAATATCTAATGAAATACAAGATATTTCCCGTTAAATATTAGCAGTAAATTAAAAGCTTAAATGGCCGTTCCTTGATAAAAATGCACAAATATCGTTTCGTTATTAAATCCTATCTTTACACATAATTGAATTTTTGCAGATTCCATAGTATAATAATGTCTGTAAAAATATCATGATTCAAAGTGCTAATATATTTAAACAAAAAACAATTTGCAATTTTAAAACATACCTAGAAAATATTTCACTACAAGGAGGAAAATTTCTGGAAAAGAAAGTAACTTTGCATTTTACATTACACATTGGAAATTTCATAAGGAAACACCAACTAATTTCTGATCAGATTTTTATTGCAACCAAATGACAAAGATAGTCATGAGGATAGTTATCTTTTCAAGTACTTTGACTATCATTATGAGTGTTTTATAAATAATAGTATGTTGCAGTGCTTTTGTAACAATGTTTATATACATTAACTTGAAAATAAAATTAACATTTGTCTAAACAATGAAAATGTACAAATATGGATAATGGGACATATATTAACAAATCAACCATACAGAAATATAAAGTTAATAATTGAATATTAGAAATTAAGTTACTATTATAAAAAGCTGAAACCCATCGAGTTCGACAAATGAAAATGTTTAAAAGAACTCCTTGATTGAATTTATAAAACAAATTACAAAAACAAACCCCATTAACAATGAATCTTACATCGGTAGGCCTAACTTTTAAAAGAAATATTATTTTTAAGTTTAATTTCAACTTTTCAACTTATCAAAAATTTTTTTTCCAATATGTAATTAGTAATATGCGTTATATATGCGTATATTAGTAATATATTAGTAATAATAAATTAGGACATTATTAATTGAGGCTTTGACCTTTGGTACAAAGTAATGCAAAATCAATGAAAATTGCGCCATTATGACATAATCATAAATTTTCTTTCCAAGAAAATTTAAAAATAACGTCGTTTTTACCGTTGCAAAATTTACATGCATACTTTTACTATTCATATTCACTACTTTAAAAATATTTTTACGTGCAATAGATTACAAAAAATATAGTCCCGAATTTGATGTCATGTTTACCAATTACAATTTTTCATCTGAACATTCACACTATTGACTTGGGGTTCTAATCTGGTTGTCGCCGAAAACAAGAAATTTATGCCTCTTTAGACACATTTGTAATAAAATATTTAGTTTATCAAAGTAAATACTCGTTTTATTATTACTATTACGATATTTTCACTCACCGAAGCCCTCTGAGATTAGCGTCATAAGCTCAGTATCAACGCAATTAAAAATATATATTGAAATGTAACAGCTTTATTAGTAAAAATGCGGGTTTTTTTTCAATCTTGGTATCCTTTTCTGTTTTTGTTTTAAAGTTATTTTTAAGTACAATGCGAAAGTGGCATCCGTAATGAAATGGTAATTCCCATTGTTTCACTTCTGTCTTAAACAATGGAAATAACCCGATTCCACTAATTTAAAAAGTTTCATAAAGGGCTTTTGAAACTGAAATTGAAATATAAGAAATTGATTATTTTAAAAAATAGCGAGTGCAGGCATATTTACAAATAAACTGATTTTATTAAAAAAAATAATTATCAAAATCGGTTCAGGTGAAAGGTTATTGTAGTTGATAAAAAAGCCTTATCTTTTAAATATATTGATTGATATTGAGATACATATTCTATAATTAAAAAAAAATAGACGTTTGTGTGTGTTTGTGTGTCGTTGTTTGAAAACGCTGTGTATACAGCTACAATGTATGGCTGGAATGTACCCGTATGTCTCCAGTTACGTAACCTGAAGTCTGTTTTGATTTTTCTTTTATTTTTATTCTTTTAATTTCGAGATTTTTAGCAGTTTTATTGTGATTCGATGCGATTTGTAGATATTTGTAAAGGGCATTCGGTTTCAAACTTTTAGCCCAATATATTAAATTTTGTGGTTTAATGGTAAATCGTGTTCCGACTTAAAGGAAGAGGGGTTCGCCGTGATTTTTTTTGGCATTCGTAAAAGGAATCCGTTTTATCCTTTTCAAACTTTGTCCAATTATTAAAATTTGTCCCATTTTCAATTCAGTTTATACGGAATTATTACAGCGCTTTATCATTTTTAATTTTTCGTATTTTGCGCCATTTCTTTTCACATTGTAAAATGTACCCATCTTCAATTTTTAGTTCAATACAGTAAATATCATCTTATGCGATTATTTAATCTGCCGGGAAATTTTTATGCGATAATGATGGTTTTTAGCGTTTCGTGATAATTTTTTGACACTTTTATTCTATAACTTAAAGAACTCTCCATTAAATGTAGTTATTTCTATGGAAAATTAAAGTTGGAAGAATGCCAAATTGTATCCTATAGTACCGAGAACAACAATGCTCAAAATTGGGAATTAATCTATGTATAAATGTAAAATAATTCCTCTTTTAATTCGAGCCCAGAATGGGCGTTTACAGCATACCGAAACAGGCGAATCTCCGCTAGTAAAAATTTGTGGATAATCTAAAAAATTGTACTCTTCTACTCATAAATTGGAGAATGTCCCCCCTGAAGTTTTGATGGTGGAAGAATACATATGTTATGGCTGCATTTTTACACGTTTTCAGTAAATCAGAATACATCAATAAAATAATTTGTTTTGCCTAAATTATTTCAAATCCAAAATATTTTCTGTCTAATATATTTCATGTCATTAGACATGATTTGCAAAAATTGTGCTGATAAAACTACTTAAATAGTCAATTATTTCCATTATTTTGCAGTGTGGTGTAATTACGTCCACATCATATTACCAGTAACAGTTGTACCGTCCAGTAAAATTTATTACTGGCCGAAATTTATTTATATATTACCAATAAAAAGTGAAACATATCATATATCAATAAAATTACGAATATGTAAGCGAGCACTGCTATTTGCACTTCGTGGTAAGGAACAGTATATTATATTTTTAACCAGAAAATTATATATGCACTTCGTTTTTCACTTTGGATAAACAAACTTTACATGATGAATATTACAAAACATCACATTAATGTAGTGTAATTTTAAATTATTTTAAAGACTTTATCTGATTCTAAACACACTGTAAACTATATACAAGTGACATAAAAGCGTTAAAAAGCATTTATCAGTATTTATTTAAAAGTACATATCTAAATTGATAACATATACTGTGAGATAATGCTATAAATTATAAAACAAGAATGTCTACATGTATAACACATCTTCGGCTATAAAAGTGGATTATGTATATCTACACTATATGACCAATGATGATTGGTCACTTGCGATTTTAAACATTTTATTAAATATCTGGAAAAATACATTAGGAATTATATTGAAACTCCAGGTATGAAAACAGAATAGTATATGTCATATACTTCTGCGAAGATTATTTCCCGAAAATCTATAGGAGACCGTCAACAAATTGAAAAAAAACCCCCAATATATTTTAGATAATCCTATAAAATCTAATGTAGCACAAGCGGTCAAACTTTAGAAAATGATTAAGAGTCTTGTAAATTGTGTTCCTGTTTATGAGGACAGCATTATACGAGTAGAGAAATTATGGTTTTTATAAAAACAGTCCCAAATTTTTACACGTTTTTTCTTATAATTTGCAGTGTTCTTAATAAAAAAAACCGATTTTTTCAGTAAATATAACAAACAACATTTTACACAATACTCTGTAATCAGAATATAAAAAATGATAATATTTGGATGAAAAATGAGCAGGTTTACTCAATAATGTTTCACTGCGCATGCGCGAATGCAATAAAAATATAATGTGCATAATGTATTAGCTATAAAGTATAATAATAAAGTATATAGAGCAACTTTTGTATAAGTCTCAAAATCATAGCTTGAAAATTCCTGACAGTGGAGTGAGTGGATTCCGTCAGAGTGTTTTACTGTATTCGCTTTTCGTTTGAACTTTGAGTAATAAATGTCGCAGACGCAATTTATTGTCTGGATCTTAAATTTCAGTGGTGGTCCTAAACATACGGCCACGACTGTACAGTAGAACGTCGAATATTATGTACGCTATCTTGGCATTAATCAACATATATTTGGATACAGTGCCTCATCTTTTTGCTTCATTTTGGGAACAGTGGATTTCGAGCTTATTTTATCAACGATAATTTTCAGAATTTCCAAGCCATGCTTTTGAGACAATCACAAATGTTGCTCTATACACTTAGCTAATATATTATATGCCCATTGTATTTAGATTGCATTCGCACATGCGCAATGAAAACCTTTTTTAGTAAAGCTGCTCATTTTTCCTCCAATTTTTATCAATTTAATTCAGATTGCAGGGTATTGTGTACAATTTTCTTTGTCATATTTTCTGAAAATAACATTTTTTTTTATTTTAAGAAATCTGCAAATTATCAGCAAAAAACTTGGGAAAATTTGCGACTGTTTTTATGAAAACCTCAATTTCTCTACTAGTATACATGCTGTACTCAAAAAAATGAACACAGTTTATTACTGTGTTCATTATTATTGTGTATTTTCTTTGGCGTATGTTACGGATGAATATACGATTTCACTTGCAATATGAAAAAAATAATCAAAAAATGGCGTAGCATTTAGCGAAAATTTATTTTGAGTGGCATATTTATTTATTATTAAATAAAATAGAAAATATCCTGTCTTACGAAAGACGTCTTACGCAAAACGTCTAATCAAAAATCAACCATTTTTAGCTTACTCGTGTAATTTTCCACATCTGCTCAGACGATGTTGGTGACGAAATCGCTAAAATTGCTAAAATATATGTCTAATTATTTTTTTTATCAAATTGGTTATGTGTATTTTATGTCCCTAGCTTGAATTGCAGCTGAGATATGGCGAAATGACTTAAAACTTTAACACTCCCATTCCATTTAATTCTTATAGTTTTTGAATTGCTAAAATCGCCGAAATACATGCCTAACTGTTTTCTGAGTAGATTTGTTATACTTCATTTTACGTTCCTACCTTAAACTGCTACCAAATTATGATGAAATGACCTAAAACGTCTGACTCCCCATTTAACCTCGCTAATGGTTCAACGTTTAAAATTGCTAAAATACGCGTTTAACTATTTTTGGGGAGGTTTGAATGCGAAATTTCGCGCTCCTTCCTAAAACTCCTATTAACATATGGTTAAATGTATTAAAATTTTCGACCACCCGATTTAACCATCTTAGTGGTTGAATAGATAAAATTGCTAAAATACGTGTTTATTATTTTTAATAAACTATTTTTCAGTAGATTTATTATGCTAAATTTTACTCTCTTACCTAAAACTGCTGCTGAGATTCGAAGGAAGGACTTAAAAATCTCGGCACCCTATTTAACATCCTTAGGCTGTGAATTTTAAGAAATCTTTTCTTATTGCTGGCCTAGGTCATAACAGCAATACACTGCCCAAGTTCATGATCCTGACTTTAATTGTTTCAGGCATGCATGGATGAGCCAGTCAGTCAGAAATTCTCTGTTTATTATATTAGGATAGATTATGTTAAAAACATATGTGTGACGGACAAATAACCTGTTTCATAAGATAAAAGTATCGAAATAATTTTTAGACTAGTTCATTTACGCTCTTTCCATTTGAAATTTACACCCTTTTAAATACTGAGAAACATACGCTATGTAATGAGAGAGGAGGGGGGGGGTCGTCATTTCAGATATTCTTGAGTGGGGAACGACCAATAAAAGGTTGGGCACCAACGAAATAATCAAATCATCAACACGTACAAATACATATACAGATACACATCTACGTCTAAATCAAAACAACTACATCAACACCTATACATAGTTCTCCATCTCTATAATTTTGCATATGTAACTCTATATCTCTATATCCCAGTTATAGTAAACAAATTCTATCGTTTAAAACTATACAATTTGCAGAGGAAGTCCGATTTCATTTTAATCCCAAAAATAGTTTTGCAGTTAAGTAATTGTCGCAAAGATCGCATGGTTAATAATTAATAATTGTTATTTTAAATAATTTTTCTTTGACTAAGCTGTATATTAGCCAGGTAATAAAATCTTTGTTTGCATTAATTTTATGGAACCTTTCCAAATGAATACTGTCAAATTTGTCAATATTTCCATATTATAGAACTTTTTCAGAATTTAGATTTCAGATGTAACCAGAAGATGAAAAGCGAAATGAAAAAAAAAAAAAAAACCAAAGCAATCGTTAAATATTGTATGTTATAGAACATCAGATTCCATGATAAATAAATTAAAATTATTTAAAACTTAAAAAAAAACAAGATTGGCATATTATAAATTCGTTTCTGGTAAGGATAAACTATAGAATATGGTAATTTAATGTGGCGATATAGTTAAGAAAAAAATAGTAATTAAGGGTTATGGATAAATGCCTATAATAGCAGTTATTGGCATAATACTGATGTATCTAAACTGTAATAATATATTGCTGTCGTACATTGTTTAAAATTCTAATGTTAAAAATTCTTATTTATAGCTTTACTGTAATGACGTAGTAATTAAAAAGCATGACAGTTGCCAAAAAAGTCCTCTTCAAATAAACAACAATAATATATAATTATCGAAATATTTACGGAAATAATTAATTGTTTAAATGATTTTTTTCATTTTTTTAAAAACTGTATATAGAATTCTGAAAATAATAAATCTAGAGAGATATGATTTTCTAATCAATAAGTCAACGAAAGATTAAGGGTATGCAAAATCCCCTTAATAAATTCAAAAATATTCTTAGAAAATAAATAGACCAGTACACAATATAAGTGAAAGTGTACCAAAATATATTAGTCACAAGTTATCCTATTTTCGTATTTCAATTTCCGAAAGTTAAATTTTTTGAGACTGTTTAGTAATACAAAAATAAAAGAAATGAAATTACATATTAAGATTTTCATATTTTAAATAAAATGCGATAAAAATAAAAATTTAATTTACAGGGAAGACCCGGAGTCTAGTAATATGGAAATTTGCACTTTAATAGCATCAATTTTTGTTACCTTTCATTGTACGTAGTTTTACAGAGATGGATTGTCAAACATTTAAGCAGAATAGTCTTTTGGGTAGTTCATATGACTTAAAATTCGCTTCGAATTAAATGAGGACATTATTCTAGTTCTTTTACTACGTCTCTATTCTGCAGAGACTGACAGAGACAGAAGCGAATAGAACTATAAATAGATACGTAGAGTAATACAGAAAAAATATTAGTTTAATATATATAACTAGATAAATATCATCAGCCTGGGTAATTTAAGCATGAATTGAACTATCTATATAAAACCTATATCTATATAAATGAAATTTTGTTTAAAAATTATTCCATTTTATGCTAAATGATATGAACACATATTATAAATTGAATAATTAAAAAAATATAATAGTATGTTTATGTAAAAATTTACAATTTATACTCAAAATACTCCACTATAACAAAATTACTGCGACTGTCGATATCAATTAATGGAATCTAATGAAATACCTATATAAAAATTAATATAAATTTAATAGTTAATATCTATGTAATTATAGTCAATATGTATAAAATAATATTAATATATCGCAAACTTTATCATAAAATATTCAGAAGAAATATGACTAGTACAGTGCAATTCTAAAATTCGGTATCAGGATTTTCTCGGCCTTTAAAACATGATAAACTGTGATTCTTAAGATGTTTCTGAAGGACGAAACTTTTAGACTAGTTTAAGCCGCGGTTTTAAAGGGGATTTCACGAAGCCTCCAATCACATGAAATTGAAATGCAAAGAAACATTTTAGGGAATGAAACTCATTTGAAGATTTTTAGCATCTCATCTCCTATTCATTCTAATGTTTTGATGTTTATCTCAGTTTTGTGGATATGAGTTTTTAGTAAATATAAATATGTATGCATATACAGTATTCTAATGCTGATGTTTATTTTCAAATTTTATACATAGTGGTATTCTAAAGAAAACGTTAGATTTTGGTCATAAAAGAAATCTTTAAATAAATTTAAGGGGCACAAATATTATATATGTATCTTTCTAGTTTTTTTAAAGATTTGTGTTGTTATTCATATATTATTTACATTAGTTAATTATTAATTTATCAAACAAATAATTTAGAAGGTATTTTATTTAAGAAAATAATAACAGAGATACATATACAGAAGATTTTCTACATTAATGGCTGGCTTGTTTAGTGTAGAATATAACTTTTGAGTAAATATCATGATAAAATTTACAAGTACGAATTAAATCATGTTTATTACATAAGCTGTACTTAGCTTTAAAATAAAGGTTGAAGACTACTTAAACGTCACACACATTTCTAATGAAGTGAGAATACTTCAAACTTAATAAAAAACGACAACGTACACACCATTGATTTACAATCAGAATAAAAAGAAGAGTGTCCATCCTCTGAATATTTTTATTACATGGCAACAGCTGCCATATTGTACCACATGCTTACCAATTGTGGTGACGCCATGTTATTTGCAGGATTTATTTTCATTAAATTACATGCAGTTTTTTAATTAAAATTAGATATTTTTTATAGTTAATTAATATTCGTCTACAAATTAAAGTACAAAATTCTTTCATTTTATATTTAATACTAAATGTTTTTACATCAAATTTATTTGTAAGAATGTAATTGCTTCTGTTAAAAAATGGAGATATTTAGTTAAGCAATAAATGCAAACGATATGAATATTGTGAAAAAAAATCTATAACATTATGGGTTTTTCTCTCAAAAACATATATATGTTTGAAATCTCTAGTCGTATAGGCATGCAGTTAAAAGGTTTGAAATGTTTTGCCTCCAAAAATCCTTTAAATATATATATATATTGAAAAACAACAATTTTTAGGAATATTATTTAATTAATTTATCAAGTTTACACTGTTAAAAATTTTGCAGCATTCTGGCAGGTCATTCGACCGTTTTTTGAAAAACCGGTTTCATAACCATAATTTAACTATATTCTGACCATAAAATGGCCAATAATATGGTCAGAATAGTGTTAAATTACCAGTTGTGTAACCGTTTTCGGAAAAAACGGTCAAATGACCTGCCAGAATGCTGCAAATTTTTAACAGTGTAAAAAAATATATTTTTTTGAAAAGTGCCTATAATTTACATAGTTTAGGATATTTCTTTAGGATCTATCTGTAAAATTAAATGTTAATAAAAAATCGTCGGCCATCATCTATTTTAAGAAAAAAAAAATAATTCAAACACAAATTTTTATCCTTCAAATATGTTTCGATTTAATCTTTCAGACACTTTTATTGGAAAATACTCTATTAGTTAAGTTGATTAAATATGTTAATTATCAAGTGAACTACAGTAATAAGGAATATAACTAATTATGTCAAACATTCTACAAACTTAAAGTTGTATCTAAGAAGAGATTGAAGTGTTTTAGCAACAAAGAAAAGTTCGAAGTTTTACAGATATTGTTATGTATTAATAAGCTAAATTTCTCAATAATCGAAGGCACTGACGAGTAAGACATGAAAATTATTAGAGTTTTGCAGTTCATACTTTCCGCTAAAGTACCAAGTATTGGATTTTTAAACATAAGCATTGCTGCCAACGACATTTATGATAAATAACTACTTGAACATTACATAACGTCTTGTGGTCTTAGTTTAAGATGCAAAATATCCATTTTCAATACGCAAAGTTTGTTATGATATTTAATTTATGAAATCTTGGTAAGCTAAAAAAGAAAAAAAATGAAAAAAGATACACATATATATATACATATATATTTGTTAAATCATTTATGTTTGAATAGTATGACGTCTTGTATGTAAAAAACTATGATAAATTTATTTTTGTAAATGAAACAAAAATGTGTGTTGTTGGATTACTTTTAAAACACTTACCACTTACTAATAAAAACTAGATTTCATTCACATGTGTCCTTCCGATTTTGCTGCCAGAAAACACGTAAGAAACATAACTTTTAATTTATCAGTAAATTGCGATTGTAAAGAAATGGAATTAATGATGCAAAGAAATGGAATTTTTAATGCCTTTCTTAGGCATACGACAATATTTCAAAAATATATAACTTATAAGATAAAGAGTGCCATATTAATAATAAATAGTTTGATATGTAAGCAGCACCTTGCAAAAGTGTCATATCTACACGGAACACTTTATATGTGTATTTTTGTATTTGGTATTATATACTTATCATGAAAGTTTTAAGAGATAGTTATCATTACATTTATTTTAATTATTATTTAAGGGATTTAACGGCAATCAACAAACTAATAATGAACTGAAACATCTGTCCACCTTATCTTTTGCCGTTCTGTTTAATAAATAAAAATGTTACACACGTTTTAAAAAAATTATTTATTCCACACATAAATTATTCCACATATAAAACATTCAAATTGTACGAAAAATATTTGAGAGCGAAGATAATGGTTTTTGAGATGGAGAAAATGAATCTTATTATAAGATATTTAATAGTGAGATTATACTTCTATTCTAAAATAATAAAGGCATGGTCTTGAAGACGCCTGTACAGCAATTAAAGACATTCGAAGTGCTATGACTACAATGGGGATTTATATATTGTTTCCAGAAAGAATTTATTTCATTATGCATAAATTCTTTTAAATTTCTTTTAGTACGATGCTATTCGTAAGCCTATATCAAATAGAAGTTAATACAATAAAACATGTGAAGACAGAACCTATCTATTAGGGTGGTGCGAAAAAAGTCAAGTTGATATTTCCGAGTCGCTATAGTGCGGAAAAGTTGCGATTGGTAAATACAAGAAAGACAAAAAAAAAATTCTTCAAATCGGACTTCATCTTCCGATCCCGCAAACCGCCTAAAAATTCCAAAAAATTGAAAATTTCCGATTTTTTCAAAATTTTTCTTTTTTTTTTACGTTTATATATTTTTTATCGCTATAGGGAAAAATATTTGCAGTTTGTACTGTTTAGTAATAATAATAATAATAATTGTGTTTAGAGAATATCTTCCGATCGCGCAAGCTCAATAAACATCGGCAAAAATTCAATTTTGAGTGATTTTCATGCATTAAGAATATAATCAACTGAGGTCAGTTTGCAGTCTCAGGTTAAGATTCAAATGTTAATTGATACTATTGAGTATATTAAGTTATTTTTAAACAACCTAGAACTTACCACGAAGAGTTCGTTTCAGGTCTGAAAAGTTTAGTAGTGCACCCAACTGCCATTAGCCACGTTGGAAAACAGCGCTGAAGTCGGCGTACGCGCTCCCACCTAGTCTCACCTAACTTCATAAAATTTACAGAAAAGTCAACTGGATTCAGATGAACTACATGGAATATACTATTTTGACGGAAGAAAGGACGATACCCCAGTTAAAGAAATTATTGCATCTAAACAGGTTCGTCGAACTATTAAAGAGGAACACTTTCCTGTCATAAAAGAACGTGACTCAGTTTATTTAGGCCATGTGCCTCCAAACTCCGGGCCTGCTAAGGACATTGTAGCTTTCATAGTATCATGTCTTACTGAACAAGGGGTTTCACTAGAATACTTAGATTTGGTAGGCTGTGATGGTACAAATACCAATACTGGATAGAAAGGTGGTGCTATCACAAAGCTTGAGTTTATCTCTGACGACCACTGCAGTGGGTAATTGTTTATTCCATTTTGTTGAATTACCTTCCCGCCATCTTTTTCAACATTTGAATGTTGAAACTACTGGCCCAAGATCATTTAGTACACCATTTGGACACAATATCATTGTTGTGTAAATCTCTCGGTGATAAATTTTCAATTGACTGATTGTGAAATTCCAGAAGTGGACAGGCAACTGTTGAGCAATGGCCAAAGATATCTTCTTGGCGTAAGTCAAGCAATTAACAGTTACAACTTTCCAAATGACTTATTAAAGTGTGACTCCGGTCCAATTTCACATGCCAGATTGCTCAATTGTGCAAATAGAGCCCTTCGACTTTACGCGAGCGTGGAAAACCCATCGGATGCCTTAAAGCCATATTGACATTTATTTTAAAATCTTTCTTGCCAGTTTGTTTTGAAATAAAATGCTGTAAGTACATTACAGACGGGCCTATTCATCTGTACAGAGCAATTGAAACATCTCAATACTTTCGTGACAACCTGAAGAAAGTGTAGTCTTTGAAACTGAATGAAACTCGTTCTTTGCTCACCCGGAAAACCTACTGATGGCAATGGTCTTTTATAAAAGGAGGCACATAAGAGAGCTAGGGCTGTTAAAAGCCAGGCAGAATGTTTCAAAGGGTAAAGGCATCTGAATCTTTATCACTCCTACAATCCAAAACTAATTGATTGTAATGTAGCAAAATTAACATTTCCACCGCTTTTTCGGAGATTAACCCATGAAGAAATACATTTCTTCGTTCAATCAGGTCATATCTCAGTCTAGGATGATAAAAAGTTTTTCAACCACACGTAAGATGTCCAGCGGTGCATTAAATCGGTAACGGAAGCATCATTTAAGGTATGTGGGCCCCAATCAAGAGAGCATCAGGGCCACACTGAAATCAATTTCCATAATACCAGCCATTACCACCAAATCGCAGTACAAAGTTGCGTCTAAAAGTCAGACTTAAACAGATGACATAACAAATTGTATATCTTATACTGTCACGACACTAGTTTTTTAATACAGTGTTTTCATTCTATTATAACAAATTATGTATTTAAGTAATGTAAATAGCAAACACCCTCATTGGTTGGATGGAGGATAGGGTGTGGTTTGAACTCGAAGTGCAGCTACCTTTCCGTGGGGAGTTCTGGTTTGTTTAAACATTATCAAATATCTAAACAAGCAAAGAGTTGTACATTGTACAATTTATATGCAAATGTTAATATTGGAACGAAAACTGATCTCAGGTGATTATTTTCTTTATTCATCAAAATCACTGAAAACTGAATTTTTGCCGATTTTTATTGAGCTTGCGTGATCCGAAGCTATTCTTTAAACGCAACTGTTTATTTTTATTTTTATTAAACATTACAATCTGCAAATATTTTTTACTGTAGCGATAAAATATATATATACATAAAAAGAGAAAAAAATTCTGGAAAAATCGGAAATTTTCATTTTTTTTAATTTTTAGGCGGTTTGCGGGATCGGAAGATAAAGTCCGGTTTAAATAATTTTTTTTAGTTTTTCTTGTATTTACCAATCGCAACTTTTCCGCACTATAGCAACTCGGAAATATCATTTTGACTTTTTTCGCACCACCCTACTATCTATAACAGAATATTTTTATTGTTCCTTCCAAAGGATTACGTTACAAACATACTTGACTGGATGAAAACCTGTATTAAACGGAATGTATTGCTGTTCAAGATGATTATGTTTTAACAAGTTTCACTGCATTGCATTCCTAAACTCTGTGCATATTGAATCTATTTACATTATTCTATATTGTAAGTAAAAATTTCATTTTCGTTCCACGGACCTTTATTTCAGCAAAAATCGACCCCAAAATAGAAAGTTCTTCTTGTGTGTATTATTATCCTCCAATTTTTACAGAGTCATTTGCGAAAAACCGCATGGAATATCCGATGATTTTTCGCAAAGTTACATGTGTTTTAATTTTTTACACAAACAATTTTTTGCCCATTTAAATCATCCTTTCTCAAAACTGATTTTTAATAAGTTTTTAGATTTATGAAATGCTTCATGTATCTTAATTTTTTCTCAAAATTCATGAAATTGATAAAGAAGAATACTGATATTGCTTACAAAAATAATGTGTATGCAGTTTAAAATTCGACTTCATTAACATAATTCAATTTGATTTTTAACTTATTAAAAGTCAAAATTTTGACGAAAATTGTCATGCAATTAAAAAAAAATCACAAAAAAATAACTATTCAAGAGATTAAAAAATCGATACAAAGATTTGTTTTTAATAGAGTTTTAAGTGATTAAAATGCAAAATCGAGGACATATCTCAAAATTTAGGACACATTGAAAATAAAATTTGAAATTAAAATTTCGTGTGAAAATGAAATTAAAATTTCGTGTTTTCTTTTGATTGTTTTCTTTTTCTTTTTTTATCTTAAAACTACATAATAATATTGGAAATTTTTTGTAAGATGTTCTGTATGCTTATGGTGAAATGTATACTTGCGAAAATTTTCTTATCTCTATGATGTAAAATATTTTAAAGCCCACCGTCCCCTTAAGACGTAATCACAAAGGACACGAGAAAAATCCCGTTTTAAAGGGGCGTTCGTCATAGCAGGTATAATTGTATTGGATTTCTCTTGTATGGACAATAATATTTGTACATTTAAAGACAGGATCTCGTTATTGCGTTTTCATAGATTTTTATGTCTCAATTTACATACCGCTGTCCGGCTTTTTTGTCTTCCTGTCCCGCTTTTGGTGACGCGGGACAAAGGAACACTATGATGGGATGACCAAATGTACAGTTGACAGTTAATGCTGCAATGAGCCTATTAGGCCTTATTCACAGCGAACACACCAAATGATGAGAGACACTAATACTGATCAAACCATCTTCATTTTTATGATTACTTTCTTGTCATTATTTCTTTGATTTGTTATAATATCCATTTGTTTGTGTTGGTCTTAGTGCGGAATAGCCGCCATTGCATAATACGTCATTTTCTATTGTTTGCGGAGAGCAACAATTATTTATCATGATGTGTCAATTATAATGTAATTAAGAAAAGTGTTAGCCCAACTTAGAAGATAGGCTATACCTTATGTCCGTGCCAATGGCCAAAAGGGGGTGCAGGAGCAAAAAACGTTCTAAAAATGCAATTTTTGCGTTACTGAAGGACCTAGAAACATGAAATTTGGAATGGTAGTTACTTATAAGAAACTAATGAACTCTAAGGACATTTCTTAAACAAATCAAAATTAAAGAATGCGCAAAAAGCGTTCTAAAAAGCATTCTAAATGACAATTTTTATGCTATCTCAAGAAGTACCACGCAGATTTAAAAAATAATGGTGTGCAAATGATGTTGATAACCCTTGCGCCAAAATAGGCTACATTTTATGTCTGTGCCACTACCCCTAAATGAAGTGCAGTAGCAAAAAAAGTCCAAAATTGAGATTTT
Organism: Maratus speciosus; assembly: GCA_963932465.1. NCBI lineage: Eukaryota > Metazoa > Arthropoda > Arachnida > Araneae > Salticidae > Maratus > Maratus speciosus. The sequence goes on from OZ010788.1 coordinate 444,078,409, forward strand.
TGTGTTACTGAAGGACCCAGATACATGGAATTTGGCATGGTAGTTACTTATTAGATATAAATGATCTCTAAAAACATTTTTTTTTTAAATCGAAATTTATACTTATTAGATATAAATGATCTGTAAGAACAATTCTTAAAAAATTCGAAATTTAAAAGGGGTGAAAATGTGTGAAATCAATTCTAAAAAATGTTCTAATTGGCAATTTCTATGCAATCTCAGAAAGTACCCAACCTATTTCAAAAGAAGTGGTTGGAAATTGATGATGACAGCCCTTGTTCCAACATAGGCTCTACTGCATGTCGGTGTCACTACCATAAAAAAGAAGCAAAAACTTTTAAATTGCGATTTTTATGATACTGAAGGGCCTAGAATCCTGAAATTAGGCAGGGCAGTTATTTATAAGATACAAATGATGTCTAAGAACATTTCCTAAAAAATCGAAATTTAAAAGGGGTGAAAATGAGTGAAAAGCATTCTAACAAAATGTCTAAATCACGATTTCTGCTCAATACCAGGAAGTACCAAACCGATTTAAAAATAAATGGTATGAAAACGATGACGACAGCCCTCGCCCAACATAGGTTGTGTTTCATGTCGGTGTCACTACCCCAAAGGGGTTGAAGGAACAAGAAACAATCTAAATTGCGTTTTTTGTAATACTGCAGGGGCTAGAAACTTGAAACTAGGCATTGTAGTTACTTATAAGATATAAAGAAGAATTCTAAGAATATTTTCTAAATAACTCAAAATTTAAAAGGGGTTAAAATGGACGAAAAACGTTCTAAAGAGCGTTGTATCTTGCGATTTCTACGCAGTCTCAGAGAGTACCCAACCTATTTCAAAAGTAATGGTTGGAAATTCATGATGACAGTCCTTGCAGCAGTATAGGATATATTTCCTATCGGCGTCACTACCACCTTGTTGTTGCATTTTAAAAAAACGCTCTAAATTGTAATTTTCGTGATACTGAAGCGGCTAGCAACTTGAAATTCGGCATGGTAATTACTTATGAGATGTAAATACTCTCTGAGAAGAGTTCCTTAAGAATTTGAAATTTAAAAGTGGTGAAAATGAATGAAAAGCATTCTAAAAACGTTCTAAATAGCGATTTCTACGCAATCTCGGGAAATATAAACCGATTTCAGAAGTAATGTTTTCAAGTTGTTGGTAATAGTCCCCGCTTCAACACTGCCTATATTTTAAATTGTCACTACCCCCTGAGGATTACAGGAGCAATAAATGTTCTAAATTGCGTTTTTTTTTGTATTACAGAGGGGGTCTACATTTAAAATTTGGAATGGTAATTACTTCAAAGATGCAAATGCTTTCTAAGAATTCTCGAAAGAAAATTCCAAATTTAAAAACGATGAAGTGAGTAAAAAGCGTTCTATAAGTGTTCTAAATTGCGATTTTTATGCAATCGTGTGAAATACGAAACCGATTTCAGACATAATGCTTGCAAATTGATGGTTATAGAACCTGCTGAAACATAAGCTACATTTTATGTCGGTGCAACAACCCCTAGAGGGTTGCAGGACCAAAAAACTTTTTAAATTGCGATTTCTCCGGTAGAAAAGTCCTAAAAAAGTCCTAAATTACGATTTCTATGGAATCTCAGGAAATAATAAACTGATTACAGAAGTTATTGGCTGCGAATCAAGAGTGATAGTCCCTGATCCTATACGGGCTATAGTTTATTCCGGCGGTACTACCACCCGGTTGGCAGGAACAACAAAAATGCCTTTAAAAACATCTAAATTCCGTTTTCTCTAGAATATTAGGGAATACCAACTGATTTCAAGGTTAATGTTGGCAAATTAATGGTGACAGTCTGTGTTTCAACATTTTTCGAGACATGCTATTTCAACCCTGTTTCGGCATTTTATGTTGGTGCCACTAACACCAGAGAGGTAGTAGACTGTTAGTAAGAATCTTGGAATTTGACATGATGCCTAATCTTAAGATGTAAATATGTTAAGATATTTTCTAAACAATTCAAAACTTCAAATGAATACTGAAATGAGTGTATGAAATGAGCATAAAAGTCTCAAAATACTTTCTAAATTATCATTTATTTGGAATTAGTTTTAGTTCTTCTTATTAATTAAAATCTCATTTCTGTCTATTGCACATTTATAATGAAGTTTAGTCAAACTGTGGCTTAATTTGTAATTTTTCAACTATTTCAAAAAGTGTTCTTCTAATAAAAAATATTCATGCAAATATCACTTGGCATATTTCAACTATTACGCGAGCAAAGCCGTGGGATTTGCCTGTACTTAAATAAAGAAGTAAAGTTTGTTTATTTGTAGGAGGTAATCTCTGGAACTACCGAAACTATTTCAAAATTAATGATATTAAAATAATGGTGTTAGTCCACGTTCGAACATAGGCTATACCTTAAGTCGATGACACTACTTCAAAGGGGATGTGGGAGCCAAAAAATTTCTAACAATGCAATTTTTGTGTTTCCGAAAGAACTAGAAATATGAAATTGGGATTTGTCGTTACTTATAAGATATAATAAGATCGCTAAGAATATTTCGTAAAAATTTCGAAATTTAAAAAGGGGTGAAAATGCGCAAAAAGCGTCTTAAAAAACGCTCTAAATGACGATTTCAGCGCAGTCTCATGAAGTAACCAAACCTATTTCAAATGTGATGGTTGGAAATTGAGGGTGACTGCCCTTGCGCCAATATAGGTTATATTTTATATAGGTTCCACAAACCCAAAAGGGGTGCACGAGCAAAAGACGTTCTAAAAATGCGATTTTTATGTTATTGAAGGGTCTAAAAACATGAAGGCACTATATCAGGCATCTTTAATACATGTATACAAAGATTCATTGCCGATAATTTATAAATGGAAACTCATATTTCCATTCATAAAATCTAAATACGCATCCGTGTTCAATCGCAATGTCACTCATGAAATTTTGTTTAAAAAAGAAAAAAAGCTTACCCTAAAAAATAGTAGCTATGTTATAATTTTTGTTTAATATAAATGTAGAAAAATCGTATTTTATATAACCGTATTCGATAGCATTAGAAAGAAATAGGAAATAAATTGTAGCTGCCGGTTTTTAGAACCAGTTTGAAATCATATTGACGAAATTGACGTCATGTCTAGCAAACGATTTTTTTTTTTATCATTATCTTTTTCCTGAATTGATTTCTTGATATTGAAACGACTTCACTAAATTAGATTTTTCAACTTCAGAAACAGTCTACTAAGGTACTACATCATTTTAAAACATGCTTAGTTAAAATTTTTACATAAATATATGAAAAATGTGCATTTTCCTCTTTCGACGTCAATTTCAAAAACAGCAAAAATATAATGAGACAATCCGAATTTTTATTGGCTTATAAAGCAAAGTACTCGAGTTATCATTTTATTTTTAATTATTGAGCAGTTTTTTTGAATGTGTGGCAACAGGAAAGAAGCGATAGAAAATTTAAAATTTAAAATCCGATATTTCTATAATATTAAATTATGAATGGTGGTAGAAAAAAGGGATAAATTGTGCTCTGATGATTTTTTAAAGTAGACAGTGATCTTTTCCACGTTCCAAAACGTATGTACATAAAGTTTCGTGCAAATTGGCCAAAAATTGAAGATTTGTATTAAGGACCTACATACAGAGAACACTTTTACATCTATAGATAAATGATCTCTAAGAACATTTCTTAAAAATTTCGAAGTTTAAAATTGGGTGAAAATGCGTGAAAAGCGTTCTAAAAACGTTATAAATGGCGTTTTCTACGCAATCTCATGAAGTATCAAACCGATTTCAAAAGTAACAGTCTTAATGATAGTGTTAGCCCCTGTTCCAACATAGGCTTTTCTTATGTCCATGCTACTATCCCAAATTTGGGGTGCAGGGGCAAAGAACGGCCTAACAATGCGATTTTTGTGTTACTAAATGGCCTGAAATCACGAAATTTGGCATGGTAGTTACTTATATGATATAAATGATCTCAAAGAAACTTTTTAAAAAAATTCGAAATTTAAAAAAGGGTCAAAATGCGCAAAAAGCGTTCTAAGAACGTTCTAAATTGCGAAGCCTTTTAAAAAAAGTTCTAAATTGCGATTTCTACGCATTCTCATGAAGTATCAAACCTATTTCAAATGTGATGGTTGGAAATTGAGGGTGACAGCCATTGCTCCAGCATAGGCTCTATTTCATGTCAGTGCTACTACCACCTGGAGGTTGCAGGAGCAAAAAATGTTCTAAATTGTGATTTTTGTGATACTGCAGGGGCTAGCAACTTTAAATTTGCCATGGGAATTACTTATTACATGTAAATGCTCTCTAAGAACAGTTTCTACAAAATTCGAAATTTAAAAGGGGTGAAAATGCGCAAAAAGTATTCTAAATTGTAATTTCTAAGCCATCTCGGGAAATATCAAACCAAATTCAAATGAAATGTTTGCACATTGATGGTGAAAGTTTCTACTCCAACATTGTCTATATTTTATGTTGTTGTCACTACCACCTGAGGGTTGCAAGAGTAAAATAATTTCTAAATTGCGTTGTTTGTGATACTGAGGGGTCTAACATTTTGAAATTGGCATGTTAATTACTTAATAGATGCAAATGCTTTCTATGAACCGTCGAAAGAATATTCCAAAACTAAAAAGAAGAAGTGAGTGAAAAGCGTTCTAAAAACGCCCTAAATTACGATTTTTATGTGATCATATGAAATACCAAACCGTTTTAAAAATAATGGTTAGAAATTGGTGGTGATAGAACCTGCTCAAACATAAGCTGTGTCCGTGTCACTACCACCAGAGGGTTGCATGAGCAAAAAACGTTTTAACTGCGATGTCTGTGATACTGAAGATATTAGAAACTTTAACTATGGCATGGTGGTTACTTATAAAATATAAATGACCCCTAAGGCTTTCAAAAATAAATTCAAAATTTAAAAGGGGTGAAGCGAAAGGAAGGAGCGAAAACCATTCTAAAAAATGTATTAAATTACGATTTCTATGCAATCTCAGTGAAATAATAAACCGATAAAAAGTTATGGTTGCGAATCAATGCTGAGAGTCTCCGATCCTAGGCAGGCTATGTTTTATGCGGGTACCACTATCACCTGGGGCTCGAAGGAACAACGAACATTCTAATCAAGCCTTTAAAAACTTTCTAAATTACGTTTTCCATGGAATATTAGGAAATAATAATCCGATTTCAAAAATTAATGTCACCAAATTAATGGTGACAGTTTCTATTTCAACATAGGTATGTTATGTTAGTGCCACTGTCAACAGAGAGGTGGTAGTCCGTTTGACAAAAAGCTTGGAATTTGACATGATGGTTAATTTTAAGATGTATTTGCGTACTAAGAATGGTTTCTAAAAAATTCAAAACTGCAAATGAATACTGAAAGGAGTGTATTAAAAAAGCATAAAAGCTTCAAAATACTTTCTAAATTATCCTTTATTTAGAATTGGTTTCAGTCCATCTTACTGATTTGTCTCATTTCTGACTAATGCAATGTCATTTTGAAGTTTAGTCAAACTGTGGCTCAATTAGTAATTTTTGAATTTTTCCAAAAATATAATTTCTTCTAATAAATATTAGACATACGAATATCACTTGGCATATTTCAACTATTACTGGAGCAAAGCCGCGGGTTTTGCTAGTTTTATATGAAATGCACCTTTTAAGAAAATTTTTCTTTGATTTTATTTCGCTATTTTTCAAGGTGAATGTTACATTTCCAACGATATATTTTTATTCATATATACAGGGTATAATATGTTATCTATCGCCAACCTTTAATTTCTCAACCTTTGGTCGTAGACAACTAGTTCCAATTACAAAAAAAGTTTCAAATGAGGTAAATATTCATGTTGTGGCATTATTTAAAGTAAAAAATCAATTTTATAAAAATTACGAAATCTAACTTTTAATACGGTCCCCCAGTCTCTAGAGTTATATTTAGTAAAAGTCAATGAAAGACAAAATCATGTGGAAAAATCTCAAACTTTGAAATTTAATAACTTGTCAATTTTTATAATACAGCTGCCAAACTTTTTGTGTTATGTGTGTTATGTTATGTGTAAACTTTTAATAAATATAACTCTAGGGACTGGAGGACCGTATAAAAAGTTAGATTTCGTAATTTTTATAAAATTGATTTTTTACTTTAAATAATGCCACAACATGAATATTTACCTCATTTGAAACTTTTTGTAATTGGATCTATATGTCTACGACCAAAGGTTGGGAAGATAAACGTCGGTGATAGATAACATATTGACCCTCTATATTTTTGTGCGGCAAACTGTAAAGTCATTTGTATAGAAAAGGTTACATAGCCGTAACGTAACATATACTGAACATAATATGGGCAATAATAAGATTAGAACTTATATTTAAATTAGTGTTATGTAACCAATTTATATGTTGAATAAACTTTCCTCAAAACTGATTTTTCGAAGTTTTTAGGTTTTTGAAATGTTCCATGTATCTTAATCTTTGATCAAAGTTTATTAATTTGATAAGGTAGAATACTGGTATTGTTTACAAAGAAAATCTGTATGCAGTTTACAATTCGTTTCATTAAGATAATTAAAATTGATTTTTAACTCATTGAAAGGAACATTTTGGATGAAAATCGATATCGAATTCAGAAAAAAAAATCTCTAAAAAACCAACTATTCAAGAGATTAAAAAATCTATGCACAGACTTACTTTTAATCAGGATTAGTTTATTGCAAATTTTTAAAAATGTTTCTGTTTATAAGAATTTTTGAAAATACTACAATTTTTGCAAGTCCAATTATCTAAATCCCACATTAAACATTCCAATAATCTTTAATTCTACATACCCATTATTGAAGAAAATAATATGAACAAAATTAAATATAAAACACTACATTTTAACTTTTTTAAATATATTTACAAAACGGATCCAAATATATAATATTTATGTGTGCGTGTCCAGCACTTTAAATCAATTTTTGACAAATCACTATCATTATTCTGTAATTTTTTATCACATTTCACTGTGACGCAAACGCACTTGCATTGCATGACGTCGCTCGATTTTGGATGAATAAATAAATTTTATTTTATTCTGAATATTCAAAATGTTTACTGCGGAGTTTTCATAGAAAATAGTACCACTCTTAGACATATTTTTCACAAAAGTATAATTATTATTTAAAATGGAGGCATGCATTCCATTAAATGAAAAAATACCGTAATAATTAAAAATGTACATGTACTTACGACCACTTCACCGGGGTAAAACTGCAATGGCATTTTGATTGATTTAAAGTCGTTCATATATATATATATATATATTAAGTATTGCGCTGTCGCGCAATACTTAAATATTAATTGTATGAACTCTACACATCACCTTTTCCGTTTAATTCATCGTCGACTGAATATTGTGATCCACCTTCCGTTTTTCATTCTGAGAAAATGAATATAGAAATATTTAGGTATGCATATGTGTGTACATATTATGTAGGACATTACACAAACGCTTAAGACTAAGTTATATTTTGATACGTATTAATTAATTATTAATGAATGTAAAGTCTAATTATTAAAAAGGGTAAATTAATAACTGAAACTATAATTAATATAAATCCAAACTTCCCACAAATACTCAACACTGATAACAAGAATACCATTATTTTTCCAACAAAACACTGTAGCCAATTTGAGTTGCTTTGGAATGCAATCATAAAAACTTCGTTGTTGTAGTCAAAGTTGAATTTGAATATGTATTTTGCGGATTTAGCCTTCTATTGCGAATTTGAACATTTGACATGTTTATGGCCGTATTTTTTTGTTAACAAATATCACCAAGCTCAGCGATGTCTATGTGGCACAGGAGATAACTCTTGTCTGCGTGTATATAAACATATGTCAAACCATATATATTACTGTACATAAATAAATAATACGTCACCTTGACGTGGTTCCCGATTCTGAAATAGTCTTAATTATTGTCACAAGCCGATTCTATGATAAGTATTCTAAGAATATAGTCAGTTCAAGCCTCAAGTAACTGTACAATAAGATGGCATAAATGTTATATTAATTTTCATATTTCGGTGTAATTATTGAAAACACGAATTTAGGTTTTCTTATGAATTATGCAATTTAGTGTAGATATGAAAATCTACATTAATTTTAATGCGAGATCTATATATTAGAATTAATTTTATATGTTGCAACATAGATAAATAATTTCAGGAATAAATAGAGATATTAAATTATAAAACCATTTACTTCTAAAACTTTATTGAATTTCTTGACAAATATAAGTGAAATATTCCTATATATGTTTATTAGAAATATGAAATGTTGTTTCGGAGTTTAGGTGTATTTCATACATAAAAGTTTATACGCTTAAAATGTTTGTACGCTCTTCAAATATGGGGGATATACAATTTCTGTCTACTTTCAGCAAAGCTTTTAATAGATATTTCATGAAAAGTATAATCCATGGAACTAACTTTTAAAGAATTATTTCAGGCCATAACTTTCAAATTTCAATCCAGAATCTTCTTTCAAGTCATGTTTCATTTTGTACTATCTTTTAGATGTTTAAAAGAATTCGAATATTTTAATATAAATTTGTTAAAAAGGTACAATATTAAAATTTTCAAATTTAACTTTTAAACTTTATTATGCAATTTATGTTGGAAAAATCTCTTGAAAGACTCAATTTAATTTTCTTAGTATACATTTATCGTCTTATTGTAAGCCAATGCTTTTATCTGAAGTAGCACTTAATAATATTATTTTAATATATATTTAGTAATTAATTAATAATAATTAATAAAACTCTGAATAACGAGGTCGCTGGTAGACATTTAAACATTTAATAAGCACTTCACAAGCAAACACAACACTCACAGAACATAGATCACATGACTACACAAAAGTAACCATAAGAGAATTCTCTGGAAAAGAATTGTGGGAAGAAAAAAAGTTTTGGTGCTGCCATCTAGAGTTAATCAACTGAAATACAAACATGACAATTATAATAAGGTGATATATAGCGTTATATATTACGCCTTGTATAGTTCTAAAGAGTTGAAAATTGGTTACGTTGAAAAATATAATTCCGTAATATTTTTGAAAACAATTTTTAATATTTAATCATTCATAGAAAAAACTTTTAAAATATATTTTTCTGTTCGTCATAATACTGAGTTTTTTATGGTTGATTTTCAAAGATTAAAACACATTTTAACAAAATTTAAATTCGACGAATTAAAAAACCAATTTCAACCAACAATCGCAATTTGATGAAATAAACAGAAACAGCATTATTAATCTTAAAAACAAGTTCGCCTATGAAACGTTTATTATTTTTTTTTTCAAAAATAATTTCATCAATATTACATATGCTTGCATACCTCGAGTTTTGCTTTCTCTGATTTTTGATATAATTGATTTTAACCCTCTCGCTGCGCAACCCGAGATTTTTCCCACCAGTTATTTTATTTTATTTTATTTTATTTTTATTTTTTTTTTTTTTTTTTTTTTGTAAATTTTGTCTTATGTAAACGGAGTATTTTCCAGATTAAATTAGACCAAAATTTTTGTTTTGAAATACCGGTGGCAAAGAAGCTATTTAAATTATTTTCAAGCTATTTTAATAAAACAATCACGCAGAGAGAGGGTTAATGGGCGTTCTCTGATCCTAGCTTATCGGGTATTTCATGCTCTATACAGTTTTCGGTTCGACCCCAATCGCGCCCGTCGGCCTAATCGTTCGGAGTTTTCGTGGTTTTCTTCGAGCCGTGGATTTCCATGCGTTAATACGGATTAGGTTCCCTTAGAAAGACCTCCACGGAAGGCACTCCCCCTAGGGCCTATATCCCTCGTGTAGATAATTGGCCGTCAAAAATCAACCCAACCCTATACAGTTTTCACTCCCTGCCTGTATCCTTTGTAACAACAATTATAAACTGGTGTTTAATATTCGATTAACATAAATAAACGTTTTATTATTCGTCATGATAAACTAAAAAATAAATAAATAAATAAATACAACAAGTGATTTTAAAGTGTCGGTAATTTTGAAATTCATGACATCGATATATTCATTTTTCCTTGATGTTCCTATTTCAAGTTATATTTGAACTATTCATACAAAAGGTCCAGATCTGCTGCTGAAAAAAAAATTTCATATTCCCAGGGCTCATACGGTCCGTGAAAGCGCTTAAAATATCCTTATTTTTAAAACATCTTTTTGAGTATTTTTTTCAAAAATTCTTTATTTTCTATATTACTGCTAAAGAAATTTATATTTGATAAGGTCTAACACGGTGTAACACGCTAATAAAAACACAGAATAAAATCAAATGTTCGCACTATTGTTTACAGACTAATTGCTCACATATTAGAAAAAAAAATTGACGTGGCTTTCTACTTTTACGAATATCTTTTCTATATAGCGTAAATTTTAAAATCAAACAATAGAAAAAGATACAATGAAAGAAGAAAACTTTAATTGGGATAGACGTAAATTATCCAAAATTAAAAATATGGCTTGTAACCAAAATTACTTAAGCATTAACAAAAGGCTATAGAAGTTATTTTAAGTATTATGAGTAAATTCAATAGACTTTATGTTTTGAAATTAAACATTTTAAAAGCTATTTTTATAAAACACAGTATTATGAAACTTTGCAGATGAAATAGATTGTTCAAATTTGTTTACATCTGTGTTTTTTAAATTTTTAAAGTACCTGTAATATCGACGCCGCTCCTCTGACCATCCCACGTGGTGTATATCTTGTTAAAAATAGCACTCCTTTTTTTAATCAAAGATTATTAAGTTTATTTAAAAAGAACATAAAGACATTACAAGACGACACAATGATGATGACTTTTTACAAAGAAAAGAATGGTTTCAAAAGATGCACGACACTTTTATGTTTCACTCCACGAACTACACTTCACAATATTATTAACTTGTATTACAAACTACTCAAATTATAATCCTTTGGTGCTCCTAGCACCCGACATACTTCCGTTTTCACAAAACCAAAAAAACACGCCGGCCAACATGCATGGCTCGGCTACCCTTCTCAAAAATCACTTTTACTCTGAAAAAAAAATATCCACCCTTCTCTCCGCGCGCGCCCGCATACCACGTGACGTATGGCGTTGGCGCCAAAAGAATTGAAAGAGAAATTAATCTAAACGTTTCCATACATCACACACCCCCACCCAAGATTGAAAATGGGGGAGGGGGTCCCTCAATTTTCTATCTGAAATTTAGTCTGGAGACGTCCTCATACTCCATTTTTTTAAACAAATTACCCAAATGAAAATACAAATTAATAAATACATATAAAAAAGTATACAAACTACATGTCTGAAGCATCTGGGCACACTGCCTAAAACTCGTCTTACCTACTAATACAAAACAGAATTAATACTTAATAATAACAATGATAAATGCAATAACAAATAAAACATATAAAAGTTATAGCTGCAGGAACAAATTAACTAAATTTTGAATCAAAACTTTAAAGTAAACAGTCACTTATCAAATAGTTCATGAAAGTTTTTCAAAGTTTATGTTCTTATCCAACCGTCTCAAGTCTAGACAGTGCGTCTGCATTTATCAACTTAGCACCAGGTCGATGCGAAATCACAATGTCATACTTTTGCAGTGCTAGTGCCCATCGTTGCAGTTTGGAAGATTGGGGTGCATTTTTAGTGATGAAGGTTAGTGGGTTGTGATCGGTGATAATTTCCACAGGTGAACCAAAAATCCACGTTTCGAAATTCTTGAGATTCCAGATGACCGCATAAGCCTCCTTTTCTATCGTCGGCCAAGCCTGTTGAGTTTGGTGAGCTTTTGACTGGCATAGCTGACTGAGTACCGGTACAGTACTCCGTCTTTTCGCTGCGATACACACGCGCCGATGCCGATTGCAGATGCGTCGCACTCGATGGCAAATGGTACTCCTATAACGGGAGTATGTAGACTAGGTGCTTCGATAAGACCTCTTTTGAACTCATTAAACGCCCGATCATGGTCTTCTGTCCAACACAACTGTTCAGGACTCTTCTTCTTTGTCAGTTCGGTTAGAGGATATGCTACTTCAGCATATTTGGGAATGTAATCTCTATAATAATTACACAAACCGAGAACACTTTCAACTGTTTCTTCGTTTGAGGCACAGCTAGCCTTCGAATAGCCTCCACTTTTCCGGGGTCGGTCCGATGGCTGCCGGACCCGATGATATGTCCTAAGTACTTGATGTGCGGGTTTGCGAATTCACATTTTTTCAAGTTGACTGAAAATCTTAAATCTGACAATTTAGAAAATATCTTTTCCAGATGCATCAGGTGTTCAGAAAATGTTTCAGAGAAAACGGCAATGTCGTCTATATATGCTCTGGTGAACTCCTTGTAATCGGACAGTGCTTTGTTCATTTCACGTTGAAAAGTCGCAGCTGCGTTTTTGAGCCCGAAGACCATTACTTTAAAGCGATACTGAGCCCTGTGAGTTTTAAAACATGCTAAATTTTGACTCTCTTCTTCTAGTGGTATGGCCCAATACCCTTTAAGTAAGTCTATCGTGGTTATTACATTGGCCCTGCCAATACTGAACAACATATCGGTGGCATTTTCCATTGGGAAATCATCAGTCACTGTAACAGCATTAAGCACTCGAAAATCTACGCATAGGCGCAAGGCCCCATCCTTCTTCATTACGCAAACTACTGGGTGTGGTGCCTCTGCCTCACTTTCTTCAATCAGACCTAGTTCCAATAACTCCTCAATTTGTTTATCTATTTGAGGTTTCAAGGCCTCTGGGATTCTATAAACATAAGGCTTTTTCTTTTCTGCGTCACTTATTCTTATTTTATGCTCTCCTACCTTAGCTATTTGCACTTTTCTGGAAAATAACTCTTTATATTTATACAATAAATCTAACATTTTTTCTTTCTCCACCTTTCCTAAATGACTTAGATCAACTTCTTCTATATTGAATAGGTCGAAGTTATCTTTCGTACTGGGGGTGGGATGGACGTCCCCTAATTCTTCCTCATTTTCGAAGATCACACCCACCGCCTGTACCCTAGGAGTGAATTTTCTGATCTTATTTACGTGGACATTCCTAACATTCCAGTTCATTAATTTCACTTTGTAAGAATCAGGGTTACAACGTGCCACTATTTCGGCTGGCCCTGTCTACTTCGCGTAAAGTTTGTTCGTAGAGTCCGGAATTAATAAATATACTTGGTCCCCCGGTCTAAATTCCTTGTAAATCGCTCTTCGATTAGCGTACTTCGCATAAGAGCTTTGCTTAACCTCCGATGCTATTGCCGCTTGTTCCGCCGCCCTTTCTAAATTAATTTTTAACTACTGGAGGTATTCGGTCGCGCTCTTTCCTAGATTTATAGGTAGTGGGATTTCGCCTGCCCATGTAGATTTTAATACCGCCAGTGGCCCTCTGGCCTCCCTTCCGTACAATAATTTGAATGGCGATACGTCCGTAGTGCTATTCGGAATTTCTCTGTACGCAAATAATAGATAGGGGATGTGTTTATCCCAATTTTTAGGGTCACTACGAATTATATGGTGTAACATACGTTTCAACACCTGATTATATCGTTCAACAAGTCCCGAGCTCTGCGGGTGCCCCGGCGTAGCAAACCTAGGAGCCGCCCCCAGCCTAGCATGAAACTCTTGTATTAACCCTGATACAAAATTTCTGCCCTGATCACTCGCTATTACGCGGGGTATTCCTGTTCGCATAAATATCTCTAACAATGCATCGCACGTAGCTTTAGCCGTAATTGTCCGTAACGGAACTGCCTCGGGCCATCGCGAATGTTGATCTACCAAAGTAAGTACGTATTGATGCCTGCGCGCTGAAGGAGGTTCAATTTTTCCAATTATGTCAATATTTACAACGTCGAACGGAAGTTCCGGTCTCTCAATTGGGTTAATGGGTATCTGATCGCTGACCCTCTCCCTGTTCTGTAGTTGGCAATCCTTACATGACGCACAATATTCTTCCATATCCCGCGACATACCTGGCCAAATAACGAATTCTCTCGAATAACGAATTCTCTCTTTTGTATTTTTCATGCCGAGATGATTAGCGAAAATCGATTCTTGCGCAAATTTTTAAAATTTCCTCCCTCCTCACCTTTGGTACCACTAATTGCATAACTTGATCTCCCTAAACTCTTTCCCTATGATAAAGCAAATTGTCTACCATAACAAACCCATTTTTCGCTTTTCCTGCATCTTTGAAAGCTCCCTATAACGATTCGCAACTTTTCTGTTGCGCCCTGTAAATACTCGCATCTGATTGACGACCCACATTTAAATCTTCGCTATTATTTTTCTTTTCAATACAGCTAATCATTAACTCTTTTTCTGCAGTTTCATTTTGACATAATAAACATAAATTCTCATCATTGATACTTTGTTGCTCCATTTCACTACCCCCTGCTTTTTGATATTTAATTTCTTCTCCCCTTTCCGACTGCATCTCCTCCGTAGGCACCGACACGTCACCTAATCTATTTTCTTCCCTTCCACTCTGAACTGATCGTAATAACTCATAAATCGTTGGCGTGATAATACATGACCCATATAATTTATCTGTTGCTGCGAACAAAACATCTACGCTATTAACTACACTATTCGAGTCTCAGGAATCTAAAGCTATGGGTAAGGTTATAAGGTCAGCGGTTATTTTTTCTCCAAAAGCAGATATTAACTGAATTTTTGAATTTTCATTATTTCTAAATGAATCCGGTATTTGATTTGAATTAATTACTGGAATTTCGGCTGCATTATCTATTAACGTATTCATTTTCCGCCCCCCTAACAACACATCCTGATACTGCAAAGCTTGCGTATTTATAATGCCTGATTCTCAGAACATAAAGCTGTCACTTTAGCAACTAACTTTTCATCATGTTTATTTTTCGCAATACCCGATTCCTTTTTCGTTTGATAGCGCAAATTCCCCATTTTATTTTTTTCTTTATTATTCGGGCAGAAACGTAAATTAGTTGTTTGTTTACATAGCCTACAAATGTCATTAGTTTTTCTTTCGCGAGAAAGAACATTATTTCTGATATGAGGTGGGATATATTTCCCATGATTCACACTTCCGGGTTCATCATAGTTACGAAAGGATTTTATAGGTCTATCATATAATTCCGAAAAAGTTCTACCTTTTGAAGTAAACCAATTATCGCATAATTCCGCGATTTGGCGTGGTTTTAACCAGTCATCCATTTGCTTTAATTTAACATAACTCCGCGTTTCTGAATCTAATGAACTCATTAATCTATCGGTAACAATTAATTCATTAGGCGTGTCGAAATCATTTACTTTCCTAAGCTGACAATAAAATTCCCAATTAGCTCGGATTCTGCTTGCAAATTGTAAATGGTTTTCATTTTTCATTCTTTTTGCCGTAAGGAAATTTTCTAGACAAGCTTAGGGAGTAGGTTGAAATTCTTTTAAAATTAAAGCCTTAACCTTCGGATAACTCTTTATTTCATTTGTATTGACATAAACTAATAAATGTGCCGCACGTTCACCCACTAAATTTAGTAAAATTTCAACTTTCAACTCCTCCGCAACATTTTTCATTTCGAATGCCTTTTCGAGCGAACTAAAAAATAAATTCCACTCTTCCGGTTTAGTCGGGACTGGCATACTCAGAGTTCTAACACTTTTAATTAAAGATTCTAACGAATTAGTATGGGATTTTCGTCCACCCCCCCCCCCCCTCGAATCCAAATTCTTATCATCTGTTATCTTCGCCATTTCTAATTGGGCTTTAATGACTTCTAATTCTGTTCGTTCTAATTCTAGTGCAGTGTTCTGTTCCGATTTGGCATTTTCTTTTTCGACTTTGAGCAACTCGGCTTCACGTTTTTCTTTTTCTATTGTATCTGATACCGTGGTAATTAAAAATTCTTTTACAAATTCAGCATCCTTAGCAAATTGGTCGCTTCCCTCAATGAGTGTTTTCAAATCTACAATTCTATGCTCAACATCTACTTTTAAACCTAATTCGGTTGCGACCACAACTAAATCTTCTTTTTTCAGCCCTTTAATGCTAAATATTTTTCTTTTTCAATTTCAAACACTTTTATAATAAATTCTACTTATAACCGATACTATCATCTTAAATAAATAAATCAAGCAATAAATGTCATACTATAAATAGCAACTTTCCTCTGACATGCTTAAATCAATCATAATAAATAATATACTTTCCTATCATCTATTTAAATCTTCACACAAACTCATAACAATAAATTATATTCTATTTCTTTATTTACTAAATCATCTTCAAATATTATCTTCAATTAAAAATAAATAAACACGCAGCTTATTTTTAATAGGAACTCTGGTGCTTCGGAAATGAGAGCGTGTAATATCGGCGCTGCTCCTCTGACCATCCCACGTGGTGTATATCTTGTTAAAAATAGCACTCCTTTTTTTAATCAAAGATTATTAAGTTTATTTAAAAAGAACATGAAGACATTACAAGACGACACAATGATGATGACTTTTTACAATGAAAAAAATGGTTTCAAAAGATGCACGACACTTTTATGTTTCACTCCACGAACTACACTTCACAATATTATTAACTTGTATTACAAACTACTCAAATTATAATCCTTTGGTGCTCCTAGCACCCGACATACTTCCGTTTTCACAAAACCAAAAAAACACGCCGGCCAACATGCACGGCTCGGCTACCCTTCTCAAAAATCACTTTTACTCTGAAAAAAAAAAAATCCACCCTTCTCTCCGCGCGCGCCCGCATACCACGTGACATATGGCGTTGGCGCCAAAAGAATCGAAAGAGAAATTAATCTAAACGTTTCCAGACATCACAGTACCTCTTTTTATTTTTTTATATATATAACTTTGCAATAATCTAAACATAGAAGGTTAATGTGAAAAAATGTTATTTTACATGCGTTTATCAGAAAAAAACAAAACATTATATCTGAAAATTTTGATTTTCGTGAAAATTTATCAAATGTCAAGTATTTTATTTCCAAAATTTTCCAAACATTGTCTTTATAGAAGACCAAGTATATACTTTCTGAAAATCATACTTTTAAAATAAAGATATATATATGTTTATAGGAACTGAGTTTAATAACGCACAATTAAATGAAAAATAAGCACATTTGCAAAATAAGTAGACCGTTTAAAATTTAAAATTTTTGTTGTATCTAAAATGGCTTAAATAATTAATAAATACATATCTCTTCAATATATGTATTTTTTTATTTTAAGCTTTTGCTTCAAAATATTGCAATTTTAGAAAATTAAATTTTTAAAAGGCGCTTGAGATAATAATTTAATATGATCATACGGCCTGAGTTTGTTTTCATGCAATCCAATAAAAAAAAATTAAAAATCGTCGAAACGTCAAAGTGGAAATGATTGCTTATACCCAAAATTATTCATATATGTTATGGAGGAGATCTCTCATAGAAATTTTGATTGAACTCAATAAATTAAAATAATAAATCTTTGTAAAAAAAAAACCCACATAAAATAAAAACAATACATTGGACACATTTCGAGATAAAAATATTAATAGGTCGTCATCAGCTACAGTAAACACGTGTCCGTAAGGGGACAAGGTCAAAATTGAACTGAAAGGTAGAAAGTAGAGCTTGCAAAGAATGCGACAAATGGCGCTTTCTGAAAGGAGGCCATGCGGAAGACGAAAGTGTTGCCAAAATGGTAGAAGAGAAATTTTAAGGGGAAAATGGAAATGAAAGAAATAACCAAAATATAAATAAAATAAAAGGTGTAAATAAAAAAATATAAATATAAATAATAATATTAAATAAAGAAATATAAATAATAAACGGTCAAGTGCGAGCATTACTCGCTCACAGAGGGTTCTGTAGAATAAATATATGAATTTGTAATTGTATTATTAAAAAAAAAAAAAAAAAAAAAAAAAAAAAAAAAAAAAAAAAAAAAACCTTCTAAAAGAATATTAAGACTTTGTAAAAAAACTATACAACGTAGGGTTGGGTATAACTGTATATATTAGAGAAGTATTCAAATATAGCTATTCGTATAACTCTTTTTTTATATTATCCTAATCTGTTTATGATGAACTTGATTCGGTACCCATTATAAAAGCAGTGCATAGTTAAATTTCATTTGGCATTTCATGAAACTAAATTCAGTGCAGTAATAACCTTATTTCTACAGTGTAGTTAAAATAAAACATTTGTTCAAAGTTTAAATTTGGCATTGTGCTAACCGCGCTTTGAATTGAGGTCTCAAAGTTGCAACGCCGTCTTGGTCAGTGCCGTGTTTTTCCAGATAGGTGTTTAATTAACTTTTAAAGTCACTAGAGGCGTATTGAGAGATACAATCAATGCAAATTATCGCGAATCCCGCAGTATTTATGTGATTAATTCTAATTAAATATGTCCAGGGCGGTGACCTTAAAAAACGGACACATAATTTTAATTCCAAAATAGACAAACGGCACCAAGAATATTTAATTAAAATTTTCCTTTTATCATGTACGTGAAAATAAGCAAGTTCGCATTTTATAATAAATTCCTTTATAAATTCTGGTGTCAGTTCATTATTTCATAAGTTTATAAATAGAATTACTCCGTGCCGAAAAGGATTAAGTGGTCACAGAACTCTTAAAGCTTAAAAATTTAAGAAATTTTAATTTTTTTAGATATTAAACTCCTTTCTTTTCTGAATATTTTGATATAATTGTTTCCTCGAAAATCCCATTAGAACAGAAGTTTTGGCTTTTAGAATTACACCCGCTCAAAAGCTGAAGCGGCGTTTCAGAAACTTTAAAGTCATTATTTTCCAAATGGCGTTTTTTTGGCATAACGCGCAGGATACCTGAACAACGTCTGAATATTTTTTCATGAAATTTTCGAAACATATATTTCATGTTAGTCTGTATAAACTGAACCTAAAATTTCCTTTTTATTGTTCAAAAATATATTTTTTAAGTTGATTTTACTATTGAAATTTTCAAAATTTTATATTAGCTAAATGCAACACTGCATTAAAAATATAAAAATGCTTTAAATACAAATTTATTTAAGTTCAGGGAAATTATTACTATCTGAAGTATAAGTAAGCACCAAAATTTTCATTCTAGTTGCAATATTTATTTTGTAATCCTGCGTGTAAACTGTTATGCCAATTTTTTATTCGACAAATGTCTAACAGTTTCGAGCCCCCTATAAATACTAATTCTGTATCTTGCAATTTTTTAAATACATGAAACGAAAGAACATACTTATATCTTTCATACCAATTAAAATTGTGTTTTAAAATCATATACATTTTAAGACATTAAATGTTGAAATGGGTCTTTTTTTTTTCATTTATTCCCCTTTTTAGAGTACCGAGACCCCTTAAATTAGTATATTTTTAACAATTTGACGTTTATTGCTTTTATATTGTTACTGGACATTACATTATACATATATATCATTAAAAGTTGTTAACTAGGCATAGAGTACGCCGCCCCTGACCTTGAGTACATCAAAACTGACCGTACATTTAAGGGTTAATATCTCGGCTAATTACCGATGATTTTTTTCGAAAATCATTATCAACTATCTTTTTATTGTTCTGCAACGATAGGTATATTCAGCGATGCTCAACAATTTTTCTGAATGCATGTAAATCGAAATTTGTGTATAACAGAAAAATGCTAATTACTCAAAAACCATGTGACCTAGGGTAATCGCTGTAATTTTTCGGCAAGGTTATATTAATGTCTACTACCTCTATTGTTTTCATAATTTTGGTTTCAGTAGATTCAGAATTAGATGGCGGGGGGACATATTTTTTGCGCTACATTTTCAACAATATATTTGAAAATGTAATACCTAAAATTAAAAGGAATGTATTTTTGAGTTCAGCGTTACAAAAGCTTTCACAGGATACCCCAGATGATATACAAAGAAAAGATTTTTTTTTCAAGTAGCATAATTAGCCCTCTACTTTTTTACTAAATATATTTATGAATGTTTGTTAATCTGAAAATATGTGGGTGAATGGTCTTTATTACTTCCCCGAATTTGAACTTTCCACGTTCCATAGTTTACGAGTAAAATGGCTGTGACAGACAGACAGACAGACGGACAGACACATGAGTGATCTTATAATGGTTCCGTTTTTACTTTTTAACTACGGAACCCTAATAAAACAAGAAAAAAACTAAAAGTTCCTTTTTTTTCTTTTTTTTTTTTTTTTGTAACAAAATAAAAATAAAAGAAACAAGAGAAGAGGGAAAAGAATTACAAAAATAATTTCCTCGCTGGAGAGAGGAAAGGAGATGATGAGTGTTCATTGACAAGATTATCAGAAGTTTTAGAAATAAAATAGGCTTCGTGAAAATCCAAGTGAGAGGAAGAGGCAAGGGAAGAAATAATTTTGGTCATGTAGAGATTGAGACAATGACTGGAAGACCAACAATGAGGAGCAATCGAAGATTTAGAGATTTCTTGATTTGCAGATTCTCTTCTACCATTTTGGCAACACTTTCGTCTTCTGCATGTTCTCCTTTCAGCTCGCACTATTTGCCGCATTGTCTGCAATCTCTACTTTCTACCTTTCAGTTCATTTTTGACCTTGTCCCCTTACGGACACGAGTTTACTGTAGCTGATGACGACCTCTTAATATTTTTAGCTCGAAACGCGTCCTATGTATTGATTTTTTATGGTGATTTTTTACAAAGATTTATTATTTTAATTGTTTCATATCGCCAGTTTTTGGCGCTGTTTCGCTGAACGTAATATATGTCAGACTACCGCTTTCGAGCGTCCGCTTTTTTTGATTCATCACAGCAGCTACGTGCAGAGATAGGTGTAATTTAAAATATATGACAAGAGTACGGAAGGTAACGCCTAACATGTGAAACTTGTAATGCAAGAATCTGCTGCTGCAGGTAAAGCGATTTTGTTATGCCATGAAAATTTCATCCAATTTTGTTTTTGTACTTCTAAATTGTTTGTTCCTTGGTTTAGAATATAGTTAATTTGAGCTATTTGTCTTTGGCGCTTCTATACATCTCTTATTCCAACATTATTAATTAGAGGAGCATCTAATTACAGAACTTATTTCTGTTTTTAGGTATCGGATATTTGCCGGTATCACTGGTCCGTTTTTCAAACCGCAATGTACGGACCTGGGTACAGTGAATTTGGACTACATATATCTATACCGTCATCTGACCAAACTGTTGAATGATTTTGTTTATCAGTTTTCGAGGATCTCATCCAGTGGTCCATAATACAGAAATCCAGCTCTGTAAAAAGATTTAAATGTCTAAAATAATCTAATAAAATATTTAAAACAACTAGCTATCCATGGTACCCAAATCAATGTACTTTTTCTCGCTAAATCGAATGAGATCAATCGCTTGTCCACATTGCTAACTGTTCGTGAGGTACGGCTGTCATTGATAATTGAAGATGAAAGGGGGGGGGGGGTGAGTTTTAGATTTTGTTTGAAAAAGCATGATATCCGTTTAAAATGTTTCAGAACCAGTTTCTTTGGTGAAATCCATTTTACTACGGTGACACATTTTCGTCTAAAAATGACGAGAATTAACTCAGAAATTGGTATTTGGATTCGTTGATATGCCAAACGATTGACCCAAAAATAATTAATACACTTTCATAAGTTATGTTAGGATCTGCAAAATGCTTTTTATAATATAAGTCGACAAATATAAACCTGTGCAAGGAGTAACATTACAGTCGTTTTGAAAACGCATTATCTTAAAAATTCTGCTGATAAGTGATTAGTTTATATAATGCGTCACGCCGCGACAAAGTCGTGGCAACCCAGGTAGAAAATGTTTGCACTTTTTTTGCAAAAAAGTATATACTGTACACAATTTGTGCATAAAAAGTGACTATTTTTGAACACCTCGAAAAATATGCACCTTTTGTGCAAACTGTCTGTATTTTTTATACACACAAAAAAGTGTACATTCTATGTTGTCAAAAACTGTGCACATTTTTGGCATAAAATAAATTAATATTCCGTGTTCGCGAAAAGTGTGCATTTTTTATGAAAAAAAAAACCCTGTAGATTCCAATTTTCCAAAAATTATGTATTTTTTTATGGATGTAAAAATTAGTACTTTTATTTTAAATAGTATATTTACCCCCCCCCCCCTAAACGAAAATTCTCAATTCCAATTTAATTTTAAGGTAAACGAAATAAATACATTTTACTATTTTTTTCAAAATAAGAAAAAACAAATTTTAATTATTTAAATTTCAAAATACAGAAAGGGGCAATGCCCCACCCCCTCTTTCATTAACGGAAATTTCCTGAGTTCCCCCTTTATTTTAAGTCGCTTGAAAAAAATAAATTTTACTATATTTTTCAAAATAAGCAAAAAAGAAATTTTAATTAATTAAATTTTAAAATCTGGGGCAAAGGTAATGGTTCACCTAAACCCTCTAACTTTACAGAAAATTATTTAATTCTTTTATTTTAAGTTACTCGAAAAGAGAACATTTTACTGTGTTTTTCAAAATCATTGAAAATAAAATTTAGAAATAATTTAGATAAAATCAAATTTAAATCAAATTCGAGGGAGGAGCAATATCTCTCATATGACCCCTTCTACCCAAGTAAAAGTTCTTAGTTCCTCTTTAATTTTAATATAGGGGAAGGTGGCCTAAAATGATCCCTTTAAGGGGAAAACTTGTGTAAAATAACATGTTTAAATGAAACTTTAGCCCTATACTAATATGTTTTACTCTATATTTTGCATTAGAAACATATTTTAATAATATTTTAAACCCAAATTAATTAATGAAAAAAATAGGTTTTTGAAAAAGTGTCCAAAGAATCATTTTACCCTCACCCACTTTTTTACACTATATTTTGCATTAGAAACATATTTTAATAATATTTTAAACCCAAATTAATTAATGAAAAAAATAGGTTTTTGAAAAAGTGTCGAAAGGATCATTTTACCCTCACCCAAGTGCAAAATGATCCTTCATTTCAAAATAATTGTAAATTGTTTTTTATCGGCAAAATAAAGGATATAAAAGTAATTATGGCAGCACATAATGAAATAAAATAAGTTTTTCAATCAAATAGTTGACATAATTTATTTTATGTAAGTTTAAAATAAAAAAGTGTCACAATTAATTTTGAAAAAACAATAAAATGGAATATTTGAAAATTATGATCGTAGGATAACACATGGACTCAAAGAGAAAGGTTTGGGGCAGTCATACATTTGGCTCCCATGATGGCTAGGACGTGGTACTGGATTTTTTCACCCAATGAAATGGTAGTAAAACGATCCACATAATTGGATCATTTTACCCGGCAACATGGCCGTCTATTTTAGGTCATATATCTGGATAACGTCGAGAAACATAACAAACTTAGCAAGTGTAATTCACATCTAAAAACATACTCTATTAAGTAAACCAAGTCATATTTCTATACATGAAAGACTGTATATCTATATAAATATGAAAGTGAGTACTTATCTTATAACAGATGTTATAAAAAACCACTTTTTCAAAGAATTCTCTTCAGACGCGTAATACTGCGATCGCTTGAATATTGTAATTGCTTCTTATTTACACAACTAGTTTATGTGTTACCCTGTAGATAGCGCGACCTGTCTAGAAGAAAACCCATGTGGATCGTTTTGCCCGCTAGGATCCTTTTAGGCCACCTTCCCCTACTCGAAATAAATAATTTTGCTGTGCATTTCAAAATCGGTGAAAAAGACATTTTAATTGAATAAATTTCAAAATCCAAACAGAAAATCCACAGTTCCACTTTTATTTTAAGTTATTTGAAAGAATAAATTTTACTTTTTTCTCAAAATCGGAGAAAAATAAAATTTAGTTAGTAAAATTTTTAAATCGAGGGAGGGGAAAGGGCCCTCCTAAGCCCCCTTCCCCCAAAGGAAAATTCTTAGTTTAACTTTATTTTAGGTTACTCGTAAATAATAAATTTGACTTTGTATTTCAAAATAGGAGAAAAATTTTAATTAATCAAATTTTAAAAGGCAGGGAGGGGCAATGGCCCTCCCATGCTCCCACCCCCTATCAGAAAATTTCTTACTTCCTCTTTTTTTTTTAAATTCTTCGAAAATAATAGATTTTATGAAGTTTTCAAAATTATCAAAAAAGAAAATTTAGCTAGTTAAAGTCTAAAATCGAGTGAAGGGCAGTGGACTCCCCCCCCCCTCCTTTCACACACACACACACACTCACGCAAACTCTCTTCTTTCTGACGAAGCCCGTGATTAAGAAATGCATCTCTTATCCTCTATCAAGCATAAATTCCAGTTATTATGAAAATTAGTTCTGCTTTCAAAAATCAAATGAAAAACGTTTATTTCTTATTAATTTATTTCAAATTTCTATTTAAACATTTGGGCAGAGATCCAGATAAATTTTTCGCTGTTAGCGAAACGAGATTGTCCAATCAGAAGCCTGCATATTTGCAAAGAATGAAAAGGTCGCAAAACTGCAGGCTTCTGATTAGTCGATCTCGTTTCGCTAACAACAGAAAATCTATCTCGATCACGACCTTGATTATTATTTTCGTATGCGCGGCTGCATTTCAACTCAACACTCCTTTCCTTGTGTTTACATGTATCGGCGGCGATCCCGCGTAAGTGTTTCATGTGTCTGACTCTCGCCAGCTTTAGAATTAGCGAAACTTCTTGATTTTGTTTCGTTCTAGTTCGTTACTTGTATTGATTGTCTTTTTAAGGGCTAGTTTACTAGCTACAAGCTGGCGAGAAAACTAGCGAGTGAGATAGTAGTCGTTTACACACGAACTTGTTTACTCGCTCAGTAGCCAACTCGCTATTTCATCACTTGCTGCGTTCTAAAGCTTTCTTTTATGTTTTTTTTTCTGTAAAAAATTATTGTTTTTATATTGTGCTGATTTGTTTTTTTTTGTGTGTGTGTGTGTGTGTGTGAACGTGTTTGTGGAAAAATGAAGTGGTACGCAAACGATATTGCCGAGTTTTTAAATGTATACCAAGAGTGGTACCCTGTGTCATGGAACACAGAACACACAGATTACTTCAATACGAAATTAAAAGATGAAATTTGGATTTCATATTCTAATGGTCATTTATAAAATTTCATTAATTTTTAAGGTTTTGAGACCCATGTCCATTATTGTAACGTTTAATTAGTCTATTTTCAGTAATGGACATCCGATGCAATCATTGATAAAAATGCAATTTTAGTGATGTTTAATATGGCATAAAATCTTTTAACTGAAAACCTAATTAATCACATTTAATTTTTAAATAGCACTTATTGGAATGTAATAACACCGAAATTTTATAAATAGTGATGCTTTCGATTCATTTCATGTGGTTAATAATTTTTTCAATATTTTAATGACAATTTTTTTAATAACTCTGCCCTGTTTATATATTAATCAGTGAAACAAATAAGGAAGCAGAGAATATTGTTCAAGTGCATATGTAAAAGAGTAACTCATAGGGTTCAACCCCCTCCCCATTTAAATAAAAACAAACTATTGTTTTAACACAAACTGATTGGTAAAGTTATGAATGGATGAATATACAAATTGAATATTTCTAACTGAGCGAATAAATGCCTAGGCCGGGGATCGAACACAGATCCTTGCCTTGCAGGGCCAATGCTCTACTGTTTAAGCTAACTAGGCCGGCAACCGGTGAACATATCTGAGCGAAATATGCTCATCGGTTGTCGGCCCAGTTAACTTGAACAGTAGAGCATTGGCCCTGTAAGCCAATGATCTGCGTTCGATTCATGGCCTGGCATTTTTTCGCTGAGTTGGTAATATTAAATTCATAAAAAAAAAATAAATAAAAATAAAAATAAAATAAAATAAAAAGTTTCTGAAGTTGATAAAAATCTATTCTTTTCTGTCTCAAACATTTACTTATTCATATCTCTCACTAAAAAGGATTGTAATATTAATGAAAAATCGTGAATTTTGTCGATTAGGAGTGGGAAAATCTCAAATTTTGTTGATTCACAGAAAAATAGCGAACTTCGTTAATCAGGCACGGAAAAAAGGGGAATTTCGTCAATCAGGTGTGCAAAAATAGCGAATATCATTTGTCGGGTAGGAAAAAATGGCGAATTTAGTCAATCAGGCGTGGAAAAATAGCGAATTTGCAAAATAGCGAATCAATAGGAAAAATAGCGAACTTCGTTAATCAGGCGTGGAAAAAAGGGGAATTTTGTAAATCGGGTGTGAAAAAATAGCGAATTCCATTGGTCGGGTGGGGAAAAATGGCAAATTTAGTCAATCAGGCGTGGAAAAATAGCGAATTTGTTTGAACAGGCACAAAAAAATTGCGAATTTTGTCGATAATGTGCGGAAAAATTGAAAAATAGTGAATTTTGTCAATCGGGTGTGAAAAAACAGCGAATTTTGTC
Organism: Maratus speciosus; assembly: GCA_963932465.1. Taxonomy (NCBI): domain Eukaryota; kingdom Metazoa; phylum Arthropoda; class Arachnida; order Araneae; family Salticidae; genus Maratus; species Maratus speciosus. The sequence continues at coordinate 444,104,888 of OZ010788.1, forward strand.
AATTGGGTGTGGAAAAATTGTGAATTTTGTCAATGTGCAGCGGGAAAAAAATCACAAATTCCATCAGTCAGTTGAGATCATGACTTTCGTCGATCGGGCGTGAAAAATTCGTGAATTTTGTTGTTTAGAAGTAGAAAAACCTCAAATTTTGTTGATTCACAGAAAAATAGCAAACTTCGTTAATCAGGCGCAGAAAAAAAGGGAATTTTGTCAATCGGGTGTGAAAAAATAGCAAATTCCATTGGTCGGGTAGGAAAAAATGTCGAATTTAGTCAATCAGGCGTGGAAAAATAGCAAATTTGTTTGATCATTCACGAAAATTTGCGAATTTTGTCGAGAATGTGCGGAAAAATTTAAAAATAGTGAATTTTGTCAATCGGGTGTGAAAAAACAGAGAATTTTGTCAATTGGGTGTTGAAAAATTGCGAATTTTGTCGATAATGTGCGGGAAAATTGAAAAATAGTGAATTTTGTCAATCGGGTGTGAAAAAACAGCGAAGTTTGTGAATTTTGTCAATGTGCAGCGGGGAAAAATCACAAATTCTGTCAGTCAGTTGAGATCATGAATTTCGTCGATCGGGAGTGAAAAAACCGTGATTTTTATTGTTTAGAAGTAGAAAAATCTCAAATTGTGTTGATTCATAGAAAAATAGCGAACTTCGTTAATCAGCCGCGGAAAAAAAGGGAATTTTGTCAATCCGGTGTGAAAAAATAGCGAATTCCAACTGTCGGGTAGGGAAAAATGGCGAATTTAGTCAATTAGGCGAGAAAAAATAGCGAATTTGTTTGATCAGGCACGAAAAAATTGCGAATTTTGTCGATAATGTGCGGAAAAATTGAAAAATAGTGAATTTTGTCAATCGGGTGTGAAAAACAGCGAATTTTGTCAATTGCGTGTGGAAAAATTGTGAATTTTGTCAATGTGCAGCGGGAAGAAAATCAGAAATTCCGTCAGTCAGTTGAGAATCGTGAATTTCGTCGATTGGGTGTGGGAAAATCGTGAATTTTGTCAATTAGGAGTTGGGAAATCTCAAATCTCGTTTATTCACGAAAAATAGCAAACTTTGTCAATCAGGTGTGGAAAAAAAGCGAATTTCATTGGTCGGGTAGGAAAAAATGGCGAATTTAGTCAATCAGGCATGAAAAATAGCGAATTTTGTGGATAATGTGCAGAAAAACAGTGAATTTTATTAATCGGTTGTGAAAAAACAGAGGATTTTTTCTGTTGGGTGTGGAAAAATTTTTAATTTTATCTCCGTCAGTCAGTTGAGATCGTGAATTTCGTCGATCGGGCGTGGAAAAATCGTGGATTTTGTTGTTTAGAAGAAGAAAATTATGCTGATTCACAGAAAAATAGCAAACTTCGTTAATCAGGCGCGGAAAAAAAGGGAATTTTGTCAATTCGGTGTAAAAAAATAACGAATTTCATATGTCGGGTAGGAAAAAATGGCGAATTTAGTCAATCAGGCGTGGAAAAATAGCGAATTTGTTTGATCAGGCACGAAAAAATAGCGAATTTGTCTGATCAGGCACGAAAAAATTGCGAATTTTGCCGATAATGTGCAGAAAAATTGAAAAATAGTGAATTTTGTCAATTGGGTGTGAAAAAACAGTGAATTTTGTCAATCGGGTGTGAAAAAACAGCGAATTTTGTCAAGTGAGTGTGGAAAAATTGTGAATGTTGTCAATGTGCAGCAGGAAAAAATCACAAATTCCGTCAGTCAGTTAAGAATCGTGAATTTTGTCGATTGGATATGGAATTATTGCGAATTTTATCCATCGGCTTTGGAAAAATTACAAATGTTATCTATCGGCTATGGAAAAATTGTGAATTTTGTCAATCTACCATGTAAAAATCGCAAAGTTCTTTGATCGGGCACAGAAAAATAGTGAATTTCGTTGATCAGGCGTGGACAAATCTTAAATTTCGTTGATTCACGGAAAAATAGCAAACTTTCTCGATGAGGCACGGAAGAAAAGGGAAACTTGTTTATCAGGTTGCAGAAAAATAGCGAATTTTGTCAATTGGATATGGAAAAATTGTGAATTTTATCAATCGGCTTCAGAAAAATTGCAAATGTTTTGATCGGCTGTGGAAAAATTATGAATTGTGTCAATCTGGCATGTAAAAATCACAAAATTTTTTTATTGGGCACAGAAAAATAGTGAATTTCGTTGATCAGGCGTGAACAAATCTCAAATTTCGTTAATTTGCTCATTCTCTCCTCTTCGTTCATAAAGTTCACATTTTTTTTCATCTTCATTCACATCATTAGAAGAAATAGTATCACTCCTTAAAAACAATCCTTGCTATATTCGTGTTAGATATACAAACGTAAACTATTGATGTGTCCTTGCCAACTGATTTGGATATGTTGACTAGGTAGGGGAACCTAGAGGGGTAACCCCCCCCCCTCTGAAACCATATTTTTTATCCGATTATAGGACACAGATCACCACCCCGAAATATTCTCTCTGTGTTACTGATGTGGCCCTCGGCAATGCAGACATTTTTGCAAGTGGCCCTTCTCTAAAAAAGGTTGTGCTCCCCTAGCCTAGAGCCAACATTAGAAATAACTCATATGTTAAAGACTGTTACCTAGAAATCCGCACAAGCTTTGCAGTTATGGAAAATAGCAAAGGAATCAGGGGCGGATCCAGAGAATCTTTTTTGGGGGGTGGGGGGGCGATACCGAGTGACATATAATCAAAGCAACAGTCAAGTGATATTCCAAAAATATCTTGGAATATTTAAATATTACCGATTAATATAAGAAGTAGTTCAACACGAAGTAAGTCTTTTTTTTTCTAATTTTTCTTGCATTTTTAACTACAAAGAAGTTCTTATGAAAATTACTTTTTTCATGTTTTCCCTAAGGTGAAAGAACTAAGGCTCAGTGCTGAAATAATTTAGAAATGCAGTTTTTAGAATCATATTTTTGTTATTAGATTTGCATATTTTTAGAATCTTGATATAATTTGCAACAAACATAGGGAGATATTTTTTTAATGTTTCTAAAAATTTCATATAAAATTGATAAACATGATAATTAATAACAATTTAAGGAAATTTACCATGTGTAATTTAATTTTTTTTTTAAGATAATAAAAAAGAAAATTGAAAATATCTCTCCCAAGATCTTTTGCATAGGTATACTATATAACTATTTAAAAAAAAATTAGTGATAATAAAATATTGAAAATTGAATGAAGAGTAGTATTTTTAAAAATGTATATTTTGACAGAAATGCTATACCAAAATTCATTACTACTTTAGAATCAATAATAAAAATTTTGGGGTTTTTGTTATGAATATGCCTTAATTGTGTATGATGTTTACATTCATGTTTGTGAAAAAGTATCTCTCTTAATTTTTCTGCAATTGAAAGTGTTTTTTATATGAACTGGGTTATTTCTTATATTTTTAATGTTTGTTTGGTTATCGTAAATATTTTTATGCAGTTGCTTAAAGAATTGTGAATGATGCCTATTGAAATACACTTATGCTGCAGAAGTATTGAAGAGGCAAAATTAAAAGATTAAATTGTTTATAAGTAAAGGGTTGGGTTGATTTTTTGACGGCCAATTATCTACACGAGGGATATAGGCCCGGGGGGAGTGCCCTCCGTGGGGGTCTTTCTAAGGGAACCTAATCCGTATTAACGCATGGAAGATCCACGGCTCGAAGAAAACCACGAAAACTCCGAACGATCAGGCCGACGGGCGCGATTGGGATCGAACCCAGCACCTCCCGTCTACCAGCTTCGAGAGCAGAACCTCTCGGCCACTGGTGGGGCATTTATAAGTAAAGAAAGATCTTGACTGACTTGTATAGGTCCAGGCTCCCAAAAGCTGAAAGAAGCCAGTGACTCCTAAACATAAAAAATCCAGTCTCCACATTGTAAAACAAATGCATAAAAAAAATAGCATTTATATGGGGAGAAAATTCAAAGTGAAAAATGATTTTTTTAGGTACTTTTCGGTTAGCCGGGCGCCAGTATTATATTTACATATTTATATACTCACACATATATGTATATATACGTACATGTATATATAACACTGGCACCCGGCTAGCCGAAAAGTACCCTTTTTTAATATCAGGTGTCGCAGCATATAGGACAAATTTTATTGTTCTTACCTGTAACTTTTTTCAATAATCTTCATGGAATAGTCCTATTGCATATATTATAAAAATTTCTCTTGTCGATTACTGATAAAACATACTGCTAGGAACAATACAATTTGTCCTATATGCTGTGACCCCTGTTAATATGTACTACATTTGTACAAAAAAAACACTAATTGCATCAAATGTGTATAATTAATTTAGACATAAAATTCTTAAAATTTGAATAATTAATTAAATATAATATATATATTTAAATGTGTATAGTCGGAAAATATAGTTGAGCAAGATACAGTATAAAAAAATGTGTATAAGCTAAGCAATCACGATAGTAGGGAATGTTAAGAAAACAATATTTCTTATTTTGATTTTGTCATACAAAAATGCATATTAAAAACGTGACATTATTTTGCACTTTATAAAAATCAAAATACACTTTCAAACATTTGTTCTTCTACAACACACACACATAAAAAAATAAGGCGAGTTTGATATTAAAAGTTAGTAGCCACAGATAAAAAATTTGTCGCCACCTGGCAAGTGGTGAACATCCATGAGTTTGCACCTACAGTTTGTTTTTGAAAGCTGCGCCTAGCACTCTTGGACAATTCTACTAACCAAAGGGGTGTCACACTGAGTATTTTCTTAAGTTGTTCATTTGTTGGTTGTCACTAGGATTGGCACCAGGTCCCGAAACTAGTGGGTTGCAGAGGGTTCATGTGCCCCGGACAGCAGCATGAAAGACGAAGGGGGTGCCAAATAAAGATTTTGTTTGTCGTTTCATACAAAAATGTATATATATGAAATACAAAGAAACTTGTAAGCTAATATAAAAACATGGAAACATTCAAATGCTTCATTTAAAACACATTACTAAATAGGTGTGATAAAATATATACAAATGTTTTTTAAAATTAAAAACACTAGATGTTAAAATGATAAAAAGCTACTCCGAGCGCTTTCGGCTAACCTTAAGCGTTTGTCAAGGAGAAGAGAATTGACTGATAAAAACACTCGACGCTCGATGTTTACTGCTACAGATTGACCGGAAACTCACTTCAGGAAGCCCGCAGGTGGTCGTATCCATTAAACTGAAGTAGCGGGAAGGTACAGAAAGCTCAATCCTCAGAGAGACCGAACTTTCCAGTAATATTAAGTAAATTAAACCAGATACGCGGAATTTGGTATGATAATTCGTCATTACAACAATTTTCTGCTTGCGTTAAAATTTCCAAAGACTCTAAAATAGCACAACTATTAAAATCAGAAGCATGGATAATGACTTTTGCTCTATTGAAAAGGATGTCAATATCTTTAGTTTGAAACAGCCTTGAGAGGGCGGTAGCCGGTCTATTTTTATTAATATCCTGCATATGCTCTTTAACTCTTGTTTGGAATTTTCTTGTGGTCATACCAATGTAATTGAATATTTTATTTGTTTCTTTACTTCTGTATGGGATGATATAAACTCCTGACTTACTTTCCATACTAATAGGATCAACTCTTTTTTGCACAAGATTAATTAATTTGGTGTTATCTCTAGCTATTAACGTTATACTATATTTCCTTAGGATGCATTTTAATTTTGCATATAAACGAGGAATGTAATCAACTGCCATAAATTTAACTTCCTTTTTACTAATACACTCTATTTTAGCTGGTTCTGCGTGCTTAAACTTATAAATCAACTTATCAATAAATTTAGTGGAAAAACCATTACTATTAGCAATTGACTTAATTTTATCCAATTAATGGATACGACCACCTGCGGGCTTCCTGAAGTGAGTTTCCGGTCAATCTGTAGCAGTAAACATCGAGCGTCGAGTGTTTTTATCAGTCAATTCTCTTCTCCTTGACAAAGGCTTAAGGTTAGCCGAAAGCGCTCGGAGTAGCTTTTTATCATTTTAACATCTAGTGTTTTTAATTTTAAAAAACATTTGTATATATTTTATCACACCCAATTAGTAATGTGTTTTAAATGAAGCATTTGAATGTTTCCATGTTTTTATATAATAAACAAAGGTGAATCTGGCGTTCAAGATTGTACTATTTTATTAAGTCAATTTATTATTGTAAGCTAATGTTAAACCTATGAGAGCGTTCTTTTCAAATTTGTGAAACTGACTCTATAAAAAGAAAAAAAAAATCTGCAACCAAAATCTATAAAGTAAACACTAATACGGTTAGAATTCTTTCTAAGCAAGAAAAAAAATCATTTGAAACTATTAATATGCACGTGAGAAATTTAAAAAAGAACGCTCCCATAGGTTTAACATTAGTGATCCAGTTTCTTATAGAGCATAGTGTAGGCTCTTAATGCTCAAGCTAATGTTAATCCTATGGGAGCCTTGTTTACATATTTGTTGTTAGCAATTATTAAATTATTTTTATTTTTTAAGGATTTTTATTTCTTTTTTTGCATAGGGTACCTGCGGCAATAACTTTTATTGTGTATGAGGAGCGGGGTGCCAAAATCTATCCCCCAGGCTCAAAACAATCTAGTTTCGGACCTGATTGGCACTCAACTAAACAAATGCCGTTCACCCCCTATTTTGACAAAATCAAAGAAAACCTGACACATGCACAAACGCATGGAAGGCTTTGCTATCCGAATACAAACAATATACTGACATGAATGTAAACATAACCCTTATTTTCTCAGATTCAACTAAACAAACAGCACAACTATCGGTTTCTGACTGCAGTTTTAGATTTATTTGTCTTTAAACCTTTTTGTACTGAATTATGAATTCATGAAAATTTTTTCTTCTAAAGCATGTACATCAGTGATTTTATTTATTTATTTTTTTTACAAGCATTTAGCTTCAACTGTAATTAGAAATAAAAAAATTGTGAAAATTCCATTATAATGTTTTAAATTTAAAATACAGCTTCATCGTATGTTCTAGGGTTCAATTTAAGGTATTTTAGTTATATTTATTGAAACTTCATTCTGGGGATTTATTTCAGAAATATATATATTAATTTTGTTTTTTTAATTTCATGCTGTTATATGAATATATATTGCTCAGCTTTCTGTTGTGCCTTTGTTTCCGTTACAGGTACACCAATAAATTTACGCTTGCTGTTCGGTCCAGTGTTCAATTCAGACGCTTTTCTTCGGGAGGGACTTTTGCGACTCTGGGGGAGGGACATTATAGAGTTCCGGGGGGGTTGCATTTTATGACCATTGAAAATGCAAAATCTCAAATTTTCTGGGGGGGGGGCACCTCCTCGGCCTCCCGGGTCACCCCCTTGAATTCAACACTGGTTTGGTCGTATTATAAATTTTATTGTTGCAGTGTGAATTATGTGTGATGTGATAGCAATATATTTAAAATGTAATAATAAAGCCTTTTTGTGGTAAAATTTAGGTAGGCAAAAAAAGTGTACAAAGAAAAGTGCACAAAATCTGAGCGTATTTGGCACTACTGATTGTGCATAAAATATATAAAATTTAGGTAGGCAAAAAAAGTGTAAAAAAGGTGCATAAAATCCGAGCGTATTTGGCACCACTGATTGTGTATAAAAAGTACACAATTTAGGTATACAAAAATAGTGTAAAAAAAAGTGCACAAAATCCGAGCGTATTTGGCACCACTGATTGTGTATAAAAAGTGAACAATTTAGGTATGCACCTTTTGCACACAATTCAGTGTGCACTTATTATGCATAAGCAGAGGTGTCAAATACGCTCGCTTTTTGTGCACTTTTTTTTACACGTTTTGTGCAAACTTTTTCTACCTGGGAAGGTGGGAGATTGCTGTTATCGCAAAGGGAAATGAATAACCTGTTTGACGTATAATACTGTAAAATTCATAGCTGAATGCTTGCTGCGTTCCTAAAGATATTAATTTAGGTGTAATAATATTTTTTTATGTTTCTGATGTTTGCGATCAGAAGACAAAATGAAGCACTTTTTCCTCTATAGCACTGAGCAAATGAACATTGTGTAATTTGCCGTGCCCATGTTTTATCAGCATTTCGAGTTCTAGACAATTAGCTCTGCAAGTATCTTCATTTCTATGTTATGAAGACTTATTTTTCAGGTTCCCTGAGAATGCATTATGATAATTCAAAAAGCACGCAAAAAGTGCAAGAACAATGGTGTGTTTTGAAATCCTGATAAAAATAAAAATTTCTAATTTTGTGTCACGTAATATTTTTTGTTTTAAATTTTCGAAAAAATGTCTTTCTGTCTTCAAATGCCATTCTTGGATCATAAAAATAATCAAACTCAATAATATATATATATATACATATAAGCCAAATGCTCATAGCTACAGACAAAGGGGATCTATACTGCAAAATTCTATAACTCTGCGTGAAGCGGTCTCTTCAAAACACAACGGACAGACACATTCCTTACACGTACTCCCTTCTCTTCTGCTTGTTAGAAATGTCATTTTTCTTAAAGAAGATTCATTATGAGAGTAATTAGGGGACATAGAAATGAGTATTGCTTTTTTGGCAATAACTTTGTCAAATGTTTATAGTCACATGAATATATAAATATTGCTGGGAAGATACCTGTTACTTATTTGCATGACAATAGTTTCAAATTTTAATGTTAGTAATAAAATGCGACGCAAATTCACATTAATTTTATCCTGACTATTGCCGTTTGGAGATAGTGGTAGGGGGAAACGTAACCAGTGCATTCTCTAAAATTGTTTTCAGGTAACAACTGAAACACTTAAGGTATAGTGCGTCATGGAGACGTCGATGTGAGGTCGCACTGTGTAAAAGTTTTGTGGCCATGGTGATTAGTATGCGAAGTCGTTATGACCATTTTAGATCTCGTTTGTGACGTCACATTGTGACCATGTTGTGAAGTCACGGTGAGACAAATTTGTGAAGCGTGTGTCATTTTTGACGAAATTATCATTAACATGTGATGGTTCTGTGACGGCAGTGATAATGTTGTGAACTCACATTGTGACAATTTTGTCATTAACTTTGTGACGAATATGTGACTACTGTGACAATGTTGTGAAGTCACACTGTGACACACTTATACCTAAAAATAGCAAATAAAGCCTTTGTGCCACAATATTAAAAAGCAGAAAAACCAACGTTTAAAATGCACAAATAATATATGAAAAGCAGCAAACAGCTGTTTCGAATCTACTAGCGAGATTCTTCTTCAGTGCAAAAGGAACAGCGTGCTAGAAAAAGCAAGGCTGAGCAAGGCTGGCTCAGCCTTGCTTTTTCTAGCACGCTGTTCCTTTTGCACTGAAGAAGAATCTCGCTAGTAGATTCGAAACAGCTGTTTGCTGCTTTTCATATATTATTTGTGCATTTTAAACGTTGGTTTTTCTGCTTTTTAACACTTATACCTGTTGTAAAACCATTTACATCTATAACGTTATTATAGTTTGGAGATACATCGCAATTAAAACTTGTGGCCGCTATAACAATGGTATATCAAAAGAATTTTACTGAATAAAAATGCAATGCCCCGCATGCTTCAATCTTTGTTGCACCTTTTTTTTTTCTATTGTAATAAATGAGAATATGGAAGACGTTTGAATATTCCATATATCAGATTTTTTTTCAAAATTAGCTATTTGTTCAACTAAAAAGGATTAAAAAGACCAAAGAAATATTTTTGTTTAAAATTTGAAGTTTTATCAATTTAAAATTTAATATAAAAAATATGATATCTTATAATATATATGATACTTTTTTATACTCTTTAAAGTATAGAAATACGGAATAAAATTAATGTATCTCATTTAATACGCATTAAGAACTCTAAGTCACTGGTGAAGAGGATTTTTTCGATTAACACAATATCTATAAAAGAATTGAAAGATAAAAAGGAATGCCGATATTAAGTAATTATATTTTATATGTCTTATAATTTTGATTACTATAAAAAAATCTATATATGATTTCAATTCAAACGCACGTTAATTCAGTCACGTTGGGGCAGAGAAAATCTGGTACTTCTTTGTTATAGAAGCCCCTCTTTATTTGATTATGTCTAAGTTGCAATTACGATCTCGCTAAGATCATCGTGAAGATTATACATATGCGTCATATATATGTATACATTATGTATATACAAACGCTCACCATGTTCCATATAGTCATTATATACCTATTATTTACTTCTTTTATGCCACATATATATACTACATTTATATATGTCATGTACACGCACAGATGTATATCTATATATATCATGTACATCATATACACATGTCATACATATAAATGACTACAACTGGACATGTTATCTTTGGAAATGTTGTTTGTTTTGTATCATATATTATTATAATGTCATATATGCTTTATAATTTGATCATTCATAATCAGGATCCGCTATACCACAAAAGCCTAAACAAGTTCAAACTATTTCGATTCTATAATATACAATGATTGGTCATGCTAGCGCCTTCTCTGGGAAAAAAGAATGAACGCTGCTGCTTCTGTAATTGCATCGTAAAATTTTAACTCCATAAAGAAAATCTCCATACTTGTCATTTACAAATACAAAATGGAAAAATACACAAATTTACCTCTGTGGGTATCTCCAGACTTTTTAATTTTACAAAAATTACGAAGTACATTTTAGCAATAACTATCCGCAACTCCTCAAATGATAAATACAACTTTGGTATGAACAATTAACTGAGTATCGCGAGTATCGGAATGTTGAGAATTCTAAAAACAATTTTGATAACAATCGCTATGTTGAAAGATAGCAGCAATAAACAAAATCTTATTTTTAAGCTCACTGTAAAAGTAATTGCGACTTTTGAGTATGTTGCAGATATGTAGCACTGCAATACAAAGGGTTAATTTATTTTACATCAGAGTTTGTCTGCAATTAAATACATACTACTTAAACACTACTTTTTGATTATTAAAAAATAACTTTAATAATTGATTGGCAAAATTACATTTTTATTCAAGGAATTATATATTAAAAAAATAACTCTTACTATCTATGATTTTTTAAACAATAATCCTTTGTTGTTTATAAAACACAGCACCTCTGCTACATTAATTTGATCTAATGTGAAACTTTCTGAACGTTTTCTAAGAATCTGTCTGTCTGATTGTATGTTGCCATGGTCACTATAACTCTGACATCATAAATAGGGCAAAGAGATTAGTATCTACTATGAAATTTTTAGAAAGTGTGTTGAAAATTTTATAAATATATATTCTATTATAAATTCAGATAATCACATTTATTTTTATATAACACAATAAAAATAAATTAATACAATGAACACAGTATAAATGATTAGCTATATTTTAACGTAAATCATGTATAAAAATTCAGTCCATAAACACAAAGTAGAACTACACATAGGTTCATTATTATTATTAATATGTTAGTTACAGGATTATATGGTGATTATGAATAAGAAACTCATTTTAAACATGCTGTTTACTAATAGTGCACATTATATAGATATTTTGAAATTTATCTCTATAAAATTATTCAGGAAATAGTAAAAGTATCCAGAATAAATGTAAATAATAAAATATGGTTCTTACATTTTAGCTTCCTACCATTCAAGTATTTGCGTTATTTTTTGAGTAAAATCATATTTCAACTCTTGCTGATTGCTCAACTTTTACATTTGCATTTGCCAACGAATTCAAACTTCTACTTCACTTTGAAAATATTCCAACAAGAAAGTTTAACAACTGATAAGTTTTCACTCAATATAATTATTTATTTATAGATTTTATAACATTTTGCTGGTTGAATGATGTATTAAAAATCATTAACATTATTTTTTTATAATATTGCGCGTCCACGATTTTTAATAGTAAACCCTTTTATTCCGTCCATTTCTTTTAATAGTGCTTATCAGTTGTATCTTTGAAAAACCTTTTTTCCTATAAATTCCTCTTCTGAGCAGATGAAAATTCTGTGAAGAAAAAATGCAATGCAAATTGTTTCAGAACATTTCTTAATATAAAATAAAAATAATTAAGTTTCCAAATAATTTTATCTATAAAAAGGCTTTTTTAATAAATAATTTAATTATTCTTTAAAAGTTAATAATTATATTAACGATTGATTATAATACTTGTCCATATACTTCCATATTTATGAAAACATGTGATTTAAACCAGATATTTCAAATAATAAAACAAGTAAGATTAAATTGCAATTTAAATCCTTAACCTGATGAAAATGGTTGATAGTAAGTTATCATATTTCAACAAAATAAATAATAAATGTATTAAACTTATGTTTATAAGAAGCTAACTAAAATTAGATAATTTAAGAAAAAAAGCAAACAAGGAAAATAATATTTTTCAGACCTAATTTTCCTTGACATTTTTCTTTCTATACTAATTTTTTGCAGCACAAATTAAGTCCGATAATAATTACAGTAACAAAGACTAAATCATTTTCACCAATCCAAAGTCACTGTAATTTTCTCAGACTCATATTTTGTTTCATGTATTAACGTGAAATTGCTTCATTTTCTTAATCCGTGTCAATAATAGGCATCCAAGCAGGTCTATGCTGTCAGGTGAACTTCTCGCGTCTGTCACGTTCTAAAAGCTTCTCTATTTACTCTTATTTATTATGCGATCGTGTAGTCCACATACGATTTTTAGTATCGATGCAGGTGTTATTCGTTTCCGATTATTTGTTTTTGTATACAACAGATTCGGAAGATAAATGCGTGATAATTTTAGGAGAGTGTTTCTAATTAACATTTCCTATTTATAAATTTTTTTGATGCATTATACCTTTTATTTTTATCAGTTTCAAAACAATTTAAGTTAAAATGGAATATAGTTTCGTTTTTGTAAATTATAATGATAATATTCATAATTGGAGTTTATTACATAAAACATTGTTTAACATTTTTAAATTAAAAAAAAATAAATTTAATAGTGATAATGAAAAACCTTTTCTTAAAAAAAAAAGTTTGCATCACTCGTAATAAACACAAAATATCTTCTTAAAAAATAAAAACTGTTATCGAGGAAAAAAAGCATTTTCTTTGACAATCTGCTATTCTATTTGTATTAATTTTCAGTAGAATAAAACATCTTGTAAAATAACTATTTTTTAAGACATTTGTGGGGGAAAAATGAAAATACGAATAATTAATTATTCATGGGTTTGCTTAAATTTTGTATACTTATTTTATATTCGGAAAATGTTAATTTTATTTAAAAATCTGAAGGAAATATAATTTTTTAAAATAGTTACTTAAAATAGTTAAACATTAGCAGAAATAAAATGACTTGAATGAAAATTATAAAGAAAGCAATTCATATATGACTAAACTTTGAAGTAGCTTTCTAAGTGCATTAAAAGCTGCAGACTTAACTGTAATAGAACATTTTTATTTTGAAACCGTAAAAGTTTCTCCAATACTCTTTGAGAAACTTCTAGGATAAGCCCTAGCAGCAAATAATCCCTGGCCGTACTGCCGCCGAATGTCCTAATGTGACTACTTTTCGTCTGAATGACCTTATTCCTTAGTCGACCTCATTCCAGGTCGGTGAGGAAGGCTTTTTGGCCAGCCGGCAAACTAGGCATGGGCCATCGCGTCCCGATTACTATTGAATCAATTTTGAACCTTTGCCTATTAGATTTCGATCATTTGGCCGCTTGGTAATATTTTGCCGAGTACATTGCGATATCATATGATACTTTGCCGATCAGTTTCTGATATCATGTAGGAAAATTTGTAGGATGTAAAAATATTATTTGAAATGTCAGAAAGTTCGTTTTAATTAAAAAAAAATATCATTTTGCTCAATGGGAATATTTTCCACTATAAAATGCAAAAATATTTACCTATCATGGATGTAACTAATTCAAATTTAACAAATTTAATGTTGTTTAATGTCTAAAGTTTAGTTTATTGCTGGTAATTGATTTTACAATAAAAATTGGAAGTAATTACAATTAAAATTGAAATTGAAATTAATTTCCTATCGTAAGATGCAAATTAAATATATTTTAAACAATCTTTTTACGTTCATTACTTATTTGTAACTTATAATACTGATATATAAATGTTTTTACATCTTACAAAGAAAAAATAAGAGTAATTTAAATTGTAATTGCAATTACTTATAGTTTTCATTGTAAAGTCATTTAACAGCAATGTTTAGACCTAAAAACAATTTTAAATTTCTTATATTTTAATTATTACTTCGCGAAAGGAAAATACTTTTGAATTTAAAAGTGAAAAATATTCCCATTTAGCAAAATTTATTATTTGAATGAAAACGAATTTTCATACATTTAAATTAATTATATAATTTTTACATCTTACAATGAAAAATGTTCCCAGTTAAAATTCTTTACAAATCCATTCTTTAACACTTTAGATAATGATCTGGTTATGTATAGAAAAATTATTATTATTATTATTATTATTATTATTATTATTATTATTGCTGTTGTTGTTATTATTATTATTCAATATCCAAATAATTATTTTAATGAATAATTTGTTCAGAGATTTTTTAAACATTTTTTTAAGCATACTAGGGGGCTCTGCCCCCTACGAGCTACGCTCGTCAACCCCCGTTCAGACACCGCAGACTCCACGCTAATTTGATCGCCTTTAAAAAGATTTCGGAAGATTGAATTATAATTTGAATCTGACAATTATAATCTGACGTAATTTTCACCAAACTTTTCTTTCTCTTTTTAATATTCACGTCAAAATACTTTTGTTAGAAATGAAATATTATGATCATCTTAAAATGTCAAGTAAATGTCTCGCGCAATTTTTAAATTAAAACTGTTTTGCAATATTATTTTTTGTTCATTTTACGTAATAAGTGTAATATGACGTAAATTCTCCTATTTATGACTTCTGACGCATGTTACTGAACTTATTATTTTACAATATTCTTTCTCATTTAAAATTCACGTGTAACTATAGTTTTTATGACGTAATTTTCAATGAGTTCCTGCTTTTTATATTTTTTGTTTATAATAGTCACGTGTAAAATAAATTTTTAATTTGAAACAAACATTACTGTTTGCGCTATGTTTATACAGTTGGCAACAGCTTAAATTAATACAATTTTCTAAAATTTGTAAAATATATCTCTCGAAATGCTGAAAATTTGAAATTAAAATAGAAATAAAACCTCGAAAAATTATTCAAATTAAAAAACTAACTGCAATCTGCACACCGGGAAATTCTGACGCATAAAATGATCTAAAAATGATTTAATTCCTATGTACAGTTTTTGCTCCTATAAAACTTTTTTAATGGAACGATTTTGTCCAACTTTGGCATTAAATATCTCTTTAAATAATTCTTCGATTTGAAAACTGTCTCCATCAGCGTGTTTATCAAACATTTTTCTATAATACTACCGATTTTCATATTTTTGTATGCAACAGTTTTTTTAATATTATCGAAGAAAGACCTCCGGACACAAAAAATTCAAAACCGGCGGCGGCGGCGGTGACAGCGGTAGTTACTTTTTTTTAGAATAGAGAGATAATTTAATTTATCACTATCTGAAGGAAAAAATATAATCTATTTCTGTATAATTCAATTTACATCATAACATTCAGAAAAAAACAAACTTCTCCAAATATTTCAGTTACTTACAGTTCTAGTGTTTTATTTTCTTAATTACTAAAATTTTACCTAAATAATTTCAAAAGTAATTACTTTATTAACTCATCAATTTCCAATTCATAATTTTAAAAATGCATTCAGAGCAAATATTCCGTAGTTTATATTTCAGATATTTCCTCATATTTGTGTGTTTGCAATTTATGTTTCAAAATCAAGAAAGCAGAAAAGCTTTCTAAATACATATTTCAGTCATACCAGTTTAAATTAATAAGTTCAATTTATCAAGTATGAACTGCAATAGGTAATCTCTCTATTCTAAAAAAAAGTAACTCCCGCTGTCACCGCCGCCGGTTTTGATTTTTTTGTGACCGGAGGCCTTTCTTCGTTAATATTAACAAAAATAATGCATACAAAAACATGAAAATCGGTGGTTTTATACAGAAATGTTTGATAAACACGCTGATGCAGACAGTTTTCAAATCGAAGAATTATTTTAAGAGTTATTTAATGCTAAAGTTGGACAAAATCGTTCCACTAAAAAAGTTTTATAGCAGCAAAAACTATACAGGGCAGTGTAATCATTTTTAGATCATTTTATGCGTTAGAATTTGCCGGAGTGCAGATTGCATTAATTTTTTTATTTTGACTCATTTTTTCAGGTTTTATTTCTATTTTAAATTCAAATTTTAAGCATTTCTAGAGATATTTTTTACAGATTTCAGAAAATTGTACTAATTTAAAATGTTGCCATCTGTATAAAAAGCGCAAGCAATAATGTTTGCTTCAAATTAAAAATTTATTCACACGTGACTATTATAAACAGTAAAAGAACTTTCAAATTAGTATTAAATAATTACGTATAAAAAGCAGGAACTTATTAAAAATTACGTCATAAAAAGTATACACGTGAATTTTATAGGAGAAAGGATATTGTAAAATAATAAATTCATTAACATGCGTTAGAAGTCTTAGGAGAAATTACGTCATATTTACGTCACATTATAGTTATTACATAAAATGAACACAAAATAATATTGCAAAAAAGTTTAAATTTAGAAATTGCGCTAGACATTTATTTGATATTTTGAAAATTAATTTAAAATGTCTCATTTAAAAGAACTTTCTTTTCGCTTTGTTAAAAAATACCAGGAGACAAAGACTCTCTTTACTTAATTCCTTTTATATTAGCTTATTTTGAAATGTTGTTACAGGTGTATACGTCATCAAGTTATTTTTATTTCGACGTTTTATTTGTGTTTTTATTAATGTTGTACGAATTTATTTGTTCTTTCGTTATTTAAAATAAAAATTATATCAATTTGTATAATTTGGCGAGTGGTTTGGCGATTTATAAATTTGGCGAAATTGGTCGACAGGATAATCAAGTAGTACCGCAGCGGATTTGGCGTTAAAATTCCCCAATCAAAGAGAAATGAATAGAAATTCGTTTATAGGGAGATCGCCACTGTTTTTTAAATTATAATTCAATCTTTCGAAATATCTTTAAAACAGATCAAATTAGCGTGCATTTAGAGTCTGCGGTGTCTGGACGGGGGTTGGCGAGCGTAGCTCGTAGGGGGCCGAGCCCCCTAGTTATTTAAAAAAAAAACTCTTCTAAAATGTTAGATTTCTTTTACATCATTTTTCATGCAATGAGTAAAGTTTTAATAGATTAACGAATTTTGCGTATAATAAAAATTTATTCTCACCACATTTCTATGCACACACAATTCTATATTTCTTTCAAACGTGAAAAGAGGTTCTTTGTGGTTCACGTTCTTTGAAACGTGAAAAGAGGGGGGATGAGATAACGATGTTGAAGGAAATTGGCGGTTTTGTGTCACGTGACACATTTCACTGTCGGTGTTCAGGGAGATGGTCACCACGGAATAAGCTCCAAGCAAATTTATTCAATTTTGATTTTTTTTCAAAACATCGGCCTACGACATAGTAAACGCGATTTGCCTATTAATTTTTTTACAATATCAATTTGATTTCGTGCCGATGTTTGTCTGTGATTTGTAACTAGAGACATCTCTAGGTCTAGCTATTGTCGAGACGCTGTAGTGTCAAATTCTCAATAGAACTACCCCCAACAGCAAGAGATATCGACTAAATTTCGGCCTGTTATACGGCAGTAAAATAGAGAGATTAACGCGATGCTGCCGACAAGTGACGATTTCTCTAGTTATAGGTCAAATGCTAACGTCGGCAGAATATTGAATTGATGTATGAAAGAAATTGATTGGCACATACTGCAAATTTCAAATCGGCCGATCCTGTCAGAAGACCAAAATTGAATAATTTTACTGGGAGCGTATTATTTTGTCTCGGCGGTAACTGTACCCCTCGAAGTGAAATGTTTCACGTAACATAAACACACCAATATATTTCCAGATCTTTATCTCCTATTCCCTCCATACCTCTATTCACGTTTTAAGGACAGACCAGACCCCACTCTTAATCGAACAAACGAAGGGAATAGAAGTCAAAAATACTTCCAAAGAACTGTTTTTTTGGGTGAGAACAAATTCCTTATGGACAAATAAAGAAACCTTAATCTGTTTAAAGTTTGAAGATTCTCCACGATAATTGGATAACAGACTGTAATCGAAATCTAACAACTTTTTGAAAAATTCTAATTTTCTCTTCTTTTTCTTTTTTTTTTTTTTAGTTACGTATAGTCATTAGTACTTAAAAATATACTTTGATAAGTATTATAAATTAAACTGATTAATAAATTAAATGAATTAAACTGATATATTTGCTAAATGTTGATAATAAGACTTGCCGGTTTTTTACTTAGAAAAAAATACGAGAAAATATCTTAAATTAAACACTACAAACTATTTGCTCTAAATGTATTTTTTAAATTATGAATTTAAAATTTCTGAGTAAATAAAGGAATTTCTTTAGATGTTAATTATATAAAATTTTTGGAATTAAGAAAATACAACTCTAGAACTGTAATAAAATGAATGATGATTGATTGTAATGATACACCAAAAAATTGGAGAAAGTATTTGAGATTTTTTTCTAAATTGTATGATTTAAATTCTCTTACAGAGAAGTAAATCATCTTTCTTGTTCCAGATAAGGAAAAATAAAAAAAACTGAATAAAGTATTGATTAAAATAATTATTTAGATTTTTGGAAAAATATATTTTTTATACATAACCATTATGAAATGAGAAGCGTTAAAGAATGTGATTTTTACAGTTGGGAAACAATCTTAAGTGGAAATATGCATATATTCTATAAATAATTTAAATGTTTGAAAGTTCGTTTTAATTCAAATGATATATTTTGCTAAATGGCAATATTTCCCACCATAAAATGCAAATCTATTTAACTATCGTGGATATAACTAATTAAAATGTAAGAAATTTAGTATTGTTTAAAGTCTAAACATTGCTGTTAAGTGATGTTACAATAAAAATTACAAATAATTACAATTACAATTTAAATTACAATTAATTTTTCTTTCTAAGATGCAAAAATATTTATACATCAATAGTATTAATAATAGGTAAGAACGTAATTTTTACCTTAAAAAAATAATTTTGTTTGCTGCTTACACTAGAAAATTAATTGCAATTTAAAATTTAATTGTAATCCAGTATAAGTTTTATATCAAGTGCCTTTAACAGAAATTTTTAAGCTTTAAACAAAAACAATTTATTTAAAACTTTTTATTTGGTTATGTAATTGACGTGTAAATATTTGTGCATTTTATTTGTAAGAATAATGCCGATTAGTAATATTTATTCTTTAAATTTAAAAGAGCTTTCTTACTTTTAATGTTAGTTTTCAACCTTACAAATTTTGCTGTATAATATCACTAACTAATCAACAAAATATCATGTGATACTGGAATGTTGTCGGCGAAAGATAACCTAGTGAAGAAATGAACGAAAACAAATAGGCAAAAGCTTCAAAACTGACTCAAAAATAATCGTGATGCGATGCTCCTTATCTGCTTTGCCGGGCGGACAAAAAGCTTTTCCCACCGACCTTCAAGGGGTGACATCGTTCGGGCGAAGTATATTCAAATTAGGACATTACGCGGAAGCTCGGCCAGGGATTATTTGCTGCTTGGATACCGTTCATTTAGAGATAATTCTTATAATAGACCGAAATTTAGCCGATATCTCTTACTGTTGGGATCAGATTATCATTTAAAAAGATCATTATAAAATATAAATCGAGGTATGTATAGCTAAAACATTTTGTAATTAGATGGAATTCGTATAATTACAAAATAATTTTGTGTCGCTGATGAATTAATTGCATTTTTTAATATATAAAATGATAAGTTTTGGTCAGAGGCAAAGAACCAACTTGGGCTACCGTTATAATTAATTAATAATTATGTATATTTATGTATGCTTTAATTACTCATATTTTATTTTACAATTTCATTTTCGACCGAAAATGGGGATATTACCGAAATTCGGTTTCAGTCTTAAAAACCTGTTTCGGCCGATCCTTACTTATAATTATGTATATGGGAAAAGAATTGATGTCGTTGTGTTAAGTGATTCTACGCAATTCTCGTTATTATTAAAATTTTTAACAAAAACATTCTTAAAAATCATTTTCCAAAATGTGAATAAATAAATAAATTTGTAAGATGCGCACAAAATCAAACCGATCCAAGCTCCCAAATACATTTAGATGGCCTGTTTAAATTACTGTTTAAAATACACTGACCTCCAAAAGTTAAGGTACAAGGACTGGATGCTTTGTCGCACACTCTTTATCGAATATCTACCAACATTACTGGCGAATTATTCTTGAACTTCTACGATGTAAAGAACATGTTTGATTTTATATTTCTTGCTGAAGATTCACCGGGAGGGTACAATTAGGGGGCTAATAATAAATTTAATAATAAAGTAATATTTGCGATCATTTATGTAACAGAAAAGGCTGGAAATGGTTTGTCACTGCGGTAAATGACTATTTGGGTCCTGTTCAACGTTTGTATGCATTTGTGTAAGCATAGCCTTCATATTCGTGAAGATGTTAACGTTTTTGTGAAAAGTTCAAAAATTTTTGTTTATAGCATACAGAGTTTTCAACCAAATTTAACACAACTTTCCGAAAACTTCCCAAAGGATAGTAGCAACAGTATACTGCAATTAAAACATGAATACATTGAATATTTGATAAGATATGGGCATTTTTATAAGATAAATTTTAACTGCGCATGCGCGGAAAGTTTCAAAATTTTTATTTCATAATTTGGTAGTCAGTATTTTGGGGCAACTTCTATAAAAAGCTCAATCAAATGTTGTGAAAACTTAGAAAGATATAGTGAGCTGATTAGCTGATTGAAAAGTTGTGGAAAATGCCTTATAATAAAGCTATTTTTAGGATGCAACTCACTATATCGACCCTATTTTTCTGAATTTGACTGGACATTTTATATAAGTTGCCCTAAATAGCTGACTACCAAATTATATAATAAAAATTTTAGGATCTTCCACGTATGCGCAGTTAGAATTATTTCATACAAATGCCCATATCTCATCAAATATTCAATATATCCATGTTTTAATTGCAGTATACTGTTGCTACTATCCTTTGGTAAGTTTCCGGAAAGTTGTGTTAAATTTGGTTGAAAACTCTGTATGCTATAAACAAAAAACTTTGGAATTTTTCACAAAAACGTTAACATCTTCACGAATATAAGTGCTATACTTACACAAATGCATACAAACGTTGAACAGGACCCAAATAGTCATTTACCATAGTGACAAACCATTTCCAGCCTTTTCTGTTACATATGTGATCGCAAATATTATTTTATTATTAAATTTATTATTAGCCCTCAAATTGTACCCCGATAAATCTTCACCGAGAAATATAAAATCAAACATGTTCTTTACATCCTAGAAGTTTAAGAACAATTCGCCAATAATGTTGGTAGATATTCGACAAAACATGTGCAATCGAAAGCATCCAGTCCCTGTACCTTATCTTTTGGAAGCCAGTATATTTCTTTTCATTTTTAAAAAGAATTTTAGATTCATAATTCTTTTCACACTTTGACTTTACAATATGATGGGGTTTTTTGTCACATATGTGACGTAACGTACGTTACATGCAGTGACATAACAGTGCCGTCAATTTTTCTTAATTGCCATAAAAAATTTTTACAGTAAATGACATGTTTTGAAGATATTTTTCTAATTTGTGTAAGTTTTTTCAGAAATTTACATCTCAGTCACAATGTGACATCACAGAGTGGTGGCAATTTGGTCAAAGATGTGACGTGACCGCAGTGACTTAAAGTAACGTCTCTGTTACCATGCATGTTATGAGGGAATAAAATAGTATTAGTGACGAGTCTAACAGAGGAATACAACTTTTAAAAAATCTAAATAGAAATTTCCTATACTTTCGTAAAACCCTTTACATAAATGGAAACTTAAATCAGTTACCTATGCGTAAAGTAAAAAAAAATTAATATTAATATCAAGAATTAAAAATGACATGTATGCTAGGGAAGGCCGAAAAAACATTTTTACGATTTTTGATTTGTAGTGCAGAAATTTTGCCACTCGTGGCACTAAGTGGACACAAAAAATTTGAGATTTTCCGGTCAATTCTTTGATTTGCCGCAAACGCCTTAAAAATTTTCTAAAATGCTGTTTTTTGAATTTTTTTAGCAAAATTTTTAAAAATGTAAAATTTATTTCGATTTTATTTACTGGAAAAGTCATTTTTACTGTGTCAAATATTTAAAGACGTTCTAATTATTTATTATGTTTCTGGTGGCCGGTTTAAAATCTAAAGCTTTTAGCTTGTTTTGTCTTCGACTCCATTGCGAAACTATCCAGTTCTCATCATGAGCAGGCAGTTGCACGGTGAGTTCCAACCATCGTCCTACCAACAGAATGTTATATTAAAAAAATTTACCATCTTAGGCTACGAAGTCCTTCTTTGAAATGAATTTTGACATCATTTTTCGTCCCTGAAGTTTTGCTTCCTTCTTTCCTACATATTGTTAATGTAGCTACTGGCACAATTTTAATGCCAAAGAGCAAATAAAATTGCGATAATTTAAAATTGTTCCTCTTAAGACTGGGAGTGACCTGGAAAGCTGATAACGATTCTTCGAACATTGATGCTGAAAGTATGTTGTCTTCCATTTCTTCTGATGTGACAGTTTTGGTTTGTCGATGCTCACTAATTTCGGTGGACACCCAGTCGATACAGTCACAGTAATCCGACGCCTTAAAGTTTAGTTTTGGAATTCGAAATTCTAGCACTTGGTTTTTTTTTTTTTTTTTTTTTTTTAATCGTGGCATTTTTCTCAGCGAAGGTTTGATCACGGGAGCAATTATGAGGTAGATAAATAAGTATTGTTTGTTTGATTCTCTTTTTGAGAAATGATTATAATGATTCTGGAAGTATGCCTTTGCTGATTTGCCTGTCAATATTTCCAGAAAATAAACTTACTTTTGAAATGAACAAATAATACGTAAAAAAATCTCCAAACAGCTGTTTCGAATCTACTAGCGAGATCCTTCTTCAGTGCAAGATAGAGCAGAGCAAAGAGCACTAGAAAAAACAAGGCTGGGAAAAATGACAGAGACACGCCGGCTTATATACCCAATACGGTTAGAGAATGCGCCAAAAACAACCAATGAGAGAGAGGCAGCATGAAAACAACTGAGTAGATAAGTAGCGAAAAAAACAGTCAAACAACAACAGTTTTCTTAAAATCAGTCAGCAAGTTGCTAAAATCTTAAGAAGGTTTGATTTTAAGAATGTTATTTTTTCTCCTGTTAATAAAATCTCTTTTTCAAATCTCAAACACCCCATTGATCGTCTAGAGAACTGGGGTATTTATCACTCTTGCCAGTGTGGTCTTTCTTATATTGGATAGACTAAACACGCTCTCAGATTTTGTTTAAAAGAGCATGAATGTTATGTTAAAAATGAGGAGCTTAAACGTTCTTATATTGCTCAACATTGTTGGTCTTTTCAACATAGGTTCGATTTTTCCTCTGCCATCATTATCCAAAAATATTCTTCTAGCCTTGATCTGGATTTTTGGGAAGCTTATCACATCATTAAAAACTCTCACTCTTTAGTCAATGACTTATCTAGTATTCCTGATTTTCCAAGTATACGGAAAGCATCAATTTAATTTCCCCCTCCTTTGGTTTCTTTTTCTCTCGTTCTCCGGTAGATGTCGCTACATATCCAGTCAGTTGTTTTCAGGCTGCTTCTCTGTCATTGGCTGTTTTTGGCACTTTCGCTACCGTATTGGGTATATAAGTCGTCTCTGTCGTTTTGCCCAGCCTTGCTTTTTCTAGCACGCTGTGCCTTGCTCTATATTGCACTGAAGAAGAATCTCAATAGAAGATTCGAAACAGCTGTTTGCAGCTTTTTATGTATTTTATGTGCATTTTTAAACGTTGTTATTCTGCTTTTTAATTAAACTTAGTAATAATATTTTAGATAAAATCGGAATGAATGTTATCTGACTACTGTTGCTTAGAGATAGTGATAGGTAGAAATATGACAAGTATGTTCTATAAATTTGTTTTCATGTAGCAGCTGCAATACATCAGGATAAATGGGAAGAAAAATGAGGAAAATTACTTAAAAACCATAAATTTTCTAAACTTTGGAGTAAACTTTTATATAAGAGCAAACTTAAATCAGTTTTCCATGCGTAAAATGAAAAAAAATTGCATTTTTATTAATTATCAATAATTAAAAGTGACGTATAGGGAGACCGGGGCTAGTAGGCGCAGTTTGTAGTTATTGATTTTTATTAATTTTTTTATTAAGTTTTTTATGAAAGTTTAACTGTACTTTTAAAGAGCAGGCATTGGGTCCCGGAGTTTTGAGTTTGTAGCTTTAGTAGTTTATGTTTAGCGAAAGCCTAAAATAAAAGGAAAATTATGCGCCAAACTACCCCGTCACGGGGAAAGTTGCCTATACCTATTGGGTAAGTTGGCACACGCTTTATAAAAATTTAAATGAAACTCAAATAAGACACACAGTTAAGAGAAATACATTTCATTATTACCAGTACGTTTAAACAAAGGTGTTATCGCCGTACAATGTCAATTCTAAATTATACAGACATAAAAATAATGAATAAAACCTTAACACTAAGCAATTTCTATCCTACTCAATATCATCATCAGAGTTACAGTTGTTACAAATAAAAAATCAAGCATCTCCGTTAAGGCAAGCCTCGTGTGCCCAAAATCTTGCATTGCAGCCACATTTCTCTGTGTTTTCTGTTTTTCAAGCTACCA
The DNA here is from genome assembly GCA_963932465.1 of Maratus speciosus. Classification (NCBI taxonomy): domain Eukaryota; kingdom Metazoa; phylum Arthropoda; class Arachnida; order Araneae; family Salticidae; genus Maratus; species Maratus speciosus. Next base: position 444,129,862 of record OZ010788.1, read on the forward strand.
GCAGACACCAGACACCGATCCAACTTGCCCCGTGTTCAATGCGCCTACTAGCCCTATAATGAATTTCTTCACAAAAGGGACACTTAACCATCTAAGCATAAATAATCCAAGTAAATCACATATGGGGTAGGTACAGTTAATCATGCACTAAGAAAAACTGCACAAGTTAAATCGCAATTATTAAGATAAGTATTAGAAATTAGAAAAAGAATGAAGCAACAAAAAATTACTTATGAGTACAAAAAACAGAAAAATCGGAATAAATGTCCACTGCATTAGGTAACGCTGCAGAACTGCAATGAGGATTATAAAAAGCAAGAAAAAAGGCACTCTGTGACTGGTTGCCCAATCTATCCACAAACAGGCGATTTATGAGGACTGCGCCTATTTACCCCTGTAGCCAACAAGCCCCGTTCTCCCCTATGTGTGAGATAAAACATGATTAGCTCTAAGTTTATTAATATATGTGTTTTTGACAAATAATGCTGCTAATACATTTTTATATTAATTTTAAATTTGGGATTTTGTGTTCAAATAGACATTTAAATGAGTACAGGCAGCAACAGTACACGTGCTCAGTGAATAAGCCTTATGAATAAATGCTAATTTACTTTTGTCCGTGAAAGCAATAGTTAATAAGTCATAATTTTACACGAAGTACACATTTAGATTTGCAGTTTTTTTGCAGTACATTTTAAGACAAATTGTAAAGTTTAAATGTAACGGGTCAATAATTACAATAAGCAATTATAGAAAAATTAACACATAGAAAAATGAGAGCCTAACGTACACATTACTATAAATTTTAAAAAGTCATATTTATATATATAAGTTGAAACACTATGTCTAATAATGACGATTGGTGCAAATATTGTTTGCATAATATAAAAAATACCCATAATCTTTTTTGTCTTATGCTTTAAAATTCTCGTTTACGATGGAATTATATCATTATTTATAGGCATGATTTTAAAAAGCCCTTCCGGCCAGTGCCGGGAGGAAGAGGTAGCTTTCATATTCCTTATTTTAAAAAAATCCAACATATATTATTCAAACACACGAAGCTCAATTAAGTGGAAACCGAATGTAGGAGATTCAATACTAATTTTTATCAATACTAAACCATAATGAATGAGAATTTCGCGAAATTAGTCAGCTTTATCCAAGCTGCTTTTATTTAAAGTCACTTATATTTGGTAGCCAAAATCGGCGATTTCTTAAAGTGCCTGCCATTTTAAGACAACATGGTAGATGAGGCTAACCAGTGAACTTGGTCGAGACCTTAGTAATATCTGTGCACATGCTCACTCATATCGGAATCGGTTGATATATACGAGTGCTGTCGCAGGCAAAAAATCAGATTTTTCAAAATGTCACCCACTTTAGAAATTGAAACTGCTATATCTGAGCCATTTTTTAAGATAAAGACAAACAAAAAATGCTCCTGAATCCTTATATCAAGGTCAAATACTTAAGAAAGAAACCTTTTTCAATTTCTAATTTTTTTGCACCTCACTTTAAATATAATTTTTTTTTAATTTAATGGCCGCCATTTTGAAACAAGATGGCTGATGAAGCTGGCCAGCGAACTTGGTCGAGATATTGATGTATACTATCCACATGCCTTCTTCCATCGAAATAGGCGAATAAGTGTGGTATCGCGTGACAAATACAAGATCGTTTCAAAGTGTTAGCCATGATAGAAATTCAAAGTGCTATAATTCAACCACTTTTTAAGATATAAATAAAAGAACAAATTTTCAGAAACAAAAACTGCTCCCGAATCTTTTTATCAAGGTCAAACACATAAGAAAAAAATATTTTTCCAATTTTCAATTTTTTGGTACCACATTTCATATTTAAATTTTGCTTAAAATTTTAAATGGCCGCCATTTTTAAACAAAATGGCGGATGAAGCTGGACAACGAACTCGGTCGAGACATTGGTCTGTACTATGTATAAGCGAAGTTACATCACAATTGGTTCATAAATACGCCTTTTATCGCGTGATAAAATTCAGGACGTTTCAAAATGTCAGCTTCGCTAGAAATTCAAAATGCTATAACTCAGCCATTGTTTAAGATATAGACAAAACAAAAACTGCTACGGAGTCTTTGTATAAAGGTCAAATACATAAGAAAAAAATATTTTTCCATTTTCAATTTTTTGGCACCACATTTCAAATGTTAAATTTTTTAAAAAATTTTAAATGGCCGCCATTTTGAAACAAAATGGCGGATGAAGCTGGCCAACGAACTCGGTCGAGGCATTGATATGTACTATGGACACACCGAATTACATCCAAATCGGTTCATAAATACGAGAGTTACAGTGTGACATAGGTCATATATATATATATATATATATATATATATATATATATATATTGATATATATATATATATATATATATATATATATATATATATATATATATATATATATATATATATATATATATCAATTTTGAACGGAGGGTGGTTTCGGGGTCTGGGGGTCATGATCGATGAAAATATACCAAAATTTTTTGAAATCGCTTTCCTCCGAACGGCTGCAATAGGTAGCTTTTTGTAAAGAAAGCTACCTAAAATGCTATAACTCAGCCATTTTTTAAGATATAGACGAAACAAAAAATGCTACGGAGTCTTTGTATAATGGTGAAATACATAAGAAAAAAAATATTTTTCCATTTTCAATTTTTTGGTACCACATTTCAAATTTTAAATTTTTTTAAAAATTTTAAATGGCCGCCATTTTGAAACAAAATGGCGGATGAAGCTGGCCAACGAACTCGGTTGAGACATTGGTATGTACTATGTACACACCGAATTACATCCAAATCGGTTCATAAATACGAGAGTTACAGTGTGACATAGGTCAGATATATATATATATATATATATATATATATATCAATTTTGAACGGAGGGTGGTTTCGGGGTCTGGGGGTCATGATCGATGAAAATATACCAAAATTTTTTGAAATCGCTTTCCTCCGAACGGCTGCAATAGGTAGCTTTTTGTAAAGAAAGCTACCTAAAATGCTATAACTCAGCCATTTTTTAAGATATAGACGAAACAAAAAATGCTACGGAGTCTTTGTATAATGGTGAAATACATAAGAAAAAAAATATTTTTCCATTTTCAATTTTTTGGTACCACATTTCAAATTTTAAATTTTTTTAAAAATTTTAAATGGCCGCCATTTTGAAACAAAATGGCGGATGAAGCTGGCCAACGAACTCGGTTGAGACATTGGTATGTACTATGTACACACCGAATTACATCCAAATCGGTTCATAAATACGAGAGTTACAGTGTGACATAGGTCAGATATATATATATATATATATATATATATATATATATATATATATATATATATATAAATTTTGAACGGAGGGTGGTTTCGGGGTCTGGGGGTCATGATCGATGAAAATATACCAAAATTTTTTGAAATCGCTTTCCTCCGAACGGCTGCAATAGGTAGCTTTTTGTAAAGAAAGCTACCTAAAAGTGAATCACAAAATAATCTTTAAAGTGTGTATTTATAACAGTTTTTATTTATTTTTATACAATCACTTTCTAAATTTTTTTCGAAATTAACGGCTATTTTTGCGAATTTACTACTATTGTTGCGAATTTACTAGTATTGTAGCTAAATTTTGTATTCAACACAGCAATGGTGAAGATTCCACAATCTCAGAAGAGCAAATTTCTTCCTTTCGCACTACTGCAGATTGCGAGAACACGGAGTACACATCCACATTTGTGGTTTTCGAAAACAAATTAAATGAACATAAAAAAAAAAAAATCTATATATCAAATCTCAAAATATATAATAATGTCCCATAATAATAGTAATAATAATAATAATAATAATAATAATAATAATAAAAGGCACTATATCGCTCTTGCTTTAATATTTATATTATAGTAAATTAACGGCACTTAACATGGGAACGAAAAATACTTACAGGTGTGCTGAGTATAGGGGAAAATTATCCGTTTTTAATTGAATAATCTAATATATTTTTTTATAATTAATATATTTCCGTAAATAGCTCACTAATATCACTAAAAGAACATTTTTATATGGAAAATATCAATTACGAATTCACATAAAATTTTGAAATTTAATAAAAAGACACTTTCATATTAGCCACAGACAGGGGTTAAAAGATATGAAATCGCTTCATTTATGCATTGATAAAGTATTAACTTCATTATGAAGTATGGCCCTGAATACAAATGCATTAATGCAAATTATTTATATTATTTTAAGTGCTAATCGGTATTGGATGTTAATCTTTCGTATTGATGAAGCGCCGTCAATATGACCGCGGCGTTATGAACAGGAATATATTTTCTCTATACTATAGACGTGTATATAAGCTAACAATGGGATTTTGGTGATATTAAAAAATAACGTTTGGTGCGGACTTGAGATGTACAATTTCATATTTAAAATGACAAAATATAATTATTTAAATAAGGAATACTTATTAACAATAGAATGTATTTTTTTTTAAGTATGGATTTACAAATTATATCCTTTTCGCAAGTTAATTACTGGACACCCAAATTACAGTCGAACTCGGTTAAGACGCTCACGGTTAATACGCGATTCCGCTTAATACGCGGATTTTTTCCAATCCTTTGAACACCTCCCATAAAGCTGATGCAAAAATATCACGTGTAATACGCGAACGGTTATTACGCGATCCCGCTTAAGACGCGATAAATTTTCTGTCATGTGAGGAAAAAATCACACTTAAGACGCGAATTCACTGATCAAGAAGTGAATTCCTCCTCTCTTCACGAGCGTTGCCCATTTAGAGGATTTTTTTTTTAAATTCAGATAAAAACACTGTTTCCGAAAAGTATTTTTACTTCATTTAACAACAGATTAATTAAGGGGGAAATTACTAATCGGAAATAGTGGTAGATATTTGATTAAAACAAAAACCTGCTAATTTAGCAAAATTGCGATCCTTCTTTGATCTCGCCCCTAATATTCTTTGTCTCCCTCTTCGTGTATGTTTTTACTGTAGTAGAGATACATAGACGAATTCAGGTTACTCAGATATGTCATAAAAATTATTATGATTAGAGATGATCATACTTGTAAATGTACGTTATATCACTACAATTTTTACAATGTATATTACAGGAAACTCGTAAGCATTATAAAAATACGACTACGATTGGACAATTCCATTATGTTTTCTATGTTTTCTTCACGTTTAGATAGTCTAACAGTATTTTTTACATAAATTAATAAGAATAGTTTTTTCTTATATTAAAAGAAGGACAGATCATAAAGGAATTCATTATTCCAAGTACTAAATAGTATTTTAAAAACTGTGTTGTGCTTCAAAGATTTGTCTTTTTATTTTCTGTTCAAAAATTAGTCTAATAGGAAAATTATTTTTTTTTTGTTTTATTTTTGCTTGCAGCGTATTGATCGATTATAAAGCCATTTTGGAATCCATATTTATCCTTCGTTATTATTCCAGTCACTCCTATAAGAAGAATCAATGAGTTAAAGTGGAATACAATTAAATTTTAATCTAAATATACGTAAAAACACAATTTTCTACCATAAACGTATAAATGAAAGCTCTTAAGTTCATTTGGACTATTAAATGTGTAAATAAGCCCAGATCCTGCAACATTGTACAAATCACGTTTAATACGTGATCCCGCTTAATACGCGAATTTTGTCCACTCCATTGAAACGCGTCTTAACTGGGTTCGACTGTATTTAAGTAATATTGCATCGATGAATTAAAGTGTATTTTCTGACAGGTATTTTAGTAGGAGATATAGTGTTATTTTTTTCCTAAAAAATAATTGCTTTATAATTTGTGTTGCATTTAAAAATTACTAAGTTATAAAATAATGTGTTTTGTGTCAGTAATAATATAAAAAAAGCATAATGTTTGAAACATATTATTTTATAAATTGCATACGGATAACATATATCTTAAATATTATATAATTTTCTATATAAAACATTTAGTTTAACGATTTAACTTTTGATATGTTACATTCTGTTATAATCAGTAAAGACATCATCATAGTACTTTTAGAAAAAAAAGGACCAGGAATGGACTTGGACCAGTTCCTAAATGACTTTTTCTTTTATGATTCACGTAAATGTACTATGTCGTAAACTTTTATGTCTTTTGGAAAGAAACAATGTTGATTGTTTCACTTATAAAACATTGCCTGTCCAGGTTACGAGTTCTGGTCTTATATTCTTATATGAATCACCTGGAAAATTGAAATGCCAGATAGAACCCATTTACGTTAAAAGTCTTTTTAAATTGTATATAGCAACATCTCAGTATTTTTTGAGGATATTAAAATATTGTTTGCAATATTACTATTTTACATTTATAAGGAATTGCAAATAATTTAGAAATTAATTATTTTGAAGTAAATTATTATTATGTAATGTTAGATAAAGTAAAAATCACGCAGAATTCTAGTTGTTCTTTAAAAAATAAATTAAAATGAATGAAAACTTGAGATATTATTGCACATTTATATTTTAAATCTAACTCAGCAATGCATTATTTAATAATTTAATAAATTGTATAAACATTAAACCTTTGGCGGTCAGTCGCTCGATGTTCCTATGATATCTATATATTACTATCTCTCAAAAGTAATATTCGCCTTATTTAATAAGTATGTCTAATAAGTATTTTAAATAATGCGATTATTATTATTAGGTAACCATGTACTCAAAATTAAGGGACGTATAAACCTGTGACAGTCTGAGTCCCTACTTAGGCACTAAAGTATAATTATTATTAGTATTACTATTATAATACTTATAAGAACACCAATTATATGTATGCATATTATGTATAAATACAGACATACATACATTATAAATACTAATAGGGCTAGTTATAATAATATATGTCATTATTAGGTGCTTTGTTTAAGTAAAAGAGAAAAAAAAGGACAATATCAGTGTTGCAAATATATTATTTTTTGTACCGTCAGAAATTATTATTTATATGAGCGCTCCAAATGTTATATATATATTTTTTTTTCAAATAGGCTTGATTTCAAGTTGATCCATATTAATTTTAATGTAATAAAGGAATGCATTGTGTGTTGCTTCAGCATTTGTCGATGTTCAGTTTTTCCTACAAATAGTACAATCACTATAACAATTTTTATAACGTTACGGTGAAAAAAAATTATGATCTTTAGGGATAAGGCTAACCCGTTAATACATAGAATCCTTAAGAGAGCATTTTTCATATTACATTTCAGGTAAAATTTCTTTAGCCAATTTGAAGCTGAACTTCAGTGTGAGCTAAACCACTTGCGTAACCTCAAAAATGTGAGTTTCTAGAATGTTATTCTGATCTTACTTCTTCGATCTGTATTAAAAAAATAAGTAAATCTGAAATAATAAAATCTCTTATGGAAGTTGATTTTTTAAGTACAAATAAAAATATTTGTAAAGTTTTCTGTGCTTACTGGTGTCTATGCGCTTTAAATAGCTTTTATATACAGTATAATTCAGATAAATTTTTATTATAACATCAGCAATGTTGTACTATTAAATCTGTTCTGCATTATGTATTTGTTACGAATCTTAAAATTTAGCTACAAAAACTTTATTTAGTAAATCAACGTGGCAATTAAACATTTCTTTTATTTGCATGACACTTAACTATTACACATCTGTAGATTTCATTATTATATTTTGAGTATTAAGATTACTTTATTTTTCAGTACGTGATTTATGATCCATTTTGAGTAAATTCTAAATGATAATCTTGTAAAATGCTTTATACGCAACCTAATTTAATTACATATTCACAAAATTTCAGGCTTATATACATAGATATATTCCGGTACTTAAGATCTGGGATATCAGAAATATCAGAAGTAACTGCTTGAAATTCTGCTGTAGTTATTTAATTATAATTGTTTGAGCGAAGCGAAGGCTAATACTCAGCGAAATATTACTGTCCGGACACTTTACTACTACGATGGATATTAACGCCATGTCCTACTAAAAAAAAGCCTAATAAAAACCTTTCGTCAAGCATAACTCAAAAAATATTTGTCGGATTTCGTTTCTGATTGCACCAGAAGGTACCTATGAGGGTCACCTACTGAATGCACCTACTATGAAAAATAAGTTCCAAACCGTTTAAAAATTATATAGAAAAACTCTTAAAAAAGCACAATTTATTTGCATACGTCACAGAAATTTGGTGTGCGTCACTTTCACCGGTTGATGTTTTCGTAGACAACTGGTTTGAACACATGGAGCAAATAAAAAAAAAAATACGCACGCAGTAATATTGAATAGATCAGTTTCAACCACCTGATCACAAACCTTGCAACAACCCGTGGCAACCAGTTTTGGTGGGCAAACAAATAATAATACAGTATTCCGTACCACGGTGACCGTTTTTAGCCTGTTGTATAAAATCTGGCATGTTGTATGACATACAATTGTGGATGATTAAAACAAAAGACATGAGTGTTTATTGATCCGGGAGGTTATCTTTCTCTGGATGTCTGTTTATCATACAGAATGCAATTTTCTTGTAAAGGATGATATTATTATGCAGTAAAACCTCCATAACGGACACACCCGATTAGTGGACACCTCTATTTAGCGGGCATTTTTTCGATTACCAACCCTTAAATAAATGTAAATTTTTTACTCTCAGTAGCGGACACCTCAAAATAGAGGACAAATTCTGCCCTCCCGAGGTGTTCGCTATTCAAAAGTTTTACTGGTAAAACCTCCATAGCGGACACACCCGATGAGCGGATACCTCTATTTAGCGGGCATTTTTTCGATTACCAACACTTAAATAGCTGTACATGTTTTACTCTCAGTAGCGGTCACCTCTAAATAGAGGACAAATTCTGCATTCTCGGGGTGTCCGCTATTCAGAGGGTTTACTGTATATAATATTGATAATTATTTTACAGGGCCGCACAAAAGAATAAGAATATATGAAACGTATATAAACTAAATTCGGGATTGGTAGATCGCTGATGGTAATGTAATTTTAGAAGTGTTGTTACAGTCATCCGCAGCATGTTTTTAGAGTTTCGTTCATCTAACGAAACCCTACCTGTCTCACTCCTTTGTCTGTCTGTTTGTCCGTCTGTCACAGAGCCCGTTCTCAGAAACTATATATGTCGGAGACTTGAAAATTTGCACACTTATAGCTGAAAACCACACATTAAACGGCAAATAATAAAATTTTGAAAAAGTCTAATGTTTAACCCTCTGGGCTCTAACTTGTGTATTTTAAGCAATTTTTCTAACTCAGCCCCTAATTTAATTAAGTTGGAGACATGAAATTTTACATACTTATAGCTGAACATCTCACATCAAACGACAAATAATAAAATTTTGAAAAAGGCTTAATATTTAACCCTTTGGGCTCTAACTTGTGTATTTAAAGCAATTTTTTTAACTCAGCCCCTAATTAAGTTGGAGACATTAAAGTTTGCATACTTATAGCTGAACACTTGCGATAACACGATAAATCATAAAATTTTGAAAAAGTCATATTTAACCCTCCGGTCTCTAACTTCTGTATTTTAAGCAATTTTTCTAACTCAGCCCCTAATTAAGTTGGAGACATGAAATTTTGCATACTTATAGCTGAATACCTCACATCAAACGACAAATAATAAAAGTTTGAAAAAGTTCATTTTTTGTTCATTTTGCATAATAAGTGTAATGTGACGTAATTTGTTCTATTTCAGATTTCTAACGCATGTTAATGAATTTATTTTACAATATCCTTTCTCTTTTAAAATTCACATGTAAATATAGTTTTTATGGCGTAATTTCCAATAAGTGCCTGCTTTTTATACCTAATTATTTAATTCTAATTTGAAGGGTTTTTTCTGTTTATAATAGTAACGTGTAAATATTTTTTTTATTTGAAGCAAACATTATTGTTTGCGCTGTTTATACAGTTGGCAACAGTTTAAATTAATACCATTTTCTAAAATATGTAAAATATATCTGTCAAAATGCTGAATATTTGAATTTAAAATAGAAATAAAACCTCAAAAAATGAGTCAAATTAAAAAAATTAATGAAATCTGCAGAACAGGATCTTCTATTGAATAAAATGATCTAAAATAATTAAATTCCCATGTATAGCTTTTGCTCTTATAATTTTTTTTTTAATGGAACGATTTTGTCCAACTTTAGCATTAAATATCTCTTAAAATAATTCTTCAATTTGAAAATTGTATGCATTAGTGTGTTGATCAAACATTTCGCTATAATACCACCTATTTTCATATATATGTATGCAATAGATTTCTTAATATTAACGACGAAAGACCTCCGGTCACAAAAAATTCAAAACCGGCGGCGGCGGTGACAGTGTTAGTTACTTTTTATAGAATAGAGAGATATATAAAAATGAAAACTTGTCTATCTGTCTGTTTGTAATTCTATAAAAAAATCCACAATTTGGAAGCCAAAATTGTGAAGAGATACGTACATGTGTATTAAAACATGGCCGAGACAACTAAAGTAATCCGGAATCGAAATAACATTTAGTTAATTTTTAATTAATAAAAAACCACCAATTTAACAGCAATTTCTTATCAAATTTAAACATTTTTCGTTATAGCAGTTGCCAACAATTAAAAAACACAATAAAATTATTACTACAACAATTAATTTTCTACTGCAAGATTTCCACGTGAAAAATGAAAATGAAATAAATAGTTAGCCGAATTTAAAAAAAAAAGGTGAATATTACGTCATAACTTTTCTATTGCAAGATATTCACGTGAAATATGAAAATGAAATACATGGTTAGACGAATTTAAATGAAAGTGAATATAACTTCATAACTTTTCTATTTCAAGGTTTCCACGTGAAAGAGGAAAATATTACGTCATATTGGAAATATAAAGGGCTTGGTGGATATAGTATAACGTCATATGAGTGTGAAAAATGTATTGAAGCATGATAAAAGCCCGATTAGGGAAATATTGGCGTATTTTAACATTATTGCTCCAATTATAAATTGAAATAAGTTCATTTATAGCTGTACTCTTTTGCGTCTGTTATATACATTTATACATTTTTATATAGCGTTTTCATATGTTTAATTCAGCAACATTTCGACTGCTTTTTTAAATGTTTGTTTTGTGTTCTATGTTAAATTTTGAATTTGATTTTTCAAAACAAACATCCTTCCAATTCTGGGCAACGCCAGGCACTTTAGTTTGTAACAGATAAATGGCTTTTGTATCTGTACATCTAATGCTAATATTATAAAGCGTTATAATATTATAAAGTATATAATATTATTAATGCTTGTACGTTTGTGAGGTGTTATCTCTGAAACTACATAGCCAACTTAAAAAAATGTTGGTGGCAATCTCTACTCCGAAAAAAAAGACTATTTTATGTCAGTGCAAGAACCTACATCGCTGCAGGAGCAAAAAAGTTCTAAAATTGTGATTTCTGCGATATTGATTGGATTAGAAACTTTAAATTTGGTGCGGTAGTTACTTTTAAGATGTAAATACTCGTAATGAACGCTCTCTAAAAGGTTCAATTTGACGGATAAACGTAAAAATTTCTAGAAAGGTTCTAAACTATGATTTATTTGGAATACTGAAATTTTTGGGATACTGTTGGGGTTAGAAACTAGAACTTTGGCATGGTAGTAATTAATAAGATGTAAATGCTCGTTGTAGAACGAATTCTAAAAAAATAGAAAGACTAAACAAAGCGGAAAAAGATCTAAAGATGATCTAAGTAACAAAGAACATAGAACTGTTAGGAATATAAACATGAAAATTGACATGGCTGTATTTATCATGACGTAAATTCTCGCAATAGAACAATTTCTAAAAATGTCGCTATATAAAACAGTGCTAAAACAAAAAACTTTCAAAAATTTTCTATTTCTCTGTTACTGCTGAGCCCAAAATCTTGAAATTTTGCTTCGGGTTAGTTTTAAAATATACAATTGTCTGTATGGATGGTTTCTAAAAAATTTAAAATTTAAAAAGATGAAATTAACGGAAAGCGATCTCAATTACCATTAATTTGGAATTATTAAATACAGCAACTTTAAATGTTTCATAATGCTGCATTTCCTCCGCAAAACATGCGATTTAAATGCAATAAAACTGATAGATACCCACCTAGCATTAAATAAATTGTGTAAATATTGAATAAAGACCTGTATGAAACAGTGAGTAGGTTGCCCGAAAGTACTTGTTAACCCTCTAAGTGTTTGGGGCGTATTATTCCGTTCACTAAGCTCCAGGTTTCACAGCAATACAAGCAATATTTAAGATAACATAATTCTATAGATTTATGGTATTTTAAATACATTGAAGAATTATTAATACTCTTAAGGATTACATTCATATTTTTAATTGAGTTTTTTTTTATAATGTTGAAAGAATCATATTTTATTAGCATTTAAAACAAAATGCAAAGAAAACAACATCACAATTTTACCCTTTTGCAAGACGCTCGGAGGGTTAAAGTGTTCCTTCTCTAGGCTTTTCTCTCTCTCGCCAAGGCCACTAACAGAGGGAAGTGCCATTTTAAATGTGATATGAATTTTTTATCCGATTCATTTTTCTAGACATTTTATCATAAGGTCATATTCTCAATTATCATTAGTAGATTTTTTATATATTAACTTATTCTGGTGAAATTTTGTAATAGGGTTCATATTGGCGTATGTTAGCTTGCATGATTTGCTGAATAAATATGTATGGATTTGTAAATTACTTCAAATGACACTTTGACAGCTCAAAAGTTATGCAGACAATATATTCAGATCTTGTGTCATACTTTGTGTTGTAATCATTGCCGATTTCTTTTATTTAATACATGCTAAATACAGCTCAACTTGTGCAGAATATGTTTGAAAACAAAACAATACAGCGTATGTAGTGGCCAGCAAGAACTCATCATTTAAGTCCGATCGAGCATATCTAAAACACACTCTAACGAAGCATTGCATGCCACTTTTGATGTATTCGGTACTTTGATACTATATTAGATTTTGAGAATAGAATTCCTTAAATGTTATCGACAACTTCATTGCATCCGTGGAAAACAGATATTGTACAATATTAACTATTCCGGGGGAGCACACACCATATAAAGTATAGTCCATTCTTTTTAAACATCATATATTTGTCATTTAAAGTTACTCTAATTGGTGCGGAGCGTCTGATTATGCTCTTGACATTATTTTATACAGTTAAAATTCCGATATAAGTAAATGAGTGTTTCATTTTCTATTTTACTTTTAATAGATTGCGTACTTTCAATTTTATATCCATGCATGGCTGTCTTGAATGGTTTGATTTCCCATTTTTTTAAACAGTGTATACGAATTTATATATAAGATTTTGTAATTCTACAATTCATTTATTTTCATCATTTCAATTTTTCGCAGTATATGGACAATTAAAGATAACATCTCATTTTCTTTGCTTCCACATGTTATTATTAAATCTATGTTCTCAGTAATATCGCTTAGACTAATCCCTCTGAGGGAAGTCCTAGTTAAATATAATTATTTAATTTTTAATATAACACTATTGAATTGATTCATCACTTTTATTCAACTTCTAGCAGATCCATTCTATAGATGTTATATTAGATTTGCACATGTTAATCGTTGGTGCTACCTGGCTAAAATAAATAAAAACGCGATATCCTAATAATGGGTCGCTTACAAAAAACGGAACTGTGTGCATTCCCTCTCATAAATCGTTAAAAAGACAATCAGAATGAAATGGCGTTATTTTATCGCAACTATAGTAAAATTCCTTAACTGTATATTATGAGAATGTGCGTGTTACAAAAACTTGATTTTTCTAATAATACGGAAAAAATTGCATAGAATCAAATAAAAAGCGCTACATTTAATGAAATTCTATTTTGTATGGAATAACTTTTAAATGGAAATTTAAATTGCCATTTACAAAAACTAAATTTTCAATTGTTAAGTGAGCAAGACGACAATATTCAGACGCTTAAACTAACGTTTACAAGCACATTTTACTGTATGTTCTCAAAGTCCCTTATTTATAGCATTTTTGCGTTTGAATATATTTTACTATTCCCGGGTTTTGATACAACTTAAAGCTGCTTTGTTATGACACAGGCATAAAAGAGTTAAATAGGTTCAGTATAAACTATTATGTTATAAAATGTACACTGCTTTCAATTTACATTTTTATTTTATTACGTTTAAGGTTTTTACTACGTTTAGCAACTAATTTGTAAACGTATATAGTCATGAAATTCCGAAATATACTAATTTGTAAAAAACACAATTGCATTTGTTGAATAAATTATTTTTTTGCAGTTTAAACTAGTTTCAGAAAAATATTGAATACTAGACTCATGACAAAAAACATGATAGTTAACTAATTCCTTTCATTAAATATGCTAGGGTTTTTCAAAAAAATTAATTGGTAAAATGTCCATTACAAATAACTTACTGGTATAAGCCTTATTTTTCGACAAAGTTGCCATCATTGTCCAATCATTTGTTAAAACTGTGTATAAGCTTTTATATCCCACAGTCATAAAAGTTTATCGTCTGTTGTCGAAACCACATTTCAACTTCGACTTGTTCTCGTCATCGTCGTGGAAATTTTGCCTTGCATGGATGCATGGAAGTTTTACCAAGATGTTTCTACAGGTAAATGAATAGTTGGTAGTCGCTGGGTGCAAGTTTGAGATCACAGATGGCCTACATGTTCTAAGTTCTTAATGAACATTGGTCCTACCCCCGAAGAAAGCACACCATTTTGTTACATTTTGTATATCCATAATTTTCCCATAGTCGGAAACAATTAGTTTGTGAATATCCGCTGGACGCTCATTTTTTTCATGAAGAAAACGTATGACCGTACTTCACATTTTGTGGGATTCTGAATTGGCATAGCCATTATAAACACGTACTACACAAAACGCACTCATCGAACAAATAACGTCGTATCCTGCTGTATGGGGGTATATCTTTACTTTTCGAAAACCCATCGTACTAATTAAAGTTCTGAAAGGATAAAAATAGAATCTACCCTATACTAAAAAAGTGTAGAAATATACCCATTCAAATTTTTACTTTAGAGATTTTTCATATATTTTCAATTAAAAAATACAACCATTATTTTTCAGGCATTTATAACGATATTTCATAAAACTCATTATATCACATATATTGTGGGCGATTATTGTTATGTTTGCAGATAAAATGAAATTATTAAATGAAATTAACCGATCATTCGTAAAAATTAACCGATCACTCGTAAAAATAATGTTTCTAAGTAAAACATATTTACAAATTTTATTTCTGAAAATCTATTAAAAATATTTAACACAAATTCGTAGAATTTTACAGATTTATAAGTTGTCCGTTCCCTAATATCAATATTAGAGGATATCTTTATTTTCGATTATTTTAATAAACATTTCAGTCTATTTAAATATACACTTCCTGTTTCTCTGATAGCTGAAACAAAAAGAGCCATAACTACACATCCATTTTAACGAAGGAAGAAAAACTATTTTATGTAGGTTGGTGCATAGTCTTTCTCATACAACAATAAAAAATACTGACATATTTTTCGATTTTTTTCCACGAAGTATAATACCTTAATTCATTTATAATAAAATACAAAATATTATTGTTAATTTATATAATCAGAGACTAAATGTTAAAGTTAAAAGTCAGTCTTTGACTTGTTGCATAAGAGCTTTAAATTTTAAAAACTTTTAGATAGTTTGCATGGTTGTAAAAATTGAGTTTCTGTCTTCAAAGAGGGTATTCTTATTGGTATCTGTAGATGTGGAACAATTTTCTGTTATCCATTTTTAAAAAATCAAAATGCTAGGCTCAGCCCTCAACATTTGTTCTATATTTTTAATATGCTCGAAAATGAAATAACACTAATAGTGCTTACTTATTAGAAAAAAGAACAAGAATTTTGTGATCTTGGAATAGAGAATTGCAATCAAATACAAAACCTCAGCATTACCCAATAATAAAAAATAATTTTTGCTGGATTGATGGAACAACGTAATAACCGCATTTCCCGCAGACATTTTGAAACTTTTCCATGCGGTTTTTAAAACTCCAGATATGTGCAACTAAAATTTACATCGAATGTGAAGCATTCCACGAGAAATTTTAATATTTGATGAGAATTCGTAATAAGAAAATTTTTTATTCCACAAATAAATCGAACGAAAACGCTTATTGCATTTTTGCATTAAATGTGACAAGAAACTAATTCTTGCAGTATAACTGTAATTTTTCTTTTATGTGCATTATATTTCTCGCAGAAAAAATATTCGATTATAGTATTGTTCAATGAGGCACTCTGTATATTGTTATAAATTGAAATACTAAGATTAAATTATAAAAAGAAGGCGTATCAAATACAAATTTGCACGTTTAAGTGGTTACAAATCAATTAAAAGTTGAATGCACTCTATTAATTAGCTGCAATTTGAAATGAATTTAATTGTTTCATTTTAGATGCAGTTTAAAAAAACCATTAATAACATAATTTCAGTTTCGTACGTAATTTAAATAATATTACCAGTTGTGTGATTCTGTGAAGCTTGATTTAATAGGAGTGTAAATGGAACTTTTCATTCGCAAAAATGGGAGAAAAGATTGATTCGCCTGAAAGGGTACGCCTGATTTACGAAACATTCATTGTCTTACTTAAATGTTAAATGGTTCGTAAACAAATACTTAAATTACATTTAAACAACTTTATATAGAAAATAAGAAACATTCGTTGAGAGTGTGCAGTGATTCCCTGTATATTTCTCATAAACTGTGCAGGTATATTTGTATACCTCTTTTGTTAAGCAAAACGTATTCTGAAATGCATTATGAATATCTTAAAATAATAACGTAATATAATAAAAATAAAAAAACAAATATATAAAATGCCGTAATATAATACAAATATATATATAAAATATATAAAATATCGTAATATAATACAAATACATATAAAAATATATAAATATCGTAATATAATAAATATATACAAGTTCAATATTTTAAATGTTTTAATAGAATATTTTAAGGAATTGTGATTCTCAATAAATTCGAATAGTTTTTCCAAGGATACCAGTACATAAACGACCTATTTTGTCTGACCTTGTAATTGACTAATAAATGCTTTTCACCCCACAATCCACAGAAAGAATGTTTTAGGGCACGTCAGCAAGTCATATCAATTTCATTGTATTTGAAACAGTGTAAAATCATTTAAATTCGTCTCAAACAATTTTTCTTCATATACAATAATATAACGGAATGCATTTAAGTTTCCCTGTATACATGCTGTAAATGTTACGAATAACATATTCTAGAGTAGACATCTTCTGGTGCACCTCAAAAATGTATATAAATTTTATTAAATTTAAAATAGCCTGACACCATTAAAATACTCCGCAAATGATTTTCACCCACACACTATGTAACGGGATAATTTTTATTTCCCCTCTAAATGAAGCATAAATGCTACACATTTCATTTTAAATACCGAACATAGCTGGCTGAACCTGAATAACGTACGTCAATTACATGGCAATCTGATTATATTTACGCGAGTTAGAGCTCGGGCACACAGGCAGACAGACAGACGGCCAGCTAAACAGATAGACAAACTGAATTCGCAAACACATTTCTACTATGATGGAAAGTGTAAAAAATCACTTAATGAGAGGATGCAAGCATATTTATGCAAGCATATTTGAAATATGCAATCATATTTGTATCCCTTTTATGTCCTACATAGCGTTTTATCAAATATATTATGAATAGTATTTAAAAATTAACTGTTGGAATTTTGGGTAACAACAGAATAATGTGGTAAATAATAATGTAATCAAAATATTTCTGTTAATTTTCATTGAAGTTTTAGAAGGTCAAGCTGTCAATTAAGTGTTATTCTGACACATAAATTTTTTTATATAGTAAACAATTTTGTAAAGAAATGCATTATATCTTTCAGTAATGGGTCTAAAATAGTATGAATCGTATAAATGTTATCTCTTTTATGAATTCTTATCAGAATTTTAAATTATAAATCTTTATATTGTTTATACTGTAAGTAAAATTGGAAAAATATGCCTTTGAAATGATTAGGATGTACATCATTCATAAACATATTAAATTAGTTAATTTAAAGTAATGATTTCTAAGACACTAACAGAATTTTGGTTACAAAACGTATTGGGATAGTTTACCTGGAAATAAACAAATTAAACAAAATTTGAATAAAGAAATAATAACTTAAAACATTAAATGGTACTTTAAAAGTTTGGACTATTAGGTAGCTTTCATTACAAAAAGCTACCTATTGCAGCTGTTCGGAGGAAAGCGATTTCAAAAAATTTTGTTATATTTTCATCGATCATGACCCCCAAACCCCGAAACCACCCTCCGTTCAAAATTGATATATATATATATATATATGTACAGGGTGTTCCGTTAAAGGGGTCCAATATTAATAGGGGTAATAGAGGAGATCACACGGAGCATAAATCAGTATATAATGCCTGGCCGGATCTCAATAATTTTCAAGTTACAGCAAATAGAATGAAAAATCGGAAATTTGTAAAAAAAACCCTCATTGCTAAACTATCGATAATGCTACATAAAAACGAAGCACATATTTAGAAAGAGCAGAAAAAATCCTACGAAATGACATAAGTTGTTTTAGAATATTGAGAATTAATGGCGAGTTACAAGCTCTGAAACAGTGAAAAAATACAAAATCAAATATTTAGCAAAATAGTTAATCGTTAATTCCAAAAATGCAACTCTACCTACATCAAGAAAAATGTTATAAAATTTCGTCCATTCCGAAAGCTTTCGAAGAAGCTGACAATAAACCATATCAGTTTAATTGTATGGGAGAAATCAAGCAGTTCCCTAGTTACAACTCTGTACTGTTGCACGCTCGGAAAGGGCGAAACTCCGCCCATGACGATTGTAAACACCCCGTTTTAATATCTTTCAATTATACATTTCTGATCAATATCTATCAATACCCTTTCATTATTCAGTCTGGTCAAGTGAATGACATATTGTGCAGCTCTCGCCTTGTCTTAAAGCAAACTCCGTGACTGCTGCGTTTCCTCCATGAACTTTCAGGATGATGAAGAAGAAGTACTTTTTATGCAAATTGTCTATGTGTATAGGAAGAAAAGTGTAATAAAACAGCAGTCATCAGTGGGCGTTATGTTAAAGGGAGGCTGTTGTAAGTGGGATTGTAGTAAGTTGATGTATAATAATTATGCCGGAATACTCTAACGAAGAATATGCGGACATGCATCTGATGTACGGGCAAGCTCATGGAAATGCATGTCTAGCACAGCGCATGTACCGTGAGCAATTTCCAAGCAGACGTTGCCCAAGTTCGAAACTCTTCATAAAAATCGATAGACGATTACCGGAGACTGGATCGTTTAATACAGCAAGCATTGATGCAGGGAAACCTCGACATGTACGAACACCTGCAATGGAAGACGATGTACTGAATATTTTTAAAGATAACCCCTCCACGAGTACACGAGCTACTGCGTCTGAAGTCGGTGTTTCTCACCAAAGTGTGTGGCGTGTTCTGCGTGCAGAAAACATGCACCTCTTTCATGTGCAGCGGGTACAACTGTTATCAGTAACAGATTGTGCTCAGCGGACAGAATTCGTACGCTGGTTGCTTAATGTAACAGAAAATAATCCACAATTTCTGGAAAATATTTTATTTACTGATGAAGCAACATTTACGAGAGAGGGCGTGGTAAACACGCACAATATGCACACATGGTCATATACAAATCCGCACACTGTTTTCCCGTCGAACGCACAACAAAAGTTCAGTGTGAACATATGGGCAGGTGTCCTTGGCGATTATATCATAGGACCATATTTATTCCCAGATGTACTCAATGGCAGTACGTACTTGGTTTTCCTACGGGATATCTTACCGCAGTTACTGCAAAATGTGCCAGGAACATTGCGCCACAATATGTGGTTTATGCACGATGGCGCACCGGCACATTTTTTCATAGGTGTTCGCAATCACCTCAATTCAACATATCCTGGGAAATGGATTGGACGCAGTGGACCTGTTGCTTGGCTTCCACGCTCTCCAGACCTCAATCCGTTAGACTTTTTGTTTGGGGACACCTTAAATCGCTGGTGTATGAAACGCCTGTGGATACACCGGAGGATTTACTAGCGCGAATCGTTGTCGCTGCAGGAGACATTCCCAACTCCGTCGGAGTTTTTCGGCGTGTTCGCCAATCTTTACGACGTCGCTGTCGGCTGTGCGATTCTGTTAATGGGCGCAACTTCGAACACCTATTATAATAATGTCCGTTCGTCTGCCTTCCGACATTGAACTGTGCAGCGCAGGCCAGAAGACTATGTTTCACATATGTCATAAAGTACGTGGAATGTAATTCTTTATTTGTCATTTTTCTTTTATTTTCAACACTTTTTGGCACAGTATTTTGTAAGTCACAGACTGTAGTGTACTCAAATTGTAAATTACAAAGTTTGTATGAATTAATTTAAAATTTAGTGTCTTTTTTAAATTTATAATTAATAAAATTATTATGCTATTTGTTATTATTATTTCCTATCATAAATTATGATGCACATATACATACAATAATTGTCCATGTAAAACATGTACTGAAACTTCTTGCATAGTTACAAATCGCAATATTTTTAATTATTTCCGAATTTTCACCACCAGTTTAATTTTAAAGAATTTAACTTAAGCTTTATATCAATAAAAGACAACTTTAAAATGTAGACTATTATTGTAAAGTTATTTTGGTTCATTCAACTCTTGAATAATTAAAAATGTTGCATCTCAGAAGAAGCATGATCGAAAATGTATAGTTGAGAGTAATTAAAAAGGCGGTGTTTCCAATCGTGATGGGCGGAGTTTAACCTTTGCTAGTGTCAAAGAAAGCGGAGTTGTAACTAAGAAACTGATTAATTTCTCTCACACAATTAAACCGATATGGTTCATTGTAAGCTTTTTCGAAAGTTTTCGGAATGGACCAAATTTTACTACATTTTCCTTGTTGTAGCTAGAGTTGTCTTTTTGGAATTAACGATTAACTATTTTGATGTATATTGGATTTCGTACTTTTTTCACTGTTTCAGGGCTTGTAACTCGTCAATAAATATTGCTATTTTAATACAATTGATGTCATTTTGTAGGTTTTTTTCTGCTCTTTCTAAATATGTGCTTCGTTTTTATGTATCATTATCGTAGTTTAGCAATGAGGGTTCTTTTACAATTTTCCGAATTTTCATTCTATTTGCTGTAACTTGAAAACTATTGAGATCCGACCAGGCTTTATATTCTGATTTATGCTCCATGTGATCTCCTCTATTCCCCCTATTAATATTGGACCCCTTTAACGGAACACCCTGTATATATATATATATATATATATATATATATATATATATATATATGACCTATGTCACACTGTAACTCTCGTATTTATGAACCGATTTGGATGTAATTCGGTGTGTACATAGTAAATACCAATGTCTCGACCGAGTTCGTTGGCCAGCTTCATCCGCCATTTTGTTTCAAAATGGCGGCCATTTAAAATTTTTAAAGAAATTTAAAATTTGAAATATGGTACCAAGAAATTGAAAATGGAAAAATATTTTTTTCTTATGTATTTGACCTTCATACAAAGACTCCGGAGCAGCTTTTGTTTCGTCTATATCTTAAAAAATGGCTGAGTTATAGCATTTTGAATTTCTAGCGTGGCTGACATTTTGAAACGTCTTGAATTTTGTCACGTGATAAAAGGCGTATTTATGAACTGATTTGGATGTAACTTCGTTTATACATAGTACATACCAATGTCTGGACCGAGGTCGTTGTCCAGCTTCAGCCGCCATCTTGTTTCAAAATGGCGGCCATTTAAATTTTTAAGAAAAATTTAAATTTGAAATTTGGTACCAAAAAATTAAAATTTGAAAAAATATTTTTTTCTTATGTGT
Organism: Maratus speciosus; assembly: GCA_963932465.1. Lineage (NCBI taxonomy): Eukaryota > Metazoa > Arthropoda > Arachnida > Araneae > Salticidae > Maratus > Maratus speciosus. The sequence continues at coordinate 444,151,968 of OZ010788.1, forward strand.
TTGACCTTGATAAAAAGATTCGGAAGCAGTTTTTGTTTCATCTATATCTTAAAAAATGGCTGAGTTATAGCATTTTGAATTTCTAGCGTGGCTGACATTTTGAAACGTCCTGAATTTTGTCACGTGATAACAGACGTATTTATGAACCGATTTGGATGTACCTTGGTGTGTACATAGTACATACAAATATCTCGACCGAGTTCGTTGGCCAGCTTCATCCGCCATCTTGTTTCCTAACGGCGGCCATTTAAAAAAGTTTTAAAAATTTTAAATTTAAAATGAGATACCAAAAAATTGGAAAATAAAAAAGATTTTTTTGTATGTGTTTGATCTTAATACAAAGATTCCGGAACAGGTTTTGTTTCGTCTATATCTAAAAAAATGGCTGAGTTATAGCATTTTGAATTTCTATTGTCGCTGACATTAAAAAACGACCTGTTTTTTGTCATGTGCTAACAGGCGTATTTATGAACCGATTTGGATGTAATTCGGTCTGTACATAGTATATACCAATGTCTCGACCGAGTTCGTTGGCCAGCTTCATTACCCATCTTATTTCAAAAGGGTTCCCATTTAAAAAAATGTAATTTAAAATTTAAAATGTATTAAAAAATTGGAAAATGAAAAAGATTTTTTTTATGTGTTTGGCCTTGATACAAAGATTCTGGAGCAGTTTTTGTTTCTGAAAATTTGTTCATATCTTAAAAAATGGTTGAATTATAGCACTTTGAATTTCTAGCATGGCTAACACTTTGAAACGATCTTGTATTTGTCACGCGATAACACACGTATTCGCCTATTTCGATGGAAGAAGGCATGTGGATAGTATAAGCAATACCTCGACCAAGTTCGCTGGCCAGCTTCATCAGCCATCTTGTTTCAAAATGGCGGCCATTAAATTAAAAATATATATATTTAAAGCGAGGTGCAAAAAAATTAGAAATTGAAAAAGATTTCTTTCTTAAGTATTTGACCTTGATATAAGGATTCAGGAGCATTTTTTGTTTGTCTTTATCTTAAAAAATGGCTCAGATATAGCAGTTTCAATTTCTAATGTGGGTAACATTTTGAAAAATCTGATTTCTTGCCTGCGACAGCACTCGTATATATCAACCGATTCCGATGTGAGTGAGCATGTGCAGAGCAATTACTAAGGCCTCATCCATCATGTTGTCTTAAAATGGCAGGGGCTTTATGAAATCGCCGAATTTGGCAGCCAAATATAAGTTACTTTAAATAAAAGCAGCTTGGATAAAGCTGACCAATTTCGCGAAATTCTCATTCATTATGATTTAGTATTGATAAAAATTAGTATTGAATCTCCTATATTCGGTTTCCACAAAATTCAGCTTCGTGTGTTTGAATAATATAAGTTGGCTTTTTTAAAATAAGGAATATGAAAGCTACCTCTTCCTCCCGGCACTGGCCGGAAGGGCTTTTTTAAAGTGCAACAAGAAAAGTCTTGCAAACGTAAGGAAATACAGTGTTCTAGAAATAAAATTAACAATCTTATATATTAAATAATACTTAAAATGTTTCGACTATTATGAAGTGTAATAAAAATTATCTTAAAACGTAATGAAATAGAGTGATCATATGCACATATGCAAACTAAAATCGCATTATATATTTTTTAGCTATATTTTTGATTGTGAATATATATTTTCCAATATAATTAATACGACATGAGTTTTATTTTAATCATGGATCAATTACAGAGAACATAATCGGAAATAAATGAATCTTTCTCTTGACCAATTTTTTACACTTGTTTAGATTTTTCTTTTTTAATGTAGTAAATGTGTAGAACGAAAATTCATATAAAAAGACGTTGCAAATGAAATCGCAGTAATAACACTGAAGGATTTTAAATGTATTTAGATGCACTACATATATTTTTTTTTTAAATAATCAGAATTAAATAATTAAAAAACAAAACTTCCAATAACACCATTAAAAAGGGAAAAAAGTGGCAAACTTGATATAAATTAAATTTTACAGAATTAAAGTGAAAATGATACTTTCGTGCTCAGAAGTTCAAGAAAATGGCTCGGAAAACATTTTAACTGACTTTTAAGAATACTTTTGATAAGACTGATTCTTTTCTAGATTTTGTTTAAATCACTACATGACATTACTATTTTTGTTCATACTATTTCAGATATCACTTTGTTTCTGAAAATGTTCATTTTAATTAAAATACATGTTTAATAAGAACTAACGTAAACAATATTGGATTAATATAATTATCTGCTGGATTTTTCTTTCTTTTACTTTTATGTTTGAATAATGATCGCATTATGCATAAAAATGTTATTGTCAAAATAAAAATTTATTTATGCATTTTCTTAAATACCTTAGGATGACAGAAACTTAAATAGTTAGCCTATTACATAAATACACATAATAATTTCTAGCTATGTTTATACAATTGGTAATGCAAAAATTCTATCTCTACAAGAAGGAAAAAGGTAAACGCTATTTTATTATTTAAAAAAATGCTAAGTTCCTTAAATAAGTTAATTTTTTTTAAATATCTTTCGAAATAAAGCACATTGTTTCGGTAATCAAAAGAATTGAACAAAACGTTAGAAAAATATACAAGTACACTTCTATATCAAACATTTTTCAGCTTTGTTTAAATTAAAAGTGACATTTAAAAAACACTTATTCAATCCCGTGACGATAAATAACAGAAAACCGCTTCGTTTTACATTTACGTCCCCTTTAATCTTCCAAACTCCAGGTATAAGCAAAAGTCTTTTGATGTTTAAAAAAATTGTTTGATGTTTAAAATAGATTTTTTGTTATACGTAAGTTTAATTATAAGTAAACATAGAAAATGATATTGAACATATTTGACAACATAACAACAAAGAGAAAAATCCTTCTAGACGTATTTTTAATTGTTGTTTATATCTACGTTGTATAAAGAAAAATAATTAAGTGCTATCAAATTTAGATACAATAATTAATTTTTTAAACTGTTGATTACTTTGATGTATGAAGAAAAATATTACTTATAAAGTGCTTTTACTATTCTTTTTCGCCATTCTATTTTTCCAGTGTTAACGTTTTAGATATGGTCTTTTAATGCAATATGCATAAAATTATTAGTTTTGGTAATCGAACGTTATGGAACGTGTACTATAGAACACACACACACACACACACACACACACATATATATATATATATGTATACATGTAATAATAAAATTTTTCGCCCTTTTATCTTAGTAAAACTATTCCAAATTCTTAATATTTTTCCTTTTTTACCTATCTTTAATAATATCTTAATATCTTGCATTTAAAACTGCGTATTCTTTTATTAGTCTAAACACCTTAATCCATTCGCCTCATCTCATAAGATCCATTAAATTATTTTTTTCATTGATGAACACATGATGAAGACAACTACTATGATTTACACATTTTATAAGTGAGGAATGTGCAACTGAGTGCTCAAAAAAGAAAAAAAAAGAAAAAAAGGAGAGATAGAGAGAGAAGTAATGGAAATGTAGATTATAGAGATTAATTTTAAGAATTTTATTAAATGATAACTAGTAACTACTAGTTTAAGAGTTACAATTCTGAATTTCAGAATTTTTCAGAGTTTTAGAAACCTTATGATGGCCAAATGGTAAATAATACCATAACAACAGTATTGTATGACATTAGATATATCATATATTCACATTAGATACATCATATCAAAGATTTTTCTGGCATTTCAGACAGAGATGTCATAGCATTAAAGGTCATACAATAAAGTATGCTGTAAATAGGTTTGCTTAAATAATTTTGTTGTATTTTAATTGTTATTATTATTGTTAAATTTGATATTATTAATATTTTTATTATTATTGTGATATATTTAATTTATTTATATAAACTGAAAGGTAACTGAAAGGACTTGAAGATTGAGTTGCTAGTAAGGATAAGTTTTTCGACGAACATTATACTTTTAATAACAATTTGAAATTTACTTTTGGGGACATTTGTCAGAAGTAATTTCACTAGCCTACTCATATTGTAATAGCTCGATTCAACTCCTTCCTCATAGTGATTTAGGCAGTAGAACTTTATTACTGAACTATTATAAACGAACTACAGTCCGTGATCTATTGCTTGCTCATGAATATGAGCCATGAATGTTCCATTAAAACAACCTTCTGTAATAACCTAAAGAATTATTACTCTTAAGTTTTATATTTACTTTATTCTATATTCATATTACTAAAACTATCTTTGTAAATTGTAAACAAGATTAACATCTTGTCCGTGTATTTTAAATACCAATTCCACTAGTTCGCGTTATAACATCAAAATTTAAATTTACTAGGCATTATTAATATTTTACAAAGTTTATTGTAAGACTATTCCAGGTGACAAAATTGCATTCCTAGTCCATGTAACATTTCCCTTCTATGAACTTGCAGGTCGAAGGACTTACCAGTTCACCCAATCTTTTTTGAGAGGGGGGGGGGATATGTAACAATAAAAATTTTCGCCCTGTTATCTTAGTAAAACTATTCCAAATTCTTAACATTATTCCTTTTTTACCTATCTATATTATAAAGGACAAACATATCTGTGCGTAACGCATACGTCATTCTGCGAATGGCAACACTTTGAAATTTGAAATGAAATTTCGGTTTTGCAATTTTCACTACTGCAAAATTTTAAACTTCTAATCATCGCACAGTTTCACTTTTTACACCGTCGTATAGGGGAAAAATGTACTTTTAAATGCAATTTGTTTGATAGCTCTATCTCAATTTATTTTTGAGATATTAATTTTTTTATAGTTTTTAGTACCAATTTTGTAATTGTGGCAACTGAAGTACTCCATTTCTATTAAAAGTAAAGGGAAAATAGTCATGGTTTATTATTTATTTTTATTGAGTATGTCCTTATTAATGCCATTTTCACATTACAAATAAAAGTAACTTTTTTCTAATTTTTGAACAGAAAATGACGTTAGACATGAAAAAAATCTGCATTTTCATCATAAATCAAGAGATTGAAGAAGATATTTCAATATTTTTACATTTCGCTGATACTGAGTCTGAGACGCTGGGGTAAAATGATTCAGTGAGTAAAAAGGATGTCATATTTAAAACAAAACGATCATTTTCTTTTATAAAACTAAATATTTGACCAATACTAAATGGCCTATGGCAACTAAAGCCAAATTTCTGAATGGTAAATTTTCGCGGGTACTGAAATTAGAACTTAAATTTTATGCAAATGTTCACATGAAAAGTTGTATCGGACAAACGTGACATTAGGTTTGGAAATACATTCATTAATAATGTATTGCGCTTTAAAATACTTTTAAATTGTGAATTTGAGTGGTGCGTATGTAAATTTTGAGAATGTGAAAATAATGTACAGTTTAGATTTTATAGGGGAAAATTTTATGTGTGACAAAGCGAAATCCTTTTTACTGATTTTTCATCCTGTAAAAACAAACGTAAGAGCCTCAATCGATTGCTTTAACATGATGACTCATCTTGATTACGTATTCTAATGCAGTTTAATTTTTCAAAAATTTAAGCAGTTGAAGTTTTTGGAAATAATATTTTGGTAATTTTAGGTTTAAAACATTATTGGTTTTAAGAGTTAGGTAACCAATACAAGATGAATTTTTTATCGTAATTATTTTTGTAAGTTTATTATAAATTCAATCTAACAGTTCTATTCTAAACATTTTAATACGTCGAATTTCGACGGGTTCCACCAACTCGTCTTTAATAATATCTTAATATCTTTTGTCTTTTACTTCATACATTTAAAACTGCGTATTATTTTATTAGTCTAAAAACCTTATTCCATTCGCCTCAACTCATAAAACCCATTAAATTACTTTTTTCATTTTATTCTAAAAATAAATTCTTTTTCTTTCGAATGTTTTTTAATAGAGTTTATCGATGATGTTCTTTTTTCCCACAATTCTTTGCAAATCCCGCCAGCCATTGTTTGCGCAATAATTCTGACGCCGAAGCTAAAGAGATTGCATCGTCGTCACACGTACCTTTCCCCCTCTCCCTGGAGCTACTCCTATCGTATTCTGCTCTTATCGCGTCCTTCCGGCTACTTGTGCGGGATTTGTCATTTATCGTTTATTGTATTCATACGCATGCAGTTTTCGCAAGTATATAACCCGTTGCATGGGCTAGGACAGGGAGAATTTTACGATTATTGTGTTGCTTAATTAAACCACGCCACTCGGATTGTTTTTTCTCCGTGAATATTCGTCATTTGTTCTAATACGTAACATCTAGTGGTACATTTTACTACGTAGCAACTGCACGCAGATGGATCAATTATAACTATTGAAATTTGGTGCATTATATGGTCGATTAATAAACGTTTTGATGCATCTATAAGCTTCGATTATTATGCTTCGGAAAACATTCCAATGGACCATAGTCTGACCTTCCACTCTTTCGTCACGGTTGTACGACTGCAAAAAACCATGATTTCTTCATTGAGTACATAATGTGGGTATGCTGGTGCCTAAGATCTACATGTTTATACGATACGAGTGAAATCGTTTTATATTTATATACAGGAAATCCACTAAATGACTGGCTCATTTAATATATATATATATATATATATATACACTAGCAGACTATGCCCGCTACGCTGGTCTGTTTATCCAAACGAACCTTGAAACAAAAAAGAAATGTATCAGTGAATTTCACTTTGTGATTTAAAGCAATTAGGAACCTTACCTGAAATGTCCTTTTGCACTGCGGAAAACGATATGAACGCCACTGTTCTATTATATTTTCTAATGCGCAGACAAATTTTCAGCTATTAAGGTGTTAACCCTTTTAGTTGGTCAATCACAGTAGGATTTGGTAAAGAATGATAGTACAATATGTAATATAATAAAATAAACCCTGAAAAATTATTTAACTATAATGCAAAGAAACAAACTGACAAAAACCATCCAGTAAACCTTTTTTTTAAAGACCGGTCTTTCATATAGGGGTCCATCTGATTATAGAGTTTTAGCCCAAAATTTTATAACTAAGCAACGTAGAAATATATGCAATAAACTAAAACCTCTCCAAAGATTGCCTAATTAAACAAGCAAGTATTATCAATATCCGCCATTTAGAACTTTTTGAAAAGTCTGATCTTTCGTAATCGGTTTGACATGATTATGGAACTTTCTGCCTTTACTTTATGACTAAGCAACATAGAACAATATGCAAAATACTAAAACCATATCTGAATAGTTATGTAACTAACAATGGAATTCCTATCAAAATCCGTTCTGTAGAAAATTTTTAAAAGGCTAAACTCTCATAATCGTGTTTAACGGATTATAGAAGTTTCCACCACATATCTATTATTAACCAATGCAGAAAGGTATAGTATATACTAAAACCCTGTCTGAAAATTTATCTAACAGTGCACATTCAATCAAAATCCAATCGGCTGAATCTTTTAAAAAGGTTAATTTTCATAATCGAGTTCGTATGATTATATAACTTTAAAACATATTTATATGTATAATCAACTTGCAACGATATGTTATATGGTAAGATCCTCCCTGAAAAATTATCTAACTATCCTTTCGATTCTCATCAAAACCCAGTCAGGTGAGCTCAAGTTATATGCAGCCGGGACGAATTTCCCATTTGCATTTTTCTCATATGTATAGTAGAAGCAGAAGTAGATAGATAAGAATATTGATTTTTAAAATTTATGATACTGTAAGTTATTTCTCGTTGTCTCTGCTGAATAATTTTAAAGACTTTTCAATCGGCAAGCATTGAGATTTACGATCACGTCTACAACAAATATATTTCATTTGTACAAAAACATTCTCGGTAAAACGAGCCAATTTGATGTGGGTTCTGAAATTATGAAATATTTCTTTTTTTCAAAATCGTCATTTAAAATACGCACATGAAATTCTAAGTATCTCTTAGCATTGCAGTAAACATCAGCGAAAAATGGAGTTATAACTTAATTTTACTTAATAATAAAAAATACTTTCAATTTAAAAAGTATTTTTTTTTAAGTAAATTTATTTTTTGCCTGGCTACGATTAAATAATAATTAAAGACAAAAGAAATTCCCGTTCAATAAATAGTAAGCCACATTGTTTGGGCAGTTAACAACAACAACAAAAAAATAGTACTTTTCCACTATAGGAGCCTTGGCGTTTTTTTAAACAGCTTGGCGCAATTCGGGCATCAAAAAGGTAGATTTGTTGCCAATTGATATAAACGGTCAAGAAAACAAACTTGATGAAATTTTTTGTTTGTTTATATATGTATATTATTAATGTTTTTATATACAAATTACTTCTGTTCCTATATAAAATTAGATAAATAGCATCTTTATGATAAATAAATTATATAAACATAGAAAAAAATGAACTATAGTTCATCTACGTATCCATCGTTTATATGGAGTTCCTTTACCTGCGGTTTATTCTGTTGAGCTCTCTACATGACAGACCAGATGTTCTACCAATAAGGTTATCTGGGCGAAATATGCTGGCTGGTTGTCGGCCCAGTTAGCTTAAACGGAAAAGCATTGGCCTTGTAAGCCAAGGATCTGGGTTCGATTCCCAGCCTGGGCATTTTTTCGCTCAGTTGGAAATATTCAAATTCGTATAGAAAAAAATGCTTGTTTATATGAAAAGAAACTGCGAATAGGTTGCCAGAAAATATGTTGCCAAACTTCCATCTCCGCCAAGGCTATTTTCTCTATTTAGCCAAGATCCTTGTACTGGATAAGTACTAAAAAATCTTTGCACGTTTAGGATTGAAATAAATGGCTTAATAACATACATTTTGGTATGGTGTTGGTATAACGCAAAAGTAGCAAAAAGTCTAAAAAACTTTCTTCCAAATATTGCCAATTCTGTTTAAATTCGGTTATAGAATAGGTCCTCTTTAAAAACCCAGAATCAATATAAACCTTTTTCTAATTAATTGTACGCCAAACCACGCCCTGTAACATACGCCAGTTGTCTGTAGACTCAATTATGTAACTTATCGGTTCAAAATATGCCAATTGTCTGTGGACTCGATTACGTAATTTGTCTTTTTAATTAAAGCATACTTTACAAACTACGTCTACTTTCCAATTTTCCTCATTTTAAGAACAATGGGTACTGATAGATCTTAAAAATCTTGGCAGAATGCGGGCTTCAAAAAGTGAGATTTGTGGCCAAATGATATGAACTGCTGTGGAAACAAATAAAATAAACTTTTATGCTTTTTAATATATGTATTTCTATATATAAACTTTTTATTTATGAATATTAATATTTTTGTTATTTATATACAATTTACTTTTGTGTATATTTATATATATATGTATTTCTATATATAAACTCTTTATTTATGAATATTAATATTTTTGTCATTTATATACAATTTACTTTTGTTTTTATATAAAAAGAGGTAAATATCTTTATAATAAATTGATTCTATAATTATTGGACAGAAAATATGCATGAAAACATTTTTCTCTCTCCAAGCCCATTTCTTCCATCTTGCAATGGGCCCTATATTGGAAAATTACAGAATATACCCCATTGGCCTATGACAAAACAATACCGAACAATATATTACATTCTAAAACTATCTCAGAAAAATTGCTAAACTAACAATGCGAATTCTATTAAAAACCGTTCATTATAACATTTTTAGAAGGCTAAATTGTGAAAATTGAGTTCACTAGATTACAGAATTTTCACCAAAACTGTATGGCTAAGCAACGTAAAAGGACATCTTGCATACTGAAACCTTCCCTTGAAAATTATCTAAATAACAGTCCAAGTTCCATCGAAATACATTCGGCTGAATCTTTGAAAAAGGCTAATTTTCCATATCAGGTTCATCTCATTAAAGATCTTTAAACCATAATTCGATACCAAGCAACGTAGAACGACGTGTTATGTACTAAAACCTTGTGAATGAAATTTCCATTAGAATTATATATATATACATAATATAAGTAGAATTAGATTTTTTTAAATCCAGTCGTCTACTTGAAAAATAAACAATATTGTGAACGTCGCTGGAACCGATGCCACGCTTATGCATTTTTGGCTTAAGATTAAATTGTTTGGCTACCAAATGAAATCGTAAATAAACAGTCAATATGTAACTCACAAGTACAGTGATTTTTATAATTACATCTGGTAGTTTCTGCTGAAAATCACATGATGGATGACTTAAATAAAAATAAAAAGTAAATAAAAAAAAAAAAAATCAAAAGCAAAAACAAAATTGTCACTCAGATATTATCTTATGAAAATTTTTGATGCATTTTTCTTACCCTGACGCAAAAGATAAATTGCCAAATATGGTTTAAAACTGAAATCTTTCATATTGATTAAATTTTTAAGCATTACGAACATTACCTTTTATGTTTAAATTCGATATTGTCGTTTTATAATATTATCACTCGTCAAAACTGTTTTTTTATTTTCTCTTTTTTTTTCTTTAAATAAAATTAGTAAAAGTTTTTTTCCGAGATGTACAGCCGTTTCAATTCATTTATCAACGAAATTTATCGCCAATAAAATAATAGTAAACCTTTCGCCCAAAGTAACAGAACTTTCGGTCATAATTCTATAACTAATCTACGTACAGTTATGTTTTATAGCTTTAAACCTTCCCTCAAAACGACATATATCCATTAGTGTAAGTTCCGTCAAAATCCATGCAGTAGACCTCGAAATATAGACGTTCGGAACGAAATTTCCGTTTGGATTTTATATATATACTAGCAAGGCTATACCCGCTACGCTGATCTTTTTATCCAAATGAACCTTGAATCAAACAAACTGTATCAGGTGTCAGTTAATTTGACATTGTGGTTTAAAGCAAAATGGAACCTTACCTGGAATGTCCTTTTGCACTGCTGAAAAGGATATGAACGCCATTGTGCTATTATAATTTCTAATGTGCAGACAAATTTTCAGCTATTAAGGTCTTAAAACTTTTAGTTGATCTATCACAGTAGGATTTGGTAAGGAATGATAGTACAATATGCAATATAATAAACAAACCCTGAAAAATTATTTAACTTATAATGCAAACAAACAAACTGACAAAATTCATCCAGTAAAACTTTTTTAAAGGCTGATCTTTCATATTGGGATCCGTCTGATTGTAGATGTTTCCCCCATAATTCTATAACTAAGCAACGTATAATGATACGCAATAAACTAAAATCTTCCCAAACATTGTCTAATTCACAAAGCAAGTATTGTCAATATCCGCCATCTAGAACTTTTTGGAAAGTCTAATCTTTCATAATCGGTTTCACATGATTAAGGAGCTTTCCGCCATTACTTTATGACTAAGTAACATAGAACAATATGCAAAATACTAAAACCATATCTGAATGAGTATCTAACTAAAAATAGAATTCGTATCAAAATCCGCTCTGTAGAACTTTTTAAAAATGCTAAACATTCATAATCAGGTTCAACTGATTATAGAACATTACACCACAGCTCTATTATTAAGCAATGTAGAAGGCTATAGTATATACTAAAACCCTGCCTGAAAAATTATCTAACTAACAGTGAACATTCAATCGAAACAAATTCGTCTGAATCTTTTAAAAAGGCTAATCTTCTATGCTCTGGTTCGTCTGATTATATAACTTTAAAATATAATTTTATGTATAAGCAACGTAGAACGATATGTTATATGCTAAAATTTTCCCTAAAAAATTATCTAACTATCATTTCGATTCTCATCAAAATCCATTCAGGTGAGCTCAAGTTACATGCAGCAGGGACGAATTTCCCATTTCCATATTACTCTTCTAGGACATGTTGTATACTGAAACTTTCCCTGGAAAATTATCTAATTAACAGCCCAAGTTCCATCGTAATACATTCGTCAGAATCTTTTTAAAAGGCTAATTTTTCATTATCAGGTATATCTCATTAAAGAACTTTAAACCATAATTCAATACCAAGCAAACGTAGAACAACGTGTCATGTACTAAAACCTTCCAAGAAAATTTACCTATCTAACAGTGTAAGTTCAGCAAAACTCGAGTTATAAGCAGCCGTAATGAAAATTTCATTTGGATTAAATATATATATATAAGTAGAATTAGATTTTTCCAAAAATGCAGTCGTCTACTTGGAAAATAATCAATATTGTGAAAGTCGCTCAAACCGATGCCACGCTTATGTATTTTTGGCTTAAAATTAAATTGTTTGGCGATAAAATGAAATCGTAAATAAACATACAATATGTGACTCACAAGTACCATCATTTTTATAATTACATCTGCTAGTTTCTTCTGCAAGTCACAGGATGGATGAGTTAAAAAAAAAAAGTAAATAAAAAAAAAAATCAAAAACAAAAAAACGAAATTGTCACTCAGATATTATCTTATCGAATTTTCTGATGCATTTTTCTTAACCTGACGCAAGAGATAAACTGCCAAATATAGTTTAAAAGTGCAGTATTTAATAATCTTTCATATTTAATAAATTTTTAAGCATTACGAACATTCCCTTTCATGTTTAAATTAAATATTTTCGTTTTTTAATATTACCACTCATTAAAGCGGATTTTCTTCTCCTTTTCTTCTTTTTTTTTTCTTTTAAATAAAATTAGTAACAGTTTTCTCTTTTATTTTTCAATTTTTATTATTACAAATTTGGCCCGCGGAATCTCAGTAAAAATCTGAAAAAAAGAAATATATTCGAGTATTTGGCGCAAAAAAAGACGAACATTCCATGCTACTTTGCCAGCCAACGCATTTCCTTCCCGAATGCAAGATATTTAAATGCATTTGGAAATTGCTTGTTAAATAAGTGTTTAAATGCCTAAAACTCAATGAATTTAGGCCTAAACGAAAGACTGGCGTATTATTTTATATCTGTAAGCATATATAATATATAAAAATTGCGTGTTCCAGTAGTTATTTAATTTTACATGGCTTCACCGGCTGGAAAAGTTTTAACTGTGCTACAGTAAAACCTTGCTAAAGCGACCTCGTTCCGTTCCAATAAAATTTGGTCGTTCCGAGAGGTGGTCTCTTAATGTAGGTCATGTTTAAAATCTATATTTTAATTGTTGAAAAAAGGTAACAATTAATGTAACTAAAATTTATTTTTCCCATTAAGAAAAAAAATAAAAATTAAGTATCAAAACAAAAGTTAATTACATAAGTTAATTAGTTTAGAAAAATGAAAACATTGACGTTTGCTTTGATTTTATGGTTTTATCTTTTATAACTTATATTTCCATGTCCTTTCGAAGTTCAGTAAATAAATGCCATTTTTTCGTACGGGAACAAATAATGACGATTTCATTACTTTATCCATTTCTTCGAGAGTTTCCTGACACAGTAGGGCAAGGGAGTTTATTAACCGTCATTATTAGCCATCAGAGTTAAATTTGTTGCCTAAAAAAGGCGCAAAGGTGTTTAAACACTTAAAACTTACCGGAATAAATCTATACATAGTTTTAAAGTTTGATGGATAATGCACATTCCGAAACTGTTTTTCTAATAAAACCTTCTTCAAGTGACCAAGAAAAAACAGAATTTGTTTCATTTTCATCAAAGTAATGGTCGCTCATAGAGGGAGTTCAACTGATATGGTCTTTGAATGGAGGTAAAAAGAGTATTGAATCTATGGGAATAAATTTCGTTCCATGAAATAATGATCGTTCAGGGAGGTGGTCGCTTAATGGAGGTGGTCTCACAGGGAGGTGGTCGCTTAATGGAGGTAGTCTCACAGGGAGGTTTCAATGTATTTGATTATTCTGTCGACCATTTTCGCCAAATTATATAAATTGCCAAACTACTCGCCAAATTATACAAATTGACAAAATTTTTATTTTAAACAACGTACGAATAAATAACTTTGTAAGCATTAATAAAATTACAAATAGAAGTCAAATTAAAAATCACTTGAAGACGCTACAAACAAGTGTACAGTGTTTAATGTCAAGTGAATGTAAAATTTACGATCAGCCATTATTGGCATTTAATCTTATTGTTTGGCGATAGTTTTTTTGTCGACGTTATAATCAAATTAGTACTGTTTGAAGTTCGTTTTAAAAGTAGCTGGCTAATTAAAAATGCTCTCATTAAACATTTCTATATTAAGTAGTTGTTTCTATGGCAACAATAATTTTCACTTCATGTTTCTGACGCTAACAATATCGATATCAAATTACCAATGTTTAGAATCGGACTTTGGAACAAATTTAATAGACTTAAATTTTGTTTTAAACCGTATAATTACGATAGTAAAATTTTAATATATACATATATAGAGGTATATGAGAAAACGGTAGTACTAAAAATGTATTTATTTAAGTTAAACTTAATCTAACTAACTTCGTATGAAGAGTAGAAAAATATATTACTTAAAAATTATTTATCATAAAAAAAGTATCATTCAAAATTTTATTGTGTCGCCAACCAGCATTAAATCGCCAAAAAAATTGAATTTTCATTATTTTTTTTACGAATGAAAAAGCGAGGTTCTGCCGATTTTTTTATAAACATATTATATGTAATGATAAGAATATTCTATATATTCTTCATGAGAAGATATTTTTTCAAATATTTCTGAGCATGCCCTTATGGAAACTTCCTTGATATCATCCTATCAATTTTTCAGATGCATTTTTCTTAACCTGACGCAAAAGATAAATAACCAAATCTTATTTAAATTGCTATATTTTAACTGAGTAATTTTTTAAGCATTACGAACATCCCCTTTCATGTTTAAATTAAATTAAAATCGTTTTTTAATATTATCACTCATTAAAACGGATTTTTTTCTTCTTTTTTTTTTCTTTTAAATAAAATTAGTTATAGTTTTTTCTTTTATTTTTCGAGGTGTAATAGCCGTTTCATTTTTTTTTTTTTATCAACGATAAATTTTGCCGAGAAATAAAATGGTAATCTTATCGTCCAAAATAACAGAACTTTCCATCATAAATCTGTAACTAATGTACGTAGAATGATGTGTTATAGCTTAAAACCTTCCCTGAGACGATACCTACCTAACACTATAAGTTCCTTAAAAATCCATGCTGTAGAACTCGAAATATAGATGTTTGGAACGAAATTTCCGTTTGCATTTGATATATATGTAGTAGAATATATATATATATATATATATATATATATGCAGGGTGCAAAGGAAAGTCCCTTTAACCTGAAAATACTGAGAGAGCTACAGCTATGCAAATGAGGTAACGGTATACTAAAGCGGCTACGCCTGACATAATACAAACGACAGCAACGCCCCTAGTGACGAAATTTGGAAGTTAGCCATTGCAAATCGAAAACGAAAAGAGATAGAGCAAAATTTCTAATTAGAAAGTTTTAGCCCATCAATTAATTAGTACGAAACGACATTTCGTGGACACGGATAACATAAATCGTTACCTGTATACCCCAAAATGTCCGAAATCGATGAGCGACGATTCTACTTTGAATATTCACATTTCTGAAATGTAGCAGTGCGCAATTGCAAATTATGACGTTGTTCTGTACTGTAATATCTGTAAAAATTTAATTTCCAATACATTTAAAATTTTAGTTTAATCCTTTCAGGGGCAGAAGAACTCTGTTCGTAAAATGATGACATAATTTACTGACACCAGAATATTCAAACGAATTTCTTAGAAAATAAAACCCCGCAAATTTGCGCTTTTATTACAAAAGCAAAATTTTATTGAAATATCCTTGGTGTCATTTGTCAGTTTTGGAATTAAAATTAGGTGGCTAGACCGTCTAATCACTGCCTTTGAACGGTTTAAATGTATATCGTCGTATTGAAGAGGCTCGCAACAGACGTTCCATGCTGAGAAATGTGCATGCAGATTTACTCTCTCGAATACAAACGCGTAACGTGAGCAATGGCGAACATTTCGAACATACTGAATATTAACTTTTTATCCCTGTGAGAAAGTTTGTCTTTTTGGGTTTTTTTTTTTTTTTTTTTTTTTTTTTTTGTTATGTTATCAAAATTTATTGAGATAAGTAAGTATTTATACAATAAATTGCGAGTATTTTTTCATACTTCTGGCCATTCCATTCAAACGTTTACACAAAACAGAGTGCATCGATTTCGCACATTTTCGTGTATACAGGCGAAGATTTATCTTATCCATGTAAACCAAATGTCGTTTCGTACTAATTAATTGATGCTCTAAAACTTTATAATTGGAAAATTTACTCTATCTCTTTCCGTTTTCGACTTGCAATGGCTATCTTTCAAATTTCGCCACTAGGGGCGCTGCTGTTGTTTGCATTAAATTGGGCGTAGTCGCTTTACTATACCGTTACCCCACTTGCATAGCTGTAGCTCTCTCCGTTCGTAAGTATTTTCCGGTTAAAGGGACATTCCTTTGCACCCTGTATATATATATATATATATATATATATATATATATGTATACAGGATGTTCACTAATGACTGACTCATTTTGAACGGAAATAATAATTAAAAAAAAAAAAACGCGCGATTTGTGTGATTTGTCATTAGAAAAGCAATACATTTTTAGAAATATTTTGTATTCAAATTGTTTCAAATTTCGCCTCTATGTAGTTCTGGTGGAAGAAAAAATAAAAAACAATAATTTCAATCTAGACGCTAATTGCAGCAATAGAACGGCATAGTTTCAAAACAAAATTTGCACATACGCGATGCAATTTCTCAATCGAAATGGACTAGTATGCATTACAGACTTTATGTTCAATGCCGGCTAGAGTTTGTGGCTTTTGCTGGTATACCTCCCCCCCTTTCAAGTGTTCCCAGAGCAAGAAATCACAAGGATTTAAATCACTCGTATAGGGGTGCCAGTCCATGTCTGTTCCTGAATTATTCATGAAGTGTAAAACAATGCCACTATAATCAAAATGTTACTGCAGGAAACCAAATATTTGGACCGTTCTATGGGATCTGCTACAATCTTGAATAAACCGCACTGAATCACGTGAAACCTCCAAGGCATTGTGTATGGCAAAAAAGTCATGCAAAACTTCAGGATATCGCGATACAGTTATTTTATGGAATAGGTCAAATGGCCCAATGATTTCTTTCGAGGATATGGCGTCTCATACCACGAGTTTTGGCGTATGTAACGATGATTGCACAGAGATATGAAGGTTTTCCTTAACCGAAAATCGCCATTTTTTTTTTATTCACAAAACCGTCGAGGTAAAAATGGACTTTCTTGCAAAACCAAATGAATCGCATTTTGATCTCTCGACCACCAACCTTTTAAAGAAAATCTCTCTTTGTTTGGTGTTGCAGACATTGGAAAGTTGACGAGCCTGAATCTTGTATGGAAACATTTTTAAACTCTTTTCGTGATTTTATGCGTCAAGGATTTCTGTAGTCAACTATCTCTTGCAATTTTCCTGACACACAACCAAAGCCGTATTTGGATCGCCTGTAGGAATGCCTGGATACTATCATGAGTGATTGATGCAAACGGTGGCCCTACGTATCCTGCACGTTCGCCATCCACGCTTTCAGTCCGTTGAAATTTGGCAAACAAACTTTTGTGCTATTCACCGTTCCTTTAGTCACATTGAATTTCAGTTGGAAACTTCCCCTAGTTTTCCCAACACTATGATTCAGGCAATAGAATGATAACAAGTAAAATATTCGTTTTCCACAGAATACAGAATTTTTGCACAGCAAACTTTAGCATGAACTCACGCAACAACGACTGACTGACAACTAGACGTTCTGTCTCTATTCCTGCACCAGGGTGCTTTTGAAGACAATGCATTTTTTAATTACTTTTCTAAACACGATGCAGCAAACAGAGCATTTTTTCTCCAATTTTTTTTTTTTTTTTATCACTTAAGTTCCAAATGGGTCTGTCATTTAGTGAACACATGTATACATACCGGGTGTCCCAAAAATGACCGACGATTTTAAAATTCAATAAATTGCAAACGGTGACAGATATTTAAAATATTCTTGCAGGAAAGTTATGTATGATGTCAGGAGTTTTTTTTTTTTACTGCGATTCTTGATTTTAGTTCGAATTTCAAACAATAGATGGCGCTGACAGCGATTGGCGCTCAGTCGAGGCCGAAACTGACGTCACTCAGCATTGATGCGAAGGAAGGAGATTAAGGCTATGGAGTGGGTCCAACAAAATGTTCATTAAAATAATACTATATGACTATATGATGTACAATAGGGTGAATCGAAAAGTATACGAAAATAATTTTTTTTTTCGAAAATACTTTTGGCGCAGGGTGCAACAGTTGCCTTTTATGTAATCTAGTTTACAACTATTTTTTTTATTGAAATCCATTCATATCTCCCAGTGTCCCAAGCGCTCCCAAAATAGTTTAAAATTGAAATTTTTATGAAAAATTATATATATATATATATTTTTAATTTTATTTTAAATTACTTTTGGCGCGATGTGCGAAAGTGGTCTTTTATGTATATTAGTGTACATATTTTTTTTTTTATTGAAGTCCATTAATATCTCCCGGTGCCACAAATGCCTCCAAAATATTTAAAAAATGGAAATTTTATGAAAATTTATAATTTATTTATTTTATTTTATTTATTTTATTTTATTTATTTATTTTAAATTACATTTAGCGTCTGGTGAGAAGGTTTTGCATTGGGTGTACTACACAATTCCGCAATTTACATAATTCTATATCTAAATCTATTCATACATTCCGGTGCCCCAAATATAGATAAATATTCTAATTTTTAAGAAAATGTATTAATTTTTTTTCCTTTACGAAAATTGTTTAGAAATCTCGCAAAGTGTTTAGTTAACAAAGAATAAACTTATAAATAATAATAATTTTATAATAATACATGAAGTACAATTTTAAAAATAAAAGCACTAAATCATACAAATTATAAAAATTGAACTTAGGTAGAAAATTATTTCCTTCTTTTATTTTGACGATTTACATATTTCTGAAGTTTGTAATAATTTTTGGTGTTAAAATGTTTTATATCAAGTCTTGGTGTTAATCTATTTAATATGAAATCTTGTGTCTATTCTTGTCCAGATACGCTTTCTGATGCATCAGACACTAGGCGAATGCATCTTTCAGCAGCGTTGGTGGGTTGTGGCATGGATATTTTGACCATTCCTCTGTTTTACCTAATTTTACTATGGCCGCAATTTATTCGCATGGCACATTCACCAAAAGATGGGTTCAAAACGTCCATTTCGTTGCCAGTTAATAAGTTCATAATAATCTTTTGCTTTGAAGTGTATTTTCGATTCTTGAAAAATTCTTATTTCTGGTGTTCCTCTATTTTAATTTATAGGACAAATTAGCTTTCGTATTGCTGAAGACTTGATATGCTCTCTGTTATATGAGAGCATTTCCAATACAAATTTTCAGGATGACAAAAGTAGATATATGGTTGAACAACAACGTCTACTATCTTTCCTAGATTGAGTTCAGAATATCTAGAAATCGTCATAAGTTTTCAAATATGCCGCGTTTCTTTTTATGAAGGGCTTTGTTTTGATTTGGAACCATACTCATACAGTAAACATCCTCTAATCCGGTATCCTACGGTCCGGCATGCTGAATAATCCGGCACGACTTTCGGAAACACAACTGAATCGAGAGAAAATAAAGGAGTGGGTTCAAGCAGATTTTGATCAGCCGACAGAGGAAATTTTGATTGATGAGACCTTCATTCAGAGTGTTATCGACCTAACAGTCCCCAAAGACGTTCGCTCTGATCAAGATGATGCGAACGAGTCAAACAACACCAGTTGGAATCAAGCAGCTTGTGCCTTGAATATATTTACCAAGCGTTATGAGCGCAGCAGTTCGTTCAACTGTGCGAAAATTATGAAATTTCACATTATAAGAAATAACTCCCTAAAAAATCAAGAGAAAAGACTGCTACAAAAAAAACTGGTATTCGAGATTTGTTTAAGAATGGCTTCTACGAATGGGCATACTCTGTAGGCTTACAGTGCACGTTTTAATATAATAGTCATGTACATATGTTGTACTTTACATTATTTTGTATTTTTTTAAATTCTATTCAAGCTGTTCAAAGAATAAAAGGCATGCTTTACTGTCTTTTTTTTGTTTAATTCTAAATTCAACACGTTTTTTCCGACGTTCATCATGTAATCCGGAAAAATTTGTAATCCGGCATGTTTCAAGTACCGAACGTACCGGATTAGAGGATGCGTACTCTACTTCGATATATGCATATACTTCCATAATATATGTTGTAAGAATAATTAGATTCTCACATGGATTTTCTGTGGCCACATACAATCTTAAAATTCTACCTGCAGTTGCCAGCCATCTTGAGTGAACAACTGGACCAAGCTTTTTTAATGCTACGTCAGAACCTCAGTCATCAGGCGATATTGCTATGCAAATATCATATAAATATTTCTGATCATTGTTGAGAACCATTCTATCTGTGTTATCTGGCATATTTTCGACGCTTATTGAAGAAAAAGGAATACAAGTTTTCATTGCTGTACCAATTGGCCCACAAAAGGCTGTAGAAGCAATTGTTGCGCCAAGTAAAGAATTTAGCAAATGGCGTAAACGCAAGTCATTTCTATAAAGCAAACAAATGATTTCGGAAAGAGTCTATTGAGTTCTGATTCATCAGGCAAATAATTCATCCTTTGTGCCCAATTTTTAGATGTCTTCCGTCGCATCCAATTACTGTAAGCCAATATAATTGTAAGTTATAATAATTAAAAAAACATATTGCTTCTTTTATAGCTTTAGTTTCTTCTGTTGCAAATGAAACTTGTCCAATATACTGAGAATAAGGATATTCTACAAGAGTACTATAATGTTCCTCATTTGTGGTTTTTGTGTAGAACGTTGTGCCCTTCATCACTAGCACTTTTGTGTGAGGTCTTTTCTATATAGTATAAAAAAATAATTTTATACATTTAACTAGCAGACACGTCCGGTGTTGCCCGGGTTTTGTAAATAATAACCTTAAACAAAACTTAAGTTTGTATGATTTTATATCTTTGGAAATTCTTGTAAATGAACCTAATTTCGTAGGCCCCATTGCCTTCCGCAGCGCCTAGTATGTTCTCAACAAACTTCTTTCCGAACGAACCTGTAATCTAGATTCCCACTACATATGGCATCATTTACCGGAAGTACCCACACGTGTCCGAGACAATCGAAAACCAAGTTGAGTGAGCCAAACATCGTAGGAATCAAGCCCATAGAATAAAAAATAGAATGCTCAATTAATGTTAGAATATGTTGGTAACTAATGTCTAAGATAAAATTTCATAATACAGAAAGTAGCTGAATTCTAATGTAAGTAGAAGGAAGCAACTCCTGTTGAAATTGGGCCCTTAAACCTGAGGAAATAATGCGCCACCAAGCGATAGAAGATGCTCCTTCACCTTGTAAATTTCATGAATTACTGTTAGCATTAACACAACATTTAAAGTTACCTTTAAAGTAACGCGATTTTTAATTTACGGCTGTAGGGAGTAGACGTAAGTTGAGGCTGATAAGAAGATCAATGTTCCGAAATTGTGGTAGCGGAGGTATATAGAAAGACCGCGCTCTGGAGGACAGGTTCATAACTGGAATGTAATTAGGTATAAGAAAATTTTTTAGGGATTTTAAAGTAGCTGGAAGACGTCAAAACTATGTTAAACAAAAATGCAGTAGAATAGGACAGATTTTAATGGAGCTGCGACAAAGGCCCCAGGAAGATGATTTTTAGTCAAATTTGATGGTATCTGAATCTGAAAATTTTTTTGTCGTTCATGTAGTAGCTGGAGAACCTGAAAAGTTCTTAGAAAAAAAAGTTCGTGGATCGGACCATTTTTAAGGTAGTTGTAACAGGGGGCCCAAAAGGACCCAACTGATAGTTGAGAGCAGGGACTTAACATGAAAACAAATAAAAATATGAGGGCGTTGGTGTAGAGGGAAGTGTCCAAGACTCAATTTTAAAATTATGCATTGAGAAGCTGAGAAATAAGGATGTAAAAAATGTATAGCACACAAAAAGTTCAAGGGGCCCCGGATCGGGCCATAAAGGACCCTAAGCTGCCCCAGGATATTTACTGGAATACAGAAACTGGAGAATAACTTAATAGAAAAATGATTCCATAAATGAAGATCGGATTAAGAGGGGCAATTTATTAATAATTTATGGTGCAAAAGCTTCAAGGGGCCTTGTACCGGGCCCCAAGGGGGAAGGGACTTAAGTGGCATATAGTTTGGTATAAATACACTTTTTAGTAGTTTTTAATGTAATCAAAGGACGCTAGAACTATGGTAAAGAAAATTGCAAGGAATTCGGATCAAAGAAGATACACCAAGGGCCCCCAGAAGACGATTTATATTCAAAATTGGTGGTAGTTGAAGTCGTTCATTTTTTGTCGTTCATGTAATAGCTGGAGAACCTAAGATATTGTTGAAAAAAAAGCTAGCGGACTATTTCTAAGAGAGTTATAATAAGGGCCCCAAAAGGGGCCAACTGATAGTTGAAAACAGGGTCGAAACATGAAAACATGTTTAAATGCTTTACTTAGTGTTTTAGATCTTCTATTAGTACAGATTAAGCATAGGGCATGAATTAATCATTAGAATATAATTTGAAAGAAAAGTGCAAAAAATTGGAGAAATGCTTAAAAAACGGCCCTAGGTTACCGATAAAAATACATGAGTGTTGGTCTAAGGAGAAGAGTTCAAGACTCAACTTTAAAATTACGCAGTGCAAAGGTGAGAAAATTAAGGTGTGAAAAACGCATTGTACACAATAAATTCAAGGGGCCCTGGACCGGGCCCTACCGGACCCTAGGCTGGCCCATGGTCTTAACTGGAATGCAGAAACGGGAGAATAACTAAATGGAGAAAGTATTCCAAAGGTGAAGATCGGATAAAAAGATGCAATTTATTAAATATTTAGTGCACTAAAACTTGAAGGGGCCCTGTAACGGGCCCCTTGCAAGGGTGCCAGGGTCTTAACTGAAATGTAGAAATGGGGTAGAATCTGAAAGGGAAATTCATCCGAAAAACGAAGAGGATCGGATAGAAAAGAGGCATGTTATTAACAATTTAGAGCACTAAAACTTCAAATGGGCCCTGTACTGGTCGATTTGAAAGGGTGCCAGGGTCTTAACTGAAATGTAGAAATGGGCAGAAACTCAAAGGAGAATTCACTACAAAACCGACGAACATCGGATAGAAAAAATAATGTTCTTAACAGTTTAGTGCACTAAAATTTCAAGGGGTCCGGTACCGAGCTCCTTGCAAGGGTGCCAGAGTCTTAAATGAAATGTTGAAATGGGGTAGAAACTGAAAGGAGAATTCACCCCCAAAACGAGGAAGATCGAATACAAAATAGGCATGTTATTAACAATTTAGTGCAATAAAGCTTTAAGGGACCATGTACCGAGCCCCTAGCAAGGGTGCCAGGGTCTTAAGTGAAATGTAGTAATTGGGTGGAAACTGAAAGGGAATTCACCCCCAAAACGACGAAGATCAGATAGAAAAAAGGCAAGTTATTAAAAATTTAGTCCACTAAAACTTTAACTTAGTCATAGAAAACTTAGTCATAAAAGATACAAAGTTCAAACTTTCGTTCAATCCATTTGCTATATATTAAACAAAATTTTCACGCTTTATATTTACTTTCTTTCAATCTTCGAAGCTTGGGATATACGTAAACATACTTAAAGTTTTAAAATATGTTTCGGGAAAATTCTTATAGGTTTCAGGGAATAATAAAAAAAGACAATTCAAATGCTTGTAATCAGAACTTAGATAGACGAAAAACGTTTATAGATGAATTTTTAAAATGCAGTTTTTACTCATGTTGTTAAAAAAGTAATTAAAAATCTTCTGTGAAATATCTCTTTGATTTACTTTAAAGGTGATTAATTCAATATTTCATTTAATCTGTTTTGCGATATATGAAATGAATCTCCCACGTTTTAAATTTACATGGCATTTAATCTTCCAAGCTTCCAAGTTTTCGATTAGAATAGACGCATTTAAAACTTTTTGTTTATTTTCGCCTTACAGAAGGAAACATTTTATATCCTATGAAATTTAGTGTTTCTTTTAATGTATCATGAAAATCCCCAATTATTATAATACAGCGGAACATTTTTATCAACGTTGTTTTCTAAGTATGATCTTTTCAGAATTTTTTCTGTGTGATATAAATAATAAAAGTTTTTTGCTGATTACAAAATATATGATGCTTTATAGAAACAGCTTTTGCAATAAATAAATAAATAAATAATAAATAAAATAATTCTCTATCAGATAGTTTATGATTCTGTTTAAAGTTAAGGGTAATTACTTTCAACTTTTTATTTAATTCTATCAAATTCCGTAATTAAAAAAGAGCTTAACTTTTCTTTTGACGCCAATAACTCAAAGGTTATTTTGTTATGCGACTTGAATAACAGGCTTTATTTTGAAGTGGAAGATACGCTACAGAAAATTATGATTGTTAATAAAATACATTATGAGATATTTCCGGCAGTAGTTTAAAGATAATAGTGAATCTTTCAAAATAGAATTATACACTATTACAGTACATTAAACAGAAAAGCCTGTTAGAAATTATACACATTTAAAATACCCAGATTGAGAAATAAGTAAAAGAGTTTGAAAATTTTTAAAAATATTCTTCAAGTAAGAATTTTTAGATGTTTCATTAAAAAAAACTGAAAAAAAAGAAAGAGATATCCAACTAATTTTCAAATTAACTTATGAAATAGAAGGTAACATTATCACAATTCATATCTATATGTTGCTTATATTAATGTTGTACATTAATATCATGTTTTGCTTCACATTAATATATTTTAGAAACCGAAATATGAATTAGCAGAAAATAAATACACAAAGAAAGATTTAAGTGCTACCAAAATGAACATTTTGAAAATAGAATCAGACAACTTTTGTTTCTATTTTCTTTAGAGTAACATTTTCAAACTTTCATTTAATCCTATTTAGATACATTGAATAAGACTTTCAGAATTTAAATTTAGCTGTTAATTTTATATTTCCAATCTTCAGCTACGAATGGTAATGTTTTAAATTCTATAAAAATATGTTTTTATATATGTCATCTTATATGTTTCTTTATACATTCTGTTCCAATAAAAAAATAAATATATTCACCAAAAAGAATTGAGCCAGTGCTACGAAACCTGATGTTCTGTTGTGATTTGATTACTTGTGTAATGCGCATTTAAATTGAGCAGCGGCAGCGTTTATGAGACCCAGTAGTCGAATTCATGGGTAATTATGCCTGGACTATCTTTGTTGATACATGGAATTTGAAAGAATGAACCTTTAAGACGTAGGGGAGATGGGGGCACATGTGAACAGTTCGCATAAATATAGCTTTTTCTCATGACTGGATTAATTTCTATAAACAAAACCTACTCAATATAGTAAATAGAACTTGTTTTTATACATGGTAATTTTTTAAAAATCACCTGTATAGTTCTTCTTACATTTTTTAATAGTTTTATAAATTCGAAAAATTGTTCACATGTGCCCCATCAGCGGGGTAGTTGTGAACACACGTGGGGCACATGTAAACACAAGGAAAAATATCCTTTCACATGCTTCTTATTCTGTGATTCATTTGTCATCGTAATCATTAGTTAATTAACTGTGAAATTCACCATAAAGAAATATATATATATATATATTTCTCTAGTTTCTGGGTGATATGTTTAAGCAAAAGATTATAAAATGAAAATAAGTAGATTTTGGGGGTGGAGGCTTAGATCATTCATTAATTATTGCTGAAATAAAATAAAAAAATAAAGAAGCAATTTTAAAAAAGAAATTA
The DNA here is from genome assembly GCA_963932465.1 of Maratus speciosus. Taxonomy (NCBI): domain Eukaryota; kingdom Metazoa; phylum Arthropoda; class Arachnida; order Araneae; family Salticidae; genus Maratus; species Maratus speciosus. The sequence continues at coordinate 444,177,816 of OZ010788.1, forward strand.
AAACTTTTAAATTTTGCTTAGGGGTTTTTGTTTGGGGAAAATTTTAGGGAGGGCGCATTTACATACTATTTATTTCAAATCTGCCGAAATACGAAAGATTCCCACTGCTGTATTTGCCTTATTTACTTGTAAATTATAGATAAAGGAGCTTTTTTTAATGATTTAAAAAAAATCTCGACTATAACCCCCCGCCCCCTCCCAAACTTCTTTTGCTTTTGAAAGAGGGAGGGGGTTACAATAGAGATTTTACGGTAGTTATCAGTTTAAAAATTTTACTTTCTTAAAATATTACTCATATATATCTCCATTCAAAGCATCATATACATAACTGTTTTAGATATGGAAGTAAGCCATCATTGCAAGTTTATAATAAATGTAATAGAAAAATTTGCAAAGTTGTTCAAGGTAATACTTTTGTATTAACAATGCATAAAAAATATTGTTGTAAACTGTTTAGTAAAATAATATATAACACTTATTGCATTTTAGAAAACATTAAATTTATTTAAAGTACAATTGAATGTAAACGAGCTTGTTGCTCTTTGTGTATTTGCTGAAATATGTGTTTGATGAAGTTTTAATGCAAAATCAACTTTGTGTAAGGAAAATATCTTCTATTTCAGGAAAATTATAGATAATGGAACTGACATTATTTATCATTAAGTTAACTGAAAGGAACAGAATCACAGAATGATTATTGGGATACTTATGTACTGTTCATATCTGCCCCAACTTATCTGTTCACAAGTGCCCCACATTGCTGTTTCTGTTAAATTGATAAATCATTAACATTTCTCAATTTTAGAAGAAAAAGAACGTTATAAAAATATTTATTAGTATTCATAGTATATGTTAAAACACTCAAATTCAAATAAATGAATAAATAAAAAAAGTTATACGCTTATCAACTTGGAACAAAGATTTTACTCTTGAGATCTAAAAACAGTGTTTTAGCTCCATAGGACAAACAAAATGTCAAAAAGCTTCAAAAATTTTTTACCATATGTCTACAGGTGCTGTCATCTTTAGTAATTTTTTTCAAATTAAAAAACTTATAATAACTATTGAAAAATTGCTATGTTCACATCTGCCCCCTGTTCACATGTGCCCCCATCTCCCCTACTTGACGGCACAACGAACTTCAGTTTGACTTCGAAACGGGACAAAACATAGGCTTCTGAAAATCAGGTTTGTTCAACACATGTATCAGACAGCATTTTGGTTGAAGCGATTTGTAGTTACGCAGTGTTGGCATCAATGGATCAGAGAAAGCACATCCAGCCTCTGCTTTGCCTCAAGACGCCCCGGACCACAAATGCATGAGAGGATCGATCACTCAGCATATCAGCCACATCTACACGAACAATGTCACTATCATCTATTCGACGCCATTTGCCAGTTGATATGGATACAGTGGTACCAAGGTGTACCATCTTTAGAAGACAAGCCGACTCTTGACTCAGCTCTCGACGGCCGTTTAGCCAGTAGTAGCTTCTAACCCTTCAACATAGGCGGTGTTGTCTGTATTGGTGTCGATTTCAAGGAAGCCGGGCAGTGACTGATTAGAGGAATGTGATATTCAGTGAATAATCCAACTTTTCTCTCGGTGCTTGTAACTACCGTATGTGTGTGTAAGCGAAGAGGTCATCGGTCCAAACATGAATTTGTTACTAAACGGCATACTGCCATAACACCTGGAGTGACATTCTGGGGAGCAATTTTCTAGGACAGCTGATCACTTTTACTCGTGCTGCAAGGTACTCTAATGGCTCGCAGGTACGTAGATGACATTTTGCATCTTGTTTTACAGCCTATGCTATCAAGTCGTCTAGGTGTCATTTATCAACAAGATAACGCTTGGCCACATAATGTACGACTCTCGCAAAATTGTCTATAAGGAAAGAGTGTGCTTCAATGGATTTCCAGGTCACAGATCTTTCTCCAAAATAGAATATTTGAGACATGTTGAAAAGGTGACTTCAGTCGACTCGGAATACAATCAACTTCTTTATCAGTTGATACACTTATGACAGAATGTACTGCATAGGGACATTGGTAAATAATAAACTTCATGCCTCACCGAGTATCGGCTTTTATATCTGCCAAATAAGGCTTTACAACCTACTCAAGTTGACATTTTCTATGAATATAATCATTTGTTCATCTAATCAAACACTATTTACATACCAAGTTTCATTATCGTGGCTCAATTCTTCCTGTGTGCATTCATTGTTTTACAACAGAGCGTACTTAACCCTAGATCTACCGGGAATTTTATTCAAGTTTTAATAAAACGTTCTACACCAGAATTGTGACCTCTCTGTGAAGTTACGGTGTGACTAATTTGTGAAAAGTGTGTCATTTGTGACTATATTGGCATTAACTTTGTGACGAACCTGTGACGAAAGCGACAATGCTTTGACGTAACATTGTGACCAATTTGTTAAATATGTGTCATTTGCGACGAACTTGTCATAAACACTGTGATGATTTCAAATGAAAATCAAATTTCAAATTAATTGCTTAAAAGACACAAAGGCCAACATAGTGAAAAAAAATTTCCATGCCGGGACTCTAACCCGGGCCATCAGTATAGCACACTGGCATTCTACCGACTAAACCACATGGAACGATACCCAGTCTGGAAAATTTCTCACTATTACATGTTGGCAAGGCTACAAACGCAGCACAAGATGGAATATTTATCGTGAGCCACCGACATGGGGCAAACACGAAATTTAATTAAATCCAGCAACGATTGAAACTATATTAATACTTGGAAAATTTTTCAGAGAGAACCATTCGCCTTGCATACAATATTTCAAATAAAAATCAAATTTCAAATTAATTGCTTAAAAGGCAATTTTAATTTGAAATTTTATTTGCATTTGAAATATTGTATGCAAGGCTAATGTTTCTCTCTGGAAAAATTTCCAAATATTTATATAGTTTCAATCGATGCTGGACTTAATTAAGTTTCGTGTTTCTCCATGTCGGTGGCTCACGATAAATATTCCGTCTTGTGCTGCGTTTGTAGCCTTGCCAACATCTAATAGTAAGAAATTTTCCAGGCTGCGTATCGTTCCATGTGGTTTAGTCGGTAAAGTGTCAGTACGCTATACTGATGGCCGGGTATCGAGTACCGGCATGGAATCTTTTTCACTATGTTGGCTTTAGCACCTCTTAAGCAATTAATTTCAAATTTGATTTTAATTTGAAATATTGCATGCAAAGCGAATGTTTCTCTCTGGAAAAATTTCCAAGTATTAATACTATGATGATTCTTGTCATAAACATTGTGATGAATTTTAAAATAAAGTTTTGTTTGAAATATAAAATCTTATCTTTTTACCGTACTTTGTAGCAAAATTTCGCTATTTTGGAGTCCTATTCTTCTAAAATATTTTTAATTTTTGCACTGAAAAACAGTGCTTATTAACTGACATCTTTTTTTATTAAGTTCTAAGCTTGATCTTGAATTCAAGTTTGATATTAAGAATGTGTAAGTTTTTTAATGCGTTGTGATATGTCATCCCTTTATTAAATACGAACATGGAGTCTAACGGATATTAATGCAACTCTTATTATTAGGACACGATAAGCCATATTTATTTAATTTTTTTATTCCCGTGTATATTGTATTTTGTGAATATGAGCTAAATAGATTTGGTGCGTAGGAAAAGACTGATCTGCAAAATAGAAAAAAACAAGTAAGAAAAATCATGCGTTAAGCATAAATTATAAAACACTTTCCAACGCTTCCCGAATGCTTTAAAAAGACATCTTAATTTAGGGAAATAACGTAAATAAGATAACTAAGTAAACATTTTAGAAAACGCATAAAAAATTTCAAAAACTGATTTCGGCAGTTACCGTCCATAGCCAAATATGTTTTAAAATAACAAAACTTTGTAAAAAAAATCACCATAAAATAAAACAATACACAGTTTTCTAATAGTCAAATATGTTTTCTAATTATTTTGAACAGTCCTATATTGGATCTGCAGGTTGATATATATACTATATAATGGGAAAATTTAGTTTAGCAAGAAAACGCATAACAGGTTGAAATTCTCTTTCAGCAATTTATACTAATATATGGAATCATACTTGAATACTTTGTATAACCCTGTAGTTTACCTAGAACGTTTATTACACGCCACTACTTAGTTAAAATTTAATTCAAACTAAAACTCTCTTAGAACTGCTGAAATCACATTTCCAGAAATTATAATTTATAGATGTCCATGTATCCAATTCTTTGCTTGACCCTGTATATCATTTTATCTATATTCTATAAACATTTCTTAGTAAGATAATGCAGTTCAACGTAAAAATGCATAACTAATTTAAAAACTACCTTTAAGCATTTTGCGCCCATATCCAGTAACCCTTACGAATACTTTTGTGTAGCCCTGTATATGAATTATCGCATTTATATACACCATATACTATGCATAAATATAGTAAAATCATAATTAAAAATGCATTTCTAGCAATCATCGCTAATAAGCAACACTTCGGATACAATATAATATCTGAAATATTTTGTGTGTCCCTGTAAATGCTATATACTCTTCGTATTATACATGAAAAAAAATATAGCATGTAAACATCAGCAACGTATATCAATTTCATTATATATGAAATACATTAACATAATTAAAGTACGCCGCAAACTATTCCCTCCATCCCTATATCATTATGTATTGGAGTTCCTTTTTAGGTGCGTTCGTAATTATATAAATACGTAGCACCTATAGTCGTCGTTCAGTCCGTCCGTCCGTCTGTCCGTCCGTCCGTCTGTCCGCATGTAACAGAGCAAAAACTACCCAACCGAATGGTCTGAAATTTCAAATATATGATTGTTGCAAAATTTTGTCGAGCCATTTCAAATTTTATGAAAATCGGATGTATAGTTTAATTACAGGGACAGTCAAAAGTTTTTCTTTACATTACGGCCAATGGGAAAAATTATTGAAAGTGCATTTTAATGATATTAGAGCCTTCCGAATGATCTGAAATTTTAAAGATATAACTGTTGCAAAATTTTGTCGAGCCATTTCAAATTTTAGGAAAATCGGATGTATAGTTTAATTACAGGGACAGTCAAAAGTTTTTCTTTACATTACGGCCAATGGGAAAAATTATTGCAAGTGCATTTTAATGATATTAGAGCCTTCCGAATGATCTGAAATTTTAAAGATATAACTGTTGCAAAATTTTGTCGAGCCATTTCAAATTTTAGGAAAATCGGATGTATAGTTTAATTACAGGGACAGTCAAAAGTTTTTCTTTACATTACGGCCAATGGGAAAAATTATTGCAAGTGCATTTTAATGATATTAGAGCCTTCCTAATGATCTGAAATTTTAAAGATATAACTGTTGCAAAATTTTGTCGAGCCATTTCAAATTTTAGGAAAATCGGATGCATAGTTTAATTACAGGGACAGTCAAAAGTTTTTCTTTACATTACGGCCAATGGGAAAAATTATTGCAAGTGCATTTTAATGATATTACAGCCTTCCGAATGGTCTGGAATTTTAAAGATATAATTGTTGCAAAGTTTAGTTGAGCTATTTCAAATTTTAGGAAAATAGGATGTATAGTTTAATTACAGGGACAGTCGAAAGTGTTCCGTTACATTACGGGGAATGGGAAAAATTATTGCAAGTGCATTTTAATGATATTACAGCCTTCCGAATGGTCTGAAATTTTAAAAGATATAATTGTTGCAAAGTTTTGTTGAGCTATTTCAAATTTTAGGAAAATCGGATGTATAGTTTAATTACAGGGACAGTCAAAAGTGTTCCGTTACATTACGGGGAATGGGAAAAAATTATTGGAAGTGCATTTTAATGATGTATCAGACTATGCGATTTATGAAGTGCAAAAAAGTATACATTCAGTACTATATGGGGTGCAAAAAATAATTATAAAACTAGTTATAGTACGAACGCACCTCATTTGCCACGTTTGACGAGCAATTTCCAACTTGTTTAGTCCTGTAAATGAAAAATAAGTATTCTTTGCATCGCATATTCTACAGAATGCATATGTTAGTGCGCTTCATAAATGCATATCAATTTTATTCAGTTTGAAAGCGTGTAAAATCATTAAAAATCATTTGAAACGATATTTTCCCATAGGCCATAATGTAACGTAATACTTTTGACTGTCCCTGTAAATTAACTAAACATGCTGCAAACTGCATTACAAATAGGGACCGTGCTATGGTAAACGTAATAACATCCAAAAATTTCAGGGCAATCCGAGTATATTTATGCGAGTTAGAGCGCGGAGAGACGGCCAGACAAACCGAGGTCATAAACACTTTTGAACTTTATTGAATAGTGTTAAAAAGGAAATATAAAAGTAAAATAAATGACTGCATATGAAATGTTTTTGTTGTTTGAAAAACATTTTAATATAAAACGTAGTTATAAATCTCTTTAAAAAAATATTCAGTGCTGTATTATGTAAGTAAATATCAATTAAAAAAAAATATATATATACTAAAGCGCATGAAAAACACTTTATTTCAATGCTTAAATATCATATTTTATTTTTTTTAATGCCAATATTTACGTGTATCGAAAACGTAGAAAATGAGTTTACAATCGAAGAGAATTTAATAATTGATTCTGAATGCCTACAATTAAATGTTTGATTAAAATCACAAACAGCAAAAAATGCTTACATACAATTAAAAAAAATAAATATGCCAATTTGAAAACACTAAATAATTAGTAATTATAATCGTACTATTTAACAACAACAAACAACAATAGATGAATTAAATGCATTATTAGATTTAACAATTTCTCAAAAATCTTTCCATGTTATAAGGAATTCCTATTTTATAATCTAACAGTCCACACTGCTGCAAACGTCGTCGCACCGTACGAGCGAACACTGGGTGCGCTTGAAACATGCCCATTTCCTGACTAATGGTTCGTGATGTGGTTGTACAGTTTTGCAGGGCCGACCTCGCAATATGTCTGTCGTCTCCAGTGTTAGTCATGGGAGGGCTTCGAGATCCTGCATGACGTTCAGTATGACCCTCAGCAATCCATTAATTCCATATTTGCATGACAGTGGTTGGATTTCGACTGAATGCAAAGGGCGATATCTTGGAAAGATAATCCACATTCTCCATATGCAACGATACTGCCTCTATTGAATACCGACACTTGGGGGTAAGCATTCCTTATTATTACTCGATGCATAACACGATATTCTGAGCAAAGACCGACCTTACAAAGCGCGTTCCGAATGAGAAATCCACTACGAAACTTTTATTTTATGCAGTGCTTCAGATGTCGTTTCTCCCGCCTGCCTAGTCTAAATGCGCTGAAATACTAATCATTTGCATACTCCAACCTCTTCTTCCTTTCATGTGATTTTGACGTTCGTCAGATCATTCTTCCTGGTGTTGCAATTTTAATGGCCAGAAGTTAATTTACAGAATTTTAGAGTGATAAAAAAAAGTATCGTAGAATTTGAAATCTCCAACAAAATATTCGAGAAGAATATATTTCATACCTCCATTATTACTACAAGTGAAAAATAAATCAAATATAAAATACAATAACAGTTTTTTAAATTGATAGGTCGGAACAAAATGTATAAAAATCTTCTTATCAGATGCCTAAACTGAAGTGGAATTGGGCAGGTTGTCATAAGAATGATTAATTGAATAAACCAAACTAAAATTCTTGTATTATTAAAATAAACAAAGATGGGGAAATATTTATCACACCAACCTTTCTTTAATCTACCTATTAAAACATTTTCGAATAATCTCTTGTGATAAAAAGTAAAAACAAATGCATTGACAAAAAAAAAAAAAAAAAAAAAAAAAAAAAAAAAAAAAATCGCATATTTGAAACTTCTATTATTTTGCTTATTTAATTATATATTCTTTTTTTACACTAAAGGTAAAAATGTTTTGAAATATTAACTATGTATATTTCTTTCTTAAAAATTAAAATTTGATTTTTAGAAAAAATTCTTTCTTCAATTGATACTTATATAGATTACGAGATTTTAGAAAACCAGATATGTTAAATTTTCTAATAAATAGCTGATTTAAGAGGGACTGGACTGCAATTCATACTTCTATTTTCTGTTTGGAAATTTCATAAACCCATAAATTTTAATAATTCATATTCTAGTTTGCATGATATTGCTGTAAAAAATATTTTTTTAATAAAATATTGTTATTAGGATGAGCGAAGCGAATCCTTTACTAGCCTACACAAATTACATTTTGTCGTACTCTTTACAAAAAAAAAAAAAAAAAAAACTATTCAATATTTTGACTTGAAATTAAACATAAAAATAAACTACCTGTAGATTTGCACAATATTGTTTTTTTTACAGAATAACCTTAAAAAAATATTATTTTAATTAATTTATTTTACATGCTTTTCCATTACAAACGCATTTTTGAAAATAAAAAATAAAACACGAATATTTTCAGAAGAAAAAATGATCATGGAGTTAATCATTATAGATATACGATATATATACCGAGTGTCCCAAAAAGGACTGACTGATTTTAAAATTCAATAACTTCCAAACGGTGACAGATATTAAAAAAATTCTTGCAGGAGGGTTATGCATAAAGTCAAAAGTTTTATTACAGTGATTTTCGATTTTAGTTCGAATTACAAACAATAGATGGCGCTGTAAGCAATAGTCGCTAAATACAGGCTCGATTTTTGGTCCTTTCTGTTGTTCCATGCAGAAAAAGGAGATGGAAATGTATTATCCGGGCCACGAAGTACCAAAATTCGAGCCTGAATTTAGCCTCTATTGATCGCAGCGGCATCTATTGTTTGTAATTCGAACTAAAATCGAAAATCACTGTAAAAACACTTTTGACTTTATGCATAACCCTCCTGCAAGAATTTTTTTAATATCTGTCACCGTTTGGAAGTTATTGAATTTTAAAATCAGTCAGTCCTTTTTGGGACAACCGGTAGATGATACATGATTAATTAAATAGTTTCACGATTTTTCTTATGAAATTTTTAAAATACCTTTTTTATGAAAATTATTGCATACATTTAATGAATTATAATTTGTGAAAATTCAGTTATTTACATTCAATAATAAAAGTATTTTTCAGTAGTAAGAATTCAAATGCACAATTTATTCTTATTATGTGAAAACATTTACGCGGGCGATACTTACGCATTTTAGAAGTATTGTATTATGATTTTTTTTTGTAATGTAGCAACAAAAGAATTGCAAACAAATAAGATTAATTGTTAAATTTGTTATATCATAAACTAGCTGTTTCACCCGTTCTATGCGCGGGAATAACTACTACTGTTCATTTTTTTTTTTTTTTTTTTTTTTTTTTTTTTTTTTTTTTTTTAATGAAATTGAATTTTTTATGTTACTAAGGCAGTAGACGATCAAAACGATATCTTTGGAATAAGGGAATAACAAATTTTGTTGATGTCTGTGATAAAATGTGTTTCTTTACACGTGTTTACGCCATCAAGTGATTTTTATTTCGACGTTTTATTTGTATTTTTATTAGTGCTATACTAATTTATTTGTTCTTTCGTTATTTGAAATAAATATTATGTCAATTTCTATAATTTGGCGATTTCTATAATTTGGCGAACTTGGTCGACGGGATAACTAAGTAGTACCATTAAAACATTGCCTTGAAGTTTAAATTAAATGTCATGATTTGTTGCATTATTTAATACTAGCCTCCCTTGACGACCAATTTGGTCTCCCTTAAATGCATGCTAAGCTTTGTATCATGTTGCCTTTATTCATATTTTAATTTACCGTCTCAGTCCTTTACCAAATCGGGAGATTCTGTTAGTGAAATACAGAACTCCGTATTCTTATGTTATCTGAGCGCAGATAATAAATAGCCAAACAATGTTCTTGTTGCATTTTTTCGAATTTCATTAAAAATATAAACCTTTCACTCATTTTATTTGAAACGCTTAACATTATTTTTAAACTGAAACATTTAAAATCCATGACTTTCCATTATTTAATAAAAAAATATAAAAATAAAAAGAGAAATATAACAGAAATGAAAAATAATACCATAAACCATGACATTTAATTTCAACATCAAAGCATTGTTTTAATTTACAACGCGAGAAACAAAAAAGGCTAACTGGAGTCTTAAAAAAGGCTATTGGCGAAATTTGCTCCCGGCTAACATAAACGTATTGAGATTTCTTTGCAATCATGGCAAATTTTATGTAGTTTTACTCAAAAAAATAATTTTGTTTAAAAATAGCCACCTTGCAATTGAAATCCGAATGGGTCAGCCCGTAATTGTTTATGACAGTCACATGACTTGGACTATTATAAATAGATGAAATGATGGCGATGGGACAATATTTTGCGATTTATCACTTGCGTCCGGCTAACATTAAATTACCAAAATGACCGATTGGCAACCGAACTGTTGATGACAATCACATGATTTAGGCTATTACTGTAGCGATTTGGCACAGATGTCATATACGCACCAGGTTTTTGCAACAATTTGGCGAAAACCTTGTTTTCGAAAACCAGTTACATATGTATTTTTAAGTTATTTTCTATTATTTTTAAAATGAAATAACAATAAATTAAAAAAGTTTAATTAATAACTATTGAATAAAACAATTTATAACTGTTTTAATAAAAAGAAAATAAATGTAAATAAACTTTTATTGATAAGTAAGCAACAATAACCTGGTTCAAAGCCAGGCAAAATAACGTCATTTTTGCACCAATTAGCTACACCGATGCGTATATGACATCTGTGCCTAATAATTTTCTTTTCATTTCGTTAAAAAAAAAGTGAAAGTCATTAATTTTAAATGTTCCCGTTTTAAATTAAAATTTTGTATTGTAAATAAAATGATAATGAAATAGAAAAAAAAATTCGACGAGAGAAATGTTACGGGAGATTTATTACCTCCGTCGCGCTCACATAAAAATTCCTAGTTCTTGATTTCTCTATCAGAATCTTGTGATTTAACGAAAAATTGTTCAAGTAAATTGAATTATAAATAAAATTAACATGATACATTTCTTAGCATACATTTAAGGGAGGCTAAACTGGTCGACAAATTAGTTTAAAATAATAACATTTTCTAAAACATGAAAAAATATCTGTTATGATTAAAATATGAGTTGCCATCATTACAGAAAAGTGTTTAAAATTACCAAAAAATTAATATCTCGAAAACTAATTCGAATTTTAAAATTCTAATACCAGTTTTGAGATCTGCAGATCAATACGGATTTTTGGTGTTAATTTCATCGCATAATATTCCACATTTTATTAGAAATCGCCGTGAAACAAAATCAGTTGTTTATCCAATCGTTTAATAAAATCGTTTCATAAAGTCATTTCACAATTCGTTTCATTGTGATTATATATATATATAGGGTAGAAATAATGCTTCGTGAGTCCAAACAAAGCAGGGCTTTTGCTAGTTTTAATAACAATTCTGATACCTAATCAGAAGTATGAAATAGTAGTGGAATCCTGTTGTTTATATTTTTTAATGGACTTTGTCTCTTTTAAACTAGCTAGTTGATTTCCAAGGATAGAAAGTTTAATTATCCCTGTAAAGAAACACTGAATTCGTTATTTTGCGTAGCTATCATGTTACAATGTATCCCAATACAAAATTTTGTGGTTTATTTGAAATAAAATGCCATAAAATAAAATCGCAAGACGAAACACAATTTTTTACCTTAATTCAAACATAAAATATATAATGTGAACTTTAAAAAAATCACTGTCTTACTTAAAAGTTAATGTGTAATGAAAAAGATGTTACAAGTTTAAAAAAAATACATTTTATTTAAAAATTCTTAGTTCTTCCAAGTCTTTTCGAAGAGAATATTTTAATAACAAAATCTTATTTATTTATACAAATACGTCACTTTGTTTTGAAAATGAGTGTACTTTCAACTATGAGTCTACTTTCAACTCTAATTATTGGCTCTTTCATATTCAAAACAAAGTGACGTATTTGTGTAAATATACAACATTTAGTTATTAAAATATTCTCTGATGATGAGCATGTAAAAGGCTTGAAAGTACTAAGAATTTTTTAAAAAGATGCATATTTTAAACTTGTAACATCTTTATCATTATTTCAGTCGCCTTTTAAGTAAGACAGGGAATGTTTTTTAAAGTTCACATTATATATTTTAAAATGTCGTCATTAAAATGTACTTGAAAAGATTATCGCTTTTCGAAAATTACCTAACTTACTTCTTTCCAGTGCACCTGTAAATGAGGATACATTAATAACTTGCAGTATGGTTAATGCTTTGGTAAACATAAATGGCAATTGTTATTTTTTTTTTCAGTATTCCAAGTATATTTGCGAAAGATAGATTAAACAAAAACAGATGCACTGACTAGGAAAACAAAGAAATATTTTAAAATTTATATTTAAAAATACATAGAAGAACCAAGAATATGTATATATCCATATTTGCTAAAACTTCTTACTACTATTACATTTAGGGTAAAATGCACATATTTCGTCCCCCTTAACTTCTTCGCTTCTGCGAAAGTGGCTCCACTTATGACACAAGGCACAAGGGACGGAAGGTAAAAGGGGTCAGTGTTGAAAGTTTCGTTTGCCAAGACCCAAACATAAATTGAAGACGGCGAATTTCCTATTTTTAGAAGACCTGAGTTCTTATTACGTCATTTGTAGAACGTTATTTACTATACTGTAAGTATCTATATCTCATTCATTGCATGTATTTTACGTTGGTAAGATGCTGACAGTAACATACAGTGAGTTTTAAGATGCTCAGTTAATCTTACGGGAACTGAAGAGCCGTAATATTGGGAAGTAGCGTAGTCCCAAATTCGTCCCCTTGCAGTTCTTATTTTCGTCCAGGGGACGAAATTAGGAATGCTTTTTCATTACATTTTTCTTAATTTTTTCCTCATGTTTGGATGGCTAATGCATAGTTGCCATTCTCCAGATTTCTTTGATACCAGTAAAATCTTACAAAAATGTTTTCTTTATTTAATTTCGTTAAAACTGCGATTGTATAAAGCAAGTATTTCTGCATAAAAATATTGGTAGGAAAAAAATCAGGAGGTTGGAAACTATGCTAATGTTTCGCTATGTTATTCTTCCACTGATAATTAGTGCATTTCTTTGTACCTTACTTAAATATAAATTAAATTACTTGCTCAATCAGAAATAAATTTTGATTTAGTTGTAAGTTACGCCTCGGCGTTTTCGATTTTTTGGGGGGACGAATTTGGGACCATTTGTTTCCTTTTGCATTTTTTAGATACTTTGAAAAAAAACAATTTTTCGCATTGTTAAAATTTTTTTGTACGATATTTACCTACGTTTCTATGTGTCGAGGTAATCAGTCTATACAAAATCAAAACTTGGTAGATTTTCACTGAAAATTACAACTTCCAAGGGCCTAAAAGTGACTGGGGGACGATAATAGGGCACCTTACCCTACTAAATAAATGTCCGATTGAATTATTCAGCAGTTGTCTTTCTTTTAAAGTATGTGACAGAAAAAATGCTATGAAAAGTTGTAGAATTGTGGAGAAAAAAGGATAGAAATAGAAATAAAAATGCCTATTTTATGAACATGGATTTGTAGATGATTATGACACATAATCTATATACATACTACACTAATAGTTAATTCTTAACATTTTAACTCACTTATGCATATTTGGAAATTAATATATGTAGATATTAGTAAATCATTATTTAAATTTTAAACTTTATTTAAATTTTAACATTATTTACATTTAAACACTATATTTAAACTTTTTTTTTTTTATATTTTAAACTAAAACTATTAAATAACTCTTATTAGAATGTTTGATAGTACTTAGTTGCTAACATAAGGTCTTTTTTAAAGAAAATATACCCGTAAACTTTGTACAAATAAATCTTCCTTAACCTCAAAACTTATATATAGATATATGTAGTGAGATATTTTACGATAAAAGCTAAACCTTTGACTCTAACTTCTTTTACTGCCATGATCATAATTCCCTGCAATAAAACTTTATGACTTTCTTTCACGAAGTAAAACAAAGAAAACATTCAACCTATTACGTATTTTTTGAAACAGAATCTTATCTACGAAAATCTGGAAATTCATTTGAATGTGTTTCAGAGCCATCAAGGATTAAAAAGTGATTCCAGCAATCTTAATATTTTCATCATACTTACACATACTTTACGATTTGTACCACACTGGCTTTTCTTAATCTTTCTCATAGGAAATGACGGAAAGAAAAGAATATCTCACATTTACATTCAGAGTTTATGTAAGAAATTGAAATGTAAACCTAAAAATAAGATTTGATTCTTAGAAATGAAATCTATTAGGAGGAATATATTTTATTTTAAATTAGTAATATTTTTTTTGCATGTATGGCGCTAAATTTACGACGAAACATCATATTATATGTGACGGATATTCAGATTTTATGTACTACAAATATTTTATATGAATTCGCTTTAATGAAATCAATATCCTTGGTGATCATACTTAAAGATTGACTTTGAAATATATATTTAGCAATACAAAACGCGGAAATCGAGATTATTAGTAACCATGACGCCTTATCGACCGTTGCAGCGTTGTAAGTATTCTCATTTGTTTTTCAAAATTTAATTACTTCTAAACATTACATAATATTTATTTTTACACCATTGCATATGGGCAAAACTTTTGCGCAATTTTAAAATCTATCACTATCGGGTGCAGCTCATTTAAGGCAGATTAAGCCACCTGCACTCTTTGCAAAAGCAATATTATATAGATGATAAAGGTACCTACTGCCAATAAATCACAATTAAATAATAAAACATTCTATAAAACACCATACAATTTAAAGAACATATAGGACGTGTTTCGGGTTTAAGTCTTAACAGCCTTTCATCAGCCAATGCACACATGTGTCCGTAAGGGGACAAGGACACAAATGAGCTGAAGGGGCAAAGAAGTGTTCTTACAAAGTGTGTGATAGGTGGCAATCGCTGAAATGTAAACACCAATCACAGAGGACCATATGCAGTAGAGGAATGTGTTGCCAACATGATAGGAAAAATTAACAAAAAGAAAAGAGAAAAGTAAATAAAATGAATAAGCAATATTAAAAGAATGTGAACGAAATAAGTAAAAAAAAAATATATATATATATAACTAAAAGAGAAAACGCATGAAAACCAAAAGAATTAAAAAAAGTTATTTACAAGCTGAAGAGAGAAAATGAGATGATGAGATACCATTGACAATTTTATCGGAATTTATAAAAACAAAATGTGCTTCGTGGAAATTCTACTGAGTGGAAGGGCAAGAGAAAAAATAATTCTTGCCATTAAATGCTAGCAGTATTTTCGGCTTCATTGGTAACGAGAGATAAATAAAGAAATCAGTGAGATGCAAATGCGAAAATATTTCTCAAATTTAAATAAATAATATTCCAAAAAAGCGTAAAGCAATCTTTTTCAAAAGTTGTATATATTTTTTAATATTTATTTTAAAACATGCATTTCTCTAAATTTACTTTGGTAAAAACAAAAGAAACAAAAGAAAAGACAAAAGAAACAATCATCTTTACAATCTTTTCTTTGCAAAAAAAAAAAAAAAAAAAAAATCCCGGTAAATATTTGAAAACAACGGCTCATGATTAGTGAAAATTTTAGCATATCATTTAACAAAACATTTAAAAGAGATTCTAGGCGCATTCCTTTAGTTGTCAAACCTTTTTATACACGGTGAGGTAAAAAAATTATCTCTGACATAGAAAAAGGATAAAATCGGGTTTATAACAACATCGAAATTTCATTGCTGATTTAAAAAAAAATAAACGTTCAAAGACTGTCATTTTTTATTTCTTTCCGAATCCAACTATATAAAGAAGTGCAATATCTACCAAAAAAACGATAATTCTTTCTAAACAACCTTGAAGTTTTATTGTTCGCGCTATCGGAATGAAAAGAAAGACGTCAAAAGAAATTGAAAGCCAGATAAAGACGCAGCGTCAGCATAGAGTGTAAGAAAAGAATTAAAAGGTTAGAAATTCTTAAATATTTAAAACAACATCTGTGTTCGCATTTACAATCTGGCCATTAAAAAAAATTGCACTCAGTCTTCACAGCAAACATCTGAAGCAGTAAAGAAACCGGTCTAAAATTATTTCAAAGATGAAAGAATGTTTAATTTCGATGCTCCGGGTGGTGTTCATTCATATTGGCAGGACCTTGAAAAGGAAAATGAATTATTTCCCACACGTCACCTGGATGGATTTCCACTAATGTGTTAGTGTGATTTTGCATCAGTTTTTGAATCAGGGTAAAAGATTTACCGCCTTAACTGTATATTTTAAACAAAATAATATATCAATTCAATCTCCAAAGTACACAAAGAGGATTTTCGAAGATAATAATATCACTACAATTGACTGCCCAACCAGTCGTTCGGATCTAAATCCCGTAAACAATGTTTGGGATATTATAGGGCGCAACATCTCCCGAAAATTGGTCAAATGATTCAGTGTAACTCTAAATTTAAATTCTGTCATTTGTGAGGTATGTTGTGTTTTGTCATCTCGACAAGTTCGAAAAAATTGTAAACTTTATGCCAAAACATTGTATAGAATTTATTAAACACAAATAGATCACAAATGGCACAAAAATACAAAATAATTCTATAACTTAGAACAATCTCTTCCATTGTTATATATTTTTTTCTTATTGCATATCCACTGAAAGCATAATTTAAAAAGGCGATTTCCAACAATCATTAATATTATGTGGCATATTATGTTGTACGACCTAGAAGCACACATGTGTAACGCCCCGAACTTAGATATGCTTAAACGGATACAGTAAGACTAGACTATCATCTAGACATTGTCCGTGCAATTACAATGCACTAAAATAACTATGATTGCGTTTTCTTTTGTTTAAAACGTTTTGATAAGTGTAAGTTTCAAAATGAGTTTATAAATGTATTTTAAAATACCTTATATAATTTCCTATAACTCTGTGTTTACGAAAACGCATTAATATTTCAATTCAACAACTTATAGTTAGCGGTTAATTCAAACTTCAACAAAATGAAATATAGATTCACTGTAATTTAAAAAATATACATTTTTTTAACATGAAAATACATT
Organism: Maratus speciosus; assembly: GCA_963932465.1. Lineage (NCBI taxonomy): Eukaryota > Metazoa > Arthropoda > Arachnida > Araneae > Salticidae > Maratus > Maratus speciosus. The sequence continues at coordinate 444,195,006 of OZ010788.1, forward strand.
AATGCATGCAGATTGTTTTAAATCAATAAATGAGAAGTATTGGCATTTAAAATGTAAAGCATCTTCTGATAATAATACATTACGTATTTTTTGGGATTAAAACTTATACGAACCTGCCTCATTCTCATTGAAACACGGCTTTCCTGAAAGCATACTAATTGACATATTGCAGGAAATGCACCTAGATTTCAAACGAAATATCTCATTAGTGTTTCGAAAGTTTTGAAAGAATGTTGTTCTTTGAAAACGAAAATTTTATAATTCCTATTTTGGATTTTAAGTATTTCTCGTAATTAAATTCCTTTACATTTAATTATTTCTATTTCTTAAACAAGTAATATAAGCAACATTTTGTTTCAAATGCCTGTTATACTATTCGGTGCTAAATAAATTTTAAATCTTAATCCACATACTTTGTGATTGTTGTTAATATTATTTTCTCGAGCGATACAAAATGCATAAAAATAAACAACACATTTAAATAGAGAAAATATTTCAGGGCTACTTAAGGAAGAAAAATATTTGTTAAAAATATACATACCCATTCGGGACTATGAGAACATATAAGCACCTTCAAAAGATACAAACATGATTTGTTTTTCGTATACCAGTCAAGATGAGATAAATATTTTCTCTAACTTGGAACTTGGAATGAGTTTATTCTCAGTTTCACTATCACCAGGTGGCATGGTCTCCATATATCTATTAATAAAATTATGGATCTTAATTTATGATCGTAGCCGGAATCCACAACAACAATTACACTGGAAAAAATTAAGGGGCACATTACGCGAAAAAATAGTAACAATCAAAAGGCCGCTTTCGGTTAAAATAAAGTACAAATTAACTTATACATTTGTTATATAGAAGAGAAAAGATAAAAATATGCTTACAAAATATATAGATTTAAAAAATAAATCAAACAGAGAAAAATGCTTTAGACAAAATGGCTACATATATATAAATATATAAGCCTACTAAGGTACACAATCCTAACAATCGCTAGCAGAAAAAAACTTTAGAACGAACATAAGGTTTAATAAATTCCGAGATCTGGTGGACAGTGCGAGGCTGTCTATAACTTGTCTGTTCAACATAGACTAATACAGTTATAGAACAATCCATAATTAGGAATAGAATGAATTTTGTTAAAAACGATTTATTGTATTCTTTTTAATATTCATTCATATAAGATTTATTTTAAGAATTTTTATGAATTGTTTGACTCCTGCAATATCAGAAGGTTTTCAGATAACTTTCACAAATTTATTACGGGCAACATAGTTTTTGTACACGTCGAAATTTCTCGCGTAATCCCAGATCGGAACCCCTCTGATAAGTTTGGGGTTAAGTACCGTTTTATGTAGCAGCAGATTGCTTGTAATATTTATCTCATTACTATATGTGATACAAGCAAGATCAGAATAGCTTTGAAAAACTTACGGACGCTATATTCGATGAGCTTGCGTCAACTATCATTACTGTCTATGTACACAGCCAGATATGTATTTCTCCCTACTAAAGTGCACCAACGAATCATTTAAGCCGAGAGGTAATTGTGAAATATGTATCTTTGCGAAAACTCCGCTTTGGATTTAATAGAGCTATTTTATTCCCTTATTCAGCTGAAGAAAAATCATCTAAGAATATGCTTGACTGACGTTTCCAGTGTAGATGAATGGTGTCAATGTAGTTGAATGATGTCAGTGTTGCGTTCCATTCTGGTATTGACCGAACGTTCTGTGGAAATTGTTTTGCCATAGCGGACAATAAATCTTCCACCGCGAAGGTAAGTGAAAATGAACAGAAAATAAAAAATACGAGTTTTAGGTTTTATCAACTTGCAAATGAAGCTTAGTGAGAAAGTTTGCAAAATGCCTTAGCCACATGGATGAAATAGGCACTAATCATATTCGAGTTATCAAATACTTCATGAAGGCACACTAAGCAGATAGTGCTCAGTGGAAGTTTTAGGAATTAAACCAAGTTGTTCAGAAGTGTGAGTGCAGAATGTTTGGAGGCGAGTTATAAAATCATGCTCAGTAAGTTTACTGACACAGGAAGCAATCGCACAGACCTGTAAAGCTTTACCGTTACAGAGTCCTCTGTATGTTTATTGATAGGAACTATAACAACCTGCTTTCAGGAAGAAGGAAAATAACGAAAATTAAAGATTGCGTTAATAAAATTTAGAAGATGAGCAGTATATTTAATCGGTAAATTTGAGATTGCCGAATTTGTAATCATTTCATTCCATGCGGCTTTTCTATTACGAAATTTTTTTCTCATCGTTATGACTTGTTTAGGAGTAGTCAGTTCAATTGGTCGAACATTTCTGCGAACCAAATATTTTTTCATAAGATGTTCATTACGGTCAAAGGAAAACAACCTTATTTGGTTTAAAAGAATCTTCTGATATTGATCACACTAACCATCAGAGTAGTATACTGAATGGGTAAATTTTCGATTGTAGAATTTGTAATCCCATTATTCCAAGCAACTTTTCTATTACGAAATATTTTACCACTGATATAAGCTGATGACGAGTATCCTAATTAACTTGTCTGAAAATTCTGCGAACCCGAAATTTCTTAAAAGATGTTCAATACGATTAAAGGAAAACATCCTCATGTAGTGGGAAATGGCTTCTGATATTCGAATATAATCACCTCCCTTTACCGAATAGTGAAGGCTGTAAATATCGATATCTCTCGGTTTCAGCCATTACAGTTTCTGATTTATTAGAATGGGACTAAAAGGTTTTCCCAACCTTTTGGTTTTACTTTTGGGAAACGTATCGCACATTGTTGCCTTAGTCATGATCAAAAGATGAGATACTCTCAATCTATGTAACTTTTTTACCTTCCAAAATTTGCAATCAATTGTGCTGCATCGATTCGATATTAATAGGCATATATAGCGCTTTTATGCTATGATATACAAATACCACAACGAAAGTACAAAATTCGTTAATCTTGATGGAAAAGATTTTTTTAAAAACATTTGTTATATTCTGTTTTAGTTATAGATATTTTATATATATAAATATTCATCTGATGACTAACTGGTTTTATCAGAATGAAAAAATAACTTTATTTAAAAATGATTCTGAAATTTCACAGATCGTTGCATGATTATGGTGTACTGCAGCGTCTGCGCTGCGAGAAATATTGAACATATTCAACATCATTTTCGTATGATAACAAATTTTACCTTACTTAGCTGTGTTATTTTTATTAGTATGTATGCACCAGAGTTATAATTCCACATATCTATCAGTGATTAGTGATGAATTTAAGATTCTAAATTGAGGTCATGAACATCGTGAACTAAATCATACATGATTCCAAATTGAAAACACTCCACGTTTCCCTAATTTACTCTCGCACACACTCTCATATTAATACACTCTCGCGCATGAGTTTCGAAAAATTATAAATCAGTGCGAAATTTTCCCGATGTTTGAAACGTTGCTGTTCATCATATGAATATCTCTTTACGTCAAAATATTTATTTTTGGAAAATTACGATTTTTTAATTTTTATACCGCCTCTCCTTCCTATAACTTATTTTTAAAAACTTCTGTACATAAACTGATACGTAAACAGGTAAACATTTCAAATTGTTTGAGCAAAATTTACAGGTCTGTAATACTTTGATTTTTTTCAGCATTTTCTAATACTAAACCATCTTTTAAAAAATTCATTTCATGTGATGCAGAACCACTTTTGAGAAATTTTACTATTGAACGTATATCTCCAAAACTAGCGGTTTTTGAATTAGCGATTGTTAACGATAAGAAGCGATATTCTATACACAGAAAATAAATGAAATTGCCAAGTAAATGTCAAGTAAATGAAATTACCGCTTTTGCTTATCTTACTTCCTTACTGTGCATGGATAAAGTTTAATATATATATATATATATATATATATATATATATATATATATATATATATATATATATATATATATATATATTAATTTATTTATAAGTTAAACTGAAAATTACAAGAAAATTTTGTAAAAAAAATATATATATATATATATGACGTACGCTGTATGGAATTTACTAAAGTTGTTACAGTATCAAAAAGTTATTACAGTGTCAAAATATTTATTGCAACGAGTAATATATTCCTTTTTTCTGCTTTATTTTGCAACAGAATTTGAATGAAATAAGACTTTGAAATAATTTTTAATCTGTGCGCCTTTTAGTAAACATTTTGGGATGTGGAGTTGGCATATAAAAAATGTAATTTCATATGAAAAAAAAATGTAATGGCGTTCAAGAATATGTTCATAAACTTGTGATTTTATTTCAGATTATAAAAATATAAAGCAGAAGTAAATTAAGGCGTCTTAACTCCGCTAACGATGAAAGAAGTGCCTCGAAAAAAGCAGCAGCATAATGTCTAAAGCTTCTACCTGTCGTAGTTTTAAATTAAAAGAGAAAAGGAGTCCTACCAATTTACATTTGTCGTCAATCATCAACGCCTTTACGTGAGAATTTTCGTCTTTCTTCTTTAAGGTGAGAAAAAATTAATTTTAGAGTATATAGTTAATGAAAAAATTTTAAACTATAGAGCATTGCAATTAACACTTACAAAGTGTCGTATCATAAAGTTTTCTTTTAAAATGTCTTTTAACATGTATTTAATATGAATACCACTGATATTTATTTAAAAGTTTTTGAACAGAGAAAAGTCTTAATTTAATACGAAAAATTATTTCAAGCTATTTAGAAAACGAGTAATATACTCCTTTATTTATTTTTTTTTTTTGTAACATAATTGAAGTATATAAAAGACTCTGAAGAATATTTTACTACATGCTCCATTTTTAATCAGTTGTGGATATTCCTTTGGCATATAAAGAAAATGTAATTATGGCTCTCTTCTAAATGTGGTCAAGAATAAGTACATAAACTTGTGATTTCACTCCATATCATCAAACTATTTAAAGCAGAAATAAATTAAGTCATTTTAGCTCCCTTATAGAGAAATTCTTGTCAGGCAGGACGGTCATTCTGTCAATCCAAGCTATAAAAAAATGCTTACCTCGCCAAACAAACAAACGCGAAGAACAAAACGGCAAAGGACCGTAAATGCTTATAATACTGAAGTCAACTTCTCCATGTTAAATCGACCAAAAATGCCAGCGTAAAATTTCCCATATCAAAAGAACCAATCATCACAGAAAAATAAATTCAAAACTAAAAGAACATAATGAAAAAGATCTTCAATTTGAGACAAAAGTCATCTTCAAAAATTAATTATAACCAGAGATATATATTTTTAAAAATAACGTCGAGATACTGAAAATGATCGATTATTTTTCTTCGTCAAACTTTATATTTAAATCGACATAGAGACTTAAATAATGGACAGAAAAAAGTAAGGATTGCATTTTTGATATTTTCTCAATCTAGGTGCTTTTATAAAATTCCGTTTTAAAAACATAAAATCTCTATTCTTAATTAGCGAAAAACTGTTAATTAATTCTAAAATTTACAAATTATGTCAAACAGCGATAAACCCGTCTAAACATTTTAGAAATCTTATATTATCCTTTTGCTCGAAGGATCCTTTCATTGAAGGAAACTATGACCGGGATCCAGATACATTTTTCGCTGTTAGCGAAATGAGTTTGACCAATCAGAAACCTGCATGTTAGAGATATTTTTGCTGTTTCTGGATCCCGGACTATGTCATGAAAGTTTTGCGTCATTTTCTTAATGCCATGGATGAAGTGCAATGTTTGTAGAAATCTAGGCTGGGATCCAGATAGATTTTTCGCTGTTAGAGAAGTGAGATTCACCAATCAATAGTCTGCATTTCTGCAAACAGCGAAAAGTTCGCTAAATGCAGGCTTCTGATTGATGAATCTTGTTTCGCTAACAGCACAAAAACTATCTAGATTGCAACCAATTATGTTAAACACAATTTTGCATTTCCACATCCAGGAAGGGTAGTGATTGTCATAACAACAATACATATTATTTAAGGAATTGATTCTGAACTCCTTTGATATACATTTCGATATTAAAAAAAGTTGTTGTTTCCATGGCCGAGATACAGATAGATTTTTCGCTGCAAGCGAAACGAGATTGACTAATCAGAAACCTGCATTTTTGCGAAATTTCGCTATTTGCAAAAATGCAGACTTTTAATTTTTTGATCTCCATTCGCTAAGAGCAAAAAGTCTACTGGATCTTGGCCCATATCAACAGTACTTTTCTCTATTGCTTTCTCTAAAACACAAATATCGAAATTTAACCAACAGCACTCAGAAACGACTCCATAACAGAGAGATTTTATACATAAGAGTGATGATATATGCATAAGACGCATGCTCATTTCAAGTTTTTGTGGAAAGTACGGCAACCCACTTTCTTAATTTAGACGATACGTGCATGGACGAGTTCTATAAAACTAGGGAAATAATTCAACAAACATTATCCTGACAATAATCAGACGCTCGCAAAGACCCTTAATGATTTGTTTTTGTCACTTCTACCAATAAACTGTTATTGACCGTATGTCGATACTTCGTTATAAAGGCGCACTTGTTCATAATTTCGTTAACGAAATCAGACGTTATTTAACAATAATAATTTAAATAACAGAGCATAAAAATATTTTCCCTTTTCCGTAATAAATGAGTTTTTTTTTTATGTTGGTGGAACAATATTTTGTTAGGGATCCATGTAGATTTTTCGCTATTTTCTAAACAAGATTGTCCAATGAAAAGTCTGCATTTTGCGAAACTTTGGAAAAAAGGGAAAAGTGTGCAAAAATGTACATCCAAACTGTTTAATATCGTTCCAAAAATATAGAAATATTCATCTAAATCCTTACAATACACGGTTAAAAATTTCGTGAAAAAAATACCACTGCTTTTAAAGATTATTTATTTTCTGACAAATGAGAACGCTACATAAACCCCTATAAAGCGTTCTCATTGGTCGGAAAATAGATAGCCTTTAAAAACAGAGGTAATTTTTCACGATATTTTTAAAAGTGTAATTTCTTTATCATCCCTAAAATCCACCTAGCTCCATAATAGCAGGGGGGGCTAACTCACCCGTCCACTTTTTGCCGCGACCGCGTTAAGCTTGTAATGTGCGCAAGTAATGAATCCTGCACTTTTCTTAATATTTTAAGCATATTTTTTAAACCTTTCCGCATACTTTTTTCAATTTATTACACCTTTTTAGTACTTTTTAAGCAATACTTACCGACGTTTGCATTTCTTTGTTTACTGTTATTTAACTTATCAAAAATTTCATTTTAAACTACTATCAAATTAAAACTTTGGGATGAATTTAAATAAAATCTATAGTTTTATTTTCAATAAAAAATACATACCAGTGAAGGTTGTAACAACTTTGTTTTATCTTTTAAAGAAAATACAATTTGAAAATATTTACTCCATACGATTTTATGAGTTAAATCTATAATTTTCCTCGAAAATTCTTTGTTACTGTATTCCTGAGCGGACTGCTGGATTTAGGTCAAGGTCCAGATAGATTTTTCGTTGTTTAGCGAAACGAGATTGACCAATCAGAAGCCTGCATTTTTGCAAACAGGCAAAAGCTCGCAAAAATGCAGGCTTCTGATTGGTTAATTTCGTTTCTCTAAATAGCAAAAAATCTATCTAGATCCCCATCTTAATGCATCAAAATATGGAGTTTGCTGTCTGTACTATTCTAGAGCTCAGTTATAGAGTCTAAAAAATTAGGCCGGGATCAACGTATATTTTTACAAAAAGTGAAAATTTAGCCAAAATGGCTTCTGATTGGTCAATCTCGTTGCGATAATAGCGAAAAAGCTATCTGGATCATTGCCTTTGCGTGGAAAACGGTTATTCCAGTAATGCATTAAAAAGGGTTAAAAATTGAATCCCATAAATGTTGAAAAATACTGAATGACAAATTTCGATCGCAGAAACATTTTCTAGATCTTCACTGGGCGAAATGTTTTCTCAACTGATTTATTTTGCATTAGTTACGTTGGAATTACCATATGTCGCTGCGATCGACATTTGTCGTTCAGCATCGTTCAACATTTATGGGATGCAATTTTTTAACACTTTTTGATAAGCCGATTTTTAAACTATATCTTTTAGACACTATAGCTCAGTTATAGCGTCTAGAATAGATGTTGTAGAAATCGACTATCCCAGTAATACTTGAAAATGCGCTGAAATATTGAATACCTTAAATGTAAAACGATGTTGAATTTCAAACAGTCATTTGCAGAGACATCTGCAAGATATTTTTTAAAGAAGAAAGAGACACGTGTAATGCACCATTGTAGCCTGTCTTTTTCGTTTACCTCAGAGTAGATATAAGTGTAGACATGCATTTGAAGCTGTTCCTACCCTGTGACCAACGACATACAAGGCCAATTCATGACGTCAAACGGAGTTGATTATCTGTATACGGCAATGGGCACAAAAAGTGGGGCGCGTCTCTTTGTACTAATCATCGTGTAAAGATGAGCTGGCCTATTATGTCACTGGTCGCACTAACAGCCTCCCTCCCGCCATATATAGCTGCATCTTGCACTGGGGACTGCTAAATGGGCTGCTGCCGGTCAAAGTCAAGAGAGAAAACGGCAGAAAAAGGGGATGTCTAGAATTGCTAGATTTACAGATCTTTAAACAGGTCTTTGATTCTTTAGATGCCTGCGGAGCTTTATTCTCGGATTAGCCGTAGGTATTTATAAAGGTAAATATATTTTGCCGTCAGCAAAAAAAAGTTATTACAGAAAAAACGATTAATTGACTCATTTTAATTTGAATGAGTAGAATTATTTAAATTATATATAATCTGTTTTAAAAGAAGGAATGATATCTACTAAAAAAAAACTTTTCAAAAGTTAAAAAAAAAAAAAAATCATTAAAGCAGTCGCTAAAAATGGTGTGATATCAAATTTTCAAGCTTATATTATGGTACTTATTTAACATTTTCCATTAAAAATTTACCATATATAAGTCAAGTGCCTACGTATGCGGTGATAGAAAGACTTTTATCCTTTACTAAATACATCATAACGTGTTTCTGAAAATTAAATTTTTAAAAATTATGCATGATGGGCTTGGCGGCCATCTTTCCATATTTTACACAAATTTTAAAGCAAACAAGTTCGTAATATGTTTGCATTATTAACAATTTCGAACTTTTAGTTTTAACTACAGAGAGATAAACTAAGAAAGGTTTTTATTTTGAAAAAACAAATTGATTTTTAAAGCTTTAACTAATTAATTAACGCCTCCTGAAAAAAATGAATCATAAGATCAATCCCGAAGTTACTTTAGCTTTATCTTAAGGCACAAATTTCTAGGCACACATTTCCATAAATGAAAAGCATAAAATGTTTGCTTTATTAACAATTTCGAGCTTCGGATTTTAACTACGGATTTGTCTACTTATAAATTTGTGTAAAATATGGAAAGATGACCGACAAGCCAATCATGCATAATTTTTTTAATTTAATTTTCAGAAACACGTTATGATGTATTTAGTAAAGGAGAAAAGGCTTTTTATCAACGCATACGTTGGCACTCGACTTACATATGTAAATGTTTAATGGAAATGTTAAATAAGTACCATAATATAAGCTTGGAAATTTGATATCCCCCCCATTTTTTAGGCACAACTTTCATCTTTTTTTTTTTTTTTTTTTACTTTTGAAAAGTTGCTTTTTAGTAGATAAGATAATTTCGGTAACGATGAAGAAAGCTTGTAGAAGAATGCACTAGCATAAAGTCTAAAGCTTCTACCTGCCATAGTTTTAAATTAAAAGAGCAAAGGACATTACCAATTTACATTTGTCCTAAAAATTGAATGGTTTTACGTCAGAATTTACGTCTTACTTCGTTAAGTTGAGGAAACATAAATTGTAGAATAGATGGGTAATAAGAAAATTTAAAACTATAGAGTATTATAATTAACACTTACAAAATGTCGTATTATAAAGTTGTCTTTTATAATTTCTTTTTAAATGTTTTTAATATGCACACGAGTTGCATTTATTTAAGAGTTTTTGAACAGAAAAAACAATTAAGTACAATTTAATATGGAAACTTATACCGGGATCTTTATAAACCTAATTTTTATATAAAATTTAACAGTGATATTTTTCAATATCAAAGTACTTATGAATAATTATATAATTTTATTATTAATGTAATATAGATATAATTATATTTATAATTGTTTATATATTATATATATAATTGCTGAATTCTTTCAGTTGAAATAAATATATGAAAGAAAAGAACTTGTTTCTTTAATTCTAAATGGTAACAACTAATAATAAAAAAATATGTATTTAAACTGTTTTATGGCATATTTTTATAGTAGTTGGGTTATGTGAATATTTATTAAAATTCTTGTCTATCCAATATTTTATCAGCATGTACAAGTTATTTATAGCCAATAGTACAATTCAGACAAAAACTGTACTGAGATAGAATTTTATTCTGATTTGTTCCTTCTTCTTTAATATTTCTTATCCGTATTCTGTAGTTAATGGGGAAATTTAAAATTATAAAGTATTATAATTAACAATTACAAAATATCGTATTATAAAGATGTCTTTTAAAATGTCATTTGAAATGTGTTTAATATGAATAAGACTGATATTTATTTAACAGTATATAACCATAAAAAACTACTAAGTATAATTTAATACGAGACATTAAATAGGGATCTTTAAAAAACTAATATATATATATATATATATATATATATATATATAATCATTAACCATTTTCAATCTACTGCTGGATGTACGTATCCGCCATATTTTCCCAATGTTTCCTGTCTGATGCTTTAGTCATCCAATTTACTGTGTAAATTGATTGTTTTTAGGCTATTTATTTTTCTTAGAAGAAAAAATAACAAATTGATATTTGATATTTCTGATTTCATCACTCCATCTTTCTTACTTGAGGTCGTCTTCTTGCCCGATTTACATCTCTCTCTCTATATATATCAAGTGATAATTTTAGTATTAAAGTACATATGTATAATTATATTTTTTGTTAATATGTATATAGTTGCTAAGTTCGTTAAGTTTTGGTAAATTTATGTAAAGAAAGAACTTTTTTTTTTAAATTCTAAATTTTAACTAATAATAATAAAAATACCTATTTAAACAATTTTATCACTTATCTGTACATCTATTGTGTTATGTCAATACTTAATAAAATTTCCAATCCATGATTTTTCCAGCAAGGTAGACGTTATCTATTGGCAATAGAGCAATTCACGCAAAAAACTGTTCTGAGATCGAATTTTATTCAGATGTCTTTCTTCTTCTTTCATATTTCTTATTCGTATGCGATAATGAAGCAAAAAAGAAAGTTGTATGCTTTTATTGGACGTGACAAATATGACTAAGAATCTCAGAGAGGTTGTAAGAATTTCATTTTTGTTTATCTTATGATGCTGGATAATACTGTATATCATATGTATACTATATATTATCAATGTATAAAAGAAAAAAGAATAACATATTTAAGAAACTGAGTTATGTTTTGCTTTTCTCTGATATGTATGATATGTTTTCTTATATAACGTCTTTTATTGGTAAAACGTGAATGAAACTGTTCAGTTTTAAATGAGTTTAGCAAGAAAAAAATTATTTTATGTTGTAATATTGAAATATAGGCAATGTACAACAATATAAATAATTCCAAAACTCCGAAAACGTTAGCATCAGAATCATCTATATTGTTCGACTGATTTTTTAAAATTTTAATTGTGTAGAAACAATTTATCTGATAGTTGAAAATAGTTTACGACCTGTTACTCATTAAATGGCAATAATAATTACTTAATAATATATTTATAAAGCGGAAATACTAAGTATGAACTCTAAATTTAATAAATTAAAATATATAATCAAATTCTTATAATTTAAAATATGCTACATATAATTAATTATTCCTTTTTTATGAAATAGTGATCCCTTTTCAGTACTCCGAGTATACGTATAATGCGTACTATATGGGGCACAGATTTTGAATACTTATGATACGATCAAGCCGGGTATACGTTTTATGTGAAAACGTATATAAGGTAAAGCGTATATGCGGAATTTACACCTTTGGTTAAACGTATAAACGGTTTCCGTGGATTGCGTAAAAAAGATGCTTTTGTCCTGCTGGTCTGCGAATGTGAGAAATAGAAAAGTCGCTAAGTGGTTGGTCTTCATAATGACTTATAACAACCATAACAACCATAATGACAACTTTAAGAAATCCGTAACAATTCCAACAAATATATATAACAATTTATCACTTAATTCGAAAACAATTATTGTAGTGCTGCCAGGGCTCCCGCGTAAAGCGGGACCCCAAGTTATCTGGACATCAGTATTTTAATATAATTTTCTTCGCCTTATCTAATGGCAGAATTACTGCGATTACAGGTGGTGAAATAAACTGTATGAAATTAGTGGTGTCCAGAGCATTTTGAGCCCTTGTTTACGCAGGACACCTAGCAACTCTAGTTAGAAATATAAATTGATTAAAATATGTATAGGAAAAATAACGAGATCTAATTTATAAAACATAATATGAAGACTGCTACGGTAACGCAACCGATTTCGAGCATATTTTCCGTTCAGTGACGTGAGACGGACTATTGGTATTAAAATTAAATACGTATACTTGATATGTACGTATACATGCATTATGCGTTTATCCTGTGAACCCTTATACGTATATGGATACATTAAAATGTACAATTTCATGTATATTTCACACAGATATATTATACGTATATACGTATATCGGTTAAACGTATAACAGAATTAAATATCGCGTCGTGAGAACTGGTATGATCTACTAATGGGAGCTTTTCCTTTGACAGTTATTTTTTTGTCTTAGTAAAAACTTCTTTTTTTATATGCGTAATAATTAATGATAGTATAATGCTAGCTTTTACATTAGGTAGAACTCTGGCATTTAAAAATTGGTTTTAAAATGGCATTACATAATGTTATTAATGTTTACAAATTTATTTATTCTTCCGTTGTTTAAAATAAAAATTTTGTCAATTTGTGTAATTTGGCGAGTAGTTTGGCAATTTGTATAATTTGGCGAAAGTGGTCGACAGGATAATCAAATAATACCCTTAAAAATTTGCCAGCCGGTGAAGCTATGTGAAATTAAATAACTAGTGCAACACGCAATATATTATATACGCTTACAGATAAAAAATATTGCGTTAATCCTTCGTTTAGGTTTAAATCCATTGCGTTTAAAGCATTTAAACACTTATATAACAAGCAATTTCCAAATGCATTTAAATATCTTGGTTTTGGGAAGGAAGTGTGTTGGCTAGCCAAATAGCGTGGAACGTTTGTCTTTTTTGCGCCAAATACTCGAATGTATTTCTTTTTTTCTTTTTTCGGAATTTTACTGAGATTCCGACGCCAAATTTGACTGAGGTTTTACTACATACATGAGTAGTTTTATAAGCTTTTTTTTCAAAATAATTTGAGAAAGCTTTTTAAAGAGGCTTTCCTTGTGAGTAACAATTTTGTTTTTGTTTTGCTCTTTTTTTATTTCTAACTCCGCCCTCATGTGACTTACAGATGAAACTAGCATATGTAATTGTAAAAATGATGGTACGTATGATTTACATGTTATATGTTTATTTATGATTGCGAGTTCACTTTTGTCGCCAAACAATTTGATTTTAAGCCAAAAAGACGTAAGCTTGACATAGGTTCAAGCGAGGTTTGCAATAAAGTTGATTTTGCAAGTGTACGAAAGTATTTTTAGAGTATTTTTTTTATTCAAATGTGCAATATATAAATAGTAATTAATATTAAAAAAAAATAAGTCAAATATTTTAATTTTAGTAGAAATGTCTCCCACACACGCAAATACATATTGTAAAATAATTTAATTTCAGACATTTAAAAATTTCTCACCATACTTTACTGGAAAAACATGTCAGTTTCTTTTCCCCAAATTTTTGAATTTTATAACATCGAAGCCAGATTAGCTAATATTGTCCACTCTTTTTTTAATAAAAACATATATAAAATTTCCCTTATAGAAACGTTCAATGCTTGCAATGTTAAGTAATAAAGATTATGCTAGAGAAAATGTAAGCTATTATGCGTTATTACTATCACGAAAAAAAAAAACATTTTGTAATAAAAATTACTTTCTGCTGCAATAAAATTCATTCCCTTTAATTTGTAATTTTTTTCCATATCCTCCCTTCTTTTAGAAATATTATTAAAAGATATTACTATATAATGCTGGAAGATCCGTTTATATCGGAAAGGAACCGTCGACGGTAAATCCGATTTCAGAAGATTACGCGAAATTTGTACTTAGCGGTTAGTAAATTTATGTTTTTTTTTAATTATGAATCAAACATATAAAAGAATACTTACTATTATTTATTTTCCCTCTGCAGTTATTTTACTATCACCAAAAAGCATCAATTAGAATATACAAAAAAAAAAAAAAAAAAACCTTTCAAATATCAAAGGTGACCAATGTAACAATATCTGTTAATGTAGCCTAGGTTTACAAAATGTACCTCAAATTCAAATAAATTTTCAATCATTATAAAGCAATTTTGGCTGATGCATAACCCATACAAAGCAGCAGTTCGTAGGGACAAATTAACATTCATAGCTTTATTTAGGCAACCGACTGATGAATAATGACTTCTTGAAAATAACAAGTACGTTTATTTCTCCGTCTTATTACGCGAGAGAAATGCGAAAAAAATCTTCGGTCGCGAAAAAGATCTTTACTAAAAATTTTGCATAACTAACTTTATTTATCATTCGCAAAGAGTTTTGATAGTGAAATATCTAAAATTCAATCAGCAGAAATTTGACATTATTTAATGTAATTTAGTTTGGCGTGTAATTAACTCTAATTTGTAACTAACTCTGGTATATTTGTAGTCATACCGTTATGAACATTTCTAACATTTCACATCAAACTTGGTTGTGGATTCGATTACGGATGATTGGGAAGATTTTATTGAGTGAAAACTAGAGGTTTACTTTTTTATTTGAATAAGTTATCGAGGTTAATAGTTTCATGACTAAAACTGATATATATAAAGAAATGGCAGTTAAAATGACATTGTTTTAATTTTATTCACACAATTCAGCTTTAAATATCCACGTTTACATGATTCACATTCTTTAAAATATAAAAGTTTAATACTGTTTTGACTGTATTTGCTCTACTGGAATTTAAAGATAGGAAACTGTAGAAAACTTGCCAAAAGAAGACGTATATTACCAAATATAATGTAACGTAGAGAGATATTGTATTTATGTTATCAGATCCACACACATTAAGATACCAAGCTGAGAATCCGGGAGAACTAACAAACGAAAATGAATAACTCGAACATTCTTTATGTTAAATGGTCAATCTCTGCAATCACTGGAATTCTCTCTTTTTTAGTAGTGTGGTGATTAGAGAACATTTTAATTTCTGATGATCGTTTTCTGATGATCGTTCTGATGATCTGACGGCCGCATTTCCCTCCTAAACTCTACACGATGTACTAAAGAGTTGCTTTTGAATTGCCCGAATTTTGTGTACGCATCAGATAATATAATAGCGCAATGGCGTTCGATGCGTATTTAGAAAATGCGGAATGACTTTCCAGGTGAAGGTTCATACTAATTTAAAATACAGGGTCGAATTCTCCATTTCGTTTGATTAAAGGTTTATTTGAAAAATGGACCAGCGCAGAGGGTTCAGCCTGCTAGTATAACATACATTACTATAACGGAATATCTTTAAGTTAGTTCCAAAATTCTTGTAAATTTTAACCTAATATCTTATTTTATGTAGGTGAAAGTTTTATTATATCAGTACATTATATTTCAATAAAGACCTAATTAAGACAACATTATCATTACAATTACTTTGTATAATTCGATTTACTTGCGTAAATTTGCGGCATTATGCCATATACTTCAGGTAGTTTTTCAGTACGATTAAAAATAATTTCTGAAAATGCATGTATGTACCATAATGATGTGTTTTTTTTTTATTATTATACTCCATTTCGATTCAAAAGACCATCCTAATCGAAACACACAATTTTTTTCAGATTTTTGGAGTTATTATATATTTATTGATATTCATTTTTGTCCAACAGTTCAAATTTCATATGTTAATCTTGGTTATCCTGTAAAAAACATTTTTTCCCTTTTTTTTCGGAGAAACCCTTTGGATAATAATTTTGTAGTGAATCATTTAGAATGGATTAAAAGTCGTGCACTGCATGTTATTTTCATATTGTTTCAATCATGTACCACACACGTTCCTCGTAACTCATCTTATTATTTATAGGTTATTAGGGTTATTTATCATTGGGACGTACAGGAAAAATATTTCAAAATTTGGGAAATTATTAGAAAAATTTATATTTCTAGAATTATATTCAGCAAAATCTTTTTTTCTGCATAAAACTGAAATAAAGTGTAATATAAAGTATATGTGTTTCGTAACATAGGCCAGAAGTTTCACAAAGTTACGAAACTACGTTCACTTAAATGACATTTGGAAAAACAAGAACTAACATTTAAAATGCGCAGATTATTAAGTCTCAATGAATCCTCTTTTTTTACAGGACACTGCAGTCTTCTTTTAAGCTTTTTCGTCCCTTTAAACACTGTTATTAAGTGAATAAATTCACGTATAAGTCTTGACACCATATAATTAGTAAAGTCTATGACGTTCTCAATCATCTTTTGAAACATTCAACTGCTCATATAAGTAAATATGTGCAAATTTGCTAATTTGTGCTGTGTATCTGCTGTTCTCTACTTATGTTGATTTTACTGACTCGGATACATTTCTGAAAGTGGCGTCAACTTTAAAACGTCTTTTAAACATCTTTTAGTCCTTATATTGTCGTTTGTCAGGAAGTTTCAATAATTTATATTTGGAGTTACATCATAAAAAACGTATTACAATAGTTCTATTTACTTTCACATATCCCGTATAAAAACACTTCAATCCCTTCTTCATTTATTTGTATACATAATGAAATTTAGAATGTTTATTAAATAGTTTTTAATCAATCTTATTCAATTACATCAGAGCAAGCAACTGAGGTGATATACAGGATGTCTTATAACAAATTATCTAGGCACTAAAAAGCCCATAATGGTTGTCTTCGAATTATATGTCTTTCTTGGATTGCAATGTAGTGTACAGTAGTAACAAATGGCTTAAGTTATAAAATGCCTCCATTTTTATCCCGCTTATAGGCACTTCACGCGTCTTTGTTATCACATACATTTAGGATAATATAATATAATAAAAAACATGCTATACCATTTTCAGTTACAACGGAATCAAACACTTAGGCGTACTTCATTAGTGACAGTAACGGCTATTGGTTTTTATTAAATTACTCTATTAATTTTACATCCTTAATACATAATAACAAGTAACATAAATCAAACTTTAGAGCAGATTTTCAAGATCTTTTATTTACGCATTAGAAAATATGCACAGCTTGCTTTCAAATTAATGACAACAACGAATAGCTTTTTAGTTTCCCATTAAAGTTTTAAAAATACATTCGTCACATTAAACCATGTAGAAAATTCGAAACACTTTTGAGAATTACTATTTCAGAGTATAAAAGCATTTATGTTGACTAAGAGGCAATATAAATCATTCTAATATTACATTTACAGTCGAACCTCGTTAAGACGAAAACGCTTAGCACGAAATTTCGCTTAAGACGAAAGAAGATAGTTTCCCCATCACGTTATCTTGGAAAACAATAATAATTGCATCGTTTAATACGAACATGAAGACAAACTTTCCCGTTTAAGACGAAATAAATATTGCACCTAATAAATGAAATGTCCTCGTTGCGACCTTTGAGACGACCTTCCACATTGAAACAAGTCTATTGCTTTTCCTGAACTGGGCGAGGGAGGATATGCCTTTGTTCTTGGAACTGAGGCAGAGGTTGGTGAAGAGAGGTGAGTGCAGTAGTGGCCGTGGGGAGAGAGAACAGAGTTGCTTTCTTTCTCTGCTGGTGTTAAAAATTATTTTGTGAGGATTCCTTTTGTTTCTAACACGTGGTTGACGTGAATAAAGTTCTTTGCTAGAAATACTTTATTGCTTGAATTCTAGTTGTATTGGAGCTCTAGTTATGAAAATGAGTGGCAAGAAAAGTGCTTTAGATTATGCTTTGGACAATTTTGTAAAAGTGGATGCAAAATAAATGTTGGTTGGTTGATTGTTGACGGCCGATTATCTACACTAGGGATATAGGCCCGAGGGAGGAGTGCCCTTCGTGGGGGTCTTTCTAAGGGAACCTAACCCGTATTTACGCATGGAAATCCATGGCTCGAAGAAAAACACGAAAACTCCGAACGATTAGGCCGACGGACGCGATTGGGATCGAACCCAACACCTCCCGTCTACCAGCTTCGAGAGCAGAACCTCTCAGCCACTGGTGGGGCTGCAAAATAAATGTAAAATTGAAATAAAAGCCAATAAAAGAATTCTTTAAAGTCAATTTAAAGAGGTAAAAATATTTTTTCATTTTATTTCTCCTTCCTCTTTTATTTTTTAATAAGAATATTACAGAAGATTTAGTACTAGTATCTTCATGTGTGTATCTGTATGTGTATGGGTTTTGTGTTTCCATGGTGATGTTATGAAATCTATCTTTTTGCACAAAAATACTGATTAACATTAAATGATTATAAAATATTTCTCTGCAGATATCATTTATATTCTTTGATATCTTTCTTTTAGTGATTTATTTATTAAATTATTCTAAATGCCTTTTGCTGTTTTATCGGTTAATACGAATTTCGATTAATACGAAAATATTTTTGCTGCCCTTCGACTTCGTCCTAACGAGGTTCGACTGTATATGCATGTGGAAAACTATGCTGCTATAATAATGAAAAGTCTTTCAAATATTTTAAATATGAAAATTGTAAATGTTTGGAAATATAATAATATGATAATTTTAAAAGATGATGGATGAAATTTGCCAAGAAATTTTCTTATTATATATAAAATTTTTAATTAAATTTTTAATTAATTAAATTTTAAATTAATTTTAAATTAATTTTAAATTAAATAAATTTTAAATTAAATTAAATTTTATTATATATGGAAAAAGAAAAAATATATATAACATAATTTAATGGTCTAATTATGAAATCAACATGATTAAAAAGAATTAATCATATCTATGTTTTTATAGTAAATTTTTAAGCATTTCTAAATTCACCGAAAAGGTCTTAAAAACACGCAACAAAAGTTCTCTTTAAACGTTAATTGGCACTTTCCAATAACTTACACTAACTATTGATATAAAACTAGTGATTTTTTTTTTAATTTCTGAATTAAACCGCTCTGAAAATTGATAAGGATGTTGCTAAGGATATTTAATAATATTTATTTTTAAAACATTTAATGCACTGTAAAAAAAAAAAAAATCTGTAAAGTTACTAAAGTTTTTCTAGAAAACTGGGATTCCTAGAACTTTTTATATAAGAAAAAATCTTGTAACAGCGTCTGTTACAGGAATTTTTCTTGTTTCCGTTACATAAAAAGTTCTAGGAATCCCAGTTTCTTTGAAAAACTTTAGTAACTTTACAGATTTTTTTTTTTTTTTTTTACAGTGTGGAAATTATCCATTCTGTGAAAATAATTTATAAATTGAATTAAAAGAACCTTTAAAATAATTTGTTCTCATCAAATAAAAATATTTCTTTATATTTTGCATCGATATTAGACTATTAATTTGACGGTTTGTTTACACATATACCCATCATACACAAATTAATGCCTTGAATCCAAAGCTCAAACAGAAATTTCCTAGTAAGTCTAAAAGACAAATATTGTGTGGGTAACACAATATTCACAATATTCACAGATTCAAAATTGATTAGGTAAATACGCAGGAATAACATGCCTTACAATAGTACAACTACTTCTTTATACAACTTTTTTTTGGCATCAGTAAGTTTGCTTTTCTTACAGAGCGTTAAAGAATTTGGGAAAATAATATTATCATGTACTTAAAACAATACAGAAGAGTCTTGATTATTCGAGTTAATCGAACTTATACATTTGGAATGAATTGTTTTCTTCTGATAAAATGATGGCTTCTATTATTATGGAACAGCCATTATAAATCAAGTGTTAGGTGAAGATGAAACAGCAGTCGTAAAAAGTTTGAACTCTGATTTTCTGGTCAGAATGGGGGAAAATGGCCATAATGTATTTTGAAAAAAAAATTATGGCCATTTTTTAAAACTTGGTTACAGTGGAAACTCGGTTAAGCGTGACTCGGATAATCGAGATTCTGCTGTAGTTCAGTTTTAAGACTTAAAACACGCGATTTTATTTTATATAAAAAAATCGACTATCTAATGATTCATATGCCCTCATTTGTTTGTAATATTAATATAAATACTTAAAATTAAATTTAGATTATAATAGCTCCATGTTTTATCAGAAATCATTCATTTATATTTTTTCAAAATAGCTCGTATTTTAATTACTTTTTTTTTTCAGTTTTATGAGAACATGGCAACAAAAAGATAATTGCTTTTTTTCAACTTTTTTTCCTTCACTTTCTACAGAAATGGAGTACTTGAGATGCCAACATTAAAAAAAATTCGCTAGAAACTATTAAAAAAAATAATATCTCAAAAATAAATGGAGATGCAGTTTTCAAACAAATTGCATTTAAAAGTTTTTTTTTTTCCACTAAGACGATATAAAAATTAAAAATGTGCGATGCTTAGAAATTTTAAAAAATTCAGTAGAGATTATTACTTACAATGATACATCTGCTTTGTTTTACAACTGGCTTATACAACGTAATGTTATTTTTGTGGAGACGACACATTAATAGGAGGGAAAAGAAATAGCATACCGAGGGCTAATAAAAAGTAACAAAATTTCCATTAACTATTTTTTCGTTAAAAAACGTCTACTGTTTGACAAGTGTTATGGTTCAAACCGCACATGAATATAGGAATGTATTTAATGTTTTATAAATTTTTGAAAAGTAAATATTTTATAAAGTTCATTAATTTTTAATTTTGACTAACATAATCTTACTTTAAAACACCAAATAAAATAGACTAAGACAGACTTGAGGACAGTTAAAAAATAAAATTTATAAGTAATATACTTAAAAACAGTTAAAAATACAATATGTAAACGTTTCGCCAAGCGACACGTAAGGCATCATCAGTACAAAAAATATCCATTGCATTTCAAACGTCAGAACAAATCAAGAACAGTTACAGTTAGTTATTTTAAAAACAAACAGTATTCACTAGGAACAGAACGAGCATCATTCAAAGCCTGCGACCGCAATTCAGTGAACCAAGCCTCAAGGAGCAATCTACCATGGTAGTTATTGTAGCCCGATTTCAAAATACTGGCGTTCGCAATGAGCGGAATGTGATTCGTTTGAAGTGAATGCTGGACAATTTTTGAATTCAAATTACCCTTAGTTAAAGCACCAGTATGTTCTTTTAGGCGAATTTCCAATGATCTACCAGTTTCACCAATATAAACACTATTGCAATCTTTACAAGGAATAATATAAACAACACCGGGTAATTTAGACTTATCATATTGAAATTTATGCTTATTGAAAAAGGAACTCAATTTATTAATAGATTTAAAAGAAACCCCAATATTGAATGATTTTAGAATGATAGAATTTTTTTCAGAAATGTTCTTATAATAAGTGATACAGATAAAGGAGCTTGGTTTACTACGTTGAAAAGGAAGGGGAGTAGATTTACAAAATGTAACGTATTTTTCAAGATTTTTTTAACAAGACCAATAGGATAGCTATTATTAACCAAATCGCGATAAATTTTACATTTCTCTATTTCAAAATCATTACTGGAACTGCAATATTTTATGGCTCTGAAGGCAAAATCTTAATAACAGTTATTTTATGGCTGAAAGGGCATATTAAATTGAAATTAGTATATTGACCAGTAGAAGTAGGTTTTCTGTAAACAGTAGTGGTGACAGATTGAGAGATATCAGTCGTGAGTCTGCGGATTAGAATGTCGAGAAATGGTAATTCAGCATTATTTTCTATTTCAACAGTAAACTTAATAGGGTTAGCGATAGAGTTAGAAATCGTGAGAATATCATTTAAGCCTGCCTCTTTCACTATCAAAAAAATATCGTCGACATAACGTCTCCAAAAAAGAATACGTGGACCAAATTCAGAATTAATAGTATTTTCAATATACTGCATTAAAAGTTCAGCAATTACAACAGAGAGGGGGGATCCCATAGCGGTACCAGAAATTTGACTACAAAAGCCGTTATTAAATACAAAACAGTTTGAGGTCAAACAAAACTTAACCAATTCAACAATCTCTTCGACATTAAAATCAGTAGGGTGTGTAGGAAGAGGCCAGATATCTTTAATAACTTTACAGACCAGATCAAAAGGGATTGAATTAAACAGCGAAACAACATCGAGAGAAGCCATGATGTAACCGATAGGGAATACAAAACTCTGTAAATCATCAAGAAATTTGTAAGGTGAATTAAGACTGTAATTGGAGTTTAAAGTAAGAGGTTTAAGAGGTGCGGATAAGTAGCTAGAAAGATTATATAAAGGGGATTTTGAAAAATCAATAATGGGGCGGATTGGGATGGATGGTTTATGAATCTTTGTAACCCATAAAAACCCATATGTACAGTAAAATAATCTCACTTTTTAATATTTCGTGTGATTCAAGCCTTATTCTGATACAACTTGTCAAATTTTTATGAATATTTGAAATCGAAAATAACGTATGTCTCGACAACCGGCTCTTTGGTTTATCTTATTGGACAAACCATTCTTCGACACGAAATATTGTTATTTTTGTATGATTTGTTTTGCAAATATGAACGGATTAAAGACACATCATGTAAATAGCGCATTTCAATTTTTAATTTTTTAGAATATTGTCCAATTTTTACCATTACGTAAAGACATTTCTGTTATTTATTTGACATGCTTATATTGCAAAACAAAACAAATATATCTTATTCTAATAAATAATAATATAATTATAAATGAAAATATACATTGACCCTCGCGAGTTTCCATCCGAAAAGTGTTCTTTATCTTTTGAAATCTCAGATTCAATATATTTTCGAAATTTGTATACTCAATTATAAAATAAAAAGTTTCTGTTGCAGCCACTGATTTTAGGAAACGTTTCCCAGGAAATGTATAATGTATTAGTCACTTTTCTCATTTCGGAATATACGGGAATATACCAGCCCTTCAGATACTATAAATTTTCAAGTAAACATTTTCACTTAACTGAATTATCATTAACATTAATATTAATATTATTTTGTGTCTGTTGCATGCATAAATTCAATTACGCACCTAAAAATGTTTAATTGAGAAATGATAAAAGCAGATATCTCGTTTTACATAAACTCCATAACACGCTATTGAAACTACTCGAAAACTTTTCTGGAAAACTACGTTAGCAAAAGAGACTGTTTTTGTTTAAATGAGTCTGTAGATTTCGAAAATGTATTGGTTTCTTTAAATAGGTTATTTATAGGCTGATAATACAAACTGTTGGATCAAACGCGTTAAAATTCAAATAAATGAAATTTGCCTAAAATAGTGAACTTTCCTAATATCCAGTACAGTTCAAAAGGTTAATTCAAGCGTTATTATAATAAAACATCTTTTGTGTGGATATACATTTTAATAATTTATTCTCACTTTGCTCAAAGAGCAAACATAAATCAATGGCTTAACTTACGGTCTTCAAAATTCGTGAAGCAGAAGCTGTTAAGCTACTTCAATCCTTCTTTTAAAATACTGGCGAAATGTCTCTTTTGCTAATGAGAAAGCAAGTCTCAGGAAGAAAGCATTAACTTAATTTAAGAAGCTTCCACCTGTCGTACATATTTAAATTAAAATTTTGAAGTAATTCTACAAATTTACATTTGTCTGAAGTAATTGGTGACTTAATTGGAGCTTTAAATAATAAATCTTTAAATTACACGAATAAGATACATACGGAAATCATAGAAAGGGAATACAAACAATTACTTTGGGTATTTTGACTATTGTATGCGATTCAGAGATTTAAAAATATTACTAATGGTAATGAAAAAGTTTAATTACACAAAATGTACAAAAAATAACGTATTTGAATTTTCATTATTTAACACTTTATTCCCCAACGGTGCTTTCAACTACCGTTGAAATAACTTGTTATCAAATTCATTTAATACATCGATTATTAAAGTTGAGGCTCATCTTACTTGTCAATGGGTGTTACACTACGCCAGCATGTTTACTCAATTTGACATATTTTTTCATAATACAGAACCATTTTATCTCTAGTAAGATTTGTTTTATTACTTTAATATCGATAATTTTTATAAATTGAATTTTTCCCCGCTAGATTCGCAAAATCTTACACTGTGTTGTATCAAATAAAGTCTAACAAATGCCAATTAATGCATAGCATACCAAGAAACCAATTTTTGGCTAGATATTTCATATTTGAGAACTAACCTTGGAACTTTGTTCCATCTTATAAAGCATGTTCAGTTTTAAAATCGATGAAGACAAATTGTTCCATTATGTAGTAACTCGAAATTATATGCATGTGAATTGTGAGTTTCATAGACACTTGAAAATATCATTGAAACCAGTGTAGTAAAACAATGATAAAGCGATGATCTATGAAAATTAAGTTTTATCGATAATACATTTCATATTTCTTACTTCTATGCTAAATGAAGTGTTTAAGATTATAAATTATACAATAGTCAAACATAGATAGAAAATAATTTTTACCATTACGTAAAGACATTTCTGTTATTTATTTGACATGCTTATATTGCAAAACAAATCAAATATTTCTTATTCTAATGAAACATAATATAATTATAAATGAAAATATACATTGACCCTCGCGAGTTTTCTTCCGAAAAGTGTTCTTTATCTTTTGAAACCTCAGATTCAGTATATTTTCGAAATTTGTATACTCATTTATAAAATAAAAAGTTTCTTTTGCAGCCACTGATTTTAGGAAACGTTTCCCAGGAAATTTATAATGTATTAGTCACTTTTCTCATTCCGGAATATACGGGAATATACCCAGCCCTTCAGATACTATAAATTTCAAGTAAACATTTTCACTTAACTGAATTATCATTAACATTAAAATTAATATTATTTTGTGTCTATTGCATGCATAAATTCAACTACGCACCTAAAAATGTTTAATTGAGAAATGATAAAAGCAGATATCTCGTTTTACATAAACTCCATAACACGCTATTGAAACTACTCGAAAACTTTTCTGGAAAACTACGTTAGCAAAAGAGACTGTTTTTGTTTAAATGAGTCTGTAGATTTCGAAAATATATTGGTTTCTTTAAATAGGTTATTTATAAGCTGATAATACAAACTGTTGGATCAAACGCGTTAAAATTCAAATAAATGAAATTTGCCTAAAATAATGAACTTTTTTAATATCCAGTACAGTTCAAAACGTTAATCCAAGCGTTATTATAATAAAACATCTTTTGTGTGGATATACATTTTAATAATTTATTCTCACTTTGCTCAAAGAGCAAACATAAATCAATGGCTTAACTTACGGTCTTCAAAATTCGTGAAGCGGAAGCTGTTAAGCTACTTCAATCCTTCTTTTAAAATACTGCCGAAATGTCTCTTTTGCTAATGAGAAAACAAGTCTCAGGAAGAAAGCATTAACGTAATTTAAGAAGCTTCCACCTGTCGTACATATTTAAATTAAAATTTTGAAGGAATTCTACAAATTTACATTTGTCTGAAGTAATTGGTGACTTAAATGGAGCTTTAAATAATAAATCTTTAAATTACACGAATAAGATACATACGAAAATCATAGAAAGGGAATACAAACAATTACTTTGGGTATTTTGACTATTGTATGCGATTCAGAGATTTAAAAATATTACTAATGGTAATGAAAATGATTAATTACACAAAATGTTCGAAAGAACGTATTTGAATTTTCATTATTTAACACTTTATTCCCCAATGGTGCTTTCAACTACCGTTGAAATAACTTGTTATCAAATTCATGTAATACATCGATTATTAAAGTTGAGGCTCATCTTACTTGTCAATGGGTGTTATACTACGCCAGCATGTTTACTCACTTTGACATATTTTTTTCATAATACAGAACCATTTTATCTCTAGTAAGATTTGTTTTATTACTTTAATATCGATAATTTTTATAAATTGAATTTTGCCCAGCTAGATTCGCAAAATCTTACACTGTGTGGTGTATCAAATAAAATCTAACAAATGCCAATTAATGCATATCATACCAAGAAACCAATATTTAGCTAGATATTTCATATTTGAGAACTAGCCTTGGAACTTTGTTCCATCATATAAAGCATGTTCAGTTTTAAAATCGATGAAGACAAATTGTTCCATTATGTAGTAACTCGAAATTATATGCAGGTGAATTGTGAGTTTCATAGACACTTGAAAATATCATTGAAACCAGTGTAGTAAAACAATGATAAAGCGATGATCTATGAAAATTAAGTTTTATCGATAATACATTTAATATTTCTTACTTCTATGTTAAATGAAATGTTTAAGATTATAAATTATACAACAATCAAACAAAGATAGAAAATAATTGAGTTTCGTGGCTGATATTTATGTTTACAATATATTTGGTACGAATATATCTCTAGTAAAAGAAATTAAATCGTTTTCAGAAATATATTTAAGTAACCAACTTTTATTTAGTATATATTACTCTAATGTGTTTTATACGGACAACTAAACTGTATATATAAGAGGGGAGCATATCAATATTAAAATCTTTAATAGAAGTGTAAATATTTACTTGTCTTTCTAAAATCATATCATTAAGGAAAATATACAAAAAATAAACATGTTGAAAATTTTACGTCAAACGTGGCAAATTAGATACGCTCATACTATAACAAGTTTTATAAATATTCAGATCTTGGTGCAATAGCCGTTTCGCTGTTATTCAAAAATGCATGAATATATATATATATATATATTTTTTACGATTATTTATATTAAATTCAATAATACGGTAATAATATCACTGAATCTTAAATATTATGTGATCACCATGGCAACCTATAAGCATTAACTATCATGGGATATCATTGAATTAATTACGTATGATAGGATTTAATAGAATGAAAAAAACTTTTACTAATATCGTTTTAAGTTTTGATTCGATTTAAATAAAATTTGAAATGACTCGACAAAATTTTCCAAAGATTATATATATTAAATTTCGAACCATCCGTTTGGGCTGCTTTTGCACTGTCATTTGAGGACAAATGGTCAGTCAGACAGACGGACAGACCAGAGGGTGACTATAGATGCTACGTTTTTATATCATTAAGAATGCACCTAAAAATGGGCATTGAATCTAAAGGCGAATAATTAAAATTACATATCTGTTTGCTTTTAAAAAATATTATGTACTAAATGAAGTTCATTATAACTTCTAATAGTAGTGTATTATGAAATTTCAACAAAAACAATCAATACATTTTAGTGAAACATGAAAAGTTATCTGTTGGCAAAAAAGGAATTTCACGGAAAATAAGATTCTCCAGTTCAAGTTATATCCCGGTATGTTTATTCTTCTCCCATATTTCCTATTTGTATTCAACGATGGAACATAAAAGAAACTTCACTATGTTTATTGCACGTGACAAATGTGAATAAGAATCTCAAAGCGCTCCTAAAGATTTCATATTTATTTTTCTTATGATGTTAGATAATGCTACATATTTATCAATGTCTAATGGGAAAAATCTACTATGTTTGCCAAGAGGATTTATGTTTTATTACAACATAAAATATTAGGATTTATTTCTCACATTGTAGGAGTTTTTGATGAAAAAGGCTAAAATGCATTGGACATTCATTTTGAAAAAAAAAAAAAAATGCTTATTGTTGATTGCAAACGTAAAACAAAACTTAAAGAAAAAAGATGATGAAAATGCTTGATTAAGAATATTGATCCGAAATCACAGTACTTTATTAGTACAGACAAAGGCGAGAAGAAGAATGGGTGTGTTCAATAATATTTTGCATTAAATCCATCAACGAGAAAAAATTATTCATGTATTTTATCCTTATATCAATAATGTAGACTAATTTTATTTCTAAGTATTCAATAACTTATGTTAAAAACTAAAATATATTATGGAGGGCAATAAATTCTACATTACTGCATTTATGAAAATTAATTTAATGAATTATTGCAGTTAATATTTAAAAACCCATAAAAATAGAGTTTATATTGCCAAAGTTATTAATAGAATGTATTTCAAAAACAGTTGTATTGATTTTCCCTATTTAAATGTAAATAGGTATTTTT
Source organism: Maratus speciosus (assembly GCA_963932465.1). NCBI lineage: Eukaryota > Metazoa > Arthropoda > Arachnida > Araneae > Salticidae > Maratus > Maratus speciosus. Next base: position 444,223,482 of record OZ010788.1, read on the forward strand.
TAATGATAAAAGGCATTTATGTAGACCAAAAGTATAAAAAGATTGATAAATATATTTTTTAATCAAACTTAACCAAACATTTATATAGAAATAGGATTTATGATAATCGAATTTATATGAATAAATATTTTAAGCCGTTGATATTTAAAAATTTTTAGCACTTCAGTACTAGATTACCGACCGGTATTGCCAGGGAAAGTGATAATAACCTTAATTATACCTAAAATGAATATTGAAGGATTTTATGCATTTAAGAGAAAATCTTTTTACACGATCCTGTTGCTGTGAGCCCCGCTGCTTTCAGTACATACTTTCACTTTAGTACTTTCATACATCCCCGGTTTTCTGTGATTTATTATTTTCAAATAAAATATTATCCAAACAAACTTAGAGTTGCTGGCGCTATTGCCTTCGACAACAGTGTATTTTGATTATATATTTTTAAAAGAAAGGACGACGTAGCCACGGTCTTAAATGAATCTTAAATCAGTGTTGAAGTAATTTATATATTTAAACAAAAATCGTTGAAAACGAATATAAAAATAGAGGCACTGCCATTGGCGTTTTCACTTCGCCACCCCCCCCCCCCTCATTGTTATGGAATGTTAAAAAAAATAGTTCTGATTGTCCAAACGCATTGGAATTTTTATGAGTTATAAATACAATATTTTCAAATCCTAGTATATATATATATATATATGTATATATATATATATATATATACATATATATATCTTTTATATATAGATAGATAGATAGATATATTTGCTGAAATTTACGGGTAAAAAGCAGACTTTTTCGTCTAACGCTTTTTTTAATACATGGGAATCTAGGGGAATTTTTTTTGTCTGACTAATTATTTTGCCTCTAAATGTTATTATATCTAAACCAAAATTTTATCGGAATAGTAGATAAAAGATTTGTTTAGAGTATTATAAATTATAGAGTAATAGCGCAAAAATAAGTTTACGTTATAAGTACAAATTATCATACTCAATGTTAACAATATGGGGATTTTTCTTATATTCAAACAAATTATTTTCCCCATAAATGTCAAAATTTATGAAACAAATTTATACTGGATCGATATATAAAAGTTTTGCATATTGTTTTAAAAATTCAGAGTCATTATGTAAAATTATTTTTGTAAACAAAATGTGCTTAATGTAAATTCTATGTGCAAATGTACGTAAAGACGAAATTTGGCAACAGTGACTTTCGGATATATTTTTGAAAGAGTTAATATTCGTATTTTTAAAATAAAGGCATCTTTAACCCTTAAATGCCTGAGTTTTCAAAAATCATTGTAATAATGTTTTTGGCTTTCATTTTTTAAATAAATCATGGGAAAAATACTTTAAAAAATCATATTTTGTTTTAACTATAATTTACGGCTAAAAAACTGTTTGTTACTAATCGGCAATACTGGTGTTTAATTGAAAAAATAATCTGCCTTGATAAAATTCTAAAAATAAGAAATAAATTTCACTTGCTCACTGCAGGTCAAAATAGGGTATTTCGCAAGCTCCCAAACAAAACAAAAAGAACAAGTAGCAACAATTGAAAAAATAAATATATCTTTATTCTTAAACAGTACATGTGTTGCCATCTACATGTTGAAAATCAATTTAATAATATTTTCAGAATGTATTTTATTGACAACATTAGCATTATAGCTTCAATATTATTCTAATAGTATTGTAGAGCCTAAATTGTGTATGTTGCCGTTAAGCAACATCAGGCATGTAAGGGTTAAAAAGAGGAATGTAAGCTCATTAACCGTGTGTTATTCTTTCTTTTCGTATTTTGATTAAATGTTCAGGTTGAAGAACGTTGAACATTTCAAAATATTTGAAATCGTCAAAAGTGGCTTGTAAAATCAAAGCTTATTTTGAAAGGATTAATCTTAGTATTTTTTCAACCGAATGCTGCGTTGTAAAGGCATATAAATTTAAAGCTGAATTGATACCTTTTGTTTCTTCGTATTTAGCTTTCCGAAACCGATGCCAATTTTTAAACACGGACTACCCCCCCCCCCCCCCCCACCACAACCACCAAAAAAAAAAAATGAAATTCACGTAAAAGACTTTTGGAAACAATTTTTTTACTCATATTTTCCGAAATGTATTAAATTTTTCGAAAACATATGGCCTGTTATTTTTAGATTTTCGTACATAGGACAGATTTTTTAATTTGTCGAAATCGCGAAAAAGTATACGGTAAAAAATTTTTCGGATGTGTTAATGTTAATGTTATTTTTTTTTTTAACTGAAGGCTTCATTGTAACTAAAAATAAATTTATATGTGGTTAGGTGTTTTGAGTTTGTTTGTATTTTCATTTACGAAGCCTATGTACAATTTAAAAAAATACCGACAGAGGGAATTCACAAACGATTTTCCTACAAGGTGTAAATATTCGTTATTTTCAAAAATTAATGCAGATTTCGATTGGGGAGTGAATGGATATTGCCAGGTATTGTCCTTTCTATCTTGATTGAATGTGACAATTCGGATTCTTAAAAATTGCAGAATACACGAAAATCGTGAAACGGCGTACGGGATTTTTTGCAATCTTTAGAATAATTTTTTAACCTATTTTAATCAGAAAAGTACGATGTTTAATTTTATTTAATCGTTTGTTCGGTATTTTGATTAGTTCGGTGGATGCAAAATACAATCATAAAACGGGGGGGGGGGGACAAGAATTTGAACATCGTAATTAATTGTTTGAAAGGATTAGCTGTAAAAAACTTTTAAACGGTTTGTGGGATTTAAAACGATAAAATACGCAAGTTAAGAATTTGTCACATTTTTTTTTTTTGCCGTATTTTGTTCATTTCGGGATTAGTGCGTTAAGAAAAAGTCTAAGAAAATCAGCTGAGGATCTCGCATGTTGCTTTTTCTCTGCTAGTGGAACTTAGTGAAGTATCGAACTGACTCTCGAGGTGCACGCGTGAGCGCATTTGAATATTTTTATGCAAAAAATGTATTTTCTATAAGTTTTAACTAATATATCAGCAACTTATAAAATAAAATAAAAAATATGAGAGCTATCGCAGACAGACGGATAAACACACAAAGCGAAACTTTGATTTATTGGTACATATAAATTTCTAATTCAACTATGAGCTATTTTTGATGTAAAATATTTCAGATTGAGATATGTTTTTGGTTTATTTTTCAGCTTTATCTTGCTTTGAGATATTCTGAACGAATGTACAGGGTCGTTACTAAATACGCCTACTCTCCAAAAAATAAGAATTAATTTTAATCATTTGGTAAAACTATTTATTTTTCTCTTTTAGCGTTTGGTAATTTTCTATTAGTGCAGAGATTTTGTATAAAGCAAATAAATAGAATTTTTTAAACATGGAAGCCAAAAGAATTGTGATTTTACAGCTCTTTGATCGCGGAGTTTCCTCACGTAAAATCTTTAAGCAATTAAAATGCCTTTGTTTTAATAGAGTATTTATATACAGAACTATATACTGATTATCGGATACTGATAGCTGTAAAGATCGACCTATTTCTGTCGTCCACGCACAGTTCGTACAAAAGAGCGAATCAAAAGAAATCGTACAAAAGATACGAATGAATTCACAATTTTCTGCAAATAAAATGGCTGCAGATGAGAGCGTGAGTTTCAGAACTATGGAAGTCATTATAAATGAAGACTTGGGTTTTCGCCACTATCGCAAAAGAAAAGCTCAAGATTTGACTGCTGCATAAATAATGAAATGATTACAAATGTGCAAGAACTTGCTGAAGCGGCATGGTAGGTTCTGACAGAATAATAATTTCTGATGAGAAGCTATTTTGCACTCAACAGTGTTATGATGCTAAAAATGATGTAGTATATTGAGCAATCTTTGTCGATATACCTGAAACCCTTCGATGTGTCAAACTCTTTCTGAAAAATAATTCTGTGATAAATTGGGCTGCAATGTCAAACACATGAAATTTTCATTTAAAATTCATCGATAATGGGATAAAAATCAATGCGGAATATTACAAACATGATACACATTTGGCTATACATTTATTTGCACAGGCTGACAGGTTTTATCCCAAAAATAATTGCATATTTCAGCAAGATTCTGCACCTTCACACCGGAAGAAATCAACACAGGCTTGGCTCCATGTCAATTGTCCGAATTTTATCATGCAGAATGATTAGCCACCTTCTGAACCGGATCTAAAGTTTTTAGATCATTGCATCGGGGAGATTTTAAAGGTTAAAGTAAATAGCGAACAACACAGAAGTTTGTACTCTGTCAAATCTTCAATATTGTGTGAATGGGATCGATTACCGCTTAAAATGATTCGTGTCGCAGTCGGGCAATGGCATAAGAGTCCTTGATAATCGATAAAGATGGCAGTCGATTCGAGTAAAATTATTTCCCAGTAAACTTTCATCTCTGATGCTCATCATATTACTGCATTTATCATTCTAAATTTTAAATTTGTAAAATAAAATGAGTGAATATTTGTAACAGTATTTAGTAGCCACCCTGCATATGAAATAATATATCACTAAGTTGCTTGACAGAGCACTACATACACATTTTATCTTCTACTAAAGGAGGAAAGACAAAGAGAAAGAAAAGTGGAGTGTGTGGCGATGATCATTTCCAAAATTCGACACAAAAGCCATTATAATGTGTTTCTACATGTGATAAAAAATCTAACTTTGTCATGGCAGAATTTGAAATGTGTTTACTTAAAAATTATTATAGTGTAAAGAAATATGCATAACGTAATGTAACAATATACAAATAATAAAATAAGATATATTTTAAATAAAATGATCCCATTTTACTCATTATTAATTTTAGATATATTTGGTATAATTGTCCATTTTTATATAGGATTTCAAGACTGGAAGCGCCGATAAGCAGATACATAAAATAATGATGCAATATACATATAAAATATCAAGTAAACAACTTAAAATTGTATCTCTTTAAAAATACATTGAATATAATAAATACAGTCGGACCTCGTTATCATGACACTCGGTTTTCACGTCACTCCGCTTATTACACCAGTTTTTCAAAATCCCGATTTTCCGTATATGATTTTAATGTAAATATACTCCGGATTTTACGTCGTTGTATAATGTTCAACTCCGGATATCCCGACGGTTTAGAAAAATTGTCCATTTTTCATAATCCATCTTATAAGCACGGAAATTAAGCGGTAAGAAATATCTTAACCAAACTTTTCACAAACGTGTCTAAAATACCCATTGAGACAAATCAGAAATTTTACTTCAATCCTTTATCTGGATGAATGACCCACTTAAGCTCCAGATAGACGTATCCGTTTACTCGCGGTCTTTTTGTTCTGGTCAGATGGCGCTTTCTTTTGGTTACAAGGCATTTTTCATCCGACTAAAACCGAAGAACTGCATTGCATTGAAACGATCAGAAATTATCTAACATCCATTTCTGAAACAACGAATATTGATTACAATTCATTGTATAATATTGAAAAAAAAAACTGTAGGATGCACATCTAGGGATAAGCAAACCTTAATTCATTAATATTTCATTTAACAATAAAAAACAAGTCATCATAAATATGATTTTTATTCTTTTCAATTTTGTTTTTGTGTCTATTTTGTTTAATGACAATGTTTTATTGCTTAAAACTGCAAGAACAGTTATGAATTTCAAATGGTCTTAAATTACTTAAAAATACATCTTTTTATAAACATTTTTCTCTAACTCCGGTTACCGCGACACCCCGCTTATGACGACACTTTGTTCTTGTCCTTAGAGTGTCGGCATAACGAGGTTCGACTGTAGTATTACAGTTAGAAAAATTCATTATATCAAAAGACATAGGGTTTATGAAAGATTTTGGCATTAAGAGTAACAATATTCTGTGAGTCTTTCATTACTTTCTTAGGCTACAGAGGATTATAATTTATAAATGCATTTATCTGTAAAATTAAATAAATTGCTTCAGAAATAGGTTACTGGCATTATGTTTTAACAAATAATTTTCCAAAATTGCAAAATCCCCGTGTTAGTATCCCCGTGTGAGCATATATTATGTGGATGTACATCTTTGAACGTATGATACGTCTTTTCTCATTTACTACGCTGAATATTCTTAAAATGCATGTTCTAGAGCGCAAACATAAGTACTTGGAAAAAATAATTTTAATAAAAATGCTCAGAGAAAAATCTTATTTTGTATTATATGGAGAGTGTTTTGATACGACTAAAAATGAAGTAAATTGCTAAATGATTTTCTATAAAATATAGTATAAAATACATCTTATATAAGCATTACTTTATATACAATATTAATCTTCTATTAATCTGAAATATATAATTTTACCAGTGTTTGAAAAATATATTTATTACGGCATAAAAATCAATATGGAAATACGCATTTAGCATATTTATTAATGCTACGCTTGTGAAGATTTCACATCAAATATACAAAATATTTTAATATTTTTCCTCAATTTTAAGGAGTTCTATACAGTTCTATATGCTTTTATGTAATCAATCACTACATTGTATGTGTATTTTCTATGCCGAATATTTTCTTTTTATCACCCAATAATCTTCATAGATTTTCGTTCAAGTTTTGTTGCAAGATTCACATAAAAATATTTTATCAGATAATGTTAAAGCAGATACACACATTTAGTTTTTTAGGTTTATATGACGATATTTTTTAATAATATATTTTTGTGAAGTATATTTGTATATGTTAAAAAAATCAGATGTATGCTGCGAATTAATAAAAATATTTAATTATATCGCAGATTTAATATTGAACAATAGAATAAAATCTATTACAACAATGCTCTCTTGCTGCAGTATTTAGAATATGCACTTAAAATAATATAATAATTATAATTACAAAAAATTAAGATGAATTATACTTTCTCTACATGGATAATTCTTCAATTAAATGTATTGAAATTTTATATTCTTTTAAAATTTAAAAGAAACAAAGAGTCTTGTAGAAGCTTCTAGACGATTTGGTCGAGGAGCCCGGGGCCACTTGCCCCACATCCCCGTCACATAAGATTGTGCAGGTTAAATGGTTAAGCAAAATTCATAGCTGGTAGCAGTGAGGGCATAAATGTAAAAAATTCTGACTGGGGAACGGATGGGAAAAGAGCTCACATAAAAAGAATAAAAAAGGGAGGAAGAGTCTAAAAGAAAGTTTAAGTATAGCATTACAACAACAAGATATATTTTTGTATTTTCTAAAATTTTTTGTAAGTTTTTTGAAATATTTTTTTTAAATATTTTATAGTACTTTATAAGATTTTTATAATATAAAGTAAAAAAGTCCTTCCGGCCAGTGCCGGGAGGAAGAGGTAGCTTTCACAATCCTTATTTAAAAAAAGCCAACTTATATCATGCAAACACACGAAGCTCAATTTAGTGGAAACCGAATATAGGAGATTCAATACTAATTTTTATCAATATAATGAATGAGAATTTCGCGAAATTAGTCAGCTTTATCCAAGCTGCTTTTCTTTAAAGTAACTTATATTTGGCTGCCAAATTCGGCAATTTCTTATACTGCCTGTCATTTTAAGACAACATGGTGGATGAGGCTAAGCAGTGAACTTGGTCGAGACCTTAGTAATTGCTGTGCACATGCTCACTCACATCGGAATCGGTTAATATATAGGAATGCTGTCGCATGCAAAAAATCAGATTTTTCAAAATGTCACCCACAATAGAAATTGAAACTGCTATATCTGAGCCATTTTTTAAGGTAAAGACAAACAAAAAATGCTCCTGAATACTTATATCAAGATCAAATACTTAAGAAAGAAACCTTTTTCAATTTCTAAATTTTTTGCACTTCACTTTAAATATATATATATATTTTTAATTTAATGGCCGCCATTTTGAAACAAGATGGCTGATGAATCTGGCCAGCTAACTTGGTCGAGGTGTTGATGTATACTATCCACATGCTTTCTTACATCGAAATAGGCGAATACGTGTGTTATCGCGTGACAAATACAAGATCGTTTCAAAATGTTAGCCATGCTAGAAATTCAAAGTGCTATAAATCAACCATTTTTTAAGATATCAACAAAAGAACAAATTTTCAGAAACAAAAACTGCTCCGGAATCTTTGTATCAAGGCCAAACACATAAAAAAAAATCTTTTTCATTTTCCAATTTTTTAATACCTCATTTTGAATTTTAAATTTAATTTTTTTTAAATGGCAACACTTTTGAAACAAGATGGCGAATGAAGCTGGCCAACGAACTCGGTCGAGACATTGGTATGTACTATGTACAGACCAAGTTACATCCAAATAGGTTCATAAATATGCCTGTTATCGCGTGACAAAAATCAGGTCGTTTTAAAATGTCAGCCACAAGAGAAATTCAAAATGCTATTACTCAACCATTTTTTTTTTTAGATATAGACGAAAGAAAAACTGTTCCGGAATCTTTGTATTAAGGTCAAACACATACAAAAAAAAAAATATTTTTCATTTTCCAATTTTTTGGTATCTCATTTAATTTATTTTATGTTTTAATTTTTTTAAATGGCCGCCATTTTGAAACAAGATGGCGGATGAAGCTGGCCAACGAACTCGGTCGAGATATTTGTATGTACTATGTACACACCAAGGTACATCCAAGTCAGTTCATAAATACGCCTGTTATTACGTGAGAAAAATCAGGACGTTTCAAAATGTCAGCCACGCTAGAAATTCAAAAGGCTATAACTCAGCCATTTCTTAAGATATAGACGAAACAAAAACTGCTCCCGAATCTTTTTATCAAGGTCAAACACATAAGAGGAAAATATTTTTTCAATTTTCAATTTTTGGTACCACATTTCAAATTTAAATTTTTCTTAAAAATTTAAATGGCCGCCATTTTTAAACAAGATGGCGGGTGAAGCTGACCAACGAACCCGGTCGAGACATTGGTATGTACTATGTATAAACGAAGTTACATCTAAATCGGTTCATAAATACGCCTTTTATCGCGTGACAAAATTCAGGACGTTTCAAAATGTCAGCCACGCTAGAAATTCAAAATGCTATAACTCAGCCATTTTTTAAGATATAGACGAAACAAAAACTGCTCCGAAATCTTTGTATAAAGGTCAAATACATAAGGAAAAAATATTTTTCCATTTTCAATTTTTTGGTACCACATTTCAAATTTTAAATTAAAAAAAAAAATTTAAATGGTCGCCATTTTGAAACAAAATGGCGGATGAAGCTGGCCAACGAACTCGGTCGAGAGATTGGTATGTACTATGTACACACCGAATTACATCCAAATCGGTTCATAAATACGCCTTTTATCGCGTGACAAAATTCAGGACGTTTCAAAATGTCAGCCGCGCTAGAAATTCAAAATGCTATAACTCAGCCATCTTTTAAGATATAGACGAAACAAAAACTGCTCCGGAATCTTTGTATAAAGGTAAAATACATAAGAAAAAAATATTTTTCCATTTTTAATTTTTTGGTACCACATTTCAAGTTTTAAATTTTTTTAAAAATTTTAAACGGCCGCCATTTTGAAACAAAACGGCGGATGAAGCTGGCCAACGAACTCGGTCGAGACATTGGTATGTACTATGTACACACCGAATTACATCGAAATCGGTTCATAATTACGGGAGTTACAGTGTGACATAGGTCAGATATATATATATATATATATATATATATATATATCAATTTTGAACGGAGGGTGGTTTCGGGGTCTGGGGGCCATGATCGATGAAAATATACCAAAATTTTTTGAAATCGCTTTCCTCCGAACGGCTGCAATAGGTAGCTTTTTTGTAAAGAAAGCTACCTAAAAGTACAGTAGAAGAGATGTTGTTAGTATAAAAAGGGGGGAAGGGTAGCCTAGGCCTAACGGCCGGAGAAAGTGTGTTTTGGATCCGCTCTGGGTGCCGGAGCATTGTGATAAAATAACATGTTTTTATATAAATTAACATCAGTAAATTTATTATGGTGTTAGTTGTTCTTTTTTCTTCTTTCGAAAAAATGTTAAAATTTATGCATTAAAAGCCCATTTAAAAAAAATATATATATATAATCTATCCATCACAAAATTAGAAAATATAGACATCAAAATTTAGGAAATATATAGCTATTTAATACTTTATTTTTTACAGAACTGCATTTAAAAGTGAGCTTCTATTGCAATATGATATCGCACGATTCTTAAAATTTATAATGTATACATGATACGTATACATCCTGTTTCGATAAACTAGGAAAAATCAAAGAACAAAATAAAACAACAAACATCATTTATTAACAATTATTACATTTATATAAAAAAGGCATTATCAATAGCTGTGTAATATTATTTGTCAATGAAAAAATAATATCAATAAAAATGATATTCGGAAAATCGTTTGTCGTATAAAAATGTTGGTGTAAATAGATTTGGAAAAACACTTATTTTTATTCGTTTTTTGTTTTTGATTTAACCTTACGGGATTAACTAGATACTTACCTTATACATAAATCAGTAATGAGGAACGTGGAAATCACTACCCTAAAAAAACACCTTTGTCTTCGATACATTTTGATTTCCATTTAAGTAGGTCATGATAATGAGTCCTAATACCACACTGTGGCAGATTTTTTCGGAATGTTTTGTTGTTGTTCTAGATATGTGATGTTTTGTGGTGATCGAATATGGCTGTTTATTTTGTCATTTACATGTTAAACTGGTAAAACTGTGCGGGTCTTGTTCATCAATATTGAACTCAAACAGGAGACATGTAATCCCTCGACATACGACATTATAGTCTTTTTGCGGTTTCACATTACCATGTTGGAAAACGGCTGTAGAATCACCTGCTATGAAGCATTACGCAAGAACGGGATGCTTCCGACATTTTGTTGAACAATTAAAGTTTTTCGCATGTTAACTTTGTGCAAACTGTTGTGATAAAATATACTATCATTAAAATATAAGACATTATAGTTTTGTGCCCCTATAAAAGTGATCCCTGCATGTGAACACTGACCTGAAATCTTCCACGCATATACTAATACAATGTTCATATTCCTCAAGACAAAAATCGAAACAGCATTTATTACTATTTCGAGGCTAACGATAATACTTATGACTAATTATTGCTAACTACCACAATTATATTCCAAATGTCATTCCGCTATTGAAAAGATTCATTAAGACATTTTAAATATCAGCTTGAGTGTCAAACTGTAAATGTGTTTTTAAGTTGTTAAAGTTACTACGAGTTCTATAGAGGAAGCTGAAGATCATCCTGATTTGGAGAATTATGCCATCGGATTTGTTTTTATCGTTTTTTGTTTTATGCCAACGGATTTGTTTGGTTGCTATTGCGCATTACTATTCTTTTTACAGACTGCTATACACCGATGTGTGCTTTTCACCAACCACTGCAGCAGTGTCTTTAGCAAACATATTTACTGAACAGATTGCGGTATATTGCCCGATTTGATCAATAAACCTCAATAAACGTTGATAATTGTTTTCACATAGAAGTGTACATTCTGAGTAAAAATTTATTGGAATTGTTAAATAAAACAAAAAAATAAGTACTTTTTCTTTCCACGGTAAAAGCAGAAGCCATCCAGATTATTTTAATTATGCCAGCGCAGTACCCAACCCTCCATACCTTTTAGATAGGTAGATTTTAGTATGGCCTATAGCTCTTTCTGGGAATTTGCTTTTATGACCTCAACTCACTGAAGACGTTTTCCTTTACGTGGTAATTTTAGCTTCGTGAACAGCAAAATGTCATACGTACCTATACCAGACGAGTACGGCCATTGGTCAATGACATTAATTCATTATTGGTCAAAAACGCAAAACAGTGGGAGAAAATTAAGCTCCCTCGAAATCAGTATTATGGCGATGCGTTTTATGCCCAAAATATTAGTCATAAATTTGTGAACGGGCAAGATATGTGAGCCATCTTGAGCCAAATCTCTAAAAATCATACGAAGATTTCAAGCAGCAGCTTCTTGATAGTATGGATGATTGAGCCATTGGTAGACGTTGAAGATCGACCAGGACTAGGCAAATCAACAGCTACTTCTCGACCATATTTGAATACTTTATAATATTCATATGCCTGTGTTTTTGGCATGCATGATTCGCCGTCCGTAAGTCTCCTGCAACATTTTCAGTTATTCGGTACAGAATTTTTTTTTTTGAAACATACAATTTAAGACAAACGCTTTGTTGAACTATTTTATCCATTTTAAAATTCGCAGAGCACTCTAAAGTGTGTCTGACAAAAAAACAGCTGCTCTCAACACACTAAGTCACAGATGGTGCTCATTTTCCTCACTGTAACTCGGGACAGTGGTCCCAAATAACAGAAAAAAGATTGTCGTAATGTCTGTTAAGGGCATCATTTAAAGAAGGTATGTTCAAATCAGGAACATACATACTTTAACATAAAAATAAACTTTTTATATCAATTTACAAAATGATTTTAACATTCACAGCTTATTATATTTTATTTATAAATTGTGGAAATAATTTTTATGTATATATAACGTAATTGTGGAAGTCTTAATTGCAATCTCAATCGTAGTTTGCTAACACATACTTCTTAACGTTAAAAACGTACGATTTTGTGCACCTGTCAATTTATTCCCAATATGTTTCCGTGGTGAAGCGTGATCAGCGCCGACGCCACACGATAATCATGATTTGTGTTTTTGGAGTTCATGAAAAAAGTTTTGTGAATTTATTGTACATAAACAATGTCGTTTACATATATCTACAGATAAAATGTACAATGTGATTTACAATGACTTAAGTACGTCCTGTACAGTATAACGAAAGCAATTCACATTCGTTTGTTTGTAAGTATTTGTGAGATATTTTAATTAACGCAGTAACCACAGGCTCTTAAACTTTGAATAGTACTTCCCGTGTGTGTGAAATTATATCATATTTAGGTTATTCACGAGCGGAATATAAAACATTCAATTCGTTCATATTATTTAAAAACTTTTTTGTAGATTATAATACAGAAGAGCATTATTAAAATGTGTTCAAACATTTTACTGTTTAAATTAATTATTTAATGAGTATTTAATATACTAATTGAGTAAAATGAACATTTATTTGCATTGGAAACCACTTTCTATATGAATTTAAACATTTTATGATTTTATTTACTAAAGAATTTCTTTTTTTTTAATATTTTACATTTCGTGTCATCTACCTACAATACAATTTGAAGTTCACATGCTACGAATACGTATATCGAACGTAAACAAATAGAACGTAAAACCCAACTGAAGTTTTTTATACTTCATTGCACTTATGTTTACTCTTATATTTAGATAGATAGCAAGATATAGTTTTTTTTTTTTTTTTTTTTTTTTTATAATGAAAATATTTTGAATAAATACTTCCAAATATATGTTTTTTATGCATTACTACAATATAACTTTAAAATTCTTCATATAGATTACTTCTTTTTATTACACTATGAAATCTGTAAGCAGCATTACTACAGTACGTGTCAATAGTTTAAGTACAATAACAATTTTTAAATAAAACTATAAGTATTCACTTTATTTCAATACTTGTCTTGTATATGTTAATAATAGCAGTTTTAACACCATATTCAATAAAATTATCTTTTAAATTTTATTTTAAACCAAGGACTTATTTTAAGAATATTATTTTAAGAATAAAACAAAAATAACTGTTGCAAAAGTTTAAGCACAAAATCGTTTTTATGCAAATTTTACAAATTGATTTAAGCACTTCCGCACGCAACCGATTTCTGTGTGTATAAGCAGCTGCAAGTTGTTGTTTTTGAGTTAATACATAATGCATAAGTCGAAAGAATTTTCGGAGGAGCATGTAATAAGTATCTGGAGTATGAAAGCAATACATAAGTGTGTTTCTGAAATTGCTAGAGCAATAAAAATATCAAAACGATGTATTCATTAAGTTTTGGCGCGTGGTAATGATTTCAAACAAATTTTCCGTTCAGGAAGGCCAGGAGTGGACTACCTTGCGCGAATACTGCCACATCAGAAACTTGGCTTCAACTTAATTACTCTCTTTCGCAAATAAAACATGCAGTTGGAGGACAAATATTCGAAAAAAAAACTATTCATAGAAGTATTTTAGAATCGGAATCAAAAACCGTAAAATTTTTCGATTACTATGTCTGAAAGGACACCATAAAAATCTAAATTGAAGTGGGCCAAAGAACATATGTCATTTGGTGATAAGTGTGCTGAATATCATATTTAGTGATGGACAAAAATGGAACCGCGATGGCCCTGATGGCTTTAAGTACTATTGGTATGATCTCCGCAAAGAACCTAGGAGTATATATAGCCGACAACATGGTGATAGTTGTGTAATGGTATGGGGGACAATTTCTTTCAATTTCATCTCCAGTATTCATCAGTGGTTGTGGAAACTCTGAAAACTATCAAGAGAGACTTGGCAATCATTTGCTCCCAGTTGCCAAGGTTTTGGAGGGAGAAAAAGGGTTATTTCAACATGATAATTCTTCAATTTATGCGTGGAACTCTACTTCAACGTAGCTAAAGCCAAGAAAAGTATTTGTTTTGAAATGGCCGGCAATTAGTCCTGATTAAAATCCTATAGAAAATATGTGGGGTATTCTCACACATTCATTTTATCCAAATGGAAAGCAGTATTCTTCAGTTAAAGATTTGAAAGATGCTATTGAGAACGCGTGGTTTAAAACTGAACCAAAAAGAATACATATCCTCATTTTATCTATGGAAAACCGTATAATTAATGTAATTCAGCAGAATAGAGCTATAATAAAAAATTATTTTTTTTTCTACTAAAGACTAAAGAATTACTGTGCTTAAACTTTTGACACACTCATTTTTGTTCTTTTGATAAATTCTATTATTTTAGATAAATCTTAAAACAGAAATCTGTTAAATATCTTTTTTAAACTACAATTCGTAGGTCGTTTGAAAAGAAAAGAAACTTTCAGTCAATAATAAAACTTGATTTTGAAATTTTATGTTGTGCTTAAACTTTTGACACGCACTGTATAAAAATGATATTTCACAAGATAAATCTCAATTACTGCTCTAAATTTATAGAGCCAGTTTTGTGTATTTCTTCTACTTAAATGATGTATACTAAAGTGTAAAGTTTTAAGTTCCATAATATAATTTAGAATTCTTATATGTTTTAAACTTTAATATAACTCAAATATATGTTCTTTCGGTTAATTATTTACATTTTAAATCAGTTCAAGCATATGAAAAATCACAATGACAGAAAATTTTACTGTGAGTACTAAAGGTTTAACCCAGTTAAAACGCAGTTAACATATCCATAACGCTTGTTAATAAATATTGCTAATAAAACAGTTGTCGCCGCTTCAGTAAATGTGGTTTTCTAAAAGAATCGTTTTTGACATATTGCTAATATGTTTAACAATCCCTTTTTAAATTATGTCAGTTCTGGCAGCTACTTTATTACACATTAAATCACTCGTGTGTTTATTCCTCCCATTTTTAAAAATTCTTTGAAGATCTATGATAGTTAAGTGATTTTTTTTTTTTTTTTTTTTTTTTTTTTTTTTTTTTTTTTTTTTTTTTTACTGAACACTACAAATTCATTTAAAACAAATTTTCAAACAATTGAGGACAGCCTGAAAAATAATAAAAATGAAAAATAATATGCATTTTAAAACATTTCAATGTCTTTCAATTTTGTAAAATACCTAATTGTTTATTTCTCCTCTCTCTATCTCTCTCTTTTTTGTTGTTAAAGTTAGAAAACTAAAATTATACTTTTCGCATGATTATTGACTATCTGCAGCTTTAGACTTTAATAAGTTTAAAAGTTTCATCCAAGTATTTGGTTGGATTTAATTTAATAATTGAGTTAAATGTGTGGAATTCCAATTTAAATTAACTAATTTATGCGAGATATTACGAATGTGGTCATTTTTGGATGTATCAAATATAATGTTTTTCTCATTATGAACTGTTATTTTCTCAGATTTATGTTTATTTGTCTCTTGCATTCATAAAGCGCATTGTACAAGACGACTGAAAACATTGTGAAAAAACATAGTATAAATAATTTTACATTATAAACATTGGTATGATATTTTATCACTGCTAACATCTATGCATTATACAGGGATGCCACATGCGACTATTTTTATATTATGTTCTTAGCACTATTTAACACTTTATCTACTGACGGTATTTATAAGTACCATTAAAATAACTTGCTAAAAATTTCATTTAATACATCGATTATTTGTAATACAGTTTAAAATGAGTTATAGATGCGTTACTTTATCTTGTTCGAAAAGCATTATTGGTAAAACAAAACAAAACTTTTTTTAAAAGGATGATTTTTCAGCTCTCTCCTTTTCAGCATATTTTCAGCTCTCTTGGTGCCGCAGGGGAGGAAGGAATTTTTCAATTCGGAAATATTTCTATATTTCTATTGCAAGAAAATTACATTTTTACATTTCCTAACTCTACAAAATTCTAAGAAGAATATTAAAATAAAAGATTTGTGTAGAGTTATAAATATTGCACAAAATTCCTATAAATTCAATTTAATCAATCTTTCCAAATCCTTCAATTCTTCTAAAATCCTTCTAAAATTTATTCTGTAAATCTTCTAATGTAGTTTAAACAATTCACGAAAAATGCTTTTGATGATAAAATTTTCATGAATTCATAATTCAGTACATAAGGTTAAAAAAATACATTTTGTAGCATATTTCTCTTGCAAATGTTGTCAAAGCGTATGTAAAAAGTTTTTGTTTTGAAGAAGTGGTTTGAAATAGAATTAAAAAATAGTCGCCTGTGGCAGCTCTCATTATACACGAGAATAACTGTTAGATATAATATGTAAATTAAAATATTTTCAACGAACACTGAAAAACAAAATTATCGTTTGTAAAACAAAGTTATCATTTCAAATATTTTTCGAGGAACGTATACAAATTCACCATTGTAATATCTTTCTGTTAGTTGATACATTAACATGAACGTAATAATCTAGGTATTTTCAACAGAGCGTGGAAAATACTGCATAGGTTGCGTAATGCATTACTAAATATTTTGTTTTTACCAAACAAATTCATGATCGAATACAAATGGATTTTTTCCACTTTTCAACTATACGTATTATTCTGATGTAATATGAAAATCGATACTGTAGAACTCTAATTTATATGACAATAATTAAGCCTTTATCATACCGGGTGTCCCAAAAAGGACTGACTGATTTTAAAATTCAATAACTTGTAAACGGTGGCAGATATTAAAAAAATTCTTGCAGGAGGGTTATGCATAAGGTCAAAAGTTTTATTACAGTGATTTTCAATTTTAGTTCGAATTACAAACAATAGATGGCGCTGTAAGCAATAGTCACTAAATTCAGGCTCAATTTTTGGTACTTCGTGGCCCGGATAATACATTTCCATCTCCTTTTTCCGCATGGAACAAGATAAAGGACCAAAAATCGAGCCTGTATTTAGCGACTATTGCTTACAGCGCCATCTATTGTTTGTAATTCGAACTAAAATTGAAAATCACTGTAAAAAAACTTTTGACCTTATGCATAACCCTCCTGCAAGAATTTTTTAAATATCTGTCACCGTTTACAAGTTATTGAATTTTAAAATCAGTCAGTCCTTTTTGGGACACCCGGTAAGTTCCTAAATGTAAACATTAAAGAAAATGCATGATATCTTAAAATAAGAATTTTGTTAATTGGACTTTTAGGTAAATTTCGTTAGAAATACTGCCTAAGACATTCTCCCATATGTTGGAATGAAACATTTTTGCAGATCTCCGCCGATCATGATCCGCAGAACCCGAAACATTCCCCAGTTGAAAACTTTATATATATATATATATATATATACTGGTGGACAAAACTTAAGGACCACTGTTATTTTCAATGATTACAGTTAGAAATAGATCCGCAGCAGCACGTGTAAATTTAAATGAATGCGGGATGTACTCTATTTTGTGAAACTTGTGCAAATTTTGTACTTCCGATTTCGTCGATCACGTGACAACAGAGATAAGAGATTTTAGGCAATCGGCGGGTGCTGAGAGTTGTCAATAGATGTAAAAATTGAAGGAGGTGGAGTGAAGCTTGAACATTGAAATTTTGAACATGTCAAACAGATTAAACACTGAAATTTTGAACATTCAAGGCATCATTTAGGGGATATTACTCCTGGTAGAATAATCGGAAAGTTGGAAGGAGGACGCAAAATGAAAGATGTTACTCGTGAATTTAAGATCGCGCGCAGTATTATTTCTAGGTTATGAGTGGCATTCGAAAAGAGTGGAATATGTACTAGGCGCACAGGTGGTGGTCATCCTAGCAGTACGGCGTCCCTAGAAGAACACTATGTTGTTATTTCGGCAAAAAGAAACCAATACAGCATAGTTGGTCTATTAGCAAAATAATTTTGTGCTGCCACAGGAACTAAAATGTGTCGGAAAACTAAAATATCGCGCTGTAAGTCGTTTGAAAAAGTGTGGACAATAAGTCCGAAGACTTGTTGTCTGTGTTCCACTCTCGAATCGCCAACGTAGCGTTCGTTTACAGTGATGCCTATACATCGCAATTGGACTGATGACGATTTGTCTACCGTGCTCTTCTCAGATGAAAGTAGATTCAGTTTATCGTCTGATTGTAGACGTAAAATGATACAGCACGAGGTTGGTAGTGCTTACTGTCGCGAAAATATTCTAGAAAGAGATCGATATGCGACTTCATGTATCATGGTGTGGGCAGGTATCATGTCTAATGGTCGTATAGATCTCTATGTGCTTGACCAAGGGTCCATGTCCGGTAGACGGTACATTGAAGGCGTTCTGCTTCCACATGTCCGACTTTTTCGAGGTGCTGTCGACGAAAAGTTTCGTTTTACGGACGATAATGCACCTTGTCAGCGCACACAGTCGGTACAAGATTGTCTTGAGGCCGAAGATATCCATCGCATAGACTGACCAGCCCGTTCCTCTGACCTGAATCCCATTGAAAATGTATGAGATGCCTTGGGGTGACGTATTGGTGGTTGACAACAAACAAAGAAACCCTCATCCGTGCAGTGAGGGAAGAATGGGGCAACTTGCCTCAACAGCTACTGAATCATGTTGTTCTGAGTATGCCAAGCTGTGTTGAAAGCTGGCTCGCATTACACGGTGGCCACATTCCTTATTGATATGGCACTGACGATTGTTAATTGTGAGTATTTTTCTTTCTTTGTGCAATCATGTTTTCGGACAATATTCATGCTTCAGAAAAATAACAGCTGGTAATACCCTGTATACATCCTTTCAACATTTTTTTATATTAAATCTTATGTAACATTCTGTTAATACTATTGTTTGATTCTTGCCCCAGAATCTCACGTAGATAATCATTTACGTGTACATTTCTTCTTTATCCTTAAGTTTTGCCCACCAGTGTATATATATCACTTTTTATGGACACGATAACATCCATAATTCTCCACAAATCTCTTCCAAACTTATACATAAAATCAAGAGCGGAAAATCTCGGTCATGTTCCTTATTAGGCAAAATCGGAGAAAGGGGTGAAAATATGGAAAGGATTTATGGAAACAGAGAAAAAACCCATAACTTCTTAATACATATCATTTCACTTAATACATATCAAGTCAGTTTAAAGTTATTATTACTTCTAGGAAAAGGGCAAAAAATTTAGGTATAACAGATTTTTGATACCATTCAAAATGGACTCAAGAAGTGAAAAAAAATAGGGTTTTAAGAGAAAAAAAATTCATAACTTTGTCAGTTCATACGATATCAAATCCACTTAAATGTATTATAAATATTCTTAATTTTATCTACAAAACTTATTTTGACAAGTTTTTGATAGGACAAACTCTTACAGAAAAAAAATACAATGGTTGACGAAAATATTATCGTATTAAGGCTGTCATCAAATCCAAAGGGGCAACTTCAATACATAAATTTTAAATAATTTTTGCTTGGAAACGCTTGAAACTGCAGGGTGTTGTTATACAGAAACTATGTAATTGAAAGACATTTTCCTTTTTTTGTAAACACAATAATTGTTCCTGAAAATACTGTAAAATTTGGCCCTTTGAACGCAATTCCCCGACGAAAGCAGAAAAACCTGTGAACGAAGGTAGAAAACGCCTTGTGATAGCTCCGCCAAATTTATAGCTTTACGTTTAAAAATGTGTACTTCATTCTGTCAGAAAGATATCAGGCTTGGTGAGCAGTGTTGATCAAAACGTCATTAACATGATTATGATAAAACAAGCTTATAGATAAAAATGAAATTAAAAACTCGTCAAAAGCGGCCAGATAAAATTATTAAACTGGGTTTATCCCCAATATTTTCTGAAATATTTTTTAACTGTGCATTGGTGAGCGTACATATACTCACAGAAAAAACTAGTCATAAATAGCGAAATTTCTGAAAGATAGCGGCGATAGTGAGAGCTGTTTTTCAGTTGCTTTCCTAAAGCGATTTTCTACAATTGTCATTTATGATTTTATTTTTATTTTTTATTAGTGCTTTAGTTTTTTTTTTTTTTTTTTTTTTTTTTTTTTTTTTTTTTTTTTTTTAAACCACCAGAACGAACCTATTCCAACAAAAATAAATTATCAAAATTGAAGACTCCACTCCCAATCTACATGTTAATTTTCAATAAATACTAATTACTCCGATGGAAGTCAAAAAAAGGTGACAATATGTTTAAAAACTCTATTATCTTGCTAGCTGTCTGAGGTAATTGAAATTTAGCTCATAATACAGCCGCTATCACCGAAGGAATTTTAAAATATTCGACTGGTCATTTTGTATTATCTGCTCTATAGTGTTGATTCCAAATCCTGATGAAAAAATTTTTGATTAGTGCATGCTCAGTTAAACATTATTTCAGACAACTGATCATACTTCTTTAAATATTTAATATATTTATATTATAATTCTAGAATGTTTTTTTTTTTCTTCATTTTGTCACATTTTCTCGAACGGCCGTTAAATTTCGTGAAAATCTTTCAGGAAAAAAATAAAAACATGAAAAAAATATTACAAAATTCTTAAACTTTGTATAGAAATCATTATACCTCCATGAGTATACGTGCTATTCTTTAAAAAATAAACATAAATATTAGACAATATCTACATAGTCATGTATGACAGCGACTTATCATTTCTAGCATTTTATTAAACACATGAGGTCAAACATGGTGTTTGTATTCCTAACGTTTTAAAAGAGTTTGCTGAGTATTTCTTCAGATATTTCAGAAAATGTCTAAAATCGAATGTATCCGTTCATTTTTGGTAATACAGTGTATGTATATATATATACGTATTAAGATCATGAGATTTATATACGTTACATTTTGCCGACATTTATAATATTACATAAATATACAAAAAATAACTAAAAACAATAAAAGATTATTTAACACAAAATCTTCTAAGATAAAAATTATTTTTAATGTCATCTACATTAATATTTAACAAAATATACCCTTCCTAATATTCTTTAAACATATTCCTTTTCTATTTAAATAATAAAACATATCTTACAGTTTGTATGACTTCTAAATCATCTGATTTTCATATGCAAATGCTATTAAATAAAAACAATAGTGATAATAACAACAATAATATATTTGAAAAAAAATGTTTTTTATTTTTCTTAAGCACAGAGTGAAATATATTTTCCTAAGAGATATTTTCTTATATTTAATATTAGATCATCCGTATCAGAGAAATCGAACAAAGTAATCCCAGACAATCTCTATAAAAATGAAACTATAAAGGAAATAAAGGAAAATAGTACAAACTTTCCGTTGAGTTTTATTGATGCTATTCGTCTTAGATCGCTAATATCAAAATTGTATAAGTTGATTATATGCCATTTGTAGGAAAATTGCACTTTGACCACTTAGCGAAATGGGATGCAAAAATGACAGCACAAATCGTTTGCATGATTTTCAGACATTATGTCCATAAAATACAAAAATAAAAAAATGGGTAAAGGGCAATAAATTCCTTTCTTGGGATTGAAGCAACAATTTTTGCTGCTTTTACTGTAATGGATCTTTTTATGTTTTGGTGTATTCGCAATCATTTCGGTGTTTCACTGATGTCTTTTTCATTTGGTGTCGATATAACATATTTTTTATTTGCCAATATTGTTGAGTAATAAATTAAATTATTATTTTTAATGTACGTTAGTAGCATTATATAATAAATGCATTCAGTTCAGAGAGAATACTCAAACAATATGACTTATTTTGAAAAAAATATATATATAATCATTTTTTTTTTTAATCCATCTGGTAAATTTTCAAAATAAATCTTGGTAATTGGCTCATATTACAATCAAATTGTCTTTTTTTAATGGCACAATTTATCATAAACTTTCATTTTTTTAATCTATAGTTGTCAGTTACAGCTTATTCGAGACGATCGCTAGACGTAATTCTTAATGAAATATAATTTGAAATCTCTAAAACTTTTCCCAGTAAAATATTTTGATGCGACATAAATTGTTATCTTTAAAGAGTGTTCATTTTATTGTTTAAGTAAGCAATTACTCAAAAGTGCAATAATCAAATTTTCTTTCTTACAAA
Source organism: Maratus speciosus (assembly GCA_963932465.1). Classification (NCBI taxonomy): domain Eukaryota; kingdom Metazoa; phylum Arthropoda; class Arachnida; order Araneae; family Salticidae; genus Maratus; species Maratus speciosus. Next base: position 444,246,136 of record OZ010788.1, read on the forward strand.
TTAGTATAAGCATTCCAATACTTATTTAAAATCAAATATGAATATCGTAAACGACTAAAAATTATTATATAACTTGTGATTGTTTGAATTCTTTTAATAAGATATAATAAATTCAAAGTTGAAGAGTTTTTTTTTTCAAAGAATTATTTTGCGAACTTCATTTAAACTTGTAAAATCCATTTTATGTTTCAAACATTTAAGTTACCTTGTGGCATAGTCTAGTCAGCCGATGCGATGTCATCGTAAACAACAACAAAAAAATTCGCAAATGCAAAATCATAAAGTAAAAGCTTTAATTCAGCACATGACGACTCTCAAGCGACCATCATTTCTTGTTTCGGTAGTGAAATGAAATGAAGAATTTCGGAGTCAGCCGCACCCAGTCCAAATATAATAATAATCGAATAAACAATGCTGTCACAGTGAGTTATTTTCTAAGTCGCTTAAGAACAATGTGTAAAAAACAAATATTTGCATTTGGGTCACATTGCTTTGTTTTCTTGGTCGATATCGGTTTTATTAGAGTTAAACCTTGGTATATAGCAGTAGGATTGAAATATAAAAAAAAAAATTCTGTCAAATTTGTTCTGTTTTAAATTCCATTAAATAATTCCTTAAAACAATCAACGTTTGGCAACCTTTATGCCGTTTACATTTGATTGTATTATGTACCTCAAACACATCCTTATCAATCGCATCATACCATCATTATTTTGACTGTTTTGTTTTACATAAATAAATATTTTGTGTTTTCTATGCATCCTCTTTAATCTAAAAGCGACATGCACAAGATTTATCATCACAAAAGAATGTGTTACAAATATTAATATAATTAAAATAGAGGTACCAACGTGGCCCGAGTTTTGAAATTAGATATTTAGACTGAATAACTAAAGATCGAGATTCTAAAAAAACTCCGAGGGTGATTTCTGATAGAAGATATATTCATATAATCCCCTTATCAAGAGTTTTGGATACCCATTTTCTCCCTCTTTCTACTGCAGAAAAACATCATTAGAGTTCATAGCGAAAAAGAAACACTTAGTAGTCGACAGATGTAATATGCACAGAAACTGCATCTCTTCATCTTTCTTCGCCTTATGTGAGATATGTTTTAAACCAGACTCGCAAGCACTTATGTTCTATTCTGGTTCGCGTTATAAACTTATAAACATTATAATTGACTGTTACACTGAACACTATTTTATCAGACTTTACTTCCTTGTAACTTTCATAAATATCCAATTATGTATAATTGGTTGATTACCTCAAAGTGCCGAAAATACATCCATATGGTTATCAATTTTAATGATGTAACACGCGCGGAAAAACATATGTAATATTCACTTTTAAAACGTCCTCACACAAGTGAAGACGTACAAAATGTAATCTCTTTCTTAGTATCTCTAATTAAACTTCTCCTTTTTTCCTTTCCTACAATATGAGTAGTTTCAATGGAGTACAGACACAATAAACCGTCTGTTACATGATTCCTATTTTAAGCCTGATGCACTGAGACCTGAAGGAGTAAAGATATACGAATATATGATGATACGGGATACTCCATAATTCTTAGACGCCCTGACTAACCGCGAGCTGAAAAACGGATATCTATACATAGAAGGTAAGGCCTTTAATTATTCTTTTATTGTTGTGATGAGGCATCGCGCAGTTTGCGTTTATAGTATATGAATTAGTGAGGAGCGTGTGGATTCACCCCAAAAACTGTTAGACTCACAAATTTTTCTAACATATTTTGATTATGAGACTGATTTAATGTCTCATTTAGTAAATTAAACAAATATAGATATCCATTTAGGCAAATTAAGCCAGATAAATAAATCCGGTAGTCAGGTGAAGGAAAAAGTATCTAATTGACTTAAAGGAAAGAAAAATTATGGCTTACGCAAAAGATAGTGCAGCCATTGAAAAACTTAACGCCAATAACTATTCTTGTTGGCGGTTTAAATTAGAAATGCTTTTAATTAGAGAGGAGCTATTTGATGTCATTACCGACCAAGCTCCAGACCCTTTGACTGAAAATTGGAATAAGAAAGACAGGAAAGCACGGGCACTAATCAATCTCAGTATTGAAGATGGGCAGATAATTAACATCAAACATTTAAACACGGCTCGAGAGACTTGGGACACTTTGAAAAATATTCACGAACGGTCCAATCTCTCAAGCAAATTGCACCTCCTTCGAAAATTGTATAGCACAAAGCTAAACGAAGGAGGGAACTTAATCGCACACATCACGAAATTAATGAAACTTATCGACAAATTAGCTGCGATCGGAGAAAATGTTACCGACTCTCATATATCTGCACTCTTTTTGTGCTCATTACCGCCGTCATATGACACATTGATTACGGCGTTAGAGTCGAGAAATGAAGATGAATTGACGCCCAGCTTTATTAAAAGCAAATTATTTGATGAGTACACTCGTAGAGTTGAAAATTCCGAAAACTCGGAACATAGTACTAAAGCATACAAGGCTCGAGAAAAATTAGTTAACACAGACCGCAAGAGAGGTAACAAATTTTGTTCCTATTGCAAAATGAAGAACCATTCGTACAACGATTGTTGGTTCCTGAAACGGAAAAATAATAATAATCCAGTACAAAATAATAAATTTTACAAAAATAAAAATCACACCACCTCTCTTTGTTTTGAAGAAAATGCCCCGGCCAAAACCGCGAAACCGCAAGATACAAGACAGATAGGAAATGAAAATAAAAATGTTGCGTTGTTAATTGAACGACCCGCAAATAAACAAACTTTTATTATCGATAGCGGAAGCTCTAGCCATATTGCCAACTCCAAAGAAATGTTTTCAAATATGACTAGCGACACAGAAACTAACGTAACAGTCGCGAATGGCAATAAACTAATTTCATATGGCTCAGGGGAAATTGTAATTCACACAGGAAAAAACAACAGGCAGATTATACTTCGTGACGTACTGTTTGTGCCTGAAATCGAAACTAACCTGCTGTCAGTAAGCAGGGCAACGAAAAACGGATGTCAAGTTAAATTTGAAAAAGATACATGCGACATTATACATAACGATGAAGTAATTCTTCAAGGTAGATTAAAGAACAATTTATATGAAGTACAAGTAAACAATGATAATCAATTTGAAAGCAATCATGTAAACATTACGCATAAGTGTTCAAACACAAAATGTATTGAGTTGTGGCACAGGCGGTTAGGCCACAGAAGCTACGAAACAATTAAAACCATTGTACAAAAACAACTAGTGAACGGAATTACCATAAACAACTGCCGACACGACAAAGAATGTGAGGTATGCATAAAGTCCAAAACCAACGACGCCCCATTTCCCAAATCGGGTGCACATAGAGCCACGAAAAGGCTAGAATTAATCCACAGTGACGTATGTGGGCCGATAAATACACCCACCATAGGGGGAAAGCGGTACTTCATAACATTCATTGACGACTATTCCAAATTTTGTGTTATCTACTTAATGTCGAAAAAGAGTGAAGCATATGAAAAATTGAGGGAATACATCTCAACCGTCAAAAATAAGTTTGGAAAATTCCCAACCGCCATCAGATCCGACAATGGCGGGGAATATGTCAACGATGAATTAGAAAACTATCTTAAATGTAACGGAATCGAACACCAGCTCACCGTACCATACTGTCCAAGTCAAAATGGCATTGCTGAGAGGAAAAACAGGACACTGTTAGACATGACTAGAAGCATGTTAAGCGAAGCTAACCTCCCACATAAATTATGGGGAGAAGCAATCTGCACCGCAAATCATTTGCAGAATCGCTTGCCTTCCAAATCTATTAGCACTACGCCATATGAGCTTTGGCTAAACAGAAAACCAAATTTAAGATATCTTAAAGTATTCGGCTGTACTGCGTACGCATACATCCACAAATCAAAACGCGGCAAATTAGATGATAAAGCAGAGAAAGGCATTTTCGTAGGTTACGACAACCGATCGAAAGCGTACAGAATATTTACTAGTGACGAAAGAGTCATTTTAGCTAGAACCGTAAAATTCGCGGAAAATAACATGGGTAATATAAATGCTGATGAAAGTTCAAACACGAATGAGTTAATGTCAGAAACAAACAAACACACACGACAGACTGACACAAGCGTAATCGAATTTGATCTATCACAAAACCAAAATTCTTCAGATACACCATCCGCGTCTCAACATACACAACAATTGAGAAGATCTGAAAGGCATAATAGAGGCGTGCCACCGGACAGGTTTGCCTATGCAGTCCGGCATGATCCGGTATATGAACCGAAAGGTTGGCACGACATGCTAAACATTGAAAACCCACAAGAAAAAATGAATTGGATTGAAGCGACACGCGACGAAATAAACTCGCTTATGAAAAATGAAACATGGTCTTTGGTAAAACCACCACAGGGAGCCAAAGTAATTGGATCCAAATGGACCTACAAGGCTAAATATGATGAATCTGGGAAAGTAAAGCGTTACAAGGCGAGATTAGTAGCTCAGGGATTTAAACAAAAATACGGGGTCGACTTTGACGAGACTTACGCCCCAGTAGTATCCCACACCACCTTAAGATGTTTCCTCACTGCCGCAGCCTATCATAACATTAGTGTCAGGCACATCGACATAAAAACCGCGTTCCTGCACGGAGACCTAGAAGAAGAGGTATACATGTCACAACCGGAAGGGTACGTGAACACAAACGAACCCGATAAAGTCTGTAAACTCCGAAAGGCCATATACGGGCTTAAACAGGCAGCCCGGGCCTGGTACACAAAAATTACTGAATCTCTTAGAGAACTAAATTTTATGCAAAGCAAGGCAGACACCTGCCTATTTACACAAGGACAGGGGGAAAATATAGTCTACGTAGTTGTGTACGTAGATGACATTCTCATAGCGGGAAACAATGCGCAAATTGAAGAAGTAATAAATAAGTTAAAAACACAATATACACTTGAAGATTTGGGGGAAATTAGTAATTATCTTGGGATAAAAATTAAGAAAACACATAACGGCTTTAACCTTAACCAAACAACAAAAATAATGGAAATCGTTAAAAGGTTTAACTTAGAGGAATCAAAACCTTACGGAACACCCATGGAAACGGGCTTCTTAAGATCAGAAAAGGATAAAGATCCAATGCCAAACAACATAAATTATTGTAAAGCGATAGGCGCGTTATTATACATTGCAACTATAACTAGGCCAGACATGCTACTGGCTGTAAATGTTCTTAGCAGAAAGAACGAAAATCCGTCGGAAAAAGACTGGAAAGGTGTTAAACGACTGATCAGGTACCTCTACCACACAAAGGACCTAAATCTCATAATCAGCACTGAATGTACACCAATTTTGGAAGTGTACACCGATGCCGATTGGGCCGGTGATACGCAAACACGAAGATCAACATCAGGGAATTTATTCCTTCTTGGGAAAAATCCGATACAATGGATAACCAAACGCCAAACTTGCATTGCGCAATCGTCAGCAGAAGCTGAATACGTAGCCGCAGCAAACGCTGCACAAGAACTTGTGTGGATAATAAAACTTTTACAAGATTTGAATTTACCACAAAACCTACCCGTAATTGTATATGAAGATAACATATCCTGCATAAAAATGATAGAATCTGAAAAATACACCAACAAGACAAAACACATCGATCTAAAATATCACATGATTAAGTATATGAAAGAAAATGGTACCATAGAATTACGTTATTGTCCGAGCAAATCTATGCTGTCAGGCATTTTGACCAAGCCTGAATTTCAAGAGAACAGAGACAAATTAAAATTACAGATCAATCTTGATTAGGGGCTTAAGGGGGAACTTGATAGAAGATATATTCATATAATCCCCTTATCAAGAGTTTTGGATACCCATTTTCTCCCTCTTTCTACTGCAGAAAAACATCATTAGAGTTCATAGCGAAAAAGAAACACTTAGTAGTCGACAGATGTAATATGCACAGAAACTGCATCTCTTCATCTTTCTTCGCCTTATGTGAGATATGTTTTAAACCAGACTCGCAAGCACTTATGTTCTATTCTGGTTCGCGTTATAAACTTATAAACATTATAATTGACTGTTACACTGAACACTATTTTATCAGACTTTACTTCCTTGTAACTTTCATAAATATCCAATTATGTATAATTGGTTGATTACCTCAAAGTGCCGAAAATACATCCATATGGTTATCAATTTTAATGATGTAACACGCGCGGAAAAACATATGTAATATTCACTTTTAAAACGTCCTCACACAAGTGAAGACGTACAAAATGTAATCTCTTTCTTAGTATCTCTAATTAAACTTCTCCTTTTTTCCTTTCCTACAATATGAGTAGTTTCAATGGAGTACAGACACAATAAACCGTCTGTTACATGATTCCTATTTTAAGCCTGATGCACTGAGACCTGAAGGAGTAAAGATATACGAATATATGATGATACGGGATACTCCATAATTCTTAGACGCCCTGACTAACCGCGAGCTGAAAAACGGATATCTATACATAGAAGGTAAGGCCTTTAATTATTCTTTTATTGTTGTGATGAGGCATCGCGCAGTTTGCGTTTATAGTATATGAATTAGTGAGGAGCGTGTGGATTCACCCCAAAAACTGTTAGACTCACAAATTTTTCTAACATATTTTAAATAAAAACAAATTCGCACGCGATTTTTCGAAATGAACTATCTTTCTCATAGAACTACAAACATCCTTGATAGAAAAAAAATTCTTAAAGTATATTAGATAAAACTGGATTTTGTGCCAAAGTTCATGCAGTATATCACTTTGAATTTGCGATATTCTGAGGAACCACTATCAGCTGTACTAAGTTCTTAATTCATAGATGTAAGGTAACGTGCTACGTTTGATCTCCTAAACTTTGTTTCAGTTGTTCATTGAAATTATTCGAAAGCTTTTGACAATAATACATTTACTAGATGTCAAGCTGGTTGTTGCCATTTCTCGTGATAAAAACCTTAAATATACAATAAATCAGTGTTAACAAATGCTTTTCCAAACGAACCTAATGTTGAGTACCCCATTGCATTTCGTAAAATATACAGCGAATTTGTGTGATTTTATAACGAAAATCCTTCCAAACGAACCTTACCTAGAGGTAAAAGACCCTCTGTCTTCTGCACGCTGCAGTCTGTAAGAATTTTACATTTTTTAAAAGGCAGGCGTAGCCTGGGAACGTGATGATAACATTAAATCTATCTAAGATCAGTGTTGAATGAATTTATATATTTAAAAGAAAATATTTTCAAAACATATTAATGTTGCGGGCACCACTGCCTTCGGCACAGTAATCCTCCGATTATGCATGATTTTATGTTTTAAATGAAAATGTATTCAAAAGAAATAAGCTATCCGCTTTATAGTGATTGTCAAATGTATTCCTTACGTTTAAATATATTATAAAAAACATTCCTGAGAAAAACCTAAATAATAGAAACCACCCTTTTTTAAACTCAAATGATGCACCTTTTGGCAAATTTTTGGTTTGTAAGTGTATGCGCAGAATCAAAATTATTCTAAAGAAGATAGGTAATCTATCATGAAAGGCACAGAATAATTTTCAATATAATCAATATAACAGTAATTTTCAGCAAATAATTCGAAAAAAACCACATTATTAATATTACTAAAACTGAAGGCGTCGTTTCAAATCTAAATCCATACAAGATAATTTAGTATACATATTTCGTTTCATATTTTTATTTGCAGAATAGATAAGCATAAATATTGCATAAAAAATCCAGGAACGGCTCTCCGAAAAAAAATGAATTGTTTAATATTCATATTTTTTAAAACGAAAGACACCTTTAGAAAGATAAGAATATGTAGATATAGCATGATGTTTTTCGTTTTGTCACATTTGAAATAGATAGGTCGATGCGGAATTGGAAAAATGGGGGAAACGCCAAAAATACGTTTTGAATGTATATATTTGTTTAAAATGTGATTATTGATTTTTTCTTTCTTCTATCTTTACAAGAAGAAAGTATTGGATTCGTAAAAAATTTCGACTTCCAGTTTTCGACGGATTTATACGTTTTAGAATGCCCAGAACATGATTTGATGGTTTTTAGAAAATGTCTGTCTGTGAGTCTGTCTGTTACTCTGTCACTCTGTCTTTCATTCTGTGAGTCTGCATGAGACTAAAATTTTGTGGGCGCTCTATCTCAATAGCTAATACACGGAATTTCACAAAACTTTATATTTAGTTAGACCTTGAATTAAACTGGACCTGGTTAGTTGTTGGTGAAAATCACCCAACAGGTGGCGCTGCTATGCGGCATTTTTCACGATTTCTGCAATATCTATATCTCAAGAACTACTGCACGGATTTTCATAAAACTTCAGATTTAGTTAGTCCAGGACACAGTTTGGTGCTGGTTACATTTTTGTGAAAATCGCCCAACAGGTGGCGCTGCTATGCTGCATTATTCATGATTATCGCAATAGCTCTAACTCAAGAAAAAATGCACGAATTTTCATCAAACATCAGATTCAGTTAGTCCATGATAAAAATTAGTGCTGTTTAATTTTTAGTGTAAATCGCCCAACAGGTGGCACTGCTGTGCTGCATTTTTCACGATTCCCGCAAGAGCTGTATCTCAAGAATTATTGCACGGATTTTCATCAAACTTCAGATTTAGTTAGTCCTTGACATGAATTGACGTATAAATTAGTGCTGTTTAATTTTAGTGTAAATCGCTCAACATGTGGCGCTGCTATGCTGTATTTTTTGCGATTTCCGCAATAGCTTTATCTCAAGAAACTAATGCTTGGATTTTCAAGAAACTTCAGATTCAGGTATACCTTGATATCATTTAGTGCTGTTTATTTTGTGTGTAAATCGCTCAACAGGTGGCGCCGCTATGCTACATTTTTCAAAATTTCCGCTATAGCTCTATCTCAAGAACTAATGCACGGATTTTCATCCAAATTCAAATTCAGATATACTTTGATATGAACTGGTGCTAAATCGTTGTTATTTCTTGTACTATTTAAATGATTTAATTGACGTGACTTATATAGAAGAAAGTTTTGTGATGGCCACAACATACTAGTTTTAAACGTAATGTAGCATTAAAAAAATAAAGTGCTACATAAGTCAAAACATTTGTTTTGTAGTATTCCGAATTGGTAAGCCGATGCGCGCTTCACATGAGGCAAAACTGCGTTTCCAACCTTCAGTTCTTCCTCTGAGAAACGAACTTTCGTCGGCATCGCTGTGATATTCACTGCCATTTCCCGTTGTTCATTATAAATTTTAATTGATATCTCTATTAACTAACAAAAAATGAAATATCTGACACAGAGTAGCTTAGGACATGCCTTGGACTGCCCTCATTTAAATTTTCAGAGCTCTACGTGAGGTAGATTTTCTTTAGCTACAGCACACTCACACACAGAGACAAAATATTTTCATTTTTATTAGTAGAAATATACTGCCAAAAAGCTAAATCAAAATTATGATTTTTTATTTATGTCTTTATTTGTTTACACTGATTGAAATAAAATTGGTTATTTAACGAAAAGTGGAATTTTCTAATTCATATTTCACTTACTTCCTAAAATGCTACATTTACAATGGTTACAACTATATAAGACTTATAGCGAAAAGTGTGATATTTATGAGCGAAACTGCGCTGACTAAGGTATATCAACTGATTGTAAGACTGCAACCATGAAATATTTAAAATACAAAATAGTGTAAAACAGAATATAAATAAAACGTACAATATTTATTTTTAATTAATTTAACCGAAAAGTTTATACTAGGTTCATCATAATTGTATGTTTAGAAAATAATCTATAAATACTGTGTTATATTGTTAATAAACTATCCTTTTTTAGGTGCGTTCGTAATTATATAAATACGTAGCACCTATAGTCGTCGTTCAGTCCGTCCGTCCGTCTGTCCGTCCGTCTGTCCGTCCGTCCGTCTGTCCGCATGTAACAGAGCAAAAACTACCCAACCGAATGGTCTGAAATTTTAAATATATGATTGTTGCAAAATTTTGTCGAGCCATTTCAAATTTTATGAAAATCGGATGTATAGTTTAATTACAGGGACAGTCAAAAGTTTTTCTTTACATTACGGCCAATGGGAAAAATTATTGAAAGTGCATTTTAATGATATTAGAGCCTTCCGAATGATCTGAAATTTTAAAGATATAACTGTTGCAAAATTTTGTCGAGCCATTTCAAATTTTAGGAAAATCGGATGCATAGTTTAATTACAGGGACAGTCAAAAGTTTTTCTTTACATTACGGCCAATGGGAAAAATTATTGCAAGTGCATTTTAATGATATTACAGCCTTCCGAATGGTCCGAAATTTTAAAGATATAATTGTTGCAAAGTTTTGTTGAGCTATTTCAAATTTTAGGAAAATCGGATGTATAGTTTAATTACAGGGACAGTCGAAAGTGTTCCGTTACATTACGGGGAATGGGAAAAATTATTGCAAGTGCATTTTAATGATATTACAGCCTTCCGAATGGTCTGAAATTTTAAAGATATAATTGTTGCAAAGTTTTGTTGAGCTATTTCAAATTTTAGGAAAATCGGATGTATAGTTTAATTACAGGGACAGTCAAAAGTTTTTCCTTACATTACGGGGAATGGGAAAAAATTATTGGAAGTGCATTTTAATGATGTATCAGACTATGCGCTTTATGAAGTGCAAAAAAGTATACATTCAGTACAATATGGGGTGCAAAAAATAATTATAAAACTAGTTATAGTACGAACGCACCTCATTTGCCACGTTTGACGAGCAATTTCCAACTTGTCTTTATCCCTGCCATATTAAAGGGACCATGGACCTTTATTTGAGTAGAAATCGACCCAAAGATCGAAAATTAATTTTGCGCATATTATTATTCTCATTTTTCCTCTGAACCATTTGTGAAAAACCGCAGGCAAATGCGTTTAGTTTTCGCCAAGTTACAAGCGTTTGAATTTTGTACACAAACAATGTTTTGTCCTTTTAATATATTTTAAATCTGTTTCTCTCAAAACTCATTTTTCAACATTTTAGATTTTTGAAATGCTCTATGCGTCATAATTGTTGATGAAAATTCATTAAATTGGTAAGGAAGAATTCTGATATTGCTTACAAAGAAACTATGCATTTTAAAATTTAACTTCATTAAGATAGTTAAATTTGATTATTTACTTATTAAAAGGTAAAACTTTGATGAAAATCTATATTGAATTAAAAAAAAAACTCTAAAAGGTTAACTGTTCAAGGGATTATGCACAGATTTATTCGTAATATAGTTTCAAATGATTAAAATGCAAAATTCAGGAAATATCTAAAACTTTATGACGCATTGAGCCGGTTTTGGTTTAATATTTTTTTATCTTAGAATTATAATAAGATTGGAAATTTCTTTTAACGTGTTCTATATTCTTATGGTGAAATGTATATATCCACAAAATTTCATAACTCTATGATGAAAATTTAAAAAATAAATTTTTAAGGTCCACCGCCCCCTTAAAAAATAAACAGAGAAAAGTTACAATGTCTTTAATAACCTTAAGCTTTCCACAAAGCGTAAATCTAAGCGGTGAATTTTTCATAATCAGGCACATCCCAAATTAACTTATTATAATGCAAATGCTTTAGAACAACAGGTATTGCAGTCTTGAAGTTAACTGTGATATTTAAGATAAACATGGAATTCTAATAAAACAGAGTTTTAAACATATATATATATATATATATATATACGTTGGTTTAATAATTTGGGAATTCCAAACGATTTTCTTTCGGATAATGGGCTATTTAAAATCAAATATCTTCATGCAGTCCAAAAGTATTTTTATCTAATAAACGTTTAATGTGTACGCCTTTGCTCTTTTAAATCGGTAAAAGATTGGGTAAAGAAGGAAATAAAGGTTTTAAAAAAGCTGTAATTTGCCAATATTAGTTGTAAAATCCTCATTAAAATGCTCAAACATAATTTTCATCTAACTCAGAAATTCTATTAAAAATAAACCACTAAAGATAAAGTAATTTTTTCTTCCACAATTTCATAATAATAATAATAGTGAAAAAAAAGAAAGACCATGCAAAACTCTTTGCTTAAATAACACGATAAAAAATTTAAATCAAAATGTTTATTTACTTATTTAATTTTACTTATTAGTTAAGGGGTCTTAGGACTATTGGAAGAAAATTTCTATTGGAAAAAAAGACCCCTTTCAACATTCAATTTCTCAAAATGCATTTGATTTTATGACACAATTTTAATTGGGATTAAAGATATTAGTATGTTCTTTCATTTCAAATATTTAAAAAAATGCAAGATGCAGAATTAGCATTTACAGGGGGCTCCAAACTGTCAGACATTTGAAGAGCAGAAAATCGGATTAACAGATTACGCACAGGATTACAAAATAAATTTTGCGACTAGAATGAAAACTTTGGTACCTACTTGTACTTCAGATTATAATACTATTCTGAACCTAAATAAATTTGTATTTAAAGCATTTTTATATTTTTAATACGAAGTTATATTTAGCTAATGCAAAATTTAGAAAATTTTAACAATATAGTCACGTAAAAGAAATATTTTTTTGAACAATAAAAAGAAAATTTTAGGTTCAGTTTATACAGACAAATATGAAACTTATGTTTTGAAAATTTCCTGAAAAAATACTCATAAATTTTGAGATATCGTGCGCGTTATGCCGAAAAACGTCATTAGGAGAAAAATGACTTCAAAGTTTCGAAAACGTTGCTTTAGCTATTGAGCGGGTATAATTATAAAAGCCACAACATCTGTTCTAATGGGAATTTCAAGGAAACAATTATATCAAAATGTTCAGAAAAGATTGGAGTTCAACATCTAAAAAAATTAAAATTTTGAAAATTTTAAAGCTTTAAGAGTCCTGAGACCCCTTAATTTAAAATGTTCTCTTATGAACGTAAAGTAATATTGTTGTAACTTAAAAATAGTTTAATAAATACTTCTCAGAAGCAAATAAAATGGTTAATATTCAAAGTAATATGTAAAGTAAGTCACTCTAACAGTATATAAGTCGTATATAAATGCATCATATTGTTTTAACAATTATTTGATGTTTTTTAAGAGAATCCTATGCAAGGAAGTTTATGTAAAAATTCTTGTTCGCTGCAATAACTACATTTTCAGGTCTAAATAAGGATATAACTAAAATCGTGATATAATTACTTCAATAATAAGCGAAAAAAAGTAAATACATATAGAGCAAACTATTGATAGAATTTTTGTCTTTGAATTTTTTTGTTTTTGTTGTTATTATTGATGATATAACATCGAGTTTATATTTAAGGATTTTAAAAAGACTTTTTTTTATAGAGATATATGTTGAAGACCTAACATTTTTAAACTGGTATTCATACATGACACTCATGTTGCGGAACTGCAACCCGATACATCATCAATACACTGATATTGCATGCCGAGTTTCCGATAATACACTTTTGTAACACATGGAATTAAAATGTTTTGTGAACAAACATGTGGCATATTTTGAGATCCTACTAAAGTTGGATCTCAAAAATTGAAAATATCGCGTACAAATCTAAATGTTATCAACAAATCCCGAATTCTGAATATATGAAAGAATTGGATTTCTTGCTGATTTCTTGCTTTAAAAATTTACGTTTGAAAATATCACTCGCTTAAATCCCCAAAAGATTTCTACATTTGTCCACTAGCTGTAAGCTTCTTCAAGGAAATTATTTCATCTGCAAGCCATTATTGTCTTTACCCTTAATGTACCAAGAGAGGTCTACTGAGGAACCCAGAATGTTATTTTCCGTGATCCAGGCGTATCTATAAAAGCTATTTTACTCCTGATTTTTCTATATGTCCAGAATTGGATTAACAAAAAGAATGTGTAATATTGCTTATAAATGTTCTATAACGTTATTCGTATATTAATAACGTTATTGATAACGTTAACGTATCTATAACATTATAACGTAAAAGTTCCATACACCTGGTTACTCGGCGTTTAGAGTGTAACATTGTGTTTTCGACTTGATGATAAAATTGTTAATACTACCCAGCAAAGAAAGAAACAATGGGCCATCAGCTGGAAAAAAGATGTCAGCCAGCACTGCCATCAGCGGTAAAGTGCAATGGTGCCATTACTTAAACCTGTACAAAAGTGTCCGTGCGGAATGCAACTGGTCCATCAGTAATGGCCAACAGCAGGCCAGCATTGGTATGCAATCACATTATTTCATTCCGGCACTTTTCCTGCAGTGCTAGAACCTATACCACTGTTATTCCTTTGCTGTCCCAGCATTTTCCCTTACACAAAATTCTTATAGAATTCTATAAATAAAAACCAAGTATTATGGCTCTTTTTTCTGTAAGATAGTTTCACCAAGAGCTATAGAAATGCCTATTGAAATATTTGAACTTGCAGCGGATTCCATGTGGTCACCCTCCCAAGTACTAAACACGCTCGATGCTGTTTGGTTTTCGTGATCGGACATGAACAAGTACTCTCAGCGGATGCTATCACCGCTCGTAGCTTTCAAGCTCTCATTGCACTATTTCAAATTTGTATCTTTTGAGATTTACGTTCCAAATCATTAAACTGGTATAGAGATTACTGTATTGTATAGAAATCTTATATATTTTATACCCTTTTTTTAATTATTGATTCTCAACTGTGTAAATTATGCAAACCGAACTCCTTTGTAACTTAGTGAAACCAGATTTACGGAGAGAAAAAAATTGCGTTGAAATAAAAACATTATATATTTATTCATTTACTTATTTATTCTGTTGGTGGCAGTGGTGCTATATAACTTACAGTTAAAAAAAATTAGCTCCATCGCTTAAATTGTGTTAAAATATTCATTTCAGATTTGTGTTCAAATACTCAATGTTTTCGATATTCGCAATGCCACCTAGCGTAAGGGTTCCCAGCAATAATACTGCAAAAGTTCGTGCACTTCTATAGTGGTGGGCTAGCGCATGAGATAAAACGGAAGCCCACCAGAATTTTATCGGATGATTTCCAACAGCAACGTTGACTGAAGCTGTCCAGCAGTGGTCATGCAGTGGTAGACCATTAACCAGCACTCCTCCATCGTTGCCAGCACCTATCTTGCTGCTGGCCAGCAATTTTCTCTTTGCTGGGTATATGCGATTTTAACAATGCTGAAGCGTCATGTGTTTTTCAAAACTTGAATGCAAATGCTGATAAAATAAGAAATTGAACAGTTGTAGTTCCTGTTGTAATTTACCCATCAAACAGTTAAAATTTAGCGGTAAACATGGGGGCGTTTAGATTTAGCTGCGGTTTTCAGACGACCAAAGCTTGATAAATTACGTTGAGAAGATAGGCTTAGTATATTAAAAGTTAGAAACCAGAATCTGAAGAGATAGCGGTTGTCATTCAATATTATGCAATACTTCATACTGACCAATAAATGAATGTAATGTTTCGTGATCCCTCGTCAAGATGATCGTTAGTTAATTTTAAGAAATTTCTCGAATACCTAGTTATTTCTTTATTCGGGCGTCTAATTCTGAAATATCATGTAAAGACTGCCTATACTGAAAAAAGGAAAATTCCGTATTGTCAAAAAAAAAAAAAAAAAAAAAACCCTCAAGTATCCTTTTGGGTTACTGTTTGTGCTTTAACACGCTCTGAATATGCAATTTACACCTAGCATACACATTAAACTAAGTTTAGTTTTTTTCCGATTTCCTACTTTCTTCATGCGTCACATTTTCAAGCAATGGTCGAATTTTTAAAATTTGATCTATTAGATTTATTGCAGATTTCCTTTTGTCTTTTGTCTGTGTAACGTACCGTCGAAGTTTCAACAAAATACAAAATGGGCATTTCACACGTCTCAATAGGCTTAACTTAATTATTATGAATAAATATTTTTGTAAGTATTTACATATAAGCATGTATAAAATGGAATATTGTATTATAGCGTATCATATTACTCATCTCATATTCAATTATAACATCTTAAAATTACAAAATCAAGAATAACATTAATTATATTTTGAATGACAATTTAAATAATCTTTTAATATCTCATTATGTATAATTCTGAATAAAAAATCTTAAAGGTGAAAAAACTTCAATATAGATTTCTAAATATTTGAAAT
Organism: Maratus speciosus; assembly: GCA_963932465.1. Lineage (NCBI taxonomy): Eukaryota > Metazoa > Arthropoda > Arachnida > Araneae > Salticidae > Maratus > Maratus speciosus. The sequence continues at coordinate 444,262,325 of OZ010788.1, forward strand.
ATGTACGTCCAAAATATATAGACAATTTTTTCATGTTTTTAACAAAATTTTGGACAGATATAACATTTCACTGTGCACATAGTACACAAGTAAAGTTATTAGTAGATTAGTGTAGATTTTAAATTGGTTTAGTATCGAGTCGGTAAATATGTGTAAACGTGTCTGGTGTATCAATAAAAACTGGAAATGCTGCAAATATTTGTGCCACTAGATATATATCTCAATATAAACGGATGTTATTTATAAGAAGGTCCGAAACATACAGGGTTGGCCAAATGTCCTAGACTAATTTTGAAATCAAAAACGTAAAAATGTACTCCGTTTTAAGTGTGAGGTACAGACGATTAAATAACTCTTATGATAAAAATCTTTGTTACTGCAAACTTTTAGTTAAGTTTAGTCAGTAATCTCTGAAACATGGCACTATACTATCGATACTGAAAGCAAACTAGAGACATTTAGTTTGTAAAACCTACTAGTATTTCTATGTGTGCACCCTTCGTAGTTTATATCTCAACGGTATTCTCTTGCACGTTGAAAAACCGCAGTACAGAGCAAAATATTTCGAACTGCTTTTCTTAACACATTCACGACGGGAAACGAACATTTTCGTTTTCATTCAAAAATCATCATTGACTAAGGGCGCGGCTTCTACCTTACAAAAAATGCATTTATATCATGCTGTCCATTTTTTTTAGTTTGTAAGATATTTTATATTAAATCCGTACATTGAAAGATATTTACAGCTGCATAAACTCAGGAAACCTATCTAGAACACCAATTTACAAAAGACTTTCAGAACAGGGAGGAGCTTCTACTGTTTTAAAATTCAAACTTGATAAGACTTACCAGTCGGCAATGTGCTAAGTTTTAGATTATTTTTTAATTTGAAGGTATAGCGTCGTATATCGGAAATTTTTTTAAGTAAATTATTTTTCAATGTGGTGTATAAAATACTTTCATCAGTCAGAAGGATATTCATTCAAAAGACATTATTGTAGTCGAACTTTATTTTCCACTTTATTACTTAACTACACTTTATTTTCTACTGAATTGCAATCTGCGTGAAGAATACTGGACGCGCACTGTATGTTTTAGACTAACTTTTTTATCGAGTATACACGATCAGGACGATATTTCAACTTGCAGAAACTAAATCAATCACATTTTCTGCAGAAACAAAATCGTTTATCATACCCTGGTTGTGAAGGTTTCCTGGTAAAATTCAGTTACTAAACAAGATTGGTACTTTTCCACTATAGGCGCCTTAGCGAGATAGAGAAATGTGCCTTAGCGGGAGAAGGAAATTTGGCAACGTATTTTTTACCAACCTATTCACATATTCGTGTACACAAGCAATATTATCAATATTTATTATTTAATTACAATAATATATATGCAGGGTGATCTCGAATTCATGGTACAGACTTTAAGGGTTGGTACAGGACAACGTACTGATCATTTGTTGAATAGGAATGTATGGCCGCAAGTGACAATGTTAGGTGCAAACACAGGAAATAAGATATGGAAGGAAAAACAAAGTGTTTATTGACATCCTCGTTGAAAAATAAAATGTTTACAATAACTATTCAAAATTGCGTTCACCAACAATAGTAGAAACTGGGCGCTGTTGGAGGAACAATTGCCATACACTTAGATCCTCATCTGAGTCAACTGTTGTCTCAAAAATAGGACTCTCCAGATGTCCCCCAAAACATTTATCGAGGCTCTATAAATCGTTAGATCAAGGTGGCCAAGTGACTGATCCATCATGTCAAAGCAGGTACCTGTTATCGTATTTTTTGAAAGAGGACATTCCAGAACTACTTCAAGATGTTCTGATTGCCTTTCGTAAACGAATCTTGTTTTAGTATGATAGGATTTCAGTTCATTACAACAGCGTGTTGAGCAATGACCTGGATGCCCCTTTCCGGGTGCGCTAGATTGGGAGTGCGCATTTATGAGACTCAAAGAGGATTTCGTTGCTTGAATAACCGTTGCTGTTGCACGTGTGAGGGAAATACATGACAGCTTTGATTCTGCACGTCAATCCATTGACGCATGTATTACTATTCTTTGACGCAATTTTTATCACTTATTGTAAACGCGCTGTCAATGACGCTATCAATCACCAATGACGCTCTGAATAAATACTACATCCATGTCTCTTTACAGTGTTTGTACCTCAACGCGTTAATTGCGCCCAATCATTCCTGTACAATGAATGATTTTTAGAGTCCTGTAAAAATCATTTAAGTTTGTACATTGAATTCGGGATCAACCATTATATATGTATTTTCATAGTCTATCATCATTTAGATTTCTACTTATGTAGTTACTTGATGTCTTTCTGTAATTAATGCCATTTGATGCTGCAAGTTTATCATTCCAGTTAATGTCTATAATTTTTATTTAAATAGATGATAATTTGTAATAATTTGTAATCTCTGGTTATCTATATGTATTATCTGGTATGTTATTATATATGTATATAATGTTATATAAATATATGTAAAAACAAGCATAAAATATCATTAGGTTTCTTTTCATGGCTGTTTATATCATTTTGAAAGAAGTGTCAGTTTCTGAAGCTTGTAATGCGACAATTGCCCCTATACTGGAAAAGTACCCAAGATTCTATTCCGAATCCAATCTTCAGAAAAAAGGATAAATATGGCTATCCAATCACTTACAGAATTTAAATAAAAAATTAACAAAGTACCCAGAGAAATAAAACAGCCGACATTTATTGGATTGTGTTCAAGTAATATCTGGTTATCTGATCCGTTGCACGATTGGGATCGTATATTTATATGCAGCAGAGAAAAAAAAAGCCTACACCTATTCGGTGGACTTCGAGTAAAATCTGGTTACCTAACCTGAATGCGGAATAGGTTGTCCGAACCTAACCTAAAAGTCCTACCCTGCCCGCTGGTCGATGCATTAAACTTATTGAATTTAGCTTTTTAAAACCCTCCGACTGTCTTTGAAAAGGGCAAAATTGTAATGTTTTCTCTGCATTTTGTTTTAAATGCTAAAAAACATGATTCTTTGAACATTTTATAAAATAACTTAATAACGAATATGAATGCAATCCTTGGAAGTATTAATCATTGTTCAATGTATTAAAAATGCATTAAATCAATAGAATTGTATTATTTTAAATATTGCTTGTATTGCAGCGAAACCTGGAGCTTAGTGAATGTATTAACACGGGCTTGTCAGTGAAGGGGGTTAATTTTCCGGTGACATCTATCGTTATCGTGCATTCCACTATAGTTTCGATCAAGTGTCGTAAAGTGTGTAAGGACCTAAGACATGTGGGCGAGTGCCTTTTTTGCAAAGTAGCGGCAATCAGTGCGTCGCGCTATCACTTTAAGGTACCAGTTAGAATAAGGGATGCGGACTGGGCAAGTATTGCATTGCTGCAAATTGCAAGCATTTCTGGGTAATTATTTCTTGCTCATTCTTTCACCTCTTTGGAGTCTATAAAATGAGCACCCAGATTTCTTGGGAATTAAACAATGGCGGTCCCGCGTTACGCTGACCACCTGCTCGACCCATATGGTGAATAGCATATGGTCAAGAAAACAGGGCTGGTCACTATACGTCAAGGTCCTTAATGAATTACAACGCCCCAGATTTCATTTTCAGATAATGTCTGGAAAGTTTTCAATAATATCGGATTACCTAAGCGATGCTCACTCAACAATGTAGTTTTAAAATGGGTCAGATAATTTTGTCATATCCTGCGCAATTAAATATGAATGAGTAAATACTATATATATTTAATTTAATTTAGAACAGATAGAACGCATATTAGAGATATATTGTAGTCAATTTTTCTTGTATGATAATTAAATAATAAGTTATATTTGTTTTGCGTTTCAAGTAGTTTTAAAGCGTTTTCAGTTTTGTGAGAGAATTTGTTTGTGTTTTAGGTCGATGGAAATTATTTTCTCCACTTTTGTTTGGGTTGCTAACGGAATTTACGAAGTTAAGTAGAATAATTTCCGATCCTCAAGTGGTTGTAGTTCTTAAGTCAGGAAACAATTATATTGAAAAGGTTACGTAAACCACGATAATATAATTAAAAAAAAATAAAAATACCATCTTCTAGTTTATTTGCAAATATTTTAATTAACGACTTCGTCAAGTATTGAAGCAGTTAAAAAAAAAATTCTAGAACCAAAATCAGATAGAAAATAGTTTAGAGATTTATGCGAATTTACAATTTACTAACAAAAACTCACAGTTTTCCCTTTGATTACTGTGTAAGACTGGCAACTATTTTTATTTTCAAATGTTCTCATAATATACCAAACAAAATTCTCTTTGGTATATTTCTGTTGAAAATATCCTACTTTACAGTGTAATAGAGAATTATTTAAGTGGTAGGAATTGTATAAAAAGTATTCCTCTGAGGCATAAAAGTCCCAATACTTAATAAAGTGTTAATCTAATAATAATAAAAAATTAAAACACAAAAAAATAAATAATATGTATAATTCAAAACCTATTATGCAAATACTGTTATTTTTAAATCATAATTATTTTTTATGCGGACCATCACGACTTGCAGATACATCATAGTGTTATTACTGGCACCATACATGCTATACAGGTAAAGTAAGTTATGATACTGAATATTTGAAAAAGTCTCTATTCCAAAAACCTAAGATCAAGGACAAGATATACTTAACAATCAATTGCACAAGATGACAATAAATGCAACTTTAGACATTAAAGCATTCCATATCGTATCGAGATTGATTTCTAAAACTCTAATGTTTCCATATTACATACATTTCGACTGTCAAAATCAAAGTATCTAATATCTGAAAATACAGAAATATCATCCTCTTGTTGCAGGTTATAAATAGCCAGATGTTTCAACTTTAAGTTTCCTTATGAACATCTTCATAAATCTTACGGAAATCCACATGTACACAAAAGACTCTACATCAACTGTACTTGGAATAATTTTATTAATAGGAGAAATGTAGACTGATTTGTAAAAGTGCAAAGCTCTCTCTGTAGATATTTTACTTATATTACACATTGTGCAAATAACCCACTGTCTACGTACAAAATGGGATGTACGGATATATCAATGTTTTCTTAATCTATTTATGTTCTCATCTATGCAAACTTATTTTACTTCTGCTCCAAATAAATCCAATTTAGTTCTGCTCATACAATGCGAAAAAAAACTTTTGTGGTGATAACTATTTAACTACCTATGACGTTATGCAAGATTTCACTAGATTTACAAAATTTCATGCTAATAAAGCAAACTTATAAGAAATCGTAATACATTATAATAGACTAGCAAAAAGGACCGAGCAAGCTCGGTCAAAATCAGATTTGTATTGGTCTCGGTATATTATTAACACTCAAATATTCTTGCGGTTTTAGATACAATTAGCTTAACCCTGAGCCATAGTGACCCAAAATGACACACTAATCGAATTTTTTCGAACATGCGACCTAACCCAATGCTCTTCTCCCGCCTGAAAACGATGAAATATAAAATGTAGTGAAAATAGTTAGTCGTTTTCTAGATAAAATAAGCTTGACGTACGTTGATACAAAAATGACCCACTAATATACATTTATCGAACATGTGACCTATTCCAATGGTCTTTTCGTTCTGGGAAACGGTATAATAATAAAAATTCTCAAAATCGTTTGAAACTTTTCGAGATACAGTTAGCTTGATCCTGACCTATTATGACCCAAAATGATCCATTAATACAATTTTCTTTAGCATGCGAATAGCCCAATGGTTTTCTTGTGTGCAGAAACGGTATAATGCAAAGTTTTGTCAAAATCGTTTGAGCCGTTTTTTAGATACAATTAGCTTGATCCTGATCCATTAGGACCCCAAAGAACCCACTGACTGAATTTTCTTTAGCATGCAACCTAGCCCAATGGTCTTATCATGCCCAGAAACGGTATAATACAAAATTTTGTCAACATGTTTGTAACCGTATTTTAGATACATTTAGCTGGACCTGCTCATTGTGATACATTGTCAAATTTGACAATTGCGAAAAAAAAATATCGGTAATCGAATGCATCGAAAGCAGCTTTCGCGAAGACTGATGGAATAGAGAGAGACCGACCCTGAATAATGCCTTAGGATTCAAATCTTATTAAACAGAAGATGTGATCAACCAAAAGAGGAAGCAAGAACATGTTTCAACATTTGAGAATGTTAAGAAGAATCTTTTCATTTGAATAAAATGTGCCAGAATGCGGAATGTTCCAATACATGGATTATCGTAAAAGGGAAATCTCTGAAAACTGCGGCATAACTAAGAAAACCGAATTTTATTGCCAAAGAATCGAAGGAATGGCTGTTAACTTGTTAAGTGACATTCTCAATAGGTACAGACCTTGTGATGTTTTTAATTTTGATAGAATTAGGCTGTTTTCTTTCATGTTTTGCCAAATAAAACTGTTACTTTTAAGAACGAAAAGTGAAGTATTGGGAAGGTAAGCAAAAAAAGATTGGCCGTTTTATTAGCAGCGAATATGGATAGATGGCTCAAAGAAAGTGACTCCATTAGTTACTGCTAAATTCCTCAAGCCTCGTTGTTTGAAAAACTGCAAATCTTTGCATATGTCTGACGATGCGAACCGAAAGGCCTGGATGACAATAAGCATTTGATAAAAAGAAATTTGGCGTTTTGATAAAATTTGCACAGACAAGTGGCTATAATCGCAGACAACTGTACCGCCCATTGCATGATTCCCAATTTAAATCCGATTGAACTTGTTTCCTTGCCTTCAAACTGAACCAGTATGGCACAACAATTAGATCAAGGGGTTATTAAAAATATTAAGATAAAATATTGAAAGCTGCTTCTAAAAGATGTCATTGCTGCCATTGATAAAAAGAAAGAAGTTTCGCGTGACTGTGTTAGATGCCATGTGTTACGTAGACAAGAGTTGGAATATGGTATCAAAGAAGACCATTGAAAATTGGTTTTGGCATCCAGAATTTGAAGAATTATCGTTCGAAGACAATGACAATGATGATGATGGTGATGATGTGTCCCTATTTGAAATTGCACAAGAACTACGGAATGCCGTTTGCACATTACATGACTAACTGACATATGCAGTTGTTGACAATGAGATCGCTACTAATGGACTTTACTCACAAGTGGCAACAGCCTTTGCAACCTTCCGAAAAAGACTGTTTATTGGACGAAGGGGAAGCCAAGTTAAAATGTTCTTCACGCCTATTAGTGTTTTTTTTTCTAGATATCCACAGCTAACGTGACATCGGTAACGTCCACCGTGAAGCTTCTATACTGGAAATAGTTACGGAAATTTGAAATATAAACACCGATGGAAACGATGATAATGACAGTGAATTCGAACCTGAACCGACAACACGAGCAGAAGCTCGCAAAGCAATAAATACATTCAGATATTTTTTTACAAATTCCAAGGGCACAGAAGAACATTTTAAAACTGTTCGTGAATAAGAAAAAGTAATTTTAAGAACTACGATAAAAAAAAACTGCATAAAAAATTATTTTTACTACAATGAGTATACTCATCAATTCGAAATTTTAAGTGTAATTCAATTCTTCTTTATACCTCTTGTATTATAAATTATATGTTCATAACTTCTTTGTACATTATTGTACTAATATAACTAACTTATTATTAATATTTTATTGTCTAAAATAAAATTCCTGCTTACACCGCATATAAGGTCACTCCGCTTATAAGGTCATATTTTTCAGGTCCGCGTGGGTCACCATATAACCGATACTGACTGTATACTGTTTAGTGAAACTCGTTAGGTCTGTTTTTTGAAAAAAAGTAGCTTGACCAGCACTGACTCAAAAATGATCCACTAATTGAAATTTCTCTAGTATTTGACCTAGCCCAATAGCCTTCTCGTACCCGTAAATGGTTGTATACAAAATTTATTCAAAATCGATTGAACCGTTCTTTTAGATAAAACTAGCTTGACCCACAGTTACTCAAAAATGACCCAATAATCGAATTTTCTTAAACATGTGATTTACCCAATAGTCTAGTCGTAACCAAAATCTAAACAACATCAATCCAAACCGTAGAACAAAAATTTAATCCAAATCCTTAGAACCGTTTTCAAGTGCGTTCGTAATTATATAAATACGTAGCACCTATAGTCGTCGTTCAGTCCGTCCGTCTGTCTGTCCGCATGTAACAGAGCAAAAACTACCCAACCGAATTGTCTGAAATTTGAAATATAAGATTGTTGCAAAATTTTGTCGAGCCATTTCATATTTTATGAAAATCGGATGTATAGTTTAATTACAGGGACAGTCAAAATTTTTTCTTTACATTACGGCCAATGGGAAAAATTATTGCAAGTGCATTTTAATGATGTTACAGCCTTCCGAATGGTCTGGAATTTTAAAGATATAATTGTTGCAAAATTTTGTCGAGCCATTTCAAATTTTATGAAAATCGAATGTATAGTTTAATTACAGGGACAGTCAAAAGTTTTTCTTTACATTACGGCCAATGGGAAAAATTATTCCAAGTGCATTTTAATGATGTTACAGACTTCCGAATGGTCTGAAATTTTAAAGATATAATTGTTGCAAAATTTTGTCGAGCCATTTCAAATTTTAGGAAAATCGGATGTATAGTTTAATTACAGGGACATTCAAAAGTGTTCGGGGAATGGGAAAAAAAATATTGGGAGTGCATTTTAATGATGTTAAAGACTATGTACTTTATGAAGTGCAAAAAATTATACATTCAGTACAATATGGGGTGCAAAAATAATTATAAAACTTGTTATAGTACGAACGCACCTCATTTGCCACGTTTGACGAGCAATTTCCAACTTGTTTAGATAAAATTGGCTTGACCCATAGTGACCTAAATATGACCCACTAATCGAAATTTATCGAACATTTAGCCTACCCCAATTATAACCCACTAATCGAATTTTCTCGATCATTTGACCTAACCCAATGATCTTTTCGTGCCCGAAAATGGTAAAATACAAAATCTAGTCAAAATCGTTAGAGCCATTTTTAAGATAAATTTATACACACACAATGTTTGCTCGCATTATAGTATAAGATATGTGGCAAAGAGACTAATATATAAAAATTCTTAAAAAAAAGTTTATCATATCCTAAATTCACTTTATTTCATAAATTTTGTTTCAGATTTTATATTTCTGAAAATAAGAGATTTTTTTAAATAAAATAAAATGCGTATCACAGATGTTTTCTTTAAAAATATCACGAAAATATTCAGTTTTTTTTTTTTTTTTTTTTTTTTTTTTTTTTTTTTTTTTTTATTCTAATAATCAGGAATCTTGTTAAAGTTCCTTAAGTGAGTATAATCTTTATAAATCTTTTTACAAACAATTTCAGAGATTTTGTTAAGAAATCTTCACGAATAATTTAACTTCAGCAATACAACTTTACCGCTCATTAATCATTCTCTTTTTTTTCTTAGCTGCCACTTACAAAACACTTAATCACTTTCTAGAACCATAATTATATAAGCTTAAACATTTCTCATTTTTAAAGTTGCTTCTTTTCGTGAAATTACTAATAGAATGCTGTATTTTTCTTTTAAAGTACTTTTTGTTATTTCCTACATAAATTTTTATTTCAAACTTACCCGATTAATTTATATTTTTAAGATACTTCCAACGGGAGAGATTATACATTTTTTTTCCATGTTTGAGCATTTATAAAGTTTGATGAATTGGTCCAATTTTATTTTATTTTATTTTAAATTAAATTGTTGGAAAGATGGTCAGATGGTGCTGTTTTAATACCATTAAAATGGAAAAACGATATGTTTGCATGACTGCCTGTTTTCATGTCCTTTATAAGTTTTAAATTTCATAAAAACTTACCAATGGTCATTGAATTTTATTATGTTATTATGGTAAACAGCTCAATTATATGTAAAAAGAAAAATCAGTTGACGATTTCTGAATATATTTTTATTGTGATTTCGCAAAATATCTCACATGTTTTTTTATATCACCATGTACTGTTATTCAAAATTTGTGATATTCAGAAGAAAGATAATTAAAATCAATGTAGATTAGCCTAATGAATGAGGTATTCGGGCTAATATTTATGAATTTTAAAATTAATCACAATTTAGGATACTCACCAATGTGATTCATGCGTTCTTACTTTAATATTAAATTCAACTTATTCTGAATAGTTACTCATCAGAATTTGTTGTGCAATTCAATCATTATTTTGGCAAGAAGCCCTTCCAAAAACGAAGAAATTAGCTTTTCCAAAATTTCTGACACCTGTTATTAACATAATACAAAAATTATTAATCCATTCTTCATTTTTTAAATAATAATTTTACAAAACTCATTTCACTCGAATGATAATAATGTGAATACATTGAGTTATTTCGTGCAAATTTTCAACACACTTTGTTGAATTTTAGTTGGTGTTGGTGTTGCTGATGACGGCCGATTATCTACTTGAGTGATATAGGCCTGAAGAGGGGGTGCCCTCAGTGGAGGTCTTTCTAAGGGAACCTAACCCGTATATACGCAAGGAAATCCAAGGTTAATAGAAAACCATGAAAAACTCCTAACTATTATGCCGACGGGCGCGATGGGTACAAACCCAACACTTCCCGTCTACCAGCTTCGAGAACGTAATCTCTCGGCCACTGGTGGGGCTAGTCGAATTTTAGACACAGACGTTTCCCTTTTTATGCCAAAATACTTAATAAACTACTTAAGTGCTAGTCGATGACATTTCAAAATTTATATTAATATTTTTTCAATCCGTTCAAGGAAATGATAATGCACATATATGTCAATTTTTAATTTTTCTTTTTCCATTTTCGCGAAGTTTTAAAATGACACAGTTAGGAATGGCAAACACTATCTGTTCGATAATGAAACTGTTATAAATGATGATTTGAGCATTATTGCATTAACCATGTGTATGCAATTGCACATTTATTTTATTTGAATACTGTGGAATTAACTCCGCGTAATTATGTAGCTATAAATAGTAACTTTAAAACAAGTTTTTAATTCTCTTTCTCTACGGCATCATTTACGAAATACTAATACCTCTAGTGTTTAAGTGTGTTGTCCAAAAGACATTAGAAAATCGTTAGTGTGATGAAAATTTATACACACACACACACACACACACACATATATATATATATATATTATATTTTTTGCTGAAATTTTCTCTGTCGCAAGAACATTCACATTTCATCAAAAGTTTTTATGTTATTGATATTATTTTCCTTCGTTATTCGTTTATGGAAATTATGTGTAAACAAGATAGCAAAAATTATTTGTATAAATATCACATATTTTTCTCTCAAACTTTTATCGAAAAATAAAACCTAAATTTGTTTTTGACTTTTATTTCAATTTTGCAGTATTTTCATAAAATGAAATTTTTCATTTTTCAGTGTATTTGATTATTCTACTTTTTTCTAAACTTGAGTCACTTATAATGAAGGGTACGAATATTTTTTCCAACTGGATTAATCATATTTAAGGCTGGAGTAGCACAGTTGAAGTACCATGTAAATGCTATAATTATAGCTCGGATGAATGAAACTAGCGCTGCAGTTCGCAGCCAAGTCCAATTAATAAGAGTGAATTATGTCAACCAGGTATCGTTCCGGATAGCCTAACAGGTAAGGCATTGGCACGGCACGCCAAGTATCCAGGTTCGATCCCTGGTCTGGACATTTTTCGCTCTGTTGGAATATACTTCAACTGTGCTACTTGAGTCACTTATTTGTCATATGATTTTTTTTTGTTTTAAATTACCATTAAACAGTTTAAAAAGATTTAAAGAAGAAAAATGGCTCTTTTATGGTAACAATTTCAAATGAAGCAGTTTAAATTTGACAATATTATTGAAAACGGAACAGATTATATTAGCATTTTAAATAAGCTTACTAAATTTGAGGGTACTGAAAAAGTGTATAACAACTTATCTAATTATAACATTTTTTTTTTCTTCAGCCAGCATTATTGTTTTAAAGTAGTTACCTTAAAATCAAGAAATTTTATTGAAAAAGAAAAAGAAAAATTTTAATTAAATACTGATTTTATTTTTTATATGACAAAAATTTCAACAGTAAAATTTTATTTAATGTCTTTTTACACTACGTGAGTTAAGAACAAATGTCTTTATTTTAAAACCTTTTTCATACGAATAGTTTTTTTTTTTTTTTTACTTATTGGCAGAATTATATATGATATATTCTAACAAAATTCTCGTTTTAAAAAATAGGTAATATACTCAATAAGGCACATTCAATGGGCTAGGATATTCTGTCCTGGCATTAGTTTTTGTCGTTTGTTTTAAGAAAAAATACCACGTCTGCTCTGACTGCAAAATAGGTCGCATATCAGGGCCAAAGTAGCAAGAAAATTTAAACCAGAGCACCTAGAATGTAAAATATATGAACTACATAGTTTTACAATAAATTCAAAAATAGATCATAGTGGGTAATGCCGATATCACTATAATGCGAGCATGACGCTTCGCGTCCTTGAAAATAATAATACAAAATACATATCTCTGAATGCAACAACTTAAATGTGTAGGGAAATAAAATATGTATGAAATGTGGTAATTCAGTGAACACTATAAACAATATATGGGCGTTTTGTGCCAATCGAGTCTGCAAAGATATGGCTAGTTGCAGCATTTTCCCCGTACAGGGGTTTCAAAGTATAAAGAAAATTTTTATGAAGCGTTAATAATGACATACACTATCACTAATACTGAACTTCAAGAATTAGAAAATGCTCGTTTTGACGTGACAATCAAAAATGCTATTCATATTGGTGCAATAAATGCCCATGAGAGAATATGGTCTATATTTGGTTAAGAATCTCCGGCGCAGTTTATTCTTTTTTTCTCTGGATGCAAGGGATGATGACACTTTTGTTTTTCCGGGTAAATAACTTCAGTTTCAAAGATGGGTAAATCTGCTGCCTGAGAAAAATATTTGTTATTTATTTGATATTCCACGAAAGGACCTTTAGCAAATTATATTTCCACACGTTCGGATATTAACTTTCAACATAAATTTTACGTCTTTGCTAACTGTTGTCACATGACGATGATGGAAATCTTTAAATTAAATAGAATATTTTATATTTTAATCAGATAAATTATAAATATTTGATACAAGTCAAACAACGTTCGTTTAACACATTGACAGTTGAATAATGTAAACACAGTCGATATACACATCCACAAATTAATCTCAAAATATTTCTTAATATATAGCACAAACAAACAAAATGGATGAAAAAACGAAAACATTTTAAATGTTTTACAAAAAAGGAAAACGTCGCTTTAATTATTTCTTCTGCTATGCCATGTATATTAATAACATCCAAACTAAGGATTATTTATAGATATAGAGATAAGCAAATTTACGTACCAACAGGAATTTCTTATGTATTTATTTACATAGTTACAACCGCCACAACCGTAACTTAAAAATGTGTTTCTTAATATTGATATAATTTTTAAGCTCATAGTCTTTTATGTGTACGGTGTAATGTGTAATGTGTTTCTCGTTAAATATAGAACAGTGAAAATTTGTATTTAATTTTAATAATGCATAACTCGAACTAAAATATATATGAGGTTTCGTACTGAAATATAAATAAATAATAATATATTTTTCAATTAATAATAAATATTACTGCTTTATTATATGACACTTTTTGAACTAGAGAGGGTAGATATGTTTACATAACACGTAAACAAGACATCATACATGACCAAGGCCGCACATTTCTTAAGACCTTTATTTAATTTATTGCTACATTTTATAGTTTTATTTATTAGCAATTATTTTAGTAGAATTTAGGCTAACAAAATAAGAATAAAGTATTCACATCGTTTAGTTGGGGGGTGGCAAGACATTTAAGCTACATATAAAAAATCACTTGATATTCTTGGAAGGTATATTAAATTCATATATGTATTATTAAAATCCTATTTGATTAAATATTTTTTTCATATTAAATCTGCGCATTTTTATATAAAGAATTTGCATTTAATTATTGTTTCTCAAAACGCGAAAAGCTGATTGAAATGCGAAACAACAGCTGAGTAAAGTAATATTCTCTAAATAAGCAGCCAATATATTTATATAATGTAATGGTAAGTAAATTAAATAATTTTGAAGTATTTTGAAATAGCTTAAACATTATAAAAAACTTATTGTGTTTTAGTCATAATTTTAAATATATATTTTTTAATAACATTATAATTTTCTGTTATTTGCTAATAACTTCATATCGCATAAATAATTTTTGAGCATTAATAATGTTTTCAAGATGAGTATCGGTGTCGCTTGATAAATATTAACTATTCATCTTGAACTTTTTTTTCAGTTTGAAGTACATGTATATATAGCATCATCATCATCATCATCATCATCATCATCAACCGTTTTCAATCCACTGCTGGATGTAGGTCTCCCTCAGATTTTTCCAATGTATATATGTTACCGGCCAAACCCGATTTTAGACCAAACTAGTTTATCCTAACGCGCATCGGATAAACTAGTTTATCCTAACGGCCACAGGATAAACTAGTTTTTCGTAGGCCAAACTAGTTTATCCTGACGCCCATGGGATAAACTAGTTTGGCCTAACGCTCATAAGATAAACTAGTTTAGCCTGCTATTCATTGATCTGAACTAGTTTATCTTAGGCCGAACTAGTTTATCCTAGGCCAATTCAATTTGGCGTGCATTTATTGATCCCAAAGACCGCTTCGGTGCCAACCTTCTAGTTTATCCTAGGCCAATCTAGTTTATCCTAGGCCAATTCAATTTGACGTGCTTTAATTGATGCCAACCAGGGTTGAGCACGCTCACAAAAAAAGAAAAGAAAACGAACTAATTCAAACTCTAATTCAGTTTCTCAAAGATGAATCAAGTTCACGCTCAAATTCAAAAATTTTCAAACGCCCAACTCAAACACATCTATGGAAGTGAGCAAAGTTCACTAAAAACTCGTTTTTTTTTTTTTTTTTTTTTTTTTTTTTTTTTAATATAATAGAAGTTTTGCGTCCATATTTAGAAAATTTTGTGAGCTAGTCTTTTGCTTATTCGATGTAAGGGTCTGTACAGGCCCGTTCAATTTTTCCTTCCAGACACTCGGCCCCGGTTTGGTTTGGGAATTACTATTTTCGAGAGGTTCGGACAGAGATGGACTGGGACTCAATTTTTTTCCGGCTTAAGTCAGGATTGGACGGCATTCTTCGTGAGGTCTACACAGGCAGAAATTTTCAGTCCAATTTCCAATCTAGCTAATATGAAAATCATTTGGACCGGGAGGATCTCTGGTCTGTTCAGTAAAAATATCAAAAACATGTAGGCAGGCCCTTTTTTTTTTTTTTTTTTTTTTTTAATGCGCGTACATTTAAATCGCTATTATCCCACAATTAAAATTTATATAATTATTAGCAACGATATGCTATTTCTTTCGGCCAGCAATAAATGTTTCGTCTCTAAAAAACAACGTTCCGTTGTATAAGCCAGCCGTAAAAAAGCAGATGTATCAATGTACGGATAAATACTCTACTGCATTTTTTTTTTTTTACTTCTAAGTATCGCACATTTTCAATTTTTATACCGTCGTGTTAGGAAAAAAAAGTACTTTTAACTGCAATTTGTTTGAAAACTTCATCTCAATTTATTTTTGAGATATTAATATTTTTGTAGTTTTTAGCGCTATTTGTTTAATGCTGGCAACTCGAGTACTCCATTTCTGTAGAAAGTAAAAGATAAATAGTTGGAAAATAGTAATTATATTTTTTTGTTACCATTTTTTCATAACAACCAGAAAAAATGTAGTTAAAATACCTGCTATTTTGAAAAAATATAAAAGAATGATTCCTGATAAAACATGGAGCTGTTATAAACTATATTTAATTTTAAATATCTATATTAATAATACAAACAAATGAAGGCATATGAATCATTATATAGCAGATTTTTTTTGTCGAGTTTCTTGAATAACGACATCTCTTTTTTTGTATTTATGTATTATTCAGCGATAGTGACGTCCTATGAATAATTTATTGTAGATGCTGTTTAAGGCTGGATCACAAATGAGGAATTATTCAGTGGATGCGAATGACATCATTTTATATAAAATAAAAGATTGTGTTTTAAGTCTTAAAACTAATAAGTTTAAATAAGTTTTGTACTATCTATATTTATATACATTTTTTTTCATCGAAGACGACACTAAATTCTGAAAAAGCAGAGTTCCTGTTTGCTAACTATTATTATTATTATTATTATTATTATTATTATTATTTTTTTTAAAGATGAGTAGATGCATTTTTATATAATAAAATTAAAGTAAGGTAAAACCTGAGAAAAATATCCTGCCTATGAGGGAATCCCGTGTTTAACAACAACAAAAAAATGGTAATAAAATTAAAGTACGGTAAAACCTGAGAAAAATATCCTGCCTATGACAGAATCCCATGTTTAACAACAACAACAAAAAAAAAATTGATCTATGTAAAATGAGGATATTAGTACTTGTAAAAAGAATATAATGCATTTACAACAGAGATGAGCCTTCTAATAAGAGAGCCTGCCTATAACGGATTTTTCTTCTTTTCTATGCAATTCCGTCTTAGAAGATTTTATTGTATAAAATTTTTAAATCTCCAAGCCATAGAATGTGGATTAACGATATTAATGATTCTATTGTAAAGTATATTGATTTTTTAATGAATCTCTGTTTGTATATAATTATCTGAATAATTATTAATACCATTATTTTTTTTACAAGGCTTGGAAACTTGAAAATCTGAAAAAAATTTATGTAGAAAAACTTTCTAAGACGGAATCACATAGGAAAGAAAAAAACTTTGTTATAGTTAAGTTCCTTTTTTAGCAGGTCAGTCGTCTCTAGCAAATGTATTATGTTTTTCAAACGGATTATTATATCCAATTTGCACCGATTAAAAAAAAAAAAAAAAAAAAAAAAAAAAAAAAAAAAAAAAAAAAAAATCCGTTTGAAATACGATTTCGTCATACACAGATTCCTTAACAGGTTTTACAGTTCTGTATCCCCATCCGTATAAATGTATATGTACCATTCTTTGCAGAGAATTTTAATTGTGGTATAACGGTAGCTTAAAAATATATATGTTTTAGGTCAAACTTGGACCGGGACTTCGCCGGATTTTTGAAAATTCCAGATTTCTGAAGGAATATCAAATGTACTTCTGATATTCTTAAGGGTGCATTTATTCATAATGAATTCAAAGCCAAGTGACGTTTATGTGAGGAAAGAAAATCAATGTTTTTTTTTTTTTTTTTTAATATTAATTTTTTTTTCTCACATAAATATCACTTGTCTTTGAATTATTTATGAATAAATGCACCATTAAGAATATCAGAAGTACATTTGATATTCTTTCAATGATCTGGAATTTTCAAAAATCCGGCGAAGACCCGGTCTCGACGATGCCAGATTTTCGAAGTTATACAGTACATAAACAATCCTCTAAATTCTTTTTCTCCTAAATTTCATGATAACCTCTCATCCAATTCTTCGGTCATCCGGCACACAGTTTGTCAAATGGAACATATTTTGTAACTAATGGCGGCGGTGAAATGGGGAAGATAGGGGACAGTATCCCACTCCCCATCGAATAAAACATATTATACAGGGATGACGGCAATACTACTTTGCACAAGGTTGGCGCCGGAGTGATAGTTGGGATCAATAAAGGCACGTCAAATTGCGTTGCCCTAGGATAATAGGATAAACTAGAAGGTTTTGGCGCCGGAGCGGTCTTTCGAATCAATAAAATCGTCAAATTGTATTGGCTTAGGATAAACTAGATCGGCCTAGGATAAACTAGTTCGGACCAATGAATAGCAGGGTAAACTAGTTTATCCTATGTACGTTAGGCCAAACTAGTTTGGCCTAGGATATATTAGTTTATCCTATGGGCGTTAGGATAAACTAGTTTGGCCTAGGAAAAACTAGTTTATCCTATGGGCGTTAGAATAAACTAGTTTGGCCTAGGAAAAACCAGTTTATCCTATGCGCGTTAGGATAAACTAGTTTGGCCTAAAATCGGGTTTGGCCAGTAACATATACATATACCGGGTGTCCCAAAAATGACTGTTGGATTTTAAAATTCAATAACATGCAAACGATGACAGATATTAAAAAAATTCTTGCAGGGGTGTTATGTAAGATGTCAGGAGTTTTTATGCTGCGATTCTAAGTTTTAATTACAAAAAGCATCGATAGCTGGCGCTGCAAGCAATAACCGCTAAATCCAGGCTCAATTTTTCGGCCTCTGTCTTCTTCCATGCGAAAAAAGGAAATTAAAATGCATTGAATGGATTTCGAAGCACCAAACATCAGGTCTGGATTGCTCCTATTTATTATTGGCCTAATTGGCCTAATTGATTGAGCCTATTGCTCTCAGCGCCGTCTATTTTTCGAAATTTGAACTAAAATCTAGAATCACAGTACAAAAACTCCTGACCTCATACATAACCCTCCTGCAAGAATTTTTTAAATATCTGTCCCCGTTTGGAAGTTATTGAATTTTAAAATCCATCAGTCGTTTTCGGGACACCCGGTATGTACACTGCTCAAAACAATTAAACGATATTTGAAGTTTTATATAAAATAAAGATATAAACGAATTTTTTTTTTTTGCCGAAAATAGAAGAAGAGAATCACAAATGAAAATTTTTCTTTTTTTCAAACTGTGGAGTATGCAAATTTTGAGTTCGACGTCAAAAACGTCGCTTCAGCGGCAGCGAATGAAATTTGACTTTCAACTCGATAAAAGAGAATGAAGACAAGGATGATCGGCATTCAGTGATTGCTTTGTTTCGATGAGTACAATGTCTCAGCGAAGTCATTTGACATATTCAGAATCTTTGAGAATTGTTGGTAGGTTAGAAGGGGGCCAAACTCAAGCCGAAGTAGCGCAAGCCATTGGAGTGTCACAAAGTGTCATTTCCAGGATCTGGAACCGTTTTTTGGAGAGTGGATGTGCACGCCGAAGACCAGGGCAAGGTCGTAGATGGGCAACAACGCCCAATGAAGATCGGTATTTAGCGTTAACAGCTCGGAGACACCGAACCATGAACGCTACTCTTCTCCAACAACACCTTCGCTCGGCTACAGGCACCACGATTTCAACTCAGACTGTCCGAAACCGGCTCCATGCTGTAGGTCTGTATGCTCGCCGACCGATGGTATGTGTTAGATTAACATCAAGGCATCGTCGCGACCGCAGGGAGTGGGCAACCGAGCATGTCAACTGGAGGAGAAATGAATGGAGCAATATTCAGTTTTCTGACGAGTCCCGTTTTTCTGTGCATCCCGATAATAGGCGTATTTTCACCTGGAGGGACCGTGGCAGTAGGAATAATCCTGCGTTCGTGCACGAAAGTGTCAGATTTGGCGGTGGAGGAGTGTTGGTGTATGGTGGCATCTCCATTGACGGGCGCACTGACCTCTACATCACTTGAGATGGAGCTCTGACTGGTCGCCGATATAGGGATGAGATCCTCAGACCTATTGTAGTCCCTTACGCTGCAGCAATCGGAGATAACTTCATTTTAATGGACGACAACTCCAGGCCACATCGTGCAAACCTGGTGGAGGATTTCCTTTTCGAGGAAGGAATCGTTCGAATGGAATGGCCAGCGTGTTCTCCAGACATGAATCCAATCGAGCACGTTTGGGACGCTCTAGGAAGACGAGTTTCTGGCCGCCAACAACCCCCACAAACTCTCCAAGAACTGGAAAGAGCTCTTCTGGAAGAGTGGGGCAGAATACCCCAACTCGTCATTAATAGCCTCATTGAGTCCATGCCTCAAAGGTGTTCAACGGTGCTGGCCGCCCGTGGAAACCATACCCCCTACTGAAAATGATTTTCTTTGAAGAAAACACCTTTTCTTATTCTTTTTTTCTCATATGCACAAATTGTGTTTTTTTCCTTTAGTACACAAATGCGCAATAAAATGCATTTTTTCTGCCAAACATGTATAATTTATTCTCATATAACCTACTATGTCTGTCGACCATGTATCAATCAGCTAAACAGTTTACCAGATACAAAATCCACCTAAAACTGCAATATCCTTTAATTGTTTTGAGCAGTGTATATTGTTATAAATTACTTTGGCAATATATTTGGAATTTAATTTTGTTTTAACGAAGTAAACTATCACACATTACATTAAATTGCAATAGAAAGTTAATTAACTTCATTTATTATTATCAGAATAATGTATAATTATAAAAATGTACTTTAAACAAGTTCAATTATTGTCTTTGTCTCCCTTGTATATTTCATATAGACATTTACTAAAAATACACTAACGTTTTATAAGGTAATAGTTAACATCGGGATATGTAAATATGGAAAAACTACTGCATCTAATGCAATAATAATTAATTTGTTGTAGATAAAAAATGAGGATAAATCTTCAAAAGGAATAGTTTAATTAAAAGTTATGTATTATTAATTAATGATTACGAAAGTAATTTTGTTAAATTGTATCAGCGAAAACAAAACGAAAAATCGAAAAAACGAAAGTACTAAAATAAAATAAGATATTTTTATACTGAAAAAAATAATGATAATATATTATTATAGCATAACGTATCCAGTTTTATCAGTTATAAGACATTTAAGTTTTATCATTTTGTTATTTCTTCTTAGAAATTAATGCTTACTGATGTCTATTGTTAAGCGTTTTACAGTGTTATATTGCTTAGGGGAATGTTCGCATAAAAGTTATTTGGTGTTTGCATGGGAATTGTACCACAAAATGAAAAACCCTGAATTTCCATAAAGTTGAAGGAACGTTTATGAAACGTTAGTGTAAGTGAAAAGCTACCTCGATTATTGAAAATTTTTATTGATGTTTATAAATATGAATATTATGAATAAGTAGAGTCTGACAAAATAACGCAAATTTATCTCCACAAAGACGTGAAGAAAAATGAATATACACATTCGATTTGGACTTATATCTTCTTTACATGTATATTTTAAAATAAAATTCAAGGCAACGTGTTCTTAGGGGGTCAGATACTTTAAACGTTTTTTTTTTATATATAAACACCTAATTCTGACAGCATGCTTGTCTGTATGAGTTAATTAATTAATAAATAGTATTAAACATTCATATAACATTTTAGTTTTTGGTTAGCATTTAATAAAAAATTCTAAAAATAGAAAAATAAATATAAATTCTAACCACGCTGGAAAAGAAATAAATGTGGAAAATTATCTGTCACATGACTAAAGATAATAAAAACTAAAAGGTTTAACTTTGACTTAATCTTTTTCAAGTATAATATTTTTTTCTTTTTAAAAAAATCTACTTGCAGTAATTTTAACATTCTCCGATCGGCCAGGAAAAATCCGAATTTCTGTGTCAAAGAGACGTTTTCTTCTGAAACCATGAACTCATCAAGAGAATTTTCGAAATCTAAATAAGAATTAAACCATTTTAACCGTCGAAAAATACACATTTATTTATAGACTGAGTAAATAAATAGTATATAAATTTCTTTTGAATGGTACTTAAAATTACCCTGAGGGCATAAAGGATTAAACCACTATTCAGTAACGGTGCTATGTATAAAGAGAAACAAATTGTAGTTTGTAGAATCAGTATCTGTTGAATACTGCCGGAATAACCTAAGATCAACACACCTGAGCAAAGTGTTTCTACAGCTTATTCAACTTATATCGCAGCAAGTAGCGAATATGACATACTGGAAATCCCTCTTTTGCCTTTTTGCGGCCTTATTCTGAACGTTTTTTTTAAATATTCTTTCAAATTGGTTACTTATTGCATATACGCTGCAGCATTAATTGTATCACAAGTTGCATACATTACCGCTTTTTATTCCAATAAATACGCAACTTACGCAAAAGTTTTTTTTTTCACGTTTTCATGTTAGAAATTCAATTTACATAGTTATTTGTATGGAGCAGAACTTGCACAAAAATATTAATATTAGTGCAATCAGCGTCAAACACACACGTGCATTTCTTGAAAAATATAATAATTTTTCATATAATTTATTTCTTACTATTTTTAAAAAATTAAATAGCTAATACAAAATATAGCACTCCTATAAAAATTATATCCTACACGTTTACCACGCAAAAAATCAAGTAATTAAAATAATTCTTGCAAACGGTTTGTACTTTATAAAAAAAATCCCTGCCGGCTCGGGCCTACAGGCGGAGGTAGATTTCGAAGTTAAGTACCAAATTCACCAACAAAACATTAATCAAGATTAGAGATAAACCCAGTTCCTTCAGTAAAAATGAGCTCTAAGGGAGCTAAACATTTTGTGAAAATTCTACTATACACGAATACACACACGCATGTGTATGGAATAGGTTTAAAAATGGCTAAAGCAAATTCAGAGAACCTCAAAGTGCTAAAATATGTTAATATTTCCATAGTCGGGTTTTTATCATGTTTTAATAAGTTTTTTCAAACTCACATGACGTTACATATTCACCTGCTGAGGTCCATTATATTTCCAATATGACGCAATATATATATATATATATATATATATATATATTGCGGCATATATATATATATTGCGTATATATATATATATGCTAGCACAATGCTACAAAAAATATATATAATTAAAAAAATATAATTTTTTTTCTATCACAAAGGTATTAGCAAATATGATTTTCCGTTTTTCCGTTTTAGTTTGAAATACTTGCAATATACTTGCTATAATGCATTTAAATAGTTTTTTATATTCTTTATCTTCTTTTTTAAAGCAATATTTATATTAACTTAAAAAAATAGGTATGTAATGCATGCATGTGTACATTAAATAATAATTTTATATATAAGCTAAATTTATTTCTACAACTTAACTAATATATCTAAACAGAATTTCTAAAAACCTCCTGACAAAGTTTAGGGGAAAAAAACGCTTGCATATTTTAAGAGTCTTTAATTACTAAAACGCAAACTAATCGACACACACTTATGTATTCATTGAAAAGTGAAACGTGATGCCCATAAAAGTAAAGATCTTTAAGTGCATAAGTCTTTTTTAGCTTAACCATATCAAAAAATAAGGTAAGTAAAAACATTTTGCACTTACAAAAGTGCACTTTTGTACAATAAATGTTAAAACCGCAACAAAGTAAAGTGGTTATTTAAGTACCATCTTATACTTATAAACATATTAAAATAAGATTTCAAAGTAACTTTAAAACTTGTAAAAAATGTGCAAAACCGATTTTTGGCAACAGACACGCTTTAACTATATTATTAAATTATAATTTTAAAGTGTGAAATACTTGTTCAACTTACTCTTTTTATGTGCAATGAACTTAAGATTTGATAAAATATAAATGAAATAAAAATCTAAAAATATCTGCCTGAAATAAAATTGAAAAGTTATTGGTCGCTTTTAACGGCATATGAGAGAAGCGAATTACACTTTACATTGGTTGTCTTAAATGAAATTTTTGTGAAAGCCAAAATCTCGAAAGGCAGCACGAATTATTTTTTAGCAATCGCATGTATATATACTATAACGGACTGTTCTTCTATATTAGTTATAATTACGAAAAATGTTAATTTTAACCCATGATAAAACTTCCATATATATA
Organism: Maratus speciosus; assembly: GCA_963932465.1. NCBI lineage: Eukaryota > Metazoa > Arthropoda > Arachnida > Araneae > Salticidae > Maratus > Maratus speciosus. Next base: position 444,286,045 of record OZ010788.1, read on the forward strand.
CTGCATAGTGGATAAGGACCATTGCCTAATTGGGAATGTTTCTGAAGATCAGATTTGAAACATTTTACTTCAATATTTGGGTTACTAATTATAAAAAACAAATTGATATCTTATGTTAAGATGTTTTGTATAAAAGTTTAAGAACAATCGCGAAAAAACATAAAAACTATATTTAACAAAAGGTATGTACCGTTATTTTTTACATCTCATTACATGATTTCAAAAGCTTATACTTAAACTTAAATTTTGGGCTCAAAATTTAAATCGTTGGGAGTGGTTAAATAGCGCAAACTGAACTGTGTTCAGGAGTTAAAATTTCAAATGATTATAAAAAACGGAAAAATTGGTCGATTCGTTTACGGTTTTATTGTGAACTATTTTTGTTTTATTATTATTTTGTCTACCCTTATCACAAAACATGTCAACCTACCTCGAAGATTAGCGGAAATGTAGCACAAAGATTACTGATTTTAAAACATGCTTTAGACACAACAATAACATATCTCTCAGTGCAATTCCTCTATGTAAGTCAAAAATTTCTTTATTCATTGTACTTTTTTTAAAGAGGAAATATTTAATCTTTTAATCATATCTCGTACATATCGAGTTCTAGCTTTAATTCAATTTGCTTCTTGTCCCTCCTGAAATAAAAAAAAAATTTGCACCCACTTCAAATCGTTAACCCCTTGAGGGGCAAGCAAAAATGACTCTAAATATTGAATTCTCACCGGAATAATCGAAAAATTTTATTTTTAAATAAGGAAAAGCAAATTTTCAACGATTTTCCTCAGAAGTTAAAAATATAAAATTTAGTAAAAATTTTGTGGTGAGAATCTTGTTTAAATTAGGTGGGATATATTTTATCCCACCGCCCCTCAAGGGGTTAAAAATGTCAGCTTTTTTTAAGGATATTTAATCTTGTATTTAAAAGTAATGTTGGTATTGGTATAGTGTTGGGTCCTCACTACGCTGGCCATGGTCCGTATGTTAGCCTCGACTGCATTTCGACGGCTCCGAATGTTAATCAAGCAATTTATGGAACATATAAATACAGGGTGTATCTAAACTCTTGGGCAAAACTTTAAGGGGTGATAGTGCACATCAAGACAAACAATATTAAATAGCAAACTAAGGGTCCCAAACTTCTTCCGAAGGAGATAGGCGCATTTAAAGTTTAGGGTCCAGCATTTCAAATGATTATAAAAAACGGATAAATTGGTCGATTCGTTTGCGGTTTTCACTAAAACTATTCTTTATGTCAGTATTTTCTTGAAAATAAATTTTAAAGGTGCACTTCAAAAAATGCCGGTAGAGGGCGCTTTAGACTTTGGAGTAACCAACAACTATTTTTTACCGTTATTTTTGTATCTCATTACATCCTTTCAAAATCTTAGTCTTAAACTTTAATTTTGAGCTCAAAATCTGAATCGTTGGGAGTGGTTAAGTAGCGCAAACTAACTGTGTTCAGGAGTTAAAATTCAAATGATTATAAAAAACGGAAAAATTGGTCAATTCGTTTGCGGTTTTCACTAAAACTATTCTTTATGTCAGTATTTTCTTGAAAAGAAATTTTAAAGATACAGTTAAAAAATGCCGATAGAGGGCGCTTTAGACTTTGGAGTAACCAACAACTATTTTTTACCGTTATTTTTGTATCTCATTACATCCTTTCAAAATCTTAGACTTAAACTTTAATTTTGAGCTCATAATCTGAATCGTTGGGAGTGGTTAAGTAGCACAAACTGAACTGTGTTCAGGAGTAAAAATTTCAAATGATTATAAAAAACGGAAAAATTGGTCGATTCGTTTGCGGTTTTCGCTAAAACTATTTTTTATGTCAGTATTATCTTGAAAATAAATTTTTAAGATAAAGTTAAAAAAATACCGATAGAGGGCGCTTTAGACTTTGGAGTAACGAACAACTATTTTTTACCGTTATATTTGTATCTCATTACATGATTTCAAAAGCTTAGACTTAAATTTTGAGCTCAGAATCTGAATCGTTGGGAGTGCTTTAAATAGAGCAAACTGAACTGTGTTCATGAGTTGAAATTTGAACCCTCCTCCTGAACACAGTTCAGTTTGAGCTACTTAACCACTCCCAACGATTCAGATTTTGAGTTGAAATTTAAGTTTAAGCCTACGCTTTTAAAAGCATGTAATGAGATACAAAAAATAACGGTAAAAAATAGTTGTTGGTTACTCCAAAGTCTAAAGCGCACTCTACCGGCATTTTTTGAAGTGTATATTTAAAATTTATTTTCACGAAAATACTGACATAAAGAATAGTTTTAGTGAAAACGGGAAACGAATCGACCAATTTTTCCGTTTTTTATAATCATTTGAATTTTAACTCCTGAAAACAGTTAAGTTTGCGCTACATAACCATTCCCAACGATTCAGATTTTGAGCTCAAAATTTAAGTTTAAGCCTACGCTTTTGAAAGCATGTAATGAGATACAAAAAATAACGGTAAAAAAAATAGTTGTTGGTTACTCCAAAGTCTAAAGCGCCCTCTACCGGCATTTTTTGAAGTGTATCTTTAAAATTTATTTTCAAGAAAATATTGACATAAAGAATAGTTTTAGTGAAAACCACAAACGAATCGACCAATTTATCCGTTTTTTATAATCATTTGAAATCTTGGACCCTAAACTTTAAATGCGCCTATCTCCTTCGGAAGAAGTTTGGGACCCTTAGTTTGCTATTTAATATTGTTTGTCTTGATGTGTACTTTCACCCCTTAAAGTTTTGACCAAGAGTTTAGATACACCCTGTATTTTTATGTTCTATAAATTGCTTGATTGACATTCGGAGCCGTCGAAATGCAGTTGAGGCTAACATATGGTCCATGGCCAGCGTAGTGAGGACACAACACTATACCAATACCAACATTACTTTTAAATAAAAGATTAAATATCCTTAAAAAAAAGCTGACATTTTTAACCCCTTGAGGGGCGGCGGGATAAAATATATCCCACCTAATTTAAACAAGATTCTCACCAGAAAATTTTTACTAAATTTTATATTTTTAACTTCTGAGGAAAATCGTTGAAAATTTGCTTTTCCTACCTTAAAAATAAAATTTTTCGATTATTCCGGTGAGAATTCAATATTTAGAGTCATTTTTGCTTGCCCCTCAAGGGGTTAACGATTTGAAGTGCGTGCAATTTTTTTTTTTTTTATATATTATTTCAGGAGGGACAAGAAGAAAGTTGAAGGAAAGCTAGAACTCGATATGTACAAGATATGATTAGAAGATTAAATATTTCCTCTTTGAAAAAAGTACAATGAATAAAGAAATTTTTGACTTACATAGAGGAATTGCACTGAGAGATATGTTATTGTTGTGTCTAAAGCACGTTTTAAAATCAGTAATCTTTGTGCTACATTTCCGCTAATCTTCGAGGTAGGTTGACATGTTTTGTGATAAGGGTAGACAAAATAATAATAAAACAAAAATAGTTCACAATAACAGCTCTGAGCATAATAAGTTAGAAGATGCATTAAAACTTAACATGTTTAAATAAATGTTGAGAATTATTCAATTGATTGTTTTTTTACTAAAATTTATCTTTTACTTAACAGATATTAATAATGCAATACATAATTTGAGGATTAATCATTCATTCATGGTGCATATTTGCTTTACTGAAATATATCGTTAATATTTTTTTAAATAAAAATCAATGTTTTTCATAGAATTCATTCATTATATCTACATTTGAGGAGGGCTTTTTATATGTCTGTGTTATTTTCGTTATATGGTAACAAACCACGCATTCATTGTCGTTGAAGACTTCCTGGGTAAAAGAGGCATAGTAATAAAAAATATCATTGCAATAAATATTAAACAATAGGAGTAATAAAACCTTAATTTTTGTTGGAGAAATATATTACTATTTCTTGTCCAAACTGTATTTAACTTAAGCATAATTCTCTTAATTTTTCCAAATATATATTTGGACGAAGTAGGATGTTTTTCTTGCTGTATGCTAATTTTAGTAGAAGAATCTCTATTATTTTCGTGAAGTGAAGCAATTGTATAACTGAAAATTGTATCTCCGTTATAGGAATTAGTAGGAATGCATTGAAATATATTTTATTGAAATAATCTTTGTTTCAGAAAGATTTAAAGAAAGTATAGGGAAATTTTAGTAACTTACAAAATTAAAATAGCAATAAAAGCCTTTGTGCAGGAATATTAAAAAGCAGTAAACCAACGTTTAAAATGAACAAATAATGCGTGAAAAGCAGCAAACAGTTGTTTCGAATCTACAGCAAGACTCTTCTTCAGTTTGCTCAGCCTTGCTTTTTCTAGCACGATGTTCCTTTTCCCCTATCTTCCACTGAAGAAGAATCTCGCTGTAGATTCGAAACAGCTGTTTGCTGCTTTTCACGCATTATTTATGCATTTTAAACGTTGGTTTACTGCTTTTTAACTTACAAAATTGTTTACTGATGAATTGTTGTTATTGGGCTAATGTTAACTAAAATATGCTTTCTGAAATTTTTGAGTGCAGTGATTTTTATGATGGAGGAGAAAAACCGAAAATAAGACAAAAATATACATAATTGAATACCTTTTACTTCATTACTTGACACGATATTGTTCATAAAAAGTATTTCCTTAACTGAAGCACATTTTTTTAATCGGTGTTTTAATTCATGTTCTTCTTCTTCTGAGATTTAAAGTAATTTCCAAATTAGATGGACAACATATTATGAATAGAAGACAACTACCAAAATTATTGATGAGATACATACGACAATTTTTAAATGACCAACGCATGTTAAGATATAGAAAATAAATTAACATAAAGAACGTTAATACCAATAATAAAATTTGTACACGGAACAATTCTATTTATTGTATTTTCATCATCGCAAAAATAAACCGCAAAATGATTTATTTCTATGTCCCGTAATGTAACAGAATTATTTTGGGTGTCACTGTAAACGAACTCTAATTGCCGCACGCTTCTTATTCGCTAGTGAACGTGCTACTGTAAACATCAATAACGGATATCTATTAAGCTGCATTACTAGTATATATTTACGAAATTTAGAGCACGGAGAAACTGCAAAGAAAGAAATCGAAATTATAAACACATTTCACTATGTTGGGAAATTATAAAAAGGTAAATTAGTGCTATTTGCCTTCAAATCATATAAACATTTTGTGTCGATCTGTCAAATTTTAGGCCACACCAGTGGCCGAGAGGTTCTGCTCTCGAAGCTGGTAGACGGGAGGTGCTGGGTTCGATCCCAATCGCGCCCGTCGGCCTAATCGTTCGGAGTTTTCGTGGTTTTCTTCGAGCCGTGGATCTTCCATGCGTTAATACGGATTAGGTTCCCTTAGAAAGACCCCCACGGAGGGCACTCCCCCCGGGCCTATATCCCTCGTGTAGATAATTGGCCGTCAAAAATCAACCCAACCCAACCTTGTCAAATTTTAAGCATGTTAAATCTTACTAAAATCACTTTGGCAAATAACAAAATGCAAGCAAAATATATCTTTCTACACACAAAAAAATAATTCCAGAACACACAATTTATCTTTTAATTTCAAAAAAGATATATGAAATGGAAATGATTTGTGCTCCGTTGAAAAATTTTAAAAGATATTTAACTTTGCGCCTATAAAGTTAGTAGAAAGCAGCGCGTAGTTAATTATGTGGTGAAATACATTTCATTACATCTTTAGATTGCAAACAACAAACAAACATTATATTCTTTTTTAAATGACACAGTATATCCAGAAATTATGGTTATTTCTTTAACCTCCATCCTCTTAAAGAAGAAAAGGCGCATCATGCACAATTATTTTCTTTAGTTTTTGTAATGTTCCTGGAACAGTTGAGAAACATTTATTTAAGAATTATATTTTTATTTCGTTTTCATTTTCGGTAGATAGTCTTGTGTTAAATGGAAGAATATATTTCAAAAACATTTGCAGATTTTTTCTTTTCATTACGTAGAACATTTTTTTTTATCTTTTTATTCTTTTCAGTAATTATTTATCTGTTAAAATTGATAAATTATTAATACACATTATGAACAGCGTATTATGTATGATATCATACAGATGATTTGTAAAAATGTGGAAATGAGAATAGTAGAATTTTAAGTCCAGAAGATTCGAAAAAAGAACAATTCCAAGAAGAAATTTTATATAATTCAGTAATGTTAAAATGCGCTATTATTGTATGTGCTTAAATTTTCATCTTTTTGGCAGTTTCATGATGGATATGATAAATAGTAAAGATTGGTTGGCACATTACAGCACATATTAGCATTAAAAATAACATGATTAATTTAAGAAAAGAAAATATTGACAATTGTGCATTTCTAAGCATGAGCCTCACATGATCGAACTGTGAGACGTTAGACACACATACAATAGTTAACCCCTTCGGGACGGGAGGCTTTTACGAAATTTTTAATCTTTTGTCACCGTTTTTTGAAAACAGAAATTTGTGTCTTCTTGAATCGAGAAATGCGCTGATTAAATAATGCAAATTTTACAGTAAAATTTTACTGGTGAGTAATCACAAGGATTCTGAGCGCTTCATGCGGCACGTTTACGTGCCGCTCGTCCCCAAGGGGTTAAAACATAATCTTTGAGCATCTTCTCAATATTGAAATTGTAACGAAGTTTGAAAATTTCAATAAAAATACCCATTTTGTACGTCCTATTTGAAATCTTTGTAAGTTTTTCTTTCATATATAAAATGAGAAATCATTTGGTGAACTACTTTCTGTTTTATACTGAAGATATAAAGCTTGGAACTCTGAAAACAAATCCATTTTAATAGCTTCAAAGCAAACTACAATAAGTGAAGTTTGTTAAGCATAATTGAAAATATACAAGAAGAAAACAATTTAATTTTGGATTAACATATTTGTAACTTTTAGAAATCTAAATTTTGTTTAAAAAAAAATGAACTTTTTACCAAATTAATATTAGTATAATCAAATTAATATTAGTAAATTTATTAAATTAATATTAGTACAATAATATTAATTGAAAAATATACATTTATAATAATTAATTTTGGACGTCAATTAAAATGAAATGAAATTTTAGACATTCCAGTTAATTGAAATGAACTATAAATCTCTAGATAATATGCCATAAATTTCTTTATGAATTTAGAATATTAATTTTCTTATGCTCCCTTATTGACTCAGTTAAAAATAGTTATTTACGTATTACTTAAAAGTTAACTTTGTGGCCCCCTCTTGTGCGATTTGATTATCCGCGCGGTGGGAAAATGCTTCATATTATCCGGCAAATTGCTGGAGTGCATCAGGTTTCCGCACATCCTTTTTTTGGATGTTTGTATTATAAAAGTTTCTTTTTCTTTACTTTTTGTAACTTTGCTATAAGCTCTCTCGTAGTACTCAGCTTTTATATAGGGTAACTCGAGGTGAGATGCCGTGTTGTACAAGATGCCGAATTACTTAGTTTCCATATGCGCAAGCGATATAGGGAAACGCCGCTCAGTTGTAAGGAAGAGGGTTCTATACTGATATTTTAATTCCTGTTTGCGTTCTTTAAAAAAAAAAAAAAAAAAAAAAAAAAAAAAAAAAAAAAAAAAAGTAGTACTTTTTATTGCTGTTCCGTCAAATTGTTTCTGGTAAGTGTCAGAAATATTTTACGTGGCTTCTTTATGTGTATGTATAAGTCTTAGTTTACACACCAGAGAAATAAATCTGATGTTCTTAGAGAGTATTGGTACATGGCCTTTCTGCAAAGTAGAAATGGCGGCCGGTTACAGCTTCTTCAAGTCAGTGGGGAGCACAGGCGTCTTACTCAATACTTTGGGGTGAGTCGACGATATTTTGGAGGGTGAGATGCCAGTTTTTTTCCCCTTGGGGTAAGATGCCGATTATTTTCCATTGTGGTCAAATGCCTAGTTGTTCCTTAATTGTTTAAATTACTCTTGTATATTAACTAACTTGTCAAGAATTTTAATCAGATAATTTAAATAAGTGATTAAATCGTGATTTTAATCAACTGATTAAAAAAAACCATTAATTAAAATTTTAAATTTTCTAAATGTTTAAAATTACATAACTAAATATTAAAATCTAAGGTGGACATAATTTGAAAAGTTTCTATATGTATTCCGCCTTATAAATAAACTGTATTGACCTTATAAATAATTGTTGAATTATTATTAATTTTAATCATTGTTAAAAATTTGATGCTAAATGCAGTTATAAATCATTTTAATAGATGTAAATATCGGTAGTATATAATACAGTTTTAGATAACTAGGGTCTTCTGCCCCCTCTGAGCTACGCTCCACAACCTCCATCAAGACACCACAGACTATAAAAACACGCTAATTTGATCTGCTTTTAAAAGATAACGGATTAAATTTCCTACTAAGATTCAGAAGATGAGGATTTTTTTTAAGTAAATGAGAATTAGAGTCCTTATCATATTGCAATAAAACCTCTGAAAAATGTGATTGGATCAAATGCATTCAGTGAATCTGTTGGTTACATAAAAGTTGCTGAAATTGCCAAAGCAAATGCGCAGTCTGGGGGCAGATCTGAGTTATAGCTGAAAAGAACAATAGGGCATATGAAAAATTCCAACGAAAAATATGCACTCTAAAGCACTTAATCACAGTGGCTTTATAGTATTTAAACCTATTATAATGTTTAAAAATAGGCATACTTAAGAGCCACAATTCTTTTAAATGTTAAGTAGAACATAACTTTTTTTTTTCAAATATTAGTTTGTCCTTTTATTAAATTGCCAACGTCTGTTACATTTATATTTTTGAAATTTCCTAATATTAAGTAAGTAATAATTTAGTATGTCTAAAATATTAAAATTACTTTTATTCGTCCCATTATGTTTTATACTGCTTCACAAAAAATATTGCTTACATAGAAACTCCACAAGGCATCTTAGCCCTAGATAGTTGGCCATCTTACCCCTAGGTATGGGTAAGATGCCGAAATGCAATTGTTTACAAAAACATTTTTTTTTATGTTTATATAATGTCATTAAAATGAAATAAGGTTTTAAATGATACATAAGGGTGCAAACTTCAACAAGAAATCAATGAATAACAAATAAAAGCATCAGGCAATTTTTATAATAACAAAATAAAAAACTATGGCATCTTCACCCAATTTACCCTACAAGTTTTCATTTCAATAAACTGATTTGTTTCTAATATATCTCTAATTTTCTGTTTGTGACATCCATTTTCGATACCTGTCTGTATATATATGTATACACACCTATATATACGTGTGTGTGTGCTACATGTGTGTGAGATAAACTTAAAAATACATATCACACACACACACACACACATATATATAGAGAAATAGAGATTGAAGTCACAACGCGTACAAAAAGCAACACTTTAGAATTCAGTTAAACATATATGTATTAAGAATTTATGCACAAACTACTTTTTACAGTTTAAGATATTATTTACGCGGAAAGGGTATCATTTTAAATGTTTAAACATATTCGAAACTGTTTCAATCTTTTAACCAGATATTTCTGGTCGTCTCAAAAACTGTAATTCCTCTAATATTTCCCCATCACTCCTCATGCGAAAAATATCATAGTTGTCCCTACGATATGCAGTTGTTATGTCACCAAGACACGGCAACATATCATTGGCGAATATCAGTTGTTCTGTTCAGTGGAAAAAAAACAAGCAAGAGGATGCCGCTTTAACTGTCGGGCACTCAAAAGGCGGGTGGCATTCGCATTAGTGCGCGCTTGGGGTGCTAAATGCATTCCCACATTAGACCATCCTGACGGGTCGGTAGGGCTTGATGGACACTTGCACCACCAGAAGGAGCAGCTGGAACACCTAGAAAGACAAAAAAAATATAGAGCAGCACCCAATGTTCCACACACAAATATAAAAGAATTACTATCTGTTCGTAGCAAGAGTTGATATTTCATTATGTAAAGCTCATGGGACAGTCAAGCCTTGAAAATTCATAGTTCGTTTTAATCGTCATAAATGATTTTCACGTCATAAAGCATCATTAAAAATTATTTCTTCTTATTCATTCTATTTGGAACATCCTATACTATTCTTTTGAAAAATCTGGTAAGTCGTGATATTTCAAGAACTTCATCTGATGTTAAAGATAGCATTTCACGACATGTTCTTAGCATTTCCCAGAATACACTGTGGTCAACTGTGGAACAAGTTACCTTTCGATTCCAGATGGTAGCTGAAAATGATATTCATCCCGTGTAACATGTTTTGTTGCAATGCAATTTGTTAACTATTGCAAATGAATACTAAATGTGTAATTCATTAAAAAAAACTTTGGTAGCAAAATTATGAATTATTGTTTTCCCTCAAACAAATTCACATTCCCTTATAGTGTCATTCACCTAATTTCACAACAATCTGAAAATGGTTTCTTATGTAGACGACTTTAATCTCGGGTAGTTCAATCATGAGCACCCTGTGTATATTAGTACCTTCATTAATTGACATATAGTAAGCAATACTTGCTTTATTTCACAATTTTTTACATAAATAACTAAAACACATTTCTAAAATAAATACAATCTTTATAATGAAAAAAAAAGCAACAACATATGAGCGTAATAATTGTTATCTATTCGTTAATTTTGATTGAAAAAAATTATATTTCTTATATTATATATTGATTGCGGATGCTAACTACATGCAATTCAGTTAATGATTGTGCATTAACTGCTTATGAGAATAAAAAGTTAAAAGGACTGCATAAATTGGATGCATTTCTTCTATTAACATTGTTTTCCAACTTAAACAATATACTAAAATAAAAGAAATAGAAAAATACTCATAATTATCCTCAAGTTTATTGGAAATTTTAGACGCTTTAAAATAATGAAAACTATTATGACTTGCCTTTTGTTTGCTATTTACAGTACATATTTTTAGTTTTTGTGAATTTTTTGACAGTAATATGATTACATCTGAAAATATCAGCAGTAACCGGATGAGAAAAATATCTTATTATTTTATTTTATCACAAATTTAACCCAGATTTTAAAATTTCTTTAAGACATTTCACAAATGCATCACACAAATTATTTAAAATGTAATTCTTAAGTAAATAGAATTTTTATAATCTTTTAAAATATCAAGAAGTGAAGGAAGTAAAAATTGTTATCACTTCGTAAAACATTTATTTTTATTGCAGCATTATATCTTCGATTATCTATATGGTAATTTAGGAAGCAGGTTGCATGCAATTTCTTTGAAAATTGCTCATTAACTGCTTTCAAGAATGGAAAATAAAAACGACTGCATAAATCCTTCTCCTGATTTCCACTGATTTTTCTTTCCCACTTTATCAAAGTACTAAAATTAAGAAAGGAGATAGGTAATCGTATTTTTCTATCAACAGGATTACAATCTTTAGACGCATTCAAAATAATAAAAAAGATGATTCATTTGATGGTGATAATTTTTCATTTTATGCTATTTAAAGTACATTTACTTTTCTTTCTTGAGTTACTTGACAGTAATATACATTTAAAGAGCGAGTTTTTCTCCAGTTTGCATTATTAGGAACATGTTTGGCATGTTATAATAAAATTTGTTCCTTCAATATTTCGATATATTTTATTATAAAATAAAAAATAATTAAAAGTTCAATTTTATGATCAATTCGTTAAAAGCTTTTCTTACATCATGTTTAACATGTTATTAGAAATGTTTTGTGTATTTAAATTTGCTGTTTTGTAGGTAGGTTGTGTGTTTTGTGCTTCGATATATTAAATTTAAAGAAACAGACGAAAAGCTATTTTTATATGTGTTCGTAATTGTATAAATATGTAACACTTATAATCGTCGTCTGGTATGTCTGTCCGCATATAAGAGCGCAAAACGTACCCAATCAAATGGTTTGAAATTCAATAAATATAATCATTTCAGAATTTTGTCATGTCGCTTCAAATTTTATGAAAATCAGATCAAAACTTTACTAGTTGGATGTTCCAATCCCAAAAGTTTCTTCCATCCAATACATCTTATTATTTCAAAATGTAGTTACAAATTTTATTATTTTAATATTATTAGTTCAATACTGTAAAAACTTTGACTTTCATCTTAAATTTCTGCTTCAGTCAATTAATCGGAGTTAAAAACGAGTTAATATAGATCATAAGATTTATTACTATCAATAGTTTTCCATTATTTTGTTGTGAATCAGCTGTTCCCGAATAGCCGGATTATCATGATACGAAGTTCCTGTCGCTTTACTAGCCACCGGTGTTTAAGGGGACGGTGGAGTTCAAATCCTTAAAAATAATTTTTTTTTATTTTTGTAAATTTCAACTTAAATATTATTCAAGGGTACATTATATACATTATAACATGCATTTATCACAAAAAATATTTAAAAAAAATTTATTTTTGAGAAAAAAATGGAATTTTACGCGTCGTGTTAGAAATCTTCGAAATGCCCCATGCATCTACCATATCAATGAAAATCCCCAATATTTTTTATAAAAGTTTGATTTATATATATAAATAAAATAGAGCATCGAATTTTATATATTTGAATTTAAAGGTTAAAATTTTTTTTTTTTTTGAAAATTTTTGAAATTTTTTCGAAAATTTTTTGAAATTTTGAATTTTTTTTTTTTACCTTTAAATTCAAATATATAAAATTCGATGCTTGATTTTATTTATATATATAAACCAAACTTTTATAAAAAATATTGGGGATTTTCATTGATATGGAACGCGCAGGGGGCACTTCGAAGATTTCTAAGACGACGCGTAAAATTCCATTTTTTTCTCAAAAATATTTTTTTTTTAATTTTTTTTGTGATAATGCATGCCATAATGTATATAATGTACCCTTGAATAATATTTAAGTTGAAATTTACAAAAATAAAAAAAAAAAAATATTTTTAAGGATTTTAAGCTCCACCGTCCCCTTAATAGAACTGCGAAACATGAATAAAATTGTACAAAAATCGCAGTACTCCCTTTCGGCGGAATATTTCCAACTTCAAGGAGGACCTGTTCCAAAAGCATGCACAGAAAACTTTGTTCAATTCTAAGCATAACTTTATTCAGTTTTTATTGAACATAAATGTAAAACTGTTAAAGCTCAGTTGAATCTTTTTAAACATTCTCTATATGTATATATTAAACAAATATATATATATATATATTAGACGTATATATAGTAATACATATAAACATTTGAAATAGTCTTAAAATGTATTGAAAATTTATTAAACTAAATAACAAATAACGGAACAAATAAAGAACGGAAGAACGGAATTGAAGTAATTCTTGCAAAATATGTACATGTAATGGCTACAGTTATTTTATTACGAATCCAATCCTCGTTTTATTTTAAATACCGCGTATACTGTAGATAGCGCGATCATAACAACTATGAAAATGGCACAAACATCTCTATTACAGCGACCCCTTCCTTCGGTATTTTTTTTTTTTAAATTAAGGGAGGTACTTTGTACCATGACCAAAAACATACGCAAAAAATTTGGTTCAATTCTATACATAACTTCTTACACTTTTTAATGGTGCAATAATAAAAATACCATAAAAATCGCTATTACAGCGCCCCTTCCGACGGATTTTTTCCAAATTAACGGAGGAAATTCTTGCTATGGCCAAAAACATACACAAAACATTGGGTTTAATTCTATATATAACTTCATACACTTTTCAAGGGTACAATAATAGAAATGCCATAAAAAACACTATTACAGAGCCGCATTCCGTCGGCATTTTTCCAAATTAAGGGAGGACCTGCTTGCCATAGCCAAAAACAAAAAAAAAATTGGTTCAATTATATGCATAACTTCACACACTTTTTGATGGTACAATGGAGACATACGGACACACGGGCAGATACACATTTTCTATAAACATGTTATTGGCAATCTCTGATCCCTAAAACGTTCAAATCCATCGAAAATTGGAAGTCGAAAACAATTTCGATTACACTACTTCCTTCTATTGAAGAAAGTAAAGACGTAAAAGTGAAGAAGAAAGTAAAAATATATCAATGAAAGTTTTCTTCATTCTATTAAATCCAACATACGTAATTAATTCAATGATATACTATGATAGTTAAAATGATTCAAAGTTGTCATGTTGATTACTTCATATTTAAGATGGACCCCTATTATTTATGTATTACTGATTTTAATATATATATAATCGCAATAAATTTTTTATTCATGCATTTTTGCATAAGAGTGCAACAGCTATTGCACAAAGATCTCAAACTGTATTAAACTAATTATAGTACGAACGCACCACATTTGTCACGTTTAACTTACAAGTTACGAGTTGTTTCTACTGATTTGTTCATTTTTTCGTATCTCTTTACATAATACTTACAGCTACACATAGATAAATAAATATATACTCATAAGATGGCCTAAATTGCATGGGATATTCAGAAAATCAATAAAAAGCAAGCTATTTGAGCGAGAGACGTTATTCTTATATTGCAGTAATATAAGAAATTAGAAATTTCTTACTAAAGCTTGATTTGTTAATTGATTTGTTAATGAAGAAATCTGACACTCTGGTCCTCCAGGTTGAGGATTATGACAATAGGCTAGCTCCCTATTTCATGTAAATACTTCCCTTACAAAAAATAATCTACAAGAATAATAAACAAGATGCTTCTAAAAGACAACGACTAAGGGCCCCTAAGTAGATCATGCAAGATGTCAGGAATAGAAAGAATAAGAAATGAAAGTTTTAAGGAAATGATGAAAATAAAAAGAACCATATTAAACGATATTTAGAAAAGCATTTAATCTGGTATGGCCATATCAAAAGATTGAAAGATGCAAGACTACCGAATATCACACCCACTTATAAAGCAAATAAAAAAAAGGAAACGGAGAAGACCACAAAAGAACTGGATGGGTGATATTGCAAAGGGAATGAGGGACAGAGGTCTGGGGTAGGAATGTACCTATGACCGGAAGAAATGGAGAAAGGCAAGTGTAAATTCTTCTCATGGCGGCATCTGACGCCGTAAACCGAGTTTATATATATATATATGATATTAGTTTTACAATGCAGTAATGTGTTAAATCAGAAATTTCTTTGCTATGGCTTCTATATACTAAACTTTAATTATCACAGACACATGCAGTTGCACTATTTCAAATCCAACGCTGCTCAAATGTACCTTGTAATTTTAAAAGCAGTTGTTTTCTTTTGCGTTTCAATAGATAACCAAGATGAAAATTAAAACTGATTAAACTTTCAACCGATTCCACACGTTAGTTTGAGCATTCTAACGAATTGAGACAGCTTAAAGGCCATCTGTAGTATACGTGGTATTTAAAATAAAACAAGGATGCGTAATAAGAAAACTCTAGCCATTACATATACATACAGTCCGTCTCATAAATATAAAGACACGGATGTTTTTGAAATTACATTTTATTAATTCAGTTAAAAGAAATTAAATTTTATACATCATATTAAAATGATTTTATACATCATACTAAAATGAATCTCTTACAGGGGTTTTAATTTAAATAAAATAATTTCGTCTCGAATAATAAACAAAATAAAAAAAATACGCTGTCTCATAAATATAAAGACAAACTTGAAACTGCTTCATATGCAAATTTTTTTCGAATGCGCGCATACAGAATTAATGCGCATGCGCAAAAATACACTTTAACTTACTCAAACGGGAAAGTTGTTTGACTTGTTTCAATTGCAAAGATGCCGTGGAACATTGAAATTTCTAAAGATGAAATTTGTAAAATACGTCAATTTAAAGCTAATGGCTTAACAGTTTGTCAAATATGTAAAAAAACTGGTAGAATCAGAGATGCACTTTATAAAATTTTATCAAAAACTTACAATTTATATTCGAGAAAACGATCTGGCAGACCGAGAAAAACTAATGAAAGACTCGATCGCAAGATCATGCGACTTGTTTAGTCGCAACATATGTCACTCCGATAAATTTTTCAACGAGTTTATGGTATGGTCCGAAAGGATACAGTACATCGTCGCATAAAAGAAAGAAAAAACACTGTATGCCGACATACTTGCAGATATTCTTTACTGAAAAAAAGAACACAAAGAACGGAGGTTAAAACGGAGGCGAATGGAGGCAAGACATTTTTTCAGAGGAAAAGAGATTTAACTTGGATGGCCCAGAAGGTTGGAATTACTACTCGCACGATTTAAGACGTTAATCTCGAACATTCTTCAGTAGGCAGAAAGGGGAGGTTCTGTTCTGGTGTGGGGTGCCTTCTCTTTTAATGGAACTACGGATATTGCTTTTCTGGAAGGTAAACAGACATCTAAAGAGTATATCGAACTGCTTGATAGTCAGTTGTTGCCAATTGCTGAAACTCTTGGTGATCGGAATTATTTGTACCATCAGGATAATGCATTGATTCACACATCAAGACTCACAAAAAAATGGTTTGCCGATAGCAATGTTCATGTCATAGTGTGGCCAGTATGTAACCCTGATTTAAATCCAGTTAAGAATCTTTGTGGCATTCTCGTTCGCAGTGTATATGCATCTGGAAGACAATTTTCAAACGTCCTTGAGTTGAAAAAAGAAATCGAACGAAGTTGGTTTGATATAGAGCCAAAATAGTTATAGAACTTAATAAAAAGCATGCAAGCTAGAATATTTTCTGTTATTAATAATAACGGATTATTTATTGGACGGTAATTCAAAAGTATGTAAAATGTTTTTATATTTATGAGACAGCAAATTTATTTACATTTATCAATTTTCGAGTTGAAATTATTTAATTCTAATTTAATTTACTGTAAAATGTTTTCTTGGCATATGCTTTTCGTTATATGCATAAATATAATTTTGAATACTGAATTATTAAAATATTATTTCGAAAATATCAGTGTCTTTATATTTATGAGACGCACTGTATTTTGCAAGAAGTACTTCAATTTCGCAAAACGTTTATCTGTTATTTAGTTTAATAAATTTTCAGTACATTTTAGGACTATTTCATATATTTATATGTATTACTATCTATACGTCTTACATATATATGTTTACTATATACATATACTGAATGTTTAAAAAGATTGAATGGAGCTTTAACAGTTTTACTTTTGTTAGACATTATAAAATACAACAGTTTTCAAATTAAGTAGGAGTTAAGATTATGCTATTGGTTAACGATTAAGTTATGCCCGTAACTTTCAATAAATTACACTTATAAAATTTGTATACATTTCTCATAAGGGTTAGATTCGTAAATTTCTATGACCTGACAAGTACAACAATAAAAACACGATTCGTCTACCATATTTTTTTTCGAATTATGATGCTTTACATTTTTTACAATTCCTGATATTTCTGCCACTAAAAGCTATTTTTTAGTACCAGAAAGCTCCGAAATTCCAGAAAATTCAATGTATCATTACTTTGAAAAAAAATTACTATTGTACTTCTTAGAGAATGGATCATTGTTCTAAAAGTATAATATACAGGACCCTGTTACCGTATCTAAAAAATAGTGGTTATTTAATATTAATGGCAGTACTATTTAATTGACATAAACTTAATCCATACCCTGTTTTTGAAAACATTTTTGCAATTTACGTTGACTACATTTCTCCATCAGTCAAAAACTTCAATCGTTTTAGGACGTCATGTATATCTAAAATATTATACACAAAATATGCAATATAGTTTATCTGAACGTTCCAGGTAAAAACATGATGAAATCTCAAGTCTTAAGTATGTTATCTGAAATTCACCACACTTACGTTAATGGGAAAATGACCATTGCTATTGATACAGATATCACAAGAAAAATACATCATGTACCAGTTACTTGCCATTTTGGGACATGTATATTATATAATTTAACGTCATTCATATTCTATACATCATGTACCAGTTACTTGCCATTTTGGGACATATATATTATATAATTTAACGTCATTCATATTCTATCTTGGTAATTCATATATTTCATTTATGTAAGTACTTCATTTTTATATCTACATACTCACATAAATACCTATATACATTACTACTCTTTGATGCAAACAATGAATAAACGTAAAATTAAAGATTATATTTTTATTATGCTTAACATGTTTCTGTAAATAAAACTTTAGCTCCTCTAAATGTGAAATGTGTTTCCAATAGAGGAAATACAGTATTATTTTGATGGGTTTTCAGTTAAGGTTTTTTATTTCTAATCGAGAATTCATAAATTACGTAAAACATCTAGTCATTTTTTATTACTTCTTAACGTTTTATGTTTACAGACTAGTGTAAGAAAAGATAAGTATAATATTAATTAAGGAGAATATTTAATAACTTGATTTTTTTTTAACTGAAGAAAACAAAATCTGATTACCTAGAAATCACTGCCGGATCGCCATACGAACGGAAGTAGATTTTGAAGTTATGTAGCACTAATTTCTCAAAAAATAAAACTAAATCAAGATTACAGATAAACCTAGTTTAACAATCTTACCTGGCCACTGTTCACGAGTTTTGAATTTCATTTTTTTTTGTAAGAGCTGCTTTTATCAGAATCATGTTAATACGTTAATTTTTTTTTCAAACTCTAATTTTATTTTATTTGTTTTTTCTATAAGAATTTTTCCTATCAAAATTATCATCATTATCATCTTCAGCATGGATTAGGCTAAATGTTCCGGCCCCATTGATTCCGGTTCCTGCCTGTTCCGGCTCCATTGATCAATCCATAGGAGCGTAGGTCTACCTCGGTCACGATAACACCTGGGTCTGTAATTCAGAAGCTTTTTTGGCAATCGGCTATTACTCATACGCTCTACCTGATTCTTCCATTTATTCTGATAATCTACCTGTCAAAAATATGTCAATTTAAAAGTTGTAGATAATATTAAAAATATTTACAATAAATCTAACCGGATTTGATATCTTGTGAATTTACGAAGTTATGATTTTTTTTCTTCAATCCTCCTCTTTTTTAGGTACTTTCGTAATTATATAAATACTTAGCACCTACAATCGTCGTTCGGTCCGTCTGTCTGTCTGTCCGTCCCCATACAACAGAGCCAAAGCTACCCAACCAAATGGTCTGAAATTATAAATATATAACCGTTGCAAAATTTTATCGACTCATTTCAATTTTTACGTAAATCGGATGCGTAGTTTAATTACAAAGACAGTCGAAAGTTTTTCGTTACATTACGGCCAAACGTAAAAATTATTTCAAGTGCATTTTAATGATGTTACAGCTTTTCAAACAGAATGAAATTAATTTGCACATATGATGTGAACTAAAATAAACATTCAGTACAATATGCAATTCAAAAAATATTTATACAACTAGTTATAGTACGAACGCGGCTCATTTGTCATATTTAACGTACAATTCCCAACTTGTTGTTTTCTTTATTTTTTTTTTTCAGTGGTAGGAGTTGGTCCTATCAAGCACTTGTTGTTATAAAAGTTTTATATATTATTAAGAAGATTTATAATAAGTTTAAGTGAATTTGGTATCTTGAGAATTGAGGAAGTTATAAATTTTTTTCTCCAAAAACCCCTATTTTTTTCGCCCTTACACACTGGTTGTCAAAAATTAAGGAAAAGTCACAAAATGCTAATTTTCAAATACGCGAACACTCAAAAGGAAATAATATAATTCAAGTAATTACTATCTCTACAACACAGCTAGTCCATATAACATCTCATTCATGTCACACATGGTCACAAATGTCACAGTCACTACGGTGAAGCAAAAAACAGGAAATTCCATACATATCATTATGAGTCTCAAATGATCACTATATGTGACTCCACTGAGACGTCACTGTGACTGCTGCTTTGGGACGAGTCACCATGTGACTTTACAATGTAGTTACATTGTGACTCTCATGTGACTGTCATTTGTAGACTCAATTTCAAAGTCATCGTGATGCATTGTGATAAGTTACCAAATAATGTCACATTAAAGTCACATGATGACTTTCAGGTGACAGAGAGACTACTGTGAAGTCACCATTGTGCTCTTTTGGGAAAAGTCTCCATGTGACTATAATATGACATTATTTGGTGACTTATCATAATGCAACGTTCATGATGACTATGAAATTTCGTCTCAAAATAACAGTCACATGAGAGTCACAATTTAACTACATTGTAAAGTCACCTGGTGACTCGTCACAAAGCAGCAGTCACATTGACTTCTCAGTGGAGTCATATATATTGATCATTTGAGACTCATAATGATATGTATGGAATTTCCTTTTTTTTTTGCTTCACCGTATTGACTGTGACACTTGTGACCATGTGTGACATGAATAAGATGTTATGTGGGCTATCTGTGTTGTGGAGATAGTAATTACTCGAATTATATTATTTCCTTTTGAGTGTTCGCGTATTTGAAAATTAGCATTTTGTGACTTTTCCTTAATTTGTATATAATTAAGTGTATATGAGCTCATTTTTTATTTTATCAAAAACCTGTGATACATAAATTTTTGGCCCTTTTCCTAGAAACAATAATGACTTTAAACTCGTTTGATATGCATTATAATTTATGGAGGTTTTCGGTTTTCCCAAAACCCCATCTTATAAAACCCCCCTTGGTCCGATTTTTCCCATTAATGAACTTAACGGATATTTAATAATTTGAAAGAGATTTCGATGCAGAATAATGGAATTTATCGAACGCAGAATATGAACAGTTCTCATAAAAATGTGATATATATATATATATATATATATATATGTAATATTTTTAAAATGGTGTATAAAGAAAACAATCCCAGTGCATCAGGCGCAGAGCAGCTCTTATATGCACTAAGTAAATATAGTATTTTTCTAAAAAGTATGAGAATAATAAAAAGTATGAAAAGAAGGTGCAAAACGTCACAATAAATCTATTAAACAATTGAAGCAAAAACAATAAATGCAAACAACTCCATCATCATCGGATGGTGGGTGTAGACAAAAAGTAGATACCAAACCAAAAATTGAATTATCAAAGGTTTCACAAGATATGGCCAACAACCATATAACATTAGTTTAACAAAATCAAATAGAAAAAATTAAACAACTTAATAATTGAAAATTATGTAATATAACTTAACAAAACCAAACTGCTGTATAAACAAAAACAACAAATAACCAATTTATAACGAAAACCAAATCTATTTTTCTGAATTTTATATTAAAAAAAAAAAATCACTTAAATAACTTTTCAACTTAAATCTTAAAATAATTCAAATTTAAATAACTTATCAACACATGAGAAGGCCCATACCTTCACCATGACCTGTGAAGACTTGAAAAAATGCGATACTTCTAAAAAATCCAAGACACTCCACATCCGCCGTTGAACAGCAGGAGCTGCAAGGCCTGAGATTCCAGCAAGGCCAGCATCAAGAAGACTTGTCTTTCCGTCAATCGAAATTCAATAGCGCATTCCAGTGTACCTCTGTTACATCTTAAAATTCATCACAATGCAGACGTTCTTTTCACAGACTTTAATATGCATGCTTCATATATTCAAAATGTCGCTTCGGCTTCCTTCACGGTGTTTGGCCGTTGAGCTGCTGCCACATTTTTCTTAAGCTGATTTATATAATTAATAATTATGTTCATCCATTTATTACATATTTATGTATATTTCAGAATTTCAATTTTTTTAAAGTTTACACGAAAAATCTATCTAATACTTCATGTCAATAAGTTTCACATTTTTTTCTTTAAAACGATGTATATATATGTTTCCATATTGCTAAATTACTTACCATAAAGTACCGAAAGTAAGCACCTTCCGAATATAATCCCCCTTCATATATGTGATTTTTTTATTTTTGAAAAAGTGCTATTTATAAGCCTTCCACTTCAAGTTTTATTTTCTGACGTTGTCAATAATTCTGTTTTTTCAGCAAATACCTGATCTGATTCTGAAAATAAATCTTATGCAATTAATTTTTTACTAATCTATTTGCATACCATTGTATCGGAATGGCGTACCAGAATTTTGAAAGAAATGTTTATTACGAAGGATATTATTAATGTTTTCCTTGATTTCTATGCACTAAGATTTAACAGATACTTATATTGAATTTACGTTTTATAATTTTTGTCCAGACTTCTCTGGTATATAACTTAATTGTTTCATGTAAATTTGTTTCATTAATTTATTATTTTTTTTTAAGGAAACTACTTTGCTTCTATGGAGAGGCATTTTAAATCAAAAGCATGTTAATTTGATCTGATTTAATTTGTAAATTGTAAAAATAATGTGAAATTTCATAAATTTTAAATATATCCCACCCCCATCCTCCTAAATGTCTTATCCTTTTCACAAATGTTCCAATTACACGCCTCCTTAAATACATTAGAATTTCCTGTGTGCTTATGGGGGCTTACTTTCGGTACTTTGCGGTTATATTCACATAGATTCTAAAATATTAAAAATCATTACAGAATTCAGAATTCATGTATATTTCGGAATTAAACCTGTGGTATTTCTTATACAGAATCAAAATATATGGAACGAAAGAAAATGTTGAAATGTACTCTACATGTATGTTATCGAATAAGCTATCAGATTTACGTAAGACAGAAAACTGCTAGATTTATGTTTCAAACAAAGATGGAATTAAACAGTTCGTAGAATACAGTATTTTTAAGTATCATCTTTTATAGATGAAAAACTTTTATTTCTGAATTTTCTGAATCGAATCTGAAATATCTGAATTGAATGAATATTTCTGAGACAATTAATCATTTTGAATAACATGATCATATGTTTTTTAAAATAAATAATGAAATAAGTCTGTATTCTCTCAGTAAATCGATCATTTTTTTTATATGACAAACAATACCTAAATATTTTAGGGCAATTCTGGTTCATGCATTTTCAATTTACGTTTACTGTATAAACATTTCCTGTTTTGATATTCTTCAACATTGAATTTCATATTGATTTTACTTGATATTCTCTTGCATAATATGGAATTCTTAACTGCAAAATTTGATTTTATGTTTTAGACGTTTTATAAAATTGAATTCGAATGTAAAGTATTCATGCATAACAATACTGGCTGTTACTATTATTTCTTTAAGAAATATATATATCTTGGATTTAATGAAATGTAATATGATTATGAATATATATAGTAATTTCAAATGCAAAGCTGCATTTTTGGGGATCTCCTATGCATATAAATGTCATCATTGATCAACCATATATATATAGATTATAAAAATTATTTCGCTGTAACAATGATTTAGGAAAATAAATGTAATATAACCATGATATAAAATGTCTAATTGCTAAGCCTTTAAAATGAATTAGTTTCCGTTGAATGAAAGTTAGAAAACATTTTGTTTATGTTTAGATGCATTTCTGAAAGACTAAAAGTAATACTTATCACTGTGATTTATTTTTAAAAATGCAATCGCATATATTAACCTGGAATATATTTAACCATCTTTTAAATATTCTATTCCTATTCTCTTTTTTCTTTATTTCTGTTGAATCAATTTAATTTATACGGACTTTCTAATGCCCTGTTTGTGTGAATTTATATCATAAAATTGAATGTTTTGCTTTCTTAATAGTTGCAAACACATAATGGTGTCTGTTATGATGAATCTTTAGCATTATATACATATATACATATATACATTATATACATATGACATACTTTTCTCATTTTAGATGTCAAATATCATCATTGTTTAAACAATTTCTGTATTTGATATACAGTAAACTCTCTGTAAGGCGGACTCTGTATAAGACGGAAATTTGTCTAACTCGGAAAGATTTTCAGGTCCCTGCGAATCCATAGACATAGAGTAAAATTTGTCTAAGGCGGAATATTGTCTACTACAGAAATTTTTTCTCGGTCCCGATCGATTCCGCCTTAGACGGAATTTACTGTAGTTATAGTCCAGTAGAAATAGCATTTTGCCTTGCAAAAATTTGGGTAAATCTGATTTTCAGGTATTATGTATAGGTTGACCTTCTAATGAAAAATACCAAGTTTTCGACCTTCTAGACCTCGAACGTTTTTTACTATATCTAAAAAAACCAAAATTTTTCGGCACTTTTTCGATTTTTCTTGATTATCCCAGTTCTAGTGCATTTTACAGAAAAAAAATATTGTTACAATTTTATAGAAGACAAAATCCTTTACAACATGCAGTATTCATGTTTGTGAATTGACCAAATAGGAAATGAGATTTCGAGCCGGGAAAATGGGGTACAATTTGCAAAAAGTGAAAAAATAAAGCAAATGACGTCAGTTTTTCCTTAATAACCCATTTTTAATTCATATTTTTCCGTTTTAGGGACAAAAGTGTCTTAATACATTTCGTAAAGTATAAAATATTCTACTAGTTTCACTCATTAGAACATTAATTATACCTAACAGACTCTAAAATCAGAACAACACGATTTATGGTTAAAACAGGAAAATGCCGCCAGGCAAGATACTTATTTAAAAACGATCTTTAATTTTTGATACTGAATAAACGAAGCAATTAATTGATTATAGTATGAACAATAAAAAGTAATTGGAGAATAGTTGGCGGGAGGGAGAGAAAGGTAAAGTTAACGTTTTTAAATTAGTGACTTGCCAGGCGGTATTTTCCTGTTTTAACCATAAATCGTGTTGTTCTGATTTTAGAGTCTGTTAGAGATAATGTTCTAATGAATGAAACTTGTAGGATATTTCATACTTTACGAAGTTTGTTACGACACTTTTGTCCCAAAAACGGAAAAATAAAAATGGGTTATTAAGTAAAACTAACGTCATTTGCTTTTTTCGCCTACTTTTTGCAAATTGTACCCCATTTTCCCGGCTCCGTATCTCGCCTCCTATTTGGTCAATTTACAAACATGAATAATGCATGTTGTAGAGAATTTTCTCTTCTACAAAATGTTCTGTAAAATGCACTGAAACAGAGTTAATCAAGAAAAATTGAAAACAGTGCCGAAAATGTTTGATTATTTCGATATAATAAAAAACGCACAACGTCTAGAAGGTCGAAAACATGGCTTTTCATTAGAGGATCAACTTATGCATAATACTCGAAAATCAGAGTTACCCGATTTTTTGCAAGGCAAGACCCTTTTTGGGGCTATTTCTACTGCACTATTATATTATAGGGTAATTAAGGGTAGGATGGAAAACATCTTCTCTTTGTGCCATACATTTCACTTTTCATAGTATATATGTATAGTTACTGCACTATTATATTATAGGGTAATTAAGGGTAAGATGGAAAACATCTTCTCTTTGTGCCCTACATTTCACTTTTCACAGTATATATGTATAGTATATATATGTATGTTTAAGAAAAAAGTCCTAATGCAGAAGTTCATATTTTTAAAGGAATTTCTCTATATAATAAAAAAAATTACTATGTGGTCGATTTCACTTGGAGTAGCGCGGGTGATATAGACTACATGAATGAGAGAGATGGTCCATAATAAAATACAGAAATAACTGCAAATATATTAAATATATAAAAGTTTATTTTCATTATATGAAAATTAAATGAACTTACTTACAATGAAATTACTCAGCATTAAATTTACATGGATTATTATTTGACCTTTTAATACATACCTATGGAATTTAAATTTGTTTCTTGAAATCGTAATATCATAACAGATTTAAAAATCACTTATGAAAAGGTTTTACATACTATGAGCTAAGATTGCTTTGCCGTAACTGCTTTCTTGCTGTTTAATTTCTTCTCACAATTATTGCATGTTACTTCAAACCGTAAACATCCTTCATGAAGCCAACGCAAACAATATACATACTGTATAAATCTACTTTTTGTTTCGTCTCAGTGTAATTTTCGCCGCATCCCACACAATCGTTTTTGTTCTTATCTTATAAATGGTCACCCACTTCATCATACATTTTTTCTATGTTTATATCCATGTCAGAGTCCAACATGGCCGAAAAAGGTAATATTTGGTAAAGAATCCTTGATAAAGTTCAGTGTTTTAAAAGTAAGTCTTCAATTTAAAGTAGTTTTAGGAATACTAGTAAACTTTGCTGCTTAATTCATACCTATATTCTTTACTTCAATTTTTTAAATTATCTCCAGTTTATTCCTCAGGTATAGGCAAAACTTTTCTAATGCAGGTAGTCGGCATTTTCTGAAAAGAGAAAAATACAATCCATTAGTATTTAAATTCATTTCTTTAAAAATCTAAATTTGAAATTCAAGATTGTATAGTCCATCTCTCCCGTTCACACATGGTCCATCTCTCCCGTTCACACATGGTCCATCTCTCCCGTTCACACATGGTCCATCTCTCCCGATAACCTAGGTGAGAAATATAACTCATCGGTTATCTACACTGTAGATATTATTTTGCCATTTTGGTTATTTAGAAGCCTAAATGTTTCCCGAGATTACATCAATAAAAGTGGATATATCACATATAAACAAAAGTTATTAAATATATAACTATAACCATATGAAGAAATTATTTCACTTACCAAAAGCAATAATGATTTTTAGCTGAAAAAATATTATGTTTTTTTAGAAGCAAAAACTTTCACGACATACAAAATATCTTTAACTGTCTGACTGAGATAGTTGCGCCTTCTGTGGGGCGCCGCATTAATGAAATATTTGACTGGTCCATCTCTCAATGTGGTCCATCTCTCTCGAAATCACCCTATATTACAAAGTGAAGAATTCTGCAATCATATTACTTTTGAAAGAATCCGAAATACAACATCGTCTTATACATAATTGATTAATGTTAAATACTGTACAAAAATCTGCCACATTTTCGATTCAGGTTTAACTAAGCCTTATTACCTAATATATATTTTCAACTTACAACAAATTCGTGGTTATAATTTATGTTATTTTCTTATTTTTTAAAACAAGTATGAGTGTATGTTTAAATGTGTGAATACACTTCTGTAAAATTAGAAACCTTTATGTTTAACTACGCATTTTTTCCTAACAATTATTTTCAACTTATAACAAATTCGTGGATATAGATTGTAAGCTTTTCGTATCTTTGAAAACAAATATGAGTGTCTGTTGAATTGTGCTAATACATTTCCGCAAAATTTTAAATCTTTTATTTTAATAGCAAATGTTTAGAAAGTAACCCCTCTTCTTCATTAAATTATGTATAAATTTAACAATATTTATAAGTATTTGTTTCATTTACGATGCTAATTTTCTCTATAAATCTTCATTTCTAGTATCCAAAAATTTAAATTTTTGAATAAAGCTTGGGATATATACATTCGAATAAAAAATGTATCTCTGCCATATACTTATACTAGGATATTTTGATGTGAAATCTAAATTAACTTGTGAATTGTGGAATACATGTCTGCAAAATTTAAAATCTTTATGTTTACAGGAGATGTTAAAAAATCACCTCTTTTTTAGTAAATTATTTGTAAAATAGACAAATATTTATAAATAACTAGGGGGCTCTGTCCCCTGCAAGCTACGCTTGTCAACCCCCGTTCAAATACCGCAGAATCTAAAAGCATGCTAATTTGATCGGTTTTAAAAAGATTAGAGAAGATTGAATTATAATGAAAAAAACCTATAGCGATCTAATGAATTTCCATTCAATTCCCTTTGATTACGAAAATTTAAGGCCGAATCAGTTGCTGTTAAGGCATCTAATGGTTGTTTTCGTGTTTTATTAAAGAAGACCAGTTAAACATTTGAAAGGAAACTAAAATAAAATGAATTAAATAAACAGAGTCTTTGCCTCCCGATATTTTTAACAGCGTTATGAAACGATTGACATAATACAATTTACTACAATTTACCGCTTTAAACCCTTCAAGGGCGGTGGTTTATTTTTGGACCACTTAATTTTAATTCTTAAATGTCACATTGGCAACAGAATATTGGAATGAAAATTTTCCTTTTATCAAGTAAGGGAAGAAAAGCATTTTCGTATTTCGAAATTTGTTTGTAAATTCTGATGCCATTCACTGATTTCAACATTTTACGAATACCTTGCCCTTGAAAGTGTTAAACGCATAATTATGTATTTATTATTTTAAAGTTTGCTTTCTCTTTTAATATTCACGTGTAAATGTAATTTTCAATATTTTCCTGTTTTTAAGACTTACTCATAGTAATTTTAAAGTTTTTTTTTCTTTTTTTAATAGTCACGTGTAAATAAATTTTTAATCATTAGGAAATACATTCTTTGCGTTGTATTTAGAATTGAAAACAATCTATAATAATAGCTTAAGTCATGTTACTGTTATCAAAAGTTCCGGGTGGATCCCTTCGCTTTTTATATTCCAGGAGGCCATTTTGGTACTTTAATGTTAGCCAGCCACCAGCGATAAGTCGCCAAATATTAATTTATCGGCATCATTTCACTTATTTTATGTTAGTCCAAGCCATGTAACTTCCATAAACAATTACAACCTTTCGCTTTTCATAAGAAAATTTTCCATTTTGATTAAAGAATCAAAGTTATTTTTCGAATAAAATTACATATATAAAAAACAAATTGTAATTTAATAGATTACAACGACCATTTGGAATTTATTCCGTCCGCCAAATTCCGTCGCATCCTCTTCAACAACATATCGCAAAGATGAAACTTCAGACGGCCAAAACCTTCATCGATAAAATCTCCAATCCCGTTTCGAGAAGAAAAACAGTTTACAAATCGAAAGCAGTTCCACCGAATCATCCACAGATTGCGACAAATTACCTAAGTTGAGCTCAATTTTTCCCGGTTAGAATCGACCGATTGTTAAACGCCGTGGCTAGTGGATTGGAGCCCCTCGAGACATGGCATTTTACTATCAATTGATTAAACATTGGATTGTTTCCTTTTTCGCGTTCGTCTTTTATTCTGTAATCGATTTTCATGGGCTACATAATCAGTTGAAGACCTCGATTTTCATGGCCTACATAATGAGTTGAAGACATCGATTTTTGCTTTGCAAGACGATTTTCATTTTGGCGTCGCCCTTTGGCTTTGGATTTTTCCATATCTGATAATTTGCGACTACCCATTTTGTAACATTTTTCAATTTTTAACTATTTTATGCCTTTCGATTAAGTATTCAACCAATTTTTAACGATTTTATGCCTTTCTATTATCTATTCAAATAAAAATTCCTCTAAAAGTAAAGGACATCGTTGAATTTCGTTGAAAAAAATAAAATGCGAGCATCATTTGGCTTCATCCTCGAACGAAACAAACAACCATTTCCAAATGGTTAAAAAGATGCCATGATCGCAAAAAATGCTTGGTACTTTTATGTGAGCCGGGTGCAAATCTCGCCAATAGCTTTTTATAACTCGCCAGTTAGCATTTTTTAAGCATTTGGAAAAAAGGTTATTGTCCTCAGTCAGGGTAGGAAATCAAAAACATATCTGAAGCGTTTTATTAGTTGAATCCCGCATTTTATTCGTTTTCTGATTGGTCTATACAGTAATCTGTATTTTCCCTTTACTTCTTCTGTTGATACTTCTGTTGCCACTATGACAAAAAAGTAATAAAAACTACAAAAAAAAATTAATAACTCAGAAACAAATTGAGCTACAGCTTTCAAACAAATTGCATTTAAAAGTACATATTTTATCTATACGACGGTGTAAAAAGTAATATTGGGGGATGTTTAGAAGTTTAAGAATGAAATTTCATTTAAAATTGGTCCAGGAATATTAATGTTTAATCCATGGCGTACGTAATGTATCACCAGCTCCGTATAAGTTTAAAAATTTACACTACCGAAAAATGTAATCCATGGCGTACGTAATGTATGATCAACTCCGTACGATTTTTTATGTCTTAAATTTTAGTCTTTGAAAAAATGTTTTCCAAAAAGTCTTTGTAATTTGTTAAATTGCATGTTTTTTTTTTGTTTTTTTTTTCGAGTAGTAAATTAAAACGGTACTACTTGGTTATCCCATCGACCAAAAATCTATCGCCAGGCTATAAGATTAAATGCCAATAATGGTTGATCGTAAATGTCACATTCACTTGACTGTAAGTATGTTACACGTGTTTACGCCATCAAGTGATTTTTATTTCGACGTTTTATTTGCATTTTTATTAATGCTATACGGATTTACTTGGGCACAGATGTCATATTAATATTGGTGCGATTTTTTTCTGCCGCCATTTTGGTGAAAACATCAACAGCATAAACAACAACATCCGGATTACTATATGAAGCAAAATAACGATATTTTGGCGCCAGTTAAGTTGCCGTTGCGTATACGACATTGGCGTCAGAAAAAATCGCGCCAATATGGGGCGTATATGACATCTGTGCCTTTATTTGTTCTTTCGTTATTTAAAATAAAAATTACGTCAATTTGCATAATTTGGTGAGTGCTTTGGCGATTTATATAATTAGGCGAAATTGGTCGTCAGGATAACCAGTACATTACTAGTAGTACCATTAAAACTTTGCTTTGAATTTGAAATTAAATGTCAGGATATGTTGCAATATTTAATCGGCTTTGGCGTGAATTTTTTTTTTACGACAATTTGGGGAAAACCTCGTTTTCTAATACCAGTTGCATATGTATTTTTAAATTATTTTCAATATTAAATAACAATAAATAAAAATTTAATTAATAAGTATAGAACAAAGCAATTTATAACACTTTTTTAAATAAAAAGAAAATAAAGGTAAATAAACATTTATTAATAAATAAGCAACTATAACCGGTTTACCATGTCAGGCAAAATAACACCCTTTTGGCGGTATTTAGGTACACAGGTGCGTATATGATATCTGCAATTATTTCTTTTTTCGTTTCGTTTAAAAAAAAGAAAGAAGTGAAAGCCATTGATTTTATTTTTTTCAGTTTTAAATGAAAGTTTTATATTTAATAAAATGATGATAAAATACAAAAAAAAAAAAAAAAAAAACATTGTTATTAACATACGTATA
The DNA here is from genome assembly GCA_963932465.1 of Maratus speciosus. Taxonomy (NCBI): domain Eukaryota; kingdom Metazoa; phylum Arthropoda; class Arachnida; order Araneae; family Salticidae; genus Maratus; species Maratus speciosus. The sequence continues at coordinate 444,316,983 of OZ010788.1, forward strand.
AGGGAGGCTAAACTGGTCGCCAAATTTGTTTAAAATAATAACCTTTTCTAAAATATGAAAAATATATATCTGTTATGATTAAAATTTGAGTTGTCATCATTAGAAAAAAGTATTATTTCGAAAAAAATTAATATTTCTAAAACTAATTCGAATTTAAAAATTCTAGTACCAGTTTTGAGATCTGCGGATCAAATCGGATTTTTGGTATTAATTTCATCGCAAAGTATTCCATATTTTAGGAGAAATTTCCACCAAAACATAATCAGTTGTTTAATCAGTTTTTCATAGAATCGTTTCATAAATTCGTTACATTTCAGTCGTTTCATAAATTCATTTCATTAAGATTTTACATATATAGGGTAGATATAATTATTTCATTTATGATGCTAATTTACTCTAGTAATATCCATTTGATTGCTGATACCCATACTATTAAATCTTTGATTAAAGCGTGGCGTAATATGCTTCCTAATACATTCGAATTACTTAAAAAATATATATTTGCCATATACTTGTATTAGGATATTTTGATTTAATAAAAATCTACCACAACTTTTTTCTTAGTAAATTGTGGTACAATTGAGCGTAAAAATAGCCACTAGTTCTGCCCTGTAATAAAAAAGATTAAGTTTCTCAGATATCTATGAGCGTATATCATATACAAGTATATGGCAAATATATATTTTTTAAGTACTTCGAATATATTAGAAAGCATATTATGCCACACTTTAAATCTTACAGTGGACAAAAAATGTATTTGCACACATGAATTATTCTGCATAAATAAACATCGAAAAATATTCTGGCGAAATCGTTTCAAACTTTATTTTATTTAATCATTAATCCTTTATGTACTAAATTGAGAATAAATGAAAAATTCGTCTTCAAATCAATTTCTCTAAATTGTAAATATATGCTAAGTGATTTTTGAAATCGTTAAATAATTTTTAGAAATATTTTACATATTAAAATTTACTAATTTAATTACTCGCGTTTTGTTGACTATTTACACTTTTATTCAAAATTATTTAAACAGGATATCGTTTTTGGTATTTTATCGAATTAGAAAATGTGGAAATAAAATGACATTACATGTAAAGTAAAAACTTTTCAGAACTAATACCCCCCCCCCCCCCTATTGAGTTAACATCTAGACAGGTGAACATCATTGAATGGAGTTCCATTACCTGTGGGATATTTTATTGTGCACAAACACAATTTTATTGTGTACAACACAAACTAGATACTATCACCAATAAAATTATGTGAGTGAAATGTGTCTGTCGATTATCCACCCAGGTAAATAAATATGAAGAACGTTGAAAATTTAACTCAAAGTTCTTGGAGTTTGACTCCTGGCATGGACATTTTTTTTCGCTCAGTGGGAAAATTTTAGTTCGATTAATAATCTTTAAAACGGAGTATGATTGAGTTAATAATAAAAAAGTTAATAATTAATAATCATTATTAATAATAATTTATAACATTAAATGTAGCAAAAAGTTACGAGGTAACATAGCTGATAATGCATCAAAAATTAGGGACTTACGATTTAAAATATTTTTAACGTGCCAACGATCACAAACATACAGCACACACAATGTGGTTCGAGTATTAAAAGTCTTTTTATAATTACCGGCCCCGATTTGATCGTTTGTGGCATATTTTAGATGTACCAGGGAAAAAATGACTCATTTAAAAAAATCTGATCTTAAGCAAACTCTCACAGGAAAACGGCCAAATATCATTACAATAATTTGCCAAAAATTAGTAGAATATATTTCCAGACGATTGCATGCTATTTCCGATGCAAAAGCTGCACTGTATGGAAAAGGTGATTTTTTTTAAACCTACGAATACATCATATAACCACGAACAAATATATACAATAATATCTTCCAAGTTACTCATGATTTCAAAAGAAATTCCATTTTCTTTAGAAACACCAGAAACAAATATATTTTCAATATATAAAGAAACATTTATAAATACAAACTTTTCTTTGCTGCCGCAGATTTTTGGAAGTGATACCAAATAGATTATTATAGGGTACTAATCAATTTTCACAGGCAGGACTATCAGTTTGTAAGATCCTATCAATTCACAAATATACAGTTTCGTTTGCATAATTCATTTTATACATGCAATAGTAAAAAAAAATAATATTTAATTTAATCTTATGATATTGATGTGAATTGGTCATGGTTATCTGTAAAATATGATTTTTAAACATGAAAATGTTTATTTTAGAATTGGTAACATATTAAGAAAAAGCATTGTCGGATTGAGAAAACTGATTAAATATACTATAAAAACTACTCTAAAATGCTTCCGTAAATCATTCGCAGGAAAAGAGACTTAGTTTTTATAAATACTTCTTTATATCTCCAACATATATTCGTTTCTGACGTTTCGAAAGATAAAAGACGCTTTTCGGAACCGTGGATAACTCCGAAGAGGTTATTGTATATTTTCGTCTTTGTTGAATTACATTTTCCTAGATTACGAAATATATGTCTTTACCTATAATGCATGTATAAGGTATGAGAAATGTATATATATATATATATATATATATTATCTCGTAGAGTACAAATACTGTTTTGGCGTTATAAGCAATCATTCCTTTATTGTGTTTAAAATTTTTAGTTTAAATATTGAATAAGTTATTAAATATGTTTATTTGCTTTTTTGTTCTAAATCGTTCTTTCGCAATTGCTTCCGTTTTTATTTATGCCGGGAGAGTAATGTAAGAAAGTGTACGAATACCTTTTTCTATATATAAATAATTGCCTTAGATTGTGAGTTAAACACGTTTTTAATCTACAGTTCAAAGTCAAAAAATTAGAATAATAGAAAAAAAAGGAATTGTGAAAAAAGGTTTTTATTCTTCGTATCGGTTATACAAAATGTAATACAGGATAAAAGTTAATATAGTAAGAATCTACATAGTTTGTAGAATCTTTTAGCATAAAAATTAAAATAAATAGTACAGAATTATAATACGAGTAATTATTCACATTTGAAAAAAAAAATCAAAATATTAGAATAATCCTTATCTGGTTCAAAATATCAAAATAATGCATTGTAAATAAGATGTGTTTTTTTTTTTTTTTTAAAAGGAAAAATAGCTATTCTTTAACATATAGAATCACGTTTACATTTTATAACAGCACGAACTTGCTTTCCCAAGTTCGCTACAAGTGACTCACAATGTGATTCACAACGTTTTCAGCCCACACATGACCATGTCGACTTTATGCTGGAAAGAAGCTCAACTTTGTTTTTTGGCGCAATATCTCGCAGTCTTTTCTTCATTATTCCCCACAGATTCTCCATTGGATTTAAGTCCGGCAAATTATCCGTCCAAAGATGTACGATAATTTGGAGTTGTGGAAGACAGTTCTTGATGGACACTAACCTGTGTGAAGGTGCTAAATCTTGTTGGAAGATAAAGTTGTCACCACACAGATCTTCCGACGATGGTATCATGAAATGCTCAAGGCTGTCTTGATATATCTCAGAATTAATCCTTTCGTTAACGATACATAGCCTTGCAGGATCATCTGCAGTCATGCAAGCCAATACAATTACACTGGCGGCAAATCTCAATGATCGTTTCATGCAGCCCTTGACATATGCTTCTTGCATCAGTTACCATACGCGAACACCTTAATCACCATATGTTGCACAAAACACACTCTCATTACTAAATAATATATTTACCAATCATCCTGATCTCATAAAAACCTTTTTCTCACTACGATAATCTCTCCACTTTCTGTTTAATAGTCATATAGGGCTTTAACTTTGGTACACGAGACTGCAATCTAAGTTTATGGAGAAGTCTTAGTGTTGTATATTTACTCACATCAACACCGTGTTCTTTCCACTTTTAATGAAAATATCTTACACGTCTAAAACGGTTTTTTAACAATCTCTTTAGCTTTCTATCATTTCTCTGAGTAGTTTTAGGCTTCTGGCCTCTATTCAGATGCTTGCCTTCAAAATGTCCGTTTCTCAAAATACTGTTTTATTGCTCTACTAACACTTTGTTAAGCTCATTTCAAGTAACTGGTTATATATTGCTGATTACGACCTTCTTTATTCAAATCAATATTACGATAACTTGTAAACTCCGTTACGTTGGACGAACAACCGATTTTTCACACAAAATGAAAATAATGACGATCCAAAGCGTATTTATAACTTAAGAAGAAGTAACACAAAAGCCAATTTTATGCTTAAAATTTGCAGCCTTCTGAACCAATCGGGAAAATTCATAAGAATTCTAATTAATTTTTTAACCATCTATTTTAGTATTCTAATATTTTTAATAATGAAAATGATTTTACAAAAATACAATAGTCACTTAAATTTTAATATTTTACAGTTTTAATTTTCTTTACTATTAAGGGAATTTATTAAAACATAAACCGTTTTTCTTTTTCAATTGTACTACACTGAAATAAAGCTTAATGCAATATAGATACAAATGAAATGAATTATTCTAAGGTTTTGACTTGGAGCTGTATATGTAATTTATATATAGAAAGATTATACACTAGGGCGGAGCGTAAAAATATTTTTTTCGAAATTATTTTCCCGCTAGCGCGGAAAAGTTGTGGAATGGTCTCAGAAATATACTAACAAAATTTTAAAATAAACAATACATATCTTCCGGTTCCAGTTTAGGGTCTAAGTATGCAATTTTAGCCGAAAATGTTATAATTTTTCACATTTCAGTAATAATTTTAACTTCCAACTTTTTCTTCGCGCTAGCGCGGAAAAGTTGAAAGAATATATAAAGAACATAAATCCAAAATTTTAGAGCAGTTAATAAATATCTTCCGGTTCCAGTTTCGGGTCAACATATGGAAAATTAGCCGAAAATGATGTAAATTTTCACATTTTAGTGATTTTTTTAATTTTCCATTTTCTATTCCCGCTAACACGGAAAAGTTGGAAAAATATACAAGAGAGATAAGTGCAAAATTTTAGAATAATCAATAAATATCTTCCGATTCCCCTTAGGGGTCTAAATATGAGAAAAAATGCAAAAGTGAAGAAAATTTAGGGGTCGAAATCCTTCTATATATAAAAAAAAGTTTTGATTTAGAAATGGACCAATGAACATCTGTGTAGATATTCCGGGTAGAACCCATCCAATTTAAATGCTTAAGCCAAGGCCTACTTATCGAAATAACAGGCCTCGCAATCGTTAAGTTTCCTTTGTCCGCTGTACACGTCGTTAGAAATCACATGGTTTCCCGTGACTAGCGCCATCTAGCGTGAGAAACAGAAATATTTTGTAATTTGTTTTTCATTTCTCTTTTACCATTTTCTTTACGATGTGCTTTGTAGTTTGCAAATGATAGTTGTTAATCTTAAAAATTTCATATGTTCTAGACATTTTATTTAAAAAAATGAACTTATTTTACTGTTAAACAAAAAATGTTTACTGCTTTATTCCGTTATGTAAATAAATGATGATAATAATAATAATAATAATCAGGAAAGGAAATTATTTTACCATGACTTTCTCAGCGTTATTAGTTATTGAAATAAATGGATAGCATCTAGATCCGGAAAATGTAAAATATTTCATTTTCTCTTTTATATTTTCAAATATGTGACTTATTTTATTTCTGCTATTTCTTTTCTTTTCACAATTAATTTCATCTTACAGTATTAATTTAACATCGCTCCTTCAATTTGTTTCAATGCACAGTCTCATTTATTTATTTATTGGCCTATCATTTGTTTTATTTTTGAAGGTATGGTGGATCATTTCAGTTTAACATACTTTAGATGAAAGCTTCACTGTTTTTTCATATGAAGTTTGTATGTATTAATCTATGGAATGTTTCATAATTGGCTCCACAGCCAATTGGCATATCTTGGCGGGCATAGTTTGGTGCGTAATTAATTTCCTTGTTTTAACTCGCATATGTTATGTAAGTTTTACTAAAATGTATCAAAGTATTTTAGGAAAGTTAAAACACGCATAGATACACAAAAAAAAAACAGACTGAAGTCATAAACACTTAAAAAATTGGAAAAATAAAGTTTAATAATCACTTAAATTTATACATGTCCCTCAACTTTCCGCAAATACCGTATTCTTGTCATGCTACGATTTTGGTGTTTGTAAATCTTAATTTGAGTATTCTTCCTTAATCAGACCTAGAGCCAATTGGCGTAAGTGTAGTTTGGCGCAAAATTAATTTTATTTTTAAACCGTATACTTGATACCACATTATTCCAGCATCGCGTTTTTGCAGTCAACTTTGACTGTGGAACAGATTAGAGAACATTAGCTAATACTACATTATATAATAATAAATCGGTATTTTTCAAGTATAGGGGCCTTGGCGAGAGAAGAAAATTTGGCAACGTAATTTCTGGAAGCATATTCACTGTTTCACATAAAGAAGCAATATTTTCCAATATTTGTACAATTTATTTAATATAAAAAAGGCATTTATCTATTTTACATACAAATATAAACAAATCGTACATAAAAAACAATAATAATATCTAGAAACTAAATTTATACATGTAAATTCGGCACAGATGTCATATTGGCGCCATTTTTTGTTCTGGCGCCAATGTCATATACGCACCGGATACTTAACTGGCACCAAAGTGTCGTTATTTTGCTTGATATGGTTATCCGGATATAGATGACATGGTAACGAGGTTTTCGCAAAATTGGCGTCGGAAAAAAATCGCGCCAATATGGGGTGTATATGACATGTGTACCGTAAATTCTTATAAAACAAGTTGACAGTTCATAAGTTTTGTTTTCATAACTGTTTATATCAATCGGCAACAAATCGCTCTTTCCGAAGCCCAAATTGTGCCAAGATTTAAAACAAAAAATAACCCGCAAAGTCCTATATACTGAAAATGGTACTTGTTAGTTATCCCGTCGACCAAATTACTGTCGCCAAATTGTAAGATTAAATGCCAACAATGGTTTGCCATAAAGTAATCAATTTTAAGATTAAATGCCAATAATGGCCAATAAAACCAATATTTCGACGTTTTATTTGTATTTTTATTAATGTTATACTAATTTATTTGTTTTTTCGTTATTTAAAATAAAACATTGTGTCAATTTGTAGAACTTGGCGAGTAGTTTGGCGATTTATATAATTTGGCGAAATTGGTCGACGGGATAACTAACAAGTACCCTGAAAAAATATTAATAAATCTTATATTTAAATCTTCATTTTTGATATGTTTCATTTTTTAACCCGTTAATAGTCGCGCGTTGGTCTTTTCCCCGCCCGAAATTGGTTATCTTCCTGTAACACATTTCCCGTTAAAGTTACGATAGCGAAATTCCGTGTAGCTGACCTTGAGTGTTCACACTCTTGTGTAGTAAAATTGCAAGTCATTCCTGCTATTTCTTAGCATTTTATCGCATTCTTAATTTTCAATCGGTCTAAATGACCGCGATGCGACCACTTGCGTTAGTTGAATTTTTCCCCCTTGTGTTCATCCTTTCCCATTTCCGCGAAATCTGTGGGGGAAAGTTTCTTCGAAGTACGGACTCTCTGCCTGTTGTTATTTCGTCTCTTTCTTTCTTTTTTCTTTCTTTTCTCTTTCTTTCTTACTATTTTACCCGTTCATAGAATACTTTTTTACTTTTAGAATGTGACTTAAATTTGTTTTATTATATTAGTTGTGAAGTCAGTTCGCACAAAAAACTGATGGATGGTCACTTACATTTTTTTTTTTCATTGTCAAATATTGCGCGAATAAATTCTCAAATTGATAATCGTTTAAATATGGAAATAAAAGGGAAATTCATCATCATTATTTGTAAGAACTTGCTTTCCATTTATTACCGGAACATATAAATGAAAAAAGCAGACAATAACACTGCCAAACCATTTAAAAAAAGAGAAGAGAATTTTGTAGGAATCAGTAAAAAAATTGCCGTATCTCAAAAATCTGAAAAGTATCGTTTTTGTACAATAAAACAAATTCGAAAAATAAAACAATTTTCTCAGAAATGTAGTATGTATATCTGCGAAGAACATCCATATAATTTATTTGTACAATAAGAAAAATAATGAGAATTTTATAATGTAGGTTAGAAATTACGCAAATAAAAATATCTTTTGGATAATTCAGTGAATGTTTATACTATGATTTTAAAAAAAATATTTTAAGTATTTTTCTAAAATTTATCTATTGTTAAATTTTCATACTGTAAGTAAAAACACATTTTTTTAACAATGCCGCAGAAAATGTTTTTATTATTATTATTATTATTATTATTGAAATCCAATAGAGGCTTGGGAACGATATCTCACAAATTTAAATTTGTTGTCCTTCATCAATTGTTCAAACTATTTTTCAGAATAATGTTTTCCAGAATATGAGAGAAAATTCATTTAAATTAAATTATTGCTGCATATTTATAATTTCGGAGAAAATTTTCTTATTGTTTTTATTATTTTAATGGATGTTTTTATAAAACAATAAATTATATCATTAATACCTTATTATGAAATGTACAATTGAATATTTACTTTAATTAAATAGTTGCTCTAAAATACATCCCTATTAAAATGAACCTTTCAGTGATTCTATTAATTAAAATAATTTATCCATCTTAGGATTTAAATCTACAATTGTAAATGTATTTAAATTAAATATATAATTTCAATAACTTATTTATTATTTGCTTTATATAAGCTAAGTTCGTATCCAGATTTTTATTCAAGGGCTCTGATCCCACCCTGAAATAAGTAAAAATCTACAAATCATGCATTTTCCTTTGAAAAATGGATTTAATCACAAAATCTCGCGACCCCCCCCCCCTTCCTCTCCCCCTGATACACACACAGACACCCCACAAAATAAATAAAAACGTAGTTACAACATTTACATTTATAATTTCGAAGTTAAGTATTTTTTACCTTTTTCTTTATTATATATATATATATTTATATAATTGTACATTTTTAATAATATTTGATTTATGTGGTGTTTGTGATTTCATAATTATTGGTCATTTTCATTATTTTTCAATGGTATTATTGTACAAAAGGTGTATATATATATATATATATATATTGTCTTTAATTGTTTATTGCATCAAATTTGATGGTTTTTCATATGTTTTAAATGAATTAATCGTTCGCAATATGCTGGTGAATTAGTGGTATTGTATTTGATTTTCTGTTGCATGTCATATGTTCCGTTTTTACTTTCAGTTTAATTGTTCAATTTAATGCCAGTGTAATATATTGATGCTAAATTTATTAATTTTATTTTATTAAATGGATAGAGAGTGCCGGAGTATCATAAAAATCTACCTGACTCTGATTCTGTCCTTCAAAAAAAAAAAAAAAAAAAAACCCTATCAGGAATTTAGATTCAGATTCGAAAATGTTTTCCTACTAATTATTGATTCATAGTAACATCAGAAATTCAATCAAATCATTTACTATTTACTTTTAAGTATTTATGCAAAACGAAGAAAGAGTTATAAAAACATTTATCTAGATGCCAACTGAATATATACTTAAGAGCAATAAATAATTGCTGTAAAATGTTGTAAAATGAATAAGTGCTGTAATCTTTTAAAGTTCAGTCAATATTTTCACCCTACGTTATCCGTTTTCGATCGTCTGATAACACCGGCAAGTTTCCCCTTCGTTTTCGGCCTGCTGGTAACGGCGGCAAATGGACCGAACGCGACTACTAACGTTCTAAAAAATGTCGCGACTACTCTCGGGTTAAAGCCAGAACATAATTGTGCGAAATATTTTTTTTACGTCTTTATTTTACTGGAATTCGAAAAATATTTTAATAGAATTTTGCCAATAACACAACATTTTCAATTTTTTACTATGCATTTGTTTTTGGAGTATTACCAGTAGTATACACCAGGTGGCGTAACTTACGGGACAAAGTCAGCTAATAAGTTGGCAATTATCGGGGACATTTTCACCCATAGACTTTCTCCGGATTGTCAAGTCTGTTTTATGATAAGGGAGTCTTGGCTTAAGCATGGCCATAGCCTACTATGATATATAACGGCCCGCGCATTTCGCCGAAAAAGCGAAGTCGTCATCCAACTTCAAACCCTGAACCAAAACTTCACAACGTGCTCTTTGTTTACATTTATACCCTGCTGAGATAGAAGCTTGTTTCTCATCGTCGAGGTTTCAGAATCATTGACCGTATTTTCATGTAATAAATTAAATATTTATATTCTTCAATTTCCTTCGATTTAAAAGGCTATTTTACACAAATTGTAGCATTTTAGTGTTACACATACTTTTAAGATTAGCTAAATTATTTATTGTTTACCTTGATCGTTTGCTTCATTCATGAAAAATGCCGGTTCTGTTATTCTTTTTTAATGTCCCGTATTTATATAAAAATAGCTTGGTTTTAAATACACGTTTTAAAATTAAAATTTGATTTTTATCAAACTACAGATCTCATAACTGACTTGAAGCAGCTATTTTTGATTAATTTACTGTTACCGTTAAAATATTTGTTTTTAATATCGCCCGAACCAATAAGAAAAATAAAAAAAAAGCCGATCTTCCTTAAACATTAAATATTCTTATTCTTAATCAGAGAAAGAAATGGTGATCACGGATTTAAATATCTTTGCAATATTCTATGTTATCTAAAAAATTTGGATTAAATCATGTAAGGGTATTTGTTACTTAGTAAATTACATTTATTAATTATTACAAGGAATATTATGAGTATTTTAATATATTAAAAAAAATTTCCATCAGCTTTATTGTTTCAGCAGTGAAAATAGTAAATAAATGGTACATAGTTATCCCGTCGACCAAAAATCTATCGCCAAACTATAAAATTAAATGCCAATAATGCTTGATCGTAAATGTCACATTCACTTGACTGTAAGCAAGTTACACGTGTTTATGTCATCAAGTGATTTTTATTTCGACGTTTTATTTGTATATTTAGTAATGTTATACTAATTTATTTGTTCTTTCGTTATTTAAAATAAAAATTATGTCAATTTATATAATTTGGCGAGTGTTTTAGCGATTTATATAATTTGGCGAAATTGGTCGACGGGATAACTAAGTGGTACCAAATAAATTTGTGACATTGATGTTTTAGATTAAGCATGTGTTTTTTTTATTTATATATTTTTATGTGTGTTGGTTTAACAGTTTTAAAGAGAAACACATTATATTAGTCACTTAAATAAATAGAACTTTACATTTACATTGATATGGACAGTTTATAATAACCCTTAACAGCTGTATTCGAATTAGCTGTCATTTCTAAGCTTGATTGGAATGTCAGCAGAATTGTAAACGTAACCATGGCGACATGACGTAATTTTGGTGTTTGTTTACATATCTACCCTTCCCAGGTTGTTTCAGTTACGGTCAGAGTCAAATTTCAATTTTGGGCAGGTTATCAGAGTCCTCTGGCGAGCGACTTCATACATTAAACGCAAATCAGTCTGCCTGTAGTAGTATCTAAGTATGCCTTGAGCATGGCCTTTCTTCATTAATATTAAAAAAACTGTCGTATACAAAAATATGGAAATCAGTGGTATTATAAAGAAATATTTGATAAACACGCTGATGCAGACAGTTTTCAAATTGAAGAATTTCTTTCAGAGATATTTAATGCTAAAATTGGACAAAATCGTTCCATTAAAAAAGTTTTATTGGAGCAAAAACTATACATGAGAATTTAATCATTTTTAGATCATTTTATAGGTTATAAGTTCCCGGTGTGCAGATTGCATTTATTTTTTTTTATTTGACTATTTTTTGAGGTTTTATTTCTATTTTAAATTCAAATTTTCAGTATTTTGAGGGATATTTTTTACAAATTTAAAAAATGTTATTAATTTAAACTGTTGCCAACTTTATAAACAGCGCAAACAATAATGTTTACTTCAAATTAAAAATTTATTTACACGGGACTATTGAAAACAGAATTTTTTTTTTTAATTAGAATTAAATGATTACACGTTAAAAGCAGGAAAATTGCGTCATAAGAACTATATTTACACTGGAATTTTAAAAGAGAAACAAAATGTTAAAATAAAAAAAATCATTACTATGCGTTAAAATCTGTAAATGGAGGAAATTACGTCATATTTAAAATGGCCCAAAAATATGGCAAAACAATTTAAATTAAAAAATATATCTGCGCGAGACATTTACTTGATATTTTGAGATAATATTTTCAACTATTATCGTGAATTCGAAGACAGCGCAAATAATATTTCCTTCTAACAACAAAAGTATTTTCACGTGAATATTAATAAGAGAAATAAAACTTTGGAGTAAATTACGTCAGATTTAAAACGATACATTTAAAATGAATTATTTAAAAGACGTATCTTATAGCGCTGTTAAAAAATACCGGGAGACAATGACACTCTTTACTTAATTCATTTTACATTACCTTATTTTAGAATTTTTAACTAATTTTTTTAATTAAATACGAAAACAGCCATTGTATCGTTTAACAGCAGCAGATATGGTCTTAAAAATCCCCAATCCAAGAAAAACGAATGGAAACCCGTTGCTTTTTGGATTTTGGTGTCCCTGAACGAGGGTTGGCGATCGTAGCTCGTAGGGGGCAGAGCCCCCTAGTATAGAAAAAAAAAAGGAAACCTTTTTTGCATAAAAATTTATTTATGGAAGCTTTAAACATTTCTTTTTACAAAATTGGACATTCGTAAATAATAATTAGGAACATTAAACAACAAATCTTATTATTCACGCAATACACAGACTTTGTATATAACTAAGTGTATTTGGAGTTCCAGAATAAAAATTGCAAATATGCATTAAATGCATTTCATTCACTTGTTTCTATATTTTTCACTTTATACTGGCTTTTGGTTTTAAACGATGGCATGGCACGCCTTGACTCCATTCTGTATATGATGTAGTCATCACGCTTTTTCTCTCAGATGACTGCAAGGGAAGCTTCTGTTGTCAGTTTTACTCCCCTTTCAACACATTGTGGCACGGAAAGTTTATGTTTCGCAATGGCGATACCGGATATTCGCCAGATTTTATTAGTTGCATTATGTGTTCGTTCAACAAGTGAGTCGTATATGGAGATTCCGGTAGTTGGCAATTCTGCCAGTTTATGAGATCCACGTAACATTTAGCTTTAAAGTTAAGTGCAGGAATTTGGAACATACGAACTCCTGCTCTCGATTTTCCCCTTGCTTTCAAAATCCTAATTCTCGAACATTCTGGTTTGGGTCAACAAGCATTGCAAGTATTATTGCTTCAGGGTGACCAAAATAACCATTTCTTTGCGTGACGCGATCCACAACTAGCTTCAGATCATCTGTAAGATAACGTGAAGTTTGAATTGTTTTCCAAAAATTTCGTGCTCCATCTGTGCAATTGGCGATTTGATTGTGAACCAAGCAGGTTCGTAAACTTTTATGATAAACTCAGTCAATGATAAACTCACAATCAAATCTCATGCCAATTGCACAGATGAAGCACGAAATCTTTGGAAAACAATTCAAGATTCATGCTATCTTGCAGATGATCTGGAGCTAGTTGTGGATCGCGTCACCCAGAGAAATGGTTATTTTTGTCATCCTGAATCAATAATAATCTTTGCAATGCTTGTTGACCCAAACCAGAATGTGTGAGAACTTGCGCTATGTAGGATTTTGAAAGCAAGGGAAAAAACGAGAGCAGGAGTTCGTGTGTTCCAAATTCCTGCCTTTAACTTTAAAGCTAAATCTTACGTGGATATCATAGACTGCCAGAATTACCAACTAACGGAACCTCCGATTAATACTCACTTGTCGAATGAACACATGAAGAAAGGTTTAAAGCTTCCATAAATAAATTTGCATGCAAATGTTTTCCATTTTTTTTTCCTACATTTCGAAACCTAAATTTTCTTCTCTTTTGCATAATTTTTATTATTTAGACCCACAGAGGGGAACTGGAAGATATTTATTGATTATTCTAAAATTTTGCCCTTATTATCCTTCTATATTTTCCCAACTTTTCCGTGCTACCGGGAATAGAAAATCGGAAATTTAAAAAATCACTGAAATGTGAAAAGTTACATCATTTTCGGCTAATTTTTCATATTTAGACCTCAAACTGGAACCAGAAGATATTTATTAATTGCTCTAAAATTTTAGACTTATGTTCCTTATATATTCTTTCAACTTTTGCGCGCTAGCGCGAAGGAAAATTTGCAAGTTAAAAATATTACTGAAATGTAAAAATTTACATCATTTTCGGCTACAATTGCATACTTAGACCCTAAACTGGAACCGGAAGATATTTATTCATTATTTTAAAATTTTGTGAGTATATTTCTGAGACCATTCCACAACTTTTCCGCGCTAGCGGAAAAACAATTTTGAAAAAACGATTTTTACGCTCCGCCCTATTATACACGTCATTAATCTACAAAAAATGTTTTTACTTAGAATTTACAAATAGTTTCAAGGTAGTCGAATAAAGACACGTATTAACATATTTTAGAAATTTTTTTAACAAGGAAAGGACTTTTCGTCAAATAAAAATATGATTTTTAGTTACTTTTTTATTAATTAGCTATTTGCAATAAGTTATTACTCTAGTCTGCAAAAATAAATTACTACAACACCATGTGATCAATTGCTATTTTTGAAATTACGTACAACATATTTATAAATGATCACGTTTCGAACAAAGGTTTTTATAATGATGCTATTCTCTATTGAACAATAACTATAAAATTACAGGAAATCCGAAAGATACATAAAATTTATTCTTCAGTTGATTGATTGAAACATTTTACAATTGTGTTTTTAATATTCATGCACAGTTAAAATATTACGAAATTATAAGTGGGATCAGTTCTTGTCGAATAAATTCTTCTTCTCGTAGATGAAACATAAAAAAAAAAATCCATAGGAATATATCAGTTATAATTGAGAGCTATTTTCGAAAACGCATTAAAATTATTTATGCATTTCCCAGGTTTTTTACGGCTACTACTTTTAGCTACAATTGTTTCAATTAATAATCTTCTGCTTTTTTAATCGCAGATTTTTGTTTCTCATAAAAGTCTTCGAAAATATTTATACACATATCTGGCCATTCTTGTGTATATCTAAATTATTTTATTCACAGTTTATTGATTAGTAACTATTTATTATATTGAAACTAATTTTTTAAATTGTTTTAAATACGTAAGTGCATTCCAATGAATAATGAACGCAGAGTTACCAAGTCTCCGGCTTTTTTGCACACCAATATCATCTTAGGGAAAATGTTGTTCTTTTAAATCCGCAGAATGTTTCTATTAAATAAAATGACATTTCTGTATTAAAATAGCGGTATCCAAGATCTGTAGACATGGCAGTTCTGCAAACGTAGGCAGGTATAGCATTGCATATACCGGGTGTACCAAAAATGAAAGATGAATTTTAAAATTCAATAACTTGCAAACGGTGACAGGCATTAAAAAAATTCTTGCAAGAGGGCTATGTATGATGTCAGGAGTTTTTATGCTGCGATTCCCAGGAAGTAGTTACAAATAGCAGCGATAGATGGCGTTGTAAGCAATAACCACTAAATCCAGGCTCGATTTTGCGGCCTCTCTCTCCTTTGATCAGAAAGAAGGAGATTAAAATGTGTTGAATGGATCCCGAAGTACCAAAATTTGGGTCTGGAATAAGAACGTATTTCTCTCAGCGCCATCTATTGTTTGTAATTCTAACTAAAATCAGGAATCGCAGTAAATAAACGCCTGACATCATACATAACCTTCTTGCAAGAATTTTTTTAATATATGTCACCATTTGCGAATTATTGAATTTTAAAATCCATCAGTCATTTTTGGGACAGCCAGTATAAACAATTAAAAAGAACACATAGTAATACAGGTGTTTTTGTTTTTTGGAAAAGTGAAAGTTTTTAATATTTAATTTAATATTCAATGTTTTCTTAAACTAATGAACTCACAAAATTGGGTGTTAAATTTAAGGGTATTTTTGCTACATTAACTGTAGTTTTAGTGGATATTAACTGTGACTTTCACTAAAAACTGTATACTGTGGATATGTATATGCATTTACGTAAAAGTTCACTTCGAAATTTTGTTTGATTATTAATTAGAAAATTATTCTAAAAAAGCCAATCTTTTAACTTCATGATATTATGTTTAAGGGTTTAAATTTATGGGTAATTTTTTCAGATAAACTATTGTATTTCCGGATATAATATGTGACTCTTACAAAATGCATTGTTTTGGGCAATGTGCACATGCATTTTCGAAAAAGAAGAGAAAATACTGAGAAATATGTATAACGTTAATTTAATAATTCAAAAACTTTTTACATGCTTGAGGTTTATAACTTACACAGTTTTCAATCAGATTCCATAAAACTTTCTGAAAAGTGTATATGAAGCACATTCTTCTAAAATTTGAAATATATGCATTGAATAAGAAATGCAATATGAACATTCGATATTCTAAGTAATAATTTTTCTCTGTGCATGCGCAATTTTAACACGTTTTTACTTTCAATATGTAATAGCCATCTGCATAGTTCAACATATAGAAAAATTTTATTTGAAAATAGATAAAAAATTGTAAAGCTAATCGGCGATGTAGATAATATATATATTTTTTTCTAATAGCAGCTGGATGATTAGTAATTTTGGCAAATTACCATATTTTTAGCATATCCCTTCTATGATTGTTTATTTAAAATGACAATTTGAGAAACACATTTTATTATAAAGATACATGTAGTAAATTGCAGATATTTAAAAATTTGACGTCATGATTCATTGCTACTTTATGCTGATTTAGCGAAAGTAACGAATTCGATTACAAGTCGCATTTGAGGTAAAATCGAGATCTTGTATAATACTCATAACATAATATAATTTAACTATCTCGTTTTAGCATGACATTAACTAGATTCTTTAATTTTATTACAATATTGTCTACTCCTTAAACAAAAAAATCTTATGGGTTCGACCATTATATAGGATGTCCTAAAATATATACACAATTTAAATGATAATAACGTGATATTCTGTTTAACACAGACTTAATTTATGAAATGGAACTGCGAAAATGAAGTTTAAAAAAATCTCGTTATTCAAGCTGATAACGTTTTTGACCTGGCGCAGCTGATTACGTAAACCACCGAACTCAAAATCGTCGAGAATCATTGAATTGGGTATTGTGGTATTGTTCATTACCAGAACGTTTCTCGTTAACATTTTGAATAGTCCCACCAGTCTCAAACTGATCGCTATCTCTAGAGTAGTGGTTCCCAAACTGGGGCAATTTGACCCTTAAGGGGGGGGGGATTCCAAATTACTTATTCACCCATTCACAATCAGTTACTTTTTTTAGAGGGGAGAGAAGTGTTGTAAACTAAAAATAAACGGAGTACAAGCAAAATTAAAAAATAAATAAATTTTGTAATTGAATAAAAAAAAATTTGAAAGGAAAAGTTTAAAATAGAACCATACCACAATAATTATATGAAAAATCTTTAGAAAGATGTTTACAAATTTTTACACTATTAAAGTTTTATATAATTTTTCTGGTTTTTCTTAATTTATTCTGGTTTTTTATATTATTTAATTCTGGTCTTTTATAATTTATGATTTTGATTATTTATTGAATGAACTTCCTACTTCCGTTCACTCGGAAATAAATCATACGAAGAATTTTACACGTGAAACTACTTAGAAGTACATACCAGATTTTAAAATTCAATAACTTGCAAACGGTGACAGATATTTAAAAAATTCTTGCAGGAGGGTTATGTATAGGATAAAAAAAATTTTTACAGTGATTTTCGATTTTAGTTCGATTTACAAACAATAGATTGAGCTGCGTTCAATAGACGCTAAATTCAGGCTCGATTTTTGGTACTTCGGGAGCCACTCAATACATTTTAACCCCCTTTTTCCGCATGGAAGAAGAAAAAAGGTCCAAAAATCGAGCCTGTATTTAGCGCATTTTGCTCATAGCGCCATCTATTGTTTGTAATTTGAACTAAAATCGAAAATCACTGTAAAAAAATCTTTTGAACTTATGCATAACCCTCCTGCAAGAATTTTTTAAATATCTGTCACCGTTTGCAAGTTATTGAATTTTAAAATCCGTCAGTCCTTTTTAGGACACCCGGTATATATCTAAATATCTTGAACATATTTAACAAAAATTATATGAAATAAAAGAGGTGTATTTTATAAAACTTTTAAATATTAAATGTAATTAGAAAAAAATGGGTAGATAGTAAATATCTATGGATCTACTAAAGGCATCCTACTCATTAAATTGCATGGTGAGATGTAAATTTTAAACTTTAATATCAGACAATAAATGGAAGATAATTAACGACAACACTTGGCAGGGAAATATGTTTTGATGTATAATAATGTCTACTTAAAATTGATAAGGATGATAACTGAACTGATTCTTGCGTATTGTGTTACCCCGTGAAACAAAATATAGTGTCCAAAGATATTCCAACAGCTTTTAATAAGTTACAAAAATGAATTATAAAATGTGTGAATGCTATCAATTTTAATCCTAAATCTATGTCTCTATTCAAGATATTTTGTGAAGATAAAAGTGCAGACAGTATGAAACTTTTCATTAACATTCAGGGAAGTTGGAAAAGTACAACAAAAATCTTTTTTGGCTCAAAGGCGAAGATGTATAAAAAATATGTATATCCTCATTGCATTAGTAGAGATGTGTTAGAAACACAAATGTGACAGTAGATTCATGTAATTGATAATTTAAAAAAATTACTGAAAAATTATTGTTAAGGATCTTTTACGCTACCGCCTTCTGAATAGATCTCACTTTTTAAGTAATAAGCTACATAATTTACAGAGTGAAGGGGGGGTGCAAGGTCATTTTAAGGATGCTTTGGTTGAGCGTGACCAATAAAACGTTGGGAAACACTGCTCTAGAGACTATAAGTTGGGTAGAGGGACATATGTTTGAAAATCTGTTTAAAACCACCTTTATGTTTCAGCTACATTTTCAACTTCCACTAACAATTTACAGTAAATTTCCTTTTCTCAAACTATAGAATGATTTCAGCCATTATTTCAAAATAGTTAAATCTAAAAGGAAAAAAAAATATATATAAAGGCAGTTGTTAACAAAAATATTATGCATACATTTTTAGAGACACCCTTTATATGTAAATTTCAAATTCTGCTATTATAAGACATCTTCTGTTACTGTAAATATCTGAGGATTAAAAAAAAATCAAATAAAACTACTTTCTATAATTATACTTTGATTTTTGTTAAAATATTTTTTTAATCTTTTAACACGTGTCATAATCTAAAGTGTTGCAAGTTAGATTTTACCTCAAAATATAACACAGGTGCTCAGAACAGATTTCTACATTATGTTCTGGTTGATGAAGTTCAATTTCTTCTCCGTTGATGACAATAACGAAAAAGTCACATTTCCAAAAGTAATTTCATTTAATAAATGGAATGATAGGAAGTGCCTGAAACCAATGTAATGCCTTCTTCGAATCTGTCATAATCACCGGCTGTTTCTGATTTTTATTCTTATTTTCGTCTCTTCACTGAGTTTAAATATCTGTGTCATGGTATAAAATAAAATTATGATATGTATATAAATTAAATCAATTTCACTTTATTATCAGTTTTTTTACATTAAAATTTTATTTGTTTTAAAAAAAAATAAATGTGTTTGTTTATTGTAATATATGATACTAATGAGCAGCTGCAGGTAAGGCATTCATTCGTGTATAATGCGCACTCTATTTCACAGAATATTACTTGGAATGTGTGTGGCGTGCAGTAGATATGAGTTCAGTCAGTGATTTTGGAGACCGAACCCATCTCAACTGAATGATTTGAAATACGAGCCAGCCCAGGCCCGAGCCGCATAACATATGTAAGAAGTTACATTTTTTTTTAAACATTTCTAAGTAGTTTCAAGATTAATTTTCTCACTTAAAAATCTCTTCTTACACATAAATAAGTATTAATCATAAATATTTCCTCATGATAGCATTTTGTCATTTTCGAGAACTTGAAAACCTGTTTAGAATGGCAATTTTCCTATAACCAATCACTTGCAGATATCTGTAAAACTCACAATTATTATTCTTTTAAAATACCATTGTACAACAAAGGCATAAAGACATGAGTTCTATTTTCCAATAATTCTGAACAAAAGATTTCCAGAGTAAGAGAGGGCACACCAGGGATATCTTTTGGCTCCGTTATGCTAAAGACATGAGTTCTGTTTTCCAATAGTTGTGGATAATATTTCAAAAGTAAGAGAGGACAGACCAGGGGTATCCCTCGGCTTCGTTATGGTAACACTGACCGCACGAAGGCTCCACTATAACAAAAAATAGATTTGTGGCTGCTTGTAAAATGCTTTAAGAAACTTGGAATACATTCTTTTTTCTCAGCAAGTTTTTTTTTCTCTTTTTGTTCACTTTATGAATGAATAAAATTATTCAATTTCAGCCCGAGCATGAAGACCGGTGTAAAAATAAGAAATACAATGGAATACAAAGAGTAGATTTTGTCATAAAAGTATAAGAATATAGACATATTGAGTAAAAAAAAAGATTTTATGCTGTAATTTGTGCATAATGAGCAAATATACAGTACGATAAATATTTTAAAAATTCAAATCAGCAAAAAGTTTACATTTTAGAAACTCTAATTTTATTGAGTTTTAATAACGAGGGGTGGGGGTATAAGTAGGTGAAATAGAGATTTTCAACTTTTTACTTCTACAATTTGACCCATCTAATTGTATTGTAGTTAAGCGGCTGGATATTGAAAAATGGGGCCGGTTGTGCACTACACGCTAGTGATTAATACAGACAAGTAAAATGGATAATGGTATCCTGTTGAAAATCTATTTGAAAGCAATGCATATAACTGCATTTGCTATGTTAAGGGTTTCGTAATTGCTAAATATTTAATGTATCTTAAAAGTCTTAACACGGAAAGTTCTAAATTTTCTTTTAAAATTGCTTAAAATATTTCCTACTTCTAATACTTCTTAACTGTATAACATGTTTTATTAATTGATGTAAAGTGTAACCATACATATAAGCTCCATTTAGTTTAGAAACTCGGTAAACTGAAAGCATTTTATAATAGTTACACTACTAACTTATATACTTAGTTATACTTGCTTTTCAAAGCAATATTCAGGGTGGCTTTGTTACAATAATACGCCATTGGGGTCCGTAGTCATAACTACATAATATAAATTTTGTTTCAATATATATTTTAAAATATGTTAGAAAAAACGGGTGTTTTGCTTTTGTTTGTTTTATAGCTTGACTAATTATAAATATTTTGTTGAATACTCTAATCCAAAATATGCATTAAATGTCAGTAAATATGGAGCTAGAATTTTTTTCACTCATGAATAAATAAATTAAAATAAAACTCTCATAAACGATCGCGAAGACTGTGAAACAATCTAAATCACAAAATAACACGCGATAAATGTGTATATATTTATCTACATGGTGTATAATGTACTGAATATGTATATTGTACAAATACTTATCGTATTTGTGTATGTTTGTTTAAGTGAGAGTACGTTAGCATATCCAGATAAATTGTTCCGTACTTTTGAAATGATATTAACTAGTCAGAAGACTGTATGTTTCACTTCTTTACGAATATCTTGCAAAATAGAGACTTCTGATTGGTCAACCTTATTTTGAAAAAAAAAAAAAAAAAAAAACAATCTGGAACGCTTATAATCGGATACCAGTTGACAAATCTATTTCTATAATCTCATTCGTCGAACTGTACAATCAGGTGATTAACGATTCAGTTTCGTTATGGATTTCTTTTTGGCTAACTTTTGGCTATTTTTTAACACAAATGCAACCTTAGTAAATAGCAGATTGTTTAAAATTTTGTTCTATGTTGCTTCGGAACGGAAGCATTCTAGCTATGTCTTATGTAGTTTGCCTTCAGATCTGTTGAACCCCATTCAGATCCAAGTAGCAAAATTTTTGTTGTTTTTTTCTTGGGCACGAAGTGCTCATACAGGAAGCATGAGAGTGGAGGACAGAAGGCGGGAAGTGAATTGAGAGCCCAAAAGAAAGTAGTACTTCGCAGTACACAGCATATTGTTTTCCAAAGTGAAGTATCGTGATTCGAATTTTAGCTGCTGCGAGCTCTCAGTTGGTGCCAAAACAATAGTATAATCCTTTAGCGACAGTAACAGGCCAGTCAAATGAATAGGATATGGCTGTGAACCTTAGCTCTGACTATAGAAATCGGGAAAGCATTATGTTAGGAGAGGCATCCTCATTTTCTAAATAGAGAAGACAATTAACAGATGGAAGAGACGTCACAGAAGTGTAGTTGGTAGCACCGTGGTTTTCAAATCAGAGGGCTGTTGTTCGAAAACTGACTACGGTGAGTTCTACAATGCATATAAATAAAAACATTTTATACTTTAATTCTTGTTTTTCTTCATAAAAGAAATAACGCAGGTAATGGGGAATAACGTATTTTCATTTTTTGATTTCCTTAATAATCTTATCTTTATTTCTTAAATATATGTTTTTATTTTATTTTTTATTTTTTCCTTTTGAACCATTCTCTGTATTACCTCTGGTACACCGCACATTTTATACATAGCTGGGATTTAATTCTGGATATACGTTTAGACACATTAAATTAATCTCGTTTACGTAATTCATGCCATTTTTTTCTTTTCCCAAATATAATGAACTTGAAGAAAACATTAAAACTTACATTAAAATAATATTTTTCTTTGCAAAATATATCATTGAATGTATAAACCTAATCAGCAATACAGGACCATGAATATACCACGTAGGCGCTATAATTCTGAGAGAGAACCCATAGTTAAAAACAAGTAAAAGTTAAATTTAAAAAATCAAAATACCCGACTGCGTAAAAAGCGAAGTAATTAATTATTTCTCATCAGTGTAAAACTATTTTTTATATTACTTACCTATTTTTGTATTTACTTGTATTGATGACTTTTAAGTTGAGTTTAATTGATAGTTCCTATGGATAAACACTGTTTTCATGATGCCTATAGATGTGTATGAAGGTTAGACTTAAAGTAAAGCTAGAGATCCTACCTACACAACTTTCAGGTTGTGCAATATTTATACGGAGCTTCTGACTATAAAATAGCCAATGTAACATCGCCTTCATTTTGAAAGACCTATCCAATGATATGCCACTCAATATGGTGCGTAAAAAAATTCTCGTCTCTACCACCACTTTGTATTTTACGGCCGCTATTTTGAATTTATAAAAAACAAAACCTTGCCTATAACCATCGGAAAGTTAAGAGAAATCGATTTAGATCTCATTGATTAAAATCCATCCAGCCGTTGGGATGTTTCGAGGGTATAAAAAATCCACATTCTCAGATACGCGTGAAACATATAACCCTTCTTGGCAGTTGGGTAATAACAGAATGAAACTTTGTAAAATTTAATATCATGTTTGATTGGATATGCACACATAGATACGAGCTTTGTTTTGTTGTTTTTGTTTTCATGACTATAAGTCTTGTAAATATCTTTGCAGATAAGACGTTGATTCGTCAAATAAATATAGGGAGGATAATATGGGAGGCTATAACGTAAATCCTGTTAATAAAAATAAAAAAAATAAGGTAAAGGTTATATTCAAATAATTTCCTTCATTTAAATATAAATGGAATATTAAACATGTTTCATTAGCATTTTTGTTTTGTTCTTTTATACTTTCTGCACTCATCGGGAAAAAACAGAATAATTAGCAAAAATTTTTAAATCATTGTCAACAAAAAAGTAAGTATATGGACATTTTATTGCTTAGAAATCTCTGAAAAATATTCCTGACAAAAACAATAGAATTTCGCTCTATATTATAAAACAAAATTTTCTGAAGGGGGATTGTGGAAAACATAGATTGTTGTAATTACGTAGATCAAAACACCTCACTTTTGACCTAAATTTTGACCCAGTTAAGCATATGAATATAATAAACGCAGAAAAAAAGATGAACGAAACATAACATATTACTGAATGGAATTAATTTATTTTATTTTGTAGAAAAGAAATATCCAGTTTAAAATAGGTATATTTGAGTTGGATTGTGGGTATCTCTAAGAATTCTGGATTTATTAACATTTCACATTTATTTTTTTTTACAAATCATTAAAGATTTTCATAAACGGATAAATAAAAATTCCATGTTTATAAGCTGCTCTTGATTGAATATATTAGTATGAAATGATCATCAGAAGAACCTAACGCATTATCTTTTATACAAGCTCTGATTTGTGCATATTATACTTAGAATAAACATATTAAAATCTTTTTTGTTGTATTTTGAATAATTTGTTCTGAATTTTAAAACGCTTTTGCTTTAATTTATATTTCGCGCCATTCATTAATTGCCATATATTTCAGTTTGAATCTTACTATTGGATTATTTTTTATCTTTTAAAAATGTGGACTTAAATTACACACATTATTACTGAAATATAAATATAATATTAAATTTCGTTAAATTTAAATCGAGACATTGAGATTTTTAACAGTATCCATTTAGACTCAATGGAAATTGGTGGTTTGATCCGGGTAATGTACACTTAAAAGCAAAACTATCTTTATTAACTTGATCTATAGTTAGCATAAGACGTTTCAATTGGTGAATTGTTAGGAATATTGTTTTTTTTTTTTTTTTTTTTTTTTTTTTTTTTTTTTTTTTTTTTTTTTTTTTTGCGTCAGAGCTGTGGGGCAGTAAAAATCCCACGATTCATATTTATAATCACTGCATAATTCTTAAAAACAACAATAACTAGAAGAAAAGTTTGTTTTATGCGTCTAACTTTTCCATATCACCAAAATAATATTTAAAAATTTAATAAAAGCAATTGTAGAAAACCTCCCGTTTGGAAAAATATTCCCCGTGTTCCGTATATGGAATTACCATATACTTATAAAAATAATTGATTCTATTTTGAAAGTTCAGATTTTAATACATGGAGCTATTAAAAGATAAGAAACTACTCAAAAATGACATTTTGATTATTTTTAATTACCATTATTTTAGAATTCCTGATAAACTAATAGTCTATCATCAAGCACAGTTTTTCTTATTATTAATCATTTTTCAAAATATTATAAAGCTGACTTTATTTTTACGGAGCGCAGTTTTAATAAGCCTTTGAAAAGAAAATAAACTTCCTCAGATTTGACATTCTTTTCATTTTATCTTGAGAAAAGTGATGAATAGTGCTCTTTTTAAATGAGCTGCAGCTTAAAAAAAGGTTTATTTTCTGACAATCTTACTAATATTCCCGCAAGGAAAAAAATGAGCTGAAGGTCATACCCAACATAATAAGAATCGATTTCCTTCTACTTGAGTTCTTAAAGTGCTTAATGTACTTCCTTTAAATGTGCTTTATCGGATTTCTAAGAGTTGTATTAATTAAGATTAATTTCCCATTTGCAAACTTCCTAAGAAGATTTTAGGTATTCTCTATCTTTTTCTTTATCTTTTTAAAATTGGATTTCTTCTTGTTATTCGATTTGCTTTAGTATACGAAGTTATTGAAAAAAGAAATATATTTATTTTGTTGGTGTGTTAATCTGTATAATAAACTATTCCAAAGAGAGGAATTTTAAATAAACTTTACTTTTTTATGTTTATGATAATTATACAAATAGAAATATAATATATACCAGAAGAAAGATAAAACTATATATATATGCTTCTATTTTATTTATATTGCTTTGCATGGTAGAAATACAATAGGACATTACATAAAGTCAAATACGATAGTCGTTTCCCATCATTAAAATTCTTTAAAAAGATTTAAACCTTTGAGCTGATTTTGTCTGTGGAAAAAAATGTATGATAATTTAGTATAATGAGCGAGAATATCAGACGTCTACTCTCACAACACTTAATATATGTTTTTATAAATCATAATAATCAGCCAATATATCAAATTGCATACACCATAAATGATATAAAAAACACAATAAGGTATTTCCATTTCAGCTGTGCACAATTATAATATATATATATATATATTATATATATATATATATATATATATATATATATATATATATATATATATATATATATATAATCTATTTTTATCTATTCATTCTTCTGTATGTAACATAAAGAAACTTCTACACTTGAAATTATTTAAGAGTACACTTAAATCTTATTGTCCTATTTAACATATTTGACATATTTAGCATAAAAAATATTTGAAATAACTAAATGTGGTACTAACAACTTTATAAAACTTTTAAATTTTTAATAGCATTAAATAAGAAAATGGATAAATTGTAAATAACTATGGCTGTAGTGCAGGCCTCCTACACGGTAAATGAATGTATAACATGTACAATTTAAATATGAAAATGTCATAATACATGGCAGTTAATTAACGATAATTGGGGAGGGAAAAAGATAAATATGTTTTGATGGGGAATAATGTCTACTTAAACTTGATAAAGGTCAGAACCTTGAAATGTTTCTTGTGTACTTTGTTATCCATAGAAAGGAGATTTGGTGTCCAAATATTTTCCAACAACTTTCAATAAGTTACTAAAATTCAATGTAAAATGTGTTATCGTTTTCAATTTTAATTCTAAATATGAGAGTCTCTTTTGTCATTTTGGGACAATAAAAATATAGGCATATAACACTTTTGTTAAACATTCCGGTAAGTTGGGAAGGCACAACAAATCTATTTTGGCATAAAAGTGAAGATTTATAGCCTTAATTCCATTTATAAAATTATACTAAAAACACATTTGTGGAGAAAAATTCAGCTCTATGATCTGTTAAGAAATGTGAAATGAATAGTTATCGTTAAAACACTGTTAGGCTTCCTTCAGGTGAATACAATTCGATTTTCGAATAATAAGAGATATAGGTTTCAGAATATTTGTGCGAGGATTTGGGGGAGGGGGGGGCATCGTGATTTTTCAGATGCTTCGGTGGGGCGTGGGCAATAAAATGTTGGAAACACTGCCTAACCTTATGTGCAGAAATAAAACTTTCTCTTTATAAAATCCCATTATTACACTTAAGATATTTGTACTACTTAAAAATATCTACTTCTCATAATATATGCATATCTATAAACACACACACACAAACACACACACACATATATATATATATATTAATATATATAAAGTTATACTTCACTAAATTCAAAACACGGTAAAAGTAATTCACAAACCAGAACTAAAATATTAAACAGTAAAACCATAAATAACTTAGATAAACAAATTTTGAAAACAGGCAGACTGGCTAATGACATGTACTGTGGGGTTTAACCAGTTTTATGTGCACAACATAGCCCTCGCCTCTCGAGACCGAATAAGTGAAATTCTGAAATGACCAAATAAATCCATGACCAGCAAATGAAATCTATGAATAACTATACTGGAAAACATTTTTCGTCAGGTATCATCTATCGATATATCATTTGTATCGAATAATTCTATTGTTTTATTTCGATAATATTTTTTCTTAATAAAATTGGAGTTAAATCATTCAAAAACTATTAGGATTACTTAATATATATAGAGATAGATATATACAGGGTTCCCGAAAACCATAGAAACGGTCGAATAATTCAAGAAATACGCATCGGATTATAAAACGGAAAAATACGTGTTAAATATTTTTAAGAAAGCTATTTAGTGATGCCAAAGTCGAAACCCCCACCCTGGCTGAGTGCGAGGTCAGAGGGAATCTGAAATTTCGAATGAGAACCCCCATTAGTTTTTGCAGATTCTGATTCTGCTGAAAAAAAAACAAATTTTGTATCTAATATTCTTTTCGGATCATCGTAGATGGCGACGTAATCCAGCAAAAAAGATTCGCTTGCTAAGCTATGAGTAAGTTTGTTTAAACGTTCGTAAAGAATAAAAATTAAGCATAAATCAAAAGCGTTAGTTATTTTTTATTTCAATGCGACTTCAAAATTAAAATCATTTATATTTTTAATCATATAATTTTTTAATCATAATAATTTTTTAATAATATTTTATATTGTGTCCATAAAAAAACGCTTTTGTTACACTTATACTAAATTTGAAAATGCATCAAATATTGTGAAACTTATCAAAACATAATTTACTTGCTAACGCAATAAATAAAAATCTATATAATAAGGATTTAATTCGAAATTATTAGAAAGGAAATTCGGCATATACTCAGTGTACCAAATAAAACCGAACAGGACATAAAATGTCTTGGGAAACCAAACGACTACGAACTACAGAACTTTAAAGTAATTAAAAAATTTGTATTGAATATCGTCAGGTGATCCAAATAAATGTAGTCTGAACGAACTTAAAATTAAATTAGTTCGTTGTTTCGTTGCTTGTTTTGTTGTTTTTCGTTGTTTGTTTTGTTGTTTTTCGTTGTGTTGTTTTGTTGCTCGATCTTTAATCGTTGTTGGTTGTTTTCGTTTATAACCGAGCTATTCATGTAGGGTTGTGTTATGTACACCACCTTGAGTAAAAATTCTGTAACTGCAAGTTTTTTTTTTTGGTAATATGCGTTATCTATACTGATAAAAGTCTATATTAATAAACGAAAGTTTGGCTCTGTCTGTCTGTGTGTGTATGCGTCTGCAATGGCTAGCGAAAGCTACGGCACGTACGAAGCGGAAATTTTTTGTGAAGATAGTCCAAAGTTTCTTCTAATGCACCTGAGTCAGATAATTTATATTTCGAATAATCAAATGGAAGATTAATTAAAAACCGATCAAACGGCCCAATTTAAAAATATATGTATTTCCTCAAAATCACGCGCTGGCTAGATTTATTCCTCTATGCGAGGCTAGCGCAAGACTATCCAATTAAAACACTCCCCATGAAATCTCACTAGCTGTGAGACGAGACTAGCGTTTTGCAGAATTTAAAGCCATTATGTCTGCTTTGAAAAACACATCTTTTCATTTTGGAGAGTGGGTAAAAAACCACAGTTTAAAATTTTAATGCACATTCAAATTTTATTTTTTTTTAAATACTGGATTTAGAGATTTTAAACATTCATCTATGCCTATCTTTGGACGCTAATTAAGTATGTGTAATGTCAAATATTTTTATTCAGAACTTTTTGTTTTATAAAAAAAATAAATTTTTAAAAAGAAAAAGGAACTTTTTTTTTAAAGTGAATGACGCGAATTTGTTAAATTTCGGAAAACGAACTAACCGAATGATTTGAAACTTTCAGATTGTTTATAACAGACCTTTGACATTGTTTCATAGTGTAATGTTGGTAGAGAACACACTGTGCACCCTGTCGGTGGAAGGTTGAACTAACCACAAATTTCGAATAGTAATTTACGCAAATTTCTTATTTTACTCAACGACCTTATTGTAACAAAATCTTTTTGAAACATTTAAATATAATCTCTTTCAAGGATTTTGAAACGTTCGGACAGGTAAAAATATCATTTGCAAAATAAAATGTTTGAAAATCTCCACGAAATCAGTAAAAACCTGAGTGTTTTGTCGCGGTTTTGCTTGTCTTCGGTACGCATAGACGACCAAAAATCAAATTATGCAAAATAGCATGTTCCTTCAATTCAATCCTTTTTCGAGATTTTTTTCATTTAAAAATATAAATTTAGACATAATGCAATGAAAAATTTAAATAATATAAATTTGAGGTTCAATTTAATGGCCATTCATCACTGGCCCGGGCAACATCGGACGGGTCAGCGAATCCATGTATATATCTATACTAATGAAAAAAACATCACTCGGTATGTGTGTGTGTGTCTGTTCACGATGTCTAGCAAAATATACGACATGTACTAGGTTCAGAATTTTTGTGAAAGTAGTCGAAAAAGTCTCGTGATGCACCCGAGTTTCAGAATTTTACAATTCTAATAATTAGTTGAAAAATTAATTAAAAATATCAAGTTAAAAGTATGGGGAAGCATTCATAATTCAACAAAAGCACAGATTTTATCAAAACGCAAACTATTTGCACGAAAAGTTGAAGAGAGGGGGACGGGTTAATACAGATATAGCGTTGCCAGGGCGAAAAATATACTGGGCTTTTTTTATATAAAAGGCTGTATCTTAAATTCTACTGTGCCTAAAAACTCGAAAATTACACAGCCAGAAGCAGAAAAAATTCTTCTTTCTGAAATTCTAAAAATTATTTTTATATTCATGTGAATAGTTGATAAATCCAGTAAAAATTCATTTATAAAATGTATTTTATTTCTATTCAAAGGAACAGATTTCACATGAGTTAACATGAACAAACCGCAAATGATTTTTATGCTAGTATTCTTTGGAACGCCTTCAACTTTTTAAAAATACACTATTTAGAGATTTTAAAGTTATGCATTTAGCCCTATCTTTAAGCGCTCTTTAACAAATTCTAAATTTTATAAAAATCAATTCGCAAGTTTTTTGTCTTATAATATATATATATATATATATATATATATACCGGGTGTCCCAAAAAGGACTGACTGATTTTAAAATTCAATAACTTGCAAACGGTGACAGATATTAAAAAAATTCTTGCAGGAGGGTTATGCATAAGGTCAAAAGTTTTATTACAGTGATTTTCAATTTTAGTTCGATTTACAAACAATAGATGGCGCTGTAAGCAATAGTCGCTCAATACAGGCTCGATTTTTAGTCCTTTATCTTGTTCCATGCAGAAAAAGGAGATGGAAATGTATTATCCGGGCCACGAAGTACCAAAAATCGAGCCTGAATTTAGCGACTATTGCTTACAGCGCCATCTATTGTTTGTAAATCGAACTAAAATTGAAAATCACTGTAATAAAACTTTTGACCTTATGCATAACCCTCCTGCAAGAATTTTTCTAATATCTGTCACCGTTTGCAAGTTATTGAATTTTAAAATCAGTCAGTCCTTTTTGGGACACCCGGTATATATATATATATATATATATATATTAAAGGAAAAGTAATGCTTTATTGAAACGCGAATCCAATATATCTACGGGTAATTTAAATTAAAAAAAACTGACGAACCGATCGCTTTGGAACTTTCAGATAGTTTGTAACACATGATAAAGATTTTCAAAAGTAGTGGTATCAAATTTTGGGCTGGGGGATAATTTTTTTTTTTTTGAGGGGAGGGGTACTCAATCAAATATTTAAAACTGTACTGCTTTCTTCCAATTTAGATGCGTTTTTTTTTTTCTTTTTTTTTTCTTTTATGGAGCTCTCGGATAAATATTACTTATTTAATATAAAATTTTCTAAAGTGTACTTACCACAACTTTCGAATAGTAATTTCAGCAAATATCTTAAATTCTTGGTTAAATCCGCCGTTCTACAGGTTGATTTTTTTAAATCAGAGTTTTGTTCAGAAACAGTTTTGTTAAGAATAGAGTTCACCGCTGGTGGTGGAATGTGGAACTAAAAGATTTGAGTTTTTTTTCCAAGATTTTGCCGTGTGTACACAGCACGCCTGCTAGGCCTTCGTGTAATATATCATCGGAAAACCCTCGGACCACTCTGTCATATTGTAAAGCTTTCTACCCCCTCACTCAAATTTGCCCAGGGGTTTAAGTTTTGTAATTTTTGTTCATACTTCTCTGATATCTCATTTTGTTATTTTACTTAAGTTTGTTCCATTATTTTTTTACTTTTATTAATGGAAACTACTTAGCTTCTATGGAATATAATTTTAAAACCAAAAAATCTTACTTTGATCTCATTTTATTTTCCAAATTGGAAAATTTATGTGAATTTTCATAAATACTAAATATACCCCCTCCCCCCATTCCAATTTTCCTGTTCTTTTCACAAAAGTGTCAATTATAACCCCTCCTTAAAATCATAAGAATTTCCTGTCTGTAAAATGGGGGCTTACTTTCGTGATTTTATGGTAATACATTTTAAGCACAATTTATTCAGACTATTTTTACTTATGAAACTTAGAAATACTTTAGAATAAAAGACTTAATTTTATGCTTAATAAATTACATATGTCGGCATCACAACCGCCTAATGATATCAGAAATAGATGGACGAATATTCCACTATTTATCGATGAAACATGAGACGGTGATTCTAAATATTATAAGTATCACGCAAGTAATCAGTTTTCCGTAAAGAAAAGGAATTAAGGCTCTTTGTTCAGAGCTAGTATATTTAATTAGTGTTTTCCGTGTTATTGTTCCCATATCAGATACCTTATTCTCTTAGAAAATCGTAGTTTATACTGAACCTAATTTTATTAAGGAGAACATAAATCTCAATTGAGATGCTTTTTCGCTGGAATATTATATGTCATATAAACAGAAAACTAGTTTATCTTAATCCTATTTACAGATTTTATTGTTATTTAATCTTATTTTGAAATATGTATTCGTATCCTATTTTATTTTTAGTAAATAGAAGTAAATTTCCATTTAATGAAAAAGAAATGTGCCCAGTTAAACTAATGGCATTGAGCTCACAAGGTATTCACACTAATTGTATTGTAAATTATACTAATATTTATGTCTATTGTTCATAAAATAGAACTTAATCTGTTTGAGCAAAACATTAAAAAACAAGGTAGCACTTTATCAGAAGAAACCTGTATACCAAATTTGAAGCAAATTGGATAATTCTGCAAGAACAACCAATTTAACTAAATTAAGAGAATTACCCTCACCGTTCCCCCGCCCTTTACACTTAACCAATGAACCCCCAAAACTAATCAGTGAAGCCGTCTTATTGGAACGAATCTAGGAAATAAAATTAGAGCAAATCGATCTATTGGAGAAAATTGGTATTTCTATCAAGTGTTATCTCGTTACGTACATACATACGTACAGAACCGGCGGACAGATTAGCTCTCAGGCTTTGATAGCCTGTGAGATAATAAAAACAAATAACTTGCTACTGTTCTGAAGAACATACATTTTACAATATTGTTTTAATTTTAAATGACCCTAAGTGATTTTTTTTTACGCAAAAGTTCTAGAACATGCACAATATGTATTAAGAACTCTTGGAAATGTAAAATATGTATTGAGAGTTCAAAATAAATGTAAATCAGTATATACCTTAGAGAACGAGAATGTATGACGTTATTAAAATCTACATTTA
The DNA here is from genome assembly GCA_963932465.1 of Maratus speciosus. Lineage (NCBI taxonomy): Eukaryota > Metazoa > Arthropoda > Arachnida > Araneae > Salticidae > Maratus > Maratus speciosus. The sequence continues at coordinate 444,350,152 of OZ010788.1, forward strand.
AGGTGTAATAAAAATTTATTACTTTTTTTTTAATTTAACATAAAATGTATATATAGGGCCCCCGCAAGAAAAGTGAAATATTTCAACAAAAGTAAATTTCTCAGGAATGGTAAAAGAAAATTTGCATGATTTAACTGTAACATGAACTTTTAGCACTTAGCTCTAAATGCAGGATTAAAAACGTGCATAAAAATTTAAAACCCTTAAGAAAGAAGGCGTATCATGAGGTATGGAGGGTTGAATAATTTTACCTCCCCACACAATCCACCCCTATTCTGTGGCCACGAATGGACATGCAGCGTAATAAAGTGATTTTCTGTATGAAACCACTTATGAAACTTTTTGTGTAGCAAGACACTCAATTGCCTATGCAGTGACAATAGGCAGCAGACACTATGTCTCACCTATTAGTAGAATAAAATGCAAAATGAATTATTGCGAGATGTATCAATTTTCTTGCGGTTGAGCGATATGATCTTGATACTAAGGGGTCAAAATTCAAATTTAGTATCTATAACATGCAGATTTTTCAGAAGTAAAGATTTAGTTTTATTAAATATATATATATATATATATAAGGTATTTTCTCTATATCTAATAATATCAATCATTAGTAACCAGATATTTTAGTGTGTATCGATGAAATATTATAAAGATAATCCTAAATATAATTAAATATAACAAATATAATAATTTTTTAGAGTGAAAATAAATGAAGTTCTTTGTTAGAAGTCAGTAAAATTAATTAGAGTTTCTCATAATGTTGTTTGCGTATCAGATTCCCTATTTGATTTCAATATCGTGATTTTGAACAGAACAATGATTTCATTAAAAGGAACAAAAGTCTGAACTGGTATGGAAATATTTGGATGATTACAAATAGGATATATATTCATTTAGCTAATTTAATTTTTAAGACATGACATATCTGTATGTCCTGAAATGCAAAAATTAAAAAGAAAAAAGAACAATGCTTAATAAGGTGATACGTTATCGAAGAAAATAAATCTGTTTATTTTTTTTATAATGAGAAATCTACGTATACAGTAATAATTAACGAGATGCAATTTATGTTTATATACATGTATTTGGTATCGTATCTGAAGAATGTAATACCAAATATAGAATTCCACTGGTAGGATTAATGTATAAATACTTTTTACCTGATATTTTGCACTTAAAATAACCGCCGACTATTAATATATATTCTAACGGGACGATAATTTGTGAAAACGATGTCGTTTAGATTTAATCCTAATAAAATGTTTAGTTTTATAAACGCTTATTTTCTAAAATGAAGTCCAATAGCTTAGTGGTCAGCTGTTACTTCTTCCACGTTGCAGGTCAAGAGTTTGAATGTGTTTTACCTGATATTTTTCCCTTAAAATAACCTAAACGAGGTCGTTTAGATGCAATAGTAATAAAATGTTTAGTTTTATAAACGCTTATTTTCTATAATGAAGCCCAGTAGTTTAATGGTCAGTTGTTCCTTCTTCCACGTTGCAGGTCAAGAGTTTGACTGCGATCTTGGTAAAATCCTAAAAAGTAATTCGTTCAGCCAAACATTCATCTTTTGAAGTTCAATAAAAGAAATAGGAGTACCAAGCTTTATTTGAAACAAAACTTTCAGTGCCCTATATTAGGCTAACCATCTGAGGGAGTCATTTTGTAGATCACCGCAGGGTACATGGTTACAGAGTAAATAGAAAGAATATAGATCAAGTATGGTGGCTGTGGGTGACGCCGAAAATGCAACACTAAAATCCACTACATTTGGCCAAAACACAATCATGTGCTTTGACGCGCCGGTCAATTCAAACATATATTTCATTGCTTTAGCTTTTACCGTTAGTAATTTTTATTCATTAGTCGCGTGTTGATCATAGGTATGATTAAAATTTAGTAATATCACTTCACAGGTAAGAATTAATTGATTATTTTATCATATGTATTTTTATATCAATATCAGAAGTGTCGTTTAAGATTTTGCTGGGGGGGGGGGGGGGGGAGGGAGATTTTCTCGCATCCACTAAACTTGAAGTCCACATCGATACCATCCGGCATCGTAAGTAGAAGTAGAAAAGCTGAAAATGCACCTGTAAAATAGCTTCATATATCAGAGCACTAGTGCTTGTGTACGAAGGTGCCTATTGTGCCGGAGACGAAAAATCTCTCAATACGTCAGTGCACGTAAAGTGCATTGCCATGTGTAGAGACAATGGCCGTGATCGAGATAGATTTTTCACTGTTAGCGAAACGACATTGACTAATCAGAAGTCTGAATTTTTACGAACTTTTCATTGTTTGGAAATATGCAGGCTTCTGATGGTCAATCTCTTTTCGCTAACAGCGAAAAATGTATCTGGATAACTGCAATTGTTTTTAGATCCAGATTCGGTTGTCAGAATGACTTTAGATTTTTTTTCTGATACGGTTATAGCGAGTAGAATATATATCGGGGAATCGGTAGAAATCGGCTATCACTGTAATACTTAAAATAGCGCTAAAATATTGTATCCCTTAAATGCGAAATGATGCTGCTGAAATATACAGATCTCAGCGACATCTGGAGGATATTTTCTAAAACTGCAAGATATTGCTAGTCTATACAATGTAATACGAAAATACCGCAGATGTCGCTGCAATTGACTCTTTGGATTTCAGCAGTATCGTTACAGCGTATAGAATACTTAGTGTGGAAATGTGCTATCCAAACAGTGCTAAAAATTTGTATCCCTTAAATGTGCGACGATACTGCTAAATCCCAAGTGTCGATCGCAGCGACATCTGCGGGATTTTCGTATTACATTGTATAGACTAGCAATATCTTGCAGTTGTATAAAATATCCTGTTGATGTCGCTGCGATCTCCATATTTCAGCAGCATCATTTCGATTCCGAGTTTTAGTTACAAACAGCAGCGATAGACGACACTGGTATTAGCACCTAATTCTCTCAGCACCATCTATTGTTTGAAATTCGAACTAAACTCAAGAATCACAGTACGAAAACCCCTGACATCATACATAACCTTCCTGCAAGAATTTGTTTAATATCTGTCACCGTTTGCAAGTTATTGAATTTTAAAATCCATCATGGATTTTTGGGGCACGCGGTAAGTGTAATGGCACTGCCTTCGGTTATCGGATTCGGACTAAACACCTAATCGCTGTCGCTAATTTCTGATGTCTTTACTGCCTAAGGATTTGTATAAGAATGGCGACATACGGAAAAAAATACTGATTGATTGATTCTGGACTAAAGCTATCACCATGAATGTTGAAAAGCTTGCCATTATTGACAAATTAATGCTGGTTAAATTGTACACCTCTCGTATAGTCAAACTTGTCCAAGCGAGTACCGCCAAGTTCTAGAATAGAAAATACTTAGTTTTGCCGTAGTTTAGACAAATACGTATGTATAAACAGAGTCTGAGCATTGTATACCACCACTCTCATATAGAGGCACCTTACATGAAAAAACAATTTATGAACATTATCGGAAAAGAATAATGTAGAATTCTGGTCCACATTTTGAATGCAGCTTTTTGTATGCCAGTATTTTAGTACATACATTTTTGTTTTACTTGAAACAAGAATTTTTGAAATTTAAATACTCTATAAAAATTACATGTATCCAAAAAGCCAGAGACCTTGGCAACTTTGCTTTTTAGCCCGAGATCCAGATAGATTTTTCGCTGTTAACGAGACGAGATTGATTAATCAGTCGCCTGCATTTTTCCGGCTTGAAGTAAACAGCGAAAAGTTCGCAAAAATGCAGGCTTCTCATTGGTCAATATCATTTCACTAACAAATAAAAATCTATTTGGATCTTGGCCAATATACTTGAAGAGTCAACACAAATATTACTACATTGTCTGCATTTTGATTTTTGACAACGGATTTCCTACAAAAAATAATTCTTGAACGTATACCGTGGCTGAGTGGTTAATGCACACCGCTATTCGCTTGAGAGTGAAGGTGGGCTGCGGGTTTAACTCCCAATGGCTCAGTTGCGCACTCTTTGTGGAGTTTCCAGATGAAATTCTCTGGTGTTATATGTAAATTTCCTTGTGCTATCTCGTCCTTGTATATTGACGATGACTTAGAGGCGAGCTCCTGATGTCCAGCACAGGGGCCCCCGTGGCTGAGTGGATAAGGCACCATGCCGCTAATCGCTTGAGAGCGTAGTTGGGGGCGGGTTCGAATCCCGATGGCTCCGTTGCACACTCTTTGTAGAGCTTCCGGATGTAATTCTCTGGTGTTGTAAATTTCCTTGTGCTATCCCGTCCCTGTATATCGACGATAATTTATAAGCGGCCCTGGTGTCAAGCAAACAAGTCTGATGTATGTGTTCAATAAAACAAACAAACATGGGAGCTTCCGTAGACGAGTGGATAAGACACCACGCTACCAATCGCTTGAGAGCGTAGGAGGCTTGCGGGTTCGACTCCGGCTGGCTCCGCTGCACACTCTTTGTGGAGCTCCCGGATGTAGAAATGCTCTGTGTTCTAAATTTCATTGTGCTATCTCGTCCCTGTATATTGACGATGACTTATAAGCGGTCCTTGTGGTCAAGCACGCAAGTTTGATGTATGTTTTCAATAAAAACCAAAAACCAAACAAACATGTCAAGCACGCAAGTCAGATGTATGTGATAATTAAATAAATGAATGTAGACTGTTGTGAATACAATGTACTTGTTTAAAAATTATCATAAGTATTGAGCGTTAATAAAATCAAGACTTCTAGTAAAATCACAAAGAATTTATTAAAAACTATTTGTTTAATGAATAATTTTTGCAAATTATAATTTCTATGACTAATTATTAATTTATTCAAATCATCATAATTATTTATTACGGTATGAATAACTAAAAAAGTAGGAAATAAAATAATCTTTTCAAAAATAAAATATTAACCAACTTCAAAAAAAGCGATAAAAATAATTAAATAATTCTTTAAAATTCTCTAATGACGAAACGTGATCCAATAACCACACATCGGATATCATGTATCGGCATAAAAACGTTAAATTTAATATGTAGAATTATAATAACTACCAAACATGGATTTTCAGGAGAATAATTTTTACAAGATATTATTTACATATTTATAATTTAATTTACGAATACATACATATAAAATGCAATCAATTACGTTTTCAAGTTGGTGCCAGACATTTACATAGTCGATAATAATTAAATAAACAATTTGTTGAAGAAATAGAGCATTTTTTCGATTTTGTATCATATTTTCCATCAGCATTTTATTCATGGTAGTAGGTACAATGGATTCACAATTTTACTATACTTAAGTTAGGTTGGCACCAACTTCAAAAAGTAATTGATTACTTTTTATATGTATATGTTACTGTGAAAGGCCGAAATTGGGGAATGTCGACCTTCACTGGTGAATGTCAACATATACAAAATACGTCAATGAAAGACCGAATATTTGATTATATCCTTCTACATTTCGAACGTCAGCGGTGTATGTCGACAAGCAGAGATATTATTTGGTGGATGTAGAAACGGAAAGCCAATGTCAACAGAGAGGCGACAATCTCTCGCTAAACTCATTATTCTGATGCGAGTCAGTCAGCTTTATCAATTTTATGCAAGGTTTGATTGTGCGCGCAACGGTTTCTTAAATTTTATTTTTTTATTTGATATCCTAATTTATATTCAATGGATACAGTAGGAAATCGTGATTTTTAGTTTTTATTTTTATTTTTTGTTAAAAAGCTAAATGCATTAATTGCGAGTAAAACGAGAAGTTTTTTTTTAATTCTGAAGAAAAGTACTCTAAATGCTTTCTGAAGTGATTTCTGCAAAAACTAAGTACCGCATACCATTGAATTAGAGATGATTAAAACGTTTTGACATTTTAAAAATTAATGATGATGAGAAGTTAATTGTACTATTAAAACCAATTATAACGGATATACAGTATTATGTTACCAAAGATGAATTATTTAGTATACTATTTGAAACGCACATAAGAATAGACCGCGGAGGAAGAACACGTATACTTAAAGAATTGCAAGTTAACAGAAAATATATTACATATGAAGTTGTAATGTAGTATTTAAATTTCTGCAAACTGTCAAATGAATTTTCCGTCAAATGAAATATGTTTTTCTAGGAACGATATTGTTGTGAAACCAGTGGTCAGTTCTGAGTTATATTCAAAATATCAAGTCGATCTTATAGACCTGCAGTCACACAGGGATGGCGAATATACTTTCAAAATCGTGTATCAAGAACATTTATCTATGTTTGTCCAGCTACGACCTTTGAAAACTAAGACGCTGAAGAAGTAGCGTATCACGTTCTTTCAATACTTTTAACGTTTGGGATGTAGCTATATTGCAATTAGATAATGGTAGGGAATCCAGTAATCAAGCTATATCCGAACTACTCTCAATGGGGAAAGATGGTAAGGTAGTTCATGGAAAACCTCATCATAGTCAAACAGAAGTCTCAATTGAAAGAGCCAATGAGGATATACAGAATATTTTAACTACATGGATTAAAGATAACGATAAAAATTAATGATAAAATGGTTTGCCCTTTGTGCAATTTGAAAAGAACATTACATACCACTAAAGAATACGCCAAAATCCTTCTGAAGATATGGTTGAGGCAAATTATCGTCATTTTTGCCTAGAGGACAAATTGCAAATATTGAAACGGAGAATAAATCGAAGAAATTGCTAATACTTTTGAAACCAAAGAACAGCTTGAAGAAACAATACTTTTGAAGAAAATCTGAGCAGCATCCATACCGAAAACAATATTCCAAAGAAAAATATTAAGGAAGACCTTCAACCTGCCACGTCTTCATATCAAACCCGACTGAATAACACGAGTTTATCTATTATAATAAAATCTGAGTGCAGAAAACTGTCGGAACAATGCCGGTATGAACCACTCTGGTCTGCCAATCGACCGTAGCTAAACGCCATGTTAGGCTTAATGAAAAACATATCGTAGCATATCACGGCTAAATGATATTTTTTTCTACTTGGAATCATGCCTGTTCAGAATATTTTCCCATGAAGCATGTGTATCATATCATTTATAATGCATTAAGTTCTAAATTAAAATTAAGCTATTATAAACATAGAAATCAGATCTAAACAAACGGTACTATTGCAATTCAGATTCAAATTCCTGCAAATCTACAAACAAATGAATGGCTCTTTGAACGCTTCATTTAAAAAAAAAATCAAGTTAACACCGATGCTGGTCTTAAAATATTTGTAATAATATATTAAAACATTTAAATATTTTAACTTTGTTTAAAACCTTGAAAACTATCCAATTAAGTTTTTAATTTGAGGAGGGCCAAATCATCATAATCAACAACAACAACAAGTTCTAAGTTAAAAGTAACGGATAACTATCGCCATTTGGCGGAGAAAACATATAACTTTCGTTCTTAAAAAGTCCGTGAAAGCACAGTGCATTACATGGATTTTTAATTTATTCAGAATGATTATTCTTTTGCCCAATTTCGATTTCCTGTGACATTGGATTTCTGTCTTATATGACAAAGTAAAAATTATCCGAATTCGAATATCCAAAACTTTCAAATGCATTTACAATAAAGAATTATTTCAATGGAACTTTAGCGTTACTTAAAGGGAAATTAATCTTTTATGTACTGAATTATCAATTCATGAAAATTTCATCCTCTAAAGCATTTTTCGTGAATTTTTAAAGCTAAATTAGAAGATTTACATAATTATTTAACCCGAGAGTAGTCGCGACATTTTTTAGAACGTTAGTAGTCGCGTTCGGTCCATTTGCCGCCGTTACCAGCAGGCCGAAAACGAAGGGGAAACTTGCCGGTGTTATCAGATGATCGAAAACGGATAACGTAGGGTGAAAATATTGACTGAACTTTAAAAGATTACAGCAATTATTCATTTTACAACCTTTTACAGCAATTATTTATTTCGCTTAAGTATATATTCAGTTGGCATCTAGATAAATGTTTTTAATAACTCTTTCTTCGTTTTGCATAAATACTTAAAAGTAAATAGTAAATGATTTGATTGAATTTCTGATGTTACTATGAATCAATAATTAGTAGAGAAAACATTTACTAATATGAATCTAAATTCGTGATAGGGGTATTTTTATTTATTTATTTTTTATGGAAGGACAGAATCAGAGTCAGGTAGATTTTTTTTATACTCCGGCACTCTATATCCATTTAATAAAATAAAATTAATAAATTTAGCATCAATATATTACGCTGACATTAAATTGAACAATTAAACTGAAAATAAAAATGGAACCTATGACATGCAACAGAAAATCAAATACAATACCACTAATTCACCAGCATATTGCGGACGATTAATTCATTTAAAACATATGAAAAACCATCAAATTTGATGCCATAAACAATTAAAGACAATATATATATATATATATATATATATATATAAACTTTCTGTACAATAATACCATTGAAAAATAAGGAAAATGACCAATAATTATGAAATCACAAATACCACATAAACCAAATATTATTAAACATGTATAATTATATATATATATATATATATATGTATATATATATATATAATAAAGAAAAAGGTAAAAAATACTTAACTTCGAAATTATAAATGTAAATGTTGTAACTACGTTTTATTTACTTATTTATTTTGTGGGGTGTCTGTGTGTGTATGAGGGGGGAGAGGAGGGGGGGGGGGCTCTCGAGATTTTGTGATTATATCCATTTTTCAAATGAAAATGCACGATTTGTAGTTTTTCTACTTATTCCAGGGTGGGAGCAGCGCCCTTGAATAAAAACTCTGGATACGAATTTCGCTCATATAAAGTAAATAATAAATAAGTTATTGAAATTATATATTTAATTTAAATGCAATTGCAATTGTAAATTTAAATCCTAAGATGGATAAATTATTTTAATTAATAGAGTCACTGAAAGGTTCATCTTAATAGGGATGTGTTTTACAGAAACTATTTAATTAAAATGAATATTCAATTGTACATTTCATAACAAGGTATTAATGTTATAATTTATTATTTTATAATAACGTTCACTAAATTAATAAAAACAATAAGAAAATTTTCTCCGAAATTATAAATATGCAGAAATAATTTAATTTAAATGAATTTTCTCTCATATTCTGAAAAACATTATTCTGAAAAATAGTTTGAAAAATTGATGAAAGACAACAAATTTAAATTTGTTAGATACTGTCCCCAAGCCTCTATTGGAGTTCAATAATAATTTCTGCGGCATTGTTAAAAAAAATGTGTTTTTACTTACAGTATGAAAATTTAAAAATATATAAATTTTATAAAAATACTTAAAATATATTTTTTTTTTAATCATAGTATAAACATTCACTGAATTATCCAAAAGAGATTTTTATTTGCGTAATTTCTAACCTACATTATAAAATTCTCATTATTTTCTTATTGTACAAATAAATTATATGTATGTTCATCGCAAATATAAACACTACATTTCTGAGAAGATTGTTTTATCTTTCGAATTTGTTTTATTGTACAAAAACGATACTTTTCAGATTTTGGATATACGGCAATTTTTTTTACTGATTCCCACAAAATTCTCTTCTCTCTCTTTTTTAATGGTTTTGCAGTGTTATTGTCTGTTTTCTTTCATTTATATGTTCGGGTAATAAATGGAAAGCAAATTCTTTCAAATAATGATGATGAATTTCCCTTTTTTTCCATATTTAAATAATTATCGATTTGAGAATTTATTCCCGCAATATTTGACAATGAAAAAAAAATGTAAGTGACCATCCATATTTTTTTTTTTTTTTTTTGTGCGAACTGACTACACAACTAATATAATAAAACAATTTTATGTCACATTCTAAAAGTAAAAAAAGTACTCTTTGAACGAATAAAATAGCAGAAGGAAAGCAAGACGAAATAACAACAGGCAGAGAGTCCGTACTTCGAAGAAACCTTCCCCACAGATTTCGCGGAAATGGGAAAGGATGAACACGAGAGGGAAAAATTCAACTAACGTAAGAGGTCGCAACGCGGTCATTTAGACCGATATAAACTTAAGAATGCGATAAAATGCTAAGAAATAGCAGGAATGACTTGCAATTTTACTACACAAGAGTGTGAACACTCAAGGTCAGCTACACGGAATTTGGCTATCGTAAATTTAACGGGAAATGAGTTTCAGGAAGATAACGAATTTCGGGCGGGGAAAAGACCAACGCGCGACTATTAACGGGTTAATAATTTTTAGAACGATTTTAGAAGGATTGAAGGATTTAAAAGGATTAATTAAATATCAATTTATAGGGATTTTGTGAAATATTTATAATCCCACTCAAAACTTTTATTTTAAATATTTTTTTAGTATTTTGTAGAATTAGGAAATCTGCAAATATAATTTTCTTGCAATAGAAATATAGACATATTTCTGAATTGAAAAATTCCTCCCCCCCCCCCCGTTCCAACGCCAAGAAAGCTGAAAAGATGTAAAGGCCAAAGAAATCATCCTTTAAAAAATATTTTTGTTTTGTGTAACCCACAATGCTTTTGGAACATAATAAAGTAATGCATCTATAACTCATTCTAAATTGTATTACTAGTAATCGATGTATTAAATTAATTTTATAACATGTTATTTTAATGGTACTTATAGGTACCGTCAGTAGATAAAGGGTTAAAAGGACAATTTTTTTCTGTACCGTAGGCTGCGAGCATCGCCTCTGTATGCCGTGTTCATACCGAATAAATTAGGAGCTTAGGTTTCTTGCTAATTTTTTTGGCGTCAACTTTCTGTTGTAAGCGTACTTTTTTTACAATGCATTTTATCAGATTTAGAGACATTACAAATAAAATGAATAATTCTTATCGGTACAAAATATTTTAATTAGCTTGCAGATAAAATTATGAATTTTAACATAGTTTGTAGTGAAAAAAAAGTCCAGCTAATAAAAAAAAAAAAAATTAATGTAGAGGGAACCTAAACAAGCATTTTCGTCATAGAATGTGTACTTGGAAATGGCGCTTTTAAGCGCTGGTGACAAAATTGTAGTTTTCATAATTTCTTTGTTCTAATCATAAATCAAAGGATAATATTTTTTATTAACAAAATGCATGAGACATCTCTTTTAGGGTTCCGTACTTAAAAAGTAAAAACGGAACCATTATAAGATCACTCCTGTGTCTGTCCGTCCGTCTGTCTGTCTGTCTGTCTGTCACAGCCAATTTACTCGTAAACTATGGAACGTGGAAAGTTCAAATTCGGTGAAGTAATAAAGACCTTTGACCCACATGTTTTCAGATTAATAAACTTTCATAAATATATTTAGTAAAAAAGTAGAGGGGCTAATTATGCTACTTGAAAAAAAATATTTTCTTTGTATATCATGTGGGATATCCTGTGAAAGCTTTTGTAACGCTGAACTCAAAAATACTTTCCTTTTAATTTTAGGTATTATATTTTAAAAGATATTGTTGAAAATGTAGCGCAAAAATATGCTCCCCCCCCCCCCCATCTAATTCCGAATCTACTGAAACTAAAATTATGAAAAAATTAGAGGTATTAGACGTTAATATAAACCTTTCCGTAAAATTATAGCGATTACCATAGGTCACATAGTTTTTGAGTAATTAGCATTTTTCTGTTATACACAAATTTCGATTTACGGGCATTCAGAAAAATTGTTGAGCATCGCTGAATATATCTATCGATGCAGAAGAATAAAAGCATTGTTGATATTTATTTTAAAAAAATCATCGGTAATTAGCCGAGATATTAACCCTTAAAGCTACGGTCAGTTTGGACATACACAAGGACAGGGGCGGCGTACTCTATGCCTAGTTAACAACGTTTAATGATATATATGTGTAATGCAATGTCTAGTAATAGTATAAAAGCAATAAACGTCAAATTGTTAAAAACATACTAATTTAAGGGGTCTCGGGACTCTAAAAAGTTGAAAAAATGAAAAAAGACCATTTTCAACATTTAATGTCTTAAAATGTATATGATTTTAAAACACAATTTTAATTGGGATGAAAGATATAAGTATGTTCTTTCGTTTCATGTATTTAAAAAATTGCAAGATACAGAATTAGTATGTATGGGGGGGGGGGGGGGGGCTCGAAACTGTTAGACATTTGTTGAACAAAAAATTGGCATAACAGTTTACGCGCAAGATTACAAAATAAATATTGCCACTAACTAGAATGAAAATTTTGGTGCTTACTTATACTTCAGATTGTAATAATTTCCCTGAACTTAAATAAATTTGTATTTAAAGCATTTTTATATTTTTAATGCAATGTTGCATTTAGCTAATATAAAATTTTGAAAATTTCAACAGTAAAATCACCTAAAAAAATATTTTTTTGAACAATAAAAAAGAAATTTTAGGTTCAGTTTATACAGACTAACATGAAATATATGTTTTGAAAATTTCATGAAAAAATATTCAGAAGTTTTTGAGGTATCCTGCGCGTTATGCCCCAAAAACACCATTTGGAAAATAATTACTTTAAAGTTTCGGAAACGCCGCTTCAGCTATTGGGCGGGTATAATTCTAAAAGCCAAAACTTCTGTTCTAATGGGAATTTCAAGGAAACAATTATATCAAAATATTCAGAAAAGATAGGAGTTTAACATCTAAAAAAAATTAAAATTTATTAAATTTTGAAGCTTTAAGAGTCCTGTGACCACTTAATCGTTTCCGGCACGGAGTAATTCTATTTATAAACTTATGAAATAATGGACTGACACCAGAATTTATAAACTAATTTATTAGAAAATGCGAACTTGCTTATTTTCACGTACATCATAAAAGGAAAATTTTAATGAAATATTCTTGGTGCCGTTTGTCTGTTTTGGAATTAAAATTAGGTGTCCATTTTTTAAGGGCATCGCCCTCGAAAGATTTAATTAGAATGAATCTTATAAATACTGTGAGATTCGCGATAGTTTGCATTGATTGTATCTCTCAATACGCCTCGAGTTACTTTAAAAGTTAATTAAACACCTATGTGGAAAAACACAGCTCTGACCATCGCGGCGTTGCAACTTTGAGACCTGAATTCGAAGCACGCATAGCACAATGCCAAATTTAAACTTTGAACAAAGGTTTTGTTTTAGATACACTGTAGAAATAAAGGTTATTACTACGCTGAATTTAGTTTCATGAAATGCCAAATGAAGTTTAACTATGTACAGCTTTTATTGTCAGTACCGAATTAAGTTCATCATCAACAGATTAGGATCATATTAGAAAAAGAGTTATACGAATATTTGATATTATTTAGGTTCCATATGTCTTTGAACTTTCATGGTAATCCCATTTACACTTTTTTAATGTATACAGTTATACCCAACCCTACGTTGTATAATTTTTTACAAAGTCGTAGTATTCTTTTAGCAATTTTTTTTTTTTTAATAATACAATTACAAATTCTTATATTTTTTCTACGTATCCCTCTGTGCGCGAGTAATGTTCGCACTTGACCGTTTATTTTGTGTACTTCTTGAATTCTTTTTGACAAAAAGGCGATTTGTTTAGAAAATACACAAATCCCCACTACCATAGAATACTCATTTTTTGGAAAATATCAGAAAAACCTTTTATTGTTTTATTTGATGGTCCAAATAATTAGGTATTCTAACAGTTTTTATTGTCCTGCATTTATTCCAGGTATAGATATTACTGTTTTGTTTCAGTTTTCACCAAAGTGAAAGTGTTGTTTTAACTGATATGATGCTGTTGTTTAGAACATGAGGAAATATTCAAAGCAATTTCTGAAGATAGTTAAAACATAATAAACGGGGAAATGAAATTTATAATCCTTGTAACAATTGATTGGGTTTTATGATGTTTGGTGAATATTTAGTTAATAAAAATAATCTGATATGAAATTAAATATCTAATTAAATATTTATGTATTTGAAGTGCGAAAATTGAAATATACATGATATTGCGTGCAAGTATAAAAATATACGTAATCATGGTAAATTTACTTACAGTACGATAATACAATTCAAATTTGGTGATGAAAATTAGGAAATGTTGTATAATGTATATTTTAAAAAAAGGGGGAGGGAGAAGAGACCAAGATTATTAAGACCAAGTTATTCACCGAGATTATTCTATATATATATATATATATATATATCTGAGCGTCTTGAGGGTTTTACTGCGTCATAAAAATAATCTTAATTTAAATTTCATTTCCCTGTTTGTTTCTGAAATACACTTTATGTCCCTTTAATAAAATACATTAAAAAATATTTCAGTTTAAAATTTTTTTTCTACAGCAGATTTAATTTGTTTTTGAAAGTACAGAAAAATACGCCCAAACCGCTCAGAGGGTTAAATATATAATTGAAACTCAACATGAATATAGCCATTTTCCCCGTAAAATCTTAATCAAACATTTGCTTTAAACACAAGCATTTTATTATTATTTGTGTAAAAAAAAAAAAAAAATACAATATTTTAAACATTAGATTTTTAGTTTAATTTTATTTATTTACTAACATCTCAAACCCATTAATTACACACACATAATAAATGAAGAAAAGAAAAACGTTTTATGTCCAATCATTTATGTTTATCTTTGTTATAATCGGGAAAATTTCTTAAAAATCACTGCATTTTTCTATTTTTAATTTTAATTTTTTAACATTAGTGATAAATTAAATCTCTGTTATCAATAATCTTTTACTTGTTTTATTAATATCTAATTGTTGTAATATACAAAAACGGACTTCACCTACATTAAAATTATCTTAATACAAAGCAAAAAAGGAAATAAACGTCCTTATATTTACAATTTTTTTTCTGTTTAGCTTGAGAAAAGTGATGAATGGTACTGTTTAAAATGAACCCGCTTATAAAAAAAAAAAATGTTTATTTTCTGCCGAGCTTAATAGTCTTCTCACAAGAGAAGAAAAATGAGCTGAAGTTTCTATACAACATAATCAGAATTGATTTCTTCTGACAAGGAGTTCTTAAAGTACTTAATGTACTTCGTTTGGTGTGCTTTATCGGATTTATAAGCTTTGTATTAATTAAGAGTAATTTCCCCTTTGTCAACTTCAGGAGAAGGTTTTACGAATTTTCGATTTATTTGCTTTACATTTTTAGTGTTTTATTCCATTCATTTTTTAAATTTCCGAATGAAGATGTACAAATGGTTTTTGAAGTGTGCTTATTTTGTTTTTGTGGTTATCTATATCTTAAACACTTGCAAAAAGAAGCGTTTTAATCAAACTTAATGAGTCATATAAATATGCATCCAATACACCTATATATGTGTATATATATATATATATCTGAAAGATTACTAAAATCATTATAATTTTATCTTTATCATGAAAATTTCTAAGCATGACTCAAATAATGTTGATTCATTATACGTGACAACTTTTTGCAGTTATATTATATACATGGTCATCGAAAGAGAATGCTGAGATTACAAATTTGTATTACGCAAATAAAGATACACATAGGAACATAAATTTAGTAATAAATATTAGTCCTTTCGAATCCGATTTTTTTTTCACTTTTGAGAGAAAAAATACTTTTACGTTAATAATGTTAATAGAAGCTATCCAAATACATTTACGGTTGTTTAATGCATATGCCATTATCGGAAATATAAAAAAATGTAGCTATTTTGCGGAATTTTCAATTCACATCACAATAGGCTAAGAAAGAGCATTTGGAGACGTTTGTAAAATATCGTATTGCAATAGGATTTAAGAGGTATTACTGCTTTCTAATATTTTTATAGTTTTATCACACATGCTTCATTCAGAAAATTATCCTATGTTTTAAATTTAAAGTCTGAAATATGTGTTAAATATGTGTTTATAAAATAATCACCAACGTTGCAAAGAGAATTAAGCAAACTTTTATTATTATTACTAAATGCCAAAACATAAATGAAGTCATAATATGAAATCCATAAGCCAATTCTATCGTTACGACATGTAGATAGTCACAAAAGTAATTTTTAAGGCAAAATAATACTCAATTAAACGACATGTACTATTAATTGTAAGGCAGATACGAATGGGTTAAGAAAAGTACCAAGCTTTATATCCATATTAATACGTTTTGTTAAATGTACCATTAGTCGCTCAAAAGGCGTCCACACGATATTCATTCTCTCTCCTTTGAAGAAGCTCTGGAATTTCAGTTACAGTTGCGGCTATGATTCGACGTTTTAAATGACTGATACCAGTTATCATATGACTGTACACAATGTTCCTAATGTATCCCCAGAAGAAGATGTCCAGAGGCATAAGACCATAGTTTCGGGGAGGATACGGATTTGGGACATCTCATCCAATCTTTGAGTTGGGAAATTCTCAGACAAGGCTGCACGCACAGATAGGGAGAAATGAGGAAGAGCTTCGACCTTCATAAAAACGTACATTATTTCACTACATTTCGATACAAGAATTATTTCTGTACATTTAAGAATTACTTTTTATAAGGTTGCAAAATCCCGTCATTCCTTTTAGATGACACAGCATTATTATAATCATATAAAAGTAAACACATGACTGTCTTAAACATATTATGTTTGTCTTATTATTGACAATATAAATAAAAAAAACAGACGAAATATTTTCTGATGAAGAAACTGCTCTTGTATTATTTCGTTGTGTTTTTAAAGTAACCATTAGAAGTCTTTTATATGAAATTCTTTCATAATTAAATATACAATCTTGCATAATGGTACACAAAACAAGAACTTTAATAAGCTAAAAGTTAACTTCTACGTTTCGAGCTGTTTCTACAGCCGTCTTCAGGAAAATATGATGGTAAAAAGGCTAAAGGTCATAGACGAAAGATTCCTGTGCATAATTAGTCGTTAGAGATAATTAGTCGAAACTTGACAAATGATTTGAATACAAAAATATAGTAAGTAAGTAAGTAAGCACCCATCCTGGGAACCCGCTTTTGGCATATGGTTAGGTGTAACCACCAAACCCAGTGCAAGAAATAGTTCTACTGCATGCGGAACCCCTTGATTTTGTTACTTTTTTACAGTGTAGGAGAAATAACACGATTATATATATGACAATTGTTGACAGTTTGTGTAATAAATATTTATAGATGACCCCTATAATTAGATTTGAGAGAAATATTCATTATTATAACATATAAATATGCATAGCTTTTAGAATTTGATATTAAACTTAAATATGATGCAATTTTTTTTTTAACTCCATACTAAAAATAAGTATTAAGGTACAAGATGCGAACAATAATTAATATTATGCACTATTATGAAAGTATAAGTAATTGTAGATAATAATTATTTATAAATTTATAATGCAATGGTACTATGTTTGAGATATTGTGTAAGGTACATGATGCAAAATTATTTTTAAATCTACACTAAAAATTTAGTATTAAGGTACAAGATGCGAACAATAATTAATATTACGTACTATTATAAAAGTATACGAAATTTTAAATAAGGGTTATATCTAAATTTACAACACAATAATACTCCAATAATAATTAAGAATCTTTACTGGAATAATGAAAGTTGCTATTTACACTTTATACAAAAGAATTGGTATGTGAAGATGACTCAGCCGAAGAAAACTTACCAGGAGTATAAATTAATTACATTTTACATAAAATATGACCACGTCGACTCGAATACACTACACCACAGCCAGAATTAAGTTTGGAAAAGTTAAATAGTATAGAGTTAAACTAGAAATTTATAATATATAGATGAGTAAAAACTGTTTAGAATGTTATAGTTTTCATATAAATTTTTGAGCTGAATGGGATCATTAATAATCTTAAGAACATCTGCGAAGATTGAGGGTCCTGTTCGCTCGAATTTAGACTTCATAAATTTGCATTTGCCAAATAGATAATGTAGTGGGTCTCCTCGGACACCACACTTGCAGAGACCGTTATCTTTCTTGTTTATGTGTTGAAGAAATGATGGGAAGCTGCCGCAGTCCTTTAGGAAATAAATGGAAACTTTGTCGTTAACAATTAGCTTTTGTTGAACCTTTGGCACAAGCTGATGCGTATGCCGCTCCCAGAGTGATCCCAATTGTACTGCCACCTATCCAGTAATTGTGAATTGATGGATTTTAATACATATGATCGAGGTAATCTAATGCTCCGATCTACTGGAAGGTTGCAGTACTGAGCAGCGTCATTCGCCAGCTTGTCCGTCAGTTCATTTCCAGCTATTCCAATATGACCTTTAATTCAAGTTAAGTAAATTAATTTATTTTGATGTTTTTTAATTTTATTTTGAATGTTATAGATATCGGGATTTGTTGCGAATAATTTAAGTAATGCTTTAATTGCCGATTGGTTGTCAGAGAAAATTTGGAATCTGTTGTGAGTATAATTTATCGCTCAATTAATGGCTGTGATGGCTGCATGCAGCTCCTCTTGAAAAATAGAATTATCTGTACTATTTTAAAAGTTGTTTCAAAAATTTATGTGTTTTGAAGGTACGCCACTACAGCATATGCCATGCCAGAGTCCACATTAGAACCGTCAGTGTACATCTTGATAATGTTTGGATGATTGATTATTTTGTCAGTATTAATTAAATTGTTAATATTTATTTCAGGATTTGTTTGATATTTGTATAATTTATTTTCTACGTGTTCTTTACTAATTGGTGTGTGTTCAGTTAATATAATTCTTTATTATGTAAAAATTTGTATTTAATGGATTTATGTTCTAATGTGATTAATAATGGAGGGATTCCTAATAAAACTTGTAGTGTGTGCGTTGAAACGTTTTTGTATGATTTAGTGATAGATATTAGACAGATTTTTTGTATGGACTTGAGGGCACGCTTATCGATCTCCCTGAAATCACCGAGCCACACCTCCGATCCATAAGCTACAATTTTCTCCAAAACAATGATATACCCCGTTCTAAGGTATTCCCTGGACACGCACCACGTGGCCGAGAAGACCCGCTTTATAGATGAGGTTAGTTGAGTAATTTTGCCTTTAATGTTTGTAATGTGTAAATCCCATTTTAGTGGGCTTTGAAAAATTAGTCCTAAAATTTTAGTGTTTTTAGCTAACTGAATATTATGATTATTTAGTCTTAGAATTGGTGGACTATTGACTATAGTATTTTTGCCGAGTAAGATGAATTTAGCTTTATCTTGCGATATAGTTAGATTAAGTCTATTACAGATTTCATAGAAATATTTTATTTTAGTGTTTGTTTCTGTTTCTAGAGATTGTCTGCTGTTAGCTTTACTTATGAAATTGAAATCATCGGAGAATGCAAACAGGTCCTCGAACTTCTCGTACAACTCCGTTAGTATTAGATTTGCGATTATGAGCCAATGGAGCGGGCCGAGGCACGACCCCTGTGGGCAGTCTAGATATGTGGGTCTATTTATATTGTTGGTTAAATAGTTGTTATAAATTTAAAAAGCAACGTTAAAAAGGCCAGATTAAGCAAAAATTCCGCAGACTAGTTTCGGTAGCGTTTAGCGAACCGTCCTCAGTGCAAAGAATAAAGGAAACTTGCTCATCCACACAGATGGTTACAGTTGGTTATCAGTTCTCTGTTTGATAGGAAACTAAATAAAATTTGTTTTATGTAATAGGGGATTGGGAGTTGATTAATAAGTCGACCGAAAGTGGCCCAATATATGTTGTCAAATGCTCCCGCTATATCGAGTGAGACTATTCCACAATATTTATTTTTTTTTTATTTTTAAGATAATTTTTAGCTGTGATTTTAGTTTATTAAGAATTTTTATAGTACTTCTTCCTTCACGGAAGCCGTACTGTTAGTCATGAAAAAAATTATTGTTTTCTAGGTAATAATTTAGTCTGTGTTTAATTAAATCGTTCGTAAATCTTTCCCAGCATTGGAAGGAGACAAATGGTTCTGTATGAAGATGGTTGCTTCGGGTTTTTATTCCTTTTAGTGAAAAATATTACATTAGCTATCTTCCACTGTTTATGGAAGTAATTAAGTTTTAAGGATTTACTGAAAAGTTCGCGAATTAAAAATTTAATTATTTATTTAGGTTTTTTATTATAAATGCATCTATTTTGTCGAATACAGGGGCTTTAGATTATTTTGCTCTTGTATTGCTGTTGATATCTCTATATACGAAAATGGTGGAGGGGGGTGAGAAGAAGTGTCTCCCTCCGCCGCTTGGTCCAAAAGTGGGGGCTGGGGGTTGCTATGTATGGAAAAATGATAAAAGGTCATTAAAAGTTTCTAATTTAGTTGTACCTTCTATGGTTGTATGTATAAAATGTGTATTGTTTAATCTTTTGTTTCATGCTATTTTAAATGTTTGTCCAAATTTGTCTTTTGTGCGTGTGCAAAAATTTTGCCATGATTTTAACTCATTTGATTTAATTTGCTTTTTGTACATTGCTCGTTCTCTCTGTAGGAGCGTGCGCAATTTCGGGTCGCCGTTGTTTTTAAATATTTTCCTGAGTGCCGAAATTTTATTTCTTTGAATTTTGAGATCATTATTCCACCAATCAAATGTGGAGTATAGTTTTAAATTTTTGGTTTTAAGGGACTGATCGTAAATATCTTTAATTATTGTATTACAATCGGCTAGCCAATTGTCTAATTCAATCTTTGTTGTGGAGTTTGAAAGCGTATCTAGAAGATTATTAATTTTTGGTTTAAGTAGTTTATTATTTTTTAAAAAATTAGTGTATTTCCTTTTATATCTTTTTAGTTCCACTATCTCGGATTTTAGAGCCAATGAAAAATTAATATACCTATTGTCCGAGGTACTTCCAGTTTTCTCATCCACGAACCACAAGTCAACGTAGTCTACAAGATCCTTGGAACACAATGTTACGTCTGGATTGCCTTTACAGGAACGATTAGGCTGTCCTATAAATGATGCAGGAGCTTCCGTATCATTGATAAGTGTCAGATCGTTCGACAGCAATATGCATTTTAGCATTGTTCCCGATCTTCCTCTTTTTCGTATCCTAGCAATCCTAGGTGCCCATTTAAGTCCGCTCAAAGGATGAGGCCATGCAGGGGTGTAAAGTGGTCAAGCCACTTGATATCCTCCCTAAAGTCACTCCTGGGAGGAGAGTAATCTGATCCAATTGTGACCTTTTCAGTAGTTGTAGTGAGCTTTGCAAACACAGAGTTACCGTCTTTATAGGTTTCAATTAATTCGATGTCTTTTCTTGTTGCTATTAAGGCTGCGGTTTTATTTTTTGACTGAAAGGATATCCAGTCCTTTGGAAGTGCCCGTATTCTTTATTAAAATGGTAATAGCCCTGTATCAGTAGACTTAATATTTTTTCCTTGTTAGCATAACCCATCAGGTTAGTGGTGGCTGATTTTGATCGTTGTAGGTGGATTTGAGGGAAGGTTATGTTGGTTGGTTTATATTTTTTGGTGTTTTGATTATCAGGATTTTGGAGAATTTGTATATGTTGTCCCTCTATGTCGTTGTTTTCCTTTACATTTGCCTCGACTGAGTTGTCTTTTTCATTTTGGTCATTACTTTCTACTATTGCGTTGATCTTACAGATCTTCCTTTAGACAGTATATTTCTTTGTTGCGTGTAATAATGAAAGGCTGGGCAGTCAGGACTACTTGCCTCATGGGGGAAAGAGTTTGGTGTATTTAAACATTTGAGGCAACGGAATTTGTTTTTATCTATGGATCTACCTTTTTTTATCTGTGATTAGTGGGCATATGTTTGATTTGTGCTCCTTAGCACAATAGTTGCATACTGCAAGTATTCTACAATGATCTTTCGTGTGACCAAAACTTTGGCAGTTTTGGCATCTCACCAATGCCATATATAGTGAAATTCTGCATGTATTAAAATGAAGGATTATTTTTTGCTGCTTTATTATTTGTGATAATAGCCAGCTCTCGACTTCCAGCAAACTGTGCGTCTTCTTTATATATATTTTTACTAAGAGAAATTGGAATTTCCGTAATGTACTTTTCTTGACGTTGTATCACTTCTTGGGGATCGCATTCCGTTGATATGCCGAGTAATATTATTTTACTCAGATTCGTTGATTTAAATGTTATTTCCACGATGTCTCTAAGAGAATTAATATTTTCAATTGCTTCTAAGAGCTTTTGTGTTGCTTCGTCGTTATGAGTCTTGATTACGAGGGTATTTCTATCTCTATCTAATTCACAGTAGATTTGTTGGACTTTTACTATAGTTTTTGTTTCTGTTGTGAGAATTTTCCTCAGCCGCGCAGAGCGGCCTCTTTCTGTCAGCAGTCTTTTATTCTACACTTATTCCAACTCTTTTGCGAAAGCTATGTTGAAAAAAATTGAAAATTGAAACCGGACAAAATTAAAAGGGAAATTACACAAATTAAAGACACCGAAAAGCGGGAAGGTAGGGCATGGGGCCCTGAAGCTACAGAACGACCCTTGCTGCGTCCAGCTTATAATTAGTCTCGGTGGGCGGGTGGGTCAAGCGCCGTGACGAGTGGGCTCTTTACGCCCTCAGACCTTTATACTACTCTTATTCCAACACTCTTTTGCGAAAGCCAGGTTGAAAATAAAATGAAAATTGAATTGTAGATGGCGGCACTCGCGCTTTCTTCAGTCGACCTTTTTGATTCATTTGACCTCAGTTCACTAATAATTATTTATTTTCACTAGATGGCAACACTACATTTTTGTATTGAAATCATTGGACAGGTTTCTACTAATTATCTATTGCACAGGAAGCTTTCGTCTTTGAACTTTGAGCCTTTTTACCATTATATTTTCCTGAAACAGCTGTAGAAACAGCTCGAAAATTAGAAGTTAACTTTTAGCTTATTAAAGTTCGTGTTTTGTGTACCATTAAGCAAGATTGTGTCTTTATTTATTATATTTATGGTACAATTGTCCAGTATGTGATATTGAAAGACTTTCAGTTAAGTAAAACATGTAGTCGAAGACTTCTAATGTTTTATAGTTACGCCTGCTTTCATCAAAATTATGTTTACTGATTTATTAATTTATTTTTCCAATTTTAGTTTTCTTTTACAAAATCTTCTTTATTTTAGAAATTATTCAAACCGTTTCTGACATTACCAACTGGGAAGTCACCTTGAAAGAAAAACTCACAACAGATGGATCTATGAAGTAACAACTAGTAGTGAAAGATACTTGAAACCCACTCGCGGCGTCCATTGCATCAGTGAAGCACTGTACCCGGAAGCAGGATGCGTTAAAAATCCATTGATGACATCTACTACTGCACTATTTATGACTACACAGCCACACATAACTAATTAACATATCATTGCACAAAAAACCGGTGCGACCAGATTTACAGAGATTCATAGGCACAGTTTGGGAAAAAAAGTAAACACCCCTACTAACTCCTCAACAAATTATCGTAGAAGAAAGTTAATGGTACTGAACGATTAAAAATGAAGTCTACTTTTAAATGATGTATATAAAATTTTCTTAGGGGCTATCTGCATATTAAACGAGCTAAAACTTCATTTTTTTTTTCAATGACAATACCCAATTTTAACGATATATTTAAAATCTTCGGTTCAAACTATGACTAGATACCAAATTACAAGTCATTTCATAGATACGTTTTTGAATTATAATCATCCAAAATTTAGTCCTTCTAATGTTAAATTACATTTTCATATTTTTATTTATAACTCCTGAAATTATAATCCTAATACGCTATTTTTTATCAGGAATAATAATAATATACACAAATATAATTACGTGGAATTTGAAATTTTTATAATTTTATGATATGAATTATGAATTATGAAATTAATATTCGAAGCAAGTATGAATTGTAACGTGCAATTTTTTTGATAGATTTAGATTTATGAAGTCCTGCTTCCAAATCCAAAATTTCACATTTTTTCCCAAGTAGTTTTCAAATTACGCTTAAAAAACGACAAAATGATGACTTAAGGGGCCGTCTATGATAGAATTGACTAGATATCTTGAAATTTCTTCTGCTATACTGTAATCTAGCAGTCTTCAATGAAGGCATGAGTGGCTCTGAAGATGCCTTGATAAAGAAGGGGCTCTCACGATTAACAATCAAGTACCGAACTTATTTTTGGATATAGCCACTAATATACGCTCGTTTTAAAATAATTAATTTCTCAAAAACTTATTGTACGAATTACATAAAAATTGGTTTTTAGGCTAATTGAAGGGTGTAGTGTTTATTTATGCTGTCAGAATTGTGCACTGTTATTGAAAAAAAGTTATGGTTCATTTTAATATGTAGATAGCCCCCTAAGAAAAATTTATATAATCATTTAAAAGTAGATTTTATTACTAATCATGTCGTACCAGTAACTTTCTTCTGCGATAATTTGTTGAGGAGTTAATTTTTTGCAGAGATAGTAGGTGGTGTTTACATTTTTTTCCACGACTGTACATTGCAGAATTGACAAAACACACTGGCCTCCAAAAGTTAAGGTACAAGGACTGGATGCTTTGGATTGCACACGCTTTGTCGAATATCTACCAACATTACTGGCGAATTGTTTTTGAACTTCTACGATGTAAAGAACATGTTTGATTTTATATTTATCGGTGAAGATTTATCGGGGGGGGGGGGGTACAATTAGTGGGCTAATAACAAATTTAATAATAAAATAATATTTGCGATCACCTATGTAACAGAAAATGCTGGAAAGGGTTTGTCACTGTGGTAAATGACTATTTGGGCCCTGTTCAACGTTTATATATATTTGTGTAAGCATAACACTGATATTCGTGATGATGTTAACGTTTTTGTGAAAAATTTAAAAGTTTTTTGTTTATAGCATACAGAGCTTTCAACCAAATTTAACACAATTTTCCAAAATCCTGACAAAGAACAGTAACAGCAGTATACTGCAGTTAAAACATAGATATATTGAATATTTGATGAGATATGGTCATTTGTATGAAATAATTTTTAACTGTGCATGCGTGGAAGATCGTTAAATGTTTATTATATAATTTGATAGTCAGCTATTTAGGGCAACTTATATACAAAGTCTAGTCAAATATCACGAAAATTCAGAAAGATAGGGTCACTATAGTGAGTTGCTTCCTAAAAATATCTTTGTTATAAGGGATTTTCCACAATTTTTCAATCAGCTCACAGTATCTTTCTAAGTTTTCACAACATGTGACTGGACATTTTATAGCAGTTGCCCTAGAATATTTACTATCAAATTATGAAATAAAATTTTTGAAATCTTCCGCGCATTCGCAGTTTAAAATTATCTCACAAAAATACCCATATCTCATCAAATATTCAATATATTCTTATTTTAATTGCAGTATACTGTTGCTACTATTCTTTGGCAAGTTTTCGGAAAGTTGTGTTAAATTTGGTTGAAAACTTTGTATGCTATAAGCAAAAAACTTTTGAATTTTTCACAGACACAATAACATCTTCACGTATATGAGTTCTATTCTTACACAAATGCACATAAACGTTGAACAAGACCCAAATAGTCATTTAACACAGTGACAAACCATTTCCAGCCTTTTCTATTACATAGTTGATCGCAAATATTATTTTATTATTAAATTTATTATTAGCCTCTACTTGTCTTCCCGACTAAATCTTCTTCAAAAAATATGAAATCTAACATGTCCTTTTCATCCCAGAAGTTCAAGAACAATTCGCCAAAAATTTCTGTAGATATTCGACAAAACGTGAGCAATCGAAAGCATCCAGTACCTGTACCTCAACTTTTGGAGGCCAGTGTTGATAGTTCATTCACTCATAAAGGCAGAATTCAGTAGACCAAGATCGCATGCAAAATCCCAAAACTCATTAGTCTACTAGAGCACCCTTAAAAATAGTGACAATGTAATCTGCCACACATTATACAGAAGTACTAAACTACCTGAAAAATTTGTAGAAAACGGTATTTACACTGTATAAAAAAGATTGAATTTGTAAATATAAGCTAAGTTGTAAAAATGCAGAAGTCTTTTTAAATGTATTTTCTGTATATTTGTTCTTGCGTAAAGGGATTGCACTGAAACATATTTTAGAAATGAATAGTTATAGCAGTCATTTTATGAAGTTATACACTGGTTTCCAAAAATTAAGAAAAAATCACAAAATGAGCAATAACTCGTTCAAAAATTAGCCTATCCGTATGAAATTTGGATATGACGTTAACTAAAAGAAACTGATTAAAATCACAAAATGCAAATTAGTGGCGCTGCAATCGGATTGCGTCATCTGTCTAGAGCATAAAACTGCATGCAAGAGAGTATGGCTGCTGGTGTCGCTGTGATTATGAGATAAGAAATCAGAGATAGCCAGTTCATTAGTATGACACCGAGGTATCATTTTTCCGCATAACTGCGATATAGCGCTATTGAAAGATTGGATATAGGCTAAAGTCAGACAGAGGTAGCCAAACGGCTAAATGTGAGTCCTTCTGTTGCTCATAGGCTTTGGCAACACTTTCAAACTACTGGTTCGGCCTCCAGAAGGTTCAGCGAAGGACGAGCAAGAGCTACGACAAGCACCGATGACAGATATTTGCAGTTATGTGTACGAAGGAATAGAACAGCAACCCCCTCTCATCTTAAATCCGTCCTTGCTGCAGTCACTAGAAGGTTATTTTCAACGTCTACTGTGCTTAGAAAGCTTCATGAAGGTGGTCTTTACGCGATGCGACCAGATATTTGTGTGCCACTCATCTCATGTCTCCGGAGGGAACGTTTAAAATGGGCACGTCAACATGTCCACAGGACGGTTGACCAATGGATGCGTGTTTTCGTCACAAATCAGTTCCAGTTTAGCCTCCAAAGCGATAGTAGGCATTGTTCGATTCGGAGAGAACAGGCAACACGCTATCATCCATCAAAAATCCGTAAAAGATATTCGTATGGAGGAGGCAGTGTATGTGTATGGGATGGTATCTCTTTGGGCGGACGTACAGACCCCCATGTCTTTCCACGTGCAACTGTGAAGGCTCACGTCTATAGAGATGACATTATTGATGCTTATGTGCACCCTTATGCCGGTGCAATAGGTAAAGATTTCTTGTTACAGGACGATAATGCTTGACCGCACAGGGTTCACATTCTAGAAAATTATCTTCAGCACCAAACAATTCAGCGCATGGAATGACCAGCACGATTACTGAACTTGCATCCTATTGAGCATCTTTGGGATGCTTTAGGAAGATGTGTCTCTGCTCACAATCTCCCTCCTAAGACCCTTGCCACGCTTACAACTGCTTTACAAGAGAAATGGCTCGCACTTCCCTGCAAACTTATCGATCACATAATTGACAGTATCACACTTCGCTGTATGTGCTGTATTGCTTCTAGGGATGATCATACTCCATATTAAAGGTACCTTTCCTATACCAAACTGAGACATTTATTTTGTTTATTTTATAATTGTATTAATTTCTGAAATATCACAATCGTCTGGTAACTTCTTTTAATGTTATTTTATACCTTACTATGTGTTGTAAATTGTGTCTCAGTTTTATTAAAAACTATTTGTAACATTTTTATTAATCGCTACTTTTGTTGTTTTTCCTTATTTTTTGGAAACCAGTGTACTTTACATTACACTCAAATATATGAGACGCGCATTTCCAAGTTTTATTAAAAGACAAAATTAATAAAGGGAGTGTGCGAAGATACGTGTTGAAAAAAAATTACATTAAATATATAAGCAGATATTAAACTTGAATTGAATTAAATTTAAAGCCTAAGGGAGCATTTCATCGAGGTAACCCGCGGAATAAATATGCCAAATATGGCCTTGTGTTGTATATTAACTTTAAGGAAGTGCATGCTTGAGATTTGTTCTTGTTTTAGTTGGGGTATGTTGAGTTTTGTGTATTCGTTTGTAATTAGTTTTGCTATCTGTGATATACAGATAGCAATATTATCCTTCTGATCAAATCGCATTTCATAAATATGAAGTAGAACATAGTTTTCATATTCCTGAAGTTCCAGAAAAATCCGACAAATATATCTTTAAATATTCGATAAAATGTCTAAATTGAAAGTCTCAGATCATTGATGGCTATATGGTGTATCTGTTATAGTTGTGAGTGAAGTGACAGATAGTTTTCTGTAAAACGTTTATATGTGTAGTATAAAGATTCATTGGATTGAAATTGGTTTCATCACTGTCTGTTTTGTGAACTCTTACCCAGATTCATCTTCCGAATCTTATAATTCTCTTTATTATTGTTTTGTAAAAAATTGTAATATCCTAAGATATAGCTGGGGGACGGAGTGAACGCTGATTCCGTTAATGCGAATGACAGGTAGCGTATTTGGATGCAGCGAGTTTATTGAAGGTATGGTCTTGGGATTTGCTCAGTGATAGCGTTAAATGAATTGAGTCCAGCCGTTGGCAAAAGATGTAAAGTGATGAAGAAGCCATTTGATCAATGATACGGTGGACGCGGAAATAGGAAGAAATGTATAACATGTTCCACAACATTGAAACAGAAAAACAGAAAACAGAAATTTTGAAATTTCATTTCCAAAGCCATCGTTCCCAAAAAGAAAATTAAAAAAAAAACTTATAAGATGATTTTAATAAGGATATTCCTGCAAAAATATTTTTCTGAGCTCTTTAGTGTGCTGCTAATAAATGCAGATTAAATCGAACGAGTGTATTAATCACAAAATCAATGTAAAAAATAGACATTTTCCTAAAAAAACCCGAGAAATGAAAAAACTAAATTCTTAAATAAAAAGTGACGCCCACATATAAAATAATCATACTTATTTTAAACATACTAGGGAGGCTCCGCCCCCTGCTCGCTATGCTCACGAACGCCCAGCGTAATCGCATCGCGCAATCCCTTTTTGCTAACCAACCCCAAACGTAATTGTTTTCCGTTTCCATTATGGATCTCTTTGCTATCCCTTATTTTCTATGCATTCTATTTTTAGATTCCAAATGGTAAAAACGAGCTACTCCTCAAATTCTGACAATTTTATCTCCAAGCACATAATCATTAGAGCTTACAGAGTTTAATAATTATAAGAATTATTAAACATAAAATTATATATATAGTGTTATGAATAATATAAATTGTTAGTGTTTGTGGTTAAACATAATGTAAATAGTTCAATTGAGCTCTATTTATGAGCTAATATTAGTTTTTTGTTGCATTGAAATATCTCAATTTATTGATTTTCTGCAAGCAAGTAAATCCTATTGGATTTCAATGGGAGTCTATGGAAATTTGGCGAAATACTGAAAATAGCGCCAAGTTAGCGTCACTTTTAGAGACTAATTTTGCTCGCCAAGTTAGCGACAAACTTGGCGACAGGGTCTCTCTCCCTTGGAAAGCTTATAACTTTAGAAAGCTCTGACCAATCAGATGCGTTTCACGGTATCTACGGAGATTTTCATTGGTCCATTTCCAAATCGTTAGTTTTTTTTATATATAGAAGAATATATATATTAAATCTACATACATACTCACAGTGTAAACACAAATATATCGACGTTGAAGATTTTTGTAGCTAATACTAACATTTCTTTACGTTGCGTAATTAGTATAACTGGAGTTAACGATCGTTACTGTCAGTCTTTAATTTTTTTCTCCTACTTTTCAATAATATGTATGAAGTTTTACCTTGCTTTCATATTACTTTTACCGCATGAAATATTTCATAAAGATTTCAGGAACTAATATTTGAAACCGTTTTTTATAGTGTGGCGTTCAACAACTGTTAATTTCTAAGATACATTTTGTTTGAGTTGTTTATACCATGCACGTTCCATCTTGAATTCCACTTTGTTGCAGCAAAGGATTTTTGATTGCATTGTTCACCTGATTGCATAATGATGGCGTTTGACTTAAAATAATGGCGAAGCGTTAAAAAAAATTGGTTACAGAAGGCATGCTAAGAAGATCATAATACAAGGAGTTGTTGTTTCTTTAATCTTTTAACGGCGCCGCACGATATTTTACCCGAGGAGTGTCTTCAGCAAATTTTGGGAGTAATGGTGTGGTTTCGACTCAGAGTTTGACAAAATAACCAAACTAAATTTCAAATAAGTTGCGCAAACAATGAAAAATTTTATTGCTGAATATCAAGGATAACGAAATCCTTTGCGGTACTCTCACCTGTTTTTGACCATTGTGTTAAGGCGTGTGCGTACGGCCTCAGAGCCTCGCAGAATTCTTCAATCGATCAGTCTACATCAGTGGTTGCCTAGTATTACGAGTTGTGATATACTTCGAAAAGAGATATTCTTCTGAAAACTTCACTGCAGTAATCTAATAACTAGCAGCTAGGTACGTCGAGGTAAACGTTAGGTGTACAATCCCAAGCTACGTCAGCGATATCTATAATACAATACAAAATGTGGAACGAATATCTCACAAGACGGGGAAGAAAGGAATTTTTCCCTGTACTTAATTTTGCATTAACATCTCACAAAACGGGGACAGTGGAGGGAAATTGAAGGATAATACCGCTTAGAGATTTATTGGATAATTCATTAGGTCTTTTAATTTAACTTTGGATAGAAATTTTACTGGATTTATCCGTCGTTTTCAGCGTACGTAGAATCAACTATAGTAATTATACAGGATGTCCAAGTATGAACAGACCGAGGTTTATTTCGGAACCGTTGGTACTACATGCATACTTCCAGTTACAAAAGTGGTCAAAATTAGGTGCAGAGTTAAGATAAAAAAAGCTTGAATCGAAAAAAATAATTACTGAAGAATTACATAATCTACATTTTTATAGATCCCCCGGTCCTATAAGCTATATTTAGTAAAACTTTCCTGTTACTGAAAAATAAGGCAAAAAAAGTCCCGTTATTCTACGATTTAAATTGACCGACTAATATTTGTTTAAAGTTGGGGCATATTTTTTACTGCAAATTAGGGGTCATTCTCAAATTTAGTAGAAATATATTTTCGCCAGATATATTAAAAAAATGGTTGAGAGTAAAATTAGCATTGCAATATAAATTTGAAATTTTTAATAATTCTGACATATTACTGCAAAATATACAATTTGTACTGATCATATAACAGGATAAAAATAACAGAATTTTTGTAAAATAAATGGTTAAAAAACAACAGCCTCAATTCTTTACAAAATTATACATATTTTAAAATGATTTTAGATTACACTGTTTTCAAATTTTGAATTGCGCCACTTTTTTAGGCTTTTAAAAAATGATTCTTATGTCTTTTTTTAGCGGTAAATCCGAAAATGACCTTCATTTTAAATCATCAAGTCAGGATTTTTCTCAAATCGCAAATTTCAATGTTAAAAAGCTCAAAGTTAACCTTTAACTGATGTGACTAAAATTTGTCACACAACTGATGTGATCCGGTCTCTCAGAACCCTCGAATAAAATGAATAAAAAAAATAACTCAAATGGTTGAATTTACTTAAATTTTGTCCAAACAATATCGTGGCACTTCTCTTAGGAGCATGTGAATTAAATTGCATAAAAAAAGTATTTTATTCATATTATTTAACTTCATTACAGAAAAGTAAAAAGCTCTAAAAGTGTTTACAGCTGGGAGTCGCGGGGTCTGGGAGACCGCGTGACATCAGTTAGAGGTTAAAATTGATCACCCCCCTCCCCTCTCAACCTCATTGGACGCCTGAAATGTTTAGCTGTAAGTAACTAGTATAAGCCAAAAAATTGAATACATTATTGAATTAAAAAAAATAATAAACTGAATAAAAATTTCTTATATCCCTTTTATAGTATGAGATTTTTCGCTATTTTTTAACCTTGAAATTTACGCTTTTTTTATTATGGAGCGTTAAAAAATACAATATTACAAAATTTAAAAAACACAATCATCGCAGGTTTATGTTATCTATTCTAAAACTCTTTCTGCAACTTGTTGACGGCAATCTATTCGATTTTTTTGAGTTATCCTCTAATATATATATATGTATACGATGGTAAGCGTCGAAAGTCATAATAATATTATATTGTCATCGGATTAGAGTCAGTATGTAAAATTTAACTTCGGACGGACATTTGAAAGTGGGTTAAAGTTCGAGTACAAATTTTAAACTGGAAAAGCGATAGTTGCAAGTAAAATAAAAACTTATAAAAATAGCATAATTTTTGTTAAAAGAAATCATAGCCTCAAATCCTAACAAAATAAAACATATGTTAAATACAATTATTTTAACTATTCTGAAACTTAACTAATAAGAGTTAACTCAATCGTAAAAGTCATATGATTTCTTTCAAAGTGCAGATACTTTGAAATAAGTTTAAGTACTTCGTATACGACCCCTGAAAGCATGGCCGATATCATCTGTTTTTAAATAGAAAAAAGTGGTATAAGTCATGCATTTCAAAGTTTCATAATTTGATCAAATTTAATATTAGATGAATGGGACTTTTTTTGTCTTACTTGTTAGTGTCACAGCAAATTTTTATTAAATATCACTTATAGGACCGGGAACCGTATAAAAATTTTAATATCGTAATTTTTTAATAATTTTTTCGTACCCAGATCTCTTTAAAAATACTTCTTTACCTTATTTAAACCATTTTTGTAATTGGAAGTATTCATCTAGGACCAACGGTTGCCAGAATAAAGGTCGGTCGGGTTATACGTGGACACACTGAATATTTATATTTTCACCGAACTGGCAAAGACAAATTATCGCATTCAAAACTATTTTATTAAGAATTTCTGTAACTCGTTATGTTTTAAGAAAAGGTGTATTTTTCATTTATGATTTATATAATTTTGACTTTTTGTATAAAATTATTTATATATAGCTTTCATAAACTAAAATATTATCAGTTTTTTTTTTCTTTTTTTTTTACTAAAAATTTAATATTGTTATTCTAAATACGATTTTTATGTACGGAAGAAAACTTCTATTTATAAAATTATACTATTTGATTTAAATTTAAGAACATAACAATAATTTTGAATATAATATGCACTTACTTATTTCGGAAATGTTCCGTCAAAATTACACATTGCTTAAAATCCTTATGAGTAGAACAGCACCCAATTGAGTTTATAAGAAATTAAATGGTACACAAGTCGAGATGTTTTTACATAGTTTATATGATCTAATTTTCTTAGGAAATAGGAGAACTGAAATACATTCTGTGAAGTACCCAACGAGTAACCTCTATTAAATTTTCTTTTTAAATAGAGAGCATAAATCAACGTGTTAATTAATTTTTATTTAATACACAATGTTTTTATTAATTTAGAATGGATTTTATTTGTATTTACTTATATAAAAACATAATCAGCAAATTGGTTGGAACAAGGTGAGTCCTTTTTTGGAGTTGAAAGTTAATTGCAAACTCCTGCAACAAATTCATATCATCTGCCTTGATCCCTTGTGGACGTCTATTCTTGAAAGCCTGAAAGAAATTTTGAAAGTAAATAACCATTTGTGAAATCTAGGTATATGAAAGGACAGTAATTTTTGGTAGTTGCTGTGAGTATGATATGAATACATTCAATTTCGCTACATAAAAGTTATATTAATTTACGAAATTTTGGGAAATTATAGTTTTTACGCGTCAGACATCCCATGACTGCAAGCGGTCACACATTCTATGACTTTAATATTTATTGTTATATTGTAAGACAGGCTCTATGGCCTCCCATTACTATTTCCTTCTAACATACTAAACTTTGAGAAAATAAAATAAATAACTATTAATTTCTCTATAAAACATGTACTATTATTTAACGCCGGACATCCAAATTAGACAAATTTAGATAAAATTAAGTTTAAGCAGCAGCTGGAATAAACACAATTTCGTGAAAAAATGTTTTGTCTAAATTAAACTGCACACAGTTCTACAACCCCAAAATAGTACTTATATAACACTTATAAATGTACGTTTTAAATTTTGAAACTCATTATTTCGTTAATCCAATATATAAACCTCTATGTTCATTTTTTATATTAAAAAATATTAGTAATGTGCCATATTTATTTTTCTGCTAATCTACAGGAGTATTTTTAATATGCATTAATCTAAATAAAATAATGTGTAATTTTTTTTCTAGAACAAATGGTAGTTAATTCTATATTATAGAAAATGCTAACTGGAAAATATTTCCGGATAGCATTAGTTATTTTTAATTACTTATTTATTCCTGTCGGTAGGAAAACAAAATAATAAATGTATTATCAAGGAAAAGTAAACATTATTTCATGAACCAATTTTACGAAGTTTTATTGACATAAAAAACGAAAAAGAAAAGATAATATCTGAATGTCTTCAAGGCGTTTTTCTTTGTTTTACATGTTGTTTCTTATGACTGAAGAAAAATGTATATTTGTGTTTGTTTTATATAATTAATATGTTATTTTGAAGCGCATTAAGATACGTTTTGCAAACAAAGTCATTATCCAGTTTTAATATTATTAAAAATAGCTTATTTAAAGTAAATTATTTACCTAAAATAACAATTATTAATTTATAATATTTTAATATATTGGCATAAAAAGTAATATATAAATTGTTGTTTGTCATAAAAGGAGTATCAATGCTATTAACCCGTCAGCATACGCCCCTGTATAAAATCTACACCAATCACATTTTTCTTAGAAAAAAAGGTTAAATTTTTTGAGGACGCATCTGACATGTCTTGTACCTTTCAACGTCAAAGTCGAGAAGGGATGGATGAAGGAATGTATTTCCTTTGATTAATATGAGGCGAGAAACATGGCTCTTTGGATAAAATAACCCCGCGCGTGTATAAAAGTTTCATTTCTATACGTTCATTTCTAACTGGGTAACACACACTAAAATAATTTACATGAAATTTTAAGATAAAATCTATTTGTAAATATTGATGAAATGTTATTAAATGTAATTAATATTCCTTTTGTGAAATAATTCGTGTTTTAAGGGGTAAAACAAAGCGTTTGCATATTTTCTAGGGCGAAAAAAGCGTGATTTTTAGAGAAACTGGTACAAAATCTGAAAATAAATATGAAAAGCATTATTATTTCTCTAAAAAGAAGTTGTACTGATGCAATTTACAATACAGAACAGTATTTAGTTTTTAAAACTTATTTAGTCAAAAATATAATGAGAGACAAAATGGGGTGAGATTTATCCCACGTGTCTGTAAACGCTACAAATGTAGGCGTGTGTGCTGACGGGTTAATTAAGAGGCCTCAGAACTCTTAAAATTGGAAAAAAAGAGAAAAATCAAGACCATTTTTAACATTTAATATCTTCAACATTTAATATCTTTTTTTTTTCAACATTTAATATCCTTGTTTATTTTATATGTTACTATTTTTGTATGAATTTCATAATTATGATAAAAATATGTAAATTTGTAGCGAACATAACTTTACTAGAACTACACAGAAAAGGAAAAAGACGAAATTTCTTAGAACACAGAGTTCATAATAAATTTTGACAAGCGCATAAAATCAGATGCTATCTTAAATTACGGAAACTTCTTGGAGTAAGTTACTTTTAAATATACGAGCATACTCGTGTCAACCGATCTATTCCAAGATGTTCACTTTGTATCTGCAATACAACAACAGTCTCACGGGATATCTATTAGGACTCAATATAAATCCATTGAATAGTAAGTATCATCTGATACTATGAATACTTAAGGTCGAAAGCATCATAGCCGCAACTTGATGACGATATAAAGATTGACCACTTTGATCTATCTTATCCACAAGCCTTTAAGTAGCTAAGCTGAAACTAACACGGCAGAGCCTTTTTCTGCGGTACCAACGCTTGTATCATCAGCTGATATACATCCTCTGTCTACAGTAGCTCCTGTTTTTGTAAGAGCATGCAAACTCAAGGGAAAGAGTTTACACACTTTTACAAGCATATCAGAGTTCCTGATATCACGTATCCAGTCAGACAAATTTTATCCAGTGTTCTATTTGTAAATTGTTGTCGTATGATCTGCGCACAACATTGAAGGAATGGGATACTTTATGTGAACTGTCTGTTCTTAGGTTAGTTTTAGTTTTAATGTAACCCTATTTAAATATCACATTCTAGGCTGTTGTTAATAAAACCGTCAGGAGTAAACACTATTAATATTATAATAAATATTTTTACGTAAACAAATATGGATGCACGTTGACCCAGAGTACTACAATCACTTTGCCCAAAAATGTTTTAGAGGGGATATTTTAAACTTTTAACATATTTTTTTTTTAGTTCAACACTCAATTTTAAAAGGTTTATACTAAATCAAATAAGAAAAAAAAAATATTCCAAGGTATCTAAGGTATTTTTTTTCAAGTCTGCATTTGTTTGGCTGTTAGGAAATACATTGTTAAAGTTAAGTGATCAACTTTACCTCCACTTCCTATATTTGATATAAATACATGTTTTTCTCTGTTTTCATTTTAATTTCTGAAAAATTAAAAAATCAGAAATAAAAAATGACACCATAAAGCAAAACATTTTGTTTCATCACAAACGTATTGTTTCTTGTTTTTATCGAGAGAAAATTCTATGGAAGAAATTCGAGTCCGAATAACATAAAAAACACGTTAACCTATTATTGTATACAATAATAAGTAAATATCTGAGGCATTTAATCATAAACTATTTTTTGAAATACATACATAAACATGAATAATAGTTCATCAGTACTTCATTCTTATAGGAGCATTGTAGCAATAGATAAAATGGGAAGGTTCAATTTATGCAAAAGGTACAAGATTAGAAGTTTTTTTCATCGGTTGCCGTTTGCGTTTTGACACGAAATGGTATTTTCTTTGTCTCAGGTTATTACAAGACCATTATAAAAAAAGAAGTACCTTTCATAGATTCGTTTTCATACACTGTAAAAAAACCACTGTAAATTTGCCAGAACAAACTCGATCACAGTGAATGTGCTGTATCTTTCTTTGGTTTCCTGACTATATTAACATGGAAAATACAGTAGTTGCGTAAAATGAACAGTACAATGTACTGGCAATTTGGACGCATTTTTTTTACAGCACAAACTGCTGGCGTCCAAATTGCCAGCCCATTGTGCTGTTAATTTTACGCAACTACTGTATTTTCCATGTTAATATTGTCAGGAAACCAAAGAAAGATACAGCACATTCACTGTGATCGAGTTTGTGCGTGAGATGAAGAGTACTTTGTACTGTAAAAATGTCGTTTTTGTTTACAGTATAATTATTTATATCATTTAGCCACGAATCGTACCCTTAAGTCCAAATTGCGCCATACTTAAAAACAAACACAAAAACAGGGACCCTATAACAGGGAAGTACCATTAAGCGTATAAGTTTTCACTAAAAGTTACATCTTCTAATTTGCAGCCAATACTGTATTTCAGCAAGCTTCGATGAACGCAATTTTTAAAATTGTTGTAACTTGTAATTTTGCAGTAAATATTTATAGTTGAATTTAATTTCCCCCTATATTTATATAATTGTTGTCTGTATAACTAATTATTTAAACTACGCTGACAGAAACATGCTTGGGTTTGACACCAATATTGCTTTATAAGCCGAAAGAGATAATTTAGCTTAAGTTACTGTTAGAGTGTGTAAACACTTTGAATTTAATTTAAATTTTAAAACTGATTCTGCTGATTAACCCAAAACTAATTTTTGTTGAAAACCAGTCTCTACTACTAGGTTATTACATAATTTTTGTATAATAAAACGAAACATTTTGAAGTTAGATTGTATTGGAATCGATGTTATTGTATTTTATTGCAAATGCGTGCGAAATAAGGTTTTTCTGAAAAGTGCGGTTATCTACGAACAACTTCCTCACATGAAAATGAACTGCCTACATATTTTTCGTAAAGTATGTATAAAAACAAGTTACTTTAATATTTAATTGAAGTTATTTATCTGAATTTATATTTAATTGAAGTTATTTATCTAAATTTATTTAATGACTCACCGGTTTCAAATTTATTCTCAGTAATAGGTCACCATCGTTGTCACACTCATAGCTATCTCGTGTGAAATGTTGAATGAAATTTATGAAATATTTCTTGAGACATGCTTGTCGAAAGATTTTAAAATCTAATCTGTCGAAAGATTTAAACTAAGCTAAAAATGCAAAACGTAATATAAATACTCTCAAAAGGCATATGAATACCTTTATTCAGATCGACATATGTTTCAATCCCCAAACGGTAACATTCTCAAGATACAAGGACTCTTAATACAAAGATAATTTTAATAATTTTTAGATACTTTTAATTTATTATTTTTAAAAGTTTTTGCGAAAATATTTGTATCAACAAAGATCTTGAGAATATAACCGTTTGAGCGATGAAACATATGTCGATCTGAATAAAAGTATTTATATGCCTTTTAAGTGCATTTTTTTATCACTTTTAGCAATTCGTTCGTATTTACTAAGTTTTGCATTTAATAAGTTTCTGTTTTACTAATACATATCCTATTTTCAATATAAATATTTGTAACTTATGGATTCAAAGATTGACACCTAAATCGTTTGACACCAATCGAAGTAAATGGGGCATTCTCACAATCTTTTGACTTTTGGGGAAAAAAATTCTGGCGAAATTAAACTTGCTAAAATAACATTTTAATCTGATAGACAAATGCCTTAATCATTCAAAATAAAGAAAAAATGGTCAGTAGCGAATTTTTTTTTTATTTAACGGAGGTTTAAGTTAAATTTGCGAGTTTAATTTTCCTTACCGTCTTACCTCTATAACTGTTTATTTTCTTCTAAATTTTTACTTATAATGAATTTGCATAGTACCCACAGGACATTCAAATAAGAAATAATAAAAATATAGTCCTTTTAATACTGAATTTTTGTATAACGTTGTCTTAAAGGGGTGTTAAAGAAAGGACGGTAGAGTTAAAAAAAGGGATGGTATAGGAAAAAAGGGACGAAATCGTAAAAAAAAGAGACGGTAAGGATGGAACGGTAAGGAAAATTACCACCTATATTTAGGAAAATAATGTTAAGACTAAGTGATAGCCACAATGTTCATTGATTTTTCGAAACAGTTGTTAATATTGGATTATTATATTTTTATATTTATTTACCTCGAAAAGTGCAGGAATATACCTTGGGGACGGTAAGACTACCAATAAAGCCACGGTGCTTGAAATTGATATTTAAATGATGATTTATATTCTGCAGTAAATTTCCTGTCAAAGAATTTTAGATATTCTTTCTTTAGCATACTTCTGCATGAGCAAAAACTTGAAAACAATTCTGTCGCTGCATCTAAAGTGATTTTCTGTATAATTTTAGAAGAGGGATGGTAAAAATCTAAAACCCAGGGACAGAGTTCAAAAAATAATATCAACCCTAAAAATGTGTGCAGGTTAATTTTTAGCTACATATTTATATAAAAAAATAGTTCCAGTTTTAGAAAAAAATTACATCGAATTATTTTTATTGAAACAATTTTATCCAGACAGCTCCAAACTTCAAAATGAGCATCAGGGACACGGAACGGTAGATGAGTTTTCCATGTGTTTGGACCCCCCAACATCGCCCAAAACTTATTTATCTCGTTAATATTGTTGTTCAATCATGCAATGGGATGTTCCCAAGTATATGAAATTAAAAAAAAAAAAAAAAAAAAAAAAAAAAAAAAAAAAAAAAAAAAAAAAACACCAGAAAGTGTATTAAATAAAAAAAAATAATCATTTAGGGACATGAAAGTTAAAAGATTGTGAGAATGCCCCAAATACATTTTACCATACTTTTTATATAATTTTTTATAAGAAGCAGGAAAATACATTCAACCTAAGAAACAATGAAATATAAATTCTTTTTATATTCAAATATTTCGTAATGTGTCAAATATGCTTAAAATCGCAAATCTAACGTAAGGTGTTTAAATCTTGAGGAAGTAAATTTACGGCCACAGTGAAATTTAGCTAACAGGAATTAAAATTTATTACACATTAACTTTATTAAAAAGAATTACATGCAATTGAAATTGTGTTTATTAATATAAAATAAATCTTGTGATTTTCAAGACTATCATGCATATTAGAGTCTGTGGTTCCAGGCTAGGTATCGTCCGGGTAGCTCAGATGGCAGAGCGTTGATACACTTAACCAAAGGCACAGGTTTGAATCTTGACCTGGATTCTTTTCACTCTATTGGTTTTACGCCTTGTTAGCAATGGGACTAAAAATTCAAGTAATTAAAAAATAACATTTTCTATTTCTCGGGGTATTACATCACTTCAATTATTATAAAGGCAATATTTTTTATTAATCATATACTTTAAACAGAAATTTACCTTTCTTTATGAAAGAAAATAAACAGAATGTAAAATCTGACTGTATACAATTATTGGGAATTGTACTATACGAATATGAAAGTTTAACTATGGTGAGAGACAAATGGTACTTAAAAAAAAAATTTATCACTAAGCTCTTATTAAAATTTATCATTAATTCGTTTAATTTATAAAAGATACATATTCATGTTTAGATATTTTTCATAAATAATCATAAGCAGAAATCAACGTTCGTCGAAAGCAATAATGAGATGTGAATTCTTTTTAAACAAATATCCTTAATCATACAAAACATATATGCAAAAGCAAATCCTATGCAACTCTACAAAACATTGAAAGATGTAGATATTATTGTAGTAATAAATTACACATACTTCCCTGAAGCTGGTTTTAAGGATATTATCTTCATAGAAATCAAATCTGAATTGAGTATTGTTATATTATACATATCGACAGCAAATAAATAAATAGATAAAAATTGTATTTCTATTAATTTGTGTCAAAGCGGTAACGCGCTTACTATATTTTACAACTCATTTATTGAAAATAATATTTCAAAATTATTTATCTACAAATCTTAAAAAATAAAACTAGAATCTTGCAATTATTAAATTATTAATCAATAATCATATCTGTCATACATATGCGAACATTTCGTTGTTTATAGAAGTATCTTGAGAGGGATAATTCCAAACGTTATTAAATACCACGCAAATACTTATTTTTCCAGAGGAAAAATGAATTCAGTTGTTTGTTCCGTGACAGTATATTTAATTAGTATTTACCAGTTATTGTTTATGTATCAGTTTTCGCATTCTATAAAATAAATAGTGGGATGTACAGAAAATATCTTTCTTAAAAAGAACACAACCCTTTATTTGGTAGAAGATTTCGTGAGATTTTGCAAAACTTAACATTAATATACATACATTTATCTTCTTATTCTGATATAGATCTATATCATATTGCTTCTCACGGTGAAATTAAATAAAGAGGTAAATTCTGAGGTGGCGGGAGGAAACCATAGTACACAAATGTTTAAGTTAAGTTTTAAAGCCGACAATGCTCTGCTATCTGAGCTATTCAGAACGAACCTGGTAGATCTATTTCCCCCAGATAACCTTATTGATTATACCGTATGGTCTGATATCTGGACCAGCTCAACAGAATAAATCGCAGGCAATGGAACTCTAGAAAGCACCGGATACGTAATTACACTACATTAATTTTAACACAATTATTGTATTTGGTAAAAATAATCATATGGGATGTAGATTACAAAGTGGGCGAAAAATGTCCGGTCCAGTTTTCGAACCAAGGATATTATAGATGAAGTCGCCAATGTTCTACTGTCTGAGCTATCACGGACAAATCAGGTTGATCTGTTTAACCCAGCTATCATTATTGATTATACCATCTTGTCTGATATCTGAATCAGCTCAACAGAATAAAACGCAGATAATGGAACTCCAGAAAAGCTGGATACGTAATTACACTACATTAATTTTAACACATTTATTGTAATTGGTAAAAAAATTATGTGGGACGTAGATTACAAACTGGGCAAAAAATGTCCGGAACAGGATTAGAACCAGGGATATTATGTCTGCAGCCGCCGATGCTCTACACTATGAGCCTGTTCCGGACGAAGCTGGTTGATCTATTTCATCCAGTTAACCTTATTGATTATACCGCATGGTCTGATATCTGGATCAGCTCAACAGAATAAATCGCAGGTAATGGATCTCCAGAAAGCGCTGGATAGGTAATTATATTACATTAATTTTACCACAATTATGGTAATTGGTAAAAAAATCACATGGGATGTAGGTTACAAATTGGGTAAAAAATGTCCGAACCAGGTTTCGAACCAAGTATATTACGTAAAAATAGCAAATAAAGCCTTTGTTCAACAATATTAAAAAGCAGAAAAACCAACGTTTAAAATGCACAAATAATGTATGAAAAGCAGCAAACAGCTGTTTCGAATCTACTAGCGAGATTCTTCTTCAGTGCAAAAGGAACAGCGTGCTGGAACAGCGGCTCAGCCTTGCTTTTTCCAGCACGCTGTTCCTTTTGCACTGAAGAAGAATCTCGCTAGTAGATTCGAAACAGCTGTTTGCTGCTTTTCATATATTATTTGTGCATTTTAAACGTTGGTTTTTCTGCTTTTTAACAAGGATATTACGGTTGAAGCCTCCAATGCTCTACTATCTGAGCTATCCGGACGAATCTGATGGATCTATTTCACCCAGCTAACCTTATTGATTATACCATCTGATCTGATATCTGGATCAGCTGAACAGAATAAAACGCCGGTAATGAAATTCCAGAAAGCGTTGGATACGTAATTACACTACATAATTTTAACACAAATTGTCTACTTGGTAAATAAATCATATGGGATATAAATTACCAACTGGGTGAAAAATCTCCAGACCAGGTTTCGAACGAGAGATATTTCGGCTGAAGACGCCATTGCTCTACTATCTGAGCTATCCGGAAGAATCTGATGGATCTATTTCACCCAGCTAACCTTATCGATTATACCATCTGATCTGATATCTGGATCAGCTGAACAGAATAAAACGCCGGTAATGAAACCCCAGAAAGCGTTGGATACGTAATTACACTACATAATTTTAACACAAATAGTCTACTTGGTAAATAAATCATATGGGATGTAAATTACCAACTGGGTGAAAATCTCCAGACCAGGTTTCGAACGAGAGATATTTCGGCTGA
This sequence comes from Maratus speciosus, assembly GCA_963932465.1. Taxonomy (NCBI): domain Eukaryota; kingdom Metazoa; phylum Arthropoda; class Arachnida; order Araneae; family Salticidae; genus Maratus; species Maratus speciosus. The sequence continues at coordinate 444,393,155 of OZ010788.1, forward strand.
AGACGCCATTGCTCTACTATCTAAGCTATCCGGTCGAATCTGATGGATATATTTCACCCAGCTAACCTTATTGATTATACCATCTGGTTCGATATCAGGATCAGCTCAACAGAATAAATCGCAGGTAATGGATCTGCAGAAAGCGCTGGATACGTAATTACACTAGATTAATTTTAACGCAATTATTGCAATTTGTTTAAAAAATCCGAACCAGAATTCGAATCAGGGATCTCTTGGTTGAATCCACCGATACTCTACAATATCTGGTATTCCAGACGAATTTCGTGGATCTAATTCACCCATCTAATTTTATTGATTATGGCATCTGGTCTGATATCTGGATCAGCTCAACAGAATAAATCGCTAGTAATGGAACTCCAAAAAGCACTAAATACGTAATTACACTATATTAATTTTAATACAATTATTGTGATTGGTTAAAAAATCATATGAGATGATGTGAGAACAGCATAGGCGGTTTCAGCCAAAACATCCCTGGTTCGAATCCTGGTTCGGACATTTTTCGCGAAGTTGAAAATTTACATCTCATAGATTACCATTACATCTCATAGATTTATTTACCAATTAGAATGATTGCATTGAAATTAATCTAGTGTGATTTTGAAAGTTTAAATTTTAAGGTTTTTCAGTTACGCTCAATACTCGTATAAAAGGCATATGCATTCAAACAGGAATTTTTTTTTAAAAAAAGAGAAAAATAGAATATTAACGAAATAACGCAAAAAAGTGCATTACTCAGCTGAAATCTAGAACAAAATACCTAATTTTCATCTCAGGCATGGAAATGAATAGCAGTTTCGAATGCTTGTTGTTAAAAATGTTAAAAATGTATAAATTCAAATAGAGGAACGTATAATTTTTTAAAAATGGCGTAAATGTTCGATTTAAGTGAAATTTACTTTTCTAAATGTCTGTATATGTTTCTGTTGTTAAAGTCTTAATATAAATTAATACAAAATATGTCATTTATGAAAGTGTAAGAATATACATTGTGAACTCAAAAATCCGACTTTCGAAAATACAGTAAATTCAGAAGTCCAGCATCATAGTCATCTCCTCCTTCTCTTTTTTACACTTCTAACATACGAGAGAAAGAAAAATATCAAATGTATGAATTTAATGACTTTGAGATCGAAAGTAATGGATTAGCGGATATCGAGACCGCTGACGCTGTGCTAAATAGAACCGTCGACAATGGTGGTAGTAGAACCAGGATGAGGAATGCCGGTTGCTGTCACTGGAAAAATGCATAAATTTAACTTTAAAATTAATATCTGCTTTAGATAAACACGACTGTGTTTCCGAAATTGATATTTTTCACTTGTATACACTGCAGGAGTATCATGTTAAAGAACGGTCGAAAAAATTGAAGCAAATAAAACTGTTGATTTTCAGTTGATTTTCTTGTTTTCTTTCATGAATAATATTGGGCTATGAATTACATTATGAATAAAAACACCATTAAAATTATTGGATATATACTTTTGATAATCTTTCAGAAATATGGAATTTTCAAAAATCCGACTTAGTCTCAATCCCAACGATGCCATATTTGTGAGTTTATAACAAATTAATTTTTACCCATACCATGATCAAAGGAATCGCACATCCAATTTTTACTCTTGTAATATGCAGTAATGGCCAAAATTGTGGAAATTTTTGGAAGTTTTCATGTTTTATAAATTTGTGTGCTTATAGAATATATTAAATTTCCCTTGAATACAAATGTTTATCAATCAAATTCAAGGAAATTTAATTTAGAATTAAAAAAAGAAGAATTAAATTATCTGCATTACAAAATAAGTTACGCTTACTTTAATCTAAAATACAAACACAATTAGTCATGAATGCCGAAGTGTATTGTAATAAAGCTTCTTAGCCAATCACAGTGACTGTTCATTAATTAAAATGTTGTATATTTTGATTTGTAAAAGCGGTAATTTGCTGCAATGAATTTTGCAGAAAGAAAAATATTAAAGTAACTAAATAAAATATATATATATCTTTTTATTTCTATTTTTTTCTTAATGCAAATAATTTAAAACAATGTCATCGACAACAAGTACAGATTGAACGTCTACAAAAAGAAGCAAAATTGTCATATTGAGAGAAAATGGTCTCTCTAATGCTGAAATTGTAAGACGGGTTGGTGGATCAAACACTTTATCTGGCGTTGTGCTTGCGTTATGAAGAAACTACATCAGTGGTAAATAAGGCAATGTCAGGCCGAAAAAAATGCACAAGTGCTTCTGACGACAGAAAGATAAAAAATATATGCCTGAAAGATAGAAGAATTTAATCAGATGCTGTTAGATGTGAAATGAAAGCATGGGCATTTCAGTTAGTTCAAGAAGAATAAGAAGAAAATTAGCATGTTTTGGACTGAAAGTAAATTCGGAGGACAAAATAATTTTGAAATCTCCAGCAACGAACGAAACGAGTTCAGTGGTAAAAAAAAAAAAAAAAAAAAAAAAAAAACACACATTAATTGGTCATAAAATCAGTGGAAGCAAATAATATGGAGCGATGAGTGTAAAATATCGCTCTTTTGTACTGATGGGCGAAAATATGTGAAACGTATAGTACGGTAAGGACTGCATGCTGATTGTATTGAAGGAACCACAAAGAACCCAACAAATGTCATCATTTGAGCCTGTATGCCTCCAGATGGTGTGGGCCGCTTCAAGTGATTGATAGCATTCTGATAAAAAAAAATAAAAATACATCGAAGCTGTCCTGGATCTTCCATCAGAGATATCTTCCCCAATAAAGCGCCATTTATCTTCCAACAGGATTCAACTACATGCCATATGGTAAAAATATGCAAAAAATGGTTTAAAAATAAAATAATATAATTGTTACCCGGGACAGGAAACAGCCCTGATCTGAATCCTATAAAAAAATGGTGACGACGTTTGAAAATCCTTGTACAAAAAAAGCGTCCATCTAATAAAACGCAACTTATTGAAGCTATAATTGATTCTTGGCATCATCTGATTAAAACAGTTAAACTCCAGACACTAGATCTCTCAATGAAAAGTCGCTTTAAAGCTGTAATAAAAAACAAGGGTTATCCTTCTAAATATTGAATGTGTAAGTGTAACTTTTAAATATAATTAAATCTAAGATAGATCTTATTTTTTGTAAGCCTAACTTTTTTGTTATGCAATTTTAATTATGTATTTTTATTACATTCTACGTTAAATACCTTGAATTTGATATGTAAACATTTGTATTTAAGTGAAATTTATAATATTCTTCAAGTACACAAATTTATAAAACATGAAAATTTCAAAAAAATGTCTAAATTTTTGGCCACCACTGTATATCTAAAGTAAAAATTGCAGAGACACATGCAATATATTAGATAAAATGCTAAATAATATTTTAAATATACGAGAAAAAATTATTTAGTGCTTCTTGGATTAAAAGTGCACGTGAATTAAAAATTTAATCTGCAACATTTAATTTCTTACATTTTAAGTTGATTTCTTTAGAAATCGTCATATTACAAGCACTTATTTACTGGTCTATGTATCTATGTAAAATGCAAATCTTGTTATCACGATAATTTACAAATTACTGAATCAATTTAAACCTACTTTAGACATTATATTAATCTTACTTGGGTTATTGATGGGTATTTATTGTGTACTATCTAATAAGAGTTGCTGAACTATTGGGACGCAGGCACGGAAAAATAAGTTTATTAATCTACAAAACTACAATAACATTGCCAAATAGAATATACAATAAGCTTTTTCAAGTTACCCACAGTTAAAAATTTGCAGCATTCTGGTAGGTCATTTGACCGTTTTTTCCGAAAACGGCTACACAACCGTAATTTTAACACTAATATGACCATATTATTGGCCATTTTATGGTCAGAATATACCGGGTGTCCCAAAAAGGACTGACTGATTTTAAAATTCAATAACTTGCAAACGGTGACAGATATTAAAAAAATTCTTGCAGGAGGGTTATGCATAAGGTCAAAAGTTTTATTACAGTGATTTTCAATTTTAGTTCGATTTACAAACAATAGATGGCGCTGTAAGCAATTGTCGCTAAATACAGGCTCGATTTTTGGTCCTTTATCTTGTTCCATGCAGAAAAAGGAGATGGAAATGTATTATCCGGGCCACGAGGTACCAAAAATCGAGCCTGAATTTAGCGACTATTGCTTACAGCGCCATCTATTGTTTGTAAATCGAACTAAAATTGAAAATCACTGTAATAAAACTTTTGACCTTATGCATAACCCTCCTGCAAGAATTTTTTTAATATCTGTCACCGTTTGCAAGTTATTGAATTTTAAAATCAGTCAGTCCTTTTTGGGACACCCGGTAGTTCAATTATGGTTATGAAACCGTTTTTTCAAAAAACGGTCGAATGACGTGCCAGAATGCTGGAAAATTTTTAACAGTGCATGATTCTAAAAATATTTGTTTATCTTTAGAAACCTTAGAAAGGAGGACATGTTAGATATTTTAGTCAGCACTTAAGAGAACAATGTTTCTTTCGCTGCACTGATTTTTGAGAAAATTTTCCGGGGAGTTTGTGTAGTGTATGAATCGGTTTTCTCAAATTGGAATATTGGTTTTTTGGATTTCTACCAATTCTCAACTGACACATCTCAGATAAGAAATTAAATTGATAAAAAATAAACATCAAGAGTAACAACATAATATTTATTTTATGTTAATATGAATACTCTTAATTTATTATGTTTATCCACAAAACATATTCGTTCAATATGAAAATCTTTAGTACAGAATTGATAGCATCGGAAAAAAGACTATGTATCAGGTTTAGAAAATTCATTAGTACTCTATAAAAGCGATATTGAAACATAACAAAAAAAAATCAGTTGTAGCATAATGAAATTCATTTTTCACAAGTGCTTCTTTAAATGTTAAAAATATAAAGGGTGGTTATAAATGACTATCTTAACTTTACAGGGCTATTAAAAGAAAGTAAAAAAGCACAATCTTGTTGTTTATCGGAAATAAAAAATAATAGTTGATAGTTTAAATTCAACACAGTTATAAGGGCTCAATATGAGCCCCTCCAGAAATAAGAACGATATCGAGGCGGTACGATAACTCATCCACATTTTTCCCAACATGATTTTTTTGTGGGGCCTCATCAAAGGTCAGGTGTTTGTTCAACCGCGGACGTTGTACCAACGGATGTTGAAAAATTTGGAACACGCATATATGCAGCTATTCAAAGAGTCACACATGATATGCTGAACGGCTTTTAACTGTTATTTTTAATTTTCAAGAAACAGGGTTTTACTTTTTTTTTTTCATTTAATAGCCCTGTTAAGTTGGGACATTCATTTTTAATCACCCTGTATTTGTTTTCAACCTTAGAAAAGAAAACAATCGCTTTTTCAGAATCTTATACACCTCGGAAGAGGCTATTGAATAATTTCGTTTGCGGGTATACACTGTTAAAAATTTTGTAGTAGGTTGAACCAGCTTTTGGTGCTCCAGTAGCTGCCACCATAAGATGGTGAAATCTCACTCCAAGATTTGGAGCTCCGATTGAACCTTAGCTCCAAATGTTGGTTCAAGGTTTCACCAGCTTATGGTGGCAGCTACTGGAGCACCAAAAATTGGTTCAAATTACCACAAAATTTTTAACAGTGTAATATATTTTCCTAGATAAAGAAATACTTTTTTTTACATTTTTTTTAATTATGATGTGTGAATATCTAGTTATAAGTGCATAACTAGAAGCAACCATTTAAAATCATATTTTCAAGACTTTAGTGTACAGAATGTAATATTAGATAATCAACTACTGGGATACACAGTGTAGTCAACGACTAGTAAACTCTCTTTAATTATAAAATATAAATTAATAAACGATATATTTTTTTAGTAAATTAAATCGAAAATAGATTTATTATAAGTAAAAGTGAATGGAAAAAAATTTCTTTTGACATATGTTTCGCAAAATGGGTACTACTACTTTACTCTTATTTATTTTTTTCAAAACTAATAAAACACCCGTATTGTTATTATAACATCACATATCTCTTCAATCGCGTCCGTCTCTTTTACATAAAAAATAGTTTTAATAATTTGCTGTAGTTTTATTATTTAAAACTTTTCATAGATGATAAATGAAGTTAGACGGATAAGTAAAATACGAAAATAAACTTTTTTGGATTCTAAAATCCTCTTATCTCAAGTAAAGCAAATAAGTAATACTTTCGATTAGAATAATGCACGCCATAGAAATGTCATTGTTGTTAATACATTGTAAAGTGTTGAAGCTTTTTAATATATATTCATTAATAATCTAGTTATATAACTATAAATAATTACATACTGCAGTGAAGAGCCTTTGTTGAAAATCATTTACATTACACAATGAGCTAGATCATTCAGATAAATGTCAGCTTATGGACAATGGAGTGCCTTTCAAACAATATGTGTATGAAGTATTGACTTTTTTTCAGAATTCAAATTAATCGGTTGTTTCAATACAACATCTTTTTTAGTTTTAATATGTATCCCAGGTAAAAAAGTCAGCAAAAAACCTTAAAAAATACATTCAGGAAAACTGAAGGTATTTCGGACAAAAAAATCTGCGGGTTTCCTTTAGGTAAAAAACCTGAATTAACCCCCCACTTTTTTTTGTCCGAAATATCTGTAGTTTTTCTTTAGGTAAACAAACCTGCGCATTCCCTTAACATGTTGTCCGAAATACCTGAAGTTTTCCTTTAAGTAAAAAACCTGTGTCTTCTCTTTACATAAAATCATGTAGTATCACTGTATCAGGAGTTTTCTTGAAATATAAGCCGGTGAAGTGGTAGAAGGGACACTGGAGCTGCATAAAATAAATTAGTGATCACAGGCCGTTCCAACAATATGCCACAAGTTGTGTGAATAAATTGATAAAAGTGCCTCCTCAGGCGGGTGATGCAAAGTGGGGTCAGGAACATCAGATGTGTATAACATGAACAATTGGCTATAGGCCTTTTCAACAATGTCATATGAGGGGTTTCGGCAAAATTTAGAAAACTGCCCCCTCAGGGCGAGCAAAGTGGGCGAAGGGGCATCAGATGTGCATAACATGAATAAGTGGTCACAGGCCGTTCCGACAATATGTCATATGAGGGGTTTCGGCAAAATGTAGAAAAGTGCCCCCTCAGGGGGAGCAAAGTGGGGGCAGGGACATAGGATGTGCATAACATGAATAAGTGGTCACAGGCCTTTCCGACAATATGTCACATGAGGGCTGTCGGCAAAATTTAGAAAAGTGCCCCCTCAGGGGGAGCAAAGTGGGGTCAGCGACATCGGATGTATATAACATGAATAAGTGGTTACAGGCTTTTCCGACACTATGTCACATGAGGGGTTTCGGCAAAATTTATAAAACTGCTCCTCAGGGGGGAGCAAAGGGGATGGAGAGGCATCAGATGTGCATAACATGAATAAGTAGTCACAGGCCTTTCCTACAATATGTCACATGAGGGATGTCAGCAAAATTTAGAAAAGTGCCCCCTCAGGGGGAACCAAGGAGGGGCAGGGACATCGGATGTGCATAACAAGAATAAGTGGTCACAGGCCTTTCCGACAATATGTCACATGAGGGGTTTTGGCAAAATTTAGAAAACTGACCCTCAGGGGGGAGCAAATTGAGCGGAGGGGCATCAGATGTGCATAACATGAATAAGTGGTCACAGGCCTTTCCTACAATATGTCACATGAGGATTGTCAGCAAAATTTAGAAAAGTGCCCCCTGAGGGGGAGCAAAGTGGGGGCAGGGACATCGGATGTGTATAACATGAATAAATGGTCACAGGCCTTTCCGACAATATGTCACATGAGGAGTTTTGGCAAAATTTGGAAAACTGCCCCTCAGGGGGAGCAAAGTGGGCGGAGGGGCATCAGATGTGCATAACATGAATAAGTGGTCACAGGCCTTTCCTACAATATGTCACATAAGGGGTGTCAGCAAAATTTAGAAAAGTGCCCCCTCAGGGGAATCAAAGTGGGGGCAGGGACATCGGATGTGCATAACAAGAATAAGTGGTCACAGGCCTTTCGGACAGTATGTCACATGAGGGGTTTCGGCAAAATTTAGAAAACTGCCCCCAGGGAGGAGCAAAGTGAGCGGAGGAGCATCAGATGTGCATAACATGAATAAGTGGTCACAGGCCTTTCCGACAATATGTCACATGAGGGGTGGCAGCAAAATTTGGAAAAGTGCTCCCTCAGGGGGAGCAGGGGCATCGGGTGTGCATAACATGACTAAGTAGTCACAGGCCTTTCGGTTAGTATGTCACATGAGGGGTTTCGGCAAAATTTAGAAAACTTCCCCGCAGGGGGGAGCAAAGTAGGCGGAGGAGCATCAGATGTGCATAACATGAATAAGAGGTCACATGTCTTTCCAAATGTATGTTATATGACAGGTGTCGGTAAAAGTTAGAAAAGTGCCCCTCTTTGGGACTAGTATTGTACCCCCCCCCCCCCTTTGAAATTTTTATATATTACAAATAATATTTATTGGAAGGTCCGTAAAAAAATTCAATCTAAAATGATGAAAATACTGCAATTAAAAAAAATCTGAAAAGTAAGACATAATAAAAAATCGTGAAATTTGTCACTCAATGGCAAGGGAAAAAAATTAAAAGATTGCGAAATTCATCAATTGGTCGCAAGAAAAACTCGTGCAATTCGTCAGTCATGGAGACAATTCATGAAATTCTTTAGCTTGCTGTCCAAAAACATACAAAATTCGACGAACAGTTGCGAGAAAACAAATTCATGATTTTCGCCAATTGGTTGCAGGTAAAAAACTGCGAAATTTGTCACTGCACCTCTAGAAGAAACAGCGAAAAAAACAACGATCTTCTCTAATCGGTCTCAAGAAAAACCCTCAAACTTTGCCTATGTTACAAGGAAAAATTTGTGAAAATTGCAAATCGGTTGCGGTTAAAAAAAATCGTGAAAATTGTCAGTGGATTGTCAGAAGAAACTGCGAAATTCGTAGATCAGTGGTGAAAAAAAACTCACAACTTTCTCCAATCGATCTCAAGACTTGCTTACTGGTTCAAGAGAAATATCGCAAAATTTAAAAATCGGTCACAAAAAAAGGCGAAATTCGTCGACGGATTATCGAAAAAAATTGAAATTAGTCAATCATTCGTGCAAAAAAACCCCTCGAGATTTGGCCAATCAGTCGCAGAAAAGCGACAAAGTTTACCAGTCGACAGACAAAAACTATCACGATATTCACCAATCTGTCGCAGTGGAATGCGAAATTAGTCGATCGGTTGCAGAAACAAAATGTGTGTTTTACCAATCGTTCACAAGAAAAAGAGAAAAATTTGCCAATCAGTAAAAAGACAATATAATGAAATTCGCTTATCAGTTGCATGAAAAATCGTCAGAAAATTCACGAAATTCTTCGATCAGTCGTGGAAAAAACCAACGATTGTTTCCAATCTGTCGCAAGAAAAAAATGGAACATTTGCCAATCAGTCTTCGGTAAAAAAGCACGAAATTCATGGATCAGTCATGTGAAAAAAACTAAGATTTTCACCAAAAGGTCAAGGAAAAATATCACAAAATTCGCCCACCAGTCGTGGTTAAAAAATTCGAAATTCGTCAATTAATTGTGGAAAATATATCGAAATTCTTTACCCAATCACAAGAGAAAGATCGTGAAATTCAACGATTTGGTCAGAGAAAAAAACGCTAAATTCGCCAGTTGACAGAGGGGAAAATCTGAAATAATTCGAAAATCGTCAATCGATTGTTGGAAAAAAAAGACGAAATTATCATTCGATTGGGGGAAAAAAATCACAAAATTCGCCAATAGTTTCTTTCGTGTGAGTATGTCAGCGTTTTACGAAATGTCTTTTGCATTTCTATAAAAGATGCTATTGCACTTCTTCATGTATAAGAAAAATTTTCCTGTGATTTTTTTTTAAATTCACACAGAACATTTGATTAGCTGAAGTTCATTGCAGAACATTGTAGTCTATACACATATAGTCTATATAGACTATATATTTAAAAAAAATAACCGAAATTTTATGTACAAAACTTTTTGGTGTGTTCTAACAATGAAATAAATTCAATCTGTACACGAGATAAAAAAGTCAAATGAAGAAATAAATTATTATATTTTATTTATATCACAATTTCTTTTTTCGTGTTTTGACTTAAGTACGTGACATAATAACAATTACTCTAAAATACAAATTAACAAAAAAATGCCTTAAAGATGGTTTAGAAATGAAAGTTAATGTTGCGGTACATGTATATAACTTACGGAACATACAATTTAAAATTAAAAATCGAGAAACATATACACCGATCAACTGAAGACACTGCCGAAATGTCACCTCTCTAACAAAGCAGAAGGTTACAGCACAGAAAAAAAAAATTAAAAAAAATTAAAGAATCTCTACCCACACTTTTCTGAGAAAATTCCGGTTCAGGCCTCAGAGGACCGAAGCGAGCACTCGTGCTTTTCTTTTCAGATTGTCAATGTGAAGGAAGCGGTTTTAAAATTTACCGCTATTGAACATATAAGGTAGACATATACATATACATATATAATAACATTGTAGACCTTGTTAGCTGAGACTTCAACTGATAAGGAATCTATTAATGAGGAAGATGAATAAATAGTTGACACAGAAATATATAGTGATCATCAGAAGATGATTTAGATTCATCTTCTGAATCGGATATTATTGTATTCGTTGACTACTTTATTCGCAAAAACAAAATAAAAAAAATTGGGATAAAAAAAAACCGTACGAAATGTCAGAACTCCTGTTCACAATATTGTATTAAAATTGGCAGGAAATGGTGGCGATGTAAGGAACGTGTCCTGTCCTGTGCATTCTAGGCAATTGCCTTTTGATGAAACAATAACCTCGAACATTGCGGAATATACAAATATCTATAGAAAATCCAGTGAAGCCAATTTCCAAAAAGAAAGATATGCTCGTCAGACAAATATCACAGATATAAGAGCATTATTTGCCTTCTTTATTTAGGGGGTATTCAAAAATACTTACACGTAAATTTTGGTGATATTTGGAATACCGATTGCACAGCGCTGAAATTTTTAATCAAACTATATCATACAATCATTATTTATTCCTTATGGCATGCATAAGATTCGATGACATAACTGATCGTCCTTCTAGAAGAGAACTGAATAAATTGCCTCCCATAAAACCTATTTTTGAAAAATGTGTTACCAAATGTCAACATTTACATAGTCTCGGGTTATTTGTGATTATAGATAAAAAGTTAGAATCTTTCAGATGTAAATGTTCCGTTCGTGAATAGATTCCAAGTAAACCTGCAAAATACGGACTAAAAATATTTTATGTAGTCTATTCTAGGACAATTTACCTTTGGAATCTTGAAATTTATACACGGGCTCAACCTTAAGGTCCGAATAAAGTAGAAAATGCTCCAGATATAATTGTGCAGATGTTAGTGGAACCAATTTACTACAATCTCACAGTTGTCAGTTGATATACCAGTTATGCATTAGCTAAAGATCTTCTTCAGAATGAAATTATATTTGTAGGAACTGTCAGGAAATATAAAAGAAAAATACAAAAATATTTCTTTTCTTGGAAGAAACGAGAAGTGTTTTCCACGTTATTAGCATTCCAGAAGAATATGAGTTTGGTATCCAAAACCTTACTTTTGATACAACAAAAAATATTTCAAAAAAATTATTTTTAAACACAAATATTTTTAAAAGAATGATTTATTTTGCCTATGAATCTTCTCAGCTTTCTTGAGGTTGATAGATTAGGACGGGGCGCGGGGGTGGGGGGAGATTTGAGTCTGGAACTATTTTTATTGCAAGAACATTATATTTCTTCATTTCCTAATTATGCAAAATACAAAAAAAAAAAATTAAATAAAAGATTTCAGTGGAGTTATAAATATTGCACAAAATTGATATAAATTCAAATTTAATGAATTAAATTTAATTGTTCAGGTAACCTTTGAACCAATAAAGTACATGGAAAAGTGACCTCTGTAAGAATTGCAGTCAATCTTTAACTAATTAACTTTTAATTATAAAATTGAAAACACATGTTAGGAACGATTTATTTTATCAATCAAAGTTGTTAGAAAAGGTATACACATATATAGTTTTTTTGTAATTTATTTTTAAAGATGATACAATTTTTTCGAAAGAATTATTCTTGCATGCATTGCGCGCATGATTGCATTGCGCGCATGATTTTTCCCATTTAAATGGCTGAAACAAGCCAAGATTTTTTTTAATGAGTACAGATACAAAGTGTTTTCAAAATGACCTACAATGAAAAAAATAAAACTTGTAGATCTCGAGCTTTTTTTTTTTAATTATTAGAGTAATTCGAAATATCGAGATTTTATTATACAAAAGTAGCCGTGAATTCTAAACTTCTTACTTGAGAAACATAATAATAGGTCATTTTGTGCTTCTGTACGTTTAATACATCCACCAAAAATTTTGTGAAATTCTAGGCAACCGTCTTTCAGAAATCGTGCGCGCAATGATCAAAATCTCTGTTTTGAGAAAATCGGCTTTAAAGATTGAAAAATCCGTTGATCATATAGCAAAAGCTCAAAGTGTTTTAGACATAACTTCTCTTCTAATGCGAATTTTTGTTTGGGGTTTGATTTTAAGTGTTCCCAAATAATCATATTTAATTATAAGCTATTTAAAAAAATTCGATTTTTGGACGCTTCAGAGGTTACCTGACCCCTTAATTGATAAAATCCTTCTAAATTTTATTAAATGATTGTGTAAATCTTGTAATATAAATTACAAATTTCACGAAAAAGGTTTTAGAAATTGAAATTTTCATTAATTTATGATTTGGGACATAAAGAGTTAAAATAAAACATAATTGTAATTTCGTTATGGAATATTAGCCAAAAAATAAATGCATAATTATTTATACTTTATAAAGTATAATCGTGTTAATCTTGCGAGCTCCTGTTTTTAAAAAAAATGTCATGCCTAAAAATTATTTTAAAAATCATAAAAATCAGTAAATTATCATACATGTTTTCAAAGAAATTGCATCTGAACGAGCACCTTTTTCAATTTGACTGTGTAAAAATAGAAATGTGCGATGTTTAGAAATTACAAAATTACACTAAAAGCTAAATTTATTGATCAGTTGTTGCCACAGTGTATATGACGTCAGTGTTACTAACGGAAATGCTTTCGCTTTTAATATAGATTAGTGCTTAATGTTGTTATGTTTCCATACCAAAAAATAGGTACTGTTGAAATAAAATATAAAAGTTATGGTTCCGTACATTATGTTATTAGTTACTGCCAACGTTAAATGACATTTATCCGTTAAAATCCATTGTCGCATAAACGGAACAGCGGCATTGTCTCCCGTATAATCCGTTAACACATCATTTTGGTTATTTTGAGCAAGCACCTGTTCCTGGCATTTTTACACATTATTTCATTTTGCTTGAAAAAGTTTACTAACTCAGTTTCATAGTCTGCTATTGGGCCTGAATAATTCAATGAATAATTGTCTTTATCTCTGGGGCAGTTCTCACTCAACATACAAATGAAATTTACGTGTTCGCACTGTAGAATGATATGTCCTTACGATAGCGTAAAAAAAAAAAAAAAAATTTGTTTTCGTAGTATAACAGTACCATCATTTGCGTGAAAGAAAAAAAAAAGTTTACTTTTTTTATATGTGTCGTCTTACCCCTTTTTAACGGTATATATGAGAAGTAACTTTCTGTGTGTTAAGCAGAAATTGAGAAATTATAAGTTCTTGAAGTTCAATTCATAATTACAAAAAATCCCTGCCGGCCCGGCCTACAGGCAGAGGTAGATTTCGAAGTCAAATATACTAATTTCACAAACCAAAAACTAAATCATGATTAGAGATAAAGCCACTTTAACAATTTTATCTGACCGCTTTTACGAGTTTTTATTTCATTTTTATATAATAGCTGGTTTTATCAGAATCATGTTAGGGCGGTATTAAAAAAAATACTTTTCCTTGCTCAACAACTCGAAATTTTCTGGCATAATTCTAGATTCATTTATAATAAGAAAAAAAAAATATGAAACTTGCTGACGTGATTTTTGAAGAGATTTATAAGCGACCTGTGTTTTTATTTTTTGTTCAATTAATTAAACCTTGATATATAAACATTTATTTTCTCAGAAGGACAATATTTTTCGTTTCTAACACAATCGCTTCGGGAAATTCCGTTCAAAATGCCCACTTTGTCATCATTTTTTGAAATATATTCTGCCTCTATCAAAAAATCGATCATTACGGTACATTATATAGTTTCAGAATAAGCGAATTTACCAATTAAATGAGTTTGAAAGCAAAAATGTATTTAAAAATGAGTCAGAAAATAAGCAGTTTGGATCTGAGTGCATCCTTAATACAACGATTTTTCCAACACAACCCGCTTCGGAAAATTCGGTTCAAAATGCCCTTTTTAACAGCATTTTTAAAAATATATTTTGCCTCTATCGAAAAATCGACCATTACGACCATTACCATATTTTTTTTTTCTTCAACCGCTATGTATTTTTAATTTGATTTTGCTGTAAAAATTGGTCCTATCCAAAACCTGTCTGTATAGATATTGTAGACAATATTAAGAAGATATATGATAAATTCATGGGGATTTTATATATTTTGAATTGACGGAGTTATGGATTTTTTTCTTCTTCAACCCCCCTTTTTGTTTTCGTTTTTATTTTTATTTATTTTTATTTTTTTGCGGTACGACTTGGTCCTATCAAAAACTTGTGAATATAAAAGTTGTAGATAATGTTAAGGAGATTTATAATAAAATTAATCGGATTAGATATCTTGAGAATTGACGAAGTTATGAATTTTTGTCTCCCAAAAACCTTATTTTTGCAACCCTTGAACCCATTTTTAACTTTATCAAAAATCTGTGATACATACATTTTTGGCCCTATTTTCAGAAGTAATAAAAACTTTAAACTAATTTGATAAGTACAAAAATTAAGAAGTTGTGGGGGATTTTCTGTTTTCACAAAACCCCTCTTTATTTCCATCCCCTTGGTCCGATTTTGCCTATTAACAAACTTGACCGATATCTTATGGCCACTGATTTTATGTATCAGTTTGGAAGAGATTGGTGCAGAATTACGAAAGTTATCGTGTCCAGAAGAACGTGATATGTATATATATATATAGAGAGAGAGATAGATTGATAGATAGATAAATAAACTTTTTTACTCAGGGTGGTTTTGGATTTTGGGTTCTAGGGGTCATGATCGGTGTAGATCTGCAAATTTTTTTCAGAAATTCCAACATAGGAACGATCCCAAGATCCCAATATGTAGTATTTCATACGAAATCTACCTAAAAATATACCTTAAAGTTAAATTTTTAAACAACATATCTGCTATGGGTTAACGAAGTACAGTTTTTTTTTCAATGATACATATTTATGTTTTTTTTTATTATAATAAAATCGTTATTTTCTATTAAAAATATTTTTATAGTGTAATAATATGCACATTGTTAATACATTGAAAAAACTAAAGGAAAATTTCCATTAAAATAATAATTTCTAAAGAAGATATTTCTGCAACAGATCTGTAAACTGATATTTTAAATGTAATTAGTTAAAGATAATTTCAATCCCGCAAATTATCATAATAAAATTTTTAATGTCACACAATATTTTCTTTCCCCAATCAAATGTTTTCTTTAACAAATAAACAGTTTTAGTACTTCACTGTCTCTATCTCTGGGGTAAATTGCTAACTTTTCTCAAAATATAGCTAAAAATTACGTGTTGCTGTTTCAGGATTTTGAAACTGTCAGATAAACGATTTGTTATTTAACATACAGGGTGTTCCAAAATTCGACCGACAAATTAAGAGGGGGTGATAGAAGCCATCAAGAGAGTGAAAAATTACCATAGAACTTGGGGCAGCAAGCCGTGTATTTATTCAAAAATACAGAGCGTTCTACGGTAACTTAATTTGTGTTGGCGGTAATAACTTTCAGAAAACTGAAGTATATTATAAAAAACCTTCCCTCTGACAGTCTTGGAAAAGGACAAAATTGTAATGTTGTTTTTTCTGCATTTTGTTTTAAATGCTTAAAAAAATTATTCTTTGAACATTTTATAAAAAAACTTAATAGCGAATATGAATGCAATCCTGGGAAGTATTAATCATTGTTCAATCTATTAAAAATACATTAAATCAATAGAATTATATTACTTTAAATATTGCTTGTATTGCAGTGAAACCTGGAGATTAGTGAACGTATTTACACGGGCTTGTCAGTGAGGGGGTTAACAGACATACTCACTTTTGTTATAAATAAGAAAACACCAAAAAAAGGCTAGAAGTGTACGTTATACGCCCCAGCAGTATGAACTTGACGCTCCACATTTTGGACTGTGATTATCAGTTAATACGGTATCACCCATTGCGTGAGCACCCTGTTTCCCAGAATCTTTTGTAATCTTATAACATTTCACAGGAAACAATGTACACATCGTTGCATTTTCATTGCATTATTTTTTACTCCAAATTATTGCCCTCAACCCAAGTTCAGTTAGGATGAAACACCCGAAATTAGCTATTTACAATCAATTATTAAAAAATGGTTTTAAACACAAATACATTTCACTTTCCTTTTAATTATTTGCTTGTATCTTTCTTATATCCAATAGTTATGGCATAATAGAAAACACAGAAAAACAATCCAATTATCCAAAATTTTGTGAAGGGGAAATAAGTAAATCCTGCATTCAATTGACAACTTTGCTTTCCGCCATTCATTATCTACTCATTAGCATCACTGTTAAATTACGAAAAAAAAAAACTTTTTTATTGATTGCGCACACTGCAAATAGAAGCGTCTTAAATTTAGACACATATGTGACTGAAAAAGAATTTTAGACACTTAAGTGTCTTAATCTGAAAATTAAGACACTATAGATGTCTTAATTTAAGATACATAAGCGTCTTAATATGACCATGGTGTAAACGAACTGAGAATAATATCTAAAATATCCGCAAACGTCTTATTTTAAGACACTTCATTGCTTTAAACGTGTCTTAATTTAAGACGTTTTGATTCTTCCGACGCAATAACCACCAGGGGGCACTAGCACTCCCAGTTGCGCATGCGTTTTAGATGTCTTCGTTGGAAGTGGTATACGTTGTAATTCAAACAAAGTTTGTTTTTATGTACGCGTGTATTTTAATTCGTTTTTTGCGAAATGTGAAGTACTGTGATTTTAATTCGTATTAACTTGGATTATTTATTTATTGAATACATACATCTGACGTGTGTGCTCGACATCAAATGTCTCTTAGAAGCTGTCGTCGATACAAGGGCGGGATAGACACAGAACAGAAGTAGACGACGGTTGAAGATTACACCCGGAAATTCTACAAAGCGTGTGCAATGGGCTTAGTGTTAACTCGTATCAATTTATATCAATAATATTGTGTTATTCATCTTCGTCCTGTCGAAGCTGGCAAAAAAAAAGAAACTTTTGTCTGGCGGGTCCTGTTTTTAGGATGAAACATCTCATTCTTTAAATATGGCTAGTCGGATGTATTATGGGATTACCTTTTAAACTGATGAAAGTCTTTCTCCCTCACTGTGGTTGTGGTAGTTTTTAAAATTTCAAATCGAGGAATATTTCTTACCTCTTGCAGCAACTCAAGTAAGTTTCTTTATAGTAGTAAAATTAGTGTATTTTATGATTTTATTTATTGTACTAAACAAAATCCTGCATGAAATTTAATTAGTTTTGAATCTGTTCGCAAAAAACCCCACTAATTCTAGAAGTATATATTTTTAAACTTATGACGTTCTTTTTTATTACGAATTATATATTCAATGTCAGTTCTTAATTTCAATGGATAATTTTTATCTCGAAGTAAATGACGGCCACAAGGAAGTAAGGAAAAAAAAAACTTTGAAAGATGACCTAATGCTTTCTTACTTCCTGGCATAAAACCGCAGATTAAAAAAAGATAAATAAAGTAAATGAGACTGGTCTGTTATATGAAGCTGCCTGTAAAAATATACATATGTATTTGATTTGCAATCAACTCTAAGACTGATTTTTTTATTATTTTTAATAAAAAAGTAATTTGAAATTTATAATGGGAAAAAGTAAAAACCTCTAACTAGATTTCGTATTTAAAATTGTGGTAACTTTATTTATATGCACTTATACGAAAAATACAAAAATGACAGATGTTACTGTATATATTTAAGACGAAAGAAGTTTGGAAATCATAAGTTATTTTTTCCTCATGTTTTTAATATAGAATATGTACTTATTTGTTTTTATTGATAGTTGAATAGCTTTTGTGAGTACCCTCTGATCTACATAAAAACTTGCCCATGTGGAAATATAAATTTTTTTAAAACATAATTTTTAAATAAGTATTTTCATTTTTTTTTTGGGGGGGGGGGGGGATTTTGCATGAATTTTTGTAAAGCTGATATCTTAAATCTTGCACTGATTATAATGAAAGTTTTGAACTTTTAGAGTAGGACAAGTTTAAAAACGCAAATATATTTAACAAAATACCAAAGTCATTTTTTCCCCAATGTTATTAAAGTAGAATATTTATTTATTTATTTTCATTATTCATAGTTAAATGGCTGTTGTGATTATCAAGTGATGTATATGTAAAATTGCCTATGTGGCAATATATTTTTTTATATTTTCATTTTTTTTTTTGGGGGGGGGGGGATTTTTGCAATTTTCGTACATCTGATATTTTAAATCTTTTTCCACATTCAACCGAGTATAATAAATATTTTGAACTTTTAGAGTAGGACAAGATTATAAAATATATATATATATTTATCTATGTACCTTAAAAGCCCTTAATAGCGAACACTTCGGGACCGCGGAATTTGTCCGATAATTGGAGATGTCTACTTTTTTGAGGTAAAAATATACAAATATGTATGTCTGCTGATTAAAAAAGTATTCGTTAAATAGAGGTGTTCGCTATTCGAGAATGTCCATTAACCTCCACAACGGACACTCCCGAATACCGGACATCTCAATTTAGACAACTATAATGCAGGGTTGCGTTTTTTGCAAAAGTACTTCTTGATTAAAGGAAGGGCAAACTGAGAAGTGCCCCGTCCCCCTACGACTGTAGTGCCCCCAAATTTGATGTGCAATATTTGTAAAGCTTATATTTTAAATCTGTTTCGAAATTGTACTGATTATAATCAATATTTTGAACTTTTAAAGTAAAATAAGGTTAAAAACAAAATAAATTTTAAAAAATCTAATATTTAGATAAATATTTTTTGTTTTTTAATCTTGTTCTACTCCTGAAGTTCAAGATATTGATTATAATCAGTACAATGTCGTAAAAGATTTAAATTATCAACGTAACGAAAATTGTATACCAAAACTGAGAGCACCAAAAAAATCAGGCTGTATTGGGGGGGGGGGGGGGGGGGCAGGACCACAGCCAAATATTTTCCCAGGATTCAACGTGGTCAAACATGGCTACGTATGATGCTTACAAAAAAATGGATGCGATTCAGACGTTTGAAGTGTCTGAAATTCAGACGCAAAAAGTGTCTGAAAAAATTCAGACATTTTAAAATGTCTGAAAATTGAACACTCCATTTCAGACACTTAAGTGTCTGAATTTCAGACATTTTAATTTAGAGTGCATGCGTAGATAAAAATTATTTCATACAACTGCTCATATTTCTTAAAATAGTTAACATATTTATATTCTTATTGCACTATATAGTTTTTAGTATATTTTGCTAAATTTTCTGAAAGTATCGTTAAATTTGGTAGAACACCCTACATGATATAAGCTAAAAACATGCAAGAATTTTTTAACTTGAAAAAAACGCTATATCTCCATGAATATACGTGCTATTCTTACACAAATCAGTACGCACGTTGTAAAATATCCACATATTTGTATGCTGTCGCGATAGATCATTTCGTGCATTTTATCTTACAGGGTGATCCGAAATATTCTTAGTTTTCTTTATTTTTTGCTGCCCCCTAATTGTCCTCTTTATCAAATCGGCATTCATAAACTTGAGGATAAACATATTATTTATAATTTTTAAGTTCCAGAAGAATCCGACAAGTATATTTTTAAATATTTGATAAAATATCTAAAATTTAAAGTGTCCAGTGATTAAAGGCTATATAGTGTACGTAGCAAATAATTTCATCCTAAATCGAGGACACGCTTCAACTTTGTAATTGACTTTTTCCCGTACCCCGTACCGGTTTAGAGGTAGAAAATCCATCTGTGCTGTTTTCCATTAGGTTGCGATCCAAACGATATTATTTCATAACGCAAAACCAATGTACTATACCTCAATACAACGCATATAAACATAGTTGTCACCGTTCTGAAGTTAATGTGGGTGGACAGGAATTTAGTGGTTCACTAGATTTCTGCATGTGGTCAGGTTACCCGCACAAGACCCGATCCGTGGTTTGGTTTGAAGCTGTATTTTTTCGTTGCTGATGGGATTCGGGTCGGGTTGACTTCGATTATTTTGCTGATGTTTGGGTTGATTTTTAGTGTTTGGGGATCGGATGTGTTTCCGGTTGGGTTTTGGGACTTGCAGGTCGGGTTCTGTTTGACCCCATTTTTTCGAAATAATGTACAAGATATTTTTTCATGTTTAAGGGGGTCCGGGGCAAAAAATTACCAAAAAAAATGGATTTTTTTTTTTTTTTTTTTTTTTTTTTTTTTTTTTTTTTTTACCCAAGAGTTATCCATTATGGCATTCATTTATTTAAAAAAAATGAGAGGAAAATAAAAAGGAATTTTGCGCGTTATCTTAGAAAGTTTCAAAATGCCCCCTGCGTTTCCATATCAATGAAAATCACCAATATTTTTTATAAAAGTTATATACATAAATAAAATTGTGCATCGAATTATATATATTTGAATATAAAGGTACAAATAAATAATGAAACATTTTGAAATTTTTTCGAAAGAATTTAGAAACATTTTGGATTTATTTTCTTAACTTTATATTCAAATATATAAAATTCGATGCACAGTTTTATTTATATATATAAACTAAACTTTTATGAAAAAATTATTGGCTATTTACATTGGTATGGAAAGCGCAGTGAGCATTTTGAAGATAACGCGTAAAATTCCTTTTTTTTTTCTCAAAAAAAAATATTTTTTTTGTTATAAATGCATGCCATAATGCATATAATGTACCCTTGAATAATGTTGAAAGTGAAATTTACAAAAAACAAAAAATTGATTTTTAACGTCCCTCGTCCCCGACTTTTAACTTCATTTATTTCAGAATGAATTTTTTCACGATTTGTCAACTTCAAGAGGATATATCTATAGTTCCTTGCAAGATATATGTATGAAAATTTGAAAAGAGCTTTTATGCTATATTTCCAACAAACTGTCTTCAGGAATTTTAATTTTGAGTGATAATTGTAAAAATATGCATTAATTATAATGCAAAACTCACTCATAAAAAAACTTCATTTTCTTACTTAATTAAAAAAAAAAAATCTTAAACGATATTTTAAGAAATCCTGAAGACAAATTAAAATGACATATTTTTTGTACACAAAAGTGTAAAAATTTTGTAAATCGAGTAAGTCGAGTCCAGAGTTATATCAAAAATTAAATATGTTTAAAATTTTAACGTTTAAGTAAAAAAATATTTAAAAATTTTCATTTTTTTTTTTACATTCAGTATTCTTATTATATTAAAATATATTTCAGAAAAAAAAATCATAACAAAATCTCTATAAATAAAAAAATAAAATTTTGAGCCCCGTAACCCCTTAAAATCTATATACAGCGGGGTCATACAAAAATTCCCCAATATACGTATCCCTAATAACCTAACCACTGAACCAATCGAAAGAAAATTTCAGATTTTGTTATTTGAAGGTAAGCACTAAAGTTCGTGATGTTTTGAAACAATAGATCTCCAACATTTATGGTTATAGTGGGAAAAATATCGAAATTTTCGAATGCAACATCCTTTATTTTTCCTGCGCAAATTCATCAGCGCATTGAAAAACCATAATCCATGTATTTAGTAATCCATGTAATAATACATGTATGACTAAAATCGCCGGTGTAGTATTCTGGCGCTCAATCCTAATCAGTTCCTATGTAACGTAATATTCAGCACTCTAAAACAAAATATTGCATTTTTATTTTGACTATGTATATACAAACTCAACTCAAAAACACATTTGAAAAAAAAAATCTTACAACATTACTCAGTTCAGAAGTGAAAAAAAAAAATCGGCTACTGAAAAATATGTCTTGTAGCCATTTCTTCGTCCCTGGCAATGGTCTTTTTGCAAGTATTTTACGGCAGCAACTTTCATCGTACGTGTGTCATTCCAACGCCATTTATGGTTTTTCAATGCGCTGATGAATTTGTGCATGGAAAAAAATGGATATTGCCATTCGAAATTTTCGAAATTTTTTCACTGTAACCGTAACCGTGAGAGCTCTAATGTTTAAATTCATCACAATCTCAATCGCATACGTTCAAATAGGTATATCTAAAATTTCTTTTCGATTGGTTGAGCGATCAGGCCGCTAGTGGTTCATATATCGGGGAAGTTTTTTTTATTACCATCCTGTACAATGTCCTCCATAATAGGCAGATCCGAAAAGCGCACGACAGAATTTAATGAACACTTTTTAATTCCTAACATTATACTCGTACGTTTATACCTCTGAATAATGGGCACCTCCATATCGAAAAACGCGTAACATGTGTATGTGTGAATAAATTATCACAAATACGATGCAATCATTTTTGTGTGTGTTTTCAAAAATGAAATTTTGGTAATATTTTTGGTAATCCGAGACAAGAAAAGAATGATTTGAAAAAATAATCTATGATGTCATTTCTTATATATATTTTATATATCATGCAATAAATTAAATATACATATATACTTATTCATATTCAAATAGATATTTATTTACATCTGAAAAATAGTTCTGCTTAAAATTTTTGTGAAAATCACAAAAACTCGAATTACAAAATATCTAATTATGAGCCGCAAGAACTAGTCTAGGTTTAAAACAAAACTAGGCTGAACCCTACCCGAAAAAATAAAATTAAGAACAAGCCGATCCGATGCAGTACATTATTCAACGATCCCAAGGTGCCCGCTACTCACAAGTTTTGGTATATTTGAATATTTCAAAATATATATTTGCCGATTTTTCTATATAAAACATAAAATTGGCATTGGAGATACAACTACAGATTACTTTTCATAATTGCATTAAATTATTTACTCTCGGTTCACTTCGGTTTCGGGTCGGGTTGCTGATTGAAGTATTTCGGGTTCGCGTCTGGTTGCGGGGTCCAGGAAATTACTTTGGCGGGTTCAGGTTTGGTTGCGGTTCCAGGATTTTTTTTTTTTTGTTGTTGTTGTTGTTTGTTTGTTTGGCGGGTTTGGTCTGGTTACTGGTCGAGGAAATATTTTTTATCGAGTTCGGGTCGGGTTGCTAGTTGACTTTAAATGGAAATTTCAGTGTTATATCCGACCCATGCAGGACTCTAGGCCACACCGTATGTCAAAAGTGTTTTACACAATTATTTAAAATTGAAGGCTTTTTAAAAGGTATTTCTATATGTAACACATAATTTGATCCTAAATCAAGGGCATCGTCGAACTGTTCTCTTTTAAAGTTCATGCCATGAACAGGAATTCGGCGGCTAACATTTATTTGATAAGTGCTTTTAAC
Source organism: Maratus speciosus (assembly GCA_963932465.1). Lineage (NCBI taxonomy): Eukaryota > Metazoa > Arthropoda > Arachnida > Araneae > Salticidae > Maratus > Maratus speciosus. The sequence continues at coordinate 444,416,978 of OZ010788.1, forward strand.
ACATTTATTTAAAAAATGAAATTATAAAGTTATTGTTTCTGTAGTCAATTAGTACTTTGCATGGACGTGAATTAGCAATAAAGACCTTCCTTCGCAAAGAGAAAAACTAAAACAGCGATACTTAAACAAGTTATTTTAAAAAGAAGTTACTTCAAAGAAACTAGAAGACATTTTTAACATGTTATTAGAGGTTAAATTGATTAATTTTTAACCTGAGAAGATTCTCTGTGAAAGAGCGAGAAAAAAATTGATATTCGAAAACATTTTAATTACCATGAATATAAATTATGATGCATACATGAAAAAAAAAAAAAAACCTGCAGTTATTTAAAGAAAGACTAAAATGTTTCATTTGTTAAAAAAGAACTAAATCGATGTAGTGTTTAGTGTTTAAAGTCTTTTAATGCATAGTTGTTTAGGAAATTGAGAAACTAAAAGTTATTTTTTTAATTAATGTTGAAAAGGGTAATTTCTCTTTGATGTTTTTCTTCATAAAGATTAATTTTACTTCTGTATTGCCTTCATTAATATAATTATCTTAGCGGAGTTTCATGAAATATTTATGCATATTATATCAATACAAAAGACCCTTAACAGGTTAAAAGTTTGTGACGCAGCACTTTATCTTATTGCTATAAGAATTTTAAATATGGAACTTAAAAATAATGATATCAAATTTTAAGCGACGCTATGCTATTAATTAATGTATATATACATACGTTTATATTATTTATTTCATCATTTTATTTTTGTTTTATTTATACTTGCATGTGTAAGAATTATGTTAAATTTGAAAGGGTGTATTAAAATTTATTCATTGATGCTTTATCATTCACATTCTTTCATAAATTCATAATATGAGTTTTAAAAGATATGATATCAAAATTTAAATGACGCCTTGATGTAGCTTTAAACAATTTGTTTTAAAATTCAATTTCAATTGTTTTCGGTTTGGCTAAATATATTTACATATGTAACCAAAACTTTTAATTTACCAATACACTGTTAAAAATATCTCTCTCACTGAAAGTATGCAATGCACTGTAATGTATTTATATGAAAACATTGATTCATCTTTTGTGCCACGCTATTTAAAATGAAAAGTAAAATTCATGTAAATAGTTTCTTTTCGTCATATTATCTATTTGCATACATTTAAATTTGTTTGGATACAATAACGCAAAAAATTATTCACATAAATTTTACTTCTGATTTTTGGATAGCGTGGCACAAAAGATAAATCAATTTATTCAAATGAATACATTTCAGTACATTATATAGATTTAGTGAAAGTAATATATTCGACAGTGCATTGGAAAATGAAAAGTATTGTTTAGATGTGTAAATGTATTTAGCCAAAAGAAAATTTAATTTGAATTTTAAAACTAATCGTTTTAAGCAACATCATGGCGCCACATAAATGTTCTTATCATATTTTTTTATAATTCATATTTCGAATTTATGAGATGTAAATGATAAAGTATCAAAGAATAAATTTTGATATATATATGTGTGTGTGTGTGTGTTACATTATTAGATCTAATTCCACGATTTCTTCATCTATTCTAAATTACTACTTTATATTCAATAAACCCTTATACTTAAATAATCTATATCGTTAACTCTGTTAAATTCCCTTTAATTTAATGTCTCACTTGCCTAAAGTGCTTAAATATTACGCTTTTAGTATTCTTAAATTAAATGTTCCATTTCCCCGCTTTTTTCTTTCTAGAATGTTCTTTTAGCTTTTTTCCCGTCATAGTCATCCGCTTGCTCTTCCCGCAAACTTTTCATTACGTGATATTCTTAATTATTCATTGGTTGAGAGCGTGATCTACGTCATATTTGTATTCTTACAGTTGAGGAACAAAAAGTCGATGCTAGCTGTGTTTCAGCAGATTTGAGTCGTATTTCCAGTTTACATACCATCCCCTGGTCACAGTCCATTTATTGGATTCTCTACAACTTTGTTTAAGCCCTAATTACTACTATGAAGAGATGGCTAATATTCTTGCTGGAAACTGCGCCGGCGAAAGATGTTCTAATAAAGTGCTGAGCTGATATAATGTGTTTTTTTTTTTCAATTTATTCAGGGGAAACTTCACGGAAAGATGTATTCCATAGCCTTCACTCGACGACTGCAATACAAGTAATTGTTATACTAATATAACAGGATCGAATTACCTTTTCTGACCACTTCTACTACGCTATTACTGCTGGATGTGATCCACAAGTGCTATCGAGAGACAGTACTGCATTTTCAACGATGAATTAATCCAATGTTGCTAGAATGCAACACACACATACACACATATATAGATAGATAGATAGATAGATAGATAGATAAATTAATAGAATAGCGTCACTCAAAATTTGATATCATTATTTTTAAGTTCCAAATTTAATATTCTTAGAGCTAAAGATAAAGTGCTGCGTCACAAATTTTTAATACTTTAAGGGTTTTTGTATTGATATCATTACTGTTTTTTTAGATTAATGATAAAAAAATTAAAAAAAAAACATGAAAGAACAATGCAATGAATTCATAGTCGTGATTTCTATTGACCTTTACAATCCTCCATCAAAAACGAATCAAAGTGTTACAAGATTTTTTTTAAACAATTTGTGTGTGCATATTCTAAGATTTCATTAACTAAATTCGAGTTAGTGAAAATCTTTTAAAATTCGAAATTTTTAACACTATAGGTTACTCATAAATATGATACAAATAGAAATAATTTGTCTAACTGAAACTGTCTTAGCTAACATTTCAATTATCAAGTGTAAAACAAGTGATATTTGGAAATTTAAGCGTTCCATGTTGTTAAGATTTAACGTTTCCTTTTCATATGTTCCAATGAAAAAGCAGACAGTTATGATAAAAATATTTCATTTTTACTTTATATTTTTAATGTTCTGACCTCTTGCGTTGTAATACGCCAAAAGTCTTAAAATTTTACAACATTGTATGAAATGATTTGAAATTGACCACATGAAAAATTCTTCCTTTTGTGTTTTTTATAAATTCATGTAAAATAAAACTTTTTCACGTTAAGATCCACCTTTGGTTTATTAAACAGCCATAAATAAATAAAACAAATCAAAGTTTTACGAGAATTTATGAAAACAACTTGTGTGTGCATATTCCAAGATTTCATTAACTTAAATCGAGTTAAAGAAATCTTTTAAAATTTGAATTTTTTAAGCCATGATAATAGAAATAATTTATCTAATTAAAACTGTTTTAGCCAAAATTTCAATCATTAAATGTAAAACAAGCAATGTTTGGAAATTTAAGCGTTGCATGTTTTTAAGATCTTACGTTTCCTTTTTTAATGTTTCTGTGAAAAAGCAGGCAGTTATTATAAAGATATTTCATTTTTGCTTTATATTCTTAATGTTTTGACCTGTTGCACTGTAATACATCAAAAGTCTTAAAATCTTTCAACATTGTATGAAATATGTTGAAATTGGTATCATGAAAAATTCTTATTTAAAAAAAGAAATACATGTAAAAGAAAACTTTTTCACATTAAGATTCACCATCGTTTTATTAAACAACTATAAATAAATAAAACAAATCAAGGTGTTACACGAATTTATGAAAATTTGTGTGTGCAAATTCCAAGATTTCATTAACTATAATCGAGTTGCATATTCCAAGATTTCATTAACTATAATCGAGTTAAAGAAATATTTTAAAATTTAAACTTTTTAAACCATGATAATAGAAAAATAATGTATCTAACTGAAACTGTTTTAGACAAAATTTCAATCATTAAGTGTAAAACAAGCGATATTTGTAAATTTAAGCGTTCCATGTTTTTAAGATTTTACGTTTCCTTTTTACATGTTTCTAAGAAAAACCACAGAGTAATTGTAAAGATATTTCCTTTCTGCTTTATATTGTTAATTGCTTAAATTCTTGCATTGCAATACACCAAAAGTCTTAAAAATTTTCAACATTGTATGGAATATGTTGAAATTGATGAGTTTTGTACCGTGCATTTGAAAATAATAATTTGAGCTAAGCATTGACGTTTGTTTGGTTATGCTTATTGCAAAACTATGCTTTACTCAAGCACCGATGAAACTTTAACAATAACTTATTTTATCTCAATAACATTTTTGTTTATTTTACAATACACAGGAATATTTCCTTCAGTAAAATTATTGCTAATGTATTTATACTTACTTTTGCATGCCATATGTGATTATTCTAAAAATTTATGTCTGGAATAACAAGAATCATGATTCATGTAGCGCTTTCAACTGTTCAAATGGTAAAAATAATAAAACAATTTGTTCTAGAGAGCCAGTAAATTTTCTTGTGAAATAATTTGACATAAGTCTGAGAGGTGTGTTTATGGCATGAAAATAAAGTAACACAATATCATGCTGAAAGTGATTCAAATGCAGAAATAAACATAAATGGGATATAAATGTTTAAATTATCTTGAGCAACAATGTAATATTGGACTAGAAATCACAATGATTGCTTATAATAAAGTGAAATACAGTACACTCTGTGAAATCCGCAAAATGCATAACCTGCAAATATCTATTATCTGCACTACATGAATGTAAGTAATGAAACTCATTTTAACATTTAAGTTCATAGATGAATTTAAATGATGTGTAAATTTTTATTAAATTACAGTTTTTCTTTGAAATAAACTGTGATTTAAGAAAATTCATATATTTTGTACCCATCATTCGAAAATAACAATTTGAGCTAGGCATTGACCTTTGTTTCTTTGGTTAGGCTTAATTCAAACCTATGCTTTGCTCAAGCTCCGATGAAACTTTAACAATAACTGACTATATCTCAATAAAGTTCTAGTTTCTTTTAAAATACACATGAATATTTCTGGTAATGCACCTATACCTACTTTTGAATGCCATATATGTGATTATTGTAAGGCATTATGTCTGGAATAACAAGAATCACAATTCATGCAGTGTTTTACATTGTTCAAAAGGTACCAATGATCAAAAAATTGGTTGCTGGATCATCAGTCAATTTTCTTGTGAAATAATTTGCCATAAGTCTGAGAAGTGTGTTTATAACATCAAAATAAAATAACAATATCATGCTCAGGGGTAGGAAAATGCATCATTTTACTAGCCACTAGCGAGTGAATTTTCTGACAGGACGAGTGAATTTTTAGATAGTTTTTGAAAACTGCAAACAAAGAGGTATGCCGAAAACGTTTTTTAAATAACTAGTTAGCTATATTTTTCAACTTTCCTAATTACTGCGATGTAAACATGATACAATGTTCTATTTTATATTAAACTTTCAGCTGTTGTTTATATTTCTTAATTTTATAGGAAAAAAATATATATGAAAATGCGTTATAGTAATACTTACCACTATTTTTGAGTTCGTACTTTACGTTGCATTTTACTGCCGGTTGAAATAAATCCTTGGCTGTTAACATTTTCTAGAAATTCCCCATCCGTGCTCATAAACATAATAGAAATAACTTATCTAGCAGACACTTTTTTATCCAACATTTCAGTTATTTAAGGCGTCATACTACGTACAGAGTAATTTAGCTATTTAATTATTTTTTAAACGTATTTTTATTAAGATTATGACAAGAAAATATGAAAAAAAATATTTTCTCCATTGATAAAAATTTGGTTAATGGAGGAATTTATAGTAAAATTTAGTGAAATTTAGCCCAAAATGCTCTAAAGAAAATTCTACTTTATCTCAGTTTCCTTTGTACACTTCATATTTATGACATTGGGGAAGGCAATGAACTAAAATGTAAGAAATGTTTTAACTGTTTCAAAACTTATAGCATATCGCACTTGTTTACATGTTAATTTTCATAAAATTCATCAATGTTCAATTCGTATATATCACGTAATATAACATATGAAATTTCTGACTGATCCTATTAATTAAAGCACCAAAATGCCTTACAAAAGACAAATTAATCTGAAGAAAAATATCATAAAATTAAGTAACTCATAAACACGTATAAAAAAACTATGAACAAGAATATTAAAAAAATTCACTTAAATGAAAAAGAATTTTTAAATATGAAATTTATAAAGTTTTAATAATTAGTGAAGTATTTTTAACGTTTAAAGAAAACTTAATATAAGTTCTTTTGTGTGAAGTGTTCCATGAAATATTATCTTAAATGCTCTTAACATACTTGAAAAATAATAACTACTAGCAATTAAGTAAAGTGCACACCCAATAAAAGAGATAAAATGTTTTTGAAAGTGGCAGTGATTGTGATTAGTTGAAAAACACATTACATTTCTTTCATTGACTTCACTGTAATTTCCTTTAATAAATTGAATCGCTTTTGACAGTATTGCCATCGCCAAAGGAAAGAATCAACCTTATCTAGAATAAAACACTATATAAATCTGTTCTGATCATCTATAACCTTTATTTAAGTATGACATAAGTGATGATTTTGTTAGAAATGTAAAGAAAAAAAAAACGAAAATCTTTTCTTTTTTAAAGATTATGAAAAAAGGATTTTAATTTATCTTCAAAATGATATTTTTTCACGTGTCACGTTTATTTGTTTTAAAGAAATTATCCAACAGAAGATTAAAAAGTTTTTTAATTAAACATTTAAATTTATTTTCCTCTATTTTTAATTAAAAGAAACATTTAGAAAAAATGGTAACTACTTATTTGGAATTTTATAATTTTTCACAGATTTTGTAAAATAAAAATTATTGTCTGTTTAGAATGATTAATAATAATTACTGCAGTTCTGTGCAGTTTGAAAATACGTGGATTTCTTTTTAAATAAAAATAACCTTCTTATTAAATAAAAATTATAATGTTATAATCGAAATTTATAACATTAGTAAACAGATTGAAATTACTGTTTCATGTAAACTTTTAACAAATGTTAGAAGCCAAAGAAACCGATAATATAAATTTATTCTATTCTAAAGTGAAAAAAATATAGATTTATATATATTGTGAAATTTTTTATGCATAAGATGACAAAGAAATCAATATTATATCTCTTAAGAGAGTCAAATTTGATTATTGATACAAATATGTGTCACATTTAAAAATTAAATGTTTTTGGAAAAACAATTAAAGTGTGTAAATGTTAACGTTTTGTAAAAAATAAATTCTAGTCCATTTTAAGCTGCTAATTATTATTATTATTATTATTATTATTATTATTATTATTATTATTATTATTTTATTTTTATTTTTATTTATTTATATATTTATTACAATTCCAATTCATAAAAATTTATTTACAAATTTTAATTTTGCATGTCATTGTTAAAGATAATTTTTCAACATTCGTCATTAAAACTAAATCTGTTTAGCCCACTTTGATATACGAGGTGTGGCTGTTTAATAAAGAGGCTGATGCGTATACAGCAGAACTGTTCTTGCGCTAAATTCGTACCAACAATAGATGTGTAGCGCAAAACCTCCTGTGCTGCTCTGTACTGCCTCTATATTGGCTGTATCCCAATTAGTCTGATCGTGACCTTCATTTGTTCTGGAACTTGTTTTAGTGTTTTGCCTGAAAAATGTTGAATGCTTTAAAAGAACAACGAACTAATGTCAAATTTCTTTTAAAACTTTGAATATTCGCTCATCATTTGTTAAGAGAAGTATACGGCAATGAATGTTTATCACGTGCGTTCAAGTAACATATTTTCTGTTTCTTTACATATGATTTTTAATATCAATTGTTTTTAAGTTTTAAAAACTAGTGCATTTACAACGGACTATTTAATAAATTTTTAACCGCCTTTTTAGTATAAAGGCTTCACTTTTTAGTTATATTTTACTTCTTGTATCATTTTTTATTGAAAAGCCATTTTTATATTAATGTGCAGTACAACCAAAAAATTATTATTAAATTATGATGAGATATCTTGATAAAATTTACAACTCTTTGCGTTGATTTAAAAAATTTCTTGAATAATATGAAGGATAAATATACTATTTGTTATATAAAAATAAGGGTGTATATGCAATATTTAAAAAATTAGACAAATCGAAATATTAATGGAACCGTTTACCTTTTCAATATATTTTTTATTTAACACGTTGGATGCCAAGTCTATTTTGTCTGTCTTTCAGATTAAGCCACGAAATAAGACTCCCGTCACAGAATCTATGAGTCACCGATGACTGACGTGGCCTAAACTGAAAAATCGGTGTCAGTCACCGGTGACTGACGTGGCATTCAAAGAGTTAAAAAAACATGACTGAAATACTGAACTCACTGCATTCCAATGTTCATTTAAAAGTACATTAAAAAAGCCCGTCTTTAAATAAAATTTTTAAAAAGGTAAAAATTTTTTTAAAAAATCCCTACTACTTTTTTAAATATTGATATTTTTGCCCATTTTTTTTTAGATTTTCAAATATGTATTACACACAGCATTGTACATGAATTTTTAGATACATCTAATATTACATTTAATATAATATTTTTACTGATGCACATAGCGTAAAACGATGAAATCTAACACTCTTCGTATACAGTAAATATCCTTTAATCCGGCAAGCTCTTTATTTGAAGAATGCCGGATTACAAAATCTTCCGAATTACAGAATGAACTTTGGAAAAAAAGTGTAGAAGTTAGGATTAAACAAAAAATAGCAGTAAACCATGTTTTCTATTCTTTAAACAGCTTGATTAGCATACAAAAGACATATTCAATAACGTAAAAGTATAACATATGTACAAGCATATAAAATGAAAACATGCACCGTAGGCCACCTCGTAGAAGCCATTAAAAAATTCTTGAATTTCAGTTTGTTTGCCAGTAATTATAAATTCTTTTCTAAAATGCAAAAAGTATTTAATTCAGATGATAAAAATTTGTTTTTCCTTTCAACAGCTTGGTTTCGCAAATTAGCTACAGAAATGTTTTCTCTTCCCCCCTCGTCTGCGTGGTGACTGAGATATTTTTAGATTGGGGATTTTGAACCGTTTATAATGGGTTGTTACATAATTCATCTTTCTGAAGTTCTATTGAATTATTATGAACATCATGATTGATTAAACAATTTTTCTGAAAGTCGTGAGAGATTATCTAGCATGCAGGAGCTTAGGATGTCGGATTACCAGATGTCTACTGTACATTTATTTTTTTTTTAAATAACAAAATACTTGAAGACTAATTTCTCTGAGTCCTCACATATATAATAAAGAACAGGTATAAATAGTTTACATCTCTATAGAGAAAAAGCCATTTATAGTTTTAATTTGCGTGGATAATTGCGATGGGTATATTAACAAAATGTACAATATCTCGCGATATATTTGCCGTACGGATAAAAATGAAATTAAACAGGCTTTTTTTTAATATCTAAAAACAAAAGTCAATTTTTTGATAAAATTTTAGGTAAACTGTCCCCTAAAAAGGGAATATATTTGTTGACTGCATATTTCTCTTATTTGTGTAATTAAATACATTTTTATTGCGTCTGTTTCTTGTAATCGCTTTGCAAATTACCATATTGTAATTTACTGGGAATGGATAAAATCTTTGATAATACACGTCTTATCTACTGTTTCGTTATTTTTTATTTTTTTTTAATCAATCATTTTGTTTCGAAATCAAATAATATGTGTTTTTCTTATTTTTAAATATGCAATATTATTTAATAAATTGAAATTTAAAGTACCAGAATATGCAGTTACGAGTACTCTTGTGATGTCTTATTGAACCAAATAAAATGTTTCATAACTATACAATAATTATAAGTATATGTGATTAGAATATATATGTCACATTCATTCCGGGGATATAACATAACCACCCCCCCTCAAAAAAAAAGAAAAAAAAAAAAAAATACTATCTTAAATACCTCAGCTAAAAGCCATCAATAAGATGTTTCTCTCCCGTTTAATAAATGTATACCACATTATTGTTTTATATTACTTTAGTATTTTTTTATTATTATTTAGCATTTTTAAGATGTTATAAGTGTAATAAATGTATAGTTAATTACACTTTTGATAATCTATTGCCCATTGCCAATGGTGAATATGACTGGTGATCAACAATAATTAACGAATATCTATCCTCCTGGCATGGACGATAGGTAATTACCTAACTGTTGATGCGTTTTGAAATTTGATTCATATTATATTATTACATGAACTGTATTTGTTTACATTTATCTTTTGCTGTCCAAGAGTGATCAGACTAGGAACCGAAGTCACTAAAGCATAGATGTCCTTCCTGTTCACTTTATTAAGCTATTAAAAAAAATTCAGCCAGCATTAAGAGCGACAAACTGCTTGGTGTTGAACAGAAGATAAACGCTGAGCTAAAGATTATAGAAACAATGACGGTAATACAACGGCTGATGTCGCCCCAGTTTCTAGCCTTATAAGATGATGTACTTAACATTAAAAGATTGGGTGATATCCTTAAAGTAAGCACATTAAGAAATAAAAAAAAACCTATAGCATGCTGTCACTATGATGAATATAAGGAAAGCTTGGAGGACAAAGAGTATAGGTGGAGAACACGTGATGATCCGACACTGGACAGAGGAAATTAAAACGAATGACGAAAACACTTCTGCATATGAGAACACAGACTTAAAGGTGAACATGAATAAAATTCAGAACGAAGTAGAATACAATTGAAAATAAATTGTGCAAGATATATGAAATAAGTTGCATGGCAGATTATAATACTGATACTATTTTTGGGAACACGACCAAGTTTCTTTAATGAAATATAGTTGAATAAAGCTATATATATTTTTGAGCACAAACGTATTAATGGTTGCTCCAAGAACGAGCCGTTACAAGCGCGGATCCATAAGCCGGACAGCTTCATCGTAAGAGATGTGTTTATGTGTTGGATTCAGAGTACTAAAAGATACACCATTCGAAGCCAGAGCATCGAAACAATTACAAGAGCAAAGCTTACTGTCTGGTACTAAGCAATTTTCAGCTTTGTGATCAGAGCACACGCAAGGTTAAATTTACACTGATGTGACATTTGGTCCAGCCGCTGTTTATAGAAGCATCTAGTAATGCGAAGAATTTTCTAATCCGGCAGCGATTTATGCCGAAATATAAACTTGGTCATATGAGTGAAAATCCGGCAGATGAATAACCAAGTGGGACCTATGCTCGTTATTGCGATCTGCCACAACATTAATAAGGTTGTGATTAGTGTAGGAGCTGACTTGACACTCAGAAATGAAGTATCAATCTTTTAAAGATATTCCTCCATAGACACTTTGCTGCAAACAGCTTGTGAAGAGTGTACTTGGGAATTCATGGATTATAATCCAAGACATTTTTGTTTGCTCTTCAACTATGGTTACCAATTGTGTGATAACATAAGAAAAATGCAGTTTTTTATGGAGGATCAAATCATCCCTGTCTTTTCAGGAAAGTTGGAAGTCACCATTTTTAAAAGAAGCTCTGCGAACCGCTTGTTGAAGAGTGGTCATACTGAGCATGTTTAGACTTCTTCGAATTGCATACGATATTGTTTTAATGTCCGTTAGACGATAAGAAAACATCTTGAAGGAAGTTCAGTTGTATAATACTTCTCATAATGGTATTACAGGATTGTCTGACAGGATTTTTTTTTTTTTTTTTTTTTTTTTTTTTTTTTTTTTTTAACAACACGCAACGCTACAAACTTCGCTGCTGGAGAACTTGCTTTGTGAATGAGTACTTACATGACTTGCTATTTTTATCACTCATAATAAACGAATCTCTTGTGTTTGTTTACTTTTATGAAATGGAATTTCGGGCTACCCATTATAACTGGGGCATTCTCACAATCTTTTGACTTTCATGTAATTGAATAATAATTTTTTATTTAATACACTTTTTGTGTTTTTTTATTTCATGTACTGGGGAACATCCCATTGCATGATTGCATAACAATATTAACGAGATAAATAAGTTTCGGACGATGTTGGGGGTCCAAATATCAGGAAAAATCATCTACCGTCCCGTGTCTCTGGTGCTGATTTTTAAGTTTGGAGCAATCTGGATAAAATTGTTTCAATAAAAGTAATTCGATGTAATTTTTTTCTGAAACTGGAACTACTGTTTTATATAAATATGTAGCTAAAAATTAACCTTCACGCATTTTTAGGGTTGTTATTATATTTTAAACTCTGTCTCTGGGATTAAGATTCCTTACTATCCCTCTTCTAAAATTATACAGAAAATCATTTCAGATGCAGCCACAGAATTTTTTTCAAGTTTTTTCTCATGCAATAGTATGCTAGAGAAATAATGTCTAAAATTCTTTGGCAGGGAATTTACTGTAGAATTTAAATCTTCATTTAAATATCAATTTCAACCATCGTGGCTTTATTCGTAGTGTCACCGTCTCCATGGTTTATTCCTGCACTTTTCGAGATATATTAAAAAAAAAAAATCAATTTAATCCAATGTTAACAACTGTTTCTAAAAATCAATGAACATTGTGGCTATCACTTAGTCTTAACATTGTTTTCCTAAAAATAGGTGATAATTTTTCTTACCGTTCCATCCATACCATCCCTTTTTTTACCATTGCGTCCCTTTTTTCCAATACCATCACCCTTTTTTACCTTACCGTCCCTTTTTTAACAACCCTTTAAGACAATGTTATACAAAAGTTCTGTATTAAAAGTACTACATTGTTATTATTTCTTATTTGAATGTCCTGTGGGTACTATGCAACTTCATTATAAGTAAAAATTTAGAAGAAAATAAAAAGTTATAGGGGTAAAATGGTAAGGAAAATTAAACTCGCAAGTTTAACTTAAACCTCAGTTAAATAAAACATTTTTCACTGCTGACCATTTTTTCTTTACTTTTACTTTTAATCATTAAGGCATTCGTCTATCAGATTAAAATGTTATTTTAGCAAGTTTAATTTTGGCAAAATTTTTCCCCAAAATTTAAAAGATTGTGAGAATGCCCCCAACTTCATCTGAAGTTCTTTCAAAATAGACACATATTGGATCATAAATTATCTCTCAAACATTATTTTTTTATGATCTCTATCTAAAAAGACTTCATTTCTGCAGTTTAATTAGAAATAATAATATTTAGCACAAATAGCACTTTAAAAGAATTTATCTATTCATGGCAGTTCATGACTTGCGCTAAAATAATATAGATGTAAGTGTACATAAATTGCACATGAATTTATACAGTCGTATACAACATTTTTTAATTTGTTACAATATATCATATTTCTCCTTCATCACAGTTGTACACATGGCCAAACTATTGGGAATGGTGATGGAAAATGATACAAACATCTGATGCAAAATTAAAATTTTGAACTTTACTTATGTTTACTACAAAAGGAGGTAATACATTTCATTTCTTTATAACTCAAAGGATTTTAATACATCTTTATATCAAGTTAATTTTTTTGCACTTTACATATCCCTCATACATTAAAATAAATTAGTTTTGTTTATATTAACTTAATGTGAAGAATAGTTTCCTTCAGTGAAATATGTTATAGGTCAGTAAAAGCGCATACTATTACTGGAAAGCCAGCAAGCTAATGTTCAACAATTGATAGCGTTTTTTCCCTTCAAATTTTTCTTTTATATTCCAGTATATTTGAATATTTTTTAAAATTATCTATTTGTTTATTTTACGTTATTTGGCATAGGATACATCATGCCGGCGCTTTAGCGAGTAGTTTTAACTTTTCGATTTTGGTTGCAATCATTTTTTCTGAGCAAACCGACCATTTTCAAAAATGAAAGTACCCTCAGGGAAAAAAAAAACTGCATCCAAATTGAAAAAATTAAAAAAATGTATCCAATAAGACATCGACTTCAGCTATCCAAACGAAAAAAGTATAATTTAAAAATACTGAAATTCACAGGATACTTTTGAAGAAAACTTTCTGATTCATTTAAAGTTATCTTGAAAATGTGCTCGCATTACTAGCGCAGACTATTAAATATCAGTATGCATACCTACTGAATGGTTAGTTTGCCACCACTGTAACTTTTGTATGATGGTCAGTTTTATCAAAGTGAACGCATTTTAGTAAGCCCTGGTGTATTTTCTATAATTTGAAACTATAGCAAATTAAAGATGAAACATATGCCTGTGAGTAATACTAAAATTGGAATTTATGTTAAAGATCATAGTATTTATAGAGATGCAAAAAAAGAATTTATTATCAGGCATACTCTATTTGAAGTAAAACAAAATTGACATTCCTTTATGTATATATTTTTTTTTTAATTCTAAAATATACGATCGATATATAAAAGAAATTCTGTACTTATAAATTAAATGTATTTGTAACCCTAACAAATGTTAGAATAATGTGAGTTTTATCAGATAAAATAAATTTAAAATTGTTGAAAACGCATATAACTAAAAACGTGCAGTGAATAAAAATGAAATTCAAGCAAGTTAACATTTTCTTGATTGCTCATAGTATAAAACTTTTAGCACAAAAATACTATTTATGATTTTATGTACCTTCAGAATACTAACATTTTCTTGCAGAAAGATTTATAAATTTATTTTTATATAAATGTAGAAAATATCAACAAGTTATATCTTACATTTTCCAAAAACCGCTTTGTCAAGCACTTAAAATACAAATTTCATTGTTATATTTAAAAGCCTATTCCATGTAGTATGTAAAATAATTACTCTTTTTCTTCGTGTAATCTTTTAAATTATTTTTTAAAATGTCATAATGAGCGCACGGAAAACTATCTAAATATTCCTGGAGTATATTTAATGTAAGCAGTAGAATTATCGCTCAAAAATATTTATAGCATTGAAATGATTTCCTTTGTAACAATGGTGTTACATTTTTACGATTGGGGTATTTTGTATAAAAAATGATAAATATGTAAATTTTGTAGGATTTGTAATACATCATCATCTTGTAAATCACCATAATAAGATAACCAATTTAATTACTGATTTATTACATATTATTATACTTCGGCATAATTCAATGAATACGTCATATAAATACCATTATTAAGCATTCATAAGGGAACAAACTGTTTCCCATTTAGTTAATTCCTAGTTTATTCTACTATATCTAGTGCATTTAGACAATACACAAGTTATTTGAGTATTGTTTTGTCATACACCGTCCCGTCGAAATATTTGCTAACACAGACAAATACTACGTAATGTAATAGACGCCTCATGAGAATATCCCTGTAGTATTGCTATTGAAATGTCTTCAAAACTATGTGTATACACAGTTGCGAATATGTCTTTCAGAATCGCCCAAAGCGTAGAAGGGATACATGGAAATTTTAACGAAATCAGCGAATATTTAACAAGTTATTCAGTATCATCAAACAATAATATATAAACTTATAGACAAAATAAATTTTAAAACATTAATTAGCATTTTTAAGGCGATACTTCGGAATTAGTTTATTCATGATGTAAAGAGTAGTGTTTCCAAATCAAAGATATTTGAACTTATACTTATGGTTGCAACTGAAACAAATTTCAATATGCCAATATGCGTAACATTAAATATATATGTATAGAAAATATTTCTTTAAACTAGAAAATGAGTAAGAATTAAACGAAGGGATTTTTTAGGAATTATCACATTTGCTTTTGATCAGAGCATGTACGAATTTACGCTATGAATGCGAGTTTGAACAAAAACGTAAGAGCGAGACATAATAATAACGCATAGTATAGTTGAAAATTCCATTTCAGCGATTTTCGACAATAAATAGAAAATACTAGAGAACTTTTGTGCAGCCATGTATATGGTCTGTAGAATTTATATACATCAAGCAGCATGCAAAAATACAGTCGAGTCTGTCTATAACGTAGTTCCATATTATGAATTTCTCTATACATACGAAGTTTTAGTAGGAACGGTCACTTTTTCTCATGATTATATTAAAAATTATCTCCATATAGCGAAATATCTATCACAAATAAATATTTTTTTCTGAAATTGTTCTTTATTTGACCAAAAAAGTCTCAGCATCATAGGAAAAAACATTTCATTCAGTAATTCCTGGTTTTTCGTTCACTGTTGGGTTCTTTACCTTTTTCCGATACATTGTTGTTTATGTCCAATTCCTTCTGACTGAGTGTCTACTGCATTGTTACACAATCACGTCTGTTTTGTTCGTTTGATCAAAGATGATTTTACATTCTTGAAAAAGTATGAAACATTTTCTTGTACCTACAGCCATTTGTAACTGTCAGGACGCGCGTAAACGATAAAATTATTTCATCATCACACTGAGATTGTTTTATATTGTTTCGTTTCGTCAGTAGGGCAGAGTTAAACGTAGGATAAGAAGGGTAGTGGAAATCTAAGGTGGCTGGCCAATACTTGACTAGATGCGTTGACTCTAAAAGCGAGCGAGGAGATATGACAATAAAACCTATGACAATTGAAAACGTACTTCCTTGAAGTATTGTTCATAGACAGTACTAAAAACGAATCTTTTTGCGCGTCGTTAATTAATGATGAATGCTATGCACATTCTGTTCTACAGTTAGCATGTCACAGTGCACCTTACTTACACATATATGAATATCTTTATCTAAATTTGAATATCTTTGAAATCAGTGTAACTTTATTAAAAACACCGTAAAAGTTTTTTTTTCCTATAGACCGTAATGTACAGAAAGTTATTTAAGTGTCCCTGTAAGTGTGGTATGTGTCCTACACACTTCGTTTTAAATACCGAACATGCCATAGTAAACCTAAATGACATATATAATTTGGATGATGATCCTTGTATATTTAAGCGAGCTAGAGCACGATCAGACAGACAAGTCGCCAGACAAACAGGTAATTCAAATCCATAAACACTTTTCCACTGTATTGAAAAGTGTAAAAAAATTAAAAAATAGATTATTGTTCTCTTTCCCAAGCAATTTGATTACGATGTGTAATTTTAAAAGGAAATATATCTGCTTTTGGATTACCAGTCTCATATTTTTTTCTCCTTAATCTGTGCAATATGATACTTTATTAACCCTCTAAGTGTTTGGGGTGTAATATTCTGTTCACTAAGCTCCAGGTTTCGCAGCAATACAAGCAATATTTAATATAATATAATTCTATAGATTTAATAAATTTTACGTGCATTGAAGAATTATTAATACTCTCAAGGATTACATTCATATTTGTAATTAAGTTTTTTTATAATGTTGAAATAATCATATTTTCTTATAGTCTAAGAGCTAGCAACGTTTTCGTCATCTGATTTTATCAAGGCTCATTTTTTTTATATGTTCTTCCCTTTTATGGTGCAGTACGTTTGCAACCGGTCTGGCAGTACGGAGACGTTGCGTTTACCTGTGGCAGAAGGGATTATGCAGGTCAAAAAACTTCAAAATTACGTCATTTTATCAAGGCTCATTTTTTTATATGTTCTTCCCTTTTATGGTGTAGTACGTTTGCAACCGGTCTGGCAGTCGGGAGACGTTGCGTTTACCTGTGTGAGAAGGGGTTATGCAGGTCAAAAAACTTCAAAATTACGCCATTTTAGTAGGAATTTTGTTTGTAACATTTGTTTATACTAACTATTTGTGATAATAATCCATTATTGCCAGACGTAACAGATGTCGCTAAGACCCTGCCAGATCCCTTTTTATAGATAACATATTACTCTTTGGCTATTAGACAACCTATAATTAATTTGCCAGACACAAATTCGGTTGCAAAGTTAATGCCAGACGGCTTTAAATATGGCAACGAAAGTGCCTGTTTCAAGAGTGGTTTATTGTTTAAAAATTATAAGTTATCTTTACGTCATTTTATCAAGCTTAAAAATAACAAGATATTACTCTTTGGCTATCAAACAACCTATAATTAATTTGCCAGACACAAATTCGGTTGCAAAGTTAATGCCAGACGGTTTTAAATATGACAACAAAAGTGCCTGTTTCAAGAGTGGTTTATAGTTTAAATTATAAGTCATCTTTAAGCTACATCATCATCATACTTAATCATCAAGCTACAATATATTACTCTTTGGCTATCAGACAACCAATAATTAATTTGTCAGATACGAATTCGGTTGCAAACTTAATGCAAGACGGCTTAAAATATGGCAACGAAAGTGCCTGTTTCAAGAGGGTTTTGTATTTTAAAAATTACAATTACATAAATTTACATTAATTACACAAAATTAAACATTGTTTTCGACATACACTATATATTTATTTATTTATTTATTTACAACGAAACGATTGTTGCTATGGTAACAATTAAGGGTTGACTGTCATTAAATGATGACAAATCCCTACAAAACATGCCATTTCTTGAAACAGGCACTTTCATTCAAGAATAATATCTTGTAAATTTTAAGCTTGATAAAATGACGTAAAGTTAACTTATAATTTTTAAACTATAAGCCACTCTTGAAACAGGCACTTTCGTTGCCATATTTAAAGTCGTCTGGCATTAACTTTGCAACCGAATTTGTGTCTGCCAAATTAATTATAGGTTGTCTGTTAGCAAAAGAGTAATATATTGTAATTTTTAAGCTTGATAAAATGACGTAAAGATAACTTATAATTTTTAAACTATAAACCACTCATGAAACAGGCACTTTCGTAGCCATATTTAATGCCGTCTGGCATTAACTTTGCAACCGAAATTATGTCTTGCAAATTAATTATAGATTGTCTGATAGCCAAAGAGTAATATGTTATCTATAAATATGGATTTGGCTGGGTTTTAGCGACATTGGTAACGTCTGGCAATAATGGATTAATATCACAAACAGTTAGTATAAACAAATGTTACAAACAAAAATCCTTCTAAAATGACGTAATTTTGAAGTTTTTTGACCTGATAACCCCTTCTGTCACAGGTAAACGCAACGTCTCCGGACTGCCAGACCGGTTGCAAACGTACTACAACATAAAAGGGAAGAACATATAAAAAAATGAGCCTTGATAAAATGACGTAATTTTGAAGTTTTTTGACCTGCTAACCCTTCTGCCACTGGAAACGCAACATCTCCAGACTGCCAGACCGGTTGCAAAAGTAATACACCATAAAATGTAAGAACATATAGAAAAATTAGCCTTGTTAAAATGACGCGTTTTTTGACGTTGCTAGCTCTTAGACTATTAGCATTTAAAACAAATTGCAAAGAAAACAACATTACAATTTTAACCTTTTGCAAGGCGCTCGGAGGGTTAAACGATTAAAAAAGAAAGACGTTAAAAAAATTTCTATAAATCCGGAATTGGATTAACTATTATATAGCTGACTATTGCAGCTGTTGCAAGAATGACCCCATAGACACTAATCAACGTTTGGGAAGAGCTGAGCTATCGAATTGTTGTGCGCCATGTGACGAAAGGTGCTCATATTGAACATTTGTAGCTGTTTGAGTTTCTCTTTCATTTTATATATTAAATATAAGTTTTATGTAATAAATTCTACCAAACATTAAAGCCCCGATATTCATTTAGAAACACACCGTATATCAACTGCATGGTGAACTTACTATATTTAGGCAACGTAGAGCACGGACAGATAGACAGACGGCAGACAGACAGAAAAACCGAATCCATAGACATTTTCAACAAAAAATAAGCAGGTTTGTCTTATCTTTTCTAAACGTTTTGCTTCCAATTTATAATTTGAAAAGAAAATATATCTGGTTTTGTAATATAGTATAATATTATACCCTTTTTAATCTGTGCAAACTGGGACTTTAATAGCCTATTCAGAAAAAGAAAGGCATTTAAGACTTTTTTTTAAAATCTGAAATTTGATTAACATTTTAGCTTTCAGCCAAGTTTAAAACAGTAGTTGTTAGAGATGTTAATTTAATACATACGTTAGATTACAAATACTTTACATTACATAATCTTACATAATTTTACAGCGTTGTGAAATATTGATTCTAATAATATATTTTTATAGGTATGTACTTTAACAAATTTTAATCACTCTATCATTTCCTTTCATTTGGCAATTTAATTTCATTTAATAATTTCTTTTTTATGTATTGTAATTTTTTTTCCTTATCAATTCTTTATCATTTTATTATCTTTCTATATTTTTCGCATTTCTATAACGTAATCAACATAAATATATAATTGATTATTCCTGCTCAGATATACATTTTACATACGATTAAAAATATACTTTTTATTATTAAATTTAAGCAGATTTGTTTTCTAATAATTATATTATAAAACTCACTAAATTTTATACATAAAGCGTTTGAATAATATGATATAAAAAATATTTTTTATATTGATATTCTTTTCAATTATCCTACGAAGTGTGATAAATCGAACTTTTATTCAACTAAATCTGCAGTTAAAAAACTAAGTAAGAAATAAGAATTGCGTTAGAGATCGTACTTAACATAATAAGAATTGATTTCCTCTGCCGAGAGTTCTTAAAAGGCTTAATGTACTTCCTCTGAAGGTTCTTTGGTGGATTTATAAGTATTGTATTAATTAAGAGTAATTTTTCGTTTGTCAACCGCTTAAGTAGATTTCGCGTAAGAACAATTATCACAGTTTTATCTTTTAAAGATTTTTTTTTTGTGATAGATTTTCTGTTAAAAATATATAAATATTTTTGCATTGTACATATGTTTTTAAATAAGGTAATAATTTTTAAATAAGTTTCGTGTTATCTTTTCTAAAGGCATTGTTTACAATGTGTAATTTGATAAGACAGCATACCTGCATTTGTATTATCAGTATAATATTATTCTCGTTTTAATCTGTGCAAGCTGGATCTTTAATAGCAGATTCAGGAAAAGAAAGACATTTGCGGTATTTCTATAAATCTGAAATTTGATTAAACTTTTAGCTTTCAGCCAAGTTTAAATCAGTACTTGTTAAAGATTCTACTTTAGTGTACGCGTTACATTACAAATACGTTATATATCATAATCTTACTTAGTTTTATAGTGTTGAAAAATAGTGACTCTAAGAATATATTTTTTGGAGATATGTAACATATTTTAACCTCCTTGTTATTTTCTGTCATTATTCTTGCTTGAACTTTATATATTTATTTCTTTTATATATTGTATATTTTATTCGTCAACAATTCTTTAGCAATTTGTTATAATTCTATATATTTTGCGTTTCGTTAACGTAACGATCATATAAATATAACTAAGTAGTCATGTTTTGATATTAATTTTATTTACAATTAAGAATAAATTCTTTATTAATAAATTTAAGCATATTTGTTACTAATAATATAATAATGTATCATAAAATTCGCTAAATTTTATACAGAATGTGTTTGAATAAATTAATTTCATTTCACATAGATACCTTTTCCATTATCTTAAGAAGGGGAATAAATAGAACTTTCGTTCAACTAAATCTGCAGTTAAAAAATCTGATTTTTTTTACCAAGATCAAAAGAAATAAGAAATGCATCAGAGGTCGTACTTAACACAATAATAATCGATTTCCTCTGCCGAGAGTTCTTAAAAGGCTTAATGCACTTCTTCCTAAGGTATTTTGCTGGATTTATAAGTACTGTATTAATTAAGAGTAATTTTTCGCTTTCCAACCGCTTAAGAAGGATCATAGCAGTTTTATTTTTAAAGATTGCCTTCTTTTCTCCTGATAGATTTTCTTTTAAAAATATAGAAATAATTTTTGTATTGAAAAAATATTTTTAAATAAAATAGATTTCTAATTTAACTGATAGCATTAAGCATTATTAGTTCGGAAAATATTCCCTAATTTGAAGCCAAAGAAGGAAATATACAGTGCGTCTCAAAAGTATATTGACAGGCCGATTTTTTGAAATAGCAGATCAAAAAATAAAGTAATAATCACGAAAAAAAAATTATAAGCATTATTGTATTAGAACATAAGTTTATTACAGCAAAGATTGAACGGATAGGTTTTACAGAATTTTTGAAAAAAAAAAAAAACAAAATTGGCTATTCTAAAAATATATGTACTTTTCGAATATTTTGCATTTAAGTTCAAATTATGGATCCTTCCTTTTAATTACATTGAAAACCCGATCAGGCATACTTCAAACTAGTGTTTGTAAAAATGTATGGCTGCAAAGATAATCAAATCTGCTCTACTTGTTGCTGTAATTCCTGGATAGTAGAAAACTGACAATGATGAGCATACACATCTCGAGCAGGTACTCCTCAAAGTTTTTCAATTAAAATACACATAAAGTACAAATAGTTGTACAAAAGTTACTTTTAGGTGCACAAATATAATGCAAATGTATTTAAAATAGAAATTAATAGTATCTCAAAATACATCAGAAATAAACTTAGAACGTTTTCAACAATTACAAGGCCGCCTTCAATAGGATTAAAATGTTGTTATTAGTTTCTTTGCGATTATTCGAGAATTGTAATTTTCCTTATAATGGTTGAAAACGTTCTAGGTTTTTTCTGATGTATTTTGATATATTTTTAATTTATAATCAATATCTTTAAATTATATGTATGTACCTAAATGTGATTTTTGTACAATTATTTTCGCTTTATATAGCACTAGAATTTTCATTTTATTTATCAAAGTTTTTCAACTGGATCAATTAGATTCAGGTCTGGGCCGATGCCTGGCCAGTCTATAACAGCCACTTGATTCTGCTTAAACAAAGATGTTGTTATGTGGGAGGTGTGAATCGACGCATTGTCCTGTTAGAATATCTAGTTTTCTAATCCCAAGGTGTTTCCAATTGAAAGTAGATTGCTTTGAGGAGATTTTGGTTATCCTCAAAGAACTGTCGACAATTAAAATGAGCAATATCTGTTGATCCGTTGAAACAGAATGCGCCCCATACCAGGACAAAATCCCCTCATTTTTACTCGACTAAAAAACTCGCGATGTTCTCACCTCAAGTCATGCTAATAGTATGTCCAGCCATCAGAGCCATCCAAACTGAATTTTTTTCAGCACTGAATAAAACACTTAACCATTTATCCATCCAATGCACGTATTTTTTAGCCCAAAGAACGCTTCCTTTTCTATTGTGAACTTTTATCATAGGTGTCCGACACATTCTGCAATATTTATGGTTTTCGAATATTTTTATGCGATGGTGAACAGTAGATTTCGAAATGGGAAATGTTAATTTCTCGCAATTTCACGAACAAACATCTGTTCGTTTGAAACTGTTCGCAAAACCTCTCTATCAAGTCTTAGAGATGTTTTCCTTAGTCGACATGAACACTTTTTTGCAATCGCATTGTCACTTTTCGATAAAAGAAATTCTTTTCATTTTCCATATATTTTTGGGACAGCTTATTTTGAAATTTATTTTTTAACAAACAATCTGTTATATAAGGATAATATCTATGTATCGTAACAAACTTACGTTATTATTCCATAATATTTGTTAATGATTATTGCTAAATTTTTTTAGCTGTTATTTTGAAGCATCGCCTGTCCATATACTTTTGAGATGCACTGTCTTTTAGCAGTATAAGATAACATCAATGGTTTGAGGATAATTAAGGAAAATTTTATTATTATTTTTATTATTATTTTTATTATTATTATTTTTAATTATTACTGTTAAATGCTGTAACATATGTAAACTCATAATAAAAAATATGCTGACACATACTTGATATTAACAAAAATAATTGAAATGAACGACATGTCCTATTATTAAGACGGACGGGATAATTCCGCCTTATTATTTTTAAGTTAACCAGAACTATTTCAAATGATAAATATTTGCTAACGTTTGATCGTGTATTGCGAAATATACAATTAATTGAGTCTATTACACTTTTTAACAGTTATTTATTTATATTTTATAGAAAAAAAAACGTTTAGTAAATTGAAAAACACCATAACAAAAATTTTAATAATGAAATAATAAAAAAAAACACTAATTGTGCAAAACAAGTTTTTCCATGAATGTTCCAGAAGTCCAGGTCCAATATTCTTGATTCACCAGTTCTTTCTTATTCTGTTTTATTTTATTTTGTATCTGTATTAAACCTGCGAGAAAAACAAAATTATATAACAATTAAAAAATAAATAAAACTAAAATGCATAATAATTAATAATGTTTTGTGTTAAAACACGAATAAAATTTATGTTAGTTTTTCAGCTATAGTTTTGTAAAGAATATAATTTCCTTTATTTTTTTTTAAAAAGGAAATATAACTCAAAGTTTCCTTATAATTGCATTAAATGTTATAATTGTATAGAATGTTTCTCTAAAGTGCAGTGAGTTTCTTAACTAACGCCGTCTGTGAGGGTCAAGGTTTACTTTCGCACAACCATAACTTTGCAAATTTTCTTTTTCGGTAAACAGTACTGAATTCTTAAAGTCAAACATTTTTAATAATAGTAACAAAAATAATTTTCGGCATTTCAAAGCTTTGTGATCATAAAGGTTAATAAAGAACCCTGTTTAAAATTAACCTCTTCACACTTGAGGTACACAACAGTGGACCACTATTCTTTCCTCGATAAAAACTAAACGGTTTTATATATATTTTTTTTTACTTTTCAATTTACTTCTATAAAGGGTGGTTCAAAATTATATGCTATAAATGTAAAAGCAGTTATAGGGGACCCATGCAAGATTAGCAGATTTCGTATAGGAATGTGGGTTCGTAAATGCAGCGTTGAGCTGTTAAAGGGCGCTGTTATATAAGTGGGAAAAAACATTTCGCTGGTTAGAATCGTCATTCTCCGCACGGATTTCGAGTAACATGCGTCGTTACACCAATTCAGAGCTTGACGACATGCATTTCATGTATGAGTGTATGGGGTTGCACAAGAAAATGGAGCGCCTGTTCAAAGGATGTTACATGGAAAAATTTCCAGTTGGAATCTGCCGGTTCGCCAAACTTTCTTCACCTGGAGTTGTGGGCGAGTGGACAAATTTATGCTTCGAAGCATGATACGAGCACTGGGAGATGTTGCTGAATTCCTGCAGTGGAAAAAGCAATATTATTCTCAGTAGAGGCATGTCCTTCGAAAAGCTCAATGACTGTGGGACATCCGTTGGGTGTGAGCCATTTCCTTGCGCAGCTAGATACGTAAAATGCATATCGGGAATCTCCGCATTGGTGTAATGATACATGTTACCCGAAATCCGAGCAGGGAATAATGATTCAATTCCGCGAAGCACTTACATTCGTCGAACTCAACAGCGCCATCTACTGACTCAGCACGGGCTTTCACCACCCATATTTCTATACGAAATCTGCTTACTAATGCCCCCTCTACCTGTCTTTACATTTCTGACATATAATTTTGAAACACCCTGAATAGCTGAATGCTTTATTTTTGGCACCCTGTATATTTTCATTAAAGAGATTTAAAAAAAAATAGCTTATTTATTGTACAAATGTTTGTTAAATAAAATTAATTCTAAATAAAATTATTTTATTAAGTATTTAGATTCTTTTGTTTATAACGATATATAAATTCTTCTTTATCAAATTTAAATTAGTTGTTCTAATTACAGTCTTATAGAAAACGCTGAATGGTAGACCTGACCAAACTATATACAAATAGAATTTCGATATAGTGAAAAAAAAAACAATATTTAATATATTAATATCCTTTCTAATAAACTTAATGCATTTCATGTATTTCTGATCGTTGTGTTAATTAGCAGTATTTTTTCAATTTGTCAATCGCATAAATAAACACGAATATTTATATTTGTAACGGTTTGCCTTCTATTTTGATAAATATTTTCATTACGAAGATTAAAGAAAATAGTTTTGTTATTGTATAAACGTTTATTATATAAAAGCATTTCTCAGTTAACATGCTTTATAAAAGATTTTGATTCTTTTATCTAAAAGTATATATAAATTCTCTTTTGACAAATTTAAAGAAGTTGTTTTACTTACAGTTATATAGAAAACGTTGACTTATAAATCTGACTAAACTATATGCAAAAATATTTTCAATACGGTAAAAATTAACAATATTTAATATATTGATATCCTTTTCAATTATGTTAAAATGCATGATTAATATAATACATGATTAATATAATGCATGATTAATATAAATTTCGTTCAATTAAATCTGAGTTAATGAAATGTTATTTTTTTCCCAGCTCGGAAGAGATGTGAAAGTTATTATTTAGAAGTTAAAGGTTGTATAAATAACAGAAAAAGAATCGATTTATTTTTACTTAAATTCTTCAAAGGCTTGTTATACTCCTTCTGAAGGTACATTTCAGAATTTATTGAGTACTGTATTAATCAGTGATTTTCTATCTGTATCAACCTCTTAAAGGTATTTATTAGATGAACAAAAGCACAATTACTTTTTTTTTTTTTGTATTTTTGCCTTGGTACAACATACGTTTTCTTAAATAACATACGTTTTCTTTAAAGAAATCTAGAAAAACATACATTATATTTTCACAATATGAGCATTGTGCTTATTTTACAAACAGTAACACTGGTGAACGCTGATTTTGCGGCATGAGGTTGGACAACTGATTTCGAGTAATTTTAGTCTGCTGAATTCAAAAATAGAAAAAATAACAGATATACAATGACTTATTTCTTTTTATTTTACCTTGTTTATAACACTGTATTTTTAGTCAGATGGGTATTGTAAAACAGAAATATAAATTTAACATTACTATTAATAACGTTTCTTGTATGATTTTCTAGAATGTGACAATCATTACAATCTCTTTGTATGGACCAAGAATAGTCAGCCACTATCTGGTGATACAAAAGTACTTGGTAATTTCGCGCTTTTATTCTAATTTCTTAGCGGAACCGTTCAACCTGATCTTCACTATAATAACCGAACTTTTCCGAAAATCCGTCCAAATGACCGTTTAAAAAATACCCCTTAATGCTCATATTAACTACTAATATTTAAAACTTTTGCTAGAACATAAGCCTTCACAACTAACTTCTTTATTTAACAGAATTATAAACTTTTTATCCGTCAAAATCAACAAGAGATGTAATGCCTCAGAAAAAAAAAATATTTTCTTGTTCCCCTGCGTAATTAATTAAATATATTACAGTAATGCTTACTAAATACCACCCTTTTAATTTGAGATTGACGCATGTGGTACTGAAACTGTGTTTCACTGAAAGGAATTTTTATAATAACGTAATTTTGTTATTATGACAGCTTTACTACTATTGCGAATTCAATTTAAAAGACTTTTCTTATAATTTTGATGTCTGAAAAAAATTCAAAAATTCAAAATATTTTATAACAGATAAATAGAACAACTCTGAAATTGTACGTTAAACGTGAAAAATGCAGTGCGTTTGCACTATAACTATTTTTTTTTATTTAGATCTTGGCGCGATAGGTATTGAACTCTTATGAAAAAATGCATCATGCAAAATTTATTACGATTATATATGTTTCAGTAACACAAAATAATATGACTAAATTTTAAATATGACGTAATCACCAATTGAATAATTGAATTAATTACGTATGATAGGATTTAATCGGATAATCGTATTGGCAACGTAGATTCAATAACTATTATGGGATATTATTGAAAATTAATTATGTATAATAGGATTTAATTGAATGAAGAAAACATTCATTAATATATTTTTAAGTTTTGTTTTGATGTTCATAAAAATTGAAATAACTCGACAAAATTCTTCAACTATTATATATATTAAATTTCAAACCATTCGATTGGGTAGTTTTTCCACTGTCATAGGCAGACAGACGGACAAAAAGACGGACGGGCCGGGCGATGGCTATGGGTGCTATGTATTTATATACTTACGAACGTACCTAAAAAGAATGTATATAAAAACACCATTGAGCTAATCACTCTCATTTTCAGTAATAATTACAAATTCTTTTGTGTAGCCCTGTATATGGTCTATATAATTTATACACATAACGTAGTGAGCTAAAATTTAGTTAAAACCTATGCAATAACTGGAAAAGCACTGTCAGCAATTATCTCTATTAGACAATACTTTAGATACAGTATTGTACCGAAATATTTTATGCGTCTTTTAGGGCTGGCTTATTTATCAATATATCGACAGATATTGATATTTTTTAACTACAGCAATAACAATATCTAAACATTGACTCTGTTGATATATCCCAATAAAATAAAAGCGTTTAGAAAACACTGCAATTACAAACACGAGCCCCGAAAAAAATATCGTCGAGTATCTCAAAAATCAACAAAATAATAAGCCTTTGCGCTCACCGCCAGAGCCTCGAAAAAAAAATCTATTCCAACGTCCTCAACCTCCTGTCTCATCAAAAAAAAAAAAAAAAATCTATCTTTATAATCTTTATTTCTGCTGATTATACTGATATATACTGCGTAATATACTGAAAAACACTTATCGTCCGTTCTTCTACCGTTGGCCTACGTGTATTGCAATAACTCCAGATATTGAAACATTATGAATATTCCCATGAGCACTGGTTATTTGTTGTTGCATTTGCTACAGAATATAGCTGGTTATCATAGAGTCTATACCTGAGAAGCTGAAATGCTCGCCTTGCAAGCAACCAATCAGAGCTCGCTAATGGGAAAGTTGTTTTCTTACAAACAAGTTGGTGAAAAGCTCACGGTTAAAGCAGTTATTCACTGTTATGATTGGTAGCTTTTAAGAGGAGCTTCCCAGTCAGTAATGCTTATTCATATTGTACCTCGTTCTTTTTCTTTGTCCTTTAGAGCAAAGTTTTCTCGAGTAAATTTAATATATCCTGTCTTGATATATTTAAGCTATGAATATTTATCAAAAAATAAAATTTAAATTATTATAAAACTATTCCCAAATGTGACTCGAGTATTTATATTTTTTAAAAAATGCTTCAATGTTGATTTCTTACAGTAAATAGGTTGGGAGATATAACTACAGTGATTTTTTTCTATTAAGAATGAATTGATTCCTTGAGAAGAAATTGAGAGAAAGATTGAAAAGCAACATTTCTGTTGCGTTTATCTCCCGCTGAAACCTATCTAATAACAAGTATATTAGCGTTACATGTGGCATTAAATTAATTTTAGTTTTTCCCGAGCTTCCTCTTTTCCTGTGCTAATTAAAATAAAATCATCAACGTCCTAAATTTGAGAATATTTTATTTTAGTTTGTATTTTATAATTTTCTCGGTTATTCCCAATGTAATTAAATTAGTTAAAATGTTACTGATAAATAATGCATAGGGTGGGACGAATAGGAGACATACTATTTTTGAAGGAAAATACTTTGAAACAAATGATATAAGTGTAAACAGATATCAAACATTGATTTCTTTTCTAAATCTTATTTTAATGATGCTGTGTGAACATATCGGAGACATTGGTTCGTTGATTTGTATATCTGTTTTTACTTAAATTGCTGCTATAATACCATGTATGCTTCGAAATTAGCGATATTTCTATTTTTGCACAATTTAAGGTAGTTATCGCGATATATCGCCAATATCAATATTAACTCTTTGATATATTGCGATATTAAATTTCTGATATCGTCCAGCCCTAGCGTCTTTGTAAATGAACGATAAATGCGATGTACATCATATTATATTGCATGCATGTTGTAGTAAATGTCAGTAATGTATATACTTTCCATCATTTTTTAACTAGTTCAACATGTTAAAATAATTTGCAAACATTTTCCCCGTAGACATTTATATAACCTAACTGTTTTATGTTACTTTGTAAATGATAAATGCTTTGCACATATTCTGCATAATGTATGTTTTAGTCCACCTCAGAAATTCGTACCAATTTCGTTATATTTGTAACAGAGTAACATCATAAAATTTTTACCCATAGATCATAATATAACGGAATATGTTTTGATTTCCCGTTTAACGTACAATATGTGCTACACATAACATATTCTGTAGTAACCATCTTTTTGTACACCTTTATAATGTATAGAAATTTCATTACATTTAGTAACACTATTATAATACACTGCAAATTATTTTTTCCATACTTCATAATATAACGAAATACACCAGATTATTTTCGTTATATATATTTCGTATTTTCGTTATACATATATATATATATATACCGGGTGTCCCAAAAAGGACTGACTGATTTTAAAATTCAATAACTTGCAAACGGTGAGAGATATTTAAAAAATTCTTGCAGGAGGGTTATGAATAAGGTCAAAAGTTTTTTTACAGTGATTTTTAATTTTAGTTCGAATTACAAACAATAGATGGCGCTGCGATCAATAGACGCTGAATTCAGGCTCGATTTTTGGTACTTCGTGGCCCGGATAATACATTTCCATCTCCTTTTTCAGCATGGAACAAGAGAAAGGACTAGAAATCGAGCCTGTATTTAGCGACTATTGCTTACAGCGCCATCTATTGTTTGTAATTCGAACTAAAATCGAAAATCACTGTAATAAAACTTTTGACCTTATGCATAAACCTCCTGCAAGAATTTTTTAAATATCTGTCACCGTTTGCAAGTTATTGAATTTTAAAATCAGTCAGTTCTTTTTGGGACACCCGGTATATATATATAACGAAATACTTTTGAGTGCTTCTGTAAATGAACTTTTGATTCGATTTTTTCGAAATTTTCGAAATGCCCGTAATCGAAAATTCGAAAATTTGAAATGCCCTGAATAAAGTTTCCAACGATTTTACTTATCGAATTTCAAAATATTCGGTTTTATAGTTTTTGCGCTGTTATATGCGGACAGAAGAACAGACATACAGACGGAACAGACGACAACTATAGGGGCTATGTATTTATATAATTACGAACGCACCTAAAAAACAAAGAAAAGGAATTAAATCAAAATTTGTACTTTTAAAAGTACTTTTAGAAGTATACCGTAACTATTGAGCAACCATGTACATGGAAAAAATATTAATTACAAAATATAACAATATGATTGATTATTAAAGCTAACTCGATTATATCTTTGACATATATCACAGTTTAATTCAACCTTAGAATTCTATTGAACTATTGAACTATGAGAAGAACTATTGAACGGAAAATTAAATTCAGTGAACACATTAAATTGCTGATAGAGAGTTTCAGAAACAGACAGTGTTTATGGTAACTTTGAAAAAGACATTACACTGTCTTAAGATATTTCCTATAATTTCCTTTATGAAATCGAATTACTTTTGGTATTGATACTTCCGGCGATATTGTCATCAGCAGAAATGAGATTAAACTTTATCAAGCAGAAAATAAATTAAACACCTGTTCAGACTTTTAGTGTTATTTCTTAGGGTGACATAACTTATTAATCTTTTGATTCTAACAAATTATGTTAGACATTACGACAAATCTGAAATATTAAGTGATTGAAGCTTTATATTTTCAAAAAAAAAAAAAAAAGAAAAAAAAGAAAGAAAGAAAGAAAGAAAAAAAGGAAGAAAGAAAAAGAAAGGAAAAAATTATACAATTTGGGTATTATAAGGAAAAGGAATTTTTACTCAGTTAAAGATGTCTTATAATACCATAATTAGAAATTTCTATTTATAAAGAAATTAACTGTAAGGCAAAAACACATAACTTGTTTTATAAACAAATATAGCAATTTTACACAGATATTTCACAAAAAGCGAATTAATTTTATGCGCCTGTTTTACGTGTATTTCGATTATGGATTTTCCTGTATTTCGACTTTCCCAATTTTTAACAAAATCAGATTTTAAACTAGTGTTGAAACACATTAGTCATTTGTTGCCAAGTAAACTAAATTTTGAAAGGATCATCAAATGTCACCAAATTTTCTGAAAATCGCTGGAAAATAAGAGGTTATTCAAATATTGTCTTTTTTTCTTTTTTTTTTCTTGGAAAAAAAATTCCAGTGTTGTTAAACTGACTGTATTACAATTTGTGAAAGCGGCTTTATCAACCAGCTGCTTGTTTTAATTAACTAAAGAGAAACTACCTATACCACTGATATTTTCTAAATTTCTGTAATGCTAAACTTTAATATTTATAAAAATTGTCCTGAGTAGTTGGTTACAGATTAAAAATAAAATATGAAATAAAATAACATAAATGGTACAACATTTAAAAGATGATTAAATAATTAAAAAGATGTAAAAAATCGATACTTTCGCCTAATACTTAGCTTATACTTTAGTACTACTTAGCTTAAAATACTTTAACAGTTGTTATGAACATTACTTGTCCATATTTTACCCAAGATTTAAAATTTAAACAGTTATTACGAACGCTACTTGTCCATATCTTACTCAAGGGTAAAATACGGACAAGTATCGTTTGTAATAACTGTAATTTTAAATGCTGATGATGACTAAGTATTAGCCGAATTTGCTCAATGGTTAACATATTTTAAATTGTTTAATCTTTTTTCAAGTTTTGTATCATTTGTGTAATTTTATATTATTTTATATTATTAAGATGATTTTTAGCATTTTGAAATAGTTTACTTAAAAAAAAAAAAAATCTGCTACATTTAACACATATGAAGTTACAAATAATTGCTTATGAATGTTCATATGTCCTTTGTTATGAAAGGAATTGATTTTAAATATCCATAAAATGTTTTTCAAGTATTGTGTATAAATGCTTGTGTATTTCGAATGATCTGGTTTAAAACTTTAAATATCTTCTGAATAACAAATTTTTTTAAAAAAAAGTATGAATCTAGCAAATGTCCCTCAATATGCGTGTTATGTTTAAGAAAATGCATACACACATTTCATCGTAAGAAGTAAAATCACGCGTAAATGATATAGACCATTTCCAGCATTTAATGAGACATGTTGATAATATTTATTTTAGTGTCTTGACGGAAAATATTTTGTATACTGTAAAAAAAAGTTGTGATTTTTCCAACACTATATGTTGGAATTTTTTAAGCATGGATGCAGTGAAATTGAATTTAAGCACGAATGTTGTGAAAGTGAATTCAAGTAACAAGTTAAGTGATGATCGATTTATAATCATCACGTGAACCATGCAGCCAATAGAAACGCGGCTTTCCCCAGATTTGAGAAATTTTATAGAAGTCTTAAATACAACAGCTTGTAAATTTTACAGCAACGATGTTGGCATCTGGCGTGACAACAGCTTCTGTTCCAAAATACTGCGATTTTTTGCTGCACTTTATGGTGTAATTTTTCAAGCACCCATGCAGTGAAATCAAATACAAGCACCGATGCTGTGAAAGCAAATTCAAACAACAAGTGAAGTAAAATTTGACATATTTCTGTCACTTGAACCACACAGATAGTAGCAACGCTACTCTCTACAGACATGATAGATTTTTCAGCACTATTAAAGACAGGAGTTTGCAAAATTTACAGCAATGTGTTGGCATCCAGGGTGCCAGAACCTTGTGCTGTAAAATACAGATTTATTTTTTTTTTACGCTAAAATATATTTTACTGTACAAATCATTGCATTAAAGATACATATTTATCACTTTCCAAAGTAAATTTATTCTACAAATTCATAAATGTATTTAACTTCGTCTTCTTCAGGACAGTTATGATACTGGATGAATATAATTTATATTTTGTCCTGTTAATAATATCATTGTTAATTGTTTATTCAAAAATTTCATCTATAGATTTTGTTCAATAGGCAATTTCAGACGGATATAATTAGCAGTCCAGAAATACATGGTTGTCATAAGAGTATCATATGTTTAATTGCATTTCGAGTATACATATAAGTGCAATAAATTTATGTTTAGTATTAGTACAAGTATCAGCGAATATAATCTATCTAACTTATGAGTTTTAACTTCTCTCAATACTACCTCATCGGAAATTGCCAACCAATCCAATTATATTCTGACATTCAAAGTGCATTAAATTTAAATTTACGCATTAGAATTCCTACTAAATACCATACCATGTAGGATTATAACTTTATAAATCTTTTATAGTAAATATCGTTTTTCTTATATGTTACAAATTCAAATTCATACTAAAATGAAACGGCATTTTTAAAAAATTAGACATAGGTTTTTATAATATATAGCAACATTACAATTTATGGTTATATGTTTCGTAGATAAATATCTGGCATTAATAAAATACGAAATTTTTTCACCTGAAATTTAATACTGAATTTTTTTTTAAAAACAAACACGAGATAATATTTTGCTGAAAAATTGTACTACTTTTTACTTGTCTACTTTGTTAAAGATTTCGAATGAATGAGCCGTAAGAGAAGATACAGTCGTGTGTTTTATAGATTCCCATAATATCATTTTTTTTTTTTTTTTTTTTTTTTTTAACAATAGAATTTCAAATAAAAATATTAGTCAATCTCTGGAAGATATTTTTGAATTTAAAAACTTCATAAAGGATGAAAAATAAAACGATCACGATATTTAATATACATTAGTGCATTAAAAAATGATTAGACAGAAATGGAATTTTTCCTTATTCAAGTTTAGTAACTTCATAACAACCTTAATTTGCTAATCATTGGATACATTGAAATTTATTTCAAATAAAATTAAAATTACATGAGTTGTACTCATTTCTCACTGACATATACATATTTCTTATTCACATGTACGCATTTACACATGTATCTATAATACATATGAAGTAAATATTTAACATAAATTTTCAAGGTTTAATGTATTCTATTAATGTGCATTGATGATATAACATGTTAAGTATTTTTTCTCCACTAATTATAATTTATTTATAACCACACATTTAATACATAGAAATTATAATAAATATTATTAAATCAGACAAAGCTGAGAAACTCTATATTCTCTATTTGTTTATTTCAAGGAAACGTTATAAATAAATAATTGCAATTGGATAAAGTTAGTTTCATATATTATTATAGAGAAGGAAATTCCTGTTTCAGATATTCATTACGAGCATGTTAAATAACTTTTAATTCAGGAATAATGTCCAAATTTTATCTAAAATATTTCTTAGTGGAGCGTTAAATGCGATTTAATTAAAAATATTTGTAAAATAATTTCGATCATTTGGCTCCAAAACTAATGAACCAATTAGCATAGTAATTGATCCCACTATCATGTTGGAGTACCTAGGTATGATCTAGATAACAAAATTTGTATTTATCACTTTAAAGGAAACTTAGTTTATGTTTAAATTTATACTTCGTTAGCCGCATTTTTATGCATTAACTATCATTTTAAACAGTTACAAAAGATTAGTTCGGAAATAAGATGCGTGTTTAAGATTTGAACATTTTTAATTATTTTAATTGTTATTAATTTTTCAAGATTTATTAAACTTTTATGTAAAACAAACTGACTCGTAACTAGAAATGCTATTGCTGTTAAAAAAAAAAAAAAGAGAGATTTTCCAGAGAATTAAGATGAAATATAGTGTTAAAATAAGAATTCCTATGAAATAATTATCTTTATATTGTTATAATACATTTGAAAAAATTATAATGTGTCATTTTGATGGTATTACTAACATATATCTCAATATTTATTAAAAGATTTATATTATCTAATATTTTATCACTTAAATTCTAAAATGTTGATGACACAGCATTTAATAATAATATCCCTAGTATCAAATTTGTTCATAGATGGCAGTGTTAAATTTATACGTTGTGTATTGATTGGTTGGTTGGTTGTATTTATGTCGGCCAATTATCAGCACGTGGGATATAGGCCCTAAGGGGGGGAGTGCCTTCCGTGGAGGTCTTTCTAAGGTTGTGTATTGAACATTTTAGATTTGTAAAATACATTATTTAAAATATTAATTTTTCTGAAAAATATTTACATGGATTGTAACATTTAGTTATGCTTATTATTATTTCATAGTTCATATATACCAGGTGTCCCAAAAAGGACTGACTGATTTTAAAATTCAATAACTTGCAAACGGTGACAGATATTTAAAAAATTCTTGCAGGAGGGTTATGCATAAAGTCAAAAGTTTTTTAACAGTGATTTTCAATTTTAGTTCGAATTACAAACAATAGATGGCGCTGCAATCAATAGACGCTGAATTCAGGCTCGATTTTTGGTACTTCGTGGCCCGGATAATACATTTCCATCTCCTTTTTCAGCATGGAACAAGATAAAGGACTAGAAATCGAGCCTGTATTTAGCGACTATTGCTTACAGCGCCATCTATTGTTTGTAATTCGAACTAAAATCGAAAATCACTGTAATAAAACTTTTGACCTTATGCATAACCCTCCTGCAAGAATTTTTTAAATATCTGTCACCGTTTGCAAGTTATTGAATTTTAAAATCAGTCAGTCCTTTTTGGGACACCCGGTATATGTTGCATTATTGCAACATATGAAGATTTTTCTAGTTGAAATGAAGTAACTGGCTGTCACAATATCAGTAGTGGATCACATCTAGCAGTAATAGAGTAGTATAAGTTGTCAGAACAGGTAAATTCGATCCTGTTGTACTAGTATAACGAAAACTGGAATAGCGCCGTGTTAAAGACTACGATATTGACGTGATATGATGATTTGGAAATTGTAACAGTCTACTAGGGAAGGCCATGGAATACATTTTTCCGTGAAAGTTTCTCCAGAAATAATTGAGACAAAACGTAAATTCAGCTCAGCATTTTATTTACACATCTTTCGGCGGCGCACTTTCCACCAAGAATTATATTAGCCATCTCTATTAGCCATCGCTTCATAGTAGTAATTTAGGGATGAACAAAGTTGTAGATAATCGAATACGTGGACGGTAACCAGGGGATGGTATGAAAAATGGAAATACGACTAGAATCTGCTGAAACACAGCGAGCATCGGATTTTTGTGCGTCAAGTGTAGGAATACAAATATGACGTAGATCACACTCTCAACCAATTAATAATTAAGAATACCACGTTCCGTAAAGAGTACTGACAGAGCGAGTGGATGGATTTGAAGGTAAAAGGGATAACCCCGGTATATGCGCGGGAAAATAAAAGGGCTGCAAAAAGAACAATCTAAAAGTAAAAAGAACGGAAATGGAACATTTAATTTAAGAATATTAAAAGCGTAATATTTAAGTAATTTAGACAAGTGAGACATTAAATTAAAGGGAATTTAACAGAATTAACGATAGAGATTATTTAAGAATAAGAATTTAGTGAATATAAAGTAGGAATTTAGAATAAGATAAGGAAATCGAGGAATTAGATCTAATAATGTAACACACACACACACACACATATATATATATATATATATATTGTACTCATTTAAATTTGGTTGGATTAACTGTAAATTGTAACTTTACTATAACTCAATGTGCTTCTGAGTTTTCAAGTGGACATGTTGGTTGTCATTAAATATGCTAATCATATCATTTTTGTATTGATTAGTAAATAATTTTTATGTCAATTTTCTGTTCATAAATATTTTTATTCATGGTACAGTAAACTCTGTCTAAGGCGGAACCGATCGGAACTGAGAAAAATTTCCGTGGTAAACAATATGCCGCCTTAGACAAATTTTACTCTATGTTCTATGGATTCGCAGGGACTTGAAAATCCTTCCGAGTTAGATAGATTTCCGTCTTACACAGAGTCCGCCTTACAGAGAGTTTACTGTATTATATAGAATTCTAGAATATAGCAATTTTCTTTTTTATTTCTATTTTAATGTTTTTGTAAATCTAGTATCACAATTGATAGGTCAATTAGAGAAATAGCTCTTAAATGTAATGATTGCTTTTATTAATAGGAAATCAATAGTGTTTTACTTATGTGTGTAGTGTATTTCCCCTGAATATAGGTTTTTACGTTTATTTTTGCTTAGCTTAAACATTCCTTTTGAAATTTCTCCTTCAAAGTTATTCCACTTTTTGATATAATGAATTAGAATTGTTCTATTACTTTTCTACTTAATCTAAACATTCATTTCAAATCAAATCTAGTATCAACGGTGGTTCAGTGTTATATAATTCTACAATAATCAGCATTCTTTACAGCACAAAACAAACATTTAATTTCAAAACGGAGCATAAAAATCTATTAACTGACATTCCATACATTACATCTAAAGAATTCTAACATCAACAAAGGATTAGTTCATTTCAGATCGTAAGTAGACAGTTCTAATAGAGCATGCGCTGGCTAACTAGCTGTTTAGAGAATTAGCCGGAACAAGGATAATCAATATTATTGTTTTATAGATGATTTATTTTTTATGGTCTCGACTTGTTGTGTTTTTACATTCATTTCTCGAATTTGTCCACTAACAGATATTGTTTTTTCTTAAACTTTTTGAAAATACCTTTCTTGCATTTTTGTTTTTCCAGTTTTAAAAAGGATTCAGAATATTATAATATTAAACTGATTATGATTGTCAATATTTTGAGATTTCTTATTTGGTTCAATTTGCAAATTAGCTTTACTTTAATATTGTTTTATTATAACAGTTCATGTATAATATTGTTTTATGCCATGTCCATGTAGAAATTTGGTTAATATTGTTATATGAACTTGTAAGATAAATTTTGAGTCAAAAGAATTCTATATATACAGGGTGATATTTTTCTGTGAACTTCAGGAAAAAATATCCGTGAATTTCAGATTATTTTTAACAGTGTAACGTATCATCAGAATGTTCTTATTATTTATAGAATTTATTGTTTCCTATTATTTATAGAATTCTGAGCTGGGTGCAGGTTTTTATCTTATTTTTCTATTAATTCCGTAAGATTTGAAATCCGATACTTAAAACATAATATGTATATAAATTATAAGATACAATATATTAAAAGAAAAAAAACAGTACCTTAAATTCAGATTACCGTTTTTCTTTTCCAAAGCTGCAGTAAAACATTCGAAGAGTTGTGGCTGCAAAAGTTAAATACGTTTTTATCAGTCACCAGGAAATTCCCAAACACATAAATATATCAAATAGTGACAAGTATCTTCTATTAGGTTTATTTATGGTATTTTTCCTTTTTATTTCTATCAGTGCCTTCAGAAAAATTTGTATTTGAAATAAATTTATGCATAGAGATAGAACATTTTTTTTTTCTACTGAATGACTGGAGTTTGCACTATTTGATAGAACAAATATTTCAAATAAAGTTTCTGGGAGAATGAAAGTAAAATCTTACACTGTTAAACATTTTGTAGTATGTTGAACCAACTTTTGGTGCTCCAGTAGCTGACACCATAACATGGTGAAATATCACTCGAAGATTTGGAGCTCCGATTGAACCTTAGCTCCAAACGTTGTTTCAAGATTGCACAATCTTAGGGTGGCAGCTACTGGAGCACCAAAAATTGGTTCAACATACCACAAAATTTTTAACAGTGTAGCAATCGGTATATATCTAAATTTGAGAGAAAGAAAGAATGAAAAAATAGAAGGGATGATGGGTTTTATCGCTATTATCATAACAAAATATATTCTATTAATGACTAGTAGTTCCTGTATGCTTAAGAAATATTTTTTGCACTAATTGCCGAAACGTCAGTGAAGGCTTACTGTGGAGACACGAAAAGTTTTGGTTTCCGTTAGTCTGTCTGTCTGTTAGTCTGTCTGTCTGTTCCGCGATAACTGCCGCAAAAAGCATCCGATCGGCTTGAAATTCACTGGGCATGTTGATGAGGTACCCGGACTTAGCTGTATAGTTTTTGGTTAAATTTGGTTCATTCGTTCGGGAAATATGGAACATTTTATTTTGCTCTATAATGCTTTTCAATGGCAAGTCAGACGATTTTCAGATTTTCATTTGTTGAAAGAAATGGCTGATATGAAAAATGGATTTAAATGGTCAATTTTTGATGCTGAAATTTTTAAATAACATTATTAAATTATTCCAATAAATTATGTCAATATATTTGCTAGATTTTTTTAATTAGGTTTATAATATTGGGGGGAATTTTATGCATGTTTTCCAATAATATAAAGGATTTTGTTTTATCAAATTGACATAATGCATATTTCATTTTTTTCCTTTTCTTTCTCTGTTGCCTAGCAACGAATTTGGTCCAAATAATATTAGTATAATTGCGTGTATATTGCTTGAGTAAAGCCAACGTCAAAACAGATGAATTAATGCATTTGTATCTTAGCATATAGACGGATTTTAGCCCAGAAATAAAAATAGGCAATATTTCATTTATTTTATTTATTTTATTGAAATATTTTGCTTAAAAATACAAAAGTTCATTATTTTCATAGAGAATAACGTAACATTTTCCGATAACATTTACCAATATTTCTTTAATTGTTGCCAAGAAAATCAAAACCCGGAATAATGTTTTCTTTTAAACAATTTTGAATTGAAATGTTTTGTCGTGAAACAGGAAAATGAAAAATAAAATTAAGAATAGAAAAATTAATATGGCGGCATATTAAAAAAAAAAAAAAAAAAAAAAAACTCTCGAGTATTTCTTAATATAACAAGATGAAAAGTTTTGAGTAAGTACGCATAGCAGGTGAATTAGACGTCATTTATCGAAAACAAAGATGCTGGAATAAAAAGATCTTGGGTAAAATAAAATTAACTATTATTCACGGAGGAAAGAGATAGATGGAGATGCAGTATGCCGTAAAAACAGTTTGCAATACGATGTGCGTTATCGCTCAGATTTAAATGCTTTCATTCGGTCCAAACAAAACAAGCACGTGGAAAAGGGACCAAATTCTTTGACTTCATCAGGGTTTTTTTTTTTTTTTTTTTTTTTTTTTTTTTTTTTTTTTTTTTAAAGCACGTTGTTGTGTTGTGCCAAATGTAGCGGATTTTAGGCGTCACTTCAATATTTATTGTCTGTGTACGGTTAACATGAATATTTTATTTTAAATTTAAATTTTATTAATTTATTAAAAAAACTTATGCTTATCGTTATAAATCACAGCGTAAAAAAAAACTAAGATATACTATAACCATCTGCACAATCAATACAAAATTGCGAATGTAAATTTAAATAGACTACGGGGGGTTCAGGTTGGCAGAACCCCTCTGAAGAAATGCAATTTTTGATTTAAAAAGTTACCAGAATAAGTAGCTCATCAGAATTTCAGAACATTAATGTACAATCACTTGTTTACCACTTTTAATTTCTGAAACTTTACGAAGTATCTTGTATGCTCATAAATATTTATGTAATTTGAAAACTTTAAAAAGCGATTTGTAGGAAGTTGAATATTATGCAATGAGTGTTAAAAAACAATGACTTGCAAAGATGACGTTGAGGCTCCTGATCTGCAGATTTACTAGTTATATATATAATGACGCAAAGTGTATAACGCTTCCGGAGTGAACTAATCCGGATCTTGATAATATTTCGTCAAAATCAGCCATGTTAGGTTTAAGCATTCCGCTGCCGTATTATAAGTCGAACAACTGCTTTATTGCCGAAACGTCAGTGAAGGCTTACTGTGGAGACACGAAAAGTTTTGGTTTCTGTTAGTCTGTCTGTTAGTCTGTCTGTTAGTCTGTCTGTCTGTTCCGCGATAACTGCCGCAAGAAGCATCCGATCGGCTTGAAATTCACTGGGCATGTTGATGACGTACCTGGACTTAGCTGTATAGTTTTTGGTTAAATTTGGTTCATTCGTTCGGGGAATATGGAACATTTTATTTTGCTCTATAATGCTTTTCTATGGCAAGTCAGACGATTTTCAGATTTTCATTTGTTCAAAGAAATGACTCGTATGAAAAATGGATTTAAATGATAAATTTTTGATGCTGAAATTTTTAAATAAGATTTTCCAATTAGTTTGAAATTTTGTCAATATATTTGCGAGATTTTTTTAATTAGGTATATAATATTGAGAGGAATTTTATGTATGTTTTTCAATAATATAAAGGATTTTGTTTTATCAATTTGACATAATGCATATTTCATTTTTTTCCCTTTTCTTTCATCTGTTGCCTAGCAACGTATTTGGTCCTAATAATATTAGTATAATTGCGTGTATAATGTTTGAGTAAAGTCAACGTGAAAACTGATGAATTAATGCATTTGTATCTTTGCATATAGATGGATTTTAGCCCAGAAATAAAAATATGCGATATTTCATTTATTTTATTCAAATATTTTGCTTAAAAATACAAAAGTTCATTATTTTCATAGAGAATAACGTAGCATTTTTCCATAACATTTACCAATATTTCTTTAATTGTTGCCAAGAAAATCAAAACCCGGAATAATATTTTCTTTTAAACAATTTTCAATTGAAATGTTTTGTCGTGAAACAGGAAAATGAAAAATAAAATTAAGAATAGAAAAAATATGGCGGCATATTGGAAATAAAAAGAAAACACTCGAGTATTTCTTAATATAACAAGATGAAAAGTTTTGAGTAAGTACGCATAGCATGTGAATTAGACGTCATTTATCGAAAACAAAGATGCTGGAATAAGATCTTGGGTAAAATAAAATTAACTATTATTCACGGAGGAAAGAGATAGATGGAGATGCAGTATGCCGTAAAAACAGTTTGCAATATGATGTGCGTTATCGCTCAGATTTAAATGCCCTCATTCGGCCCAAACAAAACAAGCACGTGGAACAGGGACCGAATTCTTTGACTTCATCTGTGCATTTTTTCTGTAAAATGAAAATGATCTAATTATAGTTAAGCAATGGGCATTCTAAGGTAGAATTTCATTGTATTATGAATTAAAAACTGTATTACTAAAAATATTATTATTATTTTTTTAAACACGTCGTTGTGTTGTACCGAATGTAGTGGATTTTAGGGTTACATTTTTGGCGTCACTTCAAGATTTATTGTCTGTGTACGGTGTTAACATGAATATTTTATTTTAAATTAAAATTTTCTTAATTTATATAAAAAAAAAAAAAAAACTTATGCTTATCCTTATAAATCACAGCGTAAAAAAATATAAGATATACTATAACCATCTGCACAATCAATAAAAAATTACGAATGTAAATTTAAATAGACTACGGGGGGGGGGGGCTCTGCCCCCCTGAAGAAATGCAATTTTTGATTCAAATTGTTACCAGAATAAGTAGCTCATCAGAATTTCAGAACATCAATGTATAACCACTTGTTTAACAGTTTTAATTTCTGAAACTTTACGAAGTATCTTGTATGCTTATAAATATTTATGCTATTTGAAAACTTTAAAAAGCGATTTGTAGGAAGTTGAATATTACGCAATGAGTGTTAAAAAACAATGACTTGCAAAGATGACGTTGAGGCTCCTGATCTGCAGATTTACTAGTTTAATCTATGTTGTATAACAACTATCCTTCTTCAGTTTTTTTAAACTTCAAAAACTATAAAATCATCATATATATTAAAACGCAAAGGTAAAATTTTAAGTAGACCCATTTCGGAACATCCGCACATACATCAACCCTGATCAATCTAGAGGGAAAGTGAACGATTTCGCGATGGCTGAGCGGTCTAAAGCAGCAGTTTAAAGCGCCGATATTTTGTAGTGGTTAGCAGGTTCGAACCCAAGGAACGGCAAAATGATTTCTGTAATAGTTTTCGCGATACGTTATTTCAATAATGTCATATTTTATTAGGAGGAGAAGTTATATGATTTTTATTTTATTATTATTATTATTATTTGAATGCTTAATTAAATATAATTTAACGCTGAACAATATTTAAAATAATAATAATTTTATATTTAAAAGATTTAAGCTAAAATATTTTTAATGTAATTATCAATTAAATAAATTGAGTTGATCTAAAATTTTTGTAATATCTTCTGACCATTATCAAGAATATATGTGTGTGTGTGTGTCAGAAAGAAAGGTTTGCCTTTCTATTCCTTAAAAGAAGAAAACGGAAAGAAAGGAAGATATTTATATAAGAACTATTAAAAAAATTAACTTGATATCCATTGTTTAATATTTAAAAAATGTAAAATAAAATTCAAGTAATAAAAATTATATGCTGCACCAAGTTTCAAATTTGGGCTTTTAGAGAATGAGACTAATAAAAATAAAATTCATGGCAGCTTTTAATGGTCATGTAGTTAAAAATTTATAATCAATAAATAAAAATAAATGTTCTTAAAAAAAAAAAAAAAAAAAAAAAAAAAAAAAAAAAAAAAAATCGAATTTTTTTCGAAAAAAAAAAAAATGAGACTATAGTAAAAAAAATAAATGCTCTATCCACCATTTTTAGTTAAATTTTGTGTAAAAA
Organism: Maratus speciosus; assembly: GCA_963932465.1. Taxonomy (NCBI): domain Eukaryota; kingdom Metazoa; phylum Arthropoda; class Arachnida; order Araneae; family Salticidae; genus Maratus; species Maratus speciosus. The sequence goes on from OZ010788.1 coordinate 444,460,964, forward strand.
GAAGCATAATTGGTTGTAAATTATATAGTTAAAATTTTGTGACTTATTGAATAGGTTTGGCTGACTGTACCTTCTATCACTTTAATGAAATAGAAATCACTTATGCAATATAGAAATTTGTCGCAATTTGAATAATTAATTTAAAAGCAATTCATTAAAAAATCAAGAATTTTTCTAATGAACCATTCAAGTTATTGACCGTCAAATCTTGACGGGTACCATCTACTTAGTGATAACAGAGCAAAAATAAAATTTCGAGATAAATTGATTTTCATCTATCATCATTCGTTGAAGGAAGAAGGGAGTAGTTATCTAGGTATAAGTACACAGATTTATAATTCGATGGTGAGAACAGATAATTAATTGCTGTTGAAACTATAGTCGCGTTGTTTAAGATTTTTCTTTTTAACATTTATTCAAATTAAAGTGATAAATCCCAAAATATATTTTCTTACATTTTCGAAACATCGATATTTGAAACGAACGTTGTTGGTTTGGTTTTTTTTAGGTTTTTATTTATTATTATTAGAGTAAAGACCGAAATAATGAATGATATATATACATATATAAATATGTGTATAGTAAAAAAAGATGCAATATCGGAAAATACATAAATTGCTTAAATTATTTTTATTTAAGATTTATATGTTTAAATCTAGGTCGATTTTCAAAGGTATCATTCAGGTATTCTCGATCACCTCTTAGAATTAAACTATGTTAAATTTACTATTTCTAGAATTATCTATCACACAGTGAAATTGTACACAGATGGACGGATAAACTCTTCCTTTCATTTATAGAAATCTAAACTGCGTTCAGTTTTTTATTTTGATTTGTTTAATAATTTTGAAAAAAAATGAAAATGGCATCCTAAAAATTTTATATATAGGAGCATGAATAAATTTTGCAGTTTATAATTTTCAAATAATTAAATGACTATATGTATCTTTTCGATTGTGGTTCACAAAACAAGAGCGTTACTTTCGATGCGAAAAGTAGCATTTCAGGATTCAAATACAATGCAAAATTTTAGAATGTCGTCAGTTTACCCATCTTCCTGACCAGTTATTTGCGAAAAGGAATAACGCATCCTGTTACAATCTGAAATGTACCTTGTAGTGTTTTTTTACAGAAATTTCCCTAAACAGCACACTTAATAAATTTAAATTTAAATATCCACTATTTTGTATTAATACACAAACGTTCAATTTTTTTTTTTTTTATCTTCCGCCCCATATGCACATCTTATAATTTTTATTTCATGAAATACTTCAAGCACTACGTACGTTCATGTAACCGATTAATACTACAAGATCCGGCTATCAATTTCCAGGACTCATGGAATAACTGAGAAGAAAAAAATTTAAACACATAGCATTTAATATGATTCGAAGTAATCCCCATCAACCGTAATGCACGTCTGTGCTCGGCTGTACAAATTTCGGAAAGAAGTTTTAAAGTCCTCTTTTGGAATACTCTTTAATAGTCACGTTAGAGTTTTCTTTATGGCTTCGACATCCTGAAATCTTGTTTCCTTCAGCGAATTTTTCAACTTTGGAAACAGCAAAAAGTCTGCGCGTGCTAGGTCTTGAGAGTATGGTGGATGCTGCATCTCAACGACACCATGCTGGGCTAAGAGCCTTACAGGCAACGCAATTTGTGGGCGGGCATTGTCACGTAGCAGCGGTCAACTCCCATTTTGTTGAAAATGAGGCCACACTCTACGAATTCGTTTTCGAAGTCGGTCAAGAATTTCTGTGTAGAACTGGCGATTGATAGTCATGTTAGGAGGAAGAGTCCATCGCAATCGAAGAAAGCGATTAACATGATCTTGATTTTGGGCTTTTCAAATCGAAATTTTTTCGGCCTTGTGAACCTGGAGACCGCCATTCGTAGCTTTGACGCTTGATTTCATATTGATAACACCAAGAGTCGTTTCCCGTGACTATCCTATCCAGAAACGCAGGGTCAGCATCAGCGTTGCCGATAAGTTCGCCACATGCGTCCAGTCTCAATTGCTTTTGTTCGACCCTTAAATTGTGAGGAACGAATCTGGAACAAATTTTTCGTTTGCCTAGGTCTTGCGTCAAAATTCGCCGCACCGTCTCTTTGTCTATGTTCAATTCATTGGCGAGTACTCGAATAGTCAATCGACAATCATATTTCACCATATCGCGAACTTTTTGAATTGCTTCCAGCGTGCGTACGGAATCCGGCCGACCTGTGTGGGGATCATCTTCGACGCTTTCGCCTGCATCCCGAAAGCGTTTAAACCATTCAAAAGTTCTTGAGCGGGATAATGCTTCCTTGCCGTAAACGTGTTTTAATATTTCGTAGGTTTCCGCAGCTATCTTGCCCAATTTTAAGCAAAATTTAATGTTAATTATTTGCTCCATTTTCACTTCGACAACAGAAACTTAAGAGCTACGTTTTAATGCGCCTTTCCAAGAGAACCACTTACTTCAGAATGCCGCCGAGTGCACTAAACATGTGCAAGAAAACACTCTTCAATATGCAATCATTAGCGCCATCTTCCGGCTTTTCGTTCTCGTATAATTACGTCAGTCCTGGAAATTAATAGCCGGACCTTGTATTTAAAATAGAAAAAAATTAAAGTTTAATTTTGACTTTCTACTACTTACAAATAAATAATATATAAAGCTAAATTTGTTAATGTAATTTAAAATTTTATGTGAAATTTAGAGAAAGAATTTCATACATTTTTTCCTTTACATATCGGAAAACTAATTGAAATATGGAGAAAATAATATAATTGAGAATAATGTCCAATAAAAAAACTATGTGGAAATTCCTTTTATCCAGATATGAAGCTAACTAGGGATTCACTAAACCAATCTTCGTTGGGCATGTTTTCAATTCATAATTTGAATAAAATTATAATGATGGCCAGACATCTTAATAAGTTCATTTTAATAATATTTCCTAAGAATGGAGCAGTGTAATATTACATTTTAAAATTTTTCATAAAGAAATAAAAATTTCGATCGAGACAGACTGAATTTGTGTTATTTATGTTTTCTTAAATCTTTTTCATAAATAAGCACATATGTGTATTAAAATTAATATATTTTGAACAGAAAATATTTCCGAGATATACTAAAATTGTTTAAAGATATCTTAAATATATTTATAAAGGAAAATGAACTAAATAAAATGTGTTGTGTGAGAGTTTCATAAAAGAAGAGCTAAGTTAAAAAATGAAATATTTAATATTCAAAGAGAATCTATTAATGTAATTAAACTCTTGTGATGTACAAATTTGATATTTTTGAGAGAAATTATTTCGGTAAACTATTATTTGATTATTTAAACCGTAATAAAATATATGTCAAATAATTAGAAGTAATGTACTTATTACTTTAAAATAACGTTAAAATATATGGATTAGTGCGACTAGTTATGTAGGGAACTGCATTTTTTGAACATTTCGTATTATTAATAGTTTTAAGACGTAAATTAAGAATACTTTTACTTTTTTTCGTTTTATGCATCTCATTATAAGTTATATTACATGCCGCAGATAAATAAAAAAAATCTGACAATACTTGTAAAATTATATTTACAATTACAAGCAGCATGTATAATGAAGATAAAGGTTAATACAAGAAAGTTTAGTTATTTAGTTACGTTTTGAGATAAGAATTAATATCAGTAATTTTTATTACTAGTTAAATATGCAGTATCATTAAAAACATGTTTAGACATATAAACAAATTTTACACTTGTTTAATTATTTAAGTAGATTTTTTTGCGGCATACGGCATGTCAGAAGCTGCTGATGAAAGATTTTTTATAGTTGCTGTCGATCGAACTGCGTTTCCAATAATATGTGATGATCCATTTGGATCTGTAGTCTTAAAGAAAAGAAAAAAAGAAGAGAAATAAAACAAAAATGCACTTTTATAAATAATTTAATAAAGCTTACCTGCTTGGCTTTTCGTCTAAGTTGGCTGTTAATTTCGATTTCCATTATTTCCATCAGAAAACAGCAAAGCAAGTCATTGATTTACTAAGACTGCGAACACTTATTCAATAGATTTAACAATCATAATTTAACTTAATGTTTTTTTCTACAAAAATTATAAATTACTAAAATGTATCTCAGGAAGTACGGTGTCTCCAACAAACTATTTTTAAAAACTTTTAAATCGAACTTATCTTGCCACTACGGCTCAGGTACTAGCAAAGACTTCTCGAAACGCCAAAAAGGTATATAGCATCTTAAAAACAGGTGTTTTCCGATCTGTTTTCATATTTGATGGTTTGCATATTCTACTTAGGTATAAAATGTCATGTACGAAATTTGGCTGATATACATAACAAAACAGTTTTAACTGATTGACATTTATAGTATTTTAGTTTTTTTATAAACACGCCTAATCATCTTTAGTAAAATCATGTCATCATTGCATTTTAGATCTGTCTTATTAGACTATGTTCAATACACAATCCAAAATTTAAATTTTGTTAAAAGAATAATGGATAACATTTAAAAATGGTTAAATTTCCAAAGAATGATTCCTATATCAATGTCAAAGACCGTGAGAGATCAATGTAATAAAATCTGCACGACGATTCTAGTATAAAATGTATGGAATGCTATAAATGGAATGAATTAGTTTATAACTAACTAGGGATCATCCTCAAGTGTCGGTTCTGGATTTTGACGAGCGAATTATCATTCGAAAGCTCTTGTCACGTGTATCAAGAAATGTACGGAAACTATACACTAGAATCCAATATTTTGCGAGATATGGCCCCTTTTCTGTTTCGGAACAATGGAAAAAACAGCGTGGGATTCTCTCTGAAGCTATGGATGGCAAGCCTTATAATTGACCATGATAGTGTTTTTTTAATTGAACGTATTGAAAACACATGTTTTTCTAACTTCAGGCACAAACGATGAAGGCATTATTGTTTAGAAGTCAGTTCAGGTGTAATTATGAGAATGAAGCACATTTGTTTTACTGGTGGGAATACTGGATCCATATTTCGCATTAAAATCTTTTCGAAGGCATACTCCCTCATTGCATTGAAAGTAGGTGAAGAGAACTGGTTATAGGTCAAATGATGTATTTTTAGTATGTTTTCTATAGTAATAGTGTTATCATCACATTAGATACTTCGATGGGTTTTGAATAATCGACTATTTTCTTCCAAGTACTTTAGCCTTGGAAAAAGTAAACAAACAGTGGCTGAAAGTATTTTGCCGATTCAGATGGAAGAAAGGCTGCCTACATACCATAACCTAGATTTTTGATGTTCAAATGTTCCCCTGTTTGGCCATTTCATCTTTCGATACTAGGATAGCATTGTCATTATCACACTATCATGAAATACCATTATGAAAATTAATATAATGATTAATTATATGATATATTCCTGCCTCCACAGGATAGATTTACAAGGAATCTCAAGTTGTTTTTCCTTTTTTACATTTTTCTTCTTCCGAAATAGAAAAGGGCCCATATCTTGTGAACTCTTATATTCGGGAGTATAGTTCCTATGCTTTTCTTGATCATTGTGACAAGAGCTTTTGATCGATATTACTCTCGTAAAATTCCAGAACTGAAATTTGGAGGTAATATTTAAATACTTAAATGTAGTAAATGCCCTGAAAACAGTTCAGAAAACTATTTAGGCTGTTTCAGATGTATGTAATGTGATGTCATATACAAGATCTTAATAGCATGGGATACTAAATTCCTATATCTCGAAAACTATTGCCTGGAGATTTTATATTTTGGAGCATAAATGCCAACTTGGTAACTTCTCTACGATATTTACACCATTCACATACGCTAATATGCTGAAATTTAGTCCAATGATCGTTAAGATAAAAATTTATGTTAATAAAAAACTATGTTAAACTATTAACAATAAATACTTTCCTTATTTAAATATCGACCGGTTAATTATGAATTTTTTTTGAATATTGTAACATTTTTCTGACAGTCAACATGAAAAATCTCTAAAAAACATGACTATCCTTATAGCGACTCTATAACGCGTGTATAAACGTTTCTTTTCCATGAAAAATAAATTACTGGAAACACTAAGTTTTGTTATTGGAGTGTAAACACATAAAATATACTATAGCGGGACTTTGAAACGCGTATGAGCACTTCTTCCTGAATAAAAGAACAACAGAAATTTCGCTACTTGGAGTTTAACTGATCAGAAGGCAAACGACATACTACATAACTTCAATGCATGTTTTCTGAAACAGCATGCAACAGAATTTAAAACAATCAATTGGATAAGGTTGTTTTAGTCTTAAAAATCCGCCAAAAGTTTTCCAAATGGAAATCCGTAACAAAACTGAATACTTTATCAAGAGATTGTATATTTCGACGATGAGGTTCTAGAATGCGATTTGTTATGTATCATCTGATTATATGCGTTCCAGAGTAATCTTTTTCTGTTTTCGAATCGAGTTTGACTAATCAGAAGCCTTTATTTTGCAAAATTTTCGCAAAAAAGTGAAACTTACTGTTTTCCGACTGGTTAATATCGTTTCCAAAGTAGGGGAAAATCTCTTTGGATATGTTATTTACATTCTCTTCAACAAACACAAATAGATACTATGTGTAGTCGTAGAATATTCTTATTCAATGCATTATACACCATATCCAGTTAAATTTATATACTCTTGTTACTGTTTTTTATCTTTTGGTTTAAATGGTTTCATAGTATTTCGTGATTGCTTTGTGTATTTAATTTAATTTATATATTTATTTATTGATGATTGAAAAATATCTAGCTCCTACAATGATAGTGTAACATTTAATGCCTATTTTGATTTAGTAAATTCTTTTAACAAAACATTTATAATTAGTCAAGCAATATGTTCTTTGTGACCAAGTGGTTAAGGTACCGCTTCCCTAATCTCTTACGACGTAGGAGAGGTTCCCGGGTTCGACTCCCTGTGATTCCGTTGCACACTCCTAGTGGAGTTCCCGGATGTTATCTTCAAGTGATGAAAACTTTTGCTTCTATCCCGTCCTTTTATACCAGGCATGTTAAATACAGGGAAAGGCAAAATTGGCCCGCCGACTATTTCTTTATGGCCTGCCAAACCTTCGACATTTTACATGTGTGTGAATGCGTTTTATAAAATACACTTTACCCGAACACACTTGCACTTGCCATTGTCTTAGAGATGGCAAAAATTGGAAACATGGCGGGCCGATAGTTTTAAACATGACTACAGACAAACAATGGCTTAAATCGTTCACGTAATCTAACAAAATGGCTAGGACAATTCGTCCTTGAATTGAAGGATGCAACTACCATGCGCGACCATCGTACTGTCAGATGCGTGCAAACGATACTTACTTTCTGGATGAGCTATAAAATTATTTAAATAAGTTGTTTATAATAAATGTGTTTTTTATAATAATGTATATATTATAGTTGTAAATATACAACATTCTTTTTCTGTATAATACATTTAAGAATGTATATTTTAGGCAGAAACGAAAAAAAAATCTTAATTACATATTTTTTGTGTTTTGGTATTTTGAAAAAGCCAATGTTTATAATCGTTTCGACAAACTCAAAAGTCCTGTCCTACGTTAAAATTTATAGCATCCGAAAAAAAACTATATGCCAGGTTAAGAAATTGATTAGTACACTATAAAAACTATATATAAACGTATGCAAAAATCAGTGGTAGTGAAATGATTTTTTGGTATATAAATACTTCCCTAAATGTCAAAAATATATTTTTTAGAAATCCTTAAACATAGAAAACGGTTTTTTGGAATCGTGGACAACTGGGAAGAGGCTATTGTATATTTACATTTGCGGTTACAATACATTTTCCTAGCTAAAGAAACATTTATTTTTTCAGTGTTTAGTTATGATGTGTGAATAATCATTAAGAGTGGATAACTAGCAGGAAGCAAACAGTGAAAATCATATTTTCAAGACTAGAGGATATTTTCAACAGATTGTACATAATTGAATATTAGCTAATCAACTACTGGGACGCATTGTGTAGTAAATTACGAGTAAAGTCTCTTTAATTATAAATATAAAATATTAAATTATATGTATATTTAAGTAAATTTAATCGAAAACAGATTTATTCTAAGCAGACACTAATAATAAAAAAAATCACTTTGACGTAAGTTTTTTAAAATTAGTAAAATTCCTTTATTCTTACTCATTTGAGCTAAGGCAATAATTGACAAGTGTCGTTATTATATCATCATATATATGTGCAATGGCGCCAATATATTTTACATTGAAGAAGAGTATTCATCATGCTGTAATTTAATTATTTGAAACTTTCGAAAACGATAGATTATGTGAAATCTATCTCTTAACTCCGGTGGTAAACTTATATGTATTCTATAACTCCTTTATCTCAAAGCAAATAAATAATCTTTTCGATCAGAGTAATGCACGCCATACAAATGCCATTGCTGTTAAGTTGGAAATTGTTGAAACATTTTAATATATATTCGTTATGAAACTAGTTATATAATACTAATTAATTACAGCCTGTAGTGAAGGACTTTTATTGAAAATCCTTTGCAATACATAATAATAATGGGATAGATCATTCAGATGAATTTAATCTTACAACCAGTGGAGTGTCATTAAAGCAATAGAGGTAGAGATTATTAGCTTTTTGTTTTAGAAATCAACTTGATCGGTTCAATCCATTCTCATCTTTAGTTTTTATATATATAGACTAAAGAGGTTAAAAATTAACCGACGTTCGATATACAAATACTGTTGTGTGTACTTTCATAATAAAATAAATTTTTCGTGTACACGAGAGCAGAAAGTAAAATTAAAAAATAAGTTTTTATATTTTATATATATTGCAATTACTTTTTACCTAAGCACCTACTTTTTACCTAAGCAATAAAATAATATTTACTCAAATAACAAATTAAGAAAAACTGCTTTATAGATAGTTTGACATTAATATTAAATTTGAGAATTTATGTATATAACTTACGGAACGTACAATTTAAAATTTAAAATTGAGAAACAAACCATCAGATTTTCTAGAGAAAGTGCGGTAGAGAAATCTCTCTAACTAACAATATGTATGTTTTGATGGAGAAAAAACATTTTAAAACAAATACAGATGAAAATTTAGAACTTCTATTATTATATTGTGATAGTCAAAGAGAAATCCTAATTCCCCCCAAAATATTTTACTGTTTTTAATGATTTACAAAACTGAATTACAAAACGTAGCACTTCATTCAGAGCGAGTATCTAATGTGAGTGCCTTGAAGTTAAAAAAATAATAATAATAAATCACTTCTCGGTGTAAAGGCTGAGATGTATATAGCTTCAATGTATCTATAAAATTATGTGAAAAAATATCTTTGACGAAACTTGCTTCATGGGTTCAAAGAATGTGAAATGATTGGTTTCTCTCAATTATTTTCAACCTGTTGTGGAGATCTAGGCTCCTATAACGGTACCACCCAGCTACCACTCACATATACACTTTATTGTAGAAAACTGGGGTCTGGGGGATACACAGGCATATAAAATAAACTTGGGACATGAAAGCCGTAAGGCTCAACATCCCAGTTACCCAAAATCCCAGAGTAAATTAGGTTAGCAACTCCTAATTACTCAACCTGTAATGTTCATAGTATTAATTGATAATTAATAATAAAATGAATTGTGATCGTTTGGTCCTGGCTAGCTTCTGAGATAATACCTATAAACTTATCCCGTCACCCCAAATTGCGTTGTGAAATGTTTTTTGAAAAAGAAGTAGCTTTTGGACCGCTCAAAACTAAGTTAATAATACAGAAATTGAACATTAATAAATCTTAAGGAATTCGAATTTGACCTGAAATAAAATCTAATATTAAAGTAATTTACAAGACTCATGGTTGAGAAATGACATATTCAATTTTTAACAATTAACAAAAATTTTATTTACAAAATATACAATTTAGGAACAGGTAATGCAAGACACCATTGCTTAAGTAGCAAATTAAAAACATTCTTTTTACTTTGAAATTAACATTAAGCTTTTTATGTCATAAAAATATTTGAATACCTGTTTGGCTAATTTGAGAAAAATCATCCCTAATCCATAAATAAATACATATACTTATATAGAGAACAAAAAGATAGTAAAATAACAGTACCTTCATTAATCTTATACATCATAGAGGATCAAGCTCATCGGATTCCAGCATTTCAAGATAATACGTAATACAGTCTTTCTTTAAACGCATTTACTAGTAACACATTCTTGTGGCAGTCATCACAAATAAAATATATAGCCGTTTAATCTGGCTACGTGAAACAGTCTCACTAATATCTAGTGTACCGGTGCATGGACACAAATTGAACCGGCTGGAAGTCATTAAGAACATGGGGAAAATCAAAGAGACTACATGTTTTTCTAACCTTCTTGATTCATCTCTCGTATGAGTCTGTTGAAAGAATCTGGTGTATGAGTCTACTGCATGAATTTGGTGTAAGAAAGCCTTCTCTTACTTAACTGTTACGTAAGTAAGCTCAACCGGACAATAGAGGGACGGGCTTAAATGTCCCTCATTCAATCATCGAACAGTATCACTGACCCCGTTCATAAACTTCCCCGCAAAGCGTCTGATTCGATGCGTTGGGGCTGACGTTGACTTCGGAACCGCCCCCTCGAAGGGGGCGCTAGGGAAAAGGGTCCGAGCTAGACTACAAGTTGTGTGGTCCAGTTTACAACCCCTCATAAATATGGTCGTAAATATACTCTTGACTATAACGTCAAAGTATTGTTAAATGGCCGACTATCTGGCTAATCTCCACCTGCGTACTTCTCAATCGTAAACAACTTCATACATTACATATATATACATAACCATCTAATACATTTTCATACATAGTTTAATAACCTAAAATAATAATAATAATACTTCTGAATCAGTATAAAAATAATATAGGTACATTAATAATACAGTAAAATTGCTTTAACCTGTTGGAAACATTAGTGTTGCCAACACATTCAGTGTTTGGTTTCATCCATGCGTATAATATCAATATATAATAACAGTTCAATAATATTAATAATAATAAAATAACAATTGTATGTTATATAAGAGGAATCGTTTTTTTTTAAATGTTCTTAAGTTGGACAATGCATAAAAAGCACGCGAACCTCTGTAAGGGACGGCAAGAGTATATGGAATAGAACGGCCATTGTATGAAGTTTATGTCTTCTGTGTTACAACTGTACTTGTTTAAACAATAATTTATAATTTCGTTATTGTATATTAGCCAAAACGAAATGATGAATTATTTATGCTGCATTATATACAGTTAGGTTAAACTTGTTTAATTTAGTTGCTGTTTGTTTTTTATTTTCATACTTATAAAATTATTTTAAAAACCAAAAAAGAAAAAAAAAGAAAAAAAAGAAAAGAAAAAAAAAACAGAAAATTGTCATACAGGTTTTCAAACAAATTGAATTTGAACGAACACCTTTCTTCTTTTTGACTCTGCAGGATTTGAAAATTTGCAATGTTTAGAAATTACAAAACTGCACTAAAATGAAATTTATTGGTCAGTTGATGCCAGCGTTATTTAGGGACATGTTTTCGATTTTAATATACAATAGTGCTTAATACATTTATGACTCTATTTCAAACAATGAGTACTGTTGAATTTAAATATGAAGATTTTGTTTTCTATATTATGTTATTAGTTATTGTAAACGTTAAATTATTTTTAACCATTAAGACCCATTGTCCTATAAAAAGAACAGTTTCATTTTTTCTCCTAATAATCCGTTAACACATGAATTTTGTTTCTTTTGTGCAAACGCATTTTCCTAACATTTTTACCCATTCTTTCATTTCTCTTGAAATTGTTTGCAATTTCATATTATTCGTTTGCTATTGAGCATGAATAACGATATTGTCTCTATCTCTGGGGTAGTAGATCGTTCACATATTCAAACATACTACTAAAATTTATGTATTCGTACTTAATAATTATATACCATTAAAATAGCTTAAATTAGCCAGATGTGCCAATCCCAAAACTTTCTTTTATCTCACATATGTTAATACTACAAAATTCGCTAGCACAGGGTCAAAATTAAATGACAATCTATGCTCATCGGGAGAATTTTAAAGATATGAAATTCTGTGCTTTAGTTCTTGAGATATGACTATCTATAAAATCGTATAAACCATGCAAAATCCAGCATAGCAACGCCACCTATTGAGCTATTGACACAAAAACCTAATCAGCAAGTGTGGTGGTCGGATGATAAAAGGTGAAGAATATTATCATATAGTTTTTTTTTAAATAATGAAATAATATTAATATTCCAATAATTACATTCTCGTGATCATTAGGCACAGTATAGTATCGTGTACACTGAGTTATGGCCACAAAAGACAACGCCGACATGATAATCATTATTAAAAATGATTCGTTAAATAAATATTCATAAATACTTGATAATAAAAAAAAAAGAAAAGTAAAGCAAAAGTATTACCTGAAGTGACCTGAAAAAGGTAGTGGATGCGTTAATAAAAGGACTGCACTAAAAATTCAGCTTGGAAAATCTTTATTTAAAAAAAGAATTCTTCTTGAAAAACACATATTCAAAATGGATAACTCTTATTACTAGATCCATTTTTTATGAATAGTATACGATCGTCTTTTTATTATACACTTGTCATGATTAAAATAATAATTTTTTTCTCTCGGCGATTATGGAGGCACTTGTCATAAAAATCAAATCACCCACTCGCATGGACAAAAGAAACAAAACAATCCCGCCACACAGAATCAGCAGGCTCTATCCATTTAGCACCATTAACGATACATATCTGTCATAAAAAATCGAACCATTTATAAGATTTAGCAGCAATTCAAAAACACATAACCCAGCACCAGTCCAATGAAAATAAAGAACTCTTCCCATAAGCAGAAGAAATTATGCAGCCGAACAAAACATATTAATTTTTTAAATATTGTTTCATTTTACTGTTTTTGCTGCACCCACATGATTTTTCGCAGAAGGCAAGGACACAACCTTCCGCGCTTGTAATCAAAACGAGTGTGAGAGTGCGCACACTCTGCGCTGCAAAAGGGAAAAAGGTTTGACGTATTAATAAAAATCGCCAATTGGCACGGACAAAAATACTAGAGTCTTACGTTGGATAAATTGTAATGTTAAAAAAATATAAAAATCACTTTATTTAGAGGAAATTGTATAGATTTTTTTTAAGATAAGATTCCAATTAGTAGTAAATTGTTACAATTTTTGAAATTACGTATTGAACTGATTTGAATTTGATTGGCTAGGGGCGGGGCTACAAGAGCAAGTGACATCACGTTCAAAAAGTTGTAGAATGTTCCAGAGGATTCCTTCCCGAAAGTACAGATTTCAAAACTATGTTTATCATTTTAGAATATAACGAACTGTTACGTAAGAAAGTAAAGCTTACAGGATAAGTTTTAAAAAGGAAGGCATTAAAATAATTTTAGAATGCGAATTTTAATATTAAATGAATAAGGATTAATAAAACATTTCTTAATTTAAATTAAATAAAAATATGGCAGTGGTTGTAAGTAACCACAACAGCAATATCTTGTGTCGATGATCTGAAGTTAGAGGAAAAGTCGTGGATTAGTTCTTGACATATATTTCGGAAATCGTGTAAAATGCAGTTTAGCAGCGCCACCTGTTGGGCGATTTACACCAAACCATAATGGGCACCATTATTTATCAATCTTTTATATGATATCATACCTGAATATGAAATTTTATGAAAATTCGTCCATTAATTTTTGAGATAGTGCTATTGCAAAAACTGTGAAAAATTAATCATAGCTGTTAGCTCTACCTACATAGCAGCTCTACCTACACCAAAACGGAATCCGCATTAACTCATATCAAGAACTATCTAAATCTGTAGTTTTTTGGTAGGAAAATAAGTGCATTATTTATTGAGATAGAGCTAGTACGGAAATCGTGAAACATTCAGCATAGCAGTGCCACCTACTAATTAGCCCCAGGTATATCAAAGCATAACTTAATGTAAAGTTTTGTGAAATACCGTGTATTAGATCTTGTGATACAGTGCCCAAAATTTTTTTGTCTCATGCAGACAAACTCACAGAGAGAATTTTTTAAAAAAAGTATCAAAAAGTGTTCAGGACCTTCTAAAACGTATAAATCCATCGAAAAATAGAAAACATAATTTTTTCATGAATCCAATCATGAATATTTATTTATTTATTTTTTTTTATGAATATAATTTCATGAATCTTTTTTCTTGTAATGATAGATGAAAATAAAAGTACATTTTTGTTTTCGTAGTAAGAGGACGTTGGTTTGCGTTTTTACCAAAGATCTACCAAATGTTTGCGTTTTTATAAAAAAGTTTAAGTTTTTCGACGTATGTCATCTTTACTTTCTGTTTATGGTATATTTGAGAAGTATATCTTCTTTGTATAAAGCAAAAATTCAGAAATTTGAAGTTCTAGAAGCTCAAAACATAATTAAAAAATCTTTTAAATTTAAACTTTAAAACAACATGTAAGCTATGGGTTAACGGAATGCACTTTTCTTTTATCTCACGATATATATTTATGTTTCTTATTATTATAAAATCATTATTTGTTTAAAATATATATATTTACTGCCTAATAAGATTCGCATTTTAAATACCTTAAATAATTAAAGGAAATTTTACATTGTAATCACAATTTCTAAACCAGAAGAATTTCTTCCGTAAACTTATATTTTAACAGAAAATACTTAAAAAGAAATTCAATTAAGCAAAATTTCGCAACAACATTTCGTGTCATACAATATTTTATTGAACCATTGAACGATTTTCATAAAAAAAATACAGATCTATGTATATTGAAACTAATTTAAAACTTACTATACTTACAACCAATTATTGAATAATCTTTTTAAGAATAAATGCATTGCACTTATACTTTTAATTACATTGTTGTATCTTTCAAATATTCAATAGTTATAACATAATAACAAACACCGAAATGCAGTAAAATTTACGAAATATCATGAAGGGAAAATAAGTAAATCCTTTATTTAATTGATAGTTTTGATTTTCAGCGTTCACTAAGTTCATCTAACCGACTCAAATTTTAACATTTAATTTTTCTATAATCATAAAAAAAAACATTATGCAGTGAACGTACTATAGTCCTGTCAAACGGTATATCTAAATAACGCTACCAGATAATCATCACCAGGTAGTTAGGTATAGATAAGTTGCTATGCCTTACACGACGTGATCGCCTGCAGTACTAATAAAGGGACAAACAATCTGACTTGTGTCCCTATCTCAAAAGGGTATTCTGTAGGACAAAAGAACGAACTACAAAGTTGGACGGCTCGTCCATTTACTATAAATAGCAAAAACTTTATTAAAAGGACTGAGTAGTGCTTTTCTATAACCTTTAACCAGATTGAATACGTCGCAAACTGTATACAACAATGTGACAATACTGTCACATTCAGTCAGACGCACATTTACTAATAAAACTAGCACATGTAATGAAAATACAATTTATTTTAATACGAAAATCAAGAAGAGAAAGCTAAATGTGGCCGTAACTGGAACACAGGCAAAACAAAAATTCAATTGATGTCGATGGTGAACACATGTAGCAAAAATACATAATTTTCTCATTAAATAAACTGTAGCTTGCTTATATCCATAGTTTAATCGTAAATATCCCTCTACCTTATATTGCAACACTTTAACGTGCATTTAGTAGTGTATTAAGAATGGTGATTGGATACAAAAAATATACATGACAAGTTTATTAAAATATATTTGTATATGTAACACATATTTTCATAATAAATTGAGGACATACTATAACTTTGTTTTTAAATTTTTCCAATAATTCGTACTGGATTTGAGATAGCAACCCCATAGCAACTCTGCTGTTTACCAGCACGTGTTTCTGTAAACGATATTACTGTATAACGTATAACCATTGTACTATACCTAGATATGACGTTTATTGTCGCCGTTCTGAAGTTAATGCGAGTGGACAAGAACTTAGGGGCTACCCTGTTTGTAAATGTGTTTTAAACAATTAATTTAAAATGAAAAAAAATTAAAAGATATTTGTATATCTAACACATAATTTGATCCTAAATCTGGTGGAGGTTACAACTTAATTGACTTCTTCATATATGTAGTACCTGTTTTGAGATAGCATCCCCATCTCTGTTTTCTACTACGTGGAGCTACAAACGACATTATTGTATAAAATAAAACCAGCGTATTATACCTAGATACAATGTCTATAGATGCAGTTGTCACCATTCTGAAATTCATGCGGGTGGACAGGAATTTAGCGGCCACCATGTATGTCAAATGTGCTTTAGACAATTATTTATAAATTAAAAATTTTTAAAAGATATATATATATATATATATATATATATATATATATGTGTGTGTGTAACACATAATTTCATCCTAAATCGAGTGGACGTTACACCTTTGTTATTGGTTGTTTCCCGTATGGCGTATCGGTTTTGAGATAGAAACCCCATATCTGCTGTTTTAAAGTTAATGCCAGTTGACAGGAATTCGGAGGCAGACCTGTAAGTGCTTTAAACACAATTAATAAAAAATGAAATTATAAAGTTATTGTTTCTGTACTTAATCAATATTTTATATGGATGAGAGAACAATTCGAAATCTTTACGCTAAATAGAAACATAAAATTATTTTTTCCATCTTTAAATGTCTCTTATTAGAAATAAAGACCTTCAATAACTGCTTCGCAAGATAACAAAAATAACAGTGATTTTTAAACAAGATACTTTTAAAAGAAGTTACTTCAAAGGAGCTAAAAGACATTTTTAACATGTTATTACAGTTTAAATTTTATACGTTACAACTAGAGAGGAATTACTGTGAAGGAGCTAGAAAAAATTCATATACGAAAACATTTTAATTTCTATGAATATGCATACATGATGCATACATGAAAAAAAAAAAACTACAGTTATTCAGAGAAAGATTAAAATATTTCACCTTTTCAAAAAAATTGGTGTATTGTTTGAAGTCTTTTAATACGCAGATGTTTAGGAATTAGAGAAACTAAAAGTTAATTTTTTTTAAGTAACATTGAAACGGGTAATTTCTCTTTGATAAGATATTTTTCCTCATAAAGAGTAATTTTAGTTTTGGATTATCTTCATTATTATGATTATCGTAGTGGAGTTTGTGGAAGTCTTTGTGTATATTATATAAATGTTATTCAAAAATACCATTTGAATAAAGGCTAGTTTTTTTTTTTTTTTTTTTTTTGACATAGAGTAACATATATACTGTGGATAATTTGGTGAATTTTAAAATTCTTTGTTAAATGAGAAATACTGAATACAGTTGAAAAATAGTATAAAGTACAAATTGTAAAAATATTGAATGTATGTATAGCAATTTCATATTATAGCATGCAAAAAAAGTACCGTCAACAGGGTATTTTTAGCCCATTAAGAGTAACTTTGACCGAAGAAAGAAAGATATTAAATTTGCTATATGTTCTACATCGCTTGAGTTATCGACAAAGTTTTGGTCTCAAAATATACGTGGGCGTGTTGGCTTGAGGCTGGCAGCTCATTGTAAACAATTCGTCAAGTTTCTACCGTGGCAGCACCAGTCAAACAAAAACGTGTGAAGTCGGTCAGAATTTAGCTCTTCAAACTTTTGTCTGTCAAACTGTAAATAAATTCATTTTGACCTAAGTAAGTACGTGTTATTATAACCTCATTAGTGTATATCAAGGCAAAATGCAATATTATGAGTTGCATTTCCTGAGATAAAAATTAAAAACCTTTTTTCTAAGTCGTTGTAATTTTGACACAACATTTCGTGTAACATTCGCCCAACCAATTATCATATAAGTTCAGTGCATAAAAAAGTTATATTTAAATGGGAGTTGTTTTATATTTTGTTGAATTTAAACATTCATGTTTTTGAGATAAAGTTTTTGTTTATTTTTGGCATACTTGTGAAAGTATATATACAGTCTGTTTACACAGTCTGCCACAACTTATTTTGCTATTTAGTAATTATAAAAATATTTCAATCAAAATAAAGAATATTTTATGTTTTTAGTAAAATGCAGCAACTTACACAAATGAAATTGATTCGAAAAAAAGATAAATATTACAAAAATGTTTCAAAAAGAACTGTTACAAAATTATAGGACCTCCTGTGGAAAAGAACAGTTTTCTCTAATTTAATAAGATGTTGCTCCACCATTTCTATGATAACTACAAACACATGATTTGGCATAGAGTTAGTTAATTTCTTAAGGAATGATTCGGGAATGTTCTCCCATTTCTCCATAATGGCCATTTCTAATTCATATGTTGAAGGATATTGTTTGTTATTTTCATGCACTTGGCGGGACAAATAAGCCCACAAGTTTTCTATTAGTTTTAGGTCAAGGCTTCGACTTGGCCAAGGTAAAACATGAATCTTTTCTCTTTTAAGCCAGTCTTTTGTTGATTTCGATGTATGACTGGGAGAATTATCTTCTTGAAACTTCCATTTTGCACCTCCTAAAAGTGGTCCGAAGGGTATAAGACTTTGAAATAGCATTCGTTGGTGACTGTCCGACTTCATTTTCCCTTTAACTCTTTGGAGATCACATTTTCCTGCATATGAAAATGCGCCCCACACCATAACGGAACCGCCTCCCATCTGCCTACTGAAGAACTCGCGAGATCTTTGCTTTAAATCATGCCAGTTGTAATTATTGCCGTCTGGACCATCAATATTGAATTTTTTCTCGTCTGAAAGCAATATATTTCTTCATGCAGAGTTCCAAGACATGACAATTTTTGCCCTCTTAAGACAAGCTTCTTTGTGACATTTCAGTAGTAGTGGTTTACTTTTTAATTTGCGACGAATAACACCAGCATTAGATTTCAAACTTTGCCACACGGTTGCATGTGATACATTTTAGTTATCTGTTGTGCTATTTTATGAGTCGACTGGTATTTTTTCGTTGCCAGTTCGACCAATCCGCCTATTATCACGATCTGATAACTTCTTTTTACGACCAGATCGTTTATGCGTTCCATACAATTCTTTTTTACTTAAAAAATTATGAATCTCAGTTTTAGAACGATTAAGAATCTTACTTATTTCACGTTCAAACTTTCCTTTTCCTTTGTAGAACCACACTCTTCTCACTTCTATTTCAGACAGCTCACTCCGACGAGGCATTTTACTGATAAATTCAAAGAATCAGATACAATTCAGAATTTCTCCATTTTATTCTTCTTCTTAAGTTTTACAGATTGTTTAGATTACAGTTAAACTCTGAGTTCAAAATAAAATCGCCTGCTTTATTAACAATATAACAGTGGTCTTATATTTATGAAATTACGGTTTTGCGTAAAATCGTTTGGCATGAAACAAAAAAATATTCAAACATTTTCACCGAGCTAAATAAACATTATAGAGTTATATCTTTTCATTCAACTACTTTTAAATTAAAACTAATATTTTCTTTGTTGAAAAAAGATGAAATTCTATGTGGTCTTATAATTTTGAAACAGACTGTATGTGCTCGCCCTAACAATAATTTTGCTGAAAATTCGTCTAGTGTATTTGTTACAACTGAACCAAACAAGAAAGCTGTTGACAAAGTTGACTGCAACGTTGGAAATTTTGTACTTGTGTGTTTAATGGCAATAGAGTTGTCTACGGCGACCGACTTGGTGGTGTATGAATGGGACGATATTGTTGCAAAAATTAGTCCATCTAAACTTTTGTCTAAGAAATACCAGTGTTCAGTCCCAGACATGGACAATCCGCAGTAAGCAATATTTATGAGTTTTGTAATATTTTTTTAATTAAAATATATGCTAACTTACTGCCTTTTTACATGTTTACGCACCTTACCATTTTTTTCAATGGGGTAACATTGGCCCGCATCATGTTGTAATCCCTATAACATTCGTTTTAACACATGGGCCAGTCAATTCATGGTAATACTGACCCAAAACTTTCAAAAACACCCTTTGGTAAAAAACAAATCAATGTTGACAAATTTATGATAATGATGTGTTCCATATCCCAACAAGCAAAAATTAACAAATTATATATTCTTTTAAAAAATAAAACAAGAGAATGCAGATGCTTAACATGCCATAAGACAGAGAAATTTATCCCATTTTACGGTACGTTTGGTTTCTATGATTAGATGATAAAAACGGTTATAAGTTAATTAAATTAAATAATTATTTTTAATCTCGTATTGTGCCATTCTAGAGATGTAATTATGAATTCAATCACGAATTGTAATGCATCCGTAAAATTACCCCCCCCCCCCCCCGTTTCTATTCAGGAATGAGACATTTGCCAAATTTTGCAATTGCTATTGTAATATTTAGGCATTTCCAAAAAAAAAAATATATATAAATAAAAATAAAAAATCATGCTGTCCTGTTTAATGTTAAACATACAACGCTTGTACTGCGACAAAAAAATCAAAACATATTATTATATTTTAACATTTTTTTTCTAAAACATTACACTGCGGCGCGTCACCCGTACATTCAGGCTGAGACGCCACACTTGTGCGGTAGTTATGCCGCGCTTGTCATAAGAACAGAATGAAATTATAAATAAAAACATTAAAAAAAATATTCATATCTGGACTATAATTAACGATGTAATAACAAAATGAAACTAAATGAGTGCAATGAAACGTATTAGTAGATTCAAATTAATAATTGTTGCCTACTTTCACTATTAAAATTATCGACTTTTTTTTTTTTTTTTTTTTTTTAACTTTAAGTTTTAATTGGTATTTCAGCAACAACGTAACATCAGTGTATTATAAAGGGAAAAGAAAATAGTAAAATTGTGTTTACATAATTTATTTATTAACCCTTTTGGGACCGGTGGTTTTTATACAAATTTTATTCGGTTGGTACCACTTTTAAAAATGAGTTACCTTTACTTTAATAATCATGAAAATTCCCTAATTAAACAAAGCAAATATTACTTTTCTTTTTTACTGGTGCCAGAAACAAATTTTGTAAGCTCTTTATGAAGGTTCTTATATGCACCTATGGTCTCGAATGAGTTAAGAGATCTGTTTTTTTCGACTACAATCTACAGAAAAATTGTCGAAAAAGTACATTCTTTATGTTTACTACTACATTTAAACACATGATGCAACGAAGCCAACTACACTTCCTCTTTTTGGAGTAGTTTGTAAAGAACGTCTGCGTTACGCGTAATCCAATTTTTCATTATTATATTTCTCACCTGCATCTTTCTTGCCCTTCTCACTTTTTATTTTCCCCCTTTTTCCCTTTGGTTTTAGTAAATTTGATAACATGCCTAACATGGTTAGTCTGTGCAAAAAGAAAAGGAAAAGTTAATAACACTTACTCATCCCGTACAAAAGAAACGACGGCATGTATACTGGAATTGCAGTGCGGCATGTATCCCATTTTGCATGGTGCAAACGTTCGCCATCACAGTAACCTTCCATCGCTAAGGGGGATGGCATAACCATACACACAGTACTCTATACAAACGCTACACTTAGTTTTGACTTCGAAATCATGCATGCATTTAGGAATTATTCTATAAAAAGTATTTAAACATAACGTGTTTAAAAGTTTGGACAGTGAAATCATGCACTTACGTCAAATTAAGGATTGTACTTCTACAAGTAAACACCGATATGGTATTCACGCTATACACTGGTTAAAATAATCTCATTGCGCACCTATACTGTGCGTTTGACGACCATCTATCGATAATTACAAGAAATACAAGGGATGCGGCATCTATCCCGTATGCGGCGACTCTCCCGGAGTTATCCTACTACATATCACGTAGTGTTTTAAAGATATATCCCTAATCTTGTTCAATAATAATTGTATTTCATATAAATTGTTTTCTTATTCTTAAATCAACAAAACCTATTTATTTTGTTCATTTTAAATAGGGTGCATTACTAGCAAATACTAGCGAACGAGTAGCAGTAGGTTGTGTAAGACGAAGGCAACAAAATAGTTCTGCTATTTGTAAAAGCTCTTAATTTTGAAACGAAAATTGTATTCTGAAAAAAAAATGTATAGTACAGATGATAAATAGAGATTTAACTGTAAATTAGTTTTATTTATTACAGTAAGAAAATAAAATAGTTTTGTAACAGACAAAAATTGTATGCTTATATTTTTATGTA
The DNA here is from genome assembly GCA_963932465.1 of Maratus speciosus. Classification (NCBI taxonomy): domain Eukaryota; kingdom Metazoa; phylum Arthropoda; class Arachnida; order Araneae; family Salticidae; genus Maratus; species Maratus speciosus. The sequence goes on from OZ010788.1 coordinate 444,483,221, forward strand.
ACTTAGTTTGTTTTTCATTGTAATGATGGAATATTGCAATATATTTTCATCCCAAATCCTGATATAACACACTGTAAAAAAAAATCTGTTGTTCTACAGATGTAAAGTTACATGCTTACTAAACTTTCACCTGTAACTGTACGAAAAAAGCTGCAAATCTACAAAACTAGTTTTTGTAAAGCTACAAAAATCTGTAACTTTACAAATGAATCTCCTAAAATTTCAGTAATCTTACTAAACTTTTATTTGTAACCCTGGCTGCAGTTACATGAAAAGTTCTCGGAATCCCAGTTTCCAAAAAAATTCTTAGTAACCTTACAGATTTTTTGATTTTCGGCGCAAAAGTGTGTCTGTTACATGAAATTTTGTTGTTGCCGTTACATGAAAATTTCTAGGAATCCAAGTTTCCTAGAAAAACTTTAGTAACTTCACAGATTTTTTTTTACAGTGCAGAATCATACAAATGTATACAAAATTGTGTTTTCGATGACAATGCAGCATTTTGATATTTTTACAAAGTTATTATAAAATAATACATCGATTTTAAAGCGTTTTTGATTTCGCCCAGGCCAGGTGGTAAATCGCCAATGATCTGCCACTCGTACAATCGTATGGGTGTTTGAAAAACTATGGATTTAATAATGCGTCAATAAATGCTCGACAAAATATGCTAAATCGCTGTGAAATTGCAACAATGAAATATTTTAAAGAGTAAAAAGTAGAAAATAAATTATAAATAGAAAAATATATTTCTTTATCAGTTGATAGTTTCATATTAATTGCTTTGGTATTATACGTTGAAATCAGCGTAGAAATTCCAAAAAGATGGTTTAAATATTGTTTAATTTTTCCCCTATCTTAGAGAAGAAACAGAGCAAAAGTTACATATTTTTTCATAAATTTACATAATAAGCGCTCTTTTTAACAAGCGTAAAAAAAAAAAAAAAAAATCGACAAAAGTTTCTGTAAAGAAAAAAAAAGGGAGAGAGAAAGAGAAAGTAAAAAGTATTTACTTTGAAAGGATTCTCTCGATTGAAATTTTATTGTTTGGGAATCATAAAAATAATTCATATTTTAAATCAGAGTATCCGTATTTTGCATTTTAAATCTCTGAAAATATTATTTTTATTAATTAACAAAAATTAAATTATATTGCAAGATATCCCCAGAAACGTTTAGCATCGTTTATTACATGAAAAATAGTACAAAATAAATTTTCTAAGTACAGAATGATTTCAATGGATTTTAAATATTAAAAGCTAAAAGAATATTATTGTAATTTAAAACTATAATTTTATGTAGGAAATTGAAAATTCAAAAATTTTTATGCTATCTTAAATAATTATTGATAAGCTTTTTTTTTTTTTTTTTTTTTTTTTTTTTAAACTTATGAATTTAAATTTATATTGGATATATACAATGGGCTGTGCATTTAAATTTGCAATAAAAGGTAGATAATTCAGGCTCATATGAAGCACAAAAATTCTATATTTGGGTTCCAAAAGAGGGGGAAAAAATTACATGAATACCTAAGAAACACTTCTTGTTCAACGGCTCTGTATCATAATGGATAGAGCATAAAACGTGCGTCTGGTGTTCGTAAGTGCCCTGTTTCAAACCCAGAAGGAAAGTAAGAAATTTGTTCCCAAAAGCGGTTTTTCATGTGATTCCGTGTGCGTGCTTGATAATTGTAATGTCTGTTACATATGAATCTATCTAATAATTAGTTAAGGACGTATTTATTTCTGAAAAAAAATTAAATTCTTTAAAATTAATTACTTTAAACCATAGCTTCAAAAATTTTTTATGGCATATTAAGTGACCTTGAAGCTTCCCAAAGGCCTCCATTATCACTTCCTAAAAACCTTCCCCAGGACATCCTTCAGGGTCCTCCTCGGGATGTCCTGGGGAGCTCTTCAGGGTGCTGTAAGGCGGACATTTTCTGTTCCAGAGGACCTCCTGGTGTCAAATATCTGCATCTCAGGGATGCCTGGTGGATGATGGTGTTTTATTGTAAATCTTCCTGACGATGTCCTGGGGAAGCAAGTGTGCTATATGGGAGGTAACTCAACAGCATTTTTTTCATCTGAAGATTATTTTGGTAGCATTTATATTTTTTACAAAACACAAAATAAAAATAATAATTTTATTTTTCAGGATGACTACACAAATTTTTCCAGCAATTCTGTGAAATACAAAAAAGAAAGGAATGTTAACTTACATGTGTGCATTAATTTTTTTTTTACTTTATTGTAAAATAAGTATGTCTAACGCATTATTTGTAATGCATTATACAGGGTACCCACTAAAATCCTTTCCACGCTTTTAATTGCCGAATGATTGCAACTATAGTCATAAAAGTGGTGCCTAGGTATAGTAAAGTGGTTATACGCTAACAGATGAAACCGCTTTCAGCGCGACCTGGTGCAAAACAGCTGAGTTAGTATTCCTATCTCGAAAACGAGATTCATATTCAGAACGAGATTCGTTTAGGATTCATGTACACAAGGTATCGTCATTCACTTTTATCCCATTATTCGAACCGTTTTCGCTATAGGAACGCTATTTCGTACCAGCCATTTTGTACCAGGTGGCGCAATAAGTGGTCTTATATAGTATCGCATAGCCTCTTTACTATACCTAGACACCATTTTATGAATATAGATGCAGTCGTTCAGCATTTAAGAGGGTGAGAACGGATATTAGTGGGCACCCTGTATTTTTATTTTAAGACATTGTTGTTAAATAACCACATATTTATCACTGTCTGAGTATTTTATTAGTGATGCATTAAAAAAAACAGCAAAATTCACTTTAACTAAACTTCAACGAAATACTTTCGTCGCCCAAACGTCCCAGTGTGCGACAAGCCTTTCTGTTTTAATTGCAAATGCACTCTAACCTTTTTCGACCTGGAAAAATCCGTGTGCACCTTTTCCCTGAATTTTTTTCACCCTTTCCTTTAAAATAGTGTGCCATTTTACTTTTTATTCCAGTAAAAAAAAGTGACTTTGGAAAACAGAAGTTCTGCATGATTGCTCTATATGATCCACGTCAAGATCTTATCCATAACACCCATCCGAAAGACAAGTGTAGAAAGTACATACTACATTGCAAAATATAAAGTGAAGCATTATCGTGAAAAAATGACATGTTTAAAATAAATATTCTTCATCCTCAGTTTTGCTTCACTAAGTATTTATTGTTTAAATTATTTATTGCGATCGTTGTTGGAAATATTTAAAATTAACTATTTTTTTTAACTTTATAAAATAGAAAGCTTATGTAATTCTCTCAGCGTCCGGTTCTCAGAGTTAAATAAACAGAGCGAGGTCGTATTCAACTTTTTTCTTAGTGGCTCTAATAGTTGGATTTTTTATATGGAGCTATAATTTTCTTATAACGTATCATAGTTTAATAAATATCTGGTACACAACCTAATTTACTATTATTTAAGCTTGCTGAAAATTTGAATGGAACTGGCCAATTAACGTCGAAGATACCAATTATTTTTTAATAGTAAGGAAAGTAAGTGTTTCACCTTCTGTTCTCTTTCTTTTAATCATTATTTCTGTTAGCTGTTCAATAATTTATTTTGTCGAAAAAAGCGAAACTTTCTGACACGTTTACAGACTCATTTTTATTCTTAAAATAATACCATTTACATGCGTGGTGAGAAACTGAAAACCATGTTCCTGTTTTTGTAAATATCTTATCAATGGATGCATATCATGATACATATACTAGTGTAAGTTCACTTTTCCTAGATTTTCTTGGTCAGTGCTTTTAAGAGCTTGTCTTGGGATGTGACTTTTTAGTTCAATCCCCTTTCCCCCAAAAAAGTATTTTCCAAAATTTACATTTTAGCTGATTTTTTTTTTTTTTTTTTTTTTTTTTTTTTTTTTTTTTTTTTTTTACGCAGAAACAATAATTATGTTGGACAATAATTATTCGTTCTTTAAAGACATTTTTTAAAGCTTAGAATAGTCATTATAAACTAATTTAAATAATCAGTTATTTAATGATTAAAAAAAACACAAAAAAAGACGCAAAATGCTAAAAAATGCCATAAAGATGTGTTTTATATTTATAGATTCTTATTACATAGACCACTGGACAAAAATTTGCGAACTTCGATTATTAGGCATCGCAAACACATTTATTACGCAAATTTTGAAATGTTTTCTAATTCGTGTATTTACGGGTTTAGACTGTATTGAGAAATTCGTCAACTGGGAGACGGTTCCAGCATTCAAACATGAGTAAAATAGCGAAATTCTTCAACTGATTGAAAAAAAAAGAGTAGTAATAATAATAATAATAATAATAATAATAATAATAATAATAAATAACATAAAATAAATGTGAAATTCACTTGATGAGAAAAATAGTGAAATGCGTCAGTCGATGGAGGGGGCGGAGGGGGAACTGCGAAATTCAATTGATCGCTGAAAAATAAGCCCAATTAAATATACAACGGGACTCTAAACAAACCAGTTCAAAATATTTTTTGTGAAGAAGTTACAAGTGTGCCCTTTTTTGAAAATTTGCCACTAGCAGCCCTTTTTTTCTAGAGTCAACATTTGTTATATTAATAACACGCTCGTTTTCCTAACCTCCGCATTTCTTGTTTTTTCGCCAAAACTTCTCATTTCCGATCCCAAATTGCTAAACCAAAATTGATTCTTTATGTGTACTTTACCTTCCCTTACAATTTGGACTGTGAATTATGATACACCCTGTATATAACGTGTGAAATTCCTGACTGATACTATTAATTAAAAAAAGAAGCTCCAAACGTCTTACAACAGACAGATTAGTAATCAAATAAATATCTGAATAAAAATATCATTAAAGGTTTAATAAAAGTGCAAAATATCATACCTCATAAACATGCAAAGTACTACTAAGAACAAAAATATTAAAAAAATGCACTTAAATGCAAAAGAATTTTTACGTATGAAGTTTAAAATGAAGTTTAAATGATTAGTGAAATATTTAAAAAAAAACGTGTAAAGAAAATTTCATACAAACATCAGAAACATAATTTCTTATGTATGAAATTTGTATTCGATGAAATATCATTTTAAATGTTCTGAACTTACTTGAAAAATATAAGTACTAGCAATTATGTAAAGTGCACACCGAAAAAAAGAGATAAAGTCTTTTTGAAAGTGCCAGTGATTGTGATTAGTTGAAAAGCACATTACATTCCTTTCATTGACTTCGCCGTAATTTCCTTTAATAAAGTGAATTGCTTTTGACATTATTGTCATCGCCAAAGGAAAGAATCAACTTTATCTAGAAGAAAACTCTGTAGAGATCTTTTCTGATCATCTATAACCTTTATTTGAGTATAATATAAGGGATGATTTTGTCAGAAATATAAAAAGCCAATTTTCTTTTTTCTTTTTCTTTTTTTTTTTTTTTTTTTTTCACGATTAGGAAAAATTGTTTTAATTTATCTACAAAATGATATTTTATCAAATGTTACATTTATTTGTTTTACATTTCTGAAGGAAATTATCCAACAAAAGATTACTGTTAATTTAAGTATTTAAATTTATTTTCCTCTAGTTTTAATAAAAAAAAAAACTTTAAAAAATGGAAAAGGTTTGTTTGAAATTTTATAATTATCCAACATTTCACAAATTTTGTAAAATACAAATTATTTTCTGTGTAGAAAGGTGACTCAAATTCACTGAAATTTCTTCAGTTTGAAGATACGTGTATCTCCTATAAAATATAAATAACCTACCTTATTATTAAACGAATGTTATGTTAAAACGGAAATTTATAATACTAGTAAATGGTTTGTGCAACTCAATCGTCTTTAATAACGTAAACTATATTAACACATAAAAGATCTTTAAAAACGATTTCTATGTTAAAATTAATTATTTTCTGAACATTAAAATCAATCTTCTATTTAAACGTTTTGCAAATGTCGAAAGTTAACGAAACCGATAATATAAATTCATTTGTTCTAAAATGTATAAAATATAGATTTTTATATATTGTTAGATTTCTTATACGCCAGACTACGGAAAAAAAATAATAATATATCTCTTAAGAAAGCAAGTTGATTATCGATACAAATGCGTGCCACATTTAAAATTTAAATGTCTTTCACAAAACAATTGCATTGTGTAAATATTCATCTCGTAAAAAGTAATTTTTTGAGCTGCTATTTTTACAAATGTAAATAGCTGCGAGAAATAAGTTAAAATTCTATTTTTACATTTTTGTAATTTTAAAGCATAAAAATGTAATTAGAAAATTTAAATCTTGTATGCCACTGTTAACCTTAATTTTTCAACATTGATCATTAAGACTAAAACTACTTAGCGCATTTTGATATATTATTAATGATTCCGATTTTTATTTAGCACCAATTATTAAACTAATTAAAGAAATATTTTTACTCTGTGTAATATTCAGTTGTTTATCAACTACTGTAGTTGCAAAAGTTTTAAGATGATATGTATTATGTCCTAACCTTTTCTGTAAGCGTAATTTCTTACTGATATAAATTATTAATTTGTACTCATTTTAAAGCTCAACGAAATGAAACATTGGGAAAATTGAGACATATAATACATGAATTGAAAATAATTCGAAAATTCGCAAAATTACTTAAGCAAAAGTTTCGGGAGGATTTAGTTTTTCTAAAATATTTTTGAGATTAAGCGTCTTAATTTAACGAAATGCTGCAATATTTAATATTTAGCTTCATGTCCTTTAGCTTTGTGACCTGTAGCACAACTTATGGGATTTCTAACGTGGGATTAGGGATTTTTGACCATTCCGATTGAAGGTCCCAAAATAATTCTGCCTTTGAAGAATGCTTCCTGTACCGACTTTTCTTCCCATAGATGTTCAATTCGATTGACTTTAGCTCACTGACTCGGCCAGTCTAAAACTTTAATTTTAATAGCTTTAAACCAATCTGTCACTATTTTGAAAGTGTGCTTAGTATCATTATCCTGCTGGAATACCCATCCAAGGTGCATCTTTTTAAGAGAATAAGGCAGCATGTGATCTTCTAAAATGTTTTTTATAAGCATTTTGATCCATAATTCCATCTATCCATAATTTCAACTTTGTCAAGTGTAAATAAACATTTTCTTGAGCCTCCCCCCTTAATCCCAGTCCAAAAAAGACCAAACTTTAGCATTTTCACCTCTATGTGAGCGGATGGCAATTACTTTTAGGCTTAAGAAATTTAAAGTAGTAAAATAAATATAACAAAACTTAAGATTAGTAACATCTAATCTAGTAGGTAAAGTTTACTGCAATTTAAATGAAAAAATATTAAAAGAATGAATTTGGAAGGCACTGTCATAATCGTTTGGTGTATCTTAAATAATTCCAAATATATAAAGCAATAATATAGGTAATGCTACAAACGAATGTGCGAGTAACGCGTTTTTGTACCATAAACCTAAGTAACAAATGGAGTCGTTAAATGAACTTAGGACTCGCTGAATAAATGAAATGAACCAAAAAAAAAAGCGATCAAAATCGACGCCTTACAAATTTTAATATAATTGTTTAAGGTGTTTATTAATACATTAAACAAATACATTATTTTTTTTTTCAAAACAACAGTTACAATGTACTTTCCGCTCCCCAGCTTATCAAACAGAATCCCCAGAGCGTTTCTCCATTAACCGACACAATATCAAAATTGTATATGATTGTCATTATATATCATTGATTTTAAGGAAAATAGATATCAAAATTGGTAGATAGAAAAACAAGTTGTACATATGAATGCATTTTGCATGCAACAATGTCGGATAGTGACAATTGTGTATCATCAGTGTATTATCGGTTTTGTGTCAATATTTAAAAATGCGCATTTAACGAAGTACAACAGGTATATACCAGACAAACCGCCTACATGCAAATATATATATATTAAAATTTATTATCTCGTAACATGAACTAAATGTATTTATATAAACAGACTGGAATTAAAAGGAGGGGTTTTAGTTGTTTCAATGTAGTATAAAAGAAGGAAATTTTAGTATATGCATTCATGCATGTAGTATGACTTTCTTGATGCACAACTTCATTTTCTTCAATCCAAAGATATTTAAATCACAATTTCATTTACCAACACTATGTTAAAATGTCATGCATGTTTGTCGCAATCTGACTTCGAGACACTTCGAGTGAGCTTTTGCACCTACCGAACTGATCATGAATTTAGCAAACTCAATTTTTCATGTTCGTATTTAGAACAAATCCTGTTTCTTTTAATTTTTGCTAAGAATTGTTCTCTAAAATTTCTAACATTTTAAAGTTGTCATGAACTATTTTTTAATATGTTACTGTCAAGCTGTTTACCGTCAAGTTTTGATGATTCCCATCTAGTATTTATTTAAAATTTAAATAATAATAATAATTTTAAATGATAGCGATTCAAATACATACACATATACTAAAGAAAAAAATATTACAATAGAAATGTTGGAGCTATAAATAATTATAAAAAACCAACTGAAAAAAAAAAACGATTAATATAATAAGTAGTAATACCTGGGATATATTTAATCAGATAGAACATACGTTTAATTACTATTTAAGTATAAAACAGATTTTATTCCATGTATGATAAAACATTTCAAATGATTGTTTAATATTAAAAGCAGACAATGAGAATTTCTTATCACTGGCATACTGAACCTTACATCTGTACTATAACACGACGGTTTCCATTGAGATTCATGGAGATTAGTTTAAGAAAAACCATAATATTTTTAAATATTAAAATTGTTTGGAACATACTTCATAATATATTTATGTGTTCATTTCAATTAGACAGTTCAATGAACAATATATTAATATTTAATTTTTTCACATGGCTACAAACATAGCTAATTTTATGTAGTATTCAAATCTTGTTCGTGTTGCATGTAGATCTCAATACGATAAAACTTACTTGAAGTTTAAATAATAGATCTTCGATAAAAATTTGCATTTTACATTGACTATATTAACAAAATAAAATCGTACAATTGCAGACAATACAGGAAAAAAAAAATTAAATCAGGAAGTCGAAAGACATAATTGTTGACAAGTCTTTTGGGAAATTCCTTATTCTCACAGATTAAATGAAAAATAGTATATGTAGTGTGCATCGTATGCAAATGTGGTATGTATAGTTTTTGATTTTCGTTTCCTGTTAGTTTCGTATTATGATTTTCTGAAAAATCGGTACATCACTTGATGTCCTGTGACAGAATATTTACTATTGGAAGTACTTTTTTATAAAGCGAAGGCATTAAGTAAAAAATGTAATTATTCGAGAGCTGTACAAATTTTTTTTAAAGCTAGAACTTATACCTTTGTGTGGTTTCATCTTTATCTTTCCTAACCGGAATGAGTGGAATCAACCGGTATCTATAATACATTTCATTCTATTCGAACTAAAAATGTCTACATAAAGGAAGTTAAATACAATCCGCAGTGAGCTAAGTTAATAAATAATTAAAATAGATTTATGGGTTCTCAAGACCCTTAAATTAGAAAAAAATGCAAACAAAAGTTCATTTTCAACATTTAATATCTTAAAATATATTTGATTTTAAGGCACAATTTTAAATGGGAATGAAAGATATAAGTATTTCTTTCATTTCAAATATTTAAAAAATTGCAAGAGGCAGAATTAGAATTTACAGGGGACTCCAAACTGACAGACATTTGATGAGCAGAAAATCAGCATAACAGATTACGCTTAGGATTACGAAATAAATTTTGCATCTAGAATGAAAATTTTGGTACCTACTTATACTTCAGATTGTAATAATTACTCTGAACTTAAATAAAATTTGTATTTAAAGCATTTTAATATTTTTAATACTGAGTTGTATTTAGCTAATGCAAAATTTAAAATTTCAACAATATAATCACCTAAAACATTTTTTTACAATAAAAAGGAAAAGTTAGGTTCAGTTTTACAGATTAAAATGAAACATGTGTTTTGAAAATTTCATGAAAATATATTCAGAAGTTTTTGAGATATCGTGCGCGTTATGCCCAAAAACATCATTTGGAGAAAAATAACTTCAAAGATTCGGAAACCTCGCTTCACCTATTGATAACTTTAAAAGTCGTAATTTCTGTTTTAATGGGAATTTCAGGGAAACAATTATATCAAATTGTTCAGGAAAGATAGAAGTTTAACATCTAAAACAATTAAATTTTCCAAAATTTTAAAGCTTTAACCCATTCGGGACCATGAATGCATATATGCACCCTCAAAAATAGCATACAGAACTTGTTTTTCGCACCAGTAAAAAAGAAAAGTAATATTTGATTTTTTTTGTTTACAGCATTTTCGTGATTTTTTAAGTAAAGGTAACGTTTATAAAAAAGTGCTGCCATCCAATGAAAAATTTATGAAAAACGCGCCAGTCCCGAAGTTGTTAACCCCCTCACTGACAAGACCGTGTTAATACGTTCACTAAGCTCCAGGTTTCACTGCAATACAAGCAATATTTAAAGTAATATAATTCTATTGATTTAATGTATTTTTAATACACTGAACAATGATTAACACATGCAAGGATTGCATTCATATTCGTTATTAAGTTTTTTTTTTATAAAATGTTCAAAGAATCATTTTTTTTTAGCATTTAAAACAAAATGCAGAGAAAACAACATTACAATTTTGCCCTTTTCCAAGACAGTCGGAGGGTTGGTCCTTAGACACCTTAAATAAAAATTATTGGTTTAAAACATTTTTATAAATTTGAGCATAACATCAACTATGAACATTTTATGATTAATAAATATTAAGATTATACAGCAGTTAATTGTAATTCTGTGAAAGTATTGTTAATTTTGTATTTCTTTTCCAAGCTGACTTACCCTACCTTAATCGTTATTAAAATGTTTAATGATCTTTAAAAAAACATTTTGTGCCGTTGAGAAAGTTAAAATTTTCAAACGTTTATTCTCGAATATCTCTCATTCTAAATCATTTGTTTTAACAAAATGTTTAAAAAAAACTTTTGGAGTTCAATATTAATTACAAGAAGATCTTAGAAGTTCTTTCACCCATGCTATGGAAGAAAATACAACATTTAAAAATTCACTCCCAATACATACTTCGAAAAACATGTTTTTGTTGCATACACGTTTATGGATATGATGACCATAAGAATGGTTGTGTTTTAATATCAGATAGTATCTGGTCGATGTGTTTATATTAACGTTTCAAATAACATTGGATTACACTGTAAAACATATATGAGGTTACTAAGAATTTTCTAGGAAACTGAGATGCTTAGAACAGTTCCGCAACTGCAAGAAAAAAAATCATGAAACAGAGTAAAAAAAAAAAAAAAAAAATGCAATGTTATTTAGAATTTTCTAGGAAGCTGAGATGACTAGAACTTTTATGTAACTTTAACAAAGAAATCATGTATCGCCGGTTACCGATAAAATTTTAGTAAGCATACAGATTTCTGTAGCTTTACAAACATTAGTTTTGTGTATTTACACTTTTTTCTATACAGTTCACATATAAAACTTTAGTGAGCTTACAGTTTAGTAACAGAATTCTGTAACTTTTATGAAAACTTGTTCTGTAGATTCACATCTTTTTTTTTACAGTGATATACTCATTTGAAATATTTAAATAGATATATTTTAGGTTTATAGTTTATTAAGTCATTTGTTGAATGATGTTGTTATTCGGAAATATTGAAAAAAGCATCATCGTCTTTATGTTAGAGAAATAAATTAAAAGAAACTTAAGTAATATCATGCAATTTTATATGAAATTTATTTATATATATATCATAAAATTATATACTAAAGGGATTGTAAATGTATAGTTCTTTAATAAAAGATACATTTTATGGAAATAAAGGATATATATATATATATATATATATTAATCATTTTTCCGATCACTTTGGAAAATCCATTTTTATTTTTATGCACAGTAGAACCAAAAATTTTATAAAAAAAATATGGTGAGATATCTTGATCAAATTTACAATTTTTTGCGTTGATTGGAAAATGTTCCATAAAATATATGAATAAAAAATATACCATATATGAATATAAAACTACGAGGGTGTATGTATATGTAATACGTAAAAATATTAGTCAAATCAAAATATTCAACAGAAAATATATTTGTTGACTGCATTTTTCTCTCCTTTACATAGTCTTAAAAACATTATTATTGAGCTAGCAACAATTTCATTTCTTGTATTAATTTTGCAAAATATCATATGATAATTTTCCTGTGAAAACTTTTCATATTACTCAAGTCTATAGAGCTGTTTGGCTTTTTTTTTTTTTTTTTTGGGGGGGGGGGTTGTCTTTTTTAAACAAATAACATGCGTTGTAATTTTAAATTCACAATGTTATTTAATAAACAGAAAGTAAATTTAACATAAGGGTTGCTTGAGTTCATTTGAGGTGTTTTTGAATCAAATGAATATGATTTAAGTCTGTCCTCTTATACTGCACTACTAGTTATAAAAGTTACTTTTGGAAAATTGCCAAATCATGTTAAGGGGACCGGGTAAGCGAAATTCAATCAAAAAATCGATTTTTACTTCTTCATATCATTAAATAGTTTAAACTTTAATCTTTTCAACGATGTATTACAAATCTTTATAGATAAAAAAAAAAGTGTTGGATTTTTTCATTCTTTCTAAGAGCACTTCACGTCAGTGGTCTACTTTTTTAAAATTCAGATTTCTTGATTGACACCACTTTTCTGAAGTGGTAAAATTCCCATTGTTTTCGCCTTAATTAATATGTTATTAAATAAGGCGAATTTTACTATTTCAAAAAATTGGTGCCAATCAAGACATCAGAATTTAAAAAAAAGTAGTCCATTGGCAACACTGCTTCACAGATTTAGTTGACTTTTTCTCAAAACTTCGATTTTCCAGGTTTGTGTTACTTTTTTTTCAATATGTATTAAACTTAAGAACTCAGATTTTTCTAAATACTTATGCTATAGTGCACACTTTAACACAGGGACTTGATGATTTGTTGAGAATTATTTATTTTAGGCAGTGAACCAAAAATGCTAATTTAAAAATGTCTTTCTATAAATAATTTATAATTAATTTTCAGTTTCACTTAGAAAGAAAATGGTCTATTAACATATGTAAAGCATGGTGTTCAAACACTCTAAAAAATCTAGAACTCTAACTTTCACCATTTCTGAGAAAAAAGTACATAAAGTTGGTGTATTTTAATATGGTCGAGATAGAGCTTCCCCTGTCCCCTTAATATATTCAGCAGACAATATCCATGCCTCGCTGAAAGAAGTCCTTTTGCGATGCAAATGTCAGTCTAGGTTCCACGCAACGAAAATTTTACTTTACATTTGATATTTAAGAACCATCATTTCGGTAAGATGTTCCGCAAAAAGTCAGTTCAAAAGTCTTAGAATAATAACACAAATGTTTCGTGGAAGAAACCAACAACAGAAAAAGAACGGAAAGAAAAATAAAAGAAAATTTTGAAACCAAAAATAATAGCACTGACAATTTAAATCTAAAGAGATAAAAAAAAAATATTTCATTAAATCTCGATGATAATTAGAAGAAAACATAGTTTTATTATTACGGAGCAAGACTAAATATTGCTTATACGGAATCAAAACATCTAATAAAAGAATATTGTTGTATATTTGAATGGTTCTCTTTTATATTTAAGTAAGTACCAAACTGACTGATGATTCGTTTTGAAATTTCATTCATTAAATATTAGTGCATTATTTGGATTTGTTTACATTTAACTTAAGTCAACAAGAGATCGTGAAAAACATTCAGTTGACACTTCATCTGACATATTTATGCTAAGAGTTCACTGGCTTACGGTAGCGAATTATTTTTTTTACACCATATAAGGTTTTAATATTCAACTCTGAAGAGTTTGCTTTACGAATAATTACCTTTATGGTTTAATGATTTTATCGTTCACCGTGAACACATCTTTTTTTAAATTTGACGGATGGAATTTGTCTGTCAACCTAACTTCAACTCCAGTTATCTCAGAATATACACATATTTAAAAATAACACATCCCTCAAACATTATTTTTTAACGATCTTTCTAAAAAAAGTTTTATGCAGTTTGATTCGAAATAGTAATTTTGTGGAAAAGTTAACTTCTGGCATTGCTAAAACGAAGCGGTCCCCCCGTATTTGTTTATGACTGTCCGCGACTTGTGATATTATAATATAGATGTAATGATATTGTTCCATTAATACTACCATATTTAAAATTATTCAATTTACAACGATATATAATATTTCTCTTTCATCATGCTTGAAGACATAGAAACTTTGTATAAACTCTTGAGATAGAGGATGAGAAAATATATCAGCGTCTCACAGTTGTTTAGATGTATTACTTTTGAAATATTCTTGCGGTTAACACAAAAGGGGTTGAAAAATTTCATATTTTTTTATTTCGAAGGGTTTTAATGTATTTTTACATCAAGTTAGATTTAAATTTGAAACTTGATATGTTTTTCGTACGTTAAAATATAATAGTTTTGATTATAGTAAAGAGAATGTTTTACAGCGGGCAATAGCTCCCTTAAGTGAAACAGTTTATAGCACTTTAAAAGCATTTTCTAGTTTGTGAAGACATTCGCATTCTAATGGTATAAAGAATGGGAGCGATCTTTTCAAATTTCTCTTTCGGATTTCAATTGTTTTTATTTTTTTCTAAGAACAATAAAGAGTTGAAAAAGTGTTCTCAACAAAAAAAATAAATGCAACCATAATTGAAAAAAAAAATTTAAATCTGTCCATTAAGGCATCGATTTCGGATATCTTCCAGAAGAAAATATGCATTAAACATATTAAAATGAAAAGTAGAACTTTGAAAATAACGTTCTGATTTATTTAAGTTTAGCTTACACTCACAAGTATCAGTTTGAATGACTTTTCAGTGGTTAGTACGCAATTGCTGTTACATAATTGATGATATTTACAGTCTTTTCAAAATAGTCGCATTTACTATGTCCTGCACTGCAAAAAAAAACAAAAAAAACAAAAGAGATTTAATTTTACAAACCTCGTTTTTGAAAAGCTACAGAAATCTGTATATGCTTACTAAAATTATATCTGTACACTGTAAAAAACGATGTAAATAAGCAAAACTAGTTTTTGTAAATCTACAGAAATTTGTATGCTTACTAAAATTTTTATCGATAACCCGAAATAATTACATTTTTTTTTTTCAATTACAAAAAAGTTCTAAGCATCCCAGTTTTTTAGACAAATGTTTGTAACCTTATACATATATATACATATATGTATTTTACAGTGTGGCATATTTTCTACAGTTTTAAAAATATGAAAAGTATTACCTGTGAGTAGTATTAAAAATGGAGCATCTTTTAAAGAACACACTCTCTATTAGTGATACAAAAAGCATTCAGCAAAGGACAAATTTCAT
Organism: Maratus speciosus; assembly: GCA_963932465.1. Classification (NCBI taxonomy): domain Eukaryota; kingdom Metazoa; phylum Arthropoda; class Arachnida; order Araneae; family Salticidae; genus Maratus; species Maratus speciosus. The sequence goes on from OZ010788.1 coordinate 444,498,679, forward strand.
TTTCTAATTCTTTTGAATCTTTAAAAGAATGGGTCATGCTACTGAGTCCGAATTTAAAAGAGACATTCCTTTATATTTTATGCTTTGCAGTTTAAAACACACTATCGATAAATAAAATAAATGTATTTATAATATTAACAGAATGTTGCAATAACCTTGAGTTTTATGGCAAAAAAGAAAAAAAATGTTGTTGGTTGGTTGATTGTTGTTTTATGGCTCAAAGTCCAAGAAAAAATGTGATTCTATAGTATTAAATAAAGAAAAAATAAATTGAAACACATGTACTTAAAAACGTACGGCGGATTAAAAATAAATCAAACAAGTTAAATTTTCTTTTGTTTTGTTTTAAGATAAATCTTTTACAACATAAATATTTTTTATGATTTAATGCACTTTCAGTATAGTAACATTTTCTTCTAGAACAGTTTATAAATTTATTTTTATATGAACATTGAAAATTGCAACAGGAAATACCATGCTTTTTTCTAAAACAATTTCTTAATCCCGAATTTACTTGAAATGAAATTTTTTATTGTTTTTTTTAATTAGTGTGTATACATATATACAAATTCTACTCTTATTCTTCAGGTAGTTATTTTAGTAATGTTTTGAAAAGTTCATAGTGTGAGATTGAGGGATAATAAAGTAAATAAAAATATAAAAGTTTTGATTTAATCATTACTTAATATTTCTGAAATACAACTTGCATAACTTTTGCGCCACACACGGAAATCTATGTACATATTCCTTGAGGAAATTTAATGTAAACATAAGTATTATCTCACCAAAAATTGTATAGCATTGCAATGTTTGCTTTCGATATTACATTCTGGTATTACACTTTTACGATTTAGGTACTTTGTGTAAAAAACGATGTATTTGTTAATTTTGTAGATTGTACATTACATAATCATCTTGGAAAATACCATAATAAGATAATCAATTAAATGACTGATATATTACGTATATTTAAACATCGGAATATTTCAATAAATACGGCATATAAACTAAGCTTTCATAAGGGAACAAACTGATTCCCATTTAGTCAATAGCTTGTTTATTCTACTGTATCTAGTGCATTTGAACAATACGCAAGTAGTTATTTGAGTATTATTATGTCATAATCACTTCTGTGGAAATATTTGCTGACTCAAACAAATACTACGTAATGTAATAGACGCCTCATGAGAGCATCCCTGTAGTATTGCTATTGGAAGGTCTTCAAAACTATGTGTATACACAGTTACGAATGTGACGTTCAGAATCGTCCAAAGCGTAAACGGGACACACAGAAATTTTAACGAATTCAGCTATTTACTGTTGATGTGGAATTTAACAAGTTATAATGTATCATCAAATAGTAATATATAAACTTATAGAAAAAACAAATATATAAAACAAAAATGGTATATTTCCGGTTACACAACTGAGTGATATTAGTTTATTCATGATGCAATGTAAAGTGTAGTGTATCCAAATAAAGTATATTTCAACTTACACTCATGTTCCTGAGTGAAAAATATTTCAATGTGCCAATATGTGTAACATATATATATGTATAGAAATTAACGATTAAAGGTGTAGCAATTAAAAGGAGAGATAATCTTGCATTTTTAATGAACTATCCTTTACTATTTATTAGTGTATGTACGAATTTATACTATCAATGCGAATTTGAATAATAATGATAGAGTAAGAAACAAAATAAAATCAGATATTAAAACTCTGATTTAGTGCATGTAGAAAAAAATGTTTAACAGCCATATATACAGAATTATAATTATAATTCTGTAACATAAATTTAGTTTTAAATATACATTCCTTCCGACAGCTGTATAAATATATTATTTAATATCAAAATTTAAAATTTAAAATTTGATTTATGTTTAAACTCTGACAAAACTTTTTTAGTCCAAAATAAAAACGTATTTTATTTATATTCTTTTCCTTACAGGCGTGGTGTTTTTTTTTTTTTTTAGTAGTAAATTCACTCGCGATTATTGGATAGTCGCAAATTTTGTTTTGTAATTTGTATTTGTATTGTTATCACGCGCGGTAATTTATTTTATGATTTTGAAACATTTATCGTTGTTCTTGAAAAATATTTCAAAATCGTCTAGATAACTTTTCACACAATGCTACTATATAAATCCTTAATTTATAAAATATAAAATAAATATTTATATACTCATTTGATTTGCTATGGAAATTTATTATACGAATTAGTACTTAAGACTGATAGCAGTGTTTTGTGCAGCACTGCATATAATCCATAGATTTCTATATAAGCGACATAGTATTTTAAAATTGACAGCTGTTAGGAAACGCATAGTACAGTTGAAATTCCACTTCAGCAGTTTCCGTCAATAAATGGAAAATAGTCCAGATCTTATATGCTGCCCTGAATATGGTCTGTAGAATTTATATACACAAACATAGTACCAAGTAACCAAATAAAAATAATTAAATATAAACACAACTATCACACTTGAAAACTTAGTTCCAACACATATTGATCATAGACGGCAATACAAACGAATTCTTTAGTGCGTCGTAAATGAAAGATGAATGCTACACACACGCTATTCTACAGTAAGTGCACCTCAGTGAAATATATAACTTCCAATATCATTGAAATAATGTAATTTTATTAAAATACATCGTAAAGGATTTTTTCCTATAGACCATTTTGTAAAAAAAAATTCTGAGTATTTTCTGTAAATTAACTATTTATGCTATATTGTGAAAAAAAAATCTGTAAAGTTACTAAACTTTTCTAGGAAGCTGGGATTCCTAGATCTTTTTATGCAACGAGACAAGAAAAATTCCTGTCAACAAATAGACCTTTTGACAGTAAATGAAAAAATCTGCAAGGTTACTAAGAATGTTTTAGGAAACTGGGATGCCTAGAACTTTTTATGTAACTGCAACCCGTATTAGAGATAAAATTTTAGTAAGATTACTGTAAGCACAGTACATTTTTTGCAAAGATACAGATTTTTGTAGCTTTAAAGTAACTAGTTTTGTAGATTTATATCTTTTTTGTACAATGTACAGATAAAATTTTAGTAAGCATACAGATTTCTGTAAATTTACAAGTGTAGAATTACAGTTTTTTTTTTTTTTACAGTGATGACACTTTTAAATACCGATAATTCTATAGTAAACATAAATAACATATATCATTTGCATGGCGATCCTACTACATTTAGGTGAGGTACAGAACGGAGAGACAGACAGACGGCAGGCAGACAGAAAAACTGAGACTATAAACGCTTTTCAACTATGTTGAAAAATGCTAAAAAATACAAAGGTTCGTGTTATATTTTCTAAACGCAATGATTACAATGTACAATTTGAGACAATATATCTGCTTTTGTATTATCAGTATAATATTATTTCCTTTTAATCTGTGCAAGATGGGTCTTCAATAGCATATTAAAAAAAGAAAGCATTCAAAACATTTCTATAAATCTGAAATTTGAATAACATTTTGTCATTCAGTCAAGTTTAAAACGTTACTTGTTAAAGATGCTACTTCAATGCATACGTTACATTACATGATGTTACATAATTTTATAGTGTTGTCAAATGGTGACTCTAATAATATATTTTTGTATGTATGTATTTCACAAATTTTAAACACCCTGTCAGTTTCTTTCATTTGTTATTTTGAATTTCATTTATTAATTTTATTTTTGTATATTATAATTTCTTTCCTTATCAATTCTTTATCATTTTGCTATCTTTCCATATCTTTCGCTTTTGTATTACGTGATCAATGTAAAAATATAATTAATTATTCCTGCTCTGATATTCATTTTACTTAAGATTAAAAATAAACTTTTTACAATTAAATTTAAACGGATTTGTTTTCTAATAATATCATAAAATATTTCAAAACCACTAAATATTATACATAAAAAGTTTGAATAAAATGATATTAAAAAGATTTGTGTATATTGATATTCTTTTCAATTACCTTAAGAAGTGTGATAAATCGAACTTTTATTCCACTAAATGCAGTTAAATAATCTGATTTTTTGACCAAGATCAGAAGAAATAAGAAATGCGTTAGAGGTCGTACTTAACATAATAAGAATAGATTTCCTCTGCCGAGAGTTCTTAAAAGGCTTAATGTACTTCCTCTTAAGGTACTTTGGTGGATTTATAAGTATTTTATTAATTAAGAGTAATTTTTCGTTTGTCAACTGCTTAAGTAGATTTCGCATAAGAACAATCATCACAGTTTTATCTTTTAAAGATTTTCTTATTTTTTTGTGTTAGTTGTGTTTGTTAAATTTATCGAAATATTTTTGCGTTGTACAAATATTTTTAAATAAAATGCATTTGTAAATTAAATTGCATGTTTAGGCATTTACAATCATTGCATTAAAAAGATAAATAAATTCTTTATTATGAAATTTAATGCCTAATTTATTTTCTTCTTATAGAATCAAATAATAAAAACGACTATATAGAAACAGTTATATTGAAATGTAACTAAAGAAAATATTTTTTCTTTTTTATAATTAATTCTTTCGGCCCTGTATTTTCTTTTAATTTTGGAAAAAAAACTACTTTTATGCTAATAAAATTAAAAGTAGCTATTGAAGTCACACACTGCAAATAGAGGCGTCTTAAATTCAAACAGATATGTGACTGAAAAAGCAATTAAGACACTTAAACGTCTGAAAATAAAATTTCAGACGTGATAGATGTCTAAATTTAAGACACATAAACGTCTTATTATGATCATGGCATAAATGAACTGAAAAAAATGTTAGAATTATGATTATATGTCTGAATTTAAGACACTTGCAATTTTAGACATTTCAGGAATTCAGCCATTTGAACCACTCACCAAGTAAAATGAACTGAAGTGAGTAGGTTTGTTTGTTGTTGCAAGCATGAACGGTGCACGAGAAGAACGCGACCGGATTTGATTATTGCTGATTCGGCGGGCAACGGCTTTTACTCAACGGATTGGCGAATTTGAATTAAAGTATCTCAGTACAGTAAATTTGTCTGAAGTGTTAAAATTGCTTTTAAATTTATCAACATTTGATAAATTATTTGAAAGTGTGACGATATATTTTTCCTCAGTCCGAAATCTCTATAATGACGTTTGTTATTCACATAATAAATGGAATCGCCAATCGTCGTTATAACCTTATAACGCATTTAAAGTTTCTGCTTTATTTCCAAAACATTACACTGATTGAAGATTTGAACTTTGAATTCTCTTACTTGTAAATCGAAGATGAGTCAGAAAGTTGAGTGTATCATCATCAATGAAGAGAAAGTAGTGATGCAGCATTTACTTTCTTTTGTGAAATAGTATGCATATCTACACCTACATCCGTTGGTGTGTTAGTCGTTAGAGAAAAATTTTTTTTAGCATAGTGATCCGATGTCTGTATTTTATATCTTTGTGTCTTCATTTTATACATACTAGACGAAAATTTATATTCGGTTTATTGGAATGGTTTGTCAGTACGGGCTTATAAATGGAGATCGAAAAAAAAAATCAATTGGGAATTATATTTTTCATGGAAATATAAAATTTTCAATATTTCTACGATAATTTTTATTCAAGACTCACCAAATATTCAAAAGAATAGCATGATATTTATAAAAATACAGTGGTAAAATAATATGAATACGCATATATTTTTAAAATGGCGTTCAATATCGTAAAATAATATGTCCTTCAAAGTGGATTAGCTGTTACAGTTTTGGATATTTACGCCAAGGTAAAGTATTCCACAGGTTTGGAATGATAATTCACAGAACGTTCTTACATATATATTATTATTTATTTACTATTTAAATTATTCTTATTAGACTAATTTGCATTTTTAATATTTTTGTCTTTTTTTTATCAAATAAATATATTTTGTGTGAAAAGATTTGTTTGCTTATTTCTGATGCTTTTCAATGAGTGCATATGATTTTCAGTATTAATAAATATATTTAATTCTCATCTAGATCTTTATTTTATAAATTAATGTTTCATGTAGTAAATAATCTATTTATTGTTTGAATAATACCGTGACAAATACAACAGTTTCAATTAGATTTGGTAAGATGTAAAGAAGTTTTGAAATTATAGAATTAATGTTTCCTGCATGCTATTAAAAAAGAATATTTATAATTCTGTTAATGATTGTTAAAGATCTCGTATCATCTGAGCAACATATTAAAAAATTGTTCAGTATAAGTTTAAAAAGAAGCTAATTTTTATATGACTTTGCACAAGTAAGTTCTTTCCTTGCGAATTTCTTTATTTTATATTAGTGACATAATTTTACATACAAATTTTCATTTTTAGTGACAAGAGTGTCATTTATTTATCTTACAGAGTATATTATTGAAGTGATTTTTTTTTATATTAACAAATTTAAATTTATCTTTGAGAAACCATGAACTTTTTATTTTTTGTTTTATATGGTGGATATAGAGTATGAAAAGAAATCTCGAAAGTATAAGGGTTTGTGTTATCGTGTATTTCGGAGTATTTGTAAACTTGCAGTTTTTCCTATTGGAAATAAATCACTCTTATTGTATTCAACTGTACGCCGATACTATATATATATATATATTTAATAATCCTTATGAAAATTTATTTCAAGATGGAATATACCTAGTATGTATTTCCTGCGTTACATCTCAACACCATACTTAAATTTTAAAACATGAAGCGATCTTGAAAGTAATTATAAACAAATTATAAAAATCGGCGTAATTAATTAAATATGTGCGGAAAATATTAAAAAAATCAATTTAAATAACATCATGCAAAAAATTTCAATAATATCAAAAAAAAAAAGAAGAAGAAGAAGGGTATAAGAATTCTCGCCCATGACAGTAGGAGATATTTTTCATTTTTGTAATAAAATTTAAGACCTAAATAAACATGTTGTGAAAACGCACTTCTAATGCAAGATTTCAAACAAGTATTGCGAATAATTCTGACTGATTGATAAAGTGTAACTATGCTGATATTTAATATATTTTGAAAAAGTAACATGGTTTGAAGATTAATTATTCTTATAATTATTTTTGCTCCGAGTATGTATATATTTTCATATTATTATAACATTTTTTAATACAAATTATTTTTATTGTGATGTTTATGGGAAGAAAAATGTTTTTAGAAGTGTTTTTCAACCCTCAAAGAATTTTTTAAAGCATATCTGGGTGCTAAAAAGAATCCATGAAAATAATAATAAAACAGAAACTCATTAAAAAAAAAAAAAAAAAAAAAAAAAAAAAAATTCTGGATTTTAAGTTTTATTTATTTATTTATTTATTTATTTTTTTATTTATTTTGGTGTGTGTGTGTGTGTGTGCCTGTGTTCGTTAATGGCAACGTTAATATCAACACACGTTATCTTTTAAATTTAGTTTGTAGAATATTATTGAATAGTATCAACAACTGGACCTAGAATTTATTTGGAACATATTTCTTATACTGTCACAAAAAAGGTAAATACTTTTTACCCTTTAGAATGTGCATATAAATGAATATACAGCAAAACCTCTGAATAGCGGACACCTCGAGAGCACGGAATTAGTCCGCTATTTGGTGGTGTCTACTTTAAAGAGGTGAAGACGTACAGATTTAAAGGTGTTGGGGATAAGAAAAAAAAAAAAAAAAAAAAAAAAAAAAAGAGGTGTCCGCTATTCAGCAATTTCCGTTATGGAGGTTTTACTTTAAATACACACAGTAAAACCTGCGTAACGGACATTCCTGAATAGGGGATACGTCTGTTTAGCGAATCATAGGGCTTCTGCTTAAAACATGGGCTAAGGGTACCTGCTCCTTTTGTTTTCTATTTGGGGGAGGGGGGGGGGGGGGCGTTGATACAATTTTCGTAAATCTGCAATTTTGAATACCTTTCGAAATTACGCTGATTATAATGAATATTTTGAACGGTTAGAGTAATATAGTATGATTTAAGAAGGTTTTCGCTACACAGAGATTTCTGGTATTCGGGAATGTTCATTAGCGGGCACTTCCGAGTTCCGAATTCTGGTCACTTCTATTTAACGAACCATAACGTTGGGTTGGATTTTTTGCAGACGCAGGATTTTATTAAAGCATTAGCAAATTGGGCGATGCCCCCTTCCCTTTGGATTTTGGTGGCCCCAAATTTGGTATTCTATTTTTGTAAAACTGATATTTTGAATGTCTTTCAACATTATGCTGATTAATGTGCTGTTGTCAAATGTTTCAATAATTCTTGCTAATGATAAATAATATAATAACAACAACAAAAAAAAAGTAAGAGTTTCATACTTTTTTTTTTTTTTTTTTTCTTTTTTTAATGTTGGGATCTCATATACTGAAAATTTTGTGTAATCTAGTGTTAGATTTTATTTAACACACAAATAAAAATGTCACTGGGAATATCTAATTTAAATGGAAAAAAAATGAACAACAAAGCAGGGATAAGATTCTTTCTGAAGGAGTGAATCATTTTTTTTTTATAAATGGGAATAATTATTTACCATAAAGCAGAGCTGATTGCAGCATGGACAAACTGGGCTGTTTCTTTGTGCCTTTAGCTTTACGTGCTCCTACATTTGGTATGAAATTTCTATAAAGCTGATATTTTAAATTTGTTTTGATCTTATACTTATTTTAATAAATATTTTGTACTTTTAGAAAATGATTTGGTTAAGAAAAAGAAATATTTATCCAAATATGTATTTGTATTTAATGGCATTGAATAAGCTTAATTTTTTTTGTAACAGTATATGAAAGGCGCGGGGGGGGGGGGGGAGACGAATGAATACTAGATCTTTGGACTAGAATTAATTTAAAGTTCTCACTGAAAGTAATAAACGTTTTTTATGCGCGCATATATGATATCACATAAATACATTTTTAGGTGATTGTATATATATGTATATAATATCCTGTTCCAAAACTACAAAATACTGATTACAATCGTCATAAGTTCAAAAGTGATTTTAAATATCAGCTTTATGAAAATTTTGTACCCAATTTGGGGTACCCTAAAATAAGGGGGCAGATGCTTCAAAGTTTTCCTGCGCTGCGATCAGCTCTGCTTTATGGTAACAAATTATCCCCATTTATAAAAAATGTTTCAATGTGGTCAAATATGGCTGCGTATGTGGCTTAGAAAGAAAAGTGGTCAAAGATGGCTTCATATTGGTGGTGGTGGGGGGAGGAAACCGGCTAAAAGATGGCCGCATTTAAGACATTTGAAATGTCTGAAATTCAGATGCAAGAAGTGTCTAAAAATTTTCAGACAATTTAAAATGTCTTAAAAACGAGCACTCTTGTTTCAGACACTTCAGTGTCTGAAATTCAGACACAAGAAGTGTCTGATAATTTTCAGACATTTTAAAACGTGTGAAAATTGAACACTGCGTTTCAGACACTTAAGTGTCTGAATTTCAGACATTTCAGTTTACAGAAGTTATTGTTCGCTTGATTTTAACAAATGTGCTAGTTTTACTGAAACTTAAGGAATGTAGGTATTTTGCGTACTTTTCATATGGCGATAGGAAGCTTTTTAGAAGACATTTGGAAAATATATTACAACATGAATAAACCTACATTAGTGTTTTTTTTATGTTTTATTACAAATTATTAGCTCGGAAAACAGTCCTTAATTTAAATTCAAAGAGTGAACTACAATCGAGAACTACAGAGGGTTTGATTATTACAGCAAAAAGAAAAAAAAAGAAAAGAAAAACAAAAGAAAAATAAAAGAAAAATAAAAGTTGTTCAGAAAGCATTATCGCATTAACATTATTCTGATAACAGCAGCGCTTACAGAAAAATTAAATAAAAAACGCTTGAAGGCGGTCAGATAAAATTGTTATACTGGGTTTATGTCTAATTTTGATTTAGTTTTTGTTGCTGAATTTAGTACTTTACTTTGAAATTTATCTCCACCTATAGCTAATACCGGCAGGGATTGTTAGAAGTAACGCCAACAATCCGATAATAGCACAAATATAATAAAGTAACATTAAAAATGTAAATAAAGACTTTTTCTTTTTATTTTACATAGTTTGTAACATTATATTTTTAGTCAGATAGGTATTGCAAAAGAGAAATATAAATTTAACATTATTATTAAAACCTTGTATAATATTCTGGAATGTTTCCCTTCAAAACAATCTCTCTGTAAGGACTAACAGTAGTCAGCCAACATGTAGTGGTCCAAATGACTGTGTAAAAACTGCACCTCAACGCTCTTAATTTTCCAAAATTTGCAAGAACCAGAGCTATTCCAACTGACTAGTTTATTGTACATACATATAAAATTTGTATGCATCCAAATCAACAAGTTACGTAATGCCGCAGAAAAAAAATAGTTCTTCTACTATAGAATTGTAGATATTGGTGCGAGTCGTGGAATGAGTTGATATAGGCAGTAGAATAAAAGATATGGAAACTTCTCTATTATGAAATAATGAGTAAGATTAGAACTTGATGTTTTTATTAGCAGAACAATATGAAAAACCATTCACCACATTTCCATGGATACTTTCGGGGCTTAAGATGTAAACAACTTCATCGTTATGATCGTGAGTAAATTAGAATAAAAATTAATGTCCAAAATATTACCAGCCAGGAAGCTGTTAGCAAGTGAAAACTTGAACACTTTCTGAGGAAAAGCTCCATGCATCCGCTTTTTGTCATAAGGCGTATAAACACAAAATCATGGCGTCACGCGCGCTCTGGCCAATGAATGAATTAAGGGTACACGTACAGCCTACGTTACGTCCAATGGGAGTGATTTTGTAAAGAGTCCTGTCAATTTGGGAGCTGATGAATTTAAAAGCAAAAACCACAACGCGCGAAAGAATCTCGAAATAATATATGTAAAAAGAAATGGATCTTTTAAAAACATGCGAATTCACACTAAATTATTGAAATTGACAGAAAATAATGATACAATTTAGGAAATTTCTAAAAGCTTTATATTTAAGTAAATCGAGTAAGACAATAAATAATTTAAGGAGAATTAAATAGGATTAATCATAGATATTATTAAAGAATAAGAAATTAGTGAATATGCCGTTAATTTAGCATGTAAAAAGGAAATATCGCGAAAGAAGAATGAATAATATAACATACATATCATTGAATTAATGAATAGCAATTAATAAAAATATTCTCTGACGATGGCCGCGGGCTTGTAAGCGGAAAGTGCTAAGAAATTTAAATGAAATGTATATTAGGTAGCTTTCATTACAAAAAGCTACCTATTGCGACCGTTCGGAGGAAAGCGATTTCAAAAAATTTTGGTATATTTTCATCGATCATGACCCCCAGACCCCGAAACCACCCTCCGTTCAAAATTGATATATATATATATATATCAATATATATATATATATATATATATATATTACCATTAATTAAACATAACCTGCCACCGTCAATTATTATGATTTAAAGCTGTAAGTTATATATATATATATATATATATGACATATGTCATACTGTAACTCTCGTATTTATGAACCGATTTGGATGTAATTTGGTGTGTACATAGTACATACCAATGTCTCGACCGAGTTCGTTGGCCAGCTTCATCCGCCATTTTGTTTCAAAATGGCGGCCATTTAAAATTTTTAAAAAAATTTAAAATTTGAAATGTGGTACCAAAATATTGAAAATGGAAAAATATTTTTTTTTTATGTATTTGACATTTATACAGACTCCGGAGCAGTTTTTGTTTCGTCTATATCTTAAAAAATGGCTGAGTTATAGCATTTTGAATTTCTAGCATGGCTGACATTTTGAAACGTCCTGAATTTTGTCACGCGATAAAAGGCGTATTTATGAACCGATTTGGATGTAACTTCGTTTATACATAGTACATACCAATGTCTCGACCGTGTTCGTTGGCCAGCTTCATCCGCCATCTTGTTTAAAAATGGCGGCCATTTAAATTTAAAAGAAAAATTTAAATTTGAAATGTGGTACCAAAAAACTAAAAGTTGAAAAAATATTTTTTTCTTATGTGTTTGACCTTGATAAAAAGATTCGTGAGCAGTTTTTGTTTCGTCTATATCTTAAAAAACGGCTGAGTTATAGCATTTTAGGTAGCTTTCATTACAAAAAGCTACCTATTGCAGCCGTTCGGAGGAAAGCGATTTCAAAAAAATTTGATATATTTTCATCGATCATGACCCCCAGACCCCGAAATCACCCTACGTTCAAAATTGATATATATATATATATATATATATATATATGACCTATGTCACACTGTAACTCTCGTAATTATGAACCGATTTCGATGTAATTCGGTGTGTACATAGTACATACCAATGTCTCGACCGAGTTCGTTGGCCAGCTTCACCCGACGCGACGTTTTGTTTCAAAATGGCGGCCATTTAAAATTTTTAAAAAAATTTAAAATTTGAAATGCGGTACCAAAAAATTAAAAATGGAAAAATATATTTTTCTTATGTATTTGACCTTTGTACAAAGATTCTGGAGCAGTTTTTGTTTCTTCTATATCTTAAAAAAGGGCTGAGTTATAGCATTTTGAATTTCTAGCGTAGCTGACATTTTGAAACGTCCTGAATTTGGTCACGCGATAAAAGGCGTATTTATGAACCGATTTCGATGTAATTCGGTGTGTACATAGTACATACCAATGTCTCGACCGAGTTTGTTGGGCAGCTTCATCCGCCCTTTTGTTTCAAAATGGCGGCCATTTAAAATGTTTTGAAATATTTAAAATTTGAAATGTGGTACCAAAAAATGAGTTTTACAGAATGGAGACAAACGCAGGCCACGCCTCCCACAGGTTAGTGACCTACGTCATTGATGACGTAGGTCACTAACTTGGCGATATTTTCGTTTTGGCTAGCGAATAACCAAAGTGGCACGTCGTTGGCGTAATGCATTTGTAATAATATGCTGAATTGCTTATCGCTCGTGTGCTATACCCATTCACGTTTATTGATAGCAATTTAGCATTTTGAAAATCTATTATTTTGTTTAATTAATCAGTTTTTCGAATTGATATTCTTTATAGTTTCAGGTAAGAACTGATTTTTGTTACCTTTTAATTTATTTATTGTTTTCCTTATTTTTTTGTTCTTATGTCACAGGGATTATTTCCAAATAAAATGTTATATAGATTTTCTGTTACTATTCGCGTAATTGTTGAAATATGCTAAGTAGTATCTGTGTACCTATTTTTATTAGAGGAAATATTATATTGCTACCGATAATTCAAAAATTTCTGTATTAAAAGTTTTGATTTTCTTAGAAATTGTTCTTAGCAAGCATATTATATCGTAAAAGTAACCACCATGAAAAATTACAAGCTTCTATAACAGCTATGCTACAGAAATCGCAATTTCAGAACGTTTTTTGTTCCTGTACACTTTAAAATTTCCAATTTTTTAAACAAGTTTTTTGGCTATATGATGCTGTAATAGAAGCATTCTTGTTTAAAATATTACATGGTTGTGATAATTATATGGTTATTAGTCCATTTATTACACTTTCAATTTTCCATTCTAAAGTTCTGAATGCTAATTACTTGAATAGTATCAGGTCGAAAGAATATTTATTTATTCCATTTAGTCTTAAATCACATTGGGTGTTGATTGTAGCTAATTTGAAAGAACATACATTTGAATTTTATGACTCATTACATTTGAATTGTAGGGATTCTTCTTATAATTATGTTATTGATAGTTGGCATGATGTCTTAAACAATTTTAGTTCAGTTCATAAATGGCCAATATATTATCCTCCACATATTTTACAAAAAGATAATATGAATTGTGGTGTTTTTATATGCTACTACGCTTACCAAAAAATACAAAATCTTAATTTAAATGATCCTTTTGACCCCATAATTTTTAGAAAATTTATTTTTGAAAACCTAATATTACAATTCTAATGTATAATGTTTGAACTCTTACTAAATATTGTTTAAACATGGTTATACTTTGTCATCAGTTATTTTTATTTCTTTCATTTTCCTTATTGCTGATGTATTCTAGGAACAGATGTCATATATTCCCACATACGCGATCTTGGATTGTCTTTTTCTAATTCAAATAATCTAATACTTCCTAATGTAATAAATTTTATTAATGTACTAATTTCTAATTCTAAACATTTAAAATGTAAATATAATTAAAAATTTGTGAAATAAAATTATGCATGCCAAGAAAAAAAACAAGATGGCGGATGCGGGAATATATGACATCTGTTCCGTATTCTATATTATCTATGCCTGAGTGTAAATGATAGCTATTTTCTGTGCATACTTGCCATTTTTGCATTTTAACTGTGAAATTTATGTTTTTTGACTATCTCTACACTTTTTTGCAAAATTTTCCCCAAATACCATCTCCCACTTAAATTATAAATTATTTTCGAATCAATACTATTAATGTTCGTAAATGTCTGGCTGGCTGACTGTTTGTGATGGGAACTACTTTCTTCTCCGGTGGAGTATATAGATGGGAAAAGAATCAAAACACGGGAAAAAATCTGGATACCCAGGGATTTCAGCTTCGAGAGAATTCTGCCCTAATTACCAGATATATAAGCTAATTACAGTCTCATTAACAAAGAAACTAAAAACAATTTACAGGGTTTGTATGGTCCTTGAAAGTCCTTAAAAGTGCTTATATATTTCAAAAGGAATTTTTAGTCCTTAAAAGCACTTATTTTCATGCAAAATCTACAAAAAGTGCTTAATTTTACTCTTGTTTACTCTGTATTTCTTTGAATTTCTGATTTAAAAGTAAATCTTAATCTCCCCTTTCTTCCGAAATAACATTTTCCCCTTTTGCTACCCCCTCTACAATACCAAGGTTTAAAATCTTTAAAACTTAATTTTTGTAAACTTTTTCTACTCTATTTGTTACTTTAAAGTGAATAAATAGTCAAACCTAAATTTCATTAACAGTTCATTTTATCACATTCATTTCATCTGAATTTCACCCCCTCCAAATTTTTTCTTCTCCATTTTTCTCCCCCCCCCCCCCCTTTTCCAGTATTCAAAATTTAAAAACTCTTTAAAACTGTTTAATATAATTTAAAAAATTTTGCTCCATTTGTCATTTTATTGTCACAATAAATAATCGATCATGAAGATTTCTCCTCCCTTCTTTTCCCACCCGAAATTGGCATTTTACCTTTCCCCTTCCCCCCGCTTAAAGAGCACACAGAAGTCTTAAAACTGCTTAATTTTTTTTGCTTTTTACACATTTGTAATTTTTTAGTTAGGTAAATAAATAATAAGTCATCTAATAAACTCCCTCCCTCCCTAAAAAAATTAAGCTCATAAAGTTGACAACCTTAAAAATTATTGCTTTTTTTAAACCTTTTCTGTTGTATCTGTTACTTTATTGTAACAATAAGTAATCGATCATAGAGTTTTACTACTTCCCCCACTAAAATTGACATTTCCTCTTCCTCCCTTCCCAAACATAAAAATTTAGTCTTTTAAACTGTTTAATTAAAAAAATTTTTTGCGCTATTTGTAAATTTTTAGTAAGGTAAATTATTAGTCATTTGTTAAACTCCCCCACCCCCAATAAAAAAATTTCGCTTCTCCCCTTTGACTCCCCCCCCCCAACTCACAAAATTAAAAAAAATTTAAAGTGTTCGTTTATTTTTTCCCCCTTCTATATTTGTTATTTTATTATAACAATAGTTAACCATTTGAAGACTTTCCTGAATCCAAAATCGCCGCCCATATTCCCATTTTCCTTGCACACAAAATTTAGCCTTTAAAACTGTTTAATTTTATTTATTTATTTTCTGATTTAATTATAAATCTTTAGTAATGATAAATAATTAATCATCTAATGCACTTCCTATCCTTCCCACCTATAAAATTTGCCCATCTCCTAATTTGCTCTCAAGTTTAAGTCTTGAAACCTTTTAAATTTAATTTCCTCTATTTTTTTTTTTATTTTTTTTTTTTAACTGTAACAACAATTATTTTTTTAAGTTTCACACATCGAAATTGCCTCCCATCTCCCCTCCCTTCTAATTCTTCCCTGCCACATAAAATCTAGTCTTTCTTTTTCTGTTCCAATAGTAGATCTTAAGTAATGGTGAATAACTAAGCAATCATCTTAGCAACCTTTTTTTACCTACCCCCCCCCCCCCCAAAAAAAAAAAAAGAAAAAAATTCTGCTTCGTTCATTTGGCATCCCCAGCTTATAAATTTTTAATTTTTTTTTTTAAATGTTCTGTTTTGTCTCTTTATTCCAACAATAAATAATCGTTCATCTAAATCCTTCCTCTTCCCTAATTTTTTTCTGCTTTCCCTTTCTCCTTTCCCTGTAAAAAGTATACAAAGTTAAAAACCATTGAAACTATTTAATATTTTTTTTTTTTTCTGCCCTAGTTGTAACTCTATAGTAACGATAAATAATCATCTAATCAACCCCCCCCCCCCCACAAAAAAAAAAAAAATACTTTGCTTCTCCCCTACATTTTGAAGTGGCGATATAATTAATCATCTTAATTATCCCTTCCTAATTTTTGGATTTCCTCCCAATCCCTGCTTTCCCCCCCCCCCCTCCTAAATGCTAAGTTTAGAATCTTTAGATTTCCTTTTTTCTTACTTCAGTCTTTACAAGAAGAAAGTATTGGATTTATAAAAAATTTTGACTTCTGGTTTTCAACAGTTTTACACGTTTTAGGGGGTATGAGATCCCGAAAAACATGTTTTTACGAAATGTCTGAAGGTGACAAAGATTTTCTGGGAGTTCTGTATCAAACTAATGGACAGAATTTAAAAAAGATTTATATTCAGTTAGCCCTTGATATAAATTGGGGCTGAGTAGTTTTAGATTTTCGCAATAGCTCTATCTCAAGAGCTAAAGCACGGATTTTCCTCAAACTTCAGATTCAGATAGTCCTTCATATGAATTGGTGCTGATTACGTCTTGATGTAAATCACCCTACAGGTGGCGCTGCTATGCTGTATTTTTTATAATTTCCGCAATAGTTCTATTAACTATCTCAAGAGTTAATGCACGAATTTTCATCTAACTTCAGATTCAGTTAGACGTTAACACAAGTTGATGCTGATTATTTTTTGGTGTAAATCGCCCAACAGGTGGCGCTGCTGTGCTGCATTTTTCATGATTTAAAAATTAGCAATAGCTCTTCTTAAAAACTAATGCACAGATTTTCATCAAACTTCAGATTCAGTTAGACGTTGACATAAATTGTTGCTAATTAGGTTTTGATGTAAATCACCCAACAGCTGACCGCTGCATTTTGCAGGATTTACACGATACTGCTATTTTAGCAATAGTCATATCTCAAAAACTAATGCACAGAATTTCATATATTTAGAATCCTCATGATGAGCAAAGATTGTCATTTAATTTTGGCACTGTGATAGGGAATTTTGAAGTATTAAGATGTATGAGATAAAAGAAAGTTTTGGGTTTGACACATCTGACTAGTTTTTTCTTCTGCTGTATTTGTTATTTAAAAATTTTCTAAATTGCTACTGCCACACGCTGAATCTCCCCCCCCCCCGGTTTCTGTCCATTTGAATGTTTAAAACTTGTATTTACTATAATTAAACTTTTTATTCAAAAATGCATAGTATAATTTATTAGTATATTTAACATGTAGGTCCTTAAATTTTTTTGGTTTTGGTTACTTAAGTCATTGATTTTTATTTAAAGAAATGTGTACGCTCCCTGATTTAATCTTTTACCAAGACCGCAATTCATTTAGCAACAAATGGGTTTCAGTTACAGTCGCTATTGGGCATAATTTTTCGCTAATAATAATTTGGGAACCCAGTTTGAGGTTTGTTCAATGTGAGATTTGATATGAGTTCAGAGACCTTGATAAAAACATTTATTTGCAGTGTGTGTGCAACACGCTTGCTATATGATGTCATAGGTAGTGGTGACTTGGTTTGAGATTTACGTATAAATTAAAGATTTGTTTGAAAGGAGGGGCCTGCTAGCAGACAAAGCCAGCTAGTTACTTTTAATAATATTAAGTGCTGAATGTTTTATCACTAAAAAATGAGTTCATGTTTCATTGTCAAATGACATTACAAGAAATCATTTAATTTTCACTATTTGTTGTTAATTTCTTCTTTAAAAAGCAAAATTTAAATGTAAAAAACTATGTCTTTTTAATTTTTTTCTTAAAGAGTGTTACACAAGTTTTCATATGAAATATCTTTATAATGGTCACCTGTGTATCATTTAACAATTTGTAAGTACTTAAAAAATGAAATATTCTTCCCAATATTTTACTTTTTTCTTTTAAAAAGTTGGCAAGTATGTGTGTGAATGAATGTTTGAGTGTTACTCTGCCAACGCCGGTCCAAGCCCGGATATAAAAAGAGGAGGCACTTATTTATTTCTTTTAATTATTGTTTACAATTGTTCTATTAAAAAATGCAGAGTTTTTCATGTGAAAACTATATTTTTTTATACTTTCCAGGTAAATGCTAAATGTGGTTACATAGGACTGAGTTCGGATAAATGTTTTAAGAATTGTTTGTTCTAGGTGCATGTTTATCCTCTAGGTAAGATAGACTGTCACTCATGGAAGTTAAGATCTTGAATGACTCTGTTTACAGCAGTCAGGAGCAAATAACTCTGCCTGCCCAGAAGCAGAAATTTCTCCAAGTGTCTGTGACAGATAATTCATGGGCAAAAAATAATCTGCAGATAAAATATTTTTATAACTGAAGCGTTAATTAATCAAACAATCACTTACCTGTAGCGTTGTTAGGCATTTCATAAATTTTTATTAATAATAATCTTAACTTTTTGTATTAAGTAATAAAGAGCTAAACATAATACGAAGCAAAATAAAGTTTCGATCGAAAAGAATCTGCAAAAGAGAAAATAAAATCTGCGACGTCCGTCTCCCGTCTCGAACTTTCTGCTACCGGGTCTGCCTGGAAGACAAAGTTATTGTCATTTACCTTACAAGACTACTGATAGGTCGCCACACATCTTTCCATGATGCAGAAAGGTGCAGCCCTGATGGAGCCACCAATAATCTTATGAGATGTTCGGCAGATAATTTGTTTTGCACTTTCTTTACCTGATGTTTCTTTCATGCAATTGTCTTGCTAAAAAATTGGTGTTTTGGAGATTGTATAGTGTATTGACGACTGATGTTACTTAAAGTTCTGTTTCAGTTCTTCGTTTTATTAAAAATCTAGTTATTTTTCTTTACGTTTAATGTGGACAATGAGAATTTTTTATTACAGTTGCTGGTAATTTAATTTAGAACTCTGGACTCTGTTGTTTAATTTGTTTCGTAAGAAACAATATGGATTGCGAGTCATCTTGTTGGCAGCTGTTGTTGAGTAAAAACCAATGTTTATTTCTACATCTACAGTTTATGATGTTCTAACTGAGAATATACTTTTTGACATTAATGGATTACTTCTTTAAGTCGTCTCAGATACTGCACATTTCAGAAACATTTCTCCCCCCAAAGTTTACATTTTCTTATAACAATGCAGAATTTAAATGTGACATGTGGAACACTTGAGTATTGTGCCACTTAATGATAATATTTCATCAGTCATTTTCCAATGCCATGAGGTTGATTCATTTAATTTATTGTTTATCTTTGTGAAATAGATTTTAGGAAGCTTTATATTATACAAGTAATTGTGTCAATCAATGGGAATTTATTATAGCTAATGGAAGTTTAAAGTATTGTTTTTGATATATTAAATTTTATTTATTATTTTACATTTTTATGTTTTCGATTTAATAAACGTTAGTCATGTTTTTATACATACTTGTATTTATTTCACCACCATACATTTATCTTTATAGTTGTTTGAATTTAATATTTAATTTACAGGTTTTATAACTTTTTAATTCAATAGGTCTAAGAATGTAAAGCCTAAGTTCCCACCGTGCACTTTTTTAATCTCTGCTAATTTTAATCCTTATTTAATTTTAAAAACACCAAAAGTAAACCTGTGAAAGTATCATTTCAATATCTTTGTTTTTGCTAAAGTGAAAATTTAGGCTGTGCTTGAAATGAGACACCCTGTAAATTTTGGCTCAATAGGTGGCAGCTTTTGTTTGTTTTCTATACAAAAACTTTTCACCTTGAAGTGAATTATTACGCTTTTTATTTTGTTTAACACAATGTTTGTTTATCTTCATGATTTTGTCTACCCAAATTATTATTCATCTCACAATGATTTCAACAAGTTCTGCTGATAAAAAACATTTTCTGCTTGATTAAACTACAGAATTTTATGCTCACATTATCATATCTGTCAACCTTCCATTTTCCAAAACATACATACTTCAAAATTGTTCCTTCAAATATACATACTTTGACCTAGAAAGTTTTTTCATTTATTCTTTCTATGTAAGTAGTTATCTTTTCATTCATTAAATAAAATTTCTGGTTGAAATATGTTCACTTGATTTGAAAATAAATAAACAAGAAATCTGCCAGCTATGCATTAAAATAGACAGAATTTATTAATGCAATATCTTTTCTTTCTTTTTTTTTCTACTTTCAGATGCTTGGCTTGTAAAGAATTTTTCAGCAGAGACATAATATAACATGTGAAATTATAACTGTATCATAAAATAATACAGCACAATTTGTAACATTTAAAATACTGAAATATATTTTCAAAAGCCAAATAAAAATTAGAAATTCTGTATTTGCTTTTTGTAGCTTGGAAAAGAAATTCATGTTTTAAGGAATTTTAGATTTAGAATGAATGAGTCTGAAAATATTTTCTAATGTGTGAAAATTAGACACTTTACAACAAAATATTAACTATGTGCTGGTAAAAATATCGTTAAATAAAATTTCAGAAGCATCATTTATTATAAAATATAAATTTTCAATGTGAGAAATTTATTAGACATATAGAGCTCATACAAGGAAACTTATTAGAAACATTTTTCATTTTCTTTTAAGTTAATGTAGTGTTTGTTTTAAAAATAAATCTCCCGATTTACTTTTTAAGTTTGTTTTAAAAATAAGTATCCCGATTTACTCTTTAATATAGTTTTACTTTGTATATTCTAAAAGGGAAAGGGTGGGGGTAAATTCTGTACTGAAAGCTGATAAGCTGTTTGTGTACACTGTCATTTGGATATTAAATTCATCCTAAATCTATAAAATATTCCTGGGAGAGGGGAATATCATTTATTTTAATAATTAAAATTTTGAATGAAAGGATTTATACAATCTATTGATAAGACTTGTTCATTTAATTATCTTGTGTATATCCTCTTCAGACCCCAGGGTTTATTTTCATATATTTTTTTATTTCAGTTATGAATTTATATTCTCAAAGTGATAACTAAGAAAGATTGAAAAGCAAAAAAAAAAAAAAATTAATTTTTTGTACATAAAATTTGATATATCATATAAGACACGCTGGACTAAATAAGTACATTTTTTGACAATTTATTAGGATATTTTCTTTTGTTTTGCATGGAAAAAATAATGAAAAATATGAAGTAATTATGCATTTAATAAATTTTTATTTTTAATGGACTTTACATCTGGTATTTTAACATATAAAAAATGATTTACTTTTCTTTTTTGTATACTTCGCTCATTTTTGCTGCAAGTCATTTTTAAATCCCATTTTATGGTCGAAAACAGCACTATAAGAAACAAATTGCTATTTTGCTTTAGCTTGATTATCTTTTAAGATTCCATTCACACCATTCTCATTTTTTTATCATTATTTATATGCAGGGAAAAAATGGTAAAGATGTGTATCCTATAGGATACTCCAGGTCCGAAGAGGATATTTATATATAAAAAAAAAGGACACCTCTTTTCTCCAAGTTTTTTTTCTTCTTTGCCTGCAATATTGTGAACTAAATTAAAATGAATTAATACATTTCTGCTAGATAATTTCTATTTGTTTTGCAAAAATGTAATGTTATGAAGCATCAGCTATTTGATTTAACAAATTTTTATTACAAAATAACAATTTAATATAGCATTAGTATTGGGACATTTTGTTAAATGAATTGAGATGCATTAAGCTTTTCAAATTTATATAAAAAAAAAATCATGTCTTTAGTAATGGAACTGCAAAATTAAGATAATTCTGTGCTTTTTAAACTATTTTTTTTTATTTGAATATTTAACAATATTTTTTGACGCATTTTTAAATGGCTGTATGAAAGTAAATATTTTAATTTGCAACATACAATACTTATGTTAAAATTTGAAAATGTAAAAAACAAATTAAGAAAAAGTATTTAAAGGGAAATGGATGTAGTTAAAAAGCCTTTTCACAATTCTTTATTTGATCTTTATACAAATATACCAGAATATTCTGGGGATGCCTAAATACCTTTTGCAAAAAAAAAAAAAGAAAAAGGTGCTAGATTTGCCATTGCTCACCAAAATTAAGGATAGCAAGATTTTTTAGCAAGCAAATCCAAAGGAACTATATTCTTACACATTTTTTCATTTACTTTTATTTGACAAGGACAAAATTGGAAGGCTTTCTTATTAAGAAACTATATATACAGTAGTGCTACAACTTACGTCACCCCGTATTTATGTCATCTGGCCTGGACAAAAAAATTCCTTAATGAACTTTTTTAAAGACTTTTGGTTCTATGAAGGGAAACTTACCCATGACAGTCAAGTGATAGCAAGAAACAAATAAAAAAAGCTTAGAAAATTCACTCTGCTGTTAAAAAGAGCTTCTAAAAGTAAAAAAGAAAAATTTGTCAGTTCAAACTTCTTTACAAAAAATTTTTTCGTATACTCTGACTCTAACAAGGCAGCTAGAGGAACAATAAATTGCAAGTTAACAATTCATTGATTTATTCCAAATTTTTGTATTGCAAAAGCGTTTTTTGCTAATGTTAAATTGTTAAATGTACAGTGGCATAGGGACTTTGTACAAACAGGGGGAGCCGGGGCATATTGCAGAGAGCTAGTGGTGCAGATCATTTCGTTCATTTTGGGGGGTTCCTTCATAGTGCTGCACGTTTCACAAACAGAAGTATAAAATAGAAGCATATCAAAAGATCACCAACTTGTTAATCCAGTTAAAATATTTTTTAATAGCTATACTTGATACATAGAAACTTAATTTATGTGTGATCCCGAATACAATATTCAAATTTAAGGCTTCTCCCACTTCCATTTACCAAAAATTAAAGTGCTTTCTGTTGTTTTGCTTACAAATTCTTCACAAATCTCTTCCAAATCAATTTTAAAGGCCTCCTCTTTATAAATATGTTATCGGAGCAGGTAATTTGTAGTAGACCTATATAAGACCCCCTTTTTTCTGGAAATCGGGAGGGTTGTAAACAATGAGAAAAAGGGTGAAGGCACAAACAAGTGTGCTCACCACCCCCTCTCTCTCTTCTCTTTGTTGTTTATTGTGTGAATTTCCTAGAAAAAATATACTTTACGATACATTGCTGAATTAAAAAATAAACAGATGTGGCGCGAGAATTTCTCCCGGGTGAACTGAGCCCGTCTGAAATATTCCAGGGGGAGCGACAGCTCTCCCAGTTCCTACGCCCTTGTAAATGTATGTAACAATAATCTCCAAATATGATAGAATATGTTTATTAGATTTTGGAGAATTTTTATTACTTATCCCTTTTTTGCTTATCTAGATGTACCTCGACTTACGTCGCTAGTCTTGAAATGAATTGCTGACATAAGTTGAGTTACTACTGTGATCAAACATTGCACCAATGCGGGAAAGCAGAAAAACCTATCATATAACAATTGCTTGTAACTTATCAAAAAATGGAAAATGCTATTTGATTCCAAATCCCTTAAATGTTCACCAGTTTCATGCTGTTATGTTTAAAAATGAATCTGAAAATATGTCAGTTTTGTGTTGTTGAGCAGGGAATTTGAGTATAGCCTTAAGAGGCCACTCCACGGTTCCAGCATGATCATTAAATCCAATGCTAACTTATGAGAAAACTGAATTAGATGGCGATTCCTTTTCTAATATTTTTCGAAATAAGATTTTCATTAGAAAGTAGATGTCTGATGATGAAATCAGAAATAATGTGCGATATTGAGAAAATTCAGTATGCTATATCAGATATGGGCAAAGAATCCTATCCAGTGATAATAATGATAATTCATCGTACCCTACTTATTAGTTGAAGAAAGGGATGTTGACAACAGGATGTTTCTACGATCATGGGACAAACTTTAAGGGAACGTAAAATACACATAAAGAAGCAATGGAAGGTCAGAAATTAAAAGTTTTGTCGAAAAACAATAAATGTGGATGTAATTGAAACAAGTGTTTTATTGACATAATAATTGCAGTAAGTGCTAAAATGTGGCACCACCAACATAGATACATACATCTAGCAAGTACCCTTTGACGATACCAGTTGACTCTGATGAGGATCTCATTCTCATTTCAAGACTTTCAATCGTTGCTGCAAATGTTCGTGAAACACTTGGAATCTGTGAAAACGTACGCCACACACTTGCTAGACGCTGCCAGTGGCACATTTGAGCACTTACTTTAATTGCTATGTCAATAAAACGTTCGTTTACATTTCCTCTACATTTCTTGTTTTTCGCCAAAACTTTTCATTTCTGACCACACGTTCCTACATAAAACATGTTTGATTCAACCAGCTACACCACCTCTCCAAGTTTGTCCCATGATCGTAGAAACACCCTGTATATATGATTTTTCGCTTGAAATGAACTAGTATTTTTCGTACATTCATTTTTCAGACTTATTTTCAAATAAATAATTTTATTATAATATATTCATATGGGATAATTCCTATATTTGCGAAAAACAACAGGAAACATAATCATATCGAAAGAAATCTAACAAAATATTTTTTTAATAAAGAAATATATAAGATTTAAAAAATCCGAATAATGGGGGGTGCAATTGCCCCCACCTGTCTTTTCTAAATGATCTTCGGATTTTTTAAAATTTTGTCTTGCACATTGGTGTACACTGCAATATTTCTTTAAAAAATAGTGGTACCTGACAGCAATTGCCCAGACTAGCATTATTTTGTAATAGAAATGTTTCAGTGTAAGCCGCTGCACAGTTTAAGGTCTAGACCGAGAGACGACTGCACAGACCATCACCTCATCAAGTTGAAGGCGGAAATTTCAGTATTAGACAGAATTTGATTCGCATATTAAAATGCAACTAGACTGCCGTCAATTTCTTGGTAGGAAAACACCTGCAAACCCGATTTTAGTAGTGGGCTCGTAGGTTTACCGTTGTGTTTTCCGGGCTCCCAATCCTCCATGTTTTGATACTTTTGATTGCAAGAATACACAATGTTGAACCTACCAATCTGCCACTAGAATCCGATTTGCAAGTGTTTTTCATCGAGATAGGACTTGGCAGACCCGTTGCATTTTAATATGCGAATTGAGTTCTGTCTACTTCAATTTCAGCTATCCACTCGATTAGGTGATGATTTGTGCAGCCGCCTCCCAGTCTAATAAGATTAATAGAAATCCGAGGCCTCACTTATAGACCGGCAGGTGGCAGGACAAACAATCACCTCATCGAGTTCACGGACTTAAAGCTGGATTCGCATATTAAAGCGCACTCGGTTTGCCGAGTCCTATCTTGGTTGAAAACCCGATTTTATCGGTTGACTCGTAGGTTACCATTGTGTTTTACTGCTCCATGTTTTCGTGCTGGAAAGCACAATGGTCAACCGCCAAAATCGGGTTTCCCACCAAGATAGGGCTCGGCAAACCGAGTGCGCTTTAATATGCGAATCCAGTTTTAAGTCCGTGAACTCGATGAGGTGATTGTCCATACTGCCGCCTCCCGGTTTATTAGGAAAACCAGCGTGGTACACTGTTAAAAATATGTAGCATTTGCTGCATAGTCACTCCACCACATTTATAGAATGTCTCTATTCTGACCAATGGGCCCCACCAGTGGCCGAGAGGTTCTGCTCTCGAAGCTGGTAGACGGGAAGTGCTGGGTTCGATCCCAATCGCGCCTTTCGGCCTAATCGTTCGAAGTTTTCGTGGTTTTCTTCGAGCCGTGGATCTTCCATGCGTTAATACGGATTAGGTTCCCTTGGAAAGACCCCCCACGGAGGGCACTCCCCCCGGGCCTATATCCCTTGTGTAGATAAATAGCCGTCAAAAATCAACCCAAACCTATTCTGACCAATGAGAATGTTCCATAATATAGTCAAATAACATTTTCCTATAAAAACGAGAGATTGACTGTGCAGCAAATGCTGCAGATTTTTAAGTGTACAATGGACTTTACCCAGGAATGGCAAAAGCCACGATACAGCGCCTAGAATATATAGTGTGGAAATTGGCTATCCCGTAATACTTAAAAAAGTGCTGAAATATTGTATCCCTTAAATGTGCAACGATGCTGCTGAAATATAAAGATCGCAGCGACATCTGCAGGATATGAAAATCCCGCAGATGTAGCTGCAATCGACACTTGGGATTTTAGCGGTATCGTCACACATTTAAAGGATGCAAATTTTTAGCGTTGTTTGGATAGCATGTTTCCACACTATGTATTCTAGACGCTGTAGCTACGCCTCTGTAGGTATATAGCCTCCGAAAATGACTGTTTATTGGACGAAGGAGAAGCAACATTAAAAAATTCTGCACGCTTATTGGTGTTTTTCTTTTCTATACCTACTTTGACGTCACATGGGTAAAGCCCATTACCCTCCCCTCTGCTAATTTTTTTAAATAGTTTTATTTAAAGCGTCCGCTACTGACCCTATGAATACCGCATGCTGGACGAGCAGAGGATGCACAATTCTATTCATTTTATCACGTCCTTCTGTCATCCTATTAATGGCTGAAAATGGCGTCCATCAGGGCGTGATTAGGTGTCTCTTTTTGTTTCCCACCGGATGTTCTCAGGATAACGATGGGATATTGTATTATGTCCAACGGACGAGGCTATATCCTATATATGACGCTTATCGTATGTGCTCAGGACGTTATTGTGCTGTATGGGTACAGCGTCTAGAATATATAGAGATGTGCAAAGTGACGTCACGAACAGGTTTTTGCTGCTGCTGTAGGACAACTATCGCTACCTTTAGCAATGCTTTTTTCTATTTGTGTGTCCTACAGCTTTTTCATTGTTCTACGGTAGAAATCACGTGAAGTGAACTGCTCTATAGTGTGGAAATTGCTATCCAAACAGCGCTAAAAAGTTGTATCCCTTAAATGTGCAATGATGCTGAAATCCAGGAAGCCGATCGCAGCGACATCTGAGATATATTTTCAAATTTCAAAGCTACCATCGTATTAAAACTTCGTCTAGACCAAATCGTCAAGGGGTTTTAGAAAATTTCTTTCAGATGTCGCTGTGATCGACTCATTGGATTTCAGCATCGTTTGACATTTAAAAGTATCACTGGGATAGTCGATTTCTACACTATATATTCTAGACGCTGTAATATGGGGCTACAAATGGTGGTTGATCCCTATCAACGACGGGAGCGCCGCTTTGTACCAACCGCCGTGTAATCGATCCACTCCATGTTACGTTTTAAACGTATAAATTGACTGTGTATTTCGTTGGTCGCGGCCAGCCACAGCTTCTGGTGTCATGATAATGAATGAGCAAGCCCGGTATCTAGTTTTGCGCTGGTTAGACCGCTAGAGCCACGTGGTGCTCTAATTATGCTCCTGTATTCGAGCATAACGTGATTCAAATAGTCTAAAAAAAAAGAGAGGCGTAAAGCCTTCTCTAACGACATACAGAGCCAGTTTATGATTTTTTAAAACGTCACACAGAGAATAGATTATCTTTACACGATGGTTGGTACAAAGCGGCGTGCCCATCATTTTACGTCATGAACCGTGATGTAGTCGTAAAAAAACAGAGTATATACGCTAAAGTCATCAACTTCATGCCTAGGATATACGCTGTAGCTTTATATGAGAAACAGAGGGTATACGGAGCTTCATAAAAAAACCCAGAAGGTATACGGCGTATACCCTCCACTACACCCCTGGTCATTAACTAGCCTTGCATGTCGTTGGTCGTGGAAGTCTGTTTCTCGTTAGCTTCGGATCCGACGGTAATGTCGACATATGGTACAATGGCAAATTTTTAATTGGTAGAAGTAGTACTCACCATATATGGCACATTCTGCTTCAATCCGAATGGATCATGTCTCTCGCTCTCGATTCCAAAAACTGATTAACATCACCATTCGTAGACAAAAGTCAGCTAGGGAATATACATACATATATATAGTATGGCAATCAGCTATTCCATAAATGTCCAAAGATGCTGACATAGGCACAGAACCTAGATAAACGTTTTTGTCCAAAATATGGCAACCCAGGTGTACAGAACGTCCTGATACTCATCTGAACGAGTTAGACAAACAAACATTAACTTGGGAATGACGACAAGCTTTTCAAGTAAGTGATATCGCCCAAGAGCTGACAACACAAAAACTAGGGCTCTTATAAAACAGGCTAAATCGTCAAGCATTTTGTTTCCCACTTAGACCAATGAGCGATTGTTGCCCACGAGGCGTAGCCAATCGTTCTTCTTCTACCGGCAATTAAATGACGGCGTGAGTCAGCCCGGATTATAGAAGCCTTTACAAAAACCTATGTTATCAAGCACAAGAAAAAACCTTTATTTTATGGAAGAGTAGAAGTAGGGAAATCTAATAATGATCCCTGTCTGCTGGAAGTGAAGTGGTGCATAAGCCAAAAATTAATACCACCAGTGGTTGACTCGTAGGTTTATCATTGAGATTTTGATAGTAATGTTAAATAAAGAATTGGTTACTCAATAACCATCTGGATTATGCCTTTTAATTAAAGAAAAAGTGCTTAAAAAGTGGACGGTAACAAACGCACGCCATATCAACATGAATTACATCGGTGTACTGGCGAAAGCGCGCACAACCTACGCCAGGAAAGGGAAGGTCGCCAAGGACAACCAAAATTGGCGAGATATCGCTCAAATTTAACATGTTTGTTCTACAAACAAAGGTATGAAAACATGGACGATAGTTATAGGACAAACACAATGATAAACCTACGAGTCAACCATTGGTGGTATTAATTTTTAGCTTATACACCACTTCACTTCCGGTAGATATGGATCATTATATTCCCCAACTTCTACTCTCCCATAAAATAGTTTTTTTTTCTTGTGCTTGATAACGTAGGTTTTTGTGACTAATAGTAAATTCGCCAAGTTTTTGTCCAAAATCGTCTTGATCAATCAAATTTTATCCCCCTAGCCTTGCCCAAACGGCTCGCCTGCTACAGCGCCTAGAATACCTAGTGTAGAAATATGCTATCCAAACAGTGCTAAAAATTTGTATCCCTTAAATTTGCTACGATACTGCTAAAATTCCAAGTGTCGATCGCAGCGACATCTGCCGAATTTTCATATTACTAGTATTACATTGTATAGACTAGCAATGTCTTGCAGTTGTAGAAAATATCCTGCAGATGTCGCTGCGATCTGCATATTGCAGCAGTATCATTGTACATTTAAGGAATACAATATTTTAGCGCTTTTTTAAGTATTACAGGGATGGCTGATTTCTACACTATGTATTCTAGGCGCTATACCCCTGCTTCTTAGACCGTGACCAACGATATACAAGGCCAGTTCATGACGTTTAAAACATCACGCGGAGTAGATCATCTTTGCACGATGATTGGTACAAAGTGGCGTTTTGTGCCGATCGTCGGCCGTGTAAAGAAGATCCACTCCGTGGTATACAGTACGTTGCGTTTAGACATCTTATCATCAGCATATTGCATTCTTAATCGAGACTAATAATTTGGGCAGTCTTTTCTTAAACCAATCGGACGTTACTTAAAAGGTGACAAGAGTTTACAATGGGACTCAAATGTAAAGTTTACAGAACTTCAAAATTTAGAAGATTCTGGTCATTTTAGCGAAACTTCAACTCTGAAAGGTAGATCTATCGTCATTTTTTCAACAAAACTATTCTTGTCAAAGTCGATAATTTACTTTTAGTGCATTTCCCTAGATGATCTATCTTGTCATTGCAATTAGCTGATTTCACCATAGCAACCAATGGGCCTTTGGCGCGCCACACACCAGGGAGACATGCGGCAGAAAAGCTTGAGGCATGCGACAATTTCACCCTGTTAACAAAGAAAAAACCGGTTTGAACAGCAGAATTTGCCTCATGTCTCACGATTATTGTCGCGTCTCTCTGGTGTGTGACGCGCCTTATTCGAGGCTAACGAGAAAGACAGGCTACCGCGGTGCATCCCACGTACCTATTTTTACAGACCGGCGGAGTCACGTGATGCTCAAATGCACCAATGAAAGTGTGAGAAAAGAGCATCACGTCACTCTAGCGGTCTGTAAAAAAAGACTCCTGGGATGCACCGCGGTAGCCTGTCTTTTTCGTTAGCCTCGCGCCTTATTCGAAGCTAACGAGAAAGACAGGCTACCGCGGTGGCTCCGATTCTTCTTTTTTTACAGACCGCTGGAGTCACGTGATGCTCTTTTAGCACACCTTCATTGGTGCATTCGAGCATCACGTGACTCCAGCGGTCTGTAAAAAAAAGAATCGGACCCACCGCGGTAGCCTGTCTTTCTCGTTAGCCTCGCGCCTTATTCAGATGACGTCAGACGCCAGAGCTGCGAGGCTAACGAGAAAGACAGGCTACCGCGGTGGGTCCGATTCTTCTTTTTTTACAGACCGCTGGAGTCACGTGATGCTGTTTCGCACACCTTCATTGGTGCATTCGAGCATCACGTGACTCCAGCAGTCTGTAAAAAAAGAAGAATCGGACCCACCGCGGTAGCCTGTCTTTTTCGTTAGCCTCGCCAGAGCTGGCGGTATGTTAATCTGTTATTCTAGCCACTGCACCACTAGAATGCCAGTATGCGCAGGCGCAAACACCGCTAGCAGACGACTTTAGCCTTGACCCAGGTTGAGTGCTTACATTTTTTAGGAATTTTCTATTTTTAAGGAATTTTCTAGAATACAGAACAACATTTTGAATTTATATTACAAAATATTAAGTATATGCTGCTACAACAAAGAATTGTTTTGCGGTATTTTTAACAAACAAGCATTAATAACTCACACTGCATAGATTGCTATGCTAAATACCGCCAGCAAACGAATTTTAGCCTCGACCTCAGGTCACGTGCATAAGATCCATTTGCTTCACCACAGTCAATGAATGAGGCCAGACCATGATACTCCCTCCCTTCTTAGCAGTCACGTGATTAAGATATTGCTGACAAACTACCTTGTTATCATTATAGCTAAGGCTCCTATAATACTCCTATAAAGTGTTATAGGAGCCCTAATTATAGCGCTTAGAATATCTAATGTGGAAATATGCTATCCAAACAATGCTAAAAAATTTTATCCCTTAAATGTGCGACGATACTGCGAAAATCCCAAGTGTCGATCGCAGCGACATCTGCGGGATTTTCGTATTACATTGTAGAGATGTGCACGGGCCGACCCGTGGCCCAAAACCCGAGCCCGGCCCCCGGGCCTATTTTCATTCATGGCACTCTGGCCGGGCCTTACTTTTTTCTGAAGTCTCGGGCCTTACTTTTTTCCTGAAGGTTCGGGCCGGGCCTAACTTATTTTTTCTGCACATACCCTGGTACTGGTTTCATTCCTAATCTTCATTGCTAAAAATTTTCATTCCTAGTTTTCACCCACTCAGTATGAAAATCATTGTCTCGAAATGGCCTGGTCCATTCAAAGGTCAGTACAATTAGGTTTGGCACAAATTTTTTGTCAAAAAATGCATACATTTTTAAATCGCCATTATTCTACAATTAAACATTCAAATTCATTCTTTTTAAAGAGTAGTAGATTTCTACACTTATTAAAATATAGTTAAATTAAAATATAGTGAAACGGGTAAGGAAAGAACCTGTCTATGACGGAATCTTGTTTTAAACTGAAAAACGTGTTGATCCATGTAAAATTAATATAATACTTAATACTACGTAAGAAAATTATAAAAATTAATAACAAACAAAATTGACATACTACGTAAGAAAATAATATATAATACATTTACACTTGCTAAGAAGGGAACTTATCTATAACGCATTTTTTTTATTTTTCAATGCAATTCAGTCTTAGATTTTACTGTATAGCATTTTTCAGATATTTAACACTTTAATACATGGAATATGGATTAAAAATATTAATGATAACTGAAACATTTACATACAAGAAATAGATTCATTAAAAAAATAAATATCGCACCCTGCGGCACTGAAGATTATGAGCATGAAAAGAAAAATTAAGATAAATATTTTTGGCTTGATCTCCTCGTACGAGAAAAACTTTTAACCAAATCGACATAAAAATCAATGTTTTGTAGAAATTCACTTGGGCCGAGATTTTAACTTTTTTTCGGGCCGGGCCGGGCCAAATTTTCTTTCCTCTGAGTCGGGCCCGGGCCCGGGACAGGAAATGTCGGCCCGTGCAGACCTCTATTACATTGACTAGCAAAATCTTACAGTTGTAGCAAATATCCAGCAGATGTCGCTGCGATTTTTATATTTCAATAGCATCGTTGCACATTTAAGGGATACAATATTTTAGCGCTTTTTCAAGTGTTAAAGGTATAGCCGATTTCCAAACTATAAATTCTAGGCGCTATAGTGTGGAAATCGGCTATCCCTGTAATGGAAGTTTTTTGCTGCTGGTCCAGTTAACTGTTTCTGGTCGGGTGGATTTCAGGCAGAGTATTTTCCTGCAAATTGGGTTCGGATTAACCTGATTTTTCAAAAGTTAGTTCAGTAGTATATTATTTCGGATTAAAAACTATATCTATAATAATTATAGATGTTTGTATGTGTGCTGTTTCCTAGAGACCACACTGTGTTTTTTCCGCGACCCTTTGATGAAAATCGCGTTTTAAGCGGACCCTTTGACGAAACTCGTGCTTTTTACGCGACCCTTTGACGAAATCCGCGTTTATTCCACAATGCTTTGACGAAATTCGCGTTTTTTCCCGCGATCATTTGAAGAAATTCGCACTTTTTGCGACCCTTTAACGAAATCCGCGTTTATTCCGCAATGCTTTGATGAAATTCGCGTTTATTCCGCAATGCTTTGATGAAATTCGCGTTTATTCCGCGATCCATTGTTGACATTCGCGTCTCTTACGAGACCCTTTAACGAAATTTGCATTTTCCTCAATCATTTGACGTAATTCGAGTTTTTCTTGCTGTCCTTTGACGAAATTTGCTTTTTTTCGCGATCCCTTGACAAATTTCGCATTTTTTCACGAGATCATTTGACGAAATGTCGCGTTTTTATCGCGGTTCTTTGACGAAATTCGCGTTTTTTGCGGTCTTTTGTCGAAATTTTCGTTTTTTCGCATCCCTTTGATGAAATTCGCGTTTTTTTCGCGATCCATTGTTGAAATTCGTGTCTTTTACGAGATCATTTAACGAAATTTGCGTTTTATCCGCGATCATTTGACGAAATTTGCGTTTTTTCCGTGATCCTTTGACGAAATTTGAGATTTTTCTGCGAACGCTTGACGAAATGAATTTTTTTATGGCTACCATTTGTCAAAATTTCCTGTTTTTCGTATCCGAACTTTCGGACTGACGAATTTTTTAAATTTTTGGAACCGAATGCCTTAAATTATTTTCGGAAAAATCGGAACAAAAACAGCCCCGATTTTAAAATTGTGCGCGAACAGTAAATAAATCGTACATAAAACTGGGGAATATTTTTAATTTTTTGGTACAGTAAACTCCCAACTATCCGGCCTAGTAAAAAAAGGAGAAATGTTGCAAGCGGCCGAGACAGGCAAGTTCCAGTCCGTAGGAAAGTGCTAACTCACGACAGGAAAGAGCAAGAAGGGATTGCAAATGCAATAGCAGAGACAGACCTGAAGGGAGGGGGAGTAAGGCTTCATAACCTGTTTCGTGAGTTGTGCAACGGGTGTTATTTTCAGAAGTGCGGATGTTATTTTCCGCTTATCCTGGTTATTTTCGTATAGTCTTTTGGTGTGCATCGTGTTTATTTATTGAAGATTAACGAAATGGGTGATAAACGAAGAGGGTCGTGGATAGGGTTAAAAGGGAGAAGCAGTCATCTAGCAAGAATTTTTTCAAAAACTAAGTTTTCAAATGAAAATCAAATTTCAAATTATTTTTTTTTTTGCTTAAAAGGCGCAAAGACCAACTTAGTGAAAAAGGTTCCATGCCGGGAATCGAACCCAGGTCATCAGTATAGCGCACTGATCAGTGCGCTTAAATATAGTATTAAATTTTTTTTTTGGTCTGCCTGGTCATATCTTGGTAGAAACGCCCAGTAGGCTAAAATTCATGACAAAACATAATGTCATATATTACTATTGACATCCAAAGAACATAATATTTTACATTATACATTATTAAGGCATCTACTTTCAATATGAACTAATGCTGCAGGAAAAGTTTATTAACAGCACATGAAAATGTTTTAAACATACCTCAGTGAAATTTTCTCAAAATGCTTTCCATGTTACTCACTGTGTTCTGAACTAGAATCCAAGCTCTATGCAATAATGTAACTATTTTATAGGTACTCAAATATAAAAAAAATTGATAATTTTGAATAAAAAAAGTATTTTTTGACATATTTCAGTTAATTTTAAAGATATTATAAAATACCTATAGTCGCCGAATAAAAAATTGACTTTTCAAGGACAACCCCCCCCCCCCCTTTTGTTGGTCACTCCTCAGTCCTTATCTAAGGTTACTATACTTATCTAAGGTTAGTAACTATGGTTACAGCCACATGACCGATTGACTGCTCATCTTTTTCCCCACACCGTTTCAGAGATCCTGTTGAGCAGTATTACCCCATCCTTTGTTTGATTACATTGCTTTCTTCCATTTTCTCTACCTTTTGTTTTCTTTTAATTATGGCAGCCAGTCCTGATATTAGAAAACAATCGAAGATGGTTATTTATAATGCGTACAACTATTTTAAAGAGCTCGTTGCTTCCAATCCTGATGCAAAAATCAAAGATATATTTATGCAGACACAAGAAGCTACTTCTAAAGCATGTGGCGTATCTCTTCGTACAGTTAGAAGGATCTGTGCTGAAGCTAATAATACTATTGCAGACTCCAGCTTAGAAAATCTGTCATTTTCATCGCCTAAAAAAAAAGTTTCGCGCGTAAAACGTGTAACAGTATTAGATGA
Organism: Maratus speciosus; assembly: GCA_963932465.1. Classification (NCBI taxonomy): domain Eukaryota; kingdom Metazoa; phylum Arthropoda; class Arachnida; order Araneae; family Salticidae; genus Maratus; species Maratus speciosus. The sequence continues at coordinate 444,533,878 of OZ010788.1, forward strand.
TTTTAACAAAAAAGTCGTATGTCGCACTGTTAAAGAATATTGTGATAGCAGAAATAAATCAACTTGCGAAAATTTAAAAAAAGTTTTGGAACAAAAAATAGACTTCTCTGGATGTGCAAAGTCTGTGTGGACCATATTAACAGATATGGTCTACAAATATAAAAAGGGCAATGACAGCAGAAAAATTTTGATGGAGAGAAATGACATCGTAGCTGCACGCATTAAATTTCTTAGAAAAATGTACAATATCAGAAATGAGTCTCCACTGCATCCAGTTATATATTTAGGTGAAACTTGGCCTTGGGTGAATCAAAATCACTCAAAGAGTCATGTATGGCAAGATTCAAAAAATTCTGGTGGTCTTAAAGTACCGACAGGAAAAGGGTCCAGGATGATCATCTGTCATTCCGGATCAGCTCAGCATGGCTTTATCGAAGGAACTGATTTAATTTTCCAGTCAAGCGAGTCAAGCTCTACAAAAGATTACCATCACGAAATGAATAGCAACGTATTTAGAGAATGGTTTGTAAATTTACTGAGAGGACTTGAAGAACCCAGTGTCATAGTAATAGACAATGCCAGCTATCATTCTAATCATTTAGAAAAAATTCCATCCACAAAAAAGCGAAAATCAGATATTATAGCTTGGTTGGAAAGGAAAGGTATTATACATGATTCAAACACTATTGTTCCTGAATTGTTAAGTATTGTTAAAATGCACAAAGAAAAATACAAAATGTATGAATCGGATGTTTTTGCATATGAAATGGGACATGAGGTAGTGCGGCTTCCACCTTATCACTGCCAGTACAATCCAATTGAGTTAATGAATTATATGGGTGAAAGGAAAAGTTTCAAAAAAAAAAAAAAAAAAAAGAATACATTTAAAATAAAGGATGTAAGGCGACAGTTCGAGGAGGCTCTTTCTCATGTTACCGTGAAAACTGGAAAAACTGTGTCAAGCATTCCGAAGAGTTGCAGGAAGAAGATTTTGCCAAATTGGGCCTGACAAATGAAAATGAAGTCACCCAACAATTTAATAAATCTGCAGGATGACAGCGAAAGTAGCTCTAGTGAATTTGAATGTTGAGTGATTATACTTCCAATCGACTGTTTTCTAATTGAAGAATTATTATTTTTCTTTTTTTTAAGGCCCTTTAACGGGCTAGAAAAAAGTCCATTTAAGGACTTAGCCTTCCCGAAGGCAAAAAAAAAAAAGTATCACATTAAAACACATAATTGAAAGTATACATAAATGCCCTCCCCCCCCTCCAGAAGATTTCAAGGCAAACGAAGCAGAATAATTTAATTAAGCCACGTTTACCCCCCCCCCCTGCAAAATCTTTTATTTGTGATTGTTGTTTAAGGGTGTTGGTCAATGAGAGCTCAAATTCCCGGATTCAAATCTGAACGTATTACTTGCTTCATTCATGAAATAGATTTTAATGAATGGAAGAGCTATTTTAATTTGCTTGTATTTTTCAGAAAATCAAAAGAGAGAAAAAAACCCAGATAGTTCATAGCACGCATTGACTCCCCTCTAAGAGCAGGAATTATTTTAGACTATAATTTACTACTATAGATTATAAAGAATAATTTTGCATCCTTCCATTTCAAGTGGCGTGATTTGATTGAACCATGTTTTCAACCCCCCCCCCCCGTCACCCCCGTTTTTTTTTTGTTCGTTGGATTTTTGTTGTTATTTTAAGGATGCTGGTCATGCAGATGTAAAATTCTCGGATTCAAATCTAAATATATTACTCGCCAAACTCATGAAAACAGTTTCACCCATAAAAGCCTAATACATGAAGCTATTCTTATTCAGATTTCAATTGATTTTCGTTCTCTTTTTAAATGCAAAGTATTTTTCAGAAAATGCTCTGAATTTGCTATTTTATATCGATTTTTGGGTCATTACTGAGACAGAAAGATGATTACAAGATAGTAATAGTGTATAATGTAATTTATAAGAAAATAACACACACATATATATATGCGTATGTTTGTGTGTTCATTTTTTTTCACTTAAATTAAAATAATAGAAAACTTCATGCATATACAAATGCAGATAACATTGCATGTCATAGAAAATCACAAATTATTTGAATTTATAATTAATTTAAATTAATAATAAAGTTACAATTACAAATTATTAATTAAATAAAAAAAATAATAACACCATTAATCTGTCATCTAAAAATCTATCCATATTTCTAACTACAAATAGCTTTACAAACAAGTGTTATAAAATCAGCGGAACAATTGATTCGCTTTAAGAAAATCAAGATTGGTGTTACAACAAAAAGAGTCTTCAAATACTGCAGTAACTCATACTCTTGCAGGGGTAAATTTGTTTTGCAGAAGTGAGGTGAAAAAAAAGGACAAGGGACTGGCGTCCTCTAATGCCATGACAACAAAGGGGAAATGAAAAGAGGATGTTTGGCCTTGAACGGCCTTTTTTCCCCACAGCTAGTATAGTTCAGTGCACAGGTAAGTGTAATAGAAAGGAAATTGAAATTATTTCAATTGAATTGAACGTTTGCTGTCTGGGATAAACATGAAATTTTGCTAAAAAAATAGCACCCCCCCCCCCCCCGAATTTTTTAAAAGGTTGTGAAGATATTGGTAGGTGTTTGTTTTTTCATCATTTTGTATTACAATTGAACTACAAAATACGTGTATTTATTAATTACTGTACATTTTACTCCAAACGTAGGCAGATAATTTAAAGATAACTGTAAGTACAATACAAATATTTCAGTGTGTCTCATATTTTGATACGAAATGAGCACAGCAGAGCACCAATTTTTTATTTAGGTGGTTCTATGAGATCATTGAGTTATGGCCTGAAATTTTAACACATTAATGATATCGACAGTACTGCCTAAATTTAAAATTGGCACCCTGCTTTACTCATCTTGTATGAAGATATCACGAGGCAGACTGAAAATTTGTATTGAACTAATCAATTTCTTCTATGTGTTAAAATTTCATGCCGTAACTCAATGATATGATAGTACCGTAAAAATGTAGAATTGGCACCTCTCTCTGCTCATATAGTACCAAGATAGCACGAGGCAGACTGAAATATTTGTCTTGTACTTATCTTGTACTTATTTTCAATGTGTTAAAATTTTAGACCATAACTCGATAATGTAATAATAGTATCAAATTGGAAAATTGGTTCTACTCATCTCGTGCCACGTCAGATAAGTTAATTTTTCAATAATGTTAATAAACATTTCCAACACCATTAGTTCATCTTGAAAGTAGATACAGTAGTAATATACAGGGCAATGAAATGTAAAATATTATGCTTATTGGATGTCAATAGTAATATATGACATCATATTTTGTCATACATTTTAGTCCTACAAAAATATTTTCAAAATACTGTATTTAACTTTTATTTGGCACCAATTTCATCTTTTAACTCAGTGTAATAGTGACACCACACTGACGATTTGGCACCTGCTGTTGCTCACATTATAACAAAAAAAGAAATGCCAAGGCAGACCAGTCGTTCTTCATCTACCACAAATAATCTTGTCCTACATTACGATTTAAACTCGACAACTTAATCATTTTTGTTGTCGCCATCCAGCCTATTAGTATTATTAAGGAAAAGTTACCATCCCATATATATTTTTTAATTAATGATTTTGTATTTAATTTTTTTAATTAAAAGCTTTAGCATGTAATCTGTACTAATTTAAGAAAAATGCTTTTCCATATATGTTTCTGCAAATCGAAATCTATCGCACATACAGGACAGAAAATTTGGATGAGGATAGTCCACGGCAGGTCCTAACAGGGCCGGCGCTGGACATTTTGCCGTCTGAGGCGAGCATCATTTTGCCGCCCTTATGACGTAATTGTTTTTCCTCATTACTCAAATGTTTTTAAGAATAGAAAATTAATATGCTAACTAGAGATCGACCGAAAATTGGGTTTCGTTTTCGTTATCGGCCTAAAATCTGAGTTTCATTGAGAATTCGTTTTCGGCGAAAATGCTGTCAAAAATTCGACCGGACCGAAACTATCTGTATGGTAATCGTAAAATGATCTATTCAAACGGAATTGCATGGCAACCCGATTACAAAACACCATTCGTAGTAATATCATTCAATATTCCGCAACTTGGTGATATTTTAAAAACAGGGCACATTACCATATTTAGAGAATGTGAAATCTGAATGAGGGTTAGTGAGCGCAACAATTTTCAATGTACAATTTAAAAATGTACAGAAATGTACAAATTACATAACGTACATTTTTTTTTTACAGTTAACTAGAGGATCGTACCAGGGCTTCCCGGGTTACAGAATATAGGTGAAACATTTTTTTAAAACTGAAAACTAATATATTTTTTTTTTATATGCAATACATTTTTTAGATTGCCCACTTACATTAAATAAGTATTTTCATATGAAAAATACGAATTATACAATCAAATAAATTTTTGAAATTTATCAAAAGATATATTTTCTTATTAGCCGCATGCTAAGAGTTATTTCATCCAGATATTGCTACTTACGGCATCCTTTTATATTCTGATAATTTCAGAGATTATACATGTCTGTTAAATTTGTGTTTCATTTATATTATTTTATTTATTTATTCATAAGGAAGTCTTTTTAATGGATAATAGCCGTAAGAAAATTATGAACTCTTTATTTTGTTTTAAGGGCAAATGGATTAATCTTTCGTAATCGAGTTCCGCGTGATATAGATTAAATTAAAAAATATTTCATGCTGTAAAATTGTTTTTAAAACCATGGACAATCATTAAACTGAGATTAACTTTGCAAATAAATTCCATTTAAAAGAAAAAAATTCCTATTTGGTGATATAAAAATTTAAATTGTACGATTACAAATATTTTAGATTTGTGTTTTTTTAATATTATTCTTTTATTTGTTTGTAAAAGAAGTTTTAATTTCTTTAATTTGTCTTTCACAAATATGTTAGATTGGTGTTTTTTTTAATATTAATCTTTTATTTGTTTATAAAAGTCGTATTAATTTCGTTATGCAAAAATAGTCAAAAACAAATGCTGAACAATGTTGCTTTATGCGCAAACTGTTTATTATTATTATGTATTGAAACCGGCACGTGATAAGATAAACTTTAAAAAAATCATGCTTAAAAATTATTTTAAAAAACATAATACATCAGTCAATTAAGATACAGTTACAAATTGCATTTGAAAGTAAATTTTTTCCCTATGCGACGAAAATTGAAAATGTACGACGGCCAGAAGATTAAAAAATTGCAGTAGCGAAAATTTCAAGACCGAAATTTGATCTTGAAGTGTTGCCATTCGCAAAATGACGTCAGCGTTACGCCCAGTTACGTTTGTTCTTTATAATATAGATAAATACGTAATCAATAAAATATAATAAAGATCAGTTATTAGGATGTGGTTATCGATTGAGGCTCTTATGCTTGGTATTCCGGAATGAAAAACAGCAATTTTCACCTTTTCAAAATTTGCATACGCACTTCTCATATCCATATTCATCATTTTTAAAAAAATTGTATTTTGTTTGATCATTTTAAAATCATTTTAACACAAAACACGAAGTCACGATTGTCAGTCACATCTTTTATGTGAACAGGGGCACTCTTTACTTGAGATTCTAATCTCAATTCCGGATAGTAAAAATTTCCGTAATTTATGTTTTTTAGACGCATTTGCGTTATAATGTTTAGTTTTATCTAAGAAAATGATCGTTTTCTTTTAAATATGACTTCATTTTCACTTAAATAAGCATTTCGCCAAGTGTCTGAAACTTAGTATCAGTACACATGCAGAAGGAAAAACAATATAGAAAATTTATGAGGAAAAATGCGTGTTTTCAAAAGCAGTATGTCATTTTCCGTTATTATTCCCCTAATATAATATTATGCTCCTAATGGAATTTTGTGCCACTAAATCCTAAACAACAGTTTTTATCAACAATTTTGAATTTTTATCAGAAAATGGCATAAATAAAGATAAAAATACCTCATTATTTCTCTCTTGTCTGCATTAATGAAAGTTATCTAATTTTCACCATTTTGAAGAAATTTCATAAAATGTTTTTAAAATTAAAATATAACAGTGAGGATATAAAAAAAATAAATAAATAAAAATAAATAAAAATAAAAACAGATAGAGCGATGACATCTGCAGATGAACAGCTTTCAGTTAAAAAAAAAATAGTAGTAAAATTGTTTCAGCAGAAAGATCAGGGCAGATGACTGAAAAACACACTTGTGTTTTAAATATATAGATTATATAAAATTATGAAAAATTAAATTAAGCAACTTATGTTATTTTGATAAAATTATAGTAGAATGTCCTAAAGAATAGCATTAAAATTTTGTTGTTCGAGAGAATTTTGGACAAAAATTTCAGAATACTATTTCAAACCTCGAACTATTTGTTTGCTTGTCTCGGCGAAGCAAATCCATCCAAGCGAGAATCATCAATTTCTGTAATATAAATCGCTATTATTTGCATGTCACCTCTCTTTTATAAAGAAACTCAAAATTTTTATAAAACATTGCTTTTTATTGTGACCGTGTATTTTCATTGTGACCGTGAATCTGCACCTATAGCTATAAAGATTTTAAAAAATTGCTAGTATATATGAAACAAAATATGTATGAAAAATTTCCTTCTCTCGCCAAGGCAGATTTCTCTATTTTGCCCGTACTGAAAAAGTACTCTTTTTGTTTTATTTTTGAATAATACTGTACGTAAAATTAAAATTGTAACTTTTATTATTATCATCATCTGAATAAATTAAATTGTCCATGAATCAGACAACAAATTCGAGTACAGAAAGTATAGTTTTATTTCATACTTATCTAGGAGGATCGCTAAAATAAAATAATTACTTGAAAATGATAAATGCATATGGAAAGGAAAAAAAAGTTATGATTTTTGCATTTTTAAAAAACACTAAAAATTGATTTTATAAATTAAAGTATTTTTTTTATTTTTTTATTTACGATAAGCATCATTTTTAGGGTTTCATTCATCTGACGAAACCCCATTCGTCTCGCCCCTCTGTCTGTCTGTCCGTCACAGAGCCCGTTCTCAGAAACTATGTATGTTAGAGACTTGAAATTTTGCATATTTATAGCTGAACACCTCACATCAAACGAGAATCCTAAAATTTCGAAAAAATCTTATATTTAACCCTCTGGGCTCTAACTTGTGTATTTTAAGCTTTTTTTCTAACTCAGCCCCAAATTAAGTTGAAGACTTGAAATTTTGCAAAATTATAGCTAAGCACTTGCGATCATACGACAAATCATAAAATTTCGACAAAATCTTATATTTAAACCTCTGTGCTCTAACTTGTGTATTTTAAGCAATTTTTTATCCTCCCCCTTTTCCCCTGGGGTCACTTTATAAACTTTTGCTGACACCACTTTGATCACTCTTTCATATTCTGCCCCATAGACTTACATATTGTAGTTCCATTTTTTACCGCCAGGGGGCGACTATCTCGGGTGCTATGGGCCCGATTCCCTCGACTAATATATCTACGAATAGGTTGTAAAACGGAGTTTCGTTCGGATAGAGGTTTGTGTAGAATAGAGTGCGCCGCCTGGTTGCGAAATGTGGAACTAACAGATTTTGCAAAAGGATAAAGTGTTTTGAAAGGAATATTAAACGAAACCCTTTGTGCGATCTGTGATCACACTTACCCACTTGTTTGAAAGCTAGTTTACCTAAATTCATTTTAAAAGGAAAGTTGTGATCGACGGAAAATTAAAATTGTGACCAATTGATTCGAAACAAGAGATATTTCCAGATAGCTGTAATACGGCTTTTTTCGCATTCTTTTTTTCATGGCGAAAACACAATATTTGTGAAATTGATTTTTCATCTTTGTTAGAAATTTTTAGATTTTAAGGAAATGTAAGTTTGATTATTTGGATATACAGTGGGTGATCGGTTAACGAACACTTTTGAGAGAGATTTTTATGTTCAGATAACGAACACTTTCGCGAAGAATTTTCTGTTCCGTTACGAACACCTCATGAAACAAAGCAAGTAGAAGCAATGCCATGTTTCAGTTTTCCAGAGCTGTATTTAATTGTATCTATTATCGACTTAAAAAATATTTTAACAGTTGTATATTTATGGCCTAATTAGTTTATGGGTTATCGAGAGTTCGGGTCCTACATTTTAGGACCCCCCAAATTTGAATGAACAGATTAAAAATATTAAATTATATATCTTATCCTTTTTTAAAGAAATATTTTAAATTGGAAATTTTTCATTTTAATTGAAATGGAGTTCCTAAATTATAAACAAGCTCTAAGCTCCACTTGGCCTTTATCGGGCCCTGCAATAAATATAATTTTTAGAGAACAAATGGAACTTTTGATAGGTCAAACTGATATGGAGTGATATGGTTTAATGCTGCAGTCAACGAATGTGATCCTAAAAGTTTTTACAAAACAAATGCCATTTATATAACTTTTAATTAATTTTTCAATTTATTTTCAGCAGAGAAATTACGCTCGATATTATTGAATATTTAATACGGGATTTACCGCATTGCTAACTAAGCGTAGAACCAACAGAGTGAAAAATGTTCAAGCCGGGAATCGAACCCGGAATCCTTGGAATAGCGCTCCAAGTGCTCTACCACTGCTGAAAATTAATTGAAAATTATAGTTGTGTTCACCGATGCTGGGTTTATTTGTATCTCATGTTTCGCCGCAAGACTGTGTGTTCATGAAGACTATTCCATCGTATGCTGCAGTTGCAACTCTTAACAACATATTTAGTGAGAGATGCTAAGATGGGTATCGTCCTCGTAGCTCAAATGGTAGAACACTTGAGCACTATTCCAAGGGTTCCGAATTCGATTCTCGACTTGGACATTTTTCACTCTGTTGGTTCTACGCTTAGTTAGCAATGTGGTAAAACATGTATTAAATGTATGTCATTTATTTTTTTTAATGCAAACGACACGTATAAAGCCATCAAAATACGATCTATACATATTAAATATGGACGTATTATTAACCTTATTTAAAAAGGAAGTTTGAAAACTTTTTCGATTGTTATTAATGTATCGTATGTATGGTAGTAATGTATGTAATAACAATGTTACTACATTTAAATAAATTTAGGGAGAATTTATATCAATTTTTATATATTTGTTAGTTTTTAATAACGAATTAATTCAACGTCCACACAAATGTATACAAAATCTATGATCGGTTAATGAACAATTCGGTTAACGAACATTGTTTTGGAACGGATTAAGTTCGTTAACCGATCACCCACTGTATGATCTTTTCTCAACCAGGCTTTTGTCTTTTTCTAAAGATATTGGAAACAGCTAAGATAGTGCAAATGATAAATATATATATAACTCGTTAGAAAACATTAAAAATCGCAAAAAATTGAAAATCTGATAAAAGTATCAAAATGGGAGGGGGGGAGGGAGCGAACGGCAATTAAGTGATCTACAAAATAATATTTTCACTGAACTCGACGGAAATTCTTCTCTGTTCTCAGCGGGAATAGTCGAAAATTATGTAGGAAACTGCAACGAACAGTTTAATTAATCACTAATAAATAAAAATCGGTTTTTCGGATGTTATCCATTCTCAGGTAAGCACTTTCAGTTGCGTAACTCATAACCGAATTTCTAGATGCAGTTGTCGCAAAATAATGGTGATGTTACTGGTGATTTTGCATGTTTGTCTGTTAAACATGTTTGCTGTACGTGAAAATACTTACTTGAGTGGGTAACATCCAGAAAACCTATTTTCCGTAAAGGGAGAACTGATTAATGATGCATTGTTGAAGCCACTCGTAAACGTTTCCGAAAATGATGGACAGCTAATAAAAAATTATTTATATAAATTCTTTTTCAATCCTAATGCGGTGTTCATTTCGAATGAACATTATTTCAAATATGCAGAGCTTCCAAGTTTCCTACCACTATTTTAATTCAGAAAATGTTCTTTTTTTTTTAATTGGAACATTTGAGCGATTCAAGAGAACAACAATTTCTCTAAAATAATAGTGGTGTGCAAAAAGCCGCAGACTCAACAACTCTGAACGCTGGGCCAACTTTTGGGTCAAAAACGACCCGAACACTTTAGCAGGGTTAAATTTAAAAAATAAATTGTTTTCGGATTTTTATAAAGATAAAGAAGCGCTTTGCGGGATTTTAATATTTTCGTTCGTGATTATAGTACATTTTCGTATCTTGCAATCCAGCACAATTTCACCAGACATTCCTTTTTTTTTTCAGTTCACCCTTTTTCATATAGAATATTATCATGTTTGAAATCATGCTTCAATATTTTGCAATAAATTCCTTGATTAAAAGCTAAAAAGAAAACGAAAAAAAAAAAAATAAACTAGTAAAGAAAAAAAAAGGAATAAACAAAAAATTTTGGAAATTTATATTATTTTGAAAAAATTTGCTTTCATATTTTATACTGGGAGCCATTGTCCCTACGAACTAAGTTCACCAAACACGTCCAAATCCTACTGGTTCTACAAACAACACTAATTTGCTATGTTTTAAAAATATTACCTGATTACGAAAGATTGAAAGATATTACTACGATCAGTGGTTGGTCTCATCAAAAGTTTTTGTTTCTTTTATCGTTTAGAAATTATAGAAAGAAAGGAAAATTATTAGTCGAAAGGGGCGTTTTATCAGGGTCTCATATTTTTTGGAAGACGGTTTATTAAGATATTATATAATTATTCTTTTATTTGGATAAAGATCCAGGACATTGAGAAGTTATTTATTTATGCAGGCTGATTTTTTAAGCAAATAAAATAACTTTTAAAGAATACTTTTTTTCAAAATTACCTAAAATCATTATCTTAAATTAAAAACTAAATAAAAATACTAGCATTATATTTACTTGAAGTAAGATATATTTTTTTTTCTTTTAACTGGTACAACATCTGTGTAATCCTAGTGTCCGACTCGCTACAGGCAATTAATGAAAATAATTTCCCGATCGAAAGACTATGCAAGTAAAATAACGAAATACTAAAAGCACGTGACGCTACAACATTATGAGAATTTGTGGTTTGCATGCGTCTGGCGCAGTCTACCCTTTGTGAATTCTGCTGATTTCAGTACAAGGCAATCTTTGAAAAGAAAAGAAAAAGCATGAAATTCGCTTAGTTAGTTTTGTTCGTGTCGATTTAATCCATTTTCCATAATAAAGATTATGAACTCTTCGATTATCATTCCGCTGTAATTATCTGAAATGTACTCCGTATTTTTATTCTAAAATGAGAGGAAAAAAATCACAACTAAAAAAAAAGTTTTGATACATATAATGGTAAGGAATTTTATGTTCAATATATGTGAGGCAAATGCCGCCCTTTATGCGTGCGCCCTGAGGCGGCCGCCTCGCTGCCTCACCCCTGGCGCCGGCCCTGGGTCCTAATGTACTTAAAGCTCAGATATTTCCTTTTTTTTATTCATTAACCGAGATATTAATTAAAAACCATAGTGAACTTCACAAAATAGCATATAAAGGCCATTCTGCAGTTTTTAAAGCATGGAAAAACGGACAGTCAAAAGACGCAAATGTTTTTGAGTCTTTCGAAGCTCCATAAGCTTCGTCATTAAAAGTATGGAAAAAGAAAACACTATTAATGGTCATTTTAAACTTTCTGATGGTGTAATCTCATAACCTGTTAAAAAAATATTAATACTTACCCTTTCACAAAAAATATTTCGACTCATTTATTAAATGAGAATAATTTATTTAAAAATCTTTGAATTATAAGAGTTCCATATTACCTTGAATAAAAAATACTTGGTGTATCCTTTACTGTTTTATAGATTATGTTATACAGTAAATTCCCTCAAATCCACAATTATAAAATCAACAAACCCATATAATCCGCTCATCATTGAAGATGTAAATAATGAAACTTTCAGTTCAGATATAGGGACAAAATTACAGACTTTTTTATTTTTATATCATTCCGTATATATTTTAATATGTAATTTTCGTTAATATGACTGAATTCATGTTTTTTAAGAAGGAAGTATAAATTTACTTCCGAAAAAATCAAGATAATGCTGATATCATTGGTATATACAATTTTTTTACAAAATATATTTATGTATTAATCAAGCTTTTTTGTTTATTACGTCTGGCTAAACCTGAAATAAAACTCTTATTTTACGATTTTGATGTGAATTAGTAGGGTACCTCTATGAGACAAGTTTCATTGAATAATTCAAGAAAAATGTATCTCATCTTTATTATGCATATTTAATTATACATTATTAATTATTTACTTGACCTTTACTTTCAATAATTTTAAAATTTTACTATACTGTAAGCATGAATTATAATTTTGATTGCATTATTACATTCAATTACTGTTTAAAAGATGTAAACAAAGCAATGACCAGAAATCCGCACAACCTTTGGTCCCATGCTATGCAGATTTGAGGGAGTCTACTGTATTTACAAGCTTTAACATTACAGATTACAGCCACAGAATTTAGAAATGCATAAAGTTGGGTAAATTTTTTAATTCGGGCATCTATTTTTTTTCTACGACATGCTTGACTGGGTATGTAAAGTTTTTCAAATTTTTCTAGCCTTGATACATATATTGTATATATATACATATATATGTATATACAGTAGAGTCTCTAAAATCTGCATGCATTTCGAAATGTAAACAGTGAAAATAGGAGTTAAGACGATTCTTTATAATCTTTATTCTAAATGTCAGTGAACAAAAATAAAGTTGTTTTTAACGTAAATTTATGGGAAAATAGTAAAGACACAGGACATTTAAAAAATTAAAAGCTTTTATGGATCAGGGTATATATCCATAGAGTATAAAATGTCAGTACAAATGAATTTTTTATAGCAGCATATTAATGCCGATTTGTCATTTAAAACAACAGATAAGTTCCAAAAAATATTTAGCATAAAAGACTGTATTTATTTAATTGATGCATGGCATAAAATATGGTCTGACTCTTTATTGAAAATCAGGATGAAGATACAGATTTTTCAAATTTTCAGTTAACCTTACCTCAAGCTAAAGCATCTGAATTATTCAAAAAATTTCAAAACAGATTTACAAGAGCTTTTCAAAGAAGAAGAAATTGTTGAATGGGTGAACAATAAAGATGAAATTTTGGTAAATTATGTTGTAGGTATAGAAATTATGTCTCCAATAATGATAATGAACCCAGCCGAAGACAGTGAAATTGAGTCTGACAGTGATTGCGAGAAAAAAAAAGTTTGGAAAAGCTTTGGTTTTTGGTGAAATTTCTCGTAAGTTCTTGGAGCAGCAGAGTCATATAAATCAATAGGAAATAATGGCTGTTTACAAAATTCAAAAGAAACTTTATCAAGATAAAATGAAAGTTCTCAAACAAAGGACTGTGCAAGAAATATTTAAAAGTAATAAACATAATTTGGCGTATTAAAATAATAATGTACAGATAAATAAAAGAGATCCAAGTTTAATTTGAATTATTATGCTCTTTTTGTAAATGGATGCAGGTAAGTTGAAAAAATAAATCATTTAAACTAGAATCTGCAAAACTCTAAAATCCACACAGACTCTGGTCTCAAGCTGTGCAGATTTTTGAGACTCTACTGTATATACATATATGTATGTATATATAGGGTAGATGTGCCAGTAATGGACACCCCTTGAAGTTTTTAGTTCATTAAAAAAAAAAACTAATAAATATTTAGCTTTAATTATTTTTTTAATAATTCCTCCTTGCATGTTTTATAAAACTGTGTTATTGTTGACACTTTTAATCAAACCAATCAGGAAGCAGAAAATAATGTTTCAAAGTTTCGCTGTTTTTCTATGAAAATCTTAATAAAGAGGCTAAGAGCTGACTTCGTTTAATTAAGTTATATATTATTTATTTTTTTGCAAAATTTGAATGTTTTTGTTTCAGTAGCAATGGAAAACTTATAATTTTATATACTAATGGCCATTTACAAAATTTCATTTATTTTTAAGGTTTTAAGAGGGGGTGTCCATTACTGGGATGGTTAACGAGTCATTTTCCAGTAATGGACACCCCATGTAAACATTGCTAAAAATGCAATTTCAGTAATGTTTATAGTGCATAAAATATTTTGACTTAACTGCAAACCTAAATAATCAAATTTAATTTTTAAATTATACTTACCAAAATGTAATAGCACTAAAACTTTTATAAATAGCTGCTTTCAAGTTATTTTATGTGGATTAATAAAATTTCAATATTTTATTTTACTTATTTATTATTTTTTTATGTAGATGTACCTTGCATATTTTATAATCTGGCAATCAAACCAGCCAGGAAACAGAAAATATTGTTTAAGAGCACAGTCAAAGAGGGGCTCATTCCTCCCTGTTTAAATAAAAACAATTAAGTTATAGAAGTTATTAAAAATCTATTTTCTGTCTTAAATGCTTCCCTATTCATCTCTGACAAAAGAAAAAAATTGTAATATTAATGAAAGTTATAGGTAATATTCATGAAACTACTGAATCTGCAGATCAGTGACCTCAAACATCAATTCTACAGTTTTATTTTGAAATTATTTTATTTAGTATTTAAAATATTCAACTCACAATATCATTTCTTTCATATTTATAATATTAATTATTATAAATGATATATCAAGTAGTCTCTGGAAGATTAATTGTTAAAAATAGTGAGACAAAACTAAACACTAATATTCAAAAACTTTTTTTTTTAATTACCTTTGAAATCCCCCACTGTTTCAATAATTTGATAGCTGTAATTGTCTGATATTTAGTATTTTAAACTATCCATCTAAAATAATTAAAACATCGATCTTCTGATAATTACAATAATTGATGCAAACAGTAAATGATTATCACAAATATTTTATTAATTACTGGTATCCTAATTGTTAAATTTATTTAAAAATAACTATTTTGTTTCCTTAGTATGTATTCATTAAACTCTGGTTCTAAATACAGTCATAAAGACAATTATATTTATTACTTTTTATGGGGTGTCCATTACTGGGCCAGAGGGTGTCCACTACTGGGCTTTTGGGTGTTTTGATATATTTCTGTTATTTAAAATTAAATTTCTATTCATATGGGGAAATGAGGTTATAAGAATGGTTAAATATTGTTGATAGATTAATATAATATTGAAAAAACTGGAATATAATAATTATAACTATTAATAAAAAAATAAATTTTTAAAGAAATTCCTTAAGGGTGTCCATTACTGGCACATCTGCCCTATATATATATATATATATATATAACACTGATGCTCGGCTAACCAAAAAGTACCAAAATATTTAGTAGCTACAGTCTAGTTCAAGGGTGGCAAACCTTTCTGTTGACACGCGCCAAATTTGAACAAAAAATATTTTACATGATCATGACGGTCCAACAAAAAACACAAAAAAAATTTAGTAGGTAGAAAAATAATGGTCTAAAATTTTCTATTAAGATTTAAAAAAGATGAACATACTTGTAGATATTACACTATAATAATTATGGCAATAAATATATTTCAGAAAAAAGAAATAATGCGATGTAATTTGATTTCTGTTGTCACATCTTAATATCAGGTTAATTTTAATGCAAACTGAACCAGATTTATCTGACAAGTGCTTTTTTTTTTAGTTTGATATTATTCATTTGTGAAAACAGTGAGTGATTCGAAAGCAAAGCATAGATAGGCAGAAAAACTGTTACACTAGCAAACTTCAGTTTCTTTGAATAGCTCTGAAATAAATTCAAAGTTGCCATAACTTTACCATCAGAAATTACTAATCTCTAATAGCCAATTCTTATAGAATAGTTTTCAAATATCGTCTTTGTTCGAATAAAAAATTGAGACTATAATTAATTAGATTGGAATATTATATGGCGCAGTTAAAAACATTTGATCGAAATTAGAAAAGATCAATCGGGATTTTGTGTGATCCCACTTTGTTTTCATTTAGAGTCACAGCAATGCCGTGCCAAAAGTGGCACGCATACCATAGGTTCGCCGTCCTTGGTCTAGTTAAAGTCTTGAAATTATGAGGACCGAAAATTATTAAAATTTGGATCATAATTTTTTTCTTCAAAAATGTGAGAGAAAACAAGCAAAAAAGCAAATAAATTGTAACCTTCATTAGAAAACTAAATTGACATTTCCAAAAAATAAATAAAATTGCAATACATACATCATGTGCTAATATTGCATTCAACATCATATTTGACATCTAGTATTATGAAAATTAAATCATTGTTTGAGGACAGTTTTCTTTAATTGAAAGTGGTTTTGGGATAATATACAAGTACCTTTAATAGTACTAATGATATTACAGAAGATTGCCTCAAATCCGCACAGCTTGGGACCAATGCAGATTTTACAATTTTGCAGATTTCTGGTCATTGTTTTGTTTACTTTTTTAAAACAGTAGTTTGAATATAATAATGCAATCAAAATTATAAATATGCTTGCCATAGAGTAAAACATTAAAATAATTAAGTAAATTAATAAACTAAAATGATAAAAAGTAAGACATTTTAAAAAATGATTAAATTATTAAAGGTAAACATCAAGTAAATAATTAATAATGTATAACTAAATATGCATAATAAAAATGTGGTACATTTTCTGTGAATTTTTCAATGAAAACACCTATATAACCTCATAACAACACCTATAAATTCACCTAAAATCATAAAGTAAGGAAGTTTTATTTCAGTTTAAAACCAGTCTTAATAACTAAAAAAGATTGATTAAATACACAAATATATTTGGTAAAAAGATTGTGATTACCAGTGATATCAGCAATATCGTCATTTTTTTCAAAAATAAATTTATACTTCTTTCTTGAAAACTACATGTTTTAGTCATATTAACGAGAATTATATATTAAAATACAAATTGAATGATATAAAACTAACAAATTTTGTAATTTTGCCACTACATCTGAATTGAAAGTTTCATTGTTTATATCTGTGATAATGTGCAGATTTTAGGGTTGCAGATTTAAAGGAGTCTACTGTACTTTAAAAAATGTCACATTTGCATAGAGACAAATTACTATGATGTTTGATCACCACTAATTTTGTATGGAAATTTTTTCCTTATTTAATTGTAGATATCTGCAATTAAATTTAAATAACATGAAGACTTTCACAATTACTGGTAGCTAAAAATCATAGCAGCTATACATTTCTCAGTTGTATCGAATTTCTTTTTTATATTCATTTAAATCCCCCCCCCCTCCCCAACTTATTTAATTGAGAATAAAATCAGTACTATTCAACTAATGTACTTTTCTTTTTCACTTGCATTTAAATGGCACTTACTATGGTAAGATATTTTTCTTTTAAGGATGACTATACTTAATTATCAATGTCTAAATGCATAAAAAAAGGGAGAAAATTGAGTGCCTCAAATACTGCCTACTCATGGCAGCAGCTAATGTTCCTACCAACTTTTTATGTCCCCCCCCCCCCCCCATTGTTCATAAAAATTTTACACTTTGAAACCTCTGTTTCTTGCCAAATATGCAATAAATTATTTTACATTAAAAGAGCTAAACATTAATATTGAAAACTTTGATTTTCTTGCCAAATTATCCTCTTTTTCTCTGAATTATATTTTTATAAGTTTTGTTGAGAAACTTTATATAATAACTTTCTGAATTAATTTATTAACTGAGTTGAAGAGTTAAAGTGTTTCAAGATATAGCATTACTCTGCTCATGATTATACTTTTTCAATTAATTCATAAAATAGTAATTTTAGTATTAAAAAAAAAAAAAAAAATCCGAATAAAAAGAAAAGCCATTCTAACAAAGTGAGAAGGAAGTAATTGTTTTACTAAAGCACAGAAATTTTTGGCTGGCTACCATATTTTTCCCTGTTAGTAGAGCCCTGCTTACATATCTCAATAACTCCAACATATATAACAACACTGAAAATACTTTTTCTCATTGTGATATTATTAGGGATGCAACGGATATCCGGCAAATATCCGATATCCGGCATATCCGGCTGATTTTTCAATATCCGAAATATCATCGGATATCCGAATCACAATCACCGGATATCCGACTTCTCTGCCGGATATCCGGCAGAGAGTGGCAAAGATAATCTAAAAGGATAAGAGAAATCGTTTGACCCAAACAGTGCCGAACAACTTTTGTTTATAATGCAAAATATGAAAGTAAGTTCACTATTCATAAGCAAAAGGTAATTCTCCAAAAGTTTAAAGAATGCCAGCTTTTCCAACATTGATATTTCAGCTCTTTACAATAAATTTAAGAATTTACGTTTACATCTTTTAGAAAATTGTACCTTTAATTTCAGAATGTAAAATAAAATTTGAAGTTGTTTATTAAAGTATGACTTTATTAATTTTCTTTCTTTTAAGTTTAACAATTAAAGAGGCCTATTTTTACTTTCTTCTATCTTCAATAGAAGAAAGTGAAATTTTTTCAATTTCTGGTTGTCAACGGATTTAGAAGTCTTAGGGGTCAGATATCCCAAAACATGTTTATACAAAATGCCTGTCTGTCCATGTGTCGCCATTGTACTTTCAAAAAGTGTATGAAGTTATGCATAGAATTGAACCAAATTTTTTGTGTATGTTTTTGACTGTGGCCAGCAGATTCTTTTTCAATATGGAAGTATTCTGCCGAAAGAGGGCGCTGTAATTGTGATTTTTGTGCCATTTTCATTATTGTACGATCAAAAAGTGTATAAAGTTATCCATATAATTGAACAAAATTTTTTGTGTATGTTTTTGGCTATGTCCAGCAGGTTTTCCTTTAAATTGGAAATATTCTGCCAGAAGGGGGCTCTTTAATAATGATTTTTGTACCACTTTCATGCTTGTACCATCAAAAAGTGTATGAAGTTATGCGTAGAATTGAACCAATTTTTGGAGGTATGTTTTTGGCTATGGCCAACAGGTCCTCCTTCAATTAGAAAATATTTCCCGGGAAGAGGGTGCTATAATAGTGATTTTTGTGTTATTTTCATTATTTTATCATCGAAAAGTGTATGAAGCTAAGCATAGAATTGAACCAATTTTTTGTGTATATTTTTGGCTAGCAGTTTCTCCTTGAATTTGGAAATATTCCGCCAAAAAGTAGCACTGTAACAGCGATTTTTGTAAAATTTTATCGATTTTTTGCAGTTTTTTTGTACTGTATATTGGCGGCTCGCGAAGCTACAGGAACTTCTCAACCTGTTGGCTATTCACAAACAGCTGATGTACAACAGAATAACGAAAAAATTATTGATTTTAATAAATATCATGATCAAGATTAACTTATTCTTATTCCGATTAATTGAGTGGAGCAGAAATTTTAGATCAAAATCAAATTTGGTATAATATGGAACTAATAATATTGAAGTATTAACATTTGGAACTACTTTTTGAAATATTAAGATGTATGAGATAGAAGAAAGTTTTGGGATTGGCAATCCCAACTAGTTATTTTTGTAACTTTATAAATATTTAAAATTAAAAGTAATTTTCTTTTTACTTATAAATATCAAAGCAATTTAACTTAAAGCAAAACAGTATTAAATATTTAAAACAGAAAAAAGGCATCAACTAAACCGATGTTTGGAGAAAATAATTCTTTAATCATGGGTACATTAGTAAATATTTTATGTTTAAATTATAAAAAGAAACTGAAAGTATGTATTTTTTTGTGAAAATAATCCACAATTATAGGCATATTAATTGGTTAAAATTTCTGACAAATTTCGTGATATTTTCTGCTATTGATTGGCAGATTTCACAGTTTCTTCTTACAAGAAATTGACAAAATTCATGTTTGTTTTTCTGTATTTCAAGCTTTATAAATACCTATGTTTGGAGAATTATATAAAATTTTGCGATTTTCTCCACGACCGACTGATGAATTTCACGATTTTTTTTAGAGATCGATCGGTGAATTTCATAATTTTTTTTCTCGCGATCAATTGACAAATTTAGCAATTTTATTCTGTGACCGATTGACAAATTTCCCTGTTTGTTCTTGCGACATACTGATGATAAAAGTAACAATTGTATTTCTGCATCCAATTGAAAATTTTCGCGTTTTTTCTCTGTGACCGTCTGAGGAATTTCACGATATTTGCTCGTGACGAACTGGCAAATTTCACGATATTTTTCTGTGATCAATTCATGAATTTTGTGATATTTTCCCGCTGTGAATTTCCTACGAACTTTAGTTTTTTTTACTGATGACCAGTCAACAATTTTTTTAATTTATTTTCACCATGATTGACGAAATCAGCGATATTTTCTTCTACGACCGATTTATGTATTTTGCGATGTTTTTCCTGTGTGCCCAAAATAGGAAGAAACTAAAAGAGCAGTAACAACCACCAGAGACAGCTCTACCAAATTGGTCAATAGTCAGCATTAAACAAAATGAGATTACACTTGTGGTGCACATGAAGAAGAAAAAATTTTGGTGAACTTCAAAAAAACATATTTAGAAACAACAAACTAGTTGATTTTCGCAATTCACAGAATGACAATTTTTTTTTTTTTTTCCTGACATGATTGACAAAATCTGATATTTTTAAGATATTTTGCGATTTTTTTTCCTTTGCCCAAAAAAGGAAACAACTAAATGGAAAGTAAGGGCCACCGGAGACTAAGCCCTACCAAATTGGCCTGCATTCACCATTAAACAAAATGAGATTAGATTTTGTGGTGCACACGAAGAAGAAAAAAAAATTCAAGGAAACTATTTAGAAACACCAAACTAATTGTTACTTGCAATTCACAGGAATTAGGACATGACTTTTTGAAATCAGCCTTTTCTCGTGTAATAGAAGAAATCAATTGACTATTCCCTTTTCAAACTTTGGATATTGATTTAAAATTCTGATGCATAAAACTTAGTTCAATTAACGAAACTACCACAGATTACAGTTTTAACAATAATTCCATTACGGATATAATAAAACAAGTTTGTTCAGAAGTGACATACAATCACTGTAGGATATTGACAATACAATCACTGATATGCATTATTCATGCAAGTAAGTTAAAAATTAATGCACATCAGATTTTGCAAAGTTTTCTAAAATTGTTTAAGAGAGCATAATCATGTGTTTCTGACAGGGTTCGTTGATATATATCAATGGATATATATCCGATATTTATTTTCAAAATATCAAGATTTTTTATATTTTCATTTTCATACATTTGATATTTATTTTTTAAATGTCATATTTCTTGATATTTTCATATATCTGATATTTATTTTCAAAGTATTTTCAGTCAAAAGAAGTGCAAATGAATTCTTCAACTGTTATTAAAAATTAGTCCATCTGTAAATAAATAACTAAAAAGAATAGCTCCCAAAATATTCCCTACACTCCAAAAACTAGTTTTGGACTGTACTTAGAGCTTTCCCATTACCATCATCTGTCTTTGAACAATATTTTCCTACCCTGTCTCAATTTTTTATGTAGACTGCACCTTCTAGAATGAGATAAAGGGGTTAATCGGTGATTGGATTTTAGCAAAAAAATCTCATATAAGCTTTATGTTTGAAACTGAATATTTAAATGTTGAACCAAAAATTTGATGGGATAATATTAAATTAGAACAGCCCAGAAAGATAATTTAACTTAGCAGTTGTTTACAGATTCTCCTTCAATAGATGCATTAGAATCTTTTCTGATTTTGATTTACTTCAGTCTAAATTGTGCAGTAGCTTAGGGAATGTAAAAGCAGACAAACTTACATTCATGTTCAAATTCTTCAACAGAAAAAATAAACTATTTTGTATTTCAGAATTTGTTGTGTAATTTTATTTATTTTTTAAACTGAATCCTGCATTCTGTGTTTTGATGAGTGAAAAAGCAACTTTTGCAGAAGATTGTTTGTTTTTTCAATTATTTGATCATAAATTTTGAAAGAAAAATGTAAAAAAAGACATTTAGAATATTGCTTTATTATGTTTTCATGTTAAATGTAATATGTTTTAGATTCTAATTTATATTAAGTCTAAAAATCTTTATAATCAGCAGTAAACTGACAATTTTGAAAATATCGGATATATATCGAAAATATCGTATATATATCAAAATATCTGATATTTTTGATATTTTCGAAAATATCACGATATTTACGAACCCTGGTTTCTGATAATTTCTAAAGTTATAAAAGCTGCTCTGTGCTGTTTGTCAAAACTGTAACTTGTGAAAGAGGCTAAAACACACAAAATGGAATAAAATCTAAATTAAGAAATTCCTTTAGCAACCCAATTGTTAATTGCCCATAACATTAAGTGAAAGTTGAAAAATAGATATGGTATATATAAAGCTTGATTCTGTTCCTTTGTTTTAAAATAAAAAATTTTGATAATTATCTTGAGTTGTTAATTTAAATTATTTCAATGGTATTTTGTCATGTCTGTGTAAATGTCTTTAAGTGGCACATAAAAAATAATGGGGTTTAAAGATTTTTTTTCCCCTTTTTAACAGTTCAACTCCCCTGCATTTATAAACGTTGGGTAGGAAACTCCCTTCCTGGGAAAATTTGACATTCAAGCTCTGATATTCAAAGAGATATAGTTTTTGTAAATTATATTTCAATACATTTAAAATGTTTTAATGATGTGTGAAACATGTTTGTAATTAATTGTTTGAAGATGGCTTTATATTAAGAAATAATTCACCATATAACTAAAAACATTTCTATTGCCGGATATCCGAATCCGGCAGGCAAAGGAGCTTCGGATATCCGGTATCCGATATCCGGCAAAATCAATATCCGGTGCATCCCTAGATATTATTAAAAAAATAAGGGGGGAGGGAAGGGGGTATAATTAACTAACAATATTTCTTTTATTTTTATTAAACGACGGCTAATGAATAACAAGTCTTCATATGTTAAACAGTACTATTTTTATACAGACAGTTTCATAACACACCAACTTTTAATAAACTTAATATAATCTGATAAGAGTTTTATTACTATTAAATTGCGTCGCATCCTAATATGAGCATGGACATATGAATAATTCTAAGAACTGTAAGTATATTATACATGACAACAAAATACTACTACTAATAATTCACAATTTAAGCACAGTAAATAGGTATCCTTGTGATGAAATACTGGTTTCATCAGCTTTAAATTTATATATTAGCCTAGCCGTAAAAGATTAAAGACAAAACAAAACAGGGAGTGAATGACATAAAAAAAAAAAAAAAAATCTCGGTTTAGTTTATTATTATTAGTAGTAGGATTTGAATAAAGCATTTTATTTGCAAATTTGCAACAAAACGAACTTAGCCTATATATTCTACATAAACATAAAATATTTTTCTGCCAAAAGAAAGATAAATCACATTAGCTATCAACCCTATCTTTTCTAAGTTGCCATAACCTACGAGGTAACTAACCTGGCAGAGTGCCAAAAGTCAATGGCGTTTGTCGTTAAAGTGGCAGACTCCCAAAAAATAGAAAATGGAAAAATATTTTTTTTTATGTATTTAACCTTTATACAAAGATTTCAGAGCAGTTTTTGTTTCGTCTATATCTTAAACAAGTGGGTAAGTGTGATCATACATCGCACAAAGGGTTTCGTTTAATATTCCTTTCAAAACACTTTCTTTCAAAACGTCCAGTACATTTATGCCATGGAATACCTTCTAAATTTTGGCAAACACATCCTAAACTATGTTAAAGTTTCAAACATATTCGCCTTGTTATATTTCCTAATTTTGTTCGCCCCCCCCAAAAAATGCTTCGATATATCACATGACGGGTATCTGCCAAATTTAGAGAAATGCCCGCCTTGGGGGGGGGGGGGAGTGGGCAGATGGTCACCATGACTTTTGACGCGGCCTGATTTTAAAAAATTATGTTATGTTTTATAAGCCATATTAAAGTTTCAAACAGATCGTCCAGTTATATTTCCTAATTTTGTTCGCGCACCTCCCTCAACACCCCCCCCCCTCCTCGAATTGCGACGCGCCCTTCTTCTTTATAATTTATTATCGTGTGTTATAAAGTATCTTAAAGTTTAAAACAGATTGAATTGTTAGATTTCCTACTTTAAATGAAATCGCGGTCTGTTAACTCCACATTCCACCACCAGGGAGCGGACTGTATTCTTAACAAAAGCGTATCTGAACGAAACTCCTTTACACAACCCATTAGTAGATATGTTACTCGAGGGGGTGGCGGACTTCAGCAAGAACTTAAGATAATTGTTGAAATTACTATTCGGAAATAGTGGTAATTTAACATTTGACATATTTATATTTAATAAGTATAAGTAGCATGTATCTGAGGACTCCAACAAAAAACGCACCTGAAACGGTATGAAACAAAAAAGAAATATTTTGCCCCTCCCCCTCTCCGCACCTTCCCGAAATTTCACGCGCCATTTTTTATAAACTTTTTCTAATGTGTTATAAACTATCGTAAAATTTCAAACAGATCGCCTTGTTATATTTCCTAATTTTAACAAAAATGTTAGTTCCACATTCCACCACCAGGGAGTGCACCCTATTCTTAACAAAACTGTATCGGAAGGAAACTCCGTTAAACAACCTATAAAAAGATATGTTACTCGAGGTGGTGGCGGTCTTAATAAGAAATTAAGATATTTGCTGAAATTACTATTAGGAAATAGTGGTAACTAAACTTTAGACAATTTTATATTAAATAAGTAGCATATATCTCAGGACTCCCTCAAAAAGTCACCTAAAGCGGTCAGAAACGCTAATTTTTTAAATAGAAATCTAGCGCCCCCCTCTCCCCGGAATTTCGCGTGTCATTCTTTCTTACACTTTATCTTATGTGTTATAAAATATCTTAAAGTTTCAAACAGATCGACTTGTTAGACTTCCTAATTTTAACAAAATCACGTTATGTTAATTCCACATTCCACCACCAGGGAATGCACTCTATTCTTAACAAAAGCATATCTGAACGAAACACCTTTACGCAATCTTTCCGTAGATAGATGGGTCGGGATGGTGGCGGTCTTAAACACGAATTTAAAATATTTGCTGCGGTAACAAAAGCTAAGATTTTAAAAATAATTCTAGCTCCCCCCCCCCCTTCTCGAAATATCACAATCCATTCTTTTTTACACTTTTTTCGATGTGTTATAAATTATCTTAAAGTTTCAAACAGACTGAGTGGCGGTCTTAACCAATAATTCAAAATATTTCCTGAAATTACTATTAGAAAATAGTGGTATGAAGTAAACTTTCTGATGATGAATGAGTTATACTTATCTCATATCGCTGTTCAAAAAGCCCAGGCAAATTATTAGATTTCCTAATTTAAGTTAATTCGTGGTTAAATAAGCGCGTCTCTTCATTTTAATCGACGCATTTGATAGGAATAAACCGATTAATTAAATAATAATTAATATTTCAGCTTGTAATTAAGATAGGACTTAGATATGGGTATCAATGAAATCAGCGAGAAATTTGACATCGGGATGCCAAAAAATTTAATCAAAAAATTTAATATTTAAAAAGTTAAAATTTCGTATTAAAATATGTTATTATGGAAAACCGCAGCGTCGTCATGTCTACCTGCTTTTCCGCCGAATTGAAATCTTTTTATTTCCTTGTCTTTCCAATTAAAGAAATTACATTTTTATCGATCGATTTTTAGTGGATATTTTAACTTATACACATCGCAGAAATGTGAACTTTATACCAAATGAAAGTAGATTTTTTTCTGCGTCTGTCTATTCCATTTACAAATTTCTCGGACCAATATTTTCTGATATACGATTTCGCTTTAAAATCTCCACTTCATTTTTCGGTTTAATTTCCTCCGTGGTAACCGTGCATTCGGCTGATTTTACTGGCAACCCTTAGGAGAAACATGAATGATTTCGAGAAAGTCCGTTTGAATTTGCGTTAAAAAGCTGGATTGGTTAATTTTAGAAGTTAATTAGCCCGTAATTCGGTTAATTACAAACTTTTTCAAAATTTTATGATTTGTTGTTTGATGTGAGGTGTTCAGCTATAAGTACCCAGAATTTCAAGTCTCTAACATGTATAGTTTCTGAGAATGAGCTCTGTGACGGACAGACAGACAGACAGACAGAGAAGCGAGACGAATAGGGTTTCGTGAGATGAACGAAACCATAAAAATGGCTGAGTTGCAGCATTTTGAATTTCTAGCGTGGCTGACATTTTGAAACGTCCTGAATTTTGTCACGCGATAAAAGGCGTATTTATGAACCGATTTGGATGTAACTTCGTTTATACATAGTACATACAAATGTCTCAACCATGTTCGTTGGCCAGCTTCATCCGCCATCTTGTTTCAAAATGGCGGCCATTCAAAAAAAATAAAAAATAAAAAAATTAAAATGAGATACCAAAAAATTTTAAAATTAAAAAGATTATTTTTGTATGTGTTTGACCTTAATACCAAGATTCCAGAACAGTTTTTGTTTCGTCTATATCTAAAAAAAATGGCTGAGTAATAGCATTTTGAATTTCTTTTGTGGCTGACATTTTAAAACGACCTGATTTTTGTCACGCGATAACAGGCGTATTTATGAACCGATTTTGATGTAACTTGGTCTGTACATAGTACATACCAATGTCTCGACCGAGTTCGTTGGCCAGCTTCATTCGCCATCCTGTTTCAAAAGGGTTGCCATTTAAAAAAAAAATAAATTTAAAATTTAAAATGAGGTATTAAAAAATTGGAAAATGAAAAAAGATTTATTTTATGTGTTTGGCCTTGTTACAAAGATTCCGGAGCAGTTTTTGTTTCTGAAAATGTGTTCTTTTGTTTATATCTTAAAAAATGGTTGAATTATAGCACTTTGAATTTCTAGCATGGCTAACATTTTGAAACGATCTGGTATTTGTCACGCGATAACACACATATTCGCCTATTTCGATGTAAGAAGGCATGTGGATAGTATACATCAATACTTCGACCAAGTTCGCTGGCCAGATTCATCAGCCACCTTGTTTCAAAATGGCGGCCATTAAATTAAAAAAATATATATATTTAAAGTGAGGTGCAAAAAAATTAGAAATTGAAAAAGGTTTCTTTCTTAAGTATTTGACCTTGATATAAGGATTCAGGAGCATTTTTTGTTTGTCTTTACCTTAAAAAATGGCTCAGATATAGCAGTTTCAATTTCTATTGTGGGTGACATTTTGAAAAATCTGATTTTTTGCATGCGACAGCACTCGTATATATTAACCGATTCCGATGTGAGTGAGCATGTGCACAGCAATTACTAAGGTCTCGACCAAGTTCACTGGTAAGCCTCATACACCATGTTGTCTTAGAATGGCAGGCACTTTAAGAAATCGCCGAATTCGGCAGCCAAATATAAGTTACTTTAAAGAAAAGCAGCTTGGATAAAGCTGACTAATTTCGCGAAATTCTCATTCATTATATTGATAAAAATTAGTATTGAATCTTCTATATTCGGTTTCCACTAATTGAGTTTCGTGTGTTTTAATGATATAAGTTGGCTTTTTTAAAATAAGGAATATGAAAGCTACCTCTTCCTCCCGGCACTGGCCGGAAGGACTTTTTTAAACTTATAACATCTATATTATTATCTATATAATCTTTGTCGCCTTGCTAATAAATCGGTGAGCATTTTAAAGTTGATATTTTGTATTTTGTGATCATCTATTTAATTTACGACTAATGCACGCGTTGTACTGAAACAGCGCTTAAATCACGTATTTTTATATTAACATGGTTCTGTGATTACAGCAGCTATACTACTATTGCGAATTCAATTTAATAACTTTTTTTTAAATGCGTTATCTCTAACAACACTTATTTTTTTTTTTAAATATATCTATAAGAAATGCACAGAAAAAACAAGGAAAATGAATATGTCATAAAGTATTTTCTTTTAAAAGTATGCCGTAACTATTGAACCATGAACCTTGAAAAAAATATTTAATACAACGTATAATAATATGATTAATTCTTAAAACTAACTCAAATATTTCGTTGACATTTTCATAGTTTAAATAATCCTTAGAATTCTTAATGCTATGAAATTCGGAAACAGTGAAATGTAAGATTAAATTCAGTGAACACACTTAACTGATGATAGAGAGATTCAGAAACAGCCAGCGATTATGATAACTTTGAAAAAGATGTTACATTGTCTTAAGGTATTTTCTATCATTTCCTTTATGAAAGCGTATTACTTTTGGAATTGATACTTCCGGCGCTTTTGTCATTAGCAGAAAAGAGATTTAACTTTATCAAGCTGGAAATAAATTACACACCTGTTCTGAGATTCTGTGTTATTTCTTAAGGTAACATAAATTATTAATCTTGTGATTCTAACAAATTATGTTCGACATTCAGACATTTCAGAAATAATAAAAGATTAAAGCTTTATATTTTCAAAGAAAAAAAATAATTTTTTTAAAAGATGAAAATCTTAGTAGTATAAGAAAAAGAATTAATGCTAAAACATTTGACCTCCTTTATAAACAAATATAACAAACAAACCGGTCTACCCTACTTAATGTTTTCGCTACTCAAATGAACTCAGGGCAAAATTTTAGAATGTAAGGCTGTTTACTAAATTTCCCGACCATTTATTTGTGAAAAGGAATAACGTATCCTATTATAATATGTAACGTAGAGTCGTGGAAAAAAAGTAAACAACCCTTACTAATTCTGCAAAAAATTTTCGCAGAAGAAAGTTATTGGTGCCACACCATAGGTACTAAAGACTACTTTTAAATAATGCATTTAAAATTTGCTTAGTGGATAATCTACATATTAAAACGAACCTTAACTTTGCTTTTTTTCAATAGCCGTACACAACTCGGGCAGAATAAATGAACTCTACACCCTTCAATTAGCCTAAACACAATTTTTTATGCAATTCGTACGATACGTTTCCAAGAAATTAATTATTTTAAAACGAGCGTATTTTAGGGACTATATCCAAATTCAAGTTCGTTACTGGATAGCTGACCGAGAAGCACTTAAGCGCCACTGAAGCAGTCAATGAAGACTGCTAAATTACAAGATAGCATAAGACATTTCAATATATCTAGTCATTTCTATCATAGACAGCCCCTTAAACCATCATTTGGCTGTTTTTTAAGCGTAATTTGAAAACTACTTGGAAGAAACATGTAAAATTTGTGATTCCCATAAAGTAGACCTTAATAAATATTAATCTATTAAAAAATTGTAGGTTTAATTCATAATTTTTTCGAATATCAATTTCTTAATTCATAAGTCATATTACAAAATTATAAAAATTGCAAATTCACCGTGTTTGTGTTTGGGTATTTTAGTATTATTACTACACAAAAAATTAGCACATTAGGAGTATAATTTCAGGAGATATTAATAAAAATATGAAAAGGTAATTTAACATTAGAAGCACTAAATTTTGAATGTTTATAATTCAAAAACTTATCATTCAAATGACTTGGAATTTGGTGTCAGGCATAGTTTGAACCGAAGATTTGAAATATCTTGTTAAAATTGGGTATTATCATTGAAAAAAATAAAGTTTTGGTTCATTTTAATATGTAGATGGCCCCCTAAGCAAATTTTATATCCATCATTTAAAAGCTGAATTTATTTCCAATCGTTCGGTATCAGTAACTTTCTTCTATGATAATCTGTTGAGGAGTTAGTAGAGGATGTTTACTTTTTTTTTCACGACTGTGCACTTTAGTGTTGTTTTACAAATAAATCCATAAAGAAAACACATAAAGACTTTCATCCGCTTATTAGGTAGCTTTCTTTACAAAAAAGCTACCTATTGCAGCCGTTCGGAGGAAAGCGATTTCAAAAAATTTTGGTATATTTTCATCGATCATGACCCCCAGACCCCGAAACCACCCTCCGTTCAAAATTGATATATATATATATATATATATATATATATATATATATATATATATATATCTGACGTATGTCACACTGTAACTCCCGTAATTATGAACCGATTTCGATGAAATTCGGTGTGTACATAGTACATACCAATGTCTCGACCGAGTTCGTTGGCCAGCTTCATCCGCCGTTTTGTTTCAAAATGGCGGCCATTTAAAATTTTTAAAAAATTTTAAAACTTGAAATTTGGTACCAAAAAATTAAAAATGGAAAAATATTTTCTTTTATGTATTTTACCTTTATACAAAGATTCCGGAGCAGTTTTTGTTTCGTCTATATCTTAAAAAATGGCTGAGTTATAGCATTTTGAATTTCTAGCGTGGCTGACATTTTGAAACGTCCTGAATTTTGTCACGCGATAAAAGGCGTATTTATGAACCGATTTGGATGTAATTCAGTGTGTATATAGTACATACCAATCTCTCGACCGAGTTCGTTGGCCAGCTTCATCCGCCGTTTTGTTTCAAAATGGCGGCCATTAAAAATTTTTAAAAATTTTTAAAACTTGAAATGTGGTACCAAAAAATTAAAAATGGAAAAATATTTTTTTTTTATGTATTTTACCTTTATACAAAGATTCCGGAGCAGTTTTTGTTTCGTCTATATCTTAAAAAATGGCTGAGTTATAGCATTTTGAATTTCTAGCGTGGCTGACATTTTGAAACGTCCTTAATTTTGTCACGCGATAAAAGGCGTATTTATGAACCGATTTGGATGTAATTCAGTGTGTGCATAGTACATACCAATCTCTCGACCGAGTTCGTTGGCCAGCTTCATCCGCCATTTTGTTTCAAAATGGCGGCCATTTAAATTTTTTTAAAAAATTTAAAATTTGAAGTGTGGTACCAAAAAATTGAAAATGGAAAAATATTTTTTCTTATGTATTTGACCTTTATACAAATATTTCGGAGCAGTTTTTGTTTCGTCTATATCTTAAAAAATGGCTGAGTTATAGCATTTTGAATTTCTAGAGTGGCTGACATTTTGAAAAGTCCTGATGTTTCTAACGTAATAACAGGCGTATTTATGAACCGACTTGGATGTACCTTGATGTACATAGTACATACAAATATCTCGACCGAGTTCGTTGGCCGGCTTCATCCGCCATCTTGTTTCAAAATGGCGGCCATTTAAAAAAATTAAAAAATAAAAAAATTTAAATGAGATACCAAAAAATTGGAAAGTGAAAAAGATTTTTTTTGTATGTGTTTGACCTTAATACAAAGATTCCGGAACAGTTTTTCTTTCGTCTATATCTAAAAAAAAATGGCTGAGTAATAGCATTTTGAATTTCTCTTGTGGCTGACATTTTAAAACGACCTGATTTTTGTCACGCGATAACAGGTGTAATTATGAACCTATTTGGATGTAATTTGGTCTGTACATAGTACATACCAATGTCTCGACCGAGTTCGATGGCCAGCTTCATTCGCCATCTTGTTTCAAAAGGGTTGCCATTAAAAAAAAATTAAATTTAAAATTCAAAATGAGGTATTAAACAATTGGAAAATGAAAAAGATTTTTTTATGTATTTGGCCTTAATACAAAGATTCCGGAGCAGTTTTTGTTTCTGAAAATTTGTTCTTTTGTTTATATCTTAAAAAATGGTTGATTTATAGCACTTTGAATGTCTAGCATGGCTAACATTTTGAAACGATCTTGTATTTGTCACGCGAAAACACACGTATTCGCCTATTTCGATGTAAGAAGGCATGTGGATAGTATATATCAACACCTCGACCAAGTTCGCTGGCCAGATTCATCAGCCATCTTGTTTCAAAATGGTGACCATTAAATTAAAAAATATATATATATTTAAAGTGAGGTGCAAAAAAATTAGAAATTGAAAAAGGTTTCTTTCTTAAGTATTTGACCTTGATATAAAGATTCAGGAGCATTTTTTGTTTGTCTTTACCTTAAAAAATGGCTCAGATATAGCAGTTTCAATTTCTATTGTGGGTGACATTTTGAAAAATCTGATTTTTTGCATGCGACAGCACTCCTATATATTAACCGATTCCGATGTGAGTGAGCATGTGCACAGCAATTACTAAGGTCTCGACCAAGTTCACTGCTTAGCCTCATCCACCATGTTGTCTTAAAATGACAGGCACTTTAAGAAATTGCCGAATTTGGCAGCCAAATATATGTTACTTTAAAGAAAAGCAGCTTGGATAAAGCTGACTAATTTCGCGAAATTCTCATTCATTATATTGATAAAAATTAGTATTGAATCTCCTATAGTCGGTTTCCATTAAATTGAGCTTCGTGTGTTTGAATGATATAATTTGGCTTTTTTTAAATAAAGATTATGAAAGCTACCTCTTCCTCCCGGCACTGGCCGGAAAGACTTTTTATTTAATATGCCCTATTACGATATCACCAATATAAAAACGATGAATTCATTCTTTGTTTCCCGCCTCGTATCCACTCCTTATAATTTTTATAAGATGAAATAATTCAAGCACTGATTACGTTCATGCAAACAATTGGTATTATATTGCAACAGAAAAGTTTACTTTAAAGTCGAATTATTAGCATGCAAATCTCTATTAATACCCAATACAGGAAAGCGAATTTAATTAATGTAACTTTTATATTTATGTAAAATATAGAGAGAGTATTTCGTACATTTATACTTTCTTCCATCTTTACAAGAAGAAAGTATTGAATTCATGAAAAGTTTCGATTTCCGGTTTTCGATAGATTTTAACGTATATTAAGAAGGTCCTTCACACGGTTTGATGATTTTTAGAAAATATCTGTCTGTCACTTTGTCTGTTAGTCTTTCTGTAAGTGACAAAATGTTGTGTGTGCTCTATCTCGAGAACAAAGGCACGAATTACACACTTTTTAGATAGAGTTAGACCTTGATATAAGCTGGTGCTGATTAGTTTTTGTATATATCGCCGAACAGGTGCCGCTGGTGTACCGCATTTTTCTCGATTTTCGCAATAGCTCTATCTCAAGAACTAAGGCACGGGTTTTCATCAAACTTTATATTCAGTTACAAGTTCACTTAGGTTGTTGCTTATTAGGTTTTCTTTAACAGGTGGGACTGCTGTGCTGCATTTTTGACTATTACTGCATCTAGCTATATCTAAAGAACTATTTTTACCGAATTTATTAAAACTTTACATTCAGTGTGAACTTGATATAAACTATTGCTGATTCGGTTTTAGGGTATATCGCCCCAAAGTTTGCTCTGCTGTGCTGCAATTTGCATGATTTATCTCAAGAATATTGCACAGATTTTCACGAAATTTCAGATTCAGTTAGAAATGGAGTAAGCTTTTTCTGATTAGATTTTGGTAGTCGTAGAAAACGTGGGGCTGCTATTGTGAAATTTTCCCGATATTTGCAAATGATACATATGAAAAACTAATGCACGCAATTTAAACAAACTTAATATTCTGTTACATTTCCACGTAAATAGATCCTTATTAGACTTTGCTTGTATATTGAACAACAGTTGTTGATTTCATACCCTTTGGGTTTAAAGTTTTGGTTGCGGTTATCTAATTCAATGATTTGTTTGAAACAATACTTATATTTCCTTGTTAAATGCATACAATTCAACAAACATATATACATTTACAATCCTCATGATTGGCACAAATTGTCATTTAATTTTTGCACAGTGATAGGGAATTTTTAATTATTAACATGTATGAGATAGAAGAAAGTTTTGAGATTGGCACATCAGACTAGTTCTTTACATGTCAGAAAACAGATCTAAATATGAAAAAAAAGGGAAATTATAAAGTTAAATGGTGTTTAGAAAATATATGTGAAAATTCATTTTTTTCCCAGATATAAAGCAAAATGGAGATTCCCTAAATAAGTCTGCGTTGGATATAGTTTTAATGCATAATTTAAATAAAGGTATAACGATGGCTATACATGTGAATAAGTTCATTTTAAACATAACTGTAATTCCTTAGAATGGAACAGTGTAATATTAACTTTCAAAATTTTTCACAAAGAATTAAAAATTTCGATCGAGAAAGACTGAATTTGATTTATTTATGTTTTTCTTAAATACGTTTGCTGAATAATCACATATGCGCATTTTAATTAACTTCAGATTTATATAAAGTTCTTTAAAGATATATTAAATATGTTTATTAATGAGTGCGAAATAAATAAAATGTGATGTGTGAGAGTTTTTTCAAGAAAGAGGGAAATGAAATATGAAAAATTTAATATTCAAAGAGACTTTATGAAGGGAACGAAACACTCTGACAAAATTGATATTTTCGCTAGAAAGTATTTGGGAAAATATTTTTTGTTAATAAAAGTGAAATAAAATATATGTTAAATAATTTGAAATAATGTACTTATTTCTTTAAAATAGCGTTACCAAATATAGATCAGTGCGAGTAATATGTGAGGAATTGCATTTTTTGTATTAATATCACATTTAAGAGGGAAATTAAGAGTATTGGGAGATTTTTTTTTCTTTTTATGCATCTCATTCTACCGATTGCATTTTTATATTACATGCCCGAGAGGAATTAAAAAAAACGGATAAAATTTGTGTAATTTGTATTTAAAATTATTAGCAACAAGTATAATAAACATAAATAGTAATACAAGAAAGTTTTGATAATTAGTTACGTTTTATAATAAGAATTAAGATACGTAATTTTTATTACTAGATAACTCATGAACTAATAATAAAAAAGAACTAACATATCCTTAAAATTGTGAAGCTTCAACTGTAACCGATTTCGCAAGGGCTGACTACCTCCAGTGGAAACTTCCACCAGTAAATTTATAAAGAAATTTCCTCCGTATTTAAAGCTCTTATTAATGCAAAATTTCGGTCATATGTAATGGTAGAAACATATTTTCATTTTTACTGGTGGAAGTTTACTTTGCGGTAGTCAGGAACTGCGTTTCCACCATATTGTGACAACCAATGAAACCAACTGACTGTTTTAACAGGCAAACTCATACCAGTAAAAAAAAAAATAGAAGATTTTACCCTATTTGCTAGAAAATATTTCCATAAATAAGACGCTTAAATAACAAAAAATTCTATTAAATTTTATTGGCGGGGAATTAGCCCCGGGCGGTATTCAGAGACTGTAGATCCGATTTTAAAAAACATCCGCCATCTTACGACAACTTCCTCAGTTACTTCCCTCGCATGTCGTAGACAGTGCACTATATGTGCCCTCCTATTTATTCATAACTCCATTATTTAAATATGCAGTATCGTTTAAAAATGTTTAGGCATATATATAATTTATACACTTGTTCAAATATTTCCGTAGATTTTCATTATGACAAACAACATGTCAAAAGCTGCTGATGGAAAATTTTTCTATAGTTCCGGTTGATTGAACAGTCCTTCCATTAATCTGTGATGATCCAACTGGGACGATAGACTAATCATGTGTCATTAACCCCCCCCCCCCCCCACAAAAAAATAAAAATAAAATAAATAAAAGAAAAGGAACTGAAATAAAACTAATATACAAATTTATATTTAAAAAAAAATAATAAAGCATATCTGCTTGGATTATGGTCAAAACCTGCTGTTGACTCCAATTTCCATAAACATCAATCTCTCCAGAATAAAACAAAAAAGTACGAAAAAATAGCTCTTACCGACTTTTATAACATTAACTCAATTGATGAATCAGAAAACAGCCAAACAATTCTTTGAATTACAAAGGTTACGAAATATAATTCAATAGTTTTATCAATCACAATTTAACTGCAAATTTTCTTTCCAACGAAAAATATAAATTACTTAAATGCATCTTAAGTAGCCCATGATCTCCAAAAAACTTTTTCAATACTTTAAATTAAAGTTAACTTGCAACTATGACTTACAATGTGTCATATGAGACTGTGTTGCATGTACATTTCACAATTTAAATTTTGTAATAAAATAATGACTAACATGTAAATTTGATTAAATGTGCAACAAATAATTACTATCTTAGTAACTAAGATCATAAGAGATAAATATAACAGAACCTGCAAGGTGATACTAGAATCAAATTTATGGAATGCTATGAATGCTATGAATACGGTCAGAAATTATATGATTGACTTTATTTTCATCTATATTCTTGTAATTTTATCACAAAAGCTACCTGTTGTATTCAATTGAATTTACGATTTTTATCAGGCTCAAAAGAAACATTTTTATTGATTTATAAATTGAAAAATGGAAAAAAATGATAGTTGAGAGAGAATAATACATTCTGGATTTTTTCACGTATTTTACAAACCTTTAAAAATCTGTTAGAAAGGGAATTGAATTGTTATTGATGCAACATATGGAGCGATATTTTATCTGGTAGAGAAGGCTTGGTACGGTTAGTATTAGCATAATGGACACGAGTGATATCCCTTGTCTATCTTATCTTACTTTTGAATCCATTTTCCAAAATTATTGGTAAACAGAACTTTTTTTATGCCATATTGGTACAATTGTATTTTAACACTAGAATGTCCGACATTTTCGACTTCCTAAAACAACCGCTGGAGTTGATTCGACACCACTAATTAAATTATGCAAAGTGGATGCTACAAATTCTTTTTTAACACTGTATTAGATCATTGTACTTTAATTATGAATATATTATTAAATTTCCATAAAAGAACAAGGCGAGCGTTTATTATTTTAGGCGATCTGGAATTTCTCTTCGAGCTCGATGCACAGTTTCTACCAAACTTGCTTTAAATTTTATTACATATTTTGTTAGATCCAGTAAAGTAAAAAAACATATATATAAATATATATATATATCAACTGCCACATTAGGAGCTATATTTTATATGGTTTCATTAGTTTTAGAACTACGAATTCCGCTATCATTTGCTATCCGGTCGAGATTTATTTTTCCCCAAATAAGAAAATAAGTCACTAAGTCCGAAGTAATAAAATAAATCCGAAATGTCACAAACATCCAATTCATTTTAGGATAATTGTCTCAATAGATTTGAATGAGACCTTTTTTGCTGTACATAATTCCGAAAAAATTAATTTCTGAAAGTTTAAAATATCTCTCAGGAATACAATGTTTCCAAATGCTTTCAAATATTATAATAAAGACAAAGAAAGTACCTAGAGACATTTAGTCGCCAGAAATGGACTAAACCGTTTCCACCCTTTATTAGGGGTGCGTTCTGGGTTATTTTAGCTATAACTTAAAAAAAAAAAAGAAAAAAAAAAAAAAAAAAACAGAATCACCAATAAAATTACTTTATTAATATTTGGAAATTTTTCCAGAGAGAAACATTTGCCTTGCAATATTTCAAATGAAAATCAAATTTCAAACTAATTGCTTAAAAGGCGCAAAGGCCAACCTAGTGTTTGTCCCATGTCGGTGGCTCACGGAAAATTTTCCATCTTGTCCTACCTTTGTAGCGTTGCCAACCTGTAATAGTGAGAAGTTCCAGGCTGGGTATCATTCCATGCAGTTTAGTCCGTATAACGTCAGTGCGCTATACTGATGGCCCGGGTTCCTGTCCCGGTATGGAATCATTTTCACTAGGTTGGTCTTTGCGCCTTTTAAGCAATTAGTTTGAAATTTGATTTTCATTTGAAAAATTACTTTCTTACGTAAACTGATTAAAAGTCACTAAATCTGAACAATATAGTTGAAAAAATCTGATAGAGAGATAACGCTAAATTCGGTTTCGTGTCCAAATGACACCAACAGACGTTCTAGTGTTAAAACAAAAATAATTTTGTGTTTTATATAATTATCCCAGTGATTGGGTATATAAATACTGAATTTGTAACATATTTTGAGGGTTTGAAAATGACGAAACGTCGCCTTGAGGGAGTATTTATGACTAATATATATTTTTTTATGTGTAAGAAGAGTTTTATAATGAGAAAGTTAATCTTGAAATTACTTTAAAAATTATGATTTTTTTTTCTACTGCGCACATACGTTAAACGACACGGGCTTGGTCTGGTCGGCATTTCAAATCATCAGGTTCAGACGGATTTGGACTCCCAAAAAGTAGCCCCAACTCATATATACTGCACATCCCACATTTTTAACGAATATTTCGAAAAAAAAAAACAGTGCGCAATAAAAACGAATAAATTCGTTACCTACAGCAACCTGAACCTACAAATATTATAATAAACTTACCCATTAAAAATAATTTAAAAAAATTACAAAAAACAGGTTATAATTAATGAAGTGAAATTGATTTAATATAAATAAATATCATACAATTTTTTGAGGCCGGGACACAGACTGTGGAATTCAATGAAGAGACGGAAATAAAAAAAAAAGTTTCAGAAACTACCGGTGATTATGACAGATTCGAGGAAGACGTTACCTCGATTTAAGGAATTTTCTATCATCCCCTTTATTAAATCAAATTACTCTTAGAAACATTTCTGTTGGCGTTATTGTCATTAGCAGAGTATAAATTCAACTTCATCAAGTAGAAAATTAATCTGTTCCAAGCACTTGTGTTATATCTTGATGTAACATATAACTTACAACGCTTTAGATTGTGACACGTGTTAATAGATTAAATGTTTTTCTTTACAAAAATAAAAGTATTATTAAAGATTGAAGTTCTATTGGAATTTTTTCTATTCCTATACATTAATTAAAATTGTCTTGTAATAGCAGAATTTGAAATTTGCATATACAGGTTGTTCCAAATATATATACATCATTTTTGTATTAATAACTGATATGATCTTTTTTTCCTCTCTTAGATTTAACTGGAATTACTTAAAATAATGGCCATAGATTATATGAAATAATCGCTGAAATAAGTGAGATCTTTAAGAAAAGAAAATTTACCGTAAAGTGTTACTGGGAGTTAAATTATATAGCTAAAACCCAAAGTTCAAGCAAATTCCTCCTATCTGACGTAGCATCTAGAGTTAGAAATAAGTTTGATGGAAACGAAAACGTTCCCAAGCAACGTTCCCAAGCCAAGCGTTCAAAACGTTCCCAAGCAACGTTCTGGAAGACCGCAATAATCAGCAAAACCCACAATATCCAATACAATAGTTCTCGACAATTGTTATTTCGTTGGTTTACGCAATTAGAAGCGCGTGGACCAAAACGGCCATTATCTAGAATAATGGATTTATTTAACATTTGTTATTTCAGTGCCATTTCCCAATTTTATATGAAGTGTGTGTCAATGAAACATTACGTTCTAATCATTTAAATTGTGTATACATTTTTAGTACATCGTACATAATAAACAAACACATCATGTATTTTATAAAAATATGTAGAACACTATTTTAATAAAATTGAATAATCTGTTTAATTTCATTCTACAACAAGTCAACCAAAATGCATTTGTTTCATGAGGATTATACAAGATCCCGAGTTTAGTTATTTGTAACCCAATTCGTTATGTTCGATAAATTATCATCAAATTGCAATTAATAATGACGTCAATTTGCTAACTATCAGCAAATTTACTCAATGTATCTGGTATTATTAGTATTTCCTAGCATTTACCAATATGAGTTGGTAAAAGCCAGGAATTTGTTACTAATCGCATGACTTTGGGCTTTTACCGAACTCTTTCGTTAAATGCTAGGATTTAAAAACTCCATTTTGCAAAAAGCCGAAAAGATTGTTAAACTTATCATACGATTCGGGAATTGCGTGGTTAACATACTGACATTCTTACGCGTATATATGGTATATAAATACGAACATTTGTTTATTTTTATAATTTAATAAAAAAAGAAGGAATGTTTTCTAAACATGTGCTATTAAACATAAATATTTCAAATTTTTCGGAAAAGTATACACACAATTTAATATACACTGATATATGATTTAAAAGAAAAGTACCGAACAAAATATATACCCTCGTAGCAAAAGATTAAATACAATTATGATAATGCGAATTTGTTTTTGAAAAAGGCATATTTAAACCTAAAGGGAAAATGCAGCCAAAGTTTACGGATAAAACGGCTGGACAGAGGTACAGACAGACACAGGAGTGATCCTATAAGGTTTCCGTTTTAACTTTTTAAGTACGGAACGCTAAAAAAGAAAAGGAATAAGAAGAGGAATATTTAAAATATGGTAAAATGCATTTTAGGTAAATATGTGCGCTTATATTCTTAAAATATATCAGGGTTATAAGCATAGTTTTAAGTATTACAGAAGGGTTTCGAAAAACGCAAGAAATAAAAAAGTTCTATCTTCGATTAAACGAAATCGAATGCATTCGAAACAGCTTGAACATTACATACTTTAAATCATGATTAGTTGTCATTTTTCATAAATCTTTATTTGAGTGAAATACTTTTGTAATAATAAATACGAGGACTTTCCAGAAAATACTATCATTTTACTTATACGGATGGCGCTACTGGTCCCAATTAAAGTAAATTCACCAAGTGTCTAGATTAACATCATAGATTTCCGGTGGGAAAAAATCGGGTCTTCCGTTGCATGGTGTGAGTTTTCTGACTATTTACAATGGCACATAAAATAGAAAATCCCTCCAAATGCGAAGTGCGATCCGTTTTTTGAATGCAGAAAACGTCTGTCAAGCAATTTCATCCCAGGATTACTGAAATCAGGGCTCAAGCGCTTCGCCAAAAATAGCTGATTTCTACTACTAAATGTTTTTACTATTCTTCACCTTATTTAATGACAGTATTAATGAGATTTAATAAGGCGAATAATACTATTAGGTTGTAACGAAAGTTTTCCGCCAAATGACCATTATATAATACTAACTATAATATATATAATTAACTCTAATTTTATATATAACCAACATTCCGCTAAACCTTCGCAGTGTCATATGATACAACACTACTTCCTAAAGCTGTACACTTTATTCGGTGACATTCTGTAGGTGACGTTTTGCAACAGACCTGGAAGTAAATGATGGTTCTAATCTGGTTGCGTTGTAATTCCATTGCAGACACCTTGCGATTAATGATAATGATATTTTTTTACAAATTTCACAACACAGTGTTATAAAGCAAATCTTTTTCTTTCAAATGCCAAAAGTCGTTTGACAAAACATGAGCAAACACATCAAAGCGAACTGTTTGCACAGGCCGTACTAGCTGCTTTTGAGGAAACTTTCATTACAACCTGATATTAAAATTTAGTGGTGAAAATGAGTCGTTTGTTGCGCAGGGCTTGCACACCTGACTGAAGTGTACGGTACGGGAACAATGGACAAATCCTTTGTAAGTCGCTGGATTCAAAATTTTAAAAAGGGAAGTAACTTTCTTTGGAAGTTTAAGTGGGAGGTTTTTAAATATCTCCCTATTGCCCCTACTTGTCTCTGACTACCTTTTCTTCACTAAAATCAAGTATTTCTTGTCTGGAGAACTTTCCCAAAGGGATTATGACATAAAAGAAGGGGCACATCACTGGCTGGCTACTTTGACTTTAGAAGTTTACGAGGAAGGCATAAGTAAACTGGTTTTAAGATACGACAAACGTCTCAACAACGATGGTGATTATATTGAAAATTGAATAAATGTATTACTTTCATTTAAATAAAATCATAATTTACTTTCCTTTATATTTCTTTGAATTATATGTAAACGGTTATTACTTCCTACACTAGCCTCGTATAAATGATTGATGACATTTATATGTAGAGGATATCCACAAAAAATGTTGCGTTCTATTTCAAATTAAGAAAAGTATATATTCATGAACATATTCTATTTTAATATATTCAAGATATTTTCCTCAGAGAAATAACACAAATATCTAGTATTATAAACTATACATTACTCTTTCACATTCAAATTCAATTTTAGAAAATCTATGAAATAGAAAATCTAATTTTGCAATTCAATATTTGAGTGCATTCCATTATTATGCAACTGAATATCAAGTAAAATGAATATTAAATTCAAAGTCATAAGAATGTCAAAACAGAAAATCTCTATACAACAAACGTAAATTGAAAATGCATGAAGCAAGATTGGTATTGCCGAAGTAAGAAAAATTCATGCATAAAGCAGTTTGTCATTTAAAATATTTGATCGATAGACTGAATGAATACAGACTTAGTTCATTATTTATTTTAAAGTAGGTATGATCATGTTATTGAAGATGATTAATTGCCTAGCATTCACATATAAAAGTTTTTAATCTGTCAAAAATGATACCTAAAAAACTGTATAATTCAACGAATACTTGTGTTTCATCTTAATTTGAAAATATATACAGATCTCAGAATTTACAATTTTCTTATTTTCTTATTCGATAATATTAAGGTAAACTACGTTTCGTTTTTTTTTTAATTTCCATGTATTTTTTTTCTAGTTAAGAAATATTACAGATTTGAATTCCTAAATATACATGGATTCTGGTCTCTGTAATGATACGTAGTATTTTAGAGCCTGTAGGAATATAAAGTAAATAATTTCGCTATATGCACTTAAACATACATACTGTTTGTATGGAAAAACACGAAACTTTTTCAGATTAAACATTACAGCGCTTCCGTAAGCTTTAAACAATTTGAAATTATTAAATATACATACATCTGTAATACGTATGGCTTTCTATAGTTACTTTTCTCCTTGTTAATTTAAGAGAAACCAAGTGGTTTGAACCAACGAAAATTAAATGAAGTTGATCGCGTATTAAGAATTATGTAAATAATTTTTATAAATACTTCTTTATGCATTTATCTATTTTTTATAAAAATAAATAATATTTGTTAAATTTTGTGAAACAGTAACAAAAGTTTTCATAATTTACGAAAAAGTTAAATTTGCCCTGATTTTGAAATCGAGATACTTTGTTTAAAACAATGAACAGTATGCCCACTAAAGACCCTTGCGACCCTCTCAACTGCGGAATGGCTGCTGCTATATTCATAAAAGTGGTGTCTAAGTGTAGTAAAGTAGTCACGCACTACTGAATGGAATCGCCTACGGTGCCACCTGGTGTAAATTTGCGGAGTTAGCATTCCTATCTCGAAAACGGAAAGATTAAAAAAAAAAAAGTGATTTACAAAATTTCAGAGCATCCTCGGCTTAATACGAAAAGACAACTTGTGGACATTATAGAGAAGAATAGAACTGTTAAAACGTGAATTTCTTTTTTCGTGATTTCCTACATTGTAACATCAAGAATCTTGAACGGAAGGAGGATTATCTTTCGAACAGTTGTTCATTGCAGCTGATAGTGAGAAGTTTGAATATCTTAAATAAAGACACACTGTTATAACTGGTTGTTTTTTTTGTTTCTAGGATCTTTTTTTACGTCACAGTAGGAATACTGTATATATATGAGAACGTGAGACTTAAAACTAGCATGATCCAAAATTTAAGGAAATCCAGTTTTCTCTATAAATCTATTCAATTGTTGAACCTGCATCGAAAAAACTCAACAATCTGCAAAAATCTTAGTTTTATCGTGTATTTTTGGCATTGTCATATCTTAAATTGCAATAAAAACCAACGGGCACACTCTGAGATTTTTCGTGATTTCCAAAAATTTGAATTTTTGAAATTTGCGCCCTCATATGTAAATAAATATACGCAAAATAAAGTGAAAATAAATAAAAACAGTTAAAAAAATTAAAAAATATATAAAAAAATTATTATGTTTGTTATAATCATGTAAATATTTTACAGATTTTTCATACATATTTTCTTTTATATTTAAAGTTATATTAATGTACCGAAATGATTAGTATATATATATATTAATTTTGAAATACTTTACGCAGTATTCAAAGTTCGGAGATTTTCTGCATTTGAAGTTTTGCAATAAGAATCAAGGAAGAAACATTAATTATGTTGAAATATAAGTTCTTTGATAAGTTCTTTGAATATGTGATAAAAGAGACAGCTAGATTATTAGGATATCGCTCAGCCGGAAAAATTTCGAAATTAAATTCAACGAATTAAATTCACTTTATTCGTAGTATTTTGAATATGAAATTTCAATGAAGTTCTGTTTCAAATGGCATTAATAAAGCAATTAAAAATAGTTTTTTTTAACTGAAATTGATCTAATCAAGAGTAACATTTAAAAAAATCTTAAAAAGACTGTCTATAAAAAGTATCGTGACGCTTTCTTATCTCTAGAAACTATTACAGTGCGTTAAGAAATTATAAGACCACTAACGAATCGGTGCACTTCTGAAGAAGAAGACACAATATGCAAATTTTTAGCGTGTGTATTTAAAATTGATCGTATATTGCAATCAATTGTAACAGGAAACGTTTTCTGTTACAATTGCTACATTAAAATCTAAATTATAAATTATTAAAATCTTCTAACTTTTTAAAAACGTAAATAAGGTTAAGAAATTATAAGACCACCTGAGGAAGTTATATTAAACGTCACAGCAGAATCATTATAAAACGAACGCGTTTGTATCTCGTGAAAGTTTCCCGAGAAGCAAAGGTGCACGCATAGATAGTGTTATTTACGATATACGTATTTAAAGATACCACGGGGTAAAGTGTTGTGTGCGGCCGAAGTAAGTAAAATTTAGTTTTATAAGGGTGCTGGTAAATCAGAACGAGAAATAGCTCGGTTAATGAAGCGTTCTAAAACTGCCATTCACAATGAAATATTTAGAAAATGATTCAAGTAAAATTAAACGATATGGGGGAAAAAGGATTTCGATAGCATCGGATGATCGACAAATATTTCGATTATCAACTCAAAAAGCTCTTTCAACTCGGGAAATTTCGAACCGTTTCAGCAAAAGAATTTGATGCGTAAAAGTTTGGAAGAGGCTTACGTCCAATAGTAATGCAAAACGTATGAAACTGTTGAAAAAACCGAGTTTAATGAAACTTCAAAAAAAAAAAGTCTGAAATGGGCTAAAAATGGCATGTTATGGGACAAAAAATTGAA
The DNA here is from genome assembly GCA_963932465.1 of Maratus speciosus. Taxonomy (NCBI): domain Eukaryota; kingdom Metazoa; phylum Arthropoda; class Arachnida; order Araneae; family Salticidae; genus Maratus; species Maratus speciosus. Next base: position 444,578,651 of record OZ010788.1, read on the forward strand.
ACATGTGATATTTTCAGAGAAAAAAGAAATTAATCTTGATAGTCCAAATAGTTATAAACACTATTGGCAGGATTTGAGGAAGGAACCGAAACAATTCTTCAGTCGACAAATGGGAATAGGATCAGAAATGGTTTGGAGATCTTTTACTCATGATAGATTATGCAACTTAACCCGAATTTCGGAATGTGTGAAATCTGCTCATTATGTATGCTATGTTATATGATCATTTGATACTTTTTGAACCTTTTTAAATGGTGCAAACGTGGATGTTTCCGCAGGGCAATGCTTCTTGACATGTGTCTAAATCCACCCAGCAATGGTTTAAAAAAAATCATGTTTTAAATCGAAGTCCAGATTTAAACCCTATGGAAAATCTTTGGGGCGTGTTATGTCGCAAAGTTTATGCTAATAATAAACAGTTTTTAACTTCCAATGAACTAGAAGTAACCATTGTAAAAGAATGCCGCAATATTTCTGAATTTGTACTTAATCACCTGGTCACTTCTATGAAAAACAGAGTGTTTAAGGAAGAGTGTTATAATTAAAAATAGGTGACCTATATCGTATTAATTTAAATATTATTTTTTTAGACAAGCGGTCTTATTATTTGTTAACAGTGTATTTTTCAATCATTGCTTACTTTTTGTTAACATACTTATTTATTGCATTATTTAAAATTATTGTAAACTAATTTTAATAAATATGTTGTATTTTGATACCTCGTGTGTTTAAACTATAATAATAACCTTTACTTACTTCATAATTTTCAAACTCAAAGTGGTCTTATAAGTTCTTAACTCACTGTAAATAAATAAATAATCAAAAGCGGTTTATTTGCGATTTACATCTGATTTACGATAATGATATAAACAGAGAAAAATTATTTTTCAATTAACTGCGGCTTTCATATTTTTATGACAGTTTTGAAGTAATTAACTGCTGGAAATGAAACAAAAAATAAATAATTTATCGATAATTTGCGATTACATGGGTGAACAAACAAAAATTTCTTTGTGAAAATTTAACAGGAAAGAAAAATCATGCGTTAAGCATAGATTATGAATCTATTTCCAACACTTCTTGAATGTTTTAACAAAACTTCGTTATTTAGGGAAATAATGTAAATAATGTAAATAAGTAAACATTTTAGAAAACGCATGAAACATTTGAAAAACTGAATCCACCAGTTTCCGTCCACAGCCAAATATGTATTCCTATTTTTTTTTTTAACAGCCCTCTATTTGACCTGTGGATTGATACACATACTATATAATGGGAAAATTTAGTCTAGCAAGAAAATGCATAAAATTTTAAAATTTTCTCTTTCAGCAATTTTAACTAATAGATGGAAACATACTTGAACACTTTTGTACAACCCAGTAGTTTACCTAGAACCTTTATTACACCCACTATTTAGCTAAATTTTAATTCAAACTAAAATACTATTAAAACTACTGAAATCACATTTCCAGAAATCATCGTTTATAAACGGCCATTTTTCCAATTCTTTGCGCGAGCCTGTATATCGTTTTATCTATATTCTACAAATTTTGTTAGAAAACTAAATGCAGTTCAGCGTAAAAATGCATAACTAATTTAAAATCCACTATTAAGCAATTTGCGCTCATACCCAATAACCATTAGGAATTATTTTGTGAAGTTCTATATATGAATTATAGCATTTATACAGACCATATGGTATACATAAATGTGGGAATTTCGTAAGAACATTTGAATCAGACTGAATGCCTCCGACGTTGTATTCTAAAAATGGTCAACTGCACCCATCTCCCTTAAAAACTAAAGCTGTCCTCAATTTCCCAGAACCTAAAAGTATAAAATATGTACATTCATTTGTCGGACTAACATCATATTTTCGTAAATTTATTCAAGATTACTCTTTAATAGCTAAGCCTTTAACAGATCTCCTTAGGAAGGACACTAAATTTCACGCTGTTAACCAGGAACGAAATGCATTTGATCAGCTGAAACACATCCTTTCTCCAGGCCCTGTTTTAAGCATTTATAACCCTAGCAACGAAACAGAAGTTCACTGTGATGCATCTATTGACGGTTACGGGGCAGTCCTCCTTCAAAAGTCTACTATTGACAACCAATTTCACCCTGTCTATTTTATGAGCAAAAAAAAAAAAAAAAAACCACAGATGCCGAACGTAAATATTCAAGTTATGAATTAGAAGTTTTAGCTGTCATAGAAGCCCTTAAAAAGTTCGCGTTTACATTCTAGGTATTCCTTTCAAGATAGTTACAGATTGCAACACATTCGCTCTTACTATGGATACAAAAGATCTTTGCACCAAGATTGCTCGATGGGCTTTAATGTTAGCTGACTATAATTATACAATCGAACACAGACAAGGTACACGCATGCGCCATGTCGACGCTTTAAGTAGAAATCCAATATGTATCATCATTAAAGATAGTTTTACTTCCAAAATCATACAATCACAGAACACTGACGAACATATACAGGACATCAAAGAAATTTTGAAACTATTTCCTTAAAAATAACGTTCTCTATAAAACTCATAAATGTATCGATCTGGTAGTTGTGCCGGATGAAATGCAGCTAAATGTCATTAAACACGCTCATGGTAAAGGACATTTTGGCCGTAAAAGCTATGAAGAACTCCTTAATGAAGAATTTCTCATCCCTAACATGTCAAATAAAATTGATAAAATTATATCAAATTGTGTAACGTGCCTTTTGTATAATCGCAAACGAGGAAAATAAGAAGGTGAATTACATCCCTTACCTAAAGAGGAGACTCCTCTCCAAACCTACCACATTGGTCATTTAGGCCCTCTTGAAACAACCAACAAAAATTATAGACATATTTTGTCTTTAATAGATGCATTTACTAAATTCATCTGGTTGTATCCCTGTAAAACCACTTCTGCTACCGAAGTTACATCAAAACTACGACAACAATGTTACACTTTTGGCAATCCTTCCACCATCATTAGCGATAAAGGTCCTGCCTTAACCAACAAAGAATTTGCTGATTATTGTCAAGATGAAAATATAAAGCACGAGACAGTTACAACTGGCCTTCCCCGTGCCAACGGTCAAGTAGAGCGACTTAATTCCACCACAATTTCTGTAATCTCTAAAATGTCCAAAGACGAACCGACCAAATGGTTTAAACATGTTCCTAAAGTTCAACAAGTCATTAATTCAACTTACCAATGAAGCATTAAGAAAACACCGTTTGAAATATTATTTGGTACAAAAATGAAACAAAAAGAATATGTACAAATTATTGACCTCTTAAACATTGCAGTCGAAGAACAATTCATGAAAGACAGAGAAGAGCTCCGTAAAGAAGCCAAGAAGAATATTCTGGAAATTCAACAAGAAAATCGCAAGCACTATAATTTACGACGTAAGAAACCTCGGAAGTACAAGCTTGGTGAACTTGTAGCAATTAAGAGAACCCAGCAAGCACCAGGTTTAAAGTTGAAATCTAAATTCTTAGGTCCGTATAAATAATCAAAGTGAAATCTAACGACACCTACGACGTAGCGAAAATCTCATCAACCGAAGGACTGATAAATACTAGCCCCTGTGTTGAATACATGAAACCTTGGCCTGAAGAAAACTAAAACTTCAAAAAAAAAACATTTTTTTAAATCTTTTCTTCTTGTCTGTTATGAACATTTTATAAATCAATACTTTTAAAGAAATTTTCATATGATGTTACGCGACTTCAACTAGACTGGCTGATTTTTCTGACGTGCAGATTATTTTTTTTCTTCTTTTCCCCTAAGAACAGTTACTGGTTTTTGTTTTTGTTTCTTTTCAGATTCTATTTTAGTACATGTTGATAAGGCAGCTCCAGATGTCAGGACGGCCGCCTGTGGGAATTTCGTAAGAACACTTGAATCAGGCTGAATGCCTCCGACGTTGTATTCTGTTTTCGAGATTAAAAAGGAAAACGAGCCTTAACGAAGCTGTGTGAAGTGGAAATGCAGAAAATGTACATAGAACGAAAATGAGTTCGACGACGTAGGTTTTCTTAAAAAGGAACAGAGCATTTTTCGGCAAAATGAGATAGAATATTTAAACGACGTAAGAAAATGTTAGAAATATTCGACGGTGCTACATAAATGAAGCCAACGTTGTTGCTTATTAAGCTAAATAGAGATCGAAAAGAGTGCTTTTTAACTGTATTTCTGTTTTGTCTTCGTCTTAATAAATGTCAGTGTTCATCTCAGAAGTGAGTTATGATTTATAAATGGAGCCACATCTCACATAAATATAGTGAAACATAAAATCGCATATCATAATTAAAAATGCATTTCCAACAATCATCACTAATGCACAGTGCTTCGGATACAGTATAGTATCTGAAAACTTTTGTGTGTTCCTATAAATGCTATACACATCGTATTATGCACAAAATAACACATAGAAAACCTCAGAGACATATATAAATTTAATTATACATAAAAAAAAAATTAACATACTAATAATTCGCCGCAAACAATTCCCTTCACCCCTATATCATCATGTAACGAATTTATTTTGTGTGGCCCTGTAAATGAATAGTAACTATTCTTTGCAATACATATTCTACGGAATGCAAATTTTAGTGCACTCTATAAATGCATATATATTTTAATATGTTTGAAAGTGTGTAACATCTTTAAAAATCGTTTAAAACAATTTTTCCCATTGGACTTGGTGTAACAGAATACTTTTGACTGTACCTGTAAATGAACTAAACACGATTCAAACTTCATTTGAAATAAGGTACGTATTATGACAAACGTCAATAACATCCAAATTTTTCAGACCAATCCGAGTATATTTATAAGAGTTAGAGCGAGGACAGACGGACAGACAAACAGAAGTCATAAACACTTTCAAAAAATATGAAAAGTTAAAAATACAAATAAATCATTTTATAAAAAGTAGTTGATTATATTGTTCGCTATTTTTCTTTGTATCTATTTTTATTTAAATTTAATAACGCGTTTCACTAATTTCACATAACTGATTAATACAGCTTCGGATAATTAAAAATAAAAATACCAAATTTTTAATAATATGTCCATGTCCAATAATATTCACACTCAGAGATACACACATACACACACAAATATATACATACACTGTTAAAAATTTCGCAGCATTATGGCAGGTCATTCGACCATTTTTCGAAAAAACGGTTTCATACCCATAATTTAACTATATTCTGACCATAAAATGGCCAATAATATGGTCAGAATAGTGTTAATATTACGGTTGTGTAACCGTTTTCGGAAAAAAACGGTCAAATAACCTGCCACAATGCTGCAAACTTTTAACAGTGTATATATAGCATGTACCTTAAGCTACACATTCCAATATCTAAAGATTTTAAATCAAATAAAAAATACGGTTTTTCCGTGGTCGTTGAACTACCAGGAATAGCATAAATTTGGAGAAAATCATCAGATAATATTTTTACTCTTTGCGTATTATTCCCGTAAGGCATGGTGACGTCACAGCGACGTCGCTGAGAAGTCACACTGTGACTTTGTGACCGTCGATGTGACCTCACGTGACGTCGATGTGAAGTCATGGTGACTACAATGTGAAGTCGTTATGGCCGTTTTAGAGCTCGTTTGTGACGTCCCATTGTGACCACTTTGTGAAGTCACGATGTGACAAATTTGTGAAAAATGTGTCCTTTGTGACTATTTTGGCTATAACTCTGTGACGAACTTGTGACGAAAACGACATTGCTTTGAAGTTGCATTGTGACCAATTTGTGAAATATATGTGCCATTTGTGACGAAATTGTCATTAACACTGGATGATTCTGTTTCGATTTAACTTCTTTTGAAGATTTTCTAACAATTTAAAAGAACAGGATCGTTTGAAATTATTATTACTGCACGCGATCTTTCTGTTAGAATTGGTTTGGAATCCTAAAATCGTATACTCACAATTTATGAATAAATACTGTATAACATGTGTAAATAGTCATATACAATATACAGGCTATCTTCTAAATTAAAGTTAAAAATTTAATTTCCCTCACTTGCCTTACAACTGTAACAGATTGTATTGTTTTCAATATTTGATGAATGTTGCCTTTGAAAAATATTTATGCATTCCCCTCACACACACATGCTAAAAACACCACAGCTTTAATTGTATTTATGACATACACACAGTGACTATTTTCTGTTGCTGTGGTGGGCAAGGCGAAAAGTAAAAAAAAAAAAAAAATGTTTTTGTTTCTCTCATTTTGTAGAAGGTTATTGCAAACTTTTTTGCCATTAAGTATTTTTGCACTCTCTTAAAAAGCTTTTACTCACGTTAACACCCGAAGGTATCAGCACATATGTAAAACTGTACAGCTTGCCAATATTTCTGACCAATAACGCTGATGTTCAAGCAAAATTATCTTTTATTGTAATTTTTCCAGTTGAGTGAAAAAGTGTCCAGGTCAGGATTCGAACTAGGGCCTAATGGCGTAAGCTGCCAATGTTCTATCAATTGTCAACTGAGCTATTCTGGATAAATCTAACGCACACAATTCACCCAGTGAATATGAATATGTACTTATTATTATTACAAAACCTTATATAATAATACTTTAATTATTTTACATACTACCCGTATGAATAACACATACTACTCATATAAGTACATAATAATAGTTCTCTGGATGAAATTTGTCCGGAATGGCTCAGTTAGCAGAGCATTGGCAGCATACGTCAAAGGTCTCTGGTTGGAATCCTGACTTGAACACTTTTTCACTCAGTTAGAGATATTAAATCTTTGTTGATTAATTTACCAATTAGAATCATCCTGTTAAAGTTAATATAGAAATATCTTTTGATAAAACTACGTGTATTATTTGCGCAATATTTCCAACATACAGATTTTAGTTGAAAATCTTGAGTATAAATGAAGACGATGCAACTACTTCTGCCATTACGCTTTGGTACTTCCTTATTATAGTGGTCTGTGCATGTACGATTACGCCAAGGTTTCAGTTGCGATTTAGCCAAAGTCATAGTTTAACTTATATACGTATATATATATATATATATATATATATATATTATGTGTAGGTCTTATACATGTTTTATATGTCATATAAGGTAAATGAGTAATGGACACCCTTAAGGAATTTCTTTAAAACTATAATTAATACCTATAATTTTTATATTCCAGTTTTTCCAGTATTATATTAATATATCAATAATATTTAACTATTCTCATAGTCTCATTTCCCAATATTAATCAAAATTTTATTGTAAATAACAGAAATATATCAAAATACCCACGATTCCAGTCATGGACACTCCAGAAAATATTGTACATATAATTGTTTTTAGAATCAGAATTTATCGAAAGCATACTAACTAATGAAACAAAATAGTTATTTTCAAATAAATTTAACAATTAAGTTATCATTAATTAATAAAATATATGTGATAATTATTCACTGTTTAAATCAATTATTGTGATTATTACAAAATCAATATTTTAATTATTTTAGATAGATGGTTTAAAATAATAAATGACAGGGAATTACAGTTGTCAAATTTTAGAGACAGTGGTGGATTTAGGAAGGTAATTAAAAAAAATCTGAAAAAAAAAAAAAACGTTTTGGAATATTAGTGCATAAATTCGTATATTTACCACTATTTTTAACAGTGAAACACCCCGAAACTACTTGATATATTACTTACAGTAATTAATATTACATATATGAAAGAAATAATACTGCAGGTTGAATGTTTTAAATATTAAATAAACTAATTTCAAAATAAAAGTTCAGAACTGATGTTTGAGGCCACTAATCCGCAGATTTACTAGTTCCATTTACTACTATAAGTATAAATTTAATTACTGATATGGGATTTTATTTTATTTATTTATTTATTTATTTATTTTGGTCAGAGAAGAATGAAAAACGTTTAAGACAGGAAATAATAAGTATATTTTTAACAACTTCTGTAACTTTTTTTTTTTAATGGGTAGAAATTGAGCACTTCTTTCCCATATGTCCTTAAACAATATTCTCTAATTCCTAATTTGTTTTATTTATTACCAGATTATAAAATATTTTTTAGCAAAGTTATATAAAATTTGTGTTATTACATTCTGGTAAGTTCAATATAAATTATTAAATTTGATTACTTAGGTTTTCAGTTTTGTCAAAACATTTTTATCTACTATGAACATTACTTAAATTGCATTTTTAGCAATGTCTACATGGGATGTCCATACTGTACATTCAGTAATTAAACGTTTCAAAGTTTTCTATTACTACCAAAACAAAAACATAGAAGTTTTGTAAGAAAATAAAGAATATATAAAATTATTAAGTGAATTAAGCTTTTAACAGGTTCATTAAGATTTTCACTGAAAAACAGTAGAACTTCGAAACATTATTTTCAGTATATCATCAATAACTCAGTTTATAAAACATGCAAGAGGGAGTTATGAAAAAAATAATAAAAGCTAAATTTTTATTGGTTATTTTTTTAGAAACCAAAAACATTCAAGGGTGTAAATTACTGGAAGGGTATCTATTACTTTCACACCTATCCTGTATAATATTCATGTGTTTTATTATGTGATATGCTTCATATATGCCTTATACACATGTCACATATATATGTCATATGACTAAAATTTTGTCATATTCATCATAAAATGTTATGCAAGTAAATTTTATATTGATTTCAATCAAAGAACTAATTTAAGCGCTGTTTAAAGTTGAAAATACTAGGATGTTAGAATAAATCATTTTAAGCATATAAAAACCAAAATTAAGTATAAAAAATTATTGGCTAAAAGGTATCTTTTTTTTTTATATTTGCAATAAACAGAAAATTACCATACTTCTCATAATACTGTCAATTTTCTAACACAAACTTGTAAAGAATACGAATGTACCTTAAAAAAATATTTTTGTGGGCATCACCAGCCTTTTTAATATTATAAAATTTAAGATGTTGCTTTTAGCAATAACGATGTGAAACTGCTCAAAAGATAAATAAAATTTTGATGTGGAAGATTCCGTATCGCTGAGCAGATATCCATTTTTTATACAAAAACATGCAATGCAAATTATTTCAGAACATTACTTAACGCAAAATTAAAAATTAAAGTTTGCAAACACTTTTATTCTATAAAAGGTTTTTTATTCAGTAATTTAATTAGCTTTAAATGTTTATTAATTATGTGAATTATTGATTATATATATTTTTTAATTTACGAAAATGTGATTTTAACCAGATAATTTTTAAAAGGAAAATAAATGCGATTAAACTGCAATTTAAATTAATGGTTTTAATCATCTGATTAAAATCGTTGACATACTATTTTTTCTTTCAACTATTCAAAATAAACATTATATTTATTAAATTTTATTGAATAGATAAAAGTTAAATTAATGGCATCTATTGCTTTATAACATGTTTTTTATGTGAAATTAACTCAAATCATAATAAAAGAAAGCAGAAAAAATCATTTTTTCTTACCCATTTCTTGTTGACATCATCTTCTACAATTCCATTATGGTAATCCAAAAAGCGAAAGTTCTTAAGGTCGAAAGTCGAACAATTATATCCGAATACTAGACACAATGACATTGCCCAGCTGAGATTAACCGGTCACTGCACATTGTACTTTTTCGGACCGATTTTTATGTAAAATATTTCTTGACCTCGTTCCTGTATAACTTTTGTAGAATTAAAAAAACCGGTGCCAACTACACACATTCATAAAAGAGCTACTGTTTCCAGCTGCTGCCACTATTCAAAAGAATAAATACACTGTTTCTTCTTGTTATCGTCTGCAGAAAACAAAATTCGCGGGCAGATGGTTTTATTTGTTATCGTAGATTTGCAAGTTAAATGCGTAATACATTTATAAAAGTGTGGCTAATTAAAATGATCTGTTTGATTTCTTTTATTTTTTTTGTGTGTGTGTGCATTTCATTTTAGCTTTCAATCAATTTGAAATCAATTCAAGTAAAAATGGACTGTCTCTTTTTTGTAAATTATAAAAATTGTATTAGTCATAATTAGAGTATATAAAATAAAACATTATTGAAATTTCTAGTGTATATAAAACTAATTTAATGGACAATAAAGAAAAAGTTTGTATCACATGTAATAAACACCAAATATGTTCCTAAAAAAAAAAAAAAAAAAAGATTATCGGCAAAGAAAGTTTTTTTTCTTTATAATCTTTTATTTTTTTCTGTATTAATTTCCTGTAGAATAAGTCAGCGTGGACAATAACTATTTTTTAAAGGAATTTCTGGGGAAAAAATTAAAATATGAATAAATATGTCCTGCGTTTTGGATATATTTTGTATATTTTATTACATATTCAGAAAATGTTAAATTTGTTAAAAAAAGTCAGAAACAAATAGCAACATTTATTTTTAAATAGTGACTTAAACTAGTTAAACATTAACAGAAAAGGAGAATATTATAGAAAGTATAAAAGTGAATTTATTTATTATAATAAAGTATACTACAAAATCAATCCGATCCAAGCTCCAAAATGCATTAAGACGGCCTGTTTAAAATATGTCTCTTCATTTTTAAAGCTTTCCTAAATTCATATTTTTGTCACATTGTGAGTTTACAATATGGAGGATTTTTCGCCATATATGTGACGTGACGTATGTTACATGCAGTGACATGACAGCGACGTCACAAAAATTTTTTAATTGCCGGTTTTACAGTAAATAACATGTTTTGAAGAGCTTTTGTATTTTTTTTAAGTTTCCTAAGAAGTTCACATCTCAGTCACAATGTGACATCACTGAGTGGTGGCATTTTGGTCACAGATGTGACGTGACCACAGTGACTTACAGTGACGTCACAATGACGTCACTGTGACCATGCATGCTATGAGGGTTGGCATGATTAGCCACATTTGGGCCGCCGATTTAACTGGACCTATGCAATTCTGTCGTTAATTACAGAAAGATACGACATTTACCTTTGAAATCGTAGTCATCCGAATGACGCCATTTATGATTAGAAGAAACACCCGCCTTACACGTGTTGTTTTCAGAGAATTTAAAAATAAATTAAAATTAGCCGCTTTGATCTATATTTTTCCTACTAAGCGTAAGACAAAAAACTTTAAAACTAAGGTACGTTCTTATGTTTTCATACACATATATAAATTCATGTGTTTATTGCGCATATTTTTCATGCGGATTTGTTTGATTTCGTTTTTGTTCTTAGTCTTGAGATTACTTGTTTTAAAAAACGCGCAGTTGCCTTAATGGGACCAATTTGAGTTGCTTAAACTGTACCAGATATACGATCATAAATTTGTAATGTAAGTGATATGTTAACATATAAAGTGAACCTTTGGATAAAAAAATACAAAAGGGAAGGTCTCAAAAAACAAAAGCAATTGGAACATCTATTTAAAAAAAAATAGGCGTAATTCAATTGGAAAGAAAATAATGGAAGGGGGAAACTACAGACTAAAGACTTTTCAGTTGTAAAAAAAAAAAAAAAAAAAAAAAAAATGTCTAATGATTCAGACTCTAAAAAAGGAAAATCAAGACAGTGATGATTGGTTTTGCTTAATTTGTAAGAAAAATAAAATTGCAGAAATGACCCAATGTTCAGAATGCCAAATATGTTTCAATGTTGTGTGCAGTGGAATAAATCCATGTGTAAGCCTTGCATCACTTCTTACATGATATTCAAGCAACTAGCAATTAGTTTCATTAATTTTAATCCTTAATTACTTATAACTTTGATTTCTCTTTTTAATACGTTTTCATTTAAAAAAATTGATCTTACAATCAGACATTTGATTTCATTATATTTTCTTGCTGTTGTTTTGTTTGATTGTTTCTTTAATCTCAAACTTTGCTTTTAATAAAATTTATTACATTCTCTACTCAGTAAAACAGCCTAATATTGTTTGATGAAATTTAGGAGACTGGTGTCCAACTTAGGAGACCAGTCGCTGAATTTGGACCACTTTTTAGAAAATTTTCAAATTAAAATAAAAGTTAAGATTTTCAAAAAGAAATTGTTTTTATTGTGAAATTTACATTCAAATCTTAGTATATTAACGAAAGAATACATTTAAAAATATCGACCCATTTAATATTTAGCGTACACCCTCTTGTTTTTTATTAAAGATTCAATACGTCTTGGCATATTTTGTATAAGTTTTTGGCATTTAATTTGTATTTCGTTGTCATGATACTAAATTTGGATGGATTTTTCTATCAGAATAGTCCTGTTTATGATGTTGCATTTTTTTAAATGTAATTAAAGAAAACATTTCATTAGACTGGAAACAGTCCAGATATGAAACCCATAAAGAAACTTTGAGCCATTATAAAGAAAAAATTAAAGAAATACAACACCACAAACAAGACTAGTCTGATAGAAACACTCGTCCAAATTTGGCATCATGACAACGAAATACAAATTAATTGCCAAAAACCCATAAAAAGTATGCCAAGACAAGTATGCTATCATTTCTTTAACAAAAAACAAGAGGATGCACACTAAATATTAAATGTATCACTATTCTTTTAATATTTCTTTAATATAACAAGTTTTTATTGTAAATTTCACAATTATTCTAATAATTTTCTCACGTCTGTAACTGCTTTAGATATGAAAGTAAGCCATCATTGCAAGTTTAGAACAAATATAATAGAAAAATTTGAAAAGTTGTTCAACATAATACTTTTGTATTAACAATGTATAAAAAATATTGTTGTAAACTGTTTAGTAAAATAATATTTAACAGTTATTGCATTTTAGAAAACATCAAATTTATTTAAAGTACAATTGAATGTAAACGAGCTTGTTGCTCTTTATGTATTTGCTGAAAGATGTGTTTGATGCAGTTTCAATGGAAAATCAACTTTGTGTGAGAAAAATACCTTCTATTTCAGGAACATTATAGATAATGGAACTGACATTATTTATTATTAAGTTAACTGAAAGGAACTGAATCACAGAATGATTATTGGGTCACTTATGTACTGTTCATATCTGCCCCAACTTGTCTGTTCACAAGTGCCTCACATTGTTGCTTCTGTTAAATTGATAAATCATTGACATTTCTCAATTTTAGAAGAAAAAGAACTTTATCAAAAATATTTAATAGTATTCAGAGTATATGTTAAAGCACTCAAATTCAAATAAATGAATAAATAAATAAAGTTATACGCTTATCAACTTGGAACAAAGATTTTACTTTTGAGATCTAAACACAGTGTTTTGGCTACAGAGGTCAAACAAAATGTCAAAACGCTTCAAAAACTTTTTACCATATGGCTACAGGCGCTGTCATCTTGAATAATTTTTTTCAAATAAAAAAACTTATAATAAATATTGAAAAATTGCGATGTTCCCATCTGCCTCCTGTTCACATGTGCCCCCATCTCCCCTACTATATAAAGATTAAAATTAATAGTATATGAATTATTATGTTAGTATTTAAAAACATATGCAATGTCCCTCTATACATTTTAACGTTAATCGATTTCAAGATTTCACACAGAATAATAGAAAACATATTTTCAAGTCTAATGTTATCTCTTACATGTCTCTGGAATACTTTGGAGACATAATAATTTGGATGTCAGCTTTTTGACGGACTGTACATTTTTCTTTATTGCTTTTTAGCTGCTTTAAAAGCTTCAATACAGTACTCTCATTTATACTGTACCTAATATAACAATAATTCTTAGAGACCGAGAAAAAAAAAAAATACATACTAAATATACCATGCAAATCATAGAACTTTAAATTCAAAATTCGTTCCGGTTTGTTTTATGGGGACAATATTAAGAAATAAATTCCTATAGAATAACTTGTTTATTATTCTATTGGGCTGTTTTAAGTGATTTACTTAGAGCTTTCTAATTTTTTCAAAGTTTTAAGCTTTAGATTAAATCAAATTTCATTTACACAGATATATTCAGTATTTATTATATAAATATAAATGAAATGGCATTTTTCTGAAAAAAAAGCAGGGGGAACCAAAAGTCTTGGCCTGATTATAATAATCCATTATAAATGAACCGTTTGTATTATAATGTAACTTCTTGTATCACTGGATAAGTAAGTTTTTAGTAGTTTTTAGTCGCTTTTAAACGAAAAATTTCCAGATCGGTGGATTGTAAGGGATAGGCTAAAACCACGGCTTCTGCGCTCTCCAGATAATAATCCTCTGGATTTTTTTTTCTTTTGGGGCTATATCACGGACAGAGTCTTTGCTACACCAATTTCCGACGTCAAAGATCTTAAGACTAGGATATAAGCTACTGTATGTACTGTAACAGAAGACATACTAAAGAACACGTGGAGGGAACTGGAATATCACTTAGATATCCCCCGATCTACCAAGGGGCCAAACAAACATATGTCTAATTATAATAGTTTTAGCACAATAAATATTTATAATCAGGGCAGGACTTTTGGTCCACCCTGTATTATAAATTTATGTTTAATTTGAGTGTTGCAGAGTTCTAGACGGAAAAAAAACCTTTAATACTATATTTGATCAAAAAAGGCTGTGCTACATTACCATGCCCCGTTATATAGTGTATTAAAATTTTTAATCTTTAATCGCTTTAGTGCTTTTTCATTCATATCTTTAAATTCATAAACATAAGTATAATAAATTCGCAAATAAAATAAATATTATTATCCTGTATAAACACAAAAGTTAGAACTTAAAAAAAATTCCGTATTTTGGGGAAACATTATTATTAGGATGATTGCGATAGATTAATGTATTTTTAAAAGTCTGATTAATCAATAGTTATTTAATACTAAATGAAATTATAGTTTCGGAAATTTATTTAAATTTGTAACAGGTAATTAGATACCTTTGTGTTATACCAATATGTATAGCATAGCATCTGCCTATTAGCATAGTAATTGAAATTAGTATCACATTTCTACCAAAAAAAATCTAGAAAACAAAAGATACTTTATAGGAATCTTGTTCTTTTTAAAATTTTGTACCCACTAAGAATTGATTTTATTCCTTAAATAGAATTTTTAACTAATTAAGGCATTGATTAACAATTAAGATCTATATCTAAAACTTAAAGAATCTAATCGTTATTGCTTTATTGAATATAGATTTTATTTAATGAATATTAGTTTTCGACTATTGAAATGTTGATTTTCTTTTGCCATAAACTGAATTAGTATTGTTGAGTAAAAAAAAAATTATCTGTGTTTTAAAAGACCCTTCGACTCTACGATCAGTTTTAAATTTTATATATATTATGAGAGTTTGGAAAAAAGACCGTAAAATGAATTTTACTTTATTAATGAATAAGGAAAATAATAAATATGTGACACACTGATACGTTATCTCTTAATTTCTCATACAATATTTAAAAGAAATATATATATTTTTTAATTTAGTGAATAGTTTTTTTCAATTTGTAAAATTCTTATGCTTTACAGTAAACTAGGATAAAATATTTGACCTTTTTTCACTATTTTGTCTTTAGATTCTGAAAATTAAAGGAAATGTTTATGTTAATGTATGCAGAATTCTACTAGCTACTTTATTACCATATTACTTATTTTATCTATAAACTTATTATATTAATTAAATAACTAATTTTGAAAGTTGAGATACCTTTTTGATATCTTTTTATTTATAGACGATTTTATGTCAGCTTTTGGTAGGTATTTTCGAAAGATTTCTAAGTTAGACACACATTTTACTGATTAATAGCAGATATTTTTTATGTATACATATATATTACGTATACATTTATGTATTCCCATTAACTATGTATCAGTATGAAAATATTCACTTTAAAACTAATGCATAGCCTTTTTAAGTTGAATTTGAATTACAAAATAGAAAAAATGTTATAATAGATATTAAACGTAACACTGATTGAATTTTTATAAGTAATCTGTTTGTATTTAACAATTGCATTTAAATAAACAAATTTCCAATTTATCTAAACATTCTTTACATAATTTATAAAATTTGAAAGAAAATTATATATTTAAAATAATGTTTTAAACTAATATTGCAATAAAATTACACTTACATCCGCCTGAAGGTATAGCTTTCGATCCTAAGTCTGGGATGAGCAAACTAAAAATGGCAACCAATTTCGTTTCTGGGAAATATTTTCTGCCACATGAGTTAGTAATACTTTCGTGGCCACATTTTGCATTACGTGCATTCTTCTCAATATAAATGAACGAACAGATGATATATTGTTGTTGCACAAATTTAAAATTAATTGCAAGAAAATATGTATATTCAATAACACTCATGGGACCGACGGTATGGTGTATAATCTAAATAGACGGATAATCGAAAGACAGGTACGTTCTGTACTTGTCACTAAAATTGCATTTTTTTTTGCCTAATTAATATATTTAAATGCTATTTTTTTTTATCTGCTGCATACTTTCGCTATTAAAGAGCCTAATTGATATTAAGAAATCAATTAGCGTGACAAATTTAGAATTTAAAAGAATAAAAATGTAATAATTGTTGTCATCCAAAGTAATCCATTATTATATTTTTTGTTTTCTTTTTTCTTGCACTTTTACTGCAGCATAGTTACGAATTTCACATAAAAAAATACTTGGGTTGCAGCATTTTCTTCCTTTTGCATCTCAAAGCAACTAATGATCTTAGAGGGCAGTCTCCACTCCTGTATGACTTACTCCTGGGTCACCATTCCCCGGTTCATCTGCTTCATGTTTCCCTGGATTCAAAATATTTTAAAAGATTTCGCCATCCATTAATCGTTCGTAATTTATATCATTCTTCTCCCAATTGAGCCACTCTATGATTTCATCCGCAGAAATACATTTTAAACAATGTAGTACCTTTGTCACCAAGGTCAATATCTTCAAATAATCACCAGCATCTTCAGAATTCTGTGTGTTTATCAACAATGGTAGGTCACAATCTTCACCAACTTCCATGCAAACAATTTTCAGAAAAGTCATTCAAGACATCAGTCAAATCGGATAAGGCATCTTTGATACTGAACAATTTTCGCTGCCGTCAGACAAGCATTTTTCTCAGAATAGTGCGGTCTCACTCGGGTTTACTATGCATTCGAGCTGTCGTTGTTCAGTTCTGATTTTTTTAAACCATCATCAAATCATCATCATTTAAAATCATGATCAAAATTGCCCATAAGTTCTGGGAGAGTTCAAACAAAGAGGACGAATTAAAGAAATTAAAACAATATCTTTGAAAAATTGGGGGTGCTGGACAAATCATTTACTAAGCTGTTTGAATTTTTCCATGTGTGATAGGCTTCCCAAAAGTCAAGATCGTAAATTCATGAGCAATTGATTTATGCTCACCTAAACGGACTTTAAAGGGTCGTTTAGGGGAGCATAAAACTTATGTTAAAAATTGTGACATCAATATACATCATATCAATATATATATATTATATTTCATAAGTAACTACCATACCATATTTAATGTTTCTTCATTATCACAGAAATCGCAATTTAGAAAAGTTTTGCTCCTGCAACACTCTGTTAGTAGTGGTACCGACTTAAAATATAGCTTACATTTGAGCAGGTTCCATAACCGCGAATTCGCAACAATTATTTTTGAAATTGGTTTGGTATTTCCTGATATTGCATAAAAATAATAATTTAGAACGTTTTTAGAACCCTTTTCGCTAAATTCATCCTTTTAAATTTGGGCGTTCATTGACGGTCCTTAGAAAGCATTTGCATCTTTTAAGTACAGTAGAACCTATTTTATCTGAAACACTTTTAACCGAAACTCTCGGTTAACCGAAATCCATTTCTAAAGCTTTTTTCTTACTATCACATTTCTTGTGTGCAAAATCCATTTTAAGTGTTCAGTGTGTTTTTCATCAGTGTTTTTTTTTTTTTTTTTACCTATCATATTCTTTGAGTGCAAGCGGTCCTTTCCGAACTACGAGAACATATAAATATTTTCGTTCCCCTTTCTTAGAGTCCTTTTGAATTTAACTTGATCTCCCATAAGCTGCGGAGTGGAACGAACAAATTATCAGTTCTGAAGCTTTTGAATGTTTAGCAAAGGATTAGAGCAGCAGAAAGACTGTGACACTGGTGAACTAATAATATTAAAATACTCCATGATAGAGCTTCAAAGCAAAGGCAATCGAATCTGCGACAAACAAAACATTTTTTCAAACCCTTTTGAAATATGTAAAAGATACTTAATTTCAAAATTAAAATTAAGGTAATTTATTCCTGTTGCTATTTTACTATTGCTTTAATTTTATTAAGCACTTGTTACCATAATAAGAAATATTGCATTTATTTCTCCTTAATCTTAAAATTCAAGCATTCTCGATTATCCGAAAATTTCGGTTTTCCGAAAGAGGATCGGTCCCAATTACTTCGGATAATCGAAGTTCTACTGTAATTACTATGCCAAATTTTTAAATGTTAGACCCTTCAGTATCACAAAAACACAATTTGAGACTTTTTTTGTTCCTGCAACCCCCAGCTGGTAGTGACAACATAAAATATAGACAATGATGGAGCATGAAATTTCAGCATCAATTTGCAACCATTACTATTGAAATCGGTTTGATGTTTCAGAAGAATGTATAGAAATCGCAATTTAGAGCAGTTTTAGAACGCTTTTCGCGCATTTTCACCCTCTTAAATTTCGATTTTTTTAGAAACTGTTCTTAGAGAGCATGCAAATCTTATAAATTACTAGCATGCCTAATTTCAAGTTGTTAGCTCCTAACAAAAATCGCAGTTTATAAAGTTTTTTGCTCCTGCAAACCCCAGGTGGAAGTGACATCGACATAAAATAGAGCCTATGTCAGAGTAAGGACTTTAACCATCAATTTCCAAACATTACTTTTTAAATCGGTTGGAGACTTCCTGAGATTTCGTAGAACTCGCCATTTAAAACACTTTTAGAACGCTTTTCACGCATTTTCATCACTTTTAAATTTTGAATGCTTTAAGAGCTGTCCTTAGAGATCATTTATATCTAGTAATTAACTACCATGCCAAATTTCATGTTTCTAGGCTCTTGCGTAACACAAAAATCGCATTTTTAGAACGTTCTTTGCTCCTGAACCCCCCTTGGTTTAGTGGCATGGGCATAAGGTATAGCCTATGTTGTAACAGGGGCTAACACCATCATTTTGATAACATTACTTTTGAAGTCAGTTAGGTAGTTCCAGAGATTACACCCTACGAATAAAGAAACAAACAAACAAACCTTACTTCGACATATTATTATTACAGATAAGTAAAAAATTAGCATATCAAGTCATTATTTACTTTTTATTACTGTTTCATTCATCCCATTTTTAAATTAAATATGCAATGAAAATCCCTGAGCATTTCAAACAACATTGTTTAAGTACTTAAAAAGGCTATTTTTGCTTTTTTTCTTCTAGTTATTAATTCAACGACCTGGAATTTAACAGGGAGATAAAAAAAACTATTGATTCAGTTTATAAATATCTCATCTTGTTTAGTTTTCAAAATATTAAATGAATAAAAAATATTTATTTTTCTGGAACACGAATTTTTTGATAATAAAATATAAGTGAAAAATAAAATATTTGTTCAGCTCACTACAGCTTTGATGTTTTCTGTAAAAATATTTTTTTTGGATAGTGAACAACTGATTGTGAAATGAAAGAAGAGCAATTTATCACAATTTGCAATTTCACAGTGAAATGATTTGCTGGAACAAATATTAGTTTCTTTTTTTAAAGTAAAATTTAAAAAAGTAGGTAAATCATTTTATGAAAGTGAAGCAGTACTGGAATTAAAAGTTTCTCTTTTAGATAAATATTTTTTATGAACTCATAATAGTGTTTCAACAATTTCGTTATATTTGAGTGAATTGATATTAATGGTAATGAAAAAAAATAAATATTCAGTTAAAATACATCCGTTTTTATTTATTACAATGTTGTTAATTTCATGAAAAAGGATTCATTTTTAGCTGTAAACGCATCCACATATGTATATACACAATGGTGCTTTTCTTATCCGTTTTGTACGTGTATGAAAACTGTAATGCACCTAACGTGGTCATATTATATTATTTTCAAACTCACGTGCATTTTTATTTATTTAGTATTTGAAAATATTATTTTAAATGCTCATTTTCTCATGTTAGTTTAATTTTTATAAATTTTTATACTCTAATAGTACTGCTACAAATGCGCATGTACATAAGAAAGTTGATACTTCTGATTTTTCCTTTAGTAATGGTAGAGAGTTAAACATATCATTTCCCTTTTCAGCTCATTAATATCACATAAATTAATATTTTATTGTAGTTTTTATATGTATGTATTAATTATATAAAAAATTTCTCTTTTGTTTATTTCGAACCATTATGTATCACATAGTCAATCTGTAGTAATAAGAAAAGAAGACTTTGAGCGTGTGTGTGTGTGTGCATGCGTATGCGTAAGCATTTTAGTGTGCCAGTTCGCAGTGTTGTGAATTGATCGCAGCACTGAGAGCTACAAAATGTGGCAGGATCAACAACCGCACAAGATTGGTAGTCAAAAATAGGCTATTTAAAAATTTGCCAAACTATTTATTTCATTTCTATTTTTCACTTGCAATAGTAAAGCAACTGTTGTGGTAAGAAATTTATTGTGAATTTTTAATTGTTGGGAACTGCTATAAAGAAAAATGTTTAAATTTGACGACAAGAAATTGCTGTGAAATTGGTGTTTTTTTATTAATTAAAAATTAACTATAAATTATTTTGATTCCGGATCACCTATACCGTGCTTTGACACACATATACGTAACGTTTCACAATTGTGACTTCGAAATATTGGATTTATATAGAATTACAGACAGACAGACAAATTTTCATTTTTATATATTATATAATTAGAAATTTGCATTTAGAAAGTATTTAATTACAATACAAAAATACATGAATTGTGTTATAAACATAATAGGAATGGATTTTCATAAAATATTTCAAAAGATTTTAATTAATTTTATGCGCTTATTTTTATGTGTATTTTGATTATGCGAGCTTCGGGATTTTTTTTAACAAAATCAGAGCTTAAATTGACTTTTCAATGAATTAGCCACTTATAGCCAGTTAAAAGTAATTTTAGGCAGATATTCACAATGTATCCCCAAAGTTTTTATGTGTCGCTAGACAATAAGAGGATTTTCAATTTTGTATTAAAGACAAATTGCAGTATACTTACCCTGATACATAACAATTTGTGGGAAATGTTTTATCACCCAGCTTCTTGTTCTAATTAACTGAAAAGGAACTCCCTATAAGACTATTTTTACTAACTTTATGTGATTCAAAACTTTAATATTTATAAAAGTTGGTTACTAAATTAAGAAAAACATCTGTCGAATTTCGCACAGGTTAAGTTTAAAACATTTGCCTATAATTGTTCACATGTCATTGCTTATGCAATAAAACTATTTCAAAGTTAAATAATTTTTTCAAGTACAATTTATAGTCGTTTCTAAGTGTCGTATGATCCGATTTAAATTTTAAAATTTCTCAATAACAGAATTTTCAGAGAAATTAAAAATTCATGAATGAAACTAATATATGTCCTTCGATATATTTGTTGTTTCTTTGTGGAAAATATTTTGTATGTTGTTTTAGAAATCTTATGATAAAAATGTACAGTTTTATCACTTTCAAATAAAATTTATTCTAAAAATTCATAATTGTTTTTAACTTCGGTTTCTTCATTGAGTTAATTATATTAAATAAACACAATTTATATTTTGCCATGCTTTAAAATAATACTGCTATGAATTGTTTATCACCTCTAATTTTAACTAAATAGGAAATTTTAGACTAAAATAATTAGCGGATCACACATACGTTGTTATCATATAAATATCATATATTTAATCACACTAGAAGTATATATCTATGTGTAATAAATTTACGTTTAGTATCAGTTCAAATAACAGTAAATACAGTGTATGAAACTTACACCTATGAGATTTAACGGCTTTCAATACTTCCTCATCGGATATTACCGGCCGAAACAATTGTATTCTGAATATTCTGAAATTCAAAGTACAATTAATTTAAATTTTAGTATTTTAATTCATATTATATTCCACGTCTAAATGATTATACCTTTATAAATACTTATAGTAAGTAAATTTTTTCCTATTTGTTTTAAATTTAATTTGATATTGAAATGTTTTTGATAATTATCTTTTTTTATTGGACATTATTTAAATTTTATTTAGATTTTTTACAATATACATTACCATGCAATTTATGGTTATATGCTTCGTATATAATTACCTGCAATTCATTAAAAATTAAATTTAATATGAAAAAAAATAAAGAAAAACACGAGAGAATTCTTCTCTGGAAATTTATACAATATTTTTCTACCTTTTCTTTCATTTTATTAAAATGACGAATACTCGTGCTTCACCACCTAGCCACCACGCGCAAACGTAAAAGACCAGACACTTAAGTTCCGGGTCTTCTCCACATTCTAAGATGTCCAACACTAACATACACAGATAAAAATATAAAATGCAATAAATGCAAAAGAAAACCTTGTTAAAAAAAAGAAAATAAATAAAGTTGTGTATTTGAAATGCAATTTATATATCTGTTTAGAAACCCAAAATAAGTGCTTTGCAGAAGCACATTAATAATATACTGAAAGACATTTTAATTCAGTTATTTTTTGCATGTAATTAATTCTTTTTTTTATAATTTTTGTTATTATTACTTAAAATCTAATTAAATTTGTACCATTATTTTGTATCTAAATATGTTATGAGTCTTTTTTGTGTTTAATTAAATTTAGTATCATTATTATTTGTCTAATTTTAAGGATTTTTCAGTCACATTCATGTGAGTTGTGGTTTTAGATTCCCATAAAACCCTACTCATAGCAACAGGATATGGTCAGCACTTTTCCATGAGAACTTGTAACCGCAGAATAGCAGATGTATTGATTTGCTGATATGCAGTTTGCATTCTCTTCGCCTGGAAACAAGTGACAACAGAGAGCAGATTTCATTCTGACGCGGCTCGCTTTAGACGAGAGCAGAGGCCGATCTCCGACGATTCTGTGAGTGCGTATGCTGCAGAAAAACTCCCTACCTCCCGTACTTGTAAATATAATTTCTATTTAATATGTGAAACTATAACCTAGAATCATTAAACTCCTTTTTTCATTAACTACGATATTATCTTTATATCATCCTTATGTTACATGAGGGTTCTAGGCCGATTTGAATCCCAAACGAATTAAAAAGTAATATCCCCTAGGCTTTCTTACCGATCAGAATCGGAGAACTTCTTTTTCGTCCAGTTATCAACCTCCGTATTACAGCAGACGTGATTCATCTCCTTAGCCATCTGTTTTGAAGCTCTTCCGTTTATTTTTATTTTCACAAGATAGACGTGGTTTTGCAAGAAATGAATCTTCCACTGCAAGTATATTTTTTTTTCTACGGATCATTAATTGGATTACTTCAACATAGCGCGGCGAAGAATTTTTTTTCAATTGGATAACTCCTTTGAAGTAAGTTTTTTTTTTCTCTTTCCTTACTTGCCTTTTGATATGGAATTACAAGAAATTGAATTTATTAAAAGCCAGTTGAAATCGGCTAAGACTGATAAAATCAAATTACTGCACGAATTTATATTTGGTTGCGATAAAAATCGCCAGAATAGAGCGAATTTCAGGAAATTTAAAGGTTTTTCTTTTACTGACAAAAGCGATGAGTATGCAAATAAACTCAAAGAAATTTTGCACGATTACGATCAGATACAATTGATTACTATCGCTAATATCTTATCTATTGACATCCATGGAACAAAAGAAGATATAGGACAACGTATTTTAAGCGCACTAGTTGATATTTCGGGTTTTAAAGACACGTTTACGGCAGTTTCCGAATCGGATACAGAATTTGATGATAGCCACAATAGTAGTGGAAGCACTGGCTTATCTTCTCCTTTGGCAGTACAGCCAGAACAGGCGCGTGTACACTGTACACACTCCGCGCCCAAACAGACAATTTCTTTCCATGACATTGATCATTTAATTACACCGTTTAGTGGTGATAAAACGGAAAACGTTCAAACATGGTTTCAGAGATTTGAATCTCTGGCCCATTTATTTCAACTGTCCGACATACAGAAATTTGTGTTTGCTGAGCGGGCATTAAAAAGTTTAGCATTATTGTATGTACGTAGTGAAAATAACATTTCTCCATATGCACCACTCAAAGAAGCATTGTTTCGCGAATTCGGACAATCAGCTTCGCCCGCCCAGATACATCAATTACTAGCCGCTAGAGACTGCCGCCCAAACGAAAAACTATTGGAATATTTTTTGAAAATGAAAGAAATAGCACAAAGAGGAAACATCGATGATATATCTTTATTTCACTATATAATTAATGGGATTAACGATACACCACATAATAAAGCAATATTATATGGAATCTCTGAATTAGAGGAATTTAAGAAAAAACTTTTAATCTGTGGCCCGGTTACACATTTCAAACCTAAGGCGACACACGTCCCTTTGGGTACCCAGAAATCGTTTCCCAGCGAAAAACCTCAAAAAATTACTTGCTTTTCCTGTGGGGCGAGGGGCCATAAATCCATAGATTGTAAAGGACAAGGTCCTAAGTGTTTTAATTGTTCTCGTTACGGCCACATATCATTAAATTGCACAGCCCGCGGTTCAAAGCCAAAGGCAGCAACTGCACTCAGCCCCCCCTTCTCAAGCTGCCACTGCAGGAAAAGACAGACCAGTTCACACGGTCGAGCTAACTCGCCCCCAACAACACATGCAAAAAGTAGTCCGAATTGCAGACATGGAGATGCATTCTCTCGTTGATACCGGAAGTCAAGTGCCCCTCCTCCGTGAGGACATTTACCGTCTGCTCGGGTCCCCGCCTCTAACACCAGTACCCCTACGGCTCTCGGGGTTCGGCAGCGGTAACGTTCAGCCAAAAGGTTGCTTTTTAACAGATATCGATATCCACTTTTTCTACCATTGCTTATGTTATTGATTTCGCTCACATGCCGCACCCTGTTATCCTCGGAACAGACATCATATGCCAAGGCACACTAACATATAACAAGACTGGCATTACTTTGTCGAAACATCCCCCGGCTGATATTTTTATTAACCTTATCAATATTTGCGATGACATGTCCGAAGTCGATTTAACTCATATCACCGACAGAACGTGTCGCGAAGAAGTGGCTGAACTGATTGAAAATTATCGCCCCACAAAATCGAAATCTACCGACTTAAAAATGTTCATAGTATTGTCTGATGACCAACCAGTTTACCAACGCCCGCGACGAATGTCCATGGCTGAAAAAAAGATTGTCAGCGACCAAATTAAACAATGGCTACAGGACGGCGTAATAAAACCTTCTTGTAGCGATTACGCAAGCCCAGTAGTATTAGCTAAGAAAAAGGATAACTCTATGCGATTATGTATAGATTTTCGTAAGCTTAATAAAAAAATTATAAAGGATAGGTTCCCTCTACCCCTTATTGATGATATTCTTGACCAGTTACAACAAGCGCAGGTCTTTACATCTCTCGACCTAAAAAATGGGTTTTTCCATGTCGATGTGGACCCACAGAGCACTAAATACACAGGTTTTATCACACACGATGGACAATTCGAGTTTTTAAAAGTCCCTTTCGGACTCACGTCCAGCCCCGCGACATTCTCAAGCTATCTAGCCTGTGTTTTTTGCGAATTACTACTAGAAGGTGTGTTGATTTTATATATGAACGACATCATCATCCCCGCCCGTACCGAAGCCGAGGGTCTCGAAAACCTCAAACGAGTGTTAGAAACTGCTGCTGATTACGGACTCGATATTAGTTTTAAAAAATGTCAGTTTCTGCAACGAAAAATTGAATTTTTGGGCCACGTCATTGAAAATAATACTATAGCGCCCTCTCCAACGAAAATTAAGGCCGTCCAACATTTTCCGGAACCCAAAAAAGTTAAACAGTTGCAATCACTCCTAGGTTTAACAGGATATTTTCGGAAGTTTATTCCCAAGTATGCCTCTATCGCAAGGCCCCTGAGCGATCTCTTGCGAAAAACATCAACTTTTGAGTTTGGACCGGCGCAGAGGGAAGCGCTGTACACGTTACGTAATCTACTCACAAGTGCTCCAGTTTTACACATTTTTATACCGGGTTCGGACCTCGAAGTGCACACTGACGCCAGTAAAATGGGCTTCGGCGCAGTTCTCATGCAGAAATCCACCGACGGACACTTCCATCCGGTTCAATATATGAGCAAAAAAACTTCACCACAAGAGGAAAAGTTAAGTAGCTACGAATTGGAAGTATTGGCAGTCATCGAAGCTCTCAAAAAATTCCGCGTCTACCTCCGCGGCACTCGATTCCGTGTCATTACCGACTGTCAAGCATTTCAAAAAACTCTCGACAAAAAGGATCTTACGCCGAAAATTGCGCGTTGGGATCTATTCCTCCAGGAATTCGATTTTGAAACAAAACATAGACCGGCGACGAAAATGAATCACGTGGACGCGCTAAGCAGGTACCCAGTTACGCACATTACATACGATGAACTGACACTAAAAATCATGAAAGCCCAATCAAATGATCCCTTTATTTCCAGCATTAAAACAGCAGCGTCGGAAGCACCAGTAGCCGACTTCACGGTGCGCAACAACCTTTTCTCCAACAGGGTCGAGATTTATTAGCGATTCGAGAAGCAATGCAAATTAGCATACTCCAAGATATACACACCAAAGGACACTATTCTGCTAAAAAGACAGAAGAAATTGCATTCCAAAATTTTTTCATTCCTAACCTACCAGAGTGGACACGCACAGTCGTAACAAACTGCGTTCCATGCATTTTAGCTTCTCGAAAGCTGGAAAAACAGGAAGGTTTTTTGCACTCGATCCCTAAAGGTGACAAGCCGCTCGACACTTACCATTGTGATTTTTTAGGCCCATTACATTCCACAAATAAAAATTATAATCACCTCTTTACAGTAGTGGATGCTTTTACTAAATTTTTTTTGGTTATATCCAGTCAAATCTGTGGCGGCGCAAGATGCACTAGATAAACTTAAATTACAACAAATTACATTTGGAAATCCCCGAAGAATAATCACGGATAAAGGACCCGCATTCACTTCTTCAGAATTTAAAAAGTGTTGCGAACAAGAAAATATAGAACGCCATCCCATTACTACCGGAGTAATGCGAGGAAATGGACAAATCGAAAGACAGCATAAAACGCTTATCCCTATTTTGACGAAATTATCTTTAGATGATCCAACGAAATGGTACAAACACGTACCAGCGGTACAAAGGATAATAAATAGCACGACTTCATCTGTAACGAAATTCTCCCCGTTCGAGCTGTTAACGGGTGTCAAGATGAAAAATAAAGATGACTTAATGATAAAACAACTCTTGGAAACGGAACATATCGAATTACACATGGATCATAAACAAACATTACAGCATAGTGCAAAAGCCAACATTTTAAAACATCAAGAACTCAGTCGCACCCAGTATAATAAGAAAAGAAAACCCCCCACGGTATACAAGGTAAATGATGTAGTAGCAATACAACGTACACAGTTTGGAACTGGGTTAAAACTTCGACCCAAATATTTTGGACCATATAAGGTTACAGCCGTGAACCCTAATGACAGGTATGCAGTTACAAAAATAGGAAACCATGAAGGTCCCATTATCACAACGACATCTGTTGATCACATGAAACAGTGACATTCAATTTAAACAGTTGTGCAGTCCATGCTGTGATTTTTTTTTCGCATGGCAAATCCATTTTTTTTTTATTAAATCAGCAAAACAGTGTTTTTTTTTTGTAGTTTTGCTTAAAACTTTTCACAAAATCAGCAAAACAGTGCTTTTTTTGTAGTTTTGCTTAATACTTTTTAGTAAATCAGCAAAACAGTGCTTTTTTGTAGTTTTGCTTAAAACTTTTTAGTAAATCAGCAAAACAGTGTTTTTTTTGTAGTTTTTCTTAAAACTTTTTATTACAAGTGCAAAACAGTGCCTTTTTTTTAGTTTTGCACAAAACTTTTTTCCAGACTGCCAAGCAGTGACTCTTTTTTTTTCATTTTGCATAAAACACTTTTGACTATTTAGAACTGTGCCAGCAATATTATTATTTTATTATTATGTACCTGTTTTATATATATATTTGAAATATTTTACCTGTAATTTTATAATTTTATATGTTATATGTATAAGTATATTATTATTATGTGCCCCCCCCCCCACCTCGCATTTTTTTTTTTTTACAGAAGTAAGAGCTAGCTGTCGAAAAAAACCTTTTGTTGGGAAATCCTTTTTTTTTTTTTTTTTTTTTTTTTTTTTTTTTTTTTTTTTTTTTGCTTAGACGAGGCAAATCTCTTTTTTTTTATTTTATTCCCGAATGACGTTGGGATAAAGATGTTTTTTTACGAAATTCTACCTAAGATGAGGCAGATTTTAGTATGTTTTCGTGATGGTAATATAATGGGCAGACGGGCTTTCAGATTATATTTTTCATCCGTGAAGATGGCTCATGAGAAAGACGGTCTCATGACGCAAATTGATATTATCCTGAGTTTTTTTTTTATTTTATTCTTCTTTTCTTTTTTTTTTTTTTTTGGAGATATCCCACGGCAGCTCAGCATTAATTTACATAAAATTTAGGATTATTTTTTTATTATTTAGCTCAATTTTCTTAATTATTTAATGACAGATTTTTTTCTTTTGGATTTTAATTATTTTTAGATAGTTTTTTTTTTTTTTTGACATATCTTGTTGCTTATTTAACGCGCTGTTGAGGTCGACAAGCGGACAAGATGGTCGAGTGTGAGTTGTGGTCGTAGATTCCCATAAAACCCTACTCATAGCAACAGGATATGGTCAGCACTTTTCCATGAGAACTTGTAACCGCAGAATAGCAGATGTATTGAATTTGCTGATATGCAGTTTGCATTCTCTTCGCCTGGAAACAAGTAACAACCGAGAGCAGATTTCATTCTGACGCGGCTCGATCTAGACGAAAGCAGAGGCCGATCTCCGACGATTCTGTCAGTGCGTATGCTGCAGAAATACCCCCTACCCTCCCGTACTTGTAAATATAATTTCTATTTAATATGTGATACTATAAACTAGAATCAATAAACTCCTTTTTTCATTAACTATGATCTTATCTTTATATCATCATTATATTACATTCATGTAATTCAATAATATGTATTTCGCAAGATTAAGACCAAATGTCTATTTTACTGAACACGTTAAAAACAATACATTTATTTTTTATTGTTTAGAATTTCTTACTTAAAAACTAAAAACGGAACCATTATAAAATCACTCCTCTGTCTGTCACAGACATTTTAAGTGTAAACTATATAAAGTGGAAAGTACAAATTAGCTGAAGTATAAAGTCTATTGATGCACATATTTATCGATTATTAAGCATTCACAAATATGATTAGGAAAAATGTAGAGGGACTAATTAATTTACTTGAGAAAAAAAATTTTCTTTGTATGTCGTGTGAAAGTTTTCGGAACACTGAAAAATATATATATATATATCTTTTAATAATAGGTATTATATTTTTAGAGGTATCGTCGAAAATATAATGCAAAAAGTATACAGCACCCCCTCTATTTCCGAATCTATTGAAACTAAAATTATAAAAAAAATAGGGGTAGTAGAAGTTAACTTAAAACTTGCAGGGAAACCATAGCAATTACCTTAGGTCACCTAGTTAGTGAAAAAATTCAATTTGTCCGTTACACACAAATTTCGATTTGCGGATGTTCAGCAAAGGAGTTTAGGGCAATGAAGGTACCAATTGTCGCAGACGTATAAAATGATTGTTGATAATGTTTTTTCGAAAAGAATTATCGGTAATTAGCCAAGATACCTTTAAAGATGGGCGGTTTGGGCATACATAAAGTCACGGGCTGCGTAATCTATGTGCCTTCGGATTTTAAAGCACGATAACAATTTTAATGATGTATTGTGTAATGATATGCCCAGTTTGTAGTTCATATATTTTTTTGTGTGGAACCATTTGTGCGCCAGTAATACCCGCACTTGACCGATTATTTTAAATAACAAAGTTTCACATAAAAAATAGTCTCTGGAAATTTTTTTAATTAAAAGCATAAAAAAATATTATTCAGAAAGCGATCATAACAATTTCTTAAATTTTGTATCTAATTCAAAAAATATCGTCAAAAACAAGCAAATTTAACTTATTCAATTTTCATAAGTTGACAGCATCCTTAATCAACTGATCAATGCTCTCATTGAATTTTTAGTTCAATTAGTAAAATTAAACTTGCATGACAAATATACATTTCTTTTTGATATATACATAATCTTCAAACAAAATATAAATTAAGTGCTGACATCATAATTGTGTATAAAACACACATATATTTAATGCATTATGAAATAAAAATCTGAAATGAAATTTCAAGGATTGGCGTGTTCTATAAGTTTGTACAGATTACATACTTTTTCACTAATTATTTTATATTCATAGTGATGAATTTAATAGATTGAAATAATAATACATATTATTAAATAATAATATATATTATTAGATAAAGCATAGAAATTCGCAAACTCGTTTTGTTTATTTTAGGAATACGGTTATAATTAAATAATTCCGAGTAATGTTGGTTTCATATATTTTTATGCAAAATGCAATAATACATCCGGGTATTCAGCTTAGGCATGTTAAATAAATTTTAGTTCACGAATAACGTCTACATGCCATTTAATGTATTTTCTTAATGGAAAGATAAATGCAATTTAATTTTAAAAGTATTTGTAAAAGAATTTGAATCTTTTCGCTTCAAAAATAACGAACCAATTACCATAGTAATTAATCTCACTATCTTGTTTCTAGAAAAGGTAAAATCTAGATAGCAAAATTTGTTACTTAACACTTTAATGAAAACTCAGTTTATTTTAAAATGTATACCTCGTAAGAACAATTTTACGCATTAATTAGCATTTTAAGCAAACTATTAAAGATCGATTCTGAAATAAGTTATATGTTTATAATTTAAACGCTATATACGTGATTAAATTTTTAAAGATTTATTTAAATTTCTTGCGAAATAAATTCACTGCAAATTATAAATACCATTGCAGTAAAAAAAAAAAAGAAAATTTCCAGCAAATTACAAAATATAGTTTTACAATATGAGTATATATCAGAAATTTCCTTAGTACTCCATGTTTAGTGTCTGTTCGTAAAGTATGCAAAGCAAACAGCTAACTGTTTTATTTTTTATCAAAGTATTAAATACAGATTTATTTATTATTAAAAATATATCTAAATACATTTTTAACCAATAAATACTAGTGTGATCAAAATGTACCCGCAATGGTTGAATAAAACAAAAGGCATCAATTTATTAGTCAAATTTTATTGCATTTCCTTGAAAGTAATCCTCTTCTACTGCAATACACTTCTGCCAACTTTTTTTCCAATCATCAAATCATGCATTAAAATTATTTTTTGTGAAACTCCTTTAGAGTTCGTTAAGAATTTTCTTTTATCGAATTAATGGACTCAAAACGGTAACCATGAAGAGGCAATTTCAACCCATGGAACTATTAATAAAGAGGAAATGACATATCCTTTAAATAGTGAAGCTTCAACTGTAACCGCTTACCCAGAGGTTGATTACCGCCGGTGGAAACTTCTACCAGTAAATTTATATAGAAAATTTCTCCTTATTTAGACGACTTATTAAAGCAAAACTTCAGTCATAAATAATGGCAGAAACAGACTTTCATTTTTACTGGTGACAGTTTACTTTGACAGAAGTCAGGCTCTGCGTTTTCGCCATATTGTGACAACCAGTGAAACAAACTGACTTTTTTACAGACAAACTGACACCAGTAAAAGCGAACAGAAAATTTAACCACATTTGTGAGAAAATATTTCCATGAATAAAACGCTTAAATAGGACGAAAATTTCTATTCAATTTTACTGGTGGGAAGTTTGCCCCTGTGGCAATCAGAAACTGTAGATCCGATTAAAAAAAACAGCCGCCATCTTGTGACAACCTCCTCAGTTACTTCACTTGTAACTGGTAGACAGTACACTATATGTCTCCTCCTCTTTATTCATAACTCCATTTTTCAACCATGGAAGTAAGAAAAAGTCACACAAAAGCATATCAGGTGAATATGGATCTTGTGGAGCCTTATTTGTTGAACGTTTAGTTAAATTCTCAGGAATAATAATTACAACGTGAGTTGACGCATTATCGTGGTTCAAAAACTTTTGCCACTATTATGGCTGTTTTCAGCGAATTGCGTCATGCAAAAGGCACAAAACACTCAAATAATAATATTTATTGACTGTCTGTCCAGTTGGTTGGAATTAAAATTGCACCACAACAATCAAAGAAATACCACGAACAATCAAAGAAAACATGCAACATAACCTTGATTTATGAGCGACTTTCGCGTGGTCTTTTTCGTTCTTGCTTCACGTTTCAAACGCCATCCACTTGTTTGTTGAGCTGTGACTGTATCAAAAATATATATCAGAGATATAATTTTAATGAATTTTTCAATTAATTTTCAGCAGTGAAATTACGCTCGACATTATTGAATATTTAATGCGTGAAATACTTAATACTGCTGAAAATTAAGTAAAATTATATATGTGTTCACTCATGATGTGTTTATTAGTGTTTCATGTTTTGCTGGAGGACAGTGTGCTCATAATGACGATCTCCATCTTGTGCTGCAGTTGTAGCCTTACCAACATATGTGAATAAGTTATGATAAGCTGTGCATCGTCCCCGTATCTTAAATGGTAGAACACTTGGAGTGCTATTCCAAGGGTTCTGGATTCGATTTCCGGCTTGGACAATTTTCACTCTGGTGTTTCTACGATTAGTTAGTCGCGATTAAATATTCATATAACGTAGTATCCGCAGGTTCCGTAATAATTCGTTTTAGAAAGGAATCGTCTTTAGAAAGCATCACTCGGGCAACTTGAGCATGTTGTTGTTTTTGGAACAAATTCAGTCTTCTTCGAACAGCTCGAGAAGCGAATTGTCACAATCCTAAACGATATGTTAAAATTGCATAAAAGGAACCAACAGTTATAGGAACTTTTTCCATAATGTTTCTTATTATCAAACGACCACCAAGCACCATTTCTCTTGCCTTATCGATAACCTATCAATAATTGAAGTAATTGGCGTACCGGATCGCGACTTCTCTGCCCTCTTTATTTTTTTATATCAATCAAATACTGTTGTTTTCGATACGGAGTCATCTTCAAAAGCTCTTTTTAATATTTCAGATGCTGTTGTAGCAGAAATTGTATTGCGAAAACAAAATTTATTGCATTTTTTTTGCTCAAAAACATTCGAAATCACAGTAGTATATATTGTGCGTAACGTCAAAATGTCAGATTTGTTATCTATTATTTAAAGAAATCAAAACTGCGTGCAATTTTTTTATTATTATTTCCGTAAACATTTGAAATGACGTAATTAAAGCAGTATTTATACATATTTATGCATGACACATCTATGTATAAATATGCAATAAATTTTACATTTTAAACTTATCTTATAGCTATTCTAAATTTGTATCCCATTTAATTAAATTTATTTCCTTTTAATTTATTATTTTCCATTTACAATCCATATCATACTTTTACTCTTTTTTAAATTTCCCTATTCAAAATTCGTCTTAGACCCACAACAATATTTTTCCCAGTCTGAAAGAATTCGATTTCAGAGTATACTTTTTCTTAATCATAATCTTTTTTCAAAGGTTGCTTCGATGTATTTTAGCGCTTTTTGTGGGCTGATTGCTTCTTTTCTGGGTTCGCCAACGGGCTGGATTACTGGATTCGGCTATTAGCAACGAATCTTGCGCATTGTGGCTTTTTGTATTTATGTGATCTAATCAATAAATTATCTTACACTGGGTCAGATGGGAACTTTTCTCTTTTCTCTTGTCTTAAAACCGGCGGCTTCAGTTGTTGTGCAATGTCAATGCCGTAGTGCCGTTCCTCCAACCACAGCTGTGGTGGTTGGAGGATAAAAAGCTAAGTATATTATCATACGGTTTTTTTAACAGTGAAATAGTATTAAGCTTCCAATAATTATATCTTGCGATCATTAAACAGAATATAGTATCGAGTACACTGAGTTATGGCCACAAAAGACCACGCCGACATGACAATCACTATTAAAAATAATTCGGTGAATAAATTTTCATATATACCGGATAATCAAGAACAAAGAAAATAAAAGGAAAAGTATTACCTGAAGTGGCCTAAAAAAGACAACAGTGGTGGATGCATTAATAAAAGGAATGCCCTGAAAAAATCCAGCTTCGAAAATCTTTATTTATAAACGAAAAGAATTTTCTTGAAAAATATATTCATAATGGAATCTCTTATTTTTAGATCCATTTTTTAGGATGAGTAATATACTATCGTTGTTTTCAATTTGCATTTTGCATTTTGCATTTGTCATAAGAAAAATAATACAATTTCCTCTCGGGGAGTAAGGAGGTACTTGTCATAAAAATCAAATCAATTACTCGCAATGATGAAAAAAAATACTCTTGACACACATCAGCAGCAGGTTCTAGCCACTTAGCATTATTAACGGTGGTCGTTGTCGTTGCATCTCCGTTGGTGGAACTGTTATCATCCTTAACGCAATCAGAAGAAATTATACAGCCCATTAAACTATTACAATTTTAAGAATTTTTTTTTCTTTCGCTGCACATATAAGATTCTATTCAAAGAAATGCAAGCCACCGCCTTCCGCGCCAGTAGTAGAAAAAAAAAACCAAGAAAGTAAAAACGCTCGCACTAGACGTTGCAAGAGGGAAAGAGGGTTGTCGTAACAATCAAAATCGCCAATTGGCGGGGACAAAATACTATAATCTTGTGTTGGCATAATTTGCAATGTTATAGGTCATGAAAACTGCTTTATTTAGATTAAATTTTTTAGATTTTTTTAAGATTAGATACCAATTAGTAGTAAAGTGTTACAATTTTTGAAATTACGTATTAAACTGCTTTGAATTTGATTGGCTAGGAGAGGAGCTGCAAGAGGAAGTGACTTCACGTTTAAAAAGTTGTAGAATATTCCTGCAGAATAAATTCCTGGAAGTTCAGATTTCAAAACTACATTTATCATTTTAAAATAAAACGAAATGTTACGTAAGAAAGAAAAGCTTACAAGGTAAGCTTTAAAAAAGAAGGAATTAAAATAATTTTAGAACGCTAATTTAAATATTAAATGAATAAGGATTAATAAAATATTTCTTAAATTTAATTAAATAAAAATATAGGAGTGATTGTAAGTAGCCACCACAAAAACTTAACATAATTTTGATTTTTCACTACACTTAAAGATTTGCAACAAACTGTCCAGCACTTTGACCCTTTTTATAGGACATGGTTACATAACATTAATTTAGCTTTATTTTGACCTTAATATTGTTAATAATGTGGTCAGCTGCACTTAGCAATATGGCCAAGTAACCGTTATCTTTAAAAACGGTAGAATTTCTGGGCAGTTTGATGCAAATTTTTAACAGTGTAAATTGTTTGCATTAATTTTGCGTTACCTGTTGTTGGATTATATGTCATATGTTTAGTTCTGCATGACTGTCTGTGTCTTGTAAAGAACTATAATTATTTCTGACATTTATTTGTTAAATAAAGACTTTTTCTGCAACTAATTATTTTCTTATGATAATCTGTATTGTGTTTTCAGGCAATCTCTTGCATAACACCTCGTACACGGCTATTGCCTATATTTTGTAACTCCATGCTGTCAGTAGCTAAACTTTTTTACAAATTTAATCCATAATATTTCCCCAACAGCACACGTTTTTGTGACATATACATATATATATAATATAATTAATATATATAATTAAAAATCCATAAATTAAACCAAAACATTACCACCTTGTGTAATTTTCACACGATGTAAAAAATAGTAACTAAAGCAAACAATCAAATATTTAAAAGAAATGAACTAACTCAAAGAAACTTAATATGACGAGCTGAATTTTGTCCAAAATCAACCGAAGTAACAAAATAAATATCAAAATAACAAACCAACTACACCTAGAGAGAGGCTGCGTGGCTTATGACAAACAATGTAGGTTTAAAAATGTTTTTATCCATGCAATATTTTCCAGATTTACCTGTCGAGACCACATAGCGGAACCGAAAAAAAACAAAATCCAAAACAGATTTAAAAAAATGAAACTTACTGACCAATAATCAATCATTTTGAACAGTGGACAGTTTCCTTTCTACTTTCCGTAAACCGCATGCTTCGAATAAAGTTACCAGTTCACTTCTATCGCTGCATATCCTTAAACAGTTAAACGTCATAGTTTTGACTAAATTCACAGGATTGGCCTATTTTACAGCTATGCAGAACCATTCAAGCATTTCCTCATTCAATATATATATATATATATATATATAGAGAGAGAGAGAGAGAGAGAGAGACATATATAACTAAACCAGTTCCTAGAATTTTAGATTCTAGTTTGTCTTTTCCAAAGCTGCAATAAAATATTCAAAAACTTGTGGCTGGAAAAGTTAAATACGTTTTTCTCAGTCACCAAGACATTGTCATACACCTAAATATTTCAAATGGCGACAGGCATCTCCTCTTAAGTTTATTTCTGGCATATTTCCTTCCTTTATTGTAAAAGCATCTCTTCAGGAAAATTTGTATTTGAAAGGAATTTATATATGCAGATGGATTTTTTTTAAAGAATTGAATGAAATTTTTATTATCAAATAGAACAAAATATTTAAATAAAAGTTGCGATTCAAAGAAAGTGGAAATCTAATTAAGTGGAAAAAGTATTAAAAAAAAATCACTGTCGGCTCGGCCTACAGGCGGAGGTAGATTTCGAAGTTAAGTACAAATTTGTCCAACAAAAACTAACTTAAGGTTAGAGCTTAATTTAAGGTTTTATATGCTAACTGAAAGATCCTAGAGTAAATTATTATAAAATAGGACTAAAGAAGTTTATATCTTAAATAATTAGGTATGATAGAAAAAAAAAATATAACACATAATGGCAACATAATTATTTTAGAACTGAATTTAATTAATTATAAAGTGCTGCCATCTACCGAAAATGAAATAAAATTAAAAATTTCCAGCCGATTTTACTTTCTCAACTAATAGAAGTAAAATAATTAGTAGTGCTTCCATCTATCGGAGATTACTTAATTTAATTATGTAGAAAAGTTGCTTTTTGCATATTTTAGATCCATATTAACTCATAATAAAACAACACAACATTTATAATTCTTAATCTACGCATCAGAATATCGATAATAATCATTTAACATCTATAATGTAATGTTTATAACTATTTTTAAAATATAATTCAGATAAAATTAAGTAAATTAATAATAATATTATATCAATTAAAAATATGATATTATCAATCTCTCAACAAATTTAATTTTATATATTTTTTAAATTGTTTCTTTACAAATTGGGGGGGGGGGGGGGTAATATACAAACAAAATACAACATTTCTAAATGTTGATAAATACATGTATCATATACGGTATTGGAGTGTACTATTTATAATTTATAATATTTTGAAGTAAATTAATAAAATTGATGTAAATTAATATAATTTAAATATACATTTTTTGCATAAATTATAATATTTTGAAGTAAATTAATAAAATTGATGTAAATAAATGTAATTTAAATATTTTTTATACAGTACTGTGGAGAGCAAATTCATAAGGAGCAAAATAATCATAGAAACTCTTTAATATAATGTAACATTCTTACTTCTTTTTTTTTCTTTTTTTTTAAATATTTTTATTAAATCAACTTTTGCGTATAAATTATCCAGACAACTCCTCCCTCCTCCATAGTTTAACATCTACCTACCCAACCAACCTATTTAATTTATATATATAATATTTTTTAGTTTTTTTTTTAAATATTTTTTAAATACGCAAAATGTTAATAGTGACTAACAAGAAACTTCCCTACTATCCATTATTTAGATCATTAATTAACTAATTGTATATTAAGGAATATATGAATTTCTTAGGAAAACCATAATTTAATGCATCAAATATTAATTGTTTAATGTTTTTATTTTTAAGATGCGAGGAACATACATTCTTGATTCTATACAAATGATTCAGTAGTATATTACGAAAAACTGAAATAAGTAGACGATTTAAAATGAGTAGCATTAACTTTAGTTTTAACTAACTATGAGCAGTCTTTACGTTTGTCATAAAGATCAGTAATTGTTTTGTTTTGTGCGATTTTGATTTTTAGATCTAAAAAGTTTATTGCATTATTTGTTGAAAGGTCTTCTGTCAATTCTAAATTAGTAGAATAATCTACAGGAATTTGAGAAATATTTGATTGATTAGTGTCAATTAAAAGTATGTCATCAATGTAAGGATACGTAAGAATACTATCATTAGAAAAATTACGTTCATATTGATATAAATATAAATCTGACATCAGACTGGATGTTGATCCGCCTTGTGGGATTCCGACTATTTGTATATAAATAATATTATTTTGTAATATGTAGTAATTGCATATTATGAAATTAGTTAAAGTGCGAAAATATATTAAATCCATATATGTAGGAAAATTTAATTTATTTTTATATGTTTTAAATAGTGTATTAATTATATTATGCAGGTCTGTAAGATTTATATTACTAAACAGATCTTTTAAACCATATGTTCGTATTTTTTTTTTCATATTTAATGTCTTTAAGTACACTAACCAATTGATGACAATTTCTTATACAATGTGTATTGTCTATGTCTGTTGTTAGTTTATAAATTGGATTTAAAATTTTTAATAAAATATTGTTAGCATAATTGTTATAGGTATTACATCCAATTGTAACTGTTCTGAATTTAATTGGTGTTTTATGAAATTTAGGAATAAGCACTAAATAAGGATAGTTAAAGTTAGTAGGCATAATAATTAGTAGTTTATAATAACCAATAATTTCGCGATTGTTAACTATAATATCATCATTCTTTTTTTGAAAAGACTTATTAGATGAAATACAAGGTGTCAGAAGATGGTGATAATAAGATTTGCAGATCATTGCATAATTATCTGGGGATTTGTCAATATATGTAATTATATAGTTTTTTTGAAAATTAATAATTTGTTGGAAAATGTGTTTGGTATTGACTTTAACAAGATTAGATTCATTTGCCCTAAGAGCATCAGTTAACATATCAATAACTAATATTTTCCATTGATTAAATATGCAATAGGTTTATTATAAGATATAGAAATTTCATATATAAATAAATCTATATCATATGTAAATTGCTTTATAAATAAATTAAAATTAAGTTTTGATGGAAGTCTATATTTAGTGCCATAACCCACTAATTTTCTTAATGCAATATAATTTAGAATATTAAGTTTACCAGTGATTATATGACCATGATCTGTTTTGTACAGATAATGTATTGCTGTAGTGAGGGGTCTTTGCAGTTAGATGGTAAAGTACTTGTTGTAGATGTATTTTTTGAAAAAGAATTATAATTAAAAATCTTTCTTCCTAAAAGTATTGGATATTTGAAAGTTCTAGATATTTGAATACTATGAATAGGAAATTTACATTTTTTGTCATTAATTATAGAATTAATATTAATTTTATTGAATATTTGATTTGAATAATTAATTAGCATTTGTGTATTTGTATTTTTAAGTTTAGGTTTTTTTTTTTTTTTTTTTTTTTTTTTTTTTTTAATTAATGTTAAATTGACTGACTCTGGTCATAATATCAAAAAATTTATCCGAGAAATGTATGGAGAAAGTTGTGCTAAGAAATATATTTAAACAAGCGTTTTTTTTTTTTTTTTTTTATAGAAAAGATATTTACGAAATGTTAACCAGTTCTAATCAATTAAATATTTACTATGAAGGTTATTTAACTGTTTAATTACAGTTTTTTAAAGATAATTATTGAAGAAGAACATCTACTACGTTTGTTACGTGTTGCTCTCTGAATTAAATTATGATTTAGTGTAGGATAAATTGGATTATAATCAGTTATGTTATTAATGGATGAACAAAACTTCATAATCCTATTGAATACTTCTGTATTAGCTCCATTTGGATAAATTGTATTATAATATTGCATGAATGAAGACTCCAAAAATAGACTTTCTGATATGTTTTTATGAATTTGTAAGATTGAGGTTGTTGTATTCTTACATTTACGTTTGTGGAAATGTTGAATTTCAGCAGTAATCGAATTTGAGCGATGTTGGTTAATACGTTTAAGTAGTGGAACAGATGCTTGTCCAATATACTGCATATTACAAATGTTACATTTTATACTATATACTACATTGAATGCTTTACAAAATGAAGATAAACTCGGATCTGAAACAATCTGTGATTGTGAAGCAAAGGGACTCTTGCATCTCTTATCCAAACATTTTCTAAATAATAGAGGTGGTGGAGGCGAATAAAATAGGTGACTGGGTGTCGGTCCAGGAACAACCATATTAATGTTCCTGTACCGGGCACTACACCACGAAGATGCTAAGCGTATCTTGCCAGGAACGATAAAATTACTAAGAACAGCCATTTTTGTTTTATGAGACATATAATAACATTAAAATTAAAGTAAAAAATAAAGAAAGAATTATTCTGAAAACTCAGTAATAAAAATCTAGATTAATGATGAATATTCTTGATTATAAATAGATATATATGCAATATGTACAATAAAATAAATAAGACAATCGATTAGCTAAATCCAACAATAAAAATAATAGCATAATAACCAAAAACTACCTTGCAAAGACTTTCCCATAATAATCACAGTAGATGTTTCAGATCAAAACTCAATTTTTATATCATAATTGCAGAGTAAAATGTAAATAAACAAAATGTTATTATATCCTAATATTACCCATTGATTTTAATATATATATATATATATATATATATATATATATACATACACACACATATATATATATATAAGATGAAATCACAAATATATTAAAGATGAACAGGACATGAACATTGGAAACCAGATATGTAAAATAAGAAACTATGAATATCCTACAGGATAAAATTTTTCGGTGGGGGTGTTTTGGTAATTTTGCGATCATATAATGAAAAGTTATGAGGAATTTTTCAAAAGTCTCACCATGGTAACG
Organism: Maratus speciosus; assembly: GCA_963932465.1. Taxonomy (NCBI): domain Eukaryota; kingdom Metazoa; phylum Arthropoda; class Arachnida; order Araneae; family Salticidae; genus Maratus; species Maratus speciosus. Next base: position 444,619,950 of record OZ010788.1, read on the forward strand.
TCTGTAATAGGTAGTATTTCTTATAAAATCTGCCTAAAATAGAATTAACGATTGGTTTTGTAGCTATTTAGCACAACAAAATATTTTCTGCGAGAAAGTAATAATCGCATTTTAGTAAATAATCATAACTAGTTTATAGAGTAAATGACTATCTTTTCAAGAATACTCGTTTTTTTATATCTCATCCTTCAGTGATAGTTGCAGAGACTAGTTATCCCAGTGAGAAGTATGAAGTTTTATCACCTGATGATGCAGGATGACAATGAATTGCTGCCACAGCTATAAACGTGTTTTAAAGCTATTTCTGCATGATATTTATTGAAATTACAAGTGAAAATCCAAGTTTATCTTTTACTAAACAGATTTGAAACAAGCGTTGTTTGAATGAACGTTTGTGTTTATTTTTATAGAGTAAGTAATGAAAACATATCACATTTAGGAGAAAAATATATGTAAAGTTAAAGGTGAAATATTTCGAAAAACTTCAATAAAAGAGATCCTTGAAGGTTGATTTAAAAATATCTAAAGAGATTTTAAAAATGTAAATTGATAAAAAAATTCTCATCATGGTAATCTTGGTCATATATTTGAATACCACTATTTTAAATATCTTGTGGCTAGAAATTTCTATCACACAGTGAGATTTTGCACAGAGAGGTAATCTCTTTCTTTCCTTTATAGAAATCTAAATTGCGTGCATTTTTTTAATTACTTTTGTGCTACAATTAAAACTGTATCTACATGAATTGCAATATATTTTTTAATTAATATTTTTCAAATAATTAAATAATTATACATATCTTTTCGTTTGTGGTTCATGAAACATGATAAATGTTTTTGCTGCCAAATTAGTAGTTCAGGATTGAAACTAAGGCAGAAGATCAAAATGTCTGCAATTTACCGATCTTCATCATCAGTTTTGGTTTTATGAAAAGAAATATCGTATTCTACTATAATCTGTAACATAAATGTTAGGCTTTATTTACAAAGAACTTCCCCTAAAATGCACACTTAAAGTGTTTCATACTTTTATATATTCATTATACCCTATCAATATACAAACGCTCAATTCATTTTCTGCTTCCTGCCGCGTAGATACCATTTATAATTTGTGTTCAATGATATACTTTAAACACTGATTACGTACATGCAACCAATCAGTATATTTTCCAAAAGAAAATTTTACTTTAAAGTCCATCTTTTAACATACCACTCTTTGTTACTAATCAATCCAAAAAGCTAATTTAGTTAATGTAATTTATAATTTTATATGAAATATAGACAAAGGATTTCGTGTTTTTTTTTCAAATATCAGAAAACGCATCTGAATATGAAAAAAAGAAATAGTTAGGTAAAATTGCATTTTAAAAAGTTATGTGAAAATTTGTTTTTTTTTTCAGATATCAAGCAAGATGGAGATTTAAGAAATAAGTCTTCGTTCGATAATGTTTTCAATGAATAATTTGAATAACATTTGAATTCATAGCTATGCATCTTAATAAGTTCATTTTAATCATTATTCTAATTCCTTTGAATGTTGTATTGTCATATTACTTTTGAAAAATTTTCATAAAGAAATAAAACTTTAGATCGAGACAGACTGAATTTTTGCTATTTATGTTTTCATTAAATGTTTTCGCTTAATAAGAACATATTCGCATTTCAACTAACCATATTTTAAAAAGAAATAATTTCCAAGATTATTCTAAAGCTCTTTAAAGATATCCTAAATATGTTCATAAATGTAAGTGAAATAAATAAAATGTGATGTGTGATAGTGTATTCAGGGAACAGCGACGTAAAAAATGAAATATATTTAATATTCCAAGAGAAGTTATAAAGGTAACGAAACCTGATCTGACAAAATTGAAATTTTTGAAAGAAATACATTTAGAAAATTAATGTTTTATTAATTAAATTGAAATATAATACATTTTAAATAATTTTAATTAATGAACGTATATAGTTCAGTAATATAGTTCAGTGCGACTAAGTGCTTGGAGAATTTTTATAAACATTTCATATTAATAACACATTTAAGAGGGACATGAAGAGTACTGAGACTTTTTTCTTCTGTTTATGCATCTCATGCTATGATATGCATTTTAAAAATACATCTTAGAAATAAATGACAAAACTCACAAAACTTGTAATATTATATTTACAATTAATAGCAACACGTTTGCAATCTGGTGAATATGTGTGACCAATCCATTACATCCACGTTTTTATTAGACAACAATTGTGACGTGCTGTCAATGGCATGCTCCAATGCATTAGCCTGTTGGAAGATATGTCGATTTCGTCAGAAACGACGTAAATAAGGCAGAAGATTAAATTGAAGCATGGTTTTATTTGCTTTGCTGTTTATGTTCGTTGATACTACGGCTAATGAAACAGTCCCTTGTACACTAACGTACACAACCATGCAGTTAAGGCATCCGAAATTTATCTTCGAGAAGTACTTCCTCTCCTTCCTCAGGTTATGCCAATCAGAAAACAACCCATCCGGGCCGTACAGTGTATTTTTTTCTCGTCACTGAATATCACCTGTACATCTTTAAATGAGATTAAAGATAAATTTGAGAAAGAAGTGAAATTTCTATAAGGTTAAATATGAAGGAGAAAATCTTACCTTTCACTAATCTCTGTCCATGTTTTCTCCTAACAAATTCCAGTCTCTTAACCTTGTAATGGACGGTCAGATGCGGTGCGTTCTTTAATTTTGCACAAAATATGCGTGGTAAAGACATTATAACCCATCTAACTGTCTGCGAAGATACTTTAAGGTTGCAATCATTTCGTATTTTATTTATAGAGATCATCGACTTGGATGCTTTTCTCACATTTACTCGCTCTTCTGTCTGGGCAAGTAGAGATGGGCGTCCAGAATGTTAATTTTACCATATATGCCTCGTTTAATCAACAAATGACCAATAACATTGTGCGCTCTGCCAATCTCACGTGCAATTTCTCGTACACCATTGCCACAGCGATTCACATCCTCTCTAAGAACCTTTACCCGTTACGTCAATTTTAAACCTCGTGGCATAATGTGAACTATCACAGGCATTAACTTAGGGTAATGTTAGGGTAATGTTAGGGCATTAACTTAGGGTAACCTTAATCCCGGTTTCGAGCGCTAAATCCGAACTGGACCTATAGTCTTTTGATAGTGGTGGGCGTTGTTATTCATGATATTGCATAAAAGATATCATTAAACGGCTCTATTTGCTTTTTCTTACATCGTCATAAGAAGTCCCATCGGATAAACAAATATATATTTGTATTTAGGAATTACAGTATAAATACTATGGAAAGTACTATATGATAGACCTATACTGAATGGGGAAAATTCCATAAAAATCTATTTTTAGAATACTTTTAAGGCTTTCTGTCTTAAGTAATATTTAAAAAAAATTGAATATTCAATTAAATATAGTAAAACTTGTTAACTTTTCTAAACAAAAATGTTGTCCTTCATTACTTGTTTTTAATTCGTTTAATTAAAGTAATGTGCTAATTAGTAAACTTGCCTTACATTTTTTATTTATTTTGAAGCAGTTACACATTTAAAACATTTTAAAAATTTGCTTGAATATGATAAATAGTTGGTAATGAATAAAGTGGATATAATTGAATTTATATAATTACAAGGATGACAAGATTTGTGTAACAACATTTTCTCTTCTTTAATGAAAAAAGTCTGCGATTAAAAAAGAAGATGGTTAGTATTTGGAAAGAATGGATGCCTAAAAGTATTAATCGTACAGAACCTTGAAATAACTTTAATTATTTTAGTCAGATTTTGAAATAGCTGTGAATTATAACTGATATATACCGATTGAAAATGTTTTTAAAATGCATCATGTAACATAAGAAGAAATTATTCCACAAGAACTAATTCCACTTACAACATTGTAATGTTTCAACTGAGCATGATTATAAAAAAAAATATGATTGTAAAATATCTCAATCACTCATATCGATTAATGTATTTTCTGTATCTTTCGGATTTTCTGTAATTTTAGTTTTCCTTTTCATAACAGAACGCAATAAATAAGTATTATTTATGAAAGACGAATTGCATCGTATATAGAAATCTTTTTTCGCGTCATGATCTGTTATAAAGATGTTATACGTAAGCTCAAAAATAGCAATTGTTCGCCTCTAGCTGAAGTTTTTTATTTTTCAAACTAGAATAACACTTTATTGGAAATAGCTAATTAATTAAAAATTAACGCTAAATCATCTTTTTTTATTCACTGGAAATTCTTTTTCTTATTTACAAAGGATCTAAAATTTAATATTAGTAATAGAAACATTTAATACTGTGTCAACAGGTCTTCATTCGATTATCTTGAATTGATTTGCAAAAAAAAAAAAAAAAAAAAAAAAAAAAAAAAAATTCGAAATGAAAAGCATTTGTTGTCGATTATTAGCATGTTAATATCTTTGCATAGGAATTATAAATAGACAAAAACTTGTTTTACTGACAATCTAAGACTTATCACACATCTTATCTATTACGCGCATCAACACTTTTCTGAGAGTTCATCCTGGCATAAATAAACACAAAAACAATTGCGTAGAAAGGATTTATATCTAAAAATATAACGCAAAATAAAAAAGGACTCAAAGAAACGCCAAAACAGCATTTGCACAAACATTCAAAATAAAAAATATTCCTGATAAAAAGTGTACCAATATACACGCCGGATTTGAATTTTGCACAATTTGTGCGATAAAAATTTGTCAACGAATAAAATAACAGCACGACAACTGTCAGTTCAGGGTTATTAAAATTGAGAGCTACATAAAAGAACAACCCGTTTTCACTGTTCAATTATTGCAGGAGTCATTTCCCGTTATTGTAATATCCCGTTTTAGTGATCAGAATTCACCGCCCATATTTAACAGATTTAACACCGCTATTTAACTCCGCTGGACTTTAAAGTTTATTTCTTTTTTATTCTAAAGCTTATGCCAATAGAGCCATGACCACCCACGCCTTCAGGAGAAAATTCAGCGGCATTGTTCATCAACGAAATGCAGGCGAATTTACGCAAAACGGTCAAGGAAAATTTCAAGAAAAGTGATAAGCTATGTTTAAGGGTGTATTCCGATCCAAACTGCTTGTTTTCTGATTCATTTTTAAATTCATTTTTGCTCTCAAACGCACACTGTAAACTGAAATGTCTTAAATTCAGACATTTAAGTGTCTGAAAAGGAGTGTTCAATTTTCAGACGTTTTAAAGTGTCTTAATTTTTAAGATACTTGTATGCGTCTGAATTTCAGACACTTCAAATGTCTGAATTGCATCCATGTTTGACCACTTTGACAAACATTTTTTCACCTTTTTTTTTTTTCTTCTGTAAGCATTATACACTGCAAAATATATATATATATCGCTAAAAATATGGAAATTGTAGCCACTCGAGACTCCGGTATAATTTACATATATTAATGGAAATTTTCTGATCTAAATTCCAAAAAAAAAAAAAAAAAAAATCCGTTTAGTTTGTGCATATTTCTGTATTTAAAAATTTCCATTTAAAAAGATAAAATATATTTTTCAAGGACTAACCACCATATTTCAACAACCACCTTCCCGAAGGATCACGGTACATCTAATTTGTATTCAATTCTACTGTAAACTTTTAATACTTACCCCAGGTGGGATTCGATCTGAGGTCCTGTTGTATAGGAGTTCAGTGCCTTATCCATTCGACCACGCTTTCATCGGCCGATCGTTGAAATAAAGTATTTATAAAGCACAAGGCAATGTTTTTAAGGGGATCGGGTAAGTCCTATCTCCGCCATGTTAAATTCACCAACTTTATGTACTTTTTTCTCAGAAATTGTGAAAGACAGAGGTCTAGATTTTTTAGAGTAGTTAAAATAACACGATTTACGTATTTTAACTGACTATTTTCTTTCTAAGTGAAACTCAAAATTAATTATTAATTATTTATTGAAAGTCATTTTTAAATTATCACTTTTGGTAAGATTTCACTGCCAAAAATAAATAATTCTCAACAACTCATTAATACCCTGTGTTAAAATATACAATTTATCATAATATAAATATTAAATAGAAATCTGAGTTTTTAATTTTAATAGATATTGAAAAAAAAGGAACATAAACATGAAAAATCTAAGTTTTAAGAAAAAGTCAGATTTAAAAGGCCATTAAGCTGTGAAGTATTTTTAGAAAAAATTATTAATTTGAATACTTATTTCTTTTATATATAAATATGTGTGACACAACGTTGGAAAGATAAAAGTTTGAACTATTTAATGATATAAAAAAGTAAAAATCGATTTTTTAGTTGAATTTTGCTTTACCTGTCCTCTTAAGTAGCAGTAAGTTTTTTTTTTTCCAATTTAGTACAATTGTAAATATTTTTCACACAGTGTTGTAGTCGTAAAAAAATTAGAGGGTATACGCTAGAGGCAGAGGGTATAGGCTAAAGTCATGTATAGAGTTTTCGTTGCAGTTTTATTTGAGAAACAGGGTATACGGAGTATTTTTTAAAAATCCAGAAGGAATACGGCGTATACCCTCCACATCCCTGTTACACATTTTCTTTCTAGAAATTTATTTGAATATGTGGTATTTTAAGTTCAGTTTTTTCTTTTCTACCAGAGGAATTGTTAGAGTGCAAATGAGGACCTCCCCCCCCCCCCCCGCCAGAAGCCAAGGGATGCACGCCATAAAATAAAGGTTTTAAGTAAATTGGGTTATAAGTTGAACATCAGTAGTAATGTACTGATTTAAAATATGAAACTGCAGCTTATTTAATAGTGGTCTTTGAACTGTTATTAAAAGGAAAGTGGACTACAATTTTTTTTAAATTTAAATAGAGATTATAGAGGTTACGAATTAAGTAGTTTACAGGGTTTAATTAGTTGACTTCTAGAATGCAGTACATAATTAGAAAATCCTTTTCTTTTTACCAGCAAACGAATAAAATTGTTTCCAGATAAACTACTTTGACACCAATAGATGGCGGCACTATTCATCTTAAAATTGAATGTTTAATTTCTAATCCAAAGAAAGATTCTTCTGTAATATTTAATGTTTTGGAAATGTATAAATTTTTATTCATTTTTGTTTGTGGTCGAAATGATGAATAAATTACCTATCGAATTATAAGCTATCCTCTTTAAACAGGTTTTTATAACGGTAAGTTATTATGCAATCAAACTTAAGACAGAATCGTATGGGACTGGGCAAAATTTCACTTTCAGCATGGTTATACCGTATTTTTTTAAATGGACTACAGAACATTATTTGCTAAATGAAACTCAATAAACAGTAAATAAAACTGAAGTAAACCTCTGTATAACGGAAACTTGGCTAAAATGAAAAATTTCATGGTTTCTGCGAAATCACGCATTCTAAGGTTAGAACAAGCTTTTATTGAAACTTCCGTACTTAAATTTGACATTTTCTACACAGCAGCTCGCCTCTTGGATACGAAACTGGTTTGAATATAAATAAATAAATCATGTCTAATTAATATACGTGGTTTTTGAAAGTGGGGAATGAATTATATGGGTTTATCCTTGAAAAGTTACATATTATCTTTTAAATGGAACTTTTTAAATACAGAAATATGCAAAAAAATGGAAATTTTTCTGGAATTTACGGGGAAAAAAATTACATTAAAATACGTAAATGGCTGAATAGCCAGTACAACTTCCATATTTTAACGGATATTTTTTACAACGTATAAAGCTTTAAAAAAAAAAAAAAAAAAAAAAAAAAAAAAGACAGTTGCCTATTGCCGAACATGCAGGTTGACCAAAGATGGATGCGATTCAGACGTTTGAAACGTCTTAAATTCAGATGCATACACGTGTCTTAAAAATTAAGACACTTTAAAATGTCTGAAAATTGAACACTCCATTTTCAGACACTTAAGTGTCTGAATTTCAGACATTTCAGTTTACAGTGTTTATACCATGATCATAGTAAGACACTTAAGTGTCTTAATTTCAGACTTCTATGGTGTCTGAAACTTCATATTCAGACACTTAAGTGTCTGAATTACTTTTTCAGTCACATATGTGTCTGAATTTTAGACGCCTTTATTTGCAGTGCATCAAACTAAGAAATTCTCTTACTTAGAAACTACACAATGTGCCGTACTTCTCGATTTTTTGTAAATGCAGAAAGTATTGTAGAAAATGCTGACAAAATCGGCGTTTTGAACCGAAATTTTCGGAAGCGAGTGATCTGGGGATGAAAAAGATGGTCATACTGAGAAAATAATTGTTTAAATATCAAATTCTAATTAATAGAGCGAAAAATGAAATCACACGGCATCTTATACATCTTTTCAAGAATCACCCCAGCAAGTTTCATGTTTTTATTTTTAAAAATGAGTCTGAAAATGTCTCAGAAAATTTCGAGCTGTTGAGGGTGGAAAAATATTTTTTCAAATACACCCTTAAGTGTTACAGAAGGGCATCTAAATCTAAATAAAATGTTCCAAACATATACTATACGAAAACTATTTTATTTTAAAGGATTTAAAAATGAACTATTTTAGATCACGGTCACATGAAATTTTTTCTTTAATATTTATTGGAGCGAAATATTTTTTTCAAAATCAGAAATATACATGTTTGATGATTGATGACATTTATATGTGTAGGATACACCCAAAAATTTATCTTTCTAGAAAAAATATGTTCATGAACATATTCCATTTTAAGAAATTCAAGATATATTTTTCCCAAAGAAATAACACAAGCATTCAGTATTATAAACCAAATATGAATATTTTACATTCAAATACAATTTTACAAAATCTATCAAACAGAAAATCTAATTTTGCAATTCTATATTTGAGCGCATTCCATTATTAGGCAACTGGGTATCAAACAAAATCAATAACAAATTCAAAGTCGTCAGAATTTCAAAACAGGAAATGTCTAATGCAGCTAAAGTAAATTGAAAATTCTTGGACCAAAATTGTTATTACCGAAGTCAGAAAAATTCAGTAGAAAACTAGTATATTATTTAATATTTTTCGTCGATAGAATACAAATTTAGTTAACTATTTATTTTAAAATACATATAATCATGTGATACACAATTATTGATAGTCCCGCATTCACATGTAAACGTCGTCTGTAAGCAACAGTACATAAAAAAACTGTAGAAATCATTATGTCATTTCAATAAAAAATCTTGTTTGAAATGACATATTAAATCTCAGAATTTTCAATGTTACGTAAATATACTAGCTGATTCGATAATTTTCTGGTAGAGTACATTTCATCAGTATTTTTTTTTCGTTATATTTTGTTTCCGGTATTGGAATAAAAAATATACATAAATTCTGAATTATTTAATGATACATAATATTTTAGATTATCTGCATATAAATTAAGTAATTTGGCTATATGCATAAAAACATATATTTTGTTGGATGAAAAAACGCGAAACTTATTCGGATTAAATATTATACAGCTTTCGTGCAAACATTTATCAATTTGAAATTCTGAAATGCAACCGCATCTGTAATAAGTATGCTTTTCTATATATAGTTTTCTCCTTATAATTTTAAACGAAACCAAAAGGTATGAAACAACGAAAATTAAATAAGTTTATCATAGGTTATGAAACTTATTGCTAATTTAGTTAAATACATATTTATGCATTCATTTATTTATATTTTATAGAAATTAAAAATATTTCTTTATTTGTAGAAGTCAAAATGATGTTTTAAAATTTTACGAAAATATTAATATCGAGAAACTAGTTTTGCCAAGATTTTGGAATCCAGATTCCATATTTTTTAGTCGTCGTTATATCTTTGTCTAAAAATCTCTTTTTATAATATGCTAAGGTGAAGATACGGGGTCGCGATCATCCTCGAAAAAAAAAAAAAAAAAAAAAAAAAAACTAGTTGGATGTGGCAATCTTAAAACTTTCTTCTATCTCATATATTTTAATCTTTCAAAATTTTGTTACAAATGTCAATTTTTCATTTTTATTAGTTCAGTACAATATAAAATCTCTGACTTTCATCTTAAATATATGTTTCAGTCAATTAACCGGAGTAAAAAGGAGTTCATCTTGATCATCATACTTATTAAAATCAATAGTTTTCAGTTATTCTATTGTATATAAGCTGTTCGCGAATACTCGGCTTATCAGGATGGGAAGTCCCCGCTTCACGAGCTGTCGGTGTACAATAGAGCTAAGAACAATCAAGAAAATTACACAAGATTCGCTATTATATGGCCCCTTTCGGTGAATATTTCCAAATTCAGGATGGTCCTTCTTGTCATCGCCAATAACATTCACAAAAAATTGGGTTCAATTCAATGCCTTACTTCATACACTTTTCGATGGTACAATATTCAAAATGGCACAAAATTCACTATTATAGAGTACCCTTCCGGTGGATTTTTTCCATAATAAGGGAGCACCTGCTTGCCATAGACAAAAACTAAAACAAAAAAAAAAATTGGTTCAATCCTATGCATAAATCCATACACTTTTGATGGTACAATGGCGACAGACACACGGACAGACAGAAATTTCCTACTAACATGTTTTTGGGGATCTCTGACCCCTAAAACGTGCAAATCCGTCGAAAACCGGAAGTGGAAAAGTTTGGATTATAATACTTTCACATATAGAAGATAGAAGAAAGTAAAAACATATAGCGGCCATCATTCCGATGCCACAAATGAGGCAATTGTTCGACTTATCGAAATAATCTACGTTAAAACAAATCTATTTTTCTTCATTTTCTTTAAAAACTTTAAAATGTATCAAATTATAATGTTTTAAATCTAAATTATTCTATGGTCTATGTTGTGGTCTATATTCTTTAGTGTATGTTTTAATGTCTAAATTAAAAAAAGATCCCGCCGGCCCGGCCTACAGGCGGAGGTAGATTTCGAAGTTACGTATACTAATTTCACCAACAAAAACTAAATCATGATTAGAGATTTATCTACTTTAACAATTTTATCTGTCTGCTTTTGACGAGTTTTTATTTCATTTTTTATAAAATAGCAGGTTTTATCAGAATCATATGTTAAGGAGGTATTCAGAAAAATACTTTTTCATGCTCAACAACTCGAAATTTTCTGGCACATTTTTAATAGAAAAAAAAATATTAAACTTGCTGACGTGATATTTGAAGAGATTTATAAAAGACCTGTGGTTTTTTTTTGTTAAATTAATTAAAACTTGATTTATGAACAATTATTTTCTCAGTAGGACAATATTTTTCGTTTCTAACACAATCGCTTCGGGTAACTTCAGTTCAAAATGCCCACTTTGACATCATTTTTTGAAATATATTCTGCCTCTATCAAAAAATTGATCATTACGGTACATTATATAGTTTCTGAATAAGAGAATCTACCAATTGGATGTGTTTGAGAGCAAAAATGAATTTAAAAATGAGTCAGAAAATAAGCAGTTTGAATTTGAATACACCCTTAATAAGAGGATTTTTTTCTTCAACCGCTATGTATTTTCAATTTGTTTTTGCTGTAAGAATTGGTCTTATCAAAAACTTGTCAATATAAATGTTGTAGACAATATTAAGAAGATATATGATAAATTCATGGGAATTTTATATCTTGTAAATTGATGGAGTTATGGATTTTTTCTTCTTCATTCGATTATGCCCATTAACAAAACATTTGGGCGAAATTTTTTGCCCCTTGATTTTATGTATCAGTTTGGAAGAGATTTTTGCAAAATTATCCAGAAGAAAGTGATATATATAGATAAATATATATATATAGATAGATAGATAAATAGATAGATATATAAAGTTTTTTACTGAGGGTAGTTTGGGGTTCTAGGTCAAAGTCTTAGAAAACTCAACTCTATTTTCTGTCCGTTTATGCTATCCTGGGCAAATCTCGCCAATCACTGTTTTTTTTTTTTTTTTTTTTTTTCTACCATTTGGAAATGGTTGTTGTTTTCGGTCGAGGATGGGGTCAAATGAAGCTCGCATTTTATTTTTATTTTTTTAGCAAAATTCAACGATGTTGTTTACTTTTAGAAGATTTTTTTTATTTGAATGGCATAAAATCGTTAAAAATTGTTTGAACAGGTAATCGAAATGTATAATATCGTTTAAAATTGAAAAAGTTATAAAATGGGTTGGCGTAAATTATCAGATATGGAATAATTCAAAGCCAAAGAGCGTTTTCGAAATGAAAATCGTCTTGCAAAGCAAAAATCGAGGTCTTCAACTCATTATGTAGGCCATTTAAATCCAGGTCTTCAACTGATTATGTAGCCCATGAAAATCGATTACAGAATAAAAGACTAACGCTAAAAAGGAAACAATCTAATATTTGATCGATTGATAGTAAAAGGTCGTGCCTTGAGGGGCTCCAATCCACTAGCCACGGCGTTTTACAATCGGTCAATTCTAACCGCGAAAAATTAAGCTCAACGTAGGTAATTTTGTCGCAATCTGTGGATGATTCGGTGGAACTGCTTCGAATTGTAGACTGTTTTTATTCTCGAAAGGGGACTTGGACAGTTTATCGATGATGGTTTTGGTCGTCTGAAGTTTGATCTTTGCGATCTGTTGTTGAAGAGGTTACGACGGAATTTGGTGGAAGAAATTTAGATTTCTCGGTTAAATTTTGTTACGAAGGTGATTTCTCGCAATCTGTGGATGATTCGGTGGAACTGCTTTCGATTTTTATTTATTCGATTATTAAAAAAATTCCAAATGGTCGTTGTAATCTATTAAATAAATTACATTTTTTTTTTTGCCAGTAGTATTTTGTCGCATGTGCGATTGAGAAATAATGTTTTGAAGTTGAAATAAAATGGTGTTTATTATTATTTTTATGTATTTTAAAGGATATGAGTGAAAGGCAAGTATTTAAATTGTATGCAATATATGCATTTTGAATGTTTGTATTTTAAATAATAGTTATGCTTTTTAAGTGAAATGGGTTAAATGTTATAATTTAAGTGAAATTATTTCAGTATGAATGATGTCAATGGAATCAATATTTGGCGATGTATCACATCGCCACGCTAACATAAATGTACTCTATTTTCAGAGTATTAATGTAATAACCATAGACATTAGTTTATTTGTTTCAGGTTTGTATGTTTAATTTATTTTGAAAAAAAAAAATGATTTGAAGAACCATTAATCCATTTCTTTTTTCTTAAATTTAATAACTTCTCAACATGATATAATTAAAAATTTTACATTATTGAATAGGAAGGGCGCACTTTCAAATGTAAAATGTTTGAAAATTGTATTTCAATTTACTGCATTTCTATGATATTTAAACCAATAGCTCGATTACGGAATAACAGTATATGAATATTTTTATCAAGTATTTCAAATTTTAAGGGAAAAACCACGGTTTCTATCCACCGTCTTCAGTCGAGGATTTACACTAGTAAATATTTTAACTAAAGGAAAAACAAAACAAAAAACACTTGTAGTTTTTAAAAACATCGTATGAAATAAATCCATAGGTAATTACCATATCTGATATTATAACTTGTAAAAGATTTACAGATTCTCCATACTTTTTTAAAATTTTAAAGTTATATTATTGATAAAAAATTATTTACAAATATATAAAGATCTAGTTATAAATGCAATGTTTAAACTTCTGAGATTTTCTGTATTTGAATTTTATCTATAAAAGTCATGCAAGAAGCATGAATTATGAAGCAATATAAGTTTCTTGAATTGGTGATCAAAGTAGCAACTAGAATAGCCTTTATCCCTAACATGTCATTTAGCCGGGAACAATAGAAAGGTCTGATGTGCCAAACCCAAAACTTTCTTATATCTCATACATACTATTAATAGTTTGAATTCACTATCACAATGCCAAAAATAAATGGCTATGTCCATCATGAGAATTCAAATATATGAAATTCCATACATTAGTTCTTGATCTATGACTACCGCTAAAATCGTGCAAATGCTGCAAAATGCCGCGAAAAACTGCCACCTATTAGGTGATCTACACCAAAACAATATCATCAACATTTTGTGTGAATGTGTGACTGAATGTGAAGTTTGACGAAAATCCGTGGATTAGTTTTTCAAGTAAAGCTATTGCAAAAATCGTTAAAAAGTGCAGCATAGACCTGTTGAGAATTTTACGCCAAAAAGGAATTATCACGAACTCATCGAGGACTAATTGAATCTGAAGTTTCGTGAAAATCCGTGCATTAGTTCTTGCAATAGAGCTATTTCAGAAACCATGAAAAATGCAGAATAGCAGCACCACCTGCAAGGAGATTTAATCTAAAAACTAATCAGCACCAATTATATCTGGGGCTACTTGATGATAAATTTCTATTAAATTCCGTGCATTATTCTTGAGATAGAGCGTCCACAAAATGTGTGCAACATACAGACAGACAGAGTCGCAGACTCACAGACAGACATGTTGTAAAAAAAAGGGTTTTGGGGATCTATGAACCCTAAAACAAGCAAGTCATTCGAAAACCGGAAATCGAAAATTTTCTCGATCCAATACTTTTTTCTTGTAAAGATAGAAGAAAGTAATAAAAAAATCAATAAATCCAACTCAAAGAATACATACTACTTTCATTCTGAAATTTTCAATGAAGTTTTTGATCATTTTAAATGGCTTTACTAAAGCAATTAAAAATGTTTTTTTTAGCAGCAATTCATCTAATCAATAATACAATTTAACAAAAGATTAAAAAAAAATACTAATTCAATGTTTTGAAAATGACATTTTCCTCTCTCTTCAAACTAATAAATAAATAAATTGTAAAAAGTGGTTTATTTATGTATTACACCAACTTCCTATAATGATATCATCACAAAAAATTGTATTTCAATTAACTACGGCTTTCGTTTTTTTTGTGCAGTTCTGGCATAATTAACTGCTGGATGTGAAACGGAAAAAGAATAATTTATCAATAATTTGCGATTACTACGGTAAGGAAATTACTGAAACAAATGAAAGTTCCTCTTTCAAAAAAGAAAAAAAAATAGTAGAAGATGCAATTAATTATTTTTATTTTATTTTGTCATTATCTAAATATATTAATCATTTTTTATCAAATTTACATATATTAATGCATTAAAAATTAAAATACAGATTTCATTGAAATATGCCCAAGTTTTTGAACTCTCATAGACACACAAACACACATATTTTATGTACCGCGTGTCCCAAAACTGACCGATGATTTTATATTCAATAACTTGCAAACGGTGACAGATATTAAAAAAAAAAACCTTGCAGGAGTTTTATGTAAGATGTCAGCAGTTTGTTTGCTGCAATTCTCAGTTTTGCTTACAAATGGCATAAGTAGATGGCACTGCAAACAATAATCGCTAAATCTAGGCTCGATTTTTCGGCCTCTCTCTTCTTCCATAGAAAAAAAGGAGATTAAAATGTACCGAATTTTCCCGAAATACCAAAAATCGGGTCTGGACTGAGCATCCATTTCTCTCAGCACCATGTATTATTTGAAATTTAAACTAAAATAAAAAATCACAGTAAAAAAAAAAAAAAAAAAAAAAAAAAAAAAAAAAAAAAAAAAAAATTACGTTGTACATGCCACTCCTACAAGAATTTTTTTAAATATCTGTCACGATTTGCAAGTTATTGAATTTTAGAATCATCACCCATTTTTGGGTCACACCGATATATATTGTGTGTGTCGCAATATTCTATTGCAACATATGCTAAATCCTAAATATTTTAAATCCAACACAAAAATACACGTTTTATATAGTTGTTGGACTGCTAGTAATGGCTTAACTTTAATGAAAATCAGCAGATCATAATTTTACTTTCATTCTATGTTATTTCCACGAACTGTTCAGCATGACACTCTTCGCTGATAAATACACGTCATTAAAACAACTGTAAAGGACATACGATGATGCCTTCAGATTTTGTGCAAGTGTATTTAAAATTATCGCAGATGAGTACTGTTTCCATCAAAAAATTCTGAGGTAACATTATTTCATAAAAGGTCTATCAAATATTATTGGTGATATTCCAGGTAAAATAATATAACTATCCCGTCAGATAACAACTATTAAGCATGCCACTCCTCGCTGGTGACTACACATTATTAAATGAACTGGAAAGGACAAAAGAAGCTACATACTGAGGTCGTGCAGGTGTACTTAAAGCTATCGCAGATTAGTGCTGTTTTCATCCAACAACTAGTCCATCTTCTACTTTAGAAATAACTACAACTACTTCTACTGTTAAGAAAAGGAACTTTTACTTCCACCTATGAGAAGGGACTGCAAATTTGACATTCAGAATAATTGGGTCAGACAATTGTTTGAACCGTTTGGTACTAAGTCACATCAGCGATTATTTATTTACTTTACAATTACATTTTCTAGCAGATCAATGTTTAATTTATTGTTTTTTTACAAAATATATTATGTATGAAACATTCCAGTTATGTACGCAATATTGCTATTATCTTAGTATATTTTGTATGAAGTTATTCTGTTGATTTTTATTCTCAGCTGCGAACACTTTCACGAACATCTAAACAAGCGCAAATCACGCATTGCAGTTAGATTTATAATGCAATCAGAAGTCTGCTTTATCGGAAGCATAAAACAAATTCGGTCTCAAAAACTTGAGAATTAAATTCGAATCTTATCTGGGAAAAGACTAAAATAGTCTTAAACAAATAGAATGTTTTTTAAATTGAATGAATTTAAAACCGTAGAGAGAAAAGTAATAGATTACATTAAAACCATCGGAAGTCTTTGAGGGGAAGGTAAGAAAGTATTTTAAGCCAAATTATAGTAAGTTAAATAGGAAAAATTTTCGAAATAGTATAAATATTTTGCACATATGTACATGAAAGCGTGTGCATGTGTATGTGTATAGATAGAGGAGTTATATGATTTTTGATGTCATATGAGGTATTAGCGGCAAAACCATCCAAGGAAATAGAATACATATGAGTATTTTAATGTATGCTCTAGTGTATATCATGAAGATCAGCAATCAAACTCTCGCGGTCAATGTTATTTAACAAAAAAAAAAAGTCAAATAATTTCATATGCCAACACGCATATTTACACTTCGAAATCAGTCGCAATTTAACACTGTAAACAGCATCGTCAAGGTACATCTGGAATCAAACACCTCCACATAAAACTGAAATAAAGATGATAGTAGGATGTTTCACATGTGATCTAACAACACTTTTTTACACTCAATACTCTATTAGATTTCTAGTTTGGAGAATACTTAAACGTCAATATCCAATAGGAAAAGTGTGTTTCCTTTGAAATACACCATATACATTAAATACTAGTTTACTTCTCGCTATTAAACTTGCGTTATTGGTGATTTCATGCAATGTGCCTTCGTCAGTAACGGAAAAGAAGTTAAAATCTAATTAAAATGTTTCATTTTTTATTGCTTATGTGGGCTTATTTTTTGTTGATGTAATGATCTTTTGTCCTGTTGATTTGAAATATGATTAAAATGTTTTATTTTTATTGATTGTCGGCCCTTAAATTTTTTGCTGTTGTTCTCATGTTTTGGCTTTCATGAGTTTTAAGCCGCTGTTTTCATTGCTATTTATACGCGTTCAATGCCATTTACAGGTTTCACTTCGTCAAATACAATCTAATGTAATACATAAATATTATAATTAATTGTATATAAATTATAGTATTAATACTAAAAAAAAGAGAATTGTAACCCCTCAACAATTTTAACATTAATTCATTGATAGAAACTTCAAATGTTTAAATTCACATTTTCAGATGATCAACCAAATAGGTTTGAGTTACGCTTCAAAAAAGTACCAGAATTGCAAATTGTTTTAAAATTGTTGAAAATGCATTTGATATTAGGATTTCAACATTTTACATTTATATAATTCGTAAAAAAATTTCAAGGATTAACTTTCCGATTGGTATCCAGACGAATAATTAACTGAAGAAATCACATATGACATCACGTTTAGGTGTTAGTTCGACTGAGTTAAAGTGTGTCATTTTAATAACTTGGAGATGTTCGCTATGATTTCTTTTTTCATATAAAATTTTAGGAAACATATTAAGCAGTCTAGTGGTATTTCTTTTATTTATCTGGAATAATTTGATGATAAAATAGTATAGGGGTCTCTTGTTGAACCGGCTGTACATTTTGCTTTATTATTTATTTAGCTACATTGAAAGCTTCAACGCTGTAGCCATAATTGCGTTGTGTCTATATCAATTCAAGCAAGAGACAAGAATAAAATACTTAATATGCCATATATACCAGTATACTTTTAAGTTAAGAGATATTTCCTGTTTTTTCGTGTGTAACATATTAAGTATAATGTTTTTACTAATCTATTGTAGTGTTATAAGAAGTTCAATTGCAGCTTTATAAAAAAGTTCAGCATTCTAACTTTTATATTAAATCTATTTTAACAGCACAAATAACTTCAGCATTTTATTTTAAATTTAGATAAAAGGAATCATTTGTGAAGCAAAGTTCTGCAGGAAAATTGTACACAGGGTGTTTCTAAACTCATGGTACAAACTTTAAGGGTAGGTAGAGCCACACAGTAACAATCATTTATTGTATAGGAATGTATGGGGCCAAGTGACGCATTAAGATAAAAACAACATGGGGGGGGGAGGGAATTTGGCCACTTTTTTTATAAGTGTATATAAATTTGGATTTTGCAGAGTTTTAGACGAAACAAAATTTATTTTATACTTATTTGCAAAAAATGAATTCTACATAATTATATCCTTATGTACAGTCTCTTATTAGTTGCATTCGTAATTATATAAATCCGCAGCCGGTATAGTTATCGTCTGGACCGTCCATCTATCTGTCCACATATAACAGCGCAAAATCTACCGACGAACGGAGCTAATTCGGGCTATTTTTTTCTTGGTTCCACTCACACTTCCATTATTAAAAAATATTATATGTGATTTTTCAACGTCGAAATGGAGTTGTAAACAATTAACATGAAACAATGAAGCAAACTGTATGGTTTTAAAGAGGAATTATTTTATTTTTTAACTATTTTTAAAGTTATTGAACAAACTAGCCCCTGCTAGGGTCTTCTTTGGTCCATTCACTTAGTTTCATATAAAATTAATTCATTTTTATGGAAAGCCATTGCAATGACATTAGCTAATAAATTAACACTGCAAACTTGATAAACAAATGGTTTTGTTTTACATTTAAACACAATTAATTTATTGTTAATATTAAAGAAACGAGAAACGGTTTTTGTCATATTATCCTCAGTAACTGGAACAAAAACAATTAATGTAACAAGAACAAAATAACTTCTTAAACACTATCAAAAACTTTTAATTGCGCTAGGCCTTTCGAAAGATCTGAGTCTTTCTTCGTCAGGCGCAAAGAAGACGTGCCTCTACTATGAAAACAACAGCAAGACTCAAAAGCTTTCATAGTAGAAGAAACGTCTCTTTTTGCGCCTGACGAATCTCGAAAGACTCAAATCTTTCGAAAAGCCTAGCGCAATTAAAAGTTTTTGATGATGTTTTAAGAGGTTCTTTTGTTCTTATTCATTCACACCAGTTTCAATTAATTTCTTTCAATTAATGTAACATTTTGCAACAGTAAATTTTGAAAAAAGTTACTTAAAATATGTTTTAAGTGATTTGGTTGTATAAAAGACATTTCTAAGAAATTGGGGCTATTTTCGGACCAAAACAGGTCTGGCACAAAGTAGCCCCGAAATACTAGTTTTATGCTAGCTTTATGAAAACGTAAACATTTTCTGCTAAAATAAAATGTTAAAGGTAAAATTATTATCACACATGTCTTACAGGTTACTAAAGGTAATATTTTGACACTTACATTATTTGTAGCTCTTATCAAGGTTGTTTCACAATAGAAAATTTGGAGAGTTAAAATCTGTACACGAAAACAATTGTTTGCAAACACATTCAGTGTTGCCATTAAAAAAAATTAAATTACCCCCATACTATTCAAATACCCTATAGTACGGTATAAATAAATTTTCAAGGGCAAAATATTATCTTGTATTGTTTGTTCAATACGAAAAATATTTTTTTTTTTATGTGCTGGACCAAAGTATCCCCGATCGGCGGTACTCTACTGAATGATTTGAAATGGGTTATATATAATCGTTGCAGAATTTTGTCGAGTCATTTTAAATTTTATGAAAATCGAATCAAATTTTAAAAGTACATTGATAAAAGTTTTCTTTATTTTATGAAATTCCTTCATACGTAACTAATTCAATGATATCCCGTGAAAGGTAATGAATACAGTTTGCCATGGTGATTACGTCCTTTTTAAGATGGAGTCGTATTATTTCCGTATTACTGAATTTAATATATATAATTGTAATCAATTTTGTATTCATGCATTTTTCCATAAGAGTGCAACAGATATTGCACCAAGGTCTGAATAATTATAAAACAAGTTATAATACGAACGCACTTCATTTGCCACTTTTGACCCACAATTTCCAACTTATTACTTTGTATCGTTAATTGCTTTAGTGTTTTTGCACTCATTATTTTAGATTCATAATCATGCATGTAGTAAAACCGAACATAAAATAACTATTACTCTCTTGCGTGAAACGCGAAATTTAAAATTTCACAAATGTTTCATATTTTGAATAAACATTGTTATTATAATGAATGCGATAGAATAAATGTATTTTTCTAAGATTAAACTAATGATATTTTATAGAAAATGAAAATTTAGCTTCAGAAATTCATTTAAAATTGTATCTGGTATACTTACTATATTTGTGTTATACCAATATGTGTAGCATAAGCATGTGAAATAAAAATACTCCTAACAGAAAAGATAACGTTATAATTTAATTTAAAAGTTTTTGTAAAGTTATATGAATCTTCTGCCTGTAAAACTAATGAACTAATTAGCATAGTAATTGACCTTACTATCATATTTCTACCAGAGATAAAATCTACATAACAAATGATACTTTATAGGAAAGTTAGCTCCTTTTAAATTTTATAAACAATAAGAATTTTTTATACCGAAATTAGCATTTTAAACTAATTGCAAAACACTGCTTAACAATTAAGATGTATAGCTAAAATTTTAGCCTTCTATTATTTATTGCTTTTTTAAAGATTGGTTTTATTTCAAGAAGATTAATTTCAACTATAGAAATGTAGATTTTTCGCCATAAATTTAAATACTTTTGTTAAGTGAAAAGAAATCTCTGTGTTCTAAAAAACACATCGACTACACCTATCATTCTTATTAATATATATATATATATATATATATATATATATACATTAAGAGTGTTTAAAAAAACACGTAAAATAAAATTTCCTTAATCAATAATGAAAAAAAATTACTATGTAACATGAAATTGAGGACGCTCTTAATTTTTTTCAGTAATATTTTAATTAAAAAAAAATTAATTTTCTGACTAAATACTTCAATTTGTAAACTTGATATTCTACAGAGTAAAACAGATTTAAAAAAATCTGCCCTTTTTTCTGTAGCTGCTGAAGCTTAAAGAACATTTTTGTTTTCGCTATATTCTCTGTGTTCTTATTGTACTTGATATCTTTATACTTATTAGAGTTTCCGAAACGTCAGTGAAGACTTACTGTGAAGAGACAATAAGTTTTTGAATACCTTCTGTCAGTTAGTATGTTGGTGAATCTGTCTGTTCCTCGTTATCTGCCGCAAAAAGCATCGAATTATATTGAATTATGTAGGAAATGTTGGTGTGGTACTCCGATTTTGCTGTATAGTTTTTTGTTATGTTTGGTTCATTCGTTCGGAATACATAGATCATTTTATTTTGCATCACAATTCTTCTCTAAGGAAATTCAGATGATTTTGAAATTTTCTTTTGTGAAAACAAGATGTCTTGTTTGGTTAATGTATTTTTGGTAAACTACTGATGCTCAAATTTTCCAATAAAGGTTTTAAATTAACCCTATCAGTATGAAAATTTTTCAATACTTGTCACATGTTTTTTAAAATGGGTGCATAACTTTTAGTGAAAATTTATACACGTGTCCAATAATAAAAGACATTTTGTTTTATAAATTTACTTATTTTAAATGTACATCTTTCAATTTTTCTTGTTATTTTATCATTACCTAGCAACTGTATTTCACCTAATAATATCATTAATATGAAAGTGTGTATGATTGTTTGAAGTGAAGTCAACTTCAAAACGGATGTATTAACATATTTATATCCTTTCACATAGTTGGATGTTAACCCAGAAATGAACACAAGCTATGCTTTATTTATTTTATACAATATGTTGCTTAATAATTCAAAAGTTCATTATTTTCAAAGAGAATCAATTCACATTTTTCTATAAATATTAACAATTTTTCTTTATCCAGAAAATCAAAACCCGAAATAATAATTTCTCCTAAGCAGTTAATTTTCATTTCAAAGATTTTCAAGTGAAAAAAATAAATGACATTTAAAAAAGAGTAAATAAATATCACGTCTTATCGGAAATAAAATGGAAGTTCTGAAGTATTTCTGAAAAATACAAGGTGGATGAATTTGAGTATGTACGGAAAGTAGGCGAATATGACGATATATCGAACTTAACATATCGAAATTGAAACGGATATGCTTTATTGTTGAAATAAAAGAGTCTGGAGATTTGATATTAATTCTTATTATTTAAATCATAATAATTTTAATTAAATATTTATCTTATTATTGTTGTAATCAATAGCTTACGGTTTATTGACTGAGCACATTTAACACAAAGATTTAATTTTTAATTTAAAATTTAAGTTAAAAGACAACCTTTTGAAAAGCAAGTGGATAGTAACTATCAATAACATGCATCGCAAAATTATTAATGCCGAAAATGCGGCAAGTATAGGGAGAAATGAATATTTTCATTCTTAATATGTAAAGAATGAACTAGATGGCCGGAAAAAAAAAATTACGAGTGTTAATCTATATTAACTGATGTTTCGGAAGATATTAGCAATAAAAAAAATAGGATATTAACCATCTAGCTGCGTAATTGTTTTATAAATTAGCTTCGCGACGAGAGTCTTTTAAGAATTTTTACTCTTTGGTCACCGGTTTTTCAAAAGAAAATTTTTTGCATAATTTAAAAGGGGAAAAGCTCCGATTAAATAGGTCAAAATTTACAATAAAAAATAACTTGTGGGAATAATCAAGAAGGGTTAATTAGACGAAAAAATGCATCCCCGAGAAAATCTCGGGTTGCGCAGCGAGATGGTTAACGCCCACTGTATAAGCAACATTAATTTTAAGTATTTTGAAGATATGCAACGCGGTGATACAAATGGTTAATTAATAAGAAAAAATAATTCCCAAGTGTCCGGTGACGTTAATATCGCCTTTACAGAATACATTAGTAGAGAAGAATAGAAAGCACATGCTAAATTAAATACTGTGAATCGAAGACATTGTCGGTGAAAAAGAAAGAAAAAAAACCCCTATAAGTTAAAGAGAAATTTAAAATTCGAATGTCTCAAATAAGGACCTGCCCCACCAATGACCGAGAGGGTCTACTGTCGAAGCTAGTAGACGGGAGGTGCTGCGTTCGATACCAATTACTCCCGTCGGCCTAATCATTTGGAGTTTTCGTGGTTCTCTTCGAACTTTGTTTTTTCAAGCGTAAATACAGGTTAGTTTCTCTTAGAAAAGCCGCCGCGGAGGGCACCCCCTCTTTAGGCCTATATCACTCGTGCTGATAATTGGCCGTCAAAAACACAACCAATCTCAAATAGAGACCCGATTTTTTGACCAATAACTTAACGAATACAGTAGATGATCAGTTGGCGAACTGTTCGGTTTGCGAACAGATCGGTAAACGAACACTTTCGCGATAGATTTTCATATTCGGATAACGAACACATGTTCAGTTAAGTAACAAATCTTCGATTAACGAACACCTCACAAAACCAAGTCAAGAAGAATCAATGCTGATTTTCAGATTTACCGGGATATATTTTATTGCATCTGTTGTCGATATAAAGAACATTTTAAAAGTTATATAAGTATGGCCTAATTAATTCATTGGCTACCGAGGGTTCGAGCCCTACAAAAATACGGCTCCAAAATTAAAATGAACAGATGAAAAACCTTAATTTTTATATTGAGTTTTCCTTTTTAAAGGAATATTTTTATTTGAAAATTAATTGTTTTAACTGAAATTAAGTTCAAAAATTACTAATAGGGTCTAGTCTCCACTTGAGCTTTAACGGGCCCTGCAGTAATCAAGATTTGTTTAAGAACTAAGGAGTTTTTGAAGTGTCAAAGGGACAAATTGATATGATTTATTGCCTTAGTTAATGAATGCAATGTTATTTTTTTTTACAGTAGGCATGTCATTTATTTTGTTAATACGCCACTACACGGACAAAGCCATCAAAATACAAGATGTCCGTATTAAATAAGAACGCATATTAATCTTACTGTAAAAGGGATATTCATATTATTTTTCCTATATTATTTAACTTTTAAGAACAAATTAATTGAATTCCGATACAAATCTATACTAAATCTATGATCGGTGTTAACGAACAATTCAGTTAGCGAAAACTGTTTTGGAACGGATTAAGTTTATTAACCGATCATCAACTGTATATTTTAGATGTCATAGGAAACCTCTGATAGAGAGTGAAACACATGGCCATAATAATAATTAATAATAATTCATTTTCAATAGTAGCTGCCGACTAATGCATATATATGAATTAAATACAGATAATGACAGAAATTTTATTTTAATTTCGTTTCTGAAAGATTAAGGTAATAAATTGAGAATAGTGCGATGTCAGAAAATATTAGCTCGGTTCTATTTTATTTACATCTAATGGGAGATATTTGAAAATGTTGGAAATATGTGAATTTGTTTTTATGATTTTATTTTTATTTACTTAACGTTTGGAATCATATGAATGTTAATTACTTTAATTTTGTAGAAAAGGAAGATTTATTAAATAGTATTTTTATTCACCAGTGGATAAGTGAACGATAAAAGTTTTTTAAATATATGAGAAAAAAAATGGAATATTTATATTTTTTCGCAAGAGAAATAGGCTTCATTATTAAGAAATTTATAAAAATGGTGATTTAAATCACAGTATACAAGCCAAACATTACTATATCAGGGTATTAAAGTTTTTTTAGGTAGATTTCGTAAGAAATACTAACTATTGCAGTCGTTACCATGGTGCGACTTTTGAAAAATTCCTTCATAACTTTTCATTATATGACCCCAGGAACCCCAAACCACTCCCACCTAAAATGTTCATATAGATATATATATACATACATATATTTATATATATATATACTAAATTTTGTCCGCACGATAAAAGTCGCAATTATGCACGGATCGTCTTCAAACTCGCCATCAACTTTGATTTGGCTAATATCTCGGGGGGGATTGAAAATGGACGACATCGGCTGAAAGGGGTGGAAATGGGAAGGGTTCAACATTTTGAATACTGCATTAACATGATTCTTATAAAACCAGCTCTTACACAACAAAGACAGGAACAAAATAAACATTTTTCGTTACAGCAGTTGCCAACAATTGAAAAAAAAATTCTCACCACAACAATTACTTTTCTATTGCAAGATTTTCACGTGAAAAATTTAATAAATAGTTTGAAAAATTGAATATTACGTCATAAGTTTTTTAGAGCAAGATTTCCGCATGAAAACTAAACTAAACTAAAATAAATAGTTTGACGAATTAAAAAAATATGTGCATTGCATTATATTTGAAATATAATGGACCTCAGCAGGTGAATATGTAACGTCATATGAGTTTGAAGAAACGTATTAAAATATGATAAAAACCAGACTATGGAAATATTAACATATTTTAACACTTTAAGTTTCTCTGAATTTTTTTTATCCATTTTTAAACCTATTCCATATACATGCGTGTGTATATCCGTGTATATTATAATTTTCACAAAAGGTTTAGCTGCATACAGCTAATTCTTAGTGAAGAAAGTGGGTTTATCTCTAATCTTGATTTAAGTTTTCTTACCGGCAGGGATTTTTCTTACTGATACATTCATCCAATTAAAAAAATATATATAATAATGAAAATCTTATGAATTATCAATTTTATGAAATATTAACACTATTTGAGTAATTAAAAGTTTTTTTTCTATAGTTCTTTTAGTCATTAATCCAACGACTTGAAATTTAAAAAGAAATTAAAAAAATATTGATATGCTTATCGAAAACATAATATTCTTCAGTTTTCTAAATAATAAATCAATAAAAAAAGATATTTATTGTTATGGAACGTGAACTTTTCAATAAAACAATATACGTAAAAAATCCCCTTTTCTTCAGTTCACTACAACTTTGATTTTTGAAATTAGCGTGCATTAGTTCTTGAGATATGTTGAGATAAAATCGTGTAAATCTTAAAAATGCAGCATGGCGGGGATATCAATTGGGCGAGTAACATCAAAAACTAATCAGCAACAACTTGTGTGAACGTCTAACTGAATCCTAAGTTAGATGAAAATTCGAGCATTAGTTCTAGAGATACAGCTGTTGCCGTAATCGTGAAAAATGCAGTATAGCAGCGTCATCTGTTGAACGATATACACCAAAAAGTAAACAATTCCAACTCATGTCAAGGTCTAATTGATTCTGAAGTTTGAAGAAAATCCGTGCATTAGTTCCTGAAATAGAGCTATTGCGGTAATCGTGAAAATTACAGAACAGCAGCGTCATCTTTTGGACGATTTACACCAAAAACTAATCAGCACAAAATTATATCAGGGACTAACGAAATATATTTTTTTATTAAATTTCGTGCATTAGTGCTTGAGATTCAGCGCCCAGAAAATGTGTATCACATACAGACAGACATTTTGTAAAAACATGTTTTCTGATAACATGATCTCTGGTCCATAAAACGTGTAAATTCTTCGAAAACCGGAGTCAAAAAAATTCACGAATCCAATAAATTCTTCTTGTAAAGATAGAAGAATGTAAAACTGTAAGTAATTCATTTTCTGAAACTAATGAAGTATTTTAATTAACAGTTTCGCTTTTATCTATATACAGTGGCGATCAAAAGTTTCCGACCAGTTAGTTTTTTAATTTGTTTGGCAGAACGTTTCAACGAAGAAGAAGCACAATTGCTCCAAAAGTTAGGAATAGGCAAAGGACCTCTGACCACATGATCATTTTGATTGAATACTGAAGATACTTGATGCAAAGGGGAGGATTTCATAATTCGCGTGTGCAAAAGTTTCCGGCCATTCGCTATCCGTTATTTTTAGTTATCGGTAAAGTGGTTTTTTTTGCCGTGTCTGTTAATTAATCAACATGAATAACGTATTTAAAATTCAAAAATGAAAAGTTGAACAATTTATTGTTCCTAAACGAGTGATTTGTTTGTTGCTAAAAGGACAATCCTCTCGTGAGAATGCGGCGTTGTCGATAGGAAAATTTGCTGTGAACGATATTTTAAAAAAATATAAAGATGGTCATGGACTTCCGAATTTGTCCCGGTTCGAGGGACTCCGGAAAACGACTATTCTTGTGGACATAATTATCAGGAGAAGAGTAGTTGTTGACCCGTATAAGAATGCCGCTGCAATTCCCCGCGATTTACGATATTAAAATATTGTTGAAATAAGTCGGTCTACCGTGTTTAGACGATTATGTGACGTTGCACTTTATGGAACAGTCGGTGTTAAAAAACCTTTCATAAATATCATAACAAATCAGAGGGTCCGACTGGCGTTTGCCAAGGAATACAAAAGCTGGAAAAGAGTACTACTTTCCAATGAATCGGTGTTCAATCTTTTTGGGATTGATAATAGACACTACAACCGGCGACCTAAAAACAAATGATAAGATTCGAGATATGGCATTCTTACAATGAAGCATGGCGGAGGAAACGTTATGCTGTGGGGAACATTTCTGGAAAATATGCCTGACCCTTATTTGAAATCCGCGGCAAGGTGAATAGTGCAATGCATAAGGATATCTTGTAAGATCATTTGCTGCCTTATTGGAGGAAAAATTAAGGTCGCAACTATTTGTTTCATCCTGATAACGACCAAAAGCATACATGCAATCTCGTCAAGCAGTGAGTTTCGCACAAAAAATTCTACTTTTCAATTGGACAGTCCAATCACCCGATCTGAATTCTATAGAAAATATTTGAAACTAAATTGAAAACGTGTGTGGAATTATAAGTATTCCAATTGAGCAGCATTTTCACAAAAATTGCAAGAACCATGGAAAAATCTTAACATTGACGGTCTACAACCGTTCATTGCATCGATTCCACATTGCTGCGTTACAGTACTTATTGCTAAATGTATGAATACAAAATAGTAATTGTAAATGTTGTTGATCAGTGTTATTTTCTGTTATAATACATTTTTTTTCCAAACTTGCCAAGGTGGCCGGAAACTTTTGAGAACATACGTTTTCTTTTGCAATTAATTTTGTCAATTAAATTTATTAATATTTATTTTTATTCCATAAATGAGTTCCTGTCTATTATGTCAATAAACTGTATAAGTATCACTTTGAGATTCCTCTTCATATGGGTATACTTACAAATTCATCAAAAATTGTATGCTGGCCGGAAACTTTTGACCACCAATGTATATATATATATATATATATAAACCTATGATGATGTTTTTCATTTTTGTTATATTTATAAGGATGAATCTTATTCATAATGAAAAAGTATATATACATTCCTTTAAAATTAGACTTTTATTTATTATAATTTCACTAAATGCACGAAATTAGGCCCCACACAGATATTATAGATATACATTCGAATTTATTATTCATTACTTACATTAAATATCTTTATTTTGTTGATTTTTGTAGAATAATGTCTTACTAAATTAAAAAATAGCATGTTCTCATAGCTAAACATTTACCTTCTTAAACCAAATGCTAAGATTTTCCTTACCTTATAATTTTTATTCTTTCTCTCCCGATTTTAAACCTAAATAGTATTTTTTTTTCAGAACATAATTTAACGTGTGCCATTTTTTTACCTGTATACTATTAGAAATACGTAATTTTAACGATATTCAACTGCCGTTTGTTAATAACGCCCATGAGAATGCATATCCTATTTTCTAACTGTTATACCGCACTTTGGATTTTCTCATTTTTTGTTGGGCTTCGTTACAATATACATATATATGAGGACGTGAGTTTCAAAACTCGAGTTATCCAAAATTAAAAAAAAAAATAGAGTTTTCTCTTACCAATCAATTCTACTGGTAAACCTGCACATAAAAAACACTATAATCTGTATATATATATATATATATATATATATATATATATATATATATATATATATATATATATATATATATGCCTGAGAATAAAAATTAAATCTTTTAAATTTAAATCTGTGAGAATAAAAATTAAACCTTATGGCGGTAGTAAATATAGAAGGCGATTCTCCATTTTGAACTTACATTTTAATCTTCTTTTGCATGTATTCTTTACTAGCAAATGTGTTCGTATTAATTTTTCTCTTCTTCCCCCACAAAATGCAAGAGTTTATTCACTGTCTTTATACATAAGACATGTTGTAAAACTTATTTAATTAGTTTGTATGAACAGATAAAAAAGTTTAAACGAAAATAGCAAGAATATATATATATAATCCTTTATTTTTGGGTTCTTAAAATATTGGTTTGGTTTCAAAACTCGCCTTATCCACTAGGGAGTTGGCAACAAAACTAGATTTATACCTGCGCATGCGTAAGACTAATGGACGACTAACTTATCAGCTACTATCACAGTAATTTTCTTTCATTTCTCTTCGGCCTATTCTTGCTATTTTCGTTTAAACTTTTTTATCTGTTCATACAAACTAATTAAATAAGTTTTACAACATGTCTTATGTATAAAGACAGTGAATAAACTCTTGCATTTTGTGGGGGAAGAAGAGAAAAAGAAATACGAACACATTTGCTAGTAAAGAATACATGCAAAAGAAGATTAAAATGTAAGTTCAAAATGGAGAATCGCCTTCTATATTTACTACCGCCATAAGGTTTAATTTTTATTCTCACAGATTTAAATTTAAAAGATTTAATTTTTATTCTCAGGCATAAACCTAAGGCATTTCCGATTCTCTCAAAGTGCACTCATCAGAAAGAGAACCTCGAGTATTCAACTGTATCAATGCAAGATGTATGACGCTTCCACCAAGCTTTTTCTTTCAAGCAAAGACAAAATTACATAAGATAACTTTATTTTGAAGTTCACATCTCAAACATATCCTTCAAGAAACCGTCCAGGTTTCTTTCCTTCCATGAGACATCCAGAAAAGTAAAAGTTTCACCTTGAAAGTTGTTTTAAGTGCATCTCAGTGCGCTTTCAAAGGCATTACGACAAGTCACTACGTAAAGACTAAGAACCATGGCCATCTTCAAATTTGTGTTAGTGTATTTCGGAAGATTCTTGGAATATCAAAATTCTGAGTGTAAAAATTTGTGCTAGAGGCATCTAAGAACTGGACTTTCTTTTTAAAAAGAAGGAAGAGAAGATACCCGTGAAGCAAGAGAAATTTCAGGATGTCCACGGATTGTTAAAAAAACATTTTGATGAAAACTGGTCAGAAATGGAGGTTCTTACTTTCTATAAAAATATTATTTCGAAGGAAATAGAACAGAAGGACATGGCGTATATACCGGGTGTCCCAAAAAGGACTGACTGATTTTAAAATTCAATAACTTGCAAACGGTGACAGATATTAAAATAATTCTTGCAGGAGGGTTATGTATAAGGTCAAAAGTTTTGTTACAGTGATTTTCAATTTTAGTTCGATTTACAAACAATAGATGGCGCTGTAAGCAATAGTCGCTAAATTCAGGCTCGATTTTTGGCACTTCGTGGCCCGGATAATACATTTCCATCTCCTTTTTCTGCATGGAACAAGATAAAGGGCCAAAAATCGAGCCTGTATTTAGCGACTATTACTTACAGCGCCATCTATTGTTTGTAAATCGAACTAAAATTGAAAATCACTGTAATAAAACTTTTGACCTTATGCATAACCCTCCGGCAAGAATTTTTTGAATTTTAAAATCAGTCAGTCCTTTTTGGGACACCCGGTATATGATATTAAATGTTATATAGATAATATTAGATTACATTCTTTTTAAAAAAAAAGTTATTTTAATCATAATCTGTTTATGATAAGTTTTATTTGATTATTGATAAGTTTTTTTTTTTTAATAATAAAACGTAATACTAAATTTTAATCATACTTATTGTTCTCGTAAGGTTTTTTTTTTTTTTTTTGAAACAAAACTATTCGTATCCATAGGTTGGCAACAAAACTCTTCTTATCCGAAACTTTTTCCAATTAATTAATTATATGAATTAAAGTAGATTTTCCAACTTAACACAATGATATCACAGAGCAACTAGCTATAAGTATATAAAAATTGGAGGTATTCGATGTACGGGGTCGCAGTTGCAGGTTTTTCGCGATTTCCCAAAATTTGATTTTTTGGATAAGGCGAGTTTTGAAACTCACGTCCTCATATATACTTGTTTGTTCAGTTCATTTTTTGTTCATGTCATTTAATATTTTGTTAGTCCTAATTTAAAATTCATAGTTTTTTAATCATGTATAGATATGTTACATTATTAGATCTAATTCCGCGATTTCCTTATCTAATTCTAAATTACTACTTTATATTAACTAAATTCTTATTCTTAAATAATCTCTATCGTTAACTCTGTTAAATCCCCTTTAATTGAATGTCTGGCTTGTCTAAATTGCTTAAATATTACTCTTTTAGTATTCTTAAATTAAATGTTCCATTTCCGCGCTTTTTTCTTTCTAGAATGTTCTTTTAGCTTCCATTTTTACTTTCCCTCGCATTTCTGAGGTTATCCATTTTCCCTTCAAATTCTTCCACTTGCTCTGTCCGCACTTTATTCACGACGTTATATTCTTAATTATTCATTGGTTGAGAGCGCGATCTACGTCATATTTGTATTCTTACACTTGAGGAACAAAAAGTCGATGCTCGCTGTGTTTCAGCAGATTTGAGTCGTATTTCCAGTTTACATACCATCCCCTGGTCACCGTCCATTTATTTGATTATCTACTTTGTTTTATCCATTATCTACTACTTTGTTTAGCCTAATTACTACTACGGAGAGATGGCTAATAATCTTAGTGGAAACTGCGTCACCGAAAGATGTTCTAATAAAGTGCTGAGTTGGTATTATGTGTTGTTTCAATTTATTTTGGGGAATCTTCACGGAAAGATGTATTCCATATCCTTCACTCGATGACTGCTATTCATCGATTTGTTATACTAATTTAACAGGATCCAATTACCTGTTCTGACCATTTCTATTACGCTATTTTTGCTGCATGTGATACTCAACTGCTATCGAGACAGCCAGTACTGCATTTTCAACGATAAAATAATCCAATGTTGCTAGAATGCAACATATATATATATATATATAGTACGAAAATTAAGTTTCCATGCCTTATTACAATTATTCCATAGAAATTTCTTTTCTAAATTATACTACAATCCTAGTTTAATAAATTATATCATATCTTAAATAGTATTTCATTCATTCCGGTCATTTGAAATAATTCTATTTAAAACGCGTATTTTATTTCCTTCAAACTCTTCTAAAAAACATTTCCCCTTAATAATTTTTCTTGAAGACCTTTTTATTTTTCAATCTTAAATCGCTGATATTTATTAAGGTTATCTGCTTTATATCATTTATTTTCTATCATCTTTTTTATTCCATAACTCGATTTCCCGCGTAATTCTGACTCGGTAATCTCGCCTCAATATTATGCCGCTTACAATAAAGATTTTGCTAACCTTGCTGCGCGTCCATTCGTCGTTCCTCATATCTGCATTAGCGTAAAGGATCATCCGTTTCCGACTATTTATCCTGAAACATGTTCGCGGTGCAGAGATTTTCGTAACATTTATTAATATAAAAAACTACGTTGCTGTCCAGAAGAAATGTATATAATTGTGTGTGAACAGCGATGGAGTATGGGAAAAGGAGTTTCATGTTTATGAAAATTGTGGTGGATGCCTGACCCCTGTATTATGATAAGAGGGCGTAATAAAGATTCCTCTTTTGTGAAGAAGTTCTGTCATTATTCGAGAAACTGCAAATGTTTATCGACAAAAGCCTAAGTTATTAGAGTGCCAATGAAATTTTGAATATTTAAGCTTGATTTGTATTGACATGACGGCTGCCTAAAATAATAGAATTTTACAGAGCTATTGTTGCTTTATTTTACATCTTTACATGACCTGCCACCCAATATCATCACACACACACACACACACACACACACACATATATATATATATATATATATAACCATTATGTAATATTGCAGTTCACCATATTTAAAAAAATAAAAACTAATAAATTGAGAAACAATACATTACGCTGACATTATACATAATAAAGTTGGATTAACTATTATTAATTTAACGAATCATTAAATCCTCTTGAGACCTCGCGTCCATTCTATTTGACATTTTTATTTTTTATGTAAAATACTTAATTTCAGTTGGAACTTGTAGATACTTGCTGTCCATTATACTAGATAGTATAGTGCTGCTATCTGTACGCCGAAATAATAAAAAAAATGCAACTAAATATGTATTTTAATCATTTAAAAATGTCAGGCAACAATAGAAAGACTGTTGAAGGTAAGCAGACAGTTTTAATGCTTTTTTTTTTTTTTTTACATTTTCCCAAAGTATTTTCATATTACTGCAACATACATCTACTGTTAAGTGTTTTATCAATGAAATGACATAGCGGTTTAAATAATCTAATGTATATTTTAGAAAATAAACAACCTTTTTTTTAAAATCCATTCTATTGGACGTTGGGTCTTCATCAGTTGTTTTTATTCATATTAGACTCTTTTTGTATACTGAAGAGAGGCATTAATTTTTACTTAAAAATCAACACAGTATTGAAACGAATAATAGATACAGAAGTAATAATGTATATTCGTAAATAAATAAAAATTAAATATTATCCTAAAAATGTATAATTTTACTGATAAAATGCTTGTCTAAATCAGTACATTGTTAAATTTTGGATTTCAGTGATTATTTTTCTTCTTTTTTTTTGTGCAGCATTTGGAGAATAAAGATAATTAAGCCTTTATTATGTTTTATTCTTATTCATAACTATTTTGGTATTATTTTTCTGTTAGTATACTATTTATAATTGAATTAATAAATTTAATCATATTTAATTAGCAAAATAATTTTAAGAAAATATAATTAAAGATAACGGTATAAGATTCTAAATAAACTCATTTTGATTTCTTTTACATTTCTTCTTGGCATTTACTTGCCAATTGTGGTAGCTTTGCCACTATTTATTATCATTATTCTAACAAACAAATTACTGGTGTTGAGAAGAGTTAAAAAACAAACCGAAATGTTATTAAATTTTTAATATTGTTATTGAATTGCTCAACCCGTTTCTTAGTTAAAATACACTTTTTCTATTTGATAATGCAAAAATTGAATTTATGTGATATTTGGAAGTGACGTATAAACAATGAAAATACACTTCTGATGTCAGCAAAATTTCTAGTGAAAGAAATGGGAACTTGACGCTAAAAATCTTTTTTTTGGAACCTACGTAGCGATCTTATCTTATTTGGTAAGCATACAATAAAATAAGTAAACATGTAAAATAAGTAAACATGTAAAATAAGTAAGCATGAAATGCAACTTGTATTTGTATGCTCTTTTAACTATAAAAAATAAATGCAAGTTTTTTATATTATTTTACTGTTCTTAAGTTAGTTAATTTAATCGAATTTAAACAGAAATAAAAATTTAAAGAAAATATAACTGAAGATAATAATTTAACATTATAAATAAATTGCATTTTATTTCTTTTTAATTTCCTTTGGCATCCAAATGTCAATTGTGATAACCGTGCCACTAACTTTATATGTTTTTTTTAGAAAAAAACTTTTATTGATGTGATAGATTTTTTCTTTAAATTCATTTTTAAAAAACTATTTAAAAAGTCACTAATTTGATTTATACTTTTCAAATAAATTTCATCCAAAAATACCTTTTCTCTTTGATAATGAAAAAATTAAAATTTTACAATATTTACAGGTGATGTATGAACGATAAAAGCACATTTATAATGAAAGAAAATATAACAGAAGATAATAATTTAAGATTATAAATAAACTGCATTTTATTTCTTTTTAATTTCCTTTGCGCATCCAAATGTCAATTGTGATAACCTTGCCACTAACTATTTATAATTTTATTTAGAAAAAAAACTCTCATTGGGGTGATAGATTTTTTTAAATTCTTTTTAGAAAAACTATTTAAAAATCCCTAAATTGATTTATACTTTTCAACTACATCTCATCCAAAAATACTTTTTTTTCTTTGATAATGAAAAAACTATAATTGGTATTATATTGGTAATATTTAAAGGTCATGTATGAACAATAAAAACACATTTGTAATGAAATAAAATTTTGCAATTAAGATTTTTTCATTCAGAATCATGTAATTCAGTAATATAATTTTTACCGGACTAAGACCCAATGTCCATTATATTGGACACGCAAAAACTATATATTTTTTAGTTTTAAAAATAAATGAATATATATTTAGTTTTCTAGACCCATAAAGAGCCTTAATCCTAAAAATGGTAAAGTTTGTGCAAAAAATGCGAGCTTGGGTCTCAAGAGGTTAATGAAGTATTTCTACTTTAATACACCAATATCCTAATCACCAATATATGAAGTATTAAAAATTAAAACTTTGAAAATTAGCGAAAGGAGAGTCAACAGTAAGGCAAAATTATATAAAGAACCAGTAAATAATTAAATATATGTAGAGATTCATATTTGTTTTGAAATATATTGTAAAACAAATTGTAACTAAAACAATTACATATATATAAATAAATAGGTGTGTGTGCGTGAAGTAATTCAAAATATAGGTAACGGAGTTTATTGCGTAAAGTGCTGATGATAGAAAAATAGTTCCAACTACAAAATGTACACAAATCATTTGTAGTTTCCAGATATGACATTTAATTTAAAACGAAATGTAAACTTATTAAATTACGAAATTTCATTTGTTTTGTACATCTCCGCTTTTTAACACTATCTAACATAGTTCAAGTGCTTATGGCTTCGGTTTGTCTGTCCGTTTGGATCCTTCGTAGTCTAACACTAGTAAATATACTCGGATTTACCTGTGAGTTTTATACGTTTTCCATGTTTGCCATACAATAATCTCTACTCAAAATGAAGTGAGTAGCGTTTATAGTTAGTTTAGAGAGGCAGTCAAAACTATCCCATAACATCACTGTGAATAGAAAAAAATCGCTTTAAGTACATTTTCATAAAGTTGCACCATTTCAAAAAAAAATGATATGCAACGATGAAGTGTACTAAAATTTTCACTCTAAATAATATGATTTATTGTTCATTTACAGGACCACACAAAAAAATTTCGTTACACAAGGTTTACCGAAAAAACTGTTTGCAGCGAATTTAATTTATGTTGCGCTATTTCAAATAAAATAAAAATGATGCACGTTAAGGAATAAATGAAAGTTTAAATTCTTGCCCTGAATTCACTATGAGTTATATAACTAAAATTCATACAATAAAGCACACATAAATGTACAAAAATTACTTTCAGGTGCATCCATATAATGTAAAATTATTAAAAATACATTTAAATTTCTTAACATGTATTAGAAAACTCCAAAACGTTTTTAGACATTACCAGAAAGCCATTATAAGAGAATCAACTGAAATAATTGCTAATAAAGGTAGAGTTTATAACGATGCAATCATGGAGTATATACGTTACGGAATAAATGAAAGATTAAATTCTTGTGCTGAATTCACTATGAATTAAATAATTAAAATTCATATAATAAAGCACAATTAAATGTACAAAAATTACTTTCAGGTGCATACATATAATGTAAAATTATTAAAAATACAATAAAACTTCTTAAAATGTATTAGAAAACTCCAAAACGTTTTTAGCCATAAACAGAAAGCCATTATAAGAGAATCAACTGAAATAATTGCTAACAACGGTAGAGTTTATAACGATGCAATCATGCAGTATATAGGTTACGGAATAAAAGAAAGTTTAAATTCTTGTGCTGAATTCACTATGAGTTAAATAATTAAAATTCATAAAATAAAGCACAAATAAACAAAAATTACTTTCAGGTGCATACATATAATGTAAAATCATTAAAAATACATTAAAATTTCTTAACATGTATTAGAACACTCCAAAACGTTTTTAGCCATTACCAGAAAGCCATTATAAGAGAATCAACTGAAATAATTGCTAATAAAGGTAGAGTTTATAACGATGCAATCATGGAGTATATACGTTACGGAATAAATGAAAGTTTAAATTCTTGTGCTGAATTCACTATGAGTTAAATAATTAAAATTCATATAATAAAGCACAAATAAACAAACAAAAATTACTTTCAGATGCATACATATAATGTAAAATTATTAAAAAT
Organism: Maratus speciosus; assembly: GCA_963932465.1. NCBI lineage: Eukaryota > Metazoa > Arthropoda > Arachnida > Araneae > Salticidae > Maratus > Maratus speciosus. The sequence goes on from OZ010788.1 coordinate 444,657,559, forward strand.
ACATTAAAATTTCTTAAAATGTATTAGAAAACTCCAAAACGTTTTTAGCCATTACCAGAAAGCCATTAAAAGAGAATCAACAGAAATAATTGCTAATAAAGGTACAATTTGTAACGATGCAATCATGGAGTATGGATATTTTGCTGCATAATACATGAAAGCTTGTTTTGTTGAAGTTTTGAAAAACATTATCTGGCATTTCATCTGACGTACAAGCTTTAAATAACAATGATTTATTCTTAACAATTCTCGAATAAGCGTAAAGAAGAAAAATATTAACGACATTTAAATCCCACTGATGACGGCTTTGTAATGGCTGATAACGTTCTGGGTTTTTTGATGCATTTTAAGATATTTTAATGAAGTTGAAATAATTTTATATTACATGTCCTTGTTTTATATTACATACCTTAAAGTAATTTTTGTACATTTCTTTTTTATATGAATTTTGATTATTCACCTTCCGGAAATTTACTACAAGATACTTGCTATAAAATATGATGTATGTAACATTTATTTTTCATTTACAGAGACAAATAACAGATTTCCGATACAGTAGTGTATCCGAAGTACTGTCTAATAGCGATAATTGCTGGAAGTTCGTTTTCAATTATTGGACGTATTTTAAATTATTAAAGTTTTAAAATTATACATAAATTGCTAAATTTTTACATACTACATAATGTGGATAAATGTTATTGACCATATACAAAATAAATAAATGTTTCAAAATAATTCGTATTCATTACTGAGCACGAGCGTTAATTGCTGATAGGAAATTTTCGATTAAATTACGCATTTTCAAGCAAAAACAAATATTGTATACTAAGATATGTTTTTAGAATTAAAAAATCATATACAAAACCACACAAAGAACTGGACATATGATCGCCAAAATATGATAATTTCTTGAAGTGAGATTTCAGTAGTTTGAAACGAGTAGGTAATATACAGACTGTACAATAGTATAAAATCAGGTTTCAGTGTATTGGTAGAAATGGCTGAAGGTGAATTTTCAACCTAATGTGCATTCAATTACTAAATTAGAATTTAGCATACAATTATCAATATATACTATTAGATAAAATACGAGCTACACAAAAGAAACGTTGCAAGTCTTGAAAATCAAGTCTTGAAATGTGTTATGTGTTTTCTAAAATGTTTACATGGTACCAATTTTACCATCTTAAACAGCAAAGTTTCTTAGGTAGATTTCGTATGAAATACTACTTACTGCAATCTCCCCTATGTTGGAATTTCTGAGTTTTTTTTTTTTTTTTTTTTGCAGATCTACACCAATCATGACCCCTAGAATCCAAAACCAACCTCGGTAAAAAAAAAGTATATCTATCTACCTCCATATATATATATACATACATATATATATATATATATATATATATATATATATATATATATATATATATATATATTATATATATATAGTTATATATATATATATATATATATAACTTTTTTATGGACACGATAACTTCAATAATTCTGCCCAAATATCTTCCAAATTGATACATAAAATCAAGGGGCATAAAATCTCGGTCAAGTTCGTTAATGGACAAAATCGGACAAAGGGGGTTGCAATAGGGGGAGGTTTGTGAAAACCGAAAAAAAACCCATAACTTCTTAATTATAACACATATCGAATCAGTTTAAAGTTACTTCTAAAAAAAAGGGCCAAAAACTTATGTATCACATATTTTTGATAAAATAAAAAATGTGCTCAAGGGGCGAAAAAAATAGGGTTTTGGGGAGAAAAAAATTCATCACTTCGTCTTTCTCAAGATATCAAATACATAGTTTCTTCCATATAAAAATGGCCGTGGTTGAGATTTCATCATGGATGTTAACATTATTCAAAACATTATTTGAAGCTTTCCGCATATCACAGACGCTTAATTATTTCTTCTAGTAATGACTGAGCCTAGAGATTGTTTAGAAACTGTTTCCAATCACCTGAAGAAGAAGATTGATATGCTACATAACAGAAATCGCCATTATTTTTTATAAAGCTTGAAATCTGTTTTTAATATATAAGCAAAGTATTGTATATTTTTTTTCTTTTCCTTTGCATTATGTAAGAAAAATCTTTTAGATAATATAATATTACGTTACAAAATAGTTTAAAATGCAAATCGATTAACCTTTTTAAAGGAATTCTATTTTTATTACCTCAATTTTTGATGAAAGTACAAGTAAAATTATTACTGGAAATTGTATTTTATTGTTCATTCAAAATGGACCAAAATTTGCTTTTAACATCCATGATTTTAACAGAAATGTAACTTAAAATGTCTTTGAATCGAAAAATTTATGTGTATAATAAAATTAAGAATTCATTCTTCTCACATTAACTCTTAAATGTCCGATTTTTCAAAAATCATTGTAATAATGTTTTTCGGCTTTCATTTTTTAAATAAATCATGGGAAAAATACGTTAAAAAATCATATTTTGTTTGAAGTATAGTTTATGGCTAAAAAACAGTTTGTTAATAATCGGCAATACTGGTGTTTAATTGAAAAAATAGTTTGCCTTGATAAAATTCTATAATATTAAACACACAAGAATTTTAGGAACTATAATAAGAAATAAATTTTACTTGCTCACTGCAGGTCAAAACTGGGTATTTCGCAAGCTTCCAAACAAAACAAAAAGAACAAGTAGCAACAATTGAAAACATAAATCCATTTTTATTCTTAAACAGCACAAGTGTTGCCATCTGCATGTTGAAAATTGATTTAATAATATCTTCAGAATGTATTTTATTGGCAACATTAGGCAGCTTCAATATTATTCTAATAGTATTTTAAAGCCTAAATTGGGTATGTTGCCGAAAAGCAACACCAGGCATTTAAGGGTTAAATATTAAACACGAAATGTTGTCTTCTCAACGCCCAGAGAAAAATTGTATAATAAATATATTAAGTCTTGATTAGTTGATTTCATAAACGATAGAATTTTTTATTACTCAGCCACAGAGAATTACGATTATCCACAATAATTCTTTTTCCGTAGTCTGTTTATTTATTTATAACTATGTTCTTGGTTGCTTATTTACGTAATAGGTCCTTAATAACAGAACAGATGATTATAGAGACTTGCAAATGACGTAGAATGCCTGGATATGATAACTGGGTAATATACAGTATGCCCACTAAAGTCCATTTCCACCCTCTTAATTTTGCATCGTCTGCTTCTACATACATAAAAGTGGTGTCAAGTTATATTAAAGTAACCATGCGCTACTCAATGAAACCACCTACGGCGCAACCTTGAACAAACTGGCAGTGTTAGCATTCCTACCTCGAAGACGAAAAGAGATAGGGAAAAAAGTGATTTACAAAGTTGTAGAGCATCATCGATTTAGTACGGAAAGACACCTTGTGGACATTAACACTAGAACCAACGTAGCGGTCATTTTGACCGCTGCCAAATAAAAATATTTTGATTATCACCAGAAATGTCTTTCTAAAATAAGTTTAAAATGTACCTCGGAGAAATAAGTCAAATAAATATGTTAAGTAGTTTCAATTAAAATTTCGGGTGTAAAATATTTTTATAACACTTCAGTAAAATTTCCGGCGGTTCTAGCGTTAATGCAAAGAATAGAACGCTTGAAACTAGCATTTGTTTATTCATGATTTCCAACACTATGAAGACAAAACGATGTTAGAATGAAATAAACGGCCATGTGAGAGTATTACTCGCAAACAGAGGGTTCCGTACAATAAATGTATTATTTTGTAACTGTATTATTACAAAAATAATCTTTATTAAAAGAATAATAAGACTGTAAAAAACTACTCAACGTGGGCTTGGGCATACATGAATAAACTAGAAAAGTACAATGGAATATACCATGAAAATTTAGAGAGATATGAATCCTAAATAGTATCAAATATTGCTATTCTGTATATCTCTTTTTTAAATTTTATTCTAATCTATTTATGATTAACTTTATTCCGTGCTGACAATAAAGGTAATGGCTACTTAAACTTCATTTGGCAGTTCTTAATCCTAACTTCAACCTAGTAATAATCTTTTCTTAACTGAACTCCTGTTCAAAGTTTAATCTTGGCATTGTACTATAGCGCGCTTCGAAAGGAGGTAGCAAATTTGCAACGCCGGTGTCCGTGACACGTTTTTCCAGATAGGTTTTAATTAACCTCTAAAGACACGGATGGGGTATTGAGAGAACCAGTCAATTCAAACTAATCGTGAATGCCATAGTAATTATGTGACTAATTCTAATTAAATTAGGCTGTTTTTGACAGTATGATGTTTATTGTTTTTATACAACTACTGAGAATTGCGTTACAGAAATATATCATTGGAAGCTGTTATCTAGGCTTTAAAAGCCGATGGCGCATAGAGTAGGCCACCAAAGTCTTTATGTATGCCCAAACCGTCCGTGTTTTTTAAAGTTAATATCTCGGCTAATTACCGACAGTTTTTTTTAGAAAATCATTTTCAACAATTCTTTTATACATTTGAGACGATAAGTACCGTCAGCGCACCTATACTCCTTCGCTAAACGCCTGCAAATTGAAATTTGTGTGTAAAGGAAAAATGAGATTTTCTTAATAACTATCTGACGTAAGGTAATCGTTATACTTTCCTGCAAGGTTTAAATTAACTTCTACTTCCCCTATTTTTTTCATAATTTTAGTTTCAGTAGATTCGGAAATAGAAGGAGGGAGGACATATTTTCGCCTTACATTTTTGACGATATCTTTGAAAATAGAACACCTGAAATTTAAAGTAATATATTTTTTAATTTGGCGATACGAAGGCTTTTTCACGATACCCCACACGATATACAAAGAAAAGATTTTTAAATTACTTAATTAGCCTCTTTACATTTTTCCCTAAATATATAACTGAATGGTTAACAATCTATAAATATGTGGTTCTTATATAAATATATGGGGGCCTTCATTATTTCAGCCAATTTCAACTTTCCACGATGCATATCAGTCAAATGGTTGTGACAGACACAGGACTGGTATTATAATGGTTCTGTTTTTTACTTTTTAAGTACGGAACCCTAAAATAACTAGTTATAACAATATACCTTTATTTGAGATTTTCAATCTTCTCACCGTCAGCTGCAATACACAATTGGATTCACATTTGTCAGAAATATAATCTATTCTCGTTACATTCAAGTTTCGTTACACCACAGTGAACGAAATCACGAAAAAACAAATCCGCGTTTTAACCGTTCTATTCTTCGCATTAATGTCCACAAGGTGTATTTCCGTACTAAATTGATGATGCTCTACAGTTTTGTAGATCGATTTTCCCCCTATATCTTTCCGTTTTCGATATATAAATGCTAATTCTGCAGTTTTCCACCAAGAGACACCACATGTGGTTTCATTCAGTAGCGCATAGCTACTTAATTATACCTACATACAACTTTTATGAATATAGCAGCAGCCGTTCGGAAGTTAAGAAGGCGGCAAGGGACTTTAGTGGGCATTCTGTATGTCGCATAAGTTCATCTCTTAAGAGTAGTCGGATATAACAGCAAAAACTGTGAAATATTTAATTATAAGCAATATAAATTTTCATAAAAGTGCTGAAGTGCCTACTCACTGAATCCTTGTACAAATAAGATATAGAAGTTCATAATTTATGCCGACCACTAGCAGGAAAATTTGCATATATGTACACAAAATCTTGAATTCAACGTCTTTTTTATGAGACTGAAAAATAAACTGCAACTTACTGTTTTATATGTCCGCAATGTTCTTATAAAATCGCACCCACATCTTTATATCTATAGGAATGGTTTGGGCTAAATTTACTTTTTTATTTCTCACCAATACTTTTAAATACTGTATACGAAATTCTTCAAAGTTATTACGAATATTAAACAATTTCCACAGATTTGTTGGAAAGAAAGAATCCACTTTAACAATTTCCCTATTCCAGAAATTAATTATATGTTAATAGGAACTAGCAGTACCACCCGGCGTTGCTCGTTGTTGATATAATACACAAATAAATTTATAAAAAATGACTAATTATTTCCCTATAGTTTAAGCTATTTCTTTCTAGTTTTTCGTAATCGTTCCTCAATGTGTACTGAACAATAGATACAAGAGAGTAAAGAAAGAAAGAAGAATTTAAATTATTATTTTGTTTCATTTTAACAGTTACATTATACATACCAGATAATGCAACCTAGCCTTACAAGGTTACAGAACACCCTGCCCAGTATTAGAATGTCGTATTAATGTATTTTTGCGCTTGACAACGGATTTCGAGTAATTTTGGCTTCTGCAACCAAAATAATAGAAAAATTTCTAGATTTTCTCTCATTCTAGGTAGATTTCGTTAAACATACTACCTGTTACCTTCTTCTCTTTGTTAAAATTTCTAAAAATTTTTGCAGATCTACACCGATTATGAGCCCTTGTACCAAAAAAACCAACCCAGTTGAAAATTTTATCTATCTGTCTATCTATCTATTTATATATATCACATTTTTATGGACACGATAACTTCCATAATTCTGCACAAATCTCTTCCAAACTGATTCATGAAATCAGGGGCAGAAAACCTCGGTTATATTTGTTAATGGGCAAACTCGGACCATGGGTTGTGAAAACCGAAAAAAAAGTAACTTCTTAATTGCAATGCATATCAAATCAGTTTTAAGTTATTATTACTTTTAGGGAAATGGCTCAAAATTTATGAATTACAGATTTTTGAAAAAATTAAAAATGGGCTCAAAGGGCGAAAAAATGGGGTATTAGGGAGAAAAAAATTCATAACTTCTACAATTCTCAAGATATCAAATTCACTTAAAATTATTATAAGTGTTCTTAATACTATCTACAAACTTGTATATTTAGTGTCAATAATAGTGTTTCAAAAGACCAATTTTTACCGCAAAAGAAGAATAAATAAAAAAGAAAAAAGGGCAGGTTGAAGAAGAACAAAATTCTTAACTTCGCCAATTCACAAGATATCAAATCCGCTTAAATTTATTATATTTTTTTTTAATATTATCTACAACATTTATATTGACATTTATCACAGCAAAAACAAATTAAAACAAAAATAAGGGTTGAAGAAAAAATTTTTGTGTCAACATGATTCTGATAAAACCAGTTCTTTGATGAATCTCAAATGAAATAAAAAAAAAAAAAAAACTTGTCAAAAGCGGACAGATAAAATTGTGAAACTGTTTTATCGCTTTTATGAAACTGTTTTTATCGCTTATCTTCATTTAGTTTTTGTTGGTGAAATAAGTACTTAACTTCGAAATCTACCTCTGTCTGTATTTTCTTTTTATTTATCTCCGATACTTCTAGCTAAAGCATACAAATTTCTTCTAAGTTGTTGCGAATGTTAAACAACTTCTACAAATTTGTTGGAAAGCTAGAATCCAGTTTAACAATTTGCCTATTCCGGAAATTAATGATATTTTATTGCCAATAATACTATTAGGGAAACACTCCAGTGTCTTTTTTCCTGAGCAAATATAGAGGTTTATATTACATATATAGGAGAATCATGACTTTAAACACACGAGATTGTTTTCTTATAATGTGCTATATTTCATGGCGCTAAAAAAATATTTTACATAATTTTAATAATACTTAAAGCATTTTCAAATCTTTTTATAAACTTGTTTTTAAATAATCACATTTCTTGTTCTTCTGTTTTAAGAAAAAATCAAGTTATTGAATTTTATTCTTCACATACATTTCCCAATAATAATAATAAAATAATATTCTTTTTTGAATTAACTGAAGGCAAATAAAGACCTATAGCCAAAATGTTGAAACATTTATGGGAATAATATAAAAATCTTCCAAAAGTTTGTATATTAATTAGGTGCTTTGGCATTCCAAAGAGCTTATATATTGATACATTTAATTTATTCATAATTTTGTTAAGTAGGTAGATTGATGTATTTTATTAAATCTTCGTGTAAGACTATGCACAAGTGAGTTTATATAAATCATCATTTATTTTTCTACACCCGAATTTAAACAGAAAACTTTAACCTGTAGTAAAAGATTAGATTGATTTTTCTGAAGAAATGATTTATGAAATGTATCAGTAATCTATAAAAAAAAACCTTAACTGACAAGCAATCTCATTAACACTGTATTTTCTCTATTGGAAATACTTTTTAACATTTAGAGCAGCTTAAGTTTTAATTACAGAATCATCTACAGCAGAATAAAAATATAATATTAATTTAATGTTATTGATTATTTATATAAAAAAGTAGTAATGTATATAGATGTTTATATGTGTATCTGTGAGTTTATTGATATTGGAATCAAGTACTTACATAAATGAGATTTGTGAGTTACCAAGATAAAATATGAAGGACGTTAAATTATATATGCCCCAAAGTGGCACGTATCGCGCAAATGATGTATTATTTTTGTAATATTTGTGTCAACAGGAATGCTCATTTTTTCCCTCACAGTACACCGTGGTGAATTTCTGATTATATTTGAGCAAGTTTAATGGTAACGTTCAGATAAACTATATTATACAGTGCGTGTCAAAAGTTTAAGCACAACGTAAAATTTCAAAATAAAATTTTATTATTGCCTGAAAGGTACTTTTCCTTTCACATGAACTACAAATTGTAGTTTAGAAAAGATATTTAACAAATTTATGCTTTAAAATTTATCTCACATAATAGAATTTATCAAAAGAACAAAAATGAGTGTGTCAAAAGTTTAAGTACTTAGTTTAGTTTTTTAGTCTTTAGTAGAACAGGAATTAAAAAAAAATAATAATGGATTATTGCTCCAGTCTGCTGAATTACTTTAAACATAGGGTCTTCCATCGAAAAAATGAGGTTCTGTATTGTTTCTGGTTTAATTTTAAACTACGCGTTCCCAATGGCATCTTTCAAATTATTAAGTGAAGAATACTGCTTTCCATTTGAATAAATTGTATGAGTGAGAATACCCCGCATATTTTCTATTGGGTTTTAATCAGGGCTAATTGACGACCATTTCAAAACAGAGACTTTTTTCGACTTAAGCCGCGTTGAAGTTGAGTTGGAGGCATGGACCGAAGCGTTATCATGTTGAAATAAACATTTTTCTACCCTCCAAACCTCAGTAAAAGCATGCAAATGATTGACAAGTGTCTCTTGATAGTTTCAGAATTTTCATGACAACTAATTAATGGTAGAGGCGTTTGACTATTGACAGAAATAGCCCCATACCGCTAGACAGCCACTTAAACATGTCAAGGGTATCAAAGTTCCATCTTTTTTCATCACTGAATGTGACATTCAACCACTTATCACGAAACGACATATGCTCTTTGGCCCACTATAATGTAGACTTTTTATGGTGTCGTTTCAGACATAGTAACATAGTAAGCCAGCCATTTTATGGCTTTTGATGTATTCCGATTCCAAAACTATTTTGTGAAGAGTCTTGTATTCGATATTTGTCCTCCAATTACATGTTTTATTTATTCTAAATGGAGTAACTGCCATTTGAAATCAAGTTTCTGATGCGGAGATCTTCGCGCAAAGTAGCCACTCATGCCCATCCTGAACGGAATTTTCATTTGAAATCATTACCATGAGCCAAATCTTGGTGAATTCCTGGTTTTGATCTTTTTAATGTACGTGCAATTTCAGAAACGGACTTCCTTTTTACTCTCATACTCCAGATATTTATCCCCTCCTCCTCTGAAAACTTTTTCAACTTAGGCACTTTGAAAACATTCAAAAACGACACTAGGCACTCAAAAACAACAACTGACTGCTTCTTATATACCCCGAAATCGTTTGCGCGCGTAACAGTCTACATCAATTTTCTAAAATTTGCATAAAACGATTTTGTACTAAAATTTTGACACTGTTTGTTTTGTTCTTTTCTTAAATTCCATGGTTCGAAATAAAATTTAAACGGTAATTTTATTAAATATGGTATTAAAGTTCTATTATTAACATATACGAGACCGGTATTGAAGTAAAGTGAATATTTAAATTTTTATTTTAAAATTGTTACTTAATGTTTCGTGTGTAATATATTATAGCGGGTGTCCCAAAAATATCTGATGGATTTTAAAATTCAATTACATGAAAACGGTGACAGATATTAAAAAAAATCTTGGAGGAGGGTATGTATTATGTAAGGAGTTATTTTACTGTAATTCTTGATTTTAGTTCGAATTCCAAACAATAGATGGCAATGAGAACAATAAGTGGTCAGTCCAGACCCGAGTTTTGGTACTTCGGGATCCATTCAATACATTTTAGTTCCCTTTTTTCGAATAGAAGAAGAGAGAGGCCGAAAAATCGAGCCCGGAGATTTAGTTGTTATTGCTTGCTGTGCCATCTATCGCTGCTAATTGTAACTAAAATTGAGAATCGCAGCATAAAAACTCCCGATATCTTACATAACACTCCGACAAGAAATTTTTAATATCTGTCACCGTTTGCAAGTTACTGAATTTTAAAATCCATCATTTCAAAATCATCAAAAATTTTTGGGACATCCGGTAGATACAAGGCGTCCAAAAAATATTAAAGATTTTATCTGATGTAGAAATGTAGGCAATGTATATTGCCAAAGTGTTCAAAAACAACGTATGGATTAAGTTTATGACGATTAAAATTAACAAATCAGTAGTAAAAGCAGCTTATCAGTTGTTTCCTTAAATTTAATATATCTTAGCACAAAACGCAGAGCCTACCTTCAAAACAGCTTTTAAAATGATAAATATTTAAATTTAAATACACAAAACATTATGCAAGAATAAGTTTTAATTAATTGATCATAAAATTGATAGTTTAATTATTTTCTATTTTATAATAACATATATCGAAGTATTGAAAGAAGAAATTTTATATCACAAGAAATCAAACAAATTCTCAATAACGAAAACTTGATAAAAACTCTAGCTATGAATGTTTATTACTGTCAAGTAACGCAAGAAAGAAAAATAAATACACTTCAAATATCATAGATGAAAAATCATCTCCATCAAATCAATAAAAAAAATTTCATTATTTTGAATGCGTCTAAAGATTTTAAAATCCTTCTGAAAGAAAAATATGATTACCTTTCTCCGTTTCTAGCTTTAGTACTTTGCTAAAGTAGGGAAGAAAAATCAATGGAAATCAGGAAAAAGATTTATGAATTCGTTTTTATTTTCCATTCTTGAAAGCCGTTAATGAGCAATTTTCAAAGAAATTGCATACAACCAGCTTCCATAAATAGAATATAGATAATCGAAGATATAATGCTGCAATAAAAATAAACGTTTTACGAAGTGATAACAATTTTTACTTCCTTCACTTCTTGATATTTCTAAAGATTATAAAAATTCTATTTAGTTAAGAATTAGATTTCAAATCATTTATGTAAACCATTTGTGAAATGTATTTAAGAATTTTTAAGATTTGGATTAACTATGTCATAAAATAAAAGAATAAGGTATAATTTTTGTACAGCCGGTTACTTGTATTATTTTCAGATGAGATCATATTACTACCAAACAATTCACAAAAACAAAAATTGCGTCTGTTCGCAAATCCAACTAGGCAGCTTTACGATATAAGTTTTAATTCATTTTTGTTCGGAAACGCATGAAACTGGTAGGTGTTGTTATTCAGAAACCATAAAATCTAAAGTTGTTTTCCATTTTTTTTTTTTTTTTTTTTTTTTTTTTTTTTTTTTTTTTTTTTTTTTATGTAAGCGCAGTAGATTTTTCAGAAAATAATGTCAAAGTGGGTGTTTTGAACTGAATTTCAAGGCGAAAGTACAAAAACAATCAGTGAACAGAAAAAAAGTTTTGTCACGTGATCAAAATCACTTATGACTCGATAGGTAATTTATGGATAAAAAAATGGAAAACTCCATTCGATTCGAAATCGCTTTCATAGTCAGATCTCCCCATCCTTTACGTTTAAAAATGAGTCGGCCATTGTGTCAGAAAATTTCGCGCTTGTTCAGAAAGAACATGGAAACAATGTTAATGGGGAAAATGGAAACAATTTATGCAGTCTTTTTAACTTTTTAATTTCATAAACAGTTAAAGAACAATCTTTAAATGATGTACATATGTCTAGCATCCACAATTTAAATGTTGTATAACATAAGATACAAACATATATTCAATCAAATAAAGTAACAATTAACAATTATTACCCTCATGTTTTTTTTAATCATAAAGAATATATTTGATTTAAAATTGTGTGTGCTTTAATCATTTCATATTTGCTTTAATCATAAGTACAGAAAATGTATACATTTCTTCCTTTCTCTCTCTCACACTCTCTCTCTCTATATATATGCACCTACACAGGGTGTTCATATACATTTATTACTATTTTCGAAAAAGAAATCTATAAGCAAAGATAAGAATTTTATTTCCTGACATCATCAATCTGGCAGTCTTTTCGTTGAATTATAATATTACATCTTTATTTCTGAGATAAAAGAACTTTTCTTAAATTATCAATATTGGTTTCGTTTCGCTCTTCGACCTCAATCTTCCACACTCCATCAGAGATTTTGGGAAGCCGCTTTGATAAAGATTGTTTTAAATGCCCAAATACATAGTAATCCGTAATTGGCACATAGGATGACTAGGTTAGAATTTATTTAAATGGAATATCCTCAATTCCAGTTTCATTTTTCATAAAACTTTTGCAGTTTGTTAGGTATGTCTGGCGACCTTACACTGGAAAAACTTAAAAAAATGAAGATTGCTGAGTAAAGTGATGGAATGTCGTCTTTAAAAACAGGTGTTAACATATGTTTATTTTCATAATCCTATTTAATTTTAATTTTTTTTTCAACTTTTCTAATTTTAGGTTTTCACTTATAAGATAATTCAACATAAACAATAAAAACTTCATCGAAACTTTCCTTGTTTTCCTTGAACAAACAATTTAGATCTTTTGAACTTCTGAGTCTTCTTTTGTAGGTTATGCATTTTTTACATTTTTCACAGTCAAATTTAAACTTTAATGCGTCTTTTTGTTTTTATCACTTATTCCATGTGTAAAAATATTCAAACCTTGTCTGTCATACATTTTTCATAATCGAGTACGAGTATTTCTCTTCAGAAAGCGCAAATATATTGCATTCGATCCACTATTTATTTTCCAGCTACATTTTAAACAAAGAATATATTTAATGAATCAGAAGATAATTAAGCACTACTCCGGATTGATGCAATATAGGTTTTTCTTTCATTTAAATTTAAATCATAGATACAGTCAAAAATGCGTGAAAGTTCTCTGTATATATCTCTATTATAGTACAAGGTACTTACAAGCTAAACCATTGTGTGAAAAATTGCGCACAGTAGGGTGCTGCTGTGTCATGTATGAGGCCAGCGGGTTTCTTTATATTTTTCAGTTGAGTAATGGCGGGTCGATGTGTAGATGAAATTCGTGGTTTTCTTATTTAATAATTAATTGATTTAATAAATAATTTAATTTATTATAATTAGTAAATTAATAATTAATTTATTAATATTTTGTAAATTTCAAGTGCAGGTGCAACTTATTGTAAATGATTTTAAAGATTGCTTCTTGGATATATTTAAAGGGAAATAGATTCTTTTCACTTACATTTATCGACGGATCTATACTTATCTAAGCCAGAATATACTAGAGATATCCTAAATGTATTTGGAACCAAAAGTTTTAAAATTGTTACATTCGTCATTTTTTAGAAAGTGAAGACCACCATGTCACGTTAAATGAGTTGCAAAATTAAAAAATAGAAAATAATTTTAGTAGTTTTTAGAGGAAGAACAAATTAATAAAAAGGAGGGTCATATAAAATATATCTCTAAAGAAGAAAGAAGAAGTAGTATTTTTAAAATTGAAGAATAAAACCGAAAAGTGTGTAACTGGAAAGAAATAAAACACATGTTTAAAAGAAAAATGATTTAGTTGTTATTCACCATTGTCATCTTAGAAATGTCATGAAAATAAGACATAAAATTTTTTCATCGCTTGAAGTGATTCGAGTTAATCCGAATGGAAAATTTGATGTTAAGAAAACTCGTGACAATGGGGTACCAAACAGTAAAAGTACTTTGTCAGATCATCTGAAATTATTGTGTCGACAATAAGAAATCATAATGTGATTTTGTTTTTTTATGGTTCTTGCAGGCTGCTTGTAACGTCGGGTGAAGACCCCAGAAGAGCACTTGTACCCTCGCGAGCACTTGTACGAAGAATAAATCACATTTTTGAAGAACTGTTTGAAGCAATGTGCGAAAGAAGGCGCTTCTGTGTCGTGTACCAGCAGGTTTCTGTGAATTTTTCAGTTCAGTAATGACGCATTGACGTGTAGATCGCATCGATGTCATTGTTAATTAATAATGAGTTTAGTGAAGTTCACATGGAAGTTCAATCTATTATTATAATATAAGAAGCTCCTGATGATTGATATTCAAATGCGAAATTTTGTTTGTGATTAAATTCGATACCTGTTTTGCGTTCTGATTAACATTTAAATAGGTCTTCGTACAAGAGCATTTATCGCTAATTATCCTAGACAACTACAAAGACATACACACGCATGTATATATATATATATATATATCTGTGTTATGTGTATTTGTAAGAATAATCTCGCCCATACGTAACGCACACTCACACGCATTTACAGGTATGCGTGAATATATATACACATATATATATATACACACAGGTATCAAAAATGAATTTCACAAACATAAAATCAGAGGTATATTCCAAATAAATCAGTTTATTGATACGAATATTGGTATATAAAAGCTCAGTACTACGAGGCAGCTTATAGTAACGTTACAAGAAGTAAATAGCAAAAATATCTTGTAATATACACATTAGGGTGGATCGTAGAAGAAAAAATGAATTCAAAATCGATCCGGTGTGTGAAAGTTGCATACTGTACTGCTTATTATTTAAAAAAAAAAATCCGCCACCAGAAAAGAAACATTCATGAGCCCCAAGTGTCGCGAAATCCGCGAATTTTAGCTAAATTACGCTAATTTTCCCAAAGTTTAATAAAAGTTAACAGATTTGGTTTTTTGTTGTCCGATTGTGTATACAATGCTATTATGTCCCCTTATCATATGTAAAATGTTTCAAATCCCTTTAACATCATCTTCATGCGCCCCAACAGGATTAAAACATTATGATATCTGAAAATATCTGACTTATTTTAGGATTACTGGATAATTCTGCTACATAAAAATGTCCAGATATACACAAATGTTTGAATTTTGTATTAATTTCAACTAAAATATGATAAAATATACGTTCTTTTTGCATGTTTACATTTAACTCCACAGTTTTAATAAGCACCAAATAATTGTAATAGGTAAGGGTAATACGAATTTTTAAACACTTTCTGTTTGTGCTCTGTAATCGCATGTTGTATCAAAAGTCTTCATACTGGAACATAACTCAATTTTAATCCGAATGTATCCATCCATTCTTTGGTTCTGTTTCAGAGGCCTCTGTTACTAATTTATTGGTTTTCTCAGTTACTTTTTTTATGACATGGCAATTTCAACAGGCTTGAAAGAGTTTCAGTGCCTGCAACCTGTGTACTATTCTTAAACCTTTACTTTTCTTTTTTCTCCAATACCCTAGAAATTCGAGTCTCCATTTGTTCATTCACATCTTTCTCTAATCTTCGATTCCCATCAATTAAATTGACGTAGTCTAATGCTGCAAAATTTATTTTTGGAAAGCTTTCTTTTCATTGCTATTTTTTAGGAGTCTCCGCTGCTGGCTCTCGTATAATGCTGCTTTTAAGCGTCTATATTCGAGTTCCCTAATGTGCTTCCTGTCATGTGTTAACATGGCAAGGAATTTTTCTCATGAGCGATATATTTGTTTCTTTGGATCACAACGTTTAAATTATGACACAAATCTGACTCTAAATACCAGTAACTATTTATTAAAGCTCGTAAATGCCATTTTCCATCTGAACAACGTGATTTTGTCTTTATCAGGAACCTAACATGTACATAGAATTCCATTACATACTCGCACAAGATACAAAGATTCTTTGAGGGATTTTCACTTGCAATATAGAATTTCAGAAATCTTACAGGTGTTGGTAAACATATTGAATGATTTAGTAAAATAAGTTTCTGCAATGGAAATTCTGGATTACTTTTACCTACTGAAACAATGCACCCTGCTTCGTGAAGTATTCTGTGCTCGCTAATTTATTCTATTATTTATTAATTTTAACAGATAAACATTTACTGAAAACAAACAAAAAAATTAAATAAAATGTTCTTCATAATGAGAAAAAAACACCTGCAAATGCTTCTCTAATAAAGAAATTTTTCCATTTAGCACCAAACTTTCTATCCGAAAAGTAAACTAAATAAAAATGTAATTCTTAAATAAATGTTTCTCCTCTGCTTCGGAGAACATTGCAAAAACAAAAGAAAATATTTGTATATGATGCATTATTTTTTCTTTAAAAGGGTGAAGGTTAAAGAAATAACCACAATTTCAGGAGATGCTGCGTTATTTAAAAAATAATATAAAGTTTTTCTGTTGTTTTCAGTTTGATGATGTAATGAAATGCATTTCATCACATAATTAATTACACGTTTCATTCTACTAACTTTTTAAGCGTGAAGTTAAATATCTTTTAAAATATTTCAAAGGTGCACATATCTTTTCCGTTTCAAATAGCTTTTTGAAACTAAACTTAAATTGTGTGAACTGGAAAAGTTTTAGTATTTTTGTTTAGAAAGATGTATTTTGCTTACATTTCTTTCTATCAAAGTTCACTTTAGTAGGATTTATCGTGCTTAAAATTTGACATAAATTTTTATACAATGTGAAGGTACACAGCACAACTTTACTTTTTTATCACTTCCAAACTTATTTGAAAAGAGTTTATAATTTCGATTTATGGGTCTGCCGTATGTCCGGGCTCTAACTCTCGTAAATATGTACTCATATTGCCATTTAATTGATATATGTTATTGATGTTTATTATGACTTTTGAAATAGAAGCATGTCGTATTTATAATTCTTTTACAGCGTCAATCAAAATAATTTTGTTAAATTACGGGCAAGAGGGAAAAAATCTTTTGCGATGTATGTTTATGATGTTGAAAACAGAATAAAAGTAATAGTTCGAGGTACAATTCTTATTAAATATAGTTTGGTTCATTGTTTAAATTATTTTCTATATCTTAACTCTCGTTTGCAATTAAAAAATAGTCGAATTTAACAAATGAATATTTTTGGAAGTTGCTTCAAGTCCCATTACGTTTTCCGTCTAATTTTGAAAAGGCTTTATATCTCAGAAGAAGTAAGTATATGAATCAAAACACTGAATAAAAAATGGTACTATTTGATTATGCTGTCGACTAAAAAACTGTCCCCAAACTCTAAGATTAAATGCTAATAACGGATGATGGTAAATGTCACATTCACTTGAAATCAAACATGATACAATTTTTTTTGTTACGTCATCAAGTCTTTTTAATTTGACTTTTCATTTGTATTTTTATTAATGTTTTGCTAATTTTTTTGTTCTTTTGTTAATTAAAATTAATGCAAATTCTTTTTTTTTTTTTTTTTTTTACTTCAAAACTCTATGTAATTTTTACATATATTTTATAGTTACATCCGTCTACATTTTTTTTAAAAAATAAAGAGCATTATGTTCCTTAAAATTTTCCGATATCATTGATATTTTGTGTGTCCCTCAATAAATTCATTTATTACATTTAAAATACTTACATTTTATTCAAAAATACAATATCGTAAAAATATCTGTTTGTTTAGGGTTTAATTTAATAATTCTGCATTTAAATACGTAAATTATTAGTATTATTTTGCCTCAAAATCATCTAAATAAATCAAATTCTACATTTGGTATGTCGCTAAGCTATAAGTGAACGCCATTATTAAAGTAAAACTATTCTTTAGGGATTTTTTTTATTTAAATTCATTAATATCTCTATCTTCATATTTTAGATGGCAGCATTTTTCCATTTGTATAATTTGGCGAAATAGGTTGACGGAATAATCAAGTAGTACCTAAAAAATTTACATGATTTAAGACAATTTCTACTCATTAACAATTTTGCGTCAAGCAGTGAAGTAAAATGTATTCAATTCAATAATTTTCCAATCATTCTATCTTTAATAATTATTCGCCTTTTTCTTCTCTCACTTAAAAATATTCTATTAAAATTTTTCAAAAAATATATTTTTGTTGACGTTAAAACACAATAACAACAATACAACACTAAAATAAAATAACAACAATGCAGCACAAGTTATTAAAAAGCTCCTATACTGTCTTTAAATCTTCCTGAAACAAAGTTTATTTCAATAAAATATATTTCAATGCATTTATAGTAATTCATTTAGCGGAAATACAATTTTCAGTTATACAATTTATCCCCTCTACGAAAATAAAACAGATTCTTATACTTAAACTTTAACACAGTAAGAAAAATATCCTACTTCGATCAAATATATATTTTTTTAAAAATGAGAACATTATTCTTAAGTTAAATATACGACATTCAGATAGGAATGACAAACATGACATTCAGAGAGGAAATAGACTAATTTCGTTCTTCATAAAAAATTCCGTTTTTGTTACTTCGATTGTTTAATTTTTTTCGTTGGGATATTTTTTAGCTCACTGGCTATCATAGCCTGAGAGCTTATGTGCCCGCCGGTTATGCATGTACGTACGTAACGTGATAACTCTTTATAGAAATATCCGAGTTGCTTCAAATTTTTTTTCTAGGTTCATTCCCATAAGGCGCTTCCCTGATTAGTTTTGGGTGTTCATTGTTTAAGGATAAGGGGGCGAAAGCGTGTCGAGTTCCCCCACACTCAATTTAGCTAAATGGGTTTTTCATGCAAAAATATTCGATTTGCTCCAGATTTGGTATACCGGTTTATTATGTGAAGAAGCTTCCCTCATTAGATTTGGAAGTCCATTACTTAAGAATATAGGGGGGAAAGGGGGCTACCCCCCTTAATTTAGATGGATAGGTTTTTCATGTAGAATTATTCGATTTGCTCCAAATTTGGTATGCCGGTTTATTATGTTAAGAAGCTGCTTTGATTAGAGTTGGAGGTCCATCAGTTAAGTATAAGGGTGGAAAAGGGAAGCTAGACCACCCTTAATTTAGATAAATGGGTTTTTCATGCAGGATTATTCGATTAGCTTCAAATTTGATTTACCAGTTTATCCCGGTATGATGCTTCCTTCATTTGATTTAGAGGTTCATTGGTTAAGTATAAAAGGAGGAAAGGGGGGCTTGTCTACTCCCCTTACTTTAGATACTTTACTTTACTCCTTATTACCCCTTATTTTACTTTTTCATGCAGAATTATCCAATTTACTTTTTTTTTTCTAGATTCATTCTGATAAGGAGCTTTTCTGATTAGATTTGAAGGTTCATTGGTTCAGAATAAAGGGAGAAATGGGGGAGCTAATGACCCCCTTAATTTAGCTAAATGGTTTTTTCATACAAAATTATCTAATTTGCTTCAAATTTGGTGTACCAGTTTATTATGTTAAGGAGCTTCCCTGATGAGATTTGGAGGTTGATTAGTTAAGTATAAAGGGCAAAACGGGGGCTAATCTCCTTCATTTATTTTTTAGGGTCATTGTTCTTTGAAATAAGAGTATTATATACAATTAGTGTGAATAGCCTGTGAGCTCAATGCCATCAGTTTAACTGGGCACTTTTCTTTTTATTATTATTATGCCTGTTTTACCCAGAAAGTGACTTCAACGACAATGAATTTTTGTTTGTTGCCAAATAACGAAAATAACATAGACTAAAAAATGCACTTTTCAAACATAGACATAATGAATTACTTTTATGAAAAACTTTTTACTGTTTTAACTGTTTATTTTATATTAAAAAATATTAGCTATACGTTTCTCTAAAACAAATATACACCACGAATGATTGCTTAGTATAAAATTTATGTTTTACTTTATTAATAGTAATTTAGTAAAAGTTACGTTTTAGTAGAAAACAGTACTTTCAGTAAAACTCAATATCAATTTAAACATGTTAAGATTCAACGCACCTTCTAAATCATTATCTACAGTGCTGTTATTGTGATTTTTTTCTATATCTACTATTTGTCTAGCACTATCCCAAAAATTATCATCTGCCTTGAAGATTAGTAGAAATCTACCATAAAGATTACTGTTTTAGAAAAGTATTATAGCCCAGTGGTAGGGGATCAAAAAAAGGCTGAATTCGGAATTAATTAGAGGAAAGTTAGAGATTGTTTTAATCCATTTAGTTTAGGTCTAGAATGAATTGAATATGCTATGTTTTTGCCCTCGTACTATGCGATCGTTAGGAAATATGTATAGATTTATAGTCAAAAAGCATGTTTTTCCATAAATACTATAGCAATATCTCAAAAAAACTAACCCTACCAAAAACATTGTCAATACAAATGTTGTAGAGCGGCTGTACCCACACTTAGTACTTTTAGTGAACAATAAGCTCACAATACAATTCTACTTCAAAATTTAGCCTAAATCGCTAATCAAGAGATTGAAGCCAGAACAGACCCTATTATCAGTCCACATTTCTCCTAATTTTTCTATACGTGTATTTTTTTTTTAATTTATTGAGGCATTTATGATGTTTTTGTAATTATTTTAGCTCATTATTTTCGAAATTTTAAGAATTACGGTTTAACCTCTTGATTACGGGCCCAGTCGTAGAGGATGGAAAAAAGGACAAATGCGAAATTAATTTGGTGAAAGCTAAAAATTGTTTTAATCCTTTCGACTTAAGTCGGAAATTAACAAAACTGCATGTATATAAAAATTGGAAGCAGTGCGGACTGATAACTTGATCTCTTTTGGCGTCAAACTATTGATTAGTGATTAAGGCAAACGTTTGATATAGAATTGCGGCCTTAATATTGAACAGAAAATATTAATGTGGGTACTCATTTTATTCAGAATTTTAGGCTCTACACCATTTGTACTGACAATGTTTTTGAAAGAGTTAGTTGTTTTGCGATATTGTTATGGTACTTAAAAAAAAAAAAAAAAAAAAAAAAAAAAAGAAAAACGTATTTTTAAACTATAAATCGATATATATATTTCCTAACACTCACCTAGTACAAGGGTGAAAACATAGCATATTCATTCTTCACCTAAACTGAAGGGATTAAAACAATTTCTACCTTTCCTCTAATTAATTCCGAATTCAATCCCCTAACCACTGGGCTCTTAGGCAAAACAATAACGTAGTTTTCAGTTGCATCTCTCTATGTAAGGAACACATTTCTTTATTCCCTGTGGTCTTACAGGGTGTCTATAAAAGTTCCGATACATTTTTATGCTTAACCCATTTGTGCCTAGCGTCCTAATTTTAGGACGCTTTCTTAAAAAAATCCCATTACAAATGGGATTATGATATTATTTCAAAAATGTGTAAAATATATCCTTAGTATTTGTTTTCAATATTTATTCACAAATGGTAGTGCATTTTTAAGAATAAAGATTTGAAATAACTGTTTGTTTTAGCCCAAAGTTGGATTTTCTTGAAATAAAATGGCGGGTAAGAAAAAGTAATATATTTCTTTTATTTTTTTATCAATCATTTTATAAGTGATATTATTTATAAAATGAAATGTTATTTTACAATACATATTTTTAAATTTTTTTTTCCGATTTATATTTTTTGTTCACATTTGAACCTTTATATACTGTCCCAATTTTGGGACTCTAGTCACGAAAGGGTAGGAGTTTTCTCTATTACTGCCTATGCATTAAATGTATGTTTTTTGACATTTATTTTGTTACAAAATGGTTACATAGCATTGGGATTACTATTTAGCTATAAAAGTATTATTCGGTTTATTGTCTGGCTATTCTTTGTTATTACTATAAGGGGATTGGGGCTGGGCTCGGCTCAAGAAAAAGACACCCACCCCTCCCGCATTTAGCTATTGGCTTAGTAAAAAATTATATCCTACCGTTATGCTTTGTACTAGTTTAATATTTGACACCCTGAGGTTCCTAATATATATACAGTAGAACCGCGATTATCCGGCGTAATTGGGACCGAAACTACATCGGATAATCGAGAATTTATCAATAATCAACTTGTTTAATATGTAACATCTTCATCGAACTGCTATTAGGACTATTTAAACTACTTAATAAATATCTAAATTCAAATTATACATGAAAATAATTTTATTTGTTTAGAACAGGGACGAGTACACAGGAGGGTGAGGGGAGGGGGAGCGCAGGAGTACAATTATACCGGGATCGGATCTTGCCGGAGCTCCAGCTAATTTCAATGGAATTCAAAGAAAAGGGAACCAAAATACTTATCTCTACTCGTGGTTTGGAAAGGAACGATTGCGTACACAAATAATGTGAAAAAAAAAAAATGCGTTTAAAAAATTTATGGATATTGACATCGGTTTACGGAGAGTTTCGGTTAAACGAGGGTCAGATAATCAAAGTTCTTCTGTACCATATATACTCGTGTGTAAAACGAAGAATTTCTGACATAATTGTGGTGTTGGGTAGACTTACACGCTAGTCAATTACAAAAGCCAAAGAAAAAAAAAAACAACCTGCGAATACTGCAAAACTTTGATTTTTTATGTATATAAATAATAAATGAATATATAAAATACACAAATACTAATAATTTATTATTAAAAATTTTTCAATGATTTATTTTTGTTTGCTTACTAATTTTTCGCATTAGTGAGTGAAATCTTTGGTTTGATTTTGTGCAAAATTGAAATTAAAAGTTAGGGGGTCGACGTATATGCGAGTATATACGGTATATATACTCTATTAGTAATTATTGATTATTATAAATTTTTACTACATAAATTTTTGCTATGCCAATAATTAAGGGTGGAGAGGAAGGGGGTCTTGTTCTTGAGCCGAGGCCCGCCCCCTCCCCCTTACAGTAATAGTAAAGAAATTTTTATAGTCAAATAATATCCCGAATGATATATAAACTTTTTGTAACATAATAAATGACATAAACTATAGATATAATGCTTAAACAGTAACGGAGAATACCTCTGCCCTTTCGTGCCTAGTGTCCCAAAATTGGACGTTTAGATTTTTATATGTTAAATAAATATTTTTTCAAAGACAATTTTTTAAATTATTTTTTACGTTCATTTTACACAATTTACTATAATTAAGCACAATACTGAGTTGAAAAAAAAATTCAGGCACTATTGAGTTAATAATCCATACAATAATGGAAGTTGTTTTTATTTTATAATATTGATGGTTAGATATATTCAAAAAGTCTTATAGGTTTTGTCAATGAATTTCCACATATGCGCCCTTCTGCACACGGTTTTTATCAAAACGGTAGTCGATTTAACGCCTGGTACAGCATCCAGATGTCGGTATCCACAATGGCTATAACGGTTGTAATTATGGCCTTTAAATCTTCAATGTTCAATACTGTAAAGATTACAAATCCCCAAAGGAAAAGTCCAGAAGCGTCAGATCAGGTGATCTGGTTGGCGAAGGAGTTGAGCTACCTCGCTCAATACATATTCCTGTGAAATGGACATTCAAAGTACTACAAACGATGATACTCGAATGAGGTTTTTTACAGAAACTTTCAGACTACACTGTAAAAAAAAAAAAAAAAAAAAAAAAAAAAAAAAAAAAAAAAAAAAAAAAATCTGCGATTTTTCCTTTATTTTATGCTGTAACTTCTCAAGCACTCATGTTGTGAAATTGAATTCAAGCGCCAATGCTGCGAAAGCAACATATGAAGCAACATTGAAACAAAAAATGAAGTACAAATCGAATTCCTTCTGTCAAGTGCACCACATAGTCAATAGGAACGCGACTTAACCCAAAGTTGAGAAAATTTACAGCACCGTTAAAGACAGCTGCTCGTAAATTTTACAGCAACTGTGTTGACAGGCCGGGTGCCAGTGCATTTTATTATAAAATAAAGAGATTTTTTTCCTGCACTTTATGTTCTAATTTTCCAAGCAACGATGCTGTAGAATGGAATTCAATCACTGATGCTGTGAAAACGAATTCAAGCAACAACTGAAGTAAAAAAACGAAATATTTCTAACACGTGTACCACGCAGGCAACAGCAACACGACTTTTTCCAGACTTGAGAAAATTACAGCACTCTTATAGAAAACAGCTTGTAAATTTTACAGCAAGTATGTTGGCAGCCCGTGTGACAGCAACTTTTGTTGTAACATATAAATTTATTTTTTATAATGTATAAAAGGAAATATATAATTTATTCTATGCATAAATGTCCTACCTCTTGTTATATCTTCCTTATTGTATGAATTATTACGTACTAAAATGAGTCTGACCTTTTATACACTCCCAGTATATCGATTCAAAGAGATAGCATGCAATGAAGTATATCATATTTCTTACCTATGAAGTTCTAGCATTCATTTTACTTCTTGCGCCTATTTTAAATCGAAGAAAACTTTTAGATTTCTATGTATATTTAGTCATGTTTTTAAAACTAAGTTGGTATAGTGTTGTTATACATACTTCCAGGCACTGTATGTGAGCCTCGACTTCATTTCGGCGGCTCCGGAAGTTAATCACGGAATTTATAAAATATATAAATATTTTAAGATACATATATTTTGTATAATATACTTCTTAAATTTCTTGCGATTGTTTTTAATCTTTTATATAAAACAAATTAAAATAAGATTTGCTTAGACAATTAGTAACTACAACATTTATGTACGATATTGCAAATATGGTTTAAAATGCGAATCTGATCTTCAGGAACCGTCCCAATTAGCTAATGGTGCTTATTCACTATGCAGTATCTATATTATAAAGGACAAACATATCTGTGCGCAACGCATACGTCTTTTTGCAATTGGCAACACTTTGAAATTTGAAACAAAATTTTGATTTTGCAATTTTCTCTAAAACAAATTTTAAACTTCTAAACATCGCACATTTAAAGTTTTGACGCCGTCGTATAAGGAGAAAATGTTCTTTTATATGCATTTTTTTGAAAGCTGTATGCCAATTTAATTTTAAGATATTAATAATTTTGTAATCGTGGCAACTGAAGTACTCCATTTCTGTTGAAAGTAAAGGAAGAGAAAAGGAAAATAGTAGATATCTGTATTTTATTGTTGTCATTTTCTCATAAAAACTAAAAAAAATGAAATTTAAATACGGGCTATGTCAAGAATATCGTCTGTTATGAAATTCTGTGCGTTTTGGTTTATTTCGTTTTTATTTATCAATTAAATGATTTTTAGTTTACTGAAATTTAACTTTACATAAGATACAGCAATTTCTTTTTACAAAAATGTATTTAAAAAATATATTTGTGTGACTTATTTCTTTTCCGCAATTACTTAATTCGCATCAAAAGTCTAAAATAATTCAATTTTATTAAGCCGTGTGCAATTACATTTTCAGAATTTTGTGAAAATGTAAATGAATGTAATGGAGATGTTATAAACAAAAAAAAAGTGAAATCATGTAGATCATTAGATATGTAATATTAGATTGATTTCTTGAGCTTCTTAAATGACGTCATTGCTTTCTGCTGGGTTTGTATATTATTCCGCGATAATGATGTCATTCGCATACCGTTCTGTAGATATTTTTTAGTACGGGATCATAAAATTGTGATGGTTTAGTGGATACAATTGACGTCATTTTATAAAAAAGTGGGTATTTTAATTCTTAAAACTGAAATATGTTTTGTAGAAGTGCGTCATTTTCACCACAGCTGCGTTGAAATTCTTCACAGGTGAAAATGCTTTATCTTTGAAAATAACGTAATTGAAATCACACGCAGATTAAACGCAATGTTTTACAAACATTTAGAAGAGTGACTTTATGGAAGAGCAGTAACATACAGTGTGCATGCTCTTTGTCCGAAAAAATAACGATTTATATTACAAAACTTGATGATTCTCTCTTGGATGAATTCGCTTTTCCGAGTTAGACAAGTAATTGAAGAAGATCGTGGCAATAATGTTTATTAAGTTGTATGTTTATTAAGTTTCAGACACTAGGAGAAATGCTAAGTAAGTGAAAATGACATCATATTTAATAGAAAACGATGATTTTAATAGATAAAACTAAACTTTTTAACACTAATCCGTCAAAAAACATAAAGTACGCCATATTTTACTCCCCGGTACTGAGATTAGATTCTCAAGTTAAGAGTGTGACTGTTCACATGCAAAGATTTTGCTGACAATCGTGACCACGTTTTGAGTTAAAATGATTTTAAAATGATCAAATGTAAATAGCAATTTTTTGAAAAGGATGATTGTGGGTATGGGAGGTTAATTTTTAAATTTATCTCTGTCGCGTGGAGCTCGATTAAGAAAGATTAATCCGTTTGCCCTTAAAACAACATAAAGAGTTCATCATTTTATTACGACTAATATTCCGTAAACAAAAATAAAACTTCTTCTATGATTAAATAAATAAAACACAAATTTAACAGGCATGTAATTTTACTACGCGCTTAAAGCTATGAAATTATCAGAAAATAAAAGGATGCCGTAAGTAGCAAAATCTTGGACTAATAATTCTTAGCATGCGGCTAATACGAAAAAAAATCGCTTTTGATAAATTTCAAAAGTTTATTTGATTGTATAATTCATATTTTTCATATGAAAAATGCTTTTTTATTTTTAATGGTCAATCTAAAAAGTACATAGCATGTAAAAAGTAAAATATTACGCTTCAATTAAAAAAATTGGTTTTCACCTATATTCTGTAACCCGGGAAGCCCGGGTACGATCCACTAGTGTATATTAAAGTTTTATCATTTGTTAAAATTAATATTTTCGTATTTATAACTAGCACAGAAGGATACTGAGTATAATATATAGACATGAATTGTAAAAACGTAATTTTTGCTCTCGAGATCACTGCTTTACGATATGTTGGCTCTTAAAAATATTTTAGTTAATATTTTACAATATTTACCAACATATCGTAAAGCAGTGATCTCGAGAGCAAAAATTACGTTTTTGCAATTCATGTCTATATATTATACTCAGTACCCTTCTGTACTAGTTATAAATACGAAAATATTAATTTTAACAAATGATAAAACTTTAATATACACTAGTAGATCGTGCCGGGCTTCCCGGGTTACAGAATATGGGTGAAAACCAATTTTTTTTAATTGAAGCGTAATATTTTATATATTAAGACGACGAAACTAATGGGCAGTTAAGACGACCAATCTAATGCGCAGTTAAGACGACCAAACTAATGGGTAGTTATGATGACCAATCTCATGTGTAATGCCTTCTTTCAGATAGCAGTAAAAGCGGCCATTATCTTTTTAATTTGATTTCAGGCAGATATTTTTGGATTTTTATTTCATTTGAACTTTATGAGATCTACATTCATTTCACATATAAAGACTAAGTTAATCAAGATTTTTCACACTTTAAAAATGTAACTTAATAATATATTCAAAATATGACTGTTGTTGAAAATCAGATTTGCTCTTTTTACAAGTTTTAAAGTTACTTTGAAATTTTATTACAGTATATTTATAACTATAAATTGGTACTTAAATAACCACTTAACTTTGTTGCAGTTTTAGTGTTTACAATACGAAAGTGCACTTTTTTAAGTGGGATTTTTAATGACTTCATTTATTGATATATTTAAAATAAAAAAAGACTCATGCACTTAAAAGTCTTTACTTTTATTCACATCACGTTTCACTTTTCAATGTATACATAAGTGTATGCTGATTAGTTTGCGTTTCAGTAATTAAAGACTCTTAAAATATTCAAGATGTTGTTTATGTTTTTTTCATTTAATCTGTAAACTTTGCCAGGAGGTTTAGATATATTAGTTAAGTTGTAG
The DNA here is from genome assembly GCA_963932465.1 of Maratus speciosus. NCBI lineage: Eukaryota > Metazoa > Arthropoda > Arachnida > Araneae > Salticidae > Maratus > Maratus speciosus. The sequence goes on from OZ010788.1 coordinate 444,685,454, forward strand.
AAATAATTAAAACATTATATATAAAATTATATTTCAATGTACATCTGCAAAAATTATATATCATTTTTTTAAGTTCATGTAGTACATAAATATTTCTTTAAAAGAGATGACGAAGAATATAAAAAAGCGATTCGATTGCATTATTTACAAATATAGTTCGTACTAAAACGTAAAGAATGGTAATTAATATTTGATGCCTTTGTGATGCAACGGGCAACAGATTTCGGATTCACAATTTTTTTTTTCTTGTAGCTTATGCTATCTTATTGTAAAACTTTGTTTTTAAAATTCCAGAATTTATTTGTAGTTAACGCATAAGAAACCTACGAAAACGAACTATATGTTTCAAATTATATACTAATATTAATAAATATTGCATAAAAAACTTCCTTGTTTACTGAACTTACAGTTATTCTCCTAAAGGGAAACGGATTCTAGTCTACTCAAATATAGATATAAAATCATGAAGAAAAATATATTTGAATAATAAATATTTGAAAAGAAAGTATCAGGTTTTCTGAGTATAAAGTGAAATTAACATGAACCCAAAAGGAATATATAAAGAGTCATCATACAGCATGCATTCCAAAAAATCAGTCAAATACTTATTTAGATTTCAGCAAAGATATAGCGAAGATATTTATATACCTATTATGAAAACTAACAATTAACGAAGTTATCAAAGAGCACTTTCAAATTAAATTCATTTTGATGATGAACAAATAGTTGTGGCATTGACTATTTTCACGCTATATTTAAAAAAATCGTAAATTATATCTTTTTATGGTGTGTTCCTGCCACTAAGCGGGGTAGAATTATTTTCGTATTAGAAACTGTATATTTACGAATGTAAGCATGTATAAATGTACGCAAAAATTTTCAGTTTCTATATCAGTAATCTATTTTTTAAATAAATCACATTCCCTTCCTAGGTTTAAAAAAAAATGTTTACTTAAAGCTATGTTTAAGCTTTATGTTTGTTAAGCTAATGTTTACTATTATTAAGCTTTATTAAATTTACGCAGTATTTTAACAAGTATTCTACTTTCATTAAGTAAAAGTTATAAAAAAATATCTCTCATTCTGGAAACCTTCCACAAAAAATACTTTATATGTTACTCAATGATTTTTGTGATGTCGCCTTTTCATAAAAAAAAAAAAAAATGTATTTTCAGACAAATAGATAAATGAAAGCACTTCGTGCAACTATATAATGATGGTTATATCTCTCTATTTCTGCTTTTGATTGTAGTATTTAGAAATAAAATAAATAACCTGAACGCTAATGGTGCCGCAGAATATTGCATGAAAAAAAAAATTAGTATGATAAATGCGCTGTTGTTAATGAGTTATAGAAAATTTTATTCCCTCATTTAATCTATGGATGACATTTATATTTCTCCATCTGTGAAAGGTTAAAATTTCTTATGCTGATTTGAGCTGAATTTAAATTTCTCTAAACTATTTATAATTATTATGATACCTACTGAAACATTTGTTTTGCTTGTAAAAGTTAATTAATAAATGTTAACATTTTATATAATATGCGATTTTATTAAGTGAATAGCAGCCCATAGAAAAATTTTAAAAATTGAAAAAAATAAACATGGATTATGAACACAATATTAATGATAAAAAGGAGAAAAGGTGCAGTAAAGTATTTGTCACATATGTCTCAGGAAAACAAAAATTACTAATTTTGACTGTGACACGACTTTTCGCGTTAAAAAAAAAACACGTTTGTTGTTAAAATGAAAGAAAAATTTATCCAAAGCAATTTCCAATAGAATCTTCAACATTTTCCTATCTTTCTGGCAATAAGCGAATTTACCAATTCAAGAAGTCTGATTATTTTTATGCAATAAATTCATTAACTCTATTTTGGATTTATGCAAGACTTTAATCCCTATTCAGTGTTTCTGGGCGTCGTTCTTGAAATATTTGGTCAGATTGATTACTTGTAGCTTCAAAGATGCATCATTGATTTTTGATATGGTTGATACTGTTCATAGTGGAATATACCTTTTTTGTCCCATATGATACTCAAAATAAGCATACTGCTCTAAATGCTCTGTTTTAGTACTCACCGACCTTGTTTATCAGAACGCACCAATGCCTTCAGTTGTTTGGCATTGGCATAATGAATTTCATATTCCATAAAAAAAGCTTATATAGAAAATTGTTATCACTTTCTATTTCAAGCAACAGCTTACTTATGGTTTTTCAAGGTTCCGTGACGTTCCGCATTCATATGTGACCTAAGTGTCTTCTTTTAAGATATTCCAACTGCAAGCACACTTTGCGAAGTGTATTTCAAGGTACTAAATACATTTTTAACAGTATTGTTATTGTGAATATCAATTCCGAGAATGAAATTATATGTATACCTCTTTAGTATATACTACTTTATTCTAAAATTAACTAATTAAAGATAATAATTTTCTATTTATCCAAAATTGTTTAAAAATTTAAACATTTACAATCAGAGTACTGGACAGATGAGCACTTTTTTATACAGCATGTACTAAATCCTACCATCGAGCCGTATTTGTACAATTATTTTATTTATAATAATAATTATAAATCGTGATCGTAAAATAAAATAACGTGCAAGTGATAGGATAACGCGAGCATTAACCTTATTAACTAAAAAACTTACTAAGTGGATTACTTACTAACTTACTAAGTGGTAAGTACTTAATTAAGTGGATAAATATTATATGCAAAGTAAGCAAAAAGTCCGTATAAACTTAAAAAATTCATAAAAACAGAAAAAATAACCGAAATGAAAAACTGTTTGCAGAATTAGCATCCATAGGTCACGGGAATTTTTTTAAGAAAGAAATAAAAAATAACTCAAAACCAATCGACAGATGGCGCTGGTTCATGCGATTTTGGTGGAAATATGCAAATGAAACGGCTATAAGAACTTGCGCTCCTAATCCGGAACTAGTTCACATAAAATAACTTCACCAACAAAGCTTTCATCCTTCATACTCAGCATCCTTGATCAAGAACACGGCTCACAGCGGTAAACTAGTTCGGGATGGTTCAAATTTACTCGCCTGTTTGGTACTTTAGCTAACCTATTTTGCAGTCAGAGCAGACGTTCTATTTTTTTGTAAACAAAAGTTAAACATTGACCATCGTATGCTCTTTATTTATTATATTACCCTTTAAAGAAAAAAAAAAGAAAATTTTGTTATGATATCTCATCTATAATTCAGCCAAGAAGTAAAAAAATATATTCGTATAAAAAAGGTTTTAAAATAAAGATTACCATTTTTAGCATACTCAATATAAAAGACATTAATTAAAGTTTGAATGTTTGAATGTAAAAATTTAACCAGGGTCAAGTAAACAGAGTTGGGTACTGTAGGCCCTGATCCTTGGTGGATCGTACAGTCACAGGTTTAGTTTTTTTTTAGTTGAAAATTTTAAGTCATATAAATATTAAAAGCAGTATTTAATTTAAAAAAAAAATTATTTTCTTTTTCAGTAAAATTGTTTGATTGTAAGGCAACTATTTTAAAACAATAATGTTGACGGTGGAAAAAAGTTATAATTAGATAAGTTGTTATACACTTTTAAATACTGTCGAATTTCGTAAATTTATGTAAAATACTAAATATATGTGTTTATTTTTCAAAATTATTGTCATATTACATTGTTTGTTTTGAAATACGTCAAAAAATAATCTATTTTCTTCATTAAAACGTTTTTAAACTGTTTAATTATGTTCAACTTTTGTAATTAAAAATATCATATAACTGATGACTGACTTCGTTTAAAAAAATAATAGTCAAATAAGCTAAAAAACAAAAAACACACTTTTTCACACAAAAGTTCATCAATAGATATAATACAAAAAAATCATCATCCAAACGATTTTCTAATGTCTTTTTGAGAAAGTAGAGGTATGAGCATTTCATAAATGGTGCTGTAGAAAATGAGCATTAAAAACGTGTGTTGAAATCACTATTTATAGGAAATAACGAGAAGTTACTTCCAAAATGTACTGATAAATAAAATATTCAATTTCGTAAACATCTTCAATGCATTATTGCTCAAATTATCATTTATAAATCTTTTATTGTTGAATAAATAGTGTTTGCTTTCCTAATCTTTTTTTATTTAAAACTCCGTGAAAATGGAAAATAATTAAATACACACACACACACACACACACATATATATATATATATATGCATTATACTTTCCCTAAAGGGATAATAAGAAATTTTTAAATCAATTTCGAAATGTCATCATCTAGGATATTTGGATGTTTATAGCTTAAGACGCATTTTAGTAAACAGAAATAAACGTCTTTGTTTAAAATTCAACGAACTGTTCTGAAAATTCAGCAGAACTCAAAGGATTCATTTTAGTATGATTCGATTGAAATGAGTTATGTAAAAAGTAAATGAAATTATTATTCAGTGAATATTGGATCTTTTAATAAGTTTTGTATTATTCTTTAAGTAGAGTGTAGGAAATGGAAAAAGCGCATTTCTTCGTTTCTGACAGTGTTTTTTCCGAAATTTGGATTGAATACCACAACAAATTCTGATAAATAACTATTCATAATTTATTGAATTTATTATTCAAGTAACAACATATTAACTACATTTATGAGTATCCCAAATTGTGATTCATTTTAAATTTCTTTAAGATTTGATCCAATACCTAAAATCAAAATGACAAAATAATGCACTTCAGTTAACCAATCTTTCCGATTTAAGAATTAATCTGCTTTTGTGTTAATTGAATATTTTTAAATCCATAGTGTTATTTTATAAAATTACTTACATTTGAATATAAAAGGTAAACTAAAAGTGAAAAAGGATTTGGTAATTGTCTGCAAAGCAACATCTCATGAAGTACCAGTTGTGAGAAAAAAAATTAATTATAAAAATTATGTTTAAAAATTTTTCGGCATTATTACAAGTCATTTATATTTTTCATGTATCGAAACAATAGCTATTCCAGTACGCAATGTATTAAAAAGATCATTCAAATACATATGGAGGTCTTCAAAATCATCTTATTCGTAAAGATATATAGATGTTGATCTAATAGTCTTTGCATCAAAGATGGCTAATTGATTTTTTTAATATATAAATAAATACCTCCAAATTTTATTTGGGACTTTCACTAGAATTGTAGATAATGAAGTTTTAAATCAGAAGTTTTAAATTAGCTATGAACATTTTTTTAATTACCAGTTTTCCCTTTATTGATTTAGGCTTATAATTTCCTTATATGTCACAGAAATTCAGAAAAAATCAGTGACAATATGAAAATACCATGCTTTTGAAATAACATTTCTAGTAGAGCGTAATATTGTTCTTCTTGAATGAGAGAGATACCATATAAAATTGTATCACACAATCAGAAAAATGCAATCATAAATTGTGTCACTTGCGTTAAAAAAGCAATTGCGCTTAAACATTTTCTATAGAAATCTTTAGAAGAAAACGTCAAAAGAAAACTTTAATCAATGTTTTTTTTTATTCAAAATCTATTCTAAACGAAGCATTTGTAACCTCTTTTAACAACCAGAAAATGAATGGTTAATTTTAAGTAATGGATTTGAAAATAAGTCTCATTCCATGATATTAAATTTTAAGACTACATAAAAAGACAACGCGAGACATTTTACTAGTTTAAGAGAAGTCCGAAGTATATGACGACCGCCCTCACACCTTTAGTAGGTCGAACAGCGGGCATTTTTAGGATACTCGGAACGGTATAAGACCCAATAAATCAAGTTTCCACCAGAAAAAGTTTAAAGCTAAATCAAAGTTTGAGACATCGATCAGCGGGATTTGGAGCTCCGAGATGCCTAATAAATAGGACTTAGAGATCATTCATCGCTATCGGTCAGGGATAGGCTCAGAGAAAACATGAATATTGTATAAGCAGGACTAAATTGAAAATTAATATATTTTTAGATTTAAAAAATAATTCTGTTTATTTTACAGAAACTTTTTTTTAAAAAATCCGAAGTGGCACCACTCTCTTTTCTCAGCAGTATAGTTGTATTCGATCGCTGGACTTCTAGATTTGGAAGTGTAGACGTTAACCATGCGCTACTAATATTTAAATATTTTTCTGCAATAATTATACTTTCTACTCTGTAAAATTTGCTTGGTGATTTTTACAATACAAATTGATTACAAAAACGGTATATATAAATATTAAACATACATACAACAATAAATACAATAAACCAAACTGGAGTGAAAAATTAGCCAGGGCCAAGAATCGAACCTGGGACCACAGCCTTCCTGGCAGTCGTTCTAAACACTGAGCTACTCCGGCCGATACTTGGGTCTGCAAATATTCTGGCTAATTTTTCACCCCAGTTGGGTTTATTGTATTTATTGTTGTATGTCTGTTCATACTTATATATACCGTTAACACTAGTCCCTGGGTAAGACATGGATATAATTCTGAATGTCCCATTGTAGTTATATAATATATGTAATGGAAAATAAAAATCGTTGTGACTTGTTGTTGTTTCTATTATAATAAGGATCATTCGAGGTGACAGCCATTGTAGCTATAGGCCCCAAAGCATTCTCCACTTCGGTGGACTTCAAATGTCAAAATGTCAAAATGACCGTTTACACTTGAATGCAGGCGTTATTTATGTGTAATTTATTATATATTATAGTGTGTGTATTTTATGATTACAAAGTTTGAAATATGTTTATGATACAAGTTTGAAATATGTTTAAAAATGGATGAATTATCTAATACATCAGTAGGGTTATGGCTAATTCCATGAGAACTTGTCATGTCTGTCACGTAGCTGAAAATCGATATGCTTGTTGGCCTCCGTTATTTTCGAAAAGTTCAACTGATGAGATATCTCCGATAAAATATGTCACATTTTCCGTTCTAAAATACTGATAGCCAAAAATCGTAGTATGTGACAGACATGACAAGTTTTCATGCAATTAGCTTTATATGAAAATCCATACACCTCGTCCAACAGTCGTCTCTAATATTTTAGCGAAATGGTAGTCTCGGAAGTACCCTTTGAAAGTCATGCTATTCACTCACTCACCCACGTACACAAATCATCATTCAGATACTTCCCTTCCACCATGTGTTATTCTGTTTTCTAAACACTTTCTTTGTATTTCACCGCTGGACGTCAGGATTTGAAACTGGAGAGGTTACACCTGCGTTACTAATGCTTAAATATTTATCTGCTATATTTATCATTTCTACTCTGTAACATTCCAGTGGTGATATTTCCTGTACAATTCGTTACAAAATGTTTGAAATAGTTTAACCCTTTATGTCCTGAATAATGAATTCATGAAAACTTCAACTTCAAATTTCTTTTTCGTGAATTTTTAAAACTATATTCGAAGATTTACACAATCATTAATAAATTTTGGAATGATTTTAAAAATTAAAAGATAATTAATTTTTAATTTATAGGGATATTCTGTAGTATTTAAAATTCCACTCAAATATTTTATTTAAAATATTTTGTATAGTATTTTGTGGAATTAGGAAATGTATAAATATAATGTTCTTACAACAGAATGATAGAAATATTTCCAAACTGAACCCCCCCCCCTCCCTCCCACGCACAATCTTTCAAAATCTTTGAAAAGATGCAAAGGCAAATAAATCATTCTTTTCTGCAACCAATAATGCTTTTGGAACAAGATAAAGTAAAGTATGTATAACGTATTCTAAACTTTATTACTACTAATCGATTTAGTAAATAATTTTATAATAAGTTATTTTAACAGTACTTTAAAGTACCATTGGGTCATAAAGGGTTAAAAAAGAATTAGTTACCTAATACGTCAGTAGAGTTTTACGAAAATCCGTAAGCTTCTTACGACAATTTTTCTAGCATTTTCACGAAATGGGAGTCTCGGAAGTACCCTATGGAAGTTCACGTACATACACATATCCTCAATAAGATACTACATTTACGGAAAGTGAAGTTGTGTTCGGAAAGTGAAAATTAGTGACACTCAGAATTTATATATAAAAAAAGTAACACAAATTCCTTTCAGGTGTTAAAAGAAGGCAATTTAAAGATGTTTCTTTTCTTAAGCGTCATGTGAATCATGAAGGAGTAAATGAATCAGCTGAGATTTATTTGATTATACGTTACATATCCGTTCTCACATGGATCATCATCCTGTTTTATTTGTAGTGGAATTCGTGATTTGATTGTTATTGGAAGAGTTCCAAATAAAACACGAGTCAAACAAAAAATAGATTATTTTCTGTAAACATTACACTAATGGGGTAATAAATATTAGCAAAAGTTATAGATTTCTGTCCGTGTTATCAGCACAATTCTTCAGTCAAAGAAATATAGAAAAAGGTTTTGTCTAAATGCTAAAAATTTCAATGTTGTTTATTAGCCTTAGGAATGGAAAGACTATATTAAAAATTACTTATAATTAGGAATGAATAATAAGTTACAGATTGGCGTAAGTTAGTAATTGTATTTTTATTCCGTAATGAGAAAAAATTATTTTTCAAAAATTTTGATGGAAAAATGCATTGCTCGTTTACGCATGAAGGGCAGCTCTGACAAGTTTTTTTTGCTTTTTTACGTTGTAGCTAAAAATATATATTTTATTTATAGAAACTTTTATTCTTGCTTTCAGTCTCTTTTTGGTTATTAATATATTTTAAACTACAGTAAATAAATAAATATACATATATATTACGTTGAACAAAAAAATAAATATTTATCCTCTAAATTCATGGATGGCAGCACAGCATTTTTTCCCCTTTGAAATCATGCGATACTGTAAAAAACGCGCGCGGATTCGAAGAGGAAAGCCCCTGAAATCAACAAATATTACTTTTTTAACGCAATTTTGTGACGTTAGGAATCAAAAGACAATGTTGGATTTTTTTAGCATATCATGGACTTATTGATCTTTATGTCTGTGCAAAAACTGTAATGTCTGACCTTTCCTTCATTATTTTTTTTTTTGCCTATCAATAAGAGGATCAATAATTCGATCTTAATTTGTAACATTGCATCAGGCATCCATTTCACAGATGTTTTTGATTTACTTTAAATTTTCTAACGTTTTTAACTTTCTCAAAATTGACAAATTTTCAATTTTTACAGCAAATTTAAGATTAATCATGATGTTACCAAATTATTATTACTAAATAAATATTAAGATAATTTTCCAGAGATTACAATATTACAAAAAGATTTAATTTATTTTAAATAGTTTTTAAGATACGGTACTTCAAACTTGCAACTTTGAACGATTGTACACATGCCATTCTATGTCGCAAGTTTTTTAAATTGCCAGAACTTCCATTTTTTTTTTCGAAATATTTTGCAATGGTTTTTTTGAATATGAATTGAATCTGTGAATCAAATTTTACTAAAATTGGTTATTATGCCGCCACGACATTTTTTTTTTTTTAAATTTTGCTCATTTTGTGTGTAATGACCCATATATTGTATTATTAGAGAAAACTAAAAAAAACTAAAAAAAATAAAATTTATTCACATTTTTGTATGTCTGATAGGATGATCACATTATAAATAGCTTTCGATAACATTTTTGACTGATATCAGAAATTTAATGCGATTTCTTCGTCATGACTATTTTGAAAACATACAGTTGTTCTATTTATTTTAAGAGAATGCACGTTTTCCGTAGCAATTAGAATATCTTTGCAAGCTAAACTTCAGACAGATATACAAGTTTCTGACCGTTATAAATTACATGTGTTGAGTTTAGCCAATTTAGAGGTCCTCTTTAATTGCGAAATTATGAATCCATAAATCAAAATTGGGAATTATAGTTTTGGACATTTTTAATCGTGAAATGTTTATGTAATAAACATGGGATCACTAACAATTCGTAAATTTTTTGGCAGACTGCAGCTGTTATACTCCAACCACTCGTGTCCAAGTTATCTACAGCCATGTCTGTATCTCATTTTATGCATTTCAACAGAAATCCTTCTGACAAGGAAGGTATCCATAAGCGCATACTCCGAAAAAAATTGAAAACGTTACACAATATTCATGTCATGAAGATATACATATTGCTTAGAGATAAACATATAACATAAAAAGTATTTTTTTTTAAAGAAAAAAGTAATTTCAAGGATGTTTTCTTCACCTTTTTTTTTTCTTTTTTTTTTTTTTATAAGACATATTTATCTACAATACTACACATCTGGGTTAAACCAATCTAAGCCAAAAAACTGTATTTAAAATCAACCAGACACCCACAAAACAGCACGTCGACACAAAAAACCAGACAGAAGAAAATTAATGTATAATTTAACCCAATTGCGAAAAAGTACACTGTAATAAAACTTCTAAAATCCGTTTTATCTTTTACGATGAAATAAATGGATCTACTCATATATAAATATTTTAAAAAGCTAGTGTGACATGATAATCGCAATAAAAACTTCTTAATAAGATTACAAAAAAATAAGAAATTCTCTAGTCTTTTCAAAAGAACTTTCGTTCTTGAGGTGCAAATAATTAAATTGTTCAATGAAATGCTTGTCATTTATTTCATATTGGTCAAACTAAAAGATATCTCGAACTCCATTTAAATGAACATTCCCGTTATGTTAATATCAAAGAAATTTCTAAAACTTCTATTGCTAAGCTATTGCTATTTCTAAATTATTTAACATTATTTTTTTGTGTATATATATATATATATATATATATATATATATATATATATATATATATATATATATATATATATATAGATAGATATAGATATAGATATATATTTGCTATATTTGAATATTTTTTAAATTTTAATATGTATTGCATTTGCATTTATTTTGTATTTTCATTTATTATTGCTATTTATATATTTTTTCATTCTGTAATTTTATTCAATTATATATTTACTTAATTTTTATTTATTTATTTTCAAACATATTTATGTATATTAATATATCTAAATATATTTATATTATTTATATAAATTTATATAAATTTATATAAATATATATATTTATATTACTTATATATATTTGTATATTTAAATATATTCCTATTATTTATATTACTTATATATATTTGTATATTTAAATATATTCCTATTATTTAAATATATTTATTTTTTATATAATCTACACTTTTGTGATTTCTTTTATTTGTTTTCACTGTGTTTTAATTAAATTTGCTTGAAAATGCAAAGGATGTTCTGTCTTCTTCTGATTGGCTAATGCTCTTGCGTGATTAGATGATGCCTTCGGTTTTCCTTTTGGCTATTTTCTTCGATTTTCCTTTCTTATGTCATTTCTTTTAGCATTGTTCTTGTTTTTCAATTGGTAGCACGCATCTTTTGCTCCTGAATAAAAAATGTAAAGTTCATTCGAAAAGGCCCAACGCATTTCCTATTTTTTATGATGTTATTAACGAGATATATGCTGTTATAGATCTACTCATTCACATTCAAATGTATAGCATTTTCATGTTTTAAAATATTGAAACTCTTTTTTATTTAAAAAAGATTAGTTACGAACTGGGCATTGCATATATATCATTAAAAGTTGTTATCTAGGCTTTAAAAGGCGGATGGCGCATAGGGTACGCAGCCCGTATCTTTGCGTATGTCCAAACTGCCCGTGTCTTTAAGGGTTAATATAACAAATACAGACATGTTTTTTCAAAAACGATTATCAACAATTCTTTGATACTTATGCGACAATATGTGCCTCCAGAGATCTTTGACTATTTTGCTGAGCGCCCGCAATTTGAAATTTCTGTGTAACGGAATATGCTCACCTCTAAAACAAATCTTTGTAACCTAGGGTAATCGCTAAAGTTTTCCTTCAAGGCTTAAATTATCGTCTACTACCCCTATTGTTTTCATAATTTTGGTTTCAGTAGATTCGGAAACTGAGAGGGAGGAACATATTTTTGCATTAAATTTTCAACGATGTCTCTGAAAATATAATACCTAAAATTAAAATAAACGCATTTTTGAGTTCGGTTTTACGACTTCTTTCACACGATATAAAAAGAAAAATTTTTTTTTCAAATAACTTCTAGCCTCTCTACCTTTTCTTGAATATATTTGGGACTGGTTAAAAAGCTGTAAATATTTGGGTAAAAAACCTATATTATTTCAGCCAATTTGAACTTTGCATGATTCACATTTACGAGTAAAATAACTTTTATAGACGGACAGACAGACATACACAAGAGTGATGTTTATAATGGTTCCGTTTTTACTTTTTAAGTACGGAACCTTAAAAAAGATTTAAAATTGAATCAATTCATCAAACATCACGTCTGAACAGAAATGAAAGAAATTGTGTAATTTCTTCCGTTGGAGTTATGTTTAAAATATAAATTAACCGTGTAAGTTTGAAATATAAATTTATTTATTAAAGTATTTATAAAGAAGAACTACTTTTAAATAAAAATATAAATTCTGTTAATTATTTTACGAAAAGAAACGACTTTAAAAAAAGGAAAAATGTTTAAGCTTATATAATTATGCTTCTAGAAAGTAATTAAGTGTTTTGTAAATGGAAGTAAAGAAAAAAAAGAGAATGATTAATGAGCGGTAAAGTTGTATGGCTGAAGTTAAATTATTCGTGAAAATGTCTTAACAAAATCTCTGAAATTGTTTGTAAAAAGATTTATAAAGATTATACTCACTTAAGGTACTTTACTAAGATTCCTGATTATAAGAATGAAAAATAACTGAATATTTTTTTGGTACTTTTAAAGAAATCGTCATTGATATATGTATATTTTTTTTATTTAAAAATGTTAATTTTTTCAAGATCATAAAATATGAAACAAAAAATATTTGATAAAGAAAATTTAGAATACAATAAACTTATTTTAGGAATTTCTACAGTTTTTCTCTTTGCTACATATTAATTATAATGTATTAAGGTTTCTAATATGTTTGCTTTATTAGCATGAAATTTACTGATTCAGGTGAAGTCTTGCAAAATGTCAGAGGTAGTTAACTCTTATGTCAATGACCAAAATTTGCCCTTGTCGCCAATGACCGGATTACCCGGGTACCTGTTTCGATTTTAACATACGCGAGCCATAAAGCATCCCTATTTCATAGGATGTAACTGCCCGCTTTTGAGAAGAGGAATTTGACGCATTTTTAGGGATATTTGAAAAATTCAAATAAAGATCACACATTAGAAACATGGAAAGCATACTCATATCCGTTATATCGAGCAATTATGAATGTAAACCGATTCTGGAGTATTCTTATATTTATTCGATTTTACAACCAGAACTCACGAGTGAAACGTCTAATAAATAATAAAGCTTCAGCGATTTTTGATTTATGGACTATACTAAATCATAACCTATTGAAAAAATAGAAACAGACGAAAAAGTTCACGGTTCTCGAGCAGTTATTCCTATATCGTAGAAGAAAAAGATTCACACAATAACTTCGTCTAAACAGACTAAATATGGGATCAAAATATGGCGGGAATGTGAAGCAAATAATTATTTTCGTCTCAAAAGCCAACTATGCACAGGAAAAAGAGGTACAGACCGTCAAATAAACCAAGGAGAAAAATTTGTGAACGTCCATACCGCCTCATTCAAAGTTTCGGTACAAAACATCACCATGAACATTTTTTCATTTATTTATTTCCCGGGATTGCACTTATACTCTAAAGCAAAAGCAGAGTTCCCGGAGTGGTCATCCCTGTTATCCCCGCCAAGTATTTATTATACAGTAGGCTCTCAATAGTTGGCACTTTGAAAAGAAACAAACTTTATATTCCCCAATAAATGAGATCGTTCAAGGTTTATCCACAAAATTTTGATTTTCTGATGACATAAGTATTTGTTCGTATGTTCAAAAAATAAATTAAAAGTTATCGCGTTACTTACGTACGTACATACAGAACCGTCGGGCACATAATCTCTGAGGCTTTGATAGCCTGTGATCTAAAAAAAAAAAGATTACTGCCCAGTTAAATTGATAGCATTGAGCTCACAGGCTATTCACACTATTTGTATATTATACTCTTATTTCAAAGAATAATGCCCCTCGAAAAATAAATGAAGGGATTAGCTCACGTTTCCCCCTTTTATACTTAACCAACGAACCTCCAAATCTAACCAGGAAGCTCTTTAACATAATAAACCGGCATACCAAATTTGAAGCAAATCAGATAATTCTGCATGAAAAAACCATTTCGCTAAGTTAAGCGGGGTATTAGCTCCCAAATTCCCCCCTATGCTGAACCAATGAACCTTCAAATCTAATCAGAAAAGCTCCATATCAGAATGAACGTAGAAAAAAATTAAACTAAATTAGGCAATTTTTCAAAAAAACCCCCCATTTATCTAAATTAAGGGGAGAGGACACTTGCTCCCCTTTTGCATTTAACCAATGAACTTCCAAATCAAATGAAGAAAGCCATATCGGGATAAACTGGTATATCAAATTCGAAGAAAATCGAATAATTATGCATGGAAAACCCATTTATCTAAATTAAAGGGGAGACTAATCTCCCGTCCCCCCTTTATACTTAACCAATTAACCTCCAAATCTAATCAAGGGAGCTCCTTAACATAATGAACTGGTATACGAAATTTGGAGCAAATCAAATAATTATGCATGAGAAATCCATTTATCTAAATTAAGGGGGGTTAGCCCCCTTTCCTCCCTTTATATGTAACTAATGAACCTCCAAATCTAATCAAGGCAGCTTCTTAACATAATAAACCGGTATACCAAATTTGGAGCAAATCGAATAATTCTACATGAAAAACCAATTTATCTAAATTAAGGGTGGCTAGCATCCCCCCCTTTCCCTCTTTTATTCTTAACCAATGAACCCCAAAAACTAACCAGGGAAGCGACTTATCAGAATGAACCTAGAAAAAATATTGAAGCAAATCGTTTATTTCAATCAAAAGTTGTCGCGTTATGTACGTACATACAGAACCGGCGTGCACATAAGTTCACAGGATTTGATAGCCCTTGAGCTAAAATGCTATAATTCTATGCATCATGATTAAACTATCACATGATCGACTGAGAAACCAGAAATGATTCAGTTTTACAATGAAACGAAATAAGGTGTGGATATAATGGATAAAGTTTTGGTGCGATATACAACATATAGAGGTACAATCACATACGCTGTAAAAAAAAAAAAAAAAAAAAAAAAAAAAAAAAAAAAAAAAAAAAAAAAAAAAAAAATCTGTAAAGTTACTAAAGTTTTTCTTGGAAACTGGGATTACAAGAACTTTTTATTTAACGGCAACAACAAAAATTCCTGTAACAGACGCTATTACAGGAATTTTTGCTGTTGCCTTTACATAAAAAGTTCTTGGAATCCCAGTTTCCAAGAAAAACTTTAGTAACTTTACAGATTTTTTTTACAGTGTAGTCGCTTGATCTATTTTTGAATATTGTGTATATAGCAGCACTTTTTCTTACATTGTACAGTCGTGGGAAAAAAAACGTAAGCACCGCGTACTAACTCTTCAACAAATTATCATAGAAGAAATTTATTGGTACCGAACGATTGGAAATAAAATCTACTTTTAAATGATGAATATAAAATCTGCTAAGGGACCACCCACGTATTAAAACGAACCCAAACCTCATTTTTTTTTCAATGGCGATACCCAATTTTAACGGGATATTTCAAATCTTTAGTTCAAAGTATGCCTACATACCAAATTTCAAGTCATTTGAATGTTAAGTTTTTGAATTATAAACATTCAAAATTTAGTGCTTCTGATGTTAAATATTTTTATTAATATCTCCTGAAATTATACTCCTAATGTGCTAATTATTTGTGTAGCAATACTACAAAATACCGAAACATAATTATGTTGAATTTGGATTTTTTATAATTTTATGATATGAATTATGAATTATGAAATTAATATTCGAAAAAAATATGAATTGAAACCTGCATTTTTTTTGATGGATTTAGATTTATTAAGTCCTGCTTCATGGAAATCCAAAATTTCAAATTTTTCTTCCAAATAGTTTCCAAACTACGCTTAAAAACGGCAAATCCATGGTTTAAGGGGCCGACAATGATAGTAGTGACAAGATATTTTGAAATTTCTTATGCTATCCTGAAAACTAGCAGTCTTCTACGACTGCTTGAGTGGCGATTAAGATGCATTGATCATGAAGGGAGCCCTCTCGGTCACCAATCAAGAACTGAATTTCAATTTCGATACAGCGCATAAATTACTGTCGTTTTAAAATAATCAATTTCTTGGAAACGTATCATACGAATTGCATAAAAATTTATTTTTAGGCTAATTGAAGGGTGTAGAGTTCAGTTATGCTGTCAAAATTGTGTACTGCTATTAAAAAAAGTTATGTTTCGTTTTAACATATAGATGCCCCCCTAATCAAATTTTGTGTACATCATTTAAAAGTAGACTTTATTACCAATCGTGTGGTACCTGTAACTTTCTTCTACGATAATTGTTTGCAGAGATAGTAAGGAGTGTTTACTTTTTTTTGCAGGACTGTACTTACTGGCAAAAATGGTATCGTTAGCCATAGAACAGGCCATAGTTGTCTGTTTTTGCAGGAATTAGGTGAGATCTTGAGCCTTGCAGAAATTCAAGATATGTTGCAAAACGTACAGTCTATGAGACATTTTTCTGCCAAATCGGGAAATGGAAGTATATCCTGAAAAAGTCTTTGCCAATATTTGAAGATGTCATACATTCAGAACCCACCACAAAGAGATTAAAGTGGAATGAAACAGCAAGGAAAAAATTGATGGTGTCAGATGTGCTTGTTAGAGCCTCAAAAATGGAGCGTAAAAACCAGAAAATTATGTAAACAATGTGGAAAGCCAGTAGGTGATGTACATTCGTACTTTTTTGTCTATTGCAAAGCTTGTCCACAAAATTTCAAGTAAATGAAATAACCTTAAAAAAATATGTCTAACGCTTATTTTCCTATTAATAAGTTTTATTGAACTAAATCTAAATAATCTACCATTTTCTTTATTTTTCCAAAGTAAATTCGCTTGGTCAGCCGGGTACCCTGGTCACTGATGAATGATGTCCCAAAATAGCAATTAAAAAATATATAAATTTTAATGTGATTGTACTAAAGAACAGTGAATGCTACAAATAATTGGAATATAAATATTTGTTTCTCTTGATATTATCAGCCTGAAATCGGGATGAATAGAAGAAAAAAATGTACCCGGGTACTCGGTCATTTAATTTAGAGTTGAATAAATATCACCCTAAAAGATCTCTTTTTTTCACATTCTACAAGCAGATTTAAAATTGATTTATTTATAGCAGAAGCAAAATTAACTAATTTAGTGCAAAACCTTAATCGATTAAGAAGAAATTTTCTTATCCGTATTTTTCATTTTGTGCGTAGACAGTGGGTTATTTACACCATGAGTATGGTAATTAAAATATTTATAGAGACACCTTTACAATTATTCACATCACACTACATTTCGCGCATACAAAAAACTTGTCCAACTACAGTCGACGTAGATTTTTCCGGATACTTTCTGATGTCCGTAAGACTTGTGAAGGTGTTCGGGAGAAGCATTAACGATGAAACGTATGGTCGTTTTTAACCTACAACAAGGGATCTAATGTTCAAAATTTCTAGATATTCAGCACCATGATGACCAGTCAAAATGTATGTAATATGAAAATTTTAGTTTTAGAAATAATTCTCAATATGATCAGGAATTCTTTAACGTATGAAGTTGGATCAGGATTGCTGTAATGTATAAAGTTAGTTTTCTTGTGATCTTGAGTAATTGATGTGTAAATTTATTTTGCCCTTGATCTAACATGTTGTGAGGTCCTTCCTTTTCAAATATTCAGTGTTTTAACTTACTTATATCTGCAATTCTCTACGGTCAATTAAAAAAAAAGTATTTACATAATCGGTTTTCAAATTTGAATTATATATATTTTAAAATATATATATAATAATTTTTCCGACGAATATAGAAATGTATATATATATATATATATATATGTATATATAATGAAGCTTTCTTGAATAGGTGGTTCCTTTTTTTGATGATATTTGAGACACACCAGATGGCTGTAAATTAGATGTGAATTATTTGAATAAAATAACAGGAAGCCATTGAATCAAGAGGGATCAGTATTAGAATATTTCAAGAGCTTTACTGCGCACCGGGATCCTTTTTAATACAGCCGAGATTATTCGCTCAACACCGATGCTGGCGAGGAGAGCATAGTTTTACATTTTTTTATGCTATCAGAATAGCAGTCAAGAAGAAAGCTATCAAAATTACATTTTTCCAAATCATCGAATGTTGGCAGAACAACATATACATTTTTAGCCAATTACGTATGCTATATGGCAAGAATAAATTGAGTGAAAACATGTGGTCAGAGTTCGTTAATTGTAACTGAATGAGAGGCGTTAAAAGAGTAATATGAATTATTTACCGCCAAATCATATGTGTAAGAATTATGGCGCAGAAATCGCAAGGGACATTCCATAGGGGGATTTCCAAAAATCTCACGGGACTGAAACGCCATAAAGCGAACGTTAATAAAATAAAACAATTTAAAGACAGACTGCCAATAATGACATGACTAATATATTGCATTTGGAGTAACGGTTGCTAAAATGTAGAAGTACAAAGAGTGACTAAATTCTGCATAGCATCAAAAATAATGCACTACAATGAAATCTGAAAATGCGTTGCTAGGCGAAAAAGGATATTTTTCTATTCTTTTAAATGTAGAGCGCAGAGGTTAAAAGATTAAAGAGAATAAGAAATGACTGCTTAATTTTATGAAAGGAAAAGAGCATTACAAAATAAATTCAATCCAAATGCAGACAGATAATTAAATTTAAGAGTTTAAAAAGGCATAATTTTAAAGGGGGAAAAGGGGAAACAATTATCATTAATATGTGAAGGTAGACACCTTCACAATATGTATATAACTTTCGAAAATGAAAATAATCGCCAGTCCATGGCAGTAAACAAATGGTGTATTATGAGCTTTTGTTTGGAAATTGTAAATTAACATATATGTATAAAGAATTTTCTGTCTGATATTGCTTCTAGAAAATATTTTAAATACTTCAGTACTTAACGTATTCTTTAATTAAAATACTTATAAATAAACTGGAAGTTGCCCTTTTCTGTATATTTTTTCTTTGGAATTTGATTTATATAACTTTTTCAATATAATTGCTAAACATAAAAGATTCCGGAATTGGGAACGAGAGTTCCTTGAGAACCAGAAATTACCCTGCTACCTTACCCCGAATATTCCGTTTGCAGCTCACCCAAAACCGGCAAAGTAAATTTCATCGGTCTAAACTGCAAAAACTTTTGTCGTTCAAAACTGAAAACACTTTAAAGTGTCTTGAATCTCAAAACAAATATACGTAAATTAATATTTGATTGTATTTAGGTAAAATAGCTACTATGTATCAATAATATAAAATTTATCTGTTCTACATTAAATTTAATATATAATATCTACTTATCCATATATAATTCTAGAGTGTCCCAGCTAAAAATGAACTGCAGTTTTTCTACAGAAGTGGAGTATTTTTGATGTTTTTCTATAGTCAACTATAGATTTTCTGTAGTGCAATCTCGACTATAAAAATACTTTAGAAATTCTGCGGCTAATGTGGCGTAATTTTGTGGTCCTTTATTTCAAAATTCTCTGTGCTGTTAACCTCAAAAATACTATAGTTTAAGTGAAGTCATCATAAACTTTTAAAATAAGGAGATTTTGCGTCTGTAGTAATACAGCAGTATTGAAGCAATTTCATCTCTTTAATTTTACCAATTTCCCGTCTTTCTCTTAGTGTTTAATTATTTTACTTGGCCGAAAGGGATAAATTTTATTATGTGTTAATCAGAGAAAAAGAAAATATTTAGTTAAAACTAAATGTCAAAATCCGGGAGGGGAATGCCGATGACCTCGGGCTACATCTCCCCCCCCCCCAAAAAAAAAAAAATTACACTGTTTTTAACCTGACTTTACGATAAAGTTTAAATACATAAACATAACAAAAAACTCGACCGAAATTAACTACTAAGAATGAGACATGGGGGGGGGGGGTGAATCTCCCCCCCAACAGAAAAATTCTTAATTTCTGTTTAATTTTAAGCTATACGGAATAAATAAATTTTACTACCAGTCTGTGGTAAAGGCTTTGGTCAAAGGCCACCAGTCTTTGATAAATTTAAAAATTAAAGGG
Organism: Maratus speciosus; assembly: GCA_963932465.1. Classification (NCBI taxonomy): domain Eukaryota; kingdom Metazoa; phylum Arthropoda; class Arachnida; order Araneae; family Salticidae; genus Maratus; species Maratus speciosus. The sequence goes on from OZ010788.1 coordinate 444,705,694, forward strand.
TTGGGTGACATCGGTTGTGTAACCAGATTTTATTGAAATCTTGTCAGACGTAATCTATAAAATACAGCTGCGACGCTACAATTCATTAGGATTCCTGGCTTACAGCGCCAAGCCCCGTTTTCGTGATAGGATATGCTCCACGTTTTCCAGAGGATATGCACCATATGAGCCGCGCAGCTTGTCAACTTAACGCGGAATAATCTGTGCATAATTATCAAGCGCTATATTTGTGCTCAAATTCTAGACCATGAAGAGATGAAATGTTGAGAGAACAATATTTTCTCAGCAATATTTCGAATTTGAAGCAATGCAATACTTACCCAGTCAACAGTTCGAACTGGTATACATAGCGTGGTGTCCCGACGCGCTGACCGCAGCGCCGATACTTCGCGTAAAAGGCGGTCACCCGCTCGTAGAATTTCCTTACACACTTTTGGACTGTTGAACGCACACGGTAGTGGGTGGTCTGATCAAGAAAGATGTCACCGGAAAATGGAAAAGCTATAAAATTCAATAAGTTTGATGCATCGACAAGTCTGCAGGGTAGGGCTGGGGTGTTTAATACTTCAGAAAACCTACTTCGATATCATTATAGCTACTGAGCTTTTGCCCCATATGAACGGGTAGACATTTTTCTGAAAGTTTACGGATTTGGATTAGAATTGCATCTTCGTGTTAGGTAACCAGATTTAATTCGAAATCCACCCAATAGGAGTTGGCGATATCTTTTGTATCTTCTGTGTGTCAGTATAAGATTCGAATCTTGTAATGGATCGGATAACCAAAATTTACTCTGACCCGATTCAATAGGGGTTGGCTGTTCTTTTTCTCTGTTACATGTCACTTTCAGAATTGAAAACTGTAACTGATCAGATTTTATCCCTTTTTCTGAAGTTGAGATTCGAATCAGATTCTTGTTGGGTAATTGAATTTTACCCGATAAAGACACAATTACAATCAGGATCAACCATTTATTTTCTGCAGAAGATCATATTTATTAGTTTTCTGCAAGCCGATCTTGCCATGCGATTGAATTAGCATCCGCTTCGGGTATACTCGATGTAAAAGATCGTCTAAACAGTGTTCGTCTAATGTTCTCAACACGATTTGAAATTCATAAAAAAAATAATTGGTATACGGGATTGTTATTCAGACGAATATGCTTCTAATTGTCAAAAATGTTTTTACACTAAATTTAAAAATAATTAAGTTTTAAAAATTTCCGCTACACAACGTTATAACTTCTTGAGTGCTTTTCAGTGTTGAAAGTATAGTGCCATTTATAACCCACTTTTCAAACTAAACCTTTGCACAAACATAGTTTCTCGTCATAAGACGTTTTTAATCACCTAAATCACACACTTGGACGCTTATTACTTTTTTTTGTTTTTGAATTTTAAAATGTGTCAAGGTCTTTTGTCCTATTCTGCGGGTTTTAGAACCTTCTAATGCTCAATATCATTGTTAATAAAGACATATACCTTGTTGCAGCAGCTCCTGTTTTTAGTTATACACCAGACACATTTGCCTAGATTTGTCACCCGATACATTCTTCTAGTACTTCTTTCTAATTAATAGTTCCTTATCAAATTCATGAAGTTGATAAGGAAACATCCTGATATTGCTTACAAAGAAACTGTGCAAAGACGTATATTTTGAATTTAAAAAAGGGGATAGGATATATTATTCAGGTTACTCAGAACTTTTTGTCAGAATTGAAAGCTTTATATATCTAAACGTAAGATATGGAATTGGCAATCACTATAACGCGAACTGTTTAGTATATATATTTTTATTTAAAGGGTCTTGTATCTTTTGAACGCTACGAAAATAAAAGAAAAATTCAAAATTTGAATTAGTGTATTTTCATCATTTTATGTGTAAACATGAAATATCGACTATTAAATGAACAGTTTGTGCCTTTCAATAGAATACCATTAGAAACTGACTGGTGTTTTACAGAATTTGGGCACTATTGAAATTAAAATAGCTGTTCTTTTACTCCGTAAGTCATTGCTCGAACGATATCTTCAAAACATATGTATGGATTGCTATGAAATTTGATATAGATAATAAATACACAAGTATTATTAAAATAATCTACTTTTAATTAGTTACAAAGATAAGATTTTTTAATTATGAATATTTGTATTAATTAAAAATTCCATTTTTTTTTTATTTTTTTTTATTTTTTTTTACATGCATAATGGAACAATTTTGACATAAGAGTACATCATTTTCAAAATACATATATTCTTATTATAAATACCAAATTTCATAAGAATCCATCTTAATGTTCTCAACATAAAACTCACGCAAGTCAGTTTCTAATTATAGCATATTAAAAAGCACAATCTGTTTAATTAATTGTCAAACTTTTATGTTTATACTTAAAAAAGCTTTTCGAAATAGAATAAATCAAACTTTGAATGTTTTTGTTGAGTTTTGCCGCCTTTAACCCTTAAATGTTTGGTGTTGCTTTTCGGCAACATACCCAATTTAGGCTCTAAAATACTATTAGAATAATATTGAAGCTATAATGCCTAATGTTGCTAATAAAATACATTCTGAAGATACTATTAAATCGATTTTCAACATGTAGATGGAAACACTTGTGCTGTTTAAGAATAAAGATAAATTATTTTTTTTTATTGTGGCTACTTGTTCTTTGTGTTTTGTTTAGAAGCTTGCCAAATACTCTATTTTTACCTGCAGTGAGCAAGTAAAATTTATTTCTTATTGTAGCTCCTAAAATTCTTGTTTGTTTAATATTATAGAATTTTATCAAGGGAAATTATTTTTTCAATTAAACACCTGTATTGCCGATTAGTAACAAACTGTCTTTTAGCCGTAAACTATACTTAAAACAAAATATGATTTTTTAAAGTATTTTCGCCATGATTTATTTAAAAAATGAAAGCCGAAAAACATTATTATGATTATTTTTGAAATATCAGGCATTTAAGGGTTAAAAGGTATAATAACCATTTAAAAACATAACATAATGTATAATCGAAGGTGTACGGTGCCGAAAGTAGTGTTGCACACATCATCAAGTTCATTTGAAAAAACTGTTATTTAAATTTATTAATTATTCTAACGCTTTAAGATAGTAAGTAGACTTAAGTAGATTTAAGATTATAATCACGGACCAAGGCTAAACCGGTGTTTTTTTTTCTTTTAATAAACATTCTTACTGATCGCAACGTTCCGAATTCACAGTTTATTATACCTCTAGTTTCGTTTGAATAGATTTTCATTTAAAAATATAAAATTAGACAAATGCGCGGATATACTCTGATAAAGTCTGTGTGGTCGTGAACATCAGGTCCGTTTGGAAAGATATTTGTTAACACTGACTATAGGTATATTTTTGGCTATTATCACTGCCGGGGAAATGATAAGCCAGTTGACAAGTAAATATATACAGTATATACAGTAGTTATTTTTTCGTATATCTTTCAAAAAATATTCAAGGGTAATTTTAATAAATATTTCAAAGCTGAAGCAAAGCTTAATAACTCAAGCGCAGCAGGTTAGCTTGCATCTATGAATTTCGGAGAAGTTATCGTATTACACATGCTAGTAGTTCTTAACAGAATGTCAAATTCAAAGTGAAATACTGTATCAACTTAAATTAAAAATCGGGTCTTATCTGAAAACTTGTAGAATATATGTGTGTAGTTCTATACGAAAAATAGCACATTTCTTAAATTCATTTGCGGATTTATTTTTATTTGGATACATTCGAAGTGTCGCTTGCACTCGGCTTTCTGTGCATCGACAAAAATATTTGTTTAAGTAAAACAAAACAGTCCAAATAATAATAAAGGGATCTATTTTATAAGGAAGCGTTTAGGTATATCACAAAATCAAAGGTAAACGTTACAAATGTTGCCAAACGCTGATTATTTTGTAGAATTAGTTAATGGAATTTAAAACAAAAGGAATCAGTCAGAAGTAAAATTTTAGATTTTATATGCTATTGCTCTAAAATAAGACTTAACCCTAATAACACCGATATCGACCAAAATAAAAACAAATGTATGTGACGCAGATATAGCTCTTTCTTTGTACAGTCGTGGAAAAAAAAAACGTAAAGACCCACTACAAACTCTGCAACTAATCATAATAGAAGAAATTTAGTTTTACCAAACGATTTGAAATAATGTCTGCTTATAAATGATGTATATAAAATTTACGTAGGTGTACATCTTACACATGTACATTTTTTCAGGCAACACCCAATTTTCACATTATATTTTAAAACTTTGGTTCAAACTATGCGTAGAAACGAAATTTCAAGTCATTTGAATGATAAGGTTTTGAACTAAAAACATTCAAAATTTACAGTTTCTAATGTTAAATTAAGTTTTCATATATTTATTAATACGGAAAAATTCCCTTTAACGAAGTTCATATTTAACGTAGTTTTCCAGTTAACGGACTTTTCTGTTGAACCTTGACTTTGAATCCCATTGAAAACTAATCTCCATATTACGAAATATATATTCTATATAACGAAGTTAATTTCACTGTCATGCGTGTACAACCTTCAAACGAGGAGGTTGCTGTTGCGATGGATGTAGGAATTTATTTCAGCGATTTGAATGAAAATGACTTGTTTTTATTTATTTGATCATTTCCATTCAAAGTAAAAAAAATGGTAAAAGCCTTCGATACAATAAGAAGGAGATTCCAGTTTCACGAGAATGTTACAGATGAAGTGTTCGGGTACTTACAAAAATGCGAAATGTTTTATGAACAATGTATTTTTTATAAGAAAACTGTACAAAGTAATATTACAGACTTTTTTTAAGTTAAGGATTTGAAATACTGAGAAAGAGGAAAAAAGCTATACTACGCTTCAGTTTTTGCTTACCTCTCTATATTATCTTTTTTTTTTTTTTTTTACCTGTTATTCTAATAAAATTTTTCCCATCTGTCTACATTGCATAAAAATAAGTTACTACCCGAATTAAAATACATTTTCCCGATATTTCCATTTTATGTGAATTTTTCATTTTATGCATGTGTTTTTATTGTACAAATTTCATTAATTTTAGTTGATTTCTGTTTAACGAATTTCCTTCATAACGAAGTGTTTAAGTGTAACGACGAGACTTCGCTAAATGGGAGTTTCACTGTATCTGCTGAAATTATAATCCTAATCTGATAACATTGTGCGTAGTTATAATACTAAAAGACCCAACCATAAATACCTTGAATCTGCAATTTGAAAATTTTTATATTATGAATTATGAATTTAATATTCGAAAAAATTATGAATTGCTATCTACATTTTTTTTTGATAGATTTATATGTATTATGATTTATATTTATTTATATTTATATATTTTATGCGAATTCTCGATTTCAAATGGTTTCTCTAAGTAGTTTTATATTTATGATTAAAAAACTTCAACATAACGGTTTAAGTTTTATGACTTTGCCGTCTATGACGTGAAATTACGACGTCAATAATTTGAAAAAAAAATATTTTACTTATTTTAATGAAACATTTGGGCTGGCAATAATCGAAACATATTAAGCGAGTGAAATATTCATACTGGCACGAAATAATACATTAGTTGAAGAGACATAGTTATTTTGTAGCATTTGAACAATAAAATACAGAACCTTATTTTTTTATACAGCCCCTAAAATATGATCATTTTTAAATAATTAATTTCTCTGAAGCTAATCGTACGAATTTCATGCAAATTTGTTTTTGGCTAATTGAAGGATGTGGAATTCCTTTATAGAGTCAAACTTGATTATTGCTGTTGGAAAAATAAAGTTTGGGTTTGTTTCTATATTTAGATAGTCCCCTAAGAACATTTTATACATATCGTTTAAAAGTAGACTTTATTTCCAATCCTTTAATACCAGTAACTTTCTTCTACAATAATTTGTTGCAGAGTTAGTAGGGGGTGTTTACTTTTTATTCCATGAGGGTACATTGCTCTTAATCGACGTGGAAAATAAGTCACTATATTTCACTTTTTAATGGATATGTATTATTTATGTACTGTGTGCTAATCACTCTGAAATTCATCATCTTCACTTCACCATCGAAACAAATCTAATGGTTGCTTGATATTCAGAATGTGACGAATTAAAGGTAAGATTTATTAGTCACCGTTGTAATTTTGACATTTGTGACTTGTGGGTTTACAATGACATTGCATCGGCTGACTGTACCATAAAGTTACTTAAATGTTTCAATCACACAATGCAGTTTACAATTAAAATTACGCTCTCAAAAGAAAGCTTTTAAAAAATGAACTCTTCCATTTCGAAATTACTACATCTTTTTAAAACAATTTAAACAATCACAAGTGATAGAGCAACTCTTAGTCGTTTATGATATTCATATTTGATTTGGAATCGATTACATGGTTTTAAACAGCGGACAAATTGATTATTACTCTTTTGAGTAATAAACAAAAACACTTAAAAATAAAATGAATAATCTTTAAAGATATTGTTTTTTAAAATATCAAACGATTTTTTTTATAAAAACTGTTTTACAAATTTTAAATTGTATTTTATTGTGAATTTCTTTTAGTAATCACAGCCCCTACTAAGTTGTCTCTAAAACATTACGGATGAAAAAGTGAATGATTAAGAGATATTGTACCTTTAAAGAATGGAAAGTTGATTGCAATGTGAATGATTTATCAATATTTATTTTAATAATTTACTAGGTGGTTTATAAAAAATTTCTAACTCCATTTAACTTTTTGAAAATCAGTTACGTTAATTGAGTATCCTCTCTGAATTAAATTTATTTTTTATGTTATGATATTAACGTATATTAAAAATAGTAATTTAATTTATAACTCTGTAATATTGACAAATAATAAATATATCGTCACCAAATGATTCAAAAGGTCCAGTGAAACATCAAAATGATATCTCATATACCGAAACATAAAGAGATACTTTACAGTAAAAGCGGCAAAAATTGTTGCTTCGATCTCAAGGAAGAAATTTATTGCACTTTTCCCTTTTGATATCTTGGTATTTTAAGGACATAATGTCTGAAAATCATGCAAGTCATTTGTGCTGCAATTTTTTCTTTTAATTTTATTAATGCAATTTTCCTACAAATAGCATATAATCAACTTATACAATTTTGATATTAGCGGTCTAATACAAAGAGCATCCATAAAACTGATGGGAAATTTTGTACTATTGCCCTTTATTCTATTTAATGTTTCAAGTTTATAGAGATTGTACAGGAATTTTTTGTTCGATTTCGCTGATAGGGATTACATAATATTTAATATAAGAAAATATCTTTTAGGAAAGTATATTTCACTGTGTGTTTACGAAAAAATAGAAAAATATACCAATTTTTAAAATGTATTATTATTGTTATTAACTCTATTGTTTTGATTTGATAGTAGTTTGCATGTGAAAATCATACTTACAGACCAGAAAAAATTTAAGATATGTTTCATTATATAAATTGAAAATGAATACATTTAAAGAGAATTCGGAAAGGTACATTTTGTTAAAAAATAATATAGATGACATAAAAATATTTTTTATTGTTAAAGATTTAGTGTTAAATAAACTTTTAGTGCTTTAAGTTATTGTTTATATATTGACATAATATTGTAAATATTTACAAAATATTACCTATATTAATCTTATAATCTTAATACACATACATATAGATATACTTTATTGCCAAATATCAATGGACACATTCATTTTTAGACTTTCTATAAAATATCTAAAGAAATACTTGACAAATTCCTTTAAAATTTGGAAATATAGAGAAGATGTTTGATCCCATATTTTTACTCGAAGACTCCATCACAAAGGTAATTATGGGACCAATGAAATATTTAAGAAAAAATATATTTCGAAATACTGTGAAAATAAATTGTACAGAATGATCTGTTGCTGTAGTATATGACTATGTAAACGTTGTCCAATATTTCTGCTCATTTGTGTTAGAATACTCGTATAGTCATGGACATATACTGATTTCTATAAAGTGTTTATGAATTTTGTTTATTTATACTATCAAAGATTTTAACAAAATTCACCACCAGTTCGAGAGAATTAAACAAAATGAAGTCAAAACAACGTTAGAATTTGAATATAAATACGGAGTGGTTCAAATTAAATGGTACAAAAAGGCAAAGCAAAGTTAAATTGTTGTAATGGATTTAATTAGAAAATAAAGAAATAGCGTGAAAGTACAACTATACAAGTTTTATATTGCAACAACGAAAATTCTGTTATTATTGAAATCGTCATTAGATGCGATGTTATTCAAAATGACGAAATTCCCGCAAGAGAAAGCTTACTGTGTGTCAGAATACGAAAAAAAAATCATTGGTTGTCTTTGTTAAGTCACATTTCCGAAGTAAATTTTTAAAAGAACCATCTCATTATCACAACATCATAAGGTAAATGAGTAAGTTTGAAGAGACAGGCTGCTTATTCAAGACGAAAAACAGAGTACGACAACCTGTCCAAAATTAATTTGTGGAAAGCATTAGTAAAAGGTTTATACGAAGTCCCAGAAAATGAACGCATAGTGCGGCAGCAACACTTTGCTCTATCGCATTGACATAACGACGTACGTCAGTATCTCAACAATCATCTACCCTATAGATGAATTGGCCGTGCTGAGTCAAATGAAGTGCTATTACTTTTTTAGACGCCCATTTTCCGTGGTCTAATGCCGAGCGATTTTTTCCTTTAGGGGCACGTGAAGTACAACGTGTTCGCCTTTAACTTCATCGGAACTTATAGAAATAAAAGCAGCAGGTAAATGACGTGTTGGACGCAAAAACACCGGATATGCTAGTAAAAGTGCGGCAGGAATAATATTGCCGCATAGACATTTGCCGTGTCACGGAAGTGTCCTACACCGAACACATTTATAAAGTTTTATAATCTATATATTTAAAAGTCAAGGATGTTTTGTAGTCATCAGCCAAGAGCTTTCTATGGAACCAATTTTGAAAATTATTTTTTATGAAGAATTGTAGATGTGCCCGTACTAGCTGTTTTTTTTATTTATTGACATTTTTATATTTTATTTTTACTTTTAAATGTTTTTTTAATTTCTTTTAAATGGTGGTAATCGGATTACTTTCATTGTTGCAGAGAAAAGAAAAAATGGAGTTTGTGTATTTTTACTGATTATCCTTATTGATGCCATTTTCTCTTTCGTGAAATTTCTTTTAATTAGTGATAATCGGATTACTTTCATTGTTGCAGAGGAAAGAGAAAATGTCGTTTGTTTATTTTTATTGATTATACACTTATTGATGATATTTTTCTCATTATAATTAAAAATATCTTTTAAAAATTTTAACTGAAAATGACGTCATGGTTTAAAAAAACATGCACACGCATGTACCTCATGAAGCTTCTATGTTTCCGTATTTCTTGGTTCCGTTGATGCCGATAACACGCTAAAAGAAATGCATCATTGAAATGATAGAAATTGGATATAAAATATCGCCATATTTAAAAGTAAACTAACATTTTCTTTGACAAAACTAAATACTTTACCACAAATTCCTCTAAAACTGCATAAATATCTGGAATTTTTACTCGACGTTACTCAGATTATAACTTCAAGTGAAGAGTGCGAATGTTAATATGCAAAGTTGTAGACGGCAAACGTTACTTTAAGTTAAAAAAAAAATTAGTAATAAACTATTGCGCGTGAAAATATTATTAAAGGAGTGAATATGTGTATGGGAGTGTTCATATGTATATTTACATTTTGAGCTGGTAAAAATGACGTACGGTTTAGATTTCTAGCAGAAAACAAATTCTATAATTGTGTCCGATTGAAATTATTTTTGCTGATTTTTTCATTCCCCAATACGTAGCATAAAGGCGTCAACTGATAATTTTATCGTATTTACTTATCTTGATTACATTTTACTAATTATTTATACTGATAAAGTTTAATTTTTCAATAACTAATTTTAATAGGTTTAATTATTGCCCTAGAAACTGGAGTTCTAAAGTATCGCTTTCTATATTACATCAAGAAAAGACGAATAGGTCAAAAATTTAAAAAAGAATTCCATTTGTATTTGTATTTGATCCTTAAATTGTCTACTTTGGTAAAAATAAAGTTTTTACTAATATGTTGCAGAAACTGTGCTGTATAGTTCACGCTATGGTGAAAATCCCTAGATATTACGTTGATGTTAATGTGCCAACTAACCGGAATATGTTGTACTGGTGGATTTGTAAACGTTCCTCAGAAAATCTTTGTTTTATAAAAGATAATTTTATAATTGTTTTAATGTTTGCTCAAAATAAACTACTTAAAATAATTTAATTTAGATATTATTTCAAGCATCCATTCATGTATAATGTATGGATGGTAGCATCGAATAAAATATTATACGAATATTGATAATAAAAAATATATATATACGATCTTTTTCTTATTAAAACGGAAATTAATGAAAGTGATGAATTTTAAATGTTTCAGTTTTAAATAAAAATTATGAATTTTAAATAAAATGAGTGAAAGGATTATATTTTAAATGAAATTAATGAAATACGAAAAATATGCGATAGGAACAATGTTTTGCGATTTATCACATAAAAATACAGATTTCTTGATTTCTGTATAAGAATTTCACGATTTGGTGAAGGATTGATCAAATAAATAAATTAGGAATAAAAGTAACAAGATTTATTTAAGGGAGACCAAACTGGTCGCCAACGGCGGCTAGTTGCAGTGGCGTAGCTAGGGCGGGGGGGGGGGGGGGCAATGGGAGTGGTGGCTCCGGGCTCAAAGGCCAAGGGCGCCAAATTGAGAGAGGTTTAAACAGAATTTCAAAATTTTTATACACAGGTGTAAAATATTTTTCTACATGTGCTCTGAAATTTTCAAATCGATATCTTAGTCAGTTTTTTTTCCTGATTAGTGAAAATTCTTAATTTCTTCCATTGCGTCTGTGGAATCAGGTTCAGATGTGTGCACGATTTTGCGATTTTGTGAAAAAAAATTCGTTTTTGATGAGTTTTTAATGAATTTAACAAAATTTTTCAGACTTTCACGTGTGGTAGATATTTGCCATCTCCGTCACACAAATGCAGCCATAGATTTGTTTTCACGCTGATTTTTGAGTTCTTCATTCTCTATAAGAGTATTTTCGTGCAATGCGGGCATCTGTGAACCAATGCAAAATGAATTTAACTGGAAGAATAACCTATAAAGATATTATTTCTTCTTTTTTTTTTGGAAATTCCATATTTCCGTCAAATTGGCATTATGGAAAGCTAAATAATAAACTTAGCAACTAATAAGCAAATAATAAAACTAAACAAATAATAAAATAGCTGTTTTCGTCGTTTTAAAAGTTAAATACATTAGTTATACACTCAAATTCAGCCCATATGCATTAAAGAAAACTATATATGTGTCTATGTAAGAAATAACTGGAATATTAATCGGAGAAATGAATTTGACTCGGAACCTCTTTGTGTACTGAACTAATTTATTTCGTCGCTGCATCTTACAAGCATGTCCGTGAGTTCGATCGGCTGACGCATGTGCCATTTACGTCAATTCGGGACCTACATAAGTTGTGCAGGCATCTCAAAGGGCAAAATCTAATATCTTTCATGTGTGTTCTTTCTAATTTGTTAGTAATATTTTCCAGAAGGGGGCAAAAGTATCAATTTGGGAGGAACGTTTAGTTTAATTGGTTAATTAGATCTTGATTGACATGTGGTCAAAATCCGCAAAATTCCCGGCACCTGTGTCGTAGAAGTCTTTACCACAAACGAAGGAGAATCGTCCAAATATCAGCATTTTCTATCTTAAGTTACTCTCTGAATTTAATGGTGAACGTAATAAATGTTATGCTGGGAATCAAAGTTACAAGTGGTAAAACGGATTTTAGAATATATGATTTAAAGTTAGGAAAAAGAACGTAAGGATTTTAATTTAAATTTTTGAAATTTAATTTTAATTTTGAATTTTAAAAGGATTTTAATTCTTATCTTTTTCATTTATACATATAGTAGGTATGTATCTCTATCCATAAATATCTTATCATTGTCAAGCAACTGCGCTCGTATTTATAAACCGATTTGGATGTGATTGAGCATGTGTTAAGGGTTTATTACGATCTCGACAAAATTCGCTGGACATCTTGATCCGCCATCCAGTTTCAAAATGGCTGCTCCTTGAAAATGTCAAACTAAAATAAAAATATACGAAAAATGATAAATGCAAATTTATTTCTTGCATAATCGTTAAGTACTGATAGAAGGATTCAAGAACATTTTTGGTTTTCTCTCTATCTTAAAAAATGGTATAGAAATTTGAAATTCTAGGGTGGCTGCTGCTTTGAAACAGGAGATTTTTTTCTATAATCGGGCGAATTTTAGGAATTTTAGTAAACGTGGTTTTTTAACAATTTATTTTCAATGTTGCTAACTTCTCTCATATGCTTAAAAGAACAGTCATATCCGTGAACATTCCGCTAAGATTCGAAATTATCATTCAGATTCAGTATTAACGAAAAATAAAAATCTTCTATAATTGGGTTCCACTCATTTTACTTTCGTATGTTTGAGTAATATTAGCTAAATCTTTAAAAACAAGGAAGAGTGAAGCTGCCTTTTCCTCCCGGTACAACCAAAAATACATTTTTCCGTCTTGGGGAAAATAATGTGTGTATTATTTTTTTCTATTTGGAGGGGGTTGGGGGCGCCAAATTTCTTCCTGCACCGGGCGCCAAAACATGTAGCTACGCCACTAGCTAGTTGTATAATTTTTGTTTCCTGACTTTTACAAACAATAAAAAAATGAGAGAGAGAGAAGCATTTAGGGATTTTGAAAAATCGAATATATTGAAGTGTGGAATTTGTTTATTATTTTTAAAAGAGCACGGACTCTTTTTCCAGCTAACCTCATTTGGTCGGAAATTTATATTAAATGAATTTGCAATGTTCAGCTTAAAAAAAATCGTCTAACAATCATAGATCTTTAAATAATTTTAAATAGTGAGAGGAATAAACATACGAGTAATTTTAAAATCGAGTATCTGCTATAACTGTCATAATTTTAAAAGGGGCTTGTTAAACATATTAGCAAAATGTCAAAATAATTCTTTTGAGAAACCACGTTAACTGAAGTAGTGATAAATTGTTTATTAGCAATATTTATTGACAAGTGTTATGAAGTATGTTAAAGGGTTAAATTAGAAACGCTAAAATTGAAGTTTATAAGTTCCATAATATAATTTAGAATTGCTATATCTTTTAAGCTTTAGAATAACTTAAATATATGTTTTTTCAGTTAATTAGTTGATTTTGAATCGACTGAAGTCTATGAAAATTCACAATGTAACAGAATATTACTGGTTTAATTTAAAACGCAATTAAGTAACAGAAATGCATAAAACTAGCTCTTTAAACTTAGAACAACTGAGCTTTATCTTTTGCAACTGATATTTATCTCTTGATATATTATTATTCTAGTAATGTTGATTAAAGTTTTCATACTGTAGAGAAAAAAATATGAATGCAAAAATTTAAATTCGAATTCTAGTAATGTAAAAAAAGACCTTGCAAGTATATTTACGAAATATATTTATTGATAAGAATTATAAAAAAAAGCTTTCTACCTAAGAATTAACATAAATTGCATGAACCAACAAAACTTCCCTTAGTTTTTTCACTATATTTATTTGCGATCTATATACTTAGCAAAAGAACTTAAAAAATGCACTCCAGGTAAATTACACGAAATGTAAAAAAAAAAGTATATAGAAATTAATTTATAACTAAAATTATGATATTTTAAAATTCATTTGGAAAATGGCAAATGTAATATTGATTTTACTCGATTAGCATATGATATACACACACTCACGTTTGTAAAAATGGCAACACCATGAAAGAATAATCAGAATTAAATGAAATTTAATACACAAACAACTGGTATTGGTACTCGTACAAATAACGGATTACATTTACAAAGCAAAAATACAACATTAAGTGTCCTAAATCAGTATTTGGTGAAATCACCACGTGCTACAATAAGTGCTGCTATACGACATGACATGTACTAGAACAGATTTTGAATGTATGCCTGCGGAAGTGCATTTCTTTTTGTTTGTATGCTTACCAAAAGTTCATCTGTAGAATTGTAGGACGAGGATCATGAGCGAGACGCCGATCAACGAAATACTACACATTTTCAATAGGCGACATACGAAGAACATGCAGGGCACGGAAAAAGCTGTATATTTTCTGCTGACAAGAAGTCTTGAACATTCCTTGGAACATATGGGCGTGCATTATCCTGTTGAAAGATAGCTCCAGGAATGCCTTAAAGGAAAGGAACAACTCCGGGTTCCAGCACTTCACTGACGCACATGTTGCTGTTCAGAGAATCCACAATTCGTAGCTTCTGGCATCGTCCATGAAAACACCGTTTGTTCTTTCTCTATGACATTCAATAAAGCCCTCCAGAAGGTGGAGTTCAACCGCAGGAATTGTTGGTTTTGAGTGAAGGGGATTCTCCATAAAGAAGTTCTTGCACGCAGCCCACGGTGCAGCAGGCGTAGACGAATTGACGAAGGAGAAACTGATACACTTGTAGCATTTGACCAATGTGCTGTCAACTGTCTACATGTAGCTATACGGTTCGTCAGTGCCATCCGAACTACGATCATCGCCCGTTTAGGTCACCGTTCGGGTCCATTCCCATATTTACGAGTTGTCCAATAATCGTCGGTACACTGCTCCCAAACTGAAATAACTCTGCTGTTGTTACGTTGCACACGAGCAGCTTTTGCGGAATAGGAAAATCCTTTCTCACGAAGGCGATTATTCCCCCCGTTCAAACTCAGTCAGTTGTTGATATGTCGTCCTCCTTCGTCGAGGAGGTATAGTTACGTCTGAACTAAAGTTTATCACTAGGAGATAACCATAGACAAATATGAACGTCTCGCTACAGCCCTTTATTTTTACGGTTTCAGCAGCAGTCCAGAGGGCACTGCTCAGTCCACACATACGTGCTTACTCTGAAATTGGAATCATTTGCTTAACACACTATACTTCGTGTTCTCTGAAATTTTCAGCTGAATCGATTCATTTCTTCATGGTGTTGCATTTTTACACATATGAGAGCATTTAGTATTTAATTTCAAAAGTAAAATTGTTTGAATGCTTTTAATAATGCCTAATATTATAATCTACACTGTTAAAAAATTTTCTGTAAAATTACAGAGAATCTACTGGTAACCAATTATCTTAACTCTTATGTAAAATTACAGAGATTAGAAAAACAGAGATTCTGTTAAATAACAGAGAAGTTATTCTGTAAATTTACAGTAAATTAACATCGTTAAAAATCCACAAGACTCTGTAAATCAATTTATTTTTAATGAACCGATTTAACATAGTTTTTGAAATTAGTGAATTTTAGAACTTCGAAGTATCAAAATTTTTTGAGCAAATTTGAACGGCTGTAACATTTAATTTTTTCCACAACTAGATGGATTTCTCGTACTTGAATTACTATAGACAACACGTTTCGTGTAAATCGTTTGAGTACTTTTCTATTTATAACAAAAAACATTTTCAGAGCTGAGTTTATTTTACCCTGTAAAAACGAATTTTACTGTATTCGGAACCTAGCTAGATCCTTTTTCTCGTCCTCGATTTAGTATGGGGGGCAAGTCTCGTAAAAATCTTCCCAGTCGTTTACGATATCATTCATAATCGAGAAAATCCACTGCCCGTTTAATATATATGAATTTGGCGACAGTAATTTGGTCGACAGGATAACTAACAAGTACCAATTGTATACATAGTGTTACAAATATTGTAAATAGTTAGTGTTTGTGCTTAAAACTAATGTAAATAGTTCAATTAAGCTCTATTCATAAGCTAATATTAATTTTTGTTGCATTGCAATATCTCAATTTGTTGATTTTTTGCAATCGAGTAAGCGCTATTGCATTTCAATGGGAGCCTATAGAAAATTTGGCGAAATACTGGAAATGCGCCAAGTTGGCGCCACTCTTGGTAGCTAATTTTGGCCCCCAAATTTGGCGATATATCTCCACGTTGGCGCCAAACTTGGTGACAGACCCGGGTTCCTTCCCCTTGGTAACCCCCTAATAGCGTCCATCCTATCTAAATTAAAAATAAAAAGTGAAAATTTGCGGAAATTTTCTTGTAATTCAGCTACTCTTAAATATCAACTGAAAGTCAGCTCTCACTATCGCAAATATCTTTCTGAAATTACACTATTTATGATTGTTTTTTTTTTCACTGAGTTGTTGTATAGCGATCGATGGCTACCAAATCTTAAAATTACACTTTGATATCGCTTGCCAATGCACAGTTAAAAATATTTCAGAACAATTCTAATATGCTTCTTTGAGACATCAGTAAACATTTTATTTTTTAGCAAAGTATATTTTTTGCACCCGGGGTTGATATACATGACTCACAAAAAAAAAAAAAAAAAAAACGACTGACACATTACAAGCACAATGTGTATGCAGAAACTATTAAATTTAGCGAATTACATGTTTGACCCTTTTAAGGGTTGTTACAAAAAGAGTCACACAAATATTTCTTTTTCCCAAAAATCGTTTATACTTTAAAAAGTCAAATTAACAAAATTCATATTTTAAAGTTCATCTCTGTTCAAATCAATATCTCGGTATGACAAGTAGAAAAGTTAAAACCAGAATCAGAGAAAATATAGCAGACATCAAATACAACAGAAGAACCACAGCTTTGGCCAGATTATGCTGCAAAGAACCTTTACAGATCGATTTTAAAAATATCAAGTTAATTTATACATCAGGATTTTATTTACCATCCATAATCCGAGAATCAATAGAGATATTTTTACGCAATAAGAATATTTGCAATGATTTAGTGTCCATTGATTTACCTAAAACTTGGAAAGAGATGCTAAGTAATTTTAGTAACAATAGTAAAAATTAAACCACGCTCGCAAACAGCTAATTTAATTTTAATTTAATTTTACGTTTGCAATTTTTTTTCATTAAGCATGATGTTTCGTGACATTGTTTACTATGTTTATTGTTTTTTAAATTAGTAATAGCGTCCCTAATAGCGTCCATCCTATCTAAATTCTCTACTTTCATGTTATTTCCCCCTAAGAAAAGTCAGAAAGCTCTCACCAATCAGATACGTTTAGCGGTATCTACGCAGATTTTCATTGGTGCATTTCCAAACCATTACTTTTTTTTATACTAGGGGGCTCTGCCCCCTACGGACTACGCTCGTCAACCCCCGTTCAGACACCGGAGACTCTAACAGCACGCTAATTTGATCGGCTTTAAAAAAATTTCGGAAGATTGGATTATAATTTGAATCTGACAATTAAAATCTGACGTAATTTTGTACAAACTTTTCCTTCTCTTTTTAATATTCACGTAAAAATACTTTGTTAGAAATGAAATATTATGATCATCTTAAAATATCAAATAAATGTCTCGCGCAATTTTTAAATTTAAACTGCTTTACAATATTATTTTTTTGTTCCTTTTACGTAATAAGTTTAATGTGACGTAAATTCTCCTATTTAAGGCTTCTAACGCATGTTAATGGATTTATTATTTTACAATAGCCTTTCTCTTTTAAATTCACGT
The DNA here is from genome assembly GCA_963932465.1 of Maratus speciosus. Lineage (NCBI taxonomy): Eukaryota > Metazoa > Arthropoda > Arachnida > Araneae > Salticidae > Maratus > Maratus speciosus. Next base: position 444,723,357 of record OZ010788.1, read on the forward strand.
GTAAGTATAGTTTTTTTGACGTAATTTTCAATGAGTTCCTGCTTTTTATATTAGTCACGTGTAAAATAAATTTTTAATTTGAAGCAAACATTATTGTTTGCGATGTTTATACAATTGGCAACTGTTTAAATTAATAACATTTTCTAAAATTTGTAAAACATATCTCTCGAAATGCTGAAAATTTGAATTTAAAATAGAAATAAAATCTCAAAAAATTAGTCAAATAAGAAAAATAAATGCAATCTGCACACCGGGAACTTATAATGTATAAAATGATCTAAAATTTATTAAATTCTCAAGTATAGTTTTTGTTCCAATAAAACATTTTTAATAGAACAATTTTGTCCAACTTTGGCATTAAATATCTCTTAAAATAATTCTTCGATTTGAAAACTGTCTGCATCAGTGTGTTTATCAAACATTTATCTATAATACCGCCGATTTTCATATTTTGGTATGCAACAGTTTTTTTAATATTAACGATGAAGGACCATGCTTAAGCATTCAAATTGGATGCCGATCTACCCGGAATATCTACGCAGATTTTCATTGGTCCATTTCCAAATCAAAACTTTATTTTTATATATAGAAGGATATAGAAGGATTTGATTTTAGCCGGCCTGGGGTTTGAACCCGAGTCCTCTATGCAGGAGGATAACACCTTACTGAATTCGACATAGGAGGTGTTGCTGTTGTGTACAATAGAGACTTTTATAATGAAGCGGAATAAATCTATTGTATTTGTGATTTTCAAAGATTTCGCTTCAAATATATTTGTTAGAAAATATATTTTAATTCAGTTTGGCCTATTTTTTCATTCAAACTGGTTAAATATACCGGTAGTTATAACTTTTTTTGTAATTTTTTTTTTCAAAATTATTCAGATTAATTAACCAAAAATACTTTCATGGTTATATCACAACTCTTATAAAAGCAAAGCATTTAAATGTATTATGATCCTCTCTGTAAATGGAAAGGCTTTTGCAGTTGAAAATGTTTCATGTAACTTTTTTTAAGAAAAAAATAACTATGAAAATGATTAAGAAAATTACCACTTTTTGAAAATATTTAGCATGGACATCGCTTCAGGGAATTAGATACAAGATAGGGGAAATGTCTGTAAGGCGATGACCGAGAAACTCAATCGAATGCATTTATCCAAGAACTAGTGCGCATTTACAGAGAGTCTTGACCGAGAAACTCATTCGAATGCATTTAACCGAGAGCTAACATAAATTTATAGAGTCTCCTTTTTTTCTGTGTGTTTACAAAAATTCTTAACAGTGTACAAAAATTTGTTAATAACATAAACGAATACAATTCTTTAACACTTTGCGCTTCTACTCTTCTGAATCACATTCAGTAATCACAGAGAAACAGTCGAAACTAAATATATTTTTAATGCGGATTTTTTCTCAACCATTTACAGGGATTTAGCTATTCTCCTATTAAACATGTTTAACGAAAAATTTGCAACTTCAAAACACTGCTCAGTTACAAATAGGACCACAGTGCATTTATCTACATTGTTCCTATAAGAATTGTGATGTTTCCATAACAGTAGTTCTTTATAATTAATCTAATTATTTTTGTAAATATTTTTCAAAAAATTCGGTGACTACGTATTTATTGACTCAGTTTTATTTAAAAAACCATCTAAAAATCAAATTGTTATTATATAAGTTGTTTTGCATATCTTCATAAATTAACGATAATAATTATTGAAGAGGAGAGAATTTCTGATTTATAATTCGGGACATAAAGATAAAATTCCAATCGTGAATTACCAAATTAAAATATAATTTCACACATATGGCAAGAATTAATCAAAGTTTTTGTCAAAGCCATTTGCTCTATTTATAAACTTCCTGTCTTATTAAATAATGATTTTTTCTAATTGTAATACTTTTTATTATATTGTTTGTCTTTCCTAAGATGTAAAAATTTATGTTTATAACTTAATATTTTTAGATATATATTGCATGATGTTTTTATGTTTGCTGCTTATTGGGGCTTCAAATTTTAAATCCCTATATAAAAATGTACCATTTTGCAAAATATATCTAAAAAATAAAAATGAGTATAATGCAATTATTTTCCTAAAAATATATCATATTTTATTATTTATATATTGTTACATTACGTTATATATATTTCTTTAGAAAATAATTATCTTTAATAAAATATATTTCAAATGCTGCCATGACAAAGTTAGATTTCTTATCACATGTAGACATACATTAGTTCTGTAATTTTTGTGTCGAATTTTGGAAATTTTCATCGCCATACACTCAACTTTCCTTTCTCTTTGTCTGTCCTCCTTTAGTAGAAGATATATAATAGTGCAGTGTGCTGTTAAGCAACGCAGTGATACATTTCATGTATATTCTTTTAGAATATCTCAAGGGAAGATGTAGTCGAAAAATAAACTAAATACATATATCAGCGTGATATCTTTTACTTTGAAAATAGACCATAGCGAAATTAAAAATTTATGTGTAATAATAAGACAAAGTTTCGCTTTGTGCGTGTATCTATCTGTCTGCGATGGCGTTCAAATATTTATTTTACTTTATAAGTAGCCCGTATATTAGTTAAAATCTCATATAAAACGTATTATTTTGCATAAAATTTGGCAAATGCGCTCACACGTGCTCAGTTCCGGACTCTCGATCTGCAGTAGTAGAGGAAAAGCAAAATGCGAGATCACCAGCTCATTTTCTTTGCCGTTTTTCTTAACGCACTACGGACGAAATACACAAAATAGGAAGAAAATTGTCATATTCTTAATTTACGTATGTTTTCGTTTTAAATCGCACTTACCATTTGAAAAAAATACTATAGTTAACAATTTCAAAAAATTAATTACGATGTCTCGAATTCATGTTTTGCTCCCCGTTTTATGATTGTACGTTGCATATACCGAACTGACCAAAAAAGAACGAAAAACCGATTAAATAAAAGTAAACATTGTACTTTTCTGGTTAAAACATCGCCTTGAGTAAAAAATAAAAAAAATATTAATATTAACCTTATAAAAAATTCCGTCTGCTGATTCACGATTTACGTGTATTTCGCAACCTTTAAGAATTCGTATTGGCACATCCGATAAATATAGAAAAAAAGTAACACCCGATATTCGTTCATTCCACAAAGGAAATCTGCAGCCAGTTTTGAATAGTAACACTTTATATAAAAATCCTTTGCGAATTCCCTTTCTCGCGATTTTTTAAAATTGTACATAGGCTTCGCAAATGAAAATACAAAGAAACCTAACCACATCTATATGTATTTTGTATTCAGTTTGAAAAAAATATTAACATTAACACTTCCAAAAAAGTTTTATCTGTATGATGTTTCGTAATTTCCGAAACTTTAAAAATCAATTCTAGATACGAAAAAACTAAAAATACCAGACCATATCTACGTTCATTGCTTTTTCAAAAACCGGAATCGATTTTGAAAAATTTGAGTAAAAAATTCATTTCCAAAAATCTTTTACGCGAATTGCGTTTTTTTCTTGTGATTTAAAAATCAGAATCTGCTTCGGAAATCTAAATACAAACCAACCAAAGGAACCAATTTAGCTTTAAGTTCATATTTCTTTATAGCGCGGCATTCCGTTAAAAAAATACCAAGATTAATCCTTTCTAACTAAACTTTATTTTTGTAAGTCACTTTTGAGGATTCCATATTTTTTGCTAGGTTTAACGTCCTTTACCCTGAATTTTTTATTCAAAATACGAAAAGAGAAATTACATTGCGCACATTTTGTTTAAAAAACACAATTAATTTTACACAATCGCTCTGAAATTCTAACTTTTTTTATCGATCCAGGAAAAATTTACTTCAAGAATTTTGATATTTATGGAGAAAATAATCTGTTCGAAAATATAAAAATTCCCATACGGTTAACTTTGAGCCTGAATATTTACACTTATAACGTAAACTGTTTTTTCTTGCGATATTGCTCTGAAATTCCAGTACCCTGAAAAAATAATTTTAGCTGTTGTTGCAATAAACTTTTGGTTTAGATGTAATAACATTTAGCAGTAAAATAATCAGTTTGACAAAAATCTCGTAAAAATTCACTTGTGTTGAAAAAAAGGATTAGAAGATAAACGCTGCTTTAAAAAAATTGCCTTTGAAAACATTGCATTTAGGGTAACTCTAAGATAGATGGCCATAGAGGAGAGATGGCCAATCTAAATACCTCCAAAACTTTATCATAGATTGCAGTATAAACATTGTTCGTATGAAATAGTTCAACGGGTTTATTTATTGCGACGTGCGATTGTGTTTTTCGATTGTAAAAAGTAAGTGTAATTTTAATGTAAATTAAATAGGTGGTTGATTTTTTTTTTTTTTTGACTTAAGTATCTGAATCTTTTGCAGTACGTTTGTTATGTACATTTTTTCTATGTGGACTTTTAAGGCACGTATATAATCTAATCTTTACTTCTAAGACTAAAACAAAGACGTACAATGGCTATTGATGTTTTAAATTGGGCGACCATCTGTCCTTCAATTTCAGGAGAGATGGCCACATCAAATCGAGGAGAGATGGCCACCTTTAATCGATGTTTCAAAATTATACTTAGTGATGATTTTAACTAAATATAATTAAATTTAAATTAAATATAAAACGTTTATTAACGAAATAATTATTAATATTAATGAAAGATTGAAATAAAAATTCTTAGAATGCTAATACAAGAAATATTCATGTATTTTTAAAATTCTTATACATATACACATAATGTTTTATGCAAAAAATAATTAAATATTGAAAACAGAAAGTGTTAAACAAAACATGAATAAAAATGGCCGATGGCCATCTCTCCTTAAAGCCGAGGAGTGATGGCCATCCAATACATGAAAGAAAAAGTGAAGTTAAATAGCGAAAAAATAACACATTTCATATTGTTAATTATGAAAAACATATAGCAATTTGTAAAGATGCTGTTATATGATGGAAAATGGGTGAAGAAAACTCGAATAAACAAAATTTGAAGTATAATTTCGACACTTCACTTTTCGTAAAATCTTACCACATGCTTGGCAAAGGTCTTGATAATTTGTACACGTTTCATGTAACCACTTCAGGTACCTTATGCATTGTATCCAGACATCCTTTTTGGATGTGATATTATATTGTTTTGCAAAACCAACACAGAAATCCCAATCCAATTCTATTTACTCGGAATCTGTAGAATCTGATAATTTAAATGTCTTACGTTTTCTTCGCTATCAGAATTGTCGTGTTTATTTTCCTCATGTTAATTTTAGGTTTGTTACATTAATTTAGTTTTTTTATCAACTTTATTAGTTTCTGTTATGAAAGTTTCTGACGTTTTACAGTATTTTCTGAAACAAATAAATTGTTAGGTCTTATTATATTATTTTTATTATTATTAAAATATTTTTATTAGTTAAAATTTAAATAATTATATCATTATAATATATTTATAAACGTAAACGTTATATATTTATTTTAAATGTAATTATATTTAGTTAAAATCATCAGTAAGTGTAATTTTCAAATATTGATAAAGGTGGCCATCTCTCCTCGATTTCATGTGGCCATCTCTCCTGAAATTGAAGGACACATGGTCGCCCAATTTAAAACATCAATAGCCATTTTACGTCTTTGTTTTATTCTTAGAAATAAAGATTAGATTATATACGTGCCTTAAAAGTCCACATAGTAAAAAATGTACATAACGTACGTACTGCAAAACATTCAGAAACGAAAGTCAAAAAAAAAAAAAAAAAAAAAAATATTCAACCCCCTGTTTAATTCATATTAAAATAACACTTACTTTTTATAATCGAAAAACATAACTGCACGTCGCCATAAATAAACTCTTTGAACTATTTCATACGAACAATGTTTATATTGCAATCTATGATAAAGTTTTGGAGATATTTAGATTGGCCATCTCTCCTCTATGAGCATCTATCCTAGAGTTAACCTACTCTTATAATAAGATTAGCAATCTAAACACAATTTTATTTTTATGTTTTTTTAACATTGATTTTTTTTTTAAATGCAGTAAAGTAGAATTTGTTGCCCTCCATAGTACATTTATATTCTTAAAATAAGTTGATTGAATGCTCAGAATGAAAATTGTTCCAAAATATTAAGGGTCTCAGGACTCTTAAAGCTACAAAATTTTCGAAATATTAGTTTTTTTTATATGATTAACTCCTATGTTTTCTGAACATTTTGATATAATTGTTTCTTTGAAATTCCCATTAGAACAGAAGTTATGGATTTTAGAATTGTATCCGCTCGATAGCTGAAGTGGCGTTTTTGAAACATTGAAATCTTTTTCCCCTCTAAATGCCGTTTTTGGGTATAATGCGCAAAATATCTCAAAAAGTTCTGAATATTTCTGGATAAAATTTTCAAAACATATGTTTCATTTTAGTCCGTATAAACCGAACTTAAAATTTACTTTTTATTGTTCAAAAAAATAATAAGGTGATTATACTGTTGAAATTTTCAAAATTTTGTATTACCTAAATACAACTTTGTATTAAAAATGCAAAAATGCTTTAAAGACAAATTTATTTAAGTTCAAAGTATTTATTACAATCTGAAGTATAAGTAGATACCAAATTTTTAATACTAGTTGCAATATTTATTTTGTAATCCTGCGTGCGCGTAAGCTGTTATACTGATTTTCTGCTCGTCAAATGTATGGCAGTTTCGACTTTCCTATAGATGCTAATTCTGTATCTTGTAATTTTTTAAATACATGAAATGAAAGAAAATACTTATATCTTTCATACTTCTAAAGATTGTGTTTTAAAAGTTTTACTTTTTAAGATATTAAATGTTGAAATTGGTCTTTTTTTTTCATTTTCTCCAGTTTTATTAGTCCTGAGAATCGTTAATCTAATGATAAAATTACTCAATGAATTTGTTTAGTTGGCTATTTTAATGCAAAATATTTTCGAACACACCCATTCTTTTGCTCGCCTTTGTCTTTACTAATAAAGAACTCTGATTGCGGATCAACATTCTTAATCAAACATGTTTATCATATTTTTAACCCTTAAATGCCTGATTTTTTCAAAAATCATTGTAATAATGTTTTTCGGCTTTCATTTTTTAAACAAATCATAGGAAAAATACTTTAAAAAATCATATTTTGTTTTAAGTATGACTTACTGCTAAAAAATAGTTTGTTACTAATCGGCAATACTGATCTTTAATTGAAAAAAAAATAATTTTCTTTGATAAAATTCTATAATACTAAACACACAAGAATTTTAGGATCTATAATAAGAAATAAATTTTACTTGCTCGCTGCAGAACAAAATAGGGTATTTCGCAAGCTTCCAAACAAAACAAAAAGAACAAGTAGCAACAATTGAAAACATAAATCTATCTTTATTCTTAAACAGCACAAGTGTTGTCATCTCCATGTTGAAAATCGATTAAATAATATTTTCAGAATGTATTTTATTGGCAACATTAGGCATTATAGCTTCAATATAATTCTAATAGTATTTTAGAGCCTAAATTGGGTATGTTGCCGAAAAGCAACACCTTGCATTTAAGGGTTAACACTTCCCAACGTAGTTGAAAAGTGTTTATGAATTAGGTTTGTTTATCCGTGGTATAACGCACGTAAAAACAGTGCAATAACCATGAAATTAAAATATTTTATTGGAGGTTACTTGGTATGTTCGGTATTGAAAATGAAGTATGTAATACTTACGGTTCGTTTAGAGTCACACTCAAATTAATTCCATTACATTACGGCCTATAGGTAAAAATCGTTTGAGGTGTAATTTAAAGATATTACACTATTTTAAACATACTGAAAATTATATATATCGCTAAGGTGTACTAGAAGCGCTTACTTTAGAACTTGGTGTGCCTATAATTTATCGTTCATTTACAGTCACAGAAAAGTATTTTTTTTTACATAAAAGTTTACACAAAATGTTTGCACAAAAGTATTTTGACACACAAAAGTTTTTTTTCACAGTACAGCCTTTGAAGAATAATTGATGGCAGTGCTTTTCAGTTGCGGTAGACGTTTTAAACTTTAACCATTTTTGCGTATTTCTAGGTGTGCACAAATTTATAGATCATATACAGGGATATACATGCAAAGAATATACAGTACATTTTAGTTTATGGACGGAAATTGCTTAATGAGATTTTTAAACTGTGCTATCTATATTATAAAGGACAAACATATCTGTGCGTAACGCATACGTCATTCTGCGAATGGCAACACTTTGAAATTTGAAATGAAATTTCGGTTTTGCAATTTTCTCTACTACAAATTTTTAAACTTCTAAACATCGAATATTTAAAATTTTTACGCCGTCGTGTAACGAAAAAAATGCTCTTTTAAATGCAATTTGTTTGAATGCTCTATCTCAATTTAATTTTGAGATATTAATTTTTTTGTACTTTTTAATACATTTTTTGTAATTGTGGCAACTGAAGAACTCCATTTCTGTTGAAAGTCGTGGAGGGTTGAAAGTAAAGGGAAACTAATCACGGAAGAAAGAAAATAATATATTATTGTGCCTTTTGTTGCCATTTTCTCATAAAAACTGAAAAAATAAATTGAAATTAAAATACGTGCTATGTCAGCGATTTTTTAAATTTCTAGATATCGCACATTTTCAATTTTTAAACCGTCAAATAGAGAAAAAAATCTACTTTCAAATGCAATTTGTTTGAAAATTGTATCTTAATTGACGGGGTTATTATGGTTTTTAAAATAACTAGCCACCCGAGGCGACCAATTTGGCCTCCCTTAAATGTATGCTAGGCATTGTATCATGTTACTTTTATCCATAATTTAATTTACTTGCTCAATCCTTCGCCAAATTTGAATTTTGAAATATTTCATCTGATAAAGAAATCGAGAACTCCCTACAGTTATGTTAGTCGGGCACAGGTGATAAATCGCCAAACATTGTACCCGTCGCATTTTTTTTTTTTCGTTAATTCAGATTAAAATATAATCCATTCACTCATTTTATTTAGAATGGGTGACTTTAATTTAAAAATAAACCGTTTAATTTCAACATCAAAGCATTGTTTTAATTTACCCCTCGAAAAATAAAAAATGCTGCTGGCGAGTTAAAAAATGCTATTTGCGAGATTTGCACCCAGCTAACATAAAAGTACGAACTCTTTGCGATTATGGACACTTTTATGTAGTTTTATTTGAAAAAAAATATTTTGATTAAATCGGTTGCCAGAAAAAAATTTCTTTTCTCGCCATGGACCTTTTCTCTATTTCGCCAAGTACCTATACTGGAAAAGCACCTTCATTTATTTTTTTATTTATTTTATTTTAAATTAGATGAATAAAAGACGGCACACGTGTCATATACGCACTACGTTGGCACGACTTTTTTCTGACGCCAATGTCATATACGCACCGGGGTACTTAACTGGCGCCAAAGTGTCGTTATTTTGCTTGATATGGTGACTCGGATGCTGTTGTTTATTTATTAATAAATTGTTTATTTATTTTTATTTTATTTTTTAAAATTATATAAATTGTTTTGTTCTATAGTTATTAATTAAACTTTTTATTTATTTATTGTTATTCACTTTTTTAAAATATTACATAATAACCAAAGAGATTCGTTTCATTCGGGCGTTGCCATCAAACAATTAACCGCCAATTGTTTACAATTAACCAATTGAACAATTAACCAACAATTAATTATGATTTCTGTGTCACGTACGATAGCGCAATATATATATAGATAGATAGATAGATTTTCAAGCATAAAATATTTTTTAATTTATCTCTATCACGTGTAGCTCGATTACGGAAGGTTAATCCGCTTGCTCTTAAAACAATGTAAAAAGTTCAGCATATGTTTCCGTCTAATGCTCCATAACAAAGTTAAAACTTCCTCTATAGAAAAATAAATTAATTAATGTAAATAAGAAACAAATTTAACAGACATGTGATTGAACCACGCGCTTATGCACCGAAATGATCAGAAAGACTGCCGTAAGTGGCAAAATCTTGGGTTAATAACTCCTGGCATGTGGTGATATTTGAAAGTATCGCTTTTAATCAATTTCAAAACTTTATTTGATTGCATAATTGATATTTTTCATATAATTTTTTTATGTTAGTGGGCAATCTAAAATATATATTACATGTAAAAAAATAATTAGATTAAAAAAAAAAAAAAAAAAAATTGGTTTTCACCTATATTCTATAACCCGAGGAGCTCGGGTTCGATCCCCTAGTGTATTTAAATGAAATAACTTTTAACATACGATGTATTATGGATACCAATCTATAAATCATATACAGGGATCAATAGGGAAAGTCTAATGTTTTTCCTACTATTGATATACAATATTAATAAACTACTCTAATTTCGGTTCAACATTCTTAATCAAACGTTTTATCATCTTTTTAAAATTTTTCAACGTAGTTGAAAAGTGTTTATGAATTATGTTTGTTAGGTTAGGATGTGTTGGAAAGTGCTTCCTAATCTATGCTGGACACAGAATTTTACTTTTTTGTTTCTTTTAATTTTGTTTTACGATGTAAAATAGCAATAAGCATTTTTATCAAAATGAATTTTCATTGCATTTTAGCCATTTCATCACTCTACAAGGTAAGAAATAAATACACATATGTTATATAGTAATAAAACATAAATCGTTTTAGCAAACATAGTGGATTTTTTGCATTTAGACATTGATAAATATGTAGCATTATCTAACATCATAAGAAAAACAAATATTAAATCTTTAGGAGCAGTTTGGGATTCTTATTCATATTTATAACAATAAACATAGTGAAGTTTCTTTTATGCTTCATCGTCGAATATGAATAGGAAATATAGGAGAAGAATAAACATATCGGGATTATGTTAAGAACTGGAAAATCTTATTTTACGTGAATTTCCTTTTTTGCCAGTAGATAGATTTTTACATTTCACCAAAAAAGTATTGATTGTTTTTGTTGAAATTTCATAATACTCTAATATTAGAAGTTATAATAAACTTGACTTATATGATATTAAAAAAAGAAACGAAAATAAGGACATATATAATTTTTATTTTTCACAGTCAGATGCCATACCCATTTAATATTTTTCTCATGTTTCCTTAAAAATATGATTTTAGAAAGACACGTAACTGTTTGTACCTTTATTAATGAATTTAATATTGATATTCACACCTCTAACATCTACAATGTTTTTATCCGTAGAAAACACATTAGAGTAATATGTATTAAATAAAAGTTGGTAACTTAAATATATTTCCGAAAACAGTTTACTTAAAAGCAGTTTAATTTCTTTTACGAGAGATATTTTCGTACCAATTATAAGGAATGAAACTCAATTATTTTCTATGTTTGAATATTGTTTAATTTATAATCTTAAACGCTTCATTTCACATAGAAGTAAGAAATATTAAATACTTTCTCGAAGAAACTTGATTCTCATATATCATTGCCTTGTCATTGTTTAATTACACTTGTTTCAATAATGTTTTCATGTGTCTATGAAACTCACAAATTAAATGTATATAACTTCAATGTATTACATAATATAACGAAGTGTCTTCATTGCTTTAAAAACAAATGCATGCTTTGTATGATGGAACAGGGCTCCAAGAATAGTTCTCAAATCTAAATAACTTGTCAAAAACTGGATTCCATGGCATATTATGAATTAATTGGTATTTGTTACACTTTCTTTGACATATCGTCTCGAACCTTTTATAAGTCATCATCGTACGAGAAATATATTTCAATAGGTCGCAGCTTCATATGCTTTTTTTATACATTTTAATACACGGGAATCTCTAGAACAGTTTCAATAAAAGTACGATTTCGCAGTCCAAAATCTTTAAGTACATATTAATGTTTCGATAATTTTTAAGCTAAATTTAAACCCTTTAAAATCCGGATAAATCAGATGATAAAACATATTCCATTCAAAAATGAAAAAAAAATAAAATAAAAAGCAGAGCATATTTATTATGATGCATATTTGCTATGTTATTTAGCATGATTAAAAAATATTACAAATTTACTAACATTTTAAAAATAAAATATATACTATATATATAAGAAGACAAGCAGGCAGCATTTGTTTCAATTCTATTTTTTTAAATATTTTAAGGAGATGTAACGTTAAAAGAGCACGCTGGTTTGAAAAGAAAAAATATATAGATAAAGGTCTACTAAAAATACAATGAGAGAATCATTAACAAATCTTGTGAGTATGTTATAATGAATTTTAGTATACTAAATAAACCTAAATTTAGCAGATTGAGCAGGCCAGAATAAGGACCGAGCTATTTCAACCGAGCCACACATTTCCCTCTGGAGTGAGAGTATTTGGCACTTTTCAGGATTTTTTAAAAAATACTTGGGAGATATGTGTCTTAATATTTTTTATTACAAACTTCAAACTGCTCTTTTGCATAACAAAGAAACTACAGTAAAACCTCGATTATCCGAAATAATTTAGACCGACCATCTTTTGGAAAATTGAAATTTTCGCATAATCGAGAATGCTTCAATTTTAAGATTAAGGAGAAATATATGTAATCTTTCTTATTATGGTAACAAGTGCTTAATAAAAAGAAAGCAATAGCAAAATAGAAACAAGAATTAATTACCTGAATTTTAATTTTGAAATTAAGTACCTTTTACATATATCAGAAGGGTTTGAAAAAATGTTTTATTTCTCGCAGTTTCGATTGACTTCGCTTTGAAGGAAGCTTTGCTTTGAATCTTTTCACGGAGTTTTTAAATAATATTATTTCACCAGTATCACAGACTTTCTGCTGCTCCAGCCATTTCAAATCTTTTTCAAAACATTCAAAAGCTTCAGAATTGCTAATTTGTTCGTTTTCTTCCATCCATTCCGCAGTTTACGGGAGCTCAAGTTAAATTCGAAGGAACTATAAGAAAGGGTATCGAAAATATTTATATGTACTCGTAGTTCGGAACGGAAAGCTTAAATACAAGGAATTTGATAGTTAAAAAAAAAAGAAACAAAATGCGTTGAAAAGGGATTTTGTACACAAGGAATGTGTAAGTAAAAAAAAGGCTTAACAAATAGATTCCGCTTAACCGAGAGTTTCGGTTAAAAGATTTTCGGCTAAAAGAGGTTCTACTGTAATTAAAAGAGCTAAATATTAATATTTAATGTGAAATTATTGAAAAACGTATCTTTAAATATATTTTTAAAAAAATTTCACATAAGAAAACATCATTTTTTTAAAATAAAATTTTACATAGATTTAAATAAAAACTTACCCAAGTAATATACAAATATCTGAAAATACGTTTTATTTGTATATAAACATTATTCAGTAAATTTTGCTTTTATGTGGTACATTTCAAAGCACAAAGCGCAACACCACAAGGTTCAAAATAAGTTCGTGTTAAGTTCTGATTCTAGATATTTTAATATACTTACTACTGTTTAGTGCTGACTCCTATTTTTTTTTAAATACTAGGGGGCTCTGCCCCCTACGAGTCGTCAACCCCCGTTCAGAGACCGCAGACTCTAAAAGCATGATAATTTGATCGGCTTTAAAAAGATTTCGGAAGATTGAATTATAATTTGAATCTGAGAATTATAATTTGACGTAATTTTCACCAAACTTTTCTTTTTCTTTTTAATATTCACGTAAAAATACTTTAGTTAGAAATGAAATATTATGATCATCTTAAAATATCAAATAAATGTCTCGAGCAGTTTTTAAATTTAAACTGTTTTGCAATATTATTTTTTGTTCATTTTATATAATAAGCGCAATGTGACGTAAATGTGGTGTAAATTCTCCTATTTAAGAATCTAACGCATGTTTATGAATTTATTATTTTACAATATTCTGTCTCTTAAAATTCACGTGTAATTATAGTTTTTATGACGTAATTTTCAATGAGTTCTTGCTTTTTATATTTTCTGTTTATAATAGTCACGTGTAGAATAAATTTTTAATTTGAAGTAAACATTGTTTGCCCAGTTTATACAACTGGCAACAGTTTAAATTAATAACATTTTCTAAAATTTGTAAAAAATATCTCTCGAAATGCTAAAAATTTGAATTTAAAATTGAAATAAAACCTCAAAAAATGAGTCAAATAAGAAAAGTAAATACAATCTGCACACCGGGAACTTATAACATATAAAATGATCTAAAAATGATTAAATTCTCATGTATAGATTTTGCTCCAATAAAACTTTTTTAATGGAACGATTTTGTCCAACTTTAGCATTAAATATCTCATAAAATAATTCTTCGATTTGAAAACTGCCTACATCAGCGTGTTTATCAAACATTTCTCTATAATACCACCGATTTTCATATTTTTGTATGCAACAGTTTTTTTAATATTAACGATGAAAGGACATGCTTAAGCATTCAAATTGGATGTGGATCTACCCGGAATATCTACGCAGATTTTCATTGGTCCATTTCCAAATGAAAACTTTTTTTTTATATATAGAAGGAAAAGGTTCGTAGACAATATCTGAAATGACCGCGAACGTATATAGTAGGTACTTTTATAGCATACAGAGTTAAAAGTTGACTCCGAGAAACTCCCAGGCTTAGTTCACTTCACCGAAAACGTCAACCCGAGTGAAACTCGGACTTAGACCTCAAAGTGTTAAGAGAATAAAGCCTACGTGTGTGATATTTATTTTTCTAATAATTTATATTGCGTGTTTCTTACTTCATTCTACATTATTCGACAACAGTGAGAATTAATAAACATTTAAGAAATACATAACAATCAAAAGAGGACACGTGAGTTGCATATATTTTAAAATTTTTTAACGTAATACAATATTAACTGAATATATGAATTTACGCAATGGATAAAATATGATGTGAACTACGATACAAACAATACCATGTGCGTTTCTGTAAAATAATATCGACACAGGCCTTCAGAAAAATAGTAAAATCTGCAATATGCAATTTAAAGTGGAATTTGCTACAATATACAAAAATCAAATATTGTGCCATATTTCATATAATTTAGATATGTGAAAATATACGATTAATAGCTTTAATAAAATGCAAACAGATATTAACATAATAAAATAATTACTTAATACAGAATATGTTTATTTACCTAAATAAAATTATTATAAATATGAAAAAATAAATATAGATAGGATTAAACATTTTTCTTTATTTGTGATTTACAGATTTCTTTTAAATAAAACACATTTGAGCATTTACATACAGCGAAAAGTTCCCTTTGTCAAGAATGTTATTCAATCAATACTCACTTTCGTTTAGCTATCAAATACATGATAATCAATTTATTATGCATTTCTTTAAGAGAACGTTTCTCCGACCAAAGACTAAAAATTTTCATTAAAAAATAGGCAAATCGTGTTTCAATAAGGAAAATTCAAATGCGTTATTTCACACATTTTGTATGTTAAAACTTTTTCTCTACCATTAGCTATGTTTTGAAATCTCTGAATCGCATATAATAGTCAAATTATCCCAAGGCATTCTTTGTGCTCCCTTTATATAACTTTTGTAGGTATCTTATTCCTATAATGTAAACATTGATTATTTAAGGGGGCAGTTTACATTAAAATTGGTCAAAAAATCGTTTTTTCTTTTTTAATATTAAATAAAAGCCTGTTTAATTGTGAATATTGTGACACCTTATTTTTACCCATACGGTAAATATATTGCCATATATTTAAATTTTGTTAATACACTCAGTGCAATTACCCACACAAATCAAAACTTTAAATGGCTCTTTCTCCATGTTCATATTTTCTTCACTTTCATGTTTTAAAAATAGTAAAGCTTTTTTTGTATTTAAGATTGATTTTTAAACTATTTTGTACATGCTCTGTGTTATAAATCTGATAAATCTGCACATGGAATTAGCCTTCGAGTTTTTTTGTTATTTTTTAAAATGAAAGTATATAAAGATGTCTTAGATTTTACCTTTTTTCACTGTATATTTAAGTAAAAAAATAATATTACATGTAATATTAGATGTATCTCAAAATCCATACCCACTCTTGTGTAATACATAATTGAAAATCTTTAAAAAAATAGGAAAAATATAAATAAAAATAATAGTAGGGATTTTAAGAAATTCAAATTTTTATAAACGTTTTTAAAATTTTAATTAAATATACAGTTTTGTGTTTTTTTTTCAAAATATACTTTTAGTTCAACATTGGAATACACTAAGTTCAGCATTTTAACCACATTTTTTAAAGTACACAAAATTGTCAAACATGTAAACTGTTCCCTTAAAGCACCCTTTTAAGTCACCAATTAATTTAGACAAATGTAAATTTGTAGAATTCCTTCAAAACTTTAATTTAACTAAGCACGACAGGTGGAAGATTCTTAAATTACGTTAATGGTTTCTTTCTGACATTTCCTTCCTCATTAACAAAGGAGACATTTCGACAGTATTTTAAAAGAAGGGTTGAAATAGCTTAATCACCTTCTGCTTCAATAATTTTGAAGACCATATGGTAAGTCATTCATTTATGGATACTCTTTGAGCAAAATGAGAATCAGTTATTAAAATGCATATTCATACAAAAAAAAAATGTTTTATTATGATAACGATTCAACTAACTCAAATTCAAAACGTTCTCGATACATAAATAAATAATTATGTTGCAGAAAAGTTCATTTTATTTTATTTTAACGCATTTAACATAACAATGTCTATTTTTAAATTTTAAGGAACATATTTACAGAAACCAATATATTTTATAATTTTAAAGTCTTCTTTATAAAAAATAAGTTTATTTTTTGGATACTGCTTCTCAGAAACGTATCCAAGTAGTTTTTTAGTGTATTATTCTGTTTCCGTAAACGACGGTATCAATTTTTAAGATGTTATCGATTCTCAATTACATATTTTCAGTTGCATAATTGAATTTATGCATTCAAGAGAAGTAAAATAATTGTAATTTTACTGTTAATGTCAGTGCTGTTAACGTATTATGTTTGTCTGTAAAACATGTTTGTTCAACATGAATATATTTACTTAAAATTTAATAGCATCTAAAAAGCACATACTCTGAGTTGAGGAAAAAGATTTAATACTCAATAAAATCTACAGTGAAACATATTTTAAAATCAGTGGCAACAAAAAAAAACTTTTATAAATGACTCTATAAATTTTTCAATCCCATAACATATACCAAAGATGTGGGGAATGTTATAAAATACATTAAAGAGACAGATAAGTTATTTTGATATTTCAAATATTGATAAAAAGTTAACAAGCTGTCGTACCAGAATACAGGTTTTATCATAAGACTTGTCGGAACATGAGATTATGTGACTCAAAAACGTAAGTCAAAATAAGAAACAATACTATTCATAAAACTGTTCAAAAATTCATAAAACATTAAAAGAATGTCAAACACTTGTCAAATGGCAGACATTATTGAGAGAAGAAATAGTTCAATGAAATTTGGTTATTGTTTATCTTCTTTTGTCACAGACTTTTTATTCTTTCACAAGTCTTAAGTTGTGAACTATATTTCAATACGACAATGCAAACATAATTAAAGGATACCTTGTACGATTTTCCATTCTCATTATAAAAATTAAAAGGAAATTTTCAAGTTCTAAAATGCACAGTAATAAAAAATACTAAAATATTTTCTTTCTGGTGTCATTCTATTAATGTATAGTGAATTTTTGACGTACCAGAAAATATTATATTGCCATTATAATTAACGGACTGCATGGAGAGAAAAATTAGTGAGACTAAAGAAAAAATAAAATAGTATAAGCAAATGTTCCTGCTTTAATAACACATGGTATTCCTACGTGTTTTGTTACTCAATTGTGAGTCACTGTTGTCAAAACATTTTTTTTAATGGTAAATTTCAGTGAAAATCTACCAAATTTGGATTTTACATAGACTAATTAACCATGCAGATAGAAACATAGGCAAATATCGTACAAAAAATTTTAACAATGCGGAAAATTGTTTTTCAAAAGTATCTAAAAAATACAAAAGAAACAAAATGGTGGCAATTTCGTCCCCACAAAAATCCAAAACGCCGAGGCGTTACTTATAACTAAATCAAAATTTATTTCTAAATGAGTAAGTAATTTAATTTTCATTAATGTAAGGCACAAAGAAATGTACTAAGTATCAGTGGACGAAATATTAGTATAGTTGCCAACCACCCGAATTTTTTTTTATACCAATATTTTTAAGCAGAAACACTTGCTTTATACAATCGCAGTTTTAACGCAATTAAATAAAGAGAACATTTTTGTAAGATTTTACTGGTATCCAAAAAATCGAGTGATTGGCAACTATGCATTAGCCATCCAAACATGAGGAAAAAATTTGAAAAAAAATTTAATGAAAAAGCATTCCTAATTTCGTCTCCTGGACGAAAATAAGAACTGCAAGGGTGACGAAATTGAGACCACGCTACTTTCCAATATTACAGATCATCAGTTCCCGTAAGATGCACTGAGCGTCCTAAAACTCACTGCATACTACTGTCAGCATCTTACCAACGTAAAATACATGCAGTGAATAAGAAATAAATACTTACACTACAGTATATAACGTTCTAAAAGCGACGTAATAAGAACTCAGGTCATTTAAAAATAGGAAATTTGCCGTCTTTAATTCATGTATGCGTCTTAGCTAACGAAACTTTCAACACTGACCCATTTTTACCTTCCGTACACTGTGCCTTGCGTCATAAGTGGCGCCACAATCGCAGAAGCGGAGAAGTTAAGGAGGACGAAATTAGGAGAGGGGACATAATATAGGCACTATTCCTTACTAACGCACTTAAAAACAGTCAAGTTAAAATTTAATACCGATTCAAAGAATAAAGAAATATTTTGATTAATGACAATATATTTTTTATGTTTTTTTTGTTTTCTTCTTTAATGCATTATTTATTTTGTCAGAATTGAACATCTTCATTAAATGGGGTAAAACAAATTGTTAAACGATCCATAGCAACAACATAATTTTAATAGAGGTTTCAATTCAGTAATTGAAAAATTAAATATCTAAATTTTCGTTAGTTTTAAATCAGTAGTTAGATATATAAGTTATTTGAAAGGGTCAACTGACGTTGTAGGGAAACTTTGGGTTTTCAAGCCTTTCTCTACCGTGAAGTACGGTGCATGGTTTAAACTACGGGGTTTCAGACTTTTAATTTGAACGCCAGTATTTTTGTACCATAATATTTAACTTAATTTTTGACAGTAATTCTTTGATTAAATAACAGAAAGTATATGGTATGGAAAGTATATACCCCACTATATGGATACACTGATATCAGAAAAGAAGAAAAATGCACGAAGTCTTCTACACCTGATTTTACGGCGACGTAATCAATGGTTTATCTAGAGATCCGAGACTTACTTTTTTATTACATTACCGTATTTCAAAATGACATTTTGTAAGAGCCAAAATACAAAATATATGTATATATTGTATATAACTATCCTTAAAAGAATCATTTAATATGAAAACTGCATTCATCAAACCATAAAAAATAATACTTTTATATTGCCTTCCTAATCGGATTCGATCGGGTTTTTCAATTCAGTGTAAAGAGATTTGATTAAATGTTTTTTTGTGAGCAGTGTATGTGCTTAAATATGAAAAATTGGGAAAAAATTTATTTTATAGCTTAGTTTTCTTATTTATGTCAATATTTTATGTTTTCTTTAAAAATTATGTTTTAATTTGTTTGAAATTTTAGAATTCGTATTGCATCTTTACTTTTAAATCTTCATAACTTTTAGAAATGCATAAAACTTTTGAAAATATACATATGATTAATTTTTTAAAGATGTTCATTTCATATTTATATCATAAAACTATTTAACATAAATATTTTTCATTCTTCAAATGTAATAAAATTTAAGTACCTGTCAAATTTTATATCCCATCTTTTAAATTTATAATAATATAATAAATAGTTTTCCAGTCATTTAGAAATTTCAAATTTATAATTTTATTGAAAGACTTTTCAGTATTATAGCAGCATTATGGTATGTATGCATATAAATGTAATATTAGATTGATTTATATTGGATATTAGTCAACATAAAAGCTTTTATACTCTGAACTAGTAATTCTCAAAAGTTGTTATGAATTTTCTACATGGTTTAGAGTGACTAATGTATTTTTAAATCTTTAATGGGGAACTAAAAAGCTATTCATAATTGTCATTAACTTTCAAAGCAAGCTGTGCATGTTTTCTAATGCGTAAATAAAAGATCTTGGGCATCTGCTATAAAGTTGGATTTAAGTTACTTATTATTATGTATTAAATCCATAGAATTAAGAGACTACTTTAATAAATAACAAATAGGTATTATACTCACTAATGAAACAAGTTTGTTTGTTCGTTTTTGTTATAACTGAAAATACAGCATGATTTTTATTTTATGTTATACTAAATAACGGGGAAAACCTGCAGGAATTTTACAACTTAGACCATTTTTTGCCATTGTAGACTACATAGCACTCTGAGAGAGACACATAGGTCCTTGGAAATTTAATGTTCAGAGACAAATAATTCATTCCGAATGCTTTAATGAGAATCTGAGAAGTTATTTATTAATATCATTAATTCGAAGACAGATTTTATGTGTTTTACATACATAGACAACGAATTCTAAGACATCCTTTATCTGACCCCAGTTGCCCCCTTTCATGAAGTATGTTAGATTGATTAACAATTTTGTAATAAATATTCTAAAGTCATTATATTTATAAATAAAGAAGCAAGGGTTTACAAGGTTTGTATACGGCATATTTGAAAGTAAATGAAAGTATTATTCTATGTGTTTTGTATTATGAAGCTCCAAATATAAGTGATTGAATCTTTAAGACTAACGGCAATACAGAACAAAAGTCGTTTTACAGTTGAAACCATTGATGATGCCGCAGTATGCTGCATGGTACTTTGAGAAAAGTTATATAAGCCTGAAAAAACAAAATACTGAAAAGACAGCAGATATACAGTGCAGGATAGCACATTTGAACACATTTACTTATATCAATAGTTATTGGGTGTAGTAAAACGTTTTAAAGCATTTTCGGACAAATGAATATGCAATTAAGAACTGAGAATAGTATTTTTATTCATCAAAATAATCTCCATCATTATTTAACACCTTCCGCCATCGTTCGGGCAGTTGACAGAAAAAAGCAGTGTATAACAATTCTTTTTTTGACACGATGAAGTCGCCAACCCAGTTTTACACATCGTCCACTTTCCGGAAGCGTACAGAAGACATTCCATATTGGTCGAAAAAAATTAAAGTTCGAAGGAACTATGTCATGACTATACGCCGGGTGTTCCAAAACTTCCTAGCCAACGTGTCCTTGGCTCGTTTTTCAAAATGAGGCTTGACGTTGTTATTGAGCAATTTCAAGGAGCGCAATTTTTTTCCAGTAAATGGACGTTTTCGACCAATTTCCTGGTTTAGTTGAAGTAATTGTTGCTTGTAGCGTTCAGTAGTTACATTTACACCAGGCTCTAGTTCGTAATAGAGCACACCCTTCATATCCCGCCAGATGCATAGGAGAACATTTTGTAGTGAATGTCTCGTTTCGACATTGATGGTGTTGCTCCGCCGGAATTCAACCAATATATTTTGTGTTTCTGATTATCATAATATATCCATTTTTTATCTGCCGCCTCAATTTTCCAGAAAAAAGATTCTTTTCTGCTTAGTGTTTAGCAGATTCATGCACTTCAAGGCACGCTCTATGCATGTGGCACCCATCTTCCTGCCTTCTGAAACTTTCCCATTGCGTATAAACGATTATCATTGTTGTGGTACTTCTAATTGTTCGGCAAGTTCTTTTTGGGCCTGCGGTGCATCTTCATCAAGCAATGCTTGCTAATCCTCATGACAATCCTTCAGTCGAGCGACGCTACGTTCTCGATCGCTAACATCAAAATCTATAAAATGTCAAAACAAAAATTCGCATGTGCTTTTGATACGATTTCCTCCCCAAGATCAGATTGACTGATATGCTTTTACAAAACTTTTTCCTATGTGAAATTCGTAATATATATAGTGACGAATAACTGACTTATTGCATGACATCTTTCACCTTCGAAAATTTACTTTCATTTTTCTCCCAGCTTCTGCGTTGATTTGAAAACGCTGAACTGGCGATTATTACATGTCAAGAACGCGGTCTACTGATTGGTGTACTATTTTGCTGTAAACGTCAGACAAAATTCGCTTTACAACTTCTTACTACACCCAATAGAAATTTCAGATTGTTAACAATGTCATAGGTCCCAATAATTATCAGGTTTCAAGACTAATATGAATTTTCTTCTCCCTTAATGATTTTTTTTTTACTTTTTCCACCTCCCTTGTTTGAGCTGACCAGAAAGCTGAAAAGAAGACTGCGGTGTCCTGCAAAAATAGAGAATTCACGGAAACTTCACAATGTATGCATTTTAATTGTTTTTCTTTGTTTTCGAAATGTTAATTAATTGAATTTAGTGACAGTTGGATATTTTGATAGAATGCAGGAGAATATATTGCATAATTTATGCATGACATTGATGAAGAATAAGGCGAAAAATATGTTATTTTTATCTTTAGGAAAAATATTGCATTTTTATGAAACAAAATGACAAAAAATTACAAATTTGAAAAAAAAAATCTAAAATAAATTTTAGCATTTTTATGAATCTTCTTAAGTTTTCCAGAACTAAAAGATTGTAAATTTCTTTCCAATTAATTAAATGATTTTTAATTTACTTTCTCTTTAAAAAAAGTAATTTATTTAATATAATTTACTTTTACGTTTGCTACTATTAACACACAAAAGCTAAATTTTCTCAATATTATTGATTAGTATGAATTAAATGATTTGATCTTTAGGAAAATTAATCAATCTCTATAGAAAAATTAATTAATTTCATATAATTTACTTTCACGTTTACTATAATTGTCACAGAAAAGCTGAGAATTTTCAATCTTATTCATTAGTATGAATTAAAATAATTTTAATTTACTTTATCTTTAAAAAGAATAATTAATTTCATATAATTTACTTTAACGTTTACCATAATTATCACAGAAAAGCTAAAAATTCGAATATTTTTGATTAGTATGAATTAAATGATTTTTAATTTACTTTCTCTTAAAAAAATAATTAATTTCATAAATTTACTTTCACGTTTACTTTAATTATCACAGAAAAGCTGACAGATTTAATATTATTGATTATTATGAAAAACTATTTTCCAAATTTGGTTAAGCTATTTATGCCTGAATTTTTTATTTTGTCAAATTTGTTGGTAAAATCGCATTAAATGCTGCAAAATGAAATGGAAAAATACCAAAAAAAATTACTCTAAATTTTTTTGTATTTATTTAGTAAAACATAAACTTACTAAATATGGGAATACGCATAATATTTATAATAGAATAATATGCATAATTGCATGTTTTGTCTAACTTTAAAAAATAATCTTTTAAATTGTATCTTATCTACTAATTATTGTATCTTATATACAATAATTAGTATTTTTAAGAACTACTAAAAAACATTATTTTTTTGCTTCACAAAGACTAATAACATTATAAGTATTAATAATGATAATCTATGAATAATCATATTCGAGGCTTAAAAACAATTTATCTCGTAATCAAATTGAAAAGTACTTTACATAAATAACTCTGCTCTAAATGACTGATAAAAATATGTACTCATTTGCGCCTAGCACCCTATATTTTGTACGTTACAAAAGTGCATAAAAAAGAGTTATCATATAAGTTCACAATTTTAAAAAATACCTATTTCATTAAATTACATATTTACATTTCGCCATCTTGAAAAATAAAAAAATCTATAAACACCAAAAAAAGCCTTCGTTTAAGCAAATAAATATCCATCTTATGTTATCATCACTTGGTAACAGATAAAGACATTTATAGATAATTATTTCACACAATTTTCATGTTATAAAGAAGAAGAAAACTGTATAAATTTATTAAAATTTGAAGCGTCCCAAAAATGGGGAGCTGAGCATAACTGGGTTAATATGTAGGTGAATGAATTTAAATTTCTGATCATGGAGTCTTTACACACGCACATGGCATACACTTATATCGGGTACTTTTGTCCAAACCAAAAGTATCCCACACTACAAAACTTCGACGATTTCTTCTGGATGCGATCACTTCGACAGTTAGACAACTAAACAAATTCTATATCAGGATAATGAAGACCTTTTTTCAAAAATGTCTCGATGAATACAATTTTATTGACCGTATAATGTCATTCATTATATTTGTAACAAAACCACGTGACTTCGAAAATACTTATTTTCCAATTTAAATCGAAATAAGACTTCTAGATTATAATAAAAAATTCTAATAACGTTAATCGATAAATGTTTTATAAATATACATTACAATTTATAAAAGATGAACTAATGACCTAGGTTTGAATCTTAGCCTTCATATTTTTTTTTTACTCTGTTGGTTCTACGCTTTTTTAGCAATGTAAATTAAAATTCACGAATTACATTTCAGATTTTTAAAATATTTTATAAATTTAGATTTCGTTCATTTCTTTCAAAGTGTACATATCTCATGAAAAGCAATTGTCGCGCTTTCTACTATTGAGATCTGACTGTGACTTTGTATTTAACAACTACTTTTCTGACAATAGGTTGTAATACAGGGTAAAAGAGAACTAGATAAGGTATTCGGAAGGATCCACGAATGCCATAAAGACTCTAGAAATTTCGAAATGTAAAACAGTTTCCGAAATATTTTTTTCTTTTCTTTTTTACAACAATTGCTCGTATAATGACAATAGTAATTAATACATTACTTCGAAAAAATTGAAATTTGAGTTAACCTTTCTCTGCGTAATTCTTTTAAAAAATCAAAATAGGTTCAAAAATTGAGCATTTTTTTAATTACAAATTTGAATTCTACATATATTTTAGAATTAAAATATGCAATTTTTTTGTAAAAGAGTTATGTTTTTAATATAGAATTAGATCATAAAAAAAACTTATAAATTGTGCTTTGCGCAAATTTTGCTACTTTTACGTTACCCTTGAGAATAGCGGGACACGCAGCAACAGGGTTAATGAAACAACATCTGGAATGGAAAATAGAATTTTTGAGATATCCTAACCGGTGAAAAGGAATCATATACAAAGGTTCTTTTGTGATAATGGCAACCTTTTTCGAAAATCAACTACATCAGTGAAATTGTATTACTCGTATGTATACATTCATATTTGTCTTTGTATTGATAGTATAAACGCATTTAATATTTTTTAAGTTTATATTCTCATTACAAACGAAAAGAATTCCAAATGCAAAGAATATTTCCCGTTACTTAACTCCACATTTACCTCAATAATATCTGAGAACAAATTACAGCCTTACTGAGACGTATGGAAGTAAGTTAGTTTGAAATGAAGGTTAATGGCCTCTGTTCGATTATGGAGTTAACGGATGTGTTTATGGAGTAAACTATTTACATTTCAATATACATTAACCTTTCGATAATGGTGATCTAATAAAATTTGTACTTATTATCATGTCGGCTAATTTAATTTTTTTGCCCTTTGGTCGCTATTCCTATAAAAATGCGTTATCCTGTAATTCCACCAGAATCTTTTAAAGAATCAGTTGAATATGATTTTTTGCTTATAATACAAAATTTAATAAAATAAATACTATAAATATTTTCTAAATGTAGAGGGAAATTGGATTCTTTCTTTCTCTTAGAAATTGCATGAACCGTGTACTACAAATAAAAAAAAAAACATAGGATTTAAGTTCCAGAGTGTAAATATTATAATATGAAATTTAAATTCAAATGATGTATATTCCCCCGTTCCCATAATTTGTATATGGAAAATTGTTCTAAGAATATAATTTACCTATTTATTACTAGTGTTCTATTTTTGGGACCTTTCAAATTTACTTTTCGAAATTACTTTTTTATAACAAGAGAATTCTATGAAATAATTATCTATAAATATCTTTATCTATTAACGAGAGATGACAGGATAAGGTGAATATTTATTTGCTTAAATTAAACCTTTTTTCGTGATTATAGATTTTTCCTTTTTCAAGATCGCGAAATGTAAAAAGTAAGTTATTTGTATTTTTTTTTTCTATCAAGGATCCAAATAAATAGGCCGTACACTGTAAAAAAGCCACTGTAAATTTACCAGAACAAACTCGATCACAGTGAATGTGCTGTATCTTTCTTTGGTTTCCTGGCTATATAAACATGGAAAATACAGTAGTTGCGTAAAATTAACAGCACAATGTGCTGGCAATTTTGACGAATTTTTTTACAGCACAAACTGCTGGCGTCCAAATTGCCAGCACATTGTGCTGTTAATTTTACGCAACTACTGTATTTCCATATTTATATAGTCAGGAAAACAAAGAAAAATACAGCACATTCACTGTGATCGAGTTTGTGCGCGAGATGAACAGTACATTGTACTGTAAAAATGTCGTTTTTTATTTTTTATTTATTTATTTATTTTTTTTTTTTACAGTGTAATCTTAGCTTGAAGACTTCATTGAAGTATATTTTTTCGTGAAATTATATTATCTTACTTTTTTATGCATGTTTGTAACATACAAATCATAGGGCGCTAGGCACGAATGGGTACATATATTTATTAGCCATTCAGGGCCATTAGCCATTAGCCATTCTATTTATGCAAAGTTCTTTTTAAGATGATTATCAAATAAATTGTTTTTAAGCCTCAACTACGACTATTCTTAGTTTATTATTAATGATACTATAATATTATTAGTCTTTGAAAAGAAAAAAAAAATATTTTTTAGTAGTTCATAAAAAAACTATTTACAGCATATAATATACAATTTAAAAACATATTTTATATAAATTTAGACAAAACATATAATTATGCACATTGTATTCTTATAATTATTATGCAATTTTCCATATTTAATGCGTTTACATTTTATCAAATAAATACAAAACAATTTGAGGGTAATTTATTTTAGTATTTTTCCAGTTCATTTTGCAATATTTTAAAGTTATGTTACCAAGAATTTGAGAAAAAGAAATCCAGAATAAATGGTATAATAAAGTCTTTCGTAACCACTTTCCAAATACAAAATGAAAGGTTTAAATAATAATTAATGTTTAAAAAGTTCGCCTTTTGACGTCATTGTTTTTTTTTCTGATCCAGTACTTTAAAATGCTGTAAAGTAAAACAAAAGTCCTTCCGGCCAGTGCCGGGAGGAAGAGGTAGAGGTAGAGAGGTAGAGAGGCTTTCATATTCCCTATTTTAAAAAAACCAACTTATATTATTCAAACACACGAAGCTCAATTAAGTGGAAACCGAATGTAGGAGATTCAATACTAATTTTTATCAATACTAAATCATTATGAATGAGAATTTCGCAAAATTAGTCAGCTTTATCCAAGCTGCTTTTATTTAAAGTAACTTATATTTCGCTGCCAAATTCGGCGATTTCTTAAAGTGCCTGCCATTTTAAGACAACATGGTGGATGAGGCTAACCAGTGAACTTGGTCGAGACCTTAGTAATTGCTGTGCACATGCTCACTCACATCGGAATCGGTTGATACATACGAGTGCTGTCGCAGGCAAAAAATCAGATTTTTCAAAATGTCACCCAAGTTAGAAATTGAAACTGCTATATCTGAGCCATTTTCTAAGATAAAGACAAACAAAAAATGCTCCTGAATCCTTATATCAAGGTCAAATACTTAAGAAAGAAACCTTTTTCAATTTCTAATTTTTTTGCACCTCACTTTAAATATATATTTTTTAATTTAATGGCCGCCATTTTGAAGCAAGATGCTGATGAAGCTGGCCAGCGAACTTGGTCGAGATATTGATGTATACTATCCACATGCCTTCTTCCATCGAAATAGGCGAATACGTGTGGTATCGCGAGACAGATACAAGATCGTTTCAAAGTGTTAGCCATGATAGAAATTCAAAGTGCTATAATTCAACCACTTTTTAAGATATAAACAAAAGAACAAATTTTCAGAAACAAAAACTGCTCCAGAATCTTTGTATCAAGGCCAAACACATTAAAAAAATCTTTTTCATTTTCCAATTTTTTAATACCTCATTTAAAATTTTAAATTACATTTTTTTTTAAAATGACAACCCTTTTGAAACAAGGTGGCGAATGAAGCTGGCCAACAAACTCGGTCGAAACATTGGTATGTACTATGTACAGACCAAGTTACATTCAAATCGGTTCATAAATACGCCTGTTATCGCGTGACAAAAATCAGGGCGTTTCAAAATGCCAGCCACGCTAGAAATTCAAAATGCTATAACTCAGCCATTTTTTAAGATATAGACGAAACAAAAACTGCTCCCGAATCTTTTTATCGAGGTCAAACACATAAGAAAAAAATACGTTTTCAATTTTCAATTTTTTGGTACCACATTTCAAATTTAAATTTTTCTTAAAATTTTAAATGGCCGCCATTTTTAAACAAAATGGCGGATGAAGCTGGCTAACGAACTCGTTCGAGACATTGGTCTGTACTATGTATAAACGAAGTTACATCCAAATCAGTTCATAAATACGCCTTTTATCGCGTGACAAATTTCAGGACGTTTCAAAATGTCAGCTTCGCTAGAAATTCAAAATGCTATAACTCAGCCATTTTTTAAGATATAGACAAAACAAAAACTGCTACGGAGTCTTTGTATAAAGGTCAAATACATAAGAAAAAAATATTTTTTCATTTTCAATTTTTTGGTACCACATTTTAAATTTTAATTTTTTTTAATTTTTAAATGGCCGCCATTTTGAAACAAAATGGCGGATGAAGCTGGCCAACGAACTCGGTCGAGACATTGGTATGTACTATGTACACACCGAATTACATCCAAATCGGTTCATAAATACGAGAGTTACAGTGTGACATAGGTCAGATATATATATATATATATATATATATATATATATATATATCAATTTTGAACGGAGGGTGGTTTCGGGGTTTGGGGGTCATGATCGATGAAAATATACCAAAATTTTTTGAAATCGCTTTCCTCCGAACGGCTGCAATAGGTAGCATTTTGTAAAGAAAGCTACCTAAAAGCACTTTTATCAATTAAGATATAAAAAGTAACATGTAATTTTTTGTGATAACCTTCTGAAAGACTTAAGCAACCTCTAATAAAACATAAAGAAATATTCTTCGAAATTTCACTGTAGTGTTTTACGAAATTATCATTTTATAGTTATTTTGTTGAAATTTCTTTAAAGAATATAAAAAAATAAAAATAAATAAAATGAAAAGAATATAAAATGAATAAAAACAAAAAAGAAATAAAATGAAAAGGATATAAAATGAACAATTTACTTGTAAAATGATACTTGTAAAATATCACATGTAGAACAGAAAAATAAATTGAAAGTCATTACGACGAAGGTACAGCGATGAGCTAGTGACAATCGTGTAAGAAAGATCGATTTGACAAATTTTGGGGCTGCCTGTAAAACATTGACGAGTGGAAAGTACTAAAAGCTCCTTTTCCTCAACTCGATAGCTTTCTAAAGACATTTATCACGTTATTGTAGATATTGAAACACATTTAATTTTTCTCTCACCTATACTTGCACTTTTTACATGTTAGTGGTGTTTCTTTATTTTCATTTCTCGCATTTTCAGAGAAATAAAATTTAGTGCAGTATTCTGTCAAAAAAGACACATATTGCAATTCCGTTCGTTTAGCATTTAACAAAAACAAAAAAAAATAAAATAAAAATAAAAATAAAAATAAAAAATGCTACAATATAAAAACAAACAACAGCTGTTTTCTTTGAGACGTCAGCATTAGTATACTTTAAAGTATATATATGTTACCGGCCAAAGCCGATTTTAGGCCAAACTAGAATGGTCTAGGCTAGGGTTGGCGAAACTTTTTTCATCCGCGTGCCAACTTTCCGACAAAATTATAATTCGTAGCCATGACGTGCCATCCATCAAACGAATTTATTGAAAAAGGAAATTAAGACTTAAAATAATTCGAAAATTTGGGGTTTTAAAAATATGGGCAACATACATGTGGTATTGCATTGTAATATTTATAGAAATAAATATATTAAAAAAAAACAATGAAAAAAATTAATGTCATTAAATGCGATTTTTATTGTTGTATATTGGAGGGGGAAAATATGAGGTTCATACTTAAGTTCTTTTAACAGAATGCAAGCTGAAATGTTTTCATCTGGTAAGTGTTTTATATTTGAGTTTTAACCCATCAACTGCTGAAACTGTAAGATAGCCTTCAACTTTTTTATGTTTGCCGCTACAAATATTAAAGGATAATCTTCGTTTTATTTAATATTCAAACTTTTTTCAATTAATCAAGACTTTTTTTTAATCGATAAATAGTGATATCTTGATAGTTAATTTAAATTTATTTTTAATGGTGGGAAAACGCATCAGCAGCAGGTAATGGGTTAATGTTATCACTTGTGAAAATAATTATACGAAATCGTAGATAGGAGGATAAGTTTTTTTTTTTAATGCAAACCAAGTTTCTTTAAAAAAAAACTGTGGAATTAAATTCCAAGTTTCTCTAATTTTATCATCAGCATTTTTACTTATGTTTGTAAATAATCTTTCCGATATTTTCCATATCTTGTCTTTGCTTGATAAAATTTTCAGCCCACTTTCAACAACATTGGAATTTAATAAGCTGCAATTTAAATTCTTCAATCTCGAATGTAAACAATCTCAACACATCTGTATCGGTAGATTTTGTGTAATGAATGTCACTGTATCTTGATTTAAAACATCAATCAACGGCGTTCCAAAAATGTTCTTTTGCGTGCCACTTCTGGAACGCGTGCCATAGGTTCGCCGACCCTGGTCAAGGCCAAACTTGTTTATCCTAACGTGAATCGGATAAACTAGTTTTTCCTAGGCCAAACTAGTTTATCCTAACGCCCATAGGATAAACTAGTTTTTCCTAGGCCAATTTAGTTTGCCCTAACTCTCATAGGATAAACTAGTTTAGCCTGCTATTCATTGGTCCGAAGTAGTTTCTCCTAGGCCGATCTAGTTTATCCTAGGCGGATTCAATGTGGCGTGATTTTATTGATCCCAAAGACCGCCCAGATGCCAACCTTCTAGTTCATCCTAGGCCAATGCAATTTAACTTGCATTTATTGATCCCATCTACCACTCCGGCGCCAACCTTGTGCAAAATTGTATTGCCGTCAACCCTGTATAATATATTTTATTCGATGGAGAGTAGTATACTGTCCCCCTATCTTCCCTATTTCACCGCCTCTGATAGTTACAAAATATGTTCCATAAGACAAATTATGTGTTGGAGGACCAAAGAATGGGATGAAAGGTTATCATAAAAGTTAGGAGAGGAAATATTTAGAGATATTTTTCATTTCTCACATAAATATCATTTGGCTTTGTATTATTTATGAATAAACTAGCAGACTATGCTCGCTACGCTGGTCTGTTTATCCAAACGAACCTTGAATCGAACAAAATGTATCAGTGAATTTGATATTGTGATTTAAAGCAATATGGAACCTTACCTGGAATGTCCTTTCGCACTGATGAAAACGAAATGAGCGTCATTGTGCTATTATATTTTCTAATGTGCAGTCAAAATTTCAGCTATTAAGGTTTTAAACATTTTTTGATCCATCACAGTAGGATTTGGTAAAGAATGATAGTACAATATGCAATATAATAAAACAAACCTTGAAGAATTATTTAACTAATAATGCGAACAAAAAACTGACAAAATTTATCTAGTAAAACTTTTTATAAAGGGTGAACTGAAAGGGGTGATTAAAGAGGTCCATCTGATTATAGAACTTTCCCCCAAAATTCTATAACTAAGCAAAGTAGAATGATACGCAATCAACTAAAACTTCCCCAAACATTGTCTAATCAACAAAGCAAGTATTATCAATATCCGCCATTGAGAACTTTTTGAAAAGTCTAATTTTTGAGAATCGGTTTCATATGATTATGGAACTTTCCGCCATTAATTTATGACAAAGCAACGTAGAACAATATGCAAAATACTAAAACGATATCTGAATAGGTATCTAACTAATAATGGAATTTCTATCAAAATCCGTTCTGTAGAACTTTTTAAAAATGCTAAACTTTCATAATCGGGTTCAACAGATTATAGAACTTATATATACTATACCCCTTTTAGTATATACTACTTTCTGCAAAATTATCTAACTAACAGTGAAAATTCAATTGAAATCAATTCGGCGGAATCTTTTAAAAAGGTTAATTTTTCATAATCGGGTTTGTCTGATTATATAACTTTGAAACATAATTTTATGTATCAGCAACGTAGAATGATATGTTATATACTAAAATCTTCCCAGAAAAATTATCTAATTATCGTTTCGATTCTCATCAAAATCCATTCAGGAGTTCAAGTTATACGCAGCCGAGGCGAATTTCCCATTTCCATTTTACTTTCGTATATAGAAGCAGAAGTAGATAGATAGATAAGAACATTGATTCTTAAAATTTTTGAAACTGCAATTTATTTCTTGTTGTCTCTGCTGAAAAATTTTAAAGACTTTTCAATCGACGAGTATTGAGATTTACGATTATGTCTTTAACTAATGTATTTCATTTGTACCAAAACATTCTCGGTAAAATGAGCCAATTTGCTGTGGGTTCCGATATTATAATTTTTTTTTTTCAAAATCGCCATTTAAACTACGCACATGAAATTCTGAGTGTCTCTTAGCACTGCAGTAAACATTTTCATTTTTTAATCGGGGAAAAATGAAGTTATAACTTAATTTTACTTAATAATAAAAAATAGTTTCAATTTCAAAAAATAGTAAATTAAAATATTTTGGAGTGTTACGATTAAATAATAATTAATGCCAAAAGAAATTCGCGTTCAATAAATAGCAATCCACAATGTTCCGCACAGTTTGAAATTAAATTTGGTACTTTTCCACTATAGGCGCCTTGGCGTTTTTTTTTTTTTTTTTTTTTTTTTTTTTTTTTTTTTTTTTTTTTTTTTTTTAACAGCTTGGCGCAATTCGGGCGTCAGAAAATGAGATTTGTTGTCAATTGATATAATCAGGTAAGAAAACAAACTTAATGAAAATTTTTGTTTCTTTATATATGTATATTATTAATGTTCTTTATATCCAAATTACTTCTGTTCTATATAAAATTAGATAAATAGCATCATTAAGTTAAATATATTGCATAAACATAGAAAATAAATTCTTGTTTATATGAAATGAAACAGTGAATATGTTGCCAGAAAATATGTTTCCAAGTTTTCTTCTTCTCCAAGGCTATTTTCTCTATTTCGTCAAGATCCCTATACTGGAAAAGTACCAAAAAATCTTTGCATGTTTAGGATTGAAATAAATTTCTCAATAGCATATATTTTGGTATGATATTGGTATATCGTAAAAGTAGCAAAATGTCTCCAAAAAACTTTCTTTCAAATTACGCCAATTCTGTGTAAATTCGATTATAAAATAGTTCCGCTTTAAAAACACAGAATCAATTTATACCTTTTCGTAAGTTAATTGTGCGCCAACCCATGCCCGGTAACATACGCTAATTGTCTGTAGACTCAATTATGTAACTTATCCGTACCAAATATGCCAATCGCCTGTGGACTCGATTACGTAATTTATCAATGCATACAAACTACATCTACTTTCCAATTTTCCTGATATTAAGATCAATAGGTACTGTTAGATGTTAAAAGCTTGGCGCAATCCGGTCTTCAGAAAATGAAATTTGTGGCAAAATGATATGAACAGCCATGAAAACAAGTAAAATGAACTTAAAGCTTTTTAAAATATGTTTTCCTATATATAAAATTTTTATGTATGAATGTTAATATTTTTGTCATTTATAAAGAATTTACTTCTGTTTTTATATAAAAAAAGAGATAAATCTCTTCTTTACAGCAAATAATTTATATAATTATCGAACAGAAAACTTGCGTGGAAACTTTCCTTCTCTCGTGAAGCCCATTTCTTTCACCTCGCATAGGGCCCTATATGGGAAAATTACAGAATTTATCCCATTACTCTATGACTAAACAGTGTCGAACAACATATTATGTGCTAAAACTATCTCTGAAAAATTACCAAACTAACAATGCAAATTCTATCAAAAACCGCTTATTATAACTTTTTACAAAGTCTATTGTGATAATTGGGTTCAGCAGATTACAGAATTTCCCCCAAAACTGTGTGGCTGATCAACGTAGAAGGACATGTTGTACACTGAAACCTTCTCTGGAAAATTATGTAATTAACAGTCCAAGCTCCATCGAAATACATTTGGCACATTCTTTTAAAAAGGCTTATTTTTCATTATCAGGTTAATCTCATTAAAGAACTTTAAACCGTAATTCAATACCAAGCAACATGTAACGGCGTGTTATGTTCTGAAAGCTTTCCCGAAAAATTACCTATCTAACACTATAAGTTCAGCAGAACTTGGGTTCTAAGCAGCCGGAATGAAATTGCCATTTGAATTATATATGTATAAATAAGTAGAATTAGATTTTTCCAAAAATGCAGTCGTCTACTTGAAAAATAACCAATATTGTGAACATTGCTCAAACCGATGGCACGCTTATGCATTTTTGGCTTAAAATTAAATTGTTTGGCCGTAAAATTAAATCTTAAAAAAAAAAAAAAAAAAAAAAAAAAAAAAAAACATACAATATGTAACTCACAAGTACCATAATTTTTATAATTACATCTGCTAGTTTTTTTCGCAAGTCACATGATGGATGAGTTAAATGAAAATAAATAGTAAGTAAAAAAAAAATCAAAAACAAAAATAAAATTTTCACAGATATTATCTTATCAAATTTTTTGATGCATTTTTCTTAACTTGACGCAAGAGAAAAATTGCCAAATATAGTTATAAACTGCAAACTTTCATACTAAATAAATTTTTAAGCATTACGAACATTCCCTTTCATGTTTAAATTCGATATTTTCGTTGTATAACAATACCAGTCGTCAAAACTGCTTTTCTTTTTCTCTTTTTTCTCTTTTTTTTCTTTTTAAATAAAATTAGTAACAATTTTTTTTCCGAGATGTACAACCATTTAAATTTTTTTATCAACGATAAATTTCGCCAAGAAATAAAATGGTAACCTTATCGTCCAAAATAACAGAACTTTCCGTCATAGTTCTATAACAAATCTACGTAGAACGATGTGTTATAGCTTAAAAGCTAACAATACCTATGTAATAGTATAAGTTCCATGCAGTAGAACTCGAAATATAGACCTTCGGAACGAAATTTCCGTTTTTGTTTTATATATATAAGTAGATGTACCATTATGAATATAAGAAGTGCATTTGGTATTCTTCAGAAATCAGGAGTTCGGATTCTGGAGACCGAAAACCCGGTCCCAGTTGGGCCTAAAATACATATATTTTTAAGCTACCGTTATTGCACAATTAAAATTCTCTTTAAAGAATAGTACATGAACGTTTATAGGGATGGGGATACAGTACTGTAAAACTTGCTAGAAGAATCCGTGTACTATGAAATCCGGCTTTAAACGGATTTTTTTTTAATCGGTGCAAATTGTATATAATAATCCGTTTGAAAAAAATATAATGCATTTGCTAGAGACGATTTACCAACTAAAAAAGGAACTTAACTATAACGAAGTTTTTTTCTCTATTGTATGATTCCGTCTAGGAAGATTTCCCTATATATTTTTTTTTCCAGATTTTCAAGTTTCCAAGCCGTGTAAAAAAATTAGTGGTATTAGTAACTATTCAGATATTTACATACAAATAGAGATTCATTAAAAAATGAATATTTTACAAAAAATCATTACTATCTCTAATCCACATTCTATGACTTGGAGATTCAAAAATTTTAAAAATTCTATACAATAAAATGTTGACAAAGACAGAATTGCATAGGAAAGAAGAAAAATTCGTTATAGGCAGGTTCCCTTATTAGAAGGTTCATCGTCTGTTGTAATGCATTATATTCTTTTTACAAGTACTAATATCCCCGTTTTACATAGATCAACATATTTGTCTATTGTTAAAGACGGGTTTCCGTCATAGGCAGGTTATTTTTCACATGTTTTACCGTACTTTAATTTTATTACCTAAAAATGCATTTACTCATCTTAAAACTAGTCGAATATACCAATCCCTAAACTTTCTTCTATCTCATGTATGTTAATACTTCAAAATTCGCTATCACAGTGGAAAATTAAATGGCAATCAATGTTCATCATCAGGATGCTAAAGATAAGAAATTCCGTGCATTAGTTCTTAAGATAGGACTATCGCTGAAATCGTATAAATCCAGCAAAATGCAGCATAGCAGCGCTGCCTGTTCAGTAATTTACACCAAAACCTAACCAAGAACAACTTATGTCAAAGTATAATTGAATCTGAAGTTTGGTGAAAATCCGTGCATTAGTTTTTGAGAACAGGTACTGCGGAAATTATGAAAAATCCAGCATAGCAACATCACCTGTTGAGCGATTTTCACCTAAACAGAATCAGCAGCAATATTAATCAAGGTATACTTTATCTGAAATTTTATGAAAATTCGTGAATTAGTTCTTGAGATAAAGCTCTTGAGTAAATCATGAAATATGCAGCGCAGCAGCGACACTTAATAGTTTATTTACAACAACACCTAATCAGTATTAATTCATATCAAGCACTAATGAATCTCAAGTTTGTTGAAAATCTGTGCATTAGTTCTTGAGATAGAGCTATTGTGGGAATCGTGCACTTCCTGCGAAATGCAGTATAGAAGCGCCAGCTGTTGGGCGAGTTACACCAAAACGTAAACAGCACCAATTGATATCAAGGGCTAACAAAAACTGAAGTTCATGAAAATCCGTGCATTAGATCTCGGGATAAAGCTATAGCGGAAATCGTGAGAAATGCAGTATAGCAGCGCCACCTTTTGGGCGATTTACACGAAAACCTAAGCAGCATAAATTTATATCAGAGACTACCTGATTATAAATTTTTATTAAATTCCGTGCATTAGTTCGTGAGATAGAGCGTCCACAAAATTTGTGTCACATACATACAGACAAACAGACTCACAGACAAGCATTTTGTAAAAACATGTTTTTCGAGATCTCTGGCCCCTAAAATCTGTAAATCTGTTGAAAACTGGAAGCCGAAAATTTCACTAATCCAATATTTTCTTCTTTTAAAGATAAAAGAAAGTAAAAATGTAAAAATATATATATATAAATATATAAATTTTAACTGTGGAATAATAGCGATTTAAATATACGCGCATAAAAAAAAGTTAGGCCTGCCAAATGTTACTGATATTTTTACTGAACAGTCCAGTGATACTGCCGGTCCAAATGATTCCCATATGAGCTGGGTTGGAAATTGAACTGAACATTTCTGCCTGGCAGACGTAAAGAAGAATGCAGACCAGTCCCGAATTAAAACGGCAAATATTGAGTCCCGGCGAAAAAGCACTCTCCAAACCAAACCCTGACAGTGTCGGGAAGGTAAATTGGGCGGCCCGTAAAGACCCTTATATCGAATAACCAAAAAACTACTACACAAAATTTTGTAAATTTGGACGCTAAACTTCTATTATATTTAAAAAAAATAAATAAATAAAAAACGAGTTTTTAGTGAACTTTACTCACTTCCATAGATGCGTTTGAGTTGAGCGGATTCGTTTTAAAAATTTTGAATCCGAGCTTCAACTTGACTCATTTTTGAGAAATTAAATTTGAGTTTAAAATAGCTCGTTTTTGTGTGTGTGTGTGTGAGCTTGCTTAACATTGGTTGGAGTCAATTAAAGCACATCAAATTGAATTGGACTAGGTTAAAATAGATTGGCCTAGGATAAACTAGTTCGGACCAATAAAGGGCAGGCTAAACTAGCTTATCCTATAAGCGTCAGGCCAAACTAGTTTGGCCTTGGAAAAACTAGTTTATCCTATGGTCGTTAGTATAAACTAGTTTGACCTAGGAAGAACTAGTTTATCCGATACGCGTTAGGATAAACTAGTTTGACCTAGGCCAATCTAGTTTGGCCTAAAATCGGATTTGGCCTGTAACATATATACACTGAATTTAATATTAATCCTTTATATAAAAAAAATTCGTTATTTATACGACTTAATATTTTTATTTAAAAAACCTTTTAAAGATGGAAAACTAATTAATTGATATACAAAAATAATTTTAAGTTTATTTTTATAATAAAACTAGCGAACCCCGCGGCTTTGCTTGCGTAATAGTTGAAATATGGCAAGTGATATTCATGACTATTTTATATTTGAAGAACACTTCTTGGAATAAATCAAAAATTACAAATTAAGCCGCAGCTTGACTAAACTTCATTATAAAAGTGCAATAGACAGAAATCAGATTTTAAGAAGAACTAAAACTAATTCCAAATAAATGATAATTTAGAAAGTATTTTGAGACTTTTATGGTCATTTAATACGCTCATTTCAGTATTCATTTGAAGTTTTGTATTTTTTAGAAACCATCTTTACATTTTTACATTACATCAACGCATTTACTTTTAAAATTAACCATCACGTCAAATTTCCAGCTACTTGTCTAACAGTCTACCACCTCTCTGGTGTTAGTGGCACCAATATAAAATGCCGAAATAGAGTTAAAATAGAATGGCTCGAAAATGTTGAAACAGAGACTGTCACCATTAATTTGCCAAGATTAACCTTGAAATCGGTTGGTATTTCCTACTATTCTATAGAAAACCGAATTTAAATGTTTTTAAGGGCTTTCTTGTTGTTCCTGTCAACCAGGTGGTAGTGACATCGGAATAAAATATAGACCGTATTGCATCAGGGACTATCACTCTTGATTCGCAACCAATAACTTCTGTAATTGGTTTATTATTTCCTGAGATTCCATAGAAGTCGTAATTTAGGACTCTTTTAGAATGCTTTTCGCTCCTTTCCTTCGCTTTTTAATTTCGAATTTATTTTCGACTGTTCTTAGAGGACATTTGTATTTTATAAGTAACTACCGTGCTATATATTAAGTTTATTTTCGTTTATTTTCACCCCATTTAAATTTCAAAATTTTAAGGAACTCTTCTCAGAGAGCATTTACATCTCATAAGTAATTACCATGCCAATTTCAAGTTGCTAGCCCCTTCAGTATCTCAATTTAGAACGTTTATTAAAACGCAACCGCAAGGTGTTAGCCACGCTGACATGAAGTAAATCCTATATTTTAACATCATCAATTTCCAACCAGTACTTTTGAAATCGGTTTGGTACTTTCTGCGATTGCGTAAAAATCGCCACTTAGAACGTTTTTTAGAATTCTTTTCGCGCATTTCCAACCATTTTAAATTTTGAATGTTTTAAGAAATGTTCTTAGCGATGATATATATCTTATAACTGACTACCATTCCAAATTTCATGTTTTTAGGCCCTTCAGTAAACAAAAATTGCATTTTCGAACTTTTTTTGCCCCTGCACCCCCTTTGGGTGTAATGGCACCGACATAAAATTTAGCCTATGATGGAGCAAGGATTGTCAGCATCAGTTTGACACCATTATTTTTGAAATCGCTTTGTTACTTCTTGAGATCGCTTAAAAATCGCCATTTAGAACGTTTTTTAGAACGCTTTTTGCGCATTTTCACCCCTTTTAAATTTCGATTTTTTTTAAGAAATGTTCTTAGAGATCATTTTTATCTAATAAGTAACTAACATGCCATATTCCATGTATCTGGGCCCTTCAGTAACGCAAAAATCGCAATTTCGAACGTTTTGTTTGATCCTGCAACCGCTTTAGGGGTAGTGGCACCGATATAAAATGTAGCCTATGTTAGAGCAAGGATTATGAGCATCATTTTGACACCATTATTTTTTAAATCGGTTGGGTACTTTCTGAGATTGCATAAAAATCGCCATTTAGAATGTTTTTTTAGAACGCTCTTTTGCGCATTTTCACCCCTTTTAAGTTACGATTTTTTTAAAAACTGTTCTTAAGAATCCTTTATATCTAATAAAGTAACTAATGTGTCATATTTCTAGGCTCTTCAGTAACGCAAAAATGGCAACTTCGAACGTTTTTGTGCTTTTGCATCCCCTTTAGGAGATGTGGCATCGACACACAATGTAGCCTATGTTGGAGCAATGGTTGTCACCATCATTCTGACACCATTATTTTTTAAATTGGTTTGGCACTTCTTGAGATTGAGTAAAAATCGACATTTAGAAAGTTTTTAGAACGCCCTTTTGCGCATTTTCACCTCTTTTAAATTTCGAATTTTTTAAGAAATGCTCTTAGAGATCATTTATATCTAATAAGTAACTACCATGCCAAATTCCATGTATCTGGGCTTTTCAGTAACACAAAAATTGCAATTTCGAGCGTTTTTTTGCTCCTGCACACCCTTTAGGGGTAATGGCACCGACATAAAACATCGCCTATGTTGGAGCAAGGGTTGTCACCATCATTTTGACACCATTATTTTTAAAATCGGTTTGGAACTTCTTGAGATCCCGTTAAAATCGCCATTTAGAACGATTTTTAGAACGCTCTATGCGCATTTTCAACATTTTTAAATTTCGAATTTTTTAAGAAATATTCTTAGAGATAATTAGTATCTTATAAGTAACTACCATTTCAAATTTCATGTTTCTAGGCCCTTCAGTAACACAAAAATTGCATTTTCAGAACGTTTTTTGCTCATGCACCCCTTTTGGTCAGTGGCAGGGATATAAGATATAGCCTATGTTCTATGTTGGACTAACGCCATCATTTTGATACCATTACTTTTGGAAACGGTTCGGTCGTTCCAGAGTTTACTTCCTACAAATAAACAATTTTTACTTCTTTATAATATTAGTATAGATATAGATTAGTATAGAGAGGCAACAGGAAAGAAAAAAATTAAATAATGAAAAAAATTAAAAATGAAAATTTTGCTATACAATATTGTGAAAATAAATATTATTATTGAATCACGTGGTATTATATTTATAAATAATGATGTCTAAAAATATTTTAAGTGTCTAACTAAAATTTTTGAATTTTTTTCAATCTACAACCAAAATATAATTAAAAGTAGTTTTCAATTACTAATAACGACCTAAAATTTTGAAATTATATTGTCATCGGAAAACTACAATTGCATATAATTTCCAGCACTGTAGTGCATCAAAATTGAATGAAAATGATGATTACAATATTCCTTCTTTACATTCCACATTATGTCAAAATTATGTGAAATAAAAGCGATTAAAAAAATAAAATTTTGTATGCATTATCATATCATTTATTTTGAGAGTAGCCTAAAAACTTCCCACATATTAATACCGAACTTTAAAAAGGTTTTAAATAAATTACCGTAAAATCCGGGTTATAAGGTGCACTTTTAACATAAAAAATAAGAAATGAAATTTACGGGTGCACGTTATACACCAGATATAAAAATGATAGATTTAAAAATAAGGAAAATATGAGCATGAAAAAATTAGATTTCTACATGTACCGTAAATACTTTTTATGTAAATGAAATGAAATTACTTTAAGAACTTAAAAATTTCCAGTATCTGGTTACATGAAAAGTTCGTCACATTTGTCTTCACTTGCACTTTCACGCACATCATCG
This sequence comes from Maratus speciosus, assembly GCA_963932465.1. Taxonomy (NCBI): domain Eukaryota; kingdom Metazoa; phylum Arthropoda; class Arachnida; order Araneae; family Salticidae; genus Maratus; species Maratus speciosus. Next base: position 444,765,056 of record OZ010788.1, read on the forward strand.
AATTCAATTTCATCTTCACCATCACTGTCACTCTGTTCCATAAATAAGTAATAATCATCCGTTCTATGGGGATTGTTAGATATACTACATCTTATAAATGACTTTTGAATTATGTCAGGTTTAAATTCCCTCCATTATTAGGTAGCTTTCTTTACAAAAAAGCTACCTATTGCAGCCGTTCGGAGGAAAGCGATTTCAAAAAATTTTGGTATATTTTCATCGATCATGACCCCCAGACCCCGAAACCACCCTCCGTTCAAAATTGATATATATATATATATATATATATATATATATATATATATATATCTGACCTATGTCACACTGTAACTCCCGTAATTATGAACCGATTTCGATGTAATTCGGTGTGTACATAGTACATACCAATGTCTCGACAGAGTTCGTTGGCCAGCTTCATCCGCCGTTTTGTTTCAAAATGGCGGCCATTTAAAATTTTTAAAAAAATTTAAAAGTTGAAATTTGGTACCAAAAAATTAAAAATGGAAAAATATTTTTTTCTTTTGTATTTGACCTTTATACAAAGATTCCGGAGCAGTTTTTGTTTCGTCTATATCTTAAAAAATGGCTGAGTTATAGCATTTTGAATTTCTAGCGTGGCTGACATTTTGAAACGTCCTGAATTTTGTCACGCGATAAAAGGCGTATTTATGAACCGATTTGGATGTAATTCGGTGTGTACATAGTACATACCAATCTCTCGACCGAGTTCGTTGGCCAGCTTCATCCGCCATTTTGTTTCAAAATGGCGGCCATTTAAAAAATTTTAAAAAATTTAAAATTTGAAATGTGGTACCAAAAAATTGAAAATGGAAAAATATTTTTTTCTTATGTATTTGACCTTTATACAAAGATTTCGGAGCAGTTTTTGTTTCGTCTATATCTTAAAAAATGGCTGAGTTATAGCATTTTGAATTTCTAGCGTGGCTGACATTTTGAAACGTCCTGAATTTTGTCACGCGATAAAAGGCGTATTTATGAACCGATTTGGATGTAACTTCGTTTATACATAGTACATGCCAATGTCTCGACCGGGTTCGTTGGCCAGCTTCACCCGCCATCTTTTTTAAAAATGGCGGCCATTTAAATTTTTAAGAAAAATTTAAATTTGAAATGTGGTACCAAAAATTGAAAATTGAAAAAATATTTTTTTCTTATGTGTTTGACCTTGATAAAAAGATTCGGGAGCAGTTTTTGTTTCGTCTATATCTTAAGAAATGGCTGAGTTATAGCATTTTGAATTTCTAGCGTGGCTGACATTTTGAAACGTCCTGATTTTTCTCACGTAATAACGGGCGTATTTATAAACCGACTTGGATGTACCTTGGTGTGTACATAGTACATACAAATATCTCGACCGAGTTCGTTGGCCAACTTCATCCGCCATCTTGTTTCAAAATGGCGGCTATTTAAAAAAATTAAAAAATAAAAAAATTTAAATGAGATACCAAAAAATTGGAAAATGAAAAAGATTTTTTTTTGTATGTGTTTGACCTTAATACAAAGATTCCCGAACAGTTTTTCTTTCGTCTATATCTAAAAAAAAATGGCTGAGTAATAGCATTTTGAATTTCTCTTGTGGCTGACATTTTAAAACGACCTGATTTTTGTCACGCGATAACAGGCGTATTTATGAACCTATTTCGATGTAACTTGGTCTGTACATAGTACATACCAATGTCTCGACCGAGTTCGTTGTCCAGCTTCATTCGCGATCTTGTTTCAAAAGGGTTGCCATTAAAAAAAATTTAATTTAAAATTTAAAATTTAAAATGAGGTATTAAAATATTGGAAAATGAAAAAGGTTTTTTTTTATGTGTTTGGCCTTGATACAAAGATTCCGGAGCAGTTTTTGTTTCTGAAAATTTGTTCTTTTGTTGATATCTTAAAAAATGGTTGATTTATAGCACTTTGAATTTCTAGCATGGCTAACATTTTGAAACGATCTTGTATTTGATCAAAATGGCGGCCATTAAATAAAAAAAAAATATATATTTATTTAAAGTGAGGTGCAAAAAAATTAGAAATTGAAAAAGGTTTCTTTCTTAAGTATTTGATCTTGATATAAGGATTCAGGAGCATTTTTTGTTTGTCTTTACCTTAAAAAATGGCTCAGATATAGCAGTTTCAATTTCTATTGCGGGTGACATTTTGAAAAATCTGATTTTTTGCATGCGACAGCACTCCTATATATTAACCGATTCCGATGTGAGTGAGCATGTGCACAGCAATTACTAAGGTCTCGACCAAGTTCACTGCTTAGCCTCATCCACCTCGTTGTATTAAAATGACAGGCACTTTAAGAAATTGCCGAATTTGGCAAACAAATATAAGTTACTTTAAAGAACAGCAGCTTGGATACAGCTGACTAATTTCGCGAAATTCTCATTCATTATATTGATAAAAATTAGTATTGAATCTCCTATATTCGGTTTCCACTAAATTAAGCTTCGTGTGTTTGCATGATATAAGTTGGCTTTTTTTAAATAAGGATTATGAAAGCTACCTCTTCCTCCCGGCACTGGCCGGAAGGACTTTTTTATTATCCACTCACACACCTTCTCTAGACTGGCAAGCGCCATTTGGCCTCCTTTTTTTAAATATTCTTCACCTTCTAAGATCAACGTATTACATTTTCAGTATACCATTGTTCGAAAGCCTATGAAAATCCTTGGAATGAATGATTTCAAAAGATAAGGGTATCGCAGGTATACGTACATTGCAGGTTTATTTGTTAAGAAAAGGGCGTCCGTTATACGGCGAATGTACCTAAAATATAGAAATGCAGTCTCAACTCGCTGTTGTGCGTTATACGATGAATTTTACAGTATGCTTGAAATTAGTATACATAAGAATCCGTTTTTTAATAAAAATGTTTATTATATTATTTTTTTAAGACAGATGTTTATATTAACAGCGTTTGTCAAATGATGAGATTGAACTTTCAGAAATTTCTTTAGAATGCTTTTCAGATATACAAATCCATTAATAATGCATTTTTGAAATGTTTCATTTAATAGGAGAGTAGATCTCCATCCCATCATACTCATACATCCATCATTTTTTTTTCTTTACTTCCGTTCTTTTTCAGAAAATACATATTTTTGCAATGGACTTTCAAAATACGTAGTAATAAAAGGCTATAAAATACATAGCCTATTTCGATTTCATTTGTTTTTTATACTTTATTTAAAGCTGCATTTCAAAGATATATTTTAAAAAATTATTTTTTAATGTGATATCTTCTATTTTGTTAATCGTCTTCAACTGATTTTGATATTAAACAGCCAAGAAGTTTTTAATACTATGCTCGATGATTTTAAAAGAATAATATCGCTTACCATAAAGGATATTTACGTAAATACTTCTAAAACATAAAAGTTTTTTAATGCTTCTCAATATCTTATAAATGTTTTCTATAGAACTGTTGTTTAGCTTAAAAAATTGTTTTCCATATTTAAAAAATCTCTCACACCACTGATTCAAAAAATATCTATTTTATACGGAATTTTCAATTCATTGATTTTTCTAAATATTCTAAGTCTTACTAATTCAGCAATAAAGGGTTGAAAGAATTCTACACAGTATTTTGTTTTCAAAATAATTTGAAATCTGTTGCGGAAAGAAACGTTTGCAGAATATTGATTTAACGGTAAAAGGCATGAATGGAATTTAACTTCTTACTTTTTTTCATGAAAATGTTGCTAACGGATTTTAAAAGTATTCGGAGTTTTACTTATTCAGCAATAAAGAGTTTAATGACATTCATACTTTGTTTTATTTTCAAAAAAAAAAATATCTTATATTCAGAAGGCAAACAAATTGGATTCTATATATTGATTGAACAATATTGACAAAACGATAAAAACACGAATGAATTTGTTTTAAAACTTTTGTTAAAGTAGACTGTTGCTAATATACACCTAGTTTTTGCTTCATTTTAATAAAATGTGTTAAATTACATTATCAAAATAATTCATTATTAATCGATTTAATGTTATATTAAAATTTACAGTATGCATAGGTAGTGAGAATATGTTTACAATAATTTACGAAACGAAATATGCGTGTGCTAAACATTATCTTATTTATGCGTTAAAAAAATGGATTCTTAGTTAATATGATAGCTAGCCGGCTTCGTTACCTAGCGGACTCTTAATAATACCGGTGCCTCGGATTTATACGAACCGCGATCAAAAACGAATCTCTGCTTCGAGTACCCCTATAGGGCGCACGCAAAGGAAAAATTTTTAGTTAAACCTTCCACCTTGAGAGAACTCATTCTGTTCAAAGAAAACCACTTTCTGATCGAATATCCACAATTCAAATTGAATGAACCTGTTTCCTTGAAATAATGTCTGTGGCCTGTACAAACGAGAAAAGAAATCGACTTACTGTTCGAAAATGATAATAAATGAAGTCTATATTTGTATACACCTATGTGAAATATTTTTCTGCTAGTTCTTATCAATTATTAAAGCTGTTTCTTAACCTTTCTTTCCGAACGTTACTAGTCGCGCTCGGACTTTTTGCCGCCGCACCCCCCCCCCCCCTCCGTATATAGTAACTGTAAAATAATACTTTTTAATTAATTATAAGAAACTTTTCAAAATAACAGACATTACATTACATTACAAGATAAAAACAATATAAAAGGACGTTTCGGACTCATTCTGAATCCCTCATTAGCTAATTCCTAACGTAAAAGTCATACTAGATTTTAAAGTTCAACAAGTAGAAAAACATTACATCAAGTTGCCAAAAAATTATAGTTTACTTAATAATCGAATAGTATATTTCAATGAATTTATAAATTTGTAGTTTACATAAATTATACATTTTATTAAAGAGATTTGGAATAATGAAAAAAAGTAAAAATGAACTGACATTCGCTTGTAAAAACGTACCTGAAAGAAAATGATGCTATGTCTTGTCACCTCACTATAAATCTAGGGAAATATGTAAAGCCAGTCACATGGTAGTTCTCCATTCTATTTGTATAGGGGTATGAGTTAGGAGGAGATAATTCTTACGGTCGGCAAAAAACCGAAACGCGACTACTGTCTGGTTAATTAGATTTTAAAAGAATGCGACGATATTGGGGAGACGCCACCAACCATTCCGAAATTCAAACATTAATTTAGGTAACTGATTTTGAATTACCCTGTATGTGAGCCTCCAGCCCTCCAAATTCACCCTCCTCCTTCTTTAAAACTTTTATATGTTAAAAAATCATACGTATCCAAGGGCACCAAAACAGGCCAATATTCAACTCCCTTTTTCCGTGTTTAAAACATTTATGTGTTATAAAATATCTGAAATTTTAAAATAGATATCTTTATTAGTTTTCTTAATATTAGCAAATTACTTTGCTTCCGATCTGAAATCAATCAAATTTTAGGCTTTTTTTTTCCTTTTTCACATTGAGTTGCTTTCTTAGTGGTTTTGATGAATTTTTAACTATTAATATCTCCGTGAAACGCCAGCCGTTCTTTACGAAACAGTAAACAGCACATTCCCCGAGTTTTTTCGATTTTTGACATATTCCGCGATTCTCTACGCACTCGGCGGTAAGGATTTTAGACTATAGAGAGACAGCCACACGTTTACAGCATTAATAGAATAGAGTAGCTTGGATCACTCTCTTAGGCCATTTATGACATACAGTTTTCTATTTTAAACGAACGTTAGTTACATGGATCCTCAAATTATATGACATTTTTCCAATAAACGAACCTTGAACCGCGCGAACATCCGGCCCGGGTACTCGCTGACTAGGCAGTGTATAACGGGCATGCATCGCACGATCCCGAAATTTTTTTATTGCCACCTTGTGTTCACATACAAAGCTTCAAAAAACGAACATCGAACCGACGATTCGGGTTCGTGCAGCTTGTAGCACCGTATAGCAGGCGTGCTCCGCACCCGCTATAAAGTGCGTTAGTTCATCTTCCAACACCACCGACCGAGATATGTTTGATACGAACATCCGACCCGGTACCGTTTGCGTGCTACACGGTGTAGGATGCGTGCTGTGCACGCTGCGGAAAATCTATTAGTTCCATTTACGAGCGCCAGGAGGCATGCGCACTTTGTTCTAAACAAACCTATATCCAAACGAACTCCGTTGTTCTAGCTATCCGTAGATATATTGGGCGAGGGTTTGGGGTCTCAAATAAGAACTTATGAATTTCGCAGAAATTACGGTTAGGAAGTAATGGTAACCACCACTCATAAATTACGGGCGCAATATATTTTATACAAAACATCTAATATGTGTAGTAGAGCGTGCTTCACTCGCGCTGCAAAAATTATAAGTTTCACCAAACACCGCTTTGGGACGTAATATGTTATATACAGGCATCCGACACGGTTTTTCCCTCTTTCCATACAACAATGTTTGAATTTATTGCAAATTCTTGAAAGAAAAAATCCATTTTCCACTTAAATAGAGATTTTTGTTTCTCATCAATAAATTTCGATGCCAAATAGATGTAAAGATATGTAATCAAATTTTATCGATCAATTTTGATACCTGCACATCCACTGATACATTGTATGCCTCTATTTGCAGCAGGCTTTCGAGAATCGATTTGAAATAATATGAATTAAAAAATAAGAAACAGAATTTCAGTTAGAAACATATAATGTAGAAAGTACTGTTGGTTCTATTTTTTTACATACCTCGTTTAAAATACAGACTTCAATATTGAGCTGACGAAGATTTCCTTTTAAATCATCTCAATTTATTGATTACTCTTTGAGCGTCAAATTTACATTTTTGCCATCTATATTAGAGATGTTCTAAGGATTGTTCTTTTTTTGTTAGATTTTTCTAAATCAACAATCATAAAATTGAAGAAAAAAAAAACTCCTTCATTGAGAAGTTTTCAGGCAAATGTACTAATAAATTAAAAACCCAAATTATAATTCAAAGAGACAATTTAAAATATAAATATTAAAATTATTTAAATGTTTTGACGGTATATTTCTGAAATTTGCTGTTTCAGAAATTGAGAAGAAATGATGTTATGAAATTTAAACATATAACTTTTAATTATTGAAATAATCTTTAGAATTTAAGTATACTTTCTAATTTTACGTACAACTATATGCATGAATTATATCTAAATTTTATGGAGATTTAAAGCTGCACAGCAAAACAATGACAAATCGCACAGTACCGTCTGATGCCAGAATATTTCGTACGCTATAATATAATAACTATTAGAATACTAGTAATTTACTATATGATACTAACTTTTAAATGAAAAGCTAATTGACAGTTCCTTGATTTGTTCTTCAAATCTTACACAATAAATTCAATTGGGAAGTGTAGATATGAAAAAAAATGACCACCTCACTTTATATTATAGAAGGAATGCACGAAAACTTCATAGATTTAGAGATGTAATGGCATTACCCTTTAACCGTCTGGCCCGGATTTTTCCGTTCCTAGAAATCATGTTAAAATGGCTGCAGACCAAAATATTTTAAACAGAATTCTATTTTTAAACTTATATAGAAAGTAGTGATATTAAAGATATTATAGCATCAAACTGAGATTTAAAAAATATATATAATGGGATTTACAAGCATTCTTATAAAATTACTGTAAAACCCTCGAACGGTGAAAGGGTTAAAACTAATTTTTGAATTCTAGTATTTTAACCAATGCAAAATTTCACTAGCAATAATTATTACGCGTATAAAAAGAGCAGTTTTCACTAAGGAAAATGATAACTGTCAAAGGAAAAGCTCCTCCCAAGTAGTTCATTCTAGCGGTTTCGACGCGATACGTGTTTCAGTTATACGTTTAACCGATATATATACTGCTCATATTCAAAGTATTAGAATATTTGCTTTTTATTACAAACTGAAAATATCGTTTGGTAATTTAATGTACCTTAATGTAAATATGGAAACGATATTTTTATTAAGAACTTATTGTTGATTCAACTTATTTATTATCTTTTAATTAATATTATTTTTGAAAAAATTAATTGAAAAAAAAATTATTTTAAAAAGTCAAAATATTAGAATATTTATTCGAGTGTTTCAAAATATTAGAATATTTCCCATTAATTCTCCTTTAATTATCACCAATTCATAACTGGTAGCATCATTGATTAAATTCAGACGATTTTATTTAAAATCAGTATTCTTTTGTATTCTTTTGCAGCTTGTTTGCTTTTTTCGTTTTAAAATGGCTCGTGTGATTGATATTTCTGAATCTATTAAATTTCGTACAGTTTATTTGTATCAGCACGGTAAAAATCAATGTTATATAGCGAATTATTTACATTGTTCGCAATCAACCATTGGTAAAATACTAACACAATATTAAAAAAATTGATAATTTCAAAATAATCCCCGAAATGGCGGCCGAAAACCAAAAACATCAGCATGAGATGACAGGAAACTGAAGCGTATACTTAAGAAAAACCGTTTTAAAAGTGTGCGATTCTTGCACCGAAAATAGAAAGAAGAACGAGTTGAAGTTTCTTCATCGACAACATTAAGATGCATATTATCCATAAATTTAAGTTTGAATCTCGTGTATCGAAAACAAAACCTCTCATGACTGCAAAACAAAAGCGTATAATATTGAATTGGTATAAATCAAGTCTTGGCTTGGGGTTGCATGAGTGCAGAAAGACCTGAAAGTTATGCATCGTCTACGAAATTTTTAACTCTCAGATATATGAAGAAATTTTGGAATATTACCTGATTCCATCCTGATTCCATCATGATCACCTGATTACTTGATTCCTTTCATGACTGCAAAACAAAAGTGTATAAGATTGAATTAGTGTAAATCAAGAAGTTTATGGAGCGAAGAAGATTGGAAAAATATATTATTTAGTGATGAAAGTATGTTTTGTGTTTCATATGGTAATAAAGGTATTCTGCAGAGTCTGCAGAATAAAGCAAGTAGCATTTGATAACGAATGTCTCTTAAACGTTCCGTAATATTTGCTGCTAGTGTCATGGTTTAGGGTTGCATGAGGGCAGAAGGACCTTGAAAGTTACGCATCGCCTACGAAAACGTTAACTCTCAGATATATGAAGAAATTTGAGAATATTACCTGATTCCATCATCATAAGATATATTTGAAGATGATTTCGTCTTTCAAAAAGATTTAGCGTCACCGCATACCTCGGTGTCAACTAAGAATTGGTTCCGCCAAAGCAACATTAAGGTACTTCATTGGCCACCAAACTCACCGGGCCTTAATCCCATAGAAAACGTAAGGTGTATAATGAAGAAAAAACTCCAAGAAAAAACTCCTTCAAGTAAAACTGAGTTAGTGGCATCCATAAAGTCTATTTGGGCTAATATTGAAAGACATGTTTGTAAACACCTTGTATATAGTATGCAAGATCGATTGTACGCTGTTATGAAAGCTAAAGGGGATGCTACAAAATATTAACTACCATTTACTTCATATTCATAAGGTAATATTGTTGCGTAAAATAAAATATTCTAATTTTTTGAACCAATCTAAATTTTATTCTAATATTTTGATGTGTTTCAGAAAGCTGTATACCTATTTTTTTGTACTGTATTTTATATTTTTTAAATGTTAAAATCTTATCTAAACATTTCAGATTTAATTTATAAGAAATTTAATTGCAATTACTTAGTATCAAAAATAAATAAATGAAAAAGAATTTTTTCTTATTACTTTTTCTGAATTATTCTATTATTTTGAATATGAGCTGTACACTGAATGACTGCCTGATCCATTTTTAACTTAAATAATAAAAAAAATCGGTTAAAGTAAAAATACGCCGTTTCCTACATTGTTATTAGAAAAGCAATAAAAACATAAAAATAAGTCGTGATAAAATAGTTCTAAATTTCGCCACTAGCTGACGTTGGCGGCTGAAAAACTAAATAAAGATAAGTTCAATATAACTGCCCTTTGCAGCAATAATTTTCTGTATTCTCAAAACGAAATTTGCGCATACGCCTGCTAATGTCTCAGCGAAATGGATTGATATGCGTTATAGACGTAAGGATAGATGTCGGTAAGAGTTGTGGTTTTCGCTCACACATCCTCTTTTAAGTGTTCCCACAGAAATAAATCACAAGGATTTAAATTATGCGAATAGGGGTGCAGTCCATGTCTGTTCCTGCATCATATAATAAGTGTAGAGCTATAATCGCGCTATTACAAGTTATTACACGATTATCAATTTTTTTCTTGCAAAAAATCAAATATTTCGACCGTTCGATGGGTCTGACACCATATCGCATAAAATACTATGAACCATGTGAATCCTCCAAGGCATTATTTATGGCCACAAAGTCATGCAGAGCGTCGAGGTACCGTGATGCAATTATCGTATAGCAGAGGGAAAACGGTGCAATGATTACTTTCGGGGATATGGCATTCCATGCCATGACTTTTGGCGAGTTAAATGATGATTGTACAGAAATACGGGTGTTTTCCTTTTCCAAAAATCTCCAATTTTGTTTATGTATAAATCCGCAAAAGCAAAAACGGGTTATGTCAGAAAACCTATTGTATCTCAATTGCCCTTATGAATGCATGACTCTAGCGATATTTCTTCAATGTCTCTGATTCGAAAAACCAAAGGACAAAAAGATTTTTTTTTACGCAATGAACGGAAAACGTTTAAATGTTTAACCACTTGATTAAGATCCGTATATATGTTTTACCCTATATACTGTTTGGCATAATACGAATAACCACTCTGACCGTATCACACTGATCCAAAATCTGTACCCTGTATAAAACGTATCTATACAATCATATAAACATTTAATTGAGAGTACTAGTCCATATAAATACGTACAATTATTTATATTTAGTATATTTTCGTTTATTAAAGTTAGTGCTCCTATTTAAAATAAACACTGTATAAATTGTAGTATTACATGCTTATTTGTATTTCATTCGTAACAGGCCGTAAAGTATTTTTAATTGGCAGTTAACTTGCTTCCACACAGTTATGATTTTAAAAAGTTAGATGAACAATATATGCGTTTTTAATGCTAATGTTTCTGAAGTGTTTTATTATTATTTTTATTTTTTTACATACTCTATAATTCAATATTACAACATAAAATATTTTTTTTCTTATTTAACTCATTTAACACTCGACACGTTTATTGACGTTTTACCAATAAATGTCGTTATATAAGAAAACATGTAATACATATAAGATAAAAAAATAACTCAGTTTCATAAATATGTTTTATTTTCTTTTAGAAATTGATAAATATATAGTATTATCCAACATCATAAGATAAGCAAATATGAAATTCTTAGAACCTCTCTGAGATTCTTAGTCACATTTGTCACGTCCAATAAAAGCACAGAAGTTTCTTTTACGCTTCATTATCGAATACGAATAAGAAATATGGGAGAAAAAGAAACAAATCTGAATAAAATTTATCTCAGAACACTTTTTGTGCGAATTGCTCTGTTACCAATAGATAAGGTTTACTGTACTGTAAAAATATCGATTGTAAATATTATTAAACATTGACATAACACAAGAGATTTAAAAAATATGCCATAAAATTATTTAAATATATTTTTTTTATTATTAGCTTTTAAAATTTAGAATTAAAAAATAAGTTTTTTTTTTCATATATTTAAATTAGACGAATTTAATATTTATATATATGTAGTATTTTCTCAAAACATGTCGTGTGAATCGTACTATTATAGTTGTAGACTACTTATACAATCCACAACTGGATATTTTTGCAGATACATAATAGGCAATAGAAGAATCCCTCGTATAGATCACCAAACAGAGGTATTAAAAATGCAGTCGTTCCGTCATAGTCGGCAGTAAGGCAATGATGTTATGAAATCTTTGGAATGTTTCCATAAATAAAAAAAAAGCGTGATATCAGTCCATAGTTTATTGACGACAGGTAAATTTCTCCAATTTCACTAGTCTAGGAATATTCATTTCTAGTAAGGTCACATGGCTTAAGATAGTAAAAAGGGTCAGAAGCGTCATCATAACTAAAAGACAAATTACTCTCCAAGAGACGCGGACTTTTTAAGCACAACAAAATCATACAAAAATATCTTCTCCAAGAGAATGTAACGGCAAAAACAAACGCGAAAGCATATAGACGCTCAAAGCAAGGCCAATCCAGCTAAATGAAAGGGGGAAGAAGGGGAGGCTGCGCTAGCGATTGGATTATCTCCGGGGCGGGAGGGGCAGGGGAACGCGTGACATGCTGACGGGACTGACGGCTGCTGGCAGTAGTTTTATAAAGTAAAACGTCATAGACCTCGAAGTTCTCGCAAGGCACTCTGGGTTATGGAATGATATAATAAAATAAAATGGTATTGATCACCTTCGAATGAGAAAAGAAAAGAATTTAATGTCCCAGAATAAAATGAAAGAAATAAATTAATTTAGTGGGTTTTATAAAGAAGTATAGCCATGAGTAGATTAAGGTTTTTAGAATAATAAATAAAAGAATACGCTGGATTTAAGGCATGGGAAAAATGATAAAAGATATTTATGATATTATTAAAGACAGGTACAAAAGGTAGACATTATACGAATTTGGAATAATTTAACAAAGATAAATGGGCGAAAGTTTTAATGTTACATATATATATATATATATATATATATATATATTAGTAATATAGTAATATGATTATACATAAGTACTTTCATACTGAAAAGTTATTCTTTTATATAAAGACTGTCTTTTATATATCACTGTTATTCTTTTACATAAAAATTAGATTTCTAAATATTCCAAACATAATTTTTCGTATTAAAATTTGCTTAACAGTTTTTTCTGTTCAAAAAATCTTAAATAAATAGTAGTCGTATGTATATTAAATACTTTTAACATGACATTATAAAAGACAATTTTATAATGCAATATTTTGCAAGTATTAATGACAAATACTTTATATTTAAATTTCCTAATTGACTATGTACTCTAAATTTTTCGTTTCCTCAAGTTACAGAATAAGAGGGAAAATTCTCACGTAAAGATATTCCTTATTTAGGACAAATGGTAATATGTAAGAGTCCTTTCCTATTTTTATTAATTTAAAACTACGTCAGGTAGAAGCTCTAGATATTATGCTAGTGCTTTATTCGAGGCACTTCCTTCATCTTTAGCGAACTGGTCTTGGAGAAAATACTTTAATGACATAATTTACTTCTGCTTTAAATAGATTTGGAGTAAAATTACAAGTTTAAGTACAAATTCTAGAGCATATTTAGGAGAGAGACAGAATTACATTTTCTTTACATGCCAAAGCTACATCCGCAAATATGTACAAAAAGGAGCACGAAGTAAAAAATATTCTAGATTTTTTTTTCGGTTAAAAAGTAAAGAATATTGGGGAATATATTACTCGTTGGAATACATATATTGATATGGATTCTCCCAAGCATATAGTAAATACCATGAAGTGTAGTTTAGATATATTTTTTTACTAAACTTTCTCGTATTTTTAACATAAATAAACAAAAGAAATATACTGATCTTTATTCACGCTCAGTAAAGAAATAATATAAGCAAAAATGGCAAATTCATTTACTTTACTTTCTGGGGATAGAATGTCACTTCTTATCGTTAACATTAAGTAATTCAAAACCATTAATTTTGGAGATATAGGTAATAGTAACAGTTTTCAAACGTTGTTCTTTATGAGATGAAATTAATTGAAAGTAAGATGCAATGTGGTTTTAGAATTAGAAAAAGCTGTGAAAAAAATCAAAATATTATAACAATGTAAATTTTGCTCAAACAAAAATGAAACTACATTAATAGATTATTCACAGATAAATCTGTTTATTTAAAACCTGTATTTTACATATAATCCATAACTTTAAGTTATTTACCTTATTATCAGGTTTTACTTTATTTCCCATGTGCAGCAATACTTTATTTTGTATACATCCTTCATATATTTAAAAGCATTTTTATTTTGTTAATGTTTTCTTTATTTATCTTAAAAAAGGCCACATCATTTTAAATTGTTTTTAAAAAATATATATTATTTTACAGTTCTATATAAAAAAAAAAAAAAAAACCTTACATTTAACTTCACTTAGTATTCCCCTTTATTATCCATTTATATACTTTGTATTTCGTCCGTTCACAAATATTTCATAAATTTACAGTTCAATTCATTCCAAATTGTGGATATAGTTTTAAGTCTATAAAATCTCTTCAATGTTCCATAATAAAAATTTTCAGTTCTTCTAAGTATCTTTTTATAAAAGTTCGTTCCTTTATAAGTTAATTTTAACACATTATCCTATTTTCCATTCTTGTCTATTTAAAAGTTTCAATTTCATTTAATCCTTAAAAACATAAAAGTTCTAAAATTCATATATAACTTACTATATTATTTTCCAACATTCATAGACATAGAAATGACAGAAGAAGTTAATAATACCATACAAGATCTATACACAGAACCAGAAATCAGAAATACAATGAAAAGTGCAACAAACTTAATTTTAAATGAAAGTTACTTTAAATTTAATAACAAAATATATAAACAATTGAAAGGTGTACCTATGGGGTCACCCATATACAATGTAATTGCAGAATGGAAGATGCGAAAATTGGAAAAAAATATAATTCAAGATTATGAAAATGATATACATTTAGGGGTTAGGTACGTGGATGACATTTATTTTATAAAAAATAGAACAGTAAACCTAAAAGATCTATTAAATGAAATTAACCAATATGATGAAAATATACAGTTTACTTTGGAAGAAGAAAATAACCGGTCTTTGGCATATTTAGATGTTAAAATAATGCATAAAAATAATGAAATACAAACAACAGTATACAGGAAACCGACGGCAAACCTTACAATAATCCCAAGAACAACAAATACCCCTATTACATATAAATTGGCGGCATTAAATACTTATATTAATAGAGCAATTTATATATGTTCAACAGAAGAATTACTAAACGAGGAACTAAAAATAATCGAAAAAATAGGTCAAAAGGCAGGACATTCACAAAAGACAATGCATAAATTGATTACAAGGGTTAAAGAGAGAGTTAACCGAATTCAACCTGCTCAAAGAAAACAAGAATATACACCCCCCCACCCCTCCCATTTATGAATGGACTATCTTTAAAGTTAAAACGTGAAATGAAAAAAACTAGGGAAACAAGTCCCAATAACCCCCATCCCATCCTTATTTAATCCACTAAGAAATTATGTTGAAAAATACCCAGCACTACAAAGAGTGGGAATTTACAAAATAAAAGGAAAAAATACTGAAAATGAAGAAATAAAATATATTGGCATGACAAAAAGAAAGATAAGTGAAAGATTAAAAGAGCATATATATGATTTAAAAACCAAAAGCCAGAAAACCGCTATTTCAAGACTAAATATAAGAACCCCCTTGGACTTAAACACAATAACAGTGGAAAAGTTAGCTAATTATAACAATTTCCAGAGCGCATTACTACGAGAGGCAATAGAAATCGATTTAGAGCTTGAGAACTTATGTAACGATATGACACATGCTACGCTAGATAACAGATGGAAAAAAAAATTACATGAAGGGGAAATTTTGAAAATAAGGGCGAAGAGAAAGGAAAAATGGAAATGATCTCAGGCCAGAAAAACTTCGAATCTTTATTTGAAACTGAGGACGCCCTAGTGAAGGGTAAAAACGTTATTGCTCTTTATATAATGCAGCAAGCTTAATAATATACATCTGAACTTATGATGAATTTAGTTAACTATAAAAACATTAGGATAAGACGAAAGAACTATGAATGTTGGAAAATAATATAGTAAGTTATATATGAATTTTAGAACTTTTATGTTTTTAAGGATTAAATGAAATTGAAACTTTTAAATAGACAAGAATGGAAAGTAGGATACTGTGTTAAAATTAAATTATAAAGGAACGAACTTTTATAAAAAGATACTTAGAAGAATTGAAAATTTTTATTATGGAACATTGAAGAGATTTTATAGACTTAAAACTATATCCACAATTTGGAATGAATTGAACTGTAAATTTATGAAATATTTGTGAACGGACGAAATACAAAGTATATAAATGGATTGTAAAGGGGAATACTAAGTGAAGTTAAATGTAAGGTTTTTTTTTTATAGAACTGTAAAATAATATATATATTTTTAAAAACAATTTAAAATGATGTGGCCTTTTTTAAGATAAATAAAGCAAACATTAACAAAATGAAAATACTTTTAAATATGTGAAGGATGTATACAAAATAAAGTATTGCTGTACATGGAAAATAAAGTAAAACCTGATAATAAGGTAAATAACTCAAAGTTATGGATTATATGCAAAAGTGAAACTTTTTCCCGTTTATTTTCCATATTATTAACAGAAGATTTTTAAATATAACTTATAGCAAACATAGACTGTATAAAAATTACATTTCGTATATTTTTTCAAGAATAAATAGTCTTAAATAGACATTTATATGATGAAAACAATATTTGAAGCATTGGTGATATGTAGCAGTTATTGATAATATTTCCAAACACATGCGCGTGAAGGAAAATGGTAAATTCATGTATGATTCATTTCACGATTTATGGATGACCTTAATTTAGCATTATAAATGCAACGTTAACCGCTTATAGATGTGTGGAAGTATAACTTAGAAGCATATATGCTAATAAAAGTAACACGGGTAACTAATGTACAATTTATTCAATGTGAAAATTATGTTGATATGTTTAATGTTTTTTGCAGCGCAGTTGCAGCAATAAACAATAACCTTACAACGATCTGTGATATTTCAGAAGCATTTTAAGTATTCTTTTTTTTCATTCTGATAAAATCAATTATTCACATGACGCATATTTACATAAAAATTAAAAAACTATTACTAAAACAGAATATCACAAATGTGTTTATAAAATATTTTCCATCAAGTCCTAACGAATTTTATATTTTCGCTGCGGTATTTGTATATCATTGCGTAACCGCGCTATACATGCGTATTAGTTTTGGTGAAGCACGAGTGTTTAAAATTTCGTACGTATAAATCATATATATATCGAGAACAACTCATCTCCTGATGATGACTAAGACTGCAATGTGCGATACGTTTCACTACCTCAATTTGAGACTGCAAGATGAAGATTAAATTGGAGGCTGCAGCAATCCATCATACTCCTTCTAAAATACATTAAAATAAAAATTAACCATATAAATTGGTTACGACGACTATTGCAAGAATCTAGAGACTTTTGCACCAGTAGTGAGATGAATCAGCAATCGGCAATCAGTGAATGCGGTATTAAAAGTTTAAAAAATAAGAATGAGACTGATTTCATTAATTCCCTTGTCCCCTACGGATAACTATTTATTAAATCTTACCAAATGGAAAAGAAAACCTTTTACTCTCCAATCAACTCAATAAAACCTACAATGACGGAAACCAAGAATTATCGATATTCATTGCCTTCACTTGGAGAAGGGTATGTGATTGTAGTCCAATATCAGAAATAATTTCCACTGAATTAGGATATTTAACTTTCAAAATGTGGATCATATTATTAAGAAATTTGTGTCCGTAGAATCGTCAGAAAAATCGATTCGGCGACTCCTAAGAAGACCATATGGGTGATATATAATTTTCGCTGTAGAAAAGCCCCGAAAATGATGGGATTACAAATTCGACAATCCAAAATTTACCCATTTAATATTCTACTCCTTTCTAAATTATATTAACACGATTTTAGGTAGATTTCGTATGAAATACTACCTATTGGCGTCGTTCCTATGTTGGAATTTCTGAAAAAGTTTTGCAGATCTACACCGATCATGACCCCTAGAACCTAAAACCACCCTCAGAAAAAAACTTTATGTCTATCTATCTATGTATTTATCTATCTATGTATCTATCTATATATATCACTTTCTTCTGGACACGATAACTTCCACAATTCTGCTCAAATCTCTTCCAAAGTGATACATAAAATCAAGGGTCATAAAATATCGTTCAAGTTCGTTAATGGGCAAAATTGGTCCAAGGGGCTGAAAATAGGGGGGGGGGGGTTGTGAAAATAGAAAAAAAAACCCATAACTTCTTAAATTTTGTACATATCAAATCAGTTTAAAGTTTTTATTACTCCTAAAAATAGGGCCAAAAATTTATGCATCAGAGATTTTTGATAAAATTAAAAATAGACTCAAGGGGCGCAAAAATAGGGTTTTTGGGAGAAAAAAATTCATAACTTCGTCAATTCTCAAGATATCAAATTCAATTAATTTTATTATACATCCCCTGAATATTATCTACAACTTTTATATTCACAAGTTTTCGATAGGACCAATTGTTACCACAAAAAAAAAAAATTAAAAACGAAAACAAAAAAAGGGGGGTGAAGAAGAAAAATTTCCATAACTCCGCCAATTCACAAGATATAAAATCCCCATGAATTTAACATATATCTTCTTAATATTGTCTTCAACATTTATATAGATAAGTTTTGGATAGGACCAATTCTTACAGCAAAAACAAATTAAAAATACATAGCGGTTGAAGAAAAAAATCATCTTATTAAGGGTGTATTGAAATCCAAACTGCTTATTTTCTGACTCATTTTAAAATTCATTTTTGCTCTCAAACGCATTCAATTGATAGATTCTCGTCTTCAGAAACTATATAATGTACCGTAATGATCTATTATTTTATAGAGGCAGAATATGTATCAAAAAAGGATGTCAAAGTGGGCATTTTGAACAGAAATTCCCGAAGCGATTGCGTTAGAAAGAAAAATATTACCCTACTGAGAAAATAATTGTTTATTAATCAAGTTTCAATTAATTGAAAGAAAAACAAGAACACTTATAAAGAACATGCTGCCTATAAATCTTTTCAAAAATCACGTCAGCAAGTTTCGTATTATTTCTATTAAAAATGAATCTGAAAATGTGCCAGAGCATTTCGAGTTGTTGAGCGTGGAAAAGTATTTTTTTTAATACCGCCTTAAAATGATTCTGATAAAACCAGCTATTATATAAAAAGGAAATAAAAACTCGTCAAAAGCGGCCAGATAAAACTGTTAAAGTGGATTTATATCTAATCATGATTTAGTTTTTGTTGAGCAATTAATATACTTAATATCGAAATCTACCTCCGCCTGTAGGCCGGGCCGGCAGGGATTTTTTCATTTTCGTTATTTTCCTTTCTCCTGAAAGCAGGTTGTTATAGTTCCTATCAAGAGACTTGCAGAGGATTCTGTAATGGGAAAGAGTTACAGTCCTGTACAATTGCTTTCTGAGCTGAGACTAACTGGGCATGTTTTTATGGCTCGCCGCCAAACTGTCTGTACTGATTCTCCCGGACAATATGACTAAGTCCTAAAACTTCCATTTCGCACTAGCTGCTAAGAGTGAAAGAATGCATCCATGATTCGATATTTGTGCATGGTTGGTATCTATTTCATTAATGTGGTTTTGGCATCTGACAAACGTTCACACTCTGACCTACATATACAAATTCATAAATCTTAAAATTCTTATTTTTTACATTCTATTTATTTTTATTACTTTCGACATAGAAGATTTATTTTTCGCTTTGGCAAAAACAAATCTCCACACAACGCCCTGGTAATGCAAGAATGACAGAGGATTCAAAATTTGTTCTATGACTATACAAGATTTTAAAATCCTTATCAAAATTTTTTATTAAGATATTTTTAATTTTTTAAGCCGAAATGAAAATCGTTTCTTATTATTCTCAGATAGAGTTAGTTATATAATTGTGGAAAGTTTCAACAGTTTACCTATAATAGACATTTAGAAAAGTGTATCGAAACATATAAAAACACTTTTTCGAAAAGGCAAAAAACAAAAAAAACTATATACACAAAACAATGCTTAAATATATTATTTTAAAATCTTCGAGCATCGTAATCATATTCATTTAACATTTCATCCTAAACTTTTTTTTCTGTTTTATCAATTAATATCTAATTTCAATACTCGAAAATCTGAACCAATTTAAGTTCCATGATTTGTGTCCTTAAATGTTTCGTTACTGCACTTTAGTATGGAGGAAAAAATATATGCGTGTGTATATAGACAGTACCCTTACTTGCTACAAGCTCATCAAATATAGTTTCCTTAAATTTTGCAAAGCTATTCAGATCTTTATAATAAAACACACATAACACGCTATAAATTAAAACACACATACACACATAAATAACGTCTCCATTCAACAGTTAAAGGTATATTCAAATATTACACAGCCAAACATACAATAAATACAATAAACCCAACTGGAGTGAAAAATTAGCCAGAGCCAGGAATCGAACCCGGGACCACAGTAGACAGTATACTGTGGATCATATTGTGGTCCCGGGTTCGATTCCTGGCTCTGGCTAATTTTTCATTCCAGTTGGGTTATAATCAGAAAATTATATAAAAATTTCCAGTTATGCAACTTTGGCATCAATCTAACCTCATTGTAATGGTATGAAATTCGGTGAGTAGTTTTTGAGAAAATGAGTTTTTTAAAAAATAGAAAAAGCATTTTTATCTCATAAAATATCAATATGTATAGGGTGATAATAGGGGAAATATATTGTCAGATATGTAGCCACATCTGGGAAAAAAATCAGGAAATTTGATTGAAAGCTATGTTTCCAATTCTTATCCGGCTATGTCCTTTATTTTATGAACCAATTTCTCCAACAAAATGTAACAAAAGTTATAGTGTAGGTAAATTAGACCAACAATTGAGTAAAATACAACAACTCTTTTGGTACTAGAAATGAAGATCTGCTGAGTCCCTAAAATACATTTCTTTTTCTAAACACACTTTTTTTAGGTGGGAGGTGGTAAAAAAATGTATTAATTTTGCCCCAAGAAAGGGAGCAAAATCAAACATTTTTATATAAATTAAGTGAGGTATCGTCCATTATGTATTTTTAAAATCTAAATTGAATGACACCATCCGAAAGTTGATACGATCATTTTTTATAAAGTTACGGTATCTTTTAAGAACACGAAGTCTACAATTATACATTTTGCAGGTAAAATATGTTTATATAGAAACAAACGATGGTCATTCAAGAAAGTTACCAGTGAATTGACATTAGTTGTTTAAAAACACTCTATTTTGTCTGTAGTATTATGAATATTTAAAAGTGTACTTAATTACATTTATATTCACCGCGTACTATATGCAGCTTAGCATTTTTCTCTTTATAAACATGTGTTATCATTTAGAATTAAATCAATAAACTTCCATATCTCACTATACTATTTAATTTTTCTAATAAAAATACATATGCATTTGCTTGCTGGCGCACTTATTTTAAGTGAATAAAATAATTCATGAACATCGCATGAATAATTAACTGTTTGATTTATTTAATAATACAACGCTTATATAAAATTCATTAAATATTTTTTTTTCTTACATGATTTTACTTATTTGTATTTCAAGCAGATTTCATGCATGTTTATTTTTAGCATTTTCTATATCTCGATTAAATTATTCCATGGCAAAAATACAAATTTGTTCCAAATGCAATGCAAGAAGATATAAGTAAAATTCATCATAATCATATTAAATCTCATTATAATCATAAATAAAATTTCAATATACCAGAGAACTTTAATGGCCCCATGTACATAAGTATTTTTATCTTATATAAAATATCATAATACTTCGATTTTTTTTTTAGTATCAAATCTTTGAGAATATTATATGTGTATGTAACTTTTTTTACAGAAATTATTTTTCTAGGTTACTTTGAGTTGTTGTATTTAAAAGCATATATGTAAATATTTTTCTATTAGATAAAAATTCTTTTAAAAGGGCAATAATTAAAAAAATAAAGACAATGAAAGTATTTGAAATACATTGCATTTAAATTGTACTGCAATTCTGCAATTTTTACTTATTTACACAGCAGAAATGAAGATGAAACTTTTTTAATTACTTTGTAGCTTCTTGAAAAATAACGAAACAATTTCCGAGATAAAAAATATTGTTTTACTTTTTTAGTTTTTGATATTAAGGATAAAGTAAATCTATTATTTCTTATGTACTTAAAGCTAAATATACTTATATATGTCTCAAAAGTGTTGTTAATATCTCATTTTTTTAAATCGTGCAATCTGTTGTGCTTTAAATACTCTACAGGATTAACAAATATCTAATTGAAAAGAAACGTAAACATATAAAAGAAAAACAGCCCAATGACATCTTGTCTAAAAGAAATAAAAGAAATATTCTTTATAAAAGTAATTTAAATGTAATTTGCTCTAATTTTAATACTATTTTTTCTTCCACTTGGAAAGTATTTTATCAATTTATAATGCTTTTGTTTAATTCGAAAACATTTTTAACCTTTTTCTTTTCCTCCTAATTTTTAAATATTTTGCAGAAATATTCATAGGTCTTAACTACCATAGAATACCCCTTACTAGACTTCTATGCATTTTTAATACTTTTAAAATTGTATATAAACAGAGTAGTTCAAATATAAAAGTGACTCTTCTTCATATTAAATTTTTATCTGTATCACAGATATATCCAATTTTAAAAGTGTATAAGATTCTGTTATCATTCAAAAAATTATGAAAACTGATTTCTTAAATTTTAAAAATTTGAAGAAACTTTTCACTTATAAGTTATCCTATTCTCCAATTTTTTATATATTTTTATATTGTATAATAGATCTCTGTATTCATAAATTAAAAAAATATGTTGAATTTAAAAACAGATTACCAAATTTAAATTGATCGTACACGTTATAGTGATGAAGAAATGTTTTAACTTTATTCATATTTTTAAGGATACTGAATTAGATATCGCTATATCAAAATTGGTATATTTAGATATTGCTCACATTATAAAAAAAAATACAACATACGTCACAAATGAAAGTAAAAATTGTAGAAGTCCGTTGGATGGTTAACATTTGTTCTGAGAAAAATTGCTGTTGGATTCATTTCTGTGTATTATGGGTTTATTATTTATGCGTTTACATAGCTACAACTCCATGCATAACTGATATATTTCATTTAAAGCATAATTGTACGCTGAAAAGTAGTTATTTCATGCGATGAATAAAGTGATGCTATGTAGTTATTCAATGCGATGCATCTCTAAAATGCTCCATGTATTAGTTGTTATGAATAATTATAATTATGTTAATAAAACTTTTTTTTATTCACCTATTCCACGTAAATTAGCGGGATATTTATTTCTTCATCAAGCTATCATTATCATTGAAACTATAATTCCAATTTTTGCAAAACTGATGTGTATTTTCATTTCACGTAAAGTAGGCGATCATATATGAAAATTTTGATGTGTTAATATAAAACAATCATACGCAATAAGACAAATTTTTCGAAAACATAAAAACGTTACTATATACTTTAAAAAACATCGAAATTCTGTTTATTTTAAAGAAAGTTAGAGTCTGGAAAGTGTGGAAGAAAATGGAATGTCAAACAAACATAAGATTTTAAAATCATGATGAGATAGATAAGTGAATTTTTCACAGAACGAGATATTTTCAATAATGAAAAAAAATTCAAAGTTATGTATGTACATTTATAAAATACCAATACAAATGAAAAGTTAAATGTACCTTTTTGGAAGTTGAAAAATTTAAAAGAGAAGGAAATTATAATGCTTATTCTTGAATGTTTCATAGCGACGATTTACTTTCGTACAAGAATGCATAAAGGTCGGGAGAGATTCCACATGGCCTTCCGAACACAAATACACATGTATACATATAAAGTATATATATATACAGTGAAAGTTATCAAAGTACATATATATATACATTATATATAAATACAGTGAAATCTCATCGTTATACTTAAAAACTTCGTTATGATGGAAATTTGTTAAACAGAAATCAGCTTTAATTCATGAAATTTTGTATAATAAAATGCACTTGCATATAATGAAACCTACACATAAAATGGAAATATTAGAAAAATGTAATTTAGTTCGGGCAGTAAACTTTTTTTTTTTATGGAATGTGAACATATGAGAAAAATGTAATCAGAATAATGTCTAAGAAACACATAATAAAGAGAGATAAACAAAAAATGAAGTACATTTCGTTCTTAGATTTTCTCTTTTTGCTCAGTATTCCAAATCCTTAACTTTAGAAATGTCTGTAATATCACTTTATACAGGTTTCTTGTAAAAAATTCTCAGTTAATGAAAATTGTTACACTTTCGAACAATTCGTCTGTAACATTTTCGTGAATCTGCAACTCCCTTCTTTATTGTATTGAAGACTTTAGGAATTTCTTCTTTTGAAGGTCTTTGAATTCGTTCTTCCCTGTCATCTTCATCGCTTGCTGTTGTTTCTTCGATACATTTTAGTAGACTTTGCATTATGTTCATTTGGATATTCATTTGTCACAATGTCTTCATCTACGTTTAGAATGATAAAGAGATTTGCAACCCTTTCAAGATCTCATATGTCTGTCATTTGTCTGTCATGAAGTCACATCACATTCAATAACTTTCATTTTCTCAGATATATAGGTGCGGAAACTAATGTTTTCACTACATTTCATTTCTGTAGAGCCAAAATATCTTTTTTACCCGACTGAAAAGAAGGGTTATGTGTTTCACGCGTATCTGTGTATGTGATTTTCTTTACACCTTCGAAACATCCCAACGGCTGGATGGATTTTTATGAATGAGGTCTCTATAGATCCGTCTTAATCTTTCGATGTTTATAGGATAGGTTTTGTTTTTATAAATTCAAAATGGCGGCTGTAAAATACAAATGGCGGTAGAGACGAAAAAAAAAATTATGCACCATATTGAGTGGTATATCATTGGATAGGTCTTTCAAAATGAAGACGATGTTTCATTGACCATTTTGTAGTCAGAAGCTCCGTTTAAATATTACAAAACTTGGAAGTTGTGTACTTTGGATCACTACCTTTACTGTAACTCTAACCTTTATAATAGACATCTATATGCCTCATTAATAGAGTGTTTGTAGATAGGAACTAATAATTAAACACAACTTAAAAGTTATCAATACAAGTAAATAAAAAAAAGGTAAGTAATATAAAAAATAGTTTCATATGGATGAGAAATAATTAATTATTTCGCTATTTACGCAGCCGAGTTTTTTGATTTTTTAAATTTAATACATTATTACAAGAAATTAGAATTAAACATTAAAAAAAACTCATTTACTTATACAGTTATCTGGCGTATCTGTATTTTTATAAGTAATTTTTGCCGCGGAACTGCAACACGGGACCTATTCAGCCCGCGATTATGCTAATGCATGCACAATTTGAGAACACGTGATATTGTTTTACCTTAAAAATGTCCATTAGAATCTTCTGTTATTGTAACATGGGTTTAAAAATAACCTATGATTCTGAATATTTTAATAAAGGATAATTTAAAAATTAAATTTCCTCATTCAGCCACTTTGAACGCGGAATAAAATTATTCTTCTGAAATGAATTTTAATTATCGCCAAAATATTTTGCATATCTCGAAAAGAAATCTTTAAATGGAAACTGCTTAATTTATTGGCTTTTACGGGAAAAAAAGAATATTATTAGCAAAATATTCATTTTTGGCAGCGGTGGGATTCGAACCCACGCCTCCGAAGAGACTGGTGCCTTAAACCAACGCCTTAGACCGCTCAGCAACAATACCTTGCTTGAAGTGGATGTAATATTTGAAGATAGATATGATATCTAGCGAATAAAAGAATCTTTAAAACGAGTAGATTTTACTATTACCCGACTGAAAAGAAGGGTTATATATTTCACGCGTATCTGCGCGTATAGTTGGCTTTTATTCAGTCGGGTTTTTTGATTTTTTAAATTTAATTACTTGTATTTAATTCTTCTTCGATAATGTACAATAAGATTTTTTATTATTCCCTGGTCTTATGGCTGAAGTTTAGAAGTTTTTTGGCAGGAAGAAAAATAACTTTGATGTTGTTTAATTAGCATTTTGAAGTTCAGTCTTGTGGATGTGCAGGGCAGTTGTCTATCAGACACCGAATTTCGCAAAATTATCTTTATAAATGACTATCCCACTTGAATAACCACTTTACAAAAATATCCTTAGTCATCGATGAATTCTTATTGCAATCATAGTCTACCTCTAAAGATTTTGTAACTTTGGATGATTTGGGGTTTTTAATTTTTTCAATCACTTGTGGTTTTATTTCATACGCTTCACCCCTCTGTGGTTTATGACATATTCGACAAATGGAAACTCAATATGCATTACCATTTAGGATTTACCATGCTTCTTTACACACTTATATTTTTTTCGCTTAGTAGTCCTTTAACCCTAGAATGCTACCCATTCATCTCCTGGGCGAAGCCCATAACAAATAACCTTGATCTGCCTCACCAAAAAGAGAAAATGGGTCGTGCCACTCAGTACCTTCATTTGACCTTAGCTACTGCACTTAAGAATATTCTTTCTTCCCGAAATATTTGTGTACGTGGCGTTTTCTGAACAATATTTGTCTCGCAGACGAATAGTTAGCAATTACGTTTGCATTTGACAATTTGACTTACAAGGAGAGGGCCAACCTTGTTAATCACAGATTTTGATTATTTTAATATATGTTGTAGGGTAGAGACACCTTAGTCTCAGGTTGAACGGATTTTATCCAACGCTCCTTAGTTCTTGAGAAACCGGGGGGTCTAATAGTAGTACACAACTTAAATACTTACTTTGTAACTCAAAGGATAGATTGGTCGGAGCTGAGTTGGCATGGCGTTTGCCGGCTCATCCGCGGGCCCGGGTTCAATACCGGTACGCGCTACATTTGTTTTTCTTATTATTTGTTTTATAAATATATACGTAAGTATAACTTAATAATCTCATTGTCAATTAAAATTTATAATATTCTATATCAATTATAATTTTAACCTATTTAATTTTTTACTTTTAACTAAATAGTTGTATAAAACATCATAAAACTGTTAATTTTTTTAAAATCACTTTTAAAATGTATTTCATATATTCTTTATCGATGCAATGATATTGAGCAATTGTGTCAATCCGTGATTTTAAAGAAACATCATTTACGCATTGCTTTAACAAAGGAGGTCAATGCGATAATACTATTATTCTGTTTTTAAAGTAACAAGCATAATTATATTAAAAATTAGCACCAGAATTAAATTACAACCGATTTTTTGCATATTAAAGATTTTTTAATTTGTAATACGTATGCTTGCACTTTCAATTATTTTGCTTTCCCCGTTATCTCTTTTCTGCTTTAATTTTTATTTTATTTCAATATTCTTTTATTTTATCATAACTAGATGGAGCCACAAAAGGTTTTGTCACGATTTTGGAATTTTCATCTTTCAATAATAGATCCAATTTCTTTTTAAACTTCTTTAAAGGATGAGAAATAATAGTTTAAAAAAAATGATAAATTTAAGTTTGTTAACTTTATAAATAATGTATTATATTGAAATTTTTAATTTAAATTATTAAATTATGATTACAAGTATATTTATAAAACAAAAAATGAGTAAAACAAATGTTGGGCGTTGAGGTACCGAACCCGCGCCCGCAGGTCAGCCAGCAGACGCCGTACCAACTGAGCTACGACCAACCTAGCCTTTTTCTTACAAAGTAAGTATTTAAGTTGTGTACTTCTATTAGACCCCCCAGTTTCTCAAGAACTAAGGAGCGTTGGATAAAATCCGTTGAACCTGAGACTAAGGGGTATCTACCCTACAACATATATTAAAATAATTAAAATCTGTGATTAACAAGGTTGGCCCTCTCCTTGTTAGTTTCTTCCGGAGCTGCCATGGCATGTCAAAATGTTTTCTCGGAGAATTTTTTTATGATAAACCTGAGCTATTTAAATGTACTAACCCTGAACTATTAAAAGATCTAAGTAATGTAGAAAATTCTATTTCTGGAGATGAATCAGAAAACTAAGAATTTAATGAAGTGGAAAAATGAAGTGGCGAAATCACAGATAGCGATAGAGATGAAAATTATGAATTATCTTTCGACAATAAAGATAAAGGAAAACAATGCTTGAAAAACAAGCCCATGAGGATGAAAGTATATAGTAAAATTCTGAAGCGAAAACTGAAAACTGCAATGCATAAAATAAAAGTTAATGTGTTGGAAAAATTCCGAAATCTTTTGAATTATGTGACATGTCTATCATTTATCCAGGCAAAATTTAGCTCATTGGTAAAGATGAGCCAAAGTGGTTAATAGGCGTTAATCGAGTAAGTAGCAAACTGTTAATGATAGAAGTTTATAATTCCACAAAAAGAACAACCGTAGACACATTGGATCAGATGTGTAATTGCATGTCATGTTGTAGGAAAACACGCGATAGCCTGTTTGTGTGTTTTATGGTATGATTAAGATGGGTTTAGTGAATGCATATGTTATATATGTGCATAACATGGCTCAAAAATCGTAGCAGTATTATCTGGGAAATAATTCGAGATAAAGCTAAGTTAAGATCTTCTTGTTCCATGGATGAAAAAGCGTCTCAACGTATCAACTTTGACCTGATCAACAAGGGCAATTATAAGCAAACTTTTGAAATTCGATATAAAGATTCCACAATCCGAAAAATCTGACTGTAAAACAAATGAAAATTTATACATTTTTGCCTGTACACTTTGCGCAGAATGACGCGCAACTTTTGTCTATTGTGTTCCAGAGCAATGTGTGGTGAACATGACGCTAATATGTGTACAGATTGCTTTGAAAATAAATAAATCATGCTGCTTTCTAGCTTACTTGAACATCGAGCGCGATAACGATATCTTCAGGTAGTATACTTTTATTCTAATTAGCTTTTAAAATTGATTTTAAACACGTCTACCTACATTTCGTATGGGAGACGAATGGTTACCATTCCCATATGTTTTTCAAAGGGTATCATTCTAGGGTTAATAAAATATCAATATGAGTACTGGAACATAGCACGTTCTTTGTTCGGGTCTAAACAAAACGTCAAATAAAAGATAAATTGCAGAAGAATGTTACAAATGTACACAGAATTCTAACTTTAATAATAATATGTCCTGTGATTCTAATATCTTAAATATATAATTAATAAAAATACTTTTCAAATATTAATTATGATATAAAACTGCAATTAATTAACATAAAACTATCACGTTGAAGTCGAAAATATTAAATGTTTTGACGTTAAATATTTTAATTGGATAAACGTTTAGAACATTACGCGAATGACTTAAGACAATTAACGGAATATTCCATTTCATTCAAATGAAGGGTACGTTATATTAGAGCTCCAAAGAAGCTTCAACTTTCATAAATAATTATTAGAAATAATTTCGTTGCATGTTTCTTAATCACTAAAGCGTAGAATTGTTATTGCATGATTGCTGCATAATAATTTTTCGTAGACTATCTGAATCTTGCTTAATATTTCGAGTCCAAACATGCACATTATAAATAGATCTCTTGATAATATCGTATTTAGTCAGGGATAAGGTTCATAACACAAACAGTATATGTTTTTTTTTTATTTATAGAAATATAGAAATAAATTTGTAAATATAGATATATATTTTATTTTTCTTATATTTGTGAATAAAAGATTTTATAAATTGAACAATTTGTGGGTATGCAATAATGCAATTTTATTGAATTTGTATTAATTTAATTGTATGCAAAAGCAGCTGATGTTAAAAGAGTTGTTCTTGATTAAACGACATTTTTTTTTTTTTTTGCCATTATCCGCAATATTTGAAGTTGATGGGTTGAAGTCTTCATTAAATTGGTTTTCAGATTCTCCACAAAAAAGGATTTATGTTTGCATGTGCACGGAGACTACTTGTATCAGGGTTGTGCAAAATTTTAATTAGATTGACGATTGAAAACTAACGATTAAATTTTTAATCATTACTAAAGATTGACCGATTACACTTAGTTTCAATCCAGCTCATAGACTAATGATCAGTGATTATTTTAATGTAATCAATGCTTTGATTACGATTAAATCAATTCAGTCCTACTCTTAGACTAATGACCAATGATTATTTTGATGTAATCGTTTGCTTTTTTACGATTAAATCAATTCTCAATCTAAATAGTCAATCTAATTAATCAATCTAATGAAGGATTTATGATTAAAAACTTCATGTATTGTTCAGGCTTTTAGGTTTTTATTTTATCTTTTTTTCAAGCTTCTTCTGGTTTAATCACCCTTAATCGTTGCAGAGTCCTGCGTCGGGTCTTGTCTTGGACCGGGTTGTCTTTAAATATTTTGGATTTGGTTCGGTTTCGAACAGGTTATGATTCTTTCTGGTCGAGCTCGGTATGACTCGATATAAAAAAAAAGAAGTTCTGAATATTTTTGAATGAAGAAAACTATATATGAATTCAATGAATATATAAGTGCTCATTTTTATACAGAATCGATAAAATTGATATCTACCGTATACATATACAGATAGATATAATCCTAATAAAACGATTTTATGGCATGAATTTGTGAAAATATTTTATGAAACTACTGATTAAACGAATACATGTTAAAAGCGGTGTTTGTGGAACGGTACTATAATGTAACTTTAGTATCGTGTTACAATAACTTACAGCAATTGTTTCTCCTGAGTGTGTATCTAGAGTATATGCGTATATAGAGAGGAAGGAGAGTTTACAGCGCCGTCCAAAAGAATATGAATATATGTTAGCACATCTTTAGTGGTTAGTTTTCTTTAATTTTTAAACAGGAAGCTCCTACAGTGGGCGTTACTCTAGCATGTTTCCCTATATATTTGAAATCTTCGTATTTATATTATAAAGGAATGTATTTAATAATGGTATCGTTTCTAATCGAAGTATTTATATGCATATTGTCCCACAACTTTATTTTAATTCTTATATTTCTCGATAGAAGGCGATTTCTTTTTCTTCTTTTTCCCTTTTCTTCTTTTCTTTTTTTATTCACATTTGATATCATAAAACAGGCTGTGGCAAAAAAAAAAAAAAAAATGATATGGGACTAGATTATAAACGATAGTTAAATAAATGACTCCTCTGCCTCGGCATAACTTATTATGATATGAGCAGCAGAGTAAAATTTCTCATTTTGGCATTAATTTAACGTCATTGAGTTCCGAGATAAAGTTAATGCAAAGTTAAAGCTTAAAGAAAGTACTTTAAAAATATTTTGGTAGGAACTCCCCCCCCCCCCCCCATACTAAATTTGATGACAGAAAATGACGTCATGTAGTACAATTGAGACACATTTTTTCATTGTGTTTTCCTATAAGTTAATACGGCAGTGTATTTCAAGATGAATTAATTATTTAGAAACAGATTATTAAGCGTACATTAAACAGTGTTGATCTGCCACGTGATATCTTAGTACGATATGAGCAAAACGGGGAGCTGAATCGTGATTCAGAGTTACTAATATGTTATTCAGTTTCGGCATTTAATTTTCACACGTTAAAAATATTGATTAGTACAATACAAATACTTCAGGCTGCTTCTTTATATTTTGCTATGGTACGAGTAGAACGGCTTGCCAATCCGTCATTTTTACGACACTGTCATGTTATCGAATTTCGGCAGGAAATTTTATGTTGTAAATATCGATTAGTATAATATAAATATTTCAATCTGCCTCACGATATATTTTGGTTGAATATGTGTTTAAGAGGACACCAATTCTTCTTTTTAGATATATCGTACACTCGAGTTTCAATATGAAATTTCAAAGCACTGAATATGCATATTAGTACTAAAAATAATTCAGTTTGCTTTGTGATATTTTTTCTAAGATATGAGCAAAACAAGGCGCCAATTCGCGGTTTTGCTAGTCATGTTACCGAGTTTTGCTATGAAAGTTTTCCATGTTGCAGATGTTGACCAGTTTCATAAAATATTTAATCTGCCTCGTGATATCTTGGTAAGATAAGAGAACAACAAGACCAATGTATGAGTAATAAGTGAGGTTGAAGCCGCTAGGGCTTTCCGATATTAAAGCCTTTTTTTCTCATTTTATCATTATTCGCCTTTCTCGAGCCCGTCGTGCTTAACATAATGAAAATTAGCTTTACATTTTCAGGTGGGGGTAGGGGGCTTAAATCGTCTGTACTTGTAGCTATCTTTCTCCCTTAGTCTTGAAGAAAATAGAAGTAAATGGTGTTTTCTTGCATTCAAAACATAAGATTTATAAAATTGATTGTTAAAACATTAATTTGGCAACTATTTCATCTCAAAACTTGTGGAGGAGATACTACCGTCAGTTGACGTATTCGCTCCCCTTCTGCTCATATCTTACGGAGATATCACGCGTTAGACTTAAATATTTATTTTGTACTAGTCAAGTTATACAACATACTAAAGTTTCTTGCCGTTATTGCAAAATGTGATAGTGCCATCATAAAGAAGAATTGGTGTTTCTTAACTCTTATATATACCAAGATAATCCTATGCAGGCTAGTCATTATTTTATTTAGTCTTAATAATATTGTCCTACATTATATTTTTTTCTAGTAATTCTATGACCGAGTCGCTTTTATTCACATCACTCGCTGTATAACAGTTGTTACTTACAACTTGGAGTAAAGGTTATTTAAATAATACTAGATAATGAATAATTAAGTACTAATCATTGATTAAAAAACAGAAATAATAATAAATAATAAAAACTTCTTACATTTAAGTTTTTGACATTACCCAACATTCCATGTTCCTGGAATACATAAAGGAGTAAAATAAACTAAAAACGGACAGGCAGATTTTAACTCAATATCGGCTGCTTAGCAACTGCATGGATTGCATTTGTACCGTATACGTTTAATTTTTTTCGGGAATCTGATTGTATTCCTTTTTCTATAACATTTATAATATTAATTATATTTTAACTTTTTAAATAAGGAGTCAAATTTAAAAATTCTAGTTAACTGAAAATTATGAAAAGTACGTTATAAAAATTTCGTTACTTTGATAAAATTATAGTATAATGCCTTTTAAACAGAATACAGACGTGTAGACAATACAATTTCCGAGGGAATTTTGGACAAAAATTTGATAAGCCTGGCATTATTTTAATCCCTTAAATGTTTTGCCCGAGTGCAGAGAGGATGTTTTCTTTCGTCACGATGATTAACTTATCTACATCTCAAAATTTATCGGATGATATGTTTGAAAAGAAAGTAGAAATAAACAATTAAATTTAAAAAATCAAAAAACCCGACTGCGTAAAAAACGAACTAATTAATGATTTCTCATCAATGTGAATATTTTTTTTAATTCCTACTCTTAGCTCACACTATCGCTATATATATATCTTGTTCAAATTTTTAATCGTTGATAAAATACTTATTATTCATCCAATAAAGCTCAAATAATTTTTTTTAAACTTTTACTAGGTGACACTTGATGTTAATCCTGTTTTTTTCAAATACGAGGCATGTTTTTTAAGTAAGTACCGTTTTGCGATTCCGCCGCCGCAGCGCTACGGTCGGCGTTACGCGCATACGCGCTGGTTACCTACATCTCTTGTCTACGCACTGACGCCATTACAGTCTGTATCTTCATTGTATACGTTGTTTACTGAGTGTTTAAGATGCCTCCGACAATCGTGAGTCCCGCTGATTGTGAAGTACGGGCTGTTTTACGATTTCTTAGTGCTAAAGGCGTAAAACCGATCGATATTCATCGTGAGATCTGTGAAGTTTACGGACAAAACATTATGAGTGATGGAATGGTAAGGAAATGGGTGAGAGCATTTAAAGATGGCCACACAAATGTGCATGATGAAGAACGGAGTGGGCGTCCTTCGGTCGTTAATGAAGATTTGGTGCAGAAAGTGGACGAAAAGGTGAGAGAAAACAGACGCTTTACAATTTCATCATTGTGCGACTGCTTTCCTCAATATTCTCGTAGTGTTTTGTATCGCATTGTGACCGAGAACTTGAATTACCGGAAATTGTGTTCACGTTGGGTTCCAAAAATGTTGACGGATTTGCACAAAACCCAACGTTTAGGCAGTGCATTGACTTTTCTTGAGCGGTACCACAATGAAGGTGAAGATTTTTTAGACCAAATTGTTACTGGTGACGAAACATGGGTGGCCTACGTCACACCAGAATCGAAACAACAATCCATGGAATGGCGACATTCATCATCACCCAAAAAAGTGAAGTTTAAGCAAACAATTTCTGCCCAGAAAATCATGTGCACAGTTTTTTTTGGACAAAAAAGGAGTATTGCTAGTGGAGTTTCTGCCTCGTAATGAGACAATCAATGCAGCGTCTTATTGTGAGACATTGAACAATATGCGTCGTGCAATTCAGAACAAAAGTCGTGGCATGTTGAGTAAGGGTATCGTTTTGCTGCATGACAATGCCCGTTCACATGTGGCTAATCGGACCAAAGATCTCATCAAATATTTTAAATGGGAAACTCTAGATCATCCTCCATACAGCCCTGATCTGGCGCCCAGCGACTACCATTTGTTCCTGCACTTGAAGAAATACCTGGGTGGTCAGCGTCTTCAAGACGATAACGAAGTCAAAACATTTGTGATACAGTGGTTAAAAAGTCAGGCGGCAGAATTTTATGAGAAGGGTATTCAAAAACTGGTGCCACGTTATGACAAGTGCCTCAATAATCACGGAAATTATGTAGAAAAGTAGATGAAGGTACATGCTTTCATGTAAAAATAAAATTATTGCGATATCTTTGCATGTCTTTTTTTAATTCCAAAACGGTACTTACTTAAAAAACATGCCTCGTATTAATTCATTAATTAAATTAAATTAACTAATTTTCAATAATCGAGAGTGCCCTCTTCTTGATCAAGTTATTTTAAGACCGAGAGAGCCCTCTTCTTGATCAAGGCATTTTAAAACCACTCAAGAGGCAGGAAGAATAGGAGAAAAAAATTCTCTTATTGACCTAAGTAGGAATTGACTTAAAATATTTTTATAGATTACTTGTTTATATTACTTACCTATTTTTTTATTTACTTGTATTGGTGACTTTTAAGTTGTGTTTAATTGTTAGTTTATATCTATAAACACTGTTTTGATGAGGTCTATAGATGTCTATGATGGTTAGAGTTGATTAAAGCTAGAGATCCTACATACACAACTTCCAGGTTGTATAATAATTTAACGGAACTTCTGACTGTAAAATAGTCAATGACACATCGTCTTCATTTTGAAAGACCTAACCAATGATATGCCACTCAATAGGGTGCGTAAATTTCTTTCGTCTCTACCGCCATTTTGATTTTATAAAAACAAAACCTAGCCTATAACCATTGGGCCATTAAGACGAATTGATAGAGACCTCATTCATTAAAATCCACACAGCCGTTAGGATGTTTCGAGTGTATAAAGAAATCCACACACACAGATACGCGTGAAACACATAACCCTTCTTTTCAGTCGGGTAATGAAGAATAATTTAAATTACTTTAAAAAATAACCATATGCTGGCTAATTGTTAGGGTAGAGTCGGATAATTTGGATTGAAAAGTAGTTAGCGTTTTTTTCATTATTTTTTTCAGTTGAAACTTGGTTAAATTGTGAAGACAGGATATTTAAGGTATGTTATGTCTTGTTATAAACACAGTATCCCTTATTTTAAAAGTCAAACAAAAATAAGTCATCTTTGTATGACCAAAACATGCTGGATTATGAAATTTTGAATTATTTGAATTTTCAGGCTAAATGGGAATTTCCGTCTCCCAATAGCTAGTATAAACTCGCATTTTGTCATTTTTAACAGAGTTATCAAATAAAGGACATACCTCGCAATTCTTCTGTTCAACTTTATTGTTATTTCATGATTATGAATTTTAATTACATATATAAATTTATATATAGATATTATTTTAATTTACGTATATACATATGATATAGTGACTATTTTAATACTGTAAATAACAGAAGAAATTATAGTTTTGAAAATTGATACTTAATTGAAAAAAGCATGAGACTGTTTCGAAATAAAAATTCGCTACTCTTTTACCATTTCATGAAACCATTTAAATCTGTTTAATGTATAAAATGTTCATTTGTTTTTATTAAAATCCCAAGAAATCGAACAAAATTATTCATTTTACAAAAAAATAAAATAAAATAAAATAAAATAAAAAATAAATAAATAAAAAGATCATTTTAAAAATAAGGTCAAAGTGCGTGTTTCGAAAAGGTTTTTAAACTGTGGAAGTCATAAAAGGACGTTTATTAATTAGTAGCATTAATAATAAATTAGTTGTATTAGTAATACATTATTATCAAAAATGCATTTAGTTTAAAGAACAATTAAAACGTCGTTCAATTTTTTGGCACATGAATGAAATTTTATGAATATATTATTGAAATTAACTGGTTTGTCGGTATATTTTGAAGGATACTTTTTGGTACAAAGGAGAGGGATGGGATAAATAGCAAATCTACTGGTTTTCATAATTTTATGATGTAAAGAAAATATCGAACTGTTGAATTTTACTTATTCAATGTTCTTTTTTCATTAGCTTTCTATGGGCAAGGCTTCCGTCGTAAGAGAGAACCATGGTTAAATACGCAGTTGTGTTTCGTCTCTGTTATCATTTTAACGTTTTGTGAAAATCAAAACTTTTTGTGAACTTCATTATACAGTGAAAAATGATTTTCAATGTAAGTGCCGTTCTTATATATTGTAACGTAAATACAAACACATAATCATGTAGTCACTAATTGTAGCTGTAAGGATCTTTCTGTTCTTAGTGTTTCACTGGTTGAGTCAACCATATTGCGAGGTTTCGTTTTCCCTAATATCGCATCCCTACTGCAGTCCTAATATCGCACTGTGCGACGTTATACAAACTATTATATTTAAGGGTCTAAATATGAACTTTTTTATTTATGAATGAATTTCGATGTCTCATTTTATGAACGTATTTTCCTTTTAATAAAAGCATATTCAATACCATGATTTTGCAGTGGTTGACCCTGTTGACTCTTCTTAGCAACAAGAACGTCGAGAAGAATCTGTTTGTTCACCACTGAAATGTCGTCCAGCTGAAACAAATCAAATTACCCAGGAACAAGCTGAACCTCAGCCTGTATCATCAGATCTCAAACCACTTGTAAAAAACAGTGACAATTTTAATCGAAAACAGTGCAGCTGTGTATCGTCCATGCAGTTACCATATAGTAGCAAAGTTTTTCCGATCAATTTTAACTCTTTGGCACATAAGTAAACAATAGGAGACGTCCAAGTTCCTCAACCACGGTTCTAAAAAATACTCCAAATAAAGTAAAACTTGGTGAAAATCTTGCACACAAACACAAGAAAAAAGATTTAAGCTGCAAAAAAATATTTTTAGTTCCCAAAATGAAAAAAAAAACTTACTTAAGAAGGAAGCTATAGGAATAAAGAGAAAAAAAAAAAGATGAAACGTCAGCCATTATTCGAGATATCCTTAGAATCAAACGAAGATCCTGAACAACCGTTGACAGTATCTACTGACGCCGAAGACAGCGAAATTGTTTGTGAATGTCTTTTCTGTAAACAGGTTTTCTCAACTGGCACACATGGAGAAAACTGAATCATTTGTATTAAATGTGGCATTTTGTGTCATGCACAAAGCCTGTAGCTACTGATTAAAAAATCTACATGTGTGATACCTGTTTTAACAGCTAATTTTCATTCACGTGTACAAATGACTATATATAGCGTAACTTTTTATTAAAATATCATAATCGGACAAAAATAGATTTTCTATTTGAAATAATAACAATCTAAAATGTTCTTCAAATTTATTTGCCTTCCATATTTCATTTTTACGAGTCCTGCAAAATATTTCCAAAAACGTTCCGCACAAGGCGATATTGGGAATACGCATGCTGCGATATTAGAAAAACTTTTTTCGAAACGTAATAAATGACCTTTTGTGGTTTTCTAAATTTGATATTTTTATTATTAGATCTATTGAACTGATTGTATGTGGTATGAAAATTCAATAACTCCCTTAAGAAAATCACGTGAAAGTTATTAATTAAATTCAAAAAACCTAAAATATATGAAATTTTTTTAAAAAGGGATGATATTACGCACATTACATTTATCTTGAAAAATCTTCTTTATTACCTTCGTAGAGTGATTGGAGGTATTATTTTGTTTAAAAATACAGTTAAGATTGCAATTGTTTTACCGTGATTCAAAAAATCAGGTAAATCAACCCAACGTATTAGAGAGAGACTCTACTTAATTTGCGAGGAAAGTAGAACCTTTTCCTATTGATGTTATACCAATATGTATGAATACCCCGGACCTTCGAAATTAAACTTTTTTTCATCTCCGAAGATAATTTTAGACTAAACTGTTTGCTGCTTTAGATGTTTTCTTCTGCAGACTGAATATGAGTTTTTTTGCACGATTTTATACGCGAACACAGATGTGGTTTTTAAATATTTAACAATTTCTGACCTTTTAATTATTTGCCCATACTCCATACTGGTGCTGGTGTCTTTACCTTGGTTTTAATTTCTTTTGCCGTCATTCTTTTGATTGCGACCGCGAGAAGAATAAACCTTCCGGCTCGTTTAGATAGAATTCTCGGATTTTGCAATACCTTATATAATTGGATTCGATAATAAATAAACAACGTCAGTCTTTAAACATTTAATTTTATCAGCAAATCGTTTATTATCTCACACTGTTTAAACAGTTTTGCGAGTTAAAGGAACGAGCTCAGAGTTTCTTTTAAATGCTTTTTTAAATGATATACTAAAATATCCATTAATCACCAGCCTTATGTTTCTGAATATTTAAGACTTTTCATTTTCCTGCAGCGTATACTTTGCGAAATAGATATTTTGAACTAGATTAAAAAATCAAATTATAGAACATTTGTAAACGATTGTTTCAATATTAATTTGAATATCATATAGAACAAAGATTTAGAACAAATATTTGCATATTTACGTGCTACTTATTTCTTTGTTTTTCCGCATTTCCTAACATTTTGCATCCCGCTGTGTAAAACCAAAAATAATTTATAAACTGTAAAATTTTGTAACATATTATTTCATGCATTTAAGTAAACATGTCATAAAATATTATTAAATAAATTAGTTTTTTATATAGTAGACGTGGCTAATACGAGTGCATTTTACAAAAACTACTAAAAGTTTCACTAACGGACCGTAACACGTTTCCTCCCCTCTTATTTTAAATGTCCTCAAATATTAGCCAGGATTTGATTAAATTCCTCTCCAAACATTAACAGGTTGAATAACTTATTTCTTTTATATCTGTAGAATACAGTTTTGTACTCTCATGATGTCTGTCATGATACTTGAATTATTTTTTTTATTTGTATTGTCCTGTGTAAAGAAGGAGAATTATTCTGGAGACGTTTTTTATTTCCAAATTCGTCTAAGAATCGAAGCAGAAAATGTCTTACCAAAATAGCTTAACCCTTTATGCCCCCGCGGTACTTTAATGTACCTCAGTTTTATATCCCAATTGAAACACACTCATTGCATACATTTCCAATGATACTTTTGGGAAAAAATAGTACATATTTCCCTTGACCGTCAATAAATACAAATAGCAGTTCTAGGAAGCTGAATGTTATTCATGAACTTATCTTGGCGCGTGCGTGTGTCAAATGTGCATCTTTAACTTTTACTTGGTTACATCCGAAATATAAAAGGTGCGGCTATCATATATTTTTCTTGTTTTAAGTAGATCAGTTCACAATGTGTCATGCAAAATACAAATAACATACAGGAAATAACAATTAAACGGAAAAGTCTCTGGTGTTAGTACTAATGTTCCAAACGAAGCAAAATTTCAGTAGTGTTTGTAATTAAACTGAAATTTGCAAGTTAAACTATGAAAATTGAAAAAAGCACCGGTCTGTGAGACCGGTAACATAAGTTAAAGGTTAAACAAATAAAAAATAAGTAGTTTCTATTTGCTTAATTTACGGAGCACTTTTCAAAGCCGTACTTTTAAGCATCGTCGTGATTTAAGTTGAACAGGATTTTTACTTAGACGTTTATCATTTAAATACACTATATGGCCATTAATGACTGGCAATTTTCAATTTTAGACATTTTGTCGAATATTTGAAAATATACTTGTCAGATTCTTCTGGAATTTTAGAATTAAAAAGAACAGCTCTCACTTCATATTTTCCAACATCGATTTGATAAGGTGGGCACCTAGAAGGCCAACAAAAAATTTAAGAAAAAAATAATACTTGGGATCACGAAATAATCTATCACTGCAGAATATACATAGACAGACATTATACAATATGGGTATTCATTTGTGTAAGAATAGAATGTATATTAATAGAGATATTGCGATTTTTTAAAATATTAAAAAAAAATTCTTGCATGTTTTTTGCTTATAACATACAGGGTTTTTAAGCAATTTTAACACTAGTTTCAAAAGAATTGACAAAATGTAGTAAAAAAAAATATAGTATAATTGTAATATAAATATATTAAATATTTCAGGAAATATGGGCAGTTGTATAAAATAATTTTTATCTGCGCATGCGTGAAATATAACAAGTGACTTTTTGAATAATTTAATAGTCAACTCTATGGAGCAACTTATCAAAGAAAATCAGCCAAATATTGTAAAAATTCAGAGAGATACCGGCATTAGAGTGAGCTGTTTTTTCAGTTTCTCACTAAAACTCGCTAAATGACAAGGGATTGTCCACAAATTGTTATTTTTAAGTTATCTGACAGTGTTTGGAGCACGAATTTTGAAAATCTTTTTAATTATAGTGTACGGTTATATTTAGGAAGTTTTTGACTCTAAACTATGATGAAAAGAAAAATATAGTCCATACATTGATTACAGTTAGGTAAATTGAGGAGTTTATGGTAAAATTGTGTGAAATTTAGCCCAATACGCAAAACACTCTACAGTAAATTCAATCTCATATACACTGAAGACCCAAAACATTATGACCAACCACCTGATAATGCATATCTGTTTGTGCCTTTTCCCCGCAAAAAAGCTGCAACCCGCCTTGGCATAGATGACATAAGTCCTTGATAGATGATCAAAGACAGATTGTAGCAGATGTTCAAGCAGTGGTCACACAAATCCGAAATATTACAACATGTTTTTTTTATAACTCTAAGCTGCCGTTCCACGACTTCTCAAATCT
The DNA here is from genome assembly GCA_963932465.1 of Maratus speciosus. Taxonomy (NCBI): domain Eukaryota; kingdom Metazoa; phylum Arthropoda; class Arachnida; order Araneae; family Salticidae; genus Maratus; species Maratus speciosus. The sequence continues at coordinate 444,806,254 of OZ010788.1, forward strand.
GCTCTATCGTATTAAGATTCGTTGAGTTAGGCTGCCAAAACATTAACTGGAATTCTGCATTATGTTCTTGGAACTACTCCAGCACAATTTAAGCACTCTGATTTTTAGCATTGTCATGCTCAAAGACTTCATTTATAGTTGGAAAAACATATAACATGTAAGTTTGCAACGGTTCCGCAATAATGTTCAGATAGTCCGCGGCATTCATAGTATGTTCTATTAAAATCACTGGTCCGGAAACGCCCATGAGAATGTTTCCCTAAGTATAATAGCGTCTCCACCAGGCTGTGTATGACCTGCTGCAAAAGGGGGAGTAACAGTTCACATGAAAGAAGGCGTACCTTGACACTATTATCAACGTTTTGAAGAATGAATCGTGATTCATCCGACCAGCCAACTCTCTGCCAATGATCCATGGTCCAGTCACGATGTTTTCCGGGCCTAGTGTGGGAGTAGTTGGGGTTGATGCTTTGTCAACAAATGCACATTAGTGGGACGTTTTCTGGGTAGCCTCATATCCAACAGTGTCAACTGAACTGTGCGCTCCAAAACAATTCTCTTTGGACCTGTATTGTGTTGGGCTGTCGGCCGAGCCAGTTTCCGTGGCCAATTTCGCTATATCAAGCAGGATAGTCTATGATGTCCTTTTTCCTTGATAACGGGTGGACGTCGAACGCTATGGTTTCTGCTGATGATTTCACCTCTACTCAACGGCTTTGCATAAATACTAATAAAGATATGTGGCAAATAACCCATGAGTCATGCAGTTTCAGTGATATCCGTTCTGAGCCATCGGGTCATTGAATCTTGCCCTCTATCAAAGTCGCTTATATCAGCGGCCTTTCCCATCACAGGCAGAAGTCAGCACAAAAAGGATTCCACAAACTCCCTAGCAATACCATTGGGAGGTGGGAATGGTATTCCTTTAAAAACCATTCCCAACTGATTACGTGACCCCCACGCCATCCAGGCGATTTCATTTCTAAATGTGGAGGTGGTCATAATGTTTTGGCTCTTCGGTGTAAATGTATTTTCTGTATACACACGTAATTTGAATGGCAGTGGTGAAGACAATAAACCAAAATTTAAGATACATTGGACATTTTGCATGAGTTATGAGCCAATAAATAACTTGCAATTTGATTTTTATAGTGATATTTCAATAGCTTTTTGAGAAATCACGTTTTGCGTATAGGATTTTCACTGAAAAGTTTTCCATAAAATACATTTAACTGAAACATTTACTTAACTATTTTAAACTTTACTTAACATTTACTTAACAATTATGTAAATTGGAAATTTACTGTATTTATCCATCAAGGTCTTCTTTTCTATGCCGTATATATCTAAAAGACAGTTTTGGCAGTTTTTGTTCGAAGGAAAAAAAAAATAAAGCTCAAACGTTTGGCGCTTACCGTTTAATTCACATCTATCAAGTAGATTTTAAATTCTGATAACTTAGATTTTTTTATAGTACAGTAAGTGTAAGCGCAGATTTGGGAAGGTAAAAATGTGGTCTTTAATAAAATGTAAGACAGATGAAACGAAAAGTTTAGACAAAAATCTGATTTTAAACGTAATCAGATATCCTTATTTGTATACTATTTTTCATTTTTTATTGATATTTTAGTTCGCCTTGTAAAACGAGCACAATGAGCCTATTCGAATAAAAGAAGAGTTATCACAATCAAGACATCCGTTTCAAAACAATTCGTCAATTACATTCTGATTTTCCAAGAAATAAAGTGTCAATAAACAATGAAAAATAGCATACAAATTAAGATATCTGATTACATTTAAAATGCGACTTTTGTCTAAAATTTCCGTTTTCTCTGTATTACAATTTATTAAAGCCCGCATTTTTATCTTTCCAAATATGCGCTTACATTTATTGCACTATAAATGAAACCTAAGTTATCAGAATTTAAAAACTACTAGATAGATGAGAATGAAACCGGTTGAGAATGCCAAACGTTTCTGCATTAATTTTTATTCCTTCGTACAAAAACTGCCAAAACTGTGTTTTAGATATGAACGGGACAAAGAAAAAAAAAGAACTTGATTGATAAGTACAGTAAATTTCCAATTGACATAACTGTAAATTAAATGTTAAATAAAGTTAAAAATAGTTAAGTATACGCTTCAGTTAAATAAATGTATTTTATGGAAAATGCATTTTTCTGTGAAAATTCCATACGCAAAACACTCATGAAAAATGTATAACATATCTTAGATTTTAGTTTATTATCTTCACCAGTGCCATACAAATTACGTGTATGCAGAAAAAACATATATATGCGATAGAATTTACGGTTGTTGCAGACCCCCTAATAGCCCTCCTTATCAAATCGAGATTTATGAATATGAAGGCAAACCTGTTCTTTTTACTCTTAAAATTCCAGAAGGATCTGACAATTATATTTTTAAACATAGGACAAAATGTCTAAAATTGAAAGTTGCCGGTCATGAATGGCCATATAGTGTATATGGTCCTTAAATCATATATATTTAATAAGGATGCACGGTTACTAAACAGGTGGATTTTGAAACAAAATAGGGTAAGATACGGCATTGTTTACGTACGATATTGATGAATAACAAAGCGAAAAACACATTCTTTTTTTCTTTGGAACAAATACTGTATTTTTATAAAACAAAACTTTAAAATATTACAGAAAAAGAAAATCTAAAATTAAACTTTTCGTATTTTTATGAATCATTTTGATAATTTATACAACTATAAGTTTGAAAATTTCTCTCAGATATGCTTTCTATGAGACGATAGAGACACAATTATAATTTATCCTTGTGATGACAAAATCCTCACTGATGATCCACCAGCATCATCATCTAGTTATATATGCATCATAATCATGTATAGATCTAGATATACACATAATAAGTCACATTAAAATAATATATATTTTTCTGTGTCTCCATTTTTTTCCAACTATTATGACCCATATCGGTACTTTGAAATACCATTTTGAGTAATTAGCCGTAATTAAGAAAAATAAATAAATATTTTTTTTAGCGCGTGTATCTTCTAATATATCATAGTATTGTAAGGGAAAAAAGTTTCAGGGAGGCAGTTTTTTTTATATTCATAATTTGGGATATAAAGGTTTAATGGTATAATTTTGAAAGTTTATTCTGCCGCTACGTCCAACAAAAGAAAATGCTTCCATTTGAAAAAAAAAAGACATCCGAAACCATCACGGAATGAAACTGTCGTCTTTCGATAATGTCTTTTGGAAAAAGATCATACTTTAAACAAATTCGATTAATGTGAAGGTTATGAAAGAATTTGAATGTAAAAGAAAAAAAAATTATGTTTGTAATGAGCACTCATTGTCCGCTTAATTGGTGCTATCAATTTTTAGTCTGACATTTTTGTTGGCCACTGTGCGATTTTAGTGACGTTTCATATTCGCTGACTTGTATCCAACAAACTGTTGCATAATTTCTCGAACACATTTCACGTTCTTCCTTTTTTCTTCTTCTTTCATTGGGACGTTCTGAATGCGTTAAACCCTCTTGATGACTTTTTTTTTTTTTTGAAATTATCACTGTCCGTCTTTTCCCTCGTCTTGGATAGTCTCTAATATATCCAAGCTTTTGGAACCGTTCCTTTCTATCCTATGCATTCAAACTTTCAGCTCTCGCGTGAACTCTCATTGCCATGCTAAAATCACATATTTTTGGCAAACTATTATGTTAATGTTGCGACAACCTGTTTTATATATTTCATGCAAAGGAAATAAAAATTTTACATCCAAGTTTAATAGCCTTTTTCATTTCAATTGAAACTTTGTTCGATTTATTTTTTGTTACAATGGAAAAAAAATGCATCATATCATACTGTATTGTAATTTTAAATTCATTATAATAATCATGCGGAATATTCGACCTTTGCACGCAGTAAACTTATTAATGTACTACCATTTAATGCAATAAAACCGTTCAGTATAGGATTATACTTATTACTTCGTTTATGTTACTCATAAATCACTTACTATACGTATTAGGGATTTTCATACGTACTATGTGATTGTGAAACTGTGGTTCATAAGATTTCAAAATGCATACAACAAATAACTAGAATAGAATAAAATGATATTCCGAAGACGATCAAAACTATTTTACAAAGACAACAGAAGCAGTTTGACACTCATGAATATACATGGCAGTGCATATTCATAGTCTACCATTTTTTTTCCACCAGTATCTGGAACCGTTAAAGCGCAATATTGTACTCTGTAATAAATCGAAGGATTACTAATGACACTTTATAAGTAAATCTAGAGGTTATTTTGATTTTGCTACATGATTTGCCATGATTCTGCTACAACTGAAGATTGAACAGCAAACAGACAGTTTTGTAGATAAAAACTCCAACGAGTTTAACAATTTAGGGATTTCTGATTTTTTTTTACTTGGGATGGACTAAAGCCAACTGTACGCCTGCTCAGTAGTAGCTATAATTATAATACTTATGGAGTTATCAGAAAAAAGAAGTCTAACTATAGTCTAGACTACACATGAGTGAGTATAATTATACATAAATATAGGAGAGCGTTTAGGATAGGATTTGAAATGAGAAATACATTCGAATTTAAGAAAAACAATTACATTTTTTTTAGCGTGAAAAGCCAAAAATGATAAAAAGTTCCGTTAGTTCAGTTGTTCAAAACACTCTAAATTAGGGAAGAAAAAGCCAAGAATCAAGTCATATTTCAATGACAGTCATACTTTTTTCAAACACATCAAACAGACGTGTAATGGGAATTTGTATATTATTTCGGTAGGTTTCAAACTTTCGCTATTTCTATAAACGTACAAAGATGAATTATTGATGTCTATAGTTGTTTGAAAGCCATTTGGATTTGGCATAAAATTCTAAGGTATACATTTAGCCTAAATTTTTAGCATTAAATATACTATACAGCGTTATTTCCTCCGTAATGGTAGTTTTGAACTATTTTAGCAAGATATAAAATCACATGACCTCTTTTATAATGTGTCCAAATTTTGTAAGATTCATCAATAAACTTTTATTTTATAAAGACGAGAGGATCAAATCCAGACTTCGCAAGATTAAGGACATACTGCCCACTATACTGAACATAGGTGATAACCATTTTGTATTAAATTATTTTTTAGATATATGTTTTAGATCGCACAATAACAACATCAAAAGCAAGCTTTGTACACGAAAATTATAAAATACGTATTGAAGTAAAATTTTGAAATTTATTAAATACGATACTATCATATTAGCCAAATGCCAGAAGTTAGTAGCTGAAAAAACTTCCAAAGATTTTGCTACTAACAGCAGCTTTGTGATTTTGTTAAAGCAAATAATTCAACTACATATTTGTCAACTTTGTGTTTTATTCATAATTTTTTATTGTTGAAGAATTAATTTTGTTATGGAATGTTAGCCGGACACAAACGTTAAACTATTGAAATTTGTTATTGCAACGGGTGAAGACGGCTTAATCTGCTTTAAATGAGCTACACCAGATAGTGATATATATTATTAAAAATCACGTCTGAAAATTATTTTAAAAATCAGTAAATAAAAAAATATATTTAAAAGTATTGCCTTTAAAGCACATCTTTGTCCATATTCAACTTCATACAAATTATACAATATTTAGAAGTAATTGAATTTTTAAAACAGGGAAATGGAATACTTACATCTATGCCACAGTCGATAGGGTTTTGTGGTTACTCATTGTGTCGTTTTTTCGATTTAGTTTTACTAAATATATATTTCGAAGCCAAATTTAATCATGATCACCGTTGATATTCATTTCATTAAAAATAATATACGAAATGCTTGTATTATATAAAATCTCATAATCCGTCGTATTTAAAAAAAAATGTAGTTTCATCGTAAATTTAGAATTAGAAATGTATAAAATTATTACTAATTTAATAAAAATATTGTCTTCATAACAGGTTTAATTTCTAAATATCGAATATTATTGTTAGGTTTACATTTCAATTTTTTTGATAAACTCTGAATATAAATGTAAGATGTTCTTTTCTTTTCGTCATTTCCTATGAGAATGATTAAGAATGTGTTATAAACCGTCAAGTATGTTTTAAGTATGGTGAACTTTCTAAGATTGCCAGAATCATTTTCTAATCCAAGAAGGTTCTGAAATATATTAAAGCGAATTTCCAGATTTTCGTAAATAAGATTCTGTTTCAAAAAATAAGTAATGGGTTGAACGATTCCTTTGTTTTACTTCATGAAAGAAAGCCGTAAAGTTTTATTGCAGAGAATTATGATCATGGCAGTAAAAGAAGCCAGAGTCAAAGATTTATTTTTTATCGTAAAATATCACACTACATATATCTATATATATGTTTTGAGGTTAAGGAATATTTATCTCTTCAAATTTTAAGGATATAATGTCTTTAAAGAAGACTGTATTAGTAACTAAATTCTATCAAATATTCTAACAAGAGTTATTTAATAGTTTTAATTTAAGATATAAATAATGTTTCGCTGACACTTATATACAGTGGTGGTCAAAATTATAAAGACAAGGGAAAAAGCGCCAAATCTTTGCTACATTTGGCCGGAAACTTATGCAAATTTAATGGATGGAAACTAAAAGAAAAATGAAGAAGTTTTTATGTAAATATGTGGAAAATTCATATTGATAAAATGTATTATGGATTTATACAGCCATCAGATATGGACAAAATTATAAGAACAACTGTATTTGTGTGTTCTAAAAAGTTAAATTTGCATGTTTTTTGCTATGCACGGAACTCAGCGACGATATAAATGCGTAGTAAGCGTTTGGGATCGTCATATTCTGTTTGTCAGTCATGCCGCTAGGTACAAAGCTTTCGGAGTTTGAGAAAGTGAAAGTGGATGCATTTAAAAGTTCAGGACTTTCTGTATGCCGAATTGCGACAAACTTTAATAGATCAAGAACGGTTATTTGCAATTATCTTAAAAATCCCGGTAAATATGGTCGGCAAAGACATACAGGTAGGCCATCTTCTGTTTCTGTACGGGAGAAAAGAATGATAATAAGGCGAACTTGCTACAAAAAACAAACGTCAACAGAAATAAAACGTCAATTGAACTTAGAATGGAAGGCTCGAACTGTTCGACGTGTTTTACAAAAAGGAAAAAAGGTTCGGTATGGTAAACATATGTCACGGCCGCCTTTTACAAAAGTTCATAACAGACTGAGGATGGAGTTTGCCAAAATATGCATTACTATGGGAAAAAAGTGGGATGATGTTGTCTTTTCAGATGAGAAAAGGTTTAATTTGGATGGACCAGATTGTTTTCGCTACTTTTGATATGATCTCCGTAGAGAAAAAGAAATTTTCTCAAAGCGTGCATTTGGCGGTGGCTCAATCATGGTCTGGAGAAGTTTCGCAACTGGTGTAACTACTCCAATAGTTTTTGTGCAGGGTAGAATGAATTCTGAGAGTTATTTTGATGTATTGGGCGATAATCTTTTGCCGGAAGCACCGTTAATAACGATTGGAGACTATTTTTTCCAGCACGACAATGCCCCAGTATATGTTTCCTAAACTTCAAAATCGTAGTTTGATGCTAATTTCGTGAAACTACTTCATTGGCCGGCTAGAAGCCCTGATCTGAACCCAGTGGAAAGTCTGTGGGATATTCTCGTAAACGAAGTATATAAAAATTTTATACAATATGAAAACAAGCAAGAACTCATGTCCTCCATCGAAAAAGCCTGCTCAAAAATTTCCAACAACGTTCTTAAGGAACTGTCAAACACCATGACGTCAAGATTGATCAAAGTGATTGGGAAGAAGGGGTAGATTATTAATTATTAGTGTGTTTAAGGAAAAAACATTCATTGTCCTTATAATTTTGTCCAATTTTTACAATGGCATATTTTGTTATTTATGGCAAAACATTCATATCTTGCATTTTCCAATGTTTTGCATTCTATAATGATTTCTTTCATAAAAAAGCATTTTATGTATAAATTTCACTTTATTTTGTTCAGAAATAATTTTTTTCTGTGCAATTTTCAATTGTTCTTATAATTCTGACCACCACTGTATAATAATTTCCCTTAAATATGCATAAGTAAATTAAAATGGAATGACATAACTATTATTGTAGTGTCTCTTTAAAATAAGTGTCATAATCATCTTTAGGTCTATGATAATTGAATCAGCTATTTTTTTTCTTATTTCTCTACAATTACACCATATTAGATATTTGTCTGACAGGCACTTGCAAAAGAAAGAACCTGATGAATGATCCATTCCGATGCTTATTTGATAAATGTAATAGTAGAATTAAGTTTTAATAAATATGGATATATTTTTATTCTTGCTTCACTTTTGTATTTTCTAATATAACTTTTTAAAATGTAGCTTTAATTTCTTTTCTGTCTATCTATTTTTAAGAAATAATACATTAATAGAAGTTATATTGTTATTCTGTAGTATTTAATCAATCGAATACCGAACCTCAGTTTGGGTACATCACCTAAAATATGCTCGTTTTAAAATAATTAATTTCTCCGAAACTAATAGGACGAATTTTATGAAAATTTGGATTTAGGCAAATTGAAGGATGTAGAGTGCATTTATGCTGTCAATCAAGGTTATTGCTATTGCAAAAAAAGGAAGATTGCTTCGTTTTGGTATGCGAATGGCCGTCTAAGCAAATTTTATATACATCCTTTAAAAGTAGACTTTATTTCCAATCGCTTGGTATCTATAACTTTCTTCTACGTTAATTTGTTGCAGAGTAAGCAGGGAGTGTTTACTTTTTTTAACGACTGTACATTTTAAAAACATTTTATTTCAAATAAGGTACCTGTACCCAATATGGACACCATAAGGAAATTTGATTTTTTTCACCGCCGTGTACACATCATACAACTCCAAAAATATATGACCACTATCTCTGGACTGTTGACTATCATTATTAAAATTAGCGACCTTGTAATTATTCTGGTTTAATTTAAATAATAAAAACAAAAAATGTTTTCAAGAGTCCATATAAGGAACCACCTGTCCTTATTATGTACATACATACACAGGGTGTATGGAAGAGTCACTCTTCCAAGGGATTATAGAGGAGAGGGGATAAAAGAAATATATCTTAATGTATTGCGTGGGAGGGGGGAACAGTAAATATCTTCAGAACATGCAACTTTAGAAGTTGGGGGGGGGGGTCATTTTCGATTGTGGATCTTCAAAGACCCATGCAAAGCACCTCAGTTACTACAAAATATTATGAAATAATGTAGTTGGTTTTGCTTAGCTTTATTGCATTTGTCTGTAGAATTTATATCAGTATTTCCAATGTGGACATAAGCTGTCGATATTGGGAATAGGGCATAGTTATAATAAATCTTGTAATAAATAAACAAAGATAACATTTTTAAGCAATATATGCAATAGTAATCGAAAATATGTTTTATCAGCTTTCTAAAACACTCCACTTTTCAAAATTATAGTAATTTTACCATATCTAATAAGAATTTAAACTTACCTGTAATTACGATCAGCACACCACGAAACAACAAGTTTCCTTCCAAATTGCGAAGAGCGCGCTTTTTTGCACTTCCCAGGCTTAATTATCTTTTCAACTGCTTTTCTTCACGGATATGTTGCGCGATCTCTCGATCAAAATTGTTACTTTTAAAGATATTAGGGGTGTCCATATTGAGAGCACTGTCCATATTGGGTACAAGTACCTTAGAACAAAAATCATTTTTGTGTTCAGATACATTGTGACATGTTACCTACATAAATTAGCAAACGTAGAATTTTGTGTTTGTTTACAGGTATATGCAAAAGTCCTTTCGCTGAAAATCAATTAGCTAGTTTTAAAGATAAAATGCCCATCGAAAATCATAAATGAAAGGATTTAACTACTGTTTTTATATTTCTGATTAGGTATTAGAATTGTTATTAGCATAACAATATTTTGTTCAAAAAATAATTTTTTATAGTAATATAATTAAAACTAGAATATAAATTATGAAATTCTGTGCGTTTAGGAAACTTCCAAACAGAAAATATAGGTATGAATTGCAGTCAAGTCCCTCTATCAAGTCAGATATTTATTAGAACATTTAATGTATGTGATTTTCTGAAATCTCGTAAACTCTATACTTATCCTTATGAATTTGATTTAAATCGAAAAATCAATTTTTAATTCTCAAGAAACAAATATACATAGCTGATACTTCAAAACTTTTTTTTTCCTTTAGTGTAAAAAGAATAAGTAAAACTAAATAAGTAAAATAATAGAAGTTTCCAATACGCGAAAAAGATTTTCCTTTATGTTTTCCCAATGCACTTGTTTTTACTTTTTATCACAAGTATGTGTTTGAAAATGTTTTAATACTTACAAGGAGAGGGCCAACCTTGTTAATCACAGATTTTGATTATTTTAATATATGTTGTAGGGTAGAGACCCCTTAGTCTAAGGTTGAACGGATTTTATCCAACGCTCCTTAGTTCTTGAGAAACCGGGTCTAATAGTAGTACACAACTTAAATACTTACTTTGTAACTCAAAGGATAGGTTGGTCGTAGCTGTGTTGGCATGGCGTTTGCCGGCTCATCCGAGGGCCCGGGTTCAATACCGGGACGCGCTGTATTTGTTTTTCTCATTATTTGTTTTATAAATATATTCGTAACTTAATAATCTCATTGTCAATTAAAATTTATAATATTGTATATCAATTATAATTTTAACCTATTTAATTTTTTACTTTTAACTAAATAGTTGTATAAAACATCATAAAACTGTTAATTTTTTTAAAATCACTTTTAAAATGTATTTCATATATTCTTTATCGATGCAATGATATTGAGCAATTGTGTCAATCCGTGATTTTAAAGAAACATCATTTACGCATTGCTTTAACAAAAGATGTCAATGCGATAATACTATTATTCTTTTTTTAAAGTAACAAGCATAATTATATTAAAAATTAGCACCAGAATTAAATTACAACCGATTTTTTGCATATTAAAGATTTTTAAATTTGTAATACGTATGCTTGCACTTTCAATTATTTTGCTTTCCCCGTTATCTCTTTTCTGCTTTAATTTTTATTTTTTTTTTCAATATTCTTTATATTTTATCATAACTAGATGGAGCCACAAAAGGTTTTGTCACGATTTTGGAATTTTCATCTTTCAATAATAGATCCAATTTCTTTTTAAACTTCTTTAAAGGATGAGAAATAATAGTTAAAAAAAAATGATAAATTTAAGTTTGTTAACTTTATAATTAATGTATGATATTGAAATTTTTAATTTAAATTATTAAATTATAATTACAAGTATATTTATAAAACAAAAAATGAGTAAAACAAATGTAGGGCGTTCAGGTACCGAACCCGGGCCCGCAGGTCAGCCAGTAGACGCCGTACCAACTGAGCTACGACCAACCTATCCTTTTTCTTAAAAAGTAAGTATTTAAGTTGTGTACTACTATTAGATCCCCCAGTTTCTCAAGAACTAAGGAGCGTTGGATAAAATCCGTTGAACCTGAGACTAAGGGGTATCTACCCTACAACATATATTAAAATAATTAAAATCTGTGATTAAGAAGTTTGGCCCTCTCCTTGTTAGATTAATGAAATGTTGGTGTGATCAATATTTCCATATTTTTGTTTGTTTTAATAATACAAGATATGTTTATTTTATTCAATTAATCATTTTGTGATAACCTATGTAATTCCATTTTTAATTTGGGCCTCCGATAGCAGATTTTTATACATTTTCTTAAGATCTATCAATTTAGTAAAGATTTATTGCATTTTATATTTGATAGTTTTCACTTACAGAGATAATGGACGCATGAAATATGTCCTTCTAGGATATTTTGTTAAATATTTACATTTCTATGATATTCCTGCTTTACCTCTCCGATAGTCTGTAAATTAATTATGTAGAATTTCCTTTCTTTAATATAACTATTACAGCTTTTATTGAAATATAATTTATTATAATTATAGACAGTAGCTATGTAAAATAATAACATTGTGTGCTTATTTAATATAACATTACACGTTTTCGCTCTATTGCGGATATTGTATACAATTTTTTTATTCCATATCTATTTTTTATTACATATTTTCCCTTTTGTATTGTACTATACTGAAGCATATATACCGGGTGAGCAAAAAGTCCGTATAAACTTTAAAAAATCATAAACACCGAAAAAATAACCGAAATGAAAAACTGTTTGCAGGATTAGCATCTGTAGGTCATGGGAATTTTTTAAAGACAGAAATAAAAAATAACTGAAAAAACAGTCGACAGATGGCGCTGGTTCGTACGATTTTAATGGAAATATGCAAATGAAATGATTATGCGTATTTCCGTATTTAAACGTACTTGCGCTCCTAATCCAGAACTAGTTCATGTAAAATAACTTCACCAACAAAGCTTTATTCTTCATACTCTGCATCCTTGATCAAGTACACGGCTCACAATGGTGAACAAGTTCTGGATTAAGATCGCAAATTCTTAAAACAGTTTCATTAGCATATTTCCAAGAAAATCGCACGAACCAGCGTCATCTGTTTCCTGTTTTTGAGTTATGTTTTATTTCTGTCTTAAAAAAATTCCTGTGATGCTAATCCCTCAAACAGTTTTTCATTTCGGTTATTTTTTCGGTTTTTATGATTTTTTAAATTTTATACGGACTTTTTGCTCACCCGGTACAAGTCTTGTTGTAAATCACTTAGTTATTGAACTAAATATTTCAATGTGAAGTACATTCTTGCAGGTCAGTAAATAATTTTTTATTGTACAAAAGTTTGTTAATTCGCAGATTCATACTTGAAAATAACGATCGAAATTTAATTTATTTTATAATAATAAACAACATAATTTACTTTTTCTAAATTCTAGATGCGGATGACCTTTGCACTTCGCTAGCCTGTAAATTTCCACAGGAAGATAATTCTTATTGTTGCATTTGCTGACATGTTCATATTGATCAAACAATGTGCAGTGCTGATTGCTGTTATAAACAAGGAATGATAAGCGGTCAACTGTAAACCTGATGCTTCACAGAATGCCTACATTAAAATCTACGGGTGGAACGTTTGGTATTCGTTATGGCCATCGAATAACACATCTACCGTATATACTCGCGTATAAGCCGACCCCCCTATTTTGAAGGACAAAATATTTGTAAAATTCTTGACCCGCGTATAAGCCGACCATAAAAAATTAAAAAGACAAAAAAAACCAGCCGAAACCATAAAAGCGATATAGTTGCAACTGCTAGAATAAGTGTCCATGTTTTGTGTCGGAAGGCATTTACTGATAAAAATAGAATTGGAATTACAAAGAGGAAAGCTAGCTATGAAAAAATCCCAAGGAAAAATATTTGCAGGTCCAGTTACCAGTGCTACTCATTTTTCATTTTGTGAAAAATTTTAGACTTTTCTTCTAAACATAAATCTAAATCAGAATATGTGAATTTAAGAATTGCACAATATTCTGAGGCCATAAAGAAATGCTGTGAATGCCACTGTGACGAATGGTCATTTAAGGTAAGAGGCCGGATGGTTTATTACGCAGGTGATCCTGTTGCTGCAGATTATGTCTATCATAAATCATGTAGTGCAAATTTTCGTAGTGGAAGAAATATTCCTCGAGAATATTGTTCTTCCAACAGATTGTCAGGAAACGGACGTACAAGTAATGAAGAGCAATACCAAGCAGTCTTTCGTGCCTGTAAATACCTTGAAGATAATGATGAAGAGCAAATATTTATTGGAAATCTCCTTTCTAAAATGAAGGAATATCTTGAAGCCAGAGCAGAACGAAGACACACGAAGAGAAAACTTTTAGGACAAGCACTATGGGGGAAATATAATATCAGGTGAAAAAGGGATTTCAGATATAGTAACTCGGTATGAGACAGAAAACGAGATTCTTCAAAGTTACCAACAAATGTCAACACGTCTAATGTTTATAAGTATCCATCACCTAATGACCTCACGGAGGAGAGAAATTACTTACTTACTAGCTTAAAATTGCTATTAACAAAATTATTTTGGGGAAAGGATATGTCCATGAAAATCGGTGCTGTTGGTCAGACCGTTATGCAAGCTATCCATCCCAGAGCATTATTATGTCCGCTAGAAATCTGTCTGTCCGTTCAGCTTCACCATATCTACAGATCAAGATTTTTTATTGGCATTCTTTAAAATCTTGGGTTTTGTTCATCCTACTCAGAAGTAACAAGATTCGAAAAAATATTGCAGTATCAGGCGGTTCAGCTTCTTTGAGTGTTGTTGAAAACACTACATTGCTTCTAGCAGCAGGTAATGTCGGTCACAATTCCTGTACTCTGGACGGGAATAATACATTTCATGGTATAGGCATAATTGCTGCAATAATTCCAAAGGGCATCACCTATCCTACTGTCAATAGGCGTAATGTTGTTGATATTGATATTAAGAACCGAGATAAAGTTGGTATTGTAGAATACAGACATGCGAAAATAATCATGAAAAAGGTCTTATTCTGTAAACTTTCGATACTACCGAATGCTTCGCTAAATAGACACAGTCTTTTGTGGCAAATCTCAGCAACCGAAAGACAGGGTCCAAATTGGTCAGGAGCTATACAATTAATTCATTCCAAATCACATCCAGGGAAACGTCTATCTCATTTCTTCCTATCATTGATATGGCAGCCGGCGACATGACTTGTATTTTTTCGATACTGATATATCTTAACAAAGTTGCATACTATCATAATGTCCCACGTGTAGTTACTTTTGATCAGGCTTTATTTTGGAAAGATTCCCAAATAACTAACGGACAAACAGATCTTCAAGATATTATTTTAATTCTGTGAACATTTCATACTCTAATGAATCTTTTAGGTGCATTCGGAACACTCAAGTTTCAGGATTATTTAAAGTAGTTGAGGAAAGCTATGGATCAAATACTGTGGTACATATGATGACTGGGAAGGGTTTATAGAGCGATACGAGGACATATGCTCGTAGATGCAGCTCTTAGTTGCCTACTAGTATCAGAGATTTTTCCTCGCAATGAACATGGATCTCCCCATGACCTGGCAAAGGAAGTTTGAGTTTTGTTCAACAATATTATGACCAGAAAAAATCAAATGAAAGATGTTGAAACCTGTGAAGCGGTATCTCAGATTGACATCCCTTTGAAGACGAAGAAAAATCACTTGCAATCTTATTCGAGAACAAGTAAACGCTGGTTAGAATATCAGCAAATAATCAGTGTTGTAAGAACCTTAATAACAGCTGATAGGATTGGCTCTTATAAATTGCACTTGAGTGCTATGCTGGAGATTCTCCCCATAATAGCGGCATCAGGACATGTAAATTATCTCTAGTCACTATACTTACAAAAAAAATTTAATCTGCCATCTGAAAACGCAAAGGTTCACATAATATTTGTAGAAGGTAAATACTCCGCATTTCTCAAACTGATAAGGAGGTAGAGCTCCGTTCTATTGCAAAAATATTTTGTTCAAATTCATGTCTACATTCAGATATCGCTGAGGCGGGGAGAAAAGCAATGCTTCTGTTTTATGAATGAAAGACTCTAGAACCCACAGACAAACTACGTCACCATCACAAGCGTAGACACAGATGTTTTTTCGGGGGGGGGGGGGAGAATTTGAAAATTTCCAAACTTGAAAAAAATTGCTGCAATTTTTGACTAAAATGATATGCACAACGTGTGTAATAATTATAACGATACTTTTGCATAAAACATTCCTTTCCAAAGAAAAAATCTGAAACTGAAAACATAAAAATTCTAATTATGGGTTTGTTTACTAAAAAAATAAATACTCTTTTTACTTTATTCTACCTTTACAAGAAGAAAGTATTGGATTCGTGAAAAAATTGGACTTCCGGTTTTAGACTGATTTATACGTTTTAGTAAGTCCTGAACACGATTCGACTGTTTTTAGAAAATATCTGTCAGTCTATATGTGATACAAATTTTGTGGGCGCTCTAACACAAGAACTAATGCACGAAATTTAATAAAACTTTAGAGATTCACTTATACAGTCGAACCTCGTTAACGCGAACACTCAAGGGGAAACTTTTTTTGTTCGTATTAAAAGTAGTTCGTGTTATCGGAACTAAACTACATTACATACAACTGGACAAGGGAATCGGAAACAGTTCGTGTTAACGATGTTTGACAGAACCTTGATAAAGATTGGTGCTGATTTGTTTTTTGTGTAAATCGTCCAACAGGTGAAACTGCTATGCGGCACTTTTCGCGATTTACATGATTTTAGCGATAATTATATCTCAAAACCTATTGCTTGGAATTTGATCAAACGTCATATTCTGTTAAACCTTGACATAATTTGATGCAGATTAGCTTTTTATGTATATCATATAGCAGATAGCGCTGCTATGCAGCATTTTTCACGATGTAGCGATAGCAGTGCCTCAAAAACTAATGCACGGAATTTACTCAAACTTCATATTCCATATAAATAGATCCTTATTAGGCTTGGGTCTGTACTGTCCAAAGCTATCGCTTTTGTGCACTTTGAGTAAGGAATTTTGGTTGCAGACATCTAAGAGGCTGGGTGCCAAAATTCAATGATTTGTTTGAAAAATGCTATGCTTATATCTCCTTTTTAAATGCACACAATTCAACAAATCTATAACTTTAGAGTTTGTTATTATAAGCAATTAATTGTCATTTAATTTTGGCACTGTGATTGCAAAATTTGAGACATTAACATGTACGGAGTAGAAGAAAATTTTGGGATTGGCACATCCGACTAGTTCTCTCTTAATATTAATTATTGTGGTCTTCAAAAAAGCCTACCTGTTAATAACATCGCTTAGTTTAATAAAATTCCCTATTTCACTTTCATATTTTAAAAGCATTAGGCTGTCAAGTCTGTCATCCCTCATTGTAGCTTGCAATATATATTTATTAAATTTTTATTTGACTAAAGATTCTTTCATTAGATGCAACGCCATAAAGATAAGCTGCTGTGAATGTTAAGGTACGAGTGTCCAAATAGTCTTTGAATTTCATGGCATGAGTGAGTAAAAGGTTTGTTAAGTGAGTTGGGATTTGGTTTATTTCTATTTGACTCTGCAAGTCATGTACATCCGGTGTCTCATATCCAGGTGGAAACATTATTAACTTTTCCCTTGCAGAATTGTAATTTAAATATGGAATGCATTGCTGCAATATTCTCTTGATATAGGGAACATTGTCATTTAAGCCCATTACTAAATTCCCGAAATTTTCTTCTATTTCTTACAATTCTTTACTGTAAAACTTATGTGTATCTGTGTCCATTGCTGTGCTATTATTTTCATCTATTGCGTTTGATGAAACCGTTTTACTACGGTGCTTTCCGAACTCAGCTTCTCCAGTCACATCCTAATATTTATAATTGTTTGTGAGCCTATCTGTAAGGAAATCTTTATTTCTTCAAAATTTTATTCAAGTGCAACGTGTCAGTGTTACAGTGCATGTCGATTTTATCTTCAGTTGATGGACTGCTTTCATGGTCATATTTCTGTTCCAAATTAAAATCGTCCATTTTTCATGAAATGAACTTTTTCATGAATGGATTTTTAGATGCTCCAAAATCTTGCACGAAAACTCTTTTCCTATTATGAACGGTTTCTTCGTCCTGAGATTTATAGTAACTTTTTAGAACAACTTTAAACACAGAACACTGGACTTTTGGTTTAAAATTTTATAGACACATATAAATATAAACTAACAGGACTGATATATATTTCCGCACACAAATAAAAGTAAAATGTGACAAATTTATATAAACTAACGACTTCTTATATCCGCATTTGCTCATATAACGCTTTTTACTTGACAGCCAAGGGTTAACTAATTTTTGCGGCAAAAAAATCACGAGAATGAGTAAAATGTTGTCCAAAAATCGCAAAATTAGTCAAAAAAGTTGTGAAAACTCATCAAATCTTCTTGCCCATATCTGTGTTTCAAGTAGGTTACTACATTCCTTTCTGTTGTGCTACAAGTGATCTCCAATATTCAAAAGACGCTGCAGATTTTTAATCCCTTTGGATTAAAATATCTGGATTCTCTTTTGGGAGGAGAAGGGGAGTTAGGGTGAAATTTTTGAGAAAGGAACAAAGTTTTGGAGGAAATAAAGGAACTGGTTAGTCAGTTATTGATGGACAGGAGTAGAGAAATTTAGGTCTGGTAGATGTACAATATTTTTGTAGAACTGAAAATTACAATCATAGTTTGAGTGTGGCTGATTTCTTTTTCTATTACTTTTGATAATTTAACTTGATTACTGTTGCAGTACTCAAAATAATCACCAAAACAATAAAAATTTCGTAATTTTTTTTCTACTACTTTAAAAAAAGAAAATGTCTCCAAAATCTAGAATTTCCCAACTCTAATCTGAAATTTCCCAACTTCTCATGTATTGGGGGGGAGGCTCCCACCCATACCCCCCCCCCCGTGGCGACGCCCCTGGTTACCATATTTTGTTAGGGAAGGTAACTCAGCAAAAACTTTTTTGTTACACGTGAACTTTTGCCTCCGACTGATTCTTGTACAAAATATAATAGCTATCGCACTTACTTACAAATAAATATCTGGAGAGCTACTGAAGAATAAACTAAGCTACAATAATGGGGTCAATATGTAAAAAACAACTCATACTATACAATACTGTGCGACTTAGCACTAGCTCCAGATCATCTACTTAATATGATTCGATGTTCTTACAAGACAAACTGTGCTACTTTACGATGCGGATGCAAACGTAATGACTGTTCTACAGCTTGTGGGATGTGTAAGTCAATGGATGTAACAAAAACTACTTAATTTCTAACTATGAATATGATGAAAGTTATGAAAATTATTGATGCAAGATTTTTTTCACTGGATCATTTCTGTAAAAAATGAACTTAAGCAGTAATTTGTAAGGGATAATTGACGTTTGTGCGCTGTTAACGTTTTTGAATATACTTCAAAGTTAAGTTGTGAAAATAAAGCAATATATTTCCTTAAGCGATAATGTCTTTGCCTTAGTTCCAGAAAAGCACTTCCGGCATTTCGAAATCCGTATATAGGGGTGTTCCCGTGCTCAGATTTTGTCTGATTTTTAGTATGTTATTAAGCAGTAGTTCTTGATTAAAAAACGCTGTAAAAAGCTTCTATTACAATTTTGGCCATGTTTATTCACAAAACGCCTGGACTATTGCTAGAGTAGAGAAAATTAGGATTAGTCAGAGACAAAAGCGTGAATAAATGAACGGAGTCGAGGTCAATTTTCCTTCTCCCGTATCTCTCACGCAAACGCTCTAAATCACTGTTTTGACTTCCCCTCCTTTTCCCCCATGCGCTGCTATGCCAGTCAGAAAGCTGTATGACTTACAATTTTTCTCCTCAAATGTGACCCGCGTATAATCCGACCCCCCCTCTTAATAAGACAATTTTAGGTCAAAATTTCTCGGCTTATTCGCGAGTATATACAGTAGTTACAATTCAGTCAGTTACTGGAATTTAAGACCGGTTTTTTAGCCCAGTGGTAAAAATTATTCTGTATGTAGAGCGTACGGAGTATGCTGCCGTATTAGAAAATGCAACCTCCGTGTTTTATTTCTTTTAAAATTAATATATACTATGGTAATGCTAAATCATTTCCTGTTATACGACTCGTGAGTTTTCCTTTAAGAAGGGTGAGTGTAAAACATTCGAATATATATACCAAAATTGTAGTATTAAATACTACCAATTTGCAATTGAACTCAGAATTTACAAGTAATATTTTGTAAAAACCACAAATCGATCTTAGAAAGAAACAAGTTGGAAATTGCTCGTCAAACATGGCAAATGAGGTGCGTTCGTACTATAACTAGTTTTATAATTATTTGTTGCACCCGATATTGTACTGAATGTATATTTGTTTGCACTTCATAAGTGCATAGTCTGTAACATCATTAAAATGCACTTGCAATTTTTTTTTCCCCATTCCCCGTAATGCAACGGAAAACTTTTGATTGTCCCTGTCATTAAACTATACATCCGATTTTCATAAAATTTGAAATGGCTCAACAAAATTTTGCAACAATTATATATTTAAATTTTCAGACCATTAAGAAGGCTGTAACATCATTAAAATGCACTTGCAATATTTTTTTCCCATTGGCCGTAATGTAATGGAAAACCTTTGACTGTCGCTGTAATTAAACTATACATCCGATTTTCATAAAATTGGAAATAGCTCGACAACATTTTGCAACAATTATATATTTAAAATTTCAGACGATTCGGAAGGCTGTAACATCATTAAAATGAACTTGCAATAATTTTTCCCATTGGCCGTAATGTAACGGAAAACTTTTGACTGTTTCTGTAATTAAACTATACATCCGATTTTCATAAAATTAGAAATAGCTCGACAAAATTTTGCAACAATTATATATTTAAAATTTCAGACGATTCGGAAGGCTGTAACATCATTAAAATGAACTTGCAATAATTTTTTCCCATTGGCCGTAATGTAACGGAAAACTTTTGACTGTCCCTGTAATTAAACTATACATCCGATTTTCAAAAAATTGGAAATAGCTCGACAAAATTTTGCAACAATTATATATTTAAAATTTCAGACGATTCGGAAGGCTGTAACAACATTAAAATGCACTTGCAATAATTTTTCCCATTGGCCGTAATGTAAAGAAAAACTTTTGACTGTCCCTGTAATTAAATTATACATCCGATTTTTATAAAATTTGAAATGGCTCGACAAAATTTTGCACCAATCATACATTTGAAATTTCAGACCATTCTGTTGGGTAGTTTTTGCTCTGTTATATGCGGACGGACGGACAGACGGACAGACGGACTGAACGACGACTATAGGTGCTACGTATTTATATAATTACGAACGCACATAAAAACAACAAGTTATAACAATATACCTTTATTTGAGATATTCTGTCTTCTCATGGTCAGCTGCAATGGGCAACATTTGGATGTGCATTTGTCCAAAAGATAACCATTTCTCCTTCCGTACAAGTTTCGTGACGTCACAGTGCAGGAAATTGCAAAAAAAAAAAACCGAATGCGCGTTTTAGCTGCTTCGTATTAAAGTCCACATGGTGTCTTTTCGTACTAACTCGATGATGCTCTACAACTTTGTAAATCATTTTGCCCTATCTCTTTCCGTTTCCAAGATAGGAATGCGAAATCCGCAGTTTTCCTCAAGGTAGCACCGTAGGCGTTTTCATTCAGTAGCTCATGGCATCCTTACTATACCTAGAACCCCCTTTTATGACTTTAGCTCTTGTCGTTCAGACATTATTGGGGTGGCAACGGACTTTAGCGGGCACACTGTATAGATGCATGCACAGAAATAATTCCAATGAGCATATAACGTATCAATTACCATGGTTATATAATATATATAATAATAATTAACAGATTGGCCTTCAATCTTTCTTTCCTTTTGTCAGAAATATAAGACGAAAATTGATACTAGATGTCCGATTTGTGTCAACGCTTTCGAGTCTGTGGCTAATGTGTATTTGTTAAATAATGGTGCTTCTTCAATTTTTGAGCATTCTTGGATCAATCATATAAAACACTATTGTCACATGGATTGCCAGACTTCGATTCCGGACAATAATAGCTAAGTAGGCTAAGCAATATCTATTCACTTCCACTAAAATCGCTTGGCTTAAGTTAATCACAATGAACCTTACATAAAGTTATTTAGCGCATTCATTTAAAAATTTCTTGGAAATATGAATAATAGATATAATCTAAAAAAATGTACTTCGTAATTATTTAGAACTGTAATTAATTAAGAGTATTTGAAAGGTTAGAATGATAAACTATTATTGAAGTTATTATTTGCACTAAAAAATACTTTCGGAGTGTTAAATTTGCTTACCCGTAAGATTTTATATAGATACTACTATTTCATGTTTTTAAACATAAATGTAACCCTTTAATATGAATATAATTTAGTTGTGATTAAGCATTTTACAACTCGCTGTTTCCTTCCTACACTGTAAAAAAGATCCGTCTATTTACGGAAAAATGACTGGCAGCAAAGTTGCCGGGATATTTCCGTTTTTTGTCCAAACTTACACTGTGCTCTCCGTAAATGGTGCGATACAGACGCGAAGGAGTTGAAGCGCATGCGTGGCGATCAAACATACTGCACTCTTATTGGTTGACAGATTTTTACAATAATATTTCCGTATTTAAAACTCCGTAACCTTAACTAGTACAGGCAATAGGGAATTTTACCTAGCAAAATTAATGGTAGTTCTAGAAATCGGCTTACTTTATTTTTTTGGGGTCGCTGAATCCGAATTCGTAACTTCCCACCAAAACTTCCCCCGGCACCCCTCCCCCAAATTTTGGTAAAAAGCCCCCCAAAAAATGTTTTTATTAAAAAAAATCAAATTTTTTATTGTTTTAGGGGAAAAGTATCTAGAAATTAAAAAAGTAGACAAAATTTGCAACAAATTAGATGTATGACATTATGACTTAGGATGAAGGGGAAGGGGGGATCTGCCTCGGAACATGCGCGCGGTGCTGAGTGGACTAAGTTGCGCAATTCCACTTAACCCCTCACACGTTTACATTTGCCCTCCCATCTCCCCAGTCACGTTATATCTCGACAATCAGTGGAGTCTCGAGTACATTTATTTTACAGAATAGCAACATATTTATGCAAAACTGTTAAAACCTCTCTTATAAGTATGATTTGATACTGATCAGTTTCGATCCTCTGTCTACTATTATCGTTTGTCCCTACTCTCGGATATTGTTTGAGTTTCAGCTACAGATAGCTATATTAGATGTCTTTTCTAACTTTCACTAATATCATATAGCAATCTATTGCATCTCAAATTCCATCAAATACACACAGGCGTTCGGGCAGTGCAGTTTTGCCTTTAGACAATTACACTGTAAAAAAAAAAACGGGCTAAAAAACGGAAATACTACTGGCAATCTAGACGCCAGTACTATTTCCTTTTTTTGCGGGACTTTTTACCCATAAATTACAGAAAATTTTCCGTTTTTCTAATTAAAAACGGAAATTTTTCTGTAATTTATGGGTAAAAATTCTCGTAAAAAGATGGAAATAGTACTGGCGTCTAGATTGCCAGTAGTATTTCCGTTGTTTAGTTCATTTTTTTATACAGTGTACTTTTGCTTATTTGTTTCATACATTTCGAATATAACTTTTTTGACGCAGGCAATAAGCATATTAAGAACTAATAACAAATTATGAAACTTTTAAGTGAAGTAGATTTATTACTTTCAATAATTATTTTAGTTACCATCGATAAATATGCAATTCTTGCTTATTCTATTTATTTCCAATTTTTGTTTATTATATTTCGAATATATATTAGGACGCTGTTTTTTAAATATCAAGCACCAATAACTAAACTATATTAAAAAAAATACTCTTACAGTTGTTAAAGTTTACAAAACATGAGAAAATATGTAATCTACAACTGAAAGTATTAACCAATACTTCCTTCCGTATTATTTATATTTGTCAAAAGTATTTTTTTTTTAAATAGAGACTTTGTGCTAGTGGTTTTCTTCATCATTTGTTTTTCGTCGTATACTTTCTGCTATTATTTACAAATATATTCAATAATTCTTGTCCTAGTTCTACAAATTTAAACACTAAACTCATTTCATTATGTGATTCTGAAATAAACACTTATAACTTATCGCAAAAGAACCAAGAGGGGAAAATAGTATACGCTATAATCCTATTAAGTGAAGTTGGCTGCCTTTCGCTCCATTATATAAGTATTTCAAGAAAGATACATTCTATTTACTATGTATCATGAAAAAATTGTTTTTCCTTATAAAAAGTATACCCAAAGTAATTTTAATGATTTTTTAGTGCATATTATAAAACTAATTTATTGCTAAATAAAGAGTATTAATTCAATGATGTAAATTAAAAAATAATGAAATAAACTACATTTAATAGAAGCACTTCAGGATAAATTTAAAAAGTCATTTGTAGAATGATACATATTATTTTTGATTTATAAGTATGATAAAATTTTCTGAGAAAATATATACTAGTATTTCATATTTAATGTTTTAAATAAAGACGTATATCGCCGTGTATTAAACCAAACTTAAATGAATAGTATTATTTGCAGTAAATAGATGTTTATGTATCTGTATTTTGAAACTTGATTGTTGATGATAATGCATTAAAAAAAAAAAAAACATGCGTTTAATTAATGAAATAAACTTAATTAATTTTTTTAAAAATACATTGTAGATAGCAAGGCTCGACCTACAGGTGGATATATATTTCGATGTTTATTAATTTCGCCAACAAAAGATTAGAGATGAACCCAGTTTAACAATTTTATTTGGCCGCTTTTGAAGATTTTTTAATTTCATTTTTCTGTACGAGCTGGTTTTATCAGAATAATGTGAGTACGATAATTACTTCTTATTTTTTTATGATCTTTAATTTTTTACAGACCTCTGAACTGGGGATGATTTTGGGTTCTAGGGGCCATCATCGGCGTAGATCTCCAAAAAATTTTCAGACAATCCCACTTAGGGGAGAATGTAATAGGTAGCATATCTTACGAAATCAACCTAAAAATTATGATTTCTTTGTAGAAATTCACCCTTTGACAACGGTATTTTGAAATTTTCTTGTACTGAATTATTTATATTTTCACAGTTAATTTTAAACACCTGTTCCATAATTTGAAATAAAGTAGAATACCTCTACTCCGAGCATTTGTAATTTATAATTCGGAATAAATATAAATGTATTTCTGTTTCCTATTAAGAAAACACTTTTTTAAATTAAAATAGTTTGGAAGGCATATTATTGTATTACTATGAAGTGCAAACAGAAAGAAACATAGTTAATGTGATTTTTTTAATTATATATTTTATGCATACGTCTAATGATTTCCTGAGATGAAACATTGCTTTTTTCAGATTTGTATGACGAAGTTAAATTAATTTAAATAATGAAGTTATATTTCTAAATGTCTCATTAGTTTATTTACAACATCAGAATGTGAAAATAAGTACTATATAATATACATTTTAAAACAAAGTTAGAAACGGCAGAATATGCAAACTTTGTGCAGACTAATAACGGTAGCCTTCAGCGTACCGTCCTCAGTGCAAAGAACAATGGGAACTTGCTCCATTATGTAGGAGAGAAGAGGATTCAAGTGAGAAGTTCACTAACCAATAACATTTCTGGGAGGTGAACCACTCTTTTGATTTCAATTCTGCTAAAATAATCTCTAAACCCACTTTTATACATGAACAAAAATGTCTTGAATCATTTCATATCTATAAAAATTATGACAATATTGTTAATTGTGAATTCGCTAGAGAAAGATCCGTACAACTTCAAAAATTTATTGAAAAAGAAACAGTAGGGTAACAGCGAAACTAATTAGGACATTAGATAGAATAACTCAAAAATTTTTTTTTCCGCAGTATGTTTCTGACCATAGATGGCGCTACATGTCATGCAAAGGAATATTAAAGCATTTTAGTTATGTCAATGGCGGATCGCGTGAAGAAATCTCAATGTGTTGCGTGGTTTATCGAAACAAAATCCGATACGCAAACACAACGGAATTATCGAACGACGTATGGGGAATCGCCACCATCTCGGTCAAGCATTCGTGAGTGGCATCACAAATTTATGACAACGGGTAGTGTGGAACATAAAAAAGGATATGGTCGCCCTAGAACTAGCGATGAAAGTGTGGAACGAATACGTGAAACATTTCGTAGGAGCCCTACAAAATCAGTTCGACAAGCATCCCGCGAGCTACAAATGCCAAGATCCACTGTACACGATGTGCTTCATAAACGATTGCGACTTACAGCCTACAAAGTTCAGATTCTGCATGCGTTACAACCGGATGATTATGCGAAGCGTTATGGATTTGCAGTTGACATGCTGCATCGTTTGGATGCCGATGAACGTTTTCTGAAACGAATACTGTTTTCCGATGAATCAACGTTTCATGTGCCCGGAATGGTCAATAAACATAACGTTCGATTTTGGGGCTCCGAACAACCACATGCCGTACGTGAACTCCAACGGAGCAGTGAAAAGGTGAACGTGTGGTGCGGATTGCTTCACGATCGCATCCTTGGACCTTTTTGTTTCTCAGAAACGACTGTGACCTCAAGTACCTACTTAGATATGCTTGAGATTTATGCATTCCCACAACTGCAAGACCTTCAACCGAATGTCCTTTTCCAACAAGACGGTGCGCCTCCTCATTGGGGATTGACAGTACGTGAGTCGCTAAATAATTCTTTTCCACAGGGATGGTCCCATTGCATGGCCACCCCGGTCTCCTGACCTAACACCACTGGATTTTTTCTTTTGGGGTTATGTTAAAGATACTGTATACCGAACGCAAGTTAACAGTCTCGAAGAATTAAAGCAAAACATCCAAACAGCTGTAGCTACTGTTGATGTTAGCATGGTGAAACGGTCGTGGATGGAATTGGAATATCGTCTTGATATTGTTCGTGCTACGAAAGGGTCTCATGTAGAAATTTCCTAAGGTAATAACTTAAGTTATAGGAAAAAAAAACTTTTTGAGTTATTCTATCTAATGTACTAATTAGTTGCGCTGTAACCCTATTGTTTCTTTTTCAATAATTTTTTGAAATTGTACGGATCTTTCTGGGACACCCTGTATTACATAAAATCCTATTTTCCTTAATTACTACCAGCCTTTTTTGCACTTTTGGTTGCATTACTTATACTAATCTCCTACTGGCTAGTACCAGTATTCTCCTGTTTTCCTATTGGTTAATGAATTTACCTCTTGAATCCGCTTCTATCCTATATAGTAGTTGCAAGTTACCGTTATGCCTTGCACTGAGTGCGGTACGCTAAAGGCTATCTAAACTAGCCTGCTCAAAGTTTGCGTATTCTGGGGTTTCTGATATGTTTTTTTTTACATTTATATTATACTGCGCCAAGTATCTTCCTAATAATTATAAATAATACCTATCTCATCAATTTGTTCATAATCAGCTAGCGTGATCTTGCGGCGTAATCCGAACCAGGAAAACTATTTCAACTTTTGTTCCAAATTTGTGATCATCAGTATCACATGAAAAAATTCAATTATAGTAATTTTATTTGCTTCCTCAAAAACTGCAATATATTAGTTCTTATTATGGTAGGATTTTTAGCTAATTCGAACCAGCAACAATCCCGAATGTCAGAGATTCTTCTGTATCACATACATAAAATATATGTTTTATTCCAATTTAAATTCACAATTATTTTCTTAAAATATGCTACAAGAGGAAAAATTGCATAAGAAATTTAAAATATATATAAAAAAAAAAGAAATTTGATAAACCAAATACGTTCTCCCAAAGAATTGTTTTCTGGGATAGCCATTTCCTATATAGAGCTTAGAAATATACTTATTCTTCGTATAACAAAAGAAATAATAAAATTTATCCTCTCAGCTATGAAATATATCTATGTTCAATGTAAATCTAATTTACTGGATGAAGAATTTTTACACTGCCTTTTAGATATCTTTTCAGAGGTGCAACCAGTTTCTTGGAATAAAAGATAAAACGACTTGGCCTGTGTTCAAACGCAAATTCATCTTTCTTTAAGCATATATTTCAAAAGAAATCACAATGTACGGTCATGGAAAAAAAAATTAAACACCCCCTACTAACTCCGCAACAAATTATCGTAGAAGAAAGTTACTGGTACCGAATGATTGGAAGTAAAGTCTACTTTTAAATGATGTATATAAAATTTGCTTAGGGGGCCATCTACATATTAAAATGAACCATAACTTCATTTTTTTCAATGGCAATACACAATTTTAACGAAATAAATCAAATCTTCGGTTCGAACTATGCCTAGACACCAAATTTCAAGTCATTTGAAGGATAAGTTTTCAAGCATTATAATTTTTCAAAATTTAGTGCTTCTAATGTTAAATTACATTTTCATATTTTTATTTATAACTTCTGAAATTATTATCCTAATGTTCTATTTTTTGTGTAGCGATAATACTAATACACCCAAACATAAATACGTTGAATTTCAACTGCAATACCCAATTCTGACAGCATAAATGAACTCTACAACCTTCAATTAGCCGAAAAACAAATTTTTATGCAATTCGTACCATAAGTCTCCGAGAAATTAATTATTTTAAAACGAGCGTATTTTAAGGGCTGTATCGAAATTGAAATTCAGTTCTTGGTTGGTGACCGAGAGAGCTCCCTTCATGATCAATGCATCTTAATCGCCACTCAAGCAGTCGTAGAAGTTGAGAACTTGATTGCTAACCGAGAGAGCCCTCTTCTTGATCAAGGCACCTTAAGCAGTCAATGAAGCCTGTTAAATAACAAGGAAACAGAAGAAATTTCAAAATATTTACTCACTTCTATTATAGACGGCCCCTTAAACCATCATTTTGCCGTTTTTAAGCATAATTTGAAAACTATTTGGAAGAAAAATGTGAAATTTTGGATTTTCATAAAGCAGGACTTAATAAATCTAAATCCATCAAAAAAAAATTGTAGGTTGCAATTCATAATTTTTTCGAATGTTAATTTCATAATTCATAATTCATATCATAAAATTATAAAAATTGCAAATTCAGAGTATATATGTTTGGGCACATTTGTTTTATTGCCACACAAAAAATTAGCACATTAGGATCATAATTTCAGGAGATATAAATAAAAATATGAAAATGTAATTTAACATTACAAGCACTAAATTTTGAATGTTTATAATGCAAAACCTTATCATTCAAATGACTTGAAATTTGGTGTCTAGGCATAGTGTGAACCGAAGATTTGAAATATCTCGTTAAAATTGGGTATTGCTATTGAAAAAAATGAGGTTTGTGTTCCATTTAATATGTAGATGACCCCCTAAGCAAATTTTATATACATTATTTAAAAGTAGACTTTATTTCAAATCTTTCAGTAACTACGATAATTTGTTGATTGAGTTAGTAGGGGTGTTTACTTTTTTTTTCCACGACTGTACTTATACATAAACTTTACTTCTAAATAGATGATGTTTTTTTATTTAAGTATTTTACCAGTAAAGAATTAAACTTATAGACAACAATAAACAATAAACAATAAACAATAGACAAAATTTCTGTTTAAGAATGTATACTTATACACAAAAAAATTAAAATTTAATTTAATAAAAAATGATTAAGATGTGTAAAAACTTCCCATTAATTTTTTTTTTTTTTTTTTTATTCTAGTGTAATCTCTAGTGTAGTTGTAGTGTAATAAATTATTTATAACTCAATCCTTATCTCCCCCATTAGGAATTCATAAAACATAACAAATATTAGTAAAAGTAATTCATTCATCACAGTTCCCGATTGTGCTTAATGCAAAATTTTTTTCTATGAACTTCATTAGAAAATGATGAATATTTGATTATTTCTTAATCTAATCTGATGAAAATGATCTGACAGTAACCTTGACTTAAATATTACGTGCATCCCACAGAAAAATGTCTGTTTTTATCCAATTCATACTCTCAATTGTTTTCCGAAATATATTCTACGACAGGGAAACGACACAAAAACTTTAAATATATTTATATTTATAAATCAACTACGTTTTCGCAAAGAATTGTTTTTCTGGAATAACCATTTTCTACGTAGAAATATAATTACTCACTACGTAGAAATAAAATTATTTTTTCGTATAACAAAATAAAGAATAACATTTATCCTCTCAGCTTTGAAGCATATCTATGTTCCAAGTAAATCGAATTTACTGGATGAAGAATTTTCACACTACAATTTTAGAAATCTTTTCAGAAGTGCAACCAGGTTCTTGGGCTAAAAGATAAAACGACTTGGCCTGTGCTCAAACGCAAATTCATCTTTCTTTAAGCATATATTTCAAAAGAAATCATAATGTACGGTCATGGAATGTACGGCCTGTGTTCAAACGTCAATTTCTCTTTTCTAAGCATATTTTTCAAAATAAATCATTACGTACTTATACGTAACCTTTATTCAGAATTAGATTTTTTTTTATTTAAATATTTTACCATTAAAGAAATAAACTTTGATAAAATTTTGAATTACTTTTATTGAAACAGACAAAGTTACTGTTTAAGAATGTTTATATGTGCATAAAGAATATAAAATTTTAATTTAATAATAATTAAAAAAAACCTTAAGATGTGTAAAAACTTTCCCTTATAAAATTCAGTTATTTTTTATGTTACAGTTTTAGTGACTAACCCACTGATATAGGGTTATCATACATTTAGAACTCAATCCTTATCTTACCAATTAGGGATTCATAAAACAAAAAAAAATATCAGTAAAAACAGTCAATTCTTCTCAGTTCTGAAATTTGTTTACTGTAAAATGATTTTCTATTAATTTCATTAGAAAATCGTGAATATTTGATTGTCTCTTAATCTAGTCTGTTAAACACGATCATTTTTAAACTGACAGTAACCTTGACATAAATCTTACGTACATTCCATACATAAAATGCTTGTTTTAATCCAATTCATACTATTAATCATTTTCCAATAAATATGTCACAAAAGGGAAAATGACACAAAAAATTAAATCTAGCCTATATATATAAAATCCTAATAAATCGAATTGAAACGAATTTATGTAACGATTCTATGAAACGACTGATTAAACAACTTATTACGTTTCACGGCGATTTCTCCTAAAATATGGAATACTTTGCGATGAAATTAACACCAAAAATCCGTATTGTTCCACAGATCTCAAAACTGGTATAAGAACTTTAAAATTAGAATTAGTTTTCGAAATATTATTTTTTTCTAATTTTAAATACTTTTTTCTAATGATGGCAACTCAAATTTTAATCGTATCAGATATTTTTCATATTATAGAAAAGGTTATTTTAAATTAATTTGGCGACGAGTTTGACCTCCCTTAAATGCATGCTAAGAAATGCATCATGTTACTTTTATTCAGAATTCAATTTGTATTTCATTATCATTTTATTTAATACAAAACATTCATTTAAAACTGAAACCTTTAAAATAAATGGCTTTTACTTCATTCTTTATTTTAAACGAAACGAAAAGAAAAATATTAGACACAGATGTCTTATACGCAACGGGGTACATAATTGGCGCCAAAATGGCGTTATTTTGTCTGACATGGTAACCTGGCTATTGTTGCTTATTTATTAATAAATGTTTATTTGAATTTATTTTCTTTTTATTTACAAAAAATGTTATAAATTGTTTTGTTCTATAGTTATTAATTAATTTTTTATTTATTTATTGTTATTTCATTTTAAAAATAGCAGAAAATAATTCAAAAATACATATGTAACAGGTATTTGAAAACGAGGTTTTCGCCAAATTGTCGTAAAATAAAAATTACGCCGAACCCGGTGCGTAAGTGACAATGCAACAAATCATGAGATTTAATTTCCACTTCAAAGCAACGTTTTAATGTTATTACTTCTCCCGTCGACCAATTTCGCCAAATTATATAAATAGCCAAATTATACAAATTGACATATTTTTTATTTTTTATTTTAAAAAACAAAATAACAAATAAATTAGTATAACATTAATAAAAATACAAATAAAACGTCGAAATAAAAATCACTTGATGACGTGAACATGTGTAACTTCCTTAAAGTCAAGTGAATGTGACATTTACGATAAACCATTATTGGCATTTAATCTAATAGTTTGGCGACAGATTTTTGATTGATGGGATAACCAAGTAGCACCGTTTTAATTTACCACTAGAAAATAAAAAAAAAATGCTAACTGGCGAGTTAAAAAAAAGCTATTGGTGAGATTTTCACCCGGCTAACATAAAAGTACCAGGAATTCTTTGTGATCATGGCAACTTTTATGTAGTTTTATTAGAAAACTTAATTTTGATTCTTTAATCAAAATGGAAACCTTTCTTATGAAAAGCGAAGTAATCAGCCCGTTGTTTATGGCAGTTGCATGACTTGGACTATTATAATATAAATGAAATAATGGGGATAGAATAATATTCGGCGACTTATCACACCTGTGGCTGACTAACATTAAAGTACCAAAATGGCCGCCTGGAATATAAAAAGCGAAGGGATCCGCCTGGAGCTGTTGATGATAGTCACATGACTTAGGCTATTATTATAGAGATTGTTTTCAATTTTAAAAACAGCGCAAAGAATAATATTTCCTAACGATTAAAAATTTATTTTCACGTGACTATTAAAAATAGAAAAAAACCCCTTTAAAATTAATATTAAATGAGTACGTGTTAAAGGCAGGAAAATATTGAAAATTATGTCCTGAAAGTTGTATTTACACGTGAATATTAAAAGGGAAAGGAAACTAAAATAATAAATATATTAATATGCGTTTAACCCTTTCATGGACAAGGCACTTCTATTCGTAAAATCTTGAAATCAGTGAATGGCACCAGAATTTACAAACAAATTTCGAAATACAAAAATGCTTTTGTTCACTTACTTAATAAAAGGGAAATTTCTATCCCAATATTCTGATGCTAACGTGGCATTTAAGAATTAAAATTAAGTGGTCCCAAAATGAACCACCGTCCTTGAAGGGGTTAAAGCAGCAAATTTTAGTAATTGTATTATGTCAATTGTTTTATAACGCTGTTAAAAAATACCGAGAGACAAAGACTCTGTTTACTTAATTCATTTTATTTTAGCTTCTTTTCAACTGTTTAACTGATCTTCTTTAACCAAACACGAAAACAACCACTGGATGTTTTAACAGCAACTGATGCTACCTTAAATTTTTGCAATCAAAAGGAATTGAATGGAATCCCGTTTACAGGGAGATCGCTACAGGTTTTTTCAGTATAATTCATTCGTCTCTAATCTTTTTAAAACCGATCAGATT
The DNA here is from genome assembly GCA_963932465.1 of Maratus speciosus. Lineage (NCBI taxonomy): Eukaryota > Metazoa > Arthropoda > Arachnida > Araneae > Salticidae > Maratus > Maratus speciosus. Next base: position 444,839,227 of record OZ010788.1, read on the forward strand.
AGCGTGCTTTTGGATTCTACAGTGCCTGAACGGGGGTTGGCGGGCGTAGCTTGCAAGGGGCAGAGCCCCTAGTTATATATTATAAAGAAATTTGATAAATCAACACATTTTTGCAAAGAAGTGTTTTCCGGAATATCCATTTCCTATTGACAGCTTAGAATTAAAATTATTCTCCGTATAACTAAAGAAAGAATAAAATTTATTCATTCAGTTTTGAAATATATCTATGTTCCAAGTAAATCTTATTTACTGGATGGAGAATTTTCACACTACACTTTTAGATATTTTTTCAGAGGTGCAACCAGTTACTTTGAATAAAAAATAAACGACTTGTCCTGTGTTCAATAGTACATTTCTCTGTATTTAATCGTATTTTTCGAAAGAAATCATGAAGTACTTTTACGTAAACTTTATTTCTAAACAGACGACTTATTTTATTTAATTATTTTACTAATAAAGAAATAAACTTTAAATATATTCTGAATTACTTTTATTGTGACAGAAAAAAATATGTTTAAGAATGTGTAGTTATACATAAATAACATTAAATTTAAATTTTAACAAAAAAATTAAGATGTGCAAAGTCTTCCACTTAAATAATTCAGTTATTTTTTATGTTAGTGTTTTCATGTCTTGTGTAGACGTAGTGTAATAATTTATTTATAACTCAATCCTTACCTTAAACATTAGGGAATAATAAAACGCAATAAATAATAATAAAATCAATTTATTCTTCTATGTTCCCAAATCTGTTTAATATAAAATGGATTTCTGTTAATTTCATTAGAAAATTTTGAATATTTGATTGTCCGTTAATCTAATTCAATAAAAACGATCTTTTAATCTGACAGTAACCTTTACATAAAACCTACGTACATTATATAAAAGAAATATACACTTAGGAACACTGAAAATAGCACACGAAGTATCGGATTCAATTGAAATTTAATACACATAATGATACAGAATAGAGATTCACTTGTTCCCAAAATCAAGAATATTAAACAAATACAGTGTGCACAATTAGACAAATACAGTGCAAGTTCAATAGCTTGTCGGAGCGCAGCCTGCTGCATTACATACCGCAACATGGTCAGGCACAGAGTTGATTAGACGTGTGATGTTGACCTGAGGCAGATGGGCCCACAAATCTTAAACAACCACTTCCAAATCGTTTGCAGTGTGACACGGTGGCATCTGTCGTTTCAGCTGATCCTATCCGTGGTCTATAGGGGACAAGTGTAGGGAGCAGGTGGGCAAAAGAAGAGTTTGTTCATGACTTAGGAAGTCTTGAGATACTCGAACTGTATGCGGTTGAGAATTATCTTGCTTGAAAATGGGCCCTGGAAGAAAATGTAGGAAAGGTCCCACGTGGAGTCGAAGAATGTAATCACATAACGCTGACCAGTGAAGGTGCCACCAACCACAATTAGACGGTACCGGCTATTACACACTATGCCCCCCAGACAATCATGACTTCTGTGCGAGTAGCGTAACGCACGACAGTGTTGATAGGCTTGTACCATTCAGCAGCGTATCTCCATACCCGTACGCGATTATTATCTGTCCCCCAAACTACGCGGAATGCCACTGACTGGCAAAACGTGATGTTTAGTGATGGATGCCGGTTAGTTTAGGGGGCAGATAATAACCACACCTGGATGTGGAGGGACTCTGGTGAACGATACGAGTCTACAAATGTTGTCGTGCGACGCAATGCCCGCACAGCTGGCGTAATGGTGTACGGGGCCATAACATATGATAGGGGCTTTTTTCTTTTAACATTTTCGCTGTTAATCTCGTGCCAGCGAGCGATGTCGTGGCAACGCTAAAGAGTCAATCACACGCCAGCCCGTGATACGGGGTGATTTCTCAGTAGGAAGAGAAAATGTGAGTTAGCATGAGGGCAGATTTTGAAACATGGCATTGCACTCAAAATGTTAAATCCACCATGGAAACTAATTGTTAGATATTTTAAAAATTTACTGTTAAAAGTTTATCTCAAACGGGATCAAGGCTCTGTGTTTAATTCAGGTGGCGGTGACCCGTCTCTCTCTCTTCCTCTGCTGATTTTGAAATTTAATAAGCAAAATTTTATTTTTCTCCAATTTTGAAAGACATGGTGAATAGCTAATATAATTTAGTATCAGTCAAAGTACAGACATACTCAATTCTACCAATACGCTATTTAATGCTAAAATATTACTTCTGATATATTACAACGATGGAGTTTGCACTAGAAGAAAATGTTAATAACGACATATACGAGCGTCTCTTCAGAAGAACTAACACCAGAGACGAGTAGAATGGAGAATTTCTTGAGTAACGGCGATCACGTTAACATATTCCAAGAGATTGATGGTAGTTGCAGTTAAGATACCACAGTATCCCCCCCCCCCAGTGGTCTCCAGAAATGGTACCTGCTAGGAAAATGAACTTTTCTACCTACTGAACTTTTCTATCTGGTTGTTTTCTCAGCGCAATTCTCTTGGTGCTGTGTCGTGTTTGGCTGTTGCAGGGTTTCCGTGATTGCTGGCACATTTTCCGACACACTGAGAAAAAATCCTGGTTTTAGTTGGTCGAGACAAACAGTTTTTTTTTGCCCTTAATGTCAAGTACAAACCATTTTACAGAACGGAAGAGGACTTTAAATGGTCCGTCGTAGGTAGGCTGGAGTGGTTTCCTGGGTGCGTCATACCTGACAAAGACGTGGGAACAGCTTTTCAAATCCTGGTAAATGAATGGTGTGTGGCGTCCATGGTTTGCAGGAGGTACAGGTTGCAATATTCTCATTGAATCTCTCAAGTTATAAACGAATGTTCTTTTTTACTTTTACTGCCCGAGAGAGACTGCTTAGACTAGGAAGTGAGTTTGTAGATCATAGATGTCCCTCCCGGTCCCCTTTATTGAGGTTTTAAAAAAAGTTACAAATTTCAGCCAAGGCTGAGCCCACCAATACGCGCGACAGAGGGCGGAGTGATATATATAAGATATAGATAATCAGGATCCGAAGGGGTTCCAGACCTAAGAATTCACCTGGAAATTTTAGCGTAGTACCATATACCAATTCCAAAACTGTTGCACCAATGTTTTCTTTCAGGGAAGACCGAAGGCCGAGCAGCACATATGGTAATGTATCTACCCATCGCTCCGTCATGTGGCATTTGGTGACAGCTTTCAGCGGCCTATGCAGTTGTTCTACCGTACCTTTGGCTTTCGGGTTAAATGAAGTTGTTCAAAGCTTTGTTATCCGAAAAGTCGAGTTAAAGATTGTAATTGTTCCGCTTCAAAATGCCAACATCGATTGGTAGTTATGCAAGTAAGCAATCCGAAACGAGAAATCCAGACACAAACAAATGCCCTTGCAACCGTTCCTGTGGTGATATCTATAACGGCTCTCCCGTTATATATTCATTTATCCTCTTCTCCCCTCAAAAATCAACTTTTAACCTTACTGGTTCATTATAAATTGTCGTTGTTCTCCCCCCCCCCCCCTTCAAATAAAATATTTAGTTTAAATTTGACATTTTATACTTAATTTCGTATGGCTTTAGTCTTTCTCTCCCCCCCCCCCTCACACTACTGTAGATTTCGCTTTTTACTTTTTAAAGTTAGTTTCAGATGCAGGCATCATTTATCTCAGTCCTCTTTCACTTTCACACGGATAGAAATATATCTTAACCGCAGGAATATTCCGTTGAAATAAAATAAAAGAATAAAATACAAGTGAATGTCTTTCCCATTGCTGCCGACAATATGTAATGCATATTTTCTAAGCCTCCTGACTTGCATTAATAATCAATTCTCACCCTTCTGTTTGTCGGATAAAAGCCATATGCCCCTTGCTGACTAATTCAGCTGTCGTTAAATCTGTAACGTGCATGTAATATCACGTGTTTGCTATTTCTTTAAGCCACTCTCCCTTACCGCAAGAGTTTTATTTCTTGTAAACGTAAAGAACCTGCCAGGGCATAGTTTTTAACTCAATGTAAAACTTCTTGATTGTTTTGTCTACCCAAATTGTTTTTCGTCAAATATCTTACATGTGGTTATCTAATGTTCGCCAATCTGTAAGTAAGTGTAACAAAATCTAACTCACTTTTGCTCCTGACCTCGAGCCATGTAAACCGCAATTAAGGTCCGCTCTGGGCTTCTGCCTTTGGGGCAGTTATCGAAAACTCTCCCCGTCCCTCTGTACTTTTCACGGCCCTCCTTTAAAAGTTCTTTACAATAAATGTAAGTCTCTTAAAGTAGTGTGTTGGAGTTTCTTTTTGTTCATTTAAGAACCTGGGTATACGAGTTCACCATTACAATATCAGATATCGGAATGACCTCCGGCCAACGCGTGAATCGGTCTATTATCGTCAAGGTATCCTTTTGATGGAGGCAAAGGTCAGATTATGTTCATGTGGACATGTTGAAATCTTTCGCTTGGGGCACAAAGGAACACAGGAGGCTTGAGACATGACGTTGTATTTTAGTACTTCTGCATGCAACACAAGCGCGAGATCAGTTTCTGCAATCGTTGTTCACTTCCGGCCACACGAATCTACTGGCAATCAGTTTTGTTGTAGCCCTTATACCTGGGTGGGACAGATTATGCAGTGATTTGAAAACTTCAAAACGTAGTCTTTTTGGAACGTATGGCCTGATGGAAACTGTTGAAAAGTTACTATAAAGCTCTGCGTCTTGTAGAGCAACTTTCCGGAGTCTCAAGGAGGTGCTTTTATTCAATAAGTTCTGTGATTCAGGATCATTCCCCTGTGTCTTAGCGAGAGTTATATAAATCAATTGTTGAATTCACTTCTATAGTTGCAATTCGAGAAAGAGTGTCTGCAGCAACATTATCTGAACATTTTACGTAACGAAAATATGTTGTGAATTGTGATATGTAATCTAGTTATCTATTTTGCCATGGGGATGCTTTATGTGATTTCTGAAGAAAAGCCAATGTTAATGGTTTGTGATCGGAATATATGCAAAATATCCTACCTTTAAGCATGTGTTGGAAATGCCGAATAGCCGAATAGGCAGCTAATAATTCTCTATCGTACGCACTGTACCATTTTTCATTGGGAGACAGTTTCCGTGAGAAGAAAACAAGAGGTTAAAATTGATTATTCATTACTTGATTGAGCCAGCCCCGAGAGCGAAATCTGAAGCGTCAGCACACAAAAACAAATCTGACGTTTCTGAAGGGGGAGCAAGTAAAGCTGCATTTGACAATTGTTGCTTGCAATCATCGAAAGCTTGTTTAGCTTCCATAGTCAACACTATATGTCTGTTGATTTTTTGTCCCCTTTAAGATATTCGTTTAAAAATTGATTAGGCCTAAAAACATGCGTAAATCCTTTATCGTTTTCGGTTCCTTAAAATCTAATACCGCTTGGACCTTTTCTGGCAATGTTTGGTCCCATAACTTGAAACCAAGTGTCCTAAAAGAGAGTTCAGGGACCCCTTAGACACATTTAGATTTACTTAGTTGTATCCTATAGTCGCTGAGTTTCTGATACAGTTGCTTCCCTAGGAGAAAATGTTAGTAACAACATATACGAGCGTCTCTTTCGAAGAACAAACGCCAGAGAAGTTCTTGAGTAATGGCGATCACGTTAACATATTCCAAGATATTAATGGTAGTTACAGTTAAGATTACACAATAATTTAACATAAAGAGGGAGATCAGTTAAAAATTTCCCGTTGTCGGAGGGGGGGGGGGTACTCTTCAAAATTCTCTGTGGAAATTAATTTTTAGTTCTGTTTCTTTTGACGTCTATGTGTTAATAACTAATCTCAAACGAGTGGTTCAGGCCAGTGTTGAATTTAGGTGGCCGTAACGTCTTCCCCTCCCCGCAAATTTTGAATTTTAATGAACTAAATTTTCTTTTTCTCCGTTTTAAAATACATACGGCATTTTTTTCCCTTTCGAGTAACTCAAAATACTTAAACACTAAGAAAAAGATGTACAAAAAATTTCCCTTCAAGGGGAAAACTCTCCCCCCTAGAATCCTTCCATAGAAATTAAACGCCTCACAGTAGTCCCCTCCCCATGAAGTTAATTAATAAAAAACACAGAAGTTATTTTTTTACATCTTGTAAAATTGCAATATACAGTAAAAGCTCACTAACGGGCACTCACGAACAGCAGACACTTCTATTTAGCGGTCACTTCTTTTTTTCTAATCTCAACATGTATATGTTCACATCTGAATAGCGAACACCTCCGTATTTTATGCAAAAAATGGTGTACAACAAACCAATTTTTGTAAAAATGTGCAAAGGTTTTTGTAGCTAGGAAGAATAATAGAAAAATTAAACCCAACAAATTACGGGGCTATGAATGAATAAGATTAAGAAATACATTGTAAATAAATGCACAATAATAAACACTATGAATGTAGTATGGGCTAATTCTATGGCTATATATCTTATACTCATATAAAATGTATTTCAGACCTTTCTTCATCATGTCATTAAGGTAAATGTAAAATTGACCAAATGGACGCGACTGGTGATATCGTTTACATATGGGGCTTTCTCACAATCTTTTGACTTTTAAGTCCCTGAATAATAATTTTTATTTTATACATGTTCTTGTAGTTTTTTTATTTCATATACTAGGGAAAACCCCATTTCATGACTTCATAACAATATTAAAGAGATAAATAAGTTTTGGAGGATGTTGGGTGTCGAAATATCCAGGAAACTCCTGTACCGTCCCGTGTCACTAATGCTGATTTTTAAGTTTGGAGATGTCTGTATAAAATTGTTTCAATAAACGTAATTCGATGTAAGTTTTTTTTTTTCCGAAACTGGAACTATTGTTTTATATAAATATGTAGCAAAAAATTAACCTGCATACATTTTTACGGTTGTTATTTTTTTTTTTTATCTCTGTCTCTGGGTTTTAGATTCCTTACCGTCCCTCTTCTAAAATTATATAGTTAATCACTTCAGATTCAGACACAGAAATTCTTTCAAGTTTTTTTTCATGCCAAAGTATGCTAGAGAAAGATTGTCTAAAATTCTTTGAAAAGAAATTTACTCCAGACTTTAAATCAGCAATTAAATATCAATTCCAAGCATCGTAACTTTATTGGTATACTTATCGACTCCAAGGTTTATTCCTGCACTTTCCAAGGTGTTTTTTTTTAATTTAGTGCAGTGTAAGTAAATGTTTCTAAAAATCAATGAACATTGTGGCTATCACTTAGTCTTAACTTGATTTGCCTAAAAATATATGGTAATTTTCATTATCGTCCCATCCATACCATCCTTTTTTTTCCTATACTTTCCCCTTTTTTTTACGATAACGTCCCTTCTTTAACACGTCTTTAAGAAAATGTTTTGCACTAAAATTTTGTAAGAAAAAATTTTGTAAGAAAAATTTTGTACTAAAAATACTACATTGTTATTATTTCTTATTTTAATGTCCAGTGGGTACTATACAGATTCACTATAAGCAAAAATTTCGAAGAAAATAAAAAGTTTTCGCTGTTTAATTGTAAGGAAAATGAAACTCGCAAGTTAAACTTAAACCTCAATTAAATAAAAAAATTTTCGCTGCTGACCATTTTTTCCTTATTTTGAATAATTAAGGCATTCGTCTATCAGATTAAAATGTTCTTTTAATTTCACCAGATTTTTATTCTCGAAAGTCAAAAAATTGTGAGATCGCTCCATATATGCGTCGAATATCTATCGGTTAAATACCGCTGATTCTCACCGGTTTGAGCATTGGTGGCATAGTAGGAAAACTGTAACATTACGTATACTGCACGTGCTCAAGTTATGTCAACAATAGCTGGTAGGATTCCTAAATAGTGTTTTAACACTTTCCAACATAGTTGAAAAGTGTTTTTAAATTCGGTTTGTCTGTCCATCTGTCTGTCTGTCCGTTTCTCTGTCTGTCTGACCGTCTCTCGGAAATCTAACTCACGTAAACATAGTCCGATTGCCATGAAATGGATATATGTTATTGGGTATCACTATGAAATGTTCGGCATTGAAAATGAAGTGTGGAGCATTATCGGTACATTTACAAGGCCACTCAAAAGAATTTTGTTTCATTACGGCCTATGGGGAAAATCGTCTGTCGCGTATTTAAATGATATCGCAGTATTTTAAACATACTGGAATTGATATACATTACTAAGTTGTACTACGAGATTCTTACTACCGAATATGATGTGCAAACAACTTATCATCATGTACATGTACAGGCACCCACAAAAGTATTTGGCTGTAGAAGAAAATGATCAATAATTGAACTATTGAAATCTACGAACAATAATTGCTGGAAGTGCGTTTTCAGCTGTGGTATGCGTTTTCAAATTTATTTTTTTTAAATATTACTTGGTGTGTGCAAATTGTATATATCATATACAGGGACGTATAAAAGTTCCCAACAACATTCGTTTATTAGCGCAAATTGTTGAGTGGAAATTTTCAAATGTGGTATGAGTTTAACTGAACTAACTTTTAGCATGCTATGTAGTATGTATACATATCTGTAGATAATATACAGGGCTGCACAAAATATCGTATATTATAAAGGTAATTCATGGTAATAGCAGAAATCATGCTTTCAATTCCATTATGCATTTTCCAAATGTATCATTTAGACATCATATTTTATGTTAGTAAACTGCGAAAGTTTGATGTATTATCCTGAATCTGTTGAAAAGTGTTTCATAAACTATGTCGTATGCATGATTTTCCATACTTGTTTTAACTTTCACTAAAGATCGCCTCGCTTGTCTTAATAAAAAAGCATATCATTACTCATTTCAATATCTTTAAAGTTATAAAATATTTATCGGATTTTGAATGGTTTAATCTTTTATCTGTTACACGCAGTAAAAACTATTTTCAGAGTATTAAATTTGTTCATTTATACCTTTTATAATGAAATAACAAAATAATGCGATTTTTTATATCCTTAAAGTTGTTAATTTCCGAAAGTCCGGTCAAAAATACTAATTTTAAAACGGAAAGGATAAACTGAAAAGTGCATCAGTGTAATTTATATTTGTCAAAGGTAAATTTTATTCACAAAAGTTTATGAATAAGTATTAATGTTTTATTATAATTATCATTCATCTTATTCTTAATTTGTTTTCGATTAGTAAGAAATGTATCCTATAATTCTTTTCATTGATATACTATTAATTTATATACAAAAATAAATTTTTATGTGATTCTGAAAGAAACATAATTTATCACAGAAAGACCCAAGAGAGAAAAATAAAGAAACGCTAAAATCCTATTACGTGAAGTTGGCTGCCTTCTGGTCCAATGTTCAAGTCTTTCAAGAATAATATGTTCTATTTACTTTATTTTGTGTGTATAATGAAAACTTTTTATTCTCTATAAAAAGTACCAGAAGCACTTTTGCTGAAATGTTGGTTTATACTCGTATTCCAAACTGTATTTATTCCTAAAAATAGATCATCAGCACAATAAAGTAGATTTTAAAATAATATAATCAACCGTTTTTAAAAGAAGCACTATTGAACAAATTTTAAAATGTATTTTTAAGAATAACCCATAATATTTTTTTCCCTTAAAAACAAAAAAAAAAGTAGGATTTCAGATTTGTTGTTTAACTAAAAACCGTATACCTCAGTAAATTAAATAGAATTTAATACAAAAGTTGTTAATTATTATTCTTAAAAAAATTGTATGTTTTGAAACTTAAATCTAGCTGATAATTGGTACGTGAAATCATAAATATAATTAATGGGACAAATATTTCCAATACAAAATCTGTTGTAGCTAGTAATTACAGACAACAATCTTAAAAATAATGATATATATATCTTCCTGTTTTCCAAATCGTAAATAGTAAAATGTAAAAACCACCCTGGGCTTCCAAATATAATTAATGAATTTAAAAAAGTATTAAAAGATTTAAACAATATAAAAGCGGACTTTTAGTTTTTTTTTTTTTTTTTTTAGTTTTTTTTTTTTTTTTTTTTTTTTTTTTTTTTTTTTTTTTTTTTTTTTTTTATAAAGTACGAAAAAATCGAAATTACACATTACAGTTGTAATTTCGATTAATTGTTTCTTCTAATTTATTTTAACTACATTACTATGTATCTTAATTATAAACTAAATAAAAATTATACATGAAATATTTGTCATTCTATGCATCAGAATAGCATCATTAAAAATCCTGTTTTATTCGCAGGAATTTATATACTTTTTTCCTATTTAGAAAGATATTTTAAAAATTTCTTTCATATGACTTATTTTTAAGACAAAATTAAATTTAGAAATCTGCAGCATAATTTGATATACAGTACATTACCGCTAAATAGAATTTTGGTCATTCATAATTACCGGTATTTCAAACAGTATTGTAAAAAATTAATTAAATAAACAAAATACTTGTGTCATGGCAAAGAGACTATTTTTTTTTCTTTTTTTTTTTGCATTCATAAATTTGTATTAAGGTGAAAAAATCCCTGCTGACTCGGCCTACAGGCGGAGGTAGATATCAAAATTAAGTACTAATTTCACCAACAAAAACTTAAACAAGATTATCGATAAACCCAGTTTAACATGTTTTTATCTGGCTGCTTTTGACAAGTTTTTAATTTCATTTTTAGCATCACGTGCATCTCACGAAATCCTTATAATCTCGCTTCTTTGTATGTCTGTCCGTCTGTCACAAGCTCGTACTCGGAAACTATTTAAGTTCCAGACTTGATTTTTTTTTTACATACATCTGACTACCCTCTGACCTTGCCAAAATCATAAAACTTTTAAAAAAATATTAATTAACGCACGTTTTAATTTAAAAAAACAATTAAAACAATGGAAAAAGAGTCACAATTAAACTAAAGCATTGATTTTAATCAAACGATTTTCATAAAAAAGGAGAAAGTTTGCTATAATTTCGCACAGTTACTATAGCCATAAATTTACTGGGTGTTTACAAACATACACGTATCTTAAAATCTACCACACCTAAAAACTTGAAAATTGCGCACGCAGACGCAGAATTTTTTTCCTTCAGAATTTATAATTTTTTTTTCAAAAATCCTATTTAGAATCGGTAAAATCCACCAAAAATTTACTTATAAAAACTCATTTTATTTCCTTTTAAATACAAGCATTAGAACACATGTTTCAATTTTTATTTTGTTCATTACTACCCCAAAAATGTTCCCAAAAATTAAGAAAAAAAATCTGCATGACAAATCTCTTCAATTAGCATCATCTCATCCATATTTGTCTTTTTGTCGCCAGGGGGCGCTATTGAAAACAATACACAAATTTAAAATTTAATCTACGATATGTCATGTAATATCTTAAATGAAAGGTGATATGACCAATAAGGTTATTCTTTACACTCTCCCAATCTCCATCATCGCCCCTCTATGCCATCCCGATCTATGCAAGGATTTAATAATTATAAATTAACAATTGGGGTTTATTAATTGAAGGATAAATTGGTTTGAAAGGAATATTAAACCAAGCCCTCTGTGCATTTTTGTGATCACACTTACCCGCTTGTTCTTTAAGAGCAGGTTTTATCAGGATCAGGTGAATGCGATAATTTTTTCTCCAACCTCTACTTTTTTTCTGTAAGAGTCTGTCACATCAAAAACTTGTCATGTCAGTATAAAAGTTGTAGATAATACTAAGAAGATTTATAATAAATTTAAGCGAGCTTGATACCTTGTGAATTTACGAAGTTATGAATTTTTTCCTTCTTTAACACCCTTTTTTTCGTTCTCTGCTTATTTTTCGTAAGAATTAGTTCTATTAAATCTAGTCAATATAAACGCTGTAGATAGCATTAAGACGATTTATAATAAATTTAAATGGATTTGATATCATAGGAATTGACGAAGTTATGAAATTTCTTCTCCCTAAAACCATATTCTTCTCGCCATTTGAGCCAATTTTTAAATTTGTCAAAAACTGTCATAAATAAATGTTTGACCCTTTCCTTAGAAATTATTAAAACTTTAAACTGAGTCGATATGTATTATACAGTCCCTGGCCAAATTATTAGACGCACCATAAGATTTTATAGAAAACGTTAATTATCAGGTGATACTGTACAGCTGTATTGTTTCTTACGAGATACAATGTATATTTTCTATATTATAAATCACGTAAGTATCTGTAACACTAATAAAACATCGTCATTATAGAAAAAATAAGCATTTATTAACTCTTGAACAAAAATGAAGAAAATGTAATGAAAAGTTAATATTTTGTTAATCCACCTTTAGCCGCTATGAGAGCTTTAATTCTGTGCGGCATGCTATCAGTGCAAGACTGTACTGTCTTCTGCATTTGAGGATGATAATTCCACACATGAATGGTCTGTTCTAAGAGCTGAGTTTTGTTTGTAATCACAACTTTAGCCACTTCTCTTTTCATGAGTTCCCACACGTTTCCAATTGGGTTCATATCGGGGCTATTACCCGGCCAATCCAACAGAGGGATAATTTGCTGTACTAAAAAAGTTTTAACAGACCGTACTGTGTGTGGCAGGGAGCTCCATCTTGCATGAAAATGAATGGTTCCCCATTTGGAAACCATTCTTTGAGCTGTGGAATCAACCGATTTTGTAAGACGTCTTTGTACTGATCTTGCCTCATTGTACCTTTTACCACGTACAGACATGCAGTACCCTTGCTGCTGATGACTGACCAAATCATGCTTTTTGTAAAGTGTTCAACAGTCTGAACGGCACAGTCAGGATGGAACTTTTCACCAGGACGACGACGCACAAACTGAGCTTTATCCTGCAAACTTTCAAATGTGCTTTCATCACTGAAGCAAACCTGTCAAAAACAGAAAAAAATACAAACATCTCTGCGGATCTTGCGTCATTGCATAGAAAATGATATTGAATGTATGACTAGTGATGAAATTATAATAATTTACCAATCTCCAGAAGTCCACATCTTTATCACGCCACTGTTTGGGCCACTTCAAACACTTTGCTTTCATTGCAGCTGTTAACTTGGGCTTCCTGGCGGGACGGCAGGCCTTAAAACCTATTTCTGTTAATTTTCTGCGAACAGTGCGCTCAGAAACAATCACGTTAGAATCTTGGAGTTACGATTTTTATAATTTTTGTGGTAGCCCATATGTTTCCACACAAATTTTCTTTAAACATCTCTCTGACCTTGGAGTGAAAATGGGCTTTCTGCCACATCTTTGCTTTCGTTTTGGGCTCAAGTCGTCCCCTGCCTCAATTTTCTTCTTTATGCGTCGTACACTAGCTTCAGAGACCTTCAATCTTTGTGATATTTCGCGGTTTGAAAGACTTTTAGCATCCACGAGGTCCTTCAATTCAGCTTTTTTACTAGGTAACAGATCATCTCTTTTAAACATGCTGAAAATGTTCCACGTGCTTATTTAAACACTGCACACGCAAAAAACAATTAACTATGTAGCATACAACTTTGAAACAAATAAACCAAACGCATAATGCCACAGAAACACGTCCTCAACTGACGCATTAGAGAACGCCGGTTTCCACTTGTTTATGTCCGTGTATCCATTGGTTCACATTGTGTTGCGATACGTTAAAACTAAATACCATTAGGCAGTATATAACAAATCTCCTGAATAAAAATTCATTAAATCTATGTTTAAATATAACACAACTGCATATAAACTTCGTCGAAAACATGTATTTCGTAAAAAACAACGGTGCATCTAATAATTTGGCCAGGGACTGTAACTACGAAGTTTTAGGGTGTTTTTCGGTTTTCACAAATTGCCTCACTATTTCCACCCACTTGGTCCGATTTTGGCCACTAACGAACCTGACCGAGATTTTCTGTCCCTTGATTTTATGAATCAGTTTGGAAGAGATGTGTTCAGAATTATGGAAGTTATCGCGTCTATTAAAATGTTATATATAGATATATAGTAGATAGATACATAAATAAAGTTTTGAACTGGGGTGGCTTTTGGTTCTAGGGGTCGTTTTCGGCGTAGTGTTTTCAGAAATTTCAGATATTCAAAACATTTCAGAAATTACAACATAGGAAAGAATGTAATAAGTAGTAGTTCTTACGAAATCTAACTAAAAAATAGAGAGAATCACAGTTAACATATTGAAACTTTTATAAAAAAGAATTGCTTTACACATACATTTGCTGATTTTTGAGATGTTAATAGCTTCTTAGATTTGAATGATGAAGAATTTAGATAATGGGGTTACATTTTGTCAAAGTCTCATGAACATGAAGTTGATATTGCATCTCATTGCTGCTCTGCATAGCAGAGTTCTAGATTTTTAACAGCATCAGAATGTAAGTTACAAATATCATCCACATCATCAATTTCTCTATTATCAGCGAGTGTCAATATAGTTTATTCTGCCTCCCCCTCCCTCCCCCCCGAAAAATTCAATAAACACGTATAATCAATTAACAATGGTGTATATTTTTTATGTATTAATTACTGAAAAAAATTAACATTCTCGTTTTCGTTTTTGGGGAAAATAGGAAGATTACAGAAATTTGGTTTGGATTTATTTTCAGTCTAAAAAATATGTTTTGGTTGAACGTTAATAATAGTACTTTTATTTGCTTCCTCAAAAACTGGAATATATAGGATATTATTGTAACCGAAATTTTAGATAATCCGAATAGGAAACTTTAGTTTGCAATTAATCAATTGCAATTAATCAATTAATCAATTAGTTTGCAAGAGCGAGATTGTACTGCATTTTTTTTCCATAAAATATATGTTTTAATGCAATTTCCACTCTGAACTATTTGCGTAAAAATATTCTTAACATAAAAAAAAATGACATAGAAATTTCAAAATATAAAACCAGAAATCCGATAAATCATCAATATTTTAAAAGAATTGTTTTCTGGAAAAGCCATTTCTTCCGTAGATCTTTGAAAAAAAATCGTCATATATCAACAGGAAAAATAAATGTTATTCTCTCAGCATTGAAATATATGTATGTTCCATGTAAATCAAATTTACTGGAAGAAGAATTTCCGAACTACACTTTTAAAAATATCTTTTGGGTTTCAACCCGATTCTTGTAAGTGAAAAATTTTTTGGCCTGTCTTCAAACCTATTTTTTTCCTTTAAGTATATTTTCAAATAAAATCATGGCTTACGTTATAGGTAATCTTTATTTCTAAACAGACGTGTATTTTATTGAAATTTTTAATCACTCTAGGCAGTAACTTAGTTTTTTTTTTTTTTTTTTTTTTTTTTTTTTTTTTTTTTTACACATTACTTTTATTGAAAACGACATCACAATTTCTGTTTACGGATGTATATTTATACCTAATGAATATAATATTTCATTTTACTAAATAAATTCAAAATTTCCAAAAACCATGCCTTAAAAATCCTGGAAGTTTTTCATTTACTTGTTTAGTACTTTATGTAGATGCAGAGTAAAAATTTATTTATAAATCAATAGTAGTCTTACCAGGTAGAGATTCATAAAACACAAGAGTTATTAAAAAAAAGTCATCTTTCAGAGCTCCCAAATTTGTTTTATGTATTACTTTTGTATTGTTTACGATAAATTTCATTAGAAGGTTATGAATATTTCATTGGCTCTAAAGTAAAATCTAGAAAAATGAGCATTCAATATGAAATTATCCTTGATATAAATCTAACGTTCATCAATTGAAAGAAAATTGTCAACCTAATGAAGAAGTGTATAGTTTCCAGAATTCATGTTCTATAAAACTTCTATACCTAATGAAATATTGATAAACAGTCTGTTTTCTTAATTAAAAGTGTATTTTTTAATAAAAATTGCCTTGTTTTTTTATTAGGTTTATTTCATACAAAAGACACATTTAAATTAAGCAGAATGTTTAGGGAGATATATGATAAAGCTTTTTCGGTGGATTTAACCGAAGCATCAACCAAATTGAAACTTTTATATTTCTAAAGATGTGTAAGCAAAGAGTGCATAATCTATACCTATTTTTTGGGCAGATATGATCCACGGAAATCAGTTAAGATGTCAAAACTGTGTGTTATCATTCGAAAAAATAAACTTTATGCAAAAAAAATCTTTAGACAAATTTTAATTTTTAGATAGCCCCTGTTTAAAAAATGCTTTTATAATGTGAAAGAAATTCTAAAGATAAATTTGTCTAGATTTATAATTAAATGGCCTGCGAATAACAACAGGTGTATTTTTTCTTTTCTTTTAATTTTTTTCTATACGGCCTGTGCATCATAAAACATCACATGTTTAGCATGAAAATATTTATGCGAAAGTGTTGAAAGCAATAATTTCAGGCATAAAATTAATAAAAATTTTAAAACCTCCGCCAATATTAATCCAGATAATTTTTATATTGAAATTAAGAGTACATTTCATAATTAAAACTAGATAAACATGTAAAGCATTTTCTGCCCCACTTATTTATTGACAGGTTTCTTTTATCGAAATGCATGATTTTTTTTTTAAATATGGCAAGTACAAATCTAGTTGCCATATGCAATTTAATGCATTAGGTATTCGGTTGTTAAAATTATAAATATAGAAACGTTCATTTATCCAAGAAGTTAGGGTATGGAATTTCGCCAGCAGTAAATCAAACAGCTATAACTGCATGCATGTTTACTCTTCAATCTAGTTGTTTATAGTTTCAGATAAATTTTATGCTATATATATATCAGTGGCGTGGCGTCCGGTCATCGCTGGATGCGGCGATGACCAAGCAATATTTTAAAACTCTTAATAAGCTTTTAAAAGTCTACGATCCAGTTTTAGCAGAACATTTGGAGTTCATGTATAAGTGAAGGTAAGATTTAAAGTTTCTTTTTTGAACATTCAACCATTGAAATTTAGAGTTAATAATTTTTCGCCACAAACTTAAATAATTGCGATGACCACCGAAAATTTTCACGCCACTGATATATATATATATATATATATATATATATATAGTATAGATAGATAGATAGATAGATTTAATTTCAGAACAGTAATGAACAAAAATTTAAAGAATTTCATTATTGTACGTAAATATATATAGCCTCGGTATACTTTTATCCAATGCAATTATTTGATATACAAATTTCTAATGCTATTGTAATCGTTTAATAATAATTAATTCACATTAGTTATATAGAACATAATTAATAAATAAAATAATATTCAAATCCATTCAAAATATTAAAGGTGGAAAACATAATCTTAAAAATTGAATTGGTATCCACTATTTGAAAGTTCCACTAGTCAATAGATAACTGGATATAATGAATTGGACTCTATATTATATTAACTATATTGACTAGTTTAAGTATATTACTATTTTTGCTTACAGGCTTTGTACTTATAAGTGTAAAGCATGGGAAGAAAAGGGAAATTGGTTTTATTAGAAATGCTTATTATACATTTTATTTTTATCATTTACAAGCTTGATTTCAGGAAGTATTTTTTTATTATTGAAGATTTTTATTCTTTGTTTAAAAAAACGGTTATTCACTGAAAATAATTTCCTATATATATATACTAGCTGAGTACCCGCGCTTCGCTACGGTAAATTCTCCCTTTTTCATAACTTCCTATTTTGGTCGATTGCCTGTCTTTTTTACTATTTCTCAATCAGTAATTCTAATTTTGCCCTTTTTCTTTATTTAAGTCAACCTAGTTTTTATATGTAAAGATAGATTTTTACAATCACTAATTGATTTTTAACTCACTTCTTGGTATGTTAGAATTATAAAAATTATATTTACAGGTGTGTTTATAGGTCAATAATCACAATGCAACTCTTTAATATTAGAAAAAATTAATTATAAATTAATACATTAATTTTAAGGCATTTTACTGTTAGCCTATCTCAAGTGATAACTCACCAAATATTTTGTGTACCTCGTACAATATGTCAGCTAGTTGGAACAACAACAGATTTAGTTATGCGCCAATAAACACTCGCCAAAATATGCCAAATGAGTAAAACTGCAACAATGAAACATTTTAAAATAAAAAATACTGAAAATAAATTAAAAATGAAGAATGTAATATTTTAAAAAATATATTTTTTATCAATTATTAATTAATTAATTTAGGATTATATGCTAAATAATACATTTAGAAATCCTAAAAAAAAAGATTACATAATGTTTCATTTTTTTTTTCTTTCCTGCTGTCCTAACTTTAAAAAGAAGCAAAGTAAAAATTATATATCATTTAATAAATTCATTTGCTTCCGTTTTTTATCAAGCATCAGAAAAAGCAGTGAATTAGTCATAATCGTGTTCTAAGCCCTCGCTAGATTAATGTACCGTAACGGAAATAAATAAATAAATAAAAAACATGAATTTCGGTCAAAAAATTCTGTGTGATTTTTAATATAAACATTGAATAGTTACAAAACAGTTTTAAAACAACCATTGTTTTCTTATTATTTTGACTTCTATGTTTATCTCTTTTTGTATCTTAATTTTCTAGTCATTGAACAGCATTTAATGCATCTCCATACCTATAAAGGGAATTACCATAGGGGACCCCTGTTCTGTCACCAAATGCCGCCAAGTTTGTCGCTACATTGGAGATATATCGCCAAAAGTGACGCCAACTTCTCGATATCTCTAATATTTCATCAAATTCCCATAGACTTCCATTGTAAACCAATAGGGTTTACTTGTTTACAGAAAATCAACAAATTGAGATATTTTAATGCAACAAAAACTAATATTAGCTTAAGCGGTTATATTAATTATATTTAAGGGAGTTCAACGTTCAAGTAAATTAAATTATGAATAAAAGTAACACGATACAATGCTTAGCATGCTCTCCCAAACATACATTTTAAGGGAGACCAAACCGGTCGCCAAGGGCAGCTAGTTTCAAAGATTACAATTGTTAATTTCTTAAAATATATACGTTACTATAGAAATGGACAGTCCGTGTGGAAAAAACTGAATGCGGGTGTGCATTTCGTCACACTATAATATAACCATGAAAAAAAAAAAAAAAAAAACTCTTGTTATATTGACATTATTAATTCATACATGCCTTTTGCTCATTTCATTTAAAATACACACATTTAAAATATATGTCTAACTAATTTCATTTTAAAATGATGAAAAGGAAAAATAATAAGAAGAATAAAAGATACCTTAAACCAAAAAAAAATTATTTCAGCATAAAGCGCATTTTGTAATTTTCGCGGGCGAAATATAAATAATGTCATTGAATTTAAAATGAAATGAAACATTTGAAAAAAAAAATAATTTTGTTGATAAAAAAAATAAGCATTTAAAAAATATAACTTTTGAAAATTCCATGCTTTAACACACTAGTTTTTTAAATCAATAAAAATAAGTATTTAAAATAAAAGCATAAATAAATATTTTGCAAGTAATAGAATATAGTCAATTTAAACTGCAGTCTTCAAATTTTAAATGTTTTTAACAATTTGGAAACATGGTTATTGTTCTCGTCAGGGTAGGAAATCAAAAGCATATCTGAACGTTTTCATTGGTTTAATCCGCAATTTATTCATTATCTGATTGGTATATACAGTAATCTGTATTTCCCTTTGGTTTCAACAACGATGGACAACAGAGTGTTGCCACTATGACAAAAATGTAATAAAAACTACAAAAAAAAAATTAATAAATCAGAAACAAACTGAGATACAGCTTTCAAACAAATTGCATTTAAAAGTAGATTTTTTTCTCTATCCGACGGTATAAAAAGTAATATTGTCGGATGTTTAGAAGTTTAAGAATGAAATTTTATTTAAAATTGGTCGTGAGATTTTTTTGAAATCTGATGATAGAAAAGCCTTTTCCCGAACAGCCAATGAAATGCTTGGCTATTACGTAAGTTTCATAGGAAATCTGAGGAGTCGCAGGCGATTTTTCTTGCTTGCAATTTTTACGTGTAATAACACTATTAATCTTTAATTCATGGCGTACGTAATGTAAGACCAGCTCCGTAGAAGTTTAAAAATTTACAGTACCGAAAATTGTAAAACTGAAATTTCTTTTAAAGCTTGTTCATGATGGGTCCAGGAATGTTATAGTTTAATCCACGGCGTACGTAATGTAGGATCAACTCCGTGCGATTTTTTATGTCTTAAATTTTAGTCTTTGAAAAAATCATTTTCCAAATGGTCGTTGTAATTTGTTAAATTGTTTTTTTTTTTTTTTTTACTATTGCAGCATGGCGTACGTAATACGTATTTCTCACACTACAGTAAATATTTCATTCTTTGAATGAAGCCATTCATAGTTTTTTGAACAAACATTTTTATATGTATAATTCCTAACTTCAAAATAATTTTATTGTAGTTCCCTCATTATCAGATTAATTAAACCAAATAGTAAAATCTATGTCAGTATCAGTAATCAGTCAGTATCAGTAATTCTGTAAGTTATAATTAGTAATAAATGTTTTCTATTCCAAAAATAACAAATTAAAAAGTTTTACTGGATTACGATGGAATAATACTTATAAAAAATATTCACGTTCAATAAATAGCAAGTGTTAATAATTGACACAGTTTGCAGTAAAAATCGTTTGCACAGTTAGGGTTGAAATAAATGGCGCGATATCATACATCATGGCATGTTGATAGAACGAAAAAGTACAACAGTTTTTTTTCTTTTTTTTTTGTTTTAATTTTTGAGGCGTTTGTATTTTTTTTCCTAACTGACATAGTTGTTTTAATTATTAAACCAAAAGAATTGTTAAAAAAAATATTCAATTTGAATTTATTCCCTTGCTACAGTAACAGAATAAAGAAAATGAGTTTTTAAAAATTATAACTTGAAAATTTGAGGTTTTGGCGCCAAAGATAGCGCCAAATTAGAAAAATATGAAATATCTCATGAACTATTAGACTTAAAAGAATTTGGTTATTACCATTCGATTCAGCATACAAAACTACACTAAAATATGTTATCAATTGAAAAATAACTATAAAATCAGATTTTTAAGGAATTTTTTAAAAGTTCGTTCTATTTTTTACCCCCCTTAGGGGTGGAGTGTTAGAAAATCCTTTCTTAGCGGCACTCTATGTCATAAGAAGTATTTTTAGACAAAATTTCAAGGTTTTAGGTTCAGTAGTTTGGGCTGCGTGTTGATTAATGCGAAATTCAGACTTTCTTTTATATATATATATATATATATATATATATATATATATATATTTGTGACATGATAAGGACCTACCTACAACACCAACATTCGTTTTACAGTCTAACTGTATTTATTTCGCTAAAATGCACATCTTCATTTTTTACCAAATATATTACCAAAACATTTACTATGAACTCAGCAACTACTTATTAAGAAATGCATTTAAATCATTACTATACTGACAATATTATTTGATTAGCTTGAGTATATCATTGTCTTTTTTCAGATTTGTTGAACTTATAAGCAAACTGCCCTGATAAATGGTACGGGGGAGCAAGAAAGGCAGTTTAGGGATGTATATGAGTGATATTATATAAAGGAAACTGGTGTATACATCAAATCATACATAAAAAAAATCATGTGCACCTTATCTCTGTTACTTATAAATGTTATTGCAATGCCATATATTTCTTTTTAATGCGTATGCCTCATGAAAGTTTTATCTTTCCTTTTTATTATCTACATTCAGATTTTCAGGGAAATACTTTTCATTAATGGGTAAGTTTTTCACCATGTAAAAACGCGATTATATACTCAAATTCTTTTTTTTTTTTTTTTGTCAATTCATTTACATGAATTCATAAAAACTTATGTGTTAAAAGGCAAATAATCTCTTTTTCACGGGATGAATAAAAACGAACTCTTTTTTACAGACCTTCAATTGATCATTATTATAAAGTAAAGAATTCTCAGATGGGCTGTGATGTCGACTGTGAATGTCGAAGAATGAACACAATCTTTTTTCTATCCCTTTCTCTCTCTCTTTTTCTCCCTCTATCTGAAATGCTACATGATTCTTGTAGCTGCAGATGCAGAAATGTAATGTCGCTGCTTTATTCTCTGCTACATTTTAATTATATAATAACCTATATTCTTATAAATTTAAATGGTTTTTGAAACGCCTTAACGTGATATGATATTTTTATTTTTGATAAATGAAAAGGCTCTTTACAAAACTTTACACATAAATAATAAACCTTGAATTATATACACAATTTAATATCGTATTTTCCGCAATCGCAAAATATATTGTGCTACGCGCTAGTGATGGAAAAACTATTCGAAAAGACCTGTATAATTCTATATTCAATCCATTTAAATGAATCTAAGTAAAAAGTTGCCTTTATTGTTCAGAAAATAAATGTAGATTTAATCACAATGATGGTTTAATAAAAGATGCATCAAATGAGAAACGTTGAAAAAAAATTCCAATGCTATCTACAGCAATTGATTTCATTTTATAATATGTTGCTTTTGCTTGAAATTCATAGCAATGTTTCTTACAAGAAATAATACCATTGCTATAAAACTATGGAATCAGCAACTACTTGTAACAACTATCAATGAAATGCGTAAAATTGTATTTAAAGTTGTAAAGTTGGTGAAACTTTGTTTTGTATTAAATTTTCATAAACATGTCTTACAAGAAGAGGGTCCGAGGTTGGTGTCACCGAATGCGATGAACATTTGTGTTTCCATAGAGCATAGATAGTATATAAATATATGACCGCCATAAAGCGCAATCCACAGGGGTATTGAGAAAATAAGTCGCAAAGTTAAAGCTACAGTTTATAATCGGATAAAATACCATGCTTTGCAAGCGGCTACGTGGAATGGTTGGCAGCATGGTGGATTTGTGTTTTTACTACCCAGGTTCAAACCCGGCTCGGACTTGTTTTTCGGAACGAAAATTTTTATCAATCATTTTCAAACCGCAATTGAAAAATTTCGTATAATAATAGAAATTTATGAAAATGTGAACTAAATGTATGTTTTGTAGCATATAAGTGATTTTTTAACAACGAAATTTTGCATGTTTAAATAACGAAAAAAAAAAAAACCCGCATATTTATATGTCTATAGACAAGAAATTATTTGTTGTTATTTAACATTATTTACAGTTATTTCAATGAATAATCTGCTATGTTTCTCAGAGAAATAAATTAAAACACATGATATAAATGCGTGATTAATTATGTTATTTTAATTTTGTTTCTATATGAAAGTATTTCGAATATTTGATGATTTTTTAATACCACTTTTAAAATTCTTAATATGTAAAATATTTATTATTACATATGTAATAACTATTTTTAGCAGTTCAATATATTTTTAGAACTTATTTTTAAGCACAAAGACAGTTATTTTAACTATAATCATAGGAATCCAAGATTTAAAAAAATCAAAAGTTAAGAATCTGTCGGTAAAAAACAATACATTTATTTCACAGTGAAAATAGTATCTTATTTATGTAAATAACTGTAAATAAATTTTAATATTAGCGTAATTTTATGGTCTATAAAATTTTCAATTGACTTTTTTTAGTTTGTTATTATTATTATTTATGTATCTTTACTTTTCATTAAATATGCAGTAAAACCCCGCTAATCCGAAATTCCGGTTAATCCGAACTGATTTTATTTTTGAAAATTATACTTGAACAAGTTACCAGACAAGGTTAACTTGGGAAATTTCCTGGATTACAGCTGATGATGTCGGGGAAAACGTGTAGAAGTAAGAATTAAACATAAAATGTCAGTAGAGCGTGTTTTTCATTCTTTAAACAGCTGGAATAGAGTAAAAAATACATACTCAGTATTGTAAAAGTACAACTTATGCACACGAATATAAAATGAAAAAGTGCACTCGTACATATTTGTAGAGGCCATGTTAAAAAAATACAGAATATCAGTTTGTTTGCCATTCCTTATAAAATTATCTTTTAAAATGGAAAAAGTATTTCATTCAAATGAGAATTTTTGTTACTTTCAGCAAGATGATTTTGCAAATTATCTAAAGAAATGTTTCTTACTTTCCTCCTCGTTGACGTGGTTACTGAGATATTTATAGATTCGCGATTTTGAAACGTTTGTAATGGGTTGTTGCGTAATTCCTCTTTCTGAAATTTCATTGTATTATTATAAATATCAGCATTGATGAAACAATAAATACTATTTTTTCCCGAAAGTCTTGCCGTATTACCCAGCATGCCGTACGTTAGGATGCCGGATTAGAGGATGTTTTTTATGTAACTGTGTACTTATAACTTGCAATTTTTTTTTAGCGGGCAACTTTTTCATCTCTGCTGTCATCGGAATTTCAGATAATCAGAATTTTTTGTTATCCGAATAGTCACTGGTGGGTCATTCCACACAAAATGAGCAAGAATTCAGAAAAAAGTCGTGGCTGCATAATAACCGATTTAAATAAAATTTGATTCACAGATTCAATTCATATTTAAATAGAGCATTGCAAAATATTTCGATAAAAAAATAAAATAATTGGAAGTTCTAGACATAAAAAAAAAACTTTTGAGATAGAATGGTATGTATACAATCGTTCAACGTTGCAAGTTTGAAGTTCCGCATCTTGAAAACTATTTTACATAAATTAAATCTTTTTGTAATATTGTAATCTCTGGAAAATTATCTTCATATTTATTTAGTAATAATAATTATGTAATGTCATGATTAATCTTAAATTTGTTGTAAAAATTGAAAATTTCTTAATTTGGAGAAAATTAAAAACGTTATAAAAATTAAAGGAATTCAAAAATATCTGTGAAATTGATGCCTGATGTAGTGCATATTAAGATCGAATTGCGAAAGTTTTTAAGTTGACATGTATTTCCTTCACCTTTAAAAAATTTTGAAACTTTAAAGAAAATGACAAAATCGTAATTTTTCCTCTTATTGATAGTCCAAAAAAAATAATGAAGAAATGGTCAGACATTACAGTTATTGCACAGACATAAATATCAATAAGTAGAGGATATGCTGAAAAAAAATTCAAGATTGCCTTTTTGTTTCCTAACGTCACAAAATTGGGTTAAAAAAGTAATATTTGTTGCATTCCAAAGGCTTTCCTCTTCGAATTCGCGGGTTTTTTTTTTTTTTTTTTTTTTTTTTTTTTTTTTTTTTTTTTTTTTTTTTTTACAATGTAGTGCTGCCATCTATGGATTTAGAGGTTAAATATATAATTTCTCTTTTCAACGTATTTTTTTTTTTTTTACTGTAGCTCAAAATAAATATATTAATAGCCAAAAATAAACTGAAAGCAAAAATACAAGTTTCTATATTTAAAATATACACTTTTATCTATAATATCAAATAATTTAAACATCTTAAAAGACGTTTCGTTTACGTACAAACAGGCAATAGAAATATTGCATTTTACCCTCAACATTATTTACTATTTTTTTTTCTGATTAAGGAATAAAAAGGCAAGAATGAACGTTTCGATATTTAAAATATATGCTTTTAGCTATAACGTCAAGGAATTGCAAACTTGTCAGAGCTGTATTTCGTGTACAAACGGGCAATAGAAATATTGCATTTTTCCCTCAAAATTTTTCAAAAATATTTTTTTTTCTCATTAAGGAATAAAAATACAATTATTAACTTACGCTAATCTGTTACTTAATATTCATTCTTAATTATAATTAATTTTTAATATAATATTTTTATTCCTAACGGTAATAATCAAAATTGATATATTTTGCATGTAGAAAATACCTCGATTTTGCATCAACTTTTATTGTAGATTTGAATATTTAAATAAAAATCCTGAAATCAATTATTTTACATTTACTCATAAATTGATATGATCTACTTATATACTGATTTGAATTAAAATCTGTGACATGTCAGCCACAGCTGATTTGCTCATTTTGTATATAATGACCCCGGTCCCAATTAGTTCGGATTATCGGGGTACTACTTTATAAACATACAAAGATTCGCAGTTAAAATTGTATTTATATAATTAAACTGCATTATATAAAAATATTAAACAAGAAAAAAAAATATTTTCGAAAGAAATTACTACGTAGAAACTTACTCAAATTAAAAATTATAAGCAGAAAAAAATAAGCAGAAAGAAATGCCGAGGACAATGTTTCCAGTGCTTGGAAGTTGTTTATGGATGAATCGATGTAACGCCAAATAAAAAAAAAAATGCACGGGAACAGAAACAGTTTTTAATAATAAATAAAACCAGGAATGATCTTTGGAAGAATTTGATATTTTTATTGCTATTATTTATGCAAGAGGAGCTTACGTTTGCAGTCATATGGATTACGATTTTCTGTGGAATAGTACGTGGGGTCCTACTTTTCTTCGAAAAATAATGTCGCGGAATCGATTTCCACATAAAATGAAACATCAATGATTTGATTTGATGTCATCTAGGACTCAGCATTTTGAAACCGATCAGTTTGCTATGTTTTCAGATATTTAGGATACATTTGGGTGAGCTATTTCCTACAAGCCAAGAGAAAATCTAGTTATCAATGAGCAGTTATTTCTGTCCGAAGTCAGATGTAAGTTTATAAACTTACATCTGACAAGTATATGACAAGTAAACCAGACAAATCCGGTATCAAGTTTTGGATGCTAGATGACATAGGCTCGAAGTTTAAATTCAATGCCTTTCCATATCTGTTGAAAGGTAAATCATATCGATGAGAAATTGCGCATGATGTAATGAATTATAAAACCCAGCTGTATGAAACTGTTTTACTAAAGAACGGACAACATATGCTGATACTCAAAACGTTGCATCCAAATGTACAGTTAAATTACAAAATAAGAAGAAACTTCCAGAAATAGTAGAGTTCCGCAATAAAACCAAACGTAGAGTTGATATCGTTGACCAGATAAAGCGTAAATATTCTATTCGTGCTGGTTTACGTAGATGGCCTGTCCATGTTTTCTATAATGTGCTAGATTTAGTAGGAATAAATATGTACGTTAGCTACCGAGAATTGATTTGTAAAAATATTTAAATGAACAGCTTTCTATTTCAGTTAGCAGAAGGGTTAAGACAGCTTCATTTGAATAGAAAAACAAGCTCAAGATTGCCCAGATAAATTTCCAATACTAGCAATAGGCTCTGAATGAAAAGACGTCAGTGCTAGATGGGCCTTTGTAACAACATCAAAAGAAATGGTGTACGTTAAAAATATTCCTATTGTGTATGTGGAAAACGTACTTCCAGTATTGAATATGTTGTGTTGCGTAAAAATTCCGAATAGCAATAAAATGTGTTTTTATTAAAGGTAAGTAGAAATGTATTACAGAATTATCTATTTTTCTTATCAAAATAAGCTATTTTTCTTTGAAGAAGTACTTAAAAGAAATAATTAAAAGTAATTACGATATTATATAGTAGTATAAAGTAGTATAAAGTATTTACAATTTAAGACATGCATTTAATTCATTGAGCAGTCAATTTGACTGCTGTTGGCGCTTTTAGGTAGAGAGAATGCTTGGCGCTTCTAGTGTTAATTTACATTTATTTAATTCAATAATTTATTCAGTTTGCTGGCTTATACTGGGGTTCTTACAGTAAGCAGTTGAGGGGTCCGATGAGGTGGGGGAGGAGGTTAAATTTTATCTTTAAATTTTTTAACTTTGAAATTTACAATTTGCGAAAATCTTGACATGATAGTTAAAAATGAAGGTCATTTACGGATTCAGCGGTAAAAAATACATAAAAATCCATTATCAAAAGTTAAAACACAACAATGACATATCTACCTTATAGTACCAAATATTTGCTATTTTTCTTTTTTTAACTTTAAAATTTACGATTTGCAAAAAATCTTTACGTGATAGTAAAAAATGAAGGTCAATGTAGGATTCAGTGGTACAGAATACATAAGAATCAATTATCAAAAGCTAAAACTGTTAATTTTCATCATTTTATTTAACAAAAATTCTGTTTTTTTTTTCATTTCTTATATGTTTATTACAAATTGTATACGTATTTTGCATTAATACTTTAGAATGACTAAAGATTTCAAATTTATATTGCAATGTTCATTTTACTTTCAACCATTTTTTTAATATATCTGAAGATATTATATTTCTGCTAAATTTATGAATGACCACTAATTCGCAGTAAAAAATATGTTCAAACTTTAAACAGTTATTACTCGGCCAATTTTAATCGTAGAATAACGGAACTTTTTTTGTCTTACTTGTCAGGGTAACAGGAAAATTTTACTAAATATAACTTATAGGAACAAGGGATCATATAAATATTTAAATTACGTAAATTTTAAGAAATGCTTTTATTTACACAAATTGCTTTTAAAATATCTGTTACCTCATTTAAAACATTTTTGTAATTGGAACTATAGGTCTATGACTAATGATTTAGGAATTAGCCATTCGTCACTGTTGAGAGTGGACAAACTGTATATTTAAATATGCAAAATTTCGTAGCTAAAAAAGCACTTATATGCTACAAAACATAAATCTAATTCATATTTTTCGTAAATTTCATTCATTACACGTATTTTTGCAATTGCGGCTTAAAAATGATTGATAACAATTTTCGTTCCCCAAAACAAGTCCGAGCCGCATTTGAATCTGGGAAAAAAATCTCAAATCCAGCATCCTGCGGACTATGCCACAGAGTCGCTTGCCAAAGAAGGAAATTTATCCGATTATAAACTGCAGCTTAAACTTTGCGACTTATTTTCCCAAGAGCAACTGGGGGTTGCGCTTTATGGCGCTCATATACTATATGGCCAAAGGTGACCGGTCACTTGCGATTTTAGACGTTTTCTTAAATATCTAGAAAAATGCATTAGGAATTATCTTGAAACTCCAGATGTGTAAACAAAGTCTTCCATGTCATATATTTCCGTAAAGATTTTTGCCCCAAATCCCCATAAGTGACCGTTGACAAATTGAAAAATAACGAATATTTTTTTGATAACCCTGTAAAAACTAACATACTAAAAGCGTTCAACACAGTAGATTATGATTAATTGCCTAATTGCAATAAAATGTGTTCATTTTTATGAGAATAGCATGTATATTCGTAGAGAAATTAAAGTTTTTATAAAAAGAGTCCCAAACTTTGCCACGTTTTTTGCATATAATTTGTAGAGTTCTTAATATAAAAAAAATTCTGTTTCGAAAACATGACAAACAACATTGTACGCAATATCCTGCAATCAGAATTAAAAAAAAAATAAACATTGGAAGAAAAGTAATCTGGTTTACTAAAAAGTGTTTAACTGCGCATGCGCGACAGCAATTAAAATATAAGGGGCATAATGTATTAGCTAATTGTATAGAGCAACCTTTGTGAAAGTCTCAAAAACATAGCTTGGAAATTCTGAAAATTATCATTGATAGAATAAGCTCGAAATCCGTTGTTCCCAAAATCCCATATGTTCCCATAGATGAAAGACTGTATTCAAATACAGTAGTACATGCAATATTGTGTATGCTATATTGGCACTAATTAATGGATGTATGGATACAGCCCCTCATCTTTAGGCTTCATTTTGGGACAAAGGAGTACGAGCTTATTCTATCAACGATAATTTTCAGAATTTTCAAGCTATGTTTTTGAGACTTTCACAAAAGTTGCTGTATACACTTAGGTAATACATTATGCACATTTTATTTTGATTGCATTCGCGCATACACAGTAAAACATTCTTTTAGTAAACTAACTCATTTTTCATGCAATTATTATTATTTTTTAATTATGATTACACGGTATTGTGTATAATGTTGTTTGTCATATTTTCTGAAAAGAATTTTTTTATATTAAGAACTCTACAAATTATAAACAAAAATCTTATCAAAATTTGGGACTCGCTTTAAGTTCGCTACGAATATACATCCGATTCTCATAAAAATAAACGCAGTTTATTGCAATAAGGCACTTAATCATAATCGACTGTGTTGAACGCTTTTACTACGTTAGTTCTAGCAGGGTTAGCCAAAAGTTATTCGTTCTTTTTCAATTTGCTGACGATCACCTATGGGGTTTCAGGAAAAAAATCTTCACAGAAATATATGATCTGTACTATTCTGTTTACAAACCTAGAGTTTCAAGATAATTCCTCTTACATTTTTCTAGATATTTAAGAAAATGTCTAAAATCGCAAGTGACCGGTCACCTGCGCATTATGGCAAGTTGGCCATAATGTACATTTATATACTAACTATACCCTATCGATACACAAATGTTCAGTGCATTAGGTGACGCCAACCTCGGACTCTCTCCATGCTAAATACGTTGGCTCAGTATTTTTGACGAAACAACTTAATCATTTTACAAAATTTTATTTATCAAAATGATGCAGGAAAACATTATGGAATCCATTCCTAAATGAAAAAAATGTTTGAAATATTCGGTGAAAATACGTGACTTATTACTCTGTTTTTCCAGTTTTTGCCTTGATGATATTCTTGATTCTGTAAAGCATATACTTAACAAGATCTTCCCACATGTCTGGATCAATATCTATCCATTCTTTTTCATAGAGGGATCTTCAGTTCCTGTGAGTAAATAAGGTGGACTGAATAGACAAGGAAATCAGGTCTGTAAGTCATTTATGTCACTCTGGGATGATTCTTGAGGAGTGATAAAATCTTGTAACAAGGAGTAGAAACCATATCTCAGGGGCGAAGCAGATTGCTTCTATATCGAACATAAAGCGGTAGTTAAGTTCGTTAAATAGGACTGAGCGAAATAGGATATTTTCAAGCCAAGCACTAGAGGAGAGTATTGATTAGGGATATGCCAGCGGGCAAGAATACGGGCCAGTTTGCTACGGGCAAAAATAATAGAAGATTTAATCAGATATCTCTGATCCACAATCACGGGCAGGGGTTCGAGCCCTATAAAACTTCTACAAGTATGTCCTAAATGGACTGTGTACCATTAAGAAGGCCGTGTTTGAGGATGGGGGTGCTAAATTTAGGCGTTTACGAGATACAAATCGGACCAATTCGTAAATAGGGTCAGATGGGGTAATTATGACCAGCGGGTAATTATGACCGCCGTCATACTGGAGATACCTGTGATGGTAAATTTTTGTTTCAAGCTTAGATATTATCCTCATAATGTATATTTCATCTTAGGTATTCTTTATTACTAGTCTGAAGCCCTTTTGAGATCAAAATAGCAATTTAAAACTAAGTCTATAAAATTTTTGATAAACGGATTTGTTACTTTGGAGTTCAAAGTGGTCATAATTACCCCAAACATATGTGTATTGGCAAGTATAAAGAGAAGATATAGTTGTCATAATTTCCCCACTAGTGGTCTTAATTACCCTAAACTTATGTGATTGTGAGTTTTTGGTGGTGTAATTATAACCACCATTTTAACTTTAAAAGAAAAACAGCTATGATAATTAAAACTTTTAAAATGTGTTCTTAACGGATCAAAGTTACTTCTTATGTACTAAAAACAGCACTTTCCAAATAGAAATAAGCAAAAATTAAAAAAAAAATAGCAAAGTTGAAATGTAAAAAGTGGTCATAATTACCCCTCCTGACTATATATTTACACTTATCTAGGTAATCTCTGTGGTATTGCTGTTACTGAATGAGACATGTTTTAAGAATTCTTTTGATAAAAGAGTGTGATACACGAAGCGAGGTGTACAAAAATATTTCTGTTTTCCCTTCCTTTAATAGTAAATTCACTAAATATTTGCAGAAGATCATTTTGTGTCCTGTTACATGTCAAAGGAATGATTTATGGAGAGAGTTACGAATTTTAATTTCATGTATTTGTAGATAGGATGTTCTAAAGGCATAGCTAGTTTGCAGACTTGATAGTCTGTCACTGTAGATGGAAATTCTAGAGCCTTGTGGATAGCAAAAGCTTCAGTTTGATATGCTGAGTTAGAGTCACCCAATCTGCATATCAACCTATGGGTCAACACTCCCCCTTTTGTGTGTCAGAGAGCTTCTCAAACGCCGAATTGGGTTCGTGATTCGTCGGTGACGACCATTAGGCGGTCGGAAGGGGTATAGGATTTGCAGTTAGTGTCAAATTGGAAGCATGAGATTTTATCAGCTGTGTTAATTTGCGAGCCCGCAATCCTGTGTTGAATAATTCGATGTGTTAAGTTGATTCATGTTACACTATTTTAACGTAAGTGTAAGATGTTGCTCCTTTGAAATTCATAGAGGAGAGTGATTGTGATGAGAGGGATGCCTGTGATGGTTTTTAGTACATCGTTGGATAGAAGTCAGTAGTTTGAACATGCTTTGAGTGAAGATGAAAATTGTTTCTGCTGCCTTAGTGAAAATGCCCCCGCAAATTACAGACACATATGCTATGATTTTCTCTATTGTTGCCGTGTTCCAGATATCTAACTTTGCACCTTTAATGCCCTATTATTTAGTTGTTAATTTAGTGGATTTGGGGTACCACTCGCAGTTACTAAGTTTAAGTTGTAGTTAAATAATGTTGATTTTCTGTTGTGCTTAAAAATATAATTTTCAAATTATGTACCACATATTGTCGATAGGATTGATATCCAAACTGCATGACGGCTACTCCACTCAAATACAGAAAAATTGTATTTAATAAGAAACTGATTCTCTTTACGTAATATTAAGCATTGTCGTTCATAAACATAATATCGCTGTATCGAAATTGATGTTCTATACTAAGAATCAAGGTATTTTCTAAATATTAAACACATGTGTCCAAATCATCTTTATCATTCACTAAATAATATTTTTAAAGCCACTTACGAGGGATATCGCCGTAAATAATGATT
This sequence comes from Maratus speciosus, assembly GCA_963932465.1. Taxonomy (NCBI): domain Eukaryota; kingdom Metazoa; phylum Arthropoda; class Arachnida; order Araneae; family Salticidae; genus Maratus; species Maratus speciosus. The sequence goes on from OZ010788.1 coordinate 444,871,914, forward strand.
ACCACCAGGAATTCCCGGGTAGATATAAACAGTTTTCACTCTCCCTTTTGTTTTGAAAACTCTAAACGAATTTTCTTCCGACACTCTCACCAATACAAATTCCTGATTCATCATTTAACAAAACTTTAATCCAGTCAACAACTGATCAGACTTGATGCTTTATGTCTCTTCCTAATACTGGCTCATTTGATATACCAGATCGAGTTTTCTTTAATTTTCCAATATTGATATAGTTTCATGTAGAATTCTGAGCAACGTTCTGTGTACTAGTTTGGCTTAATATATTTTCTTCTGTTCCGTATTCGTATCGTTGACTGGTTACCATGTTTATGCATGCACATGTTTACTATCACAATATATTCATTTGGCTCACGGTCTATCAGAAAGGAAAAAGTTATTCACGCTTTTAAGCTATATGATAAATGTACAATTATACGAAACAACAGACTTTGAGCATGAAAACGCTCTTTTTAATTTTTTTAAAATGTCATTGCGTCATCGTTTTCTAAATCCTTTTATAGTTTTTAAATCAAGCTCTGTTAAAAGTGTAAGTTGATTTCGTATTTTAAAATTCCTAAAGCACACCAAAACATTACCAAAAAAAAGCATTGTGAATTTATTCCCACCATAACTGGAAATGCGACAGACTATTGCGAAACATCTGATCTCCAGACATGAAATTTTGAAAATCAGTTGAGTGATTCCAAACCCTTTTCGGTGAATCGACAAGATTCCACATTTGCTTTGCAGTAAAAGGTGTAAAAAAACAGTATAAACAGCAATAGATTGCTTATTTTGTAATTTTCTTAAAAAATGCTGCTTGCATACTTTTTGCCACAAGTAAGACATTCAACACAAAGTCATGTTAAAATTATATATGATATTTCAGTACAAAATCTGTTTAAAAAGCCTCAGACATTTTTAAAAATATTTATAATTTCTATTAAATATTTCCTTGTAAAACATATTTTATAAATATTTAGGTACGTCCAGTGTAAATTCTACCATAGTCGATATGTAAGATATGTATATCTACCGATATATAGGTTCACACACATTACAACAGCAATATATTCATGGTGAAATGTCCTTAGATTAATTTCAAATGTCATTCGTAACATAATTTGGGTGCCGCATCCGATATCAAATGGTATTTGCCAGACTTCATGCATAATTACGCAAATAAATTCTGATATGTACGTCGCATGCTGAAAATTAAATGCGAATAGGAAATTAACATATTTTATAGTATGTTGCTTAAATTTATGTAGTGTATTCTGAAATAGATGGTAATACTTAGGCTAGTGGAGTTTTTGTTAACAATTTTATTTATTTAAAAGCTTATATTATATTATATATTAGCTTTTCAGTACAACGTAAAATAAACAAAATAATGTTTTGAGAAACAAAAATTGTAAATTATAAGCTTAATCAATCTTCTGTATGGGCATATCACCTGATATCCTGCTTATTGAAAACAGAAAACAATAAGAATGGATTTTAATTATAGTTGTTTCAAAAAGAGTGTCACATAAGTGATATATATAAAAAAAACAAAACAAAAAAAAAAAACATAAAATAACATTGTATTGAATCGATATGTTATTTGCACTATAAGACTTGTCAATGTTTGTCAATTTTGATTTGGCAAATAAAACAAACATTTCAAAATGTATTGATCAATTTATCGCTACATAATTTCCAAACATTTGTCAAATATTATGGGGTGCAAAGCAATCCGACATGACAAATATTTAAATTTTTATCACTTTTTCACACGCGAAGAGGCACTTGTGAGTATTTAAATTATTTCTTTCTTTTTCATGAAGTATTTCATTTTAAAGCACGTCTTATAAAGCAAAATTTATTGTGATATGTCAATTTGTTATTCTTTTCTTAATTGAAAACAGTAGAATTACCGCGTTTCTTGTATAGCTAGAAATACCAGGTTGTGTCATATCTGACCCATGGCCTTCAGAAATTTTATTATCTTGTTATACGGAAATAAAGACACACAATAAGTATTGATAATTAATACAATGATTTTTAGTTGATGATTAATACAATTAAATTCTAGATTATTACATAATATTAAACTTAGTGAATAGATACCATCAAAGAAAATTTTAATTTTAATTTCAGAATAGTCGCTTTGAGATTTTGACGGCTCTTTCAAATAATATATATACATGTTATTTTTCGATTTAAATTCAGTAATAATGATCCTACTGATTAATAAGATATTAAAACATAATAACGTTAAATATATAATATACGTTTTCACTAGTAAGAGACAAACATGTCGGTCTTAAGCAACAGCATACACTCGTTATGTAACTCAATGAATAAATCAAAGTTTTTGCAGTCGTAAAATCATGATTAATAGTGGAAGGTCAGGCCTCCGTCCATTGGAAAGTTTTCCGAAAAATAATAATCGAAGTCGTTAGGTTCATCAAACATTTATTAGATGATCATAAACTACACGAAACTTCACTAGCCATATGTTATCCATGTTCGGGCAGTTGCTACGTCGTAAAAGGTAAACCACTAGATGTTACGTATTAGAACAGCATGACGAAGATTCACTAAAAATGCTCTCCAAGTGACGTGGGTTATTTAAGCAACTCAATAATCGTAAAAATCTATCTCTCCTAGCTCATGTAACTGGTTAAATACTTGCAAAAACTACACGCGTATGAATACAATACAAGTGAATGAGCAAATACCGTAAAAGTAGCCGGAAGGACGCAATGCAGAATACGACAGGACCTAGCTCCGGGGGATGGGGTGAGCACGCGTGATGACGATGTAAACTATTTAGCCTCGGCGCACAGTGGGGCAGCAAGCCTCCAAAGTTGGCAATAAATAAATTTTACTTTGAACAAAAAAAGCACATCATACATTCTTTTGTAGACGTTACGTAGTAAAACTTAAAACTTTTACATAAGCTATAGATTAATTTAGTAATTAATTTCAAATATTTTCTATACAAAAATAAGTTAAAAATAAGAAATTAAGATAGCTTTATAGATATTAAATATTTATAAATCATCCATAATACCTCATTAAAAATGCAAAATAACTAGTGTTGCAAGCACAATTAATAATTTTAATGATTCCGAAGCACACCTTAACGTGTATATCAGCGACTCGTTTTGAAGGAGTGAATCCCCCTTTCTCAGGCAAAATGTATGTACTACTATCAAGACAGCAGAAGCAAAACTGTTTCTGCTATCTTAGTAGTAGCACATATTTTTTGTCTGAGAAAGAAGCGTTCGTTTCTTCAAAACACTTCGTTAGTATTAATTTTATAATTTGTTTTAAAAATTTTAGAATATTTAATCCATACTATCATAAGGATCATCATCAGTGTCACTAACCTGATCACTAGATACATTGAGAGATGTAATTTTTTACAAATATAGGCCTTCTCGTGGCTGATGTATTATTTTTTCTTTTTGTTTCATTCTTTTGCATCCGAACTTAAAAAATCCGAAGTAAAAAATTTAAAATATCTGTGTTAATTTTTTCTCGGCTGCACTTTCTAGAGTAGTAGTACTCTCCGTATCGTTTAAAGTCTTTATTCCTCGCTTTTTTGCTTCCTCAGTGATCTGTCCTACGGACAACAGAGCCAAACATATAATTTCTGGTCCGAGAATCAAATACTTGTGTAATATTAGGGTATGTTGTACTATGGATACTTCAAGACAAAATATCTGGATGTACCATGCACAAATACAAAATGCATGCGCAAAGAGTAAAATCGCGTAATCGTTTTGCTCATAATCCTTTTGATCGTTCCTTTGAAACGGAATATGAGGTCGGCCACGTTGACTTTTCAATGCCGCTTCTGTTTGTTTTTCAAATCGAGGAAATGAAAGCAATTTATCAAGCCACTCCTTATGAATTCTAAAAGAAACTTTTCCTTGTCTCGATAGGCTTTTGCCCATCGGAATTTACATTGAAATTTAAAACATTTTATAACCTTTTTTAAGACTATAGAACTACTACGTGCGTAATTTTTCCCGAATCTGGAGCTCTTTTACCAACAATTCATATTGCTTTTGTAAAGTATTTCTAGTATTATATAATGTATTTAAATTCGTCCCTAAAAAAACAATATGTAATCATGTTTATGTACGTAAACTAACAAATAATTGAAGATGATTAACTATAAAAATGACCATACAATTAGAAAAAGGGGCAAAAAGGAGCAAACTTTTCTGACATATTTACCATACTAAAACTCAAGCCTAGCAAAAAAAAAATTATAGTTGACCCTTAACCTACTTTAACTCATAACTAAAACTTTCAATGTTTGTAGACACTGTTAATTTTTTTATAAGTTTTACTACTATATATTCTAAGCGTCACTTTATTTAAAACAAATCAAAAGTTAATGTATTTTTGTTACATACCTAAAGTTGAATGTTCCATAGTCAAAAAATATTATTTTTTAAATATTACAGCGTAATTAACAAACGAAAGTTGAAACAAAATTATTGATTTTTTTTGTTTATTATGATCGTGCGATATGCAGTTTATCTGCTTATTTTAATGACGGCCAAGATAACTTTGCACACTTTTTAATACTAGGCAGATGTTTACTGACATCTGCTCTATTAAAGTGACGTATGTCGGTAGTTCAAAATAGAATTTCATTTTTTCGATTTTTTTCCAGATTTGAAGGCTTCTTCGCCATTGTGCGCGTCAGAATTTTTACGCAAATAATGTTGGTAGGAGGCTGGCACGGAATTATGGGAAATGGAACACCAGAGAACAAATGCTATTAAAACATTCGAAACAAAAAGGATTTATTTTCAGAATAAAATGAAAAAAGTAATTTAATGGGTTTTATAAGATTAGACGAATGGATTTAAGATTTTTAATCTCTCTATTCTAAAAAAAAGTAACTACCTCTGTCACCGCCGCCGCCGCCGCCGGTTTTGATTTTTTTGTGACCGGAGGCCTTTCTTCGTTAATATTAACAAAAATAATGCATACAAAAATATGAAAATCCGTGGTTTTATACACAAATGTTTGATAAACACGCTGATGCAGACAGTTTTCAGATCGAAGAATTATTTCAAGAGTTATTCAATGCTAAAGTTGGACAAAATCGTTCCACTAAAAAAGTTTTATAGCAGCAAAAACTATACATGACAGTGTAATCATTTTTAGATCATTTTATGCGTTAGAATTTGCCGGAGTGCAGATTGCATTAATTTTTTTATTTTGACTCATTTTTTCAGGTTTTATTTCTATTTTAAATTCAAATTTTCAGCATTTCTAGAGATATTTTTTACAGATCTCAGAAAATTGTACTAATTTAAACTGTTGCCAACTGTATAAAAAGCGCAAGCAATAATGTTTGCTTCAAATTAAACATTTATTTACACGTGACTATTATAAACAGGAAAAAAAAAATTTCAAATTAGAATTAAATAATTACGTATAAAAAGCAGGAACTTATTAAAAATTACGTCATAAAAAGTATACACGTGAATTTTAAAAGGGAAAGGATATTGTAAAATAGTAAATTCATTAACATCCGTTAGAAGTCTTAGGAGAAATTACGTCATATTTACGTCCCATTATAGTTATTACATAAAATGAACACAAAATAATATTGCAAAAAAGTTTAAATTTAGAAATTGCGCTAGACATTTATTTGATATTTTGAGAATTAATTTAAAATGTCTCATTTAAAAGAACTTTCTTTTCGCTTTGTTAAAAAATACCTGGAGACAAAGACTCTCTTTACTTAATTCCTTTTATATTAGCTTATTTTGAAATGTTGTTACACGTGTATAAGTCATCAAGTTATTTTTATTTCGACGTTTTATTTGTGTTTTTATTAATGTTGTACGATTTTATTTGTTCTTTCGTTATTTAAAATAAAAATTATATCAATTTGTATAATTTGGCGATTTATATAATTTGGCGAAATTGGTCGACAGGATAATCAAGTAGTACCGCAGCGAATTTGGCGTTAAAATTCCCCAATCAAAGAGAAATGAATAGAAATTCGTTTATAGGGAGATCGCCACTGTTTTTTAAATTATAATTCAATCGAAATCTTTTTAAAGCCGATCAAATTAGCGTGCATTTAGAGTCTGCGGTGTCTGGACGGGGGTTGGCGAGCGTAGCTCGTAGGGGGCCGAGCCCCCTAGTTTAATAAAAGAATACGCATTTAAAGCATGGAAAAATTATAAAAGATATTTAAGATAGTATTAAAGCTATGTAAAAAATGTAGATATTATAATAATTTGGAATAGTTTAATTAAGATAAAAAGCGAAAAATTTTATTATTACTTATATACATATATCCGTCCTTATTTTTACTTGCATTATACAATTTTCCATCCAATCACTTCACTCAAAATACCATGGTATTTACACTTTTTTCCGTGTGCATAATTCACACACAAGTTATAAAAGTTTCCGAGCACAGGATTAATTTTATTGTCTTAGAATTGTTTTCTTTGGTAACATATTCATTTATTTGAAACTTCTGTGATGATCCGTGGGCGCATAACTTCAGTTTCTTTTTCAATGTATTTCTCTCTAATTTTAGAATGTAGACTCTTTAGAATGTAGACTTTTTATATTAAAACCTATTGTATCATTAAAAACTACCCAAATATTTATGATCGCTAGTTTTTGATTAGGTCATCTACCAGAATATATTGAACACTGCGGCTGCATCTTCCATATAGTTCCACTTTTCTTTTCTTGTAAATCACGTTGAAAGGTTATTTATCTCGTGTCTTTCTTGCTTTGATTTTAGTTATTTGCTTTGTTTTGTATTTTCTTCAAAACACTTGCGATTTATTGGTGTTCCATGACTTTCTGCACAGCATTTACATGGCTATATTAATTCAGGTTACTGTCACTTGAACAGGATTTGGATGGTGACATTTTATACGCCTTTTCACAAAATTTCGTTTTCTCATTTATGTCAAAATTGTCATCATCATGACATGTAATTTTGTCGCTAAAATCTTTTATGAAAGTTCGCTTCGCAATTTTAAAATTTCCTCATTCTAAAGACCTCCGTCGCGACATCATTACTATAAATGTGCGAAACTGGTATACCACTAACAAACTTTTTTTCTTTTTTTTGCGTGCGACGTTTATAACAGGCAAAATATTCTTTTTACATAGGTCCTGATGTATAACGTAAAAAACAACTTTCTAGAATATTGTAACAAGAGCTGGAAATATAATAAAAGCTCCCACATTTGCTTTACAGGTGCTTGTCAGATGTGTGATCAGCACTGTAAAAAAAAATTCCGCAACGTTCCTGGGTAAAAATGGGCAGCTGAGTTGCCCATTATTTCCAAGAAACATTTCTTGAAAATGACTGGAACTTTACTGTATATGTTAAAAACATTCTACAGAAATGCCAGTAAGTTTCCTCCGAAATACCAGGAATATTTCTGTTGACAGCAAAACATTACTGACATTTCACAGCATGCGGGATCCGCAGACGATTTTTACAATTCCAGTTGGCAATTTTCGCTTTATTATCCTCATTTGTTGGAATGAAAAAATATTTTGAAATTGACATCAAAAATATTATTTATAATTTACACGAAAAAATAAATTTTCAGTTAAAATTCAATAAAGTAAATATATATATATGATATATTGTTTCTGAACTTTGCTTAAAATATAAAAATATATAAATGTAAATAATAATTAGAAAAAAAATCTAGACATAAAATATTTTGGATTTTCGTCAGTAATTATGTTAGTTTACAAGTTAGATAAAATACATATAAATTTTCATGAAAAAAAAAAAAATCCTAAACGTAATTGTATATTTTTTCCGAAAATTAAAAAAAAAAATTCAAATTTGCAGCAATTCAAAGTGTCACATATATATCAAATTTAAATCAAATTGTAAAGTGTTAAAATATAAAATTAATTTAAAAAAAAAGTCAAGTGGTAGCATCGAGCTCGGGCCGTACGGGTGGCGTGCGAGCCTTCTGCGTCCACACCACGAAAGACACATTGAGAGCTGCAAACTAATGGGTATTTGAAACGTATGCTAAACCTCGGCATCTAATTTCTGAAAATCTAAGGCCCATTTGAAGAAATCCTTTCACAAGAATAATTAGAGATAAGAACTCTAAAACATACTTTAAATTAATCAAAATCGGTGAGAATCATGTTTGATGGTCTCCTGGTTAATGGAGATCCAAATAATAGGTGTATTTTTTTACACGGTCTGCTCGTTAAACATTCCACAGACAAGTACGAGAGATAATCTCTTATCGATGTCACAGAGGTATTGTATTTTCATCTGAATGGTCTTGACAATAGAGACGTAAATGATTATGTCGTCTATTGATTTATTTGCATTCCATATTGATTTTTTTTCATTCATTTAAGGAATTCGTTTTCGACACTCGCGCGCGAGCAACGGATTATAGCAAAAAAATAATAAATGGCGGCCGCAGCGTTTTGCTGTTTCCAAATTTTGTTCAGGAACGTTTCAGATAAGAAAACCAGAATTTCACAGGAAAGAGCTAAATTATTCTGAAAACCTGAGAAAAGGCGAAACGTTCCTGGATTTTACATGGAACGTTACCATTTTTTTTACAGTGAGACCCCTCCCGCCTTTTGCCTGCTTTTGTAAAAGCAAGTGCAATACATCTCTTTACATTATTCTTCTGTTACTCAAATATAGAGTTAAAAGCTCTGTTGACATAAAAGAAAATTGACATTATTTTGCTCGGATCAGCGATGGCCCAGCAACGTAATTCTAGGTATACAGACGTGTAGATAAAAAAAGTTCGATTTCAACACAAAAGGCGCGATTTCAAGTGATTTCGTGTTAAGGGGTCTTGTACCTTTTAAATGAGACGAAATTTAACGAAAAAATTCAAAGTTTGAATTAGTCTATCTTCAAAACCTTTTTATGTATAAACATGAAATTTTGGATATTGATTAAACAGATTGTGCTTTGTAATATGCTGTCATTAGAAATTTATTAACCTTTTACAGAATTTGTGTATTTTTGAAATCTAAATAGCTCTTTTTTTTACTCCATAAGTTATTGCGCGCATATCTTGAGAAAGTATGTATGGATTGTCATGAAATTCGGTAAAGATACTAAACATATATGTGTGTTTAAAATGAACTACTCTTAGGCCATAATTATTTCATTAACTAAAAAAAAAGTATTTTTGTAAGAAAAAATCAAAATTTTATATTTTTAATGAATAAAAATAGTTATAACTAAAATTATTACCATTATAAATACTTAAAAGTAGTTAATTTTAAAAACACATATTTGTTTAGTATCTTTACCAAATTTCATGGAAATCCATACATACTTTCTCAAGATATCATGCGCGCAATGATTTATGGAGTAAAAAAAGAGCTGTTTTGATTTCAAAACTACAGAAATTCTGTAAAAGGCTAATAAATGTCTAATGGTAGCACATTACAAAGTACAAACTGTTTAATAAATAATCAAAATTTCATGTTTATACGTAAAAAAAAAAAAAAAAAAAAAAAAAAAAAAAAAAAAAAAAAAAAGAAGAAGAAGATAGACTAATTCAAACTTTGAAGTTTTTCGTTAATTTTCGTAGCGTTTAAAAGGTACAAGACCCCTTAAGGCATTATACTAAGTATTCAGGAAAAGTGAAAAAGTTTCAAAGTTTTACTTGAAAAGCAGCAGTGATACGAGCGAAAAATCACATCTTGGGTCGCAGATGAACCTCCTCGGAAAGACTACTGTTAAGAAATCTGAACTTTCTTTTGGTATTTGTGAATTATTTGTTTTTCAGTTGCTACAAAAATCCGACTCCTTGAGGAGAATTATAGAGTAAAACATACTCGAATACGGCATCTTGATATATTTAATTTAAGTATTGCCATGGTGTGAGATTAATGTAAGAACAAAAGTCGTTGTTATGTGAATTACGAATAGATTGGATTTTGTGTATTATCGCGAATGCATTTTTTAGAAGTGATCAAATAAGGATAATTATAACAGACTTGACTAAACATAAGATTATTTATGAGAATATATTGAAATACTAACTAATTGGGTGTGCAGAGCAAATTATAATAAAATGATGAATATGAATTTTTTTTTTTAAATATGTGCAATATTTTACTGTGGATTGCGGTGGAAAATCGTAATTATTCAAGTCTATGAAGTACGGGGTCTCTGATTAATTTTATATTACTTAGGATTCAAATTGATTAATCAAGAGTTTCTTTAAAAGTGTTAAGACTGAGCGAAAGGAGGATTTTTGGTAAAGTTTTAGTAGATAGCAGCGTAGCAGCTGCTACGTTGGCATCTACAATTAGCGTGTACTATTAATGTGCAAATTCCAATCATAAAAAAATATGAAGAGCAGAAATATTTGTTTACCATGTACAAGGATGCTGCAGCTTGTCAAGGCATTAGATGAGGCTTAAAAAAAATAAATAAAAAAAAATCTTGAAGATTATTTAGGTTGCAAGTAGAAAATTTTGAGTCTGGAACACAATCCACGCATTATTAAATTTTGTGTTTAGTTATTACATAGTTAAGATAATAATCTCATGGAGCATGTGTTTAACATAATGGCAAAATAGCCTATCGACACATGTGTTGGTATGATTTCAAGCTAACCATCTTTGCTAATATCTTAATTGATTATTATTGATATAAACACTACAAACATAATTGTGACTTACGAAGAGATATTCCATCTGTGTCCGTGACTCTACAAACATCAGTCAATGTTTCTAATATTCAATGTCATGCATATGGTGTAATATGTTATATATTTAGTATTGCATTAAAATATTTAATATATAATTACGTATTCTATCAGATATAGAATTTCTGCATTCCAGCAAGATGAATGAAAATACAGATGCATTTTATATTTTAAAAAAATGTCATGTAATGAAAACCACAAACTTGAGTAAATGAAATTATCACATTTCATTTTAAAAAATTCTTTTTCACCGCTACACAACAGTTAATTTTTAATAAATAAGTTCTAATCTATGTAACTGAATATCACGAAGAAAACAAATTTAAAAATCTTCCATGCAACACCTTATTTTTATGTATCCGATTATTCATACATTCTTAAACTGCTCAGTTATTGCCATTTTTTTCACTTTCGCATTTTGATAATAAAAAATTTTTAGTTAAAAATGTACATTAAAACTCATAAATTAGAAAAAAAAAATATCCCCATTATATATTGGTGGGAAAATAATTACTCTGATGTATAGCAACACTCACTTTTTGTTTCAGTTTTTCATCTTTTAAAAAGCTAAAAATCGCTACTATAGGACGGAAGTGGTACACTTCGTTGACATATCATTTGTCAACAACGTACGTTTCACCGACGTATCTACTTTATCAATATGGAATTTTGCCTATACATTGTGTTTAATTTACATAAAATTGGCAATTATTATTAAAAGATGATATCATAGATCAAGATATGATTTAATTAATAATACAATATCAAAATGCTGTCACTTCACGAGCGTAGTCAGGAGGGATAAAGAAGGGAGAGGGTTTAAAATACGATATATATATATATATATATATATATATATATATATATATATTTACATTTAATAACATTATTCTATACGAATTAAAATGTGTGGAAAATTGTGTTACAAAATCATGTGCAAGGATTACAAAATCATTAAAAATAATTTTTATTTCAATATACATTTAAAAACATACAATTTTACACTCATCAGTAAAAGCACCTACTGCGTAAGTAGCTTTTAATGACTTCTCTACTTCCAGTTCTGGGACTACTACTCTGACATCAAAACTCCAATCGACCGCCGCCGACAACGAAATCCGCCCATCTAGCGTTCAGTACGTTAATACTTTGTACATATCAGAAATATATGTCAACGAAGTATACCTGCGGACGAAGTGACATTTCAACGAAGTGCACCTGTCAACAAAATGATATGTCGACGAAGTGGTATCGACGAAATGATGTCAACCCTTTAGGACATAATGTGTAACAAAAGGTTAAAACACATTTTTAAACTATTTAAAAGACTGATAATCATAAAAAAAACTTATCATAATGAATTCAGAAGCATAATGTTGTATAGCAACGAGGATGCATGTATGAATTAAAAAGTGAGAAATTGTACGTCAAACGTGAGAAATGAGGTGCGTTCGAACTATAACTAGTTTTATAAATATTTAGATCTTGGTGCGATATCTGTCGCACTCTTAATTCCACATAATCAATAAATATAAATATAAATCAGAAAAACTGCTCTTTGGTAAAGGTATATGACTTCATTTTTCTTTCTCTGTTTACGTTTGTAGGAAAAAACAAAACTTATATCAAAATATCTACATATTCTGATAACATTTAGTCCTGAAAGTTGTGCATTAAAAAACTTTTTTGCTTACTAAAACAAAAAAAAAGACGCATTATTTTATTATTTTTGCATTTTGTTAATGAAAAAATTATCCTTTGATTTTTTTATCACTACATCAAAAATATTATGTAAACTACAATAAAAATAATATCCTAGATGTAGAAATTTAAACTAAAAAAATGCCCCCTTTGTAAATATTAGAATTACATCCGAAATCTTAAATATTACACCTTCAAAATTCCATTGCAGCAACTAATATATATGTATATATATAAATCTTTAAATTCTTTAATATGCCTTTACAAATATTTTAAGAGCAGAATCGTATGTTAGCATTGACATTGTTTAGGTGTAATCTGTAGCATGTGCCCAGTGAAATTTTAATGAGGATTTCAACAATTATGATGCAGTAAGATTAAACGACATATTCAACGGAAATGCAATTGCTTTTCACTAATTAAGTAGCTTTGTATATATATAAATTCGGATAAATTCTAAAAAAATCTATATGTTTAGTTTGTCTTTAACATAGATAAACATGTTCAAACTTGACAGTGATACTGATATAAATATTTTGCCATGTTAATTAAATCGATCACTTATGTATGTCCATTATTGTGTAAAATTAACATTGTAAAATAGCATATAAATTAATGTAAATACTAATCTACCCTATATATATATATATATATATATATATATATATATATATATATATATATATATATATATAATCCTAATGAATCGAATTTACGAAACGGATATTATGAAACGACTGAAATGTAACGAATTTTGGAAACGATTCTATGAAACGACTGATTAAACAACTGATTATGTTTCACGGCGATTTCTCCTAAAATATGGAATACTTTACAATGGAATTAACACGAAAAATCCGTATTGATCCGCAGATCTCAAAACTGGTATTAGAATTTTTAAATTCGAATTAGTTTTTGAAATATTAATTTTTTTCTAATTTTTAATACTTTTCTCAAATGATGGCATCTCAAATTTTAATCATAAAGGATATTTTTATTCATATTTTAGAAAAGGTCGTTATTTTAAACTAATTTGGCGACCAGTTTGGCTGCCCTTAAATGTATGCTAAGAAATGCATCATGTTACTTTTATTCATAATTCAATTTGTATTTCATTATCATTTTATTTAATACAAAACTTTTATTTAAAACTGAAACATTTAAAACAAATGGCTTTCATTTCTTTATTTTTTTAAACGAAACAAAAAGAAAAATATTAAGCACAGATGTCATATACGCGACGGGGTACCTAATTGGCGCTAAAATGGCGATATTTTGGCTGACATTGTAACCCGGCTATTGTTGCTTATTTATTAATAAAGGTTTATTTTAATTTATTTTCTTTTTATTTACAAAAAATGTTATAAATTGTTTTGTTCTATAGTTATTTATTAAAAATTTTTTTATTTATTGTTATTTCATTTTAAAAATAACAGAAAATAATTTAAAAATACATATATAACCCGTATTCGAAAACGAGGTTTTCGCCAAATTGTCGTAAAAAAATCACGACAAACCCGGTGCGTATATGACAATGCAACAAATCATGACATTTAATTTCCACTTCAAATATATGTTTTAATGGTAGTACTCCTTCCGCCGACCAATTTCGCCAAATTGTATAAATAGCCAAATTATACAAATTAAAATAATTTTCATTTTAAATAACGAAAGAACAAATAAAGTAGTATAACATTAATAAAAATACAAATAAACCGTCGAACTAAAAATCACTTGATTGCGTAAATACGTGTAACTTCCTTGAAGTTAAGTGATTGTGACATTTACGATCAACCATTATTGGCATTTAATCTTATAATTTGGCGACATATATTTGGTCGATGGGATAACCAGGTAGCACAGTTTTAATTTATCACTCGAAAAATAAAAAAATACTAACTGGCGAGTTAAAAAAAAGCTATTGGCGAGGTTTGCACCCGACTAACATAAAATTACCAGGAATTCTTTGCAATCATGGCAACTTTTATGTAGCTTTATTCGAAAAAATAATTTTGATTATTTAATCAAAATGGAAACCTTTCTTATGAAAAGCGGTGGAATCTGCCCGTTGTTTATGGCAGTTACATGACTTGGACTATTATAATATAAACGAAATAATGGGGATAGAATAATATTCGGCGACTTATCACACCTGTGGCTGGCTAACATTAAAGTACCAAAATGGCCGCCTGGAATATAAAAAGGGAAGGGATCCGCCTGAAGCTGTTGATGATAGTCACATGACTTAGGCTATTATTATAGAGATTGTTTTCAATTTTAAAAACAGCGCAAAGAATAATATTTCCTAACGATAAAAAAATTTATTTTCACGTGAATATTAAAAACAGAAAAAAAAACCCCTTTAAAATTACTATTAGATGAGTACGTGTTAAAGGCAGGAAAATATTGAAAATTATGTCCTGAAAATTGTATTTACACCTGAATATTAAAAGGGAAAGGAAACTTTAAAATAATAAATACATTAATATGCGTTTAACCCTTTTACGGACAAGGCACTTCTATTCGTAGAATCTTGAAATCAGTGAATGGCACCAGAATTTACAAACAAATTTCGAAATAAAAAAAAATGCTTTTTTTCACTTACTTAAGAAAAGGAAAATTTTCATCCCAATATTCTGGTGCCAATGTGGCATTTAAGAATTAAAATTAAGTGGTCCAAAAATGATCCATCATCCTTGAAATGGTTAAAACAGCAAATTTTAGTAATTGTAGTAAATTGTATTATGTTAATATTTTTATAACGCTGTTAAAAAATATCGGGAGACAAAGACTCTGTTTACTTAATTCATATTATTTTAGCTTCTTTTCAAATGTTTAACTGATCCTCTTTAACCAAACATTAAAACAACCAATGGAATTCATAACAGCAACTGATTCTGCCTGAATTTTTTGCAAACAAAGGGAACTGAATAGAAACCCGTTTACAGGCAGATCGCTACAGTTTTTTTTTTCTGTATAATTCAATCTTCTCTAATCTTTTTAAAACCGATCAAATTAACGTGTTTTTAGGTTCTGCAGTGTCTGAACGGGGGTTGTTGATCGGAGCTTGAAGGGCGCGGAACCCCCTAGTAAAATATGAATTTTTAAAAATGCACCTATTTTCAATTCAAAGACTCTTGACATATATTTGAAAACAGTAGGAGAGAAGCTGAAAAGAAAACTTAAGTTGTGTAATTTTTTCCTATCAAATAAAATATTATATTCCGGAAAGTTATCATTGAAAATGAAATTTAAGCTTTACGAAAAGGTAGCTTTTTCATTATTCATTAAGTAAATACTAACTCTTAAAGATCTTATTTCAGTTTTTTTGTATAATCTAAATATTTAAATTATTACAAAATGCCTCTTAAACAAATATTTTTAATTTTTACAAAAAAATAATATCAAATAAATATATATATATTTTTAATTCAATGAATCATGTCAGAAATACCTTATCGAAACATATTTATAAAAAACTTGAAATAATTTCATTTACATCTGAAGTGTGGGTAATTAATGGCGATGGAAATTTCAAATGTGTCTATTTTGTTTAATGTACCCCGAAGGGGTTGAATTAAAGTTCTAAAATGCTACTTTTAACATTGAATAAATGCATAGAATGCTTGAAAGTTCTAAGTTCTAAGTGTTCGAATCATATCGCATTAAAAAATGATTGCTGAAAAGTTGTCACTGGCAAAAATGTTGAAATAAAAAGTAATCCCTTTATAATTGCGGAATTTCACGTACGGAAAAAGTAATTACTCCCTGCTAAGTCTGTCGCAAGTAATCGTATAAAAATTTTATTCTCCCCGCTCGGTTAGTAATAACGTCTACTATTTAATGCTTTAGTTAATTTTTGCTCAATGGATCGTGTATATAAAGGAAATTCTCCAAACTTGAAAATTTTTAATGCTAAAACTTAATTTCGACATCATATTTGGATTCTTCGATACTCTTAACTTTAGTATAATAAATAGTCATTTCGATCTTGTAGTTTAGAAATTAGGCAGGTATAAATTTTGTAATTATCAACGTTGAATAATTTTTTATCACTGAAAAAATATTGCAATGTTGAGAGTATTTATAAATAATTCCAAACCTACTTGGCTTAATCAGCTGAAATTTTGAATTTAAATATCTGAAGCTTTTCAAAATTGATTTCTGTATAATGCTCAAATTAAAATTATTTTCAAATATTTTTTTAATTATACATATTTGAAAATTATTTTTTTGAAAATGTATAAGAATAACTTTTGTCTTCGGTAATAGAAAAGCTGAATTTCTAGTCAATTTCTAGAATCTTCAAATATCCGATAACAGCAAAAAAGAAAAAATAAACAGATCATTACTTCCAAATAGTTTTTGAGTTATCTATAAAAAGCTATTCGCATTGCAATCTATTATGCAGCAATTATATCTGAATACCAATTTAGGAAAATCTAAACTTTAAAACAGCATAATTTCTATGTATTTGAGAGAATGTCTTCCAATTTTTTATGCGAAAGTAAAAAAAAATTCAAATAATCCAAATATTATGTCAAAATCAGGTATTAGTATTAAAAATATTTTAATTCTGTATACCTACTATATATAGAAGAATTACAAAGAAAATTTTAAATATAGAGATAATTTGTGGTGTTAATTAATAGTTACTACTAATTGATAAATAGAAATTGTATTTTCGATACGATGTATTTTCGATTTGTATCAGAGTAAATAGATGGAGTCCTTTTTTCCAGGTCTTTACTGAATACTAAATTTGATTGTTATTAATTATATTTGTTTGAGCTCCATGTATAAAAACAAAACTTAAAATGCTTATTTTAGTTTTTATTTTGTTGCAGTGTGAACCAGGATGTAATGCTCTCTTACAAAAATATGATAGATGCTCCTATTTATGAGCGAGTTGAATTGAAAGTGTTACGCGTAAATTTCATAGCGTACCACTTGCTTATGTATGCAATATTTTAGTGTGAACCGACTTCAACAAGAACTTCAACAACAAGCTTCAACAACAAACAAAAAATGTTACTGCCTCTTTGGCATCAATGTAGTTTGTAGCCTCTCCCTGAAGAAACTTCTCGTATGGCATGCAATGATTCAGCATAGTAAATATGGCCTATTTTCATCTACCATTCGATGACAAGGCAACCATATGAGCCCTTTCCTCAGTTGCGACCGCAGGGGTTTAGACTATTTTCAGCAAAGTAATGGTAAAGCATTTCTTGTTTTAGAAACGAACTTAATGTCACTGCTGACTAAAATAAGGGATGCATCAGCAGACGTTCTCTATGGAGATATCGTGCACTACATATGATTTATCTCGCTCTCATCTACCAGCATCTGCATCTATTTCTTTAAACATTAAATGAAGATTACCATGTTTGCTCTGTTGTCAAACACGTTAAAATAGTCTTTTCCTAATTAATTTTTATGTTCAACGAAATATACAACAAATTATTTACCTAATATATTTTTCATTACTTTCATTCATATCTGAAGCATGTGAAATACACATAGTCGTCGGAAACATACGTGGTCAAGTCAGTAAGTAGGTCACAAAAGCCAATAAAAAAGGTAAACCAAGATACATACTTAAAGGGCATGTTTATTTCTTTATATAATCGTCATTTACATTGATGCATTTGTACCATGTCTATATGAGTTTTCTAGTACCTGCTGCATAAAAGTCTTTGGACTGCACCTTCAGTCACCTGTGTACCTCACATTCAACGTCTGCATCTGTCGACTTTAGGCTAAATCATGTGAACACCCTGTTGCGTTTGGTAATTCTGTCTATTGCTGTTCGTCTGTCAGCTCTAACCATTTCCTCAACTTTCCGCACTGTTTCTTCTGTTGCAATCTCAACAGGACGAACACTTCGTTCTTCGTCAATAACTTTTGAACGTCCCTGCTGACCTTGTACATCTGCTATCTCATCAATTCGAAATTGACATCTTACAGTTGGACAGTGCTGCCACCTATTGGTATATTTTCAAACAATTTACTACTAATATAGGACGTCTCATATCGGTTTGTGACCTACTTACTGACTTTGCATCGTATTTACAACTCAGAAATGTGGCTTAGAAAATGTAGCATATGGGAGGAAAATAATGTGTTCCAAAAAATAGAAAATAAAAATAATAGTTTTTTTACAACTCAATTTCAGTATTTTAGAGTTAAAATTATACACAGGCTTTGCGCAACAAGATATGTATTTTCTTAGCGTTCAATCGCCCCCCCCCCACTTCCCCGTTGCAGTTATATCGACTCCATTTGTTTTTTAGCAGATTTTTTCTTATACAGTCAGCGGACACAAAATTTATACAATATATCTAAATCTTTAAGTATCTGGACAATTATAGAATGCAAATTTTTTATGTATTTTTGTAAAAAGAAAAACATTTTGTAACGAAAATCAGAGTAATGTAACTCACATTAGAACCAAACATAAGGTGTGTCCCAACGAAATAAAGCCACCGCAATTCTGTGCCGTAACTGGACACGAAACAAACAAATAAGAATGAAACAAGCATATTAAGAGAGCTTATGTAGAAATACATATTTGCAAGGAGTAACTCACTCCCTGACCCACTTGGGCTGGAGAAAAAGACGAATGTGTAAAAAAAGAGGGGGAAAAAGTGTCCCTCCGAAATAAAGCCAATATTAATATTTATTGGTAACTACCGACATTCGAGCTGCTGCAGTTCAGCATGTTTGTGACGTCAGGATGTTGTCAAATAGTTGTTTCGTGCAATCGAACTTTGTGCAGACTTTAGAAGGTTGTATCTATTCCTTCTACAGTATTGCAGTGGGAAAGAAAACCCATCTATCAAAGTTCGAGAAAGGACAAATAACAGATTTTAAGGGGACGAGGGACCTTAAAAATAATTTTTTTTTTTTTTTGTAAATTTCACCTTAAATATTACTCAAAGGTACATTATATGCATTATGGCATGCATTTATTACAAAAAAAAAAAAAATTAAGTCATTTTTGAGAAAAAAGTGGAATTTTACGCGTTGTTTTAGAAATCTCCGAAATGCCCCATGCGCGTTCCATATCAATGAAAATCCCCAATATTTTTTTATAAAAGTTTGGTTTATATATATGAAAAAATATGTGCATCGAATTTTATATATTTGAATATAAAGGTTAAAAAAATTTTTTTTTGATAAATTTTGAAATTTTTCGAAAACATTTCAAAATTTCAGAATTTTTCATTTTTTTTTTTCATTTTTTTTTTGCAAATTTAACTTTAAATATTACTAAAGGGTACATTATATGCATTACGGCATGCATTTATCACAAAAAAAATTTAAAAAATATTTATTTTTGAGAAAAAAATGACATTTTACATGTGGTCGTAGAAACCTTCGAAATGCCCCCTGCGCATTCCATATCAATAAAAATCACCAATATTTTTTATAAACGTTTGGTTTATATATATAATTAAAACTGTGCATCGAATTTTATATATTTGAATATAAAGGTAAAAAAATTGAAAAATTTCGAAAAAATTTCAAAATTTCAAAACTTTTTAATTCTTTTCTTTTTTTTTGTAAATTTTAATTTAAATATTACTCAAGGGTACATTATAGGCATTGTGGCATGCATGTATCGCAAAAAAAATTTAAAAAAATGTATTTTTGAGAAAAAAATGGCATTTTACGCGTCGTCGTAGAAATCTTCGAAATGCCCCCTGCGCATTCCATATCAATGAAAATCCCCAATATTTTTTATAAAAGTTTGGATTATATATATAAATAATTCTGTGCATTGAATTTTATATATTTGAATATGAAGGTGTAAAAAAAAAAAATCAAAATTTTTGAAATTTTTTCGAAAAATTTTTGAAATTTTTAATTTTTTTTTTTTACCCTTTATATTCAAATATATAAAATTCGATGCACCGTTTTATTTATATATATAAACCAAACTTTAAAAAAAAATATTGGGATTTTCATTGATTTGGAATGCGCATGGGGCATTTCGAAGATTTCTAAGACGATGCGTAGAACTCCATTTTTTTCTCAAAAATAATTTAAAAAAAAATTTTTTTTTGATAAATGCTTGTCATAATGCATATAATGTACCCCTGAATAATATTTAAAGTCAAAATTTCAAAAAATAAAGAATTGATTTTTAAGGTTTTTTAAGGTCCCTCGTCCCCTTAAGGGAAAAGGCCTTTCACATAGACCAATATCTAATCAAATCAAACGATCTAAAACCGTAAGAGACAATTTTGTAAATCAGGGCAATGCGTATGGGTATAAAAAAGGAGGTGTACATGCAGAAAAATGACTTCCAAGCAGGAAAGAGAAGATTTATTTCGTCTTTCACTAGGTGGTATTTCCCTCAAAGGGAAATACCACCTAGTGAAAGATGATAACAACCAAAGATGATAACATCCCTGTCACAAAATCAACCCTGTCACCAGTTGAAAAATGTACAAATATCTTGCGATATAAGAAAAGAAAATAGTCGCCAATATTGAAAGTTCTGCACATGCAAAAGAGAGTCGATTGGGCCAAATATCATCAAACCTCGAAGGACCAGTGGTATCGTGTTATAGTCTCATATGAGAAAAAAATAATTTGGATGGGTCAGGCGGCGTTGCTTTCTATTGGTATGACATGAGAAAAGAAGAGGAAATTATTTCCAAAAGACAGCATGGTGGAGGCTCATTAATAGTATGGGGAGGCTTCAGCTATAGAAGTAAACGTAACCTGGCTTTTCTCTCATGTCGCATGAAGGCTACCGATTACCAAGAAATGCTAGAAAACCATTTACTGCTATTTTCAAAGAGAATCGGGGACTAAGTTGGATTTTCCAGCAGGACAAGATCTCCATTCACGTTGCAAAATTCTCCTGGGAATGGTTTTTGGATAATCGGGAGCACGTCATGGGATAGCCTGCCCTTTTCCCCGATCTCAATCCCCAATAAAATGTGTGAGGTATCGTCAGTAGGACTGTATATGCTAATGACAGACAGTTTCAGTCTGTGGCAAAATTGAAGGTCATCATCATTGAAGCGAGGGAGAATAGTGATGTTATTGTCCTCCAAGGATTGGCATGCGGTATGCCACATCGTATATCCCACACATCATATATAACCATGGCGTGTATATTGTCTATTAACAGTAGTGGCTTTATTTCGGCGGGACATACGACCCCCTCTTTTTTTACAAATTCATTGTTTCCTTCCAAGGTCAGGCAGGAAGTGAGTTATTCCTTGTAAATATGTATTTGTATATAAACTTTCTTATATATTTGTTTCGTTCTTATTGGTTTGTTTAGTGTCCATTTACAGCATACAATCACGGTGGCTTTATTTCGGTGGGACACACCTTATATTAAGAATAACTTCATTAAACTTTTTTGCTAAACTTTTCAATCTTTTTTCAGGAAATTTTTACACGGGCTGCAAAAATGTTATATTTATAAAATATAAAAAATTAGAACAGTTTGAACAACAAGAACAATTTATTACTTTCTTTTATCTTTACAAGAAGAAGGTATTTGATTTGTGAAAATTTTCGACTTCCGATGGATTTATACGTTTTAAAAAGTCCTAAACATGATCTGATGGCTTTTAGAAAATGTCTGCCTGTGCGTCTATCTATCACTCTGTCACTCTGTGAGTCTGAATTTGACTAAAATTTTGTGGGGGCCCTATCTCAAAAACTAATGCACATAATTTCACAAAACTTTAGATTCCATTACACCTTGATATAAACGGGTTTTGATTAATTTTGGTGCAAATCGTTTAACAGGTGGCACTGCTATGCTGCAGTTTTCCCGATATCCTCAATAGCTATATCTCATGAACTGATGCACGGATTTTCATAAAACAGATTCAGTTATTACTTGATATAATTTGGTGTTGATTACGTTTTGTTGACAATCGCCCAACAGGTGGCGCTGCTATGCTGCATTTATGATTCTGGCAATAGCTCAATCTCAACAACTAATGCATGAACTTTCATCAAGCTCAGATTCAGTTAGACCCTGGTATAAATTGGTCCTAATTACTTTTTGGTGTAAATATCTCAACAGGTGGAGCTGCTATGTGAATTTTTATTACGACTTCTGCAATAGCTCTATCTCAAAAACTAATGCACAGATTTTCATCAAACTTCATGTTCCAAAAGAAGTTAACATAAGATGTTGATGGATAGATTTTGGTGTAAATCTCCTAAAAGGTGGGGCTGATATGCTGCATTTTTCAGGAAGTATTAAATGTATGAGATTGAAGAAAGTTTGGGATTGCCATTTCCGACTATTTTTGTTTTAAATTTAAAGCAACAAAACGTTAAATGACAAGAAAATGTCTTCTTGCGAGTGCTTTTACTACTAAATGTCGATATCTGTTTTATTAAAAAATATATATTCAGAAAAAATAGACTTAGATTTAGAAAATCATAAAAATTTGAGGTCCATTTCAAGTTATTATCAAGGGACCGGACAACGCCAGCTAGTAATATAAATGAAAACAAAAATACGTCTGTAACATTCTGTTTATAAAAAAAAAGAAAAACCTTAAATATGTATTTTAATATCTAAAGCTTGAAAAGTCAATGGAGTTGTAAAATTAGAAGTGACAGTTTGTGTATAATATACAGGGTGTCCACTAAAGTCCGTCCCCACCATCTTAACTGCCGAAAGGCTGCAGCTGTAGTCATAAAAGTGATGTCTAGCTGTAGTAAAGTGGCTATGCACTACAATATGAACCTGCTTACAGCGCCATCTAGTGTAATACAGCCGAGTTGGCGTTCCTATCTCAAAAATGATACAAGATATGGAAAAAGTGAATTACAAAGTTGTTGAGCAGGGCTGCCATTGGCGACTATTTTTATATTCTGCTCGTACCACTATTTTTAATAAATACATATTGTAGTATACTTCTGTTGCAAATGTTGTCAAAGCGTATGTAAAAGTTTTTTGTTTTTAAAAAAGTGGAGCGAAATAGAGTTATAAAATAATCACCTGTGTCAGATCTGTAGAGCATCCTCGATTTAGTACGAAAAAATACCTTGTGAACATGAATACTAAACACAGAACGCTTAAAATGGGCATTTCTTTTTGCATGATTACCAAGACTGTGAAGCCACAAAAATTGAAAGAAGAAATAGTCTATTTTTCTGTTGGTATATCTGAAAAAGCTGTTGTATGTGACATCTCCGAAAATATTTTGGGACCTCCAACTACGCATTATGGATGTTTATGCTAATATGTCACCCGTTATGTTACAACATGTTCATCGCGAAGTTCAGACAAGAATCCAGATGTCCACTGTAACTGACGGTGAGAAGTTAGAACATCGAAAATAAAGGTATCTTGTGATAACTGGTTGTTTTTTTTTCTAAGATCGTTTCATCACGTCACACAATGTACAGAGCTGTAACAGAGACTATTTTCATATTCTATCCACACCAATGTTTAAAAAATTCAGAAATATAAAGTGTATAAAATACATTTTGTAGTATTTTTTTCTCTTGCAAATCTTGTCAAAACGTATGTAAAAGATTCTGTTTTGAAAAAGTGGAGCGAAATATAATAAAAAAATGGTCTCCTGTACTGAGTGTAACAAATCGCTAACAAAAGAAAGTAACAAAGAAGCAAAAGAAATAGTCCAAGAGCTGTTAAACATTTTAGGGAAAGTATTTGAGGCACCCTGAAAATTTGTGCAACACTTCTTTTGTAATGGCTGAATACAAAATCGAATGTCTGGCTGAAGGATCGTGGCCCAAAAACTGTGCCAGACACGTGTCAAGTGCCATTTTTGACTACCCAAAAGAGGTATTTGAGGCACGCTGAGATTGAGGCAGAATAATATTTATGCTTAGAAAAAAATATTTTGAAAATGACAGACACTTTAGTCGGCACAAAAACTGTGCCAGACACGTGTCCAGTGCCAAATGGCACTTGACACGTGTCTGGCACAGTTTTTGGGCCACGATCCTTCAGCCAGACATTCGATTTTGTATTCAGTCATTACAAAAGAAGTGTTGCACAAATTTTCAGGGTGCCTCAAATACCTACTCAAAAATGTTCAACAGCTCTCCTACTAAAATGCACGCCTTCTGTTTTTAGCATTCATGTTCACATAGTGTCTTTCCGTATTAAATACTCTACATCTTTGTAATTCACTTTTTTTATTTATATCTCTTACCGTTTTCGAAATAGCAACGCTAACCCTGTCGTTTTTCACCAGATGGGGCCGTAAGTGGTCTCATCTAGCAGCACATAGCCACTTTATTATACGTAGATACCACTTTTATGTAAATAGCTGCAGCCGTTCGGCAATTAAGAGGGTGGGAACGGACTTCAGTGGGCACCCTGAATAACAGCAGGGTTGAGTGACGGTTGGACAGTATTTCGTTTTATTTGGAAAATTGTATCTTTAAACTATCTTCCATTTTTATCACAAAAATAATGCGTCTTTTTTCTAACGCGTTAAATAATGGTTTTGTAAAAGTTGACATTAGAGAGAAGTATCATACGTCTATCTTTTTTAACGACATTGATTAGATAATAGATAAAAAATATTCTAAATTTTATAGCATTAATTTTTTGTGCAATATGAATAAAAAACATTTAAAAAATTACTATAACAATTTTTCTCTTTGAAAATAACTTATGTTGTGAAACAAGAATAATATTCCTTATATTTTATTTCAATAAAGCATATAAAGTTTTTTTGAGGGGAAATATGTTCTTAGTATATTTCAGATACTTACAGTTGTAGTCGAAACTTTCGAAAATTAAAAGCGATATGTAAATTAAAAACTTGAAAATCTTATTCAATGCTAAATTATCCGCCCGGGATTGCCCGGTCCCGTGATAAATGACACTTAAAATTGCATGATTTTACATCTTTAACTCCATTTTGTTGATTTAATATTTTGAAATTCAAAAATTGCGAAAAAATATTGAATAAAATATATGCTATTTAGTATTTTATTTTTTGTATAATTTTATTTTCGGAATCTATGCGTACCGAAAATCAATGAAACACCGTATTAACCTCGGATTTTTATTGATTTCGCCTAAATTTTTGCGTATTTTATTTTGATAAAAATAGTTCTACCTGTTCGAACATTTCAAAATATTTGTAGGAGATGTAAATCTGGTCTACTGAGACGGTCTAAAAGGATTGTGTTAAAAGATGGACGTTTTGTTATTTTTAGCGTAGAGAAAATATCGTTTACTTGAGTCGTGAAGTCACCTGAGTTTGTTTAATGTTTGAAAGGTTAAAATTCATATTTTTTAAAAACCAATTGCACCATCGATTAGAAAAATGCTTCAACTTTATAAACATATTTTGGGCTTGTGGTGCTACAAAATTTCGTGCTAAATGTGTGTAATCAGAAATTTCCGATTTCGGCGATATTTTCCCACATTTTATTTTGTAAAATGTATTGCTATCCTTGCAAAAGTTTCAAAATTGTTGTAGGTAATATAAATCTGGTCTATTGAGATGCTCTAAAAAGATTGTTCTAGTAGCAGACTTTAGTTACTTATAGTGTAGACAAAATATTGTCTCTGTGAGGCACGAGGTGACCGACGTTCGCCGATGTATTTCAAAAAGTTAACGTTCGCATTTTTAAAAACCAAATGTACATCGATTAGAAAGAGGTTTGAGTTTTAAGAGCATATTTTTGGTTTGTCGATACCTATAAACGTTCGTCCTACAAGGCGGGCGGAATAAGAGGGAAAAACGCCTTCGGAAAAACGACACTTTTTGTATTTTTTTTTTTTTCATTGGGAGTAACTGCGACAATTTTTTTATTGATTGCACCATTTCAGACTTTATCTGTCGAAATAGGTCTTTCAATTTTAACTGTAAAGAGCGGTTTGGTCAATTTGAATTAAAAAAAAAGCAATCAAAAAGCAGAACCTAAGTCGAAAACGTCTCTTCGCTAGTTTCTGATGCGTAAATGAGTCTGTACGCATTTGGTTTTCTTGACCGAGATCAAACGATTTTTTGATGATAGTGGTTGGAGTGTTTAATTAATAACTTAATAAATAATTGGAAATAAAAGAAATCTGAGTCTCAGGTGAGTTAAGAGAGGACTGAGACAATCTTCACAAAAAAATTCAGCCTCGTACATTCCGTAGATTTCGCTAGCCGTCACACACACACACACACACACGCAGACAGACAGACAGAGAGAAACATTCTTTTATTAGTATAGACAATTTATGTATCAAAATGTGAATGAATGAAAGTTTGAAGATATCAACTGGTAATCCGAAAAAAAATCTCTGTTAAAATATTTTACTTTATAATATTGACTTTGATATTGCTGAACAATTTCTCTGTGTACAGTGTGCAACAACATTATATTAATGTACAACATTAATAAAGTATCATTTAAAAATACATCGATGACAATGTTTTGGTCGTTCTTGTGGTTAATAAATTATTTTGTAAACAAACTGGATATTGGATATATTTTTTCTTAATTTAATTTCAATGAAATATATATAAATTCTTATTCGAAATACACTTTTAGAAAATGTCGCACACTTTTACTTATTTAAATCTGGACACATTAAATGCGACATAAATTTATAACATGACGTTTTCATTTAATATATAGCAATAATATAAAATACAATTTTGAAAGTGTCAATTTTATGTTAACAAAGGCGAGACATATTTTATAAAGCATTTATGTGGAATGAATTTTTTCCGTAGCGTATATTCCCTTTCATTGATCACGAAAACAACATATTCAAATTGCATTTAAATATGATTTTTCAACACTTTACACTGGTAAAAATTGTCAATAACAGTTAAGCTATTTTAAATTAGGGAATATAAAAATGCATTAAACCATATTAAGTTTCATCCTGCTTATTTGATTAGTCTTGCACAACATGAATATGAAATCCTATTATTTTTTGCTCTTCGTATCTAAATTACGTAGTAAAATGAAATGAATATTTCTCTTCGTTATTTAAATATAAAGAAACGTATGAGAAAAGTTTTTGAAAAACATATTTTTGAAAAATTAAAACGTTACCAATCGTACATGGAGCTTACAAAATTAAAAGCGAGAAATAAATTTAAATCCTATTTACTCAATGTATCGAAATAGAATTGACTGACAGTTTGAAAATATTACTTTAAACAAAATTTTAATAAAAAGTTGTTTCATTTTATTTTCAAAGTGTTCATTTTTATAGCACCTAAATATTTTTCTGCATAATTCTTATTTAGGTTTTCTTATATATATTAATGACAAACAGCATATGCGATTAATGTACAACATTAATATAAAAACATTTAGAAATGAAATACAGGAATGCTTTCTTTTGTTAGGTAAGTTAATTTGTAAAATTAGTTGAATATCTCTTTCTTCTTTTTAAGTTCAGTGAAACACCTCAAAACTCTTATTTGAAAAATATTTTTTTCAAAATTTTAAACACTTTCATTTATTTCTCAGTTTAGGTATATTAAATGTGATATACATTTGTAACGATCAGTTTTGTTTAATGTATTGCAGTATAGAGTATAATTTAATTTTATCTTTAACACTTTGAGGTCTAAGCGTGAAGAACGATATACAAGGACAGTTTATGACGTCAAATGAACTGTATTATCTTTATTCAGCTTCTCCATACTAAAGCATTAAGAAAGTACATAACATCTTTGAAAAATGACTTTTTAAAGCTAATTTCAGGTCTCTAATCGATATGTGTTGCTTTTATTTATAATTTGTAAAGTGTTGCGATCATTTAGAGATATTATTTAAGCATTTGGTGATTTTTTTATTAGTTAAATTTATTATTATTTTTTTATCTTTCATCTTTGTGCCAGACCTTGATATGGGTGTTTAGTTCTATCTATAAACTTCTAAGGTTACGTGGGAAACTGGGTCATAATTTTACAATGTAACTCTGGAGATTCTGGCAATTCAGCTTCAAAACGCCAATTTTCATTTGAATTAAAGTCTGAACTTTTGATTTCTCATTTTGATAAGATTTAATGGTTTTTGTATAATTAAGAATGATGCTGTATCTTGACTTTCTATCATATATTTAAATTGCATTTTAACCCTTTAGTGCATGATTTTTTATTTTTCCTATTGTAAAATATATTTGATTCCTTAATGGGCATACATTAAAGGAAAAATACTGAAAAAAGTATCACTCTTATATTATTCCGTATTTTGGATTTTTTTAACGGTTTGCCAAATGGCAACACCATGCATTAAGCGTACTCTACGATACTTCTCTGGTCTTTTTTCTTTAATTGTCGGGTAGCATTTTGCAGCTCGGGATTCTGTCTCTTGTTATTACTCCAAGACACGAAATTACTTTTGTTTTTAATAGTGTCATAAGGTTCACTGATGTTTAATAGTCATCAAAATACAGTTCACGACGGTTCAACAACTTGATGAATTAGTCTAGAATTGACTCAAACGCCAACCTCCAAGTTATGCCATACTGGTTGTATTTTTTTCTCAATAAATATGAAAATTGTATGCAAATCTCGGTACTTTTGCGAAAAATAACAATTTAAAGCCATTATGCAACTTTGCTTTTTTTTTGGGGGGGGGGGGGGGTGATATATTTCTTCAAGTGGTGACGAGCCTTTGTTGCCCTTATTTGCTCATAAACACAGATATATTCTTTGATGGAAATGGATAAGAATTTCCATCCAGGGTACCGACTATTGGTCTCGAATAACTCATCTTCCTCTTTGGTCATTGCATTACCGTTCAGATGGGAAAATTGACGTATACTTTCAAATGTATTCAACATCGTAGTGCGACTACCTGGTGGTACATCAATGACAGGGTTCCCAAACAATCTCATGATTTTAAAGTTTGTCACGCTACTCAAGATACAAATTCTTAGATACTTTTTTTTATCTGTTGAGCATATATTAAATGGTTTTTGAATATGTTTTAGAACACTATACAGGCTTATTTGTTCAGAGATATACTCTAAAAGTACTGGGTTAAAAAAATACAAAAAAGATTTATATGGTGTTTTTAATGCTAAAACACTTTCAGGCAGAGAAACATGTCCAACAATCTCTATCCAAGAAGGATCTGGCTGAAGGAGTTAAAGCTTTCACTACGTTTACTTGAAAGTTTTTGTATTGATGTAGATGGAATATTCACTATCCTAACGTTTGCATCAACATTCTAGTCAATTTCATTAGCTCATTTTATTGCTTGTAAATCATAATCAGTCTCATCATAAGTTTCTGAATCGTTTTTGAACAGAAGGTTTGGATCAAAATGTGGATCGTAATCGCTGTCATTGTAATAAATGCCACTTTCATTTGATAATACAATCCATATTTCTCCTGTTAATAATTTTTTTTTAGTGTCTTTGCTTTAAAATATATGTTGAAGATGACGAAGCTTTATCAGGACAAAATTTTTAATGATAAAATAGACAAAAAGCAAGATGAAACAATCAACAAAATCATTGAAGAGAATACTAAAAATGTAAATAAAAACGGAACTCAATTCATGGAGTTGCCAAATGGCAACAAACGTATATTCGCATGTATACAATATTTGTTCAAAAAACTGAACTAAAAATTATTTAAAATAAGTTTTAAAAGCATATTATTTTGAAAAAAAATTCAAATGAAATTTTGCATTTTAAATAGTTTTTATTTGTGTTAAAAATCCATCTATGGCTAGGAAAATAGAAGGCTTAAAAAGTTGCTTTTTATTTGTAACTGATAAACAACTATTATCACCTATGGTATTTTTAATTAACTAAACCTAAGTATAGGATCAAAATGAATACGTAAAGCATAAAGTTATCAAGAGGCAACGGTAAATAAGCGATAAGGAGAGAAAATTTAATTTGATATCAGTTGGTAACAGTATGCACTAGAGGGTTAAAAGTTAAGATAAATAGGCAGTTTTAATAGTACTGAAATATACGTATTCAGTAGGGGAGGTAAGTGAGATATGATACATTTTTAAACTAATTTTTTATAACTCTTAGAGCTATTTTTAAACAAATGTTTCGTGTTTTCTCATAAAGTGAGCTTTTATATATTTATTAAAAATGTAGTGAATTTAAAAAATAATCATTCAAAAAATATATCCCAATTATTTAGAATGGTTACTCTGTATCCAATTTCCCCATTAGTGGGAAGATTGTTACACTTGCAAGTGAGATTTGATACATTGTTATGTAAATTGAAAAAAAAAATGCAGACGATTCAATTTTTGTGTTTACTATTTTTTATGATAAACCTTGAAATATTTTAGTAAAATTTTAAAAGAAACGACATTGACATATTTTTGTTTCAGAAATGTTTATTACGAAAAAATTTAACAAATCCGATTAACGAACCTTTTCGAAAATAATGCTCTAACTTTAAATAATTCATCAAGCTTTTATTCACAATCACATCAATCAATATTAAAGATAATAATAAAACACGAATACTACAATCTATATTAAAACACACATACACACATAAATAACGCCTGCATCCAACAGTTAAATGTATATATAAATATTATACAGATATACATACAATAAATACAATAAACACAACTGGAGTGAAAAATTAGCCAGAGCCAGGAATCGAAACCGGGCCTCAGTATACAAGACTGCTGGTCTAACCACTGAGATACTCCAACCGATACCTGTGTCTGCAATTTATCACTAATAAACCATGTTGGGAAGTCATCAGCCACCAATGCGACAGTCATGGTCGTTCTATTCTAAACTAATCCTGTTCTATCTATTCATCGTTGTCCGGTCATCCAAGGCTGTCGTATAGATGGTTGGTGACTTCCTCAACATGGTTTATTAGTGAGAAATTGCAGACACGGGTATCGACTGGAGTAGCTCAGTGGTTAGAGCAGCAGTCTTGTATACTGTGGTTCTTATTTACATATACCTTTAAATATTAAAGATTTTTCTTTATGTTTTCCACCCTTTGTGGTTGAAGCTGTTTTCTTGGGATAAGATCTAATATCCACGGAACCATGATGATAATAACGAGTAGGTATTGTCGAAACAATTAAGCTGAAAAGGAAAAGTTTCAGTAAATGTAATTCCAGATAAAATAAAATATATGTTAGAGTAAAGGATTTTAGAAAAGCTTTACCAATCACAGAAGCCCTTCTTATAAAATAGTAATGCATATTACAGTGCTATATTAGTATGCAACTAAAATAAACTATTAAATTTTAAATATACCAGAGTATCATTTCTCCCCAGTACTAAAGTGTCATTTCTCCCTATTATGCCTTATTGGATTTTCAATAACTTTTTATAAATGCAGTTGCAAAATGGCAATCTACTTTTTGTCAAAGCTAATCCTAACAGTGTACTTTATAAACAAAAAAAAAAATACAAGATATTATCTTCACAATAATAAGAGTTATGAAAGAAAATCATTATCTGAAAAAAAATTACAATGACATTCCAAAAAACATCAAAATTAAAAGAAAAGAAAACTTGCCAGTTCTTCACTGATTAATCCAACTAATGATGGCTTCTGAAAATAAAAGAAGCCTTTACATGTGTTAGAAAGGCTGTTAATGCCATTTGTTGAGATATATTGTCAATGTATCACCCCTCCCTATGAATCGAACCTCCCCTACCTCCCCTATTTAAAAAAGTATATCTGAAATATATGCATATTTTATTTATTTGACGATATACAAATCCTATTTCATTTAAGTTGCTGGAAAACAGATTTTTACAATTAATCGCAAAAAACACATGTTAGAAAAGGGTTTTGGATTTTTTTGTTTTTACTTTTTACGAACATTCAATACTGCATTTTACTAAAACAATTATATGCAAACACAAAACGCAGCTGCTTTGTTTCCAGTCAAATAAACATATTATGAAACAGAAGTTTTATTTAGTTTTGTAGTAAAACTCTTTCATCTTAAATCTATAATCTAAAATTCATCTGCTGAGTTTTAAACATTTATGTTTTCTTTTCAGAATCTTAAATATATGATATTTATAACCCGGTGAGAATATCTTCACATCAATCTGACATGAACCTGTCTTAAAATGAACCTTTTGTGACCCATAAAGTGTCACAGAGTGCATGTTGAGTATTTTTAACATCGCATTCTTCAGTGACACTTCTCCGGCCAAACTTTCCACATAATATTTAAGTCCTTGAGATCAGTTTCTTGGTTTTGATTTAACCAGTTCATCCTGAATACGTGACTATCATGCTCAGGTATGTCTTAAAATATTAATATATTTGTTATTTCACATCAGATAAGTTAAATTAGATTTGATTTCATTGTAATCAGATTGTTATTAATATTTATCATATAAAACAATATATTTCTGTTATAAAAAAGCACAATTGAAAAAAAAAGTTATTTAAAAAAAAATTATTAAGATCTTAGAGTATAATGTAAATAGCTATCGTTACTTTTATGTATTTCGTTTCGTTGGTCGCTCTCCGACCGAGTGATCTCATGGTCGTGACTTCACGCCATTACCTTGACGTCACACCATTCACTGGCCTTGTATTTCGGCGGTCACCGTTTAAATCGAGCGTCACTCGGGTTACCGTTTTCTGTGAAGCCAGCTAAACCCGAGAGTATCTCAGGGTCAACCTTTAAATCTCTGAGCTAAGATAATATGGACTATATATGATCGCGGTCTTTTCAGATATGATCCACGAACCTATTATTTAAAAAAAAATATATATATATGGCTATATTACACAGAAGTAAGTATAGGAATATATCTAGAATCCGATCTTAACTCGAACTTATTGCGAATGTGGTGGTGTTGCTCTTTCTGGAAATCCGTGTTTTGAAATGCCACACAAAAGCGAACTTTAGTAAATAATATTTAGATACAAATGAAACCTATTTTCAGATTTGTACACTATTTGAGTAAGTTTTATTCATGTCTACGTAAATTTATGTTAAAAAATGATGTTTTATTATGCAAAACTTTTTTTAAAGAAAAAAACATGCTTTTCAATAATTTCTTCTTAAATATTATTATTATTATTATTATTATTATTATTATTATTATTATTTTACATTTAAATAGTTTCTTCATTATGAATAAAAACAGTTTGAAATTCTTAATAAAATATATTAAAATATATACCTTCCAATTAAAACAACAACAACAAATTGAAAAACATACAAAGTACAAAGTACCAAATACCCTCAGTCCAGAGGGAGATATGCGGATAAAATAGCTCAGAACTGAAAGTATTAAATTACAGCGGTAAATATTTTATAAAGCACTTTATTGAGAATCATGTTTTTCTGTAGCGAATCTTACACATCCTATAAACACCAAAATAAAGCCTTTTCTTTAATTCGCATATAAAACTTTACATAAAACGTTACATATAACTTATATTATGCAGGGTGTCCGTTCTCAACGGTATCCAATGGCTAATTCCTAAACCGTTAGTCATAAACATATAGTTCCAATTACAAAAATGTTTTAAATCAGGTAAAGAAATATTTTAAAAGCGATTTGGGTCAATAAAAACATTTCTTAAAAAATTACGAAATTAAAATTTGTATACGGTCCCCCGGTTCTATAAGTTATATTTAGTAAAATTTTCCTTTTACACCGACAAGTAATACAAAAAATTTCCCGTTATTCTACGATTAAAATTGGTCGAGTAATAGCTATTTAAAGTTGTAGCATATTTTTTGCTGCAAATTGGGGGTCATTCACAAATTTAGTCGAAATATAGTTTCGTCAGATATATTAAAAATGATTGAGAGTAAAATTAACATTGCAATATAAGTTTGAAATCTTTAATCATTCTGACATATTAATGCAAAATATCCAATTTGTAATAAACATTTAAGAAGAATAGAAAAAAAAAACAGAATTTTTGTTAAATAAAATGATGCTAAATTAACAGACTTTACAAAATGATGCGTATTTTAAAATATTATTAGATTGCACTAGCCTGCAAAACTTGGGTTATGTCATGTTTTTTAGCTTTCGATAATTGATTCTCATATATTCTCTACCGCTGAATCCGAAATTGATCTTCATTTTTAACTATCACATCAGGATTTTTCGCAAATTGCAAATTTCAAAGTTAAAAAGTTCAAAGTTAAAATTGAATCTCCTCCCCCACTCATCGGACCACTCAGCTGTTTAGCTGTAAGCCCAGGATAAGCAAAAATAATAAATTATTGAATAAAATAAAATAAAATAAAATAAAATAAAAAATGTTTTATATATGTTTTATGGTATGAGATTTTCGCTATATTTTAACATACATATTTACGATTTGCAAAAAAATTCTAACGGGATGGTTAAAAATGAAGGTCATTTTCAGATTCACTGCTAAAAGTACGTAAAATCAATTATCAAAAGTTAAAAAACACAACCATCTCCTCCAATTTATAGTATCAGATTTTTGTTATTCTTTAAATTTGACAATTTATGATTTGCGAAATATCCTGACATGATGGTTAAAAATTCAGGTAATTTTCGGATTCAGTGCTAAAAAATGCATTAAAATGTAAAAACCCAACAATCGCAGTCTTGTATTATCTAAACTAAAACATTTTCTTAAACTTTTTGGCGGTAATCTATCCGAAATGTTTTGTATTATCCTGTAAAATAAGTATAAATGGTAACCACCGAAAATCATAATAATATTATATTGTTATCAGATTTGCGCCAGTATGTAAAATGTAATCTCGATCGGAAGTTTTAAAGTAGGTTAAAGTTCGAGTACAAATTTTGAAATGGAAAAACATACATACAATCTTTGAAGTAACATAAAAACTTATAAAAATAACACTATTTTTGTTAAAAGAAATCATAAAAGAAACAGTCTCAAATCCTGAAAAAATAAAACATATGATATTTTAGCCAATTTGAAACTTAATCGTAATAGTTGTACGATTTTTTTTCATAGCGCAGATACACGTGAAATAAGATCTTCGAATACTTTAAGCACTTGGAATATGACCCCTAAAAGCCAAACCGGCATAAGTCATGCACTTTTAAAGTTTCATAACTCACCCAGTTTTAGTGTTATATGAATGGGACTGTTTTTGTCTTACTTTTCAGTGTAATAGAAAAAAATTACTAAATATAACTTATAGGACCGGGAGACCGTATAAAAATTTAAACTTCATAATTTTTTAAGAAATGTTTTTATTGACCCAAATCGCTTTTAAAATATTTCTTTACCTGATTTAAAACATGTTTGTAATTGAAACCATATGTCTATGACTAATGGTTTAGGAATTAGCCATTGGACACCCTTGAGGCCGGACACCCTGTATATAACTTTATATATAACTTATAACTTTTGAATTATTTATGTCAAAAGAAAAACATAAGCTTTTTAAATTACGGAGTTTAATGATACATAAAAATATACTAAACGTTATTCCGATTATGTTTTTTTTCGTCCAACCTGAATATAAAAACATATTCGTTGCACTTTGTAGCTTTATTATGAGGTAAAGCGAATGGAATATCACATTTTTAAAATTTAAATATAAAGAAACGTATCAGAAATTCCTTTTCAAATCATATTTCTAGAAAACGCATATATATTTACTAATATCTGTAACTCGTAAAATTGATTCCCATATAAACTTTAAATATGGCGCTTTTTTAGCATATCGTTATAAAATAGATTAAAAATTGGAAAATAACTTTAACTTTAAACAAAATCATAAACAGTTTGATAGAAAATTTTATTAACAAAAGCTTTTTCTTTGACGCATCTTATTTTTTATAATAAGAGAAAAAAATAAAAATATAGACACACACAAGAAAAAAATATAAAAAGATCACATTGAGAGAAACATGTCGGAGTAAAAGTTTAGCTGCAATATAAAAATTAGGGATTTTCTTTGTACGTTAAATTTAAAGGAAACACTAAATTTCATAGTACATATTTTTTTTTCTCTTGCAACGCGAATATAAACAACAATAAAAAAGAATTTACATTTAGTAGACATTTCAATGAGGAAATTAGGAGAAAGAAGAAGATAACATGAAGCAGATCTCAGATTAAATAGGCCCCATTTCATTAGCAAGTATATCTCAAGTCCATTCTATAAATGTATATTTAAAAAAAAAAAAAACCAAAATTATCTTTCGTATAAGAATCTACTAAGAAGTAATTATAAGAGAATTTCTTGAAATAATTTCTAATAATGGTATGGTATGTAACGATGCGTTGTCATAGGGCATTCATGGAGACTGGAAAAAATTGCTATATAGATGAAAGCTTGTTCTGTTAAAATTTGAATACATTTTCTCTCGACTTATCTTCGATGCCACCTTTAAATTAAAATGGTCTCTCCTTGACGAATAAGCTCAAACAGAAACAACAACATTTAAAAACCACTGATGATGGCCGTGTGAGTTTGGTCAAAAACGTTTTGCTATTTTAAATTGATTTTTAATGTATTTTAAGGTATTTTTGTTACATAAATATGCACCTAAAAGAAATTTTAGCACGTTTTATTTGTGCTTTATAGGAACGTTAATAAAAAAGCTGCCTATAATATTTATCTTTTTATTTACATTACATTGTCAAAAAATCTAAATTTTGCTTTCTTTGTTTAATTTAAATGAAACAAGTAGAAATACTTTTCCGAAATGTACTCGAAAAATTCAAATACTTTATTTATATCTCAAGCTTGGAATATTAAATGCAACATAAATTTAAAACTTGGGAGATTTATTACATATATCGCAACGAGGTAGAATGAAAGATTTAAATAATCAATTTTAACCTTAAAGTATAGCTGAGAAATATATGATAGATGGATTTTAATTTCTTTAAAGTACATCATCAGTAGAAACAGCATTTGAAAAACTAATTCTTTAAAAGTTTATTTCCTATAAGTTATATTTTCGAACATTTGAATAGTCATTTATTTTTATTCACTGAAACATATAAAAATTTTCTGGAAACATATTTAAAAACTTCAAATATATTTGCGTACATCTCAAGCTTCGAAGATTAAAAGGAAGTAAATTTAAAGCTTGGCAGTTTTGTTTAATACTAGGAAGACTGAAAGTTAGTATATACCTACATTGCCCAAAAGCAGTCAAAATGACTGCATTGTGAAAGAATAACTAATGTGTAAAGAAATTTGTTTAAAATTATTTTTTAATATTTTTAATATTATTTACAGTTATATAACAAGTTAATAGAAAATATTAACAATAAAATAATCTATGCATTATTATTTGTACATTTTATGCAAATGAAAGTGGAAATCATTTTAGGTGCACATCTTCCGCAAACATACTTTTGACTTTTTCCACATATATTATTTGTTTTGTCGTTGTGGCAAAGTCGTACATAACAAATTTTCTATTTGTTAGAATGGGTTGCATTCTGTGATGTTGCAGATGATCTTTGTGGGTTTTCACGTTCTGATGAATTTTTCTGTCTTGAAGCTCTGTATTTGGTGGAAAGCTATTCTGCTAATTGAACAAGAACTCATTCCGTAGTAGTTGTATTCCTGTCGTTTCTTTGTAAAGGATACAAACATTTAAAGCAGCCAAATCTAAAATATTGAAAAATATTTGGCGGGGCCATCTACGAGAACTAGCTTTCTCTGCATATTTTCCGGCCATTTGACCCGCCATATCAACTCCAAATTCTGTGCTGTTATAAAATTGAATAGATTCCGGTAACATTTTTTTATTACTTTTATCAATTTTCACAAATTTATGCTTAGAACATAGAGCAGCTATTTTTTTATTTGCTTTGCTGTTATATATAGCAAGAACACAATTCTCTGATTTATATAGCAGAGTGGAAAAACGAGGCATGTTATCCTTCGTTTGTTTGGCTGCTTTGGGTATTTCTCTTTTGTTTCCCCTAATAGTTCCAACTAGAGTTGTTTCATTGGCCAATAATTTTGTCGCGAGTGATATGCTAGTAAAAAAGTTATCGGTCGTGATCTTTCTTCCACAGCTTGTATATGGCTCGACAAGTTTCAGAACAACGAGTACACTGAGAAGTATTGACGATGGTCGTTGTTCATCTTTTCTCAAATGAGGAAAACCTTTCAAAACATATTTTCTACTAACATTTTATGCAAGCCAGAATTTGATGCCAAATTTGTTGGGTTTATTAGGCATATACTGTGTAAACCTGAATCTGAATTTTGACGGAAATAATTGCTTGTCAACTGTTATATTTTGCCCTGGTTGATAGCAAGCTTGACTATTTACAATGAACTTGCCCGTATTTCCGAAACAAACGCAGATATATTTGTTTGTAGGCGCCTATTTCTTTCAGTTCTTTTGTCAAAACGGATAAACCTTAGGATTTGCTTGAACTTTTTTCTGGCCATAGTTTTTCTAAAAAATTTAGGACCCCACTTTGCTGACCATAAATAACTTAGTTTTAAATTTTTTGCCTCGTAGGCTCCACGAGCATATAAATTCCGAATAAATGCACGTAATGCTCTTATCCAATCGTTCCTCAAAATTCGGCAGCCTTTTTCTTCAGCAGACTTTTTATATGTTTGATAATACACTTATCTATTATCAACGAGAATACACTGATGGGATTATCTGTCATAATGTTCCTTATTGCGTAGCCTGTTGGCCCTTTCACACCTTTGAAAGTACAAGGAAATGGTAACCTTCCAGGAATATCACATTTGTCAAATTTTGACCACACAGTTTTGACCACCAGACTCTTCCCTTATGTTTGTTAACTTTTCCAATAACTCAGTTTTATTCGAAATTTTATGAGCCAATTAGGGCGTTTAGGGCGCAAAAGAAAAAAACAAACAACTTGTTATAACAAGTATTACTGCATAAAACCCTGAATAACAAACATTACTTTACCTTATTGAGCAACAGCAACTTATCAAGTATACACCCACATCGATAATTTATCATGTGATGGTAATCGAAAAAAATGAAAACTTATTTCAATACAGAGCCGAACTGATCATATACGAAATTTACTCAATTCAGTAATAAGAGTCATTTGATTATTAAAAATTTCTTAAGCAGTCAATATGACTGCTTTTGGGCAATATAGGTATAACACATATGTATATATATACCGGAAATAAAGGAGAGGGGGGTAATTACAATTATTAATAAACGCATTTATATGTTGCACAAAAAGTCACAAAATTCTAAGAAATTGTGTCATTATATACATAGTTGTTTTTTTAATTGAAATTAAAAAGCAGTCAAAATGACTTCCTTGGGCAATCTAGTGTTAATATATAGCAAAATTATTGATTTAAATTTTGAACTGTAACTTAAGATAAAAACGGGAAAATGTTTTTCAGTTATTTTATTTAAAACGTTTTATGTATTTTGCAAGGTGTCTTCGATTCTTTAATTTGAAGTCATTGCTTTGTACAATATAAATATCAACATTTTAAGCATGCTTCTGTAAGACATTTTGAAAGTTATCACATTAGTATGTTGTCAACATGTTTATTCGCATGTTCACAATTAAACATATCAGATTTGTTTTCTCTTAACATATAGGAAAAGAACAAATATTGATACTTGGTAGATTAACATGTTTTACGAATAACGCCGCATAGACACGCGTTAGTTACTTGGGTTAGCCAAAACGCATTTCTAAAAATGTTAGCTGCAATGTAAGTTAAAAATATAACAGTTTTGTTTAATATATCGTAAGAGAGGTTTGAATCAAGCTTGAAAGTATTACTTTTAACTCTGAACAAAATATTAAAAGTGTTTCATAGTGTATTTTTAAAGCATGCATTCATATCTATCTATCTATCTATCTATCTATCTATATCTATATCTATATCTATATATATATATATATATAAACAAGGTAGATAAAAAACAAGGTTGTATATCAAAATCTCTCGAAATCTGTAGTTGAAAGAGGGCATGTAATTTTATAATTAATGTTATATTGAAAAATGAATACATAGAACGTCTCATAATAAAAATTTAAATGACCTACGAAAAAAATTTAAATAAAGAGAATTTAGTCACAAAACATAAGAAAATTTAACGAAGAAAAGGAAGATCGAAAAAATAAAAAGACATGTAAGTGTTAGTCATCACTTGACAATAATACTCACACATTCCTTAAATGTATTGCTTTATTTAAAAGACCAGCAAAATGCTAAAAATGTCCATTACTTGCCAACATAATACATTTAAAAATACATAATTATGGACATGAATAATAAACGAAAACGAAATGCACTCACATTCAAAATAGCATACAAACACACGCATTTATATACAACATAGGGAAGATTGGACAGGATTGATCCATTTTTTGTAAAATGTTTTTTTATTTATTTTTAATATTGAACCGAGAATAAAGTTTTATATATCATTTTATTCGTTGTACAATCAGTTATCAAATTAAAATTTAGACGTAAGTACAATATATAAGAACCTTAAAAAATGATCTGTTTCAAACATGAGAAAAAAACTGGCCAATTCTTCCCACATATAGGAGGCTTGACCCAATTTATTTTACACTGAAATATTTGTACAAGGAAAAAACTCAGTTTAAAAAAAGGCACAATAATTTTATGCTAAATGGTTTAATTATTATTAAACAATTATTTTAGTAAAGGTGATGTGTAAACAAACCGGCTTAGACGGAATACAAAGCACATATGGAAAAATCCTCTTTAAACACCCATTTTTGTGACACTTGACCTGGCAAAACTGGCGGTCACATACTTTGGCTTCATCTCATTGTTTTCATCCTGGTGAAATTTGTCTACTAAAGTTTTTATCAATGCTAAGTTCTTTTGCAGAAGCATGAACACTTAGCATTTCTTAACGGCGCAACTTTTTCTTTCATTCTAGTCTTTTCCATTATTTCTATTTATCTACTATGTGTACTATTTAAATGAAATAAAAGTTCCTATCATGTTTTACATTTCATTTACATTTCATTAATTTTTTTCTTGCTTCTATAGAAATGCTCCCCCATCTTCCTTTAATCATTTTTGAACATTTACTTTTTTATCACCCCTTTTTAGTAATGTTTTACAGAATAAATTTAGATTATTTTAGTAATATAACCATTAACTCTTCCATATGTACGGTGCATACTGTAATAAAAAGATTTCCAAAAACACTTAACTAAGGAATCTTTGACCATCTGGTCAACCATGCCTCAGAATGATTGGGTCATGCCTCCCCACATTGCTACTTTTCAAAGAATGGCTATCTTAAAATTATTTTATGGCAAAATCTTTATGCCTGAAATGAAATCTCAATACGCCTGAATTACTTAAAATATTCTTAGTTAAATATCTATGATATATGTTTTCTCATAAAAACTTACAAAATAATTCTAAAAAATACACTTTTTAAGTTGAAAACACTTCACGATTGATGTTTCGACCCATATTTCAACTATCTGCATGAAACAAAGGTAATTTTTTAGCATTTCAGTAGCTTTGGCTAAAAATAAATGGCTATTGGAAAAAATAATAAATTCTTTTAAATATGAAAACTGAATTTTGGGTCAACCCTCCGTCTCCCCTATATATAATATTTTCTGTAATACATATTCCGTAACGATTGATTACTGAAAATAAATGTGTCATTGCATTAAATGAAAATATCTAAAACGTCAGCACTGTGAAAGTAAAATGTCAAAACAACAGTAAAATTATTTTATAAGTAATAATTTTTTTCATGTATCAAAGAAATATTAATTTTGATAGCATTCATTATTTTTTTCAACAAGATATAAACAACATTTAAAAATGCTTCTAGAAGGAATTTTCAATTTGTTGTTGATTTATGTTGTCAAATATGTTCAATATCATTTTCTATATTTACCGATAACAAAAGATACAAAATAAGTATTTTTTTTTTCAAAAACATCAAAAGACTGTTCGTATATCTGGAGGTTGAAAGATTAAAGGCGACGTAAATTTAAAACGTGACAGTTCTATTTTATTTATCGTCACGGGATTGAATAAACGTTTTAAAAGTGTCACCTTTAAATTTAAACAAAGGCGAAAATTGTTCGATACAGTAATGTACTTGCATATTTTTCTAACTTTTTATTCAATTATTTTGATTACCAAAACAATGTGAATTATTTCGAAAGATTTATTATAAAAATAATTTCTTTAAGGGAAAATAGTAATTTTTTTTTACTACTAAGATATTGTTTGTTTTTCTATGGAATAAACTTTTTTATTACATATTCTGTAAAAATATGTAGAAATTACTATGCGCACAATAACATATTTCTTTGCAATACGATAATTTTTAAAATATAAAGCATAAAAGATGAAAATCTAGCAGAAAAACTATACTAATTCAAAATTGTTTACATTAGTTCTTATACAGTATTTATTTTAATTAAAAGGAAAATTTCCAGAAACAATGTGAGTTCTGAAAAAGTACGAACAAAAATATATTCAGTGTTATGTAGTGATTTAAAAAAATCTAGAAGAAAATACGTCTTGTACAAACATTTCTTACGAGCCACAATCTTTCAAAATGTATGAGAATTAAGATTCAAGTTAAAGTTTCATTGCAAACAGTAGGGTAAGGTGCCCTATTATCGGTCACTTTTAGGCCCTTGGAATTTGTAATTTTCAGTGAAAATCTACCAAATTTGGATTTTACATTGACTAACTATCCACGCACATAGAAACAGAGGCAAATGTCGTACAAAAAATTTTAACAATAAGAAAAATTGTTTTTTTCAGAAGTATCCAAAAATTGCAAAAGAAAAAAGTCACAATTTCGTCCCCCCCAAAAATCCAATACGCCGAGGCTTAACTTATAACTAAATCAAAATTTATTTGTAAATGAGTAAGTAATTTAACTTACATTAAAGTAAGACACAAAGAAATTTACTAATTATCGGTGGAAGAATAACGTAACGAAACATTAGCCATCCAAACATGAGGAAAAAATTGAAAAAAAAAGTCATGAAAAAGCATTCCTAATTTCATTCCTGGGACGAAAATAAGAACTGCAAGGGGGACGAAATTGGGACAACGCTACTTCCCAATATGGCGGAGCTTCAGTTCGAATAAGATGACCTAAGCGTCCTAAAACTCATTGTATACTACTGTCAGCATCTTACCAACGTAAAATACTGGCAATGAATAAGAAATAAATACTTACAGTACAGTAAATAACGTTTTACAAACGACGTAATAAGAACTTGGGTGTTCTAAAAATAGGAAATTCGCCGTCTTTAATTTATGTA
This sequence comes from Maratus speciosus, assembly GCA_963932465.1. Classification (NCBI taxonomy): domain Eukaryota; kingdom Metazoa; phylum Arthropoda; class Arachnida; order Araneae; family Salticidae; genus Maratus; species Maratus speciosus. The sequence goes on from OZ010788.1 coordinate 444,915,538, forward strand.
TTCGTCTTGGCGAACGAAACTTTCAACACTGGCCTCTTTTACCTCCCGTCCCTTGAGCCTTGGGTTATAAGGGGCGCCACTTCCACAGAAGCGCGGAAGTTAAGGGGACGAAATTACGAGAGGCGAAGAAATATGGGCACTTTACCCTATAAATTTTTTGACATGTCTTTAAAAATAAAATGAAACTTCATTTAAAGATTTCATCTCATTACTTATGGTCTGGAATAAAAATAAGCTAAAATGTTTGCCGAAGTATTTTCTTAAATATCTGAGTAGGAAAGTGTCATTTTCTCTTTAAATTTTCAAAAAATAATTTACATAAATTTACTTTTTTCTCGTTTTTTCTAATGGTGTTATTAAAAATTCTATTTTTATATAAAATAGTTTATTTAATAGAAAAATTAAATTAAGTAGTACATTCAAACTAAGCTCAAATTTTCTAAAAGTGATAAAAAATATACTTAAAAAGGCAAAATTCCTTTATTTAGATCGTCATATGTTTCGTCCCACGAACAGCGACATTTTCAAGGTCCTTGTTGATTTAAATATTTTCGCAAATATTTTTAAAAGCAAGAAATTGTTAAATAATATCGCGAGACTTCATGTATAATGAAAAACGGTGAAAATATAAAATAAAATAATAATGGACATTATTGAGCGTCAATTAACTTCTACTATTGTTTCTAAACCCGTTTTGTACCTCTTTCCAAATTTTATGTACCTCAAGGGAGGCTGAATCATAGCAAATATTGTCACTGTATATTTGTTTTACACTTTTAGCAATTTTTAGCTTAGTTTGGCTTATTATAAGTGATTATCATAGATACTTTTAGGTACTGCATCTAAATAGTTTTATGATCATTTAGTGTTATTAATATTGTTTTATGCACAGCAACTTGTTAAATGGATTTTCGTTCTACATCTTTACTACATAAACTTAAGAAATAGTATTTTAAAGCAATGTGAAATCATATTCAAGAGAAATTTTGATTTATTTTCGATTATGTTCTATAATTGATCCATGAATAAGTTAGAAGTCGTAACTTATTAGTTTATTGAATAACGGAAATTCACAATTAAATGATATAATACACTTTTAGTTTGCTTATGTGCATCACTATGTTCATTACCGTATTTCATTACGTTTTCAAGATATTTGTTATTGCACTTTATAATAGTCTAAACATTTCAAGTCTTAAATCTTTTAAATTGTTCATTATATTTTTATTCAAATTATGTTTAATTTTGTTTGTTCCCAGGTAAAATATCTAAGTGAATTTTGTATAAAATTCCGTTAGCATCTTAGAAATCCTTATTTGAAATTGCATAAATTATAATTTCTTAGAATGATGTACACCCTTATAATTCCAATTGCATATTTTTTCAATCGTACTTACAATATAAACAATATAAATATTTATAAAGAATATTCTGACGAAAAAAAACGGTACAAGAGATCAAATTTTTACGATTCATAACATCTTCCACATCATTAGCAATAGATCTTAATACGTTTTTTTGCAAAAATGTTTACTATATGGATATTTCTATATTAGAATAGTCAGAGAATGAAATTAACTAGTATCCGTCAGACCGAAATGTCGGAGCATGGAGTCGCATAAACTTAACACATAACATTTTAAAATAAAAAAAAGTTTAACTTTCGTGATTACTGTTTAATAGTACAAAATTAAATTTGAAATAACACTCGTTGAATCCTCATTTTCTAGTGTTTAATTCAGTCATCAGTTGCCTCAGGTAATGCTCAAATGCTAATTTGTGGCATGATAATCAACACAATGAACCATTACAGCCTATGGCAAGCCTGTGGGTTGAAATTTTGGGCCATAGATAGTATCTTTTACTGTTCTCAGTACACCACTTATCAATCCCCACTCCATTCAAATATTGGTATGTAACACAACTCTGCATCCAACTGCTGGAAAAAGTCCAGTCTGTAGTCCAAACATGTGATTATCTTCACTACATCTTACTTTTAATTATTGTGGTCTGCTAACATTCTTGTCATTGACCACTTTGATTTAAGAAGTACTTCTTGATTATGTTCTTTCGCTTGCTTGTTTTTGGAAAAAAAGACATGTAGCATCTTGAAATCAGTCAAGTTGAGCCGGAAGCAGTGTAACTTTCCACCGTTGCATAAGGGATGAGAGTAGTCTGAAACTTGACCCACGCAAAGCGAATATAGAGTCTTTCGATACTGTATTTGCTGATCGTCATTTTGTCCGAATGAGTTTGTTGATGTGAAGAAATTTTCAAAAGCTCTAATCATTTTTTGTCTGCGAAGAGCCAAAATATCTTTTATAGAATGTCTCTTATATAGAGGGATGTCTTTAATGCAATGTAACTACCTAATACGTCCAAGGATTTAAACAAAGTACTTTTGCAACATCTTTGTTCAATTTCAGACATAAGACGACAATTGAAAATTCTTCAATAAATATAAATAATAATATATCCAAACTGAGCTGTAGATTTCTTTCTGCCTGACTTTTTAAATCAGCGAACTATTTAAAACAGGGTAGTTTTTTAAGTACTGAGTGAATTAACTTTCTTTCGATATTAAGCGCAGCAGTACCTGTTAGTGCCAAAAGAATGACAGCTTCTGATCCTAACTGCTCTATGATTGTTTTACTAATTTCTTTGATTATCCTACTTTTTCCGGCTTTTGCTTTTCCAATAATAAAAGTTGACATAGGGAAAACTGTAACTTTTGTTTGCAATGACGAAAGCTGTTCTGTGCATAACTAAAGTATTTTTTGCTGCTCATACGTAAATCTGATGTCAGAATTATCAAAATTTTCATGCAGCGTGATTTGTTGTTCTTTAAAATAATTCAGAAATGTTAAAAGTAAAGAGAATTCATTGAATAAGTGAGTCTACGGTAAAGAGAAAGAATAACCACCGGGGATGTGCTGACAGATTTCTATTTGTTTAATTTAGCTCCGATCTTTGAGACAATCAAAAATTGGAACATCCATCGAGAGAACGGATCCATCGAGCTAACGGCAGAAAACTTCAAACCCCCTTCAAAGACGTGCATGTCTGGCATAGCCCAGGCTTATTTAATATGGTATAAGGGAAAGGTTTGTAACCCGTATATAACACGCACAGATGGATAATCTGCTATTCTACTTTATCAAACTTGATACTTTTGTACATCTCAGTAATTGTTATATCGTTATTCGCGCAATTACTCGTAGGCAGCTGGGTTATTTTTATGTGACTTTTCCACATAGAATTACGCTGAATAACTTTTTTCATCTCAATTGCTTTCTTTTAACCGGCATTTTCGAAACATTTGTGTATAATGTTACACAAAGATATGTACATTTCTTAAAATGTACTTTTCATCTAGGCAGGTTAAAATAATCACGGAATGATTTATGACTTTTAGTGAAGTTGATTTTTCACGAATTATCTTTCATTGTTGTATCCATTTTCGACTATAATCATAAAACAATATAGTCATATACATTAACGTAAAAATTTTCGCCAAGCTTGGAGACATTTCGCGAAATTTCGCCAAATTTAGCGACCAAAAATATGTTGATATAAATGCAGCAAATTTGGCTGTAGCTGCCAAATTTGGCAAAATTTCCACTGAAATTCATCACTCATGATTCTTCTCTAATCGGGTTCTTCACATTTTAGCTTAGTGTTTTACCGTAAAATTAGCTAAAATCTTAGAATCAAGAAATAAGTAAGCTACCTTTTCTTTACGCTTTTAGGAATTTTTTATTTTGTTATCTACATATTTCTGTTTTCAAGTGTACATCTAGGCCAAAAATGCTTATCTCATTCACTTCAGAATGTTCACTCGCATTTCAGTTCCAACAAATTCACTTACGGTGAATTAAAAAAAAAATGAGCAACCTTCTGTAATTGGGACCACTACCAAATGGTTATATTTACGCATAAAACAGCGTCTACTAAATTATGAAATTTTCTACCAACCCGATTACGGAAATTTCCTAGTACAAACAAACATACCTCTGAATAAAAACATACATAAGAATACATAGATATATTCATAACATTATATTTTTCTCGACTTCTTTTATTATCATTCGCTGCCATGCGGTTAATACTGAATCTGTCATCATGCAACTAACATCTAAAATCGTATTATCCGTATTCGATTTCTTTTTATTTCTCTTAATTTAAAATTCAAAGTGAATCGCATCGATTCGATAGGTTACGGAAAATGTTCACTTGCATTTCAGTTGCAGCACATTCACTTACGGTTAATTAACAAGAAAAATTAATAACATTCTGAAATTGTTACCGCTACCAAATAGTTAAATTTGCGCATCAAACAACGCTCACTAAATTATGAAATCGTCAACAAACCCGATTACGGAAATTTCCCAATACAAACATATAAACGCTTTAATACATACATAAGAATACATACATATATGTAATACAAACATGACAATATATTTTTCTCGATTTCTTTGATTATCATCCGTAGCCATACTGCTAATACTGAAACCGTTACCATGCGGCTAATAAACGAAATCGTATTCTTCGTATTCGATTTCTTTTTATTTCTCTTAGTGTAAAATTCAAAATGAATTGCACCGATTTGTAAGGTTACGGATAATGTGCATGTGCATTTCAGTTGCAGTACATTCACTCACTGTGAATTTAAAAAAAAAAATGAGAAACATTCTGTAATTGGTGCCGCCACCAAATGGTTAAATTTGCGCATCAAACAACGCTCGCTAAATTATGAAATTGTCTACAAACCCAATTGCGGAGATTTCCCAATACAAACATGCATACGTCTGAATATAAACATATATACATAAGAATATATACATATAAGTAATACATACATGACATTACATCAGGGTTCGTACGACTGCTGGAATTTTGCGACCAGGAAATTCTTCTACACCGCTATTTTCTTACAGAAAATCTCCCGAAACTTCACCAGTTTAGCCTAGATTTCTTTTTCTATAAAAAATACTGGACACTCTCCTGGAAAATACCCTGATCCGTACAAAACCCTGTTATATTTTTCTCGGTTTCTTTGATTTGTCACTCGTAGCCAAGCGGTTAATACGAAATCCGTTACCATGCGGCTAAGACCCAAAATCGTATTCCTCGTATTCGATTTCTCTTCATTTCTCTTAATTTAAAATTCAAAATGAATTGCATCGATTTGGTATTTTATGGAGAATAAAAGGTTCGCACTGAAAAAAAAAGAAAAAGTGGTCGTTACGGACGTAGAAAGTAAAACTTCTGAAAGTCAATCTATATATCAGGTCACAAATATTGACGACGCCATAACGATTCGGATGAGGTTAAAATGCATAATTTACAACAATGGAGCTAATGTTTTGTTTAATAACGAGATGAAATCCGTCGTATTTACACGAAAGAAATTGTTTAAAAAGGAACTTATACATTAGTTAATACTTACTCTCAACAAATATTATTTTTAATTTAAAATAACCTTAATACTAATTCCATAAACTTCGACTTTCCAACGTATTAAATTAAAATGCATTAGTATACCTAACCAAAATATGTAATTATGATGAAATTACCCATTGAGGCTCTTATGTTTGAAATTTCTGATCGAAAATCAGCAAAAATGATTTCACAATGAGCCAATGATAGAATTATTTTTCGCGTGAAACCTAAACTTAACGTCTTTTTCATCGTCTCAAAATTTACATACGCATCTCTCAAATGTACATTCACCATTTCAAAAATATCGCAGTACGCAATAAGTTATTAATGCATATATGTCCAATCTTAAAATCAAGTTTGCTAACTACGACTTTGCAGGTGAACATTCGCTCTCTTGATTTGTGATTCTAATCTGGGTATCGGCGAGTAAAATTCCAGAAATTTATATCTTTTAGAGGCGTTCGTAGTAAAATATTTCGTTTTATCACAGAAAATGATGGTTTTCATTTAAATATGATGTCACTTTGCCTCATTGAGGCATTTCACATAGCGTCTCAAACTCAGTGGAGTGAAAAAGCATTGAATTGTAATAAATTTTTGAGGAAAAATTTAGTGTTATTTAAAGCGTGACGTCATTTTCTGTTCCCTTTTTTTACAAAGTTAATTTTGAATTTTATTAGAAATTGGCATCAATAAAGATAAACATAATTTATTAATTTTCTTTTCCTTACAACAATGGAAGTAATCCAATTGCTACCATTTTGAAAAAAAAAATCATAAAAAAATTTTAATTTTAAATTTAAATATAAAAATGGAAATGTTTAAAAAAATAGCTAGTGTCGCAAATTTATAAATAAAAAGCTTTCATTTAAAAAAAGAATGTTTAAAATTGGTTCAGAAAGAAAGCTCAAGGTAGATGTCTAAAAAAAAAGGCTTATCTTTCAAATATATAGATTTAAACCTGCAATGTTATATCTATTGGAAAATTTTGAGCAGATATTTCATGCCGTTAGGGTTGACGAATACTTATGATTTTCAATACGCACCAAGATTTTGGCACTACCAACGTCCATGTAATTTTTTGTGTCGATACGACAAATATTTTGGACGCTATCGTGTTAACAATAAGTGTATTTTTGCAGGGAAGCCGGCGCTGTGCAAAGACAAATATTTTTAACATATTACGATATTTTTCCACATTATTAATTTATTACTCAAAATTCCAATAGTTATTATTTAGATATCATTTATACTGTGGTTCAGAATACGTTTTGTGGAACAAAAGAGCAAATATACACACACATTCTATGTAAAAAATGCAGTGAATATAATTGCATACTCACAGTGAATGTCTTCTTTTAATATAAAGCTGTTTAAGCAATTTAAGCATTTTTTCACGAACCATTTAACATTTAACTACGACGATTGATTGTTTTGGAAATAAATCCCTTTCAGGCGATTTTCTCTTTTCATTTGTTTTTCCGAATGAAAAGTTCCATTTACAGTCCAGATAAATCAAGCTTCTCTGAATCACACACTTGGTTATGTTATTTTAATTACATTGAAAATAAATTTAACTCAAAGAGTATTCCTAATGGTTTCTTTAATCTGCATCTTAAATGAGACAATTAAATTAATTTCAAATTTCAGCTCTTTAATACAGTGCATTCAATTTTTAATTCATCTGTAACCGAAATGAAAATTTGATGAAAATTTGTAAGATGAAAATTTGTATTTGATACGCCATCTTTTATCATTTAATCTTTGTACAGTAATCCCTTAACATTTACGCGAGGAAAGTTCGTGGAAACTTCTTCGGATGTTGAAACTATCTTCCCGTACTTAAAAGTGGCTTTGGTATTATAATTGTTTTTTTTTTTTTTTTTTTTTTTTTTTTTTTTTTTTTAATCGAAAAAGACAAATGGAAATTCAAAAGTATATTTATTAAGCGTTATACAAAAAAGCACATGCTTTAAATAAATTTTAATAACTATAAACATATTGTAGAAAATTTATTTGATAGTTGATGGCGGAAAAAAAATTAGTGATGTGCGATTATTTGACAGAACCGATCTTTTGTTTATGAATTTCCATGTAAGGAAAATTTGCGGCATCGATTTCTCTTTTAAATTAAAGACTCTTACCCGTGAATAATTGCATTATATTGCTTTTTCAACAAGTTGATGTTGATGTTTTAAAATTTCCCATACAATTTTTGCAGAAAATATTTCACCTGCAATACAAAAGTAGAATTTTAGAAAAATTAGAAAATTGGAAAAAAATTGCATATAAAAAAAAAAAAAAATATTGATCTATATTTTTTATTAACACAAGTGCTTCCAGTAGGCAATACATTATATAGGCGAACGTAGTTCATAGAATTGCAAGAATAAAGTGAGTTTACTTTGTAAAAAAAAAAAAAAAAAAAAAAAAAAAATCATAAATCAAAATTTCCGATTAACTAAGTTAATTATTTGCGAACGTTGAAATGTTCAGCATTTTCTATTTTGTGAATAATTAAAACCCGTGAATGTTAAACCCTCGAATGTTAATAGATTATTTAAATAAAAGTGACAAATCCACTCGATAACGTTATATTAAGATTTAAATAATTATATTCAATTATAATTAGATTATTAGTACAATAGAATTCCAAGACGAAGTTATATATAATATCCTAGACATTAAGTACTGAGCTATGGATATAAATAAACCTGCACTTGAAAGTTTATGGCTAGATAATTAAATTAGGGAGTCTATAAAAAAATTTACAAGATAATCTTTTTAGGATTTACTGAAAATGGATTATAAGTCATGTCCTCAATAATAAAGAAATCTTAATAACCAAAACGTAATAATGATGTCTACAGGTTTATATTAGGCACGTCACTGTGAAATTAAACAAATGCATAATTACGACACAGATTTACTAACACAAAAATTATTTCTAGTGAAATTTTAATATTCGTAAGTCTTAAATTCATGCAGAACAGATTTATTTATGCAACAATTATGACGTCATACTCATTAATTAGACTCATAGTCATTAATGCATGCATGCATTTACACTTATATATGCATACATATAAATAGTGTTCTTATATGTATCATAATATGATAGTAATGCTGTTAATAATTACACTTCAGCGCTTATTTGGGAACTCAGACCGTCACTTAAGGTTTATACTTTCCTCATTTTTTAGTACGGCGATTACATAATAATAATATTCACTTTATTTGAAATACTTAATATGCTTAATAGCCATACTTAAAAGATAAGGCGAATCTTGTTTTTGGAAAATAGTAAAAAGTAAGCATCATAGGGACATTGAGGAAGCGACGGTCAGTGATTTAATGATTACATCGATTATAGAATTGTTAAATAATATATTGTTGAGTTAGATTCACAATATAGATATGCTGTAATGTCTTAAGTTTTCACTCAGTTTCATTTATTTTTAAAAGAACAAATAAAATGTCGCATAATTTATACTTTATTTAAAATTAGATAATAATAATTTACCTCAAAATAATTTGGAGTTTCTCATAAATCTAAAATAGTAATTTTAAGCACAGTTGCTTAGAACCCTCAAAATATTCTAATATGTTGCTATATAAAATTTTGAAAGATCATTAAGGTAAAGGAGTTCTGTCTGACATGGTGATTCATATAAGAATATAAGAGCAGAACTCGTAACGTGGACAGGCCATGTTTTATAAGTGAAACAATCAACAATGTTTCTTTTCAAAAGACATAAAAGTTTACGACATAGTACATCTACGTGAATCATAAAAGAAAAAAGTCATTTAAGACCAGGTCCAAGTTATGTTCTTTTTTCTACTCTGCGTCCAGTAAATTTTCTGCGTCAAATAAAAGTTATGTAAGGATTTTTTATTGATTATACCACAAGGAATATTAAGCTGAATGCTTAAACTAAATGTTTTTTTTTTTTAAATAGAAAATCATATAATCTTTAAAATGTATATTATTCATATATATGTTTTTTAAAGTAATATATTTTAATACTTAAGTTCCTTTTTAACATGCTTAACTTAGAATTACCTTTGTGTGTGACAGTCAAAATCTTGTGACTCATTTCTCACCCACCACCTGTTGACATACAGCTTTGTAATTTGGAAAATATATGTATTCCCGAGGACAATAAATGAATTGAACATTGATCTTTTAAAATTCGACCCCTAAGATGTGTGCAAATATTGGGAAACGGTTGATTTCAAGTAAAGAAATCAGTATCAACTTGAACAATGAGTATTTGTTGAAAAGTACAATACTAATGTCAGGGCTACCACAACAGCGCCAAATTTTGGCCAACTTGATGGAATATCGCCAAAATTAGGAAAACATTGCGAAATATCGCTAAATTTGGCGACAAAATAAAATGTCATATATAAAGCCATGTATGCGATAACTGGCTAATTTGACAAAATTCCCCCAAAGTATGTATATTTCTACATTTTTGTGAATTTTAATGAAAGTATTTTTTTATTACATTTATTATAATATTACTTACACAAAACAACATTACAAAAAAAAAAACACAAAACAAAATTACTTACATTGTACATTATAGTACAGTGATTTTTACATGCATTAACATTTTTATTACAATTATTGTTTTAGAGGAAATTAACAGATTAATTCACTATACATCATATAATTTTTAAACACATACTTTAAAAATATATATTGCATTGTTAAAAGTAATCCTTTTGTAAATACTTAAATTTTGTGATTATAAATATGTAATTTAATATTTTCAAACCCTACCCTCTAAAACAAAGTCCTGCGAATAATATTAATTTCAAATATAACCCGCTTGATATATCAATTAGACGCACTACATTTTATGACATTATTTAATCTCCAAAATCACATTATCAACTTATATGCAGATCTATATTATAAAGCAAAACCATTCCTGTGAGTAACGCTAGTGTCATACGGATTATTACAAACATCTCATCAATATGAAATATTAACCTAGAATACGAAAGATATTAACGGATTGGCACTTAAAACGACATAAATAGTTCATTATTAAATGATTAATTAATTGACACTAAGGGAGGTTTACTTAATGCTGCCGAAACTAGTGTGCTTCAAAATTTAATTTTTTGGCGCTATTAACGTTGTTTTTGTATTTATATGTATTTACACTATTTATAGTAGTTCATCATACGTTTTCTAGCTGATATTTCGTAATGAAATTAAAACTTCCTCAATACATAAATCAAATAATATAATTAACATCTATGTAAGTGAATTACGCACTTAAACACTTAAATAATTAAAATAAAAAATGATCCTCGTTACGAAAACATTAAATATTTCAATTTTTTTTTCACTCCTGGAGAGCGGCTAATATGAAACTATCACTTTTAATAATTTTCAAAATTTTATTTGAACACATAATTCATATTTTTCCTATAAAAATGCTCTTTTAGTGTTGTTACAGAGCGATTTATGAAAATATATTAATTCTAAAAAATATTTAGAGTATCTAATTAAAAAAGAATAATTTTTTCCTATATTCTGCACACCTGAAAGTTCGTTTCTTAAAACTGGAAGCTAAGGCTGGATCCCGTTATTTTAGTATTATACATATACTAAAGCAAGAGACTAATAGTTACTCAAAATAGTTACTTTTTTTGTTATTTTTTACAATTTGAGACATTAGACATTAGTATTTGTTTGAATGTGTATTTAATTTGTAATAGAAAACTGAAAACGTATAATTGTACTTCGTGTTTTTGAAATCTGGAGTAATGCGAAAAGCGAAAATTTACTGTTCTGAGATTGAGGAATCTACACAATTGCAGTTTTGAATACAAATTTAGCTACAATACAAGTAAATTTGCAACAATTGTAGCGAATTCGCAAAGAATAGTAGTGAATTCATAAATGTAGAAAGTGAATGTACAATAAAAACTGTTATGGATAAAACCTTTAAACAGTAATTTGTGATTTAATTTTCAAAATAAGGTCTATGATAATGTTTACGATCCATCTTAAAGTAAAATTTTAAAGCATAAAAAAAAGATAATGCGTACTTTTATATTATAAAAACAAGATTAAATCCATTCATTGAGAAATTCAAATTGGTTTAGATAAGCATGGTTATTCTAGAAGATTACATTACTAGAAGTGTCATTAATGCCCACCATAACAAACAATTAAAATTACTGATCGCAAATAAGATTTTCCATTTTCTAAATAAGTTCTACAAAAATATTTTTTACTGTTATATGAAAGGTATTTTAGTTGCCATAAATATCTGTCGAATTCATTAAAATATCGTTTTGTATTTTTTAAACAGTAAATATAACAAAAGAGTTTAAAATATCTCTAAGATATTTAACTTTATTGTTTTTTTTGTTTTTTAATACAGATTTTTTCAACAAACATAATGAAAAATTGGATTTTTAAAATATGTTTTGTATGTTTGTACAAATCATCATTATTAGACCTCGTTTAAACTTATACATATAAATCATACATTTTTATTTATAGAAATGCGTATGTTATATTCTTATTTTCTATTTGTTGAGCTTTCTTCCAATTATTCTTTAATTGATAAATGTAATTATTGACCTGTTACCAAAGTACTGTAACTTGTCTTTAAAATATGAAATATTAATTATTGCTTTTGAAATATAAGTAGATTTGCATTTATTCCAAAAATAAGTCTCCTTCAATGAGCATGTTTACTGATACCTGCTAGTTCTCATTTAAAGGTCTATTTTAACGCAAAGACCTAACATTGAAATTAATATAAAACTTATTAGAAACATTATTTTTCCAAAACACACATATTGGTTATAAACTCAAAGCTAATAATCTTTTATCTCATACATCCATTTTTAATTCCTCATATTAATAACAATGTATCATTATTTACTTTACACATGGAAAACTGATTTAAATTTGGTGCTATGTAAAAGTTCCTACGGAAATATAGAAAATTTATATTTTGATTTCTTAAAAGTTACTTTCCTCTTTTTTCTGCTCAATAATTCTGAGTTATTTAAGTTGTTACCTAAAAACAATTTTAGAGAACATGCTGGTCAGGTTTCTGTCTACCAGTTTCTTCAAACAACAATAGTCAGTATAATATGCATTTTGTTATGTGTAACATTTTACTACTAAGATAAATATTTGGAAATATTGGAAGATAAATAAGTAACCTGCATCATCCCAGCTATCTTTGTATACTGATGTGCCTATAAACCTTTCAAAAAAGAAAACCAGAAAAGCAATAATTATTTCTCTGTCCCCTAATTGCTCTCGTTATGAAAACGTCACTGAAAAAAAAGGCATTTATAATAAGAAGAAAAGAAAAAAGTGCGTGTAAGAATGTGTCTGTATGTTGTATTTTGAAAAGACCGCTGCATGCAAAGCTACAGAGATTTCTAGAATAGTATCGCTGAACAGGTAATCAGCTTGATGGGCTTTTTAGTTGCAAGGAGCTTCACGATCAGTGTACACATAGAATGTCTTGTTATTATATGAGCCATTTCTATAATAATAGCCTAAGTCATATGACTGTCATCAATGGTTCCGGTCTGACCGCTTCACTTTTTATATGCCAGGTGACCATTTTTTACATTTTTTTTCGCGTGGTAAATTAAAACAATGTTTTGATATTTAAATTAAAAGTCGTGGTTTTTGGTATTATTTATTATTTTTCTTTTCTTTTTCTTAAAAAAGGGAAAGGAGAAGTGAAAGTCGTGAATTTCAAATTAAAATTATGTATTTTAAATAAAATGAGTGAATTTATTATATTTTAGATGAATTTAATGAAATATGAAAAAATGCGATTGGAAAGACAGTGTTTGATGATTTATCACTTGCGCCTGGCTAGCATAAAAAGGTACTACTTAGTTATACCATCGACCCATTTCATGATATTATATAAATCGCCAAACCACTCGCCAAATTATACAAATTGACATAATTTTTATTATAAATAGAGAAAGAAAAAATAAATTAGTATAACATTAATAAAAATACAAATAAAACGTCGAAATAAAAATCACTGGATGACGTAAACACGTGTAACTTGTTTAAAAACAAGCGAATATGACATTTACGATCAATCATTATTGATATTTTATCTTATCGTTTGGCGATATATTTTTGGTCGACGGGATAACCAAGTAGTACCCATAAAAATACGGAGTTCTTGATTTCTCTACTAGAAACTTCTGATTTGGCGAAGTATTGAGAAAGTAAATTAAAATTTCAATAAAAGTAACATGATACAATGTTTAGCACACATGTAACGGAGACCAAACTGGTCGCCAAGGGCGGCTAGTTGTTAAATAGTTAAAATGTACTTAAAAAGGTTAACTATTTAAACAGGTTAAGAATAACAATGAAAAAATAGATGGTGTATTAAAAAATTAAAAAATAATATAAACTTTAAATTTAAAGTTAAGATAAGTATACGGTTGACTAAAAGAAGTACAAGATTATGATTTAAAATTGTGAGTATAACAGTAGTTATGAAATGCAATGTTTAAATGTAAAAACAAAAATGTAAGATTTGAAAAATTTAAAAAATGTGTAAAAAGAGTGTTATTTTAAAATTTCAGAAAAAATATAAAGATTAAATTTAAAGTTCTGAATCTTATAAGAATTACTAAAAGAAAGTATAAGTTAAGATTTAAAAGTAATAGTATAACTGTAGTTTTGAAAATTACTGCATAAATGTAAACACAAATTTTTAAAAAATATAGTTTTAATCGTAGGAAGTTAGTACAAGTTCTACGAAAAAAACATATCTGGGCAGGGCAAGATCATCATTTAAATCAAATAAGGTGGCAAAAAATAGTACCTTTTTTCCAGTAGTTATGTACCTATAGTTTGTATATATATATATATATATATATATATATATAGTGAGTTTTTTCTTTGATCCAGTAATTTTAATAGAAGAATGATAAACATCTTTTCGAAAATATAGAAAAGAAATTGAATACTGAGTACCAAAACATAACGAATTTTATCCTTATTAGGATTTCAAATCACTCTGTAGTTTTTGTCCTTATTTGCATTCTTATCAAATTATTATAATATATTCCGAAAGAATCGGAAAAATAAGTCAGCACTACAAACAAATGAAGAGGCTTCCAGATCCACAGGTCGAAATGCTGGTGAAACATGGGCAAGAAAAATTACCCACTGTTCATTTGCTCAGTATTGTAGAAGAAAAAGTGCATCATGTTTCCATCCTAACGCAAACTTCAGAGTATGCAAAATAAATGTAGATTGGTTGGTTTATTGAGGTTTAATGGTACAACTTCCCTTTGCGGACATACAATACAAAGACAAAGTCAAACATAAAACATTCAATTAAATTATAAATAGTGGAAAAAATGTAGAAATAGTCATAACAACAAGATTAGAAAGACAATGTTCTTAAATGAAATAAGTATTGATGTGATAAGTATAATTAAAACCATTTAACAAAGTCAAAATACCGCACTTAAACGGTCCAAATAAAATTATTACAATTAAAACCTGTAAAAAGTGATTCTTCAGAAAGACAATGTATAAAAAGGCGTACAAATTCTGGTTAAAAAAACAATTTTAAAAACCACAGATTATTAAAGCGCAATAAAAAATCACTTTGGCAGATATTATTCAAAAAGATTTTCTTCATCCGCACTTGAGTCATAAGATTGCGATTCCGTAGCCGCTTCAATATGGTTTTGAAGCTGTTTGGGATTCCTCATATTAGGAAGTGATGTGTGGTGTGTTATGATTGCTTAGTTTTTTTTTTCTCACAGCTTTCCACTGAGAAAAAGCTTGAGTGGATGTCTTCTTTCTCCCTTTTTTGTTCACTAGATTTTTTATTTAGATTCTCAGTTGAAAAACTGTCAGATTTCTGCAATGTGTTTGTGGATGAAACAGATGTTTTTTTTTTCTTTCAAGTTTGGTTGACTTTTTGGATTAAACTAGAAGTTTTTGTGACTGACTAATATCATATTCTAATTTAACAGGTTCTGATCACCGTGGCCACCGTTTCCATCCTAACGCAAACTTCAGAGTATGCAAAATAAATGTAGATTGGTTGGTTTATTGAGGTTTAATGGTACAACTTCCCTTTGCGGACATACAATACAAAGACAAAGTCAAACATAAAACATTCAATTAAATTATAAATAGTGGAAAAAATGTAGAAATAGTCATAAAAACAAGATTAGAAAGACAATGTTCTTAAATGAAATAAGTATTGATGTGATAAGTATAATTAAAACCATTTAACAAAGTCAAAATACCGCATTTAAACGGTCCAAATAAAATTATTACAATTAAAACCTGTAAAAAGTGATTCTTCAGAAAGACAATGTATAAAAAGGCGTACAAATTCTGGTTAAAAAAACAATTTTAAAAACCACAGATTATTAAAGCGCAATAAAAAATCACTTTGGCAGATATTATTCAAAAAGATTTTCTTCATCCGCACTTGAGTCATAAGATTGCGATTCCGTAGCCGCTTCAATATGGTTTTGAAGCTGTTTGGGATTCCTCATATTAGGAAGTGATGTGTGGTGTGTTATGATTGCTTAGTTTTTTTTTTCTCACAGCTTTCCACTGAGAAAAAGCTTGAGTGGATGTCTTCTTTCTCCCTTTTTTGTTCACTAGATTTTTTATTTAGATTCTCAGTTGAAAAACTGTCAGATTTCTGCAATGTGTTTGTGGATGAAACAGATGTTTTTTTTTTTCTTTCAAGTTTGGTTGACTTTTTGGATTAAACTAGAAGTTTTTGTGACTGACTAATATCATATTCTAATTTAACAGGTTCTGATCACCGTGGCCACCGTTTCCATCCTAACGCAAACTTCAGAGTATGCAAAATAAATGTAGATTGGTTGGTTTATTGAGGTTTAATGGTACAACTTCCCTTTGCGGACATACAATACAAAGACAAAGTCAAACATAAAACATTCAATTAAATTATAAATAGTGGAAAAAATGTAGAAATAGTCATAAAAACAAGATTAGAAAGACAATGTTCTTAAATGAAATAAGTATTGATGTGATAAGTATAATTAAAACCATTTAACAAAGTCAAAATACCGCATTTAAACGGTCCAAATAAAATTATTACAATTAAAACCTGTAAAAAGTGATTCTTCAGAAAGACAATGTATAAAAAGGCGTACAAATTCTGGTTAAAAAAAAAATTTTTAAAACCACAGATTATTAAAGCGCAATAAAAAATCACTTTGGCAGATATTATTCAAAAAGATTTTCTTCATCCGCACTTGAGTCATAAGATTGCGATTCCGTAGCCGCTTCAATATGGTTTTGAAGCTGTTTGGGATTCCACATATTAGGAAGTGATGTGTGGTGTGTTATGATTGCTTAGTTTTTTTTTTTTCTCACAGCTTTCCACTGAGAAAAAGCGTGAGTGGATGTCTTCTTTCTCCCTTTTTTGTTCACTAGATTTTTTATTTAGATTCTCAGTTGAAAAACTGTCAGTTTTCTGCAATGTGTTTGTGGATGAAACAGATGTTTTTTTTTCTTTCAAGTTTGGTTGACTTTTTGGATTAAACTAGAAGTTTTTGTGACTGACTAATATCATATTCTAATTTAACAGGTTCTGATCACCGTGGCCACCGTTTCCATCCTAACGCAAACTTCAGAGTATGCAAAATAAATGTAGATTGGTTGGTTTATTGAGGTTTAATGGTACAACTTCCCTTTGCGGACATACAATACAAAGACAAAGTCAAACATAAAACATTCAATTAAATTATAAATAGTGGAAAAAATGTAGAAATAGTCATAAAAACAAGATTAGAAAGACAATGTTCTTAAATGAAATAAGTATTGATGTGATAAGTATAATTAAAACCATTTAACAAAGTCAAAATACCGCATTTAAACGGTCCAAATAAAATTATTACAATTAAAACCTGTAAAAAGTGATTCTTCAGAAAGACAATGTATAAAAAGGCGTACAAATTCTGGTTAAAAAAACAATTTTAAAAACCACAGATTATTAAAGCGCAATAAAAAATCACTTTGGCAGATATTATTCAAAAAGATTTTCTTCATCCGCACTTGAGTCATAAGATTGCGATTCCGTAGCCGCTTCAATATGGTTTTGAAGCTGTTTGGGATTCCTCATATTAGGAAGTGATGTGTGGTGTGTTATGATTGCTTAGTTTTTTTTTTTTTTTTTTTTTTTTTCACAGCTTTTCACTGAGAAAAAGCTTGAGTGGATGTCTTCTTTCTCCCTTTTTTGTTCACTAGATTTTTTATTTAGATTCTCAGTTGAAAAACTGTCAGATTTGTGCAATGTGTTTGTGGATGAAACAGATGTTTTTTTTTTTCTTTCAAGTTTGGTTGACTTTTTGGATTAAACTAGAAGTTTTTGTGACTGACTAATATCATATTCTACTTTAACAGGTTCTGATCACCGTGGCCAACGTTCTAACATTGATGAAACAATTCCTTTAGTTTTACTATACACATCACGGGTCACGAGACATCATAACAGACTCTTTTGGGTGCCGGTTGAATTACATAGATACCAATCTGTCATAGATCAATTGCATGGTGTAAAAGAGGATTCGGTTTGCGTGAAACAACATTCTTAAGCCAAAATTAATATATCGGTGAACGTAGCAAGAATTTACAAACAATCTTTACTGGGTTTGACGGCAGTTTATAAATTTCCCTGTGCAATAACTCTAATCTACCATCTTGCACCGACTTATCTCTGTCGTTCTGTGACGGTAATTGTAACAAAGCACTTTTAAGCAGCTTTTTTTTTAAGATAACTAGGGGGCTCGGCCCCCTACGAGCTACGCTCGCCAACCCCCGCCCAGACACCGCAGACTCTAAATGCACGCTAATTTGATCGGCTTTAAAAAGATTTCGAAAGATTGAATTATAATGTAAAAAGCAGTGGCGATCTCCCTATAAACGAATTTCTATTCATTTGTCTTTGATTGGGTAATTTTAACGCCAAATCCGCTGCGGTACTGCTTGATTATCTCGTCGACCAATTTCGCCAAATTATATAAATTGCCAAACCACTCGCCAAATTATACAAATTGACATAATTTTTTATTTTAAATAACAATAGAACAAATAAATTCGTACAACATTAATAAAAATACAAATAAAACGTCGAATAAAAATAACTTGATGACGTAGATACGTGTAACAACATTTCAAAATAAGCTAATATAAAAGAAATTAAGTAAACAGCGTCTTTGTCTCCTGGTATTTTTTAACAAAGCGAAAAGAAAGTTCTTTTAAATGAGACATTTTAAATTAATCGTTTTTAATCTAACGTAATTTTTACCAAGCTATTTTTTTCTCCTTTAAATATTCACGTGAAGATACTTTTGTTAGAAATGAAATATTATTTGCGCTTTCCTAACAAAAATAGTTGAAAAGATCCTCTCAAAATATTAACCCTCCGTCTACCAGACGGGTTCATTGGACCCGACAGGTACATACAAAATATTCATTCAAACCAGAAATTTCTTTAAAATAAACTAAGTATATAAACCAGACAAAAATAAGGTAAATAAATAAGTTAAATAGTTTTAAATAAAAATCCTGGTGTAGAACGTTTTATTAAAACTTGAATAAAATTCCCGGTAGATCTAGGGTTAAATAAACGTCTAGCGCAATTTCTAAATTTAAACTTTTTTGCAATATTATTTTGTGTTCATTTTATGTAATAACTATAATGTGACGTACGAGGCTAACGAGAAAGACAGGCTACCGCGGTGGGTCCGATTCTTCTTTTTTTACAGACCGCTGGAGTCACGTGATGCTCTTTTTGCACACCTTCATTGGTGCATTCGAGCATCACGTGATTCCAGCGGTCTGTAAAAAAAGAATAATCGGACCCACCGCGGTAGCCTGTCTTTTTCGTTAGCCTCGTGTGACGTAAATATGACGTAATTTCTCCTACGACTTCTAACGCATGTTAATGAACTTATTATATTACAATATCCTTTCTCTTTTAAAATTCACGTGTGTACTTTTTATGACATAATTTTTAATAAATTCCTGCTTTTTATACGTAATTATTTCATTTTAATTTCAAAGTTTTTTTCCTGTTTATAATAGTCACGTGTAAATAAATTTTTAATTTGAAGCAAATATTATTGCTTGCGCTTTTTATACAGTTGGCAACAGTTTAAATTAGTACAATTTTCTGAAATCTGTAAAAAATATCTCTGGAAATGCTGAAAATTTGAATTTAAAATAGAAATAAAACCTGAAAAAATGAGTCAAAATAAAAAAAAAATAATGCAATCTGCACTCCGGCAAATTCTAACGCATAAAATGATCTAAAAATGATTACACTGCCATGTATAGTTTTTGCTGCTATAAAACTTTTTTAGTGGAACGATTTTGTTCAACTTTAGCATTAAATATCTCATAAAATAATTCTTCGATTTGAAAACTGTCTGCATCAGTATGTTTATCGAACATTTCTGTATAAAACCACCGATTTTCATATTTTTGTATGCATTATTTTTCTTAATATTAACGAAGAAAGACCTCCGGTCACAAAAAATTCAAAACCGGCGGCGGCGGCGGTGACAGCGGTAGTTACTTTTTTTTAGAATAGAGAGATACATTTTGAATATAACTGTTATCTCATACCTTACACAGACTTATATTTGCCGACTTACCTTACAAATACCATTTTGCACATGCTAACGTAACAGATAAAAGAGTTTTTATGATTTTTGTGCCAATTGTCTGAGGCAATCAAAATAACAATGTCTGAGGGAATTCACGTCCTTCTTAACTGAAAATGCGAAGTCGTAGTAAATTCGATTTTGCCAAAGAAAATGGTGCTGTAATTGGTAAAAAATGAATTGGTGTTCTTCCAAACAAAATTAAAAACTCACGCCTCCCCCCTTTCATCTCTAATATTGAATAACAGTCATATCTCAGAAACATTTAGCAATGCGGAAAAGGGATTGGTCTTTTTATATTTAGCGACAAAAAATATACTGATTGGGACACCACAGATGGTTGTTTTTGACATTTTTTTTTTTTTAGAATTTTTAGCTGGGTTCCTTTATAAAATCTTATAAAGTTGAAAAACAAAACCATTTAACCGTTTTGTTTCGTACCGATGAAAGTGATTCCAATCATCGTGTGATTCCAATTGAAAGTACCCAGATCCGTTCGGAAAGACATAGTTTGCTACCTAACAAAATCTCTTTATCTGCAACAACAGATTCTAGCATTGGAAGATTCAGATCTTAGACGTCACCTTTAATACTCTTGTCTCTATATCATCTGTTTCTAATTACACCTATCTGTACACGTAGATGCCGCAACGTATAAAAAAAGGTGGCCCCTCGAAAGCGGTAATGCTTATATATATTGAGAGCTTTCGAATGCTCTATGCGAGATTTGTTCAATAATATTTCAATAATGTTCGCATTACAAGCATTATCTTTCATTTTTAATTTTCGACATCTTTTAATATTTTTTTTCCATTCGACTGAATGAAAACTCAGGTCATATGAACATACTTAAATTTTGTTGTTTTAAAAATATGGTCTCAAACTTCTTTTAGGATTTTTACTTTCTAAAACTACAGTATATTGACGCAAAAACTTAAAATAGAAATAATATATATACGAGATCTGTTTTTATTTAAATCATTCTAGGTGCAAGTAACATTTTAAATTTTAAACGTTCTACTGATGTTCTACGTTTATTTTTTTTTATTTGATTAAGTATAACTAAACTCATTTCCTACAAACATATTTATTTATTTTTAACTATGGTTTTTAGAATGTACATTCTTGTTCTTCAGTAAAGTCAATGGTTGGAAAATGTTTCAAAAGATGCTTGAAATTTGATAAAATTTTCAATAGTTAGAATTGTCAGATATACTATTTTGTATTTTCTGATATAATCATGTAAAATAACATTTTATGACATTACCCTCTACTTTTAGTATATTGCCCAGCGATAAATGGCAAAAAATTAAGGTAGTATTAAATTTTCATGAACATAGAAGTAAACAACTTTGAATAACCTCCTTCATCTCAAAAGTAACGTAATATAGGGTTTCACAAAAAGACTTTTTAAAATGTTAACTTTTGAAACATAGAGTGTTTCGAGGTGACTAGCAACACTTAAAATAACATGTACAACAAAAACGCTTGTTTATAGTACTTAAATATTTTGGTTACAAGCCATATTTTTAATTTTGGATGCACATTGATTTTTAACCTTTGATTTTATTATTTTGTCACTTTTTGATTACAAAATGAATCTTACATAGAAAATATATATAACTTTAAAAGCAGAAAGTATTAAAAAAAATTTTTATTTAATAGGTGACATAGCGTTGACAATAACTGTTGAAACAATTGTGCATTTGTTTTTATTAATTGGTTTTATAACTGCTTTATCAAATATAAATTTGTTTAGCAGCAATATAGAAAATAATGTCTTTTTAAAAAAACACTCTACAAAAATCTCTTGCAAATAAAATGCTTTTAAGATCATTCAAGGACAGTATGAATCCTGTGAATCTGAACTATTTGGGGGGAAGATGATTTGAAATTTCTGCCTGGATTAAAGGTAAATAGAACTTGAAACATTAAAAAAAAAAAAAAAAAAACGAATTTATTGAAAAAAAATATATCATATTCGATACTTCGATATTTCGATGTCAAGAATTTCAAAGTAACCGACACGGTAAAATCATTTCCTATTTTTGTTTATGATAATTAATTTGCAGGCTTTTTCATCGCTTATAACTAAAGGTTTATTTTATGAATCCAAATTTAAACCCCAGTTTACGATTGTTGTTACAAAGGATAAAGACAGATCGCATACGCTGAATCGAGCACTAGATACCGGATATAATAGAATCTGTGAACTTCACGTAAAATGTATTACATTAGATATCAGAGAAAAAAACAGAGAGAAAAAGATCCTTGCCGGCCCGGCCTGCAGGCGGAGGTAGATTTCGAAATTAAGTATATTAATTTCACCAAAAAAACAACTAAATCAGGATTAGAGATATATCCACTTTAACAATTTTATCTGGTCGTTTCTGAGGAGTTTTTATTTCATTTTTATATAATAGCTGGTTTTCTCAGAATCATGTTAAGGAGGTATTCAAAAAAGTACTTTTCCATGCTCAACAACCCGAAATTTTCTGACACATTTTCAAATTCATTTTTAATAGAAAAAATATGAAACTTGCTGACGTGATTTTTGAAGAGATTTATAAACGACCTATGTTTTTATTTTTCGTTCAATTAATCAAAAATTGATTTATGAACAATAATTTTCTCAGTAGGACAATACTTTTCGTTTCTAACACAGTCGCTTCGGGAAATTTTGTTCAAAATGCACACTTTGACATCATTCTTTGAAATTTATTCTGCCTCTATCAAAAAATCGATCATTACGGTACATTATATAGTTTATGAATAAGAGAATCTACCAATTGGATGCGTTTGAGAGCAAAAATGAATTTAAAAATGAGTAACAAAATAAGCAGTTTTGATTTCAATACATCCTTAATAAGATGATTTTTTTTCTTCAACCGCTATGTATTTTTAGTTTGTTTTTGCTGTAAGAATTGGTCCTATCAAAAACTTGTCTGCATAAATGTTGTAGACAATATTAAGAAGATATACGATAAATTAATGGGTATTTTATATCTTGTGAATATACGGAGTTATGGATTTTTTTCTTCTTCATCCGCCCCCCCCCCCCTTTCGTATTCGTTTTTTTCTTTGCGTTACGAATTGGTCCTATCAAAAACTTGTGAATATAAAAGTTGTAGATAATATTAAGGATATTTATAATAAAATTAATTGTATTTGATATCTTGAGAATTGACGAAGTTATGATTTTTTTCTCCCAAAAACCCTATTTTTTGCGCCCTTGGAGCCCCTTTTTAAGTTGATCCAAAATTTGTGATATATAAATTTTTGGCCCTATTTTTAGAAGTAATAAAAACTTTAAACTGATTTGATATGTAAAAAATTTAAGAAGTTATGAGTTTTTTTTCTTTTTTCACAAACCCCCTCCCTAATTCCATCCCCTTGGTCCGATTTTGCCCATGAACGAACTTGACCGATATTTTATGCCCCTTGATTTTATGTATAAGTTTGGAAGAGATTTTGACAGAATTGTGAAAGTTAACGTGCCCAGAAGAAAGTGATATATATATAGAGATAGATAGATAGATAGATAGACACATATATAGATAGATAAAAATTTTTACTAAGGGTAGTTTTGGGATCTAGGGATCATGATCGGTGTAGATCTGCAAAAATTTTTCAGAAATTCCAACATAGGGGAGAATGTAATAGGTAGTATTTCATACGAAATCTACCTAAAAACATGAGGTATGCGGGCATAGGTAACGCAAATATTTTGAGGAACTTATTTTGAAATATTTCAAAACTATATATTCTAAAAACACTCAAAATATATATTAAACATTTAATTGCTAAAAAGGACGTCAAACGTTAATAAAATACATTAAAAGATCTTAATAATTTGACATGTTTCGATTGAATTTACTCAATCATCATCAGAAAAACAAATAAACCCAAAGATGGAAAATGACAATAAACTATTACAAATGAAATTTAAAAATAAATAAATAAAAATCACGCGCGTAATATTTTAACATGTTTCACGTTGCCCTATTTTATTTTCAAATTATCTAACAATTCAATCCAAATATTTGGGATTTGAAATGACAAGGAATCATTGCAGACCATTGAGTTTCTGACGTAAATTTCAATAGATTCTCTAATAAAAAGTTGCAAATAAAAATCTGACCTATAAATTAATCTACTTTCATTAAATAAAATATTTATGTTTTCTGTTTTATTTAGCCTAGATAATGCAGTTTTACCTCTATTAAATTTTATGTCTGCAATGTGCTCTTTACATCTCACTTGGAATTTTCTCTGAGTCATGCCAATATAATAATTTCTATAACCACCTTCTTTAAGAAAAGGAATGATATAAACACCGGAAAGGTCAAATTTATCAATAGGGTCAATTCTAGTGGTTAAAATTGATTTTAATTTAGGAGGGGGTCTAGCAATTAAATTTACATCAAACTTTTTAAGTTGAGTTTTAGTGGATTCGAAGAAATTTGGATAATAATTTATAACCACCCTTTTCATGTTATTTTCTCTGTCGGTTTTATTCTCAAAAACTGCATCGCTCCTTTTGTTAATAAACTTTTTAATTAATGTATTAACTATTGTAACATGATATCCGTTGTTAATAGCTATTGTTTTAATTTTATCTAATTCATCATTTAAGTATTCAGAGGAACAAATTCTAAAAGCTCTGTTAATAAGGAATCTAAAGGTAGATAATTTATAAGAATATGGAGTGCAAGCATCAAAAGGTATAACATTTAAGTTAGTTATTGGCTTACGATATATTGAACGAATTAGTTTATTATTTTCTCTTTTTAATTCAACATCTAAAAAGGGTAATTTCTTATCGGTTTCAAGTTCAAAAGTAAATTTAATCTTATTATCTAAATCATTTAACTGTTGAATAAAAACTAACAATTTATCAACTTCTCCCTGCCAAACAATAAAAATATCATCTACATAACGTAGCCATACTAAAGGTAATAATTTAAAAGTACTGAAAATTTTTGATTCAAGGGGCGTAATTTGAATTCTGCTAGGAGGCCTGAAATTGGAGATCCCATTGGGGCACCGTCTGATTGTTGATAAATTATATTGTTAAAAATAAAATAATTATTATTAATTATTAGGTTTAGGCCACTTTTTAAAGTGTTTTTCATTGGTATGTCAAAATCTTCTCTATTGTCAATGAACTGTTCGATGGTTTGAGCTATCTCTGAAGTATCTATGGATGGATATAATGACACAATGTCCAAGCTTGCTAAAATGCAATCATCTGTAATGTCGATTTTCTCTAATCTTCCGATGAAGTCAATACTGGAATCAACCGTGAAAGTGGAGGGAGGCAATAACTGTTTCAGTAACGGAACGAATGCACGCTCTAAGTAATATGTTGGGCCTTGACATTTAGTGACAATCGGGCGAAGAGGATAATCTTGTTTATGGTCCTTCAATCTGCCAACTAATCTTGGAATAACTGCAACTTTATTTAACTTGAGGTTAACTTTCATAAAATCTGGCCATTTACCTTTCTCTATTATTTCTTTCGTTTTCGCGCATATTTTATTTAGTGGATTATGTTTTACTGCTATACATCCCATCTTATCAGTACAATCCTGCATTTTACTAATATAGTCTTCTCTATTGAGGACAGCAAGGCGATTAGATTTATCAGTCAAGATAATAGCAATATCATTATATGATTGTAACCGTTTAATGGTATCAGATTGTTTTTTATTTACAGATTTACTTATTCTATTGACAGAATTATTGGCTTGTTTATTGAATTTAGTGAATCTATTAAACAGCAAACTTCGTATTTCTTCTTTGTGATTTGTAGGTGCAGATTGTACAATATTTTCACATTCTGTAATCATTTCTTTAGCATCTGGGCGCCTTTCAAACATGAACTTCGGGCCAAGTTGTAAGATATTATCTTCATACTTATTGAAACGATGATCCGATAAATTAACGTATTCAACTCTTTCTTTATTTCGTTTCTTTGGTAATACCATACGTAATTTCTTAATCTTGTTGTTTTGCGTGTTTATTTTCTTTTTGTTCTGTATTTCTCTATAACATACAATTTTCTGGTGCAATCTGTCAAAAAGTAGAGGGGGGTATTTATCAACCATTTCCCAATATGAATCCATAGTCTTGAGCGTTAAGGAATTTATTAATGAATATTTCAATCTGATATAAGAATTCAAACATTTTAATTCAAAGTTCGTTACCATATGTGCGCAATTATGTTTCAAAAACCAACTTTTGACTTTCAAAAAATTTGGAACAATATTCATACGTTTGCAGATATTAAGAAAACGCAGGTTAAGAAGTTCTCTATCTAAACGTAGTCGTTCATATTTAAAATGATGAAATGCATCCAAATTCGTTATATTATCCAGAGTAAATGATGTATCAAACTTGCATTCTTCCACCTTCGTGTCATCGTAGTCGAGATCATAAAAACCATAAGTAGACTTCATTTTATCCAGCATAGATCCAAAAGATATTAAATAATAAGCAGAAGTTCTCTTATACGTCCATTAAAAATATTTCAAAACTATATATTCTAAAAACACTCAAAATATATATTAAACATTTAATTGCTAAAAAGGACGTCAAACGTTAATAAAATACATTAAAAGATCTTAATAATTTGACATGTTTCGATTGAATTTACTCAATCATCATCAGAAAAACAAATAAACCCAAAGATGGAAAATGACAATAAACTATTACAAATGAAATTTAAAAATAAATAAATAAAAATCACGCGCGTAATATTTTAACATGTTTCACGTTGCCCTATTTTATTTTCAAATTATCTAACAATTCAATCCAAATATTTGGGATTTGAAATGACAAGGAATCATTGCAGACCATTGAGTTTCTGACGTAAATTTCAATAGATTCTCTAATAAAAAGTTGCAAATAAAAATCTGACCTATAAATTAATCTACTTTCATTAAATAAAATATTTATGTTTTCTGTTTTATTTAGTCTAGATAATGCGGTTTTACCTCTATTAAATTTTATGTCTGCAATGTGCTCTTTACATCTCACTTGGAATTTTCTCTGAGTCATGCCAATATAATAATTTCTATAACCACCTTCTTTAAGAAAAGGAATGATATAAACACCGGAAAGGTCAAATTTATCAATAGGGTCAATTCTAGTGGTTAAAATTGATTTTAATTTAGGAGGGGGTCTAGCAATTAAATTTACATCAAACTTTTTAAGTTGAGTTTTAGTGGATTCGAAGAAATTTGGATAATAATTTATAACCACCCTTTTCATGTTATTTTCTCTGTCGGTTTTATTCTCAAAAACTGCATCGCTCCTTTTGTTAATAAACTTTTTAATTAATGTATTAACTATTGTAACATGATATCCGTTGTTAATAGCTATTGTTTTAATTTTATCTAATTCATCATTTAAGTATTCAGAGGAACAAATTCTAAAAGCTCTGTTAATAAGGAATCTAAAGGTAGATAATTTATAAGAATATGGAGTGCAAGCATCAAAAGGTATAACATTTAAGTTAGTTATTGGCTTACGATATATTGAACGAATTAGTTTATTATTTTCTCTTTTTAATTCAACATCTAAAAAGGGTAATTTCTTATCGGTTTCAAGTTCAAAAGTAAATTTAATCTTATTATCTAAATCATTTAACTGTTGAATAAAAACTAACAATTTATCAACTTCTCCCTGCCAAACAATAAAAATATCATCTACATAACGTAGCCATACTAAAGGTTGCGCACATATGGTAACGAACTTTGAATTAAAATGTTTGAATTCTTATATCAGATTGAAATATTCATTAATAAATTCCTTAACGCTCAAGACTATGGATTCATATTGGGAAATGGTTGATAAATACCCCCCTCTACTTTTTGACAGATTGCACCAGAAAATTGTATGTTATAGAGAAATACAGAACAAAAAGAAAATAAACACGCAAAACAACAAGATTAAGAAATTACGTATGGTATTACCAAAGAAACGAAATAAAGAAAGAGTTGAATACGTTAATTTATCGGATCATCGTTTCAATAAGTATGAAGATAATATCTTACAACTTGGCCCGAAGTTCATGTTTGAAAGGCGCCCAGATGCTAAAGAAATGATTACAGAATGTGAAAATATTGTACAATCTGCACCTACAAATCACAAAGAAGAAATACGAAGTTTGCTGTTTAATAG
This sequence comes from Maratus speciosus, assembly GCA_963932465.1. Taxonomy (NCBI): domain Eukaryota; kingdom Metazoa; phylum Arthropoda; class Arachnida; order Araneae; family Salticidae; genus Maratus; species Maratus speciosus. Next base: position 444,943,879 of record OZ010788.1, read on the forward strand.
ATTCACTAAATTCAATAAACAAGCCAATAATTCTGTCAATAGAATAAGTAAATCTGTAAATAAAAAACAATCTGATACCATTAAACGGTTACAATCATATAATGATATTGCTATTATCTTGACTGATAAATCTAATCGCCTTGCTGTCCTCAATAGAGAAGACTATATTAGTAAAATGCAGGATTGTACTGATAAGATGGGATGTATAGCAGTAAAACATAATCCACTAAATAAAATATGCGCGAAAACGAAAGAAATAATAGAGAAAGGTAAATGGCCAGATTTTATGAAAGTTAACCTCAAGTTAAATAAAGTTGCAGTTATTCCAAGATTAGTTGGCAGATTGAAGGACCATAAACAAGATTATCCTCTTCGCCCGATTGTCACTAAATGTCAAGGCCCAACATATTACTTAGAGCGTGCATTCGTTCCGTTACTGAAACAGTTATTGCCTCCCTCCACTTTCACGGTTGATTCCAGTATTGACTTCATCGGAAGATTAGAGAAAATCGACATTACAGATGATTGCATTTTAGCAAGCTTGGACATTTTGTCATTATATCCATCCATAGATACTTCAGAGGTAGCTCAAACCATCGAACAGTTCATTGACAATAGAGAAGATTTTGACATACCAATGAAAAACACTTTAAAAAGTGGCCTAAACCTAATAATTAATAATAATTATTTTATTTTTAACAATATAATTTATCAACAATCAGACGGTGCCCCAATGGGATCTCCAATTTCAGGCCTCCTAGCAGAATTCAAATTACGCCCCCTTGAATCAAAAATTTTCAGTACTTTTAAATTATTACCTTTAGTATGGCTACGTTATGTAGATGATATTTTTATTGTTTGGCAGGGAGAAGTTGATAAATTGTTAGTTTTTATTCAACAGTTAAATGATTTAGATAATAAGATTAAATTTACTTTTGAACTTGAAACCGATAAGAAATTACCCTTTTTAGATGTTGAATTAAAAAGAGAAAATAATAAACTAATTCGTTCAATATATCGTAAGCCAATAACTAACTTAAATGTTATACCTTTTGATGCTTGCACTCCATATTCTTATAAATTATCTACCTTTAGATTCCTTATTAACAGAGCTTTTAGAATTTGTTCCTCTGAATACTTAAATGATGAATTAGATAAAATTAAAACAATAGCTATTAACAACGGATATCATGTTACAATAGTTAATACATTAATTAAAAAGTTTATTAACAAAAGGAGCGATGCAGTTTTTGAGAATAAAACCGACAGAGAAAATAACATGAAAAGGGTGGTTATAAATTATTATCCAAATTTCTTCGAATCCACTAAAACTCAACTTAAAAAGTTTGATGTAAATTTAATTGCTAGACCCCCTCCTAAATTAAAATCAATTTTAACCACTAGAATTGACCCTATTGATAAATTTGACCTTTCCGGTGTTTATATCATTCCTTTTCTTAAAGAAGGTGGTTATAGAAATTATTATATTGGCATGACTCAGAGAAAATTCCAAGTGAGATGTAAAGAGCACATTGCAGACATAAAATTTAATAGAGGTAAAACCGCATTATCTAGGCTAAATAAAACAGAAAACATAAATATTTTATTTAATGAAAGTAGATTAATTTATAGGTCAGATTTTTATTTGCAACTTTTTATTAGAGAATCTATTGAAATTTACGTCAGAAACTCAATGGTCTGCAATGATTCCTTGTCATTTCAAATCCCAAATATTTGGATTGAATTGTTAGATAATTTGAAAATAAAATAGGGCAACGTGAAACATGTTAAAATATTACGCGCGTGATTTTTATTTATTTATTTTTAAATTTCATTTGTAATAGTTTATTGTCATTTTCCATCTTTGGGTTTATTTGTTTTTCTGATGATGATTGAGTAAATTCAATCGAAACATGTCAAATTATTAAGATCTTTTAATGTATTTTATTAACGTTTGACGTCCTTTTTAGCAATTAAATGTTTAATATATATTTTGAGTGTTTTTAGAATATATAGTTTTGAAATATTTTTAATGGACGTATAAGAGAACTTCTGCTTATTATTTAATATCTTTTGGATCTATGCTGGATAAAATGAAGTCTACTTATGGTTTTTATGATCTCGACTACGATGACACGAAGGTGGAAGAATGCAAGTTTGATACATCATTTACTCTGGATAATATAACGAATTTGGATGCATTTCATCATTTTAAATATGAACGACTACGTTTAGATAGAGAACTTCTTAACCTGCGTTTTCTTAATATCTGCAAACGTATGAATATTGTTCCAAATTTTTTGAAAGTCAAAAGTTGGTTTTTGAAACATAATTGCGCACATATGGTAACGAACTTTGAATTAAAATGTTTGAATTTTTATATCAGATTGAAATATTCATTAATAAATTCCTTAACGCTCAAGAGTATGGATTCATATTGGGAAATGGTTGATAAATACCCCCCTCTACTTTTTGACAGATTGCACCAGAAAATTGTATGTTATAGAGAAATACAGAACAAAAAGAAAATAAACACGCAAAACAACAAGATTAAGAAATTACGTATGGTATTACCAAAGAAACGAAATAAAGAAAGAGTTGAATACGTTAATTTATCGGATCATCGTTTCAATAAGTATGAAGATAATATCTTACAACTTGGCCCGAAGTTCATGTTTGAAAGGCGCCCAGATGCTAAAGAAATGATTACAGAATGTGAAAATATTGTACAATCTGCACCTACAAATCACAAAGAAGAAATACGAAGTTTGCTGTTTAATAGATTCACTAAATTCAATAAACAAGCCAATAATTCTGTCAATAGAATAAGTAAATCTGTAAATAAAAAACAATCTGATACCATTAAACGGTTACAATCATATAATGATATTGCTATTATCTTGACTGATAAATCTAATCGCCTTGCTGTCCTCAATAGAGAAGACTATATTAGTAAAATGCAGGATTGTACTGATAAGATGGGATGTATAGCAGTAAAACATAATCCACTAAATAAAATATGCGCGAAAACGAAAGAAATAATAGAGAAAGGTAAATGGCCAGATTTTATGAAAGTTAACCTCAAGTTAAATAAAGTTGCAGTTATTCCAAGATTAGTTGGCAGATTGAAGGACCATAAACAAGATTATCCTCTTCGCCCGATTGTCACTAAATGTCAAGGCCCAACATATTACTTAGAGCGTGCATTCGTTCCGTTACTGAAACAGTTATTGCCTCCCTCCACTTTCACGGTTGATTCCAGTATTGACTTCATCGGAAGATTAGAGAAAATCGACATTACAGATGATTGCATTTTAGCAAGCTTGGACATTGTGTCATTATATCCATCCATAGATACTTCAGAGGTAGCTCAAACCATCGAACAGTTCATTGACAATAGAGAAGATTTTGACATACCAATGAAAAACACTTTAAAAAGTGGCCTAAACCTAATAATTAATAATAATTATTTTATTTTTAACAATATAATTTATCAACAATCAGACGGTGCCCCAATGGGATCTCCAATTTCAGGCCTCCTAGCAGAATTCAAATTACGCCCCCTTGAATCAAAAATTTTCAGTACTTTTAAATTATTACCTTTAGTATGGCTACGTTATGTAGATGATATTTTTATTGTTTGGCAGGGAGAAGTTGATAAATTGTTAGTTTTTATTCAACAGTTAAATGATTTAGATAATAAGATTAAATTTACTTTTGAACTTGAAACCGATAAGAAATTACCCTTTTTAGATGTTGAATTAAAAAGAGAAAATAATAAACTAATTCGTTCAATATATCGTAAGCCAATAACTAACTTAAATGTTATACCTTTTGATGCTTGCACTCCATATTCTTATAAATTATCTACCTTTAGATTCCTTATTAACAGAGCTTTTAGAATTTGTTCCTCTGAATACTTAAATGATGAATTAGATAAAATTAAAACAATAGCTATTAACAACGGATATCATGTTACAATAGTTAATACATTAATTAAAAAGTTTATTAACAAAAGGAGCGATGCAGTTTTTGAGAATAAAACCGACAGAGAAAATAACATGAAAAGGGTGGTTATAAATTATTATCCAAATTTCTTCGAATCCACTAAAACTCAACTTAAAAAGTTTGATGTAAATTTAATTGCTAGACCCCCTCCTAAATTAAAATCAATTTTAACCACTAGAATTGACCCTATTGATAAATTTGACCTTTCCGGTGTTTATATCATTCCTTTTCTTAAAGAAGGTGGTTATAGAAATTATTATATTGGCATGACTCAGAGAAAATTCCAAGTGAGATGTAAAGAGCACATTGCAGACATAAAATTTAATAGAGGTAAAACCGCATTATCTAGGCTAAATAAAACAGAAAACATAAATATTTTATTTAATGAAAGTAGATTAATTTATAGGTCAGATTTTTATTTGCAACTTTTTATTAGAGAATCTATTGAAATTTACGTCAGAAACTCAATGGTCTGCAATGATTCCTTGTCATTTCAAATCCCAAATATTTGGATTGAATTGTTAGATAATTTGAAAATAAAATAGGGCAACGTGAAACATGTTAAAATATTACGCGCGTGATTTTTATTTATTTATTTTTAAATTTCATTTGTAATAGTTTATTGTCATTTTCCATCTTTGGGTTTATTTGTTTTTCTGATGATGATTGAGTAAATTCAATCGAAACATGTCAAATTATTAAGATCTTTTAATGTATTTTATTAACGTTTGACGTCCTTTTTAGCAATTAAATGTTTAATATATATTTTGAGTGTTTTTAGAATATATAGTTTTGAAATATTTTTAATGGACGTATAAGAGAACTTCTGCTTATTATTTAATATCTTTTGGATCTATGCTGGATAAAATGAAGTCTACTTATGGTTTTTATGATCTCGACTACGATGACACGAAGGTGGAAGAATGCAAGTTTGATACATCATTTACTCTGGATAATATAACGAATTTGGATGCATTTCATCATTTTAAATATGAACGACTACGTTTAGATAGAGAACTTCTTAACCTGCGTTTTCTTAATATCTGCAAACGTATGAATATTGTTCCAAATTTTTTGAAAGTCAAAAGTTGGTTTTTGAAACATAATTGCGCACATATGGTAACGAACTTTGAATTAAAATGTTTGAATTCTTATATCAGATTGAAATATTCATTAATAAATTCCTTAACGCTCAAGACTATGGATTCATATTGGGAAATGGTTGATAAATACCCCCCTCTACTTTTTGACAGATTGCACCAGAAAATTGTATGTTATAGAGAAATACAGAACAAAAAGAAAATAAACACGCAAAACAACAAGATTAAGAAATTACGTATGGTATTACCAAAGAAACGAAATAAAGAAAGAGTTGAATACGTTAATTTATCGGATCATCGTTTCAATAAGTATGAAGATAATATCTTACAACTTGGCCCGAAGTTCATGTTTGAAAGGCGCCCAGATGCTAAAGAAATGATTACAGAATGTGAAAATATTGTACAATCTGCACCTACAAATCACAAAGAAGAAATACGAAGTTTGCTGTTTAATAGATTCACTAAATTCAATAAACAAGCCAATAATTCTGTCAATAGAATAAGTAAATCTGTAAATAAAAAACAATCTGATACCATTAAACGGTTACAATCATATAATGATATTGCTATTATCTTGACTGATAAATCTAATCGCCTTGCTGTCCTCAATAGAGAAGACTATATTAGTAAAATGCAGGATTGTACTGATAAGATGGGATGTATAGCAGTAAAACATAATCCACTAAATAAAATATGCGCGAAAACGAAAGAAATAATAGAGAAAGGTAAATGGCCAGATTTTATGAAAGTTAACCTCAAGTTAAATAAAGTTGCAGTTATTCCAAGATTAGTTGGCAGATTGAAGGACCATAAACAAGATTATCCTCTTCGCCCGATTGTCACTAAATGTCAAGGCCCAACATATTACTTAGAGCGTGCATTCGTTCCGTTACTGAAACAGTTATTGCCTCCCTCCACTTTCACGGTTGATTCCAGTATTGACTTCATCGGAAGATTAGAGAAAATCGACATTACAGATGATTGCATTTTAGCAAGCTTGGACATTGTGTCATTATATCCATCCATAGATACTTCAGAGGTAGCTCAAACCATCGAACAGTTCATTGACAATAGAGAAGATTTTGACATACCAATGAAAAACACTTTAAAAAGTGGCCTAAACCTAATAATTAATAATAATTATTTTATTTTTAACAATATAATTTATCAACAATCAGACGGTGCCCCAATGGGATCTCCAATTTCAGGCCTCCTAGCAGAATTCAAATTACGCCCCCTTGAATCAAAAATTTTCAGTACTTTTAAATTATTACCTTTAGTATGGCTACGTTATGTAGATGATATTTTTATTGTTTGGCAGGGAGAAGTTGATAAATTGTTAGTTTTTATTCAACAGTTAAATGATTTAGATAATAAGATTAAATTTACTTTTGAACTTGAAACCGATAAGAAATTACCCTTTTTAGATGTTGAATTAAAAAGAGAAAATAATAAACTAATTCGTTCAATATATCGTAAGCCAATAACTAACTTAAATGTTATACCTTTTGATGCTTGCACTCCATATTCTTATAAATTATCTACCTTTAGATTCCTTATTAACAGAGCTTTTAGAATTTGTTCCTCTGAATACTTAAATGATGAATTAGATAAAATTAAAACAATAGCTATTAACAACGGATATCATGTTACAATAGTTAATACATTAATTAAAAAGTTTATTAACAAAAGGAGCGATGCAGTTTTTGAGAATAAAACCGACAGAGAAAATAACATGAAAAGGGTGGTTATAAATTATTATCCAAATTTCTTCGAATCCACTAAAACTCAACTTAAAAAGTTTGATGTAAATTTAATTGCTAGACCCCCTCCTAAATTAAAATCAATTTTAACCACTAGAATTGACCCTATTGATAAATTTGACCTTTCCGGTGTTTATATCATTCCTTTTCTTAAAGAAGGTGGTTATAGAAATTATTATATTGGCATGACTCAGAGAAAATTCCAAGTGAGATGTAAAGAGCACATTGCAGACATAAAATTTAATAGAGGTAAAACCGCATTATCTAGACTAAATAAAACAGAAAACATAAATATTTTATTTAATGAAAGTAGATTAATTTATAGGTCAGATTTTTATTTGCAACTTTTTATTAGAGAATCTATTGAAATTTACGTCAGAAACTCAATGGTCTGCAATGATTCCTTGTCATTTCAAATCCCAAATATTTGGATTGAATTGTTAGATAATTTGAAAATAAAATAGGGCAACGTGAAACATGTTAAAATATTACGCGCGTGATTTTTATTTATTTATTTTTAAATTTCATTTGTAATAGTTTATTGTCATTTTCCATCTTTGGGTTTATTTGTTTTTCTGATGATGATTGAGTAAATTCAATCGAAACATGTCAAATTATTAAGATCTTTTAATGTATTTTATTAACGTTTGACGTCCTTTTTAGCAATTAAATGTTTAATATATATTTTGAGTGTTTTTAGAATATATAGTTTTGAAATATTTTTAATGGACGTATAAGAGAACTTCTGCTTATTATTTAATATCTTTTGGATCTATGCTGGATAAAATGAAGTCTACTTATGGTTTTTATGATCTCGACTACGATGACACGAAGGTGGAAGAATGCAAGTTTGATACATCATTTACTCTGGATAATATAACGAATTTGGATGCATTTCATCATTTTAAATATGAACGACTACGTTTAGATAGAGAACTTCTTAACCTGCGTTTTCTTAATATCTGCAAACGTATGAATATTGTTCCAAATTTTTTGAAAGTCAAAAGTTGGTTTTTGAAACATAATTGCGCACATATGGTAACGAACTTTGAATTAAAATGTTTGAATTCTTATATCAGATTGAAATATTCATTAATAAATTCCTTAACGCTCAAGACTATGGATTCATATTGGGAAATGGTTGATAAATACCCCCCTCTACTTTTTGACAGATTGCACCAGAAAATTGTATGTTATAGAGAAATACAGAACAAAAAGAAAATAAACACGCAAAACAACAAGATTAAGAAATTACGTATGGTATTACCAAAGAAACGAAATAAAGAAAGAGTTGAATACGTTAATTTATCGGATCATCGTTTCAATAAGTATGAAGATAATATCTTACAACTTGGCCCGAAGTTCATGTTTGAAAGGCGCCCAGATGCTAAAGAAATGATTACAGAATGTGAAAATATTGTACAATCTGCACCTACAAATCACAAAGAAGAAATACGAAGTTTGCTGTTTAATAGATTCACTAAATTCAATAAACAAGCCAATAATTCTGTCAATAGAATAAGTAAATCTGTAAATAAAAAACAATCTGATACCATTAAACGGTTACAATCATATAATGATATTGCTATTATCTTGACTGATAAATCTAATCGCCTTGCTGTCCTCAATAGAGAAGACTATATTAGTAAAATGCAGGATTGTACTGATAAGATGGGATGTATAGCAGTAAAACATAATCCACTAAATAAAATATGCGCGAAAACGAAAGAAATAATAGAGAAAGGTAAATGGCCAGATTTTATGAAAGTTAACCTCAAGTTAAATAAAGTTGCAGTTATTCCAAGATTAGTTGGCAGATTGAAGGACCATAAACAAGATTATCCTCTTCGCCCGATTGTCACTAAATGTCAAGGCCCAACATATTACTTAGAGCGTGCATTCGTTCCGTTACTGAAACAGTTATTGCCTCCCTCCACTTTCACGGTTGATTCCAGTATTGACTTCATCGGAAGATTAGAGAAAATCGACATTACAGATGATTGCATTTTAGCAAGCTTGGACATTGTGTCATTATATCCATCCATAGATACTTCAGAGGTAGCTCAAACCATCGAACAGTTCATTGACAATAGAGAAGATTTTGACATACCAATGAAAAACACTTTAAAAAGTGGCCTAAACCTAATAATTAATAATAATTATTTTATTTTTAACAATATAATTTATCAACAATCAGACGGTGCCCCAATGGGATCTCCAATTTCAGGCCTCCTAGCAGAATTCAAATTACGCCCCCTTGAATCAAAAATTTTCAGTACTTTTAAATTATTACCTTTAGTATGGCTACGTTATGTAGATGATATTTTTATTGTTTGGCAGGGAGAAGTTGATAAATTGTTAGTTTTTATTCAACAGTTAAATGATTTAGATAATAAGATTAAATTTACTTTTGAACTTGAAACCGATAAGAAATTACCCTTTTTAGATGTTGAATTAAAAAGAGAAAATAATAAACTAATTCGTTCAATATATCGTAAGCCAATAACTAACTTAAATGTTATACCTTTTGATGCTTGCACTCCATATTCTTATAAATTATCTACCTTTAGATTCCTTATTAACAGAGCTTTTAGAATTTGTTCCTCTGAATACTTAAATGATGAATTAGATAAAATTAAAACAATAGCTATTAACAACGGATATCATGTTACAATAGTTAATACATTAATTAAAAAGTTTATTAACAAAAGGAGCGATGCAGTTTTTCAGAATAAAACCGACAGAGAAAATAACATGAAAAGGGTGGTTATAAATTATTATCCAAATTTCTTCGAATCCACTAAAACTCAACTTAAAAAGTTTGATGTAAATTTAATTGCTAGACCCCCTCCTAAATTAAAATCAATTTTAACCACTAGAATTGACCCTATTGATAAATTTGACCTTTCCGGTGTTTATATCATTCCTTTTCTTAAAGAAGGTGGTTATAGAAATTATTATATTGGCATGACTCAGAGAAAATTCCAAGTGAGATGTAAAGAGCACATTGCAGACATAAAATTTAATAGAGGTAAAACCGCATTATCTAGGCTAAATAAAACAGAAAACATAAATATTTTATTTAATGAAAGTAGATTAATTTATAGGTCAGATTTTTATTTGCAACTTTTTATTAGAGAATCTATTGAAATTTACGTCAGAAACTCAATGGTCTGCAATGATTCCTTGTCATTTCAAATCCCAAATATTTGGATTGAATTGTTAGATAATTTGAAAATAAAATAGGGCAACGTGAAACATGTTAAAATATTACGCGCGTGATTTTTATTTATTTATTTTTAAATTTCATTTGTAATAGTTTATTGTCATTTTCCATCTTTGGGTTTATTTGTTTTTCTGATGATGATTGAGTAAATTCAATCGAAACATGTCAAATTATTAAGATCTTTTAATGTATTTTATTAACGTTTGACGTCCTTTTTAGCAATTAAATGTTTAATATATATTTTGAGTGTTTTTAGAATATATAGTTTTGAAATATTTTTAATGGACGTATAAGAGAACTTCTGCTTATTATTTAATATTGTTTTGAAATATTTTTCTTGTAAAGGGTTTATAGGCGAACTTGTTTTTAATGTTACTAATACTGTCTCTTTTTGTTTAATAGAATTGCGAATGTTGATTGAAATTAATTTTGTATTTCGTTGAATTTCATTTTTGAGAAAACATACTTTAGCCGTTGAAAATCAGCCATACGAAAACTCAATATTATGACCAACAAAAAAACGTATTTTAAAAGATTTTTCTATGAATGATAAATATACAATTTTTTTTTTCAAAAATACTACGAAATTATATTTTTCAACGTAATCAATTTTCAACTCTTCTGATTGATTTTCAAGGCGCTATAAATACCGCTGTAGCAGTATTTATAAATATATCACCTTAGTATAAAAATAGTATATGCAACTTCGGATATAAGCATCGGCTTACAATAAGAAGATAAAATATTACTAAAAAATTCAACTAGAGTCTTACGAGAGTTTTTACCAATATAAATTGCAAGATAAAGTTTAAAAGTTAAATTTCAATATTTAAGGGGACAGTTTATCTCAAAATTCATCAAAAGATCTATTTTCGTTTTTAAATATTAAAAGAAAGGACACCTTATTTTTACCCATACGGCAATTATATCGCGAGATATTCTAAAATTTGTTAATACAACCAGCACAATTACCCTCACAAATTAAACTTCAATTGGCTTTTCCGCAATGTTCATATTTTCGTCACTTTCATGTTTTAAAAAACTAAAGCTTTTTTTTGTTTGTTTGTTTGAGATAGAGATTTACCTTTTTTGTACACGTTCTTTATTATATATGTGATAAATTTGCATATAGAATTAGCCTTCAGAGTTTCTGTTATTTTTTAAAAATAAAAGTATATGAAGATGTATTAGCTTTCGTCGTTTTACGTGGGTGGTTCAATAGCTATTGTCCCTAGTGTATATAAAATATTTCTACTGCGATGGTTGATGTATAATATCGAACCCTGATGCCTTAAATGCTTATATGCTCAATTTCAGAACCGTAGCTGATACATTAATATAGTTTTGTAGGGAGGGGTGAATTTTAAAAAACCTATTTTTGAGGGAGGGTTTAAGGAGGGGTGTGAGGGTGGAATGCCGGTATGGAGATTATGAGGCTACATTTGTGACAATGAATGATATGTGGCTACATAACTATGATCCCGAGTCCAATCGACAGTAGTTACGTCTCATTCACTGTCACAAATCTAGCCCCATAAGCTAAAAATCAGACTTTCACCTACACTCCACCTCTTTCACTCCTAACTCCAAAACTATGTGAGTATAGAAGCTGCGTTTCAGAAATTGAGCATATATGAATCAGAGACATTAGGCTTCGATATTCCACAACAACCATCGCAGTACAAATATTTTATATACACTAGGGACAATAAAGATTGCACCCTCGTACCCAATATATATCAGTAAAAAATTAATTGTATTAAATGTAATATTAGATGTATTTAAAATCCATGCGCAGTCTTGTGTAATACACATTTGAAAATCTAAAACAAAATTTGACAAAATTATCAGTACATATTAAAAAGTAGTAAGAATTTAAAAAAAATAATTTTTCGTCAACTTTTTAAAATTTTTTGAATTAAATATAGAGTTATTGTTTCTCAAAAGGCACTTTTAGTTGAACATTGAAAATGAAGTGAGTTCATCATTTGAACCATATTTTTAAAAATAAACAAAATTGTTGAAAAGGTAAACTGTCCCCTTAAAGAATATCATTCATTTAAAAAAAGTTTTATTTTAAAGTCTTTTAAACATCTAAATGATAGTAGCAAATGAAACATGGATTGAAATTGAAATTTTAAAGTTTTCATCTGAAATAATTCTTTGAAATTTAGATCCATGGATTATAAGTTTCATGCAGTATCTGTTAAAAAATCTGCTGAATCTAGACAGAATATTTATATCCCAGATATTTGAAGAACATGTAAACTTTTAAAGACCGATAATCTTTGATGTATAAAATACACATAAATTCTGAAACTACATCTCATTTTACTAAACATGCATGCGAATATTCTTTTTATATTTCTCAATAATATTTTAGAAGTCAAACATTATATTATATCCCTGTTTATTTCTGAAAATATTTATTTATGCTGAAGAGTATACAATTTATTATAACATATAAATCTCATGTTAGAAATTAATGTTGATTTTTATAAATACACTAAATTGCAAAATTCATAATAAAACATAACTTTGTGTTTAGCTAAATAATTTCATATAAATATGAAAATAAATATACCTTGTATGTTATCGTACAGTTACATGAGTCTTGCACTGGCTGCGTTTATAGAATACTAAGACGAAACGTTTTAGTTCCATATATTTTAACAAAAATTTTGATTAAAATTTTTATAGAGTTAATGAAGCTATTATAAAAACTATATTAACAAAGTGATTTGATGAATATGCAACCTGTAGCTGTTATCCAATCTATACAGTTGCAATTACATTATGGCAGTTATTACTACCAGAGAAGAAATTAAAAGGAGTATTCCCACATCTTATTAAAAATCAATTTCTCGTAATGTAGAGTAAAACATCTGCCGGTAAGATTAAAATATTTCTTATAAACAAACCATTTGAGACTATTAAAATATTTTTCCTGAGTTGAGCCAACTTTTGGTTCTGATGTGGCTGCGTCAATAAAATCGTGAAATCTCGTTCCAACATTTGGAGATTTGGCTCAATTTCATCATCCTATGTTGGTATCAGATTTCACGAAATATGACTAAATCTACTACAACACCAAACGTTGGTTTAAACGAGCATAAAATTTTTAACAGTGCTGTATATTGCTCTTTATACACCTATGTCAAAACGGATCAGTAATAACACAAAATGAGATAATATTTTGGAGTAAATGGCATTTCATTGGATCAGAAAAATAGCGATTTGCAAGATTTACAGAAGAGTTCAAGTATAAGAGTTAAAGACAACGATATTTGAAGAGGTGCATTCGCCGTCTTCTCACCCCTTATATTCATAGCAATTATAACGGCAAAGATTACGTTTTCTGGTCAGATTTGGCTAACTGTAATTACTGCAAACTTGTCCTCAGCCACTTCCGCCAGTAAAACATTACTGTTGCAGAGATGTCCGACAATTCGGCTAACGGTCCCAAAACTCGACCAATTTAGCCGTTCTGATATTATCTCCCTGACCGCCAAGCAAAAGGCCTAATTTTGTAATAATGTTTTTTTCTATTATTTTTTTTAAATGCCACATAAAAGGATTTTTTCAACATGTCATCAAAAGCGTAACTACGTATGAGAAAATGATTCTTCAAAGTATTATTCTATACTAATATTATAAAGAAGTAAAAATCGTTTGTTTGTGTGTTTGTTCGAGGTAATCTTTGGAGCTACCGAACCGATTTCAACAGTATTGGTATCAAAATGATTGTGTTAGTCCCACTTAGAATATAGGCTATATCTTATGTCTGTGACACTATATTAAAAAGGGTACAGGAGTAAAAAACCTTCTAAAAATGCGATTCTTGTGTTATTGAAGGGCCTAGAAACATGAAAGTTGGAATGGAAGTTACATATAAGACATAAATGATATCTAAGAAATTTTTTTTTAAACGTTCGAAATTTAAAGGGGGTGAAAATGCGCAAAACGTGTTCTAAAAAACATTCTAAATGGTGATTTCTAAGCAATCTCAGGAAGTATGAACCAATATAAAAAATAATGGTGTCAAAATGATGGTGGGAGCACGTCATAATGATGGTGAAAGCCCTTGCTCCAACATATTCTATATGTCATGTCGGTACCACTACCCGAAAGGGGGTGCAGGAGCATAAATCATTTTAAAAATTCGATTTTTGTGTTTCTGAAAGGCCTAGAAACATGGGATTTGGAATGGTAGTTACTTATAAGACATAAATGATCTCTAAGAACACTTCTTAAAAAATTCGCAATTTAAAGGGGGTGAAAATGAGCAAAAGGCGTTCTAAAAAACGTTCTAAATGGCGATTTCTACGCATTTTCAGGAAGTAAAGAACCGATTTAAAAAAATGATGGTGACAGCCCTTTCTCCAATATGCGCTGTATTTTATGTCGGTACTATTACCCCAAAGCGGTACAGAAACAAACAACGTTCTAAAAATGCAATTTTTGTGCTACTGAAGGGCTTAGGAACATGAATTTGGGAATGATGGCTATCAGACACAAATGATTTATAAGAACAGTTCTTAAAAAAATCGAAATTTACTGATCGAAAACTGATTTGAAAAGTAGTGGTTAGAAACTGATCATGACACCCATTGCTTCAACATCGGCACTATTGCATGTTGGTGTCACTACCACCTGGAATTTGCAGGAGCATAAAACGTTCTAAATGCAATTTCTGGGATACTGAAGAGGCTAGAAACTTTAAATATGACATGGTTGATACTTATAACATATAAATGCCCTCTAAGAACTGTCGAAAATAAATTCGAAATTTAAAAGATGTGATGCGAAGTGAAGGGGTGAAAAACTTACAAAAATTAGTCCTAAATCATGATTTCTGTGCAATCTCAGGAAATAGTAAACCGATTACAAAATTAATGGTTGCGAATCAGTGGTTATAGTCTCTGAGTCCACAGAGGTAATATTTTATGCCAATGTCACTACCACATCATGAATTACCATTTCTATGGAATATTAGGAAATACCAAACCGATTTCAAAATAATGGCATTTTGAGTTTCAACATTGGCATTTTATGTTACTGCAACTGCCACCAAAGACACCGATACACAGAGATACACCGATAGAGAAGAAGTTTGGAATTTCAGATGATGGTTATTTTTTTATATGTAAATTCGTATTACGAACGGTTTATTCAAAACATCAAATGAATACTGAAATGAGCGTAAAAACTTCAAAATATTTTCTAAATTATCATCTATTTAGCTTTAGTTCTTTTTATTAATTTAAGTCTCCTTTCTGCTTAATGCAGTGTAATATTGAGGTTTAGTTAAAATGTGTTTTAAATAGTAATTTTTGAATTATTGCTAAAAGTATATATTTTTTAAATAAAAGTTAGACATATGAATATCACTTAGCATATTTCCATTGTCACACGAGCAAAGCCGCGGTGTTTGCTAGACATTACTAAATTTTTAAAAATTGGATTATATTTCTAGAATTACAATAATTTAAATAATTAGTCTATTGTGGTGAAAAATGCAGCTTAATGAACTGATATATCAGTTCACGGCGCTGAAAAGGTTGAGTCCAAAATGTATGCTAAAGCTAGAAAGCAGATAATATCCAGAAATTGAGAAATCGGATCTTTGTATTTCAAAATTATGGACCTAAAGTTTGCACAACTTCTAGCATGTACCAACAAAAGTAAAATTCATAATGTACGAATAAACGGTTTAATTGAAATCCGATAAACGTTTTATATAGTAATGTGGTTGTTAAATTTACCTCACAGTGCCCATTTGTGATCTTTGTCTCGAATTTTCATAACTGGGACATTCCACGTAAAATGAGAAAAAAAATTAAAAAAAAGTCGTGGCCACATAGTAACCGATTTTAATAAAATTTTATACACAGATTCAATTCATATTAAAATAGAGCACTTCAAATTATCTTCGAGAAAAATAAATTATTTTAAGAGTTTTGGACATTTAAAAACTTGTGATAGACATGTGTGCAATCGTCCAAAGTTGCAAGTTTGAAGTTCCGTAACTTGGAAACTATTTATCAGAAATTATTTTTTTATTATAATATTGTAACCTCTGAAAAATTAACTACCTATTTATTGAGTAATAATAATCTGGTAACACCATAATTAATCTTTAATTGGTTGTAAAAATCGAAAATTTGAGAATTTTGATAAAATTAGAAACCTTATAAAAATTAAAGTATTTTAAAAACATCTGTTAAATTGATGCATGATGTAGTATTACATATGAAGATCAAATTCCCCTAGTTTGAAAGTTGCCATTTATTTACTTCATCTTCAAAAAATCTTAGAAACTTAAAAAAAACATACAAAATCATAATTTTTCCTCTTATGTATGAGCAAAAATATAAATAAAGGAATAGTTCGACAATAACAATATTGCACAGACATAAAGATCAATAAGTCCAATATATGCTAAAAAAAATTCTAGATTACCTTTTGAATCCTAACATAGCAGAAATGGGTTAAAAAAGGTAATATCTGTTACATTCCATGAGCTTTTCCACTTTGAAATCGAGCTCGTTTCTTAAAATATTGCATGATTTCAAGGGGAAAAATGAGTTCTGCAATCTATTTTTTTAATCTAGGTTTAGGATTAATTAGGATAGGAATAGGTAATTTTTTTGCCTAAATGAATCATTTTTTCTACTTTAATTAAAAACATTCTTGAGGTAAAAATAAACTGAAAGCAAGAATACAAGTTTCTATATTTAAAATATACACTTTTATCCATAATATTCCCCTTTCAAAGAAGTGATAGAAATATTGCATTTTACCCTCAACATTTTTTACTATTTTTTTTCTCATTAAGGAATAAAAAGGCAAGAATGAAAGTTTCGATATTTAAATATATACTTTTAGCTATAACGTCAAGTTGTTTTAAACTTGTCAGAGGTATCCTTCATGTTTAAATAAACAATAGAAATATTGAATTTTTCCCTCAAAAATTTTCAAATTACTGAATGAAAAATACAATTACTAACTTACGCCAATCTGGTACTTATTATTCATTCCTAATTGTAAATGGTTTCTAATATAGTCTTTCCATTCCTAAGGCTAATAATCAAAATTGAAGTTTTTAGCATGTTGACAATATCTCGATTTTGCATCCACTTTTAATATAAATTTTAATACTTAAATAAAAATTCCTGAAATCTATTTTTTATATTTATTCATAAATAGATTTGATCTACTTATATAATGATCGTCATTAAAATCTGTGACATGTGTGCCACAGCTGCCACATTTGCTCATTTTGTATGGAATGACCCAGCTTTAAAGTCAAGAAAAATGTGTGCCGATTTCTAGGAAACAGCCCCTTAGTCGGACAATTCGCAACAATATACCAGATACCGGGGTAGTCATATTATATTGAATGGCTTTTAATTACTCTACACACATCTTCAACGCCGTATGAAATTACTTTTAGAATAGAAGCATAATCTGAATATTAATTATATAAGATTCATTTTCTCCATTTTAAAAAATATATACAGGGTGTCTCAAAAGGTCGTTTACAAACTTAAAATGCTGGTCTGTGATATCATGATAAACAAGATTTACATAGGAACTTGTGTTCGAAAATGCAAACTGCGATCGTTAGAGGGCGATGAAAGCAGGCTTACGGGAGAGTGGAAAGTGTAATAATTTCAGGCAAGGTGCAGGAGAAGGGTGATTCGGTTTAGTAAAGCAGAATTGGCCGATATGCAACGCATGAAGTCCATGGTGTACGAGACGCCAGTAACATGGACATTGATCTCGTCGCCAGGATAGTGGATGCGGCGACATGTGTCTCTGACACACCAGCCCATTTTAAACGGGTCCGAGAATCCATGAGTCGATGTTGTGAACCATGCACTGCGGTGAATAGAAGGAATATAGAACACCTTCTGTTAATTAAACCATGTTCTTTAATAAAAGTGATAGTGATACCTCTTTCAATGTCTTTTCTTTCTTCCTCTCGATACCTGCGCTCATCATCCTCTAGCGGTCGCAGTTTGCATTTTCGAACACAAGTTCCTCATGATATGACAGACCAGCATGTGAAGTTTGTAAACGACCTTTTGAGACATCCTGTATATATCTTCGCTCTTACATATTTTTGTCGTACAGATTGAAATTTCTATATATGGAATATTTTTTCAAAGTAATGTTTTTGTAAAATTTTTACAGCCTTTTTATTTATTAAACAGAATGAAAAAAAAAAGTTTGGCAGATGTTTTAGTTCATTAATGGTATGCTTAATACTGCTAAATACTAAATACTGTAAAATAATACATTAAGTATCCTGGATGTTTCAAAATAAATATAATGACAATTACAATCTCTTAAAACGCTTATTATGGGAATATAAAACCAAATACAAAAATGCAAATGTATACAAATAAAGTATTCCACTATTTATCGCACTTGTTTTACAGGGTGCTGCAAGCATACTAAACTATTAAAATATATTTTATACGGCCTTCCTTTTCTTATAATTTATTTTTTAATATAAATATATTTTTTAAATATTGCCTGATGTCTAAGTAATATATTAAGCATCCCATTTCTTTAGAACCAAAAATTAATAACAGATTAAAAATTATGTTTATTATGTGTTTTCGGTCAGTAAAATCGAAAGCACATAGGTGTATGAAATCTAATCACTGTTAGAGTAGGTAAGTATTTTAACGTTTATGATGAACCTGTTCAGTGTATTTTCATTAAACATATAACTTCATTCTGGAAAGTAATTGGATATGACATATTTATTTTCTATTGTTTTCTATTTATTCACAATATAATAAATTACAATAGATCGCTATTTCATTAAAATCCTTCTCCCAACAGCAGAAATTTTGATTCCTGTACAAAAAATAACTTCATCTTAGTTTTTTATACTCAAAATGTCATACTATTAAAACATAAATCATTTAACAAATATTATTGTCACTTTTTTACCAGTATTACATAAATTAAATTTCATAACAAGTTTGTGTATTGAAAATTGATATTTGCATCTTAAACTCAGACCACCTGGCGTTAGGTAATGCTCAAGTAGTTATTTATCGTAAACACCGTTGCAGTAATGCTTATGTTTAAAAATCCAATACTTGGTACTTTAGCGAAAAGTATGAACTGCAAAATTCGAATAGTTTTCTTGTCTTACTCGTCAGTGCCTTCGATTATTGAGAAATTTAGCTTATTAATACATGACAATATCTGTAAAACTTCGAACTTTTCTTTGTTGCTAAAACTAATCAATTTTTTCTTAGATACAAATTAAAGTTTGTAGAATGTTTGACATAATTACTTATATTCCTTATTACTGTATGACACTGGTTAATTAATAAATTTAAGAAACTTAACTGATTCAATATTTTCCAATTAACACGTTTGAAACATTAAATAAAGACATTTGACGGAGAATATTTGAGATATAAAAATTGGTGTTTGAATTTTTTTTTATTTCTTTAAATAGATACAGATCAACGTGTTTCTATTAGCAATTACTTTTACAGACAGATCCTAAAGAAATATTCTAAATTGTGTACATTACGGATCCTTTTCAAGATGAAAAAGAAATTAAATGTAAACATGATAAATGAAATACAATTTACTCTAAAAAAATGTTATATTTCAATATTTTTTTGAAAGAGTTTTGGAGGCAAAGAAAATTTCACATATTTTAGCTGTATCCATATATAACTAGCGTATTCAAAAATATATAAGTTTTTGAGATAAAATCCCATAATGTTATAGATTTTTGTTTTATCTCACAATTATAATATGCTTCACATTTATTGCTTAACTAAAGATCTCAATTTTTAAAAAGAAGTAATTATATTCTTGCAATTAAATTTGTTGCAAAATCATATAGTTATAAATATAAAACAAAATAGCTTTGTAAGTTAATTTGAGATAATTAGAATATTAAATAACTATAAACATTTATGCAATTTTAATGAAAAAAAAACTGCATTAAATTTAATAAAAAACAAATAAACCCTTGAAATAATCTGGTGTCTCGGAATCTGCACTTCCTGAGAGGTTGGTAGTCATATGACATAGTAATGCGCTTTGCCATCTAATAAAAATATTCAGAGAAAGGAGGCATCTCTTTTTGATTCAATTGTAAACCATGGGTGTGCACATAGGCGTTTGGTTTAAGGTTTGAAGTAGTTTCACTTCACTAGAATTGTGTGTAAAGTTTAAGTAGCATTCAATCTTGGTTTAAGAGCTATGCATATTTTGTGTAATAAAAATATGTTTTTCATTCATAGATAGAAAGTTTGTTTGAATATATTTACTCATGTTTCATATCCTACACTAAACACACTTGACATTAATAAACAAAACCTTCTGTATATGTAGCGGTGTTTTTATGTCCTTAAAAAAATTGTTTCTAAATTTTTTATATAATAAATTAATCACTAAGTAATACAGATACTATATGGATACTGTATGGATACTGTATAGATACTGTACTACATAAATCTTAAAAAAAACGTGAAAGACCAACTACACATATTAGTACAAATTCTTTTGAGTTAAATTTATTTATTGAATGAATTTTTTTATGACAAAAAATTAACGTCTCCTTTAGATTGATTTGCTTAAAATATGTATAAAATTTGAGAATAATCATCAGAATTTACTCTATGTATATATTTATTGGCCCAGTCGCTTTGTCCCTTTCCGTCTCTCCGGAGTAGAGATGTAGGAAAACAAGAAGAATAACGTCTTATTCATTTAATTCAAACCAATTTCATATGTACTACCGAAAAGATTATTATGCTTAAATGTTTGACAATTCATGTCTGAAAAACTATGCATAATGAACTTTTATAAAAATTGATCATATTGCTAAAGTGTTAATTTTCAGTATAATGATCTCCGATTATTACGGCGTTACGGCATCTGCACTAGCTGAGTGGTTGGTAGTCATATATAGTATTATTCGCTGCCTAGTAGAAACATTCAGAGCTAGGAGACATCTCTTTTTAGGTGCGTTCGTAATTATATAAATACAGCTTCAACCACACAGGGTGGAAAACATAAAGTAAAATCTTTAATATCGATTGATATGCTAGTGAAAAAAAAAGCTTGATGAATAATTTAAAGCTAGAGCTTTATTTTCGAAATAGTGTGTTAATCGGATTGTTTAAATTTTTTCGCAATAAAAATTTCTGAATCAAAAATATGGCAATGTCATTTCTTTTTAGGTGCGTTCGTAATTATATAAATACGTAGCACCTATAGTCGTCGAACAGTCCGCCCGTCTGTCCATCTGTTTGTCCGCATATAACGCATTAAAAACTACCCAGCCGAATGGTCTGAAATTTTAAATATATAATTGTTACAAAATTTTGTCGAGTCATTTCACATTTTATGATAATCGGACGTATAGTTTAACTACAGAGACAGTCAAAAGTTTTCCGTTACATTACGGCCAATGGGAAAAAATTATTGCAAGTGCATTTTAGTGATGTTACAGCCTCCAGAATGGCCTGAAATTTTTAATATATAATTGCTGCAAAATTTTGTCGAGCCATTTCCAATTTTATGAAAATCGAATTCATAGTTTAATTACAGGTACACACAAAATTTTGTTGTTACATTACGGCCAATGGGGAAAAAAATTGCAAGTGCATTTTAATAATGTTGCAGCCTTCCGAATGGCCTAAAATTTCAAATATATGATTGCTGCAAAATTTTGTCGGGTCATTTAAAATTTTATGAAAATCGGATTCATAGTTTAATTACAGGGACACTCAAAAATTTTCCGTTACATTACGGCCAATGGTAAAAAGAAAAAAAAAATGCAAGTGCAATTTAATGTTGTTACAACCTTCGGAATGGTCTGAAATTTTAAATATATGACTGTTACAATATTTTGTCGTCGTCGAGTTATTTTAAATTTTATTAAAATCGGATTCATAGTTTAATTACAGGGACACACAAAAATTTCCTGTTACATTACGGACAATGGGGAAAAAAATTGCAAGTGCATTTTAATAATGTTGCAGCATTCAGAATGACCTAAAATTTCAAATATATGATTGTTGCAAAATTTTGTCGAGTCATTTAAAATTTTATGAAAATCGGATTCATAGTTTAATTACAGAGACACTTAAAAATTTTCAGTTACATTACGGCCAATGGAAAAAAAAATTGCAAGTGCAATTTAATGATGTTAGAACCTTCCGAATGGTCTGAAATTTTAAATATATGATTGTTACAAAATTTTGTCGTCGTCGAGTTATTTTAAATTTTATTAAAATCGGATTCATAGTTTAATTACAGGGACACTCAAAAGTTTTCCGCTACATTATGGTCAATGGGAAAAAAATTGCAAGTGCATTTTAATAATGTTACAGCCTTCCGAATGGCCTAAAATTTTAAATATATGATTGTTGCAAAAGTTTGTCGAGTCATTTAAAATTTTATGAAAATCGGATTCATAGTTTAATTACAAGGACACTCAAAAGTTTTCCTTTACATTACGGACAATGGGAAAAAAATATTTCAAGTGCATTTTAGTGATGTTAAAGCCTTTCGAACAGAATGAAACTGATATGCACTTATTGAAGTGCACTAAAATATACATTTAGTACAATATGCTGCGAAAAAAATATTTATAAAACTAGTTATAATACGAACGCACCTCATTTGCAACGCTTGAAGTGCAATTTCCAACTTGTTAATTTAAATTGTAAACCGTGGATGTGCACATTGTTGTTTGTCATTAAGTTTAAAGACTTCAAAAGAAATGGGTGTGAAGTTTATACGTCCTTCGTTCCTGATGTAAAAGTTAAATATAACTTATGCAATAAAAATATGTTTTAATACATACATATAAAGGTTTTTAAACGATATTTACCTCATGTTTCGTACTCTAAACCAAATAAATCAGCCGTTAATAAATGAAACCTTTTATATATGTATCTTAGTTATTAGGTTTTTAAAGAAACTATGTTCTGATTGCTTGATATAATAAATTAATCTCTAAATAATGTAAATGCCTTACAATTCCCTACATATATCTTTAAAAACATCTAAGAGCAACTACAGATATTTGTATAAATTTGTTTGAGTTAAATTTATTTATTGAATTTTCTTATGAATAAAAATTAACGTTTTCTAAGGAATGAGCACGTTACAATGAGTATAGAATTTGATAAATATACATCAAAATTTAAAATATACATATATACATTTACTAAAGTCTCCCATTCATAAAAGAGAGATAAACATGTAAACTTTAGTAATAAAATAGGATAAAATATGCTAATAATCTTGAAATGAATTTTGCTTGGATGAAGTTTCTTTGCATTTCAATTTCATGGGATAGGAGTTTTCGCAAAATCTCCTTTAAAACTGTGGCTTAACCCTTAAATGCCTGGTGTTGCTTTTCGGCAACATACCCAATTTAGGTTCTAAAATACTATTAGAATAATATTGAAGCTATAATGCCTAATGTTGCCAATAAAATACATTCTGAAAATATTATTAAATCGATTTTCAACATGTAAATGGCAACACTTGTTCTGTTTAAGAATAAAGATAAATTTATTTTTTCAATTGTTGCTACTTGTTCTTTTCTGTTTTGTTTGGGAGCTTGCGAAATACCCTATTTTGACCTGCAGTGAGCGAGTGAAATTTATTTCTTATTAAAGTTCCTAAAATTCATGTGTGTTTAATATTATAGAATTTTATCAAGGCAAATTATTTTTTCAATTAAACACCAATATTGCCGATTAGTAGCAAACTGTTTTTTAGCCGTAAACTATACTTAAAACAAAATATGATTTTTTAAAGTATTTTTCCCATGATTTATTTAAAAAATGAAAGCCGAAAAACATTATTACAATGATTTTTGAAAAATCAGGCATTTAAGGGTTAAACTAGTCTAAAAATGTCATCCTTCAGAAACATTTTAAGAATCACAGTTCATCTTGTTTTAAAGACCGAGAAAATCCTGATACCGCATTTTAGAATCGCACTGTAATGATTATATTTCTTCTGAATATGTTTTGATAAACTTTGTGATATATTAATATTATTTTATACAAAGCTTATAATTGTATACATATTACCTATATTAATTTTTATTAACTTTTATATACAAATTTCATAGGATTACATTCATATGTATCGACAGTTAAAGTAATTTTGTTATGGCGGAGTAATTTGAATACAAATTTTAACTTTTTATGGAAACAAATATATATATTTTTCAAATTATTCAATTTATACTGCATGTTTATATAATGTAGCATAAATTGAATAATTATAAAACAATATTCAATTTTTGTTAATATAGGTTTCATACAGAAATTTCAATCCATGCTTAAATTACCAAGCTGACTATATTTGTATATTTATGAATATTACTCTTCTATTTATCTATATTACTTATTACTCTATGTATCTGTTTATAGTTCCATTCGAATCTGTTTCTTTTGCTCTCTCTAGAGTAGAGACGTCGGAAAATGAGAAGGATAATATCTTCTTCATCTAATTCAAAGCCATTTTTTAAGTCATATGAACTACCGAAAAGACGATTCTGCTTAAATGGTTGATAATTTATCTCTGAAAAACTATGTTTAAAGAAGGTTGATAAAAATTGATCATATATTTAAAGTATCAGTTTGCAGATAAATAGAAACAGAGTATTTCCTGCAAATTAATTGTTTTTTTTAACTCATTTATTTAAAATTTCAAATTCTCAGTCCTCAATTTCTTAATAATAATTCTTAATAATAATATTACTATAGCGTCTAGAATAAACAGTGTCGAATTAGGCTATCCAAGCAATACTTACAAAAGTACTAAAATATTGTATCCCTTAAATGTCTAACGATGTTGAAATCCAGAGAGTCAATCGCAGTGACATCTGCAGATATTTTCTAAAACTGCAAGACGATTGCTAGTCTAGACGCTGTAATAGTACGGTGTTTACAGTGAAATTTGAAAATATCCCGCAGATGTCACGGCGATAGAATCTGTGGATTTCAGCATCGTTGTACATTTAAGGGATTCAAACTTTCAGCATTGGTTAGACAGAAGATTTTCACACTATTTATTCTAGAGGCTGTATTACTGCTAAGCAATCTCGGGAAAATGATCTTTAGTAAATTGCGACAAGAAATGTGATTAATTGAAATTATATTTTGGTTCACTATCATATATATTGTATACTGATCGATATATTCCATATTTATTGTATATTTATTATGTGGATTCTGCATATCCTCAATTGTTTGTTGCCTGGATCATGCCTTGGATCATGACTGGAATTCAGTATTTTCAGAACTCTATATACAATTAAAAAATAATAATAATTCATTTAAACAATGGGTTATTTCCATTAATATTTAAAAAAAAATATATATCATTGTTAAGATTATTTGAACATGCATTTTTGGGCAACTATCGTGTTTTTCAGTTACTACTCCACCACTGTAAAGATACACAACACACGCATTTTGTAGTGATAGGATTTCAAACATTTTACGACGTAATGGAATGTTGTAGTTTACATCTGTAGTGTGCTAATCACTGCTATTATATACATTTATTTATAACCCTTAGTTACTGTTTTTTTAACTATATCGCCATATTTAATTGTTCTATTCCATAATTAATCCTAACTAAAAATATTTTATAATAGGGCCAATCTTATTTTTGTTTAGTGTTACATAATTTCCATTCCTTTTATAATGGATTTGGATGTTTTATACCTTACAATATTTAATAATAGTGCATTTCCATTTCTTCTTCATCAAAAATAAGGAGTGTATAAATTAGTCTTTGTGTAATTGAGAGTATCTTTAAATTAATTTAAATGTGGAATTCGGTTAAAACGAATGTATGTCAGTGTGCCAATCAGTAAAACGCAGAAATGGTCAATTAGTACTTTTCTTTCTTAGAATTAGTTTTCTTAATGCATTTGATTATATATATCTAAATTCAAAATATGTTGTATCATAACGAGATATTGCCAATTATGATGACATTTAATGAAAATAAAAGAGTGATTTAAAAGATTTGCATGACATTAATACAAACAATTTATTACCTAGGCTAATATGCAGTTTTGTCAAATAAAACATGATTTAAAATAATAATTATTAGTTATTAAGTCTGTGATCATTACACAAGCTGCAAAATACAATGACTTAAATAAAAAACGCGATTAGGCTTTAAAATGAAATCGGTCTTCATTTACGAAATTATAACTTTAAGCGATAGAACTTTTTGTATCTGAGATATAGAATTACAGAAGCAAATTTATAGGAATGTAGGAGTAAGTCTCGGGTTATAAGTGTGTGGATAGACATTTACATGTGTATAGAAGTATGCGTGTTGATGTAGGTGTTTTTGTTTAGACCCAGATGTACATGTGTATATGTAAGTGTACGAGTTGATGAATTTATTTAGCTCAGTGGATATAAACATTTTACTGGCGCACCCCACTAAAGCAACCCTCTTCATTGCATAACGTATATTTCTTAATAATTAAAAGGATTTAATTTTGAAATAGAAGGAGCATAACAAGTTTTTTCTTAGACCTTAACAAGTTATTTGATAGACTTTAACAAGTTATTTCTAGAACTTTAACAAGTTATTTTAAATTTTTAGATTTCCGTACTTAAAAAGTATAAACGGAACCATTATAAGTTCACTCCTGTGTCTGTCCGTCTGTCTGTCCGTCCATCCATTTTACTTGTAAACTATGGAACGGGGAAAGTTCAAATTAAGGGAAGTAATAAAGACTATTGTCCCACATATTTTCAGATTATTACACATTCATAAATATATTTAGGAAAAATGTATAGGGGCTAATTAAGCTACTTGAAAAAAATAAACTTTTCCTTGTATATCGTGTGAAGTATCGCGTGAAAGCTTTCTACGCTGAACTCAAAAATACATTTTTTTAACCCTTAAATGCCGGGTGTTGCCGTTCGACAGCATACCCAATTTAGTCTTATAAATACTATTAGAATAATATTGAAGCTATAATGTCTAATGTTGCCAATAAAATACAGTTTGAAAATATTGTTAAATCGATTTTCAACATTTAGATGGCAAAACTTTTGCTGTTTAAGAATAAAAATAGATTTATTTTTTCAATTGTTGATACATGTTCTTTTTGTTTTGTTTGGAAGCTTGTGAAATACACTATTTTGTTCTGCAGTGAGCAAGAAAAATTTATTTCTTATCATAGCTCTCAAAATTCTTGTGTGTTAAATGATATAGAATTTTATCAAGGATTTTTTTTTTAATTAAACACCGGTATTTCCGATTAGTAAC
The DNA here is from genome assembly GCA_963932465.1 of Maratus speciosus. Taxonomy (NCBI): domain Eukaryota; kingdom Metazoa; phylum Arthropoda; class Arachnida; order Araneae; family Salticidae; genus Maratus; species Maratus speciosus. Next base: position 444,971,304 of record OZ010788.1, read on the forward strand.
AAACAGTTTTTTAGCCGTAAACCATACTTAACACAAAGTATGATTTTTTAAAGTATTTTTCCCATGATTTATTTAAAAGAAGAAAGCCGAAAAACATTTTTAAAAGGATTTTTGAAACCTCAGGCATTTAAGGGTTAATTTTAAGTATTATATTTTCAATGATATCATCGAACTGATCGTCGAATCTAATGAGTCTAAAATAATGAAAAAATTAGAGGTAGAAGACGTTAATTTAAACCTTGGATGAAAATTATAGCGATTACCCTTGGTCACATAGTTTTTGAGAAATTCGCATTTTTTTTGTTACACACAAAATTCGATTTATGCGCATTCAACAAAAGTGATACGCAGCGCCGGAGGTACCTTTCGTAGCAGAAGTACAAAAGCATTGTTGATATTGATTTTCGAAAACAACCGTCGATAATTAGCCGAGATATTAACCCTTAAAGATCCGGACATTTTGGACATGCATAATGACAGGGGCGGTGATGAAAGATATAAGTATATTCTTTCATTTCATGTATCTAAAAATCACAAGATGCATAATTAGTATTTATGCGGGACCCTCAGTTGTTAGACATTTGTCGAGAAGAAAATAAAAACAACAATATGAACAACAAAAAGGAAATTTTAGGTTCAGTTTATACAGATTAACGTGAACTAACATATTTTGAAAATTTCATGAGCAAATATTCAGAAGTTTTTGAAGTATCTTGCGCGTTATGCTCAAAAACGTCATTTGGAGTTTCGGAAACGCAGCTACAGCTATTTAGTGCATATAATTCTAAAACCCATAACTGTTGTTCTAAGGGGAAATTCAAGAAAACAATTATATCAAAATATTTTGAAACGATTGGAGGTTAACATCTAAAAAACTTAAAATTTCTAATACTTTGAAGCTTTAAGAATCCTGAAACCACTTAATTAGAATGAATCACTTAAATACTATGGGATTTGCGACTCCTTTGCATTGAGTGGATCTCTCAATACACCTTGAGTGACTTTAAAAGTTAAACAAAAACCTATCTGGAAAATCAAGGCACCGACCAAGGTGGCGTTGCAACTTTGCGATCTCCTTTCTATACGCGCTTAGCACAATGTCAAATTCTTTTATTATTAGTACACTGAAAAAAAAATAGTAATCAAAATTGATTAAAATGTACGCAATTTTAAATACGTCACATACTCAAAATAGCCCCGATCCAAATGTACTCAAAATTGTGAAACACGTGTACTAATTTTGATTCGACTGTTGTGTTCAAATATGAATTGTTATGTACTGCCCCCTAACCTGAAAATTAATTAAAAAAAAACATTTCAATACTGACTATTAAAAATACTGATATTAATTTCCCATTCAAAGTTATTAACTTGAAACGTTTAATTGATTATTTATTAAGAAGAATAGGAAAATCATTAACAACATACCCAAATCGAACTCTTTTATGACAAGAGCAATATTACCAAGCACTTTTAATTTATTTTAAATTGATGTGCATAATTTAATATTTACATTAATAAACATCATTTATGCCGCCATAAGTAAAATAAACCATTACAGGGTACAAAATTATCGTTTTCTTAGGGTTTGATAACATGTGATGTAAAAGTATGTAATAAGATTTAGCTTAAACAAATAATGTTTCACAAAATGAACTTCTCCTATTTTCAAAATCAATGACTCAGTTACCCATTTCCATGAAGTAACATTACATTTGGCATTTATATGTTTTATAAAGATTGTAGTTCCTCGTTCATTTATTTCATATATTTTTTATAATAGAAATGTTCAAGACATTTACTTTAAGATATACCCCTAATTAGTTTCACATTATTGTACTTCCTTTATCTGTTTTACCTTTCTTTTTAAACGCAAAGATTTTTTTGCAGTTAGACTAATTTTCTTCCTATATACACATGATTTGTAATACACGCCATCTTCCTCCTGGGTGTTACGTTGACGTCAACTAGAGAATACTTTAAACATCGCACAATACTGCACATTTTTTGAGTACAAAGTTAAATAATTTTTATATAATTATTCTGGCATAGGTTCAATTTTAAACTTTTGATTGCCCTTTTTTTAAATATTAAATATTTTTTTTTTGTACTTACTGCTTTTACGTTTAGTCTATAATATTGTTTTTTTTCAGAAAATAAAGCAAGAAATTATAGAGAATAGGCTTAGTACAAAACTGAAATCCCCCCCTAAAAGTTGAAATTGTTCCCCTGTAGTGCGCACGCACCAAATTGGGAACAACTGACTCAAATGCAGATGGATAGATCGATATCCTTATGTATAGATGTAATGTACAAATATGTAGAATGTTTTCCGTTCAGTGGTAAGGATGTAGTTACCGAGATATGTATGTATAATTTCAAATATTGGTGTTGGTAGATGTTTGTATGTAGATTGCATGGGTATATAGAAGTGAACTTGTTGATGTATATATATATATATATATATATATATATATATATATATATATGTATACCTATTCAGATGTGTATGTGTAGGTGTAATTGTAGATGTTGGTATGGACATGCACATATAATTATGTGCAAATGTGGATTTTAATGCGTTAATAGAGCTGCGAGGATGCCGCTGAAGAAGTTTCTGTACAAACGTTAAAGAGGATTTCCATACATAAATGTTGTTACACAGATATAGACATGTAAATTTTAAAGCCGAAATTAAGTATACATGTAGATATGCTTGTTTAATAATTTATAGAATTATCTCACAGCATATCTTATCTATTTAGATATGCATTTTTACATAAGTATATTTTAAACCGTTTCATATGTGTTTTAATTAATTTGCAGTGAATCAGATAAAGTGTTTTCATTTTGTATCTTGCATTCAGTTTGTATCTACTTAAAATATACTAAACTTCTAAAATATACTTTTTATAATTTTTCATATTCGAAACCGAATCTATTTCCATGTATTGAAACCTAAAAGAATTATTTTAATTATCAAGTAAAAGCTAAAATTTGATATTTCATTGTTACGTTTTCCTAAATTCTGCTGGTTATATTTAATAAACGCAAAAATATCGGTTAATTTAAAATAACACTGCAATAATATGATGTTTTATAATATTGACAATGTATTGTTTGTTTATCCAAAGTGAAAATAGGAGACCAGATGTAATGTTTCATGTTGAAATCCAATACACTGCACCTTACAATAAAGTGAAATAGTAGTGGTCGCTTGCGCATTCGTAATATTATTGATTACTGATACGTTTCATTTTCTACTGGATGATAATATCTCTAAAACTTTGAAAAGTTGTTTATCGCTAAAAACTAATTAGTTTCGTCCAGCACAACGGTAACAGTTTCTGGTAATATCATTTCAACATAATTACACAAAACTGCAAATGATGGAAATAATTAACTAGTTTATGTAGTTTTATCAGCATAATATTTGCAATTCATGATTTTAAGTTAATAAATTGAAATATATTGGAGAGAAAATATTTCGGATTTGTAGTATTTAAATCCTACATATATGGTTACATCTTATTTACTTATATTGGACACGTATTCAGTAAATCAGCATACATCAGTAAAGTAATTTGTTATTTTCTTAGTCTGAAAATTACTAAAAGATTCACTTGGCTTATAACTACAAATAAACGAATCTATTAGTTTATCAATTTTATACGGTATTTATTATTCACTCGAACAAATAATTGGTTTAGAAGATCACAACAGTTCATCCACATCAATAATATAATAAATTTGTATACAGAAATACTGGAATTTACTTAGAATTCCTGCCCAAACCTTTTATTTGACATTTAACGGATCTTCAACCTTCATGTTGAGATAAAAACTCTAGAACTTCTAAAAACATAAACATCTCTTGAATTTTCTTATTTTTTCATCAAACCGTTACCACACATTTTTATCTTTTTTCCACGCTCCTCGTGCTGTACTTTTTATTTCATATATGATTGCATATTCATTAAATAAACCCTTGAGTTAGTCAAGATGCACTGTTGAGAGTATTCACAATCCGACATATATATTTATTTTACATCATCCGAGCAGCAGGAGAAAAATTATCCACTTTGTTAAGTACAAGAGAAAAATTTTCTACATTATCCACAAATTTTTACTAGCGGAAATTTCCCTGTTTCACTGGTCGGTTTTACTGAAGGGAGCCTCGAATTAAACGAGCCTGGCATTGGAAGCATCGTCTTCAGCTTAAACCAGTGCGGTATACATCCGCTCTGGTGTCGAATCAAAAGAACAATTAAATATATTGTACTGTTACTTTTTTATTTATATCTAGATTAATTCCTTATTTTCAGCATTGTCGTTCACGGTGCTGAATGAACAAATTTGGCATTCTTAAAAAATTGAATTTTGCCATACAATTTGTAACACTTACTGGAGGTTTCTATAAGTTTCTGATTAAAATTGTCAAAAAATTAGCACAAAACTCTAAAAAACAATCACCATCATATAAAAATTCCCCGACAGATTTAAAAATTGGAGAAGACGCAATTTACTGTATTGGGCTAAAAGACTGAAACTGGATGCATTTCACAATAAGAAAAAATGGCATTAAATACGAAAAAACCCCTTAAATTACATTTTTAAAAAATCGTAAAAAAAGAACAAATGCTGTAAGAATGCTGAATAAACTGATTTGAAAAGAAGACGAAATTTAATATATTGGGGCAAAATATTTTAAAAGACAATCTGGGCACATTTTACGAATATAAAAAAATTGTCGCGTACCACGAACTCACCCTTTCTTAAATCACTCTTTGTTTCAATTACAGCAAATGAATTACAAAATGTAATATATTGGGTTAAAAGATTGAAACAGAATTTGTTTTACGGTTATGGACAAATCGCATAGAATCACTATAAAAATGATAAAAATGTGTAAAAAAACCCCCTAATAACGCTCCCCCTAAACTGACTTCAGGTTGCGTAACTGTAGACATACGGGTTTCTTCCAGCCAGATATTGTAGCTCTCTACGAAACAGTCTCAAAAAACGGCACACAGGCACACATAAACGTCTATCTTTTATTATAGAAGTATCACAATAACAATAAATTATTATTATTATTAAATTATATCTTATAAAAATAACTTAATCTGTAATATTTCCTAGTTCATTTTATATAGCTACGTGTTTGATTTGTTATTATATGTTCCATCATCAATATATGTACAGTCGGGGAAAAAAAGTAAACACCCCCTACTAACTCCTCAACAAATTATCGTAGACGAAAGTTACTGGTACCGAGCGATTGGAAATAAAGTCTACTTTTAAATGATGTATATAAAATTTTCTTAGGGGGCCATCTACAGATTAAAACGAATCCAAACTTCATTATTTTCAATGGCAATACCCAATTTTTACGAAATATTTCAAATTTTTGGTTCAAACTATGCCTAGACACAAAATTTCAAGTCATTTGAATGATAAGTTTTTGAATTATAAACATTCAAAATTTAGTGCTTGTAATGTTAAATTACATTTTCATATTTTTATTTATATCTCCTGAAATTATGCTTCTAAATGTGCTAATTTTTTTATAGCAATAATAATAATATACCCAAACATAATTACGCTGAATTTGCAATTTTTGTAATTTTTTGAAATGAATTATGAATTATGAAATTAATATTCGAAAAGAATATGAATTGCAACCTACAATTTTTTGGATGGATTTAAGTTTATTAAGTCCTGCTTTATGAAAATCCAAAATGTCACATTTTTCTTCCAAGTAGTTTTCAAATTATGCTTAAAAAACGGGAAAATGATGGTTTAAGGGGCCATCTATGATAAAAGTGAGTAGATATTTTGAAATTTATTCTGTAGTCCTGAAATCTAACAGGCTTCATTGGCTTCTTGAGTGGCGCTTCAGGTGCCTTGATCAAGAAGGGGCTCTATCGGTTAACAATCAAGTACGGAGCTTCAATTTAGATACAGTCCTTAAAATACGCTCGTTATAAAATAAATAATTTCTTGGAAACTTGTGGTACGAATTGCATAAAAAGTTGTTTTAAGGCTAATTGAAGGATGTAGAGTTAATTTATGCTGTCAGAATTGTGTACTTCTATTTAAAAAAAGTTATGGTTTGTTTTAATATGTAGATGGCCCCCTAAGCAAATTTTATATACATTGTTTAAAAGTAGACTTTATTTCCAATCGTTCGGTACCAGTAACGTTTTTCTACGATAATTTGTTGAGGAGTTAGTAGGGGATGTTTACTTTTTGGCCTACAACTGTACCGGGATGGATGAACAGCTATTTAATGCGTTTATTGACTGCGGAATGGGTGTCAGGGAGTAAAGTTCCTGCCCGAATGTTTGCTTTGTCAGTCGGCAAGTACAGGCTCACCGTGTCTTTCCCCTTTATGTCATTATTGCCAGGGATTCTTATGTCACAAATGACTGACGGCGGACGGTGGAAGTCATTCGAATCATGTTCAGAATTAAGCACTTTACTGCTCACGTCATCTTGACTGAGCATCTGAAGTACCGATAAATCTCTGCACTGTGGCTTCTCCTGTTTCCCACAACATGAAAGAGGAGCAGAAGTTGAAAAGAATTCCGGCATCACTGCAGTAACTGAAATGGTATCACTTCGATGAATATTGTATCTTTTGATGAATATTGTCATCATTTTTAGCCGGAGAACAGGCGTCAGAACCAACAGTGGAAGCACATGGTTTCACCAAAAAACCCCAAGTTGTGCACGCAAGCTCCCTGAAAGTCATAATGGCCTCTCTCTAACTGCAAGCGACCGCTGCACATTGTCTTTCTGGAACAAGGCGCCAGAATTAACGCACAAGTACGTGGAAACTTTGCAAAATTTAATCGCCATCAAGTCCAAACGCCTAGGAATTTTGACGTATAGTTTCATTCTATTGCACGATAATTCCCGAGCACATGCTGCACAGGTTGTTTCAAATACGTTGCTGAACATTCGTTTAGAAGCCCTTACATATTCACAATGCAGTACATATCTCTCCCCATGTCATTTCATTACTTTTGACAGACTTTACTTTTCAAAGACATTCGTGGCCGCCGATTTGCTTCGGAAAAAGAGGTGCAATCATGGTTCCGTAAGCAACAGCAAAATATTTTTCGTAAAGGCAATGACCGTTTTGTATCACCGTGGGATAAATGTGTTAACAGTTATGGCAGTTACTTTTGAAATAATAATCTGTTAACGAATTTGTTTTTCCATCTGTCTCGTTTTTATTTGACAACAGTTTTCTTTTTTTTCCATATCTCTCGTTTTCATTTGTCATCCACATATATATTCAATGGATATGAAAATAATTTACATGTCATTAGATATTTATCGATGATTTAATTGTCACATAACATGGCGAATTAATAAGTCTGCACAGGATGTTTCAAATACGTTGCTGAACATTCGTTTAGAAGCCCTTACATATTCACCATGCAGTACATATCTCTCCCCATGTCATTTCATTACTTTTGACAGACTTTACTTTTCAAAGACATTCGTGGCCGCCGATTTGCTTCGGACAAAGAGGTGCAATCATGGTTCCGTAAGCAACAGCAAAATATTTTTCGTAAAGGCAATGACCGTTTTGTATCACCGTGGGATAAATGTGTTAACAGTTATGGCAGTTACTTTTGAAATAATAATCTGTTAACGAATTTGTTTTTCCATCTGTCTCGTTTTTATTTGACAACAGTTTTCTTTTTTTTCCATATCTCTCGTTTTCATTTGTCATCCACATATATATTAAATGGATATGAAAATAATTTACATGTCATTAGATATTTATCGATGATTTAATTGTCACATAACATGGCGAATTAATAAGTCTGGAAATTCTAAATTTGCATTTTTTTTAACCGGGATATCCATGGAGGTGAAATACGGAATAAAATATCATTTTTAATAGTATTTGACACAGTGAGCAATCTATATGTTTAGCACATTAAACGATGTAGTGATATAAATAAATCACATGATTATTATAACATATTCACTTTTATTATGTTCGTTTAAAAAAGATCAAATTATTTTGAGTTTGCGGTATCTGAACGAGAGTTGGAGAGAATAGCTCATAGGGCTCTAAAAATAAATTAACAACTATTAAAAATTATAATTTTTCATTACTCTAACGCAGTTATATAATATCAAATATAAAGAAAAAGCAAAATACCTTTTAGAATTTTAGCATTACACGAAATTCGAAGTGGATAATTATAAAAGTTCTATATTTGATCAAATATACTTATCTTTAAATAGATTTATTTACTTAATTCTAAGAAATATTCATCGTTCCATTGTTTATGCAATTTAATTGAAGTAAATTGTTTTATACAATGCATTTATGAAATGCATTCAATTAATGACTCGTGTAATTTTACGGTATAATTATGTAAATTATGTTCTCTCACGAGATTTATTTGAACTTTAAATTGTATTTTATTAAACGTAAACGGAGTCGAAATTCGTATATTCTGAATGAGGTTATCAATAACTAGTTTACTTTTTTTATAGTATACATTCTCGGATGTTAAAAAGGTATTTTAAAGGCAATTAAAAAAATTTCTTAGGTTTATTTTGTTATGTATGTTTGCTTTAAAATAATTTCTTATCAATTTATGTATTTGTGCTTAGTATTTGCTTTAATCTGTTAAAGGACTCACTAAATTGTGTGAAGAAATATACAGGACAAGAGATTTCATGAAATTACTTTTAGTTTAATATACTGTGCACAGTATTCAAAATACGCAAAATCTAGAAGATGCAAGTACTATAAAGAATAATACTGTAAAGAATAATACTGTAAAGAATTTCTCAACGACTACTATTTGTCTTTGTAATTCACCTAGAAATGTTAAGTTTAATTAAACGTTAAGTATAGTTACTTCGATTCATTAAAAACAAATTTTAGCATGCTGATAAACTTTTTTTTTAGTGTTTATTCTTCAAAAAATATAGTAAAATCTTTCTGCAAATTTAAAAATTACGTAGTCTTTGTTCATTGGGTAACTAGAGTTTATAAATATAATTTAAATCTTCATTTTCTGAGATATTTTATTTGTGTGCATGGAGTATAGTAAATAGAATAATTTAAAAAATACAAATGTTGAATCAGGTAGAGAAAAATTATAAGGTATATATTTATATGTTTATATGTAAAAAAAAGAAGTATTCAAGCAGATTTTTTATGTGTGTCCCTACAAATCAATATCTGTTACAATATATAAATATAAAACAATAAAGAAATCATATTCTAAAAAGACAAATCATCGGCTACAAATATGTTAGAGATGTTTCTTTGACAATTACTTATAAGTAACCAAACTGGGAGAAGAGTGATAAAGATTTCCTGTCTGAAACTCCAGAATATTATGCCAGCACAAAAATAAATCAGCGAAGTAAAATAATATTGATCAAGCGAGAGATAATCAGAGAGACATAATGAGGGAAAACAAAACAAAATGCCATAAATAATAAATCAGGTATATTAAACCATTTTTAGGTAGCTTTTCAATTGAAAACAACAATTTTATTAGACCAGGTATATTCTAAAAAGACAAACATTCGGCTACAAATGGCGATGTTAGAAAGGAGATTCGTTTATAAATACTTAACATTAACCCAGCATGTCAAAGAGTGATAAAGTTTTTCTCTCTTAAGTTTCAGAACAGTAGGCCAACACCAACATTATACAGCAAAATAAAATATTACTTTACGAGAGAGGGATGAGCAGAGAGATAGTATGCCGTATATTACGTTTTTCTCAATGTGAGTTAAAATGGGCCAAGTATGAACTGTAACGCCATAATAAGAAGGTTATAGACTTTGTGACCTGGACGTTTTGCGTACAAATGCCATAAAGATTGCCATGTGAAATGGGGGGGGGGGGTAGCTGAAATGATTATTAATTATGATCGGGCCCAGAGAACTTCAGTTAATATAATTAAAATGTCCATTTGAATAAGATAAATTCTAAAGCAATTTCTTGAGTCCAGATACAGGACGCCAATGGATACAAATATACACATACGTCATGTGGTTTTTAATTAGTATTACAAGATTAAATGAAATTTATTGGCTTGCTGCGAAGTGACTTCGAAAAGGCAAATTAAAATCATTTTTATTTTTAATTTTCCATTGAAAGAAATGTATGATCCGAAATAAAATTGCAATAAAGAATGTATTAAACATCAATAAACGATTGTTTTTAACTACTGGACAGATATTTTGAATAAAGTAATTTTGTAACATGTCAAAAATTAAAATTTAAGATAAATTTTTTTAATAATAAATATTACTTGATGAAACAGAAGAGCTAATAATTAATTATAAATTATGTATGTAACTTAGATTGCAATTCATATATGTAATTTGTGATACTCTATAATTTTTATAATTTTTATATGATATTAAGATATTCGCTATTTAAAAGGACGTTTATCGCATTTATAGTTCCTTTACACACAAAATAATACCTTTACATTATGGTCTATAGACAAAAGTCTTTTGCAGTGGATTTTAAATATATCATATTATTTCAAACATATTGAAATTGACTGAATTAAGTTCAATAGTCTATGTTTTCTGTAAAATATGTAGTTTATTCTATTTATCATTATTTTGAAGTCATACAAAAGTATTCCGTTACAGTATTCACAAAGTGTTGGAAATAGTTTCATAATCTATACTTGGTGCATGATTTTTCTGCCTTTTTTATTCCTATATGAAGAATCTAATTTTTTTTTCCTATTTTTCTGATTTTTGAAGACAAATATTTTTGTAAAGTAGATTCATTTGTAGTATGAAGAAAAGAGACGAATATATTAACTATTTATTATTATGTACAAGTAAAAATTTGCAGCAAATTGTCCAGCCATTCGTCCGTTTTTTTGAAAAAACCTATTCATATCTGTATTTTAACTATATACTGACCATAAAAGGGCCAATAATAAGGTCAGAATAGCGTTAAAGTACGGTTGTGTAACCGTTTTCGATAAAAAAAGGTCAAATAACTGGACAGAATGCTGCAAATTTTTAACAATGTGTAGAAATCTAAAATTCATCTAACAGTTTGTCAAATCTAGTATTTCTAACAAGAAGATCTCAATAGACGCATACTAGAAACATTTAAATGAAATACTACTGAATTGGATGTATCTGTTAAAAAATGAGATGCATCACATGATGACCTCAATTAAAAAATTATGAAATTTTCACAAAACATCACTCTGTTTGACACGTATTAATGCGACTTTCCATTAATGACTGTTGCCTATGTTTAGTGACAATATTAAAATGTCATATTTTGTGTTATTATGAGAATTCGCGGAGGGCGGAGTTCCGCGCGCTCGTCGGAGGTCCCTATACCCTTTCCGATACTTAACCGCACCGCAAAAAAAAAAAAAATAAATAAATAAAAAAAAAATGTCACATGAGAAATTTAAAAGCTAATAACGCCGCTGGACTTTTTCCTATTGGGGATTTGAAAAGGACACCGTTTTCATTCTTACCCGTACCTGCCATTCAGTATAGTCTTTATACAGGGTGTCTACAAATTAGTTCGGCAAAAAGAGTGATTTATTGAATGGAATTGACAGGAAAAAAATTAAAGTACATATTGTTGTAAGATAGAGAAATAGTTCCCGTTTACCATTATGACAAATATTCGGTGTTACTTCCTTTCGTGACTCTGTAAATGTCCTATCCGCAGGGGTAAGGAAATGCACCATTTTACTCGCCACTGGCGAGTGAATTTTCTAATAGGGCGAGTGAAGTTTTAGGTGGTTTTTGAAAACTGCAAACTATAGAGTTATGTCGAAAACTTTTTCTTATTAGTAATTTTCTATATTTTTCAACTTTCCCAATTATTGCGATGCAAACATGGTACTAAGTTCTATCTTATAATAAACTTTCATCTCTTGTTTACATTTTGTAAATATATAGGGAAGAAAAATATGAAAATGCATTATAGTAATAGTGACCAACTATTTTTGAGTTGTGTAATTTTGTCATAAAAATTTTCAACTGTGTCCAGATTTTCTAGAAATTCCCCACCCCTGCCTATCGGTAAATCATTTTTTGACTTGTCAGCATTTTTCCGTGTTCAGGATTGGATGCAGTGAGTGGCGGCTTGTACACCTGACCCTTTACGAAACCCCATAAACCGACTTCAAATGGTGAAAGATTTTATGATCGTGGTGGCCATTGAATAACACCTACGATCGCTAAGTGATATGGCCAGTTATGATACCTAACGCCATAAATGAATAAACTTCGGCATTATTACTACTAGTATGAGTTTCAACTAGTTTATTTTATTTAATATTTCGGAAGTTCTTAAATTACGAAATGATCCAACTAATTTGTAGACTTTCTCTATTCTCTATCCGACAAAGGGTACGCGTGTGGAAATTTATTGACAAGGACGATACAACATTTTGAATCTATCTAACCATTAATGTTATTAATTTAAATCTATATCATCATTTTATGAATTATTAAACATCAAAATGGGTCAGATCTTCCATAGACACCGTGTATAATAAAACAATATCACTAAAAAGAAACATGTTTTATTCAATCATATTTAAAATAATATTTCATTTCAAAAGTATAAAATAATCAAAATTTCGAAGCATAAAAAAGATAAATTTTGGAAAAGAAAAATTACTTCTGTAACCATGTTCATTTATTACAAATATTGTCATTCAAATTTTAGTATACAAATGAACAAATGTACATCACCGATTAAATTCATTAAGCAAGAGACCGAAGAACTTAGACATTTTCCAACATCTATCTCCTAAAAAACATTCTCAGCTTCCACTCCACATGGCCGATAACATGTTTAGAATAATTCTGTTGTTTTCACTATTTATAATGTGTGATTAATACAATTTTCTCTTCTGCAAATTCACCAGTCCCAGTTTTTATTATTATTATTATTTTTATATAAATGACATCTAGATATACACAGACTGTTCGCACATATTTTAAACTATTTTGTTTTTACTTTCTTCTATCTTCAATAGAAGCAAATATTGTTTTCGCAAGCATTTTCTACTTCAGGTTTTAGACGAATTTACACGTTTTAGAGGTGAGAGATCCCAAAACACATGTTAACAGAAAATGTCTGTCTGTCCGTGTGTCGCCATTTAACCACCGAAAAGTGTATGAAGTATAACTGAGAACTGAAATATATTTTTTTCAGTATGCTTTTGACTATGGTCAACAGATCGCTTTAGAATTTGGAAATATCCAGCTGGAAGGGAGAGATTTAATAGCAATTTTTGTATTATTCACATTATTGTGAACAGAAACGTGTATAAAGCTATGCACAGACTCCAATCAATTTTGTGTGCATATTTTTGGTTAGTTTGGTGTATTTTAGTTGAAATATTCAGCCAGATGAAGGCGCTTTCCAATCCGAAAATTTATACTTCATACATTATTTGAAAAAAATTAAAGCCTTTTTTTAATTTAGTAAAATAAAAATTTTAGATATATCTATCAGCATATACTTAGTTGTGAACTATTCTACTTTTTCGTTAACTCTCTTTCCGAATGCTTTGCCCAATTTTAATATTAATTAATTGCAGAATCCTGCGATTAAATATGGTAAGGATTATGATTCTGAAATAGTATTAACACAAAAAAAGGAAAAGTTCGAAGCTATGCATTTTTTATGAAAAAATGAATGAAATTTTCAGTAATTTCATTTATTATATATATTCTGAAATATGGAGCAACGTTTTTCAATTTCCTATAAAAGTTGCATATCTTAAACTATAATCAATTATTTCCGCTTAACAATCTTATGTGGTGAATCCCTGATAATCAGATGAAATTAAGTGTTTGGCACACTTTTATATGAAAGATTCAATGCTTTTGCAGAAAAAGGAGAAACAGTGTTCGATGACTTTCGAGCGTAATAACAATGCATGACTATTATATCTACTTAAAATGAAAGTGTCTATAAATGTGCAAAGCTCTTTAGCTTCTTAGCATGGGCAGTTATCATCATTCAAAATAAATAGAAAAATCACTAACGTTATTTTTAAACACAATAGAAGACTAAAACCCCAAACAAACAAAACTTCAAGGTGATGCTCGTTGACCAAAAGCAGAAAATATTCTTTTCAGGTTAGATATCTAAATAATAAAATAAATTAAACCAGACAATTTAAAATTATCTTACTATCACAGAAGAAAAACGAACCGAAAGCAAATTTTTTGTTCAGTCATTGAGTGGTGCCGTATCAACACGTCGCCACCCTTAATGCCAGATGTAAATTTTTTATATATCACTATAATAGAAAAAACACGATTTCTGTTTCCCTTCATCCCAATCAAAATAGTATTAAAATGATTTGAAATAGAAAAAAATGTAAGCACTTTTTCTGGAGGATACTTTTTTTATGCATGATTAAATAAAATGTTCAATATAAGATCGAGCTAAGATCGAGCCAGTCAAAAACTGATATATAAATTGAGTCCGCTTAATCTTCATATCTATGTGTGCGACACATTACGTGACATATAAGTGTTTTGATATAAAAAACTGCAAAAGCTTGGATGAAAGGAAAGGGTAAATTAGGTTTCGGACTTTTGGATGCGCTATTGCCCTGGGCTCCGGAGCCATGTAATACTGAGCTCCGGTGAATTCTGACAAATATTTAAATAACTAACGAAATCTGATAAGTACCGGTGCTGAACTCCGGTGGACTCCGGCGCAAATTAAGCCCTGCAGGTTACAGCTGTACCTAATAGTATGCACAAGTATTACTTTCACTATATGTATTAAATAGGACAAAAAACATTATATCCCAACTAGGGAGGCTACACCGCGTCCCAAAAGTTTAGACAATCAATAAAATTTGCATTAACATAAAAAATAATAAGGTAAAATTAAAATTCGTGGGATAGGTAATAAATAAATGAAGTTTTGCTGATATATACATATAAATTATGATCAAAGTTATGAAATTATAAAATATACGTTAAATTATATGAAAATGTGCTGTCCCAAACATATAGACGCGTATTTTTTTTTTTTTTTTTTTTTTTTTTTTTTTGTTTTACATTTATAAAAGTAACTAAAAACTTACTTTTAATATTTAATTGTATTTCCAAAATACTTTATAAAATCAGATACGCGTTGATCCATGTAATTAACTAAGGATTACATTGCAGAAGGAGATATTCACACCAAGCTTTGTCAATTGCAATTTTTAAGTCATTTACACCTGTACGTTACTTTCTATTTTCATATATTTTACGAGATAAGATCTCCCATATGTCTTCATGGGATTCAAATCTGGACTAAGTGCTGACCAGAATAATAGTGTGATTATGTTTTGATTAATTCATATTTTCGATGATACACATGTATGGATGGATGCCCCCCATCTTGTTGGAAAACACCGCCCGGTCCTGCTAGCAAATCCAAATTATGTGATGATAGAATGTTACTAAAAATGGCTTCAGTTGATAATTTAACTGTGCTTGAAATTGCATCAATTTCCAGAATTTAAAAAAGTAATGTACACAGAAGAATTAAAGCTTCAACAAATATTGTTTACAAGAGAATAAAAGGGAAACCTTGTTTCAAGCAGAGACAAAAAGATTCACGTCTAAAGTGGGCTAGAAAGCATATGTCTACGGTGAAATATGGATTTCTGTCATATTCAGTGATGAAAATAAATGGAATTTTGACGGCCCTGATGGTCATAATTTTTCTGGCATGACCTCAGAAAAGAACCCAAGAACCATTTCAGTTAGTAACAAAGCGGATGATCCGTGATGACCTGGGGAGGGTTTACTTTCAATCTCCAAACATTTCTAGGATTTATGGACAGAAAAATGAAATCAGAGAATTATCAGGATATTTTACATACCAATTTACTGCCAATTATGAATTTGCCAGCTGGACCGGACTGTGTTTGCCAACAAGATGGCGCATCCATCAATGCCTCCACATCATCAAAAATATGGTTTAGGTAAAACAATATCACACTATTAGACTGGCCAGCACTTAGTCCTGATTTGAATCCCATGGAGAACATATGGGGGAATGAAGGATCTTAT
Organism: Maratus speciosus; assembly: GCA_963932465.1. Taxonomy (NCBI): domain Eukaryota; kingdom Metazoa; phylum Arthropoda; class Arachnida; order Araneae; family Salticidae; genus Maratus; species Maratus speciosus. The sequence continues at coordinate 444,987,405 of OZ010788.1, forward strand.
CTCGTAATATATATGAAAATGGAAAGCAATATACATGTGTAAATGACTTAAAAATTGCAATTGTCAAAGCGTGGTATGAAATACCTACTTGTGTAACGTAATTGCATTGCAACGTGTATTTGATGTTATAACGTGTCGTGACAATACAAATAAATATTAAATGTAAGTTTTTAGTTACTTTTATAAATGTAAAACCAAAAAAAAATGTATATATATATATGGCAGTGGCGTGGCGTCCGGTCATCGCTGGATGCGGCGATGACCAAGCAATATTTTAAAACTCTTAATAAGCTTTTAAAACTCTACGATCCAGTTTTAGCAGAACATTTGGAGTTCATGTATAAGTGACGGTAAGATTTAAAGTTTCTTTTTTGAACATTCAACCATTGAATTTTAGAGTTAATAATTTTTCACCACAAACTCAAATAATTGCGATGACCACCGAAAATTTTCACGCCACGGGACTGATATATGGGTGTCTATACTTTTTAGGTCAGCATATTTTGATATAATTTAATGCATATTTTATAATTTCAAAACTTTCATCATAAATTATATGTGTATATCAATAGAACTGCTTTTATTTATTACATATATCACAAATTTTAATTGTACCTTATTACTCTTTATGTAAATGCAAATTTTATTGATTGTCTAAACATTTGGAATGCGGTGAAATGAAACAAAACTTCCTTAAAATTGTTAAAACTGTTCATTAAAAGTACATGTGTGCCAATTAAAAATCTACGAATTTTATAAATCGCATTACCTAAAGTACAAATGTAAATCATGCATCATTATCCACCAATCTACTATATTGTACAATATTAGAAATGAAATAATTTGTTATATGTATTGCTATAGACAAACATCTTATTTAACTTAAAAGGATTGTAAATGTCAACAAAAATATCCTATTTTATTTTTATATTTTCCTCTGACTAATAAATTTACCTAATTACTATTAACGATTTTACTTATAAATGTTTAACATATATGTAATATATGATATATTAAACATATTGATATAATTGATATATTGATATAATTGATGATATAATTGATATATTAAACATATATTACATATATGTTTAATATATAAAAAATTTCAAATTAAATTAATATGCATAAAATTAAAAATTTGCGAATTTTCTTCTGATTTGATATGTAATGCCCAAAAGCAAATTCGAAATATACAGAGTATCTAAATAACTAAATAAAAGGTTATGATGAAATTTTTCTAAAAAAATACAAATTTATTTATAATCATAGGCATCCTTGTCTGGACACTATTTCGTACAAAACGCCGTTAGAATTTAAAAAGCTTTTTCAAAAACAATATAAGGTTAGTTGGCGTAACTGGACCCACGAGGTAACTGGGCAATAGGCTATTTTATAAAAACAGTTGATGTATTTTAAGTTTTAGCTTTTGTGAATAATGCCCCTTAACCTCTACTTCTTAAAACAACGTGTGTCAACTCAATCATAACTCTCTCTTTGCTGTGATAGATTGTAGAAAATTAACGTTTCTTTTTTAAAAAACAACGTCAATTTGGTTGAACTTCCTCGGCTTTTTATTAAAGTACTGTAATTACTTTTATTAAACAATATTTTTTTTTTAAAGATTAGGCATATAGCTACGTAATATTATTAGGTATCTATACATATTTACTTCATGTTTCAAATATACGCCCGGTGTCCCAGTTACCCCATAATTTTTTTAAGAATTGGGTAACTGGGACATGTATCAGGGGTAACTGGGCCATGCTTGATCCAGTTACCCCAATAGTTATAAATATTTTTTTTGAGTTTCTCTTACAACGTGAAGTAAATTTTTCCATTGTTTTTTGCTCACAATAAAGACAATTATAGAACACTTTATCAAAATTACGTAATAAAATTTTAAAAAAGCATATTAAATGGTATCAAACCAAATTCCTTGGCCCTTTGAGAGGCGGTGATGCCGTTATGGCATCACATAATTTTAATTCCTAATTACCAAATTTGCACCGAAATTTTATAATGAAAATTTCACCTTTATTAAGTACACTAAAGTATACTTTTACTTGTTTTCAAATAGATTATCTTGTAAATACTGGTGTCAATAAATTATTTCAACATTTTACGAATGCAAGTACCTTGTCCCTGAAAGCGAGATAGCCAAACCTTGAAATTGTACGATACACAGGGGTCGCATTCTATAGGGAAACTTTTATTGTTCCTACCACTATTTTGAAAATAATATCTTCATCGCCCCTTTCTTTAGAATATGTAAAATAAAATGATCTTGAAAGTAACTCATTAAAGGTTCTAGTAGGAACAATAAAATTTTTCCTATATAATGCGACTCCTAGGTACAGATAAAGTACTTAAGTACTTACGTAGCCGTTTGTTCATAGATTTACCTAGCTATTTTTTTTCTTTAAAATACCCATGTGACTTTTAACTTATTACCTATACTAAAGTACATAAGTACTTACTTAATTTTTATGTTTTTGGTATAAATAAATCCAATATTTTCACTTTTAGTGCTTTTTTAGATACACTGACAGCAAAGGTTTCCCTTACAACGCTCTTTATTGACCTATAATTTACACGATCTGCCTGGTTTAAATATTTTTAAGTTGTTTACATTTTTTCAGATGGGACTTGATATCCCATATGAAAAAAAAATAAATAAATAAACGCGTGTGGAACACAGACCCTCCTGGTCCAGTTACCCCATTTTTATGGGGCAACTGGCTTTATTTAAATATTAAAATATAATTTTGAGCATTTCTGTCTTATAGAAGAAACCTAGCTGAACACATTTACAGAAGTTCAGACTTTAATTCGAATTAACATTAGCTTTTTGAAGCTAAATTGTTACAAGCTCCAGAGTCACATTGTAAAATCTTGATCCAGTTACCCCAACTAACCTTGGATTACACGTGCTGTTATTTCACATACATAATTAAATCTCGTTAATTTGTATTCATAAAATGAATTTTCTTTAATGAATACCTCCTTATATGATTTTCCTCTATGAGCTATTTAAAGTTTATTATGTTACAGACGCTATACATAAATTCTCAATTATATTTCTGAATACTTAACTTTACCTCATTATTTTACTATGCTCACTTAATATTCACAAGGGATTAAAATTTTCTTAATTAAAAGAATTGTTGCATAAAGTTTCACTTAAAATCATTCACATTTTAGCTTAATTGCAAATATACAGAATTTAACTATAATCAACTATAAGAGGTGAATGTCACAATTCTTTCTTCCTTTGATTTATTTCATCAGTTGTCAATGTATACAGGCACTTTTTGAATATAGAACTAAAAATAGATAATTCTGCTCAATTCACATATATGAGCATATTTAATGAATAATATACTTTCAAGATAAATCTTTTATCAGAGTAAAAATCATCATTTTATATAAAAGTCATTTTACATAGAATTTTTGTCTGCAGCTAGTAAATTTATTTGCTGTATATATGTTAGTATATGAAGAAGATATTATAAAAGAATTTCCATCCCATAACATGAAAAGAAATTTCACAGCAGTAATTTTTTGTAGCCTTCATATTTTGAAAATAAAAATATTAATTGAAACCGTTTTATAGAAACTCTATATTATAATTTTAGGTTATAAATTTAATTATATTTTTCTAAAAAGTAAAACTTGATTTCATGAAAGTTAAGAAAAATGTATCGTAATCACATAAGATAAATTGCAGTAAAAATGAATTAATTACTAATAAATTAAATATAATGGTACTTTTAATTCTAACATATTTCGTAATATTTTAATAAAAACGTTTTTCAAAATGCTGATTAATCGGTAGAAAAATAAACATTCGAAATATTTTATATATAATATCAAATTTGAAATAATATAATATCAAATATATAATATCATAATAAATGTTATAATACATAAATAATAATAAATATATATATAATATCAAATTCAAACAATTTTATATTTTCTAAAACCTTCTTCAAAATGGTTTTACATTAAACCTTCCTCAAATTTTAGACGATATTTATCACTTCATTTTTTTAAGAAAATGAAATCAGTGTGCTGTTCAGTGCAAATAGTGGAAATTTACTCTTAAAAGATTTAAAACTTGTGTAGTTTAATTTGTCTAAACTAGCATTACAAACTATACATTCTGTTATTAATTTCACTTTTCATTTTAATAAAATTGTTTATGTTTGATTGTGATTTTTTTTTATTTAAGCTAACTATATAGCTCTCTTTCAAGTCCGCTAACCTGTTTGCAATGGACCTTTAAAAGTGTATAATTACATGTTATTTCTCTGTTTTATTTTAGTTGTTGTAGTTCTTGTAAATATATAACGCAATATACTCAATTCGAACAAGCCTCGTCTTTTTGCTTCTTTATTTATTTTTCAACGCCAGAGCACGGTTTTATCGTAACTTAATGAGCACCTACTAGACTGTCTGGTGCTATTTTTTATGCCTTTCATTTATGTTGCGATTATCAGTGAAAAAGTTTAGTTTTTGCATTTTTATCGTTTAGAATGGAATGTCAGAAAAAACTTTTTGGCCTTTTTCTTTTTGAAAGTGACGGTAAAAATTTTCCCGCATGGAAAAGAAGAGTTACCGCTGTTTTTGCTGCCAAGGAATTAAAAAACTTTTTTGGATAATGAACCGGCTGAAGGAAATGCTGCGGATATTGTAAAGGCATAGAAAGCATATGCTTTATTATTATGGATCTTAATGGATGGTTCGCTTGCATCGCTTCACGAAGAAAATACGGCACATAAAATTTGGAATAAATTAGAACGCACGTATGATACGAAGAGTGCAGTGAATCAAATTTTGATTCGTAAGAGGTTAACAACTATCAAGAAAGATTATCTATGAGAAATCATATAGAAGAAATAAATAAATTTTGTATCTAAAGTTACATGGATCAGAAGTAAGTGAAAAAACCGATACGATTGTTCATATGTTATTGTCGTTGCGTCAGGAATTTCAAAATGTGAAGACTGATTTAGAAAATCAGCCAAATACTGTTTTGACGTTGAATTTTGTCGCACAAAGATTTTTAGATTCTGAAGCACTTCTATTGAACCCAATGAAATAAAAAATGTACACTAAGACTGCTCATGATAAAACTGCATTTCTGTCGTCAACTCGCAAAGTATTCTTTCGTAAAATTTGTAATTCAAAAGGACATACTGCAAAATATTGTAGAAAAAAACTTGCTTGTTATTCATGAAAAAAAAATGTTCTTATTAAACGATTTTGTAAAGTTATTAAAAGGTCAAGCGAAGAAACTTTCGCCTCTTCAGCAGTGTCATTTGTTGCTGGGAACGTTAAAAAGAACGAATTTATCATAGATTCTGGAGCAACTTCTCACATGTGTTTTATAAGATATATTTCGCGTCTTTAGTACCTTGTTCAGGGACTATAAAGTGTGCAACTAAAACAACGAATCTTGAAGTTAAAGGAGTTTAAATATTATTTAAAAACTATCAAATAGAATAGAAATTATTTTAAATAGTGTGCTTTACGTACCAGGCTTAAATGGGCAGTTGATTCCCGTTAGGAAAATTGAAATGGACAATATGTAAGTGATTTTTCCCTATTTATGAAACTCTACTTGCTTCAAAAGAATGTGATTGTGATATCTGGCATCGTAGATTAGGATACTCGTGCAACCAAACCCTGAAGTAATTAGGACTACCAATGGAATTTCTGTGAAATATGCACAAAATCAAAGTTAAGTGCAACACCTGTTCTAAAAGGTCCAAGAAAAAGATAATCTGAACCAATGGTGATGATTGACTCAGATATATGTGGGCTGATATTATCCAACATATTTGCAGGTGAGTAATATTTTATGATTTTAATAGATGATTCTTCGCATTTTACTGATGTTTGTCTACTTAAACGAAAAAGAGATGCAGCAAATGAGCTTAAAACGTCCTGTAAATCGAATCCCACTGTAAGGAAAATTCGATGCGAAAACGCAAATGAATATGCTGATTGTAAATTTTCAAACTTTGCAACTGAAGCTGGTATAATTATTGATTCTACGCCACCGTATACTCCATGTTCGAACAGTGTATCAGAACATACTACTAGAAGTCTCCTCTAAAAAGGTCGGGCGATGTTATTTGAAGCTAATTTACCTAAGAACTCTTGGAGTTTTGCAGTGCTAACGGACATCTACATTAATAATAGATTACCTCATGCATGAATTGAAAATTCAACTTCTTATTACTTGAAGCACAAAAATCATCCAACAAATCTTAGAGTATTTGGTTGTGGTGCTTGTGCACTGATACATAATAATAAAAGGCAGAAAGTGGATGAAAAATGCAAAAAAAAAATGATTTTTGTAGTGTATTCATTAATTGGATAATGCTTACTAAATACTACAACAAAGCGCATCATTATATCCAAAAATGATAAATTTAATGAAGAGAAGAAAACCTCCCATCACTTTATAATTTTTTTCCAGAACATCAATGAAGATGAACCTGTGGATGAAAGTCAATTTCAACAAAGTGTAATCGATAGTCCCCTGCCATCTACAGAAAAAAATAGTAATTCAACAGAACAAAGTGTGAGAAAATCATCCAGAGAAAAGATAAATCCTGCTAAGTTTCCAAGACCTGAAATATATGAAGCAATGCTTCTACTCTGCCTCACAATGAACACCAAAAGTAAAAAAAAAAAGTCATATGGACGAAGAAATGGAGTCCATGAGAGAAAATGAAGTGAGGAATTTAGAAGAGATGTCAAAAGATAAAAACGCCATCTCCTGAAAGTGGGTTCTAAGCAGAAAGGGAGACGGTAAATAAAAGGCAAGGCTTGTAGCTCGGGGGTTCATGCAGAAAGAAGGAGTGGACAACACTCAGACACTGTCACCTGTTATAGGCATGCCTGCTTTATGTTTAGTGTTCACATATATTTTAAATGAAGATCTACATACATGTGTATTAGATGTAAAAACTGCTTTCCTGAATAGTAAGTTAAATAAACTCGATTTTATATATCAGTCATAAGGCTATGATGATAACAGTGGACGAAAGTGTAAACTTAAAAAAAATGTTTGTATGGTCTAAAACAAGCCCCGCGACAATGGTTTGAAACATTTCTTAAATTTGTTTCTAATTAAATTTTAAATCACTTTATAATGAAAGTTGTATTTTTATTCGTTATAATAATGACCATAAAATAATTACTCTGTATGTAGACGATATCTAAATAGTTGGATCAGATGTAAATTAAACTAATGTAGTTATTTCCTTATGGTTTAAAGAGTTTCACATGTCAAAATCACAAAGTGTTTCAGTATTTATATGTATTCAAATGAAATTCACAACCGATAATTTAATTATGGATCAAGAGTCTTATATAATTAAATTGTTAAGTAAATTTAATGTGCTAGGATGTAAACCTTGTGATATTCCAATTTCTATTAAATCCACTCCATCTGATTTCAAAAATGGAAAGCAATTTAATGATCCCTTTTGTGAACTTGTAGATTGTTTATTGTATTTAGCATATGTTTCTCGACCCGATATTTTGTATGCAGTTAACTGATTGAGTCAGATGCAGGAAAATTCTACTGATGTTGCATGGATTGCACTAAATAAATTTTTAAGATACTTAAAAGGAACTTTGTCCTTAAAATTTGTGTATAAAAAGCAAAATTCTGATCTAAAATTATCCATGTATGTTGATGTTGATTGGGGGGGGGGGGGATGGGACACAGATAACCGTAAATCAGCAGCAGGTTATATTTTGATATTTTGTAACGTGCCAGTTCTGTGGTGTAGTAATAAACAAAAATCAGTTGCATTATCGTCAACTGAAGAAGTCATTGCTTGTTATGGTTTAAAAACATTGCTTGTGAAATTGTAAATGTTAAGAACATAGTTATTTTGAAGACAATCCATGTGTAAAATGTATCAGTAATGAGAGCAATTATGGCAGAATGAAACACACTGATATACAAAAAAAAAAATGTTCGTGATGTTGTAAGAGAAAATAATGTCAAAATTGAATATATTCCAACAAACATCAAATTGCGGTTTGTTTATGAAGGCTTTATCTAAAGTTAAATTTTATGAACTGTTATGTCTTTGCTGTTTGAACAAGTGGTGTTTAAAAAAAATGTGTTACACGATTTTAATGTTTGTTTACTAAAATTTTCTTTTTTTTTTTTATTTTTCTGATGTAATACTAGATTATGATCGGGTGTTAGTGTTGAAATAAATAAAAAGGCAGACATAAAGGCATGGATCGAATTGAGTATATTTGATATTAACAAGAACAATTACACAAACATACTGAAAGAAGTGGAACAATGGAACAATAGAGCAGGTGTATGGATTCCCTAGTTGCGTGGCAACTTTACATCCAGGCTAAGAGTTGGTCGTTTTACAATGCAATGGGAGCCTTAGAAAAAAAGAGCGTTTAAATGCGGCTAGTAGCCACGAAAAAATAGAGAGTAAACTAAAAAGATAGACAATTTTTAATAGAAAAAATTGTTAGTATAACTAGTAGAAAAAAAAAAAAAGTTCCATATGATCCAAAAATGTCCAGGACAGGGGAAAAAGCTACAAAAGAAGCCCCGTAAAAAAAAGACTCAATTCAGAGACCATAAATTAGTTTAACACAATTATAACAAAGTAAGATACAAAAGTTTATAAAAAATGAAGTATTTACATATTTACAGAAAAAAGAGAGATTAAAGTTTATAAGAAAATGCACAAAAGATAGGAAAATACAATAATAAAAAACAACATTGAGGAGAGTTCAGACTAACAGGACTGAAAAAGCACAAAATGTATAGGGGAACAAGTGGAAAAAAGGACGGCGCCCGCCCAGTCTGGTAACTCAATGAGAAAAGGTTATATAAGGAGACCAAGATAGTGTAATTAAAGCACAAAAAGGTAAGACTTATAAAGAATTAGAAAAACATAAGAAAAACAGCTTAAAAAGTTTTTTTTTTTTTTTTTAAACACACAAAAAACAGAAAGACAGGGGAAAAAGGAAATAGTTTAGCAGGGAATGAAGTTATTCTTCATTTAGGTTGAGAAGGTTAGCAAGTTTATCGAATTCATTGATGATCACCATTACTTTTTGCATAGGGTTATCAATTTTTTTGGTTTGAGTTGAAATGTTTTTGATGCAGCTAAAAAATTTTGTAATTTGAAAAACTTCTTTTATTTCATTGAAGGTGGTAAGTATATCTTTAATATCATTAGAGTAATTTACTGGAATTTTCAAATTTTGAGTATTATTAGTATTTTTAGTAGTAGGAGAGGAAAGGGTATTTGAGGTATCATTAACATTAGTTTCGGAATTTATCATGCTAGTACTGGTTGAGGGAGCATTTGTCGAAGGTTTTTTGGTGTAGTTATAATCTTTAAAGATTTCGGCAAGAATTTGTGTTTCCGAGGAGAGATTGCTGACGCTATTACGTGTTGTTTTACTGTTATGTTTATTTTCAAGTCTGTACGGGTTTTTAGGGCACCCGCGGAAATTCGCGGGATGCCCAAGGCCACAATTAGCGCAAGTAGGTTTAATTCTACCTTTCTGCTCACAAGCAGTGCTTAAGTGTAATCCCCCACATTTGACACATTTGGCGTCAAAGCCGCACACCTCTGAGGCATGTCCATACCCTTGACACCGATAGCATTGTTTAACTTTATTTTTTGAAGTAAAGGCTTCGATTTTAACAGAAATATAGTGGATCACGTTAATTTTGTAGATTTCCTCAAAGTTTTTTCGTGGTATAACATTTACCATATAGATTAGCATGGGATGCCCAGTCTTTCTATTTTTAAGCATGGCAGCCCTAGTGACTGCAAATCCATGCTCGCGAAGTCTTTCTTCTATTAGTTTAACATCTGTATAACAGGGGAGGCCCCTAATGCATATTTTCTTCGCTCTTTATTCATAAACATTTTGTTTGAAACAGCGAGTGAGTAACCCTTGGTACTGAAAGAAAACAGATAATTTAAAGGTATTTATAGATTTTGCAAGGCCCATGGCGGAGAATTGGCGGCCGTGAAAGAAAGCTACATTAAGCAACCAATCACAGTAAACATAGTTGTACAAAAAGAAATTAATAAGAATTTAATGTAATGCCATGCTTATTTTCAACACCCGCCCATAATCTAGCATTACATCAGAAAACAAAGAAATTTCTTGAAATCAATCATTAATAATAATATGACACAATTTACACATTACTTGTACAAACAACAAAAAAATAATAGTTCATAAAATTTAACTTTAGGTAATGCATTTGTAAATAAATCAGCAATTTGCATATTCGTAGGAACATATTCAATTTTGATGTTATTTTCCTTAATAATATTGCGAAAAAATTTCATATTGATATCAATGTGTTTCATTCTACCATAATTACTCTCATTACTGATACATTTTATACATGATTGATTATCCTCAAAAATTACTAAATCCTTAATATTTACAATTTCACTAGCAATATTTTTAAACCATAACAAGTCTTGCAAACTTTTAGTTAAAGCAATGACTTCAGCTTCAGTTGATGATAAAGCAACTGATTTTTGTTTATTACAACACCACAGAACAGGCATGTTACAAAACATTAAAATATAACCTGTTACTGATTTGCGGTCATTTGTGTTAGCCCCGCAATCAGCATCAACATACATGGATAATTTAGGATCAGAATTTTGCTTTTTATACACAAGTTTTAAAGACAATGTTTCTTTTAAATATCTTTAGATTTTCTTAAGTGCTTTCCATGCAATTTCAGTAGGATTTTCATGCAATTGACTTAAAGAGTTAATAGCATACAAAATATCAGGTCGAGAAATATAAGCTAAATATAATAAACAACCTACAAGTTCACGATATGGGCCATTAAAAGGTTTACCATTTTTGAAATGAGATGGGGTGGACTTAGGAGAAATAGGAATGTCACTGGGTTTACAATCTAGCATATTAAACTTACTTAACAATTTAATTATGTAAGACTCTTGATACATTATTAAACTATCAGAATTGAATTTCATTTGAATACCTAGAAATTCTGAAACACTTTCCGATTTTGACATGTGAAACTCGTTATGTAATAGGGAAATAACTACATTAGTTTCATTTACATCTGAACCTGCAATTAACATATCATCTACATACAAAACAATAATTATTTTATGATCATTATTATACCGAATAAAAATACAAGGTTCATTATCACAAGATTTAAAATTTAACTTTGAAATAAATTCATGAAACCTTTCAAACCATTGTCGTGGGGCTTGTTTTAGACCATATAAACTTCTTTTAAGTTTACACTTTCGCCCACTTTTATCATCATAGCCTTGCGGCTTATCCATAAAAACAAGTTCATTTAACTTACCATTCAGGAACGCTGTTTTAATATCTAACACAAATGCATATAAGTCTTCATTTAAAATCAAAATAAGAACCAAACGTAAAGCTGGCATACTTATTACAGGGGAAAAGGTTTCACTATAGTCTAGCCCTTCTTTTTGCATAAATCCACGAGCTACGAGTCTCGCCTTATGTCGACCATCTCTTTTGATGGTAAATACCCATTTGCTGGAAATAGGTCGTTTGTCAGGTGGTAATTTTTCAAGATCCCAGACATCGTTGATTTTCATACTTTCAATCTCCGCGTCCATAGCTTCTTTCCACAAGCGTTGTTCATCACTAGGGAGGGATTTGTTATCATCAAACATTAATGTTTCTTGTTGGCAAAGTAATGCTTCGTAAACTTCAGGATCTGGATACCGTACAGGTTGCTTTTTAAATTTTTCAGATTTTCTTGTTTTGTCTTCTTTCTCTTCGGAATCATCTAATTCATCACTCGTATTTTCTAGAACATCTGGATCAATTTCATTATCGACTGGTTCTGAATTTTCTAGAATGTATTGTTTCGACTGAACATTTTCCTTTTTCTCTTCGTCGAATTTCACATTTCGTGATACAGTTATGCGTTTCGTTTCAGGATCTAGTAATCTATATCCCATTGAAGAATAACCAATGAAGATCATTTGTTTAGACCTATCGTCAAGCTTCTTTCGATGAACGGAAGGAATTAACATGTAAGCACTGCATCCAAAAACACGTATGTGCTTGAAATCGGCTTCTTCTCCATATTTCGGGAAGTACGGAGTTTTGTTCTCAATAGTGCTGCTTGGCATTCGGTTTTTCAAGTAAGCTGCTGAAAGGATAGCTTGACCCCAAAAAGTCTTTGGTAAATTTGATTCAGCAATCAAAGCACGTCCTATATTCAGAAGCGACCTATTGCAGCGTTCAGCTACTCCATTCAAAGATTGCGTGTATGGAGGAGCGGGATCGATCACTATACCAAGATCTCTAGGAAAATTCACTAAATCATAAGAAAAATATTCCTTCCCGTTATCACATCTAATTTTCTTCACTGTAGGGTTGGATTTTAAGAACATTTTTAATTCTTCTGAGACTTCACTTTTATGTTTCAGTAAACGTACTTCAGTAAAACGAGAAAAATCATCGATAAGAGTCATAAAATAGCACTCGCCAGAAAAGGTTGTCGGAAAAATAGGTCCACAAATGTCACTATGAATCAAAGTCATTGGCTTCGTTTCTCTTTTTCTTGGTCCTCTTCCCATTGGTGTTGCACTCTGTTTTGCCCGAGCACAAATATCACAAAAAGAATCAGGTACCGGAAGCTTCATATCTTTCAATACTTTGTCACTCGGATGACCAAGTCTGCAATGCCAGATATCACAATGATTTTTCTTTGAAGTAAGAACGGTTTCGTAAACAGGGACAAAGTCACTTACGTATTGTCCATTCAAACACGTTCACCGAAGTAAAAACGGTTTCTCCCTTTTTCGATAAATACTTTTTGATTCTTGAAAATAACTGTATAATTTGCACTTTCAATTTTCCTAACGGAAATGAGTTGCCCGTTTAAGTCTGGAACATAAAGGACATCCTTTAAAGTAATTTCCATTCGATTTGACAGTTTTCCATTAATATTTCCAATACCTTTGATTTCTAGATTCGTTGTTTTTGATGCGCATTTAATAGTTCCTGAAGAAGGTACTAAGGATGCGAAATAATTCTCATTAGAACACATATGGGAAGTTGCTCCGGAATCTACTAAAAATTCATTCCTTTTAATGCTTCCAGCAACGAAAGAAACAGCTGAAGAGGCAAATTTTTCTTCATTTGAATTTTTAACAGCTTTACATTTACGTTTTATGTGTCCGAATTTTCCACAAGAATGGCAAGTAATTTTCTTTCTACAATATTTCGCTGTATGCCCTTTAGAGTTGCAAATTTTGCAAAAGAACTCTTTGCGAGTCGACACAAATGCAGTATTATCATGAGCAGCCTTAGTATATACTTTTTCTTACTTAGAATCCAAAAGAAGTGCTTCAGCATCTAATAATCTTTGTGTCACGAAATCTAATGTCAAAACAGAATTCGGTTGGTTTTCTAAAGCAATCTTAACATTTTCAAATTCCTGAGGCAATGACATCCAAATATAAACAATAGTATCCGTTTCATTAACTTCTGCCCCAGACAGCTTAAGATCCGAAATTTATTTATTTATTTCATCAATGTGATTTCTCATAGAAACTGTACGATCTTTCTTAATCGTTGCCAATCTCTTCCGAATTAAAATTTGATTCATTGCACGCTTTGTATCATAAGTGCGTTCTAATTTATTCCAAATTTTATGAGCTGTATTTTCATCTTAAAGTGATGCAAGAACATTATCACTTAATAATGATAACAATAAAGCGTAAGCCTTTTTTGCTTTCACGACATCGGCGGCATTGTCTAGAGCCGCTTCATTTTCCAGGAATTTTTCCAATTTTTTAGCAGCAAAAATTGCCGTTACACTTCGTTTCCATACAGAAAAAACTTTTCCATCACCTTCAAAAAGAGGGATGCCGTAAACATCTTTTGAAGAATCCGTTCTGCTCTCTAAAATATATAAAAAGTAAGATAAAATCTTTTTCACTCAAAATCCCAGCAGAAATGAAAAACAGAAAAATAACGGCGTCAGTATGTCTCGCAGCTCATTTCAACACTTGCTAGAACCACGCTCTGCTCTTGAAATAAATAAAAAGGCAAACATAAAGGCATGGATCGAATTGAGTATATTTGATATTAACAAGAACAATTACACAAACATACTGAAAGAAAACAGATAATTTACAGGTATTTATAGATTTTGCAAGGCCCATGGCGGAGAATTGGCGGCCGTGAAAGAAAGCTACATTAAACAACCAATCACAATAAGCATAGTTGTACAAAAAGAAATTAATAAGAATTTAATGTAATGCCATGATTATTTTCAACAGTTAGAATATTGTAATCACAGAAAGAAGCATAACATTCTGTTACTAATTTCAGTTTTCATTTTAATACAATTGTTTATGTTTAACTGTGAATCGTTATTTAAGCTAGCTATATAGCTCTTATTCAAGTCCGCAAACATGTTTGTAATGGTCCTATCAAAATCTATAAATAAATGTTATTTCTCTCATTTATTTCAGTTATTGTATTTCTTCTAAATATGTAACACAATATACTCAATTCGACCCAGCCTCGATTTTTTCTTCTTTGTTTATTTTTCAACCTGTACATTTAGCGGATAATTATGAAAAGATGTCTTTTCCAAGAATATTAAAATTGTCTGAAAAAGCATTTACGTTGCTAATAGAATTTTTAAAACTAAGGTTTTTTAATCTTTCATTCGATAATACATAGTAGCAGGTTAAAGGAATATTCATGTTCCCGCTTAACATTTGCTTGAGAAAATTACTTAAAACAAAGAAATCTGCTACTTTGATTACACTTTCTTGTGATTAAAATGTCCTTAGATTATTAATTATTTACTATAATTTTTAAATCCCATAATATATACAATTTAATCTTTGGCAAGTAAATATAATTTTATCTATAATTTTTTATAGAAGAAAACTGAGAACGAAAGTATAGATGATAATATAATGCGAATTATAAAATGAAATTACTATCCTTAACTCTCATCTTCAAAGTGTGAATTTTTAAAGATTATTTAAGAACATTCGGTAATTTGTTTTAAAACGTTTAGTGAAATATACATAAAAAAGCTGTTGTCTCGTCCTGAAGGGGTTAAATCAACTTGAGTAAATTTCGAAACTTGATGCATGGGAAATCTGCAGTGTTACGGTATGAGGCTGATATTTTTTAGGCAATCAGAATTCTGATTGCCTAAATGAAAACCGGTATATTTTAATAGTTATTTTTGGTTTATAATATGGCAGATATTCCATAAATTAAAAAAAAAAATAATAAAAAAATAAAATCGCTAGTTAAAATTTTCTTCGGCGAATCCAATATTTCTAAATAAAAAATCCACCATATGCGGCAACACTGCAAATCGAGCACGAACTTTTGGAATCACCAAATATACCTTTCATTTTTTTATGCACTGAAAAAATAATGGATTTCAAATTATTTTTACAACAATTTTTTAATTAAGAACTTAAACGGTGAAAAAATGTTTTCTAATGCTTTACAAAGTAACACATAGGACGCGTTTTGGATTGGAAATTTTAACACTCCGTCATCAGACAACGTAAACACGAGTCCGAAAGCGGACAAGGTTACAAAACATTTTGTTATTATGTATTTTTTTATTGATTTTAACAAAGTTTTATTTTTCTAATTTGTTGAAAGCGTATAAAAAAACATATGAATGGTATTGCGTTACAATCCTTGGAAGCTTACCGTCTCCTTGATAACCCGAAAAATGTTAAATGTGATAGGCAGGCATGTTATCCGATTATCGGAACCTACTTACGAGATACATCTCTGTCTGACATGTATATGTTAACGCTTTTATATATCACATCGGCATTTTTTTTTTATTTCATACAAACTGCATTCTGCATTGCTGACATTTTGAAACATCTAATAACGTAGCAGAAATTTATGGGGAAACGAGGAAAAACAAGCCATAAAAAGTTAAATAACAACAAATTCTTAAATCATTTTCATTTTGTCAAAACTTTACGAAATATGGCTAAGAACTTTCGCATAACCGCACAAATAAATAGAAATTATTTGAAATTTAAGAATTTTTCATTTCAAAATTTTAAAAAAATATTAATTCTTATATTTTTACAAATTTGTAAAATTTGAAACGTACAAGTTAAAGTTCATTTATATTGAAATATTTATATACCTTAATTCATCTGTATATTTATAATATTTTTTTTCATAAAAAATTACTGGCAAGATTGTATTGTTTTATTGATCATGTAAAAAGTTATATATTCTGCGTATCTGAATAAAAAAAGTTCAGAATATAATAAAAGTTACTTGAAAATATAAAATCAATTTGTACTTCTAATGAAATGATTGTAAATTTAAATGAAAATGTTACTATTTTTTAATATTTAAATTAAATTTTGTGAGTCGTTAGAATGTATTGCTTAGTATTCTTTAATCATTTTGTTCAATTACAGAATTTATCAGCACGACAAACTTATTATTTTTTTTCTAATAAATCATTTAGAAGGTTTTACAAAGAAATTATAAATAAAAATTCAAAATAATCGTTTTAAAGTTTAAATTATTAAAGCATTTAAAACTACATATAACTAAAAACTAAACAGTCGCACTGTACTCGTAATTTAAGCATAACGGATAACTCTAATAATACTTTTTATCAGGTCTATAACAATGAGAGAAATTCCCCAAAAATTTTCTCAAGTATTTACATAAATGAATTCTGCTATCTTCACGCTTTATATACAGTGGTGGGATTCAAATAATTTAACAACCGATTCGCTGCCCGAATGATTTTTGATGTTCAAAATTGAAAGAAAAATGAAGCATCACACATAGATTATGAAACACTTTCCAATATTATAAGAACATTGTTAAAAAAAAACTTTGATCCTTTAATACAGTGAAACAAATCCTGAAACATGTTACGTTATTAAAGGACGTTAATAAATATTCGGCAATCATGAAACCGTGATCATAATTTCTTTCAGAAAATGCATCAAAACAGAATAATACAAAAATAAATGTATGCTTAAGAATTAACCCATGTTCATGGTATAAAGTTGCATATAACATATTTAGAAATATATTATCCATGCTGAAGCAAGTGAGAGAAATTTTTGCACGACCGAAACTTCTCGAGTTATGACATTTAGAAATTTTAGGAATTTTCACCATTTCTTAATACAAAATAAAATTTTGGTTTTGCAATGTTCTTACTGCAAATTTTTAAATTTCTGAACATCGCACATTTTAAATTTTTACACCGTCGTATAAGAAAAAACAGTGCCACTCCGGGAGTGCCAATAGAAGTGAAAACTTCAACAATTACGTGTGTGTTTTTTTAATCGTCAGGAAATGTTTTATGCGTTGAATTGTGTAACAGCACTAATGAAAGCATCTGGGGACACGGCAGTGCCCCTGCCAAGTCTTGAAAGCACAGCCGTAAGCATCTTTTTCTGGAAGCAACTCAGGGTACTTTTGACCCCCAATATCTTTGTGTTGGTGATTCCCAGCAACTTGAAACTTCGTAAATCTAAAGTAATGGGGAAATGGAACTAAATGCTGAAATTTCACGTTTCTATCTTTTTTATTTCAGAAGATATATGAACTTAAACTTTCCCCTTTTCGACACTGATTCACCGATCATCAAAACTCAGAGGTACGTCCTGTATCCCTAGAATTTTGAAATTTGGTATGAAGGTAGTGTTTGGGATACAATGAAAGGGAAAATTTAAAAAATCCGGAAAATTTGGATAAAAAGTCGAAAAATAAAAAAAACGAGAATTTGGCAGAGATGTGATATACGAACCAGGTTTGGCGCGATTTTTTAACGTCAATTTGGCGAAAGCCCGTTTTCCAATACCAGTTACAATATATATTTTTATATTATTTTCTATTGTTTTAAAAAGTAAACAACAATAAATAAACGATAATTTCATTAATAACTATAGAACAAAACAATTGTACAATTTAAAAAAATAAAATAAAAGTAAATGAACAATTTATTAATAAATAAGCAACAGTAGCCGGGTTACCTTGTAAAATAAAGTAACGCCATTTTGGTGTCAATTAGGTACCCAAGTGCATATCTGACATCTGTGCCCCGTATTTTATCTTCCGTAATCGAAATTCCCGCCAATACTGTTGGTCATTGACCAGACCATCAACACGATAACATACAGCGTTATCGGTTTTTATTTACACGAAATAGGTAGGTCACGAATACGGTACAATTCATTTTAACTGACGAAAAACAAAATAATAATTTGTTTTAGCAATACGCCGGGAGAAAAAGTGAGTTTTAGCTTCCTTCTTCTTTTGCGGATTGAGCTGAAGAGGGAAAAGTTCCTGTCATTCACCGCTTGGCGCGCTAGTGTTTATGTGTCAAAATGCTAGCATGTCGTTACGTTACAGTGTCTCGAAATCAGTGGTTTTTCCCCATCTCAAAAAAAGCTCAACGCGCCTAAAGAAGTTTTCACTTCAAAAACGGGCCAGACAACGCTAGGAATTCGAAAAAAAAAGTATAATGATTCGGCAAGTTTAGATCATACAATGTCTTTTCATTTGTCAGAGCTGGAAAAATATTTTTCTAAATATAACTTATAAGACTCGGGGGTCTTATCAAAATTTTGGATTTGTTACATTTACGAAAATGACTAGTTTCATTTAAATGACTTCTAAAATTTGAATAACAATAATAAAAAAAAAGTTAGTTGGAAGTATATCTAAATCTGACGATTTAAGTATTAGCAATAGATCAGCGATAACAAGGAACATTCCGTGCCATACAAAGTACCGTTTATTCGAATAATAGCATTGCCGGGTCCGTGATGAATGATCCTTAAAGTAACCAGAAATTTGTATGATTACATATTTTTAAATCTATTTTATCTGAATTTATATTTTTAAATGAAAAAATATTGAATTGAAAGTATATGCTATTTGGTATTTTACTTTCTGCGCAATTTGATTTGTGGAGTCTATTTGCACAGAAAGCGAGCGAAACAGCAATAAAACACCCAGGTCCTCGAAATTTCACACATTTTATTTTATAAAAAATATTTCTACCCGTCCGAATGTTTCAAAATTTTTGTAAATGATGTAAATCTGATCTATTGAGAATCTCAATAGCATCTCAATTTGAAACGCTTTTAAAAGATTGTGTTAAAATACGGTCGTTTAATTACTTTTGGCGTAGAAAAATATCGTATCCGTGAGGCGCGAATTGACCTGTATTTGCCGATCTATTTGTAAGTGTTAAAATTCCTATTTTTTAAAACCGATTGCACTATCGATTATAAGAAGGTTTCCGCTTTAAGAACATATTTTTGGCTTGTAGGAATCTTTAAATAAGCGCTCTGGAAAGGCAAAACCGCGATAAAACATTTATTTTTTTACGGATTTCGTCGAAATTTTCACACATTTTATTTTGTTAAAACTATTTCTACCCATCTGTACATTTCAAAATTTTTGTAGGTGATGTAAACCTAGGCTATTGTGATGTTCTAAAAACATTGTGTTAAAATACGGACTTTTAGTTAGCAGAAAGAATTTCGTCTTCGTGAGGAGCGAAGTGACCTCGGTTTGCCAGTGTATTAAAATTGATTAAAATTCATATTTTTGAAAACTAATTGCACCATCAATGGAAAACAGGTCTCGGCTTTAAGAACTTATTTCTTCTTTGTCGGTACCTCTCAAATTGCGCCCTGGAGGGGCCTAGCGGACGAAAAAGGTTTTCGGAAAAACGACCCCTTTTGAAAATTGTTTTTCAAGGGGATTAACTGCGATATTTATTTTTCAATTGATTGCGGAATATGAGACGTAAGAGTAAGTTCTTTCAGAATATGTCTTTCGTTTTTAACTTTACTAAGCGGTTTGGCCGATGTAAGTTAATAAATAATGACAAATACTCCCAAAATTTCTTGTTTTCGTTCTTGATTTATAACTGATGCGTAAATAAGGCTTCTGCGCTTGCGCCAGAGTTTTTCTTTCTCATAAGAACCAAGTTGAGTTTTTAATGTAAGTGATTTTTTAATTAATAACTCCACTAATTATTATAATTTTAAAACTCTGTGTCTCTGGGGCATCAGGAGACACTTTGAGCTAGCCTAACAAAAATTTTCAGCCTGGTACGTGCCGTAGATTTTGTTAACAATCGCACACACACACAGACAGAGCAAAACTTTATTTTATTAGTATAGATAAGTAGTTATAGTAATTTTTAATAAACTTGCCATATAACTTGGGTTAACCTAATGCTGTCAATATTTTTACTAAAATTCTTCAAAATTTCGTTTTTTTTAAAGTTGAATTTTCACTTATAGGATTGAAGAAGAAAAAATCTATTATTATTGCAAATGATATATTATTTTATTAAATGAAATTAATCCAGACTTATCACAGAGTTATGCCTAGAAAACAATGTTGTGCAAATAAACATCTAAAAAAAGCAAATTAATGTAAAGCCGATTTTCCCATTTGCTGTATCATTTTAACAACCGATTCGCCGAACTCAGCACCAATTAACAACCGGTTCTACTGAACTGGTGCGAACCGGCTGAATTCCACCACTGTTTATATATATATTTATTTATTTATTTATTCTGAAAATCTCTGTGTAATTTCAAATGAATAATAACGATCTAACTGCATCGGTTTGTTTTATATCATTTTTAATCTCTTTTCAAAAATTAGGATGAAATTTTTAGAATATTCAAAAAGTAAAGTGGAGGAATGTAAAATTGTTGCTGAATTATCTATTAGCGGATTTGTTTATGTGTTTGAGTGTTTATAAGTGGATGTTCGAGTATGAAAATATGTGTGTGTTTCTGTATATGTTTTTGTAGAAGCTGTTTGTTAGTATGCAAATATACGCACCAGTGTATGTTTGCTTAATTATGAAATCATTTGTAAAAGTGTGCTTAACATCTGAAAAATGAGATATTTTTTTCGCACAAATTCACAGTTATTTTATTAAAAATTCGTAGCAATTAAAAAAAAATACTTTAAAAAATCGTTTAGTACATACAAAATAGTCATAGTTGTATGTTTAAAGTGTTGCTAAAATTTCAATTTAAAATTTCAACTTTTTATTTAAAGCACAGCTATTCCGAATTTGCAGAAACAAAGAAGCATCGAGATCGATAAAAAAGTATGTGTGGCATTATTATTTTTTAAAATATAGGTACTATATGTTCCATCATCCGTACTGATTAATCATAATAATCATTCAAAAATTATTATTTATTGTGTATTGGATGTAATTTACCAAATCCTTCTTCAACATAAAAATTTGCTCAAAATATTTTACTTACTGTGTTATGAGGCATATAACACTTACAACAGGATTTTAAAGTCATTAGCGTATTTTAGAGCATTATACATCAGTTTAACATTAAATTCCTTGAAAATACAACAACAACAAATTATGTAACATGAGTTTTCATGTGTACAAATTTATATTGAATATTAATTACAACAAAAATGACACATTAACACTCATCAAATTACAAAACAAAGGTTTTACCAAAGTTTTACGTTACCACCTTTACTTGACCTTTACGTTACTTGACAAAGGTCTTTACCAAAGTTTTTGGATTTACGGAATCAATCCCAAATAAGAAGGTAACTGGTAGGATATGACATGTAAGACGATTCTCAAAGAAATTTGAAACTTATCGCGTAAAGTATTCCGTTTCAGTTCAGATCTATGGAATGAAATGTTTGTGAAATTTCTTTGAAAACTTTGGATTAAACAACTCCGGAAATTTTATTTCAGAGATATTTGAGGATTACACAAAAGTGTAAAATAGTGTCATCTGTTAAGCTTAAAAGACGAATAAAATCCCGAAACTACATTTCACATTTCTACTGTACATACATATTTTTCAGAAACTTCCGAATAAAACATATTCTTTACATTCTAGAAGTTGAATATTCAACAAACTGTGTACAATCGAAAACATACAGTCCCTGTACCTCAACATTTGGAGGCCAGTGTACATGAGTTTATTTTTAAATGTCTTGAAAATACAACAAAAAAAATAATGTAACACGAGTTTTCATATGTGCAAATTTATATTAAAAGTGAGTTATTGCAAAAGTGACACATTAACACACATCAAATTATAAAACAAAAGTATTTTAAAATAATTGGAAATTAAAATCCAAGTATTGTAGAAAAATGTATTTTACCAAAGAGTTTGGATTTAAAGTATCAATAACAAATAAGTATATAACTGATATGTTGTGACATGCGAGATTATTCTCAAAGTAATTCAAAACTTATTGCGTAAAATATTCCGTTTCAGTTCGGTTCTATGGAATGAACGTACGTGAAATTTCTTTGGAAACTTCGAATTAAACTAGTCAGAAAATTGTACAGTCGTACCCGGTTAAGACACTCACGGTTAATACGCGATCCCATTTAATACGCTAATTTCTCCCGATCCCTTGAACATCGCCCATAAGGCTAATGCAAAAAAATCACGTTTAATACGCGAACGGTTATTACGCGATACCGCTTAATACGCGACAAATTTTCGGTTCTTTGAGGAAAAGATCACATTTAAGACGCGAATTCTTTGATCAAGATGCGAATTCCTTCTCTCTTCTCGAGTGTTTCCAATTTAGCGATTTTTTTTATTCAGAAAAAAAAAAACACTGATTCCGAATAGTAATGTTTACTTTATTTAACAACAGATTAATTAAGGCTAAAATTACTAATCGGAAATAGTGGTAGATATTTGAATAAAACATAAACCCGCTAAATTAGCAAAACTACAATTCTTCTTTGATCCCGCCTCCTAACATTCTTTGTCTCGCTCTTTGAGTATGTTTTTAGTGTGTTAGAGATATATAGACGAATTCAGGTTACTCAGATACGTTATAAAATTATTATGATTAGAGATGATCATACCTGTTGTTAGTGAAGTTTTAAATATAAGTTATATCCCTATTATGTTTTATAATACATATGACACAAAATGAAACTCGTAAAGCGTAAACAAATACGACTGCGGTTTGATAATTCTTTTATGTTTTCTAAGTTTTCTTTACTTTTTACTATGCTAACAACATTTTTGCATAAAGATTAATAAGGATAGATTTCCCTTATATTATAAAGAAAGACAGATTTTAATTTTACTTTTTATTACAAGTACTAAATAAGATTTTAAAAAATGGATTGTGCTTCAAAGTTTTATTTATTTTTTTGTTTTTGTTTTTGTTAAAAAAATTAGTTTAGTAGAAAAATAATTTTTGTTGTTTTAATTTTGGTTACAACGTATTAATCGACAGTAAAGCCATGTTTGGATGCATATTTATTATCCGTTATTATTATTCCATTCGGTCCTATAAAAAGAAATATTTTTGTTAAAGTGGAATATAATTAAATTTTATTCTAAATGTACGTAAAATGCACAATTTTCGACCTACATCGTAAATAAAAGCTCTAAAGTTCTTTCGAACTTTTAAATGTGTAAATTAGCCCAGTTCCTGGAACATTACACAAATCACGTTTAATACGCGATCCCGCTTAATACACGACTTTTGTCCACTCCCTTCAAACGCGTCTTAACCGGGTTCCGCTGTATTTCAGAGACATTTTCTGGAGCAATTATCAAGGAATGTCATTTGTCAAGCTTAAAAGATGGATAAAATCCCGAAACTAAATTTCATATTTCTACTGCACATAAAAATTTTCCAGAAACTTACGAATAAAACGCAAAATACTATCTTTAAACCTTTTAATACATAAACATGTATTTATTTATTTTTTGTTCCATATAATCTAAAGTAAGTAAAATCCCTAGAACGAAATGCATAAAAATTCATATTTATTTAGATATGGAATTTACTGCGATGTTACAAAATAGAAATTTTCAAAATCTCCAAAGAAAATACTTGTAAAAAAGATGTTTAAATTGTGATTTCTGATCTAAATTCGATAAAAGCCACAAATTGAATTTTCGCTCTATCTACAGCGTCGTTTCTTCAATTTCATGTCTGAGCAGTTGGAATCGTGAAGTTACAGTTCCTACGACATTGAAAAACGTGTTAGCGAATATTGTTGAAATAAATTCTGTATGACATGTTCTTAGCATATTTTAAATAGAGCTATTTTAAAAACCCATTCATGTGATTTGCTTCTTCTCCGTGGATGATTCGAGACACACGGTGATTTAAAAAACTGCATTACTCTAGACATGAAATAAAAAAGAATTGCATTGTGCATGAAAATGGTATTTTTAAAAACTCTGCGTTCCATTCAGCAAAGTATGTAATTTATCAGTTATGACGCAAGAAAGTTCTTGCGTAAATTTCCTTATGCAATAAAGGTACAATGATAAATGAAGCTGTAAATCCAAATCGCACAAAGCTTCTGGTAGTTTCAGATTTGCTTCAACATAATCAAACGATTTTTAATTCTCTAATTGTATTAACAAATACAAGAAAAGTATTTAATCATTTTATAAAACGCGGCATTTATTATATTGTCCGTACTTTATTTGCCAAAATATCAACTATAAAATAGGTTCACACATTTTCTATCAACGTAAGATAAACATATAGGAAATGGCATTAATATTTTCGTAAATCTGTTTATTCTGACTTTACTCTTAAGCCTATTCCATTGTATTGTGTCTCAATCATGTTACCAATAGCTTCTTTTCTGTTGTAAAATGTTAAATTGTTTAGATTTTTTGCATTCCAGAAATGTTCTGACGGTTCAGATACTGTACCTAATAGAGAGTGACTAGAATTTAGTATAGCAACTTTCAAACTCAAACGTTAAAACGGCACTTTAATATAAGGAAAGTGATATCATTTACGACTGATCCCTGCTTATATGTGATCGGAGTAATTTAGTCCCAAATTTCAATAATACCCGCTTTAATATTTAAGCATGTACAGTAGCTGTGTTAAAAAAAAAAAAATTAAACACCCCTTACTAACTCGTAGAAGAATTATCGTAGAAACAAGTTACTGTTACAACACGATTGGTAATAAATTCCGAAGTACACAATTTTGACAACATAAATTAACTCTACACCCTTCAATTAGCCCCAAAATTTTTTTTTATGCATTTCGTACTATAAGTTTCCAAGAAATTAATTATTTTAACGAGCGTATTTTAGGGGCTGTATCCAAATTGAAGTTTGGTTCCGGATTGTTGACCGAAAGGACTCCTTCTTGATCAAGGCATCTTAAGTGCCACATATTGAAGACTGCTACACTGTAAAAAAAAAAAAAAATCTGCAGTTCTACAGATGTAAAGTTACATGCTTACTAAACTTTCACCTGTAACTGTACGAAAAAAGCTGCAAATCTACAAATCTAGTTTTTGTAAAGCTACAAAAATCTGTAACTTTACAAATGAATCTGCTAAAATTTCAGTAATCTTACTAAACTTTTATTTGTAACCCTGGCTGGAGTTACATGAAAAGTTCTCGGAATCCCAGTTTCCAAAAAAATTCTTAGTAACCTTACAGATTTTTTGATTTTCGGCGCAAAAGTGTGTCTGTTACATGAAATTTTGTTGTTGCCGTTACATGAAAAGTTCTAGGAATCCAAGTTTCCTATAAAAACTTTAGTAACTTCACAGATTTTTTTTTTACAGTGTAGATTACAAGATAGCCTAAGAAATTTCAAAATATTTAGTCACTTCTATCATAGACGGCCCCTTAGACCATCGTTTTGCCTTTTTTAAGCGTAATTTCATAACTACTTGGAAGAAAAATGTGAAGTTTTGGATTTCCATAAAGCAGAACATAATAAATCTAAATCCATCAAAAAAATTGTAGGTTGCAATTCATAATTTTTTCGAATATTAATTTCATAATTCCTATCATAAAATTATAAAAGTTGCAAATTCAACGTATTTATGTTTGGGTACTTTAGGATTATTGCTACATAAAAAAATAGCACATTAAGAGTATAATTTCAGGAGATATTAATAAAAATATGAAAGTGTAATTTAACATTAGAAGCACTAAATTTTGAAAGCTTATAATTCAAAAGCTTAGCACTCAAATGACTTGGAATTTGGTGTATAGGCATAATTTGAACCGAACATTTGAAATATCTTGTTACAATTGGGTATTGCAATTGAAAAAAAAAATGAAGTTTAGGTTTATTTTCATATGTAGATGGCGCCCTAAGCAAATTTTATATACATCATTTAAAAGTAGACTTTATTTCCTATCGTTCGACACCAGTAACTTTCTTCTACGGTAATTTGTTGAGGAATTAGTAGGGGGTGTTTACTGGGTTTTTTTTTCACGACTGAACTTATCTGTTATACAATACAAGTATAACCTTGCTACATTGAATTTATGATTAAAAACCACCATAGATATAAATTAAACGATGCATGTATATACACACTCAGTTTTTTTAAATCTTTCATAAAAGTATTTCGTTAAGTTTGAAGTTCGAAACTTTTTTTCGCAAAACTATTGAGAGAACATATTTCTAAATTTCCCATTGTTCATTTTTAAACCATTTGATTTACAATTGATAATGTGCAAAATAAATTAAACAAGATTAAAATAATAGTTATAGACAAGATTATTTTTAATTACGTGTGTTTACTTGCATTTCAGCATATCACGCACATATATCTGATAAAAATATGACGTGATTCCTAGATCAAGATTTTAAGAAATACTTTTTTTAATTGTTGTTTTTTCATATAGTTTCCCTTACCTATACAATCTGAATAACAAGGCAAGAGTAGTTCATTTTTTTTCAACAAGATCAACAGATCAATAGCACAACCCTTGAAAATGTCTGATTTGTACAATACAGTTTACTCATAAATCATTGTAAGTGCAAGAACTTAAAAAAATCTTTTTTTTCACGTATCATCATACAATTTTAATAGCATCTAAATAAATGAAAAAAAAAATATTGCAGTTCTCGTTTAGTATTTTATTTCACTTGATTAAGTAATATGGTACATGAAATAAAGTATCATGTCCTTTACGAGTTACGGAAACTAATGGCAATTTAATGATACAATTAATGGCAGCAGATTGAGTGGGATGTTGGAGAATGTGATTTATAAAATTTTTCACATAACTGTTAAAGCGTAAATTTAACAAATTTAAAAATTATGTTTAATAAGCACTAATAATGAAATTATATGTTGTTTTTTATTTATATGCATCTAATGAGGGAAATGAATGCGTATGCACGCAGTAGTATAAAATTTGGACATTAATAAAGTAATTAAGTGATGTAAAACTGCTAATACACTAATTTTGGAAGAAGGCATATTTTCCATTTTAGCAATATGAATTTTACTTAAACCTTATCATATATGAGTTATGTCTAACTGATATATGATAATTTTTTGAAATTTTTAAACATAATCCATACCTATTTTTATATGTGTCTATCCACACTTCGAAATAAGTGACGCCCTAATACCAAAATTCGCATGTAATCATGAAATTGATGGTATGCAAATATGTTTGCATTTAAATTGTGTTCATTAATATACTTTCATATTAAGTATAGCAATGTTTGTACTTAATATTTTCGCCAATTCTCCCCAGAATAAATTCAGACATTTCTTCGAAATACAAAATGATTTGTGCTACTAAAATTAGCAGTTTTAATAAACAACATTTTATTGGTTGGATTATTTTATCGTAGTGCCATGGAAGAGAAAATAGTTATTTAATTATAGTGATATAAATGTTAAAATCAAATAGCATTGGACTAAACGGTATTGTCGCAGAAAACATAACATGAGTACTAACATAATAAACAGCTCATGCAATTATATGTTGTTTTTTATTTGTATGCATCTAATGAGGGAAATGAATGCGTATGCGCGCAGTAGTATAAAATTTGGACATTAATAAAGTAATGAAGGGATGTAAAACTGTTAACACACTAATTTTGGAAGAAGGCTTAATTTCCATTTTAGCAAAATGAAATTCACATAAAACTTATCATATATGAGTTATGTCTAACTGATGTATGATAATTTTTTGAAAATTAAAAAAAAATAATCCATAACTATTTTTATATATTTCTATCCACATTTCGAAATAAGTGATGCCCTAATACCAAAATTCGCATCTAATCATGAAATTGATGGTATGCAAATATGTTTGAATTTAAATTGTGTTCATTAATATACTTTCATATTAAGTATAGCAATGTTTGTACTTAATATTTTCGCAAATTCTCTCCAGAATAAATTCAGTCATTTCCTCGAAATACAAAATGATTTGTTCTACTAAAATTAGCAGTTTTAATAAACAACATTATATTGGTTGGATTATTTTATCGTAGTGCCTCGGAAGAGACAATAGTCATTTAATTATAGTGATATATATGTTAAAATCAAATAGCATTGGACTAAACATAATTGACGCAGAAAACATAACACGAGTACTAACATAATAAACAGCTCATGCAGACAGAATTAAGTTAATCTTTAATAAAGTTAATTTTTTCGCAGTTAAAAGTAAAATATATTCAGCAATTATGCGAAATGTTCGAAAATAAATTCCATATTAGTCGCTTGTATATTATGATTCGTCTTCCTGAATTATCATCCACTCTTCTCTCATTTATTTTACAATCAGAAATTTCTGTAATTGTGCTGTTTCGTATCTTAAAATTATTTTCAAAATTATTTTATTTTGTGATTTTATTACGATAGCAGCTGATTGCACAAGAAATCTTATATTATCCTAATACCCTAATAACAATACTTATGGAATACAAAAATCACGAAATGTCTACATCGCATGAAAGTTTTGTATTTTGCATTGATTTCAAAATGTAGCATGTAAAGAGTTTGTTGTCGATTTATATTTTAGAAATTTTTTTCTCCTGATGAAGGTTTTAAAGATTAAACCGAAACGTAGAATTTTATGTTAAACTTGTGAATAAATTGTACGTTGGATAGCAACACCTATTTGTTTTGTATGTCTACATCTGTTGCAGAAGTTAAATAAAGTCTCGCATTACAAAGGTAATATACCAAATGTAAACTTAGAGTACCAGACTTTACATTTTTTAATCTAAATTTAAGATTTAATGTTTTTTTAAATTCTATTGTGGATGAAGAGTTTTAGAGGTAAATTCTTTAATATTTAAAAGGAAGCATTTATCTAAGAAAATCATAATCTACTTAAAAAAAGAATAACACAAAAAATGCATAGCAACTGACTAATTTAAAAAAAAAAAAAAAAAAAACGTTTTAATTTTAGTATATTTAGAAGATTTCCGCAAGCAGCTGAGCCAACCGTAAATTTATGGGATGAATTATAGCATGATACGTGTATTATTAACTAAATTTAGATATTTAACCCTCCGCATAATCGGTTGAAATGTATAGTGATGGCAAGGATGCATAGTCGTAATAGGACAATTTCGTAGAATTTTTGTTGTGATGTTCTTCAGCATGCCAGTATAAACCTCGAAAAAAACCCATTAATTATTTCGAAAGTAATGCCGCAGAATGTGTACTTGTTTTTCCAGTGTAACGTGTTAGGGCAATTCCACAGAAAATTATCATTTTGGGGTGGAAAATAAAATTTATAACATGTTTAATTTAAGGAAGTGATTGGAAAGCTTGATATTTTTATGTTCTATAATAAAATTCTAATAAAAAAGCATTGTAAATTACTGTTTACGAACTAAGTTAAGTACCATTATTGTCTTTGTAGGGTCATAATGTTACGCCAGTTACACAATAGAAGTTACGTCAGTTACATGTATAAATGACATTTTTTTCTTTTCTATTGTTAAGAAATTAATTAAACAAGTTACTGTTATAATCTGTCACTACTTATTGTTGTTGAGAACATTATATCACCTTTTTTTAACGGGATAGTTTTGATAATTTTTACACTTCAATGAAAGCAGAAAATTTTTTTGTCTATTTTATGTAACGTCAGTTACGGAATTTTTAATCGCAATTTTTGGGATTAAAAGAGCGATTTAAAAAATCTGCAGGTATTTGGGTATTAAGAACTTAGTAAGTAATATTTTAAACAATAAAAATTTGTTCTAGCTTTATTAGTAAATTTTTTACACAGTTTTGGTCATGTCTGTCACATACTACGATTTTGGCTACCAGTATTTTAGAACGGAAAAATGTGACTTATTTTATCGGATATGTCTCATTAATTGAATAAGATGAAGCAAACTTTTCGAAAATAGCAGTGGCCAACAAGCATAGCGATTTTCAGCTGTGTGACAGACATGACAAGTTTTCATGGAATTAAGCAGTAAAAAAATATTATTAAAAGGCGTATATATACCTTTATTCGGATCACACGAAAAGTTATGTGATAGATTTGTAACAGAGATGAGTCGTTGTCACAAATCTATCACAAAACTGTTTCAGGTCTGCCCCCATAAGCTCCAAACCAGCCTTCTCCTCCAACATCCCCTTTCAAGCTAGGCGCCACATCTCACACCTAAAGCGAAACAAATTTCAATATTGCAGCTACGCTTCTGAAATTGAGCATATTGGCATCTTAATACATTACGCTTCAATATTCCAGCGCTTCATACAAACATCGCAGTACAAATATTTTATACACACACGTAACAATAATTATTGAACCACGCTCGTATTGGGATTACAATATATATATATATATATATATATATATATATATATATTTCTATTTTTAGGATACACTACTGCACTTTACCAAATTTTTGGATTGAAGAAACAATAAACATTGCGCATTTGTAAGAATTACTCTTTAGCATTAGGATCTTTGACTTAGTATCATATATCTCACTTATCTGTACTGCAGTACAATTAGGGTACGATTCGTAAAAAAACCATTCATTGTAACATCATTCTAATGGGTTTTCTATGCACTGGTTAAATTAATCTAAATAGATACATTATAAAAATAGGCTCCCCCATTTCTTTCAATCAAATTCAACAAGACAATTATTCGAGGTTAGTTCGAGATTGCCATAGTATTCATTCAACAAGTTCTTTAAAAGTAACATACACTGGGTATTAAAATTGTATGAACACCTATTAATTTTGTGATATCGTGTAAAATATTCATGGATAATTATCAGAAAATACCATTTTCGAGAGAAGTACAATAATCTTACATAATACGTAAAGATAAAATGAATATCAAACTTTAGATTCATTGAAAATATAAGTTATTTAAAAAAATGACGTTGCCCAATGATATGAAGAAAACCGATCGAAATTACC
This sequence comes from Maratus speciosus, assembly GCA_963932465.1. Lineage (NCBI taxonomy): Eukaryota > Metazoa > Arthropoda > Arachnida > Araneae > Salticidae > Maratus > Maratus speciosus. Next base: position 445,018,699 of record OZ010788.1, read on the forward strand.
AATAAACGAGCATTTAACTGCGCTCGTACGGATCCTGGAATTTCCAGACCAGAGAATTCTTCTGTACCTATTTTCTTATACAAAATGTCTCCTTAAATAATTCGAAATTTCGCGAGTTTTAACTAGATTAATTATTTTTTTTAAATACAAATTTTTCACCTGGAAAATAACGAATCCCGTACGAACCGAATCTAAACTATACAGGAATATTGAATGTTACTCGTCGAGAAGAAACCAAAACATGCAAATTAGTTTAGTATATAAAGATACTTCGCGAGCATAGAAATTTTCAAACGCGACTGCGAAGTGAGTTTAAGGTGTGTGGGTCGTAAATTCGGTTTAAACGGTTTTGAGAAAGGTAAAATTGTGGCTGTTGTGGTTCACTTTCAGAAAGAACTATTGGTAAAAAATTGAAAAGATATCCAGGTCTATTCTTGAATTACAACAGGATTAAGCAGCAAAGAAATATCCGCGGCATCCGCAAAAGCTGCCCAAAATGGATAAAATAGTCTTAATAAAAAGAATGAGCAATGGGAAAAAACATTAGGCAAATTTATTAGAGATACACTGATAGCGGCTCCAAAAAGTACTTTGTCCAGAGTAGTCAATATCTGTAAGATGTTGAAAAAAAAGGCACGAAATCCCCAACAACAAATGACTAAAAGGCACCAGCAGAATCTTCTGGATTGAGCTAGAGATCAGATGTCGTTGAAGTTATAATATGAAAGAGTAAATTTTTTCGATAACAAAAATTCTATGTGGATAGTCCTGACGGTTTTTCTTATTATTGGCATGACCTGCCAGAAACTTTTTTAAAACGGTTGCAGAATGGATGTTCATTCGTGGTTTATACTACGTTTGACTTTCGTTGTAAATTCAAATTAGCGTTTTCCTCTGGCAGAATGAGACTTAACCTAATAAGATCTACTTGACGAAAGCTTGTTGCCTTTGCTGTAATTTATTGAACTTCCTGCGTGTTCCAGCATGATCACCATGCATCCCTTTACACGGCGAAAAGCAGTTGAGAATGGTTCCTGAATAATGTTGTACATTTAATTACATGGCCACCTGTTTCTCCTGATTTAAAACCCAATGCAAACTTGTGGACCCTACTGGTTACATCGGTTTATAAAAATGGATACAATTTGCATAAATTTCAGAATTAAAAGCAGCTATCATCTTACACTAGAAATAAATCGACGAAAGTACCTTAAAAGGTTTGATCCGCTCCATTCCTTACCGTCTTTGCATTAATTAAATGCAAAGTATCTGGCTTAGACACTGGCTATTAATCTATATTTTTGGTCAGTGTTCATATCATTAGGCAACACCTCAAAAATAAAAATGTCTGTTTCAATTATAGTTTGTTATAACATATATATATATATATATATATATATATATATATATATATATATATATTGTTATATTGCTAAGTTTTTTTTAAGCTTAAAAACCTGGGTGTTCATGTCATTTTGAAACACAATTTTATATATAAAAATGTCTGTTTCAAATATCTACCCTGTATATATAAAATCCTAATGAAACGAATTTATGAAACAACAGATTAAATTACTGATTATGTTTTATGGCTATTTCTCCTAAAATATTGAATATTATGCAGTGAAATTAACACCGAAAATCCGTATTGTTCCGCAGATCTCAAAACAGATATTAGAATTTCAAAATTTGAAATTGTTTTCGAAATATTACTTTTTTTTTCTAATTTGAATTTAATTATTCTAATGATGGCAACTGAATTACTCCATTTTTGTGAAAAAAGGGAGAAAAGCGATAACGATAGGGATTTCTTTTTCCCAATTATCAAATTAAAATTGAAATTAGTATTTATTTCAATCGGTAGTGAAGGCAACACTGCGATTAAATTATGTTTTTCAGGAAATTTTGAAAAAACAATTCATTAAATATTAACAAAAATAAGAATATTAAATAAATAATAATTTCTTATTTAGTTTAATTAAATTTTCATCATTTCAAGATATATTTTTGTATATTTTAGAAATGTTATTATTTCATATTGTTGCCAATCATAGAAAAAGTGCACATAATAATATTTATTTACTATTAAAAATTCATTTATATGTGACTATTTAAAATAGTAAAGCTTCAGAATTAAATGATTACATGTTAAAAGCAAAAAAATATCGAAAATTACGTCATAAAAATTGTATTTACTATGACTATTAAAAAAGAAAGAAAACTTTAAAATAGTAAATTCATTAACAGGCATTAAAAGCAGTAAACGCCGGAAATTACGTCATATTTAAAATGACCAAGTAATAATTCTGCCAAACAGAAAACTTTAAAATTATGAATCCATTAACATTCGTTAAAAGTAGCAAATGGGAGTAATTACGTCGTATTTAAAATGGACAAATGGTTATATTGACGGACAGTTAAAAATTAAAAATATATTCATGCGAGACTTAAATTCCACAGATTTGTGAGTGTGTGTGTGTGTTCCCATAACAGCAAGATGAATTAAATTTAAATGAAAATAATAATGAGTTTTTATAAGTTCATGGAGACTACACACTTTTATATTAAATAATGTATTTATCCGTGAATCTTAAAAGAGAAAAAAACCCGTAAACATAAATAAATTATACCATGGCAAATGCATTTAATAGTGGAAATTACGTCATATTATAAAATGATAGAGATAAATCGATTTTTATTCCGGAGACTTTTAATGTGACGTCACATGGTATAAAATAAATGTGGCTAGCAAATTTATTTGTATATTACATCACTTGATGCAGCATAAATATAGGTAATTTTTTTCGCAAAATATTTTAAATTAAAATTCCATAAATACATATTAGAAAATTCTGATATTCTTATTAATTAACATAAGCAATATGCAATGTAAAAAAAAAAACCATAAAAAATCTGCATGATGGTGTATCAAAATAGAGAAAAGAATTCATGAATAAGTTATAAGGGAGACTAGGGACGGTTGACCACACGGGCGTCTTGACCCACCCATCAGTTTTCATATTTAAAAGAATTTCAGAGTTTTATCATTAGGTGTCAACAAAAGCCACCGGAATGCTTAAACAACAGTCTTTGTTTCATACAGATATTCAAAATAAGTGTGGAAAAAATCACTTGTGAGGGATTTTAAGCTAAAAGTTGTGTTTTTTAGAAATATTTTGTAAGCTTTTTTTTTCAGATAAAATATATCATAGAAATTTAAGTAAGTAGGTTTTAAGTAATGCAGAAATATCGAGCTTTCATTCCAGGCATAAAGATTGTACGGTAACTTAGGCTTAACATAACAATGTGCTATTCTTTAGATAAAGGCTATGTGGGGAGGCTTGACCCAGTCAATGTGAGGGAGGGTTGACCAGATGAAATCTTTTTATTATACACTATGCATAATGAAAGATTAACGGTTATATAAAAAAATATATAAAAATTTATTCTGCAAAGCCACGGAAAACTAGGGTGATGGAAAAGAAAATGTTTAGATTAAAGAAAGCTGTGAAAAATCGCTACAGTATCCACTGTAAGAAAAAATTTAATGAGATATAAACGGGAAAGTTAATAGGAACTTTTTACATTTAAATATTACTAAAATAGTTAAATAGAAACAGTGTAAAAGACCAGAAAATATGAAAGCAGCAGTCTTGACATTTTCAGGGGCAGTGGCATGCTGCTGAAACCACTTAATTTTAATTTCCAAACACCACATTGACACCAGAAATTTGCTAATTTTTTTTCCATTTAATATGTATGTGAAATATACCCTTTTTCTTATTTCCAAATAAATGTCTTCGTAAATTACGGTGCCAGTCATTTATTTCAACATTTTAGTACTGAAAGTGATTTGCCACTGAAAGGGATAAAGAAGATAATGACCAGTTAATTACACATACGACGGTAAAAGAACATAGAATTGAAACATCGAAAAACTTTTGGAAGGTATGTAGACAAATTTCACCAGCATGAATACAGTGAGATGAACCCAAACTATGTGACATTTAGAGTTGTTAAGTCGAGTGTCACAAAAAGTAGGAAAAGGAGACAAAAAAGAGCGGGACAGTGGCTATAAATTTCGGGCATAATAAACCATGAAAACGGAACCTGTCTCTAAAGGAATACTGTCTTAAATGTTAAAATTTCATTTTCCGTGCTGTACAATTATACCTGCTCAGACGATTCTGCTTAAAACAAAATTTTTCTCCTCTGATTTGCAATTGCGTCAAAACGGGTTTGTTTAAGCATCACATTTTCAAAAATCTTTTTTTATAATTACTAAAGCATGTAGCATAGCGTAATATAACGTAACACAATATAAAACAAAGCGGGTCAAGCCTACCATATAGTGGGTCAACCCTCCCATATGTGGGGAGCCTTGACCCATTATTTGCTCATGGTTAAAATCGATCATTTTTCAAATTTCTTACATATTACACTTATGTTGCAATTTTAACTTGATAACTGATCGTATAGCGAATAAAATGATATATAAAATTTTATTCTACAATCAATATTTAAAAAATTAAAAATATTTTTGTAAAAAGTAGGTCAACCCTCCCTAGTCTCCCCTACATGTTCCTGAAAATATCCAAAACTCGATCAGAACACATAATATAAGTGCAAACACAATGGTTTTGAATATTGTGATTCTTGAAAGCTATTCCCAAGCAGACGGAGTTTTTTAACCTCGAACCAAAAGGAAGAATGTTATCCATAGCGTCTTTATAAAAGCCAGAAAAGTAGCAACATTTTTCATGTACAATTTTATACAAGCTGATTTTCAAATGTGTAGAGTTTCAAAGAGCTGAGTGGAAGAACATGTTATGCAACATTTTCTTAAAAATCATTTTATGTTTTGTACAAAGACGTTATCAGGTATTCTATCACATGGTAAAGCTAAAATACCAAAATTCTATTTAGCCATGAAGATTTAAGACATTATTCATTAATATTTAATATTTTATTATTTAATAATGTAAATAATATTAATATTTTTTAATATTTAAAAATTAATTATGAATAAGTTTTTTTGATAGAGTTCAGTACCACACCTGTTAATATTTTAAACACATGGTATTAAACAGAAAATAAATCATTAAAATTGACAACAAAAAATTTCCCATCAAATTTCTTCAAATGTAATTTTTGTTACTTAACATGTTCTTCCACTTAGCTCTTCATTTATCAACCCACATTCATCAGTTTTTACGACAATGATGGGTGAGACCATGGTAACAGAAAAATGCCTCATTCAAACGGAGAAGTATGGAAATCCGATTACAGAAGATAGTCGCCGCTATGGTGATAATATCATTCAATCTTCCGTAACCTGGTAATATTTTTAAACAGAGCACATTTTCATATTTTCAGAGGTGAAAATTCGGATCCGGGGATAGCGGGCGTAGCTCCCAGGGGGCTCAGCTTCCTAGTATTGTATTATAAAATACAATTACTGGCTCTATATCTAACATTGCTAAGATTTAAGTTTATTTTGTAGCATTTGTTTTCTTTTTTAAGCTTCATAAACTGGGCGTTCATATAATTTTGAAACCCATTGTATAGTGTATTATTGTATATGGATATATCTTGATTTTATTAATTACATTTCCATATTATGTGCCCATAATATTTTATTCATTTCATCATTATTAAATTAAAACGTATAATCTCAAAAGCTTTCTCCTTATTGCTCTTTCAGAATTTCTCAATAAAATGCATTTAAATCTATCTAAAGATACAATTTACAACTTCTTTTGTTATTATGGAGACACGGCTTGTGTTATTTATTGGGATAATAAGCGCATTTATGACCGTCTTGTTTAAAAGAGATTATGGAATTTGTCTTTTAATATAGTCTTCTAAAGTCTTAAAGATTAGAGTGCATAGTCCAAGGAGGGAGATTATATTTGAGATATATTTAAGGATTCTAATTTTATTCATAAATAACACTTTTTACACGAAATAGCTAAATATTTGAAAATTCAGAAAATTTTCTTAGAAGTCATTATAAAGAATCTTTAATTAAAATATAAATGAACTGGACAAATAAGCATTAATGCTTGTCCTGCGAGAGGGGTAATTTATTTTATAAGATAGTGATTGATTTAATGTAATTTAGTGTTTATGTTTGAGAACACATTGCTTTGTTTGAAAAATTTTTAATTATGTTTGAAAAGTTTAGTAACAAATGTTTAAATTACAAAATATACTTCACATTGCTAAATATGATTTTAAATTCAATATAGAGAAATTATAAAAACCTTTATCCCGTATGCTTTATTTTCCGCATATTAACATATGTAAAATCCACGACGCTGTTTTCCGTGCTTAATGTCGTTTTATGTCATTGGTTTAGTTGGACTACATTGTATTTTGCTAACTACATTAACGTGTCTACAATTGTATAACACATTTAAACAAACTCCAAAAAAAAAAAAAAAAAAAAAACACTATCAGACAAGCGGTTAGAAATATATATTAAAACATCTACTGTGATGATCTCTCCGGTAGACTCAAGCGAGTAACGATGCTAAATAAAACACACTTTTTACTCTTTTTCACTTTTTTTTATTTATATATTTAAGCAATATTTTATTTCCCACATAGCGATATTTTACTTCCCACTTACCGATATTTTACTTCCTATTAATAACATAATCTTTTAATATACTGTTCTGAAAGAGTTAAATGTATTTATACATTCTTGAACCCTTGCAAGTCGTAGTGCGACCAAAGTTTAGTATCCGTTCTCCTAAATATTAAAGCTTAATACTGGTATATGTGGGGCGTGAGATCCCACATTAACGATAATACTCTATTTGTATATAAACACTGACATTAATTACACACAAAAAGAGGATAACAAAACAAAGAATACTCATAGTTCACTTTTTACACTGATAGAAGATCCACCGTTGGATTACGGGTAAAGCTTGGCAGCACAAGCTCCATCATTTTCCTGTATTGTTACAGTATGTAGCGTTATATATTTATATTGTATAGGCCGTAAATGACAGTAATTTTCAAGAACGTTTATGCCTGTAAATCACAGTACTTTCAAGAACGTTTCTCACCGTAAATCACAGTAATATATAGATTGTAAATGAGTGTATTTGACCGTATATAACTTTTCTTTTCTTTTATTATTATTATTATTATTATGTATATCCATTACTATTTTCATTCAGTTTACACCAAAGAGACATATTTTCTTTGTGATTTTAATCATATAAAAATTGAAATGGGCAATAGAAAGTGCATTTTACGTACATTCTAACAACAGCGATGGATAATATTCAAATTTTAGTAGATTATTATAAAACACTATAAGTAACAACTTGTTATGTATTTATAAGTCATTTAAATATTAGCACAATTTTCCGTTTTAATTTAAAAACTGTCAAAAGACCATTATTGTAAAGTGTAATAAAATAAGAATTATAATATAGTAATACATTATTATTACATTACATTATTGTTCATTATCAGTGATCTGTCTTTCACAAAATTGAACCTCAGAAAAGTGGACCCTTCTCAAATATAAAAACATAGATTTCATAATTATACAAAGTCTATATCCCGAAAACACAATGCTTTAAAATTTTTTATGAATAATTTTTTAATGAGCAATTCACAAATATAAAAACTTAGATTTCATATTTCTAAATAAATTCATTTAAAATAATCTTCCAGATTTCTGTCACCACTTTTCCTTTCCTCATTCTACAAAATTTATATCCCAAAAACATAATGCATTAAATTTTTAATGAATAATAAAAATTCTCCAAATACGTATTCTCTCGCCCCGCCAAACACACTTATTACACAGAATTTAAATTTTTATTAAAAAAGGCGTATTTATTAATTATACTGACAGAAATCAATTGAACGAGAATTTAACGAACATGTAAACACTTTATTAAAACCATTTAACTATTTTTATGCTTTTTTTATCAGCAATGGACAATTTACATCCAAATAATTTGTATTATAATTATTTTGATTACCGGAAAGTTTCAATTCTAAATTTTTTGGATTGTAGTTAAAATCATGGTTAGCCTTCATTCCATTTTGCTCAACAATTAAAACATCGTCTGTATATCTAAAACAGATTATGCCTTTATATAACAGACTTTCATTTTCATTTATATATAGATACATGTGCATAAGAAAAACCTTTCAAACCTCATTTTAAAGTATGACTAAATGACAACATTACAAAATATTTTTACAACTATTGCCAAAGAATTACATTTTTTATTAATTTGAATTATTATGTTTCCTTGCAACATTTTTGATAATTTTTTATTTGTTTATTATTATTCAGAATTTAGAATGAGTAAAAGAAAGACCGTGAGTGAAATTTAGAAAATAGTTTAAATGAACTTATTAAATTTTCTTGAATTGTGAAGTATGCATTTTCTGTGCTTGAATAGACACTGATGATGTAATTTAATAATAATATAAAAGCGTAATAATATTATAAAAATGCAACATTATCGTATTTATATTATATAATATTATATGATTATCTTATTATTTATTTATTACACAATAGTACAATACATATATATATATGTGTTTATTTACATTTGTCTTCATGGAATTAATGTATATCCTGAATAAAAATATCTAAGAATAATCGAATGTGTAAAATCGAAATGCATAGTTATCTTTGCTAGAAAAAAAAATAATATGGTAGCCCATAAAAAATCTGCTGAGTAATGTATGCAAAGATTTTATTTAAAATTTAAAGCACATCAACTAATCAAAATACACAGATTTTTTTTTCTTAAAAAGACATTTAATGTTTTGGTTTTGTGAATTAGTTACCGAAAGAGAAATTAAATTCATATTAAGTTTGAAAAATAAAGGGATGGTATTCTTTTATAATTCTTTTAAATTACTCTGTTTTGTAATCATATTTACTATCATATAAAAATACCTATAAAAAACATAAACTTCCAAACTTATGTACATTTAAATCCTAATGGTAGTTAATCGAAATTAAAATTCTTACTTATAACGTAATGATTTATCATTAAAATATATATATATATAGTTAAAAATTCCAAAAGTAATTTCAAACATTAACACGAATTCTCAACTTAATTCCAGTACAATATTAAATAAATAATACAAAAAATATATTTTTTAACATAATGAACTATTTCTAAGAAACACAACATAACCATAACCAACTTAAACTTGAACAAAATCAACCGTGAGAAACAAGAAAAATAACTAACTAAAACTAAATATTGAGACAGGCTGCGTGGCTTATGACACGCTAATGCAGGGCTTAAACCGTTTTTATGCATGCAATATTCATCAGATTTGCCTGTCGAAACTATATAGAAAATACGAAAGAAACAAGATTAAACAAAAGGAAACTGACCGACTGAAATCAATCATTTTCGAAAGTAATCTGTTTCCATAAACCACACGCTTTGAGTAAAGGTATTAGTTCACTTCTGTTCTTGCAAGTTCTCACATAATTATACGTTATATTTTTAAACAGACTCACAGTAAAACCCTGTTTCACAGCAATGCCGTACCATTTAAGCATATCCGCTTTCAAAATGTCTCTATCTGATGTCAATCGGTTTATTCGGTTTAATCCGTTAATATAAATATTTCTTAATACCTATATATGGACGATTTGATTTGAAATTCAGTATTGCAATTGTTGTTTTCTCTTTTATCATAAACCAATGTAATTGAATTTCTGTTTTCTAATTTTAGTTTTACATCCAAATAATTTGTATTATAATTATTTTGATTACCGGAAAGTTTCAATTCTAAATTTTTTGGATTATAGTTAAAATCATGGTTAGCCTTCATTCCATTTTGCTCAACAATTAAAACATCGTCTGTATATCTAAAACAGATTATGCCTTTATATACCAGACTTTCATTTTCATATATATATTGATACATGTATGTCGGCCAAAATTAAACTGCAATTCCTCCCATATAGGGATATCCTTAATCTGCTTGTATACCTTATTGCCCTCATATAAAAAAATTTCTTGAACCACCAATTGAAACAAATTTTGAAATTCCCTTAAATATATGTATGGATCATTATACCTATTATACACCTCCAATATATTCTCCTTTAAATCCTCAATCTCTATGTTGTTAAACAAATCTGCAAAGTCATATGCATACAATCCTGTAATCTTATTTTTGTACCTTTTTATTTTTTCTAACAGTTCATAACTATTATTTATTATGAAAGTTGAATTTTCTCTTTTAATCTTTAAAAACATTCTCTTCAATACTTTTAATAATTTTTTATTCGCACATTCAATATAGGAGTTGTAACCACAGGTAACAGTTCTGAATTTCTCAGAGCATCAACATTAAATCAATATATTTCTCTTCGGACAAACTCTCAAATTTTTTAACATATGTCTCTTCTTGATCCTTTAAAATATGATATTTTCATTCTTCAAATAATTCTTCAAGAAGTCTGTATTTATACGTTAACTTTTGTATAAAGATTTAAATATTATATTTAAAACGTTTAACTGCATCACTTTTCGGGAAATTCCGTTTTATTCTGTCTTTTGCTCCATAACTCATTTTGTTTTTCAATTCCACATTTTGTACAATATCTAGATTTTCAATTATTATATGTCCATAATGTTTGTCTACATATTTGTTGTACATATCCTCGTTACATTTACAAATGTCTGCATTTTCGTTCCTATTAATATTTTTATCATAATAATTATAATTAAAGATCATTCTACCTAAAGGCTTGTCATACTTAAATGATTTAACAATACTTAATTGTTTTATTGGTAACATGTTCTGATATTTATTAAAAATCTTTTTTGAAATTTACATTGCTATAGCATCCTCCTATGTAATCTATAACGAAATATACTTTATCCACATCTTCCTGATTTTCACACTTTGACTTACATTAACTTTGCCAATTGTTTAATTTTATTCTATATTTTAATACATCAATACCCATATCTATGTTATACATTCCTATTTTTTGCGTTAACAAAATCAAAACCTAAGGAATCAACTTCTTTTTGACACTGAATATGATATTTTTGATACTCTTAAACTTGCCACTACCGTTACAATTTATTAAAGCTGTTACGATACTTTGACCGCCCTTCAATCCAACGAATTTTTCTCTAGTAAGTTCTAATTCACGATTACGTTTTACCACCTTTATAATCGCTATAACCATTAATATAACACTTTATCTTTGCATAGATGGAATCAGTCATATCGCGAGGTTTAAAGGTTTGTATAATGTTACAGCCACCAAACATAACGTTCAACCCATAGCGATATAGTGTACCATGTGCAATTATCATATCCTTTTCATATATTTTTCTTTTAATTTTATTTGGAACAATTTTTAAAATTGATATTTTAATTTTAACTATACCATGTTCTGCGAAGTGTTTAATTTCTATATATTGATGCTCTTTTCTTTAATTTCAAATGTCTTATATATGACTTATGGTTATTGAAGCGTTCGTTCAGTGGAGTTCAAGTTTGTCCAATCTATGCTATATTACATACTTGACATCTTAACTTATACACGCAATTATATGTTTTACAAAATTTTAAATAATTCTTATTGTTTTGTCCAAATTCATTTTTCGCGTTTTCCACACAGATACATACCTTACATTTTTTTTATTTAATACCTTAGTATTGTTATAATAATTTATGTTGCAAAAATATCTAATTTTGTAACATTTATGTTTCATACATATATTACTATTTTTAGTACTCTTAATTATATGATTACTGTTATATAAACACCTAGTATTGTATATATATATATATATATACCGGGTGCCCCAAAAATGACTGATGAATTTTAAAATTCAATAACTTGCAAACGGGGACAGATATTAAACAATTTCTTGCAAGAGTGTTATGTAAGATGTCAGGAGTTTTTATGCTGCGATTCTCAGTTTTAGTTACAAATAGCATCAATAGATGCTACAAGAAATAACCGCTAAATTCAGGCTCGCTTTTTCAGACTCTCTCTTCTTCCATGCAAAAAAGGAGATGAAAATATATTGAATGAATCCCGAAGTACCAAAAATCGGGTCTGGACTGAGCGCCTATTGCTATCAGCGCGATCTATTGTTTTAAATTCGAACTAAAATCAAAAATCAAAGTACAAAAACTCCTGACATCATACATAACCGTTATTGAATTTTAAAATCCATCAGTCATTTTTGGGACACCTGCAATATATATATATATATATATATATATATATATATATATATATATATATATATATATATATATATATATACTCAGGGTTAGGATAATGATTTATCGGGTTTCAAAATGTTGTGTATTCAGAGCTATACGGTCTACAAAGACGGGTGATACATGACAAGATGCATACGCTCACCAAGTTTAACAGCCTCGTCGTTGTTCGCGAGTACGATAGATGGATTAACATCGTTGGATAGGGTGCGCTGGTCTCGGTGATGTATCTCTGATGCAATGGCCCCTCAGTTCGCCAGGTCTCAAGCCATGTGATTTTCTCGTCTCGGGTTTTGTGAAGGAATAATTTATTTACCGCAACGCTGCAAGCATTGGTGGAACACACTACTGCTTCTGTGACGGACATTGACAGAAACATGTTATTGAACGTATGGACATGCACATCGCTGGATTACCGCTGGGATATGTGCCGCACACATTGAACATTTCTAGTATGTACCAGAAACTTGATGAGTATATGTATCTTTTCATGTATCACCCAGATTTGTACGTCGTATACGTGTAAACAAGCATAATTTTGAAACCCGGTGAATTATTTGTTCTAACCTATATATATATATAGAGAGAGAGAGAGGGAGAGAGAGGTTTTTTTCATGTCATTGCATGGGTCTTTGTTGAATTCTATCAAGTAATATTTTCGAGTACCACAACATTGATTGAAATTTGTATTGCTGTAATTATAAGCTATTTCTTATAAATATTTAATAAATATTTAAAATTTTCTTTAGATATGCAAGTTTAACATATCTTGCTCTTATACTTCCATACAACCGAAAACGTTTGTATAAAAAACAATTGTAAAATATTTAAATTTGTGGATTTAAAATTCTTTATCGGATATGGATGTTTAAGGAAAATGGACACTACGTTGAACAAATGTATACATTATTACTCATTAGACATGATCTTACAAGTACTAACTGCTTCTATGGATGAAATTATATTGACGCAAAAGAAAACTTTCATTTTATTTAACCATTTTGAACATTTCATTAAAATTGCCATATTTGCTCAGATATATTTTTCAATTGCTACGATTACAGAATACATCCGTACATATTCTGAATTGCCGAAAGAATCTAGGGAAGCTTTTTTATGAAAAAAATATTTAACAGGGAAAAAATATTGCGTTCAAAAGAAAATATATATTTAATTAAGAAATGAATAATTATTTAAGTATTTGCAACAAAAATCTTGTTTTATTGCAATTGCCTCAAAATGTCGTATATTTTATTCCCTTCCGTTTCCCATTATTCTTAAATATCTATATATCTATATAAATATATATATATATATACATATATACATATATATATATATTAAAAATTTAAAAAAAATAAGCAAAAGATGTAAAAAAAAGCAGAAAAGCTAATTTCTAAATCCATAATGCTTCAAAATGAAAATCCCAGTAAAAATCCAGTTAAAGAAGGCTATTCCAAAGGACAGACAGATTTAAAATCTAATGTAATATTTTGATAGCTTAGTAGCAAATTAATTAAAAAAATTAAGATAATTATCCATTCTTGGACTATACGTTTATATTATTAAATAACTTTAGTTTTGATATTTACAAATCTGAAGTTTAATTACGGAAATCCTTTGCGTCGTTTACAATATAAAACTTGACATTAATGAAGAATTTTAACGTCAAAAATTTTAATTTATAATATTTCAAAACCCATTTTCCAAACTTTAATAATTTTCTCATTTATTGCTTTATCGAAAACCTTTTCGTTATTAGAGAAAAGTAATTATTTTCATGCATATAAATGAAATATTAGAAACTTCCGTTTTCATTATAAGAGTAATATAATCCTTTCAACTTGAATTTAACTCGGTTTAAAATTTATATCAGTTTACAATCATGAATTAGAATTATTAATATATTTTTAAATGAAGTAAGCATAGGTAAAACATCGTTATGAAATATCATTCATCTGAGCGTGCGTTTATGTACACCAAATTCTAATATTTAGATTCTTTAATAGCAATATATCTAATCAATACGTCTTATTTATTAATAATTTTACAAAGAAGGATTTATAAATGATTAAACACATAATATCTTTATAAACTACAAATTTTAATTTTCAAATTTATTAATAATTTTTAATTGTGTTTAGAAGTTAACCAAAAAAAAAAAAAAAAAAAAAAAAAAACGTGCGCTTGCATTATGATTTATAATAACACCAGTCCAAAAAAAAAACTGCGGCACATTTTTTTTTTTAGTTATTTCATACAATCTGATTTTCAAATACGAAAGTTTTATTAAATATATCATTAAAAATAGCCGTTGTCTAATATAATTGTGGCAGATGCGACTTCGCGGACAAATAATTTTGTACACTGAAATCAAATTGACTGGTATGCTGATTAACTCACTCATCTGTATCCGAGATACTGCTAACTTCGCTTTGATTGTGCGAAGTTTTATGATCTGAGGCCACATGCACGGCAAACATGACAGCTAAATGTGTTTTCGGGATTCAGTAAGTAAGATGACGTACATATTTGAAAATTCAGTTTTATTAAAACTCTTTAAAAACTGTCATCAACTCCTCGAGTGCAAAGTTGTATGACCTGAGGCCACATAGTGTGCAGTTGCGACAGCTGCATGCTGTTTTCAGGATTTATTAAATATGATGAAGTATATATTTGAAAACTATATTGTGTGAAAATACTTTAGAAACTGGCGTCACCTCCTCACGTGCAGTTATAACAAGTAATTAAAAAAATGATTTTATTTTACTGCCTATTTTTATTATCCAAAGACTTAGTTTAAGAAAAGATTCATTATCTTGATGTATATAAATGTGTGAGTGAACAACATATTTCTAATTCTAATTAGTACTTTCAATTCAGCACCCATATGGCGAATTAGTTACACATCACTGTCGCAAATTCTGAAAACATTTACGTACAAATCGTCTGAAAAATTATGTATAGAAAACATTTTATATCCATTTTGAAAACGATTCCATACCGACAATCACTAAGAAAATATGACAGAATAATTGATAAATATATATCAGAGGTTAATTATCATATTTCTAATTGGGAAGTCCTGAATACACTAGAAGAAATGTCGCAAGTTTTAATTATAATTCCGTAATTCTTATTAACTATTATTTAAAACTTCAGAATTATTTTTTTTAATTAAACATTGTAGTTATATTTCTTTTTTTTTATTTGCAATGTCTGCAAGGCAACAATTATGTATAAACAGTAAGAATTTAAGTAACCTATTTTTTAAGATCTACATTGAAGCATTTTCATAAATTAATAAATATATGTATATAGTTATTATTTTGAAGTAAATCTGTTATTCTTTTTATGATGAATTCGATTCAATCCGTTTGATGACGTTATTAAATTTTACTCTTTTAGTTTTCAAAAATTATTTGCTAGCGACATTTAAGGATATTTTTAAAGGAAATAAAAAGGGCCGTTGAAGTAAACATATATACGTTCATAATGACCATTTTCATGTAAATAAAGAAATCAATTTCATACAGTCATTCAGTTTCATTCAGTTTCAGTTTCAGATATTTTACATTTTAAAATTACTTTAAAATTTTGAAAATTAGATCAATAAATACATTTATCTGTTTAAAATTCTATATTTTTTGTATCTTTAAACATTATCTGAACGGAATTTAAATTTTTTGGAAAATAAATATTTGTCTTAGCTATTTGGCATTTGTCATCCTCTTTAATTTTTCAGTGAATATAAATAAAATGTTATCCTTTATCTTTTCTTTAAATCAGAACTTTGTTACTAATATATTATTTTGTTGATGCATCTCGTTTAGGAAACTTTCACCGATTAAAATAAATGTAATATAATTTCACCGATTGTAAGTAACTGATTTAATTTTTATTTCATTATTTTTTTTTTCATTTGATAAATAATTTATTTATAAAATAATACAATACCAATCATATTAATAAAGGAGTTAAAAGAATTTTATCATATTTTTTTTAAATTAAATATAGCTGTATTCGCTATTTTCTTGTTTTATTTCATCCCATAAGTTCTTTTACATGTTTCATATGTCTTATTTCCTTAATGTGCCAATGTTTTCTTTTTTCACCACTTGATAATAATCATTGTTCATATGCTGTCAATTATCCCAAATAGCATCGTATATATTCAAAAAATAACATTGATTTTTGTTTTCCTATCCTATAAGTTGTTTTCAAAGTATTTATTTCTCTATAACCTTGTATGAAAAAAAAAAGTCGATCTCATTACTATACTAAAAGACTAATTAATAACTTCAAATAATATAAAAATGAGATTTTTATTTACATCTACATACTAATATTATAAAGTAGTCACTTTTGTCTGTTTGTTTTTAGTGGGTATTCTCTGAAATAACCAAATCTATTTCTAAGGTGATGGTTGAAAATTAATAGTGACAGTCCCGTTCCAAGATAGGCTATATTTTATTTCGCCTGCAGAACCCACAGGGGGATGCACAAGCCAAAAAACTTTCGAAAATTGCGATTTTTGTGATACTGAAGAAGCTACAAACTTTAAATTTTGTATGGTAGTTACTAAATCCACTCAAAGAATAGTTTCTAAAGAAATTGAAATTTAAAAGGGTGAAATGTGTGACAAATTTTCTAAAGAACGTTTTCTATGGAATTGGTTAGGATAGAAACGTGAAATTTGGCATGGAAGCAATTTATAAAGTGAAAATGCTCTCTATGAACGCTTTCTAAAAATAAATCAAAATTAAAAATGTTGAAAGGATAGAAAGTCTTTCTAAATTCTGATTTCTGTGTAATTGTTAAGGAGTAAAACTTTAAATTTGACATAGATGCACTTTTAAGACGTAAATAGTTGTACAGAACAGTTTAAAGAAAATTATAAGTTTAAAATGGTGAAATGCACGAAGAGTGTCCTAAACACGTTCTAAAATATGATTTCTATAAAATTGTAGACGTTAGAATCATGAAGTTGCGTATGGCTGCTACTTTTAAGACGCAAATACACACACAGAACAGTTTCTTTCATACGTTCGAAAGCTAGGACTGTGCAATGTAAAAAATAAACGTTTTAAACTGCCCCTTTTCTGATACTGGAGAGACTGGAACATGGAAATCTGGCATGGCGGTAACTTTTAAGGTACAAATGCTAGCTGGGAATAGTTTCGAAAAAAATTGAGATTTAAAAACGTGAAGCGAGCGAAAACATTCGATATTACCATTTTTATGGAATTTGACGTAATGTTTGTTAATTAATTAATTCCACATCCATTTCATATTTAGCTGGCATTTCTGCAATTCTGATTTAAAATCTCTAGTAACTACATATATGTGTTATCGCAGTCTTAATATCTTCATTATTGAAACAATTGTTTACGCATTAAGTTCTCACTATTTTATTCATCTTTAAAATTAATTAAAACACTTAGAATGTGGAGAAAGTATAAGGGATTGCAAATCGATGACAACAATTTTCTCATTGAGTCAAAAAATAGTCATGTAATAGCATAAAACTATTATAAAAAACGTGAAAAAACACAATTTTTCACATTAGCCGAATTCTTTTATATCATTAAATACTTATTTTACATCTGGGTGCAAGTAACAGAATTTCATAATTTTTAATGCAATATGATTATGGAATATCCATGACATCGCATCCAATAGCAAAATTGACCATTTGTTTTTTCTGGTCTTTACTTCAGAGACAGAAACCCTCTTAAACTACAAAATTGGTTTTCAGTACGGATGTCCATGATATTTTGCAATTTTTTTTTCAATTAAAAACTATATTCGCAATTTCTTATTGTTAATTTCTATATCTTATTTGTGCTATTACATTTTAGTTTATTATTCTTAGAAACTTCTGTTGTATATTGTTTTTCTTTGTATCTTAACCTGTTGGAAGGTTTAGTTTTTACCCCTTTACGCTGGTATATATTTAAACTGCTTCTTATATTTCCTAAAATGTGTTTCAGATTTTCAGAACATTTATTCGTTGTATCGAGTATTATGAAAAGAAGTTTTTTTTTATTTTACTTTTAGTGCAACATTAGTAAGTTTTTACTTCTTTTCTTGTTATAAAGCATGCACACTTTTAAAAGCAGGTCCCAGAAAACCTAAATATTGGGTTGCACAGTTGAAAAGATTAAATGAATGAATTTCAAATTGGTAATAGTAAAGAAAGTTCAATATTGTATGAAAATTGTGTAACTTTCAATGGAAAAATAAATTACTCATAGTATTTCCTAAAACTGCATTTCTTTCTACAATGCCAATGAAAATAAATGAAAAATCACAAGCGATCTCTTTGAAGGATTTATTCTCATTGATCGTAACAAGCATTTAGCAATGTCTCTTTAATGCCGGAACATCATAAGATCATAAGAAATATTGAATATAAAAATGTGTATTCAGAAGTATTTAATTACAAATGTTCTCGTCATACTGAACAAAAGTTAACCAATACCGCATAAACCTTTTATTTAGATTAGAAATAAGTAGCAATAGCTGAATAGATAATCATTTTTAATTTAAAAGGATTTTTGTACCTATTTATCGTATCTTAAAATACATAAAACGATTTATCTTATGCGTATATTAATACAATTTTAATTATTATTTTAAATAACCTATAACGTAAAATAATTTTATTTCTGAAAATTTTGCCAAAACTCTCGAAAAAAATCAGTTTTACCTATTCTAATGAAAATCTATTAAAACTTGTTCTGAAGCATACATGCAATATAAAAAATTTCTAAAGTATTCTTTTTTTGCTGCAACCTAGGAAATTTATTTTTCCATTGCAATTAATTATTAATAAATTAAAATGCCCGACACGTATAAAGATAATAATAATAAAATGGAAAAATTTGCATAAAAAATGAAACGAGAACAATTTTTAATTTTTTCTTAAATGCTTTTTAAAAAGAAATAATTTATTTTAGCTGATTTTGTTGAAAACCTGTACAAATAATCTAAACGAAAATTTTATAAACATAAATATTTAAAAAATAAAATAGATAAACGTGCCATTCTTATCTGAGCCATTGTTTGAGAACACAAATTAATTAAATTAAATTTATTCGCACCTATTGATATAAACAGGATTTTTTTAATGCATTGGGGAAATATTTACTTTAAAAAAAATTAAAATGATTAAATAAAAGCTGTTGATAACGTTGGAATCTGTATTTGAAACTTCAAAGAAGTATTGTAACGATGTTATCTGGTTCCTTGGTAGCACTAAACAAACAATGATTTAACATCGAATATTAACTTTATTTAACAGTTTATACTTCAAAATAAAGTCTCTTTAACCATAAAAAAATACATCGTCACTCTTAAAACAGAAGGCACAACTTTTCAGCTCTCTCTAAAATACATTACTTTAAAAACACAATCAATAAAAACCACCATGTCCACACTCGTTCCCCGGTTACAAAAAATAAAAATAAAAAAGTTTCTCCTTCCATTACACAAAACCAGCTCGGATCCTATCTGCCAAACTTTTCTCAAACTGCATCTTCATCTCACAAGCCACTAGCTCTCTTCATTTCACTTGATCTCTCACCTAACATCTACAGCTCTCTTTTCGCATATCGAAAAAGTTTCTCTCCGATACGAGAGCACGGCTGATCAGTCTCCGAACTCAAGCGGCGATCCATGGACAAGAACTGACTCTAGGCTGCGATTCAGGAACAACCGCTGGACAAAACCAGTTTCGCAACTTACGAAACAAAATAGGCTGCGGGGTTTTTCGGTCGTTACAGTATTTATAATAACAGCAAATAATAATAATAATAATAAATAAACGTTAGTAGAACGACAAAAATATGCTATTGCCCACAATTATTTTAAGTAAAAAACTATAAATTCCACAAATATAGAACATCAATCAAAACTTCCTTTTTAAAACCATTAAAATGCGCTTGGGAATATCAATGTAATTAAATTTACAGATTTTGGTATTTTCATCAACTACAAAATTCTGAATATTTACGCAAGAATACAAAAATATGTAAAAGTAGCATGAGAAAATTTTATACTTATGTAGGGAGTGCATATTTTACAGTAAGAGGTGAAGGTTGTGCAGTGATCAGTTGTGATACGACTAAACATAAAAGACTAATTTCTATCTTTACTTTAAAATAATTTCCCCATTCTTTGCTACTGGCTGCATGCCTGATAGAAGACGGTTGCATATTAGGAAATTATAAAATTTTATTTTGATTCAAAAATAAAATTTTATACAGTGTTATATTTCATTGCTAATGACAACTTCGTGGAGGGTTTGAGGGGACTGTACATAGGAAAATCTACCGTGTAGGTATTTTACGTCTAACATTTTCAAAAACAGCATTAAATTCAAATGTCTTGGGAAAAATAAAGCAAAAGAAACATTTTACAAAAATTTCCCCGTGACTAGGGGTAAGCACAAAAATAATGAAATTACATCGAGACCAAAACATCTATTCTTGACATCAATTGTAAGCTCTCGATATATAATGACATTCATAGTTTTTTCATCCGATATATCGTCATTTCTTAGAAATTAATTTTTTCTACGTATACTTCAGTGGATAAGTCTATTAAATCTGAGCCCCTTCCCTATAGTCTCAAGTGACATTTCTGGAAGGCAACATGACAAATCATTTACATGCGATTTGTGTTTTCTTTTCATTCGTTTGTGAATCTGATCTGATAGGAGGATTTTTGTATTTTTTATAAAAGCCTTTCCATAAATCTGACAGTCTTGATTTTTTTAATATCAATGAAAAAGCAAGTGTATTATACCGTTATTAAAAATGATGTTTAGAAACGTTTTACGAAAATTTAATACAGCTAATGTTAAAGAGTAATTTAAACATGGAAATATGAAGACGAAAAAATCTAATACGTTATCGCCAGAGATTATTTAGCCGTGAACATAAAAAATATCTGACAATAACGTAGGTTTGATAAATTCATGTGAATGTGTCGCAAACCTCTCCTGCAAACATGGATTCGGAGACGACCTTTGTATTTTCCAGTGACTGAAACCAGAAATGTCAAAAGAAACATCTGGAAGTCACAAAGACCAAAAAGATATTTACTTTTGAGGTTTAATTGTAGAAAGACAAAAGTTAGGTACATGTTTAGCCTTAATTATTACTCGGGGTTCAAAGGACTGTTTATTTACACGTTTACGACAATCAAACATGGATGATACAAGAAAAATACATACACTCACGAAATCTCTGATACATACTACAAATCTTCAATGTATGAGCTCTTAGTTACACGGTAACAATTCCAACGGTAATCCAGTTCCATCCATACGTTCTATAGCATATTTCTGTCAAGATCCGTCACAGTAGCAGTCAGCGTTCCTGCACGCCATACTCGAGTCCGGCTTTTAAACTTGGTGAGTGCATGTAACTTGTTATGTATCACACGACTTTGTAGGTCGTGTACAACACAATATATAGTATTTTGAAACAAATGATTGCCTCAAAACTGGAAATAATTTCATCAATTTTATAAATCGACTTGTTATTGAATTTATAAAACTATGTTATAAAAAATCTTAAAAACCAATTTCAAAGAAATTCTATTTAAAATAAACTTTGTAAATAATTAAAACATTGTGTGTAACATAACATTAAATAAAAAATAAGGACAAGACATGAACGATGTATGCTTTCTAATTAAAAACAAATGTTAGACATTCTTGTGTTAAAATATCGCAATCGTTTCTTTCAAAAATGAAAATTTGTTATTTACTGCAATTACTTTGTAAAAACCGTTAAACTGGCAATTTTTGCGAAAAATATCCATATGTTTCCCTGCAATATTTTCATCCAAATGAATGTTTCAACTAATTCTATTACAACTACATAAAAGCTTTTGCATCGATTAATATTTATGTATATATATGCTGTTTTTAATTCATTTTATAAATATAAAATACATATTTAATTTTATGGTCTATAAATGGAAAAAACTTAAAAAAAATAATAGTAATAAGTAACCACGTAATTTTACATTCAATTTCCAATATTTCATATTATTTCAAGTAAAATGGTGATTATACTTTGTAAATAAATATAAAAATCCATTCTAAAAAGCAACATGTTTTAGTGAATGAATACGTTCTTTAGTATTAAGAGGAATAAAATATCAAATAACGTGGTTATTGCAAGCATGTTTATTATATTTAATAATGAACGGGTTCCGATTTTACAAGATGGTGTGATTTTTTATAGGCAATTACCTTGGGAAATTTAAAAGCAGGGAGTATATAATTCTATTCAGGATTTTTATTAGAATTTTTTTCTTTATTTAATTGCACAAAATATTACATATTCTGAGCTTAAATAAGGCAATTGCTAATTAAACGATCTGATTAATGAATCAGATGGTTATATATATATTTTTTTTAAAAACTTATATATACACTTTTTAAATTTTGTATTTTTGTTTGGGGTAAAATTAAATTATAAACAAAACTTTTTGTATATATTTTGCTTTTAATTTGGAAGTAAGTGTGTTATGATTATATTTTGTTCAAAAATTGTTTTCTATATTCATAATTTAGAGTTTTATGATGCAAGCAGAACTCAATGATTTTAACTGACGCGTTAGTGATATGAATATTTAAATTTAAAATTTAAATATTAATTTTGTATATGCAACATTTATTTTTCTGGATAGAATAGCTAAGAATATATACTTTAGGCTAAAAGGTAAAACAAGATCTTAAATGCATATTATCTGTGTTCTGGTACTTTGAAATAGGCGATACTTTTGATCGTTTGAACGATCTCAAAGGCGCTGCGCCTCCTTAAAAATTTATAATCTAAAATTATGGAGCCATTCTCCTTTCTGAAACCTGTATGCACCTTGTTCATAACTTGTTTCAATTAAAAATACAATTTTATACATTTACCATGAATAAAAGTAACTTCCAGAAAGTAAGTTTCACAGGTGAATAAAAAAATAAAAAAAAACGCGAAATGTAATAAAACAAGGCACTTTAATTTACACTGAAGTTTAAACCTTGAACACATTTAATTCAGACATTTTATAAGACAGTTATTCTCGTGAGGAATTATAATTTGTACTTCCACAACGATGAGCAATGCCGCATTTTAAGAAATCTAAGTGGTAACAGAATGGCGTACCGTATCGTCAAACTGAAATCTGTTGAATTGTATAACCCCTGCAAGGAAAAAACCTAGAAAATGTTTTAACTACAAAACTTTACTTTAAAATTTTCTCAGCTTTGAGAGGCTTACATATTTGCGGCTTGGCCTCGCCTTTCTTACATCTACCGTGTACATGTTGTAATTGTGTCGACATCATATACATTACAGGATGTGTACCTGCCAAAACTGCGCTACCTGCCAAAAAAACATGGAGGAAATTTGCACATGACAGAGGCAAGACACTAATCCTAGAACGCCGTATGCCAGATAGTCAGCGTAGAAACTGGATTCTTGCAGGTATTCTTCTATTCAGATATTTATTATCTGTCATATGCAAAATTCCTCCGTGTGCCCCGATCGCCTTTTAGGTAGATTTCGTATGAAATACTACCTATTGGGATCGTTCCTATGTTGGAATTTCTGAAAAATTTTTGCAGATCTACACCGATCATGACCCCTAGAACCCCAAACCACCCTCAGTAAAAAACTTTATATATATATATATATATCTATCTGTCTATCTATCTATCTATCTATCTATCTATCTATCTATCTATCTATCTATCTATCTATCTATCTATATATATCACTTTCTTCTGGACACGATAACTTTCGTAATTCTGCACCAATCTCTTCCAAACTGATACATAAAATCAATGGGCATAAAATCTCGGTCAAGTTCGTTAATGGTCAAAATCGGACCAAGGGGAGGGAAATAGGGAGGGGTTTTGTGAAAACAGAAAACCCCCCATAACTTCTTAATTTTTGTACATATCAAATCAGTTTAAAGTTTTTATTACTTCTAAAAATAGGGCCAAAAATTTATGTATCACAGATTTTTGATAAAGTTAAAAATGGGCTCAAGGGGCGCAAAAAATAGGGTTTTGGGAAGAAAAAAATTCATAACTTCGTCAATTCTCAAGATATCAAATTCAATTAATTTTATTATAAATCTCCTTAACATTATCTAAAACTTTTATATTCACAAGTTTTTGATAGGAGCAATTCGTACCGCAAAAAAAAATTAAAAACGAAAACAAAAAGGGCGTTTGAAGAAGAAAAAAATCCATAACTTCGTCAATTCTCAAGATATCAAATCCAATTAATTTTATCATGAATTTCCTTAACATTATCTACAACTTTTATATATTCACAAGTTTTTGATAGGACCAATTCGTACCGCAAAAAATATTAAAAACGAAAACAAAAAGGTGGTTTGAAGAAGAAAAAAATCCATAACTCCGTCAATTCAAAAGATATAAAATCCCCATGAATTTATCATATATCTTCTTAATATTGTCTACAACATCTATATAGACACGTTTTGGATAGGACCAATTCTTAGAGCAAAAACAAATTAAAAATACATACCGGTTGAAGTAAAAAATGATCTTAGTAAGGGTGTTTTCAAATCCAAACTGCTTATTTTCTGACTCATTTTACAATTAATTTTTGCTTTCAAAGGCTTCCAATTGGTACGTTTTCTTACTCAGAAACTATATAATGTACCGTAATGGTCGATTTTCTGATAGGGGCAGAATATATTTTTTTAAATGCTGTTAAAAAGGGCATTTTGAACCGAATTTACCGAAGCGGATTGTGTTGGAAAAATCATTGTATTAAGGATGCGCTTAAATCCAAACTGCTTATTTTCTGACTGGTTTTTAAATTCATTTTTGCTCTCAAACGCATTTAATTGGTAGATTCGCTTATTCAGAAACTATATAATGTACCGTAATAATCGATTTTTAGATAGAGGCAGAATATATTTCAAAAAATTATGTCAAAGTGGGCATTTTGAACGGAATTTCCCGAAGCGATTGTGTTAGAAACGAAAAATATTGTCCTTCTGAGAAAATAATTGTTTATATATCAAGTTTTAATTAATTGAACAAAAAATAAAAACACAGGTCGCTTATAAATCTCTTCAAAAATCACGTCAGCAAGTTTCATATTGTTTTTAAATTAAAAATGAATCTGGAATTATGCCAGAAAATTTTGAGTTGTTGAGCATGGAAAAGTATTTTTTTGAATACCGCCTTACATGATTCTGATAAAACCAGCTATTATATGAAAATGAACTAAAAACTCGTCAAGAGCGGCCAGATAAAATTGTTAAAGTGGATTTATCTATAATCATGATTTAGTTTTTGTTTGTGAAATTAGTATATTTGACTTCGAAATCTACCTCTGCCTGTAGGCCGGGCCGGCAGGGATTTTTTTTTTCTTTTGATGTTGGCAGAGCTGCTTTTTGTGCGTGCATAATGCGTCCGTTTATTGCGATACACATATTGTTCCAGCGCTATTTAGGGTTTTCGCATGCGCTGAGCATTTTGCAACGAAAAAAATGGCGTTGCATTCGAAACTTTCGAGTTTCTGTACATATAACCGTAACCGTGAGCGCCAATTTGTTGCCGTTCACAGAATTCCGAGCTCATACCTATGAATAACTATATCTTAAATCTCATCTTGATCCGTTAAACGGACCGGCCGCTAGAGTTCCATATATTGGCAAAGTTTCTTTATGACCACCCTGTATATCTACATATTATATAAAGAAACTTTTTTTTAGATAGAACAAAAATCTTACGTGTAACAATAGGATTTTATAAACAGAAAGTTTCATTTCTGCACATAACGTTAGAGTACAAACATAAAATTGTCTAATATGCAGATTTTAATATTTTATTGAAAGGAAATATGTAAATGCATTCTAATACAAAATATTAAAATATAATAGATTTTACATTAAAAATATTTATTTTTTGAATTGACTGATTTCATCTAAATCTATTACTATTCATTTAAATACATATTTTACAATTGTGAAGAGTTTAAAATACCGTATTGTAATTTCTACATTATCTACGGTACATGCATTTTAATATATTGGCTGATTATTATGAGTTTGACTTTCCTAAACAAACATTAAATTTTGTGAGAGAAGGCGTCAGATGTTATCTCACATTATACTAAATTGTCCTACATTTTCTCCACAAACAAAATCAGCTAACATATTTAATTCTTTTTAAAGAATTTTAATGATGCGAAAAGATTAAATTATTCGACATTATATAATATACCCATTGTATTTATACCATGCAAAGCAATAAAAATAAAAAAGAAAAAAATATTTTTAATCTTTATTCCGATATTTATTATATTTCTGTTTGTATAAACCTCACAAAACTTTAAAACAACAACAAAAAATCATAAATGTAAATTTTATTTAAAATTTTTCATTTTTCAAATGTTTATTATTCACATTAACAAACCAACAAAATAAATATATTTTTTCGATAACTTCTTATACAAAGGAAATTCAATAATAAGAAGAAATAAAATTTTGAAAAGATAAAGAAAAAGATCGTTAATACCTAAAATCCTCTTAGGATGTTGACAAACGGGAAATTACTCTTAATTAATGCAACGCTTAGAAATTCGATAAAGCTCATTTAAAGAAAGTACATTAAGTACTTTAAGAACTCAAGTCGAAAAAATTCCACTCTTATTGTGTTGGCTATGACCTTCAGCTCATTTGTCTTCTCTTGTGAGAAGGTTGGTAAGAATGTCAGAAAATGAATTTTTTTTAGCTGCAGCTGATTTTAATGAGAGTACGATTCATCAATTTTCTCAAGATAAACGGAAAAGAATGTCAAATATGAGGAAGTTTATTTTCTTTTCAAAGTTTCTTAAAATTTCGCTCCGTGAAAATAAAAACAGATTTATAATATTTTAAAAAATGATTAATAATATGAAAATTGTGTTTCATGACAGAGTATTAGTTTATCAAGAATGATCCAATTAATGTAATTAAAATTATCCAAATGTCATTTATGGGTGTTTATTAATCTTTTAATACACTGGTTATCAAAAATTAAGAAAAAGTCACAAAATCCTAATTTTTAAATACGCGAATTCTCAAAAGGAAGTAATATAATTTGAATAATTATTATCTCTGCAGAACAGCTAGTCCATATAACATCTTATTCAGGTCACACATGGTCACAAGAGTCACAGTCACTACGGCGAAACAAAAAATAGGAAATTCTATACGTCTCTTTTATGAATCGGAAGAGATGGCAGCACTAGTCATTACGCATCGCTCAAATTTTGCTCCGATGGAAATGTAAATATTTAAGGAATGGGGTAAGCTAGAGCCTTGTGTCATATACGTTTCTCTTCCTCTTTAAATGCTGATTAAAATGATATATAGTATGTGCAGTTATGTGTAGGGGTTCAGGAGAAATCTGTAGTTAAACTTTCTTCTTCTTTACTTTCGTTTTCTCCTTGAACCAGGTTTTGCCACCTATTCAAATCCTTCTCGTGCCCCCTTATCTATATCAAAACTACTGAAACTTGATTAATTTAGATTCTACATACTCTTGTGATCTTTGTAATACCTAGTTTGTCCTTCCGGGCACAGTTTTTTATATAAAATTAACCCATTAAAGACCATGCACTTTATGTTTACTTCGAGCCATTTTCAAATTAAAGTGTTTTAAATATGCTTACAAGTTACACATAACTAATTGATAACTCAATAAAATGGCACATTTTGTGTCAATTAAACTCTGTAGATTATTTTGGTACTATTTTCATTGAGTTTTCATGAAGTTTTAAGCCTTAAATATCCAATTTAAAAAGTGAAGTTTTCATGTTTTTCTCCCATAGAGATAACATGGGAAAAAACAATAGAATTCCATTGCAATTTTGACCATGTTAAGTTACCTAATGTTTTTTTCGTGGCTCATTTGCCCTTCACCATCTTCTTAGCTCTCTTCTAAGTCCTATCTTGTATCTGTAAGTCATTTATTCTATTAATTTTAACATAAATTCTATAAATTACTTTCAAAATTTTGGAGCCATTTTCAAAATGACATTTTTCAGTTCCTTCAATAACAACTAAATCTTTCAGATAACTAAAATCTATTGTTTCATTCACCTTAACTAAAGTACGTAGATTATTTTAGTACCATTGGTTTAAGTTAACGGTTAGTTTTTAACCCTTTAAACTTTACATCAAAAACTGCATTTTTTGAACATTTTCCCCTTAGACTTAACATGGGTTAAACAATGGAGTTCTATTGTCCTAAAAACTACCTAAAACTCTTCAAAATGATAATATATTGTATTTTTTACTTAGATAAGACTATAAGCTTTAATTTGATACCTATTATGTCCAAAAATATTGATATTTACTATGCCAAATGATTATTTTAAAAAGTGTTCTTTTTTGTGATTTTTGATATCTGAAGTAACCCTCATTCCCATAGAGAAACATGGGTTTTTGGAGGCATATTCTATACTTTTAACATAGCTTAATTTTTATGATCTCTTTATTATTTTGAAAAACTAACGCCAGATCTCGATATTTTGAACTATTAGCTTTTCTCCGCCTCCACCCGTGTCTCTCTAGGTCAATTTGATATTTCTTAATTGATTTTTGAAAAAGTGTCATTTTTTTTTTAAGAAACTTTTCCGATTTCCCATAGGAATGTATTAGGTTGTTTACTTTTTTAATTTAATTTTTTAACTACTATTTATGTACCGATCTTTTACATATTTACATATTCTGAAAGTTGAATCTTTACTCTTTTTAGCGGTACTATTTGTTTTAATACTGAATACCTAGAAGTATTTTTAATTTTAATTTTAAAATTGGTAATTTTTGATTTGGAGCGGTTGGGTGGACACTGTTTGCTCTCACACAATTCGTGTTCTGTAAGGGCAAGTCAATATTAATGCTTTAAAATAATTGAAAACTCAAGTAGGTTGCCTTCTCAAAAAATTTCTCAACGCTTTAAAATAATACATAAATTAATTATAATAAAAAACTAATAATGAACACTTAACTATTTTTTCAATGGCAACATGTATAGGAAGGTCTTCTCCAACTTTTAGCACAATAATTAACTACTAGGTTTGCCATCTAATCACTAAAACACGCCATTTTGTTTCTGATGGATGTATTTTACACTTGAATTATTGCATAAAAAGCTAAATAACTCGAAAAGTATTGGTCGTAGGGGCATTCTGCTGCGCCAAAATCAGTTGCTTGCAGCCTAAGTGAACTTTTCCCCCCGTCTTTTCGACTATTCCGTTTACCTCTAGCACAATTAGGGGCCTGCCGGGGAGGGGTCAAATGTGGCTCTTCATTATAATAGCTTTTATTTTTGTTACTGTCATATTTTTGACACTTTTTATATACTACATTATTATTTCTACTGTCACCATCTTTTGCACCATTTTTTGCCTCCCTCCCTTATCTATAACAGTTGCTACTTTTTTCCTAATTGGGCTAGAGACATGGTTTTTTCTAATTTACATTCATTTTCGACTGTTATAACAGTCCCAAGTCACATTTTACACTTTTTATAAGTTGTTAAGGTTTTTCCTTAACATTGGCAACTTTTACAATTATTAAGATATTTTTCTGGTTTTTTCTTGATTGTACTAAGGGTTGCACACAATATTGATCCCACTAAAATTATTTGACCTTGCACTCATTTCTAAGCTTAACATTGACTACTTTTTTATTATTTGAGTTATTCTTCTGATTTTTTCACTAGGATAACTCATATGGCATATTTTCTTGATCCCAATATACATTTTTACATTTAATATTTTTTATCCTTAACAATAGCAACTTTTTTGTTTATTGGGTTATATCTCTGGTTCTTTCTGGAATGTACTGGAGGTTGCCAACAATTTTGTTCCCATTATAATTAATTATCCATACAAACATTTCTTTGCCTATCATTGACTACTCTTTTATTATTTGAGTTATTCTACTGATCATTGGAATTACTCATATGACATACATTCTGTTGTTACTGGATTACTATTCTGGTTTTTTCTTGAATGTACTGGAGGTTGCCAGCAGTTTTATTCTCATTTTAATTATTTGACCTTGCATACATTTCTTGGCTTAGCATTGACTACTTTTTTTTTATTATTTGGGTTATTCTTCTGTTTTTCATTGGGACTTCTCATACGTCATATATTCTTTCCCACTAATCACTACTACAATTAGCACTCATTTCCTTATTATTAGCAACTTTTTTTGATTACTGGGTTTAATGTAAACGATTATTAAATTTGAGTCATACCATGTCCTACATTCTTGTTCCCATTTACTATTTTACATTTAGCACTACATTGCTGTTGGCATTATCCTCTCCGTCTCATTTTACCCTCCTTGGTGCTTGGGAGGTCCCTGCACTGATTTTGGCGCACTTACATTTAAATTTTAAAGTTTAAATCTGTCATATTGTGTTTTACATTATCTTACAGGCAAGTCGGCGGGACCCTTGTAGTGTTGGATGAGTATTGTTTGCTTTCCTACTGCAGTACATTAAGAAATATTTTCCAAATGTTTTCCATCTGACAGGTCCACCCAATCTACCATTACTCCCTTTACTCCTTTTTTACTCCTTTTTTGGTTCGTTTATGGGAAATCGAGACTCGACGTGCAATACTCATACTAGAGCAATATTGCTGAAGTTGTACATAACAAATCAACATTAAGAGTGAGTAAATGTAAATTTGTGTACTAATAAATTACTTTCAATGATTTATAACAAATTATCAATATCAAAAATGTACATATGTAAATTTGTCTATTATTTAAAATTGAATTAAATTACATTTTATATTATATACTATATTATATAATTCTTTATATTGTACATAATTACGAATTCCTCATCAAAATTTAACGCTACAACTC
The DNA here is from genome assembly GCA_963932465.1 of Maratus speciosus. Taxonomy (NCBI): domain Eukaryota; kingdom Metazoa; phylum Arthropoda; class Arachnida; order Araneae; family Salticidae; genus Maratus; species Maratus speciosus. The sequence continues at coordinate 445,049,911 of OZ010788.1, forward strand.
CTGTGAAAAATAGTGAGATAATGTATACATGCAGTAATGCATTTTTCACCGGGGAACAATGTTATTGGTAAAAGAGTAGTAACTGATAATTAATAACTTAAGTGTATGGTCTTGGTGGCACGGGAGCAATAGCACATACTTCCCTCTTTTCTCCCATTAGTAATGGTTTTACTATCACTATCTTTTTTTTTTTTTTTTTTTTTTCATTCAAAATTACCCCCCATTTGGCAATTTAATTTTATTCTAAGTCATCTTCGGTGGTTACGACCACTGGTTTTTGCTTTTAACTATCTATTTCCCTTTCCTTCAAAGATGTGTGGCAGGGGCCTAGTGGCCCCCCGATCCAGTTACAATATAACTTTCAGATATAAATATACTAAATAAATAATTCTCACGAAATAATAGATTATAAAAAGTCCAAAATAAAAGTGGAATAATGAATAAGTCACAAATACAAGAAGAAAGCTCTTCAATAGGCGAACATTCATATGAAATAAGTAGACCGACGCTCCTACAAATATTTCACGAATACAGTCAGAAATTAAAAAATAAAAAGAAGAATAAATTAAATAAAGAACAAAACGAACTTAAAATAGCAGAGTACAAAGAAAAATTAGAATGTGCTCTGATGAAAAGTGACGAAATTGAGCAAAACTTGAAGGAAAAAGAACATGAAATAATGGAGTTGAAAGAAATCGTAGAGGAAAAAGAGAGAATGATGATACAACTGGATCAGACAATCCAAGAATTAGAAAATCAGTTAATAACTGCCCAGGCGACTCCAAAGCCACAGAGAGTAAAGGATCTTGTGGAGCATGAAACTGAAGGATCATTTGATTCCAGTATATCAATACACTCAACACCAAGATTAAATACTAAAGACCTTCCAAAAAATCTGACAACATATTCAGAACCCATGGCAAAATTAATGTCGCTGGAACAATTGATAGATAGCTACAGCAAGACGAAGAGCACTCATGATAAAGGAGCGTCTAGTATGGCAGAAAAATATCTCATCAAAATAAAACAAAAAATAAGAGAATTAGATGACAACAAAAATAATCTGGAAAAAAGAGCGGAACAGCAGGAAAAGATGATTGGAGAATTAAAGGAGAAGAGTAGAAGAACGGGGACAGGAAAATCGGGCAGACATGACTTAAAAACTACAGAAGAAAGAGCAACTCAAATATCTATACAAGAAGACAACACACAAAATTCCTCAATGTCGACTCAAGATCCTCCGGAGGAAGTAGCCACGCCGAGGTATGGTGAACTTGCTATAAAGAAGATGACAATGACTCAAATGATAGGGATTTATAAATCACTTACAAGAAGTAGAAGAAGAGGTGATTGTGAAGAAGCTAAAAAATACCTAGACAAAATTATCTTTAAAGCAAGTGAAATGGTGAAAGACCTTGAAATACAAAGAGAAGAAAATAATAGAATAACGGCGAATCTCAACACCGTCAATAAGGTGACGTTAGATCAACGTCAAAAAATCCTTGAACACGAACAAATCATAAAAGATCAATTAGAAACGATTAAGAAGTTGCAAGAACAGCCCACTCTAACAAACGAATTGGAAAAATGCAACAAAGAATTGAATGAACTACTAGAAAAAGAATTAAAATACAAAGAAGAAATAGAAAAACAATTAAAAGAAATTAGAAACAAAAATAAAGTAATAGAAGACTTAATTCAACAGCAAAATACAGAAGAAACGATACCTTATACTAGAATCATCTTGGAAGAACTTAAAAAGATAAGAGAAAAAATAGAAACAGTAGAGGAACAACAACCAATCATAAAATGCAATAATATAGAAGAAAACATACAGGCAAATACAGATAATTCACTATATTCGGAGGTGGCTGCAATACATAAGAAGACAACAATTCCAACGGTACATACACAGTATTCAAAAGCAGCTATCCTGATAACTCGGCAGAAAAACACGAATATGTCGCTCAATGACATAAAAATCATGCTAACAAGAGAAACTAGAAACACAATTGAATATAAACAAATATATTGTGAACTTGCCAAAAACAAAAATACACTAATAATTAAAACGTTTAGTGATGAAAACACGAATAAGCTGCTTGAGACGATTGAGAAGATATAAACCCTAAAAGACATTGTGGATATAGAATATAAGGCTGCGGATCTCCGAAAACTGATTCTTTTAGGGATCCCGGCATATATGGATCCACAAGAAATAATAACCAATCTAAAAAATCTTTATGATTCAGATATTCCAATAAACTACATTAATAGAAAACAAAGAGAAAAAGCTTGAACATACCAACTAATTTTTGAAGCAGAAGCTCCAGTTGCGATTCATCTACTGAGACAACGAAAGATCGTCATGGGATTTACATCGGTCAGGATTGCACCTTACCAACCTATATTAAGATGTAAGAACTGTCAATCTTTCGGACACGTGAATCAGAATTGCCGACAATCTCCAACGTGTGAATACTGTGCAGGACGCCATGATCAAAAATATTGTTATTACAGAAATAAACCACAACAACACAGATGCAGAAACTGCATGGGGAGTGTGAGTGACTTCCCGCATGCAGCTAGTTCTAGTGAATGTCCGACTTTACAATATTTAATACTACAGCGAAGCAATCTAGCACAAATAAATAAAATAGATTCGATCTAGGCAGAAACTGTGCTGGAACAAATAGCGACTTCCCGCATAGATCGAGTTCATCAGACTGTCCAACACTACAGTACTACCTGTCACAGAGAAATAAAAATATACAAATTAATCAAGAAAGTTCAATCCGATAAATGAAGAAATAAATAATTCTAATAACTCAACAAACTCAAACAACTCCAATACTCAAAATGGAAATTTAACAGTAAACCAAGAACAAATAATAACAGAAATTCTGAATAACCTTGCAAAACCACAGAAAATATATATTCCAAATGAACTAACCTTTATTCAAATTAATCTACAGGGATCAAGTTCTGCAACATCAACCCTAATGGGATTTGCAAATCAGCATAAAATACTAGTTCTTCTATTACAGGACTTTTACTACTTTAACGAAGCCATATGGTCAATTCCGTCAAATTGGCAAGCATTTATCTCAAAAAATAAAACAGCGGCAGTTGTGGTAACTCGAAAGGACGTGGAAGTGATAGAGACATATAAAGACGATAACGCAGTATTCGTCAATCTTACTACTGAATCCGGCAAGATCACAATAGGCTCTGTGTATGCCAGACCAAAAGGTGATTTCAGAGGTGATATGAAGTGGCTGGACTTCTTCGAACCATTGAATCACATCATAATGGGAGGAGGCCTCAATGTCCACTTGTCACTTTTAGGATATCAGAAAGAAGATGAACGGGGAAAAATTTTGACATACTTACTATTATCTAATAACTTAACTCTGATCAATGATATAGAGGCACCTCATTCATTTATAGGACAGCCGAATCGTCCCATGAAGGGGAATCCAGATGTAACCCTTTGTACACAAGACCTGGTGGACTGCGTGGACTCATGGTATGTAGATGACACAGTAGAGAGCACATCGGACCACAGGTATATCAGATTCTCATTAAATCTTAAACCAGTTGTTCTAGACCTTAAAAGATTTAAAACAAGATACTCAAATTTTAAAAAATTTAATTACATCTTGAAACCGAAAAATAATTTTTTACTTAAATCCTTATCTGATACTAAAACTCGACTAGAATTGGATGAATGGCTTGATGGTTTTAACCATGTAATTCTAGACACCTGTAAATCCTCACTAAAAACAAAAAGTTTCAAATTATATCCAACATTTGACTGGTGGACGGCAGAGCTGAAGGTCCAGCGAAATAAAATCTCAGCATTACGGAAAAGATTTAAATCAACAAATGACCCAAAGTGGAGAACCCTCCTACAAAGAGAAAGAGCAATATACAAAAAACGTATAAAACAACAAAAAACTAAATCATGGCAGAGTTTCTGCTCTAAAACAAAAGACAAATTTGGCCAAGCCTTTAAAATAGCAATGAATAAAAGACTCAAAAATAATCATTTCATACACACAACACTACAGGGTTCAACCCCATATACTACAAAATTAGACACTTTCAACATATTACTTAACCACCATTTCCCAATACATCAAAACCCGCATCCACCTCTCATGGACCTAGCGGCAGAGGAAGATCTCCCCCCCCCTCCCCCCCTAATATCTTTTAAAGAAATAAAATCAGCACTTAATGAGCAAAATAATTTAAAAGCCCCTGGATTTGATAAAATTGATGCATTTATTATTAAAAACATATACAATAATTTTAAACATCTAATACGTGACTTATTAACAAATGTCTTACTCTTAACTACTTTCCTAAATCATGGAAAATAGCAAATGTGATCTTCTTCGCAAAACGTAATAAAAATCCACGCCAACCTTCCTCCTATAGACCCATTTGTCTCCTTCCCATGCTGGGAAAAATCTATGAGAGGATCCTAAAACGAAGAATTAATCACTACTTAGAAAAATTAAATGTTCTTCACGGGGCCCAGTATGGCTTCCGTGAGAACAGAAGCACAATTCAACTATTAAACAAATTAAAACATAAAGCAAAAACGTATCTTGAAAAATATAAATACTGCAGCATTATCTCATTCGACATTGTAGGGGCGTTTGACAATATCGATTGGGTCACTTTGGGTCAACAAATTAACGAATTACCAATTCCGCAATATTTAAAATGTATCCTTCTTAGCTTCTTATCCGAACGAGAACTAATAACAAATTATTTATCAAATAACATTAAAAGATCAACTTATCAAGGCTGTCCACAGGGGTCGTGCCTTGGGCCGCTTCTGTGGCTAATCATAGCAAATATAATCTTAATAAACTTTTACAGTAAATTCGAAGACCTGTATGTTTTTTGCGATGACTTCAATATGGTTGTCAAAGCGAGGAGCAGACTCATCTTAGGGACCGAAACCAACCAAAAAATAAAACTTTTTTATAATATTTGCAATAACTTATATTTACAGATTTCAAAGGAAAAAACGACTTTTATTATGTTGGGGAAAAACACTTTGGATAAACGTCCACCAACCTTTAAATTGGGTAACTATACCATCAAGCCATTAAAGGAAATATAAATTTTAGGGATAATATTCCAGAGTACTTTAAAATGGGACAAGCACATAACTAGCATAAAAAACAAAATTTTACAGCTAACCTCATCCATTAAACGGGTCTTCTCGGCTACTTGGGGGGTGGACAGAGGCTATCTTAGAACCTGGTACATAGCAGTACTAGAAAAAATTATAGATTATGGTTCGGAGGTGTGGTTTGGAGACCTCAGGATAAAAGATAAACGCGCTCTCCAATCCATCCAAAGAACTTGTCTCACGTCAATAACCAAAACATATAAAAATGTTGCAACACATACGTTACAGGTCCTATTAGGAATACCACCAATCTTAATAACACTGGAATATAAAAATCTAAAATACAATATTTTACACAATAAAAACTTATTACTTAAAGAATCCAAACCAATATGTAAAGATGATATAGAAAATAAAATCCTAAAATATGAAATAAATCCGGAAATTCATTTAAATAACTTAATAGTTACAGACAAAATTATCACAAAAACTAATCTTATTTCGATTTACACAGATGGTTCTAAGGTGGACTCTGGCACAGCTTATGCAATGGTGGCCTACAATCATAACATTAAAATTTATGAAAAAACAGTCAAACTGAGAGCAGAAAATTCAATCTTTCAGGCGGAGCTGCACGCAATAATTTCGGCAATTAATTGGGCCATTAACTCCCCTTATACAAAATTCCAAATATTAAGTGACAGTCAATCTACTACTAAACCCTTAGACAATTTATTTCCAACTAACCCTTCAATTTATTACATCCATAATTTAATTAAACAAAATCAAAATAAAATTTTTTACATTACTTGGATAAAAGGCCACATTGGCATAGCGGGTAATGAACTGGCGGATGAGCTGGCGAATGATGCCGCCCAGTACTGCGACCTACCAGTGGATCGAGGAGTTAAATTGCCTCGGTCCTATCTTATAAAATGTATTCGAACCCAATTACTGGACAGGTGGCAGTACAACTGGGATCACTCAGGGGGTGGCAGATATACGCACGGGCTGGTACCAAAAGTTCAGAACCAAATAATTTCAAAAGATAAAGTATCTATTTACTTTTTAACAGGCCGCGGCAGCTTCCCGTCTTTCCTTTATAATATCGGCAAAAAAGATGACGACCTTTGTAAATGTGGTGGTCGAGGAGACCCGATGCATTACATTTTCGGCAACTGCAAATTCATGAAGTTTAAATTTCACAGAACAGAAACGACAATCCTTCAGGACATCCTAAAAATAATTAATGACCCGGCACAACTTGAAAAACTTTATGCTAACTACGATATTCTCAATAGCCATTATTCTTTTATTCAACATATATACATTCAATAATTACCTCTTCTGATTGCCTGTGGTGGACATGTCATGGGTCCACGTGGTGTATGGAAGGGTGTTTTTGAGATTGTTTTATTTTTAAGAACTTAAATACCACTAGAAATATTGTAAATATGTATAAATATTTTTGTTTAAAAGAGTGAAAAAAAGGGAAAAAAATATTTCTTATCAAATGAAAAGATGAATGTAAATACTTAAAATTTTTTCAAATAGTACGTAAATTCCAAAACATATAAATCATAATCGTAATATATTTCTAGGCTCGCCCTGAAACAATAGGGTAGCCAATTGTGATTGGTAAAGAATCGCCATCTTAAATAATCATAAATTTTCACAGGCGGTCCGGGGACACGTCACTTGCCTCTTGTGCTCTCCTCGGCGTGTCAGGCGGGTCGTTCTGAAGTCTTCTTTCCCGGAGACTGGGGTTCTGGGCTTGTTTCCGCAGGTAGTAAAACTTTTCCCTGCCCTGGGCTTGGGGGTTACACCTAACCATAAGCCAAAAGCGGGTTCCCAGGGTGGGTGCTTACTTACTTACTTACGTCTCTTTTATGAGTCGCAAATGACTACTATATGTGACTCCACTGATAGGTCACTGTGACCGCTGGTTTGTGACGAGTCACCAGGTGACTTTGCAATGTCGTTTCATTGAGACTCTCGTGTGACTCACATCTGGAGATTCAATTTCAAAGTCATTGTGCACGTTGCATTATGATAAATCACCAAATAATGTCACATTAAAGTCACATGGTGACTTTCTGTCACATGACTTTGTCAAAATGGTAACAGAAACCCTACTGTAAAGTCACCACTGTGAAAAGTGGTGAAAAGTCACCATGTGACTTTAATTTGACATTATTTGGTGATTTATCATAATGCAACGTTCACAATGACTTTGAAATTGAGTCTCCAGATGAGAGTCACACAAGAGTCTCAATGAAATGACATTGTAAAGTCACCTGGTGGCTCGCCACAAAGCAGAAGTCACAGTGACCTGTCAGTGGAGTCACATATAGTAATCATTTGAGACTCATTAAAGAGACGTATGAAATTTCCTATTTTTTGTTTCGCCGTAGTGACTGTGACTCTTGTGACCATGTGTGACCTGAATGAGATGTTATATGGACTAGTTGTTCTGCAGGAATAGTAATTATTCGAATTATGTTACTTCCTTTTGAGTATTCCCGTATTTAAAAATTAGCTTTTGTGACTTTTCCTTAATTTTTGATAACCAGTGTATATCCGCGTATTAAAATCTAAACTTTGAAAATAGAATTACTTTATAAGACGAAATGAAATGTTCCACTTGATTCAATTACTAATGCACCATATGAACTTTAAAAACCACACCGTTTTACATAAAAGGCGTCAATAATAATAATAATATAGATGTTACAAGTTAGATAACATATGAAGTAAAATGTATAGGTTTAACATATAACATCTATGTTATTATTATTATTATTTTTTTTTTTTTTTTGCCTTCTAAGGAAAATCTTTTAATCTTTTAAAAGTCTATATTGTGTATTTTGTTATAGTATTACTTCCGTTTTCAAGTATATAAGGAATACGGGGAATATTTCCTTATGCATGAAGTTTTCTGCAATTGCCTTTATAATATATTTCTTAAATTGTCTGGATGATAAGCGAAATTTAGGTGCATAAAACAAGCATGCATTTCTTCTAGTTGTAATTGTTTTTAAGCAATATGCAGTGATAATAAATATAAAACGTGGGATTTTTTACACCCCCACCTCGCCATTTTTTTATTCGCCAATCGCAACCTCTTAAGCTAACTGTCGTTGAAATTAACGAAGATAGTTTTGCTTTTGTGTTTACATTACTAAATGATTGAACATATATATGAATTTGAACTTGATAAAAGTATTTATATGTGGTTTCATACTTTTTTTATCACAACTAGGGGGCTCGGCCCCCTACGAGCTACGCTCGCCAACCCCCGTCCAGACACCGCAGGCTCTAAATGCACGCTAATTTGATCGGCTTTAAAAAGATTTCGAAAGATTGAATAATAATTTAAAAAACAGTGGCGATCTCCCTATAAACGAATTTCTATTCATTTCTCTTTAATTGGGGAATTTTAACGCCAAATCCGCTGTGGTACTACTTGATTATCTCGTCGACCAATTTCGCCAAATTATATAAATCGCCAAACCACTCGCCAAATTATACAAATTGACATAATTTTTATTTTAAATAACGAAAGAACAAATAAATTCGTACAACATTAATAAAAATACAAATAAAACGTCGAAATAAAAATAACTTGATGACGTAGACACGTGTAACAACATTTCAAAATAAGCTAATATAAAAGGAATTAAGTAAAGAGAGTCTTTGTCTCCTGGTATTTTTTAACAAAGCGAAAAGAAAGTTCTTTTAAATGAGACATTTTAAATTAATTCTCAAAATATCAAATAAATGTCTAGCGCAATTTCTAAATTTAAACCTTTTTGCAATATTATTTTGTGTTCATTTTATGTAATAACTATAATGTGAAGTAAATATGACGGAATTTCTCCTAAGACTTCTAACGCATGTTAATGAATTTATTATTTTACAATATCCTTTCTCTTTTAAAATTCACGTGTATGCTTTTTATGACGTAATTTTTAATGAGTTCCTGCTTTTTATACGTAATTATTTAATTCTAATTTGAAAGTTTTTTTCCTGTTTATAATAGTCACGTGTAAATAAATTTTTAATTTGAAGCAAACATTATTGCTTGCGCTTTTCATACAGTTGGCAACAGTTTAAATTAGTACAATTTTCTGAAATCTGTAAAAAATATCTCTCGAAATGCTGAAAATTTGAATTTAAAATAGAAATAAAACCTGAAAAAATGAGTCAAAATAAAAAATTTAATGCAATCTGCACTCCGGCAAATTCTAACGCATAAAATGATCTAAAAATGATTACACTGCCATGCATAGTTTTTGCTGCTATAAAACTTTTTTAGTGGAACGATTTTGTCCAACTTTAGCATTAAATAACTCTTAAAATAATTCTTCGATTTAAAAACTGTCTGCATCAGCGTGTTTATCAAACATTTCTGTATAAAACCACCGATTTTCATATTTTTGTATGCATTATTTTTGTTAATATTAACGAAGAAAGGCCTCCGGTCACAAAAAAATCAAAACCGGCGGCGGCGGCGGCGGCGGCGGTGACAGCGGTAGTTACTTTTTTTTAGAATAGAGAGAAACAAATCTGTGGGATATTTGATTGTTTGCATTTATGGGATTTAACCCGGATAAAGCTCCCACTCCTCATTGACTATAAATAAATAGTTCAAATAATCTGAATATCTTTATTTAAATTTAAATAAAATTAATCTGAAATAAATGTTTCACTAATTATTTGTGTAATTTACATCCATATATTTAAAATGTAAACAATAATTCAGTAGGAAAATTCAAATTATTGCAATTAATGGTGAAAAATAATGCAATTAATGAATGATGAGAAATATAAATTAAAACAGAAGCGTTTTAAAATTCAGAACAATTTTTTTCAAAATACAATTACAATGATTTTAATATGTGTATTCTAAGTATAATATGTACAAGTCAGAGCTTGTGTAAAAGATAATTCTTTATGTATTTCTGATGATTATTTCATACTATTTTCAATCAAGAGCATCTTTTAAAAGATGGGATTTTTATTTACTTATTTAAGAAAATCTTTACTGATTTTTTAAAAAAAATTAATGTGCGATGTTAATACATCCAGAACTGTTAGGTATCAACTAGCAGAATCCAACTCAAATAAACTGATTTTTAGTCGGATATTTTTGTTACCTCAAAATAAAAGAAAACAATTCCATTCAGAAATAAGTTATATTTCTATTATATTTTTTGTGTCGTTAATTATAGTTATGTAATATTGTGGGTCAAACTTTACGTCAAAAGAGAGGAGGTTTGATCCAGCTTGCGGAGTTAATGAAAATAATAATTTAAACTATCTAGTGCCTTTCCGAAATTATAACATTTCATTAAAATATGTTAAGTTATTAAATGTATCATCTTGTGATGCTATTTTATGCCAAACACAAATTTTGTGCGCTGTAGATTGATTACGTGAAACAACTTTCCTAACTTGTATACTATAAAATTTCGCATTTACGAATCCATTGTAATTCGCTGCTGAAAATAGCATGCTGTCATAAACTTATTCGATTAAAATAGCATAAAAATGTAGTTAATACAGTTTGAATTTTACAACTATTATTCTTCGAACTTTTCTCACAAAGAATTTCCGGACTGTATTTACACATTTACAATGCATAATATAAATCCGTCTGTCCCTAACCATTTTCAGTTTTTATACAAAGTTAGAAAATATGCCCGTAAGTACAACTATCCATATTTTCAACATCCCTCCTTCAATGAATGCTTATTTATCAAGTGCTACGAAATTCTATTATTTTTGTCAGAATTTTTTTTCAGAGATTTCCAAGTACTTAAATGTTCATATAATTACTTCTTTTTTTTTTTAATATTGATATATAAATATTTCCAAAATGTTCCTTTGTGTTGGGAATAGTTCACAAAGTATTAAAAAAATCAAGCTACAATATAATTAATATCCTATTTATATTTGAAATGAAAGAAATATATGCATGCCTGATCTTTATCTTATTTTTTCAAAATATTATTAAAAGAATTAACGTTAGCCTACCATAAAATTTATATTTAATTTATGAATGAACATATTACGGGTAAAAACACGTGCAAGATTTATAACTGTCGAGAACAAATAAAAATAGCAAATATTTATGTGTGCATATTCAATAAATTATCATATTTTAATGAATTTGATGTTTTACAAAGTTTCTTTCTCTTATTTTTAATTATGTGACCTCACTCAAAAATATACAACAGACAAGTTATATTCATGATCCTGTATTTTTTATTATATTTTATACTTTTAAGGGTATGTTTTAAAGAGAAAAAATATATTGTTTTAATATAAGTTTTAATACTTTTCTTCAAGTTCACACACGTGCAAAAATGGAAAATGATATGAATTACGTAAATGACATTATTTTAAAGTTTTTAGATGGATCTGCACAACAGAATCCCGCTGATGTATTGATTATACGGAGACCCAGAGTTAATACCAATAATGATTGAAAAGGAAAAAAAAATAAAAATAAAATAAAAATAAAAACATACATTAATGAAAAGAAAGATAAATATATTAAGGTCAGATAATGTACATAATTATCCATTTCCTGCATTTTTTTCTTTTATTTTTTTATGAAGGAAAACAACAAATAAAGTATTTAATATTTTTACTTATGTCCATCATGGACTCACCCGAGTCAGTATTCGAACCACAGTCTCTGATTTAAAAACCACTATGCCACCAACTACACCATTTGAGACATCTGTTCATTGTCATCTCTATTTAGAAAAGGCCACTTCCTAAAATCATTCTTTCACCGATTTCTGTAGACTGAGCTAGCTGAGCTGAAACAGACAGATCCTATACATTTGTTTGACCTCTTACAGTTTCTACTTTACAGCCATTATACAATTATTCTGTCACTAACTGCGTAACTAGTAGCAGCCAAATTTCGAATCATGATACTTCGTTTTGGAAAACCATATACTGTGTACTATGTACCACTACTTTCTTTTAGTTCCTCCATTGGCTTCTAGCATTTATCTCCTCCATTCTCGTACCGTCTTCCTTACAGCATATATCATAAACTTGTTTAGGTGTTTCATACTTGAAAAGACCATTTTGTTAGAAAAGGATTTGTATTCATACTTTCTTTTAATTTAGCTTTCAACGCTACTGCTCTTTTGAAGTTATTTGAGACAGAAACATATTTCATTCATTAATATATATATATATATATGTACAGGGTGTATCGGAAAAAAGTGGTTGAAATTTTATGGGGGATACAACGCAGCTGAACGAGCAAATTTCGTCATAGAATGTTTGGTCAGAACGCAGGGGGAAAGAAGTTAAAAGTTAGTTTTCCACCGTCCCAAGGCGATGGATTGGTCGATGTGGCCCCATAGCTTATACTACCAAGATCGCCGGATCTCTCTTGTTTGGACTTTTTCCTGTGGGGCCATATGAAAACACTAATGTACGAGTGCCCCATTAAAACCGATATGGATCTAGTCACCAAGATTGCCATTGTTGCCGGCGATATTCGGGAAATGCCTGATGCCTTCGCAAATGAGCGTCAGTCCCTATCCCGCAGGCGTGAAGCCTGCATTATAGCTGGTGTAAGATCTTATGAGCAATTTCTTTGATCATGTACATTAATTACATTCCTCTTAATAAAATGCTTTCTGAAGTATCTAAACTCATTCTTGTGTTAATTCTTTAACTGCGACAGTGGAAAACTACCATTTAACTTTTCACTGCTTGCTTTCTAACCATACATTATATGACTAAATTTGCTCGTATAGTTGCATCCTATGACCCCGTAAAATTTCGCCACTTTTTCAGATACACCCTGTATATAACATAATTAAGTAACTAAATACTTCATATATGAATGTTCTCTAGGATATGAGCTAAAAATAAAGAAAAATGATCTTTGGATTATTTCCACTGTGAAACTTGACAAAACTAACTCAGATTTTAACTGTATTTCATTAAATCATTAAGCAAAGTAAATATGCTGTACGCTTTTGAATTTCAAGAAAAATAAAATTTTTTCCAAATTCTAAAATGAAACTTTGTATTAAGATATATTTAAAATTTTCTGTCTTTTAAAATAAATTTCTTGTTCTATCATTTAAATAGTGCTGAACGGTCTTGGACACGATCCAAAAAACATTAGTTTTAAGTGAACGCAGTTTCTCTAAGAATATATAAAGAGAGGTGAGAATTCTATTTGTGCTACGTCCAAATTCCAAACAATTTAAAGAAATTATTATAAATAGCACACCTTAATGCAATATTCTTTTGTTTTCTTATTACTATCTTTTGGAAATAGTAAACTATAAGAATAAGAATACAATGTTGCTTAGTCTTTATACTGAATTTTTCAGTTATATAAAACAAAGTCAAGTTGAAGTTGATGAAATAGAAATAACACGATTTGCACTTCACTAATTTTCTACGTTTGTTATTTTTTTCAATAAATCTATTGTTTACTAATAAATTAAAGAATTCCATACAATGTTTCTAATGTTTCTCTTGGCGCTATTGACAAAAGAATTTTAAAAAATGACGCAAAAAGGACGTTGCAGACTTAACATCATACAGTGTTTTTAGATGTCGAAAAAAATATTGTTTCTTAATACTTACAGACATACGTTTAACAATGAGTCATCATCAAAAAATAAATGCTTTGATAAAACACTATTTTATCGTGATTTTCAATACTTTAACAAGTAATGGAAATATATAAAAAGATTTATCAAACCGCAGAGTTATTTTTGAGATAAAAATTTTAAATAATTTATACAGGAACAAAAAAACTTGTGAAATCACCGTAAAGATACATCCCGTATACACAGGGGAAAATTTTAAGAAAACCATGAAAATATTTATATAAAATTATCACACAATAAATACATTTTATATAAATAATTTTCTGTGTAATATTTTCTAATCTACAGATAAAAAGGTAACATTCCCGTTCACAACTCGCATTACATTAGAAAAAATACGCAAAACTATATTTACATATTATTACATATACAAGCAAAACCACTTAAAATTATAAATTTAAGAAAAAATGTAAAATATTATACAAAATAAAATACACAAAATTATATATACAACAAATTACACATAAGAATTTTCGCATATACATTTTCCCAGTCAGGATCGCTACTGCCTTCTATGTCTAGGAATTCTTCATACAAAGTTTCTAAAACATACGTTATTGTGGACTTTTTCGGTAAAAATACTTCTATATTTTCTCTTTGTGCTGTTAAATATTGAAATTATAATAATTGAAAAACATCATAACATTTAATTAAATGATAAATCAATTTTGAATAATTATTACTTAAACACCAGTAGACTGGACTTTAAGTACACGATATGACGTCGAGGGTAAAATTCGTCAGCTGGAGGTAATTAATTTAAAAATATTAACATAAAGATTTATAAAGTATATATTATTAATGTTTATTTATTAAAAATATAGCAATTAATTTCGTTGCTATAATAGTAAATAAGTAATATATTATAATATAAACTAAAAATTTTGTTCAAAATATTCATGAGAGAACATTCGCTAAATTTCTGTAATACTTTATGCACGCAACCTAGGTCGAGACTAAAACCCTTTTGCCTGAGTTATATACCCCCAGGCACTGGCGGTACAAAAGCTAGAATAAAATATAATCACCACATAGATAAAATCCCTTTCAGTAGTAACAAAGCAACCCCAAAGGCTAAAATTCATTTCAATCTCTTTCAAACATATATAGCAAACAGAGGGAAATAGATTCGGAATTCTTCCCGTAATAAAATCACCCTTTTTTAATAGACTGAACTTTACAGAATTATTTCCAAAAATGAATATCATTAAAAAAAGTCCTCAAAATTCTTTTAGATCTTGTTCCAGGAATTTTATTAAAATAAAAATTACGTGTTGAAATTTTTCAGTATATCATTGAAGCAAGTTGGTCTTCGTACATTTTGCCGATCAGGCCTGGCAGCGCTATCCATAGTAAAAAAATTCAGTAACATTCAAGCCAGACTCACTCTGCCTTAGTTCTATTGATGCCATCTTTTGAAACCTCCTCCAAATAATATGTATTCTGAAGAGCACAGGGGAGAAAAAATGCCTTGAAATAACAATTATTCAAGATCCAGAACTGTTTCAAGACTTTATAAATATCAGGAAAAATCACAGCGCAAATGTTAAATGTAAAACTGGTAATGGAAGTCTCCAATGTCTTAATCCAGTAAGTTCTGTGAACAAACACCCGTATTTGTTATTTTTGTTGCATGTTTCTCGCGTACCGAAATTTTATATTTCACGATATTTGTGTGTAAAAGAAAAACATTATCGAGCCTTACAAGCAGGGTATCGCTTCTGAGTGGGTCTCTCGGAGTACCAAAGTTTGATTGTTTGGGAGTCCGGTGCTTCTATTCTTTTTGAGATTTCTCCTGATATTATTATAAAAAAAACTTTTATAATACTTTATTCTCTGGACGTGGGTGGCATAACAACTCTACACAATATGATTTTGTGTATCAGATGCAATTCATCTTCCAGAACATAACCTGTATTTTCCTTTACTACGCGCCACAAGAGTTTTATCACAAAAATAGCAATACCGTACATCCAATGCTGCACTGAATAGTTCTATAACCCATATATTATGGATGTCCCATCAGATATAAAGTCATCATCAATAGTAACTAGATGATTTTGTCTTAATACAGGATCATCATATTTCTTGTACTCTGTTTAAGTCTGTATGATATTACGTTGTAAGTTGTGTACCAATAAAAGATTTAACTACATTCAATATCCCCAAAGACTGTAATCTAAACACCGTCGGAGCAGTTTGTGGATCAACCGAAATTCTTAGAGAAAACCCTTCCCAGCATCCCTTGTTGAAACATAGAAGTCGTGCGGAACGCGGTGTACTTCATGCAATAACCATATAAAGGGTAAATTAAATTTCTATAAATACACGGTATGTAATTTACGAAGAACCAGACAAAGTCTTTTTTAGTGGATTTAAATATTACTTTTTATAAAGTTGTTAAATCTGCTGCCAAAGCAAGCGAGTAGTAAATGTAAATTTCTAAATAGGTTAAGTAAACACGTCATATTCAAATGATAAGAAAAGCAGGTAATTATTTTTATATTTTATTTATGCAGAAATTTGAAGAAAAATTTCTTTGATTTATATTTCGTTTGCAGCTGTACACAAAAGTGTGGTAAAGATATTTATTAAAAGTGGTAAGGATTGAAGATAAAAATATTGGGCAGTGTCAGCAATAGATGTAGTAAGGCAATTCTTTATACTATAATATTTCATATATCAACGACTGATTCTTCTTCGGGAAAATAATATTACCTATTAAATTTACTCTTAGTCTTCAAATCAAATATAAAAATGTGCAAAAAGGTTGTCATTTGTGTCCAAATAACACTACTTTACTTCTAAAGGAGAGAAAAAACAGTAGGAGGAAAACAAACGCATATTATACCTTATAGATAAGAAATTCAAACGTTATTGAAAATTGCGGCAATTTGTTTACAATTACACTAACAAAATATATAGCTAAACAACAAAATAGTGAAAATACCTTTTATTAAAATTTATTTTTTTTAAGAAAAACTTGTTTATTTCTCTCTAATATCAAATATGTTAAACAAATTACTCAAATATAAACAAGTATTACAAAACTTCTTAGTATATTTCTTAATATCTAATGTCACTTTTAGTGTTTTTACTTAGCTTGGTGCAGATACATTTTTTTTTAGTAGAGAAGTGTCCTGTGTGCTATTGCATTTCTAAAAATGTAAATACAGATATAGCGGGAATAATAAAATTAACAAAAAATTTCTCGTTATCAAGATAACTTCATTCGTTAAATTCAATCTTTTATAAAGAAACTTTTTTTTTACTCCGGCAAATTAAGTAAACTTGAAACAAAATAGAGAAACTTCAATACATGGAGAATGTATTCATCATAAGTGGAATCGATATCTTTGTACAAAATTCTGTGAAATGCGTGACATATTTCTAGTCTTAGTGTTCTATCGTAATTTGGTGTTTTGCATTGCTGTGCTTTCTCGCAGAAATAGTTTACACGTAAGTTTTGTGAATTTGCGCATCTTCAATATTTTAAAAAATGTAGCTCACCTTTTTTTTCTGTTGAAAATTAATACTAATTGATGGGATTCTTTAATCTTACTTTAGTAACGGCTGCAAAATTGTGCTTTATAAAGATAGTATGGAAACAAAGAACATTTAAGGTTTAACTTTTAGTTGAGTAATGTTTTTTTTTTAACCTTTTACATTATTTAGTCATTAAAGTGATTTTTAAAAATTGTATTTAAAGAAAACTTAGAATGCCCACCAATAAAGTAAATCTGCATTTGTAATCTTTATTGAAGCATTTACAGTAAAAAACATAGAAATGAAAGAATAATTTCTCTAAACTCCCGAAACCCTAGAACTTTTTTCTAAATTTCTTATTTATGTTTGGCCATAAAACACAGCTGTTACTTTATACTAAGAAACTGTAGTCAATAATTATCGTATTGTATGTAGTATCTTTACGGTGTACTCTTATTTTTTATAAAATCTATCTGCAATCTGCATTAATATATTCTTCAATAAGAAATATTTATTAAGTTTCCCATCTTAAAGAATAAGTTTACTATTTTTGTTTTAATAAAATTTCGCTTTTTAACTATTATTATTACTATATATTTTTTTCAATTTGAAAATATTAAGCATTATCATTGTGGATACATGTATGTTCTTGTCTACAACGAATCCTTTTCACTTGTTTGAACGATACGAACGTAAACATAACAAAAGAGAAAGTGACTCTTTTATTCTGGCTTATTATATTTCTTACTCTAGCTAAGTAAAAGCGATGAATAAGCCATTCATTAATTTCAGTCTTCTAAAGAAAACATCTTTATTTTTCACCAGGCTAAGTAATTTTCTCACAAAAAATAAATAATAATCACAAGAACACTGTACTTGTCATAAAAAGAATAAATACCTTTAGATGGGGGTTCCGTAATTGATTAAAGTGTTTCCTAAGAATCTATCACTTAAACACTATCACTCTATTCACTTAAACATTCCAAATATTTTCGTTTAAAATAAAATATTTAATGGAAATCTTAAATAATTCTTACTTTTTAAAACTTCATGAACTTATCTCCAGCGTGGTTTGTATAGGAAATAAAATAATATTTAAATAATTAAATAATAGGCAATATAATAGGAAATTAAAGAAAAATACAGTAAAACTGTAAATATATATATATATATATATATATATCAATTAAGTTTCATAATATGACTTTTTTATACTTTCAATAAGTTAAATGGTCCTTTCTTTTATATTTAAATGATATTCTTCATGGAGTAACGTAAAAAAAAAATTACGTATGGGCATGGGGGACAAAGGATATCATGCATATCTGGGTAAAATACTGAAAATGTTTGGACAATTACTTTCTAGTGCATTACAGATATATGCATAACAAATATTTTCTGGGAAGTTATTTTCAAAACAGTTTTCTTTATATATTATTACCGTATTTACCCGCGTATAAGTCGAGAAATTTTGGACAAAAAAAGACTTTAAAGTTGTGGGTTCGACTTATGTGGGGGTCCTTATTTTTTTTTTTTTTTAACCAGAAGTAAAATATGCCCTTCTGTAAGGCAATTGTTCTCTTTTCGCATTCCATAACACAATGACGTCGTTTACTGTCGATTTCCATACCAGGAGAGAAAAAGAGGAGACTGAGTGACGGGTTTGGTGCTGGCGATGAACGTACGCCTACTACTTCCCCCCTCTCCATCTGAGAGATCAGTAGATAGAATTCCGAGAATGTATCTCCCACCCTATGTGCTATTGAATCGTCCGCGAGTGGCTAGAAACATGCGACTCTCTAAAAACACGTGACCTGCGTTATATCTTAAGTGTTCTTGATAGTAGACTTATTCATTATTTCTTCGTTATCTTACTGCACTTTTCTCCTTGTTTCTACTAATATGGCTGATTTAGATATTAGAAAACAGGAACGCAATTCATACGCAGCTGGATTTAAACTTAAAGTTATTTCTTTTGCGGAAGAGTCTAACAACTGTGCTGCTTCTCGTCAGTTTGGGGTTCACGAAAAATTGATTCGTGATTGGTGCAAGAATAAGGCAAAGCTAGAAAACATCCCAAAATCAAAAACGGCTTTTCGGCATGGAAAATCTCCTTTTCCAGAACTCGAAAATGTATTGCATGATTGGGTTGTAGAGTGCCGGCAGAATGATTTTACTGTCACTAGAACTGCCATTCGTTTACGAGCAATGAAGCTTGCAAAAGAAGAACAGTGTGGTGTTACAAACACGTTTGGACCATCAGATCATTGGTGCACTAGATTTATGAATCGTCCTGGTTTGACTTTACGCCAGTGCACTAGACTGGCACAAAAATTACCATCTCACTTGGAAGCAAAGATTATGAAATTTCAAAAATACGTCATCGATCAAAGAAAAATGAAATCTTTTGAACTTTGCCATATAGGAAATATGGACGAAAAACCCATGAGTTTCAACCTACCAGAAAATAAAACAGTGAACTGCAAGGGGGAAAAAGCATTTTGGTAAAAACTACTGGGCACGAAAAAACTCGTATTACGGTCGTTCTTTCTTGTTTGGCCGACGGTAGTAAGCTTCATTCGTTTATTATTTTTAAAAGAAAAACGTTGCCGAAAAAATTTACATTTCCATCTGGTGTGCTGATTCGAGCCCATGTAAAGTGGTCAATGGATGCTGACTAAACAGTCGACTGGCTTAAAAATGTGTGGGGTAAAAGACTGGCAGTGTTTTCAAAAAACCTTCCCTTTTAGTTTACGACTCACTTCATGGCGACTTTTCTGAAAACGTGAATAAAGTGACGAAAGAACTGAAGACGACTGTAGCTGTAATCCCGGGACGGTTGACATCCGTCCTTCAACCCCTAGACGTTTGCATCAATAAGCCCTTCAAAGCGAATGTTAGAAAATATTGGGCAGAGTGGATTTCATCCGGTCGTCCAACATTTACAAAGGGCGGTAATATTAGAAAGCCCGATATTGTATTAATTTGCCAGTGGCTTAAAGATGCGTGGAATCAAATTCCTTCCGAAATGATTATAAAATCATTCAAGAAATGCTGCATCAAATGTCAAGAAACGAACTAGACGGCACAGAAGATGCCATTTTCGAAAGTGATAACGACGAGGAACAATGTAGCGATACTGAGATTGAAAACGTGTATCATGATGAGCCGATAATGACGGATGATTTTTGTGATTTGCTTGGCGAGTCCGATACTGAATCGGCCACTGAATCAATTTAACTTTGTATATTACTTTAGTATATTATTATCATCAATATTGTATATTTAGTACTTTCTTTACATATGATTTCGATTAAATGAAAAAAAATAGAGTTTCTTTATTATTGTATATTTAGTACTTTCTTTTTTTTTCTAGCTGATTTTGAATAACGTATTTAAAAAAAAAAATTCAAAGCTCTTGATCAGAAAAGCAGGGGGTCGACTTATACGCGGGATTTAAAAAAATTCAAATTTCTTGATCGGGAAAGTGGGGTTTCGACGTATACGCGGGTAAATACGGTAAGTGTTCTTTTTATATTATTAAGTGTTAATTTTATCTTTAATGTCACTTTTTTCAATTTTGGTCATGATTTCGAAAGAGTTTCGTGAAATTCTGACTGAATGTATACTATGACTGAATGTATGCTTTGAATGAATGTTCCTCAAGTAAGAGGTTCAGAAAATATCAACATTTTCTTACAACAATGTATTTTTAATGAACTAATTTTTCCAGTGTAGGTCATATTATATCTTTTCTAAATAAAAACATTTCACAAACTGCGACAATTCATTTTAAATAATGCCACGCGCAAGTCATAGACACTGTTAAAAATTTGCAGCATTCTGGCAGGTCATTTGACCGTTTTTTTTTTCCGAAAACGGTTACACAACCGTGAATTTAACACTATTCTGACCATATAATTGGCCATTTTATGGTCAGACTATAATTAAATTATGGTTATGAAACCGTTTTTTTTTTTCAAAAAAACGGTCAAATGACCTGCAGAATGCTGCAAAAATTTTAACAGTGTACAGTGAATTCATGTAATTAAAAAAGCATTAAATTCCAAATTCAATTAATACCATTTATATGCATCTAAACTCTCTTTCAGAACCTAAATATTAGAAAAAAAATTAAATGCGTTTTAAAAATTTGGTATCTAAGGGTCAATAAATGTATTGTTATTGCAATATAAATAAGAGTCACTTTTATTTACAATTCGTCAATTTAAAGGTAACTGACCCCCTTTTTATTTCCTTTAGATAAAATTTTCAAGCATTTACCAAAGTCTTTTCACGAAAACAAAAATAAATATATAAAAGAAAGTCAAATGTTATAATGTGAAAACGTACAGATTAACACAAATCTAACATCTTCACCTTAATTAAATTTCCTGCTGAATGTTTTATCCCACCAGGGAATTTAATAATAATAAAAGAAAGAAAGAATAAAAGAAATGGGTCTTATCGCGGAAGATTTACTTAAACCTCGAAGATAAAAATGGAAACGTGAATTGTAAATGTGAATGTCTTTGGCATTGACTTTAAATGGAAACCTTTTGTTTCTCAACCAATTAAATCCACATAAGCTTAAAAAGATATGAAATGGAGCGCTGCCAAATCAAGCAATATTTTCAAAGAACGTTATCCATTGTAAAAGAAGAAGAGATTTAAGCAAAGACAAAAACAAAATAGTTAGTCGCGCTACCATTAGAAGTTTTCTTAGTAGTATATATATATATATATATATATATATATATATATATATATATTAAATAACGGAGATCCTTTAATTGGATAACGTGATACGTTAATTTTTATTATAATAAATATTTTCCACAAATAAAAGTAAAGTGTCATTTCTCCTGAGCAGTTTCAGTCACATGTGATTATAACTAAAGAATATTAGATACTTTTCTCCAAACAGAAAAAAAATAATTTAGAGATTTTTATAGTTTATAAGATATAATAGTACATGACAATCATTTAAACGAAATTTCGAACTGTCTTTCTAGAAACCAGATAAGTAGTTATAAAGACTTTTTTCAGTTAAACATAAAGGAAATTTCTAGATTATTTATGAGGCTTTTTGTAATCAACATGAAAAATAACATCTAGTCTCTTAATTAGAAATAATAAACATTAATATAAGTAGCACCTTTTTTTCCAGTCTCTTTAATTAAGTTTTCTGCTGAATATGTTTTTGCACCTGTAAAAATAATAAAATAAAAGATAAATATTGCTTTAAAATAAAGAATGGTATAGTGGTCTTCAAGAAGAATTATTAATACAAACAGTGTGTGTTAATAGTTTAAGCAGAATAACAATTTTAAAATGAACCATTAAATATTAACTTTATTTCACTACTTGTCTTGTATATTTAATAATAGCAGTTTTAATACCATATTCAATAAAATTATCTTTTATATTTTATTTCAAACCATGGAGTTAATAGAACAAAAAATAACCGTTTCAAAAGTTTGAGCACAAAATCGTTTTTATGCAAGTTTTACAAACTGATGAAAGCGGTTGCGCACGCAAACGATTTCTGTGTGCATAAGAAGCAGTCAGTTGTTGTTTTTGCAGAGGAGGAATTGATAAATATCTGGAGTATTCTCATACTCCAGAGCAAAGCATGTCTGTTTCTTAAATTGCAAGTGCATTAAAATGATCAAAACGTGATATTCATCAAATTTTGGTTCCTGATAATGGTTTCAATGGAAAATTCCGTTCAGTAAGGCCACGATGAATTACTTTGCGCGAAGAAGACCACATCAGAAATTAGGCTTCGACGGGTAATTACTCTCTTTCGCAAATAAAATACGCACTTGGGGGACAAATATGGAAAAAAAATGTTCATAGAAGAGTTTTGGAATCGGAATACATCAAAACACGTAAAATGGCTCAGTTACCATGCCTGAAACGACACCATAAAAAGCTTGATTACAGTGGGCCAAAGAGTGGGCATATGTCATTTGGTGATAAGTGGCGCAATTTCATATTCACTGATGCAAAAATGAAACCTAGATGACCCTGTTGGGCCTAAGTACTATTCGCATCATCTTCGCAAAGAACCTTTGAGTATACTTAGCCGAAAACATGGTAGTGACTGTTTAATGGTATGGGGGTTATTTATTTCAGTAATCAGACATCTCTAGCATTCATAAGTGATCGTGAAAAGCCTGAAAACTATCAAGAGTCACATATCAATCATCTTCTTTCTGTTTTCGAGGGTTTTTTTTTTTTGGGGGGGGGGGGGGATTGTTATTTCAACATGATAATGCTTCGATCCATACCTCAAACTCAACTTCAACGTGGCTTATGTCGAAAAAATTATGTGTTTGCAATGGCCGGCAATTAGCACTGATTTCAACGCTATAGAGAATATGTGGGGTATTCTCACTCATGCAGTATATTTAAATGGAAAGCAGTATTCTTTAGTTAAAGATTTGAAAGATGCCATTGAGAACGTGTGGTTTAAATTTGAACTAAAAACAATACAGAACCTCATTTTATCGATGGAAGACCGTATATTTAAAGTAATTTAGCAGAATGGAACAACAATCAGTATTATTTTTTTTTATTCTTGTTCTACTAAAGACTAAAGAAGTACTGGGCTTAAACTTTGAACACACACATTTTTGTTCTTTTGATAAATTATATTATATGAGATAAAATATGAAGCGTAAAAATGCCAAATATCTCTTTAAAACTATAATTTGTAGTCATGTGAAAAGGATAGTAACTTACAGACAATAATAAAAATTTAATATGAATTTTATGTTGTGCTTAAAATTTTTACACGCAATGTATATTTCTCGAAGATATATATATATATATATATATATATATATATATATATATATATATATATATATAAAGGAAATGCTGTTAATGTGCATGCTTTAAGCATTACTTTTATAGGAAAATATTTTGCTTCTAAGCTAATTAAATCCACATAACCTTAAAACGATATGACATGAACGATACCGGATCTAACAGAATTTCGATTTAACGTTATGTAATCTAAAAAAAAAAAAAAAAAAAAAAAAATGAAAAACATTTTTCTTTACAATAAATGTTACAACAATTATTTTCATCGAAGAGCATGATAAATGTATTTAATATATATATATACCGGGTGTCCCAAAAAGGACTGACTGATTTTAAAATTCAATAACTTGCAAACGGTGACAGATATTTAAAAAATTCTTCCAGGAGGATTATGCATAAGGTCAAAAGTTTGTTTACAGTGATTTTCAATTTTAGTTCGAATTACAAACAATAGATGGCGCTGCGATCAATAGACGCTGAATTCAGGCTCGATTTTTGGTACTTCGTGGCCCGGATAATACATTTCCATCTCCTTTTTCAGCATGGAACAAGAGAAAGGACCAGAAATCGAGCCTGTATTTAGCGACTATTGCTTACAGCGCCATCTAATGTTTGTAATTCGAACTAAAATCGAAAACCACTGTAATAAAACTTTTGACCTTATGCATAACCCTCCTGCAAGAATTTTTTTAATATCTGTCACCATTTGCAAGTTATTGAATTTTAAAATCAGTCAGTCCTTTTTGGGACACCCGGTCTACATATAATATAAAGAAAACTAGTTTAAAATTTCGCCACCAGAGGGCGATCTTTAATAAATTACATATTTAGCATTAAGATAGTTTAGAAATTTTATTTACAGGATGTTCATAATTAATCGACCCTATTTTAAAGTTGACTACGGATGAAACTGTTGTTCAGAATGTTGTGAATTTTTTTGGAGGACATAATAAAAGTATGGAAATATGTGTGAGGGAAAAAAAATGAGGGGATAATTTTTAAACGAATTACACATTAAGCATACATTTACGATAATTTAGCAAATTTTGTTATAACCAAACATGATCTGCATGATTTTCATCATTTTCAGATACCATCTGGAATCGTAGAAAAGCATGTTCCACAGTTGACCGCAGTATTTTCAGGGAAAAGCTAAGAAAATGTCGTCAGGCGCTGTCGTTAGAGTAAGGTTAAGTTAATAAATAAAATTTTTAAACTATCATAATGCTAAATGCGTAATTTATTAAAAAAATCTCTCTGGTGGCAAAGTTTTGAATTACTTTTTTTACAATTTTTTAGTCTAAACAAATTCCCATCCCTTTATTATATCTTTCACAAAATTTCACAACTTTATAAGCAACAGTTTTGTCTGTAGACAACTTTAAAGTAGGGGTCCTTTAATTATTATACACCCTGTATATATATATACAGTGGAGTCTCTCTATAACGAAACTCCATACATCGAATTTCTCTATACAACGAATTTTTAGTAGGAACGGTCCCCTTTTCCTATGTTCTCATTAAAAACAGTCTCCATATAGCGAAATATCTATCTCCATATAACGAATTTTTTCATAAAATGTTCTTCATTTATTCAGTTTTAAAAAAACTTCCAAATCTCATGAAATCAATTTTCCATCACTGATTCCTGATTTATCGTTCAGTGCTGAGTTTTTTTTATCTTACTTTTCTATCTTGAATCTCCTTGTACTTTATGTCCAACGAATTCCTTGCTCTTTCCCCTCCCACACAACTTCCAACATCCTTCTTAAAACAGTGTCAATTGGATTGTTACGGATATAAGAGCGGGATCAGAGAGGTAATTAAAGTTTAAGGTGAATGAGATCGAAGATCAATCAGAAGGTTAAATTAGAAAAATAAACTCTCTTTTAATTAAGAACAACAAGTCAATATTCGTAGTATTCGCTGCCAGAAAGCTCCCTAGACCCATTGTCATGACACGTGACCTGATGCTTAATTATGGACACCATGCCTATATATATACATTTAAAAATGTCTTATGTTTCATGCGCAATCTAATACAAGTGTTACTAAAGAAATATTGACAATATTTTTTAGCTATATTACATTTAAATTTTTTGTCAATTGAAAATATATGTTGCTGCCTTATTTAAGTTAATACGTGTTATGTTTTGCTTTACTACATACATATAGTCGGCTTTTGCTTTTACAAAAACTCTAATTACTTTCTAGTGAATGATGACTATGAGTTTTAATTACATCTAAATACAGTAGTAAAAGATAATTACGTAATCAGACTTCATTTTCAGATACCTTAAATGTAAATCTGAAGATTGTGTTCCAGGTCTCTTTAGTAAAAATTTAAAAGATTAATAAGTATTTTTAAACCAACGTAAAAAGGGTTGGGTTGATTTTTTGACGGCCGATTATCTACTCTTGGGATATAGGCCAAGGCCCTCCTTGGTGGTCTTTCTAACCTAATCCGTATTTACGCATGGAAATCCAAGGTTTCGATGAAAACCACGAAAACTCCAAAACGGTTAGGGCGACGGGCGCGACTCGGTTCGAACCCAACACCTCCCGTCAACCAGCTTCGAGAGCAGAACCTCTCAGCCACTGGTGGGGCCCAACGTAAAAAGGAATACCGAGTCTAGAAACTTGAAACTGTAACCATTATTTTAAACGTACAATTTCAATCATCACATAAATTAAATTTCCTGTTGAATGTTTTATTGTGCTTATGAAAATAACAAGATAACTGATATAGTCTTCGTCTCGAAAAATTAACTTAATATAAAAAAAAAGGAAATGTTGTAAATGTGAATGTCTTTGACATTCACTTTAAAGGAAAACATTTTGTCTTTGAATCAATTAAATACACATAGCATTAAAAATATTCAAAATGAAACGTAGCCAGGCCAAACAGAATTTTGATGAAACTTTATCTAATTTAGAACTTTATCTAATAAGAAATAAAAATTGAGATAAAAAGAGGTTGTTTCAATCACAGGACAAGCATTTTTTAAAATTTAAACGACAAAGCAATTTTTGAATTAAATAGCATGATGAGTGTACTTTAAACAAGAAAAAATAATTGTTTAATTATTTTCACATATGCTAACCAAAAAAAAAAAAAAAAAAAATTAAAGAACTTCCAAATGTATAGGGATTATTTTTTTAATTCAAATTGAAAAATATACAGAATGCGGCAGGTATTTCAGAACACATATCATAGTGGAAATACCACTCTGTGTATCATAGTTAAAAATCCTTTTATGTTGCATTTAAACAGGTCAGAAAATAGACTGACTGAGGAAATGAAGAGGCATGCTGTCATTGTCGAATTTGCTGAAGAACACCCCTATTTAGTGATTGCAGCATTCTTGAAAATCGCCCAATAATTCGTCATTAAAGTAAAGAGCTATCTAAAGGCTGCCATATTTAATGGGGCAACTGCTAATGACATTGTCAGTATATGATATTATCAAAAAGGTGAAATCAGTAGTCAGTTATTTCGATGAAAATCCTAGGACGACTATGATGGCACTCACTAGGGAGTTGCAGGTTGATGATGCAAGTTTCTGATGTGTAATTCATGAGGACCTTCATTAGATTTGTAAGTGCTCAAGAAAGGATAATTCTTGTCAGAAAGAATCGTGGATAACCTCATAACCAGAGCCAATTGCCTCCTTAACAAGCTGAAAAATCAAGAAGACGAAGCAATGGTGTTTTGTTTTTCGAAATTTGTTGAAACAAATCTTTGACCAATTCCAGAAAGTGAACCTCAAAAAGATCGGTAGCAGTGTACAATCTCGGAAGAGGTTCCGACCGTTATTTACAAAAATTTTTCACCCTTACTGATGATCAGTGGACCATGAGCAGTGAAGACGACCTGATGCCTCCAGATTTCTTTCTTCAAGGTACCAGGGACAATACTGTTGATTATACCGAGGTCTTATCGATCTGTATTACTTTTGTAGCACGTCGGAGGAGGTCGTGAGTTTTTTAACAAGATCCTCATATAGGCCATACACCCCAATAATGGGTGGCCAAAACCATTCATGACCATATCATCTCGAACCTGTTGCCCAATTCCCCAGATATTGACCCGATGAACTAATACGTATTGGGGGTGTTTGAGAGGGGCTCTAATAGTCATCAGCACGAAAATTTCGCGGTTCTCTGTGCATTAGTTGTGAATGCAATGGCAAATGTTCCTTACACCCATGTGATAATTGCCTTCAATCAGTTTCAACAGCGTTTAGAGGTTATTATTGCAGCGGACATTTATTTAAACAAAAGCTGACATCCATTGTGAATGTAGGAACCTGCAAAGAGTAATAAGCTGTAAAAAATCTTATTTTTCTAATGTATATTCCTGTTTGAAATCTGGCGTTATTTTGTTCTCGAATACATGCCGCACATTGTATGTTAATGCTTTCTTTTATTTAGAAGATAATAAATAATGTAGCATGTTTTTAGTTATTTCTGTTCACGTCAATACTATTTTATAAATAACCTTGATTTGTTATGTAATATGCTATCACAACGATGATATATCCTTAAAATAAATTATGTTATTTCCAATACAGTATGTAAATATGACCGATGAAATGTCTATATATTTTGAGCTCTAATTATTTCAACAATAACGAAAATATCGTTTTATTTTGCATAAAAATTTTTGTAATTGTATTTTTTTTATCATAAGTTGTCTGCCCATTACAAATATTCAGCATCTTGAACTGTATTTCGGAAGTCTGCTTACATGTATACAGCCCCATGGGACAAAATATCCCTGAGAAAATACATTTTATGCATTTCGAAATCTGTATTTAGTTACTAGAAGTCAAATTCTGAGCATTCTTATTAAATCCGCATGGCACACTTCAATATATTTCGTTACAAAAAATCGTACTAGTGAAGAGTTTACCTTTCTATGAGACTAATATATTCTAAGGATTTTTTTAATGAAAAATAAAAACGTATTTGGAAAGAAATATGGAATATGACCGTTGTGAAATTTTACTCAAATAATACATATCCTCAAAAAATTAACTTTTAATTTTACAGCTTATTCTTATCATTGGCTTTTGCGATATGAAGAAGTTTTATTTTTATATTCAGATAGAAATAAAAGTTTTATTTGTAAATAATATAATTATAAGTAATAATTTTTACTAATAAACTAATAATATACATTTTGAAATTGATAATCTTTTTAAAAGAAATCGATTTCGATAAGCTTCTTATAACAGAATCTGAAATTGAAACTTTTTTCTACAGCTGTTTTTAAGCTGTGCAAAAAAGAAAACGCATGCTGTTTTGAAATGTTTAAATATGAATTTCACACTGAAGGTCCCAAATATTAAAGCTGCGCAATTTCTAAACTATTTTATGGAATTGCGTGTCGTTTTATATTTAAGGGCCAAACTTACCGAATATTCCAATTTTAAAGTCAAAATTACATTTTAGAATGAAAAAGTTTTAAGTTTGTTAAAATTTTTGTATGTAAAGAACCTATAAGCAAAATGTATGTATAACATTAATTAATAGTCAATATTGGTTCCAATCATATTTTTATATCATAATTTGCGCAGGACTAAGAAGGAGGACATACTTCCTTTTCCAAAACCTAAAAACTTCCCAGCTTGCTTATGGATTCGGAGATGTAACTTTCATTATACGTTAAGCAACATTATATAACTACTTTAAGCAAAATTATATAGCGCCTGTAAATCTTTCATTGCAGAATAAGCATATCATTAACAGCTTTTACAAATAGAAATTAAAAAAAAAAATACAACTAAGTAATAAACATATTCTAAAAATCTTTCAACAATATTTTTATTTGCAGTATATTTCTGGAAAGTAACTATAATGTTTCACGTTACAATGTCAAAAAAAAAAAAAAAAAAAAAAAAAAAAAAAAAAAAAAAAAAAAAAACATGTAAGTCTTTGTAATGTTTTCGTGGTAATATTTCGCTACCAACTCGTAATTCTTCGAAATTGCATAAAATGTTAAACTTTCAATCTACACAGATAAAATATTTTTCAGTAAACAAACCAGAACTAACAAAATTCTCTAAAATGTGCAAGAATTTGTTGAATATAGTACTGAATGATCCATAGTATTTTTACTTTGCTTTCATTATCTATTTCTATTTTCCGGTTAATAAAGTATTACGGAATTTATCAGTATTTTTAAATATCACATACTCAAACACTCGCAAAATGTAGATAGATTTTCCTCTGATTAATGAAATGATATTGATGATGCGGCATATTTGGATTAAATCCACATGTAATTGCGAGAGGATGCTGCTAGTAAATTTCAGGATTAGAGGTTAACGTCGATGTTGACACAAGCTTAAGCTTCGTTTTAGACATTTAATCGGTTTATAATAGATTCCTGCATCCGATTAATGTTGAATAATAATTTTGTAATTTAAATCCAATGGATACTTAGATGAGATAATATTCATAAGTTTATTTATGTTTCTTAAAATTGAGTTCGTGATTGTACAATCGCTAGATTCAAATATATAATAAATATTTCTCTACTTCAAGCAATTTTGTATTAAATAACGTCTAGTTCCAGGATTTACAAAAAAGGTGATTTTTCGACAAACAATTATAACCAATATAGATGTAGAAAAAAGAAAAGTTTGATATTATGAAATTTCTTTGCTGAAGTTAACAATTGTAAAATTAATTAAATACCTATGAATAATATTTACTTTAGTTTGCGAATTCTTTATGGGAAGCACAGCAAATATTAAATCAACTAAATACATGATTATGTTATTTTTTCTTCCGATAATGAAAAATTCATTACAGTTTTAATATATTTGTTTTAACAGTAATGAAACACTGTTTCTTTTTTATACGATTCTTTTTCATAAAAATGTTACAGAAAATAAAGAATATGTCTTTAAAAAATAAAATTCCGTTGTAAGTATTTTCTGTGAGGCTATCATTAAAATATTTAGTCGTCGAATTTTAATCAACAGGACTATCTCAAAATTTGTATATCTCGAAAAACTGTTTATATAAAAGTTTATTACATTCGGGTAAATTCAGTAATTCGGGTATAAAAAGTTTACCTCGAATTGTAATTTATTTTCTTTCAAATCCTGTATATATCCCCGTAGCCGAGCTTTTAATAATAATGTCATTTGCATTTGGATACCAACAACTCTGAGACCACTGACCAGATCCTACCTCCCGGGCTTAGGACCCAGGTTAACGGAATTTTGTGCCTGGTACAGCGGGGCGCTGTAATGCTACAGACGCCAGATCGCCGCAGTTGGTGATCCCGACAAGTACACGGGCCGACTAGTTGAGCTAGGCCGATGTGTCTTATTTATGGAGTGCTCTTTGTGAAACTTTGTTAGGCGCCGCACACCACATACTCGTCTTGCTGGGTGGAATAGGGCTGGATAATTTTGTGCCTAGAAAGTGGCAACATCTTACTGAGGGGGGGGGAGCAATTTTGAGGGAAAACACAAACACAGTTATATTGGAGACAAACTTTAAGAAAAACTTAGTTGAGGGAAGCTATAAAGGGATGAACATAATTAAAAGAATGGCCGAGATGCTAAGATTTGCCGCAGAAGGGAAAATTTTGGGCCGAAATGCAAGGCAGACGAGATGCTGCAGAGGGAGACGGGAGTTCGCCTTTCTACCTTACCCCACCGGTTAAAAACTGGCTCCGTGGGCTATCGCATTGGAGAGGGTCCGGTAGCTCGTGCGGACTGTGTCCTATTGCACCTAATAAAGAGGCGAACTGTCAAAAAGGTAAATTAAAATATATTAAAAAAAAAAGAGGGGGAGGGGTGAGCTCCACAAAGGAGGTCGGCCTGGCTGGCACCCGCAGGGGGCGAGGGGCAACTTGAAATAAACAATTGTTCTCAAACTACCACTGGGAACATAAACACAGAAATTCCTGAAGAATAGACTGATTAGGAATCATGTTAAGTGCATAAAGAGAAGTAAAAAATAAATTAGCATTATAAACAATGAATAGAATGTTAAAACTTTATTTAAGCAGAGTATTTGTGCGAAGAAATTTTAACAAGTGGAAAAATATGTTTAATATGTGTGTGATAAAATTCTTTTATATATAAAGGAATATATAGGTTAAAATGTGTAGTTAAATGTGTCTTCCAGTAGTTAATATTAAAAGATGGTGGAAGCAATGCGTATATGAAGTGTTACAAAACATTGCTCTGTAAAATAAAAACAATAAAACCACATATATACGTTGTATTTTATTTTAACTTTAAATCTCTGTTTAGAGGTTTATATATTCTGAAAATTTATAAGATAGTTATTTACCGTTTTTTAAACACAAAGTTTAAAATTTTAAAATCGGAAGAATTTTATGTCCGACCACTGGTGCTTTACTACAATACACTACATTAATTACAGTAAAGCTCACGTTATGATACAAATTTTTAACATTTAAGGGTCTCATATCGAAAAAATTACTACTTATATAACTTATGTACCAGTCAGTCGATTGTGTTAAAAATAATTAAAGAATGTCTACCGTAAGATTACACTACTAATTTTTTTTCAAATTAATAGATCTCATGGTTAATGTAAAATGATACCATTAAATATATCTCAAATAATAAATTATTTTAAATATAAATAAAATTATATTGTTAATCATATGTATTATTTCTGTTGTCAACATCCCGTTTTCTTAAATAATATGTAGCGCACAACGATGATTGAGGTATCATTGGATAGGATTTTTTTGTCACATCTGTCATCACATACAGATTTTAAATAATATGTAAGGTGCAACAAAAGTGGGATATCATTGGATAGGATTTTTTGCATCCATCTAATACTGCATATTGAATTTTCGTTATATATTTTAGGTTAAATATTATTATACATATAATTTCTGATATCAAGTATCATTTTCGATGCATAACAACGAATAAAGCATTATACCAAAATTATTTATAGAAGATTTGACAAAGTACACTTACATTTAGTTTAAAAAAAAGTTGTTTGATTTTTAAAAAAATCACAATTAATTATAAATTATTGAAAAGGTGTTAGAAAATATGCTTAAATATTGCAGCGCAAAATTCTCGGACGGGACAATTGCCTAAAAAATAATACATTAAATGTAATACTCGTAATATTCATGCCGTTGATATATCATGCAGCAGTGAATAATTTCTGTTAATAAAGTGAAGTCTTACCGCTTTCTGTCTATATTGTTAAAAGTAATTCTCAAACGGCACGATTTTTAAACGTTCTTTATATTCAATTTGTTAAAACCATCAGAATAACAGACAATGAAAAGGATAGGAAACTATGATATTTAATTTTGTAAAATAAGGAAAATTGCTTTTCATTAAAATATTTTTCTCAGCAGAAAAATTAACATTAGTATTTATCTCTTATTGCAACTTATAATAAGGGGATGTGTATAAAAATATTATATCTATTCTATACATTCTTGTTCTATTCTATATCTTCTAAATATTTCATACTTTTTCATTCTTTTCTATACATTATTTATAGTCAATACATTTATGTCTTCTCTTATTTATGTTCAGTAGTAGTGCAGGAATAGCTTTTATAAATATAAATGATCTAGATTGACGATTGTATTAATATTTGTAAAACAATAATTTTCAACCCGAAAAATTCTTTTAAAGTGCATAAATCAGTTAACACAAATCACCCAAAAAATCAGTCTCTACAAAAATAATTAATTAAATGTCGCTAATCTTATGTTATGGAAAAATACTTTAAAATTGAAAGTTTTTTAACCCAGATCTTTTGTCTTTCATAACATTAAACATTTATTCACCACACTTATTTAATCAACATATTACAAGTTTCTTTTATTCCCCTATAATAGTTACTGAAATTCACTATAAGTTTAGTAGAGCATTAACACAACACAATCCAAAAGATTAAATTCACATGTTTAGAACATTTTGAATGAATATACTAGTGTCAGGACCCATTTAGGATGGTTTTGAATTAAAGTGACACATACTGGAATTTCTTCTATCTTTGCTTTAAATGGTATATTTTGGAACCATTTTTCCGCAGACCTAAAACAGGGTCCTGAACTATAATTAATATTTTCTGTTTCAAAATACTGATTCATTTGAAAGGAAATAACACTTAGGTGACTCTAATTGTAACGACTGCCGATATAAGGAATTAGGTTTGAGTTTCTCTAAACTTTTGACGGCATTCCAAGCTTCTCCTGCTGATACGATTGTGCGCGTGTATATATTTTTCAATCTCTACCTACGAAGGAATTCTCTTAAATTCAATTTAACATTCTTATCTAAATCTCACAGTTCTTTACGTTTCAGGTAAGCCTTCGATATTGCCAGGTTTTTGCAAAACCTGGTTTCAGCAGTTTTCTGTTCAACCTATGTATTTAATGTTTGCTTGAAAGTAGTTAGTCATATTGTGGATAAAAACTACACACATTATATTCGCTAAATATTTTAACCAGAGTGCTTGCCGATTACTTTGTAGCTTAATTTCTATCTACTGATTTATGGAGGCACTCTGTGGTCAAGTGTGTTTTTTAATACTTTGCGAGATCGTGTTATCCTGAATTCTAACGTTTGAGGATGAATAAGCTATTTATTACATCATTAATTTATATTTTTGAAAATTAGCCTAAAACTATGGCAATCTTATTGTCACAGTTATTTGATGTAGTGGTATAATAATTAGGCATTTGTGGTTGTATACTTTCTATATACATTGTGGTAGGTGTTTGAAGAACTTTGACACAATTCACCATTAGTGCGACGTTAATGTGTTTTTAAAGATTTTCGAGTTCTTCACACGCAATTTGCTCGAGGAGATTGATTATTAACCATTTTGAACAAGAATGTATAGCTTTTTTTGTCTCGCCAGTATGGTAAGAAGTTCAAATTTGTGTTTAGGAATGTAAGAGTGTTAGAACCAACGGGGTTCCTTCCTTATAGTGCTATTAAAGTGTTTAAAGCATTTCCATTGTAAAATTACAGTACTTCAGGTGATTTTTTATAGTTGTAAAAAATGACATTCTTTAGTACCTGCTGAGAGATCAACGGGTACATCTTGTATTATGCTTATTATTCATGCTTGTATTATTCCTGAGCTTAGTGTGCATTCCTTGGAAAGTATACCCCACTTTTATGTATTTATTAATTTCCGTTCCTTTGTGAACTTTTTAATTCAAACTGCTAACTCCATCGCTTAACATGTTTGATTAAGAGGTCTCGTGATTCTTAAAATTAGAAAAAAATGAAAAAAAAGGACCATTTCAACATTTAATATCTTAAAATGTGTATGCTTTAAAGATACAATTTTAGTTGCGATTTAAGATATAAGTATGTTCTTTCATTCCATGTATTTAAAAAATTGCAAAATCCAGAATTAGTATTTAGAGGGAGCTCCAAACTGTCAGATATTTTTAGAGCAGAAAATTGGTATGGCAGCTTACGCGCAGGATTACAAAATATTTTTTGCAACTAGAATGAAGTTTTCTGTGCCTAATTATAGCTCATATTTTAATAATTACTCTGAACTTAAATAAATTTGTATTTTTAGCATTTTTATATTTTTAATACAAAGCTTTATTTAGCTAGTACAAAATTGTGAAAATTTCAATAGTATAATCACCAAAAAAATATTTTTTTGAACATTAGAAATGCAATTTTAGTTTAATTTTATACAGGCTAACTTGAAACTCATATTTTGAAAGCTTGATGAAAAAATATTCAGAAGGTTTTGCGATATCTTGCACCTTATGCCTAAAAACGTCATATGGAGAAAAATTACTTCAAACTTTCGGAAATGACGCTTCAGCTATTGCACAGGTATAATTCAAAAAAGCATAACGTTTATTCTAAAGGGAATTTCAAGAAAATAATTATATCGAAATGTTCAGAAAATGTAGGAGTTTAGCATATAAAAAAAATAACAAAATCGAAAATTTTAAAGCTTTAGCAGCCTTGACACCCCAAGGGTGAACAGTGATGACCATTTTTATATTCATTTGTTTCAGAATTTAGAGATTTTTTTATTATCTCCTGATCATTCGTGAAAATTTCCTAGTATAATTATACAGAAGAGATTATTTTTCAAAAATTAGTAAGAATATAATACAAAAAATAATCCAGTTGGACGTATATATCCTAACACATAGTCAAAATTTTAACCTATTTATTCTTTATTTAAATACATTTTTTTATTACACGAAGTACATAAGCATGTGGCATATTTATTCTTCTGCTTATGAATTGCGTATTGTAATTTGAAAACTGCCAGTAAACCTATTGTTCCTATTGATCTAAAAAAAATATGGTTCTTTCTCTTCAATCTAAAATTTTCCAAACTTCTACCAAAGGGAACACTTATTATAAGTAAAGTGTATGAGAATGCTTTGATAAACTTTTATTAAAATGGTACAAAATTATCATTGTTTTAGATAATGCATAATATGGGTTTTTAATTGTACGTTATTGTGTTATACATATATAATGCCTTGTTTGTAACAGGCAAATGCGGTTAATAACATAGCTTATAAATTGCATGTTGTAATTTGAAAACTGCCATTAAACCTATTGTTCCTATTGATCTAAAAAAAATATGGTTGTTTCTCTTCAATCTAAAATCCTCCAAACTTCTACCAAAGGGAACACTTATTATAAGGAAAGTGTATGAGAATGTTTTGATAAACTTTTATTAAAATGGTATAAAATTATCATTGTTTTAGGTAATTCATAGTATGTTTTTTAATTTTACGTTGTTGTGTTATACATATATAATGCCTTGTTTGAAACAGGCAAATACAGAGAATATGAGAACCAACTAACTGTATTTTCATTATTTCATTCAGCAAAATTAAGTTCCGTTTTCGAGCAATGCTTTGTAAGAGATTGCATTCGAGAACCGAGGTATCACTGTTGAAAAAAAAATGTCTTCTGTGACTAATGTGGAAAACGATGTTAAAATCGATGAAAACTTAAAACAAATTTTCGCGTTTAAATTGAAGAAAATTTCATTAAACCTTGGGAAATAATAACTCTGTATTGAATACATATCATTTGAAATAACGTAGAACACAACTGACATTATGATGCTTATTGGTATAGCAAAATAAAAAGCTTTTATTTCTGTGTAAATGAACTTTTGTTTTTTTAAACTCAATATGAAATAATATGATTGAATAAATGACCTAATATAATTATCAAAAGACAAGTTTTATTTTGTGAAAGTAAAGCCAAATAGATACGTTCTCCGAACACTACTGGACATTACGCGGTGGCCCCACAAAGGACCGCCACGGCACACACTGCAAGGGCGTCCCCACCAGACACGGGACGGTCACTGAGGACTTGCACCGATGAGTCAGAGGATGATGAAAAATGGAGCATCCCAAGCAGGATTATCCCACTTTAGTCACGTCTGGGGCATTGCACTATCCGGGGAACCACGGACCCACACTCACGTGAGTCAATGACGCCCCCCCCCGGGCTGATCCCTTTACGTCCGAACGCTACGAAGAAACCCGGATCAATAAAACTCTAAAGAGGGGTCGGAACAGGTTCGACCCGATGCAGAGGCTCCGTCACATCATCGAATCCTAATCGCGGGACACTTCATTGGAAGAGCCCGCGCTCGGAAACTAATGAGGGGACTCCACACCGGCTTACTTTACGGCGAGCCGAAACTGAAAAACTCCTATAAAGGTTATATCTGCGATTGCAGCCCGCGGATGATAGGTTAGTAGATAGATCAAACAGCAGGAAAGTTAGACCTCAACCCACAGCCAGCCCACAGCCACCTCGTTGGTTGAGGGAAGTTGGAAGGCTACGAGCCAAGGGAGGAAGAAAGAGAACACAAAACATAAACTTAATCTACACATAAACACGTCACCACACCATCGGATCAAGAATGGAAGTAGGGCTTTACCTCACGACCCCGGAGGAGATCAATGTCGGTGTGGTGATAGGCCTTAGAGCCCAGGAAGTCCCCGGCAGATTCAAGGCAGAATACCGAAACGTGTGTAGGCGGACGAACCGCATTACGATACGCTTCATCGGTCCACCCCTTGACTCCACCTAGGAAGACCCAAGCCCACAGGGAGACAACATAATAAATACACTATAAAATAATTATTTACAAGCGGTTTCGTGCCCATGAGGACCCGTGAGCCACGTGTCCAGTGGAGACTCCGCCACCCACTAGTCAAGGACTGAGCCCGAACCCTAAGTAGACCGCATCGGAACTAGAGGCTTCGCGTCCCCTGAGGGACTCTCCCCCCTCCAGGTCAACACCGGGCCGAATGATTAGTAGATAGAAACAAAAAACAGGAAAGTTAAATCTCATATGGCATCAGACCTGCACGACGTATCAATGCAGTCAACTGTCACGAAGACCAAACCACCGTATGAGACTAAGAAAATAAAGAAAAAAGGATTCGGGATCTAATCGGACCTCATTGAGCACGGAGGGTGGTCAAGCCTCCCAGATATTTAAGGGCCCAACTCAGTATATTTCCAGATCCCGAGGACTACACACACAACACAGAGTTAGTAGATAGTTATAAAAACAGGAAAGCGCATTTGACAACAATGTGCATTAACAAATTTTTTATCCTTCAATTTCAATTATTTAAAAAATATCACTGTCTGCTCGGCCTACAGGCGCATGTAGAATTCGAAGTTACTATTTCAACTCGAAGTTACTATTCGTAATACTAATTTCAACAACAAACATAATTAATGATTAGAGATAAACCCACTTTATCAATTTCCTTTGGCCGCTTTTGACAAGTTTTTAATTTCATCTTTATATAAGAGCTTTTTTTTATCAGAATCTTGTTAAGGCGGTATTAAAAAAATACTTTTCCATGCTCAACAACTCGAAATTTTCCGACACACTTTCAGATTCATTTTTAAAAGAAAAATCATGAAAAATGCTGACGTGATTTTTGAAAAGATTTATGAGCGACATGTTTTTTTTTTTTTTTTTTTCGTTCAATTAATTAGAATTTGATTTATAAACAATTATTTTCTGAGTAGGGTAATATTTTTCGATTCCAACACAATTCCTTCTGAAAATTCAATTAAAAATGCCCAAATTGACATCATTTTTTGAAATATATTCTACCTCTATCGCAAAATAGACCACCAGGGTACGTTATATAGTTTCTGAATAAGAAATCGTACCAATTGGATATGTTTGAGTGCAAAAATTAATTCAAAAATGAGTCAGAAAATAAGTAGTTTGGATTTTGGTAAACCTTTGATACGATGATTTTTTTCTTCAACCGCTGTGTATTTTTAATTTGTTTACGTTGTAAAAATTGTTTCTATCAGAAACTTGTCAATATAAAAGTTGTAGATAATATTAAGAATACACATAATAAATTCATGCGGATTTTGTATCTTGAAATTTGGCGAATTTGGAAATTTAATTAGATTTGATATCTTCAGAATTGACGAAATTATGATTTTTATTCACGTCAAAACCCTATTTTTTCTGCCCTTGAGCCCATTTTTTATTTTATCAAAAATCTATCACACAGAAATTTTTGGTCATTTTTTTAGAAGTAATAATAACTTTAAACTGATTCGATATGTGAAATAATTAAGAAGTTATGGGGTTTTTTTGGTTTTTCACAAACCCCTCCCTATTTCCACATCCTAGGTCCGATTTTGCCCATTAGCGAACTTGACCGAGATTTTATGCCCCTTGATTTTATGTATCAGTTTGGAAAAGATTTGCGCAGATTTATGGAAGTTATCTTGTGCATTAAAAAGTGCTATATACATACACAGTTTGTCCGCTCTTAACGGTGTCGAATGGCTAATTCCTAACATATAGGCATAGACATATAGTTCCAATAACAACTAGTATATTGTGGCCATCACAAAACTTTCTTCTATATAAATCACGTCAATTAAATCATTTAAACAGTACAAGAAATAACAACGATTTAGCACCAATTCATATCAAAGTATACCTGAATTTGAAATTGGATGAAAATTCGTGCGTTGGTTCGTGAGATTGAGCTATAGCGGAAATTCTGAAATATGTAGCATAGCATCGCCAACTATTGAGTGATTTACACCAAAAATAAACAGCACTAAATGATATCAAGGTGTACCTGAATCTGAAGTTTGTTGAAAATTCAAGCATTAGTTCTTGAGATAAAGCTACTGTGGAAATCGCAAAAAATACAGCATAGCAGCGACACCTGTTGAGCGATTTACACCAAAAATTAAACAGCACTAATTTATACGTCAATTCATCTCAAGCACTAAGTAAACCTGAAGTTTGATGGAAATCCGTGCAATAGTAATTGAGATACAGTTCTTGTAGGAATCGTGAAAAATGCAGCACAGCAGTGCCAGTTGTTGGGCGATTTACACCAAAATTTAAACAGCACTAATTTATATCAGAGACTAACTGAATCTGGTGCTTGATGAAAATTCGTGCATTTTTTCTTGAGTTAGAGCTATTGCGATAATCATGAATAATGCAGCATAGAAGCGCCACCTGTTGGGCGATTTTTACAAAAAGTAATCAGCACCAAACTATGTCCAGGGCTAACGAGATCTGAAGTTTTATGAAAATCCGTGCAGTAGTTATTGAGATATAGTTATTGCAGAAATCGCGAAAAATGCCGCATAGCAGCGTCACCTGTTGGGCGATTTTCACCACAAACTAATCAGGTCCAGTTTATATCATGGTCTAACTAAGTATAAAGTTTTGTGAAATTCCGTGCATTAGTTCTTGAGATAGAGCGCCCAAAAAATGTTTGTCACATACAGACTCACAGAGTGACAGAGTGACAGAGTGACAGACAGACTCACAGACAGACATTTTCTAAAAACCATCAAATCATGTTCTGGGCATTCTAAAACGTATAAATCCGTCGAAAACCGGAAGTCGAAATTTTTCACGAATCCAATACTTTCTTCTTGTAAAGATAGAAGAAAGTAAAAATGTTTTAAATCAGGTAAATAAATTTTTAAAAAGCGATTTGGGTCAATAAAAACATTTCCCCAAAAAATTACGAAATATAAATATTTATACGGCCCCCCCTTCATATAAGTTATATTTAGTAAAATGTTCCTATTACACTGACAAGTAAGACACACACACAAAAAAGTCCCATTCATATAACACTGAAATTTAGCGCGTTATGAATCTTTAAAAATGCACGACTTATACCACTTTTCTGCTCTGAAAACAAATGAGTTCGGCTTGTCTTTGAGGGGTCTTATTCATGTGTATTCATCTTATTTCATGTGTATCTGTGCTTTGAAAAAAAATTGCATAAGTATTACGATTAATCTAACATTTATTAAATTTCAGATTTCCTAAAATAACATATGTTTTATCTTGTCAGGATTTGAAACTGTTTCTTTTATGATTTTTTTAAACAAAAATTGTTATTTTTAAGTTTTTATGTTACTTCAACGATGGTATGTACATTTTTGCAGTTCAAATATTGTACTCCAACTTTAACTCACTTTAGAATATCCGATCAACATTACATTTTACATACTGGTGCAAATCCGATAACAATCTAATATTATTATGATTTTCGGTGATTACCATTTATATTTATTTTACAGGATAGCACAAAAAAATTTGGATAGATTATCGCAAAGAAGTTTAAGATAAAGTTTTAGAATAGATAATACAAGACTGCGATTATTGTTTTTTTTTAACTTTTATGTATTTTTTAGCACTGATTCCGAAAATTACTGTAATTTTTAATTATCATGCCAGGATATTTCTCAAATCATAAATCGTCAAAGTTAAAGAACAACAAAAATCGGATACTATAATGTAGAGGAGATAGCTGTGTTTTTTAACTTTTGATAATTGATTTTACGTACTTTTTAGCACTGAATCTGAAAATGATCTTTATTTTTAACCATCACGTTAGAATTTTTTTGGTAATCGCAAATGTGTAATTTAAAATATAGTGAAAATCTCATACTATAAAACATATGTA
Organism: Maratus speciosus; assembly: GCA_963932465.1. Classification (NCBI taxonomy): domain Eukaryota; kingdom Metazoa; phylum Arthropoda; class Arachnida; order Araneae; family Salticidae; genus Maratus; species Maratus speciosus. Next base: position 445,092,062 of record OZ010788.1, read on the forward strand.
AAACTTTGTTTATTTTATTTTATTTTATTTTATTTTATTCAATAATTTAATTAACATATATAAGATACACCTTTTTCACTGAGGATGACCGAGTAAGTGTCGGTCGAAAACGTAATGAATTTTAAATGACTTTAATGTTTTTAAAGGATTTTATATACTTGACACCTGTAAACAATATATTTACATTTTGTGTATCTTATATATGTTAATTATAAATCAAGGTGAATTGTGCACTAAAATTGTAACTTTCTATCGAATTCAATAATTTATTCAATATTTTTGCTTTTCCTGTGATTCTTATAGCTAAACAGCTGAATAGTCCGAGGGGAGGAGATTCAATTTTAACTTTGAAATTTGCAATTTGCGGAAAGTCCTGATGTGATGGTTCAAAATTAATGTCAATTTCGGATTCCGTGGTACAGAATACATAAGAATCAAATATCAAAAGTTAAAAAACATGACATAACCCAACTTTTGCAGGCTAGAGTAATCTAATAATATTTTAAAATCCGTATCATTTTGTAAAGAATGCAGGCAGTTAATTTAGCATCATTTTATTTTTAAAAAAATTCTGTTTTTTTCTCTCTTCTTAAATGTTTATTAAAATTGTATATTTTGCATTAATATGTCAAAATGAATAAATATTTCAAATTTATATTGCAATGTTAATTTTACACTAAACCATTTTTTTAATATATCTGACGAAATTATATTTCGACTAAATTTGTGAATGACCCCCAATTTGTAGCAAAAAATATGTTCCAAATTTAAACAGCTATTACTCGGTCAATTTTAATCGTAGAATAACGGGACTTTTTTGTATTACTTGTCAGTGTAAAAGGAAAATTTTACTAAATATAACTTATAGGACCGGGGACCATATAAAAATTTACCTATCCGTATTATATCCGGGGGACCGTATTTCGTAATTTTTTAAGGAATGTTGTGATAGTACCAAATCGCTTTTAATATATTTCTTTACCTGATTTAAAACATTGTTGTTATTGGAACTATATGTCTATGAATAAAGGTTTAGGAATTATCTATTGGACACTGTTGAGAGGGACACCCTATACATATATACATAAGGGAAGGTAGTACACAGTGAGACGAAAGTTATTATTACTTAACGAATGGTGACAATTTTTATTCTTTTGAAAAAAAAATCTACATCTTTAAGCTACACAAATGCGCTACACATTAATGTATAAATAGTTTTAAAAAGTTATTTATAAAAGAACAGAAGCGGCATAACGGAGTATCGGAAATTGTCTTGCTGTGTACTACAAGTCTAGACAGTGCGACAACATATATATTTTAATAAATCATATATTTTTACACTCTATCGATAATTGTCTGCAGTTTATGATTTCTAATTAATATTTCTAGATTTTCGTTATATTAAATATATGAGCATCGGATGGACAATGTCAAACCTTGGGCTACCTTCATGCAAATTACCAGCTTCTTACGTTTAGTAGATTTCCTTAGCCATCGCACGCCCACACATCAGCAAAGAAAGAGAGATAGAGTGAATCCTTCTTTTATTAATAAATAACTTTTTAAACATCAGAACCACATAATAGGTACACAAAGAGACACGTCTATCTGTGTACCACAACTGTGTGTCTCACTGTGTACTTTCGTTACATTGTAACAAAATGGATGCCACATCTTTTACATCAATTTCATTGCTTTAAAAAGTTTATGTCGTTTTGCCGAAATAGTTTATTATTAGATATATGTATCTTTTGGTTAAGTAAATATATGTCATATTGAAGGAAATAAGCTCTAAAATAGACATTTATGTAACTTTAACCACTACAAAATAAAGAATCCTTTATTATTTTTTTCGTACCAGTAACTGAATTTCCGAAACTAAATCTACTTGTTGCATAAGATGAGGTCGTTATGTGTGTGTGTCAGCTTTGAGAAAAAGTTACATATTTATGTCAAAGTGGCTGCTGTCTCACTGTGTACCATGTCTCACTGTGTACCACTCTCCCCTATATATATATAAAGTTTATTTTACTGAGGGTGATTTTGGGTTCTAGGGGTCAATATCGGTGTAGATCTGCAAAATATTTTCAGAAATTCCAAAGTAGGGGAGATTGCAATAGGTAATATTTCATACGAAATCTACCTAAAAATCTCTATACTTCTAAAATTTTGTCATATTTTTACAGATATTTAAAATTTACGGAGGCAAATTTTAAAAACGCACATTTTTGGTATATTAACTCTACTTTCAGATGCTGAAACCGTATATCGATCATTAAATTTGGTAATGAACAATCGCGCTCATAAATTTTCCCATAAGTTAAAATCAAGGTATTTCAGTCAGTGAAGCAGTCTCTTAATCTAGCAAATATAGAATACTTCTGTCAATGAAATGGGCAAACTTTGAAAAAAACCTTTAACTAATACGCTCTATGACGCTACAATATGTTAAGAACCTTGGCCTAAAGCGACAAACTCCCTTTTATTGACCATGGTCCTTGCGATGACGTACCAAAATGTCTCCCTAAGGTTGTTAGAACTAACGTAGGACACTAAATCTTTTATTTTAAATAAAGCTTGATACAAATTTTATCGACTCTGAAGGTATAAAAGTTTGAAGGAACATTGACAACATCCAGAGTCAAACTCTTGTCCTGGAGTGTGGAAGAAAAATTAGCTGACCACTAATCCGTGTTTCAGTACAGAAAACAAGCGTTTATAGTTAAAAACTATATATTTTATTACGAATATTATATTTCCATCAAAACTGAATTATTTTCACAAAGTTACCTTCTCTTAGATATAAGATAAAACTCTGGTAATTCCAAGTGAATTAGCAGATAAATCGCTTTTATACGTTATTCATGCCATTGAAGTTTATATCGATTTTTAAATTATTTTCACGCGATACCAAATACTTGTATGTAAACATAACAGATTTATTTTCTTCAGAAAAGTATCGCTTTATTAAACGTTGTTTTTTTTTTTCCCTTCCTAATTTTTAGATTTCACGACATACATACATATATGTTTTAAAAATAAGATGAAAATAGCTACTTGAAAATATATTCTATTCATAATCAACCAAATATTTCATACCAGTTGAGACTTTTGTTCTGTTTAATGAAGTTATTGTTCTGTACAAAATCACGATTGTCTAATTAGAATAAGGAATCTGATACGCAAACAATAATATGGGAAAATCTAATTAATTTTACTGACTGTGAACAAAGAACTTAATTTATTTTCTCTCTGAAAAACTTATTGCCTTTGTATTTAGGATTGTATTTAGGATTATATTTATGATATTTCTTCCATAAACATAAAATATCTGGTTCCTTATGACTGATATTATTATATATAGGGGGAAGGTCTTAGATTTTTTTAAAAATAAAATTACTTTTGAAAGATATGTATTTTAAATTCTTAAACGTTTATGTATTATTTAATGCAAGTATTATGTAGAAAATAGTTTGTGTCCTCTATCTATATATTATTCAGCAATGCTTACAATTTTGATTTCTATGCGGGTAAAATAGAATTTTATCAAACGTAGTTTAAGAAGAATATATATATATTTTGTAAATAAAATAAAAATGTAGTAAATATTTACTACAGCTTAAATATAGATTGTAATATTGTCATACACAATTGATTTGTAAGTTATTTACTGATTTATATGCGTTTTGAACTCTGATACGCATGTCGTGTATTACCTAGAACTTGTATGAAGAAAACAAGTACTTACGTTTCAAAACTGTTTTCGGAAAATGTATTTTTCTGTTTAAAAAAAAACTTAACTAATTGATAATAGTGTATTTTACTGATTTAAACAGTGTTGCCGTTAAAACAATATAGCAAAGTGTATGTTCTTCAGAATAGCATTAATTGATTTATTTTAAATGGATATTTAAATCCGTTTTTAAAAATAAAATTATATGCAAATATATATTTCAAAAATAAGATTAAATAAGAATAAAATTTATAAATAAGATTAAGAAAAATAATTTTCTGAATGTATGATATGCAAAATTCCACTATAATTACATTACAATTGAGATTTATTTTCACATTTAATAAAATTCAGTATAAACTACGATTTTCTAATTGTTATAAGGAATCTGATACGTGAGCAATAACACGGAAAGCAGTAATTAAATGTACTAGCTCTAAACAAAGAACTTTAATTCATTTTCTCTTCAGAAAAATGATTACTTGCGTAATACAAATATTTAGAATTATCCTTATCATGTTTCATCGATAAAGAGTGAAATATTCCCCCATGTATGTCTGATATCATTAGTGGGTTGAGATACCACCATATGTAATTTAATAAATGTAAAATTAAGTTACATTTGCATTTACGAAAAATAATCTTGAGAAACTGTAGTTAAAATGTATCAAGTTGGATAAAGTTTTCATTGAAATTTAAGTATAATACACTATTTCAAAGATTTTATGTGTTAGTTAAGATTTGTAATTTAATTTTTGAAAGTTAATCAATATCTATTTTATTAGATAGAATTATGTAAAGGGCGGGGATTTTGTTAATAAAATAACATAAATAGATGATGTATATGATAGTTATGAAACAAGTGGAGGATTAATATTTGCTGAAATTTTGAATAGAAAACAGCTGACAGTTAAATAATATTAAAAAAAAATAATAGAAGAAAATCAATTTAACAAGTTACAACGACCATTTGTAAAATGTTTTTTCAAAGACTGAAATTTAAGACATAAAAAATCGCACGGATTTGATCATACATTACGGACGCCAGGAATTAATCATTAATAGTGTATTACACGTAAAAATTGCAAGCGACAAAAATCGCTGCGACTCGTCAGATATCCTGAAACTTACGTATTATCCACCTGAAACTTACGTATTAACCAAGCATTTCATTGGCTGTTCGGGAAAAGGCTTTTCCATCGTAGAAATCTGACGACCAATTTTAAATGAAATTTCATTCTTAAACTTCTAAACATCCCACAATATTACTTTTTACACCATCGTATAGAGAAAAAAAATGTATTTTTAAATGCAAATTGTTTGAAAGCAGTATCTCAATTTGTTTTTGAGTTATTATTATTTTTTTTTGTAGTTTTTTTTTTTTACTTTTTTGTCATAGTGGCAACAGAAGTATCCATCTCTGTTCAAAGTAAAGGGAAAGTACAGATAACTGTATAGACCAATCAGAAACGAATAAAATGCGGATTAAACCAATAAAAAGCTTCAGATATGCTTTTGGTTTCCTACCCTGACGAGGACAATAATAATTTTTCCAAATTGTTAATAAAAAAAATTTCCAGAACAAAGAATTATAATCAATTGCAATTTAAAAAATGAAATATGTGTGTGTGGGTGCAGTAATGAATTCTTATTAAAATATATTAAATGTATAATTAATAGAAGTCTTTTTTTACATGTGAAAGTTTCAATCAATATAACTAGTAAATCTGCAGATCAGGAGCCTCAACTTCAGCTCTACAAGTAATTGTTTTTAGACCCACTTTGGAAATATTCAATTTCCTGCAAACCGCAATTTAAAGTTTTTAAATTATGTAATTATTTATAAGAATAAAAAATACGAAGTTTTCAGACATTAGAAGCGTTAAATTAAAAACGTTGTTATGGAAGGATATTTTGAAAATTTAATGAGCTACTAATTCTGGTATTGATTTTAAATAATAAAGTAAATTTTAAATAATAAAGTAGACCCCCCGTGGTCTCATTAATTTACATATGTAACTTTTTATTAATTGCGCTAATTGTTATCGCAAGTCTTTGATATCTTTTTACACTTCCAAGCCTTATTTTTCAATACTGATGGACAGAAAATGATTTATGTTTGGTTTTTAAGAGTGAAAATATTTATTTGCTGATACAATGACGTCATTTTCGACAGCGATAATTTTGCGGTGCATGATTTTGACATTTACTATCTATTTGCTTTTCACAAGTTTTTTTTTTTTCTCATTGAAATTTTCGATTAAAAATTAAATATTTATGTTAGCTGTGTGCAGACGATAAACCATGTGATAGTAGTAACACTTTTCTTTTAATAATAACACAAGCCGCTTTTATTTCAACTATAAAACGTATTCGTTTTATTTTTGATACATTATGTCAAAATCACCTTGTTTTCATGTTTTCGTTTTATTTCCAGTATGAGGGTCTATTTTTTATTTCATTTTCCTCTTGCACATGAAAATCTTTCAAATCAAAATTACCTGTTTAGGATAAATTATTATTCCGGGATCGGATTTTTTCTTGACAAGGGTTTAAAAAAAAAAAAAAAAGATTGTTAAATGTTATAGCAAAATGACTTTATATAGAAAATATTTAGACTTACTTTAGAGACATTATATAGCTGTTAAAGCAAAGTTACTTCATTCCTTATGAAAATAAAGGACGCTTTAAGTTAAAAGAAAAATATTTGAACAAAATCAATAGAATTTAGCCTTTCTTTATTTCTGGGGTAAATTCCATCTATATGTAAAGACACAAAGGCATTAATTCATCCTTTCGACGTAGATTTGACTTCAAACAATTATACATACTTTCACATTTACGATATTTTCAGGTGTAGTTCCGTTGCTAGGTAACAGTTAAAAGAAAATTAAAATAATGAAATATGCGCATTAAAAAATAAATTTATAAAAGAAAATATTTTATATTATGGGAACACATATATAAAGTCCCTCCATATAACCCCTCAATAAAATCCCTACACTGAATTTAAAAACTCTGACAAATATATACACAAACTTTCAAAATAATATGAATAATGTATGGTTCTAATTAGGAAATTTCGTCATCCATAATTTACCATTTAAATCCTTCAATTATATTAGCCATTTCCTACCAACAAATAAAAATGAATAAATCGTTTGCATTGCTATAGGAAAGCATTAAGGTGCAAAATAAAATGTTCTATATATTCCGAACGAATGAACCAAATTTAACCAAAAACCATACAGCTAAATCCGGGGACTTTACCAACATGCATCCTTAATTTCAAGCTAATCGGGTGCTTTTTACGACAGTTATCGCGGGACAGACAGACTAACTAACTAACAAACTAACAAACAGACGGAAACCAAAATCTTTTCGGGTCTCCACAGTAAGCCTTCACTGACGTTTCGGAAATTAAGAAAAGCAAACTGATAGGAACTAGTTCAGAGCATAATAAACATAACCAACAGGCTGTAATTCCACCAAAAACAATTTTAGAGGGACAAATGACATAAAATTCTTCAAACTTTTGAATCTTTAATTTAGAACTTAAAAGATATAACAGACAACTGTTATATATAGAATATATAACAGACTCAGAAAATTCCGAAAATATTAATCCAGACAGTTTCACATTATATAAACCGTAAACATAGCCTTTAACTCTGTAAACAAACAATAACAGGGATATATATATAAATATTATTATCGCCTTTTATTAGAATGAATTCTTTTACATATGTAGGCGACGTTTTTTCTAAAATCTGCTAAATCTTGACATTTGTAATTTAACGTAACTGTTAGCACTTTTCGAAATACGAAAAATTATGAATGAAACTATAATATTTAAAAGAGATATGTATGGAAATATTAAAAACAATTTCTGTAACTTTCTAAATGCTTCATTATTTACATTTTTAATATAATTTAAAAAAAAAATTAAATAGTCTTTCTCTTATCATTTGTTTATATGTTTTAACCCACACGTAAAATTCAATTCGTGCAATTTTACATAAGTGTACCTAGCGCACTTACAGTCATAAATTGGCAATTAAAAATTAAACTTATATATATATAAGTTTTATATATATATATATATATATATATATATATATATATATTCAACAAGAAAATAATTTAACACGCCAAAACTGTTCATAAACAGATGTTATGATTTTAAACATTATATCAAATCTGTTTCTGTAACATAGTCGGGATGTCATCTACTTCCTTAAATATACAAGCTGCTTCTATAATAATGCATAACAATCCAATGCATAGCAATCCAATTATTGATCTTATTAAACCTTTTAGGAGCAATGTCCTTCTATTCCTAAAATGCTGTGATGATTGAATGATACAATAATTTACAAACAAATTTGTTTGAAAATATGTAAAAACTTTTTCTTCTCGTACTTGATCAACCATCCGAAGCAACCAACAGAATATGGCATAGGTGATATTTCTTCACGTACTTTATAAAAGAAAAATTTTCATTCCAAAATTCTGGTGCGAATGCGGCATTGAGGGAATAAAATGAAGGGATCCAAAAAAAGAACCGACGATCTTCAAGGTGTTAACAATTCACAGTAAACATTTTGTGAATTAATAATAACAAAAGATATTTGCCGTAGAGCGAGGTGATGGAGTGCATTAAATTTTTTATATAACGAAACTAGCAAAAAATAGAGTTCTGAGGGAGTGCAGATTCTTTTTTATGTTACTGCATCCACGTATAAAGAAGAAAATTTAAACACAAGTGGAACCGTATCCCCAGTACATCAACAAACCGAAAGACAACATGTTTGCTCGTATGAAAAAAAAATGTGCAAACAAGCAAGAAAAAACCCCCTGTAAACATCATAGACACTCCCACAAAACAAAAAAAAATTATGAATATTAATGATCCAAATTAAGAATATTAATGATCCAAAATTATTAAATTATTTGGCCTTGTATAATGCCCCATTGTGTTTATAACATGCAAAGCAATATAAAAAGAAAATTATATAATTTTTTATATTTCTTTAGATATATTTTATTTCTGTTTGTAAGATTCTCATAAACCTTAAAAAAAAATAATAATAAATCATGCGCACGGCATACATTATGAAACTCTTTCCAACACTCCCTGAAAGCTTTAACAAAACTTCTTAATTAGGGAAATAAAGTAAATAAGATTATTAAGTAAACGTTTAAAAAACTGATTTTATCAGTTACCTTCCATAGCCAAATATCTATTCCAATTCTTTTGAAGAGCCCTGTATTTGATCTGTATGTTGATAGATATTTTCTATTCAGGGTGTTTCTAAACTCATGGTACAAACTTTAAGGGTAGGTAGAGCACACAGTAACAATCATTTATTGTATAGGTATGTATGGGACCAAGTGACGCATTAAGGTAAAAACACCAGGGGGGGGGGCAATTAGGCCCCTTTTTTAATTTTCAAAATTTATCATTCATACCAGAAAAATTTTATGCTATCCTTTTCGTGAAATTTCATAATTACTTAACAAGAAAATTCTTCTTTGAAAATTTTTCGTATGAAATCGAAATTTTTGAATTAAAAAAAAAAAGCGCGAAACAGGCAAAATTATCAAACGAAATACATGAATAAAAAAGATAAAATGCTAACTTATAAGGTAGTTTACAAGTAAATAATAATATATACAATGATATTACAATAAGTGTTCAAAATTGCGCCCACCAATACATGCTTTGCAGCGTCGGTGAAACGACTGGGGTACACTTCTAAAGATGTCAAGCATTTCCCGCACACCTGCAGCAGCTTCTGATATGCGAGATACTAGATTTTCGTTTGAGTCAACTGCAGAATCATAAACAAAACTCTTCATATGTCCCCATAAAAAGAATCAAAGGCTCGATAAATCGGGAGATCGCGGTTGCCAAGGAACTGGTCCACCACGCCCAATCCATCGCGTCCCAAATGTGGCATTCAGGTAACTGCGCACATCAGTGGTGAAGTGCGCTGGCGCTTTATCAAGCTGAAACCACATCCGGTTACAAATGGCGATCGGAACATCTTGCAGCAGTTCCGGTAAAACCTGTTGCAAAAAAAAAAATAAATAAATAAAGTAACAGCGACCATTCAGCCTCTTTGGCAGTAGGTATGGGCCAATCAAATAATTATTAACAAAACTCGCCCACAAATTCACAGAAAATGGTTGTTGATAAGCATGTGGCCGCGTTGCATGTGGATTATTGGTTGCCTAAAGATGGAAATTGTGCGCATTAAATACACCCTCACGTGTAGATACTGCCTCATCAGTAAATAGAGTATGAGCGGTAAAGTCCGGCTGCTATACATGTTGCAGCAAAACCCACTGACAAAAGTTCAACCGCAGAAGATAGTCTTCCGGATTCAAATTTTGTACACGTTGAAAACGGAAGGGATGAAATTGATTTTCTTTTAACCATCTCCAAACTGTCGGATGACTCACACCTAAATTCTGTGCAACAGCTCTTGTACTTGATTCAGGCCTTTCACTCACAAAATTCAAAATAATTTCTTCCAGGCTTGCACTGCGTACAGTTTTTTCTCCCCCAGTTTCCTGCCTGGTGACGTGGAAAGAAACTGTTTCAGAAAGCTGACGGTGTAAGCGCTGAAACATTCTATGATCAGGCTTTCTTCTGCGAGGAAACTGCTCCATATACATTCGCAGGGCAGCTCTGGCGTTGCCATCTCCACGGCGATACATGAAATGGTTGTCGGCTTTTTCGGCATATGTAAAGTCTTCCATGACAAACGACAGTACAATTAAAAATGGCGATTTCTTCTACTTGAATGCATGATATTGAACGGCGACCAGTCACTTATTGCCCTCTACCGCCAGTGGAATCAACTAAAAACTCCATTTCTATTTCAAAAAATTTCTATTTCTATTTCTATCTTCAATTAAAAAAATTTCGATTTCATACCAAAAATTTTCAAAGAAGAATTTTATTATTAAGTAATTATGAAATGTTAAGAAAAGGATAGCATAAAATTTTTCTGGTATGAATGAGAAATTTAGAAAAATAAGAAAGGGGCATAATTGTCCCCCTGGTGTTTTTACCATAATGCGTCATTTGGTCCCATACATTCCTACAAAATAAATGACTGTTACTGTTTTCTCTACCTACCCTTAAAGTTTTTTACCATGAGTTTAGATACACCCTGTATAATAGGAAAATTTAGTTTAGCAAGAAAACATATAACAGATTTAAATTTCTCTTTCAGCAATTTATACTAATAGATCGAAACATATTTGAATACTTTTGTACAGCCCTGCAGTTTACCTAGTACCTTTATTACACGCCATTATTTAGCTAAATTTTAATTCAAACTAAAACACTCTTAAAATCACTGAAATCACATTTCCAGAAATTATCATATGCAGACGGCATGTATCCAATTATTTGTGTGACCCTATATATCATTTTATAAATATTCTACAAAAATTTCTTAATAAACTAAATGCAATTCAGCGTAAAAAACGCATAATTCATATAGAAAGCACCTTTGCACTCATACCCAGTAACCCTTACGAATTCTTTTGTATAGCTCTGTATATAAATTATAGCACCATACAGTATTATACACACCATACAGTATGCCTAAATATAGGGAAACATAAAAGCGCATACCATAATTGAAAATGCATTTCCAGCTATCACCGCTAATGTACAGTACTTCTGATAAAATATAATATCTGACATCTTTTGTGTGTCCCTGTAAATGTTATGCGCTTCGTGTTATACATGAAATGACTTATAGTAAACCTCAGCAACGTATATCAATTTCATTATATATGAAATAGTTTAACATAGTTAAAATACGCTGCAAAAGTTTCGCACCCCCCCCCCCCTTTATGTCATTATGCAGCGGAATTTTTGGTGTGGTTCTGTAAATGAATAATAACTATACTTTACATCGCATATCCTAAAGAATATATATATATTTTTATATATACCTTTCCAGCGTACAAAATCAAATGTTTACGCAAGCATACCTTATTATAGCTGCATTTCTGAAAAGATTTCGCATTATTTGAAATCAGTTGGTACTCATACATCTTTCATTCCCCAAAATCCTCTTAAGAATATGTTATGTAATTTTAAACATAGTATTCCATCCTGCATTTTAAAGACATCGTCTACGGAATTCCGTGTGAGCAGTGTGAAGCGGTTTATATTGGTGAATCTAGCTGGACACTTGAAATACGGCTTAAAGAGCATAAACAGGCATTTAGATGTAGAAATTTGAATTCAAAGATCGTTCAGCATACTATTGCAACCGACCATTTTCCAGATTTTAATAAAGCTTTTGTGATCCGATCCGGCTGCAACAATTACGCAGGGAGAGTGTTTTTAGAGGCCTGACATACTAAAACCAAGGATTTAGCGATTAACGAAGCTGCATCTGTGCCGGCCGAGTATTCTATTTTATTTTAACTGTAACCTGAAATTGATGACTTTCTGTTGTGTTTTTCTTGTAACTGTTGATAGTATTGACTTAACGTTTATAATTGGCTGAGGAGGGATCGTGATGATTCGAAACGTCCCAATTTTAATATGTTTTTAGTGTTTTTATGTAATAATTTTAATTGTTTTATGTATTGCCTGTGATTTTAATGTAAATATTTTAAATATATATTTTAGTGCACTTCATAAATGGATATAAATTTTGTTATGTTTGGATGCGAGTCACGTCATTAAAATTCATTTGAAACGATTTTTTCCCATTGGCCGTAATGTAACTGTATACTTTTGACTGTCCCTGTAGATGAACTAAACATGCTCCAATCTTCATTTGAAATAGGGATCGTGCTATGGTAAATTTCAATATCATCCATAATTTTCAGGGCAATCCGAGTATATTTAGGAGAGTTAGAGCGCGTACAGATGGACAGGCAAACCGAATTCATAAACACTTTTCAACTTTGTTGGAAAGTGTTGAAAAAAGTAAAATTTATTTTAAACTCCTCTTATTGCAAATGTTTATCATTCAGATTATCGCACCAACAAAATAAATATGTATTTTTTTCAATAACTTCTTATTCTAAAAATTATTAAATTAAGAAGCAGAAATCAAATGCTACACAGATTTTAAAAAAAAGCGAAAATATCTAAAATCTTCTTACGATATTCACCAAAGGGAAATTCCTCTTAATTAATATAATGCTTAGAAATCCGATAAAGCACATTTAAAGGAAGTACATTAAGCACTTTAAGTACTCAAGTCGAAATAAATCGATTCGTATTAAGTTGGATATGACCTTCAGCCCATTTTTCTTCTCTTGTGAGAAGATTAGTAAGATTGTCAAAAAAAAAAAAAAAAAAAAAAAAAAAAACATTTTTTTTTTTTTTTTAACTGCAGCTCATTTTAAAAAGAATACTATTCATCACTTTTCTCAAGATAAAATGAAATGAATGTCAAATCTGTGAAAGTTTATTTTCCTTTCAAAGATTTATTAAAACCGTGAAAATAAAATCAGCTTTATAATATTTTGGAAAACGATTAATAATCAGAAAAACTGTTCTTGATAACAGACTATTTGTTTATGAGAATATTAAAATAAAGGTAATTAAAAATAATCGAATTGCCATTTTTGAGATTTTATTCACCTTCTGATATAGCAATAGGTTTCAATAAAATAGAAGCATTATTTTAATTAATATAATTATACAGATATAATCGAGATTAAAAAAAAAAAATATGATTAATACTCTCAAGGCTTTAATACCTACACGCAATATAGTATATATATATATATATTTTTTTTTTAGCGTTAAAAAAATAACTGGGAAAACAACATTACAATTTTGCCGTTTTGCTCGGCGGTCATTGAGTTTCGCGTATTAAAATATCAACTTTCAGAATACAATAACTTCATTTTATAAGTATAAATTAATTACATATTGGGAACATGGGGAATATTTCCCCATATGGCAGGGTTGCTGAAATTGAATTTATTTTATTTTTTTTAATTGTATAAACGATGAGGGAGAGTTAGCAAAATAATAGAAGCATTTCCTTCTAGTTCGTGTTGTTTTAAAGTAATGTGAAGGGATAATAGGTATGAAACGGAATATAAATATATATCTATAGATAGCAAAATATATTTGTTGCTTTAGAAATGCATTTTTAACTCGGTAAGCTACTCGTTTCTGAAATTTCTAAAGATAATGGAACTGTGCCGTTCGCGCACGCCCTCTCTCCCCTTGAAGCGCAATCTTTTGTAGAAAGAGGTGAAACAGTTCAGAACCTGAGGAGCTTCACCTAAGAAGGTGAACTAAAAATGCTGTTAAAGATTGTGGACACTGCCGGTTGTAAAGATACAAAATGAATCCCAAAAAGGAATATTAATAATTATAAGTGTTATTCTTTGTGCTAGTATATGTCCATCGTGATTTCCTCCGTCTAAAAATAAATATGTCATGTTCAAGAAATTGGCCACTTTTTTGGATACGCCCACACGAATAACCATCCGGTGCTTTACACTGGTGCCAGAATTAACGTGGGATTTGGCCAATACTACTGCTAAGTTAAAGTATTGGCCTTAGTGGCTTAAGTTGATATCTTATCGGATTATTATCCTTTTACGCAGGTAAGACTGTTTAGATTATTTTAAATAAGGCAGGCAAATTATCTAAACTAAAAAAAGCTCGCGACGTAACCAAAAGCACTATAACATCATTAATTAAAAAATTGAAGAGATGTGGGTGTCCGACCCACCAAATTTAGACGAGCTCGAGGAAAATTTAGTTCAGTTAGAACAAAAAGGATTTGATTTAGAACAAAGAGGAGAGCGAAATTTTATCTTTAATCGATGATTTATCTGAAGTGGAAAAATATGCAAAACCCTCATCAGAGTATCATGAAAAAATAACGCTTTGGAAATTCAGAATGGTTAAGAAACTAAAACAGAATGATAAAAAAGAAATTCCCCCTGTCTGTCCCGCAAATAAGTTCGTAGAATTTTTGAAAATAGTAAAATTACCGACACTTAAAATTGAGAAATATTATAGAGATATTAAGCTTTTCCAGAATTTCTGGAATTCCTTTAAAACCACAGTATATGATAATGAACACCTGTCAAATAGTGAAAAAATGAATTATTTTTTGAGTTATTTAGGGTGGAGTGCGTATTCTCTATAGGGTTTTGCGTTATCTGACACAAATTACATAGAGGCCATAGAGGTACTTAAACAGCAGTTCGGTAGAAAAGATTTAATTTTTACTAGTCACATTAATAGTCTTTTAACTTTAAGACCGGTAACGCAATCACATGACGTCACGTCATTACGTAAATTATATGACACGGTTCAAGCTCAGATTCGCAGTCTCAAATCATTAGAAATGGATTAAAATAGTTTTGATTCACTCTTAACTCCCATAATTCTAAAGCATTACCCTACAACTCGTCTTAGGAGTACGATAAACAGAGTGTCAAAAACTCTGATGAATCCAATTACAGTGTTGATAAATTATTATCATTCATCCGAAATGAATTAGAGGAGAGCGAAAAAAAGAATCAAATAATTAATGTCTCTTCTGATTTTTCAAGACCAAAACAATCATCAGATTTATTACCCAAATTTAGACAAAAGATTAACAAGACAGCCGGAGTCGATGTATCTCAAGTGTCTGTAAGAGAAAATGTTTGTTTATTCTGCAATGCAATTAAGGAGCATTTAATAGAAAATTGCGATAGATATTCAATTGATTAAATAATTAAGAAAATGAAAGCGCAGGGCAGATGTTTTTCTTGCTTGAAGCAATAACATCTAATTAAAGATTGTACCGCAAAAACTAAATGCAATCTGTGTTTCAATTTACATCACGCGTTGTAATTATTTAGTTAGGAAGGGCGATAAAAAATTATACTAATGAAAACGCACTGTTAGACAGGGTAATGTGTCGAAATTTTTTTGATTTAGGATGGTTGCGAGAAAAGGATGAATTAATTGAACCGCTTCAAATTATACATTTAGAATTCGAAAATAAAATATTACGAGTCGTTATTGACAGCGGTACTCAGATTACAATTATAAAGAGTGATTGTGTACCAGAGTATTTTAAAATACCTTGCGGATCGATTATACTTAAATAGGCTTTCAGACATGAGTTAAAAGCACCGTTAATAAACATTCCACTGATCATAGCGGATGATAAATTAAAGTACAGGGTGTTCCCAAAATTGGTAATAACATGCGCGATGGTTGATAATTTAATCAATGATTTACTGTTGTCTTTAAATGCATATACAGAATTAAGCTCTATAAACGGGTATAACGAGGCCGACACCGCAACAAATGATTGTAGTGCTATAAATGTTCAATGTACGAGAGAAATCAATGTGGTAGATTTAGATTTATCTTCTGCAGCTACGTAGGCCGGGCAAATTGAAACATGAAATGCAAACAACAACATTGATCATGATGGTAGTAATAGTACCGGAAATTTCACGAAGGATTCGGAAAAATTTCAATGGGAACAGAAAAGCGATGCATCGCTAAATCAATGTTGGATTGATGCTAAAAATGATCGTAATAATTATTTTGTTCATGATAATCTGTTATATCATCGCGACAAATTATTGAGAGAAACGGTACATCAATTGCTCATACCCGAGCCACGTAGAAAGCGGTTGCTAGAACTCTCACATTCAAGTCCTTGGGGTGGTCATTTAAGAAAAAAAATACTACGTAAAGATTAAAATATTCTTTTTTTGGCTTAGTATTAAGAAAGATGTTAGCGAGTTTTGCGAAAAATTTTCGTCCTGTCAGCGTGGAGCGAAAACAAATAAGTTCGATAATGTACCGATAACCCCGGTTACTAGTCCCAGCGAAGCGATGCAGATTACAAACGTAGACATTATAGGCCAAATTGAACCCCCTAGTGGGGGATACAAGTACGTACTGACCGCTGTAGTTCAGTGCACGCGTTGGCCGGAAGCGGTCTGTTTCCGAAATATTTTTGCGAAATCCACATGCGATTCCCTTTTACAGATATTTTAACGGACCGGAATTCAAAAATTAATATTTAGCGATCAGGGTAAAAATTTCCCTTCGGTCCTCACGAAAGAGTTTAGGAAACGTTTAGGGACGTCCCCGCGTTTTTCCGTTCCGGGATACGCACAATAAAACGGATTAGTCGAAAGATGGATTGGCGTCCTTAATGGAATGATACACCATGTTATTAGAGAAAACAACAGAAGTTGGCATAAACACATACCCTTTTTCTTGTGGGCATACAGGGATATGCCAAATGCTACAACGGACGTTAGTCCATTCCAAATGTTATATGGTAGGCGTCCAACTGGTCCTCTTTCCATATTAAAGTCATCATAGACTAATGAAAAACCTTTACCAATTGGTCAATTAGGTTCAGTTACCAATTACTTAAATGAACTGAAAATAAAGATAGAAAAAGCAGCCGAACATGCCGGAATTTCTTGCAAGCATAAGCAGCAAGCTTACGATTATTATCACAACAGGAGAGCTAGACATAAAGAATTTAAACCGAATAATCAAGGTTTAGTATTAATTCAGGACAATAATCACAAAATATACGCTAAGTGAACAGTACCAACTACGATACTCGAAAAGAAATCCCCCTATAGTTATTTAGTACAATACCAGATAATTGTATAAAGCATTTACACGAGAATAAAATTAGAGAATTAAATGCTTAGACAACACACATAGGTGTCATGTATGATGATGATATCGATTTTGGTGATATTGAAAATGTCCCGAAGATTACTAAGAGCTATCCGAAAAATCTTGATCAAGAATTACACCTAGACCATTAAGCAGATAATGAGAGGGAACAACTAATTGATGTATTACGTAGGCACTCCAACCTGCAGTCGGGGATCCCAAAAATTGCAAACGTAGGTAAATATCGAATTAAATTAAAACCCGACAACAAACCAAAACGCCAGAATCTCAGAGGCACTTAAAAGTGAAATCGACAGACAAATTGAAGAGTTATTAAGTTTAGGACTAAACGAGCACTCGGAGAGTGAATATGCTTAACCTATACTATGTGTAGCCAAAAAAGATTCCTCAATTAGGCTAGGCGTTTATTATCAACATTTAAACTCCCAGACAGAAGTCGACTCATTTCCTATGCCTGACGCCACGGACTTGCTCTACAAGGTCTCTGCAGCGAAATTCATTAGTCTGTTGGACTTATTGAAAGGATACTGGCATATAAGATTAAGTGAAGATTCTAAATATCTGACATCTTTTGTCACACACCGAGGACTGTATTCCTTCGTAGTCATGCCATTCGGTGCTACGTAATGCGGCAGCCACTTTTCAAAAGTCCATGAATCGTTCCATATCGGAATCCACTTTAGTCCCACATAAAGAATATGCAGAAAAATATATAGATGACGTGGTAGTTTTTTCTGATAACTGGACAGACAATCTGAAGCATTTAGACGCTGTACTGACATCTCTCGAAGAAGCAAACTTGACGGTAAATTTTAAGGAATGTGTGTTTGCACGACCCCAGATACAGTTCCTAAGGCAAGTTGTGTGATCTTGCAGACATGCTCCTGATCCAGAAAAAGTAGCAGCTATCCGAAATTTAGAAGTGCCAAAATCCAAGAAAGATGTCAGAAGCTTGTTACGTCTTCTGCCCTATTATTGGTCCGATATCCCTATATTCTCTGAAAACATTTCTTCAATTGATTGAAATTACAAAAACATACGTGCTTCTAACGAAATTACCTGGACCGAGCAGTGTGAAACAGTTTTCCGTGATCTGAAGCAGACAATCAGCCAAACGCCAATTTCGTCGAACTTTCAGAAGCCCTTCATTATTCATGCAGATGCTTCCTTGTACGCGATAGGTGTTTGCCTATCTCAAAAACATGAAAATGACCAAGAACATCCCATCGCTTTCAATAGCAAAAAACTATCGAAATCCCAAGAATGTTATGCACAATAGAGAAGGAAGCATACGCTGTTATCTTCGCTCTAAAAAAAGTAGAGCATTATCTATATGGCTCGCAAGTGACTGTTGTGAGTGACCACAACCCCTTGAAATTCCTGGCAGACTGTGGATCCCAAAGTGAGCGCATAAATAGGTGGACTCTGGCATTGCAGCGGATTCAAGCCCAGATATCCTTTGGACGTGGAAACGCAGATTCTTTGAGTAAACTTTATGCTTCACACTGTACTTAAAACAAAAGAAACTTTGCCTTTGAAAAACTTACCATAAATTTATGATTTATCTTGTTTGTGATCATGTGTGACCTTCAAGACTCTTCTGAATATGAGTTTATTGAATATGACCGTATTAGACATTATTTGATTGAACATTATTTGTTTGAACTCTTAAAAATATTTACTCTAGAACTTTAAAGTATTAATATTTGTATTATAATCTCATATTGCATAGTATCTTATTTATCCTTTTTTAGTTATCTTTGTGTTAAGTATTATAATTTTGATTTTTATTAATAATGTGTTTCACTAAAATGTTTATAGATGTTCACTAGATATTCATTAGTCTTTAAGGACTAAATCAAAACTTCAAATGGGTGAGAGACCTTAGCGCACACCCTCTCTCCTCTAGAAACGCCCTCTTTTGCAGAAAGAGGAGAAACAGATCAGAACCTGAGATATCTTCACCTAATAAGGTGAACAAAAAATGCTGTGAAAGACTGTGGCCACTGCCGGTAGTAAGGAAACAAAATGAAACCCATATAAGAAATATTAATAATTATAAGTGTTATTCTTTGTGCTCGTGTATGGCCATCGTGATGTCATCCGTGTAAAAATAAATATGTCACGTTCAAGAAATTGGCCACTTTTTGGATAAGCTGACACGAACGATCATCTGGTCCTTTACAGGAACATTTTCGAAATTGAAGATGTCTCGAAAATATTTCAATAATATTATCGCAAACTATTTTTATACATAAGGAAACGTATAAATTTTTATAGTACACAAAAACGTATCTCCTACGGCAGTAAGAATCCCTTAATGATGAATTTTACGCTCCACCACAGCGTAGCGAAACATTGAACTAATACTTTTTCATAATCACGCTTCAGAAAAAGATGCTTTCTTGAAAATAATGGGAAGATATTTCCCTGTATGTTACAAGCAGTGTTTTTGGACAAATAAAAGTTATTTGGAAGCTCTTTTAATATACTCTTATTATTAATTTTGGTAAAATTCGTTTTAGAATAGTAACGAATCATTTTTCATCAAGAAATTATTATATGACAGCCTATACATCTGAGGTAATTTATATTTAGATAACTATCAGCAGCATATATATAAAAGAGAAATATTGCTTAATTTATCTTTTCAAGAATAAAAATATCAATAATAAAATGAATTTTGTAGTATGAATAACCGGAATAGAAATATTATTTAAAAACATAAAAAAATACAATTCTCTTCAATCATTCCGAAATATAGAATATGGGAACAGTATGAATTAAACTAAAAAACGAGAAAAAAAAAAAAAAACATTAGTCACCTAGTGAGTCAAAACATTTTTTGTCTGCTTCTGAAAGCAGACGCAGCAACTCAAAGTCACATAGACATCGATGGAAGATACAATATGTCGTATATTTAAAATATACACAAATATTATCAAAATAATTCTCTTACAACAAAACAACATATTTTTTTTAATGCACTATATAAGCATATTTTTTAAATGAAAAGAAATGTTATTTGAAGAATATGAATGTTCACGTTTAATATTTTGGGTAATATTTTATGAAAGTGGTGTCGATTGTTTGTATGTACCTTATTATAAAGTCAATACTTAGTTTATAAAATTTAAATGTTATTAAAAATATTATTTTGTTAAAGACAAATAAAACATGTGAAAAAAACTGCTTTCATGTTGGGTATACGACGTTATGAATTAAGATTAGAAAAAATTAATATTATTAATGCATTAATAAATAAACCTGATCATAAAAGATGTTTATACATTATAAATTTTTACCTTATATCGTTATACAAGTATGAGTAGATTTTTTTAAGTGTTTTTGTATTAATGTAAAAAAAATTAAACAAAGGTAAAATAGTAGTATAATATCTTTTCTTCTACTACAAGATTAATATGATGCCTGAAACATTATTTTATTGGCATGAATTCTCTATTCATCCAAATAACACAAATTTAATTAAAGCGGTTAAAAAAACATTTTAATATCCATTTTTTTTCCTAAATAAAATTCCATTATCCTGATGGAAATTAAAAAGCTTAATGAGTGAAATCCATTACATGAAACGTCCAAAAAATATTACTCGATTATCTAAATATTTAATATAATTTTAATTTGGCATTTCTTACATTGTGGAATGAAGTACTTAAATAAAAAAAAAAAGAATTTTTTATTATTCAAGATTAAATGCAAGATTAAATGTAAAACATATAGCATTAGGTTTCCCTTTTATTTTTTAAGAGATTCTTATGTATGTCAGTAATTTAAAAAAAAATAATCAACTTAAGAATTATTTTTCCATATTTTTGTATTTAAATCTCAATTAAATATGATGTATTTTTACTGTCTAATTAATTACACATATCAATGTTTAGAAATGATATTCTTGTTTGTTTTTTTCTTTTTAAGTAAATTATATTTTTGACAAATCCACTGACAAGGAATTTAATATAATGTTCAAATTCTAGTGCTAAATTGACTTTGAGTAAATAATTAAAATTCATATAAAACACAAATTAAATGCACTAAAATTGCTTTGAAGTGCATACATATAATGTAAAATTATTTAAAATGTATTAAGATATCTTAAAAAATACATTACAAATCCAGTAAAGTCTCAAAACGTTTTCAGCTAAATTCACACGTTCATCTTCAGCGGTTATTTAAACGTTGTAACTTCTCTTTGCGCTTATTCTTCAAGAATAGAATATTATAACTTAAAGGTGGTAATAAACATAATTTGGGATAAAATATTTTCAAATTTTAACAAAACAAACCTTCATCTACTTTGTAGCAATTCTTTCCAAAATCCATGGATGCCATCTGACAATGTATCATTACAAACTATATTTTTATTAGAAATTATTTCAAGGGATTTTCTTATAATAGCTTCCGAGTATATACCTGCACAAAAGATAATTTTGGATTTAACAAAATCATCTCTTATAAGTTGAATGTGATCTAATCTTGCAATTGCATTATAGAGTCTATTTAATCCTAGATCTATTTCATGTTCTTTTATTTTATCTTGAAAATTTCTCATTGTCATACCTATATAAAGAAAGTTTTATTATCTTTTTTGTATAATATAAAACCCTGATCTATTTATAGCTTGACAGTAATTAAGAGCTAATTTTATCTTTAAAGTAATTTTTCCCAGAACGATGATTTTGATCACTGCGCCAAAGATTTCTAAGAAATATCTGTATAACATTTCATGAAATTTTGACGGAATATATACCATGATTGAGTGTATACTTTGAACAAATGTATACTATTATGTTCATCAAAGAAGAAATACAGAAATTATCACTATTTTCATGCAACGGAGTTATTATTATTTTTACTTTCTTCAATCTTCAATAGAAGAAAGTATTGTAATCGAAATTTTTTTCGACATCCGGTTTTCGACGGATTTACACGTTTTAGGTGTCAGAGATCACAATACAAAATGTCTGTCAGTCCGTGTGTCCGTATGTCCGTGTGTCGCCATTGTACCATCAAAAAGTGTATGAAGTTATGCATAGAATGGAACCATTTTTTGTGTATGTTTTTGATCATGGACAGAAGATCCCACCTGAATTTGGAAAAACTCCGCCGGTAGGAGGCGCTGTAATAACAATTTTTGTGCATTTTGAATATTTTACCATCGAAAAGCGTATGAAGTTATGCATAGAATTGAACCAAAATTTTTGTGCATATTTTTGACCATGGCTAGAAGGTCCTCCCTGAATTTGGAAAAATTCCACCGAAAAGGGGCGCTTTATTAGCTATCACCGGAAGGGGGTGCTGTAATAGCAATTTTTGTGCAATTTTCAATATTGTACATTCGAAAAGTGTATGAAATTGTGCATAATTCTAATAAAAATACTAATTAAAATGAAATATTGACATGAGATAGAAGAAAGTTTTGGGATTGGCACATCCAACTAGTTTTAAGAAATAAATTTTCCACTGTAGGTCATTTTAAACACATATTATATCTCATCTCCATAAAAAAAAACATTTCATTCACTCTGACAATTTTCTTTTAAGGAAACATACGCGCAAGAATTGTACGGTGGATTCATGTACTACAAATTATTAAAGTTCAAATTATATTAATGAAGCTTATATGCATCTAAACTTTCTTTCGAAATCTAACTGTTAGGAAAAAATATTTTTAAATTTATTTTTAAAATTCGATATCAAAAGGATAATTAGATGCGAAATTCTCGCATTATACATTAGGGTAATTATTATTTGTAGTTTGTCAATTTAAACGATTACTGACTTATAAAGACTTTTTTTATTCCTTTAAAAATTGCTCAAACATTTACTAAACTTTTTTTAACGAAATACATAATAAATAAAAGAAACTCAAATGTTATAATGTGAAAGAGTATATATTAACAGAAATGAAACATTTCCTCCTGAATTAAATTTCCTGCTGAATGTTTTATCCCGCCAGGGAATTTAATACTAATAAAAGAAATAAAGAATAAAAGAAATAGGTCTTATCGCGAAAGATTTACTTTAACCTCGAAGATAAAATGGAAACGTTGTAAATGTGAATGTCTTTGGCATTGACTTTAAAGGAAAACATTTCTTTTCTCAACCAATTAAATCCACATAACCTTACAAAGATATGAACTGGAATGCAGCCAGATCAAAAAGAATTTTCAAATAAAGTTATCTGTTCTTAAAGAAGAAGAGATAAAAGCAAAGATAAAAACAACAAGTAAGAAAAAAATCATGCGTCAAGCATAGATTATGAAACACTTTCCAAAACATTCAGAATAATATAACAAAACTGCACCGTTTAAAAAATTAAAATATTACGTCTAATTCAACCATATGGAAATGCATAACACATTTGAAAACCCAATTTCAGCTGTTTCCATACACAATCGGAAATTTTTTTCAGCAGCCGTGTATATGATATATAGATATGAATCTGTTAACTACATGCATGCCGAAATTTCGTCCACTTAAGAGATACATATATTTCAGTTGAAAATTTACCTTCAGCAATTTCCTCAAATAAGGAGAACGGTTTATGAATACTCTTGTGCAGCCCTGAATTTATATATAACGTGTAAGATGCAAAAAAATAATTAGTAGACAGTACGGTACTGTAACCTATTTCTTTTGTGTATTCCTGTTAATGAAGAAAAAATGCTGTGAATGCCATGTTTTAATGTTATCGTAGTGAAAGTTAGTGATTTATATGAGTTTAAATACATTAGAAACAGCATAATATCATTAAAATAGCCTGCAAACGATTTTTCCTCATATACCATAATGTAATGGAATTCTTTTGGGTAGTCCTGTAAATGAAATATTAATCCCACATACTTCATATGCAATATCAAACATGGCAAGATGACCCTAAATATGGATTATCAATTGCATGAAAATCCGAGTATATCACGGCCAGACGGACAGACAAATCAAATGCATAAACACATTTCAACTTTGTTGGAAAGTGTCAAAAAAGGAAGTCGTGCTACGATTACAAGTTTCTCTCTCTCTAGGTATAGATATATATATATTAAGTTTCGGAGACATTATTTAATTGAATAACATAAGTTAATTTTTATTGTAATAAAGTATTTTTTGTATTGGTACTTTTTTTTATTGTAATAATATATTTATCCGAAATGAAAGTAAATTGCCGTTATTTCTGAGCACTTTTAATCACATATGACTACACTTAAATCCTATTTTATTTTAATTTACATTATTAAACATTAGCCATTTATTTCACACTGAAAAAAAAACAATTTAGCGATTTTTTAGATAATAAGACATAATGACATGACAATAATTTAAACGATAGTTCGAACTGACTTTATAAAAAGCTTTTCGAAAACAAATATGATGCTTTTTATAACCCAACATAAGTAGGGGAAACTTGGGGGTCCGGCGCCAGGAGGAGGAAGTGGAAGGGGTGCTGGTTCAGCACCTCCGCCTCCACCTCCTCCCGTGCTCCCCCTCCCGTGCACTTACTCTCGTGCTTCTCCTCCCGCGACTCTACTCTTAGAGGAGGGTTCAATGTTATAAGGATTTTTTTTAGATAAAAGCGGGAATTTTTTAATTTTTTTTTGCTGTGTTATAGTACGAGGATTATTTTTTTAGATTGGTTACATAAATTTCTAGCGTCATTAGTGTACTATAGTACGAGGTTTTAATGAATAAATAAAATTTTCTAATTAAAATGATAATTAAAATTAATGAATTAAAGATATTAATGAAGGATATGTCGAGACTTATTTTTAGTGAACTCTAGTACAAGGTTTTAATGAATAACTAAAATTCATTCATTTAAAAAAGAATTAATTAAAAATGATAATTAAAAATACGAATGAGAAAACTAATTTAGAAATTATAATGAAAGAACTTTTAATTTTTTGAGTTTGAAATTTATATATAGTCAACTATAGCAGTTGTAGTATATGCAGTTGAATTTTAAGAACAGTTAAAATTTGTTCATTAATTAAAAATAGTAATTAATTGAAAATGATAAGTAAAAAATATGAATGAGAAAATAATTTAATGAAGAAACTACAGAAAATTTTCGACAGTTTGATTTAAAGTTGTTAATAAATTGAGTGTTATGAGATATTTTTATTTGAAATTTTTAGGAAAAACAGTGGAAATTTTTAAAACATTGTAGGAATGTGAATGCTTTTTTGAATAAAATTTGGGGAATGATTTTATTCTTATATGGGACATATTTTCTAAAGATATTTTTACGAATTGCAGCCATGTTTCCACAAATATTTCATGGTTATATATAAATGAAGTTAAAGTTTTATATAAGTCGGTTAGTAATTTTAAACAGTCATGAATTAGATAAATGAAGTTATACTTTTGTGTCGTGCTTTCTGACTAAACTTTACTTATTGAATGAAAGAAATATATGTAACTAGGAAATTTGATGAATATTTGAAGATAATATTAAATTTTTAGTGATCTTTTATTCTAGTCAATATGCGAAGCAAAAATAAAAATAAAATAAAATAAACTACAACTTAAATTATTCTTCACAAAAATTTCAAAACGTATCATTAATTCATAACAGGTATTCATTTACTTAATAAAATTACATTTTTTTTTAAAGAGGGATATATTATAGCTGATTTCGTTTCATGTAACATAAAATTTTAATGTATCCCCCGTCTGGAAAAAAAAAAACTTTGGTAGATAAAAGGCTGAAAGCACAACAAATCGCATGATAAGTATGACTCACTTTACTTGAGTGTTTAATTGCTAACCCAGTGAGGAATAGGGATTAGATAATTGTTAGTAGTTAAAGATTAATTTATAGCAAATTAGAAATTTGGTTAAGGATTTTATACCTTTAAATGACATGTTTTCTAAAGGTAATTTTTAGGAATTGCCGTTAGGTTTTTTTAACCTTTCCCCGGTTCCGTTTTTGAATTGAAAGAAATGTTTTGGACATTTATTGATTATACTTTTTGGTTTAGTCAATGTTAATGAATTCATTTAATATATGCTCATTTAGGACCCTTTCAGAAATATTTTGCTATGAATTTAGAACATATGAAAATATACAGAGTATCATTCAAAATGTAGGATCTCCACACATGTTAATTAAGTGCGATTTAATATATAAGTAAAAAAATCCCCCCTTCTTTTCCTATTCATGCTATTTTTCGTTTAGATATGATTGTAAAAATCTTTACACAGCCAGTAATGAATTTTTATATTTTTTTATTCATGAGTATTTTACAACTAAACTTAATGAATTTCAAGCGGTCTCTTAAAAAAAATTACATTTTTAGAAGATTAACCTTGGCATTTAAAGTTATTTTTATAATGTGTTTTAGTAAGTTTTTTGATATGAAGTGTAGGTAAAAAGGAATACAAAGTTTAGTGCAATTTCAATTCATTTTTATTAATACAAAATCGACCAAGTAGGATTTAGTAGATACGAAGCTAAATGTTTTTTTTTTTTTTTTTTTTTTTTTTTTTTTTTTTTTTTTGAGAAGTGAATGATCGGAGTAAAAAAAAATCCTTAAAATGTTTGAGTATTATACTTTTGAATGTCTAAGTGAGGTTTCGTAAATAAAATCACACCATGTTTGTTCTGTGTTACCACGTGATTGAACGTTGTCGAAAGAATATTTAAACAACCGGAAAGTCGGGTCGGTGTTCATTCTATGAGATGACTTCATGCGAGAAAGACTAGAATGGAAATAACGCGTTTTCGAATTAATGTGACAGATCAAAATATATTATAAATATTTTAATCTGTCAAAATACATTAATAATAATCAAATTTTACGTTGTAATGAACGCAATTTATACGGTTCGAAGTCATGCAGCAAGTTTGGGAGTGTAAACGCTTTGTATTGTGCTACCAAAGGCAAAGCAGCGAAGAAGACGATTCAGAAAGAGTTAAGCGGAATCGATTCATATACGCTTCACAAACCAGCTCGGAGATATTTTCCAACAAACCGAGTGGTCGTTTAGTCGATCGATCAACAATTGCAGGCCGATCTGGTGGATCTCATCAGTTTACAAAAACACAATCAAAGATTTCGATACCTCCCGACGTGTATAGACATTCTGTCTAAATATGCGTGGGCGATTCACTTAAAAAGAACGAGGAGGAGAAATTGTGCAAGCCTTTCGTTCTGTTTTTTCAACCAGATAGCCCAAATCCATTCAATCTGATTCCGGAAAAGAATTTAAGATCCGACTGTTTCAAAGATTTTTAAAACAAGAAGGTGTTCGATTTTTCACAACTTATAATAATAACAAGGCGTCGTTTGTCGAAAGATTTAACCGAACCCTCAAAACGAAAATGTGGAGATATTTCACACATAATCATACCTATCGTAATACAGATGTATTGGGCAAGTTATTCAAATGTTATAACCATACCTATCATTCGAGTATCACAAGACCCCCTGTGAAAGTGAGTGTCCCAGACCCCGCCCCCGTGTATCGATTAAGGACTTGTTAGATGAGCTCATTCAAGGAACCTTCTACCCACAAGAACTTCAAAAAGTGCAAATGATAGTAACTTATACGATTGAAAAAAAATTAAAGAAGCGCACACGAAAAAGTCAAGTGAAATACTTTATGAAGTATGAGGGATATCCTAGAAAATTTAATCAATGGATACCCTCCTCAGATTTATCTTCCTTACAAGTAAATACAAGAATTATAAAAGATCATTTGCAAACATGTCCTTCTACCTGACGTTACCTTCGGACAGTTCCAGGAATTATTTTCCAACGAATAAAATTTCTCATTCCATTACTCGATTAACAGCCCTATCGAATTGAAGGGAGAATGGGAAGTGGGTCTCGTGGAATGTATTTACCCGCATACCTGGTATAATCTGACTCATCACAGAAACCTAATTTAATTCGACTTGAACGATGGTAGGATAATTGGTAGGCCAATTTAACCTGTATTTTACGAGACGGTACCAGATATTTTGAAAGCCATTGATATTAAAGACATGGAACAAAAAAATCTGTTTTTCTACAATTCCATCACGAAAAGAGTCACCATCAACGTGCGAGAAAAAGCTATCTGAAATGTTGAGGTTCGAACTGTGCGAGATTGCTTCCTTAGATAATAATATTGAACAAACAGTCGATAGTTTGTATGTGGCAGATCCGTTCGCTCATTATAGAGTATTGATGATTGATTTGCATTTTGTCGAACCTCAAATTATTGGATATGTGTTGTCACCACTGTTGCGAATTGTGAATGTCACTATAAAAGAGGAGAAGTGATTTGTGTGAAATTTAATTGACCTCATTACTTACCCATCAATCGAAAATCATCCGACTCATTAGAAATCGTTATAAGGAACCACCTGGGTGAATTAACGCCATTTAAATGTGGACACTCGTACGTGAAACTTTATTTTCTTCAAAAATACCTCTCGTGATGTTTATTCCCTATCAGTGTTGTGTGATATCTTTCGAAGATTATCATACTCACCAGTCAGGTAGCGGCTTAATGTATTATCAAGGTACTACTTTGCAAAGAGGTTATGTATTCGGTGGACTGTTTAGATGGCTGATTCGTGCAGTGGTACCCCTTTTCAAATCAAGAGCGAAATCAAGCAACGGGAAAACAATTGTTTAATTCTGGCGTCAACGTCCTCAGTTATCTCTTATAAGGAGAAGATAATAAAATAGCTGCCAATCGGCGGTTAAATGAAGCCGGTCAAAACTTGACGGATAAAGCAGCTACTAAAATTAAAACAATGATTGGATCAGGTCATCAGTATAAAAAGAAAAAAAAAACATTCTAACAAAGTCGTCATTCCTCGCAAAGCCA
The DNA here is from genome assembly GCA_963932465.1 of Maratus speciosus. Classification (NCBI taxonomy): domain Eukaryota; kingdom Metazoa; phylum Arthropoda; class Arachnida; order Araneae; family Salticidae; genus Maratus; species Maratus speciosus. The sequence goes on from OZ010788.1 coordinate 445,121,332, forward strand.
AGAGGGTGAAAGTACAATATTTTTTCTGTTAAAGAAGCCTGCACCCATTCATAAACATTCTGCTGCTTGTGCCAAATCCAAATTGGATCTGTTTTTAAATCCACCTACCAAGACGGCTATTGAAAAAAGATATTTAATCATCTACTTGCCAATATTAGAGATGGAGGACCTATGCAATTTAAGGTTTCTGGGAATGGAGAAGATTAAATCGATTTGTCGACTTCCTACCTCTACGTCAAAGTGAAAATCACCAAGTCAGAAGGAGCTGATTTTGATGCAGACAAACCGTGGCCCTATAAATTTAATTTTACAAGCTTTGTTTTCACAAGTGGGTGTCAGCTTGAATGAAAAAGCCATCTATTCTTCGAGTAACACTTCTCTTTATCGTGCTTCCCAGGTAAAAAAATCAGCAAAAAACCTTTAAAAAAAACATTCAGGAAAACTGAAGGTATTTCGGACAAAAAAATCTGCGGGTTTCCTTTAGGTAAAAAACCTGAATTAACCCCTACTTTTTTTGTCCGAAATACCGTCAGCTTTCCTTTAGGTAAACAAACCTGCGCATTCCCTTACCATGTTGTCCGAAATACCTGAAGTTTTCCTTTAAGTAAAAAACCAGTGTCTTCTCTTTACATAAAATCATGTAGTATCACTGTACGGCCTGCTTTTGTCTTAAATATCAGTGGTTTTCCTGAAAGATAAGGCAGTGAAGTGGTAGAAGGAACACTGGAGGTGCATAAAATAAATAAGTGATCACAGGCCGTTCCAACAATATGTCACAAGGTGTGCCGGCAAAATTGATAAAAGTGCTCCTCAGGGGGGGGGGATACAAAGACGGGACAAGGACATCAGATGTGTATAACATGAACAATTAGTTATAGGCCATTCCAACACTATGTCATATGAGGGGTTTCGGCAAAATTTAGAAAACAGCCCCCTGAGGGGGGAGCAAAGTGGTCGGGGGGGATCAGATGTGCATAATATGAATAAGTGGTCACAGGCCTTTCCTACAATATGTCACATGAGGGGTGTTAGCAAAACTTAGAAAAGTGTCCCCTCAGGCGGAGCAAAGTGGGGGCAGGGACATCAGATGTGTATAACATGAATAAGTAGTCACAGGCCGTTCCAACAATGTGTCACATGAGGGGTTTTGGCAAAATTTAGAAAACTGCCCCCTCAGGGGGGAGCAAAGTAGGCAGAGGGGCAACATATGTGCATAACATGAATAAGTAAACACAGGCCGTTCCGACAATATGTCACATGAGGGGTTTCGGCAAAATTTAGAAAACTGCCTCCTCAGGGGGGAGCAAAGTAGGCGGAGGGGCAACATATGTTCGTAACATGAATAAGTAGGCCCAGGCCTTTCCGACAATATGTCACATGAGGGGTTTCGGCAAAATTTAGAAAACTGCCCCCTGAAGGGGGAGCAAAGTGGACGGGGGGGCATCAGATGTGCGTAACATGAATAAGTGGTCACAGGCCTTTCCTACAATATGTTACATGAGGGGTGTTAGCAAAATTTAGAAAAGTGCCCCCTCAGGGTAAGCAAAGTGGGGACAGGGACATCGGATGTGTATAACATGAATAAGTAGTCACAGGCCGTTCCGACAATATGTCGCATGAGGGGTTTTGGCAAAATTTAGAAAACTGCCTCCTCAGGGAGGAGCAAAGTAGGCGGAGGGGCAACAGATGTGCATAACATGAATAAGTAGCCCCAGCCTTTCCGACAATATGTCACATGAGGGGTTTCAGCAAAATTTAGAAAACTGCACCCTGAGGGGGGAGCAAAGTGGGCGGGGGTATCAGATGTGCATAACATGAATAAGTGGTCACAGACCTTTCCTACAATATGTTACATGAGGGGTGTTAGCAAAATTTAGAAAAGTGCCCCCTCAGGGGGAGCAAAGTGGGGGCAGGGACATCGGATGTGTATAACATGAATAAGTAGTCACAGGCCGTTCCGACAATATGTCACATAAGGGATTTCGACAAAATTTAGAAAACTTCCCCCTCAGGGGTGAGCAAAGTAGGCAGAGGGGCAAGAGATGTGCATAACATGAATAAGCAGTCACAGGCCTTTCCGAAAATATGTCATATGTGGGGTTTCGGTAAAATTTAGAAAACTGCCCCCGAGGGGGAAGCAAAGTGGACGGGGGGCATCAATGTGCATAACATGAATAAGTGGTCACAGACCTTTCCTACAATATGTCGCATGAGGGGTGTTAGCAAAATTTAGAAAAGTGCCCCCTCAGGGGGAACAAAGTTGTGGCAGGGAAATCGGATGTGTATAACATGAATAAGTAGTCACAGGCTGCTCCGACAATATGTCACAAGAGGCGTTTCGGCAAAATTTAGAAAACTGCCCCCATCAGGGAGGAGCAAAGTAGGCAGGGGGCATCAGATGTGCCGTTAGCATGAATAAGTGATCACAGGCTTTTCCGACAATATGTCACATGAGGGGTGTCAGCAAAATTTAGAAAACTGCCTCCTCAAAGGGGAGCAAAGTAGGCGGAGGGGCAACATATGTGCGTAACATGAATAAGTAGGCCCAGGCCTTTCCGACATTATGTCACATGGGGGGTTTCGGCAAAATTTAGAAAACTGCCCCCTGAAGGGGGAGCAAAGTGGGCGGGGGGCATCAGATGTGCATAACATGAATAAGTGGTCACAGGCCTTTACTACAATATGTTACATGAGGGGTGTTAGCAAAGTTTAGAAAAGTGCCCCCTCAGGGTAAGCAAAGTGGGGACAGGGACATCGGATGTGTATAACATGAATAAGTAGTCACAGGCCGTTCCGACAATATGTCGCATGAGGGGTTTTGGCAAAATTTAGAAAACTGCCTCCTCAGGGAGGAGCAAAGTAGGCGGAGGGGCAACAGATGTGCATAACATGAATAAGTAGTCCCAGGCCTTTCCGACAATATGTCACATGAGGGGTTTCAGCAAAATTTAGAAAACTGCACCCTGAGGGGAGAGCAAAGTGTGCGGGGGGGCATCAGATGTGCATAACATGAATAATTGGTCACAGACCTTTCCTACAATATGTTACATGAGGGGTGTTAGCAAAATTTAGAAAAGTGCCCCCTCAGGGGGAGCAAAGTGGGGGCAGGGACATCGGATGTGTATAACATGAATAAGTAGTCACAGGCCGTTCCGACAATATGTCACATGAGGGATTTCGGCAAAATTTAGAAAACTGCCCCCTCAGGGGTGAGCAAAGTAGGCAGAGGGGCAAGAGATGTGCATAACATGAATAAGCAGTCACAGGCCTTTCCGAAAATATGTCATATGTGGGGTTTCGGTAAAATTTAGAAAACTGCCCCCGAGGGGGGAAGCAAAGTGGACGGGGGGCATCAATGTGCATAACATGAATAAGTGGTCACAGACCTTTCCTACAATATGTCACATGAGGGGTGTTAGCAAAATTTAGAAAAGTGCCCCCTCAGGGGGAACAAACTTGTGGCAGGGAAATCGGATGTGTATAACATGAATAAGTAGTCACAGGCTGTTCCGACAATATGTCACATGAGGGGTTTCGGCAAAATTAAGAAAACTGCCTCCATCAGGGAGGAGCAAAGTAGGCAGGGGGCATCAGATGTGCCGTTTGCATGAATAAGTGATCACAGGCTTTTCCGACAATATGTCACATGAGGGGTTTCGGCAAAATTTAGAAAACTGCCCCGTCAGGGGGAGCAAAGTAGGCGGAGGGGCATCAGATGCGCATAACATGAATAAGAGGTCACACGTCTTTCCAACAGTATGTTATATGACAGGTGTCGGTAAAAGTTAGAAAAGTGCCCCTCTTTGGGACTAGTATTGTGCCCCCCCCCCCCTTTGAAATTTTTATATATTACAAATAATATTCATCGGAAGGCTCCGTAAAAAAATTCAATCTAAAATGATGAAAATACTGCAATAAAAAAAAAAATCTGAAAAGTAAGACATAATAAAATTCCCCAAAGCAGAATATGATTATAAATGTGCCATACATTGACTTCACTGCAGAACATTTCAAATTTTCATTTTCAAGAAAATCCACCATTCAATTGTAGGAAAAATCGCGAAATTTGTCACTCAATGTCAAGGGGGAAAAAAAAAAACGGCAAACTGATTTTAATCGTTCATTTAAAAAGATTGCGAAATTCATCAATCGGTCGCAAGGAAACTCGTGCAATTCGTCAGTCATGGAGAACAATTCATGAAATCCTTTAGCTTGCTGTGGAAAAACATATAAAATTCGACGAACAGTTGCGAGAAAAAAATCCATGATTTTCGCCAATCGGTTGCAGGTAAAAAAACGCAAAATTTTCAGTGCACCTCTAGAAGAAACAGCGAAAAAAAAAAACCACAATCTTCTCTAATCGTTCGCAAGAAAAAGCCTCAAAATTTGCCTATGTTGCAAGGACAAATTCGTGAAAATTGCAAATCGGTTGCGGTTAAAAAAAATAAGATTGTCAGAAGAATCTGCGAAATTCGTAGATCAGTAGCGGAAAAAAACTCACGACTTTCTCCAATCTGTGTCAAGACTTGCTTACTGGTTCAAGAGAAATATCGCAAAATTTTAAAATCGGTCACAGGAAAAAAAAAAAAATCGAAATTCGTCGGTGTATTATCGAAAAAAAAAATAGAATTAGTCGATCAGTAGTGCAAAAAAAAAAAAAAAAATCACGATATTCACCGATCTATCGCAGTAGAATGAGAAATTCGCCGATCGGTTGCAGAAAAAAAAGTGTTTTTTACCAGTCGTTTACACGAAAAAGAGAAAAAAATTGCCAATCAGTAAAAAGAAAATATAATAAAATTCACTTATCAGTCGCATGTAAAAAAAACTCTGAAGTTGTCAGAAAATTCACGAAATTCTTCGATCAGTCGTGGAAAAAACCAACGATTGTTTCCAATCTGTCGCAAGGAAAAATTGGAACATTTGCAAATCAGTCTTCGGTAAAAAAGCATGAAATTCATGGATCAGTCGTGTGAAAAAAAACTATGATTTTCGCCAAAAGGTCAATGAAAAATATCACAAAATTCACCCACCAGTTGTGGCTAAAAAATGCGAAATTCGTCAATGAATTGTGGAAAATATAACAAAATTCTTCACCCAATCGCAGGAGAAAAATTGTGAAATTCATCGATTTGGTCAGAGAAAAAAGGCCAAATTCGGCAGTTGACAGAGGGAAAAATCTGAAATAATTCGAAAATCATCAATCGATTGTTGGAAAAAAAAATGCTAAATTATCATTCGATTAGGGGGGGGGGGAAATCACAAAATTCACCAATAATTTCATTCGCGTGAGTATGTCAGGGTTTTATGAAATGTCTTTTGCATTTCTATAAAAGATGCAATTGCACTTCTTCATATATAAAGAAAATTTTCCTGTGACTTTTTTTTTTTTTTTAAATTCACACAGAACATTTGATTGGCTGAAGTACATTGCAGAACATTGCAAAGTATTCAGCTTTGGGAATGAAATTCTTTGATCAGCTGCAGAGAAAATCTGTGAAATTCATTCAGCGACCATATGAAAAAAAAATTCAACAACTGTTTATGGGAAAAAATGAAGTTTGTTGATTAGCTGGGAAGAAAATCGGCAAAATTTATAAACCGGATATGTGAAAAAAATCGCACGAGTTTTGCTAATCAGCCGCAAGGAAAAATGCAATATACGCCAATCGGTATGGTTTAGATGTATTATAATCCCCCATTTGCCATCTTTTATTTTTTTTCTTGCATGAAAACTCCTTTTTCGCCAAGTAGTAAATGTTGCCAATGGTTAAATATTGTTGATTGATTAATATAACATTGAAAAAACTGGAATATAATCATTATAACTATTAATTAAAAAACAAATTTTTAATTCACGCCAAAAAAAATCCAAGATGGCGGATGTGGGATCATAAAACATTTGTTCTGAAATAAAATATCACAAAATTCATCAGTTGGTTGCGGGAAAAAAATTGCAAAAATTCTCATTCAGTCACCTGAAAAAAAAAAAACTGAGAAATTCAACATTCGATTAATGGGAAAAAAAAATCTAGAAACCCTTCAGTCGATTGCTTTAAAATATTGTGAAATTCGTCAAGTGGTCACAGGAAAACAACATGAAATTCAACAGGCAATCATGAGAAACAATCGTGTAATTTTACAGTTGGCTGCAGAAAAAAATGTGAAATTCGTCAATCAGTTACAGGACAAAAACATTATTCGTCAGTCAACAGGGAGGAAAATCAAGAAATTTCATCAGTTGCAGGAAAATATCACAAAATTAAAAAGGACTAAATGCAAAATATTTTCAGTGAACAAGGTTCTTGAGTGTTTTTTTTTAAGTGTCCAGCTGGCAGTAATTTTTTTCTAGAGTCCACACTGTTGAAGGCATTTTTAATATAATTGTAGAATAAAATTAAATGAGTGATTACTTCTCTATTGTTATTCATACTGCTTAATATGTTTCTGAATAATTAATTTGTTAAGACAGTGTTATCATTGTGAATTTGTATTTTTTTTTTTTTTTTAATTTACATTTGCTTGTGGATATTTCTTTTAAAGGTGATTTCAATATAAAAAAGAATGCAGGTGTGCATTTTTATTATCTGCCTCTTAAATAGGAAAAAAAAAAGAAAGAAAGAAATCTTGTTTTTCACCCTTTTATGATATCAATCCATGTATATTAGCATTGAGTCTAAGCCGCTTTAGCAGGGCGCAGCGTCGGCAGCCTTTTTTTTTTCTTTTTTGTGCATGGCAAAGCTCTTTTAAACCCTTCTGCTCTTTTTAACACTTCCCATGCTCCCTGTGACAATTCAACTGATCGCGGGAAAATATCGCAAACTCCGGGGACTCTAAACAAACCAGTTCAAAATATTTTTGTGAATGATGTACAAGTGTGCCCTTTTTTAGAATAGTGTTTCCTTTTTGAAAAATTCCCGCCCGGCCCGAGTCAACACTTCATATGTAATGTAATATTAATGTTAAAAAAAGGAAGGAGGCACATAATAAAAATGCACACATGCATACTTTTTACACGATTAAATCAAGTTGACAAAAAGATCTAAAAACAAATATAAAAAACACCAACTGACCAGTAGTAGAATTGACATAAAAAAGCCACTGGTCCCAAGGAACAGTAAGCATGAGAATTTATTTGTCCGCAGTCATGATCACTGGTCTGCTACATAAAATTCTATTTCATCCCTTTAACCCTTTGAGTGACAACTACTTCATCTGACTAAGATTTAATCGAATTTTCTTTGTTTTTTTAAATAAAATAAAGTTATGCGATATGTGCTTAGTTGCAGGGAGAGGAAAGTTTACGTTTACCTGCCAGAGAGGGGGAGGGGGGGGGAGTTACTGGTCCTGCAGATTATAAAATTTTTCAAATTAGTGGTCCAATTGAATTTCTGGTGCTACAGAACAGTCCCAGCGGACCCCCAAGGAAATCGAACGCTGAATTGACAGTGAATAATATGAATTTTTAAATATTTACTACTCAAAAACATATTAAGCAATATGAACTGAACAAGCACAGAATGAAATCGGTTATTTCTTTTAAGCCTGTAAATGATAAAAGTAACAATGCATACACAAATAAAATTTACATACACAATAAAACATGTGAATCTGCTCAAAACATGGAAGATTCTCACCCATTACAGAACAGTCCTTTTTAATAATTGTTTTGTACACACAGGAGGTATACGCAGGGGTCGATCCAGTCAAAATTTGAAGGTTTTTAGGGCCCTTTCACAAAAGTCTATTTAATAAAATAGGCCCCATCACAAAAATAAATATTATAAAATGAGCCCCTTCACAAAAATAAATTTAATAAAATGGACTCCTTCACAAAAATAAATTTAATAAAATGGGCCGCTTCACAAAAATAAATTTAATAAAATGGCCCATTCTCAAAATTCCTTTTAATAAAATAGGCCCACTTCATAACATTCTTTTGCATAAAAACTATTTTAAATATGTAATTAGTAAATAAAACCAGGTCATGCGAAACAAAAACTTTAACTGAAATTTAAAGAAGTTTCTGTTAGTAAATTCTTGATCCGAATTTGAGTAACTGGATTTCAACTATAGTTACAAAATATTACTTTTCACAAAAATAACTTTTAATTTTCACAAAATGGAGCCCAAGAATAAAAACCTGCATCGACCCCTGTTTGTTAAAGGCCCCAAGAATCTATATATAATTTTTAATGATGTTATGCAACTATAGAACAATATTATTGCTCTAAATTTGTCTTTAAATGTTTTTTCGTGAAAAAATTATTTTATTTAAAATAATTATACACATGTAAAGAATTTTAAAATTATTTTTCCCATATTTCATATTCTGTATTATAAATTATTCTACAATATATATTTTTTTAAAGTTAATTTTATGAGTCGAATATTGCAGCTAGAGACATTAAACCCCGCTTAAAGATTTGCCAGAGATATTACACCTCCACTGAGTATTAATCAAGCATCTATGTTCCTAAAAAGATTATAGCTGCTTGATTTTTAAAGAAACCAAATTACTTACTCATAAAATGATATTCCAATACAGTGATCTGCTTAGAAAGAACTTAGGTCCTTTAAAGGACCCTTCACAATCTTTTCCCCCACAAAACGTTTCCACCTCCAAACCGAGCTTTTTACAAGTTTAATTATCAAGAAGTAATTTAATCCTTCTATCACTTTTATGCATAATGGAAATATATGCATATATCTCCTTAAAAGTATAAACAAGAAACTGAACATAACGATTTTTTGAAATTCAGAAAATTATGACTAGATTTTTCACAAAAATAAAAAGACGTATTAATGAAAATATCAAAAAATAAAATAGTTCTCTCTAGGATGTATTTGAAAAGTGAAGTGTCACGCCGTTTTTAAAACTGAGAGATTTTTATCGCTATTATTTTAAAAAATAGTAGAAATTCATCTTTAGTTATATACGAAGATTTCTTGTAAAACATTATCTCCATACCACAGTATTTCTATACGTGGCGATCTGGTTTACCGAAATGAATGGCTGAATACAAAGGGCCAAATATCAAGCTATAATGTTAAAAATAAGTATAATACAAGGCTCACTTATACTCCTCTTACGGCTACATATATATCCATTTAAAAATTAATTAAAATGTGACTAATATACAGATAAAAAGAGCCCTGCAAAAAGGAAAAATAGAATAACAAAACGACAGCGTAGCGACTGCTTTTTTTTAGTTATTTAAGCTATGAGGTATTCGCTACGGCTTTTGCCGGCATGACCTCAAATGATCACAAAAATGGCGTTATTTCCTTGGGACAACCACAAATTCAACCTTCCTCCACGAGGAAAAAAGGTAGAACCCTTTAAATCCAACGACTGCTCCCGCTTATTTTCCGAGTGGCGGAAAGGTAAACATGCTTTCTGTTTGTTGAGTTGATAACTTCCTTCTCATTCTCCCATGACATGGAGTCAGAAATACAGCTACATGAGGGCTGCTGTCATCTCGAGGGCCCGGGTTCGAGTCCCTGGGTAAGACATGGATGTAATTGTGTATGTCCCATTGTAGTTATATAATATATGTAATGGAAAATAAAAATTGTTGTGACTTGTTGTTGTTTCTATGTATAATAAGGATCATTCGAGGCAACAGCCATTGTAGCTATAGGCCCCAAAGCATTCTCCAACTCGGTGGACTTCAAATGTCAAATGACAGCTACATGATCAAAAATCAGATGTTGCACGAAAACTTTGTTTTTGAAGAAGTAACTTTTATAAAAACTGGAATTCACGCCTGATAGAGGATAAGGGCAAATTATGCATGTAATAACCCCACATATATTTTTCAGCTTTAATCGTGGACGCTACCAAAATGAGGAAAGGGGAGGGGGGAGGGGCGGGGAAGGGACCCTGCCCCTCCCTGGATTTTAAAATTTAAGTAACTAGATATTTATTTTTGTTATGTTTTCAAAAACAATATAAAATGTATTATTTTCGAGTAACTAAATTAAAAGAGCCTCTTTTCTTTAATGTTAGTAGGTGCAAAATTCTTAGTTCCTCTTTTTTAAAGAGGTGCTGTTTGTGTTGTTTTATGATGGCCAATTGTCTACACTTGGGATATTGGGCCGAAGGGGGTGCCTGGGGGCTTTCAAAGGGAAGCTAATCCGTATTTAAGCAAAGAAATCCAAGGTTCGAAGAAAACCACGAAAAAAACTCCGAACGAGTAGGTCGACGGGCGCGATTGGTTTCGAACCCAGCATCTCCCGTTTACCAGCTTTGAGAGCAGAACCTCTCGGCCACTGATGGGGTGGTTTTGAAGAGGAACTAAGGATTTTGAGCAAGGACGACAGGAGTGGCATGGTGGAAGGGGGGGGGAGCAGAGTGCATTGTATCCCTCCTGCATTTTGAAATTTAATTAACTAAAATTTCTTTTTTTGTCAGATTTAGAAGAGCACTGTAAAATATATTCTTTTCGAAAAACTTAAAATAAAAAACTAAATAAGACATTTTTAGAAAAGGGAGAAGAGAAATTGAGGGCCCTCGTTAGATTTTGAAATTTAACTAAAATATTTTTTGTGCGTGTTTGAATACGATTTTAAATATTAATGAAAGGGACTTTGAAATAATTTGGAGATTTTTTTTTTTTTTTTTTTTAGGGTGCAATTTTTGTACGTGTTAGACTTTGAAGGGTTATTTTTACTGGTGGTAATTTAAGAGAAATTTATGACAAATTTTAGGATAAAAAGGGGACTTGAAATACTTTCGTGATTATTTTTTTTTCGTTTTAGGGGGAATATTTTGAGATTGAAATTTTTGAGTTTGTTAGAGTTAGAGGTGAACTTGCTACTGGTTATAATATTAGAAAAAATTGTGACAAATTTAAGGTCAAAAAGGGCTTCGAAAAAATTTCGTGATTTGTTTTTCTTTTTAGGGGAATTTTCGGAGATTGAAATTTTTGAGCGTGTTAAAGGTGAAATTGTTGCTCGTAATAACTTCATAAATGGGGAAATTAAAAATTTTAACTAGAGACTCTTCAAAATAATTTCGAGATTTTTCTTTCTTTTTGTAGGGATTTGTAGAGAATTAAAAAATAGTATTTTAAATGGTAATTAAAAATCTCAGCTAGGGGGACTTTAAGATAATTTTGAGATTTTTATTTCTAGAATGGGATTTTTATATCGCTATTTAAAATGGTAATTTAAAATATCAATTAAAAATTTTAACGAGGGGGAGTTAAGAATTTTTGACAGAACCGGTGGAAGACTTTAGATTTCCGGGAATTATCTAATATATTAATTTCGAAATAAATTTAAAATATTAATGAGGAAATGCGGGCATATCAAAATCTTAGATACCATAATGTGCAATAATAAAACCTTTAATTAAAACCTTCATGTTACCTGGTAAAGAAACAATTTTCATTTTCCTTCAACATACCTCATGTGATTTCACGAAAATCTTCTAAGTCATTGAAGGTAATTTGGAGGTGATAACTTACAGAAAAAAACCTGTATGAAATCTTTTAAAAAGAGGTATACTTCTCTTAACATAACCTTTAGTTTTCATTTGCCTTAAAGATACCCGTTGAAACCTTCAAAATGGCTGCAAAATCTCAAAATTTTTAAAGGTTTTTCTCTGATTTTTTTTACCTGGGTTATATTGAAACCCTGCTGAACTATGAAGAAAACGCTAAAAAATCTTTATTAAGATGTGAATGTTTTTACAAAGACACGAATTTGACTGAAACAGATCCCACCATCAATAGAAACCCTGCATTAAAGAGACGCTTTGAACTGAATAAAAATAGTAATACATTGGATATGATTGGACCACTACATTTTGTCATTTTCTAACAAAATCTACTGCTCTTGAATATGGTCGAACTATAAATTAAAATGACTCGCAGCAAATCGGACTTTTGTTTTATGTCTAAGAAAGGACCGCTTAAAACTCTTCACGACAATAAAGTGATTTTAGAACATGCTTCTATGTTTGTTCGTAAAGTGAAAGTCAGTTCCGGCGTGGTATTGGGACATGCCAAAGCCCTGGAAAAAAGCTCTGCGAAATATCCCACTGATAGAGTGTTATGCAAGACTTAATAAAATTCCACTGGAAGTAAATATTTCATGCAAGATAATGTGTTTTTATGGGCGATGCCGCAACGAATCATTATTGGACTTTTGGACAATAGTTTTTATGCTGGACAATACGATTTGAGCCCCTTTTACTTTCATTATCGCAAATCCAACTTTTTAATTGTCTATGTTGACGGCCAACCTGTATGCAGTAAACCTTCGGAATTGAATTTCGACGGAAACAAATATATAACAGCCTATCATCGATTGTTCACTGGTTTTAATCATGATACCGGCATTTATTTAACGCGTGAAGAATTTGCTGATTGACACACTTTATATAATTTCAACTTAAACCTTGATCTGTGTGACGGACCTCATCTGAATTTACAGCATCAAGGAAATTTACGAATTGAAATCAAATTCGCTGAAGTGTTAGAAAAAACAACGACCGTATTGATTTATTCGGAATTTGAAAACATAATTGAAATAAGTAAATCACGTCACGTGATTGCGACTTTCCCAACGGAATGATTCATTATAGATCGAGAATATATTATCTCATGAAGCAGTAATCCGAAATTATTTTTGGGTTTTTTCCAATGATCAGCTACTATGAAGAATCGAGCATTATCCTCTCTGTGGTAACGTGGACAAGTCTACAGAACCTGGAATTCACTGGGTGGCTTTCTACCTATCTTCGCCTGATGAAGTGGAATTCTTCGATTCCTATGGAAATAAGACTTCCTTTTATAAAGGACCCCTATCGAACTATGCATCGCGTTTTTTACGAGTATGTTTAATCCACTCATATTACAAACTCACACGACTGTCGTCTGTGGGCTGTATTGTGTATTTTACTTTTATTCTCGATGTCCTGGTAAAAACCTAAAGGAATTTTTATCTCATTTTTTCATTTAAGTGTTGTCTAATGATCCGCGAGTCTATAATTTTGTAGTCAAACGATATGGCATTCGGGCACATTTTTATCAATAAATCTTATTTTAAACTTTGAACCCATGTGTCTGTGATTATTTAAAGTATGTTTCTTACTTGTGTGTGTTTATTAAAGATGAAGTTTTCAGGCTTTAAAAATCCCTGTACGATGCCCCTTACAGGTCCCACGCAAGTGGGTAAAAGTTGGTTTCTATGTGATTTGATAAGGGAAAGAAACATTGTTTGACTCGCCTCCTGATAAAGTGATTTGGTTTTACGGTATCTACCAAAAATTGTATAACAAAATACCTAATGATACCTTTGTGGATGACTTTCCTTCGAATTACACCGAGTATTTAGGAACAAATTATTTAATGAACTTAGACGATCTCATAGTGGAATGTGGATCAGTTGAGCGCATGACGTTCCTCTTTACAAGGAAAGTCACCATTTAAACGTTAGTGTGATTTTTATTACACAAAATCTCTTTCTTAAAGGGAAAGAAATGAAGGGTGTTTCCCTAAACAATCAATACTTGATCCTGTTTAAAAATCGTCGTGACATGAGTCAAATCATTCATTTGGGTAGGCGATTATACCCAACTAACAGTAAATTTTTCCAAGAAGTGATTTCACACGCCACTGGAAAACCGTTTTCTTATTTATTAGTCGATATAAGAAATGGAACATCAGAATAATTACGGTTAAGAACACTGGTGTTACAAGGACAAAGACAATATATGTGTACACTTTAAACACTTCACCGGCTGCCCCGAGATAAGTCGGGGGTAAAAGCATTGTTTCCCCATACCTGTCGCCGGTGAAGTGGTTAAAAAAAGGTTTAAAAAGAAAGAAATTTTGTTCCTAAATCACTTGCGGACATGACGTTGACCGAGAAGCAACTGCGTGATTTAGAGCTCATTAAAATGTGTCCCAAAACCTTACGCAAGCAACTTTTGAAAAAATTACCTCTCTCATCAAATCAAAAGAAGTTTTTGAATAAGTATAAAAACCCTCTTCAAAATATCAAAGCGTATATATAATATGTGTATATATAATATGTATATATAATATGTACAATATGTACGAACTCTCTGTTCAAAGGAACTCTCTTTTCAAAAAAAGAAACTGATTGTGCCACACGGAGGATTTTTAAACATTTTAATTCCTGCAGCCCTTAGTGTGTAAACGGGTCTTATCAATGAAGCTCGCTACTAAATATGCTCGTATACGGAAGAGTTGACTAGACATATACCTACGAAAAGGCAAATGACTGAGTTTAATGTGGCAATGTTCAATATACTCAGTAGTTCACTTTCCGAACATGAGAAAGTTCAACAGTACAATAAACTTTTAAAAAGGAAAATGAATTTACAAGAATTTAATGTCCGTTGGAGATCAAAGCCTTTTAACGATGATGAAGATAAGAGAAAGACCAAACCTCTCAAGACGGAAGCTGTCAAAACAGAACCTTTTAAAACTGAACCTGTCCAAACGGAATCTTCTAAGACCGAAACTCTAACGTCAGAAAGAACCTCTGAAATGTCTTAAGAAGATGATTACGACACGTTTGTGATAGCCTCAACATCAGTGCATAGGAGGAAACAAGCTGGATCTTTACTCAGGTTACTGAAATCGAAATCAAGCAAGATGGTCTGGGATGGAACTGGAAGAGTTACTTTTACTGGAAATACCTTACACGATACGAATTTAGCGGAACTCTATAATCTCATTTTCAACGTGAATAGAAAACCTGGAAAAACACCGACGTAATTTCTTCACGCGCTTCATGAAATTGGAGTATATTCAAGTATCATTAAAAATAAATATTTATCACATGGATCAATGAAGAAAATGACGAATGCTATATAACCCAGAAGAAACTTTGTAAAACCCAAGAAGAGATCTACTAACAATGTATAGCTCCAAGTAGTTAATTATTAAATTAGTAGTTTGTTATAAATTTCATTCAATAAACACACACAAGTAAGAAACATACTTTAACTAAGTCCAACTTGGTCGAGTTTGTATGAATAAAAATGAATTGAAATTGTAATAAAGTGCGTATTCCTTTTTACCTACACTACATATTAAAAAACTTATTAAAACACATTATAAAAAAGAACTTTAAATGCTACTTAGGTTAACACGACCAGCTCGTACACTTACTTGGGAAGAAATGAATACAAGTTCTTATCAGGAAATCTTATCAGCGATCGATAACGTCTGTAGACAGCCTAGCGCATGCTCGGGGATATCACTTAATCTTACTTAAGTAGATAATCGGGCATGTTATCACTCAGTCCACTCCAAGTAAGCACAGTAGAAGGTTGTATTTTATTTCGCACAAGTCGGGTATAGCAAAGGGTGGATTTGAAAATAGTTCACTTGTATTCAAAATGACTTTGTTAATTTTTGTATATTTTGTTAAGAATGAATAAAACTAAAAATGATTTCTTTCTAAAAGATTAATATAATTATTATGTTTATTATTATAAAAATCAATTAAATTATATGTGTTTATTGCAATTAGAACTTTAATAATATAAATAAATAAATAAATAAATATATATATATAGTCGAAAATTTAATGTACTCCTAATCAGTGAGGTTATCTATGTATGGAAAACCCATGAATGACTCATAACTTGCAAGTCATTTGAAATATCATTTGATAAGAGCTGGTCTTCTCCATTATTCGAGAAAGTGTATCAAACATATGTGTTCGTAAAAGGCAAGTATAATTTTTATGTGAATACTTATTTCTGTTATACATTTAAAAAATATTTGTTGTTGAAGCATATGCATTTCTGAAACTTAATCAAGGATTTAAAAAGTAGTTTAAATATCTAAATTTAAATATGTGAGATAAATGTATCTTAAGAAGTTCAGTCACATTCTAGAGTATTCAAAAGAATGTCATGATTGTAGTAAGTTATGCAAGTTAGTTAATATGTAAATTATTTTGACGAAATTTTTGTAATTCTGGTCATTCATTTCTCTAAGAGTATACATTTCATAAAAAAATAATATTATTTCAGAATAATGATAAAGAATCAACTGTGATTGGTAGGAAAATCACGTGATCGCTATTACATAACACAAATTTGAACGAAATCTATATCTCACAATCACTGCTCAGAATGACTATTTCAGGTTTTTAAGACACACATAGGAATGTATAGATATTTCAAAGAGTGTAACTAGCATTACTATTCAAATACCTCGATATTAATATTACATTTATTAAAACCTTCCGCTTGATTGCATATAAGAACTTAATGGCACTTATGTGTGTGAATAATATTAAGTTCTCAGTGATGACTCATCATATCATGTTTAAAGTTTGCAGCGATTTGAAATATTGCCTAATAATAACTTGCGTGTTTCTTAATAAATTTGAAAATAATTGTCTTCTATTTTATATTTGTTTCAATTGTGAAAAATCATTCGAAAAAATTAATTACGCAAAAATTAATTATAAAACATCATTGAAAAAATTTTTAATTACGCATTCATTAAGAAAAATATTCTTTAAAAGTGTTTCTGAGAAAAAAAAAATCTCCAAATTTGAAAAATATTCCTATTCTATTAAATCAGACTGAAAAAGACCCACACTGTAAAAAAAAAATGTTAACGTTCTATGTAAAATCCAGGAACGTTTCGCTTTTCTCAGGTTTTCGGAATAATTTAGCTCTTTCCTGTGAAATTCTGGTTTTCTTATCTGAAACGTTCCTGAACAAAAGTTGGAAACAGCAAAACGCTGCGGCCGCCATTTATTATTTTATTGCTATAATCCGTTGCTCGCGCGCGAGTCTCGAAAACGAATTCCTTAAATGAATGTAAAAAAATCAATATGGAATGCAAATAAATCAATAGATGACATAATCATTTACGTCTCTATTGTCAAGACAATTCAGATGAAAATACAATACCTCTGTGACATCGCTAAGAGATTATCTCTCGTACTTGTCTGTGGAATGTTTAACGAGTAGACCGTGAAAAAAAATACACCTATTATTTGGATCTCCATTAACCAGGGACCATCAAACATGATTCTCACCGATTTTGATTAATTTAAAGTATGTTTTAGAGTTCTTATCTCTAATTATTCTTGTGAAAGGATTTCTTCAAATGGGCCTTAGATTTTCAGAAATTAGATGCCGAGGTTTAGCATACGTTTCAAATACCCATTAGTTTGCAGCTCTCAGCGTGTCTTTCGTGGTGTGGACGCAGAAGGCTCGCACGCCACCCGTACGGCCCGAGTTCGATGCTACCTCTTGACTTTCTTTTCTTTTTTAATTAATTTTATATTTTGACACTTTATTACAATTTGATTTAAATTTGATATATATTTGACACTTTGAATTGCTGCAAATTTGATTTTTTTTTCGGAAAAATATACAATTACGTTTAGTTTTTTTTTTTTTTTTCATGAAAATTTATATGTATTTTAGCTAACTTGTAAACTAACATAATTACTGACGAAAATCCAAAATATTTTATGTCTAGATTTTTTTTTCTAATTATTATTTACATTTATATATATTTATATTTCAAGCAAAGTTCAGAAACAATATATCATATATATATTTACTTTATTGAATTTTAACTGAAAATTTATTTTTTCGTGTAAATTATAAATACTAATTTTGATGTCAATTTCAATATATTTTTTCATTCTAACAAATAATGATAATAAAGCGAAAATTGTCAACTGGAAATGTAAAAATCGTCTGCGGATCCCGCATGCTGTGAAATGTCAGCAATGTTTTGCTGTCAACAGAAATATTCCTGGTATTACGCAGGAAACTTTCTGGCATTTCTGTAGAAAGTTTTTAACATATACAGTAAAGTTCCAGTCATTTTCAAGAAATGTGTCTTGGAAATAATGGGCAACTCATCTGCCCATTTTTTCCGAGGAACGTTGCTGAATTTTTTTTACAGTGCAATTATATTCAGATTTTAATTAAATGAGGTATCAAATTAACTAAATCCCTTATCAATTAAGCATTATATTAATTATATCCAATTTGAACAAAGGAAATTCATTAACACTGGACATAAATTCATATTTGAACACGACATTGTTCGTATCCCGTCAGTCAGATTCTGGGAAATACCCCTAGATAAGATAAAATATGGGGTTAAAAATTCATTCCACATATTGATGCTGACTAAAGTGCGTGCATACTGCGGCTGCTATGTTTTCGACTGTTGTTATTCGATTTAAATATGAACCCTAATTAACCCTCCATCACTCGCGCCTGTTTTTGTCACACGATCACTCGCGGGGGTGTTGTAAACACCCCAAACTTTTTATTGCAATTTCTAAGTTATAATGAATTATAATAAATTTTTCATCTACTCATAATTAAAGTAACTTACTTTGACTTATTATAAATAAAAATAATTTGGAAATACAAGAAAAATATAATTTTATAAAAAATAGATAAAAAAACTTTACATATACTACTACATTACAGTCAAATTTATATAAAAAATATTTACATTTACTACTTATATTACTTATACTCAACAAATATTGAATAATGACATTTATTTGCTATATTATAACATACATTAAGATTTGTTTATGCGTAATGATTTAATAATATTATTCTTTAAAACAATTTGGGCAAATGGAAGACATGTGTTTTAAGCACATATTTTTTTTTTTTTTTTTTGCAAGAAATACAGTAGCAGTTAGTTTTTATGTCCTTTAATCGAGGGCACATCACACAACGACCTTTCTTTGGAGGGTTAGTGTTTTCGAAACTTGTATCAGGATTTAAGCTTCTTTTCAGGCTTTTATTGATATTTGGATTTTGTGCTCTTTCATCTATGTGAGGTTGTATAAGGCTGAATCCAATTTCTTCTATGAACTTCGAACGTGGTATTTCTGTATTTGGAAACACAGAATAGTTTAATACAAAAGCATTAATTCCTGCTGTATTTAGTAGATGATAAAATAATCGAAGGGGCCAACGATTACAAATTCTTGATACATCATAAGTGTTGCACATTTGATCAGCTGTATCAACTCCACATTTAGTAGAATTGTAAAATTGTACAATTTCAGGCTTCATAACTCCGGGCTTTGTTTCGTTTAATGTGTCATCATTGTAATGCATTGTAGATAGAAGAATTACATTTTTCTTTTTTTTCTTACAATAAGAAACTATAGTCATGGGCACCTTATTATGAAAGCCAAATACTGACGTACCCGTCTCTTGTTGCTGTATAAATTGTTTCGGCAACTTCTTTTTATTTTTTCTTAGTGTACCAACCAACGTTAGCTTCTTTTTCAATAATTCTTCAGCCAATGGAACACTCGTATACCAATTATCACATGTAATGTTCTTTCCTGAACCATATATACTTTCACTTAACCTCATAACTATATCTAAGGTGGTATAGGAAGTTTTAAATGGTCCATCTGGTTGAGTACCAACATAAGGTTCAAATTTTAAAGTATGAAATGTTTTAGCATCACATAACGCAAATAACTTTAAACCGTATTTTCCTGGTTTATTTGGCATAAACTGTAAAAATGGGCAACGTCCTCTAAATTTGAGCAACTGCTCATCAATCGTCACGTATTCACTTACTGAATAATATTTGGCACTATTTTCGTTAAACTTTGAAAATATGTCTCTGATATGAGTAAATTTATCCAAAGATTTTCTTTCATCACGATCTAAAACATTATCAAAACGAATACAACGTAATAGAAACGAGAAACGATTATAAGTCATTGTTTTGTGAAATATATTAATACCAAGACGGGAAATATTCCATAAATCGCTCAATTTCCTGTGACTAGATTTACATAATCCAGCAAGAACTAACAAGCCAATGAAAGCATTTATTTCGGTTTCATTTGTCACTTTGCAGTCTCTTTCTCTGGAAAAATTTGATTGTATTTTATTTATATACACATTTGTGTGCTTAACCACAGCTTCGATTATATCATCTGATATAAGCAGTTTGAAAAATTCAATAGGTGTTTTACAAGACTTAGCAGCACCTTTAGTACCCGGCAAGTGAATAACTATGTTCAAAGAACGCGTACGTATAGAAGTTTTACCTTTTTTCTTGTACCATTTCGTGATTTTATCCTTTCCTAAGTAATACGGAGAGTCAGACTGTAGTTCGATATCTGAATCGTGTTCCGATATTTCATCAGGTTCTTGTTCTGATTCCGAGTTGTGATCAGAACATTCCTCAAAGTATTTATTCATCATCATCCGAAAAAATATTATCTGTACTTGCTACCTCATCATCTTCAGAATCTGATGAAACAGAAGCCAAAAGATGCCGCAAACGCTGTTGCTCCATTTCCAACGGAGATTTCGACATTTTCTAGAAAAAATGGCAAAATATCGATGTAAAAGACTCAAAATAAATTAAAATAAAACAAAAATTATTCATAAATTTAATTATTATTATGATAAAAATAAAATAAATCTGCAATATAGCTTACGTTAATTGTGTTTTCAGTCAAAAAATATTCCTTAATTACTCGCGGGGTGTTCTCAGCACCCCGTTGGAAAATTTTCACGTCCTCACTGCTTCGGAAAAAATGGTAGAATGAACATCTGTCGTCAGTAGGCGTGGCCTCTAGGAATGTGCAGCTACTGAAAATATTTGACCTTGAGCTTGAAAAACTCTGTACTTGTGCGCATGTTTTTACTCGTGGGGTGATCAGAACATCCAACGCGAGTAATGGAGGGTTAAAGTTAGTCAATTTACTTCTAAATGTTTTGATTTTACTTTTTATATTATTTATAAATGAAATAACTTGAATTTGAAAACATTTAATGTTTATTTACAGAATGCTTAAAAATCTCTAAAACATTATTAATATGAATTAGTAATTTCCTTATTATGTTGAATAAATTAATTTTCTATCGCACTACCTCAATTTAAAAAGAGTTAAAAGGTTTTAAATTAATATTAAGGTTAATCTTCTAAAAATGTAATATATATATATATTTTTTAAGGGACCTATTGAAAATCATTAAGTTCAGTTGTAAAATACTCATGAATGAAAATATATAAAAATTCATTATTTGCAGTGCAAAGAATTTTACAATGATATCTAAACGAAAAATAGCATGAGTAGGAAAAGAGAAGGATATATATATTTTGATATATATATATATATATATTGATATTAAATCGTACTTAATTAACATGTGTGAAGATCCTATATTTTTAATGAATCTCTGTTTATTTTCATATGATCTAAATTCTTAGCAAAATATTTCTGAAAGGTACCTAAATGAGCATATATGCATGAATTCATTAATAACATTGACTAAACCAAAAAGCATAACTGATAAATGTCCAAAACGTTTCTTTCAATTCAAAAACATAACTGAGAAATGGTTATAAAACAAACATCAATTAAAAAAATTAGCTTTAGAAAACATGTCATTTAAAAGAATAAAATTCTTAACTAAATTTTCAATTTGCTTTAAATTAATCTTTAGCTACTAATAATTATCTAATTCCTATTCCTCACTCCATTAGCAAATAAACCCTCAAGTAAAGCGAGTCATACTTATCATGCGACTGCTGTGCTTTTAGCCGCTTATCTACCAAAGGATTTTTCCACACAAGGAATGCAGTAAAATTTGATCTTAAACGAACAAAAATCAGCTAATATATATCCCTCTTTAAAGAAATTATGTAATGGTATTAAATCTCTGAATACATGTTATGAATTAATGATGTGTTTTGAAATATTTGTTAAGTATAATTTAAGTTTTATTTTATTTTATTTTATTTTCATTTTTGCTTCTCACATTGACAAAATTAAAGGATCACTGAAAATGTATTTTTTTATTCAAATATACATTAAATTTCCTAGTTACATATATTTTTTTCATTCAGTAAGTAAAGTTTAGTCAGAAAGCGGGACACAAAAGTATAACTTCATTTACCTATTTCATGACTGCTTAAAATTACTAACCGACTAATATAAAACTTTCATTTCATTTATATACAGTAGCAGTCAAAATTATTTTGACAAAGACAATAATTGACTTAATTAAAAATAATAATAAAATACAAAAATCAATCATTTATTTTATTTAATCGTATGCAATGTTTTACAGAATTTTAGTAAATGAACTGTCATTTGATGGAAAATAACGCGAAATCCATGAAAAATCGGAAAGTTGATAAATCAAAAGTATTTTGCTTAAAAAAAAAAAATCCTTTTAACACAATAATTATCCAAATTTATTTTATTTTATTTTATTTTATTTTCATTTTTGCTTCTCAAACTGACAAAAGTTAGTGGACATTGGATTGACTAATTCTTGTATTCGATATAAAAGAATTCGATCCCACTCATTTTTAAGAGCTTTTATTATAGCTGTCTTATTTGAATAATTTTGGCACCTTACTGTATGATCTGTCTCCTCCCACAGATGCTCTATGGGGTTGAAATCCGGACTTTCGCTTTCCCGCACTAGAATCTTAACTTTTCTGCGTTTCATGAAAACACTTACGTACATGGATTTATGTTTCCTGCCATTATCTTGCTGAAAATACCACTGAACGGGCATATTTTGTTTAGCGTACGGTAGCATGTGAGTCTTTAATGTATCAGCATACATGAATCGATCCATATTCCCGTCAATTCGAACTAAGGTTCCAACTACGCTGTGTGCAAAACAACTCCAAGCCATCACATTGCCAAATTCATGTTTGATGGTGTAGTTTTTTTATCAAACATCATATTTTTGTGTTTAGGACGTCGAATGTACTTGATTCCATCAGATGTTACTAAATGAAACTTCCTTTCATCGCTCCACAAAACATTAGACCATTCTCCACTTCTCCACGATTTATGCCGTTAACTCTAGCCTTCCTATTCTTAGTAGATAACAAACGTTTTTTCGCTGTGTAAACCATAGAATTTTAAACGTCATTTGACAGTTGAAATGAGTATGTCTATGCCGTAATGTTCTTTCAATTTATTTTTTATTATTAGGGCGGACTGACGACTATAACTTGTAGATATCATTTTTATAATACAATCAACATTGCAAGTTGCTTTTTTCGTATGGCCACTTTGAGGCTTATTTTCGATGTTTTTCTATTCATTAAAACTTTATTCTGTGTAATAACAAATGGCCGAGACACGTTAAATATCGAGCAAATTCTACTTGCAAGATACTTTTCTTAAAATCATTTACAACGGCTTTTCTAGAATTACTGGAATATTGTTTACACTTCGGTATTTAAAAATAAACAAAATAAGACAATATAAAACTGACACCTTCAACAATTAAATGAAAAATAATTGTCAAAATACTTTTGCGCTAATGGGAAATCATATTTCTTCGGTGGCGCCGAATGTAAACGAACAAGTTGAAACTTGATACATTTAAATAACTGCAATCATAGTGTTATCAATTATAGGGAATATATTTTCTTTTATATTTTTAAATTAAATAAAATAAGAGAGAAAATAAGGTTATCAACATACTTTTGAGCGCTACTGTATAACCGAGAAATATTTGTGAAAACATGACTGCAATTAAAAAAAATATCTTTAGAAAACATGTCACTTAAAATAATAATATCCGTCCCCAAATTTCATTCAAAAACCATTCACATTCCTACAAAGTTTAAAAAATTTCCACTGTTTTTTCAAAAAATTTCAAATAAAAATATCTCATATCACTCAGTTCATTAACAAAATTAAATCAAACTCTCGGCAAATTTCTGAAGTTTCTTCATTAAGTTATTTTCTCATTCATATTTTTTAATTATCCATTTCAATTAATTACTATATTTAATTAATGAATATTTTTAATTATTCTTAAAATTCGACAGCATATTATAGTTGACTAAAAAAATTTTTCAAACTCAAAAAATTCGAAGATCCCTCATTAAAATTTCTAAATTAATTTTTCTCATTCATATTTTTTAATTACAATTTTTAATTAATTATTTTTAAATGAATGAATTTTAGTTATTCATTGAAACCTTGTACTAGAGTTGACTAAAAATAAATCTCGAAATAATTTCAAAGTTCCTTGATTAATATTTTTAATTCATTAATTTTAATTATCATTTTTAATTAATAAATTTTACTTATTCATTTAAACCTCATACTATACTACATTAATAAGGATCGAAATTTATGTAACCAATAGAAAAAATAACCCTCGTACACACAGCAAAAAAAAAAAAAAATAATAATAATAATCTCTCGGAAATTCCCACTTTTATCAAAAAAAAAAAAAATTCTTATCAGATTCGCCCCTCCTATAAGAGTAGAGATGCTGCGCCTGCACCTCTTTCCTGTCCTCCTCCTGGCGCCGGAGCCCCATTTCCCCCCTACAAACATAACACACCACATCTAGTCTTTTAGGTTGAAATAGTTAAATTCGCACCTTTTCCCCAACTTTCTTAATTAAGTTTTCTGCTGAATGTTTTATTGCGTTTTCAAAAATGATAAAATAATAAAGAACAATGCAATAAAATAAAGAATGAAATAGTCGTGTTCGCGAAGAACACTTAAGTGTCGAAGATAAAAAATGAAGAATTGTTGTTAATGTGCATGAATTTGTCTTTGTCTTTATTGGAAGTTATTTTGCTTCTAAACTAACTAAATCCACAGAACTTTAAACCATTTGAACTTCAACGACACTATATCAATATCAAGCAGAATCTTGATTTAATGTTAACTATAATTAAAAAAAAAAAAGTTGTAAGTACAAGAAAAACATTTTCCTTTACAATAAATGGTAGAGCGATCTTTTTCATAGAATAACATGATAAATGCATTTAATGCATATATTATATATATTTAAAACTGTAAAGTCTTAAGTTTTCTGCACAGTCTCGGTCACAAATACTTATGTATAATGAAAGATTGACAATATATTTTAGCTATATTTACTTTCTTTTTCCATTTGGAAATGTATGCTGCTGCCTTATTTTAATGAATATGTGTTATGTTTTTCTTTCTTACAGACATATATTAGGATTTTTTTTTTCATTTGCGAAAAGTCTAATTAATTTCTAATGAATGGTGATTATGAATTTTAATTAAATCAGATTATCACACTAAACGATAATTACGTAATGAGACTACATTTTTAGCGAACTCAAATGTAATTCTAGAGAATTTTTTTCAGTTCGCTTTAGAGAAAATTTAACACATTAATAAGTCTTTTTAAACCAACATAAAAAACTAATATTAAGTTTTGTAATGTAAAATTGTAAACATTAATTTAAACGTACATTTTGACTCATCAGATAAATTAAATTTCCTGCTGAACGATTTTTTATGCTTGTGAAGATATTAAGATGAAAGGCATAGTCTTCGTCTAGAAAAAGTATTTTAAGGAAATGTTGTAAAAGTGAATGTCTTTGACATTGACTTTAAAGGAAAACATTTTGTTTCTCAATCAATTAAATACACATAATATTGAAAAGTGGCGAATTGGAAGGTAGTCAGATAAACAGAATTTTGATGAAACGTTATCCATTCTAAAAAAGAAGAAATAAAAATTGAGATAAAAATACATTGTTGCAATCACATGACAAGAATTTTGAAAAAGTTAAATGAAAAAGCAATCTTTTGAATTAAATAACATGATGAAAGAATTTTAAATACGAAAAGTATTTTTTTAATAAAGGTAAAGTGTTGCTTATTTCCACAAAAGCGTATATGTAATATATATATATATATATATATATATATTAAAAAATTACAAGTATACGGACATTATTTTCTTAATTCGAATTGAAAAATATAATTTAATGCTTTCTTTAATTTAATAACATAACAATTAATATAGCACGTTTTTACTTAATAGTTATAACGCCAATGTTATTTTACAAATAAAATTGATTTTCAATAAAATATACTATATTGAAGATGTTAATTCCTTTAAATAAATTATCTGTTCTTTTTAAATGCAGTTTGTAAATGTGAGCGATGCGACGGCTATAACTTTAGCGTTAATTACATAAACAATAAAAAAATAAAGTTTTATTTTGCAGAAAATTTGTTTTAATTGTATAAGAGGTTTTTTTTTCTTTTTTGCCTTGCGCTGTTTACATATTACAGTTATTCAGTCTCTTAATCTGTATTTACATATTAGTCTGTATCCGGAACTGTATATACATGGAAAAATTGCTATGGAACAAAACAAAACTGTAAATATATTGTTCATGCATTATTCGAAATCTTCATTCTGTACCTTGAGATTAAACTTTGACCATACTTACCTTAAATCCGCAAGGCAAACTTAGTTTATTTCGCTACAAATAAAGCATACTCTTGAAGGTTTTTTTTTTTTTTGGGGGGGGGGGGGGTCTTGAAGGGATCTATGAGACACAATATATGGACTGAAACATATTCTATGGATTTCTTTAATTAAACAACAGAAAATAATGTATTTGAAAACAAATATGGTTTTTGACGGTTATGAAATTTTACGGAAACGAACAAGTATCCCCAAAAATTTAGCTTTTAATTTTACAGGATAATCCTATGACTGGTTTTTGTGATACAACGAACATTTATTTTTATTTTCAGATAGAAATAAAAATTTCATTTGTAAATAATATAAGCAATAGTTTTTACTAAATTTCAAAGAATATACATTTGGAAATTGATAATACTTTTAAAAGAAATCCATTTCTATAAGCTCCAAATATTAGAATCTAAAATTGAAACTTATTTCTCCAGCAGTTTATCAGATGTGCTAAAAAAAAAGTAAGCTCGTGCTATTTAGCAACGATTAAATCTGAATTTTGCACTAGATGTCTCAAATATTAAACCTGCATAATTAATAAACTATTTCGTCGAATGAAGTGCTGTTTATATTTGATGGTAAAACGTACTGAATATTCCTAATTTAAACTCAGAATTCGATTTTAGTATTAAAAAGCTTTAAGTTTGTTATAGTTTCTACAGGGTGTCTCAAAAAGGAGGACCTATTTTTAAAAATGAATAAACGAATAGAGTTATTAAAAATAATTCTTGCAGGAAACGGATGTGTGAAGTCTAGAATGTTGTTTAGGATACTTTATTATGTTAGTTGAAATTCTTGCCGAAAGATGGCGCTGTGGCTACTGCATTTATCAGCAATAGTTGAAAATTAAATGACAATATTTTCAATATGTCCTCGATTCATCACAATACCATGTCGGCGTGTTAGAAAGAAATTAATTCTTGTTGCTGTAAAACTTTTCTCCAATCGGTGATATTCTAAAACAATGAAAATTCTCTCTTCCAACGAATACACCATTTTGAAGAATTTACGCCACGACAAATACTGTTTCCCTTGAAATGGTTACTACTGAACTTTCACTTACCACGTCTACTTCTGCCTGGTCGTCACGCATGCTCCGTTTGTTTATATAGCCAGCAAAATGTGCTGTAGAGCCATCTATATACGAAGGACTAAGAAGGAGGATATACTTTCTTTCTGAAAGCCTTACTATTTATCAGCTTGTTTTTGCATTCGGAAATGTAAATTTTGTAGTAAATAAAGCAACATTATAAAGTCAAAATTATGTTTTAGTATTAAACATTTTAAGTCTGTTATAATGTCTATACGGAAAGCAACTCGAAGGAAAATTTAAGTATAGATTAAATTTCTAGTCAATATTGGTAACAATCATATTTCTATATCGTAATTTGCGTAGGGTGAAGCAGGCGGATATAAAGGGCGGGGGGGGGGGGGGGGGGAAAGTATGGGGTCGTTGTTTGACGCTGATAGTTTGGTACTAAAATCGGAGAAAATTTGATAATTTTTTTCTATTTTTGAAGTATTTTTTATGGACTTCCTTGTGATATATTATACCTTTACTATCAAGGAGCTTGGGAAGCCAAGTGTTCATCGATTATCCATTGCTTAACTGGAAGCAATTGGAGAGAAGACCTTCAAGGATTGCATCTCACCTTAAAGTCCTATTTTAAACTGTCCAGATAATCAGTAAACAGTGTAAATAAGTAGGAAACACTCGCGTAAAAAAATAATCCGACCGCCTTCTGTCAATACCCGAAGAATTCGCAAGATTACTATGAAAATAATTACCCGAAACAACGCCGTAAGCCTGAATTCCTTTGCAAAGAGCCGGGATATTTCTCGCAAAAGTGCCTAGGACATTTTAAAAAATTTTCTCCAACTTCATAGTTACTGTTTGTACCACAGGTAACATTTCTCAAACGATGACATACTAAAGAAACTAAACATATGCTCCAAGTTTTCAAGGTGCGCCCCGTGGAAGATGTTTTGTGGTGAGATGAGAAAATGCTTCACCATCGAGAACGAGAAGAACCGTCATAATCATCGGCAACTGACAAATGAAAGGCAGAGAAACGCATGCAATAGAAATATCGTCACGCGATCTTTTTTCCGATAGGTTTAATGGGTTTGGCCAGTAGTTACCACCAAGGAATAAAAAACTTTCGTTTTTATTGATAAAAACGTAAATATTATTGCTAAGACGTCCCAATAGAAGCATTGACTAAGTTTGTGACCCCATGGAGGCAAAATAATCCCAATGGAATCTTCCAGTGGGATTGGACGGTTGTACATGAAGCAAACGCTACATTGACTTCCATGAGCTCAATGTGCATTGATATTTAATAGACATTGAAGTGCGTTGAAACAATCCGGATCTTCACTAATTAAACTTGTCATCCTTGGGCCTACTTAGAAGAAAAGATAAAGAGCGAGAAAATATCCAGTTTGAACTCTCTGCGGCATACACTTGTACAGGCTTAGGAATATTTAGATCAAAGGTACCTGCGGCGCACTATCAATTTGGTAATCCCTTCTTTTCAAAACTGTGTTAAAACGAATGGTTTATATATAAAACAATTTGTTTAAATAATGCTATTTGTTACATCTTTGTTTTGTTAAAGTAAAAAGTGTCATCGGGTAGCGTGCATGTTTGATAAAATATCGTTTTTGTGCGCACTCATACTTTTCAACCTCGTACTTTCCTCGCACTCGTACTTTCTTTTCCAAAACCGTACTCTTTAATAACTTCTTTTTAGATTCGGAAATATAAGTTTCATGCACAAAGCAATATTATATTCTCATGAAGCACTCCTCTAAACCTTTTATTGCAGAATGTTTATACATATCATTAATAGCTAATACATATCATTAATACTTTTGCAAATACAAATAAAAGTGTTACAAATAAGTAATAAAATATTCTAATAACCCTTTCGCATAATTTTTATTTGCAGCATATTTTTTGCAAATGTCCAAATGAAACTACATGTGCTACTTTGAAACGTTTTCATAGTAACGTTTTCCCCAAACTCGTAATATTTAATTTTGTTAGATTATATTGTTAACCTTTGAATCTATATTGATAAAATATTCTTTTTTCAGAAAGCACAACAGAACTAACAAAATACTTTAAAACGTGAAAGAATGTTTTGAATCTAGTATTGAATTATCCATTGTATTTTTACAGTAATTTCATTATATATTTCTATGTTGCAGTTAAAACCCAATAAGAGCCATAGCTCCCATTTTGGGAACATTACTTTAGATCTTTTTCTTTAAATGAGTATTTTATATATTGTCAGAAAGTTTATGTTATTTGTATTTTGAACATATGCGATGACTTGTGTAAGTATTTATTAAAGTTTCAGTTGAATTATCCATTTTTAAAACAGGCATTCTTTCATATATTACAAAGCTTTGAAGAAAAAGGATTCTGAAACTATTACTGAGGAATCATTTAGCATTGTGAAATAGAAAGACAATCAGATTGTTATAGGACCAGTTGTAAAGATGGAGTATGGCGGATAAAAAAAAAATGATATACCGCAGCCCGTCTTATATAAAAAACATAGGAGGTGCGATTTGCTTGGTCGGTTTTTGAGTATTTGTCCCCCAAAAATAGAGGGGAAAATGGTAGTGGCCATTTTTCATCGACACACTAAATATGGGAGTTTTAGCAGCTTGGAGAGTATAAGGACTGTAAAGGAAAACTTACTGAGATAGAAATTCTCAGTGAAATTTTTTCGTCATTGATGAAAGTAGAACAGGAAATATAAGAACGTTCCCGTTCGGGTCCTTCTGATTTTCTATCAAATGACGTGCGTTTTGATGGCGTGAACTATTTTCTAGAAAATGCTGGGAAACAATTTAGGTGTAAATTATGTCAAAAAATACCAAAGTTTCCTGCAGGGGTGCAATGTAATGCTGCATAAAAATTGTTCAGTCGTCTTTCATGTAAAATAGAGATAAAAGATAATGCAATGATGAAAAAAAAAGAGATATATAATTAAAATGCCTATGAAAAGGTAAATTGATTTTTTTATCATAAATGTAGATGTTTATTATAATTGTAGATGTAATTTATCTGAATTTTTCGTAAAATGTCTGTTTCAGAATAATATAGTATTTCTTATTTCAAAAGAATTGCAAAAATAACTGTTATAACTACACGGAAGCGAAAGTATATTTCTGTAAAAAAAATTACCCCCATTAAGTGTCATTGCTCCCATTTCGGGCACGTAATGTTTTTTCATAGATAATAAAATTTTTATGATTTTTTTTTCAGAAGTACTTTTATGACATCCTGTTCATTGAGACAAAATCGGTTCATATATATATCGGCGCTTATTGGGTTAATAAAATCTTGCGGAATTTATTAAGATTTTTAAATTCCACGTACACAAACAATGACAAAATGTACACTGGTTTCTAAATATTAAAAAAAATCACAAATAGAGCGATAACTCGTTCAAAAATGAACCTATTGGTATAAAATTTGGATATGTTGTTCACTAAAAGGTGCTGTATAAAATTACAAAATGAAATTTAGTGGCGCTGCAATCGGATTGCGCCATCTGTGAGGAGCATAAAAATGCATGCTAGAGAGTACGACTGCTGCTGTCGCTGTGATTATGAGATAATAAAACTGAGATAGCCAATTCATTAGTATGACCTCGAGGTATTATTTGTCCACATAACTGCGATATAGAGCTATTGCAAGATTGGATGTATACCAAAGCAAAACAGAGGTGGTCAGATGGCTAAATCTTAGTCCTTCTGTTGGTCACAGGTTCAAATTACGTGTCGGCCTCCAGAAGTTTTAGTCAAGGACGGGCAAGGGCCACGACAAGTACTGATGACTGATGTTTGCGGTTATGTGTACGAAGGAATAGAAAAACAACCACCTCTCACCTTAGAGTCTCCCTTGTTGCAGCCACTGGAAGGTTGGTATCAACGTCTACTGTACGTCGAAGGCTTCATGAAGGTGGTC
This sequence comes from Maratus speciosus, assembly GCA_963932465.1. NCBI lineage: Eukaryota > Metazoa > Arthropoda > Arachnida > Araneae > Salticidae > Maratus > Maratus speciosus. Next base: position 445,152,603 of record OZ010788.1, read on the forward strand.
TTTATGCGGTGCGACCAAACATTCGTGTGCCACTCACCTCATGTCACCGGAGTGAACGTTTAAAGTGGGCACCTCAGCATATCCACTGGACGGAAGATCAATGGAGGCGTATTCTCTTCACGGATGAGTTCGAGTTTAGCTTCCAAAGCGATAGTAGGCATTGTTTGATTTGGAGAGAACAGGGAACACGTTATCATCCATCAAACATTCGTAAAAGAGATTCGTATGGAGGAGGCAGTGTCTGTGTTTGGATGGTATCACTTTGGGCGCTCATACAGACCTCCACGTCCTTACACGTGGAGCTTTTAATGATCACGTCTATACAGATGACATTCTTGATGTTTATGTGCGCCCTTATGCCGATGCACTACGTAATGATTTCCTGTTACAGGACGATAAGGCTAGACCGCACACGGTTCACAACGTAGAAGAATATATTCAGCACCAAACAATTCAGCGCATGGAATGGCCATCTCGATCACTCGACTTGAATCACATCGAACATGTTTGGGATGCTTTAGGAAGATGTGTCGCTGCTCTCAAACCCCCTCCTCAGGCCCTTGACACGCTTACAACTGCTTTACAAGAGCAATGGCTCACACTTCCCAGCGAACTTATTGATCGCATAATTGACAGTATCACACATACCCTGTATGTGCTGTATTGCTTCTAGAGGTGATCATACTCCATGTTAAAGGTACTTTTCCTATACCAAACTGACACATTTATTTTGTTTATTTCATAATTGTGTTAATTTCTGAAACAACACAATCGTCTGGTAATTTCTTTTAATGTTATTTTATACCTTACTATGTGTTGTACATGTACATGTACATTGTGGCTCAGTTTTATTAAAAACTACTTGTAACATTTTGAGTAATCTCTGCTTTTTTGTTTTTTTCTTAATTTTTGGAAACCAGTGTAGATAGATATTCCTCTGATTAATGCAATATTATTAAAGATGCGCCATACATGGAATAAATCAACATGTAATGCGGAAAGAATTCTGCTAGTAAATTTTAGGATTAGAGGTTAACGTCGATGTTGACTCAAGCTTAAGCTTAGTGTTAGACATTTAATAGGTTTACAATTGATTTCTGAATCCGATTATTGTTGAATAATAATTTTGTAATTTAAGCGCATTGGGTAAATTAGATGAGGTAATATTCATAAGTTTGTTTTCGTTTCTTAAAATTGAGTTTACTAATTGGCAATTGCTACAATAGAATGTATAGGAAACATTTCCCAACGTAGGGTAAATTTGTAATACGAAAAGTCATGGTTCAGAATTTACATAAATTTAATTTTTACAAGAGTAGTAAAAAGAAAAGCTTCAAATTATGAAATTGCTTTGATCAAATTAATTTAATATCTAAAATTAGTAAAATTAATTAAGTATCTGTGGGCAATATTTTCTACCGTTCATGAATTCTTTATGCGAAGCAGAAAAAATGTTAAATTAAATAGGTACATGTTTATGTAATTTTTTTCTTTCGATTATGAACAATTATTTGTAGTTTTAATATCATTGTTTTAATAGAGACTAAACACTTCTTCTTATTTTATACAATTCTTTTTCATTAAAATATTACAGAAAATTAAGGATATGTCTTTTTTTAGGTGTGTTCGTAATTATATAACTGCGTAGTGCCTATAGTCACCATCTGGTGCGTAAGTCTGTCTGCCTAACTGAAAAACTACCGAACCGAGAGGTTTTAAGTTTAATATATATAATCGTTGCATATTTTGTCGAGTCATTTCAAATTTTATGAAAATCGAATCAAAACATAAGCATATATTAATGAAAGTTTTCTCCATTCTGTTAAATCCTATCATACACAATTAATTCTATTATATCAATGATAGGATTATCAATGAATTTATCAATAATAAGATAGTTTCAGAATTTATCAATGATAGGATTTTCAATGAATTTATCAATAATAAGATAGTTTCAGAATTTATCAATGATAGGATAGATCATGATAGGTTATGATTCTAGATCAGTTTCGGAATCCTATGAAGAAGGTATTTAATTACAGAGACTGCACTTTAATTACTGCACTTTCGCAGCTTTTAATGGTAAATTTTGGAACCGATTTTTTAGCACGCGTAAAAGATTGTCCTGAAGTGCGGTTAATTTTTTTCTGTTTCAAAATACTGTTCCGTAGTCAGGAAATAACACTTAGGACACTTTAATTGTAATGTATCCCGTTATAATGAATTACGCTTGGGTGGCCTCAAAACAATTGAAGTTTTTGCAATTTACTGCTTCTGCTTCCACCGGCTCATGACATGCTACATTCAGTACTATAAATGAATCCTTCAGGATTACATGCGTGCTGATATCTTCAAATCTCTACCTGCGAAGCTCGATTGTGTTCGAACCCAGTACTTCCCGTCTACCAGCTTTGAGAGGAGAACCTCTCAGCTACTGACGGGGAGTTATGATAAGGAAAGAGTATAGGAAATGTTTTCAACATTTTTTGTAAAAAATGGTATAAAAATATTAATGCTACACATAATGTATAGAATGCGTTTTTACATTTTGCGTTATTGAACTATAAATATACAGCGTCGTGTTTGAAACAGGAAAATGCGGATAATAACATAAAATATGAGAACCAACTAGTTGTGTTTTCATTTTTCCATTTAGTAAAATTATATTCCGTTTTAGAACAATACTTTGTAAGAGATTCAACTCATGAACTGAGGTACTTCTGTTGCAATAAAATTGTCTTCTGTGACTAATGTGGAAAACAATGTTAAAGTCGCTCGAAATTGTAAACTTCAGACAATTTTCCACGTTTACAAAGAAGAAAATTTCATCAATCCTTGAGAAATTATAACTTCTTTATATTGAATACAAATCATTTGACATAACTTATAACACCATTTCCATTATGATGTTGATTGATATAGAAAAATAAAAAGTTTTTTCTTTCAGTTTAAAATGGCGTTTCTTTCTGAATGATAATAAGAAATAATTTGATCGAATAAATAAAAGCAGAAAAAAATAAATGTTAGCTCATTGGAAAATATAAATAATATCATGTGAGCGAGGATCGTAAGGGACCGCTTCAATCAAACTCCCATAATAGTCCCCATAAAATTAAATCCCATAAAACCAACATGAAAACTTAAAAGAACAATTACTCATTACCTAATAGACTTATCAAAAGACAATTTATGAATTCAGAACGTAGAGCGCAGTGGGCAACGATGTTCAATTTTTAAAGTTCTCTGCTTGAAATTCAAGTATTTATAAAAGCTCTATAAACTTTAACATTTCCATTTGATAAAAATTATCATCTTTTTACAAATAATTAAATTTTAAGGAGACAAATTTTAACAACGCACAACTTCGTCATTTGATATATACTTTCTAAGGGTGAAAGCGTATAACGATCATTGTATTAGGTAATGAGTAATCGCGCTTCTAAATTTTCCCAATGATAAACATCAGAGAGTTTAATTGAAGCAGCCAATAATTCTAAGAAGGATAAAAAACTTATGTAAATGAAATGGAGAATCTTTTAAAAAGATAATTATCTAAAACTGAGCTCTGCGGTGCTACAATACATTAAGAATCTTGGCCTATTGCGTCAAACTCGCTGTTCTTGGCCATGGCCCTTAAGATGATATACAAAAAGTTTCCCTCAGACGGTTAGCCTAACTTAGGACCCTGAATGTTTTGTTTCAAAGAAAGCTTGTTACTCATTTTATTGAACCTGAAGGGGTGAGAGTTTGACTGAACAAATTACTTTTCCGAACTTGACTAAGTCAGGAGTCAAACTCTTGGCCTGTAGCGTGGAAGAACGAACAGCTAAACACTAACCTACCGGTCTTCATTATAGAATACAAACGTTTATATTTATAAACTAAACATTTTATTAAGATTGCATCAAAACAGCACCGTTTTCACAAATTACGTTTCCTTTAGAATTAATATTTATACTTGGAGGTTATTTCAAGTGATAAATGTCAGATAAAACAAATTTATATATTAAAAAATATATATTACAATTCATCAGACATACAAGTAAAATTGCATAAATACATTTAATACAATTAAAAAGCAAACGTTTCAAGCTAAATTTTAGCCCCTCATCAGTGCAACAAAACATTCAAATGACAGAAAACTATCATGTTTACAGTTAAAATTAAATAAAGTATATATATTTTTTAAAACAATGCTGAGTCAATATAAAGAAAAAATGGTCAGCAGCGAAAAAAATTTTATTAAAGTGAGGTTTAAATTAAACTTGCGAGTTTAAGTTTCCTTACCATTTTACCAATAAAACTTTATATTTTCTTTAAAATTTCTTTAAAAAAATTTATACTTTATTTAATTTTAACTGCTAATAATTTTTAACTGTAAACATGATATATAGTTTTCTGTCATTTGAATGTTTTGTTGCACTGATGAGGGGCTAAAATTTAGCTCGAAACGTTTGCTTTTTAATTGTATTAAATGTATTTGTGTAATTTTACTTGTATGTCTGATGAATTGTAATATATATTTTTAATTTTTAAGCCGTATATCAGACGTTAAACAATGATTATTTATTTTAAATTTATATATTATTACTGCCAATTAAATTTTATATTGGATTGTACTTTCTTTACATACGACGTAAAATAAATACATATAAAAATAAATTACATCGCGTTATGTCTTACAATATACGCTGATTTCTGATTATACAAACAATAAAATTAAATAGGCTTATTGTCTTCGGAAAAGAATTGCTTTATTAAATGTTTTATTTTTATTTTTAGTTATTGTGTTTCATAACATACAGATATGTCTTAAAAATAACAATAAATTAGCTACTTGAGTATATATCCTATTCAAAATCATACAAATATTTCATACTAGTTCAGACTTTTGTTCCGTGTAATGAAGCTTTTGTTCTGTTCAAAATCATGATTTTTCTAGCAGAATAGCGAATCTGATACGCAAACAATAACATGGAAAACTCTAAATAATTTTATGGTCTGTGAACAAATAACTTAATTTATTTTCTCTCTCTAAAATTTATTGTATTCGTCATATTTAATTATATTTAGGATTATCCTTATGATATTTCTTCCATAAGAAGTAAAATATATGTTTATTTAAGGCAGATATCATTAGATATAGGGGAAAGTTCTTAGATAATAAATGAAATATTTACTTCTGCAAGATATGTGTGTTATTGATATATGGTAAATTCTTTAAAGTTTACAGCTTTTAATATCAGTATAATGTAGGAACTAGTTTGCGTTCTGTATCTATACATTATTTAACTTTAGAATACTGACTGCTATTAGGGTAAAAAATTATTTTTTCAAAAGCAGTTTCAGAAGCATATTACGCATTCTCACAATCTTTTGACTTTCGGGAATAAAAATCTTGTGAAATTAAACTTGCTAAAATAACATTTTAATCTGATAGACGAATGCCTTAATGATTCAAAATAAAGAAAAAATGATCAGCAACGAAAAATGTTTTATTAAAGTCAGGTTTAAATTAAACTTGCGAGTTTAAGTTTCCTTACCATTTTACCGCTAAAACTTTATATTTTCTTTAAAATTTTTACTTATAATGAATTTTTATAGTTCCCACATTACATTCAAATAAGAAATAATAAAAATATAGTACTTTTAATACAGAATTTTTGTATAACATTGTCTTAAAGGCGTGTTAAAGAAGAGATGGCAAGGTAAAAAAAAAGGGGACGGTATAGGGAAAAAGTGACGGAATGGGAAAAAAACTGGACGTTAAGGATGAAACGGTAAGGAAAATTACCACCTATTTTTAGGCAAATCATGTTAAGACTAAGTGATAGCCACAATGTTCATTGATTTTTAGAAAGAGTTGTTAACGTTGGATTATTATTATTTTTTTTAAATTACCTCGAAAAGTGCAGGAATAAACCTTGGGGACGATAAGACTACCAATAAAGCCACGATCTTGAAATTGATATTTAAATGCTGATTTAAATTCTGCAGTAAGTTTCCTGTCAAAGAATTTTAGACATTTTTTCTCTAACATACTTGTGCATGAGAAAAAACTTGATAAAAAGTTTGTGGCTGCATCTGAAAGGATTTTCTGTATAAGTTTAGCAAGAGGGACGGTAAGGATGAAAAACCCAGGGACATAATTCAAAAAATAATATCAACCGTAAAAATGTGTGCAAGTTAATTTTTTGCTACATATTTATAAAAACAATTGTCCCAGTTTTGAAAAAAAAAATACATTGAATTACTTTTATTGAAAAAAATTTATACAAACAGCTCACAACTTAATAATCAGCATCGGGGACATGGGACAGCATAGCAGTTTTCCTGGTATTTGGACCCCCAACATCATCCACAACTTATTTATCTCGTTAATATTGTTATGCAATCATGCAATGGGATGTTCCCCAGTATATTAAAAAAAATACAAAAAATGTATTAAAATAAAAATTATTATTCAGGGAGTTAAAAGTCAAAAGAATGTGAGAATGCCCCATATATGCATTTTGTTTGAAACTAAAATAAAAATGTAATAAATATTTATTACAACTTAATTATAGATTTTAATAATGTAATACATTCTCGCATTGTAAGGCATTTATTTATATTTGTTTTGAACTCTTATATACATATTGTACATTGCCTAGAACCTGTATGATAAAAAAGTAGTTACGTTTCGAAATTGTTTTCGGTAAATGTATTTTTCTCATTTTATAAACAACATAATTAGACTGGAATATTATATTTTAATGATTTCAACAATATTCTAATTAAAACAATATTGTAAAGTGTATGTTCTTCATAAAAGTATCAACTGATTTGTTATTAAATGGATATTTAATTGCTGTTTTTAAAAATAACATTATATGCAAATATATATTTCAACAATAAAATTAAATAAGAATAAAATTTATAAATAAGATTAAGGTAAAATAATTTTCGGAATGTTTGACATACGAAATTTGAGGCTAATTCCATTGAAATTGAGTTTTATGTTCATCTTAATAAAATTATGTTCAGTATAAACTCATGATTTTCTAATAGTATAAGTAATCTGATACGCGAGAAATGACTTGGAGAACACTAATTAAATATACTAGCTCCGAACAGAGAACTTTAGTTCCTTTTCTCTATGGAAAACCGATTACTTGCGTGATACTTATAATATTTAGAAACTTCCTTCTCGTGTTTCGTCGATATAGAGTGAAATATTCAACCATTTTGACTGATATCATTAGTGGGTTCCGATACCGCCATGCGTAATTTAATAACTATAAAATGAAGTCTTTTATTCTTAAAGATTTCTGAGATGTCTATGCATTTACGAAAAATAATCCAATGAAACTGTAATTAAAAGGTATCAAGTTGGATAAAGTTTTCCTTGAAATTTATGTATAATATACTATTTCAAAGATTTTATAATCGACATATATAAGTTAGATAATATTTGTTATTTAATTTTTCTTTGTAAATCCTAATTTTATTAAATTAAATTCCCGTAAAGGTGTGAATTTTGTTAATAAAATAACATAAAAAATTTATGTATATGATAGTAATTAGACAAAGTGGAGTATTATTATTTGATGAAATGTTGGAAAACAAACCGCTTACATTTAAATAAAATATTAAAAAAATAAAAATAAAAATAAAACAGTATTACAAAACCAAGAATTATTATCAATTATAATGTAAAAATTAAATATTTGTGTGTATGCCGTAATGAAATCTTATTAGAATATTTCAGATATATAATTAATAGCAATCCATTTTTACAGGTGTAAATTTGATTCAATATAACTATCTAATCAGATATCAAAGTCTGTTTATATCTAAAAACTTGGTATGTGTCATGAACGCTATCAAAGAATACCAATAAATATTAAGAAACGAAAATGGTTAGGAACTAGTTCAGTTAATAATAATCATATTTGTGAGGCTCTAATTTAACTAAAAACAATTTTAAGGGCACAAATGACAAAAAATACTTATCATATTTGAATCTTCAATTTTGTTCTTAAAATAAATGTATAATAGACTCAGACAATTCCGAAAATATTAATCCAGATAGTTTCACAATCAATGTATAACCCGTAAACAGAGCCATTAATTTTTTAAATAAACAATACCAAGCAGATACTTGTGTAAATCTTATTATCGCCTTTTATCAGAATGAATTCATTTATATATGTAGGCGAAGTTTTTATAAAATCTCTATATCTAGACAGTTGAAATTTAACGTACTTGTGTAAATGTTAGCAACTTTTGAATAAGTAAAATTATGAATGAATCTATCTATTTTAAGAGATATGTATGAAAATATTAACAACAGTTTCTGTGAATTTCTAAAAGTTTCATTAATTACTTTTTTAATCTCACTTCTTTTCAGCTAAGCTGAAAAAGCTCTGTTTTTATTCGTTTCTATGTTTTTAATCCATATGTAAAATTTAACGATGTTATACTTCGTATAATGTTAGAAAAGTGTACAGTCGTAGAACAAAAAGTAAACACCCCCTACTAACTCCTCAACAAATCATCATAGAAGAAAGTTACTGGTACCGAACGATTGGAAATGAAGTCTACTTTTAAATGATGTATATAAAATTTGCTTAGGGGGCCATCTACATATTAAAACGAACCCAAACCTCATTTTTTTCAAGGGCAATACCCAATTTTAACGAGATATTTCAAATCTTCGGTTCAAACTATGCCCAGACACCAAATTTCAAGTCATTTGAATGATAAGTTTTTAAATTATAAACATTCAAAATTTAGTGCTTCTAATGTTAAATTACATTTTCACATATTTATTTATATCTCATGAAATTATGCTCCTAATGTGCTAATTTTTTGTGTAGCAATAATACAAATGTGCCCAAACATAAATACGCTGAATTTGCAATTTTTATAATTTTATGATAGGAATTATGAATTATGAAATTAATATTCGAAAAAAATATGAATTGCAACCCACAATTTTTTGATGGATTTAGATTTATGAAGTCCTGCTTTATGAAAATCCGAAATTTCACATTTTTCTTCCAAATAGTTTTCAAATTATGCTTAAAAAACGGCAAAATGATGGTTTAAGGGGCCGTCTATGATAGAAGTGAGTAGATATTTCGAAATTTCTTCAGCTGTCCCGTTGTCTAACAGACTTCATTGACTGCTTAAGGTGCCTTGATCAAGAAGGAGGCTCTCTCGGTTAACAATCGACTACGGAACTTCAGTTTGGATACAGCCCTTAAAATACGCACGTTTTATAATAATTAATTTCTCGGAAACTTATGGTACGAATTGCATAAAAATTGGTTTTAGGCTAATTGAAAGGTGTAGAGTTCATTTATGCTGTCAGAAATGGGTATTGCCATTTAAAAAATGAATTTATGGTTTGTTTTAATATGTAGATGGCCCCTAAGCAAAATTTATATACACCATTTAAAAGTAGACTTTATTTTCAATCGTTCGGTACAGGTAACTTTCTTCTACGATAATTTGTTGAGGAGTTAGTCGGGGGTGTTTACTTTTTTTTCCACGACTGTACCTACTTGACTTAAGGTTATAAATTGGTAATTAAAAATAAATCTTCCTCAATGAGCAAAATTATGCTTGCTGCAAAATATTTTGTCTTGTAAAAAACTAAAATATATGCATTTTACACAAAAAATAATACGTATAAATGCTCATAAAAACATTAAATGATTTTAATTGTTATGCTAAATCTGCTTCTGTAACAACGCGAAGATGTTTTCTGCGTCCTTAAATAAACAAGCAGCTTCTTCAATAATTCATAACAATCGAACCTATTATTAATCTTATTAGTAATGCAGAGTAAAAAGGTGGTGATTTCAATAATAATAGAAATTATTTGCCGAATAATTACTTGAATGACTGACATAACCTTTTTATACAACGAACATACCGAATATTAGAATTTTGATGCGTGAAGAAGGTTTTATGTTACTTCTTATACACACAACAAACTAAAAACTGGTATAAATCATATCCCCAGTCCTCTAAACCAAAGGCTCTAACTAAGCACGTATGAAAAAACATGTGCGAATAAGAAACAAAAAGGCTCCAAATCATCGCAGAACGCATTCTGAAAAAATACAACTAGGCTAATGAAATGGTAGTCATGCAAAGAAACGAAGTCCAAGATAAGTGGAATTTTAAGATGGAAAGTAGTGGAAAAAGTATTTTATGGAAATAAAGTACGGAAATAAACAAATTAAATGTAAATGAATATAAAAATAAAATATATACATTTATATATTAATCTGTATATTTAACGTTCTTATTAATATAATTAAAATGTAGCTTTTCTTGTTACAGAGGCGAAGAATTTATTTGAATTACGCTTTTATTCATATTCCTTGATATAAGAAAAGAATTTTGTTTACAAATGAAATACCTTAATCACTTACAAAATGACAAAACAAATACTACAAGAAACAAATATGCATATTTGCTTAATTCATATAAAACAACAACAATAAAAAATCCACCTGCATGGTTTACAGCTAGCATTTGTTTTAAACGTTTTTATGTTCATGAAAATTGAGTAAATTATTCTTACCATAATATTTACTTTTTTTTAATAATATATATATTTTTCACATTTCCATGCATATTACATTTTCAGTTAAACAGTAGCTTTTATCTAGAATAAAATATCATTACTTTTTTAGAGAAAATATTATTTACTTATGTAAAAAAATTCACATATTAAAAACAAAAAAAAAAACTTCAGCTTTAGAAAATTTATACAGGATGATCCACATAAAACACAACTGCACATAAATAGATTGGTTATGAACGAAAGCAATGAACTACGGAAATTTAAACATTAGGGTGATAGAGACTACATTTATTTGATCACCCGGAGCTGTTTAATAAAGCATGTCTGATTTTCTTATCCCCTTTATGACCGGTTCAGGTACCCTTTAAACTAACAAAATACATGAAAAAGTGACCTCTGTAAGAATTCCATTCACTCGGTAACTAACTGACTTTTAATTATAAAATTGAAAACAAATATTAACAAAGATTCATTTTATAAATTAAAGATGATAAAAAAAGTATACACGAATCTAAAGTACTGTAATTTATTTTTGTATACATGCAATTTTTACGAAATAATTATTCTCGCATGCATTGCGCGCATTCTTCACATTTGAATGGTTAACACAAACCAAAAATTTTCTTAAAGAATACAGATATAATGTATTTTCAAAATGACCTATAATGAAAGAAAAATCTCTGCCGGCTCGGCCTACAGACGAAAGTACATTTCGAAGTTAAGTACTAATTTCACCAACAAAAACTAAATCAAGATTAGAGATAAACCCAGTTTAACAATTTTATCGGGCTGCTTTTGACGAATTTTCAATTTCATTTTTCTGTAAGACCTCGTTTATCAAAATCACATTAAGTCGGTAAACCCCCTCACTGACAAGCCCGTGTTAATACGTTCACTAAGCTCCAGGTTTCACTGCAATACAAGCAGTATTTAAAGAAATATAATTCAATTGATTGAATGTATTTTTAATACATTGAACAATGATTAATACTTCAAAGGATTGCATTTATATTTGTTATTAAGTTTTTTTTTTATAAAATGTTCAAAGAATCATTTTTTTTAAGCATTTAAAACAAAATGCAGAAAAAACAACATTACAATTTTGCCCTTTTCCAAGACAGTCGGGGGGTTAATTGATTGAGAAACAAAGTGTTTTCCTTTCAAGTCAATGTCAAAGACATTCACATTTGAAACATTCCCTTTTTTTATATTAATTTGATTTTTCGAAACGAAGACTATGCCTTTTACGTTATTAGTTTCACAAGGATAATGAAAAATTCAGCAGGAAATTTAATTTATGTACTTTTTTATTTAAAAAGTACATTTAAGATGATGTTTACAGTTTCACATTACCAGACTTTAAATCAAAATTCGGTTTTATCTGCTATCGTTAAATTTGATATCATTTTAAGGTTACGTGCATTTAATTGGTTTAGAATCAGAATATTTTCCTATAACGTCAATGCCAAATACATGCACTTTAGTAACATTTTCTTATATTTTTATCTTCGAGACTTAATTGTATTCTTCGCGAAGACGACTATTTCATTCCTTATTTTTTGCATTATGTATCTTTCATTTCAAGTGCAATAAAAAGGTCAGCAGAAAAATTAATTAAGAATGTTGGGGGAAAAGGTGCGACATATTATAATGTTTACATTTTCAAATTAAGATACTAGATGTTCTGTCTCATGTTGGTTTTAAAAAGCCTTTTAATTGATTTAGAAATGTCCTCTATGATGAACTGATAAAAGGTCTTTAGAATTACATTTCTGGTTTCTAGAAAGTAAGTTCGAAATATAGTTTAAATGACTGCCATGTACTATTTAGATCTTATTAACTATAAAATGATTTTCTTTTTTAGTTTGAAAAAAATATCTAATGTTTATATACAGTGTGTCCACGTATAACCTGGCCGACCTTTATTTTCGCAACCGTTGGTCCTAGATGCATACTTCCAATTACAAAAATGGTTTAAATAAGATAAAGAATTATTTTTAAAGCGATTTGGGTCAAGAAAAATATTTATTAAAAAATTACGAAATTTAAATTTTTATACGGTTCCCCGGTCCTATAAGTGATATTTAGTCAAAATTTACTGTGACACTAACAAGTAAGACAGAAAAAGTCCCATTCATCGAACATTAAAATTGACCGAGTTATGAAACTTTGAAATATATGACTTATATCACTTTTTTGCATATGAAAACAGATGATTTCGACCCTGCTTTCAGGGGTCGTATGTAAAGTACTTAAACTTATTTCAAGGTATCTGCAGTTTGAAAGAAATCGTACAACTATTACGATTGAGTTAACTTTATTAGTTAAAATAATTGTATTTTAACATATGTTGTATTTTGTAAGGATTTGAGGCTATGACTTCTTTTAACAAAAATTATGTTATTTTCATAAGGTTTTATTTAACTTGCCACGATCGTCTTTCCAGTTTAGAATTTGTACTCGAACTTTAACTGATTTCAAATGTCTGATCGAAGTTAAAATTTTACATACTGACTTAAATCCAATTATAATGTAATATTATTAGGATTTTTGACGCTTACCATCTTATACATACTTATATTAGAGGATAACATAAAAAAAAAATCGGATAGATTACCGTCAACAAGTTTATGAAATGGTTTTAGATTAGATAACATAAATCTGCGATGGTGCGTTTTTTAACTTTTATAATTACGTTTATGTATTTTTTAACGCTAAATAAAAAAAAATTATCTTCACATTTAGCCATCATGTCAGGATGTTTCGCAAATAGTAAATTTAAAGGTTAAAAAATAGCGAAAAATCTGATACTAAAAAGTAGATGTAAGACTTTTTTATTCAGTTTAATTTTATTTAATTCAATAATTTATTCAATTTTGTGACTTATACTAGGTTTCTTACAGCTAAACTGCTCAGAGGCCCGACGAGGTTAGGAGGAGAGGGGGGATCAATTTTAACTTCGAGCTTTTTAACTTTTAAATTTGCGATTTGAGAAAAATCCTGACGTGATGGTTTAAAATGAAGTTCATTTTCGGATTCAGCGCTAAAAAATACATGTGAATCAATTTTCAAAAGCTAAAAAACGTGACACAACCCAAAATTTGAAAGACGGTGTAATGAAACAGCATTTTAAAATATATATCATTTTTGTAAAGAATTGAGGTTGTTTTCCATCCTTTTATTTAACAAAAATTCTATTATTTTTATCCTCTTATATGTTCAGTACAAATTGTATATTTTGCAGTAACATGTCAGAATGATTAAATATTTCAAAGTTATATTGCAATGCTAATTTTACTCTCAACCACTTTTTTAATATTTCTAACGATAATTATATTTCTACTAAATTTGTGAATGACCCCTAATTTGCAGCAAAAAACATGCTCCAACTTTAAACATGTACTACTCGGTCAATTTTAATCGTAGAATAACCGGACTTTTTTGGCCTTACTTGTCAGTGTAACAGGAAAATTTTACTAAATATAACTTATAGGACCGATGGACCGTATAAAAATTTAAATTCTGTAATTCTTCGCTAAATTGTCTTTTCGCTTCAAACTTTTTTCATCTTAACTCTGCACTTAATTTTGACCACTTTTGTAATTGAAAGTATGCATCTAGGACCAACGGTTGCGAAATTAAAGGTCGGTCAGGTTATACGTGGACACACTGTATATTAAAACAATTCAGAAAGGCTTTGCGTATACTTATATGTGATAGAAACAGCTCAGAAACAACATCACTTTAATTTAGTAAAATATTTATTTCAATGAAAAATAAAATGTTAATCAAATAAAAGATCTCGTCCTATTTCATATGTACACGTAAACAGAGAATTTGTCATAGCATCACAACTACATTTTTTGTTATTATCTGTTCTTCTTTTACAATGGATAACGTTATTTGAAAATTCTGTTTGATCTGACTGCGTTCAAGTTCATATCTTTTTAACATGATGTGAATTTAATTGGTTGAGAAACAAATTGTTTTCCTTTAAAGTTAAAGACATTCACATTTATAACGTTTCCTTTTTTATCTTCGAGGTTTAATTAAATCTTCCGCGATAAGACCTGTTTCTTTGACACTTTCTTTCGTTTATTATTATTAAATTCACTTGCGGGATATTACATCTAGTAGGCAATTTAACTAAGGTGAAAATGTTAGATTTGTGTTATATCATTTAATTTTCCTTTATATATATATATATATATATATACTTCTGACGGTTTTACGAGGAGCCCGGGACATCAGCCCCACATCCCCGTGACATAACAATTGGAGACTACTCTGCATCAGAGCACATAAGATGATGGGAGAAGTAGAACTCGGGTGGACTCATGGATGCCAGGACGGCTGAAGGTGAATAGCTTAGCGGTGGCAGTTAGCCTCCCCATAAAAAAAAAGACCCAAAACGGGACCATACATTTTACATATTAAATACAAGTTAAAATTTTTCCTAACACTAAAATAAGAATAAAAACTACAATGCGATATGAAAAGCCTACACAAAAGTTAGAATTTAAAACAATTACAATAAAATGGTTACAAATTTAGAAGAGGTATTTACAAAATTTCCAACAGCAAGGTTTAAGCACACTGGATCTTACATATATATATATATATATATATATATATTTCTGTTTAAAAGGTTTAGTAAATGTTTGATCATTTTCTCAAAAGGAATGAGGAAGGGTGTCAGTTACCTTTAAATTCACAAATTACAAATAAAAGTGACCATAAATTAAATTGCAATACATCCGCATATAATTAACATTTTGATATGAAATTTTAAGAACACTTTTAAAGAGTTTTGTTTCTAATAGTTAGGTTCGGAAAGAAAGTTTAAATGCATATAAGCTGCATTATTTTATTTCTAAATTTAATGCTTTTTAAAAATCTAGCGGGCTCTACGCTAGATTATTGGCGAGCTACGCTCGCCAACCCCCATTCAGATACCGCAAACTCTAAAAGCACGCTAATTTGATCGGCCTTAAAAATTTTTCGGAAGAAGGAATTATAATTAAAAAACAGTGGCTATCTCCCTGTTAGCGGGTTGTTTTCGTCTTTGATTAAATCAGATCAGTGAAACATGTGAAAATAAGCTACTATAAAATGATTTAAGTAAACAAAGTCTCTGTCTCCCGGTATTTTTTAACAACTCTATATAAGAAGTTTTTCTTTTTTCTTTTTTTTAAATAGGATATTTAAAATGTATCGTTTTAAATCTGACGTATTTTTCACGAAAGTTTTCTTTTTCTTTTTAATATTCTCGCAAAAATATTTTTGTTGATAGAAAGAAAATATTATTTAATCTCTCTTAGAATTCTCAACACAAGAGCAATGAGATTCTTGTAGGCACTTCAATAACATCTGCATTGGTTCATTGGTTCAAAATATCAAAATTTGTTGATTTTTTGAAAGCAAGTAAACCCTAAAGATTTACAATGGAAGTCTATGGGAATTTGGTGAAATATTAGAGATATCACCAAGTTGGCGTCACTTTTGGCGATGTATTCCTCGTAATTTCCCCCATTTACATCTTTTAACACATATTTGATGAATTTATTATTTTACAATTTTCTTTCTCTTTTAAAATTCAAGTGTAAATATAGTTTTTATGACGTAATTATCAGTATTTTCTTACTTTTAATAGGTTTTTGATAAAAGCCGTGTTGGTATCACTTTTGGCGACTAATTTGGTAGCTAAATTTGACGATATATCGCCATGTCGGCGAAAACTTGGCGGCACTTGGTGATAGAAGCGTGCCCCCCCCCCCATGATAACCCCCCATTATAGGTAGGGTTATTTACTAAATGCTGTTCAATATATATATAGATTAGTTTAAAAAAATTATCTCAAAATATGAAATAGATGTCTCGCGCAAGTGTATTTTTAAATTTAAACTGTTTGGCAATAGTGTGGTTTGGCAATTTTAAATATGACGTAAGTTCTTTCATTTACAACTTTTAACGCATATTAATGAATTTATTATTTTACAATTTTCTTTCTCTTTTAAAATTAACGTGTAAATATAGTTTTTATGACGTAATTATCAATATTTTCCTGCTTTTGATACGTAATCATTTAATTCTCATTTGAAAGTTTTTTTTTCTGTTTATAATAGTCACGTGTAAATATTTTTTTTATTTGAATGAAATATTAAAATGAAATTGAAATTTATTTGAATGAAATGCGATGCCTTTTAATTTGGCAACAATTTAAAATAATACCCTTTTCTAAAAGTTGTAAAAAATATATGTCGACATGCTGAAAATATGAATTTAAAAAAGAAATAAAACCTCAAAAAATGAGTCAAAATTTAAAAAATATGCAGTCTGCACACCGGAAACTTCTAATGTATAAAATGATCTAAAAAGTATTAAATTTTTCAGTACAGTTTTTGCTCTATAAAACTTTTTTAATGGAACGATTTTGACCAACTTTAATATTAAATGTCTTTTGAAATAATTCTTTGAATTGAAAACTGTCTGCATCAGCGAGTTTTTCAAACATTTCTCTACTATACCACAGATTTTCATATATATATAGATTGGTTTTAAAAGATTATCTCAAAATATGAAATAAATGTCTCGCGCAAGTGTATTTTTAAATTTAAACTGTTTGGCAATAGTGTGGTTTGGCAATTTTAAATATGACGTAAGTTCTTTCACTTACAACTTTTAACGCATATTAATGAAATTATTATTTTACAATTTTCTTTCTCTTTTAAAGTTAACGTGTAAATATAGTTTTTATGACGTAATTATCAATATTTTCCTGCTTTTAATACGTAATCATTTAATTCTCATTTGAAAGTTTTTTTCTGTTTATAATAGCCACGTGTAAATAATTTTTTAATTTGAATGAAATATTAAAATGAAATTGAAATTTATTTCAATGAAATGCGATGCCTTTTAATTTGGCAACAATTTAAAATAATACCCTTTTCTAAAAGTTGTAAAAAATATATGTCGACATGCTGAAAATATTAATTTAAAAAAGAAATAAAACCTCAAAAATGAGTCAAAATTTAACAAATATGTAGTCTGCACACCGGGAACTTCTAATGTATAAAATGATCTAAAAAGTATTAAATTTCTCAGTACAATTTTTGCTCTATAAAACTTTTTTAATGGAACGATTTTGACCAAATTTAATATTATATGTCTTTTAAAATAATTCTTTGAATTGAAAACTGTCTGCATCAGCGAGTTTTTCAAACATTTCTCTACTATACCATAGATTTTCATATTTTTGTATGCAACAATTTTCTTAATATTAACGAAGAAAGACCTGCGTTCACCAAAAATTCTAAACCGAGGGCGGTGACAGCTTTAGTTACTTTTTTTTTTAGAATAGAGACATGAGTTCTCTTGAATGCTTTTATGAATGAATGCTTCTTAATGCTTCTTAAAAGAGAATTGTCACAGAGTGAAATGTTTTTATTGAGAAAAAATATATATATATATATAATATGCGTTAAAATAACCTACACTGGAAAACTTAGTTCTTATAAAAATTTAACTTTGTTACATGGAAATAGTCATAATTTCTAAATATCTGACTTTAGAAACATAACAGACATTATAACATTCATTCAAAATATACCTTCAGCCATAGTATAAATTCAGTCATAATTTCATGATATTGTATCCAGTCATTTCTTAGAAATCTTGTGCGCAATTACCAAAATCATAGTTTTGTGAAAAGTTATTTTAAAGATAAAATTAGCTCTTAATCATATAAAAAGAACACCAACTGTTTTGGACATTGCTTCTCGTCTAAAGCGGATGTTTGCGTATGGTTCAGTTTAAAATATTTCAGAAGAATCAAATTTTAATACTAGCTATTTTTAATAAAAAATAACTGTTTTTTAACACTTTAAAGTGTACCTGCTTGCTAGCTTAAACGAATGTTATTTACAGCAATATTCAAATATATTTAGTACATATTTCCATAATACAAATCGATTGTAGTTGTTTAAATATTTTCAGCATTATATCCAGATGCATACGCTTCTGTTTGTACTCCTTTGTCCATACATAATTTTTTATACGTTACTCCATGAAGAATCTCAAGTATGTCACTATAACGTAAGGTAGAATTTAAGGTACTAAAAGTTAAAAAAAACTTCAGCTTGTAAAACTTAGTTAATACATATATGGATTTTTGACTATAAATAATTTTTATTTACCTATTGTATTACTTATAAAAATTCCTCCAAAAACCTAGATGAAGATAAATTCATGAAATTAAAAAAAAAGGTAACAATTATTTAAGAATTTCATTACATAACGAAAACATTTGAAAAGTTTAAGTAAAATATTGGAAAATCGCGTATTTGTGAAAGTTTCGTGTTAAGTAGTCACAAAGGAACGCGTAATTAATTAGGGTAAAACACCAAAGTGTGATACAGCCTTAGGAAATACTTTAATCAATTCCGGAACTCTTGTCTAAAAGTATTGATTCTTATTATGACGAGTACAGTGTTCTTGTGATTAATATTATATTTTTGAGAGAAAATTGCATACCCTAGTGAAAAATAAAGATGTTTTCTTTAGAAGATTGAAATCAATGAATGGCTTATTCATCGCTTTTTCTTAGCTAAAGAAGAACAAATAATAAGCCAGAACAAAAGAGTAATTTTATGGCTTAGTTATGAATAAGTTTGTATTGTTTATGAATACAAGTGAAAAGGATTCGTTGGAGACAGAAACATACACATATCTACAATGATATTTTTTAATACTCCGAAATTAAATATATATATATATATATATATATTAATAATAATAATAGTTAATACCAAATTTTATTAAATCAAAAAATAGTAAATTCTTTATTTACGATGGTAAACTTAATAAGTATATTGTATTGAGAATTGTTTTAACCAAAGTTAGATACAGATATAATTCAAAATAAAGGCAAACCGAAAAGGTATTACATACAGTAGCATAATAATTAACTATTGTTTCTTAGATTAATAGCCCTGTTTTAAGGCAAAACGTAAATAACAAAAATGTAGATAAAAGCTTAAGGATCTCAGGAATTTTTAGAAATTATATTCTAGATTTTTGTATTTTTAAAAGGCGATGCTTCAATAAAGATAACAAATGCAGATTTACTTTATTGATGGGAATTAGACGTTTGCTTTAAATACAATTTTCGAAAAGAGCAATGTTTAAAAATAATTAATAGCTAAATAATATAAAAGTTTAAAAACACATTTTGAAACTAAAAGTTAAATCTTAAATACTCTTTATTTCTCCGTTATCTTCATAAAGCAAAATTTTGTAAACGTTATTAAATGATAATATTTATTAAAGTTATTAAAGGATAATAAAATGTTCCTTCAAATAGTATTAACGCCTTATCTACTGACGGTACTTATAAGTACCATTAAAATAAAATTCATTTAATACATCGATTAGTAGTAATACAATTTAGAATGAGTTCTAGATGCATTACTTTATCTTGTTCCAAAAGCATTATTGGTTACACAAAACAAAAATATTTTTAAAAGAATGATTTACGTTACCTTTGCTTCTTTTTAGCCTTCTTTACGTTGGGGGGGGGGGGGGGTATTTTTCAATTCGGAAATATTTCTTTATTTCTATTGTAAGGTATATTTGTATATTTCTTAATTCTACAAAATACTAAAAAAATCAAATAAAAGATTTCAGTGGGGTTATAAATATTGCACAAAATCCCTATAAATTAAAATTTAATTAATCCTTCTAAATTCTTCAATCCTTCTAAAACCCTTCTAAAATTTATTAAATGGTTATGTAAATCATCTAATGTAGTTTCCAGAATTTATAAAAGAATTCATTAGAAGATAAAATTTCATAAATTCATATTTCAGGACATAAAGGGTTACTTTCTAGCAGAAAAATAAAACAATTCAACTCTATTAATACATGGAAATTATTCCAGAGAGAAACATTCGCCTTGCATACAATATTTCAAATGAAAATCAAATTTCAAATTTCAAAGTAATTGCTTAAAAGGCGCAAAGGCCAACATAGTGAAAAAGATTCCAAGCCGGGACTCGAACCCGGGCCATCAGTATAGCGCAGTGACGTTCTACCGAATAAAACCACTTGGAAGGATACCTAACATGGAAAATTTCTCACTATTATATGTCACTATTATCGTTCCAAGTGGTTTAGTGGGTAGAACGTCAGTGCGCTATACTGATGGCCCGGTTTCGAGTCCCGGCTTGGAAACTTTTTCACTATGTTGGCCTTTGCGCCTTTTAAGCAATTACTTTGAAATTTGATTTTCATTTTAAATATTGTATTCAAGGCGAATGTTTCTCTCTGGAATAATTTCCATGTATTAATATAATTTCTATCGATGCTGGATTTAATTATGTTTCGTGTTTGTCCCAGGTCGGTGACTCACGATAAATATTACATCTTGTGCTGCGTTTGTAGCCTTGCCAACATATAATAGTGAGAAATTTTCCGAGCTAGGTATCGTTCCAAGTACTTTACTCGGTAGAACGTCAGTGCGCTATACTGATGGCCCGGGTTCGAGTCCCGGCTTGGAATTTTTTCACTATGTTGGCCTTTGCGCCTTTTAAGCAATTACTTTGAAATTTGAAATTTGATTTTCATTTGAAATATTGTATGCAAGGCGAATGTTTCTCTCTGGAATAATTTCCATGTATTAATATAATTTCTATCGATGCTGGATTTAATTATGTTTCGTGTTTGTCCGAGGTCGGCGACTCACGATAAATATTCCATCTTGTGCTGCGTTTGTAGCCTTGCCAACATATAATAGTGAGAAATTTTCCGAGCTAGGTATCGTTCCAAGTGGTTTAGTCGGTAGAACGTCAGTGCGCTATACTGATGGCCCGGGTTCGAGTCCCGGCTGGAATCTTTTTCACTATGTTGGCCTTTGCGCCTTTTAAGCAATTACTTTGAAATTTGAAATTTGATTTTCATTTGAAACAATTCAGCTCTATTTTTTAAATGTTGAATTTGCACAATTTGAAAAGCCTTGAGTGCTTCGGTTTTTCTGAGAAAGCACAATGAAAGTAATGCAAAATACCAATGGCAAAAGAGCACTTAGATTGAAATATGTTGAGCAATTCAAAGAATCTTGTACGAAGATATCGATTGCAGTTATGATGAGTACAATTCTCGCGTATTTATGTTTCACTACTTTGTTCCAAATTTACTTAATTTGGTGAATAAAAAAAGTTTCTTCTTAAAATATTGAATTTGGCAATGGTCTTTTCTGCACTGTTAAAAATTTTTTCGAAAACCGTTACACAACCATAATTTTAACACTATTCTGACCATATTATTGGCCATTTTATGGTCAGAATATAGTTAAATTATGGTTATAAAACCGTTTATTCAAAAAACGGTCGGATGACCTGCCAGAATGCTGCAAAATGTTTAACAGTGTGTTTACTTAAAGTGGTAAAGACATACAAAGCACAAAAATGTCTTTAAAGCGAGGATTTTTGTTATTTTTTAATATATCTTAATATGTATCCAATGTTTTTAGAAATACAATAGCACAGGGCTTGTGTCTACTAAATAAGAATCTGCAGCTAGCTTAGTTTAAATACTCAAAGTAACACAGCACTTTGCTAAGAAATATATTAAGAAGTTTTGTAACACTTTTTTAACCGTATGGATTACTAAAATGAGAATTTTCTATTTTAAAAAAAGAGTTTATTGACATTAGGGACAAATAAACGTGTTGTACTTAAAAACACAGAGTTTAATAAATGGTATATTCGCCGTTTTGTTGTTTATCTGGAAAATATAAAGATTTAGTTGGAGTAATTATAAAGAAATCTCTCTACTTTTCAGTAACGTCTGAAATTTTATGTTTATAAGGAATAATATGAATTTTTTGATCCCTGCAGTTAATTCTCTCATTTAGAAAAATGATAGTGGTATTTTAGCACAAATTACAGCCTGTTTGCCACGTTTTTATAATTACATTGTAGACTAAGGGTAAATGAAATAAAAAATATTATTTTACGGAAGAGGAATCAGTGACTGGTACGTGAAATATTAGTGCGAATGTACGTAGTATAACAAGCTTCAATGAGATATGGGAAATTTGCAAATTTTAATGTTCATTTTAACTATACCTTTGTCTTGAACAGACATAAGTCTAAAATACACAGATGCAAAAAAAATCAATTTAAATTACGAATCATAATTATTGTTATTATTAACAATATTTTCAAGATCTTAAAGGAAAGTTATTTTTGTCAGTAAATGTTTCAAACAGAAAATTATAATTTACTTAAACAGAAAAAAATAAGAATTGATAGGTGTAACTAATTTGATAGTAACAATACATGATATTTTATTCAGATTTAATTAAAAAAAGTATGGAAAAATAATTCTTAATTTGATTTAAAAATGCTAATTAATGACAAATATAAAATCACTTAAAAAATAAAATGTAAACCTAATACTATATAATTTGTATTTATTAAAGAATAATAAAAAGTTAATATTTAAAAATAAAATTTATGTTTAATAATAAAAGTTAAAAGTTTAAATACTCCATTTCGCAATGTAACATATGACATATTAAAAATACTTAGATAATCGAATAAAAAAAATTATGTAAATATTTTTTTGAACGCTTCATATAATGGGTTTGACTCATTAAGCTTTTTAATTTCCATCAGCATTCTGGAATTTACTGTAGGAAACAAACTGGATATTAAAATGTTTTTTTTTTTTTTTTATCGGGTTTAATTAAATTTGATTTCTTTAATGAACAGAGAATTAATGTTAACACAATAATGTTTCAGGAATTATATTAATCTTCCTAGTAAAAGAAGTAATATTATACTGTTTTATCTTTTAAAATGTGTACGTTAATACACTTGGAAAATCTACTTATGTTTGTACAACTACATATGCTAAACATTTATAATGCATTTAAATCATTTATAATAAGCATTATTTATTTATGCATTAATAAAATAAAATTTTTATAATCTTTATTCATAAATTCGTATACCACATATGAAAGCAAATTTGTTTCACATTTTTATTTCTCTGAAATAAAATAATGTTTTTAGTGTCACTAAGATTTATAAATTAACTGTAGCCTTTCTAAATATGTACAGTAATGGGAAAAAAGTAAACACCCCCTACAAACTCTACAACTAATTATAACAAAAGGAAGTTAATGGCACCAGACGATTGAAAATATTTGGAAATACTTTTAAATTGTGTACATAAAATTTGCTTAGGGTCATCTACAAACCAAAAGCAGACCAAACTTTGTTTTTCCCATGGAAACATCCAAAGAAACAAAATATTTTTAATAGTACATATTTAAAGCTTTTTTGACAAAATTTTTAAATCTTCAAAATTTATAGATTCTAATGTTAAATAACATTTTCATACTTTTATTAATAGTTCCAGAAATTAATCCAGATGTGATAAATTTTTTGTGCGGTTATAATATTAAAAGTCCCAAATATAAATATCGAATGCGTGATCGAATTTGTAATTAGAAAAAAAAAATCATAATATTAACTATGGATCATGAAATTAATATTCGAAAAAAAATATGAATTGCAGCCTACAATTTGTTTCATAGATTTATATTCTAGGGCGTATTTAAAAAAATGTAATTTCTTAAATCTTTTTGCGGTAGTGCGGCAAAGTTGTGAACTCCCTTCATTAAAAAGTCCTCGAAATCTTAAAACAGTGGTTGATATCTTCTGTCGCCTAAGTGGGCAGAAAGTTCGGAAAATTCGACTAAAAATTATTAAAATACAAAATTTAATAAATGATCACAGATTTAGTTGGTCAGTGTGGGGTAGTGCTTACAAATTACTATTTTTAACAACAACATCCAAAAAATTGGTACTTTTCTATATAATTGTTTGCTGCTGGCACAAAGTACAACCCAGACAGAGTGAGTTTGGTGCTCTGCCAAAAACGTGTAGGACCCATATTTATATGCTGAGGAACAAAAAGGTGCCATCAGTTTATCACCTCACCACTCTTTTCCATCTGTCTAAGCGCAGTAGGCAGGTGCCACAAGTATCTGCGAGTAGCAACCGATTTTAACTCGTTTAAAGCAGTATACTTTTAATTACAGTGCGGTCTTTATAGTTGCTTGCACTGCAGTCGTTTTTAGGGTTCCGTACTTAAAAAGTAAAAATGCAACCATTATAAGATCACTCCTGTGTCTGTCTGTCCGACTGTCTGTCTATCACAGCCATTTTACTCGTAAACTGTGGAACATGGAAAGTTCAAATTCGCGGAAGCAATAAAGACCATTGACACACATATTTTCAGATTAATAAACATTCATAAATATATTTAGTAAAAAAGCAGAGTGGCTAATTATGCTACTTGAAAAAAAAAATTATTTGCATATCATCTGGGGTATCCTGTGAAAGCTCTTGTAACGCTGAACTGAAAAATACATTCATTTTAATTTTAGGTATTATATTTTCAAAGATACTGTTGAAAATGTAGCGCAAAAATATGTTCCCCCACCCATCTAATTCCGAATATGCTGAGACTAAAATTATGAAAAAATTAGAGGTAGTAGACGGTATCATAAACCTTGCCGGAAAATTATATCGATTACCCTAGGTCACATAGTTTTTGAGTAATTAGCATTTTTCTGTTATACACAAATTTCGATTTTCGGGCATTCAGAAAAATTGTTGAGCACCTCTAAATATACCTATCGTTCCAGAAGAATAAAAGCATTATTGATAATGATTTTCGAAAAAAAATCATCGGTAATTAGCCGAGATATTAACCCTTAAAGGTACGGTCAGTTTGGACATACACAAGAACTGGGGCGGCATACTCTATGCCTAGTTAATAACCTTTAATGATATATGTGTGCAATGTAATGTTCAGGAACAGTATAAAAGCAATAAACGTCAAATTGTTAAAAACATACTAATTTAAGGGGTCTCGGGACTCTAAATAGTGGAAAAAATGAAAAAAAGACTATTTTCAACATTTAATGTCTTAAAATGTATATGATTTTAAAACACAATTTTAATTGAGATGAAAGATATAAGTATGTTCTTTCGTTTCATTTATGTATTTAAAAATTTACAAGATACAGAATTAGTATTTATAGGGGGCTCGAAACAGTTAAACATTTGTCGAACAATAAATTGACATAACAGTTTACGCGCAGGATTACATAATAAATATTGCATCTAGAATGAAAATTTTGGTGCTTACTTATTCTTCAGATTCTAATAATTTCTCTTAACTTAAATAAATTTGTATTTAAAGCATTTTTATATTTTTAATGCAATGTTGCATTTAGCTAATACAAAATTTTGAAAGTTTCAACAGTAAAATCACCTAAAAAAATATTTTTTTGAACAATAAACAGGAAATTTTAGGTTCAGTTTATACAGACTAACATGAAATATATGCTTTGAAAATTTCATGAAAAAATATTCAGAAGTTTTTGAGGTATCCTGCAAATTGGATATTATTTTTTTTATCGTGTTTAATTAAATTTGCTTTACTTAAATGAACAGAGAATTAATGTTAATACAATAATGTTTCATGAATTATATTAATCTTGCTAGTAAAAGAAGTAATATTACACTGTTTTATCTTTTGTTTAAAAATGTGTACGTTAATACACTTGGAAAATCTACTTATGTTTGTACAAATACATACGCTAAACATTTATAATGCATTTAAATCATTTATAATAAGCATTATTTATTTATGCATTAATAAAATAAAATTTTTATAATCTTTATTCATAAATTCGTATACCACATATGAAAGCAAATTTGTTTCACATTTTTATTTCTCTGAAATAAAATAATGTTTTTAGTGTCACTAAGATTTATAAATTAACTGTAGCCTTTCTAAATATGTACAGTAATGGGAAAAAAGTAAACACCCCCTACAAACTCTAAAACTAATTATAACAAAAGGAAGTTAATGGTACCAGACGATTGAAAATATTTGAAAATACTTTTAAATTGTGTATATAAAATTTGCTTAGGGTCATCTACAAACCAAAAGCAGACCAAACTTTGTTTTTCCCATGGAAACATCCAAAGAAACAAAATATTTTTAATAGTACATATTTAAAGCTTTTTTGACAAAATTTTTAAATCTTCAAAATTTATAGATTCTAATGTTAAATAACATTTTCATACTTTTATTAATAGTTCCAGAAATTAATCCAGATGTGATAAATTTTTTGTGCGGTTATAATATTAAAAGTCCCAAATATAAATATCGAATGCGTGATCGAATTTGTAATTAGAAAAAAAAATCATAATATTAACTATGGATCATGAAATTAATATTCGAAAAAAATATGAATTGCAGCCTACAATTTGTTTCATAGATTTATATTCTAGGGCGTATTTAAAAAAATGTAATTTCTTAAATCTTTTTGCGGTAGTGCGGCAAAGTTGTGAACTCCCTTCATTAAAAAGTCCTCGAAATCTTAAAACAGTGGTTGATATCTTCTGTCGCCTAAGTGGGCAGAAAGTTCGGAAAATTCGACTAAAAATTATTAAAATACAAAATTTAATAAATGATCACAGATTTAGTTGGTCAGTGTGGGGTAGTGCTTACAAATTACTATTTTTAACAACAACATCCAAAAAATTGGTACTTTTCTACATAATTGTTTGCTGCTGGCACAAAGTACAACCCAGACAGAGTGAGTTTGGTGCTCTGCCAAAAACGTGTAGGACCCATATTTATATGCTGAGGAACAAAAAGGTGCCATCAGTTTATCACCTCACCACTCTTTTCCATCTGTCTAGGCGCAGTAGGCAGGTGCCACAAGTATCTGCGAGTAGCAACCGATTTTAACTCGTTTAAAGCAGTATACTTTTAATTACAGTGCGGTCTTTATAGTTGCTTGCACTGCAGTCGTTTTTAGGGTTCCGTACTTAAAAAGTAAAAATGCAACCATTATAAGATCACTGCTGTGTCTGTCTGTCCGACTGTCTGTCTATCACAGCCATTTTACTCGTAAACTGTGGAACATGGAAAGTTCAAATTCGCGGAAGTAATAAAGACCATTGACACACATATTTTCAGATTAATAAACATTCATAAATATATTTAGTAAAAAAGCAGAGTGGATAATTATGCTACTTGAAAAAAAAAATTATTTGCATATCATCTGGGGTATCCTGTGAAAGCTTTTGTAACGCTGAACTGAAAAATACATTCATTTTAATTTTAGGTATTATATTTTCAAAGATACTGTTGAAAATGTAGCGCAAAAATATGTTCCCCCACCCATCTAATTCCGAATATGCTGAGACTAAAATTATGAAAAAATTAGAGGTAGTAGACGGTATCATTAACCTTGCCGGAAAATTATATCGATTACCCTAGGTCACATAGTTTTTGAGTAATTAGCATTTTTCTGTTATACACAAATTTCGATTTTCGGGCATTCAGAAAAATTGTTGAGCACCTCTAAATATACCTATCGTTCCAGAAGAATAAAAGCATTATTGATAATGATTTTCGAAAAAAATCATCGGTAATTAGCCGAGATATTAACCCTTAAAGGTACGGTCAGTTTGGACATACACAAGAACTGGGGCGGCATACTCTATGCCTAGTTAATAACCTTTAATGATATATGTGTGCAATGTAATGTCCAGGAACAGTATAAAAGCAAAAAACGTCAAATTGTTAAAAACATACTAATTTAAGGTGTCTCGGGACTCTAAATAGTGGAAAAAATGAAAAAAAGACTATTTTCAACATTTAATGTCTTAAAATGTATATGATTTTAAAACACAATTTTAATTGAGATGAAAGATAATGTTCTTTCGTTTCATTTATGTATTTAAAAATTTACAAGATACAGAATTAGTATTTATAGGGGGCTCGAAACAGTTAAACATTTGTCGAACAATAAATTGACATAACAGTTTACGCGCAGGATTACATAATAAATATTGCAACTAGAATGAAAATTTTGGTGCTTACTTATTCTTCAGATTGTAATAATTTCTCTTAACTTAAATAAATTTGTATTTAAAGCATTTTTATATTTTTAATGCAATGTTGCATTTAGCTAATACAAAATTTTGAAAGTTTCAACAGTAAAATCACCTAAAAAATATTTTTTTGAACAATAAACAGGAAATTTTAGGTTCAGTTTATACAGACTAACATGAAATATATGCTTTGAAAATTTCATGAAAAAATATTCAGAAGTTTTTGAGGTATCCTGCAAATTGGATATTATTTTTTTTATCGTGTTTAATTAAATTTGCTTTACTTAAATGAACAGAGAATTAATGTTAATACAATAATGTTTCCTGAATTATATTAATCTTGCTAGTAAAAGAAGTAATATTACACTGTTTTATCTTTTGTTTAAAAATGTGTACGTTAATACACTTGGAAAATCTACTTATGTTTGTACAAATACATACGCTAAACATTTATAATGCATTTAAATCATTTATAATAAAAATTATTTATTTATGCATTAATAAAATAAAATTTTTATAATCTTTATTCATGAATTCGTATACCACATATGAAAGAAAATTTGTTTCACATTTTTATTTCTCTGAAATAAAATAATGTTTTTAGTATCTCTAAAATTTACAAATTAACTGTAGCCTTTCTAAATATGTACAGTAATAATGAAAAAAGTAAACACCCCCTACTAACTCTGCAACTAATTATAACAAATGGAAGTTAATGGTACCAGACGATTGAAAATATTTGGAAATACTGTTAAATTGTGTATATAAAATTTTCTTAGGGTCATCTACAAACCAAAAGCAAGCCAAACTTTGTTTTTTCCCATGGAAACATCCAAAGAATCAAAATATTTTTAATAGTATTTAAAGCTTTTTGGACAAAATTTTTAAATCTTCAAAATTTATAGATTCTAATGTTAAATTACATTTTCTTACTTTTATTAACAGTTCCAGAAATTAATCCAGATGTGATAATTTTTTTGTGCGGTTATAATACTAAAAATCCCAAATATAATTATCGAATGCGTGATCGAATTTGTAATTTAAAAAAAATCATAATATTAACTATGGATCATGAAATTAATATTCGAAAAAAAATATGAATTGCAGCCTACAATTTATTTCATAGATTTATATTCTAGGGCGTATTAAGAAAAATGTAATTTCTTAAATCTCTTTGCCGTAGTGCGGCAAAGTTGTGAACTCCCTTCATTAAAAAGTCCTCGAAATCTTAAAACAGTGGTTGATAACTTCTGTCGCCTAAGTCGGCAGAAAGTTCGGAAAATTCGATTAAAAATGATTAAAATACAAAATTTAATAAATGATCACAGATTTAGTTGGTCGGTGTGGGGTAGTGCTTAAAAATTACTATTTTTAACAACAACATCCAAAAAATTGGTACTTTTCTACATAATTGTTTACTGCTTGCACAAAGTACAACCCAGACAGAGTGAGTTTGGTGCTCTGCCAAAAACGTGGAGGACCCATATTTATATGCTGAGGAACAAAAAGGTGCGATCAGTTTAACACCTCACCACTCTTTTCCATCTGTCTAAGCGCAGTAAGCAGCCACAAGCATCTGCGAGTAGCAACCGATTTTAACTCGTTTATAGTATTATACTTTTAATTACTGCGCGGTCTTTATAGTTGCTTGCACTGCAGTCGTTTTTAGGGTTCCGTACTTAAAAAGTAAAAACGCAACCATTATAAGATCACTCCTGTATCTGTCTGTCTGTCACAGCCATTTTACTCGTAAACTCTGTGGAACGTGGAAAGTTCAAATTCGGGGAAGTAATAAAGACCATTGACACACATATCTTCAGATTAATAAAAATTCATAAATATATTTAGTAAAAAATCAGAGGGGCTAATTATGCTACTTGGAAAAAAAAATATATTGTCTTTGCATATCATGTGGGGTATCTTGTGAAAGCTTTTGTAACGCTGAACTCAAAAATACATTCATTTTAATTTTAGGTATTATATTTTCAAAATTATGTTCCCCCACCCATCTAATTCCGAATATACTGAAACTAAAATTATGAAAAAATTAGAGGTAGTAGACGTTAATGTAAAGCTTGCCGGAAAATTATAGCGATTACCCTAGGTCACATAGTTTTTGAGTAATTAGCATTTTTCTGTTATACACAAATTTCGATTTACGGGTTTACGGGAATTCAGAAAAATTGTTGACCACCTCTAAATATACCTATCGTTGCAGAAGAATAAAAGCATTGTTGATAATTATTTTCGAAAAATATCATCGGTAATTAGCCGAGATATTAACCCTTAAAGGTACGGTCAGTTTGGACATACACAAGAACTGGGGCGGCATACTCTATGCCTAGTTAATAACCTTTAATGATATATGTGTGCAATGTAATGTCCAGGAACAGTATAAAAGCAATAAACGTCAAATTGTTAAAAACATACTAATTTAAGGGGTCTCGGGACTCTAAATAGTGGAAAAAATGAAAAAAAGACTATTTTCAACATTTAATGTCTTAAAATGTATATGATTTTAAAACACAATTTTAATTGAGATGAAAGATATAAGTATGTTCTTTCGTTTCATTTATGTATTTAAAAATTTACAAGATACAGAATTAGTATTTATAGGGGGCTCGAAACAGTTAAACATTTGTCGAACAATAAATTGACATAACAGTTTACGCGCAGGATTACATAATAAATATTGCAACTAGAATGAAAATTTTGGTGCTTACTTATTCTTCAGATTGTAATAATTTCTCTTAACTTAAATAAATTTGTATTTAAAGCATTTTTATATTTTTAATGCAATGTTGCATTTAGCTAATACAAAATTTTGAAAGTTTCAACAGTAAAATCACCTAAAAAAATATTTTTTTGAACAATAAACAGGAAATTTTAGGTTCAGTTTATACAGACTAACATGAAATATATGCTTTGAAAATTTCATGAAAAAATATTCAGAAGTTTTTGAGGTATCCTGCAAATTGGATATTATTTTTTTTATCGTGTTTAATTAAATTTGCTTTACTTAAATGAACAGAGAATTAATGTTAATACAATAATGTTTCATGAATTATATTAATCTTGCTAGTAAAAGAAGTAATATTACACTGTTTTATCTTTTGTTTAAAAATGTGTACGTTAATACACTTGGAAAATCTACTTATGTTTGTACAAATACATACGCTAAACATTTATAATGCATTTAAATTATTTATAATAAGCATTATTTATTTATGCATTAATAAAATAAAATTTTTATAATCTTTATTCATAAATTCGTATACCACATATGAAAGCAAATTTGTTTCACATTTTTATTTCTCTGAAATAAAATAATGTTTTTAGTGTCACTAAGATTTATAAATTAACTGTAGCCTTTCTAAACATGTACAGTAATGGGAAAAAAGTAAACACCCCCTACAAAGTCTACAACTAATTATAACAAAAGGAAGTTAATGGTACCAGACGATTGAAAATATTTGGAAATACTTTTAAATTGTGTATATAAAATTTGCTTAGGGTCATCTACAAACCAAAAGCAGACCAATCTTTGTTTTTCCCATGGAAACATCCAAAGAAACAAAATATTTTTAATAGTACATATTTAAAGCTTTTTTGACAAAATTTTTAAATCTTCAAAATTTATAGATTCTAATGTTAAATAACATTTTCATACTTTTATTAATAGTTCCAGAAATTCATCCAGATGTGATAAATTTTTTGTGCGGTTATAATATTAAAAGTCCCAAATATAAATATCGAATGCGTGATCGAATTTGTAATTAGAAAAAAAAATCATAATATTAACAATGATCATGAAATTAATATTCGAAAAAAATATGAATTGCAGCCTACAATTTGTTTCATAGATTTATATTCTAGGGCGTATTTAAAAAAATGTAATTTCTTAAATCTTTTTGCGGTAGTGCGGCAAAGTTGTGAACTCCCTTCATTAAAAAGTCCTCGAAATCTTAAAACAGTGGTTGATATCTTCTGTCGCCTAAGTGGGCAGAAAGTTCGGAAAATTCGACTAAAAATTATTCAAATACAAAATTTAATAAATGATCACAGATTTAGTTGGTCAGTGTGGGGTAGTGCTTACAAATTACTATTTTTAACAACAACATCCAAAAAATTGGTACTTTTCTACATAATTGTTTGCTGCTGGCACAAAGTACAACCCAGACAGAGTGAGTTTGGTGCTCTGCCAAAAACGTGTAGGACCCATATGTATATGCTGAGGTACAAAAAGGTGCCATCAGTTTATCACCTCACCACTCTTTTCCATCTGTCTAAGCGCAGTAGGCAGGTGCCACAAGTATCTGCGAGTAGCAACCGATTTTAACTCGTTTAAAGCAGTATACTTTTAATTACAGTGCGGTCTTTATAGTTGCTTGCACTGCAGTCGTTTTTAGGGTTCCGTACTTAAAAAGTAAAAATGCAACCATTATAAGATCACTCCTGTGTCTGTCTGTCTGTCACAGCCATTTTACTCGTAAACTGTGGAACATGGAAAGTTCAAATTCGCGGAAGTAATAAAGACCATTGACACACATATTTTCAGATTAATAAACATTCATAAATATATTTAGTAAAAAAGCAGAGTGGCTAATTATGCTACTTGAAAAAAAAAATTATTTGCATATGATCTGGGGTATCCTGTGAAAGCTTTTGTAACGCTGAACTGAAAAATACATTCATTTTAATTTTAGGTATTATATTTTCAAAGATACTGTTGAAAATGTAGCGCAAAAATATGTTCCCCCACCCATCTAATTCCGAATATGCTGAGATTAAAATTATGAAAAAATTAGAGGTAGTAGACGGTATCATAAACCTTGCCGGAAAATTATATCGATTACCCTAGGTCACATAGTTTTTGAGTAATTAGCATTTTTCTGTTATACACAAATTTCGATTTTCGGGCATTCAGAAAAATTGTTGAGCACCTCTAAATATACCTATCGTTCCAGAAGAATAAAAGCATTATTGATAATGATTTTCGAAAAAAATCATCGGTAATTAGCCGAGATATTAACCCTTAAATGTACGGTCAGTTTGGACATACACAAGGACAGGGGCGGCGTACTCTATGCCCGGTTAACAACTTTTAATGATATATATGTGTAATGTAATGTCCAGTAACAGTATAAATGCAATAAACGTCAAATTGTTAAAAACATACTAATTTAAGAGGTGTCGGGACTCTAAAAAGTGAAAAAAAAATGAAAAATGATCATTTTCAACATTTAATGTCTTAAAATGCATATTATTTTAAAACACAATTTTAATTGGGATAAAAAAATTCAAGACACAGAATTAGTATTTAAATGGGGCTCGAAACTGTTAGACATTTGTCGAACAAAAAAATCGCATAACAGTTTACGCGCAGGATTACAAAATAAATATTGCGACTAGAATGAAAATTTTGGTGCTTACTTATACTTCAGATTGTATTAATTTCCCTGCACTTAAATAAATTTGTATTTAAAGCATTTTTATATTTTTAACGCAATGTTGCATTTAGCTAATACAAGATTTTGAAAATTTTAACAGTAAAATCACCTAAAAAAATATTTTTTTGAACAATAAAAAGGAAATTTTAGGTTCAGTTTATACAGACTAACATGAAATATATGCTTTGAAAATTTCATGAAAAAATATTCAGAAGTTTTTGAGGTATCCTGCAAATTGGATATTATTTTTTCACGTATCCTGCGCGTTATACCCAAAAACGCCATTCGGAAAATAATGACTTTTAAGTTTCGGAAACGCCGCTTCAGCTATTGAGCGGGTATAATTCTAAAAGCCAAAACTTCTGTTCTAATGGGAATTTCAAGGAAACAATTATATCAAAATATTCAGAAAAGATAGGAGTTTAACATCTAAAAAAATTAAAATTTCTTAAATTTTGACGTTTAAGAGTCCTGCGACCACTTAATTCTTTCCGGCACGGAGTAATTCTATTTATAAATTTATGAAATAATGAACTGACACCAGAATTTATAAACGAATTTATTAGAAAATGCGAACTTGCTTATTTTCACGTACATGATAAAAGGAAAATTTTAATTAAATAGTCTTGGTGCCGTTTGTCTGTTTTAGAATTAAAATTACGTGTCCGTTTTTTAAGGGCATCGCCCTCGAAAGATTTAATTAGAATGAAGAGCATAAATACTGTGGGATTCGCGATAGTTTGCATTGATTGTATCTCTTAATACGCCTCGAGTGACTTTAAAAGTTAATTAAACACCTACCTGGAAAAACGCGGCACTGACCAAGGCGGCTTTGCAACTTTGAGACCTCAATTCGAAGCGCGCTTAGCACAATGCCAAATTTAAACTTTGAACAAAGGTTTTGTTTTAGCTACACTGTAGAAATAAAGGTTATTACTGCGCTGAATTTAGTTTCATGAAATACCAAATGAAGTTTAACTATGCACTGCTTTTATTGTCAGTACCGAATTAAGTACATCGTAAACATATTGGGATAATATTAAAAAAAGAGTTATACGAATAGCTATATTTGATATTATTTATGTTCCATATCTCTTTGAACTTTCATGGTACACCCATTTACACTTTTCTAATATATATAGTTATACCCAACCCTACGTTGTATAGTTTTTTTACAAAGTCTTAATATTCTTTTAGCAACTTTTTTTTTTTAAATAATACTATTACAAATTCATATATTTATTCTACGGAACCCTCTGTGCGCGAGTAATGCTCGCACTTGACCGTTTATTTAAAGAATTTGTCTTGTGGTTTTGTTCATTTCGTCGTCATTTCATAATAAGAGATACTGGTAAACATTGGGTAGTTAGGAAAGTCGTGTCATTTTGGAAAATTCAACTCGTACGGGAAAATTCTGCCCAGGAATTATTAGACATTAGATATCGAAATGAATGTCTAATAATTAACAATTAACAATTAACAATTTTCCGGTACGAATGGATTTTCCTAAACCGACATAACTTTCCGAAAGACCCAATATCTGAAATGTAAAAATCATCGCTGTCAAAGTTTTCAAATCGACAAACATTGCAATTACCTATTTTTTAAGACACCGAAGAATTTTTTACGCATGTTACCAACGCATGAGGACATCATAATATGTCTTCATGAGGTGGGACAGGAGAGAATGAGGACTTAATAATGGGTAATTACGTATGTTCATTCTCTGACTTCCTTAATATGTTTACCTTTTTCATCTTGAATTATTTTTTTTTCATTTTCAGTCATTCTCATTATTTACTCTGACACTCCGTACATTTTATACATCAACGGTATTCCATTCTAGAAATCCATTAAAATACCTTAAATTAATCTCATATAAGTTATTCATATCATTTCCCCCCTTTTCACATATAATGAACCTGAAGTGAAATATTAAAACTTACATTTAAAAAA
This sequence comes from Maratus speciosus, assembly GCA_963932465.1. Classification (NCBI taxonomy): domain Eukaryota; kingdom Metazoa; phylum Arthropoda; class Arachnida; order Araneae; family Salticidae; genus Maratus; species Maratus speciosus. Next base: position 445,188,587 of record OZ010788.1, read on the forward strand.
ATATTTTTCTTTGTAAAACATAAACATATATTAAAAATATAAACATAATAAGTGATTCGGGGACATTTTTATAACACGTGGGCGGTTTATATCAGAATGAGGACCCTTACTTAAAAATAACAACGAGAAACACGTGCAATTTAATATGATAATTGACTGAATATGCATATATACATATGAATTATGTTTTCGTATTTTAACCCATTAACAGCCAAAACTATTACGATAGAAATTTTCAAATTTCTTGTTGAAAGTAGTTTCCCACCACAAATTCAGTAAGGTAAATTTCACTTTACAAAAATATCAAAATTCCTGCCAATAAATAAGACATTTTTTTTAATTCTAAAATAGTGGTGCAAATGTAATTAATTCATTGCATGAGCAATTATTTTGACTGTTGCGTGAACGCAACGTCAGCGGTTAATGGGTTAAGGCTATAATTTTTGTACACGTTTTTACGCATAGGATTTTGATTCAAAAACTAAATATACACCAATTAGGTAAATTCTTTTAAAAAAATAAAGATTATGTAACAAAACAATTTATTTCATTTAAAAACTATAAATAATATTAATTATTTTTCAGTAGCATGAGGATATTTTTGTACTCTGTGCACTGCTTTCGACTAAAAAGAATATATTGCGAAAAGTACTACATCATTGTTCATCAAAAGAAGTAATTCGGGTAAAATCATTTATTATCGTCAATATACCAGTAATACCCCATTTAATATTCCTACGACGGTAGACGCTAAACGTCCAATATGTGAACTTAGTGCAATTGAGAAGTGATAAAATGGTCTTTCGATTGTCACATTATGCCTTTGTTTTGACAAATCAACGCACGTCACATGAACAGAGACTGCTCATACGAAGCTTCCTTTTTTTTCATGTTTCAGCTGTGGTTCCTTAGCAAGATTTTTAGTGAGCAAAGTTGGATTTCGCGCTGTGTACGAATTTTTCAAGTAAGATAAACGAAAAAAAGTAAGTTTTAATAACTTGTGTAAAGTTTAAGGAATATGTAAACATATTGGTGTTATCAAGACAAACTTACTAAGCCAGCTATTGGGGTGTGCCACTACTCATGCTGTTTTTTCATGATCTCAGTAGTAATGGCACACATTTACATTTTATATTTTATAGCTATTTTTTGTCAATAATTAAAGTTTTTAATACATATATTTCTTTCAAACATTCAAAGCAAATTGCTTGATAACAAATTTATATTAGCATATTCATCTTATTTATGTCCATTTTATTTTATACATTTTTGTACTCGCGACATTCCTTTGTAAATGTCATAAATAACTAGTCTTTTAGGCTAGAATCTACACCCTAACTGCCTATCTTTGGTATCACAACTATCGTATATAGCCAGTGATGAATATTTAAAATTATAGCTTTAAAATTTCTAGAGTGCCAGGTAGTTCAGTGTATGACGTTCGCTCAAGAGGGATTCTTATCTAGACCGGGCTTCATATCTAGTAGGGCGGAGTGAAAAAAAACGAAATTTGGAATTTTGACTTCGGATAGCAGCCAAAATTTTCCTTTTAGTAGCTCTAATAAATGTGCAAAATTTCATGAATTTTCAAAAACTTCTTCAGGGCTCTACCATTGTCTTTATATTTTCATTGTTTCATACAATAGGGTCTTACTATAAATTGAACTTTTACAGTATTTTTTGGTAATCTCGTTTAACATTTTTGTAATTAAAAATGTTTAGTGTAACTCCCTTTATATTTTTTAAACTTTAAGTCGTTATTTTAAAATATTTGAGACATTTTATTGAGTTTTACAAATTTTTTGCTCTCACTTTTGCAGTCAAAAGGAGTGAGAGTGCAGGCAAACCGAAGTTTACCATTACTAGAAGTGCAGTGGAATGCCTCCTATTTGCTGCTCATTCAAAACTAAATGAAGTTGATTTGAAAACAATAGCAGACGTTGTAAAATATTACTTACATACAAGACAACAATTAAAGCACAGCATGAATCCACCAAAGTCAGAGGTAAATAGAATCCTAAGAGAAAAGACCAAAGAAATTTGGAAAAAAACATTAATTATTCTAATTTCCCAGAGGCTTATTGATCAAATGCTAGATAACAATTTTTCTGAATAACAGAAACAAAAGAAATGATAATTACATGAAGAAGGTTGAGTTTTACAAATCTAAAGCTGTAAGTAAACTTCTAGACATTTCGCCGTGGAAATGCAAATAAATTCCTAAGTGTGCATGCAAAAAATCAAAGAAGGTGCCTCTAAAAGAACGAGAATTTCGTCTTGCCAAAAGTCAAGAAGAAAGGTGGTTATTGGCACGCTCAATAAACCCGAGACAAGTAAACTGAAACAAAGAGACAACATAAAAACAAAGGACTCGATGAGGACTAGAAAGGCAAGTTTCAAGTGTGCAGCTAATCAGGACAGTACAGTTGTTATGCATTGTGACAGTGGTGATGAATAAAGAAGTAGTAGCACTTCATCAGGGTGGGAATAATTAATATCCGTATAACAAGAATCTACTTTTAAGGAAGAGTCTTAAAGACAAATGAGAACACATCTACCTATGGTTTCAAGAGTCTCAAATCAGCACCGTGTTTCTGATAGATGCGTGGCAGCAATAACTTCTACAATTCTTCAAGATGTTGGCATTGTAACAGAAAACTATTCTTCACATACAATTGGCAGAGGCAAAGTACGCAGAGAATGAAAGAAAACTAGAGCGTGTAGTAAAAAATGTGATCTGAAAGCTTTAGAACTAAGAATCGAAAGTATATAGGGCTTTATCGAGTGTGACAATTATTATCTTTCTTGCTGACCTTTGGTCAAGAAGAAATTCTTGTTCTTTTAGCAGCACCTTCTTTGATTTTTCGCAGGTACACTTAGTAATTGGTTTCGATTTGCACGCCAAAATGTCTAGAAGTTTATCATTTCTTTTGAATTAGGGGAGTCGAATAAGTATCCAGTATTCAGAAAAATTGTTGTTTAGTATTTGATAAATACGCATCTGAGAAACTACAATAGTTGATGCTTTTTTCCTAATTTCTTCGATCTTTTCTCTTAGGATTTTAATTATCTCTGACTTTGGTGGATCTTTACCATTTCTGTTGTGATTTAATTATTGTCTTGTACGTAAGTAAATTAATATTTTGTAACGTCTGCTATTATTTTCGAAACAACTTCATTTAGTTTTGAAGGAGCACCAAATAGTGGACATTCCAGTGCGCTTCTAGTAATGATAAACTTCAGTTTGCCACTAATCTTACTCATTTTGACTCTACAAATGAGAACAATAAATTTGTGAAACTCTATAAAACGTTTCACATATTTTAAAATAGACTTAAAGTTTAAAAATTATAAAGGAAGATAACTAAACATTTTAAATTTAAAAAATGTTAAACGAGATTGCCAAAAATCACTGTAAATGTGCAATTTACGGTAAGAAATTGTTGTGTGAAACAATGAAAATATAAAAGTCCTGGTAAAGCCCTGAAGGAGTTTTTCAAAATTCATGAAATTTTGAACGTTTATTAGAGGTACTAAAAGGGTATAAAAATTAGAAATTTGACTTGATGGTAACTTGCAAGATGTAAATAATCTCTAAAGACAGTTTCTAAAACATTCAAAATTCAAAATGGATTTAAATGCGCGGAAAACGTTTTCTATAGAATTACGATTCCTATAGAATTATTAAGAATATATTGGGTCGTTCGGAAAGTCGTGTCCGTTTGGGAAAATCAATTGGTACCGGAAAATTTTGCCCAGTAATTGTTAGACATTAGATATCGGAATCAATGTCCAATGATTAAATGAATGAATTTTCCGGTACGGTTTGATTTTCCCAAACGGATACGACTTTCCGAACAAGCCAATAAAATTTAAACTTGACATGGCTGTTATGTTTAAATCGCAAATGTACGCACGAAATATTTTTTTAAAGGGAAGTGTGTGCTGAAATATTTCTAAAATTCCGATTTTCGTGATACTGAAGGGGAATCTTGACGTGTGTTATATGATGGTTAAGATGCAAATGCTCGTCGAATGTTTTGTAAAAAAAAAAAAATAATAATAATTTAAAAGGATCAAATGAGCAGCAAACGTTCTAAATTAAGATTTCTATGGTCTTGTTTGGAATATAAAATTTGAAATTCCACGTGGCTGTTACATTTAAGACTCAACTCGATAAAAAAGAAGAAGAGTCGAGAGAATAACAAGAGTTATTCTCGCACAAAACTGTTTTTAAAAAAATCGTAATTTAAAAGGGTTCAGGAGAAAAAGAAGTTTTAAAGTTTCAATTTATTTGATGTTGTTCGGGCTAGAAACTAAAAATTATCATGGTTGTTATTTATACGATATAAATACTCATTAAGAACGATTTCTAAAATATATCGATATTTAAAAAGCATTAATTAGCTGAGAAGACTCTAAATTAAGAATTACTTGGAATTGTTTAATGAAATTAAAATGTTGATTTTCATGTTACTTTTACTATGTACACGCTAATGTGTAGGTAGCTAATAACTAATTCGTGGCATGGAATGATACAGTTCCATTATTTTTCCTTTGGGCATCAAGGTAAGCAAAGAATTAAACTTTGATTCTGCAGTTCTCCTGTGTTAGTACAACTATCTCTTTTTTATTTTACTATACAGATAATGGTTCCAAAGAAACTGAGTAAAGAACTGAAAGATCGAGTTGAGAAGGCAGTTGATGGTGTTAAACAGAAGTTGAAGAGTTTCGACGAATATAGCTTTTCAGAGCCGGAAAATAACGACAATACTACTTCCACAGCTGAATACCACCCTCAACGTGTAAAAGAAATACTTGAATGGTCGCACTGTCCAGAAAAGAAAGGAAAGGGGAGATCGGAGAGAATGCCGTTCATCCTGAAATCGCAAAGATGGAACAAGTTGCAAAAAGACAAGGTACGAAAGGAACAAGAAGAATTGTAATAAAAAGAAGCTAAACAAAGAGAAATAGCTCAAAGAAAAAAAGAAGCTGAGATGGAAAACAAAAGTGTTAAGATGACCAACAAAGAAGCCATCAAAATATCAGTGCCAAATCCTGCAAAAATAATGAGAAAAAGAAGAATCGCCTTGGGTGGGCCATCACTAATGCAGTGATGGGCAATTATGGATGCAAAGCGGAACATTAATGATGTTTTTGTACTTTTTAGTAAAACAAATCTTGTAAAGGAATTAATTTATATTTTGTTGATTTTCTTGAAACGAAAGTCTTTTTCCATCCTTTCTTCTTATATTTTGACCATCGGCATGAAAAAAATTCGCACGGCATTGTAATTATTAGCTAAAAGCCGAAAAATTCGTCCTTAACCTGGCCATCATTGGTGGTTTTACTCTATATGGACACTTAAATACTTGGAAATATTTGAAAAATATTTTCGACTAAAATAATTGAATTTCGTCATATTGGATAAATCAGCATTTTTTTAACACGTTCACGCCGGTGCGGTGGGTCACACTCGACTGTCTCAGAGCTGCCAAGTCTCCGGCTTTGTGGTTACCAGTATTTTAATACAGAAAATGTTGTTTTATTTAATTAGAACAATTGGGCGATTTAAAGGAAGAACATTTTCCCTAAAATAACAGTGGTGTGTAAAAAGCCGGAGACTTGAAAACTCTGAGACAGTCGAGTGTGACCCACCGCGCCGGCGTGAACGTGTTAAGGTGGATTGTTGAAAATATGGATAGTGGTACTTACGGGCATATTTTGAAACTTTGTAAAAAAAAAAAGAGAAAAGGCTAGGGGCATCAAAACCTATATTATGCTATGTAAATGCTCAAATTCAACCTGGAAATACTTTGTGACAATAGATTGAAGAATATTAGCTGCAAACTCCAAACTGTAATAACGGCTTTTTTGTGTTTTTTGTAAACAAATAAGATTTTGTCAGCCTCCTATTTTCGGCATTGATTTATAATGGATTATTAAATGCAAAATTACGTAGAATAGAAGTCAGGTTTTGCCCAACCTTTGCTACATTGCACGTAATTTCTGTTTGGCATACAGTAGCAACACAGGTTGATACATATAGTAGCTTAATATATTTTAATGCAACTTTATAATTCTGAGATGACACTAGATAGTTACTAGAATACACTAGATAGTTAAAAATATTTCTTTAACTGTGCAAGATGGATTCAGCCTCCTCATATTTGACAGAATCTTTGACCCACTAAATATATAAATACAATTATGACAGAAAAAAAAATATGAACGAAATATAACGTATTATTAAATGGAATTAATTTATTTTTTAAAATGAATATTTAAAAAAAAATGGAATTATATTTTTCACGGACAAGAAATATCCGAATCAAACTACGTTTATTTAAGTTGGATTCTGGTAAAATGTAAGAATTCTGCATGTATTAACTTCTCATATTCAAAATTTTACAAATTAATAAACATTTTATTAAATGGATAAATGAAAATTCCATCTTTAAATTTGATCTTGACTGAATATATTAGTGTGAAATGGTCATGAGAAGAACTTACCGCAATATCTTTACCCAACTTCTTATAGATGTAAAATATACGTGCAATAGCAGTATTAAAATATTTATCGTTATTGATTTATTTATTCACGGAAAGGAAATATTCAAATCAAACTACGTTTATTCCAGTTGGATTCTGTGAAAATGTAAGAATTCTGAATGTATTAATTTCTCACATTCCAAATTTTACAAGTAGGGTAATTCCGAGATTTATGCCGCACATTTTTCGAATTTGTGTATAAATTCCCATGGTGGACATAAAATTTTAAAAAATCATGCTGTGCTATTTAATATTAAATATAAAACGCGTATACTGCGACAAAAAATTTCAAAACAAATTATTAATATTTTTTAACAATTTTTTTCTGTAATAACTAATTAATTACACTGCGGTGCGTCACTCGTTCATTCAGGCTGAGACGCCGCACTTGTGCGGTAGTTATGCCGCCCTTGTAATAAGAACAGAATGAAATTATAAATAAAAATATTCAAAAAAATTATTCATATCTGGACTATAATTAACGATGTAATAACAAAATAAAACTAAATGAGTACAATGAAACGTATTAGTAGATTCAAATTAATAATCGTTGCCTACTTTCACTATAAAATAATCGACTTATTTTTTTTAGATTAAATTTTAATTGTCATTTCAGCAACAACGTAACAACAATGTATTAGAAAAGGAAAAGAAAAAAAAAAGTAAAATTTTGTTTACATAATTTATTTGTTAACCCTTTCGGGACCCGTGGCTTTTACACAAGTTTTATTCGGTTGGTACCACTCTTTTTTTTTTTTTTTAAATGTTACCTTTACTTAAGTAATCATGAAAATGCTCTAATTAAGCAAAGCAAATATTACTTTTCTTTTTTACTTGTGGCAGAAAGAAATTTTGTAAGCTCTTTAGGCTCTGAAGGTGTTTATATGCGCCTGTGGTTTCGAATGGGTTAAGATACATGTTTTTTCGGCTACAATCTACTCAAAAAGTGTCGAAAAAGTACAGATTTTATGTAACTACATTTAAACACATCATGCAACGAAGCCAATTACACTTCCTCTTTTTTGGAGTAGTTTTCTAAACATCCCTTGCAAAGAACGTCTGCGTTACGCGTAATCCAATTTTTAATTATTATCATCTTGACTTGCATCTTTCTTGCCCTTCTTACTTTTTATTTTCCTCCCTTTTCCCCTTTGGTTTTAGTAAACTTGATACCATGACTAACATGGTTAGAATGTGCAAAAAGAAAAGGAAAAGTTAATAACACTTAATCATTCCGTACAAAAGAAACTACGGCATGTTTACCGGAATAGCAGTGCGGCATGTATCCCATTTTGCTTGGTACAGACGTCGGCCATCACAATTACTTGTCATCGCTAAGGGGGATGGCGTAACCATACACACAGTACTCTATACAAACGCTACACTTAGTTTTGACTTTGAAATCATGCATGCATTTATTAATTAGTGTATGGAAAGTATTTAAACATAACGTGTTTAAAATTTTAGACAGTGAAATCATGCACTTGCGTCAAATTAAGGATTGTACTTTTACAAGTAAACATCGAAGTGAGACTCACGCTATATACTGGTTAAAATAATCTCATTGTGCACCTATAATGTGCGTTTGACGACCAACTATCGATAATTACAAGAAATACAAGCATATATCCCGTATGCGGCAAATCTCCCGGAGTTACCCTATGTTATGTAATTTTACATGTGTGTACAATGTAGTTGCATGCTGAATAATTTGTTCTGGATTTTAAAACACTTTTGTTTTAATATATATGTCGCATCATTAATTAATTGCGATTTTTTTCCGTTTGAATATTATTATTGAACTAGCAGGCTACGCCCGCTACACTGGTCGATTTTTCGAAATGAAGTTTCAGTCAAACAAAATGTGAATTTGACCTTGTATTTTAAAACAATGTGGATATCCTTCCTCAATGCTGAATATGATGCGAACGTCATTGCGATATTATATTACCGCTGAATTGCAGATATTTTGAGCTATTAAGAAGCAATACTTTCAGTTGATCATTTACAGTGCATTTTACTAAGGAAATGAGGTCATTATGACAACAGGAATTAAAATGTCCTCTACTCTGACACTATTAAATTAGCATTATAATGATTACAGAGATTGGCCATTGAATATGAATAATGTTAGAATAGTTAACTTTTGGATGCTTGTTCTTGAACTCCTGGTCTCTCAGCTTGAGCATATGTGATTTTGGTAGCTTAAATATGATCTCTCTGAATTATACTTTATACTTCGTAATAAATGTCTTCTCTTGACAGTTCTATTACTACTTTGTCCCCCTTTGAAATTCCAGTAGAGTAAATACCGTCAAAAATGTATTAAGATGATTGCATGTACTTAATTAAATGATTTTCAGACAAAAAGGAGTGTTTAACTTTTATTTTTAACCAAAAAGTGACGCATAAAAATGTGTTTTTTTTATCTGAATCGTTTGAATATAATAAAAATAATGTCATTTTCATTGCCTTTTCATTTTGTAGACCAGTTGAAATCATGTAATCGTTAACCTGGGAAGAAACTCTACAACTTAGAAAAATAAACTTCATGCATTTAATAAAATATTTCTAATCACCCATGATCGACCTCTTTGTGAGGTTTGGGACAGACATTAAAAGCGATGCATCAGTATTGTTACACGTGCACCAGAGGTAATTGCAAAACAAAATTACCCGCCAAATTACGTTCCAATAAATAATGCAGTTTCTATTGAATCAATTATAGATATTTTACCAACAAATCTCCATACCTTAAATAGGACTGACAACGATAAATAAAGTTAATTATACAAAATTTTTAGCAATATGCATTTTGGTCAATACGGATTGAAGATTTATTTTGCATTATTCTAAAGAGCCTATTGACACCGAGAAATAAATAGGCTTGATATTTACATTACCAAGTGTAAATTATTCTTCCGTCTATTGTGTAAATAACCCAGATTATGAAAATAGCACTTAATTTATTGCTACGATTAGCTGCTAGGGTGTGCGTCAGGACAATATGCTTTATGATGATCGAAATTTGAGGTAGATTTATTCTATGTAGATTAAAATGTTAAGTCGACAGATATTATTACATTTGTCACCATTGGAATAATAAAGTTTTTCTCCTCCATTGAAAGTATTGTTTTTTATGAGGTAAAATAATTTGAGATAAAGAATAAATAATAACAAAACCTCTTTTGTTCGTTTGATTTATGATGAAACACAATATTTTCAGTAATAATGAAAAATCACGAATTTACTAATCGCTCAGTACAAATTTCATGTAATCTCTAGTAATCGGATTATTGTCCAGAGTCTCTTTCAAATATAAAAAGAAACATACAACGGTACAGTAAATACGCTAATTAGCGGGTAACTTGATTACGGAAAATTAATCCAATATCTTTAAACAAACCTTCAAAAAAGAAGAAAAAATATGCCAAAAAAAAAAAAAAAAAAAAAAAAAAACCTGAAAAGAGAATGACGAATTAAAAAGATTATCGAAAATTTATTTCAGTAAGCAATTTATATTGTAAAACGTTTTCTTTGTGTTATTAAAAACGCATAATTTCATAAATTTTCTTAAGAATTATCTTTAGTACTTAATATTTCAAGCAGTAGACCTTTATAAAAGGAAAATTGGCCATATGTGTTAAAAAAAAAATAAAATAAAAAAAAGAATGGACTTTAATCGCTAATCTACGTTTGATGTTATAAAAGTCGCAAGTTTGGAAAAAACAAACCAGCATGTTTCCATAGTAAAGAATGTGAAAAATATTTTAAATGTCTGAAATTAAAATATTTTACAATATGTGTGTGCGTGTGTGTGAGGGGGGGGGGGGGGGGGTGAAGGAGTGCAGACATTTGGAGTAAAATGTAAGTATTACCCCCACTTTTATAATTTTAACTTCTATTTATATAGTTTAAATTTGAATATAAAAAATTGCTCAAAAATGCTGTCTTACGCTTTAAAAATCACCTATAATGTGAATATCACTGGGGCTGATGTTTTTGTTGATGTTGGGGCTGATCAGGTTTTCGCCTTTTGGATTAAAATCAAATTGTTTGGCGACAAAATTAAAATCTGCTAGTTTTTTATGTAAGGGTTAGACAATAAAAAAAAGTAAATAAAGTAAAATAACAAATGAAAAACAAAATTGTTACTCAATTGGAAGGTCTCCTTAAAGGGCATACTCAAAATATTTTTAAAAAGGAGATGCTAATAAAATTACTCATGTATATAAAAAAGGTCAGTCAAATGTAGTGGCAGAATCCAAGTAGAAAATGTGTAAAAAATATAATATTTTCAAGTATTTGGTGCGAAAAAGACGAACACTGCACGCTGTTTGGCGAACCAAAACATTTCGTGGCCAAATGCGAGAGATTGAAATGCATTTATAAATTACTTGTTAAATAAGTATTTAAATACCTAATACTCAACGAATTTAAACTTAAAAGATAAATAAGTTTATTATTTTTTCTTTAAGCTTATATAATCTATACAAATTGCGTGTTACTGTAGTTATTTAATTTTATACGGTGTCCTCGGCTTGATAAGTTTTAAGTGTATTTTGATTAACAATGCTATCAGTAAAAATTTCGATATTAAGTCGTTGTTTCCATGGCAACAATACTTTTCTTTTGTTGTCTCTGACACTAACAATATCGAAGCCAAACTGCCTTAATTTTGAGTTTGAAACAATTTTAATCCATTTAAACTTTGTTCTAAACAGCATAATTACTACCTTTAAATTTCATTATATACACATACATGTACATGACAAAACTACAGTTAGAAAAATGTATTTATTTAAGTCAAACTTACTTAAACTAACTTCGTATGCAGATTTGTAAAAGTTTTCTTAAAGAATATTTATCATAGTATTATTTCAAATTTTATTTCGTCGCCATCCAGCGTTAAGTCGCAAAAAAATTACTTTTTTTTACGAAAGTTAAATCGAGGTTCTGCCGATTTTGTACTTTAATAAATATATGTATCCTCATGAGAAGAATATTCTATATATTTTTTAAATATTTCTACGTATGCGCTTATGAAAAACTTCCTTGATATCATCTTATCAATTTTTCAGATGCATTTTTCTTAACCTGACGCAAAAGAAAGATAAATCGCGAAATCCTATTTTAATTGCAATATTTCAACTGCGTAATTTTTTAAGCATTACGAACATTCCCTTTCATGTTTAAACTAAATATTTTAATATTTTAATATTATCACTGGTCAAAACTGACTTATTTATTTTTATTTATTTTTTTTTTTTTTTTTTAAATAAAATTAGTAACAGTTTTTTTTTCTTTTATTTTTTGAGGTGTAATAGTCGTTTCAATTTTTCATCAACGATAAAGTATGCCAAGAAATAAAATGGTAACCTTAACGCCCAAAATAACAGAACTTTCCATCATAATTCTATAACTAATCTACGTAAAATGATGCGTTATAGCTTGAAACCTTCTCTGAAACGATATCTATCTAACAGTGTAAGTTCCGTCAAAATCCATGTACTAGAACTCGAAATATAGATGTTCGGAACGAAATTCCGTTTGGATTTTATATATCTAGTAGATAGATTATAGTTTTTTTACTTTCTTCTATCTTTACAAGAAGATAATATTGGATTCATGAAAATTTTCGAATTCCGGTTTTCGACGGATTTGCACGTTTTAGAGGTCAGAGAACCCGAAAAACATGTTTTTACAAAATGTCTGTCTGTGAGTCTGTCTGTGTGTCTGTGTGTGACACAAATTCTGTGGGCGCTCTATCTCAAGAACTACTGTACGGAATTTAATAAAAATTCATATTCAGTTAGTCCCTGATAGAAATTGATGTTGATTAGTTTTTGGAGAAAATCGCTCAACAGGTGGCGCTGCTATGCTGCATTTTTTATGATTTCCGCAATGGCTCTATCTCAAGAGCTAAAGCACGGATTTTCATGAAATTTCAGATTCAGTTAGTCATGATATGACTTGGTGCTGATTACGTGTTGGTGCAAATCGCTCAATAGGTGGCGCTGCTACGCTACGTTTTGTACGATTTCCGCAAAGGCTCTATCTCAAGAACTAATGCACGGATTTTCATCAAACTTCAGATTTAGTTAGTCCTCGATATGACTTGATGCGGATTACGTGTTGGTGTAAATCTCTCAACAGGTGGCGCTGCTGTGCTGCATTTTGTACTATTCCTGCAATAGCTCTATCTCAAAAACTAATGCACGAATTTTCATCTAACTTCAGATTTAGTTATATGTTAACACAAGTTGTTGCTGATTAGGTTTTGGTGTTAATCGTCTAATAGGTGGCGCTGATATGCAGGCATTTTCATGATTTTCGCAATAACTTTATCTCAAAAACTAATGAACGGAATTTCCCCAAACTTCAGATTCAGTTAGACTTTGACGTAAGTGGTTGCTTGGTAGTTTTGTTTAACATAGGTTTTGGTGTAAAGCACCCAATAGGTGGGGCTGCTAGGCTGAATTATGCTGTATTTACAAGATTTCGTAGATAGCCATATCTCAAGAACTAATGGCCGGAATTTCATATCTATAGAATCCTCATGATGGGCATAGATTGCCGTTTAATTTTGGTAGTGTCGTAGCTAATTTTCAAGTATTAATATGCATGAGATAGAAGAAAGGTTTGGGATTGGTATATCTGACTAGTTTAAAATGGTGATGTAAGTTACACAATTAATTACTGAAATATAAATTTCATATTAATTTTTTTTTTTATAATTTTACTCAAGACATTAAGATTTTTAAATGTATTCATTAATACTCAATGAGAAATGAGAAGAATCAAACATCCCGCACATGCAATTTTGTGATAAAAAGAATAAAAGCACGTTTTAAATACCTGTATTAAGTTCTAGATTCCTATACACTATATGGCCATTAATGACCGGCAACATTCAATTTTTGACATTTTGTCGAATATTTAAAAATATACTTGTCAGATTCTTCTGGAATGTTAAGATTAAAAAGAACAGGTTTCACTTCATATTTATCAACGTTGACTTGATAAGGAGGACAATTAAGGGACAACAGAAAATTAAAGAAAAATAATAATACATGGGATCATCCTGTAAAATAAAATGCACGAAATGGATCTATCGCTAAAAATATGCATAGACAGGCATTGTACTATATGTTTATTCATTTTTGTAAGAATAGCATGTATATTAATAGAGATATAGCGATTTTTTTTAATTAAAAAAATATTGTATGTTTTTTGCTTATAACATACAGAATTTTTAACCAAATTTAATGACAGTTTCAGAAGCACTGACAAAATGTAGTAAAAACAATATAGTTCAATTGCAATATAAATATATTAAATATTTAAGAAAATATGGGAAGTTCTATAAAATTATTTTATCTGCGCATGTGCCAACGATAACAAGGAACTTTTTTGCATAATTTAATAGTCAACTCTATGCAGCAACTTATTAAAAAAATCAGTCAAATATCGTAAAAATTCAGAGAGATACCGGCGTTAGAGTGAGCTGTTTTTTAGTTTCTCACTAAAACTCGTTGAATGATAAGGGATTGTCCACAACCTGTTTTTTTTTTTTTTTTTTTTTTTTTTTTTTTTTTTTTTTTTTTTTTTTTTAAGTTATCAGACAATGTTCGGAGCAAGCTTTTTGAGAAAAGCTATTTAATCATAGTTTAGGGTTATGTGTAGGAAGATTGTCGTGTAGAAATCTACACAACAAGACTTGTTATTAATTTAAATAATTAAATAATTTTCGCACGATCCAATAACATTTTAAAATAATTGAATTCTCGGAAAATAATTCTTTAGTAATTAATTTATATAATAAATTAAAGTAACATAAAAAATACTCCAAAATTAAAGTATATTAAAATGAATAATTATATAATGCGTAAGAAAAATAAAAATATATATGTTGTTTGGTATTGGTATGTTTAGAAAAAAATAAGGAATATGAATTGTGAATTTATTTTGTATTAATATTGAAAATTAAAAATTTCGAATTTTAAATATTTATATGTGCAAAAACAGTGTAATAAAATAAAACTCCCCAAATAAGACCAGACAGAAAATAGGAAATTACAGATAAAGGGAACATTGCTGACGCTAGACTTGGACAGTAAATGTATAGCGAAAGAATAGAAAATTTACGATGTTGAAACCATAAATTTTCTATCAATTAAGATGGTTTTACAACACTCAACGTCGGTGGTGATTCCCATGAGAAACCTGACGCAAGGGGCAAAAAAATTAAGTTAATGCTATGCAGTGAAAAATAAATTAGCACGCCCATAGATAGGGATGTTTAGAGTAACAATAAGGGACCAGGAGTAGCCTCCAATCAGAAAGACAGCTTTGGGTTAATTTAGCCCTCCCCCCCCCCAAAAAAAAATATATAATTGGATCTTGGAAGATGGAATGAGAGAAGATTATTAAGTCTTGTGTCTCGTCCTCAAGAGGTTCTATTTTTTTTTTAAGATGTGACTCCCTCTAAGACGATCCAAATACTTCAAAATTTTACATCAAGTTCCTTCGCAGCAAAATTTTAAGGACAATACAAAAAATAGCGATTGAAATGAATGCTGAAAGCAGACAAGTCTTTGTCACAAAAAATGATTGATGCAGAAAAAAAGGAAATGATGATGAAAATTAATGCTGAGAGTAGACCTGTCCTTGTCATGATCTATTGACAAAGATCGCTGAGAGCAGACAAGTCTTTGAAAATAAATTGATGCAGAATTTTACAGGAGAATTCACCTGATGTGGAGATATAAGCTAAGAGTAAGTAAAGAGATGTATGAAGTGTCTGCAGATTTTGCCAATGAAAGAGTACATTGTGGAGTTGGAGCTCGGATAATTTTCATGCGTCATAGAGTGCTGAAACTAAGTGAAATTGGTTGGTGAAAGATCCCCATGAACTCTACATATATAAAAGAAAAAAAAAACTAAGTGAAATTGGTTGGTGAAAGATCCCCATGAACTTTAAGAGAAAAAAAAAACTTTATGTCCCGATGAACTTACTTGTGTTTAGGATTCCATGAACTACGAGTGAACTGTATAATTTGGATGATTACAGAAAAGATCGAAGTCTATTTGGGTGAGAAATTCCTTATATTTATTTCAATATATATTCGTGACTATTGTTTTCATGTTTTCTTATAATGTGTACATCTAATATTAAGCAACTAATTTTCTAAATTTTCACTAAAGCACATAATCTTATGTCATTGAATATTATGATTGTTTATGATAAAGATTTTAATGATAACGGGAATATTATTTTTCATAAATAAAATTTTGATTAAAATTTTGGCAAAAGCCCCATCATCGGATAGTGCTGTGAACAAAAAAAGGCAAGCATAAGATAACATAAATTAATAAAAAAAAATAAGTAACAAAGTATAATTTTGATGAAAGTTTTGCTGTTCTAATGAGAATGAACTATGTTATATTCTGATAAAATAGTAGATAATTTGAAAAGATTATTATGATATAAAAAAATCATATTTGAGTTGTGAATTTATATAAATGAAAATAAAGTTGGTTTATGTATGTATACTTATATGTCTTTCCTTTGAACTCCTTCCTTGTTCCCTTTTAGATAATATTCATAATTTATGGTATCTAAAAAACTAATATTTTGAAATTATTAGAATTGGACGTTTCTCTATGCAACCTACAAGTTCGATATTTCCATTTCAACGTTAAATAAGGCGTCCTTGAGTTATTGTCAAAATTAATTTCATTCCAAAATTTTCTTCTCTCCTAATTTATTAATTAACATTATCCCATTTGATCTTTTCACAACGTAGATCGGGATAATTGTTTCTATTGTACTAACCATTTTACTGACGCGTGACCCTGTGTGTTATGACGTCCAAATCGTTACAACAAAGATTTTGATTCTAAACTACGATGAAAAGAAGAATATAGTCTATACATTGATTACATTTAGGTAAATTCAGGAGTTTATGGTAAAATTTTGTGCAATTTAGCCCAATACGCAAAACACTCTATAGTAAATTCTATCGCATATATGTGTATTTTCTGTATACACGTAATTTGTATGACAGTGGTGAAGATAGTAAACTAAAATCTAAGATATATTATATATTTTTCATGAGTTATGAGACCATAACTTGCAATTTGATTTTTATAGTGATATTTCAATAGCTTTTTGGCAAATTACGTTTTGCGTATTGAATTGTCACAGAAAAGTGCATTTTCCGTAAAATACTTTTATTTAACTGAAAAATTTACTTAACTGTTTTAAATTTAAGTACAGATTAAAATAGTTAAGTAAATGCATCATTTAAATAAATGTATTTCATGGAAAACTTTTCAGTGAAAATTCCATATGCAAAACGTAATTTCTCAAAAAGCTATTTATTGTAATATTACTGTAAATTCAAATAGCAAGTTATTGACTCATAACTCATGGAAAATGTACAATATATCTTAAATTTTAGTTTGTTTTCACCACTGTCATACAAATTACGTATATACATAAAATACGCGTATATGCGAAAGAATTTACTGTAGAGTGTTTTACGTATTGGGCTAAATTTCACAAAATTTTACCATACACTCCTCAATTTACCTAAATGTAATCAATGCATATTCATTGATTACATTTAGGTCCATATGGACTATACTTTCCTTTTAATCGTAGTTTAGAGTCAAAGTCTTCCAAAACCTTATTATTAAATAGCTTTTCAAAAAAAACGTGCTCCAAGCGCTGTCAGATAACTTAAAAATTACAATTAGTGGACAATCCCTTATAATTCAGTGAGTTTTAATGAGAAACTAAGAAACAGCTCACTCTAACGCCGATATCTCTCTGAATTTTCACGATATTTGACTGATGTTTTTTTAATAAGTTGCCCAATAGAGTTGACTATTAAATTATGCAAAAAGTTCCTTGTTATCGTTAGCGCATGCACAGATAAAAATTATTTTATACAACTGTCCATATTTCCTTAAATATTTAATATATTTATATTCTAATTACACTATATTGTTTCTACTACATTTTGTTAATTTTTCTGAAACTGGCGTTAAATTTAGTTAAAAACCTTGTATGTTATAAGCAAAAAACATATAAGAATTCTTTTAATTAAAAAAAAAAAAAAACTCTATATCTCTATTAATATACATGCTATTCTTACAAAAATAAATACACATATTGTACAATGTCTGCCTATGTATATTATGTAGCGATGTATCCATTTCGTGCAATTTATTTTACAGGGTGATCCCAAGTATAATTTTTTCTTTAATTTCTTGTTGGGCCCCTATTTGTCCTCCTTATCAAGTCAACTTTGATAAATATGAAGTCAATCCTGTTCTTTTTAATCCTAAAATTCCCGAAGAATCTCAGGAGTGTATTTTTAAATATTCGAGAAAATGTCTAGAATTGAAACTTGCCGGTCATTAATGGCCATATAGTGTACTTGTTTAATCTTTTAGTAATGTACACTTAAAAGCAAAACTGCCTTCATTTAATTTAATTACAATTAGCATAAGGAATTAAAAGCATTTTTTTTCTTTTTTTACTTGGCGAACGGTGGTTAAGGAATCACAGGTTATCACTGTTATCACTGCATATGATTTAAGAACAACAAGAACTAGAAAAAAAAATATTGTATTATACATCTAAATTTCATTTATTACCAAAAGAATTTTAAAAAATAAAACAAAGGCAATTGCAACAAACATCCGTTACGGGAAAATATTCCCCGTTTTCCTCATATGCAATTACCCTATATTTATAATAGGATGTAAGTCCATTTCCAAATTTCAGATTTTAAAACGCGGAACTATTAAAAGCTAAATAAATTCTCAAAAATGATGTTTTGATTAATTTAAATTAACATTAATTTAACATATATGATAATTTAATACTTTGCCATTAAGCGCAGTTTTTCTTACTATTAATCATTTTCCTAAATATTATAAAGCCGATTTCATTTTCACCGAGCGCAGTTTTAATAAAGCTTAAAAAAAAATAAACTTCCACGGATTTAATATTCTTTTCATTTTATCTTGAGAAAAGTGATGAATAGTGCTCTTTTTAAAATGAGCAGCAGCTTAAAAAAATAAAAAAGTTTATTTTCAGACAATCTTAATAATATTTTCACAAGAGAAGAAAAATGATCTGAAGGTCATATCCAACACAATAAGAATTGATTTCATGCGACTTGAGTACATAAAGTGCTTAATGTACATCTTTTATATGTGCTTTATCGGATTTCTAAGTGTTGTATTAATTAAGAATAATTCCACACTTTGTCAACTTCCTAAGAAGATTATAGGTATTCTAGATCTTTTTAAAAATTTGATTTCTTCTTTCTATTGAATTTTCTTTAGTATACGAAGTTATTTAAATATATATATATATATATATTTATTTTGTTGGTGTGTTAAACTCAATAATAAATACTTGCAAAAAAATATATATAATACATATTACTCTTGTTGTTGTTGTTTGTTTTTTAAAGGCTTAAGGAAATCATACAAACAGAAATACAATATATATCTGAAGAAAGATAAAAACAAATGTAATTTCCTAGTTTTAATTTGATTTATTTACATGTTGATTAGAGTGGGGGCCATTATATAAGGTCAAATGATTTAATCGTTTCACAGCATTAAAAGCTTTTAAAAACATTTACATATTTTACCTGATTTTTTGTGGATAACTTGTATGAAATTTAGTATAATGAGAGAAAATCACACGTCTTCTCTCACAACACATAATAATAATAATAATAATAAATCCCTGCTGTCTCGGCCTAAAGGCGCAGGCAGGTTTCGAAGTTAAGTTCAAATTTCAACAACAAAAACTAAATCAAGATTAGAGATAAACCCAATTT
The DNA here is from genome assembly GCA_963932465.1 of Maratus speciosus. Classification (NCBI taxonomy): domain Eukaryota; kingdom Metazoa; phylum Arthropoda; class Arachnida; order Araneae; family Salticidae; genus Maratus; species Maratus speciosus. The sequence goes on from OZ010788.1 coordinate 445,208,011, forward strand.
AACAATTTTATCTGGCCGTTTTTGACGAGTTTTTGTTTCATTTTATATAAGAGCCGGTTTTATCAGACTGATGTTAAGGCGGTTTAAATATATATATATATTTCCATGCTCAGCAACTCGAAATTTTATGGTATGTTTTCAGATTCATTTTTAAAAGAAAAAATAGGAAACTTGCTGACGTGATATTTGAAGATATTTATAAGCGACCTGTGTTTTTATTTTTCGTTCAATTAATTAAAACTTTATTTATAAACAATTATTTTCTCAGTAAGACAATATTTTACATTTCCAACACAATTGCTTCTGGAAATTCGGTTCAAATTGCCCACTTTGACATCATTTTTTGAAATATATTCTACCACTATCAAAAAATCGACTATTACGGTACATTATATAGTTTCTGAATAATTTACTCTACCAATTGGATGCGTTTGAGAGCAAAAATAAATTTAAAAATGAGTCAGAAAAAAAGCAGGTTGGATTTGAATACACTCTTTAATACCATTTTTTTCTTAAACCTTTATTTATTTTTAATACATTTTTGATGTAAGAATTGGTCCTATCAAAACTCGTCAATATAAATGTCGTAGATAATATTAAGAAGATATATAAGAAATTCATGTGGATTTTATATCTTGTGATTTGACTGAGTTATGATTTTTTTTCTTCTCCAACCCCCTTTTTTTGTTTTTGTTTTTTCTCTTTATTTATTTATTTATTTATTTATTTGCAGTACAAATTGGTTCTATCAAAAACTTGTCAATACAAAAGTTGTAGAGAATATGAAGAAGATTTATAATAAATTTAATTGGATTTGATATCTTGAGAATTGACGAAGTTATGAATTTTTTTCTCCCTAAAATCCTATTATTTGCGCCCCTTGAGCCCATTTTTAATTTTATCAAAAATCTGTCATACATAAATGTTCGGCCCTATTTTTAGAAGTAATAAAATCTTTAAATTGATTTGATATGTACAAAAATTAAGAAGTTATGTTTTTTTTCGGCTTACACAAAATCCCTCTCTATTTCCATCTCCTTCGTCCGATTTTGTCCATTAACGATCTTGACCAAGATTTTATGCCCCTTGATTTTATGTATCAGTTTGAAAGTGATTTGTGCAGAATTACGGAATTTATCGTGTCCATAAAAAAGTGATATATACATATATACATATACATATATATATATATATATATATATATATATATATATATAAAGTTTTTACTGAGGGTGGTTTTGGGTTCTAGGGGTCACAGTTGGTGTAAATCTGCAAATTTTTTTCCAAAATTCCAACATTTGGGAGAATGTAATAGGTAGTACTTCATACGAAATCAACCTAAAACTCGTAATAATGTCTATATATTAAATTACATATACCGTAGATAATATATAAAACACAATACTGTATTTGCATTTTAGCTGAGCACAGTTAAATTATATATATTTAAATGGACAATAAGATATTTGTATGTAATCAGTCAAACGAAAAAAATATTTTCAATTACAATGTAATAAATCTTTATATTTTGCATTAAAATATATTTAGATATTTTCTTTCAATAAAATATTCATATTACACAATTTTTTTATCATACGCTAACGTTATGTGTAGAAATAAAACTTTCTGTTTATAAAATCCCATTATTACGCGTAATATATATGTTCTACATAAAAATACATGTTCTTTACATAATATATACGTATATATGCATAATATATATATATATATATATATATGTGTGTGTGTGTGTGTGTGTGTGTGTGTGTGTGTTGGTGTGTGCGTGTGTGTGTGTGTGTGTGTGTACATATACAGAATGCCGAAAACTGTCGAACAATTAGGGAAATATATCATGTTTAAAAAACTTAAAATCATTCGTTAAATATATTTGTTTAAGAATTTTCTTTTATATTTTTTATATCTATTATCTATTTTATAACTATTTTTTATATTTATTTTTTTTATATTTGTTATATATATTATATCTTATCTATTTTATATCTATTTAGTGATGTCAAAGTTGATCCACTACCACGACTGCCTGAGGTTCAAAGTGAGTCCACATTTTAAATTTTGAATGAGAAACGCCATTTTTTTTTTTTTTTTTTTTTGCAGATTCTGATTCCACGGAAAAATATGCAACTTTTGTATTTAACATTTTTTTTCTGATCATCGTGCATGACGAAGTAATCTAAAAATTTTCCGTTTAAGCTTTGATTTTAAAATTAAAAACATATGCATAAGGTAAACAGAAAATGCTGCTTCCCTCCCTATATCGCGGGTTGGAAGGAAGCTAATGCTTATATTCTAAACAAATGCACGACTTTATCTTCATCTAAGAACAACGTCTTGACTTTTTGTTCCCTTTGGGATGCTTCATTAGCGTGAGTCACCGTCCCTCTCATGATTCGGGGTGATGTTTAACGCTGCATTTTGCTCGATTATATCGCCATCTCAATGATGCAGAAAAAAAAATGTTAAATACAAAACTTACGAACTTTTTCCCTTACAATCTGAATCTGCAATGAAAAAACAAGGGGACGGGGGGGGGGGGGGGGTCTGATTCAAGATTTCAAAATTGGGGTTGTTCTAACGACAAGGGGTTTGGGGTTGGGAGTGAACTTTGGTATCAGTGAATAGCTTATTTTAGAAATTTTAACACGTATTTTTCAGTTTTTAATATCTATATATATAAAAGAAAGTCTGAATTTCGTATTAATCAACGCGCAGCCAAAACTACTGAACCTAAAATTTTGAAAATATGGGTAAAAATAGTTCTTATGGCATTGAGTGCCGCTAAGAAAGGATTTTCTAAAATTCCACCCCTAAGGGGGGTAAAAAAGAGAACGAACTTTAAAAAAATTCCTTAAAAATCTGATTTTATAGTTATTTTTCAACTGATAACATATTTTGGTGTATTTTTGTATGCTGAATCGAATGGTACTAACTAAATTCTTTTAAGTTCAATAGTTCGAGAGATATTTCATATTTTTCTAATTTGGCGCTATCTTTGGCGCCAAAAGCTCAAATTTTCAAGTAATAATTTCTAAAAACTCACTCTCTTCATTCTGTTACTATAGCAAGGGAATAAATTCAAATTGAATAATTTTTTAATCAATTCTTTTGGTTAAATAATTAAAACAACTATGTCAATTAAGAAAAGTATTAGAAACGCCTAAAAAACTAAAACTAAATTAAAAATAAATAAATAAATCTGTGGTACTTTTTACTTCTACGAACACCATGCGAAAATGTATGATATCGCGCCATTTATTTCAATCCTAATCGTGCAAACGATTTTTGTTACAAACCATGCCAAGCATTAACCTTTGCTATTTATTGAACGTGAATATTTTTTATGAGTATTATTCCATCGTAATTCCGTAAAACTTTTGAATTTGTTATTTTTTGAATAGAAAACATTTATTAATAATTATAACTTACTTAATACTGATTACTGACATAGATTTTACTATTTGGCAGTTATCTGATGAGGAGGAAGCTACAATAAAATTATTTTAGAAGTTAGGAATTATACATATAAAAATGTCTGTTCAAAAAAGCATGAATGGCTTCATTCAAAGAATGAAATGTTTACTGTAGTGTGAAAAATACGTATTACGTACGCCATGCTGCAGTAGTAAAATATATTTACAATTTGAAGACTGCAGTTTAAATTGACTATATTCTATTACTTGCAAAATATTTATTTATGCTTTTATTTTAAGTACTTATTTTTATTGATCTAAAAAACTGGTATGTAAGCATGTAATTTTCAAAAGATATATTTTTTAAATGCTCATTTTTTTATCAACAAAATTATTTTTTTTTCAAATGTTTCATTTCGTTTTATAGACAATGGCATTATTTGTACTTCGCCTGCGTAAATTACAAAATACTCTTTGATGTTGAAATAAAATTTTTTGGTTTAAGGTATTTTTCTTCTTATTATTTTTTCTTTTCATCATTTTAAATGAAATTAGTTATACATATATTTTAAATGTGTGTATTTTAAATGAAATGAGCAAAAGACATGTATGAATTAATGATGTCGATAAAACAAGAGTTTTTTTTTTTTTTTTTTTTTTCATGGTTATAGTATAGTGTGACGAAATGTACACCTGCAAGCAGTTTTTCCCGCACGGACTATGCATTGTTATAGTAAAGTATATATTTTAAGAAATTAACAATTGTAATCTTGGAAACTAGCCGCCCTTGGTGACCAGTTTGGTCTCAATTAAAATTTAGGTTTGGGAAAGCATGCTAAGCATTGTATCGTGTTACTTTTATTCATAATTTAATTTACTTGAACGTTGAACTCCCTTAAATATAATTAATATAATCCCTCAAGCTAATATTAGTTTTTGTTGCATTAAAATATCTCAATTTGTTGATTTTCTGTAAATAAGTAAACCCTATTGCTTTACATTGGAAGTCTATGGGAATTTGACGAAATATTAGAGATATCGATAAGTTGGCGTCACTTTTGGCGATATATCTCCAATGTAGCGACAAACGTGGCTGCATTTGGCGCCAGAACAGGGGCCCCCTATGGCAACCCCCCCCCCCCTTATAGGTATGGAGATGCATTAAATGCTGTTTAATGACTAGACAATTAAGATACAAAAAGAGATAAACATAGAAGTCAAAATAATAAGAAAATAATGGTTGTTTTAAAACTGTTTTAAAACTGTTTAATGCTTATATTAAAAATCACACAAAATTTTTTGACCAAAATTCATGCTTTTTTTTCCGTTACGGTACATTAATCTAGCGTGGGCTTAGAACACGATTATGACTAATTCACTGCTTTTTCTGATACTTGCTAAAAAACGCAAGCATATGAATTTATTAAATGATATATAATTTTTACTCTGTTTGTTTCTAAAGTAAGGACAGCAGGAAAGAAAAATTGAAACATTATGTAATCTTTTTTTAGGATTTCTAAATGTATTACTTAGCATATAATCCTAAATTAATTAATTAATAATTGATAAAAATATACATTTAAAAAAATATTACATTCTTCATTTTAGGTAGATTTCGTAAGAAATACTACCTATTGCAGTCGTTACCATGGTGTGACTTTTGAAAAATTCCTTCATAACTTTTCATTATAGGACCCCAGGAACCCAAAACCACACCCACCTAAAAAGTTTATATATATATATATATATATATATATATATATATATATATATATATATATATATATATATATATATATATATATATATATGTATGTATGTATGTATGTATGTATGTATGTACTAAATTTTGTCCGCACGATAAAAGTCGCAATTATGCAGGGATTGTCTTCAAACTCGCCGAAAACTTTGAGATGGCTAATATCTCGGCGGGGATTGAAAATGGGCAAAATCGGCCCAAGGGAATGGAAATGGGGAGGGTTCAAAATTTTGAATACCGTCTTAACACGATTCTGATAAAACCAGCTCATACACAACAATGACAGGAAGAAAAATATTTTTCGTTATTAATTATTTATAGCAGTTGCCAACAATTAAAAAAAAAACAATAAAATTCTCACCACAACAATTGCTTTCCTATTGCAAGTTTTTCACGTGGAAAATTAAATTGAATAAATAGTTTGACGAATTGAAAACAAATTGAATATTACGTCATAAGTATTCTAGAGCAAGATTTCCGCTTGAAAACTGAAAATAAAATAAATAGCTTGATGAATTAAAAAACACAAAACAAAATATTGCGTCATATTGGAAATAAAATGGACCTCAGCAGGTGAATATGTAACGGCATGTGAGTTTGAAGAAACGTATTAAAACATGATAAAACCCCGACTATGGAAATATTAACTTATTTTAACACTTTGAGGTTATCTGAATTTGCAATAGCTATTTTTAAAACCTATTCCATATACATGCGTGTGCGTATTCGTGTATATTAGAATTTTCACAAAATGTTTAGCTCCTAGAGCTCATTTTTAGTGAAAGAACTGGGTTTATCTCTAATCTTGATTTAAGTTTTGGTGGTGAATTTAGTACTTAACTTCGAAATGTACCTCCGCCTGTAGGCCCGAGCCAGCAGGGATTTTTTAAATTTATTTTCAGCATTTTTTATTTCAAAATGTTTCATTGTTGCAGTTTTACTCATTTGGTATATTTTGGCGAGTGTTCATTGGTGCATAATTAAATCTATTGTTGTTCCAACTCGCATAAAATTGTACGAAGTACAGAAAATATTTGGTGAGTTATCACCTGAGATAGGCTAACAGTAAAATGCCTTAAAATAAATGTATTAATTTATAATTAATTTTTTCTAATATTAAAGAGTAGCATTGTCATTATTGACCTATAAACACACCTGTAAATATAATGTTTATAATTCTAACATACCAAGAAGTGAGTTAAAAATCAATTAGTGATTGCAAAAATCCATCTTTACATATAAAAACTAGGTTGACTTAAATAAAAAAAGGTGCAAAATTAGAATTACTGGTTGAGAAATAGTAAAAAAGACAGGCAATCGACCAAAATAGGAAGTTGTGAAAGAGGGAGAATTTACCGTAGCGAAGCGCGGGTACTCAGCTAGTATATATATATATATATATATATAAATAGGAATTTATTAATTCACTTAGTATCCACTTAACAATAGCAACATTTATTTTAAAAACATAGTAGAAATAGGAAAAATGTAAATTTGTGGCACCAAGGCTGGTTCAAGTGTTTTTAGCAATTATATATATATATATATATAGATAGATATGTATGTATATACAGTGAGCAAAAAAAGTATTTGCACGCAGACGATTTTTTGCATAAGTAATCATAGAAAGCAAATTTGATACTATTCTCGTAATTATTCATTTATTTAAATAAGAAGAAAATAAAAATAACTACCCATTTTCCTTAAACAGTAATATTACACATTTTAAAAAATAAATTAATATTTTCTCATACCTAAAAAGTATTTGCACCAGAAGCATTGACTGTTAAAAAAGGCATTAAATGTGAACATTATGCAAATGTTTAGCATATCAGACCCGCACTTTAAAGTCACGTAATATATTAACTGGAGCAGGGATTCTGGGGAGTTTTTATTCTAATGGCGCCGAAAACGTGTGAACTGTCTGTTGCTACCCGGTAGAAGATTACACTTCTTCACAATTCTGGATTAAGTTACCGAGGAATAGGTAAAAAAAATAAATCTAAACTTTTCTAGTCTTCGTTATGTAATTAAGAAGAAAAAAGAAACTGGTTCGACAATAAATAAGCCGCGAACTGGTCGTCCAAGAGAGCTAAATACCAGACAAAGGAGAGCCATCATAAACGAATCTTCAAAAAACCCTTTTCTAAGCGCTCGAGAATTGGCTGTTGATATCGCTTCAACGTCGGGAACAATAGTTACACGACAATCATTTAGAAATATTCTTCATGATGCAAATATTCGAGGAAGAACCCCTCGAAAAAAACCATTTATTAGTGAAACAAATAGGGTGAAAAGACTTGAATTTACAAAACCTTATGTCAGCAAACCACTAGACTTTTGGAAAACTGTTATTTTTTCCGATGAAAGCAAGTTCAATATATTTGTCTTAGATGGTAAGAAAACTGTATGGCGAAAACCAAATACTTCTCTTCAAATTAAAAACTTGAAACCAACTGTAAAACATGGCGGTGGTCATGGAATGATTTGGGAATGCATGCCTTTTAACGGAGTTGGCAAAATGAACTTTATTGAAGACAATATGATAGCTAAACAATATATTAATATACTGCGAGATCATTTATCTAATAGTGGTCTGATATTAGGAATTCCTGATTCATATTATTTCCAACAGGATAACGATCCGAAAAGAACTGCATATATTACGAGCTTATGGTTGCTTTATAATGTAAAAAATCAATTGAAACCGCCACCACAATCACCAGACCTCAATCTGATTGAAAATTTATGGCATATTTTGGATGTGAAAATAAGGAAAAAGAACGTTTCTAAAAAATCAGAACTTAAGCAAGCTCTTGGGGAAGAATGGCTACAAATCAGCAGTGAAACAAGTCACAAATTAATAGAATCAATGCCCAGACGATTACAAGCTGTAATTGAAGCAAAGGGCATGCATACTAAATATTAGCACTCTTTTTAACTTATAAATAATTACTCTAGTTCTATTTTTATTGCTAGTGTGCAAAATTTTTTTTGCAGTACAAATGCTATTTTTTATGTTTTCATATTTTAAATATATTTATTAAGTCAGATATAAAATATGTTTATTTGTTTTGTAAAAGTGTTGGTATTTTTAATTCTTAGTTGCTTTTTATTTATTTATGCATATGCTACAACAAATTTACCTGGTGTGCAAATAATTTTTTTGCTCACTGTATATATATGTGCGTGTGTGTCTATATAAATATAAGATTATATATGTATATACATATATATAATACCAAAAAACACACACTACACATCCAAACCCTAAACTACTGAACTATAGAGAAAATTAACAAAATAACCATGGAAAAACTTACTAACTAAACCATGAACGAAAAGAAAAGAAAAGAAAATAATAATAATATATACATCAATAATATATACATCAATAATATATACATCAATATATATATACATAAGAAGACTTACCATAGTATATATATATATATATAGATAGATAGATAGATAGATAGATAGATAGATACTTATGAGTAACTTCATTTAAACATTCGTCTAAATTAAAATGTAGCAGGAATCAAAAGTGTTAATTAGTTTTTTATTGAATACGACTTTTAAAATTTATATTGAATTCTAGTTATAATTCATTTGATGTGCTTATAAATTAATACTATTGTTATACTTATACTAAACTGAAAATGCATGAAATGTTGTCAAACTTAAGAAAATTGAGAGGTCAAAGTTGTAAATAATTTGGGGGAGTGAAGTTGACCCACGCGGACGTGTGGGTCCGATATTCCCTAAAATTGTGCAATACCGGAAGGAAGCCTAAGGAGGGTCCCTACCTTGGCGATCTCATATCCGGGTCTTGACCCGCTTACTTGGTGGGCCGTGATACTCATGTCACGTGCCCTAAGTGAGGTCGCGACCCTTTGTGAGCGGGTCCGAGCGCATATGAAAGATGGTCCCCTCGGTAGCTTGGACGCCGTGGTGGCCCTTTCCTGGTGCACCGTGTGATGATCAGCAGTGATCTGGTACACGTACGTAGTTTGCCTTAAGGGGTCCTAAAAATGATTTTTATTTAATAGTTAAAATTGAGTGTTATTCTTTAAGAACTTTTAAAAACAAACCCCATACAAAATTTGCATAAAAAGAGAAGTTATGTCTGAACCACTTTCAGCTTTTCTATAGGATAAAGGGATCATTTAAATTTTAAATTCAGTTTTCTCAAAACTGCAATTTCAATAATTTCGAGCACGATTTCTGAAAAATGATTACCTAGAATTTCGCGAAAGTTTCGGTTAATGTATTACACGTATAGAGGCACAAAATGACATATTATAATGATTCTCAAGTAAGAAGATTAAAATTCAAGTCTACATTAGTATTAATAAAAGCTCAATATTTCGAGTTTCTTAAACAATAATAATTATTGTAATTTCTCGGGAACTGCAAGTTTTATTTTAGGTAGATTTCGTATGAAATACTACCTATTGAGATCGCTCCTATGTTTGTATTTCTGGAAAAGCTTTTGCAGATCTACACCGATATTGACATCTAAAACCCAAAATCACCCTCAGTAAATAACTTTATCTATCTATGTATCTATCTACAGTGGCGGTCAAAAGTTTCCGGCCAGCATAAAATTTTTGGTTAATTTGTAAGTATACCCATATGAAGAGTAATCTCAAAGCGATACTTATACACTTTATTGACATAACAGTTAAGAACTAATTTATAGAATAAAAAATAAATATTAATAAATTTAATTGAATAAATTAATTACAAAAGATAACGCATGTTTTCAAAAGTTTCCGGCCACCTTGGCAAGTTTGGAAAAAAAGGGTGTTATAACAGAAAATAACAGTGATCAACAACATTTACAATTAGTATTTTTTATTCATACATTTAACAATAAGTACTGCGGCGCAGCATCGCGGCATCGATTCAATGAACGGTTGTAGATCGTCAGTGTTAAGTTTTTTCCAAGATTCTTGCAATTTTTGTGAAAATGCTGCTGAATTGGAATATTTATAATTCAACACACGTTTTCAAGTTAGTTCCAAAGATTTTCTATTGGATTCAGATCGGGTGATTGGGTTGTCTATTTCAAAAGTGGTACTTTTTTGTGCGAAAGCCACTGCTTGACGAGCTTGCATGTGTACTTTTGGTCGTTATCACGATGAAAGAAATAGTTACAACCATAATTTTTCCTCCAATCAGGCAGCAAATGATCTTGCAAGATATTCTTATGCATTGCACTATTCATCTTGCCGCGGATTTCAAATAACCGACAGGCACATTTTCCAGAAAATGCTCCCCACAGCATAACGTGTCATCCGTCATGCTTCATTATAGGAATAACATATCACGAATCTTATCTCTTGTTTTTAGGTCGTCGGTTTTATTGTCTGTTATAACTCCCAAAAGATTGAACGTCAATTCATCGGAAAATAGTACTTTTTTTCATTGACCAGTCTTTGTATTCCTTGCAAAACACCAGTCGGGCCCTCGGATTTTTTTTAATTATGAAAGGTTTTCTTACACCGACTGTTCCATAAAGTCCTAAGTCACGTAAGCATCTTGACACGGTCGACCAACTTATTTCAGTAATATTTTAACACCGAACATGTAGCGGCACATTGTAGCGGCATTTTTATGCGGGTCATCAACTATTTTTCTCCTGATCATTCTGTAAACAAGAGGTCGTTAAAAGTCGTTTTCCGGGGTCCCCTGGACCATGGCAATTTTCGAAGGCCATGACCATCTTTATATATTTTTAAAATATCGTTCACAGCAAATTTTTCGATTGACAACTTTGCCGCAATCTCACGAGAGGATTGTCCCCATAGCGACAAAAAAAATCACACGTTTAGGAATAATAAATTGTTTAACTTTTCCAATTTGAATTTCAAATACGTTATTCACTTTTATTAATTAACAAACAAGGCCAGAAAATCATTTTACCGATAGCAAAAACTAACGAATTACGAATGGCCGGAAACTTTTCCACAGGCAAATTTCGAATTCCTCCCCTTTGCATCAAGTGTCTTCAGTATCCAATCAAAATGATCACGTGGCCAGAGATAATTTGCTTATTCCTAACTTTTGGAGCAATTGTGCTTCTTCTTCCTTTATGGACACAATAAATTCCGTAATGCTGCACAAATCTCTTCCAAACTGATACACAAAATCAAGGGGTAGAAAATCTCGGTCAAGTTCGTTAATAAGCGAAATAGAACCAAGGGGTGGAAATAGGGGGGGGGGTGAAAAGCGAAAACCATAACTTCTTAATTTTTGTGCATATCAAATCAGTTTAAAGTTATTATTACTTCAAGAAAAAGGGCTAAAAATTTATTCATCACAGATTCCAATAAAATAAAAAATGGGCTTGAGTGGTGCCAAAATTAGGGTTTTAGGAAAAAACAAATTCATAACTTCATCAATTCGTAAGATATAAACTTATTATAAATCTTCTTAATATTATCTACAACTTTTATATTGACAAGTTTTCATAGGACAAATATATAACAAATGAATAAAGAAATAAATAAAAACGAAAAAAATGGGACGTTGAAAAAGAAAACAATTCATAATTTCGAAAATTCACAAGATATTCAATCCGCTTGAATTTATTATACATCTTATCAGTATTATCTACATCTTTCATACAAACAAGTTTTTGATAGGAAAAAATCTTACAGCAAAAATAAATAAATAAATAAACAAATAAATAAATTAACAAAAATAAAGGTTAAAGAAAAATTATTGTATTAAGAGTGTACTCAAATCCAAACGACTTATTTTCTGACTCATTTTTAATTTCATTTTCACTCTCAAACGCATCCTATTTGCAGGTTCTCTTATTCAGAAACTATGTAAAGTGCTGTATTGGTCAATTTTTTGATAAAGGCAGAATATATTTCAAAAAATGCTGTCAAATTGGGCATTTTGAACCGAATTTTTCAAAGCGATAGTGCTGGAGACTAAAAAAATAGTCGTACTGAGAAATTAATTGTAAATCGAATTCTAATTTATTGAACGGAAAATAAAAACACAGGTCGCTTAGAAATCTCTTCAAAAAATCACGTCTGAAAGTTTCATGTTTTTACTTTAAACTAGTTGGATGTGCTAATCCCAAAACTTTCTTTTATCTGATACATAATATTTCAAAAACTAGTTACGCATGTTAACACTTCAATATTTTTAGTTCCATACTGTACCAACTTTGATTTTCATCATAAATTTCTGCTTCAGTCAAATAAACGGACTAAAATCGAGTTAATCAATATCATAATATTTGTTAAAATTAATAGTTTTTCCTTATTCTGTTGTTATCAGATGTTTGCGAATAGCCGGCTTAGCGATAAGCAAGTTCCTGCCTCTGCGCGAACCGCCGATGGACAACAGAACTACAAAAAATCAAGAAATGCATACAAAAAATCGCTATCACACAGTCCATTTACCATGCAATATTTCCACATTCCTGTTGGCCAAAGCCAAAAACATGCACGAAAAAGTTTGGTTCAATTATATGCATAATTTCATGCACTTTTCGATGGTACAATAAAGAAAATGGCACAAACATCGCTATTACGACGCCCCCCTTCCGGCAGATTTTTTTTTTTTAATTCAGGGAGGACTTGTTTGCCACAGCCAGAAACTTACACAAAAAATTTGGTTCAATTCTATGCATAACTTCATACAATTTTCGATAGTACAATAATGAAAATGGTAGAGACGTCGCAATTATAGCGCCCCCTTCCGTCGGAATTTTTCCAAGTTCAGGGAGGACCTTCGTGCCATGATAAAAAACAAAGACAAAATATTTGGCTCAGATATATGTATAACTTCATACCTTTTTCGATGGTACAATATTCAAAATCGCGCAAAAATTTATATAACAGCGGCCCCTAGCGGCGATTTTTTTCCAAATTAAGGGAGGACCTGCTTGGCATAGTCAAAAACTTAAAATAAAAATTCTATTCAATTCTATGCCTAACTTCATACACTTTCGGATGGTACAATATTCAAAATCGCACAAAAATCGCTGTTACAGCGCCCCCAACCGGCAATTCTTTTCTAAATTCAAGGAGGACCTGCTTGCCATGTCCAAAAACTTAAAATAAAAATTTGATTCAATTCTATGCCTAACTTCATACACTTTTGGATGGTACAATATTCAAAATCGCACAAAATATGCTGTTACAGCGCCCCTACCGCCGAATTTTTTCCAAATTCAGGGAGGACCTACTTGCCATATCCAAAAACTTAAAATAAAAATTTGGTTCAATTCTATGCATAACTTCATACACTTTTGGATGGTACAATATTGAAAATTACACAAAAATCGCTGTTACAGCGCCGCCTACCGGCGATTTTTTTTCCAAATTCAGGAAGGATCTGCTTGCCATAGCCAAAAACTTAAAATAAAAATTTGGTTCAATTCTATGGATAACTTCATACATCTTTTGATGGTACAATGGCGACAGACAGACGGACAGACGAACGCACGGACACACGGACAGACAGACATTTTCTATAAACATGTTTTTTGGGTTCTCTGACCCCTAAAACGTGTAAATCTGTCGAAAACCGGAAGTCGAAAAAAATTTCGATTACAATACTTTCTTCGATCTAAGATAGAAGAAAGTAAAAATGTCTCAGAAACTTTCGATTTGTTGAGCTGGGAAAAATATTTTTTTAATGTAATTCTAAAGACCTTTTATCAGTTCATCATAGAGGACATTTCTAAATCAATTAAAAGGCTTTTTAAAACCAACATAAGACAGAACATCTAGTATCTTAATTTGAAAATGTAAACATTATAATATGTCGCACCTTTTCCCCCAACATTCTTAATTAATTTTTCTGCTGACCTTTTTATTGCACTTGAAATGAAAGATACATCATGCAAAAAATAAGGAATGAAATAGTCGTCTTCGCGAAGAATACAATTAAGTCTCGAAGATAAAAATATAAGAAAATGTTACTAAAGTGCATGTATTTGGCATTGACGTTATAGGAAAATATTCTGATTCTAAACCAATTAAATGCACGTAACCTTAAAATGATATCAAATTTAACGATAGCAGATAAAACCGAATTTTGATTTAAAGTCTGGTAATGTGAAACTGTAAACATCATCTTAAATGTACTTTTTAAATATTAACATAAATTAAATTTTTTGCTGAATTTTTCATTATCCTTGTGAAACTAATAACGTAAAAGGCATAGTCTTCGTTTCGAAAAATCAAATTAATATAAAAAAAGGAAATGTTTCAAATGTGAATGTCTTTGACATTGACTTGAAAGGAAAACACTTTGTTTCTCAATCAATTAAATACATATAACATTAAAAAGATCCGAACTGGAACGTAGCCAGATCAAACAGAATTTTGATTAAACGTTATCAGTTCTTAAGAAAAAGTAATAACAAATGAGATAAAAAGAGATTGTTGCAATCATATGACAAGCATTTTTTCAAACATAAATGGTATAGCAGTTTTTTGAATTAAATAATATGCCGATCGTATTTAAAAAAGGAGAAAGTAATTTTTTTTTAAAATAGTAAAGTGTTGTTTTCTTTTCCGAAATGTAAGAATGTGTGTAAAAAAAGAATAGAAAAGAAAATTTTAATAAATAGGCACTCTTTTTTAACTTTGAATTGAAAAATATACAGTAGCGCTCAAAAGTATTTTGACAACCTTATATTCTATTTTATTTTATTTAATATAAAAATGTAAAAGAAAATATATTCCCCATAATTGAGAACACTATGACTGCAGTATTCAAATGTATCAAGTTTCAACTTGTTTGTTTACATTCGGCGCAACCGAAGAAATAAGACTCCTCCTTAGCTCAAAAGTATTTTGACAATTAGTTTGCATTGAATTGTTGAATGTGTCAGTGGCGCTATAGCTTCGATTAGTATTTATATCGACTTATTGTGATTTTTTTTAAATGCCGAAATGTAAAAAAATATTGAAGTGATTCTAGAAAAGCCGCAGTAAATGCACTTAAGAAAGGTAGACTGTAAGCAGAATTAGCTCGTTCTTTTAACGGGTCTCGTCAACTTGTTATTACATAGAATAAATTTTTTAATAAACAGAAATACATCGAAAATAAGCCTCAAAGAGGCCATCCGAGAAAAACAACTTTCAATGTTGACTGTATTCTAAAAATGATATCTACAAGTGATTGTCGTAAGTCCACTGTAATAATAAAAAATGAAATGAAAAAAAAATTACGGCATAGACATACACGTTTCATCAGTCAAACGACGCCTAAACCTCTATGGTTTACATGGCAGAAGACAAGCAAAAACACGTTTGTTATCTACTAAGAGTAGGAAGGCTAGAGTCGCATTTGTAAAACGGCATAACCCTTTCAGGGTACAGCAATTCCATTGCTAAAGTGTTAAATTTAATGACTGACACCGGAATTTGAAAACAAATTTGTTTGTAAATAAGAAAAGCTGTATTTCACACACATAACAAACCGAATTTTTTTAAATCAAAATTCCGGTGTCAATCATTAATTTCAACACTTTAGCAATGAAATTGCTTTGCCCTGAAAGGGTTATGCCGTTTTACAAGTGCAACTCTAGTCTCTCTCTCTATAACAAACTCTATAACAACTCTATAACAAACGTGTTTTTGCAGGTCTTCTGCCATGTAAACCATAGAGGTTTAGGCGTCGTTTGACTGATGATGCTGACTATGCCGTAATTTTATTTCAATTCATTTTTTATTATTACAGTGGACGTACTTCAATCACTCGTAGATATCATTTTTATAATACAGTCAACACTGCAAGTTTTTTTTTTTTTCGGATGGCCACTTTGAGGATTATTTTCGATGTATTTCTGTTTATTAAATAAATTATTCCATTTAATAACAAGTTGCCGAGACCCGTTAAAAGAACGAGCTAATTCTGCTTGCAGTCTACCTTTCTTAACTGCATTTACAGCGGCTTTTCTAGAATAACTTCAATATTTTTTACAATTCGGCATTTAAAAATAATCACAGTAAGTCGATATAAACACTAATCGAAGCTATAGCGCCACTGGCACCTTCAACAATTGAATGCAAACTAATTGTCAAAAGACTTTTGAGCTAAGGAGGAGTCATATTTCTTCGGTGACGCCGAATGTAACAAACATGTTGAAACTTGATACATTTGAATAACTGCAGTCATAGTGTCCTCAATTATAGGGAATATATTTTCTTTTTATATTTTGATATTAAATAAAATAAGAGAGAATATATGGTTGTCAAAATACTTTTGAGCGCTACTGTATATCAATGCTTCCCCTACTAGTCTACACAAATTACATTTCGTCGTACATTTTACAAAAAAACTATTCAGTATTTTGACTTGAAATTAAACATAAAAATAAATTATGATCTATAGATTTGCACAATATTATTTTTTTATAGAATAACTTTAAAAAATATGTTATTTTACTTAATTAATTTTACATGCTTTTCCATTACGGACGCATTTTTGCCCCCCCCCCCCCAAAAAAAAAAAATGAAACAGGTATATATTCAGAAGAAAAAATAATAAATCATGGAGTTAGTACTTATACATAGAACCATGATTAATTAAATAAATAAAATGTATTTTCATTATTCCGCAAAAATATCTCAAAAACAGTTTTTTTTAATTTAAGTAGCTGTTTAACCCGTTCTAGGCACGGGAGTTCATGAATTTAATTCTAAAACCAAAATAAAAAATAACTATTCGATTTAGGAAAATATTTTTCTGCTACTGCGCATTTTTTTAATAAAATTTAATATTTCATGTTACTATGGCAGCAGACAATAAAACTGTATCTTTGGAATAAGGAATAAATTGAATAAAATGTTTTGTTGATGTTTGTGATAAAATGTCTGTCATTTACCTAAAAAAAAAATGTAATAATTAAGCGGAATTAAATAATCTCTAATTATTTGCATGTGAGGTAAAATATTTATCGTAATACCCGCTGGAGATTTTAAATATTGCAGCGTGGCATACGTAATATGTATATCTCTAATTAATTGCATGTGAGGTAAAAGAATTATCATAATACCGGCTACAGCTTAAAACTTTGCTTACATTAAATATTCTTATATTAAAAATGTATGTTATTTGAGAGGAAAATATACATTTTAATAGAATACTTTATTAAGATTGGTTGGAGATGGCGCATATTTTGGTTCTCATACCTTTTAATCATATAATAGTTTAACGGTTTCTTTTATGAAATTTTTAAAATACTTTTCTAGGAAAATTATAGCATATTTTTGTAGAGTTAAAATTTGTGAAAATTCAATTATTTACATTAAATTAAGTATTTTTAGCGTTAAGAATTCAAATACGCAGCTTATTCTTATTATGTGAAATAATTTACGCAGACGAAACTTACGCATTTTAAAAGAATTATATTATGATTTTTTTTTTTTTTTTTTGGAAAGTGAAAACAAAAAAATTGTAAACATATAAAATTAATTGTTAAATTCGTTATATAAAGTGTTATTCGAATTCGGAGGTTGAAAATTTATCCAAATGAAACATATTTACTATTAAGAAGTAATCACTGTAAGTATTATTTTTAATATGTTTGCCGTTTAAAAACAATTTATGAAATGTATTAGTTCTATTATAAAAACTGCCGAGAAAACGTACTTACTGGTCGAAAATAACGCGAACTTGATTCAGCTTTAAGTCAAGAGGCTAGATACCAGCGTAATAAACGACGACATGACGAATCTCTTTTGACAAAGAATGAATGTGCTCGGAAATATGCTTTAAATTTCGAAGATGCACAAAAAAGAAAAACATATATATATATATATGTTTTTTGTTAAATTTGCCATCGATGTTGCTTTGACATGCATATTCAGTATGACGGATCTTGTAAGACTTGCCATAAATGTATAGTAAATAGTGTACTAAATATTTTTTCTGTAGCTAATAATATGGATCCAGGCCGACAACCGGAAATATTGAAGAACTTAATTTTCGTTGAGGAGCAATTAATTGCCCAAGATCATCCAGTTATTACTGTTTATCGCATTAAAGGTAGTCAGCTTGGATACAGTGGGCAAGTTATTTATTTTCAACAAGGTATTACAGAATTTTTGCTTTATTATCTCATTCCATAGATACTACACTCATGTCCATAATAAAGGTCACAAAGATAAAATCTGTGAAATCTGATGAACTATTCGCTGTGCTGCCACAAAATTTGGCACAGAGGTATATTACAATGCTAGAATGAACATAGCAACATAAGAATTCGGAAAAGATTTTAATTGTGGATTAAGAAACAGAGTATATCAAAAAGTGTTAAATCATGAATCAGAAATAAAGCATTTATCTCGGGAAAAATCTGTCTAGTATGGAGTGTGAGCGACGTGCACTGCTTATATAAGCCTCCCAACGAGCTCTCATACTGTTTACGAGGATATCAATAAATTTTTGTGGAACAAAGCCCATTCTTCCAAAAACGCTGTGGCCGAGAGGTTCTGCTCTCGAAGCTGGTAGACGTTAGGTGATGGTTTTAATCCCAATCCCGCACGTCGGCCTAGTCGTTCGGAGTTTTCGGGGTTTTCTTCGACCCTTGGATTTCCAAGCGTAAATACGGGTTAGGTTCCCTTAGAAAGACCCCCACGGAAGGCACCCCTCCCCTGGGCTTATATCCCTCGAGCAGATAATTGGCCGTCAAAATGAACCAACCAACCTTCCAAAAACGCGACTTTTAACTCCTGGCGGGTCCTAGGAGGGAGGTTACAATTTGCAATGGCTCTTCCTAGACCATCCCAAACATGTTCAATAGAATTGAGGTCAGAAGAACCCGAGGGCCAATTTATACGGCGAATATCCTCTGCTTCAAAAGAATCATCAACAATATGAGCTCTGTGGAGCTTTGCGTTACCGACCATAAACATGATCTCCGGGCCAACAGCACCCCGGAACAATCTCTTATAGGCTTCAAGGGCCTCATCCCTATAGCAATATGCGTTAACTGTACCTGCATCGAAGTCGTGATGTGGCGTACGACTGCCCAACATTATGCCGCCCAGACAAGGACTCCTTTACCACCAAATCTGTTGATTTCTTTTGCGTAGGAGGGATGATAGCGAGCTCCATGTTCTATCCAGATGAAGACTTGATGAGAATCATTCTGCGCGGTGAGTCTCGACTCATTACTGAAAAGAACACGCCCCCATTCTTGTTGTGCCCAAGACTGGTATCTTCGGCTCCACAACAACGGGCTCTCCTGTTGGATGCAGTGAAAGGGACACACACGACTGGACGCCGGGTGTTAGGGATGAGGTCCTTGAAGTCTATGTGAGGTTGTTCCGTGGTGCTGTAGTCTCTGACTTCATGTTTATGGACGATAATGCCAATCCATACAGGTATCACACTGTTGATAATTTACTCGAAGAAGAGGATATTCGCTGTATGAATTCACCCTCGTGCTCTATGGACATTAATCCTATTGAACATGTATGGGATAGTCTAGGAAGAGACATTTCGCAATGTAACCCCCCCCCCCCCCAGGATCCGCCAGGAGTTAAAAACCGTGCTTTTGGAAGAATAAGTTTTTCCGCCAGAAACATTTATTGACACCCTCATCAACAGTTGACACACCCCCAACAACAGAGCTCGTTGGGAAGCTTTCATAGCAGTGCACGGGGCTCACACTCCATTCATGATTTAACACTTTTTGATATACCCTGTTTCTTAATTCACAATTAAAATCTTTACCATATTGTTATGTTGCTATATTCTTTCTCCCATTGTGATATACCTCTGTGCCAAATTTCGTGGTAAGACAGTGAATAGTTCATCAGCTTTCCCAGATTTTATGTTTGTGACCTTAATTTTGGACATGAGTGTATATCACAGTACATCTTTGTTAGAAGAAAAGATGGTGAAGAATTCGAAGATTTTATAGTAAATCGTGAAAACGTTAAGTCTGCTTTAGAATATCTAAAAAAATAATCCTTGGTAACGTTATATTACTATTCATGAAAATAATTTGTAAAGTTACCCGAAAATGAAAATATTTTTCAGCGAATAATACTCAGTGAAGAGCAACAGCAGATTAATTTACCATCAGTTGAAAAAACTATGAATTATGTAGATGATCAATGTGCATGGACAAATAATATATATCAAACCGGAGCCCCAAAGGCGACTTTCAGATATAATCGCGAGGCAATAAATAGTATATTAGGTATTAAAGAAGGGAATGTAGAATGCAGTGACATTCCTTGGCCTCGGATAGATACTAAGCCTATAAATGAATTTTCATGTGGTGGATATATTTGTAGAGCTTTTCCAACGTTATTTCCAATAGGAAGAGGTGATCTTAGAGATGCTAGAGTTCGTAAAATTACACCAAAAGAATACTTTAAATTTCTTGTGATATATGACAATGGAAGATTTGCACGGCATCCAAGATTTAGATTTTTTGCTCTCAATAGCATAATGCGTTGGACAGCATTGCAAAATGGAATTATTTGTATTTATAAAATGTTCTCGCCTACGTTATGAAGCATTTGAAAAACTCCAGGAACGGTTGCAGAAATATCCTACATTGTACAAGTCGATTTTATCTTTCAATGCTAATTTAAGATCATGGAGCTTTGTGGTTTATCAGAGATATGGTTATCAGAGATATGGTTTATGAGATCACGAGATTTGTTAAACATGGGTGAGGAATTGGGAACTCCTACTTTTTTCATTACACTTAGTGCAACTAATTTATACTGGCCTGAAATTTATCGCATTATTGATGCAGACTATGATTACACTGATCGTAAGCAAAATTCTGAATTCATCAGAAGATAAAAATTGTTGAATTGTAATCCTTTAATCATTTCTCAATTTTTTCATAAGCGGTTGGATTTTTTTACGGAACATTTTTTTCAAGAAATATTTCAATGTGAAAGACTTCTGGTTTCGTATTGAGTTTCAACATAGAGGTAGTCCTCACATGCATGGCCTTTTATGATTTGAAGATGCTCCTGATCACAATCTTATCAAATCACAATCTTAGTTCAAATGATGATGAATTGATACGTAAAATACTTTGACGAATTCATATCGACTTGTAAACCAGATCCTAATCAAGTGTATGATATACATCCATCTAAATTTCATTTTACGGATGTGCCTGATAAAGCTGCTGACTATTATCACTTAATACGTGCAGTGCAAATGCGTAAATTCTCTAAAGCTTATTGTAAGAGAAAGAAAAAATATTTTTCTGAAGTCACATGCTATTTCAAATTTCCCAAAGTATATTCTCACGAAAGTAAAATTCAGTTCCTTACTAATGAACCCGAATAAATTTCAAACAGGAATAGTCCTTATTTAAACAGTCATAGCCCACAAATTTTAAAAATTTGGCGAGCAAACAAGGATTCCCAAGCAGTCATTTCCGTTCACGCAGTTCTAAAATATATTGCTAAATATGCTAACAAAGGTGAACCTATATCAGAAGGGCTGAAAGATTTTATCCGACAAACAGTTCAAGAATCACGCTATATTATCAATTTTCAGCAGATATTTCAGAAGATTTTAATAAAAATGTGTACTGAACCTGATTATTCTGTCCAGGAGATATTTTGGATGTTAATGGCATGGCCTTTGTTTAAGTCATCTCGTCAGTTTGTCACCATTAATTTAGAAAGGAACACATGGGAACAATTAGATATGCGTAAGAAGGATGGAAGCATATCCGGTTCAAATATTTTGGAAAAGTACGAGCAACGCCCAGTGATATTTGAAAATATGTCCTTGCGGAATTATTTCACAAACGTTTATAAACGCGGGGCAAATTTTAATATCAGAAAAAAACTATTTATCCCCAGGATGATACCGAAATTGAAATATGATCCCAATAATGTAAATAATGAAGATTTCTATAAGCAACAAGTTACATTGCATATTACTTGGCATGATTTTTAAATTATGAATCCAAATAATACTTCATGGAAAGTTATATATGAACAGCATTTTGAGAATAATGAAATTCAGATATTGGATTTGGAATATCTATCGCAAAATTTAGAAGATGAGGAAGAATTTGAAGAAATGGAATCTACTGAAATAGATCAACCATTTGACTGGATGAATGTCGCTTCATAACAAAAAAAATGCACAGGATGAATTAGATTTGGGCAGAAGGGACATTGATATAAAGTTTAACTGACTGAATTTCGCTTCAAGACAAAATAATGCACAGGATGAATTAGATTTGGGCAGAAGGGACATTGATATAAAGTTTAACTGACTGAATTTCGCTTCAAGACAAAATAATGCACAGGATGAATTAGATTTGGGCAGAGGGGACATTGATATAAAGTGTAACTGACATACCATTCAAAGTCAAGATTTGATTAATAAATTACAGAATTTTAAGTGAAAATAAAAAGATGAAAGAGAATGAAAAATGTGGTTGTGTCACTGTTCCTTCTAATTTGCCAAGATTCGTATTTTCCCATGAACAGAAAAAAGTAATAAATATTTTTGAAGAACAGATCAATTTCTTACAAGGTCATAGACGAGATATGCCAATAAAAAGAATTGTTGTCCAAGAAAAAGCAGGTTCTGCAAAAAAGTACTTTAGTAGATTTCTTCACTACTCGATTAAATGAAACATTTGGTCCATCTTCTTTTTAACTGCTTGTACCAAATGTTGTTGCCGCAATCAATATAAATGAATCAACGATTCATTCAAAACTTTTATTGGGACTAAATCAAAAGCTAAGACATCTTGGTCCATATTCGATTCGTCAACTACAGGAGGGGTTTCGAAATTGTAAAATCATAATTATAGATGAAATGAGTATGATTGGATGCAGTCTTTTACGAAAAATAGATTTAAGATTACGTAGTGCTGTGCCATCGAAACAAGATGAACCTTTCGGTGGAATGTTCTTATATCTATTTGGAGATATCAAACAACTACTTCCAGTAAACGACTGGCCTCTTTACAGCGACAAAAATCAAGGAAGTGAGTTTCTTTTGGAAGGACAATTGTTATTTTCTTCGACTATTCAAAAATATTTTATTATCATCATCCTTCCGGCAAGATGAAACTCAACAAATATTTTGTGGCATACTTGATCGAATTAGCTATTGGAGAATGCACTATTGAAGACTGTGAAATATTAATGAATCGAACAGCATTTATTTATAGATGCGATTAGGCTGTTTTCAACGAATAAAGACGTAAAAGAATATAATAATGAAAAATTTAAAGAACTGCGTCAACCTTGTTGCCTTAATTCAAGCTCTTTATAGTTGTACTAAAGCAAAATTGGCCGATTCTGAAATGACAAACCGATTTGAACCATTGCTGACTTTATCAATTGGGTCTAAAGTAATGTCACGTTCTACTTTGTGAACCAAAAAATGTTTAGTAAACGGGGCTTTAGGCTATGGTGCAGATATTATTTATGAAGAAAATCATGGGCCACCAGACCAGATGCCGCGAATAAGCATGGTTAAATTTGAAAACTACAGTCATTCAACTTATTAGAATGGCTGCGTTTCGATTCCACCAATAACTAAATTCTGGAAAAATGGAAATATAAATTACTCAAGAAAACAATTTCTTCTGCAGTTAGCTTTTGCACTTACAATTCATAAATCCCAAGGTTTAAATTAAATAAAGCAGTCGTAGGTATTGGGGATAAAGAGACATCAGTTGGCTTAATGTACTTAGCGTTGTCGAGCGTTAAAACCCCTTAAGGTTTAGCATTAAATAGAAAATTTCCTTACGAGAGATTCTACAATATCAAAAATTCTCATATGCTAACATGCAGGAAAAAAGTTGGAGGGTTTTGTGCAAACCGAAAAATCTCCATAAAGTCTAGTTATAATACATATCAAATCACTTTAAGGTTATTTTTACTTCTAGATAAAGTGTCAAAAATTTATGTATCACCGATTTTTGATAAAATTAAAAATAGGCTCAAAGGAAGAAAAAATAGGGATTTAGAGGAAAAAAATCATAACTTTGTCGAATCTCTAGATATTAAACTCACGTAAACTTATTATAAATTTTCCTAATATTATCTGCAACATTTATATTGACAAGTTTTTGATAGGACAACTCCTACCGAAAAAAAAGACGAAAACGAAAAAAAAAAAAGAGTGTTAGAAGAAACAAATTCAAAACACATAAAGCGATCTTATATTTATTATAAATCTTCTTAATATTATCTACAACTTTTATAGTGACAGTTTTTATAAAACCAACTCTTACAGGAAAAACATATTAAACACAAATAGGGGTTGGAGAAAAAAATATCGTATTAAAATGATTCTGATAAAACCAGCTCTTACTGAAAAATTAAATTAAGAACTCCCCAAAATCGGCCAGATAAAAATGGTAAACTCGGTTTATCTCTAATCTTGAATTAGTTTTAATTTGTTAAATTCTTACTTAACATCGAATACTATCTCTGCCTGTGGGCCAATTTTTTTTTACAAGTAAAATTGATTTTTAATAATGTATACTATCATGATGATGATAATTCCGTTAACTAAAATATATGTTATTTCACTTGAAGTTTCTAAGCATGAATGATGCAACGGCTATAACTTTAGAACTAACTAAATAAAAAAAATGACGTTTTATTTTAATTTAAGTTTCTTGTAATTGTACGTGGGTTTTTTTCTCCGTGTATCTATTGCAGATATTCCGTCCCTTGTTCTGTTTGTACATATTAATCTGTATCTGAAAGTGTAATTACATGTATAAAGTCCCGAGGAAAAGAAAAACATGAAAAAATGTCGTTTGTGCTGTGACAGATTTCGCTGTTACATATCGGCTTAACTCCCCCCCCCCTTAACTAAAAAATCATGGTATAATATAAATATCGTACTTTTGAAAATAAATTATTACATTTCTTCCCCCTCTCGTGCACGCGAAATCGGTAATTTAATTCATTTCTTAAAACCATACGGAACTTTTCACCTTTTTTAACGTCTTTAATTCATTACGCTTAAATGTTCACCTTTATGATTTCAGTTGTCAGTTACAATTTTTCCTTTCTCATAGAATGATTTTTCTTTCCCTAATCACTCCTAGTTCAAAAAGATAATAAAAAGACTATAAATGCAGCTGTTAGTAACATTACGTCTTCATTTAATTTCGTCCGCTTAAACCATAAACTTCCGCTTACGTCATAAATAAGTCATTCTTAACCTCTGCTAATATTTGCCCGTTGAAAATGAATTAACAAAAAATGTAAAAAGGTGTTTTATGGGAATCATGCACGTCATCAGGAATAATGGTCGATTGAAAACAAATGCCCTTTTCTCTCGGCATTTCCCTTGCAGCAGTTTATATTACGCAATTTTAAGTAACAATCATTTAAGCTAAGGCCGGTGAGTAATACAAACAATTCCAGAATTTCTGTCGACGATCGCATAAGCACAGTCTGTGCCAGGTACATTGCAACCCTTTGGGTTATGTCTTGAAGGGAAACCATTTTAATTTGTATTAATAAGTTGTTTTCGCCAAAAGCATTATCCATCTTCGGTAAGTCAACAAAACTGTTGTAAATTGGCAGTGAATTGTAAAGCCAAGATATATGGAGTTCTAGACAAAAGTGACACTTCTCTACTTGCCTTAATTATGTAAAGATAAGAAAAACAGCGCATCGGATCGGCTTCTGTTATGGGGCTATCTTTCCCATTTACTTGTATGAACCACCACTTATATTAGATGCTCTAAAATGTTTAAATAAATTTCATGTCCCAGCAAATTATTAGTTGGAGTTTTTCTTACTTTACTATTATAAGGAACTCGGAGCTGAAATTTCAGCACATATGCATTATTCGAAATCTTTATTTCGTTACTAGAAGTCAAATTATGAGCATGCTCTTATTAAATCAATTTTCAATTTATTTCGTTACAAAACAACATACGAGTGACTATTTTATCTTTCTGTCAGACACAATAAATGGACTCAAATATATTCTAAGGATATTTTTAATTGTAAAATACAAAAAACATATTTTTAAACAATAATGGATTATGGCAGTTGTATAATTTTACATAAAAGAACAAGTATCATAAAAAATTTAGATTTTAAGTTTAGAGCTTATTCTTATCATTAGTTTTTGCGATATAAGGAACTTATTATTTTTATCATCAAATGCAAAGAAAAAGTTTCGTTTGTAAATAATACAATTGTAAGTAATAGCTTTTTTACTAAAGAGCAAATACAATGCATTTTGAAGTTAATATTCAAAATCACTATTAAATTTAAAAAAGAGATCGATTTCTATAAGCTATAAATATCAGAATGTGAAATTGAATCTTATTTCTCCAGCTGAGTTTTGTAGTTCAAAAGAAAACTAAACGCAGGCTGTTTTGGAACGATTAACTATGGTTGTCACATTAAACATCGCAAACATCAAAGCAGCATAATTCTTAAGGGGACAGCACACTTTTAAAATTTTCAAAAATCGCTTTTTTCTTTTTCTTTTTACATTGTTAGAAAGGTTATTTTATTCTGAATAAGTTGATACCAATCTTTTAACTGTATGATAATTATTTACTGAGATATTAGGGGAAATGTAGACATCATTCCTTTATTTTCGAATCAAAAGACCTGCGACAACCGTCATGGCGGCTTGTTTATATTTTGTTTTCGTGATTCCATATTATCGTAACTTTGGAAATATGCTAAAATGCAGCAATTGTTATTGGTTAAATTACTTAAACAATAATAAGAAAGCTTTAAAATGTTAACTACAACTTCCACTTTCACCAAATTTGTTTACTTTCATGGTTTTCTACAGCTTTATTTGCTATTAAGTGCTTAAATTTGAAACAAAACAGTTTTTTTTTCTAGAGCAATACTTTCCTGATTTTGTAATAGTATTCTGCTTTTTAGTATTTATTAGCTTTTTAATGAAAAAATATGCAAAATGTGCTTCAAAACAGCATCGAAAAAGGAGTCAGTTTAATGGTAATCGCTATACAAAATACGATTATATAAATATTTTCTAAGGTGCTAACTCATCTTATAAAAAAATAAAAAGTAGTCAATTTGATAGTGATTTTGGTTTCAATTGACAGTTCAGAATACGGATTTATTGACATTAATATATTTTTTTAATAAACTATCCGGATTTTTGTGCAGCAAAGTGTGAATCAGATATCGAAATACGAGAATCCCTATAAAATGGCCTATATTTTACACTTAATAATTTAGTTTTATAAAATGTGCACATTTAATTCACTTTACAATCAAAGCTGAACAAGATTTATAGTTATATGTTTAAAATTAGTTTTTTGCAATAGCAAATGCTACATTTCTACAAATTACATCTATTTAATTTTTAAGCATGTTCCAATATTCTGCAGCATTTTATAAATAATTTTATATTTATCATTTTAAACTAGCATCTAATTTTATTTTTAATACAGAATACGATATATAATTAGTATTTTCGTTTCCTTTATTATATATTTTATATTTAAAAAATGCAATTTAATCTTTAAACGGATTATTCTCAAAATGGCATTTTTTACTCTTGCGCGCATGATATCTCCAAAACTATTTGAAGTGGAGCTTTAAAAATTTTGCCCTTCATACATATTTATATTATCATGAAAATGAACTAGGATTATAAAGCTGTGTTCAGTATGAAAAAAAGTTATGCAATTGAATGCATGTCAAAATTCATAGTTTTTCTAATTTTTCTAATAAAATGTTAATTACTCTTTATTTAATTAACCGATTACAAATATCCTAGTTCAAAATATCCTAGTTAGTGTTATCGTTAATTTAAGATAAAGTTTAAGCACATACAATGAAATTCGCATGAGGTATCGTGCGTGCAGTTAAATGGTATCACTGTGAAAATTTTAAATAGCCCTTTGAAATTGACCCCTTGAATTTTTTTTATTTATAATATATCCAAATATATATATATACTAGCAAACCCGCGGCTTTGCTCGCGTAATATTTGAAATATGCCAAGCGATATTCATATGTCTAATTTTTATTAAAAGGTACTAACTAAATTTTAATTTTATTAAAATGATTAAAAGGTACTTATTACTTTTAGAAATAATTTTAAAAAATGATTATTTAAAACACAGTTTGATTAAATATCATTGTTACACTGCATAAGGCAGAAATGAGACTTAAATTAATAAAACGAAATAAAACTAAATAAATAATAATTTAGAAAATATTTTGAAACTTTTATGCTCAATTAATACACTCATTTCAGTATTCATTTGAAGTTTTGAATTTTTTAGAAACCATCTTCTTACATCTTAAAATTAACCATCATGTCAAATTCCAAGTCCTGCCACCATATATAAACCTAAAGGGCTATGTTGAAATAGGAACTGTCACCATTAATTTGCCAACATTAATTTTGAAATTGGTTTGTTATTTCCTAATATTCCACAGAAACGTAATTTAGAAAGCTTTTAAAGGCCTTTTTAGAACGTTTGTTGTTCCTGTGAATCCCAGGTGGTAGAACATCGCATACAATATAGCCTGTGTAGGATCAGAGACTGTTACCATTGATTCGCAACTATTACTTTTATATTTGGTTTATATTTCCTGAAATAGCGTAGAAATCGTAATTTAGGACTTTTTTAGAATGCTTTTCGCACCTCCGCTTCACTTCACCCCTTTTTAATTCGAATTTATTTTCGACAGTCCTTCGAGGGTATTTATATTTTATAAGTAACTACCATGCCATATTTAAAGTTTCTAGCCTTTTCAGTATCACAGAAATCGCAATTTAGAAGGTTTTCAGCTACTGCAACCCTCTGGTGGTAGTGGCACAGACATAAAATATAGCTTATGTTTGAGCAGGTTCTATCACCAACAATTTGTTATCATTATTTTTTTAATCGGTTTGGTATTTGAAAAGATTACATAAAAATTGTAATTTATAACGCTTTTCGCTCACTTCATCTTTTTAAATTTGAAATTTTCTTTCGACAGTTCATAGAAAGCAGTTGCATCTTGTAAGTAAATAACATGCCATACTTCAAAGTGTTAGACCCTTCAGTTATGCAAAAAACGCAAATTAGAACATGTTTTGCTTTTTCAACCCTCAGATGGTAGTGACAGCAACATAAAATATAACCTATGTTATATCAGGGACTGTCACCATTGATTTGCAACCATTACTTTTGAAATAGCTTTGGAATTTCCTGAGATTGAGTAGAAATCGCAATTTAGAACGTTATTAGAAAGCTTTTCGCAAAGTTTCGCCCCTTTTTAAATTTCCAATTCTTTTCGAAACTGTTCTTAAAGATCATTTATATGTAATACATATGTACCTTGCCTAATTTTAAGTTGCTAGCCCCTACCGATCACAAAAAGTCGAAATTTGGAACGCTTTTTTGCTCCTGCAACGTCTAGGTGATAGTGATACGGACTTAAAATGGCGTCTATGTTAGAGCAGAGGCTATAAGCATCGATTTCATAACATTACTTTTGAAATCAGTTTGATTCTTCCTGAGATATTGGTGACAAATCGGCATTTAGACCGGTTTTAGAACGCTTTTCGCTCCTTTTGCTCCTGCATCTCCTCTGGGTTAGTGGAAACATATATAAAATATAGCCTATCTTGGAGCAAGATCTGTCACCATCATTTTAACACCATTATATTTGAAATCGGTTCAGTAATTCCTGAGATTGCATAGAAATTGCAATTTAGAACGTTTTTTACAACGCTTTTTGCGCATTTTGACCCCCCTTTTAAATTTCGATTTTTTTAGGAAATGTCCTTAGAGATCATTGATATCTTATAACTACCATTCTAAATTTCGCGATTCAAGGCCCTTCCGTCACGCAAAAACCGCAATTTAGAACGTTTTTCTCCTGCAGCTCCTTTGGGGTAGTGGCACCGACATAAAACATAGCCTATCTTGCAGCAACGATTTTCACCATCATTTTGATGCCATTATTTTTTAAATCGGTTTGGTATTTCCTGAGCTTGTGTAGAAACTACCATTTAGAACGTTTTTTAGGACGCTTTTCGCGCATTTTCACCCCTTTTAAATTTCGAATTGTTTAAGAACTGTTTTTAGAAATACTTTATATCTAATAAGTAGCTGATACTTCAAATTTCATATTTCTAGGCCCATCAGTAACACATAAATCGCATTTTTAGAACGTTTTTTGCTCCTACACCCCATTTGGGGTAGTGGCACCGACATAAAACATAGCCTATCTTGGAGCAAACGTTGTCACTATCATTTTTGCACCAATGTTTTTTAAATCGGTTTGGTATTTCCTGAGATCATGTAGAAACTACCATTTAGAACGTTTTTTAGAACGCTTTTTGTGCATTTTCACCCCTTTTAAATTTCGAATTGTTTAAGAACTGTTCTTAGACACCATTTATATCTTATAAGTAACTAAAATTCCAAATTTCATATTTCTAGGTCCTTCCGTAACGCAAAAATCGCATTTTTAGAACGTTTTTTTCTCCTGCACCGCCTTTGGGGTAGTGGCACTGACATAAAATATAGCCTATATTCAAAGTTGGACTAACACCATCATGTTGATACCATTACTTTTGAAATCTGTTTGATATTTCCTGAGATTATGTAGAAACTACCATTTAGAACGTTTTTTAGAACGCTTTTTGTGCATTTTCACCCCTTTTAAATTTCGAATTGTTTAAGAACTGTTCTTAGACACCATTTATATCTTATAAGTAACTAATATTCCAAATTTCATATTTCTAGGTCCTTCAGTAACGCAAAAATCGCATTTTTAGAACGTTTTTTGCTCCTGCACCCCCTTTGGGGTAGTGGCACCGACATAAAATATAGCCTATGTTCTAAGTTGGACTAACACCATCATTTTGATACCATTACTTTTGAAATCGGTTTTGTATTTCCTGAGATTATGCAGAAACTACCATTTAGAACGCTTTTTAGAACGCTTTTTGTGCATTTTCACCCCTTTTAAACATCCCAACGGCCGGAAGGATTTTAATGAATGAGGTCTCTATCGATTTATTTTAACCGTCTGATGGTTATAGGCTAGGTATTGTTTTTATAAATTCAAAATGGCGGCCGTAAAATACAAAATGTCAGTAGAGACGAAAAATTTTATTACGCACTCTATTGAGTGGTATGTCTTTGGATAGGTCATTCAAAATGAAGACGATGTTTCATTGACTATTTTACAGTCAGAAGCTCTGTTTAAATATTACACAACCTGGAAGTTGTGTAGGTAGGATCTCAAGCTTTTCTGCAACTCTAACCTTCATAGACATCTATAGGCCTCATTAAAATAGTGTTTATAGATAAGAACTAACTATTAAACACAACTTAAAAGTCATGAATACAAGTAAATAATAAAAAAAATAGGTAAGTAATATAAAAAATAATTTCATATTCATGAGAAACAGTTAATTAGTTTTTTTTTTATACAGTCGTTTTTTTAAATTTAATTTTTACTTGTCCAAAACCGTATATCAGCTTATTTTCGAAGTCGGAAATGCAAGTTTCATAATTCGTAAAGCAACATTATGTACTCTTGAAGCACTCCTCTAAACTTTTTATTGCAGAATTTTTAATCATACAGTTAATAGTTCTTACAAATAAATATAGAAGAGTTACAAATACGTAATGAACCTATTCTAAGAATACTTCCACATGATTTTTATTCGCACTTTATTTTTGGAAAGGAAATATATTGTTTGACAATTGAAAACGTCCAAAAGTAACTGAACGACCTTCTTTGTAATGTTTTCTTGGAAAAAGTTTGCTACTAATTCGTAATCTTTCTCTCTGGTAACATAAGTTGTTAAACTATTAACGTATATTGATAAAATATTTTTTTAGGAAGAAAAACAGAACTAACAGAATACTCTAAAATGTGTAAGAATTTATTGAATAATACATGTTATTTTTACATTGGTTTTATTATCTCTTTTTATGTAGCAGTTAATAAAATATTATGGAATTTATTAATTGTTTTAAATACCATGTACACAGGCACTGACAAATTGTAGATAGACTTTCCTCTGATTAAGGCAAAGTTATTGATGATTCGCCTTGCAAGTATTAAATCAACATGTAACACTGAGAGGGTGGTGCTAGAAAATTTCAGTATTAGAGTTTAACATCAGTGTTGACTGAAGCTTAAGCTTCGTGTTACACATTTAATTTACACATTTAATCGGTTTATAATTGATTGCTGCATTCAATTAATTTTGAATAATAATTTTTGTAATTTAAACGCAATAGATAGTTAGGTGAGATAGTATTCATAAGTTTATTTATGTCTATTAAAATTGAGTTTTTGTTGGACAATCGCTATATGAAAATGTATAATAAATATTTCTCCACTTCAATCAAATTTCTATTAAAACATTTCTGGCTCCGGATTTTTTCAAACTAAATCTTCTGACAAACACTTTTAATTAATATATATGCAGAAAATAGAAACGCTTCAAATTATGAATATACTTCCATAAAATTAGTTTAATTTCTTAACAATTGAAAAATATTTTAAAATCTTTGAGTAAAATTTACTTCCGTTCATGAATTCTTTATGCGAAGCATAAGAAATATTAAATTAAATAATTTATGATTTAAATGTATATGTTATTTTTTCTTCCGTTAAATAACAATTAATTACAGTTTTATTACTTTTCTTTTAATAGCAGTGAAAGACTGTTTCTTAATTTATAAAATTACTTTTCATAAATATATTTTAAAAAAATGAAGAAAATTGTTTGATGTAAAAAATTGAAGTTAAGTATAAATTAATGAAACAAGTATCAGAAAATAAACTACAAGATTTCAGTGAGAGAGTCTCGCATGATTGAATGGATTATAAAATAATAAATTAATTTTAAGGGTACTTTTAACTTTTAAACGCGACGATAATTAACGAAAAAATTCAAATTTTGAATTTGTCTATTTTTAAAATCATTTTATGTATAAACATGAAATTTTGGATATTGAGTAAAGAGATTGTGCTTTGTAATATGCTACCATTAGAAATTTATCAGACTTTTAGAGAATCTGTATATTGTTGAAATCAAAGTAGTGATTTATTTTCACTCCTTAAGTCATTGCATGCATGATATCTTGAGAAAGCATGCATGGATTGTCATGAAATTTCGCGAAGATACTAAAAAAAGGTGGTTAAAATGACTTACTTTTAAGTACACTGGTCTCCAAAAATTAAGGAAAAACAACAAAAGTAGCGATTACACAAAATGTTACAAATACATTTTAATAAAACTGAGACACAATTTACAACACATAGTAAGGAATAAAATAACATTAAAAGAAATTACCAGGTGATTGTGGTGTTTCAGAAATTAATACAATTATAAAATAAAATAAATGTCTCAGTCTGGTATAGAAAAAGTACCTTTAATATGGAGTATGATCATCCCTAGAAGCAATACAGCACATACAGCGAAGTGTGGTAGTGTCAATTATGCGATCGATAAATTCGCTGGGGAGTACGAGCCATTTCTCTTGTAAAACAGTTGTAAGCGTGGCAAGGGTCTGAGGAGGGAGATTGAGAGCAGAGGCAAACCTTCCTAAAGCATCTCAAAGATGCTGGATGGGATTCAAGTCCAGTGACCGCGCTAGCTATTCCATGCACTAAATTGTGTGGTGCTGAAAATAATTTTCTACGATGTGAACCCTATGCGATCTAGCGTTTTCGTCCTGTAACAGGAAATCATTACTTATTACACAGGCATAAGTATGCACATAATCATCAAGAATGTCATCTCTATAGACGTGAACATTCACAGTCCCACGTGGAGGAATAAGAGGAATTTTTAAGGTGACCTTGGATACTCAATTTAGCCGAAATCGACAAAAAACTCGTGTTTTTTTTTTACGTTTATTAATATACAAACA
This sequence comes from Maratus speciosus, assembly GCA_963932465.1. Taxonomy (NCBI): domain Eukaryota; kingdom Metazoa; phylum Arthropoda; class Arachnida; order Araneae; family Salticidae; genus Maratus; species Maratus speciosus. Next base: position 445,242,074 of record OZ010788.1, read on the forward strand.
TAAAATTATCATTTGTAAAAAACCGCAAGCAATTGCAACGATTTCTGACAAATTCGCAAGCGTTTGAAATTTCCACACAGCAATTGATATACACTAAAGATGAAGCTTTAAATCGTGTCTTCTCAAAATAAAAATTTTCGTCGAGTTAGTATATTTAAAATTTTCTATGCATCATATATTTTGCCCAACTTTCATAATATTAAGTATTATTGTTTGAAATATAATATATTCAAAACTTAGTATTAATATGCCTGCATTTGTGTACATAAAAAAAATGGTAGGCATGTAACTTTTTCATATGAAATTTCACGACAAGTGTAAATTTTGGAAATTTTCTATTATTTTTAGGGTTCCGTACTTAAGAAGTAACAACGGAACCATTATAAGATCACTCCTGTGTCTGTCTGTCTGTCACAGCCACTTTACTCGTAAACTATGGAACGTGGAAAGTTCAAATTGGGGGAAATAATAAAGACTATTGACCCAAATATTTTCAGATTATTAAACATTGACAAATATATTTATGGAAAATGTAGAGGGGCTAATTACGTTACTTGAAAAAAAAATATTTTTTTTGTATATCGAGTGGGATATCGTGTGAAAGCTTTTGTAACGCTGAACTCGAAAATATATTTGTTTTAATTTTAGGTATTATAGTTTCAGCGATATTATTGAAAACGTAGTGGAAAAATATGTCCCCCCCCCATCTATTTCTGAATCTACTGAAACTAAAATTATGAAAAAAATAGAGGTAGTAGACGTTAACTTAAACCTTGCAGCAAAATTATAGCGATCACCCTAGGTCATATATTTTTTGAGAAAAGCACATTTTTACGGTACTCATAAATTTCGATTTGCAGGCCTTCAGCAAAGGTGTTGAGGAACGCTTGTGGCACTTATTGCAGCGGAAGTATAAAAGCATTGTTGATACTAATTTTCGAAAAAAAAATCGTTGGTAATTAGCCGAGATATTAATCCTTAAAGATACGAATGGTTTGGACATACATAATGACAGGAGCGGTGTACTCTATCTACCATCAACTTTTAAAACCCATATAACAACTTTTAATGATATATTTGTGTAGTGTAATGCCCAGTAGCAGTATAAAAGCAATAAACGTCAAATTGTTAAAAACAGACTAATTTAAGGGGTCTTGTACTTTTTAAATGCGTCGAAAATAAACGAAACACTTCCAAGTTTAAATTAGTCTATCTACAAAACCTTTTTATGTATAAACATGAAATTTTGGATATTGATTAAACAGATTGTGCTTTGTAATATGCTACCATTAGAAATTTATTGGCTCTTTACAGAATTTGTGCATTGTTGAAATTCAAAATATCTCTTTTTTTTACTCCATGAGCCATTGCGCGTATATCTTGAGAAAGTATGTATGGATTGTCATGAAATTTGGGAAAGGTACTAAACACATATTTTTTGCAATTTGTTTTATATATATATTTAATGAAATAAATTTGGCGTAAGAGTAGAACGTCATTTTAAACACACATACTTGTTTAGTATCTTTACCAAATTTCTTTACAATCCTTACATACTTTCTTAAGATATCGAATGCGCAATGACTTATAAAGTAAAAAAAAAGGGAGCTATTTTGATTTCAACAATACGCAAATTCTCTAAAAGGCTAATTTCTAATGGTAGCCTACTACAAAGCACAATGTGTTTAATCAATAGTCAAAATTCCCTGTTTATACATAAAAAGGTTTTGAAGATAGACTAAGTAAAAATTGAATTTTTTCGTTAATTTTTGTCCCGGTACAAGACTAGTTCTGTTTAACTAGAATTAATCACATAAATATTATTTGATTCGCGACTAGTTTGCATTGGGTGGATCTCTCAATACGCCTCCTGTGTCTTTAAAAGTTAAGTAAAAACCTATCTGGAAGTACGCGGCACGGACCAATGGGGCCTTGAAACTTCGGACCTTCTTTCGAAGCTCGCTTAGCGTAATGCCAAGTTTAAAATTTTAACAAAGGTTTTGTTTTAGCTACACTGTAAAAAGAAAAGATTATTAATACGCTGAATTAGTTTTATGAAATGCCAAATGAAGTACTACTTTTATTGTCAGTATCGAATTAAGTTGATCATAAACAGATTCCGATAAGATTAAAAAAAAGAGTTATATGGAATGGTAATATTAGGTATTATTTAGTCTGCATATCTCTTTAAACTTTTATGGTAAACCCATTCGCACTTTTCTATTATACACATCTATACCCAACCCTATAGTTTTTTTCAAAGTCTTTTTATTCTTTTCGCACCGATTTTTTAAATAATACATTTAAAAAATTCATACATCTATTGTACGGAGCCCTCTGAGCGCGAGTAATACTCGCACTTGACCGTTTATTTCTCAGTATATTATTATAATTTTTAAACGCATTTAAAATTTTGTTGCTATATTATAAATCTACCATTTAACAAAACACAAGGTTTCTAAAGCTAAATTTAATGCGCATGAAACAATTTTAATTAGAGTGATTAATTAAGATATTTTAATTAATAACTTAATTATTTACTCATCTTTTTGAAAAAAAAATGAATAATTTAATTAGAAATGTATGAATTATTGTGTGTATAAAATTTCCGTACTATTGAGTGAATAATTTAAAAAAATGGTTTTGAATATCCACGGTACGCTTCAAACAGTATTAATATCACAAGAATAAAAAAAAACAAAAAAAAAACATGCTGAATAAACGAGATAAAAAAATGCGAATTGGTTGGACAAATGTTTTTTTCATAAACTCCTTTTATAATATGATGAAGAAAGCTTTAATAGAAAAAAATATATTACACTTAAAACCCATTTCCTGTAAAAGAATTGCTGCGGAAGAAATGAATTAAACTAGATTCAGCTCATCATGTTCCCTGTAACATTTAATTAATGAGTTCAGTTTATCTAAAGACGTTCGTAATGGAAAAAATATGTTCTGCCATTCATTAAATATGAATGCGAATTTCCTTGTGTCCCATATTAAAGTAAATGAATCTTAGGAAAATCAATACTGGAGTCCTTCCAAGCAGAAAATTCAAAACAATAATTTCTCAGTGAATTCTAAAACAAAGAATTTAAGATACTTAAACATTACAATTAAGCAAGTATTTCAATTAATCAGTTTTTAAAGTACTTTTACATTATTACAGAAAATAAAAGTTGGCAACAGAAAACTAGGTTATAGAAAAAGTAATAAATTATCTCAATTTGAATAAAAGTTAAATGATATTAATTTTGATCTGATGCAAAATGCTTCAAGAATATATATTTGCATGGATAGATGATGTAATAAAATGTAATTTGACCTGTAAATATTTTTGCAATTATTACTCATAAAAACAATACCGTAAATCTAAAATTTAGACGCAGTATAATGTCTTTGATCGCACAACGTAAAAAAAAATAATAATAAGTAGGTATGTTAAAGTGGTTAAAAAAAAAAAAAAAACATAAATATTTTGTGTGAAACTTCGGTAAAGGGTTTTTTTACCCGACAGCCAAGAAGGGTTTTGTGTTTCACGCATATCTGTGTATGCGGATTACTTTATATCCTCGAAACAGCCCAACGGCTGGATGGATTTTAATGAATGAGGTCTCTATCGATGCGTCTTACCCATCCGATGGTCACAGACTAGATTTTATTTTTATAAATTCCAAATTGCGGCCATAAAATGAAAAAAAAAATGGCGGTAGAGACGAAAAAAATATTTACGCACCCTATTGGGCGACATACCATTTGGATAGGTCTTTCAAAATGAAGACGATGTTTCTTTGACTATTTTACAGTCGGAAGCTCCGTTAAAATATTACACAACCTGGAAGTTGTGTAAGTAGGATCTCTAGCTTTACTTCAACTCTAACCTTCATAGACATCATTAGTCCTCATCAAAACAGTGTTTATAGATGGGAACTAACAATTAAACACAACTTAAAAGTCATCAATACAAGTAAATAAAATAATAGTTAAGTAATATAAAAAATAGTTTCACATTGATGAGAAATAATTTAGTTCGCGCAGTCGGGTGTTTTGATTTTTTAAATTAAATTTTTACTTATTTATTTAACTATTAGCGTTTATTAGAGAGTGAAAGAAATTCAATATTACAGATTTATTTTTGATTCTAAATTATTCATATTTTACAGCGATGCAGTATTTTGCTTTCGAATACTTTTATGGTAGAATGAGTTCTGCATGTGATTAATTGTCTTCAATAGCTATCATTTGTATATGAATGGGCAACCTAATCTTTCTTTCCCTAAGTTTTACAGAGTGTGAAATTATCTCCAGGTATACCGTTTTCGCGTGTATGTTATGAATTTGTGATAAATAACTGGGGAGCCAAAGGATAGGAACGATTTTATCAAACTAAATAGTCACCATAAACCTAAAGAAAACAAGGTAAAATTATTGTTATTATAAGAATATAGTCAATTGTGTTTTCACTAAAACTTTAACAAGAGTAAAATGATTGGAAAAGATTTTTCAAAATTATAGAAATATTACATGTTAAATGTGCTTCATTTGTGATTAATAATTTAATTTGGCACACATATTATAAGGATTTCATATTGCCGAGTTGGCAAAACTTGCCATGCATCACAAATTGCAGATTTAAATTCTGTTTTCAAGTTACATTGGACCATTTTACAATTTTTTACGATTTTAACCACTATAAAACTCCAAACGTTTTTCTTGGGATAAAGATCGGGATTAACGATCGGTCAAACAAGTATAGTAATGTTAGTAATGTTATTATCTTCAAACTATAAATTTGTATCTTTTGCAGAGTGAATTCAAGTTTTACCTTTTTTACTTTCTTCTATCTTCAATAGAAGAAAGTATTGTAATCGAAATTTTTTCGACTTCCGATTTTCGACGGATTTACACGTTTTAGAGGTCAGAGATCCCAAACAACATGTTTATAGAAAATGTCTGTCTGTCCGTGTGTTCGTATGTCCGTGTGTCCGTATGTCGCCAATGTACCTTAGAAAATTGTATAAAGTTATGCATAGAATTAAACCAAATTTTTTTTATAAATTTGTGGCTATGGTAAACAATTCCTCCATTAATTTGGAAAACATCCGCCGGTAGGGGGCGCTGTAATAGTGATTTTTGTGCATTTTAAATATTGTACCGTCGAAAAGTGTATGAAGATATGCATAGAATTGAACCAATTTTTTTGTCTATGCTTTTGGCCATGTCAAGCAGGTCCTCCTTTAATGTGGAAAAAAAATTGCCGATAGGGGAGCTGTAATATCGATTATCGTGAAATTTTGAATATTGTACCATCGAAAATTGTATGAAGTTATGCATAGAATTGAACCAAATATTTTATTTATGATTTTGCCTATGGCAAGCACGTTCTCCCTTATTTTGAAAAAAAAATCGAAGGTAGGGGGCGCTGTAATAGCGATCTTCGTGTGTTTTTGTGGCATTTTGAATATTGTATCATCGAAAGGTGTATGAAGTTATGCATAGAATTGAATCAAATTTTTTGCGTTTATTTTTGGCCATAGCAAGAAAGTCCTCCCTGAATTTGGAAATATTCCGTCAAAAGGGTGCACTATAATAGCAATTTTTGTGTAATTTTCTTTCAAAGTTGATATAGTATTGAACTAATAAAGATGAAATATTGACATTTGTAACAACATTTTGAAATATTTATACATATGAGATAGAAGAAAGTTTTGGGATTGGCACATCCAACTAGTTCAAAATACCGTAAAGCTTGACACTTTTTTCAACCTCTTTCATAATGACCTTCGAACATGTAACTATAGGTATGTCTTTTTTTCATCCTTCTGGGTAAATAAATCCTCCTGAGGAAAAATCAGTCCGAACCAATCGGGAGGGTCCACCTAGTTGATGCATGGAGTATACACTGGGCTCCAAAAGTTAAGGTACAGAGACTGAATGTTTTCGATTGTACACGGTTTGTAGAATATCTACCAACATTATTAAACATGTTTCTCATTATCAAACTGTGTTCAAATTGCTGTATGACGAATTATTGTATCAAAGTTATTTTGACGTTGAAAATTGGAAATATGTAGTTACAATTCATGATGCTTGGTTACATTTATTTGATTGCAGTAGAAACAGATCAATTTATTACCAAAAAAGTGGAGTAAAAGACCGAAAATGTTGGTTAAGAAATCACATGGAAACGTTTGCTTTAGTTTACTCGATCCTCTTATAATACAATACTTCAAACTTTGGAAGCTGAAAGAATATCAAAATTATCTCAAAATTATATAAAATGTATTTTAACAACGGTTTTCAAAAACGAATTTCCATCAATCTTCAATGTGTTAAGTTTCATCAAAATATTGCTACCAGAAATACATCTAAATATAATTCTAAGTTTTAGACAAAATGAGAAATGAAACCAGAATAGCCGCTATTTAATTTAAATGAATCCCATTCAAGAGCCCAGGCGTCTTTCCTATGGATTATTGTGCATTTAATCTTTTCAAAGGAACTCTTTGAAAGCTGCATCACAAAACATTGGATGCACCCTGGAAGATTGGGGCCAAAGAGTGGAACAATACATTGATATTTTAAGAACAACATGGCTATATTGGAAATCAAGAAGAAATAGCATCGTTCAACAAAAGGGGTATCAAACTCAAAAATTTAACATAATAGAAAAAAAATATTATCTTTCTTTATGATTTTGTTTTTCCAAAATCATTGAAAACATTTGTGGACAACCTATGTATTTATAGCTTTCGTACATTTATATTACAAAAATATACTTTATTTTTGAAAGAAGATTCGTTTGGATAATAGAACATTTTGATTTTAAGGTATATGCATAAATTTAAAAAAATAGCCCATGCGATTTAGTCATCTGAATATCATTCTTGGAATGGCACTTAAAATATTTTTCTACATGTGCCTTGAATTTAATAAAAAATAAACATATTTAATTTCTTAAAAAATCAAATTAAAAATGTAGAGTTTGTTGAATGTTTCTTTAAATTTTTCAAGCGGATCTAATAATTAAAAAAAAAAAAAAAAAAAAAAAAAAAAAACGCAATAAAATTGTGTAACTTTTGACATTTCTAATGTACTTATCCGCTTATATTTTATTTTAGGTAAAAATTATTTTATTTTAATAATATTATGTATTTCGCCATATGCTTTATGCGTTGCATTAAAACTAATCCAATAACATGTGTAATTCTCCACTTCTACCGCAACATTCTTGACAAGCATAGTATATTGAATTTTCGTTAGATGTTCCAGTGTCAACATTAAGGGATGGTTGATGTTGAACAAGCAAACAATGAACCGTTCGCTTTTCCTACCTAATATGTCATTGTGTGGAAGTATGGAATTGAGTTTCGCTAACTAACGGAATGGAAAGCGATACGGCGAGATGTAGACTCAATAATGTAATGATAGTATTCTGTGAAGAATCTTTGTTACATAATTCAATTTATTTGTTTCAACATTCCTTATGTTCGAAAAGTTATAATTACGACATTTGAAGCACAATATGATATTTAAGACAAAGGTAGTGGATGCACATAAAAAGAAATAGAAAGTGCCTTTTAAAGATTAATTTCTTATGCATTTTCTTATAAATATGATCGAAGAGAAATAATTAAATGCAGTACTTTCTATTACCTCAGGCTGCTTAAAATTTCACAGAAAATCAAATACTGTGTTTAGTTTTTACGTTATTCGAAACATATTATATACATGAGAGGAATTTCTGGTTTCGATTAAATTATATCTGTTATGTTGAACTTAACCAAAGTAATTTGAAAAACATTTTCCTTTTATGTTTATTAAATTCATGACTGAAGAGAATAAAATGTGATTTTAAATTTTCATCCGTTTAAACATACTGTACAAATTTGAAATTGGATAATAAATTTGAAATTACTTTAAAATATGAAAATATTTGATATTTTTATCAACATATATTTAGACCCGGAGTTTTAATTATAAATATGAAGGGCACTATTATAACATGTTTATAATAACTGATTTTAAGATTATCTTTAGATACTGGCACTTAATTATATAAAAAAACTGAGGAAATAATGTATTTATTTAAATATTTCAACTATTTGTTATCAATAAACAATTATTTAGTGATACTTTTTTGTACACTCTCTATTTTATAATGAGGCAAGAAATGTCAATACTTTTAAACAGAAAGTGTTATATGATTCCTTTTACTTTGCCTGATGTAGCATAAGTTAATGTACATATCCTGCTTTGAAGTGAAGTAAATAATGAAATATGTATTTGTACTTTTTTCAGTCATTTTGTGGATTTCAATCATGCATAATACATATATACATATTTATATACAGGGTGTTTCATAAAAGATGGGCAAAACATTAAGAGGTGGTAGTACACATTCAAACAGAAAACTTTCATCGAATAATGTATGGTCGGAAATAAGACGCAAATGTGCTGGCGCATTTGGAATCTTGGACCATGCAAACGTCAAAGCTCCATTCCTGTTGCGAGATCGGGGAGAAGAAAAACACTAATAGCATTCAAATGTGATATAGGAAAGAATAAGAAAACTTATGCAAAATTTCGCCTCAATTATTACATAAATCTGAGTGTGCAACTGTCAATCGCGGTAAGAACGTTTAGGAAAATATTGTACTTCATTAATAGGGAAAAGTTTGATATACATTTTACCTACGGAACTGCGAACGGAAATGTATGAGAGACTCAACGATTGTACTGAGAGAAGTTTCCCATCTTGCTTTTGTCACTTAATCGTTCTTTGTGTGTTTTTCCTCGTAGAAACGCATCACCTTCGGCGGCCTCTAGCACTTTTGCGTTTGAATTCCGACCATGCATTCTTTGATGAAAGTTGTTTGTTTGGATGTGTAATACGACCTCTTAAAGTTTTGCCCATCTTTTCTCAAACACCTTGTTTATGTGTATGTATTTCTGTGCCTGTATGTGAATGTGTAATATGAAATTCCACGCATAAAATTTATGGAAAATAATAAGAACAAAAGTGGTAAAAATATACTGTTAAAAATGAACCACTAAACACATAGCTATGAATGCCTAGATATGTGCCCACAATTTCCAGTTATAAACAAACTTATGCTTGATTGTAATATACATATGTTTCAGGTATTTTCTATAAAAATAAGGCTGAATAACTGTATTGAAGATCTAAGTGTTCACACAAGTAATGATGTCAACCACGTCCGCACATTCACTTGACAAATGTATACATAATAATTAAAGATTTAGTTAATTTTCAAATGTGGTAAATATGGATATTTAATTTATGGAAAGTTAAAGTTTCTAACTTCTCATCGAATTTCATGACTTTTACTAGTAGAATTCGCTATCGATTTAAAACATTTTGTGTTTCGCGAATTACCATAGAAACAAATTGTAAATAAAAATGTCTATTAATATGGAGCTACGTACTGACTTATTGACTTAATTCCACGACACTAAATCATTAATATTAAACAAATTGAATGCAAAAAGATACAAATTTTTATAAGAATTTTGAATATATCATTTTTTCACAAATTGATAATATCGCTTTTCTTTCCACCATTTAAAGTTATGTTGTATCACAAATCAATGAAACGTATGGTTACCAACATTTATATACGGCATCGTTGATTTCGAATGGCAAGTTTTAACTCCTTACAGGCTTTTTTCAGAATAATGTCATAAAAGTTTCAGTTTTTTTTCTTTCTTTCTTTTTACTTTGATGTAAAATAACATTTTGAGCAAAATGTTATTGTCAAATTTACAAAAGAATTGCATATAAATTTACAAAAACATTTAAAGTACTTAGTTTATTAAAAGTTTCGGATATGCAGTTAGAATCTTGGAAATTAGTTTCATTTTAAAGTAAAATTGCGAAGAGTGTGACTGCAGAAAAAATCATTTAAACAATTATTGCATTTTCCTTAAACTGTTTTTAAATGAGTATATTACAAAACAAATTAATAAAACACTCGATGTACAGAGTTATACTGAGTATATTTATTATAAAGTGAGTCAAAATATATACAGGCTATGTATAAAAAAACTTTAAATAGGTCGTGAAAATAGTATTCAGAGCGCGTCGTGTCTGCACTGTAAAAAAAACGGCATTTTTACAGTAAAAAGTACTGTTCATCTCGCGCACAAACTCGATGACAGTGAATGTGCTGTATCTTTCTTTGGTTTCCTGACTATATTAACATGAAAAATACAGTAGTTGCGTAAAATTAACAGCACAATTTGTTGGCAATTTGGACGACCGCAGTTTGTGCTGTAAAAAAATTATTTTACAATAATGTATTTTGTGTAAACTTCAGTTATTATAAGATTTATCACACTTTTTTATTTAATTGAAATTGGGTTTTGAATCTCAGGAAGAAATTTTATAATAGATTTCTTATTCAATTCTTAATATACTTCAATTATAAAACTTATAAATACAAAGACGTGTTTCCGCTGAAAATACAACTTTAATATTTTTCAGAAGTTAGTTATAAATGGAGAACTTAAATTTTAGGCATTTTTAAGCTGGGTGATAATCTGGTGATTAATTGCAAATTATTCATTATGCTTACAATTGCATTCAACATGAATACAATTATGATTTATGAATTATGAATTATGAATACAATTGCATTGCATTCATAAAACAACAATGTTATGTATGTATCAAACCACGCTCTTCCAAATCGGCAAAGTGGCAGTAAAACTACAAAAACGAAATATTTTAAACAATAAAAAAGAGTAATTATGAATAAATAAAATATACAATGTAATATATATTTTTAATTAATACGTGTAACATAAAATGTTTACATTGGTTTTAATTTTAATACTCTGATTCAAAAAATATAAAATGGCAATCACATTTAATATAAAACACTGAAAGAAATAAGAGATAGATAATTTACCATTTTGTAAGATAAGAATATTAACTAAGTGATTTTAGAAACGGTAGGAAAGTTTGGTGTTATTAATTAAATTTTAATTAAATTTAGAATTTTAATAATATTTAATGATATTATTTTATTATAAAATAGGAACTGTTTAATAATTTATAAATGGAGGTAAAAAAATATTTTTATACGAATTATCTGAATACATACGAAGCATCATTAAAAGAGTTTAAATTATGCAGTAAATCCTTAAGTTATATCGAAATTTATTGTTTAATACTATGACATTATAATGATAATTTATTTAAAGTGTAGAAAAATTAATTACTTGAGTAATTTTTAATCAACATTCAATTTTAGCGAAAGATAAAAATCTCATTATCTTTTTATTGGACAAAATTATTAACATCAAATTATTAAAAAAACTTTATTGATATTATTTTTCTAATCGTTTAAATAATTCAAATTTAATTAAAACACTTTCAAGTAGTAATCTTTACATTATTCTTTCCTGTGAAGTTGCCGAATAATAAAGAGAAAATAACTAGCCAAAAAAAGTGATACATATTTCAGGAAATTACCTTAAGTATTATCAAATTTATTAAATTTATAAAAACTATTATCAACATTAAAACAGTCAGTAGATTATCTATGTATTTATAGTATCTCTGTTTTTAAAAACATTATAATGTTTGATAAAATAAATAATAGTGAAAGAAAAAACAAATAATTATACCTTAATTTGCACACACATTAAACGATAAAAAAGAGGAAAAAAATTAATTTCTTAATACTTAAATATTTGTACTAAATTTCATTTAAGATTTTTATGTACTGTCGGAAAATATATTTTAATTCCATAGTTACTTTTCATGAACCAAACTTTAAAACCGACATTATGTAAATGTACATTTTTTAATAATTACCATAAAATTTATTACATGTACTAAATCTCTAAAAGAGTAACTTATTTTTTATTCAAATTAAAAACTTGTTCTTTTATATATACAAAAAAAAATTGTAGAAACTTCCCCATCAATTTATATGTATTTTTCCATTAAGGATAATTTCTTAATTTGCAAAATATTTAAAAATGCAGCATTTTTGTTATTCATTAAAAAAGAATGAGAGTTATTATGTAATTTTAAAACATCATATATATTAGGGTGTCCCAAAAAAATGAAAGTCGTTTTATTTTTTCACATACCCTCTCATTTTTTTCATTTTATGTCGAAACAATTGTAAATAAAGTTTCATGTAATTTGGACCACGGGAACCCGTGCCGACTTGTATCGAAATGTCTCAGTCAGTACTTGAACACTTAGCGAGCGAACGCTAACACATGCCACCCTGCCACGTGTCTGTAGCGGAGCACCCAGCAGTTGCAAATGAAAAAGATGAAACAAAACCAAAAACAACAACAACAACAACAACAACAAAAAAAGGTTTTGGAATGATTGTGACAATGCGCAACCCGTGAAGAAACAATAAAAAACCTGTGAAACGTGTCAGTACCAGTTTAATCAGGACAGCGCACATCTATGTGTCAATCTGCGTATAATTCCAAGTTAGTCTTTTGTTAGTAAATGTCTGGATAGTTTTTAATCAGTGAGCAGAATATGGCAGCGGAATTGTGTAGTTCTAAAAAGGTGATATTTTTAATAGCGAAAATTAAACACCAAATAACGAGTTCAAAACTTCCGTCTATTGGACAAATTCTCGCAGTTTTGTTTTACAATATTCGAGAAGAGAATTTAACTGTTAATGAAAATGCAAATATCGCTATTCGTGAAAGTATTATTATTTGGGAAAATGCACACATGCCTAAGAAATCATTGCCAAATTGTGTGAGGAAGCTTGTTAATATGTATCAAGTTTGTAGAGACTTACAAAAAATGCAAAGAAATTACGAAGACGTATTCAAGTGGCGACAGAAAGAATTTGTAACTATTTTAGAGCTTTTCTTTGCTTGCTTCCATCATGTATACGATCTGGTATCAAAGGCTGTATTCGAAATGAACATTAACAAATGACAACAAGTTCCGATATTATACTCTGTAAAACGCACAAAGGGAATTGGAAGAACATCTATCCAACTAAAATGCAGTTCTATGGAGAAACAGTGGAATTGTTCTAACCCGTATCTGAACTTGGCAATTTGCTTGAATTTTACCGCTCTGAACTTTAAAATGTTATGTTCAGAGAGGACTATCAAAAGTTGATCAACATTTCTGTCATATTTTTAGGTGGAGATGCAGAAAAAAAATTAAATCAGACCTCTGGGTGCTAAGTACCAAGCTAGATGCATGTTCCGAGCGGTTTACTCCCTAAAACTCTCGTTATTTAGTTCTCATCTGAAATGAAACGCCAAGGATGAGACATCACTGTTAAACGTCTGCTTCTTTATCGTGAAAATATATGCTAAACATGGTTTCAATATATTTTGGCAGTTAAAGAACCCTAAAAAGATTTGTGCTTTTTGAAATTTTTGAAAATCTACGAAAATGTGAATGAAGAATTTCTAAAGCATTTATGGTATTTGACTGATGAAATAGCAGTATTAGCACTTTTTGATGATGATGATGTTGACAAAGAAACAAAATAAAAAATGATGACAAATTTACATAGAGAAAAATTCTCGACCCGGGAAAAAACATACATTCCATCGAAGGAAGAAAGAGGTGCAATGTATGGCGAGTTTCATATATTGATTTTGTAATTGTTTATTTAGTTATTCATTTATATCGCGCGATTGTTACCTGTTCTTTTATTTTGTTTTACAGAAAAAAGCATCGATAATCGCATATCTGTCAAAAGCCATTCATTGTTTTCTAGACTCAAAATTTATGATAATTTTGAAGAGTCCCTCTTCATGGAAGAATAATGCTTCGTTTCCCGACGCGAAAAAGACGATCCCAATGCTCAGAGCAATGAACAATACAGCTTAAAGAGCGGTAAAATTGATGCAGGACTTTCATGATTTAATAACGGTGGCGGAGGAACCAAAACAATTTTCGTTTAACAATCCGTCAATTTTCGTAGAAGAACACACGAAGGTCTATTCCGACTGTAAAAAGAAAACATTGAAATGAAAATAAGTTCAGTAATGTTTCTTTTAATATAATATGTTAATAAATATCTTCCTTGAATAAAATAATGTTTTATTAACCAAAGAAACATACATTTTACAATCTTTCCATAGTAGTCCCCATACAAGATTTCATGTTCAAGTTTGACCGAAAGTCGGCACGGGTTACCGTTATCTGATTGCAATAATATTTTTTATTTATGTTTCTCAGGTGAAATAGAAAAAAAATAGAGGGTATGCGTATTTAATTTTGCAAAAAAATTTTTTACCTTGTATCCTGGGACACCCTAATATATATATAGATAGATAGATATATAGATATATATATAGATAGATAGATAGATAGATAGATAGATAGATAGATAGATAGATAGATAGATATTAGATACTTTAAAGCTATTTCTGTTATATTTAAATTTTGATATCAAAGTGAGAATTATTGTGATAATTGAAGAACTAAGTGAAAGAACATGTTAAGTAACAAAAGTTACATTTGAAGAAATTTGAAGTGAAAGTTTCTGCTGTTAATTTTAATGATTTATTTTCTGTTTGATACCATGTGTTTAAAATATTAACATGTTTGGTACTAAACACTCTCGGAAAAACTTATTCATATTTAATTTTCAAATATTAAAAATTATTAATATTATTGATATTACTAAATATTAAAATATTAAATATTAATGAATAATGTCTTAAAACTTCAAGACTAAATAGAATATTAGTATTTTAGCTTCACCATGTGATAGGATACCTCACAAAACTTTCATCCGAAAGATAAAAAAAAAAATTTTTAGAAAATGTTCATGTAACATGTTCATCCACTCAGCTCTTCAATTATAAATAGTTGATTTTTAATTAATTATCGCTTTATAAACTTTATGAAAAGATGTAAAATGATGTGAAATAGTATGCTAGCATGATCTACTTCTAACTTTCAGAAATATAGCAATTTACTTTTGTCTTTTCGAAGAAAATATTAACTGAATTCTCAATAAACAGAAATATAAATAAAATAACCATTTTTTAAGTAGATTTTGTAAAAAAAAAATCGTTGCTACAGATTTTAATTTACTTTTAGTCGTATGCCATAAATGTGAAAAAATAATATTTTAAGGAATAATTTATGATAAGTACTACAATACTATATTAACATATATACTACGTGCCATTGTTGAATAACTTCAATTGTATGTTATATATTAATTTAATCCTAAAGAACGACCGACATTTAATTTTTTTTAGTATTCCATGTGTTATTAAAATTTTTACTACATTTATTCTAACCTAAGGTGATATTCTCTACTCGTTCTTCGTGTGCCAACACCCGAGACTCGCGTTTTTAATGGTTTTATTCCCAAATCATCAATTGGCGGAAACACTCTATAATATATCCTAATAACAAGTTAATAATTTTTGGATTTACAGCATTTTTAGAAATTTCAATTGCTTATAGACGAAAAAGCATCAAAAAGATTAACCGCATATATCTTGTTTTTGACTGTGTTAGAAAACTGCTTAGTTGAGTTTTTAGTTTAAGTGATGGATTGCTAATTTTTAGTTTTTTCTATAATAATAATTTTAAATTTTATTCGCATTATAAATGATTTTAACTGTTATTTTAAAGTCGTCACGGCCTCTTGTCTGGGAGAAAGTAGTACAGGAAAATGCCATCTGTGAAAGTGAGAAAATGTTACGAATTTTGAAAAAAATAATATAATTCCTAGGCTTCCGTACTCAAAAAGTGAAAACGGAACCATTATACGATCACGTGTATGCCTATCTGTCACAGCCGTTTTTCTTCTAAACTATGGAATGTGGAAAATTCAAATTTGGCTGAACTAATAAAGGATTTTGATTTTACTGATTATTAACCCTTCACAAATACATTTAGGAAAAATGTAGGGACCCTAATTAGTTGCTTGAAATAAATATATAATTGTCTTCTTGTATATCGTGTGCGTTATCGTGTGAAAGCTCTCGTAAAGCCAAACTCAAAAATAAATTTCTTATTATTTTAGGTATTATATTTTCCAAGATATCTTCAAAAATATAATACAAAAATGTGTCCCCTGCCCTCCTTCTATTTCAGAATATACTAAAATTAAAATTATGAAGAAAAAATAGCGGTAGTAAAAGTGTATTTAAACATTGCACGAAAAATATCGTAGGTCACATAGCTTTTGAGAAAATCCCATTTTTCCTTTACACACAAATTTAATTTTGAGGTCGTTCAGCAAGATAGTTGAGGAGCACTCGAGGAAGTATAATATCGTCGTGGAAGTATAAAATAATTGTTGATAATGATTTTGGAATAAGATTGTATTTAATTAGCCAAAATATTGACTTTTATAGACATGGACGGTTTGGACTTTCATAAAGACACATACTCTATGCGCCAATTCCCACAATCACCTAAGAATGAGATTCAAGTCATGCTTCAAAACTTACAGTCATTGCGAAAACATGTACCAGATCTTAGGGTAAATTCGATTATTGTTTTTTCATATGTCATCCTAATTGTAGAATCATGTGGGAATGTTGCAACGATATATTTTATTAAGATAAATTTGAAGACGTATCTGTAGAAGATGGTCCTGCTATAACAGGCGCGAATCTGTGTTGGGGATCCATAGTGTATGTAGAACATCGTTATTGTATTAATAACATAATCAATGGCTCAACTAAAAGTTTCTATTTGGATAGACCAGATAGAGGACACTGTGAATGTCTCCAGTTCAAATTATTTGGTGTGCAGCTGATAACTGCGTATATATAACCAAGATGCTCGATAAACATTGCCATTGAATGTATAAATAATGTCACATTTAAAGATATAGGTCAACAAACATTATTTCAAAATTTAATTATTGCTGTTGATTTCGATGTCAATTTCAGAAACAATACTAGAAATGAACTGGCGAAATACTTTTTTAACACTTGATCTAAGTCCTTTCATTCAAGAATCTTCCACCAAGAAAAACACAATTATTCACAATGTAATCATCAAATCCCCGTTAAATGTTGCGTTATTCATTCATTTTTTAATCATCTTAAACAGATTTAGTTAAGAATTAATTAATTAATATATACATCAAGCACAATTACTTTTAGGTGCATAAATATAATATAAAGTCAACAAACATTATTTCAAAATTTAATTATTGCTGTTGATTTCAATGTCAATTTCAGAAACAATACTAGAAATGAACTGGCAAAATACTTTTTAACACTTGATCTAAGTCCTTTCATTCAAGAATCTTCCACCAAGAAAAACACAATTATTCACAATGTAATCATCAAATCCCCGTTAAATGTTGCGTTATTCATTCATTTTTTAATCATCTTAAACAGATTTGGTTAAGAATTAATTAATTAATATATACATCAAGCACAATTACTTTTAGGTGCATAAATATAATATAAAGATATTAAAAAAAAAAAACAAATTTAAAATATCTCAAAATACATCAGAAAAACCTAGAACGTTTTTAACCATTACAAGGCAGTCTTACATAGGATTTAAATGTTATTATTATTATATTTGCGCTTATCCGGAATTTGTCCAGAAGTAAACAAAACATATTTAAAATTTTAAATATCTTTATATTATATTTATGCACCTAAATTTAATTTTTGTGTAATTATTTGTGATTTATGAATATTTTGATTATTTAACTCAAGGTGAATATACCACTAGACATTTAAATTTAATTTATTGATTAGGTTAAGATTTAAAAAAAAAATTATGCAGAACAGCAATATTTGATTATAATATCTCTTTGAACATCCATGGTATATCCAATTATTCTTTTCTAGTATATATACGATACGGATACCCAACATTACATTGTATAAGTTTTTGTAAAGTCTTATTATTCTTATTTTGCAATGTTACAGAAACTAGTATTTACTATATTTATTGTACGGAACTCTATGTGCGTTAGTAATAATCGCACATGACGCATTATTTGTATTAAACTTCAGATAGTGTCTTGCATGATTACTATTTGAAATTTAAAAATTTTCAAAAATAATATATCAATTACAGAAAAATTTAATATATTAACAGAAGTGGTAATGTGTTGTCAATTATCAATAGATTCTAAAAGATTATCATTAATTTGTTATGGCTAAGTTGTAAATGCATTTAATATTGAGCGCCAAGCTCCGCAACATTTCAGTGAACATTTTTGTACCATTTTTCTAATATTCTCAGATATATTTTCAGATTTTTCTCGAACACAATCTCGGAAGGCAGATTCACATGTAGTCCACTTGAAATCTGCCCCCTCTTTAGCTTTCAAGAACAGAACTTAAATTTCAGTGTGTTTGTAAACTGTCCAAACAACATTCAAATGCACAACTCACAATAACAGTATATAACTGATATTATATTTTTTTTTAAACATTTTAAAATTGTGTGCTTCTTTATAAATAAAAAATAAACAATCATTTTTTTTAGAATTGTTGTCATATTTTCCCCCAGTCTCTCTATAAACGAAAAAGTAAATTTTGTGGAATCTGTACTACCTATTCGTATGTAGAGTGCAGCCATCTTATAAAGAAATGTAATAAAATTTTGATTAATTTGCTTAATCTTTCTTTTTTTATATACGTTCTCACAGTAAAAAATGTTAATTTGAATCAGTCCTATCAAAATTTATCTTGGAGTATCGCTGCTACTTGAGAAAACATAAAAAAAAATTCATTTAAAATTTACATTTTCCATTTCCAAACCAACGTAAAAATAAAATGCTATTTAAAATTTTTTATCAATATATAAATCTGAGAAGGCAGAAAGCTTATTCTGAAAATGTTTTTTTGTCGAATATGAACAAATAACTTTATACAAATTTAATTATCTCATTTTCAATAATCTACAACAAAAAGCAGGTGGTGATACAGTTCAATGCATCTAAATTATTTTGCGTTGTCTTGTAAAAGAACTATAAATGTGACAACATGCATATTCAATGGATAGAACTTAGATAGCATCATATATAAATTTCGGGGAGTTTCAAATGACATAATTGCGCTAAAATTAATTTATAGTAATTAACGCCCAAAATTGGTAGTGCAATCGAATTCAGCGGCTCTGTAAAAAACTATAAATACTATATGCATCCTTTTCAAGAAAAAGCATTGTGTAAGATACTGTAACAACATAAAAAAATACATTATTACAAATCCTTTATTTAAGCGTTTAAACAAATTTCATAAATTCGTTTCAGAAAACCGTTTATATTCATTTAAATACGTAAGACATACCGATCGGGAAAGTTAGTCAATCTTAAGTCCTTCGTTACTAGAATTTTTTAGTTTTTTTAGGGTTACTGTACTTAAAAAGTAAAAACAGAACCATTATAAGATCACTCCTGTGACTGTCTGTCTGTTACAGCCCTTTTGCTCGTAAACTATGCAACATGGAAAGTTCAAATTGGGGGAAGTAATAAAGATCATTGACCCACATATTTACACATTAATAAATATTCATAAATATAATTAGGAAAAATGTAGAGGGGATTATTAAGTTACCAGAAAAAAAATTCTTTTCTTTGTATATTGTGTGGGGTATCGTGTGAACGCTTTCGTAACGCTGAAATCAAAAATATATTTCATTTAATTTTAGGTATTATATTTTCAAAGTTAAGGTGGAAAATGGGGTGCAAAAATATGTTCCCCCCATCTAATTCCGAATCTATTGAAACTAAAATTATGAAAAAATTAGAGGTCGTAGACATTAATTTATACCTTGCAGGAAAATTATAGCGATTATCCTAGGTCACATAGTTTTGGGGAAAATCGCATTTTTCCGTTACACTCAAATTTCGATTTACGGGCTTCAGCAAAAGTGTTGAGCAGAGCTAGAGGTACCTATCGTAGCAGAAGTATAAAAGCCTTGTTGATCATGAATTTCGGAATAAATCGTCGGTAATTAGCCGAGATATTAACCCTTAAAGACACGGAAGGTTTGGACATACTACATAATGACAGGGGCGGCGTACTCTATGCTCCATCGGCTTTTAAAGCCCCGATAACAAATTTTAAGGATATATTTATGTAATGCAATGCCCAATAGCAGTATAAAAGCAATAAACGTCAAATTGTTAAAAACAGACTAATTTAATGAGAATTAATCAAATAATTACTATGGGATTCGAGACTAGTATCCATTAAGTGGCTCCCTCAATACACCTACTATGTCTTTAAAGGTTAACTAAAAACCTATATGTAATACAAATATACAGAATAGCTAAATTTGCTATTATTTAGGTTCCATATATCTTTGAACTTTCATGGTACATCCATTTATACTTTCTAGTATACAGGGGGCAAAGGAAAGTCCATTTAACCTGAAAATACTTGTGAACGGAGAGAGTTAAAGCTATGCAAGTGAATTAACGGTATAGTAAAGCGACTACGCTCGATTTTATGAAAAAGACAGCAGCACCCTCTAGAGGTGAAATTTAGAAGATAACCACTGCAAATCGAAAACGAAAGTAGATAGAGCAAAATTTCCTGTTAGAATCTTTTAGAGCATCAATTAGTTAATAGAATACGATATTTGGTTTACATGGATAAGATAAATCTTCGTCTGTTTACCCAAAAATGTACGAAATTGGTGCACTTCATTTTGTGTAAACGTTTGAATGAAATAGTCAGAAGTATGAAGAATATGCACAATTTATGCTATAAATACGTACTTATCTCAATACATTTTGATAGCATCACCAAAAAAAGACAAACTGCCTCACAGTGATAAAAACATAATATTCAGTATGTTCGAAAAGTTCGCCATTTCTCACAATACCCGTTCAGTAATTCTGCATGCACATTTCTCAGCATGGGACGTCTATTGCAAGCCTCTTCAATACGACGATATAGATTGAACCCTTTCAAGGGTGGTGGCTAGACGGTCTAGCCACCTAATTGTAATTCCAAAACTGACAAATGGCACCAAGAATATTTTAATAAAATTTTGTTTTTGTAATGAAAGTTCAAATTAGCGGGGCTTTGTATTCTGAGAAATTCTTTTGAATATTCTAGTGTCAGTCACTTATTTCACCAATTTACGAACAGAATTCTTCTGGCCCTAAAAGGGTTATTCTAAAATTTTAAATTCATTGGAAATTAAATCTTTACATACATTACAGCACAGTACAACGTCACAATCTGCAATTTTGCCCTGATACATTTCCGGAATTTGAATAGGTAAAATAGAATCGTCGCTCATTAATTTCGGACATTTTAGGGTATGCAGGCGACGATTTATCTTATTCGTGTCAACCAAATGCCGTTTCGTACTAATTAATTGATGCTCTAAAACTTTTTAATTATAAAATTTGTTTTATCTCTATTCGTTTTCTATTTGCAATGGCTATCTTCAAAATTTCGCCACTAGGAGTGCTGCTGTCGTTTGCATTAGGTCGGGCGTAGTCGCTTTACTGTACCGTTACTTCACTTGTATATCTGTAGCTCTCTCCGTTCGTAAGTATTTTCAGGTTAAAGGGACTTTCCTTTGCACCCTGTATACTATACAGCTATACCGATCCCTATGTTGTATAGTTTTTACAAAGTCTTAGTATTCTTTTAGCTACGGTATTTTTTAATAGTACACTAACTAATTCATATATTATTGTACGGAACCCTCTGTGCGTGAGTAATACTCGCACTTGACCGTTTATTTGTTTTTTCTTTCTAATGAATTTCCTTCTTCTTGTACACATTTAAATACATTATTGATTGTCAAGAGATTAATGTTAAAAGCAAATTTCCTTTATTTTGAATTATTATTTCTTACGCTCCAGCTAAGGAATAGAGACTTGAACACTCATTAGACTCAATGAGCTGAAGAGGAATGCGTTTATGTTATACAAAGTTTTGACATTTTCTCACATAAGAGAAATCAGAAGTTTGTATTCGTCCTAATAAGAATCAATGTTCATAGAAAAAGTCTCCTGGTAAAAAGGTCTTAAAATATTTTCTAATACGATACTCAATCGTTTTCTTTTTTTCTTCAACATTATACTCTATTTTAATTGCTCCTCAAATACTTTATGAATTATTTCATTTATATTACTTATTAAGATTAGTTATAAAATCTTACTTAAGAGTAAAATATTTAAAAGTAAAGTAAAATATTTTGAAAAGTAAAATATTTTGAGAAAAATGTTATTTAATACTTAAAATACTTAAAGTAAAATAACTAAAGTTATACTTAAAGTTAAAATACTTAAAGTAAAATATTTTGAGATCTTATTCAGTAATTCCTATATTCATTTTCATTCGCAGCGTTCAGATTAGTATTCAAAGCATTTGAAATGTAAATGAAATGCATTTTGGGGCCATTTCGTATCAATTTCGTATTCGAAAGTAGTATACAGTGTGTCCACTGTCAAAGGTGTCCAATGGCTAATTCCTAAACCATTAGTCATAGACATATAGTTCCAATTACAAAAATGTTTTAAATGGAGTAAAGAAATATTTTAAAAGTGATATTTGTCAATAAAGACAGTTCTTAAAAAAATACGAAATTTAAATTTTTAAACGGTCTTCCGGTCTTAAAAGTTATATTTAGTAATATTTTCCTATTACACTGAAATGTAAGAAAAACAAAGTCCCGTTCTTATAACACTAAAATTGACCGAGTTATGAAAATTTAAAAATGTATGACTTATACCATGTTTCTACATCTGAACACAAATGAGTTCTGCCATGATTTGAGGGGTCATATACCAAGTGCTTTAAGTATGCGAAGCACTTATTCATGTGTATCTGCACTTTGAAAAATATCGTACAAATATTACGATTGTGTCAGACTGATTACAATAATTATATTTTAACATACGATTTATTTTGTAAGGATTTGAGACTGTTTCTTTTCCTGAATTGTTTAAACAAAAATAATATTATAATTTTTATAAGTTTTTATTTAACTTCAACGATTGTATGGGCCAATATCTGAAAACAGGACAATTTCACTCCAGAATTTTTATTTTTGTATATTTTATTCGTAGGATACTTTTAGGTAAATTTTTATGGAAGAATGTGTCAGTTAATATCATAATCGGTGTCTAATAATAGGAACTGAGATGATAGGGACTTAGGTGAAGTTTTTGTCTTAACAGCTGCACAGCCATTTCGTTGAATAATTTTACACACATGTAAATTATTAAATATGCCATGTGACATGTGTATGTTACATAAATAAAGTTGTAATAAGTTTTTTGTATATAAATAAACAGTTAAATAAGGGGACATGAATGATGCTATAAAAAATACTCATCCCTAGTCAGAACAGAAACTAAATATTTCTAAATATGAAGCTAAATATGATGATAGAGAAGACAACTTACTTTCATCCATGGTTGGTAGTTGAACTGTAGTTACTGTTGCAATGGAAATAATTCTGCCAGCGCCTACTAGTATCTGTTAACCTAAACATATGTTTAGAGGGACTGAGATGATCGTCAACCTCAGGGACAAATATATTTACTACTATATTTTACCAGACAGTCTATACTAATAACGAATTATTATATTTTCCCATACTGCATATATATAGGCATAAATATATAATAGCAAAAGCTAATAATATTTATAATTTTTTTTTTTTTTACAGCATCCATTTAATATTGGGTATTTCTACCTAGGGACAGGGACTGAAATGATGATTTCGCTTGTTTAACACTAGAAAGGTGGCGGTTTTTGTATACCTAGAAAGACGGAGAGCGGTCATTTTGACCGCTCTATTTGAATGGCCAAAAATAAAGCATTTTTTAATATTTTTTTTGTTCAAACAAGTTTTTTAAAGTACATTTATTAATAGAATAATAGAATATTATTTTATTTATTTACCGTTTTATATATAATATTAATTTTATTTAAAGGAAATACAATATATATAATCAATTATCAACAAAAATTACAAATATAAAAAAAATACACACTTTAAAAGATTTTTTTTTGACTTGCTCAAAGTATCTTAAATTTATATAACATACAGCTTTTTAAGTGTATATATTTAAAAATATAAATATTACAAAAATAACTTGCATTATTCATTTTTACATTCTCTGCAAACACTCAGTTTTATAACTTTGTAAGTGCTGGAGCAACAAACTGACTTTCTGCAATCACTAAAAATGTTCATAGTTTTATTCCGGCATCGATTGATTTGGCATTGTTTGCGTTTTGTACCAGAGATTGTAAGTGCACCTGTATTTAGAGTTAAGTCTGACAGCGGAGATGTCTTAGAGGCGAAATATTTTGTACGCAGTTCGTCAGCTAAATTCAAAATAAAATCACGACGCTTTATATTTACACCGGTAGTCTCTTTATAAATCACACAAGCATTTATAGCAGCTAAGTCCAGAATATAAAAAAACTTGCACAGGCCATCGCCGAGAAGTTGATTTTGTGGAATATTTTCTTGCCATTTGGTCAAGTACATACACACCGTATTTCGTTGAGTTGTAAAACTGTACAACCTCAGGCGTCATTTTTTCATTACCATGGAGGTCAGTGATATATTATCGTGCTTGAGAATTTGACCTGAATACAGTTCTCCATTTGTGAGCTTGCAGGATTCGGGCACTTCTTTCTTTCCACGTTTCACAATCCCAACGATGCTAAGTCCTTTATTTCTTAGAGTTTTGGCTAATTTCAACGTTGTGAAAAAATTATCCGTTGTTATGTTCCTTCCTGTGTTATGAAATGGCTCTGCCGAGCGACAAACAGCATGTTCTCCAACAGTTTTATCTGTAGGTCTATTTTCATTTTTACCTAAATATGGAAAGCCATTCAACAAATATTTTGATCGAACGTCAGCTGCTAGCTAAAATTTAATCCCGAATTTATCGGGTTTTTTCGGCATATACTGTGTAAATGGGCAACGTGCCTTACTTGGGAAGAGTTGTTCGTCTACTGTTATATTTTCACCCGATTTATAGCAAAGTAAACAATTTTCAATAAACGAGTTCCAGATCTCTGACACTAGTGCAAATTGATCAGATTGAAGTCTTTCAGATCTTGTTGCCTTCAGATCAAACCGCAAATGTCTCATTGTTTTTTTGAACCTGTCCCGAGCCATTGTTTGGTGAAAAAAGTTTATTCCCCATGTCGTTGACCATAAGTTGTTTATTGAAATACCTTTAGAAATAAAAGCTCCACGAGCATACAGTAGGGAAATAAAAGCATCTAATTCGTCTAAAGATATATTCCAATGCGGATTCTGCAAACATCGATGAGCTTCCGCTTCTGTGCACATTTTTATGAAACGAAGAATCTTTTCATTTATGAATAGTGTCCATGCACTTGTGAATTTCCCTAACATTACATTTCTAGTGGCAAATGAACTTGGCCCAGGAGCTTCTCTCAACACATTGTGCTGCTGTCGTTTTCCTGAAGAAATATTACCAGAAAGAACTACCCATATTGTTCCATCTTTTGCTACTTCTACACTTTGCTCATGTCCTTCATTTTGGGAACATACTCTTTGTTCTTCACTTTTACGTAGTAGTGTACTTTTCTTTTGACGTTTTCTATTTTGTTTTCGTTTTCTACCACGTGTGGTACTCGCATGTCTTGAATCGACATTTATAAAAAAATCCCCTTCATTTTCAGATTCAGACGAAAAATCTGTTTGTGCAGTTTCAGTAAAAAAACGGCATTCATCCGCGGAAGAGGATTCACTTACATTTCCAGTGTTATATTTATCGTCAGATAAATTTGACTTTTCATCTGTACCAGAATCGGTTTCAGATACAGTCCGCAATATTTTTAGAAACTCTTCTTCTGACAGATTGCTTTTACCAACAGTTCTTCGCGACATAGCGTGAAAACAAAATGTACATCCGATCAGGTCAAGAACTTCAAAAGAAATAAATATCTGTTACTAAAAAAGCAGATGCTTTTGAACATAAAAGGAATTTCACGTGACCAGCAGGTGTTTTTCAATCCCGCTTATTCTCCAAATGACAGCAGTCTATTACTAGCCCTACGAAAAGAATCACGTGACAAGCAGATGTTTTTAACATCCCTCACTACCTCACGTATGCTTCTTAACATGAAATGTTAGTAAAGTTATCTCGAAAAGAAAGAATAATCGTTCGTAGACAGCAAAAATTGAAAAGTAAATGTAATGTTAGATTTTATTTCTTCAGCGGTCAAAATGACCGCAATCCGTCTTTCTAGGTATACATATTTATAGGGCTCATAATATTGTGTAAAAAATTTAAATTTTTGCACTACATAATCCTTATGAATAATTAGGAAAATTCAATAAACAATGTAGAAATCGAAGAATATTTAAGAAAAATACAAGCGTTTGAAATTCATTTTCGGTCAAAATGACCGCTCCCGTCTTTCTAGTGTTAAAGGTTAAAATTAATTATTTATGCATTATTATATGTTCATTTATCGTTGATAATTGTTATAACAAATGCTATAATATATTACATATTTCAGTTTTTGGTTTTAGAATCAATGAAATATTATTGCCAGTGGACGCAAATTGTGCAATTTTCAGATATTGATACGTATGTGTGTTTTCTCAATTCACAATTTGTACTCCAACTTTAACTCACATTCAAATATCGGATCGAGATTAAATATTACATACTGACGTAAATCCGATGAAAATCTAATATTATTATGATTTTCGGTGGTTATCATTTATACTTATTTTATAAGATAACGCAAACAAATTCGAATAGATTACCGCCAAGAAGTTTAAGAAATTTTTTTAGGTTAGATAACACAACACTGCCGTGGTTGTGTTTTTTTTTTTTAACTTTTATGTATTCTTTAACACTGAATCCGTAAATTACCTTAATTTTTAACCATCATGTCAGGATTTTTCGTAAATTATAAATTGTCAAATTAAAAAAAAAAAAAAAATAACAAAAGTCCGTTACTAAAAAATAGAGGAGATGGCTGTGTTTTTTAACTTTTGATAATTGATTTTTACGTACTTTTTAGCGCTGAATATGAAAATGACCTTCATGTTTAACCATCACATTAGAATTTTTTTTCAAATCGTAGATGTCAAAGTTGATTATAGCGAAAATATGATACAGCAAAATACATGTAAAACTATTTAATTTTATTCCATTCAATAATTTATCAAATTTGTTTGTTTATACTGGGATTCTTACAGCTAAACAGCAGAAGGATCTGATGAGGTCAGGGAGGAGGTTCAATTTTAACTTTTAACTTTTAACTTTGAAATTTACAATTTGCGAATTGCTGAAGTGATGGTTATTAATGTAGGTCATTTTCAGATTCAACGGTAAAAAATACATAAAAATCAACTATTAAAAGTTAAAAACATAACAATCACATCCATTTTATAGTATGAAATTTTCACTATTTTTTTCTATTTTGACATTAAAATTTATAATTTGCAAAAAAATGTTTAGATGATGGTAAAAAAAAAAAAAAAAAATGAAGGTTAATTTCGAATTCAGCGGTACAGATTACATAAGAATCAATTGTTAAAAGAAAAAAACAACAACAACAAAAAAAAAAAACATGATATAACCCAACATTGCAGGCTAGTGTAATCTAATAACATTCTAAAATATGTATCACTAAGAATTGAGGCAGATACTTTTCATCATTTTATTTAACAAAAATCCTGTTTTTTTTCTTTTTTTCATGTTGATTACAAATTGTATATTTTGCATTAATATGTCAGAATGAATAAAGATTTCATATTTATATTGTGATATTAATTTTACTCTCAACCATTTTTTAATATATTTGACACAATTTTGTTTCTACTAAATTTGTGAATAACCCCTAATTTCCAGCAAAAAATATACTCCAACTTTAAACAGCTTTAGTTGGTCAATTTTAATCACAGAATAACTGCACATTTTTTTTGTCTTACTTGTCAGTGTAACGGAAACATTTTACTAAATGTAACTTATAGGAGCAAAGGGACGTATAAACATTTAAATTTCCTAATTTTTTAAGAAATATTATTATTGACCCAATTCGATATTAAAATATTTTTTTTTTACCTCATTTAAAACAATTTTGTAATTGGAACTATATGTCTATGATTAACGGTTTAGGAATTAGCCATTTGACACCGTTGAGAGTGGACTCCCTGTATATAGAGGGTTATATATAGAGGGCTATATATAGGCAGTTTCCATTTTTTATTAAACAATGTCACAGCAAAGGTCTTGCATTTCGAATAAAGTTAATAATTTTTAGTGACTGCCAAGCCTAATACTGTCCAGCGTTTATTGAACTGAAGTAAAGTGAAAAGAGTTTTAACTAAGATCTAAGGTGGAGTAGTTAAATAGAGGTAGCAGTTAGCAGTAGTTTGTTGTTTGTGGATTCCCACGATGATAGGATGGCTGACAGACATCTGTAGAAATATTATTTTCATTCTGGGGAATCATGTAAGAGTGCTTTCTGCGCAATAGAATGTTCTAAAGAGTTTTGTAAATAGTAACTTGTATTTTCAATAAACATTATAATTAATATTATACATTGGATACTTTATCTGCTGTCAAAATGAGAGAAGTTTCATAATGATCTCTAAAGAGAATCAGAATTTTTTTAAATTAAATAAAAATGCCTTGGAATGGAGCATTATAATTTGTATTACGTAAATAAAGATGCACGATTGATTTCCATTTTAACTGTGTCGTAATGTGCTGTATAGTGTGTATGTGTTTTAAACTGTTTATGAACTCAAAAAAGCAGATTCACCTACTGTTTTAGAAGATATTGGTGAAGAAGTGAATTTGAGCTTGAGAGTAGTAGATTTAAATGATTTATTATTGAAATGGATAGTATATAGGGTAAGATACCCTATTATCGTCCCTCAGTCACTTTTAGTCCCTAGGAAATTGCAATTTCCAGGGAAAATCTACCAAATTTGGACTTTACATGGACTAACTAACCCACGCACTTACAATCATAGGCAAATATCGTATAAAAAATTTTAACAATGCGAAAAATTATTTTTACAAAAGTATCTAAAAAATGCGAAAGAAAAAAATGGTTCCAATTTCGTCCCCCCCCCCCCCCCCCAAAAAAAAAAAAAATCTAATACGCCGAAGCTTAACTGACAACTAACTCAAAATTTATTTCTAAATGTGTAAGTAATTTAATTTACATTAAAATAAGGTAGAAAGAAATGTACTAATTATCAGTGGAAGAATAACATAACGATTTAGCCATACAAACATGAGAAAATAATTGAAAAAAAGTCACGAAAAAGCATTCCTAATTTCGTCACCGGGTGACTTTGCTGGGCCCTGGGTGGCAATAATTTTGGGTGAATCACGTAAAACTGTAAAGCATATCTGCATGATATTGCTATCTTTTCATGCGACTGCAATACTCATTTTATTTAATAATTAGATTTAGTTCTTCCTAAATTAACGGAGTTAAAAATCACCATAAAGGTTTAAAACTGCACTTTCGCAGAGTCTCAAATTACATATATAGGTCATCACACCCGAGCTGGTTAACAACCATCAGATCCGAAAACGTTGCGTTCAATCGCATGCTCTCCGAAAAAAATATTACTTTTCAGCTAAAAACCTCATTAACTCCCAAAGTGCATGAGTGATTTTGATTTTAAAAAAAAATACGATAGCAGAGTATAAATATAAGATCATATTTTGCAGACAGTTTTAAAAAATTGTAATTAGTTTCAGGAAAAAAAAATTCTGAAACTAGAAAATGTCTTAAAAATTGACTTTGCTCTAAAAAAAAAAAAAAAAAAAAAAAAAAAAAAAAAAAAAATTGTTGCGGAAGAAATATGTCTGTTATAAGTCTTGAACATAATTCAGTGAATATGTATTCCAAATTTCATCAAAATTCGTCGGTAAGTTTCCGAAGAAACGGGTCTTAAATATCGCATATTTCCCACAGGATCGCAGCCAGTCTTGCCTCCCCTTAACTAAAAAGAAAATTTTAGAAATCATCCCATAGCCTGAGATTGAAGAAAAAACTTTTTAATGTTTGAAACTTGTGTTGTATGGAGCCCATAATATATGTATTCCAGACCCTTAAATGCTCTATGTTATACTATGTGTTCAGTTCTTATGGTAGGTTATTGTTTGTCGCAAAAAGATTGGAAATTAGATTTGCATAGCATTAACTTTGCTAGTCAAAAATTTACGAATTGATGCATGAGCTGAATTTAAAAAAAAATGAAAATTACTTATATTTGGTTAGAATAATGACATGAGAATGCTTTTAGAAAATTCAAAAAATCCTCGAAAACTCGATTTAACAAAACTTTTAAATCTGAACCCAAGTTCACACATTTATTTTAATTATATAGATACTTAGAGTAGAGATATTTTATAAAATTTAGAAGGTTAAGAATGTAAAAAAGAATGTAAAAATATTGCATATACAAATTTTTAGATGTGAATATTTATTATGATACATGTATATGAAAATTGCGTCTGTTATATTACTTTTAAAAACAATTAAATAAATTTGTGGTTGCAAACAGTAAAACGAGTACATTTATGTTGCAGCAACTATAAAAAATTGTATCTTATAAGGCACATTCTGAATAACAAATTCTCATGTGACGAAAAATGTTGTCTAGTGTTTTTGTAATAAATTAGGAAGAAAAGAACTTTAAAAACCAAAACTTCTAATATATTTATTATTGCTATGCAACGACTTAATAATGCTTTCAAGTCAACTCTCATATATTTTAAAATTTAAATATTTAAATATGTATGCCTTTCAAACATTATTTAATATTTATGCTTTACATGTTAAATTTTATATGAAATTTCCTTGAGCAAGATAATGTATTTTCTACTCGAAATTTTCAATTTGTAATATTTATTAGACATAAATGGAAAGAATTCTATTATTGAAATAGAATAACTTTCACATTTATAAACACAATATTTAAATGAATAAATTATTTTCTGAAGTCTACGAATAAATATCTTTAAAAATATGTTTTCTAAATAACAATTCTTATCGGAGAAGAAATTAAGTCATCTAATTTTATGATTTGTATTTTAAAGATATATTTATAAATTTCTAGCAGACACGGCCGATGTTGCTCGGGGTCCCTAAATATTAACCTTAAACAAAACTGAATCTTGTATGATTTTCTATCTTTTGAAATTATTTTAAATGAAGCTAATTTTGGAGGTCCTCATTGCCTTCCGCTGCGTCTAGGGTGTCCCCAACAAAATTCTTTCCGAACGAACCTTTAAAACCTCGGCCCCCGTTACTTAAGATAACATGTACCTCAAGTGCTCCGCACGTGCCGGAGACAATCGAAAACCAAGATGAGTGAGCCAAACTTCGTAGTAATAATATTTAAAAAGAATCCATCAATAATGTTAGAAAATGTTGATTACTGAAATCTAAGGTAATAATACATAAGGTAGCCGAATTGTAATATAAGTTGAATGAACCAAACCCCGTTGAAATTGGGACCTTAGAATCCGAGGAAAGAATACGCCCCCAAGCGGTGGAAAATGACCCCTACCCTTGTTAATTTCACGCATTACTTTTAACATTTACACCATATTTAATAAACGGATGAAATCCCTTATCTAAAGTTACCTTAAGTAACGCGATTTTTAATTCACGGCTGTAATTTGTAAACGTAAGTTGATGCTAAAAAAGGAGATCAATATTTGAAAGAATTGACAACTAAGGTATAATGAAAGACGGGGCCCTGGGGGCAAGGGTCTTAACAGGAATTTAGTTGGGTATAAGAAATATTTTGTAGTATTAAAGTAGCTGGAGGACGCTGAAACTATGTTAACGAAAATTTTAATAGAATCGGACAGTTTTTAAAGAAGCTGCAACAAAGGCCCCAAGAAGAAAATTAATATTCAAAATTCGCGGTAGATGAAGTCTGGGGAATTTTTTGGTCATTCATGTAGTAGCAGGAAGACTTAAGAAGTTGTTTTAAAAATGAAGCTAGTGAATCGGGTCGTTTTTAAGGGACCTATAACAAAGGGCCAAAAGAAGGCCAACTGATAGTAAAGAGCAGGGCCCTAACATGAAAACTTGTTAAAATATCTAATTTTTTAGCGTTTTAGATGTTCAATTATTCAAAAATAAGAATAGGGTGTGAATTAACCATTAGAATAAAAATTTAAAGTGATGCGCAAAAACGGGGTAAATGTTTAAAACAGGGTCCTAGGGTTCAGTAAAAATAAGAGGTTCGACGTCCGGGGAGAAGAGTGCAAGACTCAACTTTGCATTGGAAATGCGAGAAAATTAGATGGTGAAAACTGCATACCTCACAAAAAGTGCAAGGGGCCCCGGACCGGGCCATATGGAATCCTAGGATGACTGAGGATTTTAACTGGAATAAAGTAACGGGAGAATAACTAAATGGAAAAAGGGTTCCAAAATGAAGATCGGATTAAGAGAAGGCAATTTATTAACAATTATGCTGCAAAAATTTTAAGGGGGTCCTGTACCGGGCCCAAGGGATCAGTGGCTTAAGTGGCATGCAGTTGCGTATAAAGATATAATTTAGTAGTTTTTAATGTAGTCAGGGGATGCTAGAAATATTCTAAAGAAAATTGCAAACAATTCCGATCATTTTTAAAGAAGCTGCACCAAGGCCCCTTTGAAGGCGATTAATAGTCAAAATTGTTGGTAGCTGAAGTCTGATTTTTTTTATATATATTTTGTTGTTGTTGTTGTTCATGTAGTTGCTGGAGAACCTAAGAAGTTATTAGAAAAAAATTTAGTGAATCGAACCATTTTTAAGGGTACTATAATAGGGGGCCCAAAAGGGTCCAACTGATAGTTTAGAGCAGAGCCCTAACATGAAAACGTATTAAAATGCTCTAATACTTAGTATTTATGATCTTCAAGTAATCAAAAATAAAGTAATAGGAAGACGCTAGAACTATGTTAAAGAAAATTGCAAGCAACTAGGATCGTTTTTAAAGAAACCGCATCAAGGGCCCCAAGAAAGCGATTAATATTCGAAATTGGTAGTAATTGAAGTCTGAGAAATTGTTTTTGTCATTCACGTAGTTCTGGAAGGACTGAGATGTTGTTAGAAAAAAAAAGCTAGTGAACAAACCATTTTTAAGGGAACTATAATAGGGGGACCAAAAGCAACCCACTGATAGCTAAAAACAGGGCCCTAACATAAAAAACACGTTAAAATGAACTTACTACTTAGCGCGTTAGATCTTCAATTAGTCAAATTTAAGCATAGGGGATGAAATATTCGTTAAAATAATATTTTAAAGAAAGGTTCAAAAAATTGGGTAAATGTTTAAAAAAGGACTCCAAGGCCCAAATGAAAATATGAGGGTGTTGATTCCGGAAGAAAAGTCCAAGTCTCAACTTTAAAATTATGCAGTGAGAAAATCAGGGGATAATAAATTCTTGGTGCACAAAAAGTTCAAGGGGCCCTGGACCGGGCTCCACGGTACCCTAAGGGCCCCGGAATCTAAACTGGAATGTAGAAATGTGAGACTAACTAAACGGAAAAAGGATCTCAAAAATGAAGATCTGATTAAAAGGAAGCAATTTATTAACCTTTTATTTGCACAAAAATTTCAAGGGGCCCTGTAACAGGCCCCAAATGACAAGGATCTTCTCTGGAAAATATTATGGCGAGAAAAAACTAAATGAAGAAAGGTCCCCCAAATCGAAGAATATTTGTTAAAAAGGGGGCAAGTTATTAACAATTTAGTGCATTAAAACCTAAAGGTGCCCAGGGGCCTCTTCCCTTAAAAAATGAAAAAATCTGAGCCTCAGGTGCATCAGGACCTGACCTGGAATAATATCACCTAAATATTCTGTCTTCTATGTGCGGTAGATTTTGCTAGCCAGCGCACACCGATAGACACGCAGACAGACGGAGCGGAACTTTGATTTATTAGTATAGGCTAGCAGATTCGTCCGGGGTTTGTAAATAATAACATTAAACAAAATTATATCTCAGGAAATTCTTTTAAATGTACCAATTTCGGAGGTCCCATTGCCTTCCGCAGCGTCTAATGTGTCCCCATCAAACTTCTTTGAGAACGAACCTGTAATCTAAATACCCACTGCATATGGCAGCATTTACCGTAAGTGCCCGCACGTGCCGGAGACAATCGAAAACCCAGTTGAGTGAGCCAAACCTCGTAGGAACCAAGCCCACACTATCAAAAAAAGCATGCAACATTAATGTTAGAAAATGTTGGTAACTAAAGTCTAAGTTAAAATTTCATCATACAGAAAGTAGCTGAATTGTAATCAAAGTTGAAAGAAGCAAATCCCGTTGAAATTGGGTCCTTAAACCCGAGGAAATAACGCGCCACCAAGCGGTGGAAGATACCTCCTTACCTTGTAAATTTCATTAATTATTGTTTGCATTAACACGATATTTAATAAACGGACGAAATCCCTTATCTAAAGTTACCTTTAAAGTAACGCGATTTTTAATTTACGGCTGTAGTGAGTAGACGTAAGTTGATGCTGAAAAAGAAGATTAATTTTCGAAAAAGGTTGTAGCTGAGGTATAATGGAAGACCGGGCCCTGGGGGCCAATGTCTTAACTGGAATGTAGTTGGGTATAAAAATATTTTGTAGGGGTTTTAAAGTAGCTGGAAGACACTAAATATATGTTAAAGAAAGCTGCAATAGAATAGGATAATTTTAAAAACAGCTGCAACAGAGGCCCTAAGAAGACGATTAATATTCAAAATTGGTGGTATCTGAAGTCTGCAATTTTTTTTTTGTCGTTCATGTGGTAGCTGGAGATCCTAAGAAGTTGTTAAAAATAAAAGTTTTGAATCGGACCATTTTTAAGAGAATTATAACAGGGGGGCCATAAGGACCCAACTGATAGTTGAGAGCCTGACATCAAAATTAGTTATAGGGTATGAAACAATCATTGGAATAATATTTTAAAGAAATCCGCAAAAATGGGGTAAATGCTTAAAAAGGTACCCTTGAGCCCCAATAAAAATATGATGGTATCGGTCCACGGGGAAGAGTCGAAGACTCAATTTTAAGATTATGTAATGAGAAGGTGAGAAAATTAGGGTGTAAAAAATGCATATCACGCAAAAAGTTCAAAGGTCCACGGATATGGCCCTACACGACCCTAAAATGCCCCAGGATTTTAACTGGAATATAGAAACTGGAGAATAACTGAATGGAATGGTTCCAAAAATGAAGATCGGATTAAAAGGGGCAATTTATTTATAATTTATGGTGCAAAAGTTTCAAGGGGCCTTATACCGGGCCCCAAGGGGAAGGGATTTAAGTGGCATGTACTTTGGTATAAATAAACTTTTTAGTAGTTTTTAATGTAATTTGAGGATGCTAGAACTGTGGTAAAGAAAATTGCAAGGAATTCGGATCATTTTTATAGAATATTCACCAAGGACCCCAAGAATACGATTTATTTTCGAAATTGGTGGCAGTTCAAATTTGAAATATTTATTTGTCGTTCATGTAATAGCTGGAAATCTTAAGATGTTGTTAGAAGAAAAAAAGGCTAGTGGATCGGACTACTTTTAAGGAAGTTATAATATGGGGCCCAAGAGAGGCCAACTGATAGTTGAGGACAAGGCTCTAACATGAAAACAAGTTACAACGTTTTAGTACTTAGCGTTTTATATCTTCGATTAGTCGAGATTAAGCATAGGGTATGAATTAATCATTAGAATATAATTTAAAAGAAAAGTGCAAAAAATTGGAAAAATGCTTAAAAAGGGCCCTAGGGCCCCAATAAAAATCTGTGGGTGTTGATCTAAGGAGAAGAGTTTAAGACTCAACTTTAAAATTACGCACTGCGAAGTTGAGAAAATTGGGGTGTGAAAAAAAGCATGGCACAAAAAAAATTAAGCGGTCCTGGAACGGGGCTTACGGGGCCCTAGACGAGCCCATGGTCTTAACTGGAATGTAGAAACGGGAGAAAATATCCCAAAAATGAAGATCGGATAAAAAGGAAGCAATTTATTAACAATTCAGTGCACTAAAACCTGAAGGGGCCACGTACCACGACCTTTGCAAGCATTCCAGTGTCTTAACGGAAAAACGACGAAGATCAGATAGAAAAGAGGCATGTTATTAAGAATTTAGTGCAGTTAAACATCAAAGGGATCTATACCGGACACCTTGCAAGGGTGCCAGGGTCTTAACTGAAATGTGAAAATGGGGTAAAAACTCAAAAGAGAATTGACCCAAAAAACGAGGAAGATCGGATAGATAAGAGGCATTTTATTAACAATTTAGTGCATAAAAACTTAAAGGGGCCCAGGGGTCCGGCCTTTAAAAGATTAAAAATATGAGCCTCAGATGCATCAGGACCTGTCTTGGGCTATTCACGTCTAAATTTTCAGACTTCTACGTGCGGTCGTTTTTGCTAGCCATCGCACACAAACAGACACGCAGACAGACAGACAAAGCGATTTGTTCTTTTATTAGTATAGATTGAGATTATGTTTCATTTATCGCAGTATTTCATGTTAGTTTATGATATATAGTAATTGTTTTAATATAGTAAGTATATAATGCAGTGTATTTCAGTCACTGGAATATTCTGTCGTATTTAAAATATTGTAAAAGAAAGTTATTAAAAAATATTTCATAGATAGATGGATGATTGTACTGCATGGTATACTAAATCTAATTATGTATACAGTCTCCCCTCTTTGTCAGTTTTATAAAAACCACTTTTATGAAACCCACAATGAACACCTTCTTTTTAATATTTCTTACTAATTTTGCAGACACCTCTCAGTAAAATAGATATTGTTGTAAATGAAGTAGCACCAAAATATAGTAGAGAAAAATAAATAAAGATAATACTCACACACACGCAAATACACACACACACATATATATATAAACATATATTTTAAATGCTATAAATTTTGTTTAAATAATTTAATATACAGTTGTATTTTATAAGTACCTATTTAGTCTATCTAAATTTTTATTACTCATTTAAATTTTTTACTTAAAAAAAAAGATAGAGATTAGTTAAAATGGAGTTAAGTGTTGAATTCCCTAGACTTTGTCATATTGCTGAATTATGAAATGTACGTTGAATAATTAGAAAGAAAGTCATATTATTACCCGTTGTCTATTATATTTAAAATAATTAAGATCGAAATGCTTTTAAACAAAAGCAGATAACGCAAGAACAGCAGGTCAACAAAGAGACATGTCGATTAAAAACCAAATTTACAAACAATAGTTGAACTTTAAATAATTCATTAAAAGTTTTAATACTACGCTAAACTGTGATTTGTTTTAATATGTTGCTGCGATTACTTGTTCATATATAGCGCATGGCAACATACAATGAAACTAAAGCCCCATATACGTGAAAATACGTAATAAACCATAGGATAAAAAATAATATATTGAATTATAAATAAATTTGAAGTAGAACATTTATATTTTACTCCAAATTTTTACTTCAATATCTTATATATCATTGTTTTCAATTGAGAGAAGAGAATTAAATCTTCGTGTAATAACTAAATTTTATCAGTATTAAATATGCATATAAAATAGAAGATTATATACAAAATTGGCATTATTTTTCGAAATGAACGCCATATTTTAATCTTAAAAAGGAATTTATACAGAAAATAATAAAAAATAACCATTTTAATGATTGTTCAAAATGCATAATTTTTAACAGTAATGTTTCATTTTTTCCAGAAAAAAATAAATTTTTAAAACATAAATAAAAACCTTGTTTCATTTATTTTCATATTTAAAATTAATTCCATATTGTCTTTCCGTTAAGGATGGCATTCTGTTGAACATCGATATCCCTTCAAGATAGGGAGTTTTTACAGCAGCGGTATTTTGTTTAAATCCCGATCGAAGTACATAAAACTTGGTCTGAACCACAGTAATGATTACAGCAGGTCCTAAGCCTAGATCCTTCTAGACCAGGTCTGTACTTTCCCACTGGTATATTACAAAATTTAAAACTATCCCAGATGATGCTGTTACAACAGAGTTTGGTTTGTTTTTTATATACTGCTTTACTGAGGCACGTATTGAAAAAGGAATTGCCTGCTCATCTATGGAAACATTTCCCTGATCTCGTGATAAATGCAAGCAGACCCTACGGAATCTGTCGAGCATTTGCTGAACTTTCCAAAATTTATTATTTATTCCTGGTGGTTTCTTGCTGTGTCAGCAAAGTGTAATGAATTTTTCAAACTTAAAAATATATCTCGTGGTATGCATATAACTCAGATAAAACTTATAAATCATATATGACATCTATAACTCAGAGCAGAAACATACAGTTCGTTATATGTGCATATAATATATCTAATACTATCAATTTTAAATAGAAATCATGAATAGTACAAGCCTATTAATTTAAAATTAATCCGCTTTAAAATTGTAATTAATAAAAAATAAATTGCTAAAAACATAAGTTTAAAAAAAATCACATAAAAATAAAAATTTTCTGTATTAAGAATTGTATCTATTTTGGAAATGGTAAATGCAGGACCCGCACAATTCTAAGAGTCATTTGTTTTAAAACTTTTGTAAAGTCTAATTATATTTATCAAAGACAAAATCAATTAAAATTATGGATAAAGTACATGAAAAGGAAAATTAAATCTAATCAAACACTAAAAATCATTTTTAAAAGAAATTACGACAGTACATGCTTTTTGTCTATCGCTGTCAGATGATATAGTCTTTTTAAAAGCAGAAAATCTAACCCTGTATTGTAGTTGGTGCCCCCTAGGTGTATCTTATCGAAACATCTGAAGCCAATTAACTCATAAAAATGTGCAGATTTGCTTTTAAATCTCACAAAAACGGGAAATAGTCATTCTCTTTTACTTTAGTATCACCCGCACAACTGTGCGTGTCGCGCCTTAAAGGGATAAAATATTAAATTGTGCTAAAACCTAGAAAGTCTAAACATTTTTATACCTCTCATTCTGATTCTTATTTTTACTTTTATATTAAACTACACCTTCAATATTACTTTGAAAATATTAGCCTTATTTCAGTAAATTTTACAGCTACTGCATTTCTCTGTAACATATTACATAAAGATTATATCTCAAATGTGTTCCGTAATTTAATCATTCCAAATTCTCCATTGAAACAAGAAAGACAAATGGTATAAATTTAAATGTTGCCAAATAATGTCTAGTAATGTTAAAAATGCATCTAGTAATACATAAAAAAATAGTAAAGTAAATAATTTATCATACTATGCAACAATATGTATAATTATACACATTGGATATTGTAACTCGAAGCAGTAATAAATGTTATTAAATATTTTAATAGGTTGTTGCAGCAGAAAGTTTAATTTTCTTTGTTTTCAAATTTACAGAAAAGTATACCTATTTAAACATATAATTATTCAGTTTTACAAGAGTTACGCATTCTGTTCGCAACAGAATATGAAGTTTTATATAATTGCATAAAATCTAAAAAATAATTATTAGTACTGCATTTGTGTATTCTAGTTTGTTTCTCCTTTTTGAGATTTTTAGAATGATTAATTTTTTTAAATAGCTTTCTTGTAGAAATATGCCAAATCCCTGTGACATTTTCATGCATTTAAAACCAATTATTTCGAAGATATTGACCATTCCATGTATATTGTGTAAATCAACATGTAGCTAGCGGAGCGTTCTCGTAAATTGCTGCTTTAATGGTTACTCGGATGTTTACTCTAGTTTAATCTATCTACTACAGGTTTAATCGGTTGATAAGTGTTTATTGTCTAAGGCAAATGTTGAATCTTGTAAATTATACATAACTTGCAATTAAATGAAATTTATCGTAGTGTAAATCTTAAAAGACACTCATCTCACAAAAGATCTCACAAATTCAATGAAGGAATAATCGTTACTATTATAAAAGTAAAAAAAAAAAAAAAAAAAAAAAAAAAAAATACTTCTCTATATAATATTAATTTCTCTGCTGAGAATAGAGATTTTTTAGAAAGCATTTAATTTTCTTAAAAATTTTGAATTTTTACTGACAAACATAGGATATTTGACGAAACAATTAATAAATCAAAATTGATTTTTTTTTAAATACACATTTATGTACATACATACACACACACACACATATATATATATATATACATATATATGTGTTGATGTATAAGTGTATGATTATATATATATCCTAGGGGGCTCTTCCCCCTGCAAGCTTCACTCGACAACCCACCCGTTCAGGCATCACAAAATCTAAAAACACGCTAATCTGAGCGGTTTTAAAAATATTCGAAAATATTGAATTATTCTGAAAAAAGCTGTGCAGATCTGCCTGTAAACGGGTTTCCATTCAATTCTCTTTGATTTCAAAAATTTAAGGCCAAATAAATTGCTGTTAAGACATCCAATGTTTTTTTTTGTGTGTGTGTGTGTTTGATTAAAGAGGATCACAGTTAAACATTTGAAAATAAGCTAAAATAAAATGAATGAAGTATAAAGAATTGTCTCCCGGTATTTTAAATAATTTCTATAACAATAGCCTAAGTCAAGTGACCATCATCAACAGTTCCGGGCGGAACACTTCGCTTTTTATATTCCAGGTGCCATTTTGGTACTTAAATGTTAGCCAGGCACAGGTGAAAATTCGCCAAATATTATTCTATTGCCATCATATCATCTATATTATAATAGTCCAAGTCATGTAACTGCCATAAATAAATACGGTATTATCCCTTCGCTTTTCATATGAAAGTTTGGCACAGATATCATATACGGTCCCATATTGGCGCGATATTTTTCCGAGGACAACATACACACCATAAACAACAATATCCGGCTTACCATATCAAGCAAAATAATGATACTTTGGCGCCATTTAAGTACCCGTTGCGTATATGATAAAAAAATCGCGCCAATATGGGTCCATATATGACATCTGTGCCGAAAGTTTTCCATTTTGATTAAAAAATCAATTTTTTTTCGAATAAAACTACATAAAAGTTGCCATGGTCGCAAAGAATTGTTGGTACTGTTAGGCTAGCCGGGTGCAAATTTCGCCAATAGCTTTTTTTCAGCTCGCCAGTTAGAATTTTTTTTCTTCGAGTGTTAAATTAAAATATTGCTTTGAGTTGAAATTAAATGTCATGGTTTGTTGCATTATTTATTATTTGGCCAGATGTGATTTTTTTTTCTTTTTTTTTTTACGAAAATTTGGCGAAAACCTCGTTTTCGAATACCAGTTACATATGCATTTTTGGTACCACTTAGTTATCCCGTCGACCAAAATTCTATCACCAAACTATACCATTAAATCCGTTGATCGTAAATTTCACATTCACTTGAATTTAAGCAAGTTACACGTGTTTACGTCATCAAGTGATTTTTATTTCGATGTTTTATTTGTATATTTATTAATGTTATACTATTTTATATTTTTCTTTATTTAAAATAAAAATTATGTCTAATTTGGTGAGTGGTTTGGCGATTTATATAATTTTGCGAAATTGGTCGACGGAATAATTAAGTAGTGCCGTATTTTTTAATTATTTTCTATTCTTTTTAAT
The DNA here is from genome assembly GCA_963932465.1 of Maratus speciosus. Taxonomy (NCBI): domain Eukaryota; kingdom Metazoa; phylum Arthropoda; class Arachnida; order Araneae; family Salticidae; genus Maratus; species Maratus speciosus. The sequence goes on from OZ010788.1 coordinate 445,283,592, forward strand.
ACAAAATAACAAAAAAATAACTATAGAACAAAATAATTTACATAATTTAAAAAAAAGAAAATATAAGTAAATAAATATTTATTACTAAATAAACAACAATAGCCGGGTTACCACGTCAATCGAAATAATGTCATTTTGGCGCCAAATGTTTCAGTTTTAAAAGAAATTTTGTATTTTAAGTAAAATGTATAAAAGTTTATATTTTAAAGGAAATTAAATAAATACAAAAAAATGCGACGGGAAAAATGTTTGGCGATTTATCACATGCGTCCCGCTAACATAAAAATACCGAGTTCTTGATTTCTCTATCAGAGTCTTTTGATTTGACTAAAGATTGTTCAAGTAAATTGAATTATGCATAAAAGTTACATGATACATTTCTTAGCATACATTTAAGGAAGGCCAAATTGGTCGCCAAATTAGTTTAAAGTAATAAACTTTTCTAAAGTATGAAAAATATATCTGTTATGATTAAAATTTGAGTTGCCATCATTAGAGAAAACTATTTAAATTAGGAAAAAAAAATAATATCTCGAAAACTAAGTCGAATTTAAAATTCCAATGCTTTGAAATGTGGCGATCAATAAGGAAAGTATCGCAAAGTATTCCATATTTTAGGAGAAATGGCCATGTAACATAATCAGTTGTTTAATCCGACATTTCATAGAATGGTTTCATAAATTCGTTTCATTTCAGTTGTTTCATAATAACCGTTTCAAAAATTCGTTTCATTAGGATTATATATATATATATATATATATATATATATATATATATATATATATATATATATATATATATATATATATATATATATATATATATATATATATATATATATATATATATATATATATATATATATATATATATATATATATATATATATATATATATATATATATATATATATATATATATATATATATACATATATATATATTTATATATATATACATATATATATTCTATAAAAATTGTAAATAACAACAAAAATGATTGCACATTCATGTGAATAACTTTCAGAGAAATACTCAAATTAAAAATAATCTGTCTAAACAAATCATTTGTTATGAAATACCACCCTTCCTCACCAAACAAGAAAACACGAAATATACAGCCTACAAAATTAAAAATAACCTACAAAAGTAAATGCATCAAAAACCTACCAAGAATAGGTTGGTGCTTTGTAGGCAGTGTGTTGAATTTCAAAACACATCCATGCATTTAAAACAGAACTTATAGTTTGGAAAAAATGTGTATTTGTGGTCGTGAGTTTCGATCAGATTGCTCCGTAGAAAAATCAAATTATTTAAAAACATATTTGAAGGCGATTTACTAGACGTTCCCCCACAATACCCTAAACCCTATTAATAAATAATTACTGCACCAGAAAGGCAGTAACTGAAATAAGCATCATGGGAAATCGATGTCAGTTCAAAAAATCACAGTTCACAAACACAGCCACATTCCCATATGAAAAAATAAACACGAAAGTGTCTAGTTTCGAACAGTTAATACAAATAAGTTCCATGACTGTTGCCAATAAGCGCAACCATCATCATAAAATCATTATTTTAAAGAATTTAGTTAGAACACGAGTAATTTACAGTCCATGAAAGGCAAATAGTTATGCAGATCTTAAGCTTTTTTTTTTCTTTTTCTTTTTCTTTTTTTTTTTTTTTTTAATTAAGATGAGTACTGTTTTTGTAATGTGCATTACTTATAAAATAAAATATTTCTTTACGAAACAGGTTTTTATTAGTACCGATTCTAAAAAAGATATCTTTGGCTGATAATTGTAATATAGATAAATATATTTATGAATAATATATGACCAATGTACCAGCTGATCGATTTTTAAAGTGATGGTTTTCCGTTTAAAATTAATCAACTTGTCCATTGGTCATTAGAAGAGGACAGTTGGAATTGCCTTAACGATTGTAATGAACAAAAGCGCATACAATTATTTAAAATGATAAATAAACCAAAGTGACATAGCTGCAAAGCAATTATTATTCTAAAGCAAACACAATGTATAAATACTTTTCTCAGAAAAATTAAATCGTAATTGTTCTCTGTCCAAATAGAGACTCTTTTCATAACCTTAAACATAATAAATACTAATTGGTTTCTTTCAACTTAATTGAGCTTCGTATCATTAAAATTAGATAATTTAGAAGAAAGAAATTATGATAGATGAACATTTTATAATATTCTCGTTTTATGCCAAGCTTAAATGAAACAAAATTTAAAGATGCTTCATCTGTATACATTTTAAATAAACGATTGTTTAAATTTCATATTCAGATATTTTTTTTTAGGAAATAGATTGAAAACTTTATTAATGTAAAAATTAGAAACCTGATTGAATGGGAATAAAATAACGAACAAATGGATTCTGATTTAAATATAATATTTTCAATAGGCAGCATGTGAAAACTGAACTTCTCTATTTAAGACCCTTATACTGGGGCCCGTGAAAAATGAGTAAAATTCAAAATGGGAAAATAAAAATAAAATTATATTGTTTTATGATAAATTAAGAGGAGCAGTCAGTAAAATGGCTCTTGGCTAATTTTAAGATGTAAGCTACTCAACATAAGACAGTGATCCCTAATCAGTAAGGCGCATATCCCCTCAAAGGTACGAAGCAACTTCAGTGTTCAAGCAATCAAATTGTATTTTTCTTTCTTAATCTCTGATATCAAAATAAAAGCACCTACAAGCTTACCTAGTAGGTATCTCAGTAGAGACAGTACTAGAAAATATAGCCTTTAGATTAGTTACTTTAAGTTTAATTAAAAACTTTTTTAAAAAATTATTGTAGCCTGCTATCTGGAGATTTCTGAATGAGTAAATGATGACTTAGAGGTTTCTGGCATGAAATCGTGTAATTTCTTACGATGCACCGGAAAAAAAATAATAAATTGAATCAAAGAATGCGTGAATAACAGCTTGGCAATTTGGAGAACAATGTGAATGTTGGGCTGACACAGTAAAAAAGAAAAAAAAATGTTTTAAAACCAATGTAAAGCATTCCCATGTTTTAGATTGATTTATACAGATTATAATAATTATTAGAAAATTAATGAGTATTATTATAACGTCATTAAGCAGAAATAAAGTTATGTTAAGTTAACTTAATCAGGTACGAATCACTCTGTTAGCGACAAACTCATATTTACTTATCTAACGGCATTTTGTGTCGACATAATAAATTCAAATGCCACACATGGTATTTTTTTAATGTATAGGATTTGGGATAACGATCGTCTTTTGCTTTTATTGATCCTACACGACTTTTAAATATTGCATAATTTAATTTTTTTCATATCGAACAGGAAAGTAATAGCGCTGTCGAATGCGATTTGTTTAAAATATCTAAAATAATTAAGTTTTTATGACTTTTTTAAATATTTTTGAAGCATATATATATAATTAGTAAATATTAATTGTTACTTTCATATTATGCATTTTGTTCTTTCTTATATTTACTTTCATTTTTGTGGAGAAAAGTGACATTCTCGGAAATATTAACACATTTGAATTGTTGGACGTATATTTTTTAATTTGCAGTTTAAAATTGAGTAAAAATATTTCTGAATCTTTACTTTGTCTTTTAAGTGATAAAAATTTGCATTTATTATAACGTCACGAGAATAGCGACTATTGAATTTCCTTTGTCATTATGCATTAGAATTTTTTTTTATTCCAATTTTTCCGTTACAATGAAATATAATAAATATTTTAACTTAATTTGATGGTGGTTAAGGATAAATGTGTATATATATATATATATATAAATATATATATCTTTTTCCTTTTAAAAATTAAGATACATATGCAATTTCTTCTCTGTTTTGTCATCTTATTCACATTAGATTTCGAATTTGTTGTTAAAATACCAGAGGCCCGTGCATTAAGCCTATCCTAAACTTAACGTTTCATGTCAGTTTAAGCTTATTGTCGATGAATAGTATCTGAATTTTTTATCATGTATTTCAAATTGTAAGTAAAAGCCACGAATTCTACTAACCGTCTTAAGGTGGACACTAGTTAATTACAATGCTTAATTAATATTTAGAGATCTCACTATGAATAATTTAATTAAACCTTACTATAAAGCATTACTAGATAGAAAACCGAATAGAAAGTAAAAAATAAAAATGAATTTTTATCTTCTATGTGAAAACAAATTATAGTAATTAAAAATCTTAAGACATATGTTACATACTTAATAACATTACTTGCTTAATGATAATTACTTAAACATAAAAAAAAATTATCTTATTTATCGTCATACATGTTACAGAAAAATACTTAATATAAATATTCTGAGTCTATAAAAATGATTTTTAAAAGAAATACATCAAATAAATAAATAAATAAACAACTGATAGCCTTAAGGAAAATAAATGAGTTATAACTTACGAAAACTTTCAGTAAAGTAATTGTAAAATCATATTCCACCCAACCTCCTTTATTATATTTTTTCTTCAAATAAATAACACTTACAGTGAATCATTTTAAGGAGATCTAAAGGAAAAATCTTTTTTTTTTCATTTCCTGAAAAGGAAGACTAAATTAATAATTGAAAATTCCAGGAATAATGGAATTGGTTCAATTATTCTTAAATATGTTCTGTTTTCCATAATTATTTGTAACTCAATAGAGATGCATGAATGAATTAATGAATATAAAAGTTAATTAGTTCTTCCAAAAAAATGCATATTGAATGGTGATGCTTTCTAGTAAAGGTGGAAATGAATACATAATTACAATGCTCATTTCGATATGATTGCTTTTAATGACTTTCAGGAAAATTTAAATAAAACTTTTCAATTACGGGTAAAAAAGAAGAAAAAACCCTAAAATAATGTATTTTTTGAGAAAAGTCGAATCTTTACTCTAAAGACATCTGTGAAGATATTAAGGAATTCTTAACATCTTTAATCTTCATTGCAGGATATTAAGTCAATATATATTTTCAAGATTCGCACTAGTTTTTACCTGCAATTTTTTCCCATAACATTTGAAATGAATACACAATTACAATGATCCCTGATTTGCTTTTAATGACTTTCGGGAAATTGGAATAAAAACTTTTCAAATATAGGTAATATAGGCTCCAAATAATATACCTTTTTGTGAAAAGTTGAATATTTACGTAAAAGACATCTATGAAGATGTTAAAGTATTTTTAACACTTTTAATTCTCTTTGCAACATATATGTTCAGGATTCACACCACTTTTTCCTGTATTTTTTTTTATTTAGCTTTAGAAGTTTACATTTAAGTAATGCGAAAATAATGTTTTTTTTTTAAATTAACGATAATCAAAAGTTAAAATCATTCGAATACCCATTTCTACATCTATGTAAGATAAGAAAAAAGTATGTAATAACAACATGAATTCATCTCCACTTTTTTTCCATAATCCACTATGGATTTTATTTTCTTAGTTGTAGTTTTTCGTATAAAGTCCAATTTCTATATTTGGTGTTGTATCATGAACTTTTAGTTCATTTGACCGTGCTGCAACCACATTCAAAATTTCCTCTAAAATAAAAAAAATTAAATAAAAGAAGAAAAATATATACTCTTACATTAATAATTTTTTACACGGGAAAGAGTAGCATATTTAAAATGCAAACAAAATATCAATAAATAATTATCGGAATAAATGGATTTAAGAAGTTAATGTAGCATGCTACAGAAATATAGGTTTAACTATATTGCTCCAGAAATGCAAGGCTGTCTTTAATAAATTATTTAAATGATTTCTGAATGATAAATATACTGTTCAACTATCTATAAAATTTTTCCTTCACGAAGGAAATATTTATGAAGCTATATACACACAAAAGAAGTCCTTCTCGAATGATTTTAATGACATGAAAAGTAAAATCAAGTAGAAATTATATGCCAGAACACCTGTTAAAAACTGTTTATTAACAAAATTGAAAACGGTTTTTTATTATAAGGTCTTATAAAATAACACATATTAAATTTACACGTATTAAATAATTAATAACACGTATTAAATTCAGATTTTATTTCGGAGAAAATTTGTAAACAGATTAATTTACGAGCAAAATATGCTATAATTACATAATGTTCATATTAAATATGAATTTTCAGTCGCCCTGGTTGACTATCATTTTCTAAAAATTAATATTTTTATATTAATTTACACTGATAAACAGACCATTCACAGAAAATTTTTAAATTACTTTTTACGAAATAAATCTATCAGTCGGAAAATCATGAAGAAAAATTTAGCTGAATAAATTTTAGAAAGTTCATCAGAAAGTTCATAGGTTTTTTCTTTAAATTCAACAGTTTTTTTTTTTTTTTTTTTTTTTTTACACTGTAGTACTTTTTTTTTTCAAAACAGCAAAAAAACCCCACCCAAACAATGTTTTTTTAAAACATATTAAACGCTATTTTTCATAAAATATTAATCTTCTTTATAAAGTATCTCAGTTTTGATTGTATATTTTAATATATATTTTGCAACAATAAATTTACACTATGTCTCTTGTGTATCAAGTGTTAATATTTTGTTTCAGTATCTGTGTGATTAAATAAACAATATATTATTAGCTTTCAAAAAGTGTAAAAAAACTTTTGAACACAAAAAGTAACATTTTTATACAAAAGACTATTGTAATGTAAAAAGTTTTAGTAAGGTATATTGTTAACTAATCTTATAATACAATACAAGCAAATCTTGTCTGTGAATGTAAATTTTATCTTGAAAACGCCTATAATGATTTTGACTAAATTTTGCACCCTATCATTTTTGGGCAGCAGAAGACCGCTGGGGTGGGTCATATATTCGAGAAACTTCGATTAGTGGGTCACTTTGTGCCATTATGGGTCATGATAAAATTAATTAAGTCTAACAAGGGGAGGGCCAACCTTTTTAATCACAGATTTTGATTATTTTAATATATGTTGTAGGGTAGACACCCCTTAGTGTCAGGTTCAACGGATTTTATCCAATGCCTCTTAGTTCTTGAAAAACCGGGGGTCTAATATTAGTACACAATTAAAATACTTACTTCGCAACCAAAATTATAGGTTAGTCGTAGCTCAGTTGGCATGGCATTTACCGGCTGTTCCGAGGGCCCGGGTTCGATACCTGAATGCGCTACACTTGTTTTTCTCATTTTTTGTTTTATAAATATAGTTGTAATTATAATTTAATAATTTCAATTAAAAATTTTAACATCATACATTAATTATAATTGTAACAAACTTAAATTTATCATTTCTTATTTGTAAACTATTATTTCTCATCCATTACAGAGGTTTAAAAAGAAATTGGATCTATTATTGAATGATAAAAATTCCAAAATCGTGACAAATTCTGTGGTGGTGCCATCTAGTTATGATAAAAAAAAGGAACATCCAAGTAGAATAAAAATAAAAGCAGAAAGAAGATAAAGGGAAAAGCAAAATAATTGAAAGCGCAAGCATACTTATTACAAATTTAAAAATCTTTAATATGCAAAAAATCGGTTGTAATTTAATTCTGATGCTAATTTTTAGTATAATTATGCTTGTTACTTTAAAAACAGAATAATAGTATTATCGCATTGACTTCCTTTGTTAAAGCAATGCGTAAATTATGTTTCTTTAAAATCACGAATTGACACAATTGCTCAATATCATTGCATCGATAAAGAATATATGAAATACATTTTAAAAGTGATTTTTTTTTTTTAAATAACAGTTTTATGATGTTTTATTACAACTATTTAGTTAAAAGTAAAAAATTAAATAGGTTAAAATTATAATTGATGAACAATATTAAAAATTTTAATTGTCAATGAGATGATTAACCACTTCACCGGCGACGGGTATAGGGAAACAGTGCTTTTACCCCCGACTTATCTCGGGGCAGCCGTTGAAGTGGTTAAGCTATACTTACATGTAAATTTATAAAACAAAAAATGAGAAAAACAAATGTAGCGCATTCAGGTATCAAACCCGGGTCCGCGAATCAGCCGGTAAACACCATACCAACTGAAATACGACTAACCCATCATTTTTGTTGCAAAGTAAGTATTTAAGTTGTGTACTAATATTAGACCCCCGGTTTCTCAAGAACTAAGGAGCATTGGATAAAATCCGTTGAACCTGACACTAAGGGACCTCTACACTACAACATGTATTAAAATAATCAAAATCTGTGATTAACAAGGTTGGCCTTCTCCTTGTAAAACACGGCTCAAAGTATTTTGACTAAATTGTGTATCCAGCCATTTTCGGATACGAGAAGACTATTGGGCAAGGTCACATGTTCAAAAAATTTCAATTATTGGGTCAGTTATTAGGTTGTGAATCACGTGAAGAACATTGGGCTAAGTCACATCTTCGATTAATGGGACATTTTTGGGTCACTGTGGGTCAAGTCAATTTTATCTTATCACGGCTTAAACGATTTTGACAAAAGTTTGTATTATATCATTTCCAGGAACGAGAAGATCATTGGGCTATGTCACATGTTCAAGAAAATTGAATCAGTGGGTCCTTTTTGGGTCTCCGTGGGTTAAGCGAATTTTGTCTAGAAAACCGCTCCAAAATTTTTTAAATAAATATTATATTTTATCGTTTTCGGGATCGAGAAGAGCTTCGGGTTAGGTCACATGTTCGAAAAAAATCGATTATGTGTAATTTTGGGTCATTATGGCACAGGGCAAGCTAATTGTATCAAATTCAACAGGAACGATAGTGTGAGAATAATACATCGAATTAAACATACAGCTAAATTTGGTCGAGATTATCTCAGTCATCCCAGCTAGTTATATACTTAAAACATTGTAAATGAGTAAAATATAGCTTTGTACTCAAAAATTGTAGTTGTGACATTAGTAAGTTATTTATTTACATGATTATAAATAAGCATTTGTGTGTTCTATTTAATCTAAATTAATTTTTATTACACCGAATTTTTAAGGATAGATACTATTCAATGCGTAACTTGTTTGCTGTTATTTTCTGTTTAAATGGGAGCAAATTTCTGCATAGCTTTGTTAAGATTTTTCTATGTAGTTAGTGTTGTCACGTGCCATAATAAATCAGAAATAAGCTTCAATAAAAGATAACACAAACCTATTTCAATCTAAATAGCTGTTCCATTTTTCGGTTCCAATGAGAAATAATGTTTCAAATACTTTTACTAAAGAAACTTTATTTTAAATAAACGTATACATTTATGTGATCAAATTTTTACTGTCCTAACCAAACAGATTAGTTTTTCAATTCTTTACAATCTTGATATCAATTTAGCAGTTCATCATACTTAAACTAGGTTTGAGAAATCAGTTAAAAAACCGCATAATATCAATCACATAAATGATTTCGCAAATGAACAGAAATTTGACATTAAGTCTATTAATGAAAGATACGTTATCCAAGTTCAATCTTGATTTGACATCAATCTAAATACAGTATTCCTATAACACGCAGGACCTGATTACGTCGACTAATACGAAAAAAATCTCAAAAGCCGAACTAACATATGTCTAAAAATTTTGCAGCTGATTCTGTTCTAAAAATATTTGCATATTTTGAGCCAGTTAAAATCATTTCGACAAAGCAATCACACTTCATAAATTTCAAGAAATTTAGGTAAGGATATAGTAATTAAAAAGAACAACGATTTAACACTCTGCACGGAACGCAGGTCTCTCCGATCGGTGTAGTATATTCCTTTAAGTAATAAAAAGAGATGTTCTGTGCAGAGAGTAAAAAAAAAAACACATTTATAACAGTCCAAATTACAGATTTTACTAAAATAATGTATATCGGAAAAATTACAAGTCGAATATTGAAAACTAAAATAGCTTAATTGTTTAATTACGTACAATCTCGCTAAGAAATCAGCAATTCAGCAAACTTAAACTAGGTTTAAGAAGTACATTAAATTTACACAGAATATCAATGACATAAATAATTTCGGAAATGAATACAAAACTAATATTAAATCTATTAATGAAGGACACTTTATCCAAATTTCAATATTGATTTGACATCAATCCTAATCCCGTCTTACCATAAAGCGCAGAACCTGTTTAAGTCGACTAATAAGAACAAATCCATCTAAGCAGAACTAACAAATGTCTAAAAATTCTGCAACTGTTACTGCCCTAGATACAGTTAAATCTCTTTTGACAACGCAATTACACGTCAGAAATTTCAAGTAGTTTAGTAAAGAATATAATGGATAAAGGAAAGAAAATTTAAAATAAAAATCAACACACTCGCAACCTTCCAAATTACAGTTTCTTTTTCGATGTAATATAAAGAGGAAAAATTAGAAGACAAATATCGGAAATAATGCCGTCTTTACAATTCCACTCACCATAAGGAGAGTGTTTTTATTTATATTAAAGTAATGCAATATTGTAGAGACAATTCATAATCAGAAACATGCCATGCCAAACCAAACAACTGCACCGTTGAACACAAAATATGCATTAATTCCCTGGTAAGGGGGTCCCTTCGCAAATGACTACGAGAATACTTAAAACACATCTTTGAAGCTGATTTATCAAAATGAACAATATGTGTATCTCAAAATTTCAAAATATGCAAAATTATATAGATTAAAAAATAATGCATATTAAAAGAAAACTTGGTATAAGGAACTAGTATACTGCCGATATTAAATGTTTCCGAATCTTTTAAAAATGATTTTTCCTTTTATAAAAATTTATGTTTTATCTATTTTGCATAGATAAGATAAATAAGAAAAGAGAATAGGTATCACAAATAAGGCCAAGAATGAATTGAAATGATGTGCATGAAAGTTCACGAACCGTATTTCATTCAATCACGAATTTAGCGCCGAAGAATCTGGAGAAACATTGATGCAATTCTAAAACATTCTTCTTCTTCGGCATCTAAAGTCATTGAATAAATTGCATCTAAAAAATACATTTTTGAAAGTGTTGAAATTGCAGCTGAACTCTTTTATTGGACAGTCTTCTCTCTTTTGTAATCTATAAGAATTTTTCATTTGAAGTGAAAATGATAGGGCATAGAAATTTTCTTTTTTATAATTAAATGTAACCCTTTTTATAAAATATAATTTAAGTAAATTTTTAATCTATTTTGCATAATTTTTTATATATTTGTATCTGCTAAAATTTAATAACACTTAGTATTGAAAAGATCTTGTGAATGTATTAAGTAATCAGAAAAAAAAAATGATAATTACAAAAAAAAGCAATCTTAAATATTTCGTTTCACATATGTTTATTTATTCTTAAACATGGGAATAATTATTAATCCTATGTTGTAATCCATACATTGAACCTGAGTTTAAACAAAATATTTTTTCATAATGATGTATAAGATATATGTAAATATCTGGCATCCATTGGCCTTAGAAAAAATGTTCTCTGCATTCTGCGAATAAATACGGGCGTCTTTTTTTAATACTGCTTTTTCTGAAAAGTAATGTACAAGTTATGTAAACCCAAAATTCCTGAATAATTTTTGCAATTAAATAAAGAGAAAATTAATATTCCGGAAAAAAAAAAAAAGTTTCACAAACATGAGGCATGTTTGAGGCATATCGAGACTTTTAGCAACTTAGTTTTAAATAAAATAGTGTAAAACAATTGGTGTTGTTTTTTCTAAACAATAATTTTGAACTTTTCTCGTCTTCGAAGCTATCTCCATGCACAATAATCCATGGCGTTGGAAAAAATATACTTGCCCGCGCAAAATTTTATTATTCTTCATATCTGATTATTTATTATATATATCAATCAGTATACAATGTTAAATATAATAAAATTGTATATATTTAATTTCTATATCATTGTACAAAATTTGTATTTTAAAACATCATTTTTCCAAAAATGAATACAATGAATGATTACAAAGTACTCATAGAACATGAACACTGAGCAGATGACTATAAGACATTTTTATGTATACGCAGATTCATTTTAGCAATATTTCAACTTAATGGTAAAATTTTTATTCAGCGCTAATTTAAAATTAAATAGCAATAAATTCAGTGGTATTTAGATATATTTTTATTGTACTGGAAAATTATTTATTTAATCGTTATGTCAATGACTCGGGTACCAGAGTACCATTTTTTTTTCTCTTTTCATCCCAAATTCAGGGTGATAACTTCGAAATAAACTAAAATGAGTTTATGTACCCATCTTTTGTAGTATTTACTGTTCATTAGTATAACCACTTCAAATTTTGGAATTATTTTTATTACTATTTTCGGGGCATTAAACATTTTTATGCCTTTCATCAATGACCAGGATACACAGGTATCCTTGCGAATTTTCCATGTTAAAATATCGTAATTTATACATTATTTAGATTTATATCAATAAAACTTGAAATTAATTTGAAAATGAGAGTTAAACATATTTTGTAAGTTAAAAAAAAATTTTTTTGTGTGAAATTTTGTGGAGGAGCTTTTACAGTAGCAAGGGTATATGAATTTACATCGCATGCTTTCCGCATTCTTTACATGATTTTCTGTTTTTTCTGTATCATTTTTGAGGCTCTAACAAATACATCTGAAACGAAGTATTTTTATCTTTCCTGTTTCATCTCTCTTTAATCGCTTTGTGCTAAGTTCTGAACATGTGGCAGCTTCAAATACAGGCGAGACTTATTCAGCATATTTTTAATACCCGATTTGGTTGAACATTGGTCTCATAGTCTGTATATTTTTCGATTGATCTTGAATTGCTGGAATGGCCAAGGTTTCACCTAACTCCCGCAAATCCAGGCTACGATTGTCTATTTTATGGCTAACCATACTACTATTTGCAGTATGTATAATGTAAGCAGCAAATGCTGCTATACGCACAATATTGAAAAATAAGGCAAGTGGCTAGGTGGTTGTACCCCTATGTGTTGTATATCGCCCCAATAATTTATCCATTATATACACTCTATATTTCGTTTGTTGTAAATCGGAATCATTTTGAGTTTCGCATTTGGGCCAGTGATGGTTGTATCATGACGCATAGCAGACATTAGAATGACAGCTTTCTTCCTTTCTGGAGCATATGAGCAAATACATATGTCATCATGAAATCCAAATTCTGTGGATAAAACTGGCGTAATTTGTATGGATTTATTTATTGAAGAATATAAAGTTTGTTTCTTTTCAAAGTGCGAAACATTGCGAGATTCCAATATAAAAAAAAGTTTGGCCAAAGAAACAGAAGAAAAAAAAGATGTTCATATGATGTTTCGCCCCGAATTCTTGAATGAAGCAAACAAAACCTTCGCAACTTTTTCAAATTTGTTTATTTCATGGCTTGTATGTACTCTTTGGTGCATAGTTGGCCATTTATAGTACATTCTTTTGCATCAAATACCCACCTATATTTTTGTCCCATATTTAATCGATTAAGATGGAAAATATTGTGCGTATCTTGTTCTTCCTCGATACGGAAATAACTGCTTGTCAATCTTTACGTTTTTATTGGTTTGAATTTTTTCAACAGATTATGATTGAGCATATTCCATAAATTACTAATTGCTGCAGCTTTATCATTTTCAAAACGTTCCACTAATGTGTTCTGGTTGTTAAACCATATAAATCTAAGGCTATTCTAAAATCAGTTTACAATCGTACTTGCCCGATATAATGGATATGAGTTTGTTGTCCACATTTCTAATGTGTGATATTTATTTGAATTGTTGACACATGAAGTAATTAATATTAACAAATAATGCGTCAAACGCCAAAGGTGGGGCAGTTACATTCTATGAAAAGGGGTTTTTTTATGGCTCGCGTATATTAAAATCGTAGCTGGTACCAGGGTACCCCGGTCATTGGAGATAAGGCAAATTTTGGTGATTGATATAAGGTTTAAAAAAGATAAACAAAAGAGAGATTTTTCCAGGAAAAAAAAATATTGGCAGTTTAGAAAAGTTCCATTTTTTTTCTCCATAGAAGAAATAAGGTTATAAAAAGAGATGCATCGTTAACTGGAAATGAATCCAATTGAATGCAACAGCGAGATTTTTGAAGAATCTTATTTATTATCATTCTACGAATTAAAATGAAGGTTTGAGCAGAAAAAAATTTACTGTATTAAGCTGAAATTCAGATTAAGCTGAAAACCCTATTTCGTAAAAGAGCACTTCAACAAACATAATATGATGCATGAATATGTGTACTTTGTGATATACTTTCCTTTGGTAGACTTGATGCTGTCTCACGCTGGTAGGGTTCCACAATAAATACAACAAATGTTTTTATAAAAATATTTTTATATCAATGCGGTACGCTCTAATGTTACTCTGTTAGAGCTACTGTTGTATAGTGGATTCTTTGACATTATTTTTGACTTCAATGAATCTCTGTTACGTTTCTTTTGCAATTTCGATTCTGTTTTTATCAATTTATATATATATATATATATATATATATTTGCTATTTTGATGATATTTTCTGATTTCCCAAATATGTTCTAAAGCACATTTCTATTGTTAATATAATTATTCATTTTTATAATATACAAAATCGGGACGACCAAGGCACGAGAATTAACATTTTAAGAAGGTTACAAAAGCTGAGAAATGTTTCACAACAGACTTTAAAATTTCTAACAAGAATACTTTTATTAAAAAATCATTTTGTGTATAATATTGCATTTAAAAATGCAAAATGTTTGCATGGATAACTTTTCGACACAGTAATTTGCAATTCTATTGGCTTTTTTTATTTTAAACAATTAAGTGCATTTAGCTGCTTTTTTTCAAAAAAATATGAAGCGAATTGCACTGCAGCATTAATTTTTTGTTTCGTTTGTTATGCATCTTATTTTATTATTTCTTGCTCGATCAAATTCCTTTTTCAACTGAATCTTGAGAATAAACATATTCAACATTTAATTTTCTGAATATATGACTATAGAAATAAATTAAAATTGCAAAGCATAGAGGTTTATTTTATTTTTAAGTATTCTTTCGAAACTTTTTCATCACTGACAAACTGTTATATTAATGTGTTTCGCCAAGCAGAAGTTTCCTTTTATTTATGATATCAATAAATGTATTGTTTTCCAAAAAGATCCAGCAAAAAATGAAGCTTTAAGAAAAAACTGAAACTTGAATAGCTCATTTTTATTTTTACTTATCCATGAAATTACAAAAACAATATATTACTGCATTGTATAGTTATTGTCAAATTTCCGCTGCAGTTAATTGCAATAAAAGAATTTCTGAAATGTTTTCTTTTGTATCGGAATCGTTGTCTGCAAATTGCTTCTAAAAATTGTAATTACTTAAAAAATATAAGAAATTAGGAAAAATGACTGTAAATAAGAAATTTAAGAAGAATAAAAAAATTCCAAAGATCATAGGAACATAATTATCGATATCTGTTGCTGAAAAAGCAACAATGTGTTACGCTGTTAAATATAAAAAAAAAAAAATGTCATTCTTTGAAATTTTCAGAAAACGAGTTTATTTTATTTATGCACTTTATATCGATCGCATGTTTTCATGTAGAAGAATAATTTATAGCTAAAAATGAAAAATAACGAAAAGTTTATAAAATACTTTGTAATCGCAAACTTCTTTTAATAAATTAAAAAGTGGTATCGGCTGTTCAGATTTACACCAGATTCAAAATGTCGCATCTAATTTCTGCTTTTCCATTGAAAATATTATGTTTGATCTCTGTTAATAAATGGAGTAGATTTCTTAAGATGACTACTATAGCAAATATTGAAGGAATAATTTACAATTGAATGATACATTTAGTATCTTTGTATTAAAAATATATTCATTGTGCCTCATTATTATCTCTTTTGCACTTAGAATATAAATTTTAAAATGTGATGCTTACAATTATTGAGAACAATTTTATTTTAATCTCATTTTTTTTTTCATTTCTTGTAAGCATTAAAAAGGGAAAGGGAAAATATAATTTCTATAAGCTCTACCATCCAAACATTCTGAAATGATTATTATTTTTTTAATAGCATATGAAACATTAAAATAAAGTTTTAAGAAGAAAAATCATTGTAATAAAAATAATTTAGATAATATAATCAAAAAGGAACCAAACACTGTTACTGTAACACTGTAACCCAAAATGTTATACAAAACTTACCGTGAAAGTATTTATGGGTCATTCACCCAAAATTGCACTATTCCAGTCCCACAGCATATTTCAGCATTTGGCATGTATATTTTTGAATTAATTTATATTTTCTATTGATAATGAAAGAATACTAAATGTGCTGTGTTCATAGATTTTTTATAGTTACTTTATATTGTTTTTTCCCACTTCAAAGTGTGTGAGATCTCACCTCCATGTCACGTCTGAAACCCGATGTTAATGAGGAAAATGCTTTATTACTTATTTTATTGGGGAAAGGTAGTAAGATAGTTATTGTTCTAGCTACTAATATCAGGAGCTAAGTAAATTAGGATAGTTAATTACTTTATTTGTGTTTTTGTTTGTTTTCTGACTATGGAGAGCAGTGTCCCAGAATAAATTCTCACGCATATGGTCCACACATTAAGTTGCATTTTTTTGGTTAATAAATTGAAAAATTATGATCACATTTTGTTTCCCATGATGCTAAAGTTAACCTTTTTGTTTGCTGATGTTAAATTATAAGTCTTGAAACTTGTTTTTATGTTTAGGCGTTAGATTTTGTTATAAAAAGCAACCATGGTTATTGGAGATTTTCAAATTCGTGAATTGTAATTCCAAAGGACTAAATTAAGACTAAGATATATGTTTATATATTGCTTATGTTATTACATCAGCAGCTGCTGATTTAAAGAACGTTATGTATGGTTAATATTTGGAGCATGTACCTCACCTCCGTGAATCTCAATTTTGAAAATGTATATTGCAAAGAAAAATGTTTTGCAAGAATTTAAAACTGCTGTATATCAAAAAAGATACAATTTCTATACTTTGAAATAGAAGAATTTATAATATATAAAAGATGGGTGATGAAAAGAAGCTCTATATGGGAAAAGAGTATTTTTTTTTTGGGGGGGGGGGGTATATTCGCTCCAAATAAATTCAGTGTGTATTAGATAGAATTGCACCTTAGTTATATTTCTAACAGCATAAGCAGTTTTTTAAGATTTGTGTCACTACATAAACATAACTATAGCATGAAGCTTAACTCCGTGAATGGTGTTAATAAAAAATTGTGTTTCTCTGAAAAATAAATATAATGTAGTTGGGCCAGTGCTGATTTTTACTTTCAATAAGTAGTGAGTTTCTAAAAATAATAATATTTTTCTTGAAAAACAAAATTTTTTTGCAAGAAAATTTAGTCTTGAAAATGTACACTTTTGGGAGAATTGCCGTTTTACGACAGTCAGAGTTCATAATAGATTTTAGCTTTGTTACCACTATTGTAAAACGAAAAACTTTGCGGTTATTTCATTTGCAGATGTTAAAGTAAAATGTTTATTTTGAAACAGTGGTAACAACTTATGAAACAATAGACTATTACAGAAAAAAAATTGAAATAAAATATTTTAATGTACTAAACTTTTTTCGTTACTTATTAAACTATCTTTATTTTTTAAAAAAAATTAAAAATTAAAAAAATGATAAAAAAATTTCCGAATTTAACATCACAAGAAAATTTTATGGCCTATATACCTGTTTAAAAAAGCATATGCATGTTACTTCTTTAAACATTTTAAACGTATTTCGACATCTACATTAAAATATTTATTCTCGGTGACTAGAATATTTTTCCCAAATCTTTCATATTATGTGTATAATATACCGGAAGAAAATTTGACGTTAGTTTCAAACTCTGTCCAAAATAATCTTAAAGTTTTGATATTTTAAAGGGAATATGAAAAAGTAAATGTAAATTCTGTTTGGTAAACCTTTTGTGTTATTGAAAGTTTTACTTTTTGTATTATTTAAATTGTATAATGTTTAAAGAATAGTTATTGGAATAATGCCAGTCAGGAATAAAATGTAAATGCACAATGGTTTTGATGTTAAGTCTTTTCCTTAAGAATGAAAAGAAAAATAAAATGCATTTTAAATATTGAAAAAAATATTTTTAGATATTTCAATAGAAATAACTTAAATGATTTTTTTATTTACCTTTTTTTCACATTTTTTAAACAATCTCTAAAGTACACTCGAGCTCGTATAATACAAGAGGCAACGAATTTATAAAGATACTCATATCAACTGTAATTCGTAATACTCGTGAACATAACAAAATTTGTATAAACACACCTACATAAACAAACTAATTAGAGTTATTAACTGCTCTATTTATCTGGATGTTAAAATAAACATTCTATCTACAACATATTTCTAAGTTTGCAGAAAAAATAGAAATTTGCCGTTAATATGTATGAACTATTGATTGAACACATATTTTCATTTAACAGAGCAATCCAGAAAAGTCTTTTTAGTGATGCCCAGAGTCCTTAGTTAAACAAAGAAGTAATTAAATGTTTTTTTTTTATATATATAACGTATCCTTTCTATAGCTCTATTGTGAATCTTACAAGGGACTGTATTTAAAACGCCCATACACCTTTATTTTTCTTTCAATCCTCCCAGACCTCAGGACATTATTTCGTCTTTTTAGGGTAGGGAAATAAATTGAAAGCCAAAATTATGTTTGAAAAACTGATAAACGCATGCTATTTTACAGATAGTTGTAATGTAGCAGTATTGTTGCCGTGGATGATTATATGGATGAATGCTGTGGATGAAATTAGAATCGGATTTATTTCCTTATTCTAACCTACATTTCGCCGAAAAAATAACTTTGAAATGATCAGATATTTTGTTTGTATTAGCAGTGATTCTCCTTTTCCAGAACGTTGCAATTTTAATGTTAAAGATATCTGCTTACTTTGGTAATGAGAGTATTAGCGAAAATTATCGATTTTGTTTTTTGTATTTCATTTGAAAGTACAACTTTTTATGAGTCTAAAACTGCTTTGTTTTTGTTCCTAACTTGTTTTAGAAAGGAAAATATTGTCAATTTATAGTTAAAATATAAAAATTTAATGTTAAAATGCATTTTTCGCAAAGTTTTTTCTTTACATAAAATTAACTCACTTCAAAAATTATAACTAAAAATATTATTATCTTTCATTCATAAAACATTTGTGAACTTTGTCTATATATTCTTATCTAGCGCATGTATTATTATATCCTGTTATTTGAACAAAAAACATGGTAAAAGTGTTAAAAATCTTATAATTGACTCTTCGATCATCTCCGAAAAATTTAATTACTAAGATATCATTCAAATTGTTGTAGGTGCAGTAGATAGAAGCTTATAGTGTAGTTTAGTAGTATATTTTTCTTTCTATTGTAGAAAGGTGAATCATTGTGATACAAAAACTTGGTCATAATCATTGTAAATAGTTGTCATATTTGACTAACATGCTTATAATCTTACTAACAATAATTAAATAATCAATAAATAATAATAATAATAATAATAAAGTAATCAGTAAATAATAGCAGATTATTGTATACCATCATATTGACTGGATGAAAAGTTACATAGCATAAAACTAATGTGCTATTAAATTTTTAGATAAGAAATTAAATACACTATGTGGAAATAATAAAAATAAAATAAATAAATCCTGTTGCATTTTCCAGTAACAACATAGAAACAACTATCTTAACATATGTTTTCCCCAATATGTGTGGAGCCTTTCGTTCATTTTCCATATGTTGCTAGTTATTTAATCATAATTCAAAGCAGCAAGCAAAAAGATATATAAATAAGAGAAAAATAAGATTTTAGAGTAAATCTAGGGCATTTGCGTAATCACTAATTACTCGCATAAATTTTATGAAGTTTGGAATTTTTTAATATTTATTCAGTAATTTTTAACTTTACATAAGATAAAAAATTTATTTAATTCAACATTCATCAGATGTTTTAATTTTATAATAACTAAATTTGGCTTGCATAAGAAAGTTAATTCAAACAAAACCTCAATCAAGTAAATATCGCTCTCGGGATTCAAGAATGCACTTGTAATGCTGAAAAGAATGATTTAACCAGTTATTTTAATCTTTAAGTATTTTAATATAATGTAATGGGTATTAAAATTTTAAGATTAAACTATAGAATAAACTATTTTTTTTTTTTTGCTCATGAGACAATTTAAATTTATCAGGAGAATAATGTGAACGTAATCTAGAAACATGAACGAATCAGAATTTTTGCCAGTAATAGAATTATATTTATGTATCTTCTAATTTACATAAGATAATTTATTAAGTATTTTGTAAGGACCACTGAAAGTAGATTTTGATTTTGTAGAATTTGGGTCCTTATAAATAACAAGATCTTGTATTTCAAGTGTTGAGAACGTAATTTTGGGGATATATTTTGCTTTTTAGATGGAATTCAATAGTTCGCGCTTTTGCAATTTTAAAGGCTTCAGCTGCAGGTGGGTAATAATTTTGTTTGAGAGGGATTTCTATTCGTAAGTCAATAGATTTAATAGCTTAAAGAATTAATCAGTTTTCTTATTTTGGTATCAACACGAAACATCGTTGCTTCACATACAATCTAATATATAAAAATGAAAAATTTTCTGCCTGCCTGTAATTATATACCAATCCAGAGTTTGGAAGCCACAACTGCGTAATGTTACGTTCATGTGTATTAAAACACGGCCGACGCAACTAAAGTAACCAGGAATCGAAATAATTAATAGTTAATTTTTAATTAGTAAGAAAACATCAATTTAATAGCAATTTCTCATCAAATTTAAACATTTTTCGTTACAGAAATTGTGAACAATTAAAAATCCCCAAAAAATTCTTGCCATAACAACTACTTTTCTATTTCAAGATTTTCACGTGAAAAATTAAAATGATATAAATAGTTTGACGATTAAAAAAAGTGTCTATTACGTAATAACTATTATATGGTTTCCACGTTAAAAATGAAAATGAAATAAAGTGTTTGACGAGTTTTTTTTTGTTTTTTTTTTTTTTTTGTTTTTTTTTTTTTTGTTTTTTTTTTTTTATGAATATTACATCATATTGGAAATATAATGGACGTCGGCAGTTGAATATATGACATCATATGCGTTTGAAAAAAAGTATTGAATCATGATAAAAATCAGATTATTGAAATATTGACATATTTTAACATTTTCATGTTCTCTTAATTTGTTTTCGCACTTTTAAAATCTATTCCATATATATATACGTGTGTGTATGCGTTTTTATCAGAATTTCTACAAAGGTTTATGTCCCTATCTTAGTGAAGAACTGAAATAAAGATAGCTGTACTGCCTCTTTTACTTCTTTGTTTTTTACTGTATCTTTAATTTTGTAATTGGTTTTTCAATTTAAATATTCTTAAAATTCTGGGAAACGCCGGGTACTTTAGGTAGTCAGTTCTAAAGTGGCTTAATAAAGGAATGTCTATAAGACGGATTAACAACATAATGTTCTCTACAGGATGTAATTTAGCATTTTTTCTGTTGAACATGTTTTATGAACATAGAATTGTTTAACTGAGAAATGTTATCTTCCGAGAAAGGGATATAATCTATTAAAACCGGGATGAGAAAAGGTGCGTTTATGCTGCAATGACTTCTCTAATTTTTATTTAAATATGTAATAAACTTTTTCTTTAACCACTTATCAGTTCAATATTTAAAAAAAAAAAAAATCTTAAAAAATGCTTTTTTTTATTGCAGAAATCATATTTTCATGCCCTTTTTAAAAGAAATATTTTTTTTCAAAAATAATTACAGATCAAAAATAAAGATGATATAATGAAATATAAATTTATGATAAAAATTATGGCATTGTGAAGCACAATTGTGAACTTGATTCAAATATACCCCGTAAACAAAGATGTAAATCTAGAAAATGCGATGCGCATACGTAGGAAATCACGCAGGACGAAAATACGCTGCTCGTATGATGTATGGACAAAACTCGTACGCGGTTAAATACCAAAATATATTTTTTTATGAAGTTTTTGAAGAGAAAATAAATCTTTTCGGAATCATGTATGATTCGAATGAGGTCAGATTGTATTTCCGAAATCCCCTCTTCCAGAAATAGAATAATTTTTGTCTTTTTTGCACAGTTATATGTATGTTTCACACATGTAGTATAATTAATGTGTTAAATTGTTCATAGATGTAAGCATAATATGAGATTGTAAAGGTAATTTACCCATAGAGATCTCTGCATATTTTTCTTATTCGTTTATAACATACATATTTTACATGGATTACATACATATTTTACATAAATTAATATTTTTATCGTTTATACAGTTAGAAAATTGGTTTTGACAAGTTTGTTTCTGTTCTACACGAGAAAGGTTTTTATCAGAGAATTTTTACTCTTTTACCCAATCAAAAAACTACCAAAAATGCCATTTTCAGAATTTCTGCGTTTCGTTAATGGTAAATATTTTTACGGTTTTCTAATTATGTGCCGAAAGATATCACAAAAACTATTTACTTATGCTGTAGGTATAGCAGCAGTACAGTATGTAAGGATGTAAGTATAGTTTAGTTCAGATAAGGTTATTTAATTATACTATACTTATACTACTAGCAAACCCCACGGCTTTGCTCACGTAATAGATGAAATATGCCAAGTGATATTTCCATGACTATTTTTTATTAGATTTATTATTGTTTATTTTCAGACTTTAATGCTCCTTTCATACTCCTATTTCAGTATTCATTTGAATTTTTGAATTTTTTAGAAACCATCTTATCACATTTACATCTTAAAATTAACTATCATGTAAAATTCCAAGCTTCTTGTCTAACTGTCTACTTCCTCTCTGGTGTTAGTGGCACCAACATAAAAGTCCAAAACAGCTGAATTAGAATGCCTCGAAATATGTTGAAACAGAAACTGTCACCATTAATTTGCCAACATTAAACTTAAAATCGGTTGGAAAACGGAATTTAGATGATTTTAAAGGCTTTCTTGTAGTTCTTGCCAACAGGGGGTAGTGACACCGGCATAAAATATGGCCCGTGTAGGATCAGGGACTATCACTCTTGATTCGCAACAAAAAATTTCAATAATCGGTTTATTATATCCTGAGATTCCATAGAAATCGTAATTCAGGACTCTTTTAGAATGCTTTTCGCTCCTTCTCTTCGCTTCACCCCTTTATAATTTCGAATTTATTTTCGACTGTTCTTAGAGAACATTTATATTTTATAATTAACTGCCGTCTTATACTTAAAGTTTCTAGCCTCTTCAGTATCGCAGAAATCGCAATTTAGAAAGTTTTTTACTCCTGCAACCCTCTAGGGGTTGTTGCAGCGACATAAAAAATAGCTTATGTTTGAGCAGGTTCTATCACCATCCATTTGCAACCATTATGTTTGAAATCGGTTTCGTATTTCATAGGATTGCATAAAAATCGTAATTTAGAAATTTATAACTCTTATAGGGAGCTTTTCGCTCACTTTATCCTTTTCAATTTAGAATTTTCTTTCGAAAATTATTATAAAGCATTTGCATCTTTGAAGTAATTACCATTCGAAATTTAAAATTTTAGACCCCCTCAGTTACACAAAAAACGCAATTTAGAATATTTTTTGATCCTGTAACCGCCAGGTGGTAGGGACAACAACGTAAAATATAAGCTATGTTGGAGCGGGGACTATCACCATCAATTTGAAACCATTACTCCTGAAATAGGTTTATATTTCCTGAGATTGCGTAGAAATCGCAATTTAGAACGATTCTAGAACGCTTTTCGTTAATTTTACCCCCTTTTAAATTTCAAAATTTTTAAGAAACTGAGAACATTTATATCTCAAAATTACCATGCCAAATTTGAAATTGCTAGCCCTTTCAGTATCGCAAGAATCACAATTTAGAACGTTCTTTAAACTGCAACCGCAAGGTGGTAGTGACGCTGACATGAAATAGATCCTATATTGGAGCAAGGGCTGTCAGCATCAATTTCCAATCATTACTTTTGAAATCGGTTGGGCACTTTCTGTGATTGCGGAGAAAGTGCAATTTAGAATGTTTTTTAGAAAATTTTTTCGCGCATTTACACCCCTTTTAAATTTATATTTTTTAAAGAAATCTTTTTAGAGATCATTTATATCATATAAGTAAATAACATGCCTAATTTCAAGTTGCTAGCCCCTGCAGTATCACAAAAAAGCAATTTCGAAAGTCTTTTGCTCCTGCACCCGCTTAAGGCAGTGGCACTGACATAAAATATGGCTTATGTTGGAGCGAGAGCTGTCGCCATCGTTTTCGCACTATTTTTATAAAAATTGAATCAGTACTTTCTGAGATTGCGTATAAGTCGCAATTTAGAACGTTTTCAGATCGCTTTTCGTGCATTTTCAAACTTTTTAAATTTCGATTTTTTAAAGAAATGTTCTTTGAGATCATTTACATCTTATAAGTAACTACCAGTCTAAATTTCATGTTTCTAGGCCCTTCAGTTACACTAAAATCACATTTTTAGAACGTTTTTTGCTCTGCACCCCTCTTTGGCCAGTAGCACTGACATAAATTATATCGTATGTTGGAGCTTGTTGGGCTGTCGCCATCGTTTTCACATCATTTTTTAAAAAAAATCGAATGGGTACTTTCTGAGATTACGTAGATTGCGTAGAAATCGCAATTTAGAACGCTTTTTAGAACGCTTTCGCGCACTTTCGTCTCTTTTAAATTTAGATTTTTTTTTAAATGTTCTTAGAGATCATTTATATCATAAAAAGAACTACCATTCCAAATTTCTAGGCCCTTCAGTAACACAAAAATCGCATTTTTAGAAATTTTTTGCTCCTGTACCGCCCTTTTGGTCAGTGGCACGGATATAAGATATAGCCTATGTTCTAATTGGGACTAACACCATCATTTTGATACCATTAGTTTTTGGATATGTTCGGTAGTTCTAGAGCTTATCTCCTACAAATAAACAAACAAACTTTACTTCTTTAGAATATTATATAGATAAGTATAATTTACATATACCATTTAGTTAAACTATACTATTATTATAATGCAATATAATTTATGATAAGACTGTATTTATATGTTATTATATTTTATTAATCACTAATAATATTTTAATGATCATTAATAATAATTTATAATTGCTTGTAAACACTTTATGGTGCTTTATCTTGCAAGTTATGTATGTGATATTACAAAAGTAAGCTAGAAAGATATTTAAAAAAAATTCCTATTGGGCATACTAATTTGACTTAGAAAAAAAATGTATGTTTTCTAAACAAAATTACCAGTTTATAAAGAAACAAGAATTTTGGAATAAGCTCAATGAACAGCTGAAATTATTTACTGCAAAACCTTCTTATGTTGGATACATGTATTTTTTCGACAGCAGTGTGCAAGTGCCAAACTCGTGCAAGTGCCAAAAGGCTTTCCTTGAAGAAGAGGGCAAAGGAAATCCTTCCTACGGTGGTAGGATGAATTTAACTTATTGATGTTTGACTTAGGATAACATATTAAATTTTATTTTCATTTTTGTGAAAATCTTTTTTTTCCCTAAGTGACACTTTACCACATAAACTGTACTAGATACGCCCCTCACATATTTAATACATTTTCCTTTCTCTCCCTCATATGCACATTGTTTAACACAAGCTTTTTTCATTTGATGTTTTGTTATATTTAACCCTTTCGCTGCGCAGCCCGAGATATGCTCGGGCATGCATTTTCCCGTCAAATTAATGCTATTTGGTTGTTGCCACCAGTTATTTTTTAGCGAAAACTTTGTCTGATTTAATCAGGACATTTTCGCCAATTACGTAAAAAATTTCACCTTTAAAGAACCGGTGATAAAGATTAAAAATTCTGTAAAAAACGCCCATTGCGAAGAATTACTTAGGCAGCGAGAGGGTAAAAAAGTTTTATTTATTTATTTTTTTTTATTCTTTTAGTAGTCTGCAGTAAAAATCTAAAAAATAATAATTGCAGCTAATTTCAAGAAATGCCTTTCTTAAAGTATTAAAAATATATAGGGAATAATCTATGAAAATTTTACATGATTCCTTGGAACAGTTCCTAAGATAAATGTTCCTCAATATGACAAACTTAACTCTGACAAGATACAAGTGTCCGAAACCCCTTAAGAAAATAAGAAATAACATGTAAGCAATCACATGAAGCTGATATATGGGACATTCTCACATTTTCGATTTTCATGTCCCTGAATAATAATTTATTATTTAATACACTTTTTTGTGTTTTTTTTTTTTTATTTCATATACTGGGGAAAATCCCATTGCATGATTGCATAACAATATTAACGAGATAAATAAGTTTTGGACGATGTTGGTGGTCCAAATACCAGGAAAACTCATCTACCGTCCCGTGTCATTGAAGCTGATTTTTAAATTTGGAGCTGTCTGGATAAAATTGTTTCAATAAAAATAATTCAATGTAATTTTTTTCTGAAACTGGAACTAACGTTTTATATAAATATGTAGCTAAAAATTAACCTGCACCCATTTTTAGGGTTGTTATTATTTTTAAAACTCTGTCGCTGGGTTTTAGATTCCTTACCATCCCTCTTCTAAAATTATACAGAAAATCATTTCAAATGCAGCCACAGAATTTTTTTTTTCAAGTTTTTTCTCATGCAGAATTATGCTAGAGAAATAATGTCTAAAATTTATTTTAGAATTTAAATCAGCATTTAAATATCAATTTTAAGCATCGCGGCTTTATTGGTAGTCTCACCGTCCCCAAGGTTTATTCCTGCACTTTTCGAGGTAAATTAAAAAAAAAAAATAATAATATAATCCAATGTTAAAAACTGTTTCTAAAAATCAATGAACATTGTGGCTATCACTTAATCTCAACATGATTTTCCTAAAAATAGGTGGTAATTTTCCTTATCGGTCCATCCTTACCGTCCCCTTTTTTACCATTTCGTCCCTTTTTCGAATACCACCCCTTTTTTACCTCTCGTCCGTTCTTTAAAACCCTTTAAGACAATGTTATACATAAATTCTGTATTAAAAGTACTACATTGTTATTATTTCTTATTTGAATGTCCTGTGGGTACTATGCAAATTCATTATAAGTAAAAATTTAGAAGAAAATAAAAAGTTATAGGGGTAAAATGGTAAGGAAAATTAAACTCGCAAGTTTAACTTAAACCTCAGATAAATAAAACAAATTTCGCTGCTGACCATTTTTTCATTATTTTGAACCATTAAGGCATTCGTCTATCAGATTAAAATGTTATTTTAGCAAGTTTAATTTTGTGAATTTTTTTTCCCCAAAAGTCAAAAGATTGGGAGAATGCCCCCATATATGAACCTTTTTGTTTAAATAAGTTTATCAAAAACTTACAAAATATGCGACATACAACAGGTTGAAATATAAGAATATCATTTGTCTGTGTGTTAATTTTTGAAGGTTGGTATTTAAATAAGTGTATCTCAAACAAACAACGCTTGCAACATAAAACATTTTACAATACTGAAACATGTGCATCAACACTTTTTAACAAATGAAAGTAATAGCAACCACCCAGTCGCTTAAGTGTAATCTTCTAATTGCAGAATATTCCGTAATTCCAAATCAAGTTAAACGTGCTGTTAAAATGAGGAAGTTTAAATAATCGGATTGTTAAATATATTTTGCAACAAAGTTTATTTAACAAATTTTTTTATTATTATACTGCTGCTAAACTCATTACTAAAGAGCACAGTCTACATCTAAAAAATGATAAAATAGAGATAAAAAATTAATGAAAATATATGACTTAAGTATCCGGTGTTATCTTTAATAAAACGCTTGCTTGCAAAATCGATAATCATTACAGTTTATCTGTTTGATGTTATGATTTTCATAGAAATCTAGTTTCATTATCCAGTGTAATCTCACGAGATCTATATCTGTGACCGTTATATTTACTGCTCAGATACATTGTAAGGATAAAATGCAATAAAAACAACCATAAATCCTAGTTTTATTCTTGACGATTTGTACAGCTGGAAATTAGAAAAGCGGTAAGTGAAATAAATGTAAAAAACACTAAAATATTTTTCTCTCTTATATTTATTTGTTAGAATATCTCGTAAAACATTTAATGATTTGTCTCAAAACGATTTAAAAAAATACTTTTTTCAATAATAAATGAATTTCTAGGCTTTTTTTATGCATGTTATTACTTTATATTTTTATTTTGTTGTTGTTATTTCTGTACCAGCAACTGAACATTGCACATCCATAGACAAAAATAAATAATATTTTCATTTTTCAACCAATAGAATTTTGTTAAAATTTACAAACACATATAACTTTTTTACATATAAAATTCGGATAAAAATTGAAACTTTTTATCTCCTACTTAATAATTTCTTCTTTAATTTTATTAGCCCCCGATATGCTATTTCTTTCTCCCAGCAATTAAAGTGTCGTCTCCATAAAATAACGTTCCGTTGTATAAGTCAGCTGTAAAACAAAGCAGATGTATCATTGTACTGTTAAATTCTCTACTGCGATTTTTTAAACTTCTAAGTATCGCACATTTTAAATTTTTATACCGTCGTAATGGAAGAATGTACTTTTTAACGCAATTTATTTGAAAACTACATCTGAATTTATTTTTGAGATATTATTATTTTGTTCTTGTTTTTAAGGTTTTTGTTTAATTGTGTCAACTCAAGTACTCAATTTATGTAAAAAGTAAAGAAAAAATAGTTGGAAAATAGTAATTATATCTTTTTGTTGTCATTTCCCCATAACTACTGAAAAAAATGCAATTAAAGTACTTTCTATTTTGAAGAAAAATATAAAAGTGAATGATTTCTGATATAAGTGAATGATTTCTGATAAAACATGAAGCTAATTTAAACTATATTTGATTATTTGTATTACAAACAAATGAATACATACGAACCATTAGATAGCGGATTTTTTGTCGACTTTCTTGAGTATGGCATCTGTTTTTTTTTTGTTTTTTTTTTTTTTTGTATTATTCATCTATAGTGGTGTCACATGTATACTTTACTATAGATCTTGTTTAAGACTAGATCATAAATGAGGAATTCTTCAGCGGATGCGGATTACGTCATTTTATATAAAATAAAAGCGTGTGTTTTAAGTCTTAAAACTGAAATGTGTTTTGTATCATCTATTTACATATTGCATATTCGTATTACATATTTTACATTTTCTTTTCATCGGGGGCGACACTAAATTCTGAAAAAGCAGAATTCCTATTTTCTAGTCTTCTTTAATCTTTTGATAGGCTTACAATGATATACCTTTATGTTTAATTGTTATCTTGTATATATATATATATATATATATATATATATATTGTATTTGCTTGCATCCATCGCAGAATATATGCGACACACAAGCACCTTAGGTACCTAGATACATATTTATTTAAACCAACTCACAAAACAAATAATGTACAACATAATTACAATATTGCGATTCATATATAATAAAGCTTTTAATGATATAAATGAATTGAGACCACTATTTCGCTAAGTAATGACTAATATTATATATTTTTTATTTAACTTAAATATATTCTTAAATGAAGATATCTTTCATGAGGGGGATGTTCTATAATTTTAACAACAATGCTTTTTCAATAAAAGAAATAACAATACTCTGTCGTGAATTACATTAGTTTAAAGTAAAATTTGCATTTTGTAAAATAATAAAATAAATATAAAGAAATAAGAATTAAAATAACTTAAATATCCTTTGTTATCTTTTTATAAACAGTCGTTTATAATATCGTTAATCATTATAGTTTATCCATGCCTTTAAAAGCCCTTCTCAAAGAGATCAAATGCCTTTCTAAGAGTATTTCTCAATACCTGGTGTTATCTCAGAATAATTTATTATTATTACCGTTTTTTTTTTTTTCCCGCTGAAAATAATTTGCTGTAGACATAAAACACAATATAGATAATCATAATTCATATTGTTATTTTTGTGTCTGTATTCAGTTTGAATTTGCAATAAATGTATAAAGCTAGAAAATGTGTGATACACTGTTAAAAAATTCTGTAAAGACACAAAAAAAAATCGACACTCTCTGTAAATTTAAACTAATTCTCGGTTACATGCATTCGATTGAGTTTATCGGTCATCGTTTTACAGACATCTCCCTTTTCTTGTATCTAATTCCCTGTAGGTATTTCCATGCCTTTATTTAAGGATATTTTTACATTTTTTAAAACTTGTATTTCAAATACACACTTTTAAAATTCTTTTTCAAATTTATTAGAAATATTAACGAAGAAAATTTAATTTAAAAACTAGTTTTTTTTTATTATAATATTTTAGAAAGGGAGAATTTGTGTATTCGGAGTTATTGGGGATTGATATCGACAATCACTTTGTAGTTGCTCCCTTCACCATATGCCAGAAGCTTGGTAATATGGTAATATTAAAAGTAAATTATGTAGTATTGCTTAAAAACTTTTATCATTATTATAATGTCATTACTATTAATATTGTTAATATTATTATTATTATTTCATTAGTACATGCGTTATAAAGAAATATCAATCTTCTAAAAACATATTACACTCATAATAATGAAAGCGTAAAAAGTTGCTTTTAATTAATAAAATACATTTTCTCTGTTGATTTTTCTCTTATTATTTACTAAAAAATTATTTTTAAAACATTAGCCCATTAAAAAAATAGTGTGCGACGATTTCAAAAAATTCACTAAAACATTATTGTTGTAAAATCGAATTATAGTTTATTAATTTCTTTTAAGTCCATTATTTTTTTTATTTATTACTTAAACTAGTAAACCATTTATGCACTTACGGTACTATAATATAAAGAATGATATTTTAATAAAATTTAATATAAAATTTATTTATTCTTAAGTGTTTTTCTTTTTTCCACGCAATACACTCTGCTCAATTAAATTTAGATAGACTACAGAAATATTCGAAGCTAAATATTTTCAAAAAGTAGTAATTTTTTTAATCATTTTCATAGATATAGTTTTTCGTTAAAAAATAAAAGTTACATGAAACATTTTCAACTGCAAAAGCCTTTCCATTTACAGTGAGGATCATAATAGATTTGAATAGATTTGAATAGATTTGAGAGTATTTTTGATTAATTAGTCTGATTATTTTTGTAAATATTTTACAAGAAAAAAAGTTTTAACTACCGATATATTTAACCAGTTTTAATGAAAAAATATACCTAAATTGTACAGTATTATTATTAAAAATTCTAGTATTAGAGATGAAGCAATTGCTTGATAAATAATTCCGTAAATAAAGGATAAAAAAATTAAATTTGATTAAAAAAAAACATAATAGGTACCTTGTGTCGATCCAGACTGAATTAAAATAAACCGTTTAAGAACCGTTAAATTTAGATAGAGTACAGAAATAGTCGAAGCCAAATATTTTCAAAAAGTAGTAATTTTTTTAATCATTTTCATAGATATAGTTTTTCTTTTAAAAACAAAAGCTACATGAAACATTTTCAACTGCAAAAGCCTTTCCATTTACATAGAGGATCATAACACATTTGAATACATTGCTTTTATAAGAAGTTTGATATAACCATAAGAGTATTTTTTATTAATTAGTCTGATTATTTTTGTAAATATTTTACGAAAAAAGTTTTAACTACCGATATATTTAACCAGTTTTAATGAAAAAAATATACCTAAATTTCACAACATTATTATTTAAAAATTCTAGTATGACTGGTGAAGCAATTTCTTGATAAATAATTCCTTAAATAAAGGATTAAAAAATTAAATTTGAAAAAAAAAATAATAGGTACTATGTGTCGATCTAGACTGAATTAAAATAAACCGTTTAAGAAATTTTCAAACGAATATATTGGAAACGAAATCTTTGAAAAGCTCAGGTACAATAGACTTTCTTCCGCTTCATCATAAAATATATCCTTTCTATACAACACCATCAGCTCCTGTAGCTCACTCATTAAGGTGTTGTTCTCCTTTCCAGAGATCTCGTGTTCATGTTCCAGGCTGGCTAGAAAAAAATTATGTAAAAAGTTAAATGGTACGTTCAAATTTATTCGGAAAATTCTGGTTCTTCGAAGTTCTAAAATTCACTAATTTCGAAAACTAAATTAAATTATTATTTTAATTAAAATTTAATTAATTTACAGAGTCTTGTGTATTTTAACGATGTTAGTTTACAGAATTTACTGTAAATTTATCGAATAACTTCTCTGTTATTTAACAGAATCTCTGTTTTTGTAATCTCTGTAATTTTACATAAGACTTAATATAATAGATTACACGTACATTCTCTGTAATTTCACAGAAATTTTTTTAACAGTGTATCTTTAAATTTTAGTTTAAAATATTGGATTGAATTTTCTATGCTTCTTTAGTGAATTTACTTACAACATATTTCTATTAATGTGAAATAAATCACTCCTCTTAATCTCTTTTTTGTTCCGAATTACCTGTACCAGTAAGTCAACAATATATTCATTCAAATGCAGGTGACACAGAGAACACCACCAATTTATATTGCTCTGCATTTTCTTTCATAATCAAAATTGGGAATTTGTTGGATATTTTTTATAGATAATTTCAACGTCTATCATAAATATAAACTATATACAGTGTCGTTAGCATACGCACGGACTTTTATTATACGCAATCATTTGCATTTGCAATTCGTTAGCGTGACAAGTTTTTGAAATCGCTGAAACCGCCTAGCTTTTCAAAAGTATGTTTTACAGGATAGAAGAAAAGACGGGTATAACTGTTAACTTTTATCAAATGTTTAAGTAAAGGATTAAAAAAAAAATAGTAATTAACTGCATGTTTGAAAATGCCTGGCAACACTTACATAACCATTTAGAGACGGCATCCCTTACACAATTTTTTTTGGTGGCACCAGTATTTTTAAACAGTTCCCTTTAATTGTAAAATACCAAAAAAATATTCTAATTAAAAAAGAGAAATATTAAATTTATTTATTAAAGATGAAAAAAAAAATCCACGTACACCTGTTACCGATGCATATCTGTATCACACGTTCCGAAAGGGTTAAACCACACTGCCCACCTGTCAGGCCATTCATACTTATTTCAGGAAAGCAAGAAAAATCGTTTTGTAAAGGTTTAAAAGTTCATAAAATTCATACATGACTTTCTTCACCAGTTCTTCTTCTACATTAATTGCGTTTGTTTCAAATCACCATTCATGTACTACACTGTTAAAAATTTGCAGCATTCTGGCAGGTCATTTGACCGTTTTTTCCGAAAACGGTTACACAACCGTAATTGTAACACTATTTTGACCATATTATTGGCCATTTTATGGTCAGAATATAATTAAATTCTGGTTATGAAACCGTTTTTTCAAAAAACGGTCGAATGACCTGCCAGAATGCTGCAAAATTTTTAACAGTGTACCATTTCGACGTCATTTATGTTTTTGACATTAAAGATCATTTTGGGAAGAAAAATACTGGGTATATCCGTTTGAGTTTTTCGACATTATATCACGGTTACTTATAACGGTGACAGGCAGATTGTATTTCTTTACTTCCTTGTCAAATCCGTGTCATAAAATATCCACATCGCAAATCGCATCCGGTTTTCTTGGTAGGTACGGTGGCTAGTACCTCATGTATCAACAAAATATTTGTATTAGCATCTTGTATTTCATTATATAAGACAATAAATATTATAAATCCCAGGTAAAACTATTTGTACATAAATAAATTTCACAATTAGAGATACATAATACATTTACGTAAGCATTCATTTCTTGATATATTAAAATCTCCTATAACAATTAATATCTAACTCCTGTAACATGATTATAAATAAGAATATTTAATATTACGTGTCACAGAACAAAAAAATATATATCATACTGAATTATACAACAAATTTATTTCTGTTTTAATTCACATTCATGGTTGAATTTTAATACTGGGATTACCTATAAAATTACCTTAAATATTTAATGCGCTACTAATTTAGTTTAAGCTTTTACAAAAATGTGATGTCTCAATTTGATATTTTTGTCTCAAATTCTGGTATGGAATAATCGCAAACGAAATATTTAAATTTCGCTATTAAATGCATTATTTGCTAAATTTTTCAATTTCATTATCATGTTAAAGGTATATTGTTTAATTGTGGTCATGTATTCCATACTTTTATATGTTACAAAGTTATCAGTAATTACAGTATATACTCGCGTATAAGTCGACATAAATTCGAGAGGAATAACAGACTGAATACCAGTATTTAAAAAAAAAAGTTATATTCTTTTTATCTAAATGCAGAATTTGCTGACATTAAATAAGACGAAGATAGCTACGAGAAAATATTGGTATGAAACATGGTTTTTCCACGAATTTAGGGGATGACTTATACGCAAGTATATACGGTACGTATTTCTAGTTATATCTTCTTTTGCTAGAAGACTTCATATATGTACTGTACAACTCAAAGCATCTGAACAGTCCAAACATTCAGTTTCACGATACGTTTGACTGCATTAAACGAAATGGTAAATATATACATATAACAATTATATGCATGTCACGGACATATGCCGCAAATATTATACCATGCATATGATAAATCAAAAGAAAAGAACGATTGATATAATCTTTGAAAGTTGTGCTTAAAATATGTGTTTTTTTTATAGTATATTATTGTTTACGGAATATTTTTCTTTAAGGTATCACTTTGATTATATGATTCATCATCGTATAATTCTTCGTCGTTTGTAAGAGAAATATCTGTAATTGTTGAAATGATATTTGCATTTTTTTTCTTTAAAAATTGTGTAGTATTTTACGTTTTGAAATATATTTTTATTTTATAAATTGCGTATATTTTTAAATAAAAATTAGTTTAAAAATTAAAATACAAATTCTTAATAATGGGAAATTAATTAGATTCATTATTTTATACATTGAATGTACAGTGTAACGTCAGTGTTTACACAGTGTTTACATTAGCACTTTGTATATCTCTTATTTGGAAGTGACAATTTCATTTAGTCAGTTTCATTAGCGGTACGCAATCGAAATATGTGTATGTTGAGTGTTGGAAAAGCTTTCGCTATTCGAGAATGTTCGTGATGAAGGTTTTAAGGTGTTACTATTTTTCCCCGCTTTTATTTTAACATAGATCTAACACAAAAACTAATAAATATGTTTCTAAAGGTATCAAAACTATATTTCTGAAAAAAAATACATAACAGGAAAATACTATTAAAATAAATATTAAATAATACGTTATTAAAATAACTACATAAAAAATACCTAAATTGAAGAAAATTAAATATTTATACTTCCAATTTACATGTACTAACATATTTATTATTTTTCAATAATCATTAATTAAAAAAGTTATTTTTAAAACGAAAAATATTTTCTTTATCTAAAAATAAGAGTGAATTATTAATTGAATATCCTATGTAAATATATTGACATAATTATTCGCGGATATATTCTCTTTCCGTAGCTATAAGAAATTAAATAGAAATAAGTAGATGGAAGAATACATATATATGTACAAAAATATTTTACACGTTTGACTTTCCTTTTAAAAAAATCAATAAGAAATTAATAATTTCACGCTTATTTGATTGCTTCTAAAAAGTTTTAGAAAATTAAATTAAAAGAAATGTTATATGAACATCTTAAACTAGTTTATTTTTAGTGAAAAATGTGTAATATTTTATAGAATTACAAATCATAAAATATTCTAAATCATAATTTTCATTCGTATACAATGTAAATTGATTAATGAAATAACAAACATAAATTATTTATTTTTTGCAGGTTGTTAACAGTAAAAGCAGAACCTCTTTATGTATCGTCTGAAGCTATTTCTTCCAGATTATTATTGGTTTTAGACAGACAATTAAAATCAAATAAATTTTCATCAGTTACGCATTTTTATCGGATGTTAGATAGTTATTATTCGTCTTTGAACGATTACGATGATAATGAAATTAAATGATTGTAAATTTATATATGCAGTTTGAATATCTCTGTCCGAACTGTAACTGTTGAATGGAAAGGGAAAATATTGTAAAATCTAAGAGCACTTACATTCAAAAAGAGCAATCCCGTTTTGACAAATTTGAAATATTTAGAACATTACAAACAAATGATGGGCAGACGTCTTCAAGCCCAAATATATCATTTGTAGAGAATTTTAAAGCAGATACAATCGGAAATTGTCTACAGAAGAAAGTGGATCGTGACATAGATGCAATCGCAGGTAAATTTTATTGTAAGGGATATATTATACACACCAATTTAATAAAATATTATATGTGATTCAACATGGTAATTTATAAAAAGAGTCAAAAAAGACAAATTTGGAAAAAAAAATGAAAAAAAAAAACTGAAGAAAAATATTTTTGTATCACTTCAAAATGACGCCTACCGGAATTTCAGTGTTCAGTTAATAAATAATTAAAATTTACTTATGTATTAAAACTCTGTTCTTAGAAGAAAAACTCCGATAAAGACATAAACCAAATGAAGAACATTAATAAAAGATGAGTTACAGAGCAATAAAAAAAAATACAGTTAATGAATTTAGAAAATGACATTTCAATCTTACATGTACTATCATATTTTGCCTTCGATAAATAATAATTAAGAAGTTTAATTTTAAAATAGACAAAAGGACTACGTCTGAATACATTCATAATTATAATTTTTTTTTTCAAAATAACAGACTTTACAATGATAAAGGTAAAAATATAAAAACACTAAAAACTATTTA
This sequence comes from Maratus speciosus, assembly GCA_963932465.1. Taxonomy (NCBI): domain Eukaryota; kingdom Metazoa; phylum Arthropoda; class Arachnida; order Araneae; family Salticidae; genus Maratus; species Maratus speciosus. The sequence continues at coordinate 445,320,370 of OZ010788.1, forward strand.
AAAGAGCGTTTCGGATTCATTCTTAATCCCTCATCAGCTAATTCCTAAAGTAAAATTTATACTGTAATGTTTTTTTTTTTTTTTAACACCTTAGAATGACTTTTACGTTAGGAATTAGCTGATGAGGGATTCAGAATGAATCCGAAGCGTCCTTTTAAATTGTTTTTAGTGTTTTTTATCATTTTAATGTATTTTAATGCAATGTCTGCTATTTTGAAAAAAAAATTATATTTAATTTTGAATATTATTTAAGAAAATTATTTTAGTTTGAATGGAAAAGAATTTTTCTATCTAAAATATAATGCTAATTTGTAAATTGAAAAAGCGAAAATAGATAAATTCATCAATTCATTCTTAAATATATTTTCTTTTGGTGGTTCGTTTCAGAACATAAATAAAAGTGCGTAACTGGAAAAATATACGAAGTATTTTTTTAACAAGAATTATTTTAAATGCATCACATCCAGGTCAAAAGTCTTATAAATACAGAATTAATAGATATCCGAATATTTAAGTTCTTCTCATTACTTTGAAGAAATAAAAATATAAAAATCACAAATATGCAATAATAATGCATTAAAATAACTTATTGTTTCCAAAAATGCATAAACTTTAATCAAATAAAAAACTGTCAGAATTTTTGAATAATAAAAAAATGTTTCGTAGAATGTTCATTAAATATTGAAATACTTAACTTTAATTTTTGTGTTAAATTTGAAGATTAAAATTCCTTGTAAATTTTACACACTACATCAGTAAATAAACTAAATATATATGGAAAGTTAAACGTATAATATTCTTGCTAAATATGTTTTTTGGTTTTTTTTTTTATTTTGGTTTCAGTTTTTATTTTTCAACTAACACGTAACTTTGAAAGATGTTTATAAACTAAAATGATGTTAAGTATCGCTTTAAATGAAAAAAAAAAAATCTAATAAAACAATTGTCAAGCAAATAAAGCATGTTACGTGATTAAAATAAAAATACTTATAGATATTTATATTAAAGAAAATTTAAATGCAATATAAAAAAATATGACAGATTTTTAACATATGTCATGAACAAGGATAATGTTCGATTTTCCCCAATCCCATTTCTTTTTATTTCCTTAGAGACATTTAAAAGTTCTGAACGTCTCATTAACTATTATTTGAACAAAATATACAAGCAAAAACTAATCTAAATTAAAATAATAATAATAATAATAATATCATAATATGCAATTATTAACAAACACGATAATTAATTTAAAAATAATTAAAACTAATTTCTATTAAACTAAAATATATTTTTGTACTGAAATATATAATAATCTGTGGCATATCATAAACAATTGTTAAACATTTGATTAGTACAGTAAATGTAAATAGTAGTTCAAAGGAAATGTAAATTTAACTGCGATAAATTACCATTTTATTTTAATGAAAAGAATTTATCACCTAAAAAATGGAAGACATTTTACAAAAATTAATATATACATTCACTTGAATCGTTAATGACAAACAAAGATTTTCTTTTGGGTATTCTTAAAAATGCGGTATTTTAAAAACCACTGTACTCATAAGATTTACAATTTACACAGATGTATAGCGGCATTCTTTTTTTCAAAATGAAATTATCTTTCATAAAATAAAAGAGTTACATGTTTACTTTTTTAGACATGTGAATTATTTCAAACAGTTATACCAATGTAAAGATTTAATTAAGATAATAGTTGATTTTTTTTTTAATTTTCCGACACTTTCCATTATTTTTTTAATCCTCTCTCGTGTTTATGTAGTTCACAAAAAATGCTTTAAAATATTTTTTTATGAAGTTCTTAAAAACTATTCTTAATTAAAACGAGCATTAAAAATGCACGTTTAACGACAATAATATATACATAAAAAATAAAATAATTAGTTACTGGAAGCAATATAAAAAACCACCGTTAAGAAAATTAGAAAATCATATTTCCATCTTACGGTTTTGTTTTATTTCCTCTTCCACAAATATAAGATGATATGAAAAACAAGTGGGTAAGTGTGATCACAGATCGCACTGAGGATTTCGTTTAATATTCCTTTCAAAACACTTTATCCTTTTGAAAAATCTGTTAGTTCTACATTTAGAAACCAGGGGCGCACCCTATTCTAAACAAACCTCTATCCGAGAGAAACTCCGTTTTACATACTATCCGTAGATATATTGGTCGAGGGGATTGGGCCCATGGCACACGAGATAAGTAAGCGCCCCTGGCGGTAAAAAGTGGAACTAAAATATGTAAGGCTATGATGCATAATATGAAAAAATGGCCAAAGGGTTAAGTTAACGGCAAAAGTTAGAAAAGTGCTCCCCAGGTGAAAAGGGTGGAGGTTAGAAAAATTGCTTAAAATACACAAATTAGAGCCCGGAGGAGTAAAAATATTAGACTTTTTGAAAGTTTTATGATTTGTCATGTGGTCTGAGGTATTCAGCTATACATATGCAAAAATTCATGTCTCCAACTTAATTAGAGTCTCTCTTAGAAAGAATTGCTTAAAATACACATGTGGTAGCTCAAAGGGTTAAAAGTAAATCTTTTTCAAGATTTTATGATTTGCCGCCTGGCCTCAGGTGTTCTGCTATAAGTATGAAAAAATTTCAAATCTCCAATTTAAAAAGGGGCTCAGTTAGAAATAATTGCTTAAAATACGCATGTGGAAGCCCAAAGGGTTAAATGTACGACTTTTCCAAAATTTTATGATTTGTCGCATGATGGTGTTCATCTATAAGTATGCAAAATTTCACGCCTCCAACCTAATTAGGGGCTCACTTAGAAAGAATTGTTTAAAATACACATGTGGGAGCTCAAAGGGTTAAATGAATGACTTTTTGAAAATTTTATAATTTTTCCTTTGATGTGATGTGTTCAGCTATAAGTAGGCAAAATTTCACGCCTCCAACCTAATTAGGGGCTCACTTAGAAAGAATTCTTTAAAATACACATGAGGGAGGCCAAAGGATTAAATATACGACTTTTCAAAATTTTATGGTATTTTATTTGGTGTGAGGTGTTCAGCTATAAGTATGCAAAATTCCACGCCTTCAGCCTAATTAAGGCTCAATTGGAAAAAATTGTTTAAAATACATATGTGGGAGCTCAAAGGGTTAAATGAATGACTTTTTGAAAATTTTATAATTTTTCATTTGATGTGATGTGTTCAGCTATAAGTATGCAAAATTTCACGCCTCCAACCTAATTAGGGGCTCACTGTGAAAGAATTGTTTAAAATACACATGGGGGAGCCCAAAGGATTAAATGTACGACTTTTTCAAATTTATATGATTTGTCGTTTGATGTGAGGTGTTCAACTATAAGTATGCAAAATTTGACGCCTCCAACCTAATTAGGGCTCACTTAGACAGAATTGTTTAAAATACACATGTGGGAGCCCAAAGGGTTAAATGTACGACTTTTTCAAAATTTTATGATTTGTCGTTTGATGTGAGGTGTTCAGCTATAAGTATGCAAAATTTCACTTCTCCAACCTAATTAGAGGCTCACTTATAAAGAATTGTTTAAAATACACATGCGGGAGCCCAAAGGGTTAAATATACAACTTTTTCAAAATTTTATAGTTTATCGTTTGATGTGAGGTGTTCAGCTATAAGTATGTAAAATTTCACGTCTCCAACCTAATTAGTGGCTCACTTAGAATGTATTTTTTAAAATACACATATGAGACCCAAAGGGTTAAATTTACAACTTTTTCAAAATTTTATGATTTGTTGTTTGATATGAGGTGCCCAGCTATAAGTAAGCAAAATTTCACGCCTTCAACCTAATTAGGGACTCACTTAGAAAGAATTGTTTAAAATACACTTGTGGGAGCCCAAAGGGTTAAATGTACGACTTTTTCAAAATTTTATGATTTGTCGTATGATGTGTTCAGCTATAATTATGCGAAATTTCAAGCCTCCAACATGTATAGTTTCTGAGAACGGGCTCTGTGACAGACAGATAGACGAACGGACAGACAGACAGAGGAGCGAGACGAATAGGGTTTCGTCAGATGAACAAAATCCTAAAAAAAATAAATAAATCTCGTGTATGAGCAACTGTCCATCATAACTCTGAAAGAAATGAGGAGTGTATTGTTATGTAGTTAGTTTAAAGCAGAAATTCGAAAAAGGAGTTAATAACAGCAATAGATCCATGAATCTGTGGCATATGTAATTACAGCTAAAAGTTCGAAAGCAATCCCTATGTGTAACAATCACCTAGATCTAAGCAAGGCATTGCTGTTGTATAGAAACACCACCCCGCCTTCGATATTCCGGAAATCTCGTTGTGAACAATGAATACTCTAACAATAAAAAGAAAAAATATCTCAAGATTTGATGTTTAATTATTAAACGTTTATAGGTACATTATTGAAACGCTGCTAGCCTACGATGAATGTAGATCTCTGTGTATTCACTCCTGTCTGACAACGAATAAAACGCGATTTTTCGACAGTGGCAGAATAAAATACAATAAAACTTACTCCAGAAATAATGTGAGACAGAGCTCACTTGTAAGAAAGAGGTAATTAAGCGTCCTGATTTTATTTTATTTTATCTTTTATATGTGAAATAAAAGTTAAAAATAAACTATGTGTAATGATTTTCCGTAATCTGGCTAGGCATTGCTCGTTTTATAAGGCGTTGCTCGTCTTCTCCACCTTCCTCAATCATCCACTAGATCCATAAATAAGGTTGAAGTCATCATAGGTGCAAATTTATTAAGAGTTTCAAACCTTTGAAACCCACTGTTTGATGGCTTTGATTTAACCCTTATGTCAATGACCGGGTACCCGGGTACATTTTTTCTCTTTTCGCCCCGTTTTAAGGGTGTTAATATCAAAAGCAACTAAAATCAATTTAGATCCCCATTATTTGTAGTATTCACTGCCCATTAGTATAATCACTTTAAAATTTGGATTTTTTTTATTACTTTTTCGGGACATTAAACATTTGTATATCTGTCATCAATGACCAGGGTACCCGGGTATCCATGCCAATTTCATGTGGAAAAATACAGAAATTAATAGATTATTTAGATTTAGATCAATAAAACTTGAATTTAATTAGAAATAAAGGGTTAGACATATTTTGTTAAGGTAAAAAATATTTCATTTACGTGAAATTTTGTGGACAAGCTGTACAATAGGAAAAGGTATAGGAATGTACATCACATACTGCCTTTCCGCATTGTTTACATGATTTTCTGGTTTTTCTGCGCGGATTTTGAGGTTCTAACAAGCATATCTAACACAAATTGCTTTTATTCTTCTTGTTTCATCTCGCCTTAAGCTTCGTGAACTGGATTCTGAACGTATGGCAGCTTCAAATACGGTCAAAGATTTTTTTCAGTTTACTTTCAATTCCGGATTTGGTCGAAAAATGCATCATATCTGGTGCGTTTTGCGATTGATCTTGAATTGCTGGAAGCCTTAAGATCTCAGCTAATTCCCGGAATAACGGGTGAAGATTGTCTGTTTTACTTATAACCATATCGTTATTCGCAGTATGTATAATTTAAATAGCCAGTGCTGCTATATCCACAATATAGAAAAATAATGCAAGTGACCGTGTGTATGTACACCTATGTGTTGTATATCGCCCCACTAATTTATCTATTATATCAACTCCATATTTCGTTTCCTTATAACACTGAATCATTTCGAGTTATCTTTCGGCCCTGTGATGGTTTTATCATGATACATAGTAGACATTAGAATGATAGCTATGTTCCTTTTTGGAACATACGAACAAATACTTATGTCATCATGAAATCCAAATTCTGTGGCTAAAACGTGCACGATTTACATGGCCTTATTTCTTGGGGAATATAAGGTTTGTTTCTTTTCAAAGTGTCAGCCATTGTAAGATTCCATTATAATAAATGATTGGCCAAAGAAAAGGAAGATAAAAAGTTAACCATGGAGATGTTTTGTCCGGAATCCTTGAATAGAGAGGCGAAGTCTTTCACAGCTATTTCATCTTGGTATATTTCACGGTCTGTACCTGTTTTTTGGGTGCATAGATAGCCGTTAAGAGGTTAATAAATATTTGCATCACATACTCACAATATTTTTATCCCATATTTAGACAGTTTAGACGGAATATATTGGGAGAACCTTTTTCTTCCTCAAAGCGGAAATAATTGCTCATCAACCGTTTACTCTTCCATCGATATGTATTTTTTCAATAGGTTAAGGTTTAGCATAGCCCATAAATCGCAAATTGCTGCAGTTTTAACATTTTGAAGACATTTTAATCGTGTGTTCTGGTTGTCAAAACGAATAAATCTAAGAATATTCAAGAATCAGTCTACACTCATACTTGCTCAATAAAACAGATATAAGTTTTCCACATTTCTAATGTGTGATCCTTGTTTGAATTGTTAACACCTGAAGTACAGTAGGATCTTGCTAATCCGAAATTCCAGTTAATCTGAACCGATTTTATTTAACGGATAAATGTCTGGAAATCGTGCAGAAGTTAGAATGAAACAAAAAATGGCAGTAAAGCATGTTTTTTTTCTTTAAACATCTTGAATAGAATTAACAAAATACTCAATAATGGAAAAGTACAACATATGTACACAAATATAAAATGAAAACATGCACTGTAGGCCTACTGGCAGAAGCCCATCTTAAAAAAATCTGGAATGTCAGTTTGTTTGCTAGTACTAAAAAATTATTTTCTAAAATGGGAAAACTTTTAAATTCGGAGGGTAAAAATTTATTTTTCCATTCAACAGTTTGATTTCTCAAATTATATACAGATTTTTTTTAATACCCCTCGTCGACGTGGTGACTGAGCTATTTGCAGATTCGCGATTTTGAACCGTTTGTAATAGGTTGCTACGCAATTCCTCACCCTGATGTTCCACTGGATTATTATAAACATCAGGGAGTGATTAAACAAGGAATAATATTTTTTTCGAAGGTCGTGCCGTATTATCCAGCATGCCGGACCTTAGGATGTCGGATTAGAGGATATTCACTGTACTACTGAATACTTATGACTTACATTTTTTAAGCACACAACTTTTTCTTTTTCTATTTTTATCGAAATTCCGGCTTATCCAAATATTTTGTAATCCGAACAGGCACCGGTCTCAATTAGTTTGGATTAGCGGGGTTCTACTGTATTTAAAATTTATAAAAATGCGCCAAATTCCTCTTCTCTAAAGGCAAACAGTTACACTGTATGAAATAGGGGTGTTTTATGGCTCACGTATGTTAAAACCGCAGCAGGTACCGGGTACCCCGGTCATTGGACACAAGGGCAAATTTTGGTAATTGACATAAGGGTTAAAAAATATATCTTTATTTTTTTTCCAGTGAGTGGTACCATAAATCTCTATCACTTGGAAAAATGTGTATAGTCGTCAGTCATTATTCGCAAAGAAAGTAATATTTTAGCTATGATATTTAATTGTACTACTTATTTATTTTATACAAAATTTCCTTTTGAATTCGGTATTGTCTAAAAAGCTCCTTCACCTGTGGTATTACATGTTATCTGAATTTCACAAGTTAGACAAAAAGTTAACCTGCTGCGCTTAAATTACGAATACTTCGCCTTACCCTCCTTAACTATATTTTTATAACCTCTTGAAAGACTTCGTAATAAGCAAACATTTTAGTAAATATAAATACGTAAAAGATCGAAGCATTTTATTATGTGCAACATTATAAAATCTGTTTTTTAAACTAATGTTTTAAAAACAATTTATAGCTTCGGTATTAAAAATATTTACCGAATAAGGTCTATGACATTGCTTAAACATTCGATAACTTATACACGCTTTAGTATTTTTCAAACAAAATTTATGTTGTCATCGAGGTATTTTTATCATATCTCCTAAACAAAAAGAATCAGATTTACTACAAAAGTTATCATATACAGCATATTTTTTTCAGCATACAAAGATAATTACGCGGGGAAAATGTGTTAAAAGAGAGTTTTAATACTACGGGGAACAAGTAAAATTTATAATGAAATAATAAAAATAAACTTATATTGCTTTATGATAAATTAAAGTGTAGCAGTAAATAAAATGCCTAGTAACATATTTTGAGATAATAGTTACTCAATACTCAAAACAGTGATCACTTACTAGTAAGCCGCATATCCTCTGATAAGCTCTAAGAATCAGCAGGTTAGCAATGGTGAAATAGTATTTTTTTTCAACGACTCAAATTGCAATAGAAGAACCTACAACCCTACCTAGTTGGTATATCACAATACAAGGAATTGTAGCTTAAGATTAGTTGTTTTAGGTTTAATTAAAAAGTATGTTTGAAATTATTGTAGATCAACTAGATATTTTTCAACAATGACTTGAGTGTCTTTGAAATAGCATGTAATTTCTTACGGTGCGCAAGTACAATATAATAATAATGAATTGAACCAAATAATACGAAATTAAAAGCATCATAATTTGAGAACAAAATGCATGAGGGGCTGGCTCAATTTAAACCAAATATAGATCATTTGTAACAAATGAAAAAACGATCTCAGATTTTAGATACAGTTTATATAGTTAATTTATACATGCATACAGTTTTTTATTATTAGAGAAAAAATAAATCCCTATTATTATAACTTCATTAAGTAGAAATAAATTTCAGTTAACTAACATTAATCATGTACTATTCACTTTTTTAGTGAAAAACTGATATTTCTTTAAATACGGCCTTTTCCCTCGACACCATAAACTCATATGCCAAGCTTATTAAATATTTTAAAGCAGCGTAGCATTTGCTTATATTGCTTCTACACGACTTTTAAATATTGTATAATTATTTTTTTTACATCATCGAATAGTACAACAACTGCGCCTTTGAATGAAAAAAGTTGGAAAATTTAGTGACTTTTTATGAGAGTTTAAAATAAGTTTTCAGCGAATATATATTTGTATTATGTTTATATATGTATTATATATGTATATATGTATTTATACGTGTATATACAGGTGGTTATGAAAATAATGAAAATCCCTAGATTTATAAAGAATTCTTAAAAAATATAGCATAGGACTTTCATTCGCTTTTGAATCATATATGTGCTGAATGGGTTAAGAGGAATAGTGTACCATTCCTCGTGGAGATATTGTGAAAGTTCCATCAGAGATTCTGGCGGAGGATATAGATTCCGTATTGAAAGATCAAAAATAGACCATAACTCTTCGAATACATTGAGGTCGAGTACTGTGCGGACCAAGGTAGATATTGCACTTGATACTAGTTTTACTCAAACGATGATTGGATCCCGCTGCATGAATAGGATCATTATCATATCCTGGAAAATTTAATCTCTTGCAGGAAACTCTCTCCAGGAAGTTTGCATCAGAGAATGCACCTTGTCAGCTAAAACTTCTCTATACTTCTCCCCTGTGATCCTTCCTTTCAGGTTTACGATTGGGCTCGCAGAAAACTATGACACAGCTGTCCTTACCATGACAGATCCATCCCCTTGCTTGGAGTAGGAAGGAGACAATCACAATCATATGCTTGTGCAGGTGTTCTTGAAACATACAGTTATCATGTTGTGGGAAAACGTTGGAAAACTGATTCGTCTGACAATATAACTGTCTTCCACTTATCAATCGACCTGGTTTTGTGGTTGTGGTACCATTGTAGACGACGTGTGGCATGAAAAGCTGTGACAACTAGCTTCGGAATTGCTGCTCTGCCGTAAATGTTCTGTTTAAAAAGCTGACTCCGAAATGTAATTACTGACACTGGAGAATCCTGTTGCTGATTTAGCTCTGTGGCCTTTTTGGCAGCAGTTGTTTTCTTTTTAGATATTGCAGTCTGCTTCATTATCCGTCGGTCTCATTTCACTCAGCTTCTCCTTCCGTCCCCTATTGTGCTTTGTCGAGCTTGTCTTGCCGTGCTGTGTGTACGCTGCTGTGATATTTGACACCGTAGCTATGGGCACGCCTAGACTGGGATGTTGTTCACAGTTGCTTCAGCTAGTCGGGCTCTTAAATATGGCCTCTATGAATGTCTGTGACTTCTGGCACTTTACACGTTTAACAAAAATTCAAGACGTACACAGCTTCACGAAAGCTTCCTCATACTAACATAATATATGCTGATTATATATTAAAAAAACTGTTAGCTGGAATTATATTTTAATGGTTACGAAGAGTACTTTTAAATGCAACTTTTATTCATAGGTGTTTCCATTATTTTGATAGCCATATGTATATATATTATTTGGAAATCGCGTGGTTTCTAGAGCTTGTTGTTTGTAGCGATTACCTTAAAAGCTATTTTTTGGAACGGAAGTTTGCGGATGTTAATGAAAGACGGAGGTAATTGCAGGTACATAAATGAATTAGGCAGTTCTTGGAATAATGGAAAGAAAATTAAATGTTTTCTTTTTTTCAATTTCTTGTCAAGCTACAAAGATGATCTGGGGTGGTGATTAAATAATAAGAAGTTTATTTTATCTTTGTACTTTCATGGTGGGTATATGTTGAAGACGAGGCATACATTACATTTTACCTTTAAAAAAAATTATTCAAAATATTTCTCAATATTTATTTGTCTTTTTTTGTTATATTTTAGTTTTAATTAATTTATTTATTTTGTTTTATAACTGATTTTGTCCTTTACTCATAAATAAAAATTTACTTTATTTGTTAATATTTTGTGTGTAATGTAAGAATATATCGCCTCAAGAAACCAGCATATAGTACTTTTATTTTTATTTTCTATACTAGTTGGAGGTGGACTTTTCAATGCCTATCCACCTATGAATGAGTAAAAGCAGATTATTTTACTTGTGAAATTTATTTGTTATTTTTGTGTTATTTGAAAATATTTTTTTTTTTTGTTTTTGTTATTCATCATAACGTTTTTACAATTTTATACATCTGCTCCTAAATTTTAATGAATTTAAATTAGTGTATTGGTCGGTGATTGTGTACAATAGTTTATCGGAATCTTGAACCTTTTTTTGAAAAGTTACCACTTTTGTCAATCGATTGTCGGCCACAAATTAAATAGAAAATAACAAGATAAGATTAATTGTAAGATCTGAATAAACATGTGTATCTCAGTTTGGTGCTAAAAATAAATATGCCAACGAAAAAACTGATTTTTACTTTTCGGACAAGCATAGTGTAAAACAGTTTATTCAACTACGATAAAAAAAACCTGATTAGGTACATTTTTGCACATCATTACATTTCTAAATTCTTTGAAATCATTTTCGCCATTTTTTGTCATAAGAATCATATTTACAACAGACGTTAATAGTTAATTCATTGAAAAAATACACTTTCAATGAAATTAAATCATTCGCTGAAAACAAAAACTAGTCACTAAATTTGAAGCTGGTGAAATGAAATTTAAGCCATTACCTAAATGTATTCAATTATTATTTCAGCTTTACGAATTAAAATCATTTAAAAATTTTAATTTTTCCTAGCTAAACAGTTCTTATCTTAGCACACTTGAAAAAGTTTTTAACCGTCATATTTAGAATGACTTAGTTAAAAATTTATACTGAAAAAATATAAAATAAGAATTTCTCAAAAATTCTGTATAATCCATCTGCTTAAAAAAAGCAACTGAAATTCAACTATAGCTTTTATTTATTTATTTTTCACGAATTCGACTGGCCTTAATAAATCAGTTGCTCTCTCTTGTATTTTTAAAGCCATACATATAAACACCTGTTGCAAATGACCTATATAAACATCTTTCACAATTACAAATCATATCGAGCATAAATAATTTGCTGGTCCCCTGATTGACCTCTTAATTAAAATTCGATGACACGTATGACGTCAGACATACTTTAGACATTCCCAAAGTTCTAGTGAATTTGCAAAGTATTTTTTTGGATATTCAACAAGAAGTCAAAAATGATTTTTTCCAGGATGTTTTTAATCAGTTCTAAGCTTCTTTGAACAATACATTTCTTTAAAGAAATACCTAACTTAAAAATCCACAAATTTATAAACAATAACAAATCTAAAGAATAATTAGGTGAAATCTACACCAGACATTTGCTAAACGTTCTAAGCACTTATTTCTTTACTCCCTCTTTTTTTTTATTTTTTTTTTTTTTATTGTGCGGTTTATATTCGATTTATTCCGAAAAAATAAAACTTAAAATTACACTAGGTGGAAATTCCTTAAAAGATGATAAATTATTTTAAAATGTGTTAAATTACTTTAATAAGACTTAGTACTTTCAACTATATGCATATCCTTCGTCAGAGAATAAAAAATAAAAATACTGCTATTTGCGTTTAGTTTCAAATTTCACGTAGTTGGAAAGGAGTGAAAGTGAAAATATTTACCTCGAATACATAGGAATGACTTCCCGAAAGCTTAAAGATCGTATTAAAGAACATTTGAGAGATTTGAAGTACAACCGACCAACAACAGACAGGTTAATGTTTAACCAGAAGCAGAATATACAGGTTAATTTCGAAAATGCAAAAATTACATACCCCTTAAAGAATTATCATGATTTAAGTATCATTGAATCAATAGAAATTATTACTAAAGTAAATACTGTTTATAATGACGTTTTATCCTACAACATACCCAGAATTTTCTCAGTTTGCATAAGGAATCATAAAACACGTAATAATTCACTTCCTTCTATATCCATAGTTTTATTTTGCCAATGTTTTCCGTGTCTAAAATTGATTTTCACTTTCACTCCTTTTCGACACCAACTATTTGAAATTTGAAAAGAAGACGTTAGATGCAGTATTTTTATTTTTCTTCTTATTATTTTTTTGTATTCTCTGACGAAGGCTATGTATGTAGTTGATAGTACTAAGAATTATTAAAGTTCGTTTTTTTACATGCTCAGAAACATCAGGTATTTACTTCTAAAATAGAAATACTAGTGCTAAAATAATTTAATTTCAATTTAACTAAAATTACGATATCCAACATTTTTCGATGTAAAGTATAATTATCAAATTTACCTTGAATTGACGTTAATTTTATGTCAAACATAAAATGGATCCAATGGAAGTATTTTCGTTGGTTGATTTCATTTTAATATCAAACTGCGGTTTTGTATGGTTCACCTCATGTTATTGTTACCGACTTTTTATTTATTTTATTTGCTCTATGTGCTTAATTGTCTGAGCGAAGCGAAGGCTAATACTCAACGCAATATTACAGCTACGATTGATATTAAGGCCATGTCCTACTAAAAAAAAAAAAAAAGCCCCAATAAAAACTTCCGTCAAGCATAACTCAAAAAAATATATGCCAGATTTCATTTCTGATTGCACCAGAAGGTACCTATGAGGGTCGCCTACTGAATGCACCTACTATGAAAAATAAGTTCCAAACCGCTTAAAAATTATATAAAAAAAACTGATAAAAAAGCAAAATTTATCTGCATACGCAACAGATATTTGTTCTGCGTCACTTTCACTGGTAGATGTTTTCGTAGACAACTGGTTCGAACACATGGAGTAAATAATAATAATAAAAAAAAACGCACGCAGTAATAATCAAGTGCCATAAGAAATTTTCATTTAATCAAACAGAAAAAGCAATCTGTTTGTTATTCCATTAAAAAGAAAAAAAGTGTACTTGTTAGTTATCCCGTCGACCAATTTCGCCAAATTATATAAATCGCCAATCCACCCGCAAAATTATACAAATTGACATTTTTTTATTTTAAATAACGAAAGAACAAATAAATTAGTATAGCATTAATAAAAATAAAAATAAAACGTCGAAATAAAAATCACTTGATGACGTAAACACATGTTGTCAAGTGGATGTGACATTTACGATCAACCATTATTGTCATTTAATCTTAAAATTTGGCGACAGGAATTTGGTCGACAGGATAACTAACAAGTACCGAAAAAAGGCATAAAAACTTTGATTTGAGATTTTGCGATAATCTTTCAATAGCCTTTTTTAATCGCCAAAAGCATATTTTACATTTCGCGTGTGAAAATTAGAAACAATTATATGATGTTTAATAAAATATTTTGCTTTATAGCATCATTTTTTCTTATTTTCTTTATTTTTCAAGGTTTCGTACATCTGATAAAACACTATTCGTCTCGCTCCCCTGTGTGTCTGTCTGTCTGTCCGTCTGTCACAAAGCCCGTTCTCAGAAACTATACACGTTGGAGACTTGAAATTTTGCATACTTATAGCTGAACACCACATATCATACGACAAATCATAAAATTTTGAAAAAGTCGTACATTTTATCCTTTGGGCTCACACATGTGTATTTTAAACAATTCTTTCCAATTGAGCCTTAATTAGACTGGAGGCGTGAAATTTTGCATACTTATAGCTGAACACCTCACATCAAATGACAAACTATAAAATTTTGAAAAAGTCGTTCATTTAACCCTTTGAGCTCCCACATATGTATTTTAAGCAATTCTTTCTAAGTGAGCCCTAAATAGGTTGGAGGCGTGAAATTTTGCATACTTATAGCTGATCACATCACATCAAACTACAAATCATAAAATTTTGAAAAAGTCGTACATTTAACCCTTTGAGCTCCCACTTGAGTATTTTAAACAATTATTTCTAAGTGAGCCCTAATTAGGTTGGAGGCGTGAAGTTTTGCATACTTATAGCTGAACACCTCACATCAAATGACAATCTATTAAATTTTGAAAAAGTTGTACATTTAACCCTTTGGGCTCCCACATGTGTACTTTAAACAATTCTTTCTAAGTGAGCCCTACTTAGGTTGGAGGCGTGAAATTTGGCATATTTATAGCTGATTACATCACTTCAAACTACAAATCATAAAATTTTGAAAAAGTCGTACATTTAACCCTTTGAGCTCCCACATGAGTATTTTAAACAATTCTTTCTAAGTGAGTCCCTAATTAGGTTGGAGGCGTGAAATTTTGCATACTAATAGCTGAACACCTCGCATCAAAGGACAAACCATAAAATTTTCAAAAAGCCGTACACTTGACCCTTTGAGCTCCCACATGTGTATTTTAAACAATTCTTTCTAAGTGAGCCAACCCCTACTTAGGTTGGAGGCGTGAAATTTTGCATACTTATAGCTGAACACCACATATCATACGGCAAATAATAAAATTTTGAAAAAATCGAACATTTAATCACGAAAAATAATCTTAAGATTATCTGAAGAAATCTCCAGTTTCTCCAAAAATTCTACAGAAATCTTAAGAAATTTTGCAGATTTAGCTTTACCCCCAAAATATCTGCAGAATTTCTTAAGATATTCTTAAAAATATCGGCAGAAATGGGCCAATTACCTACAGACTTTCTACAGATGGTTTTTAGTGGGAACCCTTTGGGTTCCCACATGCGTAATTTAAGCAATTCTTTTTGTCTGAGAAATTGGAGATTTGAAATTTTGCATACTTATAGCAGAACATCTGAGACCAGGCGACAAATCATAAAATGTTGAAAAAGTCTTACGTTTAACCCTTTGAGCTACCACATATGTATTTTAAGCAATTCTTTCTAAGAGAGCTCCTAATTAAGTTGGAGACATGAATTTTTGCATACGTATAGCTGAATACCTCAGACCACACGGCAAATCATAAAATTTTCGAAAAGTCTTATATTATTTCCTCCTCCGGGCTCTAACTTGTGTATTTTAAGCAATTTTTCTAACCTTCGCCCTTTTCACGCGAGGAGCACTTTTCCAACTTTTGCTGACACCCCTTTGACCATTCTTTCATATTATGCACCACAGCCTTACATATTTTAGTCCCACTTTTTACCGCCATGGGCGCCTTCTTATCTTGGGTGCTATCGGCCCAATCATCTCGACTAATATATCTACAACTAATAGTCTACGACTAATAGTCTACCATACGGAGTTTCGTTCGGATAGAGGTTTGTTTAGAATAGAGTGCGCCCCTGGTTGCGAAATGTGGAACTACGAGATTTTTCAAAAGGATAAAGTGTTTTGAAAGGAATATTAAACGGAACACTCTGTGCAATCTGTGATCGCACTTACCTACTTGTTCACTATATTTATGCATACTATAAAGTGCGTATCAATGTTATCGTTCATATAGAGGGCTACAAAAATGAATTCGTAAAGGCTACTGAGTATGAGCATAAATTGCTTAAAGGTGGGTTTTAAAGGAGTTATGCATTTTTA
Organism: Maratus speciosus; assembly: GCA_963932465.1. Lineage (NCBI taxonomy): Eukaryota > Metazoa > Arthropoda > Arachnida > Araneae > Salticidae > Maratus > Maratus speciosus. The sequence continues at coordinate 445,336,513 of OZ010788.1, forward strand.
CGCTGAACTGAATTTAGTGTATTAAAAAATATTTGTAGAATATAGATAAAATGATATACAGGGCCACTCAAAGAGTTGGTACGTGGCCGTCTATGGGTAATAATTTCTGGAAATGTAATATCAGTAGTTTTAATCGTGTTTTAGTTCGAATTAAATTTTAGTTAAATAGTGGCACGTAATAAATGTACTAGGTAAACTACAGGGCTGTAGAAAAGTATTCAAGTATGTTTCCATCTATTAGTATAAATTGCTGAAAGATGAATTTCAACCTGTTATGCATTTTCTTGCTAAACTAAATTTTCCCATTATATAGTATAGATATCAACATACAGATCGAATACAGGGCTGTTCAAAAGAATTGGAATACATATTTGGCTATGGGCGGTAACTACTGAAATCAGATTTTTAAAAGTTTACTTAGTTATCATATTTACCTTATTTCCCTATGTAACGAAGTTTCGTTAAAGCTCAGTGCAACAACCTACATCACTGCAGGAGCAAAGAAATTCTAAAATTGCGATTTAAGTGATACTGATTGGGTTAGAAACTTTAATTTCAGTGTGATTGTTACTTTTAAGATGTAAATGCTCGTTATGAACGCTCTCTAAAAGGTTCGAAAATTCAATTTGACAGATAAACGTAAAAATTTCTAGAAAGGTACTAAATTATGATTTATTTATACGGGAATTTCTGGCATACTGTTGGGGTTAGAAACTAGAACTTTGGCATGGCAGTAATTTATATGATGTAAATGTTCGTTGTAGAATGAATTCTAAAAAATCAAAAGACTAAACAAAGCGGAAAAAGATATAAAGATGATCTAAGTAACGAAGTACATGGAATTGTTAGGAATATAAACATGAAAATTGATATGGCTGTATTTATCATGACGTAAATTCTCGCAATAGAACAGTTTCTCAAAATGTTGCTATATAAAACAGTGCAGAAACAAAAAACTTTCAAAAATTTTCTATTTCTGTGTTACTGCTGATCCCAAAATCTTGAAATTTTGCTTCGGGTTAGTTTTCAAATTTAAAATTGTCTCTGTGAATGGTTTCTAAAAAACTTTAAATCTAAAAAGATGAAATGAACGGAAAGCGTTCTCAATTAACATTAATTTGGAATTATTAGGTATAGAAACTTTAAATATTTCATAATGCCGCATTTCCTCCACAAAACATGCAATTTAAATGCAACAAAACAGATAGATACCCACCTAGCATTAAATAAATTGCGTAAATATTAAATAAAGACCTGTATAAAACAGTGAGTAGGTTGCCCGAAAGTACTTGTTAAAGTGTTCCTTCTCAAGGCTTTTCTCTCTCTCGCCAAGCCCACTAACAGCAGGAAGTGCCGTTTTAAATTTGATATGAGTTTTTTTTTTCTGATTCCTTTTTCTAGAAATTTTATCATAAGGTCATATTCTCAATTGTCATTAGTAGATTTTTTTATATATTAACTTATTCTCGCGAAATTTCGTAATCGGGTTCATATGGGCGTATTTTAGCTTGCATGATTTGCTTAAAAAATATGTATGGATTTGTAAATTACTTCAAATGACACTTTGACAACTCAAAGGTTATGCAGATGATATATTCAGATCCCGTGTCATACTTTATGTTGCAATCATTGCCGATTTCTTTTATTTAATACTACAGCTCAACTTGTGCAGAATACGTTTGAAAACAAAACAATACAGCGTATGTAGTAGCCAGCAAGCACTCATCATTTAAATCCGATAGAGCATATCTAAAACAGACTCTAACGATGCATTGCATGCCACTGTTGATGTGTTCGGTACTTTGATACTACATCAGATTTAGAAGAGAGAATTCCTTAATTCTTATCCACAACCTCATTGCATGAGTGGAAAACAGATATTGTACAATATTAACTTTTCCGGGGGAGCACACACTATATAAAGTATAGTCCATTCTTTTCAAACATCATATATTTGTCATTTAAAGTTACTAAAATTGGTGCGGAGCGTCTGATTGTGCTTTTGACATCATTTTATACAGTTACAATTACTATATAAAATAATTTAGAGTTTCATTTTCTATTTTAATTTAATATATTGCTCACTTACATTTTTATATCCATGCGTGTCTGTCTTGCATTGTTTGCTTTCCCATTTTTTTAAACAGTGTATGCGAGTTTATATATAAGATTTTGTAATTCTACGACTCGTTTATTTTCATCATCTCAATTTATCGCAGTATATGGACAATTAAAGATAACATCTCACTTTCTTTGCTTCCACATGTTATTATTAAATCTATGTTCTCAGCAATATCGCTCAGACTAATCCCTCAAAGGGAAGTCCTAGTTGATAATTATAGTGCAGACCTTTACTACAGCTACTTTACATTATTATAACAAGCCATTCATATTTGAGAAAAACTTTACAAAGATATCATGGAATAGTATTTGAAATGAATTATTCATACATAAAACGACGCTAACTAGAACTAAAAATTTTAAAGAAATACTATTTACAAGTACGTTTTTTCTTTATTCGATGATGTAAAAAGTGAAATTATGCATTTTTAGAAGCAAGTATATCGATATGCAAGTATGAACGATAAAAAATATAAGTTTTATTTATTTATTATTTTTTTTTTTCTTTTGGAAACCGTCCAAAAGTGAAATTCTGAAATTTTTTTTGTAGTTATTGAAAATATGCCGTTTTCCTCAATTATTTTATTAATAAATATTTAGAGATGTGACTTGGAATAATTTCATTTCACCTTGCAAAAAACTTTACTAATAGAAAACTGAATATCAAGTAAAAAAAAAAAAAAAAAAACCAGATTTTTTAACATCTATATGAAAACAAATTACTGCAATTAAAAATTGTAAGACATATGTTATTCATTTAACAACATTACTTATTTAATAGAAATTACTTATTTTTAATAAACTTTATCTTATTTATCATCATACATGCCACAGAAAAATGCTTAGTATAAATGATCTGAGTCTTTAAAACTCTCAATTGTGAAAGAAACTCATCGAATAAATAAAAGAAAAACAAATAAACAAATAACTGATAGCCTTAAGAAAAAAATGATTTATGAAATTAAACACACGAAAAGTTTCAGTGAAGTAAGTGAAAAGTCATATTCCGTCCTACATCTTTTATTATATTTGTTCTTCAAATAAAAACAATTACAGTGAGTTAGTTTAAGGAAATCTAAAGAATTTTTTTTTTTTTTTTTTTTTTTTTTTTTAAGAAAGTCTATATTAGTAATTGAAAATGTCAGGATAAATGAATTGGGTCAATTATTCTTAACTATGTACTTTTTTCATAATTATTTGTAATTCAATAGAGACGGATAAAGGAAAGAATATAGAAGTTAATTAGTTCTGCTGACAAAAAAATATAATTTGAATTGTGGTGTTTCCTAGTAAAGGTGGAAATGAATAGATAATTACAATCGTCGCTGAGATTTGATTACTTCTAATGACTTTCGGGAAATTAAAATAAAAACTTTTAAGTTATAGGTAAAAAAGTCTCATAATAATGTATTTTTTGCGAAAAGTTGAATCATTACTTTAAAGACATCTAAGAATATATTAAAACATCTTTTATACTAAAAACAATTAAAGAATACGTATCTTGCGCTTTGCAACATTTGCTGCTAGCATATATTTTCAGGATTCACACCACTATTTACACCCCAAAATTTTGTTTTATTTAGTAGCAGAAGATTACATTTAAATAATGCGAAGATTTTTTTTTTTTAAATTAGTGATAATCAAAAGTTAAACGCATTAGAATAGCCATTTTTACATCTATGTAATATACATTGAATGTAAAATCGACCGCAATTAATTTGCCTCTTATTTAGCATAATCTAGTATTGATTTTTTTTTTCAGTTTTCATTTTCTGCATAAATTCCAGTTACTATATTTTGTGTTGTCTCACGAATTTTATCTTCTTTACTGTACTGGAACCACAGTCAAATTTCTCCGCTAACCAAAACAATAGTTGAAAAAATATATATAAAGATGGGTTAATATCTGAAAACAGGACAATTTTATTCCTAGGTTTTTTTTCTTTTATTAATGTACCAACTACCACATACAATTATGTACTGTGATACATGTTTTGTCATTTAGACGTTAAAATATATTACACTTTTCAGTTTTTGGTTTTAGTATAATTAATGAATTATTATTGGCTGTGGAGGCAAAGTTGTTCAGTTTTCAGATAATGACCCATATACACTATATATCTGTTAGTCACCGGACACTTTCAATTTTAGACATTTTGTCGAATATTTAAAGATATACTTGCCGGATTTTTCTGGAATTTAATGATTATGAAAAATACGTACGACTTCATATTTATCAATGGCTGTTCGATCAGAAGGAAATAATACATGTTTCGTCATTTAAATGTTAAAGTGTTTTTATTTCAAAGATTTATATTTTATGCGTAGGGTAAACTGTTATGGAAAAAAGTATCTGTTAACATCATAATCGGTGTCTAATACTTGGGACTAAGAACATCGGGACTGATGTGATGTTTTTTCTTAACAGCTGCACAGCCATTTTGGTGAATCATTTTGCGCACATGTAAATTGTGAAATTTGCCATGTGACATTTATATGTTACATAAATAAAGTTGCAATATGCTTTTATTTATAGATAAAAAACTAAATATGGGGGACATGAATGATGCTATAAAAAATACCCATCCTTTTTCAAAACAAAAACTAAATATTTCTAAATATGAAATAAAGATAAGAACAACTTACGTTCATCCATGGTGACTAGTTTAATTTTAGTTGTTGTTGCATTGGGAATAATTCTGCTACCGCCAACTAGTATCTGTGAACCTAAATGTGTATTTAGGGGCACTGAGATCAACCTCATTGACAAATATATTTACTACAATATTTTACCATACAATCTATACTAATAAAGAATAATTATATTTTCGCATTCTATATATATATAGGTATAAATACATAATAGGAAAAGTTAATAATATTTATAGAAATTTTTTAAGTATATATTTAATATTGGATATTTATAGAAATTTTTAAAGCATATATTTAATACTGGATATTTGTACTTAGAGACAGGAACTGAAATGATTATTTCGTTTGTTTAAAGTTTAAATTAATTATTTATACATCATTACATGCCCATTTTTCATTGGTAAATGTTATGACAAATGTTAGAATATATTACATTTTTCAGGTTTTGGTGTTAGTATAATTAATGAAATACTATTGGCTGTGGACGCAAATTGTCCAATTTTCATATATTGACTCATATACACTATATATCTATTAATCACTGTACGTTTTCAATTTTAGATATTTTGCCGAATATTTAAAGTTGTTGTGTTTAATTTAACTTCTCGGATTTTTCTGGAATTTCAGGATTATGAAAAATGTGTTTGTGTTCATATTTATCCTCATTATTCGATCACAAGGACCGTTAGGGAGCCAAGGAAAATCTCTGAAGAAGTATAATATTTGGGATCACCCTGTAAAATAAAATGCATGAAATGATCTGTCGCTATAGCTTACAACTATCTGAATCCTGCACAATATGTATATTTATTTGTGTAAGTATAGCACGTATATCCATGGCGATATATTCATTTTTCTTTTAAGTTCAAAAAATTCTTGCATGTTTTTGTTTATATCATACAGTGTTTTCAACAAAATTTTAAGCGAGTTTCAGAAAATTTTACAAAATGTAGTAGAAAGAATATTGTGCAATTAGAATGTAATTATATTAAGAATTTAATGAAGTATGAGCAGTTCTGGAAAATATTTTTTTTATAGGCGCATGCACGTAAGATAACAAATATACATATATTTTCATGATTTAAAAGTCAGCACTATGTAGCAACTCATGAAAAAGCTAGTTAAATATTGTGAAAATTCTGAAAGATATCCACGATAGAGTGATCTGATTTTTAGATGTTCAGTAAAAGCTTCTGAATGATATGGATAATTGAGAATGAGAATGAGAATGATAAATTTGCAAATTATACTTAACGAAATAAATCTATCAGTCGGAAATTCATGAAAAAAATCTAGCTAAGCATATGTCAGAATATTTAATATTTTATTATATTTTAAGTATTGACGTCCTTACTCATAGACTTTTCGCTAAAAGCAATGTAATTTTTTTTCGGTGTAGTACATTTTTTTTCAAAACGTTACTTTTCATAAAATATTAATGTTCTTCATAAAGTGCATCAGTTCTCATTTTTTATTTTACGGTATACTTTGCAAAGATAAATTTACATTAAGTCTCTTGGGTATCCGGTGTAAATATTTTGTGCCAATATTTTTGTGACTAAATAAACAATGTATTATTATTCGCTATTAAATTTATAAAAAAAAATTCAGCAATGAGATTCTAAGATACTACGTTTTACTAGGATGTACTATATTTGTTAAGTAATTATTTACACAGAGCATAGTAAATGAATGAAATATAGTCTTCTCTACTGAAAAATTGTAGTTGAGACGTTATTACGTTATTTCTTTACTCATCTATATATATATATATATATATATATATATATATATATATATTGTGTGTTCCATTTGATCTGAATTGATTATTATTACACGGGATCTTTTAACATAAATACCATTCAATGTTTAGTTTACAAAGAAATTTAAAGATAAATACTATTTACTGAGTAGTTTGTTTGGCATTGTTTGCTGTATAAAATATTATCAAATTTAGGCATAAATTTGCTACGATCTTTCTACGTCGTTAGCGTTGCCAAGTGCCATAATTAATATAAAATAAGCTTGAATAAAAGAAAACTCAAACATATTTTATACAAAATTAGAGTTCTTGTTTCGTATTTCAATCAGAAATTATAGTTCAAATATATTTATTAAAATAAGATTTCTTTAAACAGACCTATAATTTTATACTTTTGAAAGTTTACTGTCCTAACCACGACAGCTAAGTATTCACTTCTGTACAATCTTGATAACATCTTAGCAGTTCATCAAACTTAAACTTACTTTAAGAAATCAGTTAAATTTCTGCAATATTTCAATCACGTAAATACTTTCACAAATGAACATAAATCTAATATTAAGCCTATTAATGAAGAATACGTTATCCAAATTTCAACCTTCATTGGACATCAATACCCTTCTTACCATAAGTCGTAGGACCTTTTTACGTCGTCTAACACACAGAAAAGCACTTAAGCAGAACTAATATGTGCCTAAATATTCTGCAACTGATATTGCTCTTAAAACATTTGCATATGTACATAATTGCATATGCACATAAATATTTGCACAGTTAAATTTTTTTCTAAAAAGCTATAGCAGTTCAGAAATTTGAAGGAATTTCAGATTTCAAATAAAATAACGCATTTACAGCAGTCCAAACTACAGTATTTACCAAAATGTTGTATACAGGAAATAAAATACGAGTATCCAAAATTATACCGAATTCACAATTCCACTATCTATAAGCAGAGTGGATTTATATAACCAAATTAATGTAGCAATATATAGCATCTTTATATACCGTAAGGTTATATACCGTAAGGTTATATACCGTATATACCTTTTTTGTGACACATTTTGAGGTTTTTCTGACACCAGTCGGTGTGCTTTATAAGTTACCCAAAACTAACTATTGCTAAACATTGGTATATAGTTTTTCTAGATAACGATGTATCGCGACAATATAAATGTTAAATACCAACTGAGAAATTTATGTTTAATGGTGCCACAAATTTACCCCAACCTTATACTTTATATGACAGTAGGGTTTTCACCTTGAAACGCAAGAGAAAAAAATCGTCCATGATTTCGACTGCGAAAATTATACTGAAAACAAGTTAAACTACAAAAATGATATTGGTATGTCATCGATTTGTGGCGTTACCCCCCCCCCCCTTTTCTCCAAAGAATCGAATATCGCTTTGCAGTTTGTTTTAAATGCATCACACCTTTATTTATATAATTACTTTCATAATAATTCATACTCACATTTTTCTATTTATATATAGGAAGTTCTCTTTAATTAAATATTTTACATCTTATAATAAAATAACATTTTGGAATTTTTCAGAAAGTAATACAAAAGAAAGAACCGCACAATATAATGACGGATAACTAATAAAACTAGGACTTCCCTCAGAGGGATTAGTCTGAGCGATATTGCTGAGAACATAGATTTAATAATAACATGTGGAAGCAAAAAAAAAGAGATGTTATCTTTAATTGTCCATATACTGCGATAAATTGAAATGATGAAAATAAACGAATAGCAGAATTACAAAATATTATATATAAATTCGTATACACTGTTTAAAAAAATGGGAAATCAAACCATGCAAGACAGCCATGCATGAATATATAATTGAAAGTACGCAATATATTAAAAATAAAATAGAAAATGAAACACTAAATTATCTTATATCGGAATTTTAACTGTATAAAATGATGTCAAGAGCATAATCAGACGCTCCGCACGAATTTGAGTAACTTTAAATGACAAATATATGATGTTTAAAAAGAATGGACTATACTTTATATGGTGTGTGCTCCCCGGAATAGTTAATATTGTACAATATCTGTTTTCCACGGATGCAATGATGTTGTCGATAACAGTTAAGGAATTATCTCCTCAAAATCTGATATAGTATCAAAGTACCGAATACATCAACAGTGGCATGGCATGCATTGCTTCGTTAGTGTGTGTTTTAGATATGCTCGATCGGATTTAAATGATGAGCGTATGCTGGCCACTATATACGCTGTATTGTTTTGTTTTCAAACATATTCTGCACAAGTTGAGCTGTATTTAGCATGTATTAAATAAAAGAAATCGGCAATGATTGCAACATAAAGTATGACACGGGATCTGAATATATCGTCTACATAACTTTTGAGCTGTCAAAGTGTCATTTGAAATAATTTACAAATTCATACATATTTATTCAGCAAATCATGCAAGCTAACATACGCCAATATGAACCCGATTATGAAATTACACCAGAATAAGTTAATATATAAAAAATCTACTAATGATAATTGAGAATATGACCTTATGATAAAATGTCTAGAAAAATGAATCAGAAAAAAAAGAAAAAAACTCATATCAAATTTAAAATGGCACTTCCCGCTGTTAGTGACCTTGGCGAGAGAGAGAAAAGCCTTGAGAAGGAACACTATAACAAGTACTTTCGGGCAACCTACTCACTGTTTTATACAGGTGTTTATTTAATATTTACACAATTTATTTAATGCTAGGTGGGTATCTATCTGTTTTGTTGCGTTTAAATTGCATGTTTTGCGGAAGGAATGCAGCATTATGAAATATTTAGAGTTGCTATACCTAATAATTCCAAATTAATGGTAATTGAGATCGCTTTCCGTTAATTTCATCTTTTTAAATTTTAAATTTTTTAGAAACCATTCATAGAGACAATTGTATATTTTAAAACTAACCCGAAGAAAAATTTCAAGATTTTGGGATCAGCAGTAACACAGAAATAGAAAATTTTCGAAAGTTTTTTGTTTCTGCACTGTTTTATATAGCGACATTTTTAGAAATTGTTCTATTGCGAGAATTTACGTCATGATAAATACAGCCATAAAATAAATGTCATAAAGTATGACACGGGATCTGAATATATCGTCTACATAACTTTTGATCTGTCAAAGTGTCATTTGAAATAATTTACAAATTCATACATATTTATTCAGCAAATCATGCAAGCTAACATACGCCAATATGAACCCGATTATGAAATTACACCAGAATAAGTTAATATATAAAAAAAGTACTAATGATAATTGAGAATATGACCTTATGATAAAATGTCTAGAAAAATGAATCAAAAAAAAAAAAAAAAAAAAAAACTCATATCAAATTTAAAACGGCACTTCCCGCTGTTAGTGGCCTTGGCGAGAGAGAGAAAAGCCTTGAGAAGGAACACTATAACATGTACTTTCGGGCAACCTACTCATTGTTTTATACAGGTGTTTAATTAATATTTACACAATTTATTTAATGCTAGGTGGGTATCTATCTGTTTTGTTGCGTTTAAATTGCATGTTTTGCGGAAGGAATGCAGCATTATGAAATATTTAGAGTTGCTATACCTAATAATTCCAAATTAATGGTAATTGTGGATCGCTTTCCGTTAATTTCATCTTTTTAAATTTTAATTTTTTTAGAAACCATTCATAGAGACAATTGTATATTTTAAAACTAACCCGAAGAAAAATTTCAAGATTTTGGGATCAGCAGTAACACAGAAATAGAAAATTTTCGAAAGTTTTTTGTTTCTGCACTGTTTTATATAGCGACATTTTTAGAAATTGTTCTATTGCGAGAATTTACGTCATGATAAATACAGCCATATCAATTTTCATGTTTATATTCCTAACAATTCCATGTACTTCGTTACTTAGATCATCTTTATATCTTTTTCCGCTTTGTTTAGTCTTTCGATTTTTTAGAATTCGTTGTACAACGAGCATTTACATCTTATAAATTACTACCATGCAAAAGTTCTAGTTTCTAACCCCAACAGTATCCCAAAAATTTCAGTATTCCAAATAAATCATAGTTTAGAACCTTTCTAGAAATTTTTACGTTTATCTGTCAAATTGAACCTTTTAGAGAACGTATATTACGAGTATTTACATCTTAAAAGTAACTACCGCACCAAATTTAAAATTTCTAACCCAATCAATATCGCAGAAATCGCAATTTTAGAACTTTTTTACTCCTGCAGCAATGTAGGTTCTTATACTGACATAAAACACAGTCTTTGTTTCGCAGCAGAGATGGCCACCAACATTTTTTTTTAAGTTGGCTATGCAGTTTCAGAGATAACACCTAACAAACGTACAGGCATTAATATTATTATACACTTTATAATATTATAACGCTTTATAATATTAGCATTAGATGTACAGATACAAAAGCCATTTATATGTTACAAACTAAACTGCCCGGCGTTGCCCAGAATGTGAAGGATGTTTGTTCTTAAAAATTAATTTCAAAATTTAACATACAAAACAAAACAAACATTAAAAAAAGCAGTCGAAATGTTGTATGAATGAATCATATGAAAACGCTATATAAAAATGTATAAATGTATATAACAGACGTAAAAGAATACAGCTATAAATGAACTTATTTCAATTTATAATTGGAGCAATAATGTTAAAATACGCCAATATTTCCCTAATCGGGTTTTTATCACGATTCAATACATTTTTCACACTCATATGACGTTATACTATATCCACCACGTCCTTTATATTTCCAATATGACGTAATATTTTCCTCTTTTACGTGGAAACCTTGAAATAGAAAAGTTATGAAGTTATATTCACTTTCATTTAAATTCGTCAAACTATTTATTTCATTTTCATTTTTCACGTGAATATCTTGCGATAGAAAAGTTATGATGTAATATTCACCTTTTATTTTTATTTTTTTTTAATTCGGCAAACTATTTATTTCATTTTCATTTTTCACATGGAAATCTTGCAGTAGAAAATTAATTGTTGTAGTAATAATTTTATTGTGTATTTTAATTATTGGCAACTGCTATAACGAAAAATGTTTAAATTTGATAAGAAATTGCTGTTAAATTTTTGTTTTTTTATTAATTAAAAATTAACTATAAATTATTTCGATTCCAGATTACTTTAGTTGCCTCGGCCATGTTTTAATACACATGTACTTATCTTTTCACAGTTTTAGCTTCCAAATTGTGGATTTTTATAGAATAACAAACAGACAGATAGACAAGTTTCCATTTTTATATATCTCTCTATTCTAAAAAAAGTAAATAACGCTGTCACCGCCGCCGCCGGTTTTGAATTTTTTGTGACCGGAGGTCTTTCTTCGTTAATATTGAGAAAACTATTGCATACAAAAATATGAAAATCGGTGGTATTATAAAGAAATGTTTGATCAATACGCTGATGCATTCAGTTTTCAAATCGAAGAATTATTTTAAGATATATTTAATGCTAAATTTGGACAAAACCGTTCCATTAAAAAAGTTTTATAGGAGCAAAAACTATACATGGGAATGAAATCATTTTTAGATCATTTTATTCAATAGAAGAGCCCGGTGTGCAGTTTCCATTGATTTTTTTTTTAATTTGACTCATTTATTGAGGTTTTATTTCTATTTTAAATTCAAATATTCAGCATTTCGACAGATATTTTTAACATTTTTTAGAAAATGGTATTAATTAAACTGTTGCCAACTGTATAAACAGCGCAAACAATAACGTTTGCTTCACATAAAAAAAAATTATTTACACGTTACAATTATAAACAGAAAAAAACCTTCAAATTAGAATTGAATAATTAGGTATAAAAAGCAGGCATTTATTGGAAATTACGCGAAAAAAGTTATATTTACATGTAAATTTTAAAAGAGAAAGGATATTGTAAAATAAATTCATTAACATGCATTAGAAGTCTTAAATAGAAGAAATTACGTCACATTACACTTATAATGCAAAATGAACGAAAAATAATATTGCAAAACAGTTTAAATTTAAAAATTGCGCGAAACAAAATATTAGAGGTTAAATATTAGACTTTTTTAAAATTTTATTATTTGTCGTTTTATGTGAGGTGTTCAGCAATAAGTATGCAAAATTTCATGTCTCCAACTTAATTAGGGGCTGAGTTAGAAAAATTGCTTAAAATACACAAGTTAGAGCCCAGGGGGTTAAATATTACACTTTTTCAAAATTTTATTATTTGCTGTTTGATGTGAGGTGTTCAGCTATAAGTATGCAAAATTTCATGTCTCCAACTCAATTAGGGGCTGAGTTAGAAAAATTGCTTAAAATACACAAGTTAGAGCCCAGAGGGTTAAATATTAGACTTTTCCAAATTTTTATTACCTGTCGTTTGATGTGAGGTGTTCATCTATAAGTATGCAAATTTCATGTCTCGAACTTAATTAGGGGCTGAGTTAGAAAAATTGTTTAAAATACATAAGTTAGAGCCCAGAGGGTTAAATATTAGACTTTTCAAAATTTTATTATTTGTCGTTTGATGTGAGGTTTTGAGCTATAAGTATGCAAAATTTCATGTCTCCAACTTAATTAGGGCTGAGTTAGAAAAATTGCTTAAAATACACAAGTTACAGCCCAAACAGTTACATAATAGACTTTTTCAAAATTTTATTATTTGTCTTTAGATGTGTGGTGTTCAGCTATAAGTATGCAAATTTTCAAGTCTCCGAGATATATAATTTCTGAGAACGGGCTCTGTGACAGACGGACAGGCAGACAGACAAAGGAGTGAGACAGGTAGGGTTTCGATAGATGAACGAAACTCTAAAAACATGCTGTGGATGACTGTAACAACATCCTAAAATTACATTACCATCAGTGATCTACCAATCCCGAATTTAGTTTTAATTCATATCATATATTCTTATTTCTTTTGCGGCCCTGTAAAATAACTATCAATAATATATAGAGTAAAACCTCTGAATAGCGGACACCTCGAGAATGCAGAATTCGTCCTCTATTTGGAGGTGTCCGCTACTGATTGTAAAACATGTACAGTTATTTGAGTGTTGGTAATCGAAAAAATGTCCGCTAAATAGAGGTATACGCTAATGGGGTGTGTCCGTTATGGAGGTTTTACCAGTAAAACCTCTGAATAGCGAACACCTCGGGAGGGTAGAATTTGTCCTCTATTTGGAGGTGTCCAGTACTGAGAGTAAAACATGTACAGTTATTTAAGTGTTGGTAATCGAAAAAATGTCCGCTAAATAGAGGTATACGCTAATCGGGTGTGTCCGTTATGGAGGTTTTACCAGTAAAACCTCTGAATAGCGAACACCTCGGGAGGGTAGAATTTGTCCTCTATTTGGAGGTGTCCGCTACTGAGAGTAAGAAAATATACAGTTATTTAAGAGTTGGTGATCGAAAAAATGCCCTCTAAATAGAGGTGTCCACTAATAGGGTGTGTCCGTTATGGAGGTTTTACTGCATAATAATATTATCCTTTACAAGAAAATTGCATGCTGTATGATGGACAGACAGACATCCAGAGAAAGATAACCTCCCGGAGCAATAAACACTCATGTCTTTTGTTTTAATCATTCACTATCGTTTCTAAATTTCGTTATTAAAAAAAATCTGTTATTTTCCAGTCGATAGACTGACAACTATCTTTTAGCCTGAGTTTTTAGCCGGATTTAGCCTGTTGTATGTCATACAACAGGCCAGATTTTATACGACAGGCTAAAAACGGTCACCGTGGTACCGAGTACCATATTATTATTTGTTTGCCCACCAAAACTGATTGCCATGGTTTGTTGCAATGCTTGTGATCACGTGATTGAAACTGATCTATTCAATATTACTGCGTGCGTATTTATTTTATTTGCTCCATGTGTTCAAACCAGTTGTCTACGAAAACATCCACCGGTGAAAGTGACGCACACCAAATTTCTCTGACGTATGCAGATAAATTGTGATTTTTTATCAGTTTTTTAAATATAATTTTAAAACGGTTTGGAACTTTTTTTTTCATAGTAGGTGCATTCAGTAGGTGGTCCTCATAGGTACCTTCTGGTGCAATCAGAAACGAAATCCGACAAATATTTTTTGAGTTATACTTGACGAAAGGTTTTTATTAGGCTTTTTTTTAGTAGGACATGGCGTTAATATCCATCGTAGCTGTAATGTATCCGGACAGTAATATTTCGCTGAGTATTAGCCTTCGCTTCGCTCAGACAATAAATAAGAATTAGAAGGCAAACGATGAAATTATATAAAATGAGGAAACATTTATCGAGAAATACAACTGCGTTTTACGTTTTAGTAAATAAGTGTACAAAATATACTAAATGAAATAAAAATGTAGAATTATTGTTTTTATTTGCAGTGGAGCTAAAAATGGATAATGCTCAAAAATTGATTTTGCAAAAAACCCTAGTGCCCTATCACTACCTTAGCCAACACCCGTGCCCCTGAACAACAAATAAAATAGGTTCCGTTATAATCTATTTCTCTTTAATAGACGGGGAAAATATTCTGAGAATACAAAGTTACCGTCGTATGCTTGCCTGAAACGTATTCAGAAATTTTCCTGGTGGAAAAGGAAGATTGAGGGAAGCATTTGAAGTCTTCCGGGAAGATTGTGTCTGTCTGTTTGTTCTTTTTCTTCCTCTAAAAGTCGTATCCACGTATTTACTCTGACTTTTTGCTCCAGCCAATTTTTAGATTTCAACTGTTTGCGTCTCTTAATGATCCGGCTTTTTGTTATATCTTACTATTTCTATTTTAACTCTTCCACGAAGACTTCCACCAAGTTTCTGTCATTGATCCTAAGATTTCTTCGTGGATTGTTTTTGGAAGCCGATCCAAAATTTTGTTTCTGTTGAGTGAATAGATTCCGGTCGCCGAAAGCCAGAATACATATTATTTTTGGCGTTCGATAGTTGGCCAGTCATGATCTTACTTTGGAAATACTTACTTTCGTACATTTGCTATCTGCTACCAGATAGGGTTTTTTTTCAACTTGAGAACACTAATCTCGAGTGTGATTTTAGAAGACGTAATAATGCCACAAAAAGCGGTTAAACGAGATGAATCGAATTCAGAGGGAGTGCGATGAACTTAACTGGATGACCGCCGCACAGTGGAGTATTTGACCCAAAAACCTGGACAAAAATGCAAAAAATTAAAATTTCGTCAACAATTGTAAAAATCATATTTTTTAATAGCTAACTAATTGGTTCATCGACATATGTCTATTTTAGGAACCTGAGTTATATCCGGTGGCTCCTGGTCTCAGCTGAAGAGGAAGTTTCTTTCTGAGAAGACTTGGTTTTTTGTTGTTTTTTGGCATTGTTGTTATGTTTGAATATATTTTTTGTGGCCCAATGAATTGTTGCATTGAATCTAAACAGGACCTAAATGTTTAACAATGGTCAGAGCTTAGTGTTAAACTATGTGTTAATTTAAATAGTTTCGTTTTTAATGTAATAAAAAACATTAAATGTGTGATAGGGTTATTTTTAAAACGTTTTTGGCACCAATTTATACATATTGAAAGCGTTTTAAATATGTGCCGCGCTTTGCCCAGCCATGTTTGAATTATCGTATTAGTTATAGTCTTGAGTGTCAATTTCTGTAAGAAAATCTTCCGCATATTGCTGCCATTTTTTTAATTTTTTTTTTCGGGATGACTATTTAAATGCTCTGTTTTGCGGCAATCGAATTGAAGAGATAAGAACTATATATTTACTGTCGCATTGCAGGTTTTTAGCTCACAGGATATTACCGGAGAGCTGTTGCACCTATATATTCTGTCTGTATGTATGTACGTATGTAGGCACGTACATACGCACGCAACTCGATATATTTTGATTTAAATATCCGATCGCCTTCAAATTGTATATAATATATTGCAAAAGGGTTCCCTAATTAGTTCTGTTGGCTCATGTGTGAAACATAAGGAGAGGAAGGAGGGAATTAACCCTTTTGAGGACGGTGTCCTTAAAAAGGGACACCTAATTTTAATTCTAAAACTGACAAACGGCACCAATGAAATTTAATGAACATTTTCCTTTTATAATTTACTTGAAAATAAGCAACTTCATATTTTCTAATAACTCCTTTTATCAACTAAAAATAGCAAGGCATACAGTAGCGAGACCCTACAACTTCTTCTTCCAGCAAGGTCTGATGATTGTCCCGATAAAAGCCAAGAAGAGAGTTATGAAGAAAATGAAGATGAGTTCTGAAGAATCATTTTGAAACTGGTAATATATTATATACATTCAAAAACTAGCAATCTATACTATATAGACTCCACTTTACTGAACCTACTATTAAATATAACACTATTAAACATAAATCAAATGCAATAATTATTATTAAATGTAATTTAAATGTAATAAGCATTATTAAATGTAAATAATAATTTTTATATATAGTAAAATTAAATACATTTAATTAAACATTAATAGTGAATAAGACAAACCTATCAACAATTACTTTCCTCTTAAAAACAGTAAATAGTTAAGGTTACAAGTCGCTCAAATTTCAAACTCCCTTCAATAATGTTAAGTCAATGGACAGAAGATTTATTCGTATTTTTAAAATATCTACTTCGTTAATTAATATTTTAACTTCTTTTGTATGTGTAAATGTATATTTATTATTATGTGAAATGTTAAAATCTTACTTCCACTTCATCAGCTTTTAAGATATAAAATATTAAACTTAGCTATGTATTTGTATGTATACTTCATAGTACGCTAAAAGTTAGTTCAGTGAAACGGATAGTCAGTTTAAAATGTCCATTCATCCATTTCAGTGAATAAACGGAAATGTACTTGAGAACTTTTGTACAGCCGTGTATATTATCTATAGAATGTATCCATACCAAGTAATAATTTAAAAAAAATTGTTCTATTTTAAAACGCCTATTACAACTACAAACTCATTTCCAGCAATTATTGGTCAT
Organism: Maratus speciosus; assembly: GCA_963932465.1. Lineage (NCBI taxonomy): Eukaryota > Metazoa > Arthropoda > Arachnida > Araneae > Salticidae > Maratus > Maratus speciosus. Next base: position 445,354,016 of record OZ010788.1, read on the forward strand.
AGACTTCAATAGTTAAATTTATTTTTCAGTCATATTTTTTTGTGTGTCCCTGTAAATGAAATATATATTCTATGCACACCCTATTCTACAATAAGTGCCTTAGTGCACCTTAGTGATGTAAATAAATTTCAGCACGTTTAAAAGTGTGATATCATTAAAATACAGAGCAAGCGATTTTTCCCCATAGACCATAATGTAAGGGAATTCTTTTGGGTGTCTCTGTAAATGAACCGTAAAGGTTATAGACTTTATTTACGATAGCAAACATGCCATAGTGATACCCAATAACATCTAAGAATTTCAAGCCAATCGGACTATATTTACATCGAAAAATATTTTTGACCAGGATTTCGGGTCCTTGCGCCGAGCAAAAGGGCAAAATTTTAATGTTGTTTTCTCTCTAATTTTTAAAAAAATTCTAAAAAAAGGGGGATTTTTCCAACATGACAAGAAAAATTTAATTAAATATAGGAATATAAGCCTTGACAGTAATAATCCTAACAAAATGTTTTAAAACTGCATTATATTTGTAGAATTGTATTTATTTAAATAATGCTACTATTGCAGTTAAACCTGCAGCTTAGTGAACGGATACATCAGTTCGCGGCGGTTAGAAGGTTAAGGTTATTATTCTCATAAAGACGTTGTTCTTCTAGACCTATATGAGAGATTACGCTTTTAATTCAGCTAATTTTATATGTTTTCTTGATGTTTCACGTTTATCATGACTTGAAAACGCAAAATATATGTTTAAACTTTAAATGGAAACATGGTGAGATTGCTTTTGAAGCCGTTCCAATATTTTGTATCTGTTGAGTGAATAGATTCCGGTCGCCGAAATCCAGAATTCATATTATTTTTGTCGTCCAATCGCTGGAGTTTTGAAAAGTGTCGTTGTGTCACGAATAGCCCCATCAAATATTTATTTTTTGATTATGTTGTTATACCTCAAAAAAATGTCATTTGACAATGCTCATATTACTATAACATATAACTAACAGAATGAAAATAAAGAATATTTATCTGTGTTAGGAGGTTCTCATATACTGTAGGTTTCAGCATACAAAGTATCCGGACTTCAAGACAACAACACAGGAGCCAGTTTCAAATATATATCGATTAACGAAAACGAGCGAGGTTTTAGAGCTTCAGTGAATGGCCGGTAGCTGACACGAATCACCGTACTAGTGGTTGACACTGTAGTTTGCTTTCCTCCTATCGCATACAAAGTGGGAGTTTTGAAAAACGAAAACTGGCCTTCTGTCACAAAGTAACCTCTTTTGTCTAAAGGAACTCCTTTTATCACAAAGTAACCCCATTTTACGGTATAAGAAGTGTTTCACGTAAAACCAAATAACTGCACTAACGACCACAATAGAGACAAAATTCCCTGCCAATTGACAAAAGACTTCGCTTATCACAGCGAGACTTATTAACACAACTGCCAGATTTTGTAGCTCATTTCTGAGAATGAACAATATGCGTAATTCGCTATTTCAAAAGATGCACAATTATATACTTAAAAATTAATATAAATGATTGAGAAAAAAAAAGTTTATATTAAAAACACTTGATGCAATAAATTAAAATACTATCGATATTAAACATGTCCGAATCTTTTAAAACTAATTTTTCATTTGTAAAATACATTTTTCATCTATTCCACCATAAATAATAAGTCGAAATATATATAAAAAATAAGGCCAAGAATGATTTGAAATGATGCGCATGAAAGTTCAGGAATCGAATTTTAGAATTTTATTCTCACACGAAGTTAGTGCCAAAGAATCTGGAGAAACATGTATGCAATTCTAAAACCTTCTTCTGCTGCATCCTTTATTAAATTGAAGAATACATTTGAGAAAGAATACACTTTAGAAAGTGTTGAAAATGCACCTAAAACTTTTTATTGGACAGACCTCTCTCTACAGTAACTATAAGAATTTATTATTTAGAGTTAAAATGAAAGAGAAGAGAAATTTTCTTTTCTATAATTAATTGTAATTGTATTTATAAAACAGAATTTTCATTTTATTATTTAATAGTATTATATGTAAATGTATATTTATATTTTGGATCTGCTTATAATTTAAGAAGATCTAGTCTTGAAAAGATCTACTGAATGTCTTACGTAATCAGATAAATCAATTTTTTAAAAAAAGAAGCAAAAATCAATATTCTAAAGAAAAAAATTCGTTTTTAAGACGTTCAACCTGCAATTAGTAATTACTAACCATACATTGTAACCTATAAATTCAGCCGGACTTTAAAGAAAATGATTTTTCATAGTAAAGTATAAAATATACATATAAATATTTCACGCCCATTGGCGTTATAAAAAATGTTCGGTGCATACTATGAGTAAACACGGGTCTTATTATTTTAGTAGTATTATTTCTGAAGAGTAACCTTTGATTTATGAAATCATAGAATTTGTAATTATTTTTTGCGATTAAATATAGAGAAAATTACTATTTTGAAAAAAAGTGTCACAAACATACGGACTCTATGCATACCGAGACTTTTAGCAACTTCTTTTTAATGACAATAATATATAACAATTAGTGTTATTTTACTTAACGACAATTAGAAATTTTTATCGTGTTTGAAATTATCTCCATTCCCAGGAAACAATGGAGTTGGAAAAGCAAGACTTATCCGCAAATTTTATGATTCTTCTCATCTGATCATTCATTCTGTATATCAATATATATGCAATGTAAAATATTCTCCATCGCACACTATAAATGTTGTATTTAAAAAAAACAATTTCCGAAAATGAATACAAAGCATGATTACAAGTAATTCAATGATTCTTAGCAGATTAATATGAGACTTTTAAATTTCATATAAACAGTACAAATACTTAATAATAGCGAAACCGCACCGAAAACTGGCGATTTGAAGTAATAAAAATAATAAAACTTTGTAAAAAATCACCATAAAATAAAACAATACACAGGACGCGTTTCGAGCTAAAAACATAACAGCTCGTCATCAGCTACAACAAACACGTGTCCGCAAGCGAACAAGGTCAAAAATGAACTGAAGGTAAAGAATGTTGCAAAGAATCCGACAGATGGCGCAAGCTGAAAGAGGCACATGTAGAAGAGAAAGGTGTTGCCAAAAAGATAGAAGAGAAATTGATAAGGAAAAAATGGAATTAAAATAATTAAAATAAAATAAAAGAAGTAAATTAAAAAATATAAATAATAATAATAAATAAAGAAATATAAAAGAATAAAACAAGAAAAAAAAATCCTTTTTTGTAATTAAACAAAATAAAAAGAAAAAAACAAGAGAGAAGGGAAAATAATTACAAAGTAATTTCCACGCTGGAGATAGGAAAGGAGATGATGGGAGATCATTGACAAGATTAGCAGAATTTTTAGAAATAAAATATGCTATGTCGGTGCTGTTTCGCAGTACAAATACTTGTACAAGAATTACTTTCAGGTACGTATATAATTTATAAGTATTTAAAATACATCAGAATATCTTAAAATACATTAGAAAAAAACCATAACTGTTTTCAACCTACACGAGGCCGTCGTCAGTGGGATTTAAATGCTATTATTTTCTTTGTGCTTATTTGAGAATTGTCTAGAAGAAATTTATCTCAGTTTAAAAGTAAACATTATTTTGAATTTTTAAATTGAAATAAATTTATTCTAGACAATTCTCAAATAAGGGCAAAGAAAATAGTAATATTTATATCCCACTGACGACGGCCTTGTGAAATTTGAAAACGGTCTGGGCTTTTTTCTAATGTATTTTGATATATTTTGATGTGTTTTAAATACTTATATAATATATATGCATATGAAAGTATTTTTTGCACAGGTATATGTGCTGTTTATATGAATTTAACTATTTAACTGAAGGTGTATTGAGCACTAGAATTTAACTTTCATTTATGAGACATTTTAATTATACAGAAGTTTATTTATACCAATATTTCTATCTTAATGGTAAAATTTTTAATCATCACTAATTTAAAATGAAATAATAATAAATTGAGTAGTAGTCCGATATGTTGGCACTGTATTGTAAAATTTTATATTTAAAAAAATAAAAAAAATGTGAGATTTTTTTTTTAGCAATCTTTTTTTTTTTTTTTTTTTAGATAAAATTCTTTGAACTTTAGAAATTTTCAAATTTTTTCCCTATTCAAGAAATAGGATTAGAAATTAAGATGCATCCTTAACTTTAGATAAAATGAATTAAATGTAACTGAAAGATGGTTGAATAACTTATTGAATACCGTTCTAAAAATCTAAATGATGGTTTGAGCAGAAAAAAAAATTTGCTTTATTGAACTGAAATTCAGATTAATCTTAAAATTGTACTATATTTCGTAACACAGCATTTAAAAAATATATGTAGGATGGGACGACTTCATTGGTAGTTTCATCGATGAATCATTACAAAATAAAAGTTTTAATGTACCATAACGTCAGATTACTATTGATATTGTATAGCACGGTCTCGGTTATTTCCTTAACTCAGCTTTTAAATCTGAATTAGAATTGGTCCAGGAGATGTTTTTCTACCGTACCAGGGTCACTAGTAATTCCACTCTTAGACCGCGCATGGTTTTTATTTCATCAAATATAATCTGATCCATGAATTTGTTTGATCCATGAATTTGATCCATGACTTGTTTGCAGTCTTGTACTGGTAGCACTGTAAATGGAGATGTCTGAAATTCATACAATTAAGTGTCTGAAACGGAGTGTTCAATTTTCAGACATTTTAAAATGTCTGCATTTTTTCAGACACTTTTTGCGTCTGAATTTCAGACACTTTTTGCGTCCGAATTTCAGACACTTCAAAAGTCTGAATCGCAGTCATTTTTTGTAAGCATTAAACGTAGTTTAACCACGTCGATTGCTGGAAAAAAATATGGTCATGGTCCTACCCCCTCCCCTCCCCCGCACATACACAGCATGATTTTAGGGGCACCAACATTTTGTATGCAACTTTTATAAAGGTGATAATTGAAATCTTTTTAGACCTTGTGCTGATTATAATCAATATTTTGAATTTCTAGAGTAGAATAAGATTAAAAACAAAAATATTTTGTCTTGATACACAGTAAAATCTTTCAATAGCAGGTACCTCGGAATCGTGGAATTTGTCCGCCATTCGGAGGTGTCTGATTTTCTGAGGTTAAAGTATACGAAAAATATGCATGTTGTGAAATAAAAAAAATGTGTTCCTTAAATAGTTGTCTCCTCGATTTAGGTGTGTCCGTTATGGAGATTTTACTACAAAACCTTCATGCGGATAACTTTGTTTTCTGAATACTTTCTTTTTCAACATAAATATATTTAATTATCTCAGAAAAGTGAACATCTTCTAATAGCAGACAAAATCAGCATTTCCGAGGTGCCCGCGATTGATATGTTTTGCTGTATTAGATTATTTTTTAGTTAGTTTTTAATGTTGTTCTACTTTAAAAGATCCAAATATTGCTTATAATCATACAATGTCAAAAAAGATTTAAAGTAAAATCCTTACAACAATTACTTACGTAATTTGGGGCCCCCAAAATCATAGGGGAAGGTAGGGGACACTTCCCAATTTGCCTATGCTTTAATAAATTCCTTCTGCAAAGTATTTAAACCTGCATTCTGGTTCGCTAAATAGAGGTGTCCGATATTCGGGAATGTCAGTTATGGAGGGACTTCTCTTAATGTACAAAGCACGCATTTGATAAAAAATTATTGGAAAATAAATAATGTATGCAAAATTTGTATAAGTTAATTTGTGTTTAGCTGTGAATCTCAGTCGTTATATTCACTAAGATCGTTAAATAGCTTTCTTTGCAAAGGAAAAAAGTAACCGATAAACATTTGAACGTAACTCTCTTTTTTTTAGGCAGGCATTTTCTGCTCTGCTCGAAGTAGGTCAAACGACATGTGTTATCAAATCATTAAACATTTATCTTGATCACTTTCAATTCATCTGTTCAGAAATAAAGAATCGATAAAATAAATGCATAAATCGCTCATATTGTATTATACTTAATCCCGTTAATGCTTACATATTTGTTTAATTTTTATGAAAAGCATATAAATAAAGTTATACAAATCGCAATTTATAATTGCAAAATCTAGTTATGAAGTAAATATATAAAATTTTAGCTTTTTACTGATATCCATTTTTAAGTGCGTTCGTAATTATATAAATACGTATCACCTATAGTCGTCGTTCGGTCCGTCCGTCTGTCTGTCTGTCCGTCCGTCCGTCCGCATATAGCAGAGCAAAAACTACTCAACCAAATGGTCTGAAAATTTAAATATATAATTGTTCAAAATTTTGTCGAGTCATTTAAAATTTTATGAAAATCGGGTGTGTAGTTTAATTACAGGGACAGTCAAAATTTTTCCGTTACATTACGGCAATGGGAAAAAATTATTTCAAGCACATTTTAATGATGTTGCAGCCTTTCGAACAGAAAGAAATTGATATTCACTTATGAAGTGCACTAAAATACACATTCAGTATAACATGCGGTGCAAAAAATATTTATAAAACTAGTTATAGTACGAACGCACATCATTTGCCACATTTGACGTGCAATTTCCAACTTGTTATTTTCATATAACTTTTTTTTTTAAATAATGAAAAAATCAATATTATAATTGACTTCAAATTAAATATCTATGAATCTAAAATAGAACATTTAAACAAAAACTTACTTGAAATGCTTCGCAGACGGTAAGGAAAATTTCTGGATTTGAAATTTTAAAAACTCACAGGGAGCCAGAACCACTTGCATCTTTTAAAAAGGAAATCCCTTCATACATCCGGCTAGCTATACAAAGAGAATGTTTTTCATCCTCAAAATATAAACCGCCAGACAAAAGTTTTTTTTTTTTTTTTTTTTTTTTTTTTTTTTTTTTTTTTTTTTTTTTTTTTTTTAACCAGCTTTACAAGACGAAGACGAATAAAACAGAATTATTGATGTAAACTAATACAAATAGCAGTAAGTCCGTAGCATAATGTGTTTGTGGAGTTTCCGGATGTAATTTTCAAGTGTTGTTCATGTATGTATGTATGTAATACATAAACTAAGTAGATGCGTATTGTAATCACAAAAGTTTACATTTCACAAAAAATGAAACAAGTCAAAATAAATAAATTAATTAAAATCTACGCGTACATAAAAACAAACAACCGTTTGAATTACAAACGACTATCACTTTAGAAAGAAACAAATGTAAAACGCATGCGCAACTCAGAGTGCCCCCTAGTGCCTAATACAAACAGGAGTAAGAAAACGTATTAAAATAAGATGCCTGCAGATATTTTAGACACGTATTTTAGTTCGTTTATGCCATGATCGTAGTAAGACACTTATGTGTTTTAAATTAAGACATCTATCAAGTCTTAATTTTCTGTTTCAGTCACTTAAGTGTCTGAAATTCTTTTTCAGTCACATATGTGTCTAAATTTAAGACACCTCTATTTGCAGTGAGCATTACATTATAAAGAAAACAAAAACGCGTTTCTGTCTGAAAATAATGAATTGCAAAATGTTTTATCGAGATATTTTTAGATGGGCTTTGATGTTGATCTTTTAGAGCTACTGCTCAATTGTGGATTCTTAAACATTATGCTAACTTCAATGAATCTCAATCAGATTTGTTTTACAATTTTGATTCTATTTTTATCACTTTTATCTATTTTTGTCACTACTTTGATGCTGTTTTCTGATTTTACAAATTTGTTGTAAAGCACATTTCTATTGTTCATATTATAAACATATGTTTTAAATATACAGAATCGGAACACCTATACGGGAATTGAAATTTAAAGAAAGATCCAAAAGCTACGAAATAATCCAAAACAGTATAAATTTTGAACCAGTATATTTTTACTAAAACTATTAAGACATCATTTTGTGAATAAAATTGCATTAAAATATTGAATATTTGCATGGTTAACTCTTTAATATAGAAACTTGGAATCCCATGGGCTCCCTCCTGTTTAAAACAATTAGATGAATTCTGCGTCTCTTTGCATAAAGAAAAAAAAATGAAGTGAATCGCTCTCGTAACTGCGTCAGTAATTCCCTTGTTTTGTTTTTTTATTATTAAAAATGAAAATTTAGAGGTTTATTTTATGTTCAATTATTCTTTCCAAACTTTTGCATCACTGACAACTTGTTATATTTAATGTATTTCATCAAGCAGAAGATGCCTTTCATTTATGATATCCATAAGTGCATTGTTTTCGAAAAAAAAATAATATTAATGAAAAACCCAAAATTTGAATAGCTCCTTTTTTAACTTTTTCTTATGCATAAAAAAACAAACTACTGAATTCTATTGTTATTATCAAATTTCCACTGAAGTTAATTGTAATAATATAATTTATATAATGTCTCCTTTTCTAACAAAATCATTGTATTCCAATGGCTTGAAAGAATTACAGTTGCTTAAAAAAATATATGAAATTTGGAAGAATGACTGTAAAAAGAGAGTAAGAAGAATAAAAAAAATTCAAAGATCGTGTGAACATAAATATGAATAAATGTTACAAAAAAGGTCACAATATGTTACACTGTTAAAAGCAGAAAAAAAAAAAGTCAGCCTTTAGAATTTTCAGCAAACGATTGTAGTTTATTTATACGGTTTATCTCGATCTCATGTTTTCCTTTAGAAGGGGGCTTAATACTGTAGAAACTCTTTTATCCGAAACTCTTTAAACCGAAACTCTCGGTTAACCGAAATCCAATTTTAAAGCTTTTTTTTCTGCTATCACATTCCCTGTGTGCAAAATCCATTTTGGAAGTTTTTTCTTAATTTTAAACCATCATATTCTTTGTGTGCAAGTGGTACTTTCCGAACTACGATTACTACATATAAATATTTTCGATCCCCTTTCTTAGAGTTCCTTTGAATTTAAATTGAACTCCCGTAAGCGGGGGAGTGGAAGAAAAAAAACTAACAAATTAGCAATTCTGAAGATATTGAATGTTTTGCAAAAAGGCCTGTTATAGCTGAGTTGTGAACATCCAGCGGCGGCTCCGATATTGGAGCACATAAGCACGTGAACCCCAAAGGAAATTGCTGAAAAAATTTAACAAATTAAATAAATTAATTATTAAAAAAATACATAAATTTTTGTCAATCTCCAATACGAGTATTATTCACTCACTCCCCCCCCCCCTCTTCTCCATTCTTTAGATACATCCATAATAAATTCCATTACTTAAATTCCATTAAAGTAAATTCCAAAGTTTTCAGCACCGAGCGCGCCCAGTGTGTTCTTGATAGCACGTGCAAACGGAAAGATGCTCTTCAAAATAAGCTTATGCGGACGGGAACGGGTGAAACAAATCCCAGGTGGACGCCTAGCTTAAAGACACCCGTTCACACAACATCCAACTTGCGGTAGCATTGCATTTTGAGCGGTAATTTTCTTTTTTTATTTTTCTTTGTATTACATTTTTTTTTTATTTCTCTTGTGATTTGTATATTAAGTTCACAAAAGAAATGAACTTATATTCATTTCTTTAATATAAGTTTTTACACCCATACCCATTTATATTATATAAATAATATAAATGGGTATATACATTTATTATTAAAATATTACAATAAAATATTACAATTAATACAATTACAATTATATAAATAAAAAAATATTACAATTTCCACATCATTTCTTTGTTCGGTGTGTTGACCTATTCAGTTTTTCTTTGGTAATTACGCACGGTTTTTTTTTGTTGTTGTTTTTGTATAAAAAAAAGTAATTAATTTATCAAACGGAATAAAATTGCAGAAAATAGTACAAAACAATGTAATGGATTTAGTTGGCGCACTGAGCCAACTTGCTTCGTTTTCAATGCGCCTACTAGCTCCATAACACATTTCTTCACAAAATTGGAGATATAACCCTCTAAACATAAAAAACCTAAGTAAATCACGTATGGAATAAGTAGCTGTCATAATCATAGATGTCATAATCATACACTGTGAAAAACTACAAAAGTTAAAACGCAATTATTAAGATAAGTATTACATATTAGAAAAAGAATGGAGCAACAAAAAATTACTTATGAATGCAAAAAGAAGAAAAATCGTAATAAATCTCCACTGCACGTGGCTAGCGCTGTAAAACTACAATGGGGATTGTAGAAAGCAAGAAGAACGGCACTCTATGACTGGGTGCGTCAGCAGACAACTTATGAGGACTGCGCTTACTTATCCCCGTAGTCAACTATCTCCGGTCTCCCTACTAGAACACTAGTAATTCCATCCTTAGAAAGCGTATGGTTTTCATTAAAGATTCGTTTTAGAGACCTCCATTTCTGAAATCCATATTTTAATTGAAGCCGAAAATTAACACTGCACTTTTTTGACTAGTGTGAAAATGCTCTAAACAATGTCGCAAACGTGATTTAATGCAAAACGATTTTTTAGGACATTTGCATCCTAACGAAGGGCAGTCACATCGAACAATTGTAAAGATGGTAAACCGTGACTGTTTCAGCATCTTATAATTACGTTTTGGCAGTAATGATACGCATAATAAATCGTTATTTTTTGCCACAGTAATTTACGTAAACCCAGTTTGATACTGAAAATGATATATTTCAAAAATTAATATCTTCACGTTTGTACACTGCAACTATCCCTAAAAGACATTTATAACATGGTTCCGTATGATTTTATTTTCCAGAAAAAATATGCTAAGTAGGAATAAAGAAGAACATGTTCTCGAACATGAAAAAATAACTTCGTATTTAAAGTCCTTAATCAAAATGGAAATTAATTCCTATAAAAACGATTTTCCAAAGCAACGACTCCGTTTCCGCCTTGTGCCGCGCATAGTTAAATTTTCTTTCGATTGCCGTGACTGAATAGACTCTTCATTAGTAGTGATAAATATGATCACCTATAAAATCTGTCAGCTTTCATTGTTAATGTCCGTTCAGATTCCATTTTGCTACGAGAAGTCATATATTATATGTATTAGCTACCTCTTCTAAATGTTCTGCGTTAAATTGTGAACTTTTCTTATTTATCATTATAGGTCTGAAATCAAAATGCACAATATCACCCAAAGACATTATCACGAAGGTAGGTGATGAAAATGTCAAGGACATTCCTGTGTTAGCGACTCTGCTCTATTACAGAGTAAAAAGATTCCACACATCAAATAAGCTTAAAAAAATTTCCGCCGCTGCAGAATGTGTTCTGGACTTTTTTTTACTGGTGGCAACTGGTGCGCGAGCATTGCCTGCATCTCATTTGCTGGCAATCTGCAGGCAACCTGCACTTAATTCAGATTATATGTGGAGTAAAATCATTTTAATATTACCTACTTGGAGAATAAACATATAACTGGAAGAGTTTAAATAACCGATATCCATAATTTCTTTATCTAAAACAATACGGCGGCAGACTTAAAGTTCTTTATAGGAATGCAAACGTTACAACATATTTCAATTTAAGACCATTTCTTTTTAAATAGCAGAATAGATAGTAATTTTCTTTTTTTCAAACGGATAAATATCTTCAAAATATATCGAAATTAAAAATTTCCAATTATGCTGCTAATAATTATTGAGAAAATTTTCATTTTCATTTTTTTTCCTTTCATTCGCCGTAAGCATTAAAAAGAAAAAAAATATATATATACATAATTTCGTTAAGCCTTGCACATTTAATACGATCTAAGCATTCTCAAATTATTATTAATTTTTGGAATAGTATTTAGGAACATTAAAATAAATTTTTAGAACAAACATCATGGTAATAAAAATAATTACAAATACCTAATTAAAAACTAACATGAAATAGCTTTCAAAAATGTAATACAAAACTTATCGTGAAAGTATATAGATGGCTCTCAGCTTTCATATATATATATATATATATATATATATATATATATATATATATATATATATATATATATATATATATATATATATATATATATATATATATATATATATATATATATACATATATATATATATATACATATATATATATAAACTTTCTTTACAATTATGCCATTAAAACGAGTGAAACTGACCGATAATTATGAAATAAATATTAAACACACCAGAATCTAAATGCTAGTTAAATTGTATAGTCCGATAAAATACCTCGTTAGAGTTAAAAATGAAGAAAAAAACAACAACCACGATTATGAGTAGAAAAGAATGCTTACATTGTAAATTACGCCTTCAAGGGCACAGAATTTACATATACAGTACAGCCCGATTATCCGCGGAATTGGGTGACAAGGGCACCGCGGATAACCCGAAAAAGTCTAAAAATGGGGTGCAAACACGAAAAAAAAGAGAAAATCCAATAAAAAACTTTGTTTTAGTGTACAAAAGACATAATAAAGCGTTTAAAATACATACGTATGCACAATACAGCAGAAACTTTTGCTTTACGTCTAAATCACTAAAATAAAGAATAGTAAACAAGAAACAATGCCATACATACTGTACAAAAATTGTTCAGTTACATCTTAAAAAAAAAAAAAAAAAAAAAAATCAGTCACTTGTTTTGTCTTCTTGCTTTGGAAACACCTTTTCTACCTCAAAAATGAAGCTATTCTTGGTATGCTCCCCTGGAATTTCATAATAGTCTTATTTAATTGTTAAATACTTTAGAGGCTGTGTTTACGTTTTGCTAATAAAATCAAGAAAAGGCATCCAGACTTTATATCTGAGATTTTAAACATGGCAACCGAATATAGAGATATTCTAATATTACTTTTTAATACATGAATTTTTATGCTTATATTTATTAGTAGAGCCTATTGTATTTTCCTTGCTGTTGACTTGAATTAACGAAAAAAAAATCACTTCGACGATAAACTACACCGCGGATCATTCGCTCGTCGAATATTGGGACTTTACTGTATAAGCAAAACAGTCGCTTTCTGTAGATAGTTAAGCTGTAAGCTGAATAATCAATTGTTTCTATGCCCGAACGACTGTTGAAGCAGAATAATAATAAAAGAAAAATGAACACTGAATATAAAGAAAGGCCTTGAAATGGAACATATAAAAAATATAAATTAATTAAAAAACTTGATTTTATTTTGTTACTACATTTAATATTATATATATGATAAAAAGTAATTAAATTTAGCTCACCATATAAAATTACACACGTTTTTAACCCATACCCATTTGCACATGTTCAAACATTGCAGCTAGGAATAAGGTTAATTTAACCAGTAAATAATTATATTTTAAAACATATATTATACCCATCGGTTGCAGTTTAAAAATACACAGACACCTTGGGCATTACATTTAAATCAATAAAAAGAGAGAGAGAGCAAAAAAATTATCATAATATAATCTAAAAACTATTTAAGAGTTATAAATCTAACATAACTAAATTAAATAATATTGAAAATCATTCAATTTACAATATCAAATCTAAAATAGTTGCCAAAAGTGTTTTTCATTAAAAATATGTACAGTAATTATTAAATCGTGACTGCATTGCAAAATTCTTTGAGGCTGCCATCTATGGAGCAATATTGAAAATAAAATACAGTGCTGCTGCAACCTATTAATGAAAATTAAAACCCAATTTATTTAGTACATCCGGAATACCGCCCCTTCCAAAAAGCATTTTTTTAGTAATATACCTCATTTGAAATTATTTTAATAATAATTTTATCTAACATTATAATTAGTAATATTTATTAAACTGTCTGTTTAACACATAAATACATGTAACTTGTTTTGAATAACGAGTGTTCAACCATAATAATTTATCTCCAAAATTACAAAAAAAGAAAAAAAATAAACGATAAAATTAAGATACATATTCACATAGATTTCCAATTTATTAAAATATAAGCAGCATTTTCATTTCATTGCGGCCAATGCACACAATATAACCTGCAATCTTACCCAATAAATCTATCAGGAAAATTTTAATACATAATTGATAATAATGTTTATAAATAATAGTAATAATAGTATAATAATATAATAAAAGTATTAAGCACATATTAAATAAATTGATATGTAACTAAATCATCTATAGTATTAAACTTAAATTGTGATGAACCATAAGAACCATAAATACAATTATCCATAATGAAGTTTAACCATAAAAGATGGATTATCAATGTATTAATATATACGTAGCTCATTTATTTCATTGCATCCAAAGCACACAATACAACCTGGTATCATACCTAATAAGTTTACTATGAAAATCAAAATAAATATATAATATTAAATAGTATTAAGTAAAAGCACATTAAAATATATAGATATGTAACTGAATCATCAATAGTATTAAATTTAAATTGAGATGTGTCGTAAAATCCATAAATACATATATCCAGTTACATTATATGTGGAATGTAGATTTAACCAGAAAATAAGGATACCCATATTTTATTGTAAGTTGATTTACAAGTTTTAAATTTTTAGATTTAAAATTATTTGAACAAAGAATATTCATTCTGTGTGCAAAGTTTAGTAAAATATTGATATATTGATATATACAGGTTTATAGACAAGAATTATAATGAGTAAATAAATTTACATGAAATGTAAAATCATTGCGTTTGTCATAAATGTCGAAAATATTTTTTTTTTTTATTATCATAATGAATTATTTTTTGACCAAGGAAGATAATGTCATTATTTAGAATTAATTAAAGCTATAATTTAATTATATATATATATATATATATTACCTTTGCTACCACTATTTTAAATAGAAAACGTTGTTGTACATTTCTTTTGTAGATGTTAAGGAAATCTATATATATATATATATTTTTTAACAGTGGTAGCAAACTTAAAATATCTTAGGAAGGCTACGAGTCGTACATATAAGCTATTACAGAATTTTTTTTTTAAATAATACATTTAGATACATACATATTTTTTAGTTATTTATTACACAATCTTTATATAAAAAATCGACATTTAATCTTTTTTCCGGATTTAACATTACGAAAAAAATAAAATTATGATCGTACATATTTCTTTACAAATTATTTGTTTAATTTGTTTAAAGAAGTAACATATATAATGTTACTTCTTTAAACAAATTAAACAAATATCGACATATATTAAATAATTATATTATTATACTCTGCAATTAAGTAATAAAAAAATATTTTTAAATAAATTTTCTTATTATTTTTCTGCTGGTCGGTGTTCTTCTCTTTGGGTAATGCTCTTGTGTGTTTGGTTCATGCCTTCTGCTTTTCTATTGGCTGTTTCCTATTCATGCTTTCCTATTGGCTATCTCTGCAACTTGTCCCTTTCCTTTAGATGTTCTCTGTCTGTCTTGCTGCTATTTTCAAAGTAGTGGGACGTGTTTTCTGCGCCTGATGAAGAAAGACTAGTTCTGTCGAAAGGGAATTTATTAAAATGTTTTTGATGTTTTTATGGTTCGTTTTATCTTATATTTCATATACATTAAACGTTTTGTGTTATACATTAAACATTACATACATATACAGTACTGGCCAAAATTGTGAAAAATTTTGAAATTTTCACGTTTTACAGCTTTGTGTGCTTATAGAATATATTAATTTTCACTTAAATACAAATGTTTACGTATCCAATTCAAGGAAATTTAATGTAGAATTTAAAAAAAAAATAAACAGAATAAAAATGTCTGCATAACAAAAAAAAAAAAAAATACACTTACTTTAATTTAAAATACCAACACAATTAGTCATGAAAGATGAAGTGTATTGTAATAAAAGCTTCCTAGCCAATCATAATGACTGTTCTGAAAACCAACTAAATGTTAGTAACTAAACGGTAGTAGGTTTCTATTTGTAAAAG
The DNA here is from genome assembly GCA_963932465.1 of Maratus speciosus. Taxonomy (NCBI): domain Eukaryota; kingdom Metazoa; phylum Arthropoda; class Arachnida; order Araneae; family Salticidae; genus Maratus; species Maratus speciosus. The sequence continues at coordinate 445,369,842 of OZ010788.1, forward strand.
CGGTATTTTGCTAGAATGAAATTTACAGAAGGGTGAATACTAGGGTAACTAAATAAAGTATTTTTTTTTCTATTTTTTTTCTTAATACAAATAATTTAAAACAATGTTATTAACAACAAGAGCTGGCTGGACACCTACAATAAGAAGCAGAATTATCATACAGATAGAAAATGGTCTCTCTTATGCTAAAATTGCAATGCAGGTTGGTGGATCAGTTATTTTATCTGGTTTACGAATGTGGTGCTTACGTTATGAAGAAACTAAATCAGTCATAAATAAAGAAAGATCAGGCCGAAAAAAATGCACGAGTGTTTCTGACGATAAAAAGATAAAAAGAATATGCTTCAAAGATGGAAGAATTTCATCAGATGGTGTTAGATGTAAAAGGAATGAAATGGGTATTTCAGTTTGTTCAAGATCAATAAGGAGAACATTAGCAGGTTTTGAACTGAAAGGTAGAATTCCTAGGGAAAAAAAATAAATATTCAGTAACGCAAGAACCGGGTTCAGTGAACAAAATAATACATAAATTGGTCAGAAAATCACCGCAAGCAAATAATCTGGACCGATGAGAGTAAAATATCTATATTTGGTAGTGATGGGCGAACATATATGAGACATAGAGAACGGGATGAGCTACATCCTGATTGCATTGTAGCAACTACAAAGAACCCAACAAATGTCATGATTTGGGTCTGTATGTCTGCAGATAGTATCTGTCGCATTCAAGTGATGGATGGCATTTTGAATGAAAAAAAAATACATCGAAACTGTACTGGAATAAAAAATTGATACCTTCCATAAGGGATCTCTTTCCCAATAAAGCAATATTTATCTTTCAGCACGATTCAGCTCCATGCCATACGGCAAAAATATTCAAAGAATAATTTTTAAATAAAAGCATACAATTACTACCCTGGCCAGGAAACAGCCCTGATCTGAATCTTATAGAAAACTTGCGGCGACGTTTGAAAGCCCTTGTTAAAGAAAAAAAAGTCCATTTAATAAAAAGGAACAATTTGGAGCTATAATGGATTCTTGGCATCATGTGATTAAAAAAGATGAACTCCAAACACTAGTTCTCTGTGAAGCGGCAATAAGAAACAAGTGTTATCCTACTAAATACTGAATGTGTACGTATAACTGTAAAATACAATGAAATCTGAGACAGATCTTATTTTTTTGTAAGCGTAACTTGTTTTGTAATGCAGATATTTTAATTATATTTTTTAAATTAAATTTTACATTAAACTTCCTTAAATTTGATATGCAAACATTTCTATTTAAGAGAAATTTATTATATTCTTCAAGCACACAAAGTTATAAAACATGAAATTTTCAAAAAATGTGCACAATTTTGGCCACCACTGTAAGTTTGTTTCTTTAATTGCAAGTGCATTAAAAGGATCAAAATGCGGTATTCATTGAGTTTTGGCTCGTTATAATTATTTCAAACGAAAATTCATTTCAGGAATGCCATGAGTGATTACATTGCGCGGCACTAGAAACTAGACCTCAACGGGTAATTACTCTCGTTCGCAAATAAAGCACGCAGTCGGGGGACAAATATCCAAAAAGACATGAAAATTTTTAAAAAGTGTCCATAATTTTGGCCATCATTATATATATAAACATATAAGCTTTTTTCTGGATTTAAGGCTACAGGAAAATGTTTTGGTCATATACACTTCTTTCGCAAGAATATATATAAATTTTACTTCTTAAAAAAAAATTAAAGGTATCAACATATGCAGCAAACTATTTATTCACAGTAACTAAAATATTTTTTTCAAACATTTCGTATTTTATGTATAATATGCCGGAAGAAAATTTTACGTTAGTTTCTAACTCTGCCCAAAATAATCCAAAATTTAGATATTTTAAAGGGAATATGAAACAGTAAATGTGAATTCTGTTTGGTAAACCTTTTGTGTTGCTGAAACTTTTACTTTTGAATTATTTGACTTGTATAATGTTTAAAGAATAGTTATTGGAATAATGCCAGAGAGGAATAAAATTTAAATGCACAATGGTTTTGATGTTCAGTATTTTCCCTAAGAATGAAAAGATAAATAAAATGCATTTTGAATATTGGAGAAACAAATTTGTAGAGATATAAGTAGATGTAACTTAAATGAATATATTTTGCTTTAATTCTCTTTTATTGCACATTATGTATTTTTTAAACAATCTCTAAAGTAGAGTCGAACTCGGATAATACGAGAAGAAATGGATTTATTAAAATACTCATATCAAGTGAAACTTATAATACCATGAACATAATAAAATTGTATAAAAATAAATACATAAATAAAATAACTAGAGATATTAATTGCTCTAATTATCTGAATGCTAAAATTAATATAATATCATTAAGTTTCCAAGGAAAATTAAAATACTCACTGCTTCTTTTTAGCTATTGATTACGCACATCTTTTTCACTGGACAGTGCAATTGGACAACCTAAAGTTTGGTTTGTGATGCTTAGAGTCCATAGTTAAATAAAAAATCAATCAAATGTATTTTCTATATAATTTACTTTCCATAGATCTATTTTAAATGTTACTGTAAGTGCTGTACTTCAAACGTCCGTACAGCTATCTTTTTTTCTTTCGTTCTTTCTAGTCCTCAGGAGATTCTTTTGTATTTTCCGGTTAGGGAATTGCCTTGAAATCTAAAATCATGCCTATAAAAAACTGATAAATTAATACGATTTGACAGACAGTTGTAATGTAGCAATATTATTGCTGAGAGATAATATTGCTCGATATGAAAATAATTTATTTATCCTTCCAACCTACATTTTAGTAAAAATCGTTGAAATGAAGAGATGTTTTGTTTAATTCAGCAGTGATCCTGCTGTTTTACAATGTAAAAAATCAACATTTTAATTTAGTTTAAGGGATGAATTTGCGAACAAAATGATTCTTAACGTGCAAATTGCCCATTTTAGGTATGCTTGTATTAATCGAGTTCGACTGTACATGGTGTGCCAAAAGTCTTTCACAGATTTAAAAACTCAATGAAATATCCTGTAATTGTCGTACAAGAGTGCGGTTAGGGCTAAAATGCTTCTTACGCTGAAAAGTTGTTTCATGCGTATAAAACATTTGTTCCTATCACCTCCCATAGATGGCGCTGTACCTTACATTAATGAAATAGAAGAGTAAAAATCTCAAGCATTCAGTGACAGATCTATTTATTTTGTTAAAATTTAGTTAAAGGGTAATAATTTGTGGAATTCATTAGCATAGTTCAAGGAGTGCAATTTCTGTAGTTCGAGTCACATTCAAAACGGAACTCCAGTTCAATCCACGCGTTTGCTCTCACTCCTTGTGGAATTGACGGGATCACATGCGTAATTCTCGCCTTATTCAATTTCAGCCACACTTACATTTAGCTGTGTTTTTATTACGTTAAAGCACGCCCTTTCGGGTTAGGCTTTAATTATGTTCTTGAAATTATTTTTTATTACAATGATATTTGTTCTAAAAAAATATTTTAATGTTTTCAAATACTATAAAATAATGTAATCATCATTTCAGAAAAATTGACATTTGAAACTTTTATTTTTACTTTAAAATGTGTCAAAGACTCTTGGGACAAGCTGTATTACGATTACAGAATATGTTCGTATTTTCAGAAAGATTTTAAGACCCCATAACACTACTGGAAATGGAAATACTACTTTTTAAAAAATCCTTTGAGATATATTTTTTCAAATAAATATCTAAAGTGTGTCCCATAAAGATTAAAAGGATATTTTATTTTTAACACATTTCGAACATATTTGATTATTGTTTATAAATTTCGTTCATGTCCATTTGTCTGTCTGGTGGTCAGTCTGTCCGTCTGTACGTGCTTTAACACGTGTAAATACAGCCTGGTTGTCAAAAAATAGATATATGTTATTGGGTAAACAGCACCGAAAACTGGCGATTTGAAGCAATTAAAATAACAAAACTTTGTAAAAAATCACCAAAAAATAAACAATACACAGGACGCGTTTCGATCTAAAAACATAACAGCTCGTCATCAGCTACAGTAAACACGTGTTCGCAAGCGAACAAGGTCAAAAATGAACTGAAGGTAAAGAATGTCGCAAAGAAATGTTATGTTTTTATGCTGAGTTGTTTATGTTTTTTATGAGCTGTTATGTTTTTAGCTCGAAACTCGTCCTGTGTATTGTTGTATTTTATGGTGATTTTTTACAATGTTTTGTTATTTTAATATGTTATTGGGGTTTACAACGTCATGTTCGGTACTGAAAATGAAGTGTGTTGCAGTTGCAAGTCATTTACAGGGTCAGACAAAAGAATTCCGTTACATTACGCTCTGTTGGGAAAAATCATTTGCGATGTATTTAAGTAATGGTATTACGCTATTTTAACCATATTGAAATTGATATATATTACTGAGGTATACTCCAAGATTCTTACTACAGAATATGGTGTGAATATAATTTATCTTTCATATAGAGACACACAAAAGAATTTGACTACGGTAGAAAATGAACAATAATTGAAATATTGAAGCCTACGAACAATATTTACTGGAAGTCCGTTTACAGTTGTGGTATACGTTTTGAATTAATTATTTTTTTAAATATTATTTGGTGTATATAAATTCTATAGATCACATACAAGACCACACAAAATTGCACAACAACATTAGTTTATTAGTCGAAAATGCTGAATGGAAATTTTCAAATGGTGCTATGGGTTTAATTGAAGTAACTTTTAGCGTACACAAAAAAGTCCATGTTTACCTATTATTCACGGCAATAGCAGAAATTGGGTTTCCAAAAGCGTTTTGCGTTTTCCAAATTGTCCATTCAGACATCATCTTTCACCTTAGTAAACTATGATGTTTTGGTATAGTATTCTGAACGTGTTGGAAAGCGTTTAATAATCTATGCTGTACGCACGAATTTTCGTTCTTGTTTTGCCTGTAGGAGATACGTAGTCAGAGTAAATTGCGAAAGTCATCAGAATAAAGATATGTTAATGAAATCGTGCTGCTGTTATTTACAAAAATTTGCCTTTATAATAATTTTATACGACCTTTGGCTCCTATTTAGAAACAATTTATACAACAGTGAGAAATAAAATAATGAAAATTCCATTCTTCTATGACAAAAATTCCTAGGGTCATGATCCTTTGAATTTTAAGAAATTTCGGACGAATCATACTGTAAGAAAAAAATCTCTCAAGTTACTAAAAGTTGCCAAGGAAACAGGGATCCCTAGAACTTTTTATGCAACGGCAACAGCAAAAATTCATGTAACAGATACGCGTTTGCACTGTAAATAAAAAAATATGTAAGTTTACAAAGAATTTTTTAGGAAATTGAGCTTAGAACTTTTTGCGTTATTGCAACCCGGGTCACACATAAAATTTTAGTAAGATTACTGCAATTTTAGAAGATTCGTTTGTAAAGCTAAATGTTTCTTTAGCTTTGCAAAAATTAGTTTTGTAGATTTAAACATTTTTTTGTTCAGTGTAAAAGAAAAAAATGTAAGCATAGAGATTTCTAGAACTTTACATCTGTAGAAATACAGATTTTTTACAGTGCAGGAAATAAAAAATCATTGAAAATTATTGCAATTCGAAGTTTTTTTATGTAAGGTACTTCTACCCAATATGGACAGTGCTCTCAATATGGACACTCCTAATATCTTTAAAAGTAAGAATTTTGATCGAGAAATGGCGCTACATGTCCGTGAAGGAAAGCAGTTGAAGAAATAATTAAGCCTGGAAAGTAGAAAAAAACGTGCTGTTCGCCCTTTGGAAGGAAACTTGTTGTTTCGTGGTGTGCTGATCGTAATTACAGGTAACTTTAAATTCTTATTAGACGTGGTAAAATTATTTTAAATATTGAAAAGTGGAGTGTTTTAGAAGGCTGAGAAAAGATATTTTCGATTGCTATTGCATATATTGCTTTAAATGTTTTCTTTGTTTATTTATTACAAGATTTAGTAAAACTATGCTCGATTCCCAATATGGACACCTTATGTCCACATTGGAAATACAGCAAGTGGATCTTTAGATTCACTTGCTGTATCCTCCATTCCTTCAAGAAACCTCCTCCAAAATGCCCTTGCAGAAAAACCAAAAGAAGCCTCCCGTCAGCAGGGCATTTGTTGGCGAAATAGCAGGTACCAGCGGTATGACTTCCTCAACAAAGGAGGGCTGGTACTGCTTCTTATGCAGTATTGAGACTGTTGCAGACATGCGGGTGTGCGTCACATGTGGCAGATATGTCCATGCCGACTGTGTGGGGCTTACCGCCTATGATGAAGTAGTTTTCTTTTGCCCATCCTGTGAGGACTGAGTAATAACAGATGTAAATTCTGCAGACAGATGCAATAAAGCTAAGAAAAACCAACTATATTATTTCATAATATTTTGCAGTAACTTAGGTGCTTTGCATGGATCTTCGAAGAGCCACAACTGAAAATGTCCCCTCCCCTCTTCTAAAGTGTTTGCTATGAAAATATTTTCTCTGCCCCCATCTCCCGCAATACTTTAAGATATATTTCTTTTATCCCCTCTCCTCTAAAATCCCTTTGAAGAGTGGCTCTTCTATACACCCTGTACCTTAATGTGGACATGCATGTCTAAAATAGGGACAGGTGGTTGCTTATATGGACACTTGTAAACATTTATTTTTGTTTTTATCATTAAAATTAACAAGAACAATTACAAGGTCGCTAATTTTAATATTGATAGTCAACAGTCCAGGGATAGTGGTCATGTATATTTGGAGTCCTATGACGTGTACATGGGGTGGAAAAAATTAATTTTCCTTAGGGTGTCCATATTGGGTACAGATACCTTAGATGTAAAACCCCATAACTATTAAGGATTTTGTCTGTTAGTTATATATAATCTATGCTTATGGCATATAAACTGAATTATCTGTATATCATCGCAAATAATTCCATTTTAATTAAATGTAATATATTATAACGACGCTAAAGATATTTAATCATTTTAAGACATGAACAAGAGAAAAATTTGATAACTTTAACACCAACATAATAAATATTAAACACGCTAAGCACCACGTCAGCCACCGGTGGTGGACAGCGAACTTTCCGTTTAAAACGCGTCATTCACCGATGGCTGACATCTAAAATATGATACAAAACTGAAACAAAATATACATTGTTTTAAATAATTACTGAACAAATTTTAAAATTTGCCTACCTTTTATTTATTACAGGATTATACTTTCTTAAAAATTACTTTAAACATTGTAAATTTTCAGCGCTTCAGTGTCAGTCATCGTGGCTCTCAGTGCGTTGCAACAATCATGCCAATATATATTTCCGTTGCTGTATCCGTAAACTCTCCTTTAGTTGTACGATTCAATTTGACGTTCGAAATCTTATGATTTAACTTTAGCAAAATATTAGTTTTAGGAAAACAGAAATGAAATGCTAATCTCACCTCTTGAACTTGAACTAAACATGTTAAAATACGGCGGTTAAAAGAGATAAAAAGCCATATAGTAAATGTAAATATATTAGGATATAAAATGTCATAAAAAATGTACAAGAGTATAATTTTATACTGTATTTGTTTTTTTAATGACTCGTCTATAATGTAGCATAATATAAGGTATTTTACATATAGTAGAATTATAATAAACTATTAGAAAGACCTTAACGCTAAACATATTTGCAGGCATTAGCATAAAAATCATAATATTTAGTATATACGTTAGACGCTTTCAAAAGAATAAGGTTTAAGACGAGTTCCTACTTTATCCCATGGTTATAACCTACACATGGAAACAAGTCGGCCCATTTAATGCCCACTAGGAAGAAGTATCAAGAAGATAATCACCCCATTGAAACTTTAGGAAATAAACATTATACTTAAAGATATCTTCAAAGAACAAATGAACATTATACCTGTCGATAAAAGAGACACGTATAATAAACTATTAAATCGGTATTTGAAAAGAATACAACATTTTACATTATGTTAATGTTTACATTAATCATTATTGTATAAAACATTTTAATCATTTATTGAAATTTTTCTTAAAATAAATTTATTTACGTTGAAATGCATATAAATTTCGGTTTGAAAATTATTGGTTATTAAATACAGACATGTTTACAAATGATGAGCTCAAATGATAAAAGTGGTATGTGACAACATAAACAAATTCAGTTAATCTTATGATTAAAGATAATCAGTGATCCTCTACCATCTATTAAATTACCATCTTGGAAAACCTAATAGTCACAAAGATTTTTTTATATACAGGGTGTCTACAAATTAGTTGGGTAATTTAGTAAGTTAAGAACTTCCGAAATATTAAATGAAATTAAATAGTTGAAAGTCAGACTAGTAGTAATATTTCCGAAGTTTATTCATAGATGGCTTTAGGGTCATACTTGCACAGCAGAATGAGATTCCTGAAACTAAAGACAGCATTTCGCTTTTTACAGCACCTTTCTAAGTCTCCATTATCGTAATTCTGAACAAGAATGATTACCGCTCGCTAAGCGATAGCGTCAGATAAGACATCCAACGCCATCTATGAATGAACTTCGGCAATATTACTACTAGTCTGACTTTCCAGCAGTTAATTTCATTTAATATTTCGAAAACTTCTAACTTACGAAATTGAACAACTAATTTGTAGAAACCCTGTATAAAAGAAACATTTGACAATAAACGAAAATAAAGATTTAGAACTTTACAGATCATTTTCTCTAAAGGATGATTGTCATTTACCAAGTTCATGAGCTAAGTTCTTCATGCTAGTTTATTTACTTGATAGGACAACAACAGTTGTGAAATCACAGATGAAAGAAGAGAAATAGATAAACGTTTGCTTCAAAAAATACTAAAGGACTTTCAATAATTTGTAACAGATTTGAAGATAGTTAATCCATTAACTTATCATTTGATTAAAAATTCCTTTTTTTATCTAGCTGAACTGTCATTTTAATAAATAAAATGGGGAGGTTTGTACTTTGTGCCAATATAATTCGCGAGTGATCGAATCCGCAGTTGTTTCTCAATCGTGGATCGAATGCCGCCGTTGACAGTCGAGCTGTGAGGCGCTCTTCTCTGGCTCCTTGCTCCCCCCTTTTTTAATCCATATTTTAATACAATGTATCTTTATTTAAATTTTAAGCACCTATGATGAAGCCTTGGAGGATTTGAAATAGCTGTAAAGATGTTGCCGTTGACAGTCGAGCTGTGAAGTGCTCCTCTCTGGCTCTCTGCCCCCCTCCCCCCTCTTTTAACCCACATTTTAACTTAATTTTATCTTAACCTTAATTTTAAGGACTGATGAGGGAGAATTTGAAACAGCTGTATGCGGTTTATAGTTACTTTTATTTGTTCTTTTTAACGTTGTTTTTCTTTCTTATCATTAAAAAAAAATTCTGCAAAAGCAATTACTCGTCGCAGTAGTTCCCAATGAAAAAGTACATAAATATATTTTGCAGATTTTTTCCCTATATTGTATTTTTAATATTTTACTTTACCAACGATCAATTTGTAGCTTAATATTTTTCGTTTTGTTAAGTATTCAAAACGTTTCAGTAATTTCCGATAATGTATATTTATCATCTCCGTCTTTCTCACTATCTTACTTGGATATATTTTTTCCAACTGGATATATTCCGGCACAAATTAGTAAATCTTTGCGACTGAATTAAATGCTCATTTAATTTAAGTATAAGTTTCAAAACATAGGTAATACGAAAAAAAAATCCTATGGTTATTTAAATATTCTGCACATGTATTATACTATAAGTATAATTTACATATATCATTTCGTTAAAGTATATTATTATTATTCAATAATATAAGTTATGATAATACTGTATTTGGATATTATTATATTTTATTAAACAATTTAATTATTAATAATAATAATTTATTATTGATTGTAAACTTCTTATGCGGCTTTATCCACAAAATATGTAAGTTCTTATAAAAGGTAATATTAGAAAAATAGGTTTTTTTTAAATTCTATCATTATTTGTATTTAATAAATTTATTTTGAGGGCAAAAAACTTTTTTCATTCGTTTCAAAATAATACACGTATGGAAATGTTACGTACTGTTCAATTTAATATAATAATTTGAATAAGTAAACAAAAACTTTATATTTAGTTATAACACATATTTAGTCATAACACCTTATTATATTTAATTATAACAAAAAAATTATCAGTTTATAAGAAAAAATATATTAACTTTAGAAATATGCACAATGAATACCGCAAATTATTCATTTCAAACACATGTTTAGTTCGAATACTTGATGTTTTTTTTAAATTATTGATTTTTTTCAACAACAGAGTGCAAGTGGCAGAAGAAAGCTTGAAGTATTCCTTGAAAAAGTGTGTCAAGATGATGGTAGTGGCATGGTTATTCTATGGTAGTGGGATGCATTATATTTATTGATGTAAGACAGACATATACTAACCTATTAAACGTTATTTGCATTTTTTAAATATATTTTTTTCTGTCTTAATGACCCTTTATCTCATAAACTATACAAGATAAACCTGTGAAATTTGTAACTTACATTTTTCTTTCATATGTACTCTACTTTACGCAAGATTTTTTACAATTTGGAATTTTGTTATATTTTAATGAATATTTAAAACTTTTTTTTTTATAATTTTTTTTCATAGTTTGCAGTAAAAACCATAAAATTCGATCGTTAATCTAGAAAAATTCCGACAACATTTATGCTTCAATTCTCTGTCAAACTACTAACCGCCTCATTCCGTTTTCAGATTATACTAATTTTTTTAATTGATTGGATTAATTTATTGGTTCACCATTCTTTCAGAACATTTTTCCTTGACATATTATTTTCCTTGATTCGATTTGGTCGAAAAGCATTACACATAAGACACAAATAATGCGCACAAAGTCACCTATCAATAATATTTGCGAATTGGGCATTACTACGTCTAAAGTTTTCCATCTTTTTATTAAACCATTTACGGCACCTGACAGATGTTATTAATCTCGATTCATTTGCTTCTTCAATACTATGCTGATTTTTATTATGCAAAAAATGTGGCATCTTTGCACGGAGACCAGATTTAAGTCAGTTCCTAAAACTGGAAGATTTAGAAGCCATATCTGAATTCAGCATAGATGCGTCATAATCTCTTTGGTGATTGAGAGCCAGACAATGAATGTTGCCTGCTAAATGCGCTAGTATGAAATGGTTCAACAAGGACTTTTTCCTAGACCGGATTGAAAAACAAAAAGGTTTGGGAAGGAAATTGTAATAGTGCGAAAAATTTGTTACTCGTCAATTTAAGCACAGGGGGAAAAACATTTGAAATCGGAAAATATTTTCCGTTCATGCATCGGGTTCAAAGTTTTCGAATTAAAAAAAAAATAACAGATAAGCGAAACATCGCAAATAGTGAAAATTTTGGCCGATTGAACTCATTTTTTTAAGCAGCATGTCATTGAGGTGTAGAATGCAGAAAACGTACCACATACCCCTCCTCTATCCCCTTCCAAACCCCTCCAGTGTGGTAAATGGCCAATTTTCGTGGATTTAACTCAAATTACAGAAGGTGTAAATATTAAACAATCGACCTGATTTTTTTTTGTACATAAGGCAAAAGCCTTGAGGCTAAAAGTAAAAAAAAAAATACTCCTGTCCTTTCCCCTGGATGGGTACGAGAGAGCGAAATGGTGCAGCTCTTGGCCCGTCCTTCTAAGGACTACTCAGGACTCACCCCGGGAAAGGTGGTTGCACCGCCAGTCCCACCCACACTCTAACCAACAAACCAATTAAAATGTGGGCAAGTAGAATTTTCAAGATCCAAATGCAGATTCAAGTATTGCGAATTCTGATTTAGAGCCAAATTTTAGCATGGTAGTACGAGAAGCAAGGATGGCTCTTTTGAGAACATGGCGTCGTTCATGTTCATAAATTTTGAGGAGGCCTTTGTTACCAGTTTGACACTGTGCACTCTGCGGCTTGCGTATGGCATGGTATGTATTCAATGGAAGAGTTCGCTTTTCAAAATTGGAAATCAAGTCTGCAATTTCAGCTGAAGAAATGTTTACCAAAAGAGGTGGGTAGGTAATCTTGGTTTCAGACCGCTTGATGATGTCATAATAATCATTGACGTCAAAATGTACGGCCGGAAGTAGAAAATGTCTGATGAATTTGCTCGTTGTGGGAGTGTGCTTGGATTTTAGTACCGCCAAATTCCTAGCTCTCGAAAGTGCTGCCCATCATCCACTACTATTGAAAGAAAAAGGTTTTCTGCATGAGCAAAGAAAGCATTTGTTTGAAAAACCTGTTTCCGCACTACTGGGACATTTGCAGGTAAGATTCTGCATTTCTTGGTGTATTGAAATATATGTTTAGGTCCCTCAACTACTGAAAATCGTGTCTTAATTTCGAACCATAGATCATAATGTACCACTGTCATAATATACGTGACAATGTTGATGAAATTTTCTCGTCAGTTTTCAATAAAATATACAATACAGTCTCATTAACCTGTTTGCTGTCAATAACCAGCGATGCGAGGTTGCTCCCGGAGCTTGATACACTAGGTCTGAGGAACAACACCCAGCAGAAATAGAAATGGCAGTGCCGTGCAGGTATCTCTGATGTTGACTCACTATTCATGAGTCAATGTGTGGAGTGTGGCATTCAATTCCCTTAAACGTAACTACAGGCAAAGAATCGCAACCAGGCAGATGTTTTCAAAAGTCCAAGATATGGTGAATAAGGTCATTCAAACAATTTATTTTCTTTGCCCATCCTGAAAACGTTCTGCTTCCAATGATAGTTGATGACAGGCAACACGTTCGAAAGTCTGGACTTCGGTGGGTACTGAAATTCAAAGGCACTACTACAAAGGTAAAATCCTTCAGAACTGTTCTTGTTCCGGTCCTAAATTTTGACGCCAATGATTATTATGACACCATAAATTTGTCTGAAACCAATATTACCTGTCCACCTCTTTTGGTAACGTTTCTTCTGCTGACGTTGAAGACTTGATTTGCAATTTTGAAAAGCGAACTCTTCCATTGAATCTGGTAGACTTACCATGTCATACGCAAGCCTTAGAGAGCGCAGCGTCAAAATGGTAATACAGGCCTCCTCAAAAGTTTAAGGGCATCATTTATGGGCATGAGCGACATGATGGTGTCAAAAAAGCCACCCCCGCTTCTCGTGCTACGATGCTGAAATATGGCTGTAAATCAGAATTTGCAGTACTTGAACCTGCATTTGGATCCTGATAATTCTCCACGACCACATTTTGGTTAGTTGGTTGGGTAGGGTGTGGGTGGGACTGGTGGTGCAGCCACCTTTCCGGGGTGTGTCCTGAATTGTCCTTAGAAGGACGGGCCAAGAGCTGCCCAATTTCGACATCTCGTACCTCTCCGGGGAAAAGAGCGTGGTATTTTTTGTCGTCATTTTGTCGTCTATTAGCGTCATGTTTGCCTTACGTACAAAAAATCAGGTCGATTGGTCAATATTTACACCCGCTATAATTTGGGTTAATTCTACGAAAATTGGGCGTATTCTTTTGTTTGAAAGGATTGGAAGGGGATAAAAGAGGGGTATGTACTATTTTCCCTCCATTCTAGACCTCAAGATCATGTTATATACAAAAGATTAGTTAGATTGGACAAAATGTTCAATTTTTACGGTTTTTCTTATATCTGTTCAGTTTTTGTTCAAAGTCGAAAACTTTGAATGTGATGCGCAAACGGAAGATATTGTCCTATTTCAAAATTTTTTCCACTGTGATTATATTGACGAGTAGAAACTTTTACGAACTATTACGATTTGATTTTAAAACTTTTTTTTTTGTTTTTCACTCCGGTCTGCTGTTTCCATTGTCACATTTAGGTACAAAGTCACAACTTGATATTAATACTATTTCGTTTGAAGTCATTCTCTACGCTATGTTCATATTTATTAGAGTTTGTTAAGTTAATTTTAAATCGTTTAAGCATGCCACTGCATGCTAAAGTCCCTTAATGCTTGAAGGAATGCACTTAATTAAGTCTGTATTTTCAATATTTTACAATAAGCGCAGCTTTTCAACACATTTATTTTGGCATATATTGTACATTAAATGTGTTTTATAATTTATATAAAGTAGAAAGTGTTCCATGATTGCGCTCATATAAATAATTGAGATAAAATTTAAAGAAATTGCGTAATTTTCATCAAACCTACGAATATACGAATTTTGAGTTTGTGTAAGTAATATAAATCCGAACAAAATACCTAAACTATTGTTCAAATCGTGCAGGTTAAACCTTCTAATATTAAAAAGTTAAATAATTAAGTCAGAATAATAGAGTCGAATTTTAGTCTATTTCATGAGTCAAAAACACGGCTTATGGACTCTGATCCTTTAACATTGACAATATACAAGTGTCCGAACTCCCTTAAAAAAAGCAAGATCACATGTAATAAAGCTGATATAGATGAACTTTTTTTATGTGAGGAATTATTGTATTTTATATATTGATTTCCTATTGGATGATCAGTTTATCTACTGTTAAAAATATATAGGGGCTATATATGCTTTCAATAATTTCTCTTATTCCGCGGAATTGTTTCTAAGATAAAGGGTCATCAATATGACAAATTTAAAATTGACGAGTTACAAGTGTCGAAACCCTCTTAAAAAATGCGAAATCGCATGTAAGGAAGCTGTTATAGATGTATCTTTTTTTTCAAATCCTATTGAAAGTATTTCGATACTTGTTTTCGCTTTGACAATAGTTAATATAAAAATTCATAAAAAAATAAAATAAAATTAAATGTATAACTTATAAATGCAGCAGCTAGACATTTTATGTGGATATAGCGTAATTACTGTATTTTAGATAATAATTTCTTGCTGTATGATGAATTTATCTTCTGTTAAAAATATCTTTTAAACTGTTGAAATAGTTTTATTACTTTCTGTTAAAACGTACAGTGTTATTAGGTTGAGAAAAAAGTTCTGTGAGATTTTTAATCTAATACTTACCAGACAGTAATATAATAGTTACCAGATTATTTCACACCCCGCCTACAGTCCAGACGTGCTCCATCCGATTATGGCCTCTTTCGATCAATGCAACACTTTTTCAAGGGTCGTTGATTTGAATCCTTTAATGAAGTTGAAGAAGCATGCCAAGAGTTTCTCTATTCCAAGGCGGCGCCATGGTACTTCCAGCAGATCTGGAATCTGGCATAACGGTGGCAGAAAGTCGTGGACTATGATGGTCTATACTTTGAAGAATAGTCCTTGTTAATTTTGTTGTTAATTTGGGCATAACAAAGCAACTTTCACAAGTTTTCCAGAACTTTTTGCTCAACCTAGTGTAAAAACATGATCACTCCATTCTAACTATGCTGCATATGAACGTATAAAAACATGACTGATAGAAATCAATTTGTAATAACGTCTAAATATTAATACAGTGCAGAAATGTTCCTTAGGGGTTTCCTACAAATGTTCCTACATGTTTAAATAAGAAGAGAAACTTAAATATATTTAACAGAAGCAGCTAAATTTTTACATCATTTTTGGATTTTACGGTAAGTTTTACTCTTGGATACCAAACGAAATGCCATTCAATTAAATACTTTAAAAATCAAGCAGGCTTAAATTTTGAATCACACAATGTTATATATATGTATATATGCGTACATATTAATTGTTGTAAAACAGACAGCAATGTGCATGGTTTTTTTACGTATATTACAACAGATACTCGATGGAATCAGTTGAACGCCTATATTCACATTTTTCAAGCTACTAGAATTTGAATTCTTGTTAAACAATTTGTTTAATGCTTTTGCCACAATTTATATTATTTTCAAAATGGATTTTTCGAATTCATATATATTTTGAAATTAATATTCTCTAAAAGTAAGGGGAGGAACATATTTTCTAACTTTACATGTGTATACATAAATAAGAATATATTTATTTATTTATTTAGAAGAATGCCTGTACGTCAAAGTTTGAAGGTTGTGTAATTAAATAACTGTATTACAAACTTACAACTATTACAACATAAAAAAAAATATTACAATATTGCAGTATGTGCAATAACACTTTTTTAAGAAAATAAAGTAATAGCGACTACTCAAACGCTTATGTGTAATCTTCGAATTTCAAAATATTCCTTAATATTAATTCAAATTCAACACACTGTTAAAATACGGAAGCTTTCATAATCGAATTTTTGGATATTTTAAACAACAAGGATTTTTTATATCAAAAGAAAATTATTAATTATTCTGTCGCTAAAACCATTACTAAAGAGTAAAACTACACCTAAAAACAGATACAATAGCGATAAATAAATACTGAAAATATATGACTTAAATATCCGGTGTTATCTTTAACAAAAAGCTTGCTTGGAGTATCGATAATCATTACAGTTTATCCGTTAGATGTTATGCTTTTCAAAGAATTATTTTTTCAATATCCTGCGTAATCTCACGACGATCTATAATTGTGACAGTTGTATTTACTGCTCAATATAATATGTTGTAGGCATAAAATGCATTAAAATCTATGAAAAATACTAGTTTTATTCTTGTCGAATCATAAAGCTGGAAATTGAAAAATCGGTTCAAGCTTCAAAAAAAGTTTTATTTATATAGTTATTTGTCCGAATATCGACTAAAACTTTTAATGATTTATTTCAAAACGAATTAAAAAATTAGTTTTATTATTATTAAATGAATCTTTAGACTTTTTACGGGCATTTTATTATTTAACATCTTTATTTGATATTTAAATTTTTACAACAACAACTGAACATTGCACTAATATCCACAGTAAGCAACAAAAAATGTATTTATTTTTTAACCAATAGATTTTTTTTTTAAATTTACAAACACGCATAACTATTTTACAAAAAAAAAAAAAAAAAAAAAAAAAAAAAAAAAAAAAATGTTTAACCTCTTCAGATCTGACGGTAAAATAACACTACAACTAGATATTCATTGCTTTTGCACAAACAAAAAGACACCCTAGATGACAGAAGAATCCCTTTTTCTGAAACGGGTACTTTAGGGGACGGGTCATTTAGGTTCACGACTAGGGATCTAAAATGACTAGCCTCTTTAAAATATCAATTTGATCATCAATAACCTAAATACACGCAATAAAAAAATTAAAAACTTTAAGCAAGTGAATCATCTACAAATCTTCATTTTTTTTTTACTATAAAGCGTTTAAGATAAATAATTAAGAATTATTTTTTTTTACTTTATTGATCACACTGTCTTCAAGGCATTTTGCAAATTCAGATAAAAATAACGTTTATTTTATGAGGAAATAAGCATTAATGGTGCCATTGGTTGGATTTGTTCCAAAGCCAAAAACATTCAGCTACTTAAAAGTAAAGTCAAAATGTAACAAAATCAAACAGTTTAGTTTTTTTTGAGGAAAAGAATAAAGGTGCACATTTGTGTACCTCGGTTCTGAAGAGCATAAACATTGAAACTTTTAATAATTTGTAAGAATACTGAAACTACTTAATAACTTCTTCTTTATTTTTATATATTTTTACTTTTGTGTTTGATATTTGCGTTCATCCATCTTAGACAAATGCAAGCGACACCCATATACTACTTTGTGGTCTTTGATACATATTTATACATAACAACTCACAAAGCAAGTAATACATAACATAATTAAAATAATATGATACATATAATAAAGCTTTTTAATAAGGTAAATTAATTTAAATTTATTGTGTTAACCATTAATTATCTAATGCGTAATCTTCTATTATTTTTATTCAAATTACATATATTGTTAAATTAAGTAATTTTTTTAAACTGGAATTATTCATAATCTTTAACAACAAAGCTTACCCAACAGAAGAAAATAATAATATTCAGTCGCCAATAAAATGTGTTCGAAGTATAATATATAGTTGGTAAAAGAATAAAATAGAGATAAAGGACAATTAATATAAATAACTTAAGTATCCGTTGTTATTTTTTTAAACACTTACTTATAATTTCGATAATAATTAATCCATGAAATAAAAGTTTTTTTCTTGAAATATTTTTTGAATGCCCGACGTTATATCACAATGTTCTAGAACTATGATCGTTTATTTTTTTACAGATGGTAATAATATGCTGCAAACATAAATTATAATAAAGACTATCCAAATTCCTATTGCTATTTATAAATATACATCCAGTTTGAAATTGCAATTAATGTAAAGTATGTGATATCTTATTTTTTTTTAATTACGTATAGCAGTGAACTTTTTCTACTTTCTTTGCGTTTGTTGTAAATCACGGTTTCATTTGGGAAGAAAAAAACATGGGCATATCCATTTGCATGTTTCGACTTTGTATCACGGTAACTGTATTTTTTGCTTCATTATCGAATCCGTATCATAAAAGATCCATATCGGAAATTGCATAAGGTTTTCCTGCGAGGTACGGTGACTAGGATCTCAAATATCGACAAAATATTTTATGAGCACACTGTATATCATTATGTAAGACAATAAACATTAAAAATCTATGATAAAATTATCTTCACAAATTAAATAAATTCACATCTTGATATACTTAATGCAGTTTTGGAAAGACAGATTTAAAAAAAAAATCTCCTATAACAATTAAGATCTAATTTCTGTAACATGAATGTGAATAAGACTGATGGAAATTACGTGCCAGAGAACGAACAATATACACTGGTGTGCAAAAATTAAGGAAATGTCACAAAATGCTAATTTTTAAATACGCGAACACTCAAAAGGAAATAATATAATTCGAGTAATTACTATCTCTACAACACAGCTAGCCCATATAACATCTCATTCATGTCACACATGTTCACAAGTGCTACAGTCACCACGGTGAAGCAAAAAAATAGGAAATTCGATACATCTCATTATGAGTCTCAAATGATCACTATATGTGAATCCACGGAGACGTCACTGTGACTGCTGCTTTGTGACGATTCACCATGTGACTTTACAATATAGTTACATTGTGACTCTAACGTGACTGTCATTTGTAGGCTCAATTTCAAAGTCACTGTGATAAGTTACCAAATAATGTCAAATTAAAGTCACATGATGACTTTCAGGTGACAGAGAGACTACTGTGAAGTCACTCTTTTGGGAAAAGTCTCCATGTAACTATAATATGATATTATTTGGTGACTTATCATATTGCAACGTTCATGATGACTATGAAATTGAGTCTAAAAATGACAGTCACATGAGAGTCACAATTTAATTGCATTGTAAACTCACCTGGTGACTCGTCACAAAGCAGCAGTCACATTGACGTCTCAGTGGAGTCACATATAGTGATCATTTGAGACTCATAATGAGATGTATGGAATTTCCTATTTTTTTGCTTCATCGTGGTGACTGTGACACTTGTGACCATGTGTGACATTAATGAGATGTTATATGGGCTAGCTGTGTTGTAGAGATAGTAATTACTCAAATTATATTATTTATTTTTGAGTGTTCGCGTTTGAAAAATTTGAAAATTAGCGTTTTATGACTTTTCCTTAATTTTTGATAACCAGTGTATATCCTACTGGATTATTTACACACTTTAATAATTTTATTTCTGCTTTAAGAGGACCTTCTACATTAGGAGACCAAAAAAAAAAAAAAAAACACTTTTTATGATTTTTTTGTAAGAAAACTGCATGATGGATCTTTTTGAAAATTTAACAGTTTATTGTACATACCTTATTGTATACACAAGAATTTTTTTTTTTTTTTTAGATTTTGTTGCTTCTAATCTAAGTTATAAATAAATATGTTCAACTACATTTTTGACGCGGTGGGCAAGATTAAGCAAAACTACTCAATGGATCACCTTGATTTTTTTATTATTATTAAAGCTCACTCAATTGCCTTCGATATGAATTAGAGCTTTTACTAAAATTATTTAAAAAAACATTATTAACAAATAAGAACGAATTTTTTTAACAAGAATTTTTTTTTTTTTTTTTTTTTTTAATCAGCCATTACATAACTTTTTAAAAATAAATTTATGGGTTCCTTTAATTTAACTAGAAGCTATATTCACGAAGTTTACGAAATAAATTTATTTTTGTGTTTCAGATAATTGTACAAGGCGCTATCAAGCCCACCGTCCAGACGAAATTTTCCAAAGCAGTTGAACATATTATTTCATGTCTTAGAGTACAAGCAACAAAATCTAATAAAAAACTTCTTGTGTATACCTTAAGATATGTACAATGTTAAAATTTCAAAAAGATACATCATTTAGTTTTCATACAAAAAAATCATAAAAAAGGGCTTTTTTTTTGGTCTCCTAATGTAGATGTAGAAAGTCCCCTTAATGGACATTCATGGCTGAAATTCAATATTCAGATTACGAATAAAATTAGGTTGCATATTTAATGTGCCACTAATTTCTTCGAAAACGTTACATATTTTTTTTTTTTTTTTTGCTATACTATTAAGGAATATATATTTTTGTCTTAAATTGCAGTTTGGATTAATCACATATGAAATACTTGAATTGCATTATTAATCCTAAAAAGCCTATGGTATCATTTATGATACCACCGGTGTCCCCGATTCAGTGTATTTTTTTTATTAACATATTCCTTATTCACACCAGAAATTTAAAATGAAAATTTTAGATTTATTTTATAACTCACATTTCGGTATTAAAATAACCAAAATTTACTATTTAAATTTTTCTGGTATGAATTTCTATTCTCAGAATTACGCAATTTCCGGAACGCATTCTACCCCGCGCATTTCAGGGTTAAATGCCATATTTGCTAAATATTGCAATTGTATTAGCATAATAAAATGATAATTTTTAATTGTGGTCTACATAGTCTATGCGTTTATGTGACAAAGTTGGTAGACATAGTACGCAGATAGCAATTATACGTGTGTCACGGACACACGTATAATGTCACGGACACAACAATATTATATGATGTATATGATAACTAAAAAGTACGAATGATATAATCTTTGAAAGCATTGTTTAAAATAGGCGTCCGTTTAGGGTATGTTATAATTTATGAAATAGTCTCCTGTAAGGCATGTCTTTGATTGTATAATTCATCATCTTATGTACGTTAGTCGTCTGTCACAGAAATAATTTGCAATGACTAAAGGACTGTTTTCTCTGAAATATGTACAGAATTAGATGATTTAAAACATATTTTTATTTTATAAATTGAGGTCATTTTGAGATAAAAATGAATTAAAAATTGAATTATAGATTCGTAAAACATTAAAATTAATTACATTTATTAATTTATCTACTGAATATACAGTGAAACCTTTGAAAAGCGGACTCATTCGGAGCATGCTGTTTGTCCGCTATTTTTAAGTGTTCGCTTTCAAGTGGTGCAAAATAGAATTACATATGTGTTGGTTAATGAAAGAGTTAATAGAAGTGAGTATTTTATTTAAACTATTCGAGAATGTCCGTTATGAAGGTTTTGCTGTAATACTATATTTCATCCGCTTTAAAATTTATACGCAAATGATTATAAATACTGTTCTGAAGATATAAAATATATATCCCTGAGAAAATAACAAATTAAAAGAACATATAACAGAAAAAACTATTAAAATAAAAAAAAATTAACCAATTGAAAGCAGTACATAATAAAAACGACCAACAGTAAATGAAATAAGAATATTATATTTCCTTCTTGCATGTACTATTTTAAGTATTCTTCGATAACTATTAATTAAGAAAGTTATTTTTAAAAGCAAAAGTCTTTTCTATATAGAAAATATAACTTCTTTATTTAAAAATGAGAGTGAGTTATTAATTTAAAATATCTGGGTAAATATATTTACAGAATTACTCGTGGATCTATTCTCTTTTCGTTGTTATTAGAAATTAAACAGAAATAAGTAAATTGAAGAATATAAATATTAATTAGTTTTTTACAAAAATATCTTGAAATTTTACATTCATAAAAAAAGAAAAATCAATAACAAATTAGTAATCTCACCCTTATTTGATTACTTCTAATGAGTTTGAGAAAATTAAATATAAAAATAGTCTGCAATCAAACATATTAAATTAATTTGGTTTTCATGAAAAGTGCAATATTTTATGGAATTACAAATTATAAGAATTTATAAATCATGAAGTACTTTCGTATAATACGTAAATTTATTATTGAAATATCAAACAGTTATTTTTTTAAGTTAGCAAAAATGTGTTCACGAATTTTACTTACTATATCAATAAAAAAGCTTCTCCACAATCATCACAATTATGGGAAATGTTAAGCTTGTCATCTTCTGATGGTACATATTTTTCTGTCACAATCAATTATTAGAACATCATTGTTTTTTCTACGGTCATAAACACCAAATGCTTAATGATGCTTAATGATAAAAATATTTCAATCAATCATGAGAAAAATTAATAAACAAAATACAATAATTAATGCAACATAAAAAATCTACAAAAAAAAGAATATTTGACGAATGGACATAAATGCTTAAAACTTTAATTAATATATTCTTAAAATAACTATAATTTCGGACGGAATCAAATTTGCCACTGTGAAAAAAAAGGTATACTCCATTCTGTAATAACATTTGACATTATAAATAAAATTGATATTACTTAAATTGTGATAATAATAGATTATTTTAAAGGAACGACAATTTCCGTTTTACATTCGAGGATGTATTGCAAATTACTAACGTATTTTATCGAAACAAAATTCTTCCATATTAGTTACAGATAAGAAGTACAACGAAATTTATGAATATTTGCATAAATTGACACAATAAAATAACTTTTGATACATAATGAATATAAAAATGTCATTACAATTTTCATTTTAAATAGAATAGGTTACTTTCAAAAACCTTCTTTAGCACGAAAGTTGGCACAACAACTTATCATTTTTATATTCTGTGCAAAATATTCATTTACAGCTTCATTACAGCTGATAGAAATATGAAAAAGTTTGATTACCTTTGAATTTATATGTTTGATTTTTCTTGTGTTTCTTCCAATCGTTTAAATACATTTTTGTAGCTATTCGCTTGTTAAATTAACTCCTTGGAGAATCTATAAGCTTACTTTTTATTAGAAATATATTCTTCTCTATATCCATCTATTAAACAAGGCAAAAAATCTCTCCTACTACTGTTTTGTTTTGTAATTTTTATACATTATACATAATTTATACATAGATCATCCACTTATAAAATGTTATTAGTAACATGCAAGGGTCAGAAGGGTGATGATTAGACATTACACTTCTCAGTTACGGGACATGCCGTTTACGAAATTTTGTTGAATATTAAAATTTACGTTATTTCTAAACCCATTTTCTACATTTAATTGAGCTTCACCACAATCGATTTCTTCAAAATCAGCTGTTTAAATAATTTTATTTTTTAAGTTCCTCTTTAGGCGCGTAATATTCCTTGTTCCTCTTTAAGCATATAATATTCCTTCTTAGGCGATTATGAATAACTTAGAAGTTAAATTTGTTTGAATTATTCGGTTTTCATTTTAAATTGAGCAAGACGGTAATACATCATCTCCTCTACACTAAAAAAAAATGTTGATTTTACTGTATAATACTGGCACCTCAGCTGCCTGTATTTTACCGTAAAATCAACAATAATAAACCGTAAAATAAGGTATAACGTAAAAGAAATGGCGATTGGGGTGTCAGTATTTTACCGTAAAATCAACAATAATAAACTGTAAAATAATGTGTAACGTAAAAGAAACAGCGGCTGGGGTTCCAGTATTCTACCGAAAAATCAACATTTATTTTTGCTGTTTGATAACAATAAAAGCAGAACCTCTTAATTTTATATCTCTGGCTATTTTCTTCAGATTATTGTCGGTTTCAGACCCACAATTAGAGTCAAAACATTTTTTCATGAATTTTACATTTTTATCGTGTGACAGCTAGTTAAATTTCATCTTAGAGCAATTACGATGATAATGAACTGTTTGTAAACCCTTATAAATAGTTTGAATCACTATTTTCAAATGCTGAAAGAAAAGAAAAATATTGTAAAATCTAAGAACTCTTACATTTACAAAGAGCCATTCAGTTTTGATAACATTGAAATGTTTAGAACATTACAAACACATGACAAGCATGTGATAGGCAGAAGTTTACAAGTCCAAATAAAATCTTTCTGGTCTTATATACCGAATTCTGAAACAGGTGTAAATAGTAATACTCTAACGAAGCAAATGCATAAATATTTGGTGCCATTTTAGGTATGTTCAATTTTAAGGGATAAAATATACACCTTACTTTAATAAAATCTTATATGTGTGGTGGTGACATGATGATTTAGGAAGTCATGAAAAGGTAAATGTATATGCCCAAAAAAGTATTGAAGAATATATTCTTCGCAACACAGATTGAACCCCTGCCGGAATTCGAGTGTGTAGAAAAGTATCAGTAAAATATAAAATATTCCTTCTTAAGCGTTTTTGACTACAATTGCATTTAAAAATATTTGAATTATTCCGTTTCCATTTTAAATTGAGCAGCACTGTCTTAATACATCATCTCTACTACACTGCAAAAAATTGCTGATTAAAATGTATAATACTGACACCTCAGATGCCAGTATTTACCATAAAATCAACAATAATAAACCGTAAAATAAGGAGTACCGTAAAGGAAATGGCATTTGGGATGCCAATATTATAGTGAGAAATCAACATTTATTTGTGCAGTCTGATAACAATAAAAGTAGAACCTCTTTTATTTTTTATTTTATGATATTTTTCTTAAGTATTAAAACTCTGTTCTTGGAAGAAAAACAACGGCAAAGGAATAAACCAGAAAAAAAAATTAAAAGAATAAACATACATGATAAATTATAGAGAAAAAAAATACCATTAATGAAATTAGAAAACCATACTTTAAATGTACTATCGCATTTTCTCTTCGATAAATGATAATGAAGAAATTTAATTTTAAATATTATTTAAAGAATATATTTTTGTTTAAAATAATTTATAATTTGTAATTTGAAAAAGCTAAAACAGATAAATTGATTCATTTATTCTTAAATATATTTTGTTTTCTTCGGTATTAGAAATTAAATGGAAATGCGTAAATGGAAGAATATAAAAAATAATTTTTTTTCAAGAATTATTTTAAATGCATCACAAAAAAGTTATTAAAAAGTGCGAGGAAAAAAGGTAAAGCAATACGAAATTAAAACTAATCTTAGAATGTGCTTCTAATTACTTTACGGAAAAAAATCACAAATAGCAATAATAACATTTTAAAATAAATTATATTTTCTAAAGATTCATAGTCTTTAATAATAATAATAATAAATTAGCAGAATTTTAATTAATAATGGTATATATTCCACTAAAATGTATATTAAGTATTTAAATAAGCAACTGTCATTTTTATGATAAATATGAGGAATAAAATTCCTTGTAAATGTTATTGATATCATTAGTGAAAAAGCTTTTTCATAACAATAAAAAAATACATGACATGTTAGAAGTATAATATTCTTACTAAATTTATTTATTTTTTTTTTTTTTTTTTTTTTTTTTTAGTTTGAGTAATGATTTTAAATCTGACACGTAACTCCTTAATATCTTTGTAACATGAAATGATTTTAACTATCCATTTAAATGAAAAAAATAATAATGAGTAATGGTATAAAGAAACATTTAAAAGAAAAAAAAGGAAAATACACATCTTACCAATAAAAACTTGGTCAAGAAAATAAAGCATATTAAGTGATTAAAATAGAAACACTTATACATATTTATCTTAAAGAAAATTTAAATTGAATTTCTTTCATGACAATTTTTTAGCTTATATCATAAACAAAAATAATGTTCTGTTTCCTCCAATCTCATTGCTTTTTATTTACTTAGAGACGTTTAAAAGCTTTTAATGTCGCATTAACTATTATCTGACTATACAAACAGAAACTAATGAAAATTAAAACGATAAAAAATTAATACTATTATCATAACATATAATTATAATAAACACGACAATTAAATTTAAAAAAAAAGTGAAAACTAATTTCTATAGAAGTTAAATATACTTTTGTTCTAAAAATGTATAATAATCCCTGACATATCATGAACAATTTTGAACACTTTATTGACAATTTAAAAAAAGTAACAATTGTTGTTATTTTGATTAGTTTAGTAAATATAAATAGTAGCTCAAAGGAACTGTAAAATTAACTGCGATAAATTACCATTTTAATTTAATGAAAAGCATTTAACAGATAAAATATGGATGACATTAAAAAAAATAATAATACATTCACAAAGCGTTAATAACAAACAAAGATTTTGCTGTTGAGAATGCTTAAAAAAAATCATAATTTTAAAAACCACTGAGCTCGTAATATTTACATATTACACAGATGCATAACGCATTTTTCTTTTTCAAATGAATCTATATTTCATAAAATAAAAATGTAACATTTTTTTAATTTTTTAGGAGTATAAATTATTCCAAACAGTTAAACATACGTTATTTAATTAAGATGAATTTTTTTCAACACTTATCATTAATGTTTTAAATTATATCTCATGTTTATACAATTCACACAAAAAATGCTTTAAAATATTTCGTATGAAGTATTTAAACAACATTATACTTAAATAAAAACAATGACTAAGAATACATGTGCAATGACGATAATCATATATATTACAAAGCAGTAAGCTCTAAAAATTCTGCTCGAGTATTTTTAAAAAACTACCTGGTGGATTTCTTTCCAAATTGTATCATTCGATAGGAAATATTCCCAGGGTGGTTTATGAGAAATTATACAGGGATAGCTATGATTTTTGATAATAAATTTCGTATTTTACTGCTATTTTGAACGAAAAGGTTGCCAGTGATTATCTTTTGGCGAAAGATTTGTTGATTAAAGAATTAAGATAGCTATATCTGTTAGAAAATAATACCAAACACCTTGCGAATAAATGAAACAAATACTGATATTTAATTAAACAAACAACAACAAAAAAGTTTTAATAAGACAGAATATTATAAGACGAAAATATTTAATTTAAACATGAAATAAATATTTTTAATGCTTGAAATATAATTTATTGTGAAATTTTACAATTGATACAATATTTGGCGAATTATCGCTTGCGTTATGTAAAATGAATCTGAAAATTTGATTAGACTAATTTTGAATTACATTTTTTTTTTTTTTTTTTTTTAGTTCTTTTATTTTTATTTTTATCCAACTCCACATCATGTGATTTACAGTATAAACAAACAGATGTAAATGTAAAAGATACTATAATTGTGAATTATATATTATTTCTTTCTTTACGATTTCTAATTTGCGTTTGTCGCCAAACAATGTTTAGCCACTTTTTTAAAGCCAAAAATCCATAAGCGTGACATTAGCTTGAGGATTTTCGCAATAATAGTGTTTTTCTCAATTGACGGAGATCATTTTTGGCATTTTTGGAGTGCATTTATGTATTCAATTATAAGTTATATAGATATCAGTTAATATTTGAAAAATGGAATCAAATATTTAAATTTTAGTGTGAATTTGGCCACACATACATATTGTAAAATAATTTCATACTTTTTAGATAGTTTTTAGCCGTAATTACGGAAGCATGTGATTTTTATACATTCCAACTCAGATCAACGAATATTATGCCTTTTTTTCGTTTCTTTTTTTTTTCTTATTTTAGAAAATATTATTGTTTATTTATTTTTTTTTTTTGATAACGCCAGTTTCACGTATAGGAAAATTCGGTACTGCTTGTTTATCCCGTCGACCAAAAATCTATCGCCAAACTATATGTTCAAATGCCAATAATGGTTGATCGTAAATGTCACAATCATTTGACTTTAAGCAAGTTACACGCGTTTACGTCATCAAGTGATTTTTATTTCGACGTTTTATGTGTATTTTTATTAATGTTATACCAATTTATTTGTTCTTTTATTATTTAAAATAAAAATTACGTCAATTTGTATAACTTGGCGAGTGGTTTGGTGATTTATATAATTTGGCAAAATTGGACGACGGGATAACTAAGTAGTACGGAAAATTCACAATTTCAAAATTTAGGAACTGAAAATTATTCTTAAGGAAATTTATGTGTTATTACTATAAAAAAATTCAACATTATGAAATAATAATTACTTGCTGAAAAAAAAATTACAAATCTTTTTTAATTTGTTATTTCTTCATATTTTCCCCCCTCTGTTAGTAATATTTTACAAGTTATTGGACTAATCTTAGATACGTAAAAGCACATAAATTAACTTCTGAATTTCAATTCTATTTATTCTTATTCTTATTATTATTTATTAACTGTTATTATTATTATTATTATTGATTATTTTATAATCTTCGATAATCAAGTCACCGCCAAATGACATATCATATCATATATCATATCATCTATTATATATATAAAATCCAAACGGAAATTTCGTTCCGAACGCCGAGATTTCGAGTTCTACCGCATGGATTTTTACGGAACTTATACCGTTAGATAGGTATCGTTCCAGGGAAGGTTTTAAGCTATAACACATCATTCTACCTAGATTAGTTATAGAATTATTACGGAAAATTCTGTTATATTGGACTTTGTTACTTCATATTTCCTTAAATATCTGGGCTCCTATTGGTCGTAGAGCTTAGATCTCGCGCCAAAAGTAGCTCCGAAGCACCCAAGCAAACTTTTCCCCGCGATTAATTTGCCGTCTTCCCATTTCCTCTAACTCTATTAGGGGCCCGCGTAGGGCCCCTTTAAAATATTTTTCGTAGTAATTTCAGCAATTATCTTAAATTATTGGTTAAGACCGCCACCCTCCCGATTCATGTATCTACGGAAAGGTTGCATGAAGGAGTTTCGTTCAGATACGCTTTCGTTAAGAATAGAGTGCGCTCCCTGGTGGTGGAATGTGGAACTAACATTACGCGATATTGTTAAAATTAGAAAATCTAACAATGCGATCTGTTTTAAACTTTGAGATAGTTCATAACACATAATCTATTATCTATTCTATTATATATATATATAATCTATTATCTATTCTATTATCTATTATATATATAAAATCCAAACGGAAATTTCGTTCTGAACGCCGAGATTTCGAGTTCTACTGCATGGATTTTGACGGAACTTATACCGTTAGATAGGTATTGTTTCAGGGAAGGTGTTAAGTTATAACACATCATTCTACCTAGAATAGTTATAGAATTATGACGGAAAGTTGTGTTATTTTGGGCGAAAGGGTTACTGTTATTTTATTGGCGATAAATTTCGTTGATATGGTATTCGTATTAAAATGGCTGTACATATCGGAAGAAAACTTTTATTAATTTTGTTTAAAAGAAAAAAAAAAGAGAAAAGAAAAATAGTTTTGACGAGTGGCAATATTATAAAACGACAATATCGAATTAAAAAATGAAAGGTAATGTTTTAATGCTTAAAAAATTATTCAATATGAAAGATTGCAGTTTTAAACTATATCTGGCAATTTATCGCTTGCGTCAAGTTAAAAAAAATGCATCAGCAAATCTGATAAGATAACATCTGAGTGACAATTTTGTTTTTGTTTTAGATTTTTTTTATAATTTACTTTTTATTTTATTTAACTCATCCATCATGTGACTTTCAGAAGAAACTAGCAGATGTAATTATAAAAATGACGGTACTTGTGAGTTTCATATTGTCTGTTTATTTACAATTTCATTTTATCGCCAAACAATTTAATTTTGAGCCAAAAATGCACAAGCGTGGCTTCGGTTTGAGCGACATTTTCAATATTGGTTATTTTTCAAGTAGACGACTGCATTTTTTGAAAAATCTAATTCTACTTATATGTATATAAATATATATATATATATATGTAATTCAAATGGAAATTTCATTCCGGCTGCTTAGAACTTGGGTTTTGCTGAACTTACACTGTTAGATAGGTAATTTTTCGGGGAAGGTTTTAGTACGTAACACGTCGTTCTACGTTGCTTGGAATCGCATTATGGTTTAAAGTTCTTTTATGAGATGAACCTGATAATGAAAAATTAGCCTTTATAAAAGATTTTGCCGAATGTGTTTCGATGGAACTTGGACTGTAATTAAATAATTTTCAAGGAAAGATTTCAGTATAAACCATGTCCTTCTACGTTGCTTAGCCATACAGTTTTGGGGAAAATTCTGTAATCTGGTGTACTCAATTATCACAATTTAGCCTTTAAAAAAAGTTATAATAAACGGTTTTTGATAGAATTTGCATTGTTAGTTTGGCAATTTTTCAGAGATAGTTATAATATATAATGTATTGTTCGACACTGTTTAGTCATAGTGCAAGGGGGTAAATTCTGTAATTTTCAAGTTTTTCCTTTGCGAAGTGGAAGAAATGGGTTTGGAGAGAAAAGGAAAGTTTTAATGCATATTTTCTGTTCAATAATTATAGAATTTATTTACTATAAAGAAGACACTTATCTCTTTTTATATAAAAACAGAAGTAAATTGTATATAAATAACAAAAATATTAATATTCATAAATAAAAGGTTTATATATAGGAATACATATTTTAAAAAGCATAAAAGTTCATTTTATTTGTTTTCACAGCTGTTCATATCATTTGGTCACAAATCTCACTTTCTGAAGCCCGAATTGCCCCAAGCTTTATAACATCTAACAATACCCATTGATCTAAAATCAGGAAAATTGGAAAGTAGATGTAGTTTTTAAAGTATGCCTTAATTAAGGAAATAAATTACGTAATCGAGTCCAGAGACAATTGGCATATTAGGTGCAGATAAGTTACATAATTGAGCCTACAGACAAATGGCGTATGTTACCGGGCGTGGTTCGACGCACAATTAACTTAGGAAAAGGTTAAAATTGATTCTGTGTTTTTAAAGCGAACCAATTCTGTAACCGAATTTACAGAGAATTGGCGAAATTTGAGAAATAGTTTTTTGGAGACATTTTGCTACATTTACGATATACCAACACCATACCAAAATGTACGCTATTGCGCCATTTATTTCAATCCTAAACGTGCAAACATATTTTGGTACTTTTCCAGTATAGGGATCTTGGCGAAATAGAGAAAATAGCATTGGCGGGGAAGGAAATTTGGCAACATATTTTCTGTCAACCAATTCGCTGTTTCATTTCATATACACAAGCATTTTTTTCTATGTTTATATAATTTATTTAACTTAAAGATGCTATTTATCTAATTTTATATAGAAACAGCAGTAATTTGGGTACTACTTAGTTATCCTGTTGAACAATTTCGCTAGATTATATAAATCGCCAAATTATACAAATTGACATAATTTTTATTTTAAATAACGAAAGAACAAATAAATTAGCATAACATTAATAAAAATAGAAATAAAACGTCGAAATAAAAATCACTTGATGTCGTAAATACGTGTAACTTGCTTAAAGTCAAGTGTATGAGACATTTATGATCAACCATTATTGGCATTTAATCTTATAGTTTGGCGATAGATTTTTGATCGACGGGATAACTAAGTAGTAGTACCGTAATTTGTATGTAAAAAACATTAATAATATACACATATAAACAAACAAAAATTTCATCAAGTTGATTTTCTTAACTGTTTATATCAATTAGCAATAAATCTCTCTTTCTGATGTCCGAATTGCGCAAAGCTATTTAAAAAAACGCCAAGGCGCCTATAGTGGAAAAGTACCAAATTTAATTGCAAACTGTGCCAAACATTGTGGCTTGACATTTATTGAATGCGAATTTCTTTTGGCTTTAATCATTATTCAATCGTAACACTGCAAAAAAATTTAATTAACTGTTTTTTTAAATTAAAAGTATTTTTATTATTAAATAAAATTAAGTTATAACTTCATTTTTCACTGATTAAAAAGCGAAACGTTTACTGCAGTGCTAAGAGACACTTAGAATTTCATGTGCGTAGTTTAAATGGCGATTTTGAAAAAAAAAAATTATAATATCGGAACCCACACCAAATAAGCTCATTTTACCGAAAATGTTTTGGCTCAAAATGAAATACAATTGTTGCAGACATAATTGTAAATCTCAATACTCGACGACTGAAAAGTCTTTAAAATTATTCAGCAGAGACAACGAGGAATAACTTAGTTTCATAAATTTTAAGATTCAATATTCTTATCGATCTATTTACTTCTGCTTCTACTATATATACGAAAGTAAAATGCAAATGGAAAATTCGTCCCGGCTGCATATAACTTGGGCTCACCTGACTTGATTTTGATGAGAATCGAAATGATAGTTATATACTTTTTAAGGGAAGATTTTGGCATATAACATATCCTTGTATGTTGCTTATACATATAATTATGTTTAAAAGTTAGATAATCATACGAACCCGATTATGAAAGATTAGTCTTTTTAAAAGGTTCAGCAGAATGGATTCGATTGAATTTGCACTGTTAGTTAGATAATGTTTCAGGCAGGGTTTTAGTATATATTATACCCTTCTGCATTTCTTAACAATAGGGATGTGGTGGAAAGTCCTATAATCAGTTGAACCAGATTATGAAAGTTTAGCATTTTTAAAAAGTTCTACAGAACGGATTTTGATAGGAATTCCATTGTTAGTTCCATACCTATTCAGATATGGTTTTAGTATTTTGCATATTGTGCTACGTTGCTTAGTCATAAAATAAAGGCGGAAAGTTCCATAATCATGTGAAACCGATTATGAAAGATTAGACTTTTCAAAAAGTTCTAAATGGCGGATATTGATAATACTTGCTTTGTTGATTAGACAATGCTTGGGAGGTTTTAGTTTATTGCGTATCATTCTACTTTCCTTAGTTATAGAATTATGGGGAGAGAGTTCTATAAACAGATGGACCCCAATATGAAAGATGGGCCTTTAAAAAAAGTTTTACTGGATGGATTTTGTCTGTTTGTTTGCTTTATTAGTCAAATAATTTTTCAGGTTTTGTTTTATTACATTGCATATTGTAATATCATTCTTTACCAAATCCTACTGTGAGTGATCAATTAAAAGGGATGATATCTTAATAGCGGAAAATTTGTCTGCACATTAGAAAATATAATACACAATGGCGTTCATGTCGTTTTCTGCAGTACAAAAGAACATTTCAATAAGGCTCCAGATTGCTTTAAATCGCAATGTCAAACTCACTGGTACATTTAGTTTGATTCAAGATTCGTTTGGATAAACAGACCAGCGTAGCGGGCATAGCCTGCTAGTATATATTATAAAGCAGTAAGCTCTGAAAGTTCCGCTCGAGTGTTATCAAAAACTACCCGGTGGATTTTTTTCCAAATTGTATCATTCGATAGGAAATATTCCCGGGGTGGTTTATGAGAAAATATACAGGGATAGCTATTATTTTTGATAATAAATTTCGTATTTTACTGCTATTTTGAACGAAAAGGTTGCCAGTCATTATCTTTTGGCGAAAGGTTTGTTGATTAAAGAATTAAGATGGCTATGTCTGTTAGAAAATAATACAAACACCTCGCGAATAAATGAAAAAAAATACTGATATTTAATTTAAAAAACAACAACAAAAAAAGTTTTAATAAGACATAATATTATAAAACGAAAATATTTAATTTAAACATGGAATAAATATTTGTAATGCTTAAAGTATAAATTATTGTGAAATTTTTCAACTGGTACAACTTTGGCGAATTATCGCTTACGATAGGTTAAAAAAATGAATCTGAAAATTTGATTTGACAATTTTGAATGGCATTTTTTTTTCTTTTTAGCTCTTTTATCGTTTGCGCTAGGTTAATAATAACGTGTCTGAAAACTTGATGAAATAAAATCTAGGTTACATTCTGTAGCTTTTTTTTTTTTTTTTTTTTTTTTTTTTTTTTTTGTCAATTTAATTATTATTTTTATGTAATTCTCCCATTATATGATTTACAGGGAAAATTAAAAGTATTTGTAAAAATAGCTGTATTAGTGAGTTACATGCTATTTATTTATTACCTTCGTCACCAAACAATGCAATTTTAAGCCAAAAAACACAAAAGTGTGAAATAATCCGAGAGAAGAGCATTTCGGAGTACATTTTTATATTCAAGCGTAAATTATATAAAAAGCAGTAAAATTATAATTAGGTAGTGAATCATTTAAATTTTAGTGTAAATGTCTTCCAAATACACACATAATCTAAAATAATTTACTTTCAAAGATTTAAAATATTTTTTACCATAATATGGAATACCATTACTATGGAAACATGCCGTTTTATTTTACTCAAACATGTGATTTTTATATCCTCGAACTCAGATCATTACTTATTAATTGAATATTGTGTATTGCGTTATTTTTTTAACATGCCGAACATATTGTCGATTTCACTTATAGGAATATTCACTGCTTTAAAAGTTAGGATATAAAAATATTGTTAAGAAGATTTAATCGTGTCACCCGCCAATTAACATATTGGATGGCGTATCAAAATTTAAAAGATTAGACAGATTTTGAAATTAGCGATTGGTAAATGGTGGCAAATGGAATAATGCCCGTGGAATTATCATTTCAGACGGTTACAGGGTTAACGGTTACAGGATTTCAGCTGGTCTAAAATATGAAAAGACAGTGAAAATGACGTCATTTTAGATTTATTCAGGCAATTCATCTTTAAAAACATGCATTTTTATGTTTCACTTTTCTTTTAAATATGAAAGTTAAACAATCTTCTTTGTCTGCAAATAATTTATTACTTTTTTGACAGTATTTACTCTGCTAGAATCTAAAGAGGGAAAACAGTAGTAGCACAAGAGGATGTTTATTAAGAAATATAACTAACATCCAATGAGATTGTATTTAAGCTACCAGAATCACATATTGCGCCAGTTGAGAGACCAGGAGATCCATTTAAAAGTCAATCCATTTAAAGGTCCATTTAAAAAAAATACAAGTTCGAATTCACCATTTTGCTTAATTGAAGGTTTATTTGGAAATACTGACCAGCGCATCGGGCATAGCCTGCTAGTACATCTATAAAATAATAATAATGAGTTACTGGGGGCAATATATAAACGAATACCATCACGGAAATTAGAATAACATATTTACATCATACTATACTATTTTATTTTCTCTTCTAAAAATATGATGATTATAAAAAGGTTTTTCCCATACATAAGACCCTAGTTACCATAACTTTGAAGGAAATCAGGAATTTATATGTGTTTATTTTAAAGGAGTTGTTCGAAAATGAGGCAAAAAATTCTAATAGAACTGTCACAGTTGCGGTTATAGAGACAACATTTCTAAAATTTCAAACAGCAATACACATTTATTTTCATTACAAAGTGATCTTCACGCGGTCCGGAAGCTAACATAAATAGAACTCGATTGGTTTTTGTCGTTCGGGACATTTAAATTTTAGCAATACAAATCGAATCCTTTAAGTTAATGTGATGTAAAGCATTTTGTCTTCAAGCTGTGCTTTATTTTTGCCCGTACTGACCGCATGCAATGTATCTGAAAACAATACATAAACACTTTTGTAATAAAACTAGGAGGGCTGCGCGCCCCTGGTCGCTACCCCCCCCCCCCACACACACACACACAAGCGCACCCACGCATAATCGCTCGCGATTCCGTTCATTATTGCGAAGCAATTCCTATTTTCTAGCCAACCCCAGACGTAATTGTTTCCCGTTTCCATTCTGGATCCATTCGCGATCCCTTATTTTTTATTCATTTTGGTTAAAACCTACTCCTTCCCAACTCCTGGCACTTGTATTTCCTTATCTCCAAGAACATAATCATTAGAGCTTGCATAGTTTCATAATCATAAGAATTATTAAATATAAAATAATTAAAAAAAGTAAAATTTATAATTTTTTGAATACTTACGAATTATATAAATTTATAATTAATTAACATTAAAAATTAAAAGAAAATTAAATTTTAAAAATATTGTAAATTAAAATATGTTAAATTTAAAAAGTTACAAATTTATTAAAATTATTTGGAATTTTTTTCCTTATCTTTCTAATGTAGTCGCTAATTTTTAGTTACAGTAAATAATCTTATATAAATCTCCTCTCCTTTGAAATTTTCAGTTTTTATTTGTTTTATGTCGCATTTGCACTGCTGTTTTAATATCATTTGTGCTATTTTTACCGTGAGTCACATTTTAGGATAAAGATTAGAAATTTTAAAAGTTTTATAACTTAAAGAAAAACGAAATGTTTCTTAAATGGCAATTTTTTGCATGTATCATTAGAAAAACCGTTTTATTTATCTAATCAGAAATATATGATCTATTTACACAGAACCTTTTAAAAACACTCAATGTCTTATTAAACATCATTTAAACTAAATGCATATGAAAAAATAATATATATGAAAACATATCGCTGACCTTTAAAAACTGAAAATCATATCTAGCAAATTTAAATCAACACAATATTTGAATAAAAAGTAATTAAAACTACTTTCTGTTTTTTGCAATATATAACATATTTATATACTAAAAACTGCATTATAATCACTTACATATTCATGAACGTTTTTAAAAATATAATAAATTATTTATAAAAGAAAATTTCTGATTGTCTCGATTAATTTAGTAAATGTAAATAGATAGTCGGGGAAAATGTAAATTAAAATTTACAAAAATAAAATTTTAATGCGATGAAAAACATTTCATTGAGCAAAATAGAAAGTCATTAAAAAATATGACATATTCATTTAAAACATTAGTAATAAAATTTTGCTTTTAAGAACTCCTAAAAATGTATAATTTGTAAAAGCAATGTGCTAAAAAATTTACTATTTACACAGATGCATAAATGCATTTTTTTTAAAAATTAATCTTTTATAAAATAAAGACATGCATTTTTCATATTGCAGTCATATGTCTTAGTAATTATTTATTTAAATAAGTGAAACTAACATTCAGTTTTATTTAACCCTTAAATGCCGGGTGTTGCTTTTCGGCAACATACCCAATTTATGCTTCTAAAATACTATTTGAATAATATTGAAGCTATAATGTCTAATGTTGCCAATAAAATACATTCTGAAAATATTATTAAATTGATTTCAACATGTAGGTGGCAACACTTGTGCTGTTTAAGAATAAAGATAGTTTTTTTTTCCTTACAATTGTTATTATTTATTCTTTTTGTTTTGTTTGGAAGCTTGCGAAATACCCTATTTTGTTTTACAGTGAGCAAGTAAAATTTATTTCTTATTATAGTTCCTAAAATTCTTGTGTGATTAATATTATAGAATTATATCAAGGAAAATTATTTTTTCAATTAAAGACCAGAATTGGCGATTATTAACAAACTGTTTTTTAGGAGTAAACCATACTTAAAACAAAATATGATTTTTAAAGTATTTTCCCCATGATTTATTTTAAAAATGAAAGCCGAAAAATATTATTACAATGATTTTTGAAAATTCAGGCATTTAAGGTTTAAGATGAGAATGGAATTGAATGAATCATATGTTTTATATTTTTACGTAAGCACTAAAAAAATGCTTAAAATTATTTGTTTCTTTTAAAAAATGATCGCCACGTACGGATTCTAACTAATATCATTGTATGAGTTTGGTACCAATGGTATAGAATTGTGTCTACTAATTATGGGGCTCATAACCATAGTAGACCAAATCCATTTTGAAAAAAAAATTATATAGTCCATTTAGAATGTGTATACAATCTGTTTTGTTCACTACCACAATGAACCAAGTCTGTAAAGAGATGTCATATATGATAAAGTATGTGAAAACAGGATTGGTTCGCAATGGAAACAAATGAAACAGATTTTATACACCTTCTAAATAGAGAATCCCTTTTTTTCAAAATGGACTTGGTCTACTATGGTTGTGAGCACCTCGATTAATGCTCTGTTTAGATTTTACTTTAGGGGTTGTCTAGTCAACTTTAAACTGCAAGAAACATTAAGATTTTCTAAACTAACACCTAATTTCGATAGATTTGGATTCTTTGATAAGTTTCACCTTTGGATACTAAACTAGAAATGATCTGTGTATTAGTTAAGGAATTATCCATGTTCAAATTTTGGAGCTCGGAATATTAAATTCATTTTCAACAGTTTCAAAACAGATTGTAATTCAATCAGTTTTTTTAAACAAAATATAAAAATTATAAGATAAAATGAACTGTAATTTTAGATTCGATTATTTGAAGCTCATAGAAATCAATTTCGGTTAAAAAAATATCATGAGTTATCATTCATATTCATTTCGGAAGTATATATTTTGAAATTTTATTTCGGAAAAAAATAGATGAATACCTCTGCGTTTGTTACAAAAAACCGACTTCATGGACTACAAAAGTCGAGGCTTTTTAAAATAAGATCCGGATTTGTCTTTTTATTATGATAAAAATTTCTTGAAAACAAATATCGTGTGTCATTTATAAAATTTTGAAACAATATTAACACATGGAAATTATTCCAGAGAGAAACATTCCCCTTGCATACAATATTTCAAATGAAAATCAAATTTCAAAGTAATTGCTTAAGAGGGGATAGGCCAACATAGTGAAAAAGATTCCATGCCGGGATTTGAAACCAGGCCATCAGAAAACGGACTGACGTTCTACCGACTAAACTACATGGAGCGATACCCATCCTGGAAAATTTCTCACTATTATATGTTGTCAAGGCTACAAACGCCTTATCGCCTCTTAAGAAATTACTTTTAAATTTGATTTTCATTTGAAATATTGTATGCAAGGCGAATGTTTCTCTCTGGAATAATTTCCATGTATTAATATAGTTTCTATCGATGCTGGATTTAATTAAGTTTCGTATTCGCCCCAGGTCGGTGGCTCACGATAGGTCGGTAGCTCCATCTTGTGCTGCGTTTGTAGCCTTGCTAACATATAATAGTGAGAAATTTTCCAGGCTGGTTATCGTTCCATGTGGTTTAGTCGGTAGAACGTCAGCGCGCTGTACTGATGGCCCGGGTTCGATTCCCGGCATGGGATTTTTTTCACTATGTTGCCTTAAGCAATTTATATAAATCTTACGCTAACGTACGTGGCACAGAAATCGCGTTTATTTGTTATTGTTTAATGTCAACGCCCGAGAAACGCATCGGATTGGTTATTGTGTAAGAGTCCTTGGCAGGATTTAGGGCGATCGGGTTTGTTTACGTTTCGCTTTTTTGGTGCAATATCTTTCGCTCCAATTATGTAGCTTCAAAATATCATTTGAAATGCCCGTAAAAAATCTCGGTGAATGCTTGAAAATGAAGAAGAAGCCGAATTAAAGTCGAATCAAAATGGATGCGAAATCCAAATAGAATTGATCGAGAACGCCGTTAAGCGATTGGCAAAATAGGCTTAATAACTGTAGCATGCGCGCGTTGCTTCTGAAATTCAAATTACTGATTTAAACGTTTCGGGGCATGCATAACTGTGGGTGAAACGTGAAATTTCTGCAAAGCGCTGTATTGGAAATGCGAATTAAACAGCGGCAAGAAGTTTACAAAATGTTGTCATGACCTAAAAATTAATTTTGTACGCACAGGTAGGGACCTGCGGTACGGACCTGCGATACGAATTTCAGGTTTATTTAAGAATATTATTACGGGACCTCCAGAAGTAAGATACAATAAAACCTGCTTAGCCCGAAACGAAAACGACCAGTGATAAATTCCGTTTTATGCAGTTTATTTAAATTGACCAAAGCATAATAGCATTTTTTTTTTTGGGGGGGGGGGGGAAGCTGGAACTTTTTTTTTCGTATATTTCTGGATTCCGTTATAAACAGGCTTTACTCTATTAGAAAATAAATTTCCTCGAGGGTACTTTAAAAAAATCTATATAGTAATATTTGCTTATAATTTTATTATTTCTTTTTCAGTATTACACTTTATGTTGTATTTGTAATTGCTTTTTCATATAAAGATTTTAAATAAAAAATTAAATTATTGAAAATATCATTACATTTTAATTAAATTCATCAGTTAATTGGAATAAAAAAGTTAAAAGTACTAGACATATAAAAATTAAAAAACTTAACCTTTCACTTTCCACAACTTTGGATCTGAACAAGAGTCTGGACTTGGTAATTTGCACCGTCTCCATCCGCTCTCCTCTGTACGGACCTGCGATAAAAATTTCAGATTCATTTAAGAATAATATTACGAGCCCAGGCAATGCCGGTTGGGTCATCTAGTTACTTTGAAATTTGATTTTCATTTGAAATAAGTTGAAACATATTAATGTTAAATTTGCTTAATTCATTAAAGTCGGTTGGCAAGAAAGCTTGCCAGGTAAAGCGAACATTTTTTTTAAATTTTGAATACCAGTATTTTAGTTTCGAAATTTTCTTATTATTTAATCTCAGATTTTGAGCGATTAAATAAATCCAAATTGCAAATTGGCAAAATCTGGGTCAAAGAATAAAATAATTGTAAAGGAGGCTCACCGTTAATGGGTTATGCAAGATTTAAAAAAAATAAAAAATGCAATTTTAACTCCATTTAAATTTTACTATTGGATGTTATATTTTTTTTTTTATATAAATGACAATTTTCAATAATAACACCTAATTTAGTCATCATATGTGGAATCTTCGATAAATTACACCTTCGAATGATAAACAAGAAGTCATTCTAAATATTATTTTAAGAATTATCCAGGTTCAGAGTTTTGAACTTTAAAAATTATATTCATTTTTAGCAATTTCAAAACAGTTTGCAATGCGGGTAATGTTTTAAATCTAACTGAAAAACTACCTCACGGTATGAAGGGTAATTTTTGATTCGCTTATTTGAAGCTTACAGATCACAATTTTGGATAAACAAAATCATGTAAAAGTCATATTTATTTCGAAAGTATATATTAAATTATTTAAAAAAAAATGAATACCTATGCATTTTTAAACATAAATCGATTACATGGACTACAAAAATCAACTACTTATTTTTTTTAAACAAACATCGTGTGACATTTATAAAATTTTAAGACTGTTCTAGATAGAAAAAAAATCAAATGTTCAAACATGTTATTGTTAATTTTGATTTTAAACAACAATGCAAAAATAAAAAAGCAGATTTCAACGACAATAAGTTTTTACTATTGTGTGTTATTTTTTTTTTCTAAATTATCTCTCTATATTCCACTACATTGTTGGAGACCTTCTGTTAACAGCACATTATATTATAACTCGCTTATCCCCAGTGTTTTGTCAAAGGTAATAACCATAATTGTACATAATAAAATTGTTAAATTCAGTCATTTTTCTCATAGGGGGGGGGGGGGCTTTGGTGTCGGGGGCACCACTGCCTACAGCTGAGGGGATTATCGAATTTATATGGCATTATGATTTTAAACGAATATCTATATAAACGGGCGTAGATTTAAGGGCTCCACTCTCAAAAACTGCGTACAACCGCACTCCGGTCAGTTTTTGCAAGGCTACATGAATTTGTATGATTATATATTTTGATTGAAACGAAAATCTTTCCAAATGACTGTAATGGTGGAATCCCTACTGCATTTGACAGTTGGGCTGCTTCGCACTCTCCGGTTTTTTCAGCGTGCCCAGAATTTATATGACATTAAATTTATAAAACGATAAATTATCGAATAGTAATTACCGATTTAATTTCTGTCATTTAGATATAAGGTACTTGTACCCAATACGGACAATGCTCTCAATATGGACACCCGTAATATTTTTAAAACTAACCATTTTAATCGAGAGATGGCGCTACATGTCCGTAAATAAAAGCAGTTGAAAAAATAATTAAGCCTGGAAAGTACAAAAAAGCGCGCTGTTCGCCATTTGGCAGGAAACGAGTTGTTTTGTGGCGTGTTCATCGTTATTACAGGTAAGTTTAAATTCTTATTAGATATGGTAAAATCAATTTAAATATTGGGGATGAGTTCCATATCCTGTGCCGGAAGATTTTTGGCGAAAAAAAATCTCGCCAAAATGCCGTTTTGGCGACATGAAAATTTTTCCAAGATTGCAGAAAAACATCATTTTTAAATATTTATATTATTTATAAATCAATGATTTTGCACCATTTTTAAAGGTAGAAAATGATATAAAAACAAGGATTTATAAATTATACAAAGATTTAAAAACGAAGTTTTTGCGCCATCTTGGAAATTTTATTCCGATACAATTACACAAATTTTAGCAGCATTCTAAATAAATGTTTTTTTTAGATGAATACTTGTTATTGTCAGGGGGGCTCTGCCCCCCTGAACCCCCCGTTCCTAAAACATTTTCGACAATAAAAAAGAGAAAAAAAACTGGCCAGAAACCTTTTATAAATTTCAACAATATTTCAAAAACTATTATTTTTAATGCAGGTAAAATCCCGCTCACAACTGCAGAAAAGAAAAAAAGTATTAAATCATAGAAAAAATGTATAAAAATAATTTTAAAATGTTTACACACAACAACAACAAACAAAAAAAAAACAATCAGCAAGATTT
The DNA here is from genome assembly GCA_963932465.1 of Maratus speciosus. Lineage (NCBI taxonomy): Eukaryota > Metazoa > Arthropoda > Arachnida > Araneae > Salticidae > Maratus > Maratus speciosus. The sequence goes on from OZ010788.1 coordinate 445,412,327, forward strand.
TAATGCTAATAAAATGAACCCAATTAGGGTCTAAAACAGGGTACCAACTATTCATCTGAAAAAGCACATGTTTAGATTTATTTAGAATGCTGAAATTTATGCAATTGCATCGGAAGAAATTTTCGAAGTGGCGCAAAAACTTCGTTTTTAAATCTTTATGTAATTTTTAATCCATGTTTTTACATCATTTTCTCTTTTTAAAAATGGTGTAAAATCATTGATTTATAAATAATATAAAGATTTAAAAATGATGTTTTCCGCAATCTTGGAAAAATTAACGAGACTTTACTTACATCGACCGGCACAGAGAGTAATCCGAATGTGAGTGTTGTGGCGTCGGCGTGACCGCGGGAGCAAATTCTTATCTAACCGAATTCAAAATTTGCTGACTAACAGTTCCCGTGATACTAGTAAACCAATAAGCTTCAAGATCTCACGTCATCCAGTTTTGAAAAGGCATTTCCGAAAAAAGCAACCCTAAAGCCGTTCGAACGATCCGAAATCCGACGAACAAACTAAAACCAGATCGAAACATTTATCGCCAAACATAGCGCGCCAAAAAAATCGCCAAATCTTCCGGCACAGGATACGGGACTCTTCCCAAATATTGAAAAGTAGAGTGTTTTAGAAAGCTGATAAAACATATTTTCGATTGCTATTGCATATATTGCTTAAAAATATTTTCATAGTTTATTTATTACAAGATTTGGTAAAACTATGCCCGATTCCCAATATGGACACCTTATGTTCACATTGGGAATACAGCAAGTGAATCTTCAGATTCACTTATATATATCACTTATACCAGATAGAACATTTAGTTTTGTTAAAAATACAGTGCGCTCACTGGTGGTGGAGTGTGGAACTAAGAGACCACGATCTCATTTAAGTAGGAAATTTAACAAAGCTATCTGTTTGAAACTTTAAGATAGTTTACAGCACATAAGAAAAAGTTTATAAAAAATGGCGCGCGAAATTTTGGGAAGGTGGGGGGAGGGGGATGGGCGAAAAACTGCTTTATTTTAAATTTCCGTTTCATATCGTTTCAGGTACGGTTTTTTGACGGAGTCCTCAGATACATGCTACTTATTACATATAAATATGATAAAAGTTAAGTTACCACTACTTCCGAATAGTAATTTCAACAAATATCTTAAATTCTTGCTGAAGACCGCCACACCCTCAAGTACCATATCTACTGATAGGTTGTATAAAGGAGTTTCGTTCAGATATGCTTTTGTAAAGAATAGAGTGCTCTCCCTGGTGGTGGAATGTGGAACTAACATAACGCGATTTTGTTAAAAATGGGAAATCTAACAATGCGATCTGTTTGAAACTTTAAGATAGTTTATAACACAAAAGATAAAGTGTAAAAAAGAATGTTGCGTGAAATTCCGGGAAGGGGGCGGAGGGGAGCTAGATTTAAAAAAATAGCGTTTCTGAAGTTTTATGGGCTGTTTTTTGAGGGAGTCTTGAGATGTATGCTACTTATCAAAAGTTACAGACATTATGTCTGCTTTGAAAAGCACCTACTTTTATTTTGGAGAGTGGATAAGTACCACAGCTTAAAATTTTAATGGGAGTTCAAATTTAAGTCAAAATTTAAAAAGTACAGCATTTACAGATTTCAAACTTTACCATATCGGCCTATATTCTTACACTAATTAAGAGTATGTAAATAAAAAAAAATGACTCTGAGCTTTTTGTTCGAATTTGAAAAAAAACGACTTTTAAAAAGAAAAAGATACGCTTTTTTAAATAGAGAATGAACGCGAATTTGTTAAAATTTGGAAAACTAACTAACCGATTGACTTGAAAATTTCACGTAAGTTATAACAGCCCTTTGACCACTGTTTCGTAGAGTAATATTTGTATAGAACATATTGCGCTCCCTGTCGGTGGAAGGTTGATCTAATCACCATTTTCGAATAGTAATTTAAGCAAATTTCTTAATTTCTCATTTTAGCCAATGTCCGTATTTTACCACATTGTTTATCGAAGTATCTAAGTAGACCGGATTTACATATCCTACTAAAATTTTGAAACGTTCGGAAGGGTAGAAATTTTTTTTAGAAAATAAAATGTCTGAAACCCATAACGAAATCAGTAAAAACCTGAATATTTTGTCGCAGTTCCGCTCGCTTTCGGCCTGCATAGACTCCAAAAATCAACTTACGCAAAATCGCACGTACCTTCAATTTAATATTTTTCTTGCGATTTTTTTTATATTAAAAAATATAAATTTAGGCAAAAGGGAATTAAAGGTATAAAATCATACAGATTTGAGGTTCATTCATCACGGGCCCGGTCAACGCCTGGTGGGGTCTGCTAGTTACAAATAAAAAGAGAAAAATTTTATGTAAAAGGCAAATTACAAATAAAAAGAGAAAATTTTCGTTGGATCCAAACTGATAACGACAACAAGACAAACCGCCCCTACCCCGAGAGATATCTTACGATATCATGCCCAGACCCCCTCCTCCCTAATGTGCTAACGTTATATATGAACAGCCCCTACTAACTTATTGTATTTTATTCGGCTTTATATACCGGGTGTCCTAAAAAGGACTGATTGATTTTAAAATTCAATAACTTGCAAACGGTCACAGATATTTAAAAAAATCTTGCAGGACGGTTATGCATGAGGTCAAATTTTTTTTACAGTGATTTTCAATTTTAGTTCGAATTACAAACAATAGATAGCTCTGGAAGCAATATGCGCTAAATACAGTCTCGATTTTTTGGCCTTTCTCTTCTGCCATGCGGAAAAAGGAGATTGGGTCCCTAAGTGCTAAAAATCGAGCCTGTATTTATCGTCTATTGATCGCAGCGCAATCTATTGTTTGTAATTCGAACTAAAATCGAAAATCACTGTAAAAAAAAAAAAAAAAAAAAAAAAAAAAAAAAAAAAAAAACGTTTGACCTCATGCATAACCCTCCTGCAATGATCTTTTAAATATCTGTCTCCGTTTGCAAGTTATTGAATTTTAAAATCAGTCAGTCCTTTTTAGGAAACCCGGTATAAGTTACATATAATATGCTCATAAGCTGTACAAAACATGATTGAGTTCTGCTGAACGCGTTTTGATTATTCTGTCTATTAGAGATACTCTCCTTATTAACTCTGAGACAGAAATATTTTTAGACGCCAAACTTCGGGAAAATGGGTTTTAAAATTTATGAAATATTAATTATACCAAAACATTAGTTGTAGCAAATTAACATATATTAAGAATAAATTTAAAATATGCTTCTAAGTTATACAAGAAATGTGCAATAAAAAGAGAAGATATGAAAAACTGTTAAAGAGGAAATTTTTGAAAAGATCGCATGTCTAAACAAAAATTCAAAAAACTACACACATAATGCATAAACAAAACTTACAGTTTCAAGTACATGTAACAAATACGTTGTTTAAATATATTTAATAAATATAACAAGAATAGCTCTAAGAGTAAAAATACAATAGTGCACAATTTATTCGAAAGAAAAAATACATCATGCATTTTTCCAAGTTACAACATTATTAATAAGTACATTCTCATAAAATATACTAAAAGCAAAATTTTAATAAAATGGCGATGAAACAGAAACAATAACAAATAAATAAATTGGAAAACTTTTTCTCCAGCTCTTCAACGAAAAATTAAAATGTAACAATTTTAAACGTATCATACTATAATAAGCTTGCTCTAGAAGTATTTTATTACTTCTTCGTTCTCAACTGTTAGAAAAGTAAGGTGAAACAAATTTGATTACACGTCAGGTAAACTTTATCACACTGATTATCATACTGTGTTTGGAATATTGGTTTTCTGTACTGGTCGATATTGGAATGCTTCCAAATGAAACATAGCTTAAATAAAGGAAGTTTTATTTTTATCGTTTCAGTGAAACTAATGATGTACGTAAAAAAAAGTAAAGATGAGTCAAAATTAAGCTTTTTCTGTTTATTGTGAAAATTGGTTTAGTGTGTACAAGACCATTTATGCGATTTTCTTTAAATTATCACTTTTTATTAGTGTAAAATATATTAGACGGTAAATGGCACGTTAAAACAACATAAATAAAAATAATTATACATAGAATGACACAAAATGTATAACGCTTCCGGGGTTGAACTCATCCGTTTCCTGATAATCCAAACGCGGCCACGTTAGGCTTAAGTATTCCGATGCCGTATTTGCCGACTGCCTTATTTAATCTGTCTATCTATTTGTTGTGTAACATATTCTTCTTCAATTTTTCTCAAACCTTCAAAAAGTATACAATTATAACGCTTTAAGATCTAATTTAAAAATAACCAGATACCAACAACAGGGTTCCGATGTATACAAGCGATTACCGTTGCCATTCATAAGCACAAATTACAAATCCAAAAATAAATGAATGACTCTTTCAGCTATTCATTAAATGCTCTTAAAATATTTTGCAAAAGCATATTAATATTTTGAAATACGTTTTTCACTTTTGTTTACATTTATTTACAGTTTGAATTCAGTGTACACGGTTAAAAATATCGCGAAAAATTACCTCTGTTTTTCAAGGCTATCTATTTTCTGACCAATGAGAACACTTCATGGGGTTCAGTGAATATAGCTATATTCGGTGATTCATTCCCGTGAATTATTTTGTACCGGATTAACGTTTCCTTTCTAAAAAAAAACGTATTTCAAATTATTTAAAAGCTTTATTAGGCGCGCCACACACCAGAGAGACATGCGACAATAATCGTGAGACATGAGGCAAATTCTGCTGTTCAAACCGGTTTTTTCTTTGTTAACAGGGTGAAATTGTCGCATGCCTCACGTTTTTCTGCCGCATGTCTCCCTGGTATGTGGTGCGCCTTATGGTTTTACAAATATTTTAAGAGCAAAATCGGATGTCGACCGTATTTTTTAATGATTCGTTCAAAGAGTCATTCAATTGCTTCTGGATTTGGAATTTGTGTTGTACATGTGGCATCACGACACACGAGTGAATGTTGATTTTGATTTTCAATCTTAAAACGTTGAGTAAAACGTGCTTTCTTTTCCACTATTCACAAAAGTTACAATTTCAGACAGATTATTCAAAATAAATTAATATTTATAAGAGATTACATTCAATTATCTAATATTCAGCTGCGATAACTTGAGTTAAAATTAGATTGGTAGCTTTATCTATCCCTATATGAAAGTAAACAAACAATTGATTCATTCGTCTTGAACTTTTAAAATATTAAAACAAACGTTTATATGCTCTGTTGCGCCATCTGTCGGTTGTTAAAAAAAGAAATTTTCTTTTTAAAATGTTTTTTGAATTCTGAAGACATTGAGGGAGGGGGGGGGGATGAATATTTCTTATAAAATGAAATTAGAATATCAGAAATATGTAATGCCGTGTATTACACACACATATATATATATATATATATCAATGCATTATTATAATAAATAAAATTTTGTATTTTGTAGGGAAAATAAATTTGTAATTTAATAACAGAATTTGGGAAAATAAATTGTTAATGTAATTAATAGTTGCAATTTACTTATGTGATAACAGATGATTTTTAATTATCAAAATTTATTACAGGTTTCTTTTATGCATGTTTAAAAAAAATCGGGATTTTCTCTGTTCAACTTTTTAAAATTTAAGTTATATAATTATTATTTTGGCAATTAATAAAAATAAACTTTCTGTTGGAATTGTCTTTTATTTTACCACATACCATCAGATAAAATAGTTAATTGACAATATGTTTTAAAATAACATTATTAGTACTAATTTGAATGTTTTTGTGAAATATTTCTTCAAATTTTGTGAGTGAAGTTCATTTGCATACTTTATATCAGTATTTTACCAATTCAATTAATAATTTTCTTGCCAATTAAATTTCAATGAAAAATGGGCTGTTTTTACTTTACCCCACCTGACCCTATTAATCAGACAAGACAAAATTTATTACTTCACAATTCTTTTTATAATGCAATGCTATATAATTTTTTTGAAAATGCAAACACGTCATTCTGACGGGCTATATTCTAGTTAATAAATATTTACATTATATATTTTCCATGTTCCTGGTGAATTAAATACTCCTTGAGTAACTTCCGCTTGTTAATATGGTATTATATATTTGTAAAATGCTCTATATAATACAAAATGTGTTTCATTTTTTTAAATTCTATGTTATATACAAGGAGAAACCAAAAAGCAAGGTGACTGACGTCATACTAATCACTGTATTATGTGATTGCAGATAAATATCTCACTGTTGTTCAAAGTAGTTCTCGCCGTCTAAAATACAGTTTGACAACGTTTATATAAGTTCTGGAAACTTTTGACAAAGTCCTCCTTTGAGACTGTTTTAAGTCCCTTGGTAACAGCAGCTTGAATGTCTGAGGTGTTTGAAAATCAATGTCCCTTCTTGTGCCAGTTTCAGTCGTGAATAGAGGAAAAAGTCTGCTGGCGCAACATGAGGGAATTAAGGAGTCCGTTCGCTGCTGTTTTTGTTCATCGCTTAAGAATAGGGAACAAACGTCGCACAAAGTTTCCGTTTCTCCAAATCCTTTGTCAATATTGTTTGGACGATTTCACGAGGAAGATTCAATTCGTTCGCGATTATTCGGATGGACAAACGGCGATCTTGAAGCAATAACCTCCAAAGTCTTTCTACATTTGTAGTGGTTATCTTCGTCACCGGTCTTACACAGCGATGCTCATCCTCAACGCTTTCATGTCCTTCACGGAAATGCTTGAACCACTGAATTAATGCCTTGCGAGAAAAAGTTTCTTCGCCATACACACTTCCAATCATTTCCAAGGTTTAAGTTTTACCCATTTTAAAACATAATTTCATATTCGTTTTCTGCCTCATTACGCAATGCACTACCACCTCTTTTATTTAAGTGACTGCACGAACAAACACGAATCAGGAAACTTTGCAAATGACCCTGAACTTTAACGTTGCATACCGAAGATCGTACGTAATGCGCATGTGTCCGGTTCCCGGGCTGTTCTCATTTTCGAAAGGAGGGCTTAGTCACCTTACTTTTCGGTCTCATCTTGTAGAATCATACATATATATTTTTTTTAATTTATATGCATTTTTGAGTCTTTTTTATTGTTTTAAATTTTACATAGTGTACATGATTTTATTTTAAACAGGCATATCAATAATAAAAAAATTAATAATTAGATTGTCCACTACTATAAAATGTATAAGAAAATGAAATTATAGTATCTGTTTACTTATAGATTGAAGGAAAAAAATGGAAACCGCAGGGGCAGAAAATAAAACAAATAATTATTTTCTTCTGTGTCCACTGAAGGTTGGTTGGTTGTATGAACTTTCATATCGCAAAAAGGGATATGCTGCGCCAAAGTGTCCGCTAAAGAAAATTGAATTTATTATTTTATTTTATTATCTTGGTTGAAAATAATCAATTAAAATCCTTATAGTAGCATTTCGTTGTAGTCGGTAGACAAATACTCCGATTCCTAAAAGTCACTTAACACAGTCCTTTTCCCGAAAGAAAGTGCATATGATTTTCTATATTTTAAACTAAAGTTTGTTAAATTACAGATACACACATACTCACATTTCCGTTATAATATTAAAATTTTCCACAAAAGCCCAATTTTTAATTATTTCTATCAATTTGCTATGTTTGGTTTAAATGTGTTTCCTGTTTCCTTTCCACGTTAAGTACGAAAAAAACTATCGAATTCTTACTTAAGGGAAAGAATAAATTTGCGATTATTTGCAAAAATATTATGTGCAAATAAGTACAGAAATACTTTGAAAGAAGTGCATGAATGTTCTCAAATGTCTGTATTTTCTTCTCACACGAAGTTACCGCCAAATAATCTGAAAAAACATTGATGCGAATCTTGGATCTTCTTTTGTTGCACGAAACGTCTTTGGTTAAATTGCACTTAAAAAATGCGCTTTAAAAATATTTTCAAAAGTACCTTTCTTTTAGCAGGCACATTTCACTACCTCTCTCTCTCTCTCTCTCTTTTTTTTTTTTTTTTTTTAATCTGAATTTATTATATGGTGTAAAATAGATAATGCATTGATATTCGTTCTTAAAACCGAGTTGAAAGAAAAAAAACACATATTTGGAAATTATGAAGTACGTAGCGTATTATTTTTAAATACTTTTTGTTTATAATATGGAAAGGTATAGCTTTCAATAATTAAAGACAATGTCATATGAAATGAGATAAATGTATTTAAAAAAAAATAAAGAAAAGAATGAACAAATTCAATTTTCTTTTCTGATAAAAATTAATTTTTTTGAACACCTAATTTACTATTACGAGTATTTCTTACATTTATGATTCCAAAAAAAATCTATTTCCTCTTTAAGAAATTCAAATTAGATCCTGTCAGAAAAAGAAGAAGCTGTTTTTAATAAATCAGATCAGATTGGATGGTTTAGTTACAGCCAATTTCGAAAACAAAAAACCAGCTGAATTTTGAACATCTACACTACTATTTGGAGCTATCTTACGAGAGAAACATTCCATTGCACTGAAACATCATGTATTTCTGGAAAATATTTTATACGTTATAAAAGTTTTTTAAAAATATATACATTCAGGATAGTACTCAGAAAACGCCGATGGATTGCCCGATCTTAGAGTAAATTTTTCATTATTGTTGTATTTAAAATAACGCTATATTGAAATGAGTAAATCACAATTGTGATTTCATTTCAATTCAGTTTTGATTTTTTATTACTTCATTAATTCTTTGCGATTTTCGGAAATTTGTTTACAGTTACTATTCTTTTCCTTATTGTATAATACATTTTTCACGTAGTAACTATTTATTTTCAAATTTCATAAGATCAGATTGCAACAGGGAAACACTGAACAAAGATGTCAGAGTTTCAAAAATTTACCAAATGTTTTAAGACTATTTTTTTTACTGAACGATATTATGTCCTTAGTTTGTTTATTAGGATATTTTTATAAAAACACATTTAGTAAAATTTTGCGTTATCTGATTTTTGCCAATAAGAAAATTTGAAATTTCGCTCCGTTTTTTAAATTTCAATGAATTGCATACATTATGCTTTACTTTACTAAAATAGGTTAAAAGAACCATCGCCTTAATTACAGCTGTTATTTATTTCTTTAAATATTGTTTCTTTTAGTTTGTTTCTGTTGATTATTAACATTTCCAAAACAATTGTAAAGTCTTTACGGATTTGGTTTGTCTGTGTACCGTCTGTCTCCTTGTCCATACTCTAACTGTAGTAAATACTCTCGGATTTCTATGCAATTGATATGTTAATGAGGTTTTGTATAGCATGCTCTGAATTGAAAATAAATTGCGTAGCATTTGTCGGTCATTTACAAGGAAACTAAAAAGAATTGCATTACATTGAAGTCTGAAGGGAAAATTGTTTGCAGTATATTTTAATGGTGTTAAACTATTTAAAACATATTAAAATTGACTTATATTACTCAGGGTCTCTAGAACAGGATTACTATGGAATATGGTGTGCATTCTATTCATCGTTCCTTGATATGGACTCCCAAAAGAATTCGGTTACTTTTCTGTCTATTAACAATAAATGCTGGAAGTGCGTTTTTAGTTGCGGTGCATGTTTTTAAATTAAACTAATTTTTTTTCTTATAACTTTGGGTGTATAAATTATGTTGGTCATATAAAAGGCGGCACAAAATCTCAAGTTCACTGCCGCTTATTGTCAGAAATTTCCGAAAAGAAATTTACAAATGTGGTATGCCTTTTCTAACGGAGCTAAATTTCAGCATTCAATTTAGTATACAATATACTAGGGATGCACAACCTGTGGCCCGCGATGGGCTTACGTGTGGCCGGCGAACTTCGTCAATTTATAACTGCAAAAAATTATCAATTCTCATTATGAACAAAAAAAAGTTTTGTCCATAGGTTGCAAGAAAAAATTCGTGAATTTCATCAATTTGCCTCCTGAAAAATATAAAAAATTCGTCAGTCAGTTAAGAATCGCGAATTTCGTTGATCGGGTGCGGAAAAATCGTGAATTTTGTCGATCAGGTGCGGAAAAATCGCAAATTTTGTTGATCAAGCACAGAAAAATCGCGAATTTTGTCCATGAGGTGCGGAAAAATTGCTAATTTGACCTAACGGGCAAGGAAAAATCGCTAGTTATGTTGGTCGAGATCGGAAAAATCGAGAATTTCGTTTGTCCGACACGGAAACATTGCAAATTTTGTCGATCAGGCGTTGAAAATCGCAAATTTCATTGATTGGGTACGAAAAAAATCGTCAATTTTATTAAAGATGCGCGGAAAAACTGTAAATTTTGTTGATTGGCTGCGTAAAAATCATGAATTCGTCATTTGTGAGAAAAAATTGCGAATTTCGTCAGTCAGTTAAGAATCAGGAATTTCGTCGATCGGGAACGGAAAATTTGCAAATTTTTCCTATTAGGAGAGGGAAAATCTGAAATTTTTTTGATGGGCTGCAGGAAAATCTCAAATTTCAATGATGGGCTGCTGAAAAATCGCAAATTTCATCGATCAGGCGTGGAAAAAATGCAAATTTCGTCGATCGGGTACGAAAAAATCGCGAGTGTTGTTGATTGGGCTCCAAAATATCACGAATTTCATTGGTCGGGCACGAAAATAATCGCGAATTTCGTTGGTCGGGCACGAAAAAAATCGCGAATTTTGTCGATCAGGGGCGGAAAAATCGTAAATTTCGTTGATCATGCACGAAACAATCGCGAATTTTCTCGATGATACGCGGAAAATTGGAAATTTCGTTGATCAGTTGCGTACAAGTCACGAGTTTCGTCAGTTTATTGCGAGAAAATAGGGCGAATTTCGTCAATTTGCCGCGGGAAAAAATTGCAAATTTCATTACAGTCAGTTAAGAATCGCGAATTCCGTTGATTGGACGAGGAAAAATTCGCGAATTTTGTCGAACAAGGGTAGAAAAATCGCAAATTTTGTCAACCGGGCACGGAAAAATCGCGAGTTTTGTTGATCGAGATCCTAAAAATCGCGAATTATGTCAATCAGGCGCGGAAAAACGCGAATTTTGTCGACCAGCTTAGGGAAAATTGCGAATTTTGTCGACCAGGCGCAAAAAATCGAAAGTTTCGTTGATCGGGCCTGGAAAACTCGCAAATTTCGTTAATCGGCTCTTCATCCCCCCTTCGTTCATAAAGTTCACATTTTTTCAGCACTAGCCACTTTCATGCCTATGTTTGTTTTTTAGCACTTTTAAATAAACAAAATTTACTTCCCGAATAAAGTAAAGGAATTTTATCAGTCCTTCTAAATAATACTTGCTATATCTCTGTTATATATACAAACGTAAACTGTTGAAAAATCCTTGCCAACTGAATTGGATATGTTGATAGGGTAGGGCAACCTAGAGGGTTAAAACTAACCCTCAAGCGCAAGCTAGGATTTCGTAGAATTCTTAAAGCGCTAACACTAGTGGAGTCAGTTCTTACATTCAATTTTAGCGCAGCAGATTATATTTCTCTGATTCAGTGGGATAAATTAAAAGTTACGGAACCAATTATTTTGACAAATATTTCATACGATGATTTAAAGATGGACATTGGCAAACGTAATCGTTAAGATATAATTTTTTTTTTTCTGAGTTTCCAAGCTACACTCAAAGTGTAGAAGTTTGTGTCAGAGTGGTCACTGGAGCTGGTGCGACATTTTTGGTCAGATTTTAAGGTTAGAAAACTCTAACAGCATCAAAAATAAACACCAAACCGAAACATTTCGAATATTTAAATTTTTGTTTTGAAGAGCACGAATTGATTTAATTGAACTTTAAAATTTTTGAACACTTTTAACAGATTTAAATGTTTTATTCATTCTTTAACTTTAATTGTTTGCGTATGTTTCGCTGAAAAATTGTTTTTATTGCACTTTTGCTTCTTGTGTGATGCATTCTATTATACATGTACACAGAATTCTCGGTATTTTGTTTTTCAAAATTTTGAATGACCGGGTCCCTGGAATATTATAAATCATGTGAGTGCATTGTGAGTGGATAATACCTAAGCAAAAAAGCAAGCAAAAAGACGTCCGTCTGACATTGTCCTAAATATTAAATGAAATACAAATAACTTTCCTGTAAATGAAAGGAAGATCATTATTATTAAAGATTTTTACTATTCATAATCATCTGATTGGTAAATAAATCAAGCGAGCATTAATTTTTCCATCTTAGTGAAAATGTGTGTAGGTTGATGCACGATATTTTTAGTCCCTGGAACAAAACTGTATTTTAAAAGTCGTTAGATATGTTGGCAAGTATCCAGAAGTACATTTACGTTATGTGTGACTACCGCAAAATGTTTGTTCTCAGCGATGAATCTTCGAAATCAACTCAGGTCGATTGCAAACAAACTATACCTGCTAGAAAAAAAACTAAGGACAGTCCCTGTAATCAGCATAAAAAATGCATTAAGGACAGTCATTAGTTTTTAATCATCTGATATCATGCAGACTAGTGTTGTTGATTGACTGCTTTCCAGTTGATGGGGGAAATTGCTCGAACGCAGAATTCTTGGCTGTGATTGCCAATTCTCTACCATTCGATCTGTCTGGACGACACCCCAGACAACACAATGTTCGCTCAGGTCAGCCCTCTGGCCATGATATCCGGGCTGTTATTTGAAACAACTTGATAGAATAAAACGCTTGTAAAGGAACTCAAATGAACGATAGAAAAGTTACTGAACTGTAAAGAATTATTTTTAAACACAATATACACATTTTAAATGAAGGAAATTCGTTGAGTAATTTTCGAGACAAATGTTCGCACACTTTGTAAAACACACACAATATTTACACAAAAATATAAGCAGAAAGAAAAGAAAAGTATCGATGCATAAAACTCGGAGAAAACGTTTTAGACTTGAAAAGTCGTTAAAGGAATTTAAATATAGGTTAGTATGTTTAGATATTATTATTGTTTGTCTGGGGTGTCGTCCAGATTGCTCAAATGGTAGAGTTTGTGTAATTAAAGCCAGGTGTTCTGGGCTCCAGTCCCGGTCTGGGCATTGTTTCGCTTGGATGGAAAAATTACTGCTTATTTGAATTGTTTATCAATCAGGTATGTGTGTTAAAGAAATAATTATAAAAGTGTAGTTACCGTTCCATCGTTAATTATAGCTCATTTACCAGCAGTTTATTCTCTCGTGCTGCTTCAAATAACAGCCCAGATTTCATGTCCAAATGTTTGATGTGAGCGAATATTGAGTTGACTGGGATATCGTCCAGTTAGCTTAAACTATAGAACATTGGCAATCAAAGCCAAGGGTACAGGGTTCGAGTTCTGGTATAGACATTTTATCTCTCAGATGGAAAAATACTACTCATTTTAATTATTTTCTAATCAGAAAGTGGTGTTTAAAAAATAGTTCGTTAAAGTTTAAATACTCTTCCATCGTTCATTTGAGTTCCTATATAAGCAGTTTATTCTGTCGTGTTCTATAAAATAACAGTCCGGATGTCATGACCAAATGGTTGATCTGAGCGAATATTGTGTTGTCTGAGGTGTCGCCCAGATATCTCAGAATATGCAATCACAGCCAAGGGTTCCGGTTTAAGTCCAAGCCTAGATACATTTTTGCTAATTTGGAAAAATTACTACTAATTTGAATTATTTTCTAATCTGATGATTGTGTTAAAAATAGTTATTTAGAATATATTGATATTTTTTTTTTTTGCATTTATTTGCGATATATCTTAAATACAGTAAAACAAACGATATTTCATATGCAATAAAAAAATAGAACAAATAACATCGAAAGCCCTAAAGGCTAATAATAAGCAACATATAATAGCCTAAAACCATAATGTAAATTATACAAGTTACCAACTTTAAAAAGAAATGATACCAAACTGAAGTTTTGCATTATCTCTGGGATTTAACCTACACATGAAAATAAATCTGCTCATTTAATATCCTTGGGAAGAAGCATCAAGGAGATAAGCACCCCATAGAAACTTCAGAAAATAACCACTATACTTACAGTTATCCTAAAAGAACAAATGAACGTTATATCCATCGATAAAACAGACACGTAAAATGAACTACTAAAAGCGTATTAAAACAGCATATAATATTTTGTATTATGATAAAGTTTACTTAAGTCATTATTGCATAATACATTTTAGTCAGGTATTTTTAAAGAATTTTTTTATAAACACGTTTATTTGCGTTGAGACAAGAAGTAAATTTTCTTCTACAAGTATTTGTTGTTAAATGATAATAAAACTCATAAGCACATTTATCACATTAACTCACATTCGTATATTCTAACGGAAACAAATATATATATTATAGTGAAAAGAAAGAATTAATATCATTTTAAAGTACATTTTATTTACACGTATATTTTTCAAAATGTATATGCGTCGCAGAAACAAGACCCAACAGTCAAAGCAAATAATAATAATAATAATAATAATAATAATAATAAATCAAACTTAAAAAATTCTAAATTTTTGTTCTCGTAGTATTATTGCCCATATTTAACAAAGTGTTTTTACTAAAAATTTTGCGGGAAATATGAACAATAATTTCTTTAAAAAGAAACAAAATAGCGCACATTTTTTTTTTGTACATTCTTCTATCTTCATAATAAGAGAATGTTGTATTCGCACTTCTCGACTTTTGTCGACCTGTTTTGATAGATTAATAAGTCCCGAACACGATCTGACTGTGTTTAGAAAATGTCGATCCATGAGACTTCCTGTAGGTCTGCCTGTGAGTTTGACTGTCCGTCTGTATGATATAAATATTTTGTGGGCGCTCTATCTAAAGAACCAAACTTAATAAACCTTTTGATTCAGTGAGATCTTATTATAAAATGGAGCTGATTAGTTTTTGGTGTAAATCGCATAATAGGAGGCGCTTCTATGCGGCATTTTTAAGAAATTCCACAATAGCTCTATCTAAATAACTAATGCACGGATTTTCGTCAAACTTTAGATTCAGTTACATGTTTACATACGTAGTTGCTGATTAGGTTTTAGAGTAAATCGCGCAGCAGGTGGCGCTGCATTGCTGCATTTTTTTACGATTTCCACAATAGCTCTATGTCAAGAAGTAATGCCCGGATTTTTCTCAAACTTCAAATTCAGTTATACGTTGACTCAAGTTTTAATTTGTCAGATTTTGGTGTATATCGACCAACAGATGGCGATGCTATGCTGTATGTTTGAAGATTTACACGATTTTAACGATAGTCATATCTCAAGAATTAATGCACGGAATTTCATCAAACATCGTATTCTGTTAGACCTCGACCAGCGTTGGTGTTGATTAGGTATTTATATAAATCATTTAACAGGTGGCTGGGCTATCTGCATTTTTCACAATTTTCGCCATAGCTATATCTCTCAAAAACTAATGCACGGAATTTTATCAAACTTCATATTCTGATACAGTTTCACATAAATAGATCCTTATTATGCTTGGGTATCCTATACAGCCAAACAGGTGTCGCTTTTAAGCTCTTTAGGTTGTAAAATTTTGTTGCAGACATCTAAGATTGGTAGGTGCCCAAATTCAATGATTTGTTTGAAAAATGCTTATATGTCGTATTTAATACTAGAACAGCCGGCTTTTACATTCAAGATTTGTAAAAAGTGTTTCACATCAGAATTTTCATTTAAACATATTTGATTTATTTAATTAGCCTATTTTTGTGCTGGATACATATAATATCTCTTATGAAGAAAAATCTCGTTCGGTTCCGATATTAGGTCGAAAGGTCAAAATGGCACCTAATGGAGGTTCTAGTATTAAATGCACGAAATTCAATGAATCAGCCACTTTAGAATCCTGATAATGTACCAAGACTGTCATTTAATGTTGGCACAGTAATATGCTGTGATCCGAATTTTAAAATATTAAGGGGACTGTGGGCGTTAAAATTTTTGTTTTAAATTTTCATCATAGAAATATAAAATTTTGAAAATGTATACATTTCATCATAAGTATATAAAACACTTTAAAAGAAATTTCCAATCTTATTATTATTTTAAGATTTAAAAAAAATTTAAAATTTTTAAATGAAAATTTAAAATGCTCCGGGCGTCATAATTTTTTAAATATGTCCTTGCTTTTGCATTTTAATCAAATAAATCTCTATCACAAACAAATCTAAGCATCGATTTTTTAATCTCTTGTTAATTTTTCAGAAATTTTTTTTCTGAATTTCATATCGATTTTCATCAAAATTTTGTCTTTTAATCCGTTAAAAATCAAATTTTATTATCTTAATGAAATCAAATTTCAAAATGCATGCTTAGTTTCTTTGTGATCAGTTTTCTCCCTTATTAATTTCATGAATTTTGATCAAAAATTGCGACGCCCGGAGAATATCAAAAATCTAAAAACGTTGAAAAACTCGTTTTAAAGTAAAGTAGGTAGGGGAGGTTTGATACATTGACAATTTTTCTCCACAAATGGCATTAAGAGCTATTCTAACACATGTGAAGACTTATTTTATTTGCTGAAGCCATCATTAGCTGGACTAATCAGTGAAGAACTGACAACTTTTCTTATGCCTTTAATTTTGAAGGTTTTTGGAATGTCAATGTAAATTTTTTCATTGATTGATTTTCTTTCATAACTCTTATTATTATCAAGATAATACCTTGTATTTTTTTTTTTTATTTATAAAGCACATTGTTAGGATTAGTTTTACTAGAAAGTAGATTACCATTTTGAAACTGCATTTGTACAAAGTGATTGAAAATCCAATAAGGCATAATAGGGAGAAATGATACATTAGTACTGGGGAGAAATGATACACTTGTATATTTGAATTTTAATAGTTTTTTCAAGTTTGCAAACTAATATAGGACTGTAATATTCATTATTGTTTTACAGCAAGAGCTACTGAAATTGGTAAGGAAGAACAAAGATAATATTGTTAGACATTATGTAGGTTACATAGAAAAGCAGTGCGATGATAGATGGTTAGTTCGCTTTGCTTGTCATGTAGATGGGAAAAAGTTTAAATGGCCTGAAAGGGAAAATGTTTCTATAATTTACGAAGGGCAAATTGAAGAAACGTTAAATCTACCCGATTTTACTTCTAACTATACTAACGATACTAAGTTTTTCTTTTAACCATTTCAGGGGTGGTGGTATGTTTAAGAAACCACTTAATTTTAATTCCCAAACGCCACATTGGAACCAGCATTTTGGTAAAATATTGTCCTTTTAGTATGAAAGTGAAATATATCCCTTTTCTTATTTCTAATTAAATCTGATGGTAAATTCTGGTGCCATTTATTTATTCAATACTTCAGCATTCAAAATGCTTTGCCCCTGAAAGGGTTAAAGGAATCTTAAATGTGCTAAATTTATGTTAAATTATTTGCAAATCAGCAATGTTCACTTCATTTTTCCTTGCAGCTAGATCTCTAGGGGTTTCTTTCATTATTTATTTTCTAAAAAGTGTGTTAATAGGATTGTTTAAATAATAGCAATAGTTTAAATATTTTTGTAAAAAACTTTTCTGAAACAAAAACATGTCAATATCATTTCATTTCAAATTTTACTTAAATATTTCAAGATTTGTATCAAACCTCCCTTGCTAGTGTATTAATCCTCCCCAGTAATGGAGAGATTTGATACAGTAGTAGCCATTAAAAATAATTGGGATATATTTTTTAAATGACTATTTTTTTAATTCACAATATTTTTAATAAATGAATAAAAGGTCACTTTATAAGAAAACACGAAAAATTTGTTTAAAAATAGCTTTCTAAGGGTTGTAAAAAATTAGTAAAAAAAAGTGTATCATGTCTCCCCTACCTCCCCTATACTAAAGGGCCGAAAAATTATTTGTGTACAAAATTCAAACGATGGTAACTTTGCGAATAATAGTCACAGCTGCATGCGATTTTTTGCAAATAGCTTAGAACAAACTGGAGTGTAATAATAAGCACAAAAATAATTTTCGGTTTTGGGGTCGATTTTTGCTCAAATGAAGGTCCATGATCCCATTAACATGTATGAAATAAAAGAATGTTTTGAGATTGGTATATCCGACTAGTTTTGTTTTAATCTCTAACTTAAGTTTCCTATTTTTACCTATCAATAATATAGAAAGAAATTCGTTTTGTTTTAGTTTGCTTCAAGAAAAATAAATGGCATATTTAAAAAAATATGTATTCTTATTCAGGTAAAAATAAAAATATTATTGTAATTAAATTGCAAATATTTAAAAATAATAAGGCTTACTTAAATTATTAATATTAATAATTTGTCTTGTATCTTATTTGCTTTCAGTATTTTTTTTTTCATTTTAGATAGTATCCATGAAATTGTGGTACATTTTTTAATTAAAATTTCAATACATTTAACAATTTATAATTAAGATAATTGACTAAATAACTCTTGAATTGTTTTAAAAGATTATTTTCTGCATTTGAAAATTAATATTGATCATCTTTTATGGAAATATGGTTTTAATCAAAATTTTTGGGTGTTTTACCTACATTTTTTTAACGTCTAAATCAGTAGTATATTGTACTATTGAGATTTTATGTGCAGTCCTAAAAAAACTACATATCAATAAAAAATACAACACCCTATTTTGCCGAAAATCATTGTTTTAAAATGTGATTAGTACTTATCGCTCAGTTAGAACGTCTATTAATGAATGGTGTACTTGAATTTTGCTTAAGAGTCATATAGAAATTGTAACAAACCTAATTTTTTAAATTCCATTTGGATTTTTATTTTACCTTCCGATACCGAACGGGAAACCATTCTGCTTGATTCGGTCAAGAAGTTTTAGAATAATGTAAATTAAATGTTTTTCGTTCCTAATGATAAATTCATTTATAATCCTTATAGAGCTGTAAAGCGAGTAGTTATTTCAACATAACTTAAAACTGCTTGGAGGAATAATCTGTAATCTTGTATTCACTTATTTGAATATCCTATAAACTGACCTGTTAAAACATTCATAGGTTACAATAGACATTGTTTTTAAAATTTAATTTAAAAATACATATTACAAAATTATTATTATTTTTAAAATGTTAATATTAACCTAGTAATATCTCATCATAAATAGGGATCTGGAAGCTTTAAATATAAATCAAAATTACATATTATTACGCCAAATAGCTTTTAGTTATGTTAAAAATAACAACAATCTATTTTACAACGATTACAAATAAGATTACAGTTACATAAAAAAAAAAAGACAGATGATTTTTAATCTAAGAATATATGCATAACAACACACGAAAATATACAATAACCACTTTCGAGTTACCCACGGTTTCGAAAAACTTTCAACATATAATATAACATAATTGATGACAACATTGAAATAAATATCAACAAGTATACATACATAAATTATATATAGGGGAGAGTAGCCACATTTGTACCACCGCTTTAAATGGAACGTTGCATTCTGCTGTTAATTATTGAAAGAAACGTCATCGACCGCTGAAATCTTACTCATCAGAATGACCCCATTTATGATTAGAAGAAGCACTTGCCTGCAACATGCTGTTTTCAGACAATTTAAAAACCCTTTAAAGTTAGCTGTTTTGTTCTAATTTGTCCCTACTAAACGTAAGTGAATATTTTAAAATTAAGAAAAGTTGTTATGTTTTCATATACATATCTAAATTCATATGTTTATTGCGCATACTTTGCAAGCGGAATTGTTTGATTTCGTTTTTGTCCACAGTCTTGAGATTACCTGTTTTAAAAAATGGCGCAGTTTCCTTAAATGGGCCAAATTAATTTGCATAAATTGTATCCGACGGGATATACGATCATAAATTTGAAAAGTAAGTAATGAATTCCGAGGGCTGTACGCTTTGTACACTATTTTTTTCTGATATTTTATAAGGATTACTATCTCTATCCAAGTTTTTGAATATATATATTTTTTGTATATCTAGATCAATTTCTTTATATAGTTTCGGCCTATATAAACATAAAAATATTTTTACATGCTTATGCAATAAATTTTCTTCTGTGTTTGTATTTATTTTCTTTGAATTCTTTATTCCTACGGTGTATTTGATCTACACAGTTGATTCAAATATTTACCTCCTGGAGAATATTCGCTGTTCTGTGAGAGGCGTTAGACTTTTTACAGTTCTGGAGGGTGTAATTACACTTTTTTTGCCTTTAAAACCCTTAATTCTTAAGCCTTCCGGGGGGAGTGGTTATTTCAAGGATCCGGTGGAGATCCCCTGAAATTAACACTATTTGAATATATAATATTTTGCGTTTGATTAATCGTAGCGTATTTTTTTTAATCTAGCATAAAAGTTTTAGCATTCTAACACTTTTTTTAATATAATTTAAAAATGTTCAAAACGACACGGACAAACTGTCTGAAAAAAAAAACACCCGTGACAGCAAAAGTTGCTAAAGATATAGGAAACGAAAATGAGGGAGTAAGCTGTGAAGAAATTGGCCTGCAATAAGTCTGCAGCTACAAATCCCCAAAAAAGCCTAAGAATCATTAGAAATGTTATCTCACTTCATAAAATAAGTTAAATCAAAGTACAGATGGAGCCAAAAAATAGCTATGTTAATACCTTCGCCATATAAAGCAAACATTGAACTGAAAACAACACAAAAGATCAACAACAACAAAAAAGGAAGTTTTCACAGCACAAAAGAAATTGGAAAATCAAGTTAAAAAAGTAGGCATGATGCAATTGGAAAGAAAATGTTGGAAGGGAAGAACTACAAACTTATGGTAGAGAACTTACTTCCGAAAGAAAGACTTCCGTTGCAAAAAAAAAAAGAAATGTATAATTATTCAGAATCTAAAAAGAAAAATCTAGACAGTGACAATTGGTTGTGCCTAGTTTGTCAGAGAAGTAAAATTGCAGAAATGATTCAAAGAAATACAGTTCCGTGTAGTGTGCGCTGGAGTATAAAATGAATAAAGGTAATTCATGTGTAAGCTTTGCATCACTTCTTTCATGATATTCAAGTGACTGGAAATTAGTTCCATAAATTCTATTCTTATAATTCTTAATTATTATTCTGATAACTTTGATTTATGTTTGGAATAAATTTTGATTTAAGATATAAGATGATTAAGAAGATTTAAGAATAAAATTTGTTATATTCCTCAGTCATTAAAATAACTTGATATTGTTTGGTACAATTTAGGATACTGGGGGTCCAACTTAGGCGACCATTGGCTGAATTTGGTCTAATTTAAAAAAAAAATTCAAATTCAAATATAACTTAAGATTTTCAAAAAGGAATTGATCTGAATATTTATTTAGTTAGTAGATGAATACATCGACTCCGTGTAGTGATGTTTTGCAGAATTCAAAAATTAAGTGAGTTACATCTGAAAGTAAGTGAAGTGATCCAAATTCGGCTACTCTCCCCTATATAAATTTGAATATACTAATTTATAAGGTATAAGACATGTAGTTGTATTATTATATAATTGCAATCATAACTACAATTGTATAATACTGCAACGGCGTTATACAATTAGTGAAAGTAGGCGAGATATAGCTCTTCAGACATCAGATACAAAAATTTGAACATCTCTTTTTTTTTTTCATGAAAACTCAACTGAATTTATTTATGTGAGTTTTTATTCACATTGATAACGAGGAAGTAACACCGACAGAGTGAAAAAGTATCCAGGCCAGAATTTGAATTTGGGTTTTTGGTTCAGTGTACCAACAGTATGACGACTAAGATACCTGGACGATACACCCAGCCTGACACAATTGGCTCTTATATGTTGGCAAGGCTGCAACCCCAGCACAAGATGGATTCACTTCATGAACTACAACCCTGCGACAAACATCAACCAAAATAAACACAACATCGATTAATATATATATATATATATACAGGGTGCAATATGTTATCTATCCCCGACCTTTAATTTCTAAACCGTTGTTCATAGACATATAGTTCCAATTACAAAAATGTTTCAAATAACGTAAATATTCATGCTGTTGAATTATTTAAAGAAAAAAAATCTATTTTATAAAAATTATGAAACCTAACTTTTTATACGGTCCCCCAGTCCCTATTTAGTAAACGTTTGCACATATCATAACAGATATAACACAAAAAAATTGACATCTGTACTAGAAAAATTGACACAGTTATTAAATTTCGAAGTTTAAGATTTTTGCACATGATTTTGCCTTTCATTGGGGGATCAGTTAAAAGATCAATTAAGGTAATTCGAGATCAAAATCAGGGTGTTATGTCCTTTTTTACGGTGAAATCACCTATAGCCGATATCGCCAAATCGGGGTATCACCAAAGAGAGTTTTTTCATCTAAAATTTTGAGCTGACTTTTAGGTGTCGTATACAAAGCGAGGAATGAAATATTGAATTTAAACAGAAAAATGAATATCAATTTATCATAATATCATAAAATGGTCTACTATAAAAAATGAATACATAAAAAGCCGTAATCTACTAGAGACAGTCATCAAAGTGTTCTCCATTGGTGGGGATGCATCATTGAATGCGTGACAGTACTGAGTCCTGGACACGTTATGAGCATAGCAGGTGTGCAAACTGTGCGGCAATCAAGGACGATGCACTGCTTCAGATAAACCAGAGAATTGGTCTCAGCCACGTAGACATATGTCTTAATGTAACTCCAGATGTAGAATTCCATGGGAGTGAAGTCCGGTGAATGCGGTGTCTACTCTACTGGACCACCATATCCAAGGATCTGTTGACCTAATGCGATGGCCAGATACGCTCGGACGTTTGATGTTTTATGCATAAAGGGTCCATCATGTTGAAACCACACCCGGCATGCATGTCGGAAAGGAAGTTCTTCATACCAGTCACGTAACGAGTTCTGTAGCAGATGCAGGTAACAATCTCCTATTAAGGGCCAATCGTAGAAGATGGGTCCAGCAATCTTGGTTCCCCATATACCGCACCACACGTGTCGTACTGTCCGGGCAATGTGGAGGTTTCCAGATCGCATCATTCTTGATTGCCGCATAGTTTGCACACCTGCTGTGCTCTAACGTGTCCAGGACTCAGTACTGTCACGCATTCAATTGTGCATTTCCACCAATGGATAACACTTTTAGCAGTATCTCCTAGTAGATTACGGCGTTTTATGTATTCATTTTTTCATAGTAGACCGTTTTCTTATATTATAGTAAATTGATATTTATTTTTCTGTTTAATTTCAATAGTAAATTCTTCGCTTTGCATACGACCCCTAAAAGTCTGCTCAAATTTTTAGATAAAATATCCGTCTTTGGTGATACACCGTTTCGGCGATACCTGCTAAAGGTGGTTTCGTCGTAAAACGGACTTACCATCCTGATTTTGACCTCGAATTACTTTAATTCATCTTTTAACTGATCCCTCAATGAAAGACAAAATCATGTGCAAAAAATCTCAAACTTTGAAATTTAATAACTGTGTCAATTTTTGTAGTACAGATGTCAAACGTTTTGTGTTATATCAGTTATGATATGTATAAGCTTTTACTAAACATAACTATAGGGACTGGGGGACCGTATAAAAAGTTAGATTTCGTAATTTTTATAAACTTGATTGTTTACTTTAAATAATACCACAAAATCAATATTTACCTCATTTGAAACGTTTTTGTAACTGGAACTATACGTCTACGACCAACGGTTGAGAAATTAAAGGTCGGCGATAGATAACATATTGAACCCTGTATATGAGGACGTGAGTTTCAAAACTCGCCTTATCCAAAAAATCAAATTTTGGGAAATCGCGAAAAACCTGTAACTGCACCCCATGCATCGAATACCTCCAATTTTTTGTATGCTTATAACTAGTGGCTCTGTGATAGCACTGTGTTAAGTTTGGAAATCTACATTAATTCATTTAATTAATTGGAAAAAGTTTCGGATAAGAAAAGTTTTGTTGCCAACCTATGGATAAGAAGAGTTTTGTTGCCAACCAATGCATAAGAAGAGTTTTGTTGCCAACCTATGAATAGGAAAAATTGATATCAATTTCTTAAAAAATATAAATAAAAATAAAACATCGTTTATCATACTTGCTGAAAGAAATTAATAGTTTCTACTTTTGGTTATCGGATGATAATATTTTGTATTAAAAAATTATCCTTATGACAGCAATAAGTATGATTAAAATTTAGTATTACGCTTTATTATAAAAAAGCAAACTTATCAACAATCAAATAAAACATATCATAACTAGCTTAGAATTAAAATAATTTGTTTTGTTTTTTTACTGTGATATAATATATCTCACATAATATGTACTTACGTAAAACCTATACTAGGTACATATTACATTTTATTATATAAAAGCAAACTTATCAACAATCAAATAAAACTTACCATAACTAGCTTATAATTAAAATATTTTTTAATGTGATATAATATAATCTATATAACATATAATATGTACTTACAGAATAACCAAAAATAAATTAAACAATTAACTCTTTGAGTTTTTCTTCTGGAACAGCATTGTAATCTTCCTCGACCATCTCCTTATGTTGTGGTTCCTTAGAAATAATATTTTTACAAAGTAAGCACCTACATTTCTGACCTGTTTTCATCAAAGTGTTTCTATAACAATGCGTGAACATCCTTAAGTTTCTCTTACTTCACGGACACACCCTCCCCCTTCTTTTTGAAAAAGAAAGTCCAGATTTTAGATGCCTGTAGCACAACTTCTACTTTCTGAATTTAATATTCCAAGAATCTTCACAAATATACTTCCACAAATTTGTAGGTGGCCATGGTTCTTAGTTTTTATATAGTACCTTATGGTAATGCCTTTGAAAGCGCAGTGAGATACACTTAAAGAAAAAAAAATTCAAGGTGAAAATTTTACTTTTCTGGATATTTCATGGATGGAAAGAAACCAGGACGGTTTTTTGAAAGAGATGTTTGAGATGTGAACGTCAAAATAAAGTTATCTTATGCAGTTTGTCTTTGATTGAAAAAAAAAGCTTGGTGGAAGCGTCATACAACCAACATTGAGAAAATTCAATACTCGAAGTTCCCTTTCTGGTGAGTGTACTTTGAGAGGGCCGGAAATTCCTTAGGTTTATGCCTGAGAATAAAAATTAAATCTTTTAACACCTTCTGACAGTAAGAAATATTGAAAGTGATTCTCCATTTTGAACTTACAATTTAATCTTCTTTTGCGTGCATTCTTTACTAGCCCATGTATTCGTATTTCTTTTTCTCTTCTTCTCCCTTCCCCCACAAAAAAAGAAAAGTTTATTCATTGTCCCTTATACATAAGACATGGTGTAAAACTTATTTAATTAGCTTAAATGAATAGAACAGGTAAAAACTTTAAACAAAAATAGCAGCAGGTGGCAGAGAAAGGAAGGAAAATTACTGTGATAGAAGCTCATAAGCTAGTCGTACGTTGGCCTACGCATGCGCAGGGATAAAGCTAGTTTTGTTGCCAACTTCCTACTGGATAAGGTGAGTTTTGAAACCAAACCCATATTTTAAGAACCCAAAAATAAAGGATAAAAATATTTTTTTTTTACAGATTATAGTATTTTTTCTGTGCGGTGTTAGTAATAGAATAGATTGGTTGAGAAAACTCGATTTTTTTAATTTTGGATAAGGCGAGTTTTGAAATTCACGTCCTCATATATGTATTTCTCCGGCCTATTTCATTATTTCAGTTAATATAAAAACTAAACTGTTCAATTTGTTTACATTTTCACTGTACTTCTATAAAGCTGAATGTTTTTTGCCTTTTAAGAATACAAAAAAAACAAAAAAAACAAAAAAAAAAAACAATTACAGCACTGATGCTTATTTCTTCATAAAATAAGTATTATTTTGATGTCAGTTTGCAAAATGTCTTCAAGACAGTGTTCAAGACATTAAGCTCGAAGCCACCATGGTCGTCCGATGAATACACAGTCTCGGGCCGAATCCTTACGGAACAATGGAGCAATGTATGTAACTTTATGGACTATCAAGTTGCGTCTTAAAGTTAAAATCCATTGTGTAGGTAGAGTAATTTGCAGATGCAATAGGGGCCGTTGAAAAAAAATAGTTACTTGTATTAAAAACTACATGGAAAGAAAAAGAAAAGTAAAAATTTTAAGTAAAACATAGAGACAAAAATGACTTAAGAGTTTTAAAAATTTATAAAAATAATAGAAAAATTTAAATTATCCATTATTTAAAGAAATGAAAAACAGGCGAAAAGCTCCCGAGGATCAAACTTATCCAGAAAAAAGTCTCCTATCAAGAGATCATGCATTAAAAATTTAAGAATTTAAAAAATGTTACAAGCATCGTCTAACTGTGTATAATTAGATTTTTTTTTAATAAACAAGGACAAAAACAAACACTTAACGAACAAATGAGAAATGAAAATGCTTTTTGTTGGATTTCCCAGTCGCGTAGCAACTTCATATCCATGCGACATGCAAACAGCTTACAAACAGGCATTAGGGAATCAGTCAGAAATTTAAAGTTTAAAAGCTAAAGGCTAAAAAGTTTAAAATAACACTTACCGCATTTCCATGTGTTTAATTTAAAGAAATTAGTTTTCAAATTTTTCAGATTTTTTCAGTGTGCCAGTCGCTATTTAAAAGAAATGAAATCGGACGGGCCAAGAAAGTTTGTAATTCCATAACTTAAACTCTTTAAAATGGAAAAAAAGTTTGAGACTTTGTAGATCGTTCAATTGTTTAAAGACCTTCAATTTGTTATTGTGTGAACTTTGGTTATTGATAATTAAATTGGTATTTTAAGGGGACTAGTAATTTTACAACCATATATGTGCAGCTATATTACCAGTCCCTAAAGTATCAGTCTTAGAAAAAGGGCCCTTTCTGTCACCTGTGGTGTCACACTTTTTTGTACAGCAATAAATATGTATTTGAAGTTACAGTAATTTCAGGTCTCAAGAAGTTAAGTAATCACCCGAATTAGGAACCTTCTACAAAATAATAATAAAAACTAAACTTTCTTTAATTCGATGTATCTTTCAAAATTAACGTTTTGTATCCTTTTTTGATTGAAAAAATTGTTCTAATACAGCTAAAAATAATAAATGTATTGTAATTAAATTATGAATAATAAAAATTATTTGGCTTAATTAAATTATTTATATTATTAAATTGTCTTGTATTTAATTAGAAATGTATTTTTAAATTTTACATTAGTGTGAATAAAATTTTGAGTCTTTTCGTTTTTTATTAACTTTGATATCGTTTAATGTTCTACATGAATCATAATTGATTTAAAAGCATTTGAATTTTTTTTTAAATATCAGTTTTTTATATATTATTATTCATCATCTTTTATGAAACTGTGCAGTGAAACTGTGTGAAAAAACCTGGTTTTTTTAACGCCCAGTTGGCAATTTACATCTAATAGGATTTATTTACCAGATAGAATAATTGTGTTAAAATTAATCTAGTGTTTTCATTTCGCGTTTATAAATTTTTCTTTAAAAATAAAAGGACATACAATTTAAAATGATATTTTCTTTCTTATTCAGGTAAAAATAATTTTTTTATTGTAATTAAATTGCAAATATAGAAAACTAAAAAGGCCTAAAATAAATATAATATTTATTAAAAAAGAACTATTTCATCACTAAAAATATTAAAAAAATAGTAAAATCTATATATAATATATAGCTAAAAGACAATGGACTTCAATACCCAGTCTTACTTTTTCTATCCAAAACGCTTGGTTCCAATATAGATAATCGTTACAGTTTATCCACGAGATCTAATGGCTTTCAGATAATATATTTTTTCAATATCCGGCGTTATCTCATGATGATGTAAACCTGTAACAGTAATATTTACAGCTTAATATAATATGTTGTAGACATAAAATGCAATAAAAACTACCATAAATCGTAGTATTATTTATATATATGTGTGATCAGTTACATTAATAAAAAACGCAAGTGCATTAAATGTATAAACATACATAATATCTTGAAAGGATCATTATACTTCTTTTGTTAAAATTAATTTATCTTTAAAAACTAGTTTTAAAAATTATATTTATTAATATCAAAATAACATTTTTCAAATATTAAAAGCAAGCAATTATCTAATTTGTGAAGTTTTTTTTTTTTTTTTTAATGTCTATACGCGAAATTGGAAATTTAACTCAAATCTACTACAGTAATCAACAAAAAATTATTTGTTTTTAGGTGCGTTCGTAATTACTTAAATACGTAGCACCAATAGTTGTCATTCAGTCCGTCCGTCCGTCTGCCCGTCTGTCCGCATATAACAAAGCAAAAACTACCCAACCTAATGGTCTGAAATTGTAAATATATAATTGTTGCAATATTTTATCGAGTGATTTCAAATTTTATGAAAATCGGATGCATAGTTTAATTACAGGGACAGTCGAATATTTTCCGTTACATTACGCCAATGGGAATAACTTATTGCAAGTGCATTTTTAAAGATGCTACAGCCTTCCGAATGGTCTGAAATTTTAAATATATAATTGCTGGAAAATTTTGTTGAGTTACTTCAAGTTTTATGAAAATCGGACATGTAGTTTAATTACAGAGACAATCAAAAGTTTTCCGTTACATTACGGCCAATGAGAAAAAGTCATTTCAAGTGCATTTTAATGATGTTACAGCCTTTAGAACAGAATGAAATGGATATGCACTTATGAAATGCACTAAAATACACATTCAGTACAATATGCGGTGCAAAAAATATTTATAAAGCTCGTTATAATACGAACGTACCTCATTTGCCATGTTTGACGAGCAATTTCCATTTTGTTAAATCTAGAGATTATAGTTTCAAATTTGAAAGCACCTCAACTTTGATTTAACTCTATCCTGCTCCATAAAACGAATAAAAAAAATCTTTGCTTTTTCATAAGTAAATTCTAATAAAAGATCTTCAATATTCCGGCTTATCGTCCACTTCAACCTTTCTTAGTCAGTTATCGCAGTTAAAAAATAAAACAATATTCCACTTGCTTGTACGTAAATTTCCATGAAGTTTCTACGAATATTGTGAGAATTATTAAAAAAATACTTTAATAATAGTTTTTGACTCATTCTTTAAACTTTTGGCAGACGATAGTAGCACAGTAAAAAATTCTGAAAGCAAAAGTTAAAATTAAAGTACAATTCCAGGAATATTCTCATGCTACTTACAGAGTGTCCCAAAAATGATGGATGGATTTTAAAATTAAATAACTTGCAAACGGTGGCAGATATTAAACAAAATTCTTGCAGGAGTGTTATGTAAGATGCCAGGAGTTTATATGCTGCGATTCTCACTTTTAGTTTAAAATAGCAACGATAGATGGCGCTGCAAGCAATAACCGCTAAATCTAGACTCGATATTTCGGCCTCTCTCTTCTCCCATGCGAAAAAAAGGTGAATAAAATATATTGAATGGATCCCGAAGTACATAAAAACGGGTCTAGACGGAGCACATATTGCTGTCAGCGCCATCTATTGTTTGAAATTCTAACTAAAATCAAGAATCACAGTTTAAATCTTCTGACATCATACATAATTCCCCTGTAAGAAATTTTAAATATCTGTCATCGTTTGCAACTTATTGAATTTAAATCCATCAGTCATTTTCGGAACACCCGGTAATTTTAGCCAGTTAACTTGATATTAAATTCAAGTTTCTTTGTTAACCGTAAAATTGAAATCCGTCTTTTCTTTTAAAGGTTACAATTTAGCGTCAAAATGAGGTATATTATAGTTAATCTTATCGTATAGTTAATTTGCATTTTCACCCCCCCCCCCCGATATGCTATTTCTTTCACACAACAATTAAAGTATCGTATATAACAAATAGCGTTACATCTAACCATAAATCATCTGTAAAACGAATAAGGGATATTATTGTACGGTTAAATACTGATAATCTACTGCACTTTTTTTTACTTCTAAATATCTCTTATTTCAATTAATCTTTCTTATTTTACTTCTAAATAACTTAAATTTTTAATTTTTACACCATTGTATAAGAAAAAAAGTAATTTTAAATGCAAGATGTTTGAAAATTGCACCTCAATTTATTTTTCAGGTATTATTATTATTTTTTTTGTAGTGTTTAATTCCAATTCTGTATACTGGTGGCAACTAAATAACTCCATTTCCGTTGAAAGTAAAGGAAAAATAGTGGAATACTATACAATTTTGTTGCTATTTCTCATAACAACTGAAAATAATTCGAATTGAAATACATGCTATGTCAGGAACATCGTCTGCTATAAAAATGTATGTTAAAGGATTTTTGAGTGTTTAATTTTCTCCGCATTTACTTAATTCCTATCTAAAATATGAAAGAATGCAATTTTATTAATCCGTGTGTAATAACATTTTTCGATTTTTTGAAAAATATAAATGAACGGTTTCTGATAAAACATGGAACTATTAAAAACTATATTTCAGTTTCAGTATCGATAATAATGTTATAAATAAATGAATGCATATGAATCATTAGATAACCGATTTTTTTGTCGAATTTCTTGAATAACATCGTTTCTTGCTGGGTTTGTGAATCATTCCTCGATAATGACGTTACATGCATACTTTTCTATAGACGATGTTCAAGACTGGATCGTAAATTTATACTTCTCCAGAGGTTGCAAATGACATCATTTTATATGAAATTGAAAAAAGTTTTAAAAGTGAAATATGTTTTGTACTATCTACATTTATATATATATTTTTTTTTTCATCGTGGTGACGCTAAATTCTGAAAAAGCAGAATTAGAATTCATGTTTTATATTTTTTATTATATACTCTGTGTAATTAATTGTAATTGCAATAAATATCGCTTTAATTAATTATTTTATCTAGTAAACAAATAGTAACTTGCTCAGATATTACATATGCAATATATATATATTTAAGTATTGTGCGGCAGCGCAATATTTATTTATTTAAAGTGTCACTTTTCAATGTTAATTTAACATAGAAAAGCCTATGGAGATCACAACTTTTTGATTATTTCTTCCCACCTTTTTGTTCTGATGCCACTCATTTATTATTCTTTTTTAATTTTAATAATATTATAAATTTAAAGAGTAAAAACATTTACCTGATATCAGACAGAAAACGGATGATGAAGTGCCTTTGCATATGGGTGGATTATAACCCAGAAGGTAGCAGAGGCTACGTTTTATTTAAATTATTCAAATATTTTTCTTAATAATTGCAAATCTCGCTATTATCACTGAGAATCAATGACATTTTCCCATAAAATTTAACATTATTTCTTAATGTTGCAAAAAATTCAAAAGCCGTGATAAAATTTTGTTTCCAGCAATTAATTATGGTACTTTTCGTTTAGCCGGGCGCGAGTGTTATTTATACATATATATATTGTATATATATATAAATGCATATATATATATGTAAACATATATACTCATATATGTATATATATATACATACATATGTATATACACTTATATGTATATATATATATATGTATATATAAAACTGGCTCCCGTCTGACGGTAAAGAACCTTAATTTTCAGTTGAAAGTTTGCACGTGAAAAAGGGAATTAAAATAATTTTTTTAAGAATTAAAAATAAAGAAGAATATGGAGTCTTAGTGGAAATAAAAGTAATACAAGAAACACTAATGTGAATAAATACAGAAAGTAGGTAAATATGAGGTCAAAAATTTTTAATAAATTTTACAGATATTGATTTTTAAGCGTCACTATAAGTTACATACAGATGAGCGCGTAGTTCGATTCAAAAGGTGTTAACTATGTGATTTATTTATGTTTTCTTTTATTTATTTACAGATGAAGTTTTAGTTTCGTTAAGTAATACTAGTTGGAAACCAATTATGAACTGTTTCTATTGTTTTAAGATGGCGTAAAAATTGAATTTTTCCGACGTTTAGAAGTTAATAAATTTTTAAATAAGTGAAATTTAATTTGCCGGTTACATCGTCAATATGACGTCATCGTTATAGACATTTTTCGCTGTGTAATATATGTATTGTTCATAAGCAATATCTTTTTGTGTCAACAAGAAACAAAACATAATGGACCCAATCAGTGTGACGTCACAAGCA
The DNA here is from genome assembly GCA_963932465.1 of Maratus speciosus. Classification (NCBI taxonomy): domain Eukaryota; kingdom Metazoa; phylum Arthropoda; class Arachnida; order Araneae; family Salticidae; genus Maratus; species Maratus speciosus. The sequence goes on from OZ010788.1 coordinate 445,444,392, forward strand.
ACTCAACTCCGCATATGAACCGCAAATTGGATTCTAACAAACCCAGAAAGTTCAGAGCGTATGAGAGATGCACTATGCTTGAAAACGGCTTGCAATATGAAGCTAACTATCGCTCAAATCATTCGGCCCCAAAAAGACGAGCACGTGAAACCAGGGTTGAAATATTTGAAATGGGAGAGGTTATGAAAGCTACCCGCAGTTGTTTGGACCGAATTGTGACAGGTTTTAAATGATTCCAAGGTTACAATTTTAGCTTCATACCAAATCATCATGTTTTCTCTTTATCTGCCTCTAAACTCACGGTTTATTTCGATCCAATTTATGGTTGGCACGCGGAATTGAGTTGCCTTTGACGTCACCTCCATTATTTAGAAATTTTAAAAAGGTGGGAACTTTTAACGTTATGTCTTTGGCATTTTTTATCTAAAATTTTACCTCAAGGTCTTTTTTTTTTTTTTTGTCAATTTTTTTTTTTGCCTCCCACAGAAACGACTGGTGTTGCCGCAAAATAAATACCCGAAGTTTAATTTAGGTAACAATTTCCTTTTGCGTTTACATCCTTCCTCGCGAGGAAAAGGGTAAAATATATTTTAAGTAAAACTGGCGTTTTTTATATGTCTTAGTGTATAACAGCTATACTGTTATTAGCATTAGATATAACACTATTTTTGCATTCATAGCGTTCCCAAGTGAAAAAAAAAGGGGGGGGGGGTAACCAAATTTAAGTAAATTTTGATTTTTTATGCTCAGATTGCAAGTTTTTGTCCAAATGACGACAACCTGTATTATTGCTTTCATGAACCATTTTGGATTAATCATTGGTAAATTACACCACAATTTGTGATACGATAACCAAACCTTAATGATGGTACATTCCGTTAATTTTGAAATGAGTTTGTCTGAATGCAGTAGTTTAAGTGACAGATATTAAGATGTTTCATTCAGTTTGCTCTACGTTTAATGTTACATTTTTGTAATAAATAAGTTAAACCAATTGCACATTAAAAAATAAAAGTTAAATTCAAACAATATGATACTTTAAACACCCCAAAATCTTGGATTCCCTTCAAATGAAAGCGAAATAAATCTTATACTTTTTCCATTTATTAGTTGTAAATATTTGTATTGTAGATTTTGTATTATGTTTATGATGATTGTGCATAAAATCATAAGACTCGTCTAAAATACAAACCTTTAAAAAAAGTATAAGATTTATTTCGCTTTCATTTGAACGGAATCCAAGTTTTTAGGGTGTTTAAAGTATCATATTGTTTGAATTTAATTTTTATTTTTTAATATTCAATTGGTTTAACTTATTTGTTACAAAAATGTAACATTACACGTAGAGCAAACTGAATGAAACTTCTTAATATCTGTCCCTTATTGGGCTTAAACAATGTAGGAAATAAAATGTTTTCTTTTTTAATTTGTTCTGCAAATTATGTTTTTGTTTAATATATATATAGTCAGTAACTTGAGCTGCACTTTTTGTTATGAAATTCTCAGAGCCCACCGGACGGCCAGCACATCGGACAAACACCGCCAGCGAAAAATAAAAAAAAAGAGAGAAAGAGAGCGGTAGAATACCCCTCTCCCATATATTTAAATCTCCAAAATTATAATCAAATAATGGAAATATGAAAATTTAACTGAAATTATGTTTTTTTCCAATGTAAGTTAAAAAAAAAAGCTTAACGGATAGTTTTCCTATTAAAATTTTATCGAATTCTGAATTTTTCAATACAAATGCATAATTTTGACATCGTAGTTGGTTTTCGGTAAATTTTACTTTAGTATAATAAATATGAAGTCATTAGTTAAGAAGTTTACTATTTATCTTGAAACTGCGAACGTTAAATTTAATTCTAATCAAAGCAAAATACATTGAGATGCAGAGCTGTAATTTCGAATTCACATATTTAAAGCTTTTAAAAAGTGATTGCTGCTATAAAATGTGTAGATTAAAATTAATACATTTTTTAGAAATATTATTTTTAAATATATTTTTTTGAACTGAAACATTAGATGCATTAATTAATGAAAACATTATGATAAGTCCCATAATGTGGTGTTGGTACATGTTTGTAATATATACAAATTACAGTTCTTATGATTCTTATAAAATAACACAACCGTTTTGCTTACATCAAATGTGCAAGCATAAAATACTAAATTTCTTTACAATACTAGGACTTAGTTTATGAGATCTATGTTCCTTAAAAATTGTCTTTTGATTTAAATGTCTTAATACTCTTTTTGATTTTAATTGTATTTTGATTTTAATTTGCCCCAAAAAACTGCCACGTTCATTGTACAATGTAGTCCTTTTTCCTATTTGTGTAACATATAAAATGACCTAGCTGTCAGTTTGTGAACTTTACTTCTAACTCAGTTTTTGCAATAAAAAAAGGCGGGGGGGGGGGGGGGCTTAACAAATCATCAAAAACTCGGAACTAAATTTAAAAAAAAATCTTTCGTTTCGGAAATAGCTGTCGGGAAAAAGCGTAAAATTTAGCAATAATTATTGCTCTCTTAATATAATTTATTGAAGATTTCATCCCTAATAAGTAAAGATAGATGTCATAAATAAATGTTACGTATAGGAGAAGTGTGTCTTCTTAATTCGTGTAAATTTCTTTATAAATGTAATTCAATTTGAAGTAATCATTCATAAATATATTAAATCTGTAACTAACTTTACTAAAATACTAAAGCAAAATTTTCGTATATAGATACGAAAATCATTTGAACATCAAAACTATTTTAATATTTGCTAATAGTGCTAAAAATACATTTACAAGGCAAATAAATACCTTTATTTCTTCATTTTGACTTGTTTCATCGCTTTGGCTGCGAAATGTCGATCTGAATACGTAAAGGTATGTATTTTCCTTGTAAATTTATTTTCTCCCTTATTGTAAATACTAAGTTAGTTTACTATGTTCAAAAAAGAAACAGCAAAATTTTATAGCATATTTTTTCCAGCATATTAAAGACTTTCCAAAAGATGAATATTCAACAATATTGGATGATACAATAGTGAAAAGTTAAATAGTGAATGTTAATTATCCAAAATAAGCCAAAATAACAAAATAAGCCAATCTAAAATGCAAAAGCCATCATTTAGACATAACTCGAAAGATAATTTATGTGATTTATTTCTGTTTGTTTCATATGATTTTTTAGGCAGTATGATACAAAATCAGGAAGATTTGCTATACCCAAATATCATAAGATTATGCACCTGGAATTAAGGCAGTAGGATAAATCGTACATAATAAAGAGATGCGAAGGTCCGTATTGAGATTTACAAAGTTTATCTGCAAAATAAACATAACCACGTCCCTCTAGAAAGTTTTACTATAACGGGAATATTGAATAACATAAACAAGAAACTTTAGTGCAAACATCTTTATTTTGCTACTTTTAAAATTAGAGTTTATGAATTTTTGTTTGACGTATTGTAGCTAACTGAAATTGAAAATATATATATAGAGAGAAAATATAATTGATAAGAAAAATACCTTGTAAATGAATAAAAATTTGCTTACTTCATTTGTGAGTTAATAACGAGTTAACAATAGTCGATCTCCTGTGTAAACATTATTTTAATTTAAGATTGTATCTTTACACAAAAAAACCCTTTTAATTTCACATAGGAGGAAACAATAGTACAATAAAATAATAAAGTGTTTTCAGAGAATCAATATTTGCATACTGACACTGTGCGATCAAAATTCTAACTCAAAAGAATACATAGAATAAACAAAAAATCGCTTTCGGTTCAATTCACAGATTTTGCCGTCTGCGCACCAAGTACTCTGGAATAGTGTGGGAAACTACAACACTCGTATTTTCAAAACTCTCTTCTCAGTACATTCGTATATTAAAATTGAGTTTAGGGCTGTCCACGAAAATCGATCTAACCAAAGATAGAGAAAACATAAACTTTCCTTAACCCTTTCAGGGGCAAGTAATTGTGTTTCTGTAATGTTGATTACTCATCGGAATTTTCGTAAAGCTTTATTTTAAAATTAGGAAGAGCAATTCTGCTACATCTTATCTCCGAATTCATAATAGTAAAATTTCATTAAAAGTTTCTGGTGGAAACCCTAGTTAAAATTAGGTGGGATATAATAAATCTCAATGTTCCTCAAGGGGTTAAGGATGATGATAAGTCGGACCTCTAGTTACCCTCACTGATCTGAAATCTAAGCAGCGTAGGTGCATTTTTTAAAATATCCCATTGAGAAATTAATATTTTTAACTTCTTTTTCTGTGTACTCATATTAAAGCATGACTCTTTTTTAAATATTTCTAAAAGATATGCAGTAGAACCTCTTTTATCCGAAACTCTAATGACACTCTCAGTTAACCAAATCTATTTTTAAAGCTTTTTTTTCCTCTATCACATTCATTGTGTGCAAAATATACTTTGAAAGGTTTTTTTTTTTAAACTATCATATTCTTGGTGTGGAAGCGGTTTTTACGAACTACAAGTACATATAAATATTTTCGACCCCCTATCTCAGAGTTCCTTTGATAGGTGACTTGATCTCACGTCTGCAGAGTGGAACGTATAAAACGAACAAATTAGCAATTCTGAAGCTTTTGAATGTTTTGCAAAGAGTTTGGCATGTCTGGAGCAGCAGAGAGACTGTGATACTGGTGAACTAATAATATTTAAAAACTCCGCAATGCAACTTTAAAGCAAAGACAATCGAAACTGCGACAAACAAAACATTTTTTCAAACCCATTTTTGTGACATATTTGTGGCAACATTTTGTGACATATGTAAAAGGTACATAATTTCAAAATGAAAATTCAGGTAATTTATTCTTTTTTATATTTTTCTATTGATTTATTTTTATTAAACACTTTTTACCGTAATAAGAATTATTGCATACATTTATCCTTAATTTTAAAATTGAAGTAATCTCGACTATCCGAAAACTCCGATTTTCCGAAAGAGAGTTGGTCGCAATTACTTCGGATAATCTATTTACTGTACTTAATTTCATTTGAAGTGTTGAAATCTTATTTACAGCTCGACAGCATCTAACACATAAATATATCAAATTAAGATTACATTTTAGAAATATTTTGCAACCAAAACGAAGAAAAATAATTAAACAAAATAATAAAAGAGATAGATATATTCTTTAAGAACTTAAAACGCCGGAATATGAATTTCAACGATTTATTTTTCTGATAAATAAAAAAAGCAATACTCGACCAGTGATTTATTTGAAATGAGGGAGAAGAATCTAGATTCCCGCTTACAACATCCTTAATCAATTTTGCCTGTTGGTTATTAAATGGTCACTAATATAATGAAAAAAGGATACCACGTACAATAAACACTGTTTCATGCACAGTGTAACATCTTACACTGTTATATGACGATTCAGAAAACTTACACTCAGGATACTCTGCATGCACTTAACACTAAATTTCAAAAATGAACTTAAACTTATTGAAATTTTTTAAGACTTTTATAAATAACTCTAATGGATTATAATTTATACAAAATTGGTTCTCTTCAGCTTAGAGATTGGTATTACTGTGCAATATCATCTCTTGTACTACTCGGCATAATACATTAAATTGTCAAAAAGTAGAAAATCTGCAATACGAATCAAAATTCTTTTAATAATCACTGTTATATCGTTGAATTATGTTAAATGAATTTTGTCAATAACAATTGTGCTCTTTCATGTTATTTCAGCCTTCGAACCTAATTTATCGGCACAGAATTGCATTTTCGTTATGTGAACTATAAGCTTAAAAAATCTGCATTGAGATCTAAATAATTTACCATTTTTATCCTCGTTCCCGTTCATTGCATTGTTGTTACAAATGCTGCTCGTGAGACGTATGCTTTGGTGCTGCATAATTGCCATGGCCAAATCGATAACTTTTGGTGAATAATTAGTCTTTAAATAAATAATTTGTTAATACAAGAATTGAATCATAATAATTGACAAATAAGTGCTTTTGCGTTTCTTGGATTCTACATCTACTTCTAATAAATAATGTATGAGGGTGCATCAATAACTTTTTACCCTTACATAGAATTAATTGAGTGAAATTTATAAAATTGCTAATTGTATTAGTCCTTTTCTATATAGTCACCATTCACAGTAACTCATTTTTGCAAACGGTATTTCAAACAGAAGGGGGAGGATGTATTCCATGAGGCGCGATAGTAAACCCAAAGGGGGTCATTTTTTCTAACTTTTGCCGACTCCCACATGTGACATATTGTTGGAAAGGCCTGTGACCACTTATTTACGCTATGCAACTCCCGAGCCCCTCTCCCAAAATTTGCCCCCGGGAGGCATGAATGATGTCCTCAAAATAAGATAGAAAAAGATAGAAAAAGTAAAAGATAAAAGATAGAAAAATGCCTCCCTTTGGGTTTACTATCGCGGCTCTCGGAGTACATCCTACCCTCCTCTCTATGAAACACCGGTTGCAAAAAATGTGTTACTGTGCACACTGACTATAGTGAAAATGACTCATAAAATGTATCAATTTCATAAATTTCACTCAATTATTTCCATGTGAAAGCAAAAACTTACACCCTCGTATTATACTTTTAATATTTCAAAGTGTCTCAAAGTTACTGCCACTTATCATAAAAATTAAATAGTCTGCGTACAAATATACCTTTAATAAAATTAAAAAAGTATCTGCATAAAACCATCTTCTCAAATGTAAGGTCTCCATAACATGTTGACTCTTGAGGTTGCGGATCCGTTTCCAGTCGTTTATTAGCTGTGTGCGGTTGATACAGACTCGAGTACTGTTCAGATTTGTATACAATGCATAAGTTTAGCTACAGCTTTTACATCAGGTTTACGAAATTTTGTCAGAATATAAATAAAGTATCCTGCTTCACGTGTTTGTCATCATTTGTTATATTTGTGTATATGGTGCTTGTGTCTGTGTGATGCGAAAATGTGTGATACTGGGCAAGGTTTTATTTTCCAACATATTAGTTACTATAAAATCTTTCGTACTGAAAATGCACATTTCAACTAGAATGCAAAAGACGCGAATCCGCATCTAACTATAAAGTTCATCAAAATGAGTTAATGAGCCGTTTATGTGATAGTAATAACATTTTTTGGTACTTTTCCATTATAAGGACACCATGCCAAAATGCAAGCTAATGCGCCAATTATTTCAAATCAGGTCGTGAAAAGTATTTTTATTGTAAACAATGCTAAATGTTTACTGCAATGCAAAAAGATAGTTTTAATTTTATGCCTGAAGTTTAATATGAGTTTTATTTTATTACTTTATTGTACTCGTATAACAGTTATCTGTTCACCTATTTTAAGTATATATTTGTGTTTTAATAAAATAGTTCGTAAAAGTCTGTGATTTTCAAATGTTATATTTTTTAAATGCTCACTTTACTATCGACAATGTTTTTTTCTTTTATGTTTCAAATGTTTCAATTAACGTGATTTTAATTTTGCGCCAACTATTGCATTTGGTGACATTGGTGTCCGTATAACAGAAAAGTACCCATTTTTTATAGACATGTGAATTTTCTCTGGGTTTAAAACCAGACAGCGTCTATCCCGCGTCTACAGTTAATGCTTCGCAGTCAGTGTTTGAAAACGCATTCTCAGAATATTTTGAAACAAAAATGCTGATGATTCTCCATATGAACGCAATGTATAATCACTCAAATTTAATTGCTTAATTAATAGAAAATCTAAGAATAAAATAATAAAACATCGATGGTATTCCAATGAATTAATAAGTATATAAGTCTGTTATAAATAATTCTTGAAAAAAAAACTGAGCTATTCAATATATATATATATAGTTATATTAATATTTTATGATTATTTAAAAATTCCTCATCAAATAAATTAAAAAAAACTTTTCTATACATAATTAAAAAACGTTTTGCTTAAAATATCGGTCATTAAAAGGAACTTTTTAGATAAGAAATAGGACAAAAAATTGTTTGTCTCAACATTCCGAAGAAATGGACTGGCTTTAAAACCAGACAGCGTCTATCCCGCGTCTACAGTTAATGCTTTGCAATCAGCGTTTGAAAACGCATTCTCAGAATATTTTGAAAGAAAAATGCGATGATTTTCCGTATGTACTCAATGTATAATCTGTAAAATTTAACTGCTTAAATCAATAGAAAATCTAAAAATAAAATAATAAAACATCGATGGTATTCCAATGAATTAATAAGTATATCCTTCTGTTATAAATAATTCTTGAAAAAAAAACAGAGCGATTCAATATATATACAGGGTGATTCATAAATATCGAAACAATAGGCTATCTCCTTAAATATTGCCCCTAGGCACATACTTCCAATTACAAAGTTTCATAAAAAAGGTGCAAAATTTGATGAGATAAGTTTCAACTCCATGGGGGGTCTATATGAGAAAATACAAAAAGTAAATTTTTATACGGCCCCCGTAGAGTAAATTTCCCAATTAGGAAAATTTTCCTTATCCATTCCTGAATTAAACACAAAAAAATTCATCTTGATATCTTCACAATTCGCAGGGATATCAAAATCCAAAATTCGTGACTTACACCATTTATCCATGCCTCTGAGCGACGAGATTTTGACTCAATCTGAATGCAAGATAGGGATCATCCACAAATCGTACATTATTAAAAGTCGATATAAGACAGTGCCTCTCCTTTGGACATAAAATAGGCAGCGTATATATTTTACGTTAAACCTGTTTTCAAAGTATGCTGGTGGTCTGCACTAGAGGTCTGCACGGGTCGAAATATCTAGGTCCGGTCCCAAACCGACCCATAGGAAAAAAAGTTCGGCCCTGCCTGGAAAAAAGTTCAAATCGTAGACTGGCCCGGCCTGACTCAATTTCTATATAGTTTATTACATCGATATGGTTAAAAGTTGTTTCGTATGGAGGAGTTCTGACCAAAGTACTTATTATATTTTTTCTTTTTTCATGTTTATAATTTTTATTTTTAAAGAAGCGCCAAAAGCTATGATTATTTGTTTTATTAATGATTCTCTATTTATCTGTAAATGATTCACTTCCCTTTAATATCGTTAATCCATATTCCATCTGTTGGAGACAATGAAAAATGCTATAAAGTCAAATCTTTAAAGATAGAATCACATAGGAAATAAAAAAAAAAGGGTTATAGACAAGTTCTCTTTTTAGAAGTTGTAAATGTAGTCTATTTTTTCTCAGGTATTATTATATTCATTTTCCATGGATCAACAGATTTTTCCGTTTAAGAAAAGATTCGTCACAGGCAGATTTTTTTTTTCACTAGTTTTAGTGTATTTTAATTTTTTTGCCTTAAAATCTACTATCCTTTAAAAAAATAAATTTTAAAGTTTTGTTGTAAAATAATGGCCATTTAAAAATATATGCATTTGTTGTAAAAGTTTTTGGGCTGAGCCAAATTTTAGTTATTTTTGCACGGATTAGGTCAGTCAGAGATAATGATTTTAATACGGGTTGTCTCTAGACCAGGACTGAAAATTTCGCCCAGGGGAGACCTAGGAATAAGGAAGCCAGTCTCAGTTCGGTATAACCAGTGGCTGAGAGGTTCTGCCCTCAAAGCTGGTAGACGAAAGGTGCTCGGTTCGAACCCAATCGCGTCGTTCGGCCCAATCGTTCGGAGTTTTCAGTTGTTTTTCTTCGAACTTTGGATATCCTTGCGTAAATACGAGTTAGGTTCCCTTAGAAAGACCTCTAAGGAAGGCACTCCCCCCCCCCTCCTTCGGGACATATCCCTCATGTAGATAATTGGCCGTCATAAATCACACCAACACACGGTTCCATAGAAAAAAATACGTTAGTCCTGTCCTGGCCGAGTCTTCAGAAAAAAGTCGCCAATCCGGGTCTGGCCCGGCCCGACCCGGCCCCTGAATACAGACTGTTTCAACGGCCTCGCCAGGACGATAAAATGCCTGAATTTGTGAGGGCTAAAATTATGAAAAACTCTTAATCGGCATGTTAGAAAAAGCATTGTTTCGAATTACACATTTAACATTTATTTATGGACATTTAAATAGTACAAAAAGGAGTTGGAAACGGAAAAAGTTAAACTGAATCGGAAGTTTAAGCTACATAAAGAAGTTATTTTTTCACGTGCAATTTTTTAAAAAGCATTTAAACATTTTATTATGAGCCATTCAATGTTTAAAACTTTAAATGAGTTTTTCTGCATGATGTTTTTTTTACTTTTCTTTTTTTTTTTTTTTACCATTTTGCGTCTTTAAATTATTATTTGTCAAGAATCATAAATAAAAAAGGTGAAAACTTGAAACATGTCTTTTTTTTATTATTTTACATTAATTTTGTTTCGGGAAATTTGAAAAAAAATTACTTTTGAAAATATGGTTTTTAAAAAAAATAAGTTACCTAAATTTTTAAATAAATATTTTTAATATTTTTAAAATTAATATTTAAAAAAATCCTGAAACAAAACTAAAATTTTACTTTGCTTTTTCATTAAATGAAATTTTTTTTTTAATCCGGTTTATAATGTTTCAAGTTATAAAGATTTAAAATTAAATCCGTTTAAAAAAGTACTAATCATTTCAATTTTTTAAAAACTTTATGAGAAAAATTAGGATGTGATTTTGTTTGAAAATCATGTGGTTAACTATCACAAAAAAAGAATAAAAAATCAAAATTCTAACTCAACAAATATATTTTTTACATGTTTCCAAGAACTCTTAAAGTAACATTGTTTCTTGTATTGCACGCATTTCAATTTGTGTCTAATCCCTTAAAACCTGACGAATTATTTAAACGGCCATAACTCTGCGAGTTTTTCCGATATGAAGATGCAGTTTTTTGTGTTTAATTCAGGAATGGGTAAGGAAAGTTTTCCTGATTGGAATTTTTACACTACGGGGGCCGTATAAAAATTTAATTTTTTTATTTTTTCAAATAGACACCCCATGGAGTTGCCACTTATGTCATGAAATTTTGCACCTTTTTTTAAGAAACTTTGCAATTGGAAGTATGGGTCTCAGGGTAATATTAAAGGAAATAGCCTATTGTTTCGATATTTATGAATCACCCTGTATATATTAACATTTTATGGTTATTAAAAAAATTCATCTTCAAAAAAATTAAAAAAAAAACTTTTCTAAACATAAATAAAAAACGTTTTGTCTAAAATATCGGTCATTAAAAGAAACTTTCTAGATAAGAAATAGGACAAAAAATTATTTGTCTCAATATTCCGAAGAAATGGACAATGGTACACCATAGGAATTTCTGCTTAAATAACTATCCTTTAAGCTCACATGTTGTATTGTCATGACTACAACACTATTGAATTATTTTTCAAATTTTTACGCATCCGAGTTCCGCCACTGCTATCGAAATACTCAAAGCCCCAGGACACGCGTTGTGACATCATCACTAATCGACCGATTTCTCACTAGTGTTGGATTTCACACCGGACAATTTTCAATAGCAATTTTCTTTTATTTTATTTGTGGAATATCTATCATCTTATAGAACAATAATAACTATTTAAACTTACTGGTGAGAATTTGGAATCCTCCAATAAAATAATCAGTCAGACGCGGCAACACCATGGAATTCCGCATCTGGTTGAATTTTTATTTAGGGATTCCGAATTCTCACCAATAATTTTAAGTAGTTACTATTCTTTTATATGATGGTAGATATTCCACAAATAAAATAAAAGAAAATTGCTATTCAAAATTTTCTGGTGTGAATTCCAACATTAGTGAGAAGTTGGTCCATTAGTGATGACGTCACAACTCTGGCCCAATTGGGATTCAGTTGATGACGCAGCTGTCAGGCTTTCTTGTACACAAACTATTGGTCGGATGAACTAAACCCAGATTAATTTATATGTGTGTCGAATAGATGGAATAATATTTGAATACATAACTAATAACATAAAGATGACGCATAAAGATTTTACTTTTTTGCATTAATTATGGTAATTTAAGTTTGAATATAAGAAATTAAGTAATATTAATTATTAGAATCATACTGTATATCCGTCGCTGAAATTTCGTATATCCGAACCTTATAATATGCAAAATTATAGAGAGAAAAACGGACACAAACTTCCAGAATCTAAATTTATATTTTAATATATTTATTTTCTCTTTATATTTTTTAAAACTTTTGGCATTTTTCAGTAAACCTAAAATAATGTTGTACAAAATTCAATTTACTTAGAAATATTAATAATAGCCCTTAAATGAATTTATAATTATCATTAACATTGGGCATGTAGTATTCTGTACCTTGTTAAACGTTTGCAGAAATTTTCCGTTATTCCGAAATCCGTTATTCGACCGTTTTTACAGAAAACAGTTAAATAATGGTGATTTTAACTCTATTCGGATCATATATCATTGCCCATATTATAGGTTGAACAGAGCTTAATTACGATTATGTAACGTCTGTTTAAAAAAAAAAAACGACTGAAGGACTCAGCAGTGTTTATTGTAATTTTTAACAGAGTACCAAATATATTTCTAACATTTTTCACGTTATCATTTCTAAATTATACTTCATTTCTACGTTTATATTAAACACTTAGGAAAAATAAAATACAGTATATGGAATGCCATTACAATATAATTTTATTATAGTAAAATTAATGTTATTACGCACTTTAGCCAACCTAATCTGCTAACAACCAGTAATATAGGAGAGTTCCTGACATTATGTAGACCATATCATAATTTACGTAAATGCAAACACGATTTTAATGTTGTGTCTTACATAACATTAGTATTATTAATTCTACTACTTGTAACTATTACAGTATGTAATTATTGAATATGCATACCCAATAAATATCTGAGTGAGATATTCAATAATATTACTAATTGGTACTCAAATTACGGATATACTGATCATTCAGCTTTATCATTACATAGGAAGAAAAGCATTTTAAGTGCATAATTCAGTATGCATTCAGTTACGTATAATTATCATTTTTTGTCTGTTAAGTGCAATTGAAATTAAAAATAAAATAACTGTATTAAACTTCGCACAAGCATATGAGTTTAAAATGTTATTCGCATTAAATCATTCATATAGTTTGTAGCTAAAATTATCCGTTTTTTAACACAAAATGCTGGTTTTGAAATATTGAAGCGCTGAATATTAAATATTATCGCTCTTAAATTTCTATCAAGCATAATTCGTTGTATCTTATATGAGTTAAACATTCATTCATTTCATATATAAATTCATCCCTTTTATGACAATAATTGCTGACCTTTAATCTAATGACAATTACCGATAGATACACTGAAGAACTAAAACATTATGACCATCCCCACGTTTCGCAATGAACTCGCCTGGATGACGTGGAAGGTAAGTAATCAGATAGGAATGGCATTTAACTGCTACTAGAGAGTGTGAGGAATTACTTTTGCGCTTACTTCTACCTGTGAATGTAAAGGCTGTTGAATTAAGCGACTTTGATAGAGGGCAGAAATCAATGGCCAAACGGCTCAGAGCGAAATCAACGAAACTGTACGACTTGTGTGCTGTTCGTGACATATCGTTGTTAGTACTTATGCAAAGTGGTGGAATGAATATGATACCATCAGTAGACGCCACGACGTTGGGCGTCTACGAGTCATCAAAGAAAAAGGACGTGGAGACTCTCCGCTTGATAAACCAAAATCCAAGCCAATGATTGGATCAACTGGCATCCCAAAACAATACAGGTCATAGTAGATTTGATTCAGAGCACACAGTAGTTCTGATAACACTGTTGAATATGACGCCACGCAGCAAACGTCCACTCATGTGCCTGTGTTGGCCAAGCATTATCGCCAACTACTCCTACACTACGCCAATGAATATCAAAACTGGATCATGGATCATAGTTACCATTCTTTTATATGATGGTAGATATTCCACAAATAAAATAAAATAAAATTGCTATTCAAAATTTTCTGGGGTGAATTCCAACACTAGTGAGAAGTCGGTCCATTAGTGATGACGTCACAACTCGTGTACTCTGGCCTTGACTATTTCGATGGCAACGGTTAGGCCGTTTCATCCGAAGAGCTACGATTTTAAGCTCAATTGGGATTCAGTTGATGACGCAGCTGTCAGGCTTTCTTGTACACAAAGTATTGGTCGGATGAACTAAACCCAGATTAATTTATATGTGTGTCGAATAGATGGAATAATATTTGAATACATAACTAATAACATAAAGATGACGCATAAAGATTTTACTTTTTTACATTAATTATGGTAATTTAAGTTTGAATATAAGAAATTAAGTAATATTAATTATTAGAATCATACTGTACATCCGTCGCTGAAATTTCGTATATCCGAACCTTATAATATGCAAAATTATAGAGAGAAAAACGGACACAAACTTCCAGAATCTAAATTTATATTTTAATGTATTTATTTTCTCTTTATATTTTTTTAAAGTTTTGGCATTTTTCAGTAAACCTAAAATAATGTTGTACAAAATTCAGTTTACTTAGAAATATTAATAATAGCCCTTAAATGAACTTATAATTATCATTAACATTGGGCATGTAGTATTCTGTACCTTGTTAAACGTTTGCAGAAATTTTCCGTTATTCCGAAATCCGTTATTCGACCGTTTTTACAGAAAACAGTTAAATAATGGTGATTTTAACTCTATTCGGATCATATATCATTGCCCATATTATAGGTGGAACACAGCTTAATTACGATTATGTAACGTCTGTTTTTTTTTTTTTTTTTTTTTTTTTTTTTTTTTTTTTTTTTGAACGACTGAAGGATTAAGCAGTGCTTATTGTAATTTTTAACACAGTACCAAATATATTTCGAACATTTTTCACGTTATCATTTCTAAATTATACTTCATTTCTACGTTTATATTAAACACTTAGGAAAAATAAAATACAGTATATGGAATGCCATTAAAATATATTTTTATTATAGTAAAATTAATGTTATTACGCACTTTAGCCAACCTAATCTGCTAACAACCAGTAATATAGGAGAGTTCCTGACATTATGTAGACCATATCATAATTTACGTAAATACAAACACGATTTTAATGTTGTGTCTTACATAACATTAGTATTATTAATTCTACTACTTGTAACTATTACAGTATGTAATTATTGAATGTGCATGCCTAATAAATATCTGAGTGATATATTCAATAATATTACTAATTGGTACTCAAATTACGGATACACTGATCATTCAGTTTTATCATTACATAGGAAGAAAAGCATTTTAAGTGCATAATTCAGTATGCATTCAATGACGTATAATTATCATTTTTTGTCTGTTAAGTGCAATTGAAATTAAAAATAAAATAACGGTATTAAACTTCGCACAAGCATATCAGTTTAAAATGTTATTTGCATTAAATCATTCATACAGTTTGTAGCTAAAATTATAAGTTTTTTAACACAAAATGCTGGTTTTGAAATATTGAAGCGCTGAGTATTAAATATTATCGCTCTTAAATTTCTATCAAGCATAATTCGTCGTATCTTATATGAGTTAAACATTCATTCATTTCATATATAAATTCATCCCTTTTATGACAATAATTACTGGCCTTTAATCTAATGACAATTACCGATAGAGACACTGAAGAACTAAAACATTATGACCATCCCCACTTTTTGCAATGAACTCGCCTGGATGACGTGGAGGGCAAGTAATCAGATAGGAATGGCATTTAACTGCTACTAGAGAGTGTGAGGAATTATTTTTGTGCTTACTTCTACCTGTGAATGTAAAGGCTGTTGAATTAAGCGACTTTTATAGAGGGCAGAAATCAATGGCCAAACGGCTCAGAGCGAGATCTGCGAAACTGTACGACTTATGTGCTGTTCGTGACATATCGTTGTTAGTACTTATGCAAAGTGGATGAATGAATATGATACCACCAGTTGACGTCATGACGTTGGGCGTCTACGAGTCATCAAAGAAAAAGGACGTGGAGACTCTCCGCTTGATAAACAAAAATCCAAGCCAATGATTGGATCAACTGACATCCCAATACAATACAGGTCATATTAGATTTGATTCAGAGCACACAGTAGTTCTGATAACACTGTTGAATATGACGCCACGCAGCAAACGTTCACTCATGTGCCTGTGTTGGCCAAGCATCATCGCCAACTACTCCTACACTTCGCCAATGAATATAAAAACTGGATCATGGATCATTGGTAGAGAGTTACCGGATCGGAAGATTCTCGATTCATCTTCAACACATCGATGTGTGTGTCGGGGTTTGCCGTCTACCTGGCGAGTTGTTGCTTCCCCTTACACATCAGGTTTTAAACAGATCTGTTGTTATCATATTATGCTTTGTGAAATGTTTTCATGGCCGTCCCCGTGACCCTTGGTTGTGGTAGAACTGACCATTAAGGCCGCTGAATATCTAAGCATCACTGCGAACAAGTTACACCCTTACATTTTATCTGACTTCTCAAATGGAGATGGAGTCTTCGATCAAGACAGCGCTCCATGTCACAGATCTCTCATTGTTCTGGAGTGGTTCAAGGTATATAATAATGAATTCCAATTAAGGTCATGGAAACCTAACTCAGCGAATCTCAATCGGACAGAACAAATTTGAGTTGTCATCGAACGGTAGCTCGGAGTTGAAAAACAATTATGACGGAATATCCCGAATTTGCGTGACCGGTGTCTGAACATCTTGTGCAACCTGTCTTCGGCTATCTACCAAAAACTTGTAGTATCCATACCAAGGTGGGTTGCAGCTCTTTTGGGAGCCAAATATGGAAAAACGCGTTATTAGGTAGGTGGTCTTAATCTTTTGGCTCATTAGTAGATATTTTTAGAAGATATATTGATCATTCAGATTTATCATTACGTACGAAGAAGAGCATTTCAAGTACATAATTCAGTATGCATTTAAAGACGTGTAATTTTCATTTTTTGCCTATTAAGTCCAATTGAAATTAAAAATAAAATAACGATATTGAACTTTGCACAAGCATAACAGTTTAAAATTTTATTCGCATTAAATCATTCATATAGTTCATAGCTAAAATTATCCAAGTTTTATACAAAATGCTGGTTTTGAAATATTGAAGCGCTGAATATTAAAAATTATCGCTCTTAAATTTGTATCAAGCATAATCTGTCGTATATTATATGAGTTAAATATTCATTCATTTCATACAAAAAATCATCCGTTTTATGACAATAATTACTGGTCTTTAATCAAATATCAATTACCGATAGATATACTGTTAGAAGAGGATACTAAAGTGTTTTACAGCCGATAAACTATTAACATAATGCAAAATAGTAATATAAATATGTATATATAGGGAGTGTTAATTTAGAGGACAAAAGTTAAAATTCGTGATTTTTGTGAATGAGAGGGCCCAAAAATTGCATTTTGATGTGTAATATCCTAATTTAAAAGATTTTTCCTTATTCATAAAGATTTACCTTGGTAAACTTGTGCTTGATTATAATCTGTATTGAAATTTCCGAACAACGGGATAGCTTAATATAAACACCAACAAAATTTGCTCAAAATATGGTTTAATGAACTCAAACAATTTTATTTATATTTTGTCTTTATTATGAAAAGCAGAAAACACATTCTAAAAAAAGTTAAAACTTCAACCAACAATATTCATCCAATTTCCCTTCGATTCATTCCTAGACTTCTTCTGCTTACTTACTGGCCCCTAATAAATCGTTCTCATTTCTCATGAGTATACACTTTGCCAGAAGCATCTGTTACTTGTTTCACACACCTCTCTATGGACTGTTTATGGCATGGATACTTTGGAACTTCCATTGGCTCATCAAAAAACTTTTTTATTTCTGATATTTTGAATTTACAAGTAAGTGGAGGTTCATATACTTTTTCTAACCACTCTATTATTTGCAAAAAGGAATTTGCAATTGGATTTACTGCAGGTGTTTACCTTGGCCGAACAGGTAGGTCTCCTGGTGCATCATTATCTTTATTGCTTAATTCAATTATCTTCTGGACCCTAGCTTTTCTTTCTTCTTGGTCTTCCGAGCATAAAAGTGTCTGAAGCGCCATTTTACTAAATGCAAACCACGGTGAGCGTTGGATTCTTGGCAAAACAATATCTGCTACTGCCTTCTTATGATATTTTAGGATAAAGAATGTGGCTAGGTCCTTTCACCGAAGAGAATTTCGATTTGATTGTAAACCAGCAGGGACAGTAAACACCAACAATGTATTCCACAAACTTCTTCAAGCTGTTGCCTTTAATGCCACGGTTTAAAACCCATATGCGACAAATCCTATTGCAGTTGTTAAACACCGAAAGTGGATTACAGGGCCCATTTCTAATAATGCTAGATCAGTTGGAAGTACACTTGTCCTTATAGACTGTGTTATCCTGTAACCATAAGCCTGATCTGTAGAGAGAGCTCTAAGAACAGTGTCACTCAATTCAACCAAAAATGCTGGAAAAAATATTCTGGCAAATGAGGGATTGATTTCAAGTTCTGTTGCAGCATCAAACATTTTGCCATTCTTACCATTCCACTCGCTGTTAGACAAAGTTTTTCTACCCAACTCTGTGATCAAGTTCTGTAAATGTGGCTCATTAGTATGAAGAGTACAAACCAACGAGATGAGTTTACGTTTCAGTTATACCTCAACCCAATGCATGACTTCCCCTAACATTCGTTGAATCACCACCAGTAGCCTGCAAACTGTTACAAATGCTGTTTTTCTTTTAAAAAATCGCCAATGGCAGAATCGCCCCAGCAATAATTTCAGCAGGTTTCCTTTTCATTAAGACTTTGTCCGGAGTAAAATGGCAAAGATACATCCCGCATGGCTCACTGCAAACAGTATAATGCTCTTAGAAACTGATGACTTGAGTTATCTGCTTGTAACAGAACTTTAATGGAATCTTGGCATCCATCAAGGAAGATACATTCAATATTGCCTGTCCGGTATCGAACATGGAATTTTTCATCAAGTGATTTCAAAAAGTTTTCTTGCAAGCTTTTTGCTTTATTGTGATCAACCACAAGTACCCTGTCTCTTTCAGTAAATAATCCAGTATTCAAAATGCAGTTGTTGTAATGGCAGCTGTAGCACGTAGACCGACACCATACTTTGCAATGCAACATTGCGAAAGTGTAATGTATTATGCTGATTTGTACTTGAAGTAGAAGGTACATTAGAATCGTCACATGGAATCTGCAAAGAATCCTCAGATTCTTCATCTGTAAAACCAATTAGCTCTTCATCTTGGTCGGAGAAAAAAACTTCATTTGCTTGAAATGTAAACTCTTCCTCTCTTTTCTGCTCATATTCAGAAATTCTCCTTAATTCCTCTTTTTGCCTCTTCTGCTTTTTAATTTGTCTTCTGTGCTCCTGTAAATATGGTAATCCAATACAATGTCCAACAGATCCAACCTTCTCTCTTTGACAATTTGTGTGATATTAATAAAAACTAATAAAAATACACTCAGCTGCAAATGAGTATTGCTAGTTTAAAAACTTTTTCAAGTGGAATAAAAAATTTTACAGATGTTATAATATTATATGTGTATCTTCTTAACCTTAGAGCATAAGTACAAACAGGAATAATGATAAAAAAAGCACTTTTTGAGAGAAGACAGTTTGCTGCGATTTTTAGAAGAAACGGGAAAATATCACTAATTTGAAGTAGCTATTTACCAAGCAAACCACTGTAAATGCCAGTTCATGTAAATATATTTCTGAATAGCTAACCAAAACAAAACTTTTTGACCCCCTCATTTTTTTTTAAATAAGTTGAAAAAGCCCTTCCGGCCAGTGCCGGGAGGAAGAGGTACCTTTCATATTCCTTATTTTTAAAAAGCAAGCTTATATTATTCAAAAACACGAAGCTCAGGTTAGTGGAAACCAATTATAGGAGATTCAATACTAATTTTTATCAATACTAAATCATTATGAATGTAAATTTTGAGAAATTAGTCAGCTTTATCCAAGCTGCTTTTATTTAAAGTAACTTATAGTTGGTTGCCAAATTCGGCGATATCTTGAAATTCCTGCCATTTTAAGACAACATGGTGGATGGGGCTAACGAGTGAACTTGGTCGAGACCTTAGTAATGCATGTGCACATGCTAACTCACATCAGAATCGGTTGATAGATACAAGTGCTGGCGCAGGCAAAAAATCAGATTTTGCAAAATGTCACCCACATTAGAAATTGAAACTGCTACATCTGAGCCTTTAAGCTGTTACCTGAGCCTGAGCTTTTTAAGATAAAGACAAATCAAAAAATGCTCCATAATCCTTATATCATGGTCAAATAGTTAAGAAAGAAACCGTTTTCAATTTCTAATTTTTTTACAACTCACTTTAAATATATTTTTTTATTTAATTTAATGGCCTCCATTTTGAAACAAGATGGCTGATGAAGCTGGGCAGCGAACTTGGTCGAGACATTACGATATACTATCCAGATGCCTTCTTACATGAAAATAGATTAATAAATATGCGTGTTATCACGTGACAAATATCAGATCGTTTCAAAATGTCAGCCATTCTAGAAATTCAAAGTGCTATAATTCAATCATTTTTTAGATATAGACGAAACAAAAACTGCTATGGAATCTTTGTATCAAGGTCAAACACACAAAAAACTCTTTTTCATTTTTAAATTTTTGATAACTCATTTAAAATTTAAAATTTAATTTTTTTAAAATGGCAGCCCTTTTGAAACAAGATGGCGAATGAAGCTGGACAACGAACTCGGTCGAGACATTGGTACGTACTATGTATACGCCAAGGTACATCCAAACCGGTTCATAAATATGCCTGTTATCGCGTGACAAATATCAGGTCGTTTCAAAATGTCAGCCACAATAGAAATTAAAAGTGCTATAAATCAGCCATTTTTTAAGATATAGACGAAACAAAAACTGCTCCGGAATCTTTGTATCAAGGTCAAACACATAAGAAAAAAATATTTTTCAATTTTTAACTTTTTGATACCACATTTCAAATTTTAAATTTTTTTAAAAGTCCTTTCGGCCAGTGCCGGGAGGAAGAGGTAGCTTTCATATTCCTTATTTTTTAAAAGCCAGCTTATATTATTCAAACACACAAAGCTCAATTTAGTGGAAACCGATTATAGGAGATTCAATACTGATTTTTATTAATACTTAATCATTATGAATGAGAATTTTGCGAAATTACTCAGCTTTATCCAAGCTGTTTTTATTTAAAGTGACTTATATTTGGTTGTCAAATTCAGCGATATCTTGAAGTGCCTGCCATTTTAAGACAACATGGTGGATAAGGCTAACCAGTGAACTTGGTCGAGACCTTGGTAATTGCAGTGCACATGCTCACTCACATCGAAATCGGTTGATATATACGAGTGCTGTCGCAGGCAAATATCAGATTTTTCAAAATGCCACCCAAAAAAGAAACCTTTTTTTTGCACCTTACTTTAAATATATATATATATATATTACTGGCCGCCATATTGAAACAAGATGGATGATAAAGCTGGCCAGCGAACTTGGACAAGACATTGCTATATACCAACCACATGCCTTCTAACATCGAAATAGGTTAATTAATACACGTGTTATCGCGTGACAGATCGTTTCAAAATATCAGCCATACTAGAAATTGAAAGTTCTATAATTCAACCATTTTTAAGATAGAGACGAAAAAAAAAACTGCTCCGGAATCTTTGTATCAAGGTCAAACACATAAAAAAAAAATCTTTTTCATTTTCCAGTTTTTTGATACCTCATTTTAAATTTTAAATTATTATTTTTTTTTATGGCAGCCCTTTTGAAACGAACTCGGTCTAGACATTGGTATGTACTATGTACACACCACGTTACATCCAAATCTGTTCATAAATACGCCTGTTATTGCGTGAGAAACATCAGGTCGTTTCAAAATGTCAGCCACAATAGAAATTCAAAATACTATAACTCAGCCATTTTTTTTAGATATAGACGAAAAAAAAACTGTTCCGGAATCTTTTTATTAAGGTCAAACACATAAAAAAAATATTTTTCATTTTCTAATTTCTTGGTAACTCATTTTAAATTAAAAATATTTTAAATGGCCGCCATTTTGAAACAAGATTGCGGATTAAGCTGGCGAACGAACTCGGTCGTGACTTTGGTATGTACTATGTATACACCAAGGTACACCTAAATCGGTTCATAAATACGCCTGTCATTGCGTGACAAATATCAGGTCATTTCAAAATGTCAGCCACGTTAGAAATTCAAAGTGCTATAACTCAGCCATTTTTAAAGATACAAACGAAACAAGAACTGCTCCGGAATTTTTGTATCAAGGTCAAACATATAAGAAAAAAATATTTTTTTATTTTTCAATTTTGGTACCACATTTCAAATTTATATATTTTTTAAAATATTAAATGGCCGCCATTTTGAAACAACATGGCGAATGAAGCTTGCCAACGAACTCGGTCAATACATTGGTATGTACTATGTATACACCAAGGTACATCCAAATCGGTTGATAAATACGCCTGTTATCGCGTGACAAAAATCAGGTCGTTTCAAAATGTCAGCCACGCTAGAAATTCAAAGTGCTATAACTCAGCCATTTTTTAAGATATAAACGAAACAAAAACTGCTCCGGAATCTTTGTATCAAGATCAAACACATAAGAAAAAAATATTTTTCAAATTTCAACTTTTTGATACCACATTTCAAATTTAAAAATTTTTTAAAAGTCCTTCCGGACAGTGCCGGGAGGAAGAGGTAGCTTTCATATTCCTTATTTTTAAAAAGCCAGCTTATATTATTCAAACCCTCACAGTTCAATTTAGTGGAAACCGATTATAGGAGATTCAATACTGATTTTTATTAAAGACACATAAGAAAAAAATATTTTTTAATTTTCAATTTTTTGGTACCACATTTAAAATTTTAAAGTAAAAAAAATTTAAATGGCCGCCATTTTGAAATAAGAGGGCGGATGAAGCTGTCAAGAAACGCGGTCGAGACATTGGAATGTACTATGTATACACGAAGCTTCATCCAAATCAGTTCATAAATACGAGAGTTACAGTGTGACACATATCATATATATATATATATATATATATATGTACAGGGTGTCCGGTCTCAACGGTGTCCTATAGCTAATTCCTAAACCGTTAGTCATATACGTATAGTTCCAAATACAAAAATGTTTTAAATCAGGTAAAGAAATATTTTACAAGCGATTTGGGTCACTATAAACATTTCTTTAAAAATTACGAAATTTAAATTTTTATACGGTCCCCCGGTCCTATAAGTTATATTTAGTAAAATTTTCCTTTTACACTGACAAGTAATATAAAAAAAGTCCCGTTGTTCTACGATTAAAATTGACTGAGTAATAGTTGTTTAAAGTTGGAACATATTGTTTTCTGCAAATTGGGGATCATTCACAAATTTAGTTGAAATATAGTTTCGTCAGATACATTAAAAAATGGTTAAGAGTAAAATTAACATTGCAATATAAATTAGAAATCTTTAATCTTTCTGACATATTAATGCAAAATATACACTTTGTAATAAACATTTAAGAAGAAGGAAAAAACATAATTTTTCTTAAATAAAATGATCCTAAATTAACAGCCTCAATTCTTTACAAAATGATACGTATTTTAAAATGTTATTAGATTACACTAGCCTGCAAAAGTTGGGTTATGTCATGTTGTTTAGCTTTTCATAATTGATTCTTATGTATTCTGTACCGCTGAATTCGAAATTGACCATTATTTTTAACCGTCACATCAGGATTTTCCTCAAATTGCAAATTTCAAAGTTAAAAAGTTTAATTTAAAAGTTAAAATTGAATCTCCTCCTTCATCTCATCGGACCACTCAGCTGTTTAGCTGTAGGAATCGAAAAAAAAATTACGTATGTTTTATAGTATGAGATTTTCGCTGTATTTTATCTTACATATTTACGATTTGCAAAAAAATTCTAACGTGTTGGTTAAAAATGAAGGTCATTTTCAGATTCAGTGCTAAAAAGTACGTAAAAATAAATTATCAAAAGTTAAAAAACACAGCCATTTCCTCTACTTTATAGTATCCGATTTTTGTTATTCTTTAAATTTGACAATTTATGATTTGCGAAATATCCAACATGATGGTTAAAAATGAAGGTAATTTTCGGATTCAGTGCTAAAAAGTACATAAAATTTATTAAACCCAACAATCGCAGTCTTGTATTATCTAATCTAAAACTTTTTCTTAAACTTCTTGGCGGTAATCTATCCGAAATTTTTTGTGTTATCCTGTAAAATAAGTATAAATGGTAACCACTGAAAATCTTAATAATATTAGATTGTTATCGGATTTGCGCCAGTATGTAAAATGTAATCTTGATCGGATATTTGAAAGTGAGTTAAAGTTCGTGTACAAATTTTGAACTGGAAAAACATACATACGATCTTTGAAGTAACATAAAAACTTATAAAAATAACATAATTTTTGTTAAAAGAAATCATAAACGAAACAGTCTTAAATCCTGACAAAATAAAACATACGTTATTTTAGCCAATCTGAAACTTAATAAATGTTAACTTAATCGTAATACTTGTACGACTTTTTTCAAAGCGCAGATACACATGAAATAAGACCTTCGAATACTTTAAGCACTTGATATGATACCACTCAAAGCCAAGTCGAAATCGTTTGTTTTCTGAGCAGGAAAGTGGCATAAGTCATGCATTTTTAAAGTTTTATAACTCGCTCAATTTTAGAGTTATATGAATGGGACTTTTTTTTCCTTACTAAAAAGTCTATAGGAGGAATATTTTACTAAATATAACTTATAGGACCGGGGGGACTGTATAAAAATTTAAATTTCTTAGTTTTTTAAGAAATGTTTTTATTGAACCAAATTGCTTTTTAAATATTTCTTTACCTGATTTAAAACATTTTTTTAATTGGAACTATATGACTATAACTAACGGTTTAGGAATTAGCCATTGGATACCGTTGAGACTGGACACCCTGTATATATATATATATATATATATATATATATATATATATATATATATCAAATTTTGAAACGGAGGGTGGTTTCGGGGTCTGGAGGTCATGATCGATGAATTTGATCATGAGCGATGATCATGAGCGATTTTTTTGAAATCGCTTTCCTCCGAACGGCTGCAATAGGTAGCTTTTTATAATGAAAGCTACCTTAAAAATTTAAATGGCCGCCATTTTGAAACAAGATGGCGTATGAAGCTGGCCAACGAACTCGGTCGAGACATTGGTATGTATTATGTATACACAAAGCTACATCCAAATCGATACAAAAATACTCCTGTTATCGCGTGACAAATATCAGGTCGTTTCAAAATATCAGCCAAGCTAGAAATTCAAAGTGCTATAACTCAGCCATTTTTTAAGACATAGACGAAACAAAAAATGCTCTGGAATATTTGTATCAAGGTCAAATACATAATAAAAAAATAATTTTAGATTTTAAATTTTTTGCTACCAAATTTTAAATTATTTTTAAAAATTTAAATTTCCGCCATTTTGAAACAAGATGGCGGATGAAGCTGGCGAACGAACTCGGTCGATTCATTCGTATGCACTATGTATACACGAAGTTGCATCCAAATCGGTTCATATATACGAGAGTTACAGTGCGACAAATATCAGATATATATATATATATATATATATATATATATATACAGGGTGTCCCAAAAAGGACCACCTAATTTTAAGAATGAATAATTGACAAACGAATAGAGTTATTAAAAAAATTCTTGCAGGAAACGGATATGTGAATTCTGGAATTTTGTTTAGAACTTTTTATTATAATAGTTCAAAACATGACGACGGATGACGCTATAGCACATTTTGGTGGCTATATCGCCAACGGATACTCCACTTTAAAGAATTTATGCAACGACAACTACTGTTTCCCTTGAAATGATTACTACTGAACTTTCATTGACCATGTCTACTTCTGTCTTGTCTTCACGCTTGCTCCTTTTGTTCATATAGCCATCAAAATGTACTGTAGCGCCATCTGTCGGTCAGATTTTGAACTATTATAATAGAGTTTGAAACAAAATTCCAGACTTCACATATTCGTTTCCTGCAAGAATTTTTTTAATAACTCTATTCGTTTGTTAATTATTCATTTTTAAAAATAGGCGGTCCTTTTTGGGACACCTTGTATATGGATATATATATACATATATATAAGTATATATATATTTATATATATATATATATATATATATATATATATCAACTTTTGAACGGATGGTGGTTTCGGGGTCTGGGGGGTCATGGTCGGTGAAAATATACCAAAATTTTTTGAAATCGCTTTCCTGCGAACGGCTGCAATAGGTAGCTTTTTGTAATGAAAGCTACCTACAATTCGACACGCAATAATATATATATATATATATATATATATAGCATAATATAATTACAAACCATCATCTATTTCCAATTACAATAATTAATTCAATAAATTAATGAATTTAGCAGCCAATTATAACTGTAACATTATACAAAATACAGATGAAACCCTATACAAGTAGTACTAATTAATTAAAATCCACCAATTGACTAGCACATTGCATACGAATAATCCATATTAACCTATGAAAAACCACCAAATTTTGAAAAAAAATCTATTAAAGACATATGAAACAAAAATCCAGCTAAATAATGTTGAACATTTAAAAGACATATTGTAAACAAATAACAGATCAAATGGAAGGAGGGAACCGGAAGCTTATATAGCATTTCACTTCATTAAGGGTACATGAAACACCAGTATAAGCAAAAGCATAGTCGATTTCTGTAAAAGAATCCAGCATAAGCTAAAAATTAGATTCTTTATGTACCCGATCGACCATACACAAAAAAACATAAATTTACCATGACAGGTAAATTGAATTAAATAGAAATATTAATCAATACATGGTCCGTAATAATGAACAATATTAATTTAAAGAAACAATTAAATTTGAAGACATACCAAGCAAGAGAATTGCAATGACCCTATTAAATCGTGAACAAGTAGCAATATTATCACAGCAAAAGTCCCGCCGATTTATTGGTACAGTTAAAATCGAATTCTTACGGTTGCAAAACAACACAGTGTTCAGAAAAAATACACAACATCTAATAAAAATAATTAACATATATCGTCTTATTGCTTTTCTGCTAATGTGTATTTTTATTTAAAAGTACTTTTTATTATATTAATCCAACATCTCACGATTATGAATTACGTTTATATTGTGGTGTATAAATATTTACATATATTTAATTATATAAGTCACGAGATATCTTAGATTTGCAGTAAAATACATTTTTCGTAAATCGGTTATTATCGTTAAGATACGTTATACTCTCGCTGAAACATCTGCTTGGGGATAATTGCAAATATCTTATCACAGTTCATGTTTTAAGTTGTGTAACCTTATTTACATATTTTTTTTTTTTTTTACATTACGTACTACAGAACGAAAAATACAACATATTAAAGCACTAATATACGTCAGTTAATTTATTTTCATTCTTACAGTCAGTAATGATAATTCAGTCAATTCACAGATTTTCGTACCAAATTTCAGTAACGACATTATCTATTAAAACTTCCTGAAAATACTTAGCTAGTATTTTTTCGTATGCATTTATAGAAATTTTGTTTTAGGTTATTTAAGTGTCGCACACCCTTCTCTTGATAATGAGATGAAATTAATACCATAAGGAAATTATAAATTACTCGCATATAAGGTCAGTGTGCATAAATGTGATGACCTCTAAATTCGACGATGATCTTTTACATAGAATCTTAATGGGAAAAAACGTAAATAAATGTTATATAATGAGGCATCCGAACTTCAGAAACAAAATCCAAAGCATTTTTCTGCATTTAAAACGTTTTCATTATAAGAAATTTCCAATCAAATAAACGTCGTTCATTTTACAGAGCCTCGATGTTTCGTAAATGCGACAAAACTTCCCAAAAAGGGCTCACAATTTTTCATTTTTAACTTTCAAGATCAAATAACCATATGAATGTGAAGAACTGCGTTGCTGTTTCTGTTAGGCGACCAGTTAAAATAAGAAAAGGCGACCAGTTTTTGGTATAGAATTTGAAGTAGACCAAGTATTTTGTAGAATTTGTTTTCTGCATGTGCCTAATAGCGATATACAGATTGCTGTAAATGCAGAGAGACATTTAGAAGATTAACGAGTGTGAAGATTAAAAGGATGTAAGAAACGCCGTGTATATTCTAGTAACATAGTATAAACACATTATTAAGGAATTTGCAATAATTTTACATAATGGAAATTCTGGAGCATCTTGTGTAAATTGAAAACACTTAAATTCTGTTTATTTTTATGCGGTTAAGTAACTTCATTTTACCAACATCATACCGTTCGGTAGCTTAAATGCTGTCTCTAATTAAAACATGATGCAATTGCGTTATGCTTTGGTTTAAGAGTCCATAATTGTTGTTAGCAGGTTTTTAAAATGTGATATTTTAATTCTGTTTTCACTTTTTACTCGTTATAATGGACATTTTCTGCTTTTAAATTAGAAAAAGATAAAAAAAAATAAAAATAAAAAATAAAACTATTTTTATCTAAATGAATATTTGTTTCCATATACGTATTTTTAGGTACAGAAAATGTTAATTTTTTTGTGAAAGTGCAAGTAAAATGAAGAAGGGGGGAGGCATAGAATATCAGGCACAGAGCTTCTCTTTGAGTTAAATTAAACATAAAACCTTTCTAAATCTATGTCTTTCAGAAACGAAAAATAAAAAAATAGGTCTGTCGGGAAGATGAAAGTAAAAATGTGTTAAGGGCAAAATGATCTGGGCAACTGATCTGGTAAAACTTGCTGGATATGTTAGTATGTATATTGAAATGTGCGATGTAAACATCTCAGTAATGTTTTATTATTTAAATTAGTATTGAATAAAGTTTATTTAATAGTTCAATAATAATCTATTTATCTTTCAATTTTGTGTATTTGAATTCTTTATTAACACCTAACTGCTATTAGCGGTCTCACAGACCACTACATATTTCAATTTTCATATTTAAACTCATAATTTTCAGTTTAGCTATGAATACCAATCAAAATTTGTTTGATTTGGTGCCCTAGAACTATTGCTAACGATTCTGAATATGAGAAGTTTAATTATATTAGTCCTGTACCTAAAGTTTAGTAGAGTAACAACACCCTGGGATATTAATCGTGACTTTCACTCATCTTTTAACTTTCACACCGCCGTGAACAGATATATCTGTTCACTAAACTGTACATTTCACTGCTACAGAAGTATCATATAAATTAATATAATTCTACAGTTATAATCCAGTTTTAAAAGATTGGGTTATCATTAATACTCTCAATGATTATAATCCTATACGTAATTAATTTTGTTTATATCAAGTAGAAAAAATTATATTTCTTTAGCAATTTAAAAAAATTACTGAAAAACCAACAACGCAATTTAGCCCTTTAGCTTGGTGGTCAGAGGGTTAATCAAGCGGTCTTGGAGGCCGCTTGCAGTAGTTATATGACAAATCCTTTCACAGAGTTAAGAGTTAAGTAATACAAAAAATAATTGCAATTAACCCTTAATTGTCCTTAGTGCTATTTTTTGTAATTTCCGGGTTTACTATTGATACAGTGAAATTTTACTTCATTTGGAGTCCAAGTACTATTGTTTGAAATGTTTGAAAAATTGAAATTTTGTTAGAAATAGTACGGCACACTCATCTTAATGCGAAAACAATATTTTGTGAGTTAATCGTGCCTTTTATTCCTCTTTTATTCGAATAGTTTCTCAGACAACTCTCACTTGTAATGAGGCAATTTTCTGCCACATTAAAGATTAAATGTTACATGAACTTTTTCAGATGAATTGTCATGTATAAAATGCATTCTCACATTTAGGACTATGGACGTCTCATTTAGGTTTTAGCTGCCGTAAATGTGACAAAAATGACCGAAAGGCGACTTTCGTATATTGTGGTTATATATTACAGATAATTATTAAATTTATACAAAACAAGTTAGTTTTGAACTAAAGGTACAGTATTCAGTAATTTGTTGCTTAATAAAATATATATTTATATAATAAAATGCAAAATATACTCTAAATGCGACTAAACTATTCGGTATCGTGTCTCATTTAGACACAATGACCATAGTTGTTGTAAAACTATATTTACTTTTTAATGTCATCCAGAATTTATACGTGTTCATATGTGTCAAATTTGCTGGCAACCACGCTTCACTCAATATTTTTTCGTTTGGAAAGGAAATCATCTGTGCAATGCATATATTAGGGAGGGCCGATACACATATATATTTTTTTGTATTTTGAGTTACTATATTTTCATTTGCTATACCGCGGAAAACTTGGCTTTAGGGTAGCTTAAGATAATGCAAAAACAAATTAAATAAATTTTTACGTTTGGCGGTAGCGCATCGCACTTGAATATTTGAAATTTATTGAAAAAGTAGTAGTTTTCTTTCAATGTTTTAAAGCTAGAAACGAAAAAGATAAAAAACTGCCTCGAGTAAAAATCTTTAAAGAAAGATCAAAAAACACATTATAATAAAAAAAAAAGAAACAAAATTACTTCAATTAGGGTAGCGCAAAGCAATTAAAAAATCCTTAAATTGGAGCATTCAAGTTATATTGTGTGTCCTTTAGTTCTGGCTGCAGTCAAGCGCGACGCGCCCTGCTGCTCGTCAATACTAGACAATAAGAGCCTGTCAATACGACATATACTGATGTTTCACAATGCACTGTGCGATAAGCATGCATGCGCTTTATGACACAACGGTTTCTGTGAGTTATTCACTACAATTCCCCCGGCATACAATATTGAAAACATCAGCAACATAGAAAGGAAATAGAAGAGAAAAGAGGTGCTGGAGCAAACAACAAAGATGAAAGTGCAAGACACTATGCAGACGGAGTGCAGCAGTCAATCAGTAGATGATACAAAAATACAGAAGAGAAAGAAGAGGAATAGAGATATAGAGAAGAAAGTGGGGAAAATGTGATAAGAAATAGTAAAATAAGAAATAAAAGGAAGAAGGAAAAAATATAAATAAAAATATATTACTATTAAAAATATATAATATAAAGGTTACTAAGTTTAACTGATCCAGTTATTTTTTGTAAGAATTGGCTTACAGAGAATGAATTCTAATCTCTTTCTTTAACATTCATAAAGAAAATAAAATATATTGCAACATTTCCAATCAGAAATGTGGTTATGATTGTTATTTGTCTATTTTTCTGGCATTATCTAACTCTCGTAAATATACCCGAATTGCCCTGTAATTATTACATATTATTGTCGTTTACGGTTGGATATTTTGTATAGAAAAAGAAGTTTATAGCATTTATAGTTCTTTTACAGGGACGCAAAAACAATTCCGTGACAGTATGGACTAAAGTAAAATCATTTTCGATGACTTTAATGATGTTTCAAAGCTCCATATATAATCGATTTGACGTACATCACTGAATTAGACAGTGTCATGCTTTTTCAGCAGTATTGAAAAAATAGCAATAGTTCGTTTACAGAAGAACGTTCGCACAAAAGTATTCTATTACATTGTAATCTACTTCGATAAATCGTTTGCGGTTCAATGTAAGGAATTAATGATATTTCAAACATACTAAAATAAATAAACGATCCAATGTGTGTATTACTCGTGCTCAGAACGTTCCGTACTGTAAATATATGAATTTTTAACGGAATTATTAAAAGAAATCATTGCTAAAAGAATACTTCGCAAAAAACTATGCAACATAGACTTGAGTATACTGTATATACTTGAAAAGTATGAATGGGTATACCATAAAAGTTCAAACAGATATGAAGCCTAAATAAAATCAAATATTGCTATTCGGTATAACACTTTTTTTTAATCTTATCCTAATCTGTTTATGATGAACTGAATTCGGTATTGACAATAAAATTAATGAACATTCAAACTTCATTTGGTATTTCATAAAACTAAGTTCAACGTAGTAATAATCTTTTCTTTTTGCGGTGTAGCTAAAACCAAACACTTGTTCAAAGTTTAATCTCGACATTGTGCTAAGTGCTCTTTGAAAGTAGGTCGCAAAGCTTCAATACCGCCCTGGCTCGTGCCGCGTTTTTCCGGAAAGGGTTTCAATTAACATTTAAAGTCACGGGAGGCGTGTAGAGAGATCCTCTCAATGCTATCTAGTCGCGAATCATATAGTATTTATGTGATTAATTATACTCGTAATTAAATTAGTCTGTTTTTAACAATTTGACTTTTATTGCTTTTACACTGCTATTGGACATTGTATTACATTAATATGTCATTAAAAGTTGTTATCTAGGCTTTAAAAGCCGATGGTACATAGAATACGCCACACCTGTCATTATGTATGTCCAAACGATCCGTGTCTCTAAGGGTTAATATATCTAGGCTAAATACCGACGATTTTTTTTAAAATCATTATCAGAAAAGCTTTTATACGTCTGCTACGATAGGCACCTCCGGCGCGGCGCTCCTCAACAGCTTTTCTGAATGCCCGCAAATCGGAATAAGTGTGTTACGGAAAAATGCGCTTTTCTCGAAAACTATTTGACCAAGTGAATCGCTATACTTTTCTGGCAAGTTTATATTAGCGTCTACTACCTCTATTTTTCTCATAATATTAGTTTTAGAAGATTCAGAAATAGAGGGATGGGGGAATATTTTTGTACTACATTTTCGACGATACCTCTGAAAATATAATACCTAAAATTAAAAGAAAAGAAGTTTGAGTTCAACATTACGAAATCTTTCATAGGATACCCTAAACGATACACACAGAAAAGATTTTTTTCCCAAGTAATTTAATTAGCCCCTCTTCATTTTTCATAATTATATTTGTAGATGTTTAATAATATGTAAATATGTGGGTCACTAGCCTTTATTATTTCCCCTAATTGGAACTTTCCACGTTCCATAGTTTACGCGTAATATGGCTATGACAGACTGACAGTCACAGGAATGATCTTATAATGGTTCGGTTTTCAACTGCGTTAGCACCTATAGTCGTCGTTCGATCCGTCTGTCCGTTTGTCTGTCTGTCCATCCGTCCGCATATAACAGAGCTAAAACTACTTAACCGAATGGTCTGAAATTTTAAATATATAATTGTTGCAAAATTTTGTCGAGTCATTTCAAATTTTATGAAAATCGGATACTTAGTTTAATTACCGAGACAGTCAAAAGTTTTCGATTACATTACGGTCAATGGGATAGAATTATTTCAAGTGCATTTTAATGATGTTACAGCCTTTCGAACAGAATGAAATTGATATGCTATTATGAAGTGCACTAAAATATATATTCCATACAATATGCGGTGCAAAAAAATATTTATAAAACGAGCTATAATACGAACGCAACTCATTTACCACGTTTGATGTGCAGTTTTCAACTTACTTACTTTTTAAGTATAGAACCTGAAAAATGATCGTTGCGATACAGTACACCATGTTATGCATATTTTATGGAGTGTGTGACATCTGCTCATGTCCAATAACGCACAGAAGTATAAGGTCACAGGACTAACTATGATCGATAATTCTTTGGAATGCATTTTACGCTGTAGTATGCTATTTTTAACTTATCTAATTTTTAGTATATTACATGGCGTGTATAAATTCTTTAGTTTATGTACAGAGTTGTTTGAAAGATTTTTCCCACATTATCGGATATGGACAGGAATTGCTGAAAAAAATTGATATATCTTTTCTTTGTGAAAAAAAAATAATAAAATAATAAATTCCTTAATAATAATGCTTGTGTTGGAGAGTATTTACTAATTAATCCTTCTGCATGATTTTTCATTCTTGTTTCTATTTAGTTAACAAAACATTGAATAAAAGTATTTCTGATAAAGCATTTAACCTCTATTCTTGAAAATATGCAAAAATAAAAAAAATCACCAAAAATATAACTAAGCAAGAAATATAATTAGACATTATTGAAAGCAATACATAAAGAGATTATCTACACTGCAATATGAAAATCATATTTTCTTCTTACATGCACTATTATAGTTATTCGTTACTATTAACTAAAATTTATTTTTTAAATTGAAAAGTGTTTTTTTCTGTCTAAAAAACAAAAACAAAATTAATAATTGAAAATTCCCAGATGGATGAAATAATTGAATTATTCTTCATTTTTTTCTCTTTTTGTAGTTATTAAAATTAAATATAAATGTGTAGATATTTGTGGAAAAAAAATTAAATAAATAAATGGTCGACTTTGAGAGAAAAGATAAATTAGAAAGAAATTAGTATTCTTTCTTTGATTTGATTGCTTCTATTGGTTTTGAAAAAAAAAAATTAAGTTAAATTTTCTGTCAGAATGTGTATAAAGGACAGAATATTTTAATCAAAAAAGACATAATATT
The DNA here is from genome assembly GCA_963932465.1 of Maratus speciosus. NCBI lineage: Eukaryota > Metazoa > Arthropoda > Arachnida > Araneae > Salticidae > Maratus > Maratus speciosus. Next base: position 445,478,887 of record OZ010788.1, read on the forward strand.
GACTACAGTAAAAATTATGAGAATTTTGAAATTATATAGGACGTTCCCGTACAACATAACTGATTTATTAAAATGGGAAAGTAAATTTTATGTTAAATAAGACGAATAAAACTGATTCTGAAATTTTCCCCTGTACATAAAAAAACACCTCCATGTGTGCAATGTTAAAATTTACTAAAAAAATCTTGCTTTTACTAAACTTATTTTTCTTATTTTTTTTTCAGTATCGCAAATGGTGTAACAAATACTGCCAAAGATTTTAACTGATAAAAAAAAAAAAATGCAATCGTTCATATAACTAATAAAAAAGAAAACTGTCCAGTTAAACTGATGGCATTGAGCTGACATGCTATTCAAGCTAATTGCATATTATGCTCTAATTTCAAAGAATGGTGCCATTCTTAAAATAAATTTAGGGGATTATCTCCCCCCCCCCACACACACACACACCTTATAATTAACCAATGAGTCTGCAAATGCGATAAGGGAAGCGCCTTATGAGAGTAAACCACTAATGATTCTGCTTGAAAATGACATTTAGCTAAATTAAAGGGGAGGGATTAGCCCCGTTACTCACTTCATACTTAACCGATGAACCCCCAAAACCATTCAAAGAAGCGCCTTATCACAATGAACACAGAAAAAAAGAAGGAACTCGGATATTTGTATCAAGAGTTTATCGCGTTACGTACATACAGAACCTGCGGGAACATTAGTTCTCAGGCTCTGGTAGCCTGTGATCTAAATAAAATAAAATAAAAATAGTAAATAATAGTGATATTCCATTTTGACTGGGGGAATTAGCTCCAACATTAGCTCCAACCTGTAAGCCTGTTGGTGTACTTTAATACGGAAGGACGAAACCCATGTTTTAGTCCATTCATTGATCGTTACATTTTAAAATAAGATTATTCTGTTCACAATTTACTTGCCTGAGTTTTTGTGTTTAATAATTCAAATAAAGGCAAATTGTAACCCACTGTCATTTAGTAACATTTACGTATATTCGAGTGATATTGTGTATAGTGTCATTTTATTGTTTTCGGGAATATTTTCCTAGAGAGCAGAAGTAAAGATTCCCGGAATGTTCCGGAATACAATCAAGGTTTCAATCTTGTTTAGCGATAGTGTTAGAGAACGTCATGGTATTCCCGCCTCTTATTACTTGAGTGCCTGACCTTAAGAATATTTGATCTTTTTAATTTAATTACCTTGCTCCTCTGCTAAAATCCTTTTATATATTTTTTAATTAAATTGATTTTATTGTTAATCTCTCTCGAATGGTTACTTTGGATAGTAGGCGACGGCCAAAAGAGTCTACCACATATGCACCCAAGCAATTTTCATAACAGGCTGTTGCGCATAGAACTGTCATATATAACTGTCATAGAACTGTCTGGTGCCACCAGAAGTGTCTTCCGAAATTTTCACGTTACCAAGCGGTAGATGTGATCGACAGAAGTTATTTTAGTTGTAGTGTAGATGTGGATAAATCCCTTTTTAAACTTGAGGAATTTTTTTTATACAATGTTATATCTGATAAAAATAATTATTTATTGTTAAATTGTTCTGTCAGGGTAGCTCTCTGTTGTAGTTAGAAAATATCGGTAGATGTTTAAAATGTGATGGCGCCAAACAATATGAATAAACTGTCCCACTCTTAAGGAAACCATTTCCAAATGATTTTTCCTTAAAGAGTTAATAAAAGTAACAATTGATTTTGGATATTCTTTAAAGTTTTTATCCAACATAATTTATTTTTGTTATTTTCGTTATGAATTGATTAAAAAATATTGTGGACATACATTTAGCCCACGATTTGTCAAAGCAGCCTATTTTGCCATTGCGCTTTTTTTTCGCAAAAAAGGGAGGGATCTCTTGTAATCTGATTTACGTTTTTTTTCTTTTGTTTTTACTTTATGATAAATAGGTTTCTATGGTCGTCTAGCAAGTACAAATAGCACGGTGGTAGAAATAAGTACCCTGGGAGATTTTTTTGCATCTTCCCATGTTTCAAATCAGGAATCGTGCTGTTAATTTAGCAATCCAAGTGCTATCAGCAGTGGCGTGTCATTTTGACATATTTTGGAATAAGATACTTCATGCTGCATTTTAAATCCCAAATAAAAAATTTTGAATCCGCGCAATTTCCTACAATTATTGACATTGACGTATTTATAGTGACATTGTTTTAGTAACAATTTTGTAACGAGATGAGGTGAGTATTTCTTAGTTTCCAGTGTGAAATCAATTTTGCAGTAATGTTTGGAATTACTGTTAGAATTTAGAAAGTTTCTTAATTAAATAGTTTAAATTAGTTAGCTAAACTAATTAGTTTAGCACCTGAGATTATAGTTTAATGTTTATTAATTTAACTACCTTGAAACACAGCGTGATTTCTTTATTTTCTATTTCTAGAAATGCTTCTTATGTTAATATTTCTCAGATGGCTGCTATCTTGTGTTACAAGGCTGAAGTATCAGCCAGAAATAGCGTTCATTGTTAGATAAATTAAATCAGAAAAAAAATTATCTTAATTTTAAACAAAACTTTTAAATGCCAATCTCTTTGCATGTTGAGTATTAATAACGCTCTATAAAATAAAAACGCCACACACACACACACATATATATATGTGTATTTTAGGAACCATTTAAAAATTCAATATGTCACATCAATTATTATATGGACGATATTTATTTAAAAATTATAATTTTAATATAGATAAAATCACGGAAATTGTACCTTTAAAAATCAGAATATGTATTTTTAAATCAACACAATCGTTGAACTAATTATTTATAAAAAACTACTTTCTGTTTTTAGGAAAATATAAAATATTGAAATATTGAAAGAATACATTTATCTGTAACATATAAAAATAGTTTTTAAAATAAAATAAATAGTTCAAAACACAATTGTTATTCTCTCGATTAATTTAATAAATATAAACAGAAACGCAAGGGAAATGTTAAATAAATTTATATACATTAAGATTTAAATGTAATGAAAAACATTAAAGGGATAAAAATGAAGGACATTTTAAACACTTATAATATATTTACTTTATGCATTAATAATAAGCTTTTACTTTTAAGATTTTTTTAAAGCAAAGAGAACCGGAAAAGCAACGTGATCATAAAATCATAAGTGCATTTTTTTTTTTTTTAATAAAAAGTATGCTTTATAAAATAAAGATGTACATTTCATATTTTTTAGTTATATTCTCTATTAATTATTCAAAAAGTAAACTAATGTTGAGATTCAATTAATATGACAACTGAATTAGCATTTTTAATCTTTAACGTAAACATTGAAAAAGTGTGTAAAAACATCATGAATATTTTTAATAATTTATTAGCGAAGAAGAATTATTTTGTTTTATGACAATTTGATGATAACTTTAATTTCAACCGCATTTGAGAGCATTTTTTTTCTTATATTTTTTCGTTCCACTTTCCAATATATGTATTTTTTTTAAATGGATTTTTATTAGTTTTTAATTTTGCTTTTATTTAAGAGTTGAGTAAATGAATGATGACGATAGTTTCAAATTGTAGAATAATTATATTATTGTAAAATAATTTCGGCACTGATATCCAACTCGTATCGTTTTTGTAATTAAATTTATAATTAAATTTTAACCCCTTTACCCCTCGACATCCGGACCGCTTTTTTTCAAGTACGATATCAGCAATTAGTGTAAATTTGTATTTTCATCAGTGTTGCCGCATCTGAATTTATGATTTAATTTAAGCATACCAAATTCTTATCAGTAAGTTTTAATAGTTATTTTTGCTTTACAAAGCTATAGATATTCCATAAATTAAAAAAAAATAAATTTTCTACTCAAAATTTTTTGGTGTTAATTCAATAGTTCTAATTAAAAAATCCGTCAGGTGCGACAACACTGATTTCCACATTCTACGATAAAATCAGGACGTACGTGCTGTACGTCTCGTTATCTTCTACGATAAAATTAGGACATACGAATCGCACGTCCTGTGTAAGTCATGTGTAAGTCACGTTAATTCTCGCTGGCGTGACTTTTACGGGCAGTGTAGTTTACTATTTTTTATTCAGATTCTTTGATTCCCACCAGTTTTTAACTAAATGTAATTGGCACTATTCTCGTATCATTTTATCTGCCATTAAATAAGGTGAATATTTATCAGGTGCGACACACACTTAAGGGTTTAAAGGTAGCGAGAAAGTTTTTGCACTATCCGACATATTAACATGGCGTTAATTTGTGGTAAGGTACCTGTACCCAATATGGACACCCTAAGGAAAATTGATTTTTTCACCCCCGTGTACACGTCATAGGACTTCAAAAATATATGACCACTATCCCTGGACTGTTGACTATCTTTATTAAAATTAGCGACCTTGTAATTATTCCGGTTTAATTTTAATGATAAAAAAAATGTTTACAAGTGTCCATATAAGGAACCACCTGTCCCTATTATGGACATGCATGTCCACATTAGGGGCAGGTGGCTCCCTATTGACATACTACACTGGGTGTATGGAAGAGCCACTCTTCAAATGGACTTTAGAGGAGAGGGGATAAAAGAAATATATCTTAAAATATTGCGGGGGAGGGGGACACAGTAAATATCTCCGCAACATGCACTTTAGAAGGGGGGGATCACTTTCTGTTGTGGTTCTTCGAAGACCCATGCAAAGTGCCTCAGTTACTACAAAGTATTATGAAATAACATAGTTGGTTTTGCTTAGCTTTATTGCATCTGTCTGCAGAATTTACATTTGTTATTACTCAGTTCTCACAGGATGGACAAATAAAAAGTTCTTCATCATGGGCGGTAAGTCCCACACAGTCCTCATGTGATGCATAGCTGCATGTCTGCAACACCATCAATACTGCATAAGAAGCAGTATCAGCTCTCCTTTGTTGAGGAAGTCATACCGCTGGAGCATGCGATTTCGCCAACAGATATCCTAGTGAGGGGAGGCTTCTTTTGATTTTTCTGCAAAGGCTTTTTGGGGGATTTTTTTTCTTGGAGGAGGTTTCCTGGAGGATTGGAGGATACACCAAGTGAATCTGAAGATTTACTTGCTAGATTTCCAATGTGAACATAAGGTGTCCATATTGGGAATCGGGCATAGTTTTACTAAATCTTGTAATAAATAAACAAAGAAAACATTTGTAAGCAAGATTTTCAATAGCAATCGAAAGTATGTTTTATCAGCTTTCTAAAACACTCCACTTTTCAATATTTAAAGTAATTTTACCATATCTAATACGAATTTAAACTTTCTTGTAATTACGATCAGCACACCACGAAACAACATGTTTCCTTCCAAATGGCGAACAGCGCATTTTTTATCACTTTCCAAGCTTAATTATATTTTCAAACTGCTTTTTTATGGACATGTAGCGCCATCTCTCGATCAAAATTGTTACTTTTAAAGATATTAGGATTGTCCATATTGAGAGCACTGCTTACCACTAATATAACTGAATAGTATGTTTACCTTTTTCCCTAGGGGTGGTTGAAATAGCAGCCAGAAGGTATCTATTCTGAAAAAATGGTAATTATTTTAATATCTTTCAATAGTTTATATTTCACACAGTTATCGTTATACTGTGCTTCGTGGGTTTGGGGGGGGGGGGGCATAAATAACTCTGATGAAAAAAATCCCTTGCCAGATGTAAAAATGGATTTGTGTCTGTTAAGAAGAAATAGATCTTCGTCTTTACTTAATATACCTGTCTTTAAAATGTTATATAAGGATGCGAATAGTATTTTTAAACAGAATTGATATATATTTACTGAATATTCTATTAAATATAAATAGAATATTCATCAGAGTAAACATAAATTAATGTGCAATATATCAAAAGAAATAAAATAAATATATTTTGTGCCATAACATAACTTTATTAATAAGCACATTCATGTAAAATTTGGCAAATAATTTTTGTATAAAGTTTTATTACAAAATAAGAAAAAAAATAAAGCAAACAAATAAATAAATCATTCATATGTGTTTTTCGAGTTCTTCTGAACAAAATTAATGTGTAATATTTTTAACCATATCAAGATATAATAATCTTGTTTTAAAAATATTATATTACCGTTTCGTTCGGAACTATTAGAAAAATAAGGTGAAAAAACGCTTATTATTTACCTGAGGTAAACTTTATCATACTGATCATCATGCTGTGCTAGCAATATTGGTTTTTGTACTGGTCGATACTGGAACGCTTCCAAATGAAACACTGCTTAAACAAAAGACTTTTTATTTTATCTTTTCAGTGAAACTAATGATGTACGAAAGAGTAAAGAAAATGAAGCAAACTGTGGCTTCTTTGTTTTAATATTTTTTGCGAAAAGCGATTTACTTTATACAGAAATAAGAAACTGAATTTTTTTTAACTTGTCATTTATATTGGTATATAGATTATAAGATAAAATATGATATCTGAACATAAAATGTATTGCACCATCTTCAGACGATTGTATCATGTTAGAAATAAACACCTTTGAAACTGTTTATATAATACAAAATATGTTTTGCCTTTAAAAGCAAAAATAAAAATGCAACTGCTTTATTGCTTATTTAAATAGAATAGAATGTAAACCTACATGTAAAAATAACTATTTATCCCTTTGTTATTGTTTTAACTCGGGAGAACTCGCTGCATGAGATTTTCTCTCACAGTCGTACTTTTTTTTAAGACTCTTATTTAAATCATTTTTCATTTTAATTAAAATTTCAAAATGTTTTTCAATTATTTTACCTATTTTGTGAATAAAAGTACTAAGCCAACCAAAAAAAGTTGATATTATATGAATGTAAAGTAAAAGAAAAGCAATTGAGCATTCTCACTAGCGAGTTCTCCCGGGTTAACGTCCTGATGATATTTTAAATAAATATTTTTATGAAAATGACAGAATATTTTATTAATTTTTAAATTGTTAGCTGTAATCAAACATAAATTTCATAATATACTAGCAGTTAAAGTATTATATTGTTAACTAAGTATTGATGAATACATTTGCATGTAAAATTAAAAAATTAAATAAACAAATAAAGGTATAAATTCCTAAAAAAGAACGGATAATGTAAGAGAAACAAGTAGAAATTAAATTTAAAAAATCAAAAAAATCCGACTGCGTAAAAAGCGAACTAATTAATTATTTCTCATCAATGTGAAACTGTTTTTTAGATTACTTACTTATTTTTTTATTTACTTGTGATGATGACTTTTAAGTTGTGTTTAATTGTTAGTTCCTATCTATAAACGCTGTTTTGATGAAAGCTATAGATCTCTATGAAGGTTAGAGTTGCAGTAAAGCTAAAGATCCTACCTACACAACTTCTAGGTTGTGTAATATTTAAACGGAGCTTCTCACTGTAAAATAGTCAATGAAACATCGTCTTCATTTTGAAAGACATATCCAATGACATGACACTCAATATAATGCGTAAATTTTTGTCGTATCTACCGGCATTTTGTATTTTACAGCCGTCATTTTGAATTTATAAAAACAAAACTTAGCCTATAACCATCGGACGATTAAGACGAATCGATAGATACCTCATTCATTAAAATCCATCCAGCCGTCTGACGGTATAAAGAAATCCACATACCCAGATACGCGTGAAACACATAACCCTTCTTGACAGTCGGCTAAAAAACAGTAAATCTAGAAAACAAGGCAGCTTGTTCCAATGTCACTTGGATATGATTTTCGATGTGTCAAATTGGATTTTGTTTCCTTGGGTGATTACATGCATATCTATTTTAATTATAACTTCAAACCTTTCAACTGAAACTGTATGTTTTTTTTTTGTTGTTGTTTTGTTTTGTTTTGTTTTATTCAATTTGCCACGCACCCTTCCTATGTATGAATAACCACTGATATATCTTCGAAACCTTTTAGTGTGTTAAAATTGTGTGATATAAAAAAATAAAAATGAATGTATACAAAAGAATGTACGGTTATAAATTTTAATATTATGAAATGTAAGTGTTGAAGAGTGTTGGTCCAAGGTCACAAATAAAGAGTAACACAAACAGTTTTAGATAAGTGTATGTCCCAATACTGCTTCATTATTTCCTCGCTCGTAGTGCCACATACGCAAAACGGGGACTCCTAACCGTATAGAGCTATTGCTGGACTGAAAATTTAAAAGCTGTTAGAGCCATGCGATTTTTTTCCTTTGGGGCTCTGTAAAAGATCCTCTCCGCGTTCCGCCGCTACTTAATGATTTGCCAGAGTTGAGAGGCAAAATTGAAGAGGCTTTTGCTTCCATTACTCTTGACGTGTTAGTTTACCTTCAAATTGATGTATGATTTGTTTTTCTTTGGGGCTCTGTAAAAGATCCTGCCTGCGTTCCACCGTTACTCAATGATTTGCCAGAGTTGAAACACAGAATTGAAGAGGCTATTGCTTCCATTACTCCTGACTTGTTAGTTTACCTTCAATTTGATGTATGATTTGTTTTTCTTTGGGGCTCTGTAAAATATCCTGCCTGCGTTCCGCAGTTAATTAATGATTTGCCAGAGTTGAAACACAGAACTCAAGAGGCTATTGCTTTCATAACTCCTGACTTCTTAGTTTACCTTCAATTTGATGTATGATTTGTTTTAAATAGTCTAAATTAAACTAATTTAATGTACCATTGAAACTAGGACATTCTTTTATGGCCAGGCCGTATGTTTGTTGGCTGTGTGAATATTGAACATCGTTTTTCAAAAAATGAATGATTTTTTCATTTAAAATTATAATTATACCTTAAAGTTTCGCAATTATAATCACTAAACTATTACTATTAGTACTATAGTACTAACTTTACATTTTACAACCAGACATGAGTACTTGTATGAAAAGAGGCCTTTGAACTTACGGTTTTTTATAGTGTCCAAAAATGCATATGTTTCTGTTTAGTATGTTAAAGAATATATGGAAAAAATATTTTTATAAACGCATTATTCACTAAGAATTGTTAGTATAAAAATAATCATGATTTTTTTTTCATGTTAAGCGGAAAGAAATTAAGCATAGGACGCCAAAAAAAGAGAAGAATACATTTTATCCTTATAACTGTCACACACACACACAAAAAAAATAATAACGAAGATACCTATGTAACTAGCATTATGTCTCGTTTTATTTTATGTTAGAATAATGTGTCAACTTCATGCTGAATTTTTTTCAAACCCTAACTGTAAAATAATATTACCTAAAATTGATATTATATATATATATTTATAAATTTTATCTTAGTATCACAAACGAAAAGTCATTCGGCCAAGTAATTTAAAAATTGTAAAACTTTTAAATTTGAAATTTATAATGTTAATTTCATTTCTAATCGTTTTAAAACTGATTTCATTGGGGTAGTATCTAATTTCTTAAGTATAACTCAAAAAATGCATGATGGATTGTTTTGTAATTTTGTTTTCCTATATTTGAAGCTTCTAGAAACCGATATTTGTAATGATTTTTATACGTTACATCTCATAAGATTTTCTAAAATTTACTTTAAAAAAAAAATGTCTATACTAAAGAAGTTCTGAAATAGCAATTATTGTAGCCTGGAATTTTTTTTAAACAAAAATAAATTTCTAGAACCTTCAAATACGCGAATATATAATTAGTGTTCATTCCTCTAAGATATTTTAACACTTTCCAGCAAAGTTGAAAAGTGTTTATGCATTCGGCTTGTCTGTCTCTCTGTCCGTCTGTCCGTATGGCCGTCTGTCTGGCTGTCCACGCTCTAACTTCCGTAAATATACTCGGTTTTCATGCAATTGATAATCCATATTTAGGGTCACCTAACTATGTTTGGTATTGCATATGAAGTTTGTGGGATTAATATTTCATTTACAGGAATACCCAAAAAATTCCATTACATTATGGTACATGGCGAAATACCGTTTGCAGTGTAGTTTAATGACATTACGCTGTTTCAAATCTATTGAAACTGATATAAATCACTGAATTTCATTACAAGAGGATTACCATACAATAGGGTATTCATAGCATTTCTCGTTCATTTACAGGGACACACAAAATAAACCGGTAACAATGTTGTCTTTGATAATAATTGCTGAAGTGCGTTTTCAATTTCGACTTGCGCTGTTTTAATCATATACAGTGCTGCTCAAAGTATTCGGATAATTTTCCTATTGTAGATTGGAACAGCTGAAATTGGGTTTTCAATTATATGATGAGTTTCCATAGGGTTGAATTAGACATAATATTTTAATTTATTAAACTGTGAATTTTTGTTACATTATTCTGAATGTGTTGGTAAGAGTTTCATAATCTATGCTTGACGCATGATTTTTCTTTCTTGTTGATTTATGCTTAGAAAACTATTGGGAGTGCCAGTAAGTTTAAGTAATTTGTTTTACAACGATTACAAATGAATCTAACACAAAAAATTCCAAATATTAAACGTTTATAATTTTTAAAGTATTTTATTGAGTGACTTCCCGTTTGGTATCGCATTGTAAAAATTACTGAAAAAATCTAAATATAATGGGAAAATTAGGTGTTCGTATTAAATATTTCAGAGTTTTGTAGGATTTTTGTGTGAAGATGACCCCCCGAAGCTTATTTATTTTAACATAAAGGAAAAAAGAGATAATTACTACCATAATAGCTATTTATGTTTTTTTTTCTTTTGACAATTTAGAGATAAAAAATTTAAGAATGTCTACTTTTGTTTTTATACTACTGTATACGAATTATGTGTCTTTAAAAGGGAATCTTGTTTCAGGGCTTTCAAATACCGGGTGTCCGAAAAACCTGGAAATGGTTCAATAACTCGAGAAATATACATCGCAGAGTAGAAACGAAAAAAAAGTGTCTAATATTTAAATAAAATCTATTCAGTGATACCAAAATCGACCGTTCACACCCACCCCTAAGGGGCAGATGGTGTTCAACTTTGACCTTTTAAATGAGAACCTCCGTTTTTTATTTTAGATTCGAATTCTGTGGGTAAAAATATAATTATTTGTATTTAGCATTTTTTTGGATCATCGTAGATGGTAAGTGACATCGTAGTAAGCGAGCAAAATGTAGTGTTAAACCGCACCCCGAATCGTCAGGGGCAACAAGGCTCACGTTAATGAAGCAACCCAAGGAAACAGGAAGCTACTACGACTAAGTGGTTGTTCTTGGTAAAGCTTAAAATAGTGCATTCATTCAGAATTTAGCACCCTTCCTACACACGACGTAAGGAGGAAAGCAAAACTTTTCGGTTTCTTTTTTTAAAAATCTGAATTTCAATGAAAAATCCGATTTCCCTATCGTAAAACGAATCAGATATCATTTTACTCCATTACAGTGCCATCCACGATCACCAGAATTTTTTTAAATACAGGAGTTCTGTATTTGTACCCGTAGAATACGAATCTGCAATACCAGATGGGGGTTTTCACTCAAGATTTTAAACCTTGACCCTACTCAAACACAAAAGTTTAGGGTGAGGGTCAACTTTGGTATCAGTGAATGACTCTTTTTTTTTTTTTTTTACACATATTTTTCCGTTTTTTAATTCGATGTGTATTCCTCGAGTTATTCGACTGTTTGCAGACTTTTCAGACACTCGGTATATATTCTAGATATTTGTTATAGTTCTCATATAAATTAAAATTAAAATTCACGACTAGTTTTTAATGTAGCTTTAAATCTATTAATTCAACATTTTTCTTAAAACATTATTTTATTTAAAAAAATCCCGTCTAATGAGAGTTTCGTTTGTTTTCATTAACGCAGCAACACGGGATAGTTGTATAGCATTTATAGATTAATTCTGCAATAATTAATAACTCATAATAATAACTCAGTCACAGAAAATTAATTTATTATTCTGGTTTCCTTATCATTCTAAATTCCATTACACAAAACAAATATCGTGTTACTAATCAACTTTAAAAAGATAGATACAGTAATATTAGGTGAATTTTAGCATAAACATTTCGACAACATACAACCATAAAGAACTAAAACGATTACTTTATTGTGTGTATCTTCTATTAATCAGAACGAAAGGGAAAAAGAGTTTTTTCATGCTGTACCGTACATGATAAATATTTAAGGTATAATCTGTTAGCAATACAATCTCATATATTGTGACGTACTGTGTTAGAAAGATTTGTATCTGGGCATATCGGGAGTGAAAGAGACATGATTGATTAACACAAAAGGAAATCATATGTATCTTCTAAATAGAATTAATGATGCACGAAAAAAGAAAGTAATGAAATAATGAGGATATCAGCTTATTTAAAATCTTGTCTTATAAAGTATAATTTATGAAAAATGGAGTTTTTCTGTTATGTATAGAGTACCAAAATGTAACTATTATTGTCATAATATCTAGTTTTTAACAAATGATATAACTTTAATATTTAGACACATTACATATAATATTTAACTTTAATACATTAAACATTTTTATAAACGCCTTTTTTGGGTCTAGTTTCTAATAATTCAACTATTTTTTTTATTGGATATAAAGAGATTCACAATACTTTACAATAAAAATATAATATACTCTGTCCATGCCGTACTCTGTGTAATACGAAATTCTGTGAAACTCGGAAGGATACTTAGGTCCCGCTAAACCAATAGAGAGACAGCAAACTTCGTGTCAGACGCAATATTGTCGACGACCAAACATTTTCTCGATCCCTTTTCATTCCGTCTGACAAAGAATATACTGTTAATAAAACTCACTTGAAAAACTATTAATTATATGCGATTGCACTACGAGATAAATATCTTACTGTTTTTTTATAGTACAAACATTTTTGCAGAGATATTTCAGTTATATGCAAATGAGAATAATGACACGACATCAATAATTATTTTTAAAACTTAAATTAGCGAAAGTTGTGTTATTGATGGTGTAATTAATAAAGAAAAAAATTAGTCAATGTTTATTAAAAATTAATGTACATTTTAATTTGCTATTTATTTTAAACATTCTTAGAATGTTATATATTCCTGTCAAAAATATCTTTGAACTATAACATATAATTGTAAAATAATGCTGAAGACATACTTTCTTCACTGCATGTCTTTGTAAAGAAATTTAATATATTTTCTTTATATTGGATATTTTGCAGATTTTTCCTAAGTAGCTGAAAACATCCAAAAAATTAATGATAGTCATGACAGGAAAAATCACAAAAAATCCAAAAGCATACATAAAAAATTCTATAAAAATGCAAACACCATTTCCTGTATTATTGAAAAGTGTCCTTGAAAAGGGTAAAAAAAATCTGAAAGAAAAACATCAATAAAGAAAAGGAGAATATAATATTTTATTCAATTTAACAATATTTCTAGTCGTGGCAAATTTCAGCTTGTATTTTTTTTTAAATTATTTTGGTTGCAATTACTGAGAATATAATATTCTAAAAGAAAGTCTTAAATCAATTATAAGGGATTTGTGATAGTTGTAAATATTAAAAAAATATTCACCAGTATTTTTAAAAAGAATTGTTCAGACTGTAAAATTTTCATATTAAAAACAATAACAAAAACAGAAAATGAAAATAACTTCATTAAAAATTCCTGCCTTTTAAGGTATTTTTGTGTAAAAATGAAATTTCCGCACTAACCATTTTTTTTTCAAACTCTAACCAATAAAAAACATATATAGAAAATATGAAATTAAATTCTAAACCTTTAATAACATACTGAAACCCTTGTGGAAGCCACAAAAGTTTGCATAAATAATATAATTTATATTATTCAAATAAAATATATTAATCTGTCCCCCTACGTAGTGCTGTTTTTTAAAAACTTTCACATTCAGTTTGACTAATCGATATGCATGCATGTGACATATTACAAACTTCATGAATAACATTAAATTGAAATTTGTAAAACAAACGGAACGTCCTAAAGTAGCCAAATAATTACAAAAACAATTTCCTATCTAAAATAGTCTAATGTTTTATGCTGTAACTTCAAAATTGCGAATGAAAATAAAAATTGAACATTATGAGTTCACATTCGTATTTCAAGTGAAACTTTATAAATATTGCATGACATCATTTTCTAGCTTATAATGAATAATTCATACTATATCTTGAAACAGACGACAAACTATAAATAAGGAATGTTCTGCTTGTTTCTACGTAATTTGCAATGTTAAATTTAGAGGACTATTTCTGATAAGATTTTCTTCTTAGAACGATTACGAATTACAAATGATACATCTATTATAAGAATGTAATATATCATTTAACGTTCAATCCATCAAACTGTGAATTTATGATAAATTTGTATGATAAAACAAGTCATGTGGTGTACAAGAATTTCAAACTATTCAAATAGAGGATACTATATGTTAATCAACTTATTATTAAGGTATGAGCCTAACTTCGGGTCACTTTTTTTGAAAAAAATATGAAATTATTATTAAACATATGTGTTTTTAGTTAAAATAGGGTATAAAACTATGAATTCATATATATATATATATATATATATATATATATATATATTAATGGATTTAATTAACTTATCAAATTTCAGCAATATCTAGTCAAATTATAGTAAAGAATTGCGTTTCTGCCCAAAATTCTATAACGAACCTATTCAGTATATTTAATGTTTTTTTTTTCAACAAAATATTAGGAAAACACTTACCTGTTTTATGAAGCAAAAGATTCGCAATGCATCTTAAATTTACTAACATATACCAAATTTTGTGTACAAAATATGATTTTAAAAAAAGTGTATTTTGTAATAAAAATAGCTGTTAAATTAATATATGCAAACTTAGAAGCTATATTTTGTTTCCTAATATACCAATAGATGAGCGCAATATTGTGATAAAATTTTATTTCAATATCTTAAAAACTTTTTAAGAAATGATGTTTCTCGTAAACGTACACAATAAAAATAGCAGTTTTCCAGAAAACATAAATTAAGATTTTGATATTGCATAAAAAAACTATGTATAAAGTTTACAACTTTAAAATCCACCATATTTGTAGGTCTTTATGTATTTGTGTACATATTATATATGATATATTTGTGTATTAAAATGTATTGTTTACCTCTCTGGGCTTTTTAAACGGTCACTTTCTCTTTCAGAAAGTTCATTTCTGGTTTATATTTTTGGCTATCACATTGCTTCTAATTATCTAATTAAGGAATTTTTTAATCCTAAGTGTTTGGACTTTTAATTAAATTAACAAAAAAAAATCGAAATTTTCCGAAAACAAACCTGGTGCGCTTAATGTTTACAAACGTCTCTCTCTGTGGGTGTGTCGATGATGCCAAAAACTCTGATCGACGACTGCGTAGAGAGGAGATCTCTGTACCAAAAAAATCAAAAACACTCGGCATACGTTGTTATTGCATGTCGAAAAAAATCCACCGACAATTCAAAAAATATACTAATTTCATTACAATAATTAAGAAATTGTTAAGAAAACGAAAAACCATAATTTTTTATCGAAACTCCAAATTTCAACGGTTATCAGACGACCAGATATCAACACGTGTGTTGGCGATATCACATTATTCCAGTGGTACCCTGAAATTTTCATTTTCGCAGCTGTATGATTTCGGGCTGTGAACTTTTTCGGCTCTATAGATTTTTTTTTTTTAATACAAACATCTATTTGAAATTAACACAATGCTCATTTTTTTAACGCAGAATTCGAATATCTAATTTCCTTTAAATTCGTCATGTAATTAAAAAAGATATTAATTAAAAATTTTAATTTTTCGATCGATTTTCGCTCGCACGTATTTGATAAATTAATTAAGCTGAGACAGGTGCCTGAGATAAAGGAATGATAATTTTCAGACTGGGAAGGTTACGGGGGCAAAAATACATTTTGTTTTTACAATTATTGTATTTATTGATTTGAAATTTATGCATCTATGAGTGTTTTGTAATTATAAATATCTAATTTTGATAAAAATTCTATTAAATACAATCGGACATATTAATTCATATTTCCTTAAATTGATCGCAGAAAATTATTTTTTTACGCCAGACGTCTGCCCATCTCTTAAATAGAGAAATATAATAAATGATAAATTAAAAATTTAGTGTGGTAGTTTAGGCCATATAAAACTATTAAAAATATATTATGATAAAGACTAGTGAGCTGCGTCCGCTGGCTCCTATGAGAATTAAAAATTTCAAAATTCATAATAAAAAAAATTATATATGAATATTCTCAAGAATATCTCATGAAATTTACAATTTCGACAAAAGAAAAATCTTCTAATTTAACAAAGAGAAGTAGTTAAAACTTTTATTTTTCAAGATTGCTTCTAAATATATTTTAATGATATCACTAACTAGTCAAGTACTAATAAAGAATGTTTTTACTTTTTATCCTCCAAAACATTTTTCTCCCCGAAAAAAGGAAAAAAATAATTGAAGGTTAAAGTCTTAATTACGTAAATCAATATTTTTCGGAGAAGTGTATATGAAGTGTGTGTTTCCGCGAAGCCTTTACCCTAGAGAATTCTTTATTTTACATTAATTAACACTACTTCTGAAAAAGTGGATAATTAAGTCCTCCTTACAGCTTTGTTTGAGTTTTATTTTTTTCTGCAAGTGATAAATTATTTTCAGTGTTTATCAAGTATAATGTTTGTTTATGAAAAGTACTTCTTGTAATCATAAAAAAAGTTCTCAGAAAAAATATAAAGTTAATTTATGAAGTATTTTATGTAAAAATGATAAGAACATAGAAATCGGTATGTGAAAACAGTTAAAAAACTGCTGAACATTTTCATTAATTTATTTCATAAATAAATGTGTACAATTCATTGCATACATTTAAACTTTTCAATGCTCAATCCTAACATATTTAAAAGTACAGTATTTGTTCTTGATTTGTGTTATTACGGAACAAACTGTTTTGGAGGGAGTATTTAGTTGTTTGGCTTATTTAATATATTTCAAAACGACTACAAGTAAAAAAGTCTTAATACTATTTTTTTTTTCACATGGCACTTACAACATGAGATATTTTCTTTTCACGTGAAAATTCGTTTTCTAAAAAAAATATGTTCAAAAACATTTGTGTAGAAATGTATTATTATAGTTTAAAATACACTGTAAAAAAAATCGAACAGTATTCCTGTAGGAATCGGAAAAATAGTTGCCCTTATCGTACCGGAAAATTTTCCGACCCAGCTCGGAATAAAATCCATAAAAAAAGGAAACATTCAATAAAGCTATACTTTACGGATTTTATTCTGATTTTACTGATTTTATTCGAGCTGGGTCAGAAATTTTCCCGGTACGATAAGGGCAACTGTTTTTCAGATTCCTACAGGAAATCTGGTCCTTTTTTTTACAGTTTATATATAGTTGATTTAAGGAATATACTTCGCAGTTTAAAAAATGTACAAAAATATCTTTCTTTTAATGCTCAAATTGCGTACTAATACATTTGGAAATAAAACGTAAAATTCCATAAAAAATCGTTTTTAATGTTGTGATACTGTAACAATTAATAATTATTTTTTCTATTATCAGGATTTCTTCCTGATTGTGTAAACCAAATACAGAAAAAACAGCAAAATAATTAAATGTAGTTAAAACAATTTAAAAATACTGAAGTTCGAAGCATTCTATTTTCTATGTTTAAAATAAGATGAACAATGTTTGTTAATCCTATAAATGTACTAATTTAACTTTTCTGAAATAATTTTATTTTAAAATATTTTTCAGTTAAAATTTCAGAAAGAATTAAAAAGAAAACACTTTAAACGATTGAATAACTGCTTAATTAATTCTTAATTACTTGCGCTACATCAAATCAAAACCATTTTTTATGTGACTATTTTTATTGTTACAATTTTAAACTTACAAAGAAAATAATCCATATGTTTTAGCACTTCTCAATGTTCCCGACGAATACTTTCGATAGAAAAAATCTATCATTATACTATATAATTAAATATAAAAATATGCATGATATTGGAGTCACCTTTCCTTCACGTCCGATACGTTACAAGTGTTTGTTATGTTATCAAGTGATTTTTGATTGAATATTTAACTTTTTTTAAAACTATTACAGCAATTTATTAGTTCTTCAGTTAATTAAATAACAATTACTTCCTTAAACGGTGACACCGTGATATTAAAAGATAAAATCATTGAAAAAATGTTGCAATACGTAGTTACCTACAGGAAATCAGTTCCAAATGACGTCATAAACATTCAGCCAAGAGAAGCCAAAAATCCAAGAGAATAGATAAGAAAAATAACGCATTGTTTTGTTTATTGGGTGTTACAAACTGGGGAATAGATTTTCTTATGGAAAGTGGTCGACGGCGTAATATAGAAGTACATTTTATTACAATTAATTATTAATTTATTTATGTTATATCTTAGAGAAATACTTATTCTTTGAAAAACATAAAATAAAAAATTCTGTTCATAGATGCTGATTTTTAAGCTGACATTAAAACACAAAACAATGTTTGAATTAAAGGTACTTACGTATTATTTGGGTCAGAGCATATTCACTGCGCCAACAATGTCCCAAAAATATTAAGTACAGAAACCTTTATTTTTTTCATTTCTTTATTTTATCTGCGTAGTTAATATTATATAGTTGCATTATTAAAAGCAGAGGCAAAGGTATTTATATACGTATAACTATATAATATGCTATAGCCTATAAATAGATATAATATATTCATTAATAAATTTATTCCTGTTATATTAATTCTGGTGGATATAACGAGCCACTGGAAACAAAAGTACCAATGTAAATATCATTTCATGCTAAAAGCCCCCAATTTAATGCTATGTATTTATTAAATGTATACTAAATTACCGTTTTGCATTATTTTAGTTTGCTTTTATATTATTTATCATTTTTAAAGCTGTTGTGTATTTATTGAATGTACATTAAATTATCTTTGACACTCGAATGGCAATTGCAACTACATGTAAAATTCCATTTACATATACACAACCATTTATAGTAATTTATCCACTTGGGCCGGATAATACAAAAGTACCAAAAAGTATAATGACTTAAATTGCTTTAGTAAATATAGAACATTCGTACGGAAAAATAATTTTCCTCAAAAATAAACAGTTTGTTCAGAAATAGATGCAATGTTTCGGTGTAATTCTTCATTGTCACATCATTTTTTTTTTTTTTTTTTTTTTTTTTTTTTTTTAAGAAAAGAAAATATGAAATATTTTATTTGAAGAGCGATATTTTTGGTGGATTTTAACATTAAATAAAAGCATTTTTTGTTACATTAGAAACATTTTACTAATACATTTCTTTTTATTTCAGCATTAGTTTAACATTTATATCGTTAAACTAAAAAATGATACAGCATATGTAATACTTGAAATCCTTAAATTTGGATTACTATAACTTGTTTAAAATTTATCGAAACACAAAATACTATTTAAATTAGTCAAAAATGTGTTTATTCGCAATAAGATACATTTAAAACCAACTACATTCAAGCATATTCATATTCATTATCAGGTTTAAAAATGATAAAAACTGAGGTTGAATACTTTATACCCGATGGGCTGATCCAAATTTTAAAGTGAAAAAGCGTGGTGAAACTGTGCTATCCGGCTGTTATTTACGATACGTAGCTTCTTCTGAGTTAATATTTATACCTCATAAAAAATGTTATAATATACTCAGCATAACATGAACATCCCCACTTCTGTACAATTTCGGAACAGGCCAACAGCATAACCTCCCGTAATTTTATCACTTTGAAGTTTCGATCGGTCCATGCCGTATAAAGGACATTAACTCTGGCTTTTTTCGTCTATAACCATGATGATGAGCACGAATATGCTTGAAAGAACTAGGTTTTAAATGTATTCTTGTTGTAAATAAAAAGCGCCTTTGGATAATTTAAATAATATTTTGTGTTTACAATTTTTGTTAAATTTATATCCTTATATATATACTAGAAATTGTATACACTTGTGTGTTCGCAATGGCAGTACAATATTTTCATATTTTCAGAAATTAATTTTCCAATAACAGATTAATATTAATTAAATTTTTATGCATGTTTAGAAAATCATTTGAAATACAGAATAGATTACATATTTCGCTCCTTTCTTTATCTTAAAAAGGAACTGAATAATATATATATATATATATATATACAGGTGGTTATCAAAATAATGGAAACACTTGTGAATGAAAGGGACATTTAAGAATTCCCTTCGTAAGAATTAAAATATAATCTTAGCTACCAGATTTTATTTAATATAAAAAGTACATGTATTAGGTAGTATGAGAGAGCTCTAGAAGAGTTGTCTACGTTTTGATTTTTTTTGTCAGAAGCGTAAAATGTCAGACCTCACAGATTTGCAAAGAGGCCAAATTGTAGGAGCCCGACTAGCTGGAACAACGGTGACCGAAACATCCCAGCTTATAGGCGTTTCTAGAGGTACGGTGTCTAAAGTCATGACAGCATACACACAGCGCGGAAAGACAAGCTCAGCAAAGCAAAATAGTGGACGGAAGGAGAAGCTGAGTGAAAGAGACCGACGGGTATTGAAGCGGATTGTAATGTCTAAAAAGAAAACAACTTCAGCCAAAGTGACCGCAGAGCTCAATCAGCATCTGGATTCTCCAGTGTCAACAATTACAGTTCGGAGATACCTTCATAAAGGGAACATTTACGGCACAACAGCAATTCCCAAGCCACTTGTCACAGATGCTAATGCCAAACGTCGTGTAGAGTGGTGCCACAACCACAAAACCTGGTCGATTGATAAGTGGAAGACTGTTATATGGTCAGACGAATCATCTTTCACATTGTTCCCCACAACAGGACGGGTACATGTCTGGAGAACACCTGCACAAGCGTATGATCCTGATTACCTCCGTCCAACTGTCAAACATGGAGGTGGATCGGTCATAGTATGGGCAGCCGTGTCATGGTTTTCTGCTGGTCCAATCGTAACCCTGAAAGGAAGGATCACTGGGGAGAAGTATAGAGAAGTTTTAGCTGACCACGTCCATCCCATGATGCAAATTTTGTTTCCTGCAGGAGATGGAATTTTCCAGCATGATAATGCCCCTATTCAGTTGTCCAATCATGGTTTGATGAACATGAGGATGAGGTGGAACATCTACCTTGGCCCGCACAGTCCCCAGACCTCAACATAATCGAACCGTTGTGGTCTATTTTGGAGATTTCAATCCGAAATCGATATCCTCCACCGGCATCTCTCACGGAACTTTCACAATATCTCCATATATACAATATTGCTCTAAACACTATTCAGAAATTGTATGATTCTATTCCCAGGCGAATCCAAGCTGTATTACACGCCAAAGGCGGTCCTACGCCATATTAATAAAGAATTCCTTCAAAATCTAGGGTGTTTCCATTATTTTGATACCAACCTGTATATATATATATATATTAATAGTCAGATGTAATGATGTGAAAAAAGAAAAAATTTGCTTGCTATCCTAATGGTTTAAATTTGAAGTTGGAGTCAAAAAGTAAAAACATGGTCAATTATTTAGATATTAATATCGAGATAAAAAATGGTGAGATAAAAACAGATATATATGACAAACGAAAAAGCTTTAACTTTGAAACTATAAAAATGTTAAATTTTGGATCAAATGTGCATATCTCAATATATAGAAATATTTTCGTTAACGGGTTAAACCGCATAGATATATTGACATAAAAAACTGTGGAAAAAGTTGAAGAACTTTACAAATGGTGTATTCTGGCATTGCACCATGGCTAACCCGAGAAATTTTTGAAGAGTCTACTGCGTAATTTCGTAAAGTGTAAGACTTATCGCAGAGATTTAGAGGTAATGTGGATGTGAAGAGAGGAGTAACTGTAAGTTTGACTGTTTGGGGATTACGTGCACGATTGTTGGAGTTTCACGTTTAGTTGATTGTTTTCGATGGGTCTTGGCAGCTCATTCGACTTGTTAGGTTTTCCATTTAGTCTTGACAGGTTGTTAGGAGAGCATTGTGCACTTAAAACTGGTTTAACCTCGCAGAGCATGTCGCA
The DNA here is from genome assembly GCA_963932465.1 of Maratus speciosus. Taxonomy (NCBI): domain Eukaryota; kingdom Metazoa; phylum Arthropoda; class Arachnida; order Araneae; family Salticidae; genus Maratus; species Maratus speciosus. Next base: position 445,500,927 of record OZ010788.1, read on the forward strand.
AGTGCATGCCGCCTGTCTCCATTGATTTAATTTCTCCTGGTTTTAGTTATTGAATATTTAAAGTTTGCTGTTTTTAAAGTATCTTGTTTTTGAAGATAGTTCTTTTTAGTTACTTTGGTTGTTGTCATTTGGTTTAGTTTTTGGATATATATATATATTTAAAATTCCCTTGCTTTTGATTTCCACTATACGTATACAAGAGCATTGCATTTTTCATAATCGGTGTAGACAGATTTTAAGATAAAAATTATATGCATCGAAAAGCGTGTATTTTTATATATATACTAGGGGACTCTGCCCCTGGCAAGCTACGCTCGCCAACCCCCGTTCAGACACCGGATAATCTAAAAACACGCTAATCTGATGGGTTTTAAAAATATTAGACAAGATTGAACTACACTGAATTACCAATTACATATGTATTTTTGGTACAACTTAGTTATACCGTCGACCAAAAGTCTATCGTGAACTATAAGATTAAAAGCCAATAATGCTTGATCATAAATGTCACATTCACTTGACTAGCAAGTTACACGTGTTTACGTCATCAAGTGATTTTTATTTCAAGGTTTTATATTTATTAATTTATACTAATTTATTTGTTCTTTCGTTATTTAAAATAAAAATTTTGTCAATCTGTAGAATTTGGCGAGTGGTTTGGCGATTTATATAATTTGCGAAATTGGTTGACGGAATAACTACTACATTGTACCGTATTTTCTAAATATTTTCTATTATTTTCTAAAGGAAATAATAAAAAAATAATTAATAACTATAGAACAAATAATTTATATGAATTTAAAAAAGAAATAAAAGTAAATAAACATTTATTATTAAATAAACAACAATAGCCGGGTTGCCGGGTTACCATGTCAATCAAAATAATGCCATTTGTGCGCCAATTAGGTACCCCGGTGCGTATATGACATCTGTGCCTAATATTTTTCTTTTCGTTTTTTTTTTTTTTTTTTTTTTTTTTTTTAAGAAGTGAAAGCCATCAATTAAAATGTTTCATTTTTAAATGAAAGTTTTGTATTTAATAAAATGATAACGAAATACAAAAAAAGCATTGTTCTTAGCATAAATTTAAAGGAGGCCAAACTGGTCGCCAAATTAATTTAAAATAGTAACCTTTTTCTGAATTATGAAAAAAAAAATTCTGTTATGATTAAAATTTGAGTCGCCATCATTAGAAAATATGTATTTTAAGTTAGAAAAAAATTAATATTTCGAAAGCTAATTCGAATAAAAATTCTAATACCGGTTTTGAGATCTGTGGATCAACACGGATTTTTGGTGTAAATTTCATCGCAAAGTATTCCATATTTTAGGAGAAATCGCCGTGAAACAAAATCAGTTGTTTATTCAGTCGATTCAAAGAATCGATGCATTTCAACCGTTTCATATATTCTTTTCATAAGTTCGTTTCATTAGGATTATATATATATATAGGGTAGATAAATTTAGAAATTTTAGAAGAAAATTTTATACGCCTATAATTTACTAATTTGCGGCCCAATGGCCTCGAAGACAAGTTGAATAATGCTACAAAATCATCAATTACTAATTTTAAAATTTATATTCTTAAATGCACATTTTACAATATTAAAGGACAAGGTGGACAAGTTAAATCTTATATATAATAATAAAATTCTATTATAATACAATTCCTTCTAATTTTTTAACTGTTTGTAATATTTATTTAAAGATATTTTAAATACCTTTATTTTATATATATTTCCTGTAACTAAATGTTTTATGAATTTCCTTTGATCAACTATACATGTACAAGCTTCCAAACAGTAATTGGAAATTAATAAAAATCTTCATTTAAACCTTACATCACATTTAAATCAAGTCTGATTTAGAGAAAGCAATTTATATTAGAAAATCTATTTATAAAATTAATTGATAAAACTCTAAAAGTTCATAAAACAACCATTTACATAAATGTTTGAAATTCCGACTTTGCATGAAAATCAACTCTATTAAGTTAGGATTAATTAGAGAGTAAACATTACGCAGGCTTCATTTAAAATGCTTGAGTTAACGAAGATAAACAGTCGATGACTATTTTAAATGTATCATCCTTTATACAGCAATCCGTTTCAATTAAATTCTCGAAAATTAGAAATTTTTAAAACTAATTTATGTAATATAAAATAAATATTCAAATATTATATTAAATATAAAAATGTCTTGTTTAACTTGAATTAATCATAATCTTAATAAAATATATTTTTTCATAAAACTCAAAATATATACTAAAAGTAATTTAATTGCTTAAAGGATGTCCGATATGAATAAAAAACTTTAAAATATTACATGTTTCAATTGATTCACTCAATAATTATCAGCATAAATAAAAATTCCATCTTTTATGCAAATTGTACTTGTGATTTTTATTTATTTTGATAATGATTGAATCAATCAAACGAAAAATGTCATATTAAATGTATTTAATGATGTATGACATCTTTTAAGCAATTAAATTATTCTTAGTAGATATTTTGAAGTTTTTTTTTTTTTTTTTTTTTTTTTTTTTTTTTAATACAAGGTGAGACGGAAAAGTAAGGTGGCTCAGCCTTCCTTTCGAAAATGAGAACAGCCCGACAGCCGGACATATGCACATTACGATCTTCGGTATGTAACGTTAAAGTTCAGGGTCATTTGCAAAGTTTCCTGATTCGTGTTTGTTCGTGCAGTCACTTAAACAAAAGAGGTGATAGTAATTGCGTAATGAAGCAGAAAACGAATATGAAATTCTGTTTTAAATGGTTAAAACTTATACGGAAACCTTGGAAATGCTTCGAAGTGTGTCTGGCGAAGAAATGTTATCTCGCAACACAATATCAGTGGTTCAAACGCTTCTGTGAAGGTCATGAAAGCGTGGAGGATAAACATCGCAGTGGAAGACCGGTGGCGAACAGAACCACCGCAACTGTTGAAAGAGTGTGGAAATTATTGCTCCAAGATCGCCGTTTGTCCATCCGAATAATGACGAACGAATTGCATCTTCCTCGTGAAATCGTCCGAACAATATTAACGAAGGATTTGGGGAAACGGAAAAATTGTTCGACGTTTGTCCCTCATTCTTAAGCAATGAACAAAAACAGTAGCGAATGTACTCCTTATTCCCTGATCTTGCACCATCAGATTTTTTTCCTATTTCCACGACTGAAATTGGCACTGAAGGGACATCGATTTTCAAACACCTCAGACATTCAAACTGCTGTTACCAAGGAACTTAAAAAAATATGAAATGGAGGAATTTTTTTAAAGTTTCCAGAACTTGTATGAACATTCTCAAAAGTGTATTGCAGACGGCGGGAACTACTTTGAACAACAGTGAGATAACAACAGTGAGCAAATATATAATACAGTGATTATTAAGACGTCAGTTACTTTACTTTTCGGTCTCACCTTATATATATTTTAATAAAGCAAGTATTAACAGAATGTAATATTTAGTGTGGATATATTTAAAATAGTTATGTTTACACTTAAATAATAATAATAATAATAATAATACGAGACATAAAATACGCACAGAAAAATATCTTTTGTTTGTTTAATATTTTATAAAATACAGTATAGCGTTCATAGTTTCGCTAAAGCTACTTCTAGCGAAAATCATTTTGTAGTTTCTATTCCTTTTTACAATTCTATTTAAAAAAAAAAAAAAAAAAAAAAAAAAAAAGAAAAAAAAAATCATTGTCTTGCTTTTGACTGCCATGTAATGAAAACTTTAGTAATGAAATTCAGTAATTTAATGATTTAATAAGTTGTAACTTGTTTCAAATCGTTATCTGTTTCAATGATAAAGAAACAAAAAAAAAACCCACGTAAATGGCTGATATTTCAAGTGCAGCATTTATATTTTCTAAGCAGTTGCTTCTGGCTAATAGCATTTCATATTTTCTTTTTCTATTCTACATCATAGATTATATTTCAATGAAAGTTTTGAAAATTACTACTTTAGTAATAAGTTACATTTATGAAAATTTTAGGTAAAGCTTGAAATAAAACAGCTCCTGTGCTAAGGTGCTCTTTTGATTTTAATTTCGGATGTTTTGTTTGCTTAAGAAAAATTAGATAATGCATTTTATCGGAATCACAATAATTAAACTATGTAATGCTGATTATCATTTAAATTAAAAACATGTCTATTATACCTGAATAACTTTAATAATCTGGATTCATAACTTGCAAAAATATCATGTAATATTACATTAAAATTTAATTAAACTTTAATTTAAAATTAAGTCTCAGACGTCTTTGAGATTAAAGTTTTTTGAGAGCAAGGGGAAAATATTACATGGTAGCAAAAAACGCAGTAAATAAAGATTTTTATTTTCTACAAGAACATAAAAGTGCCATTTGACGGTAACATTTACATTTTTAAAATCTATCAGATTACGGCATTTTCAAAATCATTTTTTATAAAATACAGGATGACAAGAAATAACTTGGACGAAGTTTCAAACCAAAAATCTGTAACTACCACTAAAGTTATAAAGTTATTGTCATAGGGAATTGATTCTAGAACTCTACTAAATGGGTGTAAGTAAGTTAGTTGTGATAACCATTATGTTTAACAAACGATCTGCCATACTTGAATTACATAAGCAAGGAATGAAACAATGTGAAATTGCTCAACGATTGAAAGTACCTAAGCAGATGGTTTCATACACAATCAAATGGTTTAAAGAACTCGAACATGATGTTGATAGGCCAGGAAGAGGAAGAAAGCGCACAGTTAACACATCCAGAAACCGGTCAGTTATCAAAAAGAGAGTTCAGTGAAATCCTAGGATTTGAAAGAGAAAGGTTGCTAGACAGATGAAGATCAACAGGAAAACCACACTTTTGATGGCAAGAGTAGAGCTTGTTCTTCACCCTTACAAAATGAAAGAAGCTCAAAAGCTAACAGTAGAGAACAAACGCACAAGACTTCAAAGATGCAAAAGACTGTTAAAGCGAGCTGCATGTGATCGTTGGCAAACATTTGTCTTCCTAGATGAGAAACTGTTTTCGATTGAACACGCTCACAATAGCCATAATGTTAGAGTTTGGTCAGCAGACGCACCTGGACCTTCTTGCATTGTTGAATGGCGTCATCGAACACAATCTGTAATGCATTGGGATGGGATATGTGCTAATGGGAAAACACCACTTTTTTTTCATCAAGGGATAAAGATTAATCAACTAACATATCGCAAACTCATTACTCATTTTGGAAGATGTTGTATTACCTTGGTTACAAAAGTTCTTTGGAAACAAAAGATGGACTTTCCAGCAGGATTCCGCACCTGCACACAGAGCTAAATCACTCACTTTTGTGCAAGACAAATTTTTCTGACTTCATAGGACCTCAATGAATGGCCACCGTATCTCCCAGATTTGAACACAATGGATTAGTCTTCCTGGTCAATCTTGGAGACAAGGGTGTGTACTAAATATCACAAAACTTTGTCATCCCTAAATAAACCCTTTTGCAAGGAATGGGATAAAAAATCAGTAAGTGATTTGCGGCCCATAGCCGAAAATTTTGTGACACGTTTAAAGCTCTGTATTAAGGCTAAAGGTAGCCACTTTGAAAATTTGTAAATATATTAGACGAAATAATGTATTCATATTTATTTTGAAGTCTGGTCGTAATATTTTCATTAGCATTAAAGTTATAACGTATCATGTGTGTCCAAGTTATTTCTCGTCACCCTGTATATACTTATATTTTTCTTACAAAATAATAAAATAAAAATATTTTATTGCGTATATCTTCATTATATATTTATTAACTATACAGATAAAAATATTACATTTATAGTCTAGAAATTTTTCAAAATAAAAATTTTCAATAAATGTGATAAAATTCTATAAATTAAATCACATATATTTCATATTTCAAATGTGTTACTATAAAAACTGTCAAAAATCTTTCATGGCCTTTAAAATGGGCCTTTTGTGATAAATTGAAGAAATTCTTTATTGAAAGTGCGTGTCAAAGAGTTTTTTTTCTTTTCCAATCTTACACATGTTCGGATAAACCAAAGGATATTGTTTCAGTTGAGTATAAGACCAATTTTTTTTCGCAAAATTTTGACTTTAAAATTGAAATTTGTCTATGAAAACTGACGATAGGAAGTCTTTCTTTCCTTAGGGTATGCGATGGTAAAAATCGATTATCATCAGTATTATGTCAAAGCAAAAGATATTTTCTGAAAAATGTTATTATTATATACAGCTTTTGGGTATATAAATTGTACACCTTTAATGAATGAAATTAAATTACTACATACACTATAATTAGGTGTTTAGAAAAATATTTAATTTCAATGTAGAAAGCATGTTTACCCCCCCCCCCCCCAAAAAAAATAGCTTACAGTCTATATAATTCATTAAATGGTGTTTTACTTCCTTAACTATAATATAAACTAGCCGCCTCTGGCGACCAGTTTGGTCGCCCTTAACTGTATGCTAAGAAATGCAACATGTTACTTTTATTTATAATTTAATTTATTTACTTAATCTTTCGTCAAAGCGGAAGATTCTGACCGAGAAATGAAAAGTTCTTTGAGATCATGTCATCATTTCGTATATTTTTTTTTTATGTTATCAGTGATGGAACAGTGGCGCAGCAGTTGGGCGATTGTCACCACTAAATTTTATTAGTATTCATCGCCTGAAAAATCTCAGAAATTCTATCCTGAAATAAGACGAAAAATACTATTAAAATTCAGCGGTATCAGTTCATTCTCTGGGGCTACACTCTTCCATCACTGTGCTGTGTATTTCATCATTCTTGTCAAACACCGCGTAACTCACTTATACATTTTATTTCATGTTCATCTGCATATCAATTGTAATACGTTCACTAATGCTGAGATTTTAACACATTAATTCCGTAATTGGGTCCTCTGACTATTGGCGCACTTCAGCTAATACGACACCAAAGAGATCTGCAGCATCAAGGTCAACAAAATTACTCTGAATTTGTCATTTAAATTGCAAAGATTTACTGAGACATGTCCGTAGCCTGCTTCTCAAATAAAAAATATATGTATAATTCCAGGTTACAATTTAGATGAAGCTCGTCAAATAGTAATAAATGGTAATATCCACCTCAAAATCAACAGAAAACGTAACAAATAGTAATAAATGGTAATATCCACCTCAGAATCAACAGAAAACTTAACAAATAGTAATTAACAATAGTATAAACAAATAGTTAATACATGGAAATTATTCCAGAGGGAAACATTCGCCTTGCGTACAATATTTCAAATGAAAATCAAATTTCAAAGTACAAAGTAATTGCTTAAAAGACGCGAAGGCCAACATAGTGAAAAAGATTCCAAGCAGGGACTCGAACCCGGGCCATCCGTATAGCGCACTGACGCTCTACCAACTAAACCACTTGGAACGATACCCAGCACGGAAAATTTCTCACTATTATATGTTGGCAAGGCTACAATCGCAGCACAAGTTGGAATATTCAACGTGAGCCACCGAACTGGGGCAAACACGGAACACAATTAAATCCAGCATCGATAGAAACTATATTAATACATGCATTAATATAGTTTCTATCGATGCTGGATTTAATTGTGTTCCGTGTTTGCCCCAGTTCGGTGGCTCACGTTGAATATTCCATCTTGTGCTGCGATTGTAACCTTCCCAACATATAATAGTGAGAAATTTTCCGTACTGGGTATCGTTCCAAGTGGTTTAGTTGTTAGAACGTCAGTGCGCTATACTGATGGCCCGGGTTCGAGTCCCGGCTTGGAATCTTTTTCACTATGTTGGCCTTCGCGCCTTTTAAGCAATTACTTTGTACTTTGAAATTTGATTTTCATTTGAAATAAACAAATAGTATATTTTCGAAATATTGCAAATAAGTTGTTTTGGTGCGATTAAATGATAATAATAATAATAATAAATGATTCACGTTCAATGAATAGCGGGCTCAATTTTAAATCTAAAATTTATTTCGTTGGTTCATAGGCGAATGACGTCACGAACAAAGCTGCATTCTGCCTCATGATTTGACTGCTATAAAAATCACAATCAGGTTAATTATTTTAAATTCCTCTTTGGAGAACGCGCTTTACAAATGATTACCTTCATGGCTTAATATTTTTAATCGCCGAAATGAACGAATCGCTAATGTTTGTTTACTTTGATGGAATGAGATATTGAGTTGTCAGCCTAATTTCAACTGAAGTTCTCTCAGAATAGTTCCATATTTGAATGTAATTTATCGCTTAAACATCAATTATTTTTGAACGATCTTTCTAAAAATTAACTTTTCTGCAGTTTTATTGGAAAAAATAATTTTGATTAAAAATGGCTGCTTATCATATGGAAAGTGAAACTGTCAGCATGTAATTGGTTATAATAGTCACATGAGTTAACGTCTATTAATAATGATGAAAGAAGGGTGTTTTAGTTTGATAAGTACTATTTGGTTATCCCGTCGACCAAGAATTTGTTTCATATATGTGTTTTAAATGAATGTTATGTATTTTAAATGAGTGATAAGTTTATATTTTAAAGGAAATGATGGCGATGGGACAATATTTGGCGATTTATCCCCTACGTCCTGTTAACGTAAAAGTACCGAAATGTATGCTTACATATAAAAGTGAAGCGGTCATCCCGGAACTGTTGATGACAGTCAAATGCTTTTGACTAATAATTTTCAAATAATTTTCGCGCTGACTGGATATGATCAACTGTATAAAGGAAACAAACGGAGCCTTAAAAGAACTTTTACAATAACATTATATTATAAAAAATTTAATTAAAAGAATCACATATAATAATAAAACTTTTTTGAGTGTTTTCTTCGGAAGTTATAATTTATTAATTTAAATATTATCTTTAGCAAGTTAGATGTAGGGTGGAGCAAAAAAACTTTTACTCAAAATTCACATTGCCTTAGTCATTAGGGGAAAGTTGTTCAAAACCAGAGAGATGGGTGAATCAGGGTAGTGCCAATTCCTTTTTGAATTGAACTTTTATCTATCAGCCAACACGAGGGGTTGCTTGTCGAACATCATTACAGCATTTGTAGCTGAACGAAACGGTACTGTGTAAGGTTATATTTTGTGTGAAAAATTTCGTTTGAATTACTCTTAAAATTGTTTTGTTTTCTTATAGGGTTTACTTATGTATTAACTGTTTGTCCGCATATTAAATATTGGTAAATATTATATCGAAATCTTTTGTTTTTCTGTTAGTAGTGTAACAGCTTTAACAATCTTTTGCTGTACGATTGAGTGTAGTGACACCATGTTTTTAAATCTGTGTCATGTTGGGGTAAAACTGGGTACTAAGAGTGGGACAAAATAGGGTATATCCGGTTTTGTCCTCCACTCATCGAATGATTTTTTTAGGATATTTAATAATTTATTGTGGAACTTTAAATTGCAATTTAATGATGTTAAGTACTGTTAAATCATTTATGTGTATTCATAGCACCTCTAAACGTCCTCACCATGCTTTGAGATCTGTGTGATGTTTGGGTAAATCCGGGTACTTAAGAGTGGGTCAAAATCGGGTGTATCCGGTTTTGTCCTCCACTCATGGAATGATTTTTTAAGGATATTTAATAATTTATTGTGAAACTTTAAATTGCAATTTAGTGATGTTAATTACTGTTAACTCCTTTATGTGTCTTTGATAGCACCTCTAAACTTATACTCCAAAAAATAGGAAAGGAACTGCTTGCTTTACGATCCTGGGCAATTTGTAACAGTTTACTAAATTCAAAATTTATTTAAAGCTGTACTTTTGAGACCATCAATTGAAAATACTCCAATCAGACGGTTTTAAAAAACAGGGATTTTTCCCTACAGCCATAGGTTCATATAGATGCACCAATAAACATTTCTGAATCATCACAGGATAATGAATTTCATCCTTCGACATCTAAAAGAGTTTTCACGCATTCAGCAGCTGGTAATATCCAGCCTATTTCATCGACATTTCAGATTGTGTATCCTAGCAATCTGCATTTCCAATTTCGCCTAAAATATTATTACACCCTCCACAGGAAGGCTTAGGCTTTATGATCTAGAAAATAGCTGCAGAAGGAGGGGAAAACTGTTATTTTGACTTCTTCTCCCTATGAATTACAGATGGAAGCAGATAAGAATCAATAGAAAAATCAACACAAAAAGTTGAGGAGGAAGAGGCATGCTCAGAAGATGAAGATAATGAACCCTGATTGTTTTGCAATGAACTTTACTCCAATTATGATTTCAAAGAAGGTTGGATACAATGTTTGAAATGCCAAAGATGGACACAAAAAGCATCTAGCATGAAGAACAATATGAAAACAAATTCATTTGTGATTTTTGTAGTTAAAATAACTATACGACGTCCAGTGTAAAATGGACAGGCATAAACAATGTAGAAAATTTGCCACATATTTCTTTTTGACACATTGAAACAAACATGTGAAATTTCGTTTTCATGAAATTAACAAAAAATGTATTATTTACTAAATTAAACAGGAATTTTTTTGACCAAAATTGGTTTTCCAGGAGTTTTAAATGAATACCAGGTTTTACCTAACCACTGAGGTAAAACCGTATTTTTGCATAAGTCTGAAAAAAGCTATTTTTTATGTAATAAATTATATTTTTATCAAAAAGAAAATGTTTTATTACAGCCAAATAATCATTTAACATTAAAAACGGCATTTTGTTTTTACATTTGATTACATTTATGAAACAACAACCATTTATGGTATCCGATTTTGCACCACCTTCTCCTATATGGCGTGAAACTAGTCCGGAAAATTGTCTTCAAATTTCATCTCGAACTGTTGATACCTTGAGGTTCCACACTCTGTATGTCATAATTCATCTAGAACGAACAAGTAGTTATTTTCCAAATCCCTAAATTAGAATATAAATTTCCGTGTTATCCGAATAAGGTAAATAAATAAACTGAATACACTGACTGATCGACAATTTCTGGAAGATAATTTTCTAGGTGATGAAACGATATATTATATTGTATTATAAATCTTTTGAATTATTGTTGAAATTATCACCTGATTTCTAGAATAAATTCATATACTAGAATAATAGTTACTAAAACTTATTTCTCCTGTTCCCATTTATTTGCAGAGATTTTTAAATAAGTTTGACCATGATAATATAAGAAAACGCCCTTGAATTTTTATAGGGATAACTAGAAATCCCTAGAAATTATACTAGAAATTATAAAGATGACCTGGAACAATTTTTTCTAGAGCCATAATTTATTTTCGAGATGCCAGTGGCAGAATGTTTTTCTAATACTATTTATAAGTTAGTGCTTATAAGTTAAAAAACAATTTTTGATAGCTTAATTTAATTACTATGTGAATATGCATTCTTAAAATATTTTTTGTTTTTTCATTCCTTTTTTCACTACTTTGCATTCAAGACTTCCACAAATTTGCTGAGACATATTAATGAATTACTGAATAATGAAATTTAAATGAATATTACTAATATTTCTATTGTTACTTTAAATAAAGCTGTTATGTACAGTCGTGGAAAAAAAAGTAAACACCCCCTACTAACTCCGCAACAAATTATCGTAGAAGAAAGTTACTGGTACCGAACGATTTTAAATAAAGTCTACTTTTAAATGATGTATATATAATTTGCTAACGGGGCCATCTACATATTAAAGCGAACCATAACTTCATTTTTTTTCAATGGCAATACCCAATTCTGACAGCATAAATGAACTCTACACCCTTCAAATAGCCTAAAAACAAATTTTTATGCAATTCGTACCATAAGTTTCCGAGAAAATAATTATTTTAAAACGAGCGTATTTTAAGGGCTGTATCAAAATTGAAGTTGGGTTCTCGATTGCTAACCGAGAAAGCCGCCTTCTTGATCAAGGCACCTTAAGCAGTCAATGATGTCTGTCAGATAACAAGGCAGCAGAAGAAATTTCAAAATATCTACTCACTTCAATCATAGACGGCCCCTTAAACCATCATTTTGCCGTTTTTTAAGCATAATTTGAAAACTAAATGGAAGAAAAATGTGAAATTTGGGATTTTCATAAAGCAGGACTTAATAAATCTAAATCCATCAAAAAATTGTAGTTTGCAATTCATAATTGTTTCGAATATTAATTTCATAATTCATAATTCATATCATAAAATTATAAAAATTGCAAATTCAGCGTATTTATGTTTGGGCACATTAGTTTTATTTCTAAACAAAAAATTAGCACATTAGGAGCATAATTTCAGAAGATATAAATAAAAATATGAAAATGTAATTTAACATTAGAAGCACTAAATTTTGAATGTTTATAATTCAAAAACTTATCATTCAAATGACTTGAAATTTGGTGTCTCGGCATATTTTGAACCGAAGATTTGAAATATCTCGTTAAAATTGGATATTGCCATTGAAATAAAATGAGGTTTGGGTTCGTTTTAATATGTAGATGACCCCCTAAGCAAATTTTATATACGTTATTTAAAAGTAGACTTTATTTCAAATCGTTCGGTACCAGTAACTTCCGTCTACGATAATTTGTTGAAGAGTTAGTAGGGGGTGTTTCCTTTTTTTTTTTTTTTTTTTTTTTTCCACGACTGTACCTCAGATTCTGTTTTACCCGTCTACTGACTGCTTTGACGTTTACAAACCGGTAATACGAGTTTATTTTTTTTTGAATTCCTGCAAATTAATATGCTAAAAATGCAGTTTCTCGTTCGTTTTCCATTTTTAACTCTGTCTTTTGCAGTGACAAGTATTGATAGATCAAAGTGAACAATTTTAAATTAAAATCAGAATTTTTCAAGATTTTGTGTGACAATCAATGGATTTCTTTATTATAACAAAACACTTCAAAGACTAATTAAAAATATTAAACGTTGCATAATAAAATAAAATAAAGCGTGTTTTTTAACTTTATGTTTTATTACAGAAAAGACTTCAGCTAATAATTTGATATAAAAAATATCACCTTTATCAAATAAATTTTTTATATCATTTTCAAAAAATTCTGCAAGTAATTATGAAGAATTAAATAAATAAATAAAACTTTAGAAAAGAAATTCTTAGAAATACAAATTCTTTAATGCAAATGCAACAAAATAAATTTTCCATTGCTAATGATAAAGTCGTTAATTCAAATGCAAGAGCAATATTAAATGAATAGAGTATAGCATAAAAAACTCATTGCGATAAATTAATTATCTGATACGTTTTTAGTTAAATCAAAATGCTGTAACACTAAACGCAACTTTGTATTTTTTTTATAAATATCCGAGCAATTAAAATGTCGTTATAACTTTGCTGTTAATGCTCCATGCAATAAAAAATATTGATCGCTTAGATTACTCAGTTCCAGATAATTTGAAAAAAACAATTTTTAAACATTACTAACTTCGTTAAAAAAAATCTGAAAGTTAATGGAGAATTTTTAATTATGGGTTAGATTATGTAGATTAGAAGATCCTTGTAAAAACATTATACATTTTTTATTAACCATAACCTTAATGAATTTTTTCTTCTTCCCCTTCAAAACAACTCCGTTTAAAATATTTAGAAAAAATGGTTTAATTATACGGTAAATGTCGTTATATGTTCAAAAGCATTTCTAAAATTGATAGAAATTTCTGCTTTAGAAAAGCTTTAATAGACTGCAGATGAAATGTTCTTGAAATTTTATTTAAAAAAGAGGAATGTTTCAACGAAATTTATTAATTGTTTTAATTTAAAAATAAATAAATTTATAAATGGAATAAAATTGTGTATTATCGCACAATTTTCTTAAGCTGAGATTACACGTACTATCTTTCGTAGAAAATAAAAGATATATCCTCATAAATAGAGTTTTTAGGATGAAAAGTTCAGAAAATTCACCATGCGATAGTTTACTTCTTGTAAAGTAGTCATTAAGGAACTTGTCTTTGCTGGTATTTAATACGTTATATATCAGCTTGAATTTCACCAGTCAGGGCATTCTAAAAATAGATGTTTTGAGTTCTCGGACTTTGCATAGCTATTTAAATATCTTAGAAGCAATTACTCGTCAAATGTCTGGTTGTTTAAATTAATGGATTCCATCCATTATTAAATATAACTGTACTTGAACCGCTAATAAGCCACGCGAAGGAAACAATTGACAATAGCATATATTACAGATTCCATGGTGTGCGTATAACTGAAATTTCTGTATTTCACGAGTGAATGCTTTCGCCTAAGCGCTGCACAACTGCATTCCTCGCGTAGAGTACTTAAAAAAAGCTCCAAGAATTGTCCTTAGATTTATATTACTACGACCCATAGTTTTCGAGAAGCGTTCCTAAGAAAAGTGTGACGTCATATCTAGTGCAAGAAAAAAATGTTATTAGAAACATGAACATCGGTATTTTCATATTTTTTTGCAGACGAAGACTGCTGCGATATCTGTACTGGACATTATCAAGATCATCCTAAGTAAACATATGCAAATACGAATGTTCGTGTTTCAATGAAGTTTCTTCGTTCCATCGGATTTCCTGTCATAAACATTTCTTTCGCATTTTCCTCGAAAACTATGTGTCGTAGGGGTACTCTTTTGTGACATTCTTTGTATTCTCCAAACGATGAATCTGGTTGTTCAGATTGAATAACTTTCGATTTTATGAACTTATTTGAATTTCTTATTAGAATTGCACTTTCCATCAGAATTCAGTGTCGAATTCATTCTATGAATAACGTAAAATTTAACAAGAATTTATTTTGGAGAGTACCTGACATACACCTAACTGTACCACCGATCGTATTCTATAATTTTCACTATGGTTTAGTCTATCTAAAAAGAGTTATCCTTTGCACTTCCAATTAAAGTATTGTTTTCCTTTACGTGCTCATATCTCAGCTAATATTCAGTGTATTTCTTCCAAATTTCAGCATGTTTTGTTCAGGCAATAGAGACCGTATGGGGACTCAACCTAGCAAAATTAATGGTAGTACTAGAAATCGGATTTCTAGATGTTTTTTGGGTCGCTGAATCCGAATTTGTAACTTGCCACCAAAATTTCCCCCTGGCAACTCCCCCAAATTTTGGTAAAAAGCCCCCCAAAAACGTTTTTATTTTTAAAAAAAATATTGTTTTAGAGAAAAAGTATCTAGAAATTCAGAAAGTAGACAAAAGTTCCAACAAATTAGATATATGACATTATGACTTAGAATGAAGGGGAAGGGGGATCTGCCTCGGAACATGCGCCGCAGTGCTGCGTGGACTAAGTTGCGCAATTCCACTTAACCACTCACACGTTTACATTAGCCCTCACATCTTCCCTACGAACTTTCTCTATAAGGTTTACTTTAAGTTTTTTGGGTCGCTGAATCCGAATCTTTAACTTAACCCCAAAATCCCGCCCCCCCCGAAAATCCCCCAAATACATGTTTTTAAATGAAATTTCTTATTGTTTTAGGGGAAAAGCATTACGAAATTCAGAAACTAGATAAAATTTGCAACAAATAGGATTTCTGACATTATGACGTAGGATAAACGGGGAGAGAGGGGTTGCCTCGGAACATTCCCCGCGCGCTTTTCTCAAAAACCAATTTTTTTCAAAAAATCAATTTTTTTTTTTTTTTTTTTTGGGGGGGGGGTGTTGCCGGGTAAAATTTTAGTGGGAAGTTACAAATTCGGATTCAGCGACCCAAAAAACATAAAGTGAGTCGAAATCCAGAACTAGTATTAATTGTGCCAGGTAAAATCTCCTATTGCCTGGACTTCATAATTTAGTACACGTAGCGCCGCAGTGCATGTTCAGAGGCAGCCCTCACCCACCCCGTTCATCCTAATTCATAATGTCATATATCCTATTTGTTGCAAATTTTGTCTAGTTTCTGAATTTTGTAATGCTTTTCCCCTAAAATAATAAGAAATTTAGGTTAAAAACAATTATTGGGGGGCGGGTCGGGGGGATTTTTGGGGGAAAGTTAAAAATTCGAATTCAGCGACCCAAAAATCTTAAAGTAAACGTTATAGAGAAAGTTCGGAGGAGAGATGGGAGGGCGAATGTAAACGTGTGAGTGGTTAAGTGGAATTGCGCAACTTAGTTTACGCAGCACCGCGCGCATGTTCCGAGGCAGATCCCCCCTTCCCCTTCATCCTAAGTCATAATGTCATATATCTAATTTGTTGGAAATTTTGTCTATTTTCTGAATTTCTAGATACCTTTTCCCTAAAACAATAAAAAAATTGATTTTTTAATAAAAACCTTTTTGGGGGGCATTTTACCAAAATTTGGGGAGGTTGCCCGGGGGAAATTTTGGTGGGAAGTTACAAATTCGGATTCAGCGAACCAAAAAACATCTAGAAAGCCGATTTCCAGTACTACCATTAATTTTGCTAGGTAAAATTCCCTATTGCCTGGACTAGTTATGAAGTTTTCTCACAGTGTTATTAAATGTCATCATGGATTTAACAAAAAACATATTACAAAATTGGAATCATTAAAATTGACGTTTATATGTTCATGGATATATTTTCTATTCTTAAAAAAAATGCAAATATGTGTCGCCCATAGCGGTCTAACATGTTTTTCCAAGTTATAGTTTTGTTTGAGTTTTTTTAGGATTCAGTGTGATAAAGAAGGTTTTTCTATATTATAAATTTTATTTTTGTTCTGGCAATAATTTTTGAGTTTGGTTTTTACAGGAATGTTCATGTATTCTGTTGAAATGTCGAAATACGAAGAGTAATTTGTTTATTGCTATGCTAGAAAATCGAGAAAATCTCTGAATTTAAAAGTTTCTTTAGCCTGACTCAATTGATTTCAATTCTTGTATCATTAAATAAATATTTCACCCTTTTATGTGCCAGATAAGAAATATACAACCTATGTTTTTTTTTCATTATTTAATTATGCATTAATTCTAAGTAAAATATTTTATAGTTTAAAATAACTAGAAGTTAAATATTAAAAAATTAAAAATTTGTATTGTTTTCAAAAAAAAAAAAAAAATTAAAAACCTATATTACTTTATTTTATGACTTAATATCTTTCCATTTTTTAACACTTTCGAACGTAACTGAAAAATGCTTATGAATTTCTTTTGCCTATCTGTCTGTTCGTCTGATCGTCTGTCAGTGCTCTAAAGAACATAAATATATTCGTATAAATTTTAATTTAAGATATTTGAAAGTAGACTACTGCAAATAAGATAACACATTATTTAATTTAGTAAAATATTTATTAAGATACATTTTATTTCCTTCTAATACAAATCTCTTGTACCTATCGTACAAGTTTTATATGCTTTTTAACAGTGCGGGCGACAACGCTGCGTGGTCCCGAATTGGCCACTTTAGTAGAGAGTATCACCGAGAGACCGGCGATACAAACAGTAGTATTTCAGCTCGACTGGCGCATGTACTTGACTGTGCTGGACTGGCGCATGCATCTCAGCCTATACTCGCCGGTCCACGGGGAAAGGAATGTTGCTTTTTTGCTGTCCGTTTAAGCAAATTGGGCTGTGCGCTCCCAATACCCGGGTTCTCCTGCAAGGTGGGCAACTATGTTCCACAGGTCGATGTTCCCAGTGACGTCTCGCCAGTCGAATGGCGACTATGGAAAAAGGCTAGCTTATGCTATACGTTAGTGTCACTACTTTTCTGGAACAAAATTGGAGTTAGAGCGGGCTCTGTAGTGCAAGGCTTAGAGACTCCTTAGTATCGACACCAGGTGCGAGATGGCGTGCATCATGCATTGATCTGACTGTAGGTGGAAGCTTTGGAAAGCACATTGTGTGCTCTACCTGCCATGAGGCTCAAACTCTGAGCCTCTTGCAGTTAGAGCAGTTGTGTGCTGCCCACTAGGTAGATTGAAAAGAGATGTGACACCCTTCACAAGCGGGAGCGGTTGGTTTCTGCTGTGGATGCATTGCGCAGCGTTCTGCCGTTACTCTGGAAAGGGGTGTGAAGCAACGTCCGCTTCTCCGATCGGTCCCTGCCGAGATCCGGACCGCAGGATCGCTGATTAACAAGGTGTGGCTTGAACCACAGTTGCTGTTTCCATCCGATCAGCCATGCATGCCTGTGTGCTGTTCGAGCCTTCTTTTCCAAACAATGTGGTTAGCAATTTCTCAAACATGACTTTCACTAACTAAATCTCCAGCCGAACGTCTCTCGGAGAACGTCTCTACGTCTCTACGTGTTCAAGAGAAAGACTTTCATCACCCTGTGGATTCGTTACTGGCATCTACTGTTTCCTGCTGTCACCACGTTGCACAGTTTGGTCATACCCGCCCCCAGGATCCTCGGTGGCCATAATTTAAGTGAGTTAATTCCGAGACCTGTGTTAGAGTTGACACGACCCTGCTTATTCGAGTATTAGCCACACGGTGTTTATGACTTCAACAACATATTTTTCGCAACTTTTCAAGGCTAAGGATCGACACCTTTACTTGCTATTCATTACCAATGAAAAATGCCTTTCTTGTTATACCATGTTATAGGATTTGTTCTTCGAAGTTCCTGGTAAAGAAACTTCCTTTCGGTGAACCTTGATATACGTATCAGAGCCAGACATCATGTCAGTTTTTGGTGCCTTCGGAAGATCTGTCAGGGGAATTAAATGTCCAGGTATGTCCCTCTAGCGCTTTGGGTTTCAGATATTGTGTTTAGAAAGGCGTGCGCGGGGACGGTATCCCTCATGACCCGATCGTGTGATAAAACGACTACGAAAACCTAGGACCGGTATGTTGGATCTTCAGTTTATACTTTTCAACAGTTACTTCCAACATTAATCTAATCAATAAGAAGAATTCGTACTTTTTAATTTATTAATCTATTAAAAAAAAACAGAGTAAACACAAATTAGTTCTGGTGAAATGCACGGGTTTTATGCACAGTTATGCAGTCAAATAAGACCATAGAAATAATTATAAGGGTAAAAATTACAAAGATTATTCTTCTGACATATTTTTGATGTTGCCGTTCTTCGTTATTGTGCAAATTTCCGTTTTGTAACTTGATTCTTCTTTTTTGTTTTTCAGAATCTTTATGTCGATCAAACCATGTCCAGTATGGTTTCCAATTTTTTGTTCAGAAACGGATTATTGACGTCGCAGACTGTAAAAGTGGTATTTAACCATCCCGCATACTGAAATGTAAGGGTGTAAGAACTGGTTATCGTAAAGGCTAATGAATAACAACTCATCGAACAATATAAACTACAATTTCAGCACTGGGGTAAGAAGTGTATCCATAAACGTATGATACAGTACTAGTTTTTAAGGTTCCGTATCACAGAAAGAAAATAACGAACACAATTAACCTCCCTTTGCTGTCCATCTGTCTGTTTTTTATAGGAACAGCGGAGTGCATGAAGTTGAATTTAATATCATACTATAATAACGTCCATGGTAGGTTGGAGTGAAAAAAACTGAAAATTGGATCAAAATCTTTAGATCAAAATTTAATACTGCGTAAATGTTGTGTATAGTGCTCACTAATAAGACAGCACAATATTTTCGAAATCAAGTTTCATCTTTCAGTGCCCCCGGGCGCCCCCCCCCCAATTTTTCAAAAATTCGTCAAAAATGGCTTGTACACTTTATAAATCGAAATGACCAGAAATTTGGGTAAATAAAAATGTCATACCACTGATAAGTTGAGTATGGTACGTATTAATAATACCTGCACAAATTTTTCGAAATCAAGTTTCATCTTCCGGTGCCCAAGGTCCTCCCAGTTTTGCGAAATTTGTCAAAAATGCATTGCACATCGTATAAATCGAAATAAACATAAATTTGGAAAATAAAAATGACATACCGCGGAAAAAATACGTATGGTACGTAGCAATACGCCTGCACAGTTTTTTCGAAATCACATAATATTTTCCAGGGACCAGGTCATTCGAAATTTCGAAAAATTTGCCGTAAATTCCCTTTTATCTGTTGTACATATATAATAGAATTCATCACATAAGAAGCAAGAGTGCAATACAAACATTTTATCTGTGAAAAGTACACAAACAATTAAAGTTCAAGAATGAAAAACAAACATTTAAATCTATTTAAAATGTTAAAAAGGTTTAAAGTTTCATTAAACCAGTTAGTTCTCTTCAAAAGAAAAATCTAAATGGCATGGAAACTCAGAAAAAGAAATGATATCTTCACGATCACGGTTGTCAAGTTACACCTTTATATCATCTTATGAAAGATTAGTCAATATAGGTAATTTCATAGCTTCTACCATATCGCACTAAATCAGATCAATCAAGCAGGACGGTCGTTCTGCCAAGCCAAGCTAAAAAAATGCTAACCCGCCAAACAAACAAACGACAAGAATAACGGAAAGACACCGTAACTGCTTATTATACTGAAGACTAATTCTCTATGTTAAATCGACCAAACATGGAAGCGTAAAATTTTCCATATCAAAAGAACAAGTCATCGCAGAAAAATAAAACCAAAACCAGAAGGACTTAATGAAAAAGATCTTCAATTTGAGATCTAATGCATCCTCATAAATTAACTATAAACAGAGATATAGGTTTTTTAAAATAACGTCGAGATACTGAAAGTGACTGAATTTTTTTCTTAATCACACCTTATGTTTAAATCGAAGTTAGAGAGTTAAATAATGGACAGAAAAAAGTAAGAATTGCATTTTTGGACAGATATTTACTCAATCTATGTACTTTTATAAAATTCAGCTTTAAAAACATAAATTTTCTATTCTTAATTTACGAAAAACTGTTAATTAATTCTAAAGTTTACAAATTATGCAAAACAGCGATAAAGCCCGCCAAAGTATTTTAGAATTCTTATACTATTCTTTTATAATATCCTTTTGCATTGATTTCATCGAAGAAAACTATAGCCGAGATCCAGATAGATTTTTCGCTGTTAGCGAAATGAGTTTGACCAATCAGAAGCCAGCATGTTTGAGATTTTTTTATGTTTCTGGATCCCGGCCTATGTCATAAAAGTTTCGAGTCATTTTCTTAGTGCCGTGGATGAAGATGATTGTGGAAATCTAGGCTGGGATCTAGATAGATTTTTCGCTGTGATCGAAACGAGATTCACCAATCAATAGCCTGCATTTCTGCAAACAGCGAAAAGTTCTCAAAAATGCAGGCTTCAGATTGATGAATCTCTTTTCGCTAACAGCGAAAAATCGATCTTGATTGCGGCCAATTATGTTGAACACAATTTTGCATTTCAACATTCAGGAAGGGTATTGATGTCATAACAACAGTACATATTCGAAACTATTTAAGGCATTGATTCTGAAGTCCTTTGCTATACATTTCGATATTAAAGAAGTTGTTTCCATAGTAACAGTACTTTTCTCTATTACTTACTCTAAAACACAAATATCGAAATTTAACCAATAGCGCTAAGAAACAACACCATAACAGAGAGCCTGTAATCATAAGATTGGTGATATGTGCGCAGGAGGCATGCTCATTTCAAGTTTTTGTCGAAAGTACGGCAATCCATTTTCTTGAATAGAGGATATTCGAGGCTAACAAGAAAGACAGGCTACCGCGGTAGGTCCGATTCTTCTTTTTCCAGACTTTCGCACACCTTCATTGGTGCATTCGAGCATCACGTGACTCCTGCGGCCTGTAAAAAAAGAAGAAACGGACCCACCGCGGTAGCCTGTCTTTCTCGTTAGCCTCGGAGGATATTCTACGTTAAGATCACGTGGTCAAGGCAAGAACGTCTAGCGTAAAGAAGGGAAGGCTCCGCCGACGTAATGTAAATCCCCGCTGGCCAATGAAACATTTCATGGGAGAAAGCAGTATAGTTTCCTGTTTCCATTCTTATCAGTTAGCAGTTCTTTGAGTAAATTAACGGTACCACGTGACTTTTTCAGCCTCGAAACCATATTTGGAATATCCTCCATTGGACGATACGCGCATGGACGAGCTCTATTATACTAGGGAAATAATTCAACATGCATTAGCCTGACGATAATGACACGCTCGCAAAGACCTTTAACGATTTGTTTTATCACTTTTACCAATAAACATTTATTGGACGTATGTCGCTACTTCGTTCAATATTTCCGCGCTTTTTTAAGTATTGCTGGGCGCTTTCTACAACATATAATCTAGACGCTATAACAGAGCTATAGTTTCTGGAAGATATAGTTTAAAAATCGGCTTATTAAAAATGTGCTAAAAAATTGTATCCCATAATTGTTGAACGAGGCTGAACGACGAATTTCGATTACAGCGACATATGGTAATTCCAACGTAACTATTTCAAAACAAATCAATCGAGAAAACGTTTCGCTCAGAGAATATCTAGAAAATGTTGCTGCTATCGACATTTGTCATTCAGTATTTTTCAATATTTATGGTATAGTGCCTAGAATATATAGTGCGGAAATCGGCTATCCCTGTAATACTTAAAAATGCGCTAAAATATTCTATCCCTTAAATGTGCAATGATACTGCACTGTTAAAAATATCCTAAAAAATTACTTCTGTTTTTAAAGGCTATCAATTTCCTGACAAATGAGAACGCTCCATAGGTATTTATGTAGCGTTCTCATTGGTCAGAAAATAGATAGCCTTTAAAAACAGAGGCAATTTTTCACGCTATTCTTAACAGTGTGTTGCAATATGCAGATCGCAGCGACATCTGCAGGATATTTTCTACAACTGCAAGAAATTGCTAGTCTATACAATTTAATACTAGTAATACGAAAATACAGCAGATGTCGCTGCGTTCGACACTTGAGATCTTAGCAGTGTCGTCGCACATTTAAGGGATACAAATTTTTAGCACTGTTTGGATAGCATATTTCCACACTAGGTATTCTAGGTGCTGTATTTATGGGATTCAATTTTTAGCACTTTTTAAAGCATTACTGGAATAGTCGGTTTCCACAACATGACCGTGATCTAGGTGGATTTTTCTCTGTTATCGCAACGAGATTGACCAATCAGAAGCCAGAATTTTTGCTAATTTTTCCCTGTTTGCAAAAATGTACCTGGATCCCGACCTATCTTTCTAGACGCTATAACTGAGCTCAGGAATAGTACAGAAAGCAAACTCCGTATTTTGATACATTAAGGCCGGGATCTAATTAGGAACAAGTTTGTCTCTATCCAAGCCCATCATGCATAATTTACAAAAAATTAATTTTCAGAAACACGTTATGATGTATTTAGTAAAGGAGAAAAGACTTTCTGTCAACGCATACTTAGGTTACAGCGCCTAGAAGATACAGTGTGGAAAACGGCCATTCCTATAATGCTTTAAAAAGTACTAAAAACTTGTATCCCATAAATCTCCAACAATGCTCAGCGACAATATGTTGATACAAGCGCCATCTCGTAACTCTTTTCAATATAAACACTGTGTTTTCAAAAATTATAGAATGTTAAATATCGGAAACTATAAATATAAGATATTTTGGCCTGTTATAAGCTAATTTAGTTAAGGAATGACGTGAAATAGGTTAAAGAGTCTCTTTTAGAATGACTATCGTTTTTAAATCACTACGATGGCGCTACGATCGACATCTTTTTATTCAGCATCGTTGTACATTTATGGAATTCAATTTTTTAGCACTATTTTGTAGCCGTTTTCCACACTGTATCTTCTAGGCGCTGTACTTAGGTACTCTAATGCAGGATATTCCAAATATGGGTTCGAGGCTGAAAAAAATCACGTGATACCGGTAATTCACCCAAGGAACTTCTAACTGATAAGAAAGGAAGATGCTACTGCTTTGCCTGATGAACTGTTTCATTGGATAGCGGGGATTTACATTACACGTCTACGGAGCCTTCCCTTCTTTACGCTAGACGTTTTTACCTTGATCACGGGATCAAAACGCAAATGGAATATCCTCCATTACATATGGTAAATTTTTAATAAAAATGTTAAATAAGTACCATAATATAAGCTTGGAAATTTGATATCACACTATTTTTTAGCCACAATTTTCACCTTATTTCTTTTTTGCTTGGCTTTTTTTTACTTTTGAAAACTTGTCTTTTAGTAGATATAGTCTACACTGTTGAAAATATCGTGAAAAATTACCTCTGTTTACAAAGGCCATCTATTTTTTGAACAATGAGAACGCTACATAAACGCCTATGGATTGTTCTCATTGGTCAGAAAAGAGATAGCCTTTAAAAACAGAGGTAATTTTTCACGATATTTTTAACAGTGTACTGCGCTAAAATTGCTTGCAGGAACTGGGAACTGCCTGACTTCTCCATTAGTGTTCGCAATTCGCGCTTTCAGATTCTACGAAATCCTAGCTCGCGGATGTGTTTCCGATAATTAGTTACTATGGAAATCAGTACGTTTTCCGGATGGGCAGTAAAGGCATTGCGCTGGATTACTGAGTCAACAACAACTTTAACTGCCTGGTGTTAAATGGAAAAATAAAAAAAATTCCCAAAGATGGATTGCGTCGTCTTTGCAGGATGGCTTGCACTGAATTGCAAACCATACACGTGCATACACTACAAACATCGTCAATATCTTCAGATTTGACGTTGGATACGGAGTTGCCACATAGTCTGTTTCTTAATAATTATAGTGACGAGCTTATGAACACGGGAAGCATACTCATGTACCTTTTCCCCCTTCTCTCCTTTTGGTTATTTACTATCACTATCATTGTTTTGTTTTATTTTGATTTTGTTCTTCAAAATTCTCCCCATTTTTGGCCATTAATTTTCTCTCAGTCATTTTCGGTAATTCGACTACCGGTTTTTGCTTTCTACTTTCTATATTCCCTTTCCTTCAATGATGTATGGCTGGGGCCTAGTGGACGCCTGTTCTTTATCTTGAATTATTATCTTATTATATCTTATTATTTTTAGTTACCGGCATTGGAACGTATATCTTAAATAAATTTTAGTCGTGGTGATGTGAATGGGAGTCTTCTGCTATCAATTATCTAAAAAATTAAATTGCTAATCTATCTAAAGTTTTTATAACTGTGAAAAAACAACCAAAGGATGAATGACAGGCAGATTGTGTCTGCAATGGACAATGTTTAACAAATTAGTCAACAGCTTAACCAATGTCGAAGGAGTCCAACAGTAAAACTAACAAAACTCGAAACATTAAATCAAACCACCAATACAACAAAAATATCCGAGAATGAAACAATAGCCAATATGGCATTTATCTCAAGCAAACTTATTACGCAAATAATCGAGGATACTAAGGTGGTTCATCGAGACAGATACAAGACGTGGAGAAGTCTGTTGGAGACTCAACTGGGGCATGCAGCGGCAATAGAGAATGAAACTTATAGATTAAGTCCATACTACAAAATAAACTATAAACCTAAATCAAGCTTACTAGAAAAGTTACTGAATGTAGAAAAATCTAAACTGAAAGGTTCTGGTGGAAGGTATCAAGCAAGAACACAAAAAATAGCTGACTTCCTGGAATATGAAGTAAGGAATGAATTAGCTTTTAAAAACAAAGAATACAAAACTAGTCCTTACTACGACGAAACAAATACTCAAATACACGAATTCTTCAGAGATTTTAACACTGAAGAAATAAACTCAATACAAAACAAATTAGCTAAGGAAAAACAGGAAAATCCTGAAATAAAAGAATACAATGAATATTTACTTGACCATTTGCAATTAATGCACTTTATACAACGTGCCGAAGATGCAAGACAGGAAAGAGCCAAAAGGTTAAAACAGTTGTCACATAGAGAGGAAACACATCAAGAAAGCAGTCCAATCTTCAGCAAGCGATACAACTGCGGGGAGCCTTTCTGAATTCAAGCATCACAAAAACTAAAAACAAGCAAGTAAACTCATCTCCAGTAAACAAATCACCGATGACAATGGGTGTGGAGTTATTACCATTTGAACTGCATGGGACCAGACTGAATCCACTGGAGAAGCTTCCCATTAAACAATTGATTAAAGAGTACAAAATACTATTGCAGCAAAACAACAAGGAAGGGAGAGCAGAAGCGGAGAATTACCTGGAAGTGATATTCTCTAAGGCACAAAGCATTGAATCCCTGATACTACGGTATCAAAATGAAGTCAACAAAGACAAACAAGATCTGGAGGATGAGCTACAGTTGAGAATCGATGAGCTATCAAAGGAAATTACAGATTTAAATTCAAAACTTACAGAGAGCTCCAAGTTGGAGGTACTATTAGAAAACAAATTGGAAGAAAAAAGGCAAGAGAACAAAAAACTAAAAGCAGAACTTAATTGTCAGGAAGTAACAATAATAGAAAAGTATAAAATAAAAGAACTGCAAGCAGAGAATGGAAAACTCAGGACTCAACTCCAAGAAAATCTAACAAAACCAAAAACAAAAGAAAAGAGAAACCAAACAAATATTACTAAGACTACATCGATTAAAACGCAAACAGAAATGACACAGACGGATATAACTGGCCTGGAACAAAATCAAGACTTCGATATGACACACTTAAATGCTAAGTTTGAAGATGATTGAAAATCTAGTCAGAGAAAGCATAAATGTACAAGGTGACAAGAATGCTGCGAGGATAATTATAGATACTGAGCAGACAAGTAGCGGATTGCAACAAAGAACATCAAACTCAGCTTTATTAATCAAAACAATATCAAAACAACTAACAATAACTAAACTCCAGGAATTCCTGAATGAAAAACTCCTAGAAGAAGCTGATATTCCACCAATATACTGTAGAACGGCTAGACAAAAAGACACTATAATCCTACAAACAGATCAAGACACACATACAGATAAACTACTTAAAAATATTGAGAACTACTTAGAAATTAAAGAAAACATAGAAATAACCTACAAATTATCTAAAAGTTTAAAAATTACCATCACAGGCATACCAACATCGGTTACAACAACAAAACTCCTGAATTACATAAAAGAGAATACTACGATCTGCAACATAACAATTGATAAAATTCTCCAGAAATAAAAATCACCTCATTATCACATAATCTTAAATCTAGACTTCAATGATGCACAAACATTATTAGTTAAAAAATCATTGTTGGTAGGTCTGAATAACTGTCAAATTCGTATCTATAGACCAATTATCCGTTGCGGCAATTGTCAACTTTATGGCCACTCGTCGACCAACTGTCGCAGAGACTCAATATGTGCAAAGTGCTCGCGTGGACACCGTACTAGAGACTGTCCTTACGCCAATGACCCTTCACAATTTCGCTGCACAAACTGTCACACGCGTAATGACTATCAACAACATACAGCCGATTCCAGCTCTTGCCCAGTGTATCAGTCGCAGTTGACTGATAGACGCAGAGATAACAGACTCTGACCTTGACCTTGTCTAATCTGAACTTTATATATCTAGAACAATTACTCAGAGGACTATCCTCACTGTATATACATCACTATCATAGAACATTAAATTATTTAACCATATTTACAATTTTACTTCATTATCTTCATATCTTTTTTATCATAATAAGTGTATCAGCATTTGTCCTAATATTTCTGCTGTGGCGGGGATGGCCTCCAGTTATGGGCAGTGGGGCCACCTTCATTGGGCTTAAATTTGTCCTGTGATTGTCTTTTTAGTTCTACCATCGCTCCGTGCATTTCATATTTTCTGTCAAAAAAAAAAAAAATATTTATTGGTAAATAATTATATCTCTAAATTATTATACTACTTTATCAAAAAAAAAAAAAATCATGGGTCCACGTGGTGTATGGAAGGGTGTATTTGAGATTGTTTAATTTTTAAGAACTTAAATAC
Organism: Maratus speciosus; assembly: GCA_963932465.1. Lineage (NCBI taxonomy): Eukaryota > Metazoa > Arthropoda > Arachnida > Araneae > Salticidae > Maratus > Maratus speciosus. The sequence goes on from OZ010788.1 coordinate 445,528,663, forward strand.
CACTAGAAATATTGCAAATACGAATAAATATTTTTGTTTAAAAGGGGGAAAAAAAGGGAAAAATATTTCTTATCAAAAGTAAAGACGAATGTAAATACTTAAAAATTTTTCAAATAGTACACAAATTCCAAAACATATAAATCATAATTGAAATACATTTCTAAGATCGCCCTGAAACAATAGGGCAGCCAATTGTGATTGGTAAAGAATCGCCATCTTAAATAATAATAAATTTTCACAGGCGGTCCGGGGAGACGGCACTGGGGTTCTGGGCTTGTTTCCGCAGGTAGTAAAACTTTTCACTGCCCTGGGCTTGGGGGTTACACCTAAACATAAGCCAAAAGCGGGTTCCCAGGGTGGGTGCTTACTTACGTACTTACATAGTCTCAAAATTCTGTTGGCGGCGGTAACCCATCTGCTGTGTGAAATTCTACTAGCAAATCTATTTGCAAGGCCTTCCGAACAACTTCCTTTCTTAATAAATAGGATCGTTTCCTTCAAGCATTTTTGATCGGTACTGAGATCGTCGATATCTGCTTGGGGTTATAATTAACGGCGATAGTCTGGAACGAAACGATGGAAAGAAATTCACACTTGTCCAACAATTTTACAATCGGACCAGTATAACTGTATACTCCCCTGCTGCATCCGTCTAGCTGTTGAAGCAAATGCCACAATGGCAGCTCATTTACATGTAAAAATTAAGAGCCAGTATGCGATATTTTGATAAAGTCAGATTTTAAGACTACAAAACTCCAACATGAACAACAATAAACACAAAGCCAAAACATTTGGAATATTTAGATTTTGGTTTTGAAAAGCTCCAACTGATTTAAGTGAACTTTAAAATTTTTGAACGCTTTTAACAGATTTAAATGTTTGTTTTTCATTCTTGAACATTAATAGTTTGTGTACTTTTGACAGATAAAATGTTTGTATTGCACTATTGCTTCTTGTGTGATGTCTTCTATTATACATGTGCAACCGATAAAAGAGAATTTATGCTATTTCTTTCGAAATTTCGAATGACCGGATCCCTGGAAGATATTATGTGATTTTGAAAAACCTGTGCAGGCATATTATTACGTACAATACACAACTTTTTTGAGGTATGTCATTTTTATTTTTCAAATTTAAATTTATTTGGATTTATAAGTTCTGAAAGGTATTTTTGTCGAATTTCGTAAAAATTGGAGGCCCCGGGGAAACCGGAAGATGAAACGTGATTTAAAAAAACTAAGCAATTTTATTACTGACGACCCATGCACAAGTTTTGCGTGGCATTACATTTTGATTTTCTTATTTTCGTTTTATTCACTCCACCCTAGTCCATAGTCATATTGTTGTATAAAATTTCCGAGGTTTGAACTTAAAGCAATACAAATTTATGGGGTTAGGACAATATTTTTGGAAATCCCAAGAATGCAAAATTACATAATACATCGGCGTAGTAACAAATCGAACTCAATAAATCGACTATAAGTTCAATATTTTAATATTTTTTCCATTTGCTTTAAGAGCTATTATAGAAATTTTAAAAATGTAGATGAAACTAACAAAAATTCTATTTTTGCATTTTTTTAATATGGTCCCTTTCCGGCAGTAAAACATATAATTTCATCATAATGAACATTTACCGGGACATTTCTCATATCTTCCTGTAGCTATTGCGTTCTATTAGGCCATTGTATTGGTATGTTTCGATAATTTAAAAAAATGAAATAATCGTGTTTTTGCGATTTTCTGAAACTTTCGTACTCCATAAATTGACTATAAGTTCAATATTTTAATATTTTTTCCATTTGCTTTAAGAACTATTATAGAAATTTTGAAAATTTAGATGAAACGAAAAAAATTCTATTTTTGTATTTTTTTTAATATGACCCCTTTGCGGCAGTAACACATATAATTTCATCATAATAAAGATTTACAGGGACATTTCTCATATCTTCATGCAGCTATTGCGTTCTATTAGGCATTGGTATGTTTCGATAATTAAAAAAATTGAAAGAATCGTGTTTGTGCGATTTTCTGAAACTTTGGTTCTATTGAGGCGTTAAAAGCTATTAACCGATGGGTGTAATGTTTTACGAATTTATTCTTTATTACAAAAAGCAACTTTTCCATGCTATTACATTTCGATTATAACGATGTTGGGTTTTTCGGCCCACACTACTGCATACATGGGTTTAAAACACAGTCAACGGAGTAATTGTAACCGATCGAAAGCCGCGCAAAGTGACCAAAGACGCAACTATCAGCTATAAAGTTTCAGCTAAAATTTTTGGAGTGCAGGTGGCGTATCTACTTTTTGAGAAAGAAATGTCAGAACATAATATTATTCATTATTAATAGATTTTTCAAAGAAAAAAATCAAAAGATAAACGCCAGATATAGCAATGAAAAAAAAAAAAAAACTGCTGTTTAAACAAGACAACACACATCTATGAAATAAGTGGCAAAATTGAATGAATTGAATTGCAACATCCTCATCTACCTCAAGGTATTTCTATATCACTTCCCTACCCGCTATTATTGTTTTCCTAAATTGAAGAGGAGGCTCCATAGAAAGAGAGATTCGTAAATTGAGGGTGTCGAATGAGGAAGTGAAACATGAAATATTGTATTTTATATTACTGTGTGGAGTATACATTCTTTGTTTGTTGAAAAAATTCAAAAATCTTAAATAATTTTATAAATTAATTATTAAAGAAAGAAAATCTCTAACACCTTTATTACAAAAAAAAAAAAAAAAAAAAAAAAAAAAAAAAAAAAAAAAAAAAAAAAATGTTTCTAAGACGAGGCCGAAGAGCAATTTTCTTATTTATTGGGTGCGCAGAAATAGTTAAATTTGGAAAATCCAATTAGCTAAAGATATATATTTCAAGAATTCCCGGTAAGTAAAATTTGTGGTTGTTATACCGGTTACAGTCACTGCCGGTGTTAGGAATTGCTAATTAGGTGTTAAGTGCTTATATTTAATAAAAAACTCGAGTATGCTTAATATTTTTTTCAGAATGTAAACATTATTTTTATCTTTTTTAAGGTATTATTATGTTAGAAAACATACATAGTTGCTTAAATGCATTAAATGCATTCCAAAAGCATTTATGATAGAATTATACACTATAAGGCCAAAGGTGACCTGTAACTTGCGATTTTAGACGTTTTGTTAAATATCTAGAAAAATACATGAGGAATTAACCTGAAACTGCATGTGTGTAAACAGTTATATATTTCCTTGAAGATTTTTTCCCAAAATTTAGCTAATACATTATGCATGTTACATTTTGATTACATTCGCGCATGCGTAGTGAAATATTTTTTAGCAAACCTGCTCATTTTTCATCCAATTTTTATTATTTTTTAATTCTGATTGCAGAGTATTGTGTACAATGTTGTTTGTCATATTTTCTGGAAAGAATTTTTTTTTATATTAAGAACTCTGTAAATTATGAGCAAAAAAGTTGGCGAAATTTGGGACTGTATTTATAAAAACCTTAATTTCTCTACAAGTATACATGCTATCCTCATAATAATGTACACAATATATTACAATAAGCCACTTATTAATAATCTAGAGTTTGAACGCTTTTGCTACATTAGTTTTTACAGGGTTATCCAAAAGATATTCGTTTTTTTTTTCAATTTGTTAACGGTCCCCTTAGGGTTTCGGGAAAAAATCTTCACGGAAATGCATGACCTATACTATACTGTTTACAAACCCGCAGTTTCATGTTAATTCCTCATGTATTTAACTAGATATTTAACAAAACGTCTGAAATCGCAAGTGACCGGTCACCTTTGGCCATATAGTGTCGATTGTTGAAGTTTCGAATAGATATTTCCAAAAAATTAATATTTTTTATACGTTTAAAAAAATGTTTCAGTTTCTCATTTCCTACATCATTAAATAACGCTCCTATTTGATTGTAACCTTAACATAATCTTCATAGTCTTTTTAGCCTCTTAAACACTATTTTTCTTCGTAAGATCCGCATATTATACTCATGCGTCATTATCCAATACCTATTAAGTTTGTCTCAGATAAGCATAATGATTAACTCTTTATTCACCGACGGTATTTTAAAGTACCATTAAAATAGAGTGTAATAGAATGCATTCAATACATCTAGTAGTAGTAATACGGTTTAAAATGAGTTATAGATACTTTACTTTATCTTGTCCACGAAGCATCATTGGTGGTACGAAACAAAAATATTTTTTTAAAGGATGATTTTTGTTTCATTTGCATCTTTTTAGCTTTCTTGACGTTGAAAGATTGTTCAGGAAAAGTTTCAATCCGGAAATATTTCAGCATTTCTATTGTGAGAGCATTACATTTTTACATTCCCAATTCTAAAATATAGTATACCCCCATAACTCACTGTGGGCGTTGAGACGTTAAACTACTTATCAAACACTTTATTCATAATAAATGGAAAGAAAGTTGGAATTTAGAATGCAATAATACACTGCACCACATCAAACCTACCATCATGACCTGGCCTCCGAGTTATCTAAGGAAAACGGATGTTCTTCTGACTTGTCTGAGAATAGGACACTCTAGAATCACTCATAAACATCTTTTACTTCGGGAGTATGCACCCATGTGTCCATATTGTCATTTTGATTACCTGACCGTTCATCATGTTTTAACTGACTGTCCTGGACTCCGGCACTTATATAGAATTTATTTTAACTCATCATCACCAATCTTGACAAATCTCATTGGGGAAACACTTCATGGGGCACTCTTCACTTTTTTAAAGCAAGATGGATTTTATTTTCAAATATAATTTTTATCTTTCCTTGGTTTATCAACGACTTGAAATGTTCTTTTACACTTTTCTGACGTCTGGATGGGGCTGCACTTTTGCACGTTTTATCTAAAATATTGTATAGTCTGATTATTTAGTTTTTAAATTTTCTTATTTATCTATACTTGTCTGACTGCATCTCGATGCGATCCCCCATCCAGATTTCTTTTCTCATGATCTTTAATTTTTTGTTTTTACTCTATTCTTGTTTGGCGCAGCATATCCCTTAAGGGATTTTGTGCCATTAAACATTATACAACCAACCAACTAAAAAAGAGTAAAAAGAATATTTTAAATAAAATATTTCAGTGGAGTTGTAAATATTGCACAAAATCCACATAAATTCAATTTTAATTAATTAGTTTTAATTCGGAAAATCTTTGTAAAATTTACTGATTGATTGTGTAAATCTTCTAATTTAGTTTTAAAAAAATCATGAAAAATGCTATAGATGAAAATTTCATGAATTCATGATTTGGGATATAAAGGGTTAAGTAACTTTGCAATTATTACGGGAAGCGAATCTAAGATGAAAATTACCCATAATATAAAGAAAAAGATGAAATGACGCATGACACTATCACCAAAAGTAATGTTAAAAGCAACATTCTGGAGAGAAAATTGAATATCCTAATAAGCGATACTAGTCTGAAAACGAATTGTGACAACTGATATTTGTATTTTGAAGATTTTGTGATTTTTTGTTATTAGAATTTACATTATATGTCGTGCTTTTGAAATAATTGTAGAATAAGTCACCTTCATCAGCTGGGAATCTGTTACTTTATTAAGAACGTAAGTACATAAAACTTTGTAGTATAATTGACTACTACCTCGGTTGACTAATGTATAAATTTTAGTTTATAGATTTTAGATATTAAATTTATAAATAATCATAATTGTAATAGAATTAGCCTACACGGTAAAAAATGACAGATGTTTCTCAATCTACTGTACAATAATCAAGAACGGAAATATATAACAAGCTTCTTCGAGTCACTCAAAATTCCAAAAAGTATTCCTTTATCTTCAGAAACCTTACAAATTAATTTATTTTCGAAATTTAAAGAAGAATTTAAAAAACTAAATTTTTATTAGCTGCCTGTAATTCTCGGAAATGCATGCTAGTAGCTCTTACAATGCTTTAATCAGTTCTCTCTACCAAGAAAATCGATTTTTTGGATTCTATCAATTCTCAAGTAAAACTTTTTAGCTGCATAACTGAATTTATGCATGCAATTGTAACAAAATAATGTTAATTTTCATATTAATGTTAATGCTGTTAATACTGTATGTTTGTCTGTTAAAATTGGTTTCTGAATATCACAATATTTACCTGAAGAATAATAGCATCTGAAAAAGTGCTACTCCGATTTGATAAAACTGATTATGACACTGTAAAAGCTGCTCAGAAACGTTTCCGAAAATCTCGGGCAGCTTATAAAAATTTGTTTTTATAAATTCTTCTTTAAACTTCGAAAATAAATACTTTTCTGAGGTTTTTAAAGGTAAAGGAACGCTTTTCGGAATCTTCGGTGACTTGGTAAAGTTTATTGTATATTTTTGTACTTGTCGGTAGTATATGTTTGTAGATTAACAAACATCTGTCATTTTTTACAAAGTAAACAATTTTTTCTTCTTCATACCTTTAATTTCAAAATTTGTTTGAATTACATTACATAATCTGATATATTAAAGAAATAATGATCATGACGTTTTGAACTAATAATACATTTTTTACGTAATATATCAACTGATAATGTTACCTTTTCTTTCTCGTAAAACAGCTAATAATCTTTCCTTGGACTATTAATATTTATTCAATGCTGAAAAAATATAACATTTTTAGGGAAACAATTTTATTTTTCCTACTCACATTAAAGTTTGCAACACAGTTACTACATATCCTTTCATGTGCTTACTTTTCTTTTTGCTAGTAATCTTCCTTCATTAGTCAATTTATGTCTCCATTAAGTATTTATTTCGAAGAATGTTTTAGATTGTCGGATCATTATATTTTATCTTATCTTTTTGTGACTTTAAACATGAAAACATAATTGAACGTGACAGTTGTCATGAAAAATGCACGCAGATTCAGTGAAGTGGATATTTCTTGAATCTGTAATAATGATAAATAAAAGTTTGTAAACGTATCGAAATATATTTTATTAGTAGATAAACTAGATTTTGTAAAGTATGTCTTAGGAAACAAATGCATGCATAAATGAATGCAAACATTTCATGCGTGAATATTTTCATTTGTTCTGCTTTGCCATAGAGTTGGATATATTTTTTAATTATTAAAGGGGTTCAAGTCGTGAAACAGAATATGTTTAAACGCGTATGAGAGATTTCGAAGCATTTAAATTATATTACGCACTTTCTTTTTATAGTGGGCCCCGCAATTACGATTACGCAAAGGTCACCACAGCTATAATTCCGCCAAAGTCGTAATAAACGTATAGAGTACAATGTAATGTAATGTAGTACACACAATACAGAATAATTGTAAATATTGAAAAGTAAAAAATACCGTTTATTTTAATTTCTTTTGGAAAAAATTTAAAATTAATGAGCACATATACTAAAGGATTACGACTGTTTATATAATATAATATTGATTTAAATTGTATCAGGTGATCCATCTGTTGTTTCTTTTTTTATTATGAAAAAATATGCATTTTATGTGTGAAAATCGAAATTCTTTATTGAAAGCGGAAGGTGGGTCCAAGGGAGGCGCCAGAGGGAGTTCCGGGGGGCATATGATCCCGGTCGGGCATACATGGCCCCCTCAACGGGGTCAAATTTAATAGTCGTCGGGGGAAATTTTTTTACTTGAGCGTAGAATCGTGCATCTCGTCGGGTAATCGATTTTTCCTGCACACGACCCGAGTCGCGTCGAGTCGGGGACAGGTTAATTTAAAAAAAAAGATCTTTCGTTAGTTTATAGAAAACGCGATCCACAGATAAGCTTGCCACTATTTTTTTTCATTGGAAATCGGATTGGCTTGGGTATAATTTTTTCGGTTTCGGGATTATTATTTAGATGCAGTCAGACAAGTATAGATAAATAAGAAAATTTAAAAACTAAATCAGACTATAAAATATTTTAGATAAAACGTGCAAAAGTGCAGCCCCATCCAGATGTCAGAAAAGTGTAATATTAACCCCATAATAAAAAAATAATCGGTTTCGGGATTATTTAGCCCCATCCAGACGTCAGATAGTGTAAAAGTTTTTCGGGATTTTTCGGTTTCGGGTTTTGTTTCTAACGCGACGGTTTTGTTTAAGCTGATTTTTCAAAAAAGTGCCCAGGTTTTTCACCTGCTTCGAATCATCGAGGGAAGACTGCGTCTCAAAAGTATCCAAGACACAAGTGGGCATTCCTGTAACGAGTTTCCGGTCATCCCCCAGCCACTCAACGGAATGATTCGGAATCATCCAGTGATGGGCACTGGTTAATGACCAGGATTATCCGCAATAATGTTTCAGATACAGGCTATCCACTATCCCGGTGCACTTCTAAGGAAACAAATTCTACGGACGGTCGTAAGACTCTATCGGTGGCATGCACCCATCAGGTAGACTGTTTTGGTCATCTATCGAAAATGAAGTGACTTCTACGGCGTCCTCAACAAGGCTCCTTGTCATCTTGCGCCGAAGCCAGGTTGATTCGAATCAATCTGGATCTGCACTCAGCTTAAATATGAGAAAAGAAAAGCTTACTTCACCATAAGGAAAAGTTTGTTGTGTATTGCTAATAAGCTTGAGTACAATTAAAATCATTATAAAGAATAATCGATTGAACTCGAAAACTTTTGAGGCTGTTTGCATGGAATGACTCTAAAAGAAAAATTTTAAAGAGCAGCAGTAAATATATAATGCCAAGCGAGAATAGATGTCTATTTTACACACATTGGAGAATAATCAGGGATAACGAGTTAAGAATAGCACAACACTGAAATCAGATCTATTTTTTGTTTCTAATTTTACTGTTGTTTTACTCAACTAAATTATATACAGTGTGTTCACGTATAACTTGACCGACCTTTATTTCCGCAACCGTTGGTCCTAGATGCATACTTCCAATTACAAAAATGGTCAAAATTAGGTGCAGGGTTAAGATAAAAAAGTTTGAAGTGAAAAAAACAATCTAGTGAAGAATTACAGAATCTAAATTTTTATACGGTTCCCCGGTCCTATAAGTTTTATTTAGTAAAATATCTCTGTTACACTGGCAAGTAAGGCAAAAAAGTCGTGTTATTCTACGATTAAAATTGACCGAGTAATAGCTGTTTAAAGTTGGAGTATATTTCTTGCTGCATATTAGGGGTCATTCACAAATCTATTAGATATATAATTTCGTCAGATATTTTAAAGAAGTGGTTGAGAGTAAAATTAGCATTGCAATATAAATTTGAAATCTTTAATCATTGTGACATATTACTGCAAAATGTACAATTTGTATTGAACATTATAACAGGATAAAAATAACATATTTTTTGTTAACTAAAAGGATGATAAACAACAACCTCAATTATTTACAAAATGATACATATTTTAAAATGCTGTTAGATTACACTGTCTTTCAAATTTCGGGTTGTGGCATGTTTTTTTAGCTTTTGAAAATTGATTCTCGGGTACTTTTTAGCACTGAATCCGAAAATGACCTTCATTTTAAAGCATCTCGTTAGGAATTTTCTCAAATTGCAAATTTCAAAGTTAGAAAGCGAAAAGTTAAAATTGATCTCCCCTCCCCTACAAATCTCATCGGATCCACGAGCTGCTTAGCTGTAAGAAACCCAGTATAAGCCAAAAAATATAAATAAATTATTGAATTAAAATTAAACTGAATAAAAATGTCTTACATCTGTTTTCTAGTATTAGAATTTTGCTATTTTTTTTAACCTTGAAATTTATGATTTCCGAAAAATCTTGATATGATGGTTAAAAGTGAAGGGAATTTTTTGATTCTGTGTTTAAAAAATACATAAAATGTAATTATAAAAGTTAAAAAAACACAACCATCGCAGGTTAATGTATCTAATCTAAAACTCTTTCTATAACCTCTTCGGTCCCTTGGTCCCCAAATGGGGACCTCTGTCCTTTTGCTTATAAAAACTAAAATGTCCGATTTTTTTACATTTTCACATCATTTCTTTACCCTTAAATGCCTGGTGTTGCTTTTCGGCAACATACCCAATTTACGCTCTAAATTACTATTAGAATAATATTGAAGCTATAATGCCTAATGTTGCCAATAAAATACATTCTGAAAAGATTATAAAATCGGTTTTCAACATGTAGATGGCAACACTTGTGCTGTTTAAGAATAAAGATAGATTTAATTTTATTAATTGTTGCTACTTGTTCTTTTTGTTTTGTTTGGAAGCTTGCGAAATACCCTATTTTGACCTGCAGTGAGCAAGTAAAATTTACTTCTTATTATAGTTCCTAAAATTCTTGTGTGTTTAATATTATAGAATTTTATCAAGGGAAATTATTTTTTCAATTAAACACCAGTATTGCCGATTAGTAACAAACTGTTTTTTAGCCGTAAACTATACTTAAAACAAAATGTAATTTTTTTAAATATTTTCCCCATGATTTATTTAAAAAATGAAAGCCAAAAAACATTATTACAATGATTTTTGAAAAATCAGGCATTTAAAGGTTAATAGCTGAATGTTCTTTGCGTAACGAATAAATGTTCAAACGATTGTTCAAACGAATAAATGGCAGCATCAAAGCTGATTCCCACATTAAATATCTGTTATTTTTATATGAGTTTGCAAAATGCCTAAAAATGCCCAAAAGAGAATATGACCAAGAAAGTGAGAAATTTTCATAAGCATTTAACTTAAATCTTTTTCAATGAGAAATTTTGAGGATTTGTAGATTATTTACTTGCGTAAAGTTCTTAAATTTGTGATTGCATTAATTTCGCTTAATGGTTATTAAGTTGATGTTTGAAGGAGGTTTGTTGTTTTAGACCCATATTTTTGAACCTAAATTACTAAGCGCCTAAAGTTTCAATTTCAGAAAAGATATTTTTCCTGTTATTTACGATATAATTTTGTTTGGAAAAAACCAATGAATAAGCATTTGTATTATTATTTTAGCTTCAGAACTGAAGGGGTTAAACTTCTTGACGATATTCTATCCGATTTTTTTTGTGTTATCCTATAATATAAGTATGTATAAGATGGTAAGAGTCGAAAATCATAATAATATTGCATTGTCACCGGATTTAAGTCAGTATGTAAAATTTAACTTCGATCGGAATTTTGAAAGTATGTTAAAGTTCCAGTACAAATTTTAAACTGGAAAAAAGATCATTGCAAATTAAATAAAAGCGTATGAAAATAATTTAATTTTAGTTAAAAGAAATCATAGTCTGAAATCCTTACAAAATAAAACATATGTTAAAATACAATTTTTAAAATAATCTGAAACTTACTAATATAAGATAATCGCAATATTTGTACGATTTATTTCAAAGTGCAGATACCTTGAAATAAGTTTAAGTTTTTAATACGCGACCCCTGAAAGCATGGTCGAAATCGTCTGTTTGGATATACAAAAAAGTGGTATAAGTCATGCATTTCAAAGTTTCATAACTCTGTCAATTTTAATGTTAGTTGCATGGGACTTTTTTGTTTTACTTTTTAGTGTCTCTGTAAATTTTTAGTAAATATCACATATAGGACCGGGGGACCGTATAAAAATTTAAATTTCGTAATTTTTTAATAAATGTTTTTCTTGACCCAGATCGCTTTAAAAACAAATTTGTAATCGTTTCATTACATATTTATGACAGTTTGTGTGTAATAAATAAAAGTAAAGTTTAAAAATTTAGTATTAAATTTTTTTCTAAGTATTTTTTCAACCACAACACTAACAACTTTTAAGTATTTTTAAAATAGGAAAATGTACTAAAGCTTTTTTTTTTTTTTTGCAAATATAGGGTAAGGTGGTGCAGGAGTTCTATTTTTAGCTATTTATCTAAATAGAAATAAATGAAGAAATTTAAAGAATTATGTTAAACTTTATTTATAATCTTAGATTATAAAGCTAACAAAAATAAATTACATTCATCAAAATATAAGAAACACTTAGGTATTATATGCAAAAATATTATCCTCTTAAATGCGCACACTTGTACAACTATTGAAGGTAGCCTGCGCAGTGAAGTGTGCAAGAGCGCGCAATGTAGAAAAAAGAAGTATTGCTCTTCGATCGTCACATTTGTAGTACCACCAGTCTCTGTAAGAAATGCACTCGATTCAATCCTTTACAAGTGGTTCTCTATAGATTTCTGAGCAGTCTGTACATATCCGCAGTGTTTACTTTGGTGGAGTTTTTCGCTTCATGGTTTTACTTTTATTCTTTTTTTTATATAAAGGTTTTTGGCTTTTTTTCGCAGCGAAATCTTCAAGCTGCCTTTTGTGAGGCGAACTACATACATTTTCAGATTTTCTGCTCCTCTAATTATCGCAGCACAAATGACTCTGGATACACTAACAACTCTTTTGGTTTGACGTAAGATGAAATTACCGAATTCGAAGCACCGAATTGTGAAACCGAAGTTGGGTTTATTCCATATTGAGCGTGAGGCTTTTCTCTACTTCCATTTTTTTCCTTTCTGAAATATCATTCGCCATTAGAAGCAATTTTCTTTCCTTACCATTTTCAGTCTTCTCTGGATTAACTCTCATATGTGGTTCAACAAGTTTAGATTTTAATAGTCTTCCAGTGACGTTGTTTGCTGAAAAGTCAGTATATAACAAAAGGTAAATTTTGAAACGGTATAAATACGTCATTTTAAATCCTGCTTTAGCAACAGTAGCAGTTTTTTCCAAAAGGAGGTGTGTACTCTTGCAATAGTGTCACTAAATATCTTTGAAACTTTAGTAATGTCATCTATTGATAAACAAATCTAAATAACTTAGTGACAGGTAGTCCAATAATAAGCTAATCCATGAAAATAAAAAAAAGTAAATTAGCTGTGTAATCTTTATTATGATCCCGTTTTCAAAAACCATAAATGTTATGACGGAAAGGCCAAAAGAATTTTTCTATTCTAAATCATTAAACATTTCTCCAAAATTCTCAGTTTTTCTTCACCAAAAACTTATCATGACATTACATCGTTTACAATTGCATCTAAATGTAAAACTCTTTTTTGAAATTAGATAATCGCTCTGCGTACTGTTATAGGCCGCGCACTCTTGCCACATCTTACCCTACTGCTAAATAAAAAAAAGAATACATAGTTAATTTTGTCGTATATTATTTAATACAAATGTAAACTATTGTATAAAATTATACAATACTTATAAAATTAAACAATAATATTTATTAATTTGTAAATTAGTTCATTTATGACTTAAAAAACATTAGAAAAGTTGTTAGATATTATATGATATAAAACTCCTTGCAATAATTTGAAGAATTATAAATGCATTAAAGAAAATTCTGTTTTAAAATACTACTTTTTCATTGACAAAATGATTAATTTAAACATTAATATAACATTAATTTCATAAAAAGCTCATTACGTTATTTTAGATAGTTGGTAGTAGTTTTAGTAAGTACTTTTACACAAAATTCAACTTCATAATTTTCTTTTTACACTTTTTTTAAATAGCCAAGTAATTAAAAGTATTTTATTATGGTGGTGACTATAATCCTTGTAATGGAAAAAATTGATTGTTCAGATTATGCCTTCCCGTTTTCGATAATCCTTAAAACACATCTTTATAATGTAACTTGTTTAAGTAGTCTGTACACTAATGATGAAAATGCTGAATTCTTATCTAAATTGCACACATTCTAGAAAATGTGTATATAGGGAAAATTATTTTTATTAGCCAAAATTTAATGCGCGTTTTTTTTTGTACACTGAAAGTTAAAGTACCGCCAATTAAAATAATTACAAAAAAGCTAAATTAAATAATAGATATAGATTTCAATTTAAAAGTATCAGGTAGATTTCGTAAGAAACACTACATATTACATTCTCCCATATGTTGGAATTTCTGAAACGTTTTTGAAGATCTACGCCGTTCATGACCCCTAAACCCAAAACCACCACAAGTTCAAAACTTTATCTATGTATCTATATATCTATCTATCTATCTATCTATCTATATATATATACATACACTGGTGGACAAAACTTAAGGACCGAGAAGAAATGTAAACGTAAATGAAAATCTACGTGAGATTGTAGGTCAAGAAGCAAACAAAAGTATTAGCAGAATGTTACACAGGATTTAATATAAAAATTTTGTTGATGGATGTATACAGGATATTACCAAAGGTTCTTTTTCTGAAACGTGGATATTGCCCGAAAGCATGACTGTATAAAAAAGCCAAATACTCACAATGAACAATCCTCAGTGCCATATCAATAAAGGATGTGGCCACCCTATAATACGAGACAACTTTCAACACGGTGTGGCATACTCAGAACGACAAGGTTCAGTAGCTGTTGAGGCAAGTTTCCCCAATCTTCATTCACTGCACGGATGAGGTTGTGTCCTTGTTTGAGGTAAGAAATTGTCGAGCAGCAATATATCTCCCCAAGGCATCCCATACATTTCAATGGGATTCAGGTCAGGGGAACGTGCTAGCTAGTCTATGCGATAAATATCTTCAGCCTCAAGACAGTCTTGTACAGAATGTGCACGATGACAAGGTGCGTTATCGTCCATAAAACGAAACATTTCGCAGAACAGCATCTCAATAAATTAGAACATGTGGAAGCAAGACGTCTTCAATGTACCGTCTACCGGTCATGGAATCTTGGTCAAGCACATAGACCCTGCGGCTATTGAACATGCCTGCCCACACTATTAAACTTGAAGTCGCATATCGATCTCTTTCTAGAATATTTTTACGACTAAACCCTACTAACCTCGCGCCATACCAGATTACATCTACAATCAGACGATAGACTGCATCTACTCTCATATGTGAAGAGCACGGTAGAGTCACCATCAGTCCATTTGCGATGAATACGGCACCACTGTAAAACTGCGCTACGTTGGCGTCTCGAGAGTGGGACACACATAAGAGGTCTTCGAACGTGTAGTCCACCATTTTTCAAACGTCTTTCAACTTTTTTCCCGGATATTGCAGTTCCTGTGGCTGCACAAAGTTGATTTGCTAATTGACCAGCTGTGCTGCATTGGTTCTTTTTTGCCTAAATAACAATATAGCGGTCTTCTTGGGACGTCGTATTTCTAGGACGACCACATCCCTTGCACTTAGTACATATTTAACAATGGAATATTATTTTGGAATGCCGCCCATAGCCTAGAAACAAAACTGTGGTCGAAGTTAAATTGATGAGCAACATCTCTCCTTTTGCATCCTTCTTCCAACTTTCGATTATTCTAGCACGGGTAATATCATCTGAATGATTCCTCAAAGACATGTCCAAAATTTAATTTTGTTCAAGCTCCATCTCCTTCAATTTTTACATGTAATGACAACTCACAGAACCCACGGATTTCCTAAAATCTCTTATCTCTGCTGTCACGTGATCGACAAAGGCGGAAGTAGAAAATTCGCATAAGTTTCACAAAACACAGTACATCCCGCATTCATGCAAATTTACACGTGCTGCTGTGGATCTATTTCTAAATGTAATCGTTGAAAATAACAGTGGTCCTTAAGTTTTGTCCACCAGTGTATATATTTGTAGGATTTTAATTTAAGCATCGTTTATTGTCTTTATGATATGCATGATAAGCAAATTAACTGACTCTCTGGTATTTTTGTTATCCTTGATTTGAAAGTATGAGTTGTGAAAATTCACGATTACGAGATCAAGGTTTGGAGATATTCAAAATTAGAAAAGGCTCAGTCTATTAAATTATATTGTTCATGAAGCATCGGCTTATGAGATTACAAGGAAGGCTCTGTTAGGCCTAATCAGATTGTTCGAAAGAAAGTGTATTATGCGTTCCTAAGTGATAAATGTAATGTATTTGAAGAAGCTATCAACGAAGTGCTGTAAAATTATATTTATATAATTGTATTAAAGTGTATGTGTTGTTGCTCCAACATCTAGTTATTCAAGTCATCAACAAATTAACATTTTACGTATAATCATCCTACAAATTTGAGGGTTCGATACAGGAATTTTAAGCAATTAGTAGTGGAATGAATAATCGTAATCTTATTCATATAGCAGCGGGATAAATAGTCAAATATGAATCAAAATGAAACTGTTGTAAGTGCCAAAGGTTGGGTTGTGAATTAGCAAGGCAAGCGTAAAAACTCTGACCGTATTCAAATACAATATTGAAAGATAGATATGGGAACCCTGAACAAGGCTAGAAGAATTGACATAATAAATTTTTGCGATGAATGCGGGATTGAACCACCACAAAAAAACGACAATCCCTCTACTAATAAAGCTAATTAAAAGCTGATAGGATTACGAAGAAGATTTTATAAAGGACTGCTTAGAAGTAATTATGACAGCTAGTAAAGAGCTAGAAAAAGCTGAGTTGGAAGAGGAGGATAGAAAAAAAAGATGAGCTTGAAGAGAAGAAATTACAAGCAGAGATCGAAAAAATGAAACTGAAAATGGAAATGGAAGATAGAAAATGGAGAATAGAATTGGAAGAAAAAGATCGCGAAAGAGAATTTGAGATAAAGAAAATATAACTTCAGGAACATTCAAGACAAAACATCGATGTGAACCCAAGGACAAATCCAGGTAAGCAATATGTATTGCTTAGATTATTAACAAAATCTGATACTACAAATGATATTAGTTTATATTTGGCAGTGTACGAAAGGCAAATGGCGCAAACGGGCATTGATAAAAAGAGTGGGTCAACTACTTAATTAACTTAATGCCATTAGATGTGATTAATAGAATAACCAGGTGAATGTACCAGGGAAATGCATGATTATGATTACATAAATAGTACTCTTTTAAAACTCTACAAGCTATCGCCAGAAGAGTTTAGGCTGAAATTTTTCTCGCATAAAAAGGAGCCATCGGCTAAGTGGCGAAATTTCGCCTATTAGATCAAGGTGCATTTCCATCAATGGATTGGTGTCTTCAAATAGGTCTTCAAACTTTGAGAAATTATCGGAATTAATTATAGTTAATCAAATTAGGCATAATTTAGCTGCGGAAACAGACACATTTTGCAGAGGAATTGTTAGTAATAAAAGGGTATACGACTTAGTTTACAAATTTAGAAATTTACGAAACGGCTTAAAGGACTTGCAATAAACAATAAGTAAGGAATACAATCGGGAGTTTTGAAGATAAACGATGGAGAGTGGCTGACTACGCCAATTCGAAAAAGCGCCAAGTTGACAATAAGCACAATGTGAATCACGGAAGAATCGAGGCGCATATAATATGTTTGCGTTGTGGTAGAAATGATCACGTGAGTGGGAAATGTACCATGGGGAGTAAAACACAACAAGGATATTCAAATTATAACCCGCAACGTAATCAAAATCGGGGAGAAACGAAATACCAAGATTGGGGCCAAAACATGCAAAGAAAAGTAGTTAAAACGTACACCTTAAATGGTAAGAAAAGGGAAATCATGGATATTCAAGGAATAAAAACAAGTATAATTATCGATACAGGGAGTGATATTTTAGTCGCCAATTCAAGATATCATACAGAATAAACGCGCCAATGTTAACCAGCGACAATATATCTATATCGGGCAGACGGGGAAAAGAAATTAAGCCAACGGGTTATTTCTTGCATAAAATTAATGTAGAGGGTATAGAAATACAGAGCAAAGTTTACGTGGTAAAAGAAACTGACTATGATTTAATAATAGGTAGAAAAGCAGTCGAAGGCTTGACAATAAAAGTAATGGAAGATGTTGTTAAAATAATAAACGACAATTCAATTTGAGTAGGATACATTCAAATTAATGATGTACCTTCTAAAACAGATGAAGTAGCCACATAAAATATAGATAACGATAATCGAGGTTGGGAAGATATGGTTAATATCAACTACATAAATGCCGAATCATATAAACAAATTTAGCTAACAGAGAAAAAATACCAGGAGAATAAAATCCTGCAAAACGAAAAAAAAATCAAAAGATAATGGATTAAACATGAAAGTACTACCGGCAGATAAAAAGCTTATCTGCGAACGTCCAAAGAGATTCCCTTTAGTTGAGAAGGAAATCATCAATAAACAAGTACGACAGTATTTAGATAATGAGGTTATCAGATAGAGCACCTTAGATTTTACGGCACCTGTGATCCTGAGTAAGGAAAAAAATGATAAGAAATTCGTCATCGCGAGACAGGAGATGTCCGAAAGTATAGCCACTGAGAAGAAAACAGAATTAACACCACTTCAATGACAATTCGTGGAGATACTAATAGTTTTAAACATGAAATAGTGGAAGCAGACCTAAAATAAAAACGGCTAGCAAGGAAAAGTCTAAAAACAATTCTGATAAGAAAATAAAAGATAATCCTATTGGAAATATTACAAAAAATGTAATGGAAAAGAAAAATAATAACGCAAAAAGGTCCACACGCAAAACCTTAGTTCAAACTGAAGCATCTAATGACGAAAGAAAGTGGTATAAATATGTACCAAAATTACAAAGAATTATCAACCGCTCAGTAACACGAAGCACCAAGTATAGTCCATTTGAATTAATGACAGGAGTTAAAATGAAGGACAGTATCATGCAAAACATCAAGAAGATTTTCAAAGAAGAATTTACCGAATGTATGATGGAAGAACGCGAAGCCATGACAGAAGAGACAAAGAAAAATATGCTCAAATTACAAGAAGAAAACAAGGTGCAGTTTGATAAGAAATGAAACAGCCACGAAAATACAAAATAAAAGATATCGTCGTCATAAAGCGGACGCAATTTGGCAATGCTATCAAACTTAAAGAAAAAATATTTGAGGCCATATGAGATAACTGCAGTAAAGAATCATGATCTATAGGTTGAAAAGTAGGAGATCATGAAGGCCCAAGAAAGATGAATATATGAAGCTTTGGTCTACGGCTTAAAATCGTGGATAAGTCGGATAGATTAAGTGTATGTGTATGTGCAGTGAACATTTAATCAAAATTTTATGTGAAAGAAAAATATATGAAAGTCTTAAAGTTTAGCTGTTTAAGCATGCAAAAATAATAAGCCAAGATGCTGATGTCGGAACGCCATCATGTCAGGATGACCGATTTGTAGGATTTGAATGTAAGCATCGTTTATCTTTCTGACGTGCATGATCAGCAAATTAACTGACTCACTTGTATTTTTATTATCCATGATTTGAAAGTCAGAGTTATGAAAATTCACGATCACGAGATCAAGGATTGAAGATATTCAAAATTAGAAAAGGGTCAGTCTATTAAATTATATTGTTCATGAAGCATTGGCTTAAGAAATGCCAAGGAAAGCACTGTTAGGCCTAATCAGATTGTTCGAAAGAAAGTGTATTATAGTTTTTAAGTGATAAATGTAATGTATTTGAAGAAGCTATCAACGGAGTGGTGTAAAATTATCTTCAAAGAATTGTATTGAGGTGTATGTGTTGTTCCAACGTCTAGTTATTCAAGTCATCAATAAATTAACATTTTAAATATAATCATCCTACAAATTTATATATAGATCACTTTTTATGGACACGATAACTTCCATAATTCAACGCGAATATCTTCCAAATTGATACATAAAATTAAGGGCGAGAAAATCTCGGTCATGTTCGTAATTAGGCAAAATCGGAAAAAGGGGTTCGAAAAAGGAGGGGTTTCGGATGAACAACAACAACAAAAAAAACCATAACTTCTTAATTATAATACATATTAAATCAGTTTAAAGTTATTATTACTTTTATTAAAAGGGCCAAAAATTTATGTATCGCAGATTTTTTATAAAATTTAAAGTGGGATCAAGGGCGAAAAAAGTAGTGTTTTAGGGAGTAGTGTTTTAGGGGGTTAGGGTTAAAAAAATCAAAAGATAATGGATTAAACATGAAAGTACTACCGGCAGATAAAAAGCTTATCTGCGAACGTCCAAAGAGATTCCCTTTAGTTGAGAAGGAAATCATCAATAAACAAGTACGACAGTATTTAGATAATGAGGTTATCAGATAGAGCACCTTAGATTTTACGGCACCTGTGATCCTGAGTAAGGAAAAAAATGATAAGAAATTCGTCATCGCGAGACAGGAGATGTCCGAAAGTATAGCCACTGAGAAGAAAACAGAATTAACACCACTTCAATGACAATTCGTGGAGATACTAATAGTTTTAAACATGAAATAGTGGAAGCAGACCTAAAATAAAAACGGCTAGCAAGGAAAAGTCTAAAAACAATTCTGATAAGAAAATAAAAGATAATCCTATTGGAAATATTACAAAAAATGTAATGGAAAAGAAAAATAATAACGCAAAAAGGTCCACACGCAAAACCTTAGTTCAAACTGAAGCATCTAATGACGAAAGAAAGTGGTATAAATATGTACCAAAATTACAAAGAATTATCAACCGCTCAGTAACACGAAGCACCAAGTATAGTCCATTTGAATTAATGACAGGAGTTAAAATGAAGGACAGTATCATGCAAAACATCAAGAAGATTTTCAAAGAAGAATTTACCGAATGTATGATGGAAGAACGCGAAGCCATGACAGAAGAGACAAAGAAAAATATGCTCAAATTACAAGAAGAAAACAAGGTGCAGTTTGATAAGAAATGAAACAGCCACGAAAATACAAAATAAAAGATATCGTCGTCATAAAGCGGACGCAATTTGGCAATGCTATCAAACTTAAAGAAAAAATATTTGAGGCCATATGAGATAACTGCAGTAAAGAATCATGATCTATAGGTTGAAAAGTAGGAGATCATGAAGGCCCAAGAAAGATGAATATATGAAGCTTTGGTCTACGGCTTAAAATCGTGGATAAGTCGGATAGATTAAGTGTATGTGTATGTGCAGTGAACATTTAATCAAAATTTTATGTGAAAGAAAAATATATGAAAGTCTTAAAGTTTAGCTGTTTAAGCATGCAAAAATAATAAGCCAAGATGCTGATGTCGGAACGCCATCATGTCAGGATGACCGATTTGTAGGATTTGAATGTAAGCATCGTTTATCTTTCTGACGTGCATGATCAGCAAATTAACTGACTCACTTGTATTTTTATTATCCATGATTTGAAAGTCAGAGTTATGAAAATTCACGATCACGAGATCAAGGATTGAAGATATTCAAAATTAGAAAAGGGTCAGTCTATTAAATTATATTGTTCATGAAGCATTGGCTTAAGAAATGCCAAGGAAAGCACTGTTAGGCCTAATCAGATTGTTCGAAAGAAAGTGTATTATAGTTTTTAAGTGATAAATGTAATGTATTTGAAGAAGCTATCAACGGAGTGGTGTAAAATTATCTTCAAAGAATTGTATTGAGGTGTATGTGTTGTTCCAACGTCTAGTTATTCAAGTCATCAATAAATTAACATTTTAAATATAATCATCCTACAAATTTATATATAGATCACTTTTTATGGACACGATAACTTCCATAATTCAACGCGAATATCTTCCAAATTGATACATAAAATTAAGGGCGAGAAAATCTCGGTCATGTTCGTAATTAGGCAAAATCGGAAAAAGGGGTTCGAAAAAGGGAGGGGTTTCGGATGAACAACAACAACAAAAAAAAACCATAACTTCTTAATTATAATACATATTAAATCAGTTTAAAGTTATTATTACTTTTATTAAAAGGGCCAAAAATTTATGTATCGCAGATTTTTTATAAAATTTAAAGTGGGATCAAGGGCGAAAAAAGTAGTGTTTTAGGGAGAAAAAAAAAATCATACCTTCATGAATTCTCACGATATAAAATTGAATTAAACTTATTATAAATCTTCTTAATACTATTTACAACTTTTATATTGACAAGTTTTTTGATATTACCAATTCATAAAAAAAAAAAAAACATGGGGTTGAGCAAGAATAAATTCATAACTTCGTCAATTCACAAGATGTGCAATCTCTTTAGATTTATTATACATCTTCTTAATATTATCCCCAACCTTTAATTGACAAGTTTTTGATAAGACCAATTCTTACAGTAAAGACATATTAAAAAAAAAAAAAAAAATAGGAGATGAAGAAAAAATGTTCGTATTAAAAGTGTACTCCAAACTGTTTTTTTCTGACTCATTTTTTTCATTAATTTTTCCTCTTAAACGCACTATCTCTTGTTCAGAAATTTTATAAAGTGTCGTAGTGGTCAATTTTTTTAATAAAATCAGAATATGTTTTTAAAAATGCTGTCCAAAATGGGGCATTTTGAACCGAATTTCCCGAAGCGCTAGTACTGGAAACAAACAAACAAAAAAAATGGTCGTACAGGGAAAATAATTGTTTGTAAATCATGTTATATTTAATTGAACGAAAATAAAAACAAGTCGTTCAGAAATCTCTTCAAAAAATCAAGTCAGCAAGTTTCACGTTTTTACTTTATAAAATAAACCTGAAAATGTGTCAGCAAATTTCAATTTGTGGAGCGTGTAAAAATATTTTTTTGAATATCGCCCTAACATGATTATGATAACACAGAACTCTTACAGAAAAATAAAATTAAAAACTCGTCAAAAGTGGGCAGATAAAATTGTTAAACTGGGTTTACCTCTAACCTTGATTTAGTTTTTGTGGATGAAATTAGTACTTAAATTTGAAATCTACCTCCACCTGTAGGCCGAGTCGGAGGGGATATTTTTTTTATTTTATTGAAACTTCACATAAAGGGCAACGTACTAAAATAATAATATGTTAAAAAAGAAATTAATAATGACTAAAATTATCCATTTTTCATTTCAATTAAATTTAATATTTTATTTTCTATTTACCAATTTTACAATCACTAAAATGGGATTTTTTTAAACAGATAGTTTCCAAATTTTCTTTATATACTAACATAATAAATATACAAAATAACAACATAATAAATATATATATAACATAATATACAACATAATAAATATGTAAATATACTAACATAAATCTTAATGTAATAATAAATAAGAAAATATAATAAAAATATTAGAAAATAAATTATATAGAAGGAAAATATGTTTCGTTTTAAAATAAAAAAATTGGAAAGAATTTTCATGCAGAAGATATTAAAGAAATGTGAATACGTAGTTTTTTTAATTAATATTTTAAGATATTTTCTTAAGTATTGTTACGGAAAATAGTTTCTACAACATTTAAGTAATTCGATTGTAAAAGGAATAGGCTATATAAATATGCTAGATTATTATTAACACAATTATTCTAACTGGTAAACAAATCATATTAGATGTACATTATTAACTGGGCGAAAATACCCGAACCAGGATTCGTACCCGGGACCTCCTGACTGAAGCCGCCAGTGCTCTGCCATCTGAGCTATCCCGGACGATTCTGGTCGAACTTTTTCACCCAGCTAACCTTGATGATTACAACATCTGGTCTGAAACCTGGTTCAGCTCAACAGAATAAATCTCAGGTAATGGAACTCCAGAAATCGCTGGATACGAAATTACACTAGATTATTATTAACACAATTATTCTAATTGGTAAACAAGTCATATTAGATGTAAATTTCCAACTGGGCGAAAAATGTCCGGACCAGGATTCGAACCCGGGACGTCCTGGCTGAAGCCGCCAGTGCTCTGCCATCTGAGCTATCCCGGACGATTCTGGTCGAACCTTTTCACCCAGCTAACCTTGATAACCAATTAGAATAATTGTACTAATAATAATCTAGTGTAATTTCGTATCCAGCGATTTCTGGAGTTACATTACCTGAGATTTATTCTGTTGAGCTGAACCAGGTTTCAGACCAGTTGCTGTAATCATGAAGGTTAGCTGGTTGAAAAAGTTCGACCAGAATCGTCCGGGATACCTCAGATGGCAGAGCACTGGCGGCTTCAGCCAGGAGGTCCCGGGTTCGAATCCTGGTCCGGACATTTTTCGCCCAGTTGGAAATTTACATCTAATATGATTTGTTTACCAATTAGAATAATTGTGTTGATAATAATCTAGTGTAATTTCGTATCCAGAGATTTCTGGAGTTCCATTACCTGAGATTTATTCTGTTGAACTGAACCAGGTTTCAGACCAGATGCTGTAATCATCAAGATTAGCTGTGTGAAAAAGTTCGACCAGAATCGTCCGGGATAGCTCAGATGGCAGAGCACTGGCGGCTTCAGCCAGGAGGTCCCGGGTTCGAATCCTGGTCCGGACATTTTTCGCCCAGTTGGAAATTTACATCTAATATATAAATATGCTTGAAAGACTTATGAATGAACGAGGGGCTCCCAACCATAGTAGATCAAGTCCATTTTGAAAAAAAAGGGCTAGTCCATTTAGAAAATGCAAAAAAATCTATTTTATCCACTCCCAGAGTGAACGAAGTCTGTAAACAGATGCCATTTATAAGAAAGTACGTGAAAACAGGCTTTGTTTACTGTGGGAGCAGATAAAATTAATTTTATGCACCTTCTGAATGGACTATTTGATTCTTTTACAAAATGGATGTGGTCTACTATCGTTGTGAACTCCTCATATTATAAACTAATAATTTCTATCATAATTGGACTTATCTTCGAAAAAGTTTAAATTATGTGTTTACTCAATGAAAACTGGTGATGAGAGAAATGACATTTTCATGATAACAACCTGTTTCTACTTATACACAAAATAATCTTTCTATAATGTTAGAAAATTCGTACGGAAAATTCAGTTACGTTTACTATGTAAAACTGTCCTATTATAAGTAACTATAAATTAAGTTTATCATGTTAAATCAAATTGCCTGATAATGAAATTTTGACAAATATTAAAACAAGAGATTATCCTTTTAGATAAGGAATTGTTCTGAATAATATGTTTTGCATGCTTATTACTAATGATGACTTACAAAAATTATGTTATATATTTTGTATTGTGTTCTTTTGTTAAATAAAAAATGAAGGACAATATCTTGTTCAGAAAACTAATTTTATAGGACTTGCAAGAAAGACTCGCAATTATGAAAAAAAGCTTTGATAATTTCATTTTGTTAAAACAATTTTGTATCTAGAAATTCACATATAAACAATTGCTCTCATGAAAATTTATCTAAAGAAATTTTGCTTTGCCAATGAATATGAAATGTCATCAATATAAATGTAAATAAATGTTAAGTATGAAGAATTGCTTATGATAAAAAAAAATGTCTCATATATTTTAGTCAACTCTACATACTTTAACGCTAAAAGCGACTTTCTTTTTCTTTAAAAAAAATATTTGTGCTTAAAAAAAAAAAAAAAAAACTTTGTAAAATTGCTTTTGTAGATCCTTGCCATAAAAGATATTGATTTCTTAGACTAACCAGTAAAGTTTCCGATAATTTTAAAGAGCTACTTAAGTACATTCGTTGAAAATTAAATCTGAAAGTTAATGGAGAAATTTAATTACAGGCTAAATTGCACGCATTAGAATATGTTTGTAAAAATATTATACACTTTTTCAATGAGTTTGTCGTTAAATGTTTCTTCTTTGCAATTTAAAATAAGGCTACATACAAAATCCACCAGAAAAAATTAAATATGCGTTTAATAGTGTTTACATACTTGAGAGCATTTGTAAAGCAAATGGAATTTTGTTTTTAAAAAGTTTAATGGTAATAAATAGGATGCAGGTAAAATGTTTCAGAATGATTATAAAAAAATACTTCATGTATCAATTAATGCTTTCTCTATTCATTTATAAATAAGTGAATGCATACAATTTAATAATACTGCATTATATGGATTAGTGCATTATATGGCATTATATGCATGCTTCGTGTTTTCTTTTGTTATATTTTTTCAACATTGAATATTACTATATTATTATTGCATTATATGGCATTATATGGATGCTTCGTGTTTTCTTTTGTTATATTTTTCCAACATTGAATATTACTATAACGATGTATGTATATGTAACAGCAAACTTACTGGTATATTTTCTATAACATAAGCAATGAAATATTAGGAATATGTTTTATTATATTCGAATAATTTCAATGTTCCGTGATCACACAATGGCGTGCACACATAGGAAGCAGTGCTCACTTTTGGCAGAAAGAACCCAGCACAGTGCATAGTGCTGTCATGTATTTTCCATTCATGCTATCATTGTTAGACGATTCGGACAATATTGATAAAAATGAAACATCAAGAAAAACAACAGCTGTTCATTATTTGAAATAATGAAATGTAAAACAAGATGTGCAAGACTGAAATACATTTATGGAATAAAATACTTAATGGATTAAAAAAAAAACTATTTTGGTTGGACAGTGAATTATTCTGTAATCCAACAAAACAGAAAAACAGAAAGAGCGATGACTACCAAGAACTGATATATCCGTTCATCAAGCCGCGCGTTTCACTACAATAAAAGCATTATTTAAGTTAATATAATTTTACAGATATAAAGCATTTTTTAAACATTGAGTTATGATTAACATACTCAAAGATTAAATTCCGAAACATAATTAAAATTTTAGGGTAACTCTAGGATAGGTTGCCGTGGTTTCTAAAGATTGAAATAAAAATTCTTAGAATGCAAATACAAAAAATATTTATGCATATTTGAAATTCTTATACGCATCATATTTTGAACAAGAAATAATTAAATATCGAGGCCAAAAAGGGGGAAAGAAAATTGGCCATCTCTCCTTCAGGTCAAGGAGTGATGGCCAATACAAGAAAGAAAAAGTGAAGTTAAAATAGCAAAAAATAACACATTCCATGTAGTTAATGATGAAAAACACATAGAAATTCGTAAAGATGCAATTTTAGCACGGAAAATCAGTGAATAAAATTTTAATAAACAAAATTCGAAGACTAATATCAGTCCTTCTATTTTCTTAAAATTTTAACACATTTTCGGCAATGACCTTGATGGTCTGTACACGTTTCATGGAAACACTTTTGACACCTTATGCATTGTATGAAGTATTTTTTTTTTGTTTGTGGCATTATATTCTTCTTCACAACCAACACAGTGAGCCTCATCCAATTCTATTTTCTCGAAATTTGTAGAATCTAATAATTTCAAATATATTTCATCTTCTTCGCTACTGGAAGTGTCATGTTTTTGTTTTTTCATCGCATTATTTTTAGATTGTGCACGATGTTACGTTTATTTATCTTCTGGAATGAACATATCCGAAGTTTTTCAATATTTTCTGAAACAAAAATACATCGTTAGGCCCTATTATATTATTGCTATCAAAATATACATATTCGTTAAAATTTAAATAATTATACAAATTAATGTAATTATAAAGTTAAAAAATGTATTTTTATTTTAAAAATAATTATATTTATTTAAAATCCTCACTCTGTATAATTTTGAAATGTTGATTATGGGTGACCATCTCTCCTCGATTTGATGTGGCCATCTATCCTAAAATCGATTGACTAATTGCCACCCAATTTATAGCGTCAATCTGCCATTGCACGTCTTTGTTTTAGGCTTAAAAGTAACGATTTGATTATATAGTGCCTTAAAAGTCCTTATAGTAAAAAAATCCTAAAATAGGTCCAGTAAAACAAGCAGATAGTTAACTCACCAAAAATATCCAACCACTAAATTAAGTAAACATTAAAGTTACAGTTTCTTTTTATAACTGAAAATCACACCTTGACGTCGCAATGAATGATACGTTGAACTATTTCTTACGAAAAAATTTATGCTGCAATCTGTGGTATAGTTTTTTAAATATTTAGACTGGCCATCTCTCCTCTATGGCCATCAATCCTGGAATTATCCTATATCACTTTGAACAAAATCAACATTTTTAAGCATTTTTAAAGAGTTAGACAACAACATTACAATTTTGGCAGTCAGATGGAGATGAATAATCAGAAAATAGATGACAAGAGATTTTTTTTTGTGATCCTGATATGATTTTTATACACAATAAACAAAAAGTATGGCACGAAACTTTAAATATAGTTGGATATGCCAATCCCAAAACTTTCTTTTATCTTATTTCTGTTACTGATGTCAATATTTCATTTTTATTAGTTCAATAGTATATCAATGTTGACTTTCATCTTAAATTTCTGCTTAGTCAATTAATCGCAGTAAAAACGAGTTAATCTCGATCTTGATATTTATTAAAATCACAAATAGTCGCAAATAGTCGGCTTATCAGGATGCGAAGTTCGATTAGCGAACCACTGGTATACCACTATCGTAGTTCTATTGAACTACGAAAAATTAAGAATATTAAACAAAAATCGATATTACAGCGCCTTTTTCCGACGGATTCTTCCACATTCGAGAGCCCCTTAACGCCATGCCCAAAAACATACACAAAATATTTGGTTCAGTTCGATGAGTAACTTCAATCACTTTCCGAAGGTACAATATTTGAAATGGCAAAAAATCGCTATTACAGCGCCCCTTCTTGAAGAATTTTTCCAAATTCAGGGAGGACCTTCTTGTCATGACCAAAAGCATACACAAAATATTTGGTTCAATTCTATGCATAAATTCATGCACTTTTCGATGGTAGAATATTCAAAATGGTACAAAAATCGCTATTACCGCATCCCCTACCGGCGTAATATTTCCAAATTAAGGACGGTCCTGGTTGCCATAGCCATGAACTTAAAAAAAATTGGTTCAATTCTCTGCGTAACATAATACACTTTTCGATGGTACAATATGCAAAATGGAACAAAAACACGCACAAAAATCGCTATTACAGCACCCCTACCGGCGGATTTTTTTTTAAATTAAGGAAGAGCCAGGGTTTGTCACAGCCAAGAACTTAAAAAAATTGGTTCAATTCTATGCGTAACTTCATACACTTTTCAATTATACAATATTCAACATCGCACAATAATCGCTATTACAGCGGTACCTTCCGGCAAATTTTTTTCCAGATGATGTAAGGACCTGCTTGCCATAGCCAAAAACTTAAAAAAAAAATTGTTTAATTCTATGCATAACTTCATACACATTTTGATGGTACAATGGCGACAGACACACGGATAGACAGACATTTTTATATAAACATATTTTTGGTGATATCTGACCGTGTAAATCCGTCCAAAACCGCAAGTCAAAAAATTTCAATTACAATACTTTATTCTATTGAAGATGGAGGAAATTAAAAATAAACTCTGAATGTACACGGCGGTCAACTGTTTCAATGGAGAAGGGGAAATATGATAATGCTGAGAGGCGATGATAATGAGTAAAAGTTTAGATACTCTTTACTCCTGCTTTTCTATTATCACACACTGAACTACATGTGCATGTGCATTCTAACCAAAATACGTGTGACAATTGTTTTTTAAAGAAAAAAATATTTATCATGCACATACAGATATTATTGATGGTTTTTGTTACCACTGTCCAATTTACGAATAAAAGTAAGTTTGCTAAAGAAACGCTGTTATGTAATTCATTAGAGAACGATATTACCGCCAATCCACTGTCTTGTTAAATAAGCTAAAAAATATTTAAAAACCAATAATATGTCAATGGGAAATCTAATATTTCGTACACAAAATGTTTTTTTTTTTTTTATATATTAATACTTAAGAAAAATAACTGCTTCAAATTGATTAAAGATTCAGAATAATATCACACGTGGTCTTAAGTATCGGAATATAGAGTCGACAAATAATAGTTATGTGTGAGGCAGTAAAATAATTTTAAAATGTATTTCTTTATTCAAATTTTGAGAACTACTATAATACCTGGTGTTTAAGTATTATTTATTGCAACTGATTATATCATTTCCCTATTGTTTAAAAATTGTCGATTACATAAAGAGAATTGGATATAAAAATTGCATACACTTATATCATATGTATATTCTGAAAGCAATTAATGAATTATTTTTGTTGTTGTTTTTCTCAAAAACGCAAATTACTTCAACTTAAATTTTGTAAATGTGTTTTTATTTTCAGAATTTATACATTTGTATTTTCTGTAAAGAAAAGTTTCTTTTCTAATAAATACTGATCTCTTGCCAACGAAATACCCTTCTCCCCTGCAACTCTACAATATTCACGAATTTAACCATCAAGATAAAAGGAAATGCTTATAGAGATTTAATGCATTTACATTTAAAAAAAAAATTACAGCAGGGGGAAAAATATGAACAATTATTTAATATATGTTTAAAGTTTTTTTTTCAATTTACGGTTAAATTAAATGTCTTAATTTAAACTCAGAAAAATTATTTTTGCAACCCAGAATAATATAATTTTGTTTAAAATCAGGAAAATAACAGTTTATAAATTTGTTTTGCATGTGAAGAAAAAAAAATCTAATATATACAAAAAAGGTAATGTAAAAGTAAACTCTGTCGGTCATAGACAAATGCACTTTTTATAGGAAATATCATAAAAAAAGTTATTTTTACATTTCTAATCTAGAAAATGGAATTCATCTGTAAATCTCTGTCTAATATAAAAGATGGGGAATTTAAACATCTTTTTACTTTTTTCCAAAAATGATTCAGGATTTCGAAAACAGAAAAATGCCTTTATTCTGTTACAGAAAGTTTTAGAATTCATCACTTGAGAAAGTCATGGAAATACATAAAACGTTTTATTACTTTGTATAAAATTTAAGTCTGCACATACAGAAAAATTAAAATATATAAAAATCCTAATAATGAATTTTGTGAATGAAGCGAAGCAATCTCGACATTTGAGCCCAAAATAATGGTTCCGAAGTTAATAGAATTGTAATAGAACCGTTACATTTTCTAATACATTGCTTTACATTAAACCTTGAATGTATTTCATAGAATTAATTAATTTTATTACATTTACTAAAGAAATTTTAAACCTGATCAATTTCTTTTGCGTATTTCGAAATATTTAGAAGTTTGATATAGTCTGACTTTGATAATTTAATATTCGTTTGACAAGGAACGTGCGCTTTTTTTAATCAACGCATCATTTACATAGTTTGAATTTTAAATTATTGTATTGACATAAGTCATTTTTCTAAACTGGACATATTTAGCTAGCATTACAAAAACTACTTCTTTTGTATTACATATTCTTGTGTATGTTGTTTGTCTGCGAGGTATTTTACATTCGCACAGCAAAACATTTTACAATGCAGCATATCTAATCATTGAAGCGTAAACCAAAATCAATCTATTGAAAACATCCAATAGATAAAGTTGTACAATATATTGTTTTCGAACTTATACATAATGATTGGTTCAAGATAATATATATAGTCTTTTTTTTTTCTTAATTCGCATGTAAGAGTTTATAGCAAATTAGCGATCAGCGAAGTTTTACTACGATATTTAAAGTTTGTGTTACAATCGACAATAATATCTTCCTAAGAAATTATCATTTAAAATAACTGATTTAACCATAATCGCAACAATGGTAGCTGACATTTGATCCGTGTTTTTTCCCCTGTAACACGTATCTCACGTTCCATAAAAATATTTTATAAAAAATAAAAAACACTAAATTCTAAACGTAACGTTATTTAGTGTATTTTTATACCATCGGGAAATTTCTTTTGGAATCTATTATTGATTTCACGTAGACTACAAAGTGCACATTGATTTTTAGACAATTTTATATTGTTCTTTTTTATTACCTCCTTTCTTCTGCTGATTAGATACTTCATTACGCCTATAAATATCCTAAACAGGATATTGTGTAAGAGATCCAAGATTAAGAACTTATAACTTGATTTTAAAAATAAATTATTGATGAATATGTTGGATAGTGATATCTAGTGCTACTGGACATTTGTAGCACTAAATACGTTGAACATTATACAATATATGATACGCATCATGATCTACAGAAAAATTCCCAAATAACGTTACAAAAGATCCGATCGTCACTAAAGGTGAATATCACTTGGAAAAACTGCAAACAAGCCTAGAAATGATAAAAGTAAGTGTGGGAAAAGACGTGGAGTTGAATTAAAGTATCAAATAACAGAAAAAGCCCATTTCTTAAATAGGGTAAAGTGCCCATTAGGGTGGGTCGAAAAAACCGAAATATTTATAATAGAAAAGTAATAGAGCGGAAAAGTTGCCTTTCGTAATAAAGAATAAATTCGTAAAATATTACACCGATCGGTTAATATCTTTTACCGCCGCAATGGGGGCAAATATTCCAAAAATCGCAAAAAACATGTTTTTTCAATATTTTTTTTTAATCATCCAAACGTACGAATGCGATTTCTAATAGGACGCAATAGCTACATGAAGATATAAGAAATGTCCCGGTAAATCCTCATTATGATAAAGGCATATCTTTTACTGCCGCAAAGGGACCATATTTAAAAAAAAAATGTAAAAAATTCAAATTTTCATTTTTTCTAAATTTTTATAATTTTTATATTATGTCTATAAGTAAATAAATTTACTTCATATCTATTAATATGTCATAAATTTTTTAACTATTTGTTATAGACTGGAACATAAAAACGGTAATCATTCATTTTTCTTGACAATCGCTTCATCAACTGCTGTTCTGCTGCATATCAGCAGTTCATATACGAAAAATCACAAAAATGATATATAATGAACAAAATATTTTAGTATTTTATTAATTAAAATACAGAGATGTTTAACCAAACGGATTAAATAAGCTTAAAATGAAGAAGTATTTAAATAATTTAATTTTATTATATGACTTGCTTCCAAATAAAGCTATTGTTCCTCGAAAGATCATATGTGATCCCCCCTGTGTTCTGGTCCACAAACTTTACCAACACTTCAGAGACTAATTTCACGCATCTTTCTCCACTGAGTGGGAGAAGGAAAATTATAATAGCTGGTACCTTTAATCGAACATTCTAAAGGCACCAGCGTCGTTAGATCGTCAGTTGTTAGACAAACCGTAACAGGTGGTTTCGTTAATTTACAGTTTTGCCACTTGATTAAATCCATACAATTTTAAGCTTCAAAGTTCAAGTCTGGAATGACGAAGTGACGGATAGCACTATTCGTGTCCACAGAACTTCGTGCTTTGGCACTTTTCTTTATGGCTGGGGTCCTGATGTCCCCTCCTTTATATGCTATCATTCCAATGTGGCTATTTTCATGATTTGCGATACAGGTATTTCGTGAAATTACAGGAACTGTAATCTTTCGTAGATGATATGGCAAGTAACGGGAGTTTCTAATTATAGTCCACAAAATCTGAAAAACACGATGGATTCATTTTAATTGTGAACCAACTGATGTAGTACACTTTCAGGATGTACCCAAGGAGTACATCCTGAAAGTGTACTGCATCAGCCGATTGCCAAAAGTGAAAATTGCCAAAGCACGAAGTTCTGTGGATACGAATAGTGCCATCCGTCATTTCGTCATTCCATACTTGAACTTTGAAGCTTAAAATTGCATGGCTTTAGTCGAAAGGCAAAACTGTAAACTAACGAAACCACCTGTTACGGTTTGTCTATCGACTGACGATCTAACAACGCTGAGTTTAGAATGTTCGATAAAGATTCAAGCTATTATAAATTTCCTTGTCCCACTCAATCAGTAGAAATGAAATTAGTCACTAAATTGCTGGTAAAGTTTGTGGATCAGAACAGAATGAGGATCACATATGATCAATTTCGGCCTCTCGAGGAACAATGGCTTTATTTGAAAGCAAGTCATATTATGAAATTCATTTACTTTAAATGCTTCTTCATTTTAAGTTTATTTTATCCATTTAGTTTAAACATATCTGTATTTTAATTAATAAAATGGTAAAATATTTTGTTCATTTTTTATCATTTTTGTGATTTGTGGTATATGAACTGCTGATATGCAGTAAAACAGTAGTAGATGAAGCGGTCGTCAAGAACAATGAATGATTACCGTTTTTATTTTCCAGTCTTTGTCAAATAGTTAACAAAATTTATGACATATTAATAGATATAAAGTAAATTTATTTACTTCTAGACATATTATAAAAATTTAAAAAAACTGAAAATTTGAAATTTTTACAATTTTTTTTTAAATATGGTCCCTTTGCGGCAGTAAAAGATATGATTTTATCATAATGAACATTTAGTGGGATATTTCTTATATCTTCACGTAGCTATTAGTGTCCCATTAGAAATTGTATACGTACGTTTTGATAATTAAAAAAAATATTGAAAAATACATGTTTTTTGCAATTGTTTGAAACTTTGGCCCCCTTGCGGCGGTAAAAGATATTAACCGATTGGTATAGTATTTCATGAATTTATTGTTTATTGCAAAAGGCAACTTTTCCGCTCTATTACATTTCGATTGTAAATATTTCGATTTTTTCAACCCACCCTAGTGCCCATATTTCGCCCACTCTCCCAATTCCGCCCCCCTTAACTTCTCCGCTTCTGCGAAAGTGGCGCCACATATGACGCAAGGAACAGGGGACGGGGGTAAAAGGGGTCAGTGTTGAAAGTTTCGTTCGCCAAGACGCATACATAAATTAATGTCGGCGAATTTCCTATTTTTAGAAGACCCGAGTTCTTATTACGTCGTTTGTACAACGTTATTTACGGTACTGTAAGTAATTATTTCTTAGGCATTGCATATATTTTACGTTGGTAAGATGCTGACAGTAGCATACAGTGAGTTTTAGTGCGCTCAGTTCATCTTACGGGAACTGAAGCTCCGTCATATTGGGAAGTAGCGTGGTCCCAATTTCGCCCCCCCTGCAGTTCTTATTTTCGTCCCGCAGACGAAATTAGGAATGCTTTTTTATGACATTTTTATTTTTATTTTTCCCTCACATTTGGATGGCTAATGTTTTGTTATGTTATTCTTCCTCTGATAAATAGTACATTTCTTAGTGCCTTACTTTAATGTAAATTAAATTACTTACTCAAATAGAAATAAATTTTTATTTAGTTATAAGTTAAGCTTCGGCGTATTGCATCTTTTGGGGGGACGAAATTGGGACCATTTTTTTTTTCTTTTACACTTTTTAGATACTTTTGAAAAACAATTTTTCCTATCGTTAAAATTTGTTTTGTACTACATTTGCCTATGTTTCGAAGTGCGAGGGTAGTTAGTCTATGTAAAATCCAAATTTGTTAGATTTTACTGAAAATTACATACTTCAAAGTGCATAAAAGTGACTGGGGGCGGTAATAGGGCAACTTACCCTATTTTTTGAGATTATTTGAGATATTGCAGCTGAAAAGTGGACATGCGTCAGCATGAAGCTAACTAGCAGTTCCAAACATGGGACAGAGGGAGAAGATAGAGGCAAAATTCCTGTAAGGGACAGAAACTTTTCCAGTGGGATGGCGCTCCCATGATATGACAAAAAAGCATACTAGTTGATGACTGTATAACATATATAATAAATTATTTAAAAGGAAAGCTAGTTTACATTGGACAGCAGGTTGGTATTATCTTAAATCCGCTTCTTTAATCTTTTATTTTTATCTTTATTTATTTTGTATCTTTAAATTCTAATAACGTCTCTCATGTCTTCTATTTCACTGAAAAACATCTTTCCCTCTTGCCCTCAACCTCTTTTTCTTAATTTACCCTTAACTTAAATAAATTTGCATTTAAACCATTTTTAATACAAAGTTGTATTTAGCTAACACAGAATTTTGGAAATTTTAACAGTAGGATCACTTTTTTTTTACAATGGAAAGTAAATTTCAGGTTTAGTTTACACAAACTAACATGAAACATCTGTTTTTAAAATTTCATGAAAAAATATTAAGAAGTATTTGAGATATCCTGCGCGTTATGCCAAAAACGTCATTTGGAGAAAGATGTCTTCAAAGTTTCGGAAAAGCCGCTTCAGCTATTGCGCGGGTATAATTTTAAAAGACATAACTTCTGCTCTACTGGGAATTTCAGGGAAATAATTATATCAAATTGTTCAGAAAAGATAGGAGTTTATCATACAAAAAAAATAAAATTTCGAAAATTTTGAAGCTGTAAAAATCTTGAAAATCCTGAAAACTCTTAAAAAAAACCACTATGTGTTAGTCTGGCAACATGTAATAACGTGATAACAAATATATTGGCTGCTATAAAAAATATCGTCTGCTACTGGAAATGGCACGAGGAAGAAGCGAATGATTGAAGGCTATATATTTGCTCTTTGCGAAGAAAATATTCAAATTCCGTATATGAAAATCATTTAGCATGTGATAAGTGGAAAAACATTGTCACAATTCATGAAGCGTGTACTTATCTAAATGATCGTAATAAAAAAAGATTAATTTATTTCCAGAAAAAAGTACAAAAAGGCTTTTACATCTTTGATACAAACACAGTAAAGAAAGTTTCTCTAATAGATTTATTATAATTTCTGGAATCTTTCTTATAAATTAAAGATCAGAAATGTTGAGAAAGATCTCAAAATTAACTCTACTTATGATCAAAATAATGTTCTAATACCTATTTTTAAAGAATAATTTCCAAAACATTATCCTATGGACGTTAAACTTATTGAATTTCATTAGGATAAAGCGAACTGCCTTACGTTCAAAAGTGCAGTCGCATTTATCGAAAAATTGATAGTATACCGTTTAATCATATCAGATTATATCAGATTAATCAAATCAGTCCTCAGATGTTTCACCTATGGGTCACTGTGCGTTTTGATTACTAAAGCAAGCTCTTGCAAAACTCCAAGCAACTACGCTGAGTGTACTCTGGTATTGTGTGGTACAAGGATGAAACGAAAGTTCCAGTTCCATATTTACAACAAGCTCTACGATCATGGAAATCACGCTGCAATTCGATAGAACACAGCAAGGGCTACCAGATAGTACACATTATTATTATATTTCTATGTATTTTATTTTTGTTGTCAAAATCGTTCCCAATATGTGTAAACACCCTGTGTATCATCTCTAAAATACCGTGTTTGCGAATAAATAAATCTGCGCAAAATATAGTTAGTGTATGTGTTCCTTTTTTCAAGAGAGAATAATTGAAGACATGATATACTTTCATTATTTTAATACTTTAATAATAGTTTATTTTGAAGTATCATCATGTATTTAAGACCACACTTAAAAATTTCTCACTTTTAAATAAAAACAAACAAACGTATAACTCTTCATTTATTACTGTCATTAAATTGTGATTTTTTATACTTAATGGGAATTAAGAACTCTTCCCAAAAAACCACAATGCATATATAAAAGAAGTTCTTGGGTTCGCAAACGGCGCGTTTTCTCTTATCCATTGCTGTTGATCAAGTTGTTCCTAACATAGGATTCTATCTTCGAAGGCTTTGTTAAGCAAAAGCACTTCGGTGAACTTCTGAAATAAGTTCTTATCTCAGCGCTCTTGTATGTGTCCGGTTTACTAAGCGTTCGCGGAGAGATCCGTGGTGCGACCCCGAACGGTGCAGTTTGTACCCTCTAGTAACTGAGAGTTGAACTGTTATGGAGCCAGATGTCATTGTGTTTGAATGAAGGATGTGTGTGCTCTTAATTGTTCGGCAGTATGTACCTGAGACATTCTCACATAATTTTGACATTTAAGTCACTGAATAATAATTTTTATTTCAGTACATATTCTTGGGTTTTTAAAATTTTTTATATTAGAAAACAGTCCATCGCATTACTGTGTAACAATATTAATGAGATAAATAAGTTTTGGACGATGTTGGGGGTCCAAATATACCACGAAATACCATCTCTGATGCTTATTTTTAAGTCTGTTTAAATTTGTTTCAGTATATGTAATTCGATGTAATTTTTTTCGAAAATTGGGTCTATTGTTTAATATAAATATATAGCAAAAAATTAAATTGTACACATGTTCACGGTCGTTATTATTTTTGAACTCTGTCCCTGTATTTTAGATTCCTTACTATCCCTCTTACTAAAATTATACAGAAAATCACTTCAGATGCAGACACAGAACTGTTTTCGATTTTTTTTCTCATGCCGACGTATTCTAGAGAAAGCATGGTTAAAATTCTCTGACAGGAATTTATTGCAGAATTTAAATAAGCTTTTAAATATCCATTTCAAACATTGTGGCTTTATTGGTAGTCTTACTGTCCCCAAGGTTTATTCCTGCACTTTTTGAGGTAATTTTTTTTTCATTTATTAGTAATATATTTTTTTTCATTTATTAATTAACAGTTACTAAAAATCAATGAACATTGTGCTTATCAATTAGTCTTAACATGATTTGCCTAAAAAGGGTAGTAATTTTCCTTACCGTGCCTTTTATTCCCTTACAGTTCCCTTTTCTCCTTACCGTCCCTTTTTTCTCCTTACCGTCCCTTTTTTCTCCTTACCGTCCCTTCTTCAACATCGTTTAAGACAATGGTATAACAAAATTTTGTACTAAAATTACTACATAATTATTATTTCATATTTAAAT
The DNA here is from genome assembly GCA_963932465.1 of Maratus speciosus. Classification (NCBI taxonomy): domain Eukaryota; kingdom Metazoa; phylum Arthropoda; class Arachnida; order Araneae; family Salticidae; genus Maratus; species Maratus speciosus. The sequence goes on from OZ010788.1 coordinate 445,566,881, forward strand.
ATTCTACGGGTACTATGCAAATTCATTATAAGTAAAAATATAGAAGAAAATAAAAAGTTAGAGAGGTAAAATTAGAGTGGTAAAAAAGGCAATGAAAATTAAACACGCAAGTTTAACTTAAATCTCAGTTAAATTAGAAAAAAAATCGTCGCTGCTGAGCATTTTTTCTTTACTTTGAATCATTAAGGCATTCGTCTGTAAGTTTAAAATGTTATCTTGTTAAGTTTAATTTCACCAGATTTTTATTCCTGAAACTAAAATTTTTTTGACAATGCCTCGCCTGCGCAGTGTCCTTAAGAAAATCATACCCGGCTATTGTATACGTATAAAGGCCCTGAGAGCCGTGGTCCGCAATTTCGGCTTGCCACGTTAACTCAAATAAAAATTGGGCACTCATGTTGGGTGGTTATGACCACTTGATGCCGTGAGATAATCTATAATATAAAAAAAAAAAATGCCATTCTTTGTATTTTAAAATGCGAACTTTATTTTTGAATTGAATAAGCTATCAATTTATTGGGAAATAGATTTATGTACGGCTTTTCTGTATGCTCACAGTTCTAGGCAAAGAACTGAATTAACGGTAGGACATTTAAAGAACAATAGTCTAAGAGCTAGCAACGTTTTCGTCGCCTGATTTTATCAAGTCTCATATTTCTATATGTTCTTCCGATTTATGGTGTAGTGCGTTTGCAGGCGGACTGGCAGTCAGGAAACGTTGCGTTTACATGCGGGAAGTGGGGTTATGCAGGTCAAAAAACTTTAAAATTACATCAATTTATCATGGTTCATTTTTCTATATGTTTTTCCGATTTATGGTGTAGTACGTTTGCAGGCAGTCTGGCAGTCAGGAGACGTTGCGTTTACCAGCAGGAAGAGAGGTTATGCAGGTCAAAAAACTTCAAAATTACGTCATTTTATCAAGGCTCATTTTTCTATATGTTCTTCCATTTTATGGTATAGTACGTTTGCGGGCGGTCTGGTAGTCGGGAGACGTCGCGTTTACCCGAAGAAGAAGGGGCTATGCAAGTCAAAAAACTTCAAAATTACGTCCTTTTAGCATGATTTTTATTCATAACGTCTGTTTCTACTAACTATTTGTGATATTAATCCATTATTACCAGACGTTACCAATGTCGCTAAGACCCTGCCAGATCCACATTTATAGGTAACATATTACTCTTTTGTTAACAGACAACCTATAATTAATTTTCCAGACACAAATTCAGTTGCAAAGGTAATGCCGGGCGTCTTTAAATATGGCAATGAAAGTGCCTGTTTCAGAAGTGTTTTACAGTTTAAAAATTAGAAGTCATCTTTAATTTATCAAGTTTAAAAATAACAAGTTATTAAACTTAGTCTAACAGAAAACCTATAATTAATTTGCCAGACACAAATTTTGTTGCAAATTTAATGCCAGACGGCTTTTAGTATGGCAACTAAAGTGCCTGTTTTAAGAGTGTTTTATAGTTTAAAAATTATAAGTCATCTTTACGTCATTTTATCAAGCTTAAAAATTACAAGATATTACTCCTTGGCTAGCAGACATCCTATAATTAATTTGCCGGACACAAATTCGGTTGCAAAGTTAATGCCAGACGGCTTTAAATATGGCAACGAAAGTGTTTGTTTCAAGATTGTTTTATAGTTTAAAAATTACAATTACATAAATTTACATAAACTACACAAAATTAAACATTTTTTTCGGCATACACTATATATACATATATTTATTTACAAAGGAACGATTGTTGCTATGGTAACAATTAAGGGTTGACTGTTATTAAATGAAGCCAAATCCCTACAAAAGATACCATTTCTTGAAACTTTCTATAAAACACTCTTGAAACAGGCAGTTTCGTTGCCATATTTAAAACTGTCCGGCATTAACTTTGCAACTGAATTTGTGTGTGGCAAATTAATTACAGGTTATCTATTAACAAAATTGTAATATGTTACCTATAAATGTGGACCTGACTGGGACTTAGCGACATTGGTAACGTCTGGTAATAATGGATTAATATCACAAATAGTTAGTAGAAACAGATGTTATAAACAAAAATCATGCTAAAAGGACGTAATTTTGAAATTTTTTGACCTGCATAACCCCTTCTTCTGCAGGTAAACGCAGCGTCTTCCGACTACCAGACCGTCCGCAAACGTACTGCACTATAAAACGGAAGAACATATAGAAAATGAGCCTTGATAAAATGACGTAATTTTGAAGTTTTTTATCCTGCATAACCCCTTTTCCCGCAGGTAAATACAACATCTCCTGACTGCCAGACCGCCCTCAAACGTACTACACCATAAATTGGAAAAACATATAGAAAAATGAGCCTTGATAAAATGACGTGATTTTTGACGTTGCTAGCTCTTAGACTACAACAAAAGGCAGAGATTCCGAACATTTGTAAAAAAGTAAACTTTGTATATTTCACTACTTTATAATGAAGTGTACATTTAGGTCTGGCAGTATAAATACGCAACGTAATTTATTTATTTTGCAAAACAAATTTATACCTTCCGAGTATTATTGCAGTTGTTCATATTGTTCATATTCGTTAATTGCAGAAGAGTACTAAATACATTTTATAAAGGAATAATTTTTTGACCGAATTCAAATGCTTTATTCTCAACAAAGAAATTTATAACAAAAAATTGTCTTTTATTATTAAAGGTTTTTACTTCTGTAATTAATTCTTCTGGCGCAGAATACTTGTACTTTTGGCGCAGTCAACCTACTTTACGCGTTTCTTTCAGGAAACTCATAATAATTGGTACATGTGATGTAGATTATTTACAGGAAACGAAAAAATATCTCATTGATGCATTACGATACATCGATATATCCGATAATCCGTTTATAAAAGGTTACAAAAATGAGTTCATTCAGGTTATTGTTATACTTAAGTATTAACAATATCTAGACACACGGCAGTGTGTCAGCCAAGTTCGCCTGACATAGCCGTGTGTTATATTACACGAACCATTTCGAGCTGTTTTATTCAAACTTCAATGTTCTACTACTGAAAATCTATTAGGCCTACGTACTTGTTATACGAAAAGTGTGGTAAGGCCACCCTAATTACCCAAAATCCAAAATTTTAAATTGTAAATAACGCATAATTAGTTTTCGAGATAATAACATTTGAAAATGTCTGATAATCGATAACATTACCACTGACTGACTGACTGACTCGCTCATCAAAAAGATCTCGTATATCTACTGCAGCTACAGACTTCAAATTGGTGCAAAGTTCGTTTACACTATAAAACTAAGTAATAAAATAAAAAATTGTAAAAATCAATGAATTACCCACCTAGGGGTGTCCATTTTTTCTTTAACATCACGTCTATTAGGCGAAATTTTAATTTACCGTAGGAGGGGACACTGTTCTGTCGACAAATAACGCCAAGTTTGGCGACCAAAATTAGTCGCCAAAAGTGACGCCATCTTGGCGATATCTCCAATATTTCGCCAACCCCCCATAGACTTCCATTGTAAACCTATCTACTTACTGGGGGTTTATCTGGGTTTATTTGCTTACAAAAAATCAGCAAATTGAGACATTTTAATAATTGAGATATTTTAAACAATTCTTTCTAAGTGAGCCCCTAATTAGGATGGAGGAGTGAAATTTTGCATACTTATAGCTGAACACCTCACATCAAACGACAAATCATAAAATTTGAAAAAGTCGTATATTTAACCCTTTGCGCTCCCACATGTGTATATTAAACAATTCTTTCTAAGTGCCCTAATTAGGTTGGAGGCGTGAAATTTTGCATACTTATAGCTGAACACCTCACATCAAACGAGAAATCATAAAATTTTGAAAAAGTCGTACGTTAAACCCTCTGGGCTCCCCCATGTGTATTTTAAACAATTCCTTCAAAATCAGACTCTAATTAGGTTGGAGGCGTGAAATTTTGCATACTTATAGCTGAATACCTCACATCAAACAACAAATCATAAAATTTTCAAAAAGTCATGCATTCAACCCTTTGGGCTAACGCATGTGTATTTTAAACAATTCTTCCTAAGTGAGCCCCTATTTAGGTTGGAGGCGTGAAAATTTGCATACTTATAGCTGAACACCCATCAAATGACAAACCATAAAATTTTGAAAAACCCGTACATTTAACACTTTGGGCTCCCACCTGTATATTTTAAACAATTCTTTCTAAGTGAGCCCCTAATTAGCTTGGAGGCGTGAAATTTTGCATACTTATAGCTGAGCACCTCACACCAAACGACAAATCATAAAATTTTGAAAAAGTCGTACATTTAATCTTTTGGGCTCCCACATGTGTATTTTAAACAATTCTTTCTAAGTGAGATCCTACTTAGGTTGGAGGCGTGACGTTTTGCATACTTATACCTGAACACCATCATGCGACAAATCATAAAATTTTGAAAAAGCCGTACATTTAACTTTTTGGGCTTCCACATGCGTATTTTAAGCAATTCTTTCTAACTGAGCCCCTTATTAAATTGGAGATTTGAAATTTTGCACACTAATAGCAGAACAGCTGAGGCCAGGCGACAAATCATAAAATTTTGAAAAAGTCCTACGCTTAACCCTTTGAGCTACCACATATGTATTTTAAGCAGTTCTTTCTAAGGGATCCCCTAATTAAGTTGGAGACAAGACTTTTGCATACGTATGCGTACGTTTGCATACGTACGTTTGAATACCTCAGACGCACGAAAAATCATAAAATTTTCAAAAAGTCTTATATTATTTACTCCTCCGGGCTCTAACTTGTATATTTTAATCAATTTTTCTAACCTCCAACCTTTTCACCCGGGGAGCAATTTTCCAACTTTTGCCGACACCCCTTTGACCATTCTTTCATATTATGCACCATAGACTTTCATATTTTAGTTCCACTTTTTACCGCTAGGGCCGCCTACTTATCTCGTGTGCTATGGGCTCAATCCCCTCGACTAATATATCTACGGATTCTGTGTAAAACTGAGTTTCGTTCGTATAGAGGTTTGTTTCGAATAGAGTGCGCCCCTGGTTGCGAAATTTGGAACTAACAGATTTTTGAAAAGGATAAAGTGTTTTGAAAGGAATATTAAACGAAAGCCTCTGTGCGATCTGTGATCACACTTATCCACTTGTTATTTTCAAAATCATCAGAGAAAAGAATATTTAGTTAATTAAGTTTGAAAATCGAGGGAGAGGCAATGTCCTACCTCTGCGCTGCCTCTTTGCGGGCACCCATAGATGAATGATACATAGTGTGGCATAAGCACATAACTTTTTTTCACTTTCAGTACAAAAAGCAGACCTAGCTATAGGATATTTAATTGGAAAATTTAATATAGGAATTTAATAGGAATTTTTTTTTCAGAAACAATAAAAATTTCGAATCAATACATTTCGTTTCAAAACATGAATTCAATGTAGCAGTATTAAAATATAGATTTCTCCCACAAATTGACAGCCAAATAGTTTGTTGTAGGAAATTTAAATTAAAATTGAATGTTGCTTGGTGAATAAAATATTCTGATATAAACGCATTAAAAAGCATTAAGTAAAGTGTCTAAATATATCGCAGCTTTACAAAAAGTAATGATATCTAACAAAAATATGGCTGTGAAAAAAGGGAGCATTGTAAAGACAATGGCAAGAAAAGAAGTGATATCTAAGTGGGTGCCAAGTTCAAATAAAATTCACCCAAACTTACCTACTGAAGTATTATAGCATTTTTTTAATTGTTTAGAATAAAGTGTTAGAATAAAGTGAAGTGGGAAAAAGAAGTTCACTTCTTTTCTTGCCATTGTCTTTACAAAACTTGGACTTGGCTCCCTTTTTTCACAGATATGTTTTTGTTAGATATGTAATTTGCATGCTGTTTAAAGTAACTCTAATGAAGTACTCTATCTACACTGGAAAATCGTGAATAAAATACTCATTTCTGAGAAGAAAAGATATACTAACTATGGTAAAAAATACATTATTTTTTACGCGATTCTTTCAGGAAACTCATAATAATTGGTATGTTTGATGTATATCATTCGCCGAAAAAGAAAAAAATATATATCTTTGATGTTTTCAGATAGATCGATATTTCTGACGATCCAATTATGAAAGGTTACAAAAATGAGCTCCTTCAACCAATGACATATTTAACTATTAAAATTATAAGTAAATTATTTTCTGTTTATATAGTATATAGTCTGTTTAAAGTCACACTGTTGAGGGACTCTATCTACACTGGGAAATCATGAATAAAATGCTTATTTCTGAAAAGAAAATATACACTTGCTGCAGTAGAAAATACTTTATTTTTGCGCATTTCTTTCAAGATACTTATACTAATTGCTACGTGTGATGTATATCATTTGCAAAAAACGAAAAAATATATATTTGATGTCTTAAGATAGATTGATATATCTGACGATCCGCATATAAAACGTTACAAATATGAGCTCATTCAACTAATGTTACATTCAAGTGATAAAAATATATACAATTTACAGGGATATTTAAAAAAAAATCTATTTTGAAAATGTTTTACAGCATAAGATAAATTATGAGTGATGATACTTTTTCTTTTTAAACATATTGCTATCAATAATAAAAGCGTCGTTATTTAAGCAATGGTAAATGTAAAATATTGATACTATTTATTCAGGGAAGTATAGAAACACGTAAAATGACAATGCATATCATATTACAATGAAAATTGTAACATTGAAAATAAGATTTAAGGTAGCCTGGATAGCTGAAATCATTTGCAATCAAAGAAATATTCAATTCTAACATTGAAGTAACATTTTTCAGTTACTTTATTCCGTAAGTTAAAAGATTTCAGTGTGGAAATCTAATTTTAAATAGTTTTACATGCAGATTTCTTATAAAGTATTTCTCTAAAGAAATTCGTGTAGTAATATTTATTTTAACACAATTCAATAAACTTAAACAAGAAACAATGTATGAAAATCACTTGAATTGCCTCTTTATAAAATCTGAAACTATGAATTTCTTCTGTTTATAGAAGTAGATAAAAATCCATTTCTTTATTAAAGATTGATTGCAAAATAATTGCTAAAAGAGTTATACGAACACTGAGCTTGTTTCGTATACACTTGATTCTGCACAATACATGGCAATGTGCAATGTGTAAAAATGGGTATATGAGCGGTTTTTTATGACATTATAGAACAGCTTTTATATTTAACTAAAACAATGGAGAATGGCACATAGTGTAGGAGTGATGAGGTAACAATCTTTAAACTATTGGAATAAAAGCAATTTGATTCAGAATTATAGCAATTACAGAAAATTATCGTAAATTAAAGAAAAAAGCAAAATTATTCAAAATAATATATTTTGTTTTATGGTGACATTTTCTGAACGTTTAAATGTATAGCACTATGTAAAATAACAATTTACCAATGTGTTCGATTATCCAATAGGGTTAATAAACATATGGGTTGGTTTTCACATTGTACAATGATTTTAGGTTTCGCATGATTTTAGGTTAAAAGAGATGATTCGTAGAAGTATAGCATAAAACAAAGAGAATTTGAAAGGGCAATATCGTACGAGTTGATTTTGGCCGAAATAGTAATGCGGTGAATCTCCAATATTCTATTAGAATATTGTAATGACAGATGCAGGAATAAATTGAAGTATAATTACCATTTATTTGTAATATGAACTTTTGAATGCTATTTATACTGTCGCAGTAGAACATTTTTTTATGAATTTAAATCCGTATGTCTATGCATATCTAAAAACTTGTTAAACAGGTTTTTTTTTCTTATTTAAGTGCATAAAACATGACGTTATCGATAGTATTTGGATTACTTTAATTATCCTATTGAACATTAATTGGTGAATGTCTTCCAACGACACCGAATATGAGGTTTTTTTTTTCATATTGATACAATATTACAATACATCTAATATGCTGTTATATTCGTTATTCTTTTTTTTTTAGGTGGGATTTCTAACTTTACGGCCTTCTCTTATTTCTTCTGAATTTGTTAATTAAGCAGATGAAGATTTAGTATTTCATATTAAATAAAATTTATTGAATATTCACTAATTTTATTTTAAATGCTAATATTAATTTTATTTTTACCAGTAGGGAGTACCATTGAAATACTGCTGCATATTACTATTTTGTTAAATGAAAATAACATATTTGTATGGTATAACATTTAACCTTTAAAGATATATTCCCTCTTTTACATTTTACATTTACAAAAAGAACTTCCAAAATACCAAAAAATAGTCTAAGTAAGCCTAGAACGAAGACATTTAAAATACTAGCGTGTTTAACAAAAGAATCACAGCATATAAAAAGTAAATATCAGTTAAAATGTTCAATATTTAACATCCAATTTCTCGAATTTAATTTTAAAACTAAAGTCATAAAAAGACAAAATTCATTCGATAAATAATATTAACTTTAATTATAAAAATATATGAAATGTATAACGATATTTTCAGTAAAATAATATATAAATATAAACATTGCGTAAAATAAATAACTTTTACTCATTAAACGTTTCATACCATAACATTAAAATTTATACCATTGAAATACTTAAAATGAAACTGAAGATTGGAGATGTAAAATTTAACTTTTGTTTTATGACCGAAAAGTTAACATAAAATTACATCAAACTACAGAGGGTGTTTACAAATATTAAGAAAGATTTTGACAACAAAAATAAAAATCATAAATTACAAGAATTATTTTTTAATATGTTCTATTTGGTAGCCTTTGTCCTGGACTAACATATTGCAGCATGATTTAAAAGATAGTACTGCATGTTCTAAAACTTGAAGTATAATTTTGTTCTATTCTCCCAGCACACATTTCCAGAGTCCACTCAACATACACTGTAAAAAAAAAATAATTCCGCAACGTTCCTGGGAAAAAATGGGCAGCTGAGTTGCCCATTATTTCCAAGAAACATTTCTTGGAAATGACTGGAACTTTACTGCATGTGTTAAAAACTTTCTACAGAAATGCCAGTAAGTTTCCTGCGAAATACCAGAAATATTTCTGTTGACAGCAAAACATTACTGACATTTCACAGCATGCGGGATCCGCAGACGATTTTTACACTTCCAGTTGACAATTTTCGCTTTATTATCATTATTTGTTAGAATGAAAAAATATTTTGAAATTGACATCAAAATTATTATTTATAATTTACACGAAAAAAATAAATTTTCAGTTAAAATTCAATAAAGTAAATATATATATGATATATTGTTTCTGAACTTTGCTTAAAATATAAAAATATATAAATGTAAATAATAATTAGAAAAAAAAATCTAGACATAAAATATTTTGGATTTTCGTCAGTAATTATTTTAGTTTATAAGTTAGATAAAATACATATAAATTTTCATGAAAAAAAAAAATCTAAACGTAATTGTATATTTTTTCCGAAAATAACAAAAAAAAAAATCAAATTTGCAGCAATTCAAAGTGTCAAATATATATCAAATTTAAATCAAATTGTAATAAAGTGTTAAAATATAAAATTAATTAAAAAAGAAAAAAAAAAGTCAAGAGGTAGCACTCGGGCCGTACGGGTGGCGTGCGAGCCTTCTGCGTCCACACCACGAAAGACACGTTGAGAGCTGCAAACTAATGGGTATTTGAAACGTATGCTAAACCTCGACATCTAATTTCTGAAAATCTAAGGCCCATTTGAAGAAATCCTTTCACAAGAATAATTAGAGATAAGAACTCTAAAACATACTTTAAATTAATCAAAATCGGTGAGAATCATGTTTGATGGTCCTCTGGTTAATGGAGATCCAAATAATAGGTGTATTTTTTTACACGGTCTGCTCGTTAAATTTTCCACAGACAAGTACGAGAGATAATCTCTTAGCGATGTCACAGAGGTATTGTATTTTCATCTGAATTGTCTTGAGAATAGAGACGTAAAGGATTATGCCGTCTATTGATTTATTTGCATTCCATATTGATTTTTTTACATTCCTTTAAGGAATTCGTTTTCGACACTCGCGCGCGAGCAACGGATTATAGCAAAAAAATAATAAATGGCGGCCGCAGCGTTTTGCTGTTTCCAACTTTTGTTCAGGAATGTTTCATATAAGAAAACCAGAATTTCACAGGGAAGAGCTAAACTATTCTGAAAACCTGAATAAAGGCGAAACGTTCCTGGATTTTACATGGAACGTTACCATTTTTTTTACAGTGTAGTTGGTAGGTGTTTCGCAAGAGCTTGTATTAGTTGTCCAAAGACATAGATATATTTTATTTTTCGACTCTCTAATGGCACAGTCTCCTCTTATCACTGATAAAAAAATTATAGGGAAAATATTCAGAATCCTTTTACCCGACTGAAAATAAGGGTTATGTGTTTCACGCGTATTTGTGAATGTGGATTTCTTTATACCATCGAAACATCCCAACGGCTGGATGGATTTTAACCGTTTTAGACGCAGAATTATGTAGTAGATCGAACTGGTACTTAAATTTTTTTAATTAAGTATACTTATAGATCCCTTATAAGTAATCAAGAAAAACATTTAAAGAAAAAAAAATTCATATGGATTTTTTAGATGTTCCCAAATGGAAACATTGGCGTCTAATGAGTACTTTTCTTATAGATTTTGAAGATTTTTTTTTACAAAAATGAAATGAACAAAAAGGCATAAAAGTAAAAGATTATGAAAATATTTGACAATTTAAAAATAATTTACATTAAAATTGTTTACCTTTTTATTTTTACAGCTTTTTATACAATTTATTTGAAATGATATAAGGGAAAACAAACTTTATGCATCCTCTTGTCACACTCAACACACATGTTGCGGCAGTTTTTTTTTTTTTTTTTTTTTTTTTTTTTGGCAAAGAGCACGGCGTCCTTGTGACGCAGATATCAGATAATGATTATCAGTTTTTCTAAGTTTATTTTGAACATGCATTTTTGGTCCAGGTTGAGATATAAGTTTTGGTTTGGAACGCAGTAAGTTCATCGTAATATCTCGACGAAATTCTAAATGTGACATTGAATTCTTCCTATGAATGTCTCTATAAATTATCCAAGATGCTGTTGCAGCAATATTTAGAGCATTTGAAAATAAATTCCAGTGCCATTTTTTATTTCGTAGCTGTGGTCTGTACGATGAAAGAAGTTTATCCAGAACATCAACTCTACACATAACTTCATTGTAATATGTTATGAGAGCAGGTTGTGGAACATCAATTTTCTTTTTTGCCGACTTAGAATATATCTTTGTGTTTGAAATAGGTTCATGCGTTTGATGATTAGAGGCAACTGTCACAACTGCATTGTCATTCCACCGGCAAATGAATACAGTTCCATCACTGCGGTAATCCATTGCTCCTCTGGTCTTTTTGGTCAATTTTTTAATGTCTAGTATAGGACATTGCCGGATGCGGTTACTTCGGATTGTACCTGTAGCTCTAATTTCAGAGTTTGCCAATTTTTTTAATAAGTTATAAGATGTAAAAAAGTTATCAAAATAGATTTCGTGCCTGCCCTGGTGTGTAACTGTGGATATTAGCTGCGTCACGACATCCTCACCCAGAGGCATTCCTGATGATTCAACCTTCCTTCCAGAATAAATTTCTATCGCATACGGATATCCAGACGAGGAACATAACATCCAGATTTTAAGCCGAATCTTATTGGTTTGCCTTTTATGAACATTTTGCAAGTGTGGTGTCCATAATAAGGTACCATAGATTCAGCTATAGGTCCTCATCTATGCTCAATTTTTTGTGGAAAGTTCCAAACTGACACAAATTTTCCCCCAATTTTTCATAAATTGGAGCTATTTTACCAAGTTTATCACCTGACTTCAATTTAGAATTATCATTTAAGTGAAAAAACTTTTTGATTGTACGTAAATGGCTTCTTGACATGACTGTTGGAACAATATCAACGTTCAAATATTCAGCAGTGCTCCAATAATAATATTCTTTTGGCACCCAATGGTAACCACGCAAGAGGAGCAATCCTAGAAACTGGGCAATATCTGTATCGTCAATGGCAATTATCTCTCCTTTTTGACTAGCGTATAACTTTGTCATGCATGCTAATGTTCCGATATATTCCTTAGGCAAAATTTTATCAAAAATTTGAATAAATCCAAATCTTGTAACTCTGGAAAATCAATTTTTAAATCACCTGGTTCCTCATCAAGAAATGTTTGATTAAATTCTTTTCTCTTACTCCATCTTGTTTCATACAGTTTAATTTTTTTCGTGTAGAAAAATCATCATCACCTTTACCCATGCTCTATGCTTCTGTTTTTTTGTGTGATGTTGATGGCGCATCACAAGACTCATCTTTACACAGAATATCCAATTCTCCCGTTACATCCGTCGGAATAATTTCCCCTAAATCTTTATCATTGATGTCCTCATTTTCTGTTATATTACCGCTTCCATTTGGCGGAATAATGCATATATCAACATCCGAATTATCAGATTCATCTGAATTTAGCGTATCGAAATATTCGAGAGCTTCTTCCACAGTTTTAAAACCATTTAGCGGGATCCATAATCAATAAATAAGTGCACAACAGAAACACAGAACAACTTATTCCTTTCTAAACATGAATTTTTCTTCCTTCCTTTCTGAAACACGTGGGGAAAGGAACTCAACTCCGACCTTTCGGTACATCTGATAAGAAGGCAGGGGTAAATAAAATTCTCCACTACCCTACGTCATAAAAATCTACAACTGTGACTCACTCGTTTATATTTTTCAGTTATACTCAGCAGAAATAGATATCCTTTAGCAAGAGCTGGCATCAGTGTAGGCAGTAGGAAACAGAGAAAATGAAATATTGAAAGTTGAAATTTTTATTTTTTGTTGGGGGGAGGGGAGGGGCGGTTTGGGATAAACTTGAATCTTATACTAATAAACCATCTTTGCTCTCAATTATACCTTGCTTTCATGCAGAAAATACCTGAAATATCACTCAAATCTGTTAATTGCATTGAGTATAAACATATAAAAAAAAATCATGGCAAACGCCAATGTTCCCAAATGGGAACATCGAAATATCTTTCTTCATATTTACTCAACTGTACCCGGTTTTATGATTTAATTCTATTTTACACATTGTTTTAAGGTTACCATTTTATAACTCACATGAATTTAAAACTATTTTATATTTTATATATTCTTTATAAAATTTACAATTTCTCAATATGAAATATGACAAAATTCGCAAATTTGAACATTTTTTTCGATATAAAAAAACTAAATTATCCCATGTTAACACATTTCAAAAAATCAATCATATTTTTAAGTTTATGAAATAAAAATCTCATAAAGGTATCTTTAAAATCAAATTTTTGAAGATTTTCTTAAATTGATGTTCCCAAATGGGAATATTGGCGTTTAAACGGTTTAATGAATGGGGTCTCTATCGATTCGTCTTATGAGCCCGATGGTTATAGGCTAGGTTTTGTTTTTATAAATTCAAAATGGCGGCCGTAAAATACAAAATGGCGGTAGAGACGGAATTTTTTTTTTTTACGCACGCTATTGAGTGGCATATCATTGAATAGGTCTTTCAAAATGAAGACGATGTTTCATTGACTGTTTTAGAGTCAGAAGCTCCGTTAAAATATTATACAGCCTGGAAGTTGTGTAGGTAGGATCTCTAGCTTTACTGCAACTCTAACCATAATAGACATATACTAGGCTTCATCAAAACAGTGTTCATAGATAGGAACTAACAATTAAACGCTACTTAGAAGTCATCAATACAAGTAAATAAAAAAGGTAAGTAATATAAAAAAAAATAGTTTCACATTGATGAGAAATAAATAGTTAGTTCGCGTTTTACGCAGTCGGGTTTTTTGATATTTTAAATTTAATTTGTTTGTTTATAAATTAGTAGCAGATTGTTCTTAGCCGAGTGAGGTTAACGTATGTAGAAAGCTGCCACGACACACAATGAAGAAAGCTGGTAAATAATTGCTCTTTGAATTATAGTAGTAATATATATTTTCGACATCTGCAGAAACAAGAAGATACCTCCGGTTATGTGTTATAACAAATTTCTGTAACAGCCCCTTTCCATTTCAATATCCAGCATAAAGGCAATATTTAAGCTGAATCCGCATTTTGCCTGAAGTATTTGTCATAAATTCAAAGATTGCCAAAAATAAGAACAAAGATCGATATAGTATTTCAAATGAATGTTGTAAAAGATTCAAATGTATCTTTTTGAATTAATAAATTTTGACATAAGTTAAAACATTTTGAAATCTGCGATGACAAACAATAAAGAAAGATGCTAATTAATCGTTTTTGGAACTATAGTAATGTGATATTTACTCAACGTCTGCAGAATCAAGGAGATCTATATCTTTTACCACGGTTATGTATTATTACATATTTCTGTAATAGTTTCATTCCATTTAATCTTCCAATCTAAAGGCAATAATTAACCGGCATTCGCATTTTATCTGAAGTATTTCCCATAAATGTAAAGATAGTCAAATAAAAGGACCACGCTGGATGAAGGAAAACCAATAATTATTATGTCTTATTATTATAATTATTGCCTTTTACCGTCTGTTATTCACATTTTATTTAAAACGAATCTTATTTTCTTCTCAAAATAATACATTGATATATTTAAATTATATAAGATGAAAAGGAAATATTAAAACATTTTAGAGATATTATATTAATAAGAATATATAAACATGAACAGAAATACATAATAAAATTTATATTTACTTTAAAATTTAATCCAGCATAGATAAATCTATTTATTTTTGTTTTACTACACTGATTTCTGTGCTGCAAATTTTCAAAATCAGATTTTCTAAATTATATCAATTATTCATGAATCCGGTTTAATGAAAAAGGAAATTCGAAATAAAAGTATGTTGATAAAAATAAAATGTGAAAATTTCAGAATAAAAATATGAGGAAATTTGAAAATACGATAAATATTAAATAACATGTTAAAATGATAACAGCGTGAAAAAGTTAAGGAGGAGATAGAAATGTTTAAAATCACAGATATATATTTAAATATTTTTAATATTGATTTTTCAGAAATGAATAACTGAAAACCAGGATTAAATGTAACATTACCTTTTTAAATTTGCTGATATTTCTACCCATTTTGTTTTCGTAAATAACAGAATATAAATCCGCAGATGAAGTTGTATAAACTAGGCTGAAATATTTTCTATTGTCAACAATATATATGTTTTGCTTATGAAGCTTTTTAATAAAAGAAAATGGGATATGTAATTTTAAAAGTAAACGAAATCATATTACTGAAATAATATGTGCTTATGATACTGTTTAATGTAGAAAAAAATATTTATAATTTTAAAAAGTAAACTAAATAATATTACATTTGTTGCAAATTTTTGTGCACGAAACATTTTTGGCTCATGAAGCTGTTTAACCCTTTATCTACTGCATTATGATCTACCGCAATGTTTATCATGTAATATTTTTTTTCATTTCCTACAATGGAAATTAAAGGATGAACATAAAAATAAATACTCACCCGTGAGAAATTTAACTATATAGAGGTAATTAATTAAAGTGATACTTTAAAGTACCGTCAGTACAATATGAATAAAATATCGTACCAGAAAACCAACAAGGCATTTCAAATGGCACCAGAAAATATATCCGATTTAATAAGTATGTGAAATATAGGCTCAGGAAACTTACAAATAAATCTTTCGGCAAATTCCGGTGGCAAACATTTATTTTAACACTTTAGAATTAAAAATGCTTTGCCCCTGAAAGGGTTAAAAAACTATTTTTTTAGGTTTCGATCTTGTTATCAGTCCTTTAGTTATGCGACGTCTATATTCCAGGGACAACCATGTTCTCTCGCATCTCCACATATGCAATATACGAATTTACATATGCAATTTCTAGCATAGGAAAAACGAGCCGGCGCAACAACTTTTTCGATTTTCTATAAAAAAATAACAATGAAACAGAAAAGAAATACCACGGAAATCTTTCATACACTACATTTTAGTAATTATATTTTAAAGCTTATGAAAATGATAAATAACTGCACAGACGAAAAGTAAATAAGAAGTTTTTTCTCCAACACCCAGTGTACTTACAGTACTTATGAGTACCACCGAGTATTTCAACTTGGCGACAAGGGACCTTTAAAATCTTAAAAATCAATTTTTTTATTTTTTGTAAATTTCACTTTAAATATTATTCAAGGGTACATTATATGCATTATGGCAAGCATTTAACACAAAAAAAATTGAAAAAAAAAATATTTTTGAGAAAAAAGTGGAATTTTACGTGTCCCCTTAAAAATCTTCGAAATGCGGCTTGCGCATTCCATATCAATGAAAATCCCCAATATTTTTTATAAGAGTTTGGTTTATATATATAAACTAGTGGTCTCTGCCCCCTGCAAGCTACGCTTGGCAGCCCCCGTTCAGACACCGCAAAATCTAAAAACACGCTAATCTGATGGGTTTTAAAAATATTAGAGAAGATTGAATTATACGGAAAAAAGCTGTGCAGATTTTCCTGTAAATGAGTTTCCATTCAATTCACCTTTGATTGCAAAAATTTAAGGGCGAATCAGTTGCTGTTAAGACATCCAATGGTTATTTTCGTTTTTGATTAAAGAGGATCAGTTAAACATTTGAAAAGAAGCTAAAATAAAATAAATCAAGTATAAGAGTCTTTGTCTCCCGGTATTTTAAAACAATCTCTATAACAATAGCCTAAGTCATGTGACTATCATCAATAGTTCCAGGCGGACCACTTTTCTTTTTCGCAGATCAGTCTTTTCCTATAAAACATACCAAATGTATTTAGCTCATATTCACAAAATACAATATACACGGGAATAAAAAAATTAAATATTGCTTATCATGTCGTATTTAATAAAGCAATGACAAATCACAGCACATTAAAATCTTACACATTCTTAATATCGAGCTTGAACTCAAGATCAAGATTATAACTTAATATAAAAAAAGATGTCAGTTGATAAGCATTGTTTTTAGGTGCGTTCGTAATTATATAAATACGTAGCACCTATAGTCGTCGTTCAGTCCGTCTGTCTGTCCGTCCGTCCGCATATAACAGAGCAAAAACTACCCGACCGAATGATCTGAAATTTTTAATATATAATTGCTGCAAAATTTTGTCGAGCCATTTCCAATTTTATGAAAACCGGATGTATAGTTTAGTTACAGGGACAGTCAAAATTTTTTCCGTTACATTACGGCCAATGGGAAAAAATTATAGCAAATGCATTTTAATGATTTTACAGCCTTCCGAATGGTCTGAAATTTTTAATATATAATTGCTGCAAAATTTTGTCGAGCCATTTCAAATTTTATGAAAATCGAATGTATAGTTTAATTACAGGGACAGTCAAAAGTTTTCCGTTACATTACGGGGAATGGGAAAAAAATTATTTTAAGTGCATGTTAATGATGTTACAGACTATGCACTTATGAAGCGCAAAAAAATATACATTCAGTACAATATGGGGTGCAAAAAATAATTATAAAACTAGTTATAGTACGAACGCACCTCATTTGCCACGTTTGACGAGCAATTTCCAACTTGTTTAAGTGGAAAAATTGACTCCAAAATACCGACATTTTTCTAAAAAGTACGGTAAAAATATAAGATTTTATATTTCAAACAAAACTTTATTTTAAAATTGTGCATTTTAAAATTCATCACAGCGTTTATGACAAGAACCATCACAGTATTAAAACTTGGAAAATTTTCCAGAGAGAAACATTCGACTTGCATACAATATTTCAAATGAAAATCAAATTTTAAATTAATTGGTTAAAAGGTGCAAAGGCCAACATAGTGAAAAAGATTCCATGCCGGGACTCGAACCCGGGCCATCAGTATAGCGCTCTGACATTCTTCCGACTAAACCACATAGAACGATACCCAGCCTGGAAAATTTGTCACTATTACATGTTGACAAGGCTACAAAAGCAGCACAAGAAGCGATATTTATCATGAGCCCCCGACATGGAGCAAACACGAAACTTAATTAAATCCAGCTTCGATTGAAACTATATTAATACTTGGAAATTTTTCCAGAGAGAAACCTTCGCCTTGCATACACTATTTCAAATGAAAATCAAATTTCAAATTAAAATTGCCTTTTAAGCATGTAATTTGAAATTTGATTTTCATTTGAAATATTGTATGCAAGGCGAATGGTTCTCTCTGGAAAATTTTCCAAGTATTAATATAGTTTCAATCGATGCTGGATTTAATTAAGTTTCGTGTTTGCCCCATGTCGGTGGCTCACGATAAATATCCCATTTTGTGCTGCTTTTGTAGCCTTGCCAACATGTAATAGTGAGAAATTTTCCAGGCTGGGAAACTTTCGATGTGGTTTAGTCGGGAGAATGTCAGTGCGCTATACTGATGGCCCGGGTTCGAGCCCAGGCATGGAATATGTTTCACTATGTTGGCCTTTGCGTCTTTTAAGCAATTAATTTGAAATTTGATTTTCACTTGAAATCATCACAGTGTTTATGAGAAGTTCGTCACAAATGACACATATTTCACAAATTGGTTACAATGTCACTTCAAAGCATTGTAGCATTCGTCACAGGTTCGTCACAAAGTTAATGCCAAAATAGTCACAAATGACACATTTTTCATAAATTAGTCACACCGTGACTTCACAGAGTGGTCACAATGTGACGTCACAAACGACCTCTAAAACGGCCATAACGACTTCGCATTCTAGTCACCATGACGTCACATCGACGGTCACAAAATCACAGCGTGACTTCACAACGACGTCGCTGTGACGTCACCATGCCTTACGGGAAGGTCCCTTACCCCTTAAATCAAATACATATATTTTTCACCTAAAATAACTAGTCAAACTGAATTCTAAGATCATAATGAACACACAAAAAAAATCCAACACTTATCTTATATCCTTTACTGTGTTTGCAGCAATAAAAAGACGAGCGGGACGATCTGTACAAAATGTCGGCACGAAACACATCGTCTGTGTCAAAGATAGCCTCATTCCTCACTAAAATAACAAACCTAGAACTACTGCTGCCATGTATCCGGATAAAGTGGAGTTAAAAGAGTGTTTTTGCAAAGTACCATTATAATATTAGTAATATTCAATATGGGATGAATTTTTAAAGAGAGTGGTACTTATAAGTACCGTCAGTAGATAAAGAGTTAACGATGCTAAATGTTCATTCGACTTACAAGGGAGCCGCCAAACAACATGCTCATACATATTCATACAATTGAAATATTTTGTCGAGATTCCATCTCTAACTATTCTGTTTAAGGCAATCTCTGAAATATCCCTTAATCTTTGAATAAATTGTGGGACATTGTTCAACTTACACTTTAAGTAGTTTTTACGAACCTTTAATTGAAAATATTAAAAACACTCTGCGAAGTTCTTTAAGTACAAGTTATTTAAATCTTTAGCATCAATAATTAAACAAAGAAGTTCTGTGATTGAATAAGGGGATGTTTTCTATTCAAAATAACTGGTAGTAAAAACTGTTGACAGTAAGCGTTCTAAGCGT
This sequence comes from Maratus speciosus, assembly GCA_963932465.1. NCBI lineage: Eukaryota > Metazoa > Arthropoda > Arachnida > Araneae > Salticidae > Maratus > Maratus speciosus. The sequence goes on from OZ010788.1 coordinate 445,586,465, forward strand.
GATGTTATACTCTGGTTGGTGGATGACAGTTTGCTTAACGGCCGGTTTGCTTCGTGGTAGAGAATTCACTTACGGAATTAGTATTTCAAGGTTGAAAATCTACTTCTAAAAATTATTTTTTTTAAATTCTCTAACCATGAAGTACAATACTTGTAATATTTTACTTTTCCCCTGTGTAACATTTTGTATATTACTAAAGTAGATTTTTGTTGTATTTTTTGTGGAAAAAAAGAATGTCAATCCCTTTTATACGGAGGAATTGCACACGAAGTAATTGTAAAATCGTATTTCCTATAAACATATTATGGCCGATGCCACTTTAAATGTGTTTATTAATATAGAATATTTTTAAGTACCATTAATTAAAAAATGGTGGATTAATTGCGGAAATTATTAAACTATAATAATAATTTTTCAAAAGGCCTCAAGGACACAAAACATTAATATATATATATATAAAACTATATCCATAAATTTCTGGTTGTGCCATGGCTGTATCAGGCTATCCATTATATCTTGTTGATAATTTATATAAAATACTTAATTTTATAATTTTTTAAATAACAAAATTAAAATTTGTTACATGTGTTGCATTTGATAAGTTATAGATTATCACATAACGTTAATTGTAATACACTCACACTTAAGAAGGTTTCACCTGTTTATAATAATAACAGTATTTTCTTCTATTCCAAAGAAACGTGTTCTATCCTGCACTATACGAAAAATAATAATACATAATAATTTATTTTGTTATTGTATTTATAATACAAAATGTAATACGTGGTTATTACCAAGACAGCATTGGTTAAAAAATCATCGTACTGTGCTCAAATGCTTTAAGCGCTAATGCATTTATCCGAATATTGCGAATCAATTTCTTCATTTGTTCCGAAAAACATTAGAAATATTTAAAAGAATTTCAAGTTAAAAATTGTTTCAATGCAGTGCTTAAAATATTTTTAAAAAATGTAAATAGTTTTCAAACTTTTATTTCAGTTAATGAAGGCGGGACCACACACTCCGTAAGTGAAGCCACTACCAGGACTGTACATAGGACTAGGACATACAGACATCCCTTATGAAAAGTAGTCACAACATTGACCCCTAACATCTCAAACACTAAAGGCTATTTAAAAGAATATTTTGTTCAGGATCATATCGGGATAGTAACTCCGTAACATATTCCATTTTCATAAAATTCCAATCTTTGCAATAGTAAAGATGTTTGTTGGTCCCTTTATTAGTAAAAACATTTTACGATTTCTTATATCTGTACTTTTTGTACAGGCTATTGGATTTATACATATTATATCATTTAGTAATATAAACTAAATGGTAAGAATTAGGTGAGTAAGGCAATAATATAATGGAAGTTTATTTCAGTAAGTCTGTTTTACAAATCATAATCATTTTCCTCACAAAGAACATAAAAAAAAAAATATAAACAACTTTCCCAAACAGCTGTAAGTATTTAAAGAATAGTTTTATTTATTTCAACCGCATATTCACTTTTTGTTATAATAGAATTTATAGTTTTTATTCTTGTAACAAACAGCGTTTTATATTTTTCTGAAATTAGTTAGTTCAATTTACATCACTCGTATAACTAATATTAATTTACATGTTGTTCAAAAGATAAATTTGTACATTTTGCCCTTGGTTAGTCCATTTGGTCCTTGGTACACTTGGTTGTACATATTAGATTACTTTGTACAAATATATATGTTAGACAAATATGCTAAGAAATAGGTGCATAAGGCAAAACTACAAAGAAATATTTTTTCAGAAAGTTAGTATAACAAACCTGAATAATTTCCCTTAAAATGTTGATAAAAAAAATTAACAAGATTTTTCACTCGCATCTACATGCATTGAAAGGTTAGTTTTGTTTTTTGCAACCATATATTTAGTTTTTAATATAGCAGACGTTATCATTTTTATTCTTATAAAAAACCACTTTATATTAATTTAATATTTATTTACAAGGAGTTTAAAATCGACTAGGCTAAAATGAATAATCAAAGACATAAACAATTTTTTTTTTAAATAACATCGTTAACTGCATTTGCATTATGAAACAAAAATATTTGAATAATGCAATTCTTTAAATTCAATTTAAAATTTCAACAACAGTTGTAGATATAAGCTTAAATAAATTTAGATCTTTTTAATAGTATGTCCATCATTATGAGTGGAATGGAACAGGGAATTTTAAAACATTTCTCCTGGTACAATGATCTTTTCATAGCAAACTTCCGAACATCAAATAAATCTGATGTATCTGAACATGAAATGCAAATTTTGTTCCCGAATAGAAAAAAAAAAAACCATAAAAGATAAAAATATGTTAACTGTTATAATGTAAACATGAATCTTCCAGATCCTAAGAATGATCAATGAAAATTAGTAACTGATAATTTTGCAACCCATCTCAATATATATAATTCCGTACTTCCATTAAAGATCAAAGCGCAAATGTGTAAAATTGGCAACTAAGTTTCAAATTAAATTAAAAAATTGCCGTTTCCTAATTAAAAAGACTACAAACAGTCAACATTTCTATAGCTAAATGATCTCCGATTATACAGAATTGGTTATTTTTTATGACTATAGTGTAAGTAAACTGTAAAGTTTTTCAGAGATAGCAAACAGATGATTCCGAAAGAAGGGAAAAAGTATTTTTAAATTTTCAAAACAGAAAATTTTCATTGCGCTCAAATTATTTTCATTTTTTGTATGATCTTTCTTATGTTGCAAACACTTATTATTTAAAAGAAAACATTTGTCTGCTTTAACAAGAAGTTACGAAATATTTATACGAAAATAAAATTTTTCCAGAAATTTATCACATTTCACTTTATACAAGAACCTTATGATTCAGTTAAGTTGTTAATCGTAAAAAAAAGGAGGTCTTTATTTCATTAGAAATTAAACAAATGTGTTCCAAGAAAAGAGAGAGATGACTAACTTTTTAAAGAAGAAAGTGCGAGAGTTTTACAGCGAGTTTTTAAGAGCGAGTTTTACTCGCTCTCAGAGAGTTCCGTACTCGTACAATAAATACAGGATGTCCGTAATTAAACGACACTACTTTAAAGTTATCTACATACGAAACTATTGTTCAGAAAGATGTGAAATTTTGTGAAGGACATAACGAAGGATAGGAATTTTTTTAAGCGAAAAAAATAATTCAAATTTTCGGAGCAGATGGAATTTTTAATGAATTACACATTTAGCATACATTTACGATAGTTTACATATTTTCCAACATATTTTGAAACAAAACACGTTCCACATGACGGCCATCATTTTCAGTTACCATCTGGAATAAAAAGACAGCATGTTCCACAGTTGACAGTAGTGCGTTCTGGGAAAAGCTGAGAACGTGTCGTGAAATGCTGTATTTAAGAACAGGAAAAGTTCTTAAAATATCATGATTTACCAAATGTTTCAAATGCCTTCAAAGTCAAAAGGCGGATGGTTTGAGGTCTGGAGATCTAGGAGACCATATATTACAAAAGTGGCGGCTGATGACACGTTCTTCTGTGAAGTGATTCTTAAGGATGTCTTTAATATAGTACATAATGTGTGGAGGAGCTCCATGTTGCATAAAAATTGCACGTGAAAGACACTGACGTGCTTTCATATGCGGAATTTTTTAAACTTTCTCACAGGATGCATATCGCTTCCCGGTGATCGAGCATGTTACTTGACCTCTAGCACATAATTCCACAAAAAAATGTGGGCCGAGAATAAACGATGCAAAAAACCCACAACACGCCGTCACTTTTGGTGAATGCAACGGAACCTGTAAGATTGAACGTGCATTTTCGGGTTCCCAGATCCGGCAGTTGTAAGTATTCACTGAACTGCCCAAATGAAAAGGCGCTTCGTCTTTCCAGAGGATATTCCAAGGCCATTCTGAATCGACCTTAATGTGAGAAAGAAACTGAAGTGAAAACCGGTGTCGAGTCTGGAAATCATGTGGAAGCAACCTCTTTAAAAGTTGAACCTTTTACGTATTTTACCGGAGGATAATACGAATGATAATTTAGACAGCTGAACATGGCATATCCAATGATTCTTCCACATGACGGACACTGGTACTAGCTTGTACGTTGAGAGCTCTTCTTCACCTGAAATGCAACCCTCTATATTGCGCCTGAGGAAAAATGTTTTCTTCCTCTTCCAGAACGAACATTCAACAATCCCGTTTCTTCAAATTTGGCTACCATTAATCAAAGATTTTTAACAGTCAATGGACCTTTCATCATCCCCTTCTAAGAACGAAATCTTCGTACAGCAACTAATGTGGTATTACTGTTTTAATAAAATAATTTTACTAACAAACCTCGGTCTGGTAAACAAAAACGACATTCTGATTACCAATAGCAAGCACATTAAAAAAAAACAAAATATCCTCTAAAGTTTCTCGGTTTTATAACAGCTGCTACGTGACGTCGAAAGAAATTTATTTGCATTTTTATTTAAATTGTAGGATTTCGCGCCGTCTGGTGGCGGAATTTTACCAGACGTTTCGAGATCACAATTTTCAGTTTGTCCTTGTTTTAAATTCTGAAATTTGGTATTCTAACCGGAAATTCTGAAAGAATATTTTTTGCTTTATATATAACCACGTAATATCCTACATTAACAAAGAAAAAAAACTACTAAGATTTCCTCGTGTGAATTCAAAATTTCTGCTTTAGTAAAAAATGTTCTGTTGAAAATGTTTTGTTGAAATAAAATTTTTAAGCTATTGTAAATCTATGCTAAGTTATCACACCTGGATATTTTTCAGGGGGCGGTCTGTATCTTTGTCATATTTAATCTGGGAAAAATAAAGCGTAAAAACTTGTTAAGAGTAAATATTGGTGTTTGAATTGAACGGACCGTACAAACACTGAAAAAAATACGCCTACAACAGTCGCCATTTTTTTGTGAAAGCTCAGGTCTAGTATTGAGTGGGTGGCGGCTAAATGTGTAATTCATTAAAAACACCCTCTGGGAACGAAATTTTGAAATATTTTTTTTTCTCTTAAACAAATTCCCATTGCTTTATTATGTCCTAGACAAAATTTCACAACTTGCTGACCAATAGTTTCGCATGTAGACAACTTTAAAGTAGGGACGTTTAATTATGGATACCCTGTATATGAATTGTTAATTTTATTATTAAAAAAGTTTGTGCTAAAGAATAATAAGACTTTGTAAAATGCTATACAACGTAGGGTTGGATATAGCTGTATATACTAGAAAAGTATGAAAGGGTATGCCATAAAAGTACAAATACATATATATGAAGCCTAAATAGTATCAAATATTGTCCTTCTGTATGTTTTTTTTAAAACTTTTCCTAATATGGTTTTGATAAAATTGATACCGTGCTGATAAACAAAGCAGTGCATATTTAAACTTCATGTGGCATTTCACAAAACTAAATTCCACGTAGAAATAACTTTTTCTTATTACAGTGTAGGTAAAAAAAAAATCCTTGCTTAAAGTTTAAATTTGCATTGTGCTAAGCGCGCTCCGACAGGAGGATTGGGAGGCAAGGAGGCCGCCTTGGACCTTCCCGCGTTTTTCGAAATTAGGTTTTTACTTAACTTTTAAAATTAGAAATTAAACAAAAGTGTTTCAATAAAAGATGAAAATTCATTAAATTCTTAAAAAAAATAATTTTTAATGGTGACGTGAAATAATTTTTAATGGTGTGGGCATCATCTGACGTGTTAATTAAAATTCTTTGCACGCGAACTTTTAGCATGCTGAAACAAGTGTGAAGTCGATAGACACGCGATTCCTCTCAATTTCAATATGTGGAAATAATTCATCCATTACGAAAAATATCAGCTTGGTGGACAATTTTGTAACGAGAGGTATTGCTATGATTTCATTTTCTAGACAATTAGATACGATATACTCATATATATGAAATTATAAACAATTGATACATTGATATGAATCATAATGTACTTAGGAATCTTGAAAACATGGATTTCCGAAAAATAATTTTAATATATGAATTGATTTATAATTAAATATAACAGTATAAAATTTATATAAAACTAATAAATAAATAAATTTAAAATAAAAAGGTGTTCCGCGTTATATATCCTCATAATAAGTACTCCAAAATGGTTATAGACACGAAAAGATGCGGAAAATTACCGTAAAGTATATAAAACATATGATGCTTAAAAAAGAATTATTTACTGTAAACATTACATATCATCATCTTCAACCGTTTCCAATCCACTGCTGAATGTAGGTCTACACACGGGATGTAGGTTTCACAATGTTTTCGGTCTAGTGCTTTAGTCATGCAATTACCACTGGGCACTTTTCAGATTTCGTCACTCCATCTTACTTGAGATCGTCTTCTTGGTCGTTTTACATCTCTGGGATAAATACATACACACACACATATATATATGGATCAGGGCTGCCACGGGTGACTTTTTTTTATTCTAACTGGCACCACTTTCCCAAAACAGAAATCCTTAACATGCACTTTGACAACATTTGCAAGAAAAATAAACTTCAAAATTTATATTAGAAAAATAGTGGTTCGAATAGAATATAAAAATAGTCGCCTGTGGCAGCCCTGATATGTATATATATATATTCAGGTTTTTATGCATGGAGAGTCATTTTAATTTCAGACCAATTCGAATATATATTTATTTTCAGACATATACATTTTTTCTTTAACAAACTTATTTTAAAGGTTACCATCTGAAACATACAAAGAGCATCTAAAAGCTTCCTTCGCCTATGCTGAACTATTCAAATACCCTTCCACGTTACTATTTATCACAAAAAGTCTTTTCCTAATGCAGTTCTTTTCAATTGATAAATACAAAAGTAGAATAAAGAGCACCTGATCCACTTATCCTCGGTTGTATCCTATTTAACTTTTTACGGTGTAAGTCTTTGATATTTCTTAGATCTTTCTTTAAAAGATTTTCTGGTGTATTTAGTTATTTCATTTTTCAGGTTAATTTAGATAAGCATCTTTATGAGTAAAAGCGTGTGCGTTTCAGGGAAAGTAAAGCATCAAACAAATGCTTTATAATCAAAGATTTATTCGAATATATATTTGAACTTTTATTTAGTAAAGAATATTTCTTTAATAAATCTCTTTGCTATATTAGGACTAATAATTCGCAAAGAAAAGTTCATATTTGATCTCTGCGTAATCTCGTGCAATTTTTATAGGATTTGCTTCAATATTATTCATCATTAAACGTATTGATTTCTAAATTATTATGGAGAACATTGACTAGTTAGATTTAATAATTAAAAAAAGAATATATCTTTACTCAATAGAATCAGCTTTTACATAGTTTTGTAGGCATTAAATAATATTTCACTATTAAAGAAAATAAATTAAAGTAATCTGTAAGATAAAATATCTTTTTATAGTAAGTACGGATTATTCAATGTTCCTCATTTCTTAGTGCCTTTAATTTGACCGCATGATATATCGAAGCAAAATTCACGGTTCACGAGTACAATGACTTTAGATTTGACAATCAGAAAATAAGCTAAAACAAAACTAAACCTGTGGATACACAAATCATGAAGGATCTGAGCCTATAGTGTCCAGACTCTGGACCCTGAGGTGCTATAAAAGCATACGTCCCAGTCAGGTGGTCAGCCTAACGACAAACCCTCAGTGTAATGTTCCCTTGCAAGCTAGGTTCTTATCTTATCGAACCCGAAGGGATGAAAGGTTGAATGACCCTTGTCCAGCGGGGAGTTGAATTCCTCTCCTGTAGCGCAACAGACAGGCGTGCTGACTACTACGTAACTCGGCTTGTCAGAAATGAAGCAGTCTCTTACTTTGAACCACTCATGAAGCATTGGTCTGAAGCTATAAATAAAGCTGTTGGTTGTATTAGGTCTAATAAGAATATTTTACATATAATGTATAAACTACTGTTTTTAAGTAATTATCGTGATTCATTTGAAAAAAATATTTATAACGCAGTGTAAAATATAGTGTCTTCAAGAAATTAAATTGAAGTTTGCGTTATTCTAGCATTCTGTAATTATTTGAATATTTTAATAAATTAATGTATCAGACAACAACATACTACTGGCTTATAAAAGTTTCATAGTACGCGATGTAAGAAAAATATGACAAGCACATTTATTTATATTAATATCTACATAAAAATCATATCTTTAAATATGTGTAAATTTTCAATACTTTATATCATATGTGCATAATATAAAAAAGACTTTTTATATGGCAGTTTTTTCAAAATAGGTGACCTCTATACAGTGTATTTCTTTAATTCCGTTTCGTTTAATTAACTGCTGCATGAAGATAACTCGACTTCCGTAAACGTGGTGACTAGGCATTGTACAGTGGACATACAGTACATTATGAGTTTCCTGTTTCGCTACATAGCGGCTAACTGCGGTGTTAGCTTTCTTGTATCGAAAATTGTACGATATACTCTTACAAGTAGAAGAATGGTAAAATTTTACGAGCGCCCTAAATTTAGTATTAAATGATGTATTGCATGTAAAAGAGTTTTTATTAGAAAACCTTATATGTAATATTTTACATGTAACAAACGCTTAAATCCGCCACAAATTACAAGAAAAAGTTTGCCATTATAAGGCAGTTGCACAAACTAACAAAACTAAGACCTGTAAACAAGGTAGAATGCATTTTATTAAGAAAATTTAGTTCCCCATCAGCAGCGTAGTGTCGATGATACAGACATCGAGAATGCCTAATTTAATTATTGCAATAAACGGTAGATTACTTACATATATAATTTTTGTTACAAATATGCATCTGCCTCATCAGATTGCAATTCCTTGTTCAATTAAAGGAGTATTTAAGCTGGTGATTTAATGGCTGTAGGTCGCTGGTATCATAAGTTATTTGAAATGAATGCAATAAGGAAAAACCCTGTATAGTAGAATGTTTCATTTATTCCGCTTTAAAATATATAAATAATTGAAGAAAGTTTCTCACACATGTTTGTAAATTTCATTAATTATTTAAAATGACGAAAGTTTATTGAAGTCTTCTACGTATTTTTGTAAAAATATATGCTGGAAAAAATTAAATAAAGGTAGACTATGTTTATTTCAAACAGCAAAAATTTAATATCGAAATTACCGTTACGTTCAGATCAATAAATAAATGTATTCCATAATCGATAATTATTTCTATGTCAGTTTAAAAAGACATTTTAAAACATTTACAGGGTGCCACTAAAGTCCGTTCCCACCCTCTTAGCTACCTAACGGCTGCAGCTATAGTCATAATAGTGATGCCTAGGTATAATAAAGTGACTCCGCGGTAGTAGATGAGACCGCTTACAGCGACACCTGGTGCAAAACGGCGGAGTTAGTGTTCTTATCTTGAAAACGGTATGAGATAGGGGAAAAGTGAATTACAATGGTGTAGACCATCCTAGAATTAGTACGAAAAGACACATTGCGAACATGAATGCTAAAATCAGAACGTTCAAAAAGGAAGTTTGTTTGTTCGTGATTTCCAAAACTGTGACGTCACCAAATATTGAAAAAAAAGGAGAAAAGATCTTTCTGTCGGGATACCTGAAACAGCAGATGATTGCGATCCGTCGGCCAACATTGCGGGACCTCCAACGACGCATTGCGGATTCTTGTGTAAATATGGACGCGCTATGCTACAATGTGTTCAACTTAGAGTTCAGACAAGGGCCCAAATGTGCATTGTAGCTAATGGGCAGACGTTTGAACATTGAAAATAAAGGTATCTTGTGATAACTACATTTTTTTCTTACTAAGATTGTTTCGGCACGTCACAGTGTAGGAAATCGCTAACAAAGAAATTCGCATTTTAAGACTTTTGTTTTTAGCATTCATGTTCACATGGTGTTGTTTCGTATAACCATTTCATAAAATTGGTGGCGGCTTTGCTGCCTCGATATTATTGTGCCATTTAACCAATGTAACTGGTATTAAGATACACTAATGTACCAGTTAATCATTTTAAATTACACCATTATATAAGTTAAATTACTCCATAAAATCTGAGACAGCATATTGCAACCAATTTTATGGAGTAACGTTCCTTATTTTTTCTATAGTATGTATCTGTGTGTATCAAGGAAATGACAATGATGCCGCAAAAATATAAATGTAATAAAATAAATATGTTATGAAACCTATTACGTTAATAATTCCGTTGATTGAAATTTCATACATTTTACACGGAAGGAGTTACTTGATACATAATTATACACGCATACTTAATTTTTAATTATATTACTATACTGCAATTTCCTTTTTACCGTCTGTTCCGTTTAACTTACATTGTCAATAAATTTTCGCTTGAAATTTACGGAATGGGCCTATTTCCACAGAACGAAAAGCTACAAATATTTTTGAAGAACAATTTAAATTCTTAACCGTTTTTTAAAAAATATATTGGCATAAAATCCAATATGAATTTAAACAGAACGCAATTAGATTAACTCCGGTAACACTTGCTGTAATGAGTAATATCTTGTCAATCGATAACTGTGCAGCATTTATAAATACGGAAATACATAGATAATGAGTATGTTTTGAATTACTAGACACATTTGTGTAGTTTAAATATTTTCATTTTTGCCTAAAAATCTCTTAAAAGTAAAAAATAATATATGTATGTTCGGGCCAAAACCAGAAATTGGTCAAAACCAGAACTGGCCGAGCAATTCGCGAACTACCCAACAACGGTTTAAACTGGCTGGTCAATTCGGAAATTGGCCAGCAAATTCCCGAATTGGCCAGATGCGATCGGCCAGTTTGAGAAATGGTCATACGCGATGGGCCAGTTGGCGAAATGAATATATAGAAACCAATTTTTACATTTTATCCCTTTCTAGCATAGTTGAAAGTGTTTGTGAATTCAATTATTCAATTTGTCTGGCCGTCTACCTGTCCGTGCTCTAACTCGAGTAAAGACCAAATTGATTTGTATTAATTATTATATTATTTAGCCTTATAAATTAATTTCGGAATTGAAAGTGATGACTTGTACTATTTTTTGTCTATCTGTACTATTAGTTTGCAGCGACACACTAAATTATTATCTTACAATATCATCAATGAGAAAAGTTTTTTCACGTATATTTTAATGTTATTACATTATCTCAATTATAATAAAATTAGTATGTATAATTAAGATATGCATCATTAAGATCATAAACTGTTATCTAAAGTTATGAAATGAGTAGCAATTATCGTTTGTTTATAGAGACACTCAAAAGTATTTCGTTACATTACAGCCAATGGTGATAGATAATTTTTATTGTACTTAAATGATGTCACTCTATTTCAAACATAATAAAATTTACATGCCTCAAACGTGTGTTGAGCAATATGTTTTTTTGTTATACTTCGTTTCTAGGGGCACCCAAAAAAATTCCGATAATGAATTGTGATATATGGAAAAAATCGTTTATGGGGTATTTTAATGGCGTTACACAACTTGAAACATAATGAAACCATCATACAATACTCATATGCTCTACAACAAGTTTCTATAGATTATTGACTATGTAGAATTTGTCGTTTATTTAAAGAGTCACTCAAATAATTTTACTATTGGATTGGTTATCATCCATTATTGCTTGATATGCGTTTTCAGCTGTGAAAGGTTTTTAAAATTTGATTTATTTGTAGTGTATTACCAGGTTTGTAGATCATGTGCAGGGCTGCATGAAAGCTAAAAGAAACACATTACCGGCTGTGGAAACCCATTACTAAACCCTTGGTATATTGGCCAATGCTTCCCGTTCAGTTCGCGAATTGACCGGTCAGTCTGTTTATACGGGAGAGCATTTCTAACGAAGAAATCTCCCTTATGGCTTTTATTCTAATTATTTTATTTTCAAAAATATCTATTCAAATACCTTTCCATGTTAATATTTTTTTCACTTTTTTAGCGTATGCAAAACTTTTATTTTGACAAATGTAAGAATAGAATAGGGAGCACCTGATCCGGTTAATCTCGTTTGTATGCTATTTAGCATTTTATGCAACAATCCTTTCATATATTCTAGGTTTCCATGCCTAAACATTTTCTGCTCTCCTTAGATATTGCATTTTCCAGCTTAATATAGATACAAGTATATTAGTGAGTATATCTAATTTTATTTCTGAGTGAGAACGCAACAAACGAATGCTTTATCATCAACGATGTATTTGAATAAATACACTTGTCTCTTATTTAGTAAAGAGTATTTCTTTAACATGTCCCTTTGTTATATTATGTATTACCCTTTGGTCTCTCAAAGTATGTTTCTTTTTGGTTCTCCGAATAGCAATCCAGTTGTCTTTATAAACCATTTTACATTATTATTCACAATTATTGGTATTCTATTTAGAAGTATAGCTAAGTTACCACGAAACTATAAGAAAAAAAATAGAAAAATTATAAATACCTAAAAAAAGAAAATATTATTAAAATTTATGTTACAATTTAGGATTTATTTATTAGGATTTATAATCACGTAAATTAAAAATTGATATTTAAAATAAACCTAAAAATGTAAATTATCAATCTTGACATTTTGGTAAATTCTTAGTTGGAGAATTGTAAAATAAGGTAATTTCAAATCACTAATTTTTTATTATAAATATAGGCGATAAATAATCCAGTAATTTTCAACCTATCTTCTTGTAGATATATTTAAATTGACAGTAGGAATCCATTCTAAGACTTAATTTTCTCAGCACGGAAAGCTTCCTTGAATGCAATGCAAGTCAATATATTTAGTAAGTACACATCGGCGGTAAAACTTGGTAGAAAACCATAATCATGTTTGCGAAAGCACTTCTAAGTTATATAATGATACCAACACCTAGGATTCGTTCCGATTCCGTCAATATAGTTGACAAGGTAGACCTTCACAAAGTTTTGGATTCCTGAATGGAGCTATGACGCCGAACAATGCCGTGAGATAATGAAGGAAAGGATTGAGAGCACCGGATCGATATAATCACCTCCTTAAATGTGAGTTTGCCCCTAACTTCAAATATTCTTCTTCAACGGCAATTATTTCCCTTCCTTATCCAACTTTTTGTGGTTATTGACAAAAGGACACGGAGATTCATGAATAGAAATAGGCGGGGATGGATTTGAAGGTAAGATTTTCGTCCTTCAGAATTGGCCTTCAAATCCAACAGAAGTAGTAAAAAATGAAAAACATCACGTAACCACAAACAAGATACCGATACTTAAAGACAGTTGAATTATACGTCTATTTGGACCTAAAAGTGAGTTTTTCCCAGAAAAAAGTTGACGACATCCAAGTTCCTAATCTCCCCCTCCCGACAGGAATCGATGATGCTTGAGAAGAGAAAGATGCTAGTATCTGTTTTTACGAGTTGAAAAGATGTTACTCTTCGGAACTCATCCCTCTAGTTCAGAGGAGTATTACGGCATCACACTGTAGGAAGTCCAGTATACGACGTGGAACGAGAACCATTGAGTTCCTCGGCGCGGAGAAGTACCTTCGGTAAAGTGTCCTTCTTTGTAAAGTGATATTGACATCATTCGTCTATCAGAGCATTCCTGTTATGGACGAGAGATATTTCCTGTTAGATTTCAAACTTAAACCAGCAGAACTCGTCTTCATTTCGAGCGTACGGCAGTACGGAATTACTATTGGATACTTTTAGAAGAAACATTGATAAACATAAAGATTATATATTTTGCAAAACGCCAGCTGCCCACCCAGGTTTAGTCATTAATTAAAATTATCAGGACTGATAAACTAAGAATTAATTTCAATATAGGAATATTTATTTGCATTTAACATATGCACAAATTATTTGTCAACTGCGTATATTACTGTAAACACCGAGAATCATATCTTATTTTAACAAACAAACAAAAAAAAAAACGAAACTATTATTATTTTGCTTCAATATATTTCATTGTTTTCTATCCTTAGCTGTCGAGTTCACTTCGCTACCCCAATACCTTTCCCATGAATTGTAAAGTGTAATAAATAAATATATTATTCATAATAAATAAACAAAATAAATCTACTCCCTTGTATATAAATATGTATACAGAAAATTTTTTCATAGGATTAATTTATGTACTAGATATGTTTTAAAATGTAGGGAAAAGGGGGCAGGAGTCATCCAACTTCTCAATAACATTTTTAGCAAAATTATAACTTTTCCTTTTTGTTATTATTTCGTTACGATTGTGCCGTACAATTGTGTGTTGATTAGCGAAGTAAAATAAACCTAAATATTTGAAAATTTTAATTTGCAGAAAATTTAAAAATTTTAACTTTTTGTACCATTCTTCCCGCGTGTGTGTGGAGGAATTTAACGGAAATGATACTCTAGCAAATGTAAGATAAATTAAAAGCATCATTTAGCTTTATTTGTTTCTATGTGGTCTGCACCATGGGAAAATTAAACATGATTTTTTTTTGGAAAATACCTGTCACATAAATGTATAAAAAATATATTTAGAAAACGTGTTTTAATTTTTTAAATTTAACTATTTGTAGCTATTTGGGTAGATATTTGGGTACCCCCTTCGACTCAGTGATTCATTGCTCTCTTCTAATCAGGTAGTAGTATATCTAATAAATGGCTGCATTTTAAGCTCAATTTAAAGAGTTAATTGTAACAGAGGATATGTGAAATTGTGGTTGCAAATCATTACTTTTATTGAAGTGAAAACTTCTTTAGGCGCGTTGAGCTTTTTCTGAGATGTGGAAAAACCACTGATTTGGAGACACTGTTACGTAACCGACATGCTAGCATTTTGGCACATAGACACTAGCGAGCCAAGTGGTGAATGACAGGAACTTTTCGCTCTTCAGCTCAATCCGCAAAAGAAAAACGAAGCTAAAACTCACTTTTTCTCCCGGCGTTCACACAGGAACACACACAAAATTTATATTTTCGTTGCTGTACGCTGTTGTGTTTATTGTTAAAGACAAATACTTGATACTTTCATTATTGAAGTGAAAGCTTCTTTGGGCGCGTTTGGCATTTTTTGAGATGGGAAAAACCATTGAACTCGTGATACTGTTATTGTAACCGACACATCTGTATATAAGTATGTACATGTATTGTGCATGCTTCGGTATGAGGAGGGCGGGCAATTAATTGTTATTGATTGCTTAATCAATAACAACAATTTACAGGCAAGCGCGTCGCATGCTTGCCTGTGCGCTATTGGTTCCCGAAATACACGTACAAGAGTTAAAAAAAGGAAATCTCATCAAAAACATCTCATGTAAAAATTAGCCAAGTCTCGTGACTCTTGCTAAAATAAAAATACCTTGCTCTAGAAAAATAAAATTATCTTTATTCAACAGTTGTTATTTATGTCAATAGTTGGCGGTAAAAGTGAACTATACGATCAAATATCGGGTAAGTTTAGCAGAAAAACTCTCTTGTTTTTAAAATTCGTGTTATTTTTGCGTTATGGTGTATGTCATAGCATCAAACTATAGCGATATTTCTAATAATATGGTAGTGGTTTTAAATGTAACAAAAGCATAAGCGCAATTATTTATCAAGAAATGTTAACATACTTGCAGAATTATTTAACTTGCAGAAATATTTAAATTCACCAAAACAACATTTGGTAAAACAAATTATTATTTTGTTTTTCGTCAGTTAAAATGAATTATACCGTATTCGTGACCTACCTATTTCGTGTAACTAAAAACCGATAAAGTTGTATTTTATCGTGTTGATGGTCTGATCAATGGCCAAGAGTATTGGTGGAAATTTCGATTACGGAAGATAAAGTACGGGGCACAGATGTCAGATACGCACTTG
Source organism: Maratus speciosus (assembly GCA_963932465.1). Taxonomy (NCBI): domain Eukaryota; kingdom Metazoa; phylum Arthropoda; class Arachnida; order Araneae; family Salticidae; genus Maratus; species Maratus speciosus. The sequence goes on from OZ010788.1 coordinate 445,602,293, forward strand.
GGTACCTAATTGACACCAAAATGGCGTTACTTTATTTTACAAGGTAACCCGGCTACTGTTTCTTATTTATTAATAAATTGTTCATTTACTTTTATTTTATTTTTTTAATTGTACAATTGTTTTGTTCTATAGGTATTAATGAAATTATCGTTTATTTATTGTTGTTTACTTTTTAAAACAATAGAAAATAATTTAAAAATATATATTGTAACTGGTATTGGAAAACGGGCTTTCGCCAAATTGAAAAAAAAATCGCGCCAAACCTGGTTAACAAACACTACATTTAAAAGTATTTCCTGCACAATAAAACATTTCCTGACCATTAAAAAAACACACACGTAATTGTTGAATTTTTTACTTCTATTGGCACTCCCGGAGTGCCACTGTTTTTTTTTTTTTTTTTTTTTTTTTTTTACATCTTATTAAAGGCCGAAATCATTTTCAAAATTGAATTCAATGTTAAAGGGGTCTGGGGCTAAAAATTCTATAAAAAATGCAATTTTTTTTTTTTTAATTATTTGCTTAACAAAACAGTTTTTAGCATTAAATATCACAAACTGCATGTTTTATCATCATTATATCCAGAGATATAACACCTTTTGCCTTGAGAATCGATCATTTTAACTTCACTTTAACTGACTTCAACTTCATTTATCTCAAAATGATTTTTTATACGATTTGTCAACTTTAAAAGAATGTATCTAAAGTTCCTTGCAAGATATATGTATGAAAATTTCAACAAAGATTTTATGCTATACTTCCAACAAATTGTCTTCTGGATTTTTAATTTTGAGTGATAATTTTGAAAATCAGCTAATAAGCTAATTAATGCAAAACTCACTCTTAAAAAAACTTCATTTTTTTACTTAAAAATTTTTCATAAAATTCATAATTAATATTTTAAGAAATCCTGAACACAGATTATAACGACATATTTTCTGTACGCAAAAGTGCAAAAATTTTGTAAATCGAGTCCCAGGATTTTTTTCTTAAATATTTAAAATTTTCCACATTTTTTTACATGCAATATTCTTATTATATTAAAACGTATTTCAGAAAAAAAAAAAAAACATTCATAACAAAATCTCTGTATAAAAAAAAAAAAAAAAAAAAAAAAAAAAAGGAATTTAGAGCCTTTGACCCCCTTAACTTTTATGTGTAAAAATTAACCCTTTTTATTGCAATTGTTTAAATCAGTGGTTCCCAACCTTTTTGACTGGCGGATCCCCTGAGGCCTACACTTGGTTACAAGATAACGTTTTTTAGGTGCATTGCTACTCAGCACAGGAAGAGGGAAATAAATCTAAACAATTGTGCATTGTCACAGAAATAAAAGTATATTCTGAAACTGTTACTGTAATACTGAATTTATTTTCAATTATCATAAATACAGATGGATTGTCAAAAGTTTACAAACCTACAGTTAAAAACCTTCTAAAACTCAAGAAATCTTTAATTTGCTTTACAATAAATTTTCATTATGACGAACAATAACTCATAAACGCTTAATGTGATTGGAGTTTTTGCACAAATGTCTGAATTCAGGTCCAGTTGATTGCTGGCGAATGTTTGGTTCTGCATTTAAAAGATTTTTGTATTTCGATTTGGTTTTTAAGTAAGTTTGGCGTCTTTAACTAAATTACATATAGCAGGAATTTTACTTAAGTTTTATTAAAAAAAAAAAAAAAAAAAATTCAGACGAATAATTTTTATTTAAAATTTAACTCTTTTATTTAACTTATTTCTGTTTGATTTATACAGTGTGATTCATAAATATCGAAACAATAGGCTATCTCCTTAAATATTGCCCCTAGGCACTTACTTCCAATTGCAAAGTTTAATAAAAAAAGTGCAAAATTTGATGAGAGAAGTTTCAACTCCATGGGGGGGGGGGGGGGAGGTCTATATGAGAAAATACAAAAACTAAATTTTTATACGGTCCCCGTAGATAAAATTACCATTAGGAAATTTTTCCTTACCCATTCCTGAATTAAACACAAAAAATTTCATCTCGATATCTTCAAAATTCGGAGAGATATCAAAATCCAAAATTCGTGACTTATACCATCTATCCATACCTCTGAGCGACGAGTTTTTGACACATTTTGAATGCAAGATAGAGATCGGCCACAAATGGTACATTATTAAAAGTCGATATAAGACGGTGCCTCTCCTTTGGACATAAAATAGGCAGTCTATAAATTTTACGTTAAACCTGTTTTCAAAGTATGCTGGTGGTCTGAACTAGAGGTCTGAACAGGCCGAAATATCTAGGTCCGGTCCCGAACCGACCCATAGGAAAACAAGTTCGGCCCTGCCTGGAAAAAAGTTCAACTCGTATGATTTCTACATAGTTTTTTACATCTATATGGTTAAAAGTTGTTTCGTATGGAGGAGTTCTGACCAAAAATACTTATATATCTTTTCTTTTTTCATGTTTATAATTATTATTTTTAAAGAAGCGCCAAAAGCTGTGATTATTTGTTTTATTAATGAATTTATATTTACATGTAATTGATTCACTTCTCCTTTAATATCGTTAATATATATTCCATGTGTTGGAGAATATGAAAAATGCTATAAAGTAAAATCTTTTAAGATGGAATCACATAGGAAAGAAAAAAAAAGCTTTGTAGATAAGTTCCCTTCTTAGGAGTTGTAAATGTAGTCTATTTTTACTCAGGTATTATTATATTCATTTTCCATGAATCAATAGATTTTTACGTTTAAGAAAGGATTCCGTCATAGGCAGATTTTTTTTCACTACTTTTACTGTATTTAATTTTTTTGCCTTAAAATCTACTATCCTTTATGAATATGAATTTCAAAATTTTATTGTAAAATAATGACCATTTAAAAATATATGCATTTGTTGTAAAAGTTTTTGTGCTGAGCCAAATTTTAGTTATTTTGCACGGATTAGGTCAGTCAGAGATAATGATTCTAATACGGGTTGTCTCGGGGCCGTGACTGAAAATTTCGCCCAGGGGACACCTAGGAATAAGGAAGCCAGTCCCGGTTCGGTATTACCAGTGACCGAGAGGTTCTGCTCTCATGTTGGGTTCGAACCCAATCGCCCTCTTCGGCCCAATCGTTCGGAGTTTTCAGTGGTTTTCTTCGAACCTTGGATATCCTTGCGTAAATACGGGTTATTTTCCCTTAGAAAGACCTCCAAGGAATGGACTTCCCCCTTCGGTCCCATATCCCTCGTGTAGATAATTGGCCGTCATAAATCACACCAACACCCGGTTCGGTATGAAAAAATACGTTACTCCCGGCCTGGCCGAGTCTTCAGAAAAAAGTCGCCAATCAAATGTCTGGCCCGGCCCAGCCCACAATACAGACTTTTTTAACGGCCCCGCCGGGCCGATAAAAAGCCTGACTTTGTAAAGGCAAAAATTATGAAAAACTCTTAATCGACATGTTAGAAAAAACATTGTTTCGAATTCTACATTAAGCATTTATTTATGGACATTTAAGTAGTACAAAAAAGGTGGTGGAAACGGCAAAAGTTAAACTGAATCGGAAGTTTAAGCTACAGAAAGAAGTTACTTTTTCACGTGCAATTTTTTAAAATGCATTTAAACATTTTATAAGAACTAATCTAAGTTTAAAACTTTAAATGCGTTTTTCTGCATGATGTTTTTTTAATCGTAAATTAAAAATGTGCAAACTTGGAACATGTCTTTTTTGATTATTTTACATTAATTTTGTTTCGGCAAATTTGAAAAAAAAATTACTTTTGAAAATATGATTTTTTTAAAAATAAGTTACATAATTTTTTAGATTAATATTTTTAATATTTTTAAAATTAAAATTAAAAAAAAATCCTGAAACAAAACTAAAATTATACTTTCCTCTTTAATTAAATGGAAAAAATTTGAAATCCGATTAATAATGTTTCGAGTTATAAATATTTTAAATTAAATCCGCTTAAAAAAATATTAAACATTTAAATTAAAAAAAAAAAAAAAACATTATAAGAAATATTAGGATGCGATTTTGTTTGCAAATTATATGGTTAACCATCACCAAAACACAACATTTACAAAATAAATAAATAAATAAATAAATAAATAAATAAATAAAAATTCTCTCAACAAATATATATTTTACATGTTTCCAAGAACTCTTAAAGTAACATTGTTTCTTCGATTGCACTCATTTCAATTTGTGTCTAATCCCGTAAAACCTGATGAATTATTTAAACGTCCATAACTCTTCGAGTTTTATAGATATGAAGATGCAATTTTTTGTGCTTAATTCAGGAATGGATAAGGAAAGTTTTCCTGACTGGAATTTTTACACTACGGGGGCCGTATAAAAACGTAATTTTCGTATTTTTTCAAATAGACGCCCTATGGAGTTTCAACTTATGTCATTAAATTTTGCACCTTTTTTATGAAACTTTGCAATTGGAAGTATGGGTCTAGGGGCAATATTTAAGAAAATAGCCTATTGTTTCCATATTTATGAGTTAGCCTGTATATATTTTATTAAAGATTTCTGGTGCAAATCGAATTATTTTCCTTTGGTACCACCAAATAACCGGTTGTCGATGGTATATTTAGTGCAACTTACTATGAAATGTCAAATCAACGGAAGACCTCAATGTTTCACTGAGTTTAAGCTGGATATTTTTTTATAACGCTTAAACACATTTTGACTCGTCTAAAGCCTTTTCTATACAGCTGTTGAAAAATGTTGTTTGAAAGAGTTTTTCAAAGCTGCAATTATTTGTGTACTTTTTATCTGGTGTTGCTCTTCTTAACAAGAGGAATGTAATCGATATCATAGTTTGACTCAGAATCCAACGTTTCACCTTAAGGTATCCGCACACCTTCTTTTGAAATTTTTGAAATTTTCTCTTGTTATCCATTTTTTATTATGACATTTACTTTAAAACTTTGAAAAAAATATAAAATTTTTAGCAATTATCCAGCAATAATTTTTAAGAGAAAAATAGTCAAAATTATGTCAAAAATTGACATATCCGCAAAACGTGATAACTGAAAAATGAAACAATGTATTGACATTTTGTAAATTGCATAATAAACAGAATATCTTTCTCTAGAACTTAGACTACACACATTGTAATCGCATCTCTATCTCAGATGATATGGCAGTTAAAGTATTAATTTAATGAAAAATTCACAAAATTTGTTACAAAGTTTGTCATTTATACCAGAGTAAATATAAAACTATTTAATATATTATCATGAGTGTAGTCTATTACCTCAAAAGACATTTTAAAAATAAGTATAGAAAAGTTCGTGGCAATTCATGCACAAGTTTTGCTTTAGGATGTTTTGCGTATATTAAGAATCTGAAAAATTACATTTTGAGTAAAAGCTAAAAATAACTTTTAAACACAATTCAAAAGCTGTAATAGCTGTAACTTCAAACGGTTATAATTCGAGTTTTGTTATAGATACAGACAAAATTGAAGCAGATTTCGATAGATTAGAGATTCAATTTTAATATTTTTTTCAAAAATGAAAAATTGATATTTTGATCGAAAATTACGTTTTAAAGTTGTTCGGATACCTTAAAAGAAGACAAGTTTTGTAAATGAATCGGAAATTGTGAGAGATTGTCATTGCAATGATAGATACATTTAATTCATTTTGCTAAACATATCGTAAAAATTAAATTATAATTCTCAATCTTCATTAGTTAAATGTTCTACCAGTTTAGAGTTATGGTTCTTCTAATATCACCTCTGCATTTGCAACAATTGTGTAAATGCTCTTCATAGTCAATGCCACCTTACTTAGGAATGTACTAGTAGTGGCGGACACCGGCATCCAGTAACTTCATACACAGTGGCGCAGCCAGAATTCAGATCTGGGGGGGGGGGGTAAGTTGTTGATAACAATGCTCGCCGGTTATTGAATCATTTGTTAATAGAATCAATCTATTTAATGACTGAAATCATAACGCCTTTTTTCTCGGATATTAGAATTACCAGTTACGCTGGTTATATTTCATTTAAGCAACATTTACAATATTAGGGTTACAAAACTTAAAAGGTAACAATGCCATAATACAAAACTATGTTAGATTTATATAACGTGTTTAAAATAATCATAGTAAAAGATGGAAGAGCACAGTACAACATATATTTTTTGCATAGAAAATCAGAGTTGCAAACCAATTTTTTAGTCAAAATACACACGGTTTCACTCCAAGAAAATTTCGAATTCTTGTTCCTAACTTTAATAATGACGCATTTTTGGCAAAATTTTCAATAAACTTGCTTTGCGCCAATGTAATAATACCGCGAGAATTTGTAGAATTTATAATTACCCCCGTACAAACAGTGCTGATTTAAGTATTTTAGCATGTAGAAGTAAATATTTTAGAATGTAGTTATCATTAAACACGCTATAGTTGACTGAATTACTTCATTATGAACATTTTAAGCCACATCGAATTTCTCATAAAGGGAAAGCAAGGTAAATTTATTGAAAATTTTGTTAAAATATCTTTATTATCATTACATTTCCAAAAAATATCTGTGTTCGACTTGAAATCTTATCTATACTAATATTATAAATAAGCAATGTTTGTTTGTGTGTTTGTAGGGGGTAATTTTTGGAACTATCAAAACTAACGGCTGCAAACTGATTGTGACAGTCCTAGTTTCAACATAATCTATATTTTATGTCGGTGGCACTACCCCCAAAGGGGTGAAAGACCAAATCAATTACTGTTACTGAAGGGCCTAGAAATTTCAAATTAGGATAGTTTCTTTAAGATACAGATGCTCTCTAATAACAGTTTATAAAAAATTCGAAAGTGTGAAAATGCGTGAAAAGCATTCTAAATTATGATTTCTATGTAATATCAGGAAATATCCAATGGATTTTAAAAGTAATTCTTGCAAATATATGATGACATACCCAGCTCGAATATAGGCTATATTTTATATCGGAACCATTAACACCAGGGTGCAGGGTGTTTCAGGAACGAAACGCTTTAAATTTGCAATTTTTGTAATAATTAAGGGGCTGGAAACTATAAATTTGCCATGGTAGTTACTTATAAGAACCAAATGCTCTCTATGAACAGTTACTAAAAAATTCCAAATTTAAAAGGGTGACATGAGCGAAAAGCGTTCTGAAAATGTTTTAAATGACGATTTCTATGGAATCTCAGGAAATACCTAACCGATTTCAAAAGTAATGGTGGTAAATTGATGGTGACACTCCCTGCTCTTACATGAGCTATACTTTATGTCGGCGCCACTACCATCAGTGGGATGAACGATCAAAAAATGATATACAATTGCAATTTTTGTGATACTGAAAGACCTAGAAACTAGAAATTTGCCATGGTAGTTACTTATAAGACGTAAAAGCTCTCTAAAAACAGTTCGTAAAAAAATCGAAATTTAAAATGGATAAAAATGCGCGAAAACAATTCTAAAAGTTTTCTAAATTACGATTTCTATGAAATTGTTAAAAACAGAAAATTTGGCGTGGTAGGTACTTATAAGATGTAAAGGATCTTTAAGACTAGTTTCTATAAAAAATCATATTTAACAGATTGAAATAAGCGAAAAGCATTCTAAAAATGTTCTATATTAAGATTTCTATGGAATATCAGAAAATAACAAACCGATTTTAAAAGTAATGGTTGAAATTAATGGCAGTAGTCAAAGCTCGAATATAGGCTAAATTTTATGTAGGCTGTTGGTGCCACTACCACCAGGCGGTTGCTCGAACAAAAAAATTTTGGAAATTGTGATATTCGTGATACTGAAGGAACTGGAAGCTATAAATTTGTCATGGTAGTTACTTTTAAGATGTAAGCGCTTTCTAAGAACGTAAGAACATTTGAAGAAAAATTGAAATCGAAAAAGGTGAAAAGAGGAAAAGCTTTTTAAATGTTCTAAATTATGATTTTTATGGAATTGCTAACGACAAAATCTTGAAAATTTGCATGGTAGATATTTATAAGGTGTAAACGATCTTCAAGAACAGTTACTAAAAATTTCGAAAGTTAAAAGTATGAAATGCGAGAAAAGCGTTCTAAACATTTTCTAAATTTCGATTTCTATGGAATTGTTAAAGATAGAAACTTGGCATGGTAAATACTTACAGATGTAAATGTTCCCTAAGAACTGTTTCTAAAATATTCAAAATTTAAAAAGTGTAAAATGAGCGAAAGCAATCTAAAATATTTAAAATATTACTATTTTTATGGGATCTCAGGAAATACGAAATCGATTTCAAAAGTAATGCAGTCAAATTGGTGGCGACAGTCCGTGTTCCAACATAAGCTATATTTTATGTTGGTGCCGCTAACACCAGAGTGGTGGTCGATTGTTAAATTGGAAGTTTGGAATATATCATGATGGTCATTTTTATGATATAAATGAATGGTTAAACGGAAGAAAAAATTCTAAAATTCAAATGAAAACTGAAATGAGCGTAAAAACTTCAAAATACATTTTAAATTATCATTTATTTAGAATTAGTACTTCTTCTCATTAAATTAAGTCTCATTTTTGCCTAATGCAGTGTAATAATGAAGTTTAGTCAAACTGTGACTTAGTGACTTTTGAATTATCCACAGCAGTATAATTTCGTCTAATAAAAATAGGTGCACAAATACTGCTTGGTATATTTCAATTATTACACTCACGAATCTGTGTGTTTTGTTAGTACCCAAGGTCGTTGGGCTGATGGCTTCCATTATTATCAAACAGGCAATATAAATGAAGTGTTAGGTGAATACGAAAGAGCAACCGTTAAAAAAATGGCCAGTTTTTTTCTATTCTGACCAGAAAATCAGAGTTCTAAATTTTAACTTAACATTTATAATAGCTGTTTTATAATAAAGGAAGCCATCAGTCGTCCATCAGAAGAAAATGAACCATTTCAAAGGTACAAGTTCGATTGAAAAAAAACTATTTAATAGTTTGTGCAGAATCAGAATTGAGAACTTACACCTGCAATTTTCATGACGTAATAGAGTCACTTAGCTGCCAATTTGTACGGTTTTGTTACCTCTAAAACTTAATACAATTTTTTGATATATTTAATCGTAGACAATTAGAGTTCGGCGATTGAATTAGGCAAAATTTACTGATAAGTTTTAGTGGTAAGGAAAAATCTTAGAAATTGATAGCTATGCAGTAACGTGATACTGTAGCCAAAAAAAAAAAAAAAAAAAAAAAAAAAAAAAAAAAAAATCTGCAGCAAAATTGACATTTAACAAACAAAAAACTAGCAAGCGCTTTTTCAAATAAACAATTTCATTCACCGTTTTTCTTAAAAGTAAGGGTAATGTTAGTGATGGGCGATTACGATTTTTTTAATCGATGTAATCGATACTATGGCCAACTTGATTTAATCGATACTATGAATTTTTTAATCGATGTCTCTAAGACAAAATAAGGTAATATCATTTTCATTTTCCTTCAAAAATTGAAGATAAAGTAGTTGGATGTGCCAATCCCGAAACTTTCATCTGCCTCATAAAAGTTAAAACTTCAAAATTCGCTATAACAGTGTCAAATTTAAATGATAAACTATGCGCATCATGAGGATTCAAAAAGGATAGGTTCGTTAAAGTATGTGTATTTTAAAAGAAAATATAAGCATTGCATTTTCCTAACAAATCATTGAATTTCGGTCCACACCCTCTTAGGCTAATGTCAGACGAACGTCTTTTTGCACGCTTTTTTCGCTCTTACGCCATCCCTACACCTTCGTTACCATATGTAGGGACGGTGTAAAAGCGAAAAAAAAGCGTGCAAAAAGACGTTCGTCTGATATTAGCCTAGATGTCCGCAACGGAAAATCCCAATTCAAAGAGCATAAAAGCGGCAGCTGGTGGGCAATATACACCCATGCCTAATAAGGATCTATTTATCTGAAAGTGTAACAGAATATGAAGTTTGATTAAATTCCGTGCATTAGTTTTGAGATATGGCTAACACGAATATCATGCGAAAAAAAAAAAAAAAACAGTATGGCCTGTTACATGATTAACACGAAAAACTCACTTATGTCAGTGACACATAATATTAAGTTTGATGAAATTATGGTCATTACTTCTTGAGATATTATCGCTAATATCGTGTTAATTCTGAAAAACAGTGTTAAATTCAGGTACTGGTACGGGTGGAGAAGCCCCCCACCCCCCGGAACATTGAAATGTCCCTCAAGGTGATTTGAGATTTTATGCTTAATGGACAAAAGTCCAATTCTAGCAGCGCCATCTGTTGGACGATTTGCACCAAAACTTTACCAGCACCAATTCATATCAAGGATTAACGGAATCTGAAGTTTTATAAAAATCCGTGCATTAGTTCTTGAGATAGAGCTATTGCGAAAATCGGGAAAAATGCAGCATATCAGTGCCACCTGCCGGTAGATTTACATCAAAAAGTAATCAGCACCAATTTATATGAAAGTCTAATAGAATCTAAAGTTTCAACAGATTCCATGCATTAGTTCTTGAAATAGACAGCCCACAATTTTTTTGTCAGAGACAAACAAATAGACAGACTGACAGACAGACAATGAATAAAAATAGTCAAATCGTATTCCAGACAAGATCTTCCAAAACTATAAATCCTTCGAAAACCGGAAGTCGAAATTTTTCACGAATCCAACGCTTTCTTTTTCTAAAGACAAATGAAAGCAAGAAAAAATTAACGCATCGATTATGCCCGTAAATTAAGATCAGAAATGGCGAATCTGCTCTATAACTCAGTGTTACGTCCCATTCTTCTCTATTGTGCGCAGATCTGGGGTTCTGCAGCGAATACCAACCTTCAGAAAATTCAAATTGTTCAGAATAAGACCCTTAGGGGTATTTGTCGTGCACCTTGGTATCGGCGTAATACTGTTATACATCACGATCTTAGCACTACCCCTATTCGATCTACAATTAAAAAGCAAGCTGTTAAGTTCTTCGACAAAATTCCTAACATCCAAAATCCAGAACTGCATAATATTTCTGCTTACGACGAACGGGCCCGTTGGCGTAGGCCAAGAGCATCTGGCCGAAAACATCAACCCGGGATAATTTCTCAGATTTGATAGGGCTCACCTTCCTGAATGTTCATTACGGTCAGTGTTCACTTTGTATATTTTTTTTACTTTCTTCTATCTTGACAAGAAGAAAGTATTGGTTTCATGAAAATTTTCGAATTCCAGTTTTCGACGGATTTACACGTTTTATGGGTCAGAGATTCCAAAAAACATATTTTTACAAAATGTCTGTCTGTGAGTCTGTCTGTCTGTCTGTCTGTCCGTCCGTCTGTCTGTCTGTGTGAAACACAAATTTTGTGGGCGCTCTATCTCAAGAACTAATGCACGGAATTTAATAAAAAGTTATATTCAGGTAGTCCCTGATATAGATTGGTGCTGATTAGTTTTTGGTGTAAATCGCCCTGCAGGTGGCAATGCTATGTAGCATTTTGCAGGATTTCCGCAAAAGCTCTATCTCAAGAACTAATGCACGGATTTTTATAAAACTTCAGATTCCGTTCATCCTTGATACGAATTGGTGCTGGTAAAGTTTTGGTGCAAATCGTCCAACAGATGGCGCTGCTATTCTGCATTTTGCAGCATTTACACGATTTTCGTAATAGCTCAATCTCGAGAAATAATGCACGGATTTTTATCAAACTTCAGATTCAGTTAGTGTTTGACATGAATTGACGTTTTGCCTCTTGTGGTGTAAATCGCTCAACAGGTGGCGCTGCTATGCTGCATTTTTTGAGATTTCCGCAATAGCTCTATCTCAAATCCTAATGTTTGGGTTTTCAACAAACTTCAGATTTAGGTATACCTGGATATGAATTAGTGCTGTTTATGTTTTGGTGTAAATCGCTCAACAGGTGGCACTGCTATGCAGCATTTTTCACGATTTCCACAATAGCTCAATGTCCAGAACTAATGCACGGATTTTCATCAAACTTCAGATTCAGTTAGTCTTTGACATGAATTGATGTTTTGTACCTTTTCGTGTAAATCACTCAACAGGTGGCGCTGCTGTGCTGCATTTTTTTGTGATTTCCACAATAGCTCTAGCTCCAGAACTAATGCACCGATTTTCATCAAACTTCAGATTCCGGTATACCTTAATATGAATTAGTGCTGTTTGTGTTTTGGTGCAAATCGCTCAACAGGTGGCGCTGCTATGCTGCATTTTTCAGAATTTCCTCTACAGCTTTATCTCAATAAGTAATGCACGAATTTTCATCAAACTTCAAATTCAGGTATACTTTGATACGAATTGGTTCTAAATTGATATAATTTCTTTTACTATTTAAATCATTTAATTGACGTGATTTATATAGAAGAAAGTTTTGTGATGGCCACAACATACTAGTTTGTAAATATTTTTATTTTCTTTTTGCCCATTCTTATATATTTATTTTATTTCTTATCTTTATCTTTTGTTGTATTTTATTATGTATTTATAATGTATGGTGCCTTAAAAGGGCCTTTTTGGTTTATCATCTGGGGACTCCCTCTTTCCCGCGTTTCTGGCGTTCTGGTTTAGTCAGACATCGGCTATGTTTTTATATTTTTCCACATGTCCATTTCTCCATTAGAGGTAAGGTGCTTAGCTCCAGGAACTCTGCAAAAGACTCTCTTCCAAGTCCAAGTCCAAAATGGCGAATCGATTCAGTTTCGATTCGATGCCGATCTTTAGATGCGGGCAGAATCGCTATTTTTTGATTTACTTCAATTCTTGAGATTCGGGCGAATCGATTCAGTTCAGATTCGATGCCGATTTTTTAGATGCGGGAGAAATTGTTATTTTTTGATTTACTTCAATTCAAATCGCATCGCGCATGATCCGCGATTCGGGTTGAATAGATTCCCCAATTTTGCTGTTTTAGTGGCAGAATTGCTGTAAAATTTTGTATAAGAGCCTTTTTTTTTCTTTCTAGGTTCAGTGTTGAATGGCGGGTTGATTTCTAGACTGTTCCGGTTGGGAAGGAGGGGGGGGGGGGAAGATTTTAGTGTTCCGTAAGGGGTATGCACATTTGTCCATTAAAAAGCATAAAATCTCAAAACTTTCGGGAGGGACATTCTTTTGTTCCACCGGGTCACCCCCTGAATTCAATACTAGGTTAAATTGTTATACTTTTGTTTAGAAGCCTAGTTATTTGGGTTACTAGTTTATTATGTTGTATTTTTCAAGTTCGTCCCTTCTAATCCTTTCCGCCCAACCCCCCTTCCTCCCCAATCTTAATTTACAGGGCCGTTCAAAATATGCATGCTATTTTAAAATTGTCCAATTCTCGTTCCATTTTATTATAAATCCACATTTTGAAACCTTGACCAAAGATACATTTGAGGTCACCCCTCCCACCGTTTGAGACTTACCTGTCCCCCGGGGGGCATATTTATTGTTTATTCCAAACCATCTCGTGTAACATATTGTTGGAAAGCTTTTAATGTCCTCTTTTATTTTCTGTCCCTCCCCCACTAGTTACACGCTCTTGGCACTTTTTAGCTCACAGGCTATCAAAGCCTGAGATCTAATGTGCCTGTCGGTTTTGTATGTATGTACGTATGTAACGCATTAACTCTTGATAGAAATATCCGATTTGCTTCATTTTTTTTTTGTTCATTCTGGTAAGGCGTTTCCCTGATTAGTTTTAGGGGTCTGATTAGTTAAGCATAAAGGGGAAACGGGGGCTAATCCCCACCTTAGCTCAGATAAATGGGTTTTTCATGCAGAATTATCAGATTTTCTTCAAATTTTGGTATACCGGTTAATTTTGATAACGAGTTTCTCTGATTATATTTGAAGGTTCATTGTTATAGTCTAAAGGGGGGAGGGGGGACGAGGGGATAATACCCTCTCTAATTTAGATAGATGGGTTTTTCTGTCCGATTTACTTCAAATTTTGTATACCAGTTTATTCTGATAAGGCGCTTCCCTAATTAGATTTGGAAGTTCATTGGTTAAATATGAAGGGGGGAACAGGGGGCTAATACTCTTAATGTAGATAAATAGGTTTTGCTATCCGATTTGCTTCAAATTTGGTATACCGATTTATTTCGATAAGGCGCTTCCCTGATGATAATTGGAGGGTAATTGGTTAAGTATAAAGAGGGGAAACGGGGAGAGGCAATCCCCCCCCCCTTAGTTTATTTTTCGAGGGGCATTATTCTTTGAAATAAGACCATAATATACAGTTAGTGTGAATAGCCTGTGAGCTCAATGCCATCAGTTTAACTGGGCACTTTTCTTTTTAGCTCACAGGCTATCAAAGCCTGAGAGCTAATGTGCCCGCAGTTTCTGTATGTATGTACATACGTAACGCGATAACTCTCGATAGAAATATCCAATTTGCTTCAATTTTTTTTTCTATGTTCATTCTCATAAGGCGCTTCCCTGATAAGTTTTTGGGGTCCATTGGTTAAGCATAAAGGACGGGGGTACGAGAGCTATTCCCCCCCCCACTTAGATAAATGGGTCTTTCATGCAGGATTATCAGATTTGCTTCAATTTTGGTATACCGGTTAATTCTGATAAGACGCTTCCCTGATTAAATTTGGAGGTTCATTGTTTAAGTATAAAGGGAGCAACAGGGGATAACCCCCCTTAATTTAGATAGATGGGTTTTTCTATCTGATTTGCTTCAAATTTGGTAACTAGTTTATTCTGATAAAGAGCTTCCCTGATGAGATTTGGAGGCTTATTGTTTAAGTATAGAGATGTGACCGGGGGGGGCAGATTCCCCCTTAATTTATTTTTCGAAAGGCATTTTTTGAAGTAAGAGTATAAAATACACTTAGTATGAATAGACTGTGAGCTCAATGCCATCAGTTTAACTCGATACTTTTCTTTTTTATTTATTATTGTTTCAGTGAGTACACTCTGCATGTCAGCGAATGAGTCGATAACTGTTTATAGTTTTTAGATTACTGCTGGAAAAAACAACATATAATCAAGGAATATACTTTTATTTATTTGTTAACCAGAGAAAAGTATGTTATTTCATTGTAAATGGCTCTGGGATTAGAACGTTTTATTTTTTTTTCTTAACAGCTGAAAATTTGGTAAACATTAAAAAGAAAGATATTTATAAACTGTAAATGAGATAAGGTGATATATATTTTAAAAAGGGAAAGAAATTTTAGTTAAATATATTATTAAAAGGAGAATTTTGATTATTAATTGGGGGATAATTAGTATGTGATGATTGGTTAATTACATTCATCATAGCTTTTTTAAAAGAAGATTTGCAATACAGTGAAACCCCGATCTATCGTTCCCGCATCCATCGTTTTCCCGCATTGATCGTTTTATTTCTATGGTCCCTGCACAAATTATATTTAAATAATGTTAACGAAACCCGCATGCATCGTTCTTTAAAAAGTTGTTTTACCGCATTCATCGTTGTAAAATTTTTCTCCACGCCGAAATGAAATTGAAGGTCAAGCGGATGCATTATGACATACAAACTAGAATTATTTCTTTTATCCTAAACTAACTGATTTGTGCTGTTTTAGTGAGGGGGGGAAACAAGGATTACGGCTGATATTGTGACATGTATGTATGTGTAAATAACTGAATGCCCCTGTGCAGTGCACGTGTTTAATTTCAAGAGTTTGAGCTTTGAATTTATAGCGTAATTGTACGAGTTCTGCGAATTTTAAGAATGTAAAATCAAATCCGAACCTTAGAAGAAAGGCTTCATATCATAGAAAAGGTGGAAAAGAATCATTTCATGAAAAAAAAATTACCATCGCTAAACGTGTAGGTATATTGCCATCAACCCTGAATTCGAAAATTTCGAAAAAGAAAGAAATTAGAGAACAGGCTGGTAAGTATGGAACTTCTGCAAAAAAGAGAAAAACTAGCAAAATGTGTACTTACAGTGAGTTGGAATGACTTCTCTTCACTTGGTACGAGCAGGCTCGAGCGTCAAATATTCCTGTGAATCGTAATATTCTTCGAGAGAAGGCACTTAAAGTAGCTACCTCATATAGCATGGAAACTTTTTCTGCATCTAATGTGTGAATTTCACGTTTTAAAATTCGTCGTGTATTGGTATCCAGGAAATTATGCGGCGAAAGTGCCACAGTAGTAAATACTCATGCCATAGAAATGTGGCTCGAAAAACTTCCGAAGTTACTAGAAAGTTACAAGGATTTTGACATCTATAATACAGACGAAACAGGCCTGTTTTATAAATGCTTGCCAGAGGGAGAATCATGTAATGGTGGTAAACATTCCAAGGAAAGTTTTACAGTGCTACTATGCACAAATAAGGACGGTTATGATGAACGAGTACCCCTCGTTATTGCGACATCTGCTAGACCTCGATGCTTCAAGAATGTAAAGAAACTGCCAGTAGTCTACCATTCGAATGCCAAAGCATGGATGAAAAATGATATTTTTACAAACTTTCTTCATGATTTTGATCGATCAGTCGGTGCTTAAAAAAGAAAATAATTCTATTTATAGGCATTTGTTTAGCTCATTCACCAGATACGTCGTCTTTGAAAAATATAAAAGTTGGTTTTTTCCCAGCTAATTGTACATCTGTCGTACAACGTCTTGATGCCTGGATAATCAACTGTTTTAAGTAATTTTACAGGAGAAAGCTAGTGAAAAGATCTTTATGTTTCATGGAACAAGCAAAAGAACCTACTCCAAAAATACACCTTCTGCAGGCTATTAATTTTATACTTTCAGAAGTAAACCCCTTCAGTCATCCAGAATTGTTTTGTGAAATGCGGTTTTGTGCGAAAAATTGATGAAGAATGCTCAACAGAAGGGAATGAAAATAATGATGATGGTGACGATAATACAGATGAAAAGTGGCTGCGTGTAGCAGAGGATGTATCTGGTGCGAAATTTAGCGATTATATTTCCATTGATCAAGATGTTGCGACATGTGGTGTCCCAAGCATACACTGTAAAAACAAAAATCTCGATTTTACAACAAAAGGTGCTGGCATCCCGGCTGCCCATACAGTTGCTGTAAAATTTACAAGCGGTTGTTTTAAGAGTTTTCTAAAATTTCTAGAGTCTAGCAAAAATCGTCTTGCTATTAGCGGCATTGTGCACGTGGCAGAAATAATTCGATTTTTACTTCAATTGTCGCTTGAATTCGATTTCACAGCATCGGACCTTGAAAAATGACAAAATAAAGCGCAGGAAGAAAATATTACTGTATTTTACAACAAAAGGTGCTGGCATTCGGCTTCCAACATAGTTGTTGGACAATTTACAAGCTGTTCTTTTTAAGAGTTCTGTAAAATTTCTCATATCTAGGGAAAGTCGCGTTGCTATTGGCTGCACGGGACAGAATAAATTATATTTTTACTTCGCTTGCTTGTATTTGACTTGTATTACTTGTTGCTTGAATTTGATTTCACAGCATCGGTGTTTGAAAAATTACATCATAAAATGCAGGAAAAATCACATTTTTTTTATAGTGTAGAAGAAATGTGTGATGCAAAAAAGGAAAATAATTTCGAAGAAGAGGATAATGTTCATGCCGATTAAGCTGAGCCTACACCAGTGCCAAGTCTGCCTGATGCAATTGTGGCATTTGAAACTGTACGAACTTTTATATATGCACATGAAATGAAAGAAAATGACCAAAAAAAAATGTTGTACATCTTGAAAATTTGTTGTTTAATTTTAAAAATAAACGAAAAACCCAACATAAAATTAGTGATTTTTTAAAATAAATATCAATTTTCTACAACTTCGATTTATTTTTTTACAGTTTGGTAAGCATCAAATTAGTATTTATTAGTATACTGCATACAGTGCATGTATTAGTAGTGCCTAAACATTGTTTTTTTCTTCGTGTTTCAAAGTTAACCCGTATTCATCGTTCTCCCGCATTCATCGTTTTTTTTTCACACGCCCCTTGAAAAACGATGGATCGAGGTTCTACTGTATTTGCATTTCCCCCACGCTTATAGGAGACCCTAAAAAGACTGAAAAACCATTTAACTTTTTAAATATATTTAGAGCCTTCAAAATTTCGCTCATCTGCGCATTTTTAAGAAGTTTATACACGTTTTAGGGAGTTTATAGGAAGTAAGTCCCCATCTGTTTGGTTGAAGGAAATAAGAGTAGAAAGTACATATTTTCCGGGTGGAAAAAAAATCCTTTCTTTTTTTATATATGACCGAGATCTAAAGATAAATTTAAATATAATATAAATTATTATCAAAATTACATCTTAAAAATAATAATTTTAAAAGTTAAAAAACATTATTATTCGACACAAAGGTCTGTAGTAGCTTACTTCTGGGCCGCTAACATTGTCTAGCGCCCCCATAAATGGAGGTGAGGGGTGAGAGATAGTCGTTACGATCCTGTTGATTCCCTACGTTTTGGAATTACTATTTTTCAGCTTATCTGTGTGAATCTGTGAACATCGAAATATCTATTCAAGTATCGATTCTAGAATATGGGAATCGATTATTATTGCGATCGATTCTGTTTTATACGATGTCGATTTTAATCGATTCTCAAATTTTCCAGAATCGCCCATCACTAGGTAATGTGCGTAATAAAACGTTGCTAACATCATAAAAAGGAATGAATTAAGTAAAAATTATGTATTTCATCTCCTTAGTTGGTGACGATTTGTGTCAATCCGGTTTATCCGAGTTTTTTGCGTATCTCAGGTGAGCTTGGTCCATATTAACTCATTTAACTGGGACTCTACTATACGTGATTTCCGAATCTTGACTGTGTGGAGTGATAATTAATGGCATATTTATAGTCATTTTGACAGAAATTTCGGGAGGGGGGGGGGGAAGAACAAACCCTGGTGATCCCTCCATTGGCTACGGCCTTGCTAGTACACTGCATCTGGTTCCCTACGCAAATAATCTCGATATACAAATAATCTCGAGAACTCTTAGTCATTGTCCTACCTTTTTTTTAAAGACACCGTGTATATGTTACATTTTTTTTAAGAAAAAAAATGTATGTATACTTTCTAAATGTTATTTCTTTTTTCCTTTTTATGATTTTACAGAATAGTTAAACAAATTTTATTTTTTGTTACCGATGGCACAATGCAAGATAGCCGGTACTTACATCCGGCCGTAAAAAAAAAACAGGAGAAAAAATTCATTAACCTTTTCGAAATGAAGGGTGTGTGTGCTTTATCTTATATTTCCACGAAATAGGTGGTTAAGGATCTATTTTATATATACTTTTAGTTAAATGAAAGGCACTGCAGCTAAGTACCTATAACCCCCCCCCCCCCCCCGTCGAATTGATATTTTGTAGTTTTTACGTTTTATCTAATTTAAACAGAGACTGTATTTTCTATTTTTATTTTTATTTATTTATTTTTTTTTGTCTCTCTCAAAAAACTAGTTGGATGTGCCAATCCTAAAACTTTCTTCCATCTTAAACATCTTAATATTTAAAAAACTAGTTACACATGTTAATACTTCAATATTATTAGTTCATTACTATGCCAACTTTGATTTTCATCTTAAATTCCTGCTTCAGTCAATTAAATGAACTAAAAACGAGTTAATCTATATCATGATATTTGTTAAAATTAATATTTTTCCTTATTCTGTTGTTATCAGATATTTGCGAATAGCCGGCTTAGCAGGAAGTGAGTTCCCGCCTTTGCACGAGCCACCGATGGACAATAGAACTACGAAAAATCAAGAAAAGTATACAAAAATCGCTATCACAGAGCCCCTTTTTTAGCGCGATATTTCCAAATTCAAGGAGGACCTGTTGGCCAAAGCCAAAAACATGCACAAAAAATTTGGTTCAATTCTATGCATAATTTTATACACTTTTCGATTGTGCAATAAAGAAAATGGTACAGACATCGTAATTATAGCGCCCCCTTCCAGCGGAATTTTTCCAAATTCAGGGAGGACCTTCATGCCATGACCAAAAAGAAACACAAACAAAATATGGTACAATATGCAAATCGCTATTACAGCGCCCTCTAGCGGCGATTTTTTTCCAAATGCAGGGAGGACCTGCTTGTCATAGCCATAAACTTAAAATAAAAATTTGGTTCAATTCTATGCATACCTTCATACACTTTTGGATGGTACAATATTCAAAATCGCACAAAAATCGCTGTTACAGCACCCCCTACCGGCGAATGTTTTCATAATTCAGGGAGGATCTGCTTGCCATATCCAAAAATTTAAAATGAAAATTTGGTTCAATTCTATGCATAACTTCATATACTTTTGGATGGTACAATGTTCAAAATCGCACAAAAATAGCTATTACAGCGCCCCCTACAGGCGAATTTTTTTTTCCAAATTCAGGGAGGATCTGCTTGTCATAGCCAAAAACTTAAAATAAAAATTTGGTTCAATTCTATGCATAACTTCATACACTTTTTGATGGTACAATAGCGACAGACAGACGGACACACGGACAGACAGACATTTTCTATAAACATGTTTTTTGGGATCTCTGACCCTAAAACATATAAATCCGTCGAAAACCGGAAGTCGAAAAAAATTTCGTTTACAATACTTTCTTCTATTGAAGATAGAAGAAAGTAAAAATAATAGGTCATAATTTTGATGATATGCATGTTGCCTCATTTAAGATTAATAAGAGTAGATCAAGGTGTAACTAAATTACTGTTTATTAATATAAGTTGATGTATACTTAGCATAAGGTATAAGATATAGACAATATTTTTTTATTAATTCTAAGAAAATGTTTCACATTTGATGTTTTTCTTTTGAAAGTCCTGCTGATAGGCATGTATCTATAATACAATCGCAATCAGTACTTCTTTTCTACGGGAAGTGGGTGGCAATATATCCTGGGGAAATTTCAAGCTACATTACCAACTAATAAACTGCAATCCTTAAATATATGTACCCCCACACTGGAACAAATGGTTCAAAAGAAGCACTGATTGTAATAATCTGGTCAATTCTTGTCAAAAACAGCTTTTTATGTTAATATCTATAAAGTACTGTGTTTGTTTATTCTTACTTTTTCAAAGATTTTTCTGCACACACATGCGCACTATATAGCTTGATCTTAGAGATAACTGAGAGCAAAAACGCCAAACGGGGCGTTTAAAACTGAGAAATCCGTAAAGTGCGTGTTTTATGTTTTTCTCTAGAATTTAATGGTCCATTATCGTTTAGAGCATGGTACAAAGGCTTAAGTGCACTTAGAACACTGTCCAGTGTATAATACTCAAACTCAAAGCATCTGTACGGCAAAAATGACCATTGATTTAGCCTAATACATCTCTAAAATGTAACCGCTGCCTTTTTTCAAATAAATGAGCAGTTTTCACTCAATTAATGCAAGTAGAGTGCGCTTTCGAAGTTTTAAATACAATTCTCGCCATTTAATTGAATCACTTTATTGAGAAGAATTTTATGCAACAAAAACGCGGATTCCGAATATGACAAAAAGTTCATATTAACTTTGGTTTTGATTCATAAAAGCGGCTCATTTTCTTAACAAGTGATTCATATAAGCGGCAATTATACTACTTATTTTAGCTCTGGGAGGTGTTTAAACCCGACCTCTCCTTCGCTGCGCCAGTGTATACATAAGCTTAAAAATTTGCTTTTAAGAGTCGTGATTTTATATCATTTATTATGTTAATGGCAACATATAACCTTTTCATAAGTTCAGGACACATTTTTCCGGGAATAGCGTGTGTTTATAAAAAACGAATGCATGGTGCTACGGTATTTTATCATCTTTATTCATTGAAATGACATTATGACCCATCATTGTTTTCGTATCATCAATGCATTCATGTTGAATATGAATCAATAATGTGTTTTTCTATGTATTATTCAAAAAATATTTCCTCCCTTAATGCGTTTGCTTTTAATGATCTACAAAAATATATGATCCTGATAGCTTTGTAAAACCTCTTTCACAATGGCGTTAGCGTTAATTTTAATCAAGTTAATGTTCTCAAACATGACAGAAAAGCCAAGTTATGATCCGGGTGCCCGTTTCAAAAAAGTCAGTTAAGATTGCTAACATCTCTGGTCTAAACGGGATATTAGTATGGTTAACTGAAAAATACTAACAAAAGCTCTAGTCCAGTGACGTCAGTAGATTCATTCATTTGTAGTGAAAAATTTTGTACATATGAAGAGACTGTAGAGCGTTCTTTTACGTCACCTGTTATAGAGTTTTTTTTTTTTTTTATAATGATCTATTTGAAAAGGAAATATTGACACTAAAATAACAACTTTTTCATAAAGCAAACTCATGACAATATAAATTTTCCGAGTTTTATTGAGAGTGTTTGCAATTATATGATCTTCACAAAATAAAGCGACTAATCATTATATTATGGTTGCTAAATTTATATGGGCATATGGTTATGAGCATATGGTTAATAAGCGACTAATCATCATCTATCAATAATTATTTTTTTTGAAAATTGAAAAAAATATATAAATAACACTTATATTGAATACATATAATAAAAAAAAATTCCCCTTTTTTAAAAATGAATCTAAATATTTTTTCGACAAAAAGCAGTAATATGAAATAATAATTTCTTCATAACAAAAGAGAAAGATAATATCAATCGAAATTTCATTTAATATATTTAATATTTTAAAACACATAATAATTAACATTTAAAATTTTAATATTTAAAAAAAAAGATTTACTGCCTACATTCAGATTGTTAACTCAACTTAGAATACATAAAATGACTTTGCAAATTTTGTTTCTGATTATACCCACAGCAGATGGATTAAGACTCCTCCTACATACGAAGTGACGTGAAACGTATTCACCAATCACAGACGAGAAAAGCTTAAAAAAAGCGATTTTTAAAAATAAAACGAGTTTTCCCAGATAAAAGATAAGTCTTATTCACCTTCTTCTTAATCAGATTCATATTATATATCAATTTAAAGAAAATCGCCCGTACCGTTTTCGAGATTTTGAAATTAGGAACTTCTTACATACCGTACCAACACTTTTGCTTTAAAAATGGCTATTTAGAACTCAAAATATACTGCACGTAGATATGTAAAAATTTCAGTATACAATTAGACTGCAGATATAAGACTGTTCTAGAAAAATCAGAACAATAGGACCTATATCTGCTGAGTTATTAAAAGGCAGCTTTTCGCGTTTTCTTATGTCGAGTTAGCCGTCTATATGAGTTCCTACGAATTCTACGATACGATTTTAGGCTTAAGGCTGCGTCACTCGGAATACTACCGTCTTCCATGATTATTTATTGCCAATTTCGCACTTGTGAAGTCTGCATCTTTGTCCAGGACATTTCATATTGGTTTTAACAAGTGTTGGGATATTTTCTTTTGAAGCATGCATACATTACTTTACCCTTCATATTGAAAAAAATCAGGCGGTTTATCTTTCAAATCAGACTGATTTATTTCGAAATAATGCCGTAGTTGAGCATGAAATGTGGAGCCATTGGCTCAAGTCACTTCACCTCAAGTCACACTGAAAGCAGGAGTTGGGAAATCAAATCATCCAAATTTTCATTCAGATTACAATTTCTGGCTTTCTTGCAGTAGATGTACATTTTTTTCTCCCTTTATAGTATTTTTTATAGGAAAACGTGAAAACAGAGCGTAAATTAACATTTGCCATAGGAATTTTAAAGAAAACAGAATATAGTTAATTGAAAGAGTTCAGGTTGTTGAAGATAGTTTTCATCAATGCATAAACACCTTTGTAACGAAGAATCTGTTCCAATTTTTGTAAAAACAAAAACTTTTCTTTAAATGTGTTGGTTTCGTTGAAATGTTTATTATTTTCCTAAAGCCCGGTAGAGCCTCTTTTAACTTCACTTCCGGAGCACAGTTTGGGAACCTCTGGTTTAAATCATTACAAATTGAAATTTTATATCATATATGAATGATCTTTTAGGTTCTACATCTTATGCAGAAATTAAAATAAATAATTGTATTTTAATCCAGAAATATTAATATTTCCATATTTCTTATACTGTTCCAATCTTGTCTCATTTATCCTATATATTTTAAAATGTAATTCATTGTCTCTACATGTTATGCAAAATTATAGTTATGGTTATCAATATGTTTCTTGTTTAAGGATGTTAGTATTTCTTTAAAAAGCAAAAATATATCAATATTTTCTTTTCAATCTTTATTAAAAACATTATGATATTCTATCGCATGATATATAGAAGAAAACATTTGCTTATATTCTTTATTATAAAAAACATAGTGTTTTAAGAATTTAACACAAATTAAAAGAAAATTATTTTGAATTAATCGCCAAATTAATAACTAATTATAGGCCTCAAATAAATGCATCTGCAATCATTATTGTATTGAAAAATACGAGAAATTAAACAACTTTTCTTTTCAACAAAAATACATTTTTTATAAAATACTTTTTAAGTGGAAAAACATATTCAAAGTTCCAAAAATATATAGTATGTAAAAAATGAAATATAGTATTTAATTTTAAAATTTAGAACCCAACTTAAGAATTTTCGTTTAAATAAATTTGTTGTCGGAAATTCCAATTATCTAAATGTAGCGTAAAATACAAAATACAATCCCCAATCGAAAAAAACGTTCTTTTTAATAATTCAAACTTAATTATCGAGATCTCTCAGTTTGGAAACAAATTTAAAGAATAAAGTACCGAGAACATGGCATTATATGTATAGTTCTTTTTTAAATAATTGTAAAAGCTTTTCGATAAATTAAAACAACAAACTTTTACCATTTTCAATAATCATCAGGAAATTAAGGTACTGTAATTTTATCGATGTTCATGTTATTTGTATTTAAAAGTATTAAATCAGACTATTTTTTGTAATTATGAATGGTATTAAAAATGATTAAATTTAACAAAATATGAAAAATATTTGTTCACGGTTATAGAAATCTGAATTATCACCTATTTTCTTCATGTAAAATAAAATTAGTTGTTTAGATATCTGTAATTGGATATATTTTGCATTTGTTTTAGTCAATATTCGATTAAATAATAAAAGTAACTGTAAAATAATTTAATAATAAACGAAGAACAAATAGCAAACCATCAAAAAGTTAAGATACACGCACATTTGAACGTCTGAATTAAATAATTATTTAAACCAATTATGAAGCACTAGACAGACTTGAATACATTTTTAAAATTTAAAACACCATAATACATTTAATTAAAAACAAAAACATAAAAAGCAAACATTTAACTGTTATAGTTAATGATACCAGTGTTTCAAAATTAGTTTATATCAAAGAGTTATTATTATTATTTTGGCAGAATGTTCATAATAAATAAAAATAATAATTAAATAATGTTTTAAAACTTCTTTTTATGGTTAATATATTAATCTTTCATTAAACACTTAATTTCTTTGATGATTTAGTTTCAGTGATTTAACAAGTAAATAATAATTATTAATTTTTTTTACATTTAAAACATACATATATATATATATATTATAAATCATTTTTAATTTATAAAGCTAATATATAGCTATAACATCAAATAAAGCTACTTTTTCTGAAGCTCAACGTATGAAATACACAGTAACATGTAAGCAAAGATTTGAGAAATTATAGAATTATATTACAGAAAAAAAAATACTTTTCAGATAAAAAACAAAAGAAATTGAAGAATAGTTAGGTAAATAACAGCAAAATTTTAATAAAAGTATTTTAGAACAAGCCATTCGCACTGAAGAATGTCATTTTTTTATGTTCAAATTACTAAAAATATATGTCATGTTAGCGAGTTACACTTTTTACATTTCTGCCTATTTACTTTATTTTTGATACAATCTTTGTAAATTACCAAAATGAAATTATGTTCATGCATATTTTGAAGACGTGTTAAGGCAACAGCATGAAATTATCTACTTCTTTCTTAATTTTCCGTGTCAGTAATGTACATTTTTTTTATCATTTATTATGTTTCAATAACTTGAAAATAATGTAAGCAGTCATTTTACATTCGATATTAACTATTTCAATTTAATGTTGGTATGCAAATTTCGCTGTGTCGTACGATAAACTCATTTTGCGTATGTATGGCCATTATTTTTATATGAGATGAATTTTTTCCTTCGTGAAATTCCGAAACAGTTTTTCTAATACTCTTAGTCTTCTCCCTCACCTTTTCAATGCCTACTTTAAAAAAGTTAAAATTCTTAATACATTAGCTTGTCAAATATTTGTTCATTAATCTGATTTATAAAAAGAATGTAAAGAATTTTCCTCTTAATTGCAATTTTCTATGTTTACTATCTTACTTTGTGTTTGTAAATTAGAGTAGTTACCCGGGCAAGTATCTATGTTTCTGGTGTTGTGAGTCAGCCAACAGAATATTAAAGAATTTAACAGTATTAACAGATTACCTTCTCACGGAGTTGTTCATTAATACGATTTATAAAAGCAGTATATACATGTATTTTTCTCTTAAATGCAATTTTCTATATTTTCTAATTTACTATGTGTGTTTGAAATAGTTAATTTATCCTAACGAGTATCTATGTTTTTGGTGTTGTGAGTGTGTCTATTGAATATTACAGAAATTAAAAGTCTTAACAGATTTGCTTCTCAATGAGATTTTCATTAATCTGATCTTTAAGATTACATGCGAAATAATTAAAATTTGATTTTGAGTAATTTTTGATTATGCTCATTTAATAAAATATAAAAATTCATGCACTATTAATGACTTTTTAAGTAAAACTCGTACGTTTTTTATAGGTTAATAAAATTGTCATCATAAAATTCCGACATGTTACAGAACATAACACGATGCTTTTTATTTATTTCAAATCGTTTCTGAGGAAGTTCCAAAAGTATTGTTCTTGAAGAAATCGGTGTTTGTGAAAATAAAATCTTTCCAAATATTCTCAGATTTGAATTACATTTTTTTAAAGCATTTTAAATTTATGGAAAAAATCCACTGTCAGAAATACTTAATTTGTATATATTTTTTTTATTATTATTGATTCTTAGAATATTTAAAAAGGTACTTTTCGGTTAGCCGGGCGCCAGTGTTATATATACATATGTATGTATATCTATATATACATATATATGTATATATACACACACATATATATATGTATACATATAGCTTCTATATATGTATAAATATACATATATATGTATATATAGATATACATACACATGTATATATAACACTGGCGCCCGGCTAGCCGAAAAGTGCCTTTAAAAAAAATATTTTTCTTTCAACTGGAAATGAATATAAATCAATTTATATATTTATGTAAATATTTTAGTATATATAGGTTTTTGTACATTGAATTCAATTACTTTATGCAGGAAGTACATTTTAACGTACAATTAAAGGTTTAAAAGTGTCAGATAAAAATGTAAATGAAAGTAAAATTGATAATTAATTTCTCTAAGTAGATTTTGTGTCGCTTTAAAGTTATGTGGTTCAATATGGAACAGTGTAAGGTTTAGTATATTGACTCCGAATTGCTGAAAATTTGTATTGTAGAACGTGGATATATAATCCCAGTTAAATAAAATATCCGAAAACTCTATACGGAAGCGAGTTTTAATGAATTTTAACAAAGAATGCGTATAGCAAATAATTCCACGCTTCTTTAAGTTTCGTTATGAAATATCGGCTGTAGTACCGTGTTCCCAGACAAATGATATCCCTGTTGAACTTAAAACTTAAGTTCGAAAATAGTAGTTTAATTTTTATAAAAAGAAAACCCGACGGAGAGTGTGAACAACAGATATATAACTTTGATGTACCACTAAATGTAAATATTCTGCATACTACAAATTTACTATAAGCATTGAATACGAGTGCTATCTACTTTTAGTTATTCTTAACACAAGCCAAATTTTATTTCATTTTTATCTGACATGGTGCCAAAAATATTTCTTCAACTATTTCAGAACTTAAATGTCAGTGGAAATAGTACAGAAAAATAGGAAAACAAACTGAAAATTATTTCATATGTGTTTTTGATTTTCTTTCAAATCGTTTGAAATGTATTGAAGAAATTCTCTAGCAAATATTTTTAAGGGAATTATACTTTTAGTTTAGGTTTTATTGTTAAAACATTTATAAAATATTTTTTTTTATTTTTATTAATTTATAACGAATAAAAATAAAGAAATTACAATGAATAAAAGAAATATTAAAATGTTTTAAACGAAGACATAACTACGACTAAGGTTAAATCAAAGACTACATAGTATTATTTTTTTTACATACATTGTTATTCAAAAAATTTAATTCTAATAAAAAATAAAAGAAGAAAAAATATTAATCCCTGGCAAAGATAAATTCTTTAACTTCATGCATGAATAATGTTTAATGTGATTTATAGTAATTCAATTTTTCTAACTGAGCGAAAAAATGTTCAAGCCGGCACTCGAACTCTGAACCTTTGACTTACATAGTCAATGCTCTACCGTTTGAGCTACCTGGGACGACAACCGGCGGACATATTTCGCTCACATTTCTTATTGGCGATAACATCTGGTTTGTCATGTAGGCATCTCGACAGAAGAAGCTTTAGGTAATGGAACACCATTTAAATGATGTATATGTTGATGGGAATTTTTTCACTCATTTGGATAGATCGAATTTGCGTGATAACTTTATAAATAAGTATGGTTGAGTGGAAAATAATAGTGTTGGGCATTTTTTCGTTTAGTTGGAAAAATTGAATTTGTATGCTAACTTTACCGATCATATGATTGAGCTTAAAATAATCATGCTGGGCAATTTTTTTCGACCAGTTCGAAAGATTGAATTCGTATTGTAACTTTACCAATCAGTATGATTAAGCTTAAAATAATAGAATATTTATAGTAAGTACAAAAATTAGTTTAATCCACATTACAAATCGATTTTTTTCTACTGAATTCCTATCTGGGTTTTCCTTCTAAATTCTTAACATGTTAATGGAATTTAAATGAACAACATTTTCGTCTTGGAGAACACAAAAAATATTGGTTAATATTAAAATAGACGTATGAGATATACGGGGTGTTTCTAAATAAATATCGGGTTTTAACGCTTGGTAGTATTTATTACATAAAACTTAAAAATATAATTGTTACATAAAATGAAAGAGCAACTCAAACAGTTTTACTTACAAGCTTATAATTGTTCAAGGTGAGTACCTTTCGTCACATGGGACACATCAAGTCGATAGCTCAGTTCTTCCCAAACGTTGATTAGTGGTTTTGGGGTCATTGTTGTAACAGCTGTAGTAGTCAGCTGGTAGTGGATGTACAGTCGTGGAAAAAAAAAAAATTAAACACCCCCTACTAACTCCTCAACAAATTATCGTAGAAGAAAGTTACTGGTACCGAAGGATTGGAAATAAAGTCTACTTTTAAGTGATGTGTATAGAATTTTCTTAGGGGGCCATATATATATTAAAACGGATCCAAACTTAATTTTTTTCAATTACAATACCCAATTTTAACTAGATATTTCAAATCTTCGGTTCAAACTATGCCTAGACACGGAATTTCAAGTCATTTGAATAACAAGTTTTTGAATTATAAACATTCAAAATTGAGTGCTTCTAATGTTAAATTACATTTTCATATTTTTATTTATATCTCCAGGAATTATGCTCCTAATGTGCTATTTTTTTGTGTAGCAATAATACTAATATACCCAAACATAAATACGCTAAATTTGCAATTTTTATAATTTTATGATATGAATTATGATTTATGAAATTAATACTCAAAAAATTATGAATTGCAACCTACAATTTTTTGATGGATTCAGATTTATTAAGTCCTGCTTTATGGAAATCCAAAATTTCACTTTTTTCTTCCAAGTAGTTTTCAAATTATGCTTCAAAAACGGCAAAATGATGGTTTAAGGGGCCGTCTATAATAGAAGTGACTTGATATTTTGAAATTTATTCTGCTGTCCTTTAATCTAGCAAGCTTCATTGACTTCTTAAGGTGCCTTGATCAAGATTGGGGCTCTCTTGTTTAACAATCGAGTTCCGAACTTCAATTTGGATACAGCCCTTAAATACGCTCGCTTTAAAATAATTAATTTCTCAGAAACATATGGTAGGAATTGTATAAAAATTCGTTTTTAGGCTAATTGAAGGGTGTAGAGTTCATTTATGTTGTCAGAATTGTGTACTGCTATTGAAGAAAAGAAAGTAAGAGTTCGTTTTAATATGTAGATGGCCCCTAAGCAAATTTTATATCCATCAGTTAAAAGTAGACTTTATTTCCAATCGTTCAGTACCAGTAACTTTCTTCTACGCTAATTTGTTGAGGAGTTAGTAGGGGGTGTTTACTTTTTTTTTCCACGACTGTACATATACGCTACCCTTTATGAACCCCCACAGGTAGAAATCAGATGGCGTCAGATTGGGTGAGCGACTGAACACAACTTCTTTTCTAATGAACGTTCGGGAAGAACTGAGCTATCGACATGAGTTGTGCCGTGTGACGAAAGGTGCTCACATTGAACACTTGTAATCTTGTAGGGAAAACTGTTTGAGTTGCTCTTTCATTTTATGCATTAATTATAATTTATGTATAAGTTTTATGTAATAAACACTACAAAGCGTTAAAACCCCGATATTCATTTAAAAACACACCGTTTATATAAACATGTGAGAAATTTTGTGATATTTTAATTTAAATATAAAATAATAATCTGTACATGACTTCATTTTTACTTTTTTCTTTACTTAAAAGCAAGATTCGAAGTAAAGTTCAATTTCAGACTTTTAATTACATAATGTAATTTTATAAACTTTTCAGTTGTCCTTATAAAAAACAACCTGTTAATAATTCTGAAATTTTAAAGAAGAATTTTAAATAACCATATACAAAATTAACAGTATGGGTGCTATCTATTTTCCCATGAAAGTTTTTTTTTTTTTTTTTTTTTTTTTTTTTTTTTTTTTGTAGAGATACATTAATAAATATAAAAAAATTGTGAATAATATGAAGCCATAGATAATGCGGATGACTCCTCGTTATAACGTAGTTATTGTTATAAAAGACAAGCCATGTGTCTACGGTAAGTCATGGTACATAAAAGTAAGTAATGGATATCATTAATATATACAAATATGGTATAAAAGTATAGCATAAAACAAAAGATAAAATAATTCCATTAAATCATGAAGAGGCACGAGAAAGAGTTCCCGGGGTAAGCCGCATCGTAGAAAAAAACCCTCTTTACAGACAACATACATTTAATTTAATAAAAAAATTAATGCTAAAAAGATAGCACATAAAAGTGTTTTTTTATCACATAAACAGAACAAAGACATTACAAATAGAACCATGGAACAACGTGATCTTGTTGATGGATTACCTAGTTGCGTGGAAACTAACCACCCAGTTGATGGGTCATCGTGTTGCAAAGGGCATTAGGCAGCCTTAAGAAAAATATTAATGTTTAAGTGTGGCTGGTGGCCACAATGAGAAAATATCGAAAAAGAGTAAAGAGAAAGTATAGCAAATATATACAAACATAAAGTACTTAAAGTTTAGCAATTTAAAGAAAAAAGAAAAGAGTAAGTTAAAAAAAGTCCCTAGTGGAGAGGCGAAAAAGCTACTGGCGGGAGCCCAATAAAAAGACTCCTTTCAGAGACCATACATTAAGTTTAAATTTATAAAAGTACTATAATTATAGCAGAATAGCACAAAGATTTTTTTTTATACGTACAAAAATAAAAAAAAGGACATATACAAAAGCAGGGCAAAACAGACAGAAAGTTAAGCTTAGCTGAAGGGGATAACAAACAATAAGTTAAATAAATAAGTTAAATAGTTTTAAAGAAAAATTCTGGCGTAGAATAATTTTCTAAAACTTCCGAAAATTTTCCGGTACTTTTAGTGTTAAATACAAAACTGCTTGAAATTTTATTTTAATTTTTAATTTTTATTTCTTAATTTGTAACTGTAAAATTGTCGTCTGCCGAATCTTTTTAGAATAAGTTAAAATTGTCTTTAATATATTTACAATAAATTTCAGAACTTTATTTAAAATCAGTTGCACTCTTACAGAAAATATTTAAATCTACCTTTATAAAAGCTACTGATAAAAGAATAAATAATTTCCGTAACTGATTATATGCAATATCAAAGACGCCGCGCTCTTTTTAGTTCTCACAACAGTGTTATAATCTTCCATTTCAAACAATCTTTCTGACTTCAACTTAAGCATTCAAATAGTATCATTAAACTAGTGAATGTAAGATATTTTCATTCAAAATAATTATCTTTTAAAAGAACTATTAAGAAATGTGAGAGTAATGAATATTCGTAAATCTCATAGTCAAGAACGTATTTTCGAAGTTATTTTACAAAATGTGAATGATTTATTTATTTTAACACTATAGAGGCCTCTTGACGAATTTATTTATCATTTATAAAACTATCTTTAAAAAATTCTAAAATTTCCGAATAAAGTTTAATAATTAATTCTTGCTTATTAGGGGCTGCACATATATAACGTTATTGCTTTAGGGGGAGAGGAATCTGACACTTCATATCGTAAGATATATGTGAGTATGCATTTTTCTTTTGATATCATTATCAATTTTGATACAGCAAAAATATTATTTTTTTGTTCGTAATTTTTCCTGTTCATCAGTATATTCTGTTACCTTTTTTTTCAGTCTTTTATCTATGTTTATGAAAATTCAAAGTTATTATTAAAACCATTTAATGATTATAAAATCATTTTATTCCAAAATATGGAATACCTCTACGTTCGCCATTTAATTCTTCTGTCACACATATAATGGATTGTTATCAAAGTCAGTTTCGAAATGATACTTGTTATGCTTACTACTAAAAAATGAAGAAGAATATTGACCACCAGTATTGTTTATAAGAAAGTATGCTTCCTCACTTGTAGTGAACATGTTTAAGAAAACATTATCACTATTGAATGCATTATGTTACACAAAGCTATTATTAAATACATTTAAGTAGTAATTATATTATAGTGTTACTTGATATAAAGTCATTTCATATATAATAGAATATTTTATCAATTTTTATTCATTTGAATCAATAAAGTATCCGCAGTGTATGTTAACCATAATAATGTATCATTGCAAACGTATAAAACAGAAAAACAAAATTGTAAAAAAAATAGACGCTGATAACTATACCATTTGGGGAGGGGGGGAGGGAGTGGTCGAGGAATGACAACGCATGATATCGTAAGAAGGGAAGGGTTCATAATTGTCAAAAAGTTGATAACGTTATTTACGCATAGCGCGTTATAATAACCGATATTTCTTGAATAATATAAAGGAAAATTAGTAATAAAAAAATTTTCTGGTGTTAACTCATACTTTTTTATAAACAAAATAACCTAGCATATTTGGCAACAATATCTGTAGCCTGTATAGTATTAATATGAAAACATGGTGCTAAATTATTCTCTCAACAAATAGCAATATCTAGAAGAAAATGCCAAAAGGATATTCAAAAGTGTATTTTTAATTTCCAAAGAGGAAATTAAAAATAGTAATTGTATTTTGTTTAAGATAAATAGTTTTAATTAAGTAAAATAGCATTTTACGAGTACTCAACTAAGAAAAACCCTATATGATAAAACAGAGTCATAAGCAGCGAAACAGAATAGAATTTATAACGAAGGTTGTGTTCGTACAGAATTATTTCATGCCGTTCATTGGTACTTTGTTTCGAGTGTCCATTGCCCATATTGAGGTGATGTAAAGCCGTTAGGAAGTTTCGAAAAAAATGAATTTTTTTCTGACCTAAGAGTTACTCAATAAACTCTTCTATCTAATCACTTTTGTCAACAAAATCGAAAGGATACAAAGGAAGGCATGCAGTACTAATGCAGAGTAAAACAGTATCTAACTATCTATTTTATTATTATAATTAAGCTATAGTGCATGATATGCATTATGAATTACATTAATTCAGTTTTTTTCTGACTAAGTGAAACACGCATACCAATAAATAGGATATGCTGTTCTCACACTACCGCCACATGGCAGCAACAAATTAAAGTTCTTCGATTTTTTTTGTTTTTGTACTCTTTAGATCTTTCTATAATGTGGCATTTGAGAGATGTATTCTGAAAGATCTAAACGTAACCATGACACAGTATGCTATATTGCTCACTATACCGTAAAATACTTAAATAATCAGCGGTGTCTAAGTGTATAGTAGATGCGGTGTAGAATGAAGCATATTCCCCATGCATTAGATGCGGTACGTAATGAGACTAATTCACCGTGTACTAAGTGTGGTAATAACAGTGAATTGTCGTTGATTCACAATTTCATATCAATACACCTGTAAACGAATAAGGACAACTGCATGCATCCAAATATACAGTATTTAAGACTTTGCAATATTCCCCACATACTCCTTCTAAATATGTATAATTTAAAAGCATAGTTTTCATAACATAAATAAAAGCAGTCCAAAGCAATATTTTTATGTTTTACCTTTGCTTCTCACAAATCTGTAGGTTCGCGTATAAGATTTAAGAAATGCGTGCATCATAATTGGCCAGCATTTCAAAATGTGTCGTTCTTACTGTTTTTCAATCTATTACTATCCTAATAACAGGCATTTTCCCTCCTGCCACATCGAAATAAGAATGATTGACAACGCATATGTAATCCCGATCCTTTGAAACAACTTCTTAAATATCAGATCAATTTTATCTTCAGTATATCAGGCAGTATAATCAGTTGTATCTTTAGTCCCCCTACATATTAATTTTAAATTTCCATGTACGGAACAAAAAAAAAAAAAAAAAAGAAAAAAAAAAAAAGAAAAATGCAAAACCGTTTTTTTCGACAAAAATACAATAACTTGATTTTAAAAGATGAGTTCTCTGTGTTTATCTGATCTAACATACCGTATAAAAACTATTTCAAGTACGCATTGGCGCCAAATGTCTTTTTCAGAACTTTTTCAAACTTTTTTTCGGACCATCATTTTCCCCCTCTTGTCCTTTTATCCCACCCCTGTATGTTTTCTGCAGCTCCATTTCACAAAAGCATTAACACTGTTTTTATTAACGTTTAACACCAGTTATATACGTCAAATTATTCAATAAAATTGGAAGACCAATTTTATTGAAAACCAATTTCATGGACTAACATGAAACCAATTTTGTGCAGTGTTTAGGTGTTTCTTTCTACAATGAAAACAAATCCCCAATTCATATTATACTTTAGTATGTTATAATTTTAAACACAAGAGGAAATATTAAGTAGCTGTGATTAGTTCTAACAAAAATATTTGAAGATAACCAATGTCGGAACATGTACTTGAATCTACATAGTCTCCAAGAAGGTTTTTAGGGCTGAAAAAAAAAAATCAAAAACACAAACTAAATTTAATATATATATTTTTTTATAATCAAACGTTTTAAATTATCGATATCGAATTGATAGTGCTTGAAAAACATATACACAAAAAAGAAAGCTTTTCTGTACTTTAATACAAAGTAAAAGTACTAAATATTTTTTCAAAGATTTTTCTTATTTTTTACAGCAGTTTATTAAGAAAAGAGGTTAATAATACAACCTGACTTCCTGGAAACCATTAAGAAATAAAAAAAGAAAAATGTGCAAGACCACCTAACACTTGAAAAAGTAATACTTAAATTTAGTAATTTTTCCTTTGCGTATTTTCTTTAAAACCATTACTCTTGCTAAAAAGATAAAATAAGAAAGACTTGCTCTTGATGAATTATTTCAAATTTTCTGTTTAGTGATGATGAATGCACGGAGCATAATTTAATTAAACTGCTTGAAGTTTTGAATGTTCTTTTAGAACATTAAATATTCAAGAACCAAAAGTTATTTCTTTAAGATAATGCATGAATATTTTTTTTTTTAAGTGCAGTTTCTGATAGTTGTTTAAAAAGCAAAACTTAAATATTTGGTTAAAACCAACCCCACTAATTTCGCTTTCTGCATAATTAACTTAAAATAATTACTTTTTTCTAAAAGGTAAAAATCTAACATTTTAGATTGGAGGAAAATTTTAAAATGTTTTATAGCGTAATAACAACTGCATGAAAAGCAATTATACTTCTTTAGATTTTATTATTCTTTTGGGAAATTAAACATTATTCATCCAAAAATTGATTTATCAATTTATTTCACAAGTTTTGACAGACATGTTTTAACACTATAACCGCGGGACTTTCGGTATACCTAGAACCACGAAGCGGGTCTGTTTGACCCTAGATAGATATAAACTTATAAATATGCAGAAATATTTAATTTAGTTAACTAAAACATTATATTTTCATATAATAATCAATGTCTCCATACAGTTATATCAAATAAGTCAGCAGAAATTACCTAATATTTTAGAAAATGATATTATTCGATATTGCACATCCTTAAGTATAGTAGTATATAAACAAAAATAGACAATAGCTTTGACGTTTAAAAGTAATTTCTACCAATAATTTAAAGAAATACAAAGAATCGATTTTCACATTTTGAGGTGTGATGATAGTCTCCTTTTACGTTTAATTTGTGGTTTTCCATCGTTTTACGGGGTCTCTTCGCACCCAGGAGACAGAACATACTTTTCTCGCAATTCTTCAACTAATTGTTGAATAAAGTGTCGTCTACTAATAGAATTTCTAGTTAGGGCTATGTATCAAACCTAAGTAGTGATAGAGGCAGGTTAAAAAATATTATAAAATACGTGCACTGGTCGTCTACGTAAAGCAGAGTTTACAGTATACTTCCTTGACATCTGCACCGAATATAATTGCAGTGCAGCAAGCAACTATTTTAGGTAGTTCTTTAGAGTTATCTAAAACTTCAACATTTGGATGTAGACTGCCTAGCAACAAAACTTATTTATCTTTTTTTTCCTTGGTAAACAGACTGATGTCTTTATGAGTTAGTACAATAGTGGCATTCAATTCTGATTTTGACTTTTTTGAAGAAACTGGTATTTCTTTTCTTGAGCTTTTTACAGTTCCTACAAAGTTGGTGTTTTCCGATTTCAATGCCTTTGCAGGCTTCTGAGGCCCTGGTGTATAGTTTTTTTCCTCAATGAAACGACTCCATAAATCAGAAATCAGAGCAAATTTGTCTGTCTCTTGATGGCTTTGTTGAATTTATTTTATATCAAAGAATATCATTATTTCACGAAATTACTACTTTGGCAATGTAAGGTTACGATCTCCTGACATCTTGTCTATGCTTACAATAGATTCAGAATAAAATCAACTTCAAGAATTCTTCTAAATATCTCTTGTAAATTTCCATTGTATTTGACACACCATTTACACTGAGGATATATATGTCTTACTTCAGAGAAAATGCATCTCTTTTTTGTCATTTAGGCGTAAAACAATGCAACGGGTTAAATCGAACAGCTTCGCAGTTCTGGGTATAAATCGTTATAAGTGGAAATTTATTTTTGTTATGGCTTTTACAATTTAATAAAATATTGCTTACGTTAAAATATTAAAAGTCAGAAAAGGAAATATTTTTCTAATTAATATTTTTTTGCGATGTCATAAATTAAACATCGATTGGGGTCAAATTGACCGGCTCTGCGGTTCTAGTGTTAATAAAGGAAAACTCAGTATAATATTAATAATTTCAAACCGATTTACTTATGAAAAGTCGAATAAATTTGTTATACCGTAGTACCTGACTTACGTCATCATAATTACGTCTTTTTTGAAAATTTTTCGTTTCATTAAGGTGAACTTTTCTGTCACTGTCAAGTGATAGTGACAATGAAATAAAAAAGTCACTTTGAAAAGCTTAGAAAAATCACTCTGATTTTAGAAAGAGCTTCTAAAAGTAAAAAAAGAAAAGATTGTTGGCTCAAACTTCATTGCAAAATTTTTTTCATATCGTCAAAAATTCGAACGGAGCAGCTAGAAGAACAATAAATTCTAAGTTAACAACTTACTAATTTATTCAAAATTCTTGTATCGCAAACACTTTTTTGTTAATGTTAAATGCATATGTTACGGTTAAAGGAAGAACTAAGGGTAAATCTAGGTTTAACCGGTTAAATTGTGGGATTACCCAGGTGTTCTGGATAAAGCCCGAAGAGTTCCCAACGCTTCCATCTTTAGCCAGTAAAAGCTAGGTCTAACCAATCTTGATCGGTTAAAGCCCGAAATTATTATAAAACATCTTACATAGTAACCTATTATTATAAAACATTCTTATATAAATTTCTTCTTATATATATTCATAGTAGAAATATTAAAACCTTGTAATCAGACAACCCGAAATTTATTAACTCTCTTTCACAAATCCCACCAGTTATTTTTTATTGTAAATTTTCTCTGGCGTTTTCCCGATTAAATTATTTAAAATTTCTGTTTTGAAAAACCGGTGATAAAAGATTAAAAATTCTGTAAAAGAGGCTCTATCTGACAATGATTAAAACTTTCATTTTTCAACAACTTTCAGAAAAAATCATGGCATCATTTAATATTTTAAAGTACGTGCCTATATCAGAGTAAACATTGAACAATTCATTTCTAATTTACGGAAGTATGAACGCTTTGCGTTCATAAAAAATAATATATATCACTGAATACAGCAACCTAGTCCTGCAGCAATCTTTAAAACGCAGGAAACTCGTTAAAGCGGCAATCACTAAACGTCGTATGAACGCTTACGCGTTCATTAACCAAAAAAAAAATCACTGGATTCATCAGTTCTCGGTGTGCAGCAATCTCAAAATTAAGCAGTTCTCGCTGTGTAGCAATCTCAAAATGTACAAATTTCGTAAGGCCAGCATATATCAAAACGCCCAAAATTCTTGTAATGGACATTCTCTGTTCCAGTATTGAACACCCCACAAAACATTATAGATATAATTGATTTTATAACTGTATTTGATATCGGAATTTAATAATTTCGAGCTTTAATCGACTAAGATTGGTTAGACCTAGCTTTAACCGGTTAAAAATGGAAGCGTTGGGAACTCTTCAGGCTTTATCCGCATGACCTCGGTAATCCCGCACTTTAAGCGGTTAAACCTAGATTTGCCCTTGATTTTTGCTTTAGTCGTATCATATATAATACCTAAATACAATAGAATATGTTTATTAGATTTTGAAGATTTTGTATTGCTTATTCTTTTTTGCTTATGTAAATGTACTATGACTTATATCGCTAGTCTTGGGGCAAATTGCTGACGTAAGTCGAGGTATTACTGTACTTTTTTTTTTTAATTTCTGCTTTTTTAAGGAAATATATTGAAACATTTGATAGTTAAAAATAACATTCTGGATTAAAAATAATGATAATTTATTATTTTTTCTATAATTATTTAATTTGAATTACGAAATTTGTAGTGAATCGCAATGTAAGCCACAAAACAAAAATTCGAAACATACACACATTGAAATCAGGCATTTGTTGACACTGTATGTCAG
Organism: Maratus speciosus; assembly: GCA_963932465.1. Classification (NCBI taxonomy): domain Eukaryota; kingdom Metazoa; phylum Arthropoda; class Arachnida; order Araneae; family Salticidae; genus Maratus; species Maratus speciosus. The sequence continues at coordinate 445,641,677 of OZ010788.1, forward strand.
TATCAAACTGTATAAAAATTAATAAATAAAGAGGTAAAATATTAACCCTCAAATGCCTGATTTTTCAAAAATCATTGTAATAATGTTTTTCGGCTTTCATTTCTTAAATAAATCATGGGTAAAATACTTAAAAAAATCATATTTTGTTTTAAGTATGGTTTACGGCTAAAAAACAGTTTGTTACTAATCGGCAATACTGGTCTGTAATTGAAAAAATAAGTTTCCTTGCTAAAATTCTATAATATTAAACACACAAGAATTTTAAGAACTATAATAAGAAATAAATTTTATTTGCTCACTGCAGGACAAAATAGGGTATTTCGCAAGCTTCCAAACGAAACAAAAAGCACATGTAGCAACAATTGAAAAAATAAATCTATCTTTATTCTTAAACAGCACAAGTGTTGCCATCTACATGTTGAAAATCGATTTAATAATATTTTCAGAATGTATTTTATTGGCAACATTAGGCATTATAGCTTCAATATTATTCTAATAGTATTTTACAGCCTAAATTGGGTATGTTGCCGAAAAGCAACACCCGGCATTTAAGGGTTAAGAAAGCCTCATACATTTAAACGAACAGATCATTATACTCACAATACCATACGAAATGTAATTGGTCGTGTTATCTAATTAAAACAATAAATCTTGTATATAAAACCTTTTTCGTAACCTATTATTAATGCAAGTCATGTTTTACTGAAAACGCATTTCAAATTTTATATTTGAAATGCTATTAGAAATATAAAAAATATTTTTTTTAAACACTTAAAAAAATTATATGCTATATATTTTCGAATCTCAATATTAAAACGTAGTTTCTTGCCTAAGATTAGACAAATGCACACTTTCGGTTTGAGAGCTGAAACAAAACTGGAAAATTACATTTCAAATTTAACTAAGAAAACAACAGATTTGGGTGGTTATATGTAGATCTTTCAAATAATATATAAATAAAAATTAACTTGTGATATTTCATGAAACTTGGCTATTTAAACGGAGTGGGATAATGAAATAGGTGGATAATCAAAACTGAATGTAAGTTGAGAGTTTAAAAGTTTTTTTAATAAAACTTGAATATTTTATCTCTTCACTATTGTTAGAGCAGAGCCGCAGCATTTTAAAGGAAATTAAAGTACCATAACTATTTCCTTGAATAATTTTTTTAGACATTCGAATCAGTAATTGTGAATACACGAATCATAATGTATTAAAGCTATTTTATATGTTTCCGAAAATTAGGCTAATTTTAATTTAAAATTTTGACGTAAAAATTTTTGGTATAAAAAAAAGAAGCCCGGCCCCAAGAAAAGTTGGGCATTGCTAATTAGCACCGTCTCTTACACCGCCTCTACGGATCTGTGATACAAATTTCAAGTTCATTTAAGGCTACAGAGTACCCTAAAAATGACAAAAATATCGAATATTTTTTTTTTTATTCAGTGGTTCATACTGTTCTGAAGCATGACTCCAAATTTTAGATCTGAAACCGAAATAGTTTTAAAGATATTTGAACTTTTCTGAGTATTCACAGAATGTTCCGAGTGTTCCTTTAAAAACTTTAAATACATTTTTCTCAGACTGTTATTTTTATTGATGTTAGTGTTTGCTATTCCCTAAGGCTTTTTTTCTGTTGCAGATAGAGTCTTGAAATTTTTTGTAGACACTTATATATATATATATGTGTGTGTAGTACAATAATTAGAATGAACTTTGGTCTGAGGGTTACAGTTATTTTTTTATGTCAAAGTTAATATTTTCAAATTTTTCGGGTTCTTTTTCAGGTTTCGCGCCAGAATTTTTTTTAAGTTTAAATAAAAGTTACATATTTAAATCCATGCTAACTTTTGATCCCAATAATCCAATAATTATAAGGCACTTAAAATAATTAAAAAAATATTAAGAATTAATAATGTTATAAAAGTTTTAAAAAACTTCAAATTTTTCAAAAAATTTAAATGTAAAAAAAAAAAAAATGGTGATAGCTAAAATGATTTTTTTTTTCCAGAATCAGTTTCATTTTATAATCTTAAACAAAGAAATTAATTATTTTTACTGTCTTGGATTTTTTTTTTTTTTTTTTTTTTTTTTGAAAAAGAGTACCGTGTAGCCTTAAGTATATTATTATCAAGGGCTCGTCCAACGCCGAAAGAGTCATCCAGTTGTACAATAGGGTGGGCCGAAAAGAACTATTTTTCGATTTTCGATGATGGGTAGTGCGGAACTGTTGCCACTGGTGGCACTAAGTTTACACAAAAAAATGAGATTTTTCGGTCAATTCCTTCATTTGCCGCAAATGGCTTGATGTTTTGCTCAAATGCTGATTTTTGAACTTTTTTAGCAAAAATTTTAAACAAGTTAAATTAATTTTTTTCCCTGAATTTACTTAAAATGTCATATTTAGTGTACGAAATGTTTAACTAAGCCCTGGTTATCTATTATTTATTAATTATGTGTATTTTGAATTAGGCGATTTCTACAGCCTTTTCGCTTATAACTGAGCAAAGATTCTAAGTGCTAAAGGTATATATAAATATTATACAGGCATACAAACAATAACTACAATAAACCCAACTGGAGTGAAAAATTAGCCAGAACCAGGAATCGAACCCGGGACCACAGTATACAAGACTGCTGCTCTCGTATATTGTGGTCCCGGGTTCGATTCCTGGCTCTGGCTAATTTTTCACTCCAGTTGGGTTTATTGTATTTATTGTTTGTATGCCTGTATAATATTTATAGATACCTTTAACTGTTGAATGCAGGCGTTATTTATGTGTGTATGTGTGTTTTAATATATATTGTAGTATGAGTGTTTTATTATTCTAAGTGTTGTTTGGTTCGTTCGTCGGTTTCTCTGTTTTGTCTTTATTATGTTCCTCGCACTTCCTACGGGATTTTTATGGGTTCAGGGTCATATATTTGAATGCCCGACCACACCATGTCTTGACAACAGTTCTCCAAAGAGAGGAGAATGTGAAGTAGAAACCAATGAAAACGCAATCAGCCATCATGAGGATGAGAAAAGAAATAGGTGATGAGAGTAACTGCGAGATGGGATGTTAATTATTTTTCTACTCTAAAATACAGCTGTTGTCAGAAGATTCAAAAAGTGAGAACTTTGAAGCAGGCAGTTCGTTTGAATCAGAATTTGAACCACGGCCTTCAAAAGAAGACTCTCCTAAACGCACACCCCTTTCTCACACAGAGTTCGATGGATTTAGAACTGGTATATCATATAGGTAAATTGCGTTAAGAGCTTCATCTGTGTTTTAGGATTCAGGAGTTGTGACAACCAGGAATAAGGATCTCCTCATCGCTAATGACTTGGTCAAGAGACAGAAAAAGAGACTTGAAAAGAAGATACAGGAGGAGGAATATCTTGGAGGATGGATACTGGCAACCATATTTTTTGGTGGTAGAAATAATAATACGATATTTATAGAAAAAAGGGAACAAGCGGCACCGTCGGGAGAAATACGAAGCACATATCACTAATGGCGTGCGAAAATGTACGTGTCCATTTCTACGAGCCTATTCCTATTTCATGGACATCAAAAATGCAAGAGGCTGAAGATTTGAGTACTCTATTAATATAGCTCCGTTTCAGTTGGTAATGGTCTTAGGTCAAGTGGTTCTACAATCTAGTTTAGACAGTTGAATTCGCTGTCAGAGTAGGAGCTCGTTCGTATGAAGAATACATATCAAATGTTGCAGTTCTCTTCTGGATTTTTTCCAAATTCAGACTTATTCTGGATTAGAAAATTATATAATGAATTTGCTATTTCCCCGCAGTGACCAGAAGGAGGTGTCAAGTGGCTCAAATATTCCGAACCACTTTCAGACAACATTCTGATGTTTGTTTCGTCTTTCTGTCGACGCGACAGTGCTGCTAATCCACTTTTTTTTTTATAAAGATAGTTTTTTTTTCTACTATCATAAAAGATGCTTGTAAATTTTCTTCCTCCAAGATCTTTCTCCTCCTGTATCTTCTTCCCAAGTTTCTTTTTCTGTCTCCTGACCAATTCTTAATCGATGTCCTTATTCCCTGTTGTCACAATTCCTGCAATTTGTGTTCACTTATACGCGAAAAAGCTATAAAAGTCGCCTAATTCAAAATGCACATAACTATTAAATAATACATAATCAGAGCTTATTTAAACATTTCGTACACTAAACATGACATTTCAAGAAATTTCACCTAAAATAACTTAAATTTGACATTTCTTAAATTGTTGCTAAATAAAGTTAAAAAATCAGCATTTGAGCAAAACTTCAAGCTATTTGCAGGAAATGAAAGAATTGTCCGAAAAATCTCAAATTTTTTGTGTCAACTTAGTGCCAGCAGTGGCAATTTTTCCTCACTACCCATAATCGAAAATCGAAAAAAAAAGATTTTTTAGGCCCACCCTATTGTGCAATATTAATATTAAATGAAATCTTTTACGTAACTATTCTTAACAATTTATAAAAATAAATAGTGTATGAGAAAAAAAAATCTAGATTATAGAAAGGTAATGATAGTCCATCGCACGTCCAAAAATTTTTTTTAAATCGGCTGGAAACTGCATTCTTAATAATTCAAATCAAATATAAATTACATACTTGTTGTTAAAGGTAAAATTAATGCATGATGTAAATCAGATAATCATGATTTACGATTATTTCTTAAAATACATTAAAATAAAATGTTTTTTGAAACTTTTCGATTAAATCTAGGTGTTTTGTCACAAGATATAACGATATACTTTCTTCTTTTTAAAACCTAATAAGGCAATTAAAATATCATTACTTTATCGTTCCTATTCTCATGCAATAAATGTTAAACATCCGGATTATTAATGTTTGAAATAATATTAAAGCTATATTTGAACATAAAAAATAACATTTTTGCTTCTTAATGGAAAAATAAAACTTGCTTTTTTAGAATATACATATAAAATACCTCCATTTCAGAATTAATTATTTAAATCATTATCTTTTTTTTCGTTTGGTTTACGTCAGGATTTGCAGTTAATAGGAATAAAAGTAATTAGAAATTGGATCCAAAAATATAGCAGGTTATTTTATTATTCAAATTACCGTTTCTATTTATTAATAACAATAAATGATAATAAAATGCGGACCAAAAATTATCATTAAATATAATGGCTTTTTTTTATTCAGCATTTTACGATTTTTTTTAAAATGAATTTGGGAAGAGGTCATAATTGTGTTTTAGATTATTCACTGCTCTTTATTTATCTCTTTTTTTTTTATAAAAATTGTAGTTTAACCACTTGGGTACATTTTACGACTGAGACTCGTCATGCATTTGGCCACTGAAACCTATTTTTATATTCTATTCATACCAGTATGTAAAAAAAAAAATGTAGTATGTTTCTCTTGCACATCTTGTCAAAGCTTATATGAAAGATTTTTTTTTTTGTGTGAAAATGGTGCGACATAGAATAATAACTAGAAAAAGTCATGCTTTGTTTGGATTCGCAAAGCATATTTTAAAGTAAAAATATATTTTTTTCATTATTTTCGCATATTTATTAAGCAAAAACGTTATGTTGTGTTTTGGAGCATTTTAATTTTAGAAATGAAAATTCAACCAAATAACTAAGAATTTCCTCTGAATTATTTATTTATGGTATAAGAATGATATAAATAAAAATATTTTCGAATCAAATTTTTACAAAATATTTTTAAATTTTCAACTAAAAGCTCTTAAAAGACTTTTTTTTACATTTTCCAAAAGCCCCTGGTGTTTTCTCAAATGGTTTGAATTAGGTATGTTTCCAATCTTTGTAATTCACATCAAATAAACTTTAATAACAATCTTAGAATAATATATTCAAAGAGAGCTTGAATAAAGTTACTTCTTCAAAATCCTATCTTCTGGAAAATCATTTGAAATCTGCTCTCGTTGATACTACGAGTTATTAACTTATTATATTATTGTTATTATTCAACTTTCGAATTCAAATAATACTTTATATAACGAAAATAACAATTAATTTTATTTCTTTACAATTCTTTTGTTGCCACATTACAATGGAATGCAATAATAATATAATTGAGGAAGAGAGTTTCAAAACTCGTCTTATCCAAAATTTTAAAAAAATCGAGCTTTCTCTACCAATCTATTCTATTGGTAAACCTGCACAGAAAAAACACTATAGTCTGTAAAAAATAAATATTTTTATCCTTTATTTTTGGGTTCTTAAAATATTGGTTTAGTTTCAAAACTCAGCTTATCCACTAGGGAATTGGCAACAAAACTAGCTTTGTCCCTGCACATGCATAGACCAATGGGCGACTAGCTTATCAGCTAATATCACAGTAACTTTCCTTCATTTCTCTGCGACCTGTTGCGATTTTCGTTTAAAAGTATACCTGTTCTATTCATACAAACTAATTAAATAAGTTTTACAGCATGTCTTATGTGTAACGGACAGTGAATAAACTCTTGCATTTTGTGGGGGAAGGGGGAAAAAGAGAAAAAGAAATACGAACACATGGGCTAGTAAAGAATACATGCAAAAGAAGATTAAAATGCAAGTTCAAAATGGAGAATCACTTTCTATATTTCTTACTGTTAGAAGGTGTTAAAAGATTTAATTTTTATTCTCAGGGATAAACCTAGGGCATTTCCGGTCCTCTCAAAGTGCACTCACCAGAAAGAGAACGTTCGAGGGTTCAACTCTCTAAATGTAAGATGTATGAAGATTCCACCAAGCTTTTTTCCCAAGCAAAGACAAAACTGCATACGATAACGGTATTTTGAAGTTCACATATCATACAGCTCCTTGAAGAAACCGTCCAGGTTTCTTTCCTTCCACGAAACATCCAGAAACGTAAAATTTTCACCTTGAAAGTTTATTTTTAATTGTATCTCCGTGCGCTACCATAAGGTACTATTTAAAGACTAAGAACCATGGCCATCTTCAAATTGTGGTAGCGCATTTCGGAAGATTCTTGGGATATCAAAATTCAAAGTGTAAAAGTTTTGCTAGAGGCATATAATAATTGGACTTTCTTTTTAAAAGAAAGGGGTATGAAGTTCCCGTGAAGCAAGAGAAACATAAGCACGTCCACACATTGTTAAAAAAAACATTTTGATGAAAACTGGTTAGAAATGGAGGTGCTTACGTTTTATAAAAATATTATTTCTAAGGAACCAGGACAGAAGGAGATGGTCGAGAAGGATTATGACGATATTCCAGAAGAGAAAAATTAATGAGTTAATTGTTTAATTTATTTTTGGATATACTGTATGTACATTATATTATTTTGTAATATTATATAATGGTTATATATATATATATATATATATATATATATAATATTATGTTTTATATAGATTATATTATATCACATAAAAAAAAATTATTTTAATCATAAGACAATTATGCTAAGTTTTATTTGATTGTTGATAAACTTTCTTTCTATAATAAAACGCAACACTAAATTTTAATCATACTTATTGATGTCATAAGGGTTATTTTTGAATACAAAATATTATCATCCGATGAACAAAAACAGAAACTATTAAATTTTTTTAGCAAGTATGAAAAACGATGTTTTTTAAAGAAATTAATATCAAAACTTTCTTATTCATAGGTTGGCAACAAAGCTCTTCTTATTTATATGTTGGCAACAAAATTCTTCTTATCCATAGGTTGGCAACAAAATTCTTCTTATCCGAAACTTTTTCCAATATAAATTAATTAAAATTTATTTTCCAACATAACACAGTGATATTACAGAGCAACTAGCTATACGTATTCAAAAATTGGATGTATTCGATGCACCGGGTCACAGTTACAGGTTTTTCGAGATTTTCCAAAATTTGATTTTTTGGATAAGGCGAGATTTGAAACTCAAATCTTCAATTCTTTTAATATGCGTAAGTATCGTCTGCGTAAATGCTTTCACATAATAAGAAAAAATTGTGTATTTGAATTCTTAACGCAGAAAAATACTTTTATAAATGAATGTAAGTAATTGAATTTTCACAAATTTTAATTCATTAAAAATACGTTATAATTTTTATAAAAAGTGGTATTTTAAAATTTTCATAATAGGAATCGTAAAACTATTATATGATTAAAAGGAATGACCACCAAAATATGCGCCTTTTCCAACCAATCTTATTAAAGTAGTTTATTAAAATGTATATTATCCTCTCAAATAACATGCATTTTTATTATAAGGAAGTTTAAGGTTTTTTTACGGTTTGAAGTATAAACTCTGGAGTTATTTTTAATATTTAAAATATTTCGACTTCGCAAAATGCAGATATATAGGTTACTTTCTTTATTTAAATAACAAAAAAATGCGACATTTTGATGCAACGTTTTATAAATTATTATAATAGTATTTGACGTACTTAATCATTCACGACTTTATTTATTTTTACTGACTCAATGATCTTGACTTCATTATCGTTTACAAAAAAAAAAAAAAAAAAAAAAAAAAAAAAAAAAAAAATATCCGTATAATGGAAAAATATATTCAACAAAATAATAAAAAATGTTTTTTGTTAAATCATTCGATAAGAATATAATATTGTCAGAGTCCACATATCATATTTTATTTCTAACAAATCCACAAATATTTCTTTACTTAATTAAATAAAAAAAACAAAACAGTTTTTGAGATATTTTGGCGCAATAATGAAAATATATTTTATTTACTTAATTAATCGTGGTTCTATCTATAACACTGGTTTACACGGTTTATATACTTTCGCCGAAATGTGTATTTTTTCATAGTTTCTAGTGCACTGAATAAGGGAATATTATTGTAAAAAATCAGTCACGTCTAGTTAAAACATTTATTAAATACTTAAAAAAATAATAACATGAAATATAAAGAAAAAAAATAGAAATGGTTGATTTTACTCTTCTTTTTTATAATTTTCTTGATCCGTTTCTCTTAAAATAGACCAGCAGTAGTCGCCTACCATACTTTCATCCCAAAAACCTTTGTGTCTGTCGTCAATACGTTTAAGGTCTTCGTGAAAACGCTCGCCCTGCTCATCACTTACGGCGCCCAAATTTTCAGGAAAAATATGTAGGTGTCAATTGAGTAAATGTATCTTCAGAGGCATGTTCACACCTATTGCATGAGAGTTTTTTAATAAATCATCAATATTTTGTTCATAATTATCTTCTTTATGATTCCCTTAGAATCCATAGACCACTTTAAAGGAATCGCAAGCAAATTTTTTATTAGTAGATTAGTAAAGTTAAACTTACACTAAGTGCAAAATTACTTAAAAGATGACACAGTATTTAAAATGTTAAATTACTTTAATACCTTAGTATACTTTCAACTATAAAACATAGTCTTCTTCGGAGGAATATAAGAAATACAACAGTTATTGATCAATCAATAACTGTTATCAATATATAATATATAATTGATAAGGATACAAGGATTGCAAGTATTTCTTATATTCCTCCGAAGAAGACTATGTTTTATAGTTGAAAGTATACCAAGGTATTAAAATAATTTAACATTTTAAATACTGTGTCATCTTTTAAGTAATTTTGCACTTAGTGTAAGTTTAACTTTAACTTTTAAAGATGAATTAAGCATTTCTATTTATTTATTTAGTAGATTAGGAGTTTTTCAAAGCCAGTTTATATATATATGGGCAGACAAAAATTCCCTCTTTTAATTTTGCGTCTGGAATACCTAGATTTTTTTTGTAAATATATAAAAGCAGCACTGATCTTATCCAGGTCTTGGCGAAATTTTTTTTATTAGGCCCAATTTAATGTGTAATGGCGGCAAAATTATATTTTGCGGTTCCATTAAAGATGTATATTTCATACTCCTTTTTCCTGGAGTAAATTCATTTCGGACAGGCCAATATTTTTTTATGTAATGGTGCTCTTTAGCTCGACTATACAACAGGCACAAAAACATTAATATTTGGAATACCCGCCCTGTAAGCCCAGTAACATAATGAAAACTTTTAAATCGCCCCATATTTTTCGGTTGTGCTGTTCGTATTGTATCATTTTCATTAAAATCGATATTATTTGATAGGTTTCTTTACTGTTTACGGCATATGGCCAATTGGTAAAGATGGTTTTATATTACAATTCTGAAGTAATACAGCTTTTAAACCATATTTAGATGAATCGATAAATAAACGTCATTCATTTGGTGTCAATGAGTTCTACTGTTGCAGACGAGAGGCAAGAATCTCTGCCTTAGATTTAGGTAGTTCCAAGTCTTGCGCAAAGTCGTTCAACTCATTTTGGTTTATTAAATGTGGCATTTTATCATCTTTGATTACAAGCTCGTCATCATTTTCATCCTCCATAAACTGATCGTCACTATCTTGGCAACTCGCACTTGACATACCTGGACATATGGGATGTGGCAGAGTTTCCCAATGTGATATCGGTTTTGAGACTGATGGAATGTCAGGATACTGAAATTTACTTTTTTATTTAAAGCCTGCAGTTTTTGTCAAACAAAAATATCAATCATTTCTCTGATATGAAAGTTCTCTCCGCAGCATTGGTGATCTAAATTGAAAACAATTTTTTTTCTCCCAAAGCCTAGGATATAATAGTAAGCCTACAGCTTTCGCAAGAAACTCGTGGGACCCCCTTTTTATCTTGATTACTCGCTGAGATTCCAAAATTCCAAAATTATACAAATATGCTGTTTTAAGACATTCAGCTATTGGTCTTCCTTTTTAGTAAACATAAATTGCCCACAAATATAACAAAAAGATCAGAATTTAATTTACACACTCTATTAGACATTTTATCAAAGACAAAACAACTTTAGTTCACAAAAATACAAGAAAACAGAATGTAGAATTCAAGTTGACAAGGCGGGTATGTTGAAAAAAGTTATCTTCATACTACGCAAGTATGCTGTGGTCATCACAAAGCTTTCTTGTATCAAATCTACAATGATAAGTTGAGTAAAATGCAGCTTTGTGTTAAAAAAATTATATATTCCCAAAAATAGTCTGCTCACTAACGAGGATATAAGATTTCACATTTAAGTAATCTAGAACAATAAATCTTCCTTCTTTCGATTTTATTATTTACTTATTTCAAAAATCGTCTGCTGTCTTTATTTTTTTGATAATATTTATATAAAATATCTACACTGCTCAAAAAATTAGAGGGAAGCAAGCAAAATAGTGAAGAGAACAGTATAGGCATAAAATGGATAGTACATGTGTACCAATGCCCAATACAAAGAAAAAGATGCACATAATTGCAAAGGAGCTTTTATTCTTTGAAAAAATGGAAAGAACATGAAAAGATGGTTTAGGACAACAATTTGGTTTCACGTAAATGATAAAAGAAAGTATCGTTTAGAAATGATGCAAGATTTTTAATATGGCTTGTGGTCTTCTCGGACAGCGAAGACTGCTGCACACCTGTTTTCCATGGATGCGGCGAGGTTATCGATAAGACTCTGGGGAATACTGTTCCACTGCTCTATATTTGCAATCTCCAAGTCACGGGCAGTAAAAGGAGGCCTTAGTCTCGCAGCAATGCATCATCTGAGTATGACTCAAACATGATCGATCGAATTTAGGTCAGGAGAGCATGCTGGTCATTCCATACGCTGCATTGTTTTAGCTTGAAGCATGTTTTCCACAAGACAAACTGCATGAGGTCTGGCATTATCATGCACGGAAAAAAGAAATCACTAATTGCTGCAGCATAAAATACGACAAGAAGTCTCAGCATCTCTCTTGTGTAACTTCGGACCGTCAAAATGCAATTCCGAACGATATACAGACCCGTACGTCCACCTATGCTGATTCCAACCCAATGCATCAACCCACCGCATCCGTAATGTGATCTTTAACGAACGAATGTTGGATTATTTTGAGTGTCTATTTCTCTCCATGCAAAAACACATCAGACGTCACATCCAGACTGAATCGGGACTCGTCTGTAAACAGAATTTGACTCCAGCAGCTCTGCCTCCAAACTCGATGTTCAGTTACCCAACTTCTTTGGGCCGCACAGTTGCTTGAGGTCAACGGAATACAGACCACTGGCTTACCTGCATAGGAACCACCGTAATTAAGCTTATTTCGAACTGTTTGGCTGGACACCATTCGTCCTGTGGCCAAAAACAACTGGGTTTGCAGCTGAGTAGCATTGCCCGTTCGTCTCGACGAGCTGTTAACAGGATATACCGGTCATCAGTTTCTGTGTTAGAATATGCCCGTCCTTGCCCTTGCTGATGTCTACCATTCCATGTGTCTTGGATTCGATTCCACAGACTTGCATTGACACTTTTAGCGACCCCATCAGCGCCCGCAACACTTCTTGTGTTTCACCAGATTCAACCGTCCCGCTAACATGCCGAGCCATGGATTTCGTTAAACCATATTTTTGTGGCATTTTCAAGTCTCCTTTTCTCAAAACACAAGCTGGGCAATGGAATTTTAAAACTGAGACAGTGAAACAGACGTTTCTGCAAAATCTCGATTTCTACACTGATCTCCTTTTTCTACTTTTTGACGTTATAAACTTTAATTTGCATGTGCAGTTTTTTTATATGTTTTCTACTACGCTTTTTTATGGATGTTTTATTATGGATGTTTAATATTAATATTTATTATGGATGTTTAATTATGGATGTTTTATTTTACGTTACATATCGGTGTAAATATTTGCGTAATTTTGTTAAAACCATGTGCTCCCCAAATTGTTTTGAGCAGTGTATTTATACAGAAGAATGTAAAAAATGTGACGTGATAGATTTTTTTGAAATACCGCTTTTCATTAGTAAAAGGCAGTATAATAAGAAAATAGGTGTTCCATTAAAAGTATATAACAAATGCTTAAATTTGTAAACCAGTGTAATTATAACTAACTCCATGATTTATTTTATTCTTCTGAAAATGTACCTGTTTCATTTTTTATTTGCAAAAATGGATCCGTAATGGAAAAATATGTAAAATAAATTAATTAACATAATACATTTTTTAAGGTTATTCTGTAAAAAAAAAAAAATAATAATAATAATAATATTGTGCAAATCTACAGATCATAATTTATTTTTATGTTTAATTTCAAGTCAAAATGCTGAATAGTTTTTTGTAAAGTGTAGAACAAAATGTAATTTGTGTAGCCTAGTAGAGGATTTGCTTCGTTCATCCTAATAATAATGATAATAGCAAAAACGCCAGTGGCAGCCCTGAGACAAATCTGTACTCAAGGGATTAAATAGCCCCTTCGGCCAGTGTCGGGAGGAAGAGGTACCTTTCATATTTCTTGGTTATAAAATTTTGCAAGTTTTACTCGAAGCTGATTTGACTGAAATTTTAAGAAGCTAAATGCGACGAACCTGATAAATAAATATTCTTTAATACTCAATTTGAATGTGATTTGCACCAAACTATTAAGCCGTAGCCATGCTGGCATCATTTATCGTTACTTAATTTTGGTTGCAAAATTTGGCGATTTTTCGCCAAGTGTCGCCAATTCTGGGGAGAATTTGAAGCTGAGGAGAATTATATGCTTGACGCCAAATGGGCGATAAAGGGATGGCAATGGCTCTATTGTTTACGTAGGGTTACACCTCCTGGGCTCATCGCTGTCGTTCGCTTTGTTCGAGTGTGTGACTGTTGAAAGAATGTTTTTAAGAACACCTGTTTCGTTTTTACTGTAAATAGATGTATCACAGTGTATTATAGCTGTAAATATGTGGTCTTCCAATGAAAAAGGAAGAGAAAAGTGATATCCCGTCGAATAATTGAGTAAGTGCCAATTGATTTACTTTTAGATAGCGTTAGTTAATTAATAAATCTACTGAACCAGAACTGGTCGTCACACTGGTGCAAAGGCCGTGAATATAAATTGATAACTAAGCTACTGGCATTTCATTAAACGGGTAAATTATTTAAAATTTCTCTTAAAATCTAAAATATATTGGAAGACATAATTCTTTGAATGAGTGAATAGAAAGATGGATCAAAGTGAAGTTTTAAAACGAAACATAGCAAAACGCGGGTTAATTAGAACCATTGTAACCCATTGTAACGAAATTGATTAAAAAAATTGATTGTGTAATTAAAAAAGAAAGTGATTCCAAACCGGATATAGTTGAGTATTCTTTAGCGGCATTACTTGAACGTAAATTGTCATTAGAAAAATTGGATGAGTCAATTGAATGGGAAATTGAAACCGATAATTTAGAAACAGAAATAGAAACTTTGGTAGAATATAAGGAAGCTATTGTGACTTACAAATCTAGAGCCAGTAGATATTTGAAAAATTTAAACGTAAATTGAACTATCGCGAGTGAACCAAAAGCAACTACGTCCTCCATATCAGACAGTCAATTAAAGTCGAATACGAAATTGCCGCGAATTTCTTTAAATAAATTTACAGGCGACATTTGCGAATTTCAAGAATTTTGGCCTCAGTTTAATGTAGCTCTTCACGAAAATGAAGCTCTTCAGCAAACTGAAAAGTTTACTTACTTAAAATGTTTAATTTCTGGTTCAGCAGCTGCCGCTATTAATGGGCTTCCATTAACAAGTGAAAATTATGTAACGACAATAAATATATTAAAGGATCGTTTTGGGAAAAGAGATGTTTTAAATTCCGAGAACACTAACAAACTATTAAACTTAGAAGTAGTACAAAGATCAAATGACATACATTTTTGAGAAATTATATGATCAGATATCTATACAAATACGATGTCTCGAAGCGCTTGATGTGAAGACCAATATGGTTGCTTATTATTACCCATTATTTATAAATGTATACCGAATGATCTCGTGTTACAATTTCACAGAGATACGATAAAAAAGATGTTTGTGTAAATGATTTATTGTTGTTTCTGAAACGAGAAATAGAAGCGCAAGAAAAAAATATTAATGTTACTTCTATCAGTTTTGAAAATACTAAATCCCATGAAAATAAATTTAAACAAAATTCTCACGAACACTTTCACCAAGAAAAAATTAAAAATCCTTCAGCACTTACATTAAATAGAATTGCAGAAAATCTGTGTCCCTTTTGCTCTCAAAATCACGAAGTAAATTTGTAAAATTTGTATAATTTAAGTTTGGAACAACGAAAAGAATCTTTATTAAAACAAGCAAAATGCTTCAAATATTACCGAAAATTCCATAAGAAGCAATATTGCAGAAATACTAAGATTCATTGCGGAATTTGTTTTTCTAAAACGCATCAAAGTTCTCTTTGTAACAAACAACAAAAAGAAAGATCATCGAATGAAAATAAAATTGACCTTCTTTTGACAGAGTGTGAACCGGGGGGGGGGGGGGGGAAGGAAAATAAGTATGGAAAAATAACAGTTTCGTCACTTTGTTGTAATCGAGATGAATATATTTATTTTCAAACGTTGAAAGGAATTATGATTGGAAAGAACCAAAATATTAATGTTCGAATATTATTGGATAGAGCCTCGCAGCGAACATTTATCGGGAAGAATTTGTCTAACCGCTTAAATTTAGAGGTAACAGGGCAGGAATAATTAAAAATTGATACCTTTGCTGGAACAAAACCTATTGTTAATAATCATATTAAAGATTTTCCTAAAATACAATAATTCGGACAATATAATATGTCTGGAAGCATTAGAAACGGCGAAAATATGTCCCGGTAAAATTCGAGCGCCAAGTTCAGAGTTATATAAAAAAATTAAAAACATGGTATAGAGTTATCAGACGTTTCTACTAATGAATTAGATAATGGTGACAATGAAATAGATTTGTTGATTGGGAGTAATTACTATTGGTCAATTATGACAGGAAAATATAAACGCATTTCACCAACTCTGATTCTGAATGAAACTAAATTAGGTTGGACACTTCAAGGCAAATTCTCAGAAGAAGTTAATGTAGATAATTTAGTGGGTGCGATGTACATATCTATTTGGGATAATAATAAGGATGATAAAATGTCAGTTCAGCTTGAAAGTGTAGAAGGGTTCGGGATACAAGAAAATAATACGAACAAATGTAAAGATATCATTAATGAATGTAAAACTTTGGGAGTAGTAGAAATTGTTGAACCCCAGGAAATAAATTCGACCAATGATAATTTGGCATACTACTTACCCAATCACCCTGTTATTGAAACGGACAAACAAACTTTAACAAATCCGATAAACTGGCGACATTGCCCCGGTAGCGCAAATCCTGCTGACTGACTTAGGAGAGGACTGTCACTTCTCGATCTCGAGAGCGGCTTTAAGGCAGCTGATAACGAAGTACAACAATTTGAAAAAAATCATTAATGATCAAGAACTTCAGGATTTTATATCAAATAAAGGTGTGACGTGGAAATTTATCGTCGAGCGTGCCTCATGGTGGCGCGGGTTTTACGAAAGTCTCGTAAAAAATGTAAAGGAACCACTAAGTAAAATTATGGGAAGAACTCTCATCACATTTGAAGAATTGGCAACAATCTTGATAGAAATAGAAGGCATAATAAATATGAGACCACTAACCTATACAACAAGTGATTTTGGCGAGCCAGAGCTACTTATATCGGCTCATTTCCCTCAGCTGGGAAGAGAAAACATTAGTTTTGCTCTACGTTTTTCTGAATTTGAAAATAAAATTTCTTCCAAAGAGACTTTGTTTAGGAAAAAACGATATCAAAGTAAATTGTCGAAACAACTGTGGATTAAATGGAAGGAACAATACTTATTGAATTCATCGTTCAATTCATCAATTTAAAACTCCTGAGAGACACAAAAACTTAAAAATTAGAGATGTTGTCTTAGTAGATGGTACTGCTAAACCTAAACTGTAGTGGGACATAGGAATAGTTAAGAAAGTCATTATTGGCAGAGATAAACTTATTCGTGCTTGCATGATAAAAACTGCTATAGAACTGCTGAGAAAACCAATACAACTTTTGTATCCTTTTGAACTAGATTGCTGAATGATAAGTGATTTCAGTATTTGATTTGAAATTTATTTTTTCTACTAGTGTTTAAATATGAAAATGTGTTTGTTTTTTAAATTCATAATTGGGAATATTTGTGTGTGTGTGTGTGTGAGTTTTGCAATTTGTTGTTTATCTATTTAGTAAAAATGTTTCATTTTATGCATAATTGTACCTTATTTCAAATTGAAAGGGTAATTGAATTAATAATGGTATTTAAGTTGCTTATATTATGTATATATATATATATATTCAGTTAATCTTATTCAGGTAAAATATCCGGCCAGATATGTTCATGTAGCTACATGTTATATGAGTGTCATTTTTTAAATATATTGATCATAACTTTATTATTTTATGTTTAATTCTTTATACTTCAACACCTGTAGATTGAAAAATTTCTATTTTATTATTTGAGTTGTGAATTAAGGTTATGTTTATTATGAGAATTTGTTTATGTTGATTTATCATTATGTACTCTCGCGAGTCCAGGTGGGGAGTGTGTGGAGAATTATATGCTTGACGCCAAATGGGCGATAAAGGCATGACAATGGCTCTATTGTTTACGTAGGAATATTCCTCCTGGGTATGTATTGTGTATTTGTATATGAAAAGTGTTTAAGCATTACAGTACAAATGGCCACCATTTTGATAGAATATGGCGGATGAAGTTGGCCAACGAACTCGGTCGAGACATTGGTATGTTCTATGCATACAATTAATTTCATCCAAGTCGGTTTATAAATACGAGAATTATCTCATGACAAAAATCAGATATACATATATATGGATATCTATCTATATATATGTAAGTCCCAACTGAACGGAGGGTGGTTTTGGGGTCTGGTGGTCGTGAGCGGTGAAAATATACCAAAATTTTCCGAAAGCTTTTAGCTTACCTCCTGACGGCTGAAATAGGTAGATTTTTACTTTTTGTAGTGAAATCTACGTAAAAGTGCTTTATTTAATCTTCTAATTTACAGAGAAAAAAATATTTTTTTTGCCATTAAAACATATCTTTGTTAAAATGCCCACACATTGACAGTTTAAAATTAGAAAGTCTAAAGGTACCACGCATTAGTGGACTAATATCCGCAAAGATACAAGTTCAAGTTCTGACCAGGCAGGGAGGCCTACCTAAGGGCTTAAGCACAACAAGCCCTGCCTGGCTAATTATGTTTACTAAGACTCCCGTTTATTGAAAGATTTGAAAAAGATATCACAATATTAATTTCAGACGGCAACTCAGTTGTCTGAGTGTGCTACTATACAATATGAGGTATGAATTATATAAGAACTAAGAAAAAAGATTAAATGAAACGCTCGTTATTAGAAAATCGCACATTCCACACATGCATATGAATTTTTACAACACTACCCCTAACAGCAAATATTTACATAATAACTACTGGTTACGAATATTTTAAAGCGTATAATACCATTAACTATAAAATAGAGAATATTTACAAAACAACGTAGGATTATAAGCAAAACTTAGGAAAAAAGGAGACATAAATGATAATTATTAAAAGATTGCGTGCTAGAAATAGACAAGATATTAAAGTAGTAATGTGGATATTAACAATAGCAAAGTTTTTATCTTCACTGTGCATGGTTTTTATATTAAAACGATCAGATCAATAGCTTGGAACAATATTCAAAATATATGTAATAGTAAAAATTTTCGTCCTTTTATCTTAGTAAAACTATTCAAAATTCTTAACATTTTTCCTTTTTTACCTATCTTTAATAATATCATAATATCTTTTGTATGTTATTTAATGCATTTAAAACTGCGTTTTCTTTTATTAGTCTAAAACCTTAATCCATTCGCGTCATCTCATAAAACCCATTAAATTACTTTTTTCATTTTATTCTAAAAATAAATTCTTTTTATTTCGAATGTTTTTATATCATTTGTTCTTTGGTGTTCTATCCCCATCATTCCTTGCAAATCCCAAAACCATTTTTTGCGCAATAATTCTGACGCCGAAGCTAAGAAGATCACATTGTCGTCACCCGTGCCTTTCCCCCTTCCCCCTGGAGCTAGTCCTATCGTATTCTGCTCTTATCGCGTCCTTCCGGCTGCTTGTACGGGATTTGTCATTGATCGTGTATTGTATTCATACGCATGCAGTTTTCGTAAGTATATAACCCGTTGCATGGGCTAGGAGAGGTAGAATTTGACGATTATTGAGTCGTTTTATTAAACCACGCCACCTGGAGTGCTGTGTTTTCCCCGAATTTTCATCATTTGTTCTAATAAGTAATATCTAGTGGTACATTTTACTGCGTACACAGTAAAAAAAAACGGGAAAAATTACAGCTGATTTGGCTGTGAATCGCTAAAAAACAGCGTTTTATTAACTTCACTATCGATTTACAGTAAACTGCTGTTATTTCAACAACGCCAAAACCGCCCCGACAGCATTCCAGATCTACAGGCACAGTGTAAAGCCAAAGCAGGTTATTATTTGCGCTAGTAGTGTCGTACGAGTGTTAGAGTCGGTCTACGGTCTGAATGTGTGCTTATTATTCAATTCAAAATGGCGATTTGGGATACTTAAATACAGCTCTGGATTAATATATTTTAAAAATTCGGGGTAAGTTTTATTTTTATGTTTATTCGTATCATTGATTTAATAACTGTATCAAATAGGGCAGTTCTCTTATATAATGTAAGATACAAATTTTGTATTTAAGCACATAATATATAGATATAAACGTTGAGACAGTAGCTTTTGAATCATTTGTATAAGGATTAATTATTTTGTCTTAAATTATAACAAAAGAAAATATTTCCCATTTAGATTTGAAAAAAATCATTTTTCTTTTCCTTTTCATCATAGGACTTAGTTATTATTTACTTATGTGTCAAAGTACAGATTAAAAAAAAAAAAATCCTTATTTTTTAGATATGTTTTGCTTTGCTATTATATATTTTTCGCAATTCCAATTTTTCCGTTATTTGTATTTTAATATACCTTACTAATCTAAATTATACAATATTTTTTAGTTGTCTAAAAGCTTTAAGTACGCTTTTTGTACTAATTTAAATATTTTTATTTATTTAATGTATTATTATAGTTTATTAAAATTTCAAAAAAATCTTACGACCTATGGTCCTATTTTCCGTCGGAATTATTCAGATTTTATAGATGCTAATTTTTTACGTGCATTTCTTTTCATTTTTTAAATGTAATTTTGAAATCATTTATTATGTGTAAGCTGGATACACTTCTTTATTAATCCATAAAATATTTCAAGAGTTTGCTTACTATTATCGCAGCATTCAAAAGCAGCAGATCGCATTTTGCTTTTGATAATTATCGAACAATAAAAAGTAATTAGCACTAGATGCTGAAATTCGATATTTTGAATGTTCTCCATGTATGTTATACGCAGTATATTTGAAATTCACATAAGGAAAATTCTTTACAATGAGTTACAATAGATTGAAATTTCCGATTTATTGCTTTTTTCGGTGTATTTTCTTATTTTATTTACTATTTGGCTTTATGGTGATGCTAAATTTGTATCTTACACATGTATAACAGAATTTATTATATAACAATGTTATTAAAACAATGATATAAGTAGGCATAAAGATAACACTTATAGTGCTCTTAGTTTTTAAAAGATGTCTCATAGTAGACAAAAAAGAAAAATTCAAAGTAAATAAATATTGCAGGGCTGGCGGGGGCGGAGGCGGGATGCAAACGCATTTCTACAAATAATAATAATAATAAATAAAATAAAATGAATACAAAATGTATATATGAAAAAAAAAAAAAAACATATACCGTTGGAATGTGGCATTCACCTTGAAAACTATATCGAAATAAAATTAAAACTTGCTAAAAAGGTACATTTAATGTCACAAATATAAAAAGATGTTAATAAGATGTTGTTACATAATAAAATAGTTTTTAAAAACTTCCAAGATTTCATGCCGAGCGCATTCGATCACCTAATAATCGAATAGCGATAGTGATCGAAAGCGCTCGGCATGAAATCTTGGAGGTTTTTAAGTTTTTAAAAACTATTTTATTATGTAACAACATCTTATTAACATCTTTTTATATTTGTGACATTAAATGCACTTTTTAGCAAGTTTTAATTTTATTTCGATATAAAATAAATAATAATAAAGGCTTAAAAAATTACTGTTATCTTGTTAAAAGTGCTGTAAAATTAACAGCAAAATATGCTGAAAAAATACAATTTTTTGTAAAATCTAAAAAACAAAATTACTGTAAAATTAATTGTAAAAGTGCTGTAAATTTACAAGTTTGCTGTTTACCCGAGAAAAACAAAACTGCTGTAAATTGACAGCAAAATTTGCTGGCACCCATATTGCCAGCATTTTTTGCTGTAAAGATACAGTGATTTTTTTTACAGTGTAGCAACTGCCAGCACATGGATCACCTATAACTAGTGGAATTTGTTGCATTATATGGTCCATTAATAAACGTTTTGATGCACTTATAGGCTTCGATTATTTATGCTTCGGGAAACATTCCGATGGAAGACAGCCTGAACTTCCACTCTTCCATCATGATTGTTTGACAGCAAAAAAAAAAAAAAAAAAAAAATGATTTCTTCATTGAGTACATAATGTGGGTATGCTGGTGCTTAAGATCTACATGTTTATATGATACGAGTGAAATCGTTTCATATATATATACTGTTAGTCTGCCAGATCCAACGGTGGCACGTTATTTTGAAATATGTATTGACTGTGTTCTATTAGTCTGTGTTCTATAGTTTAACACAGTCAATTATTTTTGTAGCAGAATAGGATTTTTCCTTACATATGAGAACCATGCAGACAGTGATGTTGTACACGGTTTTCTTAGATGGAAATGCGATGTAAGAGTACAGTCCAGCATATAGTGCAGCGATGTGCCCAGTTGACCACATGTGCACTGGGGGAGGATGGCGTCTTATCAAACTTGAACAGATAAGATGGAAATGGATCGTGATTCATTGAAAATATGTAAATGTCCCGATGATGTAATATAAGTGATTCTGTTATCTTTGAAAGGAGAGTATGCGTGTAACGTCCTGTAGGTGCGTAGTCCCATTCTTGCTGCAATTTTTGTAGCATAGTTGTTTTGATGTTTTCCTTGAGAAATGATGGTTGAGAGGGGAAGAATCTACTGTGAATCGTCATGTAAACAGGTTGCTGATTTGCGTGATTTGCTAGGTAGTCGGCTATCTCGTTTCCGAAAACCACGGTGTGACCACGCTCTCATTGAAAGTATAAAGATTTCGAAGAGGATTGAAGTGCTTGTATGATAATAGCGACCAGGTAATTAGTAGTGAAGATATTTTATAAGGATGGAAGGCTTGAAATGCTGTCCGAATAGAGAGTAAAATTATTAAAGCTGTAACTATTGGCCAAACGGTCAGCATCCTCAATCGCCAGAAGTTCTGCTTGAAATATTGTGTTCTCTAGGACTAATTTCACTTGTGCCGTGTGAAAGACTTCATTGTCCCGCAATACGTAGAAGGCGTAGGCCGTCCCCTGCTCAGTAGGGTGCTTCAGCCGTCTATGTAAAAAAAAATAAACTTTCACTAATATACCGGGCCTCCCCTCAATTTTTTAGACTTGTGTATAGTAATATTCTGGCAGAATTTAAACTTCATATTTCAACTGCAAGAGGGTGCTCAACACCCACTAACTTCATAAATTTGTGTATTTTCATTCAAATTTTTCTATATATTTGTTTAATAAAAATAAAGACCTCCAAAATTAATTTCTTGGAAAAGAATAAAACAATATAGAAGTAAAAAATAGAAATGCAATCATATTTGGTCTTTAATAATACAGAACAGTGTCTAAAACTGATTTTTTTCGTTGTTTCTGATCATTTTCTGTTGGCTTCTACGACCTGCAGCAAGAATTGCTTTTAATCTTCATCATTTGTTATGATTATATTGAAATCTCCATTAAGCGTATCCCCTCTTTCTGGACTGTCATTCACTGCTTGTAAATTGTGAAGCCATTCTTTTCCCTTGGGATAGTCATCATTGCCATTTCATTTTTAGGGAGAAGGCTTAACAATGATTTTCTTATATTCATACGAGGTAAGAGTTCTGTTGTTCTTGTTGCAAAGTGTGACAGTCGTACACAATCTTCTTTAAAAATCTCAAGTTCTCATCTTACATAACGCTTCTTAAGGTCTTGCATCAATGTAAATCGCTCTACAACAATTTGTCTTCTTCCATTTAAGTTCTGTCAGAAAAGAGAGAAAGTCTTATGAAGTCATCAGAACACTCAGACATATGATGTTCCATCACTTCTCTAGCAGAAAGCACAATCTCTCTATCTGTTGATAATTTTCAGGATCTTTAACTGTGTTGGAATAAATTCATCGTCTGAAGGCTCAGAGTTTTCCATTACACTATTTAGATAAATATTGGATGAACAGATGGTAGCTGAAAGTAAAGAGACTCTAAGGCTTCATTCTTCTTTTATTCTCTGAAGAGAACATTCATACTTTTTTTCGAGAACTCTTTATCTTTTAAACCCATATACATTTTACAATTGATTCTTTGATCCTGAAGATCCCTTCCTTAATTCTTATTATTTTCATAACACCTTCATAACCAATATCAAAGAAAATAGTCCAAGATATCTAACCACTCCTTATTGTTGGGCTGTAGAAAAATAACTTTGTTTTTCTTTAACAAAAGTCAATGAGAATGAATGTTTTCTAATTTTTTAATTATGTATGTGTTTCTTTAGTTTTGTAGGAATTTCAGATCTCTGCAATATCTGCATTGATTCTTTAACTGTCAAATGATTAACATATTGTACCAATTTTGATTCTTTCAACTGATAAAGAACAAACACGTTGAAGGATTTGTCTTGTCATAGTTAGCTGTTTCAATCCAGTCAATTGGTCTACTGTTCTTTGACCAATCAGAAAAATTTCATTACTAAGACAAGTTGAAACCGGAGCGATTGCAAATTTTTAGCATTGAAATTTCTTTGAACAGAAAAGAACAGCTATTTTTCATAAAATTAAAATTGTTGATTAATACACACATTTTGTGATTATTTTATTTCATATTAGGCTAATTGTTTCTTATTAACTATAACATGAATCATGTTAGCATCCCATAACAGTAGATTAATATTTAATGTAAATAATGTAACCTAAATATAATTCTTGATACTTATTTAAAGGTAAAAAATCTGGCAATAAATAAGTAAATGTATTTTAAATATTATTTTCATTTGTCACCTTTCACTTAGGAATAGCCATGAGCGAAATGTAAACAACTTCAGACAGATGTTTGCGCCAGATGCAGAATTTGAAAATCTGTAAAATAAATATTTAAAATAAAAATTATCATGAAAAATTAATTGTTTTACTGACAAATTGTTTCCGTTTGGTTGTAAAAAGAGTTGGTAGAATTCTTGTTTTGGTTTAGTGTTGTCTGTAACTTTATCATGTAAATAACTCTCAGAAATGTTGCTACATATAATAAAATATTTCAGAAACATTTAAATACAAATATAAATAATATAACAAACTAAATTTCTTCTAAAAATTTCTGGAAAATTAAATATTTCTGGAGTATAAAATATTGTTGTATTTCCTATTCTTCTGCTAATGTTAAATTGTGGGGTCATTGAGCACCCTCTTAGAATTTGAGTAAGAAGCTAAAAATTTACCACTATTATAGCCTAAAAAAATTAGGGGGTGGCCTGGACTCTAGCTCAAAAAAAGTTTTTTTGAACCACCCTACTGCTCAGTCTTGGATCCATCTGTGTAAATTGCGACTTCTGACTGATATGAGTCATTCGCCCACTTGAAGTAAGTTTGAAAGGGAATTGTGTTGATTGAACTTATTTTGTATTGATATTTGAAGGGATTGTGGTCATCAACAGGAACTCCAAGGTGGAGAATTCTTCCTGAAGTGGTTATTCTTTATTCTTTCAAGCTATAGAGCTAGGGGTGGGATATCCGTTAACACGCATAAAGCTGCTTTTTTGGATTTTCTATAAACCTCTGAAATCAGAACAAGACACTGTGCTTTTATTGAGGAAATTAGTCTTAGTCCATGCGATTTTTTGTAAGCGAGGGCACCAGATGACTGAGGCGTATGTTACTTTTTTTCCAAAATGTTGGAATACCATTTTTTAAGAATAGATTTAGATACTCTTCCTTGTTATGAGACAAATTTTAGAAGATTCTGGGAGAGGATATTGATTTCAGAGCGCTGATTTCGTAAGTATGGCAAAAAAGAAAGCGTGTTGTCTAAGCGTTAAGCCCAGATATGGTAACGTTTTGTCCTGTTTCAGCGTGTGATTGTTGAGTTTGAAAATAGGTGCTCTTTTCAGATGTTTTGGTCGCCGTAAATTAAGGACCTGACATTTTGTATACGAAATCTACATGTGATATTGAACTTCCCATTCTTCGACTATCTTCAGTGCTTGGATTCCTCATTCCTCTAACAGCTTCCGTGTGCGGCCCCTAGCGATAATCAGAAGGTCATCAGCGTAGGCCACTGCCACAAAGCCTCGTCTTCTGAGTTCACGAAGAAGGCTATTAATTAAAAAAACCTCCATAGGAAGGAACCGAGACATGATCCCTGTGGAAAGCCTTTGTTAAACCAATGTACTTTGTTAGAGAGCCAGTTTGAAAATGCCCCTCCGAAGTAAGAGAAAAGAACTTACTGTATTTGTATAAGGTATGTCTAGATCTAGATTTTTTAATTTCTGAACTGTAGCAAGACATAGCAGGTTGTCGAAGGCATTTTAAAAATCAAGATATAGTAGTGAGGTGTAGCAGTTATTTTAATATTTAGTTACATTTGGGAAAACTGGTCTTGAAGTGCTGATTCAATGGATTTCCCTTCAACAAACCCATGCTGTGACTGATGAAGGTCTGTTGAATTTCTCAAAGAATATAGTATCTTTTATTAAATTAATTTCTCATATATTTTCCCCAGAATTAGAAGAAGCGAGATAGGTCTATATGAACCCGGTTCATCCGGTGGATTACACGGTTTCAAGAAATGCACCAGTTCCCCAATCTTCCAGTTTCGAGGAAAGTTGTTAAGACTTAATAAGCAGTTGCATAGATCTAGAAGAACAGTGCTGAAATTTTTAAACAGATTTCTTATGATAATATGATCGAGATTATCAAGTCCCGGAGCTTTATTTTTGTTAATAAGTAGGTCATCGCTTTCAGCTCCTGTTTCTGAAAGGGAGGTGCTGATGTTGGGGAAAGTTCTGTTCCCGTATGTGATTGTTGAATTTGGCCAAAAATTGCTCTCGTGAGTTCATCATAGAAGGTTTGCCTTGTGTGGGTTGATGTCGTCGATTTTGATAATGCGTAGAGCTCCTGAATATGGAAATCCTGGAATGCTATTTTTTTTTTTGCCATAGGATTCTTTAGTGTTTCTACAAAAGGCTAGCCATGCAAATTTGTTGGCTTCTAATGTCTTTTTTTATAGATGGTTCTTTCTGTTTTATAGATTATTTTATGTTGTTGGGTTGCAACCGGTAATTTTGATGGTCTAAACAGGGCCTTTACTAAATTTCTTTTTCGTCTCAGTTATTTTGTTCACCAAGTGATCCGCGGTTGAAAAGAGCTTTTATGTTTCTTCAGGTGTTTTTCACATGTTTCTACTGTTATGTGAAAGAATGTTTCGTAACAAGACTCAAATTCATTTACATTTTTAATTTCTCTAAAATCGATTTGTGTATCTTCTATTTTTTGATGAAGTTATTTGTTGAAGGCCTGGAATGAGATATTCTTGATTTTGTATAGTCTTTTTGGCAGAGATGGCAACTGTGGGTTCAGTTCTGTTGTTACTAGTCGAAGATCACGATAGTTTAAGTCGTCATCAACTTTCCATGAATTTACTTTGGGGAATAATGAAAAAGATATTAATGAGACATCTGGCCAGCCTTGTCGGTGAGATTTTTCGAAGGTGGGCTTACGGTAGGGGTCGTTGATTACTAATAGTTTTTTTTGCCCCATGTGCGTGATAAGGTTGTGGCCTCTATCATCTGGGTAGCTCCAGAGTTTACAATGCGCGTTTATATCTCCGAGTAGGAGAAAGAGTTTGCTCATACCTTTCGCGTCTGCCCAAGCTTGTAAGCCATCTGCAAGATCTGCTGATGGAGGAGAGCACCAGGGACCTATTCTTATATCCCAACCAGTGTTAGTATATTTATAAAGACAGAATTTTCGTGGTGTTGTGCTTGAATGTGTCGTATTGTGGTATCGAATATTATAATAAAGCAGTTTTTTTTTAAGTGGCCAGTCTTTTGTAGTGTGGCAGTCCTGGAGGCAAGCGATGTGATATTTCTCTGCGATTAAATGTTCAAACAGGCTGACTGTGGCTGTTTTACTTCTTTGTAGATTTAAGGTAATAGAAAAGGAAGAAGAGAGAGAAAGAAAGAAAAAAAAGACAGAGAGAGATACAAATGTTGTGTGCGTGTGTGTGTGTGTGGGGGGGGGGGGGGCAGGGAACAGGAGTAGAGAAAGATGACTTTCTGCTACGAATATATCTATAAATCTATTAGTAAATATAAATGATGTAATTCTGAGGAAATGCTACAAAATGACACACCAAGTGTAATGATAGTTAAACAGGCTGCGCCTTTAACACGTTTTTAATGTACTTTATAAAAACAAACACTTCGCCGTACCAATTGCCATTTACCAATTATGAGTTTTATAAATCGCCTGGACTATTATGGGCTTTTAAAATGAATTTTAAATGAACTACTATAAGGAAGTTTAACTACTATAGGGAACTACTATGAACTACTATAAGGTTGTATCCAAATATAGTAGTAAGGGCAATGTTGTGTACGCGATCTTGGCACTAATCAACAGATATTTCATACAACCCCTGATCTTTTTGCTTGTTTTGGGGAACAATTGATTTCGAGCTTATTCTATCGACGATTATTTTCAGAATTTTCAAGCTATGATTTTGAGACTTTTACAAAAGTTGCTCCATGTACTTAGCTAATACATTATGCACATTATATTTTGATTGCATTCGCGCATACGCAGTGAAACATTTTTTAGTAAACCCGCTCAATTTTCACCAATTTTTTTTTTATTATTCTGATTGCAATGTATTGTGTACAATATTGTTTTGCATATTTTCTGAAAAGAACTTTTTTTTACATTAAGAACTCTGCAAATTATAAGCAAAAAACTTGGCGCAATTTGGGGTTGTTTTTATAAAAATCTTAATTTCTCTACGTGTATATATTCTATCCTCATACAAATGATCACAGTCTATTACAATAAGCCACGAATTAATAATCTCGTGTTTTAACGCTTTTGCTGCATTAGTTTTTAGAGGGTTATTAGTTTTTACAGCGGTTATTCAAAAGATATTCGTTCTTTTTCAGTTTTTTGACGCTCCCCTATGGGGTTTCAGGAAAAAATCTTCGCAGAAATATATGATCTATACTATACTGTTTACACACCTGCAGTATCAGGTTAATTGCTCATGTATTTTTCTAGATATTTAACAAAACGTCAAAAATCGCAAGTGACCGGTCACCTTTGGCGATATAGTGTAGGAGAGACCGGGGCGCATTTTCTATAGGGGCAAGTTTTCCAACTCGCTTTAGTTTTTAAATAAGCCGCTAGGTGATGGTAGCGAGTGAACTGGCTGAAGTGGCAACATCTTACACACCATGCACAAAAGTTATAGTTTAGTAACTGTGTCACTTCGTCAGGATAGATGTTTTTTTTTTCATTTTTGCAACGGTGAGTAAAGTTTCAGGTCTTTATTAAAACGTAAAATAAATGTACTAGCGTTAAACGTACTGTTTTGATATTGCATGCACTAAAATAGGGTTTATTTCTTCCGGTAACTGTGCGCTTTTGTCGCAAATAACTTACACCGCTATTCGTCCAGGTAGTGTAAAAGTTCAAATATGACGACGGGGCAGGTTTTCCAACAACATACGGGATATGTTTTCCAACATGATTCTCGTTGAATAACGTCCCCGCTCCTAAATCAGCTAGTCTTATTGTATCAAAAATGTATTTATTGTGTACTAAAATCGGCCAAATAACCATATATACTACGAACCCGTTTGATCATTTAGTCATTTCAGTAAAACTATCAATATAAAAAACAAGGTAAATTAAAAAATATAATAAAATATCATTTTTTTCTAAAATGGGTTCATTTAATGAATCCTTTTTATGTTAATTATGCCTTTATAGTCATAAGCTACAACACTGAGAACGCAGCGTGTATGGATCCCTGAAAAAGCAAATTAACCGTGCTTAAAGCTGCTCCGCTGGCCTTAATACATAGTCAATATTATGGCGGGTTTTAAACGTTCTAGAATTCTCCCACTGAATCCTGAAATATTTACAGACTCTGCTTTTATGCCATCCTACTTTTCTGACTGGCCAGCTCCTGCCGCACCAAATCTTAAAAGCACCAACAAACTTTCCTCAATAATCGATTGTCCTCCCCCTCCCCCCCCCCCCCCAAAAAAAAAAACTCTGAAAGCATCAAATCTTTCTACGCCCCACCAGTGGCCGAGAGGTTCTGCTCTCGAAGCTGGTAGACGGGAGGTGCTGGGTTCGACCCCAATTGCGCCCGTCGGCCTAATCGCTCGGAGTTTTCGTAGTTTTCTTCGAGCCGTGGATTTTCCATGCGTAAATACGGATTAGGTTCCCTTAGAAAGACCCCCACGGAGGGCACTTCCCACCCGGGCCTATATCCCTAGTGTAGATAATTGGCCGTCAAAAATCAACCCAACCCAACTCAAATCTTTCTACGCCAACGCAGGCTAGCACTTGCAATGAGGCTGTTCCTTAACCCTTAAATGCCTGACTTTTCAAAAATCATTGTAATAATGTTTTTCGGCTTTCAGTTTTTAAACAAATCATGAGAAAAATACTTAAAAAATCATATTTTGTTTTAAGTATGGTTTACGGCTAAAAAAACAGTTTATTACACATCGGCAATACTGGTCTTTAATTGAAAAAATAATTTTCCTTAATAAAATTATTTCATATTAAACAAACAAGAATTTTAGAAACTATAAAAAGAAATAAATTTGACTTGCTCACTGCAAAACAAAATAGGGTATTTCGCAGGCTTCCAAACAAAACAAAAAGAACAAGTAGCAACAATTGAAAAAATAAATCTATCTTTATTCTTAAACAGCACAAGTGTTGCCATCTACATGATGAAAATCGATTTAATAATATTTTCAGAATGTAATTTATTGGCAACATTAGGCATTATAGCTTCAATATTATTCTAATAGTATTTTAGAGCCTAAATTGTGTATGTTGCCGAAAAGCAACACCCGGTATTTAAGGGTTAAATTCTACTCAAACTTTCCCTATTGTTTATAAAAAAGGCATTCCTTCTACATCCAAACAAACTTCACCTACACCAGAAGAAGCTAGGACTTTTGCGAAGGCTGCACTAAGGAGGCAAACACGGCGTGGAAAGGACAATAGGAAGTATTGTACTGACTTATTCTCCCGTCATAAATCAACTGAAAATGGGAGAAAAAAACATCTAAAAAAGGGAACTGCAAAAGGAATCAGATATAAGGTGCGAGAAAAAACAAAATCCAATCCCGGCCAGGGTGCTATTTGGATCTTCGTCTTGAAATGTGAAATGGATTAAAACTGTTTTTTATGTTACTGATATGTTACTGTGCATTTAGTTCAAAATAAAAAATACTTAATAATTAACAAGCAAGATTTATTACCTGTGTTTTACCATTTAAAGAACAGTTGGAAAACTTGCCCCTAACCGTTTTTAGTAGGCTGTAAATCTTGCCCCGCATATGCGGCACATTTTCCAACGTAACATCATTATACTTAACCATTTTTTGTGAAAAAGTATATTTAGTTTTTTGAATAATAATAGTGCCAGTTATTACAGAAAGGTCCAGGGAATACAATGATATCCTGTAGATATCAAAATTGATAAAAATAAAAAATACAAAAATAAAATTATAAAAAGTTGGAAAACTCTCCTCGGTCTCCCCTGTATCATGATAATTTTAGTACAACCATCGTTTACAGACAATGGAAGTTTGTACTGCATTTAGTACACTAAGCTACTACGTATACGACCGCAAATTTGGCGTTTCCTGAAAATGAGTAAAATTTTAAATAATGCTGACAACGCTTAATATAAAAAATAAGTCATTCAGACAGTTATTATCACCATTTCGTTTTGTTTTCTATATTGTACTAAAAAGAGTTTAATTAACAGCAATTTTATGGTTTTTGTGATTAAGCTATTTGCATAAAGTGAAAATATATCCCTACCATATAAAAACAAAATATCGTATCATACTGGAGATAGTTAAAAACGTTTAAAAACTAAAAAGAAATGACATACACACAAAAAATCTCAGTTTGTTTGCTCAATAAAGTTCATATATGACAAATCAATGGAATATATGTATACATATAGATTAACTTTGAACTTAAATTGTTTAACGCCGAAACATTTAAGTAAAATATTTTTATG
Source organism: Maratus speciosus (assembly GCA_963932465.1). Lineage (NCBI taxonomy): Eukaryota > Metazoa > Arthropoda > Arachnida > Araneae > Salticidae > Maratus > Maratus speciosus. The sequence continues at coordinate 445,673,128 of OZ010788.1, forward strand.
TTTGTTATTCTATTGCATCGATTTTCTAATTCATCATTTTGTTTTCGTAATTAAAAAAAAAAAAAAAAAAAAATGTTATTTTTATGTTATGCCACATGAAAAGCCTCTTTTAATCACTTTCCAGCATGGTTGGGAAGTTTTTATCACTTCCGTTTGCATCTCCGTCTATCCTGCCATCCGTGTTCTAAGTTTCGTAAATATACAATAATTTCCCCGTAATTTTTATACGTTATTCATGTTTAGTATACGATGCTTGCTATTCAAAATGAATTCTGTCGCATTTATAGTTCGTTAACAGAGTCAGTTAAATAATTAAATTAAATTGCGATCAGCGGGGGGAAAATTGTGCCTTTTAATGATATTACACCATTTGAAACATAATTTAATTAATCTGCATTTATTCAACTATGATGTGTAAAGCATTTATTATTCGTTTACAGTGTCACCCAAAATAATTCCGTTACGCAATGGTGCGAAATTCTCTCTTCAAGCAGTAATTGCTTGGAGTTCGTTTTCACTTATGCATCTTTAAGTTTAAATAAAATTTTACGATATACTTGGTGTGAACATACCCTATACTTCACATACAGTACTACAGAAAAGTATTCGTATTCATTACTAATCATGAGCGTGAATTACTTGAATTTGGTTTTTTTATTGAGCCACGCATTTTATAAGCTAAACTGTATTTATTATGCTAAAAGTTTTTTGTAGAATATAAATAACAGCCAATACAGGGCCACTCAAAAATTCGGTACATAAATGTAAAATTCCTGATGTATGATTTGAGTAGTTTTTAATTTATTTTAGCATCAATAATATTTTAGTTTTTTGTACTTCTGCAGTTTCTAGGAAATATATTGAAATATTCTGTAGTTAAAAATTATATTCTCAAACAAAAATAATGAAAATTTATCATTTCTTCTACAACCATTCAATATAAACTACTAAATGTTTAGTGAATTGCAATCTAAGCCATAAAATAAAATTCCAGAACATACACACATTGAAATCAGGTTCTATTGACACTGTATGTAAATTCTCTATAAAAATTAATAAATATAGCGGTAATGTATCAAGAAATTCTCAAATATTTAAACCATTAGTTCTTTGCACTCACAGCACCATACAAATTGTAGGTGGTAATATGTAATTAAAACTGTGTGTACATTTTGTGTATAAAATGTTTTTCGTAACAGATTATTCATGCAACTCATGTTTTACTGAAAACGCACTTCAAATTTTATATTTGAAATGCTTTTCGAAATATTCAAAATAGTCTTTTAAACATTTACAAATTTATTTGCTGTATCTTTCCGAATCTGAATATTAAAACGTAGTTTCTTGCCTAAAGTTAGATAAATATATACTTCCGGATTGAGAGCTGAAACAAAACTGGCAAACTACATTTCCAATTTCCTTATGAGCACATCAGATTTGGGTGCTTATTTATAGATCTTTCAAATAATGTATTAATAAAAATTATCTTGTGATATTTCAAGAAACTTGGCTAATCAAATAGATGGATAATCAAAACGGAATATAAGTTGTGAGTTCAAAAGCTTATTAATAAAATTTGAAAATATTTCTCTCTTCATTGTTTTTAGAGCAGAGCCATAGCATTTTAAATGAAATTAAAATACCATAATTTTTGCTTGATCATATTTTTTTAGACGTTCTAATCAGTAATTGTGAATGCACAAATCATTATATATTTTCGAAAATTAGGTTAATTTCACTTTAAAATTTTGACGTAAAAAAAATATGGTATTAAAAAAAAATCCGAAGCCTGATCTCCAAGAAAAGTCGGGCCCTGGTAATTTGCACCGTCTGTACCACCCTCTGTGCTGTCCTCCGATGCAAATTTCGGGTTCATTTAAGAATATTATTCCGCTCCCATCCAACGCCGGGCGCGTCAGCTAGTAGTACAATATTAAATGAAATCTTTTACGTAACTTTTGTTAACAATTTATAAAAATAAATAGTGCTTGAGAAATAAAATAATCTGTCCTTCGCAAGTCCCAAAATTTTTTGAACCGGCTGGAAACTGCATTCTTAATAATTCAAATCAAATTTAAATTATATCCTTGTTGTTAAATGTAAAATTAATGCATGATGTAAATCAGATATTCATGATTTACGACAATCTCTAAAAATACATTAAAAAATATATATATGTTTAATTTTTCAATTAACTCAGGGTGTTTTGGCACAAGATAGCGCTATACTTTCTGCTTTTTAAAACCTAACAAGGCAATTAAAATATCATTACTTTATCGTTCCTGTTTTCTCCTGTAATAAATGTTAAACATCCGCAGTATTAATTAATGTTTGAAATAATATTAAAGCTATATTTGAACATAAAAAATAACATTTTTGCTCGTTAATGCAAAAATAAATCTTGCTTATTTAGAATATACATATAAAATACCACCATTACAGAATTAATTATTTAAATCATTTTCTTTCTTTTCCTTTAGTTTACATAATGATTTGCATTCAGGTAATAGGAATAAAAGTAATTAGAAATTGAATCCAAAAATATAGTAGAATATTTTATTATTCAGATTACCGTTTCTATTTATTAATAACAATAAATGATAATAAAATGCGGACAAAAATTATCATTAAAAATAATAATGACTTTTTTTAAATTCAGCATTTTACGATTTTTTGTTAGTGAATTTGGGAAGACGTAATTATTGTGTTTTGGATTTTTCAATGTTCGTTGTTTATCCCTTTTTTAAGAAAATTGTATTTTAACCACTTGGGTACATTTGACGACTGAGACTCGTCATGCATTTGGCCACGGGGGGATATTTTTATATTCTATTCATACAACTATATAAAGAAAAATATTTTTGTAGTATGTTTCTCTTGCACATATTGTCAAAGCGTATATGAAAGATTTTTTCTTTTGAGAAAGTTTTACGACATAGAATAGTAATAATAATAATAATAACGCCAGTGGCAGCCCTGAGACAAATCTGTACCGAATGAGGTAAATAGTCCTTTCGGTCAGTGTCGGGAGGAAGAGGTAGCTTTCTTATTTCTTGGTTATGAAATTTTGAGAGTTTTACTCGAAGCTAATTTTATTGATATTTTAAGAAGCTAAATGCCACGAACTCGAAATGAGAATATACGTTAATACTCAATTTGAATGAGAATTGCGCCAAATTAGTAAGCTGAAGCCAAGTTGGCATCATTTATCGTTACTTATTTTTAGTTGCATAATTTAGCGATATTTCGCCAAGTGTCGCCAACCCTCCGGAGAAATTTGAAGCTAACGGATACTAATAATATGTAATTAAGCATTGCGACGCAGTGCGCGGTGCAAATGGTCGCCATTTTCAAACAAGATTGCGGTTGAAGCTGACCAGTGAATTCGGTCGAGACATTCACATGTACTACGCACATACTTAATCTTATCCATTTATTAATCTTATCCATTAATCTTATCCATTATTATTATTCATTTACATGGTCACCCAAAATAATTCCGTTACGCAAAGGTGCGAAATTCTCTCTTTAAGAAGTAATTGCTGGGAGTTCGTTTTCAGTTATGCATCTTTAAGTTTAACTAAAATTTTATAATATACGTGGTGTCCATATACTCTATGCTTCACAAACAGGACTACAGAAAAAGTATTCTTATGCATTACAGATTATGAGAGTAAATTGCTTGAATTTGGTTTTTAATAGAGTCACGCTTTTTACAAGCTGAACTATATTTACTATACTAAACGTTTTTCGTAGAATATAAATAATATCCTATACAGGGCCAATCAAATATTCGATACATAAATGTAAAATTCTTGAAATTCGATTTTAGTAGTTTTTAACTTATTTTGGCTTGAATAATATGTTAGTTTAATATGTGACGTGTATAAAAATCTCTTGGCAATACAGAGCGATGTACAAAAGAATTGAAGTATTTTTTCCATATGTTGATAGAAATGGCTGAAGGTTAATTTACAGTCTATAATGCGTTTTATTACTAAACATCTCTTAGCATACTTTGAAGAATTATGTACAAATTTTAAATAAATAAATAAATAAATAAATAAATAAAATAAAATGAACGTCCAGCTATGAACTGTTATTGCTAAATTCTACTTTTCAATTATGTTAGGTATATCCTAAATTATACATTTAGATTGAAAAAATAAAACTGTTAAAATCATAATAAAATACAAAATAACACACAGTACGCGTTTCGAACTGGAAATTTTAAAAACCCGTAATCAGCCAAAGTAAACATGTGTAGAAAGCGGACGACGTCACAATTGAGCAGAAATGACAGAGAGGAGAAATTACAAAGAACGCCGCAGGTGACACTAGCTTAAAGGAAAATAACAATCACTTGCAGAAGAGAAAAGTGCTGCCAAAATGAAAGAAAAAAAAAAAAAAATGAAAACAGTAATTGAAAAAAAAATAACATAAAATAAAATATAAATAAAGAAATATAATTAAAACTAAAAAAGAAATGCCAAGTAAAACAAAATAAATAAAAGGAATTTTTTTTTATATATGTATTAATAAACTGCAAAGGCACTAGAAGAAAGGGGGAAAGAATTGCAAAAGTAATTTCCAAGCTGAAGAGAGAAAAAGAGATGCTGAGAGATCATTTGCGCATTTATCCATTTTTTTCGATAAACGTCCTGTGTATTATTTCATATTTTATGGTGATATTAACAAAGTTTTAATTTTCTAATTGTGATTTAGCGTCAATTTTTCGGTGCTGTTTCATATGTGTTACACTTACAAGGAGAGGGTCAACCTTGTTAATCACAGATTTTGATTATTTTAATATATGTTGTAGGGTAGAGGCCCCTTAGTGTCAGGTTCAACGGATTTTATCCAATGCTCCTTAGTTCTTGAGAAACCGGGGGGTCTAATATTAGTGCACAACTTAAATACTTACTTTGCTACAACAATGATAGGTTAGTCGTAGCTCAGTTGGTATGGTGTTAACCGGCTGATTGGTGGGCCCGGGTTCGATACCTGAATGCGCTACATTTGTTTTTCTCATTTTTTGTTTTATAAATTTACTTGTAAGTATAACTTAATAATCTCACTGTCAATTAAAATTTTTAATATTGTATATCAATTATAATTTTAACCTATTTAATTTTTTACTTTTAACTGAATAGTTGTAATAAAACATCATAAAACTGTTATTTTTTTTTTTTTAATCACTTTTAAAATGTATTTCATATATTCTTTATCGTTGCAATGATATTGAGCAATTGTGTCAATTCGTGATTTTAAAGAAACATCATTTACGCATTGCTTTAACAAAGGAAGTCAATGAGATAATACTATTATTCTGTTTTTAAAGTAACAAGCATAATCATATTAAAAATTAGCATCAGAATTAAATTACAACCGATTTTTTGCATATTAAAGATTTTTAAATTTGTAATAAGTATGCTTGCGCTTTCAATTATTTTGCTTTCCCCTTTATCTTTTTTCTGCTTTTATTTTATTTGAATATTCCTTTTTTTTTATCATGACTAGATGGCACCACAACAGAATTTGTCACGATTTTGGAATTTTTATCATTCAATAATAGATCCAATTTCTTTTTAAACCTCTTTAATGGATGAGAAATGATAGTTTACAAATAAGAAATGATAAATTTAAGCTTGTTAACATTATAATTAATGTTTGGTGTTAACATTTTTAATTGAAATTATTAAATTATAATTATAACTATATTTATAAAAGAAAAAATGAGAAAAACAAATGTAGCGCATTCAGGTATCGAACCCGTGTCCGCCAATTAGCCGGCAAACGCCATGCCAACTGAGCTACGACTAACCTGTCATTTTTGCTGCGAAGTAAGTATTTAAGTTGTCTACTAATATTAGACCCCCTGGTTTTTCAAGAACTATGGGGCATTGGATAAAATCCATTGAACCTGACACTAAGGGGTGTCTACCCTACAACATACATTAAAATAATCAAAATCTGTGATTAACAAGGTTGGCCCTCTCTTTGTTAGATGTTTTAATTCCATTATTAAATTGCGGAGTTTTCCAAAATCAGCTAATTAATTGCTAAAAGTGATCAATTGCTAAATTAATTAATTAATGCTAAGTGAATTAATTAATTAAACGTCTGGATTTTCGAATGCTGCTTTTTCGAAATAGAAATCTTTGCCTTATGCTATGGCAAAATTTTTAGATAAAAAAAAAAAAATATTTAACTTTAAAAAAGTGATATTTTAAAGTGATTGGCACACCTGGCGTAGGAAATTGATGGTATAATTGTTTACTACAAAAATAATTCTTTTTAAATAAATATTAGTAGTCCTTTCAAAATTTGTAGATTTATATACTTTACATATATATTTTATCAATGTACGCATTTTTTTTTAAAAAAAAAGGACTAAATAACGTTATATTTTATATATTTATTTTGGAAATGTAAATAAATAACAATTTATACATTATGATACATCAAATTATATTTTATAAATGGTAAAATGTGAAATATATAAATATATATAAGTATTAATCCGTCCAACTGCAAATTGAATAAAAAAATCGTCTTTCTGTAACATGTAGATTTTTAAAAACTATTTCTTTCTTTCGTTAAATGCATTTTCGTTTTGATTTAAATTTCATGCGAAAAAATATTATTTTTTGAAAGAGAAAATATATGCGTTTTTAGTTAATGGTTTGTAATTATATTTTGTCTATAATCTATAGGGTTTTTTTAAAGTTCTTTTAAACTGATAAGAAAAATAAACATTTTAGTACGAAAAATATTTAAAAAGAGGAAATACGTAAAAATGCTTTTATCACAATAAGTAAAATGCTGTATATTAGATCTAATGTATTAAATTGGAATTGCAAATATTATTTATGTAGTCTTTTTATTTTTAGAATTTTCAAACATGTGTATTTTTATTTAAACGAGAGTATGGAATTTTAAGCAAATCAAATTGAATAACTTATGGAGTAAAATTTGCTTATTTTGCATAAATTTAGATTTTAAAATATTTTCCCAAAAAGGTTGAAATTTATTACATTCGAAATGCTATTTTATGCCAAGATGATTTCAAATATACAAAGACTCAACCTTGAATGTTTTAAACCATTATTTTTAATTCAAAAGTCAAAATTTATAAAAAGATAATGTGTAATGAAGAGTTACAAATTAATCTATTCTATATGTTCAAATAAAGATACATTTCATTTTGAAATACACGTGGATTAGTTTATATAGATAAAGTATAAGTCTCATTTAACAAGGAGAAGGTTTTTAAATTAAATATGTATTCTTTTCCGTAATGAAAATCACATTGTATATTTCAGTATATGTATATTCAGAATTTTGATATATTTAATGCTATTATGAACCAAAAATAAAAATACATATCTATTTCTAAAGGATTATTGCTCAAACAAAAAATTATTTAACATTTGCAAAGCAATGATTTTAAAATCAATCATGTTCGTTCTCATTTTTAAAACATGTCCCGAATTATCTTTCCATATAAACCTCAAATATCGTTCCTAAATTCGAAACATGTTCCATTGTATATATATACATATCATTCGAAACATTAATGAAATAAAAATATCGTTACCGTTGTATCTAAGGAAATTATGTTTTTATGTGTTTAATTACATTTGTGGTGAGAAATTTTTACGAAAATTTTAATGTTTCACGTTTCAGCAATTACTACATAAAAATAAAAGATGCTAGCACTTGCACAAGAAAATATTTATATATTGTTTACTAGATTTTGATATTCCTTAAAAACTGTGATAAACACTCTAAAAGATTGTATATACACTATATGGCTATTAATCACCGAACACTTTAAATTTTTGATATTTTTTGAATATTTAAACATATACTTGCCGGATTTTTCTGGAACTTCAGGATAATAAAGAATATGTTTGACGTCATATTTATCAACGTCGTTTTGATAATGAAAACAATTAGGGGAACAACAAAAATCAAAGAAAAATTATAATATTTGGGATCATCATGTAAATTAAAATGGACGAAATGATTTGTCGCTGCAGAATACATATTTGTGTAAAAAGCTACATATTTGACTTATTAACATATTACCAGTGGGTTTATTTCAATACATGAAAGCGCATTTTGCCACTTACCCTCCGCATTATCCTGATACTCCCTTCTACACTACCGATTGTCAATACATCGACAAAAAAAATGCACGATTCAGGATTTCTCTTTATGATCAACGAGCTTCTTTTTAAAAAGATGATATCAAGTATATTAAAACACACATAAATAACGCCTGCATTCAACTATTAAAGGTATATACAAATATTCTACAGACATATATACAATAAATATAATAAAACCAACTACAGTGAAAAAACAGTGTGGATGATATGAAGTGTTAAATCGATCTAAGAAACAAATTGCTTCGCAAAAAATATTAAGGTTCAAGTTTTAAAAAATTATGCGTACGGTATGGAGACAAACCGTCTTTCTTATTTCCTTTTCTCTTTTGTCTAAAACATTTTAAGTATAAAAAAAAATTTAAAATAAATTTAAAATCCATTTATTACACTTAAAATGTTTTCTTTTGATGAGCCTGGATAGTTACGCAGCACAAAATACTTTCTTTCTTTTTCACTTGTGTCTACTCTTCAAAACTGATTGTTTAAATATTGCAAAACACAAACATGAGAAAATTAAATATATTCTAAAAAAAAAAAAACAACAACGGAGATTCTAAAGAACTTTTAGAGACTTTTGCTTTATCTTCAAAGATTTAAATTTAATTTCTATCTAATTCGTGTGATCTTATTAAACTTTAAAACGAACATTTTATCTCCTAATATCAATTTTACAGTTTTATCATAAATTCATTAAAATATTGCATTTCAGTTATATTACTTCGCATTAATATACAGGGTGTTTCAAAAGGATATGTCAAAATTACACGTGTGAGTGTGTAAGGTCACGAGGATCAAAAAATGTACAGGAACTGGGAGTCGAAAACACGATCGTGACTGTGCAATTGCATCGGGACAATCCCCCCCCCCACCCCCACCCCCCAAAAAAAGATGATAAAGATATCAAGTGGTGTAAAACGGCTCTTATTTTACAAAAAAAAAAAACTTAATTGAAGTACAAAGTAGAAATTAAAAGTGTTACAACTCATAAGAAGTGCTCAAAATTTGTCCCATTACCCGTGATGCATGCTTCAAATCGGCGCCGCATAAAATCGCGAACACGTTCAAACCGGCCCTGTACCGTGGCCACCGAGATTCCCGGACCTAAATCCCCTGGATTTCTACATCTTGGGATATCGTAAGACTCTGGAATACCAGATACCAGTTCGATCGACCATGGACCTCATGGCACGGATCGCTGAAGTGGCGGCACGTGTCCGGGAGACTACTGGCCAACTGGAACGTGTTCGCGATTCCAAGCGGTGCCGATGCGAATCATGCATCACGAGTAATGTGGCACATTTTGAGCATTTATCATGAATTGTAACATTTGTAATTTGTAGTTTACATTTTGATTAATTGTTTTTTTTTTAATAAAAGCCTTTTTACTAGGTTTGTTATTTTTTCGTTGCGTCACTGTCACGATGCAATTGCACCTGCACGATCGCGTTTCTGACCACCAGTTCCTATGTAATTCTTGCTCCACATTACCTGACGCATCCTCACGTGCTGTTTGGACATGATCATTTGAACCACCCTGTATAGAAACTGCATTTCATTTCTTTTTTAATTTCAGTTTTTTCTCATAGTACTTTGCAAATGGAAGATTTTTTTTGGAAAATTGAATTCAAACGATTCATTTAAGAAAATATGCTATCAAGAGCTGAAAAAAAAGAGATAATTTAAACTGGTGTATGAAAAAAACTAGATTATTATATAAGAAGTCCAGAAGTTTATTTTAGCCAAGCGAGATGTTAAGTATTTAAATATACTACACTCTAAATCAAAGACAAATGTTTTTAATTTAGGAAGGTACAGTAGAATCACAAAAAAATGATTAATAATTTCTCCCAAATTACTCACGGTTCCAAACAATGTTAATTTATCTTTAAAATCTAAGATATTTCTGAGCTTTATAGACGCATTTATATTAATAACGGGTTTTTTTAAACGTTTTTGAGTATATTTTGTAGCATTTAATGAGTTTTCTGGTACTGAAATTTAGTTTTTTCTGGTGCTATCAAATCTCCAATAAACATTTTCAAGTTTAACAAACATGTTTTACAGACAAACATGATAAAAAGACTTCATTAACATTAATATTAAGATTTACATTATTGTGTTTCTCTTGGTGAATTTAGTTTTTCAGATGCTGTCAAATCTCAAATAAACATTTTCATGTTTAACAAACATGTTTTACAGACTAACATGATAAAAAAAGCTTCATTAACATTAACATTAAAATTATTATTATTGTATTACTCTTGCAGGTATGAGTTCAGTTAATCAATTGAAAATGTTTAATTGAAAATAGATTGAAAAATATTTCGGTTTCAGAAATTTGATTAATACACAGTAAAAACTGGAAAATATTCCCCGAAATCAGTAGCAGCAGTATAAATTTCATCTTTATAAGTACTTTTTGTATAGCGAAAATTAATTTGTTTCTGAGGTTTCTAAAAATGAAGAACGTTTTTCAGATCGTGTTTAACTTGAAAAATATGTATATTTTCGTATAAGGTTATATTTCAATTTTTGTTTATATATATGTCGTTTTTAATTGTGTCCTTTTAAAGCATTTTCTTCTTTTTCTTATTTATTGCACAAGAAAGTAAATTCGCAACGTTTCATGCGTTATGAGGGATATTTTAAAACCCAATTTAAATAAGATAATATTCTGTAGAGGAGCTTTTGCCGATTTTATTTATTGTTATTCATTTCAATGGAAAAATTCTCCGTTAGAAATAAGCTGCCTCGAATACTTGATTGTCATAAGATTAAGAATTTTTATGAATTTTAATCTATTTATCTATTCATATATGCACATATTTGTGCACTGCACAAACATGCAGCCATTGATATACTTTTAGTATATGAGAAACTGTAAATAAATCAACATTTTACACATGATTTATTTCATTAAATGGTAGTAATTTACAGTACGAAAATAAAAATATTAAACATTTACTGATTTTTTTCATCCACCGTAAGGGTTAAAAAACACTTTTATTCTTATTTTTGCTCGGATATTTTAATTACATTAATACTATGTAGAATATATATTTACTACTTAGCTTATTCACTTTTGTTTTTAGCATTTAAGTACGTTTTATAAGATCATAAACATAGGTTTATTTGTCATTTTTAAATATATTTCCATTATACCAATTTGATTTTCAGAAATCGATTATTATCTGTAAATTTTATTTACAAAAGTTTCATCACAGTACTTCTGCGATTTTGTTAAAACCAAGAGGATAGTTTTTAATGTAAGTAGTTTTTATGCTTTCGAAAACAACGATATACAAGTGAATTACAATATTTAATACAATTTCATAAAATATACAGGGTGATTCATAAATATCGAAACAATAGGCTATTTCCTTAAATATTGTCCCTAGACCCATACTTCCAAGTGCAAAGTATCATAAAAAAGGTGCAAAAATTAATGACATAAGTTGCAACTCCATAGGGGGTCTATTTGAAAAAATACGAAAATTAAATTTTTATACGACCCCCGTAGTGTAAAAATTCCAATCAAGAAAACTTTCCTTATCCATTCCTGAATTAAACACAAAAAATTGCATCTTCATATCTGAAAAACTCGCAGAGTTATGGCCGTTTAAATCATTCATCAGGTTTTTAGGGATTAGATACAAATTGAAAAGCGTGCAATCGAAGAAACAATGTTAGTTTAAGAGTTCTAGGAAACATGTAAAAAATATATTTGTTGCACTAGAATTTTGATTTTTTTTTCTTTTTTTTTTTTGATGGTTAACCGTATAATTTGCAAACAAAATCACATCCTAATATTTCGCATAAAGTTTTTTAAAAATTTAAATGTTTAGTATTTTTTTAAGCGGATTTAATTTAAAATCTTTATAACTCGAAACATTATTCATCGGATTTCAAAATTTTTTCATTTAATTAAAGAGGAAAGTATAATTTTAGTGTTGTTTTAGGATTTTTTTTAATTTTAATTTTAAAAATATTAAAAATATTTGTTTAAAAAAATATGTAACTTATTTTTAAAAAAAATCATATTTTCAAAAGTATTTTTTTTCCAATTTGCCGAAACAAAATTAATGTAAAATAATCAAAAAAGCATCATTCAGAAAAACGCATTTAAAGTGTTAAACATTGATTAGCTCCTAATAAAATATTTAAATGCATTTTATAAATTTGCACGTGAAAAAATCACTTCTTTCGGTAGCTTAAACTTTTGCCGTTTCCACCACCTTTTTGTACTACTTAAATGTCCATAAATAAATGTTTAATGTAGAATTTGAAACAATGCTTTTTCAAACACGCCGATTAAGTGTTTTTCCTAATTTTAGCCCTTACAAATTCAGGCTTTTTATCGCCCCGGCGAGGCCGATAAAAAAGTCTGTATACTGGGGCCGGGTCAGACCCGGGGTTGGCCAATTTTTCTGAAGACTCGGGCAGGCCGATCATATTTTTTCATACCGATGCGGGTGTTGGTGTGATTTATGCCGGTCAATTATCTGTACGAGGGATGTGGGCCCGAAACGGGGGGGGGGGCTTCCGTGGAGGTCTTTCTAAAGGAACCTAACCCGTATTTACGCAAGGATATCCAAGGTTCGAAGAAAACCACTGAAAAACCCGAACGATTGGGCCGAAGGACACGACTGGGTTCGAACACAGCATGAGAGCAGAACCTCTCGGCCACTGGTTATACCGAACCGGAACTGGCTTCCTTATTCCAAGGTCTCCCTTGGGCGAAATTTTCAGTCCCGGTCTCCAGACAACCCATATTAAAATCATTATCTCTGACTAGCCTAACCCGTGCAAAATTAACTGAAATTTGGCTCAGCCCAAAAACCTTTACAACAAATGCATATATCTTTAAATGGCCATTATTTTGCAATAAAATTTTAAAATTCATATTTTTAAAGGATAGTAAATTTTAAGGCAAAAAATTTAAAATACAGAAAAACTAGTGAAAAAAATCTGCCTATGACGGAATACTTTCTTAAACGGAAAAATCTGATGACCAATGGAAAAGGAATATAATAATACCCGAGAAAAAATAGAATACATTTACAAATCCTAAGAAGTGAACTTGTCTATAACGCTTTTTTTTTCTTTCCTATGTGATTCCATCTTAAATATTTTACTTTATAGCATTTTTCATTACTTCTAACACATGGAATATGGATTAACGATATTAAAGGAGAAGTGAATCAATTACATATAAATAGAGATTCATTAATAAAACAAATAATCACAGATTTTGGCACTTCTTTAACCCTTTCAGGGGCAAGGCATTTCTGCTCTAAAAATGTTCAAATATTTAATTCACACCGCAATTTAAGAACAAATTTACTTGAAAATAATCAAAAGCTTTTTTTCACGTATATTATTAGATCGAAAGTGTACTAAAAAATTTCTGGTCTCATTTGTTAATTTCGGCATAAAAATTAACCGTTTGCAGACTGCAAACGGCGCCCCTCAAGGGGTTAAAAATAATAATTATAATCATGAAAAAAGAAAAGATATAATAAGTATTTTTGGTCAGAACTCCTCCATACGAAACAACTTTTAAACATATCGATGTAAAAAATTATGTAGAAATTCAGTCAGGTCGGGCCAAGCTACGATTTGAATTTTTTTCCAGGCAGGGCCAAACTTTTTTCCTATGGGTCGGTTCGGGACCGGACCTAGATATTTCGACCGGTGCAGACCTCTAGTGCAGACCACCAGCATACTTTGAAAACAAGTTTAACGTAAAATCTAAACGCTGCCAATTTTATGTCAAAGGAGAGGCACTGTCTTATATCGACTTTTAATAATGTACAATTTGTGGCTGATCCCTATCTTGCATTCAAAATGAGTCAAAAACTCGTTGTTCAGATACATGGATAAATGGTGTAAGTCACGAATTTTGGATTTTGATATATCTGCGAATTTTAAAGATATCGAGATGAATTTTTTTGTGTTTAATTCAGGAATAGATAAGGAAAAATTTCCTAATTGAGAATTTTACTCTACGAGGCCCGTTAAAAATTTAATTTTTGTATTTTCTCATATAGACCCCCCATGGAGTTGAAACTCATTTCTCAAATTTTGCACCTTTTTTCATGAAACTTTTCAATTGGAAGTATGTGCCTAGGGGCAATATATAAGAAGATAGTCTATTGTTTCGATATTTATGAATCACCCTGTATAAATGGCATGAAATTATACGTGTTAGCAGATTTTATCCATATAGGTATTTTTCCAGCTAAGATAGTAACACTGGACATTAAAGATACTGGATCGCAACAGAAACTTAAAAAATGTCAAAACCCTCCTAACAAAAACCCAAACTCGTGTTACAATAGCATGGGTGTAACATATTGGTGTAACTGGTAATGAAAAAGCGGAATCCCTGGCTAAAAAAAACACACATAAATTCTAAATTATTAGAGAAATCGTTCTGTTCCCGATTTCATAAATTAAAATACACAGCAAAAATCAAACAGTAACAGAATAGAAAATCTGGTGGAAACACTTGTCAAAAGAAAGAGACAATTTTCAGAATTCTTATTAATGTTTCTATCAATTATATTCTCAATAAACATAGCATACCATTTTTTAAAATTATTTTTTCAACTACTTTTCAGCAGTGAAATTGCTCTTGAAATTATTGAATATTAAAGACGTGTATCTTTGCTAACTAAGCTTAAAACAACAGATGAAAAATGTCCAAGCCGGGAATCGAACACGGACTCTTGGAATAGCGCTCCAGTGCTCTAGCATTAAGCCACGAGGAGTGTGAGCCATGGTTAGTGCGGCATTGTCCTAGTGGCTTAATGGTAGAGCACTGAAGCGCTATTCAAAGAGTCCGGGTTCGAAACCCGTCCTGGACATTTTTCATTCTGTTGGTTTACGCTTAGTTAGCAAACTGGTAATTCACGTCTTTAATATCATACCATATTACTTAAGCGGTTATTGAAGTTTTCCGTCATTATTTCGAAAAGAAGAATATCTCATACTGCATATGCAGTTCTTTATCAGATGCATTATTCTATTATCTATATAATAACTATTCCCTAATGAAACACTACTATAAATTTGACAGGAATTTTAAGGTAAAATATTTAAATAACTTTAAATAATTTAGATAATTTAATAAAACGTACAGAAAGTTATAACAGATTAAATAAATAAATTTGTTTTAATACGAAAGCTTCGCACGATTCAATTATCAGTATTTAGAAAAAATTATATTCATTATATAACAAGTAAATTTACTTGAAAAGTGTTTTTCCACTTTTATTTGTATCACTATAACATTTTTGTTAGGGTTTCGGTACGTTGTATATAATATACGTTATGTGCATAATCCAACGTGAACGAACAAGTTCATTTAATCTCTTTGACCAAATCTTTAATTTAAAAGACGACACACAGTGTAGTATTTGACCAAAAAACCTGGCCAAAAATACAAAAATTAAAATTTCGTCAACAATTGTAAAAATTATATTTTTTGAATAGCTAACTAATTGGCGCTTCAATGTATGTCTATTTTAGGAATCTGAGTTATATCCAGTGGCTCATGGCCTCAGTTGAACAGGAAGTTTCTTTGTGAGAAGACGTGGATTTTTGTTGCTTTTTGGCGTTGTTATTATGATTAAATATAATTTTTTGTGACTCAATGAATAGTAACTAAACAGGGCTTATGTATTTAATAAACGTCAGAGCTTAGTGTTAAACTATGTGTTAATTTAAATAGTTTAATTTTTAATGAACTAAAAAACTTTAAATTCGTAAAAGGGTTATTTGTAAAGCATTTTTTGCTCTAATTTAAACACGTCGAAAGATTTTTAAATATATGCCGGGATTTACGGGACCATTTTTGAATTATAATCGCATTGGTTATAGTCTTGAGTGCTAATTTCTGTAAAACAAATCTTCAGCATATTGTTGCCATTTTTATATATAATTTTATTCGGGATGACTATTTAAATGCTCCGTTTTGCGGCCACCAAATTGAAGAGATAAGAACTATCTATTTACAGTCGTATTGAAAGTTTTTAATTCACAGGATATTACCTGAGAGTTTTTGCACCACAGATTCTGTGTGTATATATGTACGAACGTACATACGTACGTATGTAGGTACATCCATACGCACGCAACTCGATATGTCTTGATAGAAAAATAGTTCAATTTAAAAACGCAAATCACAACTACAAACGCACTTCCAGCAATTATTGTTCATAGACTTCAATAGTTAAATTTATACTTCAGCTAAATTCTTTTGTGTGTCCCTGTAAATAAACAATATATTCTATGTACACCATATTCTACAATATGTGCCTTAGTGAACCTCAATAATGTATATAAATTACAGTACGTTTAAAATAGTGTGACATCATTAAATTACAGAGCAAACTATTTTTTTCCCGTAGTCCATAATGTAAGGGAATTCTTTTGAGTGTCTGTGTAAATGAACTGTAGTTGCTATAGACTTCATTTATCAAACATTCACCAAACTTCATTCACCAAATTTCAATAACAAACATCCCATAATGTTGCCCAATCATACATCTAAGAATTTCAAGACACTCGGACTAGATTTATATAGAAAAATATTTTTGGCCAGGATTTGGGGTCAAATACTACACCGTGCGGCGTGTAATTAATGTATTTATAGAACATAACTTGAAATAAAAAAAGCTTGCGAATTCAAACAAAACGAAATTAAAACATAGTGAATTCAAATAAAATGAACGAAACAACAATTTGCAGATGGCATTTTGTAATATTGTACGCAATCGTCGCATGAAAAATTTGAAAACATCACACTAATTAAAACCTACTATGAAATTCCATTATTACAGGATACATAAACATATTATGTAAACTATCTACACGAATATATATATATATACATAATTTAGGGTTTTATATATTATATATTATTTATGTATACTTCGTATATGAGCAAATCAGAGGCTGTTTTGTTATCAGACTTTTGAAAGTTATGTTTCTCTTGAGGTTTGTACATATATATAACAGTTAGCTTCTAACGGGTTCCTGAAGTCAACACGAATCAATTAACATCGGCATTCAGTTTTTTGCTATTTTCATATGACATTCCATAACAATCTGCGATTTCACGAAATTATTGAAGAGAAAATGGATTTCTGTAGTGTACTCATTTAGATGGGTGTTTTTTTTTTTTTCATTTGTATTCCGAGAGCAGGTGAAGATAAAAAGAAACTCATGTTCTCTTCAAATGGGGGGGGGGTATTCTACTGGTTTGTTTTATAAAATAAGATAATTACTGAGTTCATGAGTACAGTGGATTTTTTGCGCAATGAAAGTTACTCCATTGCTTTCGATACGAAAGTGATAGGGCACGCCAGTCTTCTATTATGTATTTTCACTGCGCTTCCGCGTATGTGGTCCTTTCTTGTGAACTCTTGCCCTCCATAACACCTTCAAAACAGTCTTCGGGAATGCATTATTCGTTTCGTATCTATTTTTAAACCTTTCTCACAAGTCACCTCAGTGTGACTCGTAAAACGTGTCATGTCAAAGTTTACGCAGAGAAGATTTATCATGTTTCATTATTCAGAATGTACTCAAAAATATACCCAAACACGATAACACATCAGATCAGATAAAAATATGTATTATTATGAATTTATTAGAATTCATTAATGCTATTTCAGCTATTATATGAGATTTAACATGGGTAATTTAAATAATCTAAACAAAGCTTACAATTTATAGGATGCAAACTAACTTGAGCCTATGTTTATGCATGTTTAATATAAAGCACTTCGATACATTTTATGCTGACCCTTTCGAAAATATATATACATTTAATTCAGTGCACTTAAATTAAAACAAATAATACAATTCGAAATAATTTAATTAACTAATAGAAATCGTTATAATCAAATAATTGAATTAACAATATAACAAAAAAAATATTTATAAAACTCTGTTGTTTTATTATCAAATATTTGCTTCAGAATAAAGGACTATTACAATTATTAGGTACCTTTGTACAGAAATACAAACGCAGGCAATTCTAGAAAACACTTCTATAAATTAATTAATGAAGTTATTGGATATTTTTATTGAGTAATAGAAAAAAAGAAATATCTCCCAAAATATCGTCTGAAAAGATAAAACAATTAAATATCTTTTACGATAAAATGAAATAAATATTTTCAAATTTTAGAAACTTATTTATTATTCTTTTTATTCGTAACATATTTATTTATGTGTCATTTATTCAATTTTAATAATAGGATTTACTTTTAACAACCGAATGCATCATGTCTTTAATAAAAACGTACTATAAAATTAAACATATTGTTAAATATCTAATTGATTGAAGATTTTGTTCGTTAGAAAATTACTCTTTATTTATATAATGGATTACAACCCTTGGCACAAAGTTTCCTATCATTACACCAACACTACCATTTTTTGTAAGAAAGGATTATTTATTCTTACTGCATAAAAATTAAACGATTATTAGCGATAATACATTTGTATTATACATAATGGACAACAATATGCAATAAAGGAAAATCATTATACATGAAATTAGAAACAGAAAAAGGGTGATTGAAATTTAAACACCAAAGAAAAAATTATCCAATCACACTTTGATTTGGAAAAAAAATAACCGATCGATGTAAGTAATATTTAGTAAATCCACATTTAGCTTGGATGACAGCCAAAATTCTTCGTAGAATGAACTCAATAAACTTTTTACACTCATTGGGAGCAATTTCACACCAACATTCCCTTACAGCTTTACGTAGTTCTATGGCATTTGTGATCCTTTGAAAATCAATTTTCTTTTTAATATATTCCACAGATTTTCGATGGGATTAAGATCCGGACCATTGGGCGGCCAGGTCATGGTTTTAATTGGTTTACTAGCTACATTTTATAGAAATTTCTTCACTGATTTGGTGCGATGTGGAGCTGCGTTCTCATCTTGAAATGAGAAGTAATTTTGATCCCCGAACCATTGATCGATGCTGGGAATAAAAAAAATTCTCTAAAATGTCAATGTAAACTTCAGAGTTTACTGTACGGAACACAATACACAACTATCTGACGACTTGTGGTGTCATACAACTCCAAACTGTAAATGCAGGGGGAAATTTCGTCTTCGTATTGACACATTTATCATTGAACTTTCCACCAACTCTCCTCCAAACAAATGTTCCACAGTCATCACCTGTTCCGAGAGATATGCGAGATTCATCGCTAAAAATAACTTTATTCCATTTATCAAGTGGCCAGCGTACATGTTTTTTTCACCATTGCAAGCGCTCTTTTCTATGCTTCTTTGTCAAGTAAGGTTTCATTTTAGCTTTACAGAATGTAAATCCTGCTGCATTTAGACGATTACGTACAGTGCGGCCACATACCTTTACGTTACATTTAGACCATTCGGCATTTAGTTGTTTTGAGGTTGCACGCCGCACAGTGGAGTATTTGACCCAAAAACCTGGCCAAAAATGCAAAAATTAAAATTTCGTCAACAATTGTAAAAATAATATTTTTTAATAGCTAACTAAGTGGTGCATCGATCTATGCCTATTTTAGGAACCTGAGCTATATCCGGTGGCTCCTGTCCTCAGCTGAAGAGGAAGTTTCATTCTGAGAAGACGTGGTTTTTTTTTTGTTTTTTGGCATTGTTGTTATGTTTCAATATAATTTTTTTGTGGCTCAATGAATTGTTGAATTGAAACTGAACAGGGCTTACGTGTTTAACAAAGGTCAGAGATTAATGTTAAACTATGTTTTAATTTAAATAGTTTCGTTTTTAATGTAATAAAAAAACACTAATTGTGTAAAAGGGTTATTTTTAAAGCGTTTTTGGCTCTAATTTATGCATATTGAAAGCTTTATAAATATGTGCCGCGCTTTGCCCAGCCATGTTTGAATTATAATCGTATTAGTTATAGTCTTGAGTGTCAATTTCTGCAAAAAAATCTTCCGCATATTGTTGCCATTTTTTTATTTTTTTTTTTCGGGATGTCTATTTAAATGCTCTTTTTGCGGCCACCGAAATGAAGACATAAGAACTACATATTTTCTGTCGTATTGCAGGTTTTTAGCTCACAGGATATTACCGGAGAGCTTTTGCATCTACATATTCTGTCTGTATGTATGTACGTACGTACATATGTACGAATGTAGGTACGTACGTACGCACGCAACTCGATATATTTTGCTGGAAATATCCGATCGCCTTCAAATTGTATATACTTATTTATTGAAAAATGGTTCCTAATTAGTTCTTGGGGCTCATGTGTGTAACATAAGGAGAGAAAGCATTGTACGTTGTGCCTTTTGTAATGTACGTAAAAATAAGCAACTTCATATTTTCTAATAACTCCGTTTATCAACTAAAAAGAGCAAACCATACAGTAGCGAGACCCTACATATTCTTCTTCCAGCAATCCAGCAAGGTCTGATGGTAGTCCCAATAAAAGCCAAGAAGAGAGTGATGAAGAAGAGTTCTGAATAATCATTTTGAAACTGGTAATATATTAAATACATTCAAAAACTAGCAATCTATACTATATAGACTTCACTTTAGTGAACATACTATTAAATATAACACTATTAAGCATAAATGAAATGCAATAATTATTATTAAATGTAATTTAAATGCAATAAGCATTATTAAATGTAAATAATAAGTTTTATATATAGTAAAAGTAAATACCTTTAATTAAACATAAATAGTGAATAAGACAAGCCTATCAACAATTACTTTATTTTTAAAAACAGTAAATAGTTAAAGTTACAAGTCGCTCAACTTCCAAACTCCCTTCGGTAATGTTAAGTCAATGGGCATGTGATTTATTCGTATTTTTAAAATATCTACTTAGTAAATTAATATTTTAACTTCTTTTTTTTTCTTTGTGCTCTTCTTAAATGATGACTCTTTTTTTTTCTTAATTGTCAAAATATTTATAAAATGTATATGTATTATTATGTGAAGTGTTAAAATCTTACTTACACTTCGTCAGTTTTTAAGATATAAAATATTAAACTAAGCTGTGGATTTGTATGTATACTTCATAGTATGCTAAAAGTTAGTTCAGCTAAACGCATAGCACAGTTAAAAATGTCCATTCAGCCATTTCCATGAATAAACGGAAATGTACTTGAGAACTTTTGTTCAGCCCTGTATATGATCTATAGAATGTATCCACACCAAGTAATATTAAAAAAAATTGTTCCATTTTAAAACGCCTATCACAACTACAAACGCATTTCTAGCAATTATTGGTCATAGACTTCGATAGTTAAATTTATTCCTCAGCCATATTCTTTTGTGTGTCCCTGTAAATGAACGATATATTCTATGCACACTCTATTCTACAATAAGATCATTAGTACACCTTAGTGATGTATATAAATTTCAGCACGTTTAAAAGTGTGATATCATTAAAATACAAAGCAAACAATTTTCCCCCATAGACCATATATTGTAAGGGAATTCTTTTGGGTGTCTCTGTAAATGAACCGTAAACGCTATAGACTTCACTTACAATACCAAGCATGCCATAGTGATACCCAATATCATCTAAGAATTTCAAGCCAATCGGACTATATTTACATCGAAGAATATTTTTGACCGGGATTTCGGACTAAATACTCCACTGTGCGCCGCTTTCTTTTCGCTATTTTTACAAGTTTTCTGTCATCTCTAGGAGTTGTCATTCGTGGACGTCGATTTCGAGGTACATTTTCCACGCTGTTAGTCAACTGATATTTTTTCCAAATATCGCATACCGTTCTTTGAGCACAATTTAATAAAGCAGCCACTTTCCTTTGTGAATTTTGCTCTTGCAACAATTTAATCATGCGGATTTTTATATTGCGATACAGGTTTTTCCCACGAGTCATTATCCAGCACTTCAGAGCTGATTTTAATATCGCAGCTGGAAGATCTGTTCTTTTAAATAGGCTTCAGATATTGTGCGCATGCGCAGGCACTCTTATCTGTCTTCAGTATGCAAATTTAAAACATGTTTCCTCAGTGATCGATTACTATTTTCCAACTTCCGTCTTGATCGGATATTTTTTTCTCACCAGAAAACCATTTCGCCTGCAGTATAATTATAAATTTTATGATTGTTACATTGAATTCACTTTTCATTTATATTTTAATACGTTTTCTTTTATTTGGTATAATGTAAAATACCCATATGCTCATGAATCGCGAAATATTTGCTTCGAAATCCAAAAATCATAAACCTGATAACACTGATCGGATTATTTTTGCCAAGTATAAGTCGTTAGTGCTATGATTCTCACGAATCTTCCTAATAGCTAGGTATAAGAAGTTGGTATAATCTGTCCAATAAAAAAAGGATTATTGGCGAAGAGCTTACCGAGAATAGTAATAGTAGTTCATACTAATTCGACAAGGAATTAAATTTTTTTACTATGTAAACAGCAAAAAAAAAAAAAATCAATGCTATTTATGTCATTATTTTTCATCAACGACATCGTTTTTTCAGGGTTGAAATTTGGATGCACTCTTCACGAAGTTATATATAACGATAATGTTTCACAAAGATATTTTATATATCTGTCCGCAATACTTTATTTTAAAGCTGTAATGCATTGTTTTTGTTATGTTATAGCAGTTAATGAAACTAATTATACGTTTAGACAGATTTCAGCAATCGTTGCGCGATCCTCCAAAATATAGGCTATAACACATAAGTTTGGAATGACTGCGTTACTTTATTTACTGTTAAGAATGCCATTTTGCAAAATAAAAGCGTTCAGTAAACATTTTAAACGTTACTGACAGATACCTGCTTACACCATCACTATATCCTTTCCAACCTAAAATATAAATGTAACAAATGGGGCCTTGTTGATTTTAACACGACACGAACTTCCAGTTTTTTCCTCCAATTTATCAAAGCCAAAAGTTTTTCTATTTTAACATCCGCGCATTTTGCTTTAAGAAGAGGGATGTTTAATGCAATGGGGAAACCGAAGGTTATTTGGTAGCAAGACCTTTCACACTCTAGTTATAATATTGCATTACTAGCAATACTTCCATTTTGTGAAATATGAAATTGAATCTTTGTCTGATTATTGGAAGTGTCTTCTTAGTAAAATTAGCATAAATATTTGCATTTCGGTAAACAAAATATATATATACATAATATAAATTTATAATTTCGCGAGATTTTAACAATCGAGGAATTAGAAAATTTGTGCTTATGTCGAATGCTAAGATTTAGCTACGTCGTTGAACAGATATATTAACCCGCGAGAATTCGCTGCATGAGATTTTCTCTCACCGTCGTACTTTTTTTCAGACAGTTATTTAAACCATTTTTCATTGTAATTAAAATTTATAAATGTTATTTCAATTATTTTACCCATTTGTGAGTAAACGTACAAAGCCAAGCAAAAAAAAAATATATTAAGCGAATGTAAAGTAAAAGAAAAGCAATTGGGCACCGTGAGAGAAAGTCTCACTAGCAAGTTCTCCCGGGTTAAAAATGCATGAAATTTTGTAATTCAGCAATCATTGTTACGCATATATGAGCGCTTCGAAGACATGAATTTCAATACTCTTATATTATTGGTTTCGGCAGTGGCTAAACTAAAGAAATTAAGAGAATAATAACATAGATTTATTTTTTTATCAAAATTTGATAGGTGTGCTATAAAAAAAATCTTTAGACATGAAATTTATAAGTCACATTTGTTGCGTTAATTCGCAAAGAAACGAAAACATGGTCACACCTAAAACAGTTGATATTGATGAAACGTTTTCCGAGAACTAAAGAAACGAATGAAACTAGATTTTAATAAAACACACACACGTTACAATAAGTAATAAAATACACATAAATAATGCCTGCATTATACGGTTAACAGAATATATAAATATTAAATAGACATACATACAATAAATACAATAATCCCAACTGGAGTGAAAAATTAGCCAGAGCAAGGAATTGGACCCATGACCACAGCATTCCAGGCTGTTGCTCTAACCACTGAGCTTCTCAGGCTGATACCTGGGTCTGCAATTTTTAACAATTATTAGTGAACATATTTAGCAACTGTTCTCCTTTTCGGAAGGTATTAACAGTGTCAAACAAACTAATAAGAATATTTATATTTCAATTTTTTCAAGGGGATCAGAATGACACTTGGAAGTAGTTCATATGTGTATTCTCTTTTGTATCAGATTCTTTAATTTTTAAAATTGCGAATGATTATTTACGAAAAGTCAAAATGTGCAAAATAACCTCTCGTGAGATTCTATATACAGTGGGTGATTCGTTAACGGACTCAAACCGTTCCAAAACAGTGTTCGCTAACGGAATTGTTCGTTACCCGATCATAGATTTTGTATTGATTTGTATGGGAATTTAATTATTTCGTTCTTAAAAGCTAAATAATGTATAAAACATAATACAAACCTTCTCTTTGTAATAGGGTTAACATATGTCTTTATTTAATATGGAGATATCGTATTTTGATGGCTTTGTCCGAGTCGTGGCGCATTTAAAAAATAAATGGCATGTCCTTTGTAAAAAAAAATAAGGGTTAAATTCATTCACTACGGCATTAAGTCCTATCAATTTGTCACCCTGACCTTTCAAACTTTTTTTACTTCCCTAAAATATTGTGTTTACTGCAGTGCCCGATAAAGCTCAATTAGAGCCTAGAGACTGATAATAATTTATGAACTAAATTTCAATTAAAATAATTAATTTGCAATTCAAAATATTTCTTTTAAAAAGGGATACAAAATATAAAAATTAATATATCTAATCTGTTCATTCAAATTTGGGGCGCTAAATGTATGGCCTGAACCAACGGTGCTCCTGAATTAATTAAATCATACATACACAACTGTTAAAATATTACCTAAGTTGAAAATAGATGCAATTAAATAGAGTTCGGTAAATCCGAAAAACAGGATTGCTTCTTCTTTGCTTTGTTTAGTGAGGTGTTAGTTAACCGAATATGTGTTCGTTATCTGAACATATAAATCTTTCGCAAAAGTGTTCGTTAACCGATCTGTACGTAAACTGAACAGTTCGTTAACCGAACAGCAACTGTGCTGCAAAATCTTTCGTTTAAGCAATATAATTTCTAAATTATTTTAAAAAAATGATTTAGATGTTCATTAATAAATTACATCTCGATAAAAATAAAATCAGTAGATAAAAAAAATAATACAGTTGTCAAAGGCTTTGCGCTTTGAAGAAATGGGAAAAAAGGGCTAAGTAATGATGGTAAATGCATTTATTGTTAATGGTTTTAATGATGAGGAACGTTGAATATTTCGTTTATGTAAGACAAGAATCACATAAAATAAACTAGCATAGAATGCTAAAATTCATCTTAATAATACAATATACAAATATACAAAGGATTCACTCCCTAAAAAAGGATTTATACAGTTTAATGACGTTAAAAAATCAAATACTTTTGGCTATGTACCTAGCCATCACCAGGATTTTAGTTTTAAATAGCCATTAAAACTTAAAACATTAAATAATATAATTTAATTATAATTTAATAGCCATAAAAACATTAAAAGCATCCAAAACACTTCTTTAGATAGAAGTAGATATGGACAAGTAGTTTTCGTAGCGCCTGTTTAAATCTGAATTCCTGATGATGGCAAGGTACCTAGTCAAAAATACTAGATTTGTAATATCATTAAACTGTATTAATCATCTTTTAGGTAGAGAATCATTTGTGTATTTTTTATTAAGACAGAATCGCTTCATATTATGCTATCTTTTGATTAAGAATAATCTATAAACCTATTGAAATGAAAAACAAAGCCACGAAATGAAAAATAAAGCCATTCCATTCTGCAAAGCTTTCATAGTATTTCCGAAAACAAGTTTTTTTTAAAGTTCTAGAGAAAGTTTACTGATTAGAGAAAAATCTAAAATTCCACGGAACGTGACTGCAATTATCTTTAAAAAGTCTTTTTATTGTTACTACTTTTGAGGAAAAATACGAGCTGTAATGTTTGAATGAAAACAAAAATATATTTCTGAAAAAGATGAAAACATATCTGTATTTTTCTCTAAAAAGATTTTTTTATGTAAGTTAAAGTTTGTTTGTACTTTTATTTATTTTTGAACTAAAGAACGCAGTGACGTATTTAGCGGAATGACAAATATATATTCTTAAAAAGTACTTAACGAACAAAAAATTTGCATTTTTTTTATTATTACTCAAAATATTCAGTGCGTGTTTTATATATATATATGTATATATATGTATATATTTATATAAATATGAAATTTACACTATTTAGAAAAAGACCTATTGAATATATTAAACTTGAAATTTTCCATTTTTCCTTTTTAAGGTACTAAAACTAGTTTTTTTGTTTTTCTCTAAAACTTACAATTTCATGTAGTGTGTATAAGTGAAACTTATTACAGGGTTCGTACGGGTACCATTATTTTCAAGGCCCAATATCAGCACTATTTTATAGAAAAATAAATCCAGTTAAAACGGACGAAATTTCGCCTTATTTCAGGAGAGATTTCCCACAAGAAAATCCTGGTAACGAAGAATTTCGTAGTCATGAAATTCAAGCACCCGTACGAACCCTGTTATTGTCGTAATGGCCGTCATTTTTTTTATCGTAACTAACAAGGAAGCATCGCTTGGAAAAGGCGCATTAGCAGAGTTTTCTGCGAAAACTGGAACTTTGAGTATTAGTGAAACTTATCGTGAAAATTTAAACTATAAGATTATGTGCGATATATGATATCACCATATAATAACGTATTCTTCCAAAAATTAATCCATTATGCTGGAAATCCCTGAAGTATTCAAAAGCATTTTATTTTTTAATATTATATTTAAAAGGGAATATTGTTTTAAACATGAATATTACTCCTTTATCCTTGTTTACTGACTGATGATAGTGTAAGAACTTTACAATTTCTCACTAGAAAACCCCATATAAACGAGACAGAATCATTTATAGGAATTTACACGCAAAAGCATCCCTACTTCAGAGTTGGGCAAATTTGTAGTCTCAATTATACGCAGTGTAATTACAAGATAATTGCATGTAATTGATTATAGTTACATGCATACAAACACAGACATTTTGTCAAATAATGGGATTGAGGCAATTCCGGTTATAGTGCTGAAAGAATTTTTTACGGCATGTAATTTTAACTATAATTAACAACATACAATTAAACTGTAATTACATTTCAGATAATTTGAATTACAAATTTGCCCAACTCAGCTCTGCTTCAAATATTTTCTACGTTCCAAAAAACGACGTAGGAAAAAAAAAGAATC
The DNA here is from genome assembly GCA_963932465.1 of Maratus speciosus. Classification (NCBI taxonomy): domain Eukaryota; kingdom Metazoa; phylum Arthropoda; class Arachnida; order Araneae; family Salticidae; genus Maratus; species Maratus speciosus. The sequence continues at coordinate 445,700,643 of OZ010788.1, forward strand.
GATTCATCTCCATTCATCTTCCCACCTGACGTTAGTTGATAGAGATTTTTATAGGCGAGAAAGATGGCAGCCGTTTCATCAAGCCGCAATACCGCGCAAGAAGATCTGAGACGCGAAAGAGGAAGCCGCCCCCATACAGCATGAGCAAGTCTCGGCCATCCTATGATATCCCAGCTTGTTGTCGTTGTCACTTTCCAGTCTCCCCAATGGTCTAAAATATTGGCTTTGTTCTGAGCGAAAAGCAGAGGATCAATTAAGGAGATTTTTTTTTTGAAATAGGCGACAGAAGCTGGACTCAAGGTTGATTGGTCAGGGTTTGACTAATTGTTTTCTCTATCGGTGGTGTAGGTGGATTGGATTTCTTCAGCCAAGAAGCGAACACTACAGTAACCATTCTGACAGATCGAGGGATGCTCTGCCTGACGGTTGAGGGTATTCTTCTCATCCCTAGGAAGAAATATCCTAAGCTCTTTTGCTTCGTAGGTAGACGGATTTGACAGAGAGAACTTCATTTTCACACTCTTAAGTTTAATTTTACTCTTCTATGAGAGAACTCGTCTTACTGTGAGTCTCAAAGATAATAATCTTCATACGCGAAAAAGGGACATTCTGAACTTTGTTTAACATCGCAGGTTTTTTAATTCATAGGACGCCGAAGCAAGGAGGCGAGGAAGACCACTCAAGCTGACACATTTACGATGTCAATTTATACCTTGATTTACACCAATTGGGTTGACAAAACAGCCTGTAGAAATTAAAAAACACCATTGAAGTCAACCCGAAATAAAATTGCATTGCATAACAAAGTGTGTCGAGTGCAAGAAATTTAACGTCTTAGGAAGACCAATACGATGTAGAGTCCCTTGTTCGAGATTTGTCTAATCAGGACCCACTGGAGTCATCATAAGTCACATTGAGAAATGCCCTGGTGTTTATCAAAAGCAATGAATATCTTTTTCAATGTGAGTCTCTATGGAACCACATCTCTAAATGTTCTCTCCAGAGTGAATTTTTTGAGAAAGAATCATTCTAAAAAAATAAGTTTCCGAGTAAGTTAAAAAAAGTGGTAATGTTTATAGATTAAAATTTAAATAGTTTCATTCTTTTTGTTAAATAAGTCTGAGATTTTCTTGGATGCTGATTCCGACAATATTTATTAATCCAATGTTTGATGATGGAAGCAAGCCTCGTAACACCGTACTGATTTTGTATTAAAGTGTGCATGAGAGCTATAAATATGTTATTAAATCAAGGGTTTTGACAGCAGTCAAAGGAAGATTTTTTTTTATAAAGTGCATATTAAATCAAATATTCGAATTTTTTACTTGTTGACAGTATGTTATACCCAATATTATTTATAATATCTGAATTTTTTCTTTATAAGATTTTAAATGATGATTTCATTTAAATTAATTTTACTTCATGTTTTTGTGGTCTTTCTTTCTAATTGTATTTTCTATAAATATGTAAATGGGTCAATCCATTTCAAGTGGTCCAGCACTGGTTGCTCGACCATTTTTAAAAAAATTTGAATTTTTTTGTACAACAACCCTAACATGATGGAAGTTCAAAATGATTATTATTTTAATTTTATTAATTTTTGTCTTTCCATGGCAGCCATCTTTGTTTCATCGTCTTCAGCAATTTTCTCTCGTGAAGGGTTTACGGAATGGAAAATAATTCATCGTTTATTTCTCCAATTCAAGTGCGGATTAATGCAAATTTGTACAGAATACATTGGGATAAAAATTTGGTAATAGAGTAGTTTCCGAAACTAACTGCTTATTGGTGAAATTTAAGCATAAAATTTCAGTTTTTTTCCAAAATTTGTCCGTTTACAAGAGGAAATTTTTCTAGCAAGGAAAACTGTCAACATGACATAATTTTATTTTACAAATAGGCCGAAAGTACTTGTACACACACGCCATGTTCCAGATCTGGGGCTTGCATTCTCTTCGCTGAAAAATAATCCCATTTTTTTCAAAAATGTCAAAAATCGCATTTTTGAGGCTTTGATATCTCTGGTGCGGCACAAGATAAAAATCTGAAGTTCTGGTTTCTCAGAGTATTGTATGGTAGTGTTATGCACAAGAAATTTTATTATGGCGATTTAAGTACAAGCTTCATATGGCAAGGGCAACATGTCAAAACAATACTGCCAAACTATTGTTTTGTTGCAGTCACATGTAAGTATTTATCTCAGAGTGTCATTTAAACTTATTTTTTCATTATTTTTAAATAATAGTTACAGAAAATAAAGCCTTTTGCTCTGATACAGATAATATTGAAAAAAAAAAAAAAAGATTTCTATTGTTATCAGCAGTCTTCAAATCAAATCGAGAGTCTGCCTTCAATGTTCGAGAATTCAAAACATTGACTGCAACTGAACATTTTGTACTGTGTAGTAAAAAAAGTAATGTTTCTGTTTATTTTATTTCTACTGCAATGTATAAATTCTCATGTATTTAACTTCATTTAAAATACGTAGGTATGTATGTAAACTTTAATTTATGAACTTTTTTTTTATGTAACGATGTTTTTTATGCAAATATAAACAAGTTTTTACTATCTAATTATTCTTTATTGGATATTCATACATTTTGTACAAAAAAAAATACATCTTTATTTAACGATTATTAGATGAGTTTAAAATTACATACTTTTTTCCTCGATGTCCTACAATAAATCGCTGGTTATTACTATTCACATATGACGGGATACCAGTCTTCAAAATAATCTTCAAGTATCGAAAAATGATTTATAAATCAATTAAGTAGTAGATAAGTATTGGTAAACAAAACATTTTTAACACTTAGTTGATATTTTATTTTTGTTTTGATTTAGCGGTCTGAGAGACATTCACAGTAGTTATGGGACAATTTTTGTCACAGTAGTTAAGAGTTAATGTTGGTTCTATGGCTACACTAATTTTAAAGACATCGCGAAATGAGGCCAATTTTCATTCTAGCACTTTTATTGAATTATTGTTTTCAATTGATAAATCGGGTTTAGTCTGAATTAAATTTTCAGGAATGTTTTTTACTACACTAATGTCGTTTAATGTCCACTTGCGTAATTTAAATCCGCCTATATTCTTTAATTCTTGTAACTCGGATATTAATTTAATAACTTTATTGGGAGATGATGCATCTGTAAGTAAGTCATCGACAAAATGAACACGCAATGCAATTTTTGACGCTAATGGAAAATTTAGTTTTCATCCAACGCTAATTTTTGTAGAACTTTAGTAACTAAATATGGGCTAGATGCTAATCCATATGTTACTGTAGTGAGACGATATTCAGTAATATGATCGGAAAATTTATCTTTCCAGAGAATTTATTGAAAATCTTGATCTTTAGGAAATATCTTAATTTGACGAAACATTTTAGCAATATCAGCAATAATAACTATAGCGTGTGTGTGGAATTTCAACAAAATAAAAAATAACTCTTGTTGAAACATAGATCCTACAATTAAATTTTCATTAAGAGAAACATTATTTGTAGTTTATGCACTCCCATTAAACACAACTCTAAGACGGGTTGTTGTGCTAGATTCTCTTATGGCTTGATGATATGGAAGATAATAAACTTCATTAACGGGTTTTTGAATTTCGCCCTTCGGTATTTTCTCCATATGTCTCATATCTAGATATTCGTTCATAAATATAAAATAATTATCATAATAATCAGGTTTAAATCATTTTTCTAATTTTAGAAATCTTTTCATAGCCAGTGATTTTCACTTTCCTAATTCTTTACATTGCTTTTTAAATTTCAAACACGCAATATATCTTCCATTCAGATCTCGTGAATGGAATGTATCGAAAATTTCCTCAGAATATTTTTCTTCATTTGTGTGTATTTCCTTCGAGGGGATATTTTCTAACTCCCAGAACTTTTTCACATAATATGGTTCAACATTTGCAAAATTAACTATAGTATTTGGATTATTTTCTGCAAATGTATCACTATCCTCCGTTATTAACCACCCGTAATCCGAATTTACTGCAAAAGGAAGTTCTGGTTTCCCAAATATTTTTTCACCTCTAATTATATATAATGAAATAAACACCCCAAATAATAAGTCTATTGGGTCTGGTTCATCCCACTTAGGGCCAGTTAATGTTATGTTCTTCAAATGAGTGAATGAATTAATATCATATGATACAATGTGTTGCGGCGATGTATTGCAATCAACACATAGGTATTGGGTTCATTACTAGTTATCTTTTTCAAAATAAAAAGAAACTAATCGTGTGTTTTGTTTATAAAAATGTGGAAAAAATTCCAATTTTACAACTCCACGAATCTCTTCCAACTGTCCCATTCCCAAACATTTAATCTGTAAATTAGCTGAATTTCTTTTTATTCCTAGTAATTGTATCGCACGTTCACTTATAAAATTATTGGTACTGCCAGCATCTATAATGCAACGCAATAATTTATTGCCTACATAATTATCTTTCACATTGATGAGCGCAGTTGCAAGTATGACAAATGATTTTGAATATATTTCACCAAGGCAAGAATTTATTGACATGTTTACATTACTAGATGGTTCATTAATAGTCTCACTATTTTGATTCGAGGATTGAGGGGTTACTTGGTTTTGTATATCTGGATAATTAATTTCTCACCTTTCATCATGTAATAAGATATTATGACTGTTCAAATTACATTTCGAACAAACTTTTTTTGACTGACAATTAATTAATTTATGTTCTGGAAATAAACAAGCAAAACAGAGATTTTTATTTTTTACAAATTGCACTCTTTCGCGAACAGATAACTTTAGAAACTCACTGCATTTAGATATTTTATGACTCTGTGATGAACAATATTTACACTCAATATTATTAACAGAAGCAGTCATTGCGATTAATTTAGGATAACAGTTTTTCTTATAATTAATATTTCCTCTAGCAGATTCTAATGAACGTTCATAATCTTTCAGAAAATTTATCAGTTGAGCTAATGTTGGAAGTTTGTTATTTTTTAACTGGCGTTCCTACCATAATTCAATATTATGATCAACTTTTCGTAGTATTAAATAAATCAACAAAGTTTCTGAAAAGCCATTTACCTTCTGATGCAATATTTCGAATGAATGGAGACATTCATTTGTCATATCCACCAAAATGAGTATTGCTGAGGGTGCATCACCTTGCACGAATGAAAAAATTAATAATTTTCTAATATGTCTGTATATTAATTCAGGTGTGTTAGAATATCCTTCAGATTGAAATTCTCATGCGACACTATACACGGTGTCTTCAATAGGTGTTGATTTTATTATTTTTAATTCCACTTGACAAGATAATTTCAAATGTTGTAACTTCTGAGCTGGCGATAAATTTGTATTATTATGTATGCTAGCATTAAATAAATTTTTCAAACTTAACCATTCATGAATATGACCACTAAATGATGGTAGAAAAAGTTTTGGTAATTTTATTTCATTAACTTCCTTCTTTGGATTGTCCAGATTTATTTTTCTAGCTGTAATTGCATGTTCGATTTTTACTAGCAATTTATCTAAGATGTCTTGTTGTTCGTCCTTCTCCTCTATACATGAAGCAATGTATTTTTCTTCCCACGCAGGAAAAATTGTTTTAAAAAATGTCATTAACTTTTCTGCTAATTTTTCTGTTTCCTTTTTCAGTAGTTAAAGCTGCTCTAATTCACACACATTCAGATAAGTTTTAAGGAATTTGTTTTTCAATCTCGTTATTGACGATTATAACACCCGTTTATCGGTGTTTATTTTTTCATCCATGTTTGTCTCGCAGTATTTTAATTTGGCACTATTCCAATGAGTTTACGTTTTCACCTTTCGAACAAATTTTGCATACGCATTATTCTTTGCACTGAGTTCGTTTTAATTGCAGCTTTAGACGACCATTATGTGCCGTAAAGACAGACTGTAAACGCTAACTTTTTCACACTATTTAATTGAATTATTCACACATTCACAAATAAAATATCCGCTTAAGGATCACAATACACAATCGTCGAGATCGACAAGCTGAACCGGTAAAGAAAGAAAATCAACAGGAATATCCCTTCGCAGAGGGAAAAACAGAGTAGGTGTTTCATTTATCCCTACGCAGAGGGAAAAGAACTGGAATATTCAGCTTCACTTTAGCACAACTGAAATATATGCAATTAAGAATTATTAAAGCAATTTAAAAACTAGACATATGTAAAAACATTTATTGGAACAATACTTGCGTTTGCTATACTTTTCTAAATGGAAACATTTTATTATTTACAAAGACATCCAAAAAACTTTCTTTCAGTGATTCCTGAAAATCCTTTCGGAAATATCCTCTACGATAATATTTATAGGAAAAAATATTTTTTATGCAACTCTTTTTGGTAAGCAACTATAAGAATAAAAAAACAACTTTTAATTCACTTCACACTAATTTTCAGTTAACCTTTTGTGACGCTATCTGTGATATTTCATAGCTCTTTTTTCTTTGGTGTAATTTCTGAATCGTTAGTTATGGGAATTGTCTCTTTAATATGATAAACTAAAACGAAAGTAAGTGAGGAATTATTATTTTCCTGTATGTATACAATTTTTTTTTAATTTGTTTCTTTTATCCATCTTTCTAGAAAAGTTCGTTGGAATATTACTTTTGTTCATTGTTCTTCTATGAAGAAAAAAGTTACTAACAAAAGTAATGCCGATAAACATACTTTGACCGATTAAAAAAATCAAAATCAAAATATACTTCATATTTATATTTATCGCAAAAAAAAACTTTTCTTGGTGAATGCAACTGTTTTCAATCGGCAAAATCACGAAGAGAATGGAAAGATCATGATTCGCCTAACGTTAGTTGTTTTCAATTTACTATTTCTGCTTAGCTGCTTTGGTATTTCAGAGTCTTTGTTTCAGTAGAACTTTCCGCCTATGTAAAAGAATAAAAGTTCATATTAAAAAACATAGAATATTTTTAAAAAGGTTTATAAGGAAAGCCTCCTTCTATATACAGTAGAGCGCTGATTATCCAAACTCCAATTAACCAAACTTCCAATTATCCAAACAGGCTATTTCTCCTTTTTTTTTTTTTTTTTTTTTACCGAATTTCCAGTTATCCGAACAGCCTAACAGCCTATTTCTACTCCAAAAAAATTTAGCCGAACTCTCAATTACCATTGGCTTGGAATAAAATTTTAAATAAAGGAAAAACTGAAAGGATTAGGAAAGAGGGAATTTAAAACAATAAAGGACATGGGAAGAATCCTAAGCTATGAATAAAATAAAATTAACGAGTGGTTCAATAGTGAAGTACATGACCCAGGATATCAGATATTAAATGATGATGAGATTGTGGATGAGATTCATGTTGTTAAAGAAATTTGATAAAATGAAAACGAATGCTCTGAAAATAACCCAGGTCCAACACATAAAGAAGCCTTTGAATGTTTGGAACGGCAGAAGAATGTGTATGAGAAAAAGAGAATAAAAAATATGATAACAATGTAACAAACAAAATATAAATTTTTAAACATGCCAGGACTAACGGGTGTTGACAGTACTAAGCTTAGATAACGTGTGAAGGTTTTAATATAGTCAGAAACATCCGATAAATTGTCGTTCCATTTATCTGAACTTTTGTTGATACGAACTAGGGTCGGTCCCGACTTGTTCCGATAATCGGCGCTCTAATGTATATATATATATATATAATTATATATACAATGAATATTAATTGGCATCAACAAATATTTGTTTCTCTCAATTACATAACGAAGTTATCTTATCTTACAAAATGTTGTACGCTTCATTTTCGTTTCATGATTATTTTCTTTATTTGTCTAGTTTTATAACAATATGTGACTAGTGTTTTATGGAATTGTCACTATAGGTGTTTTCTGACAAGCGGTATATATGTCTTACAAGTATATTTGATTTTTTCGTAAAAAAAAAGAATTTTTCTAAATATTTTGTTCTGCTCACACAAATTTACTTGTTGCAGTAAAAGCAACTATTAATTGATAAAATATATTACTACGATTCTTTACTTTTAAAGCTGTTTTGTGTGATTTTAATATGTTTATATGTGTACTTTATTTTAAAAGTAACATTTTAATGCACTTTTACTTAATGTAACATTATGAAATAAACGTAAGCAAAAAAAAAAAAAAAATTGTTATTCTCCACATATGTAAAATTATTTTTTTTCTAGAATTCATGTTTGTAAAAACTTTCATTAAAATATTACTTGCGTTGACTACTAATTTAAAAAGTACTCAAACAAATAAAAATGCCAAAATGCATCTTTCATAGATTTGAGGGGAAAAAATCTATTCAATATTTTCTCCTTATTGAAAACTCGGCACACAGCTAGGTATAAGACAATCTATAAATACTAGTGTGTACACAGAAATCCGACCGTATAAAAGAGTAGAAAAATATCCAAAAAACAACATTTCCTCTAACTTATGGAGATATTTTGAGTGATCTCTGTGAGTTCTTTAAGACGTCGAAGATATCCAGATAGTATATAAAACCTCAAAGCATAGATTCGCTTTTCGACATACTGTATTTTCCATAGATGTACATAAGACTTGCTTTGTAGATACCAAGGTATGTCTGATACGCGTCTAAAAATCTCTAAATGTCGGTCTGTTTTTGATATCGATACATCTTACAGATATACAAGAAATTTCGTTGGAAACACAAACTTTGCAATAAGTACTGATCACCCCCATATTTATAATATACTTGTGAATGTAATAGTTAGTTACAAATATTTAATTGCATACAATTATGAGACTACTCTCTAAGATATTACAGAAAAAAAGAGCAAACGAACAACTCATCTTTAATAAGGCTATTTTCTTTTTAAAAAACTTTTTTTTTATCATATTAGTTTGTTTTCGAAAAGTACTCTTGTGTTAATAAATAAACATGAAAATAAAATAAATTTTGACCTGAAGGAACAATCCAAAATCAAGAACTTCAACAGAAAATATAAAAATGATACTTTGGAAAAATACTATGAATATATACGTAAATTTTACATTTTAATTTTTAACAGTGTTAATTAAAACTATCAAATATGTATATATATAAATTTTAAGAATTATTTTGGTAGCTGAAGACTAAGTGCATTATATTTTCTTTTTTCCAGTTATTTTAACTTCCGTAATTATCTATTAGCTTGCACAACATACGAATAAAACTTCCAGTAATTAAATTAATTTTATAAGTTTAATAAAAGTAAAAAAAAGGCTTAATTAAGAGATCAGTAATACAAGCATTTTACATACTTATATATTCTTAAAAATGTATTAAACAAACAATTGAATGTAACCATCATTTCAAATTCGAAAAAATGTGACTAGGGTTTTAAGAAATATATATAAAAGTTCAGGAATTCACAAACTCCGTAATTTGTGAGAAAATTCTTGAAGGAACCTTTTAAACGTCAAGTTAAGAATCACTGGATGATATAGCAAGCAAGTTGTTAGCTTCGAGATGTGCTGCATTTATCGCCACATCTCAATAATCATCATCAAATCAGTCATCAAGCAAGCGTTAATTCTGCATTATACCCCCTACCCTCTTTTTTTTGGAAATTACTCTTTTTAAACCTACCAAAATAAGTAAATAAATAAATATATAAACGATACTTGTATCTCAGTGGTGTTCGGGAGGTAACTCGAAAGATATTGTTCCAATCAGCATCATTTCAATTTCATTAATTTCATTTAAAATATAATCCTTTCACCTCAGTTCATTTAGTATGCATAACTTTCATTTAAAATACGTGATTTTATTCATATAGTTTATAAAAAACAATAATAGTAGTAATAATTAACAAAACTATCTATTTCATCTTCTAACAATTCTTCCAATTTTACACACACGAAAAACAAAAGACGCTGTTAGCTAAAAAAAAAAAAAAAAAAAAAAAAAAAAAAATGGCAGATTTGCATTTGGCTAACATAAAAGTACCAAATAATTAAGAAAGAATATGTTTTTATACAAAATAATGTTTAAAGGTACTTGTTTTATTAATGTGCCCTAAGTAGGCTTAAAATTTTGTAAGTATCAATTCCTAAAATGCTAATTAATCTACATTATTGTACCTCAAATTATGATGCAGTTTGTGATTCAGTTCTACATCTTTAGTAAGCATACACGTGTGCATATATACAGCGGGTGTTCAGTTTTTCACGCTAAAAAAAAAAAAGTCAGCAAATTAAGTAGCAAAATTTTAGGGATGTTAATATGTATGAACAATTACATTTATATCTATTATGAAGAGAATGTATGAGATAAATAAAACAATGAATCGAATCGCGTTTTTTAAAGAATAGTAATTAAGTAATAATAATCATTAACGCTCGATTACTACCTTCAAAAACTTATTTTCAACTTTAGTTGTATCGGAAGGTTCATGATTTACATTCAACGTTCATACAGTTTATACAAAGATATTTCAGATTGAAAATTAGTAATTAACTAGAATTTTTTGGTCTGTTGCTTTAATCACAAAAACTAAAAAAAAATATTAATCTAATTATGAAAATTGTGACCAGAAAAACTGAAAATAAACACATCGTAACTTAAAGCTTAAACCTTATTAACTGTAAGATCAACAGATTGTAATTGAGTTTTAAAACACAATATGAACTATACAGGAAACTAAATGGATAACCAATAAGTAAATAACTTACCTTTAACAAAGTCAATTTTGAAGATTCATATATAAAAGAAATTATAGATATGGACGAAATTCAGGTTGCAACAGCGGTATTAAATTGTACTTAAATAAACAGAACTAGCGGCATGGATCATCGATGCCGCGTATGTGTGTTGAAGTGAAAGTATATTTCCCGTGCATAATATGCTTTATTCGTAAATTCATTAGGTGGAAAAAAGTACTTCCGTTATACGTAGAAAGAGATATTGTACATTGTATTGGACGTCGAAAGAGGGATTTTTGTAACACATCAATAGCAAGTCATAGACGTCTATTAGATATCCAAATGGAAAATTTCTGATATACATATATTTGTTTAATACTATGTACACTTAAAAAAAAAAAAAAAAAAAAAAAAAAAAAAAAAAAAAAAAAAAAAACGTTGTGGAAGATATATATATATGTATTTAGACTGTAAATCGACATATTATAGAAAAGCGCACCTTGTGGTTGAATTATATCACAAAACTTATTTTTATTTGTACTTTGCAGTTGACTAATACAAGAATTGTTTATGAAGCTTCTGATCCCCTTAATCTTAGTAGTTTTTTACGAAACATTTTATGCCAGGCGACTTTGATATTTTTTAGTCTTTGCTTACAAATTCTGGGAATTTATTTATACTGTTTCCTGATTTTTCATTTAAATGTCAATGCCATTGTGAATAGAAGGAATTTCCTATTAAGAAATGTAGAAGATTAATCAAAATTTTTTATAATATTGGCTGTATTGTAATGTGTATATTATATATTTCTTTAGTATAAATATATCCTTCATTTTTTTTTTATTTGAAATAGAAAGTTTGATTTTACTACCTTAGAAAACTTTTTCTTTTTCTCGATAGTCTGGTTTTATTAAAAAAATGTGTTTCCAGTTTTGAAGCTATCATTTTACGCTTTTTCCGACATTAAGATTGGTGATTGATATAAAATCACCCAAGTATATTTGCATTTTTAATAAAAATGTCTTCTTTAAAAATGTAGTGATGTTCTAACGATTGTTAGTAGAAACTAGAATAAAGTCGTAAAAATAAATTTACCGTGTTTTGCAAATTTAAGATTTTTTTCAGCTTCTATTTTTTTCATATTTAATCCTTTTTAGATTTTTTTTAATAAATTCAATGGTTCAAAACAAACTTAACTGAAAATATATTAAATTATTTTTTCTCTTTTTTATATTTTATTTCATATTTGTTTTCCAATCCATGTTTATAAAAACCTTTCATTATGTAAAAACTTACTTTGACTATTCTTTCTGATGGAAAATGTTTTCTAACATAGAACATCTGATTTTTTTTCTTTCAGTGTTTCACAAAAAGCTATTCAAATTCTCTTCGTGTGATTATTTATCACAAAGATACATTTTCTTGTGTAACTCTTTTCAGTCGGCGAAAGGAAGAATACAATAGAAAACTTCTGGTTCACTTAACGTTAGTATAGTTCCATTTAACAGTTTATGCCATGTGCCTTTGATATTTCGTACGTCTTTGTTTTGGAGGAATTTCTGTTTCTTTAGTTATTTTGTTTATTGTTATTTAAGTACCACATCGAATAGAAATATGTTCATATTAATAGAAGCAGATGGTTAAACAAATGATTTATATCCAAGCTTTTGTTTGTAGAGATCAATTGAATCGTCTATTTTGTAGAATCATATCTTTCATTTATTTACTTCAATTACAAAGTCATATTTTCCTATCTAAGTAAATAATATCTCTTTTATTTCTATTTATTGACTGGCTATATCTGATAGTTTTTTTATATATGTGGATTTAGCCCCATAGGTTTTTCAAAGATGTGGATCATGGATTATATATATGTCATACAAGTATATTTGTTTTTTAAATGAAAGAAAGTGCATTAACAGCTTGTTGCTGTTAAACCAAATTGCTTTGTTTTCCTGGAAATTACTATAGAGTGTTGAAAAAGTTGAACTTGATTTGGTATTCAGCGTGATATTTAATGATATTTCAGCATGATATGTTAAATTTCATTCAACATCTACTTTTGCATATTTTATAAGGCAAATTTGTCTGGCCTTCTTATTTAATATACTTATCTAAAACAAACTTAATTGAAAAAATAATACTTCCCCTCAGTGATATAAATTTCTAAATATATTTATCCTGTCTATATTTGTAATAAATCTCATTGCAGTATACTTACTTTAAATATTATCTACGATTTCTTTCACAGAAAAATACTGAAAAACTTTCTTTCAGTGATTCCAAAAATAGCTATTTAAAATCTCTTCTATGTTAATATTTGTCAGAAAACAACTTTTTCTTTTGTGCAACTCTTATGTCGACAAATACAAGAGAAAGCTACTCCACTCAATTTCAGCTGTGTTCGATTTATTTTTTTTACAGATTTCTTTGGATTTTCAGTGGACTTTGTTTAGGTAAAATTTCCGAAGCTTTAGTTATACCTTTTTTCTGCTTTTTCTTTATACGTAATTAACATTAAGAATATAAATAAATTCTTAGTACGAAATGTATAAAATTAAACAATTTATTTAAATCCAGGATTTCGTTTCTTCACATAAAATGGATTTTTCATATGATACTAGATGTTGCGATTAATAAATGTTAATTTATTCATTAAAAAAATTCTATAATTTTGAAAAATGGTACAAAAATGTTTATTCAAGGTATGTGCCATCGCTGGCTACACGTTTACCCATATGTCTGGCAATTTTCGGATGCCTTACGAGGAAAGAAAAACAAAAAAAAAAAACATGCATCTTTGAAATGATCCAAACATCAAGCCATTTCTCGACATTTCCGTAATTTTTGAACTGTTTCATTGGGTGCGTGAGACATCGATTAAATCAAGTAGTAGTCGGAAGGGGACAAGTTTTATGATTACGGTGTGTGAGCAAGATTTCCCTTCCAAATATAAATACGGTGTCTATGATTCGTTTCGCTGCGTATGAATTCAGGGTTGCTGTGCAGTAAAATCAATTTTTCGTGTTTTGTAGCCCATTCTGGTCTCTTTCGAATTAATGCATGGTTCAGATTTATCATTCGTCGGCGGTTGAGAAAGGTATTAACTGTTTTACCTTTTTTTTTAGAAACTCATGGTTCACAGCGTTGTCTTCTTTGCAAAACTTTTCGGTTTTACGGTCTATGTTGATCGTGGTCCAGAGTCAACCTTTAATTTTACATGAAGACCTTGCACCGTTTCTACAAGTACCGTGTGACTTTCTCTCGCGTTTTCCCTTTGACTGAAAAATAAAGCAGTACGTACCGCCGATGCCACCGTTTGAGTGGAAATTTCACATGTTTACTACACGAAGAATATAAGACGCTAACTCGAGAACGCTTAAACATCAATGGCATTTTTAAGCACACTATCATATATAAACATGGCGTAAGAATTTATACTGTGAACCAACCCTTCTCGCTTCAGCACCTTCTCTTGAAAAAAAAATAGAATTAGTAACCGCCACACCTGGTATAAACCGGTCTTTCATTTATTTCTTTCAAATACATGTTTGGATTTTCTTATCTTAGTGTCTAATTCCTCTTTTAAATTTCTATTTTTTGTCTGATTTTATCATATGTGTTTTTTTTTTTTTATCATAGCCTTTTTCAAACATTCGAATCGGGAATTTTAATTATGTCATGCGTATATATTGGCTTTTTTAATAAAAAAAATCTGTAATGTGATAATCTAAAGTAAACTTAACCCTTTCGGGTCTGGAGTACTATTAATAGTACATATCTGTTCATCAAATATTATTTTGTCTTAACAATTACTTTTGTTACTACCTACATATAGCAATGATAGTATATGGTTATGCATTTATTATTATGACTTCATTTATGTTTTGTCATTTAGTAATAACAACAATAATAAAAGTCTGCTTAATTTTCTTTGCACCGTTGACGATTTCTTTTTTTTTATACGTATATTTCACTCTTTAAATTAAAATATAGGCCACTTTTCTGAACGAATCATGTGCGATAAATCGCAAAAAAACATTAGAAAGTTGTAATGTCTGTTGTTGTAATAGGATATTTTCCAAACCTCTCCAAACACACTTCTTAACCTATTTTCATATATATATGAATTTAACAGTGCACAAAATAAGTACATTCATTAGATTTTAGATAATGAGATAATCTTTAAACTTTAGTGAATCTATTTGGATAGCAACGATTAAAATAACAGTAATTTTGTACTCAGAATTGAAAACAAAACGGACGCGAAAGGGTTAAAAGAAAAAAAATCCCTCTATTTTTTTAAATTATTTTCTATCATCCATGTTTGTAAAAACTTTCCTTGAAATATAACTTGCTTTGACTATATCTAAATGAAGAAGGAATTTCTTACTGTAGAATGATTGCTGGAAAGCTTTCTTTCATTGGTTCAAGAAACAAGTACTATTCAAATTCTTCTTCATGTTAATATTTATCATAAAAATACTTTTCCTTTTGTGCAGCTCTTTTCTGTAGGCAAATAGAAAAATAGAATTGAAAACTCCTGATCCATTTAACCTCACTAGTTTTCCATTTAACTTTTTATGCCAAACTCATTTGATATTTCATATTCCTTGTTTATTTCGGTAGAATTTCTTGGTCTTTAGTAGTTTTATTTTTTCTGATTTTTTTTTAAACTTAAGTGACATTGTGAATAGGAATATCTTTATATTAAGAAGAGTAGAATGTTAAACCTTAGTACAATAAAACTTTTATTTTTTATAAGAACATATTTCAATAATTTCATTCAAAAGCAGAATTAGATATTTCTATCTTAGTAGAAAATTCCCCATTTTAACCTACGGATGATTGTTCGGTTTTTATCAGAAGAAGCATTTGATTACTATTTTGGAGGCTTTTTCTCACATTTGGATCACTGTTTGTATTTACGTGTATTTAGCTCTTTCAGTAAAATATCCGCTGTTAAGACTATCGTACTAGTTTGTACCAAATTGCATTTTAGTAGCTACAACATCAAGTTAACCTAAAATCGTGATTTGTATCTACATCACGCAAATGCATTTGGTTCTTTATAGTCCAGGGGAAATGTACCAAAAAAAGGCCTTATCTTGAAAAAGGTCGGGTAGAAGATTTTTTTATCGTATATACTGAGGCCATACTGAGGCCATGGAAAAACTGAATTTCCCAGCAAAATGTCTTAAGGGGGAATTTTCTGTGGCCAAAAAGCAACAAAATATTGGGACTTTTTTGATTCTTTAAAATATCTCGAGATCGTTCTCGTAGCGTATTATTTGTCATTAACAATCTTAAAGATAACTAATTCTACACAACCTTTCTATTTGCAGCATTTTTATACGCCCGATAGCAAACGCAATACGCCATTTCAAAAATAAGACACTTTTTTCAATTTCCTTAAAAACTGTGAAAAATGTAGTTTTGTCCAGATTATTCAAATGTTCCCAGCAGATATAATCATATATGTCAACTTCTACAAATTGGTAGCAGAAAATTATATATTATTTGCACACCCACTTCCTTATTTTCATTTCAACAGACATTTTATATTCAATAAATCTATATCATTTAGCAAGTAAGGGTAGCATGTGTATAAAGAAGACTATTTTCATATTCAGACAGTAACCTTAAACATATACAATTGTTAATTTCAAAGAATTGTTTAAAATAATATTTCAATATTTAGTAATTTATCGTACGATAGTTTCAGTAACGAAACATTCTTGTTTAATTTAAAAAAATATTTTTATAATGCATAAATATTGTCCCGGGGATCAAAGGGATAGGTATGAGAATTTGCGATAATCATACCTATTACATAGTACAAAGATATATTTTGTTTATTAATTATACATAACATATGTTTTAATGTTTTCCTGTTTTAAAAATAGTAAATTTCCTGTTTTAAAAATAGTAAAAAGTCCGATTGCAGTTCCATATAAAAGGAGGGGTAGACTAAAAAATAAATATCATTTATGTATCTAATTACCTTATACAATATCCGCAATAAAAATGACAGCAGATTATTTCATTAACTAATACTATGTATTGATATTTCTTACAAAAAAAAAAAAAAAAAAAACCCTCTGTTTTTAAATTATTTCAGATCACTATTTTCAATACAAATTCAAAAGATTAACTTTAGTAAATATTGTCAATATCTTTCCGCTTATATTATATAATTATGAAAAGAGATTATATCATGCTAGCATGCAAAAATACATAAAATTTTAAGGTTATCTATTAAATAATTTAAAGGACCATTCCATGTCACGTGTGGGACAGCTTTTCTACATATTACTGCATTTTAAACAATGTTAGTATATCCTGCAATTAAAACAACTATGCTAATAAGAAAATCTAGGAGTTTGTGGTTTATCGCCTAACAACTTATACGTTAGTAGATATAGGTATTTATGTCAGAGTCACGTGCAGGACATTTTGTCTATGTTTCTTAGAATGGCCCTGAAGCTCAAACAGAAAACATTAGTTTGGTTGTTGAGAAATATACTTTGTGGAATATTCTAATCTTCTGCAATGTGTTTAATTTGAAACTATATCTGTTGAATTATCTCAGTGCTAACATTTATCAAATAAAATACCAAATTATTAATCAATGTAGACCGTATAAACCTGCTGGATGTTACAATCATCCCCTATCTAATTCAACTCTACGTTTTAAATATGATAAAGTAATTTACGCAATATCACTGCATAAGCTGACTGAAAAAATATATTTTAATGATAATCAACGGATAAAGTTTCACAGCAGTTGATATTAAACAAGATTAGAATATTCCACAAAGTGTATTTATCAACAAGCAGTTCTGAAATATTTTATTAACAGAGATTTTTTTTTTTCAAGAAACATCAATACATAATATTAGTTAATGAAATAATCTGCTGTCATTTTTATTGTGGATATTTTATAAGGTAATTTGTTACATAAATGATATTTATTTTTTAGTCTCCTTCCTCCTTTTATATGGAACTGCAATCGAATGTTTGCTAATCTTAAAACAGGGAAACATTAAAACGTGTGTTATGTATAATTAATAAACAAAATATACCTTTGTAGTATGTAGCAGGTATGATTATCGCAAATTCTCATACCTAACCCATTGACCCCCGGGATAATATGTACTCATTATAAAAAAGTTACTAAATATTCAAATCTGTTTTAAAACAATTCTTTGAAATTAACAATTGAAAGCATTTGAAGTTACTGTATAAATATGAAAAATGTTTTATTCATTCAGGCTCTCTCCTACTTGTTAAATTATATAGATTTATTGAATATAAAATGTCTGTTGAGATGAAAATAAAGAAGTGGGTGTGCAAATAATAGGTGATTTACAGCTACCAATTTGTAGAATTTGACATATATTATTATATCTGCTGGGAACATTTGAATAATAGCGGCAAAGCTACGTTTTTGACGGATTTTAAGGAAATTGAAAAACATATGCTGTCCTTGAAATGATGTTCTGCGCTTGCTATCGGGCGTATAAAAATCTTGTAAATATAAACGTTGTGTAGAATTTAGTCCTTTTTAAGATTGTAATTGACAAATAATACGCGACGACAAAAGGTCTCGAGATATTGTTTTAAAAATCACAAAAAGTTACGAAATTTAGTTGTTGTTTGGCCACAAAAAATTTCTTCTTAAGAAATTTTGTTGGAAAATTCAGTTTTTCTATGCTGGCCTTAGTATAAACATTTTGGAAAAAAATATTCTACCCGACCTTTTGCAAGGTAATATGTACATTTACCCCGGACTATTAGTGTACACAGTATCAAATATATCGGCTACTTTGAACCATTTTTTTTATTTTAGTTACCATGACTTGATATTTTACGTAAACGAAAAATGTATAAAATTGTTCAGTTTTTAAGTTGCTTTTATAATTTTTAATTGCATATATTTCAGTTGTGCTAAAGTGAAGCTGGATATTCCAGCCCTTTTCCCTCTGCGTAGGGATAAATGAAAACACGTACTCTGTTTTTCCCTCTGCGCTGGGAATTTGTTGTTGATATTCATTTTCTTTACAAGTTGAGTTTGTGGATACTCGACGAGTGTGGATTGTGATCCCTAAGCGGATATTTTATTTGTGAATTTGTGAATAATTCAATTAAATAGTGTGAAAAATTAGTGTATACAGTCTACTCCTTCATTTAAAAAAAACCCTTTAGAGTACATTTGGTCCGTCGGGCCGGATTATTGTGAAATAAGTGCAAAGAATAATGCGTATCTAAAATTCGTTTGAAAGTGAAAGCGTGAAATCATTGGAGCTGTGCCAAAATAGAATACTACGTGACAAATAATGGATAAAAAGGTAGCAACTGATAAAAGAGTGTTGAAATCTTCAATAACGAGATTAAAAAATAAATTCCTTAAAACTGATTTGAATGTACGATAATTCTTTAAAAGTGCTGGGAACAAAATTGGACTCAAATCGCGATGTCTTCAAAATTAGTGTAACCATAGAACCAACATTAAAAGAAGTAACAAAGAGATCTATATTGTCAGATATAGCCAAAATGTTTGATCCACTTGGTTGGATCTCTCCTTTTATAATTTCTGCAAAGATTCTACTTCAGGAACTATGGAGTCTTCATCTAGCACGGGGCGATCCTGTTCCACAACTCATAAAAATAGGTGGATAAAAATTCGGGAAGAACTTGCATGTTTAACATCGATTACTGTGCTTCGGTTAGTATTTCCTCAGCTAACAAATTTGAAACTCATTCATTTAGTGACGCTTCCTTAATGGCATAGGGTGAAGTTGTTTATTTAAGATCCTTATCCGATGATTCAACTGTATCAGTTAGAATATTAACAGCAAAAACAAGAGTTTCACCATTAAAAACAATATATTTGCCTAAATTAGAACCGAGTGCTGCCCTGCTGTCAGCCTGTTTGGTAAAAACTGTCCTACATTCATTGTACTTGGACATTTCTAAAATTAACTGTTGGTCCGATTCAACAATAGCTCTCTCTTGGCTATCAACAGAATCAAGAAGATTGCAAACTTTTGTTTCGAATCGTGACGCGGAAATAAAACAACTTGTTCTGTCAGAGTGCTGGCATCATGTAAAAGAAAAAGAGAATCCAGCAGATTGTGCATCAAGAGGTTTATCACCCTCAGAATCATCCTTGCACGGTCTTTGGTGGAATTGTCCGAGTTGGCTTAGTGATCCATCTTTCACCTCTCCAGAACTGCAATTAGGGAGTATTTTGTGTGACGAAGCCTTAATAGAGCAAAGAAAAAATATTTTTGTGCTACAGCTCAGTTAAGAGAGGAAATGCCTATTCTCTCAAATTTATATCGTCCTTTACTAAGCTAAAACGTGTAATTGCTTGGTGTTTGAGACTTCTTACGAATTTTTGGTTACCTGTTTCAAAAAGAAACTTAGGTTTTCTTACAAACACTGAAATTCTGAGTGTCTTATCAGTGATAATCAAACAAGTGCAAAAGTCATCATTTCCTGACGACATTAAATGTATGACTTCTGGTAAGAGTTTACCTCGCAATAGCAAATTGATCAATCTTTCTCCAATCCTTGATGGAGAAAGAATACTCAGAGTGGGAGGAAGTCTTCGTCATTCAAATCTCACACAAGATCAAATTCATCCGTTGTTGTTACCAAAAAATCATCCAGTGACTATGCTGATTATTATCTCACTTTCATTCTGATCACTTTCACTCACTGCTGATTATCTCACTTTCATGCTGCCCTTAAACTACTATTGAGTGTTATCAGACAGCGATATTGGATTTTATGTGGAAGAAGTGTTGTAAGAAAGTTTCTAAAGAATTGTGTAATTTGTGCTCGTGCTTCTGCTTCTATGTCTAAACAAATCATTGCTGAATTACCTTCTACTAGAGTGCAATCTACCCGTCCGTTCCATGTTACAGAAACTGACTATACACGACCTATATTATGTAAATTTAGAAAAAGTAGAGGTACGATATCTTTTAAGTGTTATATTTCATTATTTATATGTTTTTCTACCCATGCAATTCACATTGAATTAATGACTGATTTATCTACTCAGGCCTTTTTAGCTTCTCTCAAGTGATTTATATCCAGACGAGGAACACCAAAAGAAACTGTAAGTGATTGCGCCAAAAATTTCGTTGGTACGAGCAAGGAGTTGAAAGAATTGCATAAATTTGCAACTTCTTCTCAGCATAATGAAGAAGTGGCAAGGTACTAAAGTTCGGAAGAAATAAATTGGCATTTTAATCCACCCTCAGCCCCTCACTTTGGAGGACTTTGGGAGGCTGGTGTTAAATGGATGAAACTTTATTTAAAAAGAACCGTTGGCAATTCAGTTTTAACATTTGAGGAACTTTCAACTATTTTAGCTCAAATCGAAGCCTGTTTAAATTCTAGACCCCTTTGTCCTGTAAGTTCCAATCCTAATGATTTACAGGCCTTAACCCCTGGTCATTTATTAATTGGTGTTCCGCTCTGCAGTAGCAGAAGTTGATATTTCAGAGGTACGTACAAGATTGACCAGGTGGCAATTAGTGCTGAAAATGCTGCAACACTTTTTGAAAATTTGGAGTAATGAGTGCCTTTCGACCCTACAACAGAGAGTAAAATGACTTAAAGAAGAGCCTAATATTAAGTTAGGGGATTTAGTTAGAATAAAAAATGAAGTTCTTTCCTCTTTACAATGGAAATTAGCTAGAGTGATTAAAACACATCCTGAACCTGATAAAAAGGTTCGTGTAGTTACCCTGAGAACAGAAAATAATGAATTGAAAAGGCCAATTACTAAGTTATGTAAATTACCTTTATAGTAAATTTTTTAAACCCTTTCGGCTTTCAAGGCCGGGAGAATGTTTAGTTTTTAAATTGCTTATATAATTCTTAATTGCATGTATTTCAGTTGTGCTAAAGTGAAGCTGAATATTCCAGCCCTTTTCCTTCTACGTAGGGATAAATGAAAACACGTACTCTGTTTTCCCCTCTGCGCAGGGAATTTGTTGTTGATATTCGTTTTCTTTACAAGGTAAGTTTTTGGATACTCGACGAGTGTGTATTGTCATCCCTAAGCGGATATTTTATTTGTGAATTTGCGAATAATTCAATTTAATATTGTGAAAAGTTAGTGTATATTATGTACGGTAGAAAAGTAATCAACAATACTCTTGTTTTAAGTTGACCCATAAACTTTTATATGTTGACAAATTGAAAGATAAATTGTTGAAATAATAGATTTTAAGATGTGGGAAGAATATATCGGTAAGATATTGAACCACAATGTGGGTTATTACTACATATTCATTTATTGTCTTTCATTGTTATCAGTTATTCATTGGAAGCAACGGTTACTGAGACTAATGCTTCTTTCTAAACAGGATTTTCACGCGCCAACTGAACTGTGTTTTGGCTTTAAACCAACTGTTGGCTCTCTAATTAATGTGGGAGAAGGTGGATGCTGTTAAGCTATGCATAGAACTATTTGTTTATATATATAATACATACATATATATATATATATATATATATATTGATCGAAGAGTTATCATAAATAGGGGAGACCGGAGCAAGTTTTCCAACTTTTTATAATTTTATTTTTGTATTTCTTATTTTTATCTATTTTGATATCTACAGGATCTCAATGTATGCCCTAGATCTTTCTATACAAACTGGCCTAATTATTTTTCAAAAACTAAATGTACTTTTTCACAAAAAATGGTTAAGTTTAATCATGTTACTTTGGGAAATGTGCCCAGTATGCGGGGCAAGTTTTCCAGCCTACTAAAAATGTTCAGGGGCAAGATTTCCAACTATACTTTAAATGGTCAAACACAGGTAATAAGTCTTGCTTTTTAATTAATAAGTTTATTTTGAACTAAATTCACAGTAACAAACAAAAACAGTTTTAATACATTTTATATTTCGAGACGAAGGTCCAAACAGCTCCCTGGCCGGGATTGGATTCTGTTTTTTCTCGCCCTTTTTATCTGATTCCTTTTGCAGTTTCCCTTTTTTAGATGATTTCTTTTCCTTTTTCCGTTGCTTTTTTAACAGGAGAATCGCTCAGTATAATATTTCCTATTTATCTTTCCACGCCGTGTTTGCCTCCTTAGTGCAGACTTCGCAAAAGTCCTAACTTCTTCTGCTGTAGACCAAGTATGTTTGGATGTAGAAGGAACGCCTTTTTTTATAAGCAATAGAGAAAGTTTGAGAACAACTTCTTTGGAAGTTCTGCCTGCGTTGATGTAGAAGGATTAGATGTTTTCGGCGTTGTTGTTTCTTTGTTTATTAGGGAGGGGGGGGGGAATCGATTATTCAGGAAAATTTGAAATCTTTTTGCGATTGTTTGTGCTTTTCAAGATTTGTTGCGGCAGGAGCTGGCCTGTCAAAAAAGTAGGATGCCATAAAAGCATAGTCTGTAAATATTTCAGGATTCTGTGGTAAAGTTCTCGAAAGCTTAAAACTTGCCATAATATTGACTGTGGATTAACGCCAGTGAAGCAGCTCTAAGCACGGTTGATATGCTATTTGAGATGTCCATACACACTGCGATCTCAATGTTGCAGCTTATGACTATAAAGGCATAATTAACGTAAAATGGATTCATTAGATGAACCTATCTTAGAAAATAAATGACATTTTATTATATTTTTGAATTCACCTTCTTTTTTAAATTGGTAGTTTTATTGAAATGACTAAATGATCAAACGGGTTCGTAGTATATATGGTTATTTGGCCGATTTTACTTCACAATAAATACATTTTTGATACAATAAGACTAGCAGATTTAAGAGGAGGGACGTTTTACAACAAGAATTATGTTGGAAAACATGCCCCGTATGTTGTTGGAAAACCTGCCCGTCGCCATATTTGAACTTTTGCTCTACCTGGACGAATAGCGGCGTATGTTATTTGCGAAAGAAACGCATAGTTAGAAGAAAGAAAACCTTTTTTAGAGCATGCAGTGTCAAAACAGTAAGTTTAACACTTTATTAAACGCTTTTTTACGCTTTAATAAAGACCTGAAATTTTACTCACTGTTGAAAAAATGAAAAAAAATAGCTCTCCTGGCGAAGTGACAGCAGTTACTAAAGTATAACTTTTGTAGATGGTGTGTAAGATGTTTCTAATTCAGCCAGCTCACTCGCTAACATCACCTAGCGGCTCATTTAAAAACTAAAGCGAGTTGAAGAACTTGCCCCTATGGAAAATGTGCCACGATCTCCCCTAATTTATATTACATTTATTTTGGTCTCACTTCTTATCCACAAGTGTAGGGGGAAATTAACTTCAAATAGTTTTACATATATAAATAACAATTATCCAAAATTACCCCAAAATTAAAATTTCATAGATATACGTCAAGTTTTAATTATAAATGAAAGAGTTTTTTCTAAATCGTTAATCCAGTGAAATTATAATACAAGTCAAACTTCTTTTTGCCGCGAATAGAATTTCTATTTATATGCTTGGATCAAGTTTAATGAAATAAAGAGAATATGATCGAGGAGCATATACAGAATTTTTTAATTTTACCTATTCCCAGCATATGATACCAATTATTTGCATGATATATTGTTAAAATCCGAAATCTGAATGAATTCTTTTAGAGTTTTGGCATTTTAAACAATATAAATCTTCTGCTAACATGTTAAAAGCAACGAGTCCCGATAAACTAAAATGTGAATTTTGTTTTAAAATTTCATCGCTTTTCCATCGACTATTACTTTTTTTTATTTATAAATATTTTTTGCATAACGAGACAACATTTATGTGATCATGTATCATAAATATTTATAAAATTTACTAAATTTATTTTAAATTCCAATTGAAAATATTAATTAGTTTGTTAGGATATGTTACAGCGTATTAAAAATAATTGGATCAATTGGATTCATTTGAACAAAAATCTCATATCCTTAATAGTCATGATACCAAATGGGAAAATTAATGCTTAACGTAAATAAGATTTTAATTATGTATCAATGCGTCTAAAACTCCATTAAAATAAATTGATTTTTGAAAACTTTTCAGTTAATGCTGGATGCTTTCCTACAAAATGTAACATCATATTTTTTTTCAACTTTAAAAAATATCCTGGTAATTAAAATACCATTAATTTGTCTTTCTTTTGTCTATTTAAATAATAGTTTACTGCTGAAATTATTTATGGATGTTTATGGGAATCTTTGAAGTATATTTAAAAGAAAATTTTATTCCTTTTAAACGTTAGTGGTTAATTAAAATATTTACTACTCGTTTATTTTATTCTAAACATAAAAAACTATCATCACTTTAATATTATTATATAAATAACTTTTCTGTGCATTAAGATATACATCCCAGAAATGATAAGAATTTATTTTAGAATAAATGAAGAGTATATGACAGAAGCACTTTCAAAATGAATAACTGGTTCTTCTTAATAAATATTATAAATTATAAAACAGATTGTTTAATTAATCAGCATATTTTGTGGAAATTAATTATAAGGACTTTTCTATTACGATCCTTATAAAATTTTACTCAGCAATTAGTCAATAAAGATATAATGATTTTTTATTTTTATCTAATATGGTTCAAAATATAGAAAATACAACAATTTAATACATAGTATGCAATAAATAAATAAATAAATAATAAAAATAAAAATCCCACAGGAAATAAAAATAACCATTAATACGGGATTTATGTGTTCTTTAAATATGTGTTTTAAAAAATCTTCGTGACTATCTCCGTATAAAAAATGCAACAAACTTTCAAAATTTTTATTTGTATTCCACGTAAAATTTTGCCATTCTATACTAAATAAAAAGTCCCTCAGCGAAGAAGTTTAAGAATTATACTGATATAAACTTTTTAATTTTTAATTTTAACTTGCTTTTTTTAATAATTGAAAAAAAAAATCAATGTGGGCAGTTTTATAAGCATAACTCAAAACAAATTTTTCCAGAATATGTTTTAATTGATAAATTAAAAAATAAAACGTTTAGTAAATCAGTATATTTTGAAAAATGTATTATATACATTTTTATTGTAAA
The DNA here is from genome assembly GCA_963932465.1 of Maratus speciosus. Taxonomy (NCBI): domain Eukaryota; kingdom Metazoa; phylum Arthropoda; class Arachnida; order Araneae; family Salticidae; genus Maratus; species Maratus speciosus. The sequence continues at coordinate 445,726,372 of OZ010788.1, forward strand.
CCTTTAAACAACTATTCAACAATCAGTTAATAAAGATATGATGATTTTTATTATTTATCTAATATGCTTCGTGATATAGAAAATGCTTCAATTTATTTCATCGAATTTTCATATATAACAGGAAACCAAAATGTGCAGAAAATGAAAATAGCCATTAAAATCGGATTTATATGTACTTTAAATATACGTTTTAAAAAATTTTTGAGGACTATCTCCATATTAAAAATGCTACGAACATGCAATTTTTATTTGCATTCCACTTTAAATTTTACTATCGCATACTAAATGGGAAGTCATTCAACGAAGAAATTTAAGAGTTACACAGACATAAAGTTTTTAATTTCTAAATTTAAATTTCTTATCAAATAGTTGGAAAAAAATCATTGCTGGTAGTTTTTTAGGCATAACTCAAAATTACTTTTTGCAGAATGTGTTTCAATTTCCGATTAGCTTATACCAAAATTCTACCAATCCATTATTGCTAAAATTTTTATTAGTTAACTGGTTGTAATAAAATTCTTTTTCGTATATCAATCTCATAATACATAAAAAATGAAATTAACAATAAAGTTTAATACTAATATCTTAAGTAAAAAATAAAGAAAATTAAATCATTTCAAATCATTGAAACGCTAACTCACGAACTTGATTTAAAGGTGCAAATTAAGCGTTGCTCTTCCAAAAAATGCTGGCATTGGACTTTTACAGTTGAAGTACATGATGTCTTCGGTACAAACGCAGCGGAAATATGGATACATGTAGTTAAGTATAATCGTTAAACAAGAATTTTAAATAATATACAAACGCTCTATCTACTTCATTGAAAATCAATATTAATTAATCTCTCAAATTAATATTCACCTTGATTGAAGCAAAATTGGTATAAAACAACTATTCTTTTGAATATAATAACACAAAATCTGACGTAAATTATTGTTTTTCACAAGGTTTTTTTTATTTATTTTCATTTTTATTTTATTTTTATTCTTTTTTAGATTTGTTTTTTTTTTCAAACTAATAATTTCGAAAAAAAAAGGCAAAGATTAAATTATACGCACACCTTATACAAAGTACGAAAAGTTTTTAAAAGTTTTAAAAATAGCAATGAACACTAATATAAACACATTTCGGGAGTAACTAGCCTGAGAATCCATTAATAGAGTAAAAATACGGGGCGTAGCATTTGAATCCGAATTCGGATTTTTATTCATGACTTTAAAGTGTATATGCGCATTAACCTTTTATGAACGTTATCACTTGAATTGGTAAAAGAGGACACAATCGTTTTTCATATAGCAGTGAGTTACACACCTCATACACCCGAATGTAAATCCCAAATAATACAGTACTGGTTACATAAGGAATTCTGGGTAGTGTGAGCCTTTAAAAAATGTATTTAAGAAGAAATTAACTTTTGTATAATTTTTCATTTCACATATAATGCAAAGATTTATCAGTATATTTTAAGTGAACATTACGAAAATCTTAATCAAATTATTATTTCCGGTCCAAGTTCTCTGCTTGATTTTTGAATGCTCTTTTTCAAAAAATGTTATGTGGTGGCAATCATTATTTCTTAGTAGGTTATCTAAAATCTCTACAATAAAAATAATGTTACTAGTTATAAAGTTATTAATTTAATACTTTATTTTGTGCTTAAGCAAAAGTTCTTTTTTTCAAATTTAGCAAAGTGGCGTATTCTGAAAGTTGGTTTATGAATTTTAGGATAAAAAAAAACTTGTCTATGGTTTATGAAAAAGTATTGATCAAAACCTAAACACAGTTTGTTAAGCACTATTTTTTAAAACTTTAATATTCTGTATGAATCCCACTAAATCCCGTCAATTGGTTTTTAACATATATTGATCACCGTTCTTAAAAACGTAATTTTAAGGAAAATCCATTTAAAGTTTCACACTAATATGACTCAGGTCTTACAACCCTATGCTCATGATTGTAATAATATAGATACTATTACAATTCAAAATAATTCATTCCGATGTATTTGATATGCATGTAAAACGCGGTTAGTAACAGCTGCAGTCCGCTACCTGCGTCCAATAGTAGTATAGCCCAATGGTAATTATAGGATAAATAAAACTAAAACTATCGAATTGGCCATCATGAAATTTTCACAGCATACTTTCAAAATATTATACTCTAAGACAACGCAGAAAAATACAAGAATGTAATATTAAGCTTCTGGTCACTTAACCTCAGTAGATTTCCATTTAAATTTTTTTGCTATGAACCTTTGATATTTCATGAGTCTTTCATTTGGTGGGATTTCTGTGCTATTAGTTATTCTGTTTTCTTTTTATATTTAAGTGCAACTGCAAATATAAATAAATTCGTATTAATAAATGTAGATAATTAAACTAATGATTTATATCCAACATTTTGTTCGTAGTTATATATTGAAACACTTGTTTTGCAAAACCATATCCTTCATTTATTTATTTCAAATACAAATTTATGTTTTCCTATCTTAGTAAATAATGTCTCTTTTATTTCTATTTATTGTGTGGCTAAATTGATATGTTTTATATAGTTGGATTTAAAACCAGTAGCGTTTTAAAAGATGTGGATCACAACTTATAAATATGACATGACATACAAATAATTTTGCGTTTTAAATGAAAAATGTCCAATGAAAGTTTGGTGCTGTTAAACCAAATTGTCTTGTTCTTGTAGAAGCAACTATAGAATATTAAAAATGTTTATCATGGTTTAGTACTCAGCATGATATTTCATAATTTAAATTAGCTTCAATTTTTATCTATTTTATAAGGCAAATTCTTTTCCCCCCCCTTCTTTAATATACTTATATAAAACAAGCTTAAGGGGGGTCCGGAACACATTTTAAAATAATTTTTATTTATTGAGTTAAAATTCTGAATTTTTTTGTGATGATCAACCTTATTATTTGTAAACAAAATCACATGATAAAACTTCTCATAATTCTTTAAAAAAATTTTTAATTAAAAATTTATTAAGAAAGTGGGGTAATTTAAAATCGTTATAACTCGAAATATTATTTATAGAATTTCATTTTTTTTTCATTTAAATAAACAGAAATATATAAGTTTTAATTTAGATTCAGCATTTTTAAAAATATTAATTTATAAAATAATTAAAAATAGTTAACCAAAAAATTAAAAAAAATTTTGGTGCAACTTAAAAAAAAAATCATATTTTCAAAAGTAAATATTTTTTTCAAATATGCTGAATCAAAATTAAAGTAAAACATTTGAAAAATATATGTTGCAAGTTTGAACCCTTTATCTTTTACGGCTCTCGAGTTATAAGAATTTAAATCCGAGAAATGGTGAAAAAACCTATCATGAAGAAAAATGCATTTTTACAAGAAGTCATTTCTATGACAGCCATTGCTTGAAAGCTAAGATTTTGAAAACAAACCAAAACGAAAAAAATTATATTTTTTGTTCTAATTCAGATAGAAACATGATTTAAGGCCATTTTAAGCAGGAATAAAACAGAGAAAATTTTAATGAAATAAAATGTTTTTGTAAAATTTGAAGATTTTTGTGTTCCGGACCACCTTAAGTAAAAAAAATAAAATTTGTTTCATTAAGATATATTTTTAAATATGTTTCAGCAGTCTATATTTGCAAAAAATCACATTTCAATATACTTACTTCCATTATTATCTACGATTTCTAACATAGAAGAATGTCGAAAAGCTTTCTTTCAACGATTCGCAAAATAGTTATAGAACTACTTCATTTAATATTAGTGGACTTTCATTTAATCTTTTTCCAGATTTCTTTCATATTTTAATGAACTTTGTTTAGGTAAAATTTCTAAGCCTTTTATGATTTCGTTTTTCTCTTTTTATTTATACGTAAGTAACGTTAGTAATGGAAATAAAACCTAAGAATGAAAATTAGAAAAGAAAGCATTTATTTACATAGAAGAGTTTGTTTCTGCATATACAATGAATGTTTTATTTGGTATAAACTTGCTCTTCATTTATTTATTTCAAATTTAAATTTAAATTTTCTTATCTTAGTATTTAATTTCTAATAAAATCATACGATGGAACGTAATTTTTCAATTCCTACTATTAGTTCACACTCCCCTATATTTATTTATTTATTTATTTATTTATTTATATATTTATATATATATCTTGTTCAAATTTTCAATCGTTAATAAAATACTTAATATTCATCTTATCAAGTTGAAATAAATTTTCTTAAACTTGTACTGGATGACAATTGATGTTAATACAGTTTTTTTTCAAATATTAATTCACTAGCAAACCCCTCGGCTTTGCTCGCGTAATATTTGAAATATGCCAAGTGATATTTATATGTCTAATTTTTATTAAAAGGTACTAACTAAATTTTTATTTTATTAAAAGGTAATATTTTATTTTATTAAAAGGTACTTATTACTTTTAGGAATAATTAAAAAAAATTACTATTTAAAACACAGTTTGATTAAATATCATTGTTACACTGCATAAGGCAGAATTCAGACTTAAATTAATAAAACAAAATAAAACTAAATAAATAATAATTTAGAAAATATTTTGAAACTTTTATGCTCAATTAATACGCCCATTTCAGTATTCATTTGAAGTTTTGAATTTTTTAGAAACCATCTTCTTACATCTTAAAATTAACCATCATGTCAAATTCCAAGTCCTACCACCTCTGTCAACATAAAGAGCTATGTTGAAATAGGAACCGTCACCATTAATTTGCCAACATTAATTTTGAAATTGGTTTATTATTTCCTAATATTCCACAGAAACGTAATTTAGAAAGCTTTTAAAGGCCTTTTTTAGAGCGTTTGTTGTTCCTGTGAATCCCAGGTGGTAGAATCATCGGCATAAAATATAGCCTGTGTAGGATCAGAGACTGTTACCATTGATTCGCAACTATTACTTTTATATTTGGTTTATATTTCCTGAAATAGCGTAGAAATCGTAATTTAGGACTTTTTTAGAATGCTTTTCGCACCTCCCCTTCACTTCACCCCTTTTTAATTCGAATTTATTTTCGACAGTCCTTCGAGGGCATTTATATTTTATAAGTAACTACCATGCCATATTTAAAGTTTCTAGCCTTTTCAGTATCACAGAAATCGCAATTTAGAAAGTTTTTAGCGACTGCAACCCTCTGGTGGTAGTGGCACAGACATAAAATATAGCTTATGTTTGAGCAGGTTCTATCACCAACAATTTGTTATCATTATTTTTTTAATCAGTTTGGTATTTGAAAAGATTACATAAAAATTGTAATTTATAACGCTTTTCGCTCACTTCAACTTTTTAAATTTGAAATTTTCTTTTGACAGCTCATAGAAAGCAGTTGCATCTTGTAAGTAAATAACATGCCATACTTCAAAGTGTTAGATCCTTCAGTTATGCAAAAAACACGAATTAGAACATGTTTTGCTTTTTCAACTCTCAGATGGTAGTGACAGCAACATAAAATATAACCTATGTTATAGCAGGGACTGTCACCATTGATTTGCAACCATTACTTTTGAAATAGCTTTGGAATTTCTTGAGATTGAGTAGAAATCGCAATTTAGAACGTTTTTAGAACGCTTTTCGCGCATTTTCACCCCTTTTTAAATATCCAATTTTTTTAAACTGTTCTTAAAGATAATTTATATGTAATACATATGTACCTTGCCAAATTTTAAGTTGCTAGCCCCTACCGATCACAAGAATCGAAATTTGGAACGCTTTTTTGCTCCTGCAACGGCTAGGTGATAGTGATACCGACGTAAAATAGCGTCTATGTTAGAGCAGAGGCTGGCAGCATCAATTTCTTAACATTACTTTTGAAATCAGTTTGATTCTTCCTGAGATATTGGTTACAAATCGGCATTTAGAACGTTTTTAGAACGCTTTTCGCTCATTTTGCTCTTGCATCTCCTCTATGTTAGTGGAAACATATGTAAAATATAGCCTATCTTGGAGCAAGATCTGTCACCATCATTTTAACACCATTATATTTGAAATCGGTTCAGTATTTCCTGAGATTGCATAGAAATTGCAATTTAGAACGTTTTTTACAACGCTTTTTGCGCATTTTGACCCCCCTTTTAAATTTCGATTTTTTTAGGAAATGTCCTTAGAGATTATTGATATCTTATAACTACCATTCTAAATTTTACGATTCAAGGCCCTTCCGTCACGCAAAAACCGCAATTTAGAACGTTTTTCTCCTGCAGCCCCTTTGGGGTAGTGGCACCGACATAAAACATAGCCTATGTTGGAGCAAGGATTTTCACCATCATTTTTGACGCCATTATTTTTTAAATCGGTTTGGTATTTCCTGATATTGTGTAGAAACTACCATTTAGAACGTTTTTAGAACGCTTTTCGCGCATTTTCAACCCTTTTAAATTTCGAATTGTTTAAGAACTGTTCTTAGAAATCCTTTATATCTAATAAGTAGCTGATACTTCAAATTTCATATTTCTAGGCCCATCAGTAACACATAAATCGCATTTTTAGAACGTTTTTTGTTCCTACACCCCCTTTGGGATAGTGGCACCGACATAAAACATAGCCTATGTTCTAAGTTGGACTAACACCATCATTTTGATACCATTACTTTTGAAATCGGTTTGGTATTTCCTGAGATTATGTAGAAACTACCATTTAGAACGTTTTTTAGAACGCTTTTTGTGCATTTTCACCCCTTTTAAATTTCGAATTGTTTAAGAACTGTTCTTAGACACCATTTATATCTTATAAGTAACTAATATTCCAAATTTCATATTTCTAGGCCCTTCAGTAACGCTAAATTCGCATTTTTAGAACGTTTTTTGGTCCTGCACCACCTTTGGGGTAGTGGCACCGACATAAGATATAGCCTATGTTCTAAGTTGGGCGAACAGCATCATTTTGATACCATTACTTTTGGAATCGGTTCGGTAGTTCCTGAGCTTGTCTCCGACAAATAAACAATTTTTACCTCTTTATAATAGGAGTATGATATGATGATTAATTAAATTTTAATTAATTAATTTTAGTTTTGCATGGGAGACAAATTGGCGGCCATTGGTTATTGAAGAATTTAATGCATCTTCATATCTATAAAGGGGGTTACCGTAAGGGAGACCCTGTTCTGTCGCCAAATACCGCCAAATTTGTCGCCAACTTGGCGATATATCGCCCAATTTGGCGACCAAAATTAGTCGTCAAAAGTGACACCAACTTGGCGATATCTCTGATATATAACCAAATTCCCATAGACTTCCATTGTAAAGATTCTTGCTTATATAAAATCAACAAATTGAGATATTTTAATGCAACAAAAACTAATATTAGCTTAAGGGATTATATTAAATTTTTCTTTGATGACCTAAGTAGGAATTGACTTTGAAAACAAATTTTTTATATTACTTGTTCACCTTGATTCAAACAGAAAATATACAATGTGAACTTTAAAAGTTCACTGTCTTGCTTAAAAGACGACTAAAATAATCAAAAAGGTTGTTACAAGTTAAAAATATGCATTTTATTTAAAACTTCTTAGTACTTTCAAACTTTCCAAGCTCATCATCAGATAATATTTTAATAACAATATTAACTAATACACAATACTTATATATATGTTTACATGTTTATATATGTTTATAACAATATAAATATTTATAGTATATAATATGTTATTAAGTGTTAATATGTTGTTAATATGTTATGTAAAGTTTGAAAGTACTAAGAAGTTTTATATAAAATGTATATATTTAACTTGTAACGTCTTTTTCATTATTTTAGTCGCCTTTTAAGTACGACAGTGAACTTTTAAAAATTCACAATGTATATTTTAAATTTAATTTCTATTTTATATTTCAATTTAGTGTCTGATTTTATCATATTGGTTTCGTGTGTATGGGTTTTTTATCATACGCTTTTTTAAATATGCGGTTCAAGAATTCAAATTATAGATATATATTCGCTTCTTAAATAAAAAATCCGTGTTAAAGTTTGACTGTAAGCTTGGTACAGTGGATTTAGTTCATCTCTGCAGATTAACTTTTGCTCTACGGACGAATAGCGGCGTATGTTATTTGCGAAAGAAACGCATAGTTAGAAGAAAGAAAACCTTTTTTAGAGCATGCAGTGTCAAAACAGTAAGTTTAACACTTTATTAAACGCTTTTTTACGCTTTAATAAAGACCTGAAATTTTACTCACTGTTGAAAAAATGAAAAAAAATAGCTCTCCTGGCGAAGTGACAGCAGTTACTAAAGTATAACTTTTGTAGATGGTGTGTAAGATGTTTCTAATTCAGCCAGTTCACTCGCTAACATCACCTAGCGGCTCATTTAAAAACTAAAGCGAGTTGAAGAACTTGCCCCTATGGAAAATGTGCCACGATCTCCCCTAATTTATGTTACATTTATTTTGGTCTCACTTCTTATCCACAAGTGTAGGGGGAAATTAACTTCAAATAGTTTTACATATATAAATAACAATTATCCAAAATTACCCCAAAATTAAAATTTCACAGATATACGTCAAGTTTTAAGTATAAATGAAAGAGTTTTTTCTAAATCGTTAATCCAGTGAAATTATAATACAAGTCAAACTTCTTTTTGCCGCGAATAGAATTTCTATTTATATGCTTGGATCAAGTTTAATGAAATAAAGAGAATATGATCGAGGAGCATATACAGAATTTTTTAATTTTACCTATTCCCAGCATATGATACCAATTATTTGCATGATATATTGTTAAAATCCGAAATCTGAATGAATTCTTTCAGAGTTTTGGCATTTTAAACAATATAAATATTCTGCTAACATGTTAAAAGCAACGAGTCCCGATAAACTAAAATGTGAATTTTGTTTTAAAATTTCATCGCTTTTCCATCGAATATTACTGTTTTTTATTTATAAATATTTTTTGCATAACGAGACAACATTTATGTGATCATGTATCATAAATATTTATAAAATTTACTAAATTTATTTTAAATTCCAATTGAAAATATTAATTAGTTTGTTAGGATATGTTACAGCGTATTAAAAATAATTGGATCAATTGGATTCATTTGAACAAAAATCTCATTTCCTTAATAGTCATGTTACCAAATGGGAAAATTAATGCTTAACGTAAATAAGATTTTAATTATGTATCAATGCGTCTAAAACTCCATTAAAATAAATTGATTTTTGAAAACTTTTCAGTTAATGCTGGATGCTTTCCTACAAAATGTAACATCATATTTTTTTTCAACTTTTAAAAATATCCTGGTAATTAAAATACCATTAATTTGTCTTTCTCATGTCTATTTAAATAATAGTTTACTGCTGAAATTATTTATGGATGTTTATGGGAATCTTTGAAGTATATTTAAAAGAAAATTTTATTCCTTTTAAACGTTAGTGGTTAATTAAAATAATTACTACTCGTTTATTTTATTCTAAACATAAAAAACTATCATCACTTTAATATTATTATATAAATAACTTTTCTGTGCATTAAGATATACATCCCAGAAATGATAAGAATTTATTTTAGAATAAATGAAGAGTATATGACAGAAGCACTTTCAAAATGAATAACTGGTTCTTCTTAATAAAAATTATAAATTATAAAACAGATTGTTTAATTAATCAGCATATTTTGTGGAAATTAATTATAAGGACTTTTCTATTACGATCCTTATAAAATTTTACTCAGCAATTAGTCAATAAAGATATAATGATTTTTTATTTTATCTAATATGGTTCAAAATATAGAAAATACAACAATTTAATACATAGTATGCAATAAATAAATAAATAAATAATAAAAATAAAAATCCCACAGGAAATAAAAATAACCATTAATACGGGATTTATGTGTTCTTTAAATATGTGTTTTAAAAAAACTTCGTGACTATCTCCGTATAAAAAATGCAACAAACTTTCAAAATTTTTATTTGTATTTCACGTAAAATTTTGCCATTCTATACTAAATAAAAAGTCCCTCAGCGAAGAAGTTTAAGAATTACACTGATATAAACTTTTTAATTTTTAATTTTAACTTGCTTTTTTTAATAATTGAAAAAAAAAATCAATGTGGGCAGTTTTATAAGCATAACTCAAAACAAATTTTTCCAGAATATGTTTTAATTGATAAATTAAAAAATAAAACGTTTAGTAAATCAGTATATTTTGAAAAATTTATTATATACATTTTTATTGTAAACCTTTAAACAACTATTCAACAATCAGTTAATAAAGATATGATGATTTTTATTTTTTATCTAATATGCTTCGTGATATAGAAAATGCTACAATTTATTTCATCGAATTTTCATATATAATAGGAAACCAAAATGCGCAGAAAATGAAAATAGCCATTAAAATCGGATTTATATGTACTTTAAATATATGTTTAAAAATTTTTTGAGGACTATCTCCATATTAAAAATGCTACGAACATGCAATTTTTATTTGCATTCCACTTTAAATTTTACTATCGCATACTAAATGGGAAGTCATTCAACGAAGAAATTTAAGAGTTACACAGACATAAAGTTTTTAATTTCTAAATTTAAATTTCTTATCAAATAGTTGGAAAAAAATCATTGCCGGTAGTTTTTTAGGCATAACTCAAAATTACTTTTTGCAGAATGTGTTTCAATTTCCGATTAGCTTATACCAAAATTCTACCAATCCATTATTGCTGAAATTTTTATTAGTTAACTGGTTGTAATAAAATTCTTTTTCGTATATCAATCTCATAATACATAAAAAATGAAATTAACAATAAAGTTTAATACTAATATCTTAAGTAAAAAATAAAGAAAATTAAATCATTTCAAATCATTGAAACGCTAACTCACGAACTTGATTTAAAGGTGCAAATTAAGCATTGCTCTTCCAAAAAATGCTGGCATTGGACTTTTACAGTTGAAGTACATGATGTCTTCGGTACAAACGCAGCGGAAATATGGATACATGTAGTTAAGTATAATCGTTAAACAAGAATTTTAAATAATATACAAACGCTCTATCTACTTCATTGAAAATCAATATTAAATTAATCTCTCAAATTAATATTCACCTTGATTGAAGCAAAATTGGTATAAAACTATTCTTTTGAATATAATAACACAAAATCTGACGTAAATTATTGTTTTTCACAAGGTTTTTTTTATTTATTTTCATTTTTATTTTATTTTTATTCTTTTTTAGATTTGTTTTTTTTTTTTTTCAAACTAATAATTTCGAAAAAAAGGCAAAGATTAAATTATACGCACACCTTATACAATGTACGAAAAGTTTTTAAAAAGTTTTAAAAATAGCAATGAACACTAATATAAACACATTTCGGGAGTAACTAGCCTGAGAATCCATTAATAGAGTAAAAATACGGGGCGTAGCATTTGAATCCGAATTCGGATTTTTATTCATGACTTTAAAGTGTATATGTGCATTAACCTTTTATGAACGTTATCACTTGAATTGGTAAAGAGGACACAATCGTTTTTCATATAGCAGTGAGTTACACACCTCATACACCCGAATGTAAATCGCAAATAATACAGTACTGGTTACATAAGGAATTCTGGGTAGTCTGAGCCTTAAAAAAATGTATTTAAGAAGAAATTAACTTTTGTATAATTTTTCATTTCACATATAATGCAAAGATTTATCAGTATATTTTAAGTGAACATTACGAAAATCTTAATCAAATTATCATTTCCGGTCCAAGTTCTCTGCTTGATTTTTGAATGCTCTTTTTCAAAAAATGTTATGTGGTGGCAATCATTATTTCTTAGTAGGTTATCTAAAATCTCTACAATAAAAATAATGTTACTAGTTATAAAGTTATTAATTTAATACTTTATTTTGTGCTTAAGCAAAAGTTCTTTTTTTCAAATTTAGCAAAGTGGCGTATTCTGAAAGTTGGTTTATGAATTTTAGGATAAAAAAAACTTGTCTATGGTTTATGAAAAAGTATTGATCAAAAACTAAACACAGTTTGTTAAGCACTATTTTTTATAACTTTAATATTCTGTATGAATCCCACTAAATCCCGTCAATTGGTTTTTAACATATATTGATCACCGTTCTTGAAAACGTAATTTTAAGGAAAATCCATTTAAAGTTTCACACTATTATGACTGAGGTCCTACAACCCTATGCTCATGATTGTAATAATATAGATACTATTACAATTCAATATAATTCATTCCGATGTATTTGATATGCATGTAAAACGCGGTTAGTAACAGCTGCAGTCAGCTACCTGCGTCCAATAGTAGTATAGCCCAATGGTAATTATAGGATAAATAAAACTAAAACTATCGAATTGGCCATCATGAAATTTTCACAGCATACTTTCAAAGTATTATACTCTAAGACAACGCAGAAAAATACAAGAATGTAATATTAAGCTTCTGGTCACTTAACCTCAGTAGATTTCCATTTAAATTTTTATGCCATGAGCCTTTGATATTTCATGAGTCTTTCATTTGGTGGGATTTCTGTGCCATTAGTTATTCTGTTTTCTTTTTATATTTAAGTGCAACTGAAAATATAAATAAATTCGTATTAATAAATGTAGATAGTTAAACTAATGATTTATATCCAACATTTTGTTCGTAGTTATATATTGAAACATTTGTTTTGCAAAACCATATCCTTCATTTATTTATTTCAAATACAAATTTATGTTTTCCTATTTTAGTAAATAATGTCTCTTTTATTTCTATTTATTGTGTGGCTAAATTGATATGTTTTATATAGTTGGATTTAACACCAGTAGCGTTTTAAAAGATGTGGATCACGACTTATAAATATGACATGACATACAAGTATTTTTGCGTTTTAAATGAAAAATGTCCAATGAAAGTTTGGTGCTGTTAAACCAAATTGTCTTGTTCTTGTAGAAGCAACTATAGAATATTAAAAAAAGTTTATCATGATTTGGTACTCAGCATGATATTTCATAATTTGAATTAGCTCCGATTTTTATCTATTTTTAAAGGCAAATTCTTTTTCTCCTCTTCTTTAATATACTTATATAAAACAAGCTTAAGGGGGGTCCGGAACACATTTTAAAATAATTTTTATTTATTGAGTTAAAATTCTGAATTTTTTTGTGATGATCAACCTTATTATTTGTAAACAAAATCACATGATAAAACTTCTCATAATTCTTTAAAAAAATTTTAATTAAAAATTTATTAAAAAATTGGGGTAATTTAAAATCGTTATAACTCGAAATATTATTTATAGAATTTCATTTTTTTTCATTTAAATAAACAGAAATATATAAGTTTTAATTTAGATTCAGTATTTTTAAAAATATTAATTTATAAAATAATTAAAAATAGTTAACCAAAAAATTTAAAAAAATGTGGTGCAACTTTAAAAAAAATCATATTTTCAAAAGTAAATATTTTTTTCAAATATGCTGAGTCAAAATTAAAGTAAAACATTTGAAAAATATATGTTGCAAGTTTGAACCCTTTATCTTTAACGGTTCTCGAGTTATAAAAATTTAAATACGAGAAATGGTGAAAAAACCTATTATGAAGAAAAATGCATTTTTACAAGAAGTCAATTCTATGACAGCCATTGCTTGAAAGCTAAGATTTTGAAAACAAACCAAAACGAAAAAAAATATATTTTTTGTTCTAATTCAGATAGAAACATGATTTAATGCCATTTTAAGCAGGAAAAAACAGAGAAAATTTTAATGAAATGTTTTTGTAAAATTTGAAGATTTTTGTGTTCCGGACCACCTTAAGTAAAAAAAATAATATTTTCTTTCATTAAGATATATTTTTAAATATGTTTCAGCAGTCTATATTTGCAAAAAATCACATTTCAATATACTTACTTCCATCATTATCTACGATTTCTAACATAGAAGAATGCCGAAAAGCTTTCTTTCAACGATTCGCAAAATAGTTATAGAACTACTTCATTTAATCTTAGTGGACTTTCATTTACTCTTTTTCCAGATTTCTTTCATATTTTAATGAACTTTGTTTAGGTAAAATTTCTAAGCCTTTTATGATTTCGTTTTCTCTTTTTATTTATACGTAAGTAACGTTAGTAATGGAAATAAAACCTAAGTATGAAAATTAGAAAATAAAGCATTTATTTAAATAGAAGAGTTTGTTTCTGCATATACAATGAATGTTTTATTTGGTATAAACTTGCTCTTCATTTATTTATTTCAAATTTAAATTTAAATTTTCTTATCTTAGTATTTAATTTCTAATAAAATCATAGGACGGAACGTAATTTTTCCATTCCTACTATTAGTTCACACTCTCCCTATATATATATATCTTGTTCAAATTTTCAATCGTTAATAAAATACTTATTATTCATCCTATCAAGTTGAAATAAATTTTCTTAAACTTGTACTGGATGACAATTGATGTTAATACAGTTTTTTTTCAAATATTAATTCATTAATTAAATTTTAATTAATTAATTTTAGTTTTGCATGGGAGACAAAATGGCGGCCATTGGTTATTGAAGAATTTAATGCATCTTCATATCTATAAAGGGGGTTACCATAAGGGAGACCCTGTTCTGTCTCCAAATACCGCCAAGTTCGTCGCCAACTTGGCGCTATATCGCCCAATTTGGCGACCAAAATTAGTCGTCAAAAGTGACACCAACTTGGCGATATCTCTGATATATCACCAAATTCCCATAGACTTCCATTGTAAAGCTACTTGCTTATATAAAATCAACAAATTGAGATATTTTAATGCAACAAAAACTAATATTACCTTAAGGGATTATATTAAATTTTTCTTTGATGACCTAAGTAGGAATTGATTTTGAAAACAAAATTTTTATATTACTTGTTCACCTTGATTCAAACAGAAAATATACAATGTGAACTTTAAAAGTTCACTGTCTTGCTTAAAAGAAGACTAAAATAATCAAAAAGGTTGTTACAAGTCAAAAATATGCATTTTATTTAAAACTCCTTAGTACTTTCAAACTTTCCAAGCTCATCATCAGATAATATTTTAATAAGAATATTAACTAATACACAATACTTATATATATGTTTACATGTATATATATGTTTATAACAATATAAATATTTATAGTATATATGTTATTAAATGTTAATATGTTGTTAATATGTTATGTAAAGTTTGAAAGTACTAAGAAGTTTTATATAAAATGTATATATTTAACTTGTAACGTCTTTTTAATTATTTTAGTCGCCTTTTAAGTACGACAGTGAACTTTTAAAAATTCACAATGTATATTTTAAATTTAATTTCTATTTTATATTTCAATTTAGTGTCTGATTTTATCATATTGGTTTCGTGTGTATGGGTTTTTTATCATACGCTTTTTCAAATATGCGGTTCAAGAATTCAAATTATAGATATATATTCGCTTCTTTAATAAAAAATCCGTGTTAAAGTTTGACTGTAAGCTTGGTACAGTGTATTTAGTTCATCTCTGCAGATTAACTAAATAAACTTGTTCTATTCCAAGCAGTTATAAATGGTGAAAATATTTTTACAATGATTCGATACGTCACGCTGTGCTTCATTTTCCTATAGGCTTTTATATTTATTTATTAAAAAATGTCTTTTACAACTTTTTCATTAATGTGAAATTCAAAAGTAAACTTAATTGAAAAAATATGTATATTATTTTCTCTAACGTACATATATTCTTTAAATTAGTTTCTATTATCCATGTTTGTAAAAACTTTCTTTGAAATATTACTTACTGTGACTATTTATTTGTAAAGGAAAAAGGATTTTCTAACCATAGAAAGATTGCGGAAAGCTTTCTTTCATTGATTCAAGAAACAAGTACTATTCAAATTCTTCTTCATGTTAATATTTATCACAAAAATACTTTTTCTTTTGTGCAACTCTTTTCTGTCGGCTGATACAAAAGTAGAATAGAAAACTCCTGATCCACTTAACCTCACTAGTTTTCCATTTAGCTTTTTATGCCAAACTCCTTTGATATTTAATATTATTTGTTTCGGTACAGTTTGTCGGTGTTTAGTTGTTATATTTTTTTCTGATATTTATTTAAACATAAGTGGCATTGTGAATAGAAATAAGTTTATATTAAGAAAAGTAGAAGGTTAAACAAAGGAATTATAACTTAGGCTTTTTTAACCATTTGAAAAAATGGCTATGGTATTAAATATAAAATTAATAACTCAGAAACAAATTGAGATACATCTTTCAAACAAATTGCATTTAAAAGTAGATTTTTTTTCTCTATACGACGATATAAAAAGCAATATTGTGGGATGTTTAGAAGTTTAAGAAATAAATTTCATTTAAAATTGGCCGTCAGATGGAAAAGCCTTTTCCCGAACAGCCAATGAAATGCTTGGATAATACATAAGTTGCAGGTGGATAATACGTACGAATTGCAAGCGATTTCTGTCGCTTGCAACTTTTACGTGTAATAACACTATTAATGTTTAATTCATGGCGTACGTAATGTATGATCAACTCCGTGCTATTTTTTATGCCTTAAATTTTAGTCTTTGAAAAAATCATTTTCCAAAGGGTCGTTCTAATTTGTTAAATTGCATTTTTTTAAAATATTTATACAATAAATCTTTTATTTGATATACACAAATCCTTCAATTATTTCATTTAAAGGCAGAATTACGTATTCCGGTTTTAAAAGAAATTTTCCTATTTTAATATACGTTTGATTGCTTGGTTTTTATCAAAAGATATATTTGATAATTATGGAGCTGTCATAATAGGATTTTTCTCACTTTTGGATAACTATTTCCAGGTATGAATATTAGATTTCTTTAGTTAAATACTGTTAAAACTATTGTGCCGGGTTGAAAGAAGTTGTATTTTAGTAGCAGCAACAATAAGTGAATCTAGAACACGATTTGAAGGTACATCATGCAAATGTGTTCGGTTTTTTAGTGACGTATACACTTTGAGAAATATCGAGCTACTTTGAACCAAAATTTTGTATTTTAGTAGCTACAAAAATAAGATGGTAAATAGTTTCGCCATGATATGATATTTCATGTAAACCAAAATCATATACAGTATTGAACGACACTCTTGTTTCAGGTTGAGCCGTAATTTTTATATGTTGACAAATTAATAGAAAATGTTGAGCAAAGAATTTGCAAGATGTGGTATAAATTATGTGGTATATTGAACGGCAATATGGGTACGATTATCCATGAGTTATTCAGTATGGGTTATTCAAACAGGGCATTCTTTCAAAATAAGAATACAAAACAACAACTGAGCAGGGTTTGTACCCTGATGGCTTTCAAGAAGCACCCTCATTATTGTGGAAGCAGGTAGATATCATTGGGTTTTTATTGAGCCATGCATAGAGCTATCTGTTTTGTTAAAAATTGCTATTTTTGATGGCATGGAAAACATTCTTGTAGTTAATCTATCTATCTATCTATATATATCGACCGAATTTTTTTTACGATAAATAATTTATGTTACATTTGTTATGAACTTATTTCTCATCAACAAAAGAATGAAAAAATTAATTTAAAACAGTTTAAAATCAATTAAAGATTGATTTTATTTCGTAGATAAATGCCAAGTTTTGAGTAAAAATTTACAGAATTTTTGTTAATCACCTATAGAGTGAAATTTTAAATTAAATCAAACTTCTTTTTGCCGCGAGTGGAATTTATATTTTTATAAAGGTTGTTTTTTTAGAGGTATACAAATTTGAAACGAAATAATACACATAAAAATTATGTGCCATGATAGTGGTTTTATTAAATAAATAAGTTTACGTCATTGGTGTTTAAATATGGTTCCGATTACCGCGTTTGTCTCGAATGAAACGCAATCTGGTCAAACTTTCAACTATTTTATCGAGCAGCTGGGGCCATATATCAGCAATAACGTGGCGAATGTTGTTTTGCAAGTGGTCCAATGTCTATCGTTTATTGGCGCAGACCAGCGACTTTACATATCCCCCAAAAATATAATCAACTGGTGAGAGATCACATGAATATGGTTTCCAATTCACAAGCTTATTATGCAAAATTATGCGCTTCATCAAAAATACGACGCACAAGATGGTTACACGGCTTCAATTATTGCACAAGCGTGATATTACAAGATCGTATACCAAAATCTTTCTGCAAAATCTTCGATGAAGTTGATGGACACAGTCGCAGTTGCTGTGCACGATGACTAATTGACTTATTCGGGTCTTCCTAAACACTCCACTCCACAGCCGCAATAACATTACTTGGAACAAGATTCTTGAAATGCTGAGAATATGCTCGAGGAGCATGTGCAGAATCTTTAATAAACATCCGTTCAAAAAATTTATCGTACCAATGGTTTGCATGATATATGGTTACAAACCGAATTCAAAATGAACTCCTTTTAAAGAATATAATTATTCCACTAACATGTTAGAAACAATGAGTCCCAAAGCAGCCAAAATGTTAACGGATTTTTGTTTTTTTTTTTAAGACACAGCTTTTCCACACAATATCATTATTTAAATATAAATATTTTTTTTTTCATGCCGTGACAACATATATGAAATTATTTATTTCAAATGCTTATAAAATCAACAGTTTGAGTGCGGAGGAGTGCCATAGCGCTCCTCTCGTTATGTGCCAAAATTGCGGGAAGTGCGATAGCGCTTCTCTTGCTATGTGCAGAAATTGCGGGAAGTGCAATAGTGCTTCTCTTGTTTTATGATAATATAGCGGAAAGGGTGATAGCGCTTCTATTTATTGTCTCAGTTTGGTGTGCATTTAAGTTGGTTGCATACACACACATACACATATATATATATACCCAAACACATTCAAATTTTTAGCATATATTCACAAGATTTGTTCCACACCCAAACGGTTAAGTTAAAGTATTCAAACATTAATTTAAAAGAATAAATCAATTTATTCGGATATATTACAGCGCATTAAAAATAATTGGATGATTTACATTTATTTGAACTGAAATCTAATTTCTTTAACCGTAATGTTTGCTAATGGGAAATTTAATGCTTAATGTAAATAAGGTTTTTATTATGTATTAATGCGTCTTAAAACACATTAAAATAAATTGATTTTGTAAAATTTTCAGTTAATGCCGGACGCCTTCCTACAAAATGTAGCAACATATTTTGCCATTTTTAAAAATGTCCTGGTAATTAAAATATCATTACTTCGTCTTTCTTATGTTCTTTGAAATCATAGTTTACTGCTGAAATTATTTCTTGCAGTTTATGGGAATCTTTGAAGCATATTTAAAAGAAACTTTTATTACTTTTAAACGCTAGTGTTTAATTAAAATATGTATTACTCATTTATTTTATTTTAAACACAAAAAATATCTTCACTTAAATATTACTATATTAATAACTTTTCAATACATTAATATATGCATTCAGAAATGACAATAATTACAATTAGAATAAATAAAGATTATATGATAGAAGCATTTGCAAAATGAATAACTGGTTATTCTTAATAAAAGTGTTAAGGGATAAAACAAAATGTTTAATAAATCCACATATTTTGTAAAAAATATTCATTAAGACTTTTTTATTGCAAACTTTTAAACTTTTACTCAGCGATTAGTTAATAAAGATATACAGTAGAACGCCTTTTATCGAAACTTTTTTAACCGAAATCCATCATTAAAGCTTTTTATTATTATTATTACTATTATTATTATTATCACATTCCTTGCGTACAAAATCCCTTTTGAAAGCTTTTTTTTTTTTTTTTTTTTTTTTTTTTACTATCATATTCCTTGTGTGCAAGCGGTCTTTCCGGAACCACGAGTACATATAGATATTTTTGATCTCCTTTCTTAGAATTCCTTTGAATTTAACTTGAGTTCCCGCAAGCTGCGGAGTGAAACAATGGAAACAAACAAATTTGCAATTCTGAAGCTTTTGAATGTTTTGTAAAAGGTTTGGTATGGCTGGAGTAGCAGAAAGACTGTGATACTGGTGAACTAATAATATCAAAAAACTTCATGATTGAGCTTCAAAGCAAATGCAATCAAAACTACGACAAACAAAACATTGTATCAAACCCTTGTGAAAGGTACTTAAATTCAAAATGAAAATTCAGGTAATTTATTCTTGTTTCTATCTTTCTATTGCTTTATTATTATTAAGCACTTGTTACCATAATAACAAATAACGCTCATATTTCTCCTCAATCTTAAAATTGAAGCATTCTCGATTATCCGAAAATTTTGATTTTCCGAAAGAGTGTCGGTCCTAATTACATCGGATTATCAAGGTTCTACTGTAATGTTTTTTTTTATGTTAATCTAAGATGGTTCAAAATACAGAAAATGCAACAATTTAATATATAGTATGAAAAAAAAAAGGAAAATAAATAGTAAAAATAAAAATCGCGCAGGAAATAAAAATAGCCATTAAATTGGGATTTATATTTTCTTTAATTATATGTTTAAAAACAAGTTAGGGTTTATCTCCGTATAAAAAATGCAACAAACATTTTTTTTCGGTATTCCACCTTAAATTTTTTAGTTGGATACTAAATGAGAAGTCCCTCAGAGAAAAAAATATTAATAGTTATACAGATATAATTTTTTGAATTTTTTATTTTAACTTGCTTTTTTAATAATAGAAAAAAATCAATGTGGGTATTTTTTTTAGGCTTAACTCAAAAGAAATTTCTGTTGAATAGGTTTTAATTTCCGATTCGCTTATATCAAAATTTTACTAATCCATTTTTGTTAAACTTTTTATTGGTTAATTTTCGATAATAGAATACTTTTTTGAATATTAAATTCTTAATGCATAAATAAGGAAATTAAAAATGAGTTTTAATACATCAGGTATACTTTAAATAAATAAATCCTAAATTGTTGTTTTATTTTTTAAAAAAATCCTTTTCTAGGTTATAGTTTTTAATCTAATAATTTTGAAACTTAAAATACGCGAATATATTATGTAAAGTGATTCCAAAAAGCTTAAACAAACATTATTAAGTAGAAATGTAAGCTAAAGTAAACACATTTCGAGAGGTAACTAGCCCGAGAATCCATTTATATAGTTACAAATAATGAGCGTGGATACATAATGAGCGTGACATTTGGATCGTAATTCGGATTGTTATTCATAACTTTAAAGAAGATTGAAACAGCATCGAAAAGCTGGAGATAACTCACAATTAAATAACGAAATTTTGTATGAATCATCATAAAAGAAAAGCTCACACAAGACGCATTTCGGGATGACAATTTTAACAATCCGTCCTAAGCCAATACAAACGCCTGTTGGAAAGCAGACAAGATATCGAATGAACAGTAAGGGGGACAGATGCACTGAAAAAAAAAATCTGTAAAGTTACTAAAGTTTTTCTAGGAAACTGGCATTCCTAGAACTTTTTATTTAACGGCAACAACAAAAATCCCTGTAACAGTCATATTTTTGCACCGAAAATCAAAAAATCTGTAAGGTTACTAAGAATTTGTTAGGAAACTGGGATGCCTAGAACTTTTCTTGTAACTGCAACTAGGGTTACAGATAAAATTTTAGTAACATTACTGTAATTTTAACAGATTCATTTGTAAAGTTACAGATTTCTGTAGCTTTACAAAAACTAGTTTTGTAGATTTGCAGCTTTTTTTGAACAGTTACAGATGAAGGTTTAGGAAACATGTAACTTTACATCTGTAGAACTACAGACTTTTTTTTACAGTGTGAGACCTTGCAAGGAATGCGACTGGTGCCGCAAACTGAAAGATAAACAACAATCACAGAAGAGCACATGCAAAAGAGAAAACTGTAGCAAAAATGACAGAAAAAAAAGAGTAAACGAAGAATAGAAAAGAGTAAAGGAAGAATAGAAATGATTAAAATAAATAGAAAATAAACAATTAAAATAATTATATTTATTTAACAAATTTGTCAGGGTATGACGTTATCACTATAAATGGTGAAAGAAGCCACGAACTTTTATCATATAGAGGTGAAATGCACACCCCATATGTAACTCCCAGATGATACAATCCTCCACTGTAAAAAAAAAATATATATATATATATATATATATATATATATCTGTAAAGTTACTAAAGTTTTTCTAGGAAACTGGGATTCATAGAACTTTTTTATGTAACGCAAAACAAAAATTCACGTAACAGCGTCTGTTACAGGAATTCCTCTTGCTGCCGTTACATAAAAAGGTCTAGGAATCAAAGTTTCCTAGAAAAACTTTAGTAACTTTACAGATATTTTTACAGTGTGGTTACCGGATTATTTGTTGTCAGAGCCTTAAAATAATGCTTTAAAGAAAAAATTAACTGTTTTATAATGTTTTATTTCGCATATAATGCAAGGAATTAATGGCATATTTTAAGTAAACATTACGAAAATTTGAAATCAAAATATAAATCCGGGACCAAGTCATCTGCTTCATTGTTGTCTCTCACAAAAAATATTTTGTGATGGCAATCAGTACTTCTTGGCAGTTTATTTAAAATCCATACAAGTAAAACAAATTCAGCAAAATGCCATCCTCTGAAAGTTAACTTATAAATTTTAGGGTAAAAGCACCGTTTTATTGTTTATAAAAAAGTATTGATAAAAAACTAGAAATATTTTGTCAAGCGCTATTTCTTATCCCTTGAGTATTCTGCATGAATTCCACTGAAATCAGACAAGTGGTTTTTAACACATAATGGTCCACGTCTTTGAAAACGTAGTATTATGGAAAATCCATTTAATGTTTCGCACTATTATACTTGAGGTCTTATTAGTCTACGTTTATGATTACGGTAAATTAGATTCTTGTACAGTACATATTAATACATTTCGATGTATTCAATATGCCGGTTAGTATAACTGCTGCGGTGAGTTACCTGCGTCTAATAGTATTATAGTTCTATATTATAGGGTATCTAAATCTAAAAAAATCGAACGTGTCAGATTGAAATTTTCACAGAATCCTTTCAAAATATTTTACTGTAAGAAAATGCGGACAAAATACCGCTCGTTTTTAAAATTTTGACTACCCCAACTCCATAAATGTTGTACACTTCCAATCACCATTAATTATAGCACTGCCTTCCGCATAAAGCAAGTCTGTTATTACTTTTTTAAATATCTTTATTTTAGTTACATTTATGAATATAATGCTCATATTAGAGTGAGATGCCTGAAAATAATGGTTCCGACACAGATTTACTATATAAATATGTTTTGTTTTCAATGCTGTGATCCCTTTAACTTATTCGGTCTTTTTGAATGTCATTGTTTATTTATTCATATTAATATAAAATAGATCGTTTAGTATTTCACTGATTACAATTGTAATTAAAAAAAGTAAGAAAGTAAAAAAAAAAAAAAAAAAAAAAATATTTTTGTACAAAAAAAAAAATTATTTGAAATATCCAAATAAAAAATAAATCAAACAAGTTAAATAACAGAATTAATCTTTCACTTTAACCTGGCTACAAGTAATATTGATTACATACATGTTGCAACTCCTGTATTATATATTATTATAAATATGAAAAATAGATATGCAGTCTAATTCCTAAGAAATATTGCCATAAAAAATCGAGATACAATAGCACAACATTTATTTTAAATCGTTTTTGAGCTTATTTTCACATAATTTTCCAAAATTTCAAAATTCTTTTCGTTTAGAGAACATAAATAGGATTTTTATAGTATCTTTGAAAATAACTTTTCTTTAGAAATGTATGTCAAAAGACCATGGAAAATATTTCAGATCATAAAAAATTGCAATGAATTTTATAGAAAAAGAATATTGCTCTGATAAAATTTTCTAGATAAATGTTGTAATGATAATAACTTGGCATTATTCTTTGTGCTTCTACTGAATATTTTAAATTACATTAATAAAGAGAAACTTAAATAAATGTTATTAACTAAATGAATTGATTATTTTTACATCTTTTTAATAGACAATTTAAGCATATTTTACAAATAACTGTGAAATTCAACCTTTTATTAATAAAATCGTTTTCAACTTACTTTGGCCTTATTAACAAGATTTTAGAAGAATACACAAATGTTTTTATAACTAAAGAATGATAGATTCATAGACAATTTTAGACAATATTATTATGAAGTTATTTTTTTTCTTTATTTTACGAAATTTTCAATTGAATTTCAGCACTATGAGTCTTTTACGTTTACAAAATTTGTTAATCTATTGCATATAATATAAAAAAGTGACACTTTTTAGTTATAATAAAAAAAGTTAAATAAAACATTCTTTGTGTTCTGATTTAAGCTTAAAAAAGGATCTTTTGAATAGAATATTCAGGAGAGGATATACATGTATATACACTGGTACAAACGAATATATATATATATATATATATATATATATATATATATATACGAGTATGTATATTTGTGTGTGTGTGCGTGTTTGAATGTTTACATTTTTCTATTCTTGTATGTGCAATGTGCACGATCGAAATTATATTGGCCGTTCCACCTATCGAATCTTAAAGAAATTGCATGAGCAAGGCTTTAGAAATGGATTCAAAAGTCTTGCAGGCTGCAAAAATCTGTAATCGCAGGTAAAAATGTCACCTAACGCCTCTCTTCAGTCACTGATTTTCAAGAAACGCAAAAGTGTTCTTATGAATTAATTGAGAAAAAGAACAAGAAGCAGAAATTTGAATTATTAGTTACACAGTTTAGAATAGTATATAGTGTATAATTTAGAAAAATAATATAAAATAAAATTTTCAGCGAAGCTTATCTAAATTATATATCTTTGAAAAAAAAATACTGTAAAAGTTTTAAAACCCGAGCCAGTCCTACATTACAAAAATAGAAACATAATTACTTTGAAAAATAATTAAAAATCTTTATTTAAAATGGAAGTTGGTATAAAAATATTGTAACATAAACCATTTAAAAAAGTAAACAAAACTTTAAAACATTGTAGCAATGTTATATGTATTAGACAAAGTTACGAAATTTGAAAATTATGCACTATATATTATATATATATTTATATATACGTGCGTGTGTATATATATTAACATTTTCTATCTTTGTATGTGTAATGTGCATTAACGAAATTATAATGTCAGTTCAAACTATCGAATCTTTAACAACTTCCTCATCAAGGCATCAAAAATTAATAAAATCTTTTAGCTTGGAAAAATCTGTAATTCCAGTAAAAAACGGAACTTCATGCTCTCCTTGGTCATTGATTTTCAAAAAGAGCAAAAGTTTTTTTTTTTTTTTTTTTTTTTTTTTTTTTTTTTTTATGAGTTAAGTGAGAAAAAAAGAACATTACACATACTTTTGAATTATTAGTTATATAGTTTAGAATTCTATATAATTTAGAAAAATAATTTAAAATAACACTTTCAGAGAAGCTTATCTAAATTATATAGCTTCGAAATAAAATACTGTAGAGATTGTTAAGGAAATGCTGATTACCGTATGCCTCAAATATCCAGATAGTTTCTGTATCAATATTTATATCACATGAATGTCATCCATAACAAAAAAAAAGCATGAAAAACAAACTTGCCCATTTCCATATCGAGGTATGTCAAATAATTCTGATTTTTTCATTTTGAAATTTGCATATTTTGAAACGAACTCATTTTTTTACAAATATAAAAAGAAAATATAAAAATATTTTTTTGTTTGAACATAATTTTTAAGCTTATTTCTTAATATTTTGTAACTTCAATACCAATAATGAGTCACCGTATGAGAATTTTATTTTAACATTAGAACAAGGAGGAGTAACATATGCCGCTCATGATGCAATGACTAGGCAAGTAAAAAACTTATTGCAACAAAATAAGCTCATTTATACAAATAAGCTCCTTGAATAATAAAAAATATGTGTTTATAAAAAAATCCCAATACGAAATATATCAAAACTGTCTGAATTTTCAAAATAATGCATGTGTTTTATTCTCATATGTTGCAAGATTATGTAATATGGAATTTTAAAACAGCTTGCATTACGGTATTGGAATAATGGGATGTCTGGTTGTGATAAAGTATTATTTTGGTCCAAAAATATACAATAACAATTTCAGGAAACATAAAATTAAAAAACACTTTTACCGGAGTACAATTAATAATTTTTATTTCCCTTTACTACATATGAATATCCAAACACATGCTGTTATAAAATATTCTTAAGAAAATAAAGTATTAAAATTGGCAGCAATAAAATTATTAAATAAAATAATGATCTATGTTAGTAATGTGTTACGTTTACTAAAGATGTTTACGTATACTAATTTGTCATATATTGATTTATCATTCTTAAAAAAATTAATCTTTTTCCTCTATAGCTGTGTGTTTACCGTACATATTACAAAATTTGCATTGGAAGAAAACATATACCGCCTTCATCTAGAACGAATAGATTGTCATTTTCTAAATTCTTAAATTAGAAATATAGATTTACGAGATATGCGAATACGGTAAACAAATACCTTATACTATGAATTGTTTTAATTGCGAGAAATTATCACTTGATTTCTAGAATTAATTCATAAACTAGGATTATAGTTACTAAAACTCACTTCTTGTTTTCCCATTTTTTTGCTGAGATTTTAAAATAAGTCAGATCAGGATGATATAGGAAAACGCACTTGAATTTTAATAGAGATAGCTAGAACTCTATATCAAAGGGAACTAGAATTTATACCGATGACTTGAAACTATTTTTTCTATAGCCACAATTTATTTTCTAGATACCATTTCCACATTTTTTTTCCAGTGTGAGTGAAAAAACGTAGAATAAACGTGAAATATCATAAGAAAAACAATTTTTTTTGTCTAAAAACAATTTTTAGACAAATTTCTGTCAAATAACTTTTTTTTTTAAATAATTGTTTTACTGTGGAAAATTGTGGCGTAGACTGTGCATGACATGAAAACTGTTTTTTTTTTAATTTCGTTCTTCATTAACAGTATGATAAAAGAGGATCATCAGTACTCGCCGCGAACGAGTAGGGTTGGGAGAGAAAAATAATGCCGTTTATGCTTATTCCCTCGCACAACTTTTGTACAAAAGTGAAAAAAATGCCAGATTAAATAACTTGTTCTTCATGTAAATAAAAGTCCGTCCCAAGGGACCACTGCCATTGCCAATCCATGTGCCAAGCCAACAGCCAAAATCTTTTCAAAAACTTCAGAAAGCTGTAGAAATGTATGCATTTCTCTCAAGCTTCATCTCGATTAAGTATAGCCAGAAATGTTTCAATAACCGATTCTAAAATTAAATATAAAATTTAAATTTAGATATATTAGTACTTGTAAGTGTATGACATAAAATATGTGGTGTGCTTATTAAATAAAGCTTTGTAATACACATCTGCTGTGAAATTTCACTTTATAATAAAGCTTGTGTCTTATCTAAGTAAAATACGCAAAATAAAGCTAACATGTACAATTTTAAGTTAATTAAGTAAGGTGTGTCTATTAAGCAAACTTTTATAAACAAAATGATAATTTCTGTCTAGTTGGTACAATATACACTTAGTCTCACACATACACAAGAATTTTCAACTGGTAGACAATACATTTATCCTAAAAACACCAGGCAAAAATCTACATGATAGAAGACTACTGCGTAGGAAATTGGGGGGGGGGAGAAAAGGGATAATTTTAAATGAAGCTTTGAAAGGCAAAAGATTTATTAAATATATTTTTTACTTTGGTAAACATAATTACATTAATAAAATATTAGACACAGTTAAATTTTAGGAGGATTCTCAACAAAGATCTTAGGTGGTGTTGGTATTATTTATGACGGCCGATTATCTGCGTGAGGGATATAGGCTCTAGGGGAAGTACACTTCACGGGGGTCTTTCTAAGGGAACCTAATACATATTTACGCAATGCTTCCCAAGGTTCGAAGAAAACTACGAACACTCAGAATGATTAGGCCGACGGGCGCGATTGGGTTCGAATCCAGAATCTACCAGCTTCGCGAGTAGAACCTGTCAGCCACTGGTGGGGTCAAAGATCCTGTGCGTTTTGTGTGATTTTCCTGGCAACTAAATTTTGGAAAAAGAAAAACTTTCTTGATTAAATATTGGTAAATTGAATGATAATTACAGTGCAAAAAAGAATCATACTGCAGTAGTCAATATAAAAAGATATATCAAGTATAGAGTTTTAACGGTAAAACAATTGTAGGTAAAAAATGTAGATTAGAATAAAATTAGGAAGACATAAATCGTCATATGCGACAGCAAGAAGAAATTTTTATCAGAATTCGTTAATCTACATTATTAAAAATACTGTTCTAGACAACAATTAAACAAACAATATCTGTCTGGATAAATACGAAATATATGTATATATAAACATTTTACAGACATACATACAATAAATACAACTGGAGTGAAAAATTAGCCAGAGCCAGGAATCGAACCCGGGACCACTGCATTACAGGCAGTCGCTCTAAACACTGAGCTACTCCGGCCGATGCCTGAGTCTGCAATTTCTCACTAATAAACCATGTTAAGGCAGTCACCAGCCATCTATATGATAACCTTGGATGACCGGACAACGATGAATAGATTTTACTATTACATCGATCTACGAAATATAATAATAAACACACATACTACAATATACATTAAAACACACATTCACACATAAATAATGCCTGCATTCAACAGTTAAAGGTATATATAAACATTGAGTAGCTCAGTGGTTAGAGCGACTGCCTGGAATGCAGTGGTCCCGGGTTCGATTCCTGGCACTGGCTAATTCTTCACTCCATTTGGGTTTATTGTATGTATGTCTGTAAAATGTTTTATATATAAGTAGTATTGATTAACACAACGGCATACAACGAATGTCCAATCTAGTAAATTTCAACAAAGGTACTTAAAATGATTTAATTTACAGGATGTACCAAAAGGTAGAATTTAAGATTATGTTGATGATAGTCCTGTAATTAATTAAATAAATATATATATATATATTAAACAGTTCTTGAGTTCTATACATTATTTTTAGAAATAATATCACCATACTATAGCAATTAAACAAATAAAAATTTGATTCTTCTATGAACAAAACTTCAGAGTAATGGTATTTTAAATTTCATTAAATATTTCTCGAAATAAAAAACCGTTTGCTTGTTTTTAACACCAGAAAATTTCGAAATTTCATTCAATTCACACTTTGCTTACGTAGCTTTTGTTACTTTGTTTTATCCTACTCCTTTATTAAAAGGAAAATTAGAAATAAGAGTCTAATACTATCTCCCTGCGTATAACATTTTAGAATTATACAATTATTTAAGCCTGTGATGCTTGGTGTGTATACACTGATATTTGGCATTAATGATATATCGATAGCTGCACATTAATTTATTTAATTAAAGTTAATATTTATTTAATAATCTTTATCGCGTACTTTAATAATTATATTTTTAAGCATTCTGAAAAATCTCCGAAAAAAAGATTTATTTTTTAGATCTGACAAGCTGGTTCAAAGATTTTTTTGTTTGTTTGTTTAATGTGTTGAACATTTGATTCAGATTAAGAACATCTACGTAATAATGTCATCAGAGAATTATCTTATTACCTCTCTGGAGTTAATCGTACGGAAAAAAGTCAGTAAAGTTTAAATTTATTTAAAAAAAAAACAAAACAATTTTAAATGTTTGGAAAAGAGTAATCAAAGCTCAATTAAATTTACGTAATCTAATCTCTTACTTTAATAAAATCTTTTTGTCATTAAAAAATAAAAGTTCTATTTTTTTGTATTTGCTTAATTATTTTTATTTTAAGTTAATGTTAATTTAATGTTATTAATTAATCTTCTCTTAACTGAATTTTTATAGATTACATTTTGTTATCTTTTAAGCACAAGTTGCTTTTCTCCATGTTCTATGATATTTATCATATTCAAAATTGAATAACTATAATTTCTGCTTGCAATTATGCATTAGCATTTTTCCTTATTTTATTAAAAGATGTATAACTATGTACAACGGTAATTTTATTTACGTAAACATAAAATTTTTTAGTGACCTTGGAATGCAGAATTAAACGTGTATAGTACTCCAAATTTTATACAGTGGCGGTCAAAAGTTTCCGGCCAGCACAAAATTTTTGGTTAATTTGTAAGTGTACCCATATGAAGAGGAATCTCAAAGTGATACTTATACACTTTATTGACATGACAGTTAAGAACTTATTTATGGAATAAAAATTAAATATTAATAAATTTAATTGACAAAATTAATTGCAAAAGAAAATGTATGTTCTCAAAAGTTTCCGGCCACCTTGGCAAGTTTGGAAAAAATGGTGTCATAAAAGAAAATAACTGTGATCAACAACATTTACAATTAATATTTAGTATTCATACATTTAGCAATATGTAATGTGGCGCAGCAACGTGGCATTGATTCAATGAACGGTTTTAGATCATCAATGTTAAATTTTCTCCACGGTTCTGGCAATTTTTTTGAAAATGCTGCTGAATTGGAATATTTATAATTCCACACACGTTTTCAAGTTAGTTTCAAAGATTTTCTATTATATTCAGATCGGATGATTCGGCTGCCCATTTCAAAAGCGAAGTTTTTTTTGTGCGAAAGCCACTGCTTGACGAGCTTGCATGTATGCTTTTGGTCGTTATCATGATGAAACAAATAGTTGCGACCACAATTTTTCCTCCAGTAAGGCAGCAAATGATCTTGCGAGATATCCTTATGCACTGCACTATTCATATTGCCGCAGATTTCAAAAAACTGACAGGCGCATTTTCCAGAAAATGCTCCCCACAGCATAATGTGTCCTCCGCCGTGCTTCATTATAGGAATAATATATCTAGAACCTTATCTTTTGTTTTTAGGTCATCGGTTCTAATGTTTTTTATCGCTCACAAAAAGATTGAACGTCGAATCATCTGAAAATAGTACTTTTTTTTCCAGTTTTCAGTTGTCCAGTCTTTGTATTCCTTGGCAAACGCCATTCGGGCCCTCTGAATTTTTTTACTTATGAAAGGTTTTTAACACCGACTGTTCTATAAAGTTCTACGTCACATAAGCGTCTGGACACTGTAGATAGACTTGTTTCAGTAATAACCATAACACCATAAATCGCTTTTAACCCGTTAATAGTCGCGCGTTGGTCTTTTCCCCGCCCGAAATTGGTTATCTTCCTGTAACTCATTTCCCGTTAATGTTACGATAGCGAAATTCCGTGTAGCTGACCTTGAGTGTTCACACTCTTGTGTAGTAAAATTGCAAGTCATTCCTGCTATTTCTTAGCATTTTATCGCATTCTTAAGTTTCAATCGGTCTAAATGACCGCGATGCGACCACTTGCGTTAGTTGAATTTTTCCCCCTCGTGTTCATCCTTTCCCATTTCCGCGAAATCTGTGGGGGAAGTTTCTTCGAAGTACGGACTCTCTCCCTGTTGTTATTTCGTCTCTTTCTTTCTTTTTTCTTTCTTTCTTACTATTTTACCCGTTCATAGAGTACTTTTTTTACTTTTAGAATGTGACTTAAAATTGTTTTATTATATTAGTTGTGAAGTCAGTTCGCACAAAAAACTGATGGATGGTCACTTACATTTTTTTTTTTTTTTCATTGTCAAATATTGTGCGAATAAATTCTCAAATTGATAATCATTTAAATATGGAAATAAAAGGGAAATTCATCATAATTATTTGTAAGAACTTGCTTTCCATTTATTACCGGAACATATAAATGAAAAAAAACAGACAATAACACTGCCAAACTATTAAAAAAGAGAGAAGAGAATTTTGTAGGAATCAGTAAAAAAATTGCCGTATCTCCAAAATCTGAAAAGTATCGTTTTTGTACAATAAAACAAATTCGAAAGATAAAACAATTTTCTCAGAAATGTAGTATGTATATCTGCGAAGAACATCCATATCATTTATTTGTACAATAAGAAAAATAATGAGAATTTTATAATGTAGGTTAGAAATTACGCAAATAAAAATACCTTTTGGATAATTCAGTGAATGTTTATACTATGATTTAAAAAAAATATTTTAAGTATTTTTCTAAAATTTATCTATTGTTAAATTTTCATACTGTAAGTAAAAACACATTTTTTTAACAATGCCGCAGAAAATGTATTTTTTTATTATTATTATTGAAATCCAATAGAGGCTTGGGGATGATATCTAACAAATTTAAATTTGTTGGCCTTCATCGATTGTTCAAGCTATTTTTCTGAATAATGTTTTCCAGAATATGAGAGAAAATTCATTTAAATTAAATTATTGCTGCGTATTTATAATTTCGGAGAAAATTTTCTTATTGTTTTTATTATTTTAATGAATGTTTTTATAAAACAATAAATTATATCATTAATACCTTATTATGAAATGTACAATTGAATATTTATTTTAATTAAATAGTTGCTCTAAAATACATCCCTATTACAATGAACCTTTCAGTGATTATTTATTCTATTAATTAAAATAATTTATCCATCTTCGGATTTAAATCTACAATTGCAAATGTATTTAAATTAAATATATAATTTCAATAACTTATTTATTATTTACTTTATATAAGCGAAGTTCGTATCCAGATTTTTATTCAAGGGCGCTGATCCCACACTGAAATAAGTAAAAAACTACAAATCGTGCATTTTCATTTGAAAAATGGATTTAATCACAAAATCTCGCGACCCCCCCCCCCCCTCCTCTCCCCCCTCATACACACACAGACACCCCACAAAATAAATAAATAAATAAAACGTAGTTACAGCATTTACATTTATAATTTCGAAGTTAAGTATTTTTTACCTTTTTCTTTATTATATATATATATATATTTATACAATTATACATTTTTAAATAATATTTGGTTTATGTGGTGTTTTTGATTTCATAATTATTGGTCATTTTCATTATTTTTCAATGGTATTATAGTACAAAAAGTTTATATATATATATATATATATTGTCTTTAATTGTTTATTGCATCAAATTTGATGGTTTTTCATATGTTTTAAATGAATTAATCGTCCGCAATATGCTGGTGAATTAGTGGTATTGTATTTGATTTTCTGTTGCATGTCATAGGTTCCATTTTTGCTTTCAGTTTAATTGTTCAATTTAATGTCAGTGTAATATATTGATGCTAAATTTATTAATTTTATTTTATTAAATGGATAGAGAGTGCCGGAGTATCATAAAAATCTACCTGACTCTGATTCTGTCCTTCCAAAAAAAAAAAATAAATAAATAAATAAATAAATAAATAAAAATACCCCTATCACGAATTTAGATTCGAAAATGTTTTCCTACTAATTATTGATTCATAGTAACATCAGAAATTCAATCAAATCATTTACTATTTACTTTTAAGTATTTATGCAAAACGAAGAAAGAGTTATAAAAACATTTATCTAGATGCCAACTGAATATATACTTAAGCGCAATAAATAATTTGCTGTAAAAGGTTGTAAAATGAATAATTGCTGTAATCTTTTAAAGTTCAGTCAATATTTTCACCCTACGTTATCCGTTTTCGATCATCTGATAACACCGGCAAGTTTCCCCTTCGTTTTCGGCCTGCTGGTAACGGCGGCAAATGGACCGAACGCGACTACTAACGTTCTAAAAAATGTCGCGACTACTCTCGGGTTAACACCATAAATGGCGTGGAATTGCAGCGGCATTTTTACGCGGGTCATCAACTGCTTTTCTTCTGATAATTCTGTACACAAGAATAGTCGTTTTCCGGGATCCCCCGGACCGTGGCAAGTTCCGAAGGCCATGACCATCTTTATATATTTTTTAAAATATCGTTTCCAGCAAATTTTCCGATGGACAACTTTGCCGCAATCTCACGAGAGGATTGCCCCTTTAGCGACAAGCAAATCACTCATTTAGGAACAATAAATTGCTAAACTTTTCATTTTTGAATTTCAAATACATTATTCACCTTTATTAATTAACAAACATGGCCCCCCAAAAAAAAAAACACTTTAGCGATAGCAAAAAATAATGAATGACGAATGGCTGGAAACTTTTGCACGCACGAATGTTGAATTCCTCCCCTTTGCATCAAGTATCTTAAGTAACCAATCAAAATGATCACGTGGTCAGAGGTAATTTGCTTATTCCTAACTTTTGGAGCAATTGAACTTCTTCGCTAAAACGTTCTGTCAAACAAATAAAAAAAAACTAACTGGCCGGAAACTTTTGACCGCCACTGTATATTAGTGAATAGAATTTACTAATTATTTTTTCATTCCTTCTACATCGTATAATTAGACACAATCTAAATACATGTGTAAAATTTAGATCTATTAAAAGCATCATATTTATTCACGTTAACTGTGTCAGGATTAATGTATTCATAATATTCAATATTATAGATCAGGCTTTTGAAGTATAAATGTTTAAAAGCACATAATTTGTGATTCGTGCTTTTATATACCTGTGATTTGCAACGATAATAGTAAACGCTATTAAAAGGAAATGAATTTGTATGTATTATTTCCATACAACTTGAAAAAATAAATCCATATTTTATTTTTTACAAATAATTCCAAAATTTCTGGATGTTCCTGCGATTTAAAAAAAAACTTGGGACTTGATTTTTTTTTGTTTTTTTTTCATTCTGGAGTTTTAAATCAGTATTTGCTTTCTTCGAAAGTTCTGAATGTTTCAGAAATTAAGAGCATTTATTTATAACTAGCAAACCCCGCTGCTTTGTTCGCGTAATATATGAAATATGCCAAGTGATATTTATGTGTCTAATTTTTATTAAAAGGTACTAACTAAATTTTTATTTTATTAAAAGGTACTTATTACTTTTAGGAATAATTTAAAAAAATTACTATTTAAAACACGGTTTGATTAAACATCATTGTTACACTGCATAAGGCAGAAATGGAACTTAAATTAATAAAACGAAATAAACTAAATAAATAATAATTTAGAAAATATTTTAAAACTTTTATGCTCAATTAATACGCTCATTTCAGTATTCATTTGAAGTTTTGAATTTTTTAGAAACCATCTTCTTGCATCTTAAAATTAACCTTCATGTCAAATTCCAAGTCCTACCACCTCTCTCAACATAAAGGGTTATGTTGAAACAGGAACTGTCACCATTAATTTGCCAACATTAATTTTGAAATCGGTTTGTTATTTCCTAATATTCCACAAAAACGTAATTTAAAAAGCTTTTAAAGCCCTTTTTTAGAACGTTTGTTGTTCCTGTGAATCCCAGGTGGTAGAATCATCGGTATAAAATATAGCCTGTGTAGGATCAGAGACTGTTACCACTGATTCGCAACTATTACTTTTATAATCGGTTTATATTCCCTGAAATTGCATAGAATCGTAATTTAGAACTTTTTTAGAATGCTTTTCGCACCTCCCCTTCGCTTCACCCCTTTTTAATTCGAATTTATTTTCGACATTTCTTCGAGGGCATTTATATTTTATAAGTAACTACCATGTCATATTTAAAGTTTCTAGCCTTTTCAGTAACACAGAAATCGCTATTTAGAAAGTTTTTAGCTCCTGCAACCCTCTGGTTGTAGTGGAACAGACATAAAATATATAGCTTATGTTTGAGCAGGTTCTATCACCAAAATTTGTCATTATTATTTTTTTAATCGGTTTGGTAATTTATAAGTTTGTTTAAAAATTGTAATTTATAACGCTTTTCACTCACTTCATTTTTTTTTAAAATTTGGAATTTTCTTTCGACTGTTCTTAGAAAGCAGTTGCATCTTGTAAGTAAATACCATGCCATACTTCAAAGTGTTAGACCCTTCAGTTGTGCAAAAAATGCAAATTAGAACATGTTTTTCTTTTGCAACCCTCAGATGGTAGTGACAGCAACATAAAATATAACCTATGTTATAGCAGGGACTGTCACCAATGATTTGCAACCATTACTTTTGAAATAGCTTTGGTATTTCCTTAGATTGAGTAGAAATCGCAATTTAGAACGTTTTTAGGACGCTTTTCGCGCATTTTCACCCCTTTTTAAATTTCCAATTTTTTCGAAACTGTTCTTAAAGATCATTTATATGTAATACATATGTACCTTGCTTAATTTTAAGTTGCTAGCCCTTACCGATCACAAAAATCGAAATTTGGAACGCTTTTTTGCTCCTGCAACGTCTAGGTGATAGTGATACCGACTTAAAATAGCGTCTATGTTAGAGCAGAGGCTGTCAACATCAATTTCTTAACATTACTTTTGAAATCAGTTTGATTATTCCTGAGATATTGGTGACAAATCGGCATTTAGAACGTTTTTAGAACGCTTTTCGCTCATTTTGCTCCTGCATCTCCTCTGGGTTAGTGGAAACATATATAAAATGTAGCCTATCTTGGAGCAAGATCTGTCACCATCATTTTAACACCATTATTTTTGAAATCGGTTCAGTATTTCCTGAGATTGCATAGAAATTGCAATTTAGAACGTTTTTTACAACGCTTTTTGCGGATTTTGACCCCCCTTTTAAATTTCGATTTTATAGGAAATGTCCTTAGAGATCATTGATATCTTATAACTAACTACCATTCTACATTTCACGATTCAAGGCCCTTCCGTCACGCAAATACCGCAATTTAGAACGTTTTTCTCCTGCAGCCCCTTTGGGGTAGTGGCACCGACATAAAACATAGCCTATGTTGGAGCAAGGATTTTCACCATCATTTAGACGCCATTATTTTTTAAATCGGTTTGGTATTTCCTGAGATTGTGTAGAAACTACCATTTAGAACGTTTTCTAGAACGCTTTTCGCGCATTTTCACCCCTTTTAAATTTCGAATTGTTTAAGAACTGTTCTTAGAAATCCTTTATATCTAATAAGTAGCTGATAATTCAAATTTCATATTTCTAAGCCCTTCAGTAACACATAAATCGCATTTTTAGAACGTTTTTTGCTCCTACACCCCCTTTGGGGCAGTGGCACCGACATAAAACATAGCCTATCTTGGAGCAAACGTTGTCCCTATCATTTTGACACCAATATTTTTTAAATCGGTTTAGTATTTCCTGAGATTATATAGAAACTACCATTTAGAACGTATTTTAGAACGCTTTTTGTGCATTTTCACCCCTTTTAAATTTCGAATTGTTTAAGAACTGTTCTTAGACATCATTTATATCTTATAAGTAACTAATATTCCAAATTTCATATTTCTACGCCCTTCAGTAACGCAAAAATTGCATTTTTAGAAAGTTTTTGCTCCTGCACCCCCTTTGGTGTAATGGCACCGACATAAAGTATAGCCTATGTTCTATGTTGGACTAACACCATCATTTTGATACCATTACTTTTGGAATCGGTTCGGTATTTCCTGAGATTATGTAGAAACTACTATTTAGTACGTTTTTAGAACGCTTTTTGTGCATTCTCACCCCTTTTAAATTTCGAATTGTTTAAGAACTATTCTTAGACATCATTTATATCTTATAAGTAACTAATATTCCAAATTTCAGATTTCTAGGCCCTTCAGTAACGCAAAAATTGCATTTTTAGAACGTTTTTTGCTCCTGCACCCCCTTTGGTGTAGTGGCACCGACATAAAATATAGCCTATGTTCTATGTTGGACTAACACCATCATTTTGATACCATTACTTTTGGAATCATTTTGGTATTTTCTAAGATTATGTAGAAACTACCATTTAGAACGTTTTTTAGAACGCTTTTTGTGCATTCTCACCCCATTTAAATTTCGAATTGTTTAAGAACTGTTCTTAGAAATCCTTTATATCTAATAAGTAGCTGATACTTCAAATTTCATATTTCTAGGCCCTTCAGTAACACATAAATCGCATTCTTAGAAAGTTTTTTGCTCCTACACCCCCTTTGGGGTAGTGGCACCGACATAAAACATAGCCTATCTTGGAGCAAACGTTGTCCCTATCATTTTCACACCAATATTTTTTAAATCGGTTTAGTATTTCCTGAGATTATGTAGAAACTACCATTCTAGAACGTGTTTTAGAACGCTTTTTGTGCATTTTCACCCCTTTTAAATTTCGAATTGTTTAAGAACTGTTCTTAGACATCATTTATATCTTATAAGTAACTAATATTCCAAATTTCATATTTCGAGGCCCTTCAGTAACGCAAAAATCGCATTTTTAGAACGTTTTTTGCTCCTGCACCCACTTTGGGGTAGTGACACCGACATAAAATGTAGGCTATGTTCTATGTTGGACTAACACCATCATTTTGATACCATTACTTTTGGAATCATTTTGGTATTTTCTAAGATTATGTAGAAACTACCATTTAGAACGTTTTTTAGAACGCTTTTTGTGCATTCTCACCCCATTTAAATTTCGAATTGTTTAAGAACTGTTCTTAGAAATCCTTTATATCTAATAAGTAGCTGATACTTCAAATTTCATATTTCTAGGCCCTTCAGTAACACATAAATCGCATTCTTAGAAAGTTTTTTGCTCCTACACCCCCTTTGGGGTAGTGGCACCGACATAAAACATAGCCTATCTTGGAGCAAACGTTGTCCCTATCATTTTCACACCAATATTTTTTAAATCGGTTTAGTATTTCCTGAGATTATGTAGAAACTACCATTCTAGAACGTGTTTTAGAACGCTTTTTGTGCATTTTCACCCCTTTTAAATTTCGAATTGTTTAAGAACTGTTCTTAGACATCATTTATATCTTATAAGTAACTAATATTCCAAATTTCATATTTCTAGGCCCTTCAGTAATGCAAAAATCGCATTTTTAGAACGTTTTTTGCTCCTGCACCCACTTTGGGGTAGTGACACCGACATAAAATATAGCCTATCTTGGAGCAAGCGTTGTCAACATCATTTTGACATCAATATTTTTTAAATCGGTTTGGTATTTCCCGAGATTATGTAGAAACTACCATTTAGAACGTTTTTTAGAACACTTTTTGTGCATTTTCAACCCTTTTAAATTTCGAATTGTTTAAGAACTGTTCTTAGACATCATTTATATCTTATAAGTAACTAATATTCAAAATTTCATATTTCTAAGCCCTTCAGTAACGCTAAAATCGCATTTTTAGAACGTTTTTTGCTCCTACACCCCCTTTGGTGTAGTGGCACCGACATAAGATATAGCCTATGTTCTAAGTTGGACTAACACCATCATTTTGATATCATTACTTTTGGAATCGGTTCGGTAGTTCCAGAGCTTATCTCCGACAAATAAACAATTTTTTCCTCTTTATAATAGGAAGTATAGACGTCCGAATCACAGCAGAATTTAGGGTCTTTAGAATATTGATATAACTTTAACTATCTGGGCTTATGGTTCTTTCGAAAATGTAAAGGTGTATAGTCCTTTTTTTGAGATTATGATTTTAAAACGCTGATTCGCTCGTTTAACCTTTTTGCGACATGGGTACCTTACACAATTTTTAATCTTTTAGCTCAAGTAATTTTATTTTTTTAATTTTTCAGAATTCAATCTCAGGAATTCTCTGATTTACTATTAATTAATTTTTTATTTTAAATTAGTGTTACGGAAAAATAATATTTTTACGAACCCTATGAATTTATACTTATAAAAAAATCCCTGCCGAATCGGCTTACTGGCGAAGGTAGATTTCGTAGTTAAGTATTAAATTCGCCGACAAAAACTAAATCAAGATTAGAGATAAACTTAGTTTAACAATTTTATCTGGCCACTTTTTAAGAGTTGTTAATTTCATTTTTCTGTAACAGCTGGTTTTATCAGAATCATGTTAATAGAATATTTTTTTTCAACGCGTAATTTTGTTTAATTCGTTTTTGGTGAAAGAGTTGCTCCTATCAAAAACTTGTCAGTATAAAATTGTAGATAATATTAAGAAGATTTAGAATAAATTTAAGCAGATTGGATATCTTGTGAATTCATGCAGTTATGATTTTTTTTCTTTTTCACCCCCCCCCCTCTATTTTTTATTTTTTTTATTTTTATTTAATCCTTTATTTTTTATTTTTATTTTTATTTATTTTTTGCGGTAAGAATTGGTCCTATGAAAAACGTACCAGTATAAAAGTTTTAGATAGTGTTAAGAAGATTTATAATACATTTAAGTTAATCCGACATCTTGAGAATTGATGAAGTTATGAATTTTTTTCTCCGTAAAATCCTATTTTTTTTCGCCCCTTGAGCCCATATTTAATTCTATGAAAAATGTGTGATACATAAATTTTTCGTCGTTTTCCTATAAGAAATAATAATTTTAAACTGATTTCATATGTTTTACAATTAAAAAAATATAGTTTTTTTTTCGATTTTCGAAAACCCCTTCCATATTTCCACCCCCTTTGTCCGATTTTGCCCATTAACGAACTTCAACGAGATTTTCTACCCCTTGATTTTATGTATTCATTTGGAAGAGATTTGTGCAAAATTATGGAAGATATCGTGTCCATAAAAACTGATATATGGGGCATTCTCACAATCTTTTGATTTTCGGGAATAAAAATCTGGTGAAATGAAACTTGCTAAAATAACATTTTAGGATTCAAAATAATCCTTAATCCCAAAATAATCCTTAATGATTCAAAATAAAGAAAAAAATGGTCAGCAGCGAAGTATTTTTCATTTAACTGAGGTTTAAGTTAAACATACGAGTTTAATTTTGCCTACCATTTTACCAGTATAACTTTCTATTTTCTTCGAAATTTTTACTTATAATGAATTTTCATAGTACCCACAGGACATTCAAATAAGAGATAACAACAATGTAGTATTTTAAGTACAAAATTTTTGTATAACATAGTCTTAAGGGGACAGTGGAGTTTAAAATCCTTAAAAAAATATTTTTTTTTATTTATTTCTTTTTTTTTTTTTGTAAATTTCACCTTAAATATTATTCAAGGGTACATTATTTGCATTATGGCATGGATTTATCACACACACACACAAAGAAAAAAAAAAAAAAAAAAAAAAAAAAAAAAAGAGAAAAAATGATATTTTACGTCTTAGAAATCTTCGAAATGCCCGATGCGCATTCCATATCAATGAAAATCCCCAATATTTTTTATACAAGTTTGGTTTATATATAGAAATAAAATATAGCATCGAATTTTATATATGTGAGTTTAAAGGTAAAAAGAAAAAAATTGAAATTTTTTCGAAAAATTTTCAAAATTTCAAAATATTTCTTTTTTTTTTTTTTTTTATATTTTGTAAATTTCATTTGAAGTATTATTCAAGAGCATATTATATGCATTATGGCATGAATTCATCTCAAAAAAATGTAAAAAAAAAAATTATTTTTGAGAAAAAAAATGGAATTTTACGCGTCGTCTTACAAATATTCGAAGTGCCCCCTGCGCGTTCCACATCAATGAAAATCCCCGATATTTTTTTTTATCAAAGTTTGGTTTATATATAGAAATAAAATAGAGCATCCAATTTTATATATTTGAATTTAAGGTTAAAAAATTTTTTTTGAAAAATTTTGAAATTTTGATTTTTTTTTTTTTTACCATTAAATTCAAATATATAAAATTCGATTGCTCATTTTTATTTATATATATAAACCAAAGTTTTATAAAAAATATTGGGAATTTCCATTGATATGAGAGACGCAGGGAGCATTTCGAAGATTTCTGAGACTATGCGTAAAATTCCATTATTTTCTCAAAAATATTTCTTTTTTTTTAGTGATAAATGCATGCCATAATGCATATAATGGACCCTTGATTAATATTTAAGGTGAAATTTACAAAAAAAAAAATATTTTTTTTTTAAGGATTTTAAATTCCACTGTCCCGTTAAAGGGGTGTTATAGAAGGGACTGAAGGAAAAAAAAAATTGGGCATGGTATAGGAAAAAAGGGATGGTAATGGAAAAAAAATCCTTGCCGGTTCGGCCTGCAGGCGCAGGTAGCTTTCGAAGTTAAGTGCTAATTTCAATAACAAAAACTAAATCATGATTAGAGATAAACCCACTTTAACAATTTTATCTGACTGCTTTTGACGAGTTTTTATTTCATTTTTATATAAGAGCAGGGTTTATCAGAATCGTGTTAAGGCGGTATTAAAAAAAATACTTTTCCATGCTCAAAAACTCGAAATTTTCTGGCATTGTTTCAGATTCATTGTTAAAAGAAAACATATTAAACTTGCTGACGGGATTTTTTAAGATATTTTAAAGCGACCTCTGTTTTTATTTTTTGTTCAATTAATTAAAACTTGATTTATAAACAATTATTTTCTCAGTAGGACAATATTTTTCGTTTCCATACAATCGCTTCGGAAAATTGGGTTCAAAGTGTCCACTTTGATATCAGTTTTAAAAATATATTCTGCCTCTATCAAAAAATCGACCATTACGGTACATTATACAGTTTCTTAATAAGAGAATCTACCAACTGGATGCGTTTGAGAGCAAAAATGAATTTAAAAATTGAGTCAGAAAATAAGCAGTTTGGATTTGAATACACCTTTAATATGATGATTTTTGTTCTTCAACCACTATGTATTTTTTAATTTATTTTTGCTGTAAGAATTGGTCCTATCAAAAACTTGTGAATATAAATGTTGTAGATAATATTAGGAAGATACATAATAAATTCATGCAGACTTTATATCTTGTTAAATGACGAAGTTATGGATTTTTTTCTCCCCCCACCCCTCCGCCCCACCAGTGGCTGAGAGGTTCTGCTCTCGAAGCTGGTAGACGGGAGGTGCTGGGTTCGATCCCAATCGTTCGATCCCAAAAACAGAAACTAACAGAAACTTTTTCCCCACTTTTGAGCAGTAACTGTTTCACTGTTAAGAATTCTTTTGATTTTGTTAAAAAACTCCATAATTTTAAGCCGCAGGGTCACATGATGGTTTCTTTTGATGTTAAATCATTATTTACAAACGTTCCGGTTGAGGGGGCTTTGGATTGCCTCAAGAACAGGCTTTGTGAAT
Source organism: Maratus speciosus (assembly GCA_963932465.1). NCBI lineage: Eukaryota > Metazoa > Arthropoda > Arachnida > Araneae > Salticidae > Maratus > Maratus speciosus. The sequence goes on from OZ010788.1 coordinate 445,769,235, forward strand.
TCCATTTCTCTTATTTTGAAATCGAGGAACTTATCCTTCTCACTCGCGCTTTCTTGTCACAAAATACTTTTGTTTTCAATGGTAATTTCTTCCGCATGATTGATGGTTTGGCTATGGGTAATCCTCTTAGTCCAATTTTATGCGATATTTATATGCACTATTTTGAGGTCAAACTTTTTGAAATTTTAAAATTTCCGTTCTATGTTCGTTATGTTGATGATGTTTATGTCCTGGTTGAAATAAATTCCGATATTAATCATATTCTCTCTATTATGAATTCCATTGATCCCTGCATTCAATTTACCTCTGAAATTGAGACCAATAACTGTCTTTCTTTCCTCGATGTCCTTGTTATTCGTTGTGATAATGGCTTTCAGACTACCGTCTTTCGTAAACATTTTGCTGTCAGTCTTCCACCTCACAGGCATTCTTCTCATCCCCCTAACCAGAAATTCGCTGCTTTCAATACTTTTGTTTTTCGGGCTACCAATGTTAGTTTCACTCCTCAGTTACTTAGTGCTGAACTTAATTACCTCAAAGCTATTGCTGTTGATCCTGGTTATTCCTCTAATATTATTGATTCTATTTATAAGAAATTGACGAAATCCGTCCATTCTGAAAAGCATTCTAATTCCAACACTAATACTTCAGTTGTGTTACCATTTTTTCCTAAAATCAGTCAGCAAGTTGCTAAAATCTTAAGAAGGTTTGATTTTAATGTTATTTTTTCTCATGTTAATAAAATCACTTTTTCAAATCTCAAACACCCCATTGATCACCTAGATAACTGGGGTATTTACCAAATCTCTTGCCAATGTGGCCTTTCTTATATTGGCCAGACTAAACGTGGTCTTAGATTTCGTTTAAAAGAGCATGAAGGTTATGTTAAAAATCAGGCGCTCAAACGTTCTTCTATTGCTCAACATTCTTGGTCTTCTCAACATAGGTTCGATTTTTCCTCAGCCACCATTATCCAAAAATGTTCTTCTAACCTTGATCTTGATTTTTGGGAAGCTTACCACATCATTAAAAATTCTCACTCTTTAGTCAATGACTTATCTAGTACTCCAGATTTTCCAAGTATTTGGAAAGCATTAATTTAATTTCCTCTTTTTTGGTTTCATTTTCTCTCCTTTTCCGGTAGATGTCGCTACTTGTGCACCCAGTCGTTTCCACTGCTTCTCTCTCATTGGTTGTTTCTGGCGCTTTCGCTACCCGCATAGGGTATATAAGGCAGCGCGTCTCTGTCTATCATTTTGCTCAGCCTTGATTTTCCTAGCACGCTGTTCCTTTTTTCCCTCTCTTGCACTGAAGAAGAATCTCGCTGTAGATTCGAAACAGCTGTTTGCTGCTTTTTCACGCATTATTTGTGCATTTTAAACGTTGGTTTACTGCATTTCAATATTCCTGCACAAAGGCTTTAATTGCTATTTTAATAAGGACTTAATACTCAAATACCTGCAGATTATTTCAATCTATTTTTTAGTCCCCAAAATTGCATTTCAAAATTCTGTAACTGACGTAACATAAAATATACAAAAATTTTTTCTGCCTTCATTGAAGTGTAAAATATTCAAAACTATCCCGTTAAAAAAAAGTAATTTAATGTTCTAAACAACACTAAGTAATGCATAATTATAACACTAACTTGTTTAATTAATTTCTGAATAATAAAAAAGAAAAAAATGGCATTTACATGTATAAATGACGTAACATTATGACTTTACAAAGTCAATAATGGTACTTAACTTAGTTTGTAAACAGTAATTTACAATGCCTTTTTATTAGGATTTTATTATAGAATATAAAAATATCAAGTTTTTCAATCATACCCTTAAATTAAACATTTTGCAAATTTTATTCCCCCCAACAAAATGATAATTTTCTGTGGAATTACCCTATATCTCAGAAGCTATTCTACACAGAAAAAAATAAAACCTAAAATGGGTAAAAAAAAAACCTAATTTGGGTTGAAAGATTCTTAGGTATGAGATTACCCAATTTAGGTTCATACCAAATTAGGTCATGATCCATGCCTGTTTTGGTTAATACTGTGTATCCATTTTAGACACTGTTAAATACCTATTTTGGGTATCTTAAGCCACATTCTGGACACAACTCAGAATCCATTTTAGGCAGTGTTTAGCATCCAATTTGGACATCTTAACACCCAGTCTGAATATTACTAACTACCCATTTTGGAGAATACTTAACACCCAATTTGGCCATGCTAACATCTATTTTGCACAATACTCAATTTGGGTCCCTTTAAATACCTGTTTTAGGATGAATTCAACATCAAATTTGGATGAATTTAAATACCTTTCTTGGCACATATAGTAGTACCTATTATTATTTTGAACACAATCGCCCCAAATGATTGATATAGTATTTGTGAATTTATTTATAATGTTGATTAACATACAGCTTCACATACTTAGTGCTTTTATTAAAGGATTACATTAAAATTTCAAAGTTAAAATAATACCCTCAAAAATTATGCAAATTTAAATTATAAAATAATTAGCTCAATTTCGATTTTTGATCAGATTGCAATAACAAATAATTAAATAATTCTCTCGGCAACATTGAACTTTTCTCTATCATATTTAGAATCCTTCTGATGATCTTGATTTGAAACAAAATCACGACTTTCTTATGCGATGACCTATCAAATTAAATGTGTTATGCCATCAGTTTTTATAATTACTTTAATTTGTCACGTTAAAAAAAATAAAATACTATTTTTTTTTTTTTCTAAAGTTAAAAATTTTTTTGAAACATTGATAGAATATTATTATCACCATAAGCAAAGCAATAAATTTACTTTTAACATTAGAAAGACCAATTGGGGTCATTTTTACCGCTATGTCGAATACCGAAAGCATAATTGTTATTTATCTCATGCATGGTTTTGTAGCATTTTATATGTGAATTATAATATTTAGGTATTGTGCCATTATCCATGCTTAAATGGAACCGAGTTACAGTTAATCATACCTTAAAAAACTGTGGAGTTCTATAGTTTAGTCATATTTTCATATAATTATATGTTTTAATCTTTTCTGACAATTGCATTTAATCTTTAAATTTTTGTCTAAGAAACAGATTTTAACAATTCAATTATTATTCTTAAAAAATATGAAAAAAAACACATTGAAAACAATGTCAAATATATCATTTGGGTTTTTCTCTATAAAAAAAAAGAAAGAAAGACAAAAACCCTACAAAGTATGTTACAAATTATGAAAAAATTATATATAAAACAGCATTAAAACTTTCATTTTTAATATTTTATGGAGAATGCAATTTTTTTTACCTGTCTAAATTAAAATCGCAAATCTGTAGCCCGTAAATTATAAGAAAATATAGAAGTTAGTTAACCAAAAATTTTTCATGATCATTCACAAAGAAAGAAATCTGAGTTTTGTTATTCCTCTGTGCTATGTCACATAAAATAAATCAAAAATAAGAGTACGCAGTCAATAAAAAGTCAAAATACGATTTAAGGTTATATTATACTTCTTAATATTGTTTTATATTAGAAATGTTATACTATAATGTTACAATGAAAATTTAAAAGCATGGAATTTGTTCTTCCTTCCAATTTTATTTTGCCCTCCAAATTTACAAGTTCGGACTTCGTCAAGCTTTTTGCATCAATCTCAGAAACAGTCAATATCACATTTAAAAAAGCTGATTTCAGTAAAATAAACTTTTATGCCTGTTCGTATTCCGGTTTATTATTATTAATTCTATTTATCAAAAAAATTTCTTGCTGTAAAAATTGTTATATCTATAAATTTTAATTATAAAATTCGTTTTGAAATTAGATTAGATTAACAAAATAAATGCTTTTAATGAAGAGTTTCAGAACTTCAATACAAAGCTAAGCTTTATGTATACATATAATTTATATAAAAAGTTTTATTCATGATTCATGGCACAGAACGTTGTTTACAAATACTTTGCTTTATGATATGCTTTCTATGCCTGTGCCCATACAGTACATGAAAAATTTTAAATGTGTTTTGTCAGTCAGGGACTATTTGCACTCGGGCAAATATGAATTTTGGCACCCCTTACCCCCTCTTCTCTGCAAAGTAAATTTACAAAGATAATTTTACTAAGTTTCTTACAGTCGATTTATTTTAAAATTTAAAATATGTAATACTGAATGACATAAACATTTTTTTAAATATTGATTTATTAAAACCTTGAAAATGCAATCGAAAGGAATGGGAAAATATTCCGCTTTATATAGGATCCTTATTCCAGGACGATTTTAACAATGCCGTTCTAAACATAGACGTGAGAAAAAAAGGACAAACGAAATCCTCATTAGGTGCCCCTTCGCCTTCCGTTCTGCCGCCTTGGGCACGTGCCCCGTCTGTCCCCCCCCCCCCTAGTTTCGGCCCTGCTGACAATCAGTAATGTTGCAGTGAACTCGTAAAATATCATTCATTTATAGTGAACGCGTGTAAATGGGAATGTAACAAAACAAATTTGTTAGGTCAAAAGTTATACAAATAACATTAAGATAACATAAAGTAACAAACAATTCAATAAATACCTGAATAAATCCAGTAATTGTACAGCGAGGATTCTGTAAATATCCAAAGTATTAGAACTCGTAAACACGACGCCACACAAACACAATACAGACGAAAATTATGAAATCAAACATGACGCTCAGTGACACTGCTATTTATCCGAATCAAGATAAATGGGTAGTAGTCGTTACCCAAATCAGCGGCCGCTGCTCAAATCAGCAGAGATGTAATCCGATTTGGGTGTTCACTGTCCCCATACTGGGTATCATAATACTGTGTCTATGAATATGTAGCCGTTTTCATCCAATTTGGGGAGATCTAAGACCTGTTATGGGTCTGATATCCATAAATAGGTATATTACAGCCCATATTGGAGTTTGGAAAGCTAATATGGGTGTTGTTTCATTTTGGGTGGCATTCTAAAATAGGTTTCATTTTTTACTGAGTAAGTAGAAGCGTAAAATTCGGCATGCAATAGATATTAAAAATTATTAATCAAGTATTTCACCGAATTTAGAATTTGAACCACTAAGAAGGTTAATACGGGTGTCGAAAGACTTAGGTGATTACGTCATAACTCAGAAACAGTTATAGGTAAAAGCGTGAAAATCAGCATCATAAGTCTAATTAAAAAAAACCCTGTTAAACATGTATTTCAGTGATTTTTGAGCAGTTTTAGTGACATTGTCGACAACATAGGCTGTAAACATAATAGTGGAAGTTAGGAGGAAGAAGACAACTTCAACTGGCTGACATGGCAAATTGCTGATTTTTCATCAAGTCTTGCTGATTTTTCATCATTTTGCGTAAGACAATTTTCGGAAGAAATTTTTCTTTTTTTTTTTTTTTTTTTTTCATGTTTTATAAATTCTTAATCCAATTTTCGTCTTTTAGCAATCGGATTTCAATTTTTATACAAAATATAGAGAATGAATGAATGAATGAAGCTTATTATTTACAGGCTTTTATGATATTTGAATTAGTTATTCTTGTATAGTTTAAACTCAAGTATTTCATTTTTTTTTCTCTTTACATGCAAAATGGACTTTGTGATCCCTGAAGAAGTGCAGCGTTAACGACTGTCTAGAAGGAGATGATCGTATAGTCGAATATACGTACGACTCATCGAAAAATGGTTAAGAATGATGTCTTATATTGTTGCCTTCTTAAATATTCGGATATCTGAGGTACGATGTGGGAATAAATTCCGCCAAATTAGCAAAGATGAAGTAAACTGATGTCGAAATAATTAAATAAATAATTCACGCAAGAACTGCAATTATAAATTCTCTCAGCATTCTATTGTGAGCTTTTGGTGTTTAAAAGCTTACTATGATCGCTTTTTGTAATTTCAGATTTTAACGGAGGAGTTATTTGCATGTCGATAATGTGAAAAGTTTGCTTTCTTGAAGCTACGATGCATTGTATCTGAAGTTATCTCAAACAATGATTCAAGAACAATTTTCAAGGAATTTTAATTTATTCGCGTATCATTCGCCTATTGTACCTCTAATTTTACTCTTATAAACAAGTTTGTTAATATTTTGTTTGCATTTCAACCATTTTGCGGAGATTATGTTATAATCCTGCAAATAAAAGCTCTTGATACTTTACGAATGTACAATACCTTCTTTTTTTTAAAAAATTTTAACAAATACAATCTTACTTAGATATTTTTCTTGCAATTACAACTTTCAAATTATATATTTTAAAAATAACACCTGAAAACAAATTAAAATCAGAATCAGTATATATCAAATACAAAATTTATACCTAAATAATAAATTATAATTCCAAAAGAAAACGTTACCTAAATTCTATAAAACAATAGCTGAATATTTTCTAAATATTTAAAATATTTTATCGAAAGTACCAATACAGCATAGTTCTCCTAAGACGTCTTAACTCGGGAAATGTGCTGCTAACTATACTACATTCAAAAACAATTTATGTAATATCATAAGAATTGCAGAGCTAAGTGGAAGAACATGTTAAGTAACAAAAATTTCATTTGAAGAAATTTGATGTGAAAGTTTTTGTTGTCAATTTTAATGATTTATCTTCTGTTTGATACCACGTGTTTAAAATATTAACAGTTGTGGTACTAAATTCTACAAAAAAAACTTATTCACATTTCATTTTTAAATATTAAAAAATATTATTATTATTTACATTATTAAATATTAAAATATTAAATATTAATGAATAATGTCTTAAATCTTCAAGGCTAAATAGAACTTTGGTATTTTAGCTTTACCATGTGATATAATACCTGATAACACCTTCGTCCAAAAGATAAAATAATTTTTAAGAAAATGTATCATAACATGCTCTTCCACTCAGCTCTTCAATTGTGAATTGCGGAAAATTGAATTGTCAACTGTTTCCAGTTCTGTAGACACGACTTCGGATGGAAACAGTGGAAAATTTGAAAAAATAGACACATTCTTTTTTTCAATATTTAATTAAGTTATGAAAATAATTTCAAACATTGTTAATTTTTTATACAAAGGGAAATTTTTGAGTATTTGTAGAGAAATTTCTGTTTTAAAGACTATCCTATACTTAGAAATTAGAAATACAAATATTCAGTTAAATCCAACGATATATCTATTTTATTGGTTCCAGGCGGTCATAGACGCGTTTCAGACGTAGCGCCTAAAAAAAAAGAAAAAAAAAGAAAAATCATATTTTTGGACATTTTAATACAACTGTTTAGCTGAATACTATGATGTGTTTTGCTGTTGTTTGTTGCATTTGTTCGAAGAGGTTATATGCATGCTATAGTAAACAGATAGAAATAATTTGATATTTTAGAGATTCCAATACAACAATTTTACCGAACTCACCGATTTGCTTTAGTTTTCATGAGCGAAAAATGCTCTTATATGCATTATATAGTGATAGCTTTCATAAAAAAATCTTAAATTTAGAGATTCATATTTTACCAATTGGCGGGGAAAATTTTTTGTAATAATTAAAAAATTGCATAATTAAGAGATCGATTTAAAAAATGAAACTGTTTAATTGAAATTTAATTTATTTTTTCTACCTTAGCGATCCTTAAATGTAAACGAAAATCATTCTCATATGCACATATGTTAATTCATTTTTTTATCATATTACAAGGTCATCACGTTTTTCGTCAAAATCAACTCTAGCCAAGCAATTTTAACACCAACAAACATTTATATTGCAAGCTACAGTTAAATCGACAGAAAATATTTGAAACTAATATGCGTTTATTTAACAATATACCGACAGAATGGAAATAATATTGCGTGAAATTTTAGATTTCGAAAAGAAATTTCGTCAACTTGTAAATAAAAAGATATATATTATGTATCATTTTTGCTCTTTATTGAAGAAGACATTCTAATGAGCACGAACATGTGGAATTACAAAGAATAATATATATGCATATAAATGTTATAACAATTTTTTATATAAATTCAAGGGTTATATAAGCAAAATTGTACAAATATTAGGTAAATATATTGAGTTGTAGAAAATTAGAGCCTACAAAGATTTAACACAATTTTATTTGTTTTCTTGAGTTTTTTTTTTTTTTTTTTTTTTTTTTTTTTTTTTTTTTTTTTTTTTTATTGGAGACTAAGGCCGTTCTCAAACCCTAAGGATCATCGAACCCTTCAGTCACATTTCTAAATTCATTTTTGTACAAAAACGCATTAAATTGGCAGAGCTCCTATTCAGAAACTATATAATCGAAAGACGTTTTCTTTTTTTTTCTTTTCTTTTTTTTTTCAAAGATAAATTATTTTTCAAGGCATGCTACCAGAGTGGGCGTTTTGAAACAAATTCCTCTTTATGGATTGTCTGGTTTCATCTTAAAATATGCTTCAAATTTTGAAATAATTATTTTACGCTTTTTTCAACATACAGATTAGCGATTTATATAAACATCACGAAATTGATCTTTCTTTTAAAATAAAAATGTCTCTTTTAACAACTTAGAGCTGGTCAAAAAAATGTTAGTAGAAACTAGAATAACATCGTAAAAATATTGACTGTGTTTTGCAAATTCAATGCAACTCTTAAATGCAATAGTCCACAACAAATTTATCTGAAAAAACATATCGTGTTTTTCTTTCATTTATGTATAATTTTACATTTGTTTTCCTAATCACCGTTTATAAAAAAAAAAAAAAAAAAATCATTCTATAAAAACTCCCTTTGAGAGTTCTTTCGGAAGGAAAGAGTTTTCTAACATAGAACATCTGAATTTTTTTCTTTAAGTGATTCGCAAAAAAGCTATTGAAAATCTCTTCCACGTGATTATTTATCACAAAGATACATTTTCTTCAGTGTAAATCTTTTCAGTTGGCGAATGCAAGAATATAATAGAAAGCTTCTGGTCCACTTAAACTTAGTGGATTTCCATTTAAATTTTTATGCCATGTGCCTTTGACATTTCATACATCTTTTGTTTTGGTGGAATTTCTGTGCCTTCAATTATTATGTTTATTGAGATTTAAGTACCACTGCGAATAGAAATAAGTTCATATTAATAAAAGAAGATAGTAAGCAAATTACTTAAATTTACATTTTGTTCGTAGATATCAATTGAATCATTGAATTTTTAGAATCATATCCCAAATTTATTTATTTCAAATGAGAAGATATATTTGTCTATCACAGTAAATAATGACTCTGTTATTTCTCTGTTTCTGATTACATCAGATATATGTTGATTTCTCGCCATAGGTTTATTCAAAAATGCGCATCATGAATTAAAAATACGTCATACACATATATTTGCTTTTTAAATAAAAAAAAGTCCATTAAAAGTTTGGTGCTGTTAAACCAAATTGTCTTACTCTTGTAGAAGCAACTATTGTGTCTTGTAGAAGCAACTAAGTGTTGAAAAATTTGATGATGATTAGGTACTCAGCATGATATTTCATAATTGCAATAAACCTCTATGTTTATGTATATTGTAAGGCGAATTGTTTTGGCCTTCTTCTTTAATATTTAAAGCAAGCTTAAATGCAAAAAAAAAAATAATAATAATAATATTTTCCCCCAGGAAGGTATATTTTGAAATATATTTCTCCTGTCTATATTTTTAATAAATCTCATTGCAATATACTTTCTTCACTATTATCCACGATTTTTAACTTAGAAAATGCCAAAAGCATTTCTTTCAACGATTCTCTAAATAGCTTTTTAAAATCTCTCCCATGATAATATTTGTCACAAAACTACTTTTTTTCTTTTGTAAAACACTTTTCAGTCCAGGAATACAATAATAGAATAGTGAGTTAGTGCATTTAATCTCTGTAGTGCCTCATTTATTTTTTTTCTTCCAGATTTCTTTGAAATTTCAATGGTCTTTGTTTAGGTAAAATTTCTCATTCTTTAGTTATTCAGTTTTCTGCTTTTTACTTATACATAAGTAACATTAGGAAAAGAAGTAATTTCTTAGTCAAGAATTTATTTACATCAAAGAGTTTGTTCCGACACATACAATGAATGTTTTAGTTATTATAAACTTGCCCTTCATTTATTTCTTTCAAGTGAAATTTACAATTTCTTATCTTAGTTTCTAATCTCTGTTTAACGTCTGATTTTATTATACTTCTTTTGCGAGTTTGTGTTTTTTTTATATTATATTTTAAACTTGCGGATCAGGAATTATAATTTTGTCATACATATATATATTACAATTTTAACAAAAAATCTCTGTTAAAATTTTAGTGCAGATTAACTAAATCAACTTGTTCTAGCAGGAGCAGCTATAAAATGCTAAAAATATTTTTGCAATGATTTTATTCATTACACAGTGCTTATTTTCTTATTGGATTGTATTTCTATTTATTATTTTTAAAAACTTTTTTTGAACGTTTTTAAAAGTGATATTCTAAAATAAACTTAAATGAAAAAAAAATATCAGTTTCCCTTATATAGATATTTACTTTAAATTAGTTTCTATTATCCATGTTTGTAAAAACTTTCATTGAAATATTACTTGCTTTGACAAATTATTTCTAAAGGAAAAGGGATTTTCTATCACAGAAAGATTGCAGAAAAGCTTTATTTCATCGATTCACGAAAGAAGTACTATTCAAATTCTTTGTCATGTTAATATTTATCACAAAAATACTTTACCTTTTGTGCAACTCTTTTCTGTCGGCTGATGCAAAATTAGAATAGAAAACTCGTGATCCACTTAACCTCACTAGCATTTCATTTAAATTTTTATGCCACACTCTTTCTATATTTCATATTCTTTGTTTCTGTAGAGTTTCTCTGTCTTTAGTTGTTATATTTTACTGATTTTTATTTAAACATAAGTGGCATTGTGAATAGAAATAAGTTTATATTAAGAATAGAAGAAGGTTAAACAATGGATTTATAAGTTTGGCTATGTTAGTATTTATACAATAAATCTATTATCTGATATGAGCAAATCCTTCAGTTATTTCAATCAAATGCAGAATTACATATTCCCATCTCAAAAGAAATTTTCCTCCCTTAATCTATGGGTGTTTCTTTGGTTTTTATAAGAAGATGCATTTGATGATTTTCGTGCAGCCATCATAGGACTTTTCTAACTTTTGTAACACTATTTGTATATACGTTTATTTGATCCTTTAAATAAAATATACAGTGTTAAAACTGTCGTACTGATTTGATATAAATATTATTTTAGTAGATGAAACTGTAAAATACTGAAAAGTTTTAACATGACTTGATATTTTACGTAAACGGAAAACACATAAAGTATTGATATTGACCATACTTCTGCTTTAGGTTAAGCGATGCTCTTTTATATATTGACAAATTAATAGGTAAAATGTTGAACGAATAAATTGTAAGTTATATGAAGAGTAAATTAGTGCAACATTGAATCACAATGTGGGTCTGATTTTGATTAAAAGGGTGGATTTTTCAGACTTATTTCGAAATATGAATTCGACAGACCTACTAAAGCAAGTTTTAAGCGTTTTGGATTTTAAGAAGGTTCCGTATTACAGTGGATGCAGGTGGATATCATTGTGTTTTATTGATCTGTACATATAACTATTGTTTATCTCCATTTTTTAGAACATAGAAAACGTTCATGTTGTTAAACTATATATATATATATAACCATTAAATAAATATTACTGACCACCAACAAAAACTGTGAAATTATGAATAAAATGACATTAACGAATTGACAAATATACAGTTCAACACACTTAACATAGATTCCAAAAACATAGTAAAAAACAGCAGAAATTGAATAACAGAAATGGAATAATGGAAATTTGTAGAACTTAGACCGAATCGTCGGGTCTTAAATGCCTTAGTTCCACAATTGAAATGTGTGGTTTCACCTTCATATTAGCCATAAATTAACAAAATAATATGCATTTGGGACTACCACATACATAAAACCTAGAAATAAATCATTCAACACCAATTAAGTTCAAAATAAAACAAGATTAAAAAGGATAGAGGAAAAATAAAAAAAAACAAATTGCCAGATTAAAATCCATACCGTCATAGCATTAGGTATAACGCATACACTCAATGGAGATCACCAGCAGATGTTGCCAAAAAAGTTTTTTATATGGCTGTGGACTAAGGATCAACAATAAACATCATAGCCAAGCACACTTCCATTATATATAACCAGCGCCCTCTATAGCTAATTTAGAATTGAGAATGAACTGCTCCATGTATTAAAATGAATCAGTGTAGTCCTGCCATCTATTGACTTATTAGTAAAATAAAAACTGTTACATAATAAAAACTATTAATAACTATTAATGGATTAAGTTTTAAAGCAAATTCTGCTTAGAGATAGATATATGATATTAAATAATAAATAAAAAATTGAATTAAATAATAAATAAAAATTTGTTAATAAATATATATAATTGTATGATAAAAAAAAATAGTAATTGATACATTACATCAAAATGACATGTAAAATGGTGAAATTGGTGATTATTAATATTTCACATAAATATGTGTACCTTGCTGTAACATATCACAATTTAAATTTCTGTGACATCTATGCATTATCACTTAAATTAATTTATAATTAAATATAAAATTAAAATAAAGATGCTAAGAAATTAATATTAATAGTAAATAAATTTTGAAGTTAATAAGTTGCATTTAATGTTACACATATATATATGAGTGGCTCACAACCATAGCCAACCCAAGCACAAATCAAGTCCATTTTGAAAAAAAAAATGAGATAGTGCATTTTGAAAAAAGACTAGATAGTCCCTATAGAAGGTGCATAAAATCTATTTTATTCACTTCCTCAGGGAATCAAGACTGTAAACAGATGCCATATATTAAAAATATGTGAAAACAGGCTCTTTTCACTGTAGGAGTAGATAAAACAGATTTCATATACCTTCTAAATGGTTTCTAAACACCTTCTAACTCGTTTGTTATTAAAAATGGACTTGGTCAAATATGTTTGTGAGCCCTTCATATATATATATATATATATATATTAAGATCTATTATGGAAAATCTTTTATTTTACATTTCGTTCGTACTTTTGTAAAATCACAAAAATCCAGGGGAAAATTAATTTGAAACTGCATTACATAAATAAATAGCAATTTTAGAGATGCAAGAGTCAAATTTATTTTAGAGATAAATGTCAAGTTACAAGCATAAATGTAAGGTAGATTTGTAAATATTTTTATCAATGAAAATATAATTCAAGTCAAAGTTTTGTTTTACCGCGAGTGGAATTTCGATTTATATACATGGATTAAGATTCTTGAAATATTGAGAATATGCTCCAGGTACATATCCAGGATTTATGAAAAATATTATTTAGTAGAATTTATTGTACGAATACTTTGAACGACATATGATTACAATCCGATTTCAAAATGAACTCATTTTAGAGGTTTGGCACTTTAAACAATATAAATACACCACAAGCATGTTAGAAGAGATGAGTCCCATGAGGTCCAATGGGTTTTTTTAATATAGCTTTTCCAGTGAAAATAATTATTTTAAACAATTTTATCTTCACTAGACAACATTTATGTAAGTATTTATTTTAAATATTTATAAAATTAAATTAATGTCATTCAAAAATAATTTAAAAATAATAAATTAGCTTATTAGGATATATTATAGCGCATTAAAAATAATTGGATTAATTAGATTCGTATGAACTAAAATCTAATTTCCATAATACTTATATTTGATAATGGAGAAATTAATGCGTAACGTAAATATGTTTTTAATAATGCATCAATGTGTCCAAGAAGCCATTAAAATAAATTGATTTTTATGAACGTCTCCGTTAATGCCGGATGCTTTCCTACAAAATGTAACAACATAATTTTGTCATTTTTGAAAGTAGCCTGGTAATTAATATATCATTACTTTGTCTTTTTTGCATCCTTTTTAATCATAGTTTAGAGTTGTAATTATTTCTGGAAAATTATAGGAATCTCGGAAGAAGATTTAAAAGAAAATGTTATTATTTTTAAACGGTAGCGGTTAATTAAAATATGTTCTTCTCGTTTATTTTATTCCAAACATAAAAAAAAATATGTTCAATTAAATATTATTAAATTAAAAAAAAATAAATACATTAAGATATACATCACAGAAAGAATGAGAATTAATATTAGAATGTATTACGATTATGTGATAGAAGCATCTGTAAAATGAATAACTAGTTCTTCTTTATAAAAAAGTTTAGTAACGTATTATACGTTTAGTAAATCAGCATATTTTAAAAAAATTAATTATACGACATTTTATTTTATGTCGTTTAAAAAAAGATTTAATCAACAATAAGTTAATAAATATATCATGTTTTTTGTCTAATTTGCTTCTTGATATAGAAAATGTTTAAATTTATTTCATCGCATTTTCATGGAAAAGAAAATACACATATAATAAAAATAGCCAACAAAATGGTATTTATTTGTTCTTTAAATAAATATTTAAACAAAAAAATAAATAAATAAATAAATAAAATTAATGGCTATCTCCATATTAAAAACGGGACAAACTTTGAATTGTTTTATAAGCGTTCCACTAAAGGGGAAGTCATTCAACGAAGAAATATAAGAGTTAACAAGCATGAAGTTTTTAATTTCTTAGTTTAAATTTCTTATCAAATATTTGAAAAAAAAATGAATGCAGGTAGTTTTATAGGCATAACTCAAAAATCACTTTTTGCAGAATATGTTGTAATTTCCGTTTCGCTAATACCAAAATTCTACCAATCCATTATTGTTAAAATTTTTATTGGTTAATTGGTTATAATATAATTCCTTTTTGAATATTAAGTTCATAATACATAAAAAATGAAATTAACAATAAAGTTTAATACTGATATCATATGTAAAAATTAAAGAAAATTAATTTATTTGAAATCATTGAAACGATAACTCACGCACATGGTTTAGATGTGTAAATTAAACATTTGCGCTCACGATAATTGCTTGCATTGGACATTCACAGTTGAAGTACAGAAGGCCTTCGGCACAAACGCAGCGGAAATAAAGAGAAATGGTGTTAAGTATAATCGTTAAACAAGAATTTTAAATCATATACAATCGCTCTGTTTACTACATTAAAATTAAAGATGAAATTAATCTCTTGCACTACTCTTTTTTTTAAATTCTAAACATAATGTATATCCCCATTTAAGTCTTATTATATAAATAACTATGTATTATATACATAATAGCGCTAAGTATATAACACTTCCCTGAGTGAACTCAATCGGATCTAGTTAATCTTTTGTTAAAATCAGCCATTTTATTTTAATTTTCAGAGATTGGCGAAATAGAGAAAAGTTTCTCGGCGAGAAAGTAGATTGGCAACGCTTTTTCTGACAACCTATTTACTGTTTCATTTCCACAAACAAAAAATTCCATATGTATACAATTTATTTAATATAAAGAATCTATTTATCCATTTTTATAAAGAACCAGAAGTAACTTGTATAAAAAATATCAATATAGAGAGAAATATTTTTTATGCATATAAATACATATATAAACAAAAATAAAAGTTCATCAGGTTGGTTTCCATAGCTGTTTATATATTTTAGCAATATAACTCACTTTCTAAAGCCCGAATTTAGTCAAGATTTTTTAAAAAATGCAAAGTTTCGTATAGTGGAAAAATACATAAATAAATAATTAATAATATAATAAATACAGACATAAACAAAGATAAAAGTTCATCAGGTTTGTCTTCATAGCTGTTTATATATTTTGTCAACATATCTCATTTTCAGGGAGCCAGAATTCCACCAAGCTTGTTTTTTTTTTCTTTTTAAATGCCCTATAATGGAAAAGTATCAAAATAAATAATGAATAGAAATATCCAATAACATAAATCAAAACATTTTATTTCAAGATTAAAGCATTTTTTTTAAGTTAGATTAATATATATATATATATATATATCCTAGGATAACTTCAGTTGAATTTAGGTTGACAACTTAATATCTCAGTCTGCAAACCTCAACAAACGCAAGAGATTCATTCATCGTGAACAGTAAAGAAAATTAAAACATTGAAGTACTCATTCAGAAAGCAAGTTGTCCGACAATCAATGGTAAACATGATTTGAACAATTAAAATATATATTGTTTTTCTAAAAAAATTGAAAATAACATTGAAGTAGCAGCATCTTTAAGTTTAGTAAGTATAATTTAGATAATTTATGAACAAATCTCTGTTTAAACTCTTAAAATTTCACAATGCTCGACAATAGTTGATGTTATTTTTTTCGCCTGTAAATTAGAAACAATGCTTTGGTACTGAAATAAATGTTTTTGTAATTTGCACTGCAAAATAATAAATGTAGAGTTATAATTTGGGAAGAAAAAAATTGTTACTGCAATAAGTAGCATAAGCGCTATTATTGTCGCGGTGTATTTACGTTATACGAATCTTAAAAATTAAATTTTATTATTCCTCTATGTCAATTTAAACATTTAGAAAATTTATGATTTTAATCAATGATTTTTTTAATCAGTTGAATAAAATCACGATTTAATCGTTGATTTAAATTATGCACTGATTAAAATTGTTGACAAGTTAGCTAATAGCCACGAATAATTTAAAAAATGATGAAGCAGCCAGGCATTTGACCGCAACTGAAAGTAACTGAAATCTTACACCAAGGGAAAACAACCGACATCTTACCCTAAAAATTTTTCGTCGACTCACCTCAAAGTATTGGGCAAGACGCCGGTGCCCCCACTGACAGGAAGAAGCGGGAACCGGTCACCATTTATACTTTTCAGAAAGGTCAGGTACCAGTACTCTCTAAAAACATCATATTTATTTCTCTGGTGTTTAAACTAAGAACTATATAGGCAAATAAAGAAGTCACGTAAAAGATTTTGGACACTTACTAGAAGTGTTATGACGAAATAGCAATAAAAATACCACTTAAATTTTTTTTAAAAAGAACGTAAATGGAAATTAAAGTATAACTAGGGAACTCTCTTCCTTACAACTGATCAGAGTTATCCTACATCGCATGTGCATATGAAAACTACGTGATACGGCATATCGCCCAACACGACATCTCACCTCAAGTCATCCTATTATAAGCACTATTATTGGCGCAGCATATTTACGTGGTGCGAATCTTAAAAATCAGTAGACATTAAGCATAAATGCCGAAGTCAATGAGTTCCGCAGTAATAAAAATTGTAAAATGCATCCCGATTACGTCACATTATCCAAGATGCGAGCAGATGATAATAATGATTGATTTTCTAATCTTCCGTAATCGAGTCTACTGCCATGTTTAGGATGAAACAAGTATATATTAGAAACAATGATTTTTAGGGGGCTCAGGGCTTGATCGATACCGAAAAAAATGGAAACAGAGCTCTCGCTTCGAATCCATATAAAAACAGAAGTATTCAATGTAATTAATTTAAACTTCCTGATATTTTTAAGGTATGTTTGTAGTCTTATACAATTATAGAATGAAGTTCTTCAATGTAATAAAAGACAAAATACAGCAAAATCTATATAACACAAATTTCGAAAAAAAAATTAGGTGTCATATCACCCGCAAGATATCTTAACGTTGAATTGACACAAGAACCTAATTTTTTCTTTAAAATGATCAGGAAACTTTACTCTATAGAATGAATTAAAGATATAACTATCACTCAAAGGAAACCTTATTAAAAAAAAAAAAACCCTCACAAATTTGAAAATTTAAAAAACTCTAAAAATACAAGTGTTTTTCCCTTATAAATACGCAAAATATTAAGCTATGTAAAATATATTAATTCATGCAATAGATAATGATGTTATATGCATGCAAAAAAAAATTAAGCCATTCCATCAAATAGTTTTTTTTTTTTTTTTTTAATCTTACGGATAGTCGTCAAAAATCAAGTTTTGAGAAAACGCGACTTAAAGTTGCAATTGAATGGGTAAGGCTATGAAAAGTGATTCTTACATAAATGCTTATAACTCCGTTAAAAATGCAAATATTTTTATGCGGTTTTTGCACTGTGTTCAAAAGTAATTGAATAATCAAAATAGATAAAAAAAATCAATTTTTTGAAAAGTTTTCAAGCCACTTAAATGCAAATGTGGATATCATTAAGGGGTCTCAGGACTCTTAAAATTGGAAAAAGTGAAAAAAATAGACCATTTTCAACATTTAATATCTTAAAATTCATTTGATTTTATGACACAATTCTAATTGGAATAAAATATATAAGTATGTTTTTTCATTTCATGTATTTAAGAAATTATAAGATGCAGAATTAGCATTTACAGGGGGCTCCAAACTGTTAGACATTTGACGAGCAAAAAATCGGCATAACAGCTTACGCGCACGATTACAAAATAAGTTTTGCAACTAGAATGAAAATTTTGAGGCCTACTTATACTTTAGATTATACTAATTACCCTGAACCTAAATAAATTTATATTTAAAGCTTTTTTTATATTTTTAATACAAAGTTGTATTTAGCTAATGCAAAATTAAGAAAATTTCAACAGTATAATCACCTAAAAAAATATTGTTTTGAACAATAAAAAGGAAATTTTAGGTTCATTTTATACAGAATAACAAGAAACGTATATTTTGAAAATTTCATGAAAAAATATTCATAAGTTTTTGAGATATCGTGCGCGTTATGCCCAAAAACGTCATTTGGAGAAAAATGTCTTCAAAGTTTCCGAAACGACCCTTCAGCTATTGAACGTGTATAAATGTAAAAGCGATAGCTTCAGTTCTAATAGGAATATCAACGAAACAATTATATCAAAATATTCAGAAAAGATAGGAGTTTAACATCTAAAAAAATTAAAATTTCGAAAATTTTAAAGCTTTAAGAGTCCTGAGACCCCTTAATCGCTTTTGACAAAAACATTCCATTGTACCAAATTGTAAGCTACAACATGCAAATAGGCAGTGGTCCAAGTTACAGAAGATTACTTAATTGGTTTAAAAATCCCTGCCTAACTAACGTATTGTAACTGTTATACAGATGGTAATAAAGCATAAATGCCTAAATTAATTAAGCGGTATTTGTCAAAAAGGACGAAATACATGAAGAACAAAAGAAGTATGAAGTGCTACCATGAGCGCAGAGAGTTGTTAATGTGTTTATCAGAATTCTTCAGATTTGGCGAAAGACTGAGCAAGCAAATTAAATTAAGAATAAAAGCAACGTGATGCAATGCTTAGCATACATTTAAGGGAGACCAAAATGGTCGCAAGAAGCGGCTAGTTAATTATCGTTTCAAACTTTTCTATACATAAAGATATACATCCCAGAAATGATTAGAATTAATTTTAGAATAAGTGATGATTATATGATAGAAGCATTTTCAAAATGAATAACTGGTTCTCCTTTAAAAACAACTGGATAAGTGTGATCACAGATCGAACAGAGGGTTTCATTTAATATTCCTTACAAAACACTTCATTCTTTAATTAATAAAGCCAAATTGATATAATTTAAAATTATTAAATCCTTAAAAACCGCACATAAAAAGGTAAAAAAGCTAAGGCTTATTTTTTTTTGCTCTCCCCCCCCCCTCCCCCTCCACACGCACACACGAACTTTCTCTCGCAATTCTTTTGGAAACTTTTTATTATGTGTTATAAACTATCTTAAAATTTCAAACAGAACCGTGTGAGATTTCCTAATTTAAATAAAATCGCGTTCTTTTAATTCCACATTCCACCATCAGGGAACACACTCTATTCTTAAAAAAAAACTGTAACTGAACTAAACTCCTTTCAATAACTTATCCGTAGATACATTAGTCGAGGGGTTGGCGGTCTTAAACACCAATTTAAGATACTTGCTAAATTACTATTCTAAAATAGTGGTATCAAAACTTATTATTATTTTTTTTATATTGAATAACTAATATTTATCTCATCACGCCGTCGAAAAACCGCACGCAAAATGATAGTAACGCTACAGTTTAAAAATCGTCTTAAACAAAAATTTAAGATATTTGCTCAAATTACTATTTGAAAACAGTGGTATCAACACTTATGAAATTTTATATTGAATAAGTAAAATTTAATCTGTATTTGTAAAAATATGACACCATTCTAAAAAATGCTTTAAAAGCGATCGGTTCTTTAGTTTTCCTAATTTTAACAACTCCCGTCAATTATGCGAACAAGCATCTCTTTTACATACAAGTTTAAAAATCGATTTTTTCATAAATCGGAAAGTTGTGGTCCAATTTTTTTACATTTAGATTTTATAAATCAGCGTATGAAATAACATCCGGATGATAAAGAACCAAATTTGTAAAATCAATAGTTTAAAAAAAATTGTACTTCCATTTTATCAAACCCTAGTATAATAAGTAATATAAAAGTTTTATTTTTAAAGTCAATTCCTACTTAGGTCATCAAAAAAAAAAAATAATAATAATATAATCCCTTAAGCTAATATTAGTTTTTGTTGCATTAAAATATCTCAATTTGTTGATTTTCTATAAGCAAGTAGGTTTACAATGGAAGTCTATGGGAATTTGGCGAAATATTAGAGATATCGCAAAGTTGACGTCACACTTGGTGACTCATTTTGGTCGCCAAATTTGACGATATATCACCATGTTGGCGACACACTTGGCAGTATTTGGCGACACAACAGGGTCTCCCCTATGGTAACCCCCCTTATAGATATGAAGATGTATTAAATGCTTCAATAACCAATGACCGCCATTTTGTCTCCCATGTAAAACTAAAATTAATTAATTAAAATTTAATTAATGAATTAATATTTGAAAAAACTGTATTAACATAAATTGCCATCCAGTACAAGTTAAAAAAATTATTTCAAATTGATAGGATGAATAATAAATATTTTATTAACGACTGAAAATTTGAACAAGATATATATATATAAATATAGGGAGAGTGTGAACTAATTGTAGGAATTGAAAAATATCACTTTTTCAGTTAAACTTACACTATGTGCAAAATTACTTAAAAGATGACACTGTATTTAAAAATGTTAAATTATTTTAATACCTTAGAACTTTCAATTATAAAATACGTAGACTTCTTCAGAGGAATATAAGAAATACTACAGTTATTGACGCCTAATTTTCAAAATCCACGTAGATGGTGAAGAAAGGAGTGAAAGTCATTAAGGAGTGAAAGGAATTAGGCGTCCATAACTGTTGTATTTCTTATATTCCTCTGAATAAGACTATGTTTTTTATTGTTGAAAGCTCTAAGGTATTAAAATAATTTAACATTTTTAAATACTGTGTCATCTTTTAAGTAATTTTGCACATAGTGTAAGTTTAACTGTAACTTTTAAAGATGAATTAAGCATTTCTATTTATTTATTTACTGATATCACTTTTTCTTTCACTGTCACACTGCCTGCTGTGCAAAATGGCAATTCTGGAATTAATTATCAAAAAATTAATTATCTTCACTTCCGATTGTCGAAATGAAAAAAAAAATAAAGACATATTCTGAAAGAGAATGAAATTTTACGTCGGATGGCGTAAAAATCCTAATTCAATAATCAATATTTAAAAAAAAAAAAATTGGTCCTGTTTAAAAGTTCTGTGTTTGTTTCTGACCACAAGACGTACCTGTTTTATATTATCTGGTTTACCACATAAAATTCAATGTGATCAGACATCTGTCGCCTTCACGAATGAAGGAAAATAAAAGAATTTTCTCGATTTTTAACGAATTTTCGAGTTTTATGGTACGATCGAGATAATTTTTAGAATTTCTGAAAGCTGATTTTTTTGCCCGCCTTGTGGTATGAATTTCGAATTTCTGGGATGCGTAGCAAAAATGTGATCGTGCCTTAAAGAAATCACTAGTCCTTGTCTGCCATTAAAATGACACCTCTTTTAAACCCTGAAAGAGATCGTTTTTGTAATTTGATAAAAAATCCATGCTTTTCTTGAATTATGAATGCCTTCCCGATCTTGTAATTGGGGTTTTTTAATTAATGACGTTCGTTAATTACGACTTTTTCAAATTTTCATGATTTATCGTTTGATGTGAGGTTTTCAGCTATAAGTATGCAAAATTTTAAGTCTCCAACCAATATAGTTTTCGAGAACGGGCTTTGAGACGGACGCACACAAAGACAGAGAGAGGAGTGAGACGTATAGGGTTTCGTCAGATGAACGAAACCCTAAAAATGTCAAATTAAAAAACGCACAGTAAATCCGCTTATTTTGTAAAAATTAATTATAACGTCTTTTTTATTGCAAGCATTTAAAAGAATTATTCAGCAATGTAATGCACACCAAACTAAACACTTTTCAAGAGGAAACTAGCCCGAGAATTCATTTATCTAGTTAAAAATATAGGATGTGGCATTCTGAGTTTGTATTGCTATTCAAAACTTTGAATATCAGGTAGTTTATTTAACAAAATTTGTAAATCTATATGCGTATAAACATTAACACTAGAAATGGTAAAAGAAGCCACAATCCTTTGTCATATACAGTCGTGGCCAAAAGTTTAGGACCACCGTACAGAAACTAGCGTTTTTAAAATTAAAATCACTGATAACGTCATAAATCAAAACGATTTTCGTCAGATGGCGTCATTCCGTCTGACATTGGAGTGACTGTATTTGCTTTTCTTTTGAACTTTGAGTAATAAATGTCGCAGATGCAATTTATTGTCTGGATCTTAAATTTCAGTGGTGGTCCTAAACTTATGGCCAAAACTGTAGTGGTGAATTACACAATCCATATTTCCGCATGTAACTCCCAGATAATGCAATTCTGGTTACTTAAGGAATCCTGTATAGTCAGAGCCTTAAAAAAAGGAATCTAAGAAAAAATAACTCTTGTATGTTTTTATTTCACATATAATACAAAGATATTTTTCTATATAATTAGTAAAATTTACGAAAATTTGAAATAAAAATATTAATTTCGGACAAAGTTATCTTCTTGGTTGTTGAACGCTCTCTTACAAATAATGCCTTCCGGTGGCCAAATGGACTTCTTAGCAGTTTATCTAAAATCAATGCAACAAGAATAAAGTTATTAGTTCAATTCTTTATGTACTTCCTAATCTAAGCTTTTTTTTTTTTTTTTTAACTCAACAAAAGCGCGTCCTCTGAAAGTTTACGTATGGATTTATGGGGGAAAAATCGCTCGTTCATTTATTTTTTTAAAGATTTATCAAAAACTAAAATACTTCCATTAAGCGCTAATTTTTTATGCCTTGAATATTCTTTATGAATTCCAGAAAAGTCTATCGAGCGGTTTTTAAAAATATAGTAGTGTTTGAAAATGAAGCTTTAATAAAAATGTATAACGTTTCATACTATTATGATTGAAGACTTTTTGTTGTATGTTCATTATTATAGTAAAACAGATTCTAGTACAATACTTAACAACACATTTTAATATATTCAATATAAAAACCGATTTGTAACAGCTGCAACAGCTACCTGCTGTCAATAGAAAAAAATTCCTATGGTAATTATTGGATAAAACCAAATATATCGATTGGATCAACTTCAAATTTTCACAGAATGTATTTTAATAATTTCACAGAATGCTTTCAAAATATTATACTTTAAGAACATGTAGAGAGCATGTAGTAAGTTTAGTTAGTTTTTGAAAGTATGGCTACCCTAACTCCATAAATGTCCATATGTGTCCATCTTCTATGTTTATATTATTACATTTCGCATAAAGGAATTTTGTTAAAAATGTCTTTTAATAACTTTGTTTTCATTACATTTATGAATAGTGCACTCATATCGGTGCGAGACACCTAAAAAAATGCTTCTGACACTAGCTTCAATACAAATATTTTTGTTCTGCTGTATGACCTAACTGTATGACACTGTATGACCTAACTGTATGACACTGTATGACCTAACTGTATGGCACTGTATGACCTAACTCAGAGAGCACCTAGAGAATATGAAGGGCGATCGCTAGACATATAAATCATTTCAAGAGTAGATTTTTGTAGAGCAATCATACATAAATTTAGATAAATTTAAGTTTCTCTTTGCAATAGCTTTTTTGTAATCATTGAAAAATTAGAAAAGCTACTTAATCCTGTATGGATTTGAAATTATATCCATAAGTCTGCGTGAAGAACAGCAGCAAGAAATAGATGTTTTTTTTAGAAAAGGCGTACAGAGCATAAACATCAATAACAAAATAATCAGAGGATAAACAAAGTAACTTTAAAAAATCAAAAAATCCGACTGCGTAAAAAGCGAACTAATTAATTATTTCTCATCAATGTTAAACTATTTTTTATATTACTTAGCTATTTTTTTTATTTACTTGTATTAATGACTTTTAAGTTGTGTAATTGTTAGTCCTATCTATAAACACAGTTTTCACGAGGCCTCTAGATGTTTATGATGGTTAGAGTTGCAGTAAAGCTTGAGATCCTACCTACACAACTTCCAGGTTGTGTAATATTTAAACGGAGCTTCTGACTGTAAAATAGTCAATGAAACATCGTCTTCATTTTCAAAGACCTATCGAATGATATGCCACTCAATATGGTGCATAATTTTGTTTTCGTATTTACCGCCATTTTGTATTTTCGGCCGCCATTTTGAATTTATAAAAACAAAATCTAGCCCATAATCATCGGACGGTTAAGACGAATCGATAGAGACCTCATTTATTAAAATCCATCCAGCCGTTGGGATGTTTTGATGATATAAAGAAATCCACATACCCAGATACGCGTGAAACACAAAACACTTCTTGGCAGTCGGGTAAAAAGCTGAAACGTCGTTATTCATTTTCGGACCTTCCGAAGACCTCCCATTCCATTCATATCGTAGTCGATTCACGAATGTTTTTGTTTTCACTTCTTTCTTTAAAATGTCCAATCTTTTTTTTTTTTTTTTTTTTTTTTTTTTTTTTTTTTTTTTTTTTTTTTAACGATTCTGTATATTTATGCATATTAATATAAAAAGGGATCGTTTAGTATTTTATTGATTTACAATTTTAAATTAAAAAAATAAAGAAAAAAATATGCTTCAAGCATAGATTATGAAACACTTTGAGAATAATGTAACAAAATTGCATTTAAAAAATATATAAAATATTACGTCTATTTTAACTATATGGAAACGTATAACGCCTTTCAAAACCCAATATTAGCTGTTACGATCTACAATCAGAAAAATCCCTATTTCTTCAGAAGCCGTGTATATGATATGTAGATTTGTATCCATTTACTACATGCATGCGAAAACTTTGTTCACTTAAGAAATACATATACTTTAGTTGAAAATTTCCCTTCAGTAATTTCCTCAAATAAGGAGAATGGTATGTGAATACTTTTGCGCAGCCCTGTATATTAGGTATATAATTTATACATAATGAGTAACATGAAAAAAAATTCAATTTAAAGGCACATACCGAAATTTAGAACGTACACTCCAGCACTTATTACTCAAAGATAGTACTGCAACCGTTTTTTTTTTGTTGTTGTTGTTGTTTTTTGTCCCTGTAAATGAATAAAAAATGCTATGAATGTCCTGTCCTAATCTGATCGTAGTGAAATTCAGTGATTTATATCAGTTTCAATACATTTGAAACAGTCTAGTCATTAAAATGCTCTGAAACGATTTTCCCCATACACCATAATGTAATAGATGTCTTTTGAGTGTCTCTGTAAATGAATTATTAAACCTCCATACTTCATATGCAATACCAAACATGCTATGATGATTCGAAACAACCATTATCAATTGCATGAAAATCGGAGTATATTTACGGGAGTTAAATCGTGGACAGGAGGTAAGACAAACCGCATGCATAAACACTTTCAACTTATAAAGCTATATATAAATATTATACAGACATACATACAGTAAATACAATAAACCCAACTGGGGTGAAAAATTAGCCAGAGACAGGAATCGAACCCGGGAACACGGTATACAAGACTGCTGCTCTAACCACTGAGCTACCCCGGCCGATACCTGGATCTGCAATTTCTCACTAATAAACCATGTTGGGGAAGTCAATCCCTCTACGAGTAATATTGATTTAATGTTACAACTAAAACTAACCTGTATTTTATAATATTATAAATATGAAGAACAGAAATGTGGTCCACTTCCAAACATCTATTGGCTCAAAAAACGATTATTTTCAAAAACTTATTTTCAAATATTTTTCCAAAATTTCAAACTTTCTTTTCGTTTAAAGCACACAAATAAGATTTTTATAGTATCTTTAAAAATAAATTTTCTATAGAAATAGATGTCAAAAGACAGTTGAAAATATTTCAGATCATCCGAAAAGTGCAATGTATTTCATAGAAAAAGAAAATCTCTCTGACAACGTATTCTAGATAAAAGTTATAATGATAATATCTTGGCATTATTACTAGTGATTCTATTAAATGATTTAAATTACATTAATCGAGGGAAACTTGAATAAAATTTTATTAACTGAATGCAATGATTATTTGTACATCTTTATAACAGAATATTTACGAATGTTTCACAAATAACTGGGAAATTTAATCTTTTATTAATAAAATCATTCGAAAATTATCTGGGCCTCATTAACAATATATTAGAGAAAAACACGAATGTTGTTTATACATAAACAGGGATACGCAAAATATGATTTAGTGTTCAAGAATGACAAAATCATATACAAATTTAGACAATATTAATTTGAAATGTTATTATTTTTTACGAAATTTTCAATGGAATTTCTTCTCCATGTGCCTTTTAAGTTTAGAAAATTTGTTACATCTATATTAAAAAAGTAACATTATTTTGTTACAATTAAAAATTAAATAAGGCGTTGTTTGTGTTTTGATTTAAGAATAAATAATCTAGTAAAATGAATATTCATGAAGAGGATGTATATACATTTATACAAAATTATATATATGTGTGTGTGTGTGTTTCCCTTTTTTTATTCTTGTATCTTCAATATACATGAACGAAAATAAAAGTTAAGTCCCACCTATCGAATCTTAAAGAACTTACGTGTTCAGGGCTTTAAAAATTCATAAAATTTTGTAGTCTACAAAAATCTGTAATTTTAGGTTAAACAGTCGTCTTGCCCCTCTCCCCAGTCTTCTATTTTCAAAAAGAGCAAAAGTTTTCTTATGAATTAATTAGAAAAAAGAACAAGAAACATAGTTTTTAATTATTAGTTACACAGTTTAGAAAAGTGTATAATTTAGAAAAATAATATAAAATAAGATTGTCGGAGAAGCTTATCTAAATTACATATCTTCGAAAAAATATACTGTAGAGGCTGTTTGGAAAATACCGATTTCGGAATGCTTCAAATATCAGGAATATTGATTGCGACAACCTCTGTATCAGATGAGGGTCGTCGATGACGACAAAAACAAAGAAAACAAATTTTGCCTATTTTCCTATCGAGGCATATCAAATAATTCTGATTTTATCATATTGAAATTTGCATTTGATAAACTATTTTTTTTTTGTTTGCAAATAATAGAGGTCGCACATGATACCATTTCTAGGCAAGTAAAAAACGGATCCTAAAAAAATTAGCACATTTACATAAATAAGCTCCTTGAATAATAAATAAATTTTTGTGCTTACAAAAAAAAATCTCAATACGAAAACTATCAAAACTTTCTGAGTTTACAGAATAATGCAAGTGTTATATTGTTATATGTTGCAAGATTATGTAATGTGCAATGTTAAAACTGCTTGTATTAGGGTATTGGAATCAAGGGATATCTGATTGCAATAAAAGTATTATTTTAATCCAAAAATCGACAGTAAGAATTTCAATATACATAAAAAAAAAACTACTCCTGAAATAGAATTAATATATTTTTTTTCATTAACTGCGGATTATTATCCAAACACATACAATTATAAAATATTCTTGCGAAAATAAACTTATAAAATTAGTAACAATAAAATACACTGATGTCCAAAATTAAGGACCAATAACAAAATGCTAATTTACAAGTACGCGAATACTCAAAAGAAAATAATATAATTCGAATAATTACTATCTCTACAGCACAGACTGTCCATATAACATCTCATTCACGTCACACATGGTCACAACTGTCACAGTCACTGCGGTGAAGCAAAAAAATAGGAAATTCCATACATCTCATTATGAGTCTCAAATGATCACTATATGTAATTCCACTGAGACGCAACTGTGACTGCTGCTTTGTGACGAGTCACCTTGTGACTTTATAATGTAGTTACATTGTTACTCTCATGTGACTGTAATCTGCAGACTCAATTTCAAAGTCATCGTGAACGCTGCATTGTGATAAGTTACCAAATAATGTCACACTAAAGTCACATGACGACTTTCAGGTCACATAGAGACTACTGTGAAGTCATGATTCTGTTCTTTTGTGAAAAGTCACCATGTGACTATAATGTGACATTATTTGATGATTTATCATGATACAACGTTCATGATGACTTTGAAATTGAGTCTAAAAATGACACTCACATGAGAGTCACAATGTACCTACATTGTAAATCACCTGGTGACTCGTCACAAACTCGTCTCAGTGAAGTCACATATAATGATCATTTGAGACTCATAATGAGACGTGTGGAATTTCCTTTTTTTTGTTTCACCGTAGTGACTGTGACTCTTGTGACCATTTGTGACATGAATGAGATGCTATATAGACGAGTTGTGCTGTAGGGATAGTAATTATTTGAATTATATTAATTCCTTTTGAGTATTCGCCTACTTAAAAATTAGCATTTTGTGACTGGTCCTTAATTTTGGACACCAGTGTAGTTATTGAAGAAAAAATGATCTAAGTTAAATAATTGGTCAAAAAACAATTTCTCAACAATTTCATTTCTGTCGTCTTCCTCTATAACTGGATGTTTACCATGCGTATTACAATGTGTGACTTCATAAACCGTATAGTATATAAACAAAAACAAATGTTCTTTAGTATAAATAACTTTTTAGAAAAAATTATTGTGAAATACATATTTCTTTTACATTTTCTTGCAATTATTTTCCTCTTTTTAATATGCGCAACTCCTAACAAATACGTCAACATTTCACGTCATATCAACTAAATTTCAAATCGTCACGTAATTAAAATATCTCAGAGAGATTATTGTATAATAGAGATGCACTATACCATCAAAACTGTTTACAATATTAAGCTGATTACAGCTCAAATTTAAATGCCCTTATTCGGCCCAAACAGAACAAGCACGTGAGACAGCATTGATTTTTTTCGCTTGGGAGCTCTAAAGAGCAGGCGTGTGAAAGCAAGCTCGAACTGTTTGTGCCGAATTTTAACAGATCCTATGACTGCATTTTAGATTTCGCGCCAAAATAGAACATTCCCTCTCTATTTTTCTTCAACATATATCGAAATATTTCCACATATCTCCCACGAACATTATCTGAAATGATTGAAATCGAACAGTCTCACAAGAAACATGGTAAAGAACCCAGTACCAGACATTTGTCCTAAAACCAGGGAGTTAGCCGCATATTGTGCAATGCGTGCACTTCACACAAGCGCCATCATAATAAAGACTCTAAGAATTTTTAACTGAACAAAAAATATTTAAAAATACTATTATCCTTTAACTTTATTAAAATTAATTTATTATTCTTGAAAGTTTAATTGCGTTTTCTAGATTAACTTCAAATGAATTATTTATAATTACTTATATGTTATTATACCTTACATTAGCCGGTTAAAGCGGAAAAGAGTGCGTTTTTCGTATATGAGATGAAAAGTCCTTTTAAAATTGGTTCTTCCATTAAAAATACGTGGTAGAAGAGGAACATCAATGCTCCCGCGTACGAGTAGGCTTGAGACAGAACAATAATTCCGTTTGTGTTTATTTAGTGGCTCACTTTTTGTACAAAGAAAGCAAACGCCGGAATAACACGAGAGAAATCGCGTCTTTTCACAGAATATTTTTAATCGCGATCGGTGTTTTTGTTGGCGCCTCCCCCCCCCCCTCCGCCCCAGCATACAGAAAATGTAAAATAAGAAACATTTCCCCCTTAATATTCTAATATTACATTGCAATGAAGTTATTAATTTGCAGTTTACTTAAATTATAAGTACATATTATTCATGAGATTTGGAATAATGAGAAAAAAGTAAAAATGAACGGACATTAGAGATTGTTACGCAGACTTTTTCACCAATTTAAACTTTCCTTGTAAAAATGTACAGTCGTGGAAAAAAAAGTAAACACCTCCTACTAACTCCTCAACAAATTATCGTGGAAGAAAGTTACTGGTACCGAACGATTGGAAATAAAGTCTACTTTTAAATGATGTATATAAAATTTGCTTAGAGGGCCACCTACATATTAAAACGAACCATAACTTTGTTTTTTTCAATAGCAGTACCCAATTCTGACAGCATAAATGCACTCTACACCCTTCAATTAGCCTAAAAACGAATTTTTATGCAATTCGTACCATAAGTTTCCGAGAAATTAATTATTTTGAAACGAGCGTATTTTAAGGGCTGTATCCAAATTGAAGTTCCGTACTGGATTGTTAACCAAGAGAGCCGCTTCGTTGATCAAGGCACCTTAAGCGCCACTCAAGTAGTCAATGAAGCGTGTTAGATTACAGTACGGCAGAATAAATTTCAAAATGTCTACTCACTTCCATCATAGACGGCCCCTTAAACCATCATTTTGCCATTTTTTAAGCATAATTTGAAAAATACTTGGAAGAAAAATGTGAAATTTTTGAATTTCCATAAAGCAGGACTTAATAAATCTAAATCCATCAAAAAAATTATAGGTTGCAATTCATAATTTTTTCGAATATTAATTTCATAATTCATAATTTATATCATAAAATTATAAAAAATGCAAATTCAGCTTATTTATGTTTGGGTATATTAGTATTATTACCACAAAAAAAAAATTAGCACATTAGGAGCATAATTTCGGGAGATATAAATAAAAATATGAAAATATAATTTAACATTAGAAGCACTCAATTTTGAATGTTTATAATTCAAAAACTTATCATTCAAATGACTTGAAATTTGGTGTCTAGACATAGTTTGAACCGAAGATTTGAAATATCTTGTTAAAATTGGGTATTACCATTGAAAAAATGAAGTTTGGATTCGTTTTAATATTTAGATGACCCCCTAAGAAAATTTTATATACATCATTTAAAAGTAGACTTTATTTCCAATCGTTCGGTACCAGTCACTTTCTTCTATAATGATTTGTTGAGGAGTTAGTAGGGGGTGTTTACTTTTTTTTTTCCACGACTGTACCTGAAGGAAAAATGTAAAATATCTTTCTAATTCACTATGCTGGTGGTGAAACATTTAAAATCGGCTACATGGTAGTTCTCTGTTGTATTTTTAAAGGGATATGAGTTAGGAAAAGGTTATTTTATGGGCGTCAAAAAGACCGACACTCGACTACTGCCGATTTAAATAACTTGGTCTCTATGTAACAAAAAACTAGCGACTACATGGCGACCGCCTTTGTCAAGCCCTGTGACAAAAAATTTCAATAACTGCAGAAAGCTAGAAATATTTATCCATTTATCTCAAGCTGAATCTTGACTAAGTATCCTATGCAATGTTTCAACACTGATTCGAAATATAATGATCAAATTTTGAAATATTCACACATGTAAGAGTATGAAATGATATTAAGAGTGTGTTTATAAAATAAAGTCTTGTAACATAGATCTGCAGTGAAATTTGACTTCACAATGAAATCTGTGTCTTTTCTAAGTAAAATACTTAAAAATAAGTCTATTACATACCGTTTTAAGTTATATTGTCAAATTCATATGTCTATCATGTAAAATGTTATGCACAGACGGGGAATTTCTGTCTAGTTTGTACAATATAAAATTAATTACAAACACACCAACATTTATGGGATGGAGGTACATGCGGTTTGCATATAAATATTCAGAGTGCTACGGATCTTGATATAAAATCGTTAGAGAATACTGCATGTACACTTTTGTGTGTCCAAATCTTTCGTTGCATGAGCAATATGGAATTATCTGCAACAGTGCCTTCTATTGTCGATATTTTGAACTAATGTTCTTGTTGGTGTCATGCAAAATACCGTACCACGCTCAATCTGCAAACCGCATATCTCTCTAGCAAATAGATTTTTTTTAATCGCGTTTTGCTTTCTTTAACTGTTGAAACACCCGGTATATAATATTTGTAATTATATGTAAACGTAATTAAATTAATAAAATATTAGATACAGTTTATTTATAAAAGATACAAACAAAGATATCACACAATTTGTGTAATTTTCCTGTTAATTCAAATTGGGAAAATACTTTCTTTGGTTGGTAAATGTTGGTAAATTGAGTGATAAATATATTGAAAAATGTGTATTCTGCATTAGACAAGATAAAAAGACTTAGCAGATGTATATCTTTAAAGGTAAAACAATTGTATGTTAAAAAAGTATAATGGATTAATATTAGGAACATATAATTCGACACATACGCCAGAAAGAAGTAATATTTATCAGATGCATTTAATCTACATTATTAAAAATAATCTAAAGTATAATAAAAGAATAAAGTATTTTCCTGACAAATACGAAATAGATGTCAAGTTTAGAGTTTGTCATTAAAAATACCTGAAATAATTATTATCTTGTACACCCGTAGTATCGAATTATTTATTAACTGGCAGAACATATGCCGAAAAGCAGCAGATTTTATCATAAAAAATTAGCATATTTTCAAAAAACAAATTAAAGCATTAGTAATTTTTTGTAAATTATTTTTTTTCTGTATTTTATATTGGTAACTATTGTGTAAGCAAACAAACAAATGAAAATTTATCACCTTGGAAAATATTAAGCAGTTGTCAGCTGTTGATGGAAAGGAAAATATTATCAACTTTATCAGAATGCTTGCACACTAAATCATACTATTCACATCTGGACCATATCGGTCGAATTAAAATCCACAGAATTTGTTCCGGTTAAGGAAACATTGCAATAATCAAATCTAATCAATTGATCTAATAATAATTACAACTGCTAAGAGAGAATGAATCATCCTTCGAAATACACGGATTACTCTCATAGATTCTGAGCACACTTTCCAAGTCCGCTAGAAATACGATCGATGCTCAGAGCCAAATTTCTAAGTCGAAATTATGACAGCTTCAATCACATTCTAAGAAACTATATTAGATCATGTCATCATATTTCCTTTTCTCGTTAAAACTTCCTGTGTATGAGCAATTTTAAACATTAACAGAGGCGTAACTCGAGAATTGGTCACTTGGGTACATTGACCACCATTGGCTCTGCTGAGTTGGGAACTGGTATATTGCTTTTCTGTGAGTATCCACTTTTCCCACGAGTTTGGGCTATGTATCGATATGAAGTGGTTTGGAACCCTCTAGAAGTTTTACCTCAGATAAATAATGTCTAGACCAACATAAATTAATGTGATGTGTGCGGTAAATATTTCCTTTATTCTTATATATCTTGTGTCGATGAATTTAGACTCTTGGACGTTGATGAAATAATTGTTTTGGAGAAAAGTTTCCACGCTTACTTACATAAAATATGGAATAAAAAATTAAGTAATAATTAAAAACATAACAAACAAATTAATGAATTATGCATTGATTAAATATATTAACGTACTCTTTGATCGCTTTATTTTAAACTATCATTTAAGATTATCCGATTATGAGTTCATACTCTATTACTTTTAATAGGGTATCAGCATATGTAATCATGCATATGTCTTAGAGTAATCACTTACCATTCACGTATTTCCGATATCTAAACATTCAGCCACATAAAAATTATTCATACAGTAATCTGATTTACATTCTAATTAGTTAACTAAGTAACGGGGCAAACAAGTTTATAAGTAATACAGATATGCCTATAGCTGTAATGTGGAGCATTTACATTTTAAAGTCAAAACAAATTAGTCAGCGAGCCATACTTAGCTATGTAGCAGTATAGGTAAATTGAATTTAATTTACTGATTTTCGTTTGAAGCCTCTACTTGAAATATGAAAATGTAGATTATCCGCATAATTATTAAAACAGTGCAAGTGTGTTTAGAGCAAAGCCCTACATTTACTACAAAGTGTTAAACTAGGTTTTATTTTAAAGTAAGTAATATTAATTGCTGAAGATTTATATTCTGTAATAAGCATATATCGAATAGCCAATCTAGTGAATTTCAGTTAAGGTACTTTAAATGAATTTATTTACAGGGTGTGTCAGAATGCTTACAACTTGCTTTAATTTTCTACTGGTTGCAATTTTAATTGCAAATGTGTGCAAAATAAGGTAGAATTTAAGATTATGATAATCTAGTAAAAAATTTTAGAATCTAATATATAAATATTTTAATTTTCAAACAGCTCTTGTGTTCGATGCTGTAATTTTAGAAATAATATCTCCATACTACAGAAGTAAACAAGTAAAAATCTTATTCTTCCACGAACAAGGCTCACCAAGTTATGGTATTTTGAATTTTATTATATTTTTCCGGCACTAAAATAAATTTGCCCTTATTTGCTCGTTTTTACTTTCAGAAAATTAAAAAATTTCCTTCAATTCACACTTTGCTTTCGTAGCTTTTGTATCTCTGTTTTTTGTTATTCTTTGATTAAAAAGAAAATACCAAATAAGTCTAACATTGTCTCCCTGTGTATAACATTTCAGATTTAGACCTTCATTTGAGCCTATAGTGTTTAATGTGTATACACTGATATTTTGGCATTACTGATATGTCGAAAGCTACACATTAATTTATTTAATTAAGTTAATATTTATTTAATAATCTTTATTGTGTACTTGAATAATTACATTTACAAGCGTTCTGAAAAATCTCCGAAAGAAAGATTTATTTTTTATATCTGAAAAGTTGGTTCAAAGAGTTTTTTTTTCTTTTTTTTATAATCGTTTAATGTGTTGATCATTTTATTCAGTTTAAAATTATCTATGTATTTCTGTTGTAAGATCAGTTTGTTATTACCTGTTAGGAGTTAATGAAACACAAAAAATATCGATAAAGTTGAAAATTATATTTAAAAAAAATCAAATTAATTTAAATGATTCTTATGTAATCTAATCTCTCTTTTTTTCTTTTTTGGTAAACAATTTTGTCATTTATAAAATTAAAGTATTTTTTTATTTGCCTTATTATGTATATTTTAATTTAATATTAATTTAATGTTATTAATTGATCTACCCTTAACTGAATGTTTATGAACTGAAGTTAATTTCACTATTAAATAACTGAGAATTTGAAAAAAAATTTATGTGCACGAAAAATTTGCAACACTCACATCTTCCGTGCACGTGAAATTTGTTATACTATTCATTAGCTATATTAAAGCAGTCGCCATTGATCGTGGATTTAGCTTGAATATCATTAACCTTATTTTATTTAAACATCCGACAATCACTGATTATGTTCCAGTAAATAAAAAATTTAAAAATATTATTGCCTTACCTTATTTTCCTAACATCAGTACACAAATTTCTCATATTCTCGATAGGTTTAGTTTAAAAATTCTTTTTTCTCCAATCAATAAAATTTATTTCTCCAATTTCAAAGATCCAATTGACAACCATAATACCTGGGGTATTTATAGAATTTTTTGTGAGCGCGGCCTCTCTTACGTTGGGAAGACGAAGCGTGCTCTTAGATTTAGTCTGAAAGAACGCGAGAAGTATGTTAGAAAGCAAGAATGTGACAAATCTACAATAGCTAATTATTATTGGAATTCCAACCAACAGTTTAGTTATCAAGTGGCTAAAATTATTCAAAGATGTAATTCAGTTTGGATCTAGAATTTTACGAAGCTTAATATATACATAAACATACTTCTTCCTTAGTGAATGATATGACCAGCACCCCTTTTCACTCGCTAGTGTGGAGTGATACTGCGCAGTGACTCCTATTTTTCAATGTTTTTCTGTCAATTACGTCATTTCTTTAGGATATATAAACTCTTGCTTTCGCCGCATAAAACAATTCATTAGCCAGTACTTGGGGCAATAAACGAGAGGTTCTTTTAACCAATTTTAATCTTTTAATTTCTTTTTTGTCGCACGGAGGAAGGGGATCCATGAATCCTCGAAACGGTCGCATGTGATTTTTTGTGTAAGGTGCGTCCCAGCGAAATAAAGCCACCGTGATTGTGTGCTGTAATTGGACACGAAACAAACCAATAAGAACGAAACAAATATATTAAGAAAATATATGTACACATACATATTTACAAGGAGTAACTCAATCCCTGCATTACCTGGACAGGAAAAAAAATAATTTGTAAAAAAAGAGGGGGAAAAGATGTCCCGCCGAAATAAATCCACTACTGTTAATAGACGATATATCCGCCATGGTTATATATGACTTGGAATGTACGATGTGGCATACAATTTATCATTCCTTGGAGGACAGTAGCATCAATGTTCTCCCACGCTTCAATGATGACGACCATCAATTTTGCCACATACTGAAACTGCCGGCCATTTGCCTATACACCCCAATTGAGGATACCACACACATTTTCTTGGGGATTGAGATCATGGAAAAAGGGCAGGTCATTCCGTGACATGCACCCAATTCTCCAAAAAAACATTCTCCAGGACGATTTTGTAGCATGAATGGAGGTTTTTCCTTGCTGGAAAATCCACCTTAGTGTACCAATTCTGTTAGAAAATGGCAGTAAATGGTTGTCTAGCATTTCTTGGTAATCGAAAGCTTTCAAGCGGCCTGAGAGAACAGCCAGGTTATGTTTACCTCCATAGCCGAAGCCTTCCCACACCATTAATGAGCCTCCACCTTGCTGTCTTTTGGAGAACATTTCCTCTTCTTTCATCATGTCATACCAATAGAAAGCAAGGCCGTCTGGCCCATCGAGATTTTTTTTTTCTCATCTGAGATTATAACACGATGTCACTGATACTTCCAAGTTTGATTATGTTTGGCCCAGTCGACCCTCCTTTGCATGTGGATAGCTTTCAACATGTGCTGCTGTTTCCTATTCTTATATCGCAAGTTGCTTGTACGTTTTTTAATTCTTGACAGTGTTAATTTTGTCACAGGGATGTTATCCTCTTTGGCCAATTATTTTAGGGAAATACCACCTCCTGAAAAACGACGTAAATCTGCTCTTGCCTGCCTGGAAGCCATATTTCTGCAGGTACATCTCCTTTTTTAATACCCGTACGCTGTTCTCTGATTTACAAAATTGTCTATAACGTTTTTAGATCGTTTGATTTGCTTAGATATTGGTGTATGTGAAAGACCTTGTTCCTTAACAGCTGTTATCTGTCCTTTCTCGAACTTTGAGAGCTGGGTTATCTTTCCCATTTCAATACAGCAGGAGAAATAGAAAATACAACCTTCTAAATTCCGCACAATGTTCAATTGGCACAGAACAAGTACTTGACGACTTCCTGGCGTCATAAACATGTTGAACTCAGCAGCTCGAATGTCGGTAGTTACCAATAAATACTAATATTTGCAGTGGCTTTAATTTGGCGGGACACTTCCCCCGCTTTTTTTACACATTTAACTTTTCCTCCTGCCCAGATGGGGCTGGAAGTGAGTTACTTCTTGTAAATATGTATTTCTATATAGACTTTATTAATATATTTGTTTCAATTTTATTTCTTTGTTTTGTATCCAGTTACGTCACACAATTACGGTGGCTTTATTTCGTTGGGACACAACTTACATGGTATTGTACGTATTTGTGCGTTAAAACGTTGTTTAAAGATTTTAGCTTATGTACTTCAATGTTTGCTTGAAATTATGCTTTATCGTTTTTTCTTATTTTATAAAATGATTTTTATACAGCAATAATTTTTTTAATATAAATAAAATTTCTTAGTGACCCTGAAATAAAGCATTAAATGTGGAAGGTAAAAATCTGTACAAAAACTCCAACTTTTACATATTAGTGAATAGACTTTAATAACTTTAATTCCAAACATTTTCGAATGAAAATTTTCAATTCTTCATTTTTCCTGAAATGAATTACTTATTATTTATTCATTCTTTCACATCGTATAATTAGACGGATTCTAAATATGTATGAGTCATGTCAATTCAACCGACCCCCAGGGATTTGGATGAATCTCGGTGTATATACTAATTCTATCATGATATGAATACATCAGAAATTTTTTCTTCCTAGATGTCATAGTTTGTGAGATATGGGGGGTCCAATTTTTCGATTTTTCTCAAATCGCAGATTTCTGAGTTTGTATTTTTAGACTGCAGTTTCATTTTCAAAAAATTGTTTCTCTGGATCTAAAATGCGAATCATCTTTAAAATATCACCATAAGTACATCAATAGACGCAGATTTTAATAAAAAAAATATTTAAAAAATTAATTTTAAATATTGAGGGCCAAAAAATTAAACCAAAGTTGAAAGTTATGGTTATTTTTCCAAATTTTTGTGACTTTACGCTCTACACAAAGGCTCTACACAAAAAGGCAAATGAAATTTCCAATTTCTTTTTGTTTTAAATAAATGTTTACACTTTGGGCTTTCTATTTATGAAATAAAAATTATGTCTTTCTCATGGCTTATGCAAAATTTTTGACTTATTTTGGGATGCTGTACCTATCAAGAGATAAATATCTTTAACTTTGCTTATAGTACCTAAATAATTACTGCACATTTTAAATATAAATTTATTAATCATTTTGATTTATTTCCGAAAATGAACCCTTAAAATCAGACTGATTTATTTATTTTATAACAGTAGAAAATTTGTATCTTATTGGTACATATCACACATTATCTGAAATTTTGTTGTTCTCAATCTTATCGCATATGTTTGTCACATAAATGTAGATCTATCATTGGATTCAGTAGTATAGCATTTCTGTAATTACTTTAACAAAGGTAGTATGTAAAGAATATGTACAATATTTAATGGAGGGTGTGTAGATATTGAAATCATAGATTTTTTTCTCATTTTACTCAGAAAAAACTAAGCAAAAACTTTACTTTGTAAATTAAAAAAAGAAGCATTTATATTAAATAAATTCAACAAGTCATAGGAACCACAGTAATTATTTATGTACCACAGTTTAAATTAGACATATTAGAGATATATTTTTTTTTCCTTGAATGGTGCAATTTCCCAAAACAGGGCAAAATTTATACATAAGCTAGGAGAAAAACTTCATTTTTATTAAAATTGAAATAATCATTAATTAAATTTAATACATTAAATAGAATTGCTTATAAATAATTTAAAGATTTAGATTGTTGTATTTTTTTATGTAGCAAATAAAGAATTTGTTAAATTATATGCAAATTTTTAAAGCTAAAATATCAGAATAAACATTATATTTAAAAGATTGAATTTCAAAAGTATAACTGAGCTAAATATAAATATAGAAATAAATGACGTACATTTGCAGTATCACTTGGGCTTATTTTGCAACATTCTTTTTTGTGCAATTTAAAATTTATATTTATTATGAATAAGCAACATCGAGAACCTTCTAATATATATGTCAATTTTCCTCTCTTACTGTAACTCCAAACATAATAACACAACAAAACACGGTATATTAGAAGATCTTCGTGATTTAGTATCTAAAACATTAAATCGGTGGCTATCTCCCCTCCTTCCCTCCCCCCCCAGAGAAGAATTTAAATATCTTAAGGGGAAATTCGCTTCATTTTGGTAAAGGTTTATGAAAATTTGCAATTTTTATATTGCCAGAGCACCCATCACAAAAGTCAAGGACTTTCTTTACATCAGGAAATATCTCTTTTACAAATGATATCACTTCCTTCTGTGTTAAACACATAAGAGTGAAATCATGTTGCATATCATAAGATAAAATGTGTATATTGCTTGCTGATAATCTAATACTGAGAGATAGAGTGTATATAACAGTTGGATCAAGAGTGCAGCTTCTTTGGTCCAATGGTAACTTTAAGCCTCAACTTGAATAAGAAAAATAAATTTTTTGCTGAAATCCTACAAAACGATAGCTTTTTGAGGGCTAAAGTTTGCTTTAGTTTCTTTTAGGAAATTAGATTTAGCTTTCGTTATAAAAGAGTGGAATAACATTTTCCAAATATTTTACTTAGCTTGTCACAAATTCAATTAAATGAACAGTGCTGCTAATACTGGATTGAATACCTAGAGTTATAATTCTCAAGTTTTTTGGAAATTCCTATTTAAAAAGATAATACAACTCATATAGATACACATAATACCAATCGCTTTTGTGCATAGTACATTCTTAGCAATGCTAACTACATTTTTTTCCAGTCATGGTTCTTTAATATTCATTACAATTATAAAACTTTTCAATTAGTTCAATTGTTTCTGGACCTGTAGCTGAGACTTTAATTTTTCTTATTTCTGGCATAGACAAGATTCTGTTTTCTCTCAGAAGTTGTCATGACGGTCTTGCAGCATAATTAGTTACTTCAAATTCATCTATTATTTTCATTTGCAGCACAAGGAAAAATAGATTCCCCTTCTATTATGAGAAACATCAGACTAATAATAATTTGATTAACAGATTCGAAAACACCTGCCTTAACTAAATAATTTTATCCTGCCTTTGTCAGAATTTGTTTATACAAGGCAGGTGTAAAAATATGCTTCATACTGTAGAAATGAACTAGGCTTTGTTAAATATAAGATATTTAAACTATAAAAAAATATTTAAAATGATTAAAATTATCCAAGATAATAAGATAGAAAGTTTTAAAAGAATGTTAAATATAAATAAAATATTTTATTTCAAACACACATACACACGCAGAAAAAGACATATTGAAAATTTGATGGGTAAAAATCATTATTGCATTTTTTTATGCTATATCAACAAAAGATTTTTTGTTTACAGTTATATTGTAAACACAAAATTAAGGGATTGTTTAAATTAAAAAAATGCTAATAATAAAAGAAAATATATGATGAATAAATAATGGAAACATAAGGATTATGCTCAAAATTTCATGGAGGGAGGATAGACTGCAGTCATAGACTTTTCCCCTCTTTTACTCAGAAGAAAGAAAAAAAAAGAAAAAACTTTACTTTTCAAAAGAAAGGAAGAACGAATCGTTGAATAATATACTCAACAAGTCATAGGAACCACAGTAGTTAGTTAGGTACCTCAGCTAAAATGCGGCAATTTTTTTTTTCCTGATTGGTGCAGTTTCCAAAAACAGGGCAAAATTTCGCATAAGTCATGAGAAAGACATCATTTTTATTTCATATCTAG
Source organism: Maratus speciosus (assembly GCA_963932465.1). Lineage (NCBI taxonomy): Eukaryota > Metazoa > Arthropoda > Arachnida > Araneae > Salticidae > Maratus > Maratus speciosus. Next base: position 445,810,515 of record OZ010788.1, read on the forward strand.
AAAACCCAAAGTGTAAATATTTATTTACAACAAAAAGAAATTGGAAATCTCATTTGCCTTTTTGTGTAGAGCCTTTTTCGTAAAATCACAAAAAATTGGAAAAATAACCATAACTTTCAACTTTGGTTTAATTTTTTGGCCCTAAATATTTAAAATTAATTTTTTAAATATCTTTTTCTTAAAATCTGCATCTTATGTTGTACTTACGGGGATATTTTTAAGATGATTCGCATTATAGATCCAGAGAAACAATTTTTTGAAAATAGAACTGCAGTATAAAAATACAGACTCAGAAATGTGCGATTTGAGAAAAATCCAAAAATTGGACCCCCCATATCTCACAAAGTATAAGGTCTAGGAAGGAAAATTTTGTGATGTATTCATATCATGATATAATTAGTATATACACCGAGTTTCATCCAAATCCCTGGGGGTCGGGTTACAAACCATAAAAAATTTGTTGAATTGACCCATATGCTAAGTTTAGATCTTTTGAACGCCTCATATTTATTCAAGTTAATCGTGTCAGGATAATGTATACATAATGTTCAATATTGTAGATAAAGCATCAGGTTTTAAAACTATACATGTTTAAAAGCACATAATCTGCGATTCATGCTTTTATATACATGTGATTTCTAAAGATACTAGTAAATGCTTTTAATAGGAAACGAATTTGTATTTATTATTTTCAAATAACTTGAAACAATAAATTCATTTTTTTTATATATTTCCAAACGTTTCGTGCCTGCGATTCGGGAAAACTTGTGATTTGGTTTCTTTCATTTTGGAGTTTTAAAACATTGTTTGCGTTGTTCGAAATTGCTGAATTTTTCAGAAATTTAAAGCATTTATTTGTAACTAACGTCTGAATCTCAATAGAATTTTGAGTCTTTAGAACACTGATATAATGATCCGTCGCATGGTTCTGTTAAAAATGTAAAGGTGTACAGACTTTTTTTTTTAGAGATTGTGATTTTAAAAAGTTCCTTCACTTGTTCAACCTCTTACCTTACGACATTTTTAATCGTTTAGCACTAGTATTTTTTAAATTTTTATTTTTCAGAATTCTATAGTAGGAGTTCTCTAATTTATTATTACAGAATTTTCTATTTTAAATTCCTAGTACGGCAAATTAATATTTTTACGTACCCTATGCATTTATACTTGTAAAAGAACATGTCATGACTGACTTAAAATCAAAGCTGAGTTTCAAGTGTTCCGCCTAGGACAATGAAATTTGAAAAAGATGTTCCTCACGCTATGCAAGCATTCACTAAGAACGGATATTTTTTTATTCACCTCGTCAGTGGGTTAAATTGGGAGTAGAACCTTTTTAGTCTTTTCGCCATATCTCAGAAGCAGTTTTATGTAGAAGCGTGAAATTCGGGATGAAAAAGCTAATAAAAATTGGTAAACTAGTATTTCACAGATTTTAGACATTCAGCCACTAAACAGATTAAATCAGGTGTCGAAAGACTTAGGTCATTTCGTCTTATCTCATCAGAAGTTTTTGGTAGGAGCGGGAAAATTAGTATTTCAAATGTACTCAAAAATTCTTAAACACGTATTTCGGTGATTTTAGAGCAGTTTTAGCGACATTGTCACTAATTCTAATAGTGGAAGGTTAGAGGAAGAAGAAAACTATAACTTTTTGACAAGAATACTTGCTGATTTTTGATTTAGTATTTTGCGTAAGAAATTTTTCCAAAGAATTGTTTTTTTTTTTCATGTTTTACAAATTGATAATATGCATTTCGTCTTTTCGATATCGGATTTCCATTTCTATATAAAACTAGGGGGCTCTGCCCCCTGCAAACTACGCTCGCCAACCCTCGTTCAGACACTGCAGAATCTAAAAGCACGCTAATCTGATCGGTTTAAAAACATTAGAGAAGATTGAATTATACTTAAAATACCTGTAGCGATCGATCTCTTTGTAAACGGGTTTCCATTCAATTCCCTTTGATTGAAAAATTTTTATGTAGAATCAGTTGCTGTTAAGACATCCAATGGTTGTTTTCGTGTTTGGTTAAGGAAGATCAGTTAAACATTTGAAAAGAAGCTAAAATAAAATGAATTAAGTAAACAGAGTCTTTGTCTCTCGGTATTTTTTAACAGCGTTATAAAATGATTGACATAATACAATTTACTACAATTACTAAAATTTGCTACTTTAACCACTTCAAGGGCGGTGGTTCATTTTTGGACCACTTAAATTTAATTCTTAAATGCAACATTAGCACCAGAATATTGGGATGAAAATGTATGTTTTATTAAGTAAGTGAACAAAAGCATTTTTGTATTTCGAAATTTGTTTGTAAATTCTGGTGCCATTCACTAATTTCAAGATTTTACGAATAGAAATGAATTGTCCGTGAAAGGGTTAAACGCATATTAATGTATTTATTATTTTAAAGTTTCCTTTCCCTGTTAATATTCACGTGTAAATACAATTTTCAAGACATAGTTTTCAATATTTTCCTGCTTCTAACACGTACTCATTTAATAGTAATTTTAAAGTTTTTTTTTTTTTTTCTGTTTTTAATAGTCACGTGAAAATAAATTTTTAATCGTTAGGAAATCTTATTCTTTGCGCTGTTTTTAGAATTGAAAACAATCTCTATAATAATAGCCTAAGTCATGTGACTATCATCAACAGCTCCAGGCGGATCCCTTCGCTTTTTATATTCCAGGCGGCCATTTTGGTACTTTAATGTTAGCCAGCCACACGTGTGATAAGTCGCCGAATATTATTCTATCGGCATTATTTAGTTTATATTATAATAGGCCAAGTCATGTAACTGCCATAAACAACGGGCTGATTCCTTAGCTTTTCATAAGAAAGGTTTCCATTTTGATTAAAGAATCAGAAATATATTTTTGAATAAAACTACATAAAAGTTGCCATGATCGCAAAGAATTCCTGGTACTTTTATATTATCCGGGTGAAAATCTCGCCAATAGCTTTTTTTTTTTTTAACTCGCCAGTTAACATTTTTTTTTTTCGAGTGGTAAATTAAAACGCTGCTACTTGGTTAACCCATCGACCAAAAATCTGTCGCCAAACTATAAGATTAAATGCCAATAATGGTTGATCGTAAATGTCACATTCACTTGACTTTAAGGAAGTTACACATGTTCATGCCATCAAGTGATTTTTATTCCGATGTTTTATTTGCATTTAAATTAATGTTATACTAATATATTTGTTCTTTTGTTATTAAAAAAAAAAAAAAAAAAAAAAAAAAAAAAATGTCAATTTGTATAATTTGGCGAAATTGGTCGACGAGAGAAGTAATAACATTAAAATGTTGCTTTGAAGTGGAAATTAAATCTCTGGATTTGTTGCGTTGTCACATACGCACCGGATTTGGCGTGATTTTTTTTTTTTTTTTTTTTACGACAATTTGGCGAAAACCTCGTTTTCAAATACCTGTTACATATGTATTTTTAAATTATTTTCTTTTATTTTTAAAATGAAATAACAATAAATAAAAAAAATAATTAATAACTATAGAACAAAACAATTTATAACATTTTGTGTAAATAAAAACAAAATAAATTTAAAAAGTCCTTCCGGCCAGTGCCGGGAGGAAGATGTAGCTTTCATATTCCTTATTTTATAAAAGCCAACTTATATTATTAAAACACACGAATCTCAATTTAGTGGAAACCGAATATAGGGGATTCAATACTAGTTTTTATCAATACTAAATCATTATGAATGAGAATTTCGCGAAATTAGTCAGCTTTATCCAAGCTGCTTTTATTTAAGGTAACTTATATTTGCCTGCAAAATTCGGTGATTTCTTAAAGTGCCTACCATTTTAAGACAACATGGTGGATGAGGCTAACCGGTGAACTTGGTCGAGACCTTAGTAATTGCTGTGCACATGCTCACTCACATCTGAATCGGTTGATATATACGAGTGCTGTCGCATAGTGATGGGCGATTCTCGAGAATTCGACAATCACAATCGACGTAAAAAATCACAATCGATACAGCCATCGATTAATTCCTAGAATCTACAATCGAGATGTTTTACAATCGATTATAACGAGAAAAGCTAAAAACAGTTATTGGAAAACTTAGCTATTATTCTGGCCGACAATTTCATAGTAGTGATAAGGCTTAGTGATGGGCGATTCTCTAAAATTTACCAATCGAAAAAAATCGTTATCGTAAAATACACAATCGATACAGTCATCGATTATTTTCGAGAATCTACAAAGGAGATGTTCTAGAATCGATTATTGAAATCATTGTTTTTACATATATATAAGGCAGATTTCATTAAATATAGGGTAACTGAAAACAGATGGAATAAAAAAACAACAAACCAAAGGGAGGCTATAAAGGAGCCATAAGACTGGAAAAGTCTTGTAAGGGTGCCCCCTGGTTGAAAAAAGCTGAAAAAACGCGAGTAGCTATGAAACGGTAAGGGAAGTTTAAGTATCAAAAATTAGAATTTTTCGGCAATTAGCACCAAAATGGCCAAAGAAATAAGAATCAAAAGTACCCCCTAGTGGCAAAAACATGAACTAAAGGATGATAAAAGGGATCAAAATTTTTTATTGATTTTTCTACGTCATTTGAGATTGGATCTTTAATTTCCCCATTTTTAGAAAGACTTCGACTGGAATACATTAAACGAACCCCCGCGGTGAGCAAAGTAGGGGGCAGGGGCAAGGAAAGTGCATAATATGAATAAGTGGTCACAGGACATTCCAACGATATCTCACATGAGGGGTGTCGGCTAAATTTAGAAAAGTGCTCCCGCGCGGGACAAAGTAAGGGGAGGGGCGCGGGCGATATATAAAATGAAATAGTAGTCACAAAGCTTTCCAATGATATATCACATGAGGGGTATCAGCAAAAGATAGAAAAGAGTCCCAACTCCCAGGATTCCAATTATCGTTTCCCCGAAATATACCCTGCCCATCCTTCTCTTTGAAATTTTCATATATTAAAAATTATTTATCGAAAGGCTCCGTAAAATAATCCGATCTAAAATGTTTAAAAACGCTACGATTTCAAAAAAGTTCGAGAAGTGCCTCTCTCGGGGCGCCAAAATAAGGAGGGAAGAAGAAAGGTTCATAATATGAAAGAGTAACTTTCCGATGATAACCGAAAACTTTCCGATGATATATCAAATGACTGGTCCAAAAAAAGTTTGAAATCTACCCCTCCCACGTGGGTTCCCTCTTTTATCCCAGAATATACCCGGAAATCACGCAGCCCCACTTTTCACCCACAGCACCCCCCACGCAGTCACCAAAATTTTATATTTAATAAATAATATTTATCGGAGAGCTCCAATAAAAAAACTCATTTAATGATATTTATTGTAGAAATCTCTACAATTAAAAAAAAATCACCCCCGCACCGCTCCCCCCCTCCCCCTTCCGGAATTCAAGTCTGGGAGGAGAAAGGTTCATAATATGAAAGAGTGGTGAAAGGACTTTCCGCTGGAGAGGTTTGGTAAAAGTTTGAAAATTACCCCCCCCCCCTTTGTCCACTCTCGCGCCCCCCAGAATTCACTCACCTTCCTCTTTGAACTTTTTATATTTAATAAACAGTATTTATCTGAGTCTCCAGGTATGGGGCAGCTTGGCAGAGCTAAAATAAGAGAAACATTGAAAATTCGGGGCAAAATGACACTAAATTTAACAGTAAAGTTTGAAACTAGGACTATACAGAACTGAATACATAAACCACTATGCTTCATAACCCACATCGGTTAATAGCAATAAAAAGATAAGTGCCAGTTAAACTGATGGCATTGAGCTCACAGGTTATTCACATTAATTGTATATTATACTCTTATTTCAAAGAATAATGTCCCTCAAAAAATAAATGAAGGGAAATATACCCCGTTTGCCCCTTTTATACTTAACCAATGAACCTCCAAATCAAATCAGGGAAACTCCTTAACTATAATAAATCAGTATATCAAATTTGAAGAAAATCAGATAATTCTGCATGAAAAACAGAAACATATCGCTAAATTAAGGGTGGTCTAACCCCTTTAACCCTTTTATACTTAAATAATGAACCTCCAAATCTAATCAGGAAAGATCCTTATCAGAACGAACATAGAAAAAAAAAATAAATTAAAGTAAATTGAATAATTCTCCATGAAAATCCATTTATCTAAATTAAGGGGAGGGGACTTGCCCCCTTTTCGCCCTTGTATACTTAACCAATGAACCTCCAAATCTAATGAAGGAAGCGCCATATCGGAATAAATCGGTATATTAAATTTGAAGCAAATCGAATAATTCTGCATGAAAAACCCTTTTATCTAAATTAAGGGGGAGGCCAGCCCCTCCCCTTTATACTTAACCCATAAACCTCCAAATCTAATCAAGGCAGCTTCTTAACATAATAAACCGGTATCCCAAATTTGGAGCAAATCGAATAATTCTGCATGAAAAACCCATTTATCTACATTAAGTGGGGGACCAGCCCCTCTTCTCCCCCTTTATCCTTAACCAATGAACTTCCAAGTTTAATCAGGGAAGCTCCTTAACATAATAAACCGGTATACAAAATTTGGAGCAAATCGAATAATTCTGCATGAAAAGCCCATTTATCTAAATTAAGGGGGGACCAGCCCCCTTCTCTCCCTTTATACTTAACCCGTAAACCTCCAAATCTAATCAAGGTAACTTCTTAACATAATAAACCGGTATATCAAATTTGGAGCAAATCGAATAATTCTGCATGAAAAAACCATTTATCTTAATTAAGGAGGGGGTCTACCCCTTTCTCTCCTTTATACTTAACTAATGAACTTCCAAGTTTAATCAGGGAAGCTTCTTAACATAATAAACCGGTATACCAAATTTGGAACAAATCGAATAATTCTGCATGAAAAACCCATTTATCTAAATTAAGAGGAGGCGGGGAGCCCCCCTTCTCCCCCTTTATCCTTAACCAATGAACTTCCAAGTTTAATCAGGGAAGCTCCTTAACATAATAAACCGGTATCCCAAATTTGGAGCAAATCGAATAATTCTGCATGAAAAACCCATTTATCTACATTAAGGAGGGGTCTACCTCCCTTTCCCCCCTTTATACTTAAGTAATAAACCTCCAAGTTTAATCAGGGAAGCTCATTAACATAATAAACCGGTATACGAAATTTGGAACAAATCGAGTAATTCTGCATGAAAAACCCAATTATCTAAATTAAGTGGGGGACCAGCCCCCCTTCTCCCCTTTATCCTTAACCAATGAACTTCCAAATTTAATCAGGGAAGCTCCTTAACATAATAAACCGGTATACCAAATTTGGAGCAATTCGAATAATTCTGCATGAAAAGCCCATTTATCTAAATTAAGGGGGGACCAGCCCCCTTCTCTCCCTTTATACTTAACCCGTAAACCTCCAAATCTAATCAAGGTAACTTCTTAACATAATAAACCGGTATATCAAATTTGGAGCAAATCGAATAATTCTGCATGAAAAACCCATTTATCTTAATTAAGGAGGGGGTCTACCCCTTTCTCCCCTTTATACTTAAGTAATGAACCTCCAAGTTTAATCAGGGAAGCTCATTAACATAATAAACCGGTATACTAAATTTGGAACAAATCGAGTAATTCTGCATGAAAAACCCAATTATCTAAATTAAGTGCGGGACCAGCCCCCCTTCTCCCCCTTTATCCTTAACCAATGAACTTCCAAGTTTAATCAGGGAAGCTCCTTAACATAATAAACCGGTATACCAAATTTGGAGCAAATCGAATAATTCTGCATGAAAAGCCCATTTATCTAAATTAAGGGGGGACCAGCCCCCTTCTCCCCCTTTATACTTAACCCGTAAACCTCCAAATCTAATCAAGGTAACTTCTTAACATAATAAACCGGTATATCAAATTTGGAGCAAATCGAATAATTCTGCATGAAAAACCAATTTATCTAAATTAAGGAGGGGGTCTACCCCCACCCTCCTTTCTCCCCTTTATACTTAACTAATGAACTTCCAAGTTTAATCAGGGAAGCTCCTTAACATAATAAACCGGTATACCAAATTTGGAACAAATCGAATAATTCTGCATGAAAAGCCCTTTTATCTAAATTAAGAGGGGGCGGGCAGCCCCCTTCTCCCCTTTTATCCTTAACCAATGAACTTCCAAGTTTAATCAGGGAAGCTCCTTAAAATAATAAACCGGTATACCAAATTTGGAACAAATCGAATAATTCTGCATGAAAAACCCATTTATCTAAATTAAGAGGGGGCGGGCAGCCCCCCTTCTCCCCTTTTATCCTTAACCAATGAACTTCCAAGTTTAATCAGGGAAGCTCCTTAAAATAATAAACCGGTATACCAAATTTGGAGCAAATCGAATAATTCTGCATGAAAAGCAGATTTATCTAAATTGAGGGGGGGGGGTCCAGCCCCCTTCTCCCATTTTATACTTAACCCGTAAACCTCCAAATCTAATCATGGCAACTTCTTAACATAATGAACCGGTATACCAAATCTGGAGCAAATCGAATAATTCTGCATGAAAAACCCATTTATCTAAATTAAGGAGGGGGTCTACCCCCCTTTCCCCCCTTCATACTTAACTAATGAACCTCCAAGTTTAATCAGGGAAGCTCCTTAACATAATAAACCGGTATACGAAATTTGGAGCAAATCGAATAATTCTGCATGAAAAACCTATTTATCTAAATTAAGGAGGGGTGGTTGAGCAGCCCCCCTTCTCTTCCTTTATCCTTAACCAATGAACCGTCAAAACTAATCAGCGGAACGCCTTATCAGAATAAACATTAAAAAAAATTGAACCAAATCATACATTTTAATGAAGAGTTATCGCGTTACGTACATACGTACGTACGTACGTACATGCATACACACAGAACCGACGGGTACATTAGCTCTCAGGCTTAGATAGCCTATGAGCTAAAAAGAGATTGGATAAGCAGATGGACTCCTTTGAGAAATTATGACTTAAACCAGAAATGCGGTAAGTTTGACTCTGAAAGCTTCATTTCCATCTCGCATTTCGGCAAATCTCATTTCGATGATTTTTCCAGCATTTCGACGCTTCCAGATGGGAAGCTGCTCGATGGTTTGTTCTCTCGCGGTTTTAAACCTTTCGGAATGGGAAGTCTCTCGAGAGTGTGTCTCGCCCTTTTCAACCTTTCCCGATGGGAAGCCTCTCGCTGGTTTCTCTCGTTCTTTTCGAAATCTCCCAACGAAAAGCCTTTCGAGGATTTCGCTCGCGCTTTTCAACATTTCGCTATGAGAAGCTTTTCGAGGATTTCTCTCGTCATCGGCAGAGAAGAAAAGTAAGAAAATTTATCGAGAGTACCAAGGGACGAGATAGAGAAAGAGGCATGACAATGAGCTGTGAAATGAAGCCCTAATTTTCAAAGTTTCTCTTATTTTAGCCCTACCAAGATGTCACATACCTGGAGCCCTCCGATAAAAATTATTTATTAAATATAAAAATTTCAAAGAGGAAGGTGGGTCGGGTGATTTCGAGGAAGGAGGACGTGAGAGTGGAATCATGCGGGGTGCAATTTAAAAATTTTTACCGAACCCTTCCTGTGGCATATAATCGAAAAGCCCTTTGACCACTCTTTCATACTATGAACCTTTCTTCGCCCAAAGGGGGATGGGGAAGGGGCGAACAAATTTTTAAAACCGTAGCCGATTTCTATAATAAATTTAAATATCACTTTAGATGTGGGTTTTTTATGCAGTCTTCCGGTAAATATTAATTATTGAACATAAAAATTTTAAAGTGGCGGCTGTGTGAATTCCGGGGCGAAAGAGTGGGCTCACGGGGGGTGGGAGTTGGAGCAATTTTCAAACTTTTTTTGGACCAGTCATGTGATATGTCATCGGTAAGCTCTCGGATGACTCTTTCATATTATGAGACTTTCTTCCTCCCCTCCCCAATTTGGCCTCCACTGCGAGGATAGTTTTTTCCGTTTTTATCATTTTAGATCAGATTTTTTTATGGAGTCCTCCGCTAAATATTATTTATAATATATGAAATTTCAGGACACTTTTTCTAATTTAGCCAAGACCCCTCATGTGACATATCGTTGGAAAGGTTTGTGACTACTTATTGATGCTATGCACTTCCGGTGGCCGCCCCCCACTCCCCCCCCCGGAGGATACTTTTCCAAATTTAGTCAATACCCCTCTTGTGAGATATCGTTGAAAAAGTCTGTGACTACTTATTGATGTTATGCACTTCCGGTGACAGTCCCCCCCACTCTTTGCCCTCCCCGGGACACTTTTTCAAATTTAGTCAAGACCCCTAGTGTGAGATATCGTTGGAAAGGTCTGTGACTACTTATTGATGTTATGTACCTACGGTGTCCCCACCACCACTTTGCCCCCCCCCCGGGGCACTTTTCCAAATTTAGCCAAGACCCCACATGTGAGATATCGTTGGAAAGGTCTGTGACTATTTATTGATGTTATGCACCTCTGGTGACAGTCTCCCCCAATTTGCCCCTCCCGGGGGACACTTTTTCAAATTTAGCCAAGACCCCTTATGTGAGATATCGTTGGAAAGGTCTGTGACTACTTATTGATGTTATGCTCCTCCGGTGTCCATCCCCCCATTTTGCACCCCCCCGGGGGACACTTTTCCAAATTTTGCCAAGACCACACGTGTGAGATATCGTTGGAAAGGTATGTGACTACTTATTGATGTAATGCACCTCCGGTGACCGCCCCCCCCACTTTTCCCCCACGAGGTGTTTTTCTAAATTTAGCCGGGACCCCTCATGTGACATATTGTTGGAAAGGCTTATGACCACTTACTCATGTTATCCACCTCCCGCACCCGTCCCCCCCCCCCCTTTGCCCCCACGGGGAGAGCTTTTTTATAAATTCAGATCCAGACTTCTCATGTGACATATGGTTGGAAAGGCCTAAAGACCTGTGACGACTTAATCATATTATGCAGCTGCTGTGTCCCTCCGCTCGCTTTGACCCCTCCCCCAAGAGATCTGGTCCGAGGTTCATTCGTTTCGATATTATATTTTTTACAAGATTTTGTAGTGCGTGCACACCACACCCGCCTGCTATCATATATCAGTGCCGTATATAGCGGGTAACCTGTTCGTGATTTCATATTACAAGATTACGTATAAATTAGGGGCCCCGATTAAAGGATGGCCCCGCCAGCGGTCCAAGTCACCTAGTCTTTATTAACATCGACGCATTCCAGTTCACCCGCAGACGATTCTTGATAAATGTATGACGTATATAATACATAATATATGATTTATAAAAGAAATTTGCAAACTGCAGTCATCGAGAAAAAATTTACACAATCGAAAATTATCGAGATATCCATACAATCGGGAAAATCGAGAAAAACATCTCGTTATCGCCCATCACTACTGTCGCAGTCAAAAAATCAGATTTTTCAAAATGTCACCCACATTAGAAATTGAAACTGCTATATCCGAGCCATTTTTTAAGATAAAGACAAACAAAAAATGCTCCTAAATCCTTATATCAAGGTCAAATACTTAAGAAAGAATCCTTTTTAAATTTCTAATTTTTTTGCACCTCACTTTAAATATATATATTTTTTAATTTGATGGCCGCCATTTTGAAACAAGATGGCTAATGAAGCTGGCCAGCGAACTTGGTCGAGATATTGATGTATACTATCCACATGCCTTGTTACATCGAAATAGGTGAATACGTGTGTTATCGCGTGACAAATACAAGATCGTTTCAAAGTGTTAACCATGCTAGAAAATCAAAGTGCTATAATTCCACCATTTTTAAAGATATAAACAAAAGAACAAATTTTAAGAAACAAAAACTGCTCCAGAATCTTTGTATCAAAACCAAACGCATAAAAAAAATCTTTTTCATTTTCCAATTTTTAAATACCTTAAATTAATTTTTTTTTAATGGCAACCCTTTTGAAACAAGATGGCTAATGAAGCTGGCCAACGAGCTCGGTCGAGACATTGGTATGCACTATGTACAGAGACAGACCAAGTTACATCCAAATCGGTTCATAAATACGCCTGTTATCGCGTGACAAAAATCAGGTCGTTTTAAAATGTCAGCCACATTAGAAATTCAAAATGCTATAACTTAGCCATTTTTTTAGATATAGACGAAACAAAACCTGTTCCGGAATCTTTGTATTAAGGTAAAACACATACAAAAAAATCTTTTTCATTTTCAAATTTTTTGGTATCTTATTTTAAATTTTAATTTTTTTTAATTTTTTTAAATGGCTGCCATTTTGAAACTAGATGGCGGATGAAGCTGGCCAACGAACTCGGTCGAAATATTTGTATGTACTATGTACACGCCAATGTACAGCCAAATCGGTTCATAAATACGCCTTTTATCACGTGACAAAAATCAGGACGTTTCAAAATGTCAGCCACGCTAGAAATTCAAAATGCTATAACTCAGCCATTTTTTAAGATATAGACGAAACAAAAACTGCTCCTGAATTTTTTTATCAAGGTCAAACACATAAGAAGAAAAAATTTTTTTTTTTCAATTTTCAGTTTTTTGGTAACACATTTCAAATTTAAATTTTTCTTAAAAATTCAAATGGCCGCCATTTTTAAACAAGATGGCGGATGAAGCTGGCCAACGAACTCGGTCGAGCCATTGGTATGTACTATGTATAAACGAAGGTATATCCATATCGGTTCATAAATACGCCTTTTATCGCGTGACAAAGTTCAGGACGTTTCAAAATGTCAGGCATGCTAGAAATTCAAAATGCTATAACTCAGCCATTTTTTAAGATATAGACGAAATAAAAACTGCTCCAGAGTCTTTGTATAAAGGTCAAATACATAAGAAAAAAATATTTTTCCATTTTCAAAATTTTGGTACCTCATTTCAAATTTTAATTTTTTTTTTTAAATTTTAAATGGCCGCCATTTTGAAACAAAATGGCGGATGAAGCTGGCCAACGAACTCGGTCGAGACATTGGTATGTACTATGTACACACCGAATTACATCCAAATCGGTTCATAAATACGAGAGTTACAGTACGACAAAGGTCAGATATATATATATATATATATATATATATATATCAATTTTGAACGGAGGGTGGTTTTGGGGTCTGGGGGTCATGATCGATGAAAATATACCAAAAGTTTTTGAAATCGCTTTCCTCCGAACGGCTGCAATAGGTAGCTTTTTGTAATGAAAGCTACCTAATAAACATTTTTTTAATAAATAAGCAACAATTGCCGGGTTACCATGACTGGCAAAATAGCGCCATTTTGGCGCCAATTAGGTACCGCGTTGCTTTTATAAAAAATGATGTAAAAGCCATTTATTTTAAAGGTTTTAATTTTAAATGAAAGTTTTGTATTAAATAAAATGATAATGAAATACAAATTGAATTATGAATAAAAGTAACATGGTGCATTTCTTAGCATACATTTAAGTCAGGCCAAACTCGTCGCCAAATTAATTTAAAATAACCTTTTCTAAAATATGAAAAAAAATATCTGTTTGATAAAAATTTGAGTTGCCATCATTAGAAAAATGTATAAGAAATTAGAAAAAAAATTAATATTTCGAAAACTAATTCGAATTTAAAAATTCTAATACCAGTTTTGAAATCTGTGGATCAATATTGATTTTTTGTGTTTAATTTCTTCACAAAGTTTTTCATATTTTAGGGGAAATCGCTGTGAAACATAATCAGTTGTTTAATCAGTCGATTCATACTTCCGTTTCATAAATTCGTTTCATTAGGATTTTATATATATAGGGTAGATATAGCGAATGAGTGAATTAATTAAACTTTTTATTTCTAACGCGAAATCTTTATTTACATTTTTTTATAATATTTTAATTAGTTATTCTCGTGTTATTTAAACTAAAGCACTTTTTTTTTTTTTTTTTTTTCATGCAAAATGCACTTTATGATCCCTGAAGAAGTCTGAGCTTTATGCTTCAGATGGAATCTTCCGACCCGAATAAATTCGGTCTAGACGGCAAAGATCGGGTAGTGACATATAAGAATGTCTCATCGATATATGGTTAGGAATGCTGTTTTCTATTGTCGCCTTCTCAAACATTCGGATATCTTAGGTACGACGTGGACATAAATTTAGCCAAATTAGTACAGTTGAACTAAACATATGTTAGTAACCAAATAACTAATTCAGGCAAGAAATGTAATAATAATTTCTCCCTGCGTTCTAATATACGCTTTTGTGTTAAAAGCTTACTACGATTATTTTTTGTAATATCTGATTTGAACGTTGGCGTTAATTGTTTGTCGCTAATGCGAAAAAATTATGTTCTTGAACCTACGGTACATTGTGAACGCAATTATCTCAAACTATGATTCAAGATCATTTTTTCAAGGAATTTTAAATAATTCGTCTGTCATTTGAAAAGTATACCTCCAATTTTACCGTTATTTTAAAGGTTGGTAATATTTTGGTTGCACTTCAATAATTGTGCGGTGACTATGCTATAATCCTGCCCATAAAAGCTCGTGATACTTTTCAAATGTAAATGTTTATGTAATTGTTATATATTATTAATATTTACTATAAAAAATCTCAGTATTGAAATTGAAGTCTGTATCACTTATATTTCATTTACATGTACACACAAAAGAATTCCGGGATTATTGTTTTTAGGGAAAATCGATTACGATGCATTTTTATTGATGATAGACTAATTTAAACATTATGAGATTGATATCTTTGGTATGAGGTGAATACACGTGTATATGAGATGGACTACAACATGCTGTATCAGCAGTAAATAATAAGTAATATTTGCAGTTCGCATATAATGATGTGGAAAATAATTACATTAATTTAATTCCATTATTTAATATATGGAGAAAAATCGCTTGGGATGAATTTTAATGATGTTATGATACTTTAAGCATAACAGAATAAAAACGGACACTTAGATACACTACAACAGGCTTTCTAAAGATTATGTAGGGCAAAACATTTATCATTGATTTATAGATTCGCAAAAAAAAAAAAAAATCGGTTACAGGCTGACAACTATCAATAATTACTGGAAATGTGTTTACCACTGTGGTATGAATTTTGTAACTTTTCTAATTTTTAAAGTGTTACGTCGTGTTTATAAATTCTATAAACCATTTACATTTACAGGAATGCATGACAGAAAAAAATGAAATTGCTTTATAGTATCATGTTAATGTTGGGGAAGTTTTTTAAATGTATGTCTGATGCATGATTTTTCGTTATTGATAAAATGGCACATATTCCTTTTTAGTCATACTTTATTTATCTATATATTTTTGCTTTACGACGCAACCTTTAAGAAAAAAATTATCTTATTTATTATAAATTTATTTCAGAAAAGAAATTGATATATGAGGATATATTTCAAAGCACTAAAAATTAATTAGAAAATTTATATTCATCTGAACTAAAATCTAATTTTCTTAATAGTCCAGTTTGCTAATGGAGAAATTAATGTTTAACTTAAATATAATTTTAATTATGTATCATTGCTTCAAAAAACCCATTAAAATAAATTGATTTTTTGAAAAGTTTTCATTTAATACAGGATGCTTTTCTACAAGATGTAACAACATATTTGTCTCTTCTCCAATGTAGCCGGATAATTAAAATAACATTACTTTGCCTTTCATGTGTCCTGTTTAATCACAGTTTACTGATAAAATTATTTATTTTAATTTAAGAGAATATCGGAAGCAAATTAAAAAGAAAAAAATTATTACTTTTAAACGGATGTAGTTAATTAAAATTTGAACTTCTAATTTATATTATTCTAAATATTAAAAAAAATATCTTCATCTAATTTTTATTATATAAATATGTATTGATTTATTTTTTTTTCCTCATTTCTCTCAATAAAAGTACATATCTCGAAAAAATTATAATTAATTTTAGTATAAATCAGGATTATATGATAGAACCATTTGCCAAAATCAATAACTCGTTCTTCTTCATAAAAATGATACATAACAAGAAAAACGTTCAGAAAACCATACCAGTTTTAAACGTTATAATGGCTTTATCATTACAAAACTTTTATTCAGCGATTAGTTATTGAAGATTCGGTACTTTTCGGTTAGCCGGGCGCCATTGTTATATATACATATAAATATACATACATATGTGTATATATACACATCTATATATATACATATATTGTATACACACACACACACACACACACACACACACATATATATATATATGTGTATGTATATATATAAGTATATATGCATACATGTATACCAGTGTTATATATGCACACATATGTATATATGACACTGGCACCCGGCTAACCGAAAAGTACCGAAGATTCTTATCGGTTTTATTTTTTCCGTAATTTCCCTTGAAACAATTTTGCAAAAATGAAAAAAAAAAAAAAACCCACACCACAAATCTAACTTATCAAAACGGTGCAAAGAAAAAAAAAATTAAGTGGTACTTCAAGCGTGCTTTCAGTAAGATGTTAAGTTTATTTTAATCTAATATGTTTGTGGCTAATTCCATATTAAAAACGCAACAAGCTTTTTAATTTTCGTTTTGGATTCTTTCGTGAATTTTAATTCTGGATACCGAATGGAAATTCATTCAATTTAGATATTTAGAAGGTATGGTATATAAAAGTTTGAATTTCTAATAATAATTTCCATTTCTATAGTTACCAAATAAACTCAAATCCAGATAGTTTTCTAAGCATATTGAAAAACGGGTTTTTTCTTATCAAATCGAAATTCCCAATTTGCGTACTTGAGAATGGACTAAATCTGTCTCCAGTAATTTTTTCCTGTGACAGTGGAATGTTTTTTGAATATTAACATCATATTATATTGAAAATGAAATTATTAAAACGACTAAACACATAATTCATAAATTGATTTGAAAGAAATTTAAAGGATTAGAAAGGATCGTATCCTTTACTAACGCACATAGCTTAAATATGAAAAAAAATAAAACGCTTGGGTTTACGGCAATTGTTTGCAGCGGACTTTTATAACCGCAGTAATGAATACCGTCGTTTCGATCGCAGTAAAAATTATGAGAAATTTATTCAAATAAAAGCACTTTATTATTTTTAAACTCAATCATACTAATTGGTAAAGTTGACCCAAAAATTTGGACTTACATTTTCAATTCTGCATCATTTGAGCTACCTGGGCCGACCACCGGCGGTTATATTTACCTCAGATAACCTTTTTTGTAATAACCTATTGTATTCCGTGTAGACAGCTCGACAGCATATGCAGCAGGTATTCGAACGCCATTTAAACGATGGGTACGTTAAATGGAATTCCAATATGGGCGATTATTCTGTCGAGCTATCTGCACGACATACCAGATGTTATTACCAAAAAAGTTATCAGAGCGAAAATTATTTGAGCGTTAGT
This sequence comes from Maratus speciosus, assembly GCA_963932465.1. Lineage (NCBI taxonomy): Eukaryota > Metazoa > Arthropoda > Arachnida > Araneae > Salticidae > Maratus > Maratus speciosus. The sequence continues at coordinate 445,827,917 of OZ010788.1, forward strand.
CCACGTAGATCAAATGGTAGAGCATTGACAATTTGTGTCAATAATTCTGATTTCGAGTCCCGGATTGTACATTTTTTCTCTCAGTTGAAAAAATTGTATTCGTCAAATAAAAGCATTAAATAAGGATTGAAAATAAGTTCTCAAACGTCTACTTTTATTCACTGACATTCCAAATTTATATCTTCTTGAAATTCAACGTTATATTGATTTTTTGTTGTAAATTGAAATGCAAATGGAAGAAATCATTTTTTTAATGATTGTTTAAAACGATGTTTTATAAATCAGGCGTAAATTGTTGTTACAAACAAGGTTATAGTTTTTAGTCTAATAATTTCAAATACGGTTAAAATATTAAGATATACACTTATTTTATGTAAAATCGATCGAAAAGCTTGCATGGACTTGAAAAATGAAAAGTGCACACCAAAATTAACACATTTGGATAGGGAATTAGCCTGAGACTCATTTTATACAGTCAAACGTATTGGATATCGCATTAATATCCAAATTCCTAATATCACTAATAACTTTAAAGATAATGGAGTATCATTAATAAAGTTTGATTTAACGATAAGAAGATTTGAAGAAATGATAGAACAGAAGAGACTAAAATCCTTTTTACTTTCTTCTTTCTAAAGAAGAAAGTATTGTAATCGAAAATTTTCGACTTCCGGTTTTTGACAGATTTGCATGTTTTAGGGGTCATAGATCTCGAAGAACATGTTTATAAAAATAAAGGTCTGTCCGTCCGTATGTCCGTATATCCTTTTTGTACCATCGAGAAGTGTATGAAGTCATTCTTAAAATTGAACCAAATTTTTTTTGTATGTTTTTGGCTATGGTCAGCAGATCCTCCTTGAATCGGGAACAATGTACCGGAAGGGGCCGATGTACTAGGGATTTTTCCCGATTTTTATAGTTCTACTATATATCGGCTGTTCATGCTTCGGCAGGCTATTCTCATCTAGCTAACCCGGTGATTCTTAAGCAGATGAAGTACAACAGAATAGCAAAAATTACTGATCTTATCAAATATTTTGACTAACTCGTTTTTTCTCCGATTAGTAAAATTAAGTTTAAACTTAAGATGAAAATTTAAGTTGTTGTAATACTGAAATAATAATACTGTGTAACAACTTTTTGAAATATTAACATATGTGAGAAAGAGGAACGTCTTGGGATTGGAGTATCCCACTTGTTTAATTAGCAGTGAGTGAAGTTCACTTTCCGTATTTTCTCATGTGATTTACTGTTCATATAGTCTCGCTTACTGAAATGCTATACATTTTTGTCAGATTTTATTATTCCTTTCAAGCGAATCAAGTCCGTTAAAAATTACTTTGAACTATATTTATTCGATTTAAATGTATGAATAACGATTGTTTCCCAGAAATTCGCATAAAATTTGCTGTTATGCAAAATAGCAAAGGAATATAATAGGAGAAACTTGCATATGAAGTGTTGCGTTATCGTATATAAGGACTCGTCCGTTAGCCGAAAATTCATTAACTAATCTGTGTTTTCCTAAAATGGAGTCGAAAGAGGAGTGTCTGCGTGTGCGTGCGTAACAGTTTCGCGAAGGCAATATTCATCTTGAAAACAAGTTCATCGTGAATTATATTTTTTCCGAAAATATCCCGAAACAAACTATATACGATGTTCTACAACGTTGCGGGAAGGGACTCCCCGCCATGACAACCATGATTGGGTAGAAAGGCGCCAAAACTCACCAAGCCAAAGTTACAGTCGTTGAAACGACTGTTTTGGAAAAAGACAGGGTATTAATCCATCTTACTGTTACCAAATTCAGTGTTTCATCCGGCCACCTACATAAGACAATCACCAAGATGCTTCACATAAATATCCGAAGAAAATAGTTACACCAAAACTGACAGGAAAGCAAATGATTGCTCAAAAATTAAGCGTGATCACTTGACGAGTCATATTTCATCCTCACTCACTACACATTTAACGATAATGGTAACTACTACACATCTCACGTCTATACGATAAAAACTACAACCTATAATCAAATTCGCTAGTAAAGCGAAATTCGAAGACATGATATTCGTTTGGATTGCGATGGCTCCTAAATTCTTAACTCGTCCGTTCATCCGAAAGTCTGGGTTCGCTGTCAATGGACAACGACATCTGAACAAGTGCATTCGCCGTCATCTAATCCCCTGTATCCATAGTAATTACAACAGTGGCGATTACGTCTTCTGGCCAGACTTGCCCGGCAGTCTTTACTGCAAATCGTTATCAGCAACATCTGCCAGCAAAATATAACTGTCGTAATGAAGTCCACAAACCCGGCTAACGATACCGACATTTGACCAATTGAGCGGCTCTGAGCGTATCTTAAATCTAAAATATTTATCTAAAGTCTGGAATCAGATGACATCCAGAAATTGATTAATCGAATCAAGTTCTTTCTGAAAATTTTATGAAACTAAATTGTGTGCAACGTCCAGCAGATCCACCAAAAGTAAAATCGATAATGTCCAACGAGACGGTTTAATTTAAAGACGATAACAGTTTTAAAAGGTAATGTGGTTATTAAGGTTATCCTACAGTGCCCATTTGTGTTCTTTGTCATAGCTTTCCAGTCAAGAAAAGTTTCTGCGGATTTCTAGGAAACAATCCTTAGTAGTTCATTTTCAAGAGATTTCTTTGCAGTGAAAACAAATATTCTGTTTAAGTTTTTCTACTCAAATGTTGTTTGCCTTATTGCGCATCACCAGCTGTAAAGTTTATACAATCTTGCTTAAATTTACTTGTATATTCATGTATATGAATATAGTTTATGTACAACCGAACTCGGTTATGACTATCCCGTTTAATGAGGAATCGCACTTAATACACGGATTTTTTCCGGTTACTTGCACGTGAGCCATAAGACTAATGGGACGGTTTACGTTTACGGGAATGGTTACTAATTAATTTCGAAAATACGCAATATAGTTTCGTTCTTTCAGGTAAAATATCCCGCTTAATACGCGAGTTATTTTATCAAGATGCGAATTTCTTCCCTCAGCTTCACTGTTTCCAGTTTCGTGGAACTTTTTATTCAAATATCGTCCACTGTTTCCGGATAGAAATATTTAAATTCTTTAATGATGAATTAAATAATACTAATTGAAAATAGAGGTAGATATTTGAATTAAAAAAATTCCGCTGAATTAGCAATACTCCAACTATTTTTTGATCATGTTCCCTAATCTTTGTCTTTCGTTTCGCGTTTGTTTTTAATAAAGTAGGAAAATAAGGACTTAAGGCTTTACCGGTTCTTTACTTATTATTCTTTCTTTGCGTGGTGAGTGTTGTCGATTCTTGTTCTTTCATTTTGTACACTGTAGTAAATAAAAACTGCATAGCACCGGGGTCTTTTAAACACATTTGAAGAGAAAAGGAAACATTATTTCGATTTCAGTTCTACTCTTCATTATGTTTTCTGAGTTCTGTTTACTTCTGTTTTATTTACGGCCGAACATTTTCTTATACCATGCGTTTCGTGGAGCAAATCATCTCTTATTTTGTTGTTGTGATTTAGAAATATACTTTTAATATGAGGAACAGGCATATAACCAAAATAAAGGGACTATCTCTGTCACATAATTTAGACATTATACAAATATATGATAGAGTAATATAGTAAATAAAAAGACATTCCTAAAATCAATAAATATTTCAAAATATATGTTACCTATCATGGTAAAAAAATCCAGATACAATCGAGAAATTTTCAGTTGCTTATTTATACAAGAAATCGAAATGTTACCTTCCTACAAGTAGCGAAGGTAATAACCAGGAGTTACTGTGTAGCATAACAGATATTATATACAGATATTATACATGTAGTATAATGCGTGAATTACTACGTCGTCCAGATTCGTGAGTAATAGTTCAGTTCTCAGAGCATTGACGGCTTTAGCCAAGAGGTCCCTGGTTCGAATCCTGACACGGACATTTTCACCCACTTGGAATTTTGCATATCATATGATTTATTTACCAATTGGATAATTGTGCTAAAACTTAATATAATATAACTACGGATCCAGCGTTTATTTGAGTTCTATAACCTACGATTGATTCTTTTTAGCTGCTTCAGATATCAGACCAGACGCGATTATCGTTAAAGGGTCTTGTACCTTTTAAACATGTCAAAAATTAACGAAAAACTTCAAAGTTTGAATTAGTCTATCTTCAAATCCTTTTTATGTATAAACATGAAATTTTGGATATGGATTAAACAGATTATTCTTTGTAATATGCTACCATTGGAAATTTATTACCCTTTGTGTATTGTTGAAATCAAAATAGCTCTTTTTTTACTCCAGAAGTCATTGTGCGCATGATATCTTGAGAAAGTATGTATGGATTGTTTTGAAATTTGGTAAATATACTAAACAAATATGTGTGTTTAAAATGAACTACTTTTAAGTATTTACAATGATAATATTTTTTTTCATAAAAATATAAAATTTTCATTTTTTTTTTTCAAAAATATTTTTTATATAGTTAATGAAGTAATTTTTGCCTAAGAGTAGTTCATTTTAAACACACATATATGTTTAGTATTTTTACCAAATTTCATGACAATCCATACATACTTTCTCCAGATATCATGCGCGCAATGACTACTGGAATAAAAAAGACCTATTTTCATTTCAACAGTACACAAGTTCTGTAAAAGTCTAATAAATTTCTAATGACAGCATATTACAAAGCACAATCTGTTTAATCATTATTCAAAATTTCATGTTTATACATAAAAGGTTTTGAAGATAAACTAATTCAAACTTTGAACTTTTTCGTTAAATTTCGTCGCGTTTAAAAGGAACAAGACCTCTTAAAGTTAGCTGCGTGAATTAGGTCCTCCAGACTCTTCCGGGATGTCTCAGTTTTCAGAACATTGTCGGCTTCAGCCATGAAAACCCTAGTTCGAATCCTAGTCCGGACATTTTTCAACCACCTAGAAATTTACAACTCCTATGATTTATTTACCAGTTGAATAATTGTATCAAATATTAATCTAATATAACGGATATAATTTGCGTGGTGTACTTGAGCTCGATCTTTGAACATATCTCTAGAAGGACAGTAATGAAACAGGCGTCTTTACGGTTAACAATGATTCTCATCAGAAAATATTATCCTCAATCATATGATTCTACCGATTTAAAATTCGGCCTGGAATCATATTCAAGCATGGTTTTGTGGAATCCGTGAACACCGAAGATGCAGAATGTTGAAAATGAACATAGACGTCTTCAAGTTGCCAAAGTATAAATGGATGGTGTAGATGCAGAAGTTACGTTATCCAATATTTTAAGGTATTGAGTTATTCATATTGCCGTGTTCGTCTTTTTAAGATGAATCGGACTGTAATAGTTATTTGGACCATAATGAACATATAAAGAAGTACTGAAAATCTCCTTCTGATGCATAACTAATATTATCCTACAACTATTTTGCAGAAAAACTTACACTATCCAATTCATCCAATCAGGGATCAGCATGTAGAATAGTTGTGAAAAAAAAGAAAAAAGTCGGAGCGCACTTGTTAGAAGAGAATATACGTATAAATGTGACCTTGGAGCATAGAAGACTCTATCAAAGCCAGGAAGGCTAATGTTGAACATAAATCCGCCAGGTATATCTAAGTCAAATACAATAAAACAATCAAAGAAGGCAGACGTTAATAATTTGTTGAAGAGACTGTTGATCAGTAGAAATATATTGAAAATTTGATTTTTTCAAAAAAAAAAATATATTGATGAATCAACTACTAATAACAGTGAAGATGAACCAGGGCAAAAACAGAAGTGAATTACGCTAAAAGAAGTAAGACGTAGTTTTAAAAAAATGTTCCATTAGTTTAATGACAGTGAAGAAGTTGCAGCATGTTTAATAGTAAAAATTTTGCACACATTATTTTTAATAAAGATTTTTGCATTTCGATTTTTGTTGTTTATTACCCTCCAAAATAACGTAATGAAAACAATGTTCGGTTTTTTATGCTTCTTGATGCTTTAAATTCATAACTATTTTCGTGTATAACTAACATCATCCATAAAAGTTTGCTACAAAACTCACATTTTCCATATTTGAATATAAATTCTAGCTTTACCAGAATTTTTACAGGTTTAGGACTAAGTGCAAGTAGTTGTTATGGCAAAAAATCAATCATAAAAAACTTTTGTGCCAATATATCATGTATATTAATAATTTAAAAAAAAAACTAAATTATGTCGATGGTGTGAATTTTGCATCTACTCCTTCATATATTGTTTGTTATCATTAATGTAATGAAATACGCAGTAATCAATTATTACGTGTGAAAGCATTCACTATAAAAACACAAATACACTGCAGAAAAGTTAAATAATAATCGAACATTTCTCGGAAGAAATGCAGACAGCAAGTAAAAAATTATGGGTTTTATGTATGGTAAATCATGAAACGCTAACTGCTTCAAAAACAGATGAGTTTTATCTGTGAATATGCAAACAAATAGCAGATTTTGGGGGGGTCGGTGATTTTCGCGTCTCATCGATGCGCTATTTCCATCTATAAATCCATTAAAAATGAGGGAAGATTGCGTGGAACGTCCCATTCCACCCATAAAACAGTACCACTTAGTGTAAATTAAAAATGCCCACGTAAAGTTATCACCCATACATTCGAGATGTTTGTCCCAATATATGCCCAAGGACGTGATTAAATCTCTTAGACAAAACTAAAAAAAGTGTCTAGTTTCGGTTTCTCGTGAAACGATTTAGAATAGAAAACTGTCACTTGTTAGTGTTCTGGATAAAATGCCTTCTCTCTCATTATTGAGATAGCGTTAAACCAAACGCAATGCCAACTGTTTGTGGGACATCTGTTTTACATTTAAATTAAAGTGATACTTAGCTAGAGGAATTGATTGGCCACCTTCTATCTGACATCTGATATGCTATGACTCAACGTATTGAGAAAATTCAGATTATACTAGAATACTAACTGACATCAGAATCGTATAAGTATAAATGACATTGGAAGTTTAGTTTAAAAGCATAACACAGACGTATTAAAAATATATCTGCGTGTGTGTGGTGCGCAGGACTCCAAGGACGGAGAAGGTAAGGGGAAGGATGACGAAGAACCCCAGTCCCCATCTATTATGCCGTTATCTGCCTTTGCAAATGCCTTCAATATCATTCTCAAATACCTTATAGAAAATATTATGGTTACAGATGAATATGTTAATTATTAGTGAAGTTTATAATCTATTTTATGCCAATTTTTGTTTCATTGGGAATTTTATAGCAATCGAGATGGGCACAGATCACAGTAAATGACATTTTATGAAAGACAGATGTTGAACAAAGGCTGAAGCCAAAACTAAGAAAAAAATAGCTTATACGACTTAGCTTGTATATTTCTAATATGTTTTTTATGCTATGTTTACTTTCTCCTATATTAACAACATATTTCTTTAAACATTAACAAATATATTTTTTCATTTCAAAAGAAAAAGGGCTTGTTAAAAGATTCCTCCTTATAAAATGTACTAAATATGATTTTATTGACTGTGTGCTTCTTCAAGGATTTAATATTTTTGCCTTATGGTAAAAAATATAGTCTAGCAAGAATTTTTTTTCTGACATATTAATCGACAACAAAATCGTATACGAATTCATATTTATATTCAGTTATTATTTAAGTTGCTCCTATAAAAATTAAGAGTGAGTTAAAGCTGAATACAGTTGAATGTTAATCTAAATATGTGTAAAAGGCACAATTTTACATCTTAAACATACAAACGATAGCTCTAAAGCTTAGTAGATGATTATATGTGAAAATAAGCGCAGTTCACGCAACATTATATAAATAGTGGTGGTTAATAAGTCATACTGCTTAATATGTGACTTTTATTCAGTCCCTTAAAACGCGTTTTAACAGGGTTCGGCTGTATTTCATTGACTACAGATTTAAATTACAATAATAGTACATAAGAAAAAATAATCGGTAAAAAAATATGATTATTTAATTTTATTTTAAAATATACAAAGCATTATGTGTGTCAAACATGTTATTTAACAAAATTGATCTTTCACTTTAACCTGACCACAAATATTATTATTTATGAATACAAGCTAAAAATAGTTCATATGATATGTTGTTAAACATATTAAGAATACAAGCGTTGCCTGCTTAGAAAGACTTATTGCCTAAAAATATCGAGATACAAAAACATAAAACTTATTTTAAATCGTTGTTGAACTCATTTTTCAAATAAATTTCTAAACTTTCGAACTACCTTTTCGTTTAAAACCCACAAGTAGGATTTTAAAAGTATCTTCGAGAATAAATTCTCTTTAGAAATAGATGTCAAAAGACCGTAGAAACTATTTCAGATCAGAAAAAATGCAATGAATTTTAAAGAAAAAGAATATTGCTCTGAAAAGCGTTTCAAACGAAAAGTTGTAATGATAATATATCAGCATTATAACTTGTTCATCTATTGAATGGTTTAAATTACATTAATAGGTATAAAATTTTCTAACTTTATAAACTAAATGCTATGAACATTTTTACTTCTTAGTAACAGAAACTTGTCATTGAAATTCAAGATCATATTGATTAAACCATTTACAAATTATTATGGCCTCATTTCAAATATATATAATGAATGGACTACTGATACATATAGAGAGAGTGCGAAAAATGTGCAAAATTTGACTTAGATTTTAAGAATGATAAATTCATATAAAAATTCAGAAAAAAAATACTGTTATGAAAGATGTTTTATTATTACGTGAAAATTTGTAATTTAATTTAATTACTTTTTGTAATTACAAAATTTACCAATCTGTAACATATAAAATAAATTTGACCTTACTTAGTAAAAATTGGAATTAAAATTAAAATATATTTTTGATTTGTTTTATTGTACAAATAATGATGTTGCAAACTGTAGCTGTTGAAAGATGATATTACGTAGAAACTATATATACTTTTTTTTGTTTATATTGAATAGTAGTGTGCATATACACAATCATAAGTTTTGTTCCAGCTTTAGGATATTACAAAAAAGGTTTTCTTAAAGCACACACTTTGAAAAAAATGCTAATGGAAGTACTTATCCTACATTATAAAACGAGCAGATGTTATGTGTGTGTGTATACAGATTTTACCTTAAAACGTGTATAACTTCATAGTTTATATTGAATAGTAGAGTGCACAATCATAACATCTGTTCCAGTTTTAGGATGTTTCAAAAAAAGGTTTCCTTAAAAAACTCACTTTAAAAAAATAGTTACAGAACATTTTGAAAAAATGCTAATAGAAGTATTTGTCCCATATTATAAAAGGAGCAAATCTCATCTGGTTGTGTGTGCATATGCAGATTTTATCTGAAATTGGGTGTAACGATTTTGACAAAATTTTGTGTCCGACCGTTTTCGGTACGAGATTACCATTGGGCTAGGCCACGTGTCGAAAAATTTCGGTTAGTGGATCATTCAGGGGTCACTATGGGTAAATGTATTTCAATGGGAATGAATGTTCAAACGGTCATCAAGTTCTAGATTAGTTGGTAGAAAACGAAATAGCAAATTTGGCAACAGTTCGCAAATTTGGCGATGTATTTGCGACATAGGCGAGAAAATCGACATTCAAGGTTTTCATTTCAAACATGGTTGAACAATGTGCCCGTGGTTTAGTGAATGATACAGATTCGTTTGTAAGTGACTACAAACTTTATTATGATCAGGTATTCAATTCTGATCAGTTTTAAGTGGGCGATACATTTTGAAAGAACTTTGGATTATGTATTTAAAAAAACACATTAAAAATGTTTCCCAATCAATTAATTCAATGACACAATCATCCATGATTCTGCCAACAATACGTAAAAGTGAAAAAAACCTTCTGTTGCCTTTATCGTTATTCCAGAAGAAAAAATAAATTTCGCTTTTTCAACCGAAAAATAACGGAAATTATTGCAAGTTATTAAAAGACAATCTCACAGTTGAAAAAATGTTCATTCTGTGATTCTGTGAATTATGCAGATAATTCTGTAAGAGACTACAAATATATATATATATATATATATATATATATATATAAGCTCAAAAAGGTTAAAGGTAAAACTAAAACTAAAATATAAAAATGAAAAACAAAATCCATGCGATAAGCGCTACAGCTGCAAATAACCACACAGATTATATATAGCACATTATGTATTAAATGCATTTGTCAGACCCAGAATTTGCACCATAAATAAATTAAGTATAACCATAAAACATCCAAGAAATTTTTTAAACATATAACCTGAACAAGAAAAAACAACAAAAGGCTGTGGCCTCTTCAGCGGTGGGCATTTTGAAAAGCACAGCAATATTTCAGACTAATTACAATTTACAACAAAATATTATTATACAGTAGTGGCAGTGGGTTTCGGCCAGAGTGTCGGAAAGCATAAATCAAATGCATAAAAACAGTTGAAAGCATATCGCGAACACTCCCCCACAGATTTGTAATTAGTCTGAAACATTGCTGTGCTTTTCAAAATGCCCACCGCTGAAGAGGCCACAGCCTTTTGTTGTTTTTTCTTGTTCAGGTTATATGCTTAAATTTCTTAGATGTTTTATGGTTATACTTAATTTATTTATGGTGCTGGGTCTGACAAATGCATTTAATACATAATGTGCTATATATATATTTATATATATTTAATCAGGCATTCAATTCTGATCATCTAGTTTTAACAGGGCTCCATTCTGATCCTTTGGGAAGGACTTTAGATTGTAAAAGGAAACAACTGATTGAAAGTGATGCCTATTCTACCAATTCAAAGACATATTCATACATGATTATGCCAACAATAAGTAAAAATGGAAAAATTTTATCGCCTTATCGTTTTTCCAGAATAAGCTAAAAAGTCCTTGCCTGAAATACGAAAGGAGTTATTTGAGGCAGAATATATTTATGTTCTTGCTACTAAATGACGAAAAGTGTATAAAGAAGAATTGAAAATATGGTTATCCGAGGTGTATTTCAAGACAACCTCAAATAAATATTTTTTTCTGGTCGACAGTTGGTCATTATTTAAATAAATATTATTTGACTCACAGTGACATGCCTCTAAATAAAAATTTTTGACTTATTATAATTCTTCCTAAAACTACTACTCTTAGTCAACCTCTTCACAAATATGGCTTTCGGCAATGGAAAAATTTTACTCAAAGGATTTCTGACATAATTAATTGACAAACTCCAATAGAAAATATATCAAAGAAATAATATCATGAAGATACAAACAATTATGCATAATCGGTTATCCTCTCCTTGTTACCTATATAGTATGTTTAAGTATTCTTTGTATGCCAGTGGGTATACTACAGCACATTTAGGGTATTTCGAAAATCCTGATGATTTTGCGCTTGAAATTCAAACTAAAGGCACTCGTAATTCTTGTAACTACATCAATCATTTTAGAAGGCGTAGTTAAATTATTTTACTCTTTTAATCATTTTTAACTGAGCCTCAACGACACACACATTCTGTATTGCGTATACGGACATTTTTAGGAAAATTGAAAGATTATGGCTGCAGAAAACGTCTTCTAGATTTAAAAAAAAAAAAAAAAAAAAAAAAAAAAAAAAAAAAAAGAGTATTTTTGGTATCCCTTCTGAAAACCAGAGAAAATATTTTTTTTTCGGCGGCGGAGGGGGGGTAAAGGAGAGTCACATCTAATAAGGCATCTTTCAATAGCAATTTGTATGTCTCTACAGGCAAATTAATTTTTGTGCATTATTTTTTAATCCAAGGTATGTGAAAACTCACCACATGGTTTTTAATTAAATTAATTTTCTGCTTTATATTTCTAGTTCTTAATAATATTTTGGAAAATTTAGTTTAAAATATTATTCTTATTGGTTTATATATAAATAAAATTAGCAGGAATGTTATTTTATTTCTCTTTCCGTGATAAGGTTTATATCAAAGTCTTACTTCGGAAATTTTACCGTTCTATGAATCAAATAAATTTAACACATGTTTCTAAGTGTAATGTTGTGTTTATATTAAAATAAATATAGTGAAATTAAAAATAATTTCCTAATAAATGTAGTTATAATTTTTTTATTATTAAACTTGTTCAGCATGTAGATCAGAAAAAGTTATTTGGTAAATTTTATCCAGCTCGTGATATAAAATGTAAATTATTATAGAGTGTCTTTTTTAAGCCTCAGTACCTGAAAAGGAAAAAGAAAACGATCCCTATGGTCTCGCTTTCGAAATCCCAATTATGAAAAATCGCGTAATAAATTGACATACTATTTATTATACATTAATGGTTTTCGGAACTTGCATTGTAGATGTTCTATAAGAGAATCCTTTGCGCAAGATTTGAAGGTTTTTGGTCAATCAGAACTACCCTTTAATTAAAAAAAGCATCATAGCATACTCACTGCTGTTGACGTAGAACCTTACAATTTTGCGCGAATGAAGATCTTGTAGTGCATATAAAGGGAAAGATACAAAAATTATGAGTTTTGTTACATGATCGGAATTTCTGATTATAGAAATTCATGCATTTGATAGCTAATAAATCGCCATAGATGGTTAATTTTCGATTTGTTTTCTTGACATGCGCTATAAGGCCTTTGTGCCGAATGTCGACATTCTAAGTAAATCGGAAGTGCACTATATATTTTGAGAGTAAAAAATGCACTGGTGGACAAAACTTAAGAACGAGCCACAAAATGCCAATTTGCATTCAATACTAAAAAGGAAGTAATATAATCCGAATAATTACTATCCCTGCAGAACAGCTATTCCCTATAACATCTCATTCAGGTCACACATGGTGACAAGAGTTACAGTCACTACGGAGAAACAAAAAATGTGAAATTCCAGACGTGTCTTTTAAGACTCTCAAATGACTAATAAGGCTCACTGACTAATATGTGACTCCACTGACAGGTCACTGAGACTGCTGCTTTGTGGTGAGTCACCAGGTGACTTTACAATGTCGTTTCATTGAGACTCTCGTGTGACTATCATCTGGAGATTCAATTTCAAAGTCATTGTGAATCTTAGATTATGATAAATCACCAAATAATGTCACATTAAAGACACATGGTGACTTTTCACCACTTTTTACAGTGGTGACTTCACAGTATGGTCTCTGTCACCATTTGACAAAGTCACGTGACAGAAAGTCAACATGTGACTTTAACGTTATGGAACGTTATGGTAACGTTGAGTCATAGCATGTCAGATGTCAGATAGAAGGTGGCCAATCAATTCCGCTAGCTAAGTATCACTTTTTTTTTTTTTTAATGTAAAACAGATGTCCCACAAACAGTTGGCATTGCGTTTGGTTTAACGCTATCTCAATAATGAGAGAGAAGGAATTTTATCCAGAACACTAACAAGTGACAGTTTTCTATTCTAAATCGTTTCACGAGAAACCGAAACTAGACACTTTTTTTAGTTTTGTCTAAGAGATTTAATAACGTCCTTGGGCATATATTGGGACCAACATCTCGAATGTAGGGGTGATAATTTTACATGGGCGTTTTTAATTTACACTAAGTGGTACAGTTTTATGGGTGGAATGGTACGTTCCACGCAATCTTCCCTCACTTTTAATAGATTTATAGATGGAAATAGCGCATCGATGAGACGCGAAAATCACCGACTCCCCCAAAATCTGCTATTTGTTTGCATATTCACAGATAAAACTCACCTGTTTTTGAAGCAGTTAGGGTTTCCTGATTTACCATACACAAAACCCATAATTTTTTACTTGCTGTCTGCGTTTCTTCCGAGAAATGTTCGATTATTATTTGACTTTTCTGCAGTGTATTTGTTTTTTTATAGTGAATGCTTTCACACGTAATAATTGATTACTTTGAAGAATGCGTATTTCATTGCATTAATGATAGCAAACAATATATGAAGGAGTAGATGCAAAATTCACACCATCCACTTAATTTAGTTTAAAAAAAATTATTAATATACATGATATATTGGCACAAAAGTTTTTTATGATTAATTTTTTTCCATAACATGTGACTCACAATGATTTTGAAATTAAGTCTCCAGATGAGAGTCACACGAGAGTCTCAATGAAACAACATTGTAAAGCCACCTGGTGACTCGCAACAAAGCAGCAGTCACAGTGACCTGTCAGTGAAATCAGATATAGTAGTCATTTGAGACTTAAAAGAAACGTATGGAATTTTGTATTTTTTGTTTCGCCATAGTGACTGTGTCTCCTGACCCTGTGATCCCTTTTGACCATGTGTGACCTGAATGAGATGTTATATGGGCTAGCTGTTCTGCAGGGATAGTAGTTATTCGAATTATATTACTTCCTTTTGAGTACTCGCGTGAATGAAAATTGACATTTCGGGACTCGGCCTTAAGTTTTGTCCAGCAGTATATATTGTACTTCCCCATGACCCATAACATTGATATTTGGCAAGAAAAAGGGTCTTAATGCTCATGGAAAAAAAAATCCCAAAACTATGAATTTATCATTCTATATCAGTTTATTACGTGACATACTCATGAATTTCCATAATGGGAACTTACGTCAAATTAATGTAAAGTAACGGATTATTTTGCATATTTATCAAGAAACCAGTACTTTGAACTTTACAGTAATATGGCATAACGGTACGGAGCTCTCAGAGTGCAAGTTCTACTCTCGTCTGTCCCGATGTCATAATATTAATGTTTATTCCTATATAATTTGTTCGCTTTTTCTTTTAAGTTTTCTTGATCTATTTGAGTTATTTGACAAAAAAACGTTCTCGCATACGATGCGGAGGAAACGAAGTGAAATTAGATTAATCTGGCGCAATTGGGTTCAAACAAAATATTTCCAATAGTGCTTTCTTAAATTACCAATCTGTCTACAAGATTCTTTGTAAAATTTAACAGATTAAATTGTTAATAGTTATTAGCTATTAGTTACGACATAAAACAAAAGGTGATATTAATGAGTTAATTCTTTCATCTACTCTTGTTCATAAACATTACCATTTTCCATTCAACATTTTCGACTCTCTATGCATTTCCAGTAATAATAATTTTAAATATTCTATAAAGTGGGTTAATTAAATAATTGATCTTTTCTTTTGTTACTGATTTGAATTAAATTTGGCCATCCTTCTATCTATCAATGATGAATTTTAAAATTCAAATGGCATCATCGCTTAGATAGTAACTTTTAATTGTATTTCAAAATAAAAATCCGATAAAGAACGCAATAGACGAAGTTGTATATTTCCATTTCAAAGAAGTTCTTGTCTCTATAGCAATAATATTTTTTTTATCTCATACACTAACACGGCCAACATGAAATCGACTCTGCTTAGAATCGGACACATTTTTCCGTTTGAAACAGTTTTAATCAGCTTAAATTTTCCTTTAAATTGTGAAATATGATTGAAACTTTCTTTACACACACGCATATATATATATATGTATGACTAAACCATTGTTAAAAGAAGTTAAAACTACATAAATTGAGCCATTTAAATTAAACTGACTAAAACAAATTGAACATGAAAAAGTTTTTTCTTAAGGAATGTATAAAAGCGTATTTTTTGAAATTTTATTCAGTCGCCAACCAATGACAAATCGCCAAATAAATGTAATTTTTATTAGTTTTTTTACGGGCTATATATAGAGAGATTCCGCTCGAATTTATTTTTTATTAATATATATATATATCTTCATGAGAAGAACATATCATATTTTTTGAAGTTTTCCTGAGAATCCGCTGACGTTACATCCGCTTCGTCAATAGAATAGCTTGCATAAGTGAAAACATTACAAAAAATGCAGTGGTAGAAATTGGTACATTTTCCACATACTTTATTTCGATTATGTAACCTATTAGATATTCCACCTATTGATTTGAAAATTGAACATAAAATTTGAATATAGAAATCTATCAATGTATGTAAGTGCATAAAATGGAATATGCAATGCGTTTGTCAAATATTTTCTACGTTTACAGGAATCAGTAGGCAGTGCTTATGAACTAAATAATTCCCTGTAACGCAGTCTACATTAAAACTTTCGGATGTACATTCCGTCGAAGCATAACTAATAACGAAAAAAAGTGCCAATGATATAAGAAAACAGCAAAAATAGTTGATGGATTCGGTCTTTTATTTAAGAAAGGAAATTGTGTTTAGAAAAATGGTAGCAGCAGGCAATTATTTTAATCAAACTGGCTGAAACTATAAAGAACAAGAACATAAATTTAAGAATGTACAATTTATTTTCATACGAACCATTTGCGGAAAAGACGAGGAAGGATAACACATTAAAAGGGTTAGTACGATAAAGAAAATGAAACGACTGTTTGTGTTAGTCACAGCAATATCATAAAAAGAAAAACAAAATGTGACTTTGATATCAACAATGTATTACATCTCAAGAGTGAACCAGTGAAATAGGAAAAAAAAACGGAAGTAAGTAACGACATTCCAATTCCTGAATATCAAAGTTGAATCTTACGAGCAGTTGTGGGCAAATTGTGGCAGAAATATCAACGAATAAATGTTACTCTGTTCTGTCCTCGTCTACATACCCAAAAAGGAAAAAAATGCCATCCTCAAGCTTGAAGTCAAGGTTGTTTCATGAGCAATTATTTGAAAAATAGCAACGTGAACCTTTGTTTAATTTAAACCTATCAAGTGATCTGGCAGAACATTTAACACGAACATTTTAAGCGAAGACATACTGGATGCATAAGTTGTACAAAGCGAGAAACCTAGTTAAGCTTTTGTGACTACAAAAATAAGAGAAAGACAGTAACAAAATTAATATAACGAAAGGCGATATGTGAATCGATATGTGAGCCATCGAGTTAAAATTTTATTTAGATATTTTAACTTCTTAACAGGTTAATTGCTAATCACGCGATATTGCGTGATGCAAGTTTTTACCAAACGGGTGACCATGAGTTACCGGGTGGACGTCAGTATCAAGGTTCTAAGGGGAATAGTAAAGATGCCACAGCGAAATGGGGCATAATATGGATATTGATCAGTAGGGAAGTGATCGACTTTCATGGAATGGGGAGGGCTGCCAACCATTGTCTATTGTTTATGTTAGCCAGTGCGCACAGTGTCGGCGTTCGGACAAAGCGACGACGCGATGATTTTCTTTACTTATTCGTTGATTTAGAGTGCTTGAAATTTGGTTTTTATTTATGTTGAGTATTTTTTTATATGAGTGAACAACCAGGTCCACCGAAAAGACTCGTGTATAATAAAGGTTCAATCGAAAAGAGTATAAAAATTACAGAGATGGAATAGTTATTTCTGTATTTGGACGACGACTTTCATGCAGAGATTGATAGCGATGATATAAAGGATGAATTTGTTGATAGTTAAAGGGCCTTGGAATCCGAAGAACTAAATGAAAAAAAAAATTAAAAATGGCAAACACACGAAATTCCAGCTTGCCAGGGAACGTGTTGATTATTTTTTTTTTTTTAATTTTTCATTTGTCATCCACACATCTATATAATATTACCAAAAATTTTACTTAGGTGTTTTTAGGTAAAACGTTTTCTTCGTAGAAACATGGTTTTAATGTATGTTATTTAAACTACGTATGATATAATATATACTGTTTAAACTATTCCTGATATAATGTGTGATGTTTATACTATTCGACTATATTGTATTATAGGCCATTTCTTAAAGTTACAATTGTTATGAATATTCATTCACATTTGTAAGCTCTTTGTAGAACGCTTGATATTTAAAACAATTATTTAGGGTGAAGCAAATTATTATCTCGTATAATAATTGTAAATTTGAGATACATATTTAACGAAATGTCTTAAATATCGCACATTGTAAAAGTGTACAACAACCAAAAATTATGGGAACTAATTTGCCGTCGAAAGTGGTGCAAGGAAAACCTCCTGAAAACTGGTTTAATGAAACATCTCAAACATAATTTCGTTCATGAAGTTATGACTAGCTGTTGATTTGATATACGAACTGAAATCTTTCATAATTCACTTGCTTAATTGAGCATAGAAAATATGTGATACGTTGATTCATTTCTTCCGCTTTGTTTAAGAAGTAAATTTAAGATAGGAAAACATAAATCATAACCAAGTTCTCGATAATTCAGTTTTAAGCTAGATCTCTATTTTAAACAAGTAATTTTTAAACCAAAAATGAAAGCAACATCAACCAACAATTTTTTACTCCATAGATTCATCCTTTCTAATTTCGGTTTTCTTATCTTTTTTTGTTTTTAAACAAAGCCAACGAAATCTATGTTTGACATTTTTTTTTCTTTCCGCAATTAAGCTAGTCGATGATTTCAGTTTGATTAAATTGACAGCTAACCCATTATAAATTCCTGAAATAAATAACATTATTGGTGTTTGTTCACAGAGTTTTTCTGCGTACACCACAATGTATACCAATATTTTTTTCTGTGTAGTCTTTTAAGTATGAAAAGTCACTAACAACACAGGCAAAGAAAACAAATTTTGTAATATCGCAAAAATTTTAGATGCCACTTAGCATTAGTAGTATATATAATAATTTAGTGTTCTAGGTTTAAACATTATCGTTCCTTCTTTCCCATTTCTAATCAGGGAGTCACACAAAAATTATTAACACAGTAATCAGTTTTACATTCTAAATAGCTAAATAACGTGACAAACAAGTTTATAAGTTTCGAAACATACGTAGCTTTGCTGTGAAGCTTTTACATTTCAAAGTCAAAATAAATTAGCCAGAAAGCAGTATTTAGATTACGAGTAATATAGATAAAAGTGATTAAATTTACTGATTAGCATTTGACTCCTACACTTGAAATTTGATAATTTCGTTAATCTACATAATTATTAAAACATTCCAAACATGTTCGGAGTAAAGCGATACTTCCGTGCAGAAATTTTGAACTAAAAATCTAATTATACCATTTTGGGTTACATACATTTAAAGTAAGTTTTGTTTTCTTAACATGGAAAAGTTTTAGTGTTGGAAACATAAAATGCTTCAAATTGCTTAACAGAAAAATTATATTTAAATATACATTATTCGGCATATATTTATAAAAGGTGTAATATTAATTTAACTAGATTGATATTCTATAATATTCATACAAAGAACGGCAATAGAGGGACTCTCAATTAAAGTATTTTAAATGGACTAATTTACAGTGTATCTGAAATTTTAGAAACGCGCATCTATGTTTCACTTTTGAAGATATATAGGCTATTTAAATTCAAAAAGTGTTGAAAATATTAAGATTAAGCTCATGAAATAGTCCTGAAATTAAATTTTTAAAGCCAAAATTTTTAAAATTTATACGTTTTTACAGTCTTATTACTAATTTTCGAAATCCTTATCTCCATTCTGTAGCAATTCAGCCAGAAAAATAACATTTTTATATAAACAAAACTCACTGATGTCTGAAATTTTAAATTTCTTTGAAGTTCGGAGATTTTCGGGCTAAAAAATTGTCTTTCAGTTTTAGAGACAGAATGTTCCCAAATTTAATTAGATTCAAACTTCACTTTTGCACCCAATCTTTTGCTATTCCTTAATTACTAAGAAACCTTATGTAAAATTTCAGAATTAACCACACTGTATGTACATTGATGTTTGACATCAATTATACATTTAAAACAAAACATTAATTTATTTAATTAAAATTAATCATAAATAAACAATCATTCTTCCGCTATTTAATAAACTTATTTTTAAGCTTTCTAAACAATTTCAAAAGATTTTTTTAGAAGGTTTATTTTTAAAAATCCGATAAGCTGATTGAATAAGTTATTTTATTTTATTTTTATAAATTTATCTTTTATTTAGCTTAATATATATATGAGTGTTGCAATTCCAGTTTCTTATTATACTTCTCAGGAGTTAATAATTTAAAATGAAAAATTATTTTATAATTAAAAGTGTGTTTTAAATGCTTGAAAAAAAAATAAAACCCAATTAAATTTTTGTAATATAATATATATTCCTGTTTCTCATTTAAGTAAAAAAATGTATTTGTATTGTGTGTGCATCTCATTACACGATTATTTGTTATTATCCCGTCATCCACTATCTAAATTTTTATAGTTCACTTTTTTTTTTTTTTTTTTTTTTTTCATTTTAAGCAAAACGTCTTTATGTACTGGTGTTATAACTTTTATTATTTTTAAATTTCGATTACTGTATATTTTTCTTGAAAGTAAAATATTTTTTTTTCATATTTTATAAAAATATTTCGGAAACAGCGCAATCTGCCTGTACATATACGTAAAATTATATTGTGAGGCTGAAAATGCAAATATATATATATATATATATATATATATATATTTTTTTTTTTTTTTTTTTTTTTTTTTTTTTTTTTTTTGAAAATTAAAAATCAAAAATCTCTGTATAATAAACATGATATATATTTAAGTTCTAATAATTGTAATATTTAATATTTTAGTGAATGCTATTTAATTTTTTAATGCAAAATAATTTCGCACAAAAATTTTGGAAACTTCGATTTATTGTGAATTACTTATTCATTAATAAATCACTCCTTCCATTTTGAAATTCTCAATTTACAAGTATAATTCGAGAAAGTCTGTATAAATTTGGCATATACTTAATCTTATGAATGCGTCATATTTATTCACATAAATCATGTCAAGAAATTCAATAACGTAGAAAATAGATGTTTATACAGTTAAACACATAAAAGCAAATAAAGACGTAAATCATAAGACGTAAAAGCAATATTCCACCTTGGTTAAATTACAAACTACACAATATGAACTTTAAAAAGTTTTCTGTTTATATAAAAGGTGACAAATAATAATAATAGATAATTTACAAGATTAAAATATAGATTTATAAAGGAATAAGTAGTAGGAAATTTAAATAAAATGTATATTTTAAACTTGTAACATCTGTATTATCATTATCTGTCACGTCTTAAGTAAAGAGAAAACTTTTTAAATCTCATATTGTGTAGTTTATATAAAAGTCGTTTTAACAGGTATTCTATGATTTTTAATTAAGCTAATAAATAGTTTTAAAACGAATCGGATATTTATTATGTTCATAAAACTTGAATCAATAAAATTATTAATTAGTAATTTATTTCTGAAATATTACCATAAGCTCTCGATGTAGCTGCGATTTGGAAAAATCCGTGACCAGCCAAGAGCCTGTACGTTTATTTCATTCTGGAAACTTAAAGTATTGTTTGCCTTGTTCGAACCTGCCAAATCATTCGAAATTTAAAAGCATTTATCTGAATTCATATGTGTATGAAAATAGCATATTGAATTATTAGGGCATTGATATGTTTCATGTATTATGTTTGTCACGTGTATCATGTTTCTTTCGGGAATATAAAGGTGTCTTTTGACTTTATAAAATCATGATTTTAAAGCTTCTTTCACTCGTTTAACCCTTTACGACGACCTTTATCATACACAAAATTTAAGTTTTTTGCCCAGTAATTTTAAGTGCATTTTTGGCAGATTCATTGTAAAAATTAAAATTTCTCTGATTTACTAATGAACATTTTTCTAACATTATTGTAATTTGAGACAAATTGAGAATTTTAAATACCGTTTACATTCCTAAACGCAACGATAATCTTAAAAGACTAAAGAATGCAGTATTCACTTGTTAACAATGTCTGAGATAAAATATGGACATAAAGTTTGTGAAATTCGTAAAACTTGCGTTAATTAATTAACTTTAGTTTATTGTAAAAGTAATCCTAATATAGATCAAACCGGGAATGCACTGATAAATTCGTCATCTTTTCTAGTGTATACTTGTGGTGTTAAATGACTTACTGTGATATTATTTTTGTAATCTCTGAGTTTAGCAACGGCGTTATTTGCAAGACGGCGATGTGAAGTGTTAAGTTCTATAAATTTAACTGCATTTTGACTACATATAGCTTTAAACTATGATAAAGGATCAATCTTTTAATGAATTACAAGGTGTTATTCATCTCAAATACATCTATTTGACTCACAAGTGTAGTAGTATTTTAAAAGTACGTTTTATTGGACGTCTTAATAATTGCGTTGCAAATATGCTATAATAACGTCCACGAATGGCCCTGAAACTTTAAGAATAAACGTTGTCATCCTTTCAGAATGTTTGAAAATTACTAAAAACACATTTTTATGTTTTTCTGTAAACAGAAATTTTACATTATATACTTTTAAAATATTACCTGACAAGGAAATAAATAAGCAATCACAATACATTTCAAATTATAAAATTTATGCCTAAAATAATAAAATCTCATTACTAATGATAAGATCATTAAAATTGTAAAATATAGCAAAAATGCGAATTATTCGGCAAAAAATGATAAATGTGCAATGAAAATAACTCCCGTAAGACGACTTGGAAGAGGAAATGTATCGCTTCCCCCCCCCCCCCCCTTTTCTTGTATCCATTTGCTACATAAAATACAATGAATATAAATTCATATAACATGAGGGCAAGTCAGTAAGTCAAACAAATGTCAAAAAAAAAAAAAAAAAAAGAGAAACCAAGATGCATACTAGAAAAGAATGTTTTTTTTTACATAATCGACATTTGCATTGATACATTTGTCTCAACTCTTTATGAGTTTTCCAAATCCTGCTACATAAATGTCTTTGGACGTCTCTCTCAGCCATCTATGTATCTCATACTCAACGTCTGCATCAGTTGGCTGTAGGCAAAACCATGTGAACACCCCATTACAGTTGCTATGCAGTCTATTGTTTTTCGCCTTTCAGCTTTAACCATTTCCTGAACCTTCCGCGCTGTTTCTTATGTATATCCATAGAACAACCACTTCGTAATTCGTCAAAAACTGTTGAACCCCCTGCTGATATTGTACAATTATTGTCTAATAAATTCGAAACTAACATCTTACAGTCGGTTAGTGCTGCCACCTATTGGCATATTTAGAAACAATTCACTACTCAATTTACTACTAAACAATTACCGACATCTCTTATCGGTTTATAACCTACTTACTGACTTTCACTCGTATAAAACAAATTATAAGAAAGTCTAATTTCCTTTATTATAAGCCACTGAAATGTAAGACAGCTTAATATTAGAGATAGCGAAAATAAGTTGAACACTTGAAAAAAAAAAAAGTTATTATTATTATTTTTTTTTTAATATAAAACATCTTGAAATATATTATTATATTATGCAAATTTTAATTTTTGTGTTATAGTGATTCTAATAAAGTAAATCAAGAATTTATTTGTTTAAAGACGCTAAACAAAGCTACACTTTGCAGAAAAATACATCACGTCCATTAACATTCCAAATAGTAAACGATTTCTTGAAATGAGTGTACTTTTTAAATGAAAAAAATAGCTTACTTTAAAGATATATTATACTTTTAAAAATAATATACAATAATATACAATTTAATATCTGGTAGCATTGATTTTATGCTCGTCAAAATAAATGAAACACATGTTATCTCTCTGTTTTTCAATCTTAAGAAAATGTTAAAGCTTTTCCTGTTTTTTTAATGAACATTTAATTGTTTTGTATATTGAGTTATTGTATATTGAGTTATTATTTTTTTTATTTTATTCTCCAGAATGAATTCTTTTGGAAAAAAATGTAACTATTATAAAACATTGTGCGATTATTTTTCAATAGAAATATGTTTTTAAGCCATTTAAAATGTTTTAAAAATTATTTAAGCACGTGCAGAAATATGAAACTGTCCAAACATTTCAATATCAATTTACTTTGTTTACAATATATAACAAGAGATACTCCATAAATTTAAAATTATATATGTTTGTTAACATATATTGATGATATGTTTTAGCATCATATGTAGTTAAAATTTAAAATAAAGATTTCTTCGCAGTGCGTTAATGGAATGTAAAATAATATTGAGTAAAATTTTGAAGTTAGAAAATAAATTTATCTTACTTTTAAATTTAAGCAAAAAAACAGTATACATGTTTTTTAATCTTTATTCATGAATACATTCTATTGTGAAACGTTTACAAAAATTACAGGTAGCAAAATACTGTTTTACTTACAATAATTTAATTATTCATTTATTTTGTTTTACAATATCTTTTGGTACTTATTTTAGCATTGAAGTCTTTTATGGAGTAACAATAAATAAAATAATAATGTAATTTGTGCTTGAACTGGACCCCAAACATCCGGAATCGAGTGTTCATAAAATATAAGAATCTTGTATTTTAAGTATAACATCTTATATAAAAATTCAATGAGCGATTTCATTTAGAACAAGTTCTAGACAATTCCCTAAGAGGTTTAGTTAATCAATATATTATTTTTTGTGAATTCATGTAGAAGATTCAATGTAAAAAGTATATATAAATATTTATATATGATATTTAAAATAAAAATGCTTCATGTTAATTATATTTTCCTAACCCATCTGCTTAATTTTCTTCTAGAAGTTTCGGAAATTTCTATTTCAAAAAATACAGATGAAATGTCTTTTAACTGGTAACGAAACAAAAATGAATTTAAATTTAGACGGGGTACAAAAACATTCAGTTTAGAGATATCAATATCATCATTTGTCATGAAGATAAAATAACTATTTCAACGAAGTTTTTCGAAAAGTGGAAAGAATCATTACAATAGAATAAACTGAAAGTTTTATTGTGTATTTGCGTAATTAATAAATATACAATAGTCATTAAAAAAATCTCTATATAATAAAACACAATGTAACGGATCTGGGGCGAATCCACCAATCTTACCAGTCTCCGATAAGACGGAGCTACTTTGGATTAATTTCGATTTCAGATGTGTATGGGAAAACTTTTCTGCCTAAATTTAAATCTTTTCTACCTGAAATCCCTTCTGTTCAACATAATTTTCTATAAAAGATTCAAAACTAACAAAATTTCAATGATTTGCCATTTTAGAAATCGAGTCGAAAACAATCGTAGTGTAAAACGTTACTAAGAAGCTGTGTTAACGAGTCGTTCACTTTTGTGATTCATTGGAAAAAAAATAAACAAAGGAACTATGAATATTAAAGTAGACGACATACATGACTTCACTTGCGGCTGTCCAACGCCTGTTTACGCATGTGACGTCAGCCGCGGGTAAACAAAAGAAAAATACCGATAGGTGTGAAGAACATTTTAACAATGCTTCCCCTTCATTCCATAAACAGCCTTTCTTCGGAGGAGGGGCGGTCATCCCGAGACACTTCCGTAATTTCGTTTCTGCTGAAATGTGACGCAAAGATCGTACAGAGAAAAAAATATGCTTGGGGAGTGCCGTTTTCCGTAGCCCCACAACTTGAATGGACAATGTCAAACGGGGTTACAAAAGATTTTTTGGCGGTCGTTTTCAAAGTCCAAACGTCACTCGTTGTTCGCTAACTAAGTTAGCGTCGTTTGTGAAAGAAAAGCAAAACAATTATTTTTGTTTGATACATTAAAACATTAAGTACAAAAGTTTTGTACAGCTATTAAAAATGGGCTTTAACAATGTTTCATTCTTCTTTGTATTAAAATGATTTAAAAACTACATAGATATAGAAAAAATTAAGGTTACGAAACATAGGACTTTCTAAAACTTATCTTTGAATAAAAATAGTTTTCGTATTTTGCGTTTTATTGACGGATACAAAACACACTAAGACTGTTTTATTTCTTTAAAATTTATCCTGTTTAATTTTGTTATGGTATATTAGCCGGAAAACCTGGTTTACCCAGAAGTATTGTAAATGCTAATATCGCGTTTATTAGAATATAAACTAAACGAACTTAGCTCATCTAAACGCTTCGATATTGTCAATTATTTTTATCACTTTTTTTGAAAATTTAAATAAAAAATACAATTTTTACCCACCGTCCTAGGACGGGCATTTACACTAGCAGCATAATAATATACAATTTAACATTAGGTGGCGAAAACCGTATCTTAGAAAGTGACTGTTTCCGTTTATGTTTTAAAATATATTTCAACAAATTTAAAAAATGCTAAAAGGATGAAATAATATATTGTTGCAATCGTAAAAACATGTTTTTTTCATAAATGTGTTGCATAAAATGTATCATATATGTTAAAAAGCTAAGGTAAATTTTCAATTCACCGCGAAGCGGGCATAATTACGCATGCTTAAAATTAAATCTAAAACCTGTTAAGTTTTAGAGTAAAGTAGGACGAGGCTCGATTAACCGAGTGGTCTATGGCGTAAATTTAAATCTGTGAATCTCTGTAAAAAACGCGAGTTCGACTCCCCCGCGTGACAGAAAGTGAAGACGTTATATGAAGCCTATCGAATTAGGAATTAACTATTGTATAGAGATAAGAAGAGTCACTCTGTATGAATATTTTGAAAGGATATTTTAATAATTTACGAAAACATGGAACTTCACCAACTATCATACGCTACAACGCTACACAACAAACGAACTAAAATTCAAAATATCAGCAACTGCATTCTACATCAACTAAGGAATGTCTTAATAACGTCATCAAGTGAACACGGAACTAATTTCGAGAGAATGTACCATATCGTTCAGGCACAAAAACTAGTACTTTAAGTGCAGCAGGCAGCAAGACTGGAAGTAAATAGAAGAGAAAGTGAGAGCAATTAATATATAGGTAGGCTCAAAAGAAGAAGAAATATGAATAGCAAATGAGGACGGAAATGAAAAAAAATAATAATTAGAGGTTAATAAGGTGAGAGTTGTAAGAAGAAAATAAATGAAATGAAAAATATGTCAAAAAAGTGAGTGGCGGAATACATCAAATGATGTAATGATTTAAAATGCCATTTTTTAATTTTTTACGTACTCTCTCATATTATACAGGGTGTCCGGTCTCAATGGTGTCCAATGGCTAATTCCTAAACCGTTAGTCATAGACATATAGTTCCAATTGCAAAAATGTTTTAAATGAGGTAAAGAAGTATTTTTAAAGCGATTTCGGTCAAGAAAAACATTTATTAAAAAATTACGAAATTTAAATTTTTATACGGTCCCCAGGTCCTATAAGTAATATTTAGTAAAAGTATCCTATTGCACTGACAAGTAAGACAAAAAAAGTCCCATTCCTTTGCGATTAAAACTGACTGAGTAATAGATGTTTAAAGGTGGAGTATATTTTTTGCTGCAAAATAGGGGTCAGTCACAAATTTACTAGAAATAAAAATAATCGTCAGATATAAATTTAACATTAAACATTGAGAGTAAATTAACATTACAAATATATTTTGAGATTTTTGTTCATTCTGACATATTAAAACAAAATATACAACTTGTACTAAAAAAAAAAAAAAAAAAAAAAAAAAAAAAAAAAAAAAAAAAACAGAAATTTTGTTAAATGATTATAAACGCAACAGTCACAACTCTTTAGAAAATGATACATATTTAGATTACCTAATCTAAAACTTAATTAATAAAAATTAAGGTTATCTTAAAACGTGCTCGAAGTGACGTCCCTTCGGCTACAATGCAGAAATGTACATGTGAAATAAATTCTTCTTCTACTTTTTTCAACATTGTAGGTGTTACAGATCTGCACGCCATAGCAATATGATTCCACAAATCTGCTCGACCAGTGGATTTTCTTTCATATACCTTATTTTTCAGAAAACCCCTAAGAAGAAAATCTAAAAGATTCAAATCTGGCAACCTGGGAGGCCACTTAATACGACCTCCATATCCGATAATTTTATTTCTAAAAGTACTGGTTTGATTTTGGTCTCTAAAATATTTTTTTCAAACACGTTTTTATAAAGAACTAAAAAGTTGAATTTGAGAAAAGCATAATATCATCAAAATGTATAATAAACAATCCCTGCTCATACATCGTAATATATCTGACTTCTTTTGTGCGGCACTGTATAAAAAAAAATAAACGCAACGCACTTTCATTTGCACTGCAAATAGAAGCGTCTTAAATTTAGACACATATGTGACTGAAAAAGAATTTTAGACACTTAAGTGTCTTAATCTGAAAATTAAGACACTATAGATGTCTTAATTAAAGATACATAAGCGTCTTACTATGACCATGGTGTAAACGAACTGAGAATAATGTCTAAAATATCCGCAAACGTCTTATTTTAAGACACTTCATTGCTTTAAACGTGTCTTAATTTAAGACGTTTTGATTCTTCCGACGCAATAACCACCAGGGGGCACTAGCACTCCCAGTTGCGCATGCGTTTTAGATGTCTTCGTTCGAAGTGGTATACGTTGTAATTCAAACAAAGTTTGTTTTTATGTACGCGTGTATTTTAATTCGTTTTTTGCGAAATGTGAAGTACTGTGATTTTAATTCGTATTAACTTGGATTATTTATTTATTCAATACATACATCTGACGTGTGTGCTCGACATCAAATGTGTCTTAGAAGCTGTCGTCGATACAAGGGCGGGATAGACACAGAACAGAAGTAGACGACGGTTGAAGATTACACCCGGAAATTCTACAAAGCGTGTGCAATGGGCTTAGTGTTAACTCGTATCAATTTATATCAATAATATTGTGTTATTCATCTTCGTCCTGTCGAAGCTGGCAAAAAAAAAGAAACTTTTGTCTGGCGGGTCCTGTTTTTAGGATGAAACATCTCATTCTTTAAATATGGCTAGTCGGATGTATTATGGGATTACCTTTTAAACTGATGAAAGTCTTTCTCCCTCACTGTGGTTGTGGTAGTTTTTAAAATTTCAAATCGAGGAATATTTCTTACCTCTTGCAGCAACTCAAGTAAGTTTCTTTATAGTAGTAAAATTAGTGTATTTTATGATTTTATTTATTGTACTAAACAAAATCCTGCATGAAATTTAATTAGTTTTGAATCTGTTCGCAAAAAAACCCACTAATTCTAGAAGTATATATTTTTAAACTTATGACGTTCTTTTTTATTACGAATTATATATTCAATGTCAGTTCTTAGTTTCAATGGATAATTTTTATCTCGCAGTAAATGACGGCCACAAGGAAGTAAAGAAAAAAAAAACTTTGAAAGATGACCTAATGCTTTCTTACTTCCTGGCATAAAACCGCAGATTAAAAAAAGATAAATTAAATGAGACTGGTCTATTATATGAAGCTGCCTGTAAAAATATACATATGTATTTGATTTGCAATCAACTCTAATACTGATTTTTTTATTATTTTTAATAAAAAAGTAATTTGAAATTTATAATGGGAAAAAGTAAAAACCTCTAACTAGATTTCGTATTTAAAATTGTGGTAACTTTATTTATATGCACTTATACGAAAAATACAAAAATGACAGATGTTACTGTATATATTTAAGACGAAAGAAGTTTGGAAATCATAAGTTATTTTTTCCTCATGTTTTTAATATAGAATATGTACTTATTTGTTTTTATTGATAGTTGAATAGCTTTTGTGAGTACCCTCTGATCTACATAAAAACTTGCCCATGTGGAAATATAAATTTTTTAAAAACATAATTTTTAAATAAGTATTTTCATTTTTTTTTGGGGGGGGGGGGGATTTTGCATGAATTTTTGTAAAGCTGATATCTTAAATCTTGCACTGATTATAATGAAAGTTTTGAACTTTTAGAGTAGGACAAGTTTAACAAAATACCAAAGTCATTTTTTCCCCAATGTTATTAAAGTAGAATATTTATTTATTTATTTTCATTATTCATAGTTAAATGGCTGTTGTGATTATCAAGTGATGTATATGTAAAATTGCCTATGTGGCAATATATTTTTTTATATTTTCATTTTTTTGGGGGGGGGGGATTTTTGCAATTTTCGTACATCTGATATTTTAAATCTTTTTCCACATTCAACCGAGTATAATAAATATTTTGAACTTTTAGAGTAGGACAAGATTATAAAATATATATATATATTTATCTATGTATCTTAAAAGCCCTTAATAGCGAACACTTCGGGACCGCGGAATTTGTCCGTTAATTGGAGATGTCTACTTTTTTGAGGTAAAAATATACAAATATGTATGTCTGCTGATTAAAAAAGTATTCGTTAAATAGAGGTGTTCGCTATTCGAGAATGTCCATTAACCTCCACAACGGATACTCCCGAATAACGGACATCTCAATTTAGACAACTATAATGCAGGGTTGCGTTTTTTGCAAAAGTACTTCTCGATTAAAAGAAGGGCAAACTGGGAAGTGCCCCGTCCCCCTACGACTGTAGTGCCCCCAAATTTGATGTGCAATATTTGTAAAGCTTATATTTTAAATCTGTTTCGAAATTGTACTGATTATAATCAATATTTTGAACTTTTAAAGTAAAATAAGGTTAAAAACAAAATAAATTTTAAAAAATCTAATATTTAGATAAATATTTTTTGTTTTTTAATCTTGTTCTACTCCTGAAGTTCAAGATATTGATTATAATCAGTACAATGTCGTAAAAGATTTAAATTATCAACGTAACGAAAATTGTATACCAAAACTGAGAGCACCAAAAAAATCAGGCTGTATTGGGGGGGGGGGGGGGACAGGACCACAGCCAAATATTTTTCCAGGATTCAACGTGGTCAAACATGGCTACGTATGATGCTTACAAAAAAATGGATGCGATTCAGACGTTTGAAGTGTCTGAAATTCAGACGCAAAAAGTATCTGAAAAAATTCAGACATTTTAAAATGTCTGAAAATTGAACACTCCAGTTCAGACACTTAAGTGTCTGAATTTCAGACATTTTAATTTAGAGTGTGGAAAAATTACATTGTGAATCTCTATTCCTTACATAAATGTTACTGATTTTGATTTAAAAAATTTTGTTTATAGGCAATAATGCATACAAAATTTTTGGAGTGGTCCTGTAAAATAAATATAAATGGTACGTACCTAAAATCATATTAATATTACATTGTCATTGGATTTACATAATTATGCAAAATTTAATCTTGATCGGATATTTGGAAGTGAGTTAATATTGGAATACGAATTAGGAAGACATACATACGAACGTCGTAAGTTAAAAGCGTCACCATACAACTTTCGTATAAAAGTAATACACCTTTTTTAAATAAAATAATCAAAAGAAACACACTCATTTCCTTACCAAAAAGAAATGTCAAACTTCAATTGAGGACATCAGTTTCGAAACTCGCCTTATCCGAAATTTAAAAAATCGTGTTTCTCTATCAATCTATTCTATTGGTATAACTGTACCAATCAAACACTACAATCTCCAAATTTTCAATTAATACCAATGGGCGCATTTAAAAGTTCTATGCGATTTCCCAAAATTTGATTTTCTCGATAAGGCGAGTTTTTAAACTCATTTCTTCAATTATTTTAACCAATCTGAAAGTTAATTATTAAAAATTAACACTACCGTAATATTTATAGGAGGGCAGCACCTTCAGTTAAATCGCTTTAAAAATAATTCTTTACATTATTTAAAACCTTTTTTGTAATTGGAACTATATGTC
This sequence comes from Maratus speciosus, assembly GCA_963932465.1. Lineage (NCBI taxonomy): Eukaryota > Metazoa > Arthropoda > Arachnida > Araneae > Salticidae > Maratus > Maratus speciosus. Next base: position 445,859,377 of record OZ010788.1, read on the forward strand.
TTTGACTAATGGTTCATGAATTAGCCATTGAACATCGTTTGGAGTGGACACCCTTTATAATACTTTAAGCATTTCGTATACAACCCCTGAAAGCTTGGTCCTACTCATCTGTTTTCGGCTACAGAATAGTGGTTTAAGTCATAAAATTGAAAATGTCATAACTCGGTCAATTTTAGTGTTGGATGAATGGGACGTTTTTTGACGTACTTGTTAGAGAAATAGGAAAAGTTTACTAAATATCACTTATAGGACGGGGGGACTGTATAAAAATTTTAATTTCGTAATTTTTAAATAAATGTTTTTCTTGACCTAAATCGCTTTAAAAATACTTCTTTACCTCATTTAAAGCATTTTTCTAATTGGAACTATATGTCTGATTAACGGTTTAGGAATTAGCCATTGGGCACCGTTGAGACCGGACACCCTGTATAATTTATGTCGTTAACACTTGGATGTTTATTTCCATATTCACAACCATGGTGTAACTCAAATAATAATTTTGGTAAGTTAAATAATGCAGCACTGTTACATATTGCATTTTTACATGTTACAATCGCTATGGTTTCATTTATAAGGAATGGTGGCATAAATTGGAGGAGAAAATTATCTTACTTTCACTAAAATTTACTTGGATGGATTCTTGTTGATATAATCTTGCCAGGGCTGTGGCTTTTTTATTATACATTATATGAGCTATATGCTTCTTTTTTCCTAGAACTAAATTTCCATTTACTCATACCGACATAGTATTTCCTTGATACTTTCGATTTAATAGTTGCTATTTCATAAACTCATAAATAATTCAATAAAGATAATTGGGCCAATAATTGGTAAACAAATCATATACACTGGCGGCTTCAGCCAGGAGGTCCCGGGTTCGAATCCTGGTCCGGACATTTTCGCCCAGTTGGAAATTTACATCTAATATGATTTGTTTACCAATTAGAATAATTGTGTTAATATTAATCTAGTGTAATTTCGTATCCAGCGATTTCTGGAGTTCCATTACCTGAGATTTATTCTGTTGAGCTGAACCAGGTTTCAGACCAGATGCTGTAATCATCAAGGTTAGCTGGGTGAAAAAGTTCGACCAGAATCGTCCGGGATAGGTCAGATGGCAGAGCACTGGCAGCTTCAGCCAGGAGGTCCCGGGTTCGAATCCTGGTCCGGACATTTTTCGCCCAGTTGGAAATTTACATCTAATATGATTTGTTTACCAATTAGAATAATTGTGTTAATATTAATCTAGTGTAATTTCGTATCCAGCGATTTCTGGAGTTCCATTACCTGAGATTTATTCTGTTGAGCTGAACCAGGTTTCAGACCAGATGCTGTAATCATCAAGGTTAGCTGGGTGAAAAAGTTCGACCAGAATCGTCCGGGATAGGTCAGATGGCAGAGCACTGGCGGCTTCAGCCAGGAGGTCCCGTGTTCGAATCCTGGTCCGGACATTTTTCGCCCAGTTGGAAATTTACATCTAATATGATTTGTTTACCAATTAGAATAATTGTGTTAATATTAATCTAGTGTAATTTTCTTATTAGCCGCATGCTAAGAATTATTTGACCAAAATTTTGCTACTTATGGCATTCTTTTATATTCTGATAATTTCAGAGCTTATACATGTCTGTTAAATATGTGTTTTATTTATTTTATTTCATTTATTTATTAATTGGGAAGTTTTTTTTAAATGGATATTATCCATAAGAAAATGATGAACTCTTTATTTTGTTTTAAGAGCAAACGAATTAATCTTTCGTAATCGAGCTCCGCGCTATATAGATAAATTAAAAAAGGTGAAATAGATAAATTAAAAAAATTAAATTGTACGACTACAAATTTGTCAGATATGTGCTTTTTCAATATTATTCTTTTATTTGTTTATAAAAGAACTATTAATTACGTTAATTTGTCTTTCACAAATATGTTAGTTTGGTGGGGTTTTTTAAAATTATTCTTCTATTTGTTTATAAAGGAAGTATTAATTTCGTTATGCAAAAATAGTCAGAAACAAATGATGAAAAATATTTGTTGCTTTATGTGCAAAATGTTTATTATTATTATGTATTGAAAATACTTTTTTTTCCTATGCGACGAAAATTAGGAAATGTACTATGGTCAGAAGAATAAAAAATTGCAATAGCAAAATTTTCAAGACCGAAATTTGATCGTGAAGTGTTGCCATTCGCAAAATGACGTAAGCGTTACGCACAGATACGTTTGTTCTTTATAATATAGATACTTAATCAGTAAAATATAATAAAGATCAGTTATTAGGATGTGGTTATCAATTGAGGCGTGGTAATCCGGAATAAAAAACAGCAATTTTCACCTTCTCGAAATTTGCATACGCACTTCTCATATCTATATTCATCATTTCTAAAAAAAAAAAAAAAAAAAAAAAAAAAATGTATTTTGTTTGATCATTTAAAAATAATTTCAGAACATTAAATCACGATTTTCAGTAACATCTGCTATGTGAACAGACGCACTCTTTACTTGAGATTCTAATCTAAGTTCCGAAGAGTAAAAAATTCCGTAATTTATGTTTTTTAGACGTGTGCGAAAATGTTTAGTTTTACCTAAGAAAATGATCATTTTCTTTTAAATATGACTTCATTTTCACTTAAATAGGCATTTCGCCTAGTGTCTGAAGTACCAGTACACATGCAGAAGGGATATATATAACACTAAATAATCTATAAATAACAATATAGAAAATTTATGAGAAAAAAAGCGTGTTTTCAAAAGCAGTATGTCATTTTCCGTTATTATGCCCTTAATATAATATTGTGCTCCTAATGGGATTTTGCGATACTAAACCTTATACAACAATTTTAAGTTTTTATCAGAAAATAGCATGAATAAAGATAAAAAATACCTCATTATATTTCTCTTGTCTGCAATAATGAAAACTATCTAATTTTCACCAATTTGAAAAAGAAAAAAAATCATAAAATGCTTTTAAATTAAAATATAAAAGTGGGATATAAAAAAAAAACAGATAGTGCTATCACATCTGATAATGAAGAGCTTTCAGTTTAAAAAAATATATATTAGTAAAAGTAGTTCAGTAGAAAGATCAGGGCAGATGACTAAAACACACACTAGTGTTTTAAATATACAGATTATATAAAATTAGTAAAAATTAAATTAAGCAAATTATGTTATTTTGTTAAAATTATAGTACAATGTCCTAAAGAACAGCATTAAAATTTTATTATTCGTGAGAATTTTGGACAAAAACTTCAGGAACATGATATTATTCTAAACCATGAATTAGTGATGGGCGATTCTGGAAAATTTGAGAATCGATTAAAATCGACATCGTATAAAACAGAATCGATTGCAATAAGAATCGATTCTCAAATTCTAGAATCGATACTTGAATCGATATTTCGATGTTCACAGATTCACACAGATAAGCTGAAAAATAGTAATTCCAAAACGTAGCGAATCAACAGGGCCGTAACGACTATCTCTCACCCCTCACCTCCATTTATGGGGGTCCTAGAGAATGTTAGCGGCCCAGAAGTAAGCTACTACGGACCTTTGAATCAAATAATAAGGTTTTTTAATTTTTAAAATTATTATTTTTAAGATGTAATTTTGATAATAATCTATATTATATTTAAATTTATCTTTAAAAAAAGATCTCGGTCAGATGAAAAAAAAAGAAAGAAGTGATTTTTTTTTCATCCGGAAAAGATGATCTCATTTCCTTCACACAAACAGATGGGGACTTACTTCCTATAAACGTCATTCTTCTTAAAAATGCGCAGATGAGCGAAATTTTGAAGGCTCTAAATTTATTTAAAAAGTTAAATGGTTTTTCAGTCTTTTTAGGGTCTCCTATAAGCGTGGGGGAAATGCAAATATTGCAAATCTTCTTTTAAAATAGCTGTGATGAATGCAATTAACCAATCATCACATACTAATTATCCCCCAATTAATAATAAAAATTCCCCTTTTAATAATATATTTAACTAAAATTTCTTTCCCTTTTTAAAATATATATCTCCTTATTAGTTTACAAATATCTTTCTTTTTAATGTTTACCAAATTTTCAGCTGTTAAGAAATAAAAATGTTCTCATCCCCTAGAGCCATTAACAATGAAATAACATACTTTTCTCTGGTTAACAAATAAATAAAAGTATATTCCTTGATTATATGTTGTTTTATTTTCTCCCCAGCAGTAATCTAAAAACTATAAACAGTTATTAACTCATTCGCTGACATGCAGAGTGCACTCACTGAAACAATAATAAATAAAAAAGAAAAGTATCGAGTTAAACTGATTGCATTGAGCTCACAGTCTATTCATACTAATTGTATTTTATACTCTTACTTCAAAGAATGCCTTTCAAAAATAAATTAAGGGGGAATCATCCCCCCCCCGTCACATCTCTATACTTAAACAATAAGCCTACAAATCTCATCAGGGAAGCACTTTATCAGAATAAACTGGTTACCAAATTTGAAGCAAATCAGACAGAAAAATCCATCTATTTAAATTAAGGGGGGTAGCCGCTGTTCGTCTCTTTATACTTAAACAATGAACCTCCAAATTTAATCAGGGAAGCGTCTTATCAGAATTAACCGGTATACCAAAATTGAAGCAAATCTGATAATTTTGCATGAAAAACCCATTTATTTAAGTGGGGGGGGATAGCCCCCGTACCACCGTTCTTTATGCTTAACTAATGAACCCCCAAAACTAATCAGGGAAGCGCCTTATGAGAATGAACCTAGAAAAAAAATTTGAAGCAAATCGGATATTTCTATCGAGAGTTATCGCGTTACGTATGTACGTATATACATACATACAGAAACTGCTGGCACATTAGCTATTGCCCCTCCCCGTTTCCCCTCTTTATACTTAACCAATGACCATCCAAATGTCATCAGGGAAGCGCCTTATCGAAATAAATCGATATACCAAATTTGAAGCAACTCGGATAGAAAAACCCATTTATCTAAATTAAGGGGGTATTAGCGCTCTGTTCCCCCCTTTATATTTAACCAGTGAACTTCCAAATCTAATTAGGGAAGCGCCTTATCAGAATAAACTGGTAAACCAAATTTGAAGAAATAGGATAGCAAAACCCATCTATCTAAATTAGGGAGGGTGTTATCCCCTCGTCCCCCCCTCCCCCTTTAGACTATAACACTGAACCTTTAAATATAATCAGAGAAACTCGTTATCAAAATTAACCGGTATACCAAAATTTGAAGAAAATCTGATAATTCTGCATGAAAAACCCATTTTTACTAAGCTAAGGGGTGGATTAGCCCCCGTTTCCCCTTTATACTCAACCAATGAACCCTCAAAACTAATCAGAGAAGCACCTTAGCAGAATGAACATGCAAAAATATTGAAGAAAATCGGATATTTCTATCAAGAGTTATCGCGTTACGTACGTACATACATCCATACATACAAAACCGACGGACACATTAGATCTCAGGCTTTGATAGCCTGTGAGCTAAAAAGTGCCAAGAGCGTGTAACTAGTGGGGAGGGGGGGGGACAGAATATAAAATAGGACATTAAAAGCTTTTCAACAATATGTTACACGAGATGGTTTGGAAGGAACAATAAATATGCCCCCGGGGGACAGGTAAGTCTCAAACGGTGGGAGGGGTAACCTCAAATGTATCTTTGGTCAAGGTATCAAAATGTGGATTTATAATAAAATAGAACGAGAATTGGCCATTTTAAATATAGCATGCATATTTTGAACAGCCCTGTAAATTAAGATTGGCGAGGAAGGGGGGCGGGGGCGAAAATGATTAGAAGGGACGAACTTGAAAAATACAACATAATAAACTAGTCACCCAAATAACTAGGTTTCTAAACAAAAGTATAACGATTTAACCTAGTATTGAATTCGGGGGGTGACCCGGGGTAACATTGGAATGTCCCTCCCGAAAGTTTTGAGATTTTATGCTTTTTAATGGACAAATTTGCATCCCCCTTACGGAACTCTAAAATCTCCCCCTCCCCCATCCCGACCGGAGCAGTCTAGAAATCAACCCGCCATTCAACACTGAACCTAGAAAGAAAAAAAAAAGGCTCTTATACAAAATTTTACAGCAATTCAGCCACTAAAATAGTAAAATTGGAGAAATCTATTCAACCCGAATTGTGGACCATGTGCGATGAGATTTGAATTAAAGTAAATCAAAAAATAACAATTTCACCCGCATCTAAAAATCGGCATCGAATCTGAACTGAATCGATTCGCCCGAATCTAAAGAATTGAAGTAAATCAAAAAATAGCGATTCTGTCCGCATCTAAAGATCGACATCGGCATCGAATCTAAATCGATTCGCCATTTCTGATCTTAATTTACGGGCAGAATCGATGCGTTACTTTTTTCTTGCTTTCTTTTGTCTTTAGAAAAAGAAAGCGTTGGATTCGTGAAAAATTTCGACTTCCGGTATTCGAAGGATTTATAGTTTTAGAAGATCTTGTCTGGAATACGATTTGACTATTTTTATACATTGTCTGTCTGTCAGTCTGTCTATTTGTTTGTCTCTGACAAAAAAATTGTGGGCGGTCTATTTCAAGAACTAATGCATGGAATTTGTTGAAACTTTAGATTCAATTAGACTTTCATATAAATTGGTGCTGATTACTTTTTAATGTAAATCTACCGGCAGGTGGCGCTGCTATGCTGCATTTTTCCCGATTTTCGCAATAGCTCTATCTCAAGTACTGATGACACGGATTTTCATCAAACTTCACATTGACTTAGACGTTGGCATAAATTGTTACATACTGATTTCGGTGTAAATCACACCACAGGGGGCGTTGTTATGCAGATTTTATCAGCAGTGTTGAATTCAATTTTCTCCGGGAGGGATTTCTGCGGATCCAGAGATGGACAGTTCAGAGGGGATGGGGATTGGACTTTTGTACATTAAGCATAAAATCTCAAACCTTCTTGGGGGACATTTGGATGTTGCACGGGCGGGGGGGGGGGGGGCATGTCCCTCCGGACTATCCTCGGAATTCAACACGTTTTTCTGAATTTAAACGATTCTAGGGATCATATCTCAAGTACTAATGAACGGAATTTCATCAAACTTAATATTCTGTCATAAGTTGTTCATGATTAGGTTTTCGTGTAAATGATATAACAGGTTGTGCTGCCATGCTGCTTTTTTTTTAGCAGAGTTGAATTCAGAAATTTTTCTCCTGGAGGGATTTCTATGTTTCTGGAGAGGGACATTCTAGAGTTTCGGGGCGGGGGGGGGGGGGGATTGGACTTTTGTCCATTAAGCATAAAATCTCAAATCTTCATGAGGGATATTTCAATATTCCGTTGGGGTGTCCACTCGTACCAGCCCCTGAATTTAACACTGTTTTTCAGAATTTACACGATATTAGCGATAGTATCTCAAGAAGTAATGACCGAAATTTCATCAAATTTAATATTATGTGTCATTGACATAAGTTGTTCCTGAGTTTTTCGTGTTAATCATGTAACAGAGCTGCGCTGCTATACTGTTTTTCTTTTTTTTTTTTTTTGCATGATATTTATGATAGCCATATCTCAAAACTAATGCACGGAATTTAATCAAACTTCATATTCTGTTATTTCAGATAAATAGATCTTTATTAGGCTTGGGTGTATATTGCCCACCAGCTGCCGCTTTTATGCTCTTTGAATTGGGGTTTTCCGTTGCGGACATCTAGGCTAATATCAGACGAACGTCTTTTTGCACGCTTTTTTGTCGCTCTTACATCGTCCCTACACATGCTAGCGAAGGGATGGCGTAAGAGCGAAAAAAGCGTGCAAAAAGACGCTCGTCTGACATTAGCCTAAGAGGGAAATTCAATGATTTGTTAGGAAAATGCAATGCTTATATTTTCTTTTAAAATGCACATACTTCAACGAACATATCCTTTTTGAATCCTCATGATGCGCATAGGTTATCATTTAAATTTGACACTGTGATAGCGAATTTTGAAGTTTTAACATTTATGAGACAGATGAAAGTTTTGGGATTGGCACATCCAACTACTTTATGTTCAATTTTTGAAGGAAAATGAAAATGATATTACCTTATTTTGTTTTAGAGACATCGATTAAAAAATTCATAGTATCGATTAAATCGAGTTGGCCATAGTATCGATTAAATCGAGTTGGCCATAGTATCGATTAAATCGATTAAAAAAATCGAAATCGCCCATCACTACCATGAATTATTTGTTTGCTTGTCTAACTCGGCGAAGAAAATCCATCCAGACGAGAATAATCAATTTCTGTAATATAAATCTCTATTATTTCATGTCACCTCTCTTTTATAAAGACACTTTTTGTAAAACATTTCTTTTATCAGTGTGTGATTTCGATTACATTATTTTCAAAAGTGAAGCATTTTCACCTGTGAAGAATTTCAAAGCAGCTGGGCTGTGAAAATGACGCACTTCTACAAATCTTCATTCAGGTTTAAGAATTAAAATACACGCTTTTTATAAAACTACCTCATTTGCTTCGACTAAAGCAATTCACTTTCACAATCCAGTCTTAAACTTCTTCTGTAGAAAAGTATGTATATGATGTCATTATCACGGAATAACTGACAATATTCTTGACATAGCCCATATTTTAATTTAAACTTTTTTTCAGGTTTTATGAGAAACTGGCAACAAAAAGATAAAATATCTCCTATTTTTGATCATTTTGCGTTTACTTTCAATGACTTTCAATAAAAATGAGGTACTTTTGTTGAAAAATGGTATTAAAAACTACAAAAAATTGATATCTCAAAAATAAATTGAGATACAGATTTCAAACAAATTGCATTTAAAACAGAATTTTTTTCCTTCTACGACGGTGTAAAAATTTAAAATGTGCGATGTTTAGAAGTTTAAAAATTTGCTGTAGAGAAAATTGCAAAACAAAAATTTTATTTCAAATTTCAGTGTTGCCATTCGCAAAATGACGAATGCGTTACGCACAGATATGTTTGTCCTTTATAGTGTAGATAGTTTCAAATAATAGAGGAATAAATAGAGATAAAATGAATAATATATTTCCGACACTCGAACACAAATCATATAATTAATTCATCGGAATCTATCAGTATAAAGTAATAAAATAAGCACTATTATAATAAGCACTGATAAAATACGCAACTTCAAAAAACTTATTCAAATCAAATAATTTTAAAATTTATTTATAATGAAAGGAAAATAAATTCCATTGACCATAATATAATTCGAATTTTCAAAATGACGTTATTTTTGATCGAATTATTGCATTTACTTGACTAACGAACTCATCCAAGATATTCTGTCCTAAAAAAAGGGAAAATATTTCTACCTACATTTTGAAAAAAGAACATGTGTAATGTAACATCATGAATATGTACAGCATTTGGTGTCTATTCACAAAATTATTTCTCTGTACCTGTAAAAGAACTATAAGAGCGAGATACATGACTTACGGTCATGAATTTATAAGGTCTTATTTTTAAGGTAAATAATGAATGCTTAAACAAAAAGCTTTATAAAAAGTTTTACGTGTATTATTATGCCATAAATGATGCACATCTCCAAAATTATACATTTAAGGGACCTCGGTATCTCACTTTCTGAAAAAAATTAATATTTTTTGTTTAATATGGGTTTAGACATTATTAGTATTTTTTAAGAAAGTTTTGTATGCATTCAATAATTTAAAATATACGAAAATAACTTTTTACCGAATTCATTTTTTTCAGAATTTCAATATCTAAATTTATACATCTCTATTTATATATTTGTGTTTTTTCATTATATCAGTGTAATGAAAATAATACCATCATGAAAAAAATGCTAAAACATGTGATTATGTTTTTCGATCAATTCATTTTTTTTAATGGGCGAGCCTTACGGTGCATTTTATGAAATTGATTTCGATTTTCAGTCATTTTTATTATTATTTTTTTTAATAAAAAGAGCTGTAAAAATGATCTATTTTACATATGTCATGATGTTTCATTATTTTGTTTAGCTAATTATAGTGTTTTAAATACGGCTATAGAGCTGTATTTGTAAGAAAAAATACAAAAGTAATAATTGTTAAATGTTCAAAAGTGTAAGAGAAACGCATTTGTTAAATATTTCTAAAGAAAGAAAACTATTTTTTTCAATATTTATTATAAGGATGTACTTTTTTAAAATTATATTACCTTTATGAAACTGTTTAATAATGCATCTCAAGTATATTATAAAGTACTGAAATGTAAATAATACAGCTCTGCATACAGACAGAAAAGTACACAGGCTATTTAAAACTAGTCGTTTGGGGCCACCGTAATACCTACTCATCATAAATATGTATAATAAAAATTATGAAAATAAAACATGTGTAAACTATTTATAAAATGCATTGCAATTTCAAAATACAATTTAAGCGTATATTTAAATATTTTTAATACATAGTAATACTCTATTACTGAATTGAGAGTACCACTTATCCCGTCGATCAATTTCTATAAATTATATAAATCGCCAAACTACTCGCAAAATTATGCAAACTCGTCGCCAAAACCCAAACGAACTGGGCGCCAAGGGTCAAAATAGCTGTCCTTGGTGTCTAGCTTTGTCTCCCTTAAAATTTATGTTTGAGAAAGCATGCTAAGCATTGTATCATGTTAATTTTATTCATAATTTAATTTACTTGGACCCCCTTAAATTTAATTAATTTAATCCCTTAAGCTAATATTTGTTTTTGTTGCATTGAAATATCTGGATTTGTTGATTTTCTGAAAGCAAATAAAACCTATTGGTTTACAGTGGAAGTCTATGGGAATTTGGCGATATATCGCCACGTTGGCGACAAACTTTGTGGCATTTGGCGACGGAACAGATATATAGATTAGCATAATTCTTATTTTAAATAACGAAAGAACAAATAAATTAGTAAAAGATTAATAAAAATACAAATAAAACGTCTAATTAAAAAACACTTTGTGACACAACAAGCAATTTTAACATGTTTAATGTCAAGTGAATGTGACATTTACTATAGGCCATTATTGACATTTAATCTTATAGTTTGGCTTTAGTTTTTGGGTCGACGGAATAATCGAGTAGTACCGAATTGCGTAAAAGAAACATCCTTATAACTCCAAAAATGAAAATCATATTACCTAACAGTTTACTGCGTCGGATTAAGTATCTCATTTCCAATTAAAATATATCTTTGAACTGAAATTTGAATGAAATACAGGGTCATGAAAAATCGAAGAATGCAAAAAATATGATTACAAATATCCCCCAACTACTTATCCGATCGACTTCATTCTTTATGCAAAATTTATGAATTTTTATTGTCTTTTTTATTCACTCCTTTAAATAAACAATTTCGAAAATTTTTGTATACCTTTTATCAGAAAGAATATTTCGAGAATCCGAAAAAAAAGTTCCGGATAATCGAGTTTACTAATATTCAATAGGCTTCTTCCCATTATTACATACTAAGTACACACCAAATTTCAACTATCTATCTCAATTTGTTCGGGAGATAGAGAGTTTACAGACACACACACATATACACACACACACAAATATTCGCATTTTTATAACGGCGAATTTTCGTATCAAAACCACTTTTTGCGATAATTTATGTTGATTTATAAAACCAAATTCTAAATGAAAATATAAACTAGGTTGCTCAAATTAAAGTGATAAATCATGATAGAAAGTTTATTTAAAAATAATTCGAACATTTGTATTAACATTAACTCATATTTAATTGTCTTAGCAATCTCCATTTTCGATAAAAGTAATGAATGGATTAAATAAGCGTAATTTTCTATCACTGCTTATAAAAATACATTAAGATAAAACGATTTTTTGATTACTTTAACTCTGAGTGCTTTGCTACATAATGTAACTACATATTTTTCTGATTTTTAAAAGCAAAAATGCAATTAAAATATCATTATTTTCTCCAGCCTAATATATTTTTTACTGAAAGTTGACCACTTATCTTTATGTATTATAATTTATGATATTCTAAGATAAACTTGAATTTCGCTATATTAAAAATGCACATATTATGTCTGAACCAGAGTCGAATAACAAAATTATAACCTAGCATTGTTTTAAACATGCAAAGGAAAAATATTTTAAGCGTAAATTACTCAAAGAACTGTGTTTTTAATAGTTTTGTTTAAACATTTCTGTAGCGTTATAAATAATAATTGTTTACAGCACATAAATAGAATTTAAACACACTTCACAATATTTTCAGATTATAAGGCATTAATATTTTCAAAACTCATTAAAAGAGGACACTGAAAACAATTAGTACGATAAAAATCAAGTTTTTAAAATATTAAAATTTATGACTAATTTTTTCGTAAGAATATGCTATTTTTCTAAAGTATGTAGCTTTAAGAATATTTTCAATTTTGTGAAACATGATCTTTTTTATTAAATGATTTTTATTAAATTATTTAAATATTTATAATGATTGCCATTTCAGAAAGTATTTTTTTATTGCTATTAGAAATGTTTCATTTATATTTGATTCACCTTTAACTTTGTGATTAACAGGAAAGGGCGAAATTTTTTATTTCTTAGCTCAATTGTTTGTATAAAAAAAAGTATAGCAATACTTGTTGTAGAATATCATAAAAAAAACTTATAATAAAGAACGGGTTATTTTTCATTGATAGAAGAAGTATAAATTTTAATATCAGTAACTGTTTCTTATTTGAACAAACAATATATTACAACTAATAAGAAAGAGCGAAAGTTTTTATTTCTTATCACCATTGTTTGTATGCAATATGACAAAAAAATATTTAAGTTATCCTTATATCTTGTCGATTGAAATCTACCTGGATCCATTTTTCAAGTTCTTTGTTGTCAAGTGCGAATGGATTTATTTATTTTAACAACAAAAATATGACGCCTAAGGTATTTCCGCCAATAAATTATCCATTGTGTGAGAAATTGCTTCCAGCAATCTATTTTTATATTAATTTCAAATTTCACCTGAAGGAATAGGAAAAAAAATCGGAAGAAAATATTCAATTTTAAAAGTGAGTACCATATATTTCTTTGTAAAACGAGGACTTTTGAAACAGGAATATGTATCAAAATTTATGTGCACGCGTCATATTACGCGAACACATAACCACAGAGTTTAGTTTAGTCTTATAACTAAAAACTAAACTAAACTCTGTGGCTATACAATCAATGAAGTGTCTGTCCCGACAGTGCCCATCTCTGTTTTCTTGACCCTGTTATAACTAATAATCGAAAATTAATTAAAGGTAAAAAATATACATTAACCCTTTATGTTCTGAATTATGAACTCATAAAAATTTTTTCTTCTAAAGAATTTTTCATGAATTTTTGAAACTGCATTAGAAGATTTACATAATCATTTAATAAATTTCAGTGTAATTAAATTTAAATTTATAGGGATTTTGTGCAATATTTGTAACCCCACTCCAATCTTTCATTTTAAATATTTTTTAGAATTAGGAAATGTACAAATATCAGGTTATTAAAATACAGTCGAACCTCTATTTAACGAAGTCGCTAAATCCCGGAAAAAAGTTCGTTATATGGAAAATTCGTTAAATAGAGATCCACCTTTTAAAATGCTTTAAACTACATAAAACTGATTTTAAAGGCATAAACACTAAATATTTTTACTAAAAGTAATTAATCACATTTTTTTAAAAATAAATTATATCGATTTGTTTTATTTATATTACCTACCAATATCCATCATCAATTCCTTTTTTCTTTGTGTTTAAATCTTTGAAATCTGCAAAGAAAACAAAACATTGTCCGGGAATACACTGTATTTTCTGTTTAAAGTAAATAGTTTTACATTAAAATTAAAGAATTTTAATGACATTATCCTATTTATTATTATTATAGCAAATAATTTTAACCATACATTAACATATGCGTCCTTAAATTTAATTTCTGAAAAACTCTGTTAATTTTGCCTGTGTTTTTTATTTAAAAAAGTGCTTTCTCTCATAATACTTCTCGCATCTTTGCAATGCATCAAAAACACCTTCATGCGTATTTTATTCTAACTATAATTCGCGTCGGATTGTTTCAAATGATTTTAGCATTTCATCATACGAAGTTTTGTTAATCCCTGCATAATGACCATTTCCATCACCATCATATTCGTCTTCCTCGCAATTCATTGCTGTATTGTTTTAATTTTTCACACTGTCGAAAATATCCAATTCGGATAGTATTTCCAAGGTCTCAGTTTCAGAATTAAGTGAAATAGAATCATCAATCAGCACATCATGGTTAATTTCTTCTTTTTTTCTCACTGTATCCACATTTTTAAAAGTTACTCTAAGGGATTATCGTCTTCGTCCTCCGTACTTACCGAATGCTCACTGCTGACAAAGAAGGCGCCTGGTAAAACCAGTTCAAGGCCATTGAACATCATAAAATGTGTTTAAAGAAAGAATAAGTTTGAAATATCTAGAAATATGTTGAGAAATGGGGAGAAAAAAAATTTTGATCAGAAGAAAAACTTCGTTAAATAGAGAATGCACTTCGCTATTTGGAGGTTATTTTACGAAGAAATTCGCAAAATATTCTTGGTTCCAAGGAAAAGTTCGTAAAATAGAGAAATTCGCAAAATAGAGGTTCGTTAAATAGAGGTTCGACTCTAGAAGTATCGAAATATTTCCCAATCTAAAATTTCCACCATCGCACCACCCCAACGCCAAGAAAGCTAAAAAGATACAATGTCAAACGAAATCATCCTTTTAAAAATATTTTTGATTTGTGGAAGCAATAATGCTTTTGGAAGAAGATAAAGTAATGCACATGTAACTCATTCTAAGCTGTATTACTACTAATCGATGTATTATATTAATTTTATATCAAGTTATTTGAATGGTACTTATAAGTACCGTCAGTAGATAAACGGTTAACAAGCAGAAAAATAGAATCGCTTCGCGTTTATTCCATACTTTTTATGTGTCCGTAAAAATGACAATTTTTCTTTATTGCATTTTTAGTGAAGGTATATTTGCAAAAAAGACACAGAATGGCAAATACGTACGTATAAAAAAAAAAAAAAAAAACAGGGTGTCCGGGCTAAAAGTATCCGAAAGTTAGGGCTTATTGTTACTGAACTATCCATTATTATTTTTTAAAAATATTTAAATAGAGAGAGTATTGCACCAAGTTTTAATATCAATAGATTTCGATGTGTAGAATGATAAACGTCTAAACAGTAATCCAGTTCTATCCAGGTGTTTCGTAGCATATCAGGAGTTGTTAGACGAACTGATTGAATGAAGCACTTTTTCAACTCCTCCACAGAATTTTTTGTTTATACACAACGGATTTAATGAATACCCAAGTAAAAAGTTTAATCAAGTCAAAACCAGAGACCATGGCTGCCAGGTAATTGGGCCCCGTCTTCCAATACAACTTCCACGAAATGTGATCTTCAAAAACGTGGTAACATCAGTGTAATAGTATGGTGGAGTCCCAAAAATCTCGGAGAGGTTTTTAACCCAGAGACGATCAGTCTATTATATTCTAATGGATAGTTCTCTAATAACAAGCCGTAAATTTTGCATACTTTTAGCTCGGACACCCTGTATATATCTCAAAATTTATGTGATCTTAATACACCGGAATTTACGGTATTTTTTTAAAATAGTCTCATCCTTAATGATTACAAAAACGCTTTAGCATATTTAGTAGATTCCGATAATAAACGTGATCTTATATTATGATTTTTTGATTTAGAAATATAGTTAGTATTTAGTAAACATTTTGTAAATATGCATGTTAAAAAGGTTTATTTTGTTAAAACAAGCCGTTATGGAAGTAAAGATTGTGTTTCCAAAAATAATAACGCAAAGAAATATAAACTATCGAACAAAACACTCATAACTTTTATTACTATCATAAAAAATTACCGACCGTACCGGTATCTTCTTCCTGGATTTCTGGAGGAGGCAACAATTTTAACGTTGCCTAGAAGCAAACGCGGCGTGAGGTATGGTGAGAAAATGTACGCATGCATGTGAGTTTTTTTTTTTCTCAGATTATGAGTATCAGGAAAACAGAGACTTTCGAGTTAGTCGAATTGAGAAATTCTGTTTGAAACACCACGTACGAAAAATCAAAATCTCATGCGTTTGGAAAATCAGTGGCAAAATACCCACATGTTGCACACATGTTCCTTAAGATGTACTGTGAGCTTACACAGTTTAAAAAAAAGGCAGATCTTTCTTAATCTAGGCAAATGTAGCAAAACAGCGAATGAAATGGCAATATGCCACAAGTATAAATCTGCAAAGTTGTGCATTATACTTGTAATATTTGTACCAACTTTTAACCTCTGATTCTAGAAATTTTCTTAAGAACATAACATGCTAAAAGGTAAAATTTGGAGCTATTACTCCAAATGCGATAATTCTCAGAAGCTTATGCACGTCGATAATCTAAAATATGAAAAATAATGCATATGTTAGAAGTTAAAAAGTAAAAATTAAATTTAAAGAATTCAAAAAACCCGACTGTGTAAAAAGCGAACTGATTCATTATTTCTCATCAAAGTAAGACTATAATTTATATTACTTACCTATTTTTTTATTTACTTGTATTGGTGACTTTTAAGTTGTGTTTAATTGTTAGTTCCTATCTATAAACACTGTTTTGATGAGGCCTATAGATGTCTATGATGGTTAGAGCTGCAATAAAACTAGAGATCCTACCTATACAACTTCCAGGTTGTGTAATATTTAAACGGAGATTCTGACTGTAAAATTATCAATTAAACATAGTCTTCGTTTTGAAAGACCTATCCAATGATATACCACTCAATTTGGTGCGTAAAAATCGTTTTTCGTCTCTACCACCATTTTGAATTCATAAAAACAAAACATAGACGAATAAGAAGACGAATCGAGGTTAAGACGAATCGATAGAGACCTCATTCATTAAAATCCATCCAGCCGTTGGAATGTTTCAAGGATATAAAGAAATCCACATCCCAGATACGCATGAAACAAATAAGTCTTCTTGGCAGTCGGGTAAAAATTAACATAATTTCATTAATACAAAAGGCATATTTACTATAACGTAATGGTTTTATTTTCTGTCAATAATAGGAAAATATATTTATAATTATTAAAATATTTTTAAAGACGGTAAATAATTAAGAATATAATTAAATATTTTAAATGTGTCAATTTTGTATCATGTTTCTGATACTGATGGTGACATGATATATAAATGTTTAAGGTGTGACATCGTTATACATATATATATATTTTTTTAAATAATAATTTCAATGTTTCCTTTCAAATTAAATCTTATATATACAAGTCTATTTTAGTTGAAATTTTTTTCAACCATGTTATAAACTTTCAGAAACGTAAGAATGTTTTTTTTTTAAATACCATATAAAAGCATTTTGTGCAGAAGTAGTACATATCAAATTAAATTAAAAAAGTTTTCTTTGAAGTTGTCTTGCTTTCTGTGTAATTGCTTTAAGGTACCTTATTTTGCGTACTTAAATTGTAGGGCACATCTCAAAATATAAAAAAAGTTAACGATTTTAGAGAAACACTTTTAATACAGTATTGTTAAATATAAGTAAATTGTACTAATTATTGATCACTTCCGGAACTTAAAATAGCTCCGAGTACTTAACTCTTAAATTTGAAAAACGCATGTACTCAATTTTTAGAGTACATATAGATACTCGAAAATAAGTATGTATAGAAACACACCTACACTATAAGGGAAAAAAAAAGCGAAATTACAGAGAACAGAAAAATCACCATTTTTATTTACGATAATTTTGAACTGCGAAGAACTACAATTTTTGGAGTAAAGAACAACGAATTTACTATTTTAATTCTTGAAATTTTGTGTATGAGCCGCCGCGTGATTTCAACCCGAGTCCTCCAGGTGGGAGATCAGTATTGTACTGACTGTGCTGTAAGAGCAGTTACCGGCTGCTTCCAAATGACACCTTTTATGAATCAGCGACGGAAGATCGCTAACAGCAGAGATGTATTTTCCCTTTCTTAAATATTCTAATTTCTAAAAAAACAATTTTTAAACTAAATTTTCTTCTTTAGCATTTCTAATGAAATTGTAAATAAATTTGAAATGTGTGTATTATAAATTAAAAATTATATCAAAGATAGACATATCTTTAAATAAAAGCTTGGCAATCCCTACTGTCAATTCGGTATCAGAAACGTGTTTATCAGAAAACTCATATTTTTGGGCACATAGGATTTAAACATGAATATTAATACTTTAAAATACAAAATATATGTATTCATTTCTGCTTACATTTATACATCAAGTATAAGTATGCACAACTTCAAAATATCATATACTCGTTTCTGAATTAATTGTACTTAAAAAAAATCAGGAACAAAGAAGTTTTCACTTTTAAATAGATTAATGCTCTTTTTTGAAGCAATTGTACTTAAAAAATATGAGTACATAGAAATGCTCATTTTTAAGTAGATTATTTTTAACGATGTACTTCTTTTTGAAACAATTGTACTTAAAAAAAAATACGAGTACGTGAAAGTTCTTATTTTTAAGTAAATTATTTTTGAGAGTGAATGCTTCAAACGAATTTACTTGTGGTTCGCTATATTTAAACACTTACATTGCTTTACCTTTTACCAAATTATTTGTCACTTTTCGTTTTGTATATATTTTTTCGCAACTGAAGTTAAAATATTTAAAATTTGTTTTAGAAGTCAATAGCATTTACGATATTTGTTTTAACTTCAGTTGGAAACGAAACATTTAGAATTACTAAATAAATATTATTTATTTTGACTGTTTATATATATAAGTTAAAATCGATATTAAAATGCATTAATATGAAAATAAATGCTAGAGTATGTCAATCGAATTCAAATCGAATCAAAAAGAAAAACAAAAATCTTGCGAACACAAGGATAATGAAATTAACTGCAATATTAAAAATGGAAATTTGTGAACGTGAATTATTTTACATTATTGATCCATGATTCTGTGTAGCATTTCTTTCCAAATTTTAAGGAGCTCCATGGATACTGAACTTTTTTTTTTATTTATTTATGCTCATCACTTATAGCAATAACTGAGTATTTTGATATTTTGAAGTGATTTTCATATACAGGGTGTCCGGTCTCAACGGTGTCCAATGGCTAATTCCTGAACCGTTAGTCATAGACATATAGTTCCAATTACAAAAATGTTTTAAATCAGGTAAAGAAATATTTCAAAAGCGATTTGGGTCAATAAAAACAATTCTTAAAAAATTACGAAATTTAAATTTTTATACGGTCCCCCGGTCCTATAAGTTATATTTAGTGATTTTTTTTTTTTTTTTTTTTTTTTTTTTTTTTTTTTTTTTTTTTACACTGACAAGTAATACAAAAAAAGTCCCGTTATTCTACGATTAAAATTGACCGAGTAATAGCTGTTTAAAGTTGGAGCATATTTTTTGCTGCAAATTGGGGTCATTCACAAATTTAGTCGAAATATAATTTCGTCAGATATAAAAAATGTTTGGATGTAAAATTAACATTGCAATATAAATTTGAAATCTTTAATCATTCTGGCATATTAATGGGAAATATAAAATTTGTAATAAACATTTAAGAAGAAAGAAGAAACACAATTTTTGTTAAATAAAATGATTCTAAATTAACAGCCGCAATTCTTTACAAAATGATACGTATATTAATAGATTGCACAAGCCTGCAAAAGTTGAGTTATGTCATGATTTTTAGCTTTTGCTAATTGATTCTTATATATTCTATCCCGCTGAATCCGAAATTGACCTTCATTTTTAACTATCATATCAGGATTTTTCGCAAATTGCAAATTTCAAAGTTAAGAAATTCAATGTTAAAATTGAATTTCTTCCCCCATCTCATCGGACCACTCAGCTGTTTAGCTGTAAGAATCCCAGGATAAGCAAAAATATCGAATAATTTTTTTAATCAAATCAAATAAAATAAAATAAAAAATGTTTTACATATGTTTTATAGTATGAGATTTTCGCTATCTTTTAACTTACACATTTGCGATTTGAAAAAAAAAATTCTAACGTGATGGTTAAAAATGTAGGTCATTTTCAGATTCAGTGCTAAAATGTGCGTAAAAATCAATTATTAAAAGTTAAAAAACACAACCATCTCCTCTACTTTATAGTATTCGATTTTTGTTATTCTTTAAATTTGAAAATTTATGATTTGCGAAATATCCTGACATGATGGTTAAAAATTAAGGTAATTTTCGGATTCAGTGTTAAAAAATACATAAATGTTAAAAAACCCAACAATCGCAGTCTTGTATTATCTAATCTAAAACTTTTTCTTAACCCCCTCACTGACAAGCCCGTGTTAATACGTTCACTAAGCTCCAGGTTTCACTGCAATACTAGCAATATATAAAGTAATATAATTCTATTGATTTAATGTATTTTTAATATATTGAACAGTGATAATACTTCCAAGGATTGCATTCATATTCGTTATTAAGTTTTTTCATGCTCCTTGGCAGAAATCTATCCGAAATTTTTTGTGTTATCCTGTAAAATAAGTATAAATGGTAACCACCGAAAATCTTAATAATATTAGATTGTTATCGGATTTGCGCCAGTATGTAAAATGCAATCTCTATCGGATATTTAAAAGTGGGTTAAAGTTCGAGTACAAATTTTGAACTGGAAAAACATACATACGATTGTTCAAGTAACATAAAATCTTATAAAAAAAACATAATTTTTGTTAAAAGAAATCATAAGAGAAACAGTCTCAAATCCTGACAAAATAAAACATACGTTATTGTAGCCAATTTGAGACTTAATCATAATACTTGTAGGATTTTTTTTCAAAGCGCAGATACACATGAAGTAAGATCTTCGAATACTTTAAACACTTGGTATATAATCCCTCAATGCCAAGCCGAACCCATTTGTTTTCAGAGTAGAAAAGTGGCATAGGTCATGCATTTTTAAAGTTTCATAACTCGCTCAATTTTAGCGTTATATGAATGGAACTTTTTTGTCTTACTTGTCAGTGTAACAGGAAAAAATCACTAAATATAACTTATAGGACCGGGGGACCGTATAAAAATTTAAATTTCGTAATTTTTTAAGAAATGTTTTTTTTTGACCGAAATCGCTTTAAAAATGTTTCTTCACCTGATTTAAAACATTTTTGTAATTGGAACTATATATCTATGACTAACGGTTTAGGAATTAGCCATTGGACACCGTTGAGACCGGACACCCTGTATAGTTTATGCAGTAAGTAAAGTAATAAGAACAATTTTTCTTTTCATTTATTTGTTTTTGATGCCAAATAAATGCAATTAAATTTCTTATAAATTAATTCTGGGATGTTTAGATAATATTTTAACATTTGCAAAATGTAAAATACATTATAATAATTTAGGTATACAGCTTTCTGAAACACATCAAAATATTAGAATAAAATTTAGTTTGGTTCAAAATATTAGAATGTTTTATTTTATTTAACAATATTACCTTATGAATATGAAGTAAATAATAGTTAATATTTTGTGGCATCCCCTTTAGCCTACATAACAGCGTACAATCGATACTGCATAATATATACAAGGTGTTTACAAACATTTTGATCAATATTAATACAAATAGACTTTATATGTGCCACTGACTCAGTTTTACTTGAAGGAGGATTTTGTTGGAGTTTTTACTTCATAACACACCATAAGTTTTCGATGGGATTAAGGTCTGGTGAGTTTGGTCGCCAAGGAAATACCTTAATGTTGTGTTGGCGGAACAAATTCTTAGTTAACACCGAGGTATGCGGTGACGCTAAATCTTATTAAAAGATGAAATTATCTTCAAATAAAACATCTGATGATGGAATCATGTAATATTCCAGAATGTCTTCATATATCTGAGAATTAACCTTTTCGTAGACGATACATAACTTTCCAGGTTTTTCTGCATTCATGCAACCCGAAGCCATGACACTAGCAGCAAATTTTACGGAACGTTTAAGGCATTCTTTATCAAATGCTTCATGCTTCTTGCTTCATTCTCCAAATTCGAATACTTTGATTACCACATTAAACACAAAACATACTTTTATCACTAAATAATATATTTTCCCAATCATTTTCGCGCCATAAACGTCTTTATTTACACCAATTCAATCTTATACGCTTTTGTTTTACAGTTATGAGAGGTTTTGTTTTTGATACACGAAATTCAAACTTAAATTTATGGAGACTTCTTAATGTTGTCGATGTAGAAACTTCAACTCCTTCTTCTTTCATTTTTTGGGAAAGACTCGCACACTTTCAAAACGATTTTTCTTAACTATATGCTTCAGATTCCTGTTATTTCTAACAGATGTTTTTGTATTTCGGCCGTCATTTTAGTGATTATTTTGAAATTTTCTTTTTTTTTTTAAATATTGTGTTAGTATTTTACTAACGCTTGATTGCGAACAATGTAAATAATTTGCTATATAAAATTGATTGTTCCATGCTGTTAGAAATCAACCATACGAAGTTTAACAGATTCAGGAATATCACTCACACGACCCATTTTAAGAAGAAAAAGCAAAAAAACTGCAAAAAGAACAGCGATTTTAAATTAAATCATCTGAATTTAATAAATGATGCCACCAGTTATGAATTTGTGATAAAGGAGAATTAATGTGAAATATTCTAATATTTTGAACTACTTGAATTAATATTCTAATATTTTGACGTTTCAAAATATTTTTTTTTCAACTAATCTTTTCAAAAATGATATTAATTTTAAGATAATAAATAAGTTTAATCAACAATAAGTTCTTAATAAAAATATCGTTTGCATATTTGGATTAAAAGACATTAAATTACCAAACGATATTTTCAATTTGTAAAAAAAAAAAAAAAAAATTCTAAAAATTTGAATATAAGCTGTATACCAATCTAGTCTGTATGTTTCTCTCATTGTACCCGTAGTTTTTTTGTTAAATTACTATCTATATTAAAAAATAACTAAACATTAATTCAAAAATTCAGCATATATCGATAACATCATTCAATCAAATTGCGTTATTTTAAAATAAATTTGACGTACTATAAAAGTGAGGGGATAAACTCACCATAAATATAAGATAACTGTACAAGTTAAAAATACGTCCGAAATATTAATTTTTTATCTAAAATACCCAATAACTCTGACAAAATTATCAGGTATGTGATAGATGCCATGTAATGAATAACATATTCTATTTCGTAACTAATCTGAGAAATTATGTTCATTGCCTGCAATAAATATTAATATTTGATTAGCCTTAAAATGCATTCATCGTTGGATAATTAAACACAATATTGCATTTCTTTTTTGCTGGTGCTGTTCTTAAAGGTATATGTTGAAAACAATTAAAACACTATTAGCTATTAATATTTATCAATTACTTTTCATTCCCCCTACACCCCCTTCCTCCCTATAAAAGCATTCTTTTGTAGTAAACTTTAATTGTATTATTTAGAATTTTAGAGTTGCACTAAATAAAATCCATTAGTGTACATTTTGAAGTCCTTAATTGTATTATTCAACTATAGATGCAGCATTATTAATGTTCCATTATTGAAAATAAGGTAATTTAAATACTTCACCAGATTACACTGCATGTTTTTGATCCATGGATTATACACATGAAAAATTAGCTATATGTGACAAAATGTGCAGACCAATCCTTGTATATTTTATGCTGTTTCATTTATGACATGGATGGTTCTTCAAATGGAGATATGGTTAATTTTTTAATCCATTTTTATAATTTGTATTTTTATTTAATTATTTTAATCAGGTGTTAATACTGCTTTTGTCTGGATTTTTTATGTACAGTTGCCATTTTTTTATTCTTTTGCTTGTTATGGCTAACGCAAAGATGAGACCGTACATGTTATTTGTGGTAATTAAGGTAATTAGTGTATGATGATCCTGCATTGGTTCCACAAATATTTCCATTTTTTAAATGTTTACTGTATTTTCAATTTCATGTTTCTCTTGTTATAAGTATCTGTTAAATACAATTTTATAATGGTTTATACGTACTTTTTAATTTAAATAAATTCCTTTATTATTTATACATTTACATTAGTTGTTGATAATGAGTATTGGTTTATAATGATTACATGTACACACACACACACACACATATATATATATATATAAGTCCTGCAGAACTATATGAAAATTTAATGCAGTCGTACAAATGGCAGTAGCTCACAAACAGTACGCCATATAATATTCATCAAAAAATGTATGAACTCAAAACTATCGAAAAATCAAAATAAAAGTTTTACATAAATTGTCTAAAGCCAGAACTTTAAACTTAATTAACAAAATAACAAAGCATATTGAGTTATATATGATATATTTTGAGTAATTTTAAATTTCAAAACAACATTTTTAACTACCCCCAAATTGATTGGACAACTTGAATCCAAATAATATTATAAGACGAAACGCATTTTTTTTTTCACCTTTATTCAACATAAAATATATAATGTGAACTTTTAAAAATTCCACAATCTTACTTAACAGGCGACTAACGTAATGAAAATGTGTTACAAGTTTAAAATATACATTTTATTTAAAAAACTTCTTAGTACTTTCAAATCTTCCAGGTTCATCATCCGAGAATATCTTTATAACTAAATGTTGTTTATTTATATTTATATTTATATTTATATTTATATTTATATTTATATATTTTTTTAATTTTATATTATTATATTTATATTTATATTATTTATATGTATTTTTATTTATATTATTATTTAGTGTTGTTTATTTGTTGTTTATTTTATATTTGTTTTTATTAAAATAAAAGATCTGACAATTACCGAGAAAGGCATTTTTGCAAGTTTAGATATAGTATCATTGTATTCCTCAATTAATGTGCAAGAAATCAAATCATTCATTGAAAATTCTCTCAAAAAAGGCCCAATATCAGATGTACAAATAAAAAACACAATAAAATCCGGTTTAAACCTCATTACAACTAACAATGTTTTCATGTTTAACGGAAGATATTATAAACAATTAGAAGGTATAAATAAACAACGTTTAGTTATCAAGATATTCTCTGATGATGAACCTGGAATGTTTCAAAGTAATAAGAAGTTTTTAAATAAAATGTATATTTTTAACTTGTAACATCTTTTTCATTACATTAGTCGCCTGTTAAGTAATATTGTGGAATTTTTAAAGTTCACATTATGTATTTCAATTTCAATCCTTTTAGTAGGTGTAAAGGCTGAATAACTCAACCCCGGTAGAGAAATATAATTTCCAGTAGGTTTCGAAAGCCACACTTACATAAAAAAAATAAAACTTCATTTACATAAAACTGAATATTTTGGGAAAATTATGCAGTTATAAAAAATGACCAGGAAATATGCAGGAAGAATTCAACTTTAACATCAGAAGTCATTTTGAAAGTTGGATTGCGAAATTATATATTGATACATTTTACAATTTAAAAGTACAAAACATAGCTGAACAGATGAAGAAAAAATCGAAACTCTTAATAATTAGACAATTGGGAAATTGAAACTGTTCCTGTAAAGTTGACAGAAAAGTTATTTTCCTATCAAATTTCTAGACCACTTCAAGCAAAGACAAAACAGTCTGTGTATTAATAACGTGCCAAAAGTGAGGATTCTGTGAATGCTAATACCTTCCACAGAAATGATGTAGAGGGAGAACGTCACTTCTTCTGAACCATTACCGTTCATAACTGTCATCAGCAACGTTTTGTTAAAGCCAAGTGTACGGTGTATTACCCAAATGGAAACAGTAGAAACTGAGTTAGTGCTATAAAACTGTGGTCACTTTACACTCATAAATAAAAAAAAAAACCTTTTTAAAAGTAACAGTAAAGTGGGTGAATGCCATAACTTTTGCTGATACTGTTTGTATGCTTTGTATACATACACGGTGAAACACTCTACTGCCTTTTGGAATAAAATTGAACCAAATTAAGAATAAGTAAACATTTAATTTAAAAAATCAAAAAACCCGACTTCGTAAAAAGCGAACTAATTAATTATTTCTCATCAATGTGAAACTACTTTTTATATTACTTTCCTAGTTTTTTTGTTTACTCGTATTGATGACTTTTAAGTTGTGTTTAATCGTTAGATCCCGTCTATAAACATTGTTTTGATGAGGACTGTTCTATGAAGGTTAGAGTTGCGGTAAAGCTAGACACCGTACTTACACAACATACAGGTTGTGTAATATTTAAACGGAGCTTCTGACTGTAAAATAGTCAATGATACACCATCTTCATTTTGAAAGAATTATCCAATGACATGTCACTCAATAGGGTGCGTAATTTTTTTTCGTCTCTACCGCTATTTTTTTCGTGGCCGACATTTTAAATGTATAAAAACAAAACATAGTCTATAACCATCGGACGGTTAAGACGAATCGATAGAGACCTCATTCATTAAAATCCATCCAACCGTTGGGCTGTTTCGAGGGTATAAAGAAATCCACATACCCAGATACGGCGTGAAACACATAACCCTTCATTGCAGTCGGGTAAAAACAAAGATTGAAATTTAATTTTACATAATATTTCAGATATATTTATATATGAAACTGTCAGAGTTCGATAGACATGTTGGAACATATAAAGGAGAAATTCAGAAATTGATTGAAACCGTGCATAAAGAACAGTGGCCACCAGCTACCAGAAATTTTGTAGAAAACTACCTTATTATATTATGAAAACGTTAAACTGTTTTTTTTTTTTTTTTTTTTTTTTTTTTTTTTTTTTTACTAGCAAAAGATAAATTTTATCTATGAGCAATACTTTTCCATTTATTTGCATCAAGTAAGGAAATTTCTGCTATATCACTATGTAAAACATTCAACTCGGGCATTTCTTGCTAAACTGACACGATGGAGGTAACAGTTGGAGCGATAAGTTGTGCAATGTAACTTAGAATTTTACGTCCATTTGTTGTAAACGATGAATGACAGAAATTGAAAAAAATAAAGTATTTATATCCATATTAAATTTTAGTCAAATTGACTATATTAAAATACTCATTATTCAACTATGCATAAATATCGAACACAATATGCATAATCTGCTTTATTAGGAATTAATTAAAACGTATTTTAAAAAAAAATAGACGACGCTGAGAAAATTCACTACAGCAATTACAATATAACAAATACTTTCAGAAAATTTCTTTTAGACTATTCATATGCAATTCGTATTAAAACAAACTGGATATTTTGAAAAATCCGACAACATTGATTACTTCTGTTTGCGTGCTCCTTGGTAATACACTAAACAAAACAGAACACTTCACACATGAAATCTATTTTTATCAGTTTAATCAAAAATTCCACTCCCGATGAAAATAATTAAGATTAACATTCTGGTGCTTTGCAAAATGAATACAATTATTATTGGATTACGAGAAATATTCTTTGTGTTGTATTTAATTATATTAGGAATTTCTCGATTCGTCTTGCGTTAAATCGTTTAAAATATATTGAAAATATGGTACCTCAAAAAGTTTATAAGATTTAAACCATTTGAGTGTTTATTGCTTGATAATTACATTTGACTTTTCTATGATGATCTATTATGTTTGGACACTTAAATAGAAATGATTTGCTTTTGTAATATTTTTCTAAAGACATCATAACTCTTTTTCGACCTTAAATGGTTCTTTTAAGTTGCCTTTAATTAAATTTTAACACTTAAAATAAATATTTCGAATATATAACTTCAGGAAACTTTGCCTAAAATGATTAATAATTTTGAATTAAAAAAATAATTCGGCAGAACTTTTTTAATGCAAGTTATATTTATGACTTAACAGATAAAATATTCAATTAAATTAAAATTTATCTGTTATTTTTATATTTCATTTATTCAATATATTTTAGAAAATGTTCTTTTAATTTTGAATCTCTTTATATAATTTTTATAATTAATATTTGTTTTTCATGTAAATTACTTGTTCTTTTAAATAATGATTTTTTGGTGCATTTTACAGTTAACCAATTATCCAATTTAGTAAGAATTTGTATATAGCGTAAATAGTAAAGATTTATAGTTTCATCATAGTTTTAAATTTTAGTTATATAGTACTTGTGGTATATATAACAATAACGCTCGACGTATATTATGTTAACACTTTGTCCTAATTAATATGTTCCTAATTTAAAAAATAAATTTATAAAAATAGTTTTAAAGTTTATAAATAGATGTAAATAACATTGGTATTATTGTTATTTATTATTATTGGTATTATTGTTATTATTGCACCCTTTTTTGGCGATAATTTTCAAGCCTCATATGTTCGAAAAGGTAAACTGTATTATTTCCGTAGAAATTCTGAATTGTTATTACAATAGAGATTTTTTATCTAATGGAACATTTATATGAAAAACATATATCATGATGCAATGCTATTTTTTTTATTTTAAGATTTTAACATGTGTTACTGAAATATAATATATCGCACCCATGCTTCAAAAGCTGCACAACTGGCTGCCATTCTACTTGATTTTTACGCCTCTACCAATCACAAAATGTTCCAGAAGGTGCACGAAAAATCCTGCCATCAGGTAGCAGTTGTGTTTGCAAACTGGCATTTGACCCTTCCACAGACCGGAAACATTTTTTCGGATTTCCTCAAAAACGAAGTTTTTTTTAGTTTTGTCACTTTTGAAGCAAGGGTGCGATACATTGATTTAATTAATAGACATGTTAAATTTTGAAGCATTTTACTCTGAATGAAAGTTCTTCATACATTCCGAATAACATAAAAATAAAGATGATTTACGGAAAAGCGTGATTTAAAATCATCATTATCTAATAAAGTTTTAGATAACTGTAAATACATTTTTCAAAATAATATTTCGTAAATTCTGTTTTTTTTTCATGAATGATAATTATTCAGGAATTAATTTATTAATCCACAGAGGTTATTTCTTTTATTTCATGACTGCTTCCAGTAATTTGTAATAAGGAAATTTTTTTTGAAATATTAACAATTAAATATAACATTATTATTATTATTATTATTATTTTACAAATACTAAAAATTATCAATGGACCAATATTCTAAAAAGAAAAAAAAATTCAAGTAAAATGAAATGCAAAACAAATGAAATGCAAGCTCCAAACAAAGCGCCAAATATAAAAATTTTGTCCGTAGAATAACAGGTTTTATCGTTAAAATGATTTTTCTTTTAATTTTACTAGCAAAAGCCGTAATACGGGAAAATCGCGTTACATTATGTGATTTGCTTGGAATGCCTGCTGCCCTACTGTGCCGTTCATTTTTCTTGGATTTGTTTATCAGTTTATATTTCAGTCTAGGTATGGTTCGCAAAGCACATAGGAAATATTCAGCTTTTAATAAAACGTAAAAAAGTGCCGTTAACTTTCTTAAATTTTAATAGCTTCACGCGTGTTTTCTGTAACTTTTGTAAAAAAATAAGTATTTTCGGAAATGAAATCAGAGATCCAAATACTTGCGCATCATCAAAACGAAACTTAATGTAATAATGTTTGCAATTATTGATTTAGGAATTAGTATTAGCTCTGCGCAATAATTCTTGTACATTAGTTCTCAATCTGAAAAAAAAAGTTTACTTTCCTCGTGTTTGAATTATACAAAGATAATTTAAAATAAATTCAAAGCTAATTATTTCATTTATATATTTCGTTGAAACATTTCCAAAATAGAAATAAATAAAATAACAGGAATTAATCTATTTATAAAGAGTCAAGGCATATATTAATTAGTGCAAACATGTAGCAAACTAATTAAAAAGGGAATACATATTAGTGACAGAAGAGTAATTTATTTATCTAGTATATTTCAAATTAAATTACCATCGAAAAACATAATAAAATATAGTGTCCGTTTTTTTTCTATATTGTTATATGAAATATTTATAGACTAAAAAATTATATAATTGTCTTATATGTGAATATCTATGCTCGTTATCTAAAATAGAATCGTCAAACACATTGTTTTAAAGCAGAAAAAATAGAACTTACACTAGAACTGGGAGGAGTGAAAAGTTCACTTTTTGAAAGAGTGACAGGCCTTTGCACTCTTTTTGGAGTGAATTTTGTAAAAATACACTCCTTAAAGAGACTAATGATAGGCTAGAAGTAGGTAGGAGTCGTTCGGTTGTCTTTAATTTGTGTAATTTCCCTTTTAAATTTGTCCGGTTTCAATTTTTGATTTTTTTTTCAATCTGGCTTTCGCTAGAGAGTCTTTCATTCGGGACGTGGCTGGGGATCTATGAAACTTGCTTCCGCAAAAGAGTGGGACTAGAGTAGAAAAATAAAGGGCTGCGGACAAAGATGGGATTATAATTAGTGATTAGTTTTGTGACAAGATACACTAGTATATCTTTATCAATAATGCCTATGACAATCTTCTTATTTTATATCTAATTTATAATATCTAGGGAATTTCATTTTGAAATGAAGCTAGAATATTGAATAAAATAAATTTGAGAAAGTTATGTTTTGTAAAAAATTACGCAAATATCAAGCTTAAATGAAAAAAAAAAACAACAACAAAAAAAAAAACAAAAACATGTAATGTCAGAGTGAAATTTATTTTGTAATGGAGAAAAACGCTGAAAATGAATTTGTGTAGTAAGATTAAATATGGCATGGGGTATACATAGTTATTTGTAAATATTTTTCATAAAGTGGAAAATATATTTTTTCACTGAACACCTTTTGATAGCGTGTTAAATCATAGATAACTCAGTTATGTTTTGTTGCGAGTGATGCATATGCCATTGTTCAAATGATTGAGATAAAATGCACAATTTAATCAAATGCTGAACGGATTACGTGGGTAAAACAATTTATTAATCACCCTGAAACACCTCTAAATTTTATTAAACATTTAAAATATACACCGTACTTTAAATATTAGCATTCATTATTAAAATTACAGGTTTATTTTACAGTAGTGCACTGAAAAAATATATCTCTGTTCCTTTGCTTGTTACTTCTAATTTGATGACAATAAATTCTAGATGCAGCATTTTCCAGTCACTTAGAAGTGAACAAAGAAAAAA
The DNA here is from genome assembly GCA_963932465.1 of Maratus speciosus. Lineage (NCBI taxonomy): Eukaryota > Metazoa > Arthropoda > Arachnida > Araneae > Salticidae > Maratus > Maratus speciosus. The sequence goes on from OZ010788.1 coordinate 445,890,521, forward strand.
ACCGCCATTTACTTATAAACACATAAACAATTTTTAAGGATGAAGGGAAAGACTGATATATATATATATATAGCACATTATGTATTAAATGCATTTGTCAGACCCAGAATATATATATATATATTATTATTATTATTATTATTAAAATCATTATATTATTAAAATCATGACAATGATTTTTTATGATTCTAAAAAAAATAAAATTTGCACATTAGTAATATAAGAGCAAGGCTTTAAAGCATATTTTAGAAGATATTTTCATAACATTTTCTTTTTGCTTTACATGTTTTGTATAAATGTAAACTATGCTGTATATATTTTCAGTTCCTGTTTTCAATTTCCAATTTTCATTTCTGTACTTTAAATATTTAAGAGTCTAAGATAATTCAAAAAAATAACTGATTTACATAGTTTCACAATATATAAATCCATAAAAAGAGATTTTAAGTCAGTAATCAAATAATTTAACCTATAATAATAATGCATGGATAAAACTAAACTATGTGGTGCTACAATCCTTAGATATCGAAACCTGCAGTGCTCAACTCTTTTTTCTTGACGTTAGGCTGTCGGGTGTTATACAGCATATGTTCCACTCAGGGGGCCAACCTAAGGTACAACACCCCCCCCCCCCCCCCAAGTGTTTTATTTTGAAGAAAGCTTGGTACTCCTTTGATTGACTCTGAAGGGATGATAGAATGAGTTAACCTTGCCCTATTGTGTAGCCGAAATTGAAACTTGAAGCATTGTAACACTTACCATTAAGCTACTATTAGAGATTTACATGTTAACCATTTCGCGGCTGCGGATTTCGTAAGCTCAGATACTTATAGAAGTTGAATATAGACAAAACCTTCTTACTCTTTTCTTTGCTGTCAGCTAAAAATGTGCTTGCCTACAGCATTAAACAATGTTTTGATCTGTCACACCCATGTAGTAACGTTATTACTTCCATAACAATGATGACAAATAATAAATGCGGAGTTTTGGGTCAGGGGGAGAGAGCTTGGTAGTTAGTCAACCTATTTGATATTTTAAGAAAGAAAGCGATATTAGTCCAGGCAATAGAGACCGTAAAGGTGCTCTACCTAGCAAAATTCATGATAGTTCTAGAAAAAGACTTACTACATGTTTTTTGGTTCGCTGAATCCGAATTTTTAACTTCCTACCAAAATTTCCCCCGGCAACACTCCCAAATTTTGGTAAAATGCCCACCTCCCCCCCCCCCCCCCAAAAAAGCTTTTTATTAAAAAAAAATCATTTTTTTTATTGTTTTAGGGAAAAACTATCTAGAAATTCAGAAAGTAGACAAAATTTACAACAAATAAGATAGATGACATTATGACGTAGGATACTTGAGGAGGGGGGATCTGCCTCGCAACACGCGCCGCGGTAATGCGTGGACTAAGTTGCGCAATTCCACTTAACCACTCACATAGTTTACATTCGCCACCCTTGTCTCCACTCTCAACTTTCGTTATGAGGTTTACAGTAAGTTTTTCTGGTCGCTGAATCCGAATTTTTAACTTCCCCCCAATATTCCTCCCCTCGCATCCCCCCCCGCCAAATAGTTGTTTTTAAATTACATTTTTTATTGTTTTAGGGGAAAAGTATGTAGAAATTCAGAAAGAAAACAAAATTTGCAACAAATAGGATATATGACATTATGACGTAGCATGAACAAGGAGGTGGAGGGCTGCCTCTGAACATGCACTGCGCGCTACGTGCACTATGTTATGCAAGTCCAGGCAATAGGGGATTTTACCTGGCAAACATAATGCTACTTCTGGATTTCGACTCACTTTATGTTTTTTTGGTTTGCTGAATCCGAATTTGTAGCTTCGCACCGAAATTTCTCCCTGCAACCCCTCAAAAAATTGATTTTTTGAAAACATTTTGTTTTTGAGAACAGCGCGCGGGGAATGTTCCGAGGCAGCCTCCCCTCTCCCCGTTTATCCTACGTGCTAATGTCATATATTCTATTTGTTGTAAATGATGTCTACTTTCTGAATTTCAACATACTTTTCCGCTAAAACAATAAAAAGTTTAATTTAAAAAAAACTGTATGCGGGTGGGGATGAGGGGTTGCGTCGGGAAAATTTTGGTGTGGGGGGGGGTGGGCTGGAGGGCGAATGTAAACGATGTGAGCAGTTGAGTGGAATTTCGCAGCTTAGTCCACGCAGCAGCACGACGCATGTTCCGAGGCAAGTCCTCCCTCCCCATTAATCCCACGTCATAATGTCATACATCTTATTTGTTGTAAATTTGTCTACTTTCTGAGTTTCTAGATACTTTTTCCCTAAAATAATAAAAAAAAATTGAATTTTTTAATAAAAACCTTTTTGGGGCATTTTACCAAATTTGAGGGAGTTGCCGGGAGAAATTTTGGTTGCAAGTTAAAAATTCGAATTCAGCGACCCAAAAAACATAAAGTAAGCCGATTTCTAGAACTACCATTAATTTTGACAGTTAAAATCCCCTATTGCCTGGACTATATAGCTATTATTGGAACCAGTCGTCTTCTAAACGTTAATATAATTATTCCTTTTCCTGGGAATGCATTTGTTACATATTTAGATACACATAAGATGAAATGAAATATAGCTAGAAGTGTGAATCTTTTCATAATTGTGTAGCTCATTTTCTCCTTTCGAACTATGAGAAATTATGAATGACATTTTAATACTCACAACCGATATAGTGGGAAATATTAGGAAATTTGCTGTGGTTGTTTAACATTTTCAGTAATTGCTTTTTAATTTCACTTCGCTTTTTAGAAAAATGAAAAAAAAAATATTATTATATATGATTTTAACCGGCATGTAAAATTTAAGAAACTTATATATTTAACACTAATTTAGAAAAGTGTACCTAACTGACTTATATATAGATAAGTTCATAAGTAAAAATTAAGTACTCAGACTAAACAAAATTATGCATGCTTTGAGAAGTATATTAGATAAAACGTCTATACTGCAATTGGGAACATAACTGAACACACATATTGTTCATAAATATTTGTTAAGCATTACTATATTCTTTTAAACACCATGCAATATTTTCCTCATTTTGCCATTATGGCTCTGTGCCCTTAAATTTTGAACTAGTTTATAAACCGTAAACGCTCCTGTGTTTTAAGGCTTGGGAAAATATTTTATAGGGGTATCTTTTTTATAAAAAATTCTAAAAACATTTTATGATTTTCATAATAATGTTTAAGCATTACATTGTTTTCAACATCAAGATATAGTTGCTTCATTTTGCCCTTATGTCTCTGTGTTCTTAACTTTTGAACTTCTTAATAAACGGTAACTGTTCTTGTTTTTTAAGGGTTGGAGAAATATTTTGTAGTGGTATCTTTTTTATAAAGAAGGTGAAAAATACTTTATAATCTTCATAAATATGGTTAAGCATTGCATTGTTTTAAACATGAAGGTATAGTTTAGTTGCTTCATTTCGCCTTTATGTATCTGTGCCCTTAGCTTTTGCAATCCTCAATAAACCGTAAACATTTCTTTTTATTAAGTTCTTGGGTAAATATTATATAGAAGTGCTTATTTTTAAAAATATTGAAAACAGTTTGTGATTTTAAAAATGACACTGTTGAGAACTTTTTATTTTTTTTTAATAAATAAAATATATAATTTATACAACATTACACTGTACAAAAACGTATTCCAAAAAGATAAGAATAACTATTAAATTGTCAAGAGAAGTGTCATTGAGAAATGAGGACAAATAACATTTTTATTTCACATAAAATGTAAACCATCTGGCATGTCTGGTATAAATTATCTATTATTCAACAGAGAAAAGAATTAGGATAATTAGAATGCTAGTTAACACATGATTGCTCACCATGGGTGTTGTTTATTTCTGATGTTGAATTATTAAGGAAACAGAATTTAGTATCCTTGGAGAAAGAGTATATATATTTTCTTCTTTAATAAAATCAAGGCGACAATTTCCAGCATACATATTAAGTCGTTTAGTTTTATAATTAGAGTTAAAATTTAATCTAATTTTAGTAAAATGTGGCAATTTCCTAATTCCGCTAATATTCAAAGGTTTATTAAGATGACAGTATTCAACATCTATGTTAAAGACAGAAGTATATTAACGGTTTATTTATTTATGATTTATATATATTAAAAAAAATCTGATCTGAATATCTTTATCAATTCTCTATCATACTTCTTAACAAAATTTAATAAATTACACATTTAGGGGAGAGCAAATTTTGTTCTAGGGATATTTTTCAACAAAAAATATAAAAACCCTTTATAAATATTGTTTTTAATAACAGTGTTGATATTGTTCTATTTCGAAATAAAACCTGTTATTTATATAAATTTAAAACTTTTAACAACATTTCTAATTTAAATGCATAGTCCAAATTTGAAGTTCTATGTCTCTGAAAATGAACACAAACCGAAGATAATTTTTTAAATTTTTGGTAGAACTCTTATTAAATTCAGATAAAGAGTATGTTCCTTTTACTTAAAATGAGAAACATGTAGTTTGCACGGCATAAGGAATCTATTATTCATCAAAAATGGTAATCAGGATAATTACTCTGTTGATTAACACTTGATTACTCACCCTGGGTATCATGTATTTCTGATGCTTATTTTTCAAGAAAACAGAAGCTGTTTTCCTTCGAGAACATGTGTGCAATTTCTTTTCTTTTTTACAAAAGAAAGATAAATTTACAACTTATTTTCAAACGTATTACTTAATTTTACAGTTATTTTCAAACTTACTGCCAATTGTAAAATGTGTCATCTTCCTAATTTAGACAATATTTAATGTATATTAAGATGATTATTTGTAATTCCTATGTTAAAAACACAAAATAAATATTTATCTGTTTACATATTTTGTTTTAAAAATATTTTTAAAATTTAGAAATTTCAAATAAATTTCTATACAATTAAAAAAAAACATTAAGAGAAGACATAAAACGCGCATATTACATAATCAGATTAAATATTGCATGCTGTAAATAGTTCTTTTATTTTCTCAAAGTGGATCAATCAAATTTGAAACGAATATTGAATTTCAAGTATATCTTTCGTTTGCTGGCAAAATTTCTGTCCAGAATATAGTTCTGTGCATCATTAGAATATTACGTGACCATTTTTTTTGGTAGAAGTATGTAAAATATTATCTAGAGCACTTTTATTTAAACACTATTGTCAAGAAAATTGTATGCATCACATAAATCATCAAGTAAGAGGAAAGTTCACTCTTTATTTTAATAAGTGAAGAAATTTACTCAATCATTTTCACATTATTTATATATTCCTTAGATCGAAAGAATTGGATATAGTATGTTTCTGCGAAATAGTACTTATGTACTGTAGACTTTTAACTAACTAATTTTTCACATCCTTCTCATAATTATTTAAAAACTTTTTTATAGATATCCTATCAAATCACAACTAAATCAATCTTAAATTAAACAATCCTTATATTTTTTAAATCATCATAAGTCTTAAATGTTTAACAAGTAATGTGTACTAATAGAATATTATTATATTGTTAAAGATTTTTTTTTTTGTAAATAACTCTGAGAGTGTCTATGAGGAAAAAATATGGAGAAAAAAAACTATTGAAAATGAAAATGCAAAAGTAAGGAACGTTCAATATGATGAGGAATATTCAGGAGAGCTACGGTTGGCTTAATATGTTGGTAAGAACATGAACGTTCAATACAATTACAGTGATTTAGAAGAATATTTCTGTATAATGAAATATGTAACTACACATTAAAATTATTAAAATTAATTGCATTAAATGAACAAATAATTTTTCTTAACATAAGCAATGGATGTTAATGATGTGTATATCAGGGTGGGTCGAAAAAAAGAAAGTTTTGATTTTCGTAATTCTTTAGTGCAGAAAAGTTGCCTATTGTAATAAGAAGAAAAACGGCATAATTTTTTTTAAATCGATTAACATCTTCCATTCGCGCATCGTACTTAAAGTTGATGAAAAATTGCAAAAATCGCGCCTTTTCTCTAATTTTTTTAAGTTAATTCAAACTTTAAAAATAAACACGCTTTAGCTTTTTATGTTTATTTCATTGTTTACATAACCTAAAAAAATTAAATTCTAATCAATAATCTCATTTTTCCGTTCGCGCAACATCTTAGAAAAAAAAAACATAAATTTAGCAATTTTTTGTAATTTTCACCGTGCAGCTGTTCGCTAACCCAAAACTCACCACGTGGAGGTGGTTGCATGTAGAGTTCCACCTTTGCCCTACCCAACCAACCATCCAATTGTTGGGTGGGGCTTTTACATTATATTTGCAACTATTTAAAAAGGTTTTTTATAGAGTAGCATTCTTTGGCTAACTTTGTTTTTTACGTTTTCTTTTTTATATCTACTACACATTTAAAGTCTGATTTTTTGGAGATATGAGGCATAACCGATTTAGGCTTCAGTGTTGTTCGGATATAGCCATCTCTAGCTTCATGTCCAAGTACTTTATTCGACCTCTCTGTCACATGATTGACACACATCTTAACAGTCTCAGTGTGACAGGGAAACATTTGTATTTCTCTGATGGCGATGAGAGTAGTGTGGTATCAGAAGTGATGAACGATTTAACATCATCTTCACTCAGGTTCCGTGGCACTGGGGAAGGATACACCGCACAAGAATTCCAATTAATAATTTCTATTTAATCGGAAGCTTGATGTTTCCATTCGGTGGCATTACATTTCTAACAGTCTTCTTCTTTGGGACGGTTTGTCTTGCTTTTACGATCCTTCTGTAACCAATATCCCGAATACGTTTTCTTTAATCGACAATCATTGCCAACAGAACATTCTGTGGGTGGGCAAAAAACGCATTTCGTTCTATTACTGGTTCAAAAAATTGTAGTAATTCGTCGGATAAATAGCGTGGTGTTTGGATTGCTTGAAATACATGTTTTGGTCCGTCAGTAAAATATTTGCATATTTTATAGCAAATTACACAGGCATGTATGAATTTATGATGAAGCCAACTATTTCTTATAAGTTTTCGGGCAGTTAGTCATTGGAATCGGACAAAGTACCATGGTCCCAATTCGCCAAGTATTCTGGACAATGTCCCAAGGTGATTGGATTCAAAATGTCCCAAAAATACTGTTGTTATTCGCTTAAAAAAGTCCTGTCTATATCACGAATCGAACAATCTGCGGGTTCACAATCGATCACAGGAGCTTTTTCACAGCAAGTGAGCTTTTATCCGATTGACGCATGAAAAGATATAGGCCTTTCAGTTTGACCGGAATATGTTGTAAAATTTGGTGATAAGAACTCCAATTAAAACGCCGGATGCATATGCTCCACATTTTATTATTTTCTAGTCGGTGGAAAACACCGTTATTACGTCCAGTGTTTGTTACAGTACCATCACACCCTACTACTTCTAGTTTTTATAGTGATATTGATAGTTCAGACAAACAAGAAATAATGCTTTGACTTATATCATTTGATGAACTCGAGGAAGGAGATACATGTCCAATATAAGTTGATCCAGATTCCTGGATAAGAGAATAGTGTTCTTATTTCACATTTCTGTGAAATTGCCTGGCATTAAATTTTTCGCCGAACAAAGTATCTCATTTTTGTCCGTCAAAAAAAGACCCGAACTTTCCTCAGGGGGTGTGAATCGACTTTTCAAATCCGTCCTTAAACGACTCTTGTCTCTTTTTATTTTACACTTATCAACCACATCAGAAGAATCTGTGCCGGTTATCCTGAACACTTGACGCTATGGCAGCTTTTGACCAATTAGGAACTCCGAAACGATCGCTGTTTAGCGCTGTTGCGTTATTTTTAATTCTCATATGCAATTTGGGCTTTTAGTTGATGTACTCGGTTTGAATTTATCTTCCTCGCACTCCAAATCTTGAAAAGAAGTGTGTTTGAGTTCATCAATTTCATAGTACACTGACACTTTAGGAACTTTAAAGCTATTTGAGGAACCACTCAGTGCTTGCTGAAGATCACGAGCTTTCAGCTCGGCGTTCACATTTAACTTTTTTGTAACTGTTTTGTAAATACATTCGATTTTCCTCCAAATTGTAATTCCTTTGAAGAATCATGAACCTCAACTCAAAGACACGAATTTTCTTTGTTTTTTTTTACATAAGCATTTAATTAGAATTACACATTTACATGCATGTTGTCTTTTTAATAATAATATAAATACCACACCCATCAATTGGACGGTTGGTTAGGTAGGATGTGGGTGGAACTCAACGTGCAACCACCACCACGTGTTGAGTTCTGTGTAGTTTTGTTTTAGCAAAATGAACTAAGGGTTGCACGGTGAAAATTGCGAAAAATTGGTAAATTTATATTTTTTCTAAGTTCTTGCGCGAACAAAAAAAAATTGGATTATTGATCGGAATTTAATTTATTTAGGTTATGTAAACCATGAAACAAGCATTAAACGCTAAAGCGTGTTTATTTTTAAAGTTTAAATTAACTTAAAAAAGTTAGAAAAAAGTCGCGATTTTTGCAATTTTTCACCAACTTTAAGTACGATGCGCGAGTGGAAGATGTTAACCGATTCTAAAAAAAATTATTCCGTTTTTCTTTTTATTACTATAGGTAACCTTTCCGCACTAAAGCGTCACGAAAATCAAAAATTTCTTTTTTTCGACCCACCCTAGTGTATATGCAATACAGCAGTGGATATTTTCCAGATATGTTTCGAATTGTGATATTCGAAGAACTCCACTATATCATGTAGTTCTCAACATCTCACGTACCTAAATACCGCATGCGTTTTGGGTATTTTTCTTGTTTTATTTTGTATATTTTCATCAGTCATTGTTATCATTTTTAATTTTTGCATATTTGAGATCGAGATTTGTTGTTAACATATTAGAAAAAGATTGATTAATAAAAAGTCTCATTACATTAAAAAAATGAAGAGCATCACATAAAAGCTGTTTAATCCTTTTATATATAAAAAAAGTTTTAATTTGGAAATGGACCAATAAAAAATCTGCGTAGATACCGTGAAATTCATCTGCTTGGTCAGAGCTTTATGACGCTATAAGGGAGGTTACCAATGAGGGACCCGTCTCTCTGTCGCCAAAAGTGATCGCCAACTTGGTACTATTTCCAGTATTTCGCCAAAATTAACGGTACTTTTCCGTTATACGGACAGCATGCCAAAATGTATGTTAATGCGCCAATTATTTCAGACATCATCGTGAAAAGGATTTTTCTTGTAAACCATGCGAAACATTGTGATTTGTTATTTATGAAACGTGAATTACGTGAATGATTATTATTTAACCTTAACCTTGGAAAGCTTTTTAATTTGCTATTATTCGAAATAAAAATGCTTTTTTTTTATAAAATTATAATTTACTTTTACTGCTGACGCTGAGATGGATTTTACAATTTGATAATTACCAGATGATGAGAAAGTTGCGATAAAACTGTTTCAGAAATTTGGAATTCTGCATAATAAAAGGTTGTGTTCAAACAACCATGAAATGAAATTATGGATGAGTTCTGGAAATCCGAAATGGAGATGTAGCTTACGATCATGCGAAGAAAACGTAGGAATACGACAAAAAACATGGTTTAAAAGATCGCGGTTGTCTTTTCTTAATGCTTTGAGGTTTATATATTTATGGTGCCAAGAGTTGACATCGATTGAGCTTTGTGAGCTGCATCTTGATATGAACGATAACACAACAGTGGACTGGAATAGTTATTTTAGAGAAGTTTGTGCAAATGCTTTATGTTCACGACCAAATAGAAAACTCGGTGGACATAATAAAATTATAGAAGTAGATGAAAGTCTTTTTACCAGAAGAAAAAGCAACGTAGGGCGTGTTTTTCCTCCTCAATGGGTGTTAGATGGTTTATGCCGTGAAGCACGGGGATGTTTCCTTCCTCCTATTTCCGATCGCACAGCTGAAACTTTAATGGCGGAAATAGAAAACAATGTAGCTGATGGAAGTATTATTTATAGAGATTACTGGAAAGGATATAAAAGAGATGACCTGCGAAGTGCTGGTTATGATCATTTCACAGTAAATCACAAATACAATTTTGTCGACCCTAATACTGGATGTCATACTCAAAATGTTGAGAGATTATGGGGCATCGCAAAATGGCGCAACAAAAGACATCGGGGAACAGTTCGTCATCATTTAGAGTCGTATCTCATAGAGTTTATGTGGCAACGTCTTCATTCAAAAAATGAAATGTTTACTGCAATGCTAAAAGATATGGCACAGATGTCATATTCGCCCCATATTGACGCGATTTTTTCCTGACGCCAATGTCATATACGCAACGGGTACTTAACTGGCGCCAAAGTGTCGTTATTTTGCTTGATGTGGTAACCCGGATTATGTTGTGGCACAGATGTCATATACCCCATATTGGCGCGATTTTTTGCCGATGCCAATTTGGCGAAAATATCAACAGCATAAACACCAACATCCGGGTTACCATATCAAACAAAATAACGACACTTTGGCGCCAGTTAAATACCCGTTGCGTATATGACAATGGCGTCAGAAAAAAATCGCGCCAATGTAGGGCGTATATGACATCTGTACCAATGTTTTTTATGCTGCTGATGTTTTCGCCAAATTGGCAACTGAAAAAAAAATCGCGCCAATATGGGGCGAATATGACATCTGTGCCAAAGAGATTTGTAATTTTATGGCAGCAGTTTAATATGATTTTTTTATTTTATTACTTTATTGCATAACAGTTATTTGTTCACTTATTTTAATTATAAATTTCATTACTTTATTGTATAACAGTTATTTGTTCACTTATTTTAATTATATATTTTATTACTTTATTGTATAACAGTTATTTGTTCACTTATTTTAATTATATATTTGTGATTTAATAAAATAAATCGTAAAATTCTGTAATTTTCAAATGTTATATTTTTTAAATGCTCACTTTACTATCGACAATGTTTTTCTTTTATTTTTCAAATGTTTCAATTCACGTGATTTTCATTTTGCGCCAACTATTGCGCTTGGCGACAATGTTGCCCGTATAACGGTAAAGTACCAAAAAGCATAGCCTACTATGATATATACGGCCCACGCATTTCGCCGAAAACCGTCGAAAAAGTGAAGTCGGATTCAGCTTCAAACTCTGAACCAAAACATCACAACGTGCTCTTTTTTGTTTACATTTATACCCTGCCCAGATAGCGGCGGCTTGTTTCTCATCGTCGAAGTTTCAGAATCATTGATCGCATTTTCAGAATAATAAATTAAATACTTATATTCTTCGATTTCCTTCGATTTAAAAGGATATTTTACACAGCTTGTAGTATTTTAGTGTTCACATACTTTTAAGATTATCTAAGTTACTTATTGTTTACTTGATCGATTTATTCATTCTGTTATTCTTTTTTTAATCTCCCGTATTTACATAAAAATAGCTTGTGTTTCATATACACGTTTTAAAAATAAAATTTGGTTTTTATCAAACTACAGCTCTCATAACTGACTTGAAGCAGTTATTTTTGACGAATTTATTGCTACCCGTAAAATGTTTGTGATTGATATCGTCCGAACTAAATAATAATAATAATAGTAAAAAAAAAAAAAAAAAAAAAAAAAAAAAAAAAAAAAAAAAAAAAAAAAAAAGGACGATCTTCCTTAAACATTAAATATTCTTATTTTTAATCATAGAAAGAAATGGTGATCGCAGATTTAAATATATTGCAATATTTTATGTTATCCAAGCAATTTTGATTAAATCATGTAAGTGTATTTGTTAATTAATAAATTATATTTATTAATTATTACAAGGAATTTTATGAGTACTTTAATATATTTAAAAGAAATTCCGGCTGAATCCCAATACAGCCGAGACACTTGGCATCGTTCAATTTGGCGAGGTGATAAATGGATCTTTGTTGTTACCAGTTTGTTTCGCAAATTCTTTCCACACCTACCGTTGTGTGATCTTGAATTTGGATTGGTTGATTTCTTGTGTATTGGATGGCTACGCCTACCTTTGACAACTCAACTTCGCATGTTTTTATTATTTTGTACAACGAGGTGTCGTAGAAAGACGTTTTGTAATTGCAAAATTAAATGACATTAAGGTAAGAGTTTGTTATTCTTAATATTTTCTGCTGTTTTTAGTTGTAAAATTTGAAAGTTAAAGTACCTGTGTAATTTAGTTTAAAATTGTGAGTATTTGTTCTTTTTTTTTGCTGGAAAGTTAAATGAAGTTTATTGACGACTAGAAATTTACGAAATTATGGCAATTCAACATTTTATAGAGTTGGTTTTCAAGAAAAGAGATGTTTTTTAAGGTATGTTAATAATTTTATGTATTTTTTATTATAGTGTTTTATATTAGCCGTTTATTGTATATTTCTCATGTAAGCTGACCTTACGAGTTTTGTACATTTTGATATTGCTACGCATTGAGAACTGCTGAATTTTGATATGGCTAGGTAGCGAAAACTGCTGAATTTTGAGATTGCTACACACCGAGAACTGCTGGTGACAGTGATGCTTTTTTTCGGTTAATAAACGCGAAGCGTTCATACCTGTTCCCTGATTGCCGCTTTAACGATTTTCCTGCGTTTTTCAGATTGCTGCAGAACTAGGTTGCTGTATTCAGTGATATATATATATATTTTTTTTTTTATGAACGCGAAGCGTTCATACTTCTTTAAATTAGAAATGAATTGTTCAATGTTTACTATAATATAGGCACGTACTTACAATATTAAATAACCCCATGATTTTTTCTGAAAGTTGTTGAGAAAGAAAATTTTAATCATTATATCGTTACTCTGATTTCGAAAGGTACTTTAAAAATGGCACATTTTCAATAAACTTATGTTGAAATCGTTTGATTTATTTTGAATCTTATAAAAATCAGCTTTCCTGTGTTTTCTAATACGTCGTTATTTATAAATGTTGTATTTCCCATGATTTAAGGGTGACGACTTATGTAAGGGTGATGACTTATGTATGACCATGATTTAAGGGGTATGATTTAAGGTAGTAAAAAACAGTCTGGAAACATTCAGGAAAGTGGACCAATCACGTTAGTTTTCAGGTTGCCGTATTTTAGATTGGCGTATGTGCGATATTTGGCGCTTGTCAGAAAAGTCTTCAAATGGGGTGTCTCGGCTGTTTTGGGAATCTGCCGAAATTCCATTAGTTTTATTGTTTCAGCAGTGAAGATAGCAAATAAATTTGTGACATTGCTGTTTTTAGACTATGCATGTTTTTATTTATTGGGGTGAATCGTAGAATACTCTACTTCTCCCCAACCTGGCGATAAATGCGCCAAAGTGGCAACCTTGGTATTTAGTATTAACTTCGTATAGAGTAGCAAGATTGGAAGTATTCTCCGGTTGCACCATTTATTATTCCGATAATTGTTAAAATGATATATTTTTTTTATTTGATGATTAGAGTTAATATTTTTATTAAACTCTTTTGAATCATACCTATACGGAAAAAAAGTAAACACATTGGAATTCTCTGAACCCTGCCCAGAGCGGTTTGATTGGTTCTCGTCGTTGAAGTTACGGTCAGAGTCAAATTTCTGTTTTGGGCAGCGTATCAGAGTCCTCTGGCGAGCAACTTCATACATTAAACGCAAATCGGTCTTCCGCAAAGCCCTTGGTTTGCCGGTAGTAGTATCTAAGTATGCCTTGCAAAAAGTAATGCTTTGGAAATGGAACAATGAAAATCTGCGTACATACCGTGAAATGCAACTGATTGGACAGAGCTTTATGACGCTATAAGGGAGGTTACCAAGGGGAGACCCGTCTCTCTGTCACCAAAAGTGATGCCAATTTAGCGCTATTTTCAGTATTTCGCCAAATTTCTATAGACTCCCATTGAAATACAATAGGGTTTACTTGCATGCAGGAAATCAACAAATTGAGATATTTCAATGCAACATAAACTAATATTAGCTTATGAATAGAGCTTAATGGAGGATATTCCAAATATGGGTTCGAGACTGAAAAAAGTCACGTGATACCGGTAATTTACCCAAGGAACTTCTAACTGATAAGAAGGGAAGGTACTACTGCTTTGCCTGATGAACTGTTTCATTGGCTAGCGGGGATTTACATTATACGTCTACGGAGTCTTCTCTTCTTTACGCTAGATGTTTTTACCTTGATCACGTGATCAAAACGCAGATGGAATATCCTCCATTGAACTATTTACATTATTTTTAAGCACAAACAATAATCTGGGATTGGCTAGAAAATAGGAATTGCTTCGCTATACCGAATGGAATAGCTAAGCGATTACGCGGGGGGTTGGTGAGCGTAACGAGCAGGGGGGGGGGGGCGGAAAAAAAATGCGGTGTAAAAAAAATAATGTTCTAGAGATAACTATGTAATTATTTCCTAGGATGTAAAATTTGCAGTCTTGCGATATATTTCATACAGAGTCGTAGAATATGTGCATCAGAACCGGTTTTCTTGGTAATTCAGATAGCGGTTTAGCACTTTAAGAATATCTGTAAGAAAAGTAAATGCTATGACGCTGTACGTGTACATTCATCTTTGTAATCACACCATAACCACATATACTTCTATCCGAAAAGAATGCGAGGATAATTTCGGGACATCGATAGTAAACAAGAAAATTCAGTGTTTTGATTATGCGGATCAGTATTTTTATGAGTAATTCCGAATAAAATTTTAAAATATGACCTTATGACAACTGCAATTTATAATCACAGCTATTTAATTATATTTTCAAGAATTTTAAGACAGAAAAATATTAATACGCTCTCACATATTCTCTTATTTTAGCCTGATGATTTTTAATTCAGGCAGTTATTATAGTTATGTAATGAGTTAAAGTATACCGAATTTTGAAATGCTTTCTGGAAATGTTTCATAAGAAAAAAGCACATTTTTATTGTAAAACGAAGCAGTAATGATTTCTTAAGTTTCTTCAATTAGGGTTTCTTCAATCATGCAATACATTTCCGGAAACGTACAAACAGTTTATAAAATATTGTGCAAGATATTTTGTGTGGAAGTAGTAGATCTCGAAATAAATTCAATAATAAAGAAAATTCTCAGATTTTTCTGTTTGATCGGTAATTGCTTTAGAGATACGTCGCAGATTACCTCTAGAAATATAAAATAAGTAACTATCCCACAGGAATTTGTAAAAGGAAATTAGTTGAGGTTTGCTAAATTTGAAATCTAAAGACAATTTTCTTTTACCTAATGGTCTGTCATTCTTCATTGTATATTTGTTTTCCTCATTTGAAGTTAAAATAATTGGAAGTCAGTTTTAGAAGTAAAAAGTGTTTACGATTTCATTTTTAAATCGGACTGTTAACAAGCATTCCAAAATTTATAGAAGTGATCTTCAAACTTTATATTCTTGCACGTAAGTTTGAAATGTGAGATTTGTTTTTATTATAATAAAAAAATATATATAAATTTGAAAACGAAACTCCACTGTACAATAAACATTAAACTTTTCTCCTTTTGAAATTCGTGAGAATTAATTTCAATATATATATACTGGTTTTTTTTCACTGCAGTTTACAATTTTCTACTTTTGGATACACTTTATGTCAAAAAAAAAAAAGACAAGCAAACTATAAATTAGTGCTAAATAATACAATTAAATAATAACAATTTTCATGAGACATCTTGTGATGTTTTTTCTGTCTTTAATTCCAATCTACTAGATACATTCAAGTTAATTTTTAATTGAAACAACACAATATTTTTTTACGCATATGACCACTAGTTACATGGCATCCAGCCGACGATATTCTTGGGTTTATTTAGCATACTAATTTATACTTTGGAGTTTTAAAAAATCCAAAATGTTTATGAAACATGCTTAACCTACTATATTGGTAGACACGGAAGCTTCCCATCACCTAAAAATAAAATAGAAAAACGCCCCTCACCAACAGGATATTTCCACTAAATGTTAAAGAACTTTTCTACTTTAAATATGTAGAAATTGTCCTCTAATGTGACATAATTACAATCTTTATAAAAAATATCATATTGAAGAAATATGTATAAAACCCTGTTTCATCCTTTATACTGTGATAAACCAAAAGAAAATTATAACATTTTGACATTGTTGTTTTGATTATTGTGTTAGTTTGATTGTTGCGTTTCTTAACTTTTGATAATTGATTTTTAGGTATTTTTTTAGCGCGGAATCCGAAAATGACCTTCGATTTTAACCATCATGTCAGTATTTTTCACATATTATAAATTTCAAACTTAAAAAGTTTATAGTTAAAAGAAAACCTATCCCCATCGGACACCTGAGTTCTTTAACCCTTTATCTGTTGTACTATGATCTACTGTAATTTTTTTCATGTACATTTTTTTTCAGGTAATATAATGAAAATTAAAGGATATACATTAAAATATACTCACCCGTGAGAAATTTAATTCGTTTGAGGTAATTATTTAAAGTGGTGCTTTAAAGAGCCGTCAAAACACTATGGCAAAAATATTCTCGTAACAGAAAATCCACATGGTATTTCAAATAAATTTTAACCCACTCAGTACCATGGGTGCATATATGCACATTCAAAAAGAGCATATAGAATTTGTTTTAGGCACACGGAAAAAACTGTTTTGTTGAAATGACTAAATTTTGGTTCATATAGCTAAATCCAAATATTTTGGTTGGAGTGACTAAATTTTGTAGGACTAACCAAACGATTTGTTCAATTAACGAAATAATTTGGTTAATCTAACGAAAATTCAGTCATTCCAACCAAAATATTTGATGGAGCTATATGAACCAAAATTTAGTCCTTTCAACAAAACAGTTTTTTCCGTGCACCGGTAAAAAAAGAAAAGTAATATTTATTTTCTCAAATTAGACAATTTTCGTGATTATTTAAGTAAAGGTAACTTTAAAATAAAAAACTGTGCCAACCGAATAAAATTTGTGTAAAAGTAGCCGGTCCTGAAAGTGTTAAACTCTTAAAAATGCTAAATAAAAAGAAGACATTCGCAAGTTAACAATAAAAAAATACTAAATTGACATAATTTTATTTTACACATGAATAATGATTAAAAATTCAATTTTGATGCCATTAAAAAAAAGGTTTCCATCTTGTTAGCTGTCCTTTAGTTATGCCACTCCAATATTCCAGATACAACATATTCTCTCGCATCTCCACATATGCGATATAGGAATTTACATATGCCATTTCTAGCATAGCAAAAAAGAGCCGGCAACTTTCTCGATTTTCTACAAAAAATAATATTGAAACAGAAAAGAAATGCAAGGAAAATCATTACTACACTACAATTTTTGTGCTTTATAGTAATTATATAATAAAGCAGATAAAAAGGATATATAACTGCACAGACGAAAAGTAAACCGGAAGTTTTTCTCCAACACCCAGAGTACTGGAGGGTACTTATAAGTTCCACCGAGTAATTCAACTGTTAAACCAAATGCATACACCGTTCACCTAAAAAAGCTTGTTGAATTGTATTCTAATATCATAATGAATGCGTTAAAAAAATCCAACACTTATCTTATATCCTTTACTGTGTTTGCAGCAATAAAAGACGAATGTGACAATCTATACAAAATGTCGGCACAAAATGCATAGATTGTTTCAAAGATAGCCTCCTTCCTCGCTAAAATAACAAACCTAGAATCACTGCTGCCATGTATCCTGAAAAAGTAGAGTTAAAAGAGTGGTTTTACAGAGTACCATTAGAAACATTCACCATGAGATGAATGTTTAAATTGAGTGGTACTGATAAGTACCATCAGTAGATAAAGGATTAGCTGTAAGAATCCCCAGTATAAGACAAAAAATGGATCAAATTTTTGAATTAAATAAATTTAAATTGAAAAAATAAACGTTTTACAACTATTCTATAATATCAGATTTTCGCTTTACTTTTTAACTTCACGATTTGCAAAATATTTTGAGATGGTGGTTAAAAATGAAGGATAGTCTAAGATTCAGTGCTAAAAAATACATAAAATCCCATTATAAAAGTTTTAAAAGCTCAACAGTCATATCTATTTTATAGTATCAAATTTTTGCTTTCTTTATATATACAAATTAGATTTCAAACATAAGAAGTAAAAAAAAAAAAAATAGCGAAAATCTGATACTGTAAAAGAGATGTAAAACTTTATATATATATATATATGTATAATTTTACAATTTATTAATTTTTTTGTGTTATGCTATTACATTTAAACAGCTAAGGGGTCCGATATGGTAGGGGGAAGGTTCTTCCTTTAAACTATGAAATTTATAAGTTTGAAATTTACGATTTGCGAAAACTCCTCACGTGATGGTTAAAAATGAAGGTCATTTTCGGATTCAGCACTGAAAAATAAATACAGGTCAATTATCAAAAGTTAAAAAACACAACAATAACATCTATTTTGTGATATCAGATTTTCGAAATACTTTTACTTTTTAATTTGAAATTTACGATTTGTAAAACATCTTTACGTAATGGTAACAAAAGAAAGTCATTTTCGGATTTAAAGCTACAAAATGCATATGAATCAATTTTCAGAAATTAAAAAATATGACACAACACAATTTTTGCACGCTAGCATAATTGTATATTATTGCAATGTACACTGTTAAGAAAAACCCAGAGTGATTTACGCACTAATGCACATTTTCATTACGTTTCAGAGAGTAGCGAATACGAATTTCAGAATATCATTATCGGAAAACAGAAATACGCTGCAAAAAAAAAAAAAAAAAAAAAAAAAAAAGGAATAAAATACGGAAATTGTTCTGGCAATTGAGGATGTTAGTACTATTTCCGTATTTTAACGGAATTATTCCCCGTAAATACCAGAAAAACGGACAATTTTCTGTAATTTACAGGGAAAACTTACGTTAAAATACGGGAATACTATTGGCGTTTCGGTTTCCAGTACAATTTCCGTATGTTAGTCTTTTTTTCTTTTTTTTACAGTGAAGACTCTATTTTTATTCTTACTCTGTTAAAACACAAAAATTCTTTTGTCAAGCTGATTACTAGTATAAAATACAACACATTACGTAGTTTTTTTCCTGTGTAGAAAAAGCTGTCTTAACTTCTAATCAATATTTCAAAAAACTGTGCTTAAAATATCAAATAATAATGTTGTCTTGTCAAATCAAATTTACTTTAGAAAAAATAACAACAACAACTTCTTCACTAAATGCAACTTTTTTAATGCAATACTTTTATTTAATAACAAAAATTATAATATACCATTAAATTGTAGAAGATCATTTAATGTGCAAAACAGAAAGACATCTATAAATGTATTTACAAAATAATTAAAAGATTATATATTTATTTCTATTACAATTTCATCTAAATATCAAAGGATGAATGTTTTTATTGTGTCACACATATTTGAGAAATATAGTATCTGTTCATTCATGACCTCATTCAAGTTTTATGTTTCAGCTCTGATTCATTCAGAATTCATACCTCGATCAGTTTCGTATTATGGTTCTGAATTCTGTATTACTTTGTATGCGACATAAATGCAGAAGGAAATTTATCCAAATATGTTACTTTACGAGTTACTTCGAGCTCCATGTTAAAGTAAAGTAAAATAGAAAATAAATTCGTTCTATTGTGTAAATTGTATTATATGTATATTAAAATTATACGAATGTTATATATTTTATAAATTAATTGTTATATGCTATATATTGTTTCATTATATGATTGCTTTTCAACACCATAAAGATGGAGAATTATTTATTATTATTTTTTTAAATATAAATACAGAGGAACACTTTTAAGACGCTCACAGTTAACATGTGAACCCGTTTAATATGCAGATTTTTTCGGTACTTTAATCATCGTCGATAAAAGTAATGTAAATTATTACATAGTCATGACAGACGGTTTAGCAATGGGTAATCCCCTTAGTCCATCCCTAGCAGATTTATATATGCATTACTTTGAGGTTAAAATGTTTAACCTTATGAGCTTCGGATTTTATTGTAGATATGTAGATGATTTTTTTTTTTTTTTTTTTTCGCTCTTGGACCTTTCTTTTTTTTCTGTTAAATATATTAACGATTTTGAACTCAATAGATTCAGTCATTCAATTTACTTATGAAGTTGAAATAGATAAAAAATTGCCATTTCTTTATGTGTTAGTTACGCATTGTAAAAAAAAAAAAAAAAAAAAAAAAATGTTGCCAGTTTTCCGGTAGGAATCTGAAAAATAGTTGTCCTTATCGTTCCGGAATAATTTCCGACCCAGCTCGGAATAAAATCCGTAAAAATAAGGAAATAGTCTGTAAAACGGTATTTTACGGATTTTAATCCGAGCTGGGTTGGAAATTATTCCGGTACGATAAAAGCAACTATTTTTCCGATTCCTACCGGAAAACTGGCATTATTTTGTTTTACAGTGCACGTCAGCTTAACACCTTTGACACTTGCGTTTACCGTAAACCTTTTGCTGTCACCCCCCCCATTTCAATTCATATCACCCCCCTTTCCAAAAAGCTTCGGCTTTTCTTTATTTGATTAATAGAGCTCGCTTAATTTGTTCAGACAACAATTCACTTGTTACAGAATTAAATTACATTAGATCTATGGCTATCGATCGGGGTTTTAGTTTATCTTATATCAATAATTTAATTTCTCATAGACTTAATAAATGTGTTAATAATCATGATTCTTCTGTTATTGCGGTTTCCATTTCTAACCTTATCATTTTCCATTTTATAAGAGTATTAGCTTTAAGATGGCTAATATCTTAAGACATTATGATTTTAATGTGGTTTTTAAACCAGTTAATAAATTAACTTTTTCACAGCTTAAGGTTGAAATTCCTCCTCAAAATTCTTGGAGTGTTTACAACATTGAGTACCAATGTGGTTTGTCCTATATTGGACAAACTAACCGAAAACTCCGTTACAGATTCAAAGAACACATAAACTCTGTAAAGAAAAAAAATAATTGTTTAAATCCTCTATCGCCTCTCATTGCTGGGAGGAGGGACATAATTTCAATTTTGACTCAGCTACCATTATCAAAAAATGCATTACTCCTCTGGATTTAGACCTTTTTTGAAACTGTTCATATCCACAGATTTAAAAACTCCTTGGTTAATGATTTGTCTAGTGTACCATACATCTCAACTTTCTGGGTGGATTTGTTGTGTCACGGCACTTCACTTCCGCTTTAATTTCCAGTGGCTGTTGGAACTTGATGGTCTTTTGGTATTGTGTTTTGACATTTGGGTTTTCACCGTACATGTAGTTGGGGGGGGGATATTGTTTATAGTTTTTATACACTGAGGATGTGAGTCCTGGAACTCACGAAACGTATACGTCTGATCAAATTAACTTATTTTATTGTGTGTTTAAACGTTGTTTTTTATATTTCCACACAAGTTCTGTACTTATTATTTACAATGGTTTTTCATAGAGTAGTATTCTTTGGCTTACTGTGTTTTTTACATATTCTTTTTTATATCTACTACTCATTAAAAGACTGATTTTTTCGAAAAATGAGGCATAACCGATTTGTAATTCAGTGTTGTTCGGATATAGCCATCTCTAGCTGTATGCCCATATACTTTATTCGAGGCCTCTGTCACAAGTTTGACGCACATCTTAATTGCCTCAGTGTGACAGGGAAACATTTGTATTTCTCTGATGAGAGTAGTGTTAGAAGTGATGAACGATTTAACATCATCCTCACTTAGGTCCCGCGGCATTGTGAAATGATACACCGCACAAGAATTCCAATTAATAATTTCTATGTAATCGGAGGCTTGAAAGTTTCCATTCGTTGGCATTACATTTCTAACAGTCTTCTTCTTTATTCAAAATGTCCCAAAAATACTGCTATTCGTCGCTCAAAAAAGTCCTGTCTATATCAGGAATTGAACAACCTGCGGGTTCAGAATAGACCACAGGAGCTTTTTTATAGCAAGAGAGCTGCAACCCGATTCGCGCACTAAAGTATTAGGCCCTTCGGTTTTACCGGGAATATGTTGGAAAATTTGGCGATAAGAAAGCTCATTAAAATGCGGGATGTATGTGTTCCACATTTTATAATTTTCTAGTCAGTGGAAAGCACCGTTATATCATCCAGTGTTTGTTGCAGTGCCATCACACCATACTACTTCTAGTTTTCTAGTGATATTGATAGTTCAGACAAACAAGAATTAATGCTTTGACATGTCATTTGATGAACTCGAGGAAGGAGATACATGTCCAATATAAGTTGAACCTGGATAAGAGAATAGTGTTCTTATTTCACATTTCTGTTAAATTGCTTCGCATTAAATTTCTCGACGAACAAAGTATCTCATTTTTGTCCATCAAAGAAGACCCGAACTTTCCTCTGGGGGTGTGAATCGACTTTTCAAATCTATCCTAAACCAACTCTTGTTTATATATATATATATACTTCTCAAACACGCCAGAATAATCTGTGTTGCTTATCCAGAACGCTTGATGCAATGACAGCTTTTGGCCGATCAGAACCTCCGATACGATTGCTGTTTAGCGCTGTTGTGTTAACTTTAATTCTCATCTGCCATTTGGGCATTTAGTCGATGTACTCGTTTTGTATTTATCTTCGTCATGTTCATTGTCTTCAAAAGAAGTGTGTTTGAGTTCATCAATTTCATAGTACACAGCCACTTTAGGAACTTTAGAACTATTTTAAGAACCACTCAGTACTTGCTGAAGATCACGAGCTTTCCGCTCGTCCTTCACACTTAACTTTTTTCTAACTGTTTTGTAAATACATCCGATTCTCCCCCGAATTATTATTAATTTGAAGAATCATGAACTTCAACTCAAAGACACGAATAATCTTTGTTTTTTTACATAAGCATTTAATTACATACAATTGCACATCGTGGTATTTTTAATATAATATAAATATCACACCCAACAATTAGACGGTTAGTTTTCTAGGATGTGGGTGGAACTCAACGTGCAACCACCCCCACCTGGTGAGTTCTGCGTCGTTTTGTTTTAGCAAAACCAACTAAGAGTTGCACGGTGAAAATTACGAATAATTGGTAAATTTATGTTTTTTCTAAGTTCTTGCGCGAACACAAATTTTAGATTATTGATCGGAATTTAATTTATTTAGGTTATGTAAACCATGAAACAAGCATAAAAAGCTAAAGTGTGTTTATTTTTAAAGTTTTAATTAACTTAAAGAATTAGAAACAGGCGCGAATTTTTCAATTTTTCATCAACATTATGTACGATGCGCGAATGGACGATGTTAACCGATTTAAGAAAAATTATGCCGTTTTTCCTTTTATAACAATAGGCAACTTTTCCGCACTAAAGCGTTACGAAAGTAAAAAATGTCTTTTTTTCGCCCTACACTAATGTATATTCCATCACTACAAGGCTATATAATGAAAGTTTTAGAAATCGCAATGCTTGTTCACAACAATACATGACATTTTACGAAAGTCAGATTTTGAACAAAAACGTGACAAAGAAAAGACAAACTCCTGAAGACAGAACAAATGCGACTGCGGTTGTATATTTCTTTTATGTTTTTTTTTTCAATGCTAACATTATTTTTAAAAAGAAATAATAACATCTACATATTATACAAAGAATTAAGAACTCATTATAATTTTACTCGTTATCACAAGTAATTTAAATAACCGGGTTGTTCTGCAAATATTTAATATTTTCGCTTTGTGACAAAAAATTAGGCTAGCAGGGAAATTAGTGTTATTGTTTTATTTTTGCTTAATTGACAATAGAGTAATATTTATATTCGTGTGTTTTTACACAGCTATTTTTTCAGTCTTTCATACAAAAACAAACGAGATAAACTTGAATACAAATATGCGCATAAAACACAATTTGCAACATTTAACATATAAACAAAAGCTCTAAAGTCCATTTAGAATGTGTAAATACTATGTGTAAATAAGCTCAGTTGCTGCATCGTTATAAAAAATGTTTAATAGTCGATCTCGATTAATACGTGAGTTTTCTTCTGTCCCTTGATGCGCGTATTAACCGACTTCGACATTATTAATCGATAACACTTTAAAAGCAATATAATTGTAATAAAGAAAGCATTTACATGCAAGTAGGCGATACACTAAATTTTCCGTTAAACGGGCAAAAAAAAAAAAAAAAAAAGATTTATAAGGGATCAGTTACACCACATATTGAACAAGAAAAAAGTACAAAAAAAATCATCCGTGTGAAAAGCATGCCGCAGTCTATTCTCTTTGTCATATGTTTTATTGCAATCTAGATTATTTTCTTACATTTTATTTTGCGATGTTTCACTTCGTTGTATTACATAATTCAATTTTATAACAAAAAACCAGAAATCGAAAAACAAATCTAATTTAATGTTAAGTTAGAAGAAAAAAGAATATATTTCTTCTAATATTTAAATATTAATAAGAAATACTTTTCGAAATAAAGCACTTGTTATCACCTCTTCAAAAAAAATTGTTCTACATTAATATACTCTCTAAATAAAAACATTGTGAATAATATGAAAAATCTTACAAAACTTGTGGGTTATGTTTGCGTGTTCAAGAATTTTTCAAATCAAAATAAATAATTTACAGACAGAATATATTCTTGTCATTGCAACCGAAGAATTCATTTCGAATTATAATACTTCAGAAATAAATTATGTTTAACATCAAGCAACGAAAAATAAAAATGTTTATTTATTACTGGATTGCGAAATTTATTCATTTCGTGGTATTTAATTATATTAGGAATTTCTCTATGCATGTTACATTAATTAATATAAAATAGATAGGAATTATGGTGCCACAAAACGTTTGTTCGATTTGCATGATTTAAGTGCATATATCTTAGGAATTTTATTTAAGTTCTATAAGATAATCCATCTAAGATTTGAACCGTATTGATTTGCTTTTGTAATCACTTTGAAGAAATATAAGCAATAACTTGGGAATAAACAAGTACTTTCGTTAATTTTCTATTGAATTCAGAAAAAATCAATAGATATTTTAAGTTACAATCAATAGCAGGATTTTTTTAAACTATATAAATCATCTTTAATTGTTTGAGTAGCATAAATTAGGTTCATTTTAACATGCTGACCAACATAATATCGTCCGGGTAGCTCGACAAGAAGAGCATTGACACGGAAAGTCAAAGACACAGGTTCCAGTCCTTACCTGGACATTTTTTGTTTGTTCTGTTGGAATGAACCTCAAATATGCTACACCCGTTGAGTACCACGGTGACTGGCACTGAAGCTGAAAATTTTGCAATGTTTTGAGTAATTTTTAAGAAAGTATAATCCTGTAATAAATAAAAGGTAAGTAAATTTCCATTAAATTTTTAGTAATTACATAAGCAATATATATATATATTTAGTTTTATAACATATTTTAGACCATCAGTCATTGGTGAATGACGCGTTCTAATAGGAAAGTTCAGTGTCAGTCACCGGTGACTCACGTGGCGCTTAACTTGTTAAACAAACGATTATTTATCCTCTTCAGACCTGATATTTTTTTAATATCACACAAATTTGTGACATAATGTTTTGTCTATTTCTACTTACTTAAAGAATTTTATTTTATTAATTTTTTTTTTTTTTTTACTAGAAGGTACACATATTTCACATTACCTTGGCTTCGTATTGCAAGAATAAACAAGATTTCATGTTTATTTATTTATTTAAGCAAAGAATTTGGGTACAACTGAACTTGTGGGTCTCTCTCAATCTATTTCGTGCTTATTTTAAATGGTATTTTACAAAACAATTATTTTTCTGGATATGTATGAACATGGTTACCATTTTTCTGGATTTGCAGCGTTCATACTTAGATTTTTAAATAAATTCATTATTCATTGAACTACGAAAATGTCCAATGAGGTCTATTTAATATCAGGAATATGTTTTTGAAAAACCTTACGTTATTTTAGTGTGGTTCATTCTCGGAATCGCTTTCAGATGAACACATTTGAGGAGGACTAACAGTGCGTCATGCTTCACTTATTTTGTACTTATATTTTATCAGTACTTCTGCAATCTGGAAACAACTAAATCTACAAAATGAACAAAAACGTTTTTGGCCTCTTTTTTGTACGAATAGCAAAATAGCAGTAATACACTGGCCTTCAAAAGTTAAGGTACAGGGACTGGATGCTTTCGATTGTACACGGTTTGTTGAATATCTACCAACATTATTGGCGAATTATTCTTGAATTTCTGGGATGTAAAGAACGTGTTTGATTTCATATTTCTCGGTGAAGATTTCTCGGGGGTACAATTAGGGGGGTAATAATAAATTTAATAATAAAATAATATTTGCGATCACCTGTGTAACAGAAAAGGCTGAAAATGGTTTGTCACTGTGGTAAATAACAATTTGGGTCCTGTTCAACGTTTGTATGCATTTGTGTAAGAATATCACTCATATTCGTGAAGATGTTAACGTTTATGTGAAAAATTCAAAAGTTTTTTGCTTATAGCATACAGAGTTTTCAACCAAATTTAACACAACTTTCCAAAAACCTGACAAAGAACAGTAGCAACAGTATTATGTAATTAAAACATGAATATATTGAATATTTGATGAGATATGGGCACTTGTATGAAATAATTTTTAACTGCGCATGCGTGTAACATTTCTAAATTTTTATTTCATAATTTGGTTGCCAGCTAGTTTGAGTAACTTCTGTAAAAAGTCCAGTCAAATATTGTGAAAACTCTGAAAGATACAGCGAGTTGATTGCAAAGTTGTGGAAAAACCCTTATAACAAAGCTATTTTTAGAGAGCAACTAACTATATTGCCCCTATCTTTGTGAAATTTCTCGATATTAGACTGGACATTTTAGATAAGTTGCCTAAATAGCTGACTACAAAATTATGAAATAAAAAATTTGAAATCTTCCACGCATGTGCAGTTAAAAAATATTTCATACAATTCCCCATATCTCATTAAATATTCAATATATTCATGCTTTAATTGAAGTGTACTGTTGCTACTGTTCTTTTTCAGGTTTTCGGAAAGTTGTGTTAAATTTGGTAGAATATTCTGTATGCTATAAGCAAAAAACTTTTGAATATTTCACAAAAACGTTAACATCTTTACGAATATAAGTGATATGCTTACACAAATGCACACAAACGTTGAACAGGACTCAAATAGTCATTTAATGCTGTGACAAACCATTTCCAGCATTTTCTGTTGCATAGCTGATCCCAAATATTATTTTATTATTAAATTTATTATTAGCCACCTAATTGTCGGCCCGACTAAATCTTCATCGATAAAAATGAATCCCAGATATTCAACAACAATTCGAAAATAATGTTGGTAAATATTCGACAAACCGTGTGTAATCGAAAGCAACCAGTCCCTTTGCCTTAACTTTTGGAGGCCAGAGTATAAAATCTATCGCTTAAACCAGTTCATCTCATGCATGCATTGTACATCTTCACAATGACAGGTTACAATACGTAGTTCGATTTTTACAGTTTCAGTCCATAGACTACCAAATACAGCTGCTCTCGGAATCACTACCTATGAAATAATAATGTACAGTTACTAATTATTATGTTCCATTTCGTCATGCCCATCTCTTTCGGTTTCCTTACTCACTCAACCACATTAAAGATCTCGATTTTTTTTTAACCTGATTTTCGAAGTTTATTTCCATGATCATTCCAGTTTGGTATATATTGTTCCTCAATAAAATATTGGAACATTTTAAATTTGTTAAAAAAGATGTGTGAATCACACGTTTGTTGTCTTTTGATATACTTCTAGAGAGTTAGCTGAAATACTTGTACCTAAATTTGCACCTTTCTTTAATACATTATTAAAAACTTGCTCCTTTCTTTTAAATCACAAGCTAGTACAGTTTGTTTTCCATCATAAATTTGGAAGTCCTGGGCAAGGCCCTCCCTGGAAGGCAAAGCAATTTTTTTTTTAGTTGATTAGGTTTTAAGATTACATACTACTTCAATCCACAATGTATAATAGTAAATGAGATCATTTGTACATCTTGCGATAAACGTTTTGGGAAAGCAGTTACAGGCATTTATTTTTCACTGCATTCACTGCAAAATTTACTTTCCACAATTTTTCATCTGTTGAATGATCTACTTAGTTATGTACATTATGAAGAAACTTTCTAATTTCAATAATTACATCACGTAACGTAATAGCTGGAATTAAGGGTATTGACAAGTCTTTTTCCGAGTAGACTTTTACATGGGGGTATTTTAAAGTGTTTATGAATATATGTACGCCTGCAGATTTCACAATTTTATACTTATAAGTATTTACTTAGCGACGGTTTTGTGTTTTAACGGAATATATATTGGGTTTCCCAGAAATAATTTCATAACAAATTTCGATTAAATATTCTAGAGAGGATTCTAAAGGACTTATGATGTTGGAGTCTGCTTCTACGACTTCCTCATCAATTTATAAACCACAGAATACCATTCTAAAAAAGAATAAATAAATAATTGTTAAACGATTAGGACTTTATCGTCACTTAAATAATCGTATAACCCATCATTACTTTCATTTTTTTTTCAGTGTCATTCCAAGATATATATTCTAAAAATAAATATAATAATATTTATTTTATTTTACAAAAAAAAAAAAATAATAATAATTGTTACATTAAAAATTAATTTTTAATATAAAACTTTAACAAAATCAATTCTTATTTATAATTACGTAGAATTTTAAAATAATCAAAACACTATAGCAATGCACCAATTAGGTATTATTCAAAACAAAATTTTGAATAAGACGACTTCTTCCACAAACTCGGAATTGATGCCGTAAGTCACAAATGTGTACTTAAACAACACATCTAACATAAATGTATATTATGAACTAGTTTCAATAATTAAATTATTTATTTCTTACTTAAGTGTTTATAAAGAATCTTAAAAAATATTGAAAATAAATGAAAAATTTTCGATGTGTGTTTGTGGCCATTGGTCTTTTTTTATCACAAAATCATGTGAATTAAGACTTCTAGTGCAATGTTTTGCTAAATCTGGAAAACATCAATGTACAAAATTGAAAACCTCAGGATTAAATCGAATATTTTCAAGTAAAAAGTTCGATACGCAGTTGAAACCTGTCATTGTCATTCAATCCATCAAATTAATAAATTTCCCTTTTAAATTAGTCCGGTTTCAATTCTTCAATTTTTTTTCATTTATGTTACTGAAAAACACTAAATTAACAATAAATAGAAACACACACACATATATATATATTTATTTATTTATAAATAATTCAATGAACAAAACTTAATTAAGTTACACATATCTAATCTAAATGAAAACCTTTAAATAATTTCTTTCACTGATAGTACACAAAAACATATTGCAACTTGTACATCTAAATTTAGTTTTATTTTGAATACATATTATTATAAACATACTTTTTAAAAATAATTACATGCTTTAAATGTTGTGTACATTTGTGCTTCTTGTTTTAGCTGTTGTGAAATATGAGGAGGAATTGGATTGATTGATGTAAACCAAAAATGATACATAAATAAAATCAGAGTCATCTCCGTTTGCTATTAGTTCTAATGCTTCTAATGTTGTTAATCGTTTGGCTAAATTAAAATATTAAAATATGTAATATTTGCTATTACTTTTTATAAAATGTAAATAAAACACTACAGATATATTAAATAAGCATTAAACACTTGGAAATCTACCAGATTATTAAAATCAAAACTAATAATAAAACTAATTATAACTTTACTCAAGTAAAACCGTAAATCCATTTTAATGGATGTTTTTAAATTGAGCTTTAAAGCAATAAATATATCAAACTTATATTCAAAAACTATCTAGGGTACTACAAAAACATTAAAATTAACTTATACAATCGAAAAGGTGCTTAAAAAACAAAATAAGTAATGGAAAATTGAAACATATTAGCACCTGGTAGAACATCACTTTGACTCACCTACTTCGCCATATTACAAACAAACGAAAGGCAAGCCGTTGCCAGATTCTAAAAACTTAGAAGTAATATTTGAAGTGTGTATTATATTGGAGTGTCTATGCTTATGAATACTTAATGTGATTAGTAGGTAAACAAAAACATCCATTTTAATGGGTTTCTGGAGGTTATAGCACATCATAAAAAATATAGCATACAAAATATACAATAAATATACACAACATTATAAATACAAAACATGTTGAAAAAAAAATTAAAACTTAAAATTAATTATACTTTAAAATTTCGATTTAAAATTTTTATTTTAGATTATCGTTCATAAATAAGATTTCAGATTTTTTTTCTAGCTGGTATTGATCCGCTCATCATAGTAATAAATTAGGTATACAGAAAGTTCTCATGAAACAGATTTACATATCAAATGACTGAAGCCTTTTGCAGTTTATTCCATTAAGGTTTTTTTTTTTTTTCATCTTAAATCTGCCTCACATTATCTCTAAAGCATTGGTTGAATTTTAGACATTTTTCAAGCTACGTAAAACAAAAGATTTAATATTCCATGAAAAATAATAAAATTGTAATTACTTTAAAAGTGATAAGAGCTAAAAAGAAAACTCTTCATGAAAAACGTAAACGAAAAGAACTTTTAACATAATGATTGAGAATAGTGGTTGAAATACCAACAGAACATATGCATATAAAGAAGAAAGATAACTTTTATACATGATACAAATATAAAGATGATCCTGGTCTATATATAAAAAAAAATATTAAATAGCATGATATGTTTATAAATTAGTATGATTAAGTTAAAATAATAAAGTGCAGAATAACTATCATTAATGCGAATTGCAGAATACAGATGGTGTCCGATAAGTCCCTGATACAATTTAGAATTCAATATAAAATAAAACAATTGTCGTATAAACTGCGGTTTGAAATAAAATTCTTCTCATGATGAAAAGTATTCTTCAAGAGAATAAAAAAGTTAGTTCCAATCTTCTCTCATAGATAGCGCTGTACCGAAATTATGAAAAGCCGTTAGAGAGCGTTCATTTGTGCAATCCATTATCACACTTCAATGTGTGCACCCTTTGTAGCTTGAGTCACATCCAAACAAAATTCCAGTTCAGTCCACGTGTTCGCTAACATTGATTGCGGAACTAAATAGCACGAATGTTCCTATAAAGATTTATGATGGATTTGTTTTTAAAGTACCAAACTACGCAATTAGCTTTTTCTCTGGAAGTCTTCATTTCTGTGTCACAGCGTCAAAACTAATCGAAAACACAAAAAAGACAAGCATACGGATAAGCGACGTCATCGATGATCGAAGTTTGGAACTAATTATTTTCATTTGCTCGAAAAAAACGTTTTATCATGGGAAGCATTTTAGTTAAGCGTACACCTCTACGACAATTACTTGATTTTATATTGAATTTCAAAATTTGTCATGGGCTTTTTGGACATCTAATATATCCAAATATATCTATCTAGATATATCTGAATTATTTTATGATTAATCAATATACTTTTTAAATGTGTATATAAAAATTGTGATCAAAATACACAAGAATGATTTAAATATTGTTTAAAAATTTTTAGGCGGACAAGAAAGATTTGGAATGAGGAAAACACTTCATTACACTTCATAACATTTTCATTATAATTTTATATGTTACTATGAGGCTTTCCCCGCTGCAATGTACACTCGCCCATACTCATTCAGACTCCGTAGCATATAAAAACATGTTAATGTGCCCTGTTTTATAAATATTACACTGTTAAGGAAGATTAAATGATAATTAAGATTAATTTAATATTAATATGACACACGTTTTGGTTTGACTATGACATTTTTTTGGTTCATACTGCATCATCCACCGCTGTTGCGAAAGCTGGCATATAATTTTGGTTTCGATAAGTAAGATCATTTACGCTTTTGAAAATCAGCTTATATAAAATTTTTACGTAAAAAATATCGCTGCCTCTTCGACTTTTAAACCGAATCTATGGACAATATCTTCCTTTTAATATGATGTTAAAAAAAAAAATAGTTTGGTTGGGAATAACAATCAGAAACGCGGCAGTCGAAAATACTGTGTTTAGAAATTTTAGCTAATATTTTGTGTTTATATCGAATTTTAGATAATTTCAGAAACATGTATAACTTATATGTGGATACATTTCTCTATTTTAATGCACCTTCGTGCATATGTTGATGTTATTTTTAAAATGTAAATCGCGTAGTTGAATTAATATATGTATATATGCGAATATTCTATTATGTATTTAAAGAATGGTAATTCGTAAAAAATAAAGTATTTTACTCATGCATTTCTCAGTATTTATGCAGCATCAAGTGATGGAATATCTAAACAAACTTGCTAGCTGCGCTACTTTTACGCTAGGTGATTCCCACTAAGACGTCACATAAATGTTGTCCATAAGAAAAATAAATTAAAAGTATCTTTTTAGTAAAGGACAAAATGTTTATCAATTAATGCATTTTTGCATGTAATAATTTATTTATTTTAATGTTTACATTCTTTTTTAATATTCACGTGTAATAGATTTTTATGACGTAATTATCTCCATTTACTGATTTTAAAACTTGATACTTTAATTATTACTTTGAAGTTTTCTTTCTGTTTTTAATATTCAGTTTAAAATACATTTCTTTAAGAAAGAAAATAATTGCTTTACAATTTGGCAAAAATTTAAACAAATATCTTTTTAAAAATATGAAATAAATCTATATTGATAAGATGAAAATTTGAATTAATAAAAATGATCCAAACAATTTGTCTCTTTGCGATGTTTTACAATTTGGTAAAAATTTAAACAAATAAACTTTTAGAAATATGGAAAAATATGTATTGAAAAAAAATAGTACAAAATGAAAAAAAAAAACCTTTTAGTCAGATAAAAAAATCTAAATGCACACTATGCACCGTAAGCTTTCAAAGTATTTCCCTGTAAGAGATTGTTAAATTACTACGCATAGTTTTTGTTCCTATAAAACTTTTTTAACTGAACAATTTTGGCTTATTTTGACAAAATATAGCTCGTAAAATAATTCTTCGATTTAAAAACTGCGTCTTTCAGCGTATTTGTCGTCTATAAAGATACTAATAATCATATTTTAAGAGAAATAGTTTTCTTCGGGTGTAATTGAGAAGCAAAGTAATAAATATTACAAACAAGAAAAGCGACTATAATACTTAGTGTCTGGACTTAAAAATCAATTTCGAACTAGTTTCAGATGATTATTTTGCCGTACAATGATAATCTTTTGTTATTGTGTGTTACATATCAACATTTTATTTATAAAGGATAAATAAACAAAAGCATAAATGATTAATTGTACAAAATATTTACAGATTACATAATCTACGATCGAAAGTTAGATAGTCAACGTTATTTCAAGATTTTCAGATCCTAAACTAACTTCAAATTTATAGTTAAAACGTAATATAGTATTTTCAAGTACATATTCACAGATTCTACAACTTTATTTTTACTCAAATTGATTTTTAATATGAATTTAGTTCCTTAATATATATATATATATATATATATATATATATATATATATATATATATATATATATATATGATGTGATCATTACTTGAAAAAATAAAGTTTACGATTTATGCTGCTTTAAAAATGAAAAGCATTTTTGTTTGAATTCCAGTTACATGGTGTAATATTCATTATTTTTCTTTTAATAAATGATTTTGTTTTCGAAAAATCATTTTCTTGTAGTAAAATTGCATAATTTCTTACATTAAAATTTCCGTAATATGCGAGCATCAATTTATTGTACTAAAATTGAAAAGTGCGTATTGCTAAAACTAGTATAAACTACATAATTCGTAAGAAGTAGTCATGAATATTATGAAAATGATATTATTTGTGTAGTAAAGATTTTCATAAAACTGTTGTTTAAAATTCATTTTAGTTATTTATAAAATATATAGAAAAAAATTAATAATAATGAAAAAAGTCTTTAAATGTAACATTAAAGAAATGTTATATAGTTGCTTAGCACTTATTATACAGTTAAAAAAAAAAAAAATCTGCTACTGGAAAAAAATAGCTTTTTTTAAACGATCAATATATTTTATGTAAAAAAGCGTTTTTTTCTGTGATATGTTATAATATAGCTGCATGTTTTATTTAAGTGACTTTTTCTGCGAGTGTGATGGGGATTTCTTTTTTTCGATTACGAATTTTTCACCATAAATATCAATCATCTACAAACATTTTAAAAAATCATAAAAAAGTTATAAAACTGGACTGTTAACTGTATCAGTATTTGAAAAAAAAGAAGGTTTTCTAAAAATGTAAAAATGCATCACGGAAAACAAGGTAAAAAAATATTTTTTATACTATAACAGTAATTAAATTAAAATGCTACATTTGATGATGTTTTTTATTTAATGTTTTACTGATACTCATTTTCTATGTTATTTAAAATAGAAGAAAAATATTGTTTTAGATTAAATCAATATTGAATTTAAAAAAACTTTAAAAGGAAAATCGTATTTACTCAAAGATCTAAAATAGTTTTGTTCTTATTATTAAAATATGCACCAATTTTTGTAACTCAAAAACAATTTGTCCTTTTCAAGATCAATTCTGTATCTAAACACCTCTCTGTGATGATTTTTTTTAAAGACTATTCATTACTAAATTGATTATAAATATTATTACGAAGTACGTTATTTCTATGTATTAAGAAATTATATCTACATAATGCAATGAATAATATTTTGAGTTGATTTCTATCATAATTATGAAGTTTAATTTGTACGAATCGAAAACTTTTACGCATTCAACTAATGGTATAAAATCTTGATTTACTACGCATTTAATAAGTGCTCTAATTTTGTGCAGAACAACTTAAGAAAATCAAGATTTAACAAAGGGTTTTTTGTTTATATATTCAATAAAATCTTAATTGTAATAAATGTTCTAATTTTGGGCAGAAGAACTAAAGAAAATCAATATTTCACAAAGTTTTTTTTTAATATATCCAATATCATTTAAAGTGCCAGGTTGTTTAAATTAAGTAAATAAATAATATATTTACAATATATAATTCAAAGTTATAATAAAGATAAAGTTTACAATAACAGTTGCGACGCTGAATATTTATAGAAAAAATATTATGTCAGGTATTTTTTTTTAAGCACTATAAATTGTTCCAAAAATGTATTGCTTTTACATTACGTTAGAACATTTATTTATATTATCGATTACATGATTCCAGAAAAAAAAAAAAAATGGAAAATTGCGTCTTAATATCCGTATTAATAAAAAAAAAAGTAATTGTCTCTTTTTCTGTTTGTTTATTTGTTGAAAAATATTAGAAAAATATATTGCACAAATGTCTGCATATTTAGTCAAGAACAAATGAAGACATGTCCAAATACACATTAGATTAAGATTTTGGATTTTTATAATATTAGATTTAGATTTCATTTTTTTAAACAATTATGCAGTATATTGATTAAAACCCGTCATCAAATTCTGAATCTCAAGCTTTTATTTTCCGCTATTCGTCGGCGTTATGATCATTTTCACGCAAGTCTTTGTAAAGCATAGTCTTTCAAGCGCAAAAGTAGTAAATTTTCCGCATTTTAAATTCACGATCCGCATATTCGCTACAGAATTACCAAACAAAATTCACCTATTTGTATTAACATCTTTTCTTAAAAAAAATATTGATATTTACAATTTCAAATAACTTACTTTTTTTAAAGATTATTTTCAAATTTTCGGGATTTTTTTTCCAGTTAAGTGCTTGTTACTGATATAAATAATAAATTAAAATAAAAAATACTCACTTATAGAAAATTTTATTCTGATTGCAATAATGTTTTATTAAAAAATGTATAAATATTTTCTATATCAAAAAATCTCTGAAAGTTGTTTTTAAACGGAAAATGTTGCGTATTTTTCAGCTTTTTCATTTTTTCAATTTTTTAAAGAACTTTAAAAAGCTATCAAAATTCAATTATTTTGACCGATATAGGAAATTGGTTCTCTTTTTTTATAAAGCTTACTCGGAATTCGCACAGCATTTTTTTTTCCGCGTGTTTCTTTGGGAAGTCTAAATTTTATTAGCAATAATAAATTTATTTTTATCTTCTGATATCCAATTTGCTCCTTGCCAATTCAGCTTTGTCATTTATAGCTTTATAGTGTCAGAAATCGTTTCAAAATAATTTAAAAGAAACTATTTAAGTAACTTAAAAAATATGTATATATATATATATATGTGTGTGTGTATATATATATATGTATATATATATATATATATATATATATATATATATATATATATGTATATATATATATATATGTGTGTGTATATATATATATATATATGTGTATATATATATATATATGTATATATATGTGTGTGTGTGTATATATATATATATATATATATGTGTGTGTGTATATATATATATAACCATTAATTAAACATAACCTACCACCGTCAATTATTATGAATTAAAGCTGTAAGTATTAAAAAAAATAATTATTATCAGATAAAATCATAACTAGAAAATTAAAAAACATTAAATAAATCGTTGCAATGATAGGAATGAAAAAATTACGATATTTTTAAATATCTTTTCATTTTGAATGTCAACAATTCATTTTGATGTATTTTTTCCTTAAGGTATCTTATATATATATATATATATATATATATATATATATATATATATATATATATATATATATATATATATATATATGTATATATGTATATATATGTATATATGTATATATATATATATATATATATATATATATATATATATGTATGTATATATATATATATATATATATATATATATGTATATATATATATATATATATATATATATATATATATATATATATATATATATATACAACCAAATGAAGTTCTGAATTCTTCATAAGTGCGAGATAAATGATTAAGTCATGTGATTTTCTAGCCGTCTCAACTGTCAAGTGAATTTCTCTTTTTTTCTGTTTTGCATAGACATATTTAATTGTTCATAATTGAAAATTTATATTATCTATTAAACATGGACTATCGTAGAGAGATATATTGGGTTATTATCCCGGGAAGTATACTATATTTATCGATAAAAAAAATTAAGCATTCTAAAATTCTCAAAACACTTAAGTAGCACCCGTCAGGAAAAAATGACCGCACTTCTCCGAAAAATTGTCATTTTTGCAAAAATGTAACGAACGATGTAACAGTGATAAATATTCTCTTATACGAATTTTGGTAAAAATGATCAATGCAAAAACCCTTAACGGGTTAAAAGTTTGTGACGCAGCAGTTTATCTTATGCTCTAAGAATTTTAAATATGGAACTTAAAAATAATGATATCAAATTTTGAGTGACGCTATGCTATTAATTATAATCTCTCTATATATTATTTATTTCATCTTTTTATTTTTTTATAATCGCATGTGCAAAAATTATGTTCAATTTAAAAAAAAAAATGTATAAAATTTTATTCATTGATGTTTTAACATTTACACCTCTCATAAATTCCAAGTATGAGTTTTAAAAGATATGATACCAAATTTTAGTGACGCTTTGATGTGGCTTTAAACGATTTGTTTTAAAATTAAATTTAAATTATTTTTGTTTTGGCTAAGATATATTCACACATCTAAATAATAGTTTTAATTTTCCAATATGCTTTAAATATGTCACTTTCACTGAATTTATATAATGCATTTAAATGTATTTATTTGAATAAATTGATTTATCCTTTGTCCAATGCTATTAAAAATTTAAAATAAGATTTGCGTAAATAATTTTTTTGCCTCATAGTATCCATTTGAATACATTTCCCTTAGTTTGGATACAATGACGCAATAACAATCATCGCTCACTTATAAAAGTAATTCCATACATTTATATTAAATCCAAAACTACAAATTTCTGCTTCTCCCTTTTCTCATTCCTAGTGCAAAAAAATTAAACATTTTATATAAAATAATCTTTCACCATCCCTATTTAAAATTCTTTATTAACAATAATAATAAATCATATAAAATAATCCCCTGAGCTCCGAAGATTCCACTTCTGCTTTTGCACCCACCACTCCAGCTTACCTAAATAATAAAATCTTTCGAAAATTAGTTTGAAAAAAAAAAAAATCTGCAACATTTGTTACTCATTAACATAAATAAATAAATAAACTCTAACATCCCTAATATACAGTCATGGAAAAAAAAGTAAACACCCCCTACTAACTCCTCAACAAATTACCGTAGAAGAAAGTTACTGGTACCGAACGATTGGAAATAAAGTCTACTTTTAAATGATGTATATAAAATTTGCTTAAGGGGTTATCTACATATTAAAACGAACTATAACTTTGTTTTTTTTTTTCAATAGCAGTACACAATTACAGCATAAATGAATTCTGCACAATTTAATTAGCCCAAAAACAAATTTTTATGCAATTCGTACTATAAGTTCCCGAGAAATTAATTATTTTAAAACAAGCTTATTTTAAGGGCTGTATCCAAATTGAAGTTCGGCACTCGATTGTTAACCCAGAGAGCCCCGTTCTTGATCAAGGCACCTTAAGCGTCACTCAAGCAGTCAATGAAGTTTGCTAGATTACAGGACAGCGTAAGACATTTCAAAATATCTAGTCACTTCTATCATAGACGGCCCCTTAAACCATAATTTTGCCGTTTTTTAAGCATAATTTGAAAACTATTTGGAAGAAAAACGTGAAATTTTGGATTTCCATAAAGCAGGACTTAATAAATCTAAATCCACCCAAAAAAATATAGATTACAATTCATTAATTTTTCGAATATTAATTTCATAATTCATATCATAAAATTATAAAAATTGCAAATTCAACGTATTTATGTTTGGGTATGTTAGTATTACTGCTACACAAAAAATTAGCGCATTAGGAGCATAATTTCAGGAGATATGAATAAAAATATGAAAATATAATTTAACATTAGAAGCACTAAATTTTGAATGTTTATATTTCAAAAACTTATTATTCAAATTACTTGAAATTTGGTGCCTAGGCATAGTTTGAACCGAAGATTTGAAATATCTCGTTAAAATTGGGTATTGCCATTGAAAAAAATGAAGTTTGGATTTGTTTTAATATGTAGATTGCCCCCTAAGCAAATTTTATATACATCATTTAAAAATAGACTTTATTTCCCATCGTTCGGCACCAATAACTTTTGTCTACGATAATAATTTGTTAAGGAGTTAGTAGAGGGTGTTTACTTTTTTTTTTCCACGACTGTACAATTCACCTCATCTCCCCCCCCCCTACTCCCCAACATTAAAAAAATTTAAATCTTTATTTTTATACAGAAAATTCTTCTATATAAATTATCCTCCTATTCCTCAAAATTACCACTTTCCCACTCCAGCCTAGAGATTTCAATCTTTAAAGCTTTTTAGAAAATCGGATCTGCAAAGTCTGTTGCTTAATAATAAAATATATAATCATGTACACTTTTAATTATTTTTTACACAATCAATTGATGTCACGATAATAGTTGTTCTAAGCGAATATTGTGTTGGCTGGGCTGTCGTACAGATAGCTCAATTGGAAGAGTACTGGCAATTAAAGCCAAGTGTTATTAAAGTTCACTGTAATTCAAGATGTTTAACCCCTTCGCGACAAGAGCCCTTTGGTTAATTTTTAACCTTTTACTACAGGTTTTTAAAAACAGAAAAATTTCTGTAATTGAATCACAGAAATGCTCCAATTAAGGAAGGTAAACTTTACAATTAAAAACAAGTGGTCAGAATAATGAAGGATTCTGAACACCTTAAGTGGCCAAGTATACCGGTCGCTCATTCCCAAGGGCTTAAAGATGCCTTTTTGCTATTATAACCTTTAGGATTTACAATATAAAAAAATCTTAATCACTTCTGAGGTAAATAAAGACAGTGGAAAAAATCAAGATGGCAATGTTTTGATTGGCAAATTCTAAGCTGAGTAATTTGTGCTACAGAATGAAAAAAATATAAAGTTGTAATAATGTCCTCTTACAGATACTAAATCTTTAAGGTTTTTGATGTGTGAACTACATATGAATACAGTAGAAGATCTGTATAATGCACACCTTGGTATGAGAAGTTGTGCGTATTATAGAATTTTGCATTATATAGATCATATTTCATACATCATTAAATTTACTTCGTATACATGCTTTAAATTACATTCCTTGGAACCAGAAAATGTGCATATTATGAAATTTTACATAATAGGTATAGATCACACATTATTAAATTACCTTAAAGATATTACCTTGAAATATAACATCCAAATATGCCTGGGCAAAATCATTATAAACAGTGGTAATTCATGACTGACAGTTTTGGGAACACTAAATGCATGGCTGGCCAATTTATTCTTTTTCACTATTTTTAATAATGAAATCTTTGCCTTATTTTTAGCAGAATTTTCTTCCATTAAATAAGGCAAAAATTTATAATTAAAAAAAAAAAAAACTTTTGGAAAGCATGCATTTTAGTGCTGCAAGAAAAACCTGTCATGAGCTGCTCTGATTATAACACTCATTTACAAAAAATTTTAATATAATACCAATGTTTTCATTACTCCAAAATAATGTGTTAAAGGGGATAATGTATCATATTTAGTGTTCCAAGAAATAGCAATATTTGTAAAATACATGTGCTTCTTAACTGAAAAATTCATTGTTTATATCTGAGAAATACATTACATCTTCTGCATTAAAATTTTTTAGTGGCAGGCTTTTGTGATTGAACAAGGACTGCTTGCAGAGTGCTTTTAAGGATTTTACAATATAAAATTATGGCTCTTGAACTATTATTAATCAAATACAGTAATAGGGATTAAAAACAAAAATCATTAAATAGTTTATTTTAAAAAATTACTTGTATTTTCATCAGATATACTGATTATTACTACCATATGTTATGTATCACATATTTATTAGAAAAGTTACAACTATTTTCATGAAGTTTTGGATTCCCCCCCCCTCCCCGACATACTGTCAAATTTCGCGAGGTTTTTTTTTTCTTGTGTTGTTCCTCCCCCGACCGAGAATGGAGCGGGTTTTTTACAATCAACTGATTAATTTTGTTTTTCTTTTATTGCTACATTTTTATGTTAGTGTTGTGATCTTTCAAATGCTATTGCACAACGAGGCGATAAACGCGCTATTCTGTAAGTGGCACGGCAACCCTCCAGTATACAGGTGGAATTGATTAAAAGAGTTTTTGTAGTCGGAATATGCGGAATGTTACAGAATAGTGACTGGTTTAATGAAAGCAGAATAAAAACTTAATATTTAATTTAAGATGCGAGTCAGATTAATATATTAATTGAAATGGTTACTGAGTAATCACTTTATTAGTTTATACAAAGTCTAATTATCATGACAGCTACAATGCAGCTGCTAATGAAATTTTGTGAAACCAATCTTTTCTAAGTAGTAACATGTTCTGAATTGTTCTTATTTACAATTATACTTCATTACCACAAATACCATATAAGGGAGCTGGCTACTTTTATATTTTTTTTAATTAAATTATTTAAAGCTTTCTTTTAAGCATATTAACTTTAAAATTAAATAAAAACAAGTATCTTACTTTTGCAAAAAAGCTGTTTTATCTTATTTATCTATAAAATTTAATTACTAAACAAGGAAAAGTATCATGATGAAAATTTTTACTTTTAGGAGCTCAAAACAACCAGTCAGGATAAAATGGTTCATTTTGAGCTAATCGTGATAATTTAAGTATATAAAGTAGAATTTACTATCAGTCAAAAATATGTCCAAGACTGAAATCAGTCCTGAGACTGAAGGTCTTGCACCCATGGCTGTAATCAATTAGCCTAAAAGAAATGCTTCAGGTGTTTGTTTTTTTTTGTTTTTTTCTGTTTTTCTTTTGTTACAGAGATAAACGGCAATAAGAATTTTTCCCCCCTTTACGTTAAATTTTATAAAAATAAAATACTACGATGCTTTAATTTTTGAAGCTGAAAAGAGTTGTATATAAAAAAAAAATAATAAACGAAAGATGTCATTTTAAGTCAATTTTCGTTTATAATATTACTAGAAACGATTCGCAAATGAATCATTTTATAAAAGCGATTGGAAATATTAATTTTGATTTCGTCATACCTTTTATTTAAATTGTGCGTTCTTTAAAAATGAAAGATTTTGTTTAATTTCTTTAGAAGAAAACTCAAAATTAAATTAGTAATCTATCTGTATTACACTCACATATCACAAGAAATACCTATGCCACACATGAACGTTATTTTGTAAGGAAAACAGTTATAAGTATTGTTGAAAATAAAAACAATTCAGAACATTATACTAATTAGAAAGGATCGGTTGCAAAGAATGCTGTCTGGATAATTAGAAATTGTACTCACTTTCTCCCCTTGGATGGAATACCATTTCAAGATCTTTGATATTTCTTATTTCTTCAGTCAACTTCGCGTATCGCGTAGTGATACATGGCGAAGTCTTATGGCGAACGCGATGAATTTTCATTTCGATACGAGAATTTTCGATAAATATCGAATTTCGATAAGAGAATTTTTTTTAAAATGTGAAATATTTTCTCCTTAAAAAATGTTTACTTACTATGAATAACAATGAAATACCTATAATTATATACCTAATACCTATAATTACAAAATACTGCTCCATTTTAAAAAATCAGTCTAAGTATTTTAAAGCACATACTAAACTGTTTTCGTAGTTTAAAAAAAGATTTATTGCCAATATTCAGATTTTTAACTGTGACCTATACCGCGCAAAACCGATGTGCAACGTTCTGTCTGCTAGCCCATAGAATAACATGTAATCCGCGATCCTAAGAAGTCCATTTTTTCATGCGGATTATATAAAAATTAAGAGTTTTCCTAGATACTAGGTTAGTCTTATCCACTTCGTCAAAAACAGATTCATTTTATATATTAATGTTTTAAAAAAAAATCTAGACCGTTTCGGAGAAAAAAAAAGACAAACTTACACTTACAAATTGCTTTCAAAATGGGTTTACAGATCTGAAAATATACTGCACGTAGAATTGTAAAAAATTCAGAATAGGATTAGACTGCAGATATAAGACTTTAAAAAAAATCAGAACAATAGGACCTATATTTGATGAGTTATTAACAGGCTGCTTTTCGCATTTTCTTTGATGTCGAGTTAGCTGTATATATGAGTTCCGCCATCTACGAATTCTACGATACGATTTAGGCTTAAGGCTGCG
Source organism: Maratus speciosus (assembly GCA_963932465.1). Classification (NCBI taxonomy): domain Eukaryota; kingdom Metazoa; phylum Arthropoda; class Arachnida; order Araneae; family Salticidae; genus Maratus; species Maratus speciosus. Next base: position 445,933,807 of record OZ010788.1, read on the forward strand.
TCACTCAGAATACTACCGTCTTCCATGATACTTGAAACGAAATTTAAGTATACGAATTATAAGACATCTCTAATATAGATTTATTAAAATTTAAGTCATGTTTGCAATTGTTGAAATTCAACATTTAAAACTATTCGGAAAATGTAAATGAATTTGAAATATGTGACAATGGAATGTAAATGTTTTTTTACATAAGTGATAAAGTCTGGTGCAGATATTCAGTTACCTTTTGTAACTAAATGAATTTGGTACTGGTTTAAAACCGTACGTAGTTTTTTAATAAACTGCTGATCATGAATGCTTAAATAAACACAATATTTATATACGCCCTGAAAATGTTAATGATTACAGTGAAAAACATTTAAAAGACAGTCTACGGTATCATATTTAAGTGAACTAACAAAACAACATAAATATAAAAAATGATTTTTTTATAATAAAATGAAAATAGAAAATGTTTTTTTGTGCATTTTGAAATTTAGTAAATAAGTGCATTGTCAATTAACTCTTTCTGACTGAAACTGTGAAGTGAAACAAATAGTATCTACTTTTTTTTTTTTTTTTTTTTTTACAATGTTAACACTTTATGCACAGAATTATGAATTCATGAAAATTTTATCTTCTAACGCATTTTTCGTGAATTGTTTAACATCTTCAGTTCCCAGCTTTTAAAACAAACTTTTTTCTAACAATTTCGGATTTTTCTTATTTTAATATTTGTATTAAAAAATAATATACACGAAATTTTTTCCTTCGGAAATTTTAAATCTGTAAATTACGTGGCATCTAATCGGAGACCTTTGTACTGAATGTCAGAAAATGATAAAATACCCAATCGGGTACCTTGTAACTAAAACACTAAAATTAAAATGCAGATTTAGATTTTAATGTAGAAATATTGTTACTCAAAGATGGAATATTATATTTATTTTCATATGAAAAATATTGTTCAAATTTATTTAGTATGAAATTCATAAAAACAATTTCGATTTTGTAGATACAAGAAAAAATTGCACTTCATGCATCTCACACGAGATTAACCCTTCCAACTCGGGTTGTGATGCTTCATGTGGCTTTATTTTTTGTATGCTCAGGAAAACGTCCAACTTTATCAAACCTTATGTCATTCACAGGAATAGAAATAACCTTTTGACATATCTGAAGCCTCTCACCTGTATATTCTTGCAGGGAGTTGCCAGCTCGAATTAAACTCTCCGCTATGGACAATTTAAAATCAATTAAAGACACGATATCTTTTTGAGGGATATTATTTTTTTCTGGAATTCCTGGTGTAAAAAATCCAGGAATTGAAGGTTGTCATATCCAAGAAGTGGGCAAATACTCGTATCGACCACTTTGTCTCGCTGAAATTCTATAGTAAGAAATTAGTCAATCCGTCAAATCAACACCACCCCCCCCCCCACATATTTAGTATAGGATTAACTATAGATGGTTGTTGAACATGTATCTTGCATTTATCTTCTTTTGACAATCCTTTACAAGAAGACTCCGAGTTTATTCTTAATGTACTATATAAAAACACTGCAGATTTTTTATCCTTCCATTTGACCAAACAGGCTTTATTATCGTTTCTTGTTTTGGAAGCTGATATCCCTCCTTCCGTTTCCTTATCTTTCGGTAAAGTATCAGCCACTCCTCCTGTTTTATTGGTCATTATTGTGCCTGTCAAAAAGGTACTTCTATCTCTTTTTCTCGTATAATCCAGTGTTTTCATACCAGTAAAGTACCTGTCAGTAAATAGTAGGTTTGGTTTGGATACAATATGGGCTGTATCAACCAAATACTACGGAGCCTCCATTGTATCTGTAGCATAGATTGAAGACCGGGTTCTAAATGCTAAAAAAAACTCCAACTATAAATTTACTGGACTTACTCTTTATTTAAAAGCATCGTTAGGTGGTTCAGTTAAAGAACAATGGGAGCGAGAGACCCCCATAATACATGGGACGTCGAAGTGCCTTTTCTTTTTAGACAACTTTACATCTCGAAAGCTGAAACAGAAGTGCCGTTTTTGCAAGAAGTCTAGAAATCTTGGCGTTGCACAGAATCGCCAATTTACAAACTTTTGGTGACTGCGCAAAAGTGAACAAAGGCTTTTGGCGATAAACATTACCGCAAAAATGTGGTAACACTACCGGAAGGGTGAGGCCGAGATTGCAAGTAAGCGCTTCTAAATAGGATGAGAAAAGTAACAGACAAACCGAAATTGTTTATCTTACAGATAGGCCTTTGCCCAACTAACTGTTACATGAAATTGCAGACTGCAGATTGCTCGATGAGAAAAATGCTGAAAATCCAGGACATCTGGCTTTTAGCTCGACCACAAAACACGAAAAATACATGCTTCCCATAAGATTCGTTCATTTTTACTTTTTATTGTTAATACATATTCAACGTTCACATATTAGTAGAGATAAAAATTTCTTATCAATGTGGCGCGCAAAAATCCGATGCAATTAAATGCAGACCTTGATACTAGCAGATGTGCCATTTAATTCTTATTTATTTCTTTGCACTGGAAGCGGTAACAGCCAGATAAGGAAAAGGGAAAAAGAAATTTATCTTTGCGGCTGGAAATAAAGATGTTTTTAGAAAGAAGAAAGAAAACCTTTTAATAAAAGCTGGATGGTTTTGAGAAATGAATTTAATCACATATTTCAGTATAGGAAAGAGGGGGGGAGGATAATATGACCTACAAGTAAGAAAGTTATGTTTTAAATTAATTTTGAATAAAAATGATAGCTATGGGACAGAAACGCTGTCACATAACTCACCCCGTCCACAGAAGAAAGCTGAAACGTGTACGTTGCAGCTTTATATCTACATAAAATCCTTTGTCCACCTTCGCACATAAACGTAGTCAGTTGTTTAATCAGTCGTTTCATAGAATCGTTACATAAATTCGTTTCATTTCGATTCATTATGATTTTATATATAAAGGGTAGACATATTATGTCTGAAAATTTGAACTTTGAAAATGAAGTACCCATTCGAGGACCTTGGAATTCAAACCACCATTCAAAGCCCTTAAAATTTTCTTTTAACCCTAGAAAGCTCCTCGGGTCTTTTTAGACCCATACACATGTTTAAGCTTGTGTTACTCAAAAACTACTCATAAGAGTTTTCTGAAATACAATGACTTTTCCTGATTTATTTTTAACTAACATATACTAAAATTTTAAATTAATGCGACTTTTAGTTTTAACACAACAAAAAAACACCTTAATCTGTCCCTCGGGTCTTTTTTATCCAAGCATACAAATACATTCACATAGTTTTTGAAAACACCGATATTGTTTTATTTCTGCTGTACAGCTGCAAAATAGGTAAGGGGGGGGGTTGAATTATCGGAGAGGGAATGAAGTTATGGGACATCTGGAAAGGGACAAATCATAGCGGAAATTCATTTTGTTTGTTGTTTTCTCTCAGCTAGAAGTATAAGGATTACCTTTTAGAATCAGTTCGAATATTTATTTGAGAAGAACGTTAGTGCATTTTTTGTTCGTTATATGAAAGTTTTATTTCACTTTCATGGAAGGCTATACAGATGATGAAAATTTGTCTGATGTGGAGGAAGCTGTTTCGGAAGAAGAGGATCACATATCTATTGATAATTATTCTTCATCAGATGAAGAAATAGACACTATACATAAAGTATCTGAGATAGTGAAGTCCAGAGATGAAAAAATAATGTGGCATGCAAACCCATATACAAGTGCCGGTCGATTAGAATGCAGTAATATTTTGAAACTAACCCCTGGCCAAACTCGATTTTCAACAGCATGAATAGAAGATGAATATAGCGCCTTTGAACTGCTTTTTCCCCATAATTCGAAAACCATGATCATAAATTATACGAATTATGGAATACTTTGCGATGAAATTAACACCAAAAATCCGTATTGATCTGAAGATCTCAAAACTGGTATTAGAATTTTAAAATTAGAATTAGTTTTCGAATTATTAATTTTTTTTCTAATTTTAAAAAATTATTTTTTCCTAATGATGGCAACTCAAATTTTAATCATAACAGATATTTTTTTTAATATTTTAGAAAAGGTTATTTTAAATTAATTTGGCGACGAGTTTGGCCTGCCTTAAATGTATGCTAAGAAATGCATCATTTTATTTTTATTCAGAATTCAATTTGTATTTCATTATCATTTTATTTAATACAAAACTTTCATTTAAAATTGAAACCTTTAAAATAAATGGCTTTTACTTCATTCTTTTTTTTAAACGAAACGAAAAGAAAAATATTAGACACAGATGTCATATACTCAACGGGGTACCTAATTGGCACCAAAATGGCGTTATTTTGCCTGACATGGTAACCCGGCTATTTTTGCTTATTTAATAAATGTTTATTTGAATTTATTTTCTTTTTATTTACAAAAAATGTTGTAAATTGTTTTGTTCTATAGTTATTAATTAATTTTTTTTATTTATTGTTATTTTGTTTTAAAAATAACAGAAAATAATTTAAAAATACATATGTAACAGGTATATGAAAACGAGGTTTTCGCCAAATTGTCGTAAAAAAAAAAATCACGCCAAACCCTGTGCGTATGTGACAATGCAACAAATCATGGGATTTAATTTCCACTTCAAAGCAACGTTTTAATGTTATTACTTCTGCCGTCGACCAATTTCGCCAAATTATATAAATAGCCAAATTATACAAATTGACATATTTTTTATTTTAAATAACAAAAGGACAAATAAATTAGAATAACATTAATAAAAATACAAATAAAACGTCGAAATAAAAATCACTTGATGGCGTGAACATGTGTAACTTCCTTAAAGTCAAGTGAATGTAACATTTACGATCAACTATTATTGGCATTTAATCTTATAGTTTGGCAACAGATTTTTGGTCGATGGGATAACCAAGTAGCACCGTTTTAATTTACCACTCGAAAAATAAAAAAATGCTAATTGGCGAGTTAAAAAAAAGCTATTGGCGCGATTTTCACCCGGCTAACATAAAAGTACCAGGAATTGTTTGTGATCATGGCAACTTTTACGTAGTTTTATTCGAAAAAATAATTTTGATTCTTTAATCAAAATGGAAACCTTTCTTATGAAAAGCGAAGGAATCAGCCCGTTGTTTATGGCAGTTGCATGACTTAGACTGTTATAATATAAACGAAATAATGGGGATAGAATAATATTCGGCTACTTATCACATTTGTGGCTGGCTAACATTAAAGTACCAAAATGGCCGCCTGGAATATAAAAAGCGAAGGGATCCGCCTGGAGCTGTTGATGATAGTCACATGACTTAGGCTATCTATATTATAAAGGACAAACATATCTGTGCGTAACGCATACGTCATTCTGCGAATGGCAATACTCTGAAATTGGAAATGAAACTTCGGTTTTGCAATTTTCGCTACTGCAAATTTTTAAACTTCTAAACATCGCACAGTTTCACTTTTTACATCGTGATATAGGGAAATATATATACTTTTAAATGCAATTTGTTTGAAAGCTCTATCTCAATTTATTTTTGAGATATTAATTTTTTTACAGTTTTTAGTATCAATTTTGTAAATGTGGCAACTGAAGTACTCCATTTCTATTAAAAGTAAAGGAAAAATAGTCATGGTTTATTTATTTTTATTGATTATATCCTTATTGATGCCATTTTCGCATTGCAAATAAAAGTAACTTTTTTCTAATTTTTGAACGGAAAATGACGCCAGCCATTAACAAAAATACACATTCTTCTTCATAAATCAAAAGATTGAAGAAGCTTTTACAATATTTTTAAATTAGGCTGATACTGAGTTTCAGGCACTAGGCAATACGGATCAATGAGTAAAAATGATGTCATATTTAAAATAAAACGATCATTTTCTTTGATAAAACTAAATATTTGACCAGTACTAAATGGTCAATACTATGGCAACTAAAGGCAAATTTCTGAATGGTAAATTTTCGCGGGTACTGAGATTAGAACGTAAATTTTATGCGAATGTTCACATGAAAAGTTGTATTGGACTAACGTGACGTTAAGCGTGGAAATACATTCATTTTAATAATGTATTGCTCGTTAAAATATTTTTAAATTGTGAATTTGAGTGGAGCGTATATAAGTTTTGAGAATATGAAAATAACGTACAGTTTAGATTTTATGGGGGAAAATTTTATGATGTGACAAAGCGAAATTCTTTTATTGATTTGTCATCCCGTAAAAACAAACGTAAGGGCCTCAAACGATAACTTCAACACAATTACTCATATTAATTACGTATTCTAATACAGTTTAATTTTTCAACAATTTAAGCATATTTTGGTAATAATATTTTGGTAATTTTAGGTTAAAACATTATTTATTTTAAGAGTTAGATATCCAATGAAAGATGAATTTTGTATCGTAATTATTTTTGTAGGTTTATTATAAATTCGATCTAACAGTCCCATTCTTAGCATTTTAATTAGTCGAATTTCGTCAGGTTCCAACTCGTTATTATAGAGATTGCTTTCAATTTTAAAAACAGCGCAAAGAATAATATTTCCTAACGATTAAAAATTTATTTTCACGTGACTATTAAAAACAGAAAAAAAACTTTAAAATTAGTATTAAATGAGTACGTGTTAAAGGCAGGAAAATATAGAAAATTATGTCCTGAAAATTGTATTTACACGTGAATATTAAAAGGGAAAGGAAACTTTAAGATAATAAATACATTAATATGCGTTTAACCCTTTCACGGACAAGGCACTTCTATTCGTAAAATCTTGCAATCAGTGAATGGCACTAGAATTTACAAACAAATTTCGAAATACAAAAATGCTTTTGTTCACTTACTTAATAAAAGGGAAATTTTCATCCCAATATTCTGATGCTAATATGGCACTTAAGAATTAAAATTAAGTGGTCCAACAATGAACCACAGCCCTTGAAGGCTTTAAAGCAACAAACTTTAGTAATTGTATTATGTCAATCGTTTTATAACGCTGTTAAAAAATACCGAGAGACAAAGACTCTGTTTACTTAATTCATTTTTTTAGCTCTTTTCAAATGTTTAACTGATCTTCTTTAACCAAACACAGAAACAACCATTGGATGTCTTAACAGCAACTGATTCTACCTTAAATTTTTGCAATCAAAGGAATTGAATGGAATCCTGTTTACAGGGAGATCGCTACAGGTTTTTACAGTATAATTCAATCTTCTCTAATCTTTTTAACCGATCAGATTAGCGTGCTTTTAGATTCTACAGTGTCTGAATAGGGGTTGGCGAGCGTAGCTTGCAGGAGGCAGAGCCGCCTAGTAATGTTATATTAAAATTGACATGCATCATATTAAATGATTATCCTTAACCCAAAAAATGAAACAATGATTTTTTTTTTTTTTTTTAATTTGAGATGAACGAGGAAAGATTCTCAGCTGTAGTACGGCCGAGACGGACTTTAACGCTTTTCTGCCATTTTGAATGTGTTTCTTTTGTGTATCTTTTCAATCACAGTATCGTATTGCCAACTGTCCCGAATTCTACAAAAAAAAAAAAAAAAAAAAAAAAAAAAAAAAAAAAAAACCTTTTCCAAATGGAGTTTTTGGTTTTTAGAACAGATAAATGCTATTTATTATTTTATACGAATTTTTAAATAAAAGTCCCCGTTTGGTGATCCAGGGACCGAAGAGGTTAGACTACATTTGAAGATTTATATAATCATTTAATAAATTTTAGAAGGATTTTAGAAGGATTGAAGGATTTAGAAGGATTAATTAAATTTGAATTTACAGGGATTTTGTGCAATATTTATAACCCAACTCTGATCTTTTATTTTAAATATTTTTCATAGTATTTTGCAGAATTGGGAAATGTACAAATATAATTTTCTTACAATAGAAATATAGAAATATTTCCGAATTGAAAAATCTTACCCCCCCCCCCCCCCCCAGCGCCAAGAAAGCTGTTATTATAATTATATAATTATATAATTAAATACCAAGAAAGGTTATTAAAATAGAAATATCGAAATGTTTCCCAATCGAAAAATTCCACCATCGCACCCCCAAACGCCAAGAAAGCTAAAAAGATGCAAAGGCAAAAGAAATCACACTTTAAAAAATATTTTTGTTTTGTGTAACCTATAATTCTTTTGGAACAAGATAATGTAATCTGTAACTCCTTCTAAAATGTATTACAACTAATCGATGTATTGAGGGAAGTTTAAAACAAGTTATTTTAATGGTACTGATAAGAATCGTCAGTAGATAAAGGGTTAAAATAGCAGTTCAGAAACTATTTTCCTAAAATTAAAAATCAATACGTAAATTAGAATTTTATAAACTGAAGCATTATTTTCAGTAAAGTCGGTTGAAAATAGCAAATGATATTTCACTAATTGAAAAAAAGAAAAAAAGACTGAAAAGTAAAACATTTCGTCGCATTTTTTATAGCATTCATCCCAATATCCATGTTTTCATTACTGATAAAAATCACGAAAGCAAATTTACGTTTCATTTAACTTTAAAAATTAATTACAGATCGACAAAATTATTTAATTGTACTAATTATTGTATTAATTATTGTATATGTCAGAACAATTGTATAGTCATGCAGTAAAATTCTTTCAAATAAATTTTTCGCAAGTCATTGCTAAAATTTTTCCTTGCGCTTATGCCCACCATTTTTTACTATAATTTCACTTTTTTAAGAGTGAGGAAAACAAAAATTTATTTTGAAGATTTTTACTATTGTTATGAAAATTGAAATATTATTAGGTAAAAATTGATTTTAATTTACATTGTTTCTATTGTTGTTAAAATGTTTGCATTTTATAACAGTGAATTTTCGTATGAAAACCGCTTTTTGAGATAATTTCCGTTGATTTCTAAAACTAAATTGTAAATAAAAAAATTAAATTTTGTTGGTTAAATTAAAGGGATAAACCGTGGTAGAGAGTATGTTTAAATGTAATTAGAACACTTGTATTGACATTAACTCACATTTAATTTTCTTAGCAATCCTCTTTTTCAATAAAAGTAATGACTGCAATAAATAAGAGTAATTTTCTATCACTCCGTATAAAAATATATTAAGATAAAATGATTTTTTCATTACTTCAAGTCTGAGTGCTTCATTAGAAAATGTAACCATACATTTTTTCTCATTTTTGAAAACAGAAAAGCAATTAAAAGATCGTTATTTTGTCGTTGCGAATAATTTTTGTAATGAAAGTTAATCGTTCATCTTTATGTTTATAATTTAAGATATTCTGAGATGAATTTAAATATCACTATTTAGAAAAAATACACATATTACGTTTAGATGAGAACAGAATAATAAATTATAAACTTGTTTTAACATGTAAAAAATTATTTTATGCGTAATTTATTTAAAGAAATATGCTTTTAAGAGTTTTGTTTTACCATTTATGTAGCATTAAAAATAATTATTATTTACTGTATTTAAATAGAATTTAAGCACTCTGTAAAATATTCTCAGATAATAAGAGATACATATTATCAGAACAAAATGAAAAAGAACGCTGATAACAAGCAGTACAATAAAAATAAAGATTTTTAAATATCATTATTTATGACTATTTTTACAGTAAGAATATGATACTTTTATAAAAGATTTCGCTTTAAGTAAATTCTCAGCATTCGTGAAAGATGTTTTTTTTTTTTTTTTTTTTTTTTTTTTTTTTTTACATTATTTGGTTTGGCTCATATATGTTGAGGGGAAATTTTTAATACATTTTCCCCTATCACCTGATATGCTGAAGCTTCTGAAATTTTCTACAATGAATATCCAAAATAGAATTACAATATTTTCATTCTTTTGGAACTGCGTGTTCAGTTAGTAGAGATAATATGTTGCGATTTTTTTTCCGAGATAAAATAAACAATTTTCCTGCACGACTTTCCTGATTTTTAAGCCAATTTACAACTTGACGCAACAGAAAATAAACGTGTGTTACAATAATATAACACTCACAGTAAAATAAAATCATCCTTTTGCATTTTTGAAGTCATACATTACAATAAACTGAGCAAAAAATAAATAAATAAATAAATAAAATAAATAAATAAATTATTTTAACAATTCATTTCATGTATGTAAAGGAGACATTTTTAATACATGTTCCCCTGTCTAATTATATGATGAAGTTTCAGAATTTTTGTGCAATTATATGACCAAGTAAATATTACAAGAATTTAACATTTTCAGAGATCAATTTTAATTAATTGATTAATTTTCATTAAATAGACATAATATGTTGAGTTTTTTAAACTACTAGATATAGAGAATAATATTTCAAGCACGTAGTTTTTTAAGGCAATTTACAACATTGCTCAACAACAAACATTTGTTTGTTACAATAATGTAACACTTGCAGTAAAAAGATAAGAGTTTTATTTTCTATACTGATATAATGACTGATATATAACTGACTGTGATAAATTTCAATTTCTCTATTTAAAAAAAAATATACATATTATGTTTAGATGAGAACAGAATAATAAATTATAAACTTAGCATTGTTTTAACATGTAAAAAATTATTTTATGCGTAATTTATTTAAAGAAATATGCTTTTAAGAGTTTTGTTTTACCATTTATGTAGCATTAAAAATAATTATTATTTACTGCATTTAAATAGAATTTAAACACTCTCTGTAAAATATTCTCAGATAATAAGAGATACATATTATCAGAACAAAATGAAAAAGAACGCTGATAGCAAACAGTACAATAAAAATAAAGATTTTTAAATATCATTATTTATGCCTATTTTTACAGTAAGAATATGATACTTTTATAAAAGATTTCGCTTTAAGTAAAATTTCAGCATTCGTGAAAGATGATTTTTTTACATTATTTGGTTTGGTTCATATATGTTAAGGGGAAATTTCTAATACATTTTCTCCTATCACCTGATATGTTGAAGTTTCTGAAATTTTCTACAATGAATATCCAAAATAGATTTACAATATGTTCATTCTTTTAGAACTGCATGTTCAGCTAGTAGAGATAATATGTTGCGATTTTTTTTTTAAATTTCGAGATAAAATAAACAATTTTCCAGCGCGATTTTCCAGATTGATAAATTTAAATTTCTCTATTTAGAAAAAATATACATATTATGTTTTGATGAGAACAGAATAATAAATTATAAACTTAGCATTGTTTTAAAATGTAAAAAATTATTTTATGCGTAATTTATTTAAACAAATATGCTTTTAAGAGTTTTGTTTTACCATTTTTGTAGCATTAAAAATAATTATTATTTACTGCATTTAAATAGAATTTAAGCACTCTATAAAATATTCTCAGATAATAAGAGATACATATTATCAGTACAACATGAAAAAGAACGCTGATAACAAACAGTACAATAAAAATAAAGACTTTTAAATACCATTATTTATGACTATTTTCACAGTAAGAATATGATACTTTTATAAAAGATTACGCTTTAAGTAAATTCTCAACTTTCGTGGAAGATGATTTTTTACATTATTTGGTTTGGTTCATATATGTTATGGGGAAATTTGTAATACATTTTCCCCTATCACCTGATATGTTGAAGTTTCAGAAATTTTCTACAATCTATAGCCAAAATGGAATTACAATATTTTCATACTTTTAGTGCTTCATGTTCAATTAGTAGAGATAATATGTTGCGATTTTTTTTTTATTCCGAGACAAAATAAACAATTTTTCAGCACGATGGAAAAAAAAAAGACAAAAAAAAAAGATTTTATTTTAACAATTCATTTCATGTATGTAAAGGCGAAATTTTTAATACATGTTCCCCTAGCTCTAATTATATGATGAAGTTTCAGAATTTTTATGCAATTATATGTCCAAGTAAATATTACAAGAATTTAACATTTTCAGAGCTCAATTTTAATTAATTGATTAATTTTCATTAAATAGACATAATATGTTGAGTTTTTTAAACTACTAGATATAGAGAATCATTTTCAAGCACGTAGTTTTTTAAGGATATTTACAACGTTGCTCAACAAGAAACAATTGTTTGTTACAAAAATGTAACACTTGCAGTAAAAAGATAACTGTTTTATTTTCTATACTAACATTATAACATAAATTGGGTAAGAAAAATAATTTTTTTATAGCAATCCATTAATTTTGAACCCTAAATATTGGCTTTTGCATGGGAATGCGACGTCATATAATGTGAGTTTTCACATATTAAAATGGTAATTTTAAATTTGGTGTGTTTCTATATTTAATATCTCCAATAGAAGAGTGTTTTCTAAAACTATTTTAATCTTTCTATTTATTTTATTTCCGTTTAAAGGTTTACTGAAAAGAATTATATAGAATTTTTTTGAATTGATACTATTTATAAAAACTATTTTATATTTAAAATATTTTTTTTTCGATATCACATATCGGTGTAATTTGAATACATTGGTATAGTTTGAGTAAAAATCGTATATTATGATATTTAACTTAAAATTATTATTTTTAAAATAATTCAACTTACACCATATATTTATAACATGTTTCTCATTGATTCATTGTAAAATATATTTGAAAGAACAGGTATTTTTAGGAGCCTGTGAACAGAAGCACTAACTTCAAAAACACAATATTAGAAACTAATGCAATCTACAGCTTTCTAAATTGAGTATGATTACATAAATTTGTTTATAAAAATTTCATATAAATTTTAATGTTAAATAGCTGTTCTTTGTATACAATTGCAATTTCTAAAATGTGGATAATTTTGTTATACGATCTAACAACAACGCCTAAGGACAACTAGATTCGTTTAAATGTTTGGATCAAACTAAACTTACAGAGTAATCTAGTAGTTCTTTGCAGATATGTCTCACACTTATGTAAAGTAAAGCCCGATGTGATATGATGCAAATTATCTGAAAAAGTCAGAAAAAATTATCAGATTTTCTGCAACAATAAGTGCACCTTTTGTTAGATTTATGCCTAATAAGTTGTCCTCAATTAACATGTAAAATGTTTTCTTTATTTCTTAAAATAATTGATATTTCATATAGATGACTCACTTCCTATAGATGACTAGTTTGAACTGAAGAATTAAAATATGTTTTGAAAATGGGGTATTGCCATTTAAAAAAAGTTTCAACTGATTTTGATTTGTAGATGGCCCCCTAAGAAAATTTTATATACATCATTTAAATGTAGACTTTATTTCCAATAGTTTGGTACCAGTAACTGTTTTCTACATTATTTAGCTGCATAGTTAGTAGGGGCGTTTACTTTTTTCCATGACTGTACGTCGTCAAGGAGGGAAATCGACGTACCACATAAATCCCCAAAATATTTGTTTAATTATTTTTCTTCAGTGGAACAATTTCGCCTTTCGTTTGTCATTCCGTACTTGATTGCTTTGCTGCACTTTCATAATAAAAAAATGTAAATAATTTGTTCAATTTGCATACTTGAAATATCGATAGGAATATATAACAAATTAATGCCTTTTAATTATACACTAATTTTAATTACTAAAATGTGCAAAATAAAAGTTTAAAAACGGTATAATTAGGTTTATTCGATTGTTTACGTATTTCGACTCTACCTGTGTCATGTTAAAAAGAAAGAAATAAAAATAATCTGCAATTATACGCTCTATATGGAATGCCTTCAATAAATTTTCCGTTACTCATTCATATTATTTACGTTATTTATTTTGTCTTAATATACTATATTAAATTTATATTTTACGATGCAAAAACATTTAACTTACCAAAATTATGATTCGAGTTACTCATTTGTGATGAAAATAAAAATAAACATTCAAGTAATTCATATATACATGGATATAACATGCATGATATGAAAGAGAAAGTGAAATTTTTAATGATGTCTTTTCATAGACCGCGCAATTTCAGAATATTTTTATTTATTTGTTTTGGAAATGAAATTGATAACGTCAAATCGTGCAAACAGTGCAAATGGACTTTATTTTCTGTGTTCAGTTATAATGCCGTTGGCTAAAAGGTGGACATCTGATGTATAAATCTATTTCAAACTAATTTTTAAATTATACATATTAATCATGATTGTAATCACAAGTATATATTTTTTAATGCTATTAAAAATGTCTCGTTTTTAATTCTTTCACCTTTGTACGTCTTATAAATAATAGTACATGTCTTATAAGGACACTAAAGTAAAAAAAAAAAAAGTATAGCAATACTTGTTTTAGAAAATCATAAAGAAAATTATAATAAAGAAGGTTTTTTTTCAGTGATAGAAGAAGTATAAATTTTAATATCAGAAATTGTTTCTTATTTCAACAAACAATATATTACGTCTAATTGGAAAGGGAGAAAGTTTTTATTTCTTATCTCCATTGTTTGTATGAAATATGACATAAAATAATATTAAAGTTATCCTTAAAACTTGTCGATTGAAATGTACATGGTTCCATTTTTCAAGTTCTTTCTTGTCAAGTGCGAACGGATTTATTTATTTTAACAGGAAAAATAAGACGCATAAGGTACTTCCGCGTGTATGAGAAATTGACTCCAGCAATCTATTTCAATATTAATTTTAAATTTCTACGTTTATATAAATATAAAAATATTAGTTTCAAAATGTATGCGAGCTTAATGCGCCGGAATGTACGGTATTTGTTTAAATATTTTTTTTTCTCATAACGATTAATAAAAAAGCTTTAGCAGTTTTGGCACAAATCGATAAAAAACTTGATCTTATTTTGATTTGCTTAAGAAATATAGTCAATTTAGTGACTTGATTACTATTTAGTCTTTTTTTTTTTTTTTTTTTTTTTTTGTAAATATACATGTTTGAAAAGTTTCATTTGTATAAAACACGGTATTATAGAATGCATTTGCTATTAAGCAAACATGAAAAGCAAAGATTGCGCATTTTAGCATTTTACAATAAATAAATAAATAAATAACACAAAACAATGGAAACTATGGTAGTGATTTTATTTTTTATTTATTTATTTTTTTTTTTTAATTATTTATTTATTGCAACAATTTTGTTGTTGCCTAAAAGCATATTAGATGGGAAATGTGGTCAGAAAATTACACATTAGGGAGAGATTTTTTCCAGAATATGGGCATAAAAAATACAGTCGTTCGCTATATCTGAAATGAAAAATTCCGTTTCAGTCTCTGCTTGCAAAAAATCAAAATCTGCTGGTGGTTGGAAAATCTCAGACAAAAATATTGCACACGTTCCGTAAGATGAACGATAAGAAAGCACAATTTTAAAAAGGCAGATATATCTTAATTTAGGCAAATGTAACATAACAGGATATGGAATAACTGATTCCGAGATAGATCACTAATAATATTTTAGAGATATTTCTATATAGTTGTGCATTTTATAGCCTGCAAATGCGTTTAAATATTTAGAAGCTTATCCATGAATTATAATGACATTAGTATAACATGAGTATCAATGTACTTAAATAATAAAAAAATAATGCATTTTATGGAAGTTAAAAACTAACATCATTTCGCTGATATCAAGGGCCAGAAAAAATAAATTACTGTTAAAAAAAATAAAATAAATAAATATAATTGTTAAAATGTTCTTTTTAGAGACAAAAAAAAATTATATTTATTAATTTTGTATCGTGTTGCTGATACTGTAACGACAGAAAAACACCGCAGCCTAATTCGTTTCGTAAGTTGCGAAACTGGTTTTGTCCAGTGGTTGTCCCTGAATCGCAGCCTAGAGTCAGATCTTGTCGACGGATTGCAGCCTAGAGTCAGATCTTGTCCATGGATCGCCGCCTGGGTTTCGGAGACTGATCAGCCGTGCTCTCGTATCGGAGAGAAACTTTATCGAGATGCGGAAAGAGAGCTGAAGATGTTAGGTGAGAGGTCAAGTGAAATGAAGAGAGCTAGTCGCTTGTGAGAGGGAGATACAGTTTGAGGAAAGTTTGGCAGATAGCATCCGAGCTGATTTGTGTAATGAAAAAAAGACGTTTTTTTTTTGTTTTTTTTGTTTTTTTTTTTGTAGCCGGGGAACGAGTGTGGACATGGTGGTTTTATTGACAGTGTTTTAAAGTGATGGTTTTTTTTAGAGATGTGCGGAAAAGTAGTACCTTTTGTTTAGGAGTGACGATGTGTTTTTTAATGATTGAAGGGAATTTATTTTGAAATATAAACTGTTAAATAAAGTTAATCGATGTTTATTCGTCGTTTGTTTAGTGCTACCAAAGAACCAGACAACATCGTTACAGTATAGAATTATATGTATTAAGTGGAGCTTCCGCCGAGATTTGTCTTCGGTAAAGTGAAGAAAAATAAAGGGTATGTCTTTCCCCTTTCTTCCATTGCAGTACATTGTGCCATTAGTGTTTGTAGTTTTAGATATTTATAATTTGGGAAGTTGAATTCGTTTTGGTAAAATTTTGTGCCAAACTGGCCTCCGGTATTACATTTATATAGCGTTTCGCAAATGCCAGCCGGTATTTTATATGTTTATTCAGAAACTCTAAATTTTGGATTTATAATTGTAATGAAATATATATATATATATATATATTTTATGGATACAGTAAAATTTTGAAACTTCAGATATTTATGAACTAAAGTGTTTAAAACCAAACTGGTTAATGGTTGGAAGAAATCAAACTGATTTCAAGGTAATTGTGTTTTGTATTTAAAAAATATAGTGTTTAAAACCAAACTGGTTAATGGTTGGAAGAAATCAAACTGATTTCAAGGTAATAGTCTTTTGTATTAAAAAAAATATAGCCTTTAAAACCAAACTGGTTAATGATTGGAAGAAATCAAACTGATTTCAAGGTAATTGTGTTTTGTACTTAAAAAATATAGTGTTTAAAGCCAATCTGGTTTAATAGCTGGATGAAATCAAACTGATTTTGAGTTAATTGTGTTCATATTGTGTACAAAAATATAGAATTGCTAATACCAAACTGGTGAATTTATAAATTGATTTGAATGTGTGTATAAAGTGGTTTAAGGGGTTTGTGCTTTCAGAAATTGAAGTATCGTCTTGAAATTTTATTGAACTGGTGTATATATATATATATATATATATTTTTTTTTTCTAAAAAAAAAAAAAAAAAAAAAAAAAAATAATAATAATAATAATAATAATAATTGGTATATTTATGATTGAACTGATGTGTCTTAAATGTTTTAAAAATGTACTTATGCATGAATTTGGTGAATTTTATTATTTTGAGTAAATGAATGTTGATAGTGTACTGATTTAACTTCGGTTAGATGGTTGGGTGTCCGTTGCTCTGAGAGAGTGTTTGAGCTACGCATTAGAGTGCAGAAACATAACTTTAAGATGGCTTATTTTGGAAAAGGGCGAAAAGAGGACCTGAAAGTTGTAGCAGTGGAATTGGGGGAGGAAATTAACGATAGTATGCGAATCATTGATTTACGTGAATTAATAATGAAAAGTGTTAATTACGATGAAGATTTTGTAAAAGAAAGGCTTTTGACAGCTATAAATGAAAGAATTAAGCGAAAAGAGATGGAGGAGAAGGAAAGAGAGAGAGCGGAGGGGGCAGAGAAAGAGAGGTCGGCTGAAAGAGAGTTTCAATTAGAGAAACAGAAATTGGAGCTACAATTAAGGAATAGTAAGAAACCCTGACGATTCGGTTAAATCTAGTGTAGGTTTTGAATCGAGAGTGGAGATTCAGAAATTGATGCCGAAATTTGATGTGATGGAAGATGATATCAGTTTGTTTTTGGAACTTTTTGAGCGACAAGCAAAGGTTCTTAAGATTCCCCCCGAAAAGTAGGTTACTCAATTAATTGGTGTTTTACCGTCTGAAATTTCACAATTGATAGCTCGTGAACCGGTGGAAAATGCTAGTGAATATCAATATGTTAAGACAGTATTACTGAAGCGGTTTAAATTGGGTCCAGAAAAGTTTCATCAGAACTTTGTAAAAACTCAAAAAGCAGCCGATAGTACTTGGCATGACTTTTACTATGAGATAAAAAATTATTTGTAGGGTTGGTTGAATGGATTGTATATAGAGACTTGTGATCAATTAAAAGACTTAATGATTGTTGATCAAATAAAAATGAGGGCACCGCCTGAATTTAAGGATAGATTTTTGGATCACTGGACAATAGGGTGGAACGAAAGTATAGAGCAAAATATTTTTTTCAGCAAATAATTTTCTAATAGCAATTAAAAGTTGTCTTTGTATGTTAACAATAAAACTACGAAGTTTTTTCGTTCTAAATTTATATCTTGAGGTGCCGCAAGAGCCTTAAAAATAAGGATTTTTTTGACAAAAAGTCCAAATTTAACATAAAATTATAATATTTTTCACTGTTTTATTTTTAAATTTTCAAAATCAAATATTGTTTTTAATAGTAATCTATAGATGCTTCTTTACTATAAAAGAATAATATTACGTTTAATTGATCTAAATTTGTGCATTAATTTTCTGCGAAATTTAAATAAATGAGCTTTTTTTCAAAAAAAATCAATTTGTTATATCAGTTTGAATTTATCTGTTGTAATTACATTTTTGCTTACAGATAGTTGTTCAAATTCAGTTTTTTAAATAATATGTAAAACTTTTTAAAATAACTAATTATTAATAAAAATAAACTTACTAGTTATTTCGGTCTTTTTCTTTTTAAGATTTTTGGAAAGGGATTAAACACAAGCATGCAACATAAACAGTAACAAGTCACTATAATTGAAGAAAATAGAACAAATGTCATGACATAATTAATAACCAGTGTTATTGAAACAAAAATATTAAAGAATAATTAGTATATTTCATTACATTATTAGTTTCACATTTATTTAGATTTTAAATTTTCTTGAATATTAGATAAAATGTTTTTTGGTCTCAAATTTAGGCATCATCTTTTGCGAAGCAATTTTTGCTTTAATAGAGTCCTCTCTTGTTTCAGGACCACATACACTTATTGATGACTCTTTCACAAGCTTTATAACTTTTTTTACTGCTTGTGTATTGCAGGGTAAAGGAGGGAAATCTATAGATGGCTGCTGGCAACTTGGTTCTCTTGCTTCACTTATATACATTTTTAAATCCTCATGAGTTAAGCATTTTGCCATTGGAGACACTGTGATTGCTATATCCTCACACTTAATCATATCAATGTAATCTTCAACATGAAAATTGAGCTTGGGGACCACAAAATTTTGGACGCCATTCTTTTCTTCCAATCTTGCTTTTAGATGTCGGCGAAATCCGAACTGTCTTATGTGCTTTCTCTCATCACTTATCCAAAAAAGACGTAGACGAATTTTCCTTTAGATGTTTCCTTTAAATAAATGAAATTTCCTTTAGATGTTTGCTCAGGATCTGATTGAATGGCATAATTTTCTGCTTTTCTAATATCCCTAACTACTAATTTCTCATTGTACTTGTACTTCATTTGTGTTGTATTACCTGTTGCTTACTCTCTTCTCTTTGTGTTAAAATCTTGGAAATAACTTTATCGACTCCACTTATATACATTTTTCTCACTGTTCTTTGGTCAAGTAAAAAATCTTGTTCAAGTTTAGGTACTTTTTTTTCCTTTCTTGCACTCATAGACAGAAAATTCTTTGCACTTACAGGCTGCTACATCAAAAAGACATTTGATTTCATTTAAAAACTTTGCTGCAATTAAATCATATTTTTCTGTACCTTTTCTACCTTTTGATCTTAAAATACTTCTGTATTTATCGTGATAGGTTTTTCCCATTTGTAACATGCGAGAGCGAGATACTACAGGAATAGACGCTTTCGACCAAATATATTCAACAATCTTAAAAAGAATATCAAGTATTTTACTCACTGTTGGTTCTTTTGATGTTTTGTCTGGTTTCAGATAATGTCGAATATAAAGATAATATTACATAATGTCATAATAAGTTGGAAAACTTAAATCACTTAATTGTTTATGGTACCCAAAAACTGGACATTCTAACTTTTGTTTGGTTTGAACTAGTCTTGCCACTGCCATCACACTAAAGATAAAGTAATAACTAATAAATTATTATACTAATATTCAAGCTGATATATTCATAAACAAAACAAAATTCCTTAAAGAACAGCATAAAAACATTTGTTATCAAACGATTCGTTTACCTGCACTGACTGACGATCGAAACGTGTGACCAGACCATTGTTACAACTATATGCTTCTCTTCCGCACACGCCACCCTACACCAGCCAATAATATGCCGCCTGAAACCAGGTCACTTCAAACCACGTACTGTTCTCCTTTTGACTATTAATTTTCAGAACTAAAACATGTTTTACCGCGTTTTTAAATTAAAAGTAAGGTTAATCCTTTCTATTACGAAATACTGTTAAAATATTAAAAAAATGGAATTTAAAGATGAAGATTTAGTAGCATAAATATTAAAGGTATGCAGTATAAAGCTATAAATATCTACTGTAAAGTAATTTATGTGTATTATTTAAAAATTGAAAACAGGCATTTGGTATTTCAAAATATTTTTTTTTAAATTAAACAAATTTATCAAAATTCGTAAAATCTACTTAAAAATACACATATTCAAGTCTTTTGCGTCACCTCTAAATATATCATGTTTGTTAAAATATTTTAATAATGTCTTAACAAAGGCATTAGACAACTTTTTATCTCTATTGCATATCAAAATTATAATTTTTTTTTTCGTTCCACCCTACTGGACAACTATAATTTCGCCAGTTGATCTTGTGACTAAGACTGAAGAGTTTGAGGATGTAAGAAAGCGTGTTCGTAATAAAGATTCGATGAGTTATGAGAGTCGAAGTGAGAAAAAACCATGGCATTCAAAACCGTGGAAAGGAAGTAACCAGAGAAATGAACGTGTGCAAGATGTAGAAGATAAGGAAAACTATTTTAATGGTCGGAAGCCTGAACCCAATTTTATTAGAAGACAGTTCCGTTGTCTTGAATGTGGGGATTCAAATCATTTTAGGCCTCAGTGTCCTAGACTTAAAAATAAAATTGAAACAGGAACTGTAAATCATGTTCGAAATAGAGCTGATGATGAATTATTTGCACCGTTCACGAGTTCTGGAAGGATAAATGGGATTCGTATTCTAATAATAAGAGACACTGGAGCAACAGTCGATATTGTGTGTCAAAGGTATGTTTCGCCTGAAAGTATGACAGGAAAATATGTGTGGGTGCAGCATTTGTGGAACCACAGAATGACACGTTTGCGTACGGCCGAAGTTGAAATGGAATGTGAATTGGGTCATGTTAAAACTAAGGCAGCAGTTATTAGAAATGGTCTGGATCCGGGGAGATATATTCTTGGAAATAGAACTGCTGCATTGTTAAAAGAGAACTTTCAGTTTTTAAGTGATAGTGGAAAGAAAAGGGGAACTGTGGATGCAATAGTGCAACAGCACAGTGGCAAAAACCACTTGCTCAAAAGAGAAATTTAGTAACTTTGGAAGAGAAGAAATTGGAATTTTCGGAAGAGACAGAGGTTGATGGAGAAGTTGAAAAAGGTCTTCCGGATGTAAAAGTTAAACTTGTGGAAGAAAATCTATTGGTTAAAGAGGATGTCAAAGAGATGGAGAGGGGAGTGAATTTGCCTACAGTTCTTGATTACACGGATGAAATTTTGTTGGACCAGATGTGTCTGTTTAAAGAAGATTTTGAGAGCGGACAGATAAAATCAAGTATTGGTGATGTTCATAAGGTAAAGGAGCAGGAGTTAGTGAATGGTCAAGAAGTGAAATCGGAATTGAGTGTAAAATTGAAAGAGGAGAGAGATGAGTGTTCTGATGTAAATTGTAAACTTTTGCCGAAGGTTTTGGAAAGTGAAACTATTTTGGATTTGATGAAAGTGGATTCGAATAGATTTGCTGAGGAGCAACAGAAGAGTAAAGAATTGGTTCCATGGTTTACATTGGCCAGAAAGACTGAAAGAGAATTCAAAGAATTTGGAATGGTTAACCTTCTGACGACCAGAACGGCCTAAACGGCCGGCCAAGCAGACGACCGAAGCCGCCGGCCGAAAATGGAAAGTCATTCCTACCGCCACTTACCAGAAGGGTGGTAGCTACTCCAATCAATTTGCCAATTGTTTGGTTGTCAGGTGGTTCCTACGTTCTATTTCGATAAGAATCAGTCCTTCTTTCATGCTGACTTTCCCTAAAAGCGGTAGTTTTGCAGGGATTTTTTCAATGGAAAACTTTCATTACCTGAATATTGTAAAGCATAACAAACTATTAAATATACGCTGATTTCTTAATTAGTTGAGCTTTCTAAAATTAATATAATGTGTGTATTTATTAGATTAAAAAATCTGTATGTATTTATTAGATTAAAAAATCTATATGTATTTATTAGATTTAAAAAAAAATCTATATGTATTTATTATATTAAAAAGTCTGTATGGATTAATATAGTTAATACATGTTTTTCAAATTTATAAAACGATATAAATTTATTGATAAAAAAGTTTTATTTTAGGAAATTCTCTAAACGTGTAAAGAGATTTTTCCATTAAAAGAGCTTTTTTTAAACTAAAAATTGTTACAGCCATTTAACGAAAATTACGCGTTATATATATGTATATATATATACATATATATAAAGATATTTTTTCTTGAAATGAGAAATTATATCTTACGATTTAATGTTTCTTAAGTTTTTTTTTAAATAATATACATGTGTATATAAGTCGATGCATTTTTTTTCGTTTCTTTATCCATATTGAGAAGAATAAAAGTTGTTTTTGTAAAATGCAATATAATTTTGTAAAAAAAAAAAAAAAATTGTAATGAAAGATGAAATTAAGCCATCCAAATGTCAAATTTGAACAACTTGTTTTGTTTGCAAAACCTAATAAAATGAAAATAATTAATGAAGAGTGTGGTTTTATAGAACTGAATTTTTGTGAATCGAGCTATTTTATAAAAAAGGAATTTTGTGAGGGAAACTATTTTATTAAAAGTAATTTTGTGATGGGCTTTATTACTATTATTATTATTATTTTTATTATTATTCTTTTTTTTTTTTTTTTTTTTTTTTTTGTATGCGTGTGAAGGGTCTGTAAAGAGACCCCAAAATTTACCTGAATCGACACCTGATATATATATAGATAAATAATAATTTTTAAATAAGGCAAAAATTATTCATTATAAGTTATGCCATTTTAAGAAAAAGAAAGGCCTTTTGCCTCGAGAATAATAATTTTTATTATCTGTGTTTATGCATAGCTTTAACATGCTTGCATTAATTCTAAAAACATTTGTTTTTAACTTCAGGAAGATGAAGATGATTATTATTAGTGATTCTTATTTTGATTAAGAATATTTGTCGTTTAAATATTATCTTAAACAACACTACTTTAACTCCTAAAATAACTGTTTTTATAGACTGCAATAACTTTTCAGTAAATTTTACAATGCCGCGCAAACTTTCTTATAAAAACTATTACTGTTTCTTATAAAATTATGTGACCATTCATTGAAATTATGTGGCTTTAATATATTCTTGCATTAAGATACTTAAAATATATTAGCGTTTTATACTGAGAGCTTTTTTAGATGCAAGTAGACGTCATAAAAAAAGGGGGGGGGGCGTTATATACCATTTAATCTTGATGTAAGCATGTAAAAAGGTTTTTTTTTTTTTTCTTTTTTTTTCTTTGTAAAATCATGAATATTTTGCACTGTATCAGAATTTCGCACTTTATTATAATGCCTGATAAATTTATTACAATGCGTAAACAATTTTATGGTGTTCAAGACTGCAGAAATATTTACCAGGAAAATAAATATGTTATAATAATTGTTATTGCAAAAAAAAAACCTAATTGTGTAAAATCTATAATTTATGTAAGCTCTAAATTAGTGCAATCATGTAAATAAGTATTTATAAACGAAAAACACACAGGAATAAATAGAAGTAAGACAAATGTACAATAAATAAGTGAGTCTACCATATTCAAATTGCATCTGTGCATGTGAATACATGAAAATAACTCTAAAAAATAACAAAAGTGTAATTTCTTTTGTTATCTTATAATGATAATAAAAGAAAAAGAAAAAAATTACATTCAACAAAGCTGATCTTTCTGTCAAATCTACAAAGTCCAGTTTATATGTAAAATTATGTAAAAATTATTATTTAAATGCGTTTTAATCAATAGTGTTTTTCATTTAGCAATAAATTTATCAAATCTTCAATTGCTCACTGATGACCATCTTCCTGCAGTTGTATCTCTAAAATCGAAATTTTTATTTCGATAAAAATTTCTTTCAGAAGTCTTGCTTTTATAAGTAAAAAGGAAAACGTTTTTCAAATTACTATCATCTGAATAAGAATATCTGCTAAATTGTTCCATCTAATTCTAAATAAAATAGTTAGTAATAATAGAAAAATAGTTTAGGTTTTGTTTGTACAAATTATTATTCGATAAATACATATTACAAAATTTATATATGCTTATTATTTAAAATAAACAACTTTCATTTTATAAATAATATGGAACAATATGTATGAAGTTGCATTAAAAGAATTCATGTATATCCTATACCACTTCCTGAAAATATCTAAAACTAGAGGTAAAATATAATATAAGCATAAACATCTAATTGCAGTGTTTTTCAATAACGCGGTACTGAAGGGTTTTTTTTCCCTCAACACATTCATTTCTTATAGCATTGAGCCAAAGGAATAGGATTGTCTGTAGCTTTATTATAAAAGTCTGAGAAGAAGCGACATTGTTTTTACTTAACTGTTTTCTACAAGCTGACTTTGAAATTTGAAACTTATCTTACTTTATCACGAAAACAGCTGTCAGGTGTCATGATAGTGGTGGATGCGGCTTTGGGAACTGAAAAATATCCATGTACATGGCAAAAAGATAACAGAAGATCCCCAACGTTCTTGATAATATCATTCAATTTTCTGTAATCAGGTACTGTTTTTGAAACATAAAAAATTACCTTCTTTTCGATCATTCTGGATCTGGATGTGAGTAAGCGATATCTTATGGAGCAGACTCCCCTTGTATAACAAATAAATAAATCCAAATAAATTTTATAAAAGTTAGTTCGATCACATTCTACATTTTGTTTACAGATAAAGTATATCAATAAAGAAACATCAATTTATTTTTAAAATGTAATATTGTTAATTTTTCATAAAATGTTCATGCAAAAATATTATATAAATTGTTCGACAATTTATGAATTCGAATTCTCTTAAAAGTTATCAATCTTGAAATTATTCATTCATAAAATTTAAGAAAAATGAAAAAAATGTTTTTTTTTTCCTTTTTTTTTAGTGAATCACTATTCAAACAAAATGTAAGCCGTGTGACATTTTTTCCCACGCTTTGTAAGGAGAAAGGCTCGAAGCGAAGTACCTATTTGTTTTCACTTTCTTCTCTTTTATCAAAAACCTTTTTGAAGACGGCCGATTGGACCCCATGCAGTGCGCATCACAGAATGGAATTCCTTAGTTTTTCTCGAATACGGTGTTCTTGCAGTACTCGTTACAAGGACGAATCCAATTTTCTATTAAAAAAGAGCGGGGGGTGGGGGTCATGTCTATTTGTCGGAAAGTGAGGGGCTCATAACTATAATATAAATTCTTATAGCTTATGTTTGCTACAACTCTAAATTCTGTGCTTCATGACACATAACAAAGTTATATTTTCATTCGTAAATGCATAAAATTTTCAGGTATATTCGTAAATTAATAACATTTGGAGATATACTCGTAAATGTATAAAATTCATAAGTTATATTCAGATACTAAGAAATCGAATAAAGTTTCAAGATTGCAAGATCTTTCAGATAAGCTTCAAAAAAGCTAGCTGTTTTGTTTGATTTTTGCGACTCTACAGTCACGAAAAGATTATTAAAAGGGAGCAATTAGTTATAATTGAAGCTGCATAAAATATATAAAAAAAGTGAAAAACGCTGATCGATTGCTGACGATTAAAGAACGAGTTTTATATATTTCCATTTTAATTACATTCTGTGCGTCAGAAAAATTTGCGGTGTTGGGCGAGATTGTCTTTAAACTAACTTCACATAATTTTTTTAATGTGTTTTTGTATCTTTCTTCGTTTAGATGGGCGTCATGATACTCCATGACACCCATGGATGTGCGCTTGACTGGTTAACAAAAATTTTCTCGCAAAACCAGAAATAATGTTTATCGTTTAATCTGTTAATTTTCTGCAAAAGTCAAATACAAATTTAAACGCATTATAATACTTGTATAATATTATATTATAACATTTATGCTGCGTCAACATGTCATAACGGTTAAAAATCTCAAGTCTTTCATAAATTTATTTGAAAAAAAAAAATATCAGAAATATGTTTCTTTTTTTATTCTTTTCTTTTTTTTTTTTTTTTTTGAATTTATAAATTGATAACTAAAGTAGATATGTGTGAGCTGCTACGTGAATACTGTCAATGTGTTTAAATAAATGCATTACAAAAGCTAAAGGTTAGACGTTATTTTTAATAAATGTTACTGCAATTCTTTTTCAAAAGAAAAAAAAATGATAATTTGGAAGGAATGAGAATATATATATATATATATATATATTTGTAATATTACGCACACAAAAACCCCAATGAAGCATTATTTTTTCTATTAGAAGAAATCAGTTATTCAAATAAAAATAGGCTTCCTTTATTTTTTTTCTTTTTGCATCCTTCTAACTAATATGAATAACAAAATTAAAAAAAAAAAAACTGTATACTGAAATAAAAGTCTGAGACAAATGCCTACTTTAAATGAAGCTGTTG
The DNA here is from genome assembly GCA_963932465.1 of Maratus speciosus. NCBI lineage: Eukaryota > Metazoa > Arthropoda > Arachnida > Araneae > Salticidae > Maratus > Maratus speciosus. The sequence goes on from OZ010788.1 coordinate 445,960,563, forward strand.
TTAAGCTGTATCTTTGACGTGAAAGCATATCCATGGATAAAACATAGACTATTATTAGATGAATTTTTAATTTTCTTTTAATTGTTTCACCACTACCATTTTGAAATAAAAGACAATAATTTTAAACTCTTGCATTTGACAATTTAATGGTTACAAAGATATTACTATTGTTTTCTGGATGATGATTTTTTAAAAAAGAGTTTCCTCTCCAAGAAAATACAAAACTTCTTTTAATAAGTGCAAGGTGTGTATTTCACAATAATTTTGAGAAATTTGGAATATTTTTATTTTTTTAAATGCAGTTTAAATTACTTAACCCTAAAAATCTCATCGTTAAAAAAATTTCCTCTCATGTTATCAGAGCTTATCTTATAAGGGAATTATTTACCTAATGACAAAATAAAATTTATTTGACTTTTTAATCCTATGACGACATTGAATTACAAAGCAGAATTAACCAGCCACTATGTGATAACATATTCTAACTTTTTTTTTTCATAATAATAAATAAAATAAATAAATAATACAAGGATGTTTAAGAAATCTGTCTTTAAAATATGTCGGAACCAAAAGATAATACATTCTAAAGATTTAAACTGCTTGAAAAAAAAAAAAAATCAAGAAAATTAAATTAAAACAGCATTCAGAGCTTTTAAAGACCAACTGGATATCATAAGGCTAAGTTAAGGCGAAAAAGTGCTGCTTCTGCAACTACAATTATCACCCTTTCTTCTGAAACCGTTTGTGGTTAATAACAAAATGGCATTTAAAAGGAAGACTTTTGTCTTCCTTTGATATTTTAGTATACCTGAAAGTTGAAAACAGTTGAATTTTACGTCTACTTGGCATGCTAATAAGACTAAGGAATGCGGGGCACAAAATTCTGTTTCTTTATGTGTAGATGGGGCATTCTCACAATCTTTTGACTTTCGGGGGAAAAAAATCTGGTGAAATTAAACTTCCTTAAATAACATTTTAATCAAATAGACGAATGCTTTAATGATTCAAAATAAAGAAAAAATGGTCAGCAGTGAAAAATATTTTATTTAACTGAGGTTTAAGTTAAACTTGCGAGTTTAATTTTCCTTACCATTTTACCACTATAACGTTTTATTTTCTTCTAAATTTTTACTTATAATGAATTTGCATAGTACCCACAGGACATTCAAATAAGAAATAATAAAAATGTAGTAGTACTTTTAATTGCAGAATTTTTGCATAACATTGTCTTAAAGGGGTGTTAAAGAAGGGACGGTAAGGTAAAAAAAGGGGACGGTATGGGAAAAAAGGGACGAAATGTGAAAAAAGGGAACGATAAGGATGGAACGGTAAGGGAAATTGCCACCTATTTTTAGACAAATCATGTTAAAACTAAGTGATAGCCACAATGTTCATTGATGTTTAGAAACAGTTGTTAACATTGGATTAAATTAATTTTTTTATTATTATTTATTTACCTCGAAAAGTGCAGGAATAAACCTTGCGGACGGTAAGACCACCAATAAAGCCACGATCTTGAAATTGATATTTAAATGTTGATTTAAATTCTGCAGTAAATTTCCTATCAAATAATTTTAGACATTCTTTCTCTATCGTACTTCTGCATGAGAAAAACTTGAAAAAAAGTATGTGACTGCATCTGAAGTGATTTTCTATATAAGTTTAGCAAGAGGGACGATAAGGATGAAAAACCCAGGGACAGAGTTCAAAAAATAATATCAACCGTAAAAATGTGTGCAGGTTAATTTTTTGTTACATATTCATATAAAACAATTATCCCAGTTTCGGAAAAAAGTTACATTGAATTACTTTTATTGAAACAATTTTATACAGACAGCTCCAAACTTAAAAATCAGCATCAGGGACATAGGACGGTATAGGAGTTTTCCTGGTATTTGGACCTCCAACATCGTCCAAAACTTATATATCTCGCTAATATTGTTATGCAATCATGCAATGGGATGTTCTCCAGTATATGAAATTAAAAAAAAAAAGTGTATTAAAATAAAAATTATTATTCAGGGACATGAAAGTCAAAAGATTGTGAGAATGCACCTGATATTTTTGAATATCTTTTTTTTTTCCTTTTTTTTTTTTGTGTGTGTGTGTGTGTGTGTGTTTGTGAAATATGTGTTTATGTAAGGAATTTATTGCATGTAAAAAATACTGAAAACTTTAAAACATTAAAAAATTTTAAATTTAAGAATTTAAACATGTTTAATTTTTTTTATATATAACTCTTGAACCACTTGCCTGATTTGCATAATTTTTGCCCTATTGTATACAGATAATGTGTAGTTTTAACTTGTGGTCAGAAGTCTTAAAAATAATACTTATAAAGTTCATAATAAATTTTAAAGTGAAAAAAAATAAAGTTTTTTTTCACGCGTAACTTTTGCATAAATTAGCATATTTTCGCAATTCTCACTCAAAATAATAAATCCTGAAGACAATTTATTAGAAATATAATACAGAAACTCTATTGAAAATTTCATACAAATACTTTATAAGGCATTTTAGATATATGTTTCAAAGTTGGCAAATCATGAAAAAATTCATTCTGAGATACATGAAGTTGAAGGTTCCTTCAGATGACGGTTCGCGCTGCATCACAAGATAAAAAACAAAAACAAAATTAAGCAAAGCTTTTATATGAGATAAGAGATACAATGAAGTTATATTTTTAATGTCTTAACAATAATAAAGTGTTTAAATTTATTAAAATTATTGATTTAAAAAATGCCTTTACAGAAATATTTTCCTTAATTTGTCATTTTTTAATCATGTGTATCATCCGGATTCAATAATTTAAACATCAAAATATTTTGATCTCACCATCTCACACATTTCAAAATCATCTTTGCAGTGTATATGTTCTTGGATTGAAGAGCCAAAAAATATTTGAACCATGCACTTTTTCACATAAAATTGTTTTTGTGTGAATTACACCTTACAAAATTAAACCCTGAAAACATAATTTTATGTATAAATTAATATAACATAAATGATATGCTAAATAATCATAAATAATCATGCGTAATACAGCACTAATAATGGGCTAAATAGTCATAAATAATCACGTTTAATATAGCATCATTAAGCATACATATAGTATAATCTGAGTTTAGGTATGTATTTCCTATAGAGGCACTCCATGAATTGTGATTCTAAACAAACATTATTTATTTGCAAGAGAACAGCTATCTCAAAATAGCTCTACAAATTTAAAAAGTTATTTTCAACATTACATATGAGTTCAAAAATTTTATTAATGATATTTTCTTAATAAACTGAAATGGTTGCAACAGTTTCATTTTATTTTTTAAGGGCGAGAGGAAATAATAATGATTATTAAATATTTATTCATGCCATTTTGTGAGGGAAAAAAAGGGAAACGTACTTTTAATATGAATATAATGCTAATTAATCGTCGTAAAAGCGCATACTTACTCGAATAAAATTTTCATGATTTTTAAAACAAAGCGTACTTGGTAATAGAGAAATATTATTTTACAAATGCGACCAATTAATAATGATACAAAATATATTAAATCGGCTCAAAAATTAGTGAGTGAATTTCTAAAAGGCAAAAACTTTCGCGAATGAAAATAGCATTATTAAAAATGTGCATTTTTATTGCGAAAACTGCAAAGTAAATGTATCAATTGTAAAGATTGCAAGGTAAATTTCGCAATTTTTGTCTAAATTACATTCAGTGCAATACGATTCCATGTTTAAAATTAATATTATAAATATTTTCTAAATGTAGAAAGAAATAAAATTTATTTCCAATTTTCATTCATTTCTTTCTTTCTTTTTTTACATAGTTTTTTTTTTTTACATTGGTTTTATGCAGCCTAAATTTAACACATCTAATTGCCATGTAGCAAGTTGTCATTATTTCTGATGAACAAAAACACTTCTTTTTAAAATAATCGAAAGGAATCTGCCACAGACAATACAATTTTAGATGTTTTTATCATTTATTTAAATTTATCATTTAATTACTTGAGCACTGCTGAGAAGGGTCAGACTATAAAGCATCATCAATTAACTATTACTTCCTTTGATAACCGTGATGGATATTTTTTCCCTTTGCCCACAATCCCGATAAAAAATCCTGTCGCATTTTCCCTCTCAACACAGGCGGTGAACTTCTGAACAGAAATCCCACCCACTGATTTACGCTAGACAGATGAGATGGGGGCGAAATTTTCGAAGGCTGTGGGCCGTTTCTCTGGTCTTTTGAGGCATAAGGGAAGTTTGCTCTCTGGTCTTTAGAGAGTTAAGGAAATAGAGTTGGAAAAACTTTTGATGTTTACCAGAGAGCTGGAAACACTAAAGACAAGAAAAAGGCTCCATTGGTTTTGGTATCCATGATACCTGAAAAAATTAGCAGGATAAATGTAGATTCTTGTGGAACTTTACCGGTCACATCAAATGGAAATCAGTATTTGATTGCAGCTAGGTGTATGGCATCTAGCTACCCAGATGCAGTGCCAGCGGAGAATGCTGAATCGATGTCTATATTTGATGTAATATTACAGATAGTCAGTCGAATGATATTTCCAAAGGAAAAACAGACTGAACATGAACTCTCATTAATGAGTAAATTGACTGTAGAGTTTTTCCAGAGATTTGGAATTAAAACTGTGTTGAACTTGTCTACTTGTAGACCGAAAAGGTTGGCTGTACAATGCAGGAGACCGAGCAAGAGTGTTAAAAGATTATCAGAAATAACAGATGTTGTTAATTTCGAGAGTAAAAAGGTAGAAATGAAATCGAGAAAAAAGAGAATGAAGAATCATAAGAAACGAAGAAAATTTCAAAATGCAGACACTCTGAGCAGGCCCCCAAACCATAGCCATACTCATATATTTAGTGCTATTTATTAAGTTATAAATTCTATATATTAAAGTGGTATTATTAGTATAAAAAAGAGTGTATTTAATATGTTTATTTATTGTCAGAATTAGAAAAAAATAGAAATAATTTTGAACTATTGAGTTATGATTCAATTTTTAATATTTGTAATTGTATGATTATGTATTGAAGTTGTTTTGTCAGTAAGAAAAAAATGCTAAATATTTTTGCTTTGTATCATGTTAAGTTTACGTAAAGAAAAAAAAAATGTTGATTGTATTGATGTTTTAAGAAAAATTACTTTGCTTATAATTTTGTCTGAAGTTATAGCAAATTTTCTGTCTATTGAATTATGGTAGGTTAGAGTAACTTTTATATAGTGCAATTTAAGTATTTGTAAAATTACTGGCATGTTGTGAATTGCTATATTTTTTTTTTTTTGTTTCAAAATTGCTAGTAGCTCTAAAATTTAAAGAATCTTGTTTAGGGCGGCACATGGCTGTGATGGATTGGGAAAGCGCGAAGGGACATGTTTGCGAAAAAATTACTGAGTTGTTCCTGAACATTTTAGAAGAGAGAAAAAAGAACTTGTGGAACTTGTCGCAACTGTTTTTTCCTGTCTATGACTCCGTTTTGACATGTCCAAAATTTGGAGAGGGGAGGAATCTGTAACGACCGAAAACCCCCGCAACCTAATTTGTTTCCTAAGTTGCGAAACTGGTTTTGTCCAGCGGTTGTCCCTGAATCGCAGCCTAGAGTCAGATCTTGTCCACGGATTGCAGCCTAGAGTCATATCTTGTCCATGGATCGCCGCCTGGGTTTCGGAGGCTGATCAGCCGTGCTCTAGTATCGGAGAGAAACTTTATCGAGATGCGGAAATAGAGCTGAAGATGTTAGGTGAGAGGTCAAGTGAAATGAAGAGAGCTAGTCGCTTGTGAGATGGAGTTGCAGTTTGAGGAAAGTTTGGTAGATAGTATCCGAGCTGATTTGTCTAATGAAAAAAAGACGTTTTTTGTAGCCGGGGAACGAGTGTGGACATGGCGGTTTTATTGGCTGTGTTTTAAAGTGATGGTTTTTTAGAGATGTGCGGAAAAGTAGTACCTTTTGTTTAGGAGTGACGATGTGTTTTTTAATGATTGAAGAGATTTTATTTTGAAATATAAACTGTTAAATAAAGTTAATCGGTGTTAATTCGTCGTTTGTTTAGTGCTACCAAAGAACCAGACAACATCGTTACAATACTGATATTGACACGATATTTAAATATTTAAGGAGTGACATCATTATATATATATATATATGTGTGTGTGTGTTACGTTATTAGATCTAATTCCGCAATTTCCTTATCTTATTCTAAATTACTGCTTTATTTTCACTAAATCATTATCCTTAATTAATCTCTATCGTTAACTCTGTTAAATTCCCTTTAATTTAATGTCTCACTTGTCTAAATTGCTTACATATTACGCTTTTCGCATTGTTAAATTAAATGTTCCATTTCCACGCTTTTTTCTTTCTAGAATATTCTTTTGGTTTCCATTTTTACTTTCCCGTGCATTTCTGAGGTTATCTTTTTTCCTTTCAAATTCATCCGCTTGCTCTGTCTGCACTTTTTTCATGACGTGATATTCTTAATTATTCATTGGTTGAGAGTGCGATCTACGTCATATTTGTATTCTTACACTAGAGGAACAAAAAGTCGATACTCGCTGTGTTTCAGCAAAATTTGTCGTATTTCTACTTTGATAACTTCCCCTGGTCGCCGTCATATATTTTTTATTATCTATAATTTGCTTACCCACAATTAAATACTACGTAGCGATGGCTTCATTAAAATGAGTTGGTGGAAACTGCACCGCCGAAAGCTCTTTCAATAAAATCCTGAGTTAAATTATGCATTTTCTCAATTATTCCGGAGAAACCTACACTGGATAAATGTGTTACTTGGCCTACCACAAGATGACTGTAACTACTTTCCAATATCCACGTTGATTTACTACGAAACATTCTCTTCGTTAAAATTCAAAATTCGTTATATTTGTTGACGAGAATTCAACTCTACCTGTGTTTCTATTATTTCAACATTGCACTACTGGTAACATAACAACCAGTTATTTCATTCACTAGTAAAACATTCCAATGTTAGATATATATATATATATTTCAACATAATAATTCCAATATTTCTTTTTAAATGAAATGTTATATATACAGTTCTATTTCAGATGCAGTTTCCCTTCAACCACGTTATAAACTTCCAGAAACGTAAGAAGGTTCCTTTAAATAAAATGCAAGAACATTTTGTGCAGAAGTTGTACATATCGAAGTAAATTCAATAAAGAAAAAAAGTTTTGGAAGAAGTTTTGTTGCATTCTGGTAATTGATTTAGGTTTTCAATATAATCTTATTTTGCGTACTTAAGTTAGAGGGTAAATCTCAAAATATAAAATAAGTTGACGATCTCAGAGGAATACTTCAAACAAAATTACTTGTGGTTCGCTACATTTTAAAATTACATTTGTTTACCTTTAACGGTTTGTCACTCTTCTTTTTTATCTTCGGTGGATAACACAAAAATACAGAATTACTAAATAAATATTATTCAATTTGAATTTTTTGCTTATAACGGCATTCAGTTTACACAATTTTATATTTTATGGAAAATAAACGGTAATTAGGTATTTACACTTGTCATAACAAAACACAAAATCCCATGATATTTTATTAATACATATCCCTAAGAAATGCAAGAGGGTACCACTTTACTGGAAACTACTCTTCCTTTCTGAATAGGAATGAAAATTAAAAAAAAAAGGAAATTTTTAAATATAAAACAAATATTCTAAGTTTAATCATGATGGAATAGTAATACGGTAGCCATGGAGGACTACTGACCACGAAAATATTTTAAAGAAAGAGTTTACATTCTAAATATTTATTTTCCTGTCAGATCGCACACGATTATGCGAATTTCGACCATGGGTTTTTCAAGTACTTTAAACAATGTGTACTTAATGGAAAAATAATTTTTCTTGATTGCTCAAAATAAATCTTAAAACTCCTAAATGCTTTATAGATTTTTTTTTTTTTTTTTAAGATTGAAATATTTATTGCATTATCATGAATTCTTTGAAAATGTATTCGCAAAGTACCACTGATTTATCAAGTAATGGACAGAACTAGTTATTATCCCATATGGATATACTTTGAATATAGTTATCTAGTTTGTAGTAGTAAGTATATTTCAACACCTTTCCTTTTATTGTGCGCTCATTCTCTTTATTAATTTATATTAAAATTTAACTAAAAAACAGTTCAAAATTTCAGTACATATCGGAGATATAATGCGATCAAAATTTCTTATTTTGCAATAGACTTTACGGATCATGAAGGTACTAGGAGGAAGTTATAATGAAGCTGTGATTAGACTGCTCAAACTAAAAATACATCAAGATTATTAAATATTTGAGTTAAATACTGAATAACTGTGAGAAAGTTATCAGGTACGTGGCACACGTTGTGGAATGAATAACACATTCCATTTCTTAACTAGCCTGAGAAAATTATCCATTACCTGCTAAAATTATTAATATTTCATTATCTTTAAATTGCACTCATTATTAGATAATTAATTAAGATACCGATTTTGTGTGTAATCAGGTACTACTTTTAAATATATAAGTGTAAAATAAATAAATAATTTTATTAAAATATCAAAACATATTTTTAGAAATCATTTCAGACATTTTCATAAATTATTATTATTATTTTTAATTACTGCGATGCATAATATACAATACGCAATACGTGTATGAAAATATTTTTCATAAGAAAATTTATAATTGGATAAAAGATGAACTTGAACTCCATTACTAATTAATTTTTTGTAGAAGATACATTTTTAGGTGGATTTATGATATGCATATTTCAATAAACATTTCAAATGTTTTGTTTGGAAATTTTAATTCTGATTAGTGAAGGAAGAATCTTTTATTTATATTGCAGTTTTATTTCTAAATTGATATATATATTTTAACGTAAGAAAGTAATAATCAATAGAATACGAATTTATAATATTTTCTGGCAATTTATTAACTAGTATTTGATTTCATCTATATCAGCAGTTTATAAAAGAATTTCCTTCATACGTCGCACTGTCGGGTATTTGAAGAATCTCGCTGGCCAAAAGTCGATTTCATAAAGTACAACGCAGGATCGAACGGATGGATATAAGTTGAAACTGAATCATTGGGTAATCACGTAATGTGATTTTTATCTCCTTTAAGTGAACGATGACCTCCTGTTATCAGTTGAAACTGGAGTATTACGTTAAGTGCATGAGTGTCAAATCGTTCTTCATTGTGACTTTCTATTTTTGAATGTGAATAACTTTAGTTTTGGAAGTATTTAAAATCTAATCGTTATGGATAGTGACAAGGCAGGTATGTATCATTATTGTTTTAAACTTTGAATTGAGAAAGAAATAGTTTTGGTATTTACAAAATTAATTTAAAATAACGCATATTTTTCTATTATTTTTTCCCTTGTTTCCTAGTTCACGAAGGGTTTAGTTATATTTCCAAACATTTCCAAGCAAAGTTACTTGTTGTACCAATAAATATACACCCTTCTATATATGTTTTCGTTTAAAGTAGTTCCACCTTCGTCCCCTTTTTAAAATGAAGGCAATATAAATATGCTCTTCCAAAATTCTGAGTAAGCATACAAAATTACTATATATTGATTTTTAACTGATATTTATCATATAAATTTTAATATGAAAAAAATAGTTATGATTCATTAGAAAGTGATCACATTTGTTTATTTTTCAGTCATTCTGATTGAAAATAAATTTATATAATTAAAAAAAATAAAGTAATGTATTCACTCCCTTTTATCTCTTGTTAAGCACTTTTCAGAAAATTGAAATAATTTATTGCTCGTTATTAACATTTGTTTATCTAAAAAATAAGTCGAGACAATTTTCTATATGTTTTTGTTAAAAGTAAGCGAAAGATTGCGAGATTTTTTTTAAATGATGTTATCTATCTAAATTGCATATAATTATTACGCATTCTTTTTTGTTCATATTTTGTATTTATTTTTATTTAGGGCCTTCGAATGTCAGAGCAATGGCTCAAAATGAATTTTTAAACATTATGCAACAGCAGAATTTTCCAAACATTAATCATAGATTAAATTTCCTTGAAAATTACCTTCTTAATAGCGTTAATTTTGATGATGATGAAATTAAAAACCTCAAGCACAATTTCTCCCAATTTAAATCTCAGTTCAAGAGCAAATGGATCGAACCCCATTAGAAGTTAGATAAATTTGTGAAAAATAATAAGGAATGGCTTAAAGGTACAGTAGAAATTTCAAGAAAAATAAATCGACCAGGAAGACCAGCAAAAGCTTTCACTGAATCAAGTGACAGGTCAAAGCGGAGAAAGTCTGAAAGTTTGAGGAGCTCGACTTATGTAGAAGTACTTAAACATGCCGCTCAGATAAAGTTAGAAACCTCAGGGAAGAGATGTGCTGCCCATGTTCTAAAGGCATTAACATGTTCACCAATGCGAGCAACAAAATATAAAAAAGCATATTTGAGAATTCAGCAGACGGAAAAGAAAACACAAATATCGCCTTTACAAGCGTTATCATTATGTGTCGAAACTAACCTTTCAAGGAATCAATACTAAATTATAAGACGATATCAAAAAAAAAATGTATACCCTTGTTATAGTCTTCTACAACGGTCTAAAACTGATTGCTATCCAGACAAAGAGTCTATTAAAATTACTGAAACTTGCGCTGAAATTAATATTCAAGATTTACTTAATTTAACAGTGACACGATTATTCATTTATTTGAAAGAAGTTTTGGAAAGTTTAAAATAAGATGAAAGAAGTGTAGTAATTCTTATATATAAATGGGGCTGCGATGGATCGCAACAAGCACTATAGAAACAAAAATTTGAGAGTGATTCCTTTTCCTATGCGCATATATTCCAGAGCTCGTTTGTTCCAATTTAGTTAATTTGCAGTATAAACAACAAGATTATCTAGCAAAATCCATTTCCTTCATCACCACGCTATTGCCGACACATGCCAATAAGATTTGTAAAAGAAACAACAGAAATTATTAACGATGAGATTAATTACATAAAAAATGCATTAAAATCTGTACTGTCCTCAAATTACATTAGAGGAAAATTCATTTTTAGTAAAACATAAAATGATACTTACTATGGTCGATGGAAAAATATGTAACGCAGTCACAATCACAAGTACAAATTCAACAATGCGTTGCTACATTTGTGGACTGACATCCAAAGATTTTAATGATCTCTCTATAAAGAAAAATGTGAAGCCAGAAACATTAAAATTTGGACTATCGATTTTGCATGCTAGGATTCGATTATTTGAAAATTTGTTGCATTTAGCGTACAAACTATCGATAAAAAAAGTGGAGATTGAATGCAGAAGACGAAAATGCTCTCGTTAATGAAACAAAATTGCGCATTCAAGAAAATTTCAAAACAAAGTTAGGTTTACTTGTAGATATTCCTAAACCTGGATATGGTAATACAAATGATGGAAATACCAGCAGCAGATTTTTTACTGACCCATCTCTAGCAGCGGAAATTACCGGCATTGATGAAAATTTATTATATCGATTTAAAGTTATTCTTGAAACCATATCCAGTGGCCACAAAATTCACCTTGATACATTTAAGGAATATACAGAAAAAAACAGCAGAGCTCTATGTCCAGTTATATAAATGGTATCCAATGTCACCCACAATGCATAAAATATTAATCCATGGACCCATTGTGATAGAGAAAGCTTTACTACCAATAGGCGAATTGTCTGAAGAAGCAGTCGAAGCACGGAACAAACATTTTCGATTATTTCTCCAAATCTATCGCGTAAATTTTCAAGAATTTCTTGTAACCGTGATGTTTTCAACAAATTGCTTTTGAGTTCAGATCCAGTTTTAACTGGAATGAGACCCATGATAAGAAAAAAAATCAAAATTGTTCCTTAAAGAAACTCCAGAAATGTTACTGCCTATGGAATCTTCTGAAGCTGGTGATCCAGAGGATTCTGATTATGTAGAAACAGATTACGATTCTAAATTATCATCTGATTAAAAGATCCCACCTTGGTGATTTACAAACCAATTGTTCTTATCATTAATAATCTGTTTTTATTATTTATTCAATTATTCAATATATTATTCTATTTTTTTTTATCATAATTATCATTTATTTTATAATACTATTTATCATGATTATAATTTATTTTACAATACTACTGATCATGATTATCACTTATTTTATTATACTATTTATCATAATTATCATTTATTTTATAATTCTATCTATCATAATTATCATTTATTTTATAATACTGTTTATCATAAATATCATTTATTTTATAATACTAATTTTGATCAATAAAAATAAGTACGAAGTTGCAAAACATACATGATTTTTAAGTTATTAAACAATATTTATTTCAAACAGTGCATTTATTTACTGCTTTAAACGTTTAAATTAGTTTAAAAGAAAAAAAAGTAATTTTGACCGCCCAGATTTGTAAAATACCCCACTGTGCGTCGCTGATGGCTTGCATGATAGGGTTGTATTCTCCACGACAACAATTTAAAATCTTTTACATAGTAAGCTCTTCAGATTTCACCAAGATAATTTCATTCTTTAAGAGCGCAAATAATATATATATATATATATATAGTTACATAGAATATTCTGGTTGGTTGTGTTTATGACGGGCAATTCTCAACACGAGTGATATAGGCCCTAAAGGATGGAGGGCCCTCAATAGGGGTCTTTTTAAAGGAATCTTACACGTATTTACGCAAGGAAATCCAGGGTTCTAAGAAAACCACGAAAACTCCGTATGATTAGGCGACGGGCGCGAGTGGGTTCAAACCCTGTACCTCCCATCTACAAGCTTCAAGAACAGAACCACTCGACCACTGGTGGGGCCAAAGAATGTTCTGAAAACTAAATAAAGATATAAGACGTACTATATGTTACGTACGGGATGCAGACAAAAAGAAATTCTAAATATATATATATATAATTCATTCAAAATTATATGAAAATGTGATGCATACGTAGGAGCTTACAGTGGCTCACAAAAAATACATCATATAATAATATTCAATAAATTTATGACCAGACTATCAAAAATTAAAAAAAAATAAATAGGTGGATATAATTGGTTTAAAATATGAACTTTAAACTTTAATGGTAAAAGAAAACTAGTCGTTGGGGTCACCGAGATACTTACCCATCATGGATATACATAATATAAAATATGAAAATAAAACATGTGTAAACTATTTATAAAATTTAAACGTATATTTAAAAAAATTTAATACATAGTAATGCTCTGTTACTGAATTGTGGGTACTACTTCTTTAAGCCATCGACGAAATTCGACATACTAGCCGCCCTTGGCGACCAGTTTGGTCTTCCTTAAAATTTATGCTTGGGACATGCTAAGCATTGTATCATGTTACTTTTGTTCATAATTCAAGTTACCTGGACTCCCTTAAATATAATTAATACAATCCCTTAAGCTAATATTACTTTTTGTTGCATTTAGGGGGTCCGGGACACATTTTAAAATAATTTTTTATTTATTGAGTTAAAATTAGGATTTGTGATGGTTAACCTTATCATTTGTAAACAAAATCATATGATAAAACTTCTCATAATTAAAAATATATATATATATATCTAAAATTTATTAAAAAAGAGGGGTAATTTAAAATCGTTATAACTCGAAATATTATTTATAGCATTTATTTTTTTTCATTTAAATAAACAGAAATTTATAAGTTTTAATTTTTATTCAGCATTTTTAAAAATGTTAATTATAAAAAAAATTAAAATATTTAACGAAAAAAATTTCAAAAAAGTAGTGCAACTTTAAAAAAAAATCATATTTTCGAAAATAAATATTTTTTTTTCAAATATGCTGAATCAAAATTAAAGTAAAATGATTGAAAAAGATATGTTCCAAGTTTGAGCCCTTTAACTTTAACGGTTCTCGTGTTATATGAATTTAAATACGAGAAATGGTGAAAAAAAGTACCATGAAGAAAAACTCATTTTTACAAGAAGTGGTTTCGATGACAGCCATTGTTTGAAAGCTAGATTTTGAAAACAAACCAAACGAAAACAATAATATTTTTTGTCCTAATGCAGATAGAAACATGATTTAAATGTCATTTTAAGCAGGAAAAAACTGAGAAATTTTTAATGGAATAAAATGTTTTTGCAAAATTTGAAGATGTTTATGTCCCGGACCCACATAAGATATCTCAATTTGTTGATTTTCTGTAAGAAAGTAAACACTATTGGTTTACAATCGAAGTCTATGGGAATTTGGCAAAGGATTGGACATATTAGAGATACCGTCAAAATGGCGTCACTCTTGCGACGTAATTTGGTCGCCAAATTTGGCGATATATCGCCAAGTTGTCTAAAAACATGGCGTCATTTCGCGACAGAACAGGGTCCCCCCTATGGTAACCCCCCTATAGGTATAGAGGGGTGAATGCTTTATGAGAGGGTTAAATGCTTGACATTTGTGATAAGTCATTATTTGCATTTAATCTCGTCGGGATAATCGAGTAGTACCGAATTGCGTAAAAGAAACATCCTAACTCCAAAAATAATAATCGTATTAAATAACAGTTTACTGCGTCGGATTAACCATATCACTTCGAATTAAAATATATGTTTGAATTGAAATTTGAATTAAATGCAGAGTCATGAACAATCGAAGAATGTGAAAGTATGATTACAAATATCTCGGAAATTAATTATCCGATAGATTTAATTCTTTATGCAAAATTTATGTTTTTTATATTCACTTCTTCAAATAAATAATTTTGATTTTTTTTTTTTTTGCATCTTTTACTAGAACGAATATTACGGGAGTCCGAAAAAATAATCCCGGATAATCGAGGTTACCGATGTTTAATAGGCTTCTTCCCATTATTTCATACAAAATACACACCAAATTTCAAGTCACTATCTCAATTTGTTCGGGAGATTGAGAGTTTACAGACACACACACACAAACACACCCAGACGGACGGCAATTTTTTTTTTTTTTTTAAATATGTTTTTCGGAATCTCCAGTGTCTGAAACGTGTAAATCTGTCAAAAAATTATTTGATTATCAAAACGATTACAAGACTTTACCCTATACAACGTATGATGGGTAAGTAAAAATGTTATTCAATTAAATATAAACTTTTTTTTAACAACCCCAATTTTTCAATCAAGTTCATTCTGCTTTGT
This sequence comes from Maratus speciosus, assembly GCA_963932465.1. NCBI lineage: Eukaryota > Metazoa > Arthropoda > Arachnida > Araneae > Salticidae > Maratus > Maratus speciosus. The sequence goes on from OZ010788.1 coordinate 445,975,772, forward strand.
AGGTGGAAAGGCGGAATCACTCCCATTATAGAAATCTAATTTCCAATCGATTTCGAAAGGTGCATCATACATTATCATAAATCATTTTGAGTGTTGGATCACGAAATTAAATATTGATACATTTTACAACTTGAAGGAACAAACCCATACCTATGGGTAAGATGGCCAACTATCTATGGGTAAGATGCCTTGTAGATTTTCAATGCAAACAATAATTTTTTGAAGCAGTATAAAACATGATAGGATGAATAAAAGTAACTTTAATATTTTAGACATACTAACGTTGTTAACTTACTTAATATTAGGAAATTACAAAAATATGAATGTAACAAATGTTGGCAATTTAATAAAAAACGGATAAACTAATATTTGAAAAAAAGTTATGTTCTTAACATTTAAAAGAATTATGGCTCTTAAGTGTACCTATTTTTAAACATTATAATAAGTTTAAATACGTTAAAGCCACTGTGATTAAGTGCTTTATAGTGCAGATTTTTTGTTGGTGTTTTCCATATTCCTCTTTGTTTTTTTTTTTCAGCTATAACCCAGCCACAGACTGAACATTTCTTTAGGCACTTTTTACTTAAAAAAAAAATCATTATCTTCTGAATATTGGTAGAAAATTTAATCCGTTATCTTTTCAAAGCACATCAAATTAGCGTGTGTTTAGTGTCTGTAGTGTCGTGATGGAGATTAGGGAGTGTAGCTTGTAAATGGCAGAATAACCTAGTTATCTAAAACTATATTATACACTACCGATACTTACAATTATTACAATTATTTATAACTGCCTTAAACATCAAATTTTTAACAATGATTAAAATCAATAATTATTAAACAATTATTTATAAAGCCAATAAAGTTTATTTATAAGGCTGAATACATATAGAAACCTTTCAAATTATGATCACCTTAGATTTTAATATATTTTTATGTCATTTTAAACATTTAGAAAATTTATAATTTTAACTAATGATTTTTTTAATCAGTTAATTAAAAGCCGATTTAATCACTGATTTAAACTATCTGATTATAATTATTGACAAGTTAGTTAATATACAACAGTAATTTATACAATGAAGAAATAACCAAGCATTGAACGGAAAATAACCGGCATCATACCCCAAAACTTTTCGTCGACTCCCCCCAAAGTATTGGGTAAGATTTCGGTGACCCTCCCCCCCCCACACACACGCACACACTGATGTGAAGAAATTGGAACCGAGGACCACTTATGCTTTGCAGAAAGGCAAGGTACCAGTACTCTCTAAAAACACCAGATTAATTTCTCTGGTGTTTAAACTAAGACTTATCTAGGCAAATGAAAAAGTCTCATAAAAGATTTTTCAAACTTACCAGAAGTATTTTGACGAAATAGCAATAAAAATTACCACTTAAATGTTTTTAAAAGAACACAAACGGAAATTAAAATGTCAGTAAAGAACCTTCTTCCCTACAACAGAGCGGTGTTTCCCTATAGCAAATGTGCATATGAAAACTACGTGATTTGGCATCTTATACAACGCGGCATCTGACCTCGAGTTACACTATGAAATTTGGGATTATTCGTGTATCGTGAAATGCAGTTTCTCCTAGACAATGTTAGCTGGTGGTGGATGAATTTAACTATCAGGAATAAACAACTTCATAATGAACACAAAAATGTATTAATTTTTAAAGACGATATAAAATGCAGTCATCATGGTAGCTTGCTGGCAATATGTTATTCGCCCTTAAATTTATAAAAATGGATCCTCTATTCAAGACAAAACCTGAATCTCATGTAGCTTACAAGGACTGTCATTACCCTGGTAATGACAGATTTTGATTATTTTTATATATGTTGTAGAGTAGAGGTCCCTTAGTTTCAAGTCCAATGGATTTTAAACAACGCTCCTTAGTTTCCGAGAAACAGGGGGGTGGGGGCTAATATTATAATACAACTGAAATACTTACTTACAAACAAAGTTGCTGCGTTTTCATAGGTCGTTCGATACGGCATCTGTTTGCTGTTCCGAGGACTTGGGTCCGATACCAGAACGTGCTGTATTTGATTTTCACACTTTTAGGTAGATTTCGTATGAAATACTACGTATTGGCGTCGTTCCTATGTTGGAATTTCGAAAAAATTTTTGCAGATCTACACCGATCATGACCCTTAGAACACAAAACCACCCTCAGTAAAAAACTTTATATATATATCTACACTACTCAAACAAATTAGGGGAGCAAGCAAAAAAGTGAAGAGAACAGTGCAAGACAGCCATGTATGGGCATAAAATGGATAGTACACTTGTATCAATGCGCATTAGATAAAAAAAGACGCAAAAAATTGTAAGGGAACTTTTATAGTTTGAAAATATGAAAGGAACATGAGAAGATGGTTTAAGGCAACAATTTGGTTTCATGCAAATGATAAAAAAACAGTATTGTTTAGAAATGATGCAAGCTTTTTAATATGGCGTGTGGTCTCCTCGAACAGCTAAGATTGTTGCACACCTGTTTCCAATGGATGCGATGAGGTTATTGATAAGAATTTGGAGAATACTGTTCCACTGCTCAAGAATTGCAATCTTCAAGCCCCGGACAGTAAAAGGTGGAGTCGGTCTTGCAGCAATGCGTCGACTGAGTACGTACCAAACATGCTCGATCGGATTTAAGTCAGGAGAGCATGCTGGACATTCCGTACTCTGTATTGTTTTAGCTTCAAGCATGTTTTCACAAGACGAACTGTATGAAGTCTAGTATTATCATGCATGAAAAAAATAGAAATCACTAATTGTTGCAACATAAAATACGACATGAGGTCTCAGTATCTCGTCTGTATAACTTCGGACCGTCAAAGTGCCATTCCAAATTTTATGCAGCACGTACATCCACCTATGCTGATTCCGGCCAATAGCATCAAACCACCTCGTCTGTAATGTGATCTTTCACGAACGAATGTGGTATTATTTTGAGTACCTCTTCCTCCCCATGCCAAAACACATCAGATGTCACATCCAGACTGAATCGGGACTCGTCTGTAAACAGAATTTGACTCCAACAACGTTGCCTCCAAATTCGATGTTCAGTTCCCCATCTTCTTTGGGCCGCACAGTGGCTTGAGGTCAACGGAATACAGAACATTGGCTTACGTGCATAGAAACCACCCTGATGAAGCCTATTCCGGACTGTTTGGCCTCACACCCTTCGTCCTGCGGCCAAGAAGAACTGTGTTTGCAGCTGAGTACCATTGCCCGTTCCGTCTCGACGAGCGGTTAACAGGATATATCGGTCATCAGTTTCTGTGTTAGCATATTTTCGACCTTGCACGTGTCGATGCATACTATTCCATGTGTCTTGGAATCGAATCCACAGCCTTTCATGGACACTTCTTGCGACTTCAACAGCGTTCACTACACTTCGTTGTGTTTTGCCAAATTCAACTGTCCCGATAACACGCTATGCCATCGATTGCGATAAATCATGTTGTTGTGATATTTTCAAGCCACCTTTTCTCAAAACACAAGCTGATAAATTCAATTTTACAAATAAGGCAGTAAAACAGACGTTTCAGCAAAATCCCGATTTCTGCACTTATCTCCTTTTTCTAGTTTTTGACGTCATAAACTTTAATTTATAGATGAAGTTATATATATATATATATATATATATATATATATATATATATATATAACTGGGATTTAGTTTATTTTGTGTAATATTACTATTTTTCCTTGATATAAATTAATTATTTAAATAGGTTGTAATGCTTTTTCTATTTCATAGCACTTAATTTTATTCTGTTTTCAGTTTGAAACTATTCTCATAGTTATATTGGTCGTTAGAGTACAGTTGGAAAGAATGTTCAGCTTTTAGCTTTTTTACTCACAGAAAACGACTGATATTGCTTATATAATTGAATTCTGTACTCTTGAAAACGTAATTCAATATATAAGCTTTTCAATTATTTTTATCGAAATCCATATTCTTCTTTTCTTCTTCATTATTAATTCTTGTTATATAGTACAAGGGACTTTTTTTATTCATAGCAGCTTGTTTATTATGTTTTTGGTATCCGTTCGCTGTGTTTTGGGACACTTTATTGTTGTAAATTCATTTATACTATCTCAATTATTGATGGTGGTGAGTAATGTTTAATTAATGGTTATATATATATATATATCACTTTCTTCTGGACATGATAACTTCTGCACAAATCTCTTGCAAACTGATACATAAAATCAGGGGGCATAAAATCTCGGTCATGTTCTTTAATGGGCAAAATCGGACCAAGGGGGTGGAAATAGGGAGAGGTTTTGTGATAACCGAAAAACCCCCATAACTTCTTAATTTTTGTACATATCAAATCAGTTTAAAGTTTTTATTACTTCTAAAAATAGGAGCAAGATTTATGTATCACAGATTTTTCATAAAATTAAAAATGGGCTCAAGGGGCGCTAAAAATAGGGATTTGGGGAGAAAAAAATTCCCAACTTCGTCAATTTTCAAAATATCAAAACCAATTAATTTTATTATATATTTCCTTAATATTATCTACAACTTTTATATTCACAAGTTTTTATAGGACCAATTCGTACCGCAAAAAAAAATAAAAACGAAAACAAAAAAAGTGGGGTGAAGAAGTAAAATTTCCATAACTCTGTCAATTCACAAGATATAAAATCCCCATGAATTTATCATATATATTCTTAATATAATCTTCAACATTTATATAGACAAGTTTTTGATAGGACCAATTCTTACAGCAAAAACAAATTAACAATACATAGCGGTTGAAGAAAAAAAATCATCTTGTTAAGGGTGTGTTCAAATCCATACTGCTTATTTTCTTACTCATTTTTAAATTCGTTTTTGATCTGAAACGCATCCAATTCATAGATTCTCTTCTTCAGAAACTATATAATGAACCGTTATGATCGACTTTTTGATAGAGGTAGAATATATTTCAAAAAATGATGTCAAAGTGGGCATTTTGAACAGAATTTCCCGAAGCGATTGTGTTAGAAACGAAAAATATTGCCCTACTGAGAAAATAATTGTTTATTAATCAAGTATCAATTAATTGAAAGAAAAATAAAAACACATGCCTCTTATAAATCTTTTCAAAAATCACGTCAGAAAGTTTCGTATTTTTTCTATTAAAAATGAATTTGAAAATGTGCCAGAAAATTTCAAGTTGTTGCGCATGGAAAAGTATTTTTTTTTAATACCGCCTTAACATGATTCTGATAAAACCAGCTATTATATAAAAATGAAATAAAAACTCGTGAAAAGCGGCCAGATAAAACTGTTAAAGTGGATTTATATCTAATCATGATTTAGTTTTTGGTTGTGCAATTAATATACTTAACTTCGAAATCTACCTCCGCCTGTAGGCCGGGCAGGCAGGGATTTTTTGTTTTATAAACATACTTGTAATTATATTTTAATAATCTCAATTCAAAATTTTAATATCGTGCATTACTTATAATGTTAACATATTTCAATTTTTATTTACCATTTTTAATTTTTAAACAACTCTTAAACATTTCTCTTCATTTAAAGAATTTTTTAAAAAATGGATCTAATATTGACCAGTAAGAATTCAAAAATCGTTACAAAATCATACTATTTTTACTATAGAATTATACATTTTTTCTCCCATCGCAATAGAAACAGCCGGTATTTCAAATTCTGGTTCCTTAAAAAAAAACAAAAAAAAAAAAAAAACATTATTTTGTAATACAATTTTACGATACTTTAACCAATTTGTAACGTCCCTTTTCTAATTTTCATAGAATCACGACACTTCAGATTGATCATCCTGTGAACAATAGCTTGCTTCTTTCATTTTTATATGATTATATGGTGTCATAGAATGATAAACACTCGTTCGATAAAGATAATGAACAGAAACCACTTAACTGCACCAAAGAAAAAAAAAAAAAAAGCTGTTGTGGCGTCCTCTAGTTATAATAAAACATAACTTTTACAAATAAAATAAAAATTAAAACAGAAAAAGACTAATCAGAAAGGGAAATAATTCAAAGCATAAGAAAACATATTACAAATTTTAAAATCTATATTAATATGAAAAAGAAAAAAAAAACAACGTTGTAATTATAATTCTTGTGCTAATTTTTAATATAATTATACTTTTTAATTTAAAAAGAGAGTGGCATTATCCTCCTTTTTGACTTCCCTTATTAAGGCAATACCTAAATAAGGTTTTCTTTTATGAAGGATTGACGCAATTGGTCACCATCATTACATCGATAAAGAGAATAAAAAATACATTTTAAAAGTCATTTAAAAAAAATTAACAGTTTTATGCTGTTTAGTTACAAACGAAAAAACAAATTTTCACCTATTTATTTTTTTATTTGTAACTAAACTACTTTCATTTAAAACTAAAAATGGGAAAATCAAATGCAGCACGTTCTGGTATCAAAACCGCGTCTTCGGGACAGCAAACAGACGCTGTACCGTCCGAGCTATGACCAACGCAGCAACTTATTTACAGAGTAAATATTTCAGTTGCGTTATAATATTAGACACCGCTATTTCTCGAGAACTAAGGAGCGTTGTAAAAAATACGTTGAACCTGAGACTAAAGGACCTCTATCGTACAACACGTATAAAAATAATTAAAATCTGTGGTTATCAGGGCTGACCCTCTCCTTGTTAGATAGAACTATATTTACAAAACAAAATAATCGAATTCATACAACAAAGTGCCCTGCCATCATTTGTTGGTACTAGGTGTAACCTAAATATATATCTGCTATTTAAATCCGTCTTCCTAGATAATTTACCCGTCAAAAGAGCAAGCGGCTCGCTAAGGACATCTTATATAGGTTGAGGAAAGATTGTATCATGTTGCTGTAAACATACATATTTCAAAATCGCCCAAGAAAACTTGATGTTCGGCAGGAATCAGTCAGTGTTGTGTTAGGAATGTTGGAAATTCAGAAATTGACTAAATCTAAAATCAAGAATGCTGGGTACCACCTCGAAGATACTTTGCTGAAAACTATATAATTAACTTGTGAAAAAAATATATATTATGTTTTCTTACTAGGTAAAAATAAATTGTGTCTGTCATCAATAATTTTTCCTTAATTTATATTTCGAATTGGAAGTTTCTATGTCGCGAACCTGTAAAACATCAACTCTGGTCTTTTGGGCTAAACTCTCACGATGGACATAATAGTTTGGTGCGATAGGCTATACAACGTAATTAAGCATTCTGTGTCCATTTTTTATAAATGATTAATTTAAAAAAATAAAATTTATATCCATATTATATTTTACTCAAACTGTCTATATTAAAATACTCATGATGCAAAAATAACGAATACATACAGCAGATACACATAATGTGCTTTATTATAAATTTATTAAAATTTATTCTTAAAATAATTAGACAACACTCAAAATATTCACGACAACAATTACATTGAAACAAATTCTTTCCGAATATTTCTTTTAACTATTAATAAGCAATTCGTATCACAACAAACAGAGTATTTAAAAAAAGCCCGACAACCTTTATTATTTTTGTTTGCTTGCTTTAGGAAACTACACTAAACAAAACAGATCACTTCACAGATTAAGGCTATCATTTTAAACAAAGATTTCTCTTCCGATGAAAATAATTCTTCTTAACATTCTAGAGCAGAGCAAAATTAATATAATTATTATTGAATTACGAGAAATATTCTTTGTCTGGTATTTAATTATATTAGAAATTTCTCGATTTGTCTTGCTTTAAATATTATAAATTAGAATGAAAATATGATGCCAGAGAAAGTTTATAATATTTATAGCATTTGAGTGTTTATTGCTTAGGAAATAAATTTGACTTTTCTAAGATGATCTATTATGTTTGGGCACTTAAATGTTATTGATTTATTTTTGTAATATATTTCGAAGGAATTCATAACTCTATTTTTACAGCAAAAGGTTATTTCATGTTGGCTTCATTTAAAATTTAAATTAAAATTAAATATTTTAAATATATAACTTCGGAAAACTGAGTTAAATGTGTAAAAATTTATTAATTATTTTTAATTAAATGAATAAATTGAGAGGACGTTTTTATTGAAAGTTGTATTTTATGACTTAAACAGTTAAAATATTCAATTCAATTCAATTTTATTCGTCATTTATTGATTCGAAATAATTTAGAAAAAGATCTTTTAATTTTGCATATTTTAATTTAATTTTTTATAATTAACATATTTTTTATTGTAAATTATTTGTTATTTGAATAAATGATTTTATTGCAGCATTTATTGATAAAAAAATTTATCGAACACAATGTGATTAATAGATGGATTAAATAAAGGAATTACAGTTTCATTATAGTTTGAAATTTCATATATACAGCACTTGTGTCGTATATTATTATAACACAAGTACTACTTAAACAAAATTTCAAACTATTATTAAACTGTAAATTTTGTGTTATCGTATATTATTATAACTCATGCCGTAGATTATAGTAACACTTTGAAATAGTAGTTTGCATTTCAACATTTAACGAAAAAGCCATTTATTATCTAATTAAAGTCAAATAGTATTATTTACAATTCAATTATGCATTTATAATTTTAAGAAACAGATAATGAAAAAAGAGTTTAGAAGATTAAAACAATAAAGAAAAATCATGCGTGAAACATAGATTATGAAACACTTTCCAACACTCCCAGGGTAGTTTATTTAATCTTAGCCGTTTAAAACGGCAAAAAAGATGCCTAAGTAGACATTTAAAAAAAACGTATAACTCATATAAAAACGAAATTTGAACAATTACCGCCTATAGCAGGGAAGGAACTGCAATTCTTTTGTATAACTCAGTATATAACCTATAGATTTGAACAAATTCTACATAATGAGATAAAATTTATTTTAGAAAGAAAACACATAGCACAGCCGAAAATTCACGCTCAGCATATTCTAAGAACAGAAGAAAATTAACTTGAACTTTTTTGTACAGCACTCTATATTACATTTAAACTTTTTTATAACTTCCACATATATGATGCAATTTAATTAGGGCAAACTTTTGCTTAAAAGTATTGCAATCACACTTACATGATTTATAGGCAGCCATGTTTCTACATATTTGCAACGCGGTGTATATGAATTTATTTATATGCTGCAAATTTCTCTTAGTATACTAAATGCAGTTGAGCTCGAAAATGCATAACTCAAGCTAAAAAATATCTTTAAGCCATTCACGCTCATTCTGAGTAAAGCTTACGAATTCTTTAGAATTTAAGGATGCACTGAACTATGCAAACATTCGTTAAGCTTACTTAAAAACGTATATCATAACTGAAAACGCATTTTCAAAATTTATCCATGATTCTCCATTTTGATTATAGTATTGTATTCATGTGCCTCAGTAAATGAAAGATAAATTCCATGTACAATGCACATCATATTCTACTGCAACGAATAGTATAATAGTATTATACTATATATATAGTAAATATCAGTAATGTATATCAATTTAATCATGTTTCGAATAATGCAGCATAATTAAAATACGCTATGAACAGTTTTTTTTCCGTAGCCCATTATATAGCCGACCTCTGTTTTGCGAATCTGTAAATGACTTTTCCCAATAGACCTTTCATATAATTAAATACTTTCGAGTGCCCCTGTTAATGGGCTATGAATGGTACACACATTTGCATTACTGAACATGCCAGGACGATCCAGAATAATGTATATCAATTACATGGCAATTCGATAATATTTACTCGAGATTGAACAATTCATAAACATGTTTCAACTATGTTGGAAAGTGTTGAAAGTTGTAAATAGCATCTATATTTGTGTTAATTTTTCACAGTTCATCATCTTTTTTCTTGTAACTTTTCGAACTACATATTTTTGAAGAACAGAATCCTATTTTTTCAGTAAAAATTCTGAAATATTATTACAATAATGAGTTTTTTTCCTATAAAACAATTAGAACACATGTGTCACTATGCATTACTACTTGATTTAAATGTTTAAGAGTTTAAAATGAGTTACTGAAATAGAGTATATATTGAATTTAATTAAGGGTAATGTTAAATTTGGAAGCATTTTCCACTGAATATAATTTCTATATATATTCGGACTAATTTAGATAAAAGAAAACAAATAAGAATATTGGAAAAGGACTATTTAAAATCATCATTATTTAATAAAATTTGAGATAACGTTAAATACATTTTTTTTTCAAATAATATTTAATTATTAGCCCAGGTACGGTATGCTACTTCTGTCTCCCAGCTTATTTTGTGTCGTCTTCAAATAATAACGTTACCTTACAGAAGCCAGCCGTAAAGCAAAGCAGTACGATTAAATATTCTATAGCAATTTTTTAAACTTCTCAGCATCGCACATTTTCAATTTTTATACCATCGTATTGGAAAAAAAAAGTACTTTTAAATGCAATTTGTTTGGAAACTGCATCTCCATTTATTTTTTTAATATTATTTTTTTGTAGTTTTTGGAGCCATTTGTTTAATATTGGCAACGGAAGTCCTCATTTCTGTAGAAAGCAAAGGAAAGTAGTTGTAAAATAGTAATTATATATTTTTGTTGCCATTTTTTCATAACAAACGAAAGAAAAAATTAAAATACGTGCTAGTCTGAAAAAATATAAACAAATAATTTCTGTTAAAACTTGGACCCATTATAAACTATATTTAATTTTAAGTATCTATATAAATGTTACAAACAAATGAAGGAATATGAATCATTAGACAGCGCCTTATTATTATTATTATTTTTTTTTTTTTTTGGTCGAGTTTCTTTAATGACGGCATCTTTTTGCTGCATTTGTGTATTATTCCGTGATAGTGACGTTCTATGCATACTTTACTGTAGATGTTTAAGAGTGGATCGTAAATGTGGAAATCTTAAGCGGATACGAATGACGTCATTTTACATAAAAAAAAGCGTGTGCTGTAAGTCTTAAAATCTAAATATGTTTTGTACTATATATATATATACATATATTTTTTTTCATCGAGGGAGACACTAAATTCCGAAAAAGCAGGATTCCTGTTTTCTTTTTTTTATTTCTTTCATAAAAGATGGGTATTCAGAATTTTATTAACTAATCCAGAGAGCTGCGATTTATTCCTAGTAATTTGTAATAATCAAATATTTATTTGAAATATAAGCAATTAAATATATCCTTAATAAACTGTACACCATTACGTTTTTAAATGTAGTTTTAATCATGAACTTGAAGCATATACGCAATGAATTTTACTCAAAGACATAGATAATTCTTTAAGATAAATAATTTAAAATATTTAAACTATAACAGCTAAAAAGCTAAAAATCATAAACTAACAAGTTTCAGCTACACTGTAGACTTCCTTAGGGTAACTCTTTGAAGTGTCCAGAAACTGAAAATATTTATTTATTTTAAAATAATTTTGTCAATTAATTATCCACAGTAAAATCTGATTAGAGAGTCACTGGAGATTGAAATGAGATTAAATGATATTTGCAACGAGGGAAAATCGTGTAACATAACTATGTTTTTTTTTTTTTTATTTTTTTTTTTTATTATTTATTTTTTTTTTAAGAAAGTAATAATTTTGTTTATCTCAAGATTCAAGAAATTTCTTATCGTTAATACTATTTTATTTTGATAAATGGCAAAATGTTGCCAGTAAGATCAATGTGATATGTTTACATATGACTTTTCTAATCCACAAATATTTTGAGTTTTTGGACACTGGAAAGAGTTACCCTGAGGAAGACTAGAGGTGTAGTTGAAACTTATTGGTTCAACCTTTTTTAGCTTTTTAATTTTCATAGCTTAAATGTTTTAAAAGTTTTATCTTATATGTTTTATCTACGTCTTTAAGTAAACATCACAGTGTATATGCGCCAAAGCTCATAATTAAAAAAAACTATAGAATTATTATTGTTATTATTATTTTTAAATACACCAAATTATCATTGGGCTAATACTGTAAAGGTAAGCACATAAAAAATAAAACTTTTTATATGTGTATAAAGAGTCAAAACATAAATTTAATAGTGTATACTTCTAGTAAACTGATTAAGATGGGCTTACATATAAATGACAGAATACTAATTTATTTATCAAGAATATCTCAAATTTATTTACCACACAAAGATATAAAAATATAGTGACCGTCTTTTATCTTTTTTGGTACATGCGATATTTATAGAGTAAAAACAATATAATTCTTCTATATGTGTAAAGTACCCTTGTTATCTAAAATAGAAACGTCAAACTTGTTATTTTAAAGTAGAAAAATATAGGATTACACACACTAGTATATTTTTATCAAAAATTCCTATGCCAGTCTTCTTATTTTATTTCTAATTTATAATCCCTGGGGAATTTCAGTTTGAAATGAACCTAAAATATTGGATAAAATAAATTTGGGAGTTTCATGTTTTGTAGAAAAATACGAAAGTATAATGATTAAATGAAAGTATCATATTTAATGTCAGATTGAAAAATACTTTATTTTATGGACAGAAAAGAAGAAAATGAATTTGAATAATATGATCAAATATGGAATTGTATATGCATAGTTAAATGTAAATATTTATCATAAAGTGTAAAATATATTTTTTCCATAAACACCTCCTGAAAGTACGTTAAATCATAGATAAAGCGGTTTTCAATTAAAAAACTATTCCTGGAATCTAAAGCTGAATGGTTTATAAAGGTGAAAAATAATTATATGCCCTCACCCCAAACACACGTAAACTTTATTATTTACGCATAGTTATTTTATAAATACGGTTAAGCAGTACATTGTTTTAAGCATCGTGCTCTACTTGCTTCTGTTTGTCGTTATGGTTATGTGCCCTTATCATTTCCACTCCTTAACTACTTGGATGAGTCAATCCCAATACTTTCTTCTATCTCATATATTTTAATATTTCAAAATGTTGTTACAAATGACAACATTTCATTTTTATGTGTTCATTACTATATCAACTTTTACTTTCATCCTACATTTCTGCTTGTCACTTAATCGGAGTAAAAACTAGTTAATCTAGATCATGATATTTATTCAAATCAATATTTTTGAGTTATTCTGTTGATTATCAGCTGTTCGCGAATAGTCAACTTATCAGGATGGGTAGTTCCCGTCGTTTCACGAGAGGCCGGTGTACAATCGAAATACAAAAATCAACACTAAAATCACTATTATAGTGCCCTCTTTCGGCGGAATATTTCCAAATTCAGTAGGACCTTCTTGCCATGGGCAAAAACATACACGATGTTTGGTACGATTCTATGCATAACTTCATACAGTTTTTGATGATACAATATTGAAAATGGCACAAAAGTCGCTATTACCGTTGTTAGCGCCCCCTTCAGGTAGAAGTTTTCCAAATTCAGGAAGGACCTTCTCGCTATGGACAAAAAACATGCACAAAAAATTTGGTTCAATTCTATGCATAACTTCATGCACTTTTCGACGGTACAATATTCAAAATAGCCGAAAAATCTCTATTACAGCCTCCCTTCCGGCGGATTTTTTCCAAAAATATGTGGGGACCTGCCTGCCTTAGCCAAAAACTCATATTCTATGCATAACGTCATACACTTTTTGATGGTACAATAGTGATAGGCACACGGACACACGGACAAACATACAAACAGACATTTTCTATCTAGACATTATAAAATTTTTAATAAGATTTCTAATTTACATGCAGTAGTTTGTAGTTAATAATTTTATGTCACTGTAAATAAATTAATTTGAAAAAGATACGAATAATTTTAAAATTGTTAGTAGAAGTGCGATTGATAAATGAGACAAAATAATACTTTTATTTTACATAAAACGTAAAACATATATATGTAATATGTAATATTCGCTGTATAAATTATCTATTATTCAACAGTGAAAGTAATTAGGTTAATTTGAGTACTGATTAACACAAGATTATTCATCATGGGTATTGTACATTTCTGATGCTGGTTTCATAAGGAAACATAATTTGTTTTCCTTGGAGAAAGAATACACATATATATATATTTTTTAAATGAAAGTAACACTACAATTTTCAGCATACATATTAAGTTATTTAGCTTTACAATAATTTAAAAATTTAATGTAAAGTAAGTAGAATGTGGCAATTTCCTAATTTCGATAACATTTAAAGGTTTATTAAGTTGATAATTGCTAACGTCTATGTTAAAGAAAGAAAAACATTGTCCATTTATTATTTATATATATATTTTATTGTGATTAAAATTAAACAGTTTAAAAATTCGTTGTTATACTTCTTAATAAAAACTAAGAAACTACACATTTAAGACAGATAAAATTTTCTTTTAGAGGTATTTTGTAACGAAAAATATGAAAAACACCTTATTATATATAGAAACGTATCTGTTGAAATTTTTCTCTTTTGAAATGAAAAATGGTTATTTATATAATTATAAAACTTATCTCAAGATCTTGGATTAAAAAAAAAACATTCAATGTTTAATATCTTAAAATGTATATCATTTAAAAACACACTTCTTATTGGGATTAAAAGATATAAGTATATTCTATTATTTCATGTGTTTAAAAAAATTGCAAGATTCAAAACTGGTATATATAGGAGTTCCAAACTGTCAGACATATGCCGAGCCTGCAATTGGTATAACAGCTTACGCGCAGGATTACAAAAAAAATTTTGCAACTAGAATTAATTTGTTTGTCCCTGATTATACTTCACTTTGTAATAATTATCATGAACCTAAATAAATTTGTATTTAAAGCATTTTTATATTTTTAGTACAAAGTTGTATTTAGCTAATACAAAATATTGAAAATTTCAACAGTATAATCACCTAAAAATATATTTTTTTGAACAATAAAAATGAAATTTTATGTTAAGTTTATACAAACTAACATGAATTATATGTTTTGAAAATTTCATGAAAAACTATTCAGAAATATTTGAAATATCTTGCGTGTTAGGCCAAAAAACACTATTTGGAGAAAAATGACTTCAAAGTTTTGGTAACGCCGCTTCAGCTATTGAGCGGGCGTAATTCTAAAAGCTATAACTTCTCTTCTACTCGGTATTTCAAGGAAACAATCATATCAAATGTTCAGAAAATATACGCGTTTAACATCTAAAAAACTTTTTTTTTTCAAAGTTTTAATAGTCATGAGACCGCATTAAGAAAATTTCTAATGTAATTGCAGTAGTTATTATTATTTTTTTTTTTGCATTATTATGCAGTAAAATTACATTTGCAGTTCTATGTCTCTGAAAAGGAACTCAATACAAAATAAGAAGGTAAAATTTTAAACTTTTGTAGAAAAGTCATTAATTAATGGATATAAAGATTACGTTCCTTTTACTAATAAAGTTGAACGCCTGGTGTGCATGGTATAAAGAATCTATTATTTATCGGAAGAGATAATTTGGTTAATTAGCCTGCTGATTAACACTTGATTACTCAAACTGGGTATCATGGTTACTGGGTATTTCTGATGTCGAAGATTAATGGAGGCATAAGTTTTTCCATAGATAACATGTGTCCATATTTTTAAAGGCAGATAAATTCACATCTTAATTTTAAAGTTTTTTTTTTTTTTTTTTTTTTTTTTTTTTAAGCTAGATTTTAAGTTATTTTCAAACTGAAAGCCAATTAAGTAAAATGCGTCATTTTCCAAATATCGACAATGTTTAAAGTTAAGACGATAATTTGTAATTCTTATGATCAACAGGAATAAAATTACCTATTTACATATTTTGTTTTTAAATGTGATTTAAATTTAACAAATTACAAATTAATTGTTATACAATAAAAAAAAAAAAATAAATAAAAACGCGCATGTTACATTAGCATGTAAATTATTTCATAATGTAAATAATTCTATTTACTTCCTCAGTGAAGATCACTCAAATTCGAGATGAATATTCCATTTCAAGAATATCTTTCCTTTCGCGGCAAGATTTTCAATCAAAATTCAGATATGCGAAATATTTGATATATAATGCGAAATATTTGATTAATAGAAATAGGTAAAATATTATCTCAAAACAATGTTGTTATGAAGAAATAAACCTTCTTTCATATAAATAACCCAAAAAAATGACATTTAACAAATTACAACGACCATTTGGAAAATGATTTTTTCAAAGACTAAAATTTAATACATAAAAAATCGCACGGAGTTGATCATACATTACGTACGCCATGGATTACATTTTTCGGTACTGTACATTTTTAAACTTCTACGGAGCTGGTCATACATTACCTACGACATGGATTAAACGTTAATATTCCTGGACCAATTTTAAATGAAATTTCATTCTTAAACTTCTAAACATCCCACAATATTACTTTTTACACCGTCGTATATAGAAAAAATATACTTTTAAATGCAATTTGTTTGAAAGATGTATCTCACTTTGTTTTTGAGTTTAAAAAAAAATTTGTACTTTTTATTACTTTTTTCTCATAGTGGCAACAGAAGTATCCATCTCTGTTGAAAGTAAAGGGAAAATACAGATTACTGTATAGGCCAATCAGAAAACAAATAAAATGGGGGATTCAACTAATAAAACGCTTCAGATATGTCTTTGATTTCCTACCCTGACCGAGGATAATAACCATTTTTCCAGATTATTAATAACAGAAATATCCAACCTTTATTTAAATAAATGAAGGAATTTAATTTCGTTTTAGTACTATTTATATCTTTCTTAGTTCGATAGGAATTGGTATAGTCTATTCCTGAAAAATAATATTTTCTACTATTAACTAGTAACTATTTAATTCTCTACATACTACTTATAGTTAATTAAAATAATTTAATAAATATATTATCAAATCAAAACATCAATTTTAATTGAAACAATTCATTTCAATTTTTTAATCATTATAAGATTTAAAGTTTTAAAATGTAATGTGCACTAAACAAAAAATATTGTACAGGGTTTCTATAAAAGGTCTGACATGTTTAATAAATTATATACAGTGTGTGCACGTATAACCTGACCGACTTTCATTTTCGCAACCGTTGGTCCTAGATGCATACTTCCAATTACAAAAAGGGTTTAAATAAGGTAAAGAATTATTTTTAAAGCGATTTGGGTCAAGAAAATCATTTATTAAAAAATTACGAAATTTAAATTTTTATACGCTCGCCCGGTCCTATAAGTGATATTTAGTAAAAATTTACTGTGACACTAGTAAAAAAAAGTCCCATTCATCTAACATTAAAATGGATCAAGTTATGAAACTTTGAAATTCATGACTTATACCACTATTTTGCGTATCAAAACAGATGATTTCAGCCGTGTTTTCAGGGGTTGTATATAAAGTACTCAAACTTATTTCAAGGTATCTGCGCTTTGAAAGAAATCGTACAACTATTACGATATAGTTCACTTAAGTTTCAGATTAGTTAAAATAATTGAATTTAACATGTGTTTTATTATGTAAGGATTTGAGGATATGATTTCTTTTTTAAAAAATTATGTTATTTTCATAAGGTTTTATTTAACTTACCACCAGTGGCGTGGCGTCCGGTCATCGCTGGATGCGGCGATGACCAAGCAATATTTTAAAACTCTTAATAAGCTTTTAAAACTCTACGATCCAGTTTTAGCAGAACATTTGGAGTTCATGTATAAGTGAAGGTAAGATTTAAAGTTTCTTTTTTGAACATTCAACCATTGAATTTTAGAGTTAATAATTTTTCACCACAAACTTAAATAATTGCGATGACCACCGAAAATTTTCACGCCACGCCACTGCTTATTACGATTGTCTTTCCAGTTTAAAATTTGTACTCTAACTCACGTTCAAATGTCCGATCGAAGTTAAATTTTGCATACTGACTTAAATCCGATGACAATGTAATATTATTATGATTTTCGACACTTACCATCTTATACATACTTATATTAGAGGATAACACAAAAACATTAGGATATATTAACGTCAACAAATTTAAGAAAGAGTTTTAGATTAGATGACATAAACCTTGGATGGTTGTGCTTTTTAACTTTTATAATTACGTTTTAAGTATTTTTTAATGCTGAATGAAAATATTACCTTCACTTTTAACCATCATGTCAGAATTCTTCGCAAATCGTAAATTTCAAGGTTAAAAAATAGCGAAATATCTGATGCTATAAAATAGATGTAAGACTATTTTATTCAGTTTAATTTTATTTAATTCAGTAATTTATTCATTTTTTGGCTTATACTGGGTTTCTTACAGCTAAACAGTTCGGGGGTCCGATAAGGTTGGGAGGGGAGGGGATCATTTTGAACTATGAGCTTTTTAATTTTGAAATTTGCGATTTGAGAAAAATCCAGACGTGATGGTTTAAAATGAAGGTCATTTTCGGATTCAGCGCTAAAAAATACATAAGAATCAATTTTTAAAAGCTAAAAAACATGGCACAGCCCAAAATTTGAAAGACAGTGTAATCTAACAGCATTTAAAAATATGCATATTTTGTAAAGAATTGAGGCGGTTGTTTTTCATCCTTCTATTTAACAAAAAATCTGTTATTTTTATCCTCTTATAATTCCGTACAAATTGTATATCTTGCAGTTATATGTCAGAATGATTAAATATTACCAAATTTATATTGCAATGTTAATTTTACTCTCAACCATTTCTTTAATATATCTGACGAAATTATATTTCTAGTAAATTTATGATTGACCCCTAATTTGCAGCAAAGATATGCTCCAACTTTAAACAGCTATAACTCGGTCAATTTTAGTAGTAGAAAAACGGGACTTTTTTTTTGTCTTTCTTGTCAGTGTAACAGGAAAATTTTACTAAATATAACTTACAGGACCGGGGGACCGTATAAAAATTTAAATTCTGTAATTCTTCGCTAAATTGTTTTTTCTCTTCAAACTTTTTTTCTCTTAACTCTGCACCTAATTTTGACTACTTTTGTAATTGGAAGTATGCATCTAGGACCAACGGTTGTGAAAATAAAGGTCGGTCAGTTTATACGTGGACACACTGTATATAATACCGTTAAGTGTATAACACTTCCGGAGTGAACTCATAGGGATCTCGATAATCTTTCGTTACAATCAGCCATTTCATTTTAATTTTCAGAGATTTAATTTTTCAATAAAGCAGCATAAGATTAACCTTTTTAAAAAATTTGTGAAAAAAACTCAACCTGATTGATGATCTAAATCGAAATATGCACGTTTCTCGATATACAGTGCCTGTAAAAACTTTAAGGACAGCAAACATTTTGATAAATTGAAAATGCGAACAGTGAAATGGTAATTTAGTGTTGATCCTAACGTGGAAATACTAGTATAAAAGTCAACAGAATATATCTGTGTCTTTTTATTGCGAAAAAATCTAATTATGCAAAAAAAAAACCCTCTATCTTTGACTGTGTAAAAACTTTAAGTACACCAGTATTTTTTTATAGAAATGTTATATGTAATTAGTATTAAGGATCAACCGAAACAGGTTTTTAAGGCCGAAACCAAATTTTGGCGATCTTCCTGTTTTCAGCCGAAAACAAAAACGAAAATGTCCAAAAACTTTTTTAAGTACTTAAATTGTATGTATTTAAGTAAGTAATACATACATAGATATATTATTAATTTATTATACGTATTTATTAAATATACATAATAATTAATTATTCGTACTTATGAAACATACATGATTATTAATTAATTATACGTGTGGCCCAAATTGTATCTCTGTGCCTTAGATCCCAAACTTTTTCTTTTCATATAAAATAAAACGTAATTATTTCATCAACAATACAGAAAGATTTTCTAATTATACGAATTTCATTTAATATAAAAATAGTTTAGTTTTATGTATACACACCTCGATTTATCTTTTATAATGATTTCTGTAAGTGATCATCTGTTATACTAGAACTTTCACAAAGAGTATTCGAAAATCTTTTGTGGTTTCAAAATGAAAATTTTTTATTACTCTTCTGTCTGCAGCTTTTAATGAGCCCGTGAAAAAGTTTAGTTATATATGCATTGCTTGCTTTATAATTTGCATTCACGTCTTGAGTCTGTGATGACTGATAATTACAAACAACGAAGAAAAACTCGTAGCAATAAATAGTCTCCTTTGAGCCGGTCGATAAAGCTCAAATCGATGAGAAATGTTGAAAATTTCCGAAGGAAGAAACGAGATAGTTGGAATACTGATAGTTTCAGCTGAGCTTCGGTCCAAAATCTGAGTTTCGCCGAAAAATTTATTTGAACTTTATCAGCCGGCTCAAACGAGACTTATTGCTACGAAATTTGTTGTTTGTAATTATCAGTCACGACTGACTCAAGACGTGAATGCAAATTATAAATCAAGCAATGCATATATAACTAAACTTTTTCACGTGCTCATTAAAAGCTGCAGACATAAAAGTAATAGAAAAATTTCAGTTTGAAACCGAAGAAGAGTTTCGAATACTCTTTGAGAAAGTTCCAGTATAACACATGATCATTAACATAAATCATTATAAAAGAGATATCGAGGTGTGTATACAAAACGCTATTTTTTTTTTTTTAATTAAATGAAATTCGTATAATTAGAGAATCTTTCTGTGTCGTTGATGAATTAAATAAGTTTTATTTTATATGAAAAAAAATGTTTTGGATCTAAGGCACAGAGAGACAATTTGGGCCACACGTATAATTAATTAATATGTATATTTAATAAATACGCATAATTAATTAATTATTATGCATATTTAATAAATACGTATAATTAATTAATGTATATTCATGTATGTATTAATTACTTTCATACATACAATTTAATTACTTTTAAAAAGTTTTTGGACATATTCGTTTTAGTTTTCGGCTGAAAATAGCAAGATCTCCGAAATTCGGTTTCGGTTTCGGCATTAAAAACCTGTTTCGGTCTATCCTTAATAATAATTATATATAACATTTCTTTAAAAAAATACTTGTGTCATTAAAGTTTTTACAAGTATTTCAAGATTATGATCAACATTAAATTACCATTTCACTTGACGCATTTTCAATTTATCAAAATGTTTAATATTTTTTGCTGTCCTTAAAGTTTTTACACGCACTGTCAGTGTTGCCAGTGGGCTATTTTTTTAAATTCCGATTTCTTGATTGGCACCACTTTTTTGAAACGGTAAAATTCACTTTGTTTTTACCTTAATTAATATGTCTTTAAATATGGCACATTTTACCATTTCAAAAGAGTGGTGCCAATCAAGAATCTGATTTAAAAAAAGTAGCCCATCTGGTAACACTGCGCACTCTATCTTGTGTTGAAAATCATATCCCCCAGCAATCAGCGTTGGTAAGCAATATGCGTATCATCCCTTTCAGATTCATGAAACTATAGATCATGGATGAAATAATTTTGCTCCCTGGCAGTTTAAAATATACAAAAGTAAATACATTTTATTGCTTTTTTCAATCATTTCACGATTTCAAAAACTATGCTTAACTATGAATGTTTCTGATTCATTAAAATATAGACCATGGAGCTCATTGGCAATATAGCGTTCTGAAAGAGCTCCATGCATTAAAACTTTCTTATAAAATGCCTAATTAAGGCAAGGAGAGGTGTGTGACTTTTAGAATTTTTATGTACGAGGATATTTAATTTCTTTGTTCACAGCCGTGAATGACTCTTGAGAATGACGCCATTGTTGCTCAAAAAAATATGTTCTTTAAGTGGCATCACGAGTTAGTGTTTACTGTTTTGATTTGATTTTTCAATCTTATAACATGTTTTCTTTTTTACTATTAGTTAACAAAATTATTAGAAAGTCTTATAGCGTTACAGTGTTTTCTTACAGTTTTTTCACACAGCTCGAGAACATCCAGAGTGTAATCGATTTCACGCCAGGTACGGGAAAGTGCGTCGAAATTTTTTCAGCGGCTATTGCTGTTGTAGTACTGGCCTTTATGTCAGTCATGTTTGTTATTCTCCTGTAAGCGATGTCCTTTACGAACCCCCAAAGTAAAAATCCAGCGGCGTTATATAAGGTGATCTGGGTGCCGATGAATTAAGCTTGAAGCCGCAATGTGTCGTTCGATGTTTTCAGTGCCCCGAGGCAAACACTTCTTTCTTTTACATGCATAAGGAATTTCGCTTTGAGATTTTTCCGATGATGTCTTTTTAGTTATTTACTTTTCTTTGGTCTGGTCAAGTATCGGAAAGTGTATAGTGACCTCCAACGGACTCACGGAACTTCGCGGTCTGCGAATTACGGTAATAATAAAAATATATAGATATAGGAGTTATCGTAGGCATAAATGGCATATATTTGTTTTTGTCGTCATTATTTTATCAATTACTAAACATTAAAATGTGTGAGAACTTAGACAACCTTCATTTTTAAAGACAGTTTTTTTTCTTTCATTTCTTTCTTTCTTTTTTTTGTTTGTAAAGAATGAAACTCTGTGTGTAAGTGAAAATAATGGAACTCTATTAAACAACAGAAAGGGAAAGTGCAAAAATAAGAAACTACAAATACAGTAAGGAATTTTCAGGAGAGGTAAGTTTGGCTTAATATTTTGAAAAAAAAAACGTAATGATTTAATACGATTACAGTTAATTACATTAAATTAAAAATACTTTCTTTTAGCATAAGAAATGAATGTTAAAGTGTATGTATAAAGATATATCGGTGGAAAATTTTTAGGATATGTTGTAAATCTCAATATCCGAAAAAAAAAAAAAAAAAAAAATATTTGATGCATTTCATTTTATCTTTGCTAAGGAAACTCACATAAAATAATTACTTCAGGAACTTATTTGCAATTATTATGTCATTTTATATGTATAGGGTAGACCGGAGCTAGTTGGCTACAGGGGTAAGTAAATCCTCAAAATTTGTCTGTTTATGGATTGATGACGCGCTCTGTCACTGAGTACCTTTTTTCTTGCTTTCTACATTCCCCATTGTAGTTTTGCAGCGTTACCCACCTGCAGTGGACATTTATTACGATTTTCCTTCTTTTTGCACTCATAAGTAATTGTTTGTTGCTTCATTCTTTTTCTAATTTCTAATACTTATATCAATAATTGCGATTTAAATTTTGTAGTTTTAGTTAGTGTATGATTAACTCTTCCTATTTCATATGTGATTTACATGGTTTTTTTTATGTTTAGAGGGTTACATCTCCAGTTTTGTGAAAAAAAATGTTATGGGGCTAGTAGGCGCATTGAACATGGGCAAGTTGGCTCGGTGCGCCAACTAACCCCGTTAATCTGTTTCGTAATATTTTCTGCTATGTTATCCCATTTAATAAATTAATTACTTTTTTACAGAAAACGTATAATTACCAAAGACAATCTGAACAGTTTAACACCCCGAAGAATTCTTACATATTCTTGATGTGTTTAACACAATCTTTAGGCTTAAACATATTAAGAGAATAAACAAAACACAATTTCGCACATAGCGACATAACTTTATTCTGAATACTCATGCTGGCTGGTAGTGCCATCTAACAGATCTAAATGTGAATACTGGTACATTATGTAACAACAATATTAGGTATCAACTTTTTGGTTTTATCTCCAGCAGTCACTGGGGCTCCTCTGATTTCGGCTTAGGATATTGGATAATTATACTCTGAGGATGTTAGACCAATAAAAAAGGCAGAATCAAAAAAGAAAATAGCGAAAAATAGGCGTAGGTAAAAGGCAGCCACATGCATATTGACAGATTCACCAAATCTAAAGGCATTGAAAGAGGAAAAGCAAGCTTTAGAGAGGAAAAAAAGATGAAATACAAAAAGCTGAAAATAAAGGCAACAGAAAAGTTGACAAAAGGTAAACATATAATAAGGAAAACTTTGTTTCCACCTATAAAACATGGGAAATTGTTATAGAGGAAAGCACGAATCTTGACAGTATCTCATATGACGAGGAATATTAATATATAATGTGTGTTGGTACTTTAGGAACGGCAAACACCGATAAAACTGAGTGCAATGCAGTGTTTAAGCACATGTGGCGTGCACTACACTGGATTTTACATTTGTGATAACCGTAACTCTAATGATGATATCGAGTACGATAGAAGCTACTCAAAACTAGTGTTTTATTCATTATTTTTATGTCTGTATAATTTAGAATCTGCATTGTACGGGATAATTCCTTTGTTTAAACTTGCTAGTATTGATAAAATTGATTTCTCTTAACTACGAGTTTTATTTGAGCTTAAATAAACTTTTTATGAAGCGCGAGCCAACTAATATAACCCCATAGATATAGGCAACTATCCCCGCGGCGGGGTAGGTTGTCACACATTTTTTCTCTTGCTTCCTCTAAACATAAACTACAAAAGCTACAAACATAAAACTCCGTTTATTTATAGCCAAATGTCTGTGCTTTAAAAGTGCAGTGAATTTTGTTTAAATACTTAAACAACAACAACAAAAAAAAATATTTATAACTGTATGTGAATACTGTGTGTAACTTTAAGATTGAAGACAAATAGTTTTCTTTTTCACATTTTTATATCACACAGCACACAAATGTTACAAACAATCACAAACACTGAAAAACATGTAGAATGATGAGGTGACTTTGGGGTAATAACCCGCTGTTAGAACAAGTGACGTTCATAAAACATCTTTTGGGGAATACTCCCGCTATAAGCAACAGAATAATTGGGGCTAAGACCCGCTATAGCATAATGTGCCACAATGGCAGCTCAAGAACAACTATATACTTGGGGATAAGACCCGCTCGAATACACAACGTGCCGCAATGGCAGCTAAGCCACAACTATATACTTGGGGATAAGACCCGCTCGAATACACAACGTGCCGCAATGGCAGCTAAGCAACAACTGAACTGGGTCACATGACCGCAAAGCTACGGAGCTCGTTCGGCATGCGCACAAGGTCCGAACATGCCGCCCCGCGTTGCAATGTGCGTAGCACATTCAAAATATTAAAATACACTATAAATACAAGAACTAAATAAAATACCAATACCACAAAATAATATTACAATACAAATACAATAATAATAAGTAGCAACAATAAGGACTATACAATACAATAAAATTAAATTCTTTGTTACAAAATTAAGCTATTTTCTAAAAATAGTTCAATGTATTCTTAAGAAAAGTTGAATGTAAAATAACATGTAAATCTTAGGTGCACCTTAAAATACATAAACAATGAGAAATAAGTATATACATTAGATTTCATTAAATTTCTGAAGAAATATTTTGTTACTAAGCTAACGAAAATCGCGATATAAACCTTATGAAAAATCCCTTTTCTTTGATTTTTATATTTAATCTCAAAAGGGCCGCAAAAATCGGCTCCTGTATGGTTAAACGTAAAGTTTGGAGTTACTCTTTTTGATGGGAGGTCACCCATGATTTGTTTAGCAGTAACCGGGTTGTTCCTAAAACAGACAACGCAATCATGCACTACTTTTCGCGCTAAATTTTTTCCACTTACGGGCCAAAACCGCATACGTACGTAATGGATTAAAGTTTGGGGACCAATATGAAAATACTTCCTGTGAAAATGCTCAAATATGAGTTTTGTGAGCTTATGGCCTTTCGGCAAAATGATTTGATGCTTCTTATCAAAGTTTAAATCTGAATTTTCCAACCTACCGCCAACTCTTAAGATATTATCTTGATCCAAAAAGGGGGATAAACATTTAATTTTACTGGAAGGGGGAACCCTTGATTCCCGTTTTAAACCCTTAATCTCTTCCTGATATTCTGCATTTTGTACTAATCTAATTAGAGAAACTTCTGAATTTTTTATTTCTGGGGTTGTGAGGCTGCCTCTGTGCCGGTCTGCTAACTTACATTTGCAATTGTGAAAAAACCTATAAACATATGCCAGTATGCGAAGAATACTATAGTATTTACCACTTATGTTGAGAAAAAAATATACTTCTTCAGGATTCCTGAAAAGAGAAAGAGAAATATTAGAATTGAAATCATTACAGTTATTTTTATATTTTGATTTAGTCTCTGGAATGTAATCTGTTTCTGGCACAGAAATAGTTTCTTGCTCAGTCACCAAGTCATCAGCTGCTAGGAATTTTGGTCCCCTAAACCACATTGGATTCTCTACAAGGGAATTAACACTCGCACCTCTGGTCAAGAGATCGGCAGGATTGTCCTTGCTAGAGCAGTGATACCAAGAATTCGAATCTGAAAGTGCATTAATCTCTATGACACGGTTAGCCACAAACTGCTTCCATCGCTTTGATGATCCTTTGATCCAGAATAAGGTTATTTTGGAATCCGTCCAATAGTACACTTTCGATGTGATTTTTTGATCTAGGATGGGTTTTACCTTATTGGTCAGTCTTGCACTTAGTAAGGCTCCGAGAAGTTCTAGCCGAGGCAGAGTTATCTCCTTTATCGGTGCAACACGACTCTTCGAGGTCACGAGATTGACTTCCACTCCACTCTCTCTTTTTATTCTCAGATAAATTGCAGAGCCATACGCTATTTTACTAGCATCAGAAAAGGCGTGTATTTCTACAGCTATTACTTGATTCAAGCAACCAAGAATTTTCCTCGGAATTTTTAATTCTGCTAAATTTGGAAGTTCTTCGAGCCACTTTAACCATTTTTCGTGCACATTAGTTGGTAACTGTTCATCCCATGCTGTCTTCTTTAGCCATAGTTCTTGGAGCAGGCATTTTATTCTAATGGTGAATGGCGTCAGCATGCCTAACGGATCGAAGATTTTACCAACTGCTTGCAATAGTAGACGCTTTGAGCTTTTTTGCGATGACAAGAATTCTATTAAACTTTTGACTTCGAATGTCAGACAATCTTCTTCTTTTTTCCAGGACATTCCTAATACCTTGCTTAGATTGCTTCCTAGGCTTATTGCAGCATGTTCTGCTTGAATATTTAAACCTTCCTTTTGCCAGCACTGCAGTAACGCTTCATCATTGGTTATCCATTTTCGAAGAATCATTCCTGCTTCAGACATTATTTTGTTAGCATTCAGGGAAACATCAAGAGCTTCTTGCAGCGTATCTTCGCCAGATATAAAATCGTCCACATAAATATATTTATCGAGTAGGTGAACAGTTCTTGGGTGTAAGTTCGTAAACCGCTTGATGTGCTCCTTTATGGTAGCAGATAGGAGGAATGGAGAGGCATTGACTCCAAAAATAACACGTTTGAATCTGAAGACCTTGAAAGATTTTAAACCATCATCATACCACAGAAAACGAACAGAATCCCGATCTTTTTCAGCTAGTGAGATTTGAAGGAACGCCTTCTCGATATCAGAAGAAAAGGCAATTTCGTATAATCTGAAGTGGATTAAAATATCAAATAGAAGTGGATTTAAGTTGGTGCCGGGCCATAAACAATCATTAAGGGACAAATCATTGTTATCATGAGAGCTGGCATCGAAGACGATTCGGACCTTTGTAGTAAGTTTATCTTCTTTACAGACCGCATGATGGGGCAAATAATAAACTGCCCTGTCTAAAACAGGTTCATTTTCTTGCACCTGCTCTATAATTCCTTGCTTTAAATATTCCGTGATTATTTCAGAATATTGTCGAAAAAGCTCTGGGTTTCGATAAAATTTTCTTTTTAGACCTTCCAAACGCTGTTTCGCAACATTAAAATTATCTAAATCCTTCCAGTCTCTTTTCCAGGGTAACTGAACTTCATAACGATCGCCTACAAATTTGACAGTTTTATCGAATATTTGTTGTGCTTGATCAGTTTCCGATATTTCCGGATCATCATGTTTTATGCCTATAGACTCAAGCTCCCAAAATTGTTTTAAATTATCATTTATTTCATCGAAATCTCTAACGAAATTGCACATAGTAATATTGTTTGTTTGCGTGTTCTCCTCTAGCGCCCCAGTTGGGATCCATCCAAAAACAGTGTCTTGCAGAAAAAGTTTATAATTTATCTTAACTGAATTATGCTTTAAAATTCTATAAAATAATTCAGCGCCAACCAATGCGTGAACTTTTCCCGGTTTGAAAAATGTGGGGTCTGCCAATTCCACAATATTCGGTAAATTAATGTCCGATACATTTAATTGCTTTGATGGAATTACATCCGTGATTTTGGGAACAATTAAGAAATCTATATTCTCCCTGAAAGAGCCATCTTCGTTTGTAATTACACTCGAAATTTTATTTTTTACATTATAAGTATAACCGTTTAATCCTGTAACGGGTACATTAATTATCCTTTTTTTAAATTTCAGCATGTCAGCGCAATCCTTAGTTAAAATATTGACATTGCTAGCATTATCCAAAAGGACTCTAAACCTTCGTTTATTTCCGAAATTATCTTCTATAAAAACAAAGCATGTACTCAATAAAATTGATTTTCTTTCTTTACTTATATTATTCAAGGTCTTTAAAGATTCGTCATTATTTACCGAAATGTTTTTCATCTCTCTATTTACCGCACCTGCAAGAAGGGAGGAAATTTGGGGGGAAGCCAATTCATTTTTGGATTTATTTTCTTTTTCTCGATGAAGCCATGAGCTGTGTCGCAATCCACAGGTATTACAATTATATTTTGAAATGCAAGAATTTACGCAATGAGAATTATTCAAACAATTAATACACAGCTTATTTTTCTTCACAAAATCGTATCGTTCAGAAACATTCATTTTTCGAAACTGAGAACATTTGTTCAAATTATGAAAAGCCAATTTACACAGAATACAAGTTTTTCCATTCGATTTATCATTCGAATTTAGCATGAAATTTTTTTGTTTGTTCGAAAGAGGAATGTTTTTGTTTAAGGGTTTTGAAGCAGAGTATCTATTTACGCTTTCTAACGTAGAACTGCGGTTTTCCAAAAATGACATTAATTCATTAAATTGCGGGTATTCTGATTTTTTAATCGAATATTCAAATAATTTTCGAGATTCCTAATCTACCTTTTGCAATATAATATTGATAAGGATAGCATCAGACAGATTGTTTTGTTCATATTGTAATACTTTTAAGGCCCTCAAATTTTTATTTACACAATCAATAAAGGATCTCAATTCTTTAGAAGACTCGTAATGTATTTTTTCATAATTAATTATGGCCGATAAATGAGTGTCAATGAGCAAACGTTGATTTTCGAATCTTTCAGTAAGTGCTGTAAACAATGAGTGAAAGGAATCGTCTGGGCTCTCTAGTTGTTTTGCTTCATTTTTTAGCGATGCTCGCAAATAAAACAGCTTCTGAGCGTCATTTAACTGAGCATTATTGATAATTAAATTTGTAAATTGTACTTTAAAGATTGACCACTCTTCATATTTACCATTGAATGTTGGTAGTGGGATTTCAGGTAACTTAACTTTAATATTATTCAAACTTATAGATTCAATACTATCAGCATGCACATTTATTTTAGAAACTTTAAGATTTTTAAGAAATAGGTTGAGACTTACCTCAAGTTTCTCGAGACGATCTTCGAGTTCATCTAACTCGTTTTCGATTTCTGGTAAGTCCTTAATATCAGGGATATCATAATATTTATCCCGTATTTCCGATACTTTTGCTTGAAGCTCAGGTAATTTTCGAATCTTTATTTCGAGCTCAGTACTCGAGTAATTAATTTCGTCTGTATTATCTTTTACGAAATTTTCTAATTTCGTTATAGCACCTTTTAGAGCACCTTTTGTTCTATTTAATTTTTCCATAGCAGCTATTTCGCTGCGAAACCGACGGACCACAACAATGTATGTGAATACTGTGTGTAACTTTAAGATTGAAGACAAATAGTTTTCTTTTTCACATTTTTATATCACACAGCACACAAATGTTACAAACAATCACAAACACTGAAAAACATGTAGAATGATGAGGTGACTTTGGGGTAATAACCCGCTGTTAGAACAAGTGACGTTCATAAAACATCTTTTGGGGAATACTCCCGCTATAAGCAACAGAATAATTGGGGCTAAGACCCGCTATAGCATAATGTGCCACAATGGCAGCTCAAGAACAACTATATACTTGGGGATAAGACCCGCTCGAATACACAACGTGCCGCAATGGCAGCTAAGCCACAACTATATACTTGGGGATAAGACCCGCTCGAATACACAACGTGCCGCAATGGCAGCTAAGCAACAACTGAACTGGGTCACATGACCGCAAAGCTACGGAGCTCGTTCGGCATGCGCACAAGGTCCGAACAATAACCAAAAACTGCGCCTACTAGCCCGGTCTCCCCTACATCTTTAATTAAAGTTGTGCTAAAAAAATACAAAAAATAGGAAAACCACATTATTTACATTGAAGAAGGAAAGTAATAAGGAAAATGACAATTATTTTCAGTTTTTCTTTCTTTTTGGATTAATATGTTAAAACGTGCTAGTTTAGATTTTTTTAACCAGTACTTTTTTAATTGTAAAACATAAATCATGTAGTTTACTGCTAAATAATGTAGTTCTCCACTGAAATGTCAGTCAGTTCTGAAAATAATTTTTAGCACTAAACAAAGGAATTTCAAAAAATTACTATTATTTTTATACAGTGATATTATTCAGTAAGTCCTAAAACCTAAGATTTTTGACTGTGCCAGTTATTTAGGAAGATATTTTGAAACCAGTTTGTAGTTCGTCATTTGTAGTACATAAGTTCCTTTTTGAATAATCATCGCTATTACTTATAATAGTATAGTGTGATTTATGTGAAGATTTTGTGTTGATCAGCGTATTCAGCTACGAAACCTTTTTCGCTTTCAATAAAAGTATTGCGATGATGAAATATGGATTCGAGAAAATGTAGAAAAATGCTTCGTATTGAAACAACAAGAGGAACGCTGACCAATAAAAAATTTAGTAAGAATATCAAAATGTATTTGGAAATTATTTCGTTATCTAAAACGGTTGTTCTAATGGCTCTCTCACATTAATAATAACCACAATTTAGATATGCCTACCCCTACGTATTGTTATTTAGAGAATGTATATTTTCAGTTTGAAGATCATACCAGTCATAAAGGAAACCTTGTGGTCCATCTCAATTAAGCATCTTTTGTCTACAAATTTACAAATCCTCTCTTATCTTGTCAATTAACGCATGTATTTTGCCAGATTTTTCTCGATTGATTTATGCATTTTCATCAGTGATCTTCATTTTTCTTTTTTGCACGTCTGACAGCGAAATTTGATGATAACACATTGTGAAAAGTTTGATTAATTAAAATTTTCACATTACCTTTAACTACAGAAGAAAATCAAAGCTGTAGGGTAGTCCTACCACTAAGTGAACAGCTAAAGTACCAACACACACCAGATATTAATATTCCTCGTCATATGAGATACTGTCAAGATTCGTGCTTTTCTCTATAACAATTTCCCATGTTTTATAGGTGGAAACAAAGTTTTCCTTAGTATATGTTTACCTTTTGTCAACTTTTCTGTTGCCTTTATTTTCAGCTTTTTGTATTTCATCCTTTTTTCCTCTCTAAAGCTTACTTTTCCTCTTTCAATGCCTTTAGATTTGGTGAATCTGTCAATATGCATGTTATTGCCTTTTACCTACGCCTATTTTTCCCTATTTTCTTTTTTGATTCTGCATTTTTTATTGGTCTATCATCCTCAGAATATAATTATCCAATATCGTAAGCCGAAATCAGAGGAACCCCAGTGACTGCTGGAGATAAAACCAAAAAGTTGATACCTAATATTGATGTTACATAATGTACCAGTATTTACATTTAGATCCGCTAGATGGCCTTACCAGACAGCATGAGTATTCAGAATAAAGTTATGTCGTTTTGTGCGAAATTGTGTTTTGTTTATTCTCTTAATATGTTTAAGCCTAAAGATTGTGTTAAACACATCAAGAATATTTAAGATTTCTTCGGTGTGTTAACCTGTTCAGATTGTCTTTGGTAATTATACGTTTTCTGTAAAAAAGTAATTAAGCCCCCAGTGAATGAACAATTTTTTAATAGAATAAAGTTTGAAAACCTCACCACTGGATGGGGTTACAACATTCCCTTACTTCTATTCAGTAGGAAGCTATTGCATTCATGATTGGTTACTGAAGTCACATTACTTTATTTTTAACACATGTTTTATTTTTCATGTCTGAGAAACACATTGTTTCTGTGCTGAAATAATAAGGTAAGTGCTATGTCTTTTCATATGTTTGATAAGAATTAACTGTTTTTATTTGTATTATGCACTACTTTTATTGTCCGTACATTAAATATATTCATTATAGCGATATTTCTAATTGTTTTAACCAATGTAGAATATGTACAATTTTGAGAATAGAGATGTTTAATAACTGGTTAGGGAAATGTTAAAAATCCAATGAATGAACAGTTGTTCATTCACTGGAAGGAATACATTAGCCTACTTTATCTAGTGAATGAACTGTTTTGGGCTTTATGTTTTTGTGACTTCTTTTCTACCTATATTTTGAATTAAGGGGTCTAGTACCTTTTAAACGCGTTGAACAAGAACGAAAAACTTCAAAGTTTGAATTAGTCTATCTTCAAAGCCTTTTATGTATAAACATGGAATTTTGGGCATTGATTAAACAGATTGTGCTTTGTAATATGCTAACATTAGAAATTTATTAACCCTTTACAGAATTTGTGTATTGTTGAAATCAAAATAGCTCTTTTCTACCCCATAAGTCATTGCGCGCATGATATCTTGAGAAAGTATATATGGATTCGCATGAAATTCGGTAAAGATACTAATCATATATGTGTGTTTAAAATGATCTACTCTTAGGCTAAAATTATTTCATTAACGATATAAAAAAAAATATTTTCGTAAAAAAATAAAAATTTTGTATTTTTAATGAATAAAAATAGTCATAACTAAAAATATTACCATTGTAAATACTTAAAAGTAGATCATTTTAAACACACATATTTATTTAGTATATTTACCAAATTTCATGATAATCCATACATACTTTCTCAAGATATCATGCGCGCAATGACTTATGGGGTACAAAAAAGAGCTATTTTGATTTCAACAATACACAAATTCTGTAAAGGGTAAATAAATTAATTTCTGTTGGTAGTATATTACAAAGCACAATCTGTTTAATCAATATCCAGAATTTCATGTTTATACATAAAAAGGTTTTGAATATAGACTAATTCAAACTTTGAAGTTTTTCGTTCATTTTCGACGCGTTTAAAAGGTACAAGACCCCTTAAGGGATTTTTCTATAATGGCAACTAATGAAAAGTTAACAGATATAAAAACCTAACAAAAGAACATATACACACACATTTTTAAAGGTAATAATTATTGATGACTTTCAAATCTTACTTTTTCTATGTTTTTAGATGATTGATAGAAATATTTTCACTGATGACCAAGAAGACTTCTCAAAAAGGAAATATGAGCGGTTCGAGTACTCTGCAGAGGACCTTGAAGATACTGTACAAGCTGTGAGGATCAGGTCAGCTCAGTTTAAAGAAGGCATCTGTTCATTTTAATATTCCAAAAGCAACATTGTCTATGAAACTGCGAGGGAAAACAATTGAAAGTAAGTGTATGGGACATTGCCTGTGTTGTCCTTTGAAGAATAAAATCTCCTTGAACATTGGATAGTTGGAAATGGAAAATTGGATTTACAATGCATTAGGATGCAGTAAAGGGTGATGTTTACAATGTCATGAAACAAATAAGAAGGAAAAATCCATTTATAGACAAAAATCCAGGGAAGAAATGGCTGGCTCTTTTTTAAAAATAGCATCCAAGTTTGAAAATATGAAGTAAGCACCATGACAACATGTGGAACACAGGTCCACATTTGGTGGAATTGGAAGTGGCCTGCAGTACAATATAGGATCTGGTATTTTAGGGATCATATGGAAGGCATAATAAAAACATTCGAAGTTATTTCTGAAACAAAATCCCGTTCGTCTGGAGTTACTACTGAAATAGAGAAGTTCAGGGCCATTGATTTCAGGACATAGAATTAGTTTTTTATTTTTTTTAATCTCTAATTTACGATTAATTTAAAAAATAAAGAGTGACAATTTTTCAAGCCAATTAATTATCGTTCTGGGTTTAAAAAGAACCGTAATTCAGTAAAAACACATTATAATTTATTTTTACAAGTTGCAAACGAATTATGATTATGAAATTTATGTTGTTTTAAATAGCTGCCTGTTCATTCACTGGAAAATTTTGCGTTCATTCACTGGTAACAACTGTTCATTTACTTGGTTTTTGCATCGATTTCTATTAAGACACCCCTAGCATCCCAAACAAGTAAAATATAAAATTCGCTTTGTTATTTTTTAATCATTTGTAAACCATCAAATGTATTTGCACTGTCAAATTCCAATAGGTACTGTTTATTAAAATATAATGAATCATATTCTTTTTAAACGCGCTTAAGTGTTCATTTACTGGTCGGACTACCCTATAAGGATTGTTAATATTATAGTGAGAACTATGTAATTACTACTGAGGCTAAATAGATTGTTAAGTTAAAACTTGGCAGTATTATGAGGAATTTGCCAGAATTGTGTATAACCTATTATCAGAGTCGCAGAATACCAGCAGCATAACAAGTTACGTTTATAATTCAGTTGGTTTAGCATTTTTAGAATATGTGAAAGAAAAGTGAACGTTATGAAGTCTTACCTTCATTTTTGGAGTCATACTATACGCCATGGACTTTCATCCGAAGACGATTCCAGTACAATTTCATGGGCTCGTGAGTAAACAAATAAGGACAGGGTTGAGCTCACACGGAACAGTATTGTCAAGGGTTATTTAAAATATT